>OY804575.1:72968022-78163087 GCA_963680875.1 Bathymodiolus brooksi | reverse complement strand
CCCAACTAGGATTCAAAACCCATTTATAGTCTTGGTTTGACCCAACTAGGGATTCAAACCCATTTATTAGTCTTGGTTTGACCCAACTAGGATTTCAAACCCATTTATAGTCTTGGTTTGACCCAACTAGGATTCAAACCCATTATAGTCTGGTTTGACCCAACTAGATTCAAACCCATTTATAGTCTTGGTTTGACCCAACTAGGATTCAAACCCATTTATAGTCTTGGTTTGACCCAACTAGGATTTCAAACCCATTTATAGTCTTGGTTTGACCCAAACTAGGATTCAAACCCATTTATAGTCTTGGTTTGACCCAACTAGGATTCAAACCCATTTATAGTCTTGGTTTGACCCCAACTAGGATTCAAACCCATTTATAGTCTTGGTTTGACCCAACTAGGATTCAAACCCATTTATAGTCTTGGTTTGACCCAACTAGGATTCAAACCCATTTATAGTCTTGGTTTGACCCAACTAGGATTCAAACCCATTTATAGTCTTGGTTTGACCCAACTAGGATTCAAACCCATTTATAGTCTTGGTTTGACCCAACTAGGATTCAAACCCATTTATAGTCTTGGTTTGACCCAACTAGGATTCAAACCCATTTATAGTCTTGGTTTGACCCAACTAGGATTCAAACCCATTTATAGTCTTGGTTTGACCCAACTAGGATTCAAACCCATTTATAGTCTTGGTTTGACCCAACTAGGATTCAAACCCATTTATAGTCTTGGTTTGACCCAACTAGGATTCAAACCCATTTATAGTCTTGGTTTGACCCAACTAGGATTCAAACCCATTTATAGTCTTGGTTTGACCCAACTAGGATTCAAACCCATTTATAGTCTTGGTTTGACCCAACTAGGATTCAAACCCATTTATAGTCTTGGTTTGACCCAACTAGGATTCAAACCCATTTATAGTCTTGGTTTGACCCAACTAGGATTCAAACCCATTTATAGTCTTGGTTTGACCCAACTAGGATTCAAACCCATTTATAGTCTTGGTTTGACCCAACTAGGATTCAAACCCATTTATAGTCTTGGTTTGACCCAACTAGGATTCAAACCCATTATAGTCTTGGTTTGACCCAACTAGGATTCAAACCCATTTATAGTCTTGGTTTGACCCAACTAGGATTCAAACCCATTTATAGTCTTGGTTTGACCCAACTAGGATTCAAACCCATTTATAGTCTTGGTTTGACCCAACTAGGATTCAAACCCATTTATAGTCTTGGTTTGACCCAACTAGGATTCAAACCCATTTATAGTCTTGGTTTGACCCAACTAGGATTCAAACCCATTTATAGTCTTGGTTTGACCCAACTAGGATTCAAACCCATTTATAGTCTTGGTTTGACCCAACTAGGATTCAAACCCATTTATAGTCTTGGTTTGACCCAACTAGGATTCAAACCCATTTATAGTCTTGGTTTGACCCAACTAGGATTCAAACCCATTTATAGTCTTGGTTTGACCCAACTAGGATTCAAACCCATTTATAGTCTTGGTTTGACCCAACTAGGATTCAAACCCATTTATAGTCTTGGTTTGACCCAACTAGGATTCAAACCCATTTATAGTCTTGGTTTGACCCAACTAGGATTCAAACCCATTTATAGTCTTGGTTTGACCCAACTAGGATTCAAACCCATTTATAGTCTTGGTTTGACCCAACTAGGATTCAAACCCATTTATAGTCTTGGTTTGACCCAACTAGGATTCAAACCCATTTATAGTCTTGGTTTGACCCAACTAGGATTCAAACCCATTTATAGTCTTGGTTTGACCCAACTAGGATTCAAACCCATTTATAGTCTTGGTTTGACCCAACTAGGATTCAAACCCATTTATAGTCTTGGTTTGACCCAACTAGGATTCAAACCCATTTATAGTCTTGGTTTGACCCAACTAGGATTCAAACCCATTTATAGTCTTGGTTTGACCCAACTAGGATTCAAACCCATTTATAGTCTTGGTTTGACCCAACTAGGATTCAAACCCATTTATAGTCTTGGTTTGACCCAACTAGGATTCAAACCCATTTATAGTCTTGGTTTGACCCAACTAGGATTCAAACCCATTTATAGTCTTGGTTTGACCCAACTAGGATTCAAACCCATTTATAGTCTTGGTTTGACCCAACTAGGATTCAAACCCATTTATAGTCTTGGTTTGACCCAACTAGGATTCAAACCCATTTATAGTCTTGGTTTGACCCAACTAGGATTCAAACCCATTTATAGTCTTGGTTTGACCCAACTAGGATTCAAACCCATTTATAGTCTTGGTTTGACCCAACTAGGATTCAAACCCATTTATAGTCTTGGTTTGACCCAACTAGGATTCAAACCCATTTATAGTCTTGGTTTGACCCAACTAGGATTCAAACCCATTTATAGTCTTGGTTTGACCCAACTAGGATTCAAACCCATTTATAGTCTTGGTTTGACCCAACTAGGATTCAAACCCATTTATAGTCTTGGTTTGACCCAACTAGGATTCAAACCCATTTATAGTCTTGGTTTGACCCAACTAGGATTCAAACCCATTTATAGTCTTGGTTTGACCCAACTAGGATTCAAACCCATTTATAGTCTTGGTTTGACCCAACTAGGATTCAAACCCATTTATAGTCTTGGTTTGACCCAACTAGGATTCAAACCCATTTATAGTCTTGGTTTGACCCAACTAGGATTCAAACCCATTTATAGTCTTGGTTTGACCCAACTAGGATTCAAACCCATTTATAGTCTTGGTTTGACCCAACTAGGATTCAAACCCATTTATAGTCTTGGTTTGACCCAACTAGGATTCAAACCCATTTATAGTCTTGGTTTGACCCAACTAGGATTCAAACCCATTTATAGTCTTGGTTTGACCCAACTAGGATTCAAACCCATTTATAGTCTTGGTTTGACCCAACTAGGATTCAAACCCATTTATAGTCTTGGTTTGACCCAACTAGGATTCAAACCCATTTATAGTCTTGGTTTGACCCAACTAGGATTCAAACCCATTTATAGTCTTGGTTTGACCCAACTAGGATTCAAACCCATTTATAGTCTTGGTTTGACCCAACTAGGATTCAAACCCATTTATAGTCTTGGTTTGACCCAACTAGGATTCAAACCCATTTATAGTCTTGGTTTGACCCAACTAGGATTCAAACCCATTTATAGTCTTGGTTTGACCCAACTAGGATTCAAACCCATTTATAGTCTTGGTTTGACCCAACTAGGATTCAAACCCATTTATAGTCTTGGTTTGACCCAACTAGGATTCAAACCCATTTATAGTCTTGGTTTGACCCAACTAGGATTCAAACCCATTTATAGTCTTGGTTTGACCCAACTAGGATTCAAACCCATTTATAGTCTTGGTTTGACCCAACTAGGATTCAAACCCATTTATAGTCTTGGTTTGACCCAACTAGGATTCAAACCCATTTATAGTCTTGGTTTGACCCAACTAGGATTCAAACCCATTTATAGTCTTGGTTTGACCCAACTAGGATTCAAACCCATTTATAGTCTTGGTTTGACCCAACTAGGATTCAAACCCATTTATAGTCTTGGTTTGACCCAACTAGGATTCAAACCCATTTATAGTCTTGGTTTGACCCAACTAGGATTCAAACCCATTTATAGTCTTGGTTTGACCCAACTAGGATTCAAACCCATTTATAGTCTTGGTTTGACCCAACTAGGATTCAAACCCATTTATAGTCTTGGTTTGACCCAACTAGGATTCAAACCCATTTATAGTCTTGGTTTGACCCAACTAGGATTCAAACCCATTTATAGTCTTGGTTTGACCCAACTAGGATTCAAACCCATTTATAGTCTTGGTTTGACCCAACTAGGATTCAAACCCATTTATAGTCTTGGTTTGACCCAACTAGGATTCAAACCCATTTATAGTCTTGGTTTGACCCAACTAGGATTCAAACCCATTTATAGTCTTGGTTTGACCCAACTAGGATTCAAACCCATTTATAGTCTTGGTTTGACCCAACTAGGATTCAAACCCATTTATAGTCTTGGTTTGACCCAACTAGGATTCAAACCCATTTATAGTCTTGGTTTGACCCAACTAGGATTCAAACCCATTTATAGTCTTGGTTTGACCCAACTAGGATTCAAACCCATTTATAGTCTTGGTTTGACCCAACTAGGATTCAAACCCATTTATAGTCTTGGTTTGACCCAACTAGGATTCAAACCCATTTATAGTCTTGGTTTGACCCAACTAGGATTCAAACCCATTTATAGTCTTGGTTTGACCCAACTAGGATTCAAACCCATTTATAGTCTTGGTTTGACCCAACTAGGATTCAAACCCATTTATAGTCTTGGTTTGACCCAACTAGGATTCAAACCCATTTATAGTCTTGGTTTGACCCAACTAGGATTCAAACCCATTTATAGTCTTGGTTTGACCCAACTAGGATTCAAACCCATTTATAGTCTTGGTTTGACCCAACTAGGATTCAAACCCATTTATAGTCTTGGTTTGACCCAACTAGGATTCAAACCCATTTATAGTCTTGGTTTGACCCAACTAGGATTCAAACCCATTTATAGTCTTGGTTTGACCCAACTAGGATTCAAACCCATTTATAGTCTTGGTTTGACCCAACTAGGATTCAAACCCATTTATAGTCTTGGTTTGACCCAACTAGGATTCAAACCCATTTATAGTCTTGGTTTGACCCAACTAGGATTCAAACCCATTTATAGTCTTGGTTTGACCCAACTAGGATTCAAACCCATTTATAGTCTTGGTTTGACCCAACTAGGATTCAAACCCATTTATAGTCTTGGTTTGACCCAACTAGGATTCAAACCCATTTATAGTCTTGGTTTGACCCAACTAGGATTCAAACCCATTTATAGTCTTGGTTTGACCCAACTAGGATTCAAACCCATTTATAGTCTTGGTTTGACCCAACTAGGATTCAAACCCATTTATAGTCTTGGTTTGACCCAACTAGGATTCAAACCCATTTATAGTCTTGGTTTGACCCAACTAGGATTCAAACCCATTTATAGTCTTGGTTTGACCCAACTAGGATTCAAACCCATTTATAGTCTTGGTTTGACCCAACTAGGATTCAAACCCATTTATAGTCTTGGTTTGACCCAACTAGGATTCAAACCCATTTATAGTCTTGGTTTGACCCAACTAGGATTCAAACCCATTTATAGTCTTGGTTTGACCCAACTAGGATTCAAACCCATTTATAGTCTTGGTTTGACCCAACTAGGATTCAAACCCATTTATAGTCTTGGTTTGACCCAACTAGGATTCAAACCCATTTATAGTCTTGGTTTGACCCAACTAGGATTCAAACCCATTTATAGTCTTGGTTTGACCCAACTAGGATTCAAACCCATTTATAGTCTTGGTTTGACCCAACTAGGATTCAAACCCATTTATAGTCTTGGTTTGACCCAACTAGGATTCAAACCCATTTATAGTCTTGGTTTGACCCAACTAGGATTCAAACCCATTTATAGTCTTGGTTTGACCCAACTAGGATTCAAACCCATTTATAGTCTTGGTTTGACCCAACTAGGATTCAAACCCATTTATAGTCTTGGTTTGACCCAACTAGGATTCAAACCCATTTATAGTCTTGGTTTGACCCAACTAGGATTCAAACCCATTTATAGTCTTGGTTTGACCCAACTAGGATTCAAACCCATTTATAGTCTTGGTTTGACCCAACTAGGATTCAAACCCATTTATAGTCTTGGTTTGACCCAACTAGGATTCAAACCCATTTATAGTCTTGGTTTGACCCAACTAGGATTCAAACCCATTTATAGTCTTGGTTTGACCCAACTAGGATTCAAACCCATTTATAGTCTTGGTTTGACCCAACTAGGATTCAAACCCATTTATAGTCTTGGTTTGACCCAACTAGGATTCAAACCCATTTATAGTCTTGGTTTGACCCAACTAGGATTCAAACCCATTTATAGTCTTGGTTTGACCCAACTAGGATTCAAACCCATTTATAGTCTTGGTTTGACCCAACTAGGATTCAAACCCATTTATAGTCTTGGTTTGACCCAACTAGGATTCAAACCCATTTATAGTCTTGGTTTGACCCAACTAGGATTCAAACCCATTTATAGTCTTGGTTTGACCCAACTAGGATTCAAACCCATTTATAGTCTTGGTTTGACCCAACTAGGATTCAAACCCATTTATAGTCTTGGTTTGACCCAACTAGGATTCAAACCCATTTATAGTCTTGGTTTGACCCAACTAGGATTCAAACCCATTTATAGTCTTGGTTTGACCCAACTAGGATTCAAACCCATTTATAGTCTTGGTTTGACCCAACTAGGATTCAAACCCATTTATAGTCTTGGTTTGACCCAACTAGGATTCAAACCCATTTATAGTCTTGGTTTGACCCAACTAGGATTCAAACCCATTTATAGTCTTGGTTTGACCCAACTAGGATTCAAACCCATTTATAGTCTTGGTTTGACCCAACTAGGATTCAAACCCATTTATAGTCTTGGTTTGACCCAACTAGGATTCAAACCCATTTATAGTCTTGGTTTGACCCAACTAGGATTCAAACCCATTTATAGTCTTGGTTTGACCCAACTAGGATTCAAACCCATTTATAGTCTTGGTTTGACCCAACTAGGATTCAAACCCATTTATAGTCTTGGTTTGACCCAACTAGGATTCAAACCCATTTATAGTCTTGGTTTGACCCAACTAGGATTCAAACCCATTTATAGTCTTGGTTTGACCCAACTAGGATTCAAACCCATTTATAGTCTTGGTTTGACCCAACTAGGATTCAAACCCATTTATAGTCTTGGTTTGACCCAACTAGGATTCAAACCCATTTATAGTCTTGGTTTGACCCAACTAGGATTCAAACCCATTTATAGTCTTGGTTTGACCCAACTAGGATTCAAACCCATTTATAGTCTTGGTTTGACCCAACTAGGATTCAAACCCATTTATAGTCTTGGTTTGACCCAACTAGGATTCAAACCCATTTATAGTCTTGGTTTGACCCAACTAGGATTCAAACCCATTTATAGTCTTGGTTTGACCCAACTAGGATTCAAACCCATTTATAGTCTTGGTTTGACCCAACTAGGATTCAAACCCATTTATAGTCTTGGTTTGACCCAACTAGGATTCAAACCCATTTATAGTCTTGGTTTGACCCAACTAGGATTCAAACCCATTTATAGTCTTGGTTTGACCCAACTAGGATTCAAACCCATTTATAGTCTTGGTTTGACCCAACTAGGATTCAAACCCATTTATAGTCTTGGTTTGACCCAACTAGGATTCAAACCCATTTATAGTCTTGGTTTGACCCAACTAGGATTCAAACCCATTTATAGTCTTGGTTTGACCCAACTAGGATTCAAACCCATTTATAGTCTTGGTTTGACCCAACTAGGATTCAAACCCATTTATAGTCTTGGTTTGACCCAACTAGGATTCAAACCCATTTATAGTCTTGGTTTGACCCAACTAGGATTCAAACCCATTTATAGTCTTGGTTTGACCCAACTAGGATTCAAACCCATTTATAGTCTTGGTTTGACCCAACTAGGATTCAAACCCATTTATAGTCTTGGTTTGACCCAACTAGGATTCAAACCCATTTATAGTCTTGGTTTGACCCAACTAGGATTCAAACCCATTTATAGTCTTGGTTTGACCCAACTAGGATTCAAACCCATTTATAGTCTTGGTTTGACCCAACTAGGATTCAAACCCATTTATAGTCTTGGTTTGACCCAACTAGGATTCAAACCCATTTATAGTCTTGGTTTGACCCAACTAGGATTCAAACCCATTTATAGTCTTGGTTTGACCCAACTAGGATTCAAACCCATTTATAGTCTTGGTTTGACCCAACTAGGATTCAAACCCATTTATAGTCTTGGTTTGACCCAACTAGGATTCAAACCCATTTATAGTCTTGGTTTGACCCAACTAGGATTCAAACCCATTTATAGTCTTGGTTTGACCCAACTAGGATTCAAACCCATTTATAGTCTTGGTTTGACCCAACTAGGATTCAAACCCATTTATAGTCTTGGTTTGACCCAACTAGGATTCAAACCCATTTATAGTCTTGGTTTGACCCAACTAGGATTCAAACCCATTTATAGTCTTGGTTTGACCCAACTAGGATTCAAACCCATTTATAGTCTTGGTTTGACCCAACTAGGATTCAAACCCATTTATAGTCTTGGTTTGACCCAACTAGGATTCAAACCCATTTATAGTCTTGGTTTGACCCAACTAGGATTCAAACCCATTTATAGTCTTGGTTTGACCCAACTAGGATTCAAACCCATTTATAGTCTTGGTTTGACCCAACTAGGATTCAAACCCATTTATAGTCTTGGTTTGACCCAACTAGGATTCAAACCCATTTATAGTCTTGGTTTGACCCAACTAGGATTCAAACCCATTTATAGTCTTGGTTTGACCCAACTAGGATTCAAACCCATTTATAGTCTTGGTTTGACCCAACTAGGATTCAAACCCATTTATAGTCTTGGTTTGACCCAACTAGGATTCAAACCCATTTATAGTCTTGGTTTGACCCAACTAGGATTCAAACCCATTTATAGTCTTGGTTTGACCCAACTAGGATTCAAACCCATTTATAGTCTTGGTTTGACCCAACTAGGATTCAAACCCATTTATAGTCTTGGTTTGACCCAACTAGGATTCAAACCCATTTATAGTCTTGGTTTGACCCAACTAGGATTCAAACCCATTTATAGTCTTGGTTTGACCCAACTAGGATTCAAACCCATTTATAGTCTTGGTTTGACCCAACTAGGATTCAAACCCATTTATAGTCTTGGTTTGACCCAACTAGGATTCAAACCCATTTATAGTCTTGGTTTGACCCAACTAGGATTCAAACCCATTTATAGTCTTGGTTTGACCCAACTAGGATTCAAACCCATTTATAGTCTTGGTTTGACCCAACTAGGATTCAAACCCATTTATAGTCTTGGTTTGACCCAACTAGGATTCAAACCCATTTATAGTCTTGGTTTGACCCAACTAGGATTCAAACCCATTTATAGTCTTGGTTTGACCCAACTAGGATTCAAACCCATTTATAGTCTTGGTTTGACCCAACTAGGATTCAAACCCATTTATAGTCTTGGTTTGACCCAACTAGGATTCAAACCCATTTATAGTCTTGGTTTGACCCAACTAGGATTCAAACCCATTTATAGTCTTGGTTTGACCCAACTAGGATTCAAACCCATTTATAGTCTTGGTTTGACCCAACTAGGATTCAAACCCATTTATAGTCTTGGTTTGACCCAACTAGGATTCAAACCCATTTATAGTCTTGGTTTGACCCAACTAGGATTCAAACCCATTTATAGTCTTGGTTTGACCCAACTAGGATTCAAACCCATTTATAGTCTTGGTTTGACCCAACTAGGATTCAAACCCATTTATAGTCTTGGTTTGACCCAACTAGGATTCAAACCCATTTATAGTCTTGGTTTGACCCAACTAGGATTCAAACCCATTTATAGTCTTGGTTTGACCCAACTAGGATTCAAACCCATTTATAGTCTTGGTTTGACCCAACTAGGATTCAAACCCATTTATAGTCTTGGTTTGACCCAACTAGGATTCAAACCCATTTATAGTCTTGGTTTGACCCAACTAGGATTCAAACCCATTTATAGTCTTGGTTTGACCCAACTAGGATTCAAACCCATTTATAGTCTTGGTTTGACCCAACTAGGATTCAAACCCATTTATAGTCTTGGTTTGACCCAACTAGGATTCAAACCCATTTATAGTCTTGGTTTGACCCAACTAGGATTCAAACCCATTTATAGTCTTGGTTTGACCCAACTAGGATTCAAACCCATTTATAGTCTTGGTTTGACCCAACTAGGATTCAAACCCATTTATAGTCTTGGTTTGACCCAACTAGGATTCAAACCCATTTATAGTCTTGGTTTGACCCAACTAGGATTCAAACCCATTTATAGTCTTGGTTTGACCTAACTAGGATTCAAACCCATTTATAGTCTTGGTTTGACCCAACTAGGATTCAAACCCATTTATAGTCTTGGTTTGACCCAACTAGGATTCAAACCCATTTATAGTCTTGGTTTGACCCAACTAGGATTCAAACCCATTTATAGTCTTGGTTTGACCCAACTAGGATTCAAACCCATTTATAGTCTTGGTTTGAATCGACTAGGTTATTGAATCCACAATCTACCGTACTATAGACAAGCACGCTAACCATTACATCACTTTGTCCTAGACCAACACACTAAATTGTATCTTTATAGTGATAGCTCACTGAAACAACAGTCCGAGGGCAGACAAGTCGCTCCATCCGGATACAATATTCTGATTCCACACTACCAGTGTTTCCTCTTACTCCTTAATGCTGTGTGCTTAACAAAGATGCAACAAATACTAATTCTATAGTCTTTGGCTTGACACAACTGGGGCTCAAACCCAAGACCTACCACACTTGAGACAAGCACCCTAACCATTACACCACCAATGTGGTTCTGACCATAATTATCAACAAATGCAACAACGCATAGACAACATCATTGTGTAACATTACCACAGAAAATACATCCAACTAAAATAAATCATCCATTTTCTTCATCTGTAATCACCTTTTAACAAAGACATTGTGAACCAAATATACATTACAAAACAATTTTACATTTAATTAAATTGAACTCTGACCAGGTAGATTAATAAGACATAGACAAAGACTGAATACAATGCCACTAATGACATGTAGGGTTACCTTAGGTACATGTATTGTCATGGTCATTTTCAATTGAGTGTGCCAAGGACATAAGAATGATTTAGTTTATACTGTGGATAATAATCTTAGGTTTGGATTGGTTTTCTTTATGGTGTTTAATGCAACTGTCAACGATATTTCAGGTATATCGTGGCAATCAGTTTTATTGGTGGCAGAACCTGCTGCAAGTGGCTGAAAAACTTTATCACATAATGTATCGAGTACACCTCGCTTGAGCGGGATTCGAACTCACAACTTTAGTGGTGATAGGCACTGATTGTATAGGTAGTTGTAAATCCAACTGACCTCCACGATATAACTAAAATTTTGTTGAAAGTGGCATTAAACACCATAAACCAACCAACCAACACAGAAGAAGTTAACTAATGTTACTGTGCAACATAAAAGGGATTGCTAAAGAAACAAGTTGACAACCATATTATATAGTTATGGTCTTTGATTGCTAAAGAAACAAATTGACAACCATATTATATAGTTATGGTCTTTGATTGCTAAAGTAACAAGCTGACAACCATATTATATAGTTATGGTCTTTGATTGCTAAAGTAACAAGCTGACAACCATATTATATAGTTATGGTCTTTGATTGCTAAAGAAACAAGCTGACAACCATATTATATAGTTATGGTCTTTGATTGCTAAAGTAACAAGCTGACAACTATATTATATAGTTATGGTCTTTGATTGCTAAAGTAACAAGCTGAGAACCATATTATATAGTTATGGTCTTTGATTGCTAAAGTAACAAGTTGACAACCATATTATATAGCTATGGTCTTTGATTGCTAAAGTAACAAGTTGACAACCATATTATATAGTTATGGTCTTTGATTGCTAAAGTAACAAGCTGACAACCATATTATATAGTTATGGTCTTTGATTGCTAAAGTAACAAGTTGACAACCATATTATATAGTTATGGTCTTTGATTGTTAAAGTAACAAGTTGACAACCATATTATATAGTTATGGTCTTTGATTGCTAAAGTAACAAGCTGACAACCATATTATATAGTTATGGTCTTTGATTGCTAAAGTAACAAGTTGACAACCATATTATATAGTTATGGTCTTTGATTGCTAAAGTAATAAGTTGACAACCATATTATATAGTTATGGTCTTTGATTGCTAAAGTAACAAGTTGACAACCATATTATATAGTTATGGTCTTTGATTGCTAAAGTAACAAGCTGACAACCATATTATATAGTTATGGTTTTTGATTGCTAAAGTAACAAGTTGACAACCACATTATATAGTTATGGTCTTTAATTGCTAAAGTAACAAGCTGACAACCATATTATATAGTTATGGTCTTTGATTGCTAAAGTAACAAGTTGACAACTATATTATATAGTTATGGTCTTTGATTGCTAAAGTAACAAGTTGACAACCATATTATAGAGTTATGGTCTTTGATTGCTAAAGTAACAAGTTGACAACCATATTATATAGTTATGGTCTTTGATTGCTAAAGTAACAAGCTGACAACTATATTATATAGTTATGGTCTTTGATTGTTAAAGTAACAAGCTGACAACCATATTGTATAGTTATGGTCTTTGATTGCTAAAGTAACAAGTTGACAACCATATTATATAGTTATGGTCTTTGATTGCTAAAGTAACAAGTTGACAACCATATTATATAGTTATGGTCTTTGATTGCTAAAGTAACAAGCTGACAACCATATTATATAGTTATGGTCTTTGATTGCTAAAGTAACAAGCTGACAACCATATTATATAGTTATGGTCTTTGATTGCTAAAGTAACAAGTTGACAACCATATTATATAGTTATGGTCTTTGATTGCTAAAGTAACAAGTTGACAACCATATTATATAGTTATGGTCTTTGATTGCTAAAGTAACAAGCTGACAACCATATTATATAGTTATGGTCTTTGATTGCTAAAGAAACAAGCTGACAACCATATTATATAGTTATGGTCTTTGATTGCTAAAGTAACAAGTTGGCAACCATATTAATTATTATATAGTTATGGTCTTTGATTGCTAAAGTAACAAGTTGACAACCATATTATATAGTTATGGTCTTTGATTGCTAAAGTAACAAGTTGACAACCATATTATATAGTTATGGTCTTTGATTGCTAAAGTAACAAGCTGACAACCATATTATATAGTTATGGTCTTTGATTGCTAAAGTAACAAGTTGACAACCATATTATATAGTTATGGTCTTTGATTGCTAAAGTAACAAGCTGACAACTATATTATATAGTTATGGTCTTTGATTGCTAAAGTAACAAGCTAACAACCATATTATATAGTTATGGTCTTTGATTGCTAAAGTAACAAGTTGACAACCATATTATATAGTTATGGTCTTTGATTGCTAAAGTAACAAGTTGACAACCATATTATATAGTTATGGTCTTTGATTGCTAAAGTAACAAGCTGACAACCATATTATATAGTTATGGTCTTTGATTGCTAAAGTAACAAGCTGACAACCATATTATATAGTTATGGTCTTTGATTGCTAAAGTAACAAGTTAACAACCATATTATATAGTTATGGTCTTTGATTGCTAAAGTAACAAGCTGACAACCATATTATATAGTTATGGTCTTTGATTGCTAAAGTAACAAGTTGACAACCATATTATATAGTTATGGTCTTTTACATAAAAAAAATCATTATGGTTTTTTTTTATCGTGGGTTTAATATTCAATAATTTTTCATTAGCATTTGGATTCTGCATTCGTTGTCAGTATCAATTTTTATAACTATCCATCATACTTTGTACTTTTTCAATTATTGCCAAGTCTGGTCATATTTCATATACAGAACTGAGTCTACTGTTTTCTGTATTAATTGCATGTTTTTTGGCTATATTTCTGATAAGTGAAGACAAGCAAAGAAAAATAATCTCTTGTGATTACAATTATAGAGGAATACTTTGTCTTTTAAGTTCACTTGAAATTCATTTGGCCAAGGTTTTTATATCTCCATCTCCTAAGACAATATTTCTTAATAATGTTTTGAAGTTCCCTTCAAAAAGATACACATTATCAATATACAAAAACCAGATGCCTAAACTAGTATTATGTATTCTTTAATTCTCGCATCCTATATTTTTGGTGACCCTTTAAAGTAACTCATGATCATACATACCTTACAAACATTGATCATATGGTCAAAACTTCACCTTAAGTTTTAAAAGTAGACATGACCTTACAAATAATGTCCAGTTGATTGATTATATGTTGCTTAATGTCCAGCAGCAAAAATTTCATGCACATTCAGGACGAGAACAAGTTACACAATATCTACAAAAAATATTCGGAATTAAGGGAGGATAGGGACAAATTTTGCAGTCTTTGCCTGAATTTTTTCACCTACTTGCCCGAAAGTCAAAATTAGAAAATTTTCTATTTATTCACACAAATTCTTTCATAATTTTCACTTGTCCAAATCCAGTTTTACTTGTCCCGGGTTTCCGGCAACTGGGATAGCGAAGACTGATTTTGACTGCCAGTGGAAAAGTATGGAGAGCTGAATAACTAAACATTAGCACAGATTTACATACTTTTACAAAAATGACAACAACATGGACATTATAATAGTAGGGTCATTGAATGATCGTAGGTTAACTTACAACTAAGTTAAGGAATTACCATCTACTGGTTGTAGAGAATTACTCTAAGGATCAAGACTCAAAACTGACACTTCTAATAGAGTTAATATAAGATAGTCATACATATGTAGTCAAAGAAATTCATCAGAGACTTCATCTTATAAAAACTTGATCAAATTGTTGAAATTTAATTACCAAATAAAAAACAACAGTACTCTACATGTGTTAATATATTCATCTGAAAATTATGAAAATGTGTTTCTTAATGGGTCTATGAATTGTGAGAAGTTCACTATTCTAGAGTCCAAAAACAAAAGGTTATACAACATTAATACATTTCTCTGATGTCACATTATTGTTTGGATAGAGGATTATTTTTTAAGAATCTACAGTATATTCTTTTGTTCTTGCGTATATGAACTTTGCCCTTTTATCATTTTAGGCTTAAAGACGTTTTGTAAATATTTTGGACTTGCAGGAATCGAACCACCTGCTGGGCTTTTTAAAGTCTGCTTTGAGTTTCAAAACTTCCGTCTAACCAACCGGCCACGGTAATCATACTATTAAACAATGTAATTAATGTATATAACTCTTGATAGTAAACTTTATTTTAAAAAAATATCAACAATTTGTTTAAATAAATAATTGATCAAAATATACAAGGAATGATACCAAGTATTTCAAATCTGGTATAATTTATGTTCAGAACTGACGAGTATGTGAACTTTTAAAATATATTCCCCATTTCCAATAACAACTAACGAACTGACCACAAATAATTACAAATCAGACAGACCATAGGTCACATATTGCTATTAGTTAATGGAGGTGGTCACTAAAGCAGGTTGGACTGTAGATAATAGTAATGTGTACTATGGCATTTTAATATTCTCTTAATTCAAAGTCAAATTGCAGGTCCTTTTGACTTGAACACAACAAGCTTTGACTGTCAGTTTTATTTTCCATTGAAGTCAAAACTCTTCTTCCTTAGAGACATGTTTAGAGACAGTATACAAAACTTCTTTGATATCATATCTCTCATGTTGCCATTATTATTGGAGTTCCTGTTTCTACAATCCAATTATGGAATGATATATTGCTAATTTTTGTTTCATACATGAGATATATATAAAGTCACTTTTATAAAGAACATTAATAATTGTACAATCTTTAGTAATTTGCTCAGTATCCTTTTAAAAATGGTTACTAAGGAACAATAAAATAAACTTATGAAACTTTAGATAATAAAAGATTTATACAAAATTTAATTTACTCAGTTTGGGAATATTTACTTTGTTCTTTTTTTATTACATTTTTTATTATATTGTTAGTAACATTTTCTTAATTTTAGTATGAAAGAAATAAGATCATTATTTCTGGATGTGGTTTATATTTTTTCAAATTTCAGATTTTCTTCCATGGCAATTTATCGGTATTGTTCAAAAGCAAAAAAAAACACAAAAAAACTACAAAACTAATTTGTGTATATAATATAGTATGCTGTTAAGTTGTGGAAAACTTCCCAAACTGTATTTAAAATCACAGAAAAAATAGACAAAAGAACAATAAATGTCAAAATAAATAAACAGGAGCAACAATCACTGTTTAAATAATGTCCATCACTACAGACATAAAATATGAAATATTCCATTTTTTCCCCAAGAATTATAGGGATGTAGAGGATGTTCATTTCACATTAAATGGTTAACAACTGGTCCCTACAGACGTTTTTGTCTATTTCTGAGCAATTGTTGAAGAACAATGTATATTACGATTTGCATCTGTTATCATGGGGAGAAAAATTACATTGATTATTTATCAATGAAATATCCTTATAAGCCATAGTAATAAGACAGCTGATGTGAAGAAGTAACTTATTCAATTGAAGAAAACTTGAAATTAACTAACTGTATCGGATTATATCTAAGAATTAGTCAGTTTAGTTTTATTTAAACAAATTAAGTAAAATATTTATATAAAAGAAAAGAATTAAGAGTGGTTTCTTTTCAACCTTTTTAAAATATTTTTTATATAATAGAATAAGTTACTAGTAATGTTTATTTCTCTCATCAGAGATGGAAATTAATTAGTATGTTAATTTAGGATTTAATGAATAGATGAAAATCAAGCAGCTGTAATCAAATTAACAAGATGCAACGATGTGTCTAATGAAAAACTGACATCAAACTTATTTTACAACAGTTTCATTAGAACCGAGGATTTGAAAACAAAATAAAACTTTGGAAGCACAACGATATTCCTCATCCCTAATGAAAAAAATGGATTCCATAAAAGAGAGTTGATGAGTAAAATGAAAGTACATTGTTCGTGTGGATCTTCAGAGTGCTCGAGTCAAATTAAAACACCTCCTAGGTAAGTGTTATATAAGTATAATTATAACGGAGTATCAATTGTATTTGAGTTTCTTTAATTTTTCTGAATCAATAAAATTGTTCGTTTTATTCATATTTGGAGGAATTGATGACCATATCACTGTTTAAGCTTTCTTTTCATAATTATCATGTACTTATATTAACATCTTGCCAAAAATTGGGGAGAAATAAATTTCAATAACACTTTATAGAAACAAACAATATACAGGATTAAAAAAAAAAATAAAATAGAAAAAAAACTTTTTTTTAAAAAGAAATAAGCATTATCACTCACCGATATATAAGTTTAGTATATCACTTAACAGAGAAGTCATGTATATGTTAGGAGAATTATGTAACTACATGTCAAAAATGATATAAATTCTATGATACTTGCAGTAAAAGAAAATTATATCTAATAATTGACAAATGGGGTGCCAATTACTTTTAATTCAATATCAACAAAAAGAAACATTTTTGTTCTGAAGAGTTTTTTATTATATTCAATGTTATAGTCAAATAGCTGTAAAACTGCAGTATAAATGAATGAAATAATACTAGACTCAGCAAAAATATACATAAAATACTTAGTACTCTTTAGTTTTCACTATCAGATTTTATAAGAAAAATCAATCCTTTCGTTTTTTTGGTGAGAATAAAATTTTAGTGTGTTGATTGGTTAGAGGGTTGGTTTGGTTGGTTTATGGTGTTTAATACCACTTTCAACAATGTTTCAGTTATATCGTGGTGCTCAGTTTTATTGGTGGAGGAAACTGGAGTACCCGGTGAAAACCACCGACCTGCTGCAAGTCATGTTGTATCGAGTACATCTCGCCATGAGCAGGATTCGAACTCACAACGTTAATGGTGATAGGCACTGATTGCATAGGTAGTAAATCCAACTACCATGCCATCATAATCACGACCATGACGGCCCTTTCAATCCTTTCGTGATCATTGGTTAGAAGTTCAACATACCATGCAGTAATCTGTATAAACTTGCGAGTGTCAACTCACACTCACTTTGAGGTCTGAGTTATACTCTTCATTTAAGACTCCATGGTCACCATGAGATAAAGGACAACAATATTAAACCAATCTCTGTTAACTTTTGCTACTAGCTGAGTTTCTATATGTTTATTATATCCATATCCTTTAATGGAGTCACTACAAGTTACTCTTCAGGACACATATGATATAAAACTGATTTTCGAACCTTGCTTCTGGACGAAAATTTAAAATTTGCATGGTTTTCTCATAGACAAGCTCTTAAACATTAGACATCTACAAATCCACATAGACATAAAACTGTATAAATAGTGATTAAATGAATAATACTAGTACCCAAAAAGACAAACACAGAGAGTGAGTGATTGCTGTTCAATGCCAAGTGAGCAATTAATCATCTACATTCTTTATTTATTTGTATGTTTTATTCAAATCATATCAGATTGAGATAATTTCATTCACAACAAATGTAAACAAGAGCAACATTACGACAGGAACAAAATAACAAACAAAACATAACATGTAATTAAAAATGTTTATTTACAATTAATGTAGAATATTTCGTTGAATAATCAAACCCCTTCATATAAAGGTCACCTGTTTATAGTGGTCATTTTGTCAATCTCCCCCAGGTGACCACTATAGACAGGTTTGACTGTATATCATGGAGAGAACAAGTTACATTTCAAGAGATGATGATGATGATATTTGTTTTGTACTAGACTAACATGCTTAGTGGGATTTTCATATTATTAGCTTACTGAAACAACATTCCACAGGTAGACATGTTATCCTAACTCCAAGCCAACCAGTCTTTGTTCTTACTCCTTAATGCTGCATGCATGCCAGTTGCATAGTCTTTGGTTTGACCCAACAGCAGCTCGAATTTATCAACCGCAATTGAAAATATAATTCAATAATATAAAATCAACTAAGACTCAGCACTTTACTTCAAAACCAAAATAAGAAAACAAGGGGATGGAATAGTGTGTAATAATAATGATGGGAATCCAGAAATTTATTTTTTTGTGGATCAAATGTCAAGGTCAAAGTTGACAAGATGGGTTTGACATCATGATGTCAAGGTTACAGACAAGGCTGACAAGACTAAATTTCGGTCAAATATGATGAGCATGAGGGTGAATTTTAACACACACTCTACAACACTGGTGAGAAGATCAATATGTGAAAATGTCATAGCATATTTAAAGTCAATACTTTGCTAGTTAGTTCATCCATCTTGTCAATCAAATAATATGAGTGAAGCAGCATCAAAAGGGTCTGACTAAGAAGCCTGATATGACTTGATTTAGTTAGCATAACAAATTGATAAGAAAGCTATAGTTGTCTCATTTATCTCTTTGATGTACATTTAAAAAAAAAAAAATTGCAAATGAAAAAAAAAACGAAAAACCACTTCTTCGTCAAACCACAAACACCTACCGAGTGATATTGCCAGTATTAACGAACTGACTGTGATACTGAAAATTATTTGTCAGTGTGACATTACCACTAAAAACAATAAGGGGTTGTTGTTGTCGTGATCGTATAGTAGTTGAAATACTGAAAAAAGCCAATACAAGGAACCAGTTAATTAAATTTACAAGTGGCATGGCTCAAGGGAATATCTGATATTAGTACATAGGTTACCCAATAACACTTGATACCCTTGTGATCTTCTATTCTTGGAATTGAAGGAAAGTTTGGCTGGAGTTCAAAGAATATTAGGATGTTGTGGTCGTGATCGTATATTAGTTGGATTTACAACTACCTGTGCAATCAGTGCCTATCACCACTAAAGTTCTAGGTTTGAATCCCGCTCATGGCGAGGTGCACTCAATACAACATTATGCGATAAAATTTGTCAGTGACTTGCAGCAGGTTGGTGGTTTTCTCCGGTCAGTCCGATTTCCTCCACCAAAAATACTGATCTCCAAGATATAACTGAAATATTATTGAAAGTGGCGTTAAACACCATAACCCTAACCCTAACCTGTGATGCTGTGAAAAATTATAGTCATAGATACGTCAATAAAAATGTATTTATTTAAAATAGTGCACATAAGTCATTTCTGCGTTTTAAGATCTTGATCATTTCTATGTTTTATGAGCTTGAAGTTTGCCAGATGAGAGACTTGTATTTTTGTGCTTGGTTAAGTATTGTTTACCAATTTTCACTGTTAAACTTTTAATTTTCAATAATAAATATAATAGAAGGATTTCCCTCAAGACATGATCACCAATCAAAAGTTTTGTGTTGTAAAAATTAACCAATGAAATGGTATTGATTTCTGCCTGTTCCCTTTGTCACCGAGACATGAAAAAGCCAATACAAGGAACCAGTCAATTTCATTTACAAGTGGCATGGCTCAAGGGAATATCTGATGTTAGTACATCTGTTACCCAATAACACATGATACCCTTGTGATCTTCTATTCTTGGAATTGAAGGAAAGTTTGGCTGGAGTTCAAATAATATTAGGATGTTTTGAAATTTGTTTGTCATCACAATAGAACTTTTCAGTACATGTACCTGGATAATGTAATAAAGAGACTGTATATATATACATATGTACATTGTATATATATAATAAAAAATCTGGTTAATTAAACCTTTATAAAATAGCTGATTATTAGATGAAAAATAAAATAGTCTCGAATAAAACTGTGCATTAACAACTAGTATGAGTAATGAAGATAAGTTTTTAATAAGATTTTTAGGGGGTTAGGGTTATGGTGTTTAACACCACTTTCAACAATATTTCAGTTATATCGTGACGGTCAGTTTTATTGGTGGAGGAAACTGGAGTACCTGAAGAAAACCACCGACCTGCCGCAAGTCACTGACAAACTTTATCACATAATGTTGTATTGAGTACACCTCACCTGAGTGGAGTTCAAACTCGAATGTTAGTGGCGATAGGCAGTGATATTATTATAAATCCAACTACCATATGATCACGACCATCACAGCCACAATAAGATTTTTGGAGGTATTCGCCTCTTCGTCTTTCATTAAAGAGGCATTAGCTACGATTTTGACCAAAACAATTATATGTTTTGGAAATTGGTAAATACATGTAGCTTTAAAATGATGAAATAAAGGTAAATATTTCACATTAAACAGCTTATCGTAACACTTTTCGCCTTTTGAGAACGAAAATTACCATCGATTTATTATTTCCTTGCAAGCAAATAATTTGACCTCGCTTTCTCCGTATGCAACTGACCTTACTAGTGACAGGTAAAATTGAATAATTTGTATTTTGTCGCTTATTAACTGCAAACTTGCATGGTTTCTTGTCAATAAATTATTGTCTATATAAGTCCAAATATGTACCCGTTCCTAAAACTTTAAAGGAATTTTCCTGTATATTAGAAAAGAATTCTATTAACTTGGAGTTTGTACCATGATTTTTGAACTTGTATTACAGTCCAGACTCCCGTTTTTTAAAATAGATTTTTGGTCCACAAAGTCTTTTTTATATATGTCCAAATAGGCACCTTGTTCCTAAAACTTTAAAGGAATTTTTCTGTGTTTTAGGAAAGAATTCTATTGATTTGGAGTTTGTACCCAGTGATTTTTTTTTATTTATTTTGTATTGTGGTGTTGGTCCACAAAGTCTTGTCTCAGGATGACAGTTTGAGTTGCTCTCTAAAACAATACAAGGATATGTGATTCCTGTATATAGTTGAATGTTATAAATGCTAGATCATAATAAACAAAAATAATAAATAGAAAATGTCTCTAGCAATATGTTTACAGCTTCCTGTATCCCGCTGGAAATTCCTAAAGTCAACATCAATAATATAGTTAAGTCATAATCGTTGAAACTCAAACAGGAAGAAAACAGAAGTAAAAAACACGATCTAACAAGGTGTTTAATTAAATTTCGATAGTAACATCCCACGATACTACAACGAACATAAATCACTTTAACAAGGTCAGAAATTGGTTTTCCCAAGTTATCCATACATATTACAATATTTTGTCTGATAATTCACAATTCGTTATCAGTTTATAAATGTTTAAATTCTGAATGACATTTCAAAATAATATGAAAAGTATGAAGAAGAGTTTAAAGATACCAAAGGAGTAATCAGAATTCGTAAATCGAAGTAAAATAGACAACACAATGACCAAAAGAAAAAGTACAAAAGGACAAACAATGATCTACAAAACATAACACAGTAAAATAAAGATTGAGCAACAGGAACCTCACTAAAAACCGGGGTGAACTCAGGTGCTCCGGAAGGGGTGAACACAGGGCTCACAAATACCCCTTCACCATAAAGTTACAAACATAACACTTCAGTGTGGAAATCAACTATATGATAGATGATTGTAATGTATTTAATTAAATCTGTTTTTATTGTTCTTAAATAATCTTTAAAAAAAAAAAAAAAAGAAGCACATACAGACATGATAATCTAAAAGACCTTAAGAAGCTGCATAATAGCAAAATAATTTTAATTTGACCTTAAGTTTGACCTTAAAGCAAGGGCCTAAATGGCCATGGTTCAAGATAAGAGAAAGATTACTCTGACCTGAAATGACTATGTGACCTTTATAATGGAACAGGTCAGGTCAAGGTTAGCATTTACAAAGTCATTCTCTCAAAAAGGGATAGATTCTACTTTTTTTAAATGTCTGGGAATTTGAAGGAAATATGATAAGTAGTGACTGCTCTATAGCAATAAACAAAATAGCATTTTAAAGTCTTCCATCCAAAACAGGGAGAACCAATTTATCGAATCTAGTCATGCATTTCAAACTTAGCAACTGTAGCAGTATTTCAGCTATATCGTGGTGTCTCTAGAATTAGATATTCAGATTGTTAAAAAAAAAACAGAAGGAAAATGTAACAATTTTAATTTTTCAGAAGCAGTTGTATAGAAATAAATTACATACATAAAACAATATGGACAACAAGTTACATGATAAACTATTTTCTTTGAAATAATCGATATGATATATATAAATATATTACCAATTCTGGAAATATTGCGTGATTTTAATGCTCATCCCGAAAGATGATACATGGATAGTTTATTCAATAAGCTACAAATGTGACATCTGGTGGCAAAATTAAGGCCCGAACATCATTTATCATAACACTTAGTTTCTAAACACAACTATTGTATTTCTAGACAATGAATATTGGAAAAAAGATCTGATTTATGTACTTATATGAAGTAAGTCCTTTTTGTTGGTAAACGATCTCATTATCAACATACAAAATTATGTCGTCTTATTATTATGTAATTCAAATACAAATCTTAAGACATTCATTATTTTCTTTCATATTCATGACATTTTATTACATAACTCTATAGAAATTTCAATACAAATAAAATTAATTCAAATACTACCTGGGAAGAATAAATTATATAATTTGATTCAATTTAATTTTAACAGGTAACCCGGTAGAATATGAAGCTATTGTATATATTAACAGATAGCAGTACTCGAAATGAAAATTTGAATTTCCTGGTCCGAATCAATTTTTTTTTTATTATTATTAATAAAAAACTGACAAATTTACAAACAAAGTTTTACTGGTCTTGGGCCTGAGGATCATTGCTCATCGCAAGGACTGCGATAGAATATGAAGCATTGTCAGAGGCAAAAACGAGTTAATTATCTAATATTTAAATCATGTAAATCCTTGGGATGATTGAAATAGAAATTTTACTTACTTTTGTGTACTTTTTGGAGTGTACTGTAGTACAATGTAAGGATAATCTTTCCATCTATTGAGACAGGCACGGCCATGAATGCTTGCGAATCTGAAAATTATCTGCCAATTTCACGCTCATTCAGTGCATCAAAATAGTGTCAAGATTTTTTGGGCCGAGATATATCTGGGACGACATTAATAACCGGAAGTAGTTCCAGATTACTGCACATCCGATTTTCTGCAGATTTAATCATGTATTTGTTTCCGGTGTGTCATTTCCGGTGCATGAAATTTAAGCCATTAGTGATATGGATCTGGAATCAAAATATTGCTATTTCTACCATAGTTGGGACTTCGTCCCATATTATCTAGCAATTAGATTTTGGTTCAAAGTTGACTATTGTTTCACTATTATGTCTTACGATGGACTTGTATACAAAATGTAGTATCTAATATTTAGATAATGGTTAAGGCCATAGGCGGCCCTCCTTAATAGAACTAATATTATACATATGACAACTTCTGTGTCACAAAGATTAAATACATTATGTATAATGTTCAAGACTATAGCATTCTTTATAATAACGTTTATATGTGAGGGTTGACATTTTACTCACATGTGGAAAGCATTTGCATGATCGCATCATTTCGCTAACACTAGTTTAATCCAGCCACTTTTTATTTAAGCGCCTGTACCAAACCAGGAAGGTGAAGGCCAGGGTCATGTATTTGTGTGTTGGGGGTATTGATTTTGCCTCTTTTTACGATTTTGATATTGTATTTTGGAATTACTCCGACAGTGTGGTATTTTTTGTTTTTCTTTTTATTACTGTAATACTCTTTGGTTTCTTTACTAACGTTATATACATATTCCAATTCTTTAATCTAAAGATACAATGAAAAAAATAAGAAGATTTAAATGAAACCTTTCAAAATAATTGGTTTCTGAATTAATTTAAAATGAATCCTTGTAAAATAATTGTTTTCTGAATTAATTTAAAGGGTGTGTGTTTTGTGATCCAACTTTCAGCATGTGAAAATGATGTTCGGTTTGTCTGCACTGCCATATTTGTTTTGTAGGGGGTTCATGTTTTACCTATGCAATTTGTGTTTATTTACATATACTGGTGTCCAACAAATTTACATATACTGGTGTCCAACAAATTTACATATACTGGTGTCCAACAAATTTACATATACTGGTGTCCAACAAATTTACATATACTGGTGTCCAACAAATTTACATATACTAGTTGTCCAACACAATTTGAATTAACCATCAAATGATGTTCATGTCGTTAAACAGTAACATGACTGATGCCACAAGTGGAGCAGGAGCTGCTAACACTTCAGAAGCACTAGAGTTCACTCCCAGTTTTTAGTGGGGTTAGTCAACCTTTAGCTTTGTTTTGTCTACCGTTGTTTGTCTTTAAGCCCTTTTTTTCTTTTGACAATTGTATTGTTTGTACTTCTTCCATTTACAACTTCTGATTGCCCCTTTGGTAACTTCAAGTTTTTCTTTATCATAACATTGCCACGATATAACTGAAATATTGTTGAAAGTGGTGTTAAACAGCATAATCCCCCATTTATCATTACATTTCTATGGACATCACATTAAAGAAGTTATGGCAGTCTATCATATTTATTTATTTTTCTTTGTTAATTCATATAATATCAAATCTTTTGACAAATTACTTGTTGAAAGTTCCATCTGTTTGTTACATGATAAAAAAATGAATGTGTTTGTTTATTTGATTATTTTATCCAATTGTACAGTTATCTTGGTAATCACTTTATATTTAAGGAGATAAAGATCTATCAATAATATATCCCAGTAAAGACCATCAGCCAATGACAGTCTAAGGTAGACCAAAACGTTCATTGACTTTGTACTATGGGAGAAATCATTGTAGTTATTATAAATTCAGTTCAAATCCCTTTTTTCAAAATCCTAAACATCCTGCATAGCAATTGCAAATGTTTTTCAAAACGTTGTAAGGCATCAACCATTTTATAAGCAAAGGAGGGCTGCCAGGTTAGGAAAAAACATAATACATTTTGTAAAACTTTTTTTGGGTCTTAAATAACATTATTCTATATTTTCAAAAATTTCATGAAAACAATTGTGAGGACAAAGTTTCAACATTTCATTCCAGTCCACTGTGGAACCAAAAATCTCCAAAACCAAACATGAAATTTCATGTAAAAGATTGCAGGGGTTTCAAAGTTTTTTATAATAGGAGGTACTTCTTAATTTTTAGGAGGTACCTAAAAATTAGGCTGAGGGCCTTAAGGGATCCAGGGGGCGGAAGCTCATGAAATCTAGCATTTTGTGGACCAAAAAATGTACTTCAGAGACTGCAAAACATTAAGTGTTTTTGAAAGAAAAATCCCATTAACTTTAGAGTTCAGATTTCACCAAGAGTGAAGACCATGCATAATGCCTTGATTTTTCCCCCCAATTTCTTTATTGAATATTTCAGTTTACAGACTTCAGCCAAGATTATTCATAGATAGTCTGCCATATCTTAAAAAAAAACAAAAGGACCATAAAGAGCTACGGTTCCGCAGCTAGGCTTGACCAAGCCATTGTTATCAAAGCTTAAACTTCTCAAAATTATTTTGTTGGCTTTGTCCTTTTCTTTTTCACAATACCTTGGATTGTGTGGGTTTTTTTTTACTTTATTACCAGTAATTAAACTCATCAAAGACCATTGGCAGGATCAAGACATACAAGTGTCATAATTAATGAAACCAAGGACGTATATAGAATACGTCCTTAATGAAACATATAAATTTAATTTGCAATCATCAATCTTTAATAAAATTTATAATTTTTTAATAGATGAATACAAATATAATTAAACAAAAACAATATATATTGTTACTTTCACGACTTATGTGCAAAAAAAATGTCCGAACAAAAACGATTCGAGGGAAGACATTTATTAACATTTGAATCACAAAAGTTAAATTATTTTGGAAAAAAAGGGGGGCCGGCGTTTTGACATTACAATGTAATTCGTATTTGAGCCATATCCGGTCCTTTTTCAAGATTTCTAGTAATTTTCTATCCCTTATCTCCCCCTTTTAAAAATGTTTTTCAGCACACTTTCAATTCTGTCAACAACCGCGGTAGGGCCCCGTCAAAATATGTAAATAAATTAGCCATAGGTTTTTATTTTTTTATACCGGAAGTTAAATAATATGGACGGAGTTAAGCAACAAGACAGTACACCCCAGAATGATTTGACCTTGGGTTTTAAATGGATAAAAAAAATCGCACAAAATATTGTGTAGTCATATATTCATAATACATAATGATCATACTTATATTACTGGAGATTACACTAAATTGTATTTGAACATAATTTGTAATCGGTCATTTTTTTATTTTGAAATGATGTCAGCTTTGTTCCGGTCCGAGTTTCACACAAGGATGAAAATATATTGGGGCGAAAACATATCTATTTACGATTCTAAGGTAAAGTTATTTTTAAAACAGGGAATATCCCATCAACTTGGTCGTGACGCAGTTGTTCGATTTGAATGCGAGAATTCAGCAATTGACGTGATCATTAATTTTTTATGAAAAATATTCCACAAGCCAATCGACCATCGTACTTGTGGTTTTGACCACCGCTAATTTTGGGGGGGTTCAGTAATTTCTGCCGGTACTATACACGATCTCAGGCGGGTAAAAGTACCGGGTACCGGTCCACTTTGAAACCCCTGAGATTGTCACAACAAAAATTAACATTTCATCCTAGCCTATTATTGAATCAAAAGAGCAAAAATTTCAAAATTAAACATGACCTGTATTTTATTAATGATATAAAGTTAGTTTTAAAATTGAATTACCCGTAATTAGTATTTTAGAAAATCATAATCAGCAATGAAAAGTTGACGACCATCTGCCATGCACTCCTGAATCTAAAAGCCGAGTTCGGATTTGTTTGAAATTTGTACAAAGAAGTACTTTTATTAACCAATAGAACGGTATTATACAATAATTGATGTTACAGAAGTCAATGCTTCTCTAAATATAGAGATTCTCAATACAATGTCATTTCGCCATTTTCCAATTACAGCGTCAATATTTCAACCATTTCCAATGTATGGAATATAACTTTTTTGTTCTTTTCTAAATGATCTAATACATAAACAGAATTGTATTTGACAAATAGATGGACGTTCAAACATATTTATGAAAAGTGTTTCAGTAATTTGTCTGCCACATGATGGCTACTGATACTATTACCATTGTTATAGCATTTGATTATCGGTAAGAAGCAGACGGAGAGGATTGTAGTCAGATTAGCAGACGGTAAAGACAAAAAGTTGACTTTGAAACCTACTGACCCTGTTCACTCCTAAAATATTCAATCATCTTCAACATCCAAATAGAATTTTCCCCAAAACTAATGGAAGTTTAATGTTCTTATTCCATATAATAGGAAAACACTTAGAATTCGACCAAGTAGCGATTCATATGTATATACTTATTAATGTTTTTGGAAAGCTATTCTTTTATAATAATCTATAAATGATTTTTATATACAAATCGATAGAAGAGTGACTGACATAAGGCTTTTGATCCCTATATCCAGACACATGAAAGAACAAATTCTAATCGCTGTAAAAACTTTTGAAATAAAAAATATCTTTATGATGACATAAAATAATGCCAGATATAATAGCAATGAAGTCTATGCTGTAACAATTACAATTTATTAATTGGTTTAAGAAACAGTAAAGTTGGAAGTCTCAGTCTGTGCTAAAAACACTAGTCCTAAGCCCAAGTCTAGTAAAAATTGGTTTGGGATAATAAAACTTGCATAAAATTTGCTTAATCAAATAGAAAAAAATCTTCTAAAATGCTGTTTTTCAAAATGTTCTTGGCACAGACTGAAGTCTTGTTCCAAGTTCTGTAGTTCTCATTTCTGGTCTTTTTAAATAACCCACACTTACAAAAATTATTAAAAACAGCCTTTACTGCATTTCAGTGGTCCATCGTTAGTTAGCTTAAAATTAGAGGAATAGCATAAATATGTGTTCCCCACAAACATTAAATAAATTTAATTGTAACTAGAATTTTATTTAATATTGTAAAATATGAAATCTTTGTATTAGTACAAAATTGTATGAGTTGAATGTGATCATTGTAGTTTCAATTGAAGTGATGTCATAATTCCATTGTGATTCGTCCCCCATTGGTGATGTAATATGTTAGCATTCATCTCAAGTGCAGAAGATTATATGTTCGATCACTGGTTGGTCAAAATAAATCAAATGGGCAATTTTTTGGGAGAAAAAATATCATTCCTTCAGGATTTAATACAAATATGTAGATGAAAATAGAAATTGAAGTTATTGATGGCAAAGACTACAGAGATACTGAGTGTTAGACATACATTTGTAGATACAGTAGTCCCCCCCCCCTTCCATCAAAGGCCACTCCTTTTATCAGATCAGATTTCTGATGCACTGAGATAGTAAAATACTACTAAATTGTCCCCTTCATGAGAGGTCTTCCCTCTTATAGGGTGACTTTTTCATTTCTAAATTTATTTATTTTTAATTTGGGTTTCAAAAATTTACTTCATTGGTTAATTTTTTTTCTTCTTCAAGTTCAACAAATTGAACTTTATATATAAACTCATGATTTAAATTCTGAAAATGACTTTACTAAACCTTGCATCAATTGTCATCAATGAATTTGTATACAAAATAGCAAAGCAGCAAATTTTTCTGTACTGAATACAAATTAATGAAATTTTTACCCCAAAAAAGCTTTTTAAAACACATTAATAACCAACACAGTCTTGATTAAATGCAATGACCAAAGAAAACGTTGACTTCCGAGCACTAGATATGAAATGCTTGATTGATTTGAAGAATTAATAGCAACATTCATAGCTAAAAATTGATATTAATCCATGACATTAGTCATCCTGAAGGTCATATCCAAAATGCTACCGAAATTAGTTTGATTATATATAAACATAAAATTGTAACAAAAAGCAGTAATTATAGCATATCTAAGTTAAAGCTGTAATTTACTTTCCTTGTTCCATTACAGTTGTAACACAAGAATGTAAATAGAAATAAACAATAATTCAAACAATGGCAGAAACAGTGAATTATGAAGACATATACGGAAATGCATTTCCCTTGCACACTCTGTGAAAGACATAATTAGGCTATTTTCATATTATTGAAGAAACTAATACATGTACATGTATATAGAGGAAAATATAATTATAACATGTAGACTCAATATAATCACTGGGATCTTCGGCTATAAGATCAAAGTAGTCTGCATAGGACAGAACTACATTAGAAAACAGTATTCCTCATCTTTCTTTGATAATATTAAGAAACTTTATGATGAAATTTTCATGATTAAAATCTTTTAAAACACTTCTACCAGTAAATTCTAACTTGTTACTCTTAGGGATATGGATTTCTGTTTTCACATCTTTCTACAATTTTGCTATTGGATTTAGGAATTGTTCCCGACACGGCCGACAGTGTAATATTCTTTTATTTTCATTTTATAATGTAAAGCAAAACTATATGCCTTCTATAAACTTATTCAATAGTCAGTATTTTAATTAATTATTAAAACAATTAACTACCAAAAGAGAAAAATATTCAATTCTTTCAAGCAATTAGAAACAGAGTTAAATAAAATTTCTCCCTCAGGTTTCGACTAGATTTGTTTCTCAAATAAGCAGTCAAAGGATAAGGTGGGCAGATTTGTTCTACCTCAGAATTACCCTAAGGGAATCAACATCAGACAAAAATGAAATTAAATCATTTAGCAATAAAAGGAAAGTTGTTTAACAAGAATTCTGATGTGCATTAATTCTAATGGAGGCTCCCTATGCGAGTAGTAATCTATTATATTGCGATGAAAACAAGCTTTTAAGGAAATGAAGTCCTTAGTTCAGTCTGTAATGCTTTCTCCCCTACCCTAATACGAAGATTGATATTACTCCATAGAAAATACCATCAATACTTGTTGAAATTAAATCAAATACTTAATGTAAAGAACGATAACAAGATGGCATGAGTAAAAGTGCAGAACAAATGATATGGTTATAAAATAATGTTTAGAGACAGGAAAGAATTAAAACAATATATATAAAAATTAATATGATTGGTCTAAAGAGTAAAAGGCTACTACTATTTATATGTTTTGTAGGAAGGTAGAATATCCCACTGTTAATATCTCCCACAAATTTCACTGAAGGAAGATACAGTCAAGCCTGTATTAAGAGATCACCTTTGGAACAAAAGGAGTGGTCTTTTTATTAAGACACGTGACCTCTTAAAAGAGGTTCAATTCATAGGAAATTTTTTTTTGACATGAAAGGAAAATTGACCTTTTAATACAAGCGATTGCTTAATAGAGGTGACTGCATGGGCAGGTTTAATTGTACAAATATCTCACTTCCTTGATTACCTATTTTATACTAATCCCACCATATATATGAATGCTGTCTTCTGATTGGTTGATAAAAGGAGTATTTTTTACCAATTCTTAGTTTTTTCTGCTTATTTCCCCATCACAGGGGTATTTGTCCTTGGGAATTCCATATAGTATGGTATTTACTAGGCAAATACCCTGCTTGAGGGAAAATACCTTCTTTAAACAGTTTATGATGTCACAGATGTATTTCCGTATTATACTCAGGTTTCTTCTTTCAACCAACAATAAAGTACAGAAAAATTGCAGAAAAAAACACTGAACAAACGTTTATCATTTGTTGAATAATCATTGCTCAAACTAAATGGCTTATTTGGAGAGAGCTTATACAACATTTTGACAGAAATGTCCTGCATTTGTCTCTGTTTTATTTTTTTTCTAAACTCAAACATAATAATCTGCATCAAAATAATAACAGAGACCATCTCTATATTTCCTAGAATAGCTGCTGTTAATCACTGCACAGCTTTTAAACAAGCACAATTATATATCAATTTGAGTGATTTCTTTTAATTGTTTTAGTTAACATAGGAAAAATGAAATACTGGTGAAAATATTTAATAACTTTATGTAATATTGAGTTATTTAAAGAATAAAATCTGATCATTTAAAATAGATTTCTGGTCAATCTTGCAAACAGTGCACTTTCATATTTTGTTTACAGCAGATATGTTCAGATAATATGTGGGATCGGTTGATAAAAGGGCTACTGTTCTACTATTAGCTTTAATTAATCAATTAAACCGAGTTGATTAATTTCTAATTTGTTTGATTGTTGTTTAAGGTCAAGTATTTTCATTTACTGTATTCATGACGATTTCATTTCAGTTTTTAAAAATTTGTTCATTGTAAAATTAATATTTTATTTATTGACGATTTTGATCAACAGATCAACAAATATGCTGTTGTTTAAATTCAATTGCTTTAATTTGATCAACCTATTCTTCTGAATAGCAAGAATTGTGAACTAAATTGATGAATTAGAAGACAGTATGGCTATATGGTAGGGTTTTAGTTTGGGGTTTATAGTGTTAAATACCACTTTCAACAATATTTCAGTTATAGCATGGCAGTCAGTTTTATTGGTGGAGGAAACCAGAGTACCCGGAGAAAACCACCGACCTGTCACAAGTCACTGACAAACTTTACTATATGGTAGGAATACTTACACTATCAGAAATTGACTGATTTGCTTAACAGTAACACCATTTCAAGCCATTTTTCGTAACAGAAATTGACTGATTTGCTTAACACCATTTCAAGCCATTTTTCGTAACTATTTCATGGCATTTAAAATAAGTGGTGGAGAGAGAATTTTTACTAGACTGTCAAACCCTCATTATTTAAGAGAAAACATTCGTATAATCAGTCTATTCTCATTGTGCCGAGATCAAAAGGACCAATCATGTTTACTTTTCAAAATAACTGACTATTTGGGTTGATGGTTGATAGGACAAGCTGTGATACTTGTGATAATGTATGATGAGACCTTCAAAATGGAGGTTATTGTTTTTACCAGTATTAAACAACGTCATAATGTGACATCACGCTGACCGATATTTTCCAGTATCAGTCATTAAATTGATACTGACAATATCACTCTGTGAGATCAAAGAAAAATTGTCCAAAATACTGATAATTATAATTATCATTTAAGCCACTTCAAGATTAAAAAAATCAAAGTAATTTGTCAGAAACTTTAACATTAAATGATCCACATTGTATTGGTATAAATGGTAAGATAATTAAATAATCGCAGCTTTTTATTTTTTTTTGCAAAAACACTTTATGACAGAATATGATTAATGACTTCTAGTAGCTGATGTAAAACAAATTACCCTAAAAAAACAAGTGTTTCCAGAAATGACAAAAAAATGTATTGAGCTAAGATGCTCTTCTACTGGAGGAATCTTTTGATCCCCATTACAAGGAAGATGTCATAATCAGATCAGATCTATTTACATATTGACTAATTATGACTGACACCTTTTCATCACAAGTTACAATGATACCTGTATACAAACATGCAGACAAGTCCATTCTTAATTAGTAGGGGTGTCACTGATATTTACCATTTCTAATTATCAAGCAACAGTTTATATAAGTGCATATTTAAAGAGGGAAAAAATGAGTTTATTTTCATCTCCAAAAAAGAAAATTGTATATATTATTTTTTTTGACATTTGTGAATATTGTTTCATTATAAATGTATGAGAACTTATTCCAATTCCACCTCACGAAAAATGAACAGTTCTTCATGTCATAGTAGTTTCACAAAAGAAAATAGACATAACAAATATATATTTCTTGGAATTTTTATATTGTGAATGAAATAACTGGAATATTTCAAGTATGACGAAGAAGTGTTCGGTATGTAAAATTTGTTTTTATTCCACAATTTTTACTTTATTTCTATTTTTTATCTTAAATTTGAAATTAACAAAAAGTTATCCCCCATTTTTCATAATCTAACTGATAATTAATCAGTAGCAGTTCTTCTGAAGTTCTTCAACTAATCATAATTATATAAGTCTAAATCTCTAAATGTTTGCAGAAGAAATAAAGTGGACCTGAAGTAAAATGCTTGGTAAATCTCCTCTTTAATCTTAAATAAAAGTTCTACATCAATTAATATCGTAAATATGAAAAACATACAAATTCATGTTCATTTTATTTTCTTTGGATTTCTTGGAACCATTTCAGATTCACTTTTTGGTCTGTAGATATCGACTGGTATTTCAAATTTACATTTCAATCAAATCATATTAAAATAATATAATATTTACTAAAAACAAATTAACCCAGAAAAATTAATGTCCTTATTATGGCACATGGATATAGTATGTGTACATCAAACTAGTTTTTGGCAAAGGACTCGAAACATTGGGACACACATATGCTTGCAATAAAAATTAACATACACTTTCATTTGTTTCGTGTGCCAAATTTTGAAATGGTATATGCTTGTATGTATATTACACCTAATGATCAATATAAACAGATGAAACGGACTTCTACAATTATAGTGCTAATGCATCAATATCATTCTACAAGCACAAAGTACTTATTTCAATAGTTGTGAGTTCGTACCCTGTTCACAGCGAGGTGTACTCTATACAACATTATGTGATAAAGTATCAGTGACTTGCGACAGGTCAGTGGTTTTTTCCAGGTACTCTTCTTTCCTCCACCAATAAAATTGACCGCCACGATATAACTGAAATATTGTTGAAAGTGGCGTTAAACACCATAAACCAAATCTTATTTCAATAACTCGTACTGTCAATAATGTTTATGCTGTAAGGTTAGAAAACCTAATGTTCAAAATATTTGAGAGTACAAAACCTTACTAGAACAAAAGTTATTGCACATAAACCATTTTGCCTACAGACGGACGACAACGGCACCAAGAACGACAATGATAACAGACCCAAAACTGATAACTCAATACGACTGCAAAATTTTTGTAGTTATTTAAAAACGACACTAATATCTTAAACCAATTTAGGCTGAGAACAAAACTTTGTCTTTAAAAATAAAAGAGAGAATAAATTATATGCAATAAAAAGACATCTTGTACCAGATTTTCTAATGATTTTTTAGTCATTTTCCCTCTTAATTACTTCTACTCCAAGCATGCTTATGTGAAAGAAACAATACTTGTCCAATTGTTCAGCTTTAACACATTTCTACTCTTAGACTAGCTGTAAATATACTTTATAGATCAAACCTAATGAAAGGAGAGATATGTAATTGTCTATATGATAAACAAACATCTTGTTAAAGGAATACCTCAAAGGTCTTTGATTGAAGTGTGGTTTTTTTTTTCTTCTCCTGTACAACATAATTTAATATATTTTACTTCATTGTTTCTTCAAACGAAAGCGTAATTCAGCATATTTTTCAAACTGCACACAGAAACATGCCCTACAGAAGAAGAAACCTGTTACTGTGTCTTCTCTGATATATAACCATAGTATAACCTTTTTATATGTATTACATTTCTCGGTCATTACACTCTTATTAGTATATCGGTAACCTTGTTGGCATCCAATCGAAAGCATGTTTACAATTCTGTAATACAAATCTTTGTGTATGGAGCTACTAAATAAGAAACCTATCTATCTAGGGATCCAAGTTAAGAGTAGGTCTGAACAATTAAAGAGCATTAGGACAAAATATGTGACCCTCCATATGTTTGAACAATTTTACTGACCCCCACCTCCCAATTGAGATTTTGGTATACAATGTAATTGTTTTACTGAACTCCCTTCCAATGAGATTCTGGTTAACAATTTACTGAAGTCCTACCACTAATATTTGGCTTAACCCTTCAAAGGAACTCTAAATGAGATTTCAGTTAACTATTAAACTGTCTATAAACTGCCTTGGTGGTATACTAAGTAGCATGCTAGACTCAGGTTTGAAAGATCTTTGGTTTAATCCCCCAAGGGTCCAACAAATTGGTATTTGTTGCTTCTCTGCAAAGCACTTGGCATTAAGGAGTAAAAGTATAGATTGGTTTTGAGTTATGGTGTTTAATGCCACTTTCAACAATATTTCAGCTATATCTTGGCAGTTTTGTGTCAGGATAATGTGTCTAACTGGATCCACATGTCAAGCAGGGAATGTTGTTTCAGTGTGCTAGCACCTAAAATATCCAGCTCACTGTGTTGGTCCAGTAGAATCATTATCTCAACAACACTTTGTTCTCACCATAACAGCTAAATAAATTTGCTAATTCACTCAAAATTGTTTATTTATTTATTTTTTTAATAAAAACAGGACCCCTCTCCTCCTATTGCCTTGAACTTTTCATTTGATATTTCAACAAAATCTCCTCATGGCAAATAAGCAATTATTTGTGACCCCCATCACAATGTTATCCTGGCACATTGAACCCAACACATAAAAGAGGAGGTCATGCATGACATAAAAAACATTACCATTCCTCCAGCCTTTCATAAAGGAGTTAATAGGTTGTCTTTTCAGAGGAACATGTGAAGACTGTTTTCTGGACAGGTTCCATGTTAATTGTATATACTGGTACCAGATAATATGATAACTACCCTACATCTGGTCCCTATAGTCATTACTATACTAATATTTACCAATATTCTAACACAATATTACTCGGAGAAATGACAACAATTTATAAGTGCTATTAATTTGCTGTATTCAACAAACAGTTTTCATTTGATTAATGAACCATTACTTATACCAACAACATAGTTTATTTACTTGCGTGGAACCAGCCATTTTCTTATCTGGAAAGGAGAAGGGGGATATGGACAGACGTTGCTGGGTTTTTTTTTAAACATTTTGTCTTCTTTTTGGCCAAATTTTTATTTAATAAATCATTACCTCCCTTTCCCCACCCCTTTTCTTTGTACCATTTTCAAAATTTTTAAAACAAAAGTACAACAAAAAAACTCTGTCATCCCCCGGGCAAGAAAATGGTTGGTCCCTTATGTCTATCTTACTTTATGTCGGTGAGTTGAACTTGGACCCTATACAACCTGTTTATATAACCTTTTGTGAAATGTAGATTCCTTGTTCTTAAGAACACTTTTATTATTGTCTTCACTGCTAAACTTTGGACTGTAGGACACTGGGCCTATAGACCAATTGGTGTTCATTTGTAACATTTGTATCTTAGAAAACAATGATGCTTCACGCCATATTAAATTGATCGCCATTGCAGCACACCTAAATCATTGGTTCCCAATAGCTTTAACCCTATGGACCGTGAAATCATCACATGTACAGACTTCAATGGCTGTTGTTTCATGCCATTACAATGAAAATACTAGCTTTTAAGAAGAATATGAATGTTTTTTCCCAGCAGAAACCCTTGTATAAATTTAACTGACATATTACAATGACAGGATTGCATTAGGAAGATTAACTACATGTTTAGAAATTGATAAACAAAATATATTTTGGCAGTTGCTGGAAGATAAGAATTATCATAAATTGATGACCTTTTTATTCTGGTCTCCTACAAAGAATCATCAGTCGTGATATTTCTTCCTAATTAATAAGGTCTTTAACTTAACTTATTCTACCTTCTTTGGTATCACTGACCCCGCTATTGTACTATCCTTGTTTATGTTGACATTCATTTTTGTCATAGTGTGTGGTATTTTTGAGTGGAAGTGAATATGTGCACGTTTCATATCTTGTTTATACATATGTACTTATCAAGAATTATCAAGAATTATCAAGAGGGAGAGTATTAGTTTGGCATTAATCGGCTTAACCTCGCACCATTGTGTGCCTCTCCCTAGTCAGGGTCTTGATTTACCATCGGTATTTGTTCTGATATTCAGTGAGTTAAGGTGAGAGGTGATTGTTTGTTCGTGGAAGTGTTGACCAATACTATTTAAACTTTCTTTTCATAACGCTCATTCAGTTAAATTCTATATCTTCGAAAAAGATTTAAACATTTAGTACCACAGCATTTGATTTCTAAGACAAGCATTCCTCAATTAGAGCATTATTAACATAGTTATAATGCCAAGGAAATCAAAGCCTTCACACTTAGACTGTAGGAGTTATAAAAAAATTCATACCTCTAATATGTAGCATGAGGATGCAATGGAAAAAAACATAATACAAAAGACGCAGGAGAAATGACTGTTATAAGACTCATTTAATACCCCTAGTGAGCTGACAGGTTTATATTGGTGGTAAAACACATCATCGTAATTGTTTATCGTGGAAGCGAAATGTTAACTAAATATTTGTACACGATCTTTTGAAAAATAAACAATAATCATCGACAATCATGCACAACAATATGAATCACTTCTCTGTCAAATCTCATCTATACACAAAAATGACAGTGACTGAAGCAAAAAATGACATTGACTGAAGCAAAAAATACATTTTGGTCATTGTTGTAAAATGCACAGGTTGATAATTCATTGGGTCAAATCAAATTAAATTATTTGAATTAAGAAAAACATAGCTTTTGTTTTCTCAAAACGTTTTCTCAAAACGTTTGTCTCTTTGATGTATTTCAAATGATATTAAACGCAGTGCCACACAATGGACTAGAGTTATGGGTTATGGGCATTAAATTCACTTTCAACATTATTTCTGTTATTTTGTTTTTTGTTTTTGCTTTTTTCTTGATGGAGGAAATCAAACAACCCAGCGGAAAACCATCAATCTTCCATATGTCGCTGATAAACTTGATCATATAAGATTATATTGAATACACCTTGACACAAGCGGAAGCCAAAATCATCCACCTTAGTGGTTTAAGGAAATATTGCATAAGTTAATGTAGATAAAACGATCATGGCCACATAAACCCTTACCACAAAAACTTAATATAATTGTTTTAACGTCATGGTCACAAAAACTTAATACAATGGTTTTAACGTATCAGTCACAGTAATATTAAAAAATTGTACAGAATGTCAGAAATGATGTTTCAACGATGACAGTAAAAGATTAGACTGTTATTTTTTATGTAACAACGGCATGACCTAGATCATATGGTAAATTACTTTTCTTTGTTTGTGCCAGACAAATGTATTGACACATGAAAATCATTGGCAGTGATGTCATAAAGAAACCATATTATTCTTCTGAGGGTTATTTATCATGGGTTAAAAAAATAATGGATTTCCAATATATTTTATTGAATATTACACAAATACAGGTATTTGTAATAAATACCACGGTAATCTGCAAGTAAGATTTCTACCTGATCTTTAATTTCAAAGACTATTCGAAAGATGTAACCATAAGTCAAGACATCTTGCTATAAATAAATTTATTTTTCATGTAATCAACACTATATAATTACAATTGTCAATCTGGTGATTGGCATCCTTACTCTTTTCGCTTCCTAATAATAAATTAATAAATCGCTATGAAAATTGAAATCTTTACTGACTAATTATATTTAAATACTGGTACTGTCCACAGGTAATCAGTAAAGGATTGGATTATGATGTTTAATGCCACTTTCAACAATATTTCAGTTATATTATGGCGGTCAGTTTTATTGGTGAAAGAAACAGAGTACAGACCTGTCGCAAGTCACAGACAAACTTTATCACAATAATGTTGTATCGAGTCAACCTTGCTATGAATGAGGTTCGAATTCACAACTTTAGTGGTGATACCAACTACCAAATGATCACGACCACAGGTGATGCCAACTACCAAACGATCACGACCACAGGTGATGCCAACTACCAAAAGATCACGACCACAGGTGATGCCAACTACCAAACGATCATGACCACAGGTGATACCAACTACCAAACAATCATGACCACAGGTGATGCCAACTACCAAACGATCACGACCACAGGTGATGCCAACTACCAAATGATCACGACCACAGGTGATGCCAACTACCAAACGATCACGATCACAGGTGATGCCAACTACCAAATGATCACGACCACAGGTGATGCCAACTACCAAACGATCACGACCACAGGTGATACCAACTACCAAACGATCACGACCACAGGTGATGCCAACTACCAAACGATCACGATCACAGGTGATGCCAACTACCAAATGATCACGACCACAGGTGATACCAACTACCAAACGATCACGACCACAGGTGATGCCAACTACCAAACGATCACGACCACAGGTGATGCCAACTACCAAACGATCACGACCACAGGTGATACCAACTACCAAATGATCACGACCACAGGTGATGCCAACTACCAAATGATCACGACCACAGGTGATGCCAACTACCAAACGATCACGACCACAGGTGATACCAACTACCAAACGATCACGACCACAGGTGATGCCAACTACCAAACGATCACGATCACAGGTGATACCAACTACCAAACGATCATGACCACAGGTGATACCAACTACCAAACAATCATGACCACAGGTGATGCCAACTACCAAACGATCACGACCACAGGTGATACCAACTACCAAACGATCACGACCACAGGTGATACCAACTACCAAACGATCACGACCACAGGTGATACCAACTACCAAACGATCACAACCACAGGTGATACCAACTACCAAATGATCACGACCACAGGTGATACCAACTACCAAACGATCACGACCACAGGTGATACCAACTACCAAACGATCACGACCACAGGTGATACCAACTACCAAATGATCACGACCACAGGTGATACCAACTACCAAACGATCACGACCACAGGTGATACCAACTACCAAACGATCACGACCACAGGTGATACCAACTACCAAACGATCACGATCACAGGTGATACCAACTACCAAACGATCACGACCACAGGTGATACCAACTACCAAACGATCACGACCACAGGTGATACCAACTACCAAACGATCACGACCAGAGCAGCACAACTTTAGTGGTGATGCCAACTACCAAACGATCACGACCACAGGTGATGCCAACTACCAAACGATCACGAACACAGGTGATACCAACTACCAAACGATCACGACCACAGGTGATACCAACTACCAAACGATCACGACCACAGGTGATACCAACTACCAAACGATCACGACCACAGGTGATGCCAACTACCAAACGATCACGACCACAGGTGATACCAACTACCAAACGATCACGACCACAGGTGATACCAACTACCAAACGATCACGACCACAGGTGATACCAACTACCAAACGATCACGACCACAGGTGATGCCAACTACCAAACGATCACGACCACAGGTGATACCAACTACCAAACGATCACGACCACAGGTGATACCAACTACCAAACGATCACGACCAGAGGTGATACCAACTACCAAACGATCACGACCACAGGTGATACCAACTACCAAACGATCACGACCACAGGTGATGCCAACTACCAAACGATCACGACCACAGGTGATACCAACTACCAAACGATCACGACCACAGGTGATACCAACTACCAAACGATCATGACCACAGGTGATGCCAACTACCAAACGATCACGACCACAGGTGATACCAACTACCAAACGATCACGACCACAGGTGATGCCAACTACCAAACGATCACGATCACAGGTGATGCCAACTACCAAATGATCACGACCACAGGTGATACCAACTACCAAACGATCACGACCACAGGTGATGCCAACTACCAAACGATCACGACCACAGGTGATGCCAACTACCAAACGATCACGACCACAGGTGATACCAACTACCAAATGATCACGACCACAGGTGATGCCAACTACCAAATGATCACGACCACAGGTGATGCCAACTACCAAACGATCACGACCACAGGTGATACCAACTACCAAACGATCACGACCACAGGTGATGCCAACTACCAAACGATCACGATCACAGGTGATACCAACTACCAAACGATCATGACCACAGGTGATACCAACTACCAAACAATCATGACCACAGGTGATGCCAACTACCAAACGATCACGACCACAGGTGATACCAACTACCAAACGATCACGACCACAGGTGATACCAACTACCAAACGATCACGACCACAGGTGATACCAACTACCAAACGATCACAACCACAGGTGATACCAACTACCAAATGATCACGACCACAGGTGATACCAACTACCAAACGATCACGACCACAGGTGATACCAACTACCAAACGATCACGACCACAGGTGATACCAACTACCAAACGATCACGACCACAGGTGATACCAACTACCAAACGATCACGACCACAGGTGATACCAACTACCAAACAATCACGACCACAGGTGATGCCAACTACCAAACGATCATGACCACAGGTGATGCCAACTACCAAACGATCACGACCACAGGTGATACCAACTACCAAACGATCACGACCACAGGTGATACCAACTACCAAACGATCATGACCACAGGTGATGCCAACTACCAAACGATCATGACCACAGGTGATGCCAACTACCAAACGATCACGACCACAGGTGATACCAACTACCAAACGATCACGACCACAGGTGATGCCAACTACCAAACGATCACGACCACAGGTGATACCAACTACCAAACGATCACGACCACAGGTGATACCAACTACCAAACGATCATGACCACAGGTGATGCCAACTACCAAACGATCACGACCACAGGTGATACCAACTACCAAACGATCACGACCACAGGTGATGCCAACTACCAAACGATCACGACCACAGGTGATACCAACTACCAAACGATCACGACCACAGGTGATACCAACTACCAAACGATCACGACCACAGGTGATACCAACTACCAAATGATCACGACCACAGGTGATGCCAACTACCAAATGATCACGACCACAGGTGATACCAACTACCAAACGATCACGACCACAGGTGATACCAACTACCAAACGATCACGACCACAGGTGATACCAACTACCAAACGATCACGATCACAGGTGATACCAACTACCAAACGATCACGACCACAGGTGATACCAACTACCAAACGATCACGACCACAGGTGATACCAACTACCAAACGATCACGACCAGAGCAGCACAACTTTAGTGGTGATGCCAACTACCAAACGATCACGACCACAGGTGATGCCAACTACCAAACGATCACGACCACAGGTGATACCAACTACCAAACGATCACGACCACAGGTGATACCAACTACCAAACGATCACGACCACAGGTGATACCAACTACCAAACGATCACGACCACAGGTGATGCCAACTACCAAACGATCACGACCACAGGTGATACCAACTACCAAACGATCACGACCACAGGTGATACCAACTACCAAACGATCACGACCACAGGTGATACCAACTACCAAACGATCACGACCACAGGTGATGCCAACTACCAAACGATCACGACCACAGGTGATACCAACTACCAAACGATCACGACCACAGGTGATACCAACTACCAAACGATCACGACCAGAGGTGATACCAACTACCAAACGATCACGACCACAGGTGATACCAACTACCAAACGATCACGACCACAGGTGATGCCAACTACCAAACGATCACGACCACAGGTGATACCAACTACCAAACGATCACGACCACAGGTGATACCAACTACCAAACGATCATGACCACAGGTGATGCCAACTACCAAACGATCACGACCACAGGTGATGCCAACTACCAAACGATCATGACCACAGGTGATACCAACTACCAAACGATCACGACCACAGGTGATACCAACTACCAAACGATCACGACCACAGGTGATACCAACTACCAAACGATCACGACCACAGGTGATACCAACTACCAAACGATCACGACCACAGGTGATACCAACTACCAAACGATCACGACCACAGCAGCACCTTTAATTAGTAATCAATACAGAAATGTTGTTAGTAAATGGTCAGTCAAGGTTTCAACTTTCCATAGCAAAATTTAAAAAAAGGGGGATTATAAATCAGAAAGTGACTTGTAGCCAGTCTACCCTGATTATCATCATTGATATGAAATGACACAGACTAACGTTAACTCAATAATGCCTTTCTTATCAGTATGAAAATCGTTAGTTTCCGTGAACAATAAGCAAGCCATTTAGGTTTCCTTAAAATTCAATCACTTATTTTTTTCAAATAAATTTGTACACAAACTAATAGTTATATTACGTTTAATTCTGAAAATCGGTACCCTATTGGTAACCTTTTTTTTTTGTATTTCTTTTTTTTTGTATTCATTTATTTCATCTTTTTTTTTCAATAGTGACTTTTCTTGACTGGACTCGGCTACACGCTACCCTTTCAAGACCATTAACGATCTTTTCAATATCAATTAAAATAACAAAGAATTAAAGGGTAAATGTGGGTGGGTATTGGAATGGAATGATGATCTTAAAATACCAACTAGAAACCAATATAAAACACAAATGTCATATTCATTAGAAACACCCTCATATTATGGATGATTACCATCAGATTTGTTCATACATGATTTACCTCCCTTACATCTGCAGTAAAGATTGCCTTTTTCTATTCTGTACAGTTTTAATTACTAATTTTTGTGATGGAGAGTGGTTATATGAGTGTTAAATACAACTTTCCAGTATTAATTTCAGTTCTATCAAGGCTGAAGTAACTAGAGAAAGCCAACAACATTTTTTTGGTTACTGCACACTAAACGATGGGTGGGTGGGAGTTGAACTCACAAAATTTAGTCAATGTGAGACATATGATCGTTCCCATACAATTTTCTGCAAGAGGGTGAGAAACCCTTTACTGCCATACATCAAACACCCTTTTTTTTCATTACAGTTAGCATGATTTGGATCCAAAAATATTTTGTTGCGATTTGTCAAACCTGTTTTTTTCGATCTGTAAGCATCAACTTAAGGGAATACGATACAGTAGCAAGGGCAGATAATTACTTCGCCGAATATTGCATGTTGTTTTTGTGACGTCACAGTAACGAGCGCGACATTTGTCAAACCTGTTTTTTTCGATCTGTAAGCATCAACTTAAGGGAATACGATACAGTAGCAAGGGCAGATAATTACTTCGCCGAATATTGCATGTTGTTTTTGTGACGTCACAGTAACGAGCGCGACATTTTCCGCGGAAGTTGCATCGACGTCATAAAAAGGCGACTGCGTAAAAATTTGAAAGCACCTGCTTCAAGCCGAATACTGCCGTTTTTAAAAGAAGGAGAAATACGCCGTCGGAAAAAATGTTCAGAGCACTTGAAAGAGTTGGATAGGAATGTTGGTGAGACAAAGGTAGACCAGACTGACGCAAACCCTGGAACTGATTATAAAGATATATGCTGGCAGGATGGGAGACGAATAGTTGAACTGAAAACACTAGCAGAGCAATTAAACGCGTGTGACGGTTGTGCTACACCGTTAAATCTAATGAACATTGAGCAAGAATGTTTGCACGGGTTTGGCAGTTACTTATCTATTCGCTGTACAACTATAGCCGTTCTCTTTCATTTATTTCATTCTCCGGTTGCGTTGCCCTTTCATCCAATCCAAGGAAAACGGCGGGAAAGACTCCACGACGTTTTACCTATTAAAATACATTGTAGGGTAATTTGGCGCCGAAATTGACGATGTCTAGGTTTGTCATGAAAAATGCACGGTTTTTGTTCTGTAGCTAAAAAACAAGCACATGTACCCCATTACTTTTTGTTAAAATTCTAAATAAAATCATTGCGAGAATATCATGACAAAATATTAAGAAAATATCAATTGTCATTTTTTTTCTACATGCAAATTTATTCATGAAGAAACCACTAAATAATTCATATTCCACAAATAAGTAGAATTTTTGGACTACTTAATCTATTATTGCCAATGTACATGTTCATCATCTTTGAACGAAATTATTATAGGAAGCTATTGCAAAAAACCGGATGCAATTATCTTTTACCGTTTTGAAATTGTGATATTTTCTTTACCGCTATAAAAATCCGCATTTTAAAAAATGTCGAAAAATGGTCAAAATTCTATCGTAAATATCTCGAAAACTAAGTCATGAAGGTATATTTTTCTTTGCATATTTGGAAAGAGCATGTAGAAATTGACCAAATCACGAATTTTCATGAAAAAATCAATTGGCAATCCTACTGTATCGTATTCCCTTAAAGATGCATTAGCTACGATTTTGACCAAAAAAATTATATGTTTTGGAAATTGGTAAATAACTTTAAAATGATGAAATAAAGGTAAATATTTCACATTAAACAGCTTATCGTACCACTTTTTGCCTTTTGAGAACAAAAATTACCATCGATTTATTATTTCCTTGCAAGCAAATTATTTGACCTCGCTTTCTCCGTATGCAACTGACCTTACTAGTGACAGGTAAAAACGAATAATTTGTATTTTGTCGCTTATTAATTGCAAACTTGCATGGTTCTTTGTCCGTAATTAACACCGACTAAAAGCAGATTCACAGAAAATAAGAAATAAGTGCATTGTTGTACTGATTTAATGACGATTCGGCAAACCCCGTAAACAATGCCGATAATTAATAAGGTGGCGTCCATTTCTTGATCGATCTCAAAACATGAGCAGTTGCACCTTTTTCCCCCGATGCACGTACATTTCATAACATTTATAAGTTACAGAAACACGTTTTATTAAGGCATCAATCATATCTGATAGTTTTTATGGGTAACAAAGATTTACGATTTTGGCAGATAATGTCCCTTTAAAAGAAAATGTTATAGTTACCATTATTTTGAATAATCATTTATCGTGTATCATTTTACATGTTACCCTATTTCAATCTTCTTATAAAACTATTCATTATCCAAAGACATTTAGTTATGTAATATTTGTCATTTGGAAAACAAAAAGAAATGTCACTCATTCGAATTGAAATATTTTAAATGTCAAATTGGAAATTCAATCAAAAGAATTACACAAGGACATGTATAAAATACAAATTTGTTTTTGAAGTTTTAACTTCCTGTATTTAGGCTTTTGATGAACTGATATTGATGGAGGTTTACAATATCTTATATCATCAATAATGACTATGTTCTTTTATACTGCAATCAGTGCATTTACAGTGATTTACTATTTATATAAAAGTATACTATAAACCTTTGCTTTATATGTCTACATGAGGTAGGAAGTCTCCTGGTACACTGTGTCTTATATAGAGACCAAAGTCCAATAGACAATGGTCGAATACAGATTGCGTTGTAGACACCTAATGAGAAATTCAACCAAAATGTCCACTGTTTTTTGTAGAAAAAAAAGTGATAAAAATGACTATCAATGACTTATCAAACACTTAAAGAATAGCTGTATTTTCTGTATTTGCCCATCAATTAAAACAAAGTTAATATTTTGTACTGACAATTATTTACAACTATAATTCCACCTTATATATGAATGCTGTCTTCTGATTGGTTGATGAAAGGGGTATTTTTTACCAATCCTTAGCTTTTTCTGCTTTATACCCATCGCCGGGGTATTTGCTCTTGAGAATTCCCTATAGGGTGGGTATTTGCCTAAGCAAATACCTTAGGCAAATACCACGGTACTATAGGCAAATACCCAGCTCGAGGGGAAATCCCTTCTTTAAATAGTTTATGACGTCACAGATTTAATTCGAATTACTCGGGTTTCGTCTTTCAACCAATGTTAAAGTAAAGAAAAATGACAGACGACAGTGTCAGCCATTATGTTTGAAATCGTTGAAATGTATATATTTCAAATTTATTTGCATTATTTTTTTTACATGTTGTATATTAAAGCAAAACCGTGATTTATTCTATTTTTTATTTTGTTCCAGAAATACACTTCTTTGAAAAGATTTGTCCTCTTTTCATAGATTGATAAAAGTCTTGAAAATCAAATGAACGAGGTGGTCTGAAGTTCTGAACCTGCTTACATGCTACTGTTTTACTTGCTGTTAAATATTCGGCGGAATTAAACAAATATATCCTGTTAGTGAGGGTTATTTGCGAAAAATACCGGTTTCAAGGACAGTCAAATGTCCCTCGCCGCTCAGGATATTTGCCTCTCCTCTCAACCGTTATTTTTCGCAAATAACCCTCACTAACAGGATATATTTGTATAATAATGTGCCCCAGTGAACTATCACTCTTAAACCACTGTAAACTATACTAGTTAAGTGCAAACTAACACTATTAAACCACTGTTAACCATGCTAAAGTTAAGTGCAGACATAGAACAAATTATATTAATCACTCAATTTGATGTCTTCAAGCTGTGGAAAAAAAACTGTTTTATTACACAATGGGCAGTCAAAAACAAGAAAGAAAGAAAAGAAGGACCCAAGAACCATCCCAGGCCAGTGTGTTCAAAATTATTAATAGGCCAAACTTGCAAAATCTTCAAATATCAACAAAATCACATATTTCAAAAGAAGTACCAGAAAAATTATTTATAATGGAAATCACTATCATTAAGCTGCATTTGGAATTCAAACAAACCAAGCCTCTCTGATAGTGAGTGACTGATTGTTGTTTTAACTCCAAGTGAAATATATTTCAGCTATATCATGGCAAGAACAAGTTCTTTTTGATGAAATGATGATGAAGTCTATTTTGTACTTAACCAACATTCTGAGACCGAGTTGAATTTTTAAAGTACTATAGCTCCACAGGTTGACGTGTTGCTCCACTCACATACATTATCCAGCCTCTCAGCCAACCAGTTCTTATTCTTACTCCTTAATGCTATATGCTTAGAGGAGAAGCAACAAATACCAATTTTAAAGTCTTTAACTTGACCCTACTGGGGATCGAACTCACGATCTACCACACTGTAGATAAGCACACAAACCATTTGACAACCGAGGCGATTGCTTCTCTAACACAGTTTCTATATACCAGCTAACATATTATTAACAAATACTGTCATCATTAAGGACTTTATCATGACTGTGATATAAATATATAAAAACACATATCATCAAAAATAATGTTATTCCCTTACTTTGTATTTATTCCTACATATTACATGAGACTTTTTCTCGCGTTCAAAATACGACATCGGGAAAAAATACTTCCATTTTATTTTTATACAATATTTGCTTTTTCTAACTAATAGGGAACCATTTTGCAAAAGTTTCATTATTATTCTTTTAATTTTATATAAATGTCAGGAGTTATGGTGTTTAACACCAAATCATGATGAACACGGTATGACCTTCACAATCAATCTGGTTATAGTCTTGTCAATCATATAAAAACAAGGATTGGTCAGTCAAACAAGACAATTCTTTATTAATTAAGAGTGATCATCACCAAAGGATCTAAGATTAGGTTATACTAGTCCCTCTGATACAAGATATCATGCAATTGATACAAACATCATTATCAATGAAACAGACAGCTTTAATTAAACTGACAACAGGGAGCACCTGTTATCTAATTAACCCAATTAAAGCTAATTATCTGGTCAACAGCCATCTCCCTGGATAGTGGAACCTTAACAGACTAAGAATCAATCATCTTTAACTAGAAATCTGCTGCTACAACAGAAGATAATCTACCAATGATATGACCAATGCTAGGATTTACTGCTATTTCTCTGTCATTTTTTCTTATGATTCTGTTATTTTTTTTGTATCTATTGGATAAGTTTTTAATTAATGTAATACTTTTTCTTAGATTTTCAATCATACCTTAAAATTAAAATTTGACACTTTAAGTAATTACTTGAGTAATTATAAAGTGTCAAAATAAAAATCTGATATTTTTTTATGTGATGTGATGATAAGATTCCTATTGAATGGAATTTTGACAATTTGGTATCTACATGTGCATGTTGACAATTTCTAAAATTGATTGTAACTCTCTAAATAAATAATTGATGCCAGGTGTATCACTGCAAGATCAAAAACACATGTAACATAATTTTAATTACAGTTGTTTTCTTTTTCTTCAAAAAGATATATTGCAATCTAGTGTTTGTAGAACAAATATTTGTAGCCTTTTTTGGTATATTTTGTACGACTTTCAAGTGACATAACATGGCAGCAGCAACAACAGAACTGTTTTAATATAAAAGATTGTTTCTCGTGTTGCACTCTATTGTGGTCGTGATCATATGGCAGTTGGATCTATAACTACCTGTGCAATCAGTGTATATCACCACTTAATGTTGGAGTTTGAATCAACATGATATGATATAACTGAAATATTGTTGAAAGTGGTGATAAAAACCATAACCCCCCCCCCCCCTTTCTCACCTTGTATTCTTATAATTTGACCAATTTTAGCAGTATTTATCAATGATTTCTACTCATGTTTTCTATTTCTCTACATTTCCATCTACAGTGAAACCTGTTTCAACTGATCCCTGAGTAAACTGGAATCCTGCATAAACCCAACTTTAACTAAAGTCCAAATGTAGGAAATCATTGTTAAATTAACCTGTATAAACCAAACACCTGTCTATTCTGAACACAAAAGTTGGTTCCAATGAGGTTCAGTTTAGACAGGTTTCACTGTACTATCAATCCTAGAGGCATCCATTGTAGGTACCATATGGTACCTGGATTTATAACTACTTATGTAATTAGTGCCTATCATATCTAAGGGTTTATAAGTTCAACTCTTGCCCGGGGCTATGTGTGTTCCATACAACAATCTTATGTGATTACATTTGTCATTCACTTAAGATACAGGTAGTCTGTGGCTTCGACACATCTCATGGTTTATAAGTTCAACTCTTGCCTGAGGCTATGTGTGTTCCATATAACAATCTTATGTGATCACTTTTGTCATTGACTTAAGATACAGGTAGTCAGTGGTTTCCTCTGGGTACTCTGAAGTTACACAAATTTTATTATATCCAAGAACGATGGAAGGACAAATAAGGTGCCAAGAGGATGAGAAAAGATTAAACCAACCATGAAATGAAACATTAATTTTATGTTAAATACAGAGAAGTTTAAGAATGTCAGTAACTATATCATCCACATTCCCCCCCCCCCCCCCCCCCCCCACCTTTCATAATCTAAACTGTTGTCTTATCAAAGATAGCATTGCTTTCTTAATGACTTATTAACATTATAATAGGCAGGTGATATCCTAATGCTAAGCCTGAAACAGGGGTCAAGCCCAATTAAATAATGAAAACTCATGAGGTCATGTTAAATTAGACATACCATATAACAATTAATTGACCTTTCCTTAAGTAATAAAGGTAAATTATGAGTGCAGATAATCTATTGATAGAAAAATTATTAATCATAAAAATATAACCATGAACAAACAAAATTTTCATTAAAATGACTGAAATATGATTTTTTTTTTCATGCCATTTCTCCCTTAGCTGCATAATGAGATATTATACAATTATAGTCTTTTGTTGAGGTCAATACAAGTTTTTATGGACCTTAAAAACGATATTCACCGAAGCCTTTAGGCTGAGGTGAATATTGACTTCTAAGGTCCATAAAAACTTGTATTGACCGATACAAAAGACTGTAATTGTTTTATTACATTAAAATGAAAAGTGAAAGTGAAACCAAGTCTCCGAGATTTCTGCAAATATCCGTTTGACTTCTGCAAGCCCATCGCCTGCGTCGGACATGATGATTACTTATTCATTCTAAAGTAACGCTAATACGACGATTTTGATTGGACGAAATTTCACATTACCTTTATGTCCATTGGTCGAATAGAAATAGAATTCACACGATTCTTTTTATAGATTTTGTTAGAAAACGAAAGTGAAACCAAGTCAATACCAGTTTTAATCAAACAATATCAAATTTTACGGAATGTCAGGTGACAGCATGATAGCCAATAAAATTGTTTAAATAAAATCATTATGTAATAAAGTGTTTTATGAACATTGGAGAGTAGGAATGGTAAAATTAGAACACATTATGTGAAAATGTCAGGAGCACCTGAGTTCACCTACAGTTTTTAGTGGGGTTCATATTGCTCGATCTTTAGTGTTCCCTTGAAATGTTTTTAGACCATTTGTCCTTTTTCCTTTGGCCATTATATTGTCTGTTCTTCTTCAATTTACAGCTTCTGATTACCCCTTTGGTATCTTCAAACTTTTCTTTAAACATACCCTATCTAAAAAGGTCAAGAGTGGGAACAGTTAGCTTACAACACATTAAATGAAGAGGTCAAGAAAGGGACTGATTGATTCAGAACACATGAAGTGAAAAGGTCACGAGTGGGAATGTTTGATTTACAACACTTTAAATTTAAAGATCAAGATTGGGGACGAATGACCCTGTTGTATTTAACATGTGGCATAGTAGCTTAAGTGCAGTGCTAATCTATTTTACATGTAACAACAAAGCTGAGAAGGGCAGCAATAAGCATTGTTTTACATGTACAGTAAAACCTGTCTAAACCAAATCCCTTTGGAACTGAAGAATTTGTTCAATTTAGACAGGTGTTTGGCTTACACAGGTTCATATTACATTATATAAATAACATATAGTTGAGAGGGTGATAGATCAGATTGTTACCCTGAGAAAAACATTGTCAACTGAGGCGAAGCCGAGATTGACAATGTCTTTTTCGAAGGATAACAATCTGATCTATCACCCTCTCAACTATACACAAAGAAAAAAGTTAAGCACCCCGATATATTAAAACATAATAAGTTACACTAAGGTTAGATTCTAATATTTATATTGATTATAGCAAGAACAATGTTCCATTAAAAAGATGTGCTCACACAGGTGTGACCATTATGTCTAATATCGACTAGTCATGCACCGTGCACGCATTACTCAAAATTCAGTATGTTCACGCTTCGAATTTGGGTATTTAAGTCCGGTGTTGTAAAAAATGTATTCATTCTCAGTAAGCATGGTACGAAGGCGAATATCAGAAGCACAAAGATGGCAAATAATCGGCATGCATACAACAGGGATGTCCTTCAAAGTTATTGGACGTCAGATGGGCTACCACTATACTGTAGTCAGCCGACTGGTGAGAAAATACACACAAACCAACAATGTGAAAGACTTGCCAAGATCCGGCAGACCACTGGTAACATCTGATCGTGATGACAGGGCATTGCAGCGTTTGGTTAGACGGATGCCATTCGCAACCAGTCCCGTACTCAAACAACACTGGCTGCCCAATAGATGTCTGTCAACAAGAACAGTTAGAAACCGTCTGAAATCAGCGGGACTTTAGTCAAGGAGAGTCAATAAACGTCCACTGTTGGCAGACCGACATCGACGATCACGTTTGGCATGGTGCTTAGCACAACATGGTTGGAATTTAAGGACATGGTGCAAAATCCTTGGTCAGACGAGAGCCGGTTTCTGCTTCATGTAACCGACGGCCAGATGAGGGTTTGGAGACACAAAAATACAGCCTATACCCCAAGGAACATCCAGCCAACTGTCCCTTATGGTGGAGGCTCAGTAATGGTTGGGGGTGTATCTCTCATGACTGCAAGCTGGATTTAGTCACCATACAAGGCAACCTAACTGGTGATCAGTACATCAGAGACGTCTTGCAACCAGTTGTTGTCCCCATTTCGACAACCACCCACTAGCTACAAGGCCTGTGTATATGGATGACAATGCCAGGCCTCATCGTTCAAGAGTTGTAACCGCCTACCTCCAAAGCGAAGCCGTGACTTCTGTTCCTTGGCCAGCCATGAGCCTGGATTTGAATCCCATAGAGCATATTTGGGACATGTTAGGCCATCGTATACGTGCTCGGGAACCTCCTGTGCAAAACATTCGTCAGTTGGAAGCAGCATTGCATCGGGAATGGCAGCAGCTATCACAACAGGACATCCGACATCTAACTGGAGGGATGAGACGTAGGGTTGAGGCCGTCATCCAAGCATGTGGGGGTTACATCCTGTACTGAACTTTGAACAATAGATGTCGTCAAGTGATTCATAAGTGACGTTTTGAAAGTGAAATGACAATCTTATCGTGCTTTTTGAACTGTGAAGGTCAATACTTAAAATGGACATGTTTTACTGCAAAAACTGGCTTTGTGATATTGTGATTAAATATTCATTAAATTAACATTTTTCTTGATTTTGTTTGTGGTTTCTTACAGCCAATGTAATGTCCTAACAGGTCACCATTGCGTTCTTGAGATTATCTGGTCAGTAATCTCATGATATTTGTTGTATCATTTGTCATTTCAAAAAAACATGGGGGTGCTTAACTTTTTTCTTTGTGTATGTATGTTATTTAATTTATTATACTGAATGATTCTAGTTTGCAATGTTTTTTTTTCATTTTAATGTTTCATTTCATATTCAGTCTATTCATTTTTACAGATGTTCAGTAATTTTGCTAGAACCTAGAATGAGAGGGTGACAGTAAAAAAATTGTTACCCGCTGAGCCATGTGTCAGAGCAGAATGTTACCCTCGTCTTATCCAATAAAATTACAACTTACATACATGAAGTATAATAAAAACATTTAGTAGATGGAACTGTAAAGTCTGTCTGGTTTAGGCAGGTTTTCGGTTTACCTAGGGTTCATTTTAGACGTGTATCATGGTAAAATCAGTAGCAATATGTTTTACTTTACAAATAATACATTAACCGACTGAAAAGGGGCAATTGCTTTTTTACAGGTAAAACACTATAATTAACCAAAGAGTTCTGGGTTGATTTTTTTTATATAAGTAACATAGCCAAGGAATACAAGAGTGGGAATGGTTGACGTGTAACATACTTGTCTTTGATACAAGAATTTGTATCACTTGATATTTTAGTAGTACATTTTGTATACTGTTCTATAAATATTTGGTTGAAATATGTACCACATACACATATTGTCAGGTACAATTAACTATTGTACATAGATATTATTTATCTTGATTTGTTTTCTATAAATATTTGGTTGAAATATGTTCCACATACACATATTGTCAGGTACAATTAACTATTGTACATAGATATTATTTATCTTGATTTGTTTTCTATAAATATTTGGTTGAAATATGTACCACATACACATATTGTCAGGTACAATTAACTATTGTACATAGATATTATTTATCTTGATTTGTTTTCTATAAATATTTGGTTGAAATATGTACCACATACAAATATTGTCAGGTACAATTAACTATTGTACATAGATATTATTTATCTTGATTTGTTTTCTATAAATATTTGGTTGAAATATGTACCACATACAAATATTGTCAGGTACAATTAACTATTGTACATAGATATTATTTATCTTGATTTGTTTTCTATAAATATGAAGCATGTTAATTTATTAATCTTGTTATCATTTACAGCTAGTAAGATTATCAGATTATCAACAATCCCAACATCCATCTTTCATTAGTCATAAAACATTTGACATTTAATCCATTTGATTTTTTCTAAAAATACAAATTTCCACAAAACAATCAAAAGTCTGTCTTTATTTGTTTTATCATTTCTTCATATCTTCCAGCATTATCATGTGACACTATGAACTAACCTCCCACATATTGTTATACTTGATATTTTTAACTCGTAATATGGAAAAGCTTAGTTACCAGTCAAATAATTTTTTAATGTGGGTCAACTGCAATTGCTGAAATTTTATTATAATTTTTTTTAATAAATAAATAAATAAATAAATAAATAAATACATGCATAGAAATAAGTTATAAACAAATACTCCTAATGTAGAAATTGCTCAAAGGACGGGAGTTCTCAACAGACTAGTTTGTACTTTAATACTCTAATCCATAGGTACTGACAGCAGACAGGGAAGTGTGTACTAAAGATAACTATAAATATACTTCAAAACAATGAGACAAAATTACACTCGTAATAAACAATGATAGCTCCCTACTGTATGATATTGATTTCTGATTTATAGCAGTTAATATACATGTACATGTACCTTTTATCTTTTACCTTTTTAGAAACAATTTGGAATTAAAAAAACAATATACATGTATGCATAAATCTGTAATATTTCTGGAATATGCAATTTCCTTTTTTATGAAAAAAAAATTGGATTCTAAAAAGATTCACATGTCTTTAAATTGTAGAAAGACATTAGTTAATTATATAAATGTGTAGTTATAATATTCTGGTGGCCAACTCAATCAAATATATGTACATGTATTTGTAAATTATATGTATTTTTCTTCAAACTCGACTATCCCTTTTTCGGTGGTTGGTTTATGGTGTTTAATGCCTCTTTCAACAATATTTCAGTTATATCGTGGTGGTCAGTTTTATTGGAGGAGGAAACCGGAGTACCTGGAGAAAACCACTGACATGTCATAAGTTACTGACAAACCTTATCATATAATGTTGTATTGAGTACACCTCGCCATGAACGGGGTTCGAACTCACAACGTTAGTGGTGGTAGGCACTGATTGCACAATTAGTTGTAAATCCAATTACCATACGATCACAGCCATGACAGTCCCTTTTTTAAAATGACTTATTTAGTCTAATAATGATAAAGAAACACAAAGTAGTGTTACTGCTTTCATTTGTTTCTTAAATGTAGAGGTACAAATGTATTTTCACTTTGTTTTATTAATCCACCCTTATCCTTTCTGTAATGTTATATAAAAAACAAAATTTTATTGTTTCAGGGGATTTCCACAAGAACATATGAAATATATAGCCTTACGTAAGTTTAACTACATCAATGACCATCTTAGGATGGTGAAAAACCGAGGCTCAAGGCAAAACCGGACGGCACTTTCAATCATCACTGAACTTGGAGCTGAGAGTACTGCACATGGACTTGCAAAAATAGCTACCTCCGTGAAAACAAAACGGAAAGTAATGTGGGCCTTGCTGGTCATTGTAGGATTTACAGCTGCAACACTTCAACTTTCTCTTCTCGTCAAAAAATACTTGCAATTTTCCGTTGTAGAAGTATCAGAAATGAAAACTGGAATGCCTGTGGAATTTCCCGCCATAACAATATGTAACATTCAAGCCATATCACTGACTAAAATAAAACAACAAATGGAAAGAAATACTTCCAAGGTTGTTGATTGGGTGAAATTTCAACAGTGTTCAAAATTTGGTGAACAACAAACAAGAATGGAATCAACACAAGCGTTCTTTGAAAATTTGCATGAAGAGGCGATGGCATCTGGACATGATATAAATGACATATTATTACATTGTCGTTTTAATCAACAGAAATGTAATGCAAATAATTTCACTCACTTTTTTGATGGGCAAAATTATTTCAACTGCTACACTTTTAACAGTATTCGACACAGTGAAAAAATACTTATACATGCTACGGGGCCCGAATATGGTTTATCGGCTGTTATCGCTTTAGACAATGATGATCCACCGTTAGGAACTTATGGCTTGTATAACGTCAATAACAACATAGCTCATAGTGCAGGCTTACGGGTGCAAGTACATGCCCCTAACACAATGCCTAGCCCAGTGGATCATGGCTTTGATATTCCACCAGGATTTTCTTCTTCCATTGGCTTAAAAGCTGTTATCAATACAAGAGAATCACAACCATATGGAAACTGCACAACCGAACATTTACAAGAAGGCAGTCATTACAGTAATACAATTTTTGCTTGTCTACAGTTATGTAAACAAGAAAGAGTGATAGAAAGATGTAAATGTAAGTCTTCCGGTCTACCGGACTTACAAAATCGTAGCTTGCCTTATTGTGGCACAATGACAGACTGGCGTGGAATTTTCAGGGAAATGGAATGTAATGATATTGGCGATGGAATTGTAAAGAAAAGGAATTTTTTACTACTTAGTCTAAAATGTGAACAAGATGAGCTTAAGGAACTAGCAAACGATCGTAGTTATGAAGCAAGCTGCAAATGTTTCCAACCATGCCAGGAAACGACCTATCAGAAAGCTTTATCTATTTCATACTGGCCACTGGAGTTTTTTCAACAAAACGCACTAGAAAAGTTTTACCACAATAAATTAAACAATACATTCTTAAAAGAAGCTTATAATTACTTAGATGAACACGTCGTAAAGTATGAAAAATTATACAATGATCCGGAGGCCAACGCCGAAAAATTGTATCACTCCAGTATTAACTTGACAGAACGACAACGACTCATTAGAGCATCTACTCTTATACATCAAAATCTGGTGCGTCTAAATGTTTATTTAGAGGACTTGAATGTAATAGAATTCAAACAAAGTCCTGCATATCTTATTGAAGATTTATTTGCCGATATCGGTGGAACGTTAGGATTGTGGATGGGGATTTCAGTTTTAACAATTATGGAACTGATTGAACTTTTAATACAATTAGTTCTTCTACTGTTCAATTCCGAAAAGAAACTTCGATCTCCTAGTGACCCCCTACCAAATGGTCCATTGAATGGGATGATGGATCAAAATGATCACTTTGATTCTTATAACAGAAGATCTGATTTTGAAGGCTTTGACAAAGCTGAATATTTCAAACCTATTTCAGATTTACCAGACGATTCGCCAGTATGACCTAATCTCCCGATGGCTGACCAATCAGCTTTAGAATTATCTTATATAAGGATTCATTAAAGGTTAATGGTCAATGGTGAATCTAAACTACATGTATATCCATTCAGAAAAATATATGTGAACATGCATTTAAGTCAATTAAGAGATGTGAATAAATTATAATAGTGCTAAAATCTCTACGACCGACTGTGGATTAATCTGGAAGTTTATGATATCAAAAAACAATTTTAAGCTATAAAGCAGTTACCATGGAAATTGTTTATTAGACTGAAATTGTTCCTTTCATAAGGAAATTAATGTTGAAACTACAATGTACAATGTAAGAAAGGGTGATGATCGTGACAATTAGCTTGAGAAGACAGGAACATGGTGTGAAAATAAAGAAAGATTTTTGTTGTTGACAGATCATACATATATAGTATCATGCATCATCTTATACCATTACAATCATTTGTATAAAATCATTTTATTGCCATTAATTCATCTGTTATTATCTCTCAAATATCCTCTTTATAAGGTTCAAAATGGGCTTTCAATATTTTTCAAGTGTACCAGTACTTCACTATTTACAGACGGTACTTTTTCTTAAAATTTGAACTTTTTTCATGAATATCTTAATATGTAACAGTCTTTGAAATTAGGAGGTACCAATTACCGTTTTGAGGGGGTAAAAGTACCTGGTACCAACCCTTACTGAAAGGCCTGTTCAAGCACAGTTTACTGTTTTTAATCTTACTGAAAGGCCTGTTCAAGCACAGTTTACTGTTTGTAATCTTACTGAAAGGCCTGTTCAAGCACAGTTTACTGTTTTTAATCTTACTGAAAGGCCTGTTCAAGCACAGTTTACTGTTTTTAATCTTACTGAAAGGCCTGTTCAAGCACAGTTTACTGTTTGTAATCTTACTGAAAGGCCTGTTCAAGCACAGTTTACTGTTTGTAATCTTACTGAAAGGCCTGTTCATGCACAGTTTACTGTTTTTAATCTTACTGAAAGGCCTGTTCAAGCACAGTTTACTGTTTTTAATCTTACTGAAAGGCCTGTTCATGCACAGTTTACTGTTTTTAATCTTACTGAAAGGCCTGTTCAAGCACAGTTTACTGTTTGTAATCTTACTGAAAGGCCTGTTCATGCACAGTTTACTGTTTTTAATCTTACTGAAAGGCCTGTTCAAGCAGTTTACTGTTTTCAATCTTACTGAAAGGCCTGTTCAAGCACAGTTTACTGTTTTTAATCTTACTGAAAGGCCTGTTCAAGCACAGTTTACTGTTTTTAATCTTACTGAAAGGCCTGTTCAAGCACAGTTTACTGTTCTTAATCTTACTGAAGAAAAATATTTTACTTTTCCATGTAATGAAACTTTCTACAAGAAAAAATAGATGACAGTTGCCATTAATCTTTTCAAGACAAATACCAAATAAAAGTCCAGTACCAGATGACAAGATGATAGTTTTGGAAAGCTTGCTTTAAAGTCAACTTTATACAGTCAACACTGTCCATGCAGTAACCTCTATTAAGCAGTCACCTGTATTAAAAGGTCACCCTTGTCTTGTCCTGTCATAGAACATTTCATATGAATTGAATCTTTCTTAAGAGGTCACCTGTCTTATAAGGTCATGTTTTCTTTGTCCCAAAGGTGACCTCTTAATACAGGTTTGACTCTATATGGTTTTTTTTTACAATATTTATTGAGAAACAATATTTTACATCACAGACATTTCTTAGCTTATGCTATCATAGTAGAATCAGTGGATTACACAATGCTGAAGGGGAAATAACTCCAGATATTGAATTTTTACAGCAGATGAAAACATATATCTATTATCATATTTGAACAGCATCATTTTTGTAAAACATACATTACCATTTCTTAATATAAATAAGGTATATTTTCTTTACCTTGTAAGTATTGTAATATTAAGTACTAGTGCTACATCAAGGATTTTGCAATAACAGGTCAAATGCTACATTTGTAATAAAAAAAGACAATGCCTGATGATTTGTGGTGTTTTAACTCCACTTTCAACAATATTTCAGCTATATCGTGGCAGTCAGTTTTATTGGTCGAGGAAACCGGAGTACCTGGAGAAAACTACCAACCTGCCACACAACTTCAACATAGGAACTTATTAGATATCTATAAATATAGTTGGGATCTCAACTTGTTAGGGTAGTACATATGACAGGATTGTGACAATTTGTAACATTCCTATTTTGGCATTTTCCATCAATTTTTAAAGTCTAAAGAAAAGAGCTATAATATTGTAATATCAACCAGCCTCATAATTACTCCTTGAAAAGTTACATACAGATTTAAACCACATTTTGGGTGGAAATGAAACAAGGTACCCACTTTTGAGGTAATGTTTAAAATCTTTTTTTTACATGGTGGCCTGTTAGCAACCATTTTTTATTTTCATTCAATATATTTTCTGCAGAGAGACAAGGAATAAATAGATTGATGGACATGCTTTTTAAGAAAAAAAATGAAGAATGTGAGATCTTGACAAAACATATTGGTGGCACCATGGCAAGGTTCTTATATTCACATCAATAACACTCCCCCCCCCCTCCAAATACCAACTAACTTATATGTTGATCATCCACTTGTTGCTCTCATAACAATTTCTTTAGCTTAGAACCAATAGAAAAGACATAACCACCCATTTACATTTTGCATTGAACCAAATGTTTGGCTCATTTGTGGTTACAGCTCATAATAGGGTCACTCCCACCAATGGTCACCCCTCTTATCAGGCCAGATTTCAGATGCACTGAGATAGTAAAATACTACTAAATTGTTCCCTTCAAGACAGACAACCCCTCTAATTATAAGGCCACTTTTTCATTGTAGAAAGGGTAGTCTTATAAGAAGGAGAATACTGTATTTAGAAGTTACAAACTTTTCTATCATGTTTTATCATTATTAACAACATATGACAACACAATAAGTAGATTGTTACTCTGATAATGTAAAATAAAATTGTGATATATATAAATCTGTTGTTTGAAATTTATTTCAAGGAAGATAAAGGATCTTTCATTGTTGTTCTTCCTTTTGTGGTTACTGGTTTTACTCAATGGGTATTTAATGGCAAAATACATTAACAACAGAGAACTGAAATAGTTTTCTACTTACAATGCAACCTGTCTAAACAAAAACTGAACTCTGAATAGGGTTACGGTTATTGTGCTTAACACCACTTCTAACAATATTTCAGTTATATCGTGGCGGTCAGTTTTATTGGTGGAGGAAACCGGAGTATCCGGAGAAACCCTGAATAAAGTGGACTCCTGTATAAACCAAACTTTAAATAAAGTTCCAATATAGGAGGTTTTGTTTATTTAATCTGTATAAACCAAACACCTGTCTATTACAAACACGAAAGTTGGCACCAGGTGGGTTCGGGTTAGACAGGTTTCTCTGTATATCTTTAAAGCCATATATAATGTAGTTATTTGACCTTGATGTTTATGTTCAAGGTCAGTAACAAAGATCTTAAGCTCCATGAAATCTATAATGGAATCAGATCTGATAATAGGGGCAAAAAGAACAACTGTGTTTCTGTTAACCCTACTGACCATAATTTTCAGTGTCTACCCAAAAGTAGTTATTGCCATTTTGGGACAAGCAGAGTGAGATCATTGTCCTATATGACCTTAGTAAAAAGTTTCCTACCTATAATATATAACACAGGTATTTGTTGTTTTTATAGCCTACAGAATGCACCTGCCATTAAGACATTTATTTTGGAATGTATCAGGTCTTAAACTCTGATGTAATAAAAACAAAAGTACAATGTATTTCTTTGACTTGTATCATGACATATTTTAATTCTGTTTAAGGAAGGATATGTAAGGCTTAAGTGAGTAATTGTTCAGCTATGTAACATAAAAGAACAAATATTTTACAAATCACATTGCTATGTCTTCTTTTACAATGTGAGCAAACTGGACAGACTTCTAGCTGCTCAGTCCATGTTTTGTCTCCTTCCTGTTTGTATGCTCAACAGAGAGAAAGTGCTGGGATTTGAACCTAGATCTCCAACACTACAATCACATGTACAATTACACATTAAAGAGAAGAGGCTCAATACTGGGTAACTCAACATATTTATACAGTGGAACCTGTCTCATCCGAATCTCCTTTGAACCAGCATTTGTGCTCGGAATAGACAAATGTTAACTTTATACAGGTTATTCTAACAAAGATTTCCTAAGTTGGGACTTTATTAAATGTTCAGTTTATACAGGATTCCAGTTTATTCAGGGTTCCATATAGACAGGTTTATACAGGATTCTGGTTTATTCAGGGTTCCGTTTAGACAGGTTTATACAGGATTCCAGTTTATTCAGGGTTCTGTTTAAACAGATTTATACAGGATTCTGGTTTATTCAGGGTTCCGTTTAGACAGGTTTATACAGGATTCCAGTTTATTCAGGGTTCCGTTTAGACAGGTTTATACAGGATTCTGGTTTATTCAGGGTTCCATTTAGACAGGTTTATACAGGATTCTGGTTTATTCAGGGTTCCGTTTAGACAAGTTTCACTGTATTCATATTCATATTGAACATCAAACAAACATTTAGAGAAGAAGAACAAAGTGTGAAAAGGACACAGATGACTGCAGACGACAAGAAACAATGATGGATAGCAGGGCTTTCAATATTTTTGAAATCTACCAGTACTTCACAAGTTCACTATTTACAGGTGGTACTTTTTATTAAAATTTGAACAATTTTCATGAATAACTTATACAACACTCTTTAAAATCAGGAGGTACCAAAGATCATTTTAGGTGGGTAAAAGTACCTGGTAGCACCCCTTATTGAAAGGCCTGGTTGAGGTAACAAGGGACAATTATCCTGAACAAGAAAGCATTAATTTGAAGGCAATAAATGTGACTTACGTATCAGAACTGCTGGCTAGCTTGTTGTGTTGGTTCATGGCATCTTGCACATATTCTCCAAACATCCTCATTTGAGCCTCACTACAAAATATTTATTTTTTTTAAATAATGAAACCTGAGGCTTACAGAAGCCCATAATCATTCATCTGGTTTACAATTGGCTTAAATAATATCACGCCTGCCTTCAATGTGCACTTGGTTCATGGAATTTGTCATAGCATATTCCTTTCTTCACTCTGCACACTGGTTGATTAAATTCATGACAGTATTGCTGCATATTTCTTTTACAATCTTTTACATAGAATTTTGACAATTTTCAGATTTGTTGCTGTTTGACAGTTCTTCCTATATTGAAAACTGGCATTCTCTATTACAAGAAGATAGAGAGAAAACTATTCTGTTAAAAAATCAACAGAAAAATTATACTTCTGTCACTGATACCTTGGTCTTTGATCTAGAAAATCCCGAAATGAACAAAGTTCTTCAATTCTCCGAGGGCCAAAATCTGATTGTTGATGCCCAATCACTCACCCGATCATCACGCCTTCCTCAAACCAATAACCTACTTTTGTGATTACTCAGGTGAAAGTTATGCATTGTACCACTTTAGGACACTTTTTCACATGAATATAAAATTTCAATATTGCGAAAGGAATGTACCCTGCCAAGCTTTGCTTGATTTGAATTGCATAGGTAGTTGTAAATCAAACTACCATACGATCACGACCACAACGACCCCCTTTCTTTTTTAAAAGTACAAACATTATTAACAAAAAATTATGCTTGTCAGCAAAAATAAGCTTTAGTAACACTTTCAAAAATATTTTCACTTTCTATGAATAGCGGAAAAGCAAAAAAGTTAAGTCAGATCATACCAGCAATTATTTTGAGTAGCACTTACAACTCAACTTACTTTATATCACAATTCTATAAAAAAAAAAAAAAAAAAGGCTCGAAGCCATAATATTTCAAAGGAGGTGTGTGAAAATATGCTGATATCACATATATGATATGTTATATCTCAACATGGTTATAATGATAAGATTTCGTCAAAAGTCAGCAAAATTCGACTTGACCTAAATTTATTCCAAAATTTAGACACACGGAGAGAAGCACCGACCATGGGCAAGCAACTGGGAAACTTTATCACTTGCGGTTGCGAGTCGAGTGGACCCTTTTTTATAATATACAAAGCCGCACGCGAACCCACACCGTATTGGTGATAGGCTTGTATGAGTTGCTTGGTAATCCAACTACCTAACTCACCGAGCCACCCGGGTCCCAATTTCTTAAAAGTGAATTACAGTTACCAAGTGATATTTACATGCAAATGTACAAATACCTACAAAAATTGGCAGTGAGTCAGTGATAAAATCCATCAATTTCATACATGATTTTTTTTTTCCAACATAATAAAACAGACCATCTATATGTAGAGTCAAATATATCACTCTCAGTAATATTCAAAACATAATCGGATTATTTGGATAATATGAAGCAGCCGGCCGCGATACTGGTACTACAATACTGGTAATACCAGTATTTTACCAGTATCTTCCAGTATCTGCAATACTGGTACAGATACTGGTAAATACTAGTATCCCAGTATCTTCCAGAATTTTCCCGTATCTGCAATACTAGAAGATACTGGTCATTGCAAAAATATGAGTATTGTAGATACCGGAAGATTCTGGGAAACAGTGGTAATACCAGTATTGCAGATACTGGAAGATTCTGGAAAATACTGGTAATACCAGTATTGCAGATACTGGAAAATTCTGGAAAATACTGTAATACCAGTATTGCAGATACTGGAAGATTCTGGAAAATACTGGTTATACCAGTATTGCAGATATTGGAAGATTAGGTAGAATTCCGGTTAACCCGAGTTTTTATGTCTACATTATACTAAAAGAATTGAATATAATTCATACTCATACGTCATTTCTGCTGTACATAACATAAGAGGCAAAAGCCCTGTAATGTCAAAATATTTTGTATGGTCCCTTAGAGTTTGATATATATTGGTAAGGTAATTTGACATGACTGGGCGGAGCCTAATACTAACGGTAAATACAATGAGCTGTTATTTACAGTTAGAATTAGGCTCTGCCCACTCGTGTCAAATTACCAGATACTAGAGTTTCCAGTATTGTGTGTTTTGCAATACTAGTATTACCAGTATTGCTGGATGAAGAATACTGGAGCTTCCAGTATTGTGTGTTTTACAATACTAGTATTACCAGTATTGTGTGCTTTACAATACTAGTATTACCAGTATTGTTGGATGAAGAATACTGGAGCTTCCAGTATCGTGTGTTTTACAATACTATTATTACCAGTATTGTTGGATGAAGAATACTGGAGCTTCCGGTATTGTGTATAGATCAATGATTCTGGTATTCCAGTATTGTAAATGCACGATACTGGTACATCCAGTATTGTATATGTACGATACTGGTATTACCAGTATTGTAACATTACAAGTTACAATACTGGTATTTCTAGTATTGTACAGTGTTACAATACTGGTATTACCAGTATTGTAATATTTACAATACTGGTATTTCTAGTATTGTGAATATTATAATACTGGTAATACCAGTATTGTAAATATTACAATACTGGTAATACCAGTATCGTGGCTGGCTGCTTCATATTATCCACATAATCTTACACTAGAGTGAGTGAGTGAGTGATTGTTGTTTAACACCAATTCAGCAATTTTTCAGCTATATCATGGCGAGAACAAGTTAATTTTCAATGAAATGATGATGAGGTTCGCTTTGTACTAGACCAACACACTGAGTTGGATTTTAATAGTGCTAGCTCACTGAAACAACAGTTCACAGGTAGACATGTCACTCCACTCAGATACATTATCCTGATTCCGAGCCAACCAGTCTTTGCTCTTTCTCCTTAATGCTGCGTGCATAGCGGAGAAGTAACAAATACCAATTTTTTAGTCTTTGCCTTTGGTTTGACCCGACCGGGGCTCAAACCCACGATCTACCACACTCGAGGCGAGCACGCTAACCATTACACCACCGATGCGGTTTCTTACACTAGACAAGCCACTATAGATGTAATATCAACAAAGAAGATTATAACAAAGTTAACTTATGTCTGGTCCTTCTGTCATTTTTTTAGAGAACAAAATATGTTTAAGTTCAATTAAATTGAATTAAATACAGTGAAACCTGTGAACTTTGAACCTCCTTTGAACCGACTTATGTGTTGTGAATAAACAGTTGTTGGCTTATACATGTAAAATTTCCTACATTGGGACTTTATTTAAAGTTTGATTTACACAGGATCCTGGTTTATTTAAGGTTCGATTTAGACAAGTTTCACTGCAATATCAACTAAACCAACCTCCTGGCAGACGTCAAACAAATAATTCTGCCTCTGTTCTGTATGTCATCTGCACTGTATTGTTGCTGTAGTTCTGTCTGTTCACACAATGCTTCAATAGCATGGGATAGACTATGTAGTAGATCATAATCATCTTCTTTGCTGCAAACACTTGGTGGACCTACATGACCCAATGCTAGCATAACCTGTCAACAAATGTATTCAACATAATAAATCTTTAGTTTTCTGTGTAGAATTTTGTTGATCATTGTTTATCTTTTCGTCTCTTTTCCTTTGGGTGAGTGAGTGATTGTTGTTTAACACCAAATGAGCAATTTTCCAGCTACATCATGTCAATAACAAGTCACATTTGGTTAGATATTAATGTCTGCTTTGTACTATACAGACTCTCTTTGTTAAAATGTTTAGCTCACTGAAACAACAGTTCACTGGTAGACATGTCAATCCACTCTGACACATTATCTTGATTTCAGGCAACTCTGTCTTTGCTCTTACTCCTTCATGCTACAAGTTTAGCAGAGAAGCAGCAAATATCAATGTTATAGTCTCTTGTTTAGAGCTCAAACCTACAATCTAGTCCACTCAAAGTGAGAATGCTAATCATTACAGCATCAATGACAATGTGTCTTTTTCTTTTGGATATTATATTATCTGTCCTTCAATTGACAGCTTCTGGTTACCCTTTGGTATCTTCAAACTTTTCCTCTGTAACAATCTACTTACTGTTATGGAGACGGTCTGCCCATTATCATATGGTAATTGGCTTAAACGGGGACATTGTGAACATGATCATATGCTAGTTTGATTTACCTATATATCTATTTATGCAATCAGGGTGTATCTCCCAAATAAAGTTTTTGAGTTTGATTTCCTCTTTTGGCGAGATGTGTTTGATACAACATTATGTGATAAAGCTTGGTCAGTGACTTGCGACAGGTAGGTGGCTTTTTCCCCAGGTACTCTAGTTTCCTCCACCAATAAAACTGACTGCTATGAAATTACTGAAATATTGTTGAAAGTGGCATCATCCATAATTCTAACCTTCAATACCTAAAATAAACGAGATGCTGTAAACTACAGGCTCAGCACTGAGCTGAGCTTGTGTCGCTCACCTTTCATTCTGCTTTGAGGAAACTTAATACAGAACCTTCCATAGGTGCTTCCCACCAAATATCGGTTCATTTTGGCAAAGCAGTTTCAGAGAAGAAGATTTTTAGAAATCGACCAATCTAAAACAAGAATTGCCTGTGGCAGCCATGTTTGTTAATGGATCAAAACGAAATGAGCAATCTCTATAGAGGACCTTCCATAGATGCTTCTTACCAAGTTTCATATCATTTGGTCAAGCGGTTTCAGAGGAAAAGCTGTTTTAGAAATCGACCAATAAGAAACAAGAATTGCCTATGATGGCCATGTTTGTAAACGGATGTGGATGAAATGAGCAATCGCAACAGAGGACTTTCCATAGATGCTTCCTACCAAGTTTCGGTTCATTTGGCCAAACGTTTTAGAGGAGAAGAATCTAAAAAATCAGCCAATCAGAAACTAGAATCGCCTGTGGTGGCCATCTTTATAGAGGACCTTCCATAGATGCTTCCTACCAAGTTTCAGACCATTTGGCCAAGCGATTTAAGAGGAGAAGATTTTTAGAAATCAACCAATCAGAAACAAGAATTGCCTGTGGCGGCCATGTTTGTCAATGGATCGAGACGAAATGAGCACTCTTTATAGAGGACCGCCCATAGATGCTTCCTACCAAGTTTTGGTTCATTTGGCCAAGTGGTTTCAGATGAGAAGAATTTTAAAATCAGCCATTCAGAAACAAGTGTCGCCTGTGGTGACCATGTTTGTTAATGAATTGGGACGAAAAGAGCATTATTTACAGAGGACCTTCCATAGATGCTTCCTACCAATTCCATAGATGCTTCCTACCAAGTTTCGGTTCATTTGGCCAAGCGGTTTCAGAGGAGAAGATTTTTTTAAATTGGCCTATCAGAAACAAGAATTGCCTATGGCGGCCATGTTTGTTGATGGAACGGGACAAAATGAGCAATCTTTAGAGAGGACCTTCCATAGATGCTTCCTACAAAGTTTCACTTCATTTGGCTGAGCGGTTTCAGAGGAGAAGATTAAAATGTGAAAAGTTATCGGACGACGGACGCCAAGTGATGGCAAAAGCTCACGTTGCCTTTGGCAAGATGAGCTAAAAAAAAATAAAAAAAGCAAAAAAGTACAATATATCATATTCTAATTAGGTTGAGAAAAAAATACCTGTGTGTCTACTTGCATTCTTGAAAAAAAACAGGGTTGGTACATTGTACATGTAGGTTGACAAAATGTAATCGAGAAAAAAAATATTAACAAATAAAACAGTTATTCCTCTTTGTTGTAAAATCGAAATAAGAATTATATTGTTCTTGTTTTATCAAATTATAGCAGTAATAACCAAGTATAAATTATTGACAATTCCACCAACCACAACATATATGAACATATACATTGGTTTATACAAAATGTACTTATATCCAATAGAAAAGTATCTTGTATCAAGGTTCAGCCTCAGTTTTTACAAATTGATCAATTCCTCCTTAACCATGTTAACATAAAATGTCTCTATGCTTTTTACAAGTATATTGTACATATTTTAACAATGGTCCAATTCAACATCTTAATGAATTTGCCTTAGCTATTATTATATTATTAACCTGCTGAATGTTTTGTTCTTTCTTTGACCATGAATTCAGTGACTGTTCCCCAACAACTACTTGTATCTGAAAAATTCAAAATAATGTAAAATTTCATAATTATGTATAAATGTACTGAAAACTAAAACTCAGTCTGGTTCCACAACAATACACATGGTAATATGTCATTTAAATTCACAAAAAGGAATACAAATGATAATAAATAAACATTAGAGAATACCGAAGGGGCAATCAAACTAGAGGCTCAGTGGGCTAACCACATATTTGTCATTCATAAATCATCAAACTGTCACATGCATTTGCAACAAACTGAGTGAATCCACCATTTGCATATATTTTATCAATCAAGAACACAATGGAGCATAGTGATGAAAAAATAAAGAAAGAAGTTCCGCATTGAAATATTTCTACCCAATGTTGTTAATACAAAATGTACAATGTAAGAAGATTTGTATGTAAAACGTTGTATTTTCTGAAATCATACATGTACAATGTAATCTATACCTGTCCAAGGTAAGTAAATATTAATAGGTACTTGATAAAACAAGGTTGTCTAAAAAGTGTTGCATTATTTAGAAAAACCCAAGTGACAACATATTGCAAGGCGTGGCATAAAATATTTAACAAATAAATCATGGTTTAATTTCTCGAGGTGATTCATGCTTGATAGAACAGTTACATGTTTTGTGCGGGAGTCTCCCGCACCAACGGCAAAATTCCGGAAATCTCCCGCTTGCTGGTCCGCTCCCGCACGGGAGTATAGAATCTCTCGCATTCGGATATTTTAACCCGCATTCGTATTTCTCAGGATTTTTCATTGCTGTCAATAGAAGTAAACAAACAATGGGCGATCATTTGAAAACTTTGGCAAGTAGTTTTCATGTTCGATTTATAAGTAATCGAAAAACATTTCTGCCATGTCAACTCCAACAAGAAAGAGGTCTTTGTCTGGACCAAGCGGCAGTGTAAAAAAGAAGAAATATAACTACAAATTTCAAAATTGGATGAAGGATTTTCAATTTTTACGACCAAGTTCACTCGGCAATGAATCTTCATTTTGCACATTATGTTCAGTCAACTTTTCGGATGTTGGAACTTTTTGGGGGGAAATGTGTGATATAAAGGAGTTATTTTCAAAACAACCTAGATATCCCAATTTGTCTAAGTTAGCCCTGGCATGCCTTGTTCTGACAAATAGTAATGCAGATAGTGAACGTATTTTCTCGATGCTAAAAAAAATTCAAACTGACCATAGGTCAGAATTGGCAAATGACACTATATGCTCACTTATTTGTGCCAAGCAAAATCAAAATATGGAATGTTATGAGTATTGTCCTGACTCAGAGGTATTGAAAAAGGCAAAAACAGCTTGTATAGATTATAACAATGAACTGAAGAAATAAAGTATATTTATTAACTCTTATTGGTGTTTTGTAGATGTATATAGTGTACAGGTCATATATTTAGGCTGAAAATGTTGTTCGCACAAAATCTCCCCCTCAGCTGTCATAGCTGAGGGGGAGATCTCCCTCATTGAAGGTTTCAGAGGTTGGCAGGTATGACACAATGATCCTTTCAAAAACAATGTCAAATCTAATCTCGTTGAGATTAGGATTCCGAAAGAATTTTTATGTCTGTATCTTCTTCCTAATCTCGTTTCAAGCCCTATCAAGGGTATTCTGGAAATTTAAAATTTGACCCCCCGTGCATTCCGATGGATATTTTGGCATGGACGGATTGCGTCAGATCAAGTGCAGGTAAGATTTCATATATAGACATATTTTCTAGTTCAAATCTGCAAAAATATTGATATTTCCTTACCTTTTACAGCGTATATCCGACAAAATAATCCAAAATCTACTTCGAACTGTCCGTCATTTTAGTGAACTCATGAACTACACCACGTGATCAAAATTGTCACAGATTTTGTTACAACCTGTTTCTAGATTCAAGATGTCGATGTCAAATATTTTATTATAATTTAAAAATCCCATATACATGGCTTGAACTTTTTAATTTTGTTATACATATTATATTAAAACCAATCAACAGCCCATAAAAGATGTGCTTGCATATACACAATAAATATTTGACATCGACCTTTAATTTAGAAACAGGCTGTAACAAAATCCGTGACAATTTTGATCACGTGGTGTAGTTCATAAGTTCATTAAAATGGTGGACAGTTCGAAGTGGATTTTGGATTATTTTATCGGATATACGCTGTAAAGGGTAAGGAAATATCAATATTTTTGCAGATTTGAACTGGAAAATATGTCTATATATGAAATCTTACCTGCACTTGATCTGACACAATCCACCCATGCCAAAATATCCATCGGAATGCACCGGGGTGTCAAATTTTAAATCTCCAGGATACCCTTGATAGGGCTTGAAACGAGATTAGGATGAAGATACCGACAGAAAATTTCTTCGGAATCCTAATCTCAACGAGATTGTGTCAAATCCAATTCATGATAGAATAAAATAATAATTTAACAACTAATTACCGCTCTAATGACTGGGAATATGTCATATACAATTCTCATGTATTCCACCATTGTTTCCACATTACAGGTCCATAAAGACTTTGAGATTGGGGCAGCTGGAATTACTCCTGGGGTTTTAACTTTAGATAGAGCATCATATTCTATACTCTCTTTACAAGATTTAGCGAAGTGAGGGGATCTATCAAGAACAAATACAGTCTTGTGTTCTATTGGGTAAGCCATATTCTATTGCAACAACTTATATTCGTTCCCTACTGAAACGATGTACAATTTAATCTACATTCGATTCTAAAATAAGTGTACTTTTGTCATTTAAATCAGTGTTATATAACACAAGCTAAGAACTATGTATTATTGAAATATCAATAAATATCTTGGCACGGTGTGTTTTAACGTCTGAATCTGTATATAGGCCTTATACTAGTTTTCATATAAATTCATAATTGTTCGGCCTGGGCGCGGCCATCTTGCAGATCAGCAGATGCGCGTTTCCGTTTAAATAAAAATAATGCAAATAAAACTAAAGGACATGATCGAAATAAAACAAGTAATATTTCTTTATGAATTATATATGTCACTTTATTCATTCCATTTGTCAATGATCGTGAAAATAATATTGATATTTTTTTTAATATTGACGATTCGTAACTTAATGTGTTTCGTACCAAGTAAAATGATTGATGGGTGAGAATATATAATACATCTCCTGTTTTGCAGCGAACAAATTGGGACAATGTACCTATGTTGTATTTTTCATGTAATGTCAAAGAACTCATAGCTTTGTCAACATAATGGTGGGAATGATGACTAAAATATACACCCAAGGCCTTTCCAACTCGGTTTAAATGCGGACGTCTAAGAAAACACACTAAACCGGCACTTGTCTATATCAGTCCAATGTTAGTCCAAGGAATTGGTACATGTTTAAACTGGAAAAACAAACATTATGCAGAATTAAGAACATTAATTGGTCAAAGAGACATTATAGCGCTAAATTCTTCTGAAACCGATTTAAAACAAATTATTTCATTGAATAAAGAATTAACAACTCAGTGATCAGGAAAGAGGAAATGATTATGGGCCATTGCGGCCCCATCATCACAACATTCAATGGGCCATTTCAGTGTAGTCTTTGTAAAAACTAAAATATGTTATGGGCCTTTTAATTTTTGTATGTGTCATCTACACAGAATTACTGCAAAACTGTATGATGTATCAAACGGCCCATGGCCCCTGCCTTTCCCAAGCACTGACAACTACTACACCCATTGTAGAAAATTCGGAACAGGAAACAGGAGAAGCAATTGAAAATGGAAATTTGACTCCATTAGCGACCGACATTGCCAACATTTCAATACAAATGAAAAATATAAATGACAGATTTACGGAAAGCGAGAGGTATCTTCAGACTTCAGACTTCTGACTTCTGACTTCAGACTTCGGACTTCAGACTTCAGACTTCAGACTTCAGACTTTAGATGTTATATTTCACTCTTTCTACTTCGGACTCCACACTTCAGACTTGAGTGCTATTGTGATTTAAGCGCTATTATGAGCCATTGAAAACACGGCATTTTATTTAGACCGGTATTGCTACATTAGTAAGATGGAGTTGTCCACAGAGGAAAGAACTAGTCTTATAAAAGACTATTTTACCAAAGGATTAAATCAGAAAGAAATCCGGAATATATTGATGTGTCGTCATAATCATATAGTGAGCCTTGTTCATTTGAAACGCCTGGGCCCGGTTGTTCAACTTGTAGCTAAATTTTAACCAATGGTTAAAAATGATAACCTATGGTTAAAATTTAACCAAAGCACGCAATGCGTTGTTCAACTTATGGTTATACTGGTTAAAGCATGGTTAAACTGATTAATATTTAACCACGGTATAGGGGCTCTGTTAAAATATTTAACCATTGGTTATCAATTCAAAATGGCTGCCAGACATGTTCTTTCTGTGATGCCTCCCGTACAAAACAGGAAACCGGCCAAAGTGTTTCGGGCAATTGAGCTCCGTGCAAATTGGCTTGAAATAGAAGTTTCTGAGGTGGATGGCATTTCCAATGAAATTTAATTTCTATTACCATTTACATTGTTCAAAACAGTGCATTACATTTGCGCGGAAAAATCCTACATTTGCGCGCATAACCGTGACACCATTACATTTGCATTTATTTTTTCAAGGTAAATACAGGTAAATCAAGGTAAATTCAGATGAAAATAGTGAAATTACTCACGAATTTTCAATTAGTTGGGTTTTTTTCAAATTTACTCAAAGTACAATGTTTATAAAGTAGTATTGCAGGGGCGGATCCAGGGGGGGGGGGGCGCACCCGGCGCCCCCCCCCCCCCTAAAATTGGAACAAATATGATTTTTTGGCATAAAATCGTGATTTTTCACACGAAATACCCCAAAATTTTTCGCGCCTCCCTCCGCAATTGGAAAAAATACGATTCTTTGTCGTAAAATCGTGATTTTTCACACGAAATACCCCAAAATTTTTCGCACCTCCCTCCGCTCGGCGCGATTTTTTTAAGTGCGCCCCCCCTAACTTGAAATCCTGGATCCGCCCCTGTATTGCACCCCTTCCGTTAGTCGACCCCTTCCCTCTATTTGTTTCATATAATTTAAAATCGTTAGCGATCGCGGGTTTACAGGGATGTTTCTTGTGTTTCAAGTTATGATAAATTGATATATCCTTCGCTGTGTGTATGGTGAGAGAAATTGCATGTATTTCTCATGAATAGTCGGGGCATAAGCGGCGGAAGCGGGGGCAGTTTTTGTTGTTGCTTTTCTCGTTTTTTTGGGGAAAAATTTACCGGTATCAATTTTTTTTTCATGATTCTTGCCCCTCACTCGAAATTTGAGTCAGTGTAATTAGTCAAATAGTACGGAAAGGACGAATTACTGGGACGTGGAATAAATGTCCATGAGACAACCGTCCAGAAAAGACCTAAATAAAAAATCTCAAATAGGGAACGCCTAGCAGTATGCCCACACTACAAGACGATATGGCCACAGACTAGACAAAAACTAAGTAGAGTAAATTAACAACAGACCGAGAAATGCGAAGTAAAAGACCCCTTTCAAGACAAAAACCATAGTGAAAAATAAGGACTTTTACCAAGGCTCTTTGCATAGGAAAGGCACATATGAATGTGACGAGGTTAAAATAGTCGTATCATCCCCCCTTTTTAGTAACAATGTCAAAAATCAATATCGACCAAAAATCTAAGTCAATCAGAAAATACGCTGGTCGTACAATTGCGTTGGAAAAACAAAATTATAAAACTTCAAAAATAGCATGAGGTACCTCTATGACATCATGGACATTCCTCATCAATTGCCGGAATTGAATAAATTGGATAATTTACATATGAGACACCAACCAATCATTTCATACTGAAAAGGGGGTTATATTTTTTCTTAATTGTTATTCATGAAAAACTTTGTGCATGTTAATTGAAATAAAAAGAAATTCACACATTAAAATCAGAGAGAAAAACAGACTTTTGACATACATGCATGGACCCAATTTTAATGAGATGTTGGAAACTAAAGAAAATATTCTATGGCTAACTTACATAATGAAAATTAACAGTCCTTGAAATTGTAAGACAATAAAAAGATTTAATCAAAAGTAGTTTAATGAGTTATAAGAAGTTATCGTCACCTATATAACACACCCTTGCACTAAACACGTCTTATTAACATTTCTTTTAATGTTATCAAGCAACTAAGACGAGGTCCATATACTCTTCCGTACTAACTTGTACAAAATACTTTTAATATTGGACAAATAATCTTAGACAATGACATGTAAGTTATATTCCTCAAGTAAGATTTCACTTTTTTTTTTTTTAATAACTGTATTGCTTTTTATCCTGAGAAGTGGGGATTGAGTCAGCCATATTCATTTGGTTATTTTATCTGCTGCTAGGATAAAACAAGGAATTGTGGGATACATTGGTCTTGGTTAAATATTAAACCTGCAATTATTGGTTGGCTAAATTTTAAGCAAATGGTTATTTAACCAAGTGGTTACATGAAGTTGAAAAACTAATTTTTAACCCTTGGTTTACTAACCCATGGTTAAATCTTTAACCAATGGTTAAATATAAACATATGGTTAATTTAACAACAAGTTGAACAACCGGGCCCTGATGAAGAGCATGAATTTAAGGAAACGACACTTTGACACTCCTATCAGAGATGTTGTGAAAGTGTGAAGTCCGAAGTCTGAAGATACCTCTCGCTTTCCGTACAGATTTGACCAAATTTCTATAGAATCAAAACAATTTTAAAGAAATAAACTCAGAACTGGAAAACCAGATTGTTCAATTAAAATCCCTGCAAGATGAAATTGTAATAAAAGATAAGAAAATCAAAATTCAGTAGGATGAAATAAAAAATCTTCAAACAACAGTAACCAAGTTATCAACGAAGCCCGCTCAAAAAACTATCACAGCATCAATAAGTCCATCAAATTCGTTTACGAGTGGTATTTCGTCAACCTCAACTCCGGTATCTAGGAAAAGTACAGTAGAACAATTAAAACCTAAACAGAAAAATCAACTTAAACTAAGAAACAACCAAAAGAAAACAGGAAATGTACTCATCATTGGAAGCTCAATCACCAAAGACATCAACACAAAAACTTTAAAAGAGAACGCTACAGTAAATACAAATAGAGGTGGTACAACTACGTCTCTCAAGAAACATAATGAAGATCTAGACTTAACACCATTCAACACTGTTATATTACAGTTTGGAGGAAATGACGCTGACCGAGATATCTAAATTTACGATTTTAACAGAAACTATCTGAATATAATACAAGAAATTCAGAATGAGAAAAGTTTGTAAACAAAAAATCAGAAAGAGGGGACTCTGAGATGAGTCAACATGGGCAACGACTTAACACGGGAACTTGTTTTTCTGTCTCTTCCGACGACAAGATTGTCCTATTTTTATTCCCCGGGATTCCGACGGGTGACCCCGCTATAGTCGCCTTCTACGACAAGCGCATATATAAAAAGTTACGATGGAAGGAATTGTCTCTAAGTGACCCCTTATATCACGGAAAGAAACAGCATCGGAATATGACAAAATAAACAACTGTGCCATGATACACAACCTTTGACAATTGAAGGTCAGTTGCTCAGCGTGAGAACAGTAATTAATATGCTGCATTTTTTAAACCAATTAATTGTATATACCATATGAAAACTGGTGTTCTCCAAACTGACTAAAATCACACCTCTCACTTGCTCCCCCTTTTATCAATACAATGTATGTCACGACGTGACCTATCAGTAAAAGGGGGAACAAGTGAGAGATGTTATCGTACGAGGCGTGGACGGACGGACGAAAAGCGGTATGCCATAATAAGCCCGTATTTTGACGGGCGTATAAAAATGAATGGCCCATATCCTGAAATTACGAATATATTATTTTTCAAAACTTTCATCAGTTTGATTAAGGCGAGGTTGCTTATATGCATGGCGGACGGACGGACATAATTCTGGGGTTGTTCGAAGATGGATGGAAATTTGCGAATGAAAACACGAGTATAAAGTACATGTAGTGCATTGTCGACGAAAGTAAGGGACCTGTGTTTTCTACTTAATGGATCGTCAATAATAAAGTTGGTTTGGTAGTTATCATTTTTCTACGGTGATACATTTAGGACACGCATTCATTTTTTTTTCTGAAAAAAATATGTCGAGCGCTCGACATAATATGATTTGAATAGTCTCAAACATTTGAATTCATTCCTAATATAGCAAGCATACGGAAACATGGATAGAGAGGAAATTATTGGCATTTTGCATCAATGTAATTTCAAGCAAAAATAAATTATGATAATGTTGTCCTCACAATTTCAACTCGGCATTTAAGACGAATTCTACACAAAATGAAAAGTTCTCGAAATGAATTAAGTTTTCAAATTTTTTTCTCTTTTGAACTATAAGTCCAAATCTTTCCCGAAGCTCTATATGCATGATAACTGACAGACCTCTATAACAATTCTTATTTTGGACTGATCGGGTGGCATACATGGCGGCAGTGATGCCACTTATGTTCTCATTGATTCCTATTGAAAATCACATTTTTTTCTCTGAAATTACATATCCAATGTAACCCAAACCTGACAGGAATAATGTATGGAAGGTACTTTATAATGGCCACTCATAATTAAACTGGACAGGGATAAGGTATTGTATGTCTAGCCTAGGATACCAGGTGAGCAATTCGGGCTTTTGTATAAATAATATGACGGATATTTTTCAAAAAGGGGGCTGGTGAATATCTGGTATCTGCATCTATTCCCAAGCCCTTCGCATTATATTGATCATGAGGTGTTATAGATGTACATCGGGTAATTAGTTTGTTTTTATCATTTTGAGTTTTTAATACAATTTGAAATGGCATTATATCTGCCCAATGATTTGGACCTCAGGTTTGTGGCCCTTGGGAAGATAAAATTAGATAGATAGATATATATAGTAAGTCAAGCGTTCGAGATAATACGTCGAGCGCCCGAGATAATAAGCCGAGCGCTCAACATAATAAGTAGAGTGCTCGAGATAATATGTCGAGCGCCCGAGATAATAAGCCGAGCGCTCAACATAATAAGTAGAGTGCTCGAGATAATATGTCGAGGGCTCGACATATTTTTTTCAGAACAAAAAAATAAATATGTGTCTTAAATGTACCACCGTATTTTTCTACTCAAAGGAGAAATATATATAGCGTCATTTTTCGTTTCAGTTTTCTTTTTATGTTTTTAGACTGAATTAGATCTAAGAAATAGTCCTTGTGTAATAAAAGGTACTGTTTTCAGTTAACTGTCAGAATCAACTTTCGCTTAAGGGTTTAGCTACAGAAATTCAATATAATGATATCTTCCTAAAATCATTAAAGTGTGACACAGGAACAATATTACCACAAATTTGAAATATAAGCGAGTAAAAATTTGGCGGGGAACTAGTCTCTCTGGACTTTTCCTAGCTTTGGTATAGACCGCGGTTTTGTCTATCAAATTTTTTTTATGAAATATTCAAAATTTCACAATAATAATTTCTCAGCTGTACTTTTAAGACATGTATGGTAACGACGAAATTGTGAAAAGAAAGATGGGAATCAATGGGGAAAAATTAATGCTTTGAAATGGATAAAACCAGAGGAGTTTGGCAAATGACAAATGCTTGTTATTTAATGATACATAGCTGATTTTCTGTCAGTCTCATGTACATGTAAATCTTTAAAGTATAAATAGTTGATTTTATACTGATTAGATTGCATTTTGTACTTTTAAAATGAGAAGACATGTGACGTTGACAATGTTCTAGTTCTCCAATGATATTGTCTTATGCCCAGTGAACAATTTTACAGCTATATACATATCATGGCGAGAGATTGATTGATTGATTGATGTTTTACGCCAACTCAACAGTATTCCAGCTATATCATGGTAAGAGGTGATGCATTTTTGTCGGCTTTGGGCAGACCAAAAACTGAGTTAGATTTCTGTATTGTTAGTTCACTGAAAAAGTAGCCCGCGGTGAACATGTTACTGCATCTGGACACATTATTCCGACTCCTGCCAACCAGATTAGTCCTTGCTTTTTCCCTAGAATGCTGGGTATGTAGCACGAACGCCTGAATATAAAATTCATGAATTCATGATCTAACGCACGCCTAAGGTCTCTTGATTGATTGGTTGATTGAATTGTGTTTATCGCCACTTTCAACAGTATTCCAGTTATATCGTGGCGACCCGTTTTATTGGTGGGGGAAGCCGGAGTACCCGGAGAGAACCACCGACTGACTTTGGGAAAGCAACTGGTACACCTTTGCACATAATTATGCTGCGAGTCGACTGCACCTTAATTTTTGCGATCGCCCAAAGTCAAGCTCGAGCTTGCACCACAGAGGTGATAGGCTACAATGATCTATACAGGTAGATGTGGCCAACTACCTAGACCACTCGGTAACCCAGGCCCCCGCATGCCTCTTTGAAGACGGACAGGGGGATAGTCCATCCCCAATTCCCGTCGCTTCCACCCTCACTCCCCGCTACCCTTGCATAATTTGTCTTACCACTTTAGTAACAGTTATTTAGCTCATTTGGTTCGAAGGACCATATGAGCTTCTGTCATCACTTTGTGTCCGTCGTCGTGCGTCGCCGTTAAACTTCTTATATTTTAACCCCATCCTATGGTTTAATTGAAAACAAACATGAATCTTCATTGGGTGGACCTCTACTAAGTTTGTAATTTTTATACCAAATAGAAATTCAACCATGATAGCAGACAGTGTCAATAATGCATCATGATTGGCTGAATTATCAAAGAATCGTCTCGACAGAAACCACAAAGCCATCGGAATTGTTATATAGTATGAATGATCCAAGGGTGGTTCTCTATCAAATGAGTGTTATTTTGGTGCCGATCCGAAATCCAAGATGGTCGCCACCACGGAACATATCTTTTACATAGGTTTAACGTAACCCTATGGGATAAACATCTCAGAAATCGTTGTACAGATTGAATCATGACAATGTATAAAGGTAGTATAGATGTTGCCGTGGACATGCGCACTCGGTTCCATACAAATAGCCCACGAAATGCCCCTCCCTCTTCACAACTGACTATAACAACTGGAAAACTCCATCAACAACCGGCCAATAGTGCTAAATCTACGAAATTTTGAAAAAGGGGGTGTTCCGAAGGTTACTTCCGGCATGGATGGTCACTTCTGGTTCCGGTCACATGACGTTCCCCGCAAATAGGGCTTATATGGTGTGTCTATTCTACTGCCCAACAAGCAGTATTTCCGCTATTCAGACCGATAACAATGCATGTACATAATACATGAATATCTTATGTAAACAAATCTGTCAGTGTTGTCGGATTCTCTGGTTTTGTGTGCATAATAAACAATCAAATTTTACGGAAGCATACGGCTATCCTAGTATGTCCAGTACAGGGAAAACAATGTGTACATTTAAAGTTTTCGGATAATTTTTGTACAAAAAATTATTAGTAGGGATATATACATGCACAGTAGGGTCAATGGGAAGATAGATTCTCGGCCTTGGACATAATAGTGAAAAAAATAGCTGCCCCTGAATCCATTCTATATATATATATATAACATTGTACCTGAAGATCTGCATCAGCAGTGAAAACGTTAGTGCACAAATCCGTTGTTATCGTTTTTTTAACTTCTTTTATATATATGGCCTATAGATATACTGTTTTTCGTATGGACTATCGGACTATCGGATTATAGCTACGGCCCCACTTTTCACTACTCCGGAACTATTTTATTGAATTCTTTACCTCCTAATTTAAAATTAATTCAAGACATAGATCTATTCAAAAAGAAATATACATATTATTTAATGTCAAAACAAAATAACGAATGATTATATTCATTATACCAAGGATTTATCCTTGATTATACTCAGATTATGATATTTCGTTGTGAATATGTATGTATTGTTTGAAATTGTATTTGCTGTATTTGATTATTATTGTTTTGAGGGCCACAGAGAAGATTAGCTTATTGTTGCTAACTGTGTTACCCTCCAAAGTCATTACTTACTTACTTACTTACTTACTATTAACCCCCTCCCTACATAAGATCAAGTTACCAGGAAACTTTATACAGCTAGCATAGGTATCGCGTTGAACCTTTATACCGCCAATGATATGGAACGCAAACATCGTACAGGTACGAATCGTTTCAGTTACAAATCGACCCATCAACGAATCAACCGATACTAATTTGACTGGACTGGACAACTCGGATCATAACAAACTCGGACTCCACAAACTAGGCTTCACAAACTCGGACAATAACAAACTCGGACCACTAATATGAGGAGATTTAAAATAGGTGTGCAAACTCGGACCATGGAAATATTTATTATTTATAATAAATAAAATTGGACATTTTTTTAGTTTTTATTTTAATGTTGATGTCTTTATATTTAGTCATATAAATAAAATATTTTTTTAATCATAATTAGTATCTATTCTAATGTGATATATAATTATAAAATTGTCAAATAAATTAATTAAAATTCTTTTGTTCTGTCTTTTGCAATCAATCATTACCACTGATTATATATTATTCTGCAAAGATTACATGTTCAAAAGATCGCCCTTCTTTGACATTACGCCATACCAAGCTAGCTTGGTTGATACAACCACGAGTTAGCAAAACAATAAAGCCATACACTCTGGACCAAAACTGATATATTTCTATGATTCTTTGCCGAACGTTAATAAAAAGCCTGCGACATGATAATGGGTCATCATACTGAAAATGGATGCAGACGGTTGCGTCGACTGCTCACGGAAAGTGTCAGCCAGACAACACTATACAGGGGCGGATCCATATGAATTTTTGGCGTAAAATCGTGATTTTTCACACGAAATACCCCAAAAAATGTCGCGCCTCCCTCCGCTCGGCGCAATTTTTTTACGTACGCCCCCCCCCCCCCCCCCCCCCCAGCCTCTGCAATGTGATGTTTGCAACTTATGGCAGCATAGAGTATGCAATACAGGTCAGCTAATATCAAATCACACATAATTTATATCTTAATTTAAAGCTTTGTTTTAGTTCCTTTTTATCGTTGGAATAAAAATAAATGGTATGCTTCGCTTAATTCTGTTATCAAGATTTTGAGTTGTGTATTAAAGAACTACATTACAATTTGTTGATTGTGATAAATTGTACAATAAACGGGAAAATTATTTAAACTCGCTCTAAAACAAAATATAACAATTTCCCTGGATCGTCAGCAATTTACAATTTACACTCGTGCGTAGATTCTTGATCTGTGTTTAAAATTGACCAATTCAAATGACAAAAGAAAAAAAAGTCGTAATCCATATTTGATATTTTTTCTAGATGCCCAGTTCGTTCTTTTTTAAATGTTCATCAAATTTCATCTGCTAAAGATCGATCGCTGTATATAGTGATCTGAAAAAATATATAGAAATGTACATTTATTTGTACATTAACCCAAAGTATTGAATAAAAAAAATGAAAACGCGTGAAAAAGAAAAAGAAACGAAATGTGTGATATCAATTTATTTCGTTCATATTACATGTATATCATTTCCGCATGTTTATTGCATATTGGTCTTGTTTGCAAATTAAGATGGCAAATAAGATCAATTTTATTTTATTCACTTACAGAAACTAATAAGGTCGATTTCATATTTTAGGCATTACTTAGACAGAATACAGACAGATGGTGCGGGATCTTCATATACAAATCCATCTATATACTGTAGTCCGAGTTTGTAATTGTCCGAGTTTGTTATGGTCCGAGTTTGTGGAGTCCGATTTTGTTATAGTCCGAGTTTGTCATGATCCGAGTTTGTTATGGTCCGAGATGTCATGGAGTCCTATATTTTCTTCATTCCTGCCGTCACCAAGACCACAGAGTGTAAATAAAGATGTCTACCGATGGCGATGATTCTGTACAAAGCTGCAGAGATGGAGATGCAAGAGAATATTTAGAAAAACATAGAATAGTAGAACTTTTAAATAATATGACATCACAGTTAATATTTCACAGACCAGGTAAACGTCCAACATTATATATTGCCAGTAGTGCAGGCCTCTACATTAACACATTTTTCAACTTGTCCCTTCGCCTTCGGACAACTAACTAAAAAAAGTAATTGTCCGACTCAATCTTTTAGTTGTCCGAAAAAATTAATAAAAATTTCAAAAACTAGAGAATAATTATCCAGGGCTCCCACTACTTTCAAATTAGAGGGAGAAGTGACTTCTCTTTCAGCGACCCCAAATTTAGTAAATAGTTAAAACTGCCTGAACTGATTCGTTCAGGATTTTTTTTTATTCATAACTACCTTAAGGACATATATTCAATGTCACATTTTTATTTCTGTCTACCTTGAATGCTTGATTGGAATTTGCTTTGGAGTCTTGCATACCAGTGATTTTTATATGTACCCCCCCTTTTTTTCCTTTTGAAATATTACTGTGTTGTGATCCAATAGTACCACACAAATTGTAATAACTCATATTTGTGTTATATAAATCCTTGTTTCTGTTAAAAAAAAATATACCTAGATACTATATATACCAGTATCTAGGTATATTTTTTTTTTACCAGAAACAATTTTAGTGCCTGTGAGTGTGATATAAATAAAGCAAAGTATTTTATTTAAATTCACAGAGAAATAAAAAATTTAGTGGATCTTTTCAACCAGATCAGGAAAAAGTTTGTAATATTTGTCCATTTCAAAGGTTTCAATATTTCCCAAAAGCCTAAATCAAGTCCGCTATCATATTTTGCACAAAAGACAAGTTTAAATTTAGTGCCAAATTGATATCCGATAATTTTTACGTGTTCGTTCCGGAGTGATTCTTGTTCTTATATTTCAAATATTGATATTTCCGTTCATTAAAGCGTTGGGAATCTGATTTTTTCACTTGTCCCATCGGACAACCGTAATACAAGATCTACTTGTCCGACATCAGTTTTCACTGGTACCGGACAATCGGACAAACGTTAATGTCGAGGCCTGTAGTGGCAGTACTAGGTCTTGACTCTTGTTTATTTACTGGTCGGGGAGTAGTTCTCGCCAAGTCTAGCAATTCTTGCCAACTGTCTCATTTAGCGCGAGCGCTCGCAAATTTTCGTCTGATTTTTTCACCATCGTATTAATTTTTATCGAATTTCATTGTGAAATATCGTTAAAATCGGGTAAAAACCTTACTGCGCCCCACATTCTGTGATAACATCAACAGGGGGTCACGTGTGTTGGTACTCTTAAAATAGAAAAACACATGGAATGATCATCGGAGAATCTAGTGACACCATATTTCCAATTTATCTCTACAAATCTTTAAGATCTTTCTAAAAAGTGTCACACTTTGCCTTATTACTCATCTCTACAATCCAAAATACTCACGGTTGCAGAATAAAAATAGATTCCATGTGAATACAAATGGCCACTTGCACATGCACTGTTTACGTCATCAATTACCTTGACTGCTAATTTATACATGGATCCTATATTATCACATTGGGCATAAAACATGGACAAAATATTGAAATTAATTCTAGAAAAACTGCAATCATTACTTTTCATCAATAAAATGAAAATTATCAGGTAAACCCCTGTTGAAAAGGATGTATTTTACGGAATGTGGGAGCGGCGTGGGGATGGCATGACAGCCTTTAAAACAGCGATGAATAATTATCAGAGTTTTCTACAAACTAACACAAAAACCGGTAAAATTTTTAAGAAAGGGTTTTAATTTTCTAAAATGTTGTTTTTCCTTCCTTTTGATGCTTTAGCTTCACAAAAAACAATATTTTTGAAAGTTGGCGAGAATTGCTTCTGTTGCGGCCATTTTCTGTTAAAAAACACAACATCGTAATAATGGATCCCCGATCAGCGTGCGCTCTCCTTTATGAAAATTCTTTTCGTAGGTAAATCGTTATGGTTCATGCAAAATAATAATGGGGTGAAACAAAGGTTTCTCGACTGCTTCTTAAAAATGTTGGATAAAAAACGTAAAAAATGGCGAGAACTACTCCCCGACCAGTAAATTAAATTATTTACCACATCCTTTATCAATTCAAGAGCATAAGACTCTCGTTTAGACCAATATACAGTGTTTATATAGATGTGGAATGGTAGCTCTTAATGGTCCAGGACCAGGGGAGTTTAACATGTATATCGGGTTCTATGATTATGATTTTGATAAGGTACTGTGGTAGTTAAGTTTTAAAAATGGCGGAGAAAATCGCTGAAATAGCATGTGAATACAGTGTATCATAGAACCAGCAGTGCCATATATAGGATCAGACTATACTCAATAGACACTGATAAGATGGTGATGTTCGCTTGCAGGATATTACCTAGTCCGATATTCCTCTGCCGTCCGACGGCTTTTTTTTTGTTGCTAGAGCCGTGGGACGTCAGAGAGCTCTACATTAGGAAAACAGCGGATTTACCTCTCCAACTATTGGTCGGCACATTTCCACGTTTTGTGGCTATCAGATTTTATTTTCTATCAGAAACCCTTATATAAATCGCTTCACCAATCATTTTTCTATTCATTCATAACCATTTTACCCTCAGAAAGTGGTGTTACACTCCATTACAGCACGATTTTGCCTTAGATCCTATTATTCCGCCATTTTGCCTTGTCACCTTGTTACCTTGTCGTCGAGATCTAATATGAAAAGCTCGCGAAACCGGTATCAATCGTGACTACTCGGCAATTTCCGCTACACTAGGTGTAGCGTGAATGGCCGAGTAGTTACGATTGGACCGGATGCTCTTCGATACCTTTCGTGTCTCTTTCGTAAGTTCTCAAGGGTTCTCGAAAAGCAGTAACCCGGATGTGTTGAAACTTTTTCATATGCATAGTTTATGGATGATAAGGATTTCTGTTTTAGTCAAAGTAAATGGTATTCGTCATTATTCCTTTATTGATTTAATTTTACCATGCTTCAGTCATGCAAGCTTATTATAGGCTCAGCCTCTATGATCCATCTCAAGTGAGTTTCCGCTTATCCCAGCTTTCGGTCCATAAAAGTCGGGAACAAATTTCAATGGATAGTCTCTCCAATGTTTATTTATTGAACTTTTAAAACTATTTACACTACTGCCGTACTGGCTTCAACTACTTTATCTGGTAATGAGTTCCAATGGTCCACGACTTTGTGAAAAACTGTATTTCCTCCTATTTGTTCTACAGTGTTTTTTTTTAAATATTTTATGTTGATGACCTCTAGTATTTGTTTTTCTGATTGGAAATATGTTGGTACAGTCTACCTTGTCGACATTGTTGATGATTTTGTACGTTTCAACTAGGTCAGCTCTAATCCTTCTGTACTGAAGAGTTGGAAGGCCCAAGTTTCTTAGTCTATCTCCATAAGTGTTGTATCTCTTTAACAAGTCTAATGGCTCTCCTTTGTACATTTTCTATTAGTATTGCTTCTTTTTTATTTATGACTGACCAAACCACACTGCCATATTCCAAGTGAGGTCTGACTAGGCTTTTATATAGTACTAAAAACCTTTCCTTGTCCATGTAATTGAAGGTTCTGTTAATAATTCCTAATTTTTTATTTGCTCTCTTAACTTGAATATTGATATGTTGTTGAAAGTTGAGCTTGCTGTCTATAGTGATGCCTAGGTCTTTTTCCTCGTTGGATAGTTCTATGGTGTCATCGAGCATTGAGTAACTTGTGCCTGTTTCTGGTCCCAAATGAGTGTGCTTACATTTTAACTTGTTAAATTTTAATAGCCATGTATCTGACCAGTTCATCAACCTGTCTATGTCACTCTGTAAACTGTCTTTCATCCATGTTATTGACTGTTGCATATACTTTGGTGTCATCAGCAAATAGTTTTTTATCATGTTTTCTATAACATCCGGCAGATCATTGTGAACAAGATTGGACCCAAGACACTGCCTTAAGGTATTCCACTTGTAACAGTGGACCAGGTGGAATGTGCACTGTTCAGTAAGACTCTTTGTTTTCTGTCATGCAGAAAATCCTCAATCCAATGGAGTAGGTTTCCGGATATACCATACCCTTTAAGTTTGTGTATAAGACGTTTGTAAGGTACTGTATCGAAGGTTTTTTGAAAGTCTAGGTAGATGGAGTTATTGTTATCCAGTTCTTCTGTCCATTTTTCTACTACTTCTATCAGTTGTGTAGCACATAAACATCCTTTCCTGAAACCATGCTGATGGATTGTAATGAAGTTATTTTCTTCCATGTGGGACATTAGTGTGTCTCTTATAATTTTCTCCATAGTTTTGCAAATGATTGAAGTAAGGCTTATTGGTCTATTGTTTGAAACATCAAATTTGTGACCTTTTTGTGTTTTGGTGTAATATTAGCTATTTTCCAAATTTTGGGTAACTTCTTTTCTTCCATGGATTTGTTGAAAATTTTGGTAGCTGGTTTGAAAATACTAACTACCGTTTCTTTGATTAATTTGGGGTGTATTGAATCTGATCCTTGAGATTTTGATTTCTTTACCTTGCTTAGATATTTGTTTACGGTGGCTTCATCAAACATTACATTTTCTAATCTTAAATCCGTTCTTGAGTTGAACGTTGCTAATATTTCACAGTCCAGTTCTTTCATAAAGACGCTCTGAAAGAAGTTGTTTACCAATCCTGCCTTAGTTCCATTATCTGTGTGTACTTCACCGTTTTCGTCTACTATACATTGAATACTTTCTTTCACTTTTGTCTTGGATTGTACATATCTCCAAAAAACTTTGGGGTCTTCTTTTGCCTTAAGGGCAACTGATTTTTCGTAGGGTGCCTGAGCCTCTCTCACTTTCATGCTTGATACAGTTTTAGCATGGTCGTATCTCTCCTTGTTATATGGGCTTCTGCAATATTTGTACTTTTTCCACATTTTCCGTTTGTTCTGAACTGTGGAGAGAGTGTCCTTATTCATCCAGGGAGTATCATAATGCTTTGGTTTAGATTTACACACCGGTATGTTTTCTTTACTGTATGCTATCGATATTTTATCAGTAAATCTATCCCATAGGTCATCGATACTTCCTGTTGCCAGTAACAATTCCCAGTCGACATTTGCAAGCACTTCATTTATTACTTCATAATCTCCTTTAAAATAGCGTAGCCTGTCGTAGCTATTTACATCATTTACATTTTTGTATAAAAAGTTGAACTCTAACACTTCGTGGTCACTATTTCCTAGTGGGGCACAGTGCTCAATGTTATCAATCATTCCTTCCTCATTAGTAAAGATTACCGGTAGGTTCAATATACTTGGGTTATTCTCTCCTCTAAATCTACAAAAAATGTAGTTGGATGTTTTACATTTTGGATAAGGAATGAGTCCATAACTGTGTCCAAAAATTTTGTAGCCATATGGTCACTTCCAATAGAGGTGTTTTGCGAATGCCAGTTTATTTCTCTAAAGTTGAAATCCCCCATATGCAGTATACAATCAAATTTGGTATTATGAAATTATTTTCGATTTAGGATTTCTGATAGTTCACCTATGCATGCGTCATTGTTTGCACTAGGGCTCCTGTAAATACATGAAACCAATAGGTTAGGTCCGTCTGTAGTTTTTATTCCAATTTGTAAATGTTCAATGCAATCCATTACACAGCTTTCAATGTGGTAGGCTTTTAATGTAACCTTTGTGTAGATAACACACCCCCTGGCAGTGAATACTTTTTGTGTTGGATAGTGAAAAGTATATCCAGGTATATTCCATAAATTGTCATTGTAGTCTAAATTTTGGTTTTTAGGAAATATCTCTGTTATGGCTATAATATCATATTTCTTCTCAGAAATAAGTGTCTGGAGTTCACCCAACTTGTTAAAAAGACTATCAGCATTTGTATACACTACTGATAATTGTGCACTATTTACAGTGGTATCTAAAACATTAAAACTTATTTGTTTGAACTTTCGGTTTCTTCTACAGTTTCGGTTGGCTGTAATTGTGAGTTTATACCTCCAATAACTGTATCATCCCCTATATCATTCTTCTCATTCATTTCAGGTAGCATGATGTGATCGTTGGGTGCCTCAAAACGACATATAGGTGCCAGTATGGGTTGAGATTGATATTGGTGGTATGACATGTCTAGTCTAAGTCGGTCCATGTTTTGTAGGTAGACATTTTCAATAGTAGTTGGTGTTACTATTTTTGAGGTTACATGACATATTGTTTCCTCATCATATGGGTTATCAGATAGTTCCGGGGGTTTTTTTTTGCACTCTTTGCTCTATCTCTTTTTTTCTCTTCTCTTCTGTTTTTGTTTATCTCCCTTTGTTTCACGAAAGGTCCTTGTTTATCTCCCTTTGTTTCACGGTAAGGTCCTTGGCTATTATACATTTAACAAATTCACTTGTATGAGGCAGTTGTTTTAGCTTGGAAGCATTGTCTAGGATGTTTTTTCTGTGTTTTTTGTTATTCATGACAACTTTCAAAGGTCTGACTAACCCTTCTTTCGGATTTCCTAGTCTGAAGGCTACTTTTAGATCAGGTTCATCAACACCAATTACTTTACATAATTCCATATTTTTGCATTGTCATAATTTTTTCTTTCAGAACTTATCCTACTCTGACATTCTGGTAGATTAAATACTATTGAATTAAGTGCTCGTTGTCTTTGATCCTCAATTTCGTACAGTTCTTTTCTCACCTCATCTTGTAGAGAAGATTTTATTTCCGTTTTCACCTCATCTTGTAGAGAAGATTTTATTTCCGTTTTCACCTCATCTTGTAGAGAAGATTTTACTTCCGTTTCACCTCATCTTGTAGAGAAGATTTTACTTCCGTTTCACCTCATCTTGTAGAGAAGATTTTACTTCCGTTTCACCTCATCTTGTAGAGAAGATTTTACTTCCGTTTCACCTCATCTTGTAGAGAAGATTTTACTTCCGTTTCACCTCATCTTGTAGAGAAGATTTTACTTCCGTTTCACCTCATCTTGTAGAGAAGATTTTATTTCTGTTTTCACCTCATCTACCAACCCTGTTTTTAGTGACGCGACCTCGTTTTTTACTCTAAACCCTATGTCAGTGTTAATGTCTTCCATTTTTCTTTCTATCTTGGATATTCTGCTGTGTGTTTTTTCTTCTATTGTTTTCAGTTGTTGTGATAGACCTGTCATGCATGGAAAGTTTTGTTTACAACCATTACATGTCCATTTTAGATTCTGGGTAGTATCCTCTTTTAGGGCAGATAATAGAGCTGGCAAAATGTTAGTGCATTCAATACAGAAATTGAGCTCACAAACACAACATGATATGCATTCCTGTTCTTGTTTGAGTGTGACGTCACATTTCAGGCATGTATTGCTGCCAACTCTTTGTCTTTTGTTAGCGGTTTTGGATTTTACGATGGGGGTTAAATTGGCCAGATGTGCCGCCATCATACTCTGATGATTCATTTTCTTCGATAAGAGATTTATAGGGCTTCCCTATCAATCCTTTTGATGATTAGAGTTTTTTGACTCACAGATTATAGGGCTTCCCTATAGCTTGGGTAACTTTGTAAACTTAATTAGGGCTTCCCTAAGTAAATTTGTACAGAAGAGTCAGTAATAGAGTATAGGGCTTCCCTATAGTCTATATTTCTGAGTAGTATTGAAATTTTTAGGTCTTCCCTAAATTTGTTTACTATAATGTAATATAGGGCTTCCTTATATCTGTAAAATATATCTATGTCAGGGTAACTATATTAGGGCTTCCCTAATAAGTTATCTTATCTTAGGACTTAACACCAATCTTGTACTTCCAGCACCAGTCCGATAAACAACACATATGACGTAAATGTAAAGATAATTCATTGCTAATTAAGATTATGTACTCTCTATATACTACCAACCTTCATTTTCAATAAATCTGATTTTTTCTTTCAATCTAAACTTGACCGACAAATTTCAAATATAGCAGTAATCACGTCATTAATCACCTCTGTCTTTACTATCTTTTTTTAACGTAGAGCTACGGATTTCACCCGTTTTAGAAATATGAAATATATAGCAAAAATTGGGAGTTTCTGAAAACTTTTGATAAATGACTGTATATATGTCCTTAAATTAGATCAATTCCATTGTTCTTAACTTCACATTTAAAATCTGAATGAAACGGAATCATTAAAACTACATATATTAAAAGTAAATAATAATAACAGTGATGTCGTTAAAAGCCGGATAGCCGGCGATTTTCGCTGGTTATTGTCCTCTCCTTGCCGGCTATTTTTCAATGAGTAAAAAAAATGTGACAGAAAAATTCATATTCCAATATTATATCAATTATTACATCGTATAATTAATTAATTATGGATTTTGACGGGGTATAAATCAACATCATCTATTATATCAGCTCCCGTTTGGAAATCCCCTTTAGTATATATATTTAGTCGCTATCTATAAAATTGTGTGTGTGCACCTAACATTTAGTGAAACATCTGCTATGGACTGCGGCATACACAACTTTTTTTTGGACACAGATCGCGAAGAGAACTCCACTGTAAAGATCCAAAAGGATAAGAAGAAAGTGTATTAATGATCTTCAGATACCATCTTTCATTCAAGCTTCCGATCATTACTGCCGTGGTGATCTTTTTGGTAAAAAGCAGGACCAGGTCCCATATTATTAAAACGCTGTAAACTTTTATATTTTGCGTTACGATTTCGACTTTTTTGTTGTTGTTATGATCACCCGGATTCGCAAAATTGAGGAGTGTGCAAATTTTAAACCATACATGAATTGTTGGTCCAGGGATAGCTCTCGGGTTTACTTTTGAAATTGGGTCTCTCGTTGACACATGGTGTCCGATTTTCTCGGAACCGCTTCACTTCAGACACTCAGTAGTGGTTCCAAATTATATTTTTATTGCTTTTAACTACCAAATTTATAAATTTCTAGTTTTAAACTTTTATCTGATATGCTTTTTCCACAAAATAATAATCTTAGGTGGTTTTCTAATTAAATGAAAAAGGTGACAGAAAAAAATAACATTAACCTGACTATGAGTACGATCGACCTCCCTACCTAGTATAAATGTCAGATCAGACCGAAACACACACTAAGCAGAACATACATGAAAGTGTTAACAAATGAAATGTAATTTATCAGTCTGTTAACAAGGAATAAACCCCAAAAATTTAATTTGGGTAAAAAACAAATAAATCCAAGGCAAATGCAAGTTAAAACAAGATAAAAATGTTATGTTTCAAATCAAACATTATTGTACCAGTAATTCTTTTCTGGTACATAATTACTGTTGCTAAAGATACATTACTATAACTAAAAATTGTGAAACTCTTAATTGATGCCAAAAAATTTAGTGACTCCTGCTGATAATAGTGACAGTGAATATGGATGTGAAATTTATTGATAAAACGTATACATTGCTTATTGAAACTTATTCTGGAATTTAATAAACAAAATAGGTTTTTTTTTGTTATGAAATACCCCGGTAGTACCAACTTTGGTTAAGTACAGTCCCTTTTAATCTTTTTTTTTAATAAAAATTTGCTCAATCTTTCTCAATGGATATTAAGCAACAATAATTCAAATTTGTGCAGTAAAAATAGGACAAGAAGTAAAGTAATTTTAGCCCCAGGAAATGCCCGGAATGCAGGATTTTTCACCAGTTAAATGTCAGGGGTCCTAGACAGGCCTCAGACACCCACCTGATTTTTCTGCCACCTAGTCTGAAAATTTTGCCACCTATTCAAATCTGCAAAATTATGACATTTTTACTTTGAAATCGGTCAAAAGTTCTCTAGATTTGTGTTGTATTTGTTGCTTTGACATGCCAACTTTAAAAAAAAACTTATATTATCTTATCTTAGTTTAAAAACATGATTTCATAGTAAAGACATATAATAAAACTAGAAACCTTTTTGATCTTATCCCAAAATACGATCTTAAAAAGAAGTCGTAGATATAGCCAGATTGATTGATTTGATTGGGATTTTGTCATAATTTTATTATTGTTGTTTTGTATCTAGATTGTCCTCTTTCTAGAATATAGTATGTTTTCTTCTGATTTATGTACTAATCTATTACAAGAAATCAGAAAATAGAAAGACTGTAAATATAATTTGTTTACCAATGAACCTTCTGGCCAATGAAGCTTTGGACTAACAAACCTTCAGATCACTGAACCTTTTGATTATCAAGGTGGAGCTGTTCATTCAGTGACCGTTATTGACCCTTATTGCAATAGCAGGTGAACATTCTGTTAATGGTGATTTCCTGTTAACATTTATGTGGGCTAGAAGTGGAAGACAAATTAGCTGCTTTGGAACAGGTGTCTGAGATGATCTGTCATGCCGGTCAATTACTATCAGTATCACTGTTTTTAGCAGTTATCTTTAGCTGTTTGTGACTTTAAGGTTTCATCTATATTCTAGATTACCGTAGATTTGGTTTATCACCTAAATGATGTTCATTCAGTACACTTTCTAACACAGTGAAATAGTCTGAAATTCTACTTTTTGTCATAGCAATGTGGCAACTTGTAGGTCTAGGAAGAGTCCAGCGATCTCAAAGAAAAGTCTCCATGCCTGTGTTTTTAGACCTTTCCACCATTTCTCATATGCAGCTCCATGTCCATGATGCTGTTCCTTTAAAATAAATGATACCTTCATGTTTTGTATATTGGCCAGAGAATCATTGTTTCACAGAGGTCCTTTATTAAGCATATTCATTTCACTACCTCTTTTTTTCAGCAGACAGGAGGGTATTGCAGCCCTTTGTTGTCCTTTCATTTGATTTCTCTTTTTTTTCTGTCCAAAAGCAAAGAAATGGGAATGTCATATTTTTCGCTGCTGTTTTACAACTTAAATTTTTAATTTTTATTTTCATGAAGGATACTGGATATACAGTACAGGTAGAGACATGGTACTACATATTACTCAGAGACATCTGGTCAGACATGTAGTCTGATACAGGTAGATCACTGCATACCTGCTGTGACAATATACAAAATCTACCTTTTTATTTTTTATTTTATTTCATATTCAATAGATATAGTTACATGGTAAAATATTTAATTAAGTTTGTAGTTATCATTAACAGGCGATGAGAAAAACTAAAATATCTGTGGACTGGTAGTTTCTTTTTCTCTTGGTCATGATTTCAAAATATTGCGCCAAAATAATAAATGTTTGGAACTTTTCTGATCCTTCGTTGATTCAGTGGTCCGTCACTTCCGTCAATGAAGGGTAATCTACGAAAAATTTGGCAATAGATGTGTGAAAATCTTAAAATTCTGGAAAACTGAGCTATCGTATGCACAAAACAAAAACAGGAGCGAAAAGATGCGTCTTTTAGGAATGGATACATGTTCTAGTTTGAATGACATAACGGAAATAAGGTGCAATAAATGTACCCGAAGCGAGCAGGGGTACGATTTTTAAACCTGCGGAGTTTCATGCCTTGTGGATTATTAGTATCTATATAGGGTCGATACATGCAATTTGATGTTAACATAAGATTGTATGAATATTGACACGAACAAGTTAAAATAAGGAAAAAAAGATGAAATAATAAAGAAATAAAGAAATTTTATTGAAAATAAATTTGTAAACAGAAAATTTGAAAAAAGTCTGTAAAACTGTGACAACTTATAGTTCTATAACATATGACTTCACATTCCCTGTTCATATTTTACGTTTTCATTGGGATTTTTCGACAAAGTCGTATACGATCGCTTTTGACCTACTTTTGTTATGGATGCTGTTGCCTAGCAATCTTAAAGATGAAAATATTTTCCAACTTTTTGATTGGAGAATAATACAAATTTGGTAAGAGTTCGGAGAACAGAGTTAAAATACTTGCAGTTATTTTCCGACTGTGTTTTTTTGGGCCGAATATCGGCCCCAATGTGAAAAAAGTTTTTTCCTCAATTTAATGGGGAAAATTCCCAATAGCATGGTGATAAAATTATTCGTAAAAACTAGTTAATAAAAGCTTTTTCAAATGAAATTAAAAGTCGAACATTTTCACGCTTATGACCTGGTTTCTATTTGTTTTGATTAACCAAGCGAAATATTACGCACAAGATACCGGGAACCAGTACAGTTTATTGGGTCGCCACTCGTCGCAACTTCGGCTGATTCCGTACCTTCATCATACCTCGTCCGTATTACGATAGCTCCCATTGGAACTACTTTCGGAAATCTTCAATGAAGTAGGTATTAAAATAATTTAACTTTCGAATATTCGTCCAATAATAATATATTTTCATTCATCGCAATGTCGGCTGATTCCGTACCTTCTTCAAAGACCAATATTTTTCAAAACAAACTCATCTATTGTCGCCATTTTAGAACTTATTCGCGGTGCGCAATGTTTGATTGAAGTGATACGGTCTTCCGGCGAAGAAATGTGACGCGTAAACGCATATCAAATACCGTATTACAGCCGAGGTATTGAGGGAGAGAAGCGGACTCACCCGAGGTTTGCCGATTGTTGGGTCGCTTGATTTGTTTTCCGACTGCGATAAAACTTCAGAAAAACGAAAGCAGAAATCTGTAGTATTTGGAATAAATGTTTATTTAAATAAATTTAATATAGAATTTTAATAAAAAATAGTAAATATGTCATGTGATTTACTTTGCTTGATATTTTGTCAATTCATTGGAAATTAAAAACGGAAAACAGTTGATGAAGCGGAATACACGAATTATTGTTTTATAGTTAAAAATAAAAATGTCACGATGTTGCATAATTCTAAATAATTTGTTAAGAAATTGACCAGTAATGATGGAAGCAAGTACAAGTAACTTGAATCCTTTGTATTAAAAAAGTTTTTACTTCCCCCAGGAGAAAAATGAGGTTGATGACGTTAATAAAGCTAGTGAAACTGTTTGTGCTTTGAAGCGAGTCCGACCCACTACTGTACCGGTGATGTCGTTAATCTAATCCCATTAAAAAAGCCTATTCTCAGGTATTCCATTAGATGTTGTTGCAGTTAATTATGCTGTTTTTATACCCCCTGCAACGAAGTTGTAGGGGGGTATACTGGTTTCACCATGTCCGTCCGTCCGTCCGTCCATCCGTCTGTCTGTCCGTCTGTAGACAAATCCTATGTCGTACGATAACTTGAGTTGTGTTTCTTAGAATCTTTTAAAATTTCATCAGCTGTTTACTGGTGAAGAGAGGAGGATCCCTTTCATTTTTGACGATTTTCATTTTTGCAGTTCCAGAGTTATTGGACTTGATATGACGGAAAATAGGATTTTTACCCTATGTCATATGATAACTTGAGTAATGTTTCTCAGAATGTTTTGAAATTTTATCAGCAGCTTACCGGTGAAGAGAGGAGGATCCCTTTCATTTTTGACGATTTTCACTTTTGTCGTTCCAGAGTTATTGGACTTGATATGACGGAAAATAGGATTTTTACCCTATGTCGTATGATAACTTGAGTAGTGTTTCTCAACAGCTTACCAGTGAAGAGAGGAGGGTCCCTTTCATTTTTGGTCGGAACAATCCGTAATGTTTTGGTTATGGAAATAGGTTGGACAGATGTGAGGAGCGGGGGGTATATCTTAGTGAGCTGTGCTCACAGTAATACTAGTTACAATTAGTATCTTTATTATTTATTACCTGTGATGTACCTGTATTTTATGTCAAATATTGCAGAAAAAGGGAAAATATTTGAGTGAAGTAAGTGTTAATAGAAATTAGAAATTGGAATGAAACATTTTTTTCATATGGAGTGAAATCAAGTATGACATAAATAGTAAAATATCTTTTAAAAAATATTTGTACCTTTGAAAAAAAACAAGAATCATAAGAAATTCATTACAAAATGAATAGTAACAAACATTTATAGCTAAGACATGCTTGTTTATTATTTCATGTAGTTGAAAAAAATAAATAATAAGTTCTATGGATATTGAAATATAAATGTATTGATAGAGATATCACTTATTCATGTATGTATCTGTATTTTTTTTTTATTAGAATAAAAATGATAAATTAATTTATATTAGTTCTCCATTCTCTAATCAAGGTATACCTGAAGTTAATGAGTTTTTGTTTATACACCCTAAGCCCCAGTGTTTGCACATTGTTTATACAATAATTACAGCTATTCCCACTTGAAATTTTAGATTACTTTAATTAATTTAAAAAAAAGTGGGATTAGGTGGAGTCAACCCTACCGGTCACCGACACTAAGTACTGATACACCATGCCCAGAAGCTGAACGCCTTGTTACCACTGCGAATGTCACTCCAAAAACAACCAATTCAAATTCTGTATTACCTAACACAGCTTCAAATGACATCCAACAACATGTAAATAGTGCAAATAGTGGTGATGTTGATATTCGCAATCTGACTGTCACTCTGATTCGGACAGTTGTGCTCCAGAGGTCATGGTACCAGATGCCAGGGTGTTCAGTTCAATGCAAAATGAACAAAAATACCCATATGGCTATATGACAGTGTGGTACACCAAGGGTATTTATGTAAGTTTTGTGAACTGTTTTGTGGTCATTCTTCCTCATCACAAGAATTTGTTACTGTTGGCATTAACCTTGGTACAGTATGATTGCTATTCTATCACTGGACCTCCAAACTAATTAATGTATAGCTCTTCCCATCTTTTCCCAATTCACATCATTTACGTGCTAATTTCCCCAAATATAAGGGACCCAGACCCCAGATACAAATGAGTAGGAAAATCATTGACTTGTAATAAGCCTGTCGGATTTAAAGCACTTTGTAATAAGCAAGTCGGATTTAAGGCACTTGTAATAAGCAAGTCATTTAGTAGTTTTCTGATTGGTTGCGTCCGTCATCCTACGCCCCGTACAGAGTTCGAGTATAACTGATAATATGATTACTTTTAATAGTATATCTGTATCAAACTTTAAATTCAAGAGATAATCTCTTTAACCAAAGTATTATATGTCGTAAAGTTTTATTTTCAATGTATTATGAAATTCTGAGAAAGTGCCATTTCATCTATTACATATTAAGAAGTTATTGTTGAAGCCATGAATGTTTTGAGATTATACAATGGATAGGAAATAATATGCACCCCTTTTTTTTAGCTCACCTGACCCAAAGGATCAGGTAAGCCTTTGTCGTCACTTTGCGTCGGTCGTCCACCCGTACACAATTACTAAAAATATTCACCTCTGAAACCACTTGGCCACTTAAGACCAAACTTTGGTGGAATGGTCCGTTGGTGATCCCCTTCCAAAATTGTGTCCGGCAGTCCCAACCTCCAACCAACATGGTCGCTGTTACTAAAAATAAAAAAGGGGGATGAAATTTAAAAAATCTTCATCTCTGAAACTACTGGGCCAATTGGAACTAAACTTTGCTTAGTCCTTTGATGACCCCCTTTCAAAATTGTGTCCGGCAATCCAGACATCCAACCAACCAACCAACCCACTGTTGCTAAAAACAGAAAAAGTGGATGAAAATCTTTAATTTTTTTCCTCTTATACTACTGGGCCAATTGGATTCAAGCTTTGCTAAAATAATCCTTTGATGAGCCCCTTTCAAAATTTTGTCTGGCAGTCCCGTTCTCGGGCCAAGATGGACGCTGTTACTATTTATTAACGATTCCTTGCACATTAAGTAGGATGCAAGGTTTTACATGTCTTATCAAATCCTATAAAACCAATATGTTTAGGTTATTTCAGTGAAATACTGTTCGTAGAAGAATATAATATTTGTGCTTCGTCGTACATCTTTTTTTTAAAGATAGTTCTTGTTTTAAATTCCGCATAAAATAAAAAAATCCCAATAAAAACGTAAAATATGAACAGGGAATGTGAAGTCATATGTTAATTTACGAATGAAAGGGAAAAATGTCCGAAGTACAACATAGGAGCAAACTAAAAATAATGATACAAAGAAACACACATAAACCATAAAATATTTGAAGAAAAGTAGACTTCCAAAAAGAGAAATAAAGTGCAGAAATGAGAGTGATCGGAATGGTTCTATATATAGAACACTTCCAAGTAGTCATGAATATTCATGAATCCAGTTGAAAACCGCCGTAAAGTGAAACACGTGTAACTACAATATTTGGAGACCTACATTAATATTAGTTGTTATTATACCCCCTGCAAACAAAGTTTGGGGGGGGGGGGGGGGGTATATAGTAATCACCCTGTTCGTCCGTCCGTCCGTCCATGTACCTTGTAAGCGCAACTCCTCCTAAACGACTTATTGGATTTTTATGAAACTTTACACATTTGTAGTACACTACCTGCAGATGTGCATGAAGGAATATGGTTGCTGTCCAAAATTTAAAAGGGGAGATAATTCAACTTATACTTTCACGAAAAGGGGGGGTCGTGTACCTTGTAAGCGCAACTCCTCCTAAACGGCTTATTGGAGTTTTGTGAAACTTTGTGTACCTTGTAAGCGCAACTCCTACTAAACTGCTTATTGAATTTTTATGAAACTTTACACAGTTGTAGTACACAACCTGCAGATGTGCATGAAGGAATACCGGGATGTTGTCTCCTTGACATAACTCCATATCCGTTCATTTTTCATATAGGTAACCTGCTAATATACCTGTATTCCAAAGTTTGAACATCATAGTATTGCAAGCGGGGGGTATCACTCAGTGAGGTCACTCACAGTACTAGTTTTTATTTATTTTCTTCCAAATATTTTATCTTTAACCACGTCTTGTAAATTTTAACACATGCTGCCGTGAGTAAAACGGTAATTGCGTATTTTTGTGACCTACTTCTACCAAGTATTCGCACCTGAAAGAGAAAACGTTGCATCTCATGAAATCAACATTGTTTCAACTTAATTATCACACCTGTAACAGGTACATGTAGATAAAACTAGCCAAGCATCGTATAATTAATCTTGTTAATTACACCCTGCTGTTTCTATACAGGTATTTTATTACCTGTCTCTGTCCGACCTAAGGTCTGACATGTCAGATCCGACACGTTGGACGTTGGACATCTATCGTACCATGTCTGTAACAGATTACCGTATTTAGGGTTGTATAATGCGCATTGTTGCATAATGCGCACACCCCCTCTTGGCCTTGAAAATCTCCAGAAAAAAACTAGTTCGTGTCTATAATGCGCATGGACTTTTAAAAAAATCGCCGTTGGAAATGTAAGAATTAAATATCAGTCGGGTTTTTTTTCAGTCCTTTGAGCATGTTTCATTTGCTGGGAGAATTTAAGAACCATTTATCTCTTTTCATCTTCAATAAAGTTGCAAAATATTAAATGTGTTGGGTTTTATTGGCGGACATGTGATTTCCCGGTCTGGGAAAGAGTGAAGCACATTGTTCCTGTTTATAATGCGCACCCTTCCTACAAATTAAAGAATCTGGGCAAAATCCTGCACATTATACAACCCTAAATACGGTAGTATAATTTTTTTTTCAAAAATCAAAGTTCAGTTTCCAGATAAGAACACATATAGCAATGGACACAGCTCAATCTGATGGTTAAAAAAAAGATCATTATTTAATTTCACCAGAATCAAACAAATCCTCTCTTTTTTTTGGCAGATGACCCAAAAAGCCACATGATTGAAATATTAGAAAAATTACAGAAATCCAGGGCTTCAAAATTAGACTATCCTTGTTTATTTGATGACACAAACATACAGTCAATATATGGTATGCTGGACCCAACACAACGAGGATATATAACAGTACAGCAGTATAGTGAAGGTTTGTATACATGTATATTATGAGGTTAAGTTTTTGTAGTTAACAACAAACAAAATATATGTATGCTGGTCACAATACTCAGTTGGTTTATCTTTGTAATTCAATTGAAATAATTTCTACTGTACATTTTCCGTAGATTGATCATGTTTGCTGTAATAAAATGTGATGAGTCGCCAAATTTTGCAGAAATAATTTTATTTAATGTATAATAAGAATATGCATTGTATCTAGACATGCAGGCCTTTCAGTAAGGGGAGGTACCAGGTACTTTTACCTTTCAGTAAGGGGAGGTACCAGGTACTTTTACCTTTCAGTAAGGGGAGGTACCAGGTACTCAGTAAGGGGTGGTACCAGGTACTTTTACCTTTCAGTAAGGGGAGGTACCAGGTACTTTTACCTTTCAGTAAGGGGTGGTACCAGGTACTTTTACCTTTCAGTAAGGGGAGGTACCAGGTACTTTTACCTTTCAGTAAGGGGAGGTAACCAGGTACTTTTACCTTTCAGTAAGGGGTGGTACCAGGTACTTTTACCACCTAACATAGTCCTTGGTACTTCCTGATTTTAAAGAGTGTTGTATAAGATATTCATGAGAATTTTTCAAATATTATTAATAAGTACCTCCTGTAAATAGTGAAGTACTGGTACACTTGAAAGCCCTGGACATGTCTATGAAAAAAAGAGCTATACTATCAAGATTTTGCTGAAAGAATGGAGAAATTAATTATCATTTACAAACATTGGCATTTTACAAATAAGGATATACATTTTATATGTTTATGAACCAAATATTTTATATGATATACATTGTGTGTAATTTGATTAAACTGACAATTATCGTTTTGTTTTGCACTAGCAATCAAAGGTTTCAGAACTTAAATTTTGTCAAGTGGTGAACAGCATTAATCTGTGATAATAAGTATGAGTTGATATTCCTACTATCCTTGTCATAGGTCTTTTCACCTGCCAGATTATATATTGTTGTTTTTTGTTTTTGTTTTTACCAAACTGCAGTTGATAAATATTTCCAGCCTGTCAAAGCACCCCACTCTATAAATTTGTGAGAATTAAACATAAGAGGATGTAAATGGTTATTAAAAAAAATATATTGTCACTGATTTATAAACATTCGATCTGCAACCGGTTTTTTTGTTTTTTTATTTTTTATTTTTTTATTAGACGTTTGTATAATCCGCACTGTAAACAGTATTTTCAGCTATCCTCCTGATTAAATTTAACTTATTACTACATATATAATATGGGCTATAATTTCACTTTTAGTTATTATCTGAATTTATCAAATTCATATACTATATTGAACTAAAAAATTTTATCATTGTATTTATTTATAGCTATGACAACACTAGGGATTAAAGAATTCCCTGAGGATCCTGAAGGGGCAGAGGAAAACCAAGTTAACTTTGATACATTTTTAAAGGAAGCGTAAGTGATTTTAGTTATACATGTTATAAGCATCAAGAGATATAATTATGCCCTCTTCTCAGAAACTACATGACTAATTGAAACCAAACTGTACAGTATAACCATTTTTCTTTTATGCAGATCACAAATTCAATATGGCCACCACCTCGGTACATTTTCAAACGTTGAAGCCTTTGAAATAAATCTTCTTTGAATCCAGGTATGCCTCTGGTTTAGATTTGGTTAGCTGCAAGTTTTCCATATAACTTGTAAAGATTTTCATCAATTCTGTATCTGACATGTAGAAATCGGTTTATTCATCATCGAAGTAAAGTGAAACCTGTCTAAACCCAACTTCTTTTGAACCAATTTTTGTTATAAATGTACAATTAGATTGGAAACAAGTTATATCAACTTAGTATATCTGCTCTATACAATAATGTTATATACATAAATAAGAAAATGACAGCAAGTTACATAATATAATAAATGTATACATGAATATATTTGATAAACAGAAGTAATGGGGAAAAAAAGGGGGGGGGGGATAAGAGTATTGAGTGCAAATAAATGATAACATCCTGAGTACAGGGTATAATTTCATATCATTCAAATCTATTGGAATGGTGTATATATTTTTGGACATTTCTAAACACTATTAAATTGTTTTCGTCAGTTAAATTATCAGTGCCAAATAGTAAGTTTTCAATTGAGATAACTGTATACAGTGTAATACTCATAATTAATTGCATTCTTGCATTCGTATAAAGGGGACATTCTAATAAATAATGAATAGCATCTTCTAAAGGACATCCGCAGGTGCAGCTGGGGTCACTAATTATATTTGCTCTAAATAAATCTGCTCCCAGTGAACTACACTGATGTCTTAATCTAGTATGTATTATATTACATTTCCTACTTCCTAACAAATAGTAATTAGAAACCTTAAATAAATTTGACCTTAAAGTTTGCTTAAACTTTGAAGTAGTTTGTATAGATTTAAAATTCGGATCCAATGAATTCCATGAACGTATAGTAGACGGAAAAAACGATTTGGAAAATGTTTCTAAACGACATCTTGGTACCCTATATTGTAAAGAATTTCTCAGATTATAATTGTTAACTACTAAATATTCATTTAGACAGTCCTGTAAATATTCAGGAGCTATATTATTATGTATTTTATGAAATAAAGTAAGTTTTCGACGCCTCCGTCTACAACTTAAAGTCTCCCAACCGGTTTCGAAGTATAAAGATTCCTTGCTTGCAAATTTTGGCAACCAAGTAATTATCCTAGCGGCTTCAAATTGAAGCTGTTCCAACTTATCTGCATCCCTTGAACAACACACATCCCATAACTCACATGCATACTCTAGTAATGGCAAAATATAAGTTACATATATTTTATTTAAATTATTCCTGTTTAATATGAACTTTAATTTTCTAAGGACAAATATTTGATTAGTCGCTTTTTGGCATATATTATTTATATGTTCTGCCCACTTGCCATTACTAGATATGGTGACTCCTAAATGTTTATGATTGTCTACCTGATTTAAGCTTTCAGAATTAAATTTTAGATTTATTGGATTTATGTTTTGCCGAAATGAAATAACCATATATTCAGTTTTTTGGGGATTAATTTTGTGTTCAGAATTGGCAGGTGTTTGGTTTATACAAATTAGATTAATGATTTCCTATTCCTACATTGGTACTTCATTTATAGTTTGGTTTATACAAGATTCTGGTTTATTCAGGCATTTCATTTCGTATACTTGAGTATAATCACATGAAGACATGTACACAAGCAAATTATTTTGCCAATTTGAATATTTTTTTCTTGCATTATGTCATATAGGAATTGCTATGAGAAACTTATTTTTAAACAATTTAAACCTGATGACACCTAAATTATTTGGTATGTTAAATTGCAATCACATGGACATTGATAGATTGAATTTTTTTTAAGATTAACTACGAGATATATTGTCATCATTATGTGTCTGTGTGATCTTTTCAAATTTCTTCTTTTCCAAGATGACACAATATAGCAAAAGTTTGCATTAAACACCAATCAATCAATATCTTCCAAATCCATAGTGTCAAATACATTGTAAAATCAAACATGGCAGAAATGTTCCATGGAAAACCTTCCATATTAGGTCACCAGACTCAGGCATGCCACTTTTATAAGCATCAATCAAATGAAAATTAAAACGAAAAAAAATCTTTTAAAATCTTTGATTCATGATTTGATGAAAAAGTGATAACAATATCCAGAATCTTGGTAAGTATGAAGTGGGCATATATCTTCACAAACACCCAGCCCAGGTACAAATAATGTTTTCCATTCCATCTGGGATCTTGAAAATATCAGAAAGTATTCCAGGTGTTTTACTGAATTTCAATATTTTTTAATGTGGAATCTTATATTATAGGCCGTTTTTCTTTGAAGTCCAATTGACAAGGTGATAGAAATAATAATTTTTAATCTTGTTGAATTTTAATGTGACTATTTTTATTTTCAGACGAAAAGGTTTAGCCCAAGCATCATCAACATTTGAAGCCTAGACTATTGGACATTATGACACATTAAATCATTTGTAAATACTTGTATATTAATAAAGTTAACAAACTATAATTTGACTATAATTTGGCTTTTATTAAGTTGGTTGGTTTTATGGTGATTAGTGCCACTTTCAACAATATTTCAGTTATATCATGGCGGTCAGTTTAATTGGTGGATGAAATCGGAAGTGTACCTGGAGAAAACCACAGACCTGTCTCAAGTCACTGACAAACATTTTAACAAAATGTTGTATCGAGTACACCTCGCCATAAACGGAGTTCGAACTCACAACTTTAGTGGTGATAGACACTGATTGCACAGGTAGTTCATATGATCATGACCACGATGGCACCTTTATTAAGATAATTGTTGATTATCTAAAACTACTGGTACATGTTATATGTAATTAAGAGGATGCCATGACTATAATTTTCCACCTTTCCAAATGTTTGTTGAGGGAAATCTATTGTAGGTCCTGGCTTGGTACAGTCAAAAATGTGGTTTAGTTACAAACCCTCCGTCCCTTGATAAAAATAGATATTGACCAGCAATACAGATATATACAAACAATGAAAACCTGCAGATTTGCTTCTACTCAAAAAGACCACGCACTATCACTAAATTGAATGACAACACGAACAGTAAAATAGTAAGGTCAATGGATGCTTGTAGTTAACTGACTACTAACTAAGAAGGTGGAATCTGTTAATTAAAAGCCATTGCCCTTGCTAAAAAAAATCATAACTGATAGTGTTATCAGACAGAATATTAGTTGGTCATAAACATCTAATTAATGGTCTTCCTGGGAGACCAGAATGAAATATCATCTCTTTGTCGGAATTCAATATTTAAGAAAAAAGAATATTATAATATGGAATGAAATGTTATAACCTTTACGAATAAGACTTTTTAGTTCACCTGGACCAAAGGTCCAGGTGAACTATTGCCATCACTTGGCGTCCGTCGTCTGTCGTCTGTTGTCTGTCGTCTGTAATATTTTCACATTTCAAGCTTCTTCTCCGAAACCACTGGGCCGATTGGAACCAAACTTAGCAGGAATGTTCCTTGGATGGTCCTCTACAAAGTTACTGTTTTTCGTTCCAGTCGGATATTCAATATGGCTGCCAAGGCCAATAATATGCTCTGATTGGCTGAAATTTCAAAGATCTTCTTCTCTGAAACTAATGAACTGACTGAACCTAAACTGTACATGAATGATCATTGGAATGTCCTTTACCAAGTTACTGTTTTTTATGCCGATCGAAAATCCAAGATGGCCGCCATCGCAGGACATAGATTAACATTGGACCCTATGGGAAAATGTTCAAATGCCTTCTTCTGAGAAACTACAAACATGATTAAAGCCAAACTGTACATGAATGTTCATTGGATGGTCCTCTACAATCTTAAGGTTTTTTGTTCCGATATGAAATTCAAAATGGCGGCTACAGCAGGACTTAGTTTAACATCGGACCCTATGGGAAAAATGTTTCAAAATGCTTCTTCTCTGAAACCACTTGGACAGTTGAAACCAAACTGCCCAGGAATGATCATTGGAAGGTCCTCTACAAAATTTCTTTTTTTTATGCCGATCGGAAATCCAAGATGGCCGCCACCGCAGGACATAGATTAACATTGGACACTATGGGAAAATATTCAAATGCCTTCTTCTCAGAAACTACAAATATGATTAAAGCCAAACTGTACATGAATGTTCATTGGATGGTCCTCTACAATCTTAAGGTTTTTTGTTCCGATATGAAATTCAAAATGGCGGCTACGGCAGGACTTAGTTTAACATTGGACCCTATGGGAAAAATGTTTCAAAATGCTTCTTCTCTGAAACCACTTGGACAGTTGAAACCAAACTGCCCAGGAATGATCATTGGAAGGTCCTCTACAAAATTTCTGTTTTTTATGCCGATTGGAAATCCAAGATGGCCGCCACTGCAGGCCATAGATTAACATTGGACCCTATGGGAAAATATTCAAATGCCTTCTTCTCAGAAACTACAAATATGATTAAAGCCAAACTGTACATGAATGTTCATTGGATGGTCCTCTACAATCTTAAGGTTTTTTGTTCCGATATGAAATTCAAAATGGCGGCTACGGCAGGACTTAGTTTAACATTGGACCCTATGGGAAAAATGTTTCAAAATGCTTCTTCTCTGAAACCACTTGGACAGTTGAAACCAAACTGCCCAGGAATGATCATTGGAAGGTCCTCTACAAAATTTCTGTTTTTTATGCCGATCGGAAATCCAAGATGGCTGCCACCGCAGGACATAGATTAACATTGGACCCTATGGGAAAATATTCAAATGCCTTCTTCTCAGAAACTACAAATATGATTAAAGCCAAACTGTACATGAATGTTCATTGGATGGTCCTCTACAATCTTAAGGTTTTTTTGTTCCGATATGAAATTCAAAATGGCGGCTACGGCAGGACTTAGTTTAACATTGGACCCTATGGGAAAAATGTTTCAAAATGCTTCTTCTCTGAAACCACTTGGACAGTTGAAACCAAACTGCCCAGGAATGATCATTGGAAGGTCCTCTACAAAGTGTCTGTTTTTTATGCCGATCGGAAATCCAAGATGGCCGCCACCGCAATACATAGATTAACATTGGACCCTATGGGAAAATATTCAAATGCCTTCTTCTCAGAAACTACAAATATGATTAAAGCCAAACTGTACATGAATGTTCATTGGATGGTCCTCTACAATCTTAAGGTTTTTTGTTCCGATATGAAATTCAAAATGGCGGCTACGGCAGGACTTAGTTTAACATTGGACCCTATGGGAAAAATGTTTCAAAATGCTTCTTCTCTGAAACCACTTGGACAGTTGAAACCAAACTGCCCAGGAATGATCATTGGAAGGTCCTCTACAAAATTTCTGTTTTTTATGCCGATCGGAAATCCAAGATGGCTGCCACCGCAGGACATAGATTAACATTGGACCCTATGGGAAAATATTCAAATGCCTTCTTCTCAGAAACTACAAATATGATTAAAGCCAAACTGTACATGAATGTTCATTGGATGGTCCTCTACAATCTTAAGGTTTTTTGTTCCGATATGAAATTCAAAATGGCGGCTACGGCAGGACTTAGTTTAACATTGGACCCTATGGGAAAAATGTTTCAAAATGCTTCTTCTCTGAAACCACTTGGACAGTTGAAACCAAACTGCCCAGGAATGATCATTGGAAGGTCCTCTACAAAGTTTCTGTTTTTTATGCCGATCGGAAATCCAAGATGGCCGCCACCGCAATACATAGATTAACATTGGACCCTTTGGGAAAATATTCAAATGCCTTCTTCTCAGAAACTACAAATATGATTAAAGCCAAACTGTACATGAATGTTCATTGGATGGTCCTCTACAATCTTAAGGTTTTTTGTTCCGATATGAAATTCAAAATGGCGGTTACGGCAGGACTTAGTTTAACATTGGACCCTATGGGAAAAATGTTTCAAAATGCTTCTTCTCTGAAACCACTTGGACAGTTGAAACCAAACTGCCCAGGAATGATCATTGGAAGGTCCTCTACAAAGTTTCTGTTTTTTATGCCGATCGGAAATCCAAGATGGCTGCCACCGCAGGACATAGATTAACATTGGACCCTATGGGAAAATATTCAAATGCCTTCTTCTCAGAAACTACAAATATGATTAAAGCCAAACTGTACATGAATGTTCATTGGATGGTCCTCTACAATCTTAAGGTTTTTTGTTCCGATATGAAATTCAAAATGGCGGCTACGGCAGGACTTAGTTTAACATTGGACCCTATGGGAAAAATGTTTCAAAATGCTTCTTCTCTGAAACCACTTGGACAGTTGAAACCAAACTGCCCAGGAATGATCATTAGAAGGTCCTCTACAAAATTTCTTTTTTTTATGCCGATCGGAAATCCAAGGTGGCTGCCACCGCAGGACATAGATTAACATTGGACCCTATGGGAAAATATTCAAATGCCTTCTTCTCAGAAACTACAAATATGATTAAAGCCAAACTGTACATGAATGTTCATTGGATGGTCCTCTACAAACTTTACGTTTTTTGTTCTGATATGAAATTCAAAATGGCGGCTACGGCAGGACCTAGTTTAACATTGGACCCTATGGGGAAAATGTTTCAAAATGCTTCTTCTCTGAAACCACTTGGACAGTTGAAACCAAACTGCCCAGGAATGATCATTGGAAGGTCCTCTACAAAGTTTCTGTTTTTTATGCCGATCGGAAATCCAAGATGGCCGCCACCGCAGGACATAGATTAACATTGGACCCTATGGGAAAATATTCAAATGCCTTCTTCTCAGAAACTACAAATATGATTAAAGCCAAACTGTACATGAATGTTCATTGGATGGTCCTCTACAATCTTAAGGTTTTTTGTTCCGATATGAAATTCAAAATGGTGGCTACGGCAGGACTTAGTTTAACATTGGACCCTATGGGGAAAATGTTTCAAAATGCTTCTTCTCTGAAACCACTTGGACAGTTGAAACCAAACTGCCCAGGAATGATCATTGGAAGGTCCTCTACAAAATTTCTGTTTTTTATGCCGATCGGAAATCCAAGATGGCCGCCACCGCAGGACATAGATTAACATTGGACCCTATGGGAAAATATTCAAATGCCTTCTTCTCAGAAACTACAAATATGATTAAAGCCAAACTGTACATGAATGTTCATTGGATGGTCCTCTACAATCTTAAGGTTTTTTGTTCCGATATGAAATTCAAAATGGCGGTTACGGCAGGACTTAGTTTAACATTGGACCCTATGGGAAAAATGTTTCAAAATGCTTCTTCTCTGAAACCACTTGGACAGTTGAAACCAAACTGCCCAGGAATGATCATTGGAAGGTCCTCTACAAAATTTCTGTTTTTTATGCCGATCGGAAATCCAAGATGGCTGCCACCGCAGGACATAGATTAACATTGGACCCTATGGGAAAATATTCAAATGCCTTCTTCTCAGAAACTACAAATATGATTAAAGCCAAACTGTACATGAATGTTCATTGGATGGTCCTCTACAATCTTAAGGTTTTTTGTTCCGATATGAAATTCAAAATGGCGGCTACGGCAGGACTTAGTTTAACATTGGACCCTATGGGAAAAATGTTTCAAAATGCTTCTTCTCTGAAACCACTTGGACAGTTGAAACCAAACTGCCCAGGAATGATCATTAGAAGGTCCTCTACAAAATTTCTTTTTTTTATGCCGATCGGAAATCCAAGGTGGCTGCCACCGCAGGACATAGATTAACATTGGACCCTATGGGAAAATATTCAAATGCCTTCTTCTCAGAAACTACAAATATGATTAAAGCCAAACTGTACATGAATGTTCATTGGATGGTCCTCTACAAACTTTACGTTTTTTGTTCTGATATGAAATTCAAAATGGCGGCTACGGCAGGACCTAGTTTAACATTGGACCCTATGGGGAAAATGTTTCAAAATGCTTCTTCTCTGAAACCACTTGGACAGTTGAAACCAAACTGCCCAGGAATGATCATTGGAAGGTCCTCTACAAAGTATCTGTTTTTTATGCCGATCGGAAATCCAAGATGGCCGCCACCGCAGGACATAGATTAACATTGGACCCTATGGGAAAATATTCAAATGCCTTCTTCTCAGAAACTACAAATATGATTAAAGCCAAACTGTACATGAATGTTCATTGGATGGTCCTCTACAATCTTAAGGTTTTTTGTTCCGATATGAAATTCAAAATGGTGGCTACGGCAGGACTTAGTTTAACATTGGACCCTATGGGAAAAATGTTTCAAAATGCTTCTTCTCTGAAACCACTTGGACAGTTGAAACCAAACTGCCCAGGAATGATCATTGGAAGGTCCTCTACAAAATTTCTGTTTTTTATGCCGATCGGAAATCCAAGATGGCCGCCACCGCAGGACATAGATTAACATTGGACCCTATGGGAAAATATTCAAATGCCTTCTTCTCAGAAACTACAAATATGATTAAAGCCAAACTGTACATGAATGTTCATTGGATGGTCCTCTACAATCTTAAGGTTTTTTGTTCCGATATGAAATTCAAAATGGCGGCTACGGCAGGACTTAGTTTAACATTGGACCCTATGGGAAAAATGTTTCAAAATGCTTCTTCTCTGAAACCACTGGGACAGTTGAAACCAAACTGCCCAGGAATGATCATTGGAAGGTCCTCTACAAAGTTTCTGTTTTTTATGCCGATCGGAAATCCAAGATGGCCGCCACCGCAATACATAGATTAACATTGGACCCTTTGGGAAAATATTCAAATGCCTTCTTCTCAGAAACTACAAATATGATTAAAGCCAAACTGTACATGAATGTTCATTGGATGGTCCTCTACAATCTTAAGGTTTTTTGTTCCGATATGAAATTCAAAATGGCGGCTACGGCAGGACTTAGTTTAACATTGGACCCTATGGGAAAAATGTTTCAAAATGCTTCTTCTCTGAAACCACTTGGACAGTTGAAACCAAACTGCCCAGGAATGATCATTGGAAGGTCCTCTACAAATTTCTGTTTTTTATGCCGATCGGAAATCCAAGATGGCCGCCACCGCAGGACATAGATTAACATTGGACCCTATGGGAAAATATTCAAATGCCTTCTTCTCAGAAACTACAAATATGATTAAAGCCAAACTGTACATGAATGTTCATTGGATGGTCCTCTACAATCTTAAGGTTTTTTGTTCCGATATGAAATTCAAAATGGCGGCTACGGCAGGACTTAGTTTAACATTGGACCCTATGGGAAAAATGTTTCAAAATGCTTCTTCTCTTAAACCACTTGGACAGTTGAAACCAAACTGCCCAGGAATGATCATTGGAAGGTCCTCTACAAAATTTCTGTTTTTTATGCCGATCGGAAATCCAAGATGGCTGCCACCGCAGGACATAGATTAACATTGGACCCTATGGGAAAATATTCAAATGCCTTCTTCTCAGAAACTACAAATATGATTAAAGCCAAACTGTACATGAATGTTCATTGGATGGTCCTCTACAATCTTAAGGTTTTTTGTTCCGATATGAAATTCAAAATGGCGGTTACGGCAGGACTTAGTTTAACATTGGACCCTATGGGAAAAATGTTTCAAAATGCTTCTTCTCTGAAACCACTTGGACAGCTGAAACCAAACTGCCCAGGAATGATCATTGGAAGGTCCTCTACAAAATTTCTGTTTTTTATGCCGATCGGAAATCCAAGATGGCTGCCACCGCAGGACATAGATTAACATTGGACCCTATGGGAAAATATTCAAATGCCTTCTTCTCAGAAACTACAAATATGATTAAAGCCAAACTGTACATGAATGTTCATTGGATGGTCCTCTACAATCTTAAGGTTTTTTGTTCCGATATGAAATTCAAAATGGCGGCTACGGCAGGACTTAGTTTAACATTGGACCCTATGGGAAAAATGTTTCAAAATGCTTCTTCTCTGAAACCACTTGGACAGTTGAAACCAAACTGCCCAGGAATGATCATTGGAAGGTCCTCTACAAAGTTTCTGTTTTTTATGCCGATCGGAAATCCAAGGTGGCTGCCACCGCAGGACATAGATTAACATTGGACCCTAAGGGAAAATATTCAAATGCCTTCTTCTCAGAAACTACAAATATGATTAAAGCCAAACTGTACATGAATGTTCATTGGATGGTCCTCTACAAACTTTACGTTTTTTGTTCTGATATGAAATTCAAAATGGCGGCTACGGCAGGACCTAGTTTAACATTGGACCCTATGGGGAAAATGTTTCAAAATGCTTCTTCTCTGAAACCACTTGGACAGTTGAAACCAAACTGCCCAGGAATGATCATTGGAAGGTCCTCTACAAAATTTCTGTTTTTTATGCCGATCGGAAATCCAAGATGGCCGCCACCGCAGGACATAGATTAACATTGGACCCTATGGGAAAATATTCAAATGCCTTCTTCTCAGAAACTACAAATATGATTAAAGCCAAACTGTACATGAATATTCATTGGATGGTCCTCTACAATCTTAAGGTTTTTTGTTCCGATATGAAATTCAAAATGGCGGCTACGGCAGGACTTAGTTTAACATTGGACCCTATGGGAAAAATGTTTCAAAATGCTTCTTCTCTGAAACCACTTGGACAGCTGAAACCAAACTGCCCAGGAATGATCATTGGAAGGTCCTCTACAAAATTTCTGTTTTTTATGCCGATCGGAAATCCATGATGGCCGCCACCGCAGGACATAGATTAACATTGGACCCTATGGGAAAATATTCAAATGCCTTCTTCTCAGAAACTACAAATATGATTAAAGCCAAACTGTACATGAATGTTCATTGGATGGTCCTCTACAATCTTAAGGTTTTTTGTTCTGATATGAAATTCAAAATGGCGGCTACGGCAGGACTTAGTTTAACATTGGACCCTATGGGGAAAATGTTTCAAAATGCTTCTTCTCTGAAACCACTTGGACAGTTGACACCAAACTGCCCAGGAATGATCATTGGAAGGTCCTCTACAAAGTATCTGTTTTTTATGCCGATCGGAAATCCAAGATGGCCGCCACCGCAGGACATAGATTAACATTGGACCCTATGGGAAAATATTCAAATGCCTTCTTCTCAGAAACTACAAATATGATTAAAGCCAAACTGTACATGAATGTTCATTGGATGGTCCTCTACAATCTTAAGGTTTTTTGTTCCGATATGAAATTCAAAATGGCGGCTACGGCAGGACTTAGTTTAACATTGGACCCTATGGGAAAAATGTTTCAAAATGCTTCTTCTCTGAAACCACTTGGACAGCTGAAACCAAACTGCCCAGGAATGATCATTGGAAGGTCCTCTACAAAATTTCTGTTTTTTATGCCGATCGGAAATCCAAGATGGCCGCCACCGCAGGACATAGATTAACATTGGACCCTATGGGAAAATATTCAAATGCCTTCTTCTCAGAAACTACAAATATGATTAAAGCCAAACTGTACATGAATGTTCATTGGATGGTCCTCTACAATCTTAAGGTTTTTTGTTCCGATATGAAATTCAAAATGGCGGCTACGGCAGGACTTAGTTTAACATTGGACCCTATGGGAAAAATGTTTCAAAATGCTTCTTCTCTGAAACCACTTGACAGTTGAAACCAAACTGCCCAGGAATGATCATTGGAAGGTCCTCTACAAAATTTCTGTTTTTTATGCCGATCGGAAATCCAAGATGGCTGCCACCGCAGGACATAGATTAACATTGGACCCTATGGGAAAATATTCAAATGCCTTCTTCTCAGAAACTACAAATATGATTAAAGCCAAACTGTACATGAATGTTCATTGGATGGTCCTCTACAATCTTAAGGTTTTTTGTTCTGATATGAAATTCAAAATGGCGGCTACGGCAGGACTTAGTTTAACATTGGACCCTATGGGAAAAATGTTTCAAAATGCTTCTTCTCTGAAACCACTTGGACAGTTGAAACCAAACTGCCCAGGAATGATCATTGGAAGGTCCTCTACAAAATTTCTGTTTTTTATGCCGATCGGAAATCCAAGATGGCCGCCACTGCAGGCCATAGATTAACATTGGACCCTATGGGAAAATATTCAAATGCCTTCTTCTCAGAAACTACAAATATGATTAAAGCCAAACTGTACATGAATGTTCATTGGATGGTCCTCTACAATCTTAAGGTTTTTTGTTCCGATATGAAATTCAAAATGGCGGCTACGGCAGGACTTAGTTTAACATTGGACCCTATGGGAAAAATGTTTCAAAATGCTTCTTCTCTGAAACCACTTGGACAGTTGAAACCAAACTGCCCAGGAATGATCATTGGAAGGTCCTCTACAAAATTTCTGTTTTTTATGCCGATCGGAAATCCAAGATGGCCGCCACCGCAGGACATCGATTAACATTGGATCCTATGGGAAAATATTCAAATGCCTTCTTCTCAGAAACTACAAATATGATTAAAGCCAAACTGTACATGAATGTTCATTGGATGGTCCTCTACAATCTTAAGGTTTTTTGTTCCGATATGAAATTCAAAATGGCGTCTACGGCAGGACTTAGTTTAACATTGGACCCTATGGGAAAAATGTTTCAAAATGCTTCTTCTCTGAAACCACTTGGACAGTTGAAACCAAACTGCCCAGGAATGATCATTGGAAGGTCCTCTACAAAGTTTCTGTTTTTTATGCCGATCGGAAATCCAAGATGGCCGCCACCGCAGGACATAGATTAACATTGGACCCTATGGGAAAATATTCAAATGCCTTCTTCTCAGAAACTACAAATATGATTAAAGCCAAACTGTACATGAATGTTCATTGGATGGTCCTCTACAATCTTAAGGTTTTTTGTTCCGATATGAAATTCAAAATGGCGGCTACGGCAGGACTTAGTTTAACATTGGACCCTATGGGAAAAATGTTTCAAAATGCTTCTTCTCTGAAACCACTTGACAGTTGAAACCAAACTGCCCGGGAATGATCATTGGAAGGTCCTCTACAAAATTTCTGTTTTTTATGCCGATCGGAAATCCAAGATGGCTGCCACCGCAGGACATAGATTAACATTGGACCCTATGGGAAAATATTCAAATGCCTTCTTCTCAGAAACTACAAATATGATTAAAGCCAAACTGTACATGAATGTTCATTGGATGGTCCTCTACAATCTTAAGGTTTTTTGTTCCGATATGAAATTCAAAATGGCGGCTACGGCAGGACTTAGTTTAACATTGGACCCTATGGGAAAAATGTTTCAAAATGCTTCTTCTCTGAAACCACTTGGACAGTTGAAACCAAACTGCCCAGGAATGATCATTGGAAGGTCCTCTACAAATTTCTGTTTTTTATGCCGATCGGAAATCCAAGATGGCCGCCACCGCAGGACATAGATTAACATTGGACCCTATGGGAAAATATTCAAATGCCTTCTTCTCAGAAACTAAAAATATGATTAAAGCCAAACTGTACATGAATGTTCATTGGATGGTCCTCTACAAACTTTACGTTTTTTGTTCTGATATGAAATTCAAAATGGCGGCTACGGCAGGACCTAGTTTAACATTGGACCCTATGGGAAAATGTTTCAAAACGCTTCTTCTCTTAAACCACTAGGACAGTTGAAACCAAACTGCCCTGGAATGATCATTGGAAGGTCCTCTACAAATTTTATGTTATTTTATGCCGATAGGAAATCCAAGATGGCTGCCACCGCAATACATAGATTAACATTGGACCCTATGGGAAAATGTTCAAATGCCTTCTTCTCAGAAACTACAAATATTATTAAAGCCAAACTGTACATGAATGTTCATTGGATGGTCCTCTACAAACTTAAGGTTTTTGTTCCGATATGAAATTCAAAATGGCGGCTACGGCAGGACTTAGTTTAACATTGGACCCTATGGGGAAAATGTTTCAAAACGCTTCTTCTCTGAAACCACTTGGACAATTGAAACCAAACTGCCCAGGAATGATCATTGGAAGGTCCTCTACAAAGTTTCTGCATTTTTATGCCGATCGAAAATTCAAGATGGCCGCCACCGCAGGACATAGATTAACATTGGACCCTATGGGAAAATGTTCAAATGCCTTCTTCTCAGAAACTACAAATATGATTAAAGCAAAACTGTACATGAATGTTCATTGAATGGTCCTCTACAAACTTTACGTTTTTTATTCCGATATGAAATTCAAAATGGCGGCTACGGCAGGACTTAGTTTAACATTGGACCCTATGGGAAAAATGTTTCAAAACGCTTCTTCTCTGAAACCACTTGGATAATTGAAACCAATCTGAGCAGGAATGATCATTGGAAGGTCCTCTACAAGGTGTGTATTTTTTATGCCGATCGGAAATCCAAGATGGCCACCACCGCAATACATAGATTAACATTGGACCCTATGGGAAAATGTTCAAATGCCTTCTACTCAGAAACTACAAATATGATTAAAGCCAAACTGTACATGAATGTTCATTGGATGGTCCTCTACAAACTTTACGTTTTTTGTTCTGATATGAAATTCAAAATGGCGGCTACGGCAGGACTTAGTTTAACATTGGACCCTATGGGGAAAATGTTTCAAAACGCTTCTTCTCTGAAACCACTCGGACAGTTGAAATCAAACTGCCCAGGAATGATCATTGGAAGGTCCTCTACAAAGTTTCTGAAATCCAAGATGGCTGCCACCACAGGTCATAGTATTAACACAGGGGAAAATACAGAAATATATTCTTCTCTGAAGCTATTGCACTGATTGAACCTAAATTGTGCATAAATCATTGGAAGGTCCTTTACAAACTTTGTGTTTTTTATGTTGATCGTAATTCCAAGATGACTACCACTGCAGGACATAGTTTTTACATAGGACCAATTGTTTTTTTTTATAACCAGGTGAACGATACAGGCTCTTGAGGGCCTCTGGTATATGTTTAAGTTTAGATGTGTTAATAACCCCACCATAGAAACATGGATGGGAAATACCCTCTGATGAAATCTCTCAGCATGTAGAATTTTATTTATATATAAGAATTTATAAAAAAAAATTAAATTTCCTTGGTGTCAACATTTTTTCGGTTTTCATGAGATTATGGTCATTAAAGTTCAAAACATTATTACAAAGTCTGGCCAAATGAAACAACTGAGAAATGTAAGTGTCATATGATGAAACCACAATAACGTTGCCATACGAAAAAGGAAAAATTTCAACAAGTACAGAAAATTGTTTCTTATTTTTTAGACATGTGTGATAAAATTACCTTGAAAATGGATTTGTTTATTCTCAGAATCTCACAGGCAGCTCCAAATTAATTATGTAGTCTGAATATATAGTCTGTGTTACTGATGAAACACCCTTTGCGTAACCACATTGATGGTGTAATGGTTACCATGCTCACCTTAGTATGATTGCTCTTGGGTTCAAGCCCTGGTCAGATCTTACCAAAGACTATAAAATTGGTATTTGCAGCTAACCCCAAGCTTAAAGAAGTGGGTACAAAGACTGGTTGGCCCGGAATCAAGATAATGTGTCCAAGTGAAGCAAAATTTCTACCAGTCTCAGTATGCTAGTACTATAAAAATACAACTAAGCATGTTGGTCTGCAATTGTCTCATTGAAATGTAACTTGTTCTTGCCATGATATAGCTGAAAAATATTCTTACTTGGTGTTAAACAACTAATCATTCATTCCCTTTTGCATCATAACATAAATGATTTGCACTTTTGTGGTTTCGACGAGGACACACAAAGCGTTAGGTGGGGCTCACACAATATTATTTACCTGTAGAAATGGGCAATAGCTACTTGTTTTTAAAGATCTTCAAACCCTCAAGCAACAGAGAAAGCTGTCGTAGACGACAGACAGTTGGTCATTAATGTTGCACAAGTCCCTCATGTCCCTTTGTGTGAACTAATTGATTGACGCATCTGTTGTTTCCAAATTTGAAACCGCAAGATAACAAATCATCTGCTTACCCTTTGCGAGCACCTGGGCACCCCCACCTGGTTGTTGGTGCGGTCCGTTTTGCTTATCTTTAGTTTTTTGTGTTTTCTTTGTCCTCATCCTGTGTCTTGTGTGCCTAATGTTACCAGTGGCTCTGGATTGTCCATTCTTGGTCACCCCTTCGATTTTCTCTTTAACGTTTATTTATTGCAACATGAAAAGTGCTAGAACAACAGCATGGTTTATAATGTTGACGTTATTCAGTGCAAGTTCATTGTGATAAATTTGTTTTACGAACATAAGAAAATGACGACATATTATCGTGATTCCCAGCCAACAAGTCTTTGCTCCTACTTCATAATGCCCTGTGCTTAGCAGAGAAGTAACAAATACCAATATTATAGTCTGGTTTGACCCAAACAGGGCTCGAACCCACAATCTATTGTTCTCTAGGCTAAAATGCTAACCATTACACAAATGACACAGTTGTGTCTCCATTTAATAATAGATTAAGCACTCATCAGATATTAGAAAGGCCTGTCAAATTGTACCATGATAAAGTAGATCATGTCTGGATTTCTTGAAAAAAGCTCAAGTCAAATTTAAGACTTTAGTTTTAAGTTTTACTTAATTTAAGCTGGTTTGTTTACATATATTATGTTATCCAAGTGTGACTTCAGATTTAAAAGGATGTTATGTTTGTTTTTACCCCCAATTATCTGCAGGGGGTACGTCTTACTTTTGTTGTTTGCTTTATTGCGTATAGTGGTATTCTACATGACTGGACTATATAAGTAACATGGCGGGCATCTTGTTAAAAGCAGGAACTGCCTACCTTTCGCGAGCATATGGGTTCACGTCCAGGTTTTTTTGTGGGGTCCATGTTCCTTTCCTTTCAAGTTTTCTGTGTTGTGTTTTTGTGTTTTCTTTGTCTTCGTCCTGTGTCTTGCGTGGCCAAAGTTACTGTTGTCTTCGGTTTTCTCTAAGGTTTATTTACTTGAAATTGGTTTTAAAACAAAAAATAAATACTTAGTAGTATACAATGTTTATTTCAATATTGGTACCTTAAAAACTCAACAAGTCATATAAAACTATAACAATAACCGACCATAAACAACAAAATTATGATAATATAATCTGTAATTCAATACATGATAACCTATACAAATGAATATGTCTCAGAGTATGATAAACCTTAACATATTACAAAATACATACATATAAATAAATATGGTTCTCAAAAATATTTTTTGTTTCCATTTCATTTTAATGATAAAACCATATACTGGTATCCTCAAGTCTCAAGATATGAATACAGTTGAACCTTGCCGGCTTGTGACAAAGTCGAAGGGATGGATAATTTTACTTTGAAATAGCCGAATATTTTAGTTTTCTGACTTGAATTTTTGTTAAAAAGGGTTTGTATGAATAGATCAAATGTTTACTTTGAATTATCCAATGAAATTAATACTTTGAGATTGGGGTGGGGTGAAGCTTAACAATATTTCAGTTATATGTTGATAACAAAGTTTGACCATAGACTGCATTAGTAAACTATAAATCATACATCGATGTAAATAATCCTCTAGAAAGCAATATGTACCAATAGCATATTTCATAATTATGAAAAATTCAAATTCATAAAAATATTGTGGTAGATATACATGTAGCAATAATTCAAAACAAACGCTCTATTTTATAGAGCATGTATATATATGATGCTAAAGAATATGATGTGCAATAAAGTCGAGTTATCACGTTTTATACCAAGCATTAAAAATAATATCTGTTTAACCATTATTATAGTGTTACTGGTTCTATTGATTTTAACATTATCATCACTATGCAAAGATCTTGGAATTTAGTATGATTTCAAATCTACAGTAAATAATATTTCATTGTCTGAGATTTCCCTTTTTTTTTTTTTTTTTAACAAATGCAACCACAGTAAACTAAAACGTATATTCATTATTTTCATCAAAAACAATATATACATTTGTATACAAAGATTTTGATAAATCAAATGGCATGTATTTTGCTTTACAATAAATTTTTTCAACTGGTACCCTGAACTCTATTGTAAATAAAAAGACAATTTTATAATAACTGAATGAATAAGGTCAATTATATTCTTAACAAATGAATGCTGTAACTTGTTTATACATTAGTAATATCAAAAGAAAGCTCTTACAAGAATAATTTGGAGAGGAATAATATTTAACTCTCACTTGTATTGCTCATCTGGTAGATATTTCAAGGGGGTTAGGGTTATGGTGTTTAACGCCACTTTCAACAATATTTCAGTTATATCGTGTTTTTTTTGTTCTTACCATTTCCTGCATTTTAAATTATTTTAATACTGACTGAATATCAATATCAAAAGATTAAATTTTAATTTTAGTTTGTTAAAATAAAATTTCTATTCACATATATAAAATAGACAAATAATCACAGCAAATCTCTATATGACAACTCAAACAAACACGAGTCTGTGATTCAGTTTCTAAATAACTTCTGAGAATTGTCTGAGGATCGTTCATCACCTTGACTTGAACACAAAAGTTTCTGTTCCACTTGTGTATGTATTGAGACACTTGGTCCACAGAAATTAACAGGGATGCTGATTGGATGGTATGCCGTGGATGCTTTTGCCTCATCTTTGAATACGGAACGGAAATGGGACGGATGTATAGTAACAGGAACGTAGTGAGTTCCCAGTGGATGTAGAACAAATGCAGGCAGAGGTACCTGTTGGGAATCAAAGCGTTCTTCACAATTGTCATTACGATTTTTATATCTAGGAGATTTATGTTTTCCACTAGAACAATTTGTACCAAAGCTTATTTCTGATGATGGATATGGCGTGGAATCGGTGCATGGACTATCCATCCTATAACTAAACACTTTTTGCTTGCTATGCTCAACGTCCTCCTCTCTTGAATCGTTTGAGGAGGTATCACTTTTTAGAAGAAAAGGTTTCCCTTCTTCTGAGAATCTTTTTGTTATATTGTGTTTGAATTTATAAACATTGCATTTACGGCAATCTTTATTGTTAGTGCTTCCATCAGACAAATTCTGCTCGCTGGAACATTGACTTCCACCTGAACCCGATGCTGCCTCTTTTTCAGCCGAGTCTCTCTGGACCGACTGTAGTGTAATGCATGAGGAAGTACCACCATCAGATAGAGACAGTCCACTGGAACTACAATAGCCAGAGGTTTCACTGGTCCTATGTTCTTTAGATCTTGGCTTTAGAAGGGTACGTAGATGCTCATCTTGATTTATCATCTCCATATTGTTTTCCGATATATTCATCCCTTGATATGGCGATCCATTACTTTGGGTGTTGTTGGTTGGGTATAAAGCCGAGGCATCGCCAGCTTTCATTTCTCTAGTCTCAGCCGCTGCTTTAACTATAAAAAGAAAAGAAAATGAAATTCACATTAAATTCATGAACAAATACTGTGCCTTTTTTAATTTAAAAATAAATAAATCATATGACTAAAATATACTATATGCTATTTAAATAAAATGAACTTAAAAAAAGAAAATGTATGAAGAAAAATTAAATGAAGGTAAGTTTAAAGAACATGCAAAAAACCTATGAGTATGAAAAGATTTATGTAGGCTTTTTGTCCGTTATGTAGGCCATTAGTAAACTATTATACATATTTGATGAATAAACCTGTTAAAAGTGAAGTGGTATGATTAAAGCAAAATGTGGACACAAAATTACTAACTTTAGTTTTAAAGGTTATGTGTTCAGTTCAGTGAGTGAAGGTCAGAGGTGATTGTTTGCTTTGTTGATACTGGTGGGAATGTTGACCATCACCATTTGTTTAAACTTTCTTTTCATAATGGATGCGAATGACATTTTCATGAATTTCATAAATATACAATTATATGTGTAGTACATTGTCAGAAAATATCAAATGTATTTGTACGAGCTTTAGAAACAGGTAGAAAAGCAAGCCAAATCTGAATGAAAAGAGCAGAAGCAGGCATCATTCAAATATTCAAATAAGGTCTATGGTTTCTAAGAAGAATATTTTATATATTTCCCCATCAAATCGTATTTAAAATTATGTTCTACAGTGGTAGCCATCTTGGATTTAATAACTCCATCAAAATTACAAACTTGGTCAGGGGCCATCTAAATCAGTTCATTTTAAACTTTATTTTAAAAATATAGTTTGGATTGGTACAGAGAAATATATTTTACGATTCTAATATGACGTCCTTCAAACGCTTTAGAGTCCAAACCCGTGGTAAATATAATATTAATCTATGACCGATTAAATTTATGACGTCATCGACAATTTATAACGATATTTTACCAATTTTTACATATTAGAATCGAAATAATTCATGGAAGCCATATGTATATATTGTTTTTACCACGGGTAGGCCTTTATGTCAGCATTTTACCCCTCGCTAATGCTTGGGGTAAAACTTTGTGACATAAAGCCCTACCCATGGTAAAAACGATACATACATATGGCTTCCATGAATTATTTCTTAATTTTTATATATTTTCCACAAACTAATCTATGATTCACCATGATTTTTTTTCAGAGTAACGGTATATTCTATTTGTGTCAAATATTAAAAGGTCATTAAAACATGCATGACATTAGAAGTTAAATGTCATTAAAACATGTGTGACATTAGAAGTTAAATGTCATTAAGACATGTGTGACATTAGAAGTTAAATGTCATTGAGACATGTGTGACATTAGAAGTTAAATGTCATTAAGACATGTGTGACATTAGAAGTTAAATGTCATTGAGACATGTGTGACATTAGAAGTTAAATGTCATTAAGACATGTGTGACATTAGAAGTTAAATGTCATTGAGACATGTGTGACATTAGAAGTTAAATGTCATTAAGACATGTGTGACATTAGAAACAACTTCTTGATAAGAATGGGGTACACCTCTTCATTCGGTTTTCTATTGTCCTCCATTTATCTTCTAGCTAGCAGTCTTATTTGACTCCCTCCCTCCCTCTATACTTTTTAACCCAGTATTTTCATTATTTCATGTTTAAAGTTTGTGTCAAGTTGAAAATGATCTAAATTGATTTGGTTTAAGTTTATGGTGTTTAACGTCACTTTCAAAAATATTTCAGTTATATGGTGGTGGTCAGTTTTATCGGTGGAGGAAACCGGAGTACCCCAAGAAAACCACTGCCCTGTCGCTAGTCACTGATAAACTTTATGATCTAAATTGAGTTTTAAAAGTAATTTTTGTCCACATATTACAACTTTATTATATCATGATAAATTAATTCAGAAATATTAATGTTCCTATGATTTGCCAAAGCAGTAGATTTAAAGTGTGCACATTTAATACAGAATCGGATGTGTTCTATCATTGACTGTACTCTCTGTATACTTATATAGTGTCCTCCATACAACTAATTAAAATGGATGCACAACAATAAAATACAAAATAATAGTCACTCACCATCATTCCCGAAGTAGTTCAAAATGATTAAAAAATCATACAAGAAAAAAACAAAAAAATAACAATGAAATTCCATCACTGAGGATGAATAATGACAATGAGAAAATACTGTTGTGCAACAGACTGCCGCAGCTGGGTATTTTTCAGTCTTGCACAACATAGAATAGAGGTTTAACATCCAAAAAGTACCACTCAAGGACTGAGACAATGAATCATGTTACATGCAGTTTCGTGTATAAACTACTTGGCCCAACAATACATGTATACAACTCAACCTAATCTTAAATATAACCGAAGACTATTTTGAAAATTATATCGACCAGTTTTTAAATGGCTCATCACTCTAGGGATAATACTGTGAAGGTACTGTGAATTAATTTGTGATGCAACGTTCTCTGTGGATTTTTGTAAATAAAATTTGATAATTTAAAATAAAAAATAAAAAAGCTTTCAGGAAAGTAAAAACTAGTTGCTAGTTGCAGTGTTTTTATTTCATCTCAAAAGAGAAAATTTTAAATAAATTTATAACTTTTACACGTTATATTTTTATTTCACCTCAAAAGAGAAAATTTTAAATAAATTTATAAATATTATACGATATGTTTTTATTTCACCTCGAAAGAGAAAATTATAAATAAATTTATAAATTTTATATATGTTTTTATTTCATCTCAAAAGAGAAAATTATAAATAAATTTATAACTTTTGCTCAATATATTTTCATTTCACCGCAAAATAGAAAATAAAAAAAAATAAATCTATACATTTACACAATATATTTTGTTAATTTTGAATACAATAACGAAAAAGAAAAATATTTTAAACGAAAATAATTATCAAAAAAAAAAATTCTGACCAAACACATTTTTTTCCTTTTCTTTGCATAAACTTTTTTTTACCATTTGACCTAAAGCACACAAATTTTGTACTCTCACAGCATACAGATCAACTACAGAGAAACTGGTAATATAATTTTCTTAATGGCTTACAGTTGTTATACCTAAGATTAAATCAAGTGATAGTCACCACTTCTTGGGATAACAGTGTATAGTAGTTTCAACACATATAAGACAATGTATAATTAATTCAACATCTAATAAACACAGGATGTTACTTCTCACAATTCTTTAAATCTTCATGTGCATCCAGAATTATTCAGAATTCTATCAACTATCATTTCATCTACATCTAGCCAAAATGTAGCGTGCAATGCAGTTTCTGTAACATTGCAATCTATATTTTAACCTTTTTATTATGATTTTTCTGGAATTTTAAATAGAATTGAATCACTTTTCTATTATCTATGTTATTATGTTTTATTTTGTTATTATTCTATAAATTATCTTGCTTGTTTCAGACATAAAATAAATTTTATAATTAAACTCCTCATTTGCATTGACTATAAATATTTGTTTATTTTCATTCTTTTGATGAAAAGTACAAACATTTAAAACTTGAAATGTTGTAAATATTTCGTAAAAACATGAATACTAATATCTGATCCTGATGTGATAAAACCCTTTTTACTCCTATTCAAAAACAGCTGATGTAATAAAAACCCTTTTTATTCCTACTCCAAAAAAACAGCTGATGTGATAAGGAATTTTTTTATTCCCTATCAACTTTGGTGAGATATAATATATAAATTTCTAATTATGCCTACTCCAAAAACAGCTGGTATGATAATTTCTAATTATTCCAACTACAAAAACATTTGGCAAGATAAAACCATTTTTCCTTCCTACTCAAAATCAGCTGATGTGATAAATTCTAATAATTCCTACTCCAAAAATAGCTGATGCAATAAAAACCTAATTCCTACTAGAAAAAAAAATGCTTGATGTATGTAGTTAGTAACTGCAGCAATAAAGATAATATGCTGAAAAAGTTGCACAAAAAATATGCTGCAGATCGAGTTGGAATATTATTAATTTCTCATTATGCATTATTGGCACAGGCAGTTAAATGGTGAATCGTAATTAATTTCCTTGTACATATCAGTACATGTACATGGTAATTTTTTTTAAAGTTTTTTTTTTGCTTGGACAAAGATCCAAAACATCACAACTCTGAATTTGCAATGCTGAAAAAATTAGCAGCATATTCTACAATACCTGCACTGGTGTATATTAATTTCCACTTTTCAAACATTGAAATAAAAAGGTATTACCCCATCGATATTCTTGTCCTATTCACCAGAAATCTGCCTGTGCTTATTTTTTTTAATTGAAAGTGTTTTATGCACAGAAACTCAGATACCAGTAAACATGTTTTTATTGATGTGTCCAATTAACGAGAGAAGTCTTGAAATGATAGATGGTGGAATTGTAACATAGCTAGTGTGCCATAATTAGTGATTGAATTACAATTTTTTTTAAATAGTGTCATCAATGATTTTTTTTTTAAATATTCTCTTGCATCAAATTAACATACATTATATGTAATAAACTTTTTTCTTATATTCTGGGGGTCATCGTGGTCATGATCGTATGGTAGACTAGTTGGATTAATAACTACCTTTGCAATCAGTGCCTATCACCACTAAAGTTCGAATCACGCTAAGGCGAAGTATACTCAATACAACATTATGTGATAAAGTTTGCGATAGGTCGTGGTTTTCTCCGGGTACTCCGGTTTCCTCCACCAATAAAACTAGCCACCACGATATAACTGAAATATTGTTGAAAGTGGAGTTAAACAGCATGGGGTCTAAATTTGAGTGTGTTTAAATCTACACAAAACAATACTGATTCATACTACACTCTTTGCAGTATATATTAATTTTTGTTAATTTTAAAAATATTGTGCAAGATATTTATAAAAAATTTAATTTTTTTAGTTTAAAAAAAAAATGTAATTTCAAACTAATGGCACACCATATACGTTAGATAATTACTACCTTACTAAATACTAATGGTAATACAATGAAACCTGTCTTGAATTACCTTCCTTGTTTTAATGACCAGCCTCTTTTGAGAGATAAATTTTAACTGTCAGAATTCTTCATTTTTATATATTTTCAAACCTCTTTTGAGGGACCACTTGTGTTGCAAGACACACATTTTTTTTTGGCAGAAGAGGTGGATTTCTCAAGACAAGTTTCCTTGTACATGCATAATACCAAATACATAATAATTTACTTTACCTGATGTCCAAGACATTATTACAAGATTGACAAGATTTTACGTAACCTCATTTCAAAAGTCCCTGGAAGATTTCTAAGGAATCTTGTTAATACAGCGACATGATTAATTTAATCGAAGAAATTAAAAAAATAAACACTCAAATTAATGAAAATATACTAACCAAATATAGACTCTGAATCTTGAAATATTCAGAACCTTGAAAACTGGCACCCACCAAATTAAGGACCTTCACAGTATTATTTTTTTAAAATGTCCTTTATCAAGATGTCACTATACCACAAACACTGTGAAATTATTATCATTTATGGTTCAATCAGTGCCAAACTCTAAAACATTCTAGAAATTTAAAATCCTGAACTAGAGGCTTACTAAATTGTCACTGCTCTTTAATACAGAGATCAGAATTTGCATTCCATCAGTTTCGTAGTTTCTAAGAAGGAGATGTTTCACATTTTCCCACAGGCTTTTTACAGAAAATGGTGGCCATCCTTGATTTCCAATCAATACAAAACAAACTTTTTAGGGAACATTCTTGTCAAGTTTATTTTCAAGTGGTTCAGTTGTTTCCAAGAAGAGGAAGACATTAAAACATTTTCCTATAAGGGTCCTTTGTTGACCTAAACACTTCTATGGCAGCCATCTTGTTTTTCAGTTCATTATACAATGTAAAAGACCTGTTCACAGAGAACCATACAATGCACCAGAGTTGTCAAAATCTTTTTTTGAATGCACTTTCAAGATAAGTTTTCTTTTCAATTGATATTTCTGAGAAAAAGACACAAGAGCTTTTCCCCATAGATTCCTATGCTGCATGTCAATATATGTCTTGTTGGTGCATCCATCTTGGATAGCTGATTCATACAAAGACATAAACTTTGTAAAGTACAATGTACCATTTGTGTCCAATCATGTTTGCACTTTCTGAGAAGGGGGTTTTATACATTTCCGACCAACCTGCCATATATTACTGACAAGCTTTATCACATAATGTTGTATCGAGTACACCTCGCCTGAGCGGGATTCAAACTCACAACGTTAGAGGTGATAGGCACCGATTGCATAGGTAGTTGTAAATCCAACTACCATACGATCACGACAACCACAATGGCCCAGGCCATCTGGATTTCTGATCATTACAAAAAGTATAAACTTTGTAGAGTACCAAAAACAAGAATAGTGTAAAAGGTTAACAGACAATGCAGATGCAGATAAACAAAACATGACGACAATATCTCATATGGTCCATTGAACCAGGGGAGATAAACTTGCAAGAAACCTCAAGCAAAAGAATATTTCGGAACAACAAAAATCTACGTCCTTATACCAATCATCAAATATAAATATAAAGATTGATTTAACACACAAAAGTCCCTCTTCCAATTTGTTTTCATCATACATGCTTGCTAAGACTTTATTTGTACCGTATTGTGCAGCATTAAAAGACCTTTAAGAGTAATGTTTGAAACCCTTCCAGGCTCAAAATAAACAAAACCCTAAGACATTCTTAAGAACTTTCATAGGGCTGAAAAAAAATCACATTCTTAATAAGATTCATAGGGCTGAAAAAAAAGTCACATTAAATTCATAGGGCTGAAAAAAAAAGTCACATTAAATTCATAGGGCTGAAAAAAAAGTCACATTAAATTCATAGGGCTGAAAAAAAAGTCACATTAAATTCATAGGGCTGAAAAAAAAGTCACATTAAATTCATAGGGCTGAAAAAAAAGTCACATTAAATTCATAGGGCTGAAACAAAAATCATATTCTTAATAAGTTTCATAGGGCTGAAAAAAAATCCATATTAAGCATTAATTAAAAGACAAAGAAAATGAAACAAATGTCACACAAATAATATCGTACTTAAATTTTCCCACTCGAGGAAAAAAATTTCCATTATAAAAGCAACTGTAATGAAACAAAAGTGTATGATAAATTTTACTTATGAAACCATGATACAGTCATCATTTTTGAGAGATATTGCCATAAATATCATCATTTTATTTTCAAGCTTAGGGTGTCCCCATAAAAACATATCAAATACATTGAAGGAAACATTAACATCACATACAATTATAAAATGTCTGTGTCATCTGTCAATTATCTATTATCACTTTTTCAGTAAATTGCAAACAATTTCTGACGTATTCCGCTATTATTAATTTTGATTTCTTCGATCCACATGATCATGTTAAATGTGAAACCCACAAGCTTAAAACAGATTATGATACTGTACGAAAACATTTCAAAACTAAAATGCATTATCTATTTGTTCTAACAATTGAGAACAAAAAAACAATGCCATAACATCATACTTTAATTGAGAATCTATTTTTGGAATCTGAGGTTATATGTATTCCAGAGAAATGAAATGATGTCTTGAACAATCCTAAAATACTGGTTAATATGTTGGCGAATACCAAGAGAGTAAGTAATATATCAGTTATATACATAACAAAAAAAATACTAATCATATTGTAAAATTAGATGACGAACTGGATCTTGAGAGGGCTTAAATGGATTGAAGTAAACAACCAGTATTAGAAATGCATGTAACATTTTACAGGATACCTCTGATACACTTAGCATTAGTTGCTATATCTCCATAGAGGAGATGTAGTTAGAACCAATTTTACTGAGACATCCCAAGGGGGGGGGGGGGGGAGGCTTTATCCCCAATCTACCACACTCTAATAGAAGCCACAACTAATTACCCAAGTTGTTTTCCAAATGCAGGTGTATAAACAGTGAAAGCTGTATAAACTGAACCCCTAAATAAAATAGAATCTTGTATAAACCAAACTTTAAATAAAGTCCCAATGTAGGAAATCTTTCTTAATTTAACCTGTAAAAACCGAATTTTGAATAAAGTCCCAATGTAGGATTTTTTTAAAATTTTTTACCTGTATAAACCGAACACAAAAGTTGGTCCCATGGGGGTTCTGTTTAGACAGGTTTCATTGTATATTTATATATTACAGCACTAATATCATACTGTTAATTTAAGTTGTGAACTGTTAATTACCAAAGATAAATATATTCATTTTTGCCCAATAGTAAAAGTAGCTTCAGTTACATGCAAGACAATACTGGTTAATATGAAGTTAATAAATAGACTGTCCCTTCTAATGTTAACATTTTAACCAAAACTTAAACTATGACAAAATATGAAGACCCACATTCTTGGATCAGTGTTAAAACTTTAAAAAATTATTTAGATTAACCGTTTACCTCACTTTAATCAAATTATACAACATACCTGCATTGGTCTTAAGAAACTTGCTACTTGTCTGGTCTAAATGAGATGATACCCTCTGACAGAAGGAATCTTTTGGATCCACTCCTTCAGTTTCTATTAAGTACTGCAAGACTTCTTCCTGACATTCTTTAAATCCCATGAAGAATTTTTCCAAACAGCACGGATTACTACCTCCACCATCTGGGGGCAACTCCTTCTCAATCATTTCTGTGAAAATTATTAATATGTTAATAATGTGAAGCTAAATTTTTATTTACTTTAGAACAAGAAAAGTTTGAAGATACCAAAGTGGTAATCAGAAACTGTAAATCAAAGGACAGATAATACAATGGTCAAACGAAAAAGGACAAAAGGACAAACAATGATCTACGAAACATTACACAGAAAACTAAGGATCAAGCAACACGAACCCCACTAAAAACCGGAAGTGAGCTCAGGTGCTTCGGAAGGGTGAGCATTTCCTGCTCTACATGTGGCACACATCGTGTTAGTCTTGTTACAACCCAAGTAATAAGTCACGAATGAGGAAAGGACAGGATTTTGATCACAACAAGCGGAACATATATGTGTCATTTCTGCTACAGATACTCTGTAACAGTTAACCAAGTCATGGTGGTAACCGCATCGAAGTGATGACTTTAACTTAACCACTAGGAACCCTTGGACCAGTACAGTAGTTTCCTTGTTAGCAGCAACCCTCTATCAAGGAAATCATGATAGGAACAACAAGCTCTGGAATGTCGGATCAACTGAGAGATACAAAATGTATATACTCCATATTTATTTGCAGGTGCTAACGGAATGCTGCTACATATAATTGGAAAGTTCACGATGGGAAAATTTAAATCATCTATTTTGTCGTAAGATATGAAAAAGTGTGTTAAGGATGCATAACATTTTTGTTATTTCATCCAAATCTTTGTGTGTCTAACTCTTGTTTCTTCCATTCCATTTACTCCATTGGCAGTAACCCATGATTGATTGTGTTGGTTACTTCTGCATTTCTTGTGGGTCAATTTATTTGAAAACCTCCAAGAATTATTTTTGAGCCTATTTCATTGGTCCAAGTACAAAATCATACTGTATCGACTAGACATATTGATTTTTCATAGTCTATTTAATTCGGCTGATAGAAAAAGTTGAGTGTTGTTATATTGTTATAAAAACTACTTAACACAGATCTGAAATGACTATATATGAATTGACCCGTAGTTGATAAAGTCGTCATGATTGTATGGTAGTTGGAATTACAACTACCTATGCAATTAGTGCCTATCACCACTAAAGTTGTGAGTTTGAATCCTGTTCATGGCGATGTGTACTCCATACAACATTATGTGATAAGGTTTGTCAATGACGTGTGGCAGGTCTGTGGTTTCCTCTACCAATAAAACTGAAGTATTGTTGAAAGTGGCACTAAACATAACCCTAACCCGATAAAGGAACAAGCGTTAAAACAGACTTCTGGTTATACTCGTGATGAAAACTTGTTTATTACTGACACTCAGTATCATCGCAAGACTACAATAAAGAAATTTTCTGTAATTTACCTCTAAAATTGTGTAAATTCTGTAAATTCCTGATCAGTTTGGAGGCCATTTCTATAATCTCTGTCTTCTCAATACGACCTTGACCCTGAAATTGAAACAGAGTCATATAGATATAAATTATTCTTGTGGGATTTTGTTTGTTCAATTTAACAATTATTTTGGCTAAAATTGAAACTTGCCAGCAAAAAGTTATACATTTATACAAATATTAATTTATTTCAACAATTATTAAATGATAATGTAGTATATAAACCATATAAAATATCAAATCAAAATAATAAGCATGTCTACAGAAGAATTTATAATCAAGCAATATTCTTAAACAAGAGGCTCACCTCAACCTGTGTCAATCACCTGGTTATTTATATACGGTACTGTGTGTGTACAATCAAGACCAGATTTTGGGAAAAACATGCTTGTATGAGAAAAAGAACTACCTATCTATGGCTAAATTTGTGAGAGAGTGACCCGAGTTTTAATACTTTCAGATAGAGGAAGAAATAGATGATGTGCATTATGAAAAATATGAGAGTTTAATATCAGTCTATTACAAAAGACTCAAAACACATAGAATTCGCTAGTGGACCCAACCCCTATATCAACTACTGGTTGACACAGGGTTCCAGGTCTAACATATTTCAAAACCTCAAGATTTTTCAATTATAAAACACATTTTTTTTTCAAATCAACTTGTTAGATTATACATAGTAACAATAATACAAGAGGGGGAGGGTGCTGTTCTTTCAGATTTTTATTTGTTCCAAAAATGAGAAAATGTTACAAAAATTATTTGAAAAATAGTAGAATGTTACTGAAAATTAACTACACGGATTGAATAGATCCTGTTTTATCAGTAATTAAAAGTGTGATACCAAAATAAACTAACATGGCAGTGCCTCCTAACAAAAAATATCAGAAAACATTAACATTCTTCTTTACATACCTGTTTCAAGTAACTTGGTGGAATTAGCCGACTTAGTTCTGCCAAACAATTATTCATACGATCACGCCTCCTCTTTTCTATGATTCTGTGGGATAATGGATCCTGAAAAATATATATTCATTCATATATTATTATAAATTACTGACTCAACTGAGATATATTAGAAGATTATTAAATGCAAACTACACTCTCCCCTCCCAGAAAGAAAAAAAATCAATCCGTTTTGTCCATAGGTAGGAAGGGTTTTATACTTGAAAAGAAGCCTTTTAAACAAAATTTCCATTGGGGCCATGTTAAATTTTGTGCTGCAGTTATTGCCATCTTGGGTTTGACTCCATATAACAAATAAAACTTTGTAAAGTACCATCTATTACGTTCCATCAAATTAGAAGTTTCTGAAAAGCTTATTAACATTTTCCCATAGAACCAACTATGGTAGCTAAGCTTTGTCCTGTCATGGTGCCCATCTTGGTTTTCACTCCATATAAAAATGTAAACTTTGTAAAGTGGTATTTAGGCATTTTGTTTTACCTTACAACAAGTTTTGAAAATCTTATTTTTTTAAAAACAAAAAAAAAGATACATTTGCAGCAGTATCAAATATTGAAAATAACTGATATGATGAAAATTAATTCTTTGCTTAAACTAGGAGGCGAGTTGGCAAAATTAGGATGTATATAATTTGCTTGTATGACATATATACCAATACCCTTTCCTTTGAAAATTAAGTTGAATTCAAATACTTTGATGTGGCCTGATAAATATAATGTAACGCACCCTTGATACTTTTGTCTTTTTCATTGCTTGGGCTTCATACTCTTCTGGTGAAATAGCAAAATTCAGTGGCCTGAAAAATAAATAGCAAAATACAATGGCCTGCAAAATAAATAGCAAAATTCAGTGACATGCAAAATGAGTAGTAAACCTAAATTGATACGATATTCCATTCGTGATCTTCAGCAGGTGGATTGACCAGAAAATCGTTTTTTCAAATAAAAATAAAACATAACTAGAGGCTCCCACGAGCATAAATCACTCACCTGAACAAACCTTTATCGAAATATGGCATAATGATTTGATAAAGAACCAGTTCCTAATTATCCTCACAACTTTAAAAGGGAACCACCCAAACACCATTCCTGCCAACTTTGATTTATTTTGGGTTCAGCGGTTTCAGAGGAGAAGATTTAAATTATGTGATCTTTTATCAAAATGTGCCTTATTTGCATAAAACATGTTATCAGTATAAATCAGCTGAATGAAATATTCCACAAATGAACCTGGAATATATGGTAAACTACTCAATGTCATTTAGCTGCTGCAGTTAACATTTGAGCTCATATTAATTTATAATAAAGCAGCAACATTGGACAATTGAAACATTTTTATTTTTAGCAACAGCTGGGTTGTCGGATACATTTTTGAAAGGGATCCATCCAAGGACCTTCCCTGCCAGGTTTGGTTTAATTTGGTTCAGTGAGATAGAGGAAATCTGTGAACATACTACCAAAAGCTCTCAACACAATAAATTCAAAGAAAAAAAAAATGCATTAACATTGGATGAAAAACAAACATTCTACATGTATATTCAATGCACAACACTTTTTCAGAACCCAGGGAGGAACATTTGTGGAATGTTTGGTGACTTATCATGGAGTGGTTCTGAAGAAGTTGATTGTTTGATTGAATGGTGTTTAAAGCCAGTATTAGCAGTATTCAGCTACATTGTGGCAGTGAAGAAGTTAAAAATATGAAAAGTTTACAACATACAGATGGACAGACACCAGACACTTTTCTATTAGAAATGCACAACTGAGCCTCTGGATAAAGTGAGCTAAAAAACCTAACAGGAAAACAAAATACAAAAGAAACAAAGTGTGCATGAAGTGGAAAAATATACTTTTTCTTTTCGTCAACAAAGAAGAAATTTCGCTTTCGATCGTTGAGTTTTGCATTTAAAGTCTGTATGAATTTTATTGTGTTAAATCACTAGCAGAATAAGCTGTATACATATCAATTCAAATATGAAAATATTGGCTATATACCAAATATTTTTTAATATGTTTTATTTTTACTGTATCAAAAGAAATTTTTTAGCAGAACACAGTAATTTGTCACAGTGGTGTTTTTCTCTTATTTTTTTTTATTTTATTAAATTTTCGTTAAAATTATCAAATGAGACATTAACTTGTACTTTTACTACTTGAACTTTGTAAACTGTGATTTTTATTTGAAAACTTGTTTTGATATTGTTACATTTTGTACTTTAACTTGACCGATTGATTGATTGGTGTTTAACATCAACTTTAATTTGAATATATTTGCTATGAAAACTAAAATGTTGAAACTTGCTTGGGCTTTAGCTACATGTACGATAGACTGACCACTTGTTCCATTGTTTGTGTACACATACATCCCCTTTTCTCAATGTGTACTGGTGACCTTTTCAACAATTTTTTCTTTACATAGAAATATAGTTTTATTAGTTATCATATAATTGTCCCTGAAAGATATAATGTATATTCTTTAATAAAAGGCCTACACTTCCAGGGAAGGAAAAATAATTGTTTTTGATGAATGGTAGTTCTTATGGTCTTTTTTTTCTTTTATTGCCATTGTAAAAAAAAAAAGACCACAAGAGCTATATGTTTCTCCATCTAATTCTTAGTCAGCTTCAATTTTAATGTAACCATATACATGTACAGGTACATATCATGCCTCTCAGTAAGAGGCAGTCACAGGTACTTTTACATGCCTAAAATTGTCTTTGGTACCTCTTGATTTTAAAGTGTTGTATAAGATATTCATGAATTTTTTTTTCCAAATTTTAAGAAAAAGTACAGTCTGTAAATAGCGAAGTACTGGTACACTTGAAAAATATTACAAGCCCTGATATATAGGTGGACCATACTTGGTCTAACTTGCTAAGATTCACTTACTGTCACAATGCATGGGATTTTCTATGAACCTTACAAGAAAAGCAATGGAATGGGTAGTTACAGTAATTCTTTAAAGACTAATCTACAGAAAGATATGTTGTTATTTTTCTTGTTTGTTTAAATTGTGCAGAAATGTGCATATTTTCTTATGTGCCTCTGTTTTACTTTTTTTCAATTCAAATTCTATCTTTTTTTGCTATTTCTTACTAAATTTACTACACTGATTCCTTTTTTATAATATTTCAGCATTTTCCTTAACTAAAATTACTATACTTATTCCATTTTTTTTTTTTTTTTTTTTATATAACATTTTTTACTATTAAAGTGTATTTATTTAATTTACTAACTTAGACCTATTCCTATTTAATTTTTTTACCTCAAAAGATGCTTCTAATATCAAGTTGTTATACATATATTTCAATTGAATTTTATTTTATTTTTCTTTGAAAAGAGTATCTTAATTTTCAATTGTATGAAGGAATAAATTTTAACCATCATTATTCACATTTCCATTTAATTCGTTTCTTCAAAATATGGACAATAATCCGTAATATAAATATCAGGTAAAAATAGAAAATGTGTTTACTTCGTGCACAGAAATACTTCCTCATATCTTTGGAAATACCACATTCCTTAAATCCCTTCTGTTTAACAAAAAAATGTATATTAGTATTTAAATAAGACTATTGCCATAAATGGCATTATATTAAAGCATTGCCTCAATCAAAAAACAAACACTAGCATTGCATTTTATCAATCAATTTTAAATTCTCCCATGGCGGTACCTCTCAAGCTTTCCAGGTGTTGCGACACGTGCCCCTTTTCGTCCCGAAAAACCGAGTTAAGTTGTACATGTAAAATGTATAAATGCTTAAATAAACATCAGCTTTTAAAACAATGTCAATATGTGAACTGAATACAATATATCTCATATACTGGTCCAGAAAAAGCTCGATATGAACATGTCATGTCTTCAAATCTCCTTTTTAAAAAAATAATAATGTTTTACCTTTCTGCTATCTCAAGTTTAATTCTCTTTGCTGAATGTTCATCCATAATATTATCACGAGGTAAATTTCCATTCATATTCATTGTCTTTGGAATTCAATGTAACAATGAGACGAAACTCGACTGCTGCCGCAGTTTGTTAGTGAAATCTCACGTGTCATTAAATGTATGCATGTGACGTTTAACTATTTTGATCGTAGTCACGTTGTAGTGTATGAGTCTAGATACGTGTGTAGAAGCATGCGTGGTTTTTCTCCGTTGTATTATTGAACGGGTAGAGAAAGACAGATTAAAACGTTTTATCACATGTACTGAAATATTTTTTGTTAAAAAAAAGGGAAATTTGTGGACAACAATTAGATTCACTTCAAATGTATATGCGTAGTCCTGAAAAGGGGGGGGGGGGGGGGGGGGGTGTCGGTGAGGTTTTGGTTATGTAGTGGAAAATATAATATATGATCAACAGAACACTAGAAAAATGTTATTGAGATTCTAAATTAGAAGACAAACTTATTTAATTGTTAATGATATATTTCTCTTCAACCACAGTTTGTTTGTTTTTAGTTATATGTGTTGTTTATTGTTCATTGTTTTATTTTTTGTTGTCTTGGTGTTTTTCACGTATGTGTTTTTCAGATGGGAAACTGTTATTAAGATTTAAATTAGGGGGGGGTTATACAATCAAAAAAAAAATTGGGGGGGGGGGGGGTGAGAGAAGGGAGTGAGATGGGGGGTGCAATCTAATTCAAATTAGATGTTTGTTGAAACATTGTTTTTTTTTAATTTGTTCGTTGGTGATATTTTTAGTTACGGTAAAAAAAATGATTAACATACTAGTCAAACATCTGTAGCCCTTTTCACAAAAATTCTTACGATAAAAAATTGTCGTAAGTGTAAAACTAAGATTAAAAAGAGTTTCACAAAAATACTTACGATAATCTTAAGTGTAAAAATAGTCCTAACTTTACGTGTAAAACTACCTTGTCCCAAGTGTAAAATTTTGATCGTAAGAGAAATTTTGGTCTTATCTTTTATCGTAAGTGAAAAAAATAGAAAAAAAGATGGACGATGTAATGGCGCTTCGACTTGAAAATAAGAGAGCAATTCATCGTTAGCGCATTTTCTCTGACCGTATGACAAACCTATTTACACATATTGATAAATGTTTATTGAAATGAATATGGTTTAATACAAACAGACGCTACAAATGGCATTGTTGTTTACTCCTTTTTGGCGTGACTAATAACAGAGTCTGTCTATAACGATGCATTCCGTACATTTACCTCTTCAATGCAGCAGTGCATCGTTTACATGACCAAAAAATCAGGATAATTCTCATTAACTTTAGATTTCAAATTGGGAACGATCGACAATCGAAAAGACTACATGTACTTGCAAACTTGGGGAGAATTATTTTTTTTCATTTTTTTTTGGGGATAAAAACAGGAATACGGGATTTTCTTCTAGACATCTACTTCGCTTACAAAAGTTTTGTATGAACAGCCGCTTTAGGACTGGAATTTTCTGGATCGAATGATATCGTTTTGATTTTGCCTTTATATTAGTAATATAATTTATTCATTTCTGGCAACTTCGATGATCATCGAACACTCTGGCAATACATAAACTTGTGTACATTCTTCTGTTATATTAATATTAATATATAACAGGGATATTTATTCGTCTTCATGATTGATAGATGATAAACACATCTTTATTTGGGCCGTTATCTCAGAAAAATCGGGATACATTTTCATCAGTAAAAGAACAAGCGTTTGATTTTATGTGGGATGGGATTAATTGGAAAAAAGGGGTAAATATTTTGCTGACAAAATAACCGATAAAATGAATTATATGAATAGGGTTTTTTTCACACTCCACACCCTTAAAAAATACTTCTACCAAAAGTAACCAGGCGTGGATGATGACGCACAACTCCCAAGTAATGATAATTATTATAGATCATTTTAATTTACATGCATTAGAAATGTTCCTCTATACGAAAATCATACCCGTTCATATTTTGTGCAGTTATTGGTGACCGATTCATATACATTTTTTTGTATTAGATAAAAATTGCTTATAAATTAGTGCCGGGGATATTTTTTAGAATAATTTTATTTATAAAAAAAAATGCTTTGTTGTGCTATGGAAATGAAACTAGGTTGCTAAGGAAGATGGTTTGTAGTGTTTAACGCCCCTTTCAACAATATATCGGTCAGTTTTATTGGTGGAGAAAACTGGAGTACTCGGAGAAAACCATTGATCTGTCGCAAATCACTGACAAACTTTATCACATAATATTGTATCGAGTACACCTAAGGAAGAATTTTTTATCGTAAGTGTAATTTTAGTCGTAAGATTAAAATTTGTCGTAAGATAATCTTTGTGGAAAGGACTTAGGAATTGTCGTAAGATAATCTTAAGTGAAAAAGTTAGGACTATAGTTACGAATTTTTGTGAAAAGGGCTACTGATTTTCTTTAGATTTCTTTTCTTTTTTGGGGGGCTATGGAGGGGATTAATTATCTTTCTCCCATTATTACGGCGTTTCCCGCTGAACCACTGGTGGGAAAAATCTGTAATCCTCTAGAGGATTAAAATGTCTCGTGCCTTTGCCCGCAGAATTGTGTAGAGGTCCGCCAAAGGATTTTGAAATACAGTTCGTGTTAAATAATGGGAGAAACAAATTCTCCTTCAGTTGCCCATGTGGGTTACGATATTTTTCCACTCTCGAGAGTTAAATTTAACTCTCTTGAGTGGAGAAATATCATAACCCACGGGCAACTGAAGGAATAGGTGATGATTTTTTTACCTTATGCTCCTTAATTTATATGATAAGGTAAAAGACGCATATAAATTTGTAAACAGGAAGTTAGAAAGAAAGGGGGGGGGGGGGGGGGGGGGGGGGTAAGTCCGTGCCACGAGCGCCTGTGGATAAGGTCACTATTTTCAGACGATATATATAAGAAAATATTATTTATATATCTAGGGTTAATATTACTGAACAGTCCCAGTTTTTCACCGAGTGATCTTGCTTGTTGGAAGGCATTATATTATGTCCAAATAAATTGATTTTATTCTTTATAGAAAATATGAGAATATGTTTGGGTGTTTAACAGAAACCTATATATTTCTGAAATGCTATGAATTAAGGGGGTGTCATATGATCTACATCGATCCCAGCTCCACACCCTACTAGTATATACCAAAACCATATCAAAGCTACCCCCTAGTCCTTCCATCTACTGCACGTGTTTGCAATCCTTTTCAATAAATGAGAATTAAAAGGTGATAGAAGGTTACACGTGAGTACAACTTAAATGAATGTAGTTTATAGTAATTAGCCACGCCTCCAGGCAGTTAAACAAATTCTTTTATTTATAGCTACATTATGATTGAAGTTTATAGTAATTAGCCACGCCTCCAAGCAGTTAAACAAATTCTTTTATTTATAGCTACACAAAAAATCAATAAACACACAGATCAACATATCGGTGAACGCATTGGGATTAGCACACAAAACAATACAATTTTATGGAATCATGTTCGTACGAAAATATTATCAGCCTTAAAATGGGAGACATTGGCATTTAAAAGGTAGTGAATGTGTATGTCTCCCATTTTAAGGCTGATAATATATAATGTCCCACAGAGAACACCCGTGTGTAGAAATAGGACCTATATAGTTTCTATTTGATGAAGGGTACAAACAGGCCGAAAGAAATGTTCGCTGGTTGTGCGGGACGAATCGAATATCATCGGATGGGATCAATGTGTGCCTCGTGTACGGAAATATTAGTGTTCCACAGAGAACACCTGTGTGTAGAAATAGGACCTAGTTTCTATTTGATGAAGGGTACAAACAGACCGAAAGAGACGTTCGCTGGTTGTGCGGGACAAATCGAATATCATGGGGATGGGATCAATGTGTGCCTTGTGTACGGAAATATTAATGTCCCACAGAGAACACCGTGTGTAGAAATAGGACCTAGTTTCTATTTGATGAAGGGTACAAACAGATCGAAAGAAATGTTCGCTGGTTGTGCGGGACGAATCGAATATCATCGGATGGGATCAATGTGTGCCTCGTGTACGGAAATATTAGTGTTCCACAGAGAACACCCGTGTGTAGAAATAGGACCTAGTTTCTATTTGACGAAGGGTACAAACAGACCGAAAGAGACGTTCGCTGGTTGTGCGAGACAAATCGAATATCATGGGGATGGGATCAATGTGTGCCTTGTGTACGGAAATATTAATGTCCCACAGAAAACACCGTGTGTAGAAATAGGACCTAGTTTCTATTTGATGAAGGGTACAAACAGACCGAAAGAAATGTTCGCTGGTTGTGCGGGACGAATCGAATATCATCGGATGGGATCAATGTGTGCCTCGTGTACGGAAATATTAGTGTTCCACAGAGAACACCCGTGTGTAGAAATAGGACCTAGTTTCTATTTGACGAAGGGTACAAACAGACCGAAAGAGACGTTCGCTGGTTGTGCGGGACAAATCGAATATCATGGGGATGGGATCAATGTGTGCCTCGTGTACGGAAATATTAGTGTTCCACAGAGAACACCCGTGTGTAGAAATAGGACCTAGTTTCTATTTGATGAAGGGTACAAACAGACCGAAAGAGACGTTCGCTGGTTGTGCGTGACGAATCGAATAGCATCGGGATGGGATCAATGTGTGCCTCTTGTACGGAAATATTAAAGTTCCACAGAGAACACCCGTGTGTAGAAATAGGACCTAGTTTCTATTTGATGAAGGGTACAAACAGACCGAAAGAGAGGTTCGTTGGTTGTGCGGGACGAATCGAATATCATCGGGATGGGATCAATGTGTGCCTCGTGTATACGGAGAATGTCACGTTCATTGCACGTGTATAAAATACAAGTTGGGACAGCTCCTACTGAACAACAGTTTGCTATAGGAGTGGTCTTTGGTGGTCCCTGCAGGGCAACATTTCCAGGCTGTATCTTTTACAAACCCTTTTCCTGTTGCAATCTAGATGCCATTCTCAGTGTCACCCTTTTACCTGATATATTGCTTGTCGTAAACATATCTGAAATACCGCTCGCCTTACTTTAAAAGTGAGTGATTGTTTTACTCCAAGCCAGCATATTTTTTTTCAACTATATCGTGACGAGAACCAAATAATAGATTGAAGATATCAAAGGGGTGGTCAGAAACAGCAATTATCTAAGAACAGAAAATACAGTGGCTAGAAGAAAAGGACAGACGGACAAACAATGGCCGACAAAGCACTACACAGAAAGCTAAAGATTGAGCAATACGAACTCCACTAAAACTGAGGTAAAGTACTCCGGAAGGGTGAGTAATTCCTGCTCCATTAATGGCACTCATCGTGTTACTTTTTTTTTTAAAGATCCGGCGATAAGTCATGAATGAGGAGAGGACGGAACGAAAAGACAAATGGAACATATCCGTAATCATTTGTGACACAGACATTTCGTAATGGACGTATCCTATGGTTGTGTACACTCTAGCAAATTAACTCTTTGAATGTATCTCATGAAATTTATATACATGTATAGTGTTTCTAACTTTGGGTATGTTAGAAAATCAGTAATATTAGAGTGCGATGTTGTTCTTTTTTTCGGGGGGGTATTGTTGCTTGTGTGCGCTCTATCAACTTTTTATAAACATCGAATCAGAAAACGAGTGTCATTGGAATATTTCGGGGTGGGTTTTAATCTCTGATTTTAAGTAAAAAATGTTAATTATGAGAATCATTGCTTATGTTCGCTTTAGCAAATTAATTCATAGACGGATTCGCCAAATTTATACAAAATCTTATTTCAAGAATTTCTCAGAGTTAAGTTCGAAATGAATGATATCAGAATACTTATTTTGGAGTAAAATCTTAGATTTTATAATTTTTAAAAATGTACGGATTACTACCAAAGTTCACGATTTCTAAATATTTGTATTTCAACAAATATCCTGGAAGACTGTTGGGCATATTGTTATTGTAGAAAGTACATAGCAGCTACTTGTATAACTTTCTTGAATCAGAAGAACAATAGCACCCTGGAAGGCTCTCATGCAGACCTGTTGATTTATGTTTTGTTTTGTTTTCGTTTTTTTTTTTGCTATTGTTGTTGCTGTTTTGTTTTTTTGTTTTTGTTTTTTTGGAAAAGTACATAGCCATAGTATATTTCTGGGACCTGACGAACAATAGCTGTGATATGGAACAATTGGATTCCAATTTTGGTAAATATCATGAAAGACTCTCAAACCTGATATGTTTTGAAAAAGTTCCTAGTCACTGCACTTTTCTGCAACCAGAAGTACAATAACTGTTACATGAACAATTGGATTCAAGTGTTGGTAACTATGGGGATATATATATATATATATTTCTGAAATGTTATGAATTAAAGGGGATGTCATATATGATCGAAGTCGATCCCAGCTCCACACCCCTACATACCAATACAATATGAAAGCTACCCCTTCCCACCTAGTCTCTACATATAGTACACGTGTAAGCGATCATTTTCAATAAATGGTTATTGAAAGGTGATTGAGGTTGAACGTGAGCGTTTTTAAAGGTTAACACCTTTAATAAATTAAGGGATGGTTGGTAAGGCTACAATACGCGACATAATAACAGTACAAATTAAATGATAAATATTAATGTCCCACAGAGACACCCGTGTGTAGAAATAGGACCTCAGTAGTTCTCTTTGATGAAGGGTACACACAGACCGAAAGAGACGTTCCCTGGTTGTGCGGTACGAATCGAATATCATCGGGATGGGATCAATGTGTGCCTCGTGTATACGGAGAATGTCACGTTCATTGCACGTGTATAAAATACAAGTTGGGACAGCTCCTACTGAACAACAGTTTGCTATAGGAGTGGTCTTTGGTGGTCCCTGCAGGGCAACATTTCCAAACTGTATCTATTACAAACCCTTTTCCTGTTGCAATCTAGTTGTCATTCTAAGTGTCACATGATATATTGTTTGTAAACATTTTCTTGTCCACAAACATAGCTGAAAAACTGCTCCTCTTACTTTAAAGTGAGAGAGCAATTGTTTATCTCCAACCCACCATATTTTTATCAACTAACCAAGTAATAGATCAAAGATACCAACGGGGTGATCAGAAACAGCAATTCAAACGACCGAAAATACAGTGGCTAGAAGAAAAAGGACAAAGGAACAAGCAATGGCCGACAAAACACCACACAGAAAGATAAAGATTGAGCAATACGAACTCCACTAAAAGGTGGAACAAAGGGATTCCAATTGGATTAGGGTTATGGGGTGTAACGCCACTTTCAACGATATTTCAGCTATATCGTGGCACAGGCATTTTTTTTGGGGGTGGAGAAAACCACCGATCTGCCGCAAGTTACTGATAAACTTTATCACATAATGTTGTATCAGGTACACCTCGCCATGAGCGGGATTCGAACCCAACACTTTAGTGATGATAGTCACTGATTCCACAGGTAGTTGTAAATCCAACTACCATACGATCACGACCACCACGATCCCTGGATACATTGATAAACACATACATTGGTAATGATCACATAATGGATATTATCAAGGGTCTCTTGTCCCCCAAAAAATAATAAAATAAAGTGCGCACAAAATACAACAAGTCATGTTAGCTATTGTCATCAGTTTGCGTCCGTCGTGGTCTATAAACATTTCACACATCAAGATCTCCTATACTAGTATACCAATATCCCTATATACCAATACAATATGAAAGCTACCACTCCCACTCCCACTCCCATTGAGGCTTGCCATCTACTACACGTGTAGGCGATCATTTTCAATAAATGAGAACAAAAAGGTTATAGAGATTGTCAGCGTTTTGGGTGTTTTTTGATTGTGTTACACCTTTAATAATTAAGAGATGGTTAGTAAGGCTTAAAAACTAGATGCGTCCGTCGAGGTCTATTAAACATTTCACATATCAATATTTTCCTAGACTAATTGGCCTATTGGACTCAAGCTTAATAGTAATGTTCACTAGGTGACACTCTACAGAGTTTTAGCTTTTAGTGTTTATCGGAAATTCAACAAGACTGCAAGGTCTTCCACTAACTTTGCTTTTGTGATACCGATCGGAAATTCAAGATGCCTGCCAGCACCAATACAAACGTAGATATCAAATTTAGTGTGCAAGAAGCGTTTCTGGAATAACCTTCATCAGTTACGCTCAAAGCTAACATATTTGAAAGCCAAATAATTTTAAAATCTCTGGGAGTTAGAAAACTAAAGGGAAATACATGAAAAAAGAGTTCTCAGAAACAGATTAACACAATTAGACCCAACCATGCACGTATGATACTAGGATGGTCCTCTTTTTATTTTCCTGTACAGATCTGAATTACAAAATGAATGTTATCGCGGAGCTTTGTTTACCACAGAGACCTACGTGAAACAGGTTAGCTCAGAACACGGTATATACATTTAAATCAATCGTGCACGACATAGTTTAACACAGAGTCCAATGGGAATTACAGCTTCTTCTCAGGAACTATTTCACATATTTATTCTAATTTTTATTGGTTTTGTTGGGGGGGGTTCCATGAAGATCCAAGATGTCAACCACTACGGAACATTGTTGAATTACATACAAACACCGTCTTCTAGGAAACTGTACATTTAAGCAGTTAAAACACACCATGTACAAATTATACTGAAGCTTGACTCATACCGAACTTATGTTTTGGTGCCTATATGAAATCCAAGAATGCTGACAAAATTGAACATTGTTTATCATTGAAATTCTGAAACCAATAAGGGACGGACCATTTAACTTCCAGGGGTAGGGTTATGGTTTTTTTCTAAAAAAATATTCTGATTCCCAATGTTGCTGAAAAAAATATTCTGATTTTGGTGGAGGAAAAAACAAAAATCTGATTCACCGGCATATGTAGTAAACATTTCACGACTCATACGTTATTCTAGAGCTTGTGACCAGTACAGTGATTTTCTGGGCAGAGTCAGCTGCTGACGCAAAAGCTGCTCAACCAAGACTACGTTACCCCTAAGTTGAAGTCATTGCTACAAAAATTCTATTGTCGTCATCAGGATCTGGTTGACGGTTGGTTTGGTTTGGTTGTATTGTGCTTAACGCCATTTTCAACAATATTTCAGTTGTATTGTGGCGGTCAGTTTTATTGGTGGAGGAAACCGGAGGACCCGGAGAAAACCACCGACCTGCCGCAAGTCACTGACAAACTATCACATAATGTTGTACACCTAGCCCTGGGCGAGAGTCGAACCCACAACATCAGTGGTGATAGGCATCAATTGCATAGTTAATTGTAAATCCAACTACCATACGATCACGGCCACGACGGCCGCTACATGATTATAATATATATTATATAATTTCATGCTTTTTGTTTTGTATTTTGTTTTTGTTTTTTTGTTGTGTCTCCTTTTTTTTCATTTTTCACAGAATTTATTATAATGTTGTATATTGTATTTTACTATTGCTGACGCATGTACTATTGTAATTATTTATTATGTGGAGAGGACCCTTGTAAATTGTTATAATTTGTGTCCAATCCAATTGTTATAATATTTAGCAATAAAATATGTTTAATCTAATTTATAAGAAAGTATACGAATACAGATAAGAAAACCATTTTCGATGTGTAAAAAAAATATGTTTTCATTAATTATTGAAAACTTTCTCTTAATTTTACTATCGCTATTAATTCTTTGTATATAAATACAGCTCTACATGCAGAGATCATATGGTAATATTTCTTATATGGCGACATAATTAACACAGCTAAAAAGTTCAAATCTGACCTCCCTGAATTTAGCTCTTTAAGAAAGGAAGGTTTTCAAGTTTTAAAAATACCAAACAATTAATAAATTTGCTAAATTAACGAGTGTCATTCCAGGAATAAAAAACGACAAAAGGACACTAGCTTGACATTTTGCTCTCTTGTAGAACCAAAAACGTACTAATTTATCGGAAGATAATCGTGTTTGTCAATGTTTCCAACAATCATATGGTATTATTATGCAAATTTATAATACAGTAGACAAATATGAAATGGCCTTTGCCTGGGTTTGGTGTGCATTCTGATTGATTGATTGATTTTTGGTGTTTAACGCCACTTTCAGCAATGTTTCAGCTATATTATGGCGACCAGTTTTAGTGGTGGAAGAAGCCGGAATACCCAGAGAGAACCACCGACCATGGGCAAGTAACTGGTAAACTTTATCACTTCCGGCTGTGAGTCGAGTGCACCCTTTTTTGTATTTTACAAAGCCAGGCGCGAATATGTATCTTTCTGATACGGGTATTGTCTCTGTCTAAGAGCTACCTAACAAAATGATATGATTTTTTTGTCTGGTCATAGATACATTCTTATTACAATGATTCATTTTTGCTCTTTTAATTATTTTACTATAGTATTTTTAATAGTATATGGATGTGGATAGTATATTGCACATTGACTGTAAACATGAAAATCTAGGTGCTAACGATAATGATTTAATAAAAACAGACAGTAAATAGGAAAAACACGTAAAATAATTTTAAACAATAATTGAAAAAAATATGTCCATTAACAGAGTCTCTGTAGGAAAAATAGAGACAGTTGTCGTACACAATTTAATAATATCTGCAAATCGGACCTAAAATGGAAACTTGGGAATAACATATTATATTCATTCTGTGAAACCACTGACTTTGGTATAATCAGACCAGAATTTAATGAAAATTACATTAACACTGAAGCCAGGATTAGCATATCTAGAAGAACATTATAAACTCTCTGCTAAATAGCGCGTACAGGCTAGCTAACAATTTATCAATGCTATTTCTTTTCTTGTTCAATTTATGGTCTAGAAATTTTGACATAAACAAAATCTCAATATGTGAAATTAAACAAGTTTCATCTGCAAAGTTAATTGACGAGACCAGTCAAACATTGGACAAAAGAACAAACAGTAGTGCTAAATTGCTCTCATTATGAGATCTTCCGTTATTAGAAGCTGAAATTCAAAGACCTATACTAGTATTATCCGTTATGCATATGGGAAGCATCTTATGCGTTAACATTCCTAACCTTAGAGATATTACCGATCGCCTGATAGTCGTGAATTTGGAAAACCCTCTCAACATCTTCAGTAAAATTACTATACAGCTAATCATGATAAAAGAAAACGTAAATGTCTAATTTAGTGCGCAACCGCGCATTTCTGTGGGATAACCCACAGGCGCATGGGGCATGGATTTCGTTTCCTCCTCCCCCCTTTTCTCTACTACCCCCCCCCCTTTTTTCAAAATTTTCATATAAATCATTCCTTTTTCAAAATTTTCATAATCATTCGTTTTTTCTTCATTTGACAATATCAGTAGACGTCATACATCATGAATAATACGTGTATTCTGTGTCCACAGTTTTTCGACTGATACAGTATAAGATAGAAGGTAAGCAACTCCATTTTCATATTTCGCGCCATATCGCTCACCTCGGTTGGGAAACCCCCGTGTTTTTTACACTTTTTACCTTGTCTACATATGGCACTGTCGTATCAAACTGTTTCTAAGACACTTACCTAATTGCCCATGTTCGAATTTCAGTCTGTACGTCGATCTTTTCCACGAAATCTCGCCGAGAATAGCGAGGCAGCTTCGTTTCTAGGTCAAACTACATCATTTGAGACGGAAGTGCAAGAACGGGAACCCTGGGATTTTTACGAATGGATTGCCTGCAATGAAAAACCCAGATGCGCTCCGAATATTTTTCCCCATAATGTTTTGGCGGGAAATATAAACCGCTGAAAAAACTTAACAGCAGACGGATTATTTCGTAAAAATGGCACAACGACCATCTGAATATGGAAACATTGAAATAATTTGATGGTAGATAACTGTTCAAAAAGAAATTCAAACTGAGAAATAGATGATTGAATGGTTACTTAGAACTGAAGTCAAAATTTCAATGAAAAAGAAATATTCAGCTTGCCTCTACTTCAAATTATTAAAATCATACCCAAACTAAAAAAATAAATAAATAAATAAAAAACAAAGGAAGAAGAAGCTGAGAACAGCTATTGAATGGGACTATGGCATTTTACCCTCTTCCTCAATAAAAGGGCTCCCAACTGATAAAAATGTGTAAGGGAGCCGGAGGGACCATTTAACTAAGGGGGCTATTTCTTTTTCATTTCATGTCACTGATTTTGTAAAACAATAATCTGTCTTACAGGGGTAAAAAATAAATAACTTGTGTAACTCCACTTTTCAGCAGTGACAGAAATCAGTGTTGAAATCCAGAAAAAAAATCCTATTTTACCGTATAAGTGGTTATTTTGGTGGGTATTTAATTTTCGCTTCCTTCGCGAGGATGTTAAATGCGCGAAAAAAGTTCACGAATTATTATTTCACGTTCAAATAGTTAAACAAGTTATTTATTTTTTACCCCTGAAAAAGAAATAGCCCCCTTAGTTATGTTTTTTTTCTAAAAAAATATTCTTATTCCCAATGTTGCTGAAAAAAATATTCTGATTTTGGTGGAGGAAAAAAAAATAATCTGATTCAGAGTTTTTGTCATATTACCTAATGTTAAATTCTGGAAAAAAAAAACAATATTCTAACTCTTGTGTTGTCCGAAATAAAAATTTCTGAACGAAACAAAAAACCATACTCCCCCCCCCCCCTTTCAAGTTAAATGGTCGGTCCCTAAATAGATATATTGTGCTGTTTTACTCTAGGCCGTATAATACCTATATTTATTTCATCTTTGTTAAATGGAAAGCGTTCTTTTACAAATAGTTTAATGAAAGGTGATAATTTGAGTGAGTGGGTGATTGTTGTTAAACGCCAATCATGACGAGAACACGTTAATTTTCAATGATATGTTAATGAGGTCCGCTTTGTACTAGACCAACGATTTTATAGTGCTAGTTCACGGAAACACTAGTCCGCGGATAGACATGTCACCCCACTCGGACACATTATCCTGATTCCGAGCCAACCAGTCGTATACCTATATTAATGTAAGTAAAAACTAGAAAAATATGATAAATGAAACATGGTGTAAGGTAGAATGAACAACAAATAAATGTCACGTTAAAAGATTTAATTGACGATTTGATTTAATTTAATTTATTGTGTTTAATGCCACTTTCAGCAATATTTCAGCTATATCATGGCGACCAGTTTTAGTGGTGGAAGAAGTCGGAGTATCCGGAGAGAACCCCCGACCATGGGCAAGCAACTGGCAAGCTTTATTACTTGCGGCTTCGAGTCGAGTGTACCTTTTTTATAATTTACAAAGCCGGGCGCGAACCCACGCCATATATTGGTGATAGCCTTGTATAAAGTTGTTAGGCAATCCAACATGTATATATGGAGCGGATGTGGTCGAGTGGCCTAGGGCGCTGGACATAAGGCTAAGCAATTGGTGCTGCAGCGTATCAATGGCGTGAGTTCAAATCCCGTCGACGGAAGAACAACAATTTGACAGCTCAAAAATCTAATTCTAACACTGTTTGGTTTAATTTTCAGACGTATATATATATATCATAGAGGGAGAGAGAGAGAGTGGTAGTTGTTTAACGCCAACTCAGCGGCATTTTTTCAGCCATATCATGGCGAGAACAAGTTCATTCTCAATGAGATTATGACGAGGTCCGCTTTGTACTAGACCAACACGCTATCTGTTATGTCGTTGAAAGTGTTTGTGACCTGCGGCACGTCAATGGTTTTCTTATCCTTTTACTCTGGTTCGCTCCCCCTATAAAGCTGTCACGGTGTAATTGTAATGTTGTTGAAAGTGTTCGTGACCTGCGGCAGCTCTGTAGTTTTCTTCCCCTTGTACTCTGGTTCCCTCCACCTATAAAGCTATAATGTTGTTGAAAGTGTTTGTGATCTGCGATCTTAGGTAGTTTCCTCCTTGTACTCTGGTTTCCTCCACTTATGAAGTTGACCATCACAAAATAATTGTAAAGTTGTTTAAAGTGTTTGTGGCCGGTGTAGCTTTTCTTCTGATACTCCGGTTTCCACCACCTATAAGGCTGGCTATTGCGTAATTACTGAAATATTGTTATTTTTATGCTAATTTTAATATAGAACTTTGTTTATTTATGATTATTAGACGCAAACATTGGTACCCCGCTGATGTTTGCCCCCGTTGTAAAGGGGTAGTTTCTGAATAATATATATATATATATATGTATATTGTTGACAATAGTGGCAAAACACCCATAGCCCAACCCCTTAGTCCAAATTTAAATCTGAAACATGATAAAACAACAAACAGACAGAAGGAAAGATGGATGGACACAAATGATAGGAAAAATAAATACAGAGCCTAGGGACCAGGAGAGTTTAAAAATGTTGGGTTTTTTTCAGTTGGAAGCTTGTGGTCAAAATTTATCCACAATCAGAGATTGATTTGTTGATGGCAAACAAAGTTAATTTTAGCATTAATGGACATTACTAGGTGTATTTAGCATCAGATGTGCGAGATAACTTGGATACATGTATACAGGGGCGGATCCAGGATTTTAAGTTAGGGGGGCGCACTTAAAAAAATTGCGCCGAGCGGAGGGAGGCGCACAATTTTTTGGGGTATTTCGTGTGAAAAATCACGATTTTACGCCAAAAAATCATATTTTTTCCAATTGGGGGGGGGGGGGGGGGGGGGGGGGGTGTGCCCCCCACCTGGATCCGCCCCTGGTATATTGTTTTTGTCATAAATGCTACAAATTAGAAATGGCTGCCGTGGTCGTGATCGTATGGTAGTTTGATTTACAACTACCTATGCAATCAATACCTATCACCACTAAAGTTGTGAGTTCGAATCCCGCTAAGGCGAAGTGTACTCGATGCAACATTGTGTGATAAAGTTTGTCAGTGACTTGCGAAACTTCGGCGATTTTCTCCACTTTCCTCCACCAATACATACTGAGCGCCACAATATAACTGAAATATTGTTGAAATTGGCGTTAAACACCATGACCCTACCTTACCCCAAATTAGAAATAGTGATTACTGGTAGTACAATTCCCAATACAGACATTATAGATAGATACAATGAGACATTACCACATGATATTTTGAAGGTTTGAAAACTGTGCCAAATCTGTTTTGTCAAAAATTTGATAAAATGTCACTTCACAATCAATTGTTGGACAAAAGCAAACTTCAAAGAAAATGTACATTTTTTTTTAGATGGATAACATCAATCAAATTTAAACATTTCAAACTAATAATGAGCAAATTAAACATCCCTGGTTAAAAGACTGATCATCAACAGTGATAGTGAAATGTTTGAGGGTTATGAGGGCTATGGGGCCTTAATGCCACTTTTAAGGTGATTGTTGTTTAACAGTAATTTTCAGCTGTCGCAAACCACAACAAGTTACATTGTGATGAGAGGATAACGATGTCCACTTACCACTAAACCCAGATGCTTATTTGGATTTTGATAATGCTAACAGTTCGCAGTGTGGGGAAAGGGATCTGCTAATATATTTTCAAATATAAATGTAAATGTCGCTAAAATATATAACGAGTAAAAAAAAAACACACAAAAAAACCCCGGGTGTGGTGAAGTTAAAGGGTGGCTCCGTCTGAGTGGGTACCATACTTTCATTAGCCTAGGCGCCCCAAAATGTCATAATCCAGCCCTAACTGACTCCCAACACAAGAGTTTGTCTTTAAGACAAATATCAAATATATTTAACTTTATTTAAAAATGTGCACCCCTTGGCCTATATCAGTCATTTATGTGCACCCCTTGGCCTATATCAGTCATTTAAGACACAGAGCTATCTATATAACTTTACTATATAGGTGCCTTTTATTTTTATTTCTATAGTAATTAAAGTTATGTCTTAAATGATATAGGGGTGCATATATATATATATATGTCTTAAAAATGATATAGGGGATGCATATTTTTTAATAAAGTTATATAAGTCAAGGATTTATATAGTAAATACTATATAAATCCTTGTATAAGTCATATAATTATATATATATATGTCAGCTCAAAGATCTAATTCTAACACTGTTTGGTTTAATTTTCAGACAAGCTCCTGTGACTCCCAGATGAAGATATACATTAGCTTCAATGTGTTTTTGAAGAAAAGCTATCAATGGAAAAGGGAAGCCATTTTACTGCGACAAAATTCAATATCCCGACTTGACATTAACGTCAATATATTTGGTTTTACACAATCTTTATTTTCCTCCAATATTTCCCAGTTCTGCCAAAGTGTACGAGCTTGATTAATAACGGAAAAATGTCGTGTTCGAACCGTTTGTTTTGTTTTTCAAGGGACATAACAATGGACAAAGAAAAATCGAAGTGCATGGCGTCAGATATTATTATAAATGCCTCTTTGTTGAAGAAATGGTAACCATTCTATTCAAATAACATTTACATAACACATTAGTGTTGTTTTTCATCACAGAAACTATCAACAGTCATGTACCACACAAAAGTCACAAGGCACTTGCGGAAAGGACCTTCCCCCTTTTTGAATTTTGTTCTATTTTTATTCGTTGTAATTTTCACTTCAAATAATTTGTTTAGAAATCAATTATCACTAGGCCTAAAATAGATTCACCGTAAGTCAACATTTGGATATACAAACAGTCATCTGTCAAAAGTATTCGGAAAGGTAAAAAATCTCTATAAGAATAAGAATTTTATTGTCCAACAAGGGGCAAAGTCATTACAGTGATTCATAAACAATAACATTAAAAAAAATATAAAAATAAAAATATTATACGTTACAATGAACAAAACTTCTCATAAAATATACTAAATACTTATAATAATAATTAAGAGCCGTCGACTATGACATTGTTGGCCACATCAGACATCAATGGTTAATTTACATGTAGTGTAGTGGTCAAGTCCTCCCTGTGTCCTATGCACATGGACAAGTACTGTACAGTAGTGGTACAAATGCAGAGGAAACCGGTGAAAATAGGACTATAACACATTCGCACACATATTATACATGTGAAATAACTACATTTTCGAAATTAAATATGTATACTGTATAAATACTTAAAGCATGAGAGAATAAATATATCACTCATATCAATATTTGTTTGTCTGTCTATTTATATTAAATAAAGGGAAGGAAAAGTCCTCCTTGTGTCCAAAGCACATGAACAATGCCATAGTTATTCAAATGCAGGGGACACCAATGACCGATGCTATTAAAAGGACTTGTTAAATAATTAAATATGTGAATCTATTACAAATTAATTCATATAATCAACCAAAACCATATTTTTAATTTCTTTTATTATGAAGTCATTTCTGGATAGATTTTAACAAATGTTACACCAAAACATTCAGAATTGTCTATATTTTGATTGTTTATTTACTCATTATGTTGTTATGAATGATTTTTATTTGTACATAATTTAAACATGTAACAAATAAAAATTGACTTTGATTTTCCTATATATTTCAACTAAAAATAAATCAATCATGGAAAAATTATGTACAAATAAAAACCACTCATATAAACATAATGAGCAAATAAAAAAACAAAATATAGACAATTCCAAATGTTTTGGTGTAAAATATGTTAAAATTTATCCAGAAATGACTTCACAATAATTTTTTGAAAAAATATGGTTTTGGTTGATTATATAGGGATTTTTTTACATTTCCGAATACTTTTGACAGATGACTGTGTTTGTACATACATCATATCATACAATCATTGTAATGCAAAGAGATAGATGGCTTGCACGGTGCATTTCTCCAATGGCAATGCATAATTTGCTCACCTCAGACCTGCCCTAGAAATCACAGTAATTTTCTCTGACATAATCTTCAACTTGTTGAACACGGTCAGTATTTAGTAGAAGTAGAAGAAGTAGGATTTCCCAACAAAATTAAAGCAGCTATGACTTGTACTACAATGGTCTAATTCTGAGACTGATATCCCTATGTTAATAAATGTATGAGAATCGTGTCCAAAACTCCTCTAATTACTCCTAATTTAAATGGAAAACATTAACCAATTCCATTATTTACAGTTCAAATTAAAAAAACAGCAACTGTGCTTGACTTTCAAAATAATACAAATGAAAAATCTAGAAAGTCTGTATATTTTCCTGTATGCATTTTCTTAGCACAAAATTTGAAAATGTGTGGTTACCGTTTGTATGCCGTTTATTCCATTGTATTCCAATGAAAAATAGCTCTTACCATTTCAAAAATATGAGTGGTCCAAAATCTACCAAAATTTTGAATTTTATAAGGGTTTTTTACTTTTGATTTTATAGGGTTTTTTACTTTTTATTTCTTCTGAAATTTCTTTCTTGTGTTTTTCAAAGAGATTTGAAACAAAAGAGACTTAATCAATGCTATCTATTTTTTAGTTAGGGTTAAGAAGTAAATCTGTTTTTAAAATTAATCAGTAGGACTAAATGATACACAAACAACCTGCCAGGAGTCCAGCTGGTAAATATTACCATATGAGTCTTTTTGCAAAGAATAGAATAGGAACAATCTCAATTATATGATAAAATAATTATAAGCAATCAGTTAATTAAACCTGTGTATTGATCTCTGGTGGTTATCCCAATCTCTGCGATTTAGTATTAGAATTTAATTTAATACTTTACCACGGAAATTAATAATCTCCCAAGGAAATTAATAATTTGATAGGCCTAGTGATTGCTTTCCTGTTTTATTTTATATAAAAAGAATGAAACGTTCTGGTGCACATATGTAAAGAAAAAATTGTTAAAAACATTAGCAGTCTATTTGATTCTACTAACACCTTCCTTTACATGGCAACCACATCGGTGGTGTAATGGTAAGTGTGCTCGCCTCGAGTGCAGGGGATCAGGGGTTCAAACCCTGATCGGGTCAAACCCAAAATTATGTTGCATTTTTTATCTGTATTGTGATATTTTGTACTGTTCTATCTATGAAATCGGTATTTTATATGGGGATTGTTAAAATGATGCAGGTTCTTTTAATGCAAATCTCATATTTAAAGAAAATAGATTTTATATATACAGTACAATTACCTTCATTTTGTCATTTACAGACATTTGACTAACTTTTTTTTTCAATAGTATTGGTGGAAGTGAACAAGCCTTTGTTGAGGCCATAGAAAATGCTGCAAGTGTTAACACAAGACTGTGTATAGAAAGGAAAATGAGGCTGCCTTTCCTGGACTCACAAACTGGTGTAGCACAAAACCATACTACCTTATGGCACCCTTACAAAGACAGACAAGAAGGTACAAACTCTTTTTCATCAATGTACTCAATACAACATTATGTGATAAAGTTTGTCAGTGACTTGTGACAGATCAGTGGTTTTCTCTGGGTACTCCACCAATAAGACTGACCGCCACAATATAACTGAAATATTGTTGAAAGAGGCCTTAAGCACCATAAACCAACCACCATCGCTAATATTAGCAGCAAAGTTTTAGCTTACTGCTACATGTGTAGGTGTCTGCTGCTTATCTGTCATGGTACAGGTCCTGGTTCCTGATTTCATTTAGTAACATGTAAGTTGCACACACAAGCATATAGTATTTTTGTCTATTAATAGAATAAGGAAAGTGAAAATGTACATGATCCTTAACCTAATAAAAATCTGATAAATGTTTAATATTCGTGCTCTTTGTCGAAGCTGAAATATTGCTCCTTTGAGTTTGATGTTAAGCAACAATCAATCAATCAAACATTTATGATTTTAGGCCAGTGTAAAGGTCAGCTGTACTCTTATCCTGCCAAGAGGTGGAAGAAGAAGAAACGACTTGCATTTATGAACACAGAATGTAAAAAGACCTCAGATATTGAGACAGGTGAAGCAGGTATGTACAATGTACATGTAGAATATTATCTGTGTATCTCATTTATTTTTAGTTAGAGAAATCAAGGAAGCCAAATTTTGACTTCTAATATATTTATAATTTATATGTACAAATGTAATAGGGTTAGAGTTAGGGTTATGGTGTTTAACACCACTTTCAACAATATTTCAGTTATATCGTGGCAGTCAGTGTTATTGGAGGAGGAAACCGGAGTACCCGAAGAAAACCACCGACCTGTCGCAAGTCATTGTTGAAAGTGGTGTTAAAAATCATAACCCTTACCCTTCTTCTAAATATTATAACAAATTGGTATAAAAAAATTCCCTGAAGTACATAAATTAGTAACATTTTTGTGTAATGTCACAATTAAAGTAGGATGATACCAAATGGCATATGTTCCATATTTTTTCCCCCTGATTTTTTTGTGTGCAAAAAATGCATCTAGACTAGATACAATAAAAAAAAATCAATCTATTAAAGGGGGTCAGCATGTTTGTTTTAGATCTAGCTTAAGGAGAAGTGAGAATCCAATTTTAACTCCAATTTTACCAATACATACAATTTTGAGCTGCAATTTTCAGATTATGATTAAAAGGGATAATCAAGAACATATGAAATTATACAAAAAAAAATAATATGTTGTATTTTATGGACGATAGGTCGATATTTTTTTCCCTCAACACGCTGGCTTCGACCTATCGTCCACATCGACCTATACAAGGATGAAGTTAAAAAAATCTGGAATCCCTAAAAAAAAATCTCGATAAAAATGACGATTTTGTTTACAGTATACCTTGAATTTGCTGTAGGGTTTTTTTCTGAATAAGAAGACTGAAATCATCGATGTTCTTGGGGAATAAAAGTATACTAACAAGGGGTGCAATTCCGGGGAAAAAATGTTCAACATCCGAAAAAAATCAATAATATTCAATGATTGAAGTGTTAGCGAAAATCAGTTCAATATTGAATTGTATAATAAAATATATACTATAAAAAATGTATGTTGTTGAAAAAAAATCACAGGGTGGATCGTTTTACAATATAAAATTATTGTCACAAAATATCTAAATATAGCTATATAGGTTTTCCATCTACCACGAGCATGCGCACGGGGTTTTAGTAAAAAATGGCGGTTCTTCTTCTTCCATTAAAGTGCAGGGCTGCCGCAACAGCATCTTCACACTTCACAATAATTTGAATACACGTGGAGAACAAGCTTTTTATACTAAGTATACTGGAAAATAATTATCGATTTCGTTAAACTAGAATGTTCTACACTTGAATTGGTCAATTAGGAACAAATAAAATAATCACCATGAGATAATCAACACAGCCACAGGTGAACATCAGTCGGCACTTAATTATCCTGATCAGCTGATTGAAAATTTACTGGACCGAGACGATCACATAATTTGTGTACTACTAATTAAACACAGCTTAAAGGTATGTCAATAAAACTGCACAAGGTGATACATTGTTTTGACAGCTTGATTATTTTATTGTATGAACATCCGTTTACCATCTATTGTGACACCCACAGATGGCCTGATTTGAATGTCATCGATGTCTGGCTACCAGACTCCCCGTAAAAAACAAGTTTAAAAACAAAATTTTATTTAATTTAATTTTCATAATTATTTCGTTTATGACACATAAGAATAGTATTCTTGAGTTAATACTTACATATACTTACCGAAGAACATCGTTATAGGGCAAATGTTTACCGATGTAAAAAAAAAAAAACACAAAAAAAGTTTGATGTGACGATACTTACCCAAGTTGTCATCGGCATCCTCGACCTATGGAATGCTTCGACCTATCTTAGTATTTCCCAAAAATTTTTGCCGAAAAGCAGCAATTCGACCTATCGTCCCCATCGACCTATACTAGTCCGTAAATTACGGTACATCATAAAATTCTGAATCCATTGATGTGTACTCGATACAACATTATGTAAGTTTGTCAGTGACTTGCGACAGGTTGGTGGTTTTCTATGGACACTCCGGTTTCCTCCATCAATAAAACTGACCACCACGATATAACTGAAATATTGTTGAAAGTTGCCTTAAACACCATAAACCAACCAACCCAACCTTAAAATGGCCTATTTTATATGATACTGAAGTTTACTGGTAAATATTGTTGATACATGTACCGTTACATATGTATGGATTTTCAAGGTCAATTGTCGTGGTATATTTTTTTATGTTGGTGTGAGTTGCGGTGAGAGGTGGTGGTTCGTTTTGCTGATCAATACTGGTGGAATTGTTAATCATCACATAATATGTATATGAAAAACTGTTATTAATATTTACAGATATGCATCAAATCAGCACAGTAGAAAACCCTGCCATAAGAATTGAAGAAGAAAAAAGTGATCTGAGTAAAGATGCTTGGTATGATGATTATGAAGAGATTGATGAACCTCCAGATGCTGGAGAAATGGTTGATGACCAATCAGATATCAGTGATTATGAAGAGTCGTACGTAAAACGTCGTAAAAAGAAGGTATATATGACTTGTATTATTTTATTGTGAATTAATTTTTAGACTGATATAATTTGCTTAAAGCATGGATTATGATGTTGTTCAACTTTTATTGTGAGCATATACATTCATTCAGGCATAGGTTCCATATTTTATTTGTTTTCAGGCTTTTTAGCTCGTTTTTTTCCCATCTTTAATTTTCACCTGGAGAGGTGCTTGGCCAAATGTTGCCTGTTGGAGCTAAACTTTGCAGAGATGAGGAGATTTTAAGTTGAGAGCCATTGAAAGTAAGATTGAAAAGAGGAGGTGATTCTATGTAAATATAAAACTCTCCCTCTTGAGAACCAGCAGTAGAAATGCAATAATATTAAAATGGTGTGACTTTTTAATCTAGTATCATGTTTAACAAAATACATGTTTAGTTTGAATTGCATTATTTTGATTTTTGCCATTCTTGAGTTATGGCCCTTGATTTATTAAAAAGTGTGATTTTTCTATGGTTTTCAGATGGTAGATAAAATACCTTTGCTAAATGATAATTTGATATTTTAACACAATATCAACAAAATACAGGTTAAGTCAGAATTTGATGATTTTGACTTTTGCAGTTCCACAGTTATGGCCCTTGATTTGTTGCAAAATGGGGTGGGCAGGTTTCATCAGTGGTCGACTTAATCACCTGTTGCAAGTTGAAATTGCCTTAATTTTCTGTAGGGGTGGTTGTGGTCGAGATCATATGGTAGTTGGATTTATAACTACCTATGCAATCAGTGCAATGAGTTCGAATCCTGCTCATGGTGAGATGTACACGATACAACATTATGTGATAATGTTTGTCAGTGACTTACGACAGGTTGGTGGTTTTCTCTGGGTACTCCGGTTTCTACCACCAATAAAACTGATCGCCAAGATATAACTGAAGTATTGTTGAAAGTGGCATTAAACACTATAAACCAACCAATTTATCAAGAGAAGGAAAATGGGTAGACAATACACTACTAATTATAAACATATCTTAGTACAATATCCATATGACTTCATTGCATTGGTAGCTTAATGGTTAATGCCATTTACTTTTGACCACATGCCTGAAGCTTTGGTGAAGCCTCGCCTTTTTCCCCGTTTCTAAGCCTCGCCTTTTTCCCCGTTTCTAAGCCTCATACACATATTACCTATATGCTTCGACAGTGCACAAGTATTGTATATAACCTTTCAAGACACAAACATGTACCCAAAACTTTTGACCACACGCCTAAAACCAGAATATACAGAAATAAAAACATAAAGTGTTAACCTTTCAAGACACAAACATGTACCCAAAACTTTTGACCACATGCCTAAAACTAGAATATACAGAAATAAAAACATAAAGTGTTAACCTTTCAAGACACAAATATGTACCCAAAACTTTTGACCACACGCCTAAAACTAGAATATACAGAAATAAAAACATAAAGTGTTAACCTTTCAAGACACATACATGTACCCAAAACTTTTGACCACACGCCTAAAACCAGAATATACAGAAACAAAGACATAAAGTGTTAACCTTTCAAGACACATACATGTACCCACAGCAGGGGATTGCACCTTATTAAATCTGGTTGTCACAATATAGCTGAACATTTTGTATTAGAAGATATAATTGATAGAATTCTCTTAGGTATATTATATACTGTGAAATCACTTTTATTCATGGGGTACCAATTTTCGTGGGTAGGCTGATCCACGAAATTAAGAATCCAACGAGCAATGAAACTTGGGAAGCAGTTTGACATCGATATATATAGCCATATATGCTGTCCTCGAGTGACTTCGACTTTCTGAACCAGCTGCATAGGGTACAGTTGACAATTTTAATGACGAAATAAGTACGAGCATACTTTTTAGTTCACCTGGACCAAAGGTCCAGGTGAACTATTGCCATCACTTGGCGTCCGTCGTCTGTCGTCTGTCGTCTGTAAACTTTTCACATTTCAAGCTTCTTCTCCGAAACCACTTGGCCGATTGGAACCGAACTTAGCAGGAATGTTCCTTGGATGGTCCTCTACAAAGTTACTGTTTTTCGTTCCAGTCGGATATTCAATATGGCTGCCAAGGCCAATAATATGCTCTGATTGGCTGAAATTTCAAAGATCTTCTTCTCCGAAACTAATGAACTGACTGAACCCAAACTGTAAAGGAATGATCATTGGAATGTCCTTTACCAAGTTACTGTTTTTTATGCCGATCGGAAATCCAAGATGGCCGCCATCGCAGGACATAGATTAACATTGGACCCTATGGGAAAATGTTCAAATGCCTTCTTCTCAGAAACTACAAATATGATTAAAGCCAAACTGTACATGAATGTTCATTGGATGGTCCTCTACAATCTTAAGGTTTTTTGTTCCGATATGAAATTCAAAATGGCGGCTACGGCAGGACTTAGTTTAACATTGGACCCTATGGTAAAAATGTTTCAAAATGCTTCTTCTCTGAAACCACTTGGACAGTTGAAACCAAACTGCCCAGGAATGATCATTGGAAGGTCCTCTACAAATTTTCTGTTTTTTATGCCGGTCGGAAATCCAAGATGGCCGCCACCGCAGGACATAGATTAACATTGGACCCTATGGGAAAATGTTCAAATGCCTTCTTCTCAGAAACTACAAATATTATTAAAGCCAAACTGTACATGAATGTTCATTGGATGGTCCTCTACAATCTTAAGGTTTTTTGTTCCGATACGAAATTCAAAATGGCGGCTACGGCAGGACTTAGTTTAACATTGGACCCTATGGGAAAAATGTTTCAAAATGCTTCTTCTCTGAAACCACTTGGACAGTTGAAACCAAACTGCCCAGGAATGATCATTGGAAGGTCCTCTACAAATTTTCTGTTTTTTATGCTGGTCGGAAATCCAAGATGGCCGCCACCGCAGGACATAGATTAACATTGGACCCTATGGGAAAATGTTCAAATTCCTTCTTCTCAGAAACTACAAATATTATTAAAGCCAAACTGTACATGAATGTTCATTGGATGGTCCTCTACAATCTTAAGGTTTTTTGTTCCGATATGAAATTCAAAATGGCGGCTACGGCAGGACTTAGTTTAACATTGAACCCTATGGGAAAAATGTTTCAAAACGCTTCTTCTCTGAAATCACTTGGATAATTGAAACCAAACTGCCTAGGAATGATCATTGGAAGGTCCTCTAGAAATTTTATGTTTTTTATGCCGATCGGAAATCCAAGATGGCCGCCACCACAATACATAGATTAACATTGGACCCTATGGGAAAATGTTCAAATGCCTTCTTCTCAGAAACTACAAATATGATTAAAGCCAAACTATACATGAATGTTCATTGGATGGTCCTCTACAATCTTAAGGTTTTTTGTTCCGATATGAAATTCAAAATGGCGGCTACGGCAGAACTTAGTTTAACATTGGACCCTATGGGAAAAATGTTTCAAAATGCTTCTTCTCTGAAACCACTTGGACAGTTGAAACCAAACTGCCCAGGAATGATCATTGGAAGGTCCTCTACAAATTTTCCGTTTTTTATGCCGGTCAGAAATCCAAGATGGCCGCCACCGCAGGACATAGATTAACATTGGACCCTATGGGAAAATATTCAAATGCCTTCTACTCAGAAACTACAAATATGATTAAAGCCAAACTGTACATGAATGTTCATTAGATGGTCCTCTACAAACTTTACGTTTTTTTATTCTGGTATGAAATTCAAAATGGTGGCTACGGCAGGACTTAGTTTAACATTGGACCCTATGGGAAAAATGTTTCAAAATGCTTCTTCTCTGAAACCACTTGGACAGTTGAAACCAAACTGCCCAGGAATGATCATTGGAAGGTCCTCTACAAATTTTCTGTTTTTTATGCCGGTCGAAATCCAAGATGGCCGCCACCGCAGGACATAGATTAACATTGGACCCTATGGGAAAATATTCAAATGCCTTCTACTCAGAAACTACAAATATGATTAAAGCCAAACTGTACATGAATGTTCATTAGATGGTCCTCTACAAACTTTACGTTTTTTGTTCTGGTATGAAATTCAAAATGGCGGCTACGGCAGGACTTAGTTTAACATTGGACCCTATGGGAAAAATGTTTCAAAACGCTTCTTCTCTGAAACCACTTGGATAATTGAAACCAAACTGCCTAGGAATGATCATTGGAAGGTCCTCTACAAAGTTTCTGTTTTTTATGCCGATCGGAAATCCAAGATGGCCACCACCGCAATACATAGATTAACATTGGACCCTATGGGAAAATGTTCAAATGCCTTCTACTCAGAAACTACAAATATGATTAAAGCCAAACTGTACATGAATGTTCATTAGATGGTCCTCTACAAACTTTACGTTTTTTGTTCTGGTATGAAATTCAAAATGGCGGCTATGGCAGGACTTAGTTTAACATTGGACCCTATGGGAAAAATGTTTCAAAATGCTTCTTCTCTGAAACCACTTGGACAGTTGAAACTAAACTGCCCAGGAATGATCATTGGAAGGTCCTCTACAAATTTTCTGTTTTTTATGCCGGTCGGAAATCCAAGATGGCCGCCACCGCAGGACATAGATTAACATTGGACCCTATGGGAAAATATTCAAATGCCTTCTACTCAGAAACTACAAATATGATTAAAGCCAAACTGTACATGAATGTTCATTAGATGGTCCTCTACAAACTTTACGTTTTTTGTTCTGGTATGAAATTCAAAATGGCGGCTACGGCAGGACTTAGTTTAACATTGGACCCTATGGGAAAAATGTTTCAAAACGCTTCTTCTCTGAAACCACTTGGATAATTGACACCAAACTGCCCAGGAATGATCATTGGAAGGTCCTCTACAAATTTTCTGTTTTTTATGCTGGTCGGAAATCCAAGATGGCCACCACCGCAGGACATAGATTAACATTGGACCCTATGGGAAAATGTTCAAATGCCTTCTTCTCAGAAACTACAAATATGATTAAAGCCAAACTGTCCATATGTGTGTACATTGGATGGTCCTCTACAAACTTTACGTTTTTTGTTCCGATATGAAATTCAAAATGGCGGCTACGGCAGGACTTAGTTTAACATTGGACCCTATGGGAAAAATGTTTCAAAACGCTTCTTCTCTGAAACCACTTGGATAATTGAAACCAAACTGCCCAGGAATGATCATTGGAAGGTCCTCTACAAGGTGTGTGTTTTTTATGCCGATCGGAAATCCAAGATGGCCACCACCGCAGGACATAGATTAACATTGAACCCTATGGGAAAATGTTCAAATGCCTTTTTCTCAGAAACTACAAATATGATTAAAGCCAAACTGTACATGAATGTTCATTGAATGGTCCTCTACAAAATATACGTTTTTTATTCTGATATGAAATTCAAAATGGCGGCTACGGCAGGACTTAGTTTAACATTGGACCCTATGGGAAAAATGTTTCAAAATGCTTCTTCTCTGAAACCACTTGGACAGTTGAAACCAAACTGCCCAGGAATGATCATTGGAAGGTCCTGTTTTTTATGCCGATCGGAAATCCAAGATGGCTGCCACCACAGGTCATAGTATTAACACAGAACCATATGGGGAAAATACAGAAATATATTCTTCTCTGAAGCTATTGCACTGATTGAACCTAAACTGTGCATCAATCATTGGAAGGTCCTTTACAAACTTTGTGTTTTTTATGTTGATCGTAATTCCAAGATGACACAGGACATAGTTTTTACATAGGACCAATTGTTTTTTTTTATTACCAGGTGAACGATACAGGCTCTTGAGAGCCTCTGGTTAAATGGGTTATAATCCACATGAACATGTTTGTGAATGATTTGATTTTGAATGCATGTGTAAAAACGACAGAAATGTTTATCGAAAATTAATTTGAAGTAATGTTACAAGTACAATCTGTCATTGGAGTCAAAATAATGAGAAAAGCAAACTTTTTTGTTCTTTTTTAATTGTGAAATGCAAAAATCTAAAATAAAGTGGAGATTAAATATTTGTAAAACATAAAAACAAATTTAATATATATTGATGGAAATTCCTAATGTACGTGCTAATCAAATAATTTCAGATGATTTTATTTTAATTTTCAAATTCGATAAAATAACACTGATCTATAATTATGAAATTCAACAGCTGTTTTTGTTCCGATTCTAAGTTGATATATGTAATAAAAAAATCGAGAAAATAAACACATCAATATCCACTTTCCACTACCGATTACATAATTCCACAGCTCATTTGTCTAATGTATTGAAGCTTTCTCGAAGTTTTGATACCCAGTGAATCTTATCATGTTCAAAATATAAAATCAACGAATTTTATTTTGGTACAAACACATAATCCACGAATTTATGAATCCACGAACTTGTAAGTTTTAACCAAACCACAAAAATTGATACCCACGAAGAAAAGTACTTTAACAGTATATGAAGAGATCAATTGACAATGGGTAAACAATAACTATAGTTCAACAATACTCGAGGAATTATAAACACATCTTTGAACAATATCCATACGACTCTAGAACATTGGCAGTGCCGGATTTACCTATAGGCTCGTTAGGCTGAAGCCTAGGGCCTCAAAATTTAGGCGGCCTCCTGCCCAGGTGTATAATATATTTTTAAAACTGTAATTGATCTTTCACACTTATGCTGTCATAATGATGATAGCATACTGTACTTTCTAAGCAACCCTTCAGTAATTTTCCTTACACAGTTGTACTCCATTTCAGAATATTGTAGAATTTTAAGCACCCCTCATCATCTTTGCCTTTATTGAAATTGATTTAACACGCTTCCATCTTCCTCCAGATGTGAAGGTGGGGAATTGGGAGGGGCCTCACAAGTGGATTAGCCTAGGGCCTCTCTTTATCTAAATCCGGCACTCAACATGGGTTTTCCTTGTGTGGTTAAGGTTGTTAACTAAAAATAGCATCAACGAAACAAGTGTAAATGTTTCCTGACATTTATCCATTGCAGTGGGCTGCACACCTGCCACCAAGGGCAGTCTATCTATCACGATAATGCCCTATACATAAGTAACTATTACATGTATATAAATAGTGCATTGTTTTATGACTCATAAGAGTTTAAATATCAAGTGGTCTTGTTAATGTTAGCCATTATTGATCTGTAATATATATTTGGTCTATTATTATAATATCATGGTAGCTCATTGATATTAATTAATTTTATTTATTGAAAACAGTATGTGTGTGTGTGTGGGTGCGTCATTTCTTGTTTACTTGAAAAGGATAAATGAGCATGACATCCGCAGACACGACTAGAGACATGTGTTCACACCTCATCAGTAAATCTTATTTATTCCACCAAGCTACAAACAGTGTCTTGAAAATCACGATCCTCGTAAACAGCAATATTTTCATGTAGTTAGCGATAGTTGCAGCCAATCTAGATTAAAACGAGATATAATAATCTTTTACAATGGTCTTGTGTACTATTTAAAGGTATAATGTCGTTGAGTTTAGTAATTTTTTTGAAAGTTTTTTTTTTGCATTGAAAGTTTATATTTACCTTAAAAAAAGAGTATTAAACATGTATTTTCGTTGTTTGTTGTGTGCAACTTGTCTCCAAGCATCATGAATTATGCATGTCCCAATTTTGAACTACATGTGCTATGGCACTAATGTTTACACTTCAGCATGAGTTTGAACTCTCAACGTTTTCTTCAATTCCATCCAATGGTCATGTTGGTGGCCTATGTTAATTTTTGCTTTATTACAATTCTTTCCTGTTTCTTTTTCTAGTAGAATCAGTTCAAATTCTCGTACGACCTCGTGCATGTTTTCCATCGTCAGACATTTTTGTCGTATAGACAGGAATTTATGTTCGAGATGTGTTTTCATGGAAATAAAGAGAATTGATGGACTTTTTACTTTAAAACTTTATAATTAGTGTTAATTTATGTTTTTGATGTACTCCTTGTAAAAAAATATATGGACCAATGAAAATCATCAAAATCAACAACCTTTAATATTCAAATGATGGTTGAGGCAATCAGCTCTTGTTACTAGAATCAATTTTATACAGATGACAACTGCTGTTCTAAGAAGATTAAATATATTATGTATAGTGTTCAAGATTAGAGTGTTGGTATGTTACTCACAAATGGATAACACTTTATATCTGCATCATTTCACTAAGAGGGGGCCCGGATGGCTCAATGAGTTAGGTCGCTGGATCTAACAACTCATACAAGCCTATCACCAATACGGCCTGGGTTCGTGCCCGGCTTTGTAAATTACAAAAAAGGATGCACTCGACTTGCAGTCACAAGTGATAAAGTTTACCAGTTGCTTGCCCATGGTCAATGGTTCTCTCTATGATTTTTCGGTTGGATTTTAGAACTGTTCTGACAGTGTGATATATTTTGTTTTTCTATTAGATTTTAGAACTGTTCTGACAGTGTGGTATATTTTGTTTTTCTATTGGATTTTAGAACTGTTCTGACAGTGTGGTATATTTTGTTTTTCTATTAGATTTTAGAACTGTTCCGACAGTGTGGTATATTTTGTTTTTCTATTAGATTTTAGAACTGTTCGACAGTGTGGTATATTTTGTTTTTCTATTAGATTTTAGAACTGTTTTGACAGTGTGGTATATTTTGTTTTTCTATTAGATTTTAGAACTTCTGACAGTGTGGTATATTTTGTTTTTCTATTAGATTTTAGAACTGTTCTGACAGTGTGGTATATTTTGTTTTTCTATTAGATTTTAGAACTGTTCTGACAGTGTGGTATATTTTGTTTTTCACTTTACAGTACATTAGCTATCATCTCTAAAAGCAGATGTAATACAAAATGTATGTTCATAAAAATATGATTTTTGTTTGTTAATTTATTATAAAAAGACAAGGGCCGTCGTAGTCGTGATCGTATGGTAGTTGGATTTACAACTATCTGTGCAATCAGTGACTATGACCACTAAAGTTGTGAGTTCGAACCCTGTTCATGGTGAGGTGTACTCAATTCAACTTTATGTGATAAAGTTTGTCAGTGACTTGCGACAGGTTGGTGGTTTTCTCCGGGTACTCTGGTTTCCTCCACCACGATATAACTGAAATATTGTTGAAAGTGGCATTAAACACCATAAACCAAACCAAAAAAGACAAAAACTAAGCAAAGTTTTCTTACTTCAGTATATTATTTATTTAAATACAAACATATTAATCAACATAGAATAGATAAATGTACAACTTCTATTGTTTTGTTGACATATACCGATGGATAATATTCATGGAGGGCACAATGATTGATATTTTCAAACGTAGGTAGGTAATTTTCATGGAGGGGACCACGATTGATATTTTCAAACGTAGGTAGTTAATTTTCGTGGAGGGCACCACGATTGATATTTTCAAATGTAGGTAGTTAATTTTCATGGAGGGCACAATAACGTTTCAAACGTAGGATTCCTGAAATCATTTGTGAATATTATAAAAATTTATATTCCGTATTGCAAAAAATTTGTATTTTTAAGTATGAAGGCAAAAATATTAGTATTTTAAATAGTGAAAGGAAAAATATTTGTATTTTAAAGTGTGAATTGAAAGAGATATTTATTACTTTTTGTGATCATACTATTTGTTTGGCAGATGTTACATGTTTAAAGATGTGAAGTACTGCCATAAACATGTAAATCAGCTGCTTTAGTTACTTCTTAAGAAAATTGATTGAAATACAATATCACATTTTGATATGTAGATTCAAGAGCAGATTTTCACCCTGGTCCTAGAATTTTTTTCCTCCATACAATACTCTTTCGCTCATAACTATGTTGCAAGAAATACCAAGTTCCCCATTTTTGCATATAATGTGCTCAGTTGTATTTAGAACGAAACAAGCTAAAATATGGTCACCAAGGTTGTTTTGTCAATATTTTGATTTGAAGATAGTCAAATGACATAGCAAGTATTAAAGGGAGATAGCTCTTATAATAATTGACTGATTTTTATCAAAGTATTCACAGGATTTTTGAATAATTTGTTTTCTAGCCGTTACTGTTACTTTTCCATTACATTTTGCACTTAAAAACATAGTTTTATGATGAAATACTCGCGACAACCATGCACGAAAAAAATGTGCAGGAACAATATGATCCAACCTCCTTAAGCTACATTCTAAAGAGTCTGAGGCCCGGGGGTGCAAAATTTAACACAGGCTGCATTCATCATCTAAAAGAACCAGGAATGGAAATGCAATATATTGTATTTGGCCTGACGTTAAGGAGCATTTTCATATGAAAATTTAATTTTGTACCAATGAATGTCCTATTCAAGTTCTTGGAGATCAAAATTTACTATAATTCTCAGATATGCAATAGTTTAAAAAAAAATTCTATTCCGGTTGAGCTATACAGGCTCAAGAAAAGTCTAAAGATACCAAAGAAGTGATCAGAAGCCATAAATAAGGCCTGTTTAGGATGGTTGCCACTATTCCAATATTTACTGAGCAATTGATATGTCAAGTAGAACAAGCAACATAGTTGCCATAAACATCTTGTATAAGGGTGAAGGAACACAAGTAGGATCACTATTGGAAAAAAAAGAATGTAAGAAGAGTTTGAAGATACCAAAGGGGTAATTAGAATCCGTAAATCGAAGAAGAACAGACAACACAATGGCCAAAAGAAAAAGGACAAAATGACAAAGAATGATTCACAAAACATACTTATAAAACTAAAGATCTGGTAACACGAACCCCACTAAAAACCGGGGGTGAACTCAGGTGCTCCTGGAAGGGTAAGCAGTTCCTGTTCCACTAGTGGCACCCGTTGTGTTAATCTAGTTACAAACCCAGTGATAAGTCATGAATGAGGAAAGGACCGGAAATTGTTTACAAGTGGAACATATCCGTGGTCATTTGTGACACAGATGTTCCACAATGGTCACCCAAGTAATGAGAGCGACCTTAAATTTTTTCGATGTGATGACTTCAACTTAACCAATAGGAACCCTTGGTTCAGTAGCTTAATTGTTGAAAATCCTACCAACTAGAACTAATCTTAGCGCTGACGTCACAGATGACACCATTGAAAACTATTAGATTGATGTTTGTTTCAGTTATTTACAGATAATTTCGCAGGTGTTTTGGAGTTTTTGACATTGCCAGATAAACACAATATAAGTACATTGTCCTTGAAAATAAAATGAATTTGCACACTCAGCGAAACAGGCTAGAAAAGCTTGCCAAAGGCCCGCTTTTCTACCTGTTTCTATAGCTTGTACAAATAAATTACATATTTTCCAACAATGTACGTATATTATATATTTACATACCAGACATTGTTTACATGAAATTTAAATGGATAAAAGTAGCAATGAACCTTACACATATTTAGAGATTTTGTTTAAATTTAGAGAATGTAATGATTGACAATCCCAAAAACTAACCTTATACAAACTTTTACCATACCAGACATTGTCTACATGAAATTTAATTAGATGATACTAGCAGATGATTTGGACCTTACACATATCTAGAAGTTTCATAAATACAGTCAAACCGCATCAGTGGTGTAATGGTTAGCGTGTTTGTCTCGATTACGGTAGATTGTGGGTTTGAGGCCCAATCAGGTGAAACCAAAGACTATGAAATTGGTAATTGTTGCTTCTCCTCTAAGCATGCAGCATTAAAGAGAAAGAGCAAAGGCTGGTTGGCTCAGAATCTGGATAATGTGTCCGAGTGGGGCGATATGTCTATCCACGGACTGTTGTTTCAGTGAGCTAGCACTATTAAAAATCCAACTCAGTGTGTTGGTCTAGTACAAAGCGGACCTCATCATCATTTCATTGAAAATTAACTTGTTCTCGCCATGATTTAGCTGAAAAATTGGTGAGTTGGCGTTAAACAATAATCACTCACTCATAAATACAGCTAAACGTGTAAGAAAGAAAATGATGAAATGACTACATCAACAAGATGAAAGGCTTTTGTCGGCATACGATTAATAGGTATTAATTATATAATAGTTACTTATGTATAGGACATTATCATGATTTATAGACTGCCCAAGGGACAGTAGTATTGACTGAAACATTGATAATGCCTGAGCCGCAGGCAAGGGCATTATCAGTGTTGAAGTCAATACTACTGTCTCTCTAGTCTCTATTACGATAATGCCCTATACATAATTCTAACATAACGTCCTTCTTTCGCTTTGTAAACAAACGAGAGATTTATAGATTGGGTATAATCTTATTAGCACATGCACTGGTTCATGTGACTGACTTTCCCGTCGTAGATGTACCTGTTGATGAATTATCGTCAGCTCGAATTTGGCAGCATAAATTGTGTATGACATTGTCCGCAAACGTAAATATAAATTACCATCTTCCAATCAAAGTATACTACCGTATTTGTACTCTTAGACATATCAGAATCGAAATAATTCATGGAAGCCACAATGTGTATTGAATTTTAACATGGGTTGGCGGATATTAGTAAATTTTATCCCTCACCTCTGGCTCAGGATAAAATACTAATATCTGCCAACCCATGTTAAAACTCAAAACACATTCTGGCTTCCATGATTTCTTTCTTAAGTAACTATTATTTTTATTTCATTGAAGGAAATAAGACCCTCTGCCATGTTGGTTTGTATTGACAACTGCATGATCTCTGTTGTGTTTTAAAAAAGATGCAACTCTATAACCAAAATGACTGGTGGATTTCTTTAGTGCAGATTAATGCATGACACTTGACCATGTCTACACCAACGAAAAAAGTCAAATGTAGAACTAATAAGTGAATATGCCATCCCTTTCTTTAAGACAATTATATTCACAAATTTACTCAAGACATGACCTGCATTTCTATTGACATATGAAGTTTTCTTTATTTTGTGTTCAGTGATTTCACGTGAAAGGTGGTTGCACGTTCCGTTGATATTGGTGGAATTATTGACCTGCACTTTTAAAACTTTATTTTCATAATCAATCATATTTTAGACGGTAAAAGTAATTAATTTTTCCTCAACTGCTCCGCATGTTTATATTGTTTGATGGTAGCAGAATGCCATTATATGAATAACACATAGCGGAGAGAGTGGTAGAGTAGATTGTTACCCCGAGAAATTCATTGAGAGGGTGGTAGAGCAGATTGTTACCCCGAGAAATTCATTGAGAGGGTGGTAGAGCAGATTGTTACCCCTAGAAATTTCATTCGCCGAGGTTGACAATGAAATTTCTAGGGGTAACAATCTGCTCTATCACCTTCTCAATGAATTTCTCGGGGTAACAATCTGCTCTACCACCCTCTCAGCTCGGCTTCGCCTCAGTTGACAATGAATTTCTCGGGGTAACAATCTGCTCTACCACCCTCTCAGCTATGTGTTATTTGTTTTATTATACTGAATGTTCTTTTCTCCTGGTTTCATTCTTTTTTATGATTTTGATGCCCTGAATTTCAATTGCTGTTGTCTTTAAATGTGTTAAACTGTGATATCGATGATGTGTAATAAATAAGATTACATACATTTTTTGTATTTGTTAATATTTTTCTGTCATTGGCATTTTGGTGTATGTTTTATACAGATGGGTGTTCTTAAATGAAAAGTGAGCAATTTAATAAACTTACTATTCCCCGAATATCTAGTTAATAAGTGTTTTATTATACCGAAAGAGACGTCAGATACAAAATGATGGCTGAAGGTAAAATAATTGATGTGGCAGTAAAAAAGTCATTCAATACATTTGCCAAAACAAAGTCATCAGACAAAAAGTTAGGAATTTCCAGAACATTTTCATTCCTTCACCGATATTATTTTTCAATTTAAATTCCGACTCTTTTAAATCGCGCAATTGACTCAGACATAAAAGTTTTAAATCGAGAGGGTGATCGACTAAATTATCACACTCTGCCATGTGATAGACTAAATTGGCACACACTCCTTAACCAATGAGAAGACAGGAAATTTACATGAAGTATAATAAAACGCAATGAAGACATTAGTACATAATGTCGGTTGAAAGTCCTTTATTTATTGGTCTATTCCAAACACAAGTTCAACACACAACTATATTCGGACAGTTCTTCAATGAGTGGAAACTGCATGTGACATATAATACAAAATGTCTGCATGGTCTTTGCGGTCTAGGTGGCAAATAAATTACTAGTAATTCAGAGATAATTAAGCCAGGATCTGGATATTTGAGTTGGTTTTTTATGTGTTCAATCAATGATTTGAGGTTAGTGGTGATTGTCCGTTTTCTTGATATTGGTGAAAGTATTGATCAGCACTGTTAAAAATTTATTTTCATACCGGTAACCAATCATATTTGTCTCTTGTCTCAGACGGGTAAATGTAATGGACTTTTCGTCAACATTACCATTAGGACATTTTCTCCGAATGCATTCATATTGTCTGATGGTAGCAGGGTGTCATAATGCAGTGATATCATTACATAGAATCTTTTGAAAATTGTTTATTAATAGGCCTATTTCTAAATACAATATACATAGCTATATTTAGACTGTTTTTCAATGAATGAAACACATGCAAATGACATCTAATATAAACGTTCTGCATGTCTTTGCAGTCTAGGTGGTAAATAAGTTTAAACAGAGATAATTAAGGAAAACCAGTTTTGGGTAGGTCCATATAGATGCAATCGAAATAGATTTTCCTACATTGTCATCAATAATCTTCATAATTAATTTTTGTATGCCAGGACGACCCCCCCTCCTTTTTGTTTGTATATGTACTCTACCTGTACAAGACAAGTCAGTGTGTTTCTCATGGAATTGATACCAGTCCATGATTTGCATGAGATATTCATCAAAAGCAAGTACCAGGACCATTGTGCAGGCAATCAAAATATATTTTTTTGATTAAACTGAAGATTTTCAACTTTTGTTTTCCCTAAGCAATTGGATATTTTGTGTTTTTTTGGATATACATGTATTGTGTTTTTCTGTCTGTACAATAGATCGTATGGTCGAGTCCCCAAGTCCAGTTAATTTAAAGACTATGAAATTGATATTTGTTGCAATGCACTCAGCATTAAGGATTAAGAGAAAAGACTGGTTGGCTTGGAATCGGAATAAGTGGACATGTCTACCCTTGTACAGTGAGCTAGCATTTCTCTTCTTTTCTGAAAATCTAAATGTCTTGTATCCTAGTACAAATAATGTTTGTGAAGCTCTTTACAGATATTTCTCATTTGGTCTTGATCTGGAATTTGTTTTTTTGATGCCATGGGTAAATTTTTTTTCTGATTGGCTGAAATTTTAAAAACCAAATGTTTTGTAATTTAGTACAAATGATGTTTCTGGGGTCCTCTACAAATATTCCTCTGAATAACATGTTAAAATTCTTCCCCTCTGAAACTAGAGCTCCAAATGATGTTCTGTATTATACAAATGATGACTATGTTTAAGTCTTCCAGTTTAAATGTCAAAAACTTAAGTAGCAATAAAATATAACCCAGTGTTGGCAGTGGAAATTAAAAGTACTTAAAAAATAATTTATAAAAACACATCTCAAGTATATGTACAGGTATTCAGACCTGTTGGTGAGCTAAAATTAAAGCATCCCTTTAACATATACAAGACAATAAAGATATTTATTAAATGTCTACTTCCAACAGTTGAAAGGTTTTTGTATAAATATTGTTTTTTTAAAGAAAATTTGTATACTGAAGCCAGGACCTAGATTTCCATTGGTCTGTTATTAAGTGGTCTCTCATTTTTGTTTATATTTGTGGAATTATTGGCCAGCTCTGTTAATACTGTATTTACATTATCATGTTTATCTCAGATTGGTAGACGTAATGGACTTTTCGTCAACATTACCATATTAGGACATTTTCTCCGAACACGTTTGTTTTATGTTGTTTGATGGCAGCAGGGTACCATAATGCAATGATGGCATCAGTAGGTAGTCTTGGTTTCAAGCCCTTTATTAATCCTAATACAATATACATAGCGATATTTAGACAGTTTTTCAATGGAAGAAACACTTCTGCATATGACATCTTAATACAAAAAGTCTGCATGTCTTGGGAGTGTAGGTGGTAAATAAATTAATAATACAGAGATAATTAAGGAAAACCAGCTGTAGTTTTGGGTAAGTCAAATGGCACAATCAAAATAGATTTTTCTACATTTTCAAATGAGTTGGTCAAACGCCACAATCAAAATAGATTTTTCTACATTTTCAAATGAGTTGGTCAAACGCCACAATCAAAATAGATTTTGTTTACATTATCGTCAATAATTTTTGTAATTACTGTTCTAATTAAACTAAAGTTTTCAAGAAAAGTTTAATGATACCAAAGGGAGATAATCAAAAGACGTAAATCAAAGAACAGACAACTTTTGTAATCAAAAGCCGTAAATCAAAGGACCGACAACTTTTGTAATCAAAACCCGTATATCAAAGGACAGACAACTTTTGTAATCAAAAGCCGTAAATCAAAGGACAGACAACTTTGGGTAATCAAAAGTCGTAGATCAAAGGACAGACAACTTTTGATTTTACCCAAACAGTTTGATATTCTCGTCTGACAATAAGTCGGTCAGTCATTGGATAATGTTTGATTATTTTTTTCATGTTTGAAAAGTAAACATTTTTTTCTTTTTAATTATGTTCCTCATCTATTCTTGCTCACATTTTTTGTAAAAGTCAATGTCAATCTCCTTTTCCTCTTTCCCTTGAATACTGGCATCTCCTGAAAGTGGACAGAGTATTTATCAGTTTTATGTTTAAAAGTGTCAATTTATCAACTTTGCAGAAAACAATTAACAAAACTAGCAAATCTCCTCATGCATTCGCAATGTGCTCTATCAGAACCGATCTCCTCAAGCAGGAAAACGAGAAAATTGACAGTTTGTAGATTTTTACTTCTGACAAATCGGAATTTATCCCCGATTACATTTAGACTCCCATGATGAAAAAATATTGAAAATTTAACTCAAGAACAACTTAGAAATGTAAGACTGTCATAATTTTCGTCATGTTTTTCGTGGGAAGATTGATTTTGCGAGAGCTACACTTCATATACAACAATAAACAATACATGTTTCTAATCGTGAATGCATTTGCCACAGCATAACATTCTCTGATTTTGCAATATTCGAGCAGTAAAAAAGCAAATTTCAATTTTTGACATGTACATACCTTGCGAAGCGTCTTCGTGAACTCTCCTCCATCAAAACAGGAAGTCATCCTCACGAATTTCTTTGCAGAACCGACTGTTCTGCTTGTGCGGATTACCAGCCGTGTTAAAGGTAAAATCCTATATCCTGTTGTAATATTGAAAATTTTTGTAGCAAACATTTTACGAGGTCTATGAGCTAGTTTACTTGTAAAGGCTGTGTTGAATATTGTGCAGTCCTTATGATGAGCACCTGTGCTCTGGCCCAAGACCAGTATAACTTTGTTCTGACCAGTAAATTTTTCAGTTTTTAAAACATGACATCAAAAGCTTAATGCCATGAACATGAAATTAATTGATACATCACATTATTATCATTATAAAGGGACCTGGAAGAGGAAGAAAGAAAAATGTGGACAAAGAAAAAGATTTGAACCCAGAAGAGAAAGAAAAACCTTATGCTTGTGAAGTGTGTAATGCCCGTTACAAGACCAGACCTGGTCTCTCATATCATTATAATCATTTCCACAATGGTGTGATGGATGATCAAGAATTATCTCAGTCACCTAAACCTCAAAGATCTACTCGCAATGGTGAGTCACTAGAACATTCAAAAGATCTACTCACAATGGTGAGTCACTAGAACATTCAAAAGATCTACCTGCAATGGTGAGTCAATAAAACATTCAGAAGATCTACCTGCAATGGTGAGTCAATAAAACATTCAGAAGATCTACCTGCAATGGTGAGTCAATAAAACATTCAGATCTATCTGCAATGGTGAGTCAATAAAACATTCAAAAGATCTACCTGCAATGGTGAGTCAATAAAACATTCAAAAGATCTACCTGCAATGGTGAGTCAATAAAACATTCAGAAGATCTACCTGCAATGGTGAGTCAGTAAAACATTTAGAAGATCTACCTGCAATGGTGAGTCAATAAAACACGAAGATCTACCTGCAATGGTGAGTCAATAAAACATTCAAAAGATCTACCTGCAATGGTGATTCAATAAAACATTCAGAAGATCTACCTGCAATGGTGAGTCAATAAAACATTCAGAAGATCTACCTGCAATGGTGAGTCAATAAAACATTCAAAAGATCTACCTGCAATGGTGAGTCAATAAAACATTCAGAAGATCTACTTTTAAGTTGTGAGTCAATATACACACGAAACACTCAAAGATCTACTTGTAGTAGCGAGTCAATATACACACGAAACACTCAAAGATCTACATTTACTTGTAGTAGTGAGTCAATATACACATGAAACACTCAAAGATCTACTTGTAGTAGTGAGTCAATATACACACGAAACACTCAAAGATCTACTTGTAGTAGTGAGTCAATATACACACAAAACACTCAAAGATCTACATTTACTTGTAGTAGTGAGTCAATATACACATGAATCACTCAAAGATCTACTTGTAGTAGTGAGTCAATATACACACGAAACACTCAAAGATCTACTTGTAGTAGTGAGTCAATATACACACGAAACACTCAAAGATCTACTTGTAGTAGCGAGTCAATATACACATGAAACACTCAAAGATCTACTTGTAGTAGTGAGTCAATATACACATGAAACACTCAAAGATCTACTTGTAGTAGTGAGTCAATATACACATGAAACACTAAAAGATCTACTTGTAGTAGTGAGTCAATATACACACGAAACACTCAAAGATCTGCATTTACTTGTAGTAGTGAGTCAATATACACATGAAACACTCAAAGATCTACTTGTAGTAGTGAGTCAATATACACATGAAACACTCAAAGATCTACTTGTAGTAGTGAGTCAATATACACATGAAACACACAAAGATCTACTTGTAGTAGTGAGTCAATATACACATGAAACACTCAAAGATCTACATTTACTTGTAGTAGTGAGTCAATATACACATGAAACACTCAAAGATCTACTTGTAGTAGTGAGTCAATATACACATGAAACACTAAAAGATCTACTTGTAGTAGTGAGTCAATATACACACGAAACACTCAAAGATCTGCATTTACTTGTAGTAGTGAGTCAATATACACATGAAACACTCAAAGATCTACTTGTAGTAGTGAGTCAATATACACATGAAACACTCAAAGATCTACTTGTAGTAGTGAGTCAATATACACATGAAACACACAAAGATCTACTTGTAGTAGTAAGTCAATATACACATGAAACACTCAAAGATCTACATTTACTTGTAGTAGTGAGTCAATATACACATGAAACACTCAAAGATCTACTTGTAGTAGTGAGTCAATATACACATGAAACACTCAAAGATCTACTTGTAGTAGTGAGTCAATATACACATGAAACATTCAAAAGATCTACATTTACTTGTAGTAGTGAGTCAATATACACATGAAACACTCAAAAGATCTACTTGTAGTAGTGAGTCAATATACACATGAAACACTCAAAGATCTACTTGTAGTAGTGAGTCAATATACACATGAAACACTCAAAAGATCTACATTTACTTGTAGTAGTGAGTCAATATACACATGAAACACTCAAAGATCTACTTGTAGTAGTGAGTCAATATACACATGAAACACTCAAAGATCTACTTGTAGTAGTGAGTCAATATACACATGAAACACTCAAAGATCTACTTGTAGTAGTGAGTCAATATACACATGAAACACTCAAAGATCTACTTGTAGTAGTGAGTCACTATACACATGAAACACTCAAAGATCTACATTTACTTGTAGTAGTGAGTCAATATACACATGAAACACTCAAAGATCTACTTGTAGTAGTGAGTCAATATACACATGAAACACTCAAAGATCTACTTGTAGTAGTGAGTCAATATACACATGAAACACTCAAAAGATCTACATTTACTTGTAGTAGTGAGTCAATATACACATGAAACACTCAAAGATCTACATTTACTTGTAGTAGTGAGTCAATATACACATGAAACACTCAAAGATCTACTTGTAGTAGTGAGTCAATATACACATGAAACACTCAAAGATCTACTTGTAGTAGTGAGTCAATATACACATGAAGCACTCAAAGGGAGTAATGAGTTAATATTCACATGTAACGCTCAAAGGGAGTAATGAGTTAATACACACATGTAATACTCAAAGGGGGTAATGAGTTAATATACACATGTAACACTCAAAGGAAGTAGTGAGTAAAAATACTCAAAGGACTACTTGTAGTAATGAGTCAATATACATGTAACTCTCAAAGATAGTAATGAGTCAATATACACATGTCAAACTCAAAGGTATTAGTGAGTTAATATACAAATGTAGCACTCATAAGTTTACTTGTAGTAATGAGTCAATATACACATATAACACTCAAAAGTAGTAGTGAGTTAATATGCACATGTAACACTCAAAATCCTACTTGCAGTAGTGAGTCAATATACACATGTAACACTCAAAGGTAGTAGTGAGTCAATATACACATGTAACACTCAAAAGCCTACTTGCAGTAGTGAGTCAATATACACATGTAACACTCAAAGGTAGTAGTTAGTCAATATACACATGTAATACTCAAAGATTTAGAACCAGCTGGCATATTGCATCTTTCAGCAAATTCATTCGATGAATCATTTTCTGCTTTTCTGCGGTAGAAAACACTGACTGGAATTGAACTAGTTTTACATGTTTACAATTAAAATCTAGGGGGGGATCAAGCCCTTGGAGTCCAAAGATTGTCATATGGTGCCTTGGAGGAAAGATTTAAAAACTATTTGTTGGAAAGAAACAGCTGAAGATTTATGAGATGGAGATTTAAATATTAATATCGGTTGTAATGGAGAAAGTCTAGAGAAATAATTTCCTGAAGAACTAACTCTGGAAATGTAATTACAGTGGAACTTGTGCAATCCGACATCTGAGTTTTCCAACATCCTGTAACATCCGACAAAAATTGATGGTCCCAAAGTATTTCTGTTAACTAAAATAAAACCTGAGTATTCCGACATCCTGTACAATCGTACACATTTCCCTGGTCCATTTGTGTGTCAGATTAGACAGGTTCCACTGTACATTGTATAATGGTTTTGAAGCATCATCAAGTAGAATATTATACAATTACTGTCTTCTGATGAGGTAAATGTGTGGATTTATTAACTTTTGAAGAAAAAAAATGATATTCACTGAGCTCGAAAGACGAAGTGAATATAATTTTTTTTTTTTTCAAAAGTCAATTAATCCACACATTTACAGAATAAAAAGACAGTAATTGTTTATTCTATATTTTGAATAAAAAAATGTATTCAATGTAAAAAAATGTATTCAATGTATTTAATGTTCACTGGTGGTAAATAATATATGTCACATTTTACTTTTTTTAGGACAGGGAAATCTATGAGAAATGTTCCATTTAAATTACTAACAAAAAGTAGTAGTTTTATTTAAAAAAATGACATTTAATTGAAATCTAATAATAATATAATTTACTAATATAGAATATTTTTTGTGACTCATTTGTATGACTAATCCTGTCTATCATAGATTTAGCATTAAAGTAATCATTTTTTGATTAGAATAACGAAAATTTGAAATATCTTTTAAACTGTAGATTTTAAAGTAGAAGTGTAAACGAGGGTTGTGTAGAGAATCAAGGGTGCTAATTTAATTTGGAAGTTGGCAGACCAGAAAGTGAACGTATATGGCCCTGCTCATATAGAAAAATTGCATTTTAAAGGAGTTTTTGGGTGTATATTTTGACAAAGTTTTATGAAATACGGAGGGAATAAGTCTATAAAAGAGAACAGCCTGCGGCCGTGGGTTTAAATCCCTGAGGACAATAGACACTCACGGTCACCCGAAAGATTCCATTGTTCTTCTTAGAGCCCGTCACCATCTCCTACAAGCACTATTGAGTTCATTGATTTTTACCTGTAAAAATTGCTTGGACTGGGACATTTTTCATTATTTTTATTTTTTCACTAAATATATAGCACTTCTGTCTTTAATAGTGAAAAAATGAAGTCTTCATATATCAAATAATATGAAGAATATATCATTGTCGTTTTGTTCCATTCTGTATGACATTTTTAATTTATATACATGTAAGAAACGGAACGAAAAATGAGTTTTGAGATTGTGCAACTTCCTAATTAAAAAATGCTCGTAAGATTAGTACATTTTTAAATTATAGAACCTCAGAGATCAATTGGAGGATTTTTTTTGAGGGGGTAGATTATGACATTGAGCACTGTCATTTTTTTAGCTATTTTTTACCAAGCATTCAACTTAACATTGGTAAAAAATACCTAAAAACTGCAAAAATTATTGAAGAATCATTGATACTTGCAATTGTTTTGCGTAACTATTCTACTAAACAATTTATCAAAGGAAATAAGGGTGATGCAAAATTTTAAACCTTTATGATAAATTTTCTGACCGTCATGGGAAAGATAGCAAAACCCCGATTTGCAATATCTCTGGAGTTAAAAAAAAAAGAAAAAAAAAAGATCTTAAACCAACAATCAATTTTATTTGGCCTTAGCGACCTCATATAAAAAAAACCAAAAAACATGTCGACCGGCATGGACTTCAAAGAATAGTTACAGTTTCCTATAAAACGTATCGTAATACTTATCAAATATCGCAATACTTATCGTTTGTGGAAAAAGTGTATCGTTACACCCTACAGCCGTCAATCAAACCCTCACTTCGCGTATCGTGACGTGACATCTGCTCGGTCATGCAATAAAGTCGGTCAGTTGTTTTGATTTACAATTCTCGCGCAGCACGAGACCAATGACGTCATTCTGTATACTCATAGCGTACATAAACACAGAGGGAATTCTTTTCAACGTCAAAATTACAAGATGAGATTAAAACAGAAGTTTGAATTGAATAAATTCCATGCAAGTAAAAAAGATCCTTTTTACTAATGTCTTTTTTCCCTGATCTTTATGGTTGTTAAATATGTTTCCATCGATGGTATTCCCCAAGCATTTTTATTTTTCCGGTTTGTTGACATAATCGTCATCACAGTTCATGACCGTTTCTGGAATGTAGGCCAAGCAAATTGTATTTTAAAATAGTTTGAAAAGATGATGATTGATCATTCAGATTCCATCATTTTCTAGAAAATGGCCGATTTTACTGGAAAAGTACATGCAAGTGCTCTCCATTAGTCACAAAATGGCAGATTATTTTGCATTTCCACTGCTGCTTTAATAACAAATATACCCCTTACTTCTTGGGGTAATGAAATGAAATTCACAGAGAAGATAGAAAAAGAATTAATTTACAGCAATAATCAAAATTTATAGCATAAATTGAACAGAGAATTAAATTAAACCAGACAGAAAAATGAGATTATTTGGGTAAAAAAAACCTGTCATTATTACAAATAGCATCAACAAAACTGTATTGTTACCACTCTGTGATAATAAATGTGATTAAGATAAATTGAAATCAGTCATTAATTGTTTTACAAAAATATGGCAGAATGTAGTCAGTCTAATAGATTGTATTGACAAAAGCAAAAACACCAAATTCACTGGGTTGAATACTTTATTATATGGGTAAGCAAGTTTAATATTTGCATCAAATAATTAATTTTTAATACTTCAATTTCAAGCTATTTAAAAAAACATCCTTTGAAATTTTTCAGACAAAACAATTACACTGAAAAAGCTAAAATACTGTACTTTCTTAATCTGGTTTACTTTTTAAGTTTGGTTGGCCTATGACAAAATCATGTGCTTTATTGACCTTTGACTGACTTTATGTGACGTAATAGGATGCCATTTGGAAAAAGAGTAGTAAACAAATATGGGTCAGTGTGTTATTATTATCGATCTTTTTTCCATGGAACTTTAAACTTGTGAGCAAGAATAGATGAGGAACATAATTAAAAAGAAAAAAATGTTTACTTTTCAAACATGAAAAAAATAATCAAACATTATCCAATGACTGACCGACCTATTGTCATACGAGAATACCTGCATGCAAAACAATCAAACGTTTGCCTTTACCCGAGGGTATTTTTGGGGCATCAGACCCATCATTCGGAAACCACATATAATCTGTGCAGTGATTTTGGTTAAACCATGTTTCATCCATGTACACGATATCATACCCTGCTTCCCTAAAAGATTTGATCTTTCTCAGATAATTATGTCCCCCAAACAAAGTTTTGAAGACATATTGTGTTTGGTCCGTTTCTTATTATTATTCTTCTTCCTCTTTCTTTCTTTCTTTCTTTCTTCTGCCAAAAGTTTGTCCGACACATTTCTTGGCGACTACTGAACGGAAATCAATGAAACTTCACAGGAATGTTAAGCACTATGAGTAGATGTGCAGACTACTTTCTGAATTTTCAAAATGGCCACCATATCCATGGAAACGACCAAAATGCTAAAAAATTGAAAAACACAAAAATTATCATAGCAGGTTACTTGCCAAACAGAAATTAATGGAACTTGTTAGTAACAACATCCACATCTAGTGGAACGAGATAAGCCAAAAAAATCGGAATCGGTTGGACAAACTTTGCCGCAGTTGCCATAGAAACAAAAAAGGGAGATTAAAACATTTTTGGATTCCTTTCATCAAACTTCATGAAACTTTGTAGGAATATCCACCGTAGTGTGTGGCAGCTTTTAGGGGTTGAAAAAAATTCAAAATGGTGGCCGTTGCCATGGTAACCAAGGTGCAAAAAATGTTAAATTTAAACCATACAGTGGATCCTTTTGAAACTTGACACAAAAATAGATCATCACTCAGAGATCACCCTAGCGTTTGAAGATGATGGGCCTTGGCATCAAAAGTAATGGGCCATTAGGCCGGAGTATGGGGGCCCCCGGACCGAAAACGATTTTCAGCAATTTAAGCAATTCTGAGCAATTCTAGAGGCAATAAACCTTGTAATTTAGAACCTTATTTCCAAAATCAGAATGAAAGATTCATAACATTCTCATCTCAACATGGCATATATACAACACGGGCACTTATACACAGTTTGTGATGAACAATAAAGTCTGTACTCTCATCTGTTAAAATTGTGAGAACTGGAGATTCATGGAGTTTAAAAAAAAATATTTTCATCAATTACATCTGAAAGTGCAGTCAATAAATCAACTGCAGTATTGTATGAGCTGTAGTCTGCTCTTTTGTTTACATTTAAAGAATCCAAATTTGGTGTTCCCACCTTCTTAAAAAAATTTCATCATATTAGTGTATTTTGACAAAGCAATACCTTCTTGTGCAAGGAAATATACAGTTTTTAGTGCAACTGTTATAGCACTTTCTTCCTTGTTACAAACCCTATTGACAGAAGTTGAGAGATTGGATCTTTATTTTGGTGCTATGAATCTATGATGGCTTTTTGTTGGTCAGCACTAGCTGCATGCCTATAGTTAGTAATGATGTTTTAAAATTATCACAACCAGCTGTCATAGTATTGTTTGCTCCAATGCTAATGCATTTACTGCAGTACATTTTGTTTTTATCTTTGTCGTATGTTAACCACGTGTATAAACTGGCCCAACAGGACTGAAACTTTCCTTGTTTTCGCTGGTTTCGTGTGATACGTCATCATCGACCTCAATAGGCTCATTCGCCTCTGTGGTTGTACCTGTGTCCGTTTCATCTTCTGACCAAGGATTTTCCTTCTCCGACGTCGTGAAAAATGATATTTTTGGTTGATTTTTTTCAGATCTTGCCTTTTTGGGAGGCATTTTGTTGTCATTCGACAGTTTTCGTTATAATCGAGACCCGAGTATGAAAAACACCAAGAGTATCAGATGATTATACGACTGGTTTACTTTTTCGTCTGATTACGTTTGCGGGATGAAACAAAAATTAAGAACCAGTCGAAACAAAATAAGTATGCAGATCCCGGTTACCGGTGCACGATGTACAATTGTATGGACCATACGTGACATACATAATTACTGGCACACACATAATTTTTTAATGGGCCATATTAAATTTTAGCGCAACTATGGCGCGATGGCGTGGCCCAATGTGATCTCTGTCATTCAAAGTTGTGCTCTTTGTTTTTAAAATTTTCAAAATAGCCACCAATATAAAAATTTTAAAAATTCGAAAATGAACAGATTTCAATGTAAATGGATATTTACAGGGAGTAAGACATGCTACACTATATGGCGACCATTTTGGTTTGCTATGGTGGCCATTTTGAACCAAAAATGGCCACCAAAATACAAAAATCCTCCGATTTTGGGCGAAATTTGGTTTCCAAGTAGATTATGATGTTGCGAATTGATATCCATCGTTTGGGAGCCATATTATGATCCTTAAGATCATATTATATCTTATTATTTCTTGCTATGTTCTCACACTATTCTTCATTCATACCACGTACTTGTATTGTTCGTTTGGGGGATATTTGTAATGCTCTGCCTTACACTAACCAATATTTACACCTATCATTGATAATAGACACTTGATCGTACAGAACTCTTCGATTATCACCTATTTTTTTATAAGTATATCCAAGATCAATGAGAGTTAGAGTAAGTTTAGACTTCGATATTTTAATAGAATCTTTTATTTCCTTATGTTTTATTGAGACGGTCGGAGCAATTTTCCGTGAATATAAACCGTGGATTGTTCTTTTAATAACACAATGATCAAAGTCATCCAAAATTTTAACTCTTTCTTTGGGTTTATTTGACTTACAAGGCCTCTTACCATTCATAATACGGTGCACTGAAGTGTAAGACAAACCGAAAGCTTTAGATGTCTTTTGATATACCCTTATGCCCCTATCAAATGAGACAATTGGCTTCTTCGTTGCCTTTTCCTTACTAAAAAAGGCAAACAACTTTTTTACAAACTTGTGGCATTCCGGAGATAAGTCAGACTTTTTACCCATTTTACAAAAAATGCAAAATATAACAATAATTTATGAGAGAAATGCTTGTCAGGTTCATCTAAAGTACATGTGGCTGAGAGAAAGATTTTACAGGTAAGATATCTGACATACAGATGGCACTTCTATAAAGTACATCTACACCCACCCGAAAAATGACAACAAAATAGGACCAAAATACAAAATTTCATCTGAGTGCAGCCTCAGCCAAAAGAATAAGAAGCATTATTGTAACATTTTTAGTTTATAGCACTCCTAATTCTAAATAAAACTCTCCGTTTATTTTGCTGTTCAAAAATCTATAGGTTAAAAGATATTTGGATTTTTCGTTATTCTAATAAAAAAATTATTACTAGTGAGGTTTCTAATGGAAATTCCCATTATTAAGTTATTTTTAAGCATTTTTCATATCTCGCTAAACATGTTTACAAAAATCATGTTGTTGTTTAAAGTATAAAGTGACATGATAACAAGTATATTCCCTAGTTACCATGACAATAAATGTGACGTAAATAAACCCATGTAAAGTAAAATAGTTCTAGTCCTTTCCAATGGTTCTATTTTCACATGCTATTTCAATAAATTTTTGTCCTTTTTTTGAAAATTTAACTACCACACACTGTCAAGGTCCTTAAGGTACTGAGTACCATAAGACCCTGACAAATAAGAATTATCATCTTAAGAATTAGCAATTGATGCAATTGTATGTAGCATTGTAATAACAAGAATATTAATTTTATAGAGATGTATGAATATCCCAGGGTTTAATTAAGGGATCCAAGTCATGGGGGCAGAAAATTTATCATATGTAATTATTTGGAATAGTTTAAATAATCTTTTTTTTGTCATATTCATGTGAACCTCTAGGCATTTAAAAAAGATAATAAATCGTTCAGATGCATTGTAATCGTAAAAAATAATTAATAGGCCTTCTTAAGTCATAGACAAACATCTGTGGTAATATTTTCAGTTGATACTTTCAGCATCAAAGAATTCAAGTGTGGACGACAAGATTTCAGCCAACAATTATTGTGACTTTTGTCTGGGAGATTCTACGGAGAATAAGAAGACAGAAATGCCAGAAGAGTTGGTGTCCTGTAGTGATTGTGGACGCTCAGGTATACAGTCAATCAGACCTTTGATTGACATTCTTAAAAATGTCACATAAGGCATAGATTTTTATATAGAGATCAAGATATTTATACCCCCGCTCCCCGGAGGAGGAGGGGGGTATACTGTTTTACCTCTGTCCGTCCTTCCGTCCGTCCAAGATATTTTTTGTCGCATTTTTCTCAGCAACTATCGATGGCATAAATCTGATATTTGGTCCCAAGCTTCATATAGATATGCCATATTGTGGGTAGTGTTTTTGGACCCGTCAGATTCCTACTTCCTGTTTGCCGACTTAGTTGGTTTTTATACACATTGAACATATATGCACATTTTTCGTCGCATTTTTCTCAGCAACTATCGATGACACAAATCTGATATTTGGTCACAAGCTTCATGTAGGTACCCCATATAGTTGGAAGCGTTTTTTGACCTGTCAGATTCCTACTTCCTGTTTGCCGACTTAGTTGGTTTTTATACACATTGAACATATATGCACATTTTTCGTCGCATTTTTCTCAGCAACTATTGATGGCAGAAATCTGATATTTGGTCACAAGCTTCATGTAGGTACCCCATATAGTGGAAAGCGTTTTTTGACCTGTCAGATTCCTACTTCCTGTTTGCCGAAGAGCGGGGGTATCATACGTGAGCATTAGCTCACAGTTCATCTTGTTGCGAACAGAAATGTGTAAATTAATATACACCCACTTACGATATATAGTTGCATGTGGGAGTAAGTATACCGGTACATGGTAACGTTTGTGTTTACTTATTTTTCACTGTTTGCATAAATAAACGTTAGAGAATACAGAAGGGACAATAAAAAAAGGGACAATCCAGAGAAACTGTCAACATAGGGTACACAAGACAAAGAAAAACAAAACACAATACAATATGTACTGGACATCACTATACACAAACAAACACAAATAACATAAATAGACATAAGTTCTCCTACAAACAACTGGAGGTAAAGATGAACTGATCGTAGTTTTTAATGGGCAAATCGCAACAGACAATCACAACACGGAACTCAAAACGTAAAGACACGTCTTGTGTTTCTAAAATCGCTTATTTATAATCAAGTAAAAGGTAGAAGTTAAGTTTTATTTCAAAAGTTAATAGATTTCAAAGGACATTCTGCAGTATGTTATAAAGAATTTTAACTGTAAAAAATATCCAGTAGGAATCTTTCTGGAAAATTTCAAGTTATTAATGATTTGTTCACATTTCACCTTAGTAGAGTTTGTATGATTAGATTTACCTCACTACGGCAAAATGGGAAGTTGTGTAAACACTAATTAATTAGGTGTCATTTGTTTGTTTTGCAATTTAGTTTGTAATAAGGTGTAAATATGGTTTAAAGTAAATAGATATAATAAAAAGATGTAAACGATATCTGTTGCAATTTTTTTTTTTTTATTAAATAAAGATATGATAAAGAACTACAACAAATGAAATACATTATATTTTTAGCAAGAGTAGAAATTTATTTAAATCATTTCTTAACCACAAAAAAATGTGTAGGTAGTTGCATTGTGGGATGCACAGTTGACATTAAGACTAACATTCCGGGGAGAAAAGTGGGAGAAAAGTTAAGGTTGTGTCTGGTGGCAATATTCTTGAGAAGTGTGAAGAATCTGTTGTATATAGCAGTGTCTCTTTTGGGTAGTAAGGAAAATACCAACGGAAACATGACATATCCAACAAATGTGTAGTTTTTATCTTTATGACACTGTTTTTATTTCTGATATAATTTTATCAGCAAGCAAGCTCCAATATAAACTTATGTCAAATCTTCATCCTTATTAAACAAGCTAAAATAATGATAAGCCCAAGCCTGTTTTATTAATGATTGTGATATAATTTTGTCACTTTCAAATATTAATTTGAATTCAAAATTTCGATAAATTAATTTTATACTAATATTTCATACATTTTGCAGTGATTCAAAAAATATTTCATTTCAAATTGATAACTCTTAAAAGCATTAGTTTACCTAAGTATATAACTTACATATAATAACTTGAATTTATAATTAAAAAGAACGAGTTTAGAAATGTTATATCTTAAAAATTAATATTAAAACAAGTTCATGATTTAAACATTCAAGTTAAAAAAGTTGAAATTTTGAATAAATTTTTATTTATACATTTGATAAAAAACATATTACCTGATTAAATTAATAATTAATCCTTATAAAACAAGTCTGAATTTGATTGCTATTTGTTGATTTAAATAAAATCTACAACATCCCACTTTACCTTAGTACAATTCCCATTTCGCCTTAGTATTTTTCTACTTTTATTACCTTATCAACTGATGTACGTTAATTTGTAATTGAGGGGCTGTCGTGATCGTATGGTACTTGGATTTCCAGCTACCTGTGCAATCAGTGCCTGTCACCACTAATGTTGTGAGTTTGAATCCTGTTCGTGGTGAGGTGTACTTGATACAACATTATGTGATAAAGTTTGTCAGTGACTTGCGACAGGTCGATGGTTTTCTCTGGGTACCCCAGTTTCCTCCACCATTAAAAATGACCGCCACGATATAACTGAAATATTGTTGAAAGTGGTGTTAAATACCACAACACTAACACTTAATTTGTAATTGAAAAGAAGAATAGAGAAAAGTTATTAACTTGACTAGTTTTGGTTATTGGTATCAATAAATTTTCATGCAGATATTTTTTTCAATGAAATAATATACAATTATGGCCTTCATGAGTAGTTAATATCCATAATTATTAAATTGAGAAAGGGTTACGAAGGACCTCGGGGAAAATAACCCTTTCTCAATTTATTAATTATGGATATTAACTTGTCATGAAGGACATAACTGTATTATTATACTGAACTAATATGAGGGAAATAACTAGTTTTTGGTTCGACGTGCTGAGGGAAATAACTAGTTATTGGTTCGACGTGCTGAGGGAAATAACTAGTTATTGGTTCGACGTGCAAAAGCGCGCCAATTTCAAAGAGTTATTTTATGCTACGTGCAGATTCCCTCACAGTTATTTGACCTACGTGCAGTTTGCTGTGGGAATAATGAGTTATTTCTTGTTCCATGGAATAAAACTTTAAAATATCTTAATTATTTCTTGCTTGGTTTCTATAGTAAAGTATAATAATCTCATTTATTTTGTTATATATATTTTTTTCTAAATCTGTATCTAAAGGTTCAATCTGTTTCCGGATTTTACTTCACTGTCAATTTTTCCAATTTAGCCCATTATTTACCTACAGGTGACGACATTAATCTGTTGTCATCTTCAGTATCTTAAAGCAAGTTTAATTGAACTTTTTTGGTGATACCTTGACATCAACTTAACATATTACGTACTTGACAGTTTTTAAGGAGTGTTGCTAACCTGATGCTTTAACATTAACAGGGCTACTTTAAATACATTTTTAAAAGACGACATCGTAAAACGAAATTGTTTAGCTGAAATCACACATGTAGGGAGATTAATAATTTGATCTAGTTTAGTTTTCCATGAGACTGTGTTTATCTATGTACATTTATATATTTTCTAACTTCCTATCTAATAGTAAGTCTCCTAATAGTCTTTATACAAAGGATTGCCAGACTTAGAGCATTGCCATTAGTCTCGTTTTATAAAGATCAAATGTACGAGTAAAATGAATCTGTAGGCGAATAAATAAGGTCAGTTAACAAAGGAAGTCATTGCACTGAAGGGGCTGTCAAGACAAGTATGACTGAATTAACAGCTTTAATTTTTTTAAAGGTCATATTATACTTATCATATAATTGTGTTTTACATTTCATATAAAGTTAGGATTTTAAGTTTACAGAATGAATGAGACAATCTGTATTTTAGAATATTTTTCATACATTAAGTGAAGTGGTTAGGTTTGGTTTATGGTGTTTTACACCACTTTCAACAATATTTCAGTTATATCGTGGCGGTCAGTTTTAATGGAGGAGGAATCCAGAGTATCCGGAGAAAACCACCGACCTGTCGCAAGTCACTTATGTGAAGTGATATTTCAGAAGATAAGATTTAAATAAAAAACAATTGTAGACTCCTTTTCTAAACTATGTTTTACCATTTGTCTGTACATCCATAAAAATGAGTCAAGATGATTTTGGATTTCTGTTATGTTCATATGCCTGTTGAAATACTGAAAAATACCAAATCAAGTTTCCTTCAATAGCTTATGTTTCCTTTAAACAAATTGTTTGAAAATTATACCCAAGGCCATGGACCATAAATGACGGGCCTAGTTTAATTTTGGACTTAAACACTTTTCTACTTCTGGAGTTAGGCCTTATGATTTGCCCAATAATACCATTTTTTAGGTATCCATTAAATAAATTAAGTTCCCAATCAACACATCATTTGAAATTTATTAAACAATGTTTTTTGACCACAAGTCAAGTTCAAATTTGGTTATTATACCCCTCACAACAAAGTGTCATTTGTCTGCAGACACGATCTTGTCTGGTGCTGAATTATTTGTTTATGACCCAATGCCTTCATATTTGGTAAGTACATTTGTATAAAATGTTATAAGATACATATAAGAATGCGGTCACTGTGATCTACCCCTCGCCAACGAAGTTGCGAAGGGATATAGTAACGCTACCGTCCGTCCTTCCTTCCGTCCGTCTGTCACATCCTTGTGAACACTCTAGGATCAACATCCTTTAATGGATTTTGACCAAACTTGGTACATATTTAGTCCTTAAGATAATATGGAACCCTATTGATTTTCAAGGTCAAAGGTCAAGGTCACCAGATCAAATTTTTACTGCATAACATCCTTGTGAACACTCTAGAATCAACATCCTTCAATGGATTTTGACTAAACTTGGTACATACTTAGTCCTTTGAAGAGTCTGGAACCCTATTGATTTTCAAGGTCAAAGGCCAAGGTCACTGGGTAATTTTTTTACCGTGTAACATCCTTGTGAACACTCTAGAATCAAGATCCTTCAATGGATTTTGACCAAACTTGGTACATACTTAGTCCTTAGGAGAATCTGGAACCCTATTGATTTTCAAGGTCATAGGTCAATGTCACCAGGTCAAATTTTTACCGTGTAACATCCTTGTGAACACTCTAGAATCAAGATCCTTCAATGGATATTGACCAAACTTGGTACATACATAGTTCTTATGAGAGTCTGGAACCCTATCGATTTTCAAGATCAAAGATCAAGGGGTCAAATTTTTACCACATAACATCCTTGTGAACACTCTAGAATCAAGATCCTTCAATGGATTTTGACCAAACTTGGTACATACTTAGTCCTTGGGAGAGTCTGGAACCCTATTGATTTTCAAGGTCATAGGTCAAAGGTCAATGTCACCGGGTCAAATTTTTACTGCATAACATCCTTGTGAACACTCTAGAATCAACATCCTTCAATGGATATTGACCAAACTTGGTACATACTTAGACCTTAAGAGAATCTGGAACCCTATTGATTTTCAAGGTCAAAGGTCAAGGTCACAGGGTCTAATTTTTAGGCGAGGGGATACGCCACGCTTTGCGTTGCCCTTATTTAATTTTACTTTCATATTTTGTATTTATATGTATTAAGGCATGACTGTGGCATATTAAAATAAGGTTCTTACCATGACCTTTGACCTCAAGGTCAAATTATTATTTTTTTATCATACAACCTTTCATACACACATTTATTCTTATCTAAATGCCAAGTGCCTTCATATTTTCAATGTTTATGTATTGTGTATAGGAACATGACTGACTATGGTGTATTAGAATAGGGTAACTGAGACTTAATTTGTTATTTTAGAACTTTCATATTTTATATTAAGACATAAAGGAATGTTGCCTAAAAAAGAGGTCACTGTGACCTTGACCTTTGACCACAAGTCAAATAATTGACTTTTTTAAAAATATGTATGAATGTCGAGGTCAAATTTTTTTTTATTATTGTTATATTTTCCCATCTACTGGGTGAATATCTACGATAGTTTCTCATCTTTTGTGTAAATATTTATTACATTTTCTCGTATACTGTAAATATCAATGACGTTTTCACATTTACATTGTAAATATCAATGACGTTATATCAAATGATGTTTTCACATTTACATTGTAAAGGTGTAAATATCAACACCATTTTATCAGCTATATGTATAGTGTAAATATCAATGATGTTTCCAGCCTACTGTCTAAATATCCATGTGATTTTCCCACTTATTGTATTATATCCATGACATTTCCCTATCCATGGTGTGTATATCCACAGTTTTTCCAATCTGTTGTCTAAATTTCCTTGACATTTCCCCTATTACTGTGTAAATTTCCAGACCTTTTTCCCACGTACACGTGCCAACCTCTGAAAGTCAAAAATTTGGTCATGACCTGCCTTGGACAAAATAGAGCAGGTCATAACGTGACAGACTTTATCGTCCTTTTTTTTCTCCAAATAAAGATAATATTTGACACTTTAATGTTATCAATAATAATTATACATGCCATAAAAATGCATAAAAAAGATTGACAATAAATGTCTTGTTGTTTCTTAACATGATATTGAAATACTTATTCATGTAATTTCATGCGAAATATTCAAGATTTTGTAGTTGGTTAGAAAAAATGTAATGAATTCGGGACCACATCCTATTAAACGATATTCAACAGGTGTACTTTAAAAGTGACTTATTTCAAGATGGGATAGGACCGCATCAGTGGTGTAATGGTTAGCATGCTCGTCTCAAGTGCAGTAGATCGTGGGTTCAAGAATCCATCGGGTCAAACCAAAGACTATGAAATTGGTATTTGTTGCTTCTCCGCTAGGCACCCAGAATTAAGGAGAAAGAGCAAAGACTGGTTAGCTCAAAATCAGGTCTAGTACAAGACGGACCTCATCACCATCTCATTAACAATTAACTTGTTCTCACCATGATATAGCTGAAAAATTGCTGAGTTGGCATTAAATAACAATCACTCACTCACTCAAGCTGGGATATATGTCAGATTGTCCTTAGTCTAGTTACAGTACAACAAGGTTACTATCATTTCAAGCCAAGGAGATGTATCGTTTTTGCTATAGAGCTTTAAACTGTTATTCTATCAATTGAAAATTTTTGTTATTTCATTGGTCAGTTACCATCCGTTATTATCACTTTTTACATACCGGTAAATCAAATTATATGGATCATTACCATGTCTACAGTCAATTATCGTTTATATATATATTTTTCAGGACATCCAACATGTTTACAGTTCACACAGAATATGATTGTTTCAGTGAAGAAGTACCCATGGCAGTGTATCGAGTGTAAATCATGTGGTTTGTGTGGTACATCAGATAATGATGCAAGTGTTTGTAACTTACTGGTAGAGGTTGACACACACAAAATATGAACTGTTAAGGCCATTCAACATATTTTTGAAAGGAAAGAATTATAACCACCTGTTCAATCTTTAATTAATGCTAATGAGTCTGGAGATTGAGACAAGAAAATGACCAACTATTTCCTACCTTTATATCATAGTTAGGTTTGATTTTTGGTTTATGGTGTTTAATGTCACCTTCAACAATATTTCAGTTATATTGTGGCGGTCAGTTTTATTGGTGGAGGAAACTGGAGTACCTGGAGAAAACCACCGACCTGTCGCAAGTCACTGACAAACTTTATCACATAATGTTGTATCGAGTACACCTCGCCATGAACAGGGTTCGAACTCACATATTTAGTGGGGATAGGTCCTGATTGCATAGGTAGTTATAAACCCAACTACCATATGATCACGACCATGACAGTCCCTTAGTTATGTTTGTAGTTTCAACTGTTATGTTAACAGTTTAATTTACCTTAGCCTATTTTGGCTATCTTGTTTAGACCCTTTGGTTTACTTGCTCCCAAAGATATTAAATTATTTGGCTTTCCAATCTTTTGATTATGAACATAGCTGATAAAGGTTACTCCAGAAATGTGATATGCACACTAATTTCCATATCTATATTTTTACGCAAGGAAATATATTTATATGTCATGTTTTTTTTTTGTCTGTATTTTGTTCAACTTGTATCAATTGACTGAACAATAATTTTCAGTTTAATTAGACACAGTATAAAATACGTGTAATTCTGATATATCCATGTCATAACAGCCTGTTTTTTTTAATGTATTTAATGTGATGATGGTTTCTAAGTCAACTTCCAGCAAGCAAAGCCAGACCAGAGGCTTCCTCTGTGTCAGTCTGTCCATCTGTCTGTAACACCAGTTTTTTTTTTACCTTTTTCTGTAATAGATAGACATATTGAACTGATTTTTATGTCTTTGTCTCTATTATGGCAGTTTTGTTGGACCATTTTGAAGGAGTTATTTCTCTTTTTGACATGGCATATTTCATGAAAATGTTTGTACATGCCTTTTTTAAAAATCAGAATTCCTCAAAACTTTGCATACTTGCTTATTACTATTTGCAGAATCACATATTATGGAATATTTGAAAGAGTTATTCCCCTTTTTAAAAATCCTACATTTTAATTGGGATACCTGGCATGGGATCTTTTTAAAAAAATAAAGAATGTGGAAAGGGGGAATACATTTGTTTTTGTGTAAAAACAGCCTTAAATGATATTTGTTTATCTTTTTAGGACCAGTTATTGTTTTGTGATGATTGTGACCGAGGATATCATATGTATTGTCTTAACCCTCCCCTTACTTCTCCCCCAGAAGGTAAGTTTATTAGAAATTTTCAGAGTTATATCAGGTCAATTGCATAATAATACTTATGTTGTTGATCCTGTTCAGACACAAGGGTATACAAAGGTCCTAATGCTCCGACAATTACTTATTTTTGATTGCCCATAGATGTCTAATAAAAAAGAAGAGGGATTTTAATCAGATTGTCTATTGAGCAAATCAAAGCGCTTTACGGGTTCAATTTTACCTGAAAAACAATTGTTGTACCTATATATATATTATTAGCTCATCACTTGGCGTCCGTCGTCCGTTAACTTTTCATATTTTAATCTTCTCCTCTGAAACCACTCAGCCAAATGAAGTGAAACTTGGTAGGAAGCATCTATGGAAGGTCCTCTCTAAAGATTGCTCTTTTTGTCCCGATCCATCAACAAACATGGCCACCATAGGCAATTCTTGTTTCTGAATAGCCGATTTTTAAAAATCTTCTCTTCTGAAACCGCTTGGCCAAATGAACCGAAACTTGGTAGGAAGCATCTATGGAAAGTCCTCTGTTATGATTGCTCATTTCGTTCCCGATCCATTAACAAACATGGCCACCACAGGCAATTTTTGTTTCTAATTGGTCAATTTCTAAAACAGCTTTTCCTCTGAAACCGCCTGGCCAAATGATATGAAACATGGTAAGAAGCATCTATGGAAGGTCCTCTATAGAGATTGCTCATTTCGTTTTGATCCATTAACAAACATGGCTGCCACAGGCAATTCTTGTTTTTAGATTGGTTGATTTCTAAAAATCTTCTTCTCTGAAACTGCTTTGCCAAAATGAACCGAAATTTGGTGGGAAGCACCTATGGAAGGTTCTGTATTAAGTTTCCTCAAAGCAGAATGAAAGGTGAGCGACACAGGCTCAGCTCAGTGCTGAGCCTCTAGTTTAATAAAATTTCAATATGTTTGTAGGTAACTGGAGTTGTCATTTATGTATTGAAGAGTTCCATGGAGGAAAAAAGCCTGAAGGAATGCAGTAAAGATATCTATTTCAATTTTTTTTTTGTACACATACTTTTCATACTTTATAGTGAAACAATAGAATATTAGTAATAATAATATGCAACGTAGATAAAATTTCAAATGTACATCCATTATAAATTTTATGTACCATCTGTAATAAAGTTGTAATTGTATACATGTATGTTTTAATAAGATTCCTAGTCCTAACCTAGAGCTTTTGCCATTATAACATGGCAACTGTCGTCTGCTGGCATGAATCTTCTTTAGCTGATCCTTTTACAAACTTATGTTTGTTTTTCTTTCTTTTTTTTTAGCTCATCAGACCCAAATTCATTAGAAAAAAACCTTATAAAAATCAGATGATGGTTTGGTTTGGTTTATGGTGTTTAATGCCACTTTCAACAATATTTCAGTTATATCGTGGCGGTCAGTTTTATTGGTGAAGGAAACCAGTACCTGGAAAAAATCACCTACCTGTCACAAGTCACAAAATCAGATGAAAATAAACTCTTTATGTACAAAAAACAAACAGGAACATCAATTTTTGCACCTTGGGCTGATGTTTGGAAATTTAGAGCTGCAATACCCAAATCTTTTTTTCTGTGCCAAAGGATCTCTGTTCAAAATTTAGAATGATCGGTCAACTAGAACTAAAATTATCACATGGAAATCAATGTGTCTACAGACCCATAACAGAATACATGTATGACCGCACAATGTTTGCCGTCATGTAAAAAGATTGTAACCAGAGGAGAAATTTACAGAATTCGTCTTCCCATTAACCACATGACTGATTGAATTGCTACCGTGTAGAAATATTTCTTCTGTGTTCCTCTACCAAATTTATGTGATCTGTCATTTATTAAGGCAACTATTGGAATTTCTAATATGACGTCCTTTCACATTGTAAACAAACCAGCAATTTATTTAGATGGCAAAACCTCATTAGCACATGCACTGTTCACATTTAATCCAGGTGATAAAATCACAAAATAAAATTATTTACACTTTCAATATTTTAAACATCTATATTCACTGAAAATAATCCAAAAACATATCCAAAAATTAATAAATATGCGATGTGCAAACACAATATTGTTACGGTTGTTCCATCAACAAGACTTTCCCATCATAAAAGCACATGTCTGCTCGAATTTGGCAGGTTGAAAGATAGAACAGTCAACCTGTGCTGCATATATTGTGTGTGACCTTGCTCGCAAACTTAAACATAAATTACCAACTTCTTTCCCATTAAAATGTACTACCGTAATTGTACTGTTAGACATATCAGAATCGAAATAATTCATGGAATCCATGCTTTGTTGCAAGTTTTAACATGGGTTGGTGGAAATTTGTATTTTATCCCGAGTGGTAGTGATTTAATTAATCAATCTTCCTGAAATTTAACAAAGGATATACTTGGCACTAAAAACATATTGGAATTGGAAACTATAACTTGACCATTTTCAAAACAGAAGGCCTATGCAATGCAGGTTTTTGTTCATTTTAATGTGTTTTTTTATATGTTGATAAACAAGATTATCTATTTCCTTTTGGAGAAGAGGTCTAAAATCTGAAATTTTTCACATTTGAAAGGAATTGTTGCTGCTCCTCAGCTAAGCCTGTATCATTAAAGAGCAAGAGCAAAAACTGGGTTGGTCGTAGTCTGGATAAGGTGTTCCAAAGGAGTGACATGTTTACCCATTGATCATTATTTCAGTAAGCTGGCACTATAAACATTCAGCCAAGCATGTTGGTCTAGTATAGGGATTAGGGTTATGGTGTTTAACGCCATTTTCAACAATATTTCAGTTATATCGTGGCTGTCAGTTTTATTGGTGGAGGAAACCGGAGAAAACCACAGCCCTGCCACAAGTCACTAAAACTTTATCACATAATGTTGTATCGAGTACACTTCGCCATGCACGGATTCGAACTCGCAACATTAGTGGTGATAGGCTCCGATTGCATTGGTAGTTGCAATTCCAACTACCATACGATCACAACCACGACAACCCCTGGTTTAGTATAAAGTGGTCATCATTATCAGCATCTCATTAAATAGTAACTTGTGTTGGTTTACAGCGGTCATCATCGTAATCGCATCAAAAGCTTCTCGCCATGAAATGGTTGAAAAAATGCTCACTTGGCATTAAACAACAATTACTCGCCCGATAGTGTAGTTCATTTATTTGCTAGTTATCTACAAAAATAATGATCTACCTTTAGTCTGAAAAGTACAAATCTAAATGTTCTCTTCTCCGTCACATCATCGGAGCCGTCGTGGTTGTATGGTTGTTGGATTTACAACTACCTGTGCCTATCACCACTGAAGTTGCGAGTTCGAACACCGTTCATGGAAAGGTATGCTTGATACAACAATATGTGATAAAGTTACAGTGACAGGTCGGTGGTTTTCTCTGGGTACCTCCTCCAATAAAACTGACTGCCACGATATAACTAAAATATTGTTGAAAGTGGCGTTAAACACCATAAACCATCACATCATAGTATCTTAATGATGAAGCTGAGGGTTTTTCAAAAGACAAATCAATTATATCAGGAATTGTGTTGTGGATGCATTTTACTATGTCTAGTTGAAGAGATGCTAAAATTAAACCTTTCTTTCCTTATCTTTGAAGATAAATATAGAATAACAGTAGATTTGACATTATCACTTAGTATCAGACTCATCCTGTCTGACGCTCTGCGATAGTAGTGATAATTTTTGTTGAGACCTTGAAAATGGATGCAGCTGTTTGTTGATACTGACAGATCGAAGGGAAAATGTGAAAATTACCAAATTTATCAGCAACAAATGACCCCTGGGTTGAATTTTTACAATATTATAGGCAAATAAAATCTCAAATAAACATACAAGATTTTGTGGGAAGTTTTATTAATTTCTAGACATAAGACTTTTTTTTTACACTAATACAAACTTTGATATAAACCTACTTAACACCTGACAATGTATTATAATCTATTTATTAAAGGGAGAGAATATACATACATTTATTGTTCATATTAAAAATCTAAAATATCAAATTTCTTAAAAATCTTTGGTATATAAAAAAAGATGATGTCGTTCTACCACATTACTATACAAGTTCAGATCTACAAGACTTTCAAAGTCTTTATATAGTCTATGTATTCCTCACCCCAAAAAATTATTAAAATTATTGAACAAATTTTAAAATATTTTTTTGAGACTTATTGTTGAAGTATTATGTCATCTATTGCATTGATCTATGTATTACAAGGTCAAATGGTAAAAATAACAATGACATGTCATTGTCAGCATATGCAATTCAAATTGACCTAAACAGTAAAGAAAACATCACAATTAACTTGGTATTTTTTAAATAATGTAAACAAAGTAGTGGAGAGTCTGTAGTCGCTCCACAGAGACGTTAATGCATCATTTGTTAAGACAGAATTAGTATGTAGTAGCCATCAATATTAGCATAATTCAGGGGCATAACTCTGGAACGATATTAGTCAGATACCTGACAATAAAACTTGACCTGTATTTTATGAACCGAAACGTAATTGCAATATATTAGTCAAATCAGATATAAGAAATATAAGATAATCCTGGAAACGAAGAAAAACATCATTTTACATATAATTAAGGGGGACAACTCTAGAACGATACCTAAAAATTGAATCACACCTGTATTGTATCTATTTATATGTCATTATTTTTTTTTAAGTGGAAATGGATATGAGAAACAAAAGATAATGCCCAGGAACCAAGAAAAATATCATTTTGCACATTATTAAGGGCAATTACTCTAGAAAAATGAATGGTAGACACCTCAAAATCAAACTCCACCTGTATTCGATCTATTTTGACTTTGAATTTTGTTTCATTCTATCCAATGGTTCTGATGAAGATTTTCAATTTTTCAACCAATTAGAACCCGATGTTGGCCCTCTTGGATATTGGGCATAATTTGGGAAGCGGACCATCCAAGGAGTATCACATAAAAAGTTTGATAAAATTTGACCCAGTGGTTCTTGAGAAAATCAAAATGTAAAAAGTTAAAACGATGGACGTCAAGTGATTGGAAAAGCTCACATGGCCTTTGGGTGAACTAGAAATGGATGATTTTCTGCTTAAATATTAGTTAAACGTCTTTGACCAAACAAGACCCAACTATTAACCAAAATCTAGATGAGAACTTGGGAGAAGTTTCACTCTATACTTTTTATTAACTATTTGCTATATACATGTACTATATTATCTAGTCTTTATCTGGCTCAGTATGAATGAGTGTTTCAATTTAAAAACCTACAATAGTCTTAAAATAAATTATTTCATTTAATAGAGATCATACAATGAAATGAAAATCTAGTTTTTGAATAATGCTTCTTCATTTTCGGAAATTTATGATTTACACTTGCTTGCATACATGTATACATACATACCTTTTATTTTCACAGAAATGGTATGAATAATAATGAGATTCTATATATCTAGGGTAAAGTATTAAAACTTACAGGATTTCTGTTAAGATGAAAATAATTAGCTGAATATGAAATACAAATTCTAATGCAAGAAAGATATTTCAAAATTCACCAAAAAAAATAAACATTCAACACTAATTCACTGGGATTTTTATATCATTGCCTTATTGAGTTCTAAATATGCAAGACCAAACAAAACAAATCTGGTAAAAAATCACTCTACAACATATTTTTTACTTGTAAACTTTATACATGTATTAAAAATGTTACAGAATCATGCTGAAACAACCGTGTAATACTTGGACAACCAAAATGAAACAACGATATTACCCTATTTTTCGGTCATTAAGTAGTTTGACGATTTCTTTATTATTTGTAAACATTGATAATACAAAACTGATATATACACCTGGAAAAAAATATTGCAACACTAAATTTGAAACTCAATATTTTTCGTTAGATAGACAATTCCAATATATATTTTACACCTGAGTGGCCAATTAAACTTCAATTTAAACATACCTATACCTAATCAATAATCGTCGTCTATAATAACCATCATTTGCACGTGCAGTGTCTCGATACAAGGGCTATGAAGTCACTACTTTTGCAACGTATCATTTTTGACACATTGCTTAGACTTGTAACTTTTGCTCTGGATGCAGAATGGGTTCTCCACAACATTCAAATGCAGTGCGATGCTAACAAACACAATTGACCAATGACGTTAAGGATCGTCCGCGATCAGGAAGGCCTGTATTACATCCCGAAGAGGACAATGCTTTAGGACGGCTAGTTAGATGAAATCCGTTCACCAATAGTACTGTTTTAAAAAGACAGTGGTTGCCCCATCGGTTGCTATCTGCAAGAACAGTCCGAAATCGTCTGAAATCTGTTGACTATCGTTCAAGAAGACCTGTAAAGAGATATTAGATAACACAAGCACACAAAGCTATCCATTTGCAATGGTGCCGGCCACGTCGTCAATGGAATTTGGCCTCATGGAGGAAAGTTCATTGGTCCGACAAAATTGGCTTCTTGTTGCACGTGGCAGATGGCGACAACTAAACACTGCTTATGCTGAGCGTAACATTGTTGAAACTGTTCCTTTCGGAGGAGGCTCAGTCATGGTGTGGGGATGTGCATCGTATGACTGTAGTCTTGACCTCATTACAGTAAGAGTTAACCTCAATTGACAAATCTATCGACAAAACATCCTTGAAGCAAGTGTTGTGCCTCACTTTGACAATCATCCTCTGAATACAAGGCCTGTCTTTATGGATGACAGCGCCAGACCCCACAGAGATCGTGTTATAACAGATTACTTGCGTGACGAGTCGATAACCACACTTCCATGGCCTGCCAGGAGTCCTAATTTAAACCCGATCGAGCACATCTGGGACATTATCGGTCTTCGAGTGAAAGAAAGAACATCTCCGGTTCAAACTTTAAATGACTTGAAGCAAACACTGCACCAGGAATGGCAGCGTCTTACCCAAGTCCAAATTCGTCATTTAGTAGGCAGTATGAGAAGACGATTAGCGGCAGTCATCCGTGTAAATGGAAGTTACACTCATTACTAACTTTTTTCGCCTGATATGAAATTTCAAAGCCTAATGACTCTGTCCGAATACAAATTGTGTTTAAATGATGGAATTCTCAATGGCGGGATCAATAGTTTTCAAGTGATTTTTTTTTCCCACAAAAATGACACATTTTTAACTTATGAATTGTACAACATTAAATTTCAGTTTGTGAATTTAAAGTGTGTCTTTCTATGTGCCAATGATTCAATTTGAAGCATTCCAGTCAAATTTTGAGTAAATTTCTGCCAATAATAGAACACTTGAGTCAAACAATTTTGTCAAGAGAAAAACATTGGGTGTTGCAATACTTTTTTCCAGGTGTATATAAAGCAATTAAAAAAAAAAATTCAAACAATATGCAAAAAAAAAAAAGTTTATTTAACTAGCAGAGAATTCAGATTTCAAAACACTTTTTTTCCAAATATGTTTTCTGTTATTTTCTATTTGAATTTTGATGAATAAATTGTAAATTTAAAAATGCAGTTGAAGATAAGAAATGCTTTATTAAATAATAAAGCCTTTTATAAATTTACTACTTGCACATTATTTGTTAGCAAAGAGATTTATCTAAGATTTTCATGATCAATTGATTGATTGCTTTTAGTGTTTAACGCCAACTAAGATTTGAATAAATATAGACTAATGGTTAATATTATATAAATAGCACCTTATGAAATAATACATAGAATGATATCACAACAGTTTTATGTACATGACTGGGTTTTTGAAAATAAAAAAAGGATTTCAAAATCTTCTATTTTTCAAATTCTCGTAATTAACTCATTAATGAGACAATAATCATGCACCAGAAGGGAAACAGAATGTAAAAAAAAAAAGATGTCAAATGAATTAATAATTGAACCTAGGAGACAAAAAAATATTTTTGTGATTAGTTAGGCACAATTTTGTTGTGTATTTAGGACTAATACAAACTAACAATGATATTTAAATTTTACTTAAATAATACATATCTGATATTTTAATTTTTGTTTTATATAATTTTTATTTTATTCTGTGCAAACTAAATCTTGAACTGTTTCGATGTGAGATTGAGAAAAATGGATAAAGGACACAGATAAAATTTGATTAATTTTTTTTTTATCTGTAATTTAACTTCCAACATAAATTTATTTACAATAAAGTATTATAATAAAACTATGTTATAATGAATGGACAGTGATGAAGGAAGCTTACAATTACACTTGCAACCAAATTTATTTATTTTCTAATCCCTTCATTTCAAATGTATGCAAAAATACAAAATTCTGACAAGTAATGAAAATTTGTAATAAACAAGTTGCCCTGCTCTCAAGCTGTGTAATAATTTATTACCCTAACATTCTGGATTGGAAGAAGACAAAAAAAAATACAGAATACAGTACAAACGACCACTTATACAGCATGAACAATATATTCAATAATAATAAAATATGAAAAATGAATGTACATGATGACTAAGAAAGTATATATACATGATTAACATGGAAAACTTGACACAATATCAGGTAAAACAAGGCTTTAATTGTCTCAAACAAATTCTAAAACATCTTCTTATATATATATTGGCACATCTGTGTAATATTAAAATTGAGTATAAATGTACTACATGTACGATATAAATGTACTATATGTACGATATAAATGTACTACATGTACAACAAAAATGTACTATACATGTATAACATACATGTAGTTGTACTACAAGTATGATATAAATATACTACATGTATGATATAAATGTACATGTACAATATAAAATCACTACATGTACAATATACATGTAACCTGAAATACAACCTGGGTAGATTTCTTTTTCTGTTATAAAACATACAAGACCTGTGCTACATTTACATATAATAATGGCGAACAGTCATGAATATCACTAAAACATGCAAATAAGCTACCACTTCATATACGTGACATTTTCTTTGAACAATTTCCACATCTTTATACAGCCCTATTATAATAACATAAGCTAATAAATAACTGACTATGTTTTACATTTATAATATTCTCGTGATTTTTCAGTGATTGCTTGCAAAAATATTGTCATGTTTCTGTTTAATTCATCAATGTCGTCTGCTAGTTGATTCAATGTCATTTCATTTTTGTTGAAATCCTCTTGCATTTCTGAAAATAGAAGAAAAATATTCATAATTGGCATATGTTACAGGAATAAATCAGGCCTCACGTTGGAGGGCGATTCGGGCGAAGAAGTCACCTTGTGAAGGTTGACTTTGCTTTGTCGTTGGTCAAAAGCGAAGTTCAAGTCGCCTTGTAATTTTGAAGAGTCGCCCTATGTCGCCTCCCGCATATTTTCTCTACTTGTCATTTATGAAAATGTCAATATCGTGCACGTGTTTATTGAAATCTATCGTATCCGTTAAGTATTTTTGAAAGTGACTTTCTTGGAAAATAATCCATTACGGTTTATAGAAACTTTAATTTCATTCATTAGAGCTTATGTTTATATATGCCCGACTTAAAATAAAACTATTTGTATTTGTTTTTCGTAAACAAACAACAATGGCGCCATTTTGGAAAAGGGACGCAATGCGGTACTGTGCTACGGGAAATGTTGACCGAACTTTTTGTCCGAAGCTACTTTCAACAAAACAAACTTTCGATTTTTTCCCCCCTCATTTCTGTGACATAAAATCATAGTTCTCATCAAATATACCAATACTGGCAATTCAAAATGAGTTGAAATGCACGGGGACGCTTCAGATATTTATCCATCCACATTGGTATTTTATACTCGACACCGGGTTAATATTACGATCTATCGAACTGTTTATTTACATCCAGACATGTGTAAACGTTAATGCATATCCAATTAAAAAATAGACTTTGAACTACAGTGGCAATTTACGTTTGTGCTATCCTATATATTCATTCCCTAGCTATATATAGTTGGACCATTGAGCAATTTGACAGAGACATCGTTCTTCTGCTGAAGATTACACAATTATGAGTTATTACAATTTATGTGGTATTGGATCACAGCACAGTAATATTTCAAAAGGAAAACCAGAGGCTCTCAAGAGCCTGTATCGTTCACCTGGTAATAAAAAAAACCAATTGGTCCTATGTAAAAACTATGTCCTGCGTCATCTTGGAATTACGATCAACATAAAAAACACAAAGTTTGTAAAGGACCTTCCAATGATTGATGCACAGTTTAGGTTCAATCAGTGCAATAGTTTCAGAGAAGAATATATTTCTGTATTTTCCCCATATGGTTCTGTGTTAATACTATGACCTGTGGTGGCAGCCATCTTGGATTTCCGATCGGCATAAAAAAACAGGACCTTCCAATGATCATTCCTGGGCAGTTTGGTTTCAACTGTCCAAGTGGTTTCAGAGAAGAAGCATTTTGAAACATTTTTCCCATAGGGTCCAATGTTAAACTAAGTCCTGCCGTAGCCGCCATTTTGAATTTCATATCAGAATAAAAAACGTATATGTTGTAGAGGACCATTCAATGAACATTCATGTACAGTTTGGCTTTAATCATATTTGTAGTTTCTGAGAAGAAGGCATTTGAACATTTTCCCATAGGGTCCAATGTTAATCTATGTCCTGCGGTGGTGGCCATCTTGGATTTCCGATCGGCATAAAAAACACACACCTTGTAGAGGACCTTCCAATGATCATTCCTGGGCAGTTTGGTTTCAATTATCCAAGTGGTTTCAGAGAAGAAGCGTTTTGAAACATTTTTCCCATAGGGTCCAATGTTAAACTAAGTCCTGCCGTAGCCGCCATTTTGAATTTCATATCGGAACAAAAAACGTAAAGTTTGTAGAGGACCATCCAATGTACACACATATGGACAGTTTGGCTTTAATCATATTTGTAGTTTGTGAGAAGAAGGCATTTGAACATTTTCCCATAGGGTCCAATGTTAATCTATGTCCTGCGGTGGTGGCCATCTTGGATTTCCGATCGGCATAAAAAACACACACCTTGTAGAGGACCTTCCAATGATCATTCCTGGGCAGTTTGGTTTCAATTATCCAAGTGGTTTCAGAGAAGAAGCGTTTTGAAACATTTTTCCCATAGGGTCCAATGTTAAACTAAGTCCTGCCGTAGCCGCCATTTTGAATTTTATATCGGAACAAAAAACGCAAAGTTTGTAGAGGACCATCCAATGAACATTCATGTACAGTTTGGCTTTAATCATATTTGTAGTTTCTGAGAAGAAGGCATTTGAACATTTTCCCATAGGGTCCAATGTTAATCTATGTCCTGCGGTGGTGGCCATCTTGGATTTCCGACCGGCATAAAAAACAAAAAATTTGTAGAGGACCTTCCAATGATCATTCCTGGGCAGTTTGGTTTCAACTGTCCAAGTGGTTTCAGAGAAGAAGCATTTTGAAACATTTTTTCCATAGGGTCCAATGTTAAACTAAGTCCTGCCGTAGCCGCCATTTTGAATTTCATATCGGAACAAAAAACGTAAAGTTTGTAGAGGACCATCCAATGAACATTCTTGTACAGTTTGGCTTTAATCATATTTGTAGTTTCTGAGAAGAAGGCATTTGAACATTTTCCCATAGGGTCCAATGTTAATCTATGTCCTGCGGTGGTGGCCATCTTGGATTTCCGATCGGCATAAAAAACACACACCTTGTAGAGGACCTTCCAATGATCATTCCTGGGCAGTTTGGTTTCAATTATCCAAGTGGTTTCAGAGAAGAAGCGTTTTGAAACATTTTTCCCATAGGGTCCAATGTTAAACTAAGTCCTGCCGTAGCCGCCATTTTGAATTTCATATCGGAACAAAAAACGTAAAGTTTGTAGAGGACCATCCAATGTACACACATATGGACAGTTTGGCTTTAATCATATTTGTAGTTTGTGAGAAGAAGGCATTTGAACATTTTCCCATAGGGTCCAATGTTAATCTATGTCCTGCGGTGGTGGCCATCTTGGATTTCCGATCGGCATAAAAAACACACACCTTGTAGAGGACCTTCCAATGATCATTCCTGGGCAGTTTGGTTTCAATTATCCAAGTGGTTTCAGAGAAGAAGCGTTTTGAAACATTTTTCCCATAGGGTCCAATGTTAAACTAAGTCCTGCCGTAGCCGCCATTTTGAATTTTATATCGGAACAAAAAACGCAAAGTTTGTAGAGGACCATCCAATGAACATTCATGTACAGTTTGGCTTTAATCATATTTGTAGTTTGTGAGAAGAAGGCATTTGAACATTTTCCCATAGGGTCCAATGTTAATCTATGTCCTGCGGTGGTGGCCATCTTGGATTTCCAACCGGCATAAAAAACAGAAACTTTGTAGAGGACCTTCCAATGATCATTCCTGGGCAGTTTGGTTTCAACTGTCCAAGTGGTTTCAGAGAAGAAGCATTTTGAAACATTTTTCCCATAGGGTCCAATGTTAAACTAAGTCCTGCCGTAGCCGCCATTTTGAATTTCATATCGGAACAAAAAACGTATTGTTTGTAGAGAATCATCCAATGAACATTCATGTACAGTTTGGCTTTAATCATATTTGTAGTTTCTGAGAAGAAGGCATTTGAACATTTTCCCATAGGGTCCAATGTTAATCTATGTCCTGCGGTGGCGGCCATCTTGAATTTCCGATCGGCATAAAAAAACAGAAACTTTGTAGAGGACCTTCCAATGATCATTCCTGGGCAGTTTGGTTTCAATTATCCAAGTGGTTTCAGAGAAGAAGCGTTTTGAAACATTTTCCCCATAGGGTCCAATGTTAAACTAAGTCCTGCCGTAGCCGCCATTTTGAATTTCATACCAGAACAAAAAACGTAAAGTTTGTAGAGGACCATCTAATGAACATTCATGTACAGTTTGGCTTTAATAATATTTGTAGTTTCTGAGTAGAAGGCATTTTAATATTTTCCCATAGGGTCCAATGTTAATCTATGTCCTGCGGTGGCGGCCATCTTGGATTTCCGACCGGCATAAAAAACGGAAAATTTGTAGAGGACCTTCCAATGATCATTCCTGGGCAGTTTAGTTTCAACTGTCCAAGTGGTTTCAGAGAAGAAGCATTTTGAAACATTTTTCCCATAGGGTCCAATGTTAAACTAAGTCCTGCCATAGCTGCCATTTTGAATTTCATACCAGAACAAAAAACGTAAAGTTTGTAGAGGACCATCTAATGAACATTCATGTACAGTTTGGCTTTAATCATATTTGTAGTTTCTGAGTAGAAGGCATTTGAACATTTTCCCATAGGGTCCAATGTTAATCTATGTATTGCGGTGGTGGCCATCTTGGATTTCCGATCGGCATAAAAAACATAAAATTTGTAGAGGACCTTCCAATGATCATTCCTAGGCAGTTTGGTTTCAATTATCCAAGTGGTTTCAGAGAAGAAGCGTTTTGAAACATTTTTCCCATAGGGTCCAATGTTAAACTAAGTCCTGCCGTAGCCGCCATTTTGAATTTCATACCAGAACAAAAAACGTAAAGTTTGTAGAGGACCATCTAATGAACATTCATGTACAGTTTGGCTTTAATCATATTTGTAGTTTCTGAGTAGAAGGCATTTGAATATTTTCCCATAGGGTCCAATGTTAATCTATGTCCTGCGGTGGCGGCCATCTTGGATTTCCGACCGGCATAAAAAACGGAAAATTTGTAGAGGACCTTCCAATGATCATTCCTGGGCAGTTTGGTTTCAACTGTCCAAGTGGTTTCAGAGAAGAAGCATTTTGAAACATTTTTCCCATAGGGTCCAATGTTAAACTAAGTCCTGCCGTAGCCGCCATTTTGAATTTCATACCAGAACAAAAAACGTAAAGTTTGTAGAGGACCATCCAATGAACATTCATGTACAGTTTGGCTTTAATCATATTTGTAGTTTCTGAGTAGAAGGCATTTGAATATTTTCCCATAGGGTCCAATGTTAATCTATGTCCTGCGGTGGCGGCCATCTTGGATTTCTGACCGGCATAAAAAACGGAAAATTTGTAGAGGACCTTCCAATGATCATTCCTGGGCAGTTTGGTTTCAACTGTCCAAGTGGTTTCAGAGAAGAAGCATTTTGAAACATTTTTCCCATAGGGTCCAATGTTAAACTAAGTTCTGCCGTAGCCGCCATTTTGAATTTCATATCAGAACAAAAAACCTTAAGATTGTAGAGGACCATCCAATGAACATTCATGTACAGTTTGGCTTTAATCATATTTGTAGTTTCTGAGAAGAAGGCATTTGAACATTTTCCCATAGGGTCCAATGTTAATCTATGTATTGTGGTGGCGGCCATCTTGAATTTCCGATCGGCATAAAAAACATAAAATTTCTAGAGGACCTTCCAATGATCATTCCTAGGCAGTTTGGTTTCAATTATCCAAGTGGTTTCAGAGAAGAAGCGTTTTGAAACATTTTTCCCATAGGGTTCAATGTTAAACTAAGTCCTGCCGTAGCCGCCATTTTGAATTTCATACCGGAACAAAAAACGTAAAGTTTGTAGAGGACCATCTAATGAACATTCATGTACAGTTTGGCTTTAATCATATTTGTAGTTTCTGAGTAGAAGGCATTTGAATATTTTCCCATAGGGTCCAATGTTAATCTATGTCCTGCGGTGGCGGCCATCTTGGATTTCCGACCGGCATAAAAAACAGAAAATTTGTAGAGGACCTTCCAATGATCATTCCTGGGCAGTTTGGTTTCAACTGTCCAAGTGGTTTCAGAGAAGAAGCATTTTGAAACATTTTTCCCATAGGGTCCAATGTTAAACTAAGTACTGCCGTAGCCGCCATTTTGAATTTCATATCGGAACAAAAAACCTTAAGATTGTAGAGGACCATCCAATGAACATTCATGTACAGTTTGGCTTTAATAATATTTGTAGTTTCTGAGAAGAAGGCATTTGAACATTTTCCCATAGGGTCCAATGTTAATCTATGTCCTGCGGTGGCGGCCATCTTGGATTTCCGACCGGCATAAAAAACAGAAAATTTGTAGAGGACCTTCCAATGATCATTCCTGGGCAGTTTGGTTTCAACTGTCCAAGTGGTTTCAGAGAAGAAGCATTTTGAAACATTTTTCCCATAGGGTCCAATGTTAAACTAAGTCCTGCCGTAGCCGCCATTTTGAATTTCATATCGGAACAAAAAACCTTAAGATTGTAGAGGACCATCCAATGAACATTCATGTACAGTTTGGCTTTAATCATATTTGTAGTTTCTGAGAAGAAGGCATTTGAACATTTTCCCATAGGGTCCAATGTTAATCTATGTCCTGCGATGGCGGCCATCTTGGATTTTCGATCGGCATAAAAAACAGTAACTTGGTAAAGGACATTCCAATGATCATTCCTTTACAGTTTGGGTTCAGTCAGTTCATTAGTTTCGGAGAAGAAGATCTTTGAAATTTCAGCCAATCAGAGCATATTATTGGCCCTGGCAGCCATATTGAATATCCGACTGGAACGAAAAACAGTAACTTTGTAGAGGACCATCCAAGGAACATTCCTGCTAAGTTCGGTTCCAATCGGCCAAGTGGTTTCGGAGAAGAAGCTTGAAATGTGAAAAGTTTACAGACGACAGACGACAGACGACAGACGACGGACGCCAAGTGATGGCAATAGTTCACATGGACCTTTGGTCCAGGTGAACTAAAAAGGGGGGGGGGGGGGGAAGGGGGTCTAGGACAAAAGCCCCCCCAATAATGATGAAAAGTAAAAGTTAATGTTTTTTTGTTATACATTTTTTTATATTGATAGTGATATTAGATATATTAAAGTATAAAGGAAAAAAAATTAAAAATTAATTAAAAAAAATTTAATACTTATAGAAAAACATTTCTTCACATTTTGTTTATTATTATTAACATTTATATTTATAAAGTGTAAATTACAAAAGAAAAACTGATAATTATTTGTTTATAAATTAAAGTTAATTTTTGAATTATTCATAATTAAAGTCAATACAATTCATTTTTTTTCTGTGTCATTGTTCAACTGTTTGGATTTGTAAAATTTTCTTTGTGTTTTCTAACATGATTCAAGATTTTTTGTACCTCTGTATTTTAATTCCTTGTGTGTCTGTATACTGTAAAATATTTATATCTTTGTCTTTGCACAACTGCCTATGCAACCATTGCCTATCATCACTGATGTGAGTATTAACCTCGATCAGGGAGATGTGTACAACATTATGTGATAAAGATAATTAAAAAAATAACTTTAATTTATAAAAAAAAATGTCACTGGAATGCAAGACTCCAATAGTCAAAGTAGACAGAAATAAAAATGTGACATTGAATAGATGTCCTTAAGGTAGTTATGAACAAGATGAACTGTGAGCTAATGCTCACTTATGATACCCCTGCTCTTCTGCAAACAGGAAGTAGGAATCTGACGGGTCAAAAAACACTTCCCACGATATGGGGTACCTATATGAAGCTTGTGACCAAATATCAGATCTCTGCCATCAATAGTTGCTGAGAAAAATGTGACGAAAAATGTGCATATACGTTCAATGTGTATAAAAACCAACTAAGTCGGCAAACAGGAAGTAAGAATCTGACGGGTCCAAAAACGCTTCCCACAATATGGCATACCTATATGAAGCTTGTGACCAAATATCAGATTCCTGTCATCAATAGTTGCTTAGAAAAATGCGATGAAAAATGAGCATATATGTTCAATGTGTATAAAAATCAACTAAGTCGGCAAACAGGAAGTAGAAATCTGATGGGTCCAAAAACGCTTCCCACGATATGGGGTACCTATATAAAGCTTGTGACCAAATATCAGATTTCTGCCATCAATAGTTCCTGAGAAAAATGTGACGAAAAATGAGCATATATGTTCAATGTGTATAAAAATCAACTAAGTCGGCAAACAGGAAGTAGGAATCTGACGGGTCAAAAAACGCTTCCCACGATATGGGGTACCTATATGAAGCTTGTGACCAAATATCAGATTTCTGCCATCAATAGTTCCTGAGAAAAATGCGACGAAAAATGAGCATATATGTTCAATGTGTATAAAAACCAATTAAGTCGGCAAACAGGAAGTAAGAATCTGACGAGTCCAAAAACGCTTCATACAATATGGCATACCTATATGAAGCTTGTGACCAAATATCAGATTCCTGTCATCAATAGTTGCTTAGAAAAATGCGACGAAAAATGAGCATATATGTTCAATGTGTATAAAAATCAACTAAGTCGGCAAACAGGAAGTAGGAATCTGACGGGTCCAAAAACGCTACCCACAATATGGTATACCTATATGACGCTTGTGACCAAATATCAGATTTCTGCCATCAACAGTTACTGAAAAAAATGCGACGAAAAATATCTTGGACGGACAGACAGACAGAGGTAAAACAGTATACCCCCTCCCCCTTCGGGGAGTGGGGAAATAATAAAAAAAAACCCAGAACAAATCAATTCAGACAGCTTTTTAACTATTTACTAAATTTGGGCAGGGTAACTTCAGAGGGGTCGAGAATGAATGTTTCGATTAATCGCAATTAACTTCTCCCAGAATCCCCACTTCTCTCTGTTGTCTCCCACTTCTCCCTGTGAGCTCTCTGAAAGAGAGGTCACTTCTCTCTCTCTAATTTGAAAGTAGTGGGAGCCCTGTAAATGCTTAAAAAATTGGAGGAAAGTTAATACATTATTGTAAAATGTAATCAGGTCACAGTAAACATTGACACTATCTATTGGTATGAACATTATGACCTTTCAGTAGAAAATAACATCAAGGTCAGGTTTGACATCATATATTTTGTAATACGCACAAGGAAAAAAAAATGTGACATGGTTACACACCTATTCCTGATAAAATGACAAGATTGATCGTGGCTGTTGTTCTCTGGTACAGTCATGACAAGACAGATTGTGACTGTTGTCTCATCATCGATTACAGTCACGACCAAATCAGTTCTGAAACTTATCTTACAGATGGACAGGCTTAATTCCATGATAATATACCCAATCTTAAATAAATACACATACATTTGTAATTAGATTTTCACAGTTAGCTAATTAACTTTTATCTGTAAAATATGAGCATGAATTAAGAGTTTCCATGCCCTTATATCTATTTTGAAGTTGTTTTAATTCTCCCTTCACTCTAATATAAAATTCTAATACTTTCTTACTTCTGAGTTTGTCTAATTTATTAGTTGTTTCTCCTGCCAATCTGTCTGCTCTGTCCTTTAATTCTTGTGCTTTAGCTCTGGCAGCTTTCGTCATATTAAAACGGGAGTCAAGTTCTGAAGCAGTTGGATTATAATCTACTTCTAACTCATTGGCTCTCTGTTGAAATAAAATTAACATATTCTAAGACAGAAAAAAAATAATAAAAAAAAGTACGAAAATGATTTGATAACAACATTATGATGGCCCATACACTGGAGAATCAATTGTTCTGTATTTTCTTGATTCCGACATTCTTCAAAAATTTATTACTGTATAAAAATCATATCTACCTGTATATTTTCACATTAAAAATTTGTAATTTTTTTTCTATGGTATCCTAAGAGCAAACAAATATAGGTCACAGAAGAACTGCAATTACTCTTTCTTGGGGGGTTTGGTTGTTTGGGATTATAGTTACCTCGACATTTTGTGTTAAAACTCATTATCAGGTCCCAGATAGGGTAGGTCAAATTTGAAACCAAGGACACTAAAGGAATGATGGTAAATATATAATACTGACATATAAATAAAGACCAATGAATTGTAATTACCCTTACCTATGGGGGTATTGCTTGATGGGGGTTATAGCTACCTCAACATTTTATGTCAAAGTAATTATCAGGTCCTAGATAAGTCAAATTTAAACCAAGGACACTAAAGGAAAGTTGGTAAATAACAGGTGTGTACAGGATAAAAAAAATGAAAGAAAGATGTGGAAATACTGTGCTGAATTTTATGATATCCTATTAAAGTATTTACAAAGTGATATTGATTGAGAAATAATTGGTTTGTTTTTATTCAATCTAATTAAACTTTATAGATGAGGAAGGGACTTTTTTTTATCTTATGACCCACTAAGAAACTGAAAAGTGGTGTGTATAAGGTCATGTTAAATTAGCATTCAATCACAGTTGGGAAGCTTCATTCTTCAATAAACCATTGTGTTAATTACTAAGATAGGATATCAATGACCTCATGCTGATGCTTCACTATTGTAGGTAGATATACAACTACCTGTGCAATCAGTGCCTATCACCACTAATGTTGGGAGTTCGAACCCCACTCAGGCGAAGTGAACTTGATACAACATTATGTGATAAAGTTTGTCAGTGACTTGCGACAGGTCGGTGGCTTTCTCCAGTTTCCTCCACCAATAAAACTGACCGCCACGTTATAACTAAAATATTTTTGAAAGTGGCGTTAAGCACCATAAACCCAAACCCTGATGCTTCACATCTGCCTTTGATTATATTGTTAGGAGAATTGGGAATGCAAACGTCCCTCCATATGCCTTTAAACTCTACAAATGTTCATGAAAGATTTTTCATCCTGATTATGCATGGAATATTTGCTGCTAGACATTAAGCAACCAACAAACAATAAATTGAAACCCTTTGCATGATCTTAATATTTGAATTTACCATGAAGCTAGGTATACATCTACTTACAGTTTCGGCAATAAAAGCTGTTTCGCTGGCCTGTCGTGCAGCGTCCTCTGCTTGCTGTACATTGACATCATTCTCTATATATTTTTTCTTCAGAGCCTCCAGTCGTATCTTTAGAAGTTCGATAGCTTTTAGTGACATATTTGATTTCTCATATGCGGCTGATGTCTCTGATTCAATCTGTGATATAAAATTTAACATTTATCATGAAAGAAAGAAATCAAATAACATGAACATTATACCCCAGCTATTTTTTGCTTGACTAAGCGAGTTGTCCTGGCCATGATCATATCATAGTTAGATTTACATTTTTCTATGCAATCAGTTCCAATGACTAAAAACTAAAGTAGTAAGTTTGATTCCAGCCTGTGGTAAGGTCTAATCAAGCTTGCCAGTGACTTATATCAAGTCTGTGGTTTTCTCCTGGTACTCCATCAATAAAACTGGTCGCCATGATATAACTTAAATACTGTTGAAAGTGTCATTTTTATTTGGACTAAGTTTTGAAAGTATATAATTTGGTGAATTTGAAACTTTGAATACTGACTATTACAAAGATAGATATTAGAATACAATACAATACAATATTTTATTCCAATTAGGGTCCCTCAAGGGGCAATAACAAATATACATTCATAATTATATCAACAGTTACAACAATACAGAATGGAGATATATGTTTTTAAACAAGACAATTCTAACTATTTAAATGATATATGTTACAAAAAATATATAAATAAATAAATAAATAGGCCGTGTTCGGCAGCACGACCCGAGGAGAGGCAATGAGTAATGTATAGTTGCAGTGTATCATATGGTTGAAGAATGGACTACATGTATGCGATTACTTAGCTGGAGGAGACACCAGGGGACGATGCTTAAGAATTGTGTTTTGATTCTCCCCGTGTCTGATCCAGCAAAGCAAGCGGTTCAAGTAGTAAAACATCATGTGTTTGATGAAAGGACTGTGATTACTTAGCTGGAGGAGACACCAGGGGACGGTGCTTAAGAATCGCATTTCGATTCTCCCCGTGTCTGATCCAGGAAAGCAAGCAGTTCAAGTAATAAACTAAAATGGGAATAAATAGATGTATCGTTTATCTGCAACAGACACCAAGGGACAGTGCTTCAGGAAATGTATTGCATCTGCCAAGATTAGCAATGAGCATTCCTCCTCGTGTCTAGTGCAGACAAACAATAATATATTTTAGACATTAATATGTAGATTTTGTTAATAAAATTGAAGCAGTGTTATTCAATTATTTAAATTTTCTGCAGTATTTATAAATAAAGTGACACAACTCTTTCAAAACTGATACATCTTCACAGGTCATTAACCAGTAAAAATTTTCTCGAGGGTTTAATTGTAGAAAATTGTTACACGATTGAGATATTGTTTTGAACAGCTGTTGTCGCTCCTCTCTAAATTTGCTGCAGCAAAGTAGAAAATGAATTTCATCTTCTACCTCTCCCGAGTCGCACTGCTCACACAACCTTTGGTGTGGAGGGATACCCTGGTATCTACCAGTCTCAATATGTAGACGATGTGCTGAGATTCTTAGTTTAGTTAAACATCTCCTATGCTCAAAATTACCGATAACAGATAGATAATTTTCAAACCCAAAATGTACTTTGAATGTGGTGTAAGTGCGAAGCTTCCCTTCTGAGTATTGTTTCATCTGATTTTTCCATAGTTCCAAAAAGCCCTCTTTGATTTGTCTATTGAGGCTGTTTTTTGAAATTTTCTTTCCTTTCAATTGACTAATTGTTGGAAAATTTTGAAGTATACGTTGGAGAGATCCGTACCATGATGATTTGTTTTGATTATATAATTGTTTTGATTGTTCATAAGCATTTTGCAGTAAAGGAAATTTTTCTAGATATTCAAGTCGGTTCCAATAGTGGAAAATACTTTTTATAATATCGTAATAGAGTGGGAAACGACCAAGTTCTGACAAAACAGAATATTGTGTATAATGAAAGTATTACAAAACTTGTACTTAAAATGTTGCTATGACAATAAATTTTGAAATTAGAATAAGGCTTTAAAAAAGTACAAAAAGAATAGACCATATCAGAGTTCTGGTATGTGATTGCACCATTTCAATTTCAACTTTTTAATAAACCGAAATAACGTAGTCACCAGATTTGGACATTAACAGAGGGGCTGTCATGGTCTGGATCGCATTGTAGTTGGATTTACAACTACCGTAAATTGGTAAATTTCGGTGTCAGGATATTTTGGCGGTTTGTGTTTAATTTTGGTGTGTGTAATTTTGGCGTTTCTCATATTGATATGTTCAATTTTCGCACCCTCAGAAACAGATGTTCTCATTTCATTGAAAAAAAACCCTGATTTCTGTTGTACTTCAAATACCTCGATAAAGAAGGAACATGTCAAAACTACCTATTTGAAAGAATCGTATATAGGTGTAATTGCATATAATTCTGTAATTCAGGATTCAACGTTGAAAGAAATAGATTTTATTGTCAATAAAATATAAAACATTTAATTGTTACAAATCTCTCAATCATAAATCTCTCTGGCAGTACAAAAATGTACTTGTTCATTTATTGATCAAAGATCAAGATGACTGTTGTCATTCTAATGACTCATAAAGGTGTTTAATAAACAATGATAAGCTGGATTTATAACAGGTGTGAAGACGATTTCATGTTTGTGTTTTCACAGCAATTTTAGGAAACTGACAACTAGACAATGAAGACTAATCATGTTGTTATTGTTATCATCGAATACCGGTAATGTTTATGTACAGACACATTTTCGTCATTTCTTTATTATTTTTGTGTTAAAAACAAAGTATTTGAATGGAAAATAAATATATTCACATATTTACCTGTAACCTGCAATGAAGGAAACTTTAATACCTGCATTGTGATCTCTTTACATAACTGCTATTTGTACTTGTGTATTGGTTCATTACCGTTAACAATGGCCAATTTTGGCATTTTAATTTTTGGTGTTTGCTTTATTTTGGCATGTGTAATTTTGGCACTTTCATGAGAGGCACCAAATAAACCAAAATAAGATTACATCCATAATAACTCAATTTACGATACTTGTGTAATCAGTGCCTATCACCACTAAAGTTGTGAGTTCAAATCCTGCTCATGGTGAGGTGTACTTGATACAACATTATGTGATATAGTTTATCAGTGACTTGCGACAGGTCAGTGGTTTTGTCTGGGTACTCTGGTTTCCTCCACCAATAAAACTGAATGCCAAGATTTAATATCATTCTTTATTTATATAGCAAGGGCAACTTACAGCCAGGGTAGATAGATGATTGAATTCATCCTTCCAACATTTTTGTTGTTGTCAAGTGTCACATAGGGCAGATAAAATAGTCTCGATTCTTCTAGATTTAAAAATGAAAAACCATATATTTTTATATGATCTATAATGACAAGTGAAATAAAAGTGTACTCGTTGAATGAATTAAGAAGTATAATTACCTGAGTAAGGTCAGTTTCAGCATCAGATATATCTTTATGAATTAAGAAGTATAATTACCTGAGTAAGGTCAGTTTCAGCATCAGATATATATTTATGAATTAAGAAGTATAATTACCTGAGTAAGGTCAGTTTCAGCATCAGATATATCTTTATGAATTAAGAACTATAATTACCTGAATAAGGTCAGCTCCAGCATCAGATATATCTTTATCAGCTCTATTAATAGCTATAGTGGCAGCATCTTGTGCAGCAGTAGCTCCTTGTAAGTTATTTAGAACATCTTGAGCATTTCCTAAGATTGTGTTTGCATCAGCTCTATAAATAAAATATTAAACATTTTATGAAAAGAAAGTTTGGACAGTGATGGTAAATAATTCCGCCAATATCAACAAAACAAACAATATCCTCAAATCATTGAATACAAAAAAGACCATGACCTATATATGACGTAGGAAATCCAGGTCCTGGCTTGGAATAGGTAAATAAATGTGGCAGGGTTAAACCTGTTAATGTGATCTCAACCCTCACCCTGATCTCCAACCCTCACCCTGATCTCAACCCTCACCCTGATCTCCAACCCTCACCCTGATCTCAACCCTCACCCTGATCTCCAACCCTCACCCTGATCTCAACCCTCACCCTGATCTTCAACCCTCACCCTGATCTCAACCCTCACCCTGATCTCAACCCTCACCCTGATCTCCAACCCTCACCCTGATCTCAACCCTCACCCTGATCTCAACCCTCACCCTGATCTCAACCCTCACCCTGATCGCCAACCCTCACCCTGATCTCCAAAGCCAATACAGATATAAACAAATGATATAAAACATGCACAGATTCATTTCCATATGTTATTGTAGAATATATTACAGGACATTGAAAGTTTTTCATTTCGTTCTCTCCATCCTGGTATTTGTATTTTTTCTGATTATTATCTACAAATCTGAGAAATTGATTCATTCTTCTGTAAATTTTAAAAGTTGTACTACAGAAAATCCTGGTAACCTACTTTGCATTTTCTGCTCTTTCTTTGAGTTTCTGGGCTTTAGATAGATCATCACTTGTAGCATTGAGAATAGCATCAATATTCTGTAACCCTTGAATTGTCTGGTTAATCTGCTGTGCTAACTTTATAATCTCTTCTGGTGTCAGGGATATTGTCATTGCCAAAACCTCCTCAGCTATCTGTAAACATAAGTCATTAGAATTAAAACTGTATATTTGTTTGTAAGTTAATGACTGAATGTCTGCTGTTTTAAGCCAAGTGAGCAATTTGTCAGCTATATCATGTTGAGTACAAGTTACATGTCGATGAGATGATGATGTCTGCTTTGTACTAGACCAACACGCTTAGTTTTATTTTTATAGTGCTAGATCACTGAAACGTCCTCCGAAGTTGATTATGTCGCTCTACTTATTTATCCTGTTTCCAAGACAACCAGTCTTTACTCTTACACCTTAGTACTGCATGACTTAGTGGAGAAACAGCAAGTACAAATGTTATAGTCTTTTGGTTTGACCCAACTGAGACTGGAGGTGAATATACTAACTATTATACCACCGATGAGATATAATAATTGCTTGAAAATAAACAATACATTACATATCTAGTAAAATTGGTTTGTAGAAATACATAGTTTAAATGGTGAATCCACATTCTTTCAAATTGTGTGGAATTACGTCCGAACATGATAATGTTTACATTCAATTAACTCTAATTTTCACATAAGAACTGATGTTAGACATTATCATATAATTATATATCACCTTCTTAACATCTTCTGGTGTTGCTCGTCCTAAACCTAAGAAATCTTCTACATCTGATAACAAGCTCTGTAAGGAAAGTCTAGCCTTCTCTGTTTGATTTTTAGCTTTAATGGCTTCATCATATGCCATCTGAGCTTGAACTTTGGCTTCATCTGCTTCCTGTTGAGCTTCTTGTATCTACAATGGTAAAGTTATAAAGGTGAAGATGATCAGAGCATCTTATCCAATAAATACAGTGTTCTATTTGGACAATTTTTGATTGGTTGGTTGGTTAATGGTGTTTAATGCCACTTTCAACAATATTTCTGATATATCATGGCGGTCAGTTTTATTGGTGGAGGGAACCGGAGAACCCACAGAAAACTACCGACCTGTCGCAAGTCACTGACAAACTTTATCACATAATGTTGTATCGAGTACACCTCGCCATGAACAGGGTTTGAACTCACAACTTTAGTGTTGATAGGCACTGATTGCACAGGTAGCTGTAAATCCAACTACCATACGATCACGACCACGACAGCCCCCTCAGATGTTAGGTACTGATCAAGTGAAAGGGCAGTACTGTATACAGAAAATCAATCACATAAGACTATTGAATGTTGGCTTTATTGTAAATAAGATCTTTTAAAATCATTCCAGTGATATGCCATTTGAAAATTACTTATAGGTTCTTTTGTTTACAGATTCTTCTTTTTTTGTTCTTGGTTGAATTGAGATCTATATTTTTGTCCCCTTAATTTTGCTGCTCTACATCGATAAGATGAATGTGAGCCTATATGTCAATTGTGAAATTATAGGGGTTAATTATAGATGATCAGTCATCTTAACCACTACACCATGTCACTCACGGAAAATCAGAAAGCTTTTTTAGGTCAGGTGAGCCTAAAAGGCCTGTCAGACTTATTCTTCAAAACTAAAATTTAGGTAAAATAAGGCCATGTTGGATAAAATCAATAGCATTATAATCTTACCTCTGTAAGCATAATGTTAGCAAATTTTTCCTTGGAATCCAGTTTTTCTTTAGCATTATTAGCATGTTCAATGGCTTTGTCTGCTTTAGTTAAAGCTCCGTCACCACAGCTGAGGCCCCCACATTTGCCACACCCACCACCTCCACACACATCATCGCAGGGATCTCCTCTTCCATCACACACCTACAAATTAAGCAAAAAAAATAATTCTGACCACAAACAGAAGCATTTTCTACCTTCAATGTCGACAAATATGTTTGTTGTCCATTTCAGTCAAATTTCTACCATAATTTTACATTGTTTTTGTTATTGCTTTTTTAAAAATAAAAACAACAGCAACATATGTTTCATATTAACAGAATAAGTTCTGAATGCTAAAAAATATTTTCAATAAGATGAAAGCATATTTTTTTGTATTAATCATTATTTTCTTCTGACGGAAAAGAGTAAGAGGCTATTCTTAACGTAATTGGTTAATTAATAGCCGGTGTATTTTTCGTGTATTTTCATATTTAGGATTAATTTCGTTGATTTTTACTGCTGCCGGGGTATTTGCACGAGGATTTAACTTTTTTCCATCTGTGCCATGGTATTTGCGAAAACGTATTTCACTTTTTTACTCTCATGTGCATCAAACCGCCAAATTCATTCGGAATATTTCTTCTTTACCTTTATACATAAGGTAAATATAACGTGATTAATCAAATTTGAAACCCGGAAGTGTTCCGATGTAAACATATTTCACTTTTTTACCCTTGCGTGCCTCAAACCGTCAAATTCATTTGGAATATTTTTTCTTTACCTTTGTACGTAATGCAACGTTCCTGAAACAAACAATAAAAACAGAATATTCCTGAAAACGACAAACAAAAGGTATTATTTATTTAGCCAGTGTTCTAAATAATATTCGACGTAATTAAACAGATATATCATATTAGGAGGGGTATTTGCGAAAAATACTAGTCTTGAGACTAAATTTCCCTCGCCTTTCGGCTCGGGAAATTTTTCGTCTTTCGACTGGTATTTTTCGCAAACATGATATATCTGTTCAATATTCCCATTAATATTTAAAATCAGATGTAGTTGCATTATTTTTTAAAAACCACCGAAGAAGTCATGAAGCACTCCTGAAATAATTACCGTGATAAAAATGAAATTGTTATTTAATTACCATTTGATTGAGATCTGCTATTCTACTGCCAAGACTTGATACTTTTCCATCAATTTCATTCAGATCTGCCTCATTTTCCTGAATCTTCTGATTAAAGGCATCTTTATGATCTTCTAACATTTTCTCTACTTCTGATCTTGTTTTCATTGATTCATTCAACATCACCTGTGTACCGTCGACCTTAGACTGGGCCATTCTAGATTTTTGCTGAGCCTCTCTCGTTATATTAAAAGCACCTGTTGTAAAGGATGAAAGTGTTTTGTAACAAGTTACAATCATGAAGAAAAAAAAATATCAAACAAGAACTCATGACATCATCAAGAAATCTGTTCTTTTCTACAGATTTAATGAGATTTTTGTTCATAGAAGAAAAAAAATTGTAATTGAAAAGTATATTTGTAAATATTTGAGATGATTAAACATACAGCCGAACCTGTTTTAGTGACCACCTCTATTAAGCATCAACTTGTATTATGTGACCATAATATTTATTTCTCTTCACAATACATTTCATATCAATGAAACCTGTATTAAGCAACCATCTGTCTCATGTGACCCTATTTCACCTGTTCCCTTTGAAGGTCACATGACAGGTTTGACTGTATACTAAAACTATTTACCTTCAACATCTCTGGCTTGTATATCCGTAGCATTTTTCCTCAATTCATCAGCCTTTTTCTTCAGTTCCTCGACTCTTTGTTTCAGTGATATAATATCATTGTTACCTTTACGGATATCATCCATTCGGGAGTTAAACTGAATCTCTGTATTATTCAATCTTACAAACTCATCAGTCAGCAACTGCCTATAAAATCCATTTTATTCAAATGATCATTTTTCATTGGTCTATGTAGCCACATGTTTATTTTAATATAATGTATAACATATTCTAATACTTTTCAAATGTTTAATATAACTGGTAAAAAATTATTATCATATTAATGTACAGTATGTACAATATTCTTGTATCCTCGTCTGACAATAAGTCGGTCAGTCATTGGATAATGTTTGATTATTTTTTTCATGTTTGAAAAGTAAACATTTTTTTCTTTTTAATTATGTTCCTCATCTATTCTTGCTCACATGTGTAAAGTTCCATGGAAAAAAGATCGATAATAATAACACACTGACCCATATTTGTTTACTACCCTTTTTCCAAATGGCGTCCTATTACGTCACATAAAGCCGGTCAAAGGTCAATAAAGCACATGATTTTGTCATAGGCCAACCAAACTTAAAAAGTAAACCAGATTAAGAAAGTACAGTATTTTAGCTTTTTCAGTGTAATTGTTTTTTCTGAAAAATTTCAAAGGATGTTTTTTTTTAAACAATTTGAAATTGAAGTATTAAAAATTAATTATTTGATGCAAATATTAAACTTGCTTACCCATATAATAAAGTATTTAATCCAGTGAATTTGGTGTTTTTGCTTTTGTCAATACAATCTACTAGACTGACTGTACATTCTGCCATATTTTTGTAAAACAATTAATGACGGATTTCAATTTATTGTAATCACATTTATTATCACAGTGGTAACAATACAGTTTTGTTGATGCTATTTGTAATAATGACAGGTTTTTTTTACCCAGATAATCTCATTTTTCTGTCTGGTTTAATTTAATTCTCTGTTCAATTCATGCTATAAATTTTGATTATTGCTGTAAATTAATTCTTTTTCTATCTTCTCTGTGAATTTCATTTCATTACCCCAAGAAGTAAGGGGTATATTTGTTATTAAAGCAGCAGTGGAAATACAAAATAATCTGCCATTTTGTGACTAATGGAGAGCACTTGTATGTATTTTCCCGGTAAAATCTGGCCTACATTCCAGAAACGGTCATGAAGTGATGACGATTATGTCATCAAACCAGAAAAATAAAAATGCTTGATGAATACCATCGATGGAAACATATTTTATTTAACAAGCATAATCATCAGGAAAAAAAGACATTAGTAAAAAGGATATTTTTTACTTGCATGGAATTTATTCAATTCAAACTTCTGTTTTAATCTCATCTTGTAATTTTGATGTTGAAAAGAATTCCCTCTGTGTTTATGTACGCTATGAATATATACAGAATGACGTCATTGGTCTCGTGCTGTGCCAGAATTGTAAATCAAAACAAGTGACCGACTTTATTGCATGACCGAGCAGATGTCACGACATGATATTGCTTCAATCGACCTTCCACCACTAATGTTGTGAGTTCGAATCCCGCTCATGGCGAAGTGCACAACATTAAGTGATATAGTTTGTCAGTGACTTGCGGCAGGTCGGTGGTTTTCTCCGGGCACTCCAGTTTCCTCCACCAATAAAACTGACTGCCACAAAATAACTGAAATATTGTTGAAAGTGGCATTAAACACCATAAAACCAAACCAAACCAATCAATTGACCTTCATTTTTTGCAACAATTGTTTTAAAAGGCAATTTGATTGGAGATTAAATAAAATCTATTTAATTTTTTTTGCTTCTTACAATACAGACAATATTTTGAAGCTATAATATAAATTTTAACTTGACTATTTGGTCATGTTATACATAGCACCTGGGTTCACCCTTTTTTTATAAGTGGTGTTAGTATTGCTCAATCTTTAATTTTATGTGAAGAATTTTGTTGATCATTGTTCGTCTTTTTGTCCTTTTTCTTTTGACCATTGCATTGTCTTGTCCTTTGGCACTTTGGTATCTTCAAACTTTTCTTATTTATCATCTGAATATCACTCTTACCTGAGAGTCTTCAGCATATTTTCTAAGTCTCTGATGTCTTCAGAAGAAATGTTAGCATTCCTGACGATTTGTCTGATCTCTGCCAAATTATCTTCCATTTGTTTAAACTCTTTGTTGAAAGCACTCTCTACACCGGTGGCTTTAATATCCACTGCACGCTTAATTAAATCTGTTGTTTGTGCTTAAAATAGATATGTAAGAAAATATTTAAATAAACATATATAAACAAGTAGCAGTTTTGAACACTAATTCAAGAATATGTCAGGCAAACAAAAAGTCTGAAATTGTCAACTCTTAGGGCTCATGTCATTAAAATAATTCTCTTAACATAAATAGGGAAATATTTATATACATATACTGTAAAAATTAACAATAAATAATATGAAATACATATAGCAACACTCTGAATACCTAAAAAAAATCCATTCTAGTATCATCTTCTATTAAATTCTTAAAAGGAACAAACTCTAAATAGTTATTTTTGACACATTAATACCAAACTCTAAATAGTTATTTTTGACACATTACCAAACTCTAAATAGTTATTTTTGACACATTACCAAACCCTAAATAGTTATTTTTGACACATTACCAAACTCTAAATAAATAGTTATTTTTGACACATTACCAAACTCTAAATAGTTATTTTTGACACATTACAAACTCTAAATAGTTATTTTTGACACATTACCAAACTTTAAATAGTTATTTTTGACACATTACCAAACTCTAATTAGCTATTTTTGACACATTACCAAATTCTAAATAGTTATTTGTGACACATTACCAAACTCTGTATAGTTATTTTGATACATTTCTAGTTACCTAAATATCATTCATTATTTTTCAGAGGTTTTTAAATTCATCCTCCAAAAAAGCTGCCCTGTGTTTCAAAAATATGCTCAAAAATATATCAAAGGTTGCGAAATGACTTTTGTAACTATCAAATCATAGGTTTACGTCATCAAATATGATGCACTAATGTCTTTTTTACTAGTTAATTCAAATGTAAACATTGTTGTTTAAAATATTGATTTTTAAAAATATCTGGAATTAAAACTGTAAGATTTTCAACATCGTCCAATCAGAATCAATGTTCAGGTAATGCATAATAACATTGTCCTTTTTCTATGATGAAGTTTATAATTGTTAAACAAAATTAATCTGCTTTTTTCACCACTTAATTGTAAACAACTAATAATAAAAATTTATATTCCCTTCAGAAACCATACCTGACAAATCTCTTATGACTCTGTCCCAGTTGTTGAAGCAGTCTCCACATGGTTTACAGTTTGGAAGTTCCCCTGTAGTGCCCCTATCACATCTATCACACTTGTAACCACTGATGCCTAACAGACAGACACACTGCCCTGACCTTCTGTCACACTGAGTCTGAGCTGATCCTTGGTAGTTACAATCACATGCTGAAAACAGTCAATAACCAATCAATCAACAGTTAAATGAAACCCATTGGTCCATGAAAATTAGAGGGAGATAATCCTAGATCTATCATCCATAAGTCAGAAGTAAAGAATAATGTTCCAGGGCATAATCTAGCTTTGAATGCTTGAGAAAAGTGACTTCTCTGTCTTTGACAGAATAGGGAGAGTGATGAATCTTATGGAACAATGACATGATTGAATTGGCAAAAAAACCGATGGAATATGATGTAGTCATTCTTTATTATATTCTGTCAATGTAATTGACAAAACTAGGGTTTATTCCCAAAGCTTTTTTTGAGAAAGAACATGTGGCCATTTTTGCGGAGAAACAAATTTCACATTTCAGCAGCAAAAAAAAAGAAAAAAGAGAAGAAGACGATTTAGAAATTTTTGCCAATTTAATTAGCCAATCATCTGTTCAATTACGTTTTATAGTACAGGATGTTCTTCATTTGAGATCCCTACTGTGAGTGTCAGATCAAGAACGACAATAAAAATTCCTTTATCTTAGTATACTACTCAAATGTAACGTGGTAAAAGGATAATGCTTATCAATGATAATCTGTTCCCTAAACCACTAGATCATAATGACCCTCTCGATTTTCATGAAAAGCATCAGATTTCACATACTGAGATAAGTTTCTTTAAAACTGTAGAATGTAAACACTAACTAGACTTGTAACTTACGATAACATTGTACTGTTGGATCTCCCCAGTAATTATCCTCACAGGAGCTACAATCATGTCCACCACGACCTTGAATACACTGACACTGCCCATCAAACTATTAATTATAAAATAAAACTTTAAAATACTAGACATATGCAATGAATTGTTTTGTTAAATAATGTCTATACAAATAGTTTGTCAGTGACTTGCGACAGGTCAGTGGTTTTCTTCGGGTACTCCAGTTTCCTCCACCAATAAAATTGACCGCCACAATATAACTGGAAATATTGTTGAAAGTGTCGCTAAACACCATAAACCATCTATACAAATAATAGATTGTTAGTAAAATATTAAAGAAATATTTGTGAAAATCATAGATCTTAACCATTATATTAACAATTTCGGTAAAACTCATAGAGTAATATCGAGTGAGTGAGTGATTGTTGTTTAACGCCAAATGAGCAATTTTTCAACTACCGTATTTTACGGACGATAGGTCGATATTTTTTTTCCTCAACACGCTGGCTTCGACCTATCGTCCACATTGACCTATACAAGGATGAAGTTAAAAAAATCTGGAATCCCTAAAAAAAAATCTCGATAAAAATGACGATTTTGTTTACAGTATACCTTGAATTTGCTGTAGGGTTTTTTTCTGAATAAGAAGACTGAAATCATCGATGTTCTTGGGGAATAAAAGTATACTAACAAGGGGTGCAATTCCGGAGAAAAAATGTTCAACATCCGAAAAAAATCAATAATATTCAATGATTGAAGTGTTAGCGAAAATCAGTTCAATATTGAATTGTATAATAAAATATATACTATAAAAAATGTATGTTGTTGAAAAAAAATCACAGGGTGGATCGTTTTACAATATAAAATTATTGTCACAAAATATCTAAATATAGCTATATAGGTTTTCCATCTACCACGAGCATGCGCACGGGGTTTTAGTAAAAAATGGCGGTTGCATTACATCTCACAATAATTTGAATACACGTGGAGAACAAGCTTTTAATACTAAATATACTGGAAAATAATTATCGATTTCGTTAAACTAGAATGTTCTACACTTGAATTGGTCAATTAGGAACAAATAAAATAATCACCATGAGATAATCAACACAGCCACAGGTGAACATCAGTCGGCACTTAATTATCCTGATCAGCTGATTGAAAATTTACTGGACCGAGATGATCACATAATTTGTGTACTACTAATTAAACACAGTTTAAAGGTATGTCAATAAAACTGCACAAGGTGATACATTGTTTTGACAGCTTGATTATTTTATTGTATGAACATCCGTTTACCATCTATTGTGACACCCACAGATGGCCTGATTTGAATGTCATCGATGTCTGGCTTTACAAACCAGACTCCCCATAAAAAACAAGTTTAAAAACAAAATTTTATTTTATTTAATTTTCATAATTATTTCGTTTATGACACATTAGAGTAGTATTCTTGAGTTAATACTTACATATACTTATCGAAGAACATCGTTATAGGACAAATGTTTACCGATGTAAAAAAAAAAAACACAAAAAGTTTGATGTGAAGATACTTACCCAAGTTGTCATCGGCAACCTCGACCTATGGAATGCTTCGACCTATCTTAGTATTTACCCAAAAATTTAGCCGAAAAGCAGCAATTCGACCTATCGTCCCCATCGACCTATAGTCCGTAAAATACGGTATATCATGGGAGAACAAGTCACATTTCAATGAGATGATGAGGTCCGGTTTGTTCTAGGCCAACACGCTTAATTGGTTCTTAATAGTGCTAGCTCACTGAAACAACAGTTCGCGGGTAGACATGTCACTCCACTCTGACATGTTATCCTGATTTAGAGTCAAGGATAATTAACATAAATATCTGAGTGTCTTTAAAACTCAGCAATTTTTCGGCTATATCATGGGAGAACGAGTTACGTTTTGATGAGATGTTGATGTCCACTTTGTACTAGACCAACACGCTTAATTGAATCTTAACAGTGCTAGCTCACTGAAACAACAGTCTGGGGGTAGACATGTCACTCCACAATCGACATATTATCCTGATTCCGAGCCAGTCAATTGTAGTGTTTTAAAATTCTAATTCAAAGATGTTCAGCTGTCAGTCAGTACTGGTATTAAACAAATTATCACAGTTAGTTGTATGGTTCATATTTTCGTACAGAATGTAAGTTCTATAACAACATACTACACACATGTTAAACTGGTACCCACTGGTTATACACAATGTATATTTAATTATATACCTGATTACACTCTATCCCTGTTGATCCTGTTGGGTCACAACCACAAGAAGAACATCCCATCTGACTGGTGATATTCCAGAAGCCTGAGGCACAGGCATCACATTTCTGCCCCACAACATTAGGTAGACATGGACATTGGCCTGTTATCTGATCACACTCACCACCATTAGGATCAGTACCATAAGGATCACAGATACATTCTGTTAATATCAAATATCAGGAGTAACTATAATTACTGAGAATTCTTTTAAATTCGTAGATACTAATTTTTGTGCTTTGAGGAAAAATTGTATTTTCTTTGACACGTAAATTAGTAGAGGGTTAGGGTTATGGTGTCTCATGCCACTTTCAACAATATTTCAGCTATATTGTGTCGGTTCCCTGTTATAGTCTGTATATATATTTATATAAATAGACAACTATTCATTCAATTCTTAATTTCTTGGTTTAATACTATCCACGAAATTGGTACATTTTGTTTGTATATCTCGATTACTAATGAGTCTACATTAGACAAATAAAATTTGATACATGCATAGGCTAAAATTCATGCAACAAAATTTACAAGTACTGAGGGTGTGGGATTTTTATGAATTGATTGTATTTTTGTCTAGTGAAGGACACTCTAATTTAAATAATCTCAAACTGGCACAAAAATATGTATTACATCATTGAATAAATATCTATTCTTGAATGGTGTGCGACTACAAATGTGGGGGGAAAAAAAACAATACTTGAAACAAAAGTTATAAATGATTTACTTGTATACACATGAATTTAGAGGAACAATTCTGGATGGATTTGCTGGGGATAACCCATTTTTAAATTCTTTTGGACCTCTTTTTTTATCTGTAACATTTCATTTTAATGTGTTTTTTGAGAAAATTGTGAGTGAATGATGTGAGGTGAGTGATTGTTGTTTAGCGCGAAGTAAGCATTTTGAAGCTATATCATGGCGAGAACAAGTTATATTTTGATGTGATGATGATCATGTCTGTTTTGTACTAGACCAACATGCTCTCAGTTGGATTTTTAAAGTGCTACTCACTGTGGTGCTAGGTCATTAAAACAACATTCCACAGGTAGAAATGTCTTTCCTCTTGGGACACATTATCTCCATTCCAAGCCAACCAGTCTTTGCTCTTATTATTTAATACTGTGTGCTTAGTGGAGAGGCAACAGATACCAATTTTATAGTGTTTGGTTTCACCAGACCAGGCCTCAAACCCATGTTCTACTACAGTAGACAGGCATGTTAACCATTATATTGGAGAAAATAGGCTTCACTGTCACACTGTCAGACATATATTAATCCTGTTTATATTAAACTTACGTGCACAATTTTGAATTGTAGCATCACCATAGAAACCAGTACTACACTGTTCACAGTTAAATCCCTCTGTATTAAACAAACATTTGAGACATTCTCCAGAGGATGTATCACAGCTGCCAGGAATGTTAGGATCAATGTTATTATTACAGATACAGGGTTCACAGGTACCATTTACGTCCTTAGGACTTCCAAAATAATTGTCTGTACATGTATCACAGTTTGGACCTAAAAATAGACAATAATTACCGTATATATAAATATATATCTTTATTCTCATACAGCCAAATACATTGGTACAGAGAAAAATAACAACATAATAATAATTTAAGATATAAACATGGGATCTTAGAATCAATATTATCATTCAGCTATAACATGGTGAGCTACATAAATAATTTAACATATAAACATGGGATCTTAGAATCAATATTATCATTCAGCTATAACATGGTGAGCTACATAAATAATTTAAGATATAAACATGGGATCTTAGAATCAATATTATCATTCAGCTATAACATGGTGAGCTACATAAATAATTTAAGATATAAACATGGGATCTTAGAATCAATATTATCATTCAGCTATAACATGGTGAGCTACATAAATAATTTAAGATATAAACATGGGATCTTAGAATCAATATTATCATTCAGCTATAACATGGTGAGCTACATAAATAATTTAAGATATAAACATGGGATCTTAGAATCAATATTATCATTCAGCTATAACATGGTGAGCTACATAAATAATTTAAGATATAAACATGGGATCTTAGAATCAATATTATCATTCAGCTATAACATGGTGAGCTACATAAATAATGTATGCATGTAAATAATATAATTAATAATAACTAAGGTCAATTTCACTCAGGTAGAAGTAGTCTTAGCCAACATTGGTTATCCTGTTTAGATCTATGAGTTTACTTGTTCTCAAAGATTTACATTATTCTGTTTCCTATTTATGCTATTCTATATCTTTTATTCTCAATAAAGCATCATAATTTGACAAGGTATAGAGAAATATGTATGTACAATATATATAATAATATGTACTTTAGTACGTATATAATAAAGAAGATATGAAAAAAAAAACGTACAAAGAGGAACAATTCAATAGATTAAGCCTGGAGTATACATACGGTTTTATTTATGTCTTTAATGAATTTGTTAAGCTTTGATCGGCTCCGATTTCTTTTTGGAAGACAGCAATAATTTATATTTTAAAACATTTGGTCTACTGTAGTAATCTTTTGACTATGAGTGTTCCTCATGAATATTATTCCAAGAAAGTGTTGTGAGCATTGAATAGATATTGACTTATTTCTTAGGAATAAGTTTGGTGATGATGACTAGGTCAAGATAACCTTCAACTTCCATTTGAAATGAAATGTCAAACAGCCAATTACCATTTAGCGAAAAATGGACAAATATAGAATTCTATGGAAAATTTCCTTCATGTGATTATACGCCGCAAAGCACATGCTGACAAATGTCATACTGATAATTACCAATAGCGAAAAATGGGACAAATATAGAATTCTACGAAAAATTTCCTCCGTGTGATTATACGCTGCAAGGCACATGCTGATATAAAATGTCATACTGATAATTACCAATAGTGAAACTTGCATGGACAAATATAGAATTCTATGGAAAATTCATTTGCAAGGCACATGATGACAATTTATCCATTTGTTTGGGGGAAAATAAAAGTTAAATGCAAGAAAACCACATGTTAGAAAATGAAACATTTGACATATACAGTAGTCCCCCTCTTATACCCCTTCTGCCATGAAAAATGGCCTAAGAGGGGTGGCCTCTCTAAAGGGAGGAAATTTAGTAGTATTTTACAATTTCTGTGCATCTGAAATTTGACCCGATAAGAGAGGCTGGTGGGTCTTATTAAAAGGGGACTACTGTGCTGTCATATGACCCTAGTTGTAAAGGTATATACCTTGGAATCCTAGATTACAGTTACAGACAACAGTTTGTAAACGTGAATCTTCATAACAGGAGTCTGCATGTTGTACACTACTGTCTGGTCCCCCTGGACACATACATGGTCGACATGGAATACGGTAATTGATACGAGGATCACCATAGTAACCATCAAAACACCTGAAATTATAATTATTATAATTTATTACATTTTATGGCTGCCATGAGTTTATTGGACTTTAAGGAGTCCAAGATTGCAAACATAAAGCTATCAGTACATATTTTGTTTTGGTTTTTTTCAGTTAAATAGTATAAGTTATTATCCCAATAAAGTTTTCTGTACAATGTTCTAGTAAAAAATACAAAATACTCCATGTGTTTACGTTTTTACTGTTTGTGTATACACATATTCTATTTTTAAAATCAAGTTAGAGGTAGAAGATAACTTCTATTTTGTAAGTTACTTATTTTCAATATCCAATAAATATCCAACAGACATATTTCTGGAATAATTTAAGCAATCAACCGATGCACAAATGAGAAATAGAGACAAGTTATTAATTTGACCAGTTTCTGGTTATTGGTATAAATAAATTTTCATGCTGATATTTTTTTCAGTGAAATATCTTTGTATATTTTGCAATACGCTTTTTTCCCCTCCAAATCCATATCCAATGGTTCGATCTGGTTCCAGCTTTTACTTCAATATAACTTTTCAGTTTACACCATTATTTATTTTCAGTTAATCTTGCCATCTTCAATATATTTCTGTGTTCAGTAATATCATACCTGTTAACCCTCCCCCTTTTCACGGGAGTCTCCCGCGTAAGAGCCTTATCTCCCGCATGGACTGAGTCTCCTACGCGGGAGACATTAATCTCCCGCACACACCTTTTCCTCCCACACGATCTCCCCCCAACAAAAAAATCAAGTACAATAAAATCTTGACCTACATTTTGCGATCAATATTTCTGGAAATTCCCCATTTGGAACTCCCGCGCTGATGAAAAACGCCGAGAGATACGAATGGTAAAGATGTTTAAATGTTATCCGGTTATTGATCTGTTTGACACTTTTACAGGTAAATTGGGTCATGGAGATTAATTAAGGTGTTGATGATTATACAACAATTATCCACCGATTGATAGTTAATTGGGGATAAGGAAGTGGGTTTGTGGCACACGCTTAGATGATTAGAAGTGTGATAGCGGCAATTACAAATAGTTATAAACCGTTGTGCAAACAGGAGTCGGACAACCTTTGATGACGAGGAAAACTTCTTATTTCGATCAAACGTGCAATGAATTCATCTCGGATTGAGTTGATATGGCTTGTTTGGGACCAAAGCCGATCAAAGTATTATTTAAGGACTAAGTTCCAGGATGGAATTGATAAACCACAAAAATGCCAAAATGTATGCTATCACCCAACGCACCAGCAGCAAAGTGACTTTAATTTTAGTGCTCTATGACTTTATTGTTCAGAACATTCTGTCTTCATTTATATTGCTTTGTTATAACCTTATGATTATGAATGATTATGAATAAATTATAAATACAGTTTTTATCCTTCATTCATCATATGAAACACTACTAATAAGACAGAAATGTAAACAATATATATTGAAATGGGATGCAGTTGGTTCAATACTGAAACAAACAAAAAGAAAACATCAGTTAACAATAAAAACATGCATCAAATACGTCGATAAAAAATCTCCAGTTATGAGACCAAATCTCAAGCCAAAAATTTACAAATCTCCAGTTGTAGCATAGCAACTCTATCACATGTATGCAACTACAAGGTACAATTTTGTGCGTTTAAAGGCGACGCACAAAATCTCCCCCTTAGAAGAGTTGGTAGGGGGGAGATCTCCCCCCTAGCAGTTCCCAGAGGTTAACAGGTATGGTAATATATTTTGTGAAGTTGTTGACTTTGACTCTGCCACTAATAAATTCATGTACTTTACACTTTTTAAGGAGTTTTTGCAAATGAGTTTTCCAAACCAAACTCAGCATGGCTATATAGAAAATCACATTCTTAATGAGATTACAAATTTTATTTGATCAAATCTTGTTTTCTACGAGACAGTGTTTATCCAGTCTGATAGCAAGTCTTCTAATAGTTTTTATATGAAGGACTGTCAGCCTAAGAACACAGTCGTTAGTTCCATTAAACAGGAAGTCTTTATTTAAAGGTCAATTCACTGGAAAACCCTGAGAGGGAATAAATAAGGTTTGACAAGAAAGGAAGTCGTTATACAGAAGTATAACTTTTGTGCCTCATTAACCTTCTACATTTTTTTTAAAGAAATATTGGCATTCAAAGCCAATTATCTGACAGCAGATGAATACAGAATAATGTCAGTAATGAATGTAGAGACAGACATTGTTGCTAGTATTGCAGCGAGTCTGATATGACAAGCTGTGATACTGTTTATAATATACTGTGAATTCATTTTTATTCGTGGTATACCAATTTTCGTGGTTTTCGTGGGTGCCAGCAAACCATGAATTTAAATGTTCGACGAAAAATGACCATTTGATTTCCGTTTGGCGGTAAGCAAGGTTTTGACAACACAAACGTTTGTAGCCATGTAGGTAATTCAACATTGTTACATGATGTAATTGTAATGCATGTCTTGTGAATCTAAAATAGATGTACATGTGTGTCATTTTGTGATTGATAAACATGTAAACTCTAAGTATCTTGGAATAAATTGTTTATTGTTGTGACATTTATGAAAACATTTTGCAGTAATAACTTCCAGTATTTTTGTATTGTTTAATGAAGTGTTGATTAATAAAGAAAAATAAAGGATAAATTAGTAAAAAGAAATTAAATTGCTTGCACATATAACATCAATACACATAAATACAAAACATTTTTGGTAAAATTTCAATCGATAATACTAACATTATTGTCACCTTTTATAATTGCTGTATAAACATTTTGATTGACAATCATAAAGTTTATTGGTGATAATGATCGGATTAACGGTATACTGGTATCATATATGCCCAGAGGTCAGGATTTTAATTTGTTGACACGTGATGTTTAACTGCTGTGACATAAAATTTCACACCTTTTTTCTTAACCGTTTAATGCAACTTTTTTATATGTATCATTTATGGCATGTCATGTTCCCGTAGAGTACAAAGAATTATAATTTAAGTTTTGACTCCTAGTGTGAAGTTTAGCAAAAAACATACCCTTTTGACGGATCAGGCAGTCATGGCGTAACGGGAGCTTTCACCTTAACGCTACCAGACTTTAACCACTGTTGTAGAGACATTGTGTTATGAGAGAAACCATTTTTTTCTCGGTATTTATGACAAGTTGCTCAATAGTAGATTCACGGCTTGGGATGCAAACATTGTATGCCCGCTTCTTATCTTTTGATCATCTTTCGATGATTACAAATTATTTCTGATTGGATGTTATTGATTTAATTTGTGGGCTTCTTCAAAGAAGTATTAATTATGCAATCAAATAATTATCAAAATTGTAACAAGCTGATAATGTACAACAATGATCCATATTTGTTTGGCGTACTTGTAAATTTACTTAAAATGAATACTTTACTGTAGAATCGCGACACGCAAAATCTACGAATTTGAAGTGAAAATCCACGAATTTAACTATCTCACGAAATGCCTTTTTTTCCAATCCACGAAAATTGGTACCAACGAAATTAAATGAATTTACAGTATGTCAAGACCTTCAAAACTGATGTTATTGTCTATATTGGTAATGTCATAATGTGTTTGACGTCACACTGAGTGACTGATCGATATTATACAATTAATGACTTTTCATAAGGTGGACACTGTGATTTATCAACCCCGAGGAAGTGATGTTCACCGAAGCCAACGGCTGAGGTAAACATCACTTCCAAGGGGTTGATAAATCAGTGTCCACCGAAATGAAAAGTCATCAATTGTTTTATTAAATGACACATTCTAAGAGTAATTTTAGGGTGAAAATTGTGATTTGTTGCTGTTTCTAAGACATTTCCATTTATTCTTTTTTATATGTAGCTGCTTCAAACCAACAAACACCAGTTTTTAAAGCTTGACATTTTTAATGTTTCAAAACAATAAAATTGATTAAGAAAAAACGAATACAATTTCAAAATTTTAACAAATAAAATATCACAGTTTCAGTAACGTGTCTTAACTTCTGGTTCTACTGACGAAGCTGCTTCGTTCATTTTTGTTTACTAACAGTCGTCTGCTGATTACCGAAGTTCGCTAGCAAGAACGCCTCTGATTGGTTGATGTTCAAAATGTCGGCCAATCAAATTTATCGATATTAATCAGTCTACTGGTTTTCCCCTGTTACTATATTTGGGTACGTACTAACTGCGACATGAGATTTATTAACCTCATGTGCAAAATTGCACGGTGGACATGTAGTTCTGTTAGAGGAAGCAATGAACCTTCTAAACCAATCAGAATTAAGAAAATTCATGGTCATTTAATAATATACATTAATGACTTTTGATAAGGTTGACACAATAATTTATCAACCCAGAAGAAGTGATAATGACTAAGGCATGGTAAAAAAAGCTATCAAAAGATAATGACCAAGGCAAACATCCGATGTAATTGATCATTTCTTGGGTTGATAAATATCATGTCAACTGATATCAAAAGTCAACAATTGGTTTATTAAATGACTTGTTATCCGAAAAACCATCAGGATTTCCCAAATCTATATTTGGGTACTTGACATCTATGACACACTAATTGTCCACCTCTCGTGCAAGATTGTGAGGCGATCATAATGTTTGTTCAAAAAGGGCGATGTATGGTTTTGACCAATCAAGAAAACCAATTTTTTCAGTCATTTAAAAATTTTCAGTATCAGTCAGTTTGTTGATACAATATCCCTTAGTGAGATCAAAGTAAAAATGTATTAATTACAGATAAAATTTAATACTGCACAAATTAAAAACTACAATTATGTCTAAATTGTGTACCTTAGTAATCTTTACTTCAAGCTTTTAAATTTTTTTTCTTTAGTGTGAAATATTGATAATCTAAGCCAACAGACAGTACAAATTAAGTACTTACTTATCACAATACTCCCCACCAGTAAAATCTTTACAACCAATACAATGTCCTGTCAGGTCATCACAGGTATCAGCATTGCCATTACACTGGCATGGTCTACAGCGTGGGAATCCCCAGTGACCGTCCTGACAACTATCACATATTCTTTTACCCACATTACTGATACAGTTACACTGACCAGTTCTTGCATCACAAAACCTATCCTGTGCTCCATATTCATGACAATTACAGGCTGAAGAACGAAAACAAATGAACATTTAATCATAGCATTCCAATTTCTATTTCTTAATGATTTCAGACATATCGAAATATACCGGAACGTTGGACCTGACAGGTAAAAATCAAGCCAGTCCGACAATGTTTTCGGCATATCGGTCCGAAAGTCGTGTAAAAATTTGCTCTACTTCGGCCAGGAAACAATTTTCTCTTTGTCGGTCCATCAAGCAGTGTCTTTAAAAGTCAATCTTTCTTGCAATAGCATGTTTATTTCTTTAAATAAGCATTTTCTGTGAATAACTTGACCATTGTGTAATCCTAATCGAGTAACTTCCCTTAAAGAAATATAATTCGTCCCAAATATAGATCGGCATTCGACTTGATCGGTCTTTAAAATAAACCAAACCGATTATCATTTTAACTATTTGTATTTTGAAAATATATATTCATAAGTTTCTTTAGGTTGATAAAGTTTGTATTCTTCATTAAATATGTTCTTAAAACATAATTTCTTGGTACATTGTCATTTGTAAAAAGAATCGGAACGTAATGGTTCGACATGGTTAGGTACGAAAGATTCATGATTTGATAAATACAATACGGACGAACCTGAAACTGAAAGATAATTGCCAAAACACATTTGAGTCGGCATCTCTTTCAGAGAGTTAGTCCGCAAGGAAAACAAACAATACCTTATTTACTCATGACCACATTAAAAATAACATTCTATAAAAATATTAAAAGTGTTCTTGTATTGGTAAACCATCATTTTCTTATCTTAGGTGGAAAAAAGGGGGAGGGGTGAATTTAATGTCTGAACAGAATTTTTTTTCACAACAAATCATAGTTTTTTTTCACAAAGACATTGATGATGATGATGATTATGAAGATGAATGTTATGATTTCCAGGATGACTTTTTTCAAATTTGAACAAATATTGAGAATGTCACGAGATAACTGAATACCTATACAAATTATTCTTGAAGTAAACATGTGAAACAAATAAATGAGTTTTTAATGGCGATGCGGAATATGTGGTAGTATTTTAGGTTTTTATTCAGTCAGACAGTTTTTCTTAAATTGCCTGACCGAATGTCAGACAAAGTCTTGGGTTTTCGATATGTCTGTGATTTACATGTTGCTCCACTCAAGTACATTATTAATGCTGCATGTTTAGTAGAGAAGCAGCATACTACCATTTTGTAGTCTTTTGTTTTGACCAGACAGGAACTTGAACCCATGATCTACCAACCTCGAGACAAGCACACTGACCATTACACCACAGATATGGTTTGTGTAACAGTATCAATAAAACATAATTGAGCTAAATTATGCAATTATTTTGCACACACAAAAAAATGAAATACAAAAGATTAAAAATCATATCCTAAAATGTGAATTTGATTGTGAAATACACATATGCAATGTATATTGTTTTGCTGGCCTTTTCTGTTCATCAACAGAGTGCCTACATATTAAAACTGAAAAAAAAAAACTCTTTTCTATCAAATCATTTTCACAGTAATCTTATCTTTACCATATCTTGTACAAAGTGATATCCAAATATATGTCACATTGTCCTCTTAACCTTCAACTCACGTTTGCAGCCATCAGGTCCAAAGTCATAGGTGCCAGGAGCACATCTGTTACAGCGGCGCCCAACTACATTAGGTTTACATGTACATTGTCCTCCAGCTGGTTCACACTCACTGCTCAGGGATCCCATAGGGTCACACTGGCATTCTGTAATTTAAATGTACAATTAGTTGGAAATACAGCCAACTCAACACTTTTGGAGTGGAAGTGAATCTGTGAAGATTTTTTGTATTGTGTTGTTGTTGTAGATCCTATAATCAGAGGGGAGGGGTTGGGACCCCATAAACTGGCTTAAACCCACCACATTTTTGTGCATGTCCCAAGCCAGAAATTTCCAAAACCACATGTCATAATATTTTTTTGTGTTCAACGGTTTGAAGTGAGAGGTGGTTGTTTGTTTTGTTGATAATGATGGGATTTTAACTTTCTTTTTCATATACATTTGGCATAAAAGATTAGGACTGTGACAGTTTAAATGCCACTCTCACCATTCTTTCAGTTAGATTGGTGGTGGAAACCAAAGTATATGTAGTCATTACAAACACTTTTATCACATAAGGCTGTACCCAGAACACCTTGAAACATGTGAGAGTTATACTCACAAACCTTAAATTAGGCCAGCCTTTTATGGTCCCTGACCTTGTGAATAAATTGTAAAGGATTTAATTAAGGGGAACTAAGGATATTGAGTGGAAACCAAAAGCAGAACGTAGAGACGTATGTTCAGACATAGGTAAAACTTAATGTTGCAGAAGCCTGGAGGTGGGGGTCAGAACAATCATTCTCTAACTGTATATAGCTTCTAAGGAGTGCTACTGAAGCATGGCGGAGGGGGCAGAACAATCATTCTCTAACTGTATATAGCTTCTAAGGAATGCAACTGAAGCATGGCGGAGGGGGCAGAACAATCATTTTCTAACTGTATATAGCTTCTAAGGAATGCTACCGAAGCATGGCGGAGGGGGCAGAACAATCATTCTCTAACCATACATGGTTTCTAAGGTGAAACCGGTTTACTTTGAATTAGCCACTATTTTAGTTATCTGGAGTAATTTGAGCAAATAAGAACAACAAATGAAATTCTGAACTATTCAAAGAAAAAGAATTTTTCTGGTTTGAGAGAACAATGTTCTAATGTAATACAATAATGTAAAGTGGTATATGATTTCTACTTCAAAAGGGGCCATCCAATGGTAGTTGGATTTACAACTACCTGTAGAATCAGTGCCTATCACCACTAACGTTGTGAGCTCGAATTCCACTCAGGCAAGGTGTACTTGATACAACATTATGTGATAAATTTGTCAGTGACTTGTGACATGTTGGTGGTTTTCTCCGATTTCCTCCATCTATAAAACTGACCGCCACGATATAACTAAAAGATTATTGAAAGTTGTGCTAAATATCATAACCCTAACCCCCTTACATCAAAGAAATTAAAACATACAAAATGACTAGACTTACCAAGAGCTTGTTGGTGAATGATGGATGAGATACTAAATGTCAGTTTTCTACAGAAGTCTTGTAATTCTTGTTGATATACAGACAATTGTGATTCTCTACAGCGGTATCTGATAAACTCATTTTTAATGTATTCTGGATATCCAATGCCGTGGAATATTGGAATGCTATCTACATTTGGTGTCAATATCATCTAAAAATAGACAAAATACAACGGTATATAAAAGTTTCAGGTTCAACTTTCCAAACCTGTAGCTTGTAAAAACGTATGTAGGCCAATTTTTATTTGGCAAGATATAACTTCAATACTGAATAAAATACAAGCACAATAATGGCAATTGATATTGTTTCAATATTTTGTACTTAAACTATAAATGTTTTTATTCAATAAAAATTAGCTGTCCTCTTGACTTAATTCCTTCTCTCCTTGTGAAGAATAGGGCTGGGAACAAGTCCTCTCCATTTGCTTCTGTCCTGGGCTGATCTTACTGCCATGATTCGAAACCAAACTCTTTCCTCTCCTTCTCGATGGTACGTCTCCATGTTTCTTTTGGTCTTCCTCTTTTTCTCTTCCCTTCTGGTGTCCAACTCAGTGCTATGCACGGGTGAGAATTGACATCCATTCTTAGTACATGGCCTATCCATTGCCAACGACGTTTCTTAATTAAGGAGCTGGTCTTGGCTACCCCTGCTGATTTTCTTACTTCCTCATTGGATATTTTCATTGGCCAGTAAATTCTAAGTATTTTTCTTAGTCACATGTGTTGGAAGGTGTCTAGCAGTTTTTCATCTCCTTTTGTCATTTTCCATGTTTCACTGCTGTATAAAAGTACGGCAATTACGTTTGAAATGAAAAGTTTCACCTTGGTCTTTCTGTTGAGTTGGTTGCTGCTCCAGATCTTATGCAGCTTGTTGAAGGCTACTCTAGCATGGTCAATTCTTCTTCTGATGTCTTCATTTGTGCCTCCTGTTTTGCTGATGGTTGTGCGAAGATATATAAAATCTTCCACATCATCTACGTCCTTTTCACTGATGGTGATTGCCTGGCTGTTATTGGCATTGAGCCACATTACTTATTTGTTTTTCCTGCATTGATTTTTAAACCCATTTGAGTAGCGTAGTTGTTCAGGGAGTTTAATTTGTTTTGCATATGGTCTTTACTGCTGGATAAAAGTGCAATGTCATCTGCGAAGTCTAGATCATCTAGTTTTGTTGTCATTTTCCATCTAATGCTTGTGTTGTTATTAGCTGTTGTTGTCTTTCTCATTATCCAGTCTATAACTAGGAGAAACAAGAAGCCTGACATGTTGCACCCTTGTTTGACACCAGATCTTACTCTAAACCATTCTGTTGTTCCCGATCCGTCCACTACTGCACATTCACTGTCCTCATACATCGATTTAGTCATTTTAATAAGCTTTTCATGTATTCCATAGCTGCCCATAATCTTCCATAAAGATTTCAACAGCGTAAACTTTATGGTAGCTGTCCTCACTCAGTTCTTATTGTATGAAATTGTATACCAGATAAAAAGAAATATACAAAATTTCATTTTTTTTACTTTATTGTGACACGTTTTCAGCAGGAAACTGTTAACACACCAATCAATAATTTACACCAGGTGACCTCAATCCAGAACATGAACTTATACATACCAGTGTGTTATTGATTATACACAATTAACAGGGTTCCCACACAAATTTCATAAAATTCCAGGGTATTTTTCCAGGAATTTTTTCAATTTTCAAGGGTGATTTTAGAAAAAAAGGTTGGCGGTTTTCTTGACTTTAGAAAGGGATCTGATCCATCTCTGCAAAGCAGATCTAGAGTCCTTTACATTCAATGTAGTTATATATCAGAATCAAGCTTAACTGAGGGAGGAAAATGTATCGTACTGAAATAGATCAGACATATCCCTATCAGAATCACTGCATGAATCCTCAGTATCAGATAACAGATCTTACCTTGCCCTTTGTGGTTGTTTGGTTGATGGTGTTTAACACCACTTTCAACAATATTTCAGCCATATCGTGGCGCTCAGTTTTATTGGTGGAGGAAATCGGAGGACCCGGAGAAAACCACCGACCTGTCGCAAGTCACTGACAAACTTGGTGATAGGCATTGATTGCATAGGTAGTTGTAAATTCAACTACCATACGATCACGACAACGACGGCCCTTGCCCATTGTGATGCATAGTCAAACAATGTCAAAAAATCCTCACTGGTGAATGAATACTTTAATCTGCGATACAAGGCTTTAAAGTAAGATCCACTTAAAATATCTCTGTATTTTACATACAGATTTATCCATGGAAAACTGTCTCTTTTCCAAGCAGGGTTAAAGTGCAATGTTAATTAAAAGGTACAACAGTTCAGAATGGTTAGAACTTGTTCTGGATAAAGATACACTGATCTTTGAATACATACCACCTCTGACATATTTTAGCGTCAATAAGATTTCACTCACAATTTCAGAATACTGGGTCAACTGCTGACAATTTTCTAGCGAAAGATGGACCAAATGGGTGTTTTTCAATGATGCTATAGCCTCTATAGTAAGATAAACATTATTGTCCATATATGGTTGTGCAGATACATGAATGTTTGACATATCTGCCTGTGAAATAGATAACTTAACACGACATCACGGCATCATCTCCATCACATGTTTTTGGTGATCGTTGTTATCAAAATACCCTTGAAAAGCCTTATCTTACAAACGTGCATATGAAACAGAATTCACGATCTGTTTCTCCCTTTCAATACTCGTCCCAAAGTCATTGGTACCCATATCTATTGAACTAATGATATGCTGCAGACCTCACTGGTCCGAAATTTTAAAGGAACGAAAGAACAATGTTCAAAGGGGAGTAATTCAATGTTATCTAATGACTTCCGTTTTCTCGATTTTCAAGGACATTTCCCCGGCATTAAATACAATAAATCAAATCAAATCAAATTTAAAATGCTGGGGTTTAAACTTACAGAGTCTATGAGAGTAGTAGATAATAAACTTACAGAGTCTATGAGAGTAGTAGATAATAAACTTACAGAGTCTATGAGAGTAGTAGATAATAAACTTACAGAGTCTATGAGAGTAGTAGATAATAAACTTACTGAGTCTATGAGAGTAGTAGATAATAAACTTACTGAGTCTATGAGAGTAGTAGATAATAAACTTACTGAGTCTATGAGAGTAGTAGATAATAAACTTACTGAGTCTATGAGAGTAGTAGATAATAAACTTACTGAGTCTATGAGAGTAGTAGATAATAAACTTACTGAGTCTATGAGAGTAGTAGGTAATAAACTTACTGAGTCTATGAGAGTAGTAGATAATAAACTTACTGAGTCTATGAGAGTAGTAGCTAATAAACTTACTGAGTCTATGAGAGTAGTAGGTAATAAACTTACTGAGTCTATGAGAGTAGTAGCATCTGGAGTAGCTACATTGGTCTTATAATGATTGAAGTGAACTCTGATCTTGTAGTCTCTACCTGGTTCTAAACAGGCTGCAGGTCTAACTACTGTGTATCGACTTCCTGTAACACAAAATATATTTATAATTTACAGTTTAAATGATCAATAATCTAACTAAACATTCAAAATCAAAATATTCTCAAAACAATCATTATATAACATCTAAATACATATAAATCTATATTCTTCTCTTTGAATATTTGTCGAATTACTCAAATATTTAGCAGCTCACTTCGTGCCCCTGCTCATTTAAATATTGATATAAGTTCAGGGGTTTCAAAGTGGGCCGGTACTCGGTACTTTTACCCATCTGAGATCGTGTATAGTACCGGCAGAAATTACTGAACCCCCCAAAATTAGCGGTGGTCAAAACCACAAGTACAATAGGCTTGTGGAATATTTTTCATAAAAAATTAATGATCACGTCAATTGCTGAATTCTCGCATTCAAATCGAACAACTGCGTCACGACCAAGTTGACGGGATATTCCCTGTTTTAAAAATAAGTTTACCTTAGAATCATAAATAGCAGTTTGCGCATGCAGTAAATAGATATGTTTTCGCCCCAATATCTTTTCATCCTTGTGTAAAACTCGGACCGGAACAAAACTGACATCATTTCAAAATAAAAAATGACCGATTACAAATTATGTTCAAACACAATTTAGTGTAATCTCCAGTAATATAAGTATGATCATTATGTATTATGAATATATGACTACACAATATTTTGTGCGATTTTTTTTATCCATTTAAAACCCAGGGTCGAATCATTTTGGGGCGTACTTGTCTTGTTGCTTAACTCTGTCCATATTGTTTAACTTCCGGTATAAAAAAAATAAAAACCTATGGCTAATTTATTTACATATTTTGACGGGGTCCTACCACGGTTGTTCACAGAAATGAAAGTGTGCTGAAAAACATTTTCAAAAGGGGGTACGAGGAGATAAAGGATAGAAAATTACTAGAAATCTTGAAAAAGGACCGGACATGGCTCAAATATGAATTGCATTATAATGTCAAAACGCCGGCCTCACTTTTTTTCCAAAATAATTTAACTTTTGTGATTCAAATGTTAATAAATGTCTTCCCGCGAATCGTTTTTGTTCGAACATTTTTTTTGCACATAAGTCGTGAAAGTAACAAAATATATTTTTTTTGTTTAATTATATTTGTATTGATCTATTAAAATTATAAATTTTATTAAAGATTGATGATTGCAAATTAAATTTATATGTTTCATTAATTATGACACTTATATGTCTTGATCCGTGCCAATGGTCTTTGATGAGTTTAATTACTGGTAATAAAGTAAAAAAAAACACACAAGCCAAGGTATTGTGAAAAAGAAAAGGACAAAGCCAACAAAAGAATTTTGAGAAGTTTAAGCTTTGATAACAATGGCTTGGTCAAGCCTAGCTGCGGAACCGTAGCTCTTTATGGTCCTTTTGGTTTTTTTTAAGATATGGCGGACTATCTATGAATAATCTTGGCTGAAGTCTGTAAACTGAAATATTCAATAAAGAAATTGGGGGAAAAAATCCAGGCATTATGCATGGTCTTCACTCTTGGTGAAATCTGAACTCTAAAGTTAATGGGATTTTTCTTTCAAAAACACTTAATGTTTTGCAGTCTCTGAAGTACATTTTTTGGTCCACAAATGCTAGATTTCAGGAGTTTCTGCCCCCTGGATCCCTTATGGCCCTCAGCCTAATTTTTTAGGCACCTCCTAAAATTTAAGAAGTACCTCCTATTATAAAAAACTTTGAAACCCCTAATAAGTTTGGAATCTTAAGAGTTTGATATGTATGGTAGTACATAGATCGTAACAAACTTTGATTCATATTTAGAATTTCTTTGTTTTTTATGGACATAAATATGAAAATACAATGCTCATACCAGGATATTTGCATTTTTTCACTATTTGATAATGACAGAACTTGTAAGCCTACACAAAAATTGTTTTGCTAGTTAGGTCTTTTATTTTCAAAGTTGGTGCTGGTAAGCATTCCAAAAATATTTGATGATTGAGAAATATAAATTCTATCATCTCAATGCTGTGATTTGAATCCATACATAACCAATGGCTTGATTCTTAAAAGAAAAACCCCTACAAATCACAAAACACATGCAATTACAATTCACACAATGTTTCTTTATATACTTCTTAAAATATATCAGAAATGACTGTACCAGGTTCTAAAACTGTAGTTTTATCATCATCAGCTGGTCGATGATTTGCACATGGTCCATTTTGATCTACAGGTTGTGAACGAATCACGTTCACCCTTATATCTTCCCACATTTCTGGCATCTGTAAAAGAAATAATGTAAGTTTGACATTATTCAAAACTATGAAGATATATACCCATTAAAAAAAAAATTCTTTCAGAAAGTTTCTTTTTTTTTACAAATGTAATTTGAGATTAATTGTGTTTTAACAATTAACAGAAAATTTTAATCTAAAAATATAGGTTTTAAGGTGATTAACGCGACTTTCAACAATATCCCACGATATCACTGACATATTGTTTAAAGTGACGTTATACACCATATAACCTATATCTAAAAAAAAAAAATCCTATTCTTTTAAAGTCTAGACCTAAAATCCCCAAAAATATGGTATGTTTAATTTCATTTTAAAATAACATCATTTTTTTTTTTAATCTGAAAATTGGATATTAGTAGATTAAACTGTTGTGAATTATAGATAATTCTGCATGTACCCTTGATTCACTAGATAAATGAAAAACACTTAAAACTCAACAAATGTAATATTATATGATATTACGAATTTAGTTTGTTACACATATTTTCATTGGTTCTTCAGCCCTGAATGTCAGCATATATTCGGAAAACAGACGGGGTATATATTTCAGTCCCCAAAAAAGATTAAAACATGGACGACAAAACATTACGCTTCACTGAATCAATGGTATAATACGGAATAATAAATGTATTTTTACCAAATTAAATGCTGTTTTTATACTCAAAACGGCTGCATGAACAAAAAAATATTACAACGGTTAATTCCGTCACAAATACCTGATCGATTCAGCAAACTCCTATGTTCCACGGCTCTACCATAGCAAATAAACAAAACGTTGAGCCTTGAAAACTTTCGACATCATGGGGCCACACCAAGGTTTTATTTACATGTAGTTAACATTTAAATTATTCAAACTGTTTCGCAAACCCGTTGTTTTGTTATGTGATATATTAATGTTATATTTATAAAGTTTATAAAATTTACTACATATGAAACTGTATTGATTTAGAAATTTAGTACAGTATTTTCCTTCATGAGACACCCTATACATGAAATATGACGTGACACCTATTTTGACGTCATTGAAGAATGACGTCAAAGGTACGGAAACGGACATCTAGAGATACGAAAAATGAAAATAAAAGAGACAAATTTATTTAATACAGTTGGATGTTGTATTTAAAAAAAAAGGTTAAATCCATAATATATCTGTTATTCAGCTATCAGACAGGGTATATAATGTGACATTCCCGGCTTATGATGTATATTCCCTTCGGCTGCGCCTCAGGGAATATAGATCCTAAGCCGGGAATGTCACATTATATACCCTGTCTGATAGATGAATAACATATATTATTCAGCTATCAGACAGGGTATATAAATGTAACATTCCCGGCTTAGGTTATATATTCCCCGAGGCACAGCCGAAGGGAATATATATATCATAAGCCGGGAATGTCACATTATATACCCTGTCTGATAGCTGAATAACAGATATATTATGGGTTTAACCATTGTTTTTTTTTTAAATACAGAATCCAACTGTATTAAATATATTTGTGTTTTTTATTCTCGTTTTTCATATTTCTAGATGTCCCTTTGTGTACCTCTGACATTCTTTCTACAATGAAATCACATGTGTGTCATGTCATATTTCATGTATGGGGTGTCTCATGAAGGAAAATTCTGTACTTAATTTCTAATTCAACACAATTTGATACGTAGTATATTCTATAAACTTTATAAATATAACATTAATATATCACATAACAAAACAACGGGTTTGTGAAACAATTTCAATAATTTAAATGCTTACAACATGTAAACAAAACCTTGGTGTGGCCCCATGAAGTCGAAAGTTTTCAAGGTTCAACACTTTGTTTATTGTGATGTTCAGTATGCTATGGTACAGCCGTGGAACATAGGAGTTTGCTGAATCGATCTAGTATTTGTGAGGAATTTTCTGTTGTAATATTTCTTTATTCATACAGCCGTTTTGAGGATAAAAACAGCCTTTAATTTGGTAAAAATACATTTATTATTCCATATTATGCTATTGATTCAGTGAAGCATAATTATTTCTATTTTTGTCGTCCATGTTTTTATTGTTTTTAGAAGACTGAAATAAATACCCTGTCTGTTTTCCGAATATATGCTGACATTCATGGTTGAAGAACCAATGAGAATTTGTGTAACAAACTAAATCCTTAATATAAAAAGATATCTATTTTCAACAATTATTCAAACAAGATGAACTGTGAGCTAATGCTCACTTATGATACCCCCGCATATATGTTCAATGTGTATAAAAACCAACCAAGTCGGCAAACAGGAAGTAGGAATCTGATGGGTCCAAAAACGCTTCCCACGATATGGGGTACCAATATGAAGCTTGTGACCAAATATCAGATTTGTGTCATCAATAGTTGCTGAGAAAAATGTGACGAAAAATGTGCATATATGTTCAATGTGTATAAAAACCAACTAAGTCGGCAAACAGGAAGTAGGAATTTGACGGGTCCAAAAACTCTACCCACAATATGGCTTACCTATATGAAGCTTGTGACCAAATATCAGATTTCTGCCATCGATAGTTGCTGAGAAAAATGCGACGAAAAATATCTTGGACGGACGGACGGACGGACGGACGGAAGGACGGACAGAGGTAAAACAGTATACCCCCCTCCCCCTTCGGGGAGCGGGGTATAATAATTATTAGATGACAAGTTATACTATAAAATATATTTTGTATATTTATTCTAGTAATTCCTCTCCATCTGATAAAATTCTATTAATCTTACTCCGCATTGGATTTACATTTCAATACTGATTTATTCAAATTCATATATACCCTATTTTCAATTCCATGAAACATACATTACAAAATAATATATAGAAAGGGCATCTATTTGGAGTTTCAAAATATTGTTTATATTTTCACAATGTACTGGAAAATGGCTTTGAAAGCTAGCATGCCCATAGCATGTATCAGCTCAATGCATTTTCTAGCATGCCATATCATGAACCAGCTTAAGGCATTTTCCAGTCACCAGTTCAGTTATTACTCATATTTTGAAAGTCTAAATAAATTTTCTGTTTTATTAAATAGATTTACATAGAAATTGACACAGACTCAATTAAATAAATTCTTCAAATAATCAATTACAGGTAAAGTCTTTGAAAAAAGGACATAATTTTGATTTGAATTTTATAACTAGTTAGAAATACAACATTTTTACAAAGGAACAAGCATAGGAATGAAAACTAGAATAGTCATTGCAAAGCAATAGCGGACGTCACCCCACCTCATCTTGAATTTGTTCAACCCGTCAAAAGCTTCCACAAACTAACTGCAGCCATTTTGAAACTTAATATCTCTGTTTGCAAATCTGCATGTGACAAAAAACATTACTGTAAAGTTTCTTGAAGTTTGAAATAAATTTAACAATTTTTGCACCTTGGTTACCATGGCAACGTCCACCATTTTGAATTTTATCAACATGCCAAAAGCTTCCACACTCTACGGTGAATATTCCTACGATGTTTCATGAAGTTTGATGAAAGAAATCAAAAAATTTATAAAATCCCTCCTTTTTTATTTGCATGGCAACTGCAAAAATTTGTGAAGTTTGGAGTGAATTTAACATTTTTTACACCTTGGTTACCATGGCAACGGCTGCCATTTTGAATTTGTTCAACCCCCCCCCCCCCCCTCCCCCCCAAAATCTGCCACACTACGGTGGATATTCCTACAAAGTTTCATGAAGTTTGATGAAAGGAATCCATTTTTTTTTTAAATCCCTCCTTTTTTGTTTCCATGGCAACTGCAGCAAAGTTTGTCCAACCGATTCCGATTTTTTTGTCTTATCTTGTTCCACTAGACATGGATGTTGTTCCTATCAAGTTTCATCAATTTCTGTTTGGCGAGTAACCTGCTATGATAATTTTTGTGTTTTTCAATTTTTTAGCATTTTGGCCGTTTCCATGGCAATGCCAGTCATTTTGAAAAAATCAACCCTTAAAAGCACAACTTTACATGGCATATGATATTCCTACAAGGTTTCATAAAGTTTGATCAAGGCATCTCCGAGAAATCAAGCGGACAAAAATGTGTGGAATAATAATAATAGTGAAAAAGAAACGTAGAATAGCAATACGTCACCTGACTGGAGTCGGGGTGACGTAATTATTGCTATTACACCACTATAAACAGTACATCTATATAATAAAACAGCAATAATATCAATTTAAAATTACTACCTGAATTTGTTACCCATTCAACACCATTTTTTTAAACGATGACCCTGATTTTGTTACCCCATTCATGACCCTTTTTTAACCCGTTGACCCTGCATTTTTTACCACATTCATAACCATTTTTTAACACATGACCCTGAATTTTTTACCACATTCATGATCATTTTTAACCCATGATCCTGAATTTGCTACCCCATTCAACACAATTTTTATAACCCATGACCCTGAATTTGTTACCGATGACAAAATTAACTTGCAGACGTTGTTTCTAATATTAGAAACAGTCCAGTACATCTAAAGCCAACACCATAAGTACAATACCTTACCCGTAATCCTGGAGGCAATTAGAAAATAAAGAAATTCTAAATCTAAAGTCAAAACAACAGTCTTTTTATCTTTTATACAAATTTAAATGTTTTTATTTATTATTGGCAAAAGTAAATATTTAATATGATATTATTGACACTACATTTTCATTCAATTTCTTGATTTTTTTATATCCTCCCTAAAATATATGTTATTTTTTAAGCAAAAATATCAAATTTGCTGTTTTTCCCCAAAAAGAAAGATAACCCTTATCTCAATTTAAAAATGCAATAACATAGAGACATTCCAAGAAAACATTGAAACAGGGTCAGATAAGACAGGAGTTCGCTAAATGCAGGCTTAATTAATATGAAATGCACTGTGAAGGGAGCATAAAATTAAGGTCATATAATAGAAATTATTATTGCTTAATAGAGGTGGTCACTTAAACAGGTTTGGCTGCACATTTTTTCTTGTATTAAATAAATTAGAACAAAATAACAGACATTTATTTACTGTGTCTTTCATTTATCAACAATTATTACATGTCCTATGCTAAAGTATTCAAACCTAATAAATTACACAAGTATTCTCCTATAGAGCTAAACTAATATATACATAACTTATATATGATTGTATTACTTACTCTAGGATCAAATCTGATCACTATATCATAGTTCATGGGAAAGACAATATTATTAACTGAAAATTCTAAAATATCGCCTTCCATTATCTGCATAAATCCATCTCCAGTCCAGCTCTGTACTCCTCCTGGTCTGGGCTCTCTAATGTATGGTCTTGTGTTCTTAAATGGAAAAAATAAAACAATAATAAAATAACTCCCTCTAATATTCTGTTAGTGATTCTTCAAGGCTGTCTTAATTTATACTGATGGGTCATAATATCCAAATCATTTATGGAACTTGTGTAAAATATTTTGATTAATGTGAAGTTAGTAAGAAAGGATACAGATGTAAATAAATATAAGAGACTATCCCAGCATAACACAGAAACACAAATCAAAGTCAAGGAACAGTGCTTTTATTGCTGTCCTACATTTCACAGTGACAAATAGGGTCTTCAATAATAAGTGTAAGTCCTAACCTAAAACGAGTGTGAAACGGCCCCAAGTCTTCAGTTAGTGGTACTCTTTTTTTACTTTTGTCGCTAAACACTACATCTGAGTATCTGTCGTTTTTTTATACTATTTGGTGAATATCATTTTATTTCCCAGATGCAGGTATTAAATTGGGTTGTTTTAATTTTTTTAATTAAATCACTATGTTAATTACATCTGCCCAACTCAAATAAAAGTCTAGCAATAAAATAGCTGCCATGTCCAATTACTGAAGACTCCAGATATTATCATGTATTTGATAAAATATGAAGTTCATCTCAGTCTTTGCCTTAATTTTTTTCACCTTCTTGCCCTAAAGCCAAATTTAGAAAAAATTCTATCTATTCAAACAAATTCTTTCATAATTTTCACTTGTCCAAATCCAGTTTTACTTGTCCTGGGCTTTGGGCAAGTGGGTTAGCGCGAAGACTGTCATCTAAATCAAAGAGACATTTTTCTTTGACACATAGGATATGAAAATTGCTGTACTTCTTCTATATCTATCGATATTACTTACGCCAATACCAAGAGCCTCTTCTGCCTCATAAAGGAAATAGTCTAACTTTCCAAAGTAGTATTCTGGGCGTGGCTGATCACACTGTCGACCAACGATGTTTGGCTTACAAGAACATTGACCATTACCAGCATCACATTCTTCTGAAGTGGCGCCACCTACATCACAATCACATGGTTGACATCCACTAATGTCTGCACTCAATCCCCAATATCCAGGCTAAAATATAATTTTTTTAGTTAATTATGTAATTAGTTTTTGGTAGAAAATGTTATAACAGTAACTATGCATTCTCCTTGACATGGTTTATTAGATATATTTATGTTTGAAATTTACAGTTCCTTAATATTGCAGTTAATTAAAACTAAAGTCAATTTCTTTCAGGCATAGGTAATGTTTAGACCCTTTTGGTTTTCTTGCTCTTAGACATTTATAAATTATTTGGCTATCCAATCTATGACCATACCTGATGATGGTTATTCCAGAAACGTGTTGTACACACTAAATTAGATATTAATGTTTTTATCATTTCATTAAATTGGGGTTTTTTTTAGATTCTGTCCAATGTTACTGAATTATCTTCCCTTATAAAATTTCATTATTTGTATCATTTGTGTTGTGTATCTACATCATAATGTAGTGAAATATTGTTGAAATTGATGTCAAACACCAAAAATTTAATCCAATCCATCATATGTTATATAAAACACAAATGGCATGTCAACTAGGAAATTTAAGGGAGATAACCAGTTAGTATATTAAATGAGCATTCTGAAAAGTTTTAACTATTGACTTATATTATTTTAGCATGAGGAAATTAAAGCAATCATGTATGGAGCAAAAATAATAATTTCCAAAATGGTTGCATTTTCCATTGAACATTGTTACTCAGCCAAAGTTTAGATTCATAAACAATTACAATATTTAAGAGAAAATACTCACATAACATTCATCACATCTATGTCCTGTAACAAATCTTTTACAGAAACAAGCACCATCTTGTTTATCACAACCTGCATTGTCTATGGTTCCCAATAAGTGACAGTCACAAACTGAAAATAAAAGATAAAAAAAACAATTATAATATAACACTAATTTGAGCTGATTTTTAGATTAAAAAATATTATTTGATATAAAGTTGATAATTTACATGCATACATATTAGGTTCTAAATGACCGCTTGAAATAAACTGTTTACAAATTTCAATATCTAAATATTTTTTTTATTCTAGACATGTAGAAACTATCTTATCATCTTGAATTTCTCTTTTTTTCTTCTGTATACCAGAATTTACTCTTCTGTCTTTCTTTAAACAAATTAATACTGGATCATAAAACATGTGTTTACAGCTTGATTTAATATTTACAAAATGTACGTTGAAAAAAACCCAGCCACTGTTGTAGAAAAATTGCCATTCCCTTATATATATATATATATAAACGTCTGAAAAAGTAGCCAACGTATGAACCTACGAGATGTCGGATCGGAAACAAGTGTTAACGATACTGTGCAAACAAACAAAAATGATAAATAAACGTCTAAGATGTTAGCACAATGATATCAAAAAAAGATGTTAAAATGTAACAAAAATAACTATAAGTCTACAAAAAGACTATAATTATAATTAAATTGACGGATATTTCGCTTGACCGACAAGCTTCATCAGCATCTGTAATCTGATTTGATAAATATATATATATATATATATATATATAGAAGTCTAGAAGATTGTGCAACCGATCGGTATCGTTGCACAATCTTCTAGACTTCTATAATTTATTTTGTTTGTGCTGCATCGTCATGTCTCGACGATCCGTTACTCATTAAGTTCTCTGGTTGGTAGATTCCCTTAGACTTTATATATATATATATATATATTTCTCCCATTATTACGGCGTTTTAACCCCGCTGAACCAGTGGTGGAAAAATCTGTAATCCTCTAGAGGATTAAAATGTCTCGTGTCTTTCCCCGCATGTTGTCAAATCGGTAATTGAATCGGATTTTGAAATAAAGTTCATGTTAAATAATGGGAGAAACAAATTCTCCTTCAGTTGCCCATGTGGGTTACGATATTTCCCCACTCTCGAGAGTTAAATAAAAAATTTCAACCACTTGCCTGATGGCTTGTAGTTAAAATTTTTAATTCAACTCTCTCGAGAAAAGAAATATCGTAACCCACGAGCAACTGAAGGAGAATCTATATATATATATATATATATATAGGGAGTGGATGTAGTCGAGTGGTCTAGGGCGCTGGACGTAAGGCTAAGCGAATGGTGCTGCAGTGTAACAATGGTGTGGGTTCAAATCCCGTCGAGGGAAGAACAAAAATTTGACAGCTCTAAAATCTAATTCTAACACTGTTTGGTTTAATTTTCAGACGTATATATATATATACACATGTATATATATAATAAAAACTATAACTTCATTTTCCGTATGTATCGGCCTCACCGCCTTCCTTAGCCATTATATATATATAATTTGAAAATTTATTAGAAGTGATGCTTATTTTAGCCATGATTTCAACGATTAAACAAATGATAGAAGTTAAGGCTATTTTTCACTTAGATTAAATATAGATCTAACTATACAGAAGTATGGATATACTAACTATGATTTACTTAGACCTGATCTCTAACAAAAGGTAATGATTTTGACATAGATTTCATTTAGAATTTAACTACCGGTGTCATATGGTATTTTGAACCCCATGGATGAAAATTGACCCCGGGGTCAATTTACCATGGGGTTCAAAATACCATATGACACCGGTGCAAAAGAAAATACACAAACAAAAAATTGTCGAACATCCGGACCGGCCTACTTGGCAGTATTGCCGGTCCTTGTGATTTTCTGCCCGCTCGGTCTGACGGTCCAACGAATTTCAAAAAGTCTGGAATAGATTTTATATTACCTATAATATTCTATATTTCTCTTCTGAGAGAATTCTAGTGAAAATAACCCAGACTTTTTTCTTGTTAATACCGGTGTCATATGGTATTTTGAACCCCATGGTAAATTGACCCTGTGGTCAATTTACCATGGGGTTCAAAATACCATATGACACCGGAAATCAGAAATGCAACTGGTATACCGGAACGATCACGGTCAACTCGGAATTAGATTCTGCTTCAAATGATATTTATTTCTTAAACATGCAACTGTTTCCATGGTAATTCTATTAATCATTGTACTTTTATAGTTTAAACTGGCTGTGATGCATCAATGCAACCATTTCGTGTGTTTATATTTGACATGGCGGGTGGGGTTTTTATTGTTCCCATCATTGAATCCGTTTAAATTTTAGAATTTTGTAAATTCCGGTTCTGCACAATTTCAGTAGGTCCTGCAGAAAATTATGTCCTGTATATTGAATTTTTTTTCTCAAAAAGTCTGCTATTCCATTATAAAACTACATCTATGTCACAAGCTTTACAACAATAAAATATGGAAAGCTTAAATAAAACATTGGATTTTAGTTATTCCACTGTATCAGCATCAGGATATTAGTGCTTTGTTGTTACAAAACATTTAGAAGTAAAACAGATTTAGCTTAATCTTATATTGATACCCATCAGGATTATCTCCAATAAGACTCCAATATCTACCCTCTAAATCAACTTAATTCTACATTGAGAGCCATTAGGATTATCCTCACTAAGATTCCAAACAAACAAATTTATGTATAAAAGAGATTTAACTTAATTTTACTTTGACACCCATCGGTATTATTCTCACTAAAATTCCAATATCTACCTGCTAAGCAAACTTTACATGTAAAAGAGATTTAACTTTATCTTACTTTGACACCCATCAGGATTATCCTCACTAAGATTCCAGTATCCATCGACACATGTATCACAGCGTTTTCCTTCTACGCTAGGCTTACACCGACATTTTCCAGCCTCAAGACCAAAGTAAGTATCAGTATGATCATCACATCGTCCATCTTTCTCTGAACCACCAGGATCACAATCACAAGCTGCAAATTATATCATTAATTTATGCATTATTATAAATATATTAGGTTTAATAATAATGACTTAATAAATAAAATATTACACCAACATATGCATGAGTGTTGCTCATCTTTTTAGTTTTTTGTATTGTCCTATTATGTCTTTACGTTCTGAGTTCCGTGTTGTGATGGCCATTTTATGCATAAAAACGATGTTCGGTTCATCTTTACCTCCAGTTGTTTGTAGGAGGGCTCATGTCTTATTTAGGTTATTTGTGTTTGTTTGCATACAGTGGTGTCCAACATATATTGTGTTGTGTTTTTGCTTTATTTCTCTTTGTCTTGTGTACCCTATATGTTGCCAGTTTCTCTGGATTGTCCATTTGTGATTGCCCCTTCGGTATTCTCTGACAGTTATTTACCAAGATAACATGAAGAAATCCATTAGTTTTGTAAATGGTACCCATAGTTATAAATATTTGTATTCTACAATGTATAATATAAATTGAAAAAAATTATGCAAAGCCTTCTTCAAATTTGAAAACAGTGTATAAAATTAACAAGAATTAGCCAATGGACATGTGGTCCAGTTTAAATGTTCTATTTACTGTAAAAGCAGTCGTGTTGTGAGGTTGGTTGGTGGTATCATTGACAGCATATCAAATGATGACTTGGGCCAAGTTTGGTTCAAGTTGGCAAAGTGTTTTCAGAGGAAATTATCTTCATATTAATTTTTGTTAAAAAAAGGCCAAATTTGATCTGATATAAATTTATGTGATACAGTTGGTCAGTGATTTGTGACAGTTCTGTGGTTTCCTTTGACTATTCTGGTTTTTTTATCAATAAAACTTGACCAACACATTAAAGCTTAAATATTACTAGAAGTGGTGTTTAACACTAATAACCCACAATGCAAATCAACTGTTTTCATTTCTCCCAAACATACTTTTTTGAATCGGCTAATTGATAAAAATCAGTAACGCACCAAAGGTGTGAAAGCTGAGTTGCGAACATGTGGATGGACAATGTGACCTTGACCTTTGACCTACAAACCTCAATATCGATAGGTTTCCTCCTCTCACCATCAGGCATGCGTGTACCAAGATTTATTTAGATCCGACATTTCGTTAAGATATCGTGCGGAAACAAAACAAGTATCTAATTTTTTTTCTATTTTTAGAAGTTGTGACCTTGACCTTTGTCCTACAAACCTCAATATCGATGGTTCAACCTATGCCAACATTTTAAAAAATATATATAAAAAGGTAAGAAAGATTGTTGGCATAGAATGAATAGGTTAATTGTTATATAAACATGACTAGTCATGTTTAATTAGTGTAAAATCGGGGGAGATGTCAATGTACTCCAAGTCCACAATTAATTTTTAATGAATAGTAAGTAGAAACGTATTTAAAATCATATTTTATGGAAATAACAAACAAAAAATCAGTATATCAGCACATATATTTAATATCAAACTTTATATAAATAATTAGGATATTATTATAAGCACATATATTTTAACATCAATCATTATGAAAATAAAATAGGATATTATAAACATAAATATTTGTATATCATACATCATGAAAATAAATTAGGATATTACAAGCACAGATATTTTTTTTTATCATACTTTATCAAAATAACCAAAAACAATCAGTATATACACAATCACATTACAAATTGCTAAAAATACAATTGTCTTAGATTTTGGATTAACATAGAAATTATGATAATTCTAAATTTATAAATAAATATTATTAAAAACTTTTGAATTTAGATTTTAAGAAAATTGCTTAATTGCATGAGTATCATATAATATTTTAAATTCATACGTTTTAGAAAGATTGTTTATTTAAATTATTCTAAAATTTTATATTTTCATCTTTTTTATTTACAGATTTTTTGTGTAATTTTACCAGATTTTTTATTTTATATATAAATTTTTACAAAAGTTTAATTTTTTTTTCAAGTTATTAAATTTTAACAGACTTATTCTTATATTTTTAGATTGTTTTTTGTTTTGCTTTGTTTTTTTTTTTAAATAATAAATTTCACTTTTGAGACCTGCATTTCCAAATTTACTTACCTGTAAATGTCATTAATTGCTATATAAACACCTGTAATATAATGTTTGTTGGCATACCTTGAATATGATATTTCAAAATGTTGGCATAGGTTGAAGACACCATATCGATAGTCTTCCTCCTTTCACCATCAGGCATGTGTGTACCAAGTTTCATTTAGATCTGACATTTCATTTTTAAGATATCATGCGGAAACGAAAAAAGTATAAACTTTTTGTTCTATTTTTAGAAGTTGTGACCTTGACCTTTGTCCTACAAACCTCATTATCAATAGGCTTCCTCCTCTCACCACCTGGCATGTGTGTACCAAGTTTCATTTAGATCAGACATTTCATTCTTAAGATATTGTGTGGAAACGATTGCGCCGCCCGGACGCCATTCATCATATTATAAGCTGAGTTCGACTTCGTCGCAACTCGGCTAAAAATACATGTGTAGAACTAATATAATATGTATCTGTCACGGTATAAATTTGAATACTGCAAAACTAAATAAGAATGGCTAAACAATTAACCACTTGTTATAGCCTAACAAACTTACGCAGACAAATCTCAGGATCTCTTATATCTTTGTTTGGGTCCTGGAAAAAGTAATCTTTACATTCCTGACAGTTCCTTCCTCTAGTGTTGTGCTTACAGTCATTACATACACCTCCACTTATCTCCCCTGATGCCACAAATACAGCTGGGTCAAATTTACACTCTGTAGCATGGTTGTTACAGTTACATTCTGAAACATTAAATAGTACTATATTATATAACACTGCACTAAAAATGTACACTTCAAAAACATATTTCTATCTATTAATTATTACAAGTCTATGGATTTATACACCATTTAGACCTACAGTTCTAATAGACTTGTTCAAGAAAATATGTTACACAAAGGACAAATTAAAAATTAAAAATTAGAAATGTGTCATGGAAGGCATATGATTTTGAACTGAAACTAGGTGGAATGTTTTTTTGATGGAACAGTCATTATAATTAGATATATCACCGTGATCTCCTTTCTAAATTTTATTTTTCTTAAATTACCAATGAAATGCATAATTTCATTTTTATGCATTGCAGAAATAAAGTATCAATGCTCAGTATAATGCAAGGTGATAAGTCATTAAGTTGTATATATCTGCTTCATCGCTGGAGACCTATTGATCAAGAGGGATGTGTGTCCTAAACGAGGTCCTAGATTTTCATTATTTCTGTTGTTGTCTTTTGGGTGTGTTTGAGTAATAGGTTTACCAGAAGAGTGTTTCATGTTGTTGTCTTTTGGGAGTGTTTGAGTAATAGGTTTACCAGAAGAGTGTTTCATGTTGTTGTCTTTTGGGTGTGTTTGAGTATTAGGTTTACCAGAAGAGTGTTTCATGTTGTTGTCTTTTGGGAGTGTTTGAGTATTAGGTTTACCAGAAGAGTGTTTCATGTTGTTGTCTTTTGGGAGTGTTTGAGTATTAGGTTTACCAGAAGAGTGTTTCATGTTGTTGTTTTTTGGGAGTGTTTGAGTATTAGGTTTACCAGAAGTGTTTCATGTTGTTGTCTTTTGGGAGTGTTTGAGTAATAGGTTTACCAGAAGAGTGTTTCATGTTGTTGTCTTTTGGGTGTGTTTGAGTATTAGGTTTACCAGAAGAATGTTTCATGTTGTTGTCTTTTGGGAGTGTTTGAGTATTAGGTTTACTAGAAGTGTTTCATGTTGTTGTCTTTTGTGAGTGTTTGAGTAATAGGTTTACCAGAAGAGTGTTTCATGTTGTCTTTTGGGAGTGTTTGAGTATTAGGTTTACCAGAAGTGTTTCATGTTGTTGTCTTTTGGGAGTGTTTGAGTATTAGGTTTACCAGAAGAGTGTTTCATGTTGTTGTCTTTTGGGTGTGTTTGAGTATTAGGTTTACCAGAAGAGTGTTTCATGTTGTTGTCTTTTGGGTGTGTTTGAGTAATAGGTTTACCAGAAGAGTGTTTCATGCTGTTGTTTTTTGGGTGTGTTGGAGTATTAGGTTTACCAGAAGAGTGTTTCATGTTGTTGTCTTTTGGGAGTGTTTGAGTTTTATGGTTTACAAGAAGAGTGTTTCATGTTGTTGTCTTTTGGGAGTGTTTGAGTATTAGGTTTACCAGAAGAGTGTTTCATGTTGTTGTCTTTTGGGAGTGTTTGAGTAATAGGTTTACCAGAAGAGTGTTTCATGTTGTTGTCTTTTGGGTGTGTTTGAGTATTAGGTTTACCAGAAGAATGTTTCATGTTGTTGTCTTTTGGGAGTGTTTGAGTATTAGGTTTACCAGAAGTGTTTCATGTTGTTGTCTTTTGGGAGTGTTTGAGTATTAGGTTTACCAGAAGAGTGTTTCATGTTGTTGTCTTTTGGGAGTGTTTGAGTATTAGGTTTACCAGAAGTGTTTCATGTTGTTGTCTTTTGGGAGTGTTTGAGTATTAGGTTTACCAGAAGAGTGTTTCATGTTGTTGTCTTTTGGGTGTGTTTGAGTATTAGGTTTACCAGAAGAGTGTTTCATGTTGTTGTCTTTTGGGAGTGTTTGAGTATTAGGTTTACCAGAAGAGTGTTTCATGTTGTTGTCTTTTGGGAGTGTTTGAGTTTATGGTTTACAAGAAGACTGTTTCATGTTGTTGTCTTTTGGGAGTGTTTGAGTATTAGGTTTACCAGAAGAGTGTTTCATGTTGTTGTCTTTTGGGAGTGTTTGAGTATTAGGTTTACCAGAAGAGTGTTTCATGTTGTTGTCTTTTGGGTGTGTTTGAGTATTAGGTTTACCAGAAGAGTGTTTCATGTTGTTGTCTTTTGGGAGTGTTTGAGTATTAGGTTTACCAGAAGTGTTTCATGTTGTTGTCTTTTGGGTGTGTTTGAGTATTAGGTTTACCAGAAGAATGTTTCATGTTGTTGTCTTTTGGGAGTGTTTGAGTATTAGGTTTACCAGAAGTGTTTCATGTTGTTGTCTTTTGTGAGTGCTTGAGTAATAGGTTTACCAGAAGAGTGTTTCATGTTGTTGTCTTTTGGGAGTGTTTGAGTATTAGGTTTACCAGAAGAGTGTTTCATGTTGTTGTCTTTTGGGAGTGTTTGAGTATTAGGTTTACCAGAAGTGTTTCATGTTGTTGTCTTTTGTGAGTGTTTGAGTAATAGGTTTACCAGAAGAGTGTTTCATGTTGTTGTCTTTTGGGTGTGTTTGAGTATTAGGTTTACCAGAAGAATGTTTCATGTTGTTGTCTTTTGGGAGTGTTTGAGTATTAGGTTTACCAGAAGTGTTTCATGTTGTTGTCTTTTGTGAGTGTTTGAGTAATAGGTTTACCAGAAGAGTGTTTCATGTTGTTGTCTTTTGGGAGTGTTTGAGTATTAGGTTTACCAGAAGTGTTTCATGTTGTTGTCTTTTGGGAGTGTTTGAGTATTAGGTTTACCAGAAGAGTGTTTCATGTTGTTGTCTTTTGGGTGTGTTTGAGTATTAGGTTTACCAGAAGAGTGTTTCATGTTGTTGTCTTTTGGGTGTGTTTGAGTATTAGGTTTACCAGAAGAATGTTTCATGTTGTTGTCTTTTGGGAGTGTTTGAGTATTAGGTTTACCAGAAGTGTTTCATGTTGTTGTCTTTTGTGAGTGTTTGAGTAATAGGTTTACCAGAAGAGTGTTTCATGTTGTTGTCTTTTGGGAGTGTTTGAGTATTAGGTTTACCAGAAGTGTTTCATGTTGTTGTCTTTTGGGAGTGTTCGAGTATTAGGTTTACCAGAAGTGTTTCATGTTGTTGTCTTTTGTGAGTGTTTGAGTAATAGGTTTACCAGAAGAGTGTTTCATGTTGTTGTCTTTTGGGAGTGTTTGAGTATTAGGTTTACCAGAAGTGTTTCATGTTGTTGTCTTTTGGGAGTGTTTGAGTATTAGGTTTACCAGAAGAGTGTTTCATGTTGTTGTCTTTTGGGTGTGTTTGAGTATTAGGTTTACCAGAAGAGTGTTTCATGTTGTTGTCTTTTGGGAGTGTTTGAGTATTAGGTTTACCAGAAGAGTGTTTCATGTTGTTGTCTTTTGGGAGTGTTTGAGTATTAGGTTTACCAGAAGAGTGTTTCATGTTGTTGTCTTTTGGGAGTGTTTGAGTATTAGGTTTACCAGAAGTGTTTCATGTTGTTGTCTTTTGTGAGTGTTTGAGTAATAGGTTTACCAGAAGAGTGTTTCATGTTGTTGTCTTTTGGGAGTGTTTGAGTATTAGGTTTACCAGAAGACTGTTTCATGTTGTTGTCTTTTGGGAGTGTTTGAGTTTTATGGTTTACAAGAAGACTGTTTCATGTTGTTGTCTTTTGGGAGTGTTTGAGTATTAGGTTTACCAGAAGAGTGTTTCATGTTGTTGTCTTTTGGGAGTGTTTGAGTATTAGGTTTACCAGAAGAGTGTTTCATGTTGTTGTCTTTTGGGTGTGTTTGAGTATTAGGTTTACCAGAAGAGTGTTTCATGTTGTTGTCTTTTGGGAGTGTTTGAGTATTAGGTTTACCAGAAGAGTGTTTCATGTTGTTGTCTTTTGGGTGTGTTTGAGTATTAGGTTTACCAGAAGAATGTTTCATGTTGTTGTCTTTTGGGAGTGTTTGAGTATTAGGTTTACCAGAAGAGTGTTTCATGTTGTTGTCTTTTGGGAGTGTTTGAGTATTAGGTTTACCAGAAGTGTTTCATGTTGTTGTCTTTTGGGAGTGTTTGAGTATTAGGTTTACCAGAAGTGTTTCATGTTGTTGTCTTTTGTGAGTGTTTGAGTAATAGGTTTACCAGAAGAGTGTTTCATGTTGTTGTCTTTTGGGAGTGTTTGAGTATTAGGTTTACCAGAAGTGTTTCATGTTGTTGTCTTTTGGGAGTGTTTGAGTATTAGGTTTACCAGAAGAGTGTTTCATGTTGTTGTCTTTTGGGTGTGTTTGAGTATTAGGTTTACCAGAAGAGTGTTTCATGTTGTTGTCTTTTGGGAGTGTTTGAGTATTAGGTTTACCAGAAGAATGTTTCATGTTGTTGTCTTTTGGGAGTGTTTGAGTAATAGGTTTACCAGAAGAGTGTTTCATGTTGTTGTCTTTTGGGTGTGTTTGAGTAATAGGTTTACCAGAAGAGTGTTTCATGTTGTTGTCTTTTGGGAGTGTTTGAGTATTAGGTTTACCAGAAGAGTGTTTCATGTTGTTGTCTTTTGGGAGTGTTTGAGTATTAGGTTTACCAGAAGAGTGTTTCATGTTGTTGTCTTTTGGGAGTGTTTGAGTATTAGGTTTACCAAAAGAGTGATTTGTGTTGTTATATATCCGATATATATCCATCCATTACTGTTAAACTGCTTTAAACTGATAATTGTTTTCATTATTCTATTTAGGGATATAGAACAGACAGACAGCATATATTTCTACAATGGAAAATAGGATGTAAGAATTACTTGGGTTGGTTACATTTTTTATGGGCCTCCTTGGACATTATCATATGGCAGTTGGATTTATATCTGTATAAAATTGGTGCTATCATTACAAAAGTTTGTCTGTTCAAGTCCGATCTATGACGTGGTGTACATGTATACATTACAATATTATGATACATTTACAGGTGGTTGATAAAAAAAAGTGAGCGATCTTCTTCCATATATTTTGGTTTCCGCCATCAATAAAAATTACCATCACAAAATAAATGAAATATTGTTTAAAGTGGCATTAAGGACCCATAACTCCATCCCCTACATACTTCATTTAGGCCACCATTTGTCAGGGGATTTGTTTTCTACTTACTCTGACAAGCGTTGGGAGCATTTTTTTGTGCAGGTTTCCATGGCAAATCATTGTAAAAGTCCTTACATCGTTCACAGTTATAACCTTGAGTATTGTGAGAACACACACATTTACCATGAACCTGAAAATACATCACAACATTTAACATGTTTAATAAATTTATCAATAAAATGAAAAATATAATACCACACTGTTGGAACAATTCCAAATTCAATAAAAAAAATTGAAGAAAAAGAGTCAAAATGGATACCCCTAACTTTCCTGGCTTGGTACAAGTACTGTAATAAAAAGAGGGGTCAATGTACTAACAAAAATATTTAAGAAATAAATCATGGGAGCCAGAATGTGTTGGGAGTTTTAACATGGATTGGCAGATATTAGTATTTCATCCTGAGTCAAGCATTCTGGCTTTCATGATTTATTTCGATTCTGATATGTCTAAGAGTACAAATACGGTAGTATACTTTGATTGGAAGACGGTAATTTATATTTACGCTTGCGGAAAATGTCGCACACAATTTATGCTGCCAATGGAAAAATCAGTCACATTCACCGGCGCAAGTGCTAATGAGATTATACCGAATGGATAACACGCTCATTTGTTAAGGCGAAAGAAGGATTAGAATTACTTAATATTTACATAGATGTTTTTTTCATTATCCTTAACTGTTTCTATTGCATTCGTTTTAAGGATTAGATTATGAAGGCTTAAACAAACAAACAAACAAAAAGAAAAAGAAAAAAGAAAAATAGAAATCTTCAAAAATAATCAGCAATTGTCGTTGAATTTCAATTTTTCAACCATTGACACTCTGACAGGAGAACTGTTATAAAATTCCAATATAAGGAATAAATCTTGACAATTTTGTTTGATAAGGTTAAATCGTAATAGATTATGCTCCAGAATTATCAGTGTCAACTAATGTTAACTGCTAGAATCGCTAGACAAATAGTTTATCAGACTACCATCTCCATGGGATAAATAATTTATCAGACTATCTTCTCCATGGGATAAATAGTTTATCTGACTACCTTTTCCAAGTGATAACATACAACTACAGGAATTTTTCAATTTTCAAAATATCATCAAAGTGGTATACTACAAATATTACTTCTTGGAATAATTTCAGCTTTATAATAACCCTGTATACATTACTACACTGGTGTATCTATATTTAAACTAGAGGCTCCCAGGAGCCTGTAATCGCTCACTTGGTTTTCAATTTGACATCTTAGTCTAAAGTTAATAGAAAATGGGGGTGATACACATAATTTTGAAAGTGGGCCACCCAAAGATCATTTCAACTCAAATTTCTGAGCAAAAGATTTAAATGTGATTTTTATCTCATAATATTCCTAAATGGAATAAACTGGCTGAAAAAAATTCACAGATAAACCTGGAATAAATGTTAAACTACTCATTGTCATGTAGCTACAGGAAAAATTTGAGTTCATTTTGACTTATACTAAAGCAGCAATGGACAATTGAAGAAATTTCTATTTTTAGTAACAGCAGCCATCTTGAATGGAGGGCGGGGGCTGTCTGATACAACTTTGAAAGGGACCCACCCTGCCAGGTTTGGTTTAATTTGGTTCAGCGGTTTCAGAGGAAAAGATTTAAATGTGATCTTTTATCAAAATATGCCTAATTTGCATAATCGGTATAAATCGGCTAAAAGAAAAATTTCACAGAAAAACCTGGAATATATGTTAAACTAATCCTTGCCATGTAGCTGCAGTTCAAATTTGAGCTCATTTTGACTTATACTAAAGCAGCAATGGTCAATTGAAGAAATTTCTATTTTTAGTAACAGCAGCCATCTTGAATGGAGGGCGGGGCTGTCTGACACAGCTTTGAAAGGGACCCACCTAGGGACCATCCCTGCCAGGTTTGGTTTAATTTGGCTCAGCGGTTTCAGAGGAGAAGATTTAAATGTGATCTTTTATCACAATATGCCTAATTTGCATAATCGGTATAAATCGGCTGAAAGAAAAATTTCACAGAAAAACCCGGAATATATGTTAAACTACTCCTTGCCATGTAGCTGCAGTTAAAAGTTTAGCTCATTTTGACTTATACTATAGCACCAATGGCCAATTAAAATTTCATCCCCCTTTTTTCTATTTTTAGCTTGGTGGCCATCTTGGTTGGAAGTCGGGATCAATGGACACAATTTTGGAAGAGGGCCATACAAATACCATTCCAACAAAGTTTGGCAGCAATTGGCCCAGTGGTTTCTGAGGAGAAGATTAAAGTTTACAACGTACGACGGACGGATGGACGAACAGACAGATGCCAAGTGATGGCAAAAGCTCACGTGGCCTTTGGCCAGGTGAGCTAAAAATACAGTCCAGTCTACTTATAATGAAAACGTTTATTATGAAAAATTGGTTATATTGAACAGATCATTTATCCACATCAAAACCCCCTTGAAAAAGAAATGGAAAGAGAAGGCTATATACGAAACCAGGGCTCACGCTACAGGTCAATTCGGGCAAAGAAGTCGCCTTGTGAGGGTTGACTTCGCTTTCTCGTTGGTCAAAAGCGAAGTTCAAGACTAATTTTGAATAGTCACCCTATGTCACCCGCATATTTTTGCCATGTGTCATTTATGAAAATGTCACTCCTTCCTCTAATTTGAAAGTAGTGAAAAGCCCTAAGAACACCCTGAACCAGCATGCGAAGACAAGAGTGCGATGGAGAGGGATTGTCAGCAGCCTATGCTACAACCAGGGGTAAAAAGGCATAGGTCAAGTAAGTTACTCCCCTTTAGAATATATCTTGCGGGTCTGGTTATAATGAATTTTGGCTATAATAAAAAGATGTCCTGTCCTCTAAAATTTCATCATAAATGGTTTGGTTTGGTTTATGGTTAACATTCAACAATATTTCAGCTATAACGTGGCAGTCAGTTTTATTGGTGGAGAAAACCACTGACCTGTCGAAAGTCACTGATGAACTTTATCACATAAGGTTGTATTGAGTACACCTCGCCATGAGCGGGATTCGAATTCACAACTTTAGTGGTGATAGGCGCTGATTGCACAGGTAATTGTAAATCCAACTACAATACAATCATGACCACAACGGCCCCTCGAAATTACATTATAAGTGAAATAGACTGTATTGTGAGAAAAAAAACTGTACCATATTGGGTAGATTTTCTTTATCGTTATATTTATCAATAGGAACACATTTAGAGGCATGTCCATAACAACTGCAGCTTCCTCCAATAACCATTCCATACATCGCATAGTAATATTTTTCTGAAATTTCTGTTCGGCTGTCTACCAAAGTATCACCTGTAATACAAATGTTATTTTGTTATTTTAATCACAAAATCTGATTATACTTAGATACTACTTATTGTATAGAATCACTTAATAATGAGTGTTTTATACATTTTTATTCATATATTATATGTAATATATATGAAATTTTTGCTATCGATACTTTTATTTTTTGGGGGTTTATGGTGTTTAATGCCACTTTCAACAATATTTCAGTTGTATTGTGGCAGTCAGTTTTATTGATGGAAACTGGAGTGCCTGGAGAAAACTGCTGACCTGCCGCAAGTCACTGACAAACTTCATCACATAATGTTGTATCAAGTATGCCTCGCTTGAGCGGGATTCGAACTTACAACGCTAGTGGTGATATGCACTGATTGCATAGGTAGTTGTAAATCCAACAGTGAACTACCATACGATCACGACTACGACGGCCCCCTAATTTTTAATATTTTTTTTCCTCATAAATATTAAAATGTAAAACAGAAAAACATTTTTTTTTAATGTGACAACAATTTCTTTATATTTCTCTTTGTTGTTTTTATCCTTCATACCACAATGCTAGATCTGTACCCCCTCATTTTAATATTTACTTCACTATGGGCATGTAAAGAAGAGATCAGTCTAGTTTGTTAATTTACAGTGTTCTATTTTATGACAGCTGATGATTGTGATTATTATATTATATTGAGACTTGCACCTCTTTGCTAATCATGTTTCTTCACTTGGAAAATACGAAAAAAAAGTATTCTTTTAATTAACAACAAAAAACACATGAAACAAAAACAAAAACAAATATATATATACATATGTAAGACCAAATTAAGACTGTGTTGCAAAATTAGTTCCTTTTCACAACACATTAATTTTGAAATATACTATTTTGTCTATCCTTGTTTCAGAAACAAGAAACAAGAAACAAGCTATAGGCTCAAGGACATCCGCATTCATGTTTTGTTCTGCAATTTCACATAATAGTATTATCAGCTTTGTAGACACAGATAATAAGGCTATTTTGCATATTATTATTTAGAGTAAGTATCTTACCTAAAGTGCGTAACTCTGTAAAGTTAACTCACATATCATTATTTAGAGTACCGGTAAGTATATCTTACCTAAAGTGTGTAACTCTGTAAAGTTAATTCGTAGATTTGTAAGTTTGAGTAAATCTTGCACTGTCTGGTCGTATGGATCATCTATAGGAATGAAGGGTGGGAGTACTCTGAAAACTACCTGAAATATTTGTTTAAAAACTTTAAAAATGATGTGAATACAATACTTAATAAACCGCCGTGCACATAAGTGCACGATACCCCGTTCCGCAACAGTTGTGAAATCTTAAAAAGTGCATATTTTAACAAAATTTTATAACGCTGGAAATAATTGTCAAAATCGAAAGAGTGCTTACTTTGACCAATCTTTCCAATGCATATAAATTTCATGAATATTTGCTCAAAACAAACTTGAGTTATCACCAGACATCTACTGAATGTGTAGACAAATGTCCTTTTTTGTTTACAAAGTCCCGCTTACTCTTCAACAGCAAAAGTGAAAATCGTAAGATCATAAACATACTTTCATCAATCCTGATAAGGTTGTGCAAAAATTGTGCTAATTTTTTCTAAAGCCAACTTGAGTTATCATCAGTAGAGTGGACAGACAATTGTATACTATTCCATGTCCTTTCTTTGACAGTGGTATAAAAAAACTTTTGTACATATATAATACAAAACCAAAAGTTGCTTAAGTCCACTACATGGACTTTGAGATCACAGAAGGCTACAAAAGTACAAATGGAAAAAATATATAATCAAATCTACTTAAAAACCACCAGGAATAGAAATGTAATTGTATTTTACATGTTATTGTACATGAAGTAATATTGTTATAGGTACATTTGTTCATAGATTCAATTTTGCACATGTCCCAATTAATTCCCCATGGTCTATTGGGTTCAAATCCATTGGGATAATTTTTTTCAAAAACATATTAATGCTACGATAGGCAATTGTTCAATGAATCTTCTTTACCAGGAGAGTGAGACCGATTCATTCAGTATATGCTAACCTTTATTTTAAAAAATACATTCCATAACAATTTTGTGTAAACTCGATTACAAGAATTGTGCATGTGGATTAAATATGAACATATGGTTTCATTAAAGGGAAACTTTGCAAAAAAATTATTTTTTTATATGTTTTTCCTGATGTATAAATATGGATGTCTATATGTATATTAGCGTTTTATTATGTTGGATAAGAGAATGAAATCGATTTTAAAATTCGGTCAACGATAGATGGATGTCGCCATTTTGATAGCATCTCGATACCAATTATCATGTGATGTCTAAATACCATCACGCCCCAAAACAAACGTGACAAACCGGGGTCCTCATTCAGTGTCGATATGGCTTGTCAGGCGTAATTCTTTTTATTTTTCTTATTATTCTAAATATATGAATTTATTACACAATCACTTTTTGCAGATTTACGTTTTGTTTCTATATACTTATGGCAAAACAAACGAATCAGAGAAAACGGTCCGTCTTTAATGAGACACATTTACAAAAGATTTTTTTCGAAAAACTACAAAATTATGTGAAAAAAAAGAACGGACATCGGAACAATGCCATGAATTCGTAAAAAAAATAAAAATAGGCCTATACTACGGGGCAAAATTGTTTTAATGATATTATTTATAAGATCGCACTTTGTAATCGATCGTTCATGCACTACAATAAAGCTACACATAAGCTCTGCTTTTTAGCTAAAAGCACAGAAAGTTACAGGGTAGGAAGCCATAAAATTGAGAGGATTATGTAAACATATAATTTGTAATAGTTTTCATTTGACAATTACAGACGATGAGTATTATAAATACTTTTAAAGTTTATTATACAAAACTTCAGGGTACATCTCTTATGTAATATAATAATTTGTTTATGGAAATACAATATTCGTATTTGCCAACAGTAAAAAAGATTAATCTGTTTTCATAACCATTTCTGATTTGAACAAAGCGTAACATATAATATGTCTCTGCGCAAAGAAAACATGTTTTGCTTATTTTAATCACGTCTTTCGAACTGGCAGACCCTTCTGATTAATCTCAGAATAGTCATAAAAAATATGGTTGTTGTTTTTATAAGGAAAAATTGCATACGAATGGTTTTTGTCTTATTTTGCTTTTTGGGGTTTGCAAGAAGAATTTTCTATCCTGCCCTATTCACCCTGTTTTACTTCATAATTTTGGTTGTTGCTATATCATTCTGATGAGGCACAAAAAAAATCAAGATAAAAATGAACAATTCAATATAACTTACGATCAATGTTAATCTTAAGATTTTTTTGTGAAAATAGCCCCAGAATCATTGCTGCATCTGGCGTGGATCCAGCAGTTTTGAAAACGGGGTCCCAGGCTCTTGTTTGCCAATTTTTACCCAATTTATACACAAATTTTACTAAATTGTCGAACACCCCCTTGATCCGCCAGTGTGCATTAATATGCACCCATTCCTAATGTATACTTGATCAGGGTCGTGTATTTTGATCACCTATTAGAACCTTTAAAATGTGTATTGCATCTCCTATTCTAGTCATGGGTAGCGTTAACGGGTCGCAAAATGTGTATTGCGTTTCTGATTATTGCCAAAGATTGTGACACATGTATTCAAGTATTTGGTCAGAGTCCCATCGACCGGATGTAAAATGACACTTGTATATTCTGCCTGGCGACTTCCTGTGTGGACCTAAACTCATTACGCAATATTAGGTACCCTGCTGAGTGAACCGGTGTGAATGTACCTGTCGTTTTCAGAATGAAAATAAAGATAAGTAAATCCCACCTTTCACTTCTTATTTCAGGAATTATTTGCCTTAATTTATTGAAGAATAAAATATGGTCTCTCGCTTCTGAAAATACATGAAAAATATAAGAAATATATTTTCCGCATCATATTTTACGTTTCGCTCATCAAAAATGACAAACAAACAAAAAAGGAAAAGAAATTAACATTTTTAAATCACTTGCTCGCTCCAACGTTTTTAGCACAAAATCCGAAGAACAAGAAGTAACTTTGGTGTGGTCTAATCTCTGTATATTTTGACTGTACTACATCTGTTTATACCGCTCATGATCATGATCTCTTCCGAACTTTGTCTGAATGAATATCAGAGGATATCAAAATTATAGGTCAAGTTTGCTTACGGGGTTCCGAGCTGAAAAAAATCATATATTTAGGTTTTGTGCCTTCTGGGGATCACTGAGCAAATAGGGTTTTTTTCTTTAAACACTAACTTTGTAAACTCAGTTGCCACCTGATCTCCTAACCTTTAATTTTTAGTTCTTTAATTAAAATTAAAACATCTTTTATGAACATCGATCGTTAAAATTGTGAATACATATTAATTATGATGAGACAGTTATATATAGTTAGACCAATTTGGTGCCTCTAATAATGAAAACTTATAATTTCAAGGATGGTGTATACTTTTTTATCATCTAAAACATAATTACAATTATAATTTTTCCTGTTATTTCAACATTATATTTACTCTAATGTCTTAAAAATATTTTATCTTTAATAAATAATAAACGATCTACCAACTCGTCTTGGAAAGCAAATAGTGTGTATTCAAATTCCCATTTTATTAATCCGATCAATACACAAGTTACGCATTGTCAAAATTATCCATTATATTTTTCAACACATTAGCAGTGAAACAAAATTTAACATAATTGTAAAAGGGATCCTACATATAGTGGATATAGGTGACTGTTGTAAAACACTCTTTCCGTTGTAAATATAAAGGAAATGAAACATTTTGTTCATTTAAAATAGTTGTTTGTCAAAAAGGTACGTAGCTGTTCACTTCAGTATTTAATTTTCCAACGGTTATTAGATTTAAATTACAGTCCTCTGAGCGCTTTAAATGAAGCGAATTTAACATCAGCGACCCATACTTTAAATTTCAATCCCACAATGCATTATCAGGTTAAAACGTCACAGCCTGGTTGAAAAATTAGAAATTAAAATTACAAATTTGCGATTTGCTTCGTTATTTGTGGAAATATGTCGATAAAACTTTGTGAATATGTATTTTATATCACCAGGAATATATTTAGCTAACATGTAAAAAATCGCGAAGTTTCCCTTTAATAAACAACTCCTGTATTATCATTCAGTCAAATTGAAGAAGTCCTTGAAAATAAATACAGTCTAATTTACTCACTCTAATCAAATTTAGTGTAAATTGATAGTCATCTTTTTTTCAAGATTCAATTAATTCCAGACGTCTAAAAATAATAATTGGCACAAGCAAGATATCTACGGATAATTCTAAATTTTTTGACTACAAATGTACTTTTGTATATTAAAAGATTATGTTTTGTAAGTATATGTCTGCAGTAGAATCTGATTTACTGAAACAGGGATTAATCTACAGAAAAATGTTATTTTCTACCATTCAATTCACTGGCTCCCCCTTTTCAGATGTAACCCATACAGTAAATGTCTGACGAAACGAAACTCGAGTAAGGGGTGACATTTCAGGTGACGTATTATGATAAAATTAGAAATCACCAATCTGGTATTGCTCTACTTCAAATTCAAGGACAGTACATGTGTCCTTGATTACTTTAAATTGTCAGACAGTTAAAAACAAGTTCTTTTTTCTATGATATAATTATATATAAGCATCTAAAACTTTTCCATTTTATCCATTAATCATGATTGTTACCACCATCTGTCATATATAGAATTGTTTAATAACTTATCTCAATCAAAGAAATTTTGCATCACTTTGAGGTTCATTGCTGGTACCGTAAGGCGTATGTATTTCTCCATAATGCATTTCTTATGGATGTGAAACATTCGATCCATATCGGCAAATGGATCAAGGCAAATCATAGTCACCATGTATATCAGACTTTTGTTGTACCTAAAGATTTGGAATGTAATTTTCATCTCAGAGAAGCTTTTACTTCAAACTAAAGGCTCAGCCCACTGAGCCGGTGTCGCTCACCTTTCATTCTGCTTTGAGGAAACTTAATACAGAACCTTCCATACATGTAGATGCTTCCTATCAAGTTTCGGTTCATATATGGCTAAGCGGTTTCAGAGGAAGAATTTTAAAAATCAGCCAATCAGAAACAAGAGTCGCCTGTGGTGGCCATGTTTGTTAATGGATCGGGATGAAATGAGCATTCTTCATAGAGGACATTCCATAGATGCTTCCTACCAACTTTCGATGGTAGCCATGTTTGCTAACCGATCGGGACGAAATGAACAATCTTCATAGAGGACATTTCCATAGACGATTCCTACCAAGTTTCGGTGGTAGCCATGTTTGTAAACCGATCGGGACGAAATGAGCAATCTTCATAGAGGACATTCCATAGATGCTTCCTACCAAGCTTCGGTTCATTTGGCCAAGCGGTTTCAGAGGAGAAGATTTAAAAAAATCAGCCAATCAGAAACAAGAGTCGCCTGTGGTGGCCATGTTTGTTAATGGATCGGGATGAAATGAGCATTCTTCATAGAGGACATTCCATAGATGCTTCCTACCAACTTTCGGTGGTAGCCATGTTTGCTAACCGATCGGGACGAAATGAACAATCTTCATAGAGGACATTTCCATAGACGATTCCTACCAAGTTTCGGTGGTAGCCATGTTTGTAAACCGATCGGGACGAAATGAGCAATCTTCATAGAGGACATTCCATAGATGCTTCCTACCAAGCTTCGGTTCATTCGGCCAAGCGGTTTCAGAGGAGAAGATTTAAAAAAATCAGCCAATCAGAAACAAGAGTCGCCTGTGGTGGCCATGTTTGTTAATGGATCGGGATGAAATGAGCATTCTTCATAGAGGACATTCCATAGATGCTTCCTACCAACTTTCGGTGGTAGCCATGTTTGCTAACCGATCGGGACGAAATGAACAATCTTCATAGAGGACATTTCCATAGACGATTCCTACCAAGTTTCGGTGGTAGCCATGTTTGTAAACCGATCGGGACGAAATGAGCAATCTTCATAGAGGACATTCCATAGATGCTTCCTACCAAGCTTCGGTTCATTTGGCCAAGCGGTTTCAGAGGAGAAGATTTTAAAAAATCGGCCAATCAGAAACAAGAATTGCCTGTGGTGGCCATGTTTGGTAATGGATCATAACAAAATGTGCACTCTTTAGAGAGGTCCTTCCATAGATGCTTCCTACCAAGTTTCAGTTCATTTGACTGAGGGTTTTCAGAGGAGAGGATTAAAATGTGAAAAGTAAACGGATGACAGACGACAGACGATGGACACCAAGTGATGGCAAAAGCTCATATTGCCTTTGGCAAGGTTTGCTAAAAAGAATATTAAAATGTGAATACCTATTTGTAATGTATAGAATAAACATGTTACACTATATCAGCATTAGTTAATTTCTAAGGGGGATAATGGCAAGAGTTATCTTTCTTTTAACAGTTTAGGCAAGAGTTATCTTTCTTTTAACAGAGAAGATTTTTTAAAAATCAACCAATCAGAAACAAGAATTGCCTGTGGCGACCATGTTTGTTAACCGATCGGGACAAAATTAGCAATCTTTATAGAGGACCTTCCATGGATGCTTCCTACCAAGTTTCGGTTCATTTGGCCAAGCGGTTTCAGAGGAGAAGATTTTAAAAAATCAGCCAATCAGAAACAAAAATTGCCTGTGGTGGCCATGTTTGTTAATGGATCGGGACGAAATGAGCAATCTTTATAGAGGACCGCCCATAGATGCTTCCTACAAAGTTTCGGTTCATTTGGCAAAACGGTTTCAGAGGAGAAGAATTTAAAAACTCAGCCAATCAGAAACAAGAGTCGCCTGTGGCTGAAGGGTTTCAGAGGAGAAGATTAAAATGTGAAAAGTTAACAGTGATGGCAAAAGCTAACATTGTCTTTGGCAAGGTGAGCTAAAAAGCATCCAAAATTTGGAATGTTCCGATTGATAATTATTGTTCTGTTAGTATTATTATACATGTATGTTGTTTGTCTGACTTTTGTAAATGGTTTACTTGATGTCAAATGACAGTATTCAATTAACATTCCCAGTCTGCCTTCGACTCATTCGAGGTCAAAAGCAGGACATGACCTAAACTTTCCAATGTAAAAAGGAAAAAATAACTACATGTAGCTCACATACTAATAACATAATTATAGTTTTCAGTCCAGCATGTAAATTCACAGGTGCTTGACCTGTGATAACCAGGTCAGAGGACAACACACACACATGTACACAGATTTTATACATAACATATAAGAGGGTGGAGTCAGTAAATCAATGTTATTGGCTAATTATTAACAATCATGAGAATCTTTCTATTATATAGTACCAATACATTCATGAATTTACTGGCACACTGCCAACATGATTGATACAATTAACAGCTATTGCAATATAGAAATACTACTTGCTTGAGTGGCAAATTTTTTTGATTATGCCAACTAATGGCAATTAATTAACGAGTCTGCAAAATTCAATTCTAACAAAACTGCAAAAAATTATTATTGTACCTGGTACATGCACATGAAATGTTTAATGGACACTATTTTTTACCTCCAATGGAACCCTAGGGTATAGATATAGAACCTACCAGCCAGTTTCTTCCTTAGGTAATTAAGGGTGTAAATGAGTGCCTTGTGCTTGGAGAATACCACGCTCTTTGCACATGAGAAACAACTTCAAGAAGTTCCTAATTAATGAGCAAGTTTGTTAAAAGTGGTTGCTGCAATTTTGGAATTCAAGTACATGTATTGGAAAGCATTCAGGATTTTTATTTTATTTATGGGCGATTGGTATCATCAAACAGTGGCTACCATCTCCTTCATATGTATTTGTAGGACAACCCAAAAGCCTAAAGGATTACATTGATTTTTGTGGTTACTTTATATTAACACAGAGTATTATAAATAGCATAATAACCACGTATATAAAGGCCACTCAATGCAAGGAAACCTGAAAATGTGCCCTTTATGAGCAGTAGTCCTTTATATACAGGTTAAAATTATATGCACTGTTCATTAATGGGGGAAATGAGATCACTACCCTTTAGTCAGTCAAGGAAATTAGGAATTTGAATCCACAAGACATTCGGTCCTGTAAACTGTGAGGAATTACAGGACCGACAATAAATTTATGATTTTTAAAAAAAAAAAAAAATTATTTTATTTAAGTGTCATATATTGATTGCATTAAACTTACAATCACAAACAGCAATATCTACAATTAGATAGCTGCGTAAAGGTTAGCGTGCGAGTGCTCATCATGGGTTCGTGCTCCGGTCAGGTCAGACCAAAGACTATAAAATTGGTATTTTTTGCTTCTCTGTTAAGTATGCAGCATTAAGGAGAAAGAGCAAAGACTGGTTGGCTCTGAATCAGTATAATGTGTCCAAGTGGGATGACAATTTGACACTATGTCCATAAATATATTATTGCATACAGCATGATCATATTCATTAAAGTATATTTCCACTTTAAAATTACAAAACTATTTGTGACATTAAAAATTACTAAATGAAATATTCATTCTATCTACATCATGTACATGTAAACAAATGAATCCTTATATGTAAAAAAAAAAAAAAAATAGAATAAAATAATAGCTCTATGCTACCAGAAAAAGTATAATTAGAAACCAGAATTTAGAATTACAAAAGAATATATTTATATAGCTCTTTTGGTCCATTGGCTTCGATGCACCAGCATAACATTTTGTTCAACGTTGTGATGAAGCCAAGGGTCGGTCCTGCTTCCAAGAATTAATAAATTTACATTCTCATTCTTTTTCATACTGTTTCTTCCGTTCTCTCGTCTCCTCTTGTGTTACTTTTCTCTTTAATGGCTTTCTTGATATGGTTTCTGTCTTATACTGCAAGAAAGCCATGACCACCGTGTTTTGAAGTGATAAAATGTTTCGAATTAATGACGATTGTTAATGATGAAAACTCTAGAGAATAATATTTTTCCGAAATACCACGATCACTGTAGTCACACGAAATATTTTACGACATCAAAATATTACGACAATATATAACTGTCGTAAATAGTTAGTGTCCTTGCCAAAACTCGTGATTATTTTAGATTTTTCTTGATCTAAAAATAACAAATAAAAGAGAATTTGAAATATTTTTAAGTTCAATTTACCAAGAACCTTGATTTATATATTCTTAAAAGCAGCGGCCGACAAAACAATTTACCGGACAGTCTGTCCGGTGAGTTAACGAAAACTACCGGACCACCGGGAAATTTATTGGACGCGGTCCGTCAGTCCGGTGCCAATTTCCTTGACTGTTTAGTGACAGTGATTTGTTATATAGAGGTACCCTCTAAGGCAGGTTTAATTTACATTATAATTACCTCTCCTTGTGTAGATGGTGCTACATCTGAATATGAATCGTCACAAACCAAATCTTTTAATGTTGATGGTGGCCATTCCTTAATACCTGGAAAAGAAGCTTGACAGTCCTCCGCAAAATATCTATAAACTCCCCAATTCCTTCCTCCATTAAAAGACCGTTCTATTAACATAGCTTTTGGTCTAAAGGTTTTGAATGTCATGATTAAATGAGTAAAATGAAATTCTGTTTCTAAATCTAACTGTATTGAAACTTGCTGTTTTCCTGTTTCCGCTTGCCACCAACGGGTATAGACATTGCCATAAGACCACACAATGTTCGTAATGTTATGACTATCTCTATCATATCTAGAATCACATACAAAACATTTAGCATCCTCTTCTAAATGACTAACTATACAATAACGGTCAGGTCTGTTCATTCCACATGTGGATGTGGCCGATAGAGAATCCTCACGACCTATTAATAAATCTCCTGTCGCAGGATAACAGCTGTCTTGCTCACATTTTGGCTGTCGTATACTTTGCAAATTTATTCCTGAAAAAAATAATAATAATTGAATGAAAAGGGATTTTGTAGTAAAAATCGTACATTAAAGAAAACTGCTTTTATTTACTAAATGTTCATAATCATTTTCAGGTCACTGTGGGGTACATTGTATCCAATGACTAGCATCATAAAAATACCTAAATATTTTGAGTGTCATATGGACCATAGCAATATATGTGTACTTTCATAAATTTACTGATAAATGTCAGTAGTCAAGAGAGCCTTATGGATTTAGCTGTGTGATTTAGGATCATTCTTAATCTTGTATTCTTTTTATTTCAAATGTCTAGCAAAGAGATTAATCTAAAGCAAAAGAATCTTGTTCTTTTTTTCCCCCCTTGAATTCATAATAAAAATTTTGGGGTAATGGCGGTTTTGGTGGAACGGTTGGTTACAGCAAAGCAAATATATACATAGCAAGAAATGATTAGATGTAAATGTGTATAAAGCATTTGATTTAAGCTTTATATCAATTTTATTAACACAGATACTATAAATACACATACACATGTACATTGTATGTTAGAAACAACTCATGCCATGTTCTTTTTTTAATTATCTAATATTCTGTCACTGTCCATGTATATGTTTTTTTTAAACTTCAAAAAAATATCTGCATGCATTAAACATCATGTATTTGTGGAGGAATTCTATATTGGGACATAAAGTGTGACATCATAAGTAAAAAATGAAAGTCTTTCATTAAAAGATCCTTGAGAGTTTTTGCAAAGCAAAATGTCTATATTTTCATCAAATAGCAATGGCAAGATAAATTCTGTACCCATTTTCTCATAATTTTTTGATGCATCAGTGTCCAATGTCTGTTGCGTTCATAACATAATGTCCAAATGCAGCTTTTTATAGACTGTTGTATATATTTAAAAGACCCCTTTTGTAATCAGTAATAACCTTATATATAACAGTTGTAAAATACAGTTAAAAATTTAAAAATAAATATTCATATCTTCGACTTAAGAATGATTAATCATGTGGACACCGTTACATACGAACACTTGTAACCTTATACATAAATAAATTTGATTTTATATCTTCCTGAGAATATACAATATTTCTGTTCAAATAAGCTGGCACTTTCAAAAGTGCCACTATTTTTACTTGTAATAGTTAAATTATAGCAACCCATGTTGCAAATGTCACAAATTTTGCCACAAATTTTGTAGATTTTGTGGGGGAAAATGATTGTCAAACATAAGTTTTTTTACCTTTTCATCAGATTTTTTTTAGGTTTTATTTCAATGATGTACATGTAATGTAATGTGCATTGGTTCACAATCAGAACTAAAACATTAAGTCAGAAAAAAACATTTTATTGACTACTCCATTTGTCCCAATACTGAATTCCTCCACATTTCTATAAACAGTACATTTCCTAAATCTATGAAAGAAATCTCTTCCCCTACAGCTATGTAAGAAATTTCTTCCCCTACAGCTATGTAAGAGATTTCTTTCCCTACAGCTATGTAAGAAATTTCTTCCCCTACAGCTATGTAATAGATTTCTTTCCCTATAGCTATGTAAGAGATATCTCCCCCTACAGCTATGTAAGAGATTTCTTCCCCTACAGCTACCTGTATGTAAGAGATTTCTTCCCCTACAGCTACATGTATGTAAGAGATTTCTTCCCCTACAGCTATGTAAGAGATTTCTTTCCCTACAGCTATATAAGATATTTCTTTCCCTACAGCTATGTAAGAGATTTCTTTCCCTACAGCTATGTAAGAGATTTCTTCCCCTACAGCTACATGTATGTAAGAGATTTCTTTCCCTACAGCTATGTAAGAGATTTCTTTCCCGATGGCTATGTAAGAGATTTCTTTCCCTACAGCTATGCAAGAGATTTCTTTCACTACAGCTATGTAAGAGATTTCTTTCCCTACAGCTATGTAAATGCTTTCTTTTCCTGAGGCAATGGCTGATATAAGAATAGTACTAGTCCTGTAAACAAGATCACCTATGCCTGAGGGAGGAGGACCTTAGTGTTATTTATAATTACATTATTTAGGAACTGTAAATTTTAGTAAAAATATTTCTAATAAATCATGTCAGTGCCGAAACACTGACTACTGGGCAGGATGATAGTTATCTAATGACGGGCAAGCAATCACCGGTCTTAAAGTAATATGGAAGGCAACTATCGTGGAATTTTTGGATTAAATATTTTCACTTCATATGTCACTTAATTTAACTAAAATCAACTGCATAACATTAAAAATCTACTCAAAAACAGATTATAAGAGCAAATCGCAAAATATTTGACAGCAGATAATTCTGTTTTCCCATAGAGTAATGCAAATGATATGCACGTGACCCAAGATTTGAACTAATTCGGGGAGATTATCACTGATGCTCATAACTGTTCAGATGATGAAAAATATGTCGGATGCAAGTAAAAATATATTCCGTGTGTACCACATAAGAATAATTGCACCAAAAAAAATGGTTCACACGACAGATTCCTCAATAATCATTGTCAGGAATGTGTGTGTGCTTACCTCAGCATCCATGATTGTTTATCTTTTCGTCACGAGGTCATGATCGGCAATCATCGGAACAAAACAACTGAGAGTTAATCAGTCTCCACAACAATGGCGAGGACAATAAACATGCACACGGATTTGCATATTTCTAATTGTTGGGAACATATTTTGACTTGAAACATGCATGAATAGCTTAGTAAAGGTACAGCCGTATTCTAAATTGAATTTTCAGTGAAAAAATTTCTTCACCCAAAACTGGTGTAATATTACTTTAAGTAAGTTGCATAATGACATCACAAATATACACCTATATTGAGCCAGAAAGTGGGCCAGATGAATTTACAGGCAATGAGAATACTCTAGAATACAGGCTTCATCAATAATGTAAGAGATATTAAAAATCACTCTGTATTTTGATACCCTCAATATCTGATATGATAAGATAAATCAAACATCTTCAATTAGATGTCTATTAACATTTTGTAGACAGTGCTTGATTACAAGTATGCATCTTCATCAACTGAAGTTGTTGTGTATATCCGTACTTCACTAGCTAATACTTAAGAGTTTTTTATACATACATGTAGGTACCTGTACATGTACATTTGTACATGAATTTCTAAATTGATAAGAATTGGTACATTACTACATGCATGGAGCATAAAGTCAGGGTAACAAAAGCTAAATCTTCCTCCTTTGTTTGTATTATGCAATAAAGTACATTCTTCACACAGTATGTATGTTTCTACTATACTTTATCCACAGGGTTATCCTCTGATAACTTATCACACAAAATAAACATACAGTTGCCAAGGTTTCTTGTCTGATTCTTGATGATTTTTAGAAAATGTATGCAATTGTTATGGGGTAGTGGAATTTTCTTTATAGATATAACTGCTGATAATATTTCAGGATTTTGACCCAGTTAAAAATAGAGATTTTTCAACAAATAATTTAGCCAAAATATGGAATAAATTTGGTCAAAAATGTTCACCATCACAGAAATTGTGAAAATTACAAAATTGTTAATGTTTGTTTGAAAAGCAATGATCACATAGAAACATTGCACAGTTTGAATTTCAGCCAATTTAAGATTTAAATGTAAAAGGTACTTGGATAAAAAGCCTTTGAGGGGGTCTGATTGATACAATTCAAGGACCATACCTATACCCGTATATGGTTTAAATTGTACAAATGACCTTTGGTGTCAGAGAGCTAAAGAGTTGCTTCATTATGAATGAAGTTGTCTCAAGATTCCTATAGGACTCGTGGTTAGGGGTGGGGTTATGGTGTTTAATGCCACTTTCAACATATTTCAGTTATATCGTGGCGGAAACCAGAGTAATCGGAGAAAACCAGCGACCTGCGGCAATTCCTGATTTTATCACAAAATGTTGCATCGAATAGACCTTGTCGGAGTGGGAATTGAACTCACAACTGTTTGCATAGGTACATTGTATTTATAAATCCAACTACCATACGATCTCGACCCTTGTAAGACTTGTGCATGTAGTATTGTCTAGAAGAAACAACTGAAAGAGTACCACTTAGTGCAGACTAAGGGCTGTTTCACACTCATATTAGGATATGAATATTAATTATGCTCATTATTGAAGACTCTATGGTAAAAGTGAGATGTTGAACAACAATAAAAGCATTCATTCTTCACTTTAATTTTGTTTGATATTCTCATCCTTTTTTAGTAAATGTACTATTAACATGGTACATAATTTTTAATAATATGTGCACATATTCCTTCAACAAATTTATATTTTTGAGATATACTGCCAAAGTCAAACATAATGCTATTAAAGCTTTCTAGGCCTCTTACAACTCATGTACATGGTATATAATTATAATTATATTATAGAAGGAAGATAAAAGGTTATATTTTGTGTGTGGTAACTGTCTGTTAATTAAATAAACAGGTGTTGGTCAGGCATAACCTTAATGGTCTTATAATTAATATCTATAGCAATCATGTACTCGCTGATCTACACAGTAGAAACAGACAGAGCCAATTAATAGGGTTGAGGTGAAACACTTCAACCACGACTCAAACCTTAAGTTTCATAACACGTGAAAAAAATGCAGTATTCATATCATGTCTTTTAAGATGATCCTGGGATGATATATATAGAATATATAACAGCAGTTAAGAAGGTCGAGACAAAAATTATTGGCAACAATAGCTGTGAGTCTGGCAGGACAAGCTGTGATGCTAGTGGTAAATGTATGTCGAGACCTACCAAAATGAAGTTATTGTATGTATAGACCTACAAACATGAGGTTATTGTATGTATAGACCTACAAACATGAGGTTATTGTAAAAGTTTTTTCTAGGTAATGTCATATTAGGTTCCACGTCACACTGACTGATAATCTTCAGTATCACAGCCAGTTAGAGTACATTGATACTGATAATCCATGTATCCCTCAATGAGATCGAAGGAAAAATGCATAAATTGTCATTAGAAAGGGTTATTTTCCTAAGTCATCAAACCTAAAAAATGTACAAATCATGTAATTATCAGCTATTGATAATAGCATAACCTACATTGTCAATGACCAAGATGACTACTGATGACAGGGAACTGTACATGATGTTTTATAATTCCATACCAGAATCAACCAGATAATTTGTTTACACAATTTAATAAGCTCTCTTTATAATTATACATGTACAATGTACTCGTTTCTTTATAAAGCTCATTATTAGCATGCATAAAACGTTGAATTACTGCAAGAACACGGGAAGAACACCAAAAGATTTGGCAATCCTCTGTGTGTATAAAGCCAAAATGAGGTCGGGGGCAAGACAAGTCAATGTACAAGTATTTCCAAGGAAAAGACACCAAAAACTAGAGTAAGATGCCTAGAATCTTTGATGTGCACCTGACTTACTAATATACACTGTATTTCACAATTTATAGGTTGTTTACATCTGATCATGTATCAGTAGATTACAGGTACATGTAAGTCTTGTCACCTCCAATCTACACCAAACTGGCATAGAGTAAGAATGCAAGCATGGCAATCTTACAGAATAATCTTCTACATAAAGTTACACATTCACAGATCACTTACAGCTATATAGAACACAAAATGTACCAGTCAAAATAAATACTAACTGGTAATTCATGTCACGATGAAAAGATATATAATATTTAATTACCATAGTAATCCGTGTATAATACACACTTCTTTTAATAAATGTTTTTGACCAACAAAGTTAGACATATACATATGCACAATCAGTTTTTATATTCATGAGACGTGCACTGTTGCATATTGTACATGAATGTGTATTATACACAAACAAATTAATTTGGTTATGGTGTTTAATGCCAAACTTTAGCAGTATTTCAGCTATATCATGGGATATATTGTCAATCTTGCTCCATGTATGATAAAAAAATATTCTATGAAATCTTAGTTGTTTTTCCTTTTTCTTTTTTGCAGGGGGGATGCAGAAGGAGGAATAGCAAAATGAAAATTTTCATCTCACAATGAAAAAAAAAGATAGACATTATAACATGAACTACTGCTATTAAAATTTTCTATGTGCTGTTTGATTCTGAGGTAAGAATTAGATCTATTACCTAATACTTAAGTTAAATAGTATACATGAATTGTATTCAGTACATTTTTTGCATTTTAAATGACTCGTCTTTAAGTTTTCAATCATTCTAGTCCATATTGATTCAATTGAGAAAATTTACAGAAATTTCATTAAAAGAGTCAGATCTGTGTACAAGGTGATCAAAATTAATACATTATTAAAACCTAGGCCTATTGTCCCTCAAAAGAAAGTAATTTTAATTTATGAATAACCATCTTTTCAATGTTTATACATATATATATATATATATATATACGTCTGAAAGTTAAACCAAGCAGTGTTAGAATTAGATTTTAGAGCTGTTAAATTTTTGTTCTTCCCTCGACGGGATTTGAACTCACACCATTGATACACTGTAGCACCATTCGCTTAGCCTTACGTCCAGTGCCCTAGACCACTTAACCACATCCACTCCTATGTATATATATATAAACGTCTAAAATGTTAACAGCGATATCAAAAAAAGATGTTAAAATGTAACAGAAATAACTATAAGTCTACAAAAAGACTATAATTATAATTAAATCGACGGATATTTTGCTTGACCGACAAGCTTTAACAGCGTCTGTAATCTGATTTGAAAAATTGTCACGTGACCATCAGTTATCGTGACGTAAATTACTAAAAATCATAATCTTGACCTTTATACTTTATATTATTCAAGTATATATGTACACTAATTTATAAACAATATGAAAGCAATGAGAAAATGTGATGATGAAATTTACCAACTAGCTAAGGACCAGGCACTGGTTAAAAAGTTAAAAAACCAAAAATTTAGGCCTTAATAAAGAAAATATAAAGGTATAAATTGGATAATTGTGATTATGTAATATGAAGAACAACATAATTAAATGGTCACACATTTATTTCTATGCACAAAGTACACACAGTGTTTTAGATTTTCTATTATCACGATTATAAATAAATCTATCGAATTTGCAATTGCTATGTCTACAAATATTACAACCACTGACTGTCCTGAAATAGTTTCTGGTACATGCACAATATGTAGCTGGCGACTTGTTTCCAATTGTCTAACATAATAAAATGTTATGTTTATATTCATGGATGTTTTTTTTTAATGGATTGAATTCTAAATTTTGTATGATCACTGTATTACATGCATCTACAGGCACTATAAAATGTATGGAAATTTACATGTGGGAGAATTTTTGCTTACGCACATTTCATTAATTACTTAATTTGTAGTTTCCAGTTTAAGTAAAATTAAATTTGAGTTCTAAGATCTTTTAAGATCTTTTAAATGCACATTGTATGAAAATATTATTTTTAGATTTGGCTCAATTGATCCAGTGGTTTTTAAGGTGGTTATTAAAATGTGAAAAATTTATGGAGATATATATACAATGTACATGTGTATATACCAAGTGATAACAATAGATCACCAGAACCATCTTTGACAATTTGTAACATGTAATGGAGTTAGGGTTATGGTGTTTAATGCCACTTTCAACAATATTTCAGTTATATCCTGGTGGTCAGTTTTATTGGTGGAGGAAACTGGAGTATTCTGAGAAAACCATCGACCTGTGGCAAGTCACTGACAAACTTTATCACATAATGTTGTATCCAGTACACCTCGCCTGAACGGGATTCGAACTTGCAACGTTAGTGGTGATAGGCACCGATTGCACAAGTAGCTATAAATCCAACTACCATATGATCACGACCACATGTACGACGGCTCTTAACATGTATGGATGAGAATAAAACATGCAATAATACAAATAAATTCTGTCATATTGACGAGTGCATAAAAATTATGATAAACTGTGCAATCATTTAATATGGCCTGGTCAGTCCACAGATATATAATTTTTCTTTTTAAAGGACAGAGATAAAATTTGAGATAAGACAACTATTTAAATATGTTTTTACAAGACCCCAGTCTACCTGATTAGTGTCACTTTAACATACTGACATACTTCTGGGTCAAAGGCCTTAGTCAAAATCTTGTATAAAGAGAAATCTTATATTTTCAATATGTCATTCATATCTTTAACATTCCATACAAAATTTGCATATATCATGATTATTAATAAGTGGTAGTGGTGGACTTAATTTGAACTACTGTGTATAAATGGAATTATACTTTTAAACATACATTTAGGAGCACCACAGTCCACTGAACGGGGGTGGTGTATATATTTTTAAATTTTATATAAAAAAATATCTTGACCTGAACTACAATGTCCATGTACTGGTGGTCAAAAAATAAATAATCTGACGCTGCAGTTTGTTTAAAAAGAAAAATTATTGGTTTTCATGTGAAACAAAATAATCCGATTTTTGTTTCGATTTTTGTTTCCTGTGAAAAAAACTAAAAGTTATATGAGTGTAAATTTGATGATGTGAGATAACATTTATATCTGACACAGAAGCTACTAAAAATTGTCATTTCTGACAGTGTAACAATAACAATGATTAAAAATCCCAATGTAAATTTTTATCAACAGACAAAAGGTCAGATCGGATTACTGTATTGTATATCACTCCTAAATGACAATAGTACATCTGATACACTTGTCAAAAAATGTATCCCTCCTAACTTATAATCACCTAATCTTTACCAACCCCAGTGTCATTATCTGGTAAACAAGACAAATTACTTGTATTGTATTCAACCCTGAAGATTTACACCCTATTTAAAGAAGATTTAAAATATTTATCTTCTATGGGATTTTAATTTCACACTATTTATTATGTCAACAGAATCAATTGGCTTAAAGAATTTTTATAACATTTAACTTGGTTAAATCAACTTAAATGAGGCTTTGAAAAGGTCATAACAGGTTAAAAATCTTTCTGTTTAAAAACTTTTAAGACATTCATAACTTAAAGATTTAATGAAATGGAAAAAAAAATGTGGAAAAGAAATACTTAAAATTTTGATTTATGTAAAAAAATATATACCCTGTAAACATTAACATCTTGCATCAGTTAACATACATTTGTACATTATAATATACAAGAAAAACATTCATTTCACAAGAAAAAAAATTATTTCACATAAAAACATTCATTTCACAAGATTAAAAATTGGTTTCAATAATCACTGATGAAAATTAATGTCACGTTCATTTCACAAAATTAACAATAGGTACTGATGAAAATTATTGTAAGTTCATTTCACAAAATTAACAATAATTACTGATGAAAATTAATGTAATTGATTTAAATATTAACAACTTTTATAACTACATGTATATTGTGGTGGTGAACTGTTATAAAGCACATGCATGATTGAATACACAATATGGTATGCATTTAACATTTGTAGACTGGTGTATAGAAAACTATTAGTGTATGTAGGAGATTTCATAGATATCTGTCTGGATCTACAGGGTGAAAGTTTTGACATGAACTGTTTCTTGTTTTCTACAATTACCAGTCAAATGGTCAATTTACAATGGAAATTGTAAGGTAGTTGTTCAAGCTTAAAGTGTAAAATTAGGCCAGGGTTAATAAAAATTGGCAGAATAAAAAAATAAAACTTAAAAGATCAGGATATCATTCAGAAATGTTTTTTTTAATGAATGAAAGATTGTGTGACTTATACAATGTTTTTGTCACCACATACATGTAAGAATGCATACAAATATGTAATAAGACTTTATTTTTATCATATAAGCCTGTAAACAAATGTCCTTTAATAAAGTTCAAAATGTCCAGAATATAGGTATTTGACGACAAATTACCAAATCTTCTCACTTTTACAATACAAATATTTTATAATACAGAAAATGTACAGTAAAGGTACACTTTTCCTCTTTGTAATAGTCCTGACATATTTAAACTGGACTATAAAACCCACAAATTTATCTATGTCAAATACTTCAAAACAGTTGATAGTAGAAGACATTCAATCTATACAATGTCTAGATGTACTATATAAAATTTAAAGCTGAAAAATTTGAATATTGTACTAGATTTAAATACATCTTACATGTATGCAGGAGTTGAGCTTTATAGCAAAAATCTGTGTTTTTTATGTAAAACAATTAAGATTAACACAAATTTAACTGGTTTCTTAGTTACAGTACAATATTACCTACAATGTACCATATATATATTACTGTTTCTGCTGAAACTGACTTCTTATTTTTACAATTTATGAAATTGTCTTTTTCATTTTCTTCAGAAATGTTTAGTACATGTAAATTCCAAAATAAATTTGATTATTTAATCTTGAGGTCTGGTCTCTTAGTAATTAAGTTATCCCAAACATGAAAGGTAAAAACTAGAGGCTCAGTGGGCTGAGCCTGTGTCGCTCACCTTTCATTCTGCTTTGAGGAAACTTAATACAGAACCTTCCATACACAATGTACATGTAGATGCTTCCTACCAAGTTTCGGTTCATATGGCTAAGCAGTTTCAAAGGATAACATTTTTTAGAAATTGACCAATCAGAAACAAGATTTGCATGTGGTGGCCATGTTTGCTAACCGATCGGTACGAAATGAGCATTCTTCATAGAGGACATTCCATAGATGCTTCCTACCAAGTTTCGGTGGTAGCCATGTTATGCTTCCTACCAAGTTTCGGTGGTAGCCATGTTTGCTAATCGATCGGGACGAAATGAGCAATCTTTATAGAGGACATTCCATAGATGCTTTCTACCAAATTTCGGTTCATTTGGCCCAGTGGTTTCAGAGGAGAAGATTTAAAAAAATTGGCCAATCAGAAAGAAGCATTGCTTGTGGCGGCCATGCTTGGTAATGGATCATAACAAAATGTGTGTACTCTTTAGAGAGGACCTTCCATAGATGCTTCCTACTCAGGGGTTAATAAATCCCCTAGCCCGACGCCCGGGGCTAGTAATTTCCACATTTGGGCTAGCTGAAATAATCAGCTGTATGTCCGACGGGCTAGTAAAAATATATATCGGATATTGACAAACTTGTCAATATTTGCATATCTACTTATATTCATATATGTTATATGTTGTTTAATCAGCAGCAATGTTTTATTTATTCAACCGCTAGCTTTTTGTCAAAATTGAGAGCAAAAAGGTAGAAAAACTGTGTATTCTCGTCATAAAACAGCTTCAACAAATGACAGCTTACCGGAAATCTCGAAAATGAAATATCGGAATAGGATTCCGGAACCGGGAACGACTATTTCCGGTTTTGCCGATAGTCAAAAAAAAATTTGTTTAATGCCGACCGATCCTAGATTTTTTTGACATGTGACCATAAACACACATATTTTTTGGGCCTTACAGTAGTGACCTGAACTGTGGAAAATAAGTGAAAATAAAACGCAATACCAGATCTGAAAAGAAAGATAGTTAAACTAATATACATTGTACATGTTGTACAAGGGTTCAAGTCTGCAAGTCGGATTCATGAAATCACGGTATTGACCAGGACTAGTGGTTCATAGATTCGGGCTAGTAATATTTAGGAGTATGCTAGCCCTGGGCTAGTGAGGTGGTCCAAGATTTTTTAATCCCTGCTACTGTACCAAGTTTCAGTTCATTTAGCTGAGGGTTTTCAGAGGAGAAGATTAAAATGTGAAAAGTAAACGGATGACAGACGACAAACCGTTTTGACAACGGACACCAAGTGATGGCAAAAGCTCATATTGCCTAAAAAAGTTGGCAAGGTTTGCTAAAAAGAATATTAAAATGTGAATACCTATTTGTAATGTATAGAATAAACATATTACACTATATCAGCATTAGTTAATTTCTAAGGGAGATAATGGCAAGAGTTATCTTTCTTTTAACAGAGGAGAAGATTTTTTTTTAATTTATCAACCAATCAGAAACAAGAATTTCCTGTGGTGGCCATGTTTGTTAACTGATCGGGAGCAAAATGAGCAATCTTAATAGAGGGCCTTCCAGATGCTTCCTACCAAGTTTCGGTTCATTTGGCCAAGCGGTTTCAGAGGAGAAGATTTAAACAAATTGGCCAATCAGAAACAAGATTTGCCTGTGGTGGCCATGTTCGTTAATGGATTGGGACAAAATGAGCAATCTTTAGAGAGGATCTTCTATAGATGCTTCCTACGAAGTTTCAGTTCATTTGGCTGAAGGGTTTCAGAGGAGAAGATTAAAATGTGAAAAGTTAATGGACGACAGACGACGGACGACAAGTGATGGCAAAAGCTCACATTGCCTTTGGCAAAGTGAGCTAAAAAGATTTACACACTTATGGAATGGAAAACTCTACAAACAAAAATTTCTGAAATTCATTAATAATTATTTTCATTTATATTTGATGCATTTTACTATTGTGATAGACAGGATTCGAACTCAAAACATGTCTAGCTCATATGCCAATTTTCAAAACCTACATACACGTACCATGACCAATGTGTATTTCTTCATTCAATGTTTTAAGTGAGTTCATAACGCTAAGAAATATATGAGACATTTTATATGGACAATTCATATTAAAGCAGTCTATACGAAAAATTCAATCTTTCATTGACATCGAACAGTTAACTTGTTTTATACTTGTTAATTACATTTTTATTTTAATTGTTTTACATTTGTAAAGTAGCTTCAGATGACAATCTGTACCTGTATAATTATAAGGACCAAATAAAACAAGATTAGCTCACCTATGATACCCCCGCTCTTCGGCATACAGGAAGTAGGAATCTGACGGGTCAAAAAACGATTCCCACGATATGGATACCTATATGAAGCTTGTGACCAAATGTCAGATTTCTGCCATCAATAGTTGCTGAGAAAAATGCTACGAAAAATGAGCATATATGTTCAATGTGTATAAAAATCAACAAAGTCGGCAAACAGGAAGTAGGAATCTGATGGGTCCAAAAACGCTACCCACGATATGGGGTACCTATATGAAGCTTGTGACCAAATATCAGATCTCTGTCATCAATAGTTGCTGAGAAAAATGTGACGAAAAATGTACATATATGTTCAATACCAACTAAGTCGGCAAACAGGAAGTAGGAATCTGATGGGTCCAAAAACGCTACCCACAATATGGTATACCTATATGATGCTTGTGACCAAATATCAGATTTCTGCCATCAATAGTTGCTGAGAAAAATGCGACGAAAAATGAGCATATATGTTCAATGTGTATAAAAATCAACAAAGTCGACAAACAGGAAGTAGGAATATGACGGGTCAAAAAACGCTTCCCACGATATGGGGTACCTATATGAAGCTTGTGATCAAATATCAGATCTCTGCCATCAATAGTTGCTGAGAAAAATGTGACGAAAAATGAGCATATATGTTCAATGTGTATAGAAACCAACTAAGTGGGCAAACAGGAAGTAGGAATCTGACGGGTCCAAAAACGCTACCCACAATATGGTATACCTATATAATGCTTGTGACCAAATATCAGATTTCTGCCATCAACAGTTACTGAGAAAAATGAGACGAAAAATATCTTGGACAGACGGAAGGACGGACAGAGGTAAAACAGTATACCCCCCTCCCCCTTCGCAGGGGTTTCAAAGTGGGCCGGTACCCGGTACTTTTACCCGCCTGAGATCGTGTATAGTACCGGCAGAAATTACTGAACCCCCCAAAATTAGCGGTGGTCAAAACCACAAGTATGATAGGCTTGTGGAATATTTTTCATAAAAAATTAATCATCACGTCAATTTCTGAATTCTCGCATTCAAATCTCGAACAACTGCGTCACGACCAAGTTGATGGGATATTCCCTGTTTTAAAAATAACTTTACCTTAGAATCGTAAATAGCAGTTTGCGCATGCGGTAAATAGATATGTTTTCGCCCCAATATCTTTTCATCCTTGTGTAAAACTCAGACCGGAATAAAGCTGACATCATTTCAAAATAAAAAAATGACCGATTACAAATTATGTTCAAACACAATTTAGTGCAATCTCCAGTAATATAAGTATGATCATTATGTATTATGAATATATGACTACACAATATTTTGTGCGATTTATTTTATCCATTTAAAACCCAGGGTCGAATCATTCTGGGGCGTACTGTCTTGTTGCTTAACTCCGTCCATATTGTTTAACTTCCGGTATAAAAAAATAAAAACCTATGGCTAATTTATTTACATATTTTGACGGGGCCCTACCGCGGTTGTTCACAGAAATGAAAGTGTGCTGAAAAACATTTTCAAAAGGGGATACGAGGAGATAAGGGATAGAAAATTACTAGAAATCTTGAAAAAGGAACGGACATGGCTCAAATACGAATCGTTTTTGTTCGAACATTTTTTTTGCACATAAGTCGTGAAAGTAACAATATATATTGTTTTTGTTTAATTATATTTGTATTGATCTATTAAAAAATTTTAAATTTTATTAAAGATTGATGATTGCAAATTAAATTTATATGTTTCATCAAGGACGTATTCTATATACGTCCTTGGTTTCATTAATTATGACACTTGTATGTCTTGATCCTGCCAATGGTCTTTGATGAGTTTAATTACTGGTAATAAAGTAAAAAAAACACACAAGCCAAGGTATTGTGAAAAAGAAAAGGACAAAGCCAACAAAAGAATTTTGAGAAGTTTAAGCTTTGATAACAATGGCTTGGTCAAGCCTAGCTGCGGAACCATAGCTCTTTATGGTCCTTTTTAAGATATGGCAGACTATCTATGAATAATCATGGCTGAAGTCTGTAAACTGAAATATTCAATAAAGAAATTGGGGGGGGGGGGGGGGGGGGGAATCCAGGCATTATGCATGGTCTTCACTCTTGGTGAAATCTGAACTCTAAAGTTAATGGGATTTTTCTTTCAAAAACACTTAATGTTTTGCAGTCTCTGAAGTACATTTTTTGGTCCACAAAATGCTAAATTTCAGGAGCTTCCGCCCCCTGGACCCCTTATGGCCCTCAGCCTAATTTTTTAGGTACCTCCTAAAATTTAAGAAGTACCTCCTATTATAAAAAACTTTGAAACCCCTGCCTTCGGGGAGCGGGGGTATAAAAAAATGCCAGACATTACAGTGAAAACCTATCTAAAGCAAACACCTTTGGAACTAACTTATTTGTTTGTACAAGACATGGGTTCAGATTAGATATGTTGTATTTATTAGGTACTTTAAATATTTAATCTATATCTAATGAATGAAACACACAAGATATTTATGTGGTTTTCTCTGGGTTCTCAGGTTTCCTCCACCAATAAAACTGACCGCCACGATATAACTGAAATATTGTTGAAAGTGGTGTTAAACACCATAACACCCCCAAGATATTTACATGGTTTATTGGATCAGGGATCAGTTGATACAAATTTCACTGTATATTATAACATATCAAAGGATAAACAGCCTTCAACATCTAGATAGCAATGGATACATGAAATATTCTGAAAACAGCTGTTCTTTTAATCATCAGAAAATATGCTTTGTTAGCTCATAACAACTACAAGACATTACCGGTAGCAAGTTATTTTGTACTTGAATTTTAGTAGTTTTATATACAGTATATACAAAATGTACTTCAAACATGAGTACAAATTAATACTGAATATTATTTATGTACAATAAGACCTATTGTTTCAATAGTGATTTTCTCACAAGTTTGAAGTTTTGAAATCTAACAACATTCACGATTTATTATATCTATGCTATTTATACATTGTACATATTTAGAGTATGAAATTCTTGAATTAAGTGGTAAAATATCATGTAAGTTTAATGGAATGTGTTGAAACAATAAAATTTTCTGTATTTCAAATTCTGAGGTCACGTTTTACATACTGGTATATCGAGTCCTTTTGTAGCAGCATATTTTGTAGGGAAATTAAAATCAGGGTTACATACATTGTACATGAAAGAAACAATTTTATAAGAATATATGAATTGACAGAATATATACAATGTAATTTGACAGGAAACAAGTCCATTGAATCAAAATAAACTATTTAATGAATGGTAATAAAATTAGAAAAGATTTTCTTGAAAATTTATATTTTGAAGGGAACCAAACCCATTCCAATTATATGGAAGAAAATTCAATTTCAAAACAGCATGAAACTTATTATTAAAGTACAATGTACAATATGTGAAGAACACTTACCTTGAAGAATTAAAATTAAAACAAAAATCTGTGATAGCTGCCACTCCATAATGAAAGACGTATATAAAGTTGTCATCTAAGTTTCTGATAAATCCATGAATTTTTTACTTAAAATAAAGACTAAAATCCACACAGGTTGTAAGGCAATCAGCTGGATGGCATTAGGGTGCTACACCAATGACTAATCAAATAAGGCTACAACAACCTGTAGAAAATAATGTGTGATCTGCATGAATAAATTCCATTTATCAAGAAAAATATAAACTCTTCAGGCTCAAATTACTCATTGTTATATACAATGTAAGAAATTAGGTTTGTTTTACCATATTTTCTTGTCATGAAATAATCTTTTTTTTTTAATTTGCGTATGCATTTACAAATAGTTAGTCTGTAGTTTTTGAGAAAGGGTTATGGTATTTAATGCCACTTTCAACAATATTTCAGTTATTTCATGGTAGTCAGTTTTATTGGTGGAGGAATCCGGTTACCCTGAGAAAACCACCAACCTGCCACAATTTTGAGCAAGAATATAAGTTCAATGACCTTAGTCTAAAATACTGAATACTAATTAAGTACACTACATAAATAATCTGAAGATTTCATTAATCAATCCAGATTCAAAATAGTATTAAATTTACTTTATATTTCACTTTCACGTTTTAAATGATATGTGATGAGGTCTCATATCCATATATGAACTTGACATTATATTATATGGATGCAGCCTGTTTCTAAACTAAAGGTCGATGTCAAATATTTATTGTGTATATATGTATGCAAACATATCCTTTATGGGCTGTTGATTGGTTTTAATAAAATATTTATAGCAAAATTAAAAAAGTTCAAGCCAGTGTATATGGGATTTTTAAATTATAATAAAATATTTGACATCGACATATTGAATCTAGAAACAGGCTGTAACAAAATCTGTGACAATTTTGATCATGTGGTGTAGTTCATGAATTCACTAAAATGACGGACAGTTCAGACTCAGAGTTCGCGAAATGTGTCAGTCCTGTCAGACATGACCAGCAAAATTTGGGCAGATTATGCTAAGGACTGACACAAGATTGGTATTTTACAATAGAAAATTAATGAGGACTGACATTGTTTTCACTAGGACCACCAAACCCATATGCAATTTCGTGAACCCTACAGACTTGGGGTCAATTACTTTCAAATGTAATTGATTACATTACAATTACTTTGCAATTTTCATGTTTACATTACATTACGATTACATCAATTTTCAAATGTAATCGATTAAATTACAATCACTTTGTAAATGTAATCGATTACATTACTGATTACATTTAATGTCATGACAACCAATATATTAGTGCTTTATGTTATTTTGTTGTCCGATTGCCCGGGGCAAGTGAAATGTGTCTTCGGGCAAGTGAAAACGGCACCCAACTTGTCCGATCGGGCAAGTGAAAATGATTCTGTGATATGTTCAATTCCTGAAGAGCAAAATGATTAATATTGAATTATTCAGTGTTGGTAGTCGCGGCGAATTTTACCTAAACATTGCGTCGTATGTATCGTGTATTTTACACCATTTTGTTTTATTTTGTTGACTACGCAATTCCTCTTTCTCAAATAAAGATTGTGTTATTTATATTAGCCAATCGTGAATGCCTAATTAACATCAACATCGTACATTTGTATTTATTTTTGTCGGCAAATGAAAAGCTAGTTATTTGCGGTGTTCTAATTTTAGAAAATTATCCCTGATGTGTATTGCCTTTGCCATCAAAATATTGAAAGCGTGATAGATTACTAGAATAAAAATTCAAACAAGCTATACAGTCGTTGTCAGTCTATAATAAGGAACATTTATACTTAAATTTTCTAACAAAAATATTTCAGAAATCCTCATCAATTACCCGTATTTATTAAACTGTCATATTCCCCCAAATTGATAGGTACGTAATTATATAGCCAAATGATGCACTAACACTATGCCCACATCATAAGGTGTAAATAATTAATATGAGGGGTTATTCTACTCTATGAACGGTCATTGTAGATTGCATAGTTCTGCACTACATGCATATATGGCACTTAAGAATTCGGGCTAGTAGTTTACAGTTTCGGGCATGTAAAATCAATATAGCACTTGCCCGAATGGACAAGTTGGTCAAAAAGTTAATGTCAAACCCTGTTTTATGTTATTTTGTCTCATGTGCATCTGTCCAATATCTCTCTTTTTTTTTTTAATGTATTTCTTAATCAGAACTATGAATTACAATTCAGTTGTAATGTGATCATTACATGCAATACCAAACAGTACATTGTAAATTATAAACAGCAATTCTCATTTTCTTATTTTCATAAAATATGTCTTCTCTTATTACTATATTAATATGACCAATATTGATTCCATCTTATACTATTAGTAAATATTATAACATACATTTGCACATTTTAATAATATATATCAAATAATTTCAAACATCCTGTGAAAGTCTATTGGGGATAATAAACTAGCAGTTAATTACCTGATAAAATTTGTAATTAAGGTATTATTTATGACACCAAATTATGTAACAATCACCATTACTAAATTTCACACCATTTGAATGCTTGTCCTTGATATATAATTCAGAAGATCAAAAAACAAAAATCATTCTGATTCTAAAAACTTGCTTAAAAATGTACATAATTTCTCAGTCTAAATATGAAAACTAAATCCTTAATTTATGTAAATAGACTAAATAAAATATCCATTACAAGTTGCATAGTAACCCACAAGTAATGAAAAAATTATCATATAATCCAATATTAAAAGGAAAATCAGCACCAAAATAAAAAAGCAGAAATATCACATACATTTGCATATCTGAATATCAGATACAAGCCCCATTAGAATATTCTTAAAAAAAAAAATCCAAAATTTTACAAATATTACAACTTACTATTTATCAGTTAATTTGTAATATACATATATGTACAAGCATCATAAATAAATGTTTCTGAAAATTATAATTTACATTTTGCTTTTTATATAATATCTTTATTGAAATTTAAATCTCTTTTTAAACTTGTATAAGAAATCTTCACGAGATTAGATACAATGTACCTATGTTTTGGTTTATATAAAATATTTCTTTATCTTATGCGAATCATGAGAACATGGTGATAGTCATTCATAAGGCCAAAAAAATAAATGTGTGTTTCCGATTGCATGTTCTTCAAAATTAGGGTCGGTAGGTAGGGATTTTTGTTTGTTTTTTGTTTTGAAACCTACAAGTATGCTCCTTCCTCTAAAATCACCCAAACTTGTTTCTTTCTTACTACAGCTTATTAATTATTTGACATGCAGTACAATGTTTTTGTTATGACTTGTGTGTATTCTCCATTCTTTATTTCTACACCTGAATAATTATGATGCTGAAACATCGATCAAATGTATTGTACAAGGACATGAAGAAAATTCAAACAGGAAACCGGTCTTTAATAAATCCGTTTCAATTAAACGCTTATCAGAAAGTGTCAATATCGCAACAGTCAAGCGTCTATTGTTGAAGTCGGAAACGGAGATGGATTTTGCCGATCTATTATTTTTGTTGGCATAAAAATGATCGATCGGAAACACATTTTATTTTTGGCCTAAAAGCAATTTCATATATGAAATCTTGAAAGTTGTGTCAGATAATTTAAAATTTTAGAGCTTGTTGTGTTTTACACAAGCTGACAAACTGTTTTCACTGAATTTTTGAAACCCTAAAGAAATTGAAATTGAGATATTATTTGTTTGGATATCAAGTCTTTGAAGTCATAATTTATACTTAATATTTTTTGTAGCTGTGATAGTTTTAATTGCAATTAAGCATATAATAATATCTACATTATTTGTTTAATAAATTTCATGAAGAACATTCATTTACATAAATCATACATTAAATATCTAAGGAGATATACAGGTATGTTTCAGTTAAGACAAAATAAGTCAAAATGATGAAAAGTAATCTGAATGTAATCAGAAAGTAACCATGATTACAGGGTTAAAATGAATGTAATCGATAACATTACAATTACATGTAATCTAAAAAATGTCTGATTACAGATTTTACATTCGATTACATGAAAAATGTAATCGATAACGATTACAAATTATGATTACCCCATGTCTGGGACAGTTCGAAGTGGATTTTGGATTATTTCATCGAATATATGCTGTAAAAGGTAAGGAAATATCAATATTTTTGCAGATTTGAACTAGAAAATATGTCTATATATGAAAACTTACCTGCACTTGATCTGACACAATCCGTCCATGCCAAAATATCCATCGGAATGCACCGGGAGGTCAAAATTTAAATTTCCAGAATACCCTTGAAACGAGATTAGGATGAAGATACTGACAGAAAATTTCTTCGGAATCCTAATCTCAACGAGATTAAAGGCATACAGTAGCTCAAATTCATTTTTTTTATATTAAAAGTTGCCAATATTCGATGTTTTATACTAATTGCAGTTGAAATTTTTCATTATATCATACGTAAATAGCCTAGAACGAAGGAAACATGTCGTTGTTAGATTTTCTTGCTTCCAGTAAAACATTCATTGTATACCCGCATATCATTATTGTATTATTCATATATTCCGTGACCTACAAAGTGAACCTATTCGGTAAAGCGTTTGCACATGTGCGAAATTATTTGCAGAAGGAAAAGCACATGTATGACACAAAGAAAAACGAAAACGACACAAATATGAGGATTAAGCAAGCTTCATGTAAAAATTAAAAAAAAAGTGTTATACCGACCTACTCCATTTTTCAACACGTATACGGTAAGCATAATTTGGTATCTTTTTACGGCCAAATCGTATTTTGACAGTAGAATTGCATCGTCGTTTTTTACATTATTCTCTTTTTTTTTTCAGAAGGAAACGCTAGGTGATATCTCTTAAATTAGAGACTAAAATAATGAACTTCATGACTGTTTTTTTTTCGAAAAAAATATAATCAAGTGTTGTCAATACTATGCAATACAATTTGTTTACAATTTTCCCATTATCAGGCCCCTTTGCAGAGTTTGGGTTTGTTTTTATTGATTACATCACGTATTTCAGATTTTAAGTGCCATTCTTACTAACTACCATTATATAATATTAACTCACTGTTTAACCCCAGATCCAATTTCATATATATATATTTCTTAAATTATATTAATTATAACGAATTTACATGAAAAGCATCCTTCCTGGTTATTTATAGCAGTTATCAGTGTCCGGCAAACTTCGGAAAATCAACCGACTTATAATTAGGTGTGTTAATGGCGATTTTACTAACAGACATTCAAATTCTTTTCACTAATTACGACATTATAGCATATTTTTTAAGCCTGGCTTCTTGTTCAGAATATTTTATTAGTATAAAACATCGAATATTGGCAACTTTTAATATAAATAAAAAAAATCAATTTGAGCACAGTATCTTGACATTTTATCCAGCAAAATAGAGAAAATTCTGTATAAAATCTGTATATTATATATATAAAGACACATGTAATGAAACAAGTTTTATTTAACCAATGTGGCCATAACTTCCGGTTCGGCAGCAAATAAAGTTGACAATAAAACTATTCCAAAAACGGAAATGACCTGAAAAATTTTCCGAGTTCAGGAGCTGACACAACATGGTTTTATGCATCCCCTTCCTTTTGCAACCTTCTGTCATTCTTTTTCTTAAAGGCAGTATGTAATAGAAATAGTTGACACTACGTGTACACATACCAAGCTACATGTAGTAGGTCCAAATATTTAGACATTTCATTTCATTTCAATCTACCAATTTGAAGTGGCCACCAGTATTGTTACAGTTGATATCTTACAAAATTATATACAAAAAACATTAAGTAAAAATAAATTACGAATGCTACTTACCTTCAATTATTTTTTGATATACGTAAAGCAAATAATTTATTTGTCAACTTTATTTGCTGCCGAACCGGAAGTTATGGCCACATTGGCTAAATTTTAAAAACAAAAACGTCTTGTCTGCTGTGAAAAAAGACAAATAGGTAGGGAACAAAGCAATGTTTGGTACAAATAAACTATGCATGAAAGGGATTTACCTTCCAACATTCCAACGTAGCATTATTTTACGGGATAACGAAGGTTACAAAAAATTTACACAGTTATTTACAAAGTTAGACAACCTTTGGAGGGAAAAACTTGTTTCATTACTTGTGTCTTTATATATATAATATACAGATTTTTCTCTATTTCGCTAGATAAAACGTCAAGATACTGTGATTTGAGCTACTGTATGCCTTTAAATGAAAGGGTGTCTCTAACCTCTTGAAAACACATGGCAAATCTTTCCTGTTCTGACAGTAACAATGGGGGAAATGTGAACAACATATTTTTTTATGCTTAGATTGCATTTAGTCTTGGACATAAAGACAAAGTAAGAAAATAAAACTTATAACTAATATAAGCCGCCGATGCCAAAACAATGAGAAGCTTACTGTTAGCCTATTATTAGGAGTTGCCAGTTGCATTTGATAGTGCAAGATATTTTAATCCGTTGATTTGAAAGATAACGAAAGATAAATAACTTCGTGTGTATACTGAATGGAATGGATCTCCTGTACTTGGCGATCACAATACTGGTATACTAGTATTGTGCACAATACTGGTATAAAAATTTGTTCCAGTATTGTACCAGTATTGTGATTTAAAAAAAAATTTTTTTTACTTGTGTATAGTATTGTAGTAAGTATTATAATAGGTATTGTGGAAATGTTAGTTCCTGGGTAGACCAGTTCTTGAAGTAGTTGTTCTTGTGTTGCTGTATAATAATCTTGACTCTATCCATAATGGATTGTTGTGTATTGTGATGTATTACTGATACGATGTTATAAATGCCAATAAAGTGATACACAATGAACTTGTACTTTTAGTATGCTTTTCAACAGTTGATAACATGAACCTTCTAATATGAAGCAATCCAATTTCATAATTGAATTACAATACCAATATCTTATGACTGATTTTGTCTGTTTATATAATTATGAGTTTTGACTTTCCCTTTGTAAGATTGTTCGGAGTTCGGTAATTTTGTTATTACCTTTATTTAATTATATTACTGGTATACCAGTATTGTACAAAATTTTGAAAAAAATTCACAATACTGGAAAAAAAAATTATACTAGTGATCGCCAAGTACAGGAGATCCAATGGAATTAGTACTATTATTTCTGACATTACTATTACTATAAAAACAAGCTTGTAAAATATTAAAAATTAGAACAAAATTTACAAATCAACTAACATTTTATCACATACGGTATGTTGTCTGTGATTGTGGTTTATTTTAAAGAATGCATGTATAAATCATGAGGTATTACATTAATTCAGTGAAGAACTTACCGCTTTACTCACGCACAAGCACCCTAATCGCTAATCACCTAAATGTAAGTGTATCGAATTTCCCATGGCGGAAATGATAAATTGTAAACCGGAAGTACCTATAAAAAATTATGTGGAAATCTAAAAAATGCTTTTGTGGCACCTTATTTTTAGCAAAAAGTCATCAATGAAATGTAATTTAAATTGCAATCGGACTGATAATATTGAGAAAATAATTCCAAATAAAATATAATTTAGATATTATTCTAGTGGGAGTGTAAATCAAATGACGGAACAGCTTAATAATCGGGTTGGTCTAAAAACCGGACTGAGAAAAACAGGACGGGCAAATTTTGATACATTTTTAGACATAACTTTTTTATTTCTTGAGCCTTTTTTTAAATGTCAATTTATTTGTAAAGTAGAAATAAATATCTGACGTTTGCTATAAAATTTATTTGGAAATACTGAAAGATGAATTCAATATATTGACAGGACGAACTTTTTCACGGAATAAAATGGCGAGAAAATTATCAGTCTTTGATGTCAAATTATTCTTTTCATAATAATTTCTGTCAAAAGACAATTATATAGTTGGAAAGCTTGTACAATAAGATTTATTTTGATATAAAATCTATTTGGAAATACTGAAAGATGAATTCAAAATCTTGACAGGACGGACATTTTCACGGAACAAAATGGCGAGAAAATTATCAGTGTTCTCGTCTTTGATGTCAAATTATTCTTTTCACAATAATTTTTGTCAAAAGATAATCATATATTTGGAAAGCTTGTACAATAAGCTTTAGTTTGATATAAAGTTTATTTGGAAATACTGAAAGATGAATTCAAAATCTTGACAGAACGACTTTTTCAAGGAACAAAATGGCGAGAAAATTATCAGTGTTCTCATCTTTGATGTCAAATTATTCTTTTAATAATAAATTCTGGCGAAAGATAATTATATATTTGGAAAGCTTGTACAATAAGCTTTATTTTGATATAAAATCTATTTGGAAATACTGAAAGATGAATTCAAAATCTTGACAGGACGGACTTTTTCACGGTACAAAATGGCGAGAAAATTATCAGTCTTTGATGTCAAATTATTCTTTTAATAATAATTTCTGTCAAAAGATAATTATATAGTTGGAAAGCTTGTATATTAAGCTTTATTTTGATATAAAGTTTATTTGGAAATACTAAAAGATGAATTCAAAATCTTGACAGGACGGACTTTTTCAAGAACAAAAAGGCGAGAAAATTATCAGTGTTCTCTTCTTGGATGTCAAATTATTCTTTTCATGATAATTTCTGTCAAAAGATAATTATATATTTGGAAAGCTTGTACAATAAGCCTTATTTTGATATAAAGTTTATTTGGAAATACAGAAAGATGAATTCAAAATCTTGACAGGACGGACTTTTTCACGGAACAAAAAGGCGAGAATATTATCAGTGTTCTCTTCTTGGATGTCAAATTATTCTTTTCATGATAATTTCTGTCAAAAGATAATTATATATTTGGAAAGCTTGTACAATAAGCCTTATTTTGATATAAAGTTTATTTGGAAATACAGAAAGATGAATTCAAAATCTTGACAGGACGGACTTTTTCACGGAACAAAATGGCGAGAAAATTATCAGTGTTCTCGTCTTTGATGTCAAATTATTCTTTTCATGATAATTTCTGTCAAAAGATAATTATATATTTGGAAAGCTTGTACAATAAGCTATATTTTGATATAAAGTTTATTTGGAAATACTGAAAAATGAATTCAAAATCTTGACAGGACGGACTTTTTCACGGAACAAAATGGCAAGAAAAGTATCAGTCTTTGATGTCAAATTATTCTTTTCATAATAATTTCTGTCAAAAGACAATTATATAGTTGGAAAGCTTGTACAATAAGCTTTATTTTGATATAAAATCTATTTGGAAATACTGAAAGATGAATTCAAAATATTGACAGGACGGACTTTTTCACGGAACAAAAAGGCGAGAAAATTATCAGTGTTCTCTTCTTGGATGTCAAATTATTCTTTTCATGATAATTTCTGTCAAAAGATAATTATATAGTTGGAAAGCTTGTACAATAAGCTTTAATTTGATATAAAGTTTATTTGGAAATACAGAAAGATGAATTCAAAATCTTGACAGGACGGACTTTTTCACGGAACAAAATGGCGAGAAAATTATCAGTGTTCTCGTCTTTGATGTCAAATTATTCTTTTCATGATAATTTCTGTCAAAAGATAATTATATATTTGGAAAGCTTGTACAATAAGCCTTATTTTGATATAAAATCTATTTGGAAATACTGAAAGATGAATTCAAAATCTTGACAGGACGGACTTTTTCACGAAAAAAATGGCGAGAAAATTATCAGTCTTTGATGTCAAATTATTCTTTTCATAATAATTTCTGTCAAAAGACAATTATATAGTTGGAAAGCTTGTACAATAAGCTTTATTTTGATATAAAATCTATTTGGAAATACTGAAAGATGAATTCAAAATCTTGACAGGACGGACTTTTTCACGGAACAAAATGGCGAGAAAATTATCAGTCTTTGATGTCAAATTATTCTTTTAATAATAATTTCTGTCAAAAGATAATTATATAGTTGGAAAGCTTGTATATTAAGCTTTATTTTGATATAAAGTTTATTTGGAAATACTGAAAGATGAATTCAAAATCTTGACAGGACGGACTTTTTCAGGAACAAAAAGGCGAGAAAATTATCAGTGTTCTCTTCTTGGATGTCAAATTATTCTTTTCATGATAATTTCTGTCAAAAGATAATTATATATTTGGAAAGCTTGTACAATAAGCCTTATTTTGATATAAAATCTATTTGGAAATACTGAAAGATGAATTCAAAATCTTGACAGGACGGACTTTTCACGGAAAAAAATGGCGAGAAAATTATCAGTGTTCTCGTCTTTGATGTCAAATTATTCTTTCATAATAATTTCTGTCAAAAGACAATTATATAGTTGGAACGCTTGTACAATAAGCTTTATTTTGATATAAAATCTATTTGGAAATACTGAAAGATGAATTCAAAACCTTGACAGGACGGACTTTTTCACGGAACAAAATGGCGAGAAAATTATCAGTGTTCTCATCTTTGATGTCAAATTATTCTTTTAATAATAATTTCTGTCAAAAGATAATTATATAGTTGGAAAGCTTGTATATTAAGCTTTATTTTGATATAAAGTTTATTTGGAAATACTAAAAGATGAATTCAAAATCTTGACAGGACGGACTTTTTCAAGAACAAAAAGGCGAGAAAATTATCAGTGTTCTCTTCTTGGATGTCAAATTATTCTTTTCATGATAATTTCTGTCAAAAGATAATTATATATTTGGAAAGCTTGTACAATAAGCTTTATTTTGATATAAAGTTTATTTGGAAATACAGAAAGATGAATTCAAAATCTTGACAGGACGGACTTTTTCACGGAACAAAAAGGCGAGAATATTATCAGTGTTCTCTTCTTGGATGTCAAATTATTCTTTTCATGATAATTTCTGTCAAAAGATAATTATATATTTGGAAAGCTTGTACAATAAGCCTTATTTTGATATAAAGTTTATTTGGAAATACAGAAAGATGAATTCAAAATCTTGACAGGACGGACTTTTTCACGGAACAAAATGGCGAGAAAATAATCAGTCTTTGATGTCAAATTATTCTTTTCATGATAATTTCTGTCAAAAGATAATTATATATTTGGAAAGCTTGTACAATAAGCTTTATTTTGATATAAAGTTTATTTGGAAATACTGAAAAATGAATTCAAAATCTTGACAGGACGAACTTTTCACGGAACAAAATGGCAAGAACATTTTCAGTCTTTGATGTCAAATTATTCTTTTCATAATAATTTCTGTCAAAAGACAATTATATAGTTGGAAAGCTTGTACAATAAGCTTTATTTTGATATAAAATCTATTTGGAAATACTGAAAGATGAATTCAAAATCTTGACAGGACGGACTTTTCACGGAACAAAATGGCGTGAAAATTATCAGTGTTCTCGTCTTTGATGTCAAATTATTTTTTTCATGATAATTTCTGTCAAAGGATAATTATATATTTGGAAAGCTTGTACAATAAGCCTTATTTTGATATAAAGTTTATTTGGAAATACAGAAAGATGAATTCAAAATCTTGACAGGACGGACTTTTTCACGGAACACAATGGCGAGAAAATTATCAGTCTTTGATGTCAAATTATTCTTTTAATAATAATTTCTGTCAAAAGATAATTATATAGTTGGAAAGCTTGTATATTAAGCTTTATTTTGATATAAAGTTTATTTGGAAATACTGAAAGATGAATTCAAAATCTTGACAGGACGGACTTTTTCAGGAACAAAAAGGCGAGAAAATTATCAGTGTTCTCTTCTTGGATGTCAAATTATTCTTTTCATGATAATTTCTGTCAAAAGATAATTATATAGTTGGAAAGCTTGTACAATAAGCTTTAATTTGATATAAAGTTTATTTGGAAATACAGAAAGATGAATTCAAAATCTTGACAGGACGGACTTTTTCACGGAACAAAATGGCGAGAAAATTATCAGTGTTCTCGTCTTTGATGTCAAATTATTCTTTTCATGATAATTTCTGTCAAAAGATAATTATATATTTGGAAAGCTTGTACAATAAGCCTTATTTTGATATAAAATCTATTTGGAAATACTGAAAGATGAATTCAAAATCTTGACAGGACGGACTTTTTCACGAAAAAATGGCGAGAAAATTATCAGTCTTTAATGTCAAATTATTCTTTTCATACTAATTTCTGTCAAAAGACAATTATATAGTTGGAAAGCTTGTACAATAAGCTTTATTTTGATATAAAATCTATTTGGAAATACTGAAAGATGATTCAAAATCTTGACAGGACGGACTTTTTCACGAAAAAAAGGCGAGAAAATTATCAGTCTTTGATGTCAAATTATTCTTTTAATAATAATTTCTGTCAAAAGATAATTATATAGTTGGAAAGCTTGTATATTAAGCTTTATTTTTATATAAAGTTTATTTGGAAATACTGAAAGATGAATTCAAAATCTTGACAGGACGGACTTTTTCACGGAACAAAAAGGCGAGAATATTATCAGTGTTCTCTTCTTGGATGTCAAATTATTCTTTTCATGATAATTTCTGTCAACAGATAATTATATATTTGGAAAGCTTGTACAATAAGCCTTATTTTGATATAAAGTTTATTTGGAAATACAGAAAGATGAATTCAAAATCTTGACAGGACGGACTTTTTCACGGAACAAAATGGCGAGAAAATTATCAGTGTTCTCGTCTTTGATGTCAAATTATTCTTTCATAATAATTTCTGTCAAAAGACAATTATATAGTTGGAAAGCTTGTACAATAAGCTTTATTTTGATATAAAATCTATTTGGAAATACTGAAAGATGAATTCAAAACCTTGACAGGACGGACTTTTTCACGGAACAAAATGGCGAGAAAATTATCAGTGTTCTCATCTTTGATGTCAAATTATTCTTTTAATAATAATTTCTGTCAAAAGATAATTATATAGTTGGAAAGCTTGTATATTAAGCTTTATTTTGATATAAAGTTTATTTGGAAATACTAAAAGATGAATTCAAAATCTTGACAGGACGGACTTTTTCAAGAACAAAAAGGCGAGAAAATTATCAGTGTTCTCTTCTTGGATGTCAAATTATTCTTTTCATGATAATTTCTGTCAAAAGATAATTATATATTTGGAAAGCTTGTACAATAAGCCTTATTTTGATATAAAGTTTATTTGGAAATACAGAAAGATGAATTCAAAATCTTGACAGGACGGACTTTTTCACGGAACAAAAAGGCGAGAATATTATCAGTGTTCTCTTCTTGGATGTCAAATTATTCTTTTCATGATAATTTCTGTCAAAAGATAATTATATATTTGGAAAGCTTGTACAATAAGCCTTATTTTGATATAAAGTTTATTTGGAAATACAGAAAGATGAATTCAAAATCTTGACAGGACGGACTTTTTCACGGAACAAAATGGCGAGAAAATTATCAGTGTTCTCGTCTTTGATGTCAAACTATTCTTTTCATGATAATTTCTGTCAAAAGATAATTATATATTTGGAAAGCTTGTACAATAAGCTATATTTTGATATAAAGTTTATTTGGAAATACTGAAAAATGAATTCAAAATCTTGACAGGACGGACTTTTTCACGGAACAAAATGGCAAGAAAAGTATCAGTCTTTGATGTCAAATTATTCTTTTCATGATAATTTCTGTCAAAAGATAATTATATATTTGGAAAGCTTGTACAATAAGCTATATTTTGATATAAAATCTATTTGGAAATACTGAAAGATGAATTCAAAACCTTGACAGGACGGACTTTTTCACGGAACAAAATGGCGAGAAAATTATCAGTGTTCTCATCTTTGATGTCAAATTATTCTTTTAATAATAATTTCTGTCAAAAGATAATTATATAGTTGGAAAGCTTGTATATTAAGCTTTATTTTGATATAAAGTTTATTTGGAAATACTAAAAGATGAATTCAAAATCTTGACAGGACGGACTTTTTCAAGAACAAAAAGGCGAGAAAATTATCAGTGTTCTCTTCTTGGATGTCAAATTATTCTTTTCATGATAATTTCTGTCAAAAGATAATTATATATTTGGAAAGCTTGTACAATAAGCCTTATTTTGATATAAAGTTTATTTGGAAATACAGAAAGATGAATTCAAAATCTTGACAGGACGGACTTTTTCACGGAACAAAAAGGCGAGAATATTATCAGTGTTCTCTTCTTGGATGTCAAATTATTCTTTTCATGATAATTTCTGTCAAAAGATAATTATATATTTGGAAAGCTTGTACAATAAGCCTTATTTTGATATAAAGTTTATTTGGAAATACAGAAAGATGAATTCAAAATCTTGACAGGACGGACTTTTTCACGGAACAAAAAGGCGAGAAAATTATCAGTGTTCTCGTCTTTGATGTCAAACTATTCTTTTCATGATAATTTCTGTCAAAAGATAATTATATATTTGGAAAGCTTGTACAATAAGCTATATTTTGATATAAAGTTTATTTGGAAATACTGAAAAATGAATTCAAAATCTTGACAGGACGGACTTTTTCACGGAACAAAATGGCAAGAAAAGTATCAGTCTTTGATGTCAAATTATTCTTTTCATAATAATTTCTGTCAAAAGATAATTATATAGTTGGAAAGCTTGTACAATAAGCTTTATTTTGATATAAAATCTATTTGGAAATACTGAAAGATGAATTCAAAATATTGACAGGACGGACTTTTTCACGGAACAAAAAGGCGAGAAAATTATCAGTGTTCTCTTCTTGGATGTCAAATTATTCTTTTCATGATAATTTCTGTCAAAAGATAATTATATAGTTGGAAAGCTTGTACAATAAGCTTTAATTTGATATAAAGTTTATTTGGAAATACAGAAAGATGAATTCAAAATCTTGACAGGACGGACTTTTTCACGGAACAAAATGGCGAGAAAATTATCAGTGTTCTCGTCTTTGATGTCAAATTATTCTTTTCATGATAATTTCTGTCAAAAGATAATTATATATTTGGAAAGCTTGTACAATAAGCCTTATTTTGATATAAAATCTATTTGGAAATACTGAAAGATGAATTCAAAATCTTGACAGGACGGACTTTTTCACGAAAAAAATGGCGAGAAAATTATCAGTCTTTGATGTCAAATTATTCTTTTCATAATAATTTCTGTCAAAAGACAATTATATAGTTGGAAAGCTTGTACAATAAGCTTTATTTTGATATAAAATCTATTTGGAAATACTGAAAGATGAATTCAAAATCTTGACAGGACGGACTTTTTCACGAAAAAAATGGCGAGAAAATTATCAGTCTTTGATGTCAAATTATTCTTTTCATACTAATTTCTGTCAAAAGACAATTATATAGTTGGAAAGCTTGTACAATAAGCTTTATTTTGATATAAAATCTATTTGGAAATACTGAAAGATGAATTCAAAATCTTGACAGGACGGACTTTTTCACGAAAAAAATGGCGAGAAAATTATCAGTCTTTGATGTCAAATTATTCTTTTAATAATAATTTCTGTCAAAAGATAATTATATAGTTGGAAAGCTTGTATATTAAGCTTTATTTTGATATAAAGTTTATTTGGAAATACTGAAAGATGAATTCAAAATCTTGACAGGACGGACTTTTTCACGGAACAAAAAGGCGAGAATATTATCAGTGTTCTCTTCTTGGATGTCAAATTATTCTTTTCATGATAATTTCTGTCAAAAGATAATTATATATTTGGAAAGCTTGTACAATAAGCCTTATTTTGATATAAAGTTTATTTGGAAATACAGAAAGATGAATTCAAAATCTTGACAGGACGGACTTTTTCACGGAACAAAATGGCGAGAAAATTATCAGTGTTCTCGTCTTTGATGTCAAATTATTCTTTTCATGATAATTTCTGTCAAAAGATAATTATATATTTGGAAAGCTTGTACAATAAGCTATATTTTGATATAAAATCTATTTGGAAATACTGAAAGATGAATTCAAAATATTGACAGGACGGACTTTTTCACGGAACAAAATGGCGTGAAAATTATCAGTGTTCTCGTCTTTGATGTCAAATTATTCTTTTCATGATAATTTCTGTCAAAAGATAATTATATATTTGGAAAGCTTGTACAATAAGCTTTATTTTGATATAAAATCTATTTGGAAATACTGAAAGATGAATTCAAAATATTGACAGGACGGACTTTTTCACGGAACAAAATGGCGTGAAAATTATCAGTGTTCTCGTCTTTGATGTCAAATTATTCTTTTCATGATAATTTCTGTCAAAAGATAATTATATATTTGGAAAGCTTGTACAATAAGCTTTATTTTGATATAAAGTTTATTTGGAAATACTGAAATATGAATTCAAAATCTTGACAGGACGGACTTTTTCACGGAACAAAAAGGCGAGAAAATTATCAGTGTTCTCGTCTTTGATGTCAAATTATTCTTTTCAGGACAGACAGACGGACAGACGAATGGACGGACAGATGAACGGACTAACGGACGGACGGAGATGGACAGACCGACGGACGGATGGACGGACAGACGGACGGACGAACGGACGGACGGACGGACGGACGGAGAGACAAATGACATCCAGACATCATGGAATTTGGGCATTTCAGCTTAAGAACCCGAACCTTCATCACTATTTTGGCTTCATACTTCCGTTGATGTTGCATCAGAAAGGCCAGCTTCATGATCAGTTGATTCAACCAGTTTATTTTTAGCGAAAAATTGTGTATGAAGGTTTTGTATTTTGCTCATCATGGTCACTTGCACGCGTTAAAGTATGTGATTTAAAACTTTTATGTCTGAGTCAATTGTGCGCTTTAAAATAGCGGATAATCAATGACAATGTAGGAATTTAAATTGAAAAATACGATCGGTGAGGGAACGAGAATATCAACTCGCCGTCTGGCTACCAATACAGAATTTTTACTCGCATTTTACAAAAGTAACTCGCAAATGAGTGTTTTTGGTCACATTGTAGAGCCCTGTGAAGACATAATGCTACATTCGTTGTACAACATCAACACATGGAACTGGTTTCTTAGTCTGTGCCAAAAACATTTGTTTCTATTTGGTTAAGCAAATTTTATGCAATTTTTACAAGCCCAAACCAATTCTTACTACACTGGGGCATAGGGCTAGTGGTTTTTGGCCCAGACTGTTCTTAGCTGACCAAATTATTAAGGATATTTATATATATATAAGAATAAACATTTTCGTAGGAAACAAAGCAAATTGTGAACAGTTTCAAATGGACATAAAACTTTATTTCTAAACAATTTTCATTTTCAATTTTGGATAAATATTTGTAATTTGAAGCTCTTTACACATTTTTATACTTGAATTATTAAACTCATAATTAAACAAGATGAACTGTGAACTAATGCTCACTTATGATACCCCCACATATATGTTCAACTATAAAAACCAACCAAGTCGGCAAACAGGACGTAGGAATGTGACGGATCCAAAAACGCTTTCCACAATATGGGGTACCTATATGAAGCTTGTGACCAAATATCAGATTTCTAGCATCAATAGTTGCTGAGAAAAATGCGACGAAAAATATCTTAGGACGGACGGAAGGACGGACAGAGATAGAGATAAAACAGTATACCCCCCCCCCCCCCCCCCCTGTTTGTTAAGGAATCGGAACAAAATGAGCAATCGCAACAGAGGACTTTCCATAGATGCTTCCTACCAAGTTTCAGTACATTTGGCCAAACGGTTTCAGAGGAGAAGAATCTAAAACATCAGCCAATCTGAAACAAGAATCGCCTGTGGCGGCCATATTTGTTAATGGATCGGGACAGAATGAAGATTATTTATAGAGGACCTTCCATAGATGCTTCCTACCAAGTTTCGGATCATTTGTTCAAGTAGTTTCAGAGGAGAAGATTTTTAGAAATCGACCAATAAGAAACAAGAATTGCCTGTGGTGGCCATGTTTGTTAATGGATCGGGACGAACTGATTAATCGTTATAGAGGACCTCCCATAGATGCATCCTACAAGGTTTCGATACATTTGGCCAAGCAGTTTCAGAGGAGAAGATTTAAAAAAAATAGGCCAATCAGAAACAAGAATTGCCTGTGGCGACCATGTTTGTTAACGGATCGGAACGATATGAGCAATCGCTACAGAGGACTTTCCATAGATGCTTCCTACCAAGTTTCGGTACATTTGGCAAAGCGGTTTCAGAGGAGAAGTTTTAACAAAAATCTGTATAGAGATAAATGCATGTAAAATCTATGTATGTTGTGTAGGCATCAGTGTTTTTTAATGATTAAACACTGGTATTTTTGGAAGTCCCAATACAATAAATATATTTGTTTAATTTTATCGACCATTTACATATTTATTCCAGTGAGTGGTTGTGTGTATATATATAAATAGGGGCCATGTACACTTGTTTTGCTCGGGGGGAGGGGGGCTATGTTGCTGTTAAGACGGCCCTGGGTGGACATGAAAGTGAGGCCAGCTTTTGAAATGGACCGAGAAGTGGGGGACAAACTTCAAGAGCAGATCGGAAAGTGAGGGGGTAAGCTTTCACAAACAATATTGACATTCGGCTTTTAAGCATGCATTTGTAGCCTTAAATTGTTGCATGTCTCGTGATTTACTCCACATTTTCTGCTTACACTCATGACCAAATAACGTTGTAACTCTCTCATGCGCTGCGCGCATTCGTGAGTTACTGCGTTATTTGCTCATTCGTGACATATTTTTGATAATGAAACTCGTCAATTAGCCATAGTATAATTAAATTGCAACAAGTTATGTTTATTGAATAACGCAAATTACATTTTTGAATAACGTAGCTTTCAAAAATGGAACAAAGTAAAAGAATGTTCGTTTACTGAAAACAAATGAAGTAAACTGTTTGCCAAACTGTTTATGTCTACTGGTAATTTGGTAACGTAGCTTTCATCGACCGTGAAGCTAATTCAAGATCGTTTGGCCGAAAAGCGTAGCTTCTGCCACTCCTGCCAACTTTTTCGGATTCTTGTACGTCATAAGTGTAGCAAGTCTAAAGGTTGCAACCATAGTTCATCGTCATTACTGGGCCACTTGTAAAGTGGATTCTCTTGGTTTTCTTGACTTGGACGCAAAAATGTAACTAAATACCCATTGTCATTGTCTACCTCGATTGTTTTTCTCACGTGTCACTCTTTATTATTCCACACTGCCACGTATTTGCGACACTTAACAATCAGCTTGGTAGTATGCTTTGAAGTGTGATTAACAGGTACAGGCATGGTTATTATTTTATACAAGTTAAGCGGTTTGATACATGAAGAAACAGTAAAACGAAGAGTAATGCATGGTGTAGAATGATTTCGTGCAAACATAAAATTAGAGTGTGTGTAATATTAAGAAGGTTCAAAATGTGTTAAATAAAACCCTGGATAGGATTTTGTTAGTTTTCTCTGGATTTTTTTAAGAGCTTGTGTTAAGATAAGCTTATGAATAAGGAAGGGTGAGATTCTACCTTCAACTAAGCTTTGAATGCTCGACTGCAGTTGATTAAGGTTTTCTCTCAAAATGGAACCATTGTTAACTAAATTAATCAAAAGCATGGAAATTTTGTTCATTGACTGCTGAAAAGCTTTTAATGTGTTTGAAAATGAGAACGTTATTTCTTTTATTTGTGCAGTATTTTGTTGAATCCCTTTCATTAAATTTGATGTTCTGTTGTTCATCAGGTTCATGAAAGAAGACAAGTGTGAACCATGCTGATGTAATACATTTGCAATTTGTATTTAATGAGTTTATGTGGCTTGCTAACAGGTTGACATCCCCCTATTGTGGCTGTACCAAAAACACCTTTGGCCAATGAACCAATGAACGACAACAGTACATGTTCACGGCGAGATTCTGAATATAAAGCTGATTGTGGCACTAATGCATGAATTGACCTTATTGTTTCTAATAATTGTGATTCAGTAGAAGCATGTAAGAAATGTATAAAATTTACCATATTATTTATAGAATTACATTCATTATTGTTATGGTTACACACACATGTCCGTGTCTGCACATTGCTTCAGAACTCTGTGTATATGTTACAGTACAAATTGGAATCCAGTAGGATCCAAAATCCTACTAGTAGAAATTGGAATTCTGATTTGTACTGGATTTAAACCAGTATAAATCAGAATTCCAATATCTACTAGGACAAATCAGGATAACCATGTTTTGTACTAGGAGGATCCAGGATCCTACTGAAATAAAAAATAGAGAAAAGGAGAAACATGAAAAAATAAATATGAACACTTTTTTAATACAAATCTTCTGTTTTATGTCCCTTAGGTTTTCAAGGTCATAGGTCAAAGGTCAAGGTCACCGGATCAAGTTGTTATCCCCTCGCCAACGAAGATGCGAAGGGATATAGTAACGCTACCGTCCGTCCGTCCATCCGTTCGTTCGTCGTTCCGTAACATCCTTGTGAATACTCTAGAATCAACATCCTTCAGTGGATTTTGACCAAGCTTGGTACATACTTGGTCGTTAAGAGAATCTGGAATCCTATTGATTTTCAAGTCAAAGGTCAAGGTCACCGGGTCAAATTTGTAGGTGAGGGGATATGCCACGCTTTGCGTTGCCCTTGTTTAAACTATATGCAAGAAGCTAAACGGAGACGTGTTCGACATGAATCAGAACCATCATTTTATCAGAAAAACATATTCTATTGGTGACACTGTCGGTATAAGAATTCACAAAATAGACAGAACTAACACTGACTCAAACATATTGCCATGCAAAGTCCTTGAAGTAAAAAAAGTAACCGATTCCAAATCCGTTTACAAAATATTTTCAAAAGATGGAATATTGAAAACCTATTATTCAGATGAAGACCTAGTTGACGTAAGAGCAGTTTGCTTCCCAGGATTAAATTATATTGACCCTAATTTGCTATTGGAAATTTCTCACATTCAAGCTTGCCAGAAAAAGCGGACAGTAAATGAAACTGCTAATCTGGTATCCACATGTAACTGTGCTGGAAAATGTAATACAATGCGATGTTCATGCCGCAAATTTAAGATACCTTGTTCAAGCAAATGCCACAAACAAACTTTGGCCAAATGTTGTAATAAATAGGAAACTTAATCCAAAATTGTATTAAAATGTATTTTTCTCACTATTTGTAATTAAATTATCGCACAAGACTTATTTTATATTTCACAAATTTTACATAATTTTCTGTTTTTCAATTCAGTAATATCCAGAATCGTACTAAGCTTTAAATTCAATAATATTCTGAATCCAACTGAAAGTTTAGTAGGATCCAGGATCCTCCTAGTACAAATCTGGATATCCTGATTTGTCCTAGTAGAAATTGGAATTCCAATTTGTACTAGTAGGATTCCGGATCCTACTGGATTCCAATTTGCACTGTAACATATATATACTCATCAACTGTTTCAGTTTCGCTTTGATTTATATCGATAAGCTCTACACTTAATTTTGATGGACAGTATCTGGTAAACAGAACATCCTTTATCCTAGACACAGACGTTTTCATGGTATCACTAACGCTATGATACCATTGTTCTGCATCACCTTCTAAATAGCTAGGGAAGAATGTGCAAATCATTGCATCTGTAATGTTCTGTATCTTCTAAGTGATGAATGCCGTCCACCACTGAATCACAGACCCTCTGCCATTAATTTTTTTCGCTGGCATCAAGTGTGGTGGCACCTGGAATTGATAATGTGGCACCACTTCTGGATTATTAACAGGCAACACTGATGGTGCATTCTGCACTGTAGTATTACTAGAAGTAACTTTGCTGCCTGTCACAGGAGCTGGTGTCAATGTTGGCCCAGATGTTCCAGTAGTACTTCCACCAGAAGCCATCCCACTTCCAGGTGCCTCTCCTGTCTCTTCTACATGATTCAATGGAGAGCCTCCGTGCATTGTTGTATCACTATCCGATTCTTTTTCCGAAGATCTTGTCCTCACCATCTTGTTTTTGTGTGAGTATTGAGTGAATAACAAAATTAATCAGTATATCAGCACATATATATGAATATCAATCTTTATGAAAATAAATCAGGACATAATGAGGACATATAGTTTATTATGAAACTTTATGAAAATAAACCAGGACATTATAAGCACATACATGTATATTCTAATATCAAACTTTATGAAAATAAATCCTTTGTTAGCTTGGTAGTGATCATTTTTCGTTAATCACTATAATTAAATATTATCCAAAATCTTCTAGATCTTAAGAAAATTATTCAATTGCATAAGTATCATATAATATTTTAAATTGAGACTTTTTAAAAGATTGTTTATTTAAATTATTCAAAAATTTTAGATTTTCATCTATTCCTTTTCATTTACAGATTTTCGTTTAATTTTAAGACTTATTATTTTATATATAAATTTTTACAAAACTTAATATTTTTATATTTTTTTCCAGTTAGCAATCACTTATTTTTTTTTAAAGAATTATTCGTATCTTATAAATTTAGATTTTTATATACAAAACTTTTTTGTTAAATGTTAACAGACTTATTCTTATATTTTTATATTAAAAAAGCAATTTCTTTATAAATTTCACTTTTGAGACCTGCATTTCCAAATTTACTTACCTGTAACTATCATTAATTGTCATAAAATGTTTGTTGGCATACCTTGAATATGATATTTCAAAATGTTGGCATAGGTTGAAGACACCTCACAGTTTAATATGATACATAGAAGCTTTCAATATACAATAATTCAATGCAAAAATCAATTAAAGTCAACTAATAATATCTGCAAATCGCAGGCAAATCAATTCAACATCACATAAATTGTCAAAGTGGTTACCGCAAAATGCTGGTATGGCAACGAAATTCAAATTCAACTATTTGTCACCACAAATCGTGGTAACATACGAAAGAAATAGATTTTAATCACCGTGGGATACACAGGTGAGAGATCCAAGCCCCTTAAACAAGCTGTTAGCACAGCACTAGTCTAAAACATGCCGCAAATTTGCCATGTTGACAGTAACAAAAAACTGTCGACCGCCATGGAATGGCCGGGGGGGTTTGCGGCATGAACTGTAGGCCCTTACCCAAAAATTCAGCTAAACGTGCAAAGCGCATCAACAAAGGTTACAATATGTCACGTGTTTCAATTCAAATTAACATATTTACAATATTTACAGACATACAATCCTTCTGTTGTAATCACACTAATTTATTGATCGGGAAATGTCATAGACATATTCAAATGTCTGTTAAATGTTTCAATAGCTCCCTGAATATTATTTAGAAGTCATTCGCATTCCCTAACTGCGTAAGATGTACCCCATCATCTTTAAAAATTGCAGTGTGTTTTAAGTCTGGATATCGAATGTAGCAGCCTCCTGATTTCAGAACACACGAAGCAATACAGTTATTTAATCTGCTCCTGCTTTTTTCCAATGCCTCGAAATGATCTTAGTAACGCCATGAAAAACGTGGTAGTATTTGGGACCATACAATTTTAGTCTGGGGCATTTTTCGGGAAATACAACGTAATACCAGTTTAATTTCATTTCTCAAGTGACCGACCTTGTTATAACCCAAATCACTGCCGCCTACATGAAGAATCAAAAATTTAGGTGGATCTTCAAACCCCAACATGGTGTGGATTTGATCACGAAGACGATTAACTACCATACCGCTTCGTCCCTGCCACCAAATCTGAAGGTTTAATCTTTGCAGGCCTAAGTTTACACCACCAGGGCGATGTCTCGATTGAATGAATGCATTCTTAATCAAAGAACTTCCAACTATCCAAACTTGTTCAGGAGTACCTAAAGATAAATTGTTGATTTAGTTATCTAATATCTTTAAAAACTGATAGGTCGAATGTAAGTTTTATATGCGCTGGATTTCCACCGACCGAGCTGCATAATTTCAGAATCGGACATGCTCCCAATGGCCATATCAGTTGCCCTCCCGATTCTGAAAGAATGTGAACTAAAGGCTTTACAGTCTATATCTGCTTTAGCATTCCAGTAAATTGGTAACGTGTAATAGGAGTTCCATCATAATGACAGAAAAGGGGGCCTGCAAATTTTGACTTATCCTGAATATAAATACGGCTAAGTAAATAAGGACATATTTCAGGTTCGGGTTGCATTTGTAAGATCAGTGTATATTTTGGTCTGTTTTAGATGAGGGAATACGCACTTTTATGAAATTTTGGGCAAATGTTATGTCATTCACAGAAATTATATGTTTTGCCTCTGCATTGCTTACAGCAATTTCACTGATTCTACAAAGACCAAAATAAGCAAAAGAGAAGGCTGCACTAAACAATGTTGTCTCATATTTGGAACTACATACTAAATGTAAATTTTTCAAAATTGTACCAGTTTTTCCATTAAGTAAATCAAGCACAAAGGATCAGTTATTCATGTTATGATGGATTGGGTTAGGAAATTTTGCCTTTCAACCGGATACGAACGACCATGCCAACTGTTGCCCATTATGAGTTGTTGTAGGTTGTCTTTTACATGCAAGACGTGATGAATTCTCCACACACGAAGTAGATCACATCCTAAAGACAATTTGTGTATGCTATTCATCCCTGACAACCAACAGCTATCACATTAAAAAAATTACCAATGAATTGTTTTAACCTAAACTGTACATGAATGCTCATTGGATGGTCTTTAATCAAGTGTCTTTTGGTGACAATTTGAAATCCAAGATGGCCATTTCAAGGGATACAATTTAAAATAGCATGTAGGAAAAATGCTTAAAAATCTTCTCAGAAACCACTGTTGTTTAAAGACAAAATGTACATGATGATGGTTGAATCAAACATTTTTGTGCTGTTTGGCTACCTCTATCAAACAAAGGAATCAGGAGAATCGTGTGGGGTCCAAATATTTCAGAAAATGACCTGTACCTTCTTGATTATTAAATGGTAGGTTTAGAAATATTTCATATCCATTATGGAACTTTTCTTATTGCTTTCAATCAGATGAGTGATACAGGGTCTAAAGAACCTCTGGTATTATATACATCCCACTTTAACTTGGCATGGTTCATTCTAATATGAATTGGGAGGACCCGGGTGGCTCAATGAGTTAGGTAGTTGGATTACCTAACAACTCATACAAGCCTATCACCAATATGGCATGGGTTCGCGCCCGGCTTTGTAAATTACAAAAAAAGGTGCACTCGATTCGCAGCCGCAAGTGATAAAGTTTACCAGTTGCTTGCTCATGGTCAGTGGTTATTCGGCTTCTTCCACCACTATAACTGGTCGCCATGATATAGATGAAATATTGCTGAAAGTGGCATTAAACACAATAAATCAATCAATCAATCTAATATGAATTGTTAGATTTCTGGAGATTTGTTGTGGCTATCAACTAAAGAACAAAAAGGCAAACATAATGACAAAGTAAAAGTGTAAACATGCATTACCAGGATTTGTCCTTACAAATGGAAAAGCCATGGATCAGTTACAGGTTTACTTTTTATAGTGGAGAATCAGTGACTGATTTACTTGTGTGTATAGAGAGGGCAAAGAATTACTAGTTCATTTTATTTATGTATGGAAAATCGAGTGAGTGAGCGAGTGATTGTTGCTTAACACCAATTTAGCAATTTTTCAGCTACATGTATATCATGGGAAGATCAAGCTACATTTCGACAAGATGATATCTGCTATGTACTAGACCAACACGCTTAGTTGGATTTTTATAATGCTATCTAATTGAAACAACAGTCCACTGGTAGACATGTCGCTGGGAAGGAAGGGACACATCCTGCTCTTTGTTCTTACTCTTTAATGCTGCATGCTGGGAGAAGCAATAATACCAATTTTATAGTCATTGATTTGACATGACTGGATTTCAAACCCACAATCTACCACACTTGATGCAAGTATGCTAACCATTACACCACTAATGCTGTCGTGATCGCATTGTAGTTGGATTTACAACTACCTGAGAAATCAGTACCTATCACCACTAAAGTTGTGAGTTCGAACCACGTTCATGGCGAGGTGTACTAAATACAACATTATGTGATAAAGTTTGTCGGTGACTTGCGGCTAGTTGATTGTTTTTCTTCGATTTCATCCACCAATAAAACTGACCGCCACGAAATATTGTTGGAAGTGGCGTTAAACACCATAAACCAAACCAAACCACAACAATGGGTCAATATTCTTTGTACTTGTTTCAATATTGCTATTCTTGTTAAAACGAGTAATTATAAGGACATGACGGTAATGATAATATTGTTTTTAAATACTGAGAAAGAAAAGAAAAAAATAATTCCATCATTTTTATATATATATATTATATCTACCTTTAATAACTTTCTATAATTTACAATTAAAACAATATAAAATGTACATCATAACAACTGTACACAAATTTGAACTAATGATCTAAAATACAATGTACCGGCAAGTTAAATACATGATTCAAAATGAGATCTCACTTCATTCATATAAAGAGAAACATGTATAACAAAAATTATGAATTATGGCATGATATATATATACTTTTGATATGAATGTAGACAGTGTACCCCCCCCCCCCTTTTTTATTTTATTTAGTCATAGAAATTATTGGTACAAGCAATAATTGGGGGAAAATGAAGATAATTGTACTATAAAATGAAGGGCTACACTACAAGACAAATTTTGTCTTTTTTTTTTTTGGTAAATTGAGACAACTAGATTTGTTTCAGAAAGATAAATTTTGAATGATAATTGACTATCATTTAAACATTTCTTCTCTTTAAGATTCTATATAATTACATACAGCAAAACATGCTAAACACATTAAGTCAACACCTCAGAGTAATAAATAAATAGGTTCTTACTTCAAACTGTTTAAGTTTACTGCAATTGTAATAAAAAAAATACAGTTCAAGATTAATACAACATGGCTTAGTTTAAAATTTCACAATTATGATATAAAAAAAACAGGAAACATAGCCTTTTTTCAATCGTATAAGATTAATACAATTACATGTGTATGAAAAATAACAGGGAACATAGTCTTATTTTTATTAGAATATAACCTACTTTTTCGACCAATCAGATTTCGAGAAGTGACCCATTAAGTGCCACACTTAATCATTAAGTTTTTCAAAGTGACGTAGCTGAAATAGACATCAGGTGACTGTTTTGATTGACAACTGCTGCTAAAAAAATAAACATTATGTACTTTCGAGACAACTTTATTATTACAAATATCTGTTGGTCAAAACAATATTCAATGAGCTTTACCAAGCATTAAACATGAAAAAAAATAATGAAAAAAATCTATTTTTATCACCTTTTACGATCACAATTTTCCTTACGTTGTCAGGCACTTCAATTTTAAGTTTGTAACTCACTGTACGACACAGGCACTAAAAACCGGTTAGTGTTGAACCTCTTCATGTATGAGCTGTTATGTGGGGATGTCAAGTAGTTGAGACAAATATATTTTCGCTTTCGTCATTCAACACGTCCTCCATCATCATGCCGTAGTAAAATCCGTGCCACACACTTTCCAGCAGACGTCTAGGGTGTGACGTAAGAAATGTCTGGAACATTGAACCAATGAAAAAGTAGGTTACATTCTAAGTCAGTTAGTATATATTAGAAAAATTTGAATGGGTAAGAAGGGACTCACTCGCTTGCGTTCGCTCCGCCCCTTTTTAACCATTAAAATTTTACTAAAATATATACTAACTATTACATAGTTCAAGACAAACAATAGTTGTAAATTAACACAATGTAGAATTTCCTTTTTTTTTTTTTTTCAATTCTATTTTTCTGAATTGCATTGTCTTTCACAGTCAATGATAATTAAAATATAATGTCAATTTTTTCTGTTTATCTATCACTTTAAAATTGTACACAGTACATTATTGCAGAAATGTGTCTTTTTTTTAATTCAACAGTGTTATCAGTGTAAATTAATCAAATTATTTGTGTTGGTTTGTCTTATCAAGTACATAACAAACAAAAAATGTAGCTAAATTGTGTATTTAATAATAATAAAATCTACAATAACCACTTCCTTTCAATCTCCTTATACGTACATTGTCAGAAAATATAAAATTTATGTGTATGAGCTTTAGAAACTGTTTCGCAGTGAGTGCAAATGAATGTTATTTTTCCCGACAATGTACATATGTTGTATTTATCCTGCTATGTCAAAAAACCTCAATCAACTTCCAAATTGTCTAAAAACAGCAGAAACAAGAGTCGTTTTTGATGGTGTCCTTTGTGAAGTCTGCGTTTTTATAATATTACCGTTTCTTACCGTCGCTCAACATAAATCAGTTACCAGAACTATCTTAGTCAGTGACGGCATGTAACAAAAATTTATCCAGTCAATGCAATTTGACTGCTCAAATAGAATCAGTGCAGGATAAAGTACTTTTAACAACATGAGGAGAGATTTCTGCAGCTATATATATTGTTACAGTAAAAGAAAAGGGCTTGAGAAAAGACATTGTCTAGATCTATATTGTGTCAATTTGATTTGACATACAGTTTGTCTAGAAACATTTTTAGTGATAACAGTCAAACACATGAATGTACAACAGCATCATATATACATGGAATTCCAAGGACATGCCACCAAGATAATACATTATATCTACCATACATCACTGTAATGTTTCTCCTTTTGTAACCTACAAAACAACAATATAAATATTAAAGCCTGCTATTATACTGTCCATGTTTATGTTGTTATTCATTTATGTGATAGCATGTGGTCTTTTTGAGGATGTGAATCTGTGCAGGGTTTTTTATTGCTTTTTTATATTTATGTTGTCAATGGAGATCTAATTATCAAGAGGGGAGAGTTAGAATCCTGTTAACCAGTTTGACACGCAATATTTTTGTGTCTGTTCCAAGCCAGGACCTGGATTTCCAACACCATATGATGTGGCCTTTCTATGTTCAATGGTTCAAGGAGAAGTGGTTGTTCATTTGTTGATATTGCTGGAACTGTTGACTATAGTATAGGTGTTTAAACTTTCTTTTCATAATAAAAAAGGGGCGGTCATGATCGTGATCGTATGGAAGTTGGATTCACAACTTCCTGTGCAATCAGCGTCTATCACCACTAAAGTTGTGAGTTTGAATACCACTCATGGCGAGGTGCAATCAATACGACATTATGTGATAAAGTTTGTCAGTGACTTGCGACAGGTCAGTGAATTTCTCTGGGTACTTCGGTTTCCTCCACTAATAAAACTGACCGTCATGATATAACTGAAATATCATTGAAAGTGGTGAGCCGCTTTAAACACCATAACCCTAACCCTTCAAAATAAAAATTATGTACACAGCATTTTCTCCTGCATAGATATATTCCCAATATAATACAAATTATAGAGAAAATCAATCCCAAAGTATTTTCTATTGTTATTTTCTTTGATAAATTAAATTAAATTGTGGCATCTTAGAAGTAGTAATAAGTTCTTTTTATCTCAAATAACTTACATCAACATAGTTTGTAGATTCAATTAAAGTGCTGTGACAAGCCATTTTTGGAGAAATAAAAATTACTATGTCATTTTGATTTTTTAAAACATTTTCCCTTTAGCAGTCTATGTTTCAGACCTCGAGGACTCACACACCATGGAACGTGGACTCTTCATTTGAAGAAGATTGAATCTCAATTTTGCAATAATTCATTTTAAATACAATTTCATTTTCATAGCTATTTTTTTTTAATACTGTTTTTATTATTTTATTCATTGCAGTCTATGTTGATCCTTAGACCCCAGGGTTTGGACTCCATAGACTTTTGGGTCCTCATTTGTTAATATTTGAAACTGAATTACAAAATGATGATTCACGCCATTTACATTAGTATTTCTACAACTGGTTTTTTTGTGTTTTTTTTTTACATTTTCCCTATTGCTATCTAATTTTGGACCTACAGGGCACAGACATCATAAATCAGAGCTTTAATTAGTGCAAGCTTGAATCTACATATAACATTGATGATTCATCCAATCTACAATTTCATTTCCATATCTGGTTCTTAGGAAATGTTTTTTAAAGTATCCCCGTTGTAGTCTATGTTAACATTTGAACCCCCAAGGCTTGGACCCCATATACTCTGAGTCATTAATTAGTACAAGATTGAATCTCCATTTCACATGGAAACTTCAAGTCAAATACAATCAAATTCCCCTTTCTGGTTCTGAGAATACTGTTTTTTTTTTTTAATGTTTTCCTTTCAGTTGATGTAAAATGTTAGACCCCCAAAGACCATTAGATCTTAATTTGTGCTAGATTGATTTTTTTTTATCAAAATGATGATTCATGCCATATGATGCACATGTACTTGCATTTCCATTACCGATTCTTAAGAAAATCTTTTCTATTTTTATTTTCCACAATGGAAACTATGTATGTTTAACTTTGGACCCCCAAGGATATGGCCCCTTAGACTCTGTGACCTTCATTTGAGCAAGTCTTTGTCTACATATCACAATAACGATGCACACCAATTATTGTAGCATTTCTATTGCAAATTCCATAAGAAGAAAATTTTAAAGATTTACTTAAATTCCCCCTTTTAAGTTCCCTAATAGTCCTTCCCCATGTAGGAACAACTTCATTGGAACAAATCTGAATTTCCTCTTTCCAAGGACCATCCCTGTCAAGTTCGGTTCAAAAGTTTTGCAGAAGATGATTAAAATGTGAAAAGTTTACAGATTGGTGACAGACCAAACTAGATGCCAAGTGATGGCAACAGCTCACATGACCCTTCAGGTCCCGTTAGGTGAGTTATACATATTGAAGTTCTCCTTACAAAAAAATGATGATCTGATATCATGCAGTGAATGATGGAAACTAAATTACAGTCATCATTAAAAAGTCACATGCACATCTTCAATGTGACCATAGCTACTTTGTACATGTTTTAAATAGGTACATGTAGTTGAACATGTTATTAAAATGTGACCATGTTTCAAAAATTGGGGGTGAAAATGAAAAAAAAAAATCAAAAGAATATCCATAATCTCAGGCGCATACATGTATCTTCAATATCTGTGTAAATATTCTGCAAAATTTCAAATACCTGCTCTGAAAATTGTAAGACTAAGAGGTGTTGATTTCAAAAAATTGGTTGGTTTTATGGTGTTAAATGCCACTTTCAAACAATATTTCAGTTATATTAATTTATGGCGGTCAGTTTTATTGGTGCAGGAAACCGGAGTACCAGGAGAAAAATCACTGACCTGTCGCAAGTCACTGACAAACTTGATCAACATACTGTTGTATTGAGTACGCTTCACCTGAATGCCACAAAATTGGAACTACACAATGTATCTACATTTGTACTAATAATGTTGTTGAAAAATGACTAGGGGTAAGTTCAAATTAATAGTCATTATTTAAAAAAAAATAGATTATCATCAATAGAAAGTCACATGTACATCTGCAATATGTCTCTAACAACTGTGTAAAGATTTGAAATATCTGGTAGTAAATGTTTAAAAGAACACAAAACAAGTATCCTCTACTGAAAATGTTGTTGAAAAAATTGGATTATCATCACCAAAAAGTCACACACATACATGTATGTTTACTGTGTCTTTAACAATTGTGTTTAGATTTGAAATCATTTGGTGGTAAACTGTGAGAGGACTTGATTAAATGTAGGTATAATTTTTCCTTGCCCGTCTGTCATTCCATCATACTACATGTACATGACATGATTTGCACTTTGTGCAACCCACTCAAAAACCAAAAAGTGACATTCATGATTTCCTTGTCTACCTGTATTTGAAAAACTTAAATCATCAAACAAAAATATAAGATAATATTAATAATAAAACAAAAACAAAACATGAATATAAAGTTAAATATAAAGGATATTAACAAGATATCCGCAAAGGCACACTTCAAATGCAAATATAAAAAATATGATGTGAAATTTTTTTTTTTTTGCAGAAACATGTTTCTATGAAGCTGTTGGAAGTCTCCCTGTCAGGCCTTCACTTCTCCCTCATGTTCTCTGAGGGAGAAGTCAAGTCTCCCTATTTTTTGCAAGTGTGGTGAGCCCTGAATATGTGATCTACAACTCTCATACTTTTTCCATAACCATTCAATAATTGTGCTGAGAACATTTCACTGAACATGAACTGTGCATTACATTTCATTCAGTATTTTTTGTATAGCATGATAAATGTGCCAGTAAAATAACCAGAAAAACAAAATAAATTTTACTTCTCTATGACAACTCTTCCAATGAATTACTATCACTATTATCCTGTAATTCATGCTCGGTACACTAAAATGATTATGTATAAATAAATAATCAATAAGTTTGTCCTTAGAAATACATTTAGGATATTGTTTCTTATTTATATATGAGCCACATAGACTCCATACAACAGTAACATCAAATCAGAATGATTAGAGTAAACACAATACATTTGGTGTCTATCAGGTGCGTTCCAAAACACATATGCTTGTCTTATCTGCTAGATTACATTGTATGTAGAAGAGTCGCCGATTGGTCAAATATTAATCCATTCATGTTGACCCCTAACAGAAGTGTTTTTAGATCTCCCATGCTGTGACTAGCAAGCAACTGATAGAAAATAGGGAGCAAGTGTAGAGATGATATTTTAATTAGATTGTTAGAAAATAGGGAGCAAGTGTAGAGATGATATTTTAATTAGATTGTTAGAAAATAGGGAGCAAGTGTAGAGATGATATTTTAATTAGATTGTTAGAAAATAGGGAGCAAGTGTAGAGATGATATTTTAATTAGATTGTTAGAAAATAGGGAGCAAGTGTAGAGATGATATTTTAATTAGATTGTTAGAAAATAGGGAGCAAGTGTAGAGATGATATTTTAATTAGATTGTTAGAAAATAGGGAGCAAGTGTAGAGATGATATTTTAATTAGATTGTTCTATGCCCAAAACATCAAAAATATGTTTAAGTTGTTAATTTAAGTCGTTAATCATTGTCACAAAGAATTTGGCAGGAATTCTCAGAAAGAAATTTAACCACCATGGTGAATAAAAATATGATGAGAATTTAACCAATTGGTTAAACAAGCTAAGAACAGGAACTAGAGCTTCCAGGAGCCTGTAATCGCTCACAGGCGCTCGTGGCATGAACCACCCCCCTTTTTTCTAACTTTCTGTTTACAAATTTATTTTCAATAAAAATTTCTTTATTATTTCATCTCTTTTTCCTTATTTTAACTTGTTCGTGTCAATACTCATACAATGTTAACATCAAATTGCATGTGTCGACCCTATATAGATACTATGTGGATTATTAGTATCTATATAGGGTCGACACATGCAATTTGATGTTAACATAAGATTGTATGAATATTGACACGAACAAGTTAAAATAAGGAAAAAGAGATGAAATAATAAAGAAATAAAGAAATTTTATTGAAAATAAATTTGTAAACAGAAAGTTAGAAAAAAAGGTGGTGGTCCGTGCCACGAGCGCCTGTGTAATCACTCATCTGGTTTTCAATTTGACATCTAAAGGTGATAGAAAATGGGGGTGTTACACATAATTTTGAAAGTGGGCCACCCAAAGATCATTTCAACTCAAATTTCTGAGCAAAAGATTTTGATGTGATTTTTATCTCTTAATATTCCTAAACGGAATAAACTGGCTGAAAAAATCTCACAGAAAAGCCCAGAATATATGTTAAACTACTCATTGCCATGTAGCTGCAGTTAACATTTGAGTTCATTTTGATTTGTAATAAAGCAGAAATTGACAACTACAGAAATTTCTATTTTTAGTAACAGCAGCCATTTTGAATGGAGGGCGGGGCTGTCGGACACAATATTGAAAGGGGACCACACAAGGACCATCCCAGCCAAATTTGCTTTAATTTGGTTCAGCAGTTTCAGAGGAGAAGTTTTAAATGTGATCTTTTATCAAAATATGTCTAATTTGTATAATCGGTATAAATCGGTTGAAAGAAAAATTTCACAGAATATATGTTAATCTACTCATTGTCATGTAGCTGCAGTTAAAATTTGAGCTCATTTTGATTTATAATAAAGCAGCAATGGACAATTGAAGAAATTTCTATTTTTAGTAACAGCAGCCATCTCAAATGGAGGGTGGAGCAGTCGGACACAATTTTGAAATGGAACTACCCAAGGACTATCCCAGCCAAATTTGGTTCAGCGGTTTCAGAGAAGAAGATTTAAATGTGATTTTTTTTTATCAAAATATGCCTAATTTGCATAATCTGTATAAATCGGCTGAACGAAAAATTCCACAGAAAAACCAGAATTATATGTTAAACTACTCATTGCCATGTAGCCGCAGTTAAAATTTGAGCTCATTTTGGTTTATACTAAAGCAGCAATGGACAATTGAAGAAATTTCTATTTTTAGTAACAGCAGCCATCTTGAATGGAGGGCGGGGCTAGCACTGTCGGACACAATTTTGAAATGGACCCACCCAGGGACTATCCCTGCCAGGTTTGGTGTAATTTGGTTCAGCGGTTTCAGAGGAGAAGATTTAAATGTGATCTTTTATCAAAATATGCCTAATTTGCATAATCGCTATGAATCGGCTGAAAGAAAAATTTCACAGAAAAACGTGGAATATATGTTAAACTACTCCTTGCCATGTAGCTGCAGTTAAAATTTGAGCTCATTTTGACTTATACTAAAGCAGCAATGGACAATTAAAATTTCATCCCCCCTTTTTTCTATTTTTAGCTTGGTGGCCATCTTGGTTGGAAGTCGGGATCACCGGACACAATTTTGGAAAGGGGCCATCCAAGGACCATTCCAGCAAAGTTTGGTCTAAATTGGTTCGGTGGTTTCTGAGGAGAAGATTAAAATGTGAAAAGCTAACGACAGACGAAGGACGACGACGATGGACGAAACCTGATGGCAAAAGCTCACATGGCCAAGGTGAGCTAAAAAGGGATTTAACTCCTTTAGTTTGATTTAAAACTAGCTATATACAATGAGGTGGAAAGACTGTATTCTCATTATTTTTATTTCCTTATTTTCTTTTTCATAATTTCAAAGTGTAAAAGAATGCCACAGAAAGAGTATGCCAGAAAATATGAAGTTCCATGTTCAGTATGGAAACTAATTGTTAACAGACAATATTGTAAAACTTTTGTACAACTACGGTATACACTTTCTTGTCATATAAAATTAAGGCAAACATCAACAATGACAAAAAAAAACCAATAACAAATCATTGGTTTAGACAAGTGTTATTGTTAATTTATACTTTCAACGATATTTCAGATATATCATGGAGGTCAGTTTTATTGTTTGAGTTAACCAGAGTATTCAGAGAAAAGCATCAACCTGTCACAAGAACAATGTGACTGATAAACTTTATCATAAAATATAATATGAAAAGTCAATAAACAAAAAAGTGTTATTCCTTTACATTAATTTGTGTCTAAGTGCAGTGTTCGGTGGTATCTCATGTTCGTTTACATTCAGATTCTTTTTTTTTTTTACTAATCAATTGTTTATCAAAAATATTATAACATAGGTAATTGTTCTGAATTTAAAGAGTGGATGTGAATAGGACTATTTCAAGATGCACCGGTATATAGTTTCAATAACCTCTATGTAAAAAGGTGTTCAATGTTAATCTCTACCAAAAAAATACCCCCTCTTTAATACTACATGTAGAGTGAGTGAGCAATATGTAGTTTGATGCCAACTCAGCAATTTTTCAGCTATATCATGGCATTAACAAGTTAATTTTCAATGAGATGATGATGATGAGATCAGCTTTGTACTTGACCAACAGTCCACAGATAGACATGCCGCCCCACTCGGACACATTAGCCTGATTCCAAGCCAACCAGTTTTTGTTCTTCCTCCTTAATGCTGCGTGCTTAGCAGAGGGAGCAACAAATACCAATTTCATAGTCTTTGGTTTGATCCGATCTGGACTTGAACCCACGATATACCACACTTGAGGCAAGCACGCTAACCATTACAACACTGATGCAGTTACTACAAATGTACTACATGTACATGTACATGTCTGTCTATAATTTATTACCCTAGCTTCTATATATTCCACTCTTCTCTCTAGTTGTGTCAGCTTTTCATTTAATGTGGCTAATCTTGATCTACATGAAGTATCTGGGAATAAAAAAAAAAAAAATACAATGTATTTATATAAGAAGTAAATAGTACTGTATGGCCTTGTAATAGGATTGTTAATTATGTAAGTATACATTGCATTTATAAATAAAAACATCAGTCTGTATATATGCTTTTATTAAAATTTCTGACATTTTAGCAGGGAATATTTTTCAATCTCATTAACCAATGACGGTCTGTTGACCTGTGAAGTCATATTAGTCATTACCACATCTTCTGTATGTATAAATTAAAGAACATTTTTGTATAAGTAAGGCTAACTAAACCTTTGAATTTACACAAAAGACTAGGTTTCCTTCTGTCAATTTATTCTTTCAATATTATACAATTATGAACTTCATGAAAAAATGATATCCATAATTATCAAATTGAGGAATTATTTCCATAAGCCCAAATCAACTTTTCATGGAGAACATAATGGTATTATTATACTGCACTAGGCCAAAGTGAAGCAGCAGACCAAAGTTAAAGGATAGAAATGTGTGTTTGTATTGAATGCACTGTGCAACAATTAATTTTCAGGTAACCTTTTAATACAATAAAGAGACTAACAAATCCAATTTAAATAGACCTTTTGCACATTCCCAATTTGATTCTAAATTTATGCAGCTTTAAAAGGAGTTATTTCTCTTACAACTTACAACATGGTACCATTTCTAACAAGAACAACGAAAAGGACAAAGAATAGACCATTTTCACATTGACGACTTGATTCTAAAATTACAAAAAAAAGTATACGTTTTTTTACATGATTTCACAGGAATTATTTCCCTTGAGTTGGGAAAAAGGTCCAATTTTGTGCAGTTCATTGAAAAAAACATATCAGTATATGTAAAAAAATGAATGTTGTAAAAACTTTTATACTAAAATTCCTTGTTCTTTCTATTGCTCTTGCTAGACTGGGTACCATTTTGCCAGTTGTAAGGAAAATAACTTATATAGAAAAATGTATAATTTTAGAATCCAATTGGAAATGCAAAATGTCTATTTCAGTATAGTTTTCTAATAACCTGCATATATTTATTAAACCTTGTAAAAAAAAGAGGATAATATACAGCAAATAAGTTATTACAACATTAAAATAATAATCTTGTACAGATTATGGGAAAAATAGGTTATTTTTGTTGAAATTTGTATGAAATGGGACCATTTTGTCAGCATTAAAGAGAAATAACTTTTAGAAAAACATGTAAAAATGTATAATTTTAGAATAAAGTAGGAAATGTACAAATGGTCTATTGTATCAGATATTAGCAGTGTATTTGCTAGCACTCGTCACTTTCGTCATTGACGATTGATTTTCGTAAGTGACGAGTATTTCCTGTACCCAATTCGTCACTTGAATTTTCAAAAAATCATAAAAAAATGTTTGTAACAATCCATTCTTCTTCATTTGCTATTTTTGCCAAATTTATGAAAATGTCGATATCATGTTTATTGAAATCTATCGTATCCATTAAGTATTTTGAAAGTGATTTTCTCGAAAAGTCATAACTTTGATTAAAGAAACCAAGGACGTGTATACAGTTTTTATTTTTCATATAAACTAATAAAAAAATATTGGTTACTGTAACGCAGAGCGTTACAAATGTCCCCCAAACGAACAATACAAGTACTAATGGTATGAATGAAGAATAGTGTAAGAACATAGCAAGAAATAATTAGAGCCCAGTTTTTTACTCTATCATGTCTATAGTAGTACCAAATTTCGTCCAAATCGGAGAATTTTTGTATTTTGGCGGTCATTTTGGATTCAAAATGGCCACCATAGCAAACCGAAATGGTCGCAATATGGTGCAGCATGTCTTACTTCCTATAAATATCCATTTCCATTGAAATCTTTTCATCTTAGAATTTTTAAACGATTTTTTTAATTTTTATATTGGTGGCCATTTTGAAATGGCAGCCATATTGAAAATTTTAAAAATAAAGAGCACAAGTTTGAGTGATGATTTATTTTTGTGTCAAGTTTCAAAAGGATCCGCTACTTGGAGTGAATTTAACATTTTTTGCACCTTGGTTACCATGGCAACGGCCACCATTTTGAATTTTTTCAACCCCTCAAAAGCTGCCACACATTACGGTGGATATTCCTACAAAGTTTCATGAAGTTTGATGAAAGGAATCCAAATTTTTTTTTAAATCCCCCCTTTTTTGTTTCCATGGCAACTGCGGCAAAGTTTGTCCAACCGATTCCGATTTTTTTTGGCTTATCTCGTTCCACTAGATGTGGATGTTGTTCCTATCAAGTTTCATCAATTTCTGTTTGGCAAGTAACCCGCTATGATCATTTTTGTGTTTTTCATTTGTTTAGCATTTTGGCCGTTTCCATGGCAATGGCAGCCATTTTGGAAAAATCAACCCTTAAAGGTACAACTTCATATGGCATATGATATTCCTACAAGGTTTCATAAAGTTTGATCAAAGCATCTCCGAGAAATGTGTCGGACAAACTTTTGACGGAAGAAAGAAAGAAAGAAAGAAGAAGAATAATAATAAGAACAAGATATGATTATAATCTAACGATTATGAAGTCTCAAGTCTCCCAAACCGGCCACTGACAACAGGTTTAAAAAATAAATCAAAAGCTACCTTTGAAATCGAACAATGTTGAATTTTTGCGGTATTGTGACGGCCATTTTGAAAATGGCCAACCGGTAGAAATTTTTCAATGTCGGGAATAAATTCGGGACATCATAATCTACCCACATATGAAATGTCGTTGAAATCGGACAATGTTGAATTTGTGCGGTATTGTGGTGGCCATTTTGAAAATGGGGACCGCCAGAAATTTTTCAATGTCGAGAATCTATTCGGGACATCATAATCTACCCACATATGAAATGTCGTTGTAATCGGACAATGTTGAATTTGTGCGGTATTGTGGTGGCCGCTAGAAATTTTCCAATGTCGGGAATAAATTCGGGACATTATTATCTACCCACATATCAAATTTTGATGATATCGGACAATGTTGAATTTTTACCACCCATTTTTTATGCCGTGTTTGGCAGCCATTCTGAAAATGGCAGAATTGCTCCTCTAATGGTGACCTATTACTATGTCAAATTTTATGTCTCTATCATTATACATTTAGAAGTTATCAACATTAATGTACGAAATTTCAACTTTCCCATAGGATTCTATAGTAACTTCCACCCCCTTTGAACCCCTCAAAATATGACTTTGACCCCCTTTACCACAAAGCTGAAAACTTTAGGACCAACTAGAAACATATATCTATAACTCCACCAAGTTTCATGAAATTCTGTCCTGTAGTTCCTGAGATCTGCCGTGGACAAGTTCATGGTCCGCGGAAAGAAAGGAGAAAGAGAAAGAGAAAATGATATTTCCGTTCATTAAAGCGTTTCTGAGATTGCGACTTTAATTTTGTCAATGTCCTTGAACTTCATATGGAGGAACGATAAATGATACAATAAAAGAGTTTTGATCTGGCGTTTCACTTTAGTTTTAATCAAAGTAAATTATGGACAAATTGGAGATCAAACAGGGCTCTTTTATACAACAAACCCAGTATTTAATACCAGTGGAAATATATTTGTCCGTCGTACCGGCACGTTTGGGAATCTCTGATTTTTTCACTTGTCCCGTCGGACAACCGTAATACAAGATCTACTTGTCCGACATCAGTTTTCACTGGTACCGGACAATCGGACAAACGTTAATGTCGAGGCCTGCTTTGTCTCGGATTGAAACCACTCGTAATTATCTCACAAAATGAATCCCGACCCCGGGGCAAATGAACAGTTAACTTATACTATTGAAGGGTGATATAATTTAAAAGAGAAGTTGTTAAAATCTTTTCACAGATAAACATTTCTGTCGTTTTTACACATGCATTCAAAATCAAATCATTCACAAACATTTGCATGTGGATTATAACCCATTAAAAGGTATGCTCGTCATTAAGTTGCTTTTCTACATTTCAGACAGGTGTGTGTTATCGTTTAGTGTTGATTGACAGGCGAGGATAATCTCCACGTGGTGCTTACTCGAGCGTTAAGATACTTTGTGTAATATCAAATAAGACAACACCGCACTTGAAATTAATAACAGGATATGACCTTTTTGTACGACCTTATCACTTAACAGATAAGCATAATTTCTTATCAGATCCACATGCAATAAAAATGACCACATTTGCATTTATTTTTTAAGGCAAACTTTATACGATCGAGATACTTTGTACACGTAGGTTTATAAAGTACATTTGCTCATTGTACAAAAATGTAGTTGTTCATTGTGCGCGACATCACGACAGATCCTCGTTCAATGTGATTCCGCGATGGTGATGAAAATGATAGAATTTGTCCACGATCATGGTCCGTGTTGAATCACTGCGACCTGTCGATTTTGTCCGTGATGGTATCACAGATTTTGCGTTTTCCCTCTGGACTGAACGGTACTTGCCCGAAAGCCAAATTTATCAAAAATTTCTGTTTATTCAAACAAATTTTTTCATAATTTTCACTTGTCTGAATCCAGTTTTACTTGTTCCGTGTTTTGGGCAAGTGGGTTAGCATGAAGACTAGGTAAAATGCAGGGGCGATCCAGGGGGGGGGCATGAAATACCCCAAAAATATTCACGTCTCTCTCCGCAATTGGAAAAAATAAAAAATTTTGGTGCAAAATCGTGATTTTTCACACAAAATACCCCAAAAATGTTCGTGCCTCACTCCGCTCGGCACAATTTTTTATGGTGCACCCCCCCTTACTTGAAATCCTGGATAAATAATAATTCATTCACTTTGGTCTACTTTTGTCATAGATCTCGAGCGAAACTTTTCTTGCAAAATTAACAAAAAACACACAAGAACAGTAAAAAGGTTGTTTTTTTTGTACCACCCCAAAAGTGCATGAAATGACTAAGATGCTGTACAAGTGCGCAAATAACCTCTTTTTTTTTAATGAATTACGCATCAAATGTTAAAATAGTATAAATTTAATCAATGTCAAACAAAGAGTGAAGCAATATATAATATTAAACACCGTACACGTCAAGAAAGCATGTTAATTATGAGGAAGACAAAAGTACCCATGAAGGGTGATACTAAACAGAGTCGACTAGAGTCTACTACTGAAATAACGCAAAATAAACATGTAAAAGTATTGCATTACTTTGTAGATGATATTAAATGACTTAAATGATATTTATAAGTTAATTTTATTGATGTTTTAGTTCTCACGGAGTGAAAATATACAAGAAAGATCGGCACGATTTACTTCCGGTTTACCAAAAAAAAAAGACAAATAACTTTTATAGTCCTTTTCGACTGAGATATGAAATATCATGTTTGTCAATAACTCATAAGTGGTATTTGGGTATTAAATCATATTTTTAAAGCACATGCATGTTGAAATTTAGGTCAGATTCATGTTTGTCAAAGCAAAATAACACAGCCATACAGCTCAATTGAAGAAAATACAAATAAATAGCTAAAATTTCAGACCAGAAAAAGCTGAAATTCACTGTATTGTGCAATATAAACCTTTATTCATAACATAAAACATTTTTTTATTGAGTTCTTAAAAGTATTCAGTAACAAAGTTACTCGTCCCTATTTTGGTAAACCGGAAGTACATCGCACCGATCTTTCTTGTATATTTTCACTCGGTGAGAACTAAAACATCAATAAAATTAACTTATAAATATCATTTACAAAGTAATGTAATACATTTACATGTTTATTTTGTGTTATTTCAGTAGTAGACTCTAGTCGACTCTGTTTAGTATCACCGCCCATGAACAAGCCTTACAACATCCAAAACACGAATATTTGCAATGGTATTTTCCATATTTCATTTTTTAAAGCACTAATATGAGACAGGCAACCTGTTTGAAGGACGAAGTCCTAAAATTTCAATAATACGATGATCAGTACACGTTAGCCTCACCGCCGCGGACGCAATTACGAACAATTTCGATGATATTGACCGTGACATTTGATAATAAATTTGACCAAATTGATGAAGCTGATTGCATGTTCATATTTCAGATTAAACACCAACATATATTCCTTTTGAATCATAGCCCATATATTATTCAATGCATTGCTACGGGTTTTAACTTAAAACAGATTTTCATGACCCTGTTCTAGTCACTCTGTGACCTAGATCCGGACACAATTTCGAACGACATCATAATAACCTTTCTAGTGTAAATTATTTAATGACAACTGTTAAAATTGAAAGAGCATTCATTCATTTACGTTCACATATTTATTTGTATATAATACACATGACATAAAAACCTTTCCTTTATTCATACCATAAATGTGTGCCAGTTTGCATTCGGAATTCCTTGGACTCTTCAATGAATAAGGTACATCACGGATTTTGACATTTTGGGATAGATCAAGGTAAGGAAAATGTATCCTATTATATTGACTGTTTTTGTTTTAATTTCAATGTGTTCTACATATGCATAGAACCAGGAGATCATATTCTTTCCAATTACAGGCATAAGATAACAAAATATGCGTACCTCAATGAATTTTAGCGATAGATTCCAAGTGCAATTGTCGATCGTTTTCTGTTTACAAATATGAAAACCCGTCGTCTGCAACATTCAACAACTGCGCATGAATAATTTTCTCCCAAAACACGAGTAATTTAGCGGGGTATCTATTTATAAAAGCATTTTTTTAATTCATGTTTTGAAGGAACAATTAGGGGACATACTTTTTATATCGTTCGTAATTGCGTCCGGTGAGGCTATTATCTTTTATTTTTAAAATCCACCTGTGATGTAAATCTATTGTCAAAACTCTCCATTATTTTTAAGGAATGGAGAGTTATTGTTCTCTTTGTACTTTTAAGGTCCCACAAGGGGCAAACAATTTAATACTTTGTACTTTAGATACTATACACAGACTTTTTTTGTTACAAGATTAATAATTAATCAAATTAATAAAGTACAATGGGTGGATTTTAAGTTGGAGAATGTCCTCGTATCTCTCCATTCCTTAAAAACAATGGGCCTCGGCTCCATTATTTTTAAGGAATGGAGAATTACTTGGTCATTCTCCTATACTTAATGAATTGTGTAGCCGATTTGTTATGGCGTTCATTTTACCTACGCCGCTCTTCCATCGGGAGTTTCGTAGAAAGAGATTTTTTTATTAGAATTTCATTAAAAGTTTATTTTGATTTTGCATAGAGTAAATAATCAAAGAATTGGGAATTTTTCATTCAAATATATTTCTTTTGCGTTTCTAAATTATCAATTGATCTATTTTTTAAACTTCCGGTGAGCAGATTTTTGGCTATCAATATAGAAGGAAAAATCGGACAGCTGACCGTTAGAAGGACTTCGTCCTTTATTAATAAATGAGGGCGAAACGACCCGGTACCAAAGATTTATTCAATACATGTGGATTATCAGCTGAGCATGGCCATGACGGCATGAGTCGGAGCATTTATGAATTATATGCGAGCTTAAGCGAGCTCTTTATGGTATAAAATGTGTACTTAGGATTTTTTAACAAACATGGCTGAACATATTGTCGAAGAAAAAAAAATTCTACGTTTTGTAAACACCGGTTTCCGGGTAACACACTAACACACTCAACTAATGAAGATCTTCTTAACATAAAGCGCAAAGGTGCTCCTGAAGTCTCGTACCCTCTCTCGTAAGGAACGATAACTCGAATAAAGGAACGACAGCTCGATTGAATGAGACTAGATTCGGCCCTAAAAAAAGTCGTCCCCAATATATCTCGGCCCAAAAAATCTCGACACTTTTTGATGAAATTGCCAGATAATTTTCAGATGCGCGAGCATTCAAGGCCGTGCCGGTTTCATATTATGCGAGCTTAAGCGAGCTCTTTATGGTATAAAATGTGCACTTAGGATTTTTTAACAAACATGGTTGAACATACTGTCGAAGAAAAAAAAATTCGACACTTTGTAAACACCGGTTTCCGTGTAACACACTAACACACTCAACTAATGAAGATCTTTTTAACATAAAGCGCAAATGTGATCCTGAAGTCTCGTACCCTCTCTCGTACGTCCGATACCACTGAAACCCGGAACCCGTGTGTAATAAAAGTCATTTTGCTAACTTGTTTTACTTATATTGATATTTTTTAATTTATTAAATCTCTTCTGACATACTGACAAGAATTTTTGTTTCTACGCGGAAGTTAACTTTTGAGATTTCGTAAGGAACGATAACTCGAATTAAAGGAACGACAGCTCGATTGAATGAGACTAGATTCGGCCCTAAAAAAAAGTCGCCCCCAATATATCTCGGCCTAAAAAATCTCGACACTTTTTGATGAAATTGCCAGATAATTTTCAGATGCGCGAGCATTCATGGCCGTGCCGGTTTCATATTAATATCGTAATTATATTTTATATGATGGCAGAAAATCCTACCAAAAGAATTTAGAAAATCGGAAATTTTCTTTATGCTTCCAGTAATAACTTCAATATATTCTCTATTCGCCCAATCTTGTTGAATTGGTCTCTGATGAGCTTGTCCAATTTGAGCCATTGTTGACAAATAATTTATTTCCGCAATCGAATGTTAAAGGTCCTTTGATTGGCTTAAAATTCCCATATCTCATTTTATCCAATCAGAAGTTGTTTTATGTCCTATCTGACGAGAAGATGGAGAGAAAACAGTTTGCTTGATGTTGACCATGAAGATTCTTCAGAGCCATATATTGTGAGATATAAAACTGATAGCAGAAAAATAATGTTAGTAGGCACGGCCTATAGATAGGACGGAAGTGATAATAATCGATCTTAATTTGCGTCCCCTTGAAAGTTGAAGGGCACTGACTAATTAAAAACACAGTCCATGAATCCCATGATACAAACAAGGTACCGGGTCGTTCAAGTTCAAGTTCAAAGTTCAAAAGCTTTATTTAACATAGCAATACAATATATATACGGAAAACAGCGGATTTGCTTCTCCAACTCTGGGTCAGCACATTTCCACGTTTCGTAGCTATCAGATTTTATTTTCTATCAGAAACCCTTATATAAATCGCTTCACCAATCATTTTTCTATTCATTCATAACCATCTTACCCTCAGAAAGTGGTGCTACACTCCATTACAGCACGATTTTGCCTTAGATCCTATGATTCCGCTATTTGTCTTCCATTTTCAAACATTTGTCACGTGACTACGAGAAAACCACGATTACCGCAATGTATCATGGGAGATGATTTGCATATAAACAAACAAACAAATATTTGTATTGCCAATCATACACGCCTGTTAAGGCAGAACAATTAACATAAAATTTAATACAGTTGATTATATTGATTGGTAATGATTTTAACAGCAATAGTGAATTACAGATAACCATAAGAAAAAAAAATGATGTAGTACCTTGTCCAAAAAAGGGGGACGTAACACATGTTCCGAAGCCCATTGGCAACACTCTGCCATTGAATCTTTTCTTTCCAACACATTCTGTATTATTTCCTTCTGCTCTGCTTTGATCTATAGATGGACTGTTTGTCCTGTAGAATACGCTTAAATGTATGGTCTTCCATGTGATTTGAATGTTGTTTACGTATGCAAATAATGCTCAAATAATTTGGTGCGCTGAATTAAGTAGCTCCCATCATGCAATGCGTTACTGTTATCATTCAGTTAGTATCGCGAGATCACGTTTGTAGATTCGAAAATGGAAGTCAAATGGCGGAATAATAGGATCTAAGGCAAAATCGTGCTGTAATGGAGTGTAACACCACTTTCTGAGGGTAAGATGGTTTTGAATGAATAGAAAAATGATTGGTGAAGCGATTTATATAAGGGTTTCTGATAGAAAATAAAATCTGATAGCCACGAAACGTGGAAATGTGCCGATCCTAGAGCTGGTGAGGCAAATCCGCTGTGTTCCGTATTTATCACCCTCTGACGTTGAACGGCTACATCAACTTTATAAATGCCGTTAAACGACAGAGGAATCTCGGACTACTTCAACGCTACAGGGTTTGAAGCTAAGGAAATATTTTAGGGGCCAAGTGGGCCCCCACCAAATTAATTTTGGTAGCCCACATAATTTGTAAGGGACCTATCAGGCGCGCAGCGCGCCTGCCACCTCGATTGCGAGGTGCCCTATGGCAGGGGGTCCGCTGAAGGCCCCCGGAAGCCCTGGGATAAATGGTGTAAAATCCTGCATTCTGGCCATTTCCTGGCAGCAAAATTGGCCATTCAGAAACTAATTTAATACAGAAGATAACAAATTTCCAAAACATTTTCCTCAAAATAAACTTATTGTACATGCACCAATACACTATGACTTCAGAAATTTATAGTTGAAGTCAAATTTCGGGGTGATTTAGAGCCTAACATATGGTGGACATGTTTGTAGCTTGTACATCTTGTAGTAAATGAATTTTCATTTTTTTTGTTCTTTGCAATATGAACAAACCATGCCGGTTTCAGTATCAACAAGATATGATTATAATCTAACGATTATGAAGTCTCCCAAACCGGCCACTGACACTATCTACCCACATATCAAATTTTGATGATATCGGACAATGTTGAATTTTTACCCCCCATTTTTATGCCGTGTTTTGGCAGCCATTTTGAAAATGGCAGACATATTGAAAATTTTGAAAATGCAGAATTGCTCCTCTAATGGTGACCTATCACTATGTAAAATTTTATGTCTCTATCATTATCCAGTTAGAAGTTATCAACATTAATGTATGAAATTTCAAGTTTCCCATAGGATTCTATAGTAACCCCCACCCGCTTTGAACCCCCACAAATATGGCTTTGACCCCCTTTACCACAAATCCAGAGATCTGCCGTGGACAAGTTCATGGTGCACGGAAAGAAAGAAGAAGAATAAGAATAATAATAATAATAAGAAACGGAGCAAAAACAACAAGTCTCCAAACGTTGTTTGGGAGACTTGACTAACCATGGACAGTTTTGTTTCCATTCCTTTAAAAATTGTCTAGAGCGTTTGGACTTTTCGTAATCTTTAAAATATTGTGTTCTCTGTTCATTTTGCCTTTTAAGAGGCCCAGAGTTCCCCAAAAAGAACTGACTTAAATCGTCTTGACGAAACATTTCGCCAACCGGATATTTTGAACGAACATGTAAAATTAAAAATCAAAGTCAGAAAAGTGTACTATAAAATTCCGTAATATGACTCAACAGAAAACGGCATGGTTTGTGCAATATAAAGACAATGGAGAAATCATCGTTGTTAAAAGAATTATTTGTTACCTAAATCCCTTTACAACAACAACTAAATTCTTTATTTCGATCCTTAAATGACGCAAAATTAATGCAAAAATTGACATCCTTATACGGAGGTGTTAAATAGAACAGCCGTAAATCTCCTTAACTGGAGATAAGAATTAGCTGTTTCCCGGGCTACTACACTTCGTTACTCTAAGTTCATAGAGCGAAGCGTGATATAAGCGGTTATCTGTTTAATATCAAAACAAAAAATCGGGGCTTAAAATCGATCGATGGAAATGTCGATATTTTTCGGATTTCGATCTTGGTGAATAGGAATTATTACATCTAGATTTACACTATTTTATTTTTTCTAATTTTCACTCGCCAAGTGGACGACTGAGATGAGATTTTTAAGGGCCCACACTGAAATTTACTCGCAAATGGCGAGTGGGCGACCGCTAATTTCAAACCCTGCGCTATTTCCCCTGTCAAAATGTCGATAGGACACAAATCGCTTACTAAATTGTGTAGTGAAATGATTTTTCTTCAAGGAAAACCCGTTTTTTATATCTTCCTACCATCTACACCCACACACTGACAGATAATCCTCAGATTTTGTTGACAATGGACACCGACGTGGCTTCAAAAGGGAAAGTAGGTCACGTGACATCTTCCGCCTTTCGGTCGTTCTCGGGTTTTATCATATATAAATACTAAACACTAGAAATTCGAAATTCAAATTACAAGGCGCCAAGATATGAACTTCTCATATATATTTCGTATGGCAATGATAAAATCCGAGAACGACTGAAAGGCGGAAGATGTCACGTGACCTACTTTCCCTTTTTCTCCACTCGGGCATATTATCCTGATTCCAAGCCACCCAGGCCTCGACATTAACGTTTGTCCGATTGTCCGGTACTAGTGAAAACTGACGTCGGACAAGTAGATCTTGTATTACGGTTGTCCGATGGGACAAGTGAAAAAATCAGAGATTCTGAAACGTGCCGGTACGACGTACAAATATATTTCCACTGGTATTAAATACTGGGTTTGTTGTATAAAAGAGCCCTGTTTGATCTCCAATTTGTCCATAATTTATTTTGATTAAAACTAAAGTGAAACGCCATATCAAAACTCTTTTATTGTATCATTTATCGTTCCTCCATATGAAGTTCAAGGACATTGACAAAATTAAAGTCGCAATCTCAGAAACGCTTTAATGAACGGAAATATCAATATTTGAAATATAAGAACAAGAATCACTCCGGAACGGACATGTAAAAATTATCGGATATCAATTTGGCACCATATTTAAACTTGTCTTTTGTGCGAAATACGATAGAGGACTTGATTTAGGCTTTTGGGAAATATTAAAACCTTTGAAATGGACAAATATTACAAGCTTTTTCCTGATCTGGTTGAAAAGATCCACTGAAATTTTTATTTCTCTGTGAATTTAAATATTGCTTTATTTATATCACTTGTTTCTGGTAAAAAAAATATACCTAGATACTACCAGAAACAAGGATTTATATAACACAAATATGAGTTATTACAATTTGTGTGGTATTGGATCACAACACAGTAATATTTCAAAAAGAAAAAAAAAGGGGGGGGGGGGGGGTACATATAAAAGTCACTGGTATGCAAGACTCCAATCAAGGTAGACAGAAATAAAAATGTGACATTGAATATATGTCCTTAAGGTGCATGTAGTTATGAATTAAAAAAAACCCAGAACAAATCAGTTCAGGCAGTTTTAACTATTTACTAAATTTGGGTAGGGTAACGTCAGAGGGGTCGCGAAACATGCTGCATGTTTCGATTAATCGCAATTGACTTCTCCCAGAAGTCTCCCCACTTCTTCCTGAGAGCTCTCTGAACCTGGATAATTATTCTCTAGTTAGCTCACCTGACCCAAGGGTCATGTGAGCTATTGCCATCACTTGGCGTCCGTCGTATGTCGTAAACTTTTTCAAAAATCTTCTCCTCTGAAAGTACTAGACCAATGGAAACCAAACTTGGTCTGAATCATCACTAGGGTGTCTAGTTTCAAAATTGTGTCCGGTGATGCCGTGCACCAACCAACATGGCCGCTGTTACTAAAAATAGAACATATGGTAAAATTGCAGGTTTTGGGTAATAACTCAAAAACCGTTAATAATATCAAAAATCTGACATGGGGTAAAAATGATCAGCACATCAAGATCTACCCACCCTGCAATTTTGAAGTAAATTCCATTGCCCATTTTGGAGTTATTTCCCTTTTTTCATCAAATTTTCAAAATTTTAATATTTTTCATCCTTTATTTCAAAAACTATAAGAGACAGATGGTAAGTTGAAACTGCAAATATGTTCAGCATGTCAAGATCTACCTACCCTGCAATTTTGAAGTAAATTTGATTACCCATCTTGGAGTTATTGCCCTTTTTTCATCAATTTGTTTTTAAAATTTTAATACTTTTCGTCTTATATTTCAAAAACTATTCAGAGATAGATGTTAAGTTTAAATTGCAAACATGTGCAGCATGTCAAGATCTACCTACCCTGCAATTTTGAAGTAAATCCCATTACCCATTTTGACCGATTATGCAAATTAGAAAAAAGGGGGGATGAAATTAAAAATAAATCTTCTCCTCTGAAACTACTGAGCCAATCTCAACCAAACTTTGCTGAAATGATTCTTGGGTGGTCCTCTTCCAAAATTGTGTCCGGCATTTCAGAACACCGACCAAGATGGCCGCCATTACTAAAAATAGAAATTTCTTCAAATGGCCAAAACTGCTCTATTTTAAGCCAGAAAGTGCCCACATTTGAACTGTATAAGCATAATGATGAGCTTTTTAACATATATTATGGGATTTTTTATGAACTTTGAACTTTTGCCTATTTTGACCGATTATGCAAATTAGAAAAAAGGGGGGATGAAATTTTAAAAAAATCTTCTCCTCTGAAACTACTGAGCAAATCGCAACCAAACTTTGCTGAAATGATTCTTGGGTGGTCCTCTTCCAAAATTGTGTCCGGCATTTCAGAACACCGACCAAGATGGCCGCCACAGCCGAACTTAATTTAACATAGGACCCTATGGGAAATTCCCATAAAAATCTTCTTGTCTGAAACCATTTGCTCAATAAGAACAAAATTTTGATGAAATAGTCATTGGATGGTTCTCTTCCAAAATTGTGTCCGGCGGTTTGGCCCTTCTATCAAGATGGCCCCCACAGCCGAACTTGGCTTAACATAGGACCCTATGGGAAATTCACATAAGAATCTTCTCCTCAGAAACCACTGGGCTAATTGCAATCAAACTTTTGTGGAATGATCCTTGGATGGCCCCCTTCCAAAATTGTGTCCGGTGATCCCGACTTCCAACCAACGTGGCCGCCAAGCTAAAAATAGAAAAAGGGGGGATGAAATTAAAAAAAAATCTTCTTTGAAACTACTGAGCCAATCTCAACCAAACTCTACTGAAATGATCCTTGGGTGGCTCCCTTACAAATGTATGTCTGGCATTTCAGACCTCCGACCAAGATGGCCGCCACAGCCGAATTTATTTTAACATAGGACCCTATGGGAAATTCCCATAAAAATCTTCTTGTCTGAAACCATTTGCTCAATAAGAACAAAATTTTGATGAAATAGTCATTGGATGGTTCTCTTCCAAAAATGTGTCGGGCGGTTCGGCCCTTCGATCAAGATGGCCCCCACAGCCGAACTTAGCTTAACATAGGACCCTATGGGAAATTCACATAAAAATCTTCTCCTCAGAAACCACTGGGCCAATTGCAATCAAACTTTTGTGGAATGATCCTTGGATGGCCCCCTTCCAAAATTGTGTCAGGTGATCCCGACTTCCAACCAAGATGGCCGCCAAGCTAAAAATAGAAAAAAGGGGGGATGAAATTAAAAAAAAATCTTCTCCTCTGAAACTACTGAGCCAATCTCAACCAAACTTTGCTGAAATGATCCTTGGGTGGTCCCCTTTCAAAATTGTGTCCCTCAGTGCCGTCCTGTATCCAAGATGGCCACCATTACTAAAAATAGAAATTTCTTCAAATGGCCAAAACTGCTCTATTTTAAGCCAGAAAGTGCCCAAATTTGAACTGTATAAGCATAATGATGAGCTTTTTAACATATATTACGGGATTTTTTATGAACTTTGAACTTTTGCCTATTTTGACCGATTATGCAAATTAGAAAAAAAGGGGGATGAAATTTTAAAAAAATCTTCTCCTCTGAAACTACTGAGCCAATCTCAACCAAACTTTACTGAAATGATCCTTGTGTGATCCCCTTCCAAAATTATGTCTGGCATTTCAGACCTCCGACCAAGATGGCCGCCACAGCCGAATTTAATTTAACATACATGTAGGACCCTATGGGAAATTCCCATAAAAATCTTCTTGTCTGAAACCATTTGCTCAATAAGAACAAAATTTTGATGAAATAGTCATTGGTTGGTTCTCTTCCAAAAAAGTATCTGGCGGTTCGGACCTTCGATCAAGATGGCCCCCACAGCCGAACTTACATGTAGCTTAACATAGGACCCTATGGGAAATTCACATAAAAATCTTCTCCTCAGAAACCACTGGGCCAATTGCAACCAAACTTTTGTGGAATGATCCTTGGATGGCCTCCTTCCAAATATGTGTCCGGTGATCCCGACTTCCAACCAAGATGGCCACCAAGCTAAAAATAGAAAAAAGGGGGGATGAAATTAAAAAAAATCTTCTCCTCTGAAACTACTGAGCCAATCTCAACCAAACTTTGCTGAAATGATCCTTGGGTGGTCCACTTTCAAAATTGTGTCCGTCAGCGCCGTCCTGTATCCAAGATGGCCACCATTACTAAATATAGAAACTTCTTCAAATGGCCAAAACTGCTCTATTTTAAGCCAGAAAGTGCCCAAATTTGAACTGTATAAGCATAATGATGAGCTTTTTAGTTCACCTGGCCCAAATGGACAGGTGAGCTATTGCCATCACTTGGCGTCCGTCGTCGTACGTCGTAAACTTTTTCAAAAATCTTCTCCTCTGAAAGTACTAGACCAATTGAAACCAAACTTGGTCTGAATCATCACAAGGGTATCTAGTTTCAAAATTGTGTCCGGTGATGCCGTGCACCAACCAACATGGCTGCTGTTACTAAAAATAGAACATATGGTAAAATTGCATGTTTGTGGGTAATAACTCAAAAACCGTTAATAATATCAGTAATCTGACATGGGGTAAAAATGATCAGCACAGCAAGATCTACCTACCCTGCAATTTTGAAGTAAATCTGATTACCCATCTTGGAGTTATTGCCCTTTTTTCATCAAATTTTTTAGATTTTAATACGTTTCGTCTTATATATCAAAAACTATAAGAGATAAAGGTTAAGTTTAATTGCAAAAATGTGCAGCATGTCAAAATCTACCTACCCTGCAATTTTTAAGTAAATCCCATTACCCATTTTGGAGTTATTTCCCTTTTTTCATCAAAATTTTAATACTTTTCGTCCTTTATTTCAAAAACTATAAGAGATAGATGGTAAGTTTAACTTCAAACATGTTCAGCATGTCAAGATCTACCTACCCTGCAATTTTGAAGTAAATCTGATTACCCATCTTGGAGTTATTGCCCTTTTTTCATCAAATTTTAGAAATTTTAATACTTTTCGTCTTATATTTCAAAAACTATAAGAGATAGATGTTAAGTTTAAATTGCAAACATGTGCACCATGTCGAGATCTACCTACCTTGCAATTTTGAAGTAAATCTGATTACCCATCTTGGAGTTCTTGCCCTTTTTTCATAAAATTAAAACTTTTCGTCTTATATTTCAAAAACTATTAGAGATAGAGGGAAAGTTTAAACTGCAAAAATGTTCAGCATGTCAAGATCTACAAAAAATTTCCCACAGTTAAAAATGTGTGACAACTGTGTGAAGAGTTATTCCTCTTGAAATGCATTTTTTTGGTTACTCAAATAATCAAAGGGAAGCAACTCTATTACAAAATGTGAAGTAGGAAAAGCTAAATTTTGAGAATCATTGACATATATGTTTTTTTACAGCAATTTTGATAACTTACATTGAAGGGGGAACCCCTGCCCAAATTTTTTTGTAGAAAGGGTCTGCAATGACGGAAGGCTACATTTGTTAATTATTTTTTACCGAAGTTATCAAGTTTTATTGACTGATGTTGTTATTATATCCAGGTGAGCTATACAGGCTCCTGGGAGCCTCTAGTTTTTGTAATTTTTATTAATTTTTTCGGACAACTAAAAGATTGAGTCGGACAAGTACTTTTTTTAGTTAGTTGTCCGAAGGGACAAGTTGAAAAATATGTTAATGTAGAGGCCTGCCACCCAGTCTTTGCTCTTTCTCCTTTATGCTGCATGCTAAGTGGAGAAGCAACAAATACCAATTTTATAGTCTTTGGTTTGACCCGATCAGAGCTTGAACCCACGATCTACTGCACTCGCAGAGGTGAGCACGCTACCAATTACACCACCGATGCGGTCTAACAAAAATATGGGTAGAGGTTGAATATAGAATAATACCACCATGTTGCAATCAAGAGCAGAAACACTGCGTACATAAAATTCGTCATTTCTCTAGCGTCGCACTATTGTTCGATCAGTGGATTATTTTTAAGAATCTACAGTTAAATCTTTTTTTCTTGTGCATATGAACTTTAACCTTTTACTATTTTAGGCTTAAAAACGTGTCTCAGATATTTTGGAACTTGTGGGTATCAAACCCTTGCTAGCCTTTTAAAGTCTGCTTTTAAGTTTTGAAAACTTCTGTTTGACCACCCAGCTACAGTGATCTTAGTACTATACTATATAATTAATATATATGTGACTCTTGAAAGGAAAACTGTATTAACTAAATATCAACAACTTGCTTAAATGAGTAATTGACCAATATAGAAGTATTTGAAATCTGGCATGATACATGTTCAGATCTGATGAGAATGTGAACAAGTAACAAACCAACCACAAATAATTTCAAATCAGACATACCATATTGACCACAACAGACAACTGCAGTTATTTTTGGACAGACAGAATCCAAAACATAACTAATAAGTTATCTCGTAACTGTATGTTAGGATAAAATATTCAGTATTTACATTCATTATTTATTTTGGTTTGTTTATTTAGGGTACAGATGTTCTTTTTTTTTTTTTATACATGTAAGTGATGATTTTACTGTTTACTTTCACCTGGCTTTTACGTTCACAATTACCTATAGCCCGACTAGTTTACCAGATTGGTAAGGCAATAGGAGCAATTACACTGACCAATTTGCAATTCCAGTTTAGCAATTCAATCTGTAAAATTGGTATTGGAACAGCAAAGTTGAAAAACTTATATTTGACCTTTGATAGTCATCTGGAATTATTGGACAGCTTTAACCAGCCAATCAAGTGACAGTACTTTTCAACAGTATGGTTAAACGTAGTCTTATAATTTGTTGTCCTTTTCAAAAGATTTTATTAGAAAAAAAATATAATCCCCCCCAAAAAAAATATAATATGCACATCATTATCAATTATCAGGAAAGATACATATACATGTAATATTTGGTTTCCTTTGACTCAACAAAAGTTCTGACATATTGTTTGCATGCCTAATTCAATATTGAATGCAAGTACATGTAAATTAATATGGATTTTAAAAATTTGCATTTCAGCATCCACCATCTTTGACCCATCAAGATTGAGTAAAATGAGGTAATATTTTTTTGTATTTTATTTTGTCAAATGATCATGATAGGAAATTAATTAAATTGGCTTAGTGTTATTTGTATTTATCATCACAGTAATTGTTCTGCTATATTGTACATACCAAGCATATTGTTGAGAAAAGCCTGGACACACATCTCATCTGACTAGTAAAATCATAGCCTTACATGTCACCCATAATTGCGTTTCCTCAGATCTCCCATGCCACGACATAGCAGTAAAGGGGAGCAAATGAAAGATATGCTTTTAATCAGATTGACTTAGATCTATCCCAATGTCACATTTTATTTATAACCTACATGAATTATTGATGCTAAAAAATATTCAAACAAATCAAGCGAAAACACAGTCGTCATAATGAATGGACATAACTCATATCTTATAGTGAGTTTTAGATATTCATATAACCCATACTAGGGCTCGAGTGGCTCAATGAGTTAGGTAGTTGGATTACCTAACAACTCATAGCCTATCACCAATACGACGTGGTTCATGCCCGGCTTTGTAAATTATAGAAAAGGGTGCACTCGACTCGCAGCCGCAAGTGATAAAGTTTACCAGTTGCTTGCCCATGGTTGGTGGTTCTCTCCGGGTACTTCGGCTTCTTCCACCACTAAAACTGATCGCTGATATAGCTGAAATATTGCTGAAAGTGGTGTTAAACACAATAAATCAATCAATAATCATATAACCCATACTAAATTCAGAGTACTATCAGCTCATTTATAAGTGCAACATATGCATATGTAGATGCAGGGTTGTAATAGGCAACTCTCTCAACAAGACATGTGCATGATTAATAAGAAGTTTAAAACACTTTCATAATGGCATTACCACATCGCTTCAAATCAAAAAGGTAAAAGTTGATGGAGACAACTCAGTCATAAGTATGAAATAGTTTGTTATGCACAAAAATGAGCAACAACAAAAACTTAAACACTTAAACACACATGAAGAACAGGGAAATATACCCTGGCTTATGTCATTTCAGTAAGTATACATTTTTATTACCGGGTAGTGGCCGTCATTGTTGTGATCGTATGGAATTACAACTACCTGTGCAATCAGTGCCTATCACCACTACACGTAACAGTTGTGAGTTCGAACCCCGTTCATGGCGAGGTGTACTCGATACAACATTATGTGATAAACTGACTGCCACGATATAAGTAATAACTGAAATATTGTTGAAAGTGACGTTAAACACCATAAACCATATTACCGGGTATCATATCAGAAGAAAGATTTTTAAGTTTTGCTTTTCTTAAAATTAGGTAGATGTAAAATGATATGTACAATCAGACAATGTCTGTTATGTTCATACAAAAATCCTTTGAAATACCGGTAACCGATAATTTCCACCAAAGTGGTCTAATGCTGGTAAGCAGATATACATACACATATTTCTGGATCTTGTTAAGCATATTTATGTGTTGATCAATTATTATTAAATGACATTTATTAAAGCTTATTAATGAGTCCCATAAGGAGAGGAAACCACATCGGAGGTGTAATAATTTGGTGTGCGCACCTTGAGTGCGATAGATGGTGGGTTCAAGTCCTGGTCGGTCAAACAAATGACTATGAAATTGATATTTGCTGCTTCTCTGCTAAACACACAGCATTAGGGAGTGAGAGCAAAGGCTAATTTGCTCAAAATAACGATAATGTGTCGAGTGGAGCGACATGTCTACCCACACGCTGTTGTTTCCATGAGCTAGCACTATAAAAATCCAATGTAGTCTGATGGACTAGTACATAGCAGATGTCATCATCTCATCAAAATATAGCTTGTTCTCACCTGTGTACATTTGTACATTTGTTGCTGAAAATTGCGCTAAGCAACAAACATTCACTCACTCACTTATTAAAGTGTTCCATAAGGATAGATAAATGTTAAATAACAATGAAAATATTATTTTATGTCGAGACTAAGAATAAAGACCAGAATTTCTATTTTACATGAGACAATTTAAATGTTATGGCTTGGTTTATGGTGTTTAATGCCACTTTCAACAATATTTCAGTTATATCGTAGCAGTCAGTTTTATTGGTGGAGGAAGCCGGAGTACCCGGTAGTGTTTTATCTAGGACTGAAAAGGGGCATGGTATTTTTTTTTTAAAAGGGCACTTTGTGCGTAGAATTTACCAAAAAGGGCACATAGAAAAAATAGGGTAGGTACATGTAGGTAGGTAAAACCATTTTATTTTTCAAAATTATTTTGATTTCTTGACTTAACCAAAATGTGATGACTCAGTGGCGTTTTACAAAAAATACCAATAAAATGTGCTAGGGTAGGCCGAAAAAATAGGGACAGTACTGTAGGGAAACCTTGAACAGAGATATATTTTTTTCTGGCCTTATTCATACACACATGACACAGGTACACAAGGATTTAGCCAGGATTTTGAGACCATTAGTCACTTTTGCAGAACAGATTTTTTTTTAAAAATTATGAATAAACAAGAATACAATGAGCTTAATCTTATAATCAGTTACGTTGCCTTATTGGTTAGTAATGGAGATTGAAAACCTCCTAGGATGGGAACATACTCTGCAAATTAACAACCAACTGATAAAACATAACATTGCCACTATTTTTATCTCGATACCACACAAATTGTAATACCCCCTCCCCCCCTTTTGAAATATTACTGTGCTTTGGTCGAATACCACACAAATTGTAAATACCCCCTCCCCCACCCTTTTTGAAATGTCACTGCTTTGGTCTAATATCACAACAATTGTAATAACTCATATTTGTGTAGTCTTCAGCAGAAAACAAAATTCTGCCAGTTTGCCCAATGGTCCAACTTCTATCTAGATTCTTTGTAGGAAATCAGTATAAAACTGAAGCAAGTTGTAAAATAAATAATTAATTAAGTCTCCCAAACAAGACTTATTGTTTTTGCTCCGTTTCTTATTATTATTATTATTCTTCTCTTTCTCTTTCTTCCTTTCTTTCTGCGGACCATGAACTTGTCCACAGCAGATCTCAGGAACTACAGGACAGAATTTCATGAAACTTTGTGGAGTTATAGATATATGTTTCTAGTTGGTCCAAAAGTTTTCAGCTTTGTGGTAAAGGGGGTCAAAGTCATATTTTGAGGGGATCAAAGGGGGTGGGGGTTACTATTATAGAATCCTATGGGAAAGTTGAAATTTCGTACATTAATGTTGATAACTTCTAAATGAATAATGATAGACATAAAATTTGACATAGTGATAGGTCACCATTAGAGGAGCAATTCTGCGTTTTAAAATTTTTCGAGATGTCTGCCAAAACACAGTATAAAAAATGGGCGGTAAAAATTCAACATTGTCCGATATCATCAAAATTTGATATGTGGGTAGATAATGATGTCCCGAATTGATTGCCGACATTGAAAAATTTCTACCGGTCGCCATTTTCAAAATGGCCACCACAATACCGCAAATATTCAACATTGTTCGATATCATCAAAATTTGATATGTGGGTAGATAATGATGTCCCGAAATGATTCCTGACATCGAAAAATTTCTACTGGTCGCCATTTTCAAAATGGCCACCACAAATTCAACATTGTCCGATTTTAACGACATTTCATATGTTGGTAGATTATGATGTCCCGAAATGATTCCTGACATCGAAAAATTTCTACCAGTCACCAGTTTCAAAATGGCCGCCACAATACCGCACAAATTCAACATTGTTCGATTTCAACATCCTGAATTGATTCCTGACATCGAAAAATTTCTACTGGTCGCCATTTTCAAAATGACAGCCACAATACCGCACAAATTCAACATTGTCCGATTTCAACAACATTTCATATGTGGGTAGATTATGATGTCCCGAAATGATTCCTGACATCAAAAAATTTCTACCAGTCGCCATTTTCAAAATGGCCACCACAATACCGCACAAATTCAACATTATCCGATTTCAACGACATTTCATATGTGGGTAGATTATGATGTCCCGAAATGATTCCTGACATCGAAAAATTTCTACCGGTCACCATTTTAAAAATGGCCACCACAATACCGCACAAATTCAACATTGTTCGATTTCAAAATCCTGAATTGATTCCCGACATTGAAAAATTTCTACCGGTCTCCATTTTCAAAAGGGCCGCCACAATACCGCACAAATTCAACATTGTTCGATTTCAAAGGTAGCTTTTAATTTATTTTTTAAACGGTTGTCTGTGGCCGGTTTGGGACACTTCATAATCGATAGATTATAATCATATCTTGTTATTTCTCAGACCTCATAATAAAATTGCAACAATTGGAATAAAAATACTAGTTATTTTTTTTAATTGCAGGCACGTGTCTGTTTGTAAATAGTTCTATTAATAGAATGCAATTGTTACCCGGATGCTGATCAATATATAAAAAAAACTTATATGTGTCCTCGTGTAGTGCATTTCAACGAATTGAATGGCCAACCTTTGCATATAAATGAAATATAAAATATGAGAACTAAGATTTCATTTCACAGAAATGAAAATAAATACATCAAAAGTTTGTTTGGTTAAAAGTAGCTTCGGTCGATTGCGAACTCCTGTTGATCGCACCATTTTTATTTTTTTTAGTTTCTTCAAAGGACTACACGTCCTTAGTTTCTTTGATCAAAGTTATGACTTTTCGAGAAAATCACTTTCAAAATACTTAATGGATACGATAGATTTCAATAAACATGATATCGACATTTTCATAAATTTGGCAAAAATAGTTCGTTATGGCAGACGAGATGAATCGTGCAATGAATGACGATACGATACTATTAATTATATATTTTGACGGCAACTTTCCCAATGCGAAATTGTGCCCATATGACGATTACAAAAATATGTCCACTTTAAATACATACTGTGGCATTTTGAGTACATGTCATAACCATAAAAAAAATATTATCGTTGATTGAATTCTTTGTCCAGGTGAGATCAAAGATTACGCAATCAAAACAAAAATTCTATAATCCGTTGATTGGCTTGTAACATGTAATAAAATTGTCATTGTAGTGACTAATTAGTTTTAATCAGCAAATGAAGAAGAATGGATTGTTACAAACATTTTTTTACGATTTTTTGAAAATTCAAGTGACAAATTACGGATCGTTTGAAGAAATGAAAAAGGGCACATCGGCAATACATGGCGCCACTTTTTTTTTTATCAAAAGGGGCATGGCGCTCAGAAAAAGGAGCATGGCGTCATGAAAAAGGGGCATGGCGTCGCGCCATTCTATTTTGCTTTAGATAAAACACTCCGGGCCGGAGAAAACCTTCTACCTGTTGCAAGTCTCTGATAAACTTTATCACATAATGTTGTATCGAGTACACCTCGCCATGAACGGTTTTCGAACTCACGACTTTAGTGGTGATAGACACTGATTGCACAGGTAGTTGTAAGTCCAACTACCATACGATCAACACCATAACGGCCCGACAATTTAAATGTTATTTATTTCATGCATGTAAGGAAAGAAAAAAATGTGACTTTAATTAAGAATTTGTGTTTATTTTCAGGTGTACAGATCAACTGTAGCTTCTTCAATTTGAAATGTTTCCGTTAAAATCGGTATGGAAAACTTTGGTATCTCACGATCAAAGCAAACCTCCTGTACGGAATAAAAAATCTATGATGGCTGATTCACTAATGTCTGAACTAGATTATAATATCAAAGAACTGGAAAAAATCTATTACCAGAAAAAAATGAATAAAACCAGACAAAAAACAGGTGCTGATTACAGTTGGTTGGTAACGACAACCCCAAAAGGTTATCAAATTCCACAATTAGAACGTCTTGAACTTGAGGAATTATTCTACCAAGTAAAGCCTGAGGAAAGTGGGAAAATATTGACATTATTTAGGGATACATTACTGAATGAACCACAACCAAGTCAACTCCCTTCTTTATTAAAGGCATGTGTTAGACAAACAATACAACAAAGACCAAAAGATCAATCACTCACTGAATGGGTAGCTCAAAGAACTATGAGTCTAGCTACTCTGAAAGGCAGACATGCAGCTAAAGTAACGCCCTCTGTTGATGAGAGGGACCCAGAAAATAATCATGATATTCAGACTGAAGAAAGAATACATGATCCACCACAGTTTACACATGATATTGAAACGTTATCGGTTTGATAATGTTTGTATGCAATCTGTCTTCTGTAAAATATCATTAAATTACATGTAGTTTGATTTCCACTCCATAATATTCCTTATCTTCTATATTATAATATTATGAAACAAAATATTTAATTTTTTTATTTAATTCATGTTGTAGATAATTTTTCAAGAATCATGAAAAATTATTTACCATGGGAGTATAATATGCAACTGTTTTTATTCTAAAACCAATAAATATGTAAAAAAAATTAAGGTTCACTCAATGTGTCATGAGAAAATTAAAAAAATAAAAATAATAAAGAAACCCATTCTTGCAAACCAAATCAATGTTAGAATATTTACTTTGCACATCGTTTTTGGTAAAAATTTGAAAAAATACCTTCCTTGATAAATTGAATGGCTTTTACCTTGATATGTCTCAATCTGTTATAATTTTTTACTCTGGGAATTTTTTTATAATTTATTTATAGTCTTGAAAGACCATATATCTTTTTTAATTGCAATTTTTTTGGCAGACCTTGACAGGTAAGCTATTGCTATCACTTGGCATTCATCATCTGATCATGTTGTCCATAATATTATAAACTTTCTTCTCCAGAACAATTTGAACCAAACTTTGTAGGAATAGTCTTTAAATTTTTTTGTTTTTTTTTCAATCGGAAATCAATGAAGAAACAAGAGGTCAAAGGAGACAAAAAGGTTTTTTTTAGTTCACCTGGACCAAAGGTCCAGGTGAACTATTGCCATTACTTGGCGTCCGTCGTATGTTGTCTGTCGTCTGTAAACTTTTCACATTTCAAGCTTCTTCTCCGAAACCACTGGGCCGATTGGAACCAAACTTAGCAGGAATGTTCCTTGGATGGTCCTCTACAAAGTTACTGTTTTTCGTTCTAGTCGGATATTCAATATGGCTGCCAGGGCCAATAATGTGCTCTGATTGGCTGAAATTTCAAAGATCTTCTTCTCTGAAACTAATGAACTGACTGAACCCAAACTGTAAATGAATGATCATTGGAATGTCCTTTACCAAGTTACTGTTTTTTATGCCGATCGGAAATCCAAGATGGCCGCCATCGCAGGACATAGATTAACATTGGACCCTATGGGAAAATGTTCAAATGCCTTCTTCTCAGAAACTACAAATATGATTAAAGCCAAACTGTACATGAATGTTCATTGGATGGTCCTCTACAATCTTAAGGTTTTTTGTTCCGATATGAAATTCAAAATGGTGGCTACGGCAGGACTTAGTTTAACATTGGACCCTATGGGAAAAATGTTTCAAAATGCTTCTTCTCTGAAACCACTTGGACAGTTGAAACCAAACTGCCCAGGAATGATCATTGGAAGGTCCTCTACAAATTTCTGTTTTTTATGCCGATCGGAAATCCAAGATGGCCACCACCGCAGGACATAGATTAACATTGGACCCTATGGGAAAATATTCAAATGCCTTCTTCTCAGAAACTACAAATATGATTAAAGCCAAACTGTACATGAATGCTCATTAGATGGTCCTCTACAAACTTTAGGTTTTTTGTTCCGGTATGAAATTCAAAATGGCGGCTACGGCAGGACTTAGTTTAACATTGGACCCTATGGGGAAAATGTTTCAAAGCGCTTCTTCTCTGAAACCACTTGGACAATTGAAACCAAACTGCCCAGGAATGATCATTGGAAGGTCCTCTACAAAGTTTCTGTTTTTTTATGCCGATCGAAAATTCAAGATGGCCGCCACCGCAGGACATAGATTAACATTGGACCCTATGGGAAAATGTTCAAATGCCTTCTTCTCAGAAACTACAAATATGATCAAAGCCAAACTGTACATGAATGTTCATTGGATGGTCCTCTACAAACTTTAGGTTTTTTGTTCCGATATGAAATTCAAAATGGCGGTTACGACAGGACTTAGTTTAACATTGGACCCTATGGGAAAAATGTTTCAAAATGCTTCTTCTCTGAAACCACTCGGACAGTTGAAACCAAACTGCCCATGAATGATCATTGGAAGGTCCTCTACAAATTTCTGTTTTTTATGCCGATCGGAAATCCAAGATGACCGCCACCGCAGGACATAGATTAACATTGGACCCTATGGGAAAATATTCAAATGCCTTCTTCTCAGAAACTACAAATATGATCAAAGCCAAACTGTACATGAATGTTCATTGGATGGTCCTCTACAAACTTTACGTTTTTTGTTCCGATATGAAATTCAAAATGGTGGCTACTGCAGGACTTAGTTTAACATTGGACCCTATGGGAAAAATGTTTCAAAACGCTTCTTCTCTGAAACCACTTGGATAATTGAAACCAAACTGCCCAGGAATGATCATTGGAAGGTCCTCTACAAAGTGTGTGTTTTTTATGCCGATCGGAAATCCAAGATGGCCACCACCGCAGAACATAGATTAACATTGGACCCTATGGGAAAATGTTCAAATGCCTTCTTCTCAGAAACTACAAATATGATTAAAGCCAAACTGTACATGAATGTTCATTGGATGGTCCTCTACAAACTTTACGTTTTTTGTTCCGATATGATATTCAAAATGGCGGCTACGGCAGGACTTAGTTTAACATTGGACCCTATGGGAAAAATGTTTCAAAACGCTTCTCCTCCGAAACTACTTGGACAATTGAAACCAAACTGCCCAGGAATGATCATTGGAAGGTCCTCTACAAAGTTTCTGTTTTTTTTATGCCGATCGAAAATTCAAGATGGCCGCCACCGCAGGACATAGATTAACATTGGACCCTATGGGAAAATGTTCAAATGCCTTCTTCTCAGAAACTACAAATATGATTAAGGCCAAACTGTACATGAATGTTCATTGGATGGTCCTCTACAAACTTTACGTTTTTTGTTCTGATATGAAATTCAAAATGGCGGCTACGGCAGGACTTAGTTTAACTTTGGACCCTATGGGAAAAATGTTTCAAAACGCTTCTTCTCTGAAACCACTTGGACAATTGAAACCAAACTGCCCAGGAATGATCATTGGAAGGTCCTCTGTTTTTTATGCCGATCGGAAATCCAAGATGGCTGCCACCACAGGTCATAATATCATAGATGCCAACCATTACGATTTTTCCGTAATTGTTACGAATTTCGGGCCAAAATTACGGTGTTACGGTCAACAGTCTACTTGTTACGGATTTCCGATTATTGCCGGCCCGAAACCGTTCCCCATTTAAATATCATTGTGATCATTTAGACGCTTCATTGTATGTTAAAATCGCGTAATGATAAGCGCTTGAGGGATTTCGATTATTTAATCCTTTAGGGATTCTCGGGACTATCTATAGTAGAAAACGATCTATCCATTTCTTGTTTGATCCCGAGTAGTTAATGAACACAGCACGTTTTTGTCAATTTCGCGATATCTGAGGGAACAAGTGAAGCTTCTGCAGCGAAGAAAAGAAAATTGGGACAACGATTTCGTCCCGAATATTCTTCTCTTGCCTTATGAAATCGATACAGGAACATTATGCCTATTGCAAATATTGCAAACAAGACTTGTCCATTCAGCACGGTGGTCGGGATGAACACACATATACAACAAAACAGTTCAAAAGTGCCAAGTCAACAACATATCAGGCACTCCAGAATTAGACATTAATTATTCCATGGGAGGGTGAGGGAGGGCCACTTCAGGAAATTTTCATTTATATTGACAGTAAGTTGAAACATAGAATACATTTGTAAGTGAACATACATGTATTAAAACTTAACTTTTTATTTCTTTTTGTTGCTCATCAATTTTACATCTAGTTGTCACAAATAAAGGAAATCATTTGCTCATCACTTTGTGCCTAGTCTGTAGTACGATTATGGTAAAATTTTATGAAAAATTATGATTACTGAAAAAAATCACAAATTACTGACATCTCAACTTTTTGTTACTGATTGCACCAAAAAGGGGTTGGCATCTATGTAGTATTAACACAGGACCATATGGGGAAAATACAGAAATATATTCTTCTCTGAAGCTATTGCACTGATTGAACCTAAACTGTGCATCAATCATTGGAAGGTCCTTTACAAACTTTGTGTTTTTTTATGTTGATCGTAATTCCAAGATGACTACCACTGCAGGACATAGTTTTTACATAGGACCAATTGGTTCTTTTTATAACCAGGTGAACGATACAGGCTCTTGAGAGCCTCTGGTTTGTCTTTGAATACGAATTGTAATACAAAGAAATTCCTTAAGGTCCTAAAATTCTCCTTATTGTAGTATGCCAAAAGATTTTGTATGGCTTTTACTGAAATTTACTGCCTGCTCTTTCAAACAGATTTGACCCAGCTCTTTCAGAAGTGTTTCCACAAATTCTTTGCAGCTACATTGTATTACCATTTCAGTGATATATGAGAGAACCATGTAAATAAAATTATTTTTCTCAAAATCTAGACTTGATTATCATTAGCACGAACTGTGTATGAATAACCAGATGAGTGATACAGACTCAGGTGAACCTCTAGTTTTTATCTTTTGTAATATGAAGCAAGAAGACTTCATATGTTGACTTGTATTCAACTCTGTTGTTAAGTTTATTTGATTCCCATTCTTAATTGCTCAAATCTGTGCATGTCTCAAATCTCACTTGTTAGTACTGTAAATCCATATTGTCAAAAATGACTATAAGTTATCCATATTGTCAATGTTAGTTTCTTGTTATTGGTAGTAGACTAAGATTGACATGTAGTTACTATAGTTACATGTGTAGTTATTCGTTTCATTTCTCTACATCTTGTGGGTACTAGTTGTTCCAATCTGATTAGAATAGGATCTCTCACTTGCTCCCCTTTATTGATATGTCTCGGCGTGGGAGATCTGAAGAAACCCCATTATGGGTCACATGTGAATGACCCTACATACCATCCTATGATAATTATGAAAGTGTTACTAAACTGGTTTGCATGCTACAAGCAAACCAATTGGTTGAGAAAAAAAGTCATAGCCGTATTTATCATATCATCATTATATATTCAAGACATAAGGCCACTCGCATGTGACCCGTAATTGAGTCTCTTCAAATCTCCCATGCCGCAACATATCAGTAAAGGGGAACAAGTGAGATATATGATTTTAATTAGATTGTCATTGTTCCGTCCAAATGCAGATATTTTGTTTAGAACAAATGTTTTTTGCACCATTATATTTTTCAAACCTGTTATTTATTTGAACTTGTACATGTGAAGTGGTGAGGTATTTTTTAGTTGGGACAGTTGCTACCGTACCATTAATATGTGTTTCTTTTGCTCACGTCTGAATAGATTCCACATTTTATTGTGTTTATTATTCTCTTAAATTAATTCAATCTGTTTAATTTCTAATAATAGAAATATATAAATCAGACTTTCATCAAATAATTTTGAAAGATAAATATAAAATGCAAAATCCATGCACAAAAAATTAAAGCTATTTTCATATGAAAATGGTTGTGGAAGTATTTACTAGTTTAATTTTTAAAGTAAATGCCTTCCTATATGATTAGCTCAATGAGGTAATGAATACACCTTAAGAGAATGGAATTATCAATGTGTAAACTTTTGCTGTTTCTTCCATTAAAATGCAAGGCAAAACAATATGCAAATTAAATGTGAATTATTAGAAGAGATAGTAGTGTAAATATATATATAACTGTTTGATTCATGACATGTGTTGTGTCAATTGTTTTGTTTATATTGTTATGAGTTACGCAACAGTCTATCTCCCACAAGTCTCTGTTTATATTGATTTGTACATTTAATGAAGCTAGTCAATATGTCTTAATGTTGTTTTGATACTTTTCATTTACACTTTGAACTTTATGTAATGTATTTCAGTAGTTTGTTTATGTGTTATTTTAGTTTTAATAGCAATTTTTACAATATTTTAGTTACTGTTTTTGTTTTGAATATTCTATTAAATAACCCACGGGTACATGCCAGAGACATCTGCAAATTCTATGTGTTCCTTTTGTTTCGTTTTCTATAGCAACATAAGCTATAATTTGCTATTTCAGAAACTGGTGCATTCTGGGACTTCTCTACACCAAATAACTTCATTTATTTGAAAAGACTGTAAAAATGGGTCATTACGCAATGATATAACTATTTAAAATTTTGGTACGCAGCAGTAGAAATTTATTTAAAATTATGGTATGCTGCAGTAGAAATTTATTTAAAATTTTGGTATGCAGCAGTAGAAATTCACTCAATTTGTGAATTGCATAGAATAATAGAGCATTAGTGTTTGGATCATAAAATACATGTAATTACCACTGATTTAAACTTGGAAATTTATTTTATCTATTTATAGAATAGAAACATAATCCACAATTTTATATGCAAACAAATTACCATGAAAACCATTCCAGTAATGTATTGTTCAAAATATGTTGTAAATTAAAAATAGATTTTATTGCTATAGATGTGTGTTGTTTTCTTCTAAATTTTTAGCTCACCTTGCCAAAGGCGACGTGAGCTTTTGCCATCACTTGGCATCCGTCGTCTGTCGTCCGTTAACTTTTCACATTTTAATCTTCTCCTCAGAAACCCAGCCAAATGAACTGAAACTTGGTAGGAAGCATCTATGGAAGGTCCTCTATAAAGATTGCTCATTTCATCCCGATCCATTAACAAACATTGGCCGTCACAGGCGACTCTTGTTTCTGATTGGCTGATTTTTTGCTCACCTGGCCATAGGCCATGTGAGCTTTTCTCATGTGCAAGCGTCCGTCGTCCGTTAGCTTTTCACATTTAACTCTTCTTCTCTGAAACCGCTGAACAGATTTCAACCAAACTTGCCAGAAATGTTCACTGGGTGGTCCTCTACCAGATTTGTGTTTTTGGTGTAGATCGGAAATTCAATATGGCTGCCAGGGTCCATAATGTGTTCTCATTGGGTGGTCTTGTACTAAACTTGTGAATCGTTTGCCGATTGGAAATTCAAGATGGCCACCATGACTCGATTTAGTTTTAACATATGACCCTATGGGAAATATGTTTAAAAATCTTCTCCTCTGAAACCAGTAAGTCATTTTAAAGCAAACATGGCATGGATGGTCCTTAAATGGTCAATTTTCAAAATTGTGTCCGGTGACCCTGATCTCCATCCAAGATGGTCGCCTTCAGCGGACATAGTTTTAACATAGAACCCTATGGGAAAATTGTTCAAAAGTCTTCTCCTCTGAAACCAGTCAGCCAATTTAAAGCAAACATGGCATGGATGGTCCTTGGGTAGTATACTTTCAAAATTGTGTCCGGTGACCACGACCTGCATCCAAGATGGCTGCCATGAGCAGACATAGTTTTAACATATAACCCTATGAGATTTGAATAGTAACTTAGATGTATTCGGCATGCAGACATTCTTAAGAGGGCTTATTTATGTCAGGTGAGTGATACAGGCTCACCTGAGCCTCTAGTTTAAATTCTTCTCCTCTGAAACCGTTTGGCCAAATGAACCGAAACTTGGTAGGAAGCATCTATGGGCGATCCTCTATAAAGATTGCTCATTTCGTCTCGATTCATTTACAAACATGGCCGCCACAGGCAATTCTTGTTTCTGATTGACCTATTTTTTTAAATCTTCTTCTCTGAAACCGCATGGCCAAATGAACCGAAACTTGGTAGGAAGCATCTAAGGAAGGTTCTCTATAAAGTTTCTCATTTTGTCCCGATTGGTTAACAAACATGGCCACCACAGGCTATTCTTGTTTCTGATTGGTTGATTTCTAAAACATCTTCTCCTCTGTTAAAAGAAAGATAACTCTTGCCTAAACTGTTAAAAGAAAGATAACTCTTGCCATTATCTCCCTTAGAAATTAACTAATGCTGATATAGTGTAACATGTTTATTCTATACATTACAAGTAGGTATTCACATTTTAATGTTCTTTTTAGCAAACCTTGCCAAAGGCAATATGAGCTTTTGCCATCACTTGGTGTCTATCGTCTGTCATCCGTTTACTTTTCACATTTTAATCTTCTCCTCTGAAAACCCTCAGTCAAATGAACTGAAACTTGGTAGGAAGCATCTATGGAAGGTCCTCTCTAAAGAGTACACACATTTTGTTATGATCCATTACCAAACATGGACATCTTCTTCTCTGACCTCACTGGGTCAAATTAAACCAAACTTTAATTTTTTTTCTTAGTAAAATTTACTTTTATCAAATAAATACTTGCCACTATAAATTCTGAGATAGTCCCACTAGTGACCTTCATATAGTAGAAAGAAATAAAAAAAAACTATGAGGAATTCCCTCATGACCAGAACCCCATAGCCAATATACCCGTAAAACCTCAATCGAAATTCCCGTAGAGTAGAGGTAAGGGTGGGACCTATCATTTACTGTGGTAATTATTTATTTAATAAAGTAAATTTTACTTAGAAAAGTTTTTAATTTTATAGCAATAAATACTTCCCATTATGAGAAATTAAGAGAAAATTAGAATCTAACAGAAAGCTGAATCCTCCAATTATCTGGAAACCAAATGAAAATTAATCTGTTGAACGGCAACTATAGGTCTACAAACGAATATGAACTTATAGCATCGTCTTATTACTGAAACGGTTGACATAACTAAAGAAATATATTGATACATATCAAAATTTGCAGTGTTGGGGTTAGGGTTTAGGGTGTTTAACACCACTTTCAACAATACTTCAGTTATATCGTCTTGGTCAGTTTTATTGGTGGAGTAAACCATCGACCGTCCACAAGTCACTGACAAACTTTATTACATACGTGTATGTTGTATTGAGTACATCTTGCCATGAGTGGGATTTGAACTCACAACTTTAGTGGTGATATGCACTGATTGTATAGGTAGTTCTAAATCCAACTACCATATGATCACGGCCCCTATAAATCCAACTACCATACGATCACGACCACGACGGTCCTTACTCAAGTGTTGTATTATTGGAAATGTTGACATAACTAAGTGAAGATATTGATATACATCAAAGTTTGTAGTGTTTAATCCAAATTCAACTATGCAAGTATCATCAAGCATACTCACAACGGTGTGCACCACTCGTGAAAGACCTGTCTGTCTGTCCTTACCTAGCTTTTGATGGTTTGGATTGGTTTATGGTGTTTAATGCCACTTTCAACAATATTTCAGTTATATCATGGCGGTAGGTTTTATTGATGGAGGAAATCAGAGTACTTGGAGAAAATCACTGACCTGCCGCAAGTCACTGACAAACTATAGCATAGCGTTGTATCGAGAACACCCCATCTGAAAAGGATTCGAACTCACAACTTTAGTGGTTATATGTACTGATTGCATAGGTAGTTGTAAAACCTAACTACAATACGATGACGACCCCACCAGGCTTTTTATATCAGGGTTTAACTACACATATCAAACCAACAAGTGGACATTTCAATCCTCAAACACAATAAATACTACATTTTACTTAAACAATCATTCTTAAACTTAGTGTAAGAACCACAACTGATGTAATGGTTAGCTTGTTCGCCTTGAGTGGTAAATCGTGGGTTCAAGCCCTGATCGGGTAAAACCAAAGACTATAAATTTGGTATTTGTTGCTTCTCCACTAAGTATGCAGTATTAAGGTGAAAGAGCAAAAACGGGTTGGCTGGGAATCAGGATAATGTGTCAAGAGTGGGACGACATGTCTATTTTCAGACTGTTGTTTCAGTGAGCTAGCACTATAAAAATCCAACTAAGCATGTTGGTCTAGTAGAAAGCAGACCTCGTCGTCATTTCATTGAAAACTAGAACTGTGAGTAACCTCAATGAGTGATACCCCCCACTTGCAGTACTATGATGTTCAAACTTTGGAATACAGGTATATTAGCAAGTTAATTATCTCTCCTTCTAAATTTTAGACAGCAACGGTATTCCTTCATGCACATCTGCAGGTTGTGTACTACAACTGTGTAAAGTTTCATAAAAATTTAATAAGCAGTTTAGTAGGAGTTGCGCTTACAAGGTACATGCTCCCCCCCCCTTTTCGTGAAAGTATAACTTGAATTATCTCCCCTTTCAAATTTTTTACAGCAACCATATTCCTTCATGCACATCTGTAGGTAGTGTACTACAACTGTGTAAAGTTTCACAAAACTCCAATAAGCCGTTTAGGAGGAGTTGCACTTACAAGGTACACGACTTCCCTTTTCGTGAAAGTATAAGTTGAATTATCTCCCCTTCTAAATTTTAGACAGCAACGGTATTCCTTCATGCACATCTGCAGGTTGTGTACTACAACTGTGTAAAGTTTCATAAAAATTCAATAAGCAGTTTAGTAGGAGTTGCGCTTACAAGGTACATGCCCCCCCGCCTATTCGTGAAAGTATAAGTTGAATTATCTCCCCTTTTAAATTTTGGACAGCAACCATATTCCTTCATGCACATCTGCAGGTAGTGTACTACAAATGTGTAAAGTTTCATAAAAATCCAATATGTTGTTTAGGAGGAGTTGCGCTTACAAGGTACATGGACGGACAGACAGGGTGATTCCTATATGATACCCCCCCAAACTTTGTTTGCGGGGGTATAATTAACTTGTTCTCGACGTAATATAGCTGAAAAATTGCTGAGTTGGTGTTAAACAACTATCACTCACTCACTCAATTGCAACTTGGTTGCATATATTCTTCTTTTTCAAATCAGTAAAAGTCAAATAAAGACAGTATAAATTTTAATACTTTATTGAATATACACAGTATATTATATACAGTCTGTTTCACACAAACTGTCCTGCTGCCTTAGATTTAATATATACATTATTTACATTATATACACACAATACCATAGAATATAAATACCATCAAAATCCATTGTTCTTTAAATAGAAACTAATTTTTTAATTGAACTGAAAACAAGAAATAGTGAGATATGCATGAAGTTTCTTTTTTGATGCATACCAAACTGACAATTGAATTGAAATTATTTCCCATCATACTATGTTTCTATATTTCATCTAATATAAATCTAAATGCAATAAAAGACCTAAAGAGACACCCACAGAAAGATTAATACAGTCAAACCTGATTATAAAGGACACTGATGGAAACATGAAAATGTGCCTTTTATACATGTATAAAGGTTCAAAATATATGCACTTTTCATTAAATGGACAAAATATGAAACTGTCCTTTATAGACAGTGATTTGTTATATACAGGTGCCCTTTAAGGCAGGTCTGACTGCATACTGTGTACAATTTCCCTCAAAAGAAGAATTAACCTGATAAGAAATATGCAAGATTTAAATATTATCTATATACAATATTCTATACAATATTACATAAGACTAGAAAAGAAGTATGCTCCTGCACTTGATAATTATGGACAAATTTGTTTTGTTAGGAGTGATTTTTTAAAAATGAAGTGTCTGTAAGACAAAAATGATGCCCCTGCCTGACCCTAAGAAATTATAAACAAGTCAAAAGTTCTTTAAGACTATGTATGATGTTCTATCATACTCAACTTGTACACAAATAGTACCTTTAATTTTTCATTCCTGATATGTAAATATAAAGATATTACATGTGGTGAAATGGGTTTAATTCTATCTAGAATCAGCTTTAGTCATGGGGGCATAAAATAATGACCAAGTCCAACTACCTGTCATTATCAAATATTTGATGAAAATCAACATCCTGTGGACATGCACACCTCCATTATGTGTATAAACATCGTACAAAATATTAAAGCTGTAGCTCCAAAACTGTAGGAGATAGCCGGACAAACCATGTATCTATATCCGGACAGACGAACAAAATGACTAAGTCCAACTACCTGTCATTTTGATAAATCCTGTGGACATGCACACCTCCATTATGTGTATAAACATCCTGCAAAATATTAAAGCTGTAGCTCTAAAACTGTAGGAAGAGTTAGCCGGACAAACCATGTTCCCTTTATACAGTTAGTACGAAAAAAATGACTAAGTTCAACTACCTGTCATTTTGAGAATATTTGAAGAAAATCAAAATCCTGTGGACATGCACACCTCCATTATGTGTATAAACATCCTGCAAAATATTAAAGCTGTAGCTCTAAAACTGTAGGAGGAGATAGCCGAACAAACCATGTATCTATTTCTGGACGGACGATCGGAAGGACGAACGAACGGACAGGGGTAAATTAATATGCCCCCCCCCCCCCCCCCCCCCCCCGACTCTTCGTCGCGGGGGCATAAAAATATATTATACTCCCATAGAATTTGCTGGTTTAAAATAAATATACACATAACACAATTGTCAATGGATATCATTTCCTCAATATATTGTACATTACAGAAACTCGTACTTTTAAAAATGCATGGTTAAATAAATATTTCTGATGAAAGGAAAATGAATCATTTTACATAGTAAATAAAAAGGTTATTTTTTTTATAATACTGTAAATTTATTAGGAACAATATTTCCTGATGATTAATAGCAATGTAACAAAATATAAATTTTTACTCCGATTTCTAAAGTTAAATTTTTGTGTAATTCCTCTGTACTTTTCATTGAAATCTGTGAACTATTGCACATGACTTATATCATTACCCAACTCTCTTAAAAATAATAAATACAATTCTTAATTTAGTTAATTAAATTCTTGTAAAAATAATTAATCTGAAATTGAGCATCATCCATAACCTACTGTAAACAATTCAATCAACATAAAAACCTATTTTCTTTCTTATTCATGACATTACATTGCATGTCTAAATCTATATTTTACCTAGGAGTAAATTAATTTCCTTTAATTTTATTCTATGAATTAATCTATACTTCATGAGTGGAAATGTAATACAATTTCACCAATAAGATGTGAAAAGAACATAAAATTAATTTTAATCAAAATAGATGGTTTGGTTTGGTTTATGGTATTTAAGGCCACTTTCAACAATATTTCAGTTATATTGTGGCTGTCAGTTTTATTGGCTGTATGTACAGTATCCAGAGAAAACCACCGACCTGTCGCAAGTCACTGACAAACTTTATCACATAATGTTGTATCGAATACACCTCGCCATGAACAGGGTTCGAACTCTCAACTTTAGTGATGATAGGCACTGATTGCATAGGTAGTTGTAAATGCAACTACCATATGATCATGACCATGACAGCCTCACATTGACTTAAATCACACTTGTAACCTCAACAAAAAAAAAGACAATTGTTATAAAAACTAGATTTTTTTAGGCTTTTTCAGTGATTGTTACAATTTGCTTTAACTATTTTATTTCATTATAGAATCTAAAACCAAAGAGTATGATCAAAATTTTTGCCTATCTTCAGACACAGACATGTTGGTTTCTTAGCAGTTCAATGCAAAAACAGCTAAATATGCTTTAGTGACCAGCTCCATTAAGCAATAACTTCTAATGTGTGACCATAATCTTTATTTCATTTCAGTGCATTTCATATCAATTAAACCTGTATTAAGCGACCACTTGTCTTACGTGGCCATATTTCACTGTGCCTTTGGAAGGTCACATAAGACAAGTTTGACTCTATATATTTACTTCCATTCTTTTATTTGTACATTATAAGTTTTTCACATGATAATTTAATACCAACATGCTATAATAATTAACAAGGGCAATGCAAAGCGTGGCATATCCCCTCACCTAAAAATTAGTCCCTGTGACCTTGAAAATCAATAGCGTTCCAGATTCTTTTAAGGTCTAAGTATGTACCAAGTTTGGTCAAAATCCATTGAAGGATGTTGATTCTAGTGTTCACAAGCCAAGGATGTTACGCACTAAAAATTTGACCCGGTGACATTGATCTATGACCTTGAAAATCAATAGGGTTCCAGACTCTCCTAAAGACTATGTATGTACCAAGCTTGGTCAAAATCCATTGAAGGATCTTGATTCTAGTGTTCACAAGGATGTTATGTGGTAAAAATTTGACCCGGTGACATTGACCTTTGACCTATGACCTTGAATATCAATAGGTTCCAGACTCTCCTAAGGACTATGTATGTACCAAGTTTGGTCAAAATCCATTAAGGATCGTGATTCTAGAGTGTTCACAAGGATGTTATGCGGTAAAAATTTGACCCTGTGACCTTTGACCTTGAAAATCAATAGGGTTCCAGACTCTCATAAGGACTAAGTATGTACCAAGTTTGGTAAAAATCCATTGAAGGATGTTGATTCTAGAGTGTTCACAAGGATGTTATGATGGTAGCGTTACTATATCCCTTCGCAACTTCGTTGGCGAGGGAATAAAAAGTACATTCTACACTTCAACTATAGAAATTATTATTATAAAACTATAAATAATAATGAATAATTTGATCAAAAACGAAACTAGGCAATATTTTTCAGATGTATTGTTATAAAAATTGTGAGTATTTGGTTTATCTTCAGGAATAAATTACAACAGAAATATTGAGTCAAGTAATATGAATTCTGAAAAGATAGAAGAGTTTACAGTATATAGCCCATTATGCATTCTGAATATGACTGTTAATAGCCATTTTAAACAATGTTTTAAATAAATTAAGGATGTCAGTTTCAGTGGTGGATTAAACTATCAGAAAAACACCAACCTTCCTTTAGTCACTGATAAACTTAATCATGCATGTTTACATCGAGTACACCTCACCACTGCTGGGAAATTTTCTCAAATGATTACATTAAGTACACCTTGCCACTGGCAAGAGATTTTCTCATATCTTTATACATTACATAATATAACTGATAAGTTTGTGATATTTTGAATCCTTGAATTTCTTTGGACATTTTAATTTCTATGATATTTAAATGAAATGCCCCTATAAGTAATGCAATGTGACCAATTATTTACAAAACTAACAACCAAAGCAGGCCTTATTATGATTACAATCTGCCATTACTAAAATCATTCACAACTTGAAATAAATATTTAAATATAAATAAAACATGTTTTTTAGAGAGAGGGGAACAAATAACAATTGCAATATGAATTGCTTTTTCCATCCCCCTTTTTATATAAAATTTCATAAAATCATCATTGTCCTTTATATTTTTAGAAGCCAAAATTATTAAATTTTGCATCAATTGTCAAGAACTTTTACATGTACCAGTATATTATAATGAAGCTAAATTAAGTACCCTAAGCTGTATAGAAAAGAAATAATATAGATTCAATGATATATTGCACTTTTTTTTAATAAATGCTTTTCTATCAAGTGATGTGTATTGTATTAGTTCCAGACATGATATGCCCGCAAGTAGATTTTCAGTGAATACAGCTAATTTTCTACACCATACAACTTAACATAGACTGCAAAAGATATTCAATTTCTCCTACACTTCTTATAACCAATTAATTTTAAAATACAGCAGTACCCCTCTTATAAAGCCACTCCCACCACAGACCACCCCTCTTATAAAACCCCTCCCACCACAGACCACCCCTCTTATAAAGCCACTCCCACCACAGACCAACCCTCTTATCAAGCCACTCCCACCACAAGCCACCCCTCTTATAAAGCCACTCCCACCACAGAACACCCCTCTTATAAAGCCACTCCCACCACAGACCACCCCTCTTATCAATGACAACACAATATAACAATAATGGATTTAAATATCCTACTAACAAATATAGTATGTAAATTCTGAGACATTAAAGCAGCAATTAAGTGTATGTATTCACTGATGACAAATATAAATGATACATGTAAGTACATTTATTTACTCATGACAAATATACATGTAAGTACATTTATTTACTCATGACAAATATACATGTAAGTACATTTATTTACTCATGACAAATATACATCTAAGTACATTTATTTACTCATGACAAATATACATGTAAGTACATTTATTTACTCATGACAAATATACATGTAAGTATGTTTATTTACTCATGACAAATATACATGTAAGTATGTTTATTTACTCATGACAAATATACATGTAAGTACATTTATTTACTCATGACAAATATACATGCAAGTACGTTTATTTACTCATGACAAATATAAAGGATTCATGTACAAATACATGTATTTGAGATTGATCTCACCCTTTTTACTCCTAGTTATTGTAACATGTCTTAAGAAAATTAATATATAGCCTATATTTTATGTTTTGGTCCAGCAAAAATTATTAGGGTGAATAAATAGAGATTTAGTTCTTCTGCCAATGAATGCACAATGACACTGATTTACTGATGTCAGATGCTGATGTAACCTACGAAAATTAGGACAAGATCAATTGACACATGTCTGGCTGACATGACACTGATTTACTGATTTCAGATGCTGATGTAATCTAGGAAAATTAGGACAAGATCAATTGACACATGCCTAGCTGACATGACACTGATTTACTGATGTCAGATGCTGATGTAATCTAGGAAAATTAGGACAAGATCAATTGACACATGCCTGGCTGACATGACACTGATTTACTGATGTCAGATGCTGATGTAACCTAGGAAAATTAGGACAAGATCAATTGATACATGCCTGGCTGACATGACACTGATTTACTGATGTCAGATGCTGATGTAACCTAGGAAAATTAGGACAAGATCAACTGATACATGCCTAGCTGACATGACACTGCAGGATCTTTGCGTAGATCAGATATGGTAGACCCACCGTTAATAAGAAACAGACCAAAGCTCAAAATAAAAATAATTAAATTTTAGCTGTTGAAAAAACAAACAAACCATGTTATTTAACCAATAAATGTTTTTAAAAACTACACAAAGATCAATTGTCTACAGTCAATAAAAATATATGGCAATATGCTTAGACAATTACATCTTTCATTTTTGAATTATGAATTTTAACATACGTAACAAAACAAAAAAATAGGATCTATCAACAAAGACACTATACATAATCGTAAACAACCTGGAAATAATATATGTGTGTACAGGATTACCATGGAAACAGCTGTATGCTCCACCAGGTTAAAAAATCTATCTTCAGAGAATTGTTACGCTTAGGAACATATTGAGAATAAAATTTACAAAAAGAATGCAAGGGAAAAAAATACATAAAATTTAATAAATTATAAGATAACATGCTGAATTTGGAACTGATTAAAACAATTTTAATGAAACAATGATTAATGAAAGTTAAATAAATAATTTAGAGATCTTCAGCAATTTTTTTTTTAAACTACTAAAAAAATTAATTTATGAAAACAATTAAATAATGTTAAGTTATGCAATTATTTATTATATTAATTAATTCATATTAAAAAAATAGCCATAAGATGGGTAAACAATTTAGCTACCTGAATGTTATTGCACACTGTATTAAATACAATTTTTTTTTTTATAATAGTACAGTTTTTAATTAATATTTTGTTTAAATTTATATACCATTTTCAACTGCTTTTATTATTGAAATTTTAAAGTTTAGTTGCAAATTAAAAAACATTAAGTGAACAATAGAATGTAGAAAAGCAAAAATTCAACATAAGAACAGTGATTAATTATTTATGACAAAATGTTTGAGATCATTTAATACTGTAAATTTTCATTTTTCTATATTAATTGAACCAGAGCATGTTTTTTTTACCAAATGAATTCTCCTTTAATATGAATATTAAAGAAAATCATTACCATACCATTTCAGTTCAGTTTTTATATAATGGGTTTGAGATCACTTTCAATGAAAACATATATGGCAAGAAAAATGTGAAAATTAACTTCAAACATCTTCCAATAGTGGGACAAATTACTCAAATATCTCCCTTAGAAAAAAGATTTATCTCCCCTTATCAAGTATGGTTGAGTTTAAATCTAAATATGGTATTAAGTGTAGTCCTGAATATGGACAATTACAAAATATTTATTATCAATAGGAAAATTAATAACTGCAAAACCTATAACTATTGTTGATAGTATGATTTAGGACAATATTCTTTAATATATAAATTAGGTTGCAATAAAAATAAAAAATATAGAGGATGAAAAAAAGGATGTGACACAGATTGGAAACAAATGGATCCAGCTATATAGCATGATACAACTACATTCTGGTATCTATGAGTATAAAAAACCAGAGGCTCTCAAGAGCCTGTATCGTTCACCTGGTAATAAAAAAAACCAATTGGTCCTATGTAAAAACTATGTCCTGCGTCATCTTGGAATTACGATCAACATAAAAAACACAAAGTTTGTAAAGGACCTTCCAATGATTGATGCACAGTTTAGGTTCAATCAGTGCAATAGCTTCAGAGAAGAATATATTTCTGTATTTTCCCCATATGGTTCTGTGTTAATACTATGACCTGTGGTGGCAGCCATCTTGGATTTCCGATCGGCATAAAAAACAGGACCTTCCAATGATCATTCCTGGGCAGTTTGGTTTCAACTGTCCAAGTGGTTTCAGAGAAGAAGCATTTTGAAACATTTTTCCCATAGGGTCCAATGTTAAACTAAGTCCTGCCGTAGCCGCCATTTTGAATTTCATATCAGAATAAAAAACGTATATTTTGTAGAGGACCATTCAATGAACATTCATGCACAGTTTGGCTTTAATCATATTTGTAGTTTCTGAGAAGAAGGCATTTGAACATTTTCCCATAGGGTCCAATGTTAATCTATGTCCTGCGGTGGTGGCCATCTTGGATTTCCGATCGGCATAAAAAACACACACCTTGTAGAGGACCTTCCAATGATCATTCCTGGGCAGTTTGGTTTCAATTATCCAAGTGGTTTCAGAGAAGAAGCGTTTTGAAACATTTTTCCCATAGGGTCCAATGTTAAACTAAGTCCTGCCGTAGCCGCCATTTTGAATTTCATATCGGAACAAAAAACGTAAAGTTTGTAGAGGACCATCCAATGTACACACATATGGACAGTTTGGCTTTAATCATATTTGTAGTTTCTGAGAAGAAGGCATTTGAACATTTTCCCATAGGGTCCAATGTTAATCTATGTCCTGCGGTGGTGGCCTTCTTGAATTTTCGATCGGCATAAAAAAACAGAAACTTTGTAGAGGACCTTCCAATGATCATTCCTGGGCAGTTTGGATTCAATTGTCCTAGTGGTTTCAGAGAAGAAGCGTTTTGAAACATTTTTCCCATAGGGTCCAATGTTAAACTAAGTCCTGCCGTAGCCGCCATTTTGAATTTCATATCGGAACAAAAAACCTAACGTTTGTAGAGGACCATCCAATGAACATTCATGTACAGTTTGGCTTTAATAATATTTGTAGTTTCTGAGAAGAAGGCATTTGAACATTTTCCCATAGGGTCCAATGTTAATCTATGTATTGTGGTGGCGGCCATCTTGGATTTCCGATCGGCATAAAAAACATAAAATTTGTAGAGGACCTTCCAATGATCATTCCTGGGCAGTTTGGTTTCAACTGTTCAAGTGGTTTCAGAGAAGAAGCGTTTTCAAACATTTCCCCCATAGGGTCCAATGTTAATCTATGTCCTGCGGTGGTGGCCATCTTGGATTTCCGATCGGCATAAAAAACAGAAAATTTGTAGAGGACCTTCCAATGATTATTCCTGGGCAGTTTGGTTTCAATTATCCAAGTGGTTTCAGAGAAGAAGCGTTTTGAAACATTTTTCCCATAGGGTCCAATGTTAAACTAAGTCCTGCCGTAGCCGCCATTTTGAATTTTATATCGGAACAAAAAACGCAAAGTTTGTAGAGGACCATCCAATGAACATTCATGTACAGTTTGGCTTTAATCATATTTGTAGTTTCTGAGAAGAAGGCATTTGAATATTTTCCCATAGGGTCCAATGTTAATCTATGTCCTGCGGTGGTGGCCATCTTGGATTTCCGACCGGCATAAAAAACAGAAACTTTGTAGAGGACCTTCCAATGATCATTCCTGGGCAGTTTGGTTTCAACTGTCCAAGTGGTTTCAGAGAAGAAGCATTTTGAAACATTTTTCCCATAGGGTCCAATGTTAAACTAAGTCCTGCCGTAGCCGCCATTTTGAATTTCATATCGGAACAAAAAACGTATTGTTTGTAGAGAATCATCCAATGAACATTCATGTACAGTTTGGCTTTAATCATATTTGTAGTTTCTGAGAAGAAGGCATTTGAACATTTTCCCATAGGGTCCAATGTTAATCTATGTCCTGCGGTGGCGGCCATCTTGAATTTCCGATCGGCATAAAAAAACAGAAACTTTGTAGAGGACCTTCCAATGATCATTCCTGGGCAGTTTGGTTTCAATTATCCAAGTGGTTTCAGAGATGAAGCGTTTTGAAACATTTTTCCCATAGGGTCCAATGTTAAACTAAGTCCTGCCGTAGCCGCCATTTTGAATTTCATACCAGAACAAAAAACGTAAAGTTTGTAGAGGACCATCCAATGAACATTCCTGTACAGTTTGGCTTTAATCATATTTGTAGTTTCTGAGAAGAAGGCATTTGAACATTTTCCCATAGGGTCCAATGTTAATCTATGTCCTGCGGTGGTGGCCATCTTGGATTTCCGATCGGCATAAAAAACACACACCTTGTAGAGGACCTTCCAATGATCATTCCTGGGCAGTTTGGTTTCAATTATCCAAGTGGTTTCAGAGAAGAAGCGTTTTGAAACATTTTTCCCATAGGGTCCAATGTTAAACTAAGTCCTGCCGTAGCCGCCATTTTGAATTTTATATCGGAACAAAAAACGCAAAGTTTGTAGAGGACCATCCAATGAACATGCATGTACAGTTTGGCTTTAATCATATTTGTAGTTTCTGAGAAGAAGGCATTTGAACATTTTCCCATAGGGTCCAATGTTAATCTATGTCCTGCGGTGGTGGCCATCTTGGATTTCCGACCAGCATAAAAAACAGAAAATTTGTAGAGGACCTTCCAATGATCATTCCTGGGCAGTTTGGTTTCAACTGTCCAAGTGGTTTCAGAGAAGAAGCATTTTGAAACATTTTTCCCATAGGGTCCAATGTTAAACTAAGTCCTGCCGTAGCCGCCATTTTGAATTTCATATCGGAACAAAAAACGTATTGTTTGTAGAGAATCATCCAATGAACATTCATGTACAGTTTGGCTTTAATCATATTTGTAGTTTCTGAGAAGAAGGCATTTGAACATTTTCCCATAGGGTCCAATGTTAATCTATGTCCTGCGGTGGTGGCCATCTTGAATTTCCGATCGGCATAAAAAAACAGAAACTTTGTAGAGGACCTTCCAATGATCATTCCTGGGCAGTTTGGTTTCAATTATCCAAGTGGTTTCAGAGATGAAGCGTTTTGAAACATTCTTCCCATAGGGTCCAATGTTAAACTAAGTCCTGCCGTAGCCGCCATTTTGAATTTCATACCAGAACAAAAAACGTAAAGTTTGTAGAGGACCATCTATTGAACATTCATGTACAGTTTGGCTTTAATCATATTTGTAGTTTCTGAGTAGAAGGCATTTGAACATTTTCCCATAGGGTCCAATGTTAATCTATGTATTGCGGTGGTGGCCATCTTGGATTTCCGATCGGCATAAAAAACATAAAATTTGTAGAGGACCTTCCAATGATCATTCCTGGGCAGTTTGGTTTCAAATGTCCAAGTGGTTTCAGAGAAGCATTTTGAAACATTTTTCCCATAGGGTCCAATGTTAAACTAAGTCCTGCCGTAGCCGCCATTTTGAATTTCATATCGGAACAAAAAACCTTAAGATTGTAGAGGACCATCCAATGAACATTCATGTACAGTTTGGCTTTAATCATATTTGTAGTTTCTGAGAAGAAGGCATTTGAACATTTTCCCATAGGGTCCAATGTTAATCTATGTATTGCGGTGGTGGCCATCTTGGATTTCCGATTGGCATAAAAAACATAAAATTTGTAGAGGACCTTCCAATGATCATTCCTAGGCAGTTTGGTTTCAATTATCCAAGTGGTTTCAGAGAAGAAGCGTTTTGAAACATTTTTCCCATAGGGTCCAATGTTAAACTAAGTCCTGCCGTAGCCGCCATTTTGAATTTCATACCAGAACAAAAAACGTCAAGTTTGTAGAGGACCATCTAATGAACATTCATGTACAGTTTGGCTTTAATCATATTTGTAGTTTCTGAGTAGAAGGCATTTGAATATTTTCCCATAGGGTCCAATGTTAATCTATGTCCTGCGGTGGCGGCCATCTTGGATTTCCGACCGGCATAAAAAACCTTAAATTTGTAGAGGACCTTCCAATGATCATTCCTGGGCAGTTTGGTTTCAACTGTCCAAGTGGTTTCAGAGAAGAAGCATTTTGAAACATTTTTCCCATAGGGTCCAATGTTAAACTAAGTCCTGCCGTAGCCGCCATTTTGAATTTCATACCAGAACAAAAAACGTAAAGTTTGTAGAGGACCATCTAATGAACATTCATGTACAGTTTGGCTTTAATCATATTTGTAGTTTCTGAGAAGAAGGCATTTGAACATTTTCCCATAGGGTCCAATGTTAATCTATGTATTGCGGTGGCGGCCATCTTGGATTTCCGATCGGCATAAAAAACATAAAATTTCTAGAGGACCTTCCAATGATCATTCCTAGGCAGTTTGGTTTCAATTATCCAAGTGGTTTCAGAGAAGAAGCATTTTGAAACATTTTTCCCATAGGGTCCAATGTTAAACTAAGTCCTGCCGTAGCCGCCATTTTGAATTTCATATCGGAACAAAAAACCTTAAGATTGTAGAGGACCATCCAATGAACATTCATGTACAGTTTGGCTTTAATCATATTTGTAGTTTCTGAGAAGAAGGCATTTGAACATTTTCCCATAGGGTCCAATGTTAATCTATGTCCTGCGATGGCGGCCATCTTGGATTTCCGATCGGCATAAAAAACAGTAACTTGGTAAAGGACATTCCAATGATCATTCCTTTACAGTTTGGGTTCAGTCAGTTCATTAGTTTCAGAGAAGAAGATCTTTGAAATTTCAGCCAATCAGAGCATATTATTGGCCCTGGCAGCCATATTGAATATCCGACTGGAACGAAAAACAGTAACTTTGTAGAGGACCATCCAAGGAACATTCCTGCTAAGTTCGGTTCCAATCGGCCAAGTGGTTTCGGAGAAGAAGCTTGAAATGTGAAAAGTTTACAGACGACAGACGACGGACGCCAAGTGATGGCAATAGTTCACATGGACCTTTGGTCCAGGTGAACTAAAAATATGTGGATACAATAAAATATCCACTAATTTTAATTTTAAGTACAGTATGTAAATTATACAAGTTCAAAATAACAAAGTTCAAAAAGACAATCTTTTTTTTTTCTTTTAGCAAAAATTGAAAATTAGCAGATTTCACTTAATTTCCATACAAGTATTATTATATTTTAAAATCTGTAGTCGTATTAAAAAATAGGCAACTGAACTACACAATATCATATGTATGTATAATATTGTAGTCTATATATTTGTATAATAGATTATATATTATACAAAATATGTATAACTTATAAATTCAACTATGAAATACACTTTAAAGTGACAGAGAAATATTGACAAGGATTACAGCTGATTTCATATAATAATGGTTTGCATAGATATCAAGAGGTTATTAAATAGGACATACACTTCCCTGATTCCAACAATATACCACCGAAGAGGTAGTTAAAACATTCCTAATTTATGAATTTTTAAAATTTTTCCAAGTCTCTGTTTTGCTGTTGCTTGACCCTTTCTTGGTTTCTTGGCTGAAATAGACAAAAAAAAAACAAAAAAAAACAATTATACAAAACATGAAATTTATTGGTCTCATTAAAACATTTAAAATATTATTATGGTATATAAAAAAATACAAGATCAGGCTAACATGTGAAAATATGTCTTCTTACAAATTGTGATATAATAGTCTTTCTTTGATAAGACTACTCCTTCTGTAACGCAAAAGTACCGCTATAAGAGAGGTGGCCTCCCTTGAGGGGATAATTTAGTACTATTTTTCTATTTTTGTGCATCTGAAATCTGGCCTTATAAGAGGTGTGGCCTTTGGTGGGAGTGACCTTATAAGAGAAGGAATACTATAATATGTACTCCTTTTCCTGATATCAGGAGAAAATTCAAACAAAACAGACTGTTAATAGGTACAGTTCTTGGCCAACCATTTAATACTGTTAAAAAATTATCCAGTGATCAATTATGTTGGTTTGGTTCAATCAGGTTTGTGGTTACTGAGAAGAAGATATTTTACTATTTTCCAATTTAGTCTTATTAAACTTTTTCCTGCAGTATTGGATTTTTTTATTTATTTTTTTTTCAGATCAGCATAAAAAAACATATATTTTGTAGAAGACCATACAATAAACATAAATGGTTCACTGTTTCAGAGAAGAAGAATTTTTCTCTTATTATTCTATGTTAAACTTTGTCCTGTTTTGGCAACCATTTTGGATTTCTGATTCACATCAAATATGTAACTTTATAAGAAATATGGGTTCAATCAAGTCTGTAATTTCTAAGAAAAAAGATCTTTATTCATTTTACAATATGGTCCCATGTCTTAAAATTGGTCTTGAGGTAGTGGTCTTCTTGGATCTCAGAAAGATACAAAATACAGTACAATCTACTTATAATGAAAAATTGGTTATATTAAACAAATGATTTATTACTGTCAAATTCCAGTGAAGTAATTTATATTGAAATGATAAATGTATAGAAGATTATTAAAGTGATTATGTTATTCACTTGAACGTGTCTCCATTGGGTATCTATAACATCTGGTTATATTGAAGATGTGCACTAAAGTAACATTCAAAGAACATTTCAAAATAGCTTTCTTTCAAATGGGTCAGTGTTTCAAAGATGATTTTTTTTCCAACTGGGTTTTATTTAATGCTGAGGTCAGTATTTCACGTATTGTAAGACTTTTAATTTCTGGATCTATTGTTGTTGGAACAAGGTAAGTACTCTGTGTTCATCTTTGACTTGTAAGAATGTAAGATTTATTATACCTTTTGTAGGACTTTCAGGACTGGTTGTTGTAGGTATAGGTTTTGACAGGTTAGGACGGAAAGCTGAGCCTGAACTGGATGATAAGGCTGTTCCTGGTGTTGACACTGGCTCTGGTAATGTTTCTGATTTACTTCTCTTCTTGATCTTCTTTGGTTTCTATAAAGATAACCAAGTTTGGTAACAAATTAGCAAACACATACAAAATATAAATAAAATTTACTTCAACATTGCACACTATATTTAATTGTCAAAGACAAAAACAGATTTACATTTCATAGATGAATTACACAAAATCTGTTCATTAAAGTTTATCAGTGACTTGCGACAGGATGGTGGTTTTCTCAGGTCACTCCATCAATAAAACTGACTGCCACGATATAACTGAAATATTGTTGAAAGTGGCGTTAACCACCATAACCCAACTCCTTACCCATCTTAAAATTAATTTTAAAAGTCAGAAACACCCCTTTTCGCCTAATCTGTAAGGAGGCAGTTATTTAAGAAAATATCACAGGATATCCATACAGCTTATTTTATAAAGTATATCTAAGACTTACTTGTGCTACAGCTGGTTTTGCTGCAGCTGCTGCTAAGATCTTCTCCACAGCTTCCTTCTTAGCTCCCTCTCTGTGAGGTCTGTCTCCTTTAGGTATTGTTACCTGTACACGTGCTGAAAAAATATATAACTGGATTTAAAATTTTCATTTAATATTCAGCTTAAGAATGGTCAGTCTTTATTTCAGTTATATTCATGACCAGAACAAGTTCACAAGCAATAAACAAGCAGGGAGGTTAAAAACATGGCACTGAGACGATTGGTTTAAGTTGTGATTACCACAGGTAAAACATGGTACAATGGATGAAGTCATCTATTACCACAGGTAAAACATGGTACAATGGATGAAGTCATCTATTACCACAGGTAAAACATGGTACAATGGATGAAGTCATCTATTACCAATCGTTACTAGTTGTTGCTCCATAAGAGCTGTTATATAAAATTCTTAGTGTGGTCGGGCCTGGCAAATATGTTATGTATATAATACATCCTTCATAACAAGTGAATGCCTTGACCAAGAGGTCGTACCCACAAAACTGAAGACGGTATTTCAATACCCGAGGTTCCTGCGAGGGTCAAACTTATGTCTGGAATAGACCAAGTATCTGTTTTAAGAATTAAACTGTTTACCACATTTACCACAAATGATAGACAAGCAAAACTTTATATTTACTACAAAGGATAGGCAAGCAAAATTATTTTAATTTGCAAAATTGTAGAAACTAAAAAGCACATGCAAAAAATGAAGTTGTATATGTGGGTTAGGGGTTATGGTGTTTAACAACATTCAAAACATTTTTATATCAGATGTTCTTAGACTTTTTACCTTTAGGATTCCAGTTATCATCATGCTTTGATTTAGATTTGATCACCCCATCTTCTTCATCCGACATTTCTAGGTCTGGATAAACTGTGAAAAAAAATTGCAGAATTACAACTTCACTATAAAACTATAACACAATAGCTTGTACATACAAAGGAACATTTTCATGATAACCTTTCAACTAACATCAGTTAATACAAATTCCTTTGTCCCCCCTTAAAAAACTGGTTTATTTAATTGCTTCTCTTTTCCAACAAACCATAGAATCCCGAAATGGCTTAAAATTGTTAAAAATCCCACATAATTAAAAGAAATTGTAATTTGTTGTATTAAATATCAAGAAAAAGCAAAGCTGTACATTCCTGTTATCTTTTCTTACCAAACTCATCATCTTTATAACAATTCTGTAATCTCTCCTCTTCATCAATTACCAGTTGTGAACGCTGTCTAGATTTACTTCCCTTGGCAAACAATTCAATCTCATTCATCTGACTCATAGATAACATTCCCTGAATGGCTTCTCTCATGCTAGGTGAAGCTCTCCTAAAAATGAATATGATATTTATATCGAATAATAGTCAACTTACTTATCCAATATTTGAACCTTTAAGTATTGCAAGAATAGATAGCTTTAGAAATATGTTAAAATTCATGAGAGCACTTCTTAAATACAAAAAAAAACAGTTAATGTTTTTCTTTCAAAACGAACATTGAAAGGACAACATAAATGCAGAGACTAATTTTTCATTCTAGTGTGAAATCAAATTTGGATTTCATCTTTCGTATGAATGAACGATGTTATGTTACAAACACATTGAAGCATATATAAGTACACATTCCACTGGCTGGCCATCAGTTTCATATTATTCACACACTTCACTGCATAATATACACTATCCTATAAATCACCCATGTCTTATCATTTTTAGGCACATCTTTTTTTGTGAGATATAAAAGTTACATATAGTTTATTAAAGAAGCATACAAATGGAAAACTAGTATTACTGTGAGCACAGCTCTCTAAGATATACCCCCGCTCCCCACATCTGTCCAACCTATTACCATAACCAAAACATTACTGATTGTTCCGACCAAAAATGAAAGGGACCCTCCTCTCTTCACCGGTAAGCTGCTGATAAAATTTCAAAACATTCTGAGAAACACTACTCAAGTTATCATACGACATAGGATAAAAATCCTATTTTCCGTCATATCAAGTCCAATAACTCTGGAACGGTAAAAATGAAAATCATCAAAAATGAAAGGGATCCTCCTCTCTTCACCGGTAAGCTGCTGATAAAATTTCAAAACATTCTGAGAAACACTACTCATGTTATCATACGACATAGGGTAAAAATCCTATTTTCCGTCATATCAAGTCCAATAATTCTGGAACGGCAAAAGGGAAAATCGTCAAAATTGAAAGTGATCCTCTCACCGGTAAGCTGTAGATAAAATTTCAAAACATTCTGAGAAACACTACTCAAGTTATCATACGACATAGGGTAAAAATCCTATTTTCCGTCATATCAAGTCCAATAACTCTGGAACGGCAAAAGTAAAAATCTTCAAAAATGAAAGGGATCCTCCTCTCTTCACCAGTAAACAGCTGGTGAAACCAGTATACCCCCCTACAACTTCGTTGCTGGGGTATAATTAATTGTTTCAAGTAAAAACACTTACATATAATGTAATTATTTTGCTTACACATTTTGTCAAATTAATATAAATAATATTTATTATGGTAAAACAATAAAAAACATTTCTTTTCTTACCCTACATCTTCATCTACAGCGAATGTTGTCTCTGTGCCGTAGCCGCTTGCCTCTAAAATATCAGCTATGCTTCCGTTCAAACCTCCTCGTATCGTGGGTAGATTCCTCCTATCCTCCAGGCCTTCAGATTCACTCTGACTCGCTGTACTCTCAGATTCTTGACTGCTTTCTTGACTAGATGTACCTGGTGGTATTGGTTTGCCATGGACTGAAAATGATTATTTTAAGACATATTGAAACTGCATGAATTTTTGTTAGACAATGTATATTTATTATGATGTGTGCAATTACTGTTGCAAAATGATTTAGACTGACCTATCTGTTAAATATTCTAACATACCACATGATAAGCATGTTGCTTAATAGTAACAAGATGGGTGCCACTACTGGAGCAGTACCTGTTCACCCCAGTTTTTTGTGGGGGTTTGTGTTGCTCATTTTTAGTTTTCTGTGTTTTGTAGGTCTTTGTTTGTACCTTTGTCCTTTTTCTTTTGGCCATTGTCTGTCCTTCTTTGATTTACAGCTTCCGATTATCCCTTTGGTATCTTCAAACTTTTCTTATCTCTGTTTTGGCACAAAATCTTAAAATTAATTTTCAACTTTATGATATACACTTCCATTTCAATTGGGTCACATTGGCAAATTATTTCAAAGAGAACTCAGATTGGATCAAATTTGATGACTAATTTATATTTAGTTTCAAACTCACAAGATAATTTGAGTTTAAGAGATCCTGGTTTCATTGTAGAGGCAGATGATGAGCTTGGGGCACGTTTTCCTCGTCGTGGATTTTCATCTACAACCAGATTATCTGTGTCACTATCTTCCTCTTTAGCTTCTTCACCAACTAAAGGCTGAAAACTCTTAGTACCCTGATTTTTTTTACCTATATCACTGCAACAAGACAGCACATTAAGATGAAAATAAATGAATACAGTCCTCACGATGAGTACCGGCCCAAGATAAGTAACACTTTGGTCGGACCAGTAAATTGTTCAGTTTTTAATTAGAACTATATAAAAATTAATTCAAGAATTTGATTCGGAGCAGTAAATTCAAATTTTCATTTCGAAGGATGTGAATTTTGTATAAATGGAAATCTTTGCTTAATTAATGTTCCACTTAAATGTGAATAACAATCCCTTAGCGAAAAGTTTTTAATATATATGTTTAACTGGAAACAATAACATTTTTTTAACCCCCAAGTGATTGGGTTTGTTATACACAAATCCCAAATTGTACCCTCGCGAAATTAACCATGCATACAATATATGACATAACATCTCCATTTAATGTGTATTTTCAAAATCCACACAGTAAGACAACTCTATAAATACAGGTATCTATAAAATAAAGTAAAAATATTTTCCCTTTACAACCTTTATACCTAGAAATGATTCAAATTCAGCATACTTGGCTGCTCTTTACATTTTTCCAAACTCAATAAGTTGTTAAAAACAAAAAGTTAAAACTGTAATTGTAATTATTGTTTGTCATTGATTCAGCTAGGTACTGGTCTCAGGGCATTTGTTCACCATTTCTCAAATTGTCCTGAAGAACTTTATAAAAATTAGTTTAATTATTAAAGAATGTCCTGAAGAAATTTTGATAAAACTGGCAATTGTCCTGAAGATTTCAAAGTCTAGCTGAAACACTGTTTACTACTTTCTTAATATGATCTTCCTGCTAAACTACATGTATATATTTATATAATAGTTACTGATATGGAGGGCAATATCAGGATATACAGACTGCCCAAGGCAATATCATTTCCACTGGTCCGTACCACGACCCAAGGGCAGTCTGTCTATCCTGATATTGCACTCTATTGTGTAACTATTGTGTTTATTGCATTGAAGACCAAAATCTGACACATACAATATAAATGCATAGAAATTTTTAATCAGGATCATTGAAGGTTTCCCTAGGCGGTATCACCTTCGTTATTACCTAATTTGAATTGACTGCAGCAATTGTTTGAATGGTGTTCAACTTATAATGAGAAATGAAATGAGATTATAGGTAACATTGTAATTACGTAGAATGTAAACAAACAAATATCCGTGTATAGACCAGTGGTATCAGTCTATACACGGTTTTTGGACCGGTCAGCATTCCAGTTTATATCGTGGAATAGTGAAGGTCACATGGAGTGTTCAGCCAATTAAATGTATGATTTTTATTCTGATATGCAATAAAAAGTTGATAATATATGGTTTATTCCTAGACAATTAAGGTAATACTATATAGTGAATCTTACCTAATAATTTTGCCATTAGACACCTTCAGTTTCAAGCCAATAGGTTTCTCTGAGAGGTCGTCTAGTTCAGATTTTACTTCCTGTTTTGTATCCATATAGGCCCCTGCTTTAGGAATTCTAACTTTCAAGGAGGCTGGAGTATTTTCATCTTCCTCATCCTGATAATGAATTATATATCATACAATAGTATACAATTACTGTCTTTTGATAAGGTAAATGGGTGGATTTATTGACTTGAAAAAAAATCATATTCTCTGAGCCTGATAGTAATTGTTTTATTCTATATTTTTATTAAAAAAAACCTATTCAATGCCTCAGATTTAATATTCACTGGCAGTAAATGTCACATGTTACTTTTTTTTTATTAGAAAAGGGAATTCTATCAGAAATGTTCTATCTTAAATTACTTAAAAAAGTAACACATAACATTTACAGCCAGTGAATATTAAATCTGAGGCATTAAATATGTTGTTTTATTAAAAAACTAGAGGCTCAGGTGAGCCTGTATCGCTCACCCGACATAAATAAGTCCTCTTAAGAATGTCTGCATGCTGAATACATCTAAGTTACTATTCAAATCCCATACTGCCATAGGGTTCTATGTTAAAACTATGTCTGCTCATGGCAGCCATCTTGGATGGAGGTTGTGGTCACCGGACACAATTTTGAAAGTATACTACCCAAGGACCATCCATGCCATGTTTGCTTTAAATTGGCTGACTGGTTTCAGAAGAGAAGACTTTTAAACAATTTTCCCATAGGGTCCTATGTTAAAACTATGTCTGCTGACGGCAGCCATTTTGAACCGAGATCGGGATCACTGAACACAATTTTGGAAGTTGACCACCTAAGGACCATCGATGACATGTTTGCTATATTGGCTTATTAGTTTCAGAGGAGAAGATTCTAAAACATTTTTCCCATAGGGTCCTATGTTAAAACTACAGTATGTCTGCTGAAGGTGGCCATCTTGGATGGAGGTCAGGGTCACTGGACACAATTTTGAAAATTGACCACTTAAGGACCATCCATGCCATGTTTGCTTTAAATTGGCTTACTGGTTTCAGAGAAGAAGATTTTTAAATATATTTCCCATAGGGTCCTATGTTAAAACTATGTTCGCTGATGGCGGCCATCTTGAATTTCCGATCAGCAAACGATTCACACTTTTAGTACAGGACCACTCAATGATCATTCCTGCAAAGCCACAATTCAATTGGCTTAGTGGTTTCTAACAAGAAGATTTTTAAAATTTCGACCAATCAGAACACATTATAGGCCCTGGCAGCCATGTTGGATTTCCGATCAGTGCCAAAAACACAAATCTTGTATATGACCATCCAATGAACATTTCTGCCAAGTTTGGTTCAAATCTGTTTTGTGGTTTCAGAAAAAAAGATGAAAATGTGAAATTCCCATAGGGTCCAATGTTAAACTAAGTCGAGTCATGGTGGCCATCTTGAATTTCCGATCGGCAAACGATTCACAATTTTAGTACAGGACCACCCAATGATCATTCCTGCAAAGTCACAATTCAATTGACTTAGTGGTTTCTAACAAGAAGATTTTTTAAATTTCAGCCAATGAGAACACATTATGGGCCCTGGCAGCCATGTTGGATTTCCGATCAGCGCCAAAAACAAAAATCTTGTATATGACCATCCAATGAACATTTCTGCCAAGTTTGATTCAAATCTGTTTTGTGGTTTCAGAAAAAAAGATGAAAATGTGAAATTCCCATAGGGTCCAATGTTAAACTAAGTCGAGTCATGGCGGCCATCTTGAATTTCCGATCGGCAAACGATTCACAATTTTAGTACAGGACCACCCAATGATCATTCCTGCAAAGTCACAATTCAATTGACTTAGTGGTTTCTGACAAGAAGATTTTTAAAATTTCAGCCAATGAGAACACATTATGGGCCCTGGCAGCCATGTTGGATTTCCGATCAGCGCCAAAAACAAAAATCTTGTATATGACCATCCAATGAACATTTCTGCCAAGTTTGATTCAAATCTGTTTTGTGGTTTCAGAAAAAAAGATGAAAATGTGAAATTCCCATAGGGTCCTATGTTAAACTAAGTCGAGTCATGGCGGCCATCTTGAATTTCTGATCGGCAAACGATTCACAAGTTTAGTACAGGACCACCCAATGATCATTCCTGCAAAGTCACAATTCAATTGGCTTAGTGGTTTCTAACAAGAAGATTTTTAAAATTTCGACCAATCAGAACACATTATGGGCCCTGGCAGCCATGTTGGATTTCCGATCAGCGCCAAAAACAAAAATCTTGTATATGACCATCCAATGAACATTTCTGCCAAGTTTGGTTCAAATCTGTTTTGTGGTTTCAGAAAAAAAGATGAAAATGTGAAATTCCCATAGGGTCCTATGTTAAACTAAGTCGAGTCATGGCGGCCATCTTGAATTTCCGATCGGCAAACGATTCACAATTTTAGTACAGGACCACCCAATGATCATTCCTGCAAAGTCACAATTCAATTGACTTAGTGGTTTCTGACAAGAAGATTTTTAAAATTTCAGCCAATGAGAACACATTATGGACCCTGGCAGCCATGTTGGATTTCAAATCAGCACCAAAAACACAAATCTGGTAGAGGACCATCCAGTGAACATTTCTGGCAAGTTTGGCTGATTTCTGTTCAGCGGTTTCAGAGAAGAAGATTTAAATGTGAAAAGCTAACGGACGGACGAACGACGGACGCTTACCCATGACAAAAGCTCACATGGCCTATGGCCAGGTGAGCTAAAAAAAAAGAAGACTTTTAGTTGAATTCTATTATAATAGAATAATACCTATTATTTGTATTTCATGACCTTACAATATACATGGGGTTATATTGGGGTTGTCATGACAGAGATTATATGGTACCATCGTTGGATCAACATCTTCCTATCACTACTTAAGCCTGTGAATTCCATATTCAATACAACTTTATGTGAAAGCTTGTCAGTGACTTGTGGCAGGTTGGTGGTTTTCTCTGGGTACTGCCATTTCATCCACCAATAAAACTGACTGCCATGATATAATGAAATATTGCTGAAAGTGGCACTAAACGTCAAATACCTCACATAACCGTATACTTTTATTAACCCTATTTCATAATAATGTTACGTTAACTAATCTAATATAATTGATACATTGTTATTTATACCAAGTGAGGATATGATTGGCAGAGAAGCAGCAAATATCGATTGTTATAGTACTCTTTTAGACCCGAATGGGGATCAAACCCACGATCTACTGCAATTGAAGCAGTTTTAACAGTTTTAAATTACTAGGTTCAATGGTGAATTAAAATATCTATCATATTATGTTTTCTTGCCTTCTAGAAAGCTTGCCTATAAGATTACTAGTATTTAACCTTACCTTAAAGTTATAGATTCCAGCCTTCTGTTCATGTTGCATCTCCTGTAATTTTTCTTGTGTATGTTGATGTAATAGATCTATGTTTGCCATTTGCTTTGGTGTAGGCATAGTATTTTTTTTCTTTTTCTTGATCTTTTCTCCTTTCACTTTAACAGGATTGTTTTTCAGCTGAAAGTGTTTTTTCTAATTCAATTACAATGTATTAGTAACACAACAGAACATATAAACATAAACTATATCATTCATAAGCATCATAAACCCAAACCCACATCATAAATAAACAAAAAATGGTGTCCTTATTGACACAGATCCTTGTCATCAATTTTATCTCTATATTAAACACTCATATTTGATCAAACAATGGCAAAGATACTTATCATCACAGTGTTCACCATGCTTGGTAAAAACAGGGAGACATGACTTCTCTTTCTAGTTGACATTAGGGTGAAGTGAGAGAACCTGAGAGACTTCAGAAGAGATAGCACATATTTTTAATGTTTCTTTCCCCGCTACCACATATCCCACTATCTTTCACAAAACAAATGTGCTGCACAAAGATTTTCTAAAAGATACAATCAACAAATTTGAAATAAAAATAGATGTGTCGGAACGACACGAATGTCCCCGCCGTGAATATTAAGGAGGTTCACAAATGTTTCACCTTTTTTTAATTCCCTCAGTAATAGGCTAAGAATAACAAACTATTGTTTAAGATCTGTATCCTCAAGCCTCCTTAAATTCACAAGATTTATTCAAGGAAACAATATTACCTGAACAAATCTTGATATGATCAGGAATCTACAACACTTGCATATGAATAAGAAGTCAAAAAAAAGCCCAACGGCTGTAAGTTGGCCAAAAATCATTCAACCGGAATGAATTTCAAAGTTGATCTGTAACTTATGATTATACACTCTCATACCAAAAATCAAGTCAATATCTTAAATCATAGTGAAATAAAGTGGTGACAACTAAATATTTGGCCAAATTTCAAAGCCCAAGGGGCCATAACTCGGCCAAAAATCATTCGACCGAAACGAAACGTAAACTTGATTTGTAACTTATCATTATACACCCACATACCAAATATCAAGTCAATATCTCAAAGCATACCGAAAAAAAGTGGTAACAACGGTTTTATTTTGGAATTACGGAATGACGGACATGGGTAACACTATATGTCCCGGCCACTTAGTGGCCGGGACATAAAAATAAATATCAAATCCTGTATATGTGAAATTTCAGGAACATGGGAGCTTCTTATATGTGAATATGAAAGAAAACTATGATAACTTATTATTTGTGGGAAAATATCAACTTCCAAAAACTGACAGGTAGAGTAAAACTTTGCCTTAGGGGCAAAAATAGGGTGATTTCATAGAAACTAGCACAAATAAGATTATTACATAGATAACCACGAAATACCAAGATTTCCAAGTGAAAGAAATACCATTACCCGACCAGTGAAAGAAATCACATTACCAATGTCATCAAAATCAAAAAAATGATTGAGTGTTCGACAATAACAACACAATTTCTTTAACAGTATTACCACTCTTGCATCCAGAATCTCACAAATAAATCACTTGTAACCGAGCAACAATGATAATTCACTTATGAATTACAACATTGTTCCGTAATTGTGATTTTTATTTGATATTCGGATGCAGAATAGTTATACAATGGAGCCTGTCTAATCCGATACACCAAGGGACCAGGAAAATTTGTCGATTATACAGGATGTCGGAATACTCAGGTTTTATTTTAGTTAACAGAAATACTTTGGGACCATAAATTTTTGTAGAATGTTCACAGGATGTCAGAAAACTCAGGTGTCGGATTGCACAAGTTCCATTGTACTATAAAGAATCTGTCTAAATGATTGATGACAACTAGATACAGTAACAATATAAGATTTACCATGTTCTCTACAGACTGTCTAAATGATTGATGACAACTAGATACAGTAACAATATAAGATTTACCATGTTCTCTACAGACTGTCTAAATGATCAATGACCACTAGACCATATTGTACAATGATTGATGACAACTAGATACAGTAACAATATAAGATTTACCATGTTCTCTACAGACTGTCTAAATGATTGATGACAACTAGATACAGTAACAATATAAGATTTACCATGTTCTCTACAGACTTGTCTAAATGATCAATGACCACTAGGCCATATTGTACAATGATTGATGAGAACTAGATACAGTAACAATATAAGATTTACCATGTTCTCTACAGACTGTCTAAATGATTGATGAGAACTAGATACAGTAACAATATAAGATTTGCCATGTTCTCTACAGACTGTTTAAATGATTGATGACAACTAGATACAGTAACAATATAAGATTTACCATGTTCTCTACAGACTGTCTAAATGATCAATGACCACTAGACCATATTGTACAATGATTGATGACAACTAGATACAGTAACAATATAAGATTTACCATGTTCTCTACAGACTGTCTAAATGATTGATGACAACTAGATACAGTAACAATATAAGATTTGCCATGTTCTCTACAGACTTGTCTAAATGATTGATGACAACTAGATACAGTAACAATATAAGATTTACCATGTTCTCTACAGACTGTCTAAATGATTGATGACAACTAGATACAGTAACAACAAGATGTTGCACGCTACGTCATGCTAAGAATACCCACACTCGTTCATTTGTAAGTCGCACGGTAAACAGGAAGTAGATGTGCGGTAAACCTGGAAAGGGGAGACACGGTACAAGTCACCATGCCAAAGCCATATATCAAATATAAAATCATTTCTTCCAGTAGAAGCTGAGATATCTGTTACGAAAGTGTGAACGGACGGACAAGGTGATTGCAATATAGCCCCCACTCTATGAGTGGGGGTATAATTTAAGATTTACCATGTTCTCTACAGACTTGATTTCTTTTGACATTTCTTTCAACAGTCGTCCATACTGTATATGTTCAGGCACTTCATGTTTGGCATCTTTCACAAACTAAGCAAAATAAACAATAGATTTTATCTCTACATCAAAATGGATATCGTTATTGACTGAAACATAAAAACTCATATCATACTCGGTTAATACATCAATTTAGACACCATACTTGTGTCAAACATCAAAATTGATATCATACTGTGCTAAAATATCAAAATTGATATCATACTGGTCATTTATCAGTTATCTATTTTGCTTGCATGTTAAAAAACATTCAATAACACAAAATGCATATATATATTCATCCTGCACTGGTTCTATTTGAGCAATCATTTCATATACCATTGACTGGATAAATTTTGGTTATTAATGGTTACTGACCACGATATATTTTTTTCTGGTACCTCATTCATGTAAAGTGGTGGTAAGAAATAGTAACAGTGTAAGAGTGGACATGATAGAGGACACCATTGAAATCCATTAGAATAACACTTGTTTCTGCTATTTTCAGACAATTTGACATACATTTCAGACTTTTTGACATTGCAGAATAATCATAATACATTGTACATGTATGAGTACACTGTCGGTAATATATTAAATTTACTTGTACTTGCTGTGAAACAGGGCAGAAAAGCTCACAAGGGGCTTCTTTTTCTTTCTATTTCTAAAGCTTGTACAAATAAATTTTATATTTGCCAATGATGTAGGTATATTGTCTATATATCCAGTCAAGTTTTTTTTAAATTTCAGACTGGAAACAGAATTTGAATTTGAATGAACACTTAATTTGTTTAGGATTTCCTATTTGAGTGAGGGGCCATCGTGGTCATAATTGTATTGTAGTTGGATTTACAACTACCAATGCAATCAGTGCCTATCACCACTGATGTTTGGGGGTTGGAATCCAGCTCATGGCAAGTTGTACTCGATTAGAACATAATGTGAAAGTTTCTCAGTGACTGGCGGCAGGTCAGTGGTTTTCTCCGGTTTCCTCCACTAATAATACTGACTGCCACGAAAAAACTGAAATGGTGTTAAACACTATAACCCTAACCCATATTCGAGTAATAATTCTTAATAAAGAATTTGAATGAACTCCTAAGCCCTTGTTCAATTAGTTGAAGCACATGCATATTCAAATATATCCCTAATATACTTCACTCTGAGAAAAACTTCATGCTTCAATGATTTAAAAAACTAATATATAAAATTTGTCAGAAAGATTCTAATCCAACAAACACTAGTAGAGTAAATAATTATTTTCACTTCGACCAAATACTGATCACCTTCATCAAGAAAGTCATGTAGGATTAGTTTGATAGTAACATTCAAATAGATAGCTAGTTGCTTAACACCCAGCGGCAAATATTTCATGCCTATTCAGAAAGAAGTACATGTACTCGTTTTATTTTATATTTTCAAATTCACATATTATTAAACTACACTTGTATATAGTTAGTATCGGTTCCTAAATGAATTTTACCTTTTACATTTTACTGAGAAATTTTTTTAAATCATTATTTTTCAAAATTGTCAAGCGTTGTTCAATTAAGTGCAAATAAAATGTTATGAATAAATAAATAAATTGATTGATTTGTGTTTAACACTAACTTGAAACACCAATCAATGTATCTATTTATTCATAACATTTTATTTGCCCTGAACTGAACAACACTTGACCATTTAAAAAAAAAATGATTAAAAAACTTAATTTGAAAATAATAAAGATATAAGGGTTATTATAAAGGGTAGGTATGGAATTAGATGCTCATATGAGCATGTAATGTATATGACAGACAAATTGTAGTGACAAAAACAATAGGTGAATATTAAAATCAATAACCATGATCCTGACAAGGCATCAAGTTTGTCAAATAATTGAAGAATTAATGAACGAGAATAATTTCCATTGTACATGTACTAGACAAATTTAATTATTTATATATTTTCATTAATCCACAAAAAAAAAGGGATTATATCCTCATATCAAGGAAGTATAACATCAGATTGACATAATTTCTATCCAATTATTTTCAGGTATATAAAAATAATTCCAATGTGACTTCCTTCAATGGCGATATAAACAATACTGTGATAAAATTCCCAGATATATTTTACTTCACTCATGGGTATTGCCAAACAAATAATGGGCATAATTCCAGAGTGATTTCATGAACTTATTCAGAACTGTGGTACATACAAAATGACTGTAAATATGAAGGCGAAGCTTAGAGGATGTTGTTGCGAGATTCATTTCCCAAAATCCTAAAATACAGTCTTCCGATTCAAAAAATCTGTTTGATTTTTCATATAAAAATCGACTGAGGATACTATTTTTACGAAAATAATGTTACTCATGATAAATGATAAATTCTCCAACAAAGTATGGCTTCCATAAATTATTTTCTTGAATGAAAATTGATACATTAATAATCCTCTCATTAACAATTCCATAGGCAATAGCTGTTATTTATTTTTCCTGTCATGTTTAACTGAATTTAATGCATACAAAAGATCATTCTGAAATTTTTAGCAAAAAATGTTAACATGTACAATGTAAATATAAACAACTAAACAAGTAAATGACAAAAAAATTAATGCAACTGGAAGAGTCAACCAAAAGTTTGTAAAGTTGATATATACTCAAATACAGTTAAACCTGCCCATGTGATCACCTCTATTAAGAAGTCACCTGTATTTAAAGTTCACCTTTTCTTGTCTTGTCATAGAAAATTCCATATTAATTGAAACTCTTTTAAGATATCACCTGTCTTATAATGCCATTTTTTTCTTTGTCTCAAAGGTGACCTCTTAATATAGGTTTGACTATATGCTCAAATGGTACTGATATTGGGAGAAAATATCCAAACAATCTGAAATTCTTGGGAGCGACAGTGTTTTATTGGGTTGCAAGTTACTTAAATAAAATATTATAATTTTCCTAGACGGAAAATAGAAGAAGAAAACACTTCTATATCATTACACAATAACATGTGTGCTTGTGATTAAATACACATGTGTTTGATATCCATTACACAAAAAACATATGTTTGTGTGAAACATTACACAACAACATGTGTTTGTGATACATTACACAATAACACATTTATTTGAGATTCACTACACAACAACATATGTGCTTGTGATCGATCACACAACAGCATATGTTTGTGATCCATTACACAACAACATATGTGTTTGTGATCCATCACACATGTGTTTGTGATCCATTACACAACATGGGTTTGAGATATATATTAAACAGGATTTGTTATTACACATACATGTAATAGTATACCGGGTAATAATCGTGGACTGAAAACCAATCAATTTCCTTTAAATATTTACTATGACAACATTAAATTTCCTCTGTAAATAAAGGAAGCATTTCTGTATTGTAGTTAGTAGTGCAGAAGGCTAGCATAGTGCCCTTTTTCCATCTACATTAAAAAAAAATCTAATAATTTAGAAAAAAAAATCCTCTAATATCTACGGTAGTAGCTAAAGTAATAATTTTTTGATTAGAATAACGAAAATTTGAAATATCTTTTAAACTGTAGATTTTAAAGTAGAAGTGTAAACGAGAGTTGTGTAGAGAATCAAGAGTGCTAATTTAATTTGGAAGTTTGCAGATCAGAAAGTGAACGCATTTGGCCCTGTTAAAGGAGCTTTGGGTGTATATTTTGACAAAGTTTTATGAAATACGGAGGGAATAAGTCTATAAAAGAGAACAGACTGTGGCTGTGGGTTTAAATCCCTGAGGACAATAGACACTTGACGGTCACCCGAAAGATTCCATTGTTCTCCGTAGAGCCCGTCACCATCTCCTACACGCACTATTGAGTTCATTGATTTTTACCTATAAAAATTGCCTGGATTGGGACATTTTTCATTATTTTTATTTTTTCACTAAATATATAGCACTTCTGTCTTTAATAGTGAAAAAATGAAGTCTTCATATATCATATAATATGAAGAATAAATCATTGTCGTTTTGTTCGATTCTGTATGACATTTTTAATTTATATACATGTAAGAAACGGAACGACAAATGAGTTTTGAGATTGTGCAACTTCCTAATTAAAAAATGTTCGTAAAATTAGTACATTTATAAATTATAGAACCTCAGAGATCAATTGGAGGATTGATTTTTGGGGGGGGGGGGGGGGGGGGGGGGTAGAGGTAGAATATGACATTGAGCACTGTCATTTTTTTTAGCTATTTTTTACCAAACCTTCAACTTAACATTGGTAAAAAATACCTAAAAACTGCAAAAATTATTGAGGAATCATTGATACTTGCAATTGTTTTATTCTACTAAACCAAGTTATATCTTTCAACTCAAAGAGTCAAACATGAGCTAAAAGTTTGGAAATATATATTTAACCTATTCCACTTCGAAATGCTTATCCAAAACAGGAATCCGAAGTTTCGAACTTTTCATGAATACGAGGCCCGTCTTTTTTGTTTTTGTGTCAAGTTGTTTTGTGTATTATTTATGTGTTATAATCAATATAAGTTAAATAATTCATCTGACCCCAGATTGTTTCAACAGTTACAACTGTTCTTAAACCTTAATGAATCCAAATATTTTCGGCATTGGTTTTAACGTGACATTTATTCGATTTTTACATTTTTCCTCTGTCTATTATACTTAATATGATTATACTTCACCCCGTGTCGTCATCCGAGTCATCATCACAAAAATCAATGATAATAGGTTCTATGACACTTCTATCTATACAGTTTTCTTTACAGTATTCTTTTTCAATTTTGACCACATGTTCTTCTGCTTTTTTCCACACATCTTTTCATTCTTTTGTAATTTTTCAGAAGGCGGCGTACACGAGTTCTTTAACATCTTTTAATCGGAAGGTGGTATTGTTTTTAGCCACGAAACCTTTGACTTGCGCCCATATTAATTCTATCGGGTTAAGTTCACTGTGTCGAACGGGGGTTCTTAATACTTCATGTCCGTGTAAATTAGCAATTTTATCTGTTTTATAAACTACTGGGGTCTTTTTTTGTTTTATTTTTTTATATATTACTTTTTTGGTATCAGTAACAGAAAAAGGAATGTTGTGTTGTGTAAGATAGTTTTGGAGAACAGCTTTTTTCTGACTAAAATTTGGGCACACAGTATCTTCTGTTTTAACATTGTGATAACTTGCATTATCTAACACAACCAAGCGAGGATTTTTCAGAGCAGGCATCAATTGATTTTCAAACAACTCAAGAAAGACAACACTATTCATCTCCTGGTGATAGTCACCATCCTTTGATTTGGCCACAAACACTAAATCGCAGCCGTCAATCAAATCCTCACTTCGCGTACCTGCATGCAAAACAATCAAACGTTTGCCTTTACCCGAGGGGTATTTTTGGGGCATCAGACACATCATTCGGAAGCCACATATAATGTGTGCATAGATTTTGGTTAACCCATGTTTCATCCATGTACACAATATCATACCCTGCTTCCCTAAAAGATTTGATCTTTCTCAGATAATTACACCTATCATTGATAATAGACACTTGATCGTACAGAACTCTTCGATTATCACCTATTTTTTTATAAGTATATCCAAGATCAATGAGAGTTAGAGTAAGTTTAGACTTTGATATTTTAACAGAATCTTTTATTTCCTTATGTATTATTGAGACGGTCAGAGCAATTTTCCGTGAATATAACACAATGATCAAAGTCGTCCAAAATTTAGCTCTTTCTTTGGGTCTATTTGACTCACAAGGCCTCTTACCATTCATAATACGGTGCACTGAAGTGTAAGACACACCCAAAGCTTTAGATGTCCTTTGATATATCCTATCAAATGAGACAATTGGCTTCTTCGTTGCCTTTTCCTTACTAAAAAAAGGCAAACAACTTTTTTACAAACTTTTGGCATTCCGGAGATAGTCAGACTTTTTACCCATTTTATCAAAAATGCAAAATATAACAATAATTTATGAGAGAAATGCTTGTCAGATTCGTCTAAAGTACACATGGCTGAGAGAAAGATTTTACAGGTTAGATACCTGACGTACGGATGGCTCTTCTATAAAGTACATCTACTCCCACCCGAAAAATGACAACAAAATAGGACCAAAATACAAAATTTCATCTGACTGCAGCCTCAGCCAAAACAATAAGAAGCATTACTGTAACATTTTTAGTTAGCATTCCTAATTCTAAATAAAACTCTCGTTTATTTTGCTGTTCAAAAATCTATAGTTTAAAAGATATTTGTATTTTTCGTTATTCTAATCAAAAAATTATTACTTTAGTATAATAGTGTAAAGTCTGCCAAAAAAGGTCAAAGGTTATTACAGGCTATAGACACATGCTATGTAGTATGAATCACATGACTATCACAAGAGGTCAGGGTTTATATAATTAACAAAAACAGATAAGCAAATCACGAGCACAACAGACATAAAAGATAAAGATATATGCCTGTAATTAAATAAACTCACGAGATGGAGATTGTTGAGCTGTTGTCAGCATCAAAGAAAAAGAAAAAAATACATGAATAAAGATATATAAGTAAAGGTGTCATTCATTCTGATTTCATTACATATTTTAAGTGTATATATATGCAAGACTCAGATCGATGTCCAATCCTAAAATCCATGTCCAATTTCTACGTCACAGATATCTGTACCTCAGGTCTATGTTCTTTTTCAAATCGATGTCCAATACTCATATATATGTCCTTTTTCAAATTCTCATATCGGCGTCCAATTTTCAAATTCTCATATATATATCAGCGTCCAATTTTCAAATCGGCGTCCAATTTTCAAATCTATTGCAGTTTCTCACTTTCTAAAATCGACGTCCAATGATGTCACTGACAAATGCCCTAACCCTAACCAATAAATCGGCCATAGATTTGAGAATTCGGAAAGGACACCGATTTGAGAATACCCTTAAATCGGACCGTGATTTGAGATAATAATGTTAGTGGATGCCGATTTGAGTCCAGATCTGAGTCTATCATATACATTTTGTATATATATGTGTATAATGATATTGAATAGCTATTATATCAAAGCACATCAATTCAAAAAAAATACAGAAAAGTATTCCAAAAATTTTCCACTTGTAAATACCAAATATCTACCAAAGCGTGATTCTGGAAAAAAATAGAAAGCAGCAATCTCAAGAGACAAACTAGAGGCTCACCTGAGTCTGTATCACTCACCTGCTTATTCATGCATTGTTTGAGTTCAACAAAGGTAGTTGTTAGTTTTAAAGAAAAAAAGTTTCATTCATACTCCCAATGTCCTGTGGTGTCGTCCATCTTGGATTTCCAATAGACACAAAAACATATATTTGGTAACCATGGTAATAGATGATCAAAGGATCATTTCAGCCAAGTGTGCTGTCAACGATTTAGAGATTTCAGAAAACAATATTTTAAAATATTTTCCCAAATAGATGTTAAATTTGTCCTGCAGTGACGGCCTTCTTAGATTTCAGATCAATTACATAAATTGACACTCTGTAGGAAAATTCTAACCAAGTTGGTTCAGTGGATTCAGGGAAAAATAATTTTAAAATGTTCACACCCCTTCCATGATCTTATGCTAAAACTTGTGCTGCAGTGGTGGTCATCTTAGATTTCTGTCTGACAAGAAAAAACAAAACCTTTTTAGATGATGATATTAGTGTCATTACTATCAAGTAACAACATCATCACATATGTGGTTTCTGAAGATTTTTTAAATATAAGCCATCAGAAAGCAAAATAGCATAGCAGCCATGTTCATTTTCCAAATGATAATCCTGTAAAATGTTGAGGGCCACTTCAATAACATTTTACTAAGTTTGGCTCCAATTGTTCCAGTGGTTTGTGAGTAAAACATTTTAATATGAAAAGCTAATGAACACAGATGATGATGACGATGGACGCAAAGTGATGACGATACACATGTCCAGGCAAATTATAAACGTTAAGATTTTAAATACTACATTATTTATGGAATGAAAAATAACCTGAAATAATTTAATTATTAACAAATTAATATCATTTTTAGTAACGAAGCACAAATATTTCTGTTACTAGTTTTAGAAAGCCAGAAGGGAAAAAAATATTGCCTGGGGGCCAATAGTTAAAAGTCTATGATTAACTTAAAACTAGTGCAGATTTTTTTCAGACTCCCAAAGAAATATTCCAGTTAATGATTTTTCAAATGTATTATCATATCTTGAAAACATCAGTTAAAATGTATCATGCATACAATACAGATCAGCTGTATTGCCTGTAATCTCATGTTCTGATTATTATAATACATACAATACAGATCAGCTGTATTGCCTGTAATCTCATGTTCTGACTATTATAATACATACAATACAGATCAGCTGTATTGCCTGTAATCTCATGTTCTGATTATTATAATACATACAATACAGATCAGCTGTATTGCCTGTAATCTCATGTTCTGATTATTATAATACATACAATACAGATCAGCTGTATTGCCTGTAATCTTATGTTCTGATTATTATAATACATACAATACAGATCAGCTGTATTGCCTGTAATCTCATGTTCTGATTATTATAATACATACAATACAGATCAGCTGTATTGCCTGTAATCTCATGTTCTGATTATTATAATACATACAATACAGATCAGCTGTATTGCCTGTAATCTTATGTTCTGATTATGTTTCTGTATATGAAGGTGTAAGACTATATGATAACAAGTGATCAAGGCCTTTGTTCAGACTTGTATAAGAACAGGTATTTTTTAGCACAGACAGACTAATCAATGGAATCACACTTAGCCATTAAGGAATCGAGACCTTTTTTTTGTTATTTTTGATACAATTAATAGCATTAAACCTCAAACAATTTTTAATTCATCTTGGCACTTACATCCTTCCTTTGTGTCCATGATTTAAGATGAGATCCTAATGCTTTGGCTCCCTGTACCAGGTAACTAGGTGGTATTCTCTCTTCATCTGTATACTCTAAATAATCAAAATTCATGTATCTTTATGATAAACATTGAGATTAAATTAATCTGAAATACTTGATAATGAACTATTTCATAAGTTATATTTTTGCTGTTCGGTTGGTTGGTTGCCAGGTTGGGTTGTTTATGGTGTCTAATGCCACTTTTTTGCTGTCCGGAAACATTTTAAACATATTTACCATAAAAAAAGTGAAAGACATCATAGAAAGAAAAATACTAAGACAATAATCCTTGAAAGTAAAACGAGTGTGGTTTTTCAAGGAATATAGTTTAACAAACCAAAGGCTCCTTGGAGTCTATATTACATGGTTAACAATCATAATCAAATTCAATGAAAGTAGTCAAACTGGGCTTAAAGAGGAATAGTCTGAAAATAGGCATGGGAACAATTCAGTGGTACCTATCTTGGATTTCACATTTGGCATCAATTTCAAATTCACACAATTCAACCACCAATATCAGCAAAAACAAGATGAACTGTGAGCTAATGCTCACTTATGATACCCCCGCATATATGTTCAATGTGTATAAAAACCAACTAAGTCTGCAAACAGGAATTAGGAATCTGATGGGTCCAAAAATGCTTACCACGATATGGGGTACCTATATGAAGCTTGTGACCAAATATCAGATTCCTGTCATCACTAGTTGCTGAGAAAAATGCAACGAAAAATGTACATATATGTTAAATGTGTATAAAAACCAACTAAGTCGGCAAACAGGAAGTAGGAATCTAACGGGTCAAAAAACGCTTCCCACAAAATAGGGTACCTATATGAAGCTTGTGACGAAATATCAGATTTCTGCCATCAGGATTTGCTGAGAAAAATGTGACGAAAAATGTGCATATATGTTAAATGTGTATAAAAGCCAACTAAGTCGACAAACAGGAAGTAGGAATCTGACGGGTCCAAAAACGCCTCCCACAAAATGGGGTACCTATATGAAGCTTGTGACGAAATATCAGATTTCTGCCATCAATATTTGCTGAGAAAAATGCGACGAAAAATGAACATATATGTTCAATGTGTATAAAAATCAACCAAGTCGGCAAACAGGAAGTAGGAATCTGATGGGTCCAAAAACGCTTCCCACGATATGGGGTACCGATATGAAGCTTGTGACCAAATATCAGATTTGTGTCATCAATAGTTGCTGAGAAAAATGTGCATATATGTTCAATGTGTATAAAAACCAACTAAGTCAGCAAACAGGAAGTAGGAATCTGACAGCTCCAAAAACGCTACCCACAATATGGCATACCTATATGACCAAATATCAGATTTCTGCCATCGATAGTTGCTGAGAAAAATGCGAGGTAAAACAGTATACTCCCCTCCCCCTCGAGGGAGTGGGGGTATAAAAATAGCAATATTGTATATAATTATGTACATGTATGTATATAAATAAGATTTCTTACTAGTCGAAATGTTATTTTTGAAGCTTGATGATAACATTTTTGGGCCATAATCGACTGATTTTTTCTTATAGTCGATCATCGCAACAACTCTACTAAAATCATGTTTAGGACTAATAAAGGAACATTCCTTCAGTTTGTTTCCATTAGGCCCAGTAGTATAGAAGATTATAGTCCATTAGGCCCAGTAGTATAGAAGATTATATTACAGCATGATGATAACAGACAAATAGCTAACATGGTGCTTTGGTCCAGTTAAGCTAAAATTTTTAGTACCTTTAATGATGTCGTAGATGTGTTTTGCTCCATACCAATTTGTTGTTTCAAAGCTCGGGAATAAATACTTTGAAGGTGTCCCTACTCTTTTTTCTATGTCGTATACTCTGAAAATATCATAAGCATTACATTATATAAAAAAAATCTCTAATTAAATGAAAATATAAAATAACTATACATTGAAACTGAGATGCTATGGTTTACCTTTGTAACCTGGTTATCTCTAACTTAAATTAATGTCTACTAAATTCTACTCTTTGGAGGAAGAAAAATTGAAAAACTCAAAAAGCTTGAATTATTCTCTCAATATCAGATATTAAAAAAATTGATTGATTGGTGTTTAATGCCAACATTAGCAATCATTCAGCTATATGATGGTGTATTAGATTTGATCAATGTTAACTTACTGTAGTTGTAATGATATATTATAATCGTGGAGGAAATTTCCACCAAATACCAGTGAATCTATAGGAGTGAATACAGCATGAATCCAACCAGTTGGAATAAAGAATGTCTGTCCTTGTTTGACTACACATTTATAACACACATCTACTTGATCACCAAAGAATGTTTCACTCTGATTAGACGATGACACCCAGCTTTCATACAATGCTATATTGGCTTGTGTTGGTCTAATCATATAGAACACTTTTTCACCCTAAAAAATATAAAGACAATAAATCTACTTTGTATCATAGTATATAACTAGAACTGTGAGTGACCTCACTGAGTGATACACCCCGCTTGCAATACTATGATGTTCAAACTTTGGAATACAGGTATATTAGCAAGTTACCTATGAAAAAAGAATGGATATGGAGTAATGTCAAGGAGACAACATCCCATCTCCAAAATAAACTAACCAAGAACATACATCTAGGGGTCGCCACAAGGTCTTCAACAAAGTGGGATTGTTTAAAACCAATACGGTTTCATCAGTATACATGAGGATTACAACATTTCCTAACTTTTGTACAAGAGGATATAGGTCACATCAAATGTTATTGATTCAAAATTAATTATTTATTCTTGAGTAGTTTTTATTTTGCAAATATCCAGATGTGAAAAGGTCAATTAAAATCTTATTTTATTCAGGAATAGTTATGCTTACATCCCCTTCCAAATTTTTGACAGGAACCATATTCCTTCATGCACATCTGCAGGCAGTGTATTACAACTGTGTAAAGTTTCATATAAATCCAATGAGCCGCTTAGGAGGAGTTGTGCTTACAAGCCCATCTCTCCATACAGAACGTATTTCAGAGTATAAGTTAAATTATCCCCCCTTCCAAATTTTGGACAGCAACAATATTCCTTCATGCACATCTGCAGGTAGTGTATTACAACTGTGTAAAGTTTCATAAAAATTCAATAAACTGTTTAGGAGGAGTTGTGTTTACAAGGTACATGCCCTCCTTCTTTTCGTGAAAGTACAAGTTGAATTATCTCCCCTTCCAAATTTTGGACAGCAACCATATTTCTTCATGCACATCTGCAGGTAGTGTACTACAACTGTGTAAAGTTTCACAAAAATTCAATAAGCCGTTTAGGAGGAGTTGCGCTTACAAGGTACATGACCCCCCTTTTCGTGAAAGTATAAGTTGAATTATCTCCCCTTCTAAATTATAGACAGCAATGGTATTCCTTCATGCACATCTGCAGGTTGTGTACTACAACTGTGTAAAGTTTCACAAAAATTCAATAAGCAGTTTAGTAGGAGTTGCGCTTACAAGGTACATGCCCCCCCCCCCTTTTTGTGAAAGTATAAGTTGAATTATCTCCCCTTTAAAATTTTGGACAGCAACCATATTCCTTCATGCACATCTGCAGGTAGTGTACTACAAATGTGTAAAGATTCACAAAAATCCAATAAGTCATTTAGGAGGAGTTACGCTTACAAGGTACATGCCCCCCCCCCCCCCTCCTTTCGTGAAAGTTTAAGTTGAATTATCTCGCCTTTTAAATTTTGGACAGCAACCATATTCCTTCATGCACATCTGCAGGTAGTGTACTCACAAATGTGTAAAGTTTCATATAAATCCAATAAGTCGTTTAGGAGGAGTTGTGCTTACAAGGTACATACCCCCCCTTTTCGTGAAAATATAAGTTGAATTATCTCGCCTTTTAAATTTTGGACAGCAACCATATTCCTTCATGTACATCTGCAGGTAGTGTACTACAAGTGTGTAAAGTTTCATAAAAATCCAATATGTCGTTTAGGAGGAGTTGCGCTTACAAGGTACATGCCCCCCCCCCCCCCCCCTTTTCGTGAAAGTATAAGTTGAATTATTTCTCCTTTTAAATTTTGGACAGCAACCATATTCCTTCATGCACATCTACAGGTAGTGTACTACAACTGTGTAAAGTTTCACAAAAATTCAATAAGCCGTTTAGGAGGAGTTGCGCTTACAAGGTACATGACCCCCCTTTTCGTGAAAGTATAAGTTGAATTATCTCCCCTTCTAAATTTTAGACAGCAACGGTATTCCTTCATGCACATCTGCAGGTTGTGTACTACAACTGTGTAAAGTTTCATTAAAATTCAATGAGCAGTTTAGTAGGAGTTGCGCTTACAAGGTACATGCCCCCCCCCCCTTTATGTGAAAGTATAAGTTGAATTATCTCCCCTTTTAAATTTTGGACAGCAACCATATTCCTTCATGCACATCTGCAGGTAGTGTACTACAAATGTGTAAAGTTTCATAAAAATCCAATAAGTCGTTTAGGAGGAGTTGCGCTTACAAGGTACATGCCCCCCCTTTTCGTGAAAGTATAAGTTTAATTATCTCCCCTTTTAAATTTTGGACAGCAACCATATACCTTCATGCACATCTGCATATAGTGTACTACAATTGTGTAAAGTTTCATAAAAATCCAACGAGTCGTTTAGGAGGAGTTGCGCTTACAAGGTACATCCCCCCCCTTTTCATGAAAGTATAAGTTGAATTATCTCGCCTTTTAAATTTCCGACAGCAACCATATTCTTTCATGCACATCTGCAGGTTGTGTACTACAAATGTGTAAAGTTTCATAAAAATCCAATAAGTCGTTTAGGAGGAGTTGCGCTTACAAGATAAATGGATGGACGGACAGGGTGATTCCTATATATCCCCCAAACTTTGTTTGTGGGGGGTATAATAATGTTTTCTATACACTGAATTAAGGTCCGCCAATTTTTTCTGTTAAGAGTGTGAAAAAAAAATTGTAGACAAAACTACAATCGTCAATAGTTTATTGTAAATGTATTTGTTGAGAAAATGTTACTGTAAATATGTCTTTAGTGATATAACACCAATCTCTATGATATTTACCCATAGAACATGATACCAAACTGATGTACCACCAAAATCTATGTGGAAGTCTGTAAAACTATCTTTCACCCCCATCAGACAATATTTCTGCACTTCAGGGCGTGTGTACACACAGTCATCTGGTAGTTTATCTGGCCACAGATTAGAAACCCAACTCAGCTGTTGTACAATAATTGGTGGAGTTACCATATCTGATAACCTAAAAATGAAAAAAAAATATTTTACACACACAAGTACTGAACAAAACATTTGGTAAATTTCAGACATATTCAGGGTAAAATCAATTTCAACAATACATGGATATAAATATAATAGAGAATAGGGGAGAAATATGAGAACTGGGGGGGGGGGGGGGGGGGGGAGCAACAACTTTAAACTGTCATGGGAAAAGTATGGAGAACTGGTTTAATATGGATGAAAAAGTAGGTCTTTTGTAGAGGCAACATATGTACAATGCACCTACTCATATATATATATATATATATTTTCTTAACCGCATCGGCGGTGTAATGGTTAGCGTGCTTGCCGCGGGTGCGGTAGATCGTGGGTTCGAGCCCTGATCAGTTCAAACCAAAGATTAAAAAATTGGTAATTGTGGAAGAGCAAAGACTGGTTGGCTCGGTATCAGGATAATGTGTCCGAGTGTGGCGGCTCGTCTATCCATGAACTGTTGTTTCAGTGAGCTAGCACTATAATGTCTATAATCATTGTTGGTCTAGTACAAAGCGAACCTCACCATCATCTCATTAAATATTAACTTGTTCTCACCATGATATAGCTGAAAAATTGATGAGTTGGCCTTAAATAACAATCGCTCACTCACTCATATTTTTGTTTAAATCTATAAGAGTGGTTTTCAACATATAAGGATTGTGGAAGTAGCCATACATGGAACCCACTATGGTCCATGATCAGGCATTCTGTATCATGATATTGCCAAGCAACCATTGAGAGGGCATCCCTTATTCACCACCTAGGTATGTGCTGGACATGTCTGTGGGTGGAGATATGTGAACTGTCACTCGTACCCAGTCTTAACCTAATTATAACAAGGTTTGATTGTGTTTGGATGCAAACACAGAAGTTCTCAAACGACCCCCATATCAGAATTCAGGGCATTATTATGGTTCCTGTAGTAATAGAATTTGAGAGGCGAGTAGAAATTAAAAAATAATTTATGCACACGTTTCTTTTGTAAACCTCACTCCTATTTGGACCCCTTTTAAAACAAAAAATGGATATCAATTTTCATTGAAATCAGAGAACATTGAAATTTTGCCGATTTTGTTGGCGACCAATTTGAAAATGGCGGCCATTTGCTTGCAATTTTTTTTTTTGGTCAGAATATTCTACCAACCCTATTTAATATATATGCCAAGTCTTGTGGAAATCCCTTAGGCAGTTTCCGATATAAGTGAGGTCAAAGATTTTAACATATGTTCATAATAATAATAATAATAAGAAACGGTGCAAAAACAATAAGTCTCCAAACTTCGTTTGGGGACTTAATAAGAAACAGAGCAAACACAATATGTCTCCTGAAACTTCGTTAGGGGGACATAATAAGAAACGGAGCAAACACAACAAGATATGATATTATATGGCTCCCAAACGATGGATATCAATTCGCAACATCATAATCTACTTGGAAACCAAATTTCGCCCAAATCGGAGGATTTTTGTATTTTGGCAGCCATTTTTGGTTCAAAATGGCCACCATAGCAAACCAAAATGGTCGCCATATGGTGCAGCATGTCTTATTCCCTGTAAATATCCATTTCCATTGAAATCTGTTCATTTTTGAATTTTTAATGATTTTTTATATTTTTATATTGGCCATTTTGAAAATTTTAATAACAAAGAGCACAACTTTGAGTGATGATCTATTTTTGTGTCAAGTTTCAAAAGGGTCCACTATATGGTTTGAATTTAACATTTTTTGCACCTTGGTTACCATGGCAACGGTCGTCATTTTGAATGTTTTCAACCCTCCAAAAGCTGCCACACACTACGGTGAATATTCTTACAAAGCTTCATGAAAGGAATCCAAATTTTTTTTTTAATCCCCCCTTTTTTGTTTCTATGGCAACTGCGGCAAAGTTTGTCTAACTGATTCCGATTTTTTTGGCTTATCTCGTTCCACTAGATGTGGATGTTGTTCCTATCAAGTTTCATTAATTTCTGTTCTGCGAGTAACCTGATATGATCATTTTTGTGTTTTTCAATTTTTTAGCATTTTGGCCATTTCCATGGCAACGACAGCCATTTTGAAAAAATCAACCCTTAAAAGCACAACTTCACATTGTATATGATATTCCTACAAGGTTTCATAAAGTTTGATCAAGGCATCTCCGAGAAATCGAGCGGATAAAAATGTGTGGAAGAATAAGAATAATAGTGAAAAAGAAACATAGAATAGCAATACATCACCCGACAGCAGTCAGGGTGATGTAATAATAATAATAATAATAATAAGAAACGGTGCAAACACAATAAGTCTCCAAACTTCGTTTGGGGACTTAATAAATTGGCTGATTGAATGGCATTATACTTTTAATTTATATTAAATAAAAACTAATTTTATTTGTTATTTGTTTCATTCATGGTTAAATTTAATAAATGATGAGAGAAAACAATGTTTCATCTTCTAAAAGCTACTTCTTGCCATGTCACAATAACTGAAGGTGTGAGCTTTACAACGTGAAAGTAATGTAATTTTATAGGTTGTTAAGCAAAAATTGATGACTTAAAAAAAAGAAAATTATTTGATCAATTATTCTTTGTAATAAGTATAAGTTCTCAACGAGATAGAACCTTGTTATATCAGAAAATATCGTGGGAATATAAATGTGTAGCTTGTCTCACACTGAGACAGAAAACCCTCCCACTGAATAAACAGTTGATGACCTTCTACTTGCGAAAATTTTCTTTATCATTGTATGTACAGTAGAAAATATAATAAAACCTGCTTGCCATGACTCTCACCTCGTATTTGAAAATTCTAAACTAATGACATTAAATATCTTTGCTCTGTTAGGACTGTTATAATACTCTGTCCATTCTCTCATTAACATTTTACAATCTTCTTGCTTGGAAACATCTATCACATCAATTTCTCTCATTGAACCTAAAACAAAATCAAATCCATCGTATAAAATTCTTTTTTTTTAAATAAAGTAACCATTCAAAAGTATTTTGTATTGGAACAAATGTGGTAATTTCTCTAATAGAGCCTAAAACACAATGAAATTCATCATACCAAAACCTCCCATTCTTTTATGACTATTTACATTATATTTTGTATCAAAACAAACATGACAAATATAGTTAATTATGTAAACAGTTTTTTTTTAATTTTCTGTTGATATACATGTAAATTTAATTTTACATTAGCTTTAGTGATTCCATAGTAGAAATAAATCATTAATTATTTGTTTTTGTTTTTAATAGGTTGAAATAAAAATGGAATATACCCATACTTCCAGTTTAAGTAAACAGGGTTATAACTTGGAAACTGTACGAGTCATAATAACATAAATTGACTTTTGTATTGTGTTTAAAAATACTGTGAATATTTCTTAAAACACATATCCCTGAAGGTTTATAATAATACAAAAAAATAATTTTGAAGCATAAAAGCTATTCTTTTATTTTCTCCTCCACTTGATATGCATTTCAAGACATACAACAATCTCAAACATACTTACAATCTCAAACATACAACAATCTCAAACATACTTACCAACATAATTTTCTACATCCTGTATTGTGAATGTACGTGGTGGAACAGTTAAACTGAGACCATCCTTTTTCTCCACCAAAATGGGAGTATCAAAGCCATGTTTGTTGAAAAATTCTGGTGTCAGCTCACTCCCATGTAACCGGAGAATGGGAATTTCATCTCCGCTGTAATCATTCAAAATATATTAAAATTTATACATCTACAACAATGTACAGCACAATAAACAGTTAAATAAAATTGGCATGAAAATCATGTTTTTCAAAAATGCAACACACTTTCTTGAAATTATTACATTGCATTTCATCCTCTAAGTAAGACAGATAGAGATCAGCAATTATTTTTTATTTATAAAAAGCATGTGAGACAGATAAGTAAAAAAGAAATATATACTGTGTACTGATATTACCTTTTTCTAAAGGAATTCATACACTGTGGCAAAATTAGAATGGATTTATTCTTATTTATAGTGCATTCAATATGAACAGAATAATTGGAAACAAAAAATGCTTGTTTTACATGTTCATAAATTAAATATTGAATATTGTGTATTCACCTTAAGATAGTAAATACAAATCTTTTCCAATAAAAATTGCTGAATTTGGGTTGCAGTTAAAATTTTAGTTGTCGAACAAATGTTGTAATTTTGATAAAAAGAACAAAACATGGGCAGTAAGCATAAAAACTTCATATTAGAAAAGTGATTGCTTGTTCCATGAAATGGACAAATTTCTCACGAGTATAACATTCTTGTTACTTCAGCTCTTTGAATGACATCTAATCAAGATAATTCAGGTGTGTGTTACCTTGGAAATGTCCTGTTTTTCAGCTCTTTAATGAAAATCACAGTTCCAGTCTGAACAGCCTAGAATGAGATATTGACTTATATTTTAATTCTGAAATGTGTTCTTTTTTTTCTAAATTATATCAAGGATAACAAAAAAACAAAACAAAGGATAAATAGATTCATTGGAAATATATAATCAAGGTCAGGAACATCTTCTATGCATTTGTAAAATAAGATATTTTCCCCCCATTAAATGCAAAACTTCCTTTACAATGAATAAAATTTCTTCTGATTAATATAGAATATATGACTTCTTTAGCAAAAATGTACAAACCAAAACATTTAATTTTTCAAGGACATTATATAGCAATTAGTTCATGGCACTGAGGGTCATATGGCAGTATATGGACCGGTCCGTCACCCAAAAAATATTATATGGACCGAAGCTTCTGAGGTCCATATAATATTTTTTTGGTGATGGACCGGTCCATATACTGCCATATGACCCGAAGTGACATGAACTATTTGCTATATTATACTTTTTATCTAAAATAATGCAGATACCTGGCCGGTCCATATACGAAAATAGTGACCGGCTGCGCTAACAAAGACAAATAGGGAAAATAAAAACGTAAAGTGTAATACAGTCAAACTTGTCTATAGCGACCATTGAAGGGAGTTCTGAAAAAAGGTCGTATAAGACAGGGTGTCGTTGAATAGAGGTTGTGATATTTGCTCCCAAAATCTCGAGAGGAAAAACCTAGTTCAGGTATATAATCCGCATCAACTTGTAACCCGTTCGTGTGGAGGACAAATGCATGAATAGAGCTTAAATTATGGCAAGAAAAAGGTATATTAATGAAATAAAAAATATGTTCTATCGTTAAATATTTCCGTCCTTTGTGGGTGAAATTAAAAAAAAAGAATATCAAATGATCAAGTTTTTTACTTTCTTCCAACAGCTATTGTTATCTTAATTGTTATCGTAATTAGAATTAATCATTATGATTAGAAGAATGAAATTTCCTGACAAAACATTTTCAAACTTACTCGCCGAAAGCTATAAATAGCCTAATCACACAATCAGCATGTGTTTTAATACCTTGATCTGTTACCGCACGTTAAACGAATGTTGACAGAAATATATGCTGGGAACCAGTACTTCATATAATAATTTTCAAAATCACGATTATTTATTTATAAAACTGAAAGATTAAAACGGTATTTTCTATAATAAGCAATTTTAAATATTTAATTATAAATAAGAAATAAACCCAAATAAACCAAAACAACAATAATAAATCATCACGAGAACAACTTACCTGTAAAAAAAATGGCGGTCTTACACAATAATGCTAATCGTGACTTCATTTAATATGAAAAATCTATTATTATGAACTAGTAACAGGTATGGACTTTGGGAGTGCAAATATCAGCTAGAGGGATATTGGCAACAATCGCTGCATCAGCTGGGCAAAACAGACATTTTTCCAAAGTCGGGACTGTGTATGTTTATTTATTATCTAACTTCCGGTTTGATAATAATCCTCTAATAGTCATTATATGAAGGATTTTTACCCAAAGAACACGGTCGTTAGTCGCGTTAGGCAGTGGGTCGTTATATAAAGGTCGAATGCACGGGAAAACGCAAGGGAGGAATAAATAAGGTCGTTATATAGAGGGGGTCGCAAAGACAAGTTTGACTGTATATACATATATTGTTTTATGTTTTTTTGTTTGATGGTGTTTAATGCCACTTTCAACAATATTTCAGCTTTATCATGGCGGTCAGGTTTATTGGTGGAGGAAACCAGAGTACCTGGAGAAAACCACCTACCTGTCGCAAGTCACTGACAAACTTTACCACATAATGGTGTACACCTCTCCCTGATCCAGGTTAGAACTCACAACATCAGTGGTGATACTGATGGGCACTGATTGCATAGGTAGTTGTAAATCAAAACTACCATACGATCATGACAGCACATATATATATATATATAATGTATTTTGTCTCCATATTAAATATCAAGCAAAAACACTTCACTTCTTTTATGGAAAAAAGAATATTCTCACTAAAAAGATAAGCCAGTTCCTATTCTTAGGGGTGGCAGACATTCTTGTCTTGTACAAGACAAAAAAAAATCATGCACCTTTTCACCACGGTTCAGACTTTATTCTCATCAATAAAACCACCATTCTACTACACAAGTATTTTCAAATTAATCTATGTATACTATTCTGCTAGCCAACGATTTAATGATCTTGCACCTTTCACAGTGTTTGACTCTTTTTCTCACCCCTATCCAATCTGATATATACCTTATTTCCTACATTGTCTTCAGAATAATCATGTCTGTGGAAGTTTCTTCTCTTTTTTACTGAAATATAGATATATTCATAATGTCAATTATAACCTAGATGTTATAAAACAAAGATGTTCAGATGTAGCATTTAGTGACAGAAGTAAAGAGTACTGATTAACTGCAGGCTAGGGGCCATTTCATGCTCGTTTTAGCATACAATTTATGTTCATCATTGAAGACCCTACTACGACTGGAATGTAGAACAGTAATAAAAGTACTGTTCCTTTACTTTAATTTGTATCTATGTGTAATGTTTTAATACCGGAAGTTGTTCAAATCTTTTCACAAATAAACATTTCTGTCGTTTTTACACATGCATTCAAAATCAAATCATTCACAAACATTTTCATGTGGATTATAACCCATTAAAAGGTATGCTTATACTTATTTTGTCATTAAAATTGCAGCTGGACCGGAATGTCGAGGACAGCATGGCTATATATCGATGTCAAACTGCTTCCTAAGTTTCATTGTTCTTTGGATTCTTATTTTCGTGGGTCAGTCTACCCACAAAAACCACAAAAATTGGTACCCCACGCATAAAAGTAAACCAGAGGCTCTCAAGAGCCTGTATCGTTCACCTGGTAATAAAAAAAACCAATTGGTCCTATGTAAAAACTATGTCCTGCGTCATCTTGGAATTACGATCAACATAAAAAACACAAAGTTTGTAAAGGACCTTCCAATGATTGATGCACAGTTTAGGTTCAATCAGTGCAATAGCTTCAGAGAAGAATATATTTCTGTATTTTCCCCATATGGTTCTGTGTTAATACTATGACCTGTGGTGGCAGCCATCTTGGATTTCCGATCGGCATAAAAAACAGGACCTTCCAATGATCATTCCTGGGCAGTTTGGTTTCAACTGTCCAAGTGGTTTCAGAGAAGAAGCATTTTGAAACATTTTTCCCATAGGGTCCAATGTTAAACTAAGTCCTGCCGTAGCCGCCATTTTGAATTTCATATCAGAATAAAAAACGTATATTTTGTAGAGGACCATTCAATGAACATTCATGCACAGTTTGGCTTTAATCATATTTGTAGTTTCTGAGAAGAAGGCATTTGAACATTTTCCCATAGGGTCCAATGTTAATCTATGTCCTGCGGTGGTGGCCATCTTGGATTTCCGATCGGCATAAAAAACACACACCTTGTAGAGGACCTTCCAATGATCATTCCTGGGCAGTTTGGTTTCAATTATCCAAGTGGTTTCAGAGAAGAAGCGTTTTGAAACATTTTTCCCATAGGGTCCAATGTTAAACTAAGTCCTGCCGTAGCCGCCATTTTGAATTTCATATCGGAACAAAAAACGTAAAGTTTGTAGAGGACCATCCAATGTACACACATATGGACAGTTTGGCTTTAATCATATTTGTAGTTTCTGAGAAGAAGGCATTTGAACATTTTCCCATAGGGTCCAATGTTAATCTATGTCCTGCGGTGGTGGCCTTCTTGAATTTTCGATCGGCATAAAAAAACAGAAACTTTGTAGAGGACCTTCCAATGATCATTCCTGGGCAGTTTGGATTCAATTGTCCTAGTGGTTTCAGAGAAGAAGCGTTTTGAAACATTTTTCCCATAGGGTCCAATGTTAAACTAAGTCCTGCCGTAGCCGCCATTTTGAATTTCATATCGGAACAAAAAACCTAACGTTTGTAGAGGACCATCCAATGAACATTCATGTACAGTTTGGCTTTAATAATATTTGTAGTTTCTGAGAAGAAGGCATTTGAACATTTTCCCATAGGGTCCAATGTTAATCTATGTATTGTGGTGGCGGCCATCTTGGATTTCCGATCGGCATAAAAAACATAAAATTTGTAGAGGACCTTCCAATGATCATTCCTGGGCAGTTTGGTTTCAACTGTTCAAGTGGTTTCAGAGAAGAAGCGTTTTCAAACATTTCCCCCATAGGGTCCAATGTTAATCTATGTCCTGCGGTGGTGGCCATCTTGGATTTCCGATCGGCATAAAAAACAGAAAATTTGTAGAGGACCTTCCAATGATTATTCCTGGGCAGTTTGGTTTCAATTATCCAAGTGGTTTCAGAGAAGAAGCGTTTTGAAACATTTTTCCCATAGGGTCCAATGTTAAACTAAGTCCTGCCGTAGCCGCCATTTTGAATTTTATATCGGAACAAAAAACGCAAAGTTTGTAGAGGACCATCCAATGAACATTCATGTACAGTTTGGCTTTAATCATATTTGTAGTTTCTGAGAAGAAGGCATTTGAATATTTTCCCATAGGGTCCAATGTTAATCTATGTCCTGCGGTGGTGGCCATCTTGGATTTCTGACCGGCATAAAAAACAGAAACTTTGTAGAGGACCTTCCAATGATCATTCCTGGGCAGTTTGGTTTCAACTGTCCAAGTGGTTTCAGAGAAGAAGCATTTTGAAACATTTTTCCCATAGGGTCCAATGTTAAACTAAGTCCTGCCGTAGCCGCCATTTTGAATTTCATATCGGAACAAAAAACGTATTGTTTGTAGAGAATCATCCAATGAACATTCATGTACAGTTTGGCTTTAATCATATTTGTAGTTTCTGAGAAGAAGGCATTTGAACATTTTCCCATAGGGTCCAATGTTAATCTATGTCCTGCGGTGGCGGCCATCTTGAATTTCCGATCGGCATAAAAAAACAGAAACTTTGTAGAGGACCTTCCAATGATCATTCCTGGGCAGTTTGGTTTCAATTATCCCAGTGGTTTCAGAGATGAAGCGTTTTGAAACATTTTTCCCATAGGGTCCAATGTTAAACTAAGTCCTGCCGTAGCCGCCATTTTGAATTTCATACCAGAACAAAAAACGTAAAGTTTGTAGAGGACCATCCAATGAACATTCCTGTACAGTTTGGCTTTAATCATATTTGTAGTTTCTGAGAAGAAGGCATTTGAACATTTTCCCATAGGGTCCAATGTTAATCTATGTCCTGCGGTGGTGGCCATCTTGGATTTCCGATCGGCATAAAAAACACACACCTTGTAGAGGACCTTCCAATGATCATTCCTGGGCAGTTTGGTTTCAATTATCCAAGTGGTTTCAGAGAAGAAGCGTTTTGAAACATTTTTCCCATAGGGTCCAATGTTAAACTAAGTCCTGCCGTAGCCGCCATTTTGAATTTTATATCGGAACAAAAAACGCAAAGTTTGTAGAGGACCATCCAATGAACATGCATGTACAGTTTGGCTTTAATCATATTTGTAGTTTCTGAGAAGAAGGCATTTGAACATTTTCCCATAGGGTCCAATGTTAATCTATGTCCTGCGGTGGTGGCCATCTTGGATTTCCGACCAGCATAAAAAACAGAAAATTTGTAGAGGACCTTCCAATGATCATTCCTGGGCAGTTTGGTTTCAACTGTCCAAGTGGTTTCAGAGAAGAAGCATTTTGAAACATTTTTCCCATAGGGTCCAATGTTAAACTAAGTCCTGCCGTAGCCGCCATTTTGAATTTCATATCGGAACAAAAAACGTATTGTTTGTAGAGAATCATCCAATGAACATTCATGTACAGTTTGGCTTTAATCATATTTGTAGTTTCTGAGAAGAAGGCATTTGAACATTTTCCCATAGGGTCCAATGTTAATCTATGTCCTGCGGTGGTGGCCATCTTGAATTTCCGATCGGCATAAAAAAACAGAAACTTTGTAGAGGACCTTCCAATGATCATTCCTGGGCAGTTTGGTTTCAATTATCCAAGTGGTTTCAGAGATGAAGCGTTTTGAAACATTCTTCCCATAGGGTCCAATGTTAAACTAAGTCCTGCCGTAGCCGCCATTTTGAATTTCATACCAGAACAAAAAACGTAAAGTTTGTAGAGGACCATCTATTGAACATTCATGTACAGTTTGGCTTTAATCATATTTGTAGTTTCTGAGTAGAAGGCATTTGAACATTTTCCCATAGGGTCCAATGTTAATCTATGTATTGCGGTGGTGGCCATCTTGGATTTCCGATCGGCATAAAAAACATAAAATTTGTAGAGGACCTTCCAATGATCATTCCTGGGCAGTTTGGTTTCAAATGTCCAAGTGGTTTCAGAGAAGCATTTTGAAACATTTTTCCCATAGGGTCCAATGTTAAACTAAGTCCTGCCGTAGCCGCCATTTTGAATTTCATATCGGAACAAAAAACCTTAAGATTGTAGAGGACCATCCAATGAACATTCATGTACAGTTTGGCTTTAATCATATTTGTAGTTTCTGAGAAGAAGGCATTTGAACATTTTCCCATAGGGTCCAATGTTAATCTATGTATTGCGGTGGTGGCCATCTTGGATTTCCGATTGGCATAAAAAACATAAAATTTGTAGAGGACCTTCCAATGATCATTCCTAGGCAGTTTGGTTTCAATTATCCAAGTGGTTTCAGAGAAGAAGCGTTTTGAAACATTTTTCCCATAGGGTCCAATGTTAAACTAAGTCCTGCCGTAGCCGCCATTTTGAATTTCATACCAGAACAAAAAACGTCAAGTTTGTAGAGGACCATCTAATGAACATTCATGTACAGTTTGGCTTTAATCATATTTGTAGTTTCTGAGTAGAAGGCATTTGAATATTTTCCCATAGGGTCCAATGTTAATCTATGTCCTGCGGTGGCGGCCATCTTGGATTTCCGACCGGCATAAAAAACCTTAAATTTGTAGAGGACCTTCCAATGATCATTCCTGGGCAGTTTGGTTTCAACTGTCCAAGTGGTTTCAGAGAAGAAGCATTTTGAAACATTTTTCCCATAGGGTCCAATGTTAAACTAAGTCCTGCCGTAGCCGCCATTTTGAATTTCATACCAGAACAAAAAACGTAAAGTTTGTAGAGGACCATCTAATGAACATTCATGTACAGTTTGGCTTTAATCATATTTGTAGTTTCTGAGAAGAAGGCATTTGAACATTTTCCCATAGGGTCCAATGTTAATCTATGTATTGCGGTGGCGGCCATCTTGGATTTCCGATCGGCATAAAATACATAAAATTTCTAGAGGACCTTCCAATGATCATTCCTAGGCAGTTTGGTTTCAATTATCCAAGTGGTTTCAGAGAAGAAGCATTTTGAAACATTTTTCCCATAGGGTCCAATGTTAAACTAAGTCCTGCCGTAGCCGCCATTTTGAATTTCATATCGGAACAAAAAACCTTAAGATTGTAGAGGACCATCCAATGAACATTCATGTACAGTTTGGCTTTAATCATATTTGTAGTTTCTGAGAAGAAGGCATTTGAACATTTTCCCATAGGGTCCAATGTTAATCTATGTCCTGCGATGGCGGCCATCTTGGATTTCCGATCGGCATAAAAAACAGTAACTTGGTAAAGGACATTCCAATGATCATTCCTTTACAGTTTGGGTTCAGTCAGTTCATTAGTTTCAGAGAAGAAGATCTTTGAAATTTCAGCCAATCAGAGCATATTATTGGCCCTGGCAGCCATATTGAATATCCGACTGGAACGAAAAACAGTAACTTTGTAGAGGACCATCCAAGGAACATTCCTGCTAAGTTCGGTTCCAATTGGCCAAGTGGTTTCGGAGAAGAAGCTTGAAATGTGAAAAGTTTACAGACGACAGACGACAGACGACGGACGCCAAGTGATGGCAATAGTTCACATGGACCTTTGGTCCAGGTGAACTAATAATGATATGAAGCTATTTTAAGAGTATGGAAAATTTGAATTAGTATTAATAGTCTTAATACTTTTCCACTTCTAAAGAACCCTACCACTTTCAAATTTCATTTATATAGCTATCATCAACACTGACTTAAATTAGTATAATCCCCAAAATTTATTATACATACATGTCTTAGCTTGCCTTCATCAATGACCCAAGACAAATCAATATATTCCAAAATGATTATACTTACATAAGAGTGGACCATGTGTCAGCTGACAGTTAGGACAATGGTATATTTCAATATCCGATGCCTGGTGCTCTTGTACGCCAACACAGCTGGAATATTAAAAGTTAATTTAAATAGTGAAGATTTCAAGATATGACAATATTTTTTTTAGTAATCAATGATAGTCCTTGTAACAAAGATTTAGCCTGGAAAACTATATTTTATGAAACCGCATCGGTGCTGTAATGGTTAGCATGCTTGCCTCGAGTGCTGTAGATTGTGGGTTTGAGCCATGCTCGGGTCAAACTAATAACTATAAAACTGGTATTTCCTGCTTCTCCAATAAGCACACAGAATTAAGGAGTAAGAGCAGAGACGGGTTAGCTCGGAATCACGTTACGGTGTCTGAGTACAGTGACATGTCTATCTGCAGACTTTTGTTTCAGTGAGCTAGCATTATAAAGATACAACTAAGTGTGTTAGTCTAGTACAAAGCAGACATCATCCATCAGACACACATTAGGTAGAATGGTAAAGAATGAAAAGATTCTGAATGATTTTGATTGGTTGATGCTCACAGTAGGGTGGTCAAACCAAAAATTTAAATGCTAAAAAATCATCCAATTATAGCTTAGGCCAAAAAAAAAAATATGTGTGTTTACGGTCACCCGACCCACCCTATTTTTCAGCCTCCGACCCTAACCTTTTTTATCGGCAATTATTCGACATTAATTTTTGATAGCGACCCTATCAATTTTTACTCAGAATTCGGATAACCATTTTTGTTGTTTAATCAGCAGCAATGTTTTATTTATTCAACCGCTAGCTTTTTGTCGAAATTGAGAGCAAAGAAGGTTGAAAAACTGTGTAACTCGTCATAAATCAGTTCCAACAAATGACGGCTTACTGGAAATTCCGAAAATGAAATACCGGAATCGGATTGCGGAAGCGGGAACGACTATTTCCGGTTTTGCCGATAGTTAAAAAAACAAAAAAAATTAATGCCGACCGACCGACCCTAAATTTTTTTGACATGTGACAGTAAACACACATATATTTTTAATACGACAGTGCATACAAAATGGGAAATTTTGGTCCAAAAATTATTAAAATCGGTTGAGCTGTTCAAAAGTTATGGCCTTTTTGGTGAGTAAAAAGTGGTTGATTTTCTGTTTTTTTGATAAATGTTAAAAAAAAATTACATTTTTGGACCAAAATATATTTGTTTCACTACGTAATAGGTTATCATGCTTTCTTCTATTGTACTGTAGTGTATCCTCCTTATGCTTCAAAAAGAGGTATTACACACACCTGTAGGTGTTCTATGAAAAAAATGCCACAAAATTTAAAACCTTGAAAATAGCCTTTGGACTTAGTTTTTTTAATTTATGTGTCAGCCGTCCGATTATTCAAACTACCAGGTTTGTGGTCAAATATCTTCAAAAACCTTTAACTTACAAGGCTGAAACTTGCAGCACTGTCCACAAACTGCCCAGTCTCTAGGAAAAAATATCAAGAATAACATTTATTCAATTAACATTTTTTTTATTTTAATATTATTTCTTTTGCGCAGGCCTCCATAATTTTTACGTCAAATTTTATTAAAAAAATCAAGTTTTTGGTCATAAAAAGTTTGAAAAAAATACTAGAATTTTTCTGAATACTGATTTTGGTAGGGAAAAAAACCCTCTAACAGGGAACACCTATATTTATCAACAAAAAAAATTCTCAAAATCTGTAGCTCCAGAATTATAAACTCCACAGCTTAATATTTTGAACTCCGTAAAGTGTAAAAATAATTTATTTTAGGGAATTAATTATATTTTTTATGCTCAAATTGATATTTTTATGGTAAACGACCTCAATCTTCATACATCAATGAAGGTATTATTACAGCTTGTGTAAAAACTGCCATTTTTTCCATTGAAAATGTCAATTTTCTTTGTTCAATCAAATTTTCAGATAATTCCCGAAATTGATACAATTTCAATGATTGTCGAATATAATAATAATATTAAATGTTCAAGTGTTTGGTATCATTTTGATCCTATAACTGTATACTACAAGGTAAAAACTATCAGCAACCCCAATTCTGACACTGGTATGAACTATGTACTGGTACTATGTACTATGAACTAAGCCCTCTACCTGGAAATTTAGTAAAAAAATATTTCAATTATGGCCCCGTATTCCATGAAGTTTTATTTGGACTATCAGATATGTTCTCTGTACAATTTATAAGCCAGCCTTTAATGTTATTTTATCTTTTAAACATTTAATTAGCACATTTTATACATGATTTTCATTTTTTTGTCTGGGAAAAACCTCAAATTTGACAATTTTAGCCGATTTAAGCGAACAGTTCATGCGATTAGAAAGTCACAAATTTTCAAAGTTATCATTTTTATTGTCACAAATCAATAAACTGTTATCTTCAACTATTAACTATAATCTTAATTCAGAACAGTCCTCAATGTTACTCTCTTTTCTTTATACTATTATTTTACATTTGACGACAACAAATAGTGCTGTGTCCCAGTTCATGACCAACTTATTCCAAATGCAATTATTGTGATTTCTTTAAATTGTGTGTTTTGTGATCCTATGCATATTTGATTAATTGAATCATAATCAACAACATCAACTTTCAGAAGTGGCATTTTAATGATTTAAAACTTCATGATCAACTGAGATGCTAGTCACACCTGTCAAATAAAGATAAACATTAATAAATTATACAGAATAAAAATGAAGAACTAAAAATAATGTTATCTTTTCTAGAAATAGTTTATCATCTACAAATGAAAAGTCTTTTTGTACAATATACTATTTGACTAAAAATTATCTTTACATATATATGTTTGGTGGCAACTAGATTCTATATGAAAAATAGCTTTATTCCAGAAATGTTTGCTGCATGCATCATAATTTAAATGTTCTGTCATACCAAAGAAGTGTGCACACAGAGATGTAATGAAAAAAAAATGTAAATAATTAAACATCGCATATCACAGATATGTACATGTAGTCATGTTACATTGTACATAACCATGCACATACTGTAATGTATGCATTAAGCATATATTTCATAAAGCTTCCCTAATAGCACTGAAACATGACAATATGTTTTACAATAAATTGTTTCAAAAATGTTGCATGGAAATTCAGGTTACTATTTTTTTTTTAAATAGACCTATGTATTGCTACAGCATACACTAGGAACTTAATGAGAAATGCATAAATTTTATCTCAGTTTTTCATGTAGACAAATTTTATTTAAAACAAACAAATAACTGGAGGCTCCCAGGAGCCTGTAATCGCTCACCTGGTTTTCAATTTGACATCTAAAGTTGATAGAAAATGGGGGCGTTACACATAATTTTGAAAGTGGGCCACCCAAAGATCATTTCAACTCAAATTTCTCAGCAAAAGATTTAGATGTGATTTTTATCTCATAATATTCCTAAACGGAATAAACTGGCTGAAAAAATCTCACAGAAAAACCCAGAATAAATGTTAAACTACTCATTGCCATGTAGCTACAGGTAAAATTTGAGCTCATTTTGACTTATACTAAAGCAGCAATGGACAATTGAAGAAATTTCTATTTTTAGCAACAGCAGCCATTTTGAATGGAGGGTGGGGCTGTTGGACACAAAATTGAAAGGGGACCACCCAAGGACCATCCCAGCCAAATTTGCTTTAATTTGATTCAGCGGTTTCAGAGGAGAAGATTTAAATGTGATCTTTTATCAAAATATGCCTAATTTGCATAATCGGTATAAATCGACTGAAAGAAAAATTTCACAGAAAAAAACGGAATATATGTTAAACTACTCCTTGCCATGTAGCTGCAGGTAACATTTGAGCTCATTTTGACTTGTACTAAAGCAGCAATGGACAATTGAAGAAATTTCTATTTTTAGTAACAGCAGCCATCTTGAATGGAGGGCGGGGCTGTCGGACACAGTTTTGAAAGGGACCCACCCAGGGACCATCCTAGCCAAATTTGTTTTAATTTGGTTCAGCGGTTTCAGAGGAGAAGATTTAAATGTGATCTTTTATCAAAATATGCTTAATTTGCATAATCGGCATAAATCGGCTGAAAGAAAAATTTCACAGAAAAACCCAGAATAAATGTTAAACTACTCTTTGCCATGTAGCTGCAGTTAAAATTTGAGCTCATTTTGACTTATACTAAAGCAGCAATGGACAATTAAAATTTCATCCCCCCTTCTTTCTATTTTTAGCTTGGCGGCCATCTTGGTTGGAAGTCTGGATCACCAGACACAATTTTGGAAGGGGGCCATTCCACCAAAGTTTGGTTCAAATTGGCCCAGTGGCTTCAGAGGAGTTGATTAAAATGTGAAAAGTTAACGGACGGACGCTCAGTGGTGACAATAGCTCACCTGACCCTTTGGGTCAGGTGAGCTAAAAAGCAATAGATAAATATGTAACAAAACGAGTTATCTACATGACTCCGCTCTCACAAAGCTTTTTGTTGTGAAAATTACTGTTGAAAGGTGCGACGAAATCTTGGTCGCAGTTCCACAAATTTTTGATAGGGTGAAATCTGTAGCCCTATGGTCCGCCAAAAAAAGAAAAAAGGACCATAAAGGGCTACAGTTCCGCAGCTACTATAAACCAATCAAATGTCGCGATACTCATAATAACATACATGTAATTACAGATCCCTTCAAGTGTATCAACGATCATACTCTCAGGTCGGACACAGAGTTTCGTCGGACTTGAAGAGAGTGTCACTCTTAAAATTGTCCAACAAAATCCTCCCAGATCGGAGTGAGAGTGAGAGTATCCCATGTCGGAGTGAGAGTCTCCACTCTCAGATAGTTAAACTGTAAACAGGAAACGTCCCCAAATTCTGCTAACCAATAAATTTGTGCATAAAGAAACATACGTATCTTAGTAAAGCTGAAGTAAATGAGTGATATACAGTACGGAAAGTATAGATATGATAGCGGCTGTCACGAGCGATATATACAATAATATCCATGAATAAAATGTATTAAAATGCAGTACCCATGTTTTAAGTGCACTAGAAGTGAATATTAATATGTCCCTATGTACTCGTGACAATCGATGCCAAGGCCCTTTCACTTGCTGCAGACAGTTGCCGGTTTACGATATCGGGTGCGTTTGCTCTTTTACGTGTTTGCCAAATGTAGGGCGAACGAACCCGGGTAAATAATTCTAATTTATACATTTATTTCTTTAAAGGTAAATTTGGATTAAAATTAATTAGTAAAATTTAAGTTTTATTTTGTTTATGGCAAATGGGTCATAAATCTGTAAATCCCGTTTTTTTTTCTTCTTGAAAATTGGCAGTCTGCGGAGTCCTGATATAGGTGAAATAATATTTTATTAGTGTATTCTACGTTTTTTTTTACAGTTTATCTGTCAAAACATCACCCATCTCAGCATGTCATCGTATCGTGCATTCATGATATACAAATACACCTATCACAGGTGTGGAAAAAAAACGTTGCTCAAGACTCATTTTACTAAGACTTATAAACATAGATAACTATTAAATTGCGTTTTCGATTTTCAAGCCGTCTTCCAATTTATTTGTACTTAAAAAATTAATATATATCTTTTTTCTTATATATGTGTATAAATATCTTAAAAAAAAAAAAAAAATTACGGTGAGTAATTATTATACGTCATGATATCGTTGTTTAGGTAAATACTTATTAGACAGATTTTTTTTAAAACCATTTTTGTCTTTTTAATTGATAACTGACCCAAGCTAAATAAATGAAATATGACTTAATGTGTTATATAAATCCTTGCCTTCTATAAATTTTAATTTCTTATCTAATTCTTATTCTTATTTAACAATATGGTCAGGTTGTTATTTTCATTGAATGGCATCTCAAAATAGATGGCTTCAGAGTAGGGGTTCTTCATGTATATTGGTTACATCCTGTATATTACAACTGACAGCTAATGCATGACAAACAATTTTAATCAGCCATCATTATCATAAAATACATTTTTTTAATCTTTATTTTGATGATGGCACCTAATTCCCATCACCTAATCCAAATTAGTATAGTAGAGGAGTACCGTATTTTTCGGACGATAAATCTAGATAAAAATGACGATTTTGTTTACAGTACAAAAAATGTAGGACTGAAAGTCACAGTTTAAATTTTGTATTTTGACAAAACATATAGGACAAAAAGTCACAGGACAAAAAGTCAAACATGAAAATAAGACATCAACATACGACAAAATGTGTACATTGCTACATATTCATGAACAACACATCTGAACTTAGAATGTCATGGATATTGGGAAATATTACCCAATTATGCATACATGTATCAGTGTATGCATATTGTGACTTTCTGTCCTACCTACATACCGTACATGAATCTAGGTGTATATATACATATTGTGACTTTTTGTCCTACCTACATACGGTACATCAATCAAGGTATATATATATATATTGTGACTTTTTGTCCTGTGACTTTCTGTCCGTTTACCCAAAAAATGTATACCTTTATTTTGCTGTAGGTTTATTTCTGAATAAGAAGACTCATATCATCGATGTTCTTGGTGTTATTTTTTTTTTAAATAAAGCAATAAAATTATACTAACACAGGGTGCAATTCTGGGGATAAAATATTCAACATCCGAAAAAATCAATATTCAATGATTGAAGTGTTAGCGAAAATCAGTTCAATATTGTATTTTATAATAAAATATATACTATAAAAAATGTATCTTGTTGAAAAAAATCACAGGGTGGATCGATTTACAATATAAAATTATTATCACAAAATATCTAAATATAGCTTTTCCATCAAACACGAGCATGCGCACGTGATTGTAGTAAAAAATGGCGGTTGCAATACATCTCACAGTAAACATGTAGAACAAGCTTTTTATACTAAATATACTGGAAAATAATTTATATCGATTTCGTTACTTAATCGATATTTTATTGCAATAATTTATATGAGGCTATGGGTGTTTAAACGTCACTTTTCAACAATATTTCAGTTATATATTGACCTTTGAGCTACCTTTCCTGGCACGAATATGTTGCAAGGTAGAAATACACAAGGGTATATATATACAGTACACTCCAAGTGTATCAACGATCATACTCTGAGGTCGGACATATTCCTCCAAAAATGTCCGACAAATTTGAGAGTCAACACTCTCTAAGTCCGACTATTTGGTCGGACATCGTGGTCGGATATTTAAAGATTTTTTTTACATTTCTCGAGGTGAACATGTCAAACATTTTGTGATCGATGCGTATTTGTAAGCGTACTTTCTTTCCGGTTTGTAGAATGTCCGGGTACGTAAATACCCTAGTGTATTTCTACCTTGCACCATATTTGTGCCAGGAAGGGTAGCTCAAAGGTCAATATATAACTGAAATATTGTTGAAAAGTGACGCTTAAACACCCATAGCCTCATATAAATTATTGCAATAAAATATCGATTAAGTAATGAAATCGATATAAATTATTTTCCAGTATATTTAGTATAAAAAGCTTGTTCTACACGTTTACTGTGAGATGTATTGCAACCACCATTTTTTACTACAACCACGTGCGCATGCTCGTGTTTGATGGAAGGCTATAGCTATATTTAGATATTTTGTGATAATAATTTTATATTGTAAATCGATCCAGCCTGTGATTTTTTTCAACAAGATACATTTTTTTATAGTATATATTTTATTATCAAATACAATATTGAACTGATTTTCGCTAACACTTCAATCATTGAATATTGATTTTTTTCGGATGTTGAATATTTTATCCCCGGAATTGCACCCTGTTAGTATACTTTTATTGCTTTATTTAAAAAAAAATAACACCAAGAACACCGATGATACGAGTCTTCTTATTCAGAAATAAACCTACAGCAAAATAAAGGTATAAATTTTTTGTACTGTAAACAAAATCGTCATTTTTATCTAGATTTATCGTCCGATAAATACAGTACTCCTCTACTATACTAATTTGAATTAGGTGATGGGAATTAGGTGCCATCATCAAAATAAAGATTTAAAAAATGTATTTTATGATAAAGATGGCTAATCAGGGCTCACGTTGCAGGGCGATTCGGGCGAAGAAGTCGCCTTGTGGCTGCTCACTTCGCTTTGTACTAGTGCCAAAAGAGAAGTGGAAGTCGCCCTGTGATTTTACCAAGTCGCTTTGCTAATTTTAACTGTTAAAAAACATCGGTATATTTTTACTACAAAATTTCCATTTTTTAAAACCGCCATTGTAAAGGGACGTAATCGAAACAGTTACGAAGATAAAACCTGTACTACGGATCCGAACTTGGGAAAATAACGTCGGTATTGTTTCATTTCATTTATTTGGGGTTTGATGGCGGCTATCCAAAGGGATTGTTAACTTAGTGGATATGATTAGTTTCTTAATTAATATCAATCAGTGATTAAAGAGAAGCAATGTAAATAATATACACTCATTAAAATTTGATTAAATAATTAGCAATTTCACAGCTTGTGTTGGTTTTTTTTGGCATATATTTATCTTATCTAATGTTTTGTCATTCTACACACCGGAAAGAAAGTACGCTTACAAATACGCATCGATCACAAAATGTTTGACATGTTCACCTCGAGAAATGTAAAAAAAATATTTAAATATCCACTCTCACGTCCGACCAAATAGTCGGACTTAGAGAGTGTTGACTCTCAAATTTGTCGGACATTTCTCTGGAGTGAGTCGGACCTGAGAGTATGAGCGTTGATACACTTGGAGTGTACTGTATACGCTCCCTTGGTTAATGGTAGAAGTATGAATAAGTACTTAGTATGGTACATGTACTTCAAAATCTTCCACAATATGACTGCCAAACCAGAAATAAATTAAAAGAAAAATCATGTGACCTAAACCGGAACTCTAGTCGATTTTTTTTCAAATAAAAATGAAACAATGTTCGGTAGCGGTTACGAAAACTGTTCGGAGTTTGAGTTTTAGGTGGTGTTATTCTTAAGCTTGATATTTTGTACACAAAAAGAAAAATTACTGTTCTTCAGGAGCGTTTCAGGTAGCACCTGCCTCATATTACCATTTATATTACAATGCTTCTGAAAAAGTTCTGTTCAACGAAAAAAAAGTCCAAATGTAAAACATGTCGCCAAATACAAAGAAGAAAGGTGGAGGCTATTACTCTATGTATGCTGAAATTTATGGAGACAATCTTCAATGCTAAAGTGCAATAAAGTTTTGAAATGTGTTCTTATAATATGACGTATGTATGTAAACTGTTTAAATTTTATTCTGATGTCCCAGAACTGTCAGATTGAAAATATAAACAATAATATGCATCCAGTATCGCTGCAGGAATGGCTCCAGATGTCAATTTTATACCACTTGTTAAATGTTGTAATACCTTCCGTGATACCAATCCTTGCAAACATCACATTCTATCATAAATTCGGACTCATCATAAGGTTTTCTACATAAACAATAAACTGTCTCAGTCTCTGCCATATTGTTTTCAACAGGAAACATGGACCGCGTCTGTGCAATATAATTTGATCGGATTGGGGACATTGATTCGGGCACATATTACAAAACAATTCCGGAAAAATATGAATTCATTCCGTTTTGTAACTTGGATAATCATGTGATTGGTATCACGGAATGTCGAATAGTCCCGTTCGTACAGAGTAATCCTAGACAAAATATCATTAGTTTCACATTTATTGTATATAAGTATAAAACAATTATGTCTCTGAATTAAAAAATATAACATAATGTATAATATTTCTATGTTAAAATGTGGCTGACTAGACGAGTACCAACAAATAAACAGACAAATGTTTTATTTGCCAATCAGTGGCGCCCTTACGAGCAGAATAATCACATAATATATTTATATATCAATATCAATATTTTATTCCAATTAAGGTCCCTCAAGGGGCAATAACAAATATACATTCATAATTATATCAGCAGTTACAACAATACAGCATGGAGACATATGTTCATAAACAAGACAATTCTAACTATTTAAATAATGACATGTTACAGCAAGTTGGCTGTGTTTTGGCAGCACGACCCGAGGAGAGGCAAGGAGTAATGCATAGTAGCAGAGTACATTGTATGGTTGAAGAATGGACTACATGTATGCGATTACTTAGCTGGAGGAGACACCAGGGGACGATGCTTAAGAATTGTATTTTGATTCTCCCCGTGTCTGATCCAGCAAAGCAAGCGGCTCAAGTAGTAAAAATCATGTGTTTGATGAAAGGACTGTGATTACTTAGCTGGAGGAGACACCAAGGGACGGTGCTTAAGGATCGCATTTCGATTCTCCCCGTGTCTGATCCAGGCAAGCAAGCAGTTCAAGTAATAAACTGAAATGGGAATAAATAGATGTATCGTTTATCTGCAACAGACACCAAGGGACAGTGCTTCAGGATATGCATTGCATCTACTAAGATTAGCAATGAGCATTCCTCCTCGTGTCTAGTGCAGACAAACAATATTTATATTTTAGACATTAATATGTAGATTTTGTTATTAAAATTGAAGCAGTGTTATTCAGTTATTTAAATTATCTGCAGTATTTATAAATAAAGTGACACAACTCTTTTAAAACTGATACATCCTCACAGGTCAGTAACCAGTAAACAATTTCTTGAGGATTTAATTGTAGAAAATTGTTACATGATTGAGATATTGTTCTGAACAGCTCTTGTCGCTCTTCTCTAAATTTACTGCATGCAGCAAAGGAGAAATTGAATTTCATCTTCTACCTCTCCCGAGTTGCACTACCCACACAACCTTTGGTGTGGAGGGATACCCTGGTATCTACCATGCAGTCTCAATATGTAGACGATGTGCTGAGATTCTTAGTTTTGTTAAACATCTCCTATGCTCAAAATTACCAATAACAGATAGATAATTTTCAAACCCAAAATGTACTTTGAATGTGGTGTAAGTGCGAAGCTTCCCTTCTGAGTATTGTTTCATCTGATTTTTCCATAGTTCCAAAAATCCCTCTTTGATTTGTCTATTGAGGCTGTTTTTTTTAATTTTCTTTCCTTTCAACTGACTAATTGTTGGAAAATTTTGAAGTATACATTGGAGAGATCCGTACCATGATGATTTGTTTTGATTATATAGTTGTTTTGATTGTTCGTAAGCGTTTTGTAGTAAAGGAAATTTTTATAGATATTCAAGTCGGTTCCAATAGGGGGAAATACTTTTTATAATATCGTAATAGAGTGGGAAACGACCAAGTTCTGATAAAACAGCAAAGTTGGTGGGTTTTTTTAATGAACACCTAAAATAAATTTACAAAATTTAGTATGTAATTTTTAACAAACGAGATTTGAGTAAATTCTGTCCGGAGATAAAGTTCCATGTCTAAATCTAGCTGTATTTGAGTTAAAAGTGCCCCATATTTCACAGCCATAAAGCACAATGGGTTTGATTGTGTGATCAAATATATGTATACTAGTTTTGGGTTTTTGGTACAATGATTACAATAATTTGTGTATGATTTATGACACATATGACCAACACAGATAATAATTGAAACTACCATGATCAGATAAAGGAAAAAAAGAAAATAACTAATTTAATTTAAGATCTTTATATAAACAAAATCAAAACAAAAGACACGATCAGCATAAGCTTCAAAACTTGTGTCGACTTAATTGCCAACATAACTGCAACTGTTTTACGGCTAATTACCACTAATTAAGGACCTTGGTTCCTAGCGACTTTCTTCTGAGCAGCAAATATTCTATTGTGCAAAATCTGATAGGAAAATACAAGCTCTGGAATATTGTAATTAAGAGACCATTATACTCCATATGCAAGTGCTACTGGAATGTTGCACTTCATATATATATAAATAAATACGTAGACATCAAATATTGCGCTTCATCAGGAACTCTCAAATTCGAAAGATTGGAAAGCCAAATGATTTAAAGCTTTGGGAAAGTTCATCGAATGGCAAAATTGAATTAATCATCTTAGTGGTATTTTTTTTTGTTCTCAATGCGCCATCATGGTCATTTTTCTTGTTGCAGGTCACAGGTATGAAACAGATCTTTGTTCTCAGTCCGCCCTCGTTCTCATTTTTATAAGAGCAGGTCACGGTATGTAACATATCTTGTTATATCCGTCACGGATACCGGGTACCCTTAGTTCAAGTTCTATGGGATGCACACTATTCGTCATTATTGAGCTTTGAATCAGTCAATGGAAAGGTATATTGATTCTACTAATTGTAGTTTGCTTATTGCTTTTAATATGCTTATGCTTACTTTTAATATGCTTATGCCGACTTTTAATTTGCTTTGCTTATTTATATTATATTATTTTGAAGATGTCATGTAAATGTCAAGTTTTACATATAAATGTGTAGACAAACTTATAAGTACACCTTGGATTATTTTCCAAAATGAGTATTTCATTATGATTTAATGAAAAAACAAGACAATTGTATTGCTTGGGTCAAATTGGTTATATTTTTATTTACACAGCACACGTATTTTTGACATGTTGAAATTTGAGTTATTTTTCTTTGTACCTTACTTATGTTATTTTTAACTTGTGTATTTGTAGGTATAGAAATCAGTATTATTGTTGATTGTTGAATAACCGACCACAAATAAAATCTACAACCTGAGAAGGAATTATTTATTTATTTATTTATAAAACCCCGAAAACTACACCTATATAGCGGAAGGTGTAATTAAAGGATCGGTCTATTGTCTTTTTATTTTTCTCGAAAAATCCCCAGATGAAGCCTGCTTCATACGAATAAATGAATAAGTCGACGAAAAGCAGCACACAATTGGTACCCACACGAATGCAGACTCATGAGACTGTTGAAAAACACATCTATCAAACATAACATATTGTTAATTAAAAAAGTAAGTATTTTGATGATGTCAGTGTCGGAGAACTGGTTGTGGTTTTTTTTAAAAAAAACAGTGTCACTGGTGTATATGTTTCGACATGGGACACTCGACGATTTCAATCATCCCTATCATGCTGATATAAATGTATTTGGTACAACCCGAATATTTGGCTAGACTGGCTGTATAAAAAGCAAACCGCTCCCATTTTAACTTTGGTATTTTATACTGGTAAATGTATTAACATGTCAACAGTTTTTAAGCTAAATACAGTAACTAATTTCACTATGTCACGATTTGATGCTTGCATAGAAACACGGAGTCTTTGTTTTACAACTGTTGGGTTTGTTTTGGCTTTCCTTCTTTTTTTAAATGAATTAATTTATATGATTGTTATATGAATCCATTCTTTTCCTTTTTATGGTTCATATAACAGAATGTAAGCAGTAGCTATGAACTATGAAATAATACGCGCAGATACGAGATATTCCACACTTTATATCTGGGCTGTAGTTTTATTACTCGACGAGCCGTGCAGTAGTCAACGACCATGTGATATTGCATGGCTTCGTGTTATAAATCATTTATACCACGGTTTTCCCGAGTTAAACGGTTAAACAATCGAACGAGAATGCGTCGCGTTCAATTGTTTAACTCGGAAAACGGTGGTATAAATATTACTTAAACCATCAACAACTACAAGAAAAGGCACACTGCCAAAATAATGATACTTCAAACAGGCTGTATAGGTGTCGGCTTAACTAAAATGGCATTTGAAAGAATAAAATAAATTTGCAGACAGGAGGACACCTATATGATCCGTTTTCAAAAGATGAAAATTCCTGTCTACTAGATTTCACAGTATAGGAACATGTGCGCCTGAAATCTCTTATTGACGTGCTCTTCTGTAAACTGCATTACGGTTTCGGTGGAAATCTACTGCCCACGCTTTCAAAGCAGGTAAGTTTTCCGGAATTTATTATAGACAGATACGATGTATCTGTAAAAAAAGTTACAGAATGTACATGATTCATTACTCTAACGGACGCTAAAGTTTCTTTGGATAAAATAACGCAACAAATTCAGAATGGAGTATCAAACGTTTGTTGTCACTACCAGAAAAGGTAAAAATTCCATTTCTTTATGCCTAAATGGCTTCCAATTTAGACTGTATTTGCACGGATATTTTTGGACGTGAGAAGCATTCTTTTTACAAAGAAGCGATAAAGAAAACAAAATTTTTCCTACTAAAAATTTGGATTGAAAAAAATGAGTGTGCTGTCGGCTGTTTGCTGTAGCTGTGTAAGTCTGTTTGACGTCGCGTTTGAAAACGGTCTGTATCCTGATTGACGTGCTAAATTTGTATTTATTAACAATCAACTGACATTTATGCTTTATTACTCTTACATTTCAAACAAAACGGAAATCAGTGTACTAGGTGATGATGCCATATGCATATAAGATTGATTTTTAATGGAATATTTTGTCTTTTGTAGCAAAATGGTGAGCGGATACCGATGCTATTATTGCAATGAAAAATTCGATTTATTCAAAAGACATATTCAACCACCTCATTGAGAAACATAATGCAGAAACATTTAAGATTAAGAAATAAAAAATTTGCGAAAAGGAAAGTGTTTTAGGATATACAACAGTAAACTACAAACCTTTAGATGATATTCTTGATGGAAAGAATGTGGTATTGGCAGAGCCAGACATAATACTTATTAAGTATTGTATTTGAAGATTTGCATTAATTGTAGATTTGATAACCGCAAATTAAGTTTACTGGCAACGCGTAAGCGGAGCAAGTAAACGAGTATTTGCGACCATCACAGGGTGTCAAGTTGTCCTATATTCCTATATTTTCAAGATTTTGCTATATTTCCTATATTTGCCTAAAATTTCCTATATTTCATCCCAAAATCCTATATTTTTCCAAAACTATGAGAAAAAAAGTTGCATCTTTTATTTTCAGTGGAAATTACATATAAACATGACAAATTGAGGCTACACGTGTACAGCATGTTAATGCTGATACTTCAATAGTTTTTAGCTGATCTTGTAAAGCAACATGCATTCATGTTACCTTTTTATTGTTGAATTTTCTTAGGGTTTAAATTCACAGATTGCGTATTTATGTTAGTATTGTAATCTTTTGTGGTGCATGTCCATTTTGATAGTGGTCTGCTAATCAGTACGGATTCCTTGGTTTATGATAATACAGTTATGAATACAATGTTTAATGATCTATAACATAAAAAAAAATACCAAGTTAATTTTTTTTTTTGACAAGCCCAGTTTATTACTACATGTATTTTTTTGAAAGAGTCATTGAAAAAATGTAAACCCCATGTCTTGCTACAGAGCATCATCATGTCAAAATCAAAGACTAAGTTTCAGGAGAAATGGCTGTCTGAGAGAGATCCATCTGGACATCAGTATTCACTGTGGTGTAGGAAGGGTTCTGATGAGTATCATGCCTATTGCTTTATCTGTAGAAAGGAATTTGGATGTTACAATAGTGGTCAGTTAAAGTTGAAACAACACTCAGAAACACAAACACATAAAAAGAAATCCAAATCAGTTTTGTCATCTAGTCAGTAAAAATTGGTTGTAACTAAATCCCAAACAACATCATTTGCCAACTCTTCACAGTTAGGCATCAGTACATTTAGGCCAAACAAAATTAATTGTTAGCTTCTCAGGCACCACCACGTGTGTGTTTTTACTGCTGCATTGATCGTTTTAACATTGGGGAAAAAAAATTGTGTCCGTTTCTGGTCATTTCCGGAATTTTTTCGGTTCCGCTCCGGTCCGATCAGTAAGTTTGTTGATTGCGATCATTGTCAGTAAAGCGTTTATGTCGAAGGCATGCATGGTTGTTTCCGGTATAAGCTGCCACTGCATTTGAACCAACACTGATTATTACAACAACAAAAAAAAGGTGCCTCCCTGCCTCATCAAAATGTTTGGAAATTGGCCTGAGAAGCTAATAATTTTTTATCAACCCAGCTGTGAGCGAAGCGAACATGGTTGATACTTGTAAACACTTTGAAATCGGAAGCGGAAGTGCGAGGAGCTTAAGCCATTTGCTTGTTTTCGTAACTGAACATCTTTGTCACTTTGAAGGAGCGACCAACACGAAACAAATAAAATAAAATAATGACTTTAAAATTGCATTGAGAATTAAAACTTACGTTTCGTGCCGAAGGCACGACTATATCATTCAAATAGAAAACAGGGTTTTACATTCGAACTTGAAGAAGGCAGAGTTGTCATTGAAGGTTTCGTAAATGAAATAAATAATAAACTTTGTGTCGTGCCGAAGGCACGAACACTACGAATAAAGAAATAAAATCGTCGTGCCGAAGTCACACCCGATATGGACAAAAGAATGAATCCGCACGGCCACATTAAATGTTGCAAATGGGTCCCATGGCAACACCTTGACGGAAGTTGATTCGCCCTTTATTTTCATAGACAAAGAAACAATAAGTTTTCGTTCCGAAGGCATAAAATTAATTTATTAGTCGTGCCCAAGGCACGACCATTACGAACAAATTTTCAAAAGTCTTCGTGCCGAAGACACGAAAACAGTATAGTCGGAATGGATCCTATGTCAACACATTGCCGGAAGTTAATTGCAACAGGTATTTACCAAGCAAATTCGTCCCAAAAATTCGTCATGTCATACTGATTGCCATTCGTGCCGAAGGCACTAATAAAAAAAATATCAATATTAAAATGTAATAATTATGTTTTGACAATCGGACTTTTTCGGGTCTTTCCGTCAAACAAAATGTTTCCGCTTGATGGAATTATCCCATCTAATCTTGAAATACGAGGAAAAATCTTTAGTTAAATAAAATGAGATATTGGATTACTTTGATTTACTTTATGTTTTTTTTTGGTTTTTTTTAATAGACTCCTCTCGCAGCTCCTGCTGCAGTCTTTTTGTTTTTGCTTGGCCTTAGTGATGAGATAGCTGAAGCAGAGATTATTTGGGCTGGAAAAGTTCCTACATTAAACTTTAGTATTTAAGAGAACAATGGTCCTGATAGGATCTGTTACAAGTAGAAATGTAACAATGGTCTTGATAGGATCTGTTACAAGTAGAAATGTAACAATGGTCTTGATAGGATCTGTTACAAGTAGAAATGTAACAATGGTCTTGATAGGATCTGTTACAACTTGGTAGAAATGTAACAATGGTCTTGATAGGATCTGTTACAAGTAGAAATGTAACAATGGTCTTGATATGATCTGTTACAAGTAGAAATGTAACAATGGTCTTGATAGGATCTGTTACAAGTAGAAATGTAACAATGGTCTTGATAGGATCTGTTACAAGTAGAAATGTAACAATGGTCTTGATAGGATCTGTTACAAGTAGAAATGTAACCTTAGTAGAGCTTCATTTTATTGATAATATTTGTCAAATATTCGAGGACTTCTTGAAATCGTTCCAGTCGGATGAGCCACAGATTCACAGACTATATAATTTATGGTGAGATGGGTAATTTGATGATCAGATTGTTTCTGAGATTTGTGTGTGTGTGGGGGGGGGGGGGGGGGGGAGAGATTAAAAAAGAAAAGATACAGACCCTGAATGTCACTGTCACTGATTTACCAGATGTTGATTTGTCAAGATCTAATTAATCAACTACAAGATAGTGAAATGTTCAGAGTCAGAACAAAAGAAATGTCCTCTAGGAATGTGATCTGACAACTTTTGGTTCTATAGCTTTCTATCTTCAAAGGAAATTGCCATTCAGAAACAAGCATCTTGCAAGTATAGGATATTTAAATCCTCAGAAAATAGCTTGGTCCAAACAATCAGACATTGAACTGATTGCAAAGAAACTATTTGTATCAGATGACAATATTGTGAAGGTAACTGATGAGTGGATACTGTTATCTATGGATCAATCTATCATGACAATATTTTGAAGGTAACTGATGAGTGGATACTGTTATCTATGGATCAATCTATCATGACAATATTTTGAAGGTAACTGATGAGTGGATACTGTTATCTATGGATCAATCTCGCCATTCCCTTTCTTACAAAAGAGTGGATAATTTCTGGAGAGAAGTGTTTTCCCAGACCGCATCTAATGACACAAGGAAGTATCCTACAGTAACAGGTGTACTAAGATGGCTTTGAGAAGGACTTGGATTCCAGAAAAAGAAAATTATTAGAAAGTTGACTTGATGTAAACAGCAAAAAAAGGAAGACATCCAAAGAACAAAGTTAGTGAGCGAAGAACTATGATTATTTTTTTTGTATTTCAGTGAACTGTGAAAACAATATATTATACATTTGTAATTCGATTTCCATATTTTCTTTATAATTAAATATGTTTTATTTATTCATATCACAATATTTATTTTGTAAAAAGAGCAATACGAGACTAGAGTTTAATGATACTCTTTTTTCTCTCTCCATTTGTCAGTAAAAAGGAGTTGAAGCATGGCTACAGAGGAGGTGGAGGTCATGTATTTTTTGCTAAGTTATACCTCAAATTTATCCTATATTTATCCTATATTTTCATCCAAAAAAATCCTATATTCCTATATAATTTTTGTCAAAAGTGGCTTGACACCCTGCCATCAAATCAAAACTGATGCCAGAATAGCTTCAAAAACAATACTGTTATTTCCATTATAATGTATTCAGAAGAAAACCCAGTTAAAATGGGGGGAGGGTCTGTTGATTTTACAAATAGATATGATTATCTTCATATTTGTGAAAATAAAGACACATAATTTTATTCTAGCACTATAGAAGCTTTAAATCCGCGCTCATAGTATGAAAAAGGTTAAATTTCCTCGGCTTTGGCGGAAAAAAATAATTTTATCTGTCTAGATCTACCAAGCTAACCCCATTCCCCGAAATTCAAATGATCTACTCATTACAGCTGCATTAGGTGGAAAATAAATGAGATAAATTCAGGTAAGGAAATGAATTATTTTTAATCAAATTAATGAAAATAAACGACTTCATGCTTAGCTTAAAGCAAGGCTTTAACATACGCTCGAACCTATTTCAGTTTCAAGATGGCCTTTATCGCCGGTTTAGGCGGAATTCTTAGATTCATCAGGTATACTACGGCACAAAGAAACAATGACTGCCTTGAATGTGATATTTGCAGTAAATGAAAATTAACAGCTATACGACATCTGAAACTGCTGTAGCATAATCTATGTCATATAATGCTTTAAAGTTTGGATTTCTGCTTTTTAGCAAGATTACCCAAAGCCAACATGATCTAGCTATTTGACTTCCCTTGCAATTTACTGAGCATTTAATATATAATTCGATGCCAGGTAGCGTTACTTATATTCGACGATCTTAAAAGAATTTCTTATATAGTTCATTGCCTTCATTAGTGCATCATAAAAGTATGAATAAAGCACCAAATACTTCTAAACAGTACCTTTTGGCACGTCAAACAGTCTTCAGACGACACTGTAAACAGACTTACAGTTGTCAAATTGGACGACGTCAAACAGCTTACATTGAATATATTTTAAAATGTCTATTTATTTGGCAATGCTGAGGTATTCGTATCTTTAATTTTGCATAAGCTGTGTTCATATCTATTGATATTACCAACACAAGTATCGAGAATATTTTTCAACGATAAAGGGTCAAACGGGACAATCTTATTTTATCCTTGTTCAAAAGAACCTGTTAAAATGATAAATATGACGCTATAAGGCTAATACATTAAAAAAACCAAAGATGCAGTCCTTGCATCAATCAATCATACGCATTCTGTCAAGTTTTTGGACATACAGATTATTAGAATTTAATGAAAACATAGAAAAACTTACCTGCCGTGAAAGTGTGAGATGTCGAATTCCACTGAAACCGTAATGCAGTTTATAGATGAGCACGTCAATAAGAGATTTCAGGCGCACAGGTTCCTATACTGTGGATTTACTTCTGTACAGAGAAATAGGCTGAATACTTCCAGACGTGAGATCAGGGTACAGCAGATTACATAAAGATCAATATAATTCACATTCGACGTTTATTGTATCCTTTTGTTTGTGCGATGCAACATCAAATGTTAAATACATTACATAAACACCCCCACTTTGTGAATAAGGAGGAGGGAAAATCAGCACTACATGTATCTATAAGTAGTATATCAGCACGGCCGAAGCCACATTTGAGGTGGAGCGAGGTGGAGCTACCGGAAGTGACGTCATCAGAAGCGGCCCTGACTTCAATTTACTTTTCCTCCATATTTTCCATATCTTTTCGCTATTCAATTTACCTTTCTTCCATATTTTCCCTATCTTTTCACTATTCAACTTACTTTTCTTCTGTATTTTCCAAATCTTTTCACTATTCAACTTACTTTTCTTCTGTATTTTCCATATCTTTTCACTATTCAACTTGGGTTTCTTCCATATTTTTCATATCTTTTCACTATTCAACTTGCCTTTCTTCCATATTTTCCCTATCTTTTCACTATTTAACTTACTTTTCTTCTGTATTTCCCAAATCTTTTCACTATTCAACTTACTTTTCTTCCATAATTTCCATATATTTTCACGATTCAACTTACTTTTCTTCCGTATTTTCCATCCATATTTTCCATATCTTATCACTATTCGACTTGCCTTTCTTCCATATTTTCCATATCATTTCACTATTCGACTTGCCTTTCTTCCATATTTTCCATATCATTTCACTATTCAACTTGCCTTTCTTCCATATTTTCCATATCTTTTCACTATTCAACTTACTTTTCTTCTGTATTTTCCAAATCTTTTTACTATTCAACTTACTTTTCTTCAGTATTGTTCATATCTTTTCACTATTCAACTTACTTTTCTTCCATATTTTCCATATCATTTCACTATTCAACTTGCCTTTCTTCCATATTGTCCATATCTTTTCACATTTCAACTTACCTTTCTTCCATATTTTCTATATCATTTCACAATTCAACCTACTTTTCTTCCGCATTTTCCTATCTTTTCACTATTCAACTTGGCTTTCTTCCGCATTTTTCATATCTTTTCACAATTCAACTTGCCTTTCTTCCATATTTTCCATATCATTTCACTATTCAACCTATTTTTCTTCCGTATTTTCCATATCTTTTCACTATTTAACTTTCCTTTCTTCAATATTTTCTATATCTTTTCACTATTCAACTTACTTTTCTTCCATATTTTCCATATCTTTTCACTATTCAACTTACTTTTCTTCCATATTGTCCATATCTTATCACTATTCGACTTGCCTTCACTATTCAACTTACTTTTCCTCCATATTTTCCATCTTTTCATTATTCAACTCACGTTTCTTCCATATTTTCCCTATCTTTTCACTATTCAACTTACTTTTCTTCTGTATTTTCCAAATCTTTTCACTATTCAACTGACTTTTCTTCAGTATTGTTCATATCTTTTCACTATTCAACTTGCTTTTCTTCCATATTTTCCATATCTTTTCACTATTCAACTTGGGTTTCTTCCATATATTTCATATCTTTTCACCATTCAACTTGCCTTTCTTCCATATTGTCCATATCTTATCACTATTCGACTAGCCTTTCTTCCATATTTTCCATATCTTTTCACATTTCAACTTACCTTTCTTCCATATTTTCTATATCATTTCACAATTCAACCTACTTTTCTTCCGCATTTTCCTATCTTTTCACTATTCAACTTGGCTTTCTTCCGCATTTTTCATATCTTTTCACAATTCAACTTGCCTTTCTTCCATATTTTCCATATCATTTCACTATTCAACTTATTTTTCTTCCGTATTTTCCATATCTTTTCACTATTTAACTTTCCTTTCTTCCATATTTTCTATATCTTTTCACTATTCAACTTACTTTTCTTCCATATTTTCCATATCTTTTCACTATTCAACTTACTTTTCTTCCATATTGTCCATATCTTATCACTATTCGACTTGCCTTTCTTCCATATCATTTCACTATTCGACTTGCCTTTCTTCCATATTTTCCATATCTTTTCACTATTCAACTTACTTTTCCTCCATATTTTCCATCTTTTCATTATTCAACTCACGTTTCTTCCATATTTTCCATATCTTTTCACTATTCAACTTACTTTTCTTCCATATTTTCCATATCTTTTCACTATTCAACTTACTTTTCTTCCATATTGTCCATATCTTATCACTATTCGACTTGCCTTCACTATTCAACTTACTTTTCCTCCATATTTTCCATCTTTTCATTATTCAACTCACGTTTCTTCCATATTTTCCCTATCTTTTCACTATTCAACTTACTTTTCTTCTGTATTTTCCAAATCTTTTCACTATTCAACTGACTTTTCTTCAGTATTGTTCATATCTTTTCACTATTCAACTTGCTTTTCTTCCATATTTTCCATATCTTTTCACTATTCAACTTGGGTTTCTTCCATATATTTCATATCTTTTCACCATTCAACTTGCCTTTCTTCCATATTGTCCATATCTTATCACTATTCGACTAGCCTTTCTTCCATATTTTCCATATCTTTTCACATTTCAACTTACCTTTCTTCCATATTTTCTATATCATTTCACAATTCAACCTACTTTTCTTCCGCATTTTCCTATCTTTTCACTATTCAACTTGGCTTTCTTCCGCATTTTTCATATCTTTTCACAATTCAACTTGCCTTTCTTCCATATTTTCCATATCATTTCACTATTCAACTTATTTTTCTTCCGTATTTTCCATATCTTTTCACTATTTAACTTTCCTTTCTTCCATATTTTCTATATCTTTTCACTATTCAACTTACTTTTCTTCCATATTTTCCATATCTTTTCACTATTCAACTTACTTTTCTTCCATATTGTCCATATCTTATCACTATTCGACTTGCCTTTCTTCCATATCATTTCACTATTCGACTTGCCTTTCTTCCATATTTTCCATATCTTTTCACTATTCAACTTACTTTTCCTCCATATTTTCCATCTTTTCATTATTCAACTCACGTTTCTTCCATATTTTCCATATCTTTTCACTATTCAACTGACCTTTCTTCCATATTTTCCCTATCTTTTCACTATTCAACTTACTTTTCTTCTGTATTTTCCAAATCTTTTCACTATTCAACTGACTTTTCTTCAGTATTGTTCATATCTTTTCACTATTCAACTTACTTTTCTTCCATATTTTCCATATCTTTTCACTATTCAACTTGGGTTTCTTCCATATATTTCATATCTTTTCACCATTCAACTTGCCTTTCTTCCATATTGTCCATATCTTATCACTATTCGACTAGCCTTTCTTCCATATTTTCCATATCTTTTCACATTTCAACTTATGTTTCTTCCATATTTGCCATATCATTTCACTATTCAACCTACTGTTCTTCCGTATTTTCCATATCTTGTTCGCTATTCAACTTTCCTTTCTTCTGTATTTCCCATATCTTTTCACTTTTCAACTTACTTTTCTTCCATATTTTCCATATCATTTCACTATTCAACTGACTTTTCTTCCATATTTTCCATATCTTTTCACTATTCAACTTATTTTTCTTCCATACTTTCCAAATCTTATCACTATTCAACTTTCTTTTCTTCCATATTTTCCATATCATTTCACTATTCAACTTATTTTTCTTCCATATTTTCCATATCATTTCACTATTCAACTTACTTTTCTTCTGTATTTTCCAAATCTTTTCACTATTCAACTTACTTTTCTACCATAATTTCCATATCTTTTCACTATTCTTTCAAATCAGAATGTTCTTCTCTCCATGTTTGTTGATTTTCCTAAATTAATTCTGCTTTGTTAATTCTGGAAATATAAAAGAATGATTAAAATCCTAACTTCATACGCCATGACTATGATATTGTGGTGTTTACTCTCAGAACAGTGAAATCTATATAAACATATTAAAACTCTGTAAAACGAATATAGCAAATAGTCATGATGTCTACAAACTGTTGCTCATTTGACCTGTCTAATAAGAGCACTTGTTTATTCGAAAAAAAACATTAGTCCTAAGGATGTTCAATGTAGACAGATTTTGCTGTATCTTGATGGTTATTGTAATTATATGAATGAAGGAAAGTGAAAGTGAGCGGTCATGTACATGTGTGTTCGGTGTGTAGATTTTGCTTTTTTCTACGATTTTTCTATTTTATCTTAGAACTGTTCTGACTATTGTGTTTTTCATTTTATTACTTGAAAATAAATCTTATCAGAAAATGTGAAAATAACTACCTTATTAATATATGTATAGGCATAATTAAATTGATAAAAAGCACATTTATACAATTAAAAAAAAATAATTGTGCATATTATTTCAAATATGTAATTTGTCTGATCCAATGACATATTTCATCTGCTGTACATTGACAAAAGCTGCATGTGTGTTCATAGTTAAAGTGATAAAGGAACATTTATATAGCACATAATATTACATCTGTAATTTTGTCATGTCAAACATGCTAATTTTCCTCACCCATACTTTAAATCATAATGCCAATATGGGTCACTATAAAATTATATTAATTATTTTCTTAATTATGCTATCTCATTTTAACACCTAAATATTATATTTTATACATGTCATGCTAACTTTCTTCATCCATGCATTAAATCATAATGCCCATTTTGGGTCAAAAAAATTACATTAATTATTTTCTTAATTATCTCATTTTATTCTTACCAGTCCCCCACCAACAACAGATAAGAAAATCATTTTATTTTTGACACACTTACTTATTTGAATATATATTTTCTTAATGTAAAACCATATTTATTAATCATATTAATAATTATTATTTGGAAAAAAAGTCGTGGTACAATATAAAGTGGACAATTTTATTGAATACTCCCTAATATTTATACGCCACTCATGATACGAGTGACGTCACGAGCACCTGTTTCCTGTAACGTGCAGTCCAATAACCATACAAGTGTAAGAACTGAATGTACAGTGGATTGTTTCCGATATCTTTACAGATTTCCACCAACTTTAAAGTAGGTATAGTTTTGGTCTGTAGGAACTTATCTTTTAGTGAAATGATATGGAAAATAATAAAGAAAGGCAAGTTGAATGGTGATAAGATATGGAAAATATGGAAGAAAACCAAGTTGAATAGTGAAAAGATATGGAAAATGCGGAAGAAAGCCAAGTTGAATAGTGAAAAGATATGGAAAATGCGGAAGAAAAGTTGGTTGAATTTCGAAATGATATGGAAAATATGGAAGAAAGGCAAGTCAAATAGTGAAATGACATGGAAAATATGGAAGAAAGGCAAGTCGAATAGTGATAAGATATGGACAATATGATGGAAAATACAGAAGAAAAGTAAGTTGAATAGTGAAAAGATATGGAAATTATGGAAGAAAAATAAGTTGAATAGTGAAAAGATTTGGAAAATACAGAAGAAAAGTAAGTTGAATAGTGAAAAGATAGGGAAAATATGGAAGAAAGGCAAGTTGAATAGTGAAAAGATATGGAAAATACAGAAGAAAAGTAAGTTGAATAGTGAAAAGATATGGAAAATATGGAGGAAAAGTAAGTTGAATAGTGAAAAGATATGAAAAATATGGAAGAAAGGCAAGTCGAATAGTGAAATGATATGGAAAATATGGAAGAAAGGCAAGTCGAATAGTGATAAGATATGGACAATATGGATGGAAAATACAGAAGAAAAGTAAGTTGAATAGTGAAAAGATATGGAAATTATGGAAGAAAAGTAAGTTGAATAGTGAAAAGATTTGGAAAATACAGAAGAAAAGTAAGTTGAATAGTGAAAAGATAGGGAAAATATGGAAGAAAGGCAAGTTGAATAGTGAAAAGATATGGAAAATACAGAAGAAAAGTAAGTTGAATAGTGAAAAGATATGGAAAATACAGAAGAAAAGTAAATTGAATAGTGAAAAGATAGGGAAAATATGGAAGAAAGGTAAGTTGAATAGTGAAAAGATATGGAAAATATGGAGGAAAAGTAAGTTGAATAGTGAAATGATATGGAAAATATGGAAGATTTTTGTGTTAGTCATAATTAAACCCAAAGAGACCTCCGCCTCCTCCTCTTCATCCTACTTCCCACCATCCTCCTCCTCCCTACCCCCACCCTCCTCCTCACTCCCTCCCGCCCTCCTCATTTTCATCCTCCTTCCCGCCAGCCTCCCCTCCTTCTCCTCCCTCTATACATGTATATACATTGTTTTTCAGAATTGAGAAGAATCATCCTGGAATAGTTTTTTATTAGAGACTATGCAAGTAGGGAACAAATTTACCATTTCATTCATTTGACTCTTAGGTTATTTAGTAGAAATACCACTGAGAACGCGGAGGTGATAGAAAACATCCATTGGAGTACTACACAACACCTTGAACATATCCAGTCAGGGTCATTACGGTTTTCACAGTTTTCTAGTTGTTAACAGATTTTGTCTGTTTATATACTTATGAGTTTTGACTTTCCCTTTGGAAGATTGTTCGGAGTTCGGTAATTTTGTTCTTACCCTTATCCGAAAACAACCGAAAAAATGGTTGTGTAATTATTGAAGGCGCTCCCCATGTAAATAAAATGGCGGGAAAGGGGCAGATAACCAGTGAAAGGGCTAGTTCTTAGAAAATGATAAGGTTATAGGACGCGGACATCCTAGAGAGCATCATATGCAGCTTATTCAGTCATCACGTGACTTTGATGACGTAGACGCCAACATTATAGGTGTCATTTAAATTAACAAAGAATGCACGGTGATTGAACTTTAAATCGCAATTGAAAAAAACTGCTCAATATAAAAAAATTATGCTGATATCCACATAATCTTGAAATGTTTATCAATAAGAAAATGTTATTTGTATCAGTTTAATTTAACGAGAAAATACTTCCAAGTCAATTTTTAAAAACTGCATAAAAACCTCGATAAATCATGTACAATCCCTATTAATTTACGATAATTTGTAAATTTGGTCGTTGGAAATTGTCAAATTTGATCAATAAAAGTAATAAGAAAAAAATTTATGCTGATATCTTGTAGAAGCTGAATAATGAATCTTTCCGAAAATCGAGTTCCTAACAGTTTAATTTGTGTTCTTATTACTTCCAATTTGATTTGAAAATGACCAATTTTTCAAGATCGATCAAGAAAAATCCAACATGGCGGAGCTCACCGGAAGTAGTGTTCATGTTTAATAGTATGCGGATTTGACAGATTATAGATCATCTATTTCACTCATTTATTCATAAAATATTCCACTTGATTAAAAATATTTCATAAGAGTGTGCATTTTCCTGTTTAGCAACTTTGTGGACACGCCGATAATAATGTTTGTTTGTAATTTTTAGCACTTGGCTTGATTCTGTCCTGTCAAATGTGATATGAAAATTTTCTGGTTTACAGATATTTTTTATTACAATTATGTAAATTGTTTGGAGAAGTGAAGTCCGCACAGAGGAGTACAATACATCCTAATCAATTATACACAAAGCCATAAAATGTCAGAACCCCCCGGTGTGATTATTTCCTGTATTATTGTACAGGTAACACGGCTGGTAATCGGCACAAGCAGAACAGTTGGTTCTGCAAAGAAATTCGTGAGGATAACTTCCGGTTTTGGCGGAGGAGAGTTCACGAAGACGCTTCGCAAGGTATGTACATGTCAAAAATTGAAATTTTCTTTTTTACTGCTCGAATATTGCAAAATCAGAGAATGCTATGCTGTGGCGAATGCTTTCACGATTAGAAACATGTATAGTTTATTCTTGTATATGAAGTGTAACTCTCGCAAAATCAATCGTCCCACGAAAAACATGACGAAAATTGTGACACTCTTACATTTCTAAGTTGTTCTTGACAAAGATGCAAGTTAAATTTTCAATATTTTTTCATCATAGGAGTCTAAATGTAATCGGGGATAAATTCCGATTCGTCAGAAGTAAATTGAAGTCTAGATAAATCTACAAACTGTCAATTTTCTCGTTTTCCTGCTTGAGGAGATCGGTTCTGATAGAGAACATTGCGAATGCATGAGGAGATTTGCTAGTTTTGTTAATTGTTTTCTGCAAAATTGATAAATTGACACTTTTAAGCACAAAACTGATAAATACTCTAATCAAAATAAACTATTCTCTGTCCACTTTCAGGAGATGCCAGGATTCAAGGGAAAGAGGAAAAGGGGAATGACATTGACTCGTTACAAAAAACCATTTCGATATAGATTGCCTGTATCACCGCCAAGGAAACGAACAAAAACAAGTAGCAGTACACCAAATTTAAAATCCCCATCAATCAGGCACACCAAGTTTATTAAAAAAGTCTCTTTCAATTTCAAAATATTTATAGCCTTTCAAACGGGTTTACACATCTATTCGGCGCAACCTTTTTACTAAAGATGACGGAAACTTCACCGCAGATCTACACAAGTTATAATATTACATGATTTCAGCACATACATAGGTCTAACGTAAATAAACATTCACTTAGTGTTAGTAGTCATGAATAAATTAAACACAAGATGTCAATTAAACTGGACATATCCTTAAAATCTGTAAAGCGCTTTACATCTTGTAACCACTACTAACAGAGATTTTTTTTATTTACAAGTGTGTACACATAACACACTACATAATAGAAAAACAAACCACAAATTAATATTATTCTCAACTGTATGATATTTAATTTAGTGTATCATTTGTATTAGAAATTATAAAGATATAATTCACATTAAGTTTGATTATAAAATTATCTTACAGTGCATTTTCAATTTTTTCCAATGTACAGATGTAAGGGAAGTTAATTTTGTGTATCCAATACACAATGGAAGTTGTCACAAACAACAAATGATCCATAATGACAAGTTTAATCATGGGAAACCGCAGTTACAATTATGAATTGATTCCTTAAATGAAATGTTTCTTTCTAGGTGGACAGCCCATGAACAATGAAATATATTACTTTTATACTTTTAAAAACCCGACGACAAGAACCGACGGGAAGAAGGGCATCAGTTCGTTAATTTATTACCAGACAGACATGCAAAATTTGTGATTATACAGTCGATTACATGTGTCGTACCAAAACTAGCAAATCTCCTCATGCATTCGCAATGTGCTCCATCAGAACCAATGTCCTCAAGCAGGAAAACGAGAAAATTGACAGTTTGTAGATTTATCTACACTTCAATTTACTTCTGACGAATCGGAATTTATCCCCGATTACATTTAGACTCCCATGATGAAAAAATATTGAAAATTTAACTTGCATCTTTGTCAAGAACAAATTAGAAATGTAAGAGTGTCACAATTTTCGTCGTGTTTTTCGTGGGACGATTGATTTTGCGAGAGTTACACTTCAAGAATAAACTATACATGTTTCTATTTTCGTCATGTTTTTCGTGGGACGATTGATTTTGCGAGAGTTACACTTCATATACAAGAATAAACTATACATGTTTCTAATCGTGAAAGCATTCGCCACAGCATAGCATTCTCTGATTTTGCAATATTCGAGCAGTAAAAAAGAAAATTTCTCCTCCACCAAAACTGGAAGTTATCCTCACGAATTTCTTTGCAGAACCAACTGTTCTGCTTGTGCCGATTACCAGCCGTGGGTAAACAATATCAATTCACACACTTTTTAAATAATATAATTCGACCAGTAAAAATGACAACAAAGGTGTATATATAAAAATGTAGCAGTAAGCGATGTTGGCTATCCTGTTAAATAAAAACTACATTTGTCCACAGAAGCAAAACCTTTTATTAACAACAAAAAACAAACAACAAAAAGAGGGGAAACGACAAAATGAATAGGCAACATTGTGCATCCCGATTTTGGCTATCCTTTCTAACTCCTAAACATTTATTTAGCGTTCCAATCTTTTGTAACCTCGTGTATAGGTATTTAATTTTCTAAATCTTCACTTTTCGCTGCAAGAATGCAATGTTTTGAACCGATTATTTATTAAATGGAAGAATTTTAATAGTAAATTTCACATTTTAATGTAAAAGTTACATTAAATAATTCATCTGAATAATATGCGAGCTTAAGCGAGCTCTTTATGGTATAAAATGTATACTTAGGATTTTTTAACAAACATGGCTGAACATATTGTCGAAGAAAAAAAATTTCTACGTTTTGTATTAGTTATTCGAGTTATCGTTCCTTACGTTTTGTAAACACCGGTTTCCGGGTAACACACTAACACACTCAACTAATGGAGATCTTCTTAACATAAAGCGCTAAGGTGATCCTGAAGTCTCGTACCCTCTCTCGTAAGGAACGATAACTCGAATAAAGGAACGACAGCTCGATTGAATGAGACTAGATTCGGCCCTAAAAAAAGTCGTCCCCAATATATCTCGGCCCAAAAAATCTCGACACTTTTGATGAAATTGCCAGATAATTTTCAGATGCGCGAGCATTTAAGGCCGTGCCAGTTTCATATTATCTTAACTCTCATATTTGTTTTCAGATAAATGAATTCACTGATTACCTAAAAAAATGCATTTTACATGTTATATCAGTACAATCAAGGATATAGATCCTTGTTACAATATATGATCAGAGACATTTATTTTATATGTTTCTGATATGAACAGGTTATCGAAAGCTAGATCATAATTAATTACAGAGTAATCGAACCTGATTATGACTGGAATAGTTGGATATGCCCAAGGGCACTTCCGGTCACGTGACTTCCAGTTCCAGGGGAAGCCCTACGGGTGGCGTTTGATGACGTCATTTCCGGTGAAAAAGCCCCACTAGGCAATCGTAACTACTCGGCCATTCTCGCTACCCTGCAAATAACCTCGTACGTACATAGTAGAAATTCTTCTTAAAGGGATATTGTCTACCAGCTGCGTGATTTTTTCATACCCAAAATTATTGTCGATTTCCGTACTGATCTTCATAAAATGAAGATTAACACCGAGTTATGCTGCAAAAGATACGATTTTTTGACAAAAAAGACCCAAAACTATCGTTATTGTAATTATTGTCCGGATGACAATATTCAAATCTATTCATATGATCTTCTATGTGAACACGTCTTGAGCGTGCGCACTGTTTATAAACAATAAACAACATGTCGGAAGAGAAAGGTCAACACGTGGAAGAAAGCGTACTTTGACGGATTCAGAGATAAAGAGGAATAGAAGTGAAGTATCTTCCAAATGGAACAAATGCAGGATATATGTAGGGGATCAGTTGGACCGTTGCCGTTGGATGGAGCGAACTCAAGGAAGTGCTACGCGTCAAATCTCACGCTGAAGTGGCAAAGATTTTGCTTGATTATTGTTGATAGGTAAGCCGACCATGTTGCCTTCTTTTCTCAATCGTTTTTCATATTTTATGAATTTATGATGATGCCTATGATCATTTTCGGTAGATATTATTCAATATATGTAATTTTGCACCTGGCAACAGCAAATTATTGTCAATGAGTAGCATAAAACGGCCGTATTTGCGAGGTAAACAAACACAAATTTTAAGAGGCCAGCAAAGGGGAAATGGGAGTGCAAAAATGATATCAATAGTTTATTATTTTTTCGACCAGCAAATATTGAAATGAGCCGATTTTTGATTATTATTATTATCAATTTAAATAAAAATATCGAATCAATTCATTTTTAATGCAAGAATTAAAACTGTACATGGCTTATATGAAAACCCTATAAAGTTCTTTTTATTCAAGCAAATTTATTTCTTTGATATTCTAAGTATATTACATATAATTAGACTTTTAATTTTATCAAATTTCAACAACTTGGACATAAAACTTAGTTTTGGGAATCAAAAGTATATACCTTACTTTCTGCGAATTATCACTATAATGGAAAATCGGTACATGCATGTATTTTTCAAATAAAAGCTTTCTACATTGTATTTAAAGAAGCTTCATTTCAATTGCACTTTTAGTTTGGATCCTGTAAGTATAATATATAAACAAGGTTTTGAAGAAATGATATGAATATCCATTGAAATTTTCAGAACTTTTTTTATATATGACTACAAAATTTTACTGAATGTCCTAAAACGCATATTTTAGACCATGGCTAAATGAAAATCATGTTCAATTCCTTTATGCAAACAAGTTTATATCTTGGGTACTGGAAGTACATTACATAAATAAGGTTTTAAGTACTATTCAACAAGTTTGAACATAAAACTTTGTTATGGGAGCCAAAATTATATCTTCGTGTCTGTGAATTATCACCATAGTGGAAAATCAGTATGTATCTTTTATATAAAAAGCTTTCCATTTAAATAAGTGTCATTTCAGTAGCATTTTTAGTTTGGATCCTGTAAGTATGATACATAAACAAGGTTTTTAAAAAGTAATATGAAGATCCATTGAAATTTGCATGTTTCAGACACTTTTCTATATGTGACTATAAAATTTTACTGAAATGTCCTGAACTGCATATTTTAGACTATGGCTAAATGAAAATCATTTTCAATTTCTTTATGCATACCAAGTTTATTTCTTGACTATTCTAAAAACATTACATTAATTAGTTTTTTACTACATTTCAACAATTTTGTACATAATTTTTAGTTCAGGGAGCCAAAATTATACTTACTATCTTAGAATTATCAACATAGACATGATAGAGGGAAATCAATATGTATTTTTCATATAAAGGCTTTCTATTTAAAGAAATGTCATTTGAACTGCTTTTTATCCCCTCGCCAACGAAGTTGTGAAGGGACATAGTAACGCTACCGTCCGTCCCATCTTGTGAACACTCTAGAATCAACATCCTTCAATGGATTTTGACCAAACTTGGTACATACTTAGTCCTTAAGAGAATCTGGAACCCTATTGATTTTCAAAGTCAAAGGTCAAGGTCACCAGGTCAAATATTTGCCCTTGTTTAGTTTGGATCTTGAAAGTATGATAAGAAATAATGTGAAGATCCATAGCAATTTGCATGTTTCACAGTGTGTGAATTTAACAGTAGACCGATGGCCCATGTCTGTGTTAAAATCATGCAGGTTTTTGTAAAATTATCTGATTTTTTTAGGCAAATTTGTACTTTTGATTTAGATATTCTGACCAAGGTATTTCTGGAGTAGAAGAAATGAGCAGCCATCACATTTCAACGAAATGGATGAAACTGGAGAAATCGAGTTCATTTGTGAACCCATTTGAGTATGTTCATTTTGTTAAAGATTAGACATATTCTACATTATGTTTATAGGTAACATTGTCAATATTGTTCAACACAGTCACTTGTAAAACAGTTTCCTATTAATTATTGTGGCTTGCATAGTGATACTACTAGTAGCTATATTATATAGGGATCATGTTGGCTTCTGCGTCATCGTTACATTTTCATCCATCCACAAGCTGAAATGGCCAGTCCTCCTTAGCTACTTATGGGAATGAAACCAAACTTGGACAGAATTGACGCACGTCTGTAACACCAAATTTTTGCCTGGAACTTTGATGTAATTTTGTCTCTTTATATTGGGTTGTGTAGATGTGTGCTGGATACATGTATTTAGATTATAGATTTAATATTATTTTGGAAAGCTTTTTCGTTATACAGCTGCACATCTGAACCATATAACAAAATTTGTTTCGATATTATACACATACACTGTAATAAACAATTATTTTTTATTCTTACAGTCTCTCAATAGATATTACTGAAGAGGGCAGTGATGATTCTGACGATGAAGATTTTGAACCTAGCCTCAACTTCACTCTTAAGGTTTGTCATGTTAATTTCATATGTTTCAGTTGTAACTTACATACTTGAAATTTTGTCCTTATAACAGAACCATGCATGATCATATGTCATAGGAGCTTTATTATACCCCCGCTCCACCGGAAGCGGGGTATACTGTTTTACCTCTGTCCGTCCGTTCGTCCCAAGATGTTCATAACATTTTTCTCTGTAATTATTTGTGGCAGCAATCTGATATTTGGTCATAGGCTTCAGAAGGGTCAATCAAAAGACGCAAACCCACTGCGTTGTCCATGGTCAGGTCCGGTAGAAGTCACATCCGATGAAGGGAAAGACATCAACAACAAATGAAGATCAGTTCTGATTTGGGTAACAGACACCCTGTAATCGTTGACCAGCTCGTGATGCCTGCCGTAGAACTTCTTGAGGGATGACCACAACCTAAAAGCTGTCTACAAATCACTCAAATCCTTCATAAAGTGGACTTGTAATGATATGTTTAGTTGCTCATTCACTATACATTCGAGATATTCATCTTGAATTGAAAGTTAGGGCTCCATAGATCATAATCTCAATTCTATTGTTTTATTCTTGTGAATTACATTGTATGTATTTTTCTACTTCAGATGGCAGAGAAGTTACAACAAAAAGACAGCTAGATGGTCTGTGCAGCCTGTTAAAGCTGACAAGTCATATTCCTATGTTCCAAGACTATTAATGGTCATCATTTGTATGAGACTGCAAGATAATGAAGGAATGAATCAACGTGTGCAGATGGAAGTAGATGATCCCAGAAGATTCTCGGTCCATCTTGCACCAATTCCACAACCTCCAACTCAGGATAATATTGTAGCATCTCAGAAATCCATATTTGAAGACCAAGACAAAACAATTGACTATATTGTCGCATAAAATAAATTTAGATTGTCACTCTTTGTTTTTACTGGTCTAACAGAAGTTCTGCACATTTAGAGTGGAAAAGTACCCAAGTCAGGATAATGGGCATTACAAATTGTCCAATGCACAATAATGATAGTGTGTTGGTCTAGTTAGTACAAACCAGGACAACTTTATAGGAACTCACAAGAAACATCTCTGCCAAGTTTGGTTAAATTCTGTTCGGCTGTTCTCAAGAAGAAGATGAAAATGTTGTTTCCCATAGGGTTTCAGTGCAAACTTTGACCTCTGCTGGTGGCCATTTTGAATTTTCAAATGGCGCAAACAGTAACAACACATGTTAAAGACATTCATAGGAACATATACACCAGATTTCAATTCAATCCCTTCAGCGGTTCCTGAGAAGAAGTTTCTTGAAAATCGACCAATCAGAATTTTCAAAGTCACATGGTGGCCATGTTTTTTGACAAATCTGCACAAAAGTAACAACTCTTGTGTAGGACCTCATAGAAAACATCTCTGCCAAGTTTGTTTTTGAATTATATAAAAGACTGTCAGTCCATTTTAGAAGAAGTTGTCAGTGCTGATAGAACTAAAAATAATAATAAGATGGCAAAACTTTCAAATTAAATTTACAATTCCAACTGACCAACTTGTGAAATTAACAACTCATTAAGGTTGATTTATTTTTTATTTTTGGTGTTTCAGCAATATTTCAGCTATATCATGGCGACCAGTTTTAGTTGTGGAGGAAGCCAGAGTACCCGGACAACCACCGACCATAGGGAAGCAACTGGTAAACTTTATCATTAGGGTATATGGGATAAAATACAAAATATTTCATGAACAAGTTTTAATTAAATCGTCTAGGAATGAAACCCTTGTATAGTCCATATGGATCAGGATATGTGTCCCTAATTTTCCAAGTACAACAGCTTGGGATCACACGTCTGACCCCAGCTCCAAGTCGGCCATGTGCCCAAATGGTATACTGGCGGTAGGCTGCAAACCTATTGGATCTGTTGTAATCCTCTCGAAACATTATAGCAACCCCCAACAATGCCTCATCAAGGACAATCCATCAAAGTCCTGTAATAAAGACAAGAGATTTAATAAAAACAGAGTAAAGACAGATGGTTATACATTCATCTAGAAAAATGAGCTCTATTTAAAAAATATATATAATTCATTATAAGTGAACTAGTTTGCACAAATTCAGTTTAGAGAAATAAAAAAAAAGTCTTATTTTGGAAGGAAAGATTTTCTCGTGGGACTTTCTTATGACCACAGTTTTATTTCCTTTTTTTGTTGGTTTATGTGAGAACCATTTTGGTCTTGCAAATTTTTTTTTTATCAATTTACCCCTCAAGCTATTCAATTTTAATTTTATATGGTTTTTTCCAAAAAAAATTTTTTGATTCTGAATCTTGAAGAAAAAAATGTGGCTGGACAGGAGAGAAAAAAAAATATTCCGACTTGACATTTTGAAGAAAAAAAATTATTCCAGCACTTCGCCAATCTAATTAAAATTAGATCTACGCACTTGCTCCCTATTTTCTACACGAGCGACCCCAAAAAAAAGATAGAAAATAGGGAGCAAGTGTGTAGATCTAATTATACCCCCGCTGCCCGAAGGGGGGTATACTGTTTTACCTCTGTCTGTCTGTCCGTCCATCCTTCCAAGATATTTTTCTCAGCAACTTGATAGCAGAAACCTGATATTTGGTCACAAGTTTCATACAGGTACCCCATATCGTGGGAAGCGTTTTTGGACCTGTCTGATTCCTACTTCCTGTTTGCCGACTTAGTTGGTTTTTTATACACATTGAACATATATGCACATATTTCTCAACAACTATTGATGGCAGAAATCTGGTGTTTGGTCACAAGCTTCATATAGGTACCCCATATCATGGGAAGTGGCAGGGGTATCATAAGTGAGCATTAGCTCACAGTTCACCTTGTTTTAATTAGATTGGCACTTCGCCGGAAAATAAGAAAATATGATTTGTGTGGCGTCTGAAAAAAAAAATTCTACGGCGAAAAAACGTGACATAGCCCCCTTCAAGGTAAATGGTCAGTCACATATTATTTTGCAGCAACTGTCTTGTGGAACTAGAAGTAATGTCTCTTTTGTTTCTAATCCAGCCCAAATTTCTCTGAAACATTCCAGTCAATTAACAAATAAAACAACACTGGCTACGTCATTCGTTTTCATCAGACATGTATTTCACTGTGTTCTACATGTATGTCTCTGTTTTCATATTGTCGGTAAAACTGACTAAAATAAATTGATTTAACATGTGTATCAAAATCTCGGGGAACAACTTCATAACTTATATGAGGAAAAAAATTAATTTAGTTATTTTTAAGGCCGGCAAAAATTTCCGATCGAAAATACGTAGTTGCTATAAAACAATTTGTCCCCATGGGGTGCCTCCTGGCATGTTTTCAATGGTTATCGTGGAAATATCGACTGAATCTGTTAAGGCATGTAGTTTTCATCAAAGAAAATCTATTCCTGATACAGAAATTATTTATTCTACGTCTTTTAGATACATTCGGTTCGCAAATAGCTTTTTTCCTCAACTTTTATAGAAACTTACCTCAATATCCATGCTGCAGCATCCGGGCTACTGGCATAAAAATAGATAAGTAAATAGAGTTGGCCTCGCCCAGGTCAGTGCATAATTAATTAGCTTCCGGTAACGATGGTCAGCTTTTTTAGTCGAAAAAACAACGTTTCGATGCGTATTCGTCAATAATTCGGTGTTTAATTTTCATTTTATGAAGGTCAGTACGGAAATCGACAATAATTTTGGGTATGAAAAAATTACGCAGCTGGTAGACAATATCCCTTTAAATTGTTTGCCGGAAGTTAAGTTAAGTTAAGCCGCACAAAAAGATAGTCCACGAAAATCCAATATGGAAGACATACTAAGTAAAATCTAATCATGCAAAGCTAATTAAAACTTTAATTGAAATATAGAAAATTGTTTAAAATATAACTTTATCAAACTTTCATGTAACTGACATGTGAAAAGTAGTGCGATTTATACGCCTAATGCATACGAGGTTATTTGCAGGGTAGCGAGAATGGCCGAGTAGTTACGATTGCCCAGTAGGGCGATATTGCGGAACTTTCGGTTGCGCATGCGCGCAGCCTACCATGGAACCCCTTCGGGGTCATGTTAACTTCGGTCACGTCACTTCCGGTAGCCATGTCGGTCATGCGCAATGATACATTTTGTACTACTACAATTGTAAGAAAAATGCGCGGGAACCGGTTGTGCATGCGCACGCGATCAATTCGGTCACGTGACTTCCGGTAGCTCCACCTCGCATGTGGCTTTGGCTGTGCTGATATACTACTTCTATACTACACCGTACAGTGTCGTACCAAATGAATTTTGCACACCAACTGAAAGCCATTCATTAATGTAGAATTGGACATTAGAAAATGATTAATATATCTTTATTTCTCAATAAACCATTGGAATACATAGGTATAGAGAATTTACAAAAACCTCCAAAAATAGATATCTATTAAATACAACAGGGCACCACAGAGTATTGTTGGCTATCCATGCATGATGCATATATGCATGTCTTGTTGAGTATCCACGTATATTATTAAGGCCCTGTGAAGAGCAAACGAATTTTTCCTAGAGAAAACATCTAGCCCTGTACTTCGATCCTGAGCCTAAACAATACATCCGATAAGGACATGGAGAAGTTACCGTGAAATAATTAAAAAAGTATCGTGGTTTAAAAAGATGCACGGTAAGATAAGATAAGTTTTATTTATGACTAAGTCGGAGTGTTAAAATAAGAATACAACACAAGCTCTAGTGAGCCTTTGGCCGACATACAGTACTCGGGGATAAGTAGTGTCAACTATGACCTTAGGATTAAGATAAGGGATAAACAATAGGATTATTAGTTTGAAGGAAAACAAATAACAATGTGAAAGATTTTTAATTTAATACACATTCAAGGCTAAGCTACTAAAATGCCAAGTTTTAGTAAAAAAAATAACTGGCACACCTCCAACAAACTATGGACAGTGTCAGTATAATATTTATTACCACAATCAAGTCCACGTGTCTTGTGCTTCTGTTATCACGGAAATGACATGAAGGCAATGCTTTAATATGTAATAGATTCCATAATGATCGGCAATCACAGCTACATGCATTTTTTCTTAGAAACAGCCTAAGTTTCATGCAAACAATTTTTTTCATATGAAAGGCCGTAAAAAAACTAAAGGTTAGTAATAGCTACCAGTCGGGAAGCCAGTGACGCAGGAGAGTTCCATCTAAAAACAAAGTCACGTGACTTTCGCGTCTTTTTGATGAAAAATGACGTTCAACCCTTCGGTTAAAATACGTCGGTTTACAATAAATACGTACGCTTGAAATCAATTAAAATATACGGAATATGTCTATGGATAAATAGAAATTTATTGCATCACTTCAGTTTTTATTTATATAGTGCACAAACATCGAATGTTGCTACTTGAAGTGGACTCAATTTCAAAACAAATGTCGAGGTGGTTCTATTTAAGTCAGAAAATTTAATTAAAACAATATGATGGCTTTCTGTAACATCCATTGCCTGAGGAAATCATCTAGGATCATTGTCATACCGACAACTAGTGTCAATGTCTTGTGGGATGCAATTGTGTCACTTAGTTCTACACCCACCTTGATCGATCGACCATTTGCCAAACATCGACATTCATTGTCTTTCGGAACACATCGGGGGTGTTTCTTAACATCAACAATAAACAACACCTAAGCGTACATCCGAAAGAGGCTATTTCATTTGGGAAAGGGGTGTCTATTTTTATGTCTTTTTTTAATTTTCTTGTATTAATAACGTATTTTTCAGTTTATTTTTATTGCAATATTGTTTTAGACATTGTGCATTTTGTAATTTAGACTGGGGAATTACTATTTATCATCACTTTAAATAAAAAAAAATCTTCTATGATACTAGATTTGCAGAGGGGATGTACAACAATTAATAATTTCAATTTAATTTAATTTCAATACAACAGCCTTTTCAGGTACAAGATAAATAGAAAGAAACAAATGTGTGGGAAAAATAAAAGCATGTAAACAAAAATTAAGTGAATTGAAAAAATATGAAAATATTATAAAAAAAACATGCCAGTAAAACAATTAATAAATTTTTAAAAATCTAAAAAAAATGAAACCTTGAGACAAAAAGGGACATACAAAATTGTATTTAGATATCTTAACCCTTCATATTATATCAAGGCAAATTAAAAAAAAATTCAGTGTAAGCAAATATTTTTCTTGAAATTAGGAAATTTTATTATCTGAATGAAAGCTACCAAGTTTCATGTTTATCTGACAATGTAAATATCAATGTATTTGGAATATTCATGTGTTTGACACAACTACAAACTAGCTTCTATAACATATAGGGGTGGCTAAGTTGTAATAATTCTTTCCCCTTGACATTCACAAAATGACCAGCATTTACAAATATGGGTACTTAGGTTGCAATAATTATTTCCCCATGACTTCACAAGATGAAATGACCAGCATTTACAAATATGACTGAGTACATATGGATACTTAGTTTGCAATAATTCTTTCTCCAGGACATTCACAAAATTACCAGCATTTACAAATATAGGTACTTATAGGTTGCAATATTTTTTTCCCCATGACATTCACAAACAGAATGACTACCATTCACATAATTTTAAGACACATACAGAAGGACTTGCATTCACATGAAATGACAAACCAGATTTCCAAATTCCACTAAGTAAATAAAATGACTAGAATGAATATGTTTTCTGTTGGCAAAATAAGCAAGTATTGGTAAATATTGTTTAAAATTGAAGTTAAAAAACTATTTTATTTGATCCAATGACTGGAAAAAAGTTAATAAAAGTGCAAATTTTGAAAAATTCTTTTCTGTAAAATAAAATTTATAAAATTCAGCATTAAAATTCATAGATAATAAAAGATAATTATATTTTTCATAAACAACAGGCAACAGAAGTACCTTTTCATCTAAAAAAAAAAAAAGCATGAATAACAAATTCAACAACATTTTGGAGTGTATACAGGTCTAAATGTCTGTAGAAACTTGTTCAACAACTTGGTTCTGGTTCAAAATATCTAAAAGAAATTGAAAAGTTTGAGATCTTGTTTCAGCTCCACTTTCTGACCTAGAAAATGTGTTACAACTGTTATAACAATATGTACCACAATATAATTTATCTTTTGAGCCAAATTCTTTACAGAAATTTAATTCATTCTTGAAATATTTAAGAACAACTTTTAACAAGTCCTGGTTTTCAATTGAAATTGAAATAAATCTTTTGACTTTCAGTTTCAGATGAAGTTTCACAAATTACACAATCAAAAAGTTCTTTTCTGAATGACTAAATATATTATAATGTGTCTTGAAAACTCTGATCCTTGTCTAAAAATTTGTCATTTATCCAAACATCAAATACTAATGTCATCTCCACTCTTTTTACTTAAATTAAAATGGTTTAAAAAACTTTTTTTCATCTTCAACACTCTTACTTCCATTAGAAAATACCTTTTTATTAACTGCATGGCTCATCATTTTCAAGCAGATTATTTTCAGTAGACGTAGAATACAAAGTTTGAACTTAATTTCACATTTCTTACAAATACAATACAATTCAGAAAAAATGTTAAATTTCTTTTTACAAACAAACAAAATTCAGGAGCATCTGAAACTTTTTGAATTAAATGAATGTATCAGTTAAAGGATATATTCTGCCCACAATTATACCCAAGGGCCTGCATTTGTTTGATGATGTACTTTAAAAATAATTGGAATGCTGGTCCATACTTCATGGATTTTTTAGAAGAGAAAAAAACATATATATTTATATACAACTTTAAATCACATTTCCTACATACACAGGCATTTTCAGATATATTAAAATTATCAACACAAGTTTGTAAAATTCAGGAGCATCTGAACCAATAATAGCCATTTTCAAACCCCTTTGCCTTGTTAAATGCACATCCAGGCAAGCACAACACTGACAAAATAAAAAAATTAAAAAAAATCATCAATAGCTTTATTTAATCATTATATTTTCTGTGCTGTAAATCTGAAATATTGAAATACATAATTGATCAATTAACAATCTGGAAGGTACAAAATCAGAAGCTGAGACTGGAATATCCTTACATGTCCAATTTTTTATCACAAGACCATATAATTTTAAATGTTAAAACATCATGAATGATGAAGTCAGTTTAAAGGGTTCAAATATAGCCTAGGTAATAACAACATTAACAAAATAAGATAATACAATCATAAATACTTTTAGTTTTAGTTATGCTTAGCTTTCATGTAAGCTTATTATTTTTAATTCCAACTTACATGTCTGTGCTTTTCTTGTAGTGCTAGCTTTGTTTTTCTTTGTTTTTAATTTATTTTTGCATGCCTTAATTATTGTTATTTATGTTGTATGTCGGTCAAAGGCTCATTAGAGCTTATATTTGTATGCTTGTTGTTTTTAACCATGCCGACTTTAGATAAAACTTATTTATTTATTTATTTATTCAGCGTCTTCTTTATCAAAAATGGCGGCTGACAGCGTCCTAAGTTACAAACCTCGTTTTGCAAATTAAAGGCGGAATGATGGCTATTTTTATATTTCGTTACACATTTGAATGATGGGTAAACCTGTTTTTGACCATAGTTTTTACTGACAACCAATGGGATGCGTTTGTGTCAGTTATTCTTAGCCTCGAGAATTTCCCGCCATATATTCTTAGCTATAACAACAAATACCTCGGGTAATACCTAGTTTTATACCGATATTATGTCTAATAAACACTTTCTTGGGGTTTTTTCTGCAACTTATATGCGAGCTTAAGCGAGCTCTTTATGGTATAAAATGTGTACTTAGGATTTTTTAACAAACATGGCTGAACATATTGTCGAAGAAAAAAAAATTCTACGTTTTGTAAACACCGGTTTCCGGGTAACACACTAACACACTCAACTAATGAAGATCTTCTTAACATAAAGTGCAAATGTGATCCTGAAGTCTCGTACCCTCTCTCGTACGTCCGATACCACTGAAACCCGGAACCCGTGTGTAATAAAAGTCATTTTGTTAGGTTGTTTTACTTTTTAATTTATTAAATCTCTTCTGACATACTGACAAGAATTTTTGTTTCTACACGGAAGTTAACTTTTGAGATTTCGTAAGGAACGATAACTCGAATAAAGGAACGACAGCTCGATTGAATGAGACTAGATTCGGCCCTAAAAAACGTCGTCCCTAATATATCTCGGCCCAAAAAATCTCGACACTTTTTGATGAAATTGCCAGATAATTTTCAGATGTGCGAGCATTCAAGGCCGTGCCGGTTTCATATTATATTTAACCATGATAATTCACGTTTTTTGGGAATGTATTTATTTATATGCGAGCTTAAGCGAGCTCTTTATGGTATAAAATTTATACTTAGGATTTTTTAACAAACATGGCTGAACATATTGTCGAAGAAAAAAAAATTCTACGTTTTGTATTTGTTATTCGAGTTATCGTTCCTTACGTTTTGTAAACACCGGTTTCTGGGTAACACACTAACACACTCAACTAATGGAGATCTTCTTAACATAAAGCGCTAAGGTGATCCTGAAGTCTCGTACCCTCTCTCGTAAGGAACGATAACTCGAATAAAGGAACGACAGCTCGATTGAATGAGACTAGATTCGGCCCTAAAAAAAGTCGTCCCCAATATATCTCGGCCCAAAAAATCTCGACACTTTTGATGAAATTGCCAGATAATTTTCAGATGCGCGAGCATTTAAGGCCGTGCCGGTTTCATATTATGCGAGCTTAAGCGAGCTCTTTATGGTATAAAATGTGTACTTAGGATTTTTTAACAAACATGGTTGAACATATTGTCGAAGAAAAAAAAATTCTACGTTTTGTAAACACCGGTTTCCGGGTAACACACTAACACACTCAACTAATGAAGATCTTCTTAACATAAAGCGCAAATGTGATCCTGAAGTCTCGTACCCTCTCTCGTACGTCCGATACCACTGAAACCCGGAACCCGTGTGTAATAAAAGTCATTTTGCTAGCTTGTTTTACTTATATTGATATTTTTTAATTTATTAAATCTCTTCTGACATACTGACAAGAATTTTTGTTTCTACGCGGAAGTTAACTTTTGAGATTTCGTAAGGAACGATAACTCGAATAAAGGAACGACAGCTCGATTGAATGAGACTAGATTCGGCCCTAAAAAAAAGTCGTCCCTAACATATCTCGGCCCAAAAAATCTCGACACTTTTTGATGAAATTGCCAGATAATTTTCAGATGAGCGAGCATTCATGGACGTGCCGATTTCATATTATTTATCTCTCATATAAGTTTTATTCTGTAATCGTCATGGTAAACAAACGTCAATACCTATTACGATTATGGGCGACACCTGGTGGGTTATTATTATCTGCCCTTGCGTAAATGTTTTTAGCCTTACGGGAGGAGTTACGGAAGCTGACGTTGGCTTCCCGACTGTACGACTAATATTGTAGCTGATGTCTAGTCTGGGTACCGGGTCGTTTCGCCCCGATTACCTGTTCGGCCCGGGTCGTTTCGCCCCGGAAAGTGAGTCGATTCGCCCCACTTAATCGCTGTTATATATTAATAGATGAAGTCTTTTTCGACAATTATTTATTTATTAGTTGTATGCCAAAAAAATAATAACATAAAAATAAAATAAAAATAATAAAAATATATGATAAACAACGAAGTTAACATCATCATCATGTTATATTATAATATTTAATAATTATTGGTCAATTATTACCAAGGATTTATATACTATATAAATCCTTGTTATTACTAATTAAACTGCAAAGAGAAAAATAATAAAACATTGAAAATTGTAATTATTTTTATTCTTTGATCTGTCGATTACTAATTAATTAAAATAAAGTACCCATGAACAAGCCTTACAACATCCAAAATACGAATATTTGCAATGGTATTTTCCATATTTCATTTTTTAAAGCACTATTAATAAATGAGGCCGAAACGACCAGGGGCGAGGGAGAATAGGGGCGAACGGGATTCGGGGCGAAACGACCCGGATTCCTAGTCTGGGGTATTTTTTTGTTCAGTACTCAGTAGTACTGCATAAAACAAAACTTTCACTGACATTTCCATATCTATGTTTATACATTGCATCTACGTATTGATAATTATTCATTCATTTGGAGCAAACTACGATAATCCGCTTTATATTATCTGATTATACATGTTGTTATTCTGTACAGGTCGACGCAGGTAATGCTAATTAGGCCTTCCATATAAAGACGATATATTTCCGAACATAGTTGCATAAATTAAGATGGCGACGATGTAAAATGAGGGAGTCTGCCCTTGAAACTTTCTTCCAATTTTCGTGTTTTAAAAGTTATTTAAGTCCTCTTTAGAAAAATGTCGGATCCAAGTAGTAAAGAACAGTCTGTTGAGGACCTGAGGCTGGAGGTAGAGAGATTACAAACGGAACTAGCTGAGACAACTCAGGAAAAGGTACAGGCCGCCGAGTACGGACTCGCTGTTCTGGAGGAAAAGCAACAACTTCAACAACAAATAGAGGAGCTAGAAACACAATATGAAACCTTAAAGCAAGAGCTCGAAACAGCTAAAGAGGTAAAGTCTTTGATAATACTTTGAGAAATTGGGTGCGTCATAGCGATTCTTGATTTTTATGATCGACTGTCATCATGGGGAAGATCTCAAAGAGGAACGTTGCTTCTTGTTACACGTGTGATGCAAGAAGTAATTAGTGTTGAATATATCAAATATAGCATTGAATTATTTCAGATAATAATATAGGAATTTAAGACATTTTAATTGGTTATCTTTCCTGAATCCACATCGTATGCACAATGCACCACGAGATTGTTTTGAGAAAGCTCTTCTGATTAAATCACATCTGCTTTTGTATTTACATGAGACTAATAAATGCATTGAATATTTTATTAAACAGTACTACAGAGAGGTATGTATATGTGTCAATGGTATACAATGTTTATATCGGGAACAAATCGGTTAGATATAGTTGTGGAATTCCCTACACTACATACATGTACAAGGCTACATTTTTTGTGTACATACATTGTACTAGTCCGAGATTCCTCTGTCGTCTAACGGCTTTTATGGATTTTCTGTAGCCGTTGGATGTCAGAGCGCTATATATACGGAAAACAGTGGATTTGCCTCTCCTGCTCTGGGTCGGCACATTTCCACGTTTCGTGGCTATCAGATTTTATTTTCTATCAGAAACCCTTATATAAATCGCTTCACCAATCATTTTTCTATTCATTCATAACCATCTTACCCTCAGAAAGTGGTGTTACACTCTATCACAGCACGATTTTGCCTTAGATCCTATTATTCCGCCATTTGACTTCCATTTTCGAATCTACAAACGTGATCTCGCGATACTAACTGAATGATAACAGTAACGCATTGCATGATGGGAGCTACTTAATTCAGCGCACCAAATTATTTGAGCATTATTTGCATACGTAAACAACATTCAAATCACATGGAAGACGATACATGTAAGCGTATTCTGTAGGACAAACAGTCCATCTATAGATCAAAGCAGAGCAGAAGGAAATAATACAGAATGTGTTGGAAAGAAAAGATTCAATGGCAGAGTGTTACCAACGGGCTTCGGAAAGAGCATGTGTTACATCCCCCCTTTTTGGACAAGGTAATACATCATTTTTTTTTCTTATGGTTATCTGTAATTCACTATTGCTGTTAAAATCATTACCAATCAATATAATCAACTGTATTAAATTTTATGTTAATTGTTCTGCCTTAACAGGCGTGTATGATATTGGCAATACAAATATTTGTTTGTTTGTTTATATGCAAATCATCTCCCATGATACATTGCGGTAATCGTGGTTTTCTCGTAGTCACGTGACAAATGTTTGAAAAATGGAAGACAAATGGCGGAATCATAGGATCTAAGGCAAAATCGTGCTGTAATGGAGTGTAGCACCACTTTCTGAGGGTAAGATGGTTATGAATGAATAGAAAAATGATTGGTGAAGCGATTTATTTAAGGGTTTCTGATAGAAAATAAAATCCGATAGCCACGAAACGTGGAAATGTGCTGACCCAGAGTTGGAGAAGCAAATCCGCTGTTTTCCGTATGTATAGCGCTCTGACGTCCCACGGCTACAGCAAATCCATAAAAGCCATTAGACGGCAGAGGAATCTCGGACTAACATTGTACATGTTCTGCTTATCTAGTCAGATCCTATGGTACCACAGGTTCTATGGTACTGTATTTCACATGCAATTTTAACCAATTTTCGCCACCATCTTTTTAAATTCAATTACCATGGTACCATAGGACCCCGATATATACACATGTACATGTATTATGGAAATAGTTCCTGGTACACACACTTTCTACAAGTCCTGGGATTAATCGTACAAACATTACTTAAAAGTACAGGTTGTCTTTAATATTGAATGCACATGACAATAGAACTAGGATTTTCTTGAATTGTTGCTGACGATCATGCAGTGTCACAAATAAGATTTGAAAGAATACAAATATAAGACCTTGTTACCACGTGCACGGTGTGAGGTACATGTACAACACGTCCAAATAGGACATTTATTGGAAGTGCTTGATTTGCTGATAGGACAGTATGCAAATCAGTCCCCTGTGTTTAGAAAATGCCACACTTCTTAAGCTTGCCTATAAAAGAAAGCTTACAATAGTTCCTACATATATTTAGCATGATCCTTTGCCACAATCGTAATTTTATGGTGCATTTAATATTATTACCAACCTGTTCTTCTTTACATAATTTGAAAGCTTGCAAAGCAACATTTTTCAACCCTATTTATCATTTTTTATATGTGTCAGTCGATTAATCTGCGCATAGGCACAATGTATGCTAGTGTCACCTTTTAGCCTACATGTATGTGCATTTTTGGAGGGGCTGTGATCATATTATAGTTGGAATTTATTCTACCAATGCAATCAGAGGTTTGACAGGCTTATTAGTAAATGTATATATTTCGTATCCATGGCAATATCATATTAAAAATAAAAAGTTTAATAATATTAAAGTTGACAATATAACCAATCAAAACAATGCAAACTACTCCTGATAAACCTCAACTATAGCTACTTCAAAACACAGAAATTGTAGCAATGGAAGTATAGGTTCAGGCTTCAATCGAAACTTGGTAGGAAGCATCCTTGGAAGGTTCTCTATAAACATTGCTCATTTAGTTCCAATCCGTTAACAAACATGGCCGCCACAGACAATTCTTGTTTCTGATTGGCTGATTTCTAAAAATATCGTCTCCTTTAAAATCGCTTTGTCAAATGAATCGAAACTTGGTAGGAGCATCCTTGGAAGGTCCTCTATAAATATTGCTCATTTAGTTCCGATCCGTCAGCAAACATGGTCGCCATAGGCAATTCTTGTTTCTGATTGGCCGAATTTTTTAAATCTTCTCCTCTGAAACCGCTTGGCAAAACGAACCGAAACTTGGTAGGAAGCATCTATGGCAGGTCCTCTATAAAGACTGCTCATATCGTCCCGATCCGTTAACAAACATGGTCGCCACAGGCAATTCTTGTTTCTGATTGGTTGATTTCTAAAGAATCTTCTCTGTAACCGCTTTGCCAAATGAATTGAAATTTGGTAGGAAGCATCCTTGGAAGGTCCTCTATAAAGATTGCTCATTTAATTCCGATCCGTTAACAAACATGGCCACCACAGGCAATTCTTGTTTCTGATTGGTTGATTTCTAAAAAAAATCGTCTCCTCTGAAACCGCTTGGCCAAATGAATTGAAACTTGGTAGGAAGCATCCTTGGAAGGTCCTCTATAAACATTGCTCATTTAGTTCCGATCCGTTAACAAACATGGCCTCCACAGGTAATTCTTGTTTCTGATTGGTTGATTTTTTTTAAATCTTCTTCTCTGAAACCGCTTTGCCAAATGAATCAAAACTTGGTAGGAAGCATCCTTGGAAGGTCATCTATAAAGCCTGTGCATTTAGTTCCCATCCGTTAATAAACATGGTCGCCACAGGCCATTCTTGTTTCTGATTGGTCGATTTCTAAAAAATCTTCTTCTCTGTAACCGCTTTGCCAAATGAACCGAAACTTGGTGGGAAGCACCTACGGAAGGTTTTGTACTAAGTTTCCTCAAAGCAGAATGAAAGGTGAGCGACACAGGCTCAGCCCACTGAATCTCTAGTTCAATTACCGGGGTATTTTGTTTTGAAAATTTGAAAGCCTACTGACCAGTATAATAGACGATTTTCGTAATTCTAGCCAATGGCATGCACAATGTTGATAAGAGAAAGTCCTTACATAGCGATGCACTAATGCACCAGTGGACATATGTTAGGAACTGTAGATTGATATAGTGACAAATCCATGTGATTCACAAATGTACATTTTGATGTAGTTATGATGATTTTGGCAGAGCCAGAGGTCAATTTAGAACTTTCAATGATAAACATGATCAATGGGAGTGGTAAATAAATATTTATTTTGATGCATAACTAAACAAATATAGCATTACTTACAAAGTGGACATTTGTGAATCTGCATTATCCCATATTCTCTTTAATTTTAATTATTGCTGGTGTCTTTTTCAGGAACTGTTTAGTCCTGCTTGGGTAAATTTTCATTTGTTTTCTGTGGTAATAGGGTTTTGTTTTATTGTTTGTATTGCATACATGTATAATTTGAAAAAACCATAAGAAAGAGTAAAAAATATTATAGTACAGGTATTTATAAGTTAAGTTAATCTTAATCTTTCATTGATAAGTTTAATTTGTTACTATTTAACATTAATTCATCTTTCAAGCCAATCCTTTAAAAAAAATATTGATACATATACTATATGATAAAGTTCTATGTATTGCATTACTAATATGGACCGTTGTGGTCGCATAGTACATTTGTAGTTTTTTCGGGGTACTCCGGTTTCCTCCACCAATAAAACTGACCACCATGATATAACTGAAATATGGTTGAAAGTGGCATTAAACACCATAACCCTAACTCTTTTCCAATAAACTTGATCGTCATAATATATCATAAGTTATAACTGAAATATTGTTGGAAGTGGTGTTAAACACTCATAAGCTACCGACATTTATGTCAACACTATAGTCATGACCATGGCCAACATTTCTGGTTACTTTCAGGATCTACATATATACAGTCCGACAAAAGTTAAGCCCCACCTGACTTGTTTCAATAATATCTTTTCTAATAATGAACTTATTTCAAATCGGTTTGCTGTTTTCGTTACCTGTACACACATACTTACTTACCTGTGAAACGGGTTATTGATCGATTTTTATTTATGTGTATATGACAGGGTGTGTAAAGTGCCACGTGTACTTTTCAACATTTGTGTTTGCGAACGAAAGCTGATTTGTTTTGTGTAGAGTTTTAAGTTTAATTTTCTATCGGTTTGGTATGGTGCGGCGAAAATTAAACATACCAGAAAGGTGGCAAGCTGTTGGTGTGCATAACGGTGGTTTTAGCCATAGAAGGGTGGCAGACCACTTCAGGGTTAACCATTCCATCATTGTACGACTGATGCAGTGTTTTCGTCAAACAGGGAATGTTATTGACCGTCCACATGCAGGTAGACCTCGCAAAATGACGCCGAGAGAGGACCGGCTCATATCCAGACGGGCGCGGCAACGGCTGTTCAGTACAGCTGGTGCACTTCGTGGTAATTTAGCGTTTGGAGGCAACATTAGTACATGCACTAATCAGACACCTCTGCCATCAGGGAATACGAGCGCGACAACCCATAAAACGTCCACAGTTGACATTACGTCATCGCCATGCTCGATTTGACTGGTCACATGATCATTTGGGGTGGACTATTCACACATGGAGACGGGTCTACTGGTCTGATGAAAGTCGTTTTTTGTTACGCCCTACCGGCGGTCGTGCAAGGGTTTGGCACCAACGAAGCACTTCATTTCAGGACAACCACATTTTGGGCACAACTGCTTTTGGGGGTGGGGGTGTAACTGTCTGGGGTTGTTTTTCCTTTGACTGTAAGTTGGACTTGTATGTTCTTGATGGTAATCTGACAGGCCAAAAATACCATGACAAAATGCTCGCTCCACGTGTAGTCCCCCTTTTTCGACAATCATGCATTGGCTGACAGGCCAATGTTCATGGACGACAACACTAGGCCACATAGAGCCCGAAGTGTATAACAGCAAGAGGCTGTTCAGACAATTCCATGGCCTGCGATGTCGCCAGACATGAACCCTATAGAGCATGTATGGGACTTTATTGGCTGAAAAATTAACCAACACAATCCAAAATGTCAAAATATTGACGAATTAAGAACTGCTATCTTACAGGAGTGGCAACAGTTCCCCCAAGAACGGCTTAGGCATCTTGTGCGAAGCATGACGAGGCGTGTTACAGAACTTCACAATAAACGCGGTGGATATACTCGTTATTGATTTTTATGCCTTACACATACGCACAGTAGATGCATTTAAAAGTTCTTAAAATCTGAAGACTCTGCATTATAATGCAATGTTAAAAACTTCCATCAAAGACAAACTGGTTTTATGTTTTTCTAGCGCCTGTTTTGAACCCCATTTTTAGCCACGTCATAGTCACGTCTTTTAGGATGATAAATACTTCGTAGATTGGTAATTTTAGAGATCCTTGGTGTAGTCTTTTAAGAAGTGTAAGAAAAATGGTGATATTTATTTTATTGTTTTAACAGTATTGATGTAAAAAAATATATCGATAAAAATATAGGGTGGTGCTTAACTTTTGTCAGAGTGTATATATACTCAACATCTAGTCTACATCTACATCTACCATAAATATATAGAGTGACAACCTTCAACATTTGTTGAACATTATGTTACTGCCCAATGCCTAGTATATATTAAATTAGAATTACATATGTAAAATGACTTCTGAAAGCATAGGAGAACTTTATTATAATGTAAATTCACAAGATGTACAAACAGTATAAAAAGGATTTAAATTTGGGATCTCTGTCCCCCTTGGTATTAGTCAAAGATATCATATATACAGGTAATACAAATGTATATATGGTATCCTGTGAATCACGACACTATTTTTAAAAAAAAAAAGAGAGGTGGGGTGGTGGGGGGTCATACTCATCATCATGTCACAAAATCGACACACGATGTAGCAATTCCAAAATTCTGTTCTGTGTGTTAAAAACTTTTAGCTAACCCATGGGAATATAGGTTTATTCAATATTCAGTTAATTTGCAGAAAACAGATATTTTTAATGATATTGATCCTAAAGCTTTTTACAGTAAATTAGGAATCACAGCTGCATGAAATTAAAAACAACCCAAATGGAATGGTCAATTATTCTGTGTATAAAATTTGTATTAGACAAAAAAGATGATAAAGCAATTATCAACCAGTTTTGGTACTAGTGTTGTAATGTTTTATTCATATTATAATAAACATTTAAAGGAAGAATACAGATTATATAAACACCCCAAAACTTAATAATTTCAAACAAGTTTTATAAAAGTTTTAAATTGTTCATTCACTAAGATGTTTAAAACCAAAATATGTATGTATACACAGACAGAGAAATAGAGATTTCCACAAGAATATAATTTAGGTACAAAGGTTCTGTAGAAAAAAAATCAAGGAGACAGATTTATAAAACTAAAAGCAATAATTGCTTGTTTCTGAATCCTGTCTGTATTTACTATGTTTGATGTACTGTATTTTCTGATTATTTTCTAAATAAATATTGTTTAAATTAAAAAATCAAGCAAAAAAGACATTCATGACTTATCAACGGGTCTGTAACAAAAGTAACACGACAGATGCCTCTAGTGGAGCAAGAACTACCTACCCTTCTGGAGCAACTGATATCATACCCTGTTTTTAGTGGGGTTCGTGTTACTCGATCTTTAGTTTGATGTGTAATGTTTTGTAGATCGTTGTTTGTACTTTTTCTTTTGGCCATTGCGTTTGTCTGTCCTTCGATTTTTAGATTCTGATTACCCCTTTGGTATCTTTAAACTCTTCTTGTGACTTAGTTTTATTATATAGTTTTGTTTGCAGTGCTGTGACATTGGTACAATGTAACACCATTTTGAAGTGATTTCACACAATTTATACATAATTTTGTTCTGGAACTATATAGCTCTTATATTTCTTCTTATTTTTGTGACCATAGAATCTATGGTCACAAAAAAAACAAAAAAAACAAAAAAAATGTCAGTGATATCTGTCATTTTTTATGAACTTCCAATACTGGTGTATATATATGTTTATGTTATCTAGAATAAAATATTAAAATTCATAAAATTTATGTACACAAACATTAAAATTCATATACAGAAACCCAGGTGTTTTCAATTTTATTAGAGCATATAAATGTATAGTTGAGAACATGGGTGTGATCTGAATGGAAACAAACATTAGCATAGTTTACCATCCTAAAGTTTTATTAATACATTTTTTTTGTATACATGTATTTTACAACCATATATGGTATGCTGGGAGTAGTCCTTGTAAAGACCTGTAAATCTTCACTTCTCTTGTTACATACGGCCAGTACATATATTATTAATGTGAAGTATTCATAAATCATGCACTGTTGACCACAGCCCCTTTGGGAAAATTAAAAACAACTTAAATTCTTTATAGTAATAAATAAACTGATTTTGTATTATAATATTATCCAGTATTAAGGTCATCAGGACAAAAGTTATATGTCACCCTGTTTCTGTATATATAAATGCCTTTTGTTATATTTAGATTGGATATATACATTAATATTTTGGTAAAGACTTTCTTGTTGAATAAAGTTAAAGTGGTTTTGTTTTTAATCAAAAGGCTCAAATTATGTAATTTCCTTTGAATACAATCAGTCATGAAGATATCAAATTACAGCCCAGGTTTTAATATTTAAAACTATCAACTTCATTGAATGACTTTTTAATTTAAAAAAAATACGGCACTTTTTATTATTGCCATCACTTGGTGTCTGTCGTCTGTAAACTTTTCACATTTCAAGCTGCTTCTCCGAAACCACTGGGCCAATTGGAACCAAACTTAGCAGGAATGTTCCTTGGATGGTCCTCTACAAAGTTACTGTTTTTCGTTCCAGTCGGATATTCAACATGGCTGCCAGGGCCAATAATATGCTCTGATTGGCTGAAATTTCAAAGATCTTCTTCTCTGAAACTAATGAACTGACTGAACCCAAACTGTAAATGAATGATCATTGGAATGTCCTTTACCAAGTATCTGTTTTTTATGCCGATCGGAAATCCAAGATGGCCGCCACTGCAGGACATAGATTAACATTGGACCCTATGGGAAAATGTTCAAATGCCTTCTTCTCAGAAACTACAAATATGATTAAAGCCAAACTGTACATGAATGTTCATTGGATGGTCCTCTACATTGTTAAGGTTTTTTGTTCCGATATGAAATTCAAAATGGCGGCTACGGCAGAACTTAGTTTAACATTGGACCCTATGGAAAAAATGTTTCAAAACGCTTCTTCTCTAAAACCACTTGGACAATTGAAACCAAACTGCCCAGGAATGATCATTGGAAGGTCCTCTACAAATTTATGTTTTATATGCCGATCGGAAATCCAAGATGGCCGCCACCGCAATACATAGATTAACATTGAACCCTATGGGAAAATGTTCAAATGCCTTCTTCTCAGAAACTACAAATATGATTAAAGCCAAACTGTACATGAATGTTCATTGGATGGTCCTCTAAAACTTTACGTTTTTTGTTCCGATATGAAATTCAAAATGGCGGCTACGGCAGGACATAGTTTAACATTGGACCCTATGGGGAAAATGTTTCAAAACGCTTCTTCTCTGAAACCACTTGGACAGTTGAAACCAAGCTGCCCAGGAATGATCATTGGAAGGTCCTCTACAAAGTTTCTGTTTTTTTATGCCAATCGAAAATTCAAGCTGGCCACCATCGCAATACATAGATTAACATTGGACCCTATGGGAAAATGTTCAAATGCCTTCTTCTCAGAAACTACAAATATGATGAAAGCCAAACTGTACATGAATGTTCATTGGATAGTCCTCTACAAACTTTATGTTTTTTGGTCTGATATGAAATTCAAAATGGCGGCTACGGCAGGACTTAGTTTAACATTGGACCCTATGGGAAAAATGTTTCAAAACGCTTCTTATCTGAAACCACTTGGACAATTGAAACCAAACTGCCCAGGAATGATCATTGGAAGGTCCTCTACAAAGTTTCTGTTTTTTATGCCGATTGGAAATCCAAGATGGCTGCCACCACAGGTCATAGTATTAACACAGGCCCATATGGGGAAAATACAGAAATATATTCTTCTCTGAAGCTATTTCACTGATTGAACCTAAACTGCATCAATCATTGGAAGGTCCTTTACAAAATTTGTGTTTTTTATGTTGATCGTAATTCCAAGATGACTACCACTGCAGGACATAGTTTTTACATAGGACCAATTGGTTCTTTTTATAACCAGGTGAACAATATACAGGCTCTTGAGAGCCTCTGGTTGTGAAGTTTAATCAAAATGTTACTGATGGTTATGTGTTAAGTTGCTGTTTTATAATGGAGAGTGGTACTGCAAATATTTGGGTTTTGTAAAAAAAAAAAAAAAAAAAAAAAAAAAAAAAATTAGATTATATACCAGAGCAAGTACATGTAGCATAAAAAAGGTGATGTTACCTATTGCCATCTGATTATGTGGCATAACATTTGCATTAACTTATACATTTTATTATTCTCTTTTGAAACCACTGAGCCAATTTTGACCAAACTTGGGTGGGATTATAATTGGGTGGAATTGGGTGGTGGTGGTCCCTTAAGACATCCCTGCCTTTCATCCTAGATAGCCACTATAACTAAAATTTAACCAAGACCAATCAGTGTCATTATATCCAGGTTATAACTTAATTTATAGATTATTTTTCAAAATTTAAATCTTGTCTACATGTTTTTAAGCAAGATTAATACACGTGTGTGTGTGTGATTGTTGTTTAACAATGAGCAATTTTTCAACTATATGTCATGTGTATCATGGCGTGAATAAGTTACATTCAATGAAATGATGATGATGTTCGCTTTGCACTAAACTAGACCAACATGCTTAATTTGATCTTTATAGTGCTAGCTCACTTAAACAACAGTCTTGCAAGTAGATGTGTCGCTCCACTCGGAGACATTATCTTAATACCGAACCAAGTAGATGTGTCGCTCCACTCGGAGACATTATCTTAATACCGAACCAAGTAGTCTTTGCTCTTACTCCTTAAAGCTTAGTGAAGTGGAAAAGCAGTAAATACCAATTTTATTGTCTTTGGTTTGACCCGACTGGGGCCTTAAGCCATTATCTACAGCGCTCCTGACAAGGACTCTAACCACATGTGTATTAGGATTAAAGGATAATACTGCCATTCTTATGTACCTCTTTGAAGTATTTTTGATTTATTTTATTGTATACTTTCAGGCACTTAGTAAACACCAGGATACTTTTCGAAAGCAACAAAAAAGTGGAATCCATCATGAGGACACTTTCCTCCAAGAAACAGCAACAAGAGAAGAAAGTTATAAAACATCAATAAATGAACTAGAAACAGAACTCAAATCATATAAACAGTCTTTCGATCGAATTTCTGCAGAAAATGAACGCTTACATCAAGCAGTTGTCGAGTTTCAACAACAAACTGAAACACTCGAAGATCAAAGAAGACAATTCAAAAATGATATTTCTGAATATAAAAAACGGGAAAATAGAAATTTGGCTGATTATGCTGAACTTGAAGAAGAAAACATCACTTTACAAAAAACTGTTTCTCAATTAAAACAAAGTCAAGTTGAATTTGAGGGAATGAAACATGAAATTCGTAGACTTCATGAAGAACTGGATGATCTTAACATTCAATTAGATGAAAACACAAGTTTGAAGAAAATTATTGAAAAAAATTTAGAAGAAGCTTTAAATTCCTTACAACATGAAAGAGAACAAAAACATTCACTTAAAAAAGAACTTGACCAAAGAATAAATAAAGAATCTATGTTTAATTTGAGTAATCTGGCTCATATGAGTGGCTTAAGTGAAGGGTTACCAAACAGTTATGATAAACAGGACAGTAGTGGGGATCATGAATTTGACGAAGGACAAGGAGAACATGATAATCCTGCTTTACGAAGGATTGAGGCAGACTTCCAAAACGATGAAACTAAATCCCTTGTTAAACCAGGACCAGGAAAAGTCAACGACATTCTCAGTGAAATTCAAGAAAATGAAGTGAAAAAGTTGGAACAACTCTTAGATCAAAGTGAACAAGAAAAAAGTGAACTTCAAAAAGCTTTGGATGAGGCTCAGAAGCTTATAGAAGACACGCAACAAGATCTTATTGAACAAAAGAAGCGTGCTGATCAACTTAAATCTCACATCAATTCTGTGATAAAAGAAAGAGAAACTGAACTTGGTATTGATGATTCTGCAGATTTAGACAAATTAATTGAAAATGAATCTGATCCAGATAAGAAAGCATTACTAGAACTGAAAAAGAATCTCCGTCAGAACGAAAGAAAATATTCCAAAGCTCTTTCTGAAATAAGTAATCTTAACGATGAAATAAGCAACCTTCAAAGAAAAGGTCAGCACGGAACTGTGCGTTACGATGAGAAAGAATTCGGACATGCTCTTGAAGACCTGAGAAATAAATGTAACCAATATGAGAATACAATAAAAGACGTAGAAAAAGACTTGAAAGCAATGACAATGGCTGCTTCAGAGGCACAAGGAAGTTTAAACACCACACAAGATGAACTTGTCAAGGTCACTGAAGAAATGGCTCAATTATATCATCTTGTGTGCGAAGTAAACGGTGAAACACCAAGTAGAGTAATGCTTGATCATGCAAAAGCAGCAGCTCAACTATCAAGGCAAGATAGTTCTCGCAGCAGTAGTGAAGAAAAAGATGATCCATCCAACAAAAAGAACGGTGAAAAATCACCCAGGAAATCAAAATCAAAAACGAAAAATCAATTAGATGATGTACGAGGTGATCCGATATCATGTTACAAACTCACTGAAACTGTCATTGATCAGGTTAAATACCTGAAGAGGGCAGTGGAACATTTGATGGAGGTATCACGACAACGTAACGGAGATAACGAAAACACTGATGTTCAGGAGTTACAACAACAAATCGTTAAATTGAAAGCTATGTTGTCAACAAAACGAGAACAAATAGCAACACTTAGGAGTGTATTAAAGGCTAACAAATCTACTGCTGAAGTAGCCTTAGCTAATTTGAAACAAAAATATGACACAGAAAAAGTCATTGTTACAGAGACAATGATGAAATTGAGAAATGAACTCAAAGCATTGAAAGAAGATGCAGCGACTTTTGCATCTTTGAGAGCTATGTTTGCACAACGTTGTGATGAGTATGTTACACAACTAGATGAAATGCAAAGACAGTTAGCTGGTGCAGAAGAGGAAAAGAAAACATTAAATTCATTGTTAAGAATGGCAATTCAACAGAAACTTACCCTTACACAGAGATTAGAAGACCTGGAATTTGACAGAGAACGTAGAAACATGCGTAGACAAGGCGGGCGCAATAAAATGGGGACTTCCAAAGTAAGTCACAACCACAACTCTAACCCATATCATGAAGACTATGGTCGACATGGGTCTGGTCGATCATACCATAGCAGGAGGGATTATTAGTTTTCAGCCCCCAGGTATTGTAAATGGTAAGTTTAGGGTTGAATTTAAAACATGGTCTTGGGTTTTTGGGTGCTAGAAAACACTGGTTGTTTGATCTGCTTAACATAATTTTCAATCTTTGACACAAATATAGTTTGTACGTGTACTCTGGACCTTATACTTCTTAGATTGGCTTTTCTTATCACTGACCATGGAGAGGTTTAAGAATAAAATTTGGTTTATATATAAGCATGGAGTTGACTAAATATGGTATCTAAGTACCTGTCTTTGTTATGGCCCCAGTTGGATGTCCGATTATCATTGAATTTATATCCATATTTCCTAGCATCACAACATAGAATGTCAACAACCTACATTAATATTTAACTACATGTACCCAGATTTGGTTTTGATATTTTGTAGGTTTCGACTTGGTTGTTTCTCTGATGTCATAAACTGTATACTCCATATTATAATTTGCTATATTTGCAGATGACCAGGGGTCTGACAATTTTTTTGTTTGGTATAGAGGTTGATTATTATCATATAACAATATCTTCAGATAGAATTTTGAAGTTTTACAGGTATATTGTATTGTTTTAACAGATTATCTGACTTCCTATTATATATAGACATCGTCAAATATCATTTATGAAATAAAAAGATTGTATAGTGAGTGAAGCTAAAGCAAGCAAGTTTTATGTACGGTCAGGCAGTTGATATGTGACAATATGTGCATCAAGAATGTCAGATAATCTTTATATCATTTAACAAATCTCTGATGTTAATGTCTTCTGCACTAATGTATGTCATTGTCTGTATGTGGGAAGGTATATATATATACAGGCCTCGACATTAACGTTTGTCCGATTGTCAGGTACCAGTGAAAACTGACGTCGGACAAGTAGATCTTGTATTACGGTTGTCCGACGGGACAAGTGAAAAAATCAGATTCCCAAACGTGCCGGTACGACGGACAAATCTATTTCCATTGGTATAAAATACTGGGTTTGTTGTATAAAAGAGCCCTGTTTGATCTCTAATTTGTTCATAATTTATTTTGATTAAAACTAAAGTGAAACGCCAGATCAAAACTCTTTTTATTGTATCATTTATCGTTCTCCATGCTGTGATGAAGTTCAAGGACATTGACAAAGTTAAAGTCGCAATCTCAGAAACGCTTTAATGAACTGAAATATAAGAACAAGAATCACTCCGGAACGGACACGTAAAAATTATCGGATATCAATTTGGCGCCAAATTTAAACTTTTCTTTTTTGCAAAATACGATAGAGGACTTGATTTAGGATTTTGGGAAATATTGTAACCTTTGAAATGGACAAATATTACAAGCTTTTTCCTGATCTGGTTGAAAAGATCAACTAAATTTTTTTATTTCTCTGTGAATTTAAATAAAATACTTTGCTTTATTTATATCACAGGCACTTGTTTCTGGTAAAAAAAATATACCTAGAAACAAGGATTTATATAACACAAATATGAGTTAATACAATTTGTGTGGTATTGGATCACAACACAGTAATATTTCAAATGGAAAATGGAGGGGGGGACACACATTAAAATCACTGGTATGCAAGACTACAATCAAGGTAGACAAATAAAAATGTGACATTGAATATATGTCCTTAAGGTAGTAATGAATAAAAAAAAAACCCAGAACAAATCAGTTCAGGCAACTTTAACTATTTACTAAATTTGGGCAGGGTAACGTCAGAGGGGTCGCAAAACAATGTTTTGATTAATCGCAATGGACTTCTGTCAGTTGTCTCCCACTTCTCCCTGTGAGCTCTCTGAAAGTAGTGGGAGCCCTGGATAAGTTTTCTCTAGTTTTTGTAATTTTTATTAATTTCTTTGGACAACTAAAAGATTGAGTCGGACAAGTACTTTTTTTAGTTAGTTGTCCGAAGGGACAAGTTGAAAAATATGTTAATGTAGAGGCCTGATATATTGTATGGGTTTCAGGTTTGATATAGCAAAATCAGATACCTGTATGTCACAATATTGACAATGAGTTTTCAATCATTCATTCGGACACCATGAAAGCTCCTGCAGGCATGATATGAATTTGTTTAAACGAGCAATGTCTACGATTTTGTCAGATTTTTTAAATCGGAATTGTTCTCCCAATCTTGAACAGATGTGAGTAAAAATTCATCTAAAACGGCCAAAAACACAGAAAAGTGGTTTTCAAGAAATATTTCGGGGAAAACATGTTTGCAAGCAATTTGTGTCTGGGCTACTCTAATTCAAGTCAATCAAGATGACTCCGCCTCTGTATGATGAACTGCGCACACGCAGAATCGGTTTGTTGATGAAAATGTCTTCTGTCGGAAAATCTAACCGTGGAAGAAAACTGACTTTTACCGAAAATGGCTAATAATTTGAATTTGATTGATGAATTGTGTTCTTATAGGTAAATACCTGTATGTGTAATTTATCATTAAACATGTATGAATTATACATTTTAGTCTAAAGATAGGTTAAATAAACTGCTTACCTCATCATCCATGTCTTTGTTTTGATAAATCTGGGTCAATGCGTTCTTTATTATCAAACGGGGTCATGAATAATTGATGAGCTTGGCCAGCAGATGATCAGAAGTAATTTGTTTAATTACATCTAATTAAACAAATTTCTGTTTATCTGAGATGGTTATTTTGTCATTTTATTGATTCATCTATCTTATTTTCAAGTTGTATAGTTGTCAAACTTAAAAATTATGAAAAATCGTAGACACTGTCACTTTAAAAAGTTTATTAATTAAGATAGGATAAGATTATTTTTAATTTATTCTAGTCTGTAAGCAATTGATTTCTGTGGTCTTGATATTATATAGGGGGCCGTCGTGGTCGTGATCGTATGGTAGTTGGGTTTATAACTATCAGTGCCTATCACCACCAAGTTGGCACTAATGTTGTGAGTTCGAATCCCACTCGTGCGAGGTGTACTTGATACAACATTATGTCATATGATAAAGTTTGTCAGCGACTTGCGGCAGGTTGGTGGGTTTCTCCGGTTTCCTGGAATGTTGAACCCAAACTTCAAGTTTCTATATACATGTATATATATATGTATGTAAGAGAACTGGAAATTTCAATTTGCCACCTGACAACAGATCTAGATCTTAGGCCAAAAAAAAAATATGTGTGTTTACTGTCACTCGACCGACCCTAATTTTTGCTAGCGAACCACAGGCACTTGTTTCTGGTAATTTTTTTTTACCTAGATACTATATATATACTACAAGGTACGTAACCGTTCATTTGTAAAAAATCTAGGTCATCACGATTTTCTCGTTTTTTCAACTAGACGGATGGAGGAATGGCCTACATCATCTGAAACTACGATAATTTATCTACAAAATGATGTATAAAACACCTACCTTTGCTGAACCTCAACAATGCAACAGACCTTTTTCCACGGGTCAGTTATCAGCTTTCATCATCCAGTTGGTCACCTGGCAAGTTCTAACCTGCAGTGAAAGAAAAAATAAGATAAGTTGTAATAAAAATGCTATAAAAAATACTGAGATGTTAGAAAATTATATATATTGCATTCCAATAAAAAAAATTAATAAAAGTGTTTTAATTTCTTAGAATAAAAGTGTAGTTTGAATGCAAATCTGTGGCTATTTTTAGAATTCAAAAATTTGTGAACTTTCTATACAACCTCGGGATTTTTCCCTGAAGTATATCAACAGGACTGAAAGTCTTATAGGCAGGAAAATTAATACAGCATCACATGTTTCTTTTTGCATCTTCTCCATTTTGATGAAAAATTATAAAAATAAACTTCAGAATTCCAGCTTGCTAAATGTAATGAGAAACTTCGACCAATCAAATACTTTACCTGAGTTCGACCTTGAACTTTTCATTCACTGCGGGTTAGAACTTGCCAGGTGACCAACTGGATGATGAAAGCTGATAACTGACCCGTGGAAAAAGGTCTGTTGCATTGTTGAGGTTCAGCAAAGGTAGGTGTTTTATACATCATTTTGTAGATAAATTATCGTAGTTTCAGATGATGTAGGCCATTCCTCCATGCTGGCGTCCGTCGAGTTGAAAAAACGCGAAAATCGCGATGACCTAGATTTTTTACAAATGAACGGTTACATAACTTGTAGTATATATATAGTATCTAGGTAAAAAAAAATTACCAGAAACAAGTGCCTGTGTAGCGACCCTATGAATTTTTACACAGAATTCGGATAACCATTTTTGTTGTTTAACCAGCAGCAATGTTTTATTTATTCAACTGCTAGCTTTTTGTCGAAATTGAGAGCAAAGAAGGTAGAAAAACTGCATAATTCGTCATTTTACCGGAAATTTCGAAAATGAAATACCGGAATCGGATTCCGGAACCGGGAATGACTATTTCCGGTTTTACCGATAATAAAAAAAAAAAAAAATTAATCCCAACCCTAGATTTTTTTGACATGTGACAGTAAACACACATATATATTTTTTTGGCCTTAGTTTAATATACAAAATGTATATCATTCTGTAGAACCCTGCTTTGGAATTAAGCAATTTAAATGCTTGAATTAGCAGACTATTTATAACCAGGATTGTGCAACAGAATTATTCTGGTAAAATTAAAGGATATGTTGTGCCAAAGAAATATTAAGAAAATGTGAAGCTTACAAATGTATGTACCTAGAAATGACAGAGATGTTTTTGGCTTCATTTTGTTCTTCTTGATGTTATAGGTACATTTTCCAACTAAAACAATCTGGTTACTGGATTCAAGATGTCAGGCGAATATTCATGTTTTGGTGCAATGCAAGCTGCTCTTTTGAAATAAACCTAATGACCTTAATGGTTATTTTCCTTATTATCAAATTTAATAAGATAACCAACTTTTTAACATTCACTAGGATTTAGAAAGTTTAATGTGAAGGTTTAGGGTTAAAATTTTAATATATAATGCAATGGGGAACATGAAAGAAAAATCCATCATCTTTTATAGAATCAGTCATGAACTTTTTTATTTGGCAATGAACCATCATTGTGATAAAAAGTTTGTACAAATTGTTGCCATAATGTACATATATATCCTGGTTTTGGGGATGAGATCTTACAATTTTATTTACTAAGGTACTGTATCCCAGTACATCTCATTCAACCTGTTTGAAGCAGCTCATGTAATACATGTAATATTTTATTTGACAATTTTGATTATCTCCTCTTTTAGGCCTGTTTCAATATTGCTAACCCATGTTCAGGAAACAACAGTATGTACATTTGTATCATAAGCTTTTGTGTTTTTTTTTCTTTTTTTCTGTAAAATGATAATTTTATCTGTGTGCTGTGTATGTCTTTTTCTTTTCTTAATCATAGTGAAATGCAGATTTGTTGTATTTTGTTTTGTACTCTGCAGTTTATTAATCAATAATATAGGAATCAAATACATTGTATAAATATCATGTTACAAAGCAGGGTTCAAACTGGTGTATGGTGAACAAAAATAGTCATAAGACCTTTTTTTTGATAATAAATTATCATATTTTACAAGAACTTTATTTGGAATTTTAAGCAAAGTTCAGCTTTAGGTCAAGGATCATAAAGGATAAAATATTCAAGCAGTAAACAATTCCATCATACAATGTGTGACGTAAATGACCTTAATGCTTCCTAGCTCACGTTCTTGGCATAAGTCAAGGTCCTCCTATATTTCAGTAATACCATGAAAATTGTATAATCAGTAAAGCCAAGAAGTGGAAATGATTCATTTGAAGAATTTGCATTCTCATTTTCTCACTCACGGTCACCTGGTCCAATTTAAAGGACCATTGGATCTATTGTCATCACTGTTCGTTCATTGTCATCTGTCTCGTCCGTGAAACTACTGGCATGGGCCAAAAAGAAAGATTTTTTTCAGGAATGTTCCTTTGGTGGACATTGTCAGAATTTATGATTTTGGTGTCCAAAGCTTATCAGGACTAACAGATCTAGAGGCAATAATTTTATTTGTATGTCTGATCAATTAAGTTCTGTTGTTATACCCCCCCCGCAAACAAAGTTTGGGAGGGTATATAGGAATCGCCCTGTTCGTCTTCGTCCATCTGTCCGTCCATCCATGTACCTTGTAAGCGCAACTCCTCCTAAGCCGCTTATTGGATTTTTATGAAACTTTACACATTTGTAGTACACTACCTGCAGATGTGCATGAAGGAATATGGTTGCTGTCCAAAATTTAAAAGGCGAGATAATTCAACTTATACTTTCACGAAAAGGGGGGGCATGTACCTTGTAAGCGCAACTCCTCCTAAACGACTTATTGGATTTTTATGAAACTTTGCACATTTGTAGTACACTACCTGCAGATGTGCATGAAGGAATATGGTTGCTGTCCAAAATTTAAAAGGCGAGATAATTCAACTTATACTTTAACGAAAAGGGGCAGGGGAGCATGTACCTTGTAAGCAAAACACCTACTAAACTGCTTATTGAATTTTTATGAAACTTTACACAGTTGTAGTACACGACCTGCAGATGTGCATGAAGGAATACCATTGCTGTCTAAAATTTAGAAGGGGAGATTATTCAACTTATACTTTCACGAAAAGGGGGGTCGTGTACCTTGTAAGCACAACTCCTCCTAAGCGGCTTATTGGATTTTTGTGAAACTTTACACGGTTGTAGTACACTACCTGCAGATGTGCATGAAGAAATATGGTCGCTGTCCAACATTTGGAAGGGGAGATAATTCAACTTGTACTTTCACGAAAAGAAGGAGGGCATGTACCTTGTAAGCGCAACTCCTCCTAAACAACTCATTGGATATGTATGAAACTTTACACAGTTGTAATACACTACCTGCAGATATGCATGAAGGAATATGGTTGCTGTCCAAAATTTGGAAGGGGGGATAATTTAACTTATACTCTGAAATACGTTCTGTATGGAGAGATGGGCTTGTAAGCACAACTCCTCCCAAATGGCTCATTGGATTTAAATGAAACTTTACACAGTTGTAATACACTGCCTGCAGATGTGCATGAAGAAATATGGTTCCTGTCAAAAATTTGGAAGGTGATGTAAGCATAACTATTCCTGAATGAAATAAGATTTTAATTGACCTTTTCACCTCTGGATATTTGCAATATAAAAACTACTGAAGAATAAATAATTAATTTTGAATCAATAACATTTGATGTGACCTATATCCTCTTGTACAAAAGTTAGGAAATGTTGTAATCCTCATGTATACTGATGAAACCGTATTGGTTTTAAACAATCCCACTTTGTTGAAGACCTTGTGGCGACCCCTAGATGTATGTTCTTGGTTAGTTTATTTTGGAGATGGGATGTTGTCTCCTTGACATTCCTCCATATCCGTTCTTTTTTCATAGGTAACTTGCTAATATACCTGTATTCCAAAGTTTGAACATCATAGTATTGCAAGCGGGGGGTATCACTCAGTGAGGTCACTCACAGTTCTAGTTTTAAAAGTACTGAGTGGTTTGAAATTTGATACAAATGTAGTGTAAATTTATATGATACTGGAATGGTTCTTTACAAAATGTGTGATTTTTGCATCTATTTGAAATCCAAGATGGATGTCACTGCAGGACAAAGTTTGAATCCTTTTGAGTACATGAAATAATTTTTCTCAGAAACTACAAACTTGATTAATCCAATAATCTCAAAGTGTACATGAATTAGCATTAGATGGTCTCTTACAAAGTTAGTAATTTTTATGCGGATTGTAAAACCAAGATGGCAGCAAGACAATGTATTGGCATTAGACTGTAAGGGAAATTGAATTTATAATTTATCTAAGAAACTATACGTGCATTTTTAGCTCACCTGACCCAAAGGATCATGTGAGCTATTCCCATCACTTGGCGTCCGTCGTCGTCGTACGTTGTAAACTTTTTCAAAAATCTTCTCCTCTGAAAGTACTAGACCAATGGAAACCAAACTTGGTCTGAATCATTACTAGGGTGTCTAGTTTCAAAATTGTGTCCGGTGATGCCGTGCACCAACCAACATGGCCGCTGTTACTAAAAATGGAACATATGGTAAAATTGCAGGTTTTTGGTAATAACTCAAAAACCGTTAGTAATATCAAAAATCTGACATGGGGTAAAAATGATCAGCACATCAAGATCTACCTACCCTGCAATTTTGAAGTAAATCTGATTACCCATCTTGGAGTTATTGCCCTTTTTTCATCAAATTTGTAAAATTTTAATACTTTTCGTCTTATATTTCAAAAACTATAAGAGATAAAGGTTAACTTTAAATTGCAAAAATGTGCGGCATATCAAGATCTACCTACCCTGCAATTTTGAAGTAAATCCCATTACTCATTTTGGAATTATTTCCCTTTTTTCATCAAATTTTCAAAATTTTAATACTTTTCGTCCTTTATTTCAAAAACTATAAGAGACAGATGGTAAGTTGAAACTGCAAACATGCTCAGCATGTCAAGATCTACCTACCCTGCAATTTTGAAGTAAATTTGATTACCCATCTTGGAGTTATTGCCCTTTTTTCATCAATTTTTAGCTCACCTGGCCTTTAGGCCACGTGAGCTATTGTCATCACTTTTCGTCCGTCGTCTGTCCGTCAACATTTCACATTTTAATCTTCTCCTCAGAAACCACTGGACCAATTGCAACCAAACTTTGGTGGAATGGTCCTTGGATGGCCCCCTTTCAAAATTGTGTCCGGTGATCCCGACTTCCAACCAAGATGGCCGCCAAGCTAAAAATAGAAAAAGGGGGGATGAAATTTTAATTGTCCATTGCTGCTTTAGTGTAAGTCAAAATGAGCTGAAATTTTAACTGAAGCTACATGGCAATTTTTCTTTCAGCCGATATATACCGATTATGCAAATTAGGCATATTTTGATAAAAGATCACATTTAAATCTTCTCCTCTGAAACCGCTGAACCAAATTAAACCAAACCTGGCAGGGATGGTCCCTGGGTGGTTCCCTTTCAAAATTGTGTCCGACAGCCCCGCCCTCCATTCAAGATGGCTGCTGTTACTAAAAATAGAATTTTTTTCAATTGTCCATTGCTGCTTTAGTATAAGTCAAAATGAGCTCAAATTTGAACTGCAGCTACATGGCAAGGAGTAGTTTAGCATATGTTCGGGGGGTTTTTTTTGAAATTTTTCTTTCAGCCGATTTATACCGATTATGCAAATTAGGCATATTTTGATAAAAGATCACATTTAAATCTTCTCCTCTGAAATCGCTGAACCAAATTTGTGTCTGGTGGTCCCGCCCTCTGACCAAGATGGCTGCACAGCTGTACTTAGTTTAACATAGGACCCTATGGGAAATTCACATAAAAACCATCTTGTCTGGAACCAGTAGCTCAATTAAAACCAAACTTTGATGAAATAGTCATTGGATGGTCCTCTTCCAAAATGGTGTCCGGCAGTTGCACTCTCCCACCAAGATGGCCGCCACAGTGCAGTTGCGTTGTTATTGAAAGCAGCTTTGATCCAGGTGAGCGATTACAGGCTCCTGGGAGCCTCTGGTTTTTTTCATTTTAATACTTTTCGTCTTATATTTCAAAAACTATTTAGAGATAGATGTTAAGTTTATTGCAAAAATGTGCAGCATATCAAGATCTACCTACCCTGCAATTTTGAAGTAAATCCCATTACCCATTTTGACCGATTATGCAAATTAGAAAAAAGGGGGGATGAAATTAAAAAAAAATTCTCTCCTCTGAAACTACTGAGCCAATCTCAACCAAACTTTGCTGAAATGATCCTTAGGTGGTCCCCTTTCAAAATTGTGTCCGTTACCGCCGTCCTGTATCCAAGATGGCCGCCATTACTAAAAATAGAAATTTCTTCAAATGGCCAAAACTGCTCTATTTTAAGCCAGAAAATGCCCAAATTTGAACTGTATAAGCATAATGATGAGCTTTTTAACATATATTACGGAATTTTTTATGAACTTTGAACTTTTACCGACTTTGACCGATTATGCAAATTAGAAAAAAGGGGGGATGAAATTAAAAAAATCTTCTTCTCTGAAACTACTGAGCCAATCTCAACCAAACTTTGCTGACATGATCCTTAGGTGGTCCCCTTTCAAAATTGTGTCCGTCAGCGCCGTCCTGTATCCAAGATGGCCACCATTACTAAAAACAGAAATTTCTTCAAATGGCCAAAACTGCTCTATTTTAAGCCAGAAAGTGCCCAAATTTGAACTGTATAAGCATAATGATGAGCTTTTTAACATATATTACGGGATTTTTTATGAACTTTGAATTTTTACCGACTTTGACCAATTATGCAAATTAGAAAAAAGGGGGGATGAAATTTAAAAAATCTTCTCCTCTGAAACTACTGAGCCAATCTCAATTAAACTTTGCTGAAATGATCCTTAGGTTATCCCCTTTCAAAATTGTGTCCGTCAGCGCCGTCCTGTATCCAAGATGGCTGCCATTACTAAAAATAGAAATTTCTTCAAATGGCCAAAACTGCTCTATTTTAAGCCATAAAATGCCCAAATTTGAACTGTATAAGCATAAGGATGAGCTTTTTAACATATATAACGGGATTTTTTATGAACTTTGAACTTTTGCCGATTTTGACCGATTATGCAAATTAGAAAAAAGGGGGGATGGAATTAAAAAAAATCTTCTCCTCTGAAACTACTGAACCAATCTCAACTAAACTTTGCTGAAATGCTCCTCTGAAACTACTGAGCCAATCTCAACTAAACTTTGCTGAAATGATCCTTAGGTGATCCCCTTTCAAAATTGTGTCCGTCAGCGCCGTCCTGTATCCAAGATGGCCGCCATTACTAAAAATAGAAATTTCTTCAAATGGCCAAAACTGCTCTATTTTAAGCCAGAAAATGCCCAAATTTGAACTGTATAAGCATAATGATGAGCTTTTAACATATATTACGGAATTTTTTATGAACTTTGAACTTTGACCGATTATGCAAATTAGAAAAAAGGGGGGATGAAATTTAAAAAATCTTCTTCTCTGAAACTACTGAGCCAATCTCAACCAAACTTTGCTGACATGATCCTTAGGTGGTCCCCTTTCAAAATTGTGTCCGTCAGCGCCGTCCTGTATCCAAGATGGCCACCATTACTAAAAACAGAAATTTCTTCAAATGGCCAAAACTGCTCTATTTTAAGCCAGAAAGTGCCCAAATTTGAACTGTATAGGCATAATGATGAGCTTTTTAACATATATTACGGGATTTTTTTATGAACTTTGAACTTTTACCGATTATGCAAATTAGAAAAAAGGGGGGATGAAATTAAAAAAAATCTTCTCCTCTGAAACTACAGAGCCAATCTCAACCAAAATTTGCTGAAATGATTCTTGGGTGGTCCTCTTCCAAAATTGTGTCCGGCATTTCAGAACACCGACCAAGATGGCCACCACAGCCGAACTTAATTTAACATAGGACCCTATGGGAAATTCCCATAAAAATCTTTTTGTCTGAAACCATTTGCTCAATAAGAACAAAATTTTGATGAAATAGTCATTGGATGGTTCTCTTCCAAAAATGTGTCTGGCGGTTCGACCCTTCGATCAATTTTTTTTTTTACCTGCAATTTTGAAGTAAATCTGATTACCCATCTTGGAGTTCTTGCCCTTTTTTCATCAAATTTATAAAAATGACGAAGGCTACATTTGTTTTTTTTTTTTTTTACCGAAGTTATCAAGTTTTATTGACTGATGTTGTTATTATACCCAGGTGAGCTATACAGGCTCCTGGGAGCCTCTAGTTTTGTACAAACTTGATTTAACCCAAACTTTATTGACTGAAAATTGGATGGTTCTGTGCAAATCCAGTTATCCTATTTATGGTAACCACCAAAGGACAAAGTTTAAAACATGCGGTAGACCCTATAGGGAATTTTTTGTATTTTTTCGTTTGTTGAGAAAATCTATTTCTTTGGAACAATTTAACCATTTAAGAAGAAACATGGTCCTCTACAATTAGTAAATGTGTATGCAGAAATGTTAAAATATCTTCTCAGAAAAAATCATAAACTCTTTTTAAATTGAATCTATATTGTACAAAAAATGATGATTTAGTTATTAATTTAAAATTTACAACTGGGTGTGCGATACAGACTCGTGTAACCTCTATTTTTTTATTCACTTTTGTATCTTCATATAAGCTTTATAATAAAGCCTATTAAAGTTACCCTGCAACACATTATTCTTGTATTCCATCATACAGCAATAGATTTATTGATTTGTGATGAAGTAACTAATTCTATGAATAGTCTATTCAAAGGAGAAATAGAACCAAACTTTCAGTAGAGGAATGTATGAATACAATCACACCTTGTTATAATGTCAAAGTGGAAAGGACTCGTGATTTATCTAGAAATAATAGAGTAATTGAGTTATTCAGACTAAATTAAGCTAAAAAGTATTACTAAATGTGTTCATTGAATTAAGAATGAGAGCCAAGGTGATTGTTCGTTTTACTGATATTGGTGGAATTGTTGAACCATCACTGTTAAAACTTTCTTTTCATAATGTGATAAGGACAGACCAACTAATTAATAATTATATATTAATTCATGACATTCATTGTCAGACTTTTAAGATATGAGATTTGATTGTACACACCATTTTTCAACCAAAGTGTATACAGTATTCCCCCTTTATGAGAACATCGGATGATCCCTTCTGCAATGAAAAGGTAGCCTTATAAGAGGAGTGGCTTCCCTTGAGGGCGATAATTTAGTAGCACAGTGGAACCTGTCCAATTCGACACCCCAAGGGACCAGGGAAATGTGTCGGATTGTACAGGATGTCTGAATAGTGAATACGTAATTTACGGACTATAGGTCGATGGGGACGATAGGTCGAATTGCTGCTTTTCGGCTAAATTTTTTGGGAAATACTAAGATAGGTCGAAGCATTCCATAGGTCGAGGATGCCGATGACAACTTGGGTAAGTATCGTCACATCAAACTTTTTTTGTGGTTTTTTTTTACATCGGTAAACATTTGCCCTATAACGATGTTCTTCGGTAAGTATATGTAAGTATTAACTCAAGAATACTATTCTTATGTGTCATAAACGAAATAATTATGAAAATTAAATTAAATAAAATTTTGTTTTTAAACTTGTTTTTTACGGGGAGTCTGGTAGCCAGACATCGATGACATTCAAATCAGGCCATCTGTGGCACAGGGGCTAGGTGCGTCCGAAAAAAAAAGAAAAAAAAAATACTATATAATACTACAAGGGGGCGAACTCACTTGCTCCCATTTTTTTAAGTCGTCGTGTTAAATTGATCGTAACTTCGGAACGCCTTAATATTTTCAAAAAATGTTTCCACCAGTCGAAAGTCAAGTAATTTTCCTTTCCAAAGAGACCCCAATTGTTAGTGTAGGCCTCCGAACTGCTGAGGTATCATACACGAACCAAAACAAAACGGCGTGAAAATCCGAAGTCGTACAAACGCTGGGATGACCACTTCCCATCTGTGTACAGACTTTCCCATGCGTAAACGAGTCATTTTGACTAGCTAAATACTTTCATCCATTCAAATTATGATAAAATTTCTTACCTTACGCCAATTTATATGTCCTTTAAGTCTGTTTTTGAAAGAAATCCCATTTGCATCCTTGACAAACGCCATAGACGTGAAAATTGAGAGAGTTCTAACGGGCTTTTTGATTGGCTGAAACAGTTAAAATTGAGAGAGTTCTAACGGGCTTTTTGATTGGCTGAAACAGAGTGTTTCAGCCAATCAAAAAGCCCGTTAGAACTCTCTCAATTTTCACGTCTATGGCGTTTGTCAAGGATGCAAATGGGATTTCTTTCAAAAACAGACTTAAAGGACATATAAATTGACGAAAGGTAAGAAATTTTATCATAATTTGAATGGATGAAAGTATTTAGCTAGTCAAAATGACTCGTTTACGCATGGGAAAGTCTGTACACAGATGGGAAGTGGTCATCCCAGCGTTTGTACGACTTCGGATTTTCACGCCGTTTTGTTTTGGTTCGTGTATGATACCTCAGCAGTTCGGAGGCCTACACTAACAATTGGGGTCTCTTTGGAAAGGAAAATTACTTGACTTTCGACTGGTGGAAACATTTTTTGAAAATATTAAGGCGTTCCGAAGTTACGATCAATTTAACACGACGACTTAAAAATATGGGAGCAAGTGAGTTCGCCCCCTTGTAGTATTATATAGTATTTTTTTTATTTTTTTTTTTTCGGACGCACCTAGCCCCTGTGATCTGTGGGTGTCACAATAGATGGTAAACGGATGTTCATACAATAAAATAATCAAGCTGTCAAAACAATGTATCACCTTGTGCAGTTTTATTGACATACCTTTAAGCTGTGTTTAATTAGTAGTACACAAATTATGTGATCGTCTCGGTCCAGTAAATTTTCAATCAGCTGATCAGGATAATTAAGTGCCGACTGATGTTCACCTGTGTTGATTATCTCATGGTGATTATTTTATTTGTTCCTAATTGACCAATTCAAGTGTAGAACATTCTAGTTTAACGAAATCGATAATTATTTTCCAGTATATTTAGTATAAAAAACTTGTTCTCCACGTGTATTCAAATTATTGTGAGATGTAATGCAACCGCCATTTTTTACTAAAACCCCGTGCGCATGCTCGTGATAGATGGAAAACCTATATGGCTATATTTAGATATTTTGTGACAATAATTTTATATTGTAAAACGATCCACCCTGTGATTTTTTTTCAACAACATACATTTTTTATAGTATATATTTTATTATACAATTCAATATTGAACTGATTTTCGCTAACACTTCAATCATTGAATATTATTGATTTTTTTCGGATGTTGAACATTTTTTCCCCGGAATTGCACCCCTTGTTAATATACTTTTATTCCCCAAGAACATCGATGATTTCAGTCTTCTTATTCAGAAAAAAAACCTACAGCAAATTCAAGGTATACTGTAAACAAAATCGTCATTTTTATCGAGATTTTTTTTTAGGGATTCCAGATTTTTTTAACTTCATCCTTGTATAGGTCGATGTGGACGATAGGTCGAAGCCAGCGTGTTGAAGAAAAAAAATATCGACCTATCGTCCGTAAATTACGGTACTCAGGTTTTATTTTAGTTAACAGAAATACTTTTGGCACCATAACTTTGTGTCGGATGTCACAGTATGTCGGAAAACTCAGATTGCAGAAGTTCCACTGTATTTTACTTTTATCAGTACATCAGAAATCTGGCCTGACAAGATTGATGGCCTTTAGTGAGTGACTACTGTACTTTGTTCTATACTCAGTGTTTATCATATGTATTCGATTCTTATTGTTAACACCAGCTTTAAGTAAGATTTGTTGTCTTGTGACGTGTGTGTTTGTCCATCCTTCATTTTCATGATAGCTCAGAAGAGGATTGAGTCTTTAAACTGGCCCAATCGACCTTCACCTGTCAGGTTGGTCCATTGTTCATTAATATAACTCTTCTCTGAGCAGCCCACAGAACATTGCCCAAATGCCTGTATAAGGCCAGTCTGCCTCTGATGGCTATAAGGAAAACTTTCATAAGCACGATGCAGATACTAGTTTGCAAGTATCAGCATCCTGAAGCATTGTGTTGTCACATGGCAGATCTTCCATATATAAATATGGATCTGTGGTCTTGCACTTCCACAACTTCACATTTAACTTCAACACATAAGTTCACAGAACCTACACAGATGTATACATCTCCCATTTTATTTGCCCCTATTGACTCCCTCAAATTTGAGAAAACAGCATAACATGTGGAAATAGACATGATGAAAAATCTGATGTCTAAGCAAATCTGATTAAAATCAGCTATTGTAATATGCTACGCTCCCCCTAACATCTAACAAAACACGATTAGATGTCATATCTATATGTAGATGAACTTTAGTATATGAATACTTATTAGAATAATCAACCAATCCAAGGATTTGTATAGTAGAAAGGATACGAATCTCGTATTTTCTCGCTTTATCTCGTGTGGCGTTGTTTTATGCTACAACAGAGCAAAAATTAATTAATTCATTTTGAAATGCCTTGAGAATTCGTAGGAAAATCAACCAATTACACCAAAGTTCATTATATTCATCGTCTAAATACTACACTACACAAAACAATCCTTGGATTTGCCGATATAGGTTCAATGGAAAAGTGTTTTTTGATTTTTTCTGTATCACCCCTCATACACTTAAAATAAAAAAAAGTACAGTAGAGTTTCATACATCTAAAAACATATTAAAAATGATAAAACAAAGCAACCAATCACACCAAGTTTTGTTCTATATATCAAATACACTCTAAATTACACATTTATACACTTTGGTATGTCGATTTATTGTTTATTGATTTCTATATAGGCCACCCCCATTTCCTCCCAGAACGCCGCCATTTTGACAAATGATGCCAGATGGTAAACAATCCTTAATAAATACAATTCAGGAACACTGTTTTCAATAAAGCTCCTTCTATACATTGAAAAATATTTTTAATAACCCAAAAATGACGGCTCCACTTCAATATTCGGTATGATGAGAGAAGAGAGGAGTTTGAAATTTAAATTCAAGTCTTGACCGCCCATAATAGGCGGGATTATGAAGGTCAAAAGGGCAAATCGGTTAATGTCAATTATTGATGAAATATGGGTAATACATCTACAAAAAGTTGATACTTTATTAATGATGGTATTTAGGACAAATATTTTCACTCTTATACCTGTAATTATGGTTTGATATATTTACAAATACTGGTTTAAAATGTTGAAGCGATGAAAATTTCCACCATTAATCAAGGCACGCGCATCGTCAACGAATTGCACTATGGGTAATCTCACTTGGTCTCGCCACACAACATACTACATACAATCTATGTTAAATCTCACGAGATTCATATCTTTCTACTATACAAATCCTTGACCAGTCAGAGAGCTTTATGTTTGTGATGCAATAATGAAAAAGCTTGGAAGTTCCTGTTATGACCAGCAGTGTTTTTATTGGCTTATCATGAGTTCATCTGGATATAACCTCTAATCAGGTTCTGTCAGATGTTAGGAGGAGCATAGCGTATTATAACAGCCGAATTTAATCAGAGTGAACAGGGGATCATAAATGATGTAAATGTATATATGTAGGTTTCTGGTTCCCACCTGACCGATTCCCTCCCTTGACTCCCAGCTTCCTATCCATACCATCAAGTTCTGATTGGAGTATCGACATGCATTGTCAGTATACTGGGAGAATCTATATAGGACAACTTCTTGTGTATGTCATTAATTTTTTTTTATTAGAAAATAAAAGTTACAGGTGTTGAGGTAATGAGATGCACAGGTTTCCCCCTACCAATAAGATCAATTAACTGAGTTTTCTTTATTTCCAGAATGAGTTCTGACACAATTGAACAATCAAGGTGAAAAGGTACATGACAAGTTTCTTAACTTCGCTTCAATAATATTACTGGCTACATGAAAATCAGTAGTAATAGTACTGTTCTTGGCATGTTCGCTTGTTTAATAATACCCTTCTCTTGTTTGCTGTGGACAGATTGTAGCCAGTGTACCTAATCTTGCATGTTTCTAGTCAGCTGCAACACTAAAAATTCATGTAATATAACCCATTTTATAGGAAGTTCTAATCATTATACCCCCCGCAAATAAAGTTTGGGGGGGTATATAGGGATCACCCTGTCCGTCCGTCCGTCCATGTACCTTGTAAACGCAACTCCTCCTAAACCGCTTATTGGATTTTTAAACAGATGTGCATGAAGGAATATGGTTGCTGTTCAAAAGGGGAGATAATTCAACTTATACTTTTACGAAAAGGGGGGGGGGGGCATGTACCTTGTAAGTGCAACTCCTACTAAACTGCTTATTGAATTTTTATGAAACTTTACACAGCTGTAGTACACAACCTGCAGATGTGCATGAAGGAATACCGTTGCTGTCTAAAATTTAGAAAGGGAGATAATTCAACTTATACTTTCACGAAAAGGGGGGTTGTGTACCTTGTAAGCGCAACTCCTCCTAAACGACTTATTGGATTTTTATGAAACTTTACACATTTGTAGTACACTACCTGCAGATGTGCATGAAGGAATACCATTGCTGTCTAAAATTTAGAAGGGAAGATAATTCAACTTATATTTTCACGAAAAGGGGTGTCGTGTACCTTGTAAGCGCAACTCCTCCTAAACGGCTTATTGGAGTTTTTTTAAACTTTACACAGTTGTAGTACACTACCTGCAGATGTGCATGAAAGAATATGGTTTGCTCTTGTTTTTATAATGATTCCCCTTTTCTCATATCTTTAAAGATAATCCTCTTATTCCACATGCTTAAGATCATTGCCAACCATTTGTTTTGAGGCAATGACTCCCAATTATCCCATGTGTTCTGAGGTAATGAAACTTGTCCAGTGTTTCTGATATATTGACTCATTTTATTGGTTGTGTTTTGAGTTAATTGCTCCCCTTGTCCAATATGGGTTTTTCAGCCATAACTCCTGTTATTCTGTAATTATGAAGTAATGAGTCAAATGACTGACTTTTACGCCATGTTTTCAGGCAATGATTTAAAAAAAATGTCCCATGTTCCTTGAGGTATTGACTCCTTCTATTACAGGTGTTTTTATATGGTGACAGCATGCTGTATCCCAAGAGTTTTAATGTCAAACTCTTATATAGGGGCCATCATGATTGTATGGTTAGTTGGGTTTCTAACTACCTATGCAGTCAGTGCCTATCACCATTAACATTGTGAGTTTGAATCCTGCTCAGGTGAGGAGTACTCGATACATCATTATGAGATAAAGTTTGTCAGTGACTTGGGAAAGGTCTGGTTTTCTCCAGGTATTCCAATTTCCTCCACCAATAAAATTGACGGCCACAATATAACTGAAATTTTGTTGAAAGTGAAGTTAAACACCATAACCCACCCATGACCACCTCAAAACTATTATCTCATGTACATTTGATTTAGGATTGAATTTTTATATATAATTCAATCCTAAATCAAATATGAATTATGGAATGAATATATTATAAATAGTACCAAAGAATTAAAAAACAATTCAAAGTTAAATGTATTTCAATACAAAGTAATAAAAAAAAATGAATTGAATATTATATTGAGGAAAATTGTGCCAATAAATATTTTAAAATAAAAGGTCCCATAAAGTAAGAGATGGAAAATGTTAGTTGAGTAATGTTACATATTTCTTGATGAATAACTTTGACACACACATTCATGATGGTCTGCCAAATATACAACATGAATCATCCTATCATCGTCTTTATCAGTATCATCACTAACCATCATACTAACTAGATCATCATCATACCTAGAACATGCATGACTGTAGAGAATGCATGGTGTTTTAAACTTCCATGGTCAGATTGATAAAGATCTTGTCATATTATCTATTTAGTGCTTCAATATGTTTATGTTCATTTCAAGCAGATCTCCCATTTTGTTTTGCTTGTAATTTATTGATTTCATAGCACATCTCATTTTATTTTTAGATTGGCCTACATGTACGGGTTGCATATACTGGTATATAGGAGGGAGAATTGTAAAAATGACCCCTTTATTTGAAAATGCACCCCATTTTTATGGAAAGAAACAGCACATTGAGCACACCAAATTCTCCTGCTCATTTTTTGGAACCCTATGTGCACAAACCCTGAGCAAACTGTCCCTTTCTTTTTCATTACAAAGAGGACATTTGACCATGTTTTTGCAGATGCCTAGATACAATTAACCCTGCATGTATATAGAATAGTATGAAAGGCATATAATGTATGTAAATGTTAAATTTAAATTTTATTGCATAATTAAGAATAAACAGTATAAATGTATCTACAATACGTTCTTGCATATTTTTAATTGATTTAATACATTTCAATGAATACATAAAGATAATAAGTTATCTCGTACCATTATACTTAAATCAGTTCCTATTATAATTTTGTATACTAAAATTTCAGAATTGATTATTGAAATCCTATTTTAATGTATTTTACAGCTTTGTAGTTTATATAATTCAATGGTATTTTTATTCTTTTTCAGTGTTAGCAAAAGATAATAATAATCAGACGAAAAAGTGAGGGAAAAAAGGAACAGATTCTGTGATTTGATCTGCCTTGTAGTATTTTGTTTGTGGAGTCAGGGCTGTCTCAAGCTAGTGTTTCTGGGGTTTGCCATTGTGTATCAATGCTTTCTTGTGTTTCATCCAAAAGAAACAATAAAAAAAGACTGATATTAATTATGTAATACATATATTAAAATTTAATATTAATGATTTTTTTTTATTCAGTGCAACATTTGTTTTAATTGTTAAGAGAAGGGAGACAAATGTGTTGTTTCCTAGATTCTATTATGATATTTTTTTAAATAATTAAACTACTTAGTTTTTTTTTTAGAGAAAGGTTGTTGAAATATAATTTTATTTTCAATTATAACAAATATTTTATTAAAGATCTGGTTCAGTTATACATGTTTTCTTTTACATTTTGTTGTATTTCAAATTTTATTTGAAGTAAACTAGAAAAAAAAATGTTTAATTTTGATTTTAGAACTTTAATGTTGAAATATTGGTTTTATTTCTTCATTTTTTTTTAGTTATATAAACATTAGCTTATGGCTATATATACCTGTAACATAAGGTGAAGGAACAGTTGATACTATGTACAGTATTAATCATTTGTATGCAAAAAATTGTAAAAATATTTATTTATATGACATATTTATACATGAAGAAGAAAAAAATGAACAATTAAATTTTTTTTATATTCTCAATTTGCCATAAATGGCTCATTCCAGATGTTTTGACTTATGAGATGCTCCTCAAGGATGTAGATTTCCTTCTCTGTGATATTTAAAAGCTTTCTTAACTTATTATGTGTCACTGAAACTATAACGATTGGGGGAAATCTCAAAGATGTATAGTAATAGTTCCAAAAGCTTTTGTGGTGCAGATGTAACTTATTGCAATTTATTATCAATAAATAATATTATTAAAAAATATTGTTCTAACGTGTCCAAAATTGTAAATGTTCAGGGCATTACTGATTAGGAATATTTAAACAAAAAAAAAATTGATTTTTGTTCAATCAAGGTCACACAAAGGGTACATGGTTCTGCTATAAGCCTTGCTACCACCAAAGATATTGTCCATGTTTAAATAATCCCTGTATTATTACCTCAAAGTTTGTGCCATTAATCAAATTGAAATCATGCTTCATAGACCAAAAAATATGCAAGAAAAAAAACCGACATTGCATCATTTATTTCAATTCTTTTATTTTTTTTGTGGAGAAAATTTGAATATCAAATATGATAAGTAAACACAATGTACAGTCAAAACTGCCCACATGGTCACCCCTATTAAGCAGTCACCTGTATTAAAAGGTCACCTTTTCTTGTCCTGGCATAGAAAATTTCATATGAATTGATCCTCTTTTAAAAGGTCACCTATCTTATAAGGCCACTATTTCTTTGTCCCAAAGATGACTTATATTAAGAAGTCACCTTTGGGGCAAAGAAAAAGTGGTCTTTTTTCAGACAGGTGATACCTTAAAAGAGGTTCAATTCATATGAAATTTTCTTTGACAGGACAAGAAAAAGGTGACCTGCTTAATAGAGGTGACCACATGGGCATGTTTGATTGTACTTACAAGATAACTATGAGTTAGTAAAATGTGTGTATGAATGTTGATTATTATTATTAAAAGTCTTGTTTATGGAAAATGTTACATTTAAAACCTCAAATAGTCCGATGGTATAATGTAGAAAGTTTATTTTGAACTAAAATTTCAAATAGTCCAAAGTGAACTTTCTACATTATGCCATCATTTAATAGAGAAGATGATTTTTTTTTTGTTTTCTGGCACAACCTTGTAAGTTTTAACTGTAATTGTATATATATTAATATTTATTGTATGTAATTTATGCTAGTCCAGTATTTACACTAACTTATTATACTCAATGCATTTGTATTGTTAATATTTTCTTGTGTGTGTAAGATTTTTGGTGCTTGTGAGAATAAAAGGGAATGTGAAAGATGAAAGTTTATCAATATATAACAAACAAGAAAAAGCTATACAAAAAATGCAATATCTTTAATTATATTTTATCATAATTTGCCACTCATTTACCGGTATATTATTTTGTTGTGTTAACATGTATAAAATGTCATGTTTGGAATTTAATGGATTAAGAAGACACATTTTTATAATTTCCTAGTAAAAGAATATATATAGTAAGTAAAACCTTATTATGATACCAAAAATAAAAAGGAAGAATTTTTTTTCGTTGAGTGCTATTAAATTTGAGATGAGTGAGAAAAAAAATGTAGAAGTTGAGTAAATTAAAACTATAACTTGTAAATGAAATTGTTTTCTATGTATGATGGTTTTGAATAATTAAAAAGAACTGAACAAAGGAAATTAAAGTTTGGGATATTATACATATTTAATTAATAAGGCTACAATAATATTTGTAATATTAACAAATGACATTATTGTCAAATTATAACTGTGGTAGTTTTAATATGGTTTTACTGCATTTGAAAAAAACATTTAAAAAATGTCGTGTTTTTTTTTTACATAGTACTATAGGAATGGTTTATGTTTTGTTTTGTTTTACATGTTATGTCTTTGCTGGTCAAATGTTGAATATGCATAAAGTCAAAAGAGAAAATGAATGATGTTGTTTATTTTTATTTACTATCACAAGTATTAAGATATAATGTATAACAAAACAAGGTACAGTGAAACTTGTATTTAAAAGAGGAACAAAGAAAAAGTGGACTTATAGGACAGGACAAGAAAAAGTGACCTTTTAATACATGTGACTGCTTAATAGAGGTGAACACATGGGCAGGTTTGACTGTACTTGTATTCATAATAACCCTTCAAACACTTATTTTTAAGACATACTTCTTTTTAGCACACTTGGACAAAAACCATATGAGCTATGCCTTCACTTGGCATTTGTAGTCAATTCTTCTGTGTCCATCTTTGTTAACGTTTCACTTTTAAAACTTCTTCTGGAGAAGTCTGCTCTAGATGCTTTTTTTGGATGAGAATATAAAGACTCACACAAATAGGGGAAGGACCATTAGGGAGTATACATGATTAAAACTCTTCTCAATAACCAGCAATAGATTAAGATAACTTTATTGGATCAGTATTTAAGAACATGCTTTATCGGCAAAATGGACATTTTACCTTTGATGTGTGCCACTGATAAAGTCTGGATCACTGAACTGACCTTGATCCACAAAAATATTAGGCCAGTTCGTAAATCGCATGTGCAAGAACTGACTGATATTGAAAATCATCATGCAATGTGACATCAAACACATTTTGACGTCACCGATAAAACAATAACAACATTTTTGAAGATCTTGACATACATTATCACTAGTATGACAGCTCGTTCTGTCAGACTTGCTGCGATGCTAGTGATAATGTCCATCTCAACCTTCAAAATTGCAGTTATTCTATTAATAACATACAAATAGGTAAGTAACATTATGAATGAAAACCATCTTTATAGTTGTACAGATTCAGTCTAATATGATGAAGACACCATTTTTAGCTGGCATTGTCCAGAGGTCCATCTGAGATAGTGTCATCACTTTGTGTTTGTCGTCAGCATCTGTAGCTTTTGACATCCTTTTCCAGAAACCACTAGCAAATGCAAGCAAACTTGGTAGAAATGTTACTGAGATGGTTATCAACATTTTTATGTTATTTCCATTTCATTCAGAAATATAATTGGGATACTAGGCCAATAAGACTTTCAAAAATCTTCTAGGAAACTACATGTGTGATGGAATTGTTACACGGTAAGACTGTTCCATATATTATGAACCTCTTTTAAAGTTTGGTTGCAGGATATTAGTAAATTTTATCACTGGCTGCTGTTCGTGATAAAATACTAATATCCTGCTAAGCCATGCTAAAACTCCCAACACATATACGGCTTCCATTAATTAAATTTCTTAATTCATATACTGATCAGGTGAGAAGATAATTACGTCATAAAGGCAAGTGATGACTGAAATAGTGGGATATGGGTAGTCCATTGAAAAATGTTGCCGAAACTTAGTTGAAATAGCATGTGAATACATGGTACCATGGTATATGTATATCTTTATTCTCACCAACCAAATTACAATGACACAGAGAAATATTACACAAATGATCATGTACATAATTACAATATACCAAAGTAAACCTAAGATTATATTTGAATTGGAAAGTAATGCGTGACATTAATGACCATGCATTACTACCATTTGTGGAGGGAGATCGTCAGTAATTAACCCAAGGTTGATAACACTGATTATTGGGTTAGGGTTATGGTGTTTAACAATATTTCAGTTATATCGTGACAGTCAGTTTTACTGGTGGAGGAAACCGGAATGCCCGGAGAAAACCACCTACCTGCAGCACAAAATGTTATATCGAGTACACTTCGCCTGGGTGGGATTCGAACACTCAACGTTTAAGGTGATAGTATAGCACTGATTGCATAGGCTTAATGAGTTAGGTAGTTGGATTACCTGACAACTTGTACAAGCCTATCACCAATACACCGTGGGTTTGTCCCCGGCTTTGTAAATTACAAAAAAGGGTGCACTCGACTCACAGCCACAAGTGATAAAGTTTATCAGTTGCTTGCTCATGGTCGGTGGTTCTCTCCAGGCACTCCGGCTTCTTCCATCACTAAGACTGGTCGTCATGATATAGCTGAAAGTGGCGTTAAACACTAAATCAAATCCTTCTGGGGTCATGTCAGCTGACCTTTCATTCATCGCTTACCGTCTAATCATATGCAAGACGGTAAAATATATTGACCAATCAGACAACAGCTCTCGGTGGTGTTCAGTTTTAATACCTCAAGTATTGGCAGACTCATTGCTGATTTGTCGATGTAAATTATGAACCCATTCGGAATGTCCTTGGATGCCAAAAAATTAAAATAAAATAAAAAATGATGCATCTAATTTTACATTGCAATGAAGTTGATGACAAAGGACAAATCACATTATGTCATTCAGTGTACAAATATTGGCATATAATTTATTCATTCATTAAAAAGTTTGTATTTTATCCTTCTTGAATTAATCAAAGAAAGATTTTCATAAATTTTCTGATTAGACTGAAATTTCACATCTGTGCTTACAGCTTAATACTAAATGCATTGTTTATTTCCGAATGCAACTGGTAAAATAAAAAATATAAATTTGCAAAATTTACTTCAAAATGACGTAAGGATTACTTTAATTTATTAATTATCGTATAATATCTACGTGATAATATGAATAGAAATAATAAACGAACTTATTTGAATTAAAAAACAAACACAATATTCAATTATGTACAAAACAGCATTTACAGGGGAGATAACCGCATGTTTTGAATAGAATTGTATATTTTTATTGCAAATAAGTTTTTCAGTATATAAATATTGATTGCGTTCGAACACATTCACTAGACGCTATATCAATATGTATCCTAGGTTATATAAATAGGAAGAAAAAGGTGACAATAACAGGGAAAAAAAGAGAATTTCCTATTGTCATTGATCCTATTTCTTCACATTTATTTTATATGGCTTATATATATATATTGTATGTCAAGTCACAGACGTGAGTGATTGTTAAACGCCAACTCAGCCACGTATATATCATGACGTGAACAAGTCAATGAAAAATCGTAACTACTCGGCCATTCTCGCTACCCTGCAAATAACCTCGTATGCATTACCACCGATGAACCCACGATCTACCACACTAGAGGCGATCACGCTAACCATTATACCACCGATGAACCCACGATCTACCACATTAGAGGCGAGCACGCTAACCATTATACCACCGATGAACCCACGATCTACCACACTCGAGGCGAGCACGCCAACCATTATACCACCGATGAACCCACGATCTACCACACTAGAGGCGATCACGCCAACCATTATACCACCGATGAACCCACGATCTACCACACTAGAGGCGATCACGCTAACCATTATACCACCGATGAACCCACGATCTACCACATTAGAGGCGAGCACGCTAACCATTATACCACCGATGAACCCACGATCTACCACACTAGAGGCGATCACGCTAACCATTATACCACCGATGAACCCACGATCTACCACACTAGAGGCGAGCACGCTAACCATTATACCACCGATGAACCCACGATCTACCACACTAGAGGCGATCACGCTAACCATTATACCACCGATGAACCCACGATCTACCACATTAGAGGCGAGCACGCTAACCATTATACCACCGATGAACCCACGATCTACCACACTAGAGGCGATCACGCTAACCATTATACCACCGATGAACCCACGATCTACCACACTAGAGGCGATCACGCTAACCATTATACCACCGATGTGGTTATAGTTACAGACGCAAGGCACAACATTAATATTACAATGTAATTAGAAATGTCTATTATGCATGGAGAATATTTCTGGAAATTTTTATGTCAATTTTAGATGATATTGCACCAACAAAAGAAATTAAAACAAAACAAAAACGACTGAACCATGGATAACATCTGAAATATTAGATCAAACAAGAGAAAGGGGTAGCTTTTTATATTTATATAAGAAAACCCAGAGTTAACACTTTTATTATGATTATTGTAAAATTAGGAATAAATTGCAAAGAGATATAAAAAAGGTAAAATTAGAATATTGTTCATGAAAGATTGAAGAAAACAAAAATAATCCCCAAAAATTATGGGAACAGCTAAAATCCCTGGGATACAGCACTAAGCAAAAAGAAAACGCAAAGGTTGTCTTGGATATAGATAAAGAACATTGTCATGACTCAAATGTAATTGCAAATTATATCAATCATTTCTTTACTAACGTGGCATCCACACTAGTTTCAAAATTGCCTCCATGTCCTAAATTATTTGACTTCAATTCGGACATCTTTAAACAGTTTTATAAATTAGTTCTTGAAAATAATTTACATCTAGATTTATCACCAGTTACTGAAGATGAAAAATTAAACCACAGGGTTAGGCAATATTGATGGAGCATGTGTACTTCAAAAACCAATTACCTATTTAGTAAATGTATCTTTATCTAGTGGCGTAGTGCCACTGATATGAAAGTAGCCAGAGTGTATCCTATTTTCAAAAAGAATAGTAGATTGGATGTCGGTAACTATAGACCAGTTAGTATTTTAATTATAATATTTAAGATTCTGGAAAAAAACTGTTTATTTACAACTTGAGAAATACCTATTAGAAAATCAGTTACTCTATGAAATTCAGTCCGGATTTATATCATCTTATTCGACGGATACATGTTTGATACATCTGCTTGACCATATTAAAAGTCAAACAGCGAAAGATTTATACACTGGAATGATAATGTTCGATTTACAGAAAGCTTTTGACACGGTCGATCATGAATTTTTATGTAATAAATTAAAAGTTATGGGCGTCCGATCTACTAAATGGCTTCAGTCCTATTTGACTGACAGAAAACAAAAAGGCAGCGCTAATGGCACAGAATCAGAATTTCTTAATGTTACTTGTGGTGTACCCCAGGGTAGTATATTGGACCTCTGCTATTCCTTTACTATGTAAATGATATGTCAATAAGCATTAATTCTGACTGTAAATTATTATTTTATGTTGACGATAGAACAATACTTTTCTCTCATAAAGATCCACAAGTTATTTAAAAGAAACTTGGCAGAGAATTAGAGTCATGCAGTAACTGGTTGGTTGATAATAAATTGTCTCTACATTTGGGTAAAACTGAATGTATCCTTTTTGGTTCAAAACGTAAACTTAAAAGGGTTAGTAATTTTCAAGTTTCTTGTAATAATCATATAATTTCTTCACAAAAAAGTGTTAAATATTTAGGACTCAACATTGATCAGTCTTTATCAGGTGAAGTTATAGTTAATAATATAATCAAAAAATGTTAACTCAAGACTCAAGCTTTTGTACAGACAAGCTAACTGTTGGTCTGAAACATCAAGAAAAACACTTAGTTTGGCTCTAATTCAATGCCACTTTGATTACTCTTGTTCATCTTGGTATGAAGGTGCATGTAAATCTCTCAGAAATAAACTTCAAGTGATGCAAAATAAAACAGTCAGATTTGTTAAAAAGCTGGGACCCAGAACTAGAATTAATTACCCGGTATTTTCAGATGTTGGAATTCTTAATATTGAAAGCAGCTTAGACTTAATCACGTACACAGAATTTTTTTTATGACAAGGGTCCTAAATATATTGGACAAAATTTCAGTAAACAAGGGGTAAACATTATAATTGTGTGGTGCCAGATGTAAATGGGATGATTAGTACAACTTTTTATTTTCCCTTCCAATTCCACTTAAAAGTACTAAAAACTTCCAGTCGTTCAAATCCGGTGTAAAAGAATTTATTTTTAACCGATGTAGGGATGTATATTCAAATGATTTTTGTTTCTAATGAATTTTCAAAAGAGTTCATTAGTTTTTAAAACACGTTTTATATGATAAAAGTTTAAGTCACCTCTTAGTCCTGCCAAAGTCAATGTCTAGTCAAACCATTTTAATATTATTTATATTACTTAAAGAATAGGACCCCATTGGAAATAAGCTTATCCTAGGTTTAATATCAACATTATTAATTTGTATTTTTTTTTTTTAAATAGATTTTAAGAATTCCAATTTTAGACTGACATGGGTGAAGCTTCTATGTATGATTGCATATTTTTAATTTTATTATTTTATATGTATATTTGCATATTGTATGTTGATATTTTATCCTATCCATCCATCCATCCATCCATCTATCTATTAAAACTTTTTTCCACTTGCTATTTTCTTACCTTCGACTTAATGGAATTGATATGGATCATAATGTTCACTGGCGCTTGTGGCGTGGAATAACCCTACTCCCTTTTAAACTTTCTGCTTACATATCTAAATTTTCAATAAACTTTCTGTATTTGCAATTTCCCTTTATTTCACGTCTTCGTGTTCACAAATCCATGCAATCTTATGGTAAAAAAATTAATGTTGCATGTGATGTACTCTCAGTTTTCCGGTTGTTGACTGATTTTGTCTGTTTATATACTTATGAGTTTTGACTTTCCCTTTGTAAGATTGTTCGGTAATTTTGTTATTACCCTTATTCATTAGTAGAAAGTCAACACATGCCAGATTGTATGGATATGCACACGAACACGTGAAAAAGGGGGGAAAAAAGAGATGGAAAATAAAGAAATTTTTATTGAAAATATAAATATGTAAACAGAAAGTTAAATATGGTGGAGGTAATTCCATGCCACAAACAGACATGGGGTAATCGTAATTTATAATTGTAATCAGTTGTAATCGATTACATTTTTTTATGTAATCGGATGTAATCTGTAATCGGCCATTTTTTTTTAGATTACATGTAATCGTAATGTAATCGATTACATTCATTTTGACCCTGTAATCATGATTACTTTCTGATTACATTTAGATTACTTTTCATCATTTTGACTTATTTTTTCTTAACTGAAGCATATATCTCCTTAGATATTTAATGTATGATTTATGTAAATGAATTTTCTTCATGGAATTTATTTAACAAATAATCTAAATAAAAAAATATGTTATGAAATTTAAAAAAAAAACTCTATTAAAATAAAGTGGCAATCACAACATGATCAAAAGATATTCTTCTATATTTAATTGCAATCAAAACTATCACAAGTACAAAAAAATTATTATTAAGTAGGGCTTCAAAGACTTGCTATCCAAACAAATAATATCTCAATTTCAATGGGGTTTAAAAATTTCATTGAAAACAGCTCTAAAATTTTAAATTATATTTTATTAAACCTATTTACATAAATTAAAGATTTAGTTCTCATATTTAGACTGAGAAATTATGCATATTTTTAAGCAAATTTTTAGAATCAGAATGACTTGGTTTTTTTTATCTTCTGAATTATATATCAAGGACACCCATGGAAATGGTGTGAAATTTAGTAATGATGATTGTTACATAATTTGGTGTCATAAATAAGACCTTAATTACAAATTTTATCTGTGGCTCAGGTTAACTGCTAGTTTATTATCCACAATAAACTATTGACAGGGTGTTTGAAATTATTTGATATATATTATTAAAATGTGCAAATGTATGTTATAATATTTACTAATAGTATAAGATGGAATGAATATTGGTCATAGTAATGACACAACTTATTTTATGAAAAAAGGAAAATGAGAATTGCTATTTATAATTTACAACGTAAATGATATATTTATTAATTAACCATAAAATTTTATCTTATAATGGGTAATTATAAAATCATAAACTCGGCCAATATAAAAAAAAACTAAGCCAATATTGATATTGGTTTAGTTTTTTTTTATATTGGCCGAGTTTATGATTTTATATTGTAAAAACAGTTTAAGTTGTATTGACAACAATAATATAGAGTTAATTAATAATGTATCTTATTGCATGTAATGATCACATTAAAACAGAATTGTAATTCATTGTTCTGAGTAAGAAATACATTTAAAAAGGAGATATTGGATAGATGCATATGAGACAAAATTATAACATAAAACACTAATATTGGTTGTCATGACATTAAATGTAATCAGTAATGTAATCGATTACATTTACAAAGTAAATGTAATTTAATCGATTACATTTGAAAATTGATGTAATCGTAATGTAATGTAATCATGAAAATTGCAAAGTAATTGTAATGTAATCGATTACATTTGAAAGTAATTGACCCCAAGTCTGGCCACAAACGCCGGTAATAGTGTCTAGTTAGACCGAATTCGTGTGCCTTTATATTGCGCCTCCTTGATCATGGAGATGGGATTTTATGTCCATGAAATAGATTTTTCAGAAGGCTGGTGAAAAAATGGCTCACGACCCTCAAAGTTATACAAAAGAATTGGGATTATATCTACATCCCGTTTCTCTCTTCGTAAATTTCAAAACACAATGAGAGGAAAACAACTGCATCTAACTGAGTGATATCATATCAATTGATGGTATTAAAATTGTTGACCTCGTAATGACGCGGCGTTGTTCAGGAAAGAATGACACAGGAGAACGAAATGTAATATTGACAAATGAGCCAATTTCAACTTGTTGGAAAGAGAGGAGGCAAAATACCAATTTAATTTTTTTTTTAAATACCTATTCTTAACACCTTTTTAATATCGTTCAGTGTTCTCATCGAATTTATTTATCATGTTTCATTATTCGAATCAGTGTTTCTCCAGTACTTTCCCCAATCATTACGTATCATCGGTTACACGGTAACAATGAGTGATTGATGTATAGTTGTAACTCTAGTGGAACACTAGTGGAACAGGAGCTGTTTATCCTTCCGGATCACCTGTATTCACCACAGATTTTTAGTTTTACCATCAGTAGCCTTAAATGAACATTTTAACACATATACCTATACATATAGATACAGAATATAGGTACATTGTCTGCTAATATAAAATATATTTGTACGAGAACAAATGTGGTGTAATCCACAGGCGCTCGTGGCACGGAAATACCACCCCCCTTTTTTCTAACTTTCTGTTTACATATTTATTTTCAATAAAATGTCTTTATTTCTTTATTATTTCATCTCTTTTTCCTCATTTTAACTTGTTCGTGTCAATATTCATACAATCTTATGTTAACAACAACTTACATGTTTCGATCCTACATACTAATATCCATTAAAGTGAACAATTACCTTTAGAAGAACATTCTGCTACCTCGGAACTTTCATCCATGATATCAGTGCTTGTATTTTCTGAATGTTTGGGGCTTTTACTTGGCTCAGGACCAAACAACGAGGTTATATTGACTTGTTTTGACCTTTTCGACATCTTTTTGGTAAATGTTTACCGTTGAAATGACATTTGCCGGGGAAAAAGTAATAGTATAACCATTTCGGAACCCCCAAAAATAATTCTAGATTGCAAACAGTACGATACAACAGATGTTTATGGTTATGATTTAGTTATATATTAAGGTGCTGTGTTTATCCATTATTTTTTATTTATTTTTACCGAGGCAATTGTCTCGGTTGCCTCAATGGATGCTACGCCTTTGGGCGGAATCAGGATAATGTGTCCGACGGGATCGAAATATCTACCAATGAACTGTCGTTTCAGTGAGTTAACACTATGAAAAATCAAACTAAGTAAGTCAAAGATAAGATAAAGCGGCCGGACATCATCATAAAGTATTCTTGTTTTCAATAATATTTCCAAGCACTTTGAAATTATGAAATATGTTACCTTAATGTCAAAATTATGTTTGGATTTCTAAGATTGAATAAGAATTCCAGATTTATTTATACTCCAGACAGAATACATTCTTTGACGAGAGAACTATTAAATATAACAATTTAGTAGGTTATTGAGAAATTGGTATATGCAATATTATTTAATACCGTTTTTTGTTGCATTCCTTTCATTTTCACTGAGGGGTCGTCGTGGCCGTGAGCGTATGGTAGTTGGATTTACAACTACCTATGCAATCAGTGTCTATCACTACTGATTTTGTGAGTTCGAATCTCGATCAGGGCGAGGTGTACAGCATTATGTGATAAAGTTTGTCAGTGACTTGCGACAGGTCGGTGATTTTCTCGAGTCCTCCGGTTTCCTTCACCAATAAAACTGACCGCCACGATATAACTGAAATATTGTTGAAAGTGGCGTTAAACACCATTAAACAAACAAGCAAACAACATTTTTACTGATATTCTAGTATTTTGAAAAAGTATTCTGGAATATACTTTTTCCTTCTTCCTGAATAACCACATCGTGACATAAGAACACAATCATGATGAAATTCATCTCCAATACCTCGACTAGTAAACATCATGCAAGACCGCATTTTTATGTTGTAACTACACTGTCACAACGGCGTATATCACTGGTATTAAACTGATGTTCGTAACTTTAGTTACCTACATCCCAACATGGCGGACACGGAAAATGGTAAATTAGAATATCCTTGTTTTCTCTTTATCAGTAGTGTTTATTAGTAAGTCCATACGGTATGATTACAGGTGGGAGTATTAGACACTCGAATGCATACATAAAAATGACGAAACTCTTATGAGAACATTGAAATATTAACTTGAAAAAAATTGAAGGATGTACGTAACTCTTTGAAGTGATGTTCGTAACGTTAGAAAGATATTTAAAGAGATGTCCGTAACTGCAGATTTCCATAACTATTAAATAATAAGAACGTGTTTAATTGCTCGTTAAGAAACAGTTTGAGAGATTGAATCTAGTTTCTGCATGACTGATCAAATGATGGTCTTTCATAAATTTTATTTTTAGTACTGGTTTTAAGTAGATTTTATTGGTCCTCTCTCATGATCAAATATGCAATAGTTTGTGGTGTATGTTTTAGTTTCGTCTACAAAAATCCAATGTCTGTTCGTTCGATTACAAGAATATATTTTCATTATTGCAGATAGTTTCATGTGTTACCAATTTAAGAAGACTGTTGGTTTCAATTTAAAAGCAAAATTAAGCATGCAAACAACTTAAAAGTAAAAAGAACAACAAACAACGAAACGAAAAGCATATAGAACGAGTATTAAGAAGAAAAAACAATTCAGGGTCGCATACATTCTACCTTTCTCACATTTTTAGGATGTTGATTTGTTTTAGCGTCACATGCGACTTATTGACAGTTGAAGACTTGTTGATCCATGAAACATCGTAATCATGTCAATGTAAACAATTATAGACTTGCTATAATAAGTCCCTTTCTAACCTATTTGTATCTTGTGCGTACCCCTTTAATAAGTTTGCTGCTGAAAGCAATGTATCTGTACTACATAAATATTGTCGGTAGAGATATATTACCTATAGCAACATATTTACTAAAGTATACAAGAATATAGATAAGGGACTTGTAGGAAATCTATGTGTATAATTATATTTAACATGGGTGAAGGAAATTCATGTATGCGATCCTGATTAAAAAAACTATTGATATTAAACTAATTCGTTTATATACCGTCAAGACTGTTCAGACTAACATCCTGTCAATTGCAATACATATTTATAAATATATATATATGGTTTTTTTCTAAAAAAATATTCTGATTCCCAATGTTGCTGAAAAAAATATTCTGATTTTGGCGGAGGAAAATTAAATAACCTGATTCAGAGTTTTTGTCATACAATCTAATGGTAAATTCCGAAAAATAATTTCGCGCTTAGCGCGACAAAAAAAATTAATATTCTAACTCTCGTGTTGTCAGAAAAAAAAAATTCTGAATGAAATAAAATACCATAACCCCCCCTTGCAAGTTAAATGGTCGGTCCCTAAAATACTTGATCTGGTGTCCATTTTTATTGAAATAAGCAAAAAACACAAAGGACAATTAATTTGGTAATAATTCACGGCATATTTACACATAGAACTGTTAATTTACATGCAAATATACTTTGTTAGAATGTATATATGAGACCCAGAATGGCCCTCATTAAATTTAATGATGATGTCGGAGGTCGCCATCCATGGGAGGTCCTAAACACCCAAAGGTCGGAAGTCAAAACCCCCTATTGCAAGGTCGTAGTTGATGAAAGACGCTTCTAAAGCACACAGTCCAAGACCAAATAGAAATATAAAAATAATACTCACAACTACATATGTTGAATCGACTGCCGCATCGGCCTCAGCACTATTAATTATCTGGTCATTCTCGGCTCGATATCCATCGCTGTAAGATTGCAAAAGATTACAGGAAACGCAAAGCCACGTGTTTATTATTGCTAATTGGAAACGAGCGTTGGGCAAGGTGTTCTTCTCCCGCTACCCTCATCTTTCGTTCATCTCACTCATTCATAACCTTCTCATCCTCCGCTCTGTATTTTTTTCCTCGTGCATTATATAATCTCTCCCACCTCTATTACCCTCTCTATCACTTCAGGGATGTTTTTCTTTGTTTTCAAATTTTATTCATTACAAAAGCGTTGTTCTTTATGTTTTAAACATGAATTTAGAAACACCAAACTTTAAAGTTACCAACATCATATTTGAAAGTTACGAACATCGTTCAAAAATAATTCTACAGTTACTTACATCATTTGCATTTCTTAAAGTAGGTGTTGCGCCACATAGGAGAATTTACAGTTGATTTAAGCATATCACTACAGTTAATTGTTAAAATATCTATACATTTGAAATGACAATATTTGAAAATAAACTAAAAACAAAGAGAAAACAAGGATATTCTAATTTACCATTTTCGGTGTCCGCCATGTTGGGATGTAGGTAACTAAAGTTACGAACATCAGTTTAATACCAGTGGTATATATAACGTAAACTGAAATACAGAACGTTGCCTAAAGCGAAGTTATTTCCCCGACATCATTCCGTTGCGAGATTCGTTGTCAATGTTTGGTTGCGAATATCTCTGCTATTAAATTAGTTATCTTTCTTTCTATACAGAATGAAAGTATTGACTTAATAGGGTGGTGCTCGATTATCTGTTCCGGAGAGACGGAATATTCCGGACAGAAATCGAGTAATCCGGAACAGTGTTCAGAAGATGTTCTGTCTGTTCTATCGAAGGAGGTGGTGTGGTCGGAACAGTGACGTAAATCAAGATGGAAGAGAAGAGAGAGGAGAACAATAATGGGTAAGAAAGAAACAACCTTTAAGAAAAAAATTGACTAATTAAGACCTAAAAACTCTAAAGACTTGATATATTAAAAAGTAATTTATAGATAGTTGGGACTTTCCTTTTAGCTACTTTCAAGCGATGAAAATCCTTAAAGGGATCCTGTTTTGTGTATTACAACAGAGATCACACCATATCTATCAACATTATTTACTAAAAATCCCATTAATGCAAATTTTTAATACTGAAAAATCAAATGATGCCACTGTCAGTACATTGTCACAATCAGTTAACCGTGTGGTCCAGAAGACAAATACGATGTTAATATTTAAGGGAAATTGTAGAAAAAGAAAAAACATTGCAAAGCTAGAAATATGATAACTTTCAGCTTGCAATAAAAGATTCTATATGTTAGTTTGAACATTCCTTCATGCAGCCAATTCAAAAATGGTATAGAAATGGAATATATAAAGGATAAGAAGCCTATTGATTTTCAAACATGAATACAATCTGCTAGGACCAATGCAAAATCTCAAGGATAATATTGACTGAACTTATTTCCAGCATTTTCAACACAAAAATATGATTTGAAAAGACATCCTGGTTATATTTTTCCATATGATGTCGCATTGATGTGTATATTATTTTTAGATGAATGAGGCAGCCCTTCTATCACCTGGGTAGTTAGCAAAAAGTGTTGCAGAGAAACTGTACTGAGAACATTTAAAAAGAAAAGAGAAACTGGGAAATACAGTGTATAAGAAGAGAAATGAGCTTACGAAAAAAAGAAAACCGAGAGAGGAAATCATACATCCAGGAGCCAATCTCTTATCAATCTGAAATTGCAAGTTCTGAAAGTTAATCAGAGGCTGATGGATTGGACCTTCCACCAACCCAATAAAACTAGATGGGTCAGAGTCATTCGTATATTTTGTTTTTTTTTATTGGTTTTATGGTGTTTAATGCCACTTTCAACAATATTTCAGATATATCGTGGAGTACCGGGAGAAAACCATCGACTTGTCGCAGGTCACTGATAAACTTGATCACATGTTGTATCGCCCGAGTGGGATTGGAACTCTCAACGTGAGTGGTGATAGGTACTGATTGCATAGGTAGTTGTAAATCCAACTACCATACAATCACGACGGCCCCTCATATATTTTGACCTAGAGACTACTAGTTTAAGCAGAAACAGTGATATTACCCAGATAGCTGCAGTTCACGGTTCTGATATAAACAAACATATGTATTTCCTAGACATGAAATATCGGTGTAATTACTTGTTATTTGACTACAAATAAAATGGATGTTCAGGGAAAAGAGATTACTTACACAACTCAATATCAAGTGTTATTGAGGTTTATCAACTTTTTGAAGGATATTAAAAATCCTATTTTAGTCGATCCAATATATGCAACTTTGATATGCCAGTCCTTACTAACTGGTAGAAAGAGTTCTGTTTATTTTCAACATTTATTGAAAAACAAAAGGTTTTGTAGACACCTCAAAAATGGCAAAATGAAAATTTTTCCTAAAAAGGAGGTAGACTAATTACAAGCAGTGTACTCTTGTTAAACATTTTATTGGAACAGATTACAATGCACATAATGCAATAGATGGGTTTGGTTTATTGTGTTTAATGCCACTTTCAACAATATTTCATTTATATCGTGGCAGTCAGTTTTATTGGTGGAGGAAACTGGAGAAAACCACTGACCTTTCACAAGTCACTGACAAACATTATCACATAATGTTGTATCGAGTACATCTCACCATGAACGGAGTTGAAACTCACAACTTTAGTGGTGAAAGGCACTGATTGCACAGGTAGTTGTAAATCCAACTACCATACTCTCACGACCACAATGGCCACTAATGCAACAGAAGATGTGAGATCAACACAGCAACTGTTTCAACATAAGATGTCTGGCAATGTTAAACATGATGACTCGCATTGCATTTCTTATATCGGCTGCAAAGCATTTTTTGATGAATTAATTAAATCCAAAACCATATCCAGAGATATTTATCTATCAAGAAATGGTATTTCATTGTTCCACTTACATGTCGCAAATAGAAGAGACCCAAAAGAAATAAATTTTCTACTTCAACAACTGAAAATTTCTGCCAAGACTGCATCAGCACTTGAAGCTTACTTTTCAGCAGAACAGTGAAGAGTTTTTATCCCCTTGCCTAATTAAGAGGGGATATAATGTTTTGTTCTTCTGTTTGTCTGCCCCGGGTTAACTTTTGCATTAAGGTTCATATCCTAACCACTATAAGCCATAGAGCAATTATATTTAGTCTGTCTTGAAGAAATGTATAAAAAAATAGCACCTTGATCTACATTTTCCATATGATTGCATGGAAAGTTAGTATTTTTTTTAAAAGGTATATCACTAAGTGACTACAATTGAGTCATTAAACAGTAATATTTCGTCTGTTGATACATCTTGAGTACCTGGTATATGGGTAGATCCATACCAGAAGTATGTTATGTTGTCCTACATTTCCACATAATTGATCTGGTGAACGTTAGTGTTGATGTCCCTTTCTATATTGCAACTGCAAGTCGTAAATATGTAGTGATGATAGTCACTGACAAACTTGATCACATAATGTTGTATCGAGTACATCTCACCATGAACAGGGTTCAAACTCATGACTTTAGTGATGATAGTCACTGACAAACTTGATCACATAATGTTGTATCGAGTACATCTCACCAAGAACAGGGTTCAAACTCATGACTTTAGTGATGATAGTCACTGACAAACTTGATCACATAATGTTGTATCGAGTACATCTCACCATAAACAGGGTACAAACTCATGACTTTAGTGATGATAGTCACTGACAAACTTGATCACATAATGTTGTATCGAGTACATCTCACCATGAACAGGGTTCAAACTCATGACTTTAGTGATGAGAGTCACTGACAAACTTGATCACATAATGTTGTATCGAGTACATCTCACCATGAACAGGGTTCAAACTCATGACTTTAGTGATGATAGTCACTGACAAACTTGATCACATAATGTTGTATCGAGTACATCTCACCATGAACAGGGTTCAAACTCATGACTTTAGTGATGATAGTCACTGACAAACTTGATCACATAATGTTGTATCGAGTACATCTCACCATGAACAGGGTTCAAACTCATGACTTTAGTGATGATAGTCACAGACAAACTTGATCACATAATGTTGTATCAAGTACATCTCACCATGAACAGGGTTCAAACTCATGACTTTAGTGATGATAGTCACTGACAAACTTGATCACATAATGTTGTATCGAGTACATCTCACCATGAACAGGGTTCAAACTCATGACTTTAGTGATGATAGTCACTGACAAACTTGATCACATAATGTTGTATCGAGTACATCTCACCATGAACAGGGTTCAAACTCATGACTTTAGTGATGATAGTCACTGACAAACTTGATCACATAATGTTGTATCGAGTACATCTCACCATGAACAGGGTTCAAACTCATGACTTTAGTGATGATAGTCACTGACAAACTTGATCACATAATGTTGTATCGAGTACATCTCACCATGAACAGGGTTCAAACTCATGACTTTAGTGATGATAGTCACTGACAAACTTGATCACATAATGTTGTATCGAGTACATCTCACCATGAACAGGGTTCAAACTCATGACTTTAGTGATGATAGTCACTGACAAACTTGATCACATAATGTTGTATCGAGTACATCTCACCATGAACAGGGTTCAAACTCATGACTTTAGTGATGATAGTCACTGACAAACTTGATCACATAATGTTGTATCGAGTACATCTCACCATGAACAGGGTTCAAACTCACCATGTTTGATAGGCACTAATTGCACAGGTAGTTGTAAATCAAACTAACATACGAACATGTCCATGAAGGCCCCTGCATTCTAAGGAAAATTATCGTCAGATAATGGTATGAATGTATATGAATTAATATTTCATCCTACAACTGAAATGAGGACATTGGATCCCATTTAAAGAAACATTTCTGGAATGTCTGGTGACTTAGCATGCAGTTTTTCTGGATAAGAAGTAAAAAATTTGGCCAATCAGAGGCAAGGGCAGACATCATGGTGTGAAATCACTCCAAAAAGTAGGAACACTTCTTCAGAACCCCAAGAAGAAAAATTATGACAAGTCTGATGATATCAAATGATGTAGTTTTGGGGGAAAAAAAAGGAAAAAATGTCTCAGCCAAACAGAGATCAGGGTGGCCATGTAGGATTTCGAATCCTTTGAAAAACAAAAACACTTACTGACGACCTCTATAGAAACATTTCTTGCAAGTCTGACTTCACATGTAGTAGTTCTGGAAAAGTCGAAAATGTCAGAGTCGATCATAGGCTAGGACAGCCATCTTGGATTTCAAATCACTTCAAAAAGATACAACAATTCTTCAGGCCGATGATGATGTCTGCCATGTACTAGACCAACACTCTTAGATAGATTTTTATTGTGCTAGTTCACTGAAACTGAATCATGAGGGTAGACATATCGCTCCACTCTGACATGTTATCCTGATTCTGAGCCAACCAGTCTTTGCTTTTACCCCTTAATGCAGCATGCTTTGAGGAGAAGCAACAAGTACCGATTTTATAGTTTTTGGTTTGAACCACTTGGGGATCTAACCCACAGTCTTCCGCACACAAGACAAGACGAACGTGTTAACCATTACACAAGCGATGCAGTTCATATTTTAATAATAAAGATTTAATAACTTGAAATGTTGTCAAAGGTTTAAGGGATGTTACTGATATAAGTTTGTCAAGTATATTTCAGTTTATTTTCTAATATAAAATGTGTATGTCATTGTTCATTCTGTTTACTAAGGCTCTGACTTTATAGTATCTACTTTAGACTTGTCCTTTTTGCCTGGCGATTCTTTGACTATTTTTATTGAAGGTATGTCTTTATTTGCCTAAAATATGAATAAAATATTATGCTAAGTACATTGTGAACAGATTTTATGTTACATATAATTAAAACATTTTATTTTAACTGAAATTTAACCTGTAATATCTGGTTATTTAAGAAAATGGAATTCCAGGTAATGGCTTGGAACAGGCACAAAATATGCCAACATAAATTTCTACCTTTCATTATGATAAACCATTAAAGGTCAGAACCCAAATAATAATAAATAGGGGCCGTCATTGTCGTGATTGTATCGTAGTTGGTACCTGTGCAATCAGTGACTATCACCACTAAAGTTGTGAGTTCGAACCCTGTTCATGGCAAGGTGTACTCGATACAACATTATGTGATAAAGTTTGTCCGTGACTTGGGACAGGTCGGTGGTTTTCTCCGGGTACCTCCACCAATAAAACTGACCGCCACGATATAACTGAAATATTGTTGAAAGAGGTGTTAAACACCATAAACCTACCCATCCACCCATATAATAATACAAGATTTGCTTTTTTTTTTACTAAATCTTGAAATTATATAATTAAAAGACAACATATTATTCTTATGATAAAGTTTTTGAACAGACACCAGCTGTCCTTGAATAGTCACATAATAAATTACAGTCAAACCTGCTTTAGTGACCACCTCTATTAAGTTAGTCAAACCTACTTTAGTGACCACCTTTATTAAGTTAGTCAAACCTGCTTTAGTGACCACCTTTATTAAGCTACAGTCAAACCTGCTTTAGTGACCACCTCTATTAAGTTAGTCAAACCTGCTTTAGTGACCACCTCTATTAAGTTACAGTCAAACCTGCTTTAGTGACCACCTCTATTAAGTTACAGTCAAACCTGCTTTAGTGACCACCTTTATTAAGTTAGTCAAACCTGCTTTAGTGACCACCTCTATTAAGTTGGTCAAACCTGCTTTAGTGACCACCTTTATTAAGCTAGTCAAACCTGCTTTAGTGACCACCTCTATTAAGTTACAGTCAAACCTGCTTTAGTGACCACCTTTATTAAGTTACAGTCAAACCTGCTTTAGTGACCACCTTTATTAAGTTACAGTCAAACTTGCTTTAGTGACCATCTTTATTAAGTTACAGTCAAACCTGCTTTAGTGACCACCTTTATTAAGTTACAGTCAAACCTGCTTTAGTGACCACCTCTATTAAGTTAGTCAAACCTGCTTTAGTGACCACCTCTATTAAGTTACAGTCAAACCTGCTTTAGTGACCACCTCTATTAAGTTACAGTCAAACCTGCTTTAGTGACCACCTCTATTAAGTTAGTCAAACCTGCTTTAATGACCACCTCTATTAAGTTACAGTCAAACCTACTTTAGTGACCACCTTTATTAAGTTACAGTCAAACCTGCTTTAGTGACCACCTTTATTAAGCAAAAACTTGTATTATGTAATCTTAATTCTAATTTCTCTTCACAGTGCATTTCATATTAATTAAACCTGCATTTAGTGAGCACCTGTCTTATGTGAACCAATTTCAAATTTCCCTTGGAAGGTCACATAAGACAGTTTTGACTGTATTCACAGATTCTACCAACTTGTTATATTGATCCTACAGTGACTTGCGACAGGTCAGTGGTTTTCTCTGGGTACTTCCTCTACCAATAAAACTGACCGCCACAATATAACTGATTTATTGTTGAAAGTGGCATTAAACACCATAAACCAAATTAAATTTGAACTCATTCAGTGGAAATGTGACTTTATTTCCTAATAGAAGACCATCAACTAACTATATGTGTGTTTTACCCCCAGTGTTCTGTTGTAATGGCATCCATTTTGGTTAATTAGCATATTCATTAAAAAAAAGTTTGAAATCTGGCACCAAAAGCATGATTCAGACCAGTTTTGGCTTGAACTGTCCAAGTGGATTCAGATTTGGACATCTAGATGATTTTTTGTTAAAAAAAAAATGCCTAATTTGCATTTGAGAAAAATCAGCAAAACAGAAAGATTTCCTTCTATTTGTAACATGTGTTAAACTTATCATAATGTAGCTACTGTATAAATTTAAGTACATTTGGTGGGAAAATATAGCTGTATTGACTAGTAGAATGTCTATATGTGTTCTGTGTCGATGTTGCTTTGTTGGTAAAATTATCATACAAAATTTCCAAAGTAGACATCATAAGATTATTCAGAACAACTTTGGTTTAAATTATACTAAAGGTTTCAGATAAAAAAATATTTTTTTTAGTAATTCCCAATAGATAGATGGACAGCAGACAACATGTTATGGAAATACAAAACTAATAAAAATTTACTTTGTCTTTGAATTCTGTTAAATTTCTTCTCATAGCATAAGCATCTTCTCCATCTGCATAATATTTAGGTTCTATTTCACTTATTCTACAATATAATATTAATTACAAGTTATACAACTAATTAACAGAATCAATATTCATTTTCTTATATATGGGGGCCGTCATGGTCGAGATCGTATGGTATTTGGATTTACAACTACCTATGCATTAAGTGCCTATCACCACTAAAGTTGTGAGTTCGAATCCCGCTGATGGCAAGGTGTATTTGATACAACATTATGTGATAAAGCTTGGCAGTGACTTGTATCATGTTGGTGGTTTTCTCCTGGTACTCCGGTTTCCTCCACCAATAAAACTGACTGCCATGATAAATATTGTTGAAAGTGGTGTTAAACACCATAACCCTAACCCTATATTATATATTCATATAAAATACAACCTTAATATATGATACTAGAATTCAAAGGTCATATGATTTGTCTGAGTAAATACTGACTGATTGATTGTTGCTTAACACACAGTGGTAAATATTTCTGGATGAGAACAAGTTCATGGAGATATAAATATTATTCAGATATATATGAAGGAGGAAAGGGATAACTGGGGTAACAACATTGGATTGCCACCAGAAAAATATGGCACAGTTGAGTATGAAAGAAAATTTTAACTTTTAGTAGCAGCTACAATATGCCTACTCTTTTTTTTTTAAATCTACAAAAGTGGAAGGAGCATGGCATTCTTTAAACCCTGCATCCACTAAATTTTAAGTGCACAGTCAGGCTTTCTGTATCATGACTTGACAACCCTAAACAAGAAGGCATTCCCTAACCACCATCTGGAATCGTGCTGGACAACTTTGATCACTATTACTCAGAACAATAATCTTTGTTTTATATACATTTTTATAAATTAAAAGATGGATACCTGTATTATATAGTGATTGTTGTTTAATGTCAAATGAGCAATTTTTCAGCTATATCATGGCTAAAACAAATTACATGTACAATCGATAAGATGGTAATGATGTCCCCTTTATACCAGACCAACATACTCAGATGGATTTATATAGTGCAGCTCACTGAAATAATGTATGGAGAGTTGAGCAGGGCCGAAAAATTTAGTCTTTTGTACAGGCTACAATGCACCTACTTTTTTCAAAATCTGCAAAAGAGGACTTTAGTGTGCAATGAGCATGACATTCTCTATGGGTATGAGCCCTGGGAACCTTCACTAGTACCCAGTATATATTCCATATACTTACGAGAATCTTAGTGTATTTGTATATAAATGCAATGCTGCTCTATTACTTTTTCTGACGTGTAGTGAAACATACTGAGCATCGAAACATTCAACCATCGCCCGTGATGCCTGGTCCATCAATTTTTGTGCTAATCCTAATCGTCTATGAGATCTTTTGACTGCCTGAATATGTTTAGAAATATATACATAAATACATTATACATGTATACACAACTACATTATCAAAGCCACTAAATACTTCTTCCACTTCCAAAGCCTGGACTGGGTTGCACAAACCTTAATTAAATTTCTGTCTCAATTAAATCTTAAGTGTAAATTAATTTCATGTACATTTCACGTAAATTTAAGTGTCAATTTTTAATCGACACTAAAATTTAAATGAGGTTTGTGCAACCCAGTCCTGAACTATAACATTTTTAATTATTACAAACCCAATAAACCTAATCAAATTAAAATTGGGGAATCCGTCGTGATCGTATGGTAGTTGGACTTATAACTACCTATGCAATCAGTGCCTATCTCCACTAATGTTGTGAGTTTGAATCCCGCTCAGGTGAGGTGTACTTGATAGAAATTATGTGATAAAGTTTGTCAGTCACTTGCGGCAGGTTGGTGGTTTTCTCTAGGTACTCAGGTTTGCTCTACCAATAAAACTGACAGCCACGATATAACTGAAATATTGTTAAAAGTGGCATTAAACACCATAACCCAAACCATAACACAAATTATAATTAGATGTTTCTTGGATCTTTTTGAATTTTTATTTATTCAGTGATCTAATATCACATCCTAGATGGGATCATGTCAGGCTATATCTTAATCACATTTGGAAGGTCTCTACTCTTTCATAAATGGCCATGCTGTTCGATACCATAAAACTTTGTAGGCTTGTCACTGATTAGTTGTTTGAAATGTGTCAAATTAAACCAATGAGATTTACTTGTATGTATATATTCATTAGAAATAATCCAAGAACAATTAAACTCATTTAAGATTTTGTCATGAATATCAGTTATTTCACTCCAGTTTATCAACCAATTGTAGTTGCTTTTGTCTTGCAATGTCCAAGTTTGTTTGATTTCAAGAAAATATTGATGGAATGTTGGTTGCTTAACATAACCGGCAAATATTTCATGCATATTCAGGACAATAACAAATTCAGCAATATGTAAATATTATACAGAAACAGTGGAAGAATGAGAAAACTAGGAAAATTAGAACTGTGAGTGACCTCACTCAGTGATACCCCCTGCTTGCAATACTATGATGTTCAAACTTTGGAATACAGGTATATTAGCAAGTTACCTATGAAAAATGAACGGATATGGAGTTATGTCAAGGAGACAACATCCCATCTCCAAAATAAACTAACCAAGAACATACATCTAGGGGTCGCCACAAGTACATGCCCCCCCCTTTTCGTGAAAGTATAAGTTGAATTATCTCCCCTTTTAAATTTTGGACAGCAACCATATTCCTTCATGCACATCTGCAGGTAGTGTACTACAAATGTGTAAAGTTTCATAAAAATCCAATAAGCCGTTTAGGAGGAGTTGTGCTTACAAGGTACACGACACCCCTTTTCGTGAAAGTATAAGTTGAATTATCTCCCCATCTAAATTTTAGACAGCAACGGTATTCCTTCATGCACATCTGCAGGTTGTGTACTACAACTGTGTAAAGTTTCATAAAAATTCAATAAGCAGATTAGTAGGAGTTGCACTTACAAGGTACATGCCCCCCCTTCTCGTGAAAGTATAAGTTGAATTATCTCCCCTTTTAAATTTTGGACAGCAACCATATTCCTTCATGCACATCTGCAGGTTGTGTACTACAACTGTGTAAAGTTTCATAAAAATTCAATAAGCGGTTTATGAGGAGTTGCGCTTACAAGGTACATGGACGGATGGACAGGGTGATTCCTATATACCCCCCCAAACTTTGTTTGCGGGGGGTATAATAACTTATAACCGACAAGTCTTAGAACTTTGTTACTGTAGGGACATATATCTAGCATTTGTAGTGGCTACAATCATTGAGCAGGGACAGACATATGAAAATACAACATGTTCAATGCACTGGTCAAAAATTTTACTCGCCCTACTGCCCTGAAACTGTGGCGATGATCGGATTGCGATTTGAACATGCAACTTACTTTAGCAGCTTCCCCACAAGATGATGTAAAATCATAATTGAAGCAAAATTGTGCATTATCTGCCTGTTTTGAAAAGGTTTAAATTTATGGTGCTTAACACCACTTTCAACAATATTTCAGTTATATCGTGGCGGAGGAAACCGGAGAAAACCTCGTCTGAGTAGGGTTCGAACTCACAACATTAGTGGTGATAGGCACTGATTGCATAGGTAGTTATAAATCCAACTACCATACATTGTATTACAATCACGACAGCGACGGTCCCTCCTGTTTTTAATACAATTAATATTAGAAAGGTTGCATTTTTAAGTCTGATTTTACAAGAATGAAAAAAAATGTCTTTATTTTCCTGTGGTTCAGAGAAATATGCATCTTTTCTAGGTGAGGATTCATCACTTGTGTTTGGATCTCACTATTATTTTACAAAGAATAACAAAGAATGCACTAGTGGCACTTCTGTACTGATAAAAGTTAATTTGGTCTTATCATTGCTTTATATGCTGTATATTTTTTTCATATTAAAGTGAAGAAACCATTATCATGAAATAGGGTTTTATTTTAGTATTTTTGTTTTATAATTTTTATGTTTTCTAAACCATTTTCAAATTTGGGACAACATTTATTGTCCTTTATTAGTTTCCGTAGCAAATTATATAAAACAAACCAACATATTTCAGGTCCAAATGTTTAGTTTCTTAGTAGTTCAAATAATATATATATATATATATATCTACATAAAACACATGTTATGTCTATCTCTAGATTCACCTTATAAGACAAGGTAGCTCTTCAACTATTGAAGCTTTATTTTTATATAATGGATGAGGCCGAGTGGTCTAGGACCCTGAACATAAGGCTAAGTGATTGCTGCTGCAGTGTATCAAAGGTGTGAGAACAAAAAATGGTCAGCTCAAAAATGTAATTCTAACACTAAAGGGTTTAACCAAACAGTGTTAGAATTAGATTTTTGAGCTGTCAATTTTTTTTTCTTCCCTCGACGGGATTTGAACTCACACCATTGATACACTGCAGCACCATTCGCTTAGCCTTACGTCCAGCGCCCTAGACCACTCGACCACATCCACTCCCTGATAATATCTCTTTAATATTCCTTTACATACCAGTGATGTAATGTGTCCATGTGGTACAGAATCCTCTGGATCTTCTTCCCTATAAAATTCAGTAATAAAATTATATATTCTACGTCTTCGCTAGTCAAGGGTTACGATCCTCCTCCTCTCCGCTTCACCTTTGGCTGTATTAGCTGTAATCTTGTATTTCTTGTGCACTGACATCTGCTGGATTTTGCCAGTTACATCCTTGATAATGATATAATTTCAGCCAATCGGCATAAAGCATTCATTTCACCTCGTCAGTCGTGTCAAAATATGCACACGATTAATTAATTAATTGATAACCCTAAATATAACCCCTGAAATTATTCTGTGTCCTTTTAGCAAACATTCATAGCGAACCCAAAATAAATGTGCCCATTATATATTTTCATTTTTCCTATAAAACACATGTTTTTGTAACACACATTCTGATTGGCTGCATCCAGTAGTAATCCTTATCTAGTGACCACAAAAATCCGACTATCATATGCAGATCAAGATTATAATACCTTAATTAATGTTTTAGAAAAAGAAAGCTCTATTTTTATTGAATGGTTTAATTTTAATTGTATGCAAGCCAACCTAGATAAATTTCAAGTTATTGCTGTTGGAAAGAAAACTTATGCAAAAGAACCTATTTTTAATATTGAGTCTGCTAACATATCATGTGATGAAGTTGTAAAATTATTGGGTATTGATATAGACTATCAGCTAAATTTTGATAAACATATAAAAAATATCTGTCGTAAAGCTTCACAGCAATTAAGTGTACTAAAGCGTATTGGTTGTTTTTTATCTAAGCTTAATAAGCTAACAATTTTTCATTCTTTTATATTGTCTATTTTCAATTTCTGTCCTTTGGCTTGGCTTTTTGTTCAAAAGCAAACACTATAAAACTGGAGAAAATACAGGAAAGAGCTTTACATTTTATCTATGAGGATTATAATAGTACATATGAAGAACTTTTACATATAGCAAAAGTACCATCTCTACAAATAAGGAGAATGCGCACTATGGCATTAGAATGTTTTAAAATTTTGTATAAACTGTCTCCACCATGTTTAAATGATTTAGTTGTTTTAAAAAATAGTAAATATAGTTTTAGATATTCTAATATTGTAGAGATACCTAGAGTAAAGACTACTACCTATGGTAAGAACTCTTTTAAATATACAGCTGCTGTTTTATGGAATGACCTACCTGATGATTTTAGAAAAATTGCCAATTTTAACCAATTTAAAAACATTTTATTATCTTGGAATGGAAATGAATGTAACGCATGTAAAAAAAATTAATATCATCAAGGTCTTTTCAATTTTTATATTATTTATATTTATTTATTTTTAGTAGTATAACATGCTTTGAGCTCGTAACACCAGCTTTATTTTTTTACTTTTTTTATTTTTAGCATTTATTACTGCACTTGATTAACTTTTTTACTTTTGTATATGCTTACCTTGTCTGTGCTATATGTGTGCTTCAACTTATTTGCTGTATTTTGCTACTATGAGTGCTTTTATCTAAATTATTAATTTGTGTGCATGCTTTTGTTGTTTTTAACTGTTATTTATTCTTGTATTGTGTATGTCGGTCAAAAGCCCACTAGGGCTTGTATTGTATTGTTATTTCAATATGCCGACTATAAATAAAACTTATCTTATCTTATCTTTTTTTTTTAAACGAGGCCAAGGTTGAAGAGGAGGACAGGTAAATAATAATCCTTGTTCGGAGAAGAGGTAACTGTGTATACTATCGAAACTGCAACGTGTACAGAATACGTTGCTAGGCTTATATCTCGAAGAAAGAAACACGAGTCAATTACACCAGTTCTTATTTCTCTGCATTGGTTACCTGTGCAGTAACGCTGTAAATATAAAATTCTTATGTATGTATTCAAGGCACTTCAAGGAAAGGCACCTAGATATCTTGAAGAATTCATAACAATTTACCAACCTACACGAGCATTAAGGTCAGAGAATCAGTCATTGTTAAAGCCACCTAGTGATGAGCGGACTCGAACATATGGCGATAGACGGTTTGATACAGCGGCTGCAACACTGTGGAACAATCTGCCAAATTCACTAAGGAACATTCAATCTCTGGATTCTTTCAAAAACGACCTTCAAACGCATTTGTTCAGACAGGCATACAGGGACTATTTATAACTTTTAGGACGCCGCATTCGTTTTATGTGAGAACCAGCTGAATTTTAAGGGTATAATTTTATTTTTTTATGTAAAGATTTAAATTATTTTAGTATATTTTTTTTTTTAATGTTTTTGATTTTCGTATGATGTGTATTTCATAAATTTTTCCTATTGAATTTTTAGGGTATAATATTATTTTTAGGTGAAAAGTTAATTATTTCTAGACTTAGATTTTTATCACTTTCCTTTAACTTTTTATTACATATTTCTTTTTTTTTTCTCCATTGAATTTTTAGTGTTTTAATTTTAATTTTTTTTTATGTGATAGATAAATTATTTTAGACTATTTATCATATATGTTTTTGATCCTCTCTCATTTTACTGGTATAATCTATTTTTTCATTATCTTTGTATCTATTGTAAATATGTTTTATAATTATGTTGACTGTATATATTAGTGTAAAGCACTTAGAGTAGTTTTATGATTATATACAAATATGTTATAATAATAATAATAATATATACTGGTACATATCATTTTTTATTATATAGATAGGTGTGAATTATGGAGATTTATCCGTGAAATAAATTCCGGTATCTCACATGTGAGATATCAGTTTTTTCCCACCGGAACTACTTTTACACAACTATAAGTGTGGTGGTTACGTCCCTTCTTGTGTTACGGTAAATACACATACGATTGTAAACTGAACAAATTCTGCGAAATGTTATTGCAGACTCTGACACACAACCAACATGATGTCATTGACGTCATATGAAGATTTCCAGTTTGAAACATAAAGATTAGACGTTATGTAGCTTCGTGTATGCTTCAATTTTGATCAAATTTAATTAAAATAAGTTTTCAAGGTAAGCATTTTAATCATTTTTGTGCATTGTAAATATGACATGTAGGATTTCACATTTTCAGATGGCAGATCCTCCCAGCTGAACCTCTTAGTATCATTGCTCGTAGATTCATACGTGTGAAAAGAAATATACAAATAAAAAAAAATATATATATATAAGAAATTTTAGTCTATATAATAAACAGTATAAGTAAATCATACATTTTGAATATCAAAATAAGACCACTTGTGAGCAAATATGCATTAATGATTAAACTCGTGGGCGGAATTCCGCCCACTCATTTAATCCTTATGCGTACCTCGGTCACTCATGGTCTTATTTTGATATTCAAAATCTACGATTAGTTATACTATATTTATGAAACATAATAAAATATGAAAACATGATTTCATGCAAAAGTTGTATCAAGGCTGTTCATACAAAACTTTGACAAATGTATCAATAATTCCACCAATAAAACCTTACACAATTAATATTTTTCAACTTTATTGAAGTTTAAATGAGATAAATGGTTCCAAAATTCATACGATTAATAGATAATGCTTACACTTCTTACAATGATTTTTTCCAAATGTCCATGTGCATTATAAACACGAACAGTCACGGAGATTTTCAGGGCCAAAATGGAGTGTGCATAATGCAACCCTGATGACAGTATATATTAACCATTTGTGTTATGTTTTTAAATCGACAATCTGTTATTTGATTAAGAAAATCGGCACTTACATTTTTGCTAAAACATAACCAACAATTTTTCCATCTTCATCTTCAGCAACATATGATAACTGAAACAGAAAGTTATATGATCATTAGGGCTGTCGTGGTCATGATCCCATGGTAGTTATGAGTTCGAACTCCACTCAGACGAGGTGTACTTGATACAACAGGATGTGATAAAGTTTGTCAATGACTTGCGACAGGTCAGTGGTTTTCTCCGGGTACTCAGGTTTCCTTCACCATAAAACTGACCGCCACGATATAACTGAAATTTTGGTTAAAGTGGCATTAAACACCAAAACCATATACTTATATGGTCATTACAAGTATTTGTATTCTATTTATGATTCTTTACATGATCCTGTACAGCATTATACAATGTAGCAAATACACAGCTACGTGGACTTATACTAGACTAAGCTAGATACATAAAGTGGCAGGTCCATAATGTTCATAGCACCAGGGGGTATTGTATCACTTGAAAAATGATTTAGTAATTCGGTCGAATTGCCTTCACCAAAATTGAAAATTGGAAAAATATAATCATATGAAAAACAATTCTAAAGTACACAGTGATTTCTATCATAGATTTCTGATCAACAGAATTTGTAAGCACTAAAATTGAGAAAATGCATCATTAAAATTTGAATTTTCTTCAAATGAATAAAATTTAACTGTAAACAGTATAATGTAAACTGCAATAATTCTTTTTTTTATTAAATTTTTTTTTTTGGTGCCAAATATAACCAGAGGCTCTATAGAGCCGGAGTCGTTCACCTGATTTATAAAGGAGACACCCGAAATTCTGCAATTCCTCTTCAGTGGTGTCGGTCATCTTGCAATTTCCTATTGTGCTCTACGTTAGATATCATAATGTTATTCGATGGTGACCATCAGCACCACAAACATGCATTTGGTACAGTCCATAATCTCATTTATACATGACTTGGTTTAAATGTGTCACAGTGAAACAGTTTCTGAGGAGAAGCTGTATTTCAAACAGGATTATGTTCCATGGTGGAAGCCATCTTGCAATTTACCAAAAACATAAGGTTCCAATTTGTGTAAGATACTGTTTAAATTTCATATCTGTTAGTTTAGAATGTATTGATCAGTTTGTCATTTAAATAAATTTCAATTTTTAGTAACGACAGCCATACATTTTGGAAGGAGGTCAGAATTGTCGGAAACAATTTGAAAAAAGACCATCCCTAGACAATCCCAGCCTATAGTTTGGATTAAATTGGCTTGGTGGTTTCAGAGCAAATTTTGAGTTATTTTTTGTCAAAATCAGTCTAATTTGTATATTTTCAGCAAAAACTGGCAAAGTACATTATGTTAACATACATATACAAAATGTATGTCATACCTTTCATTTAAATGGAACTACTGTTCAAATTTCAGCTCAATTGGTGGAAATATTTGGCTTTATTAGCTCTGTAGATGTCTATTATCTATATATAGTACAAGCAGCCATGTTGGATGATTGGTGGGATTATCAGATATACACTGTACTTTTAAAGTACCGGTAGACACATATTTGAGGATGATCCAGGCAAACTTTGGTTGAAATTGTCTAGTGGTTTTAGAGGAGAAGATTTTGATATAATTTACACCAGATGGAGGGATGACAAAAGACAAAAGATGACAATAGCTCACATGAACCGTTGGGTCAGCTGAGTTATAAGCTGCAAGTTGAGCAGATATCAAAAACTCTGTGAATAAAAAAATTCACTGACACAACATATTAATGTAACATCAGGATTTTTGTTTTTGGCACCCAACTTTTCAGCATTGCTATATATCGCCATCACCCCCTGACAAACTTAGTTGTATTTTCATCAGCTAGTAAGCAATGCATTTGGTACTTACTTCTCCATATATAATAGATATCAATAGTCAATACAGTGTACATGTACAATGTACATGAAATTACCCTCCAAGATTATCAAGGGTTCAATAAAACATGTTCCCATGTGGAGTTTTTTGCAAAATAAGATGTGCATGCATCTGGTAGATTATGTAAATTACCTGTGGCCACGATAAACCATGGTAGAAATAATACTTCATTTGATAATTTTCTGGTAGACATAACAGGTTGCAATGCTGCATGTTCATCAAGTCATCCGGCTGGAAAAACAAGAAATTTCTTTTTAAGTGTCAACTAGTAAGTGATTTTCTTTTATTTGGTTTCTAAAGATAAGAATATTCAAAGGAGTAATGGTCAACAATATAAACAAGCCAATATGACACAATTCTAAATTAAAAGGTTAAAAAAAAAACAGAAATGACATAACAGAAACTGATAGTCTGAGCTGGAGACATACAGCCACATTTTCAAAGCCACAAAAATGTGGCCGAGTTAAACAGGTATATAGGATCATACTTTAACTCTCCCCCTTGATATCTGGATATCCAGCATCCAAACAAATATATAAACAAATAATAAAAACTCTACACAGATTCACTACAACTCAAACAACTATTCACTTTCACTACCCCATTTCACTGAATCTCTAGGAATACTGGGCTATCTTAAATATTTTTACATAAACGTCTGAATAATTCACCTAATAGTGTTAGAGCACAGGAGTCTGAAATGATATCATAATATGTTATTATTCCTATTGATCAGTGACTCATAACTCAAAGAATATAATTTCAGACTCATGTGGTTACTGGTTAGTTACATGTAGATCTTTAATTAACTGTCAAATTTTTGTTCTTCCATCAGCAAGCTCAGTGGGATTTGAACCCACACAGTTGGTACACTGCAGCACCAATTCGTTTAGCATAATGACAAACCATTTAGGACCCTCGGCCAAATACTTATTCTTATCTCTGTATCGGTATCTGTATGAATATGTTGTAGACACTAATACAACGAGAGAGAGAGAGTGACTTCAAATTATTCACAAAATGGTAGAAAACACAATATGAGTGAGTGAGTAATTGTTGTTTAACACCAACTCAGCAATTTTTCAGCTTTATCATGGAGGGGACAAGTTAATTTTCCATAAGATGATGATGAGGTCCGCTTTGTTCTAGACCAACACGCTGAGTTGGATTTTTATAGTGCTAGCTTACTGAAACAACAGTCCGCGGGTAGAATTGTTGCTCCAATTGGGCACATTATTCCGATTCCGAGCCAACCAGTCCTTAATGCTGCATGCTTAGCGGAGAAGCAGCAAATACTAATTTTATGGTCTTTGGTTTGACCCGACCAAGGCTTGAACCCACGATCCTTAGTGAGATGTCTGCTTGCGGATGTTACTAAGTAACCTGATTGAAGTTGAAGTTGAAGTCTACGGCACTCAAGGCGAGCACGCTAACCATTAGTGGCATTACACCACCGGCGCGGTTGAAAACACAATATGTGATGATACTATTGACCATACTCCATCATTGATCATACTAGTGAAATATATGCAGTTTTCTTACATTCTTGCAGGAAATATTGTTGAATACTTGGGCGATCCATTTCAGATCTTCAGAAATTTGTAGCCTATGGTACCGAGTATTTAAGTGTTATTCAACTAATTTTCGCACCCATTTTAAATTTAACTACCACGATACTTTCATACCAGGATATATCCACAATTATGAACTCGTTTACTTTTGCTTTACCCTTCTTACTCTTAGTCTTAGGCGACTTTACGTCTTTAGCCTTGCCCTTACGGCCTTAGCCAGGATAATGACCATTTTTCTATTTAGTTTCAGAAATTCTCCACTTACCCTAGCACATCTGACATTCATTTTAATTTTTGTGCTTGCTAGAAGTATTGAATCTGCTGTGAAAGTCGTGTCAAATGGCAGATGTACACTATGAAAGGATAAAAATATTGGCTATTCCAGGGGATGTCATATGTAAGGGGGTGGAATCGTCAAATAAATATGCTAGAAAATGGCCGATTTTACCATTCGATGTATCTCGGGATTTTATAATAAGTAAAGAAATAGGTAGTTAGTAAAAGTGGTAACCCGGGCCCGGGTCCGGTTCCAAAAACCCGGGCCCAAATTCGCATTTTCTTTATTACATCTTTGTTAAGGCATTAATTTTAATAAAATTTGAACATAATGCATAAAATTATGTATTTTATCACATTTTTTAAACAAATGTAAAAAAAAAAAGTTTTTATACGAAATATCGGCAATATAAGTTTTCCAAGTTAGTAAAAGTTGTAACCCGGGCCAAGACGAAATTTTCAGTTAATCAATGATTGCACCTTTATTACTTCTTTAAAATTCTTGAAATTTTGTAAAGCCATACTTCAATACAACAACAACAAATATATTTTATCAATTTAAAAAAAAAAGTTTTCTTTTTTCTCCACGATGCAATATTAATATATTAAGATTTGTAAACAAAGACTGGTCACGTGGGTGTACAGGTAACTGGGTGTACAGGTAAATATTGATACTAATACACAATATTTTTTGTTATTTTTTTATTTTTTGTAAAGTATATACTGATATCTCAAGCTGACCAAAATTTGAATCGATTATATTGAGTAGTAAAAAAGATATAGACGATCATATCTTTTCAGGTCAATTTTCAAGTCATTAGTGTAACCTCCGGCCCGGGTTACAACTTTTATCAGAATCTAAAATGATCCCATAATGACAAAAGAGAACATTACAATTGAATTTAAAATATTTTTTACATTTCTTTAATACTGAAAAATGTTCATTCTAAATATTGTGAAGTTTTAACGAGTAATAAAGGTGTAATCATCGATTAATTGAAAATTTTGCCTTGGCCCGGGTTACAACTTTTACTAACTTCGAAAACTTGTATTACCGATATTTCGTTATAAAAACTATTTTTTTTATATTTGTTTAAAAAATGTGATAAAATACATAATTTTATGCATTATGTTCAAATTTTATTAAAATTAATGCCTTAATAAAGATGTAATAAAGAAAATACGAATTTGGAACCGGACGCGGGCCCGGGTTACCACTTTTACTAACCACCAAGAAATTCTCGTCTAGTTCGCGTGTATCGAGATACTTTTTCATCGGTAAATTTTGAAAACGTCGCACCAAAAGGGTTAAGTTCAATGTTGAAAGCTGGCTTTCTATAAGTACTAAAGGAACGTATCAAAAATAATAACAAGTAGTCGTCATGCAGTGGAAATACTGCTATAGGTCACGAGCGTCATTGACCGCTGGTCAGTCCGTTTTCACCTATAAAGCCGTTCAATTTTGAGCACATCAAAATTTAACTTTCAAATTTTTTTCCATATAAGCGTTTGTTTTTATAATCGACCGACTCGGAGTCGAGTGAGTGAGCGAGTGGTTGTTGTAACGCCAACTTAGCAATTTTCAGCTATGTCATGGCGAGAAACAATTTAATTTTCAATGCCCGCTTTGTACTAGACCAACATTCATGGTTGGATTTTTATAGTGCTGGCTCTCTGAAACAACAGTCCGCGGATAAACATGTCGCCCAATACAGTACATTATCCTGATTCCGTGCCAACCAGCCTTTGCCCTTTCTCCTTAGCGATGCGTGCTTAGCGGAGAAGCATCAAATACCAATATTGTAATCTTTGGTTTGACCTGATCGGGATTCGACCCACGATCTACCGCACTCGGGGTGAGCACGGTAACCATTACACCACCGATGCGGTTGACTCGCAGTCGAGGATGTTCAGAAAGAACTGTCAACTTTTAAGCTTTCAATATAACGGTAATAGAGAGACAAAATTATCAATATTGACATTCGTCAAAAGAAAGAGGCTACTGTTTATAGGAGGTAGGGGGTTTGTACATAATTGTTTTCAGGCACAAATCGAGTGGTACTTCATATAAGCAAATCCAGAGAGACTTACCTTCTCTTTATTAAATATATATATATCTGGTGACCGGCAGAATCCTAGTTTGTCACAGTGTCTGTCAGTAAATCCGCTATATACTCCAAGCAAAAACAGTTAGAGAAAGCATAGATAAGAGAAAAATACGTATTTTATTCCAATGTAAGTCACGCCTCTATATGGTTACCATATATCCTGTCCTCAAGTACATGTGCACTGACATGGCTTGTTAGATATATTTTTTTTTATAAAAATTGACAGTTCCTAAATCATGTAATAATTATTAAAACTAAGGTACTCCTCCCTCAGGCATAAGTGACTAGACGGTTTTGGCTATCCTGATTAGACCCTTTGGTTTTCTTGCTCCAAAGATTTTAAAATCATTTCACGGTGTATATTCATAACGACTCCTTTCCAATTAAATCGGCGTTCTTGTCTCCTTTCCGATTCAGGAAACGCAACCTTTCGTAGCTATGTTCAGACAACATGCATTTCAAACTGATTGATATGAAAACAAAAGGTATGTAAGACTTTTCTGAGCAGTTCACGGAACATTTCAATCATCATAGTAACTCAAAATAGCTTGAAAAGGGTTAGTTGACCTATCTTCTGGACGAAATCTGTGACACTGTAAACGGTGAGGTGAGTGTGTCGTACATAAATCGCTTTAATGTTCAAAATATGAGACAGGCAATTAAATTAACACCCTTATTTTGCAATCTGGTACCGTCCTTGTTATACATTCGTATTTTGTCGATTCAATTTTTCAGTAAATATCCGAAAAATTGGTGATTTACAAAAATCAAAGAAACGCCTCTTTTCCGATCAATCGAATATAACATCTATTCTGGAAACTATTCCTTTGAGAGTGTAAAGAAACGATTCCTTTCAGAAGGTGAATCGATGACGTTTGAACAATATTATCATGATTATGAAAACATGTAAGAGAACGTGACAAAGTCAAGAAAAAAAGTCACACAAATAACACAGAACAATTAAAGACAGACCCACAAAGAAAACTAAAATATTAATATGAAAATGAGAGCATCGGACGTGCCCAATGACATGTCTAAAAATGCTAAAAATATCAACTTAATAGGCATACAAAGACATTAGGGGATATAATAATTTCACTGTAAAGACAGTAAACTCTATTTTCGATATAAATTGCTAGCCCCTCGGTCTATCTTTTGTGTTTAAGTGTTTTAGTTTAAACGTATTTTATTTGTCACTAAATAACAAATTGGATAGGATAGGATGTCTAAGGGTAGAATGGTCACTGGATTTTTCATGATTGATTACTGTCACATTTTAGAATTGATTAAATATGAAGCGGAAGAAAAAAGGACTTTGGTTACACCCTCCTAAAAGAGTGAAATTGTCAAAGACCAGAATGAATAAACAGAATCAAGAGATTCAACAACAAATACACAAACGACAACTCCTGTGAACCCCCCAAATTACAGATTTTCATTTTACAATATCCCATGGAGTAGTGCTAGAAAACAGAAAAGGCGGAAGCAGTTATTTTCTAAGTCAAGGGAAGAGCAGTTGGTAGATGAAATTACCCTGATAATTCCGTCGGTTTTGAAAACATTGGAAAAGGCTGGATTGAGAGAAGATTTTTGTTTACTCTTGAAAGGTATTAGTTCTGGAACATTTCCCGTTAACAATATTGCTTTAATATTACTACTTGATGTAGCAAATGGTTTTCCCTGAGCAACACTATCTAAATTGTTTACAGTGAAGAGTCTATGAAATTTTGGAAGATACTCTATAAGCTTTTTCATGGAAAAGCTTTACGATTTATGTCAGGAGCAAAATCGGCGGGTCGGATAATAGACGGGTCAACCTCGAAAGGTCTTTACCATCCACAAAGAACTAGCATTAATTTTGCGGTTCCAAACGTCAGTTCAGTAAATAACTTCGATGCTTTAGAGACGAACATTCCAAAACCAATTTCTCCTAGTATCATTACTCAAACGCTAAATTTACTACCCCGTGACAAAACTTACGTATTGTCTTTTCATTTCAAATATTTTTTTGATAAATCAATAGGATTGGATAACAGGCTATGCCTATACAAATCCTCTCCAACAACAAGATGTAACAATTAGAACACAATTTACATAAGACATAGAGCAATCTACCCATCATGTATACATGCAATTCATCTTAATTACCAAGCATAAACACATCTATTTTAATAGCAGAATCATACAAACAAAACAAAAAAGATTTTTCTCTTTCTTTTCTTTTTTTGTTGTTAATAGGTATGATATAATATGTATATTAATAGCAGGATCATACAAAAAAAGTTTGTTTTTTTCCTTACGTATTGTCTGTCGACGGAAAAAAAGTAGCTCCTGGACTGTGATTTACATGGTGATCAAGATCTTTTTGGTCATGAGGAAAAACATTCTCTTCAATCATTAAAGGACCGACTCCAACAGGAGCTTCAAGAAGTCGAAAGTCTTAAAAGCGAATGGTCATTTAAGAACAACGAGGATCGAAAAGTTAAAGCTTTGGAAATTGTACGAATTATTTCGTCTAGAACAAAAGATCTTCGACTTCTTTATCAAAACCAGAAATTTGCTTTAACAACGTTTCATAAAGAGGCGGGAGAAGACTGGCGTAAATCACGCTTTATTTATGCCATAAGTAGTGTGCAATCGATAATGTATCAAACTAAATCTGTATTGAAGAGACTTCTTGAGATGAATAATATGCTTTTGCAAGAAGTTGCTGTAAGTTGTAACAGCTGCGACTCATTTTCGTTTGCGTCAGAAATAGACCAGTATGAACAGAAAAACTGGCTATCTCTAAAAGATCAAAATTGTCTCCCTGAAAGTTTAAAACAAGATACAAGATTAATTAAGCAAAGATCTTAACAATGGTTTGAGGAAAGAAGTCCTTTTAAGCTGACAGGAAGTACACTTTTTGCGGGGCTAGGATTGGACAGTCTGAAAAATCTGCAGAAACATTTTGACAAAGTAGTTAGGAAAAAGGAGACACAGGAAATCATTTCTGTTGATACTCAAAGAAGAATGGATCACGGAACCGCATATGAAATCCATGCAATTGCAACCCTTGTAAGCTAAATCTTGCCAGTTTACTATCCGCATACAACATATGGACACAATTTTGAAAGGAACCCACCCAGGGACCATCCCTGCCAGGTTTGGTTTAATTTGGTTCAGCAGTTTCAGAGGAGATTTAAATGTGATCTTTTATCAAAATATGCCTATAATTTGCATAATCGGTTTAAATCGGCTGAAAGAAACATTTCACAGAATAACTCGGAATATATGTTAAACTACTCCCTGCCATGTAGCTGCAGTTAAAATTTAAGCTAATTTTGACTTGTACTAAAGCAGCAATGGACAATTAAAATTGCATCCCCCTTTTTTCTATTTTTAGCTTGGCGGCCATATTGGTTGGAAGTCGGGATCACCGGACACAATTTTGGAAGGGGGCTATCCAAGGACCATTCCACCAAAGTTGGTTGCAATTGGCCCAGTGGTTTCTGAGGAGAAGATTTAAATGTGAAAGTTTACTACGTACGACGGACGGACGACGGACGCCAAGTGATGGCAAAAGCTCACGTGACCTTTGGCCAGGTGAGCTAAAAAGGGTGCACTCGATTCGCAGTCGCAAGTGATAAAGTTTACCAGTTGCTTGCCCATGGTCGGTGATTCTCTCCGGGTACTCTGGCTTCCTCCAACACTAAAACTGGTCGCCATGATATGGTTGAAATATTGTTGAGTGGCGTTAAAATACCAAAAATCAAAATTTTAAAAAAATCAAAAAAAATCCACACACTGAAATTTTGTCAAGTAAATCCATGAAATCGTATGTACATTTATTATGTAAGTCGAACAATGAATGGTTATCTGAAAAGAATCGTTTCCATGCTCTGAAAGGAGGCGTTCTATACTTGTTTTACAATAATTGCACTTTATGTACATACAAACTTTGATATAAACCTATTATCTATTTCAATGGAGCTGTTATTGCCTTAAAATTGTTGTGTAATTGGTTTTGATAGACATGTTACTCGAGAAACATCACGTTTTTGAAATTTTCCTTCTTGGTGTTGCGTAGATGTGTAGCAAATATTTTTTGTGCGCTGAAAATAAAATCCTTATCGCCCAGTGAGATCACGTAGGATCTTATTTCCATTTCTTGTATGTATATTGTGTTCCGTCATCTATGTTTTCAGTCACTAAATATGTCAATTAAAAGATAAATTGACAAAACGGACTCACCGTCTATTGTGAAAATCAAACAAACGTCGGAAAGGTTGCGTTTCCTGAATCGGAAAGGAGGCAAGAACGCCGATTTAATCGGAAAGGAGTCGTTATGAATATACACCGTGTATTTGGCTTTCAAATATTTTGGCTTCGAGCATACCTGATGGAGGTTATTTCAGAAACGCGTCGTGTGCACTGAATTTGATATCTACGTTTTTATTACATGATACCTTATTCTCATCCTCATAAAATGTTTCTTCTTCTTCTTCTTCTTCTTCTTCTTTCAATTTCCGCACACCGTCATCTTATTGACGATTATGTGCCGTGCATGCGTGGGGTAAAAAAAACATTGATAACGTTCAAATAAATGTGATAATTATATATAGTGGTGCAGTGTGTGGTTAAAACTATGTACAGTTGACTGATAATTAGATGTGTTGTTTGAGAACAGATAGTGGTATCTGTTCTTTGAAGCTGTCAAGTGTGGGACATTGTACAGCAGCAGCTGGGAGCAGGTTCCACTGTACAATGGTTTTCGGATAGAAGGAGTATTTATATGAGTCTAAGCTTGTATGGATATGTCTATATGAGTGACTGTGTGTGTATTGTCGTGTTCTACTGGGGGCCGTAGCTATAATCCGACAGTCCGATAGTCCGACAGTCCGACGGTCTGACAGTCCGATAGTCCGACAGTCCGACGGTCTGACAGTCCGATAGTCCGACAAATGCTTTATTTCTTTGAAAGTTAACACTATAACATGTGTAATATGGGGCCAGAAACCGAACCGTTTACTCACCAAAGAAAGGTCCAGAACATCGGAAACACGATATCATAGACGGACAAACAATTGGCAGGGCTACAAAAGAACTAAAAAAAACACATATAAGAACAACACGGACTCCATTAAAACCTGGATCCAGTCGTGATGAACCGGTAGTGTAAGTATCCCGTATATTTTTTAGCAGCGACTACTTCAGGCTTTATTCAAGTAGCGTGTAGCCGATGTACTTTATACTCGTTTTTTCATTCGCAAATTTCCATCCATCTTCGAAAAACCACAGAATTATGTCCGTCCGTCCGCCATGCAAATAAGCAACATCGCCTTAATCAAACTGATGAAAGTTTTGAAAAATAATTTGGCCAAAAATGATACATTCGTAATTTCAGGATATGGGCCATTCTTTTTTATACGCCCGTCAAAATACGGGCTTAATATGGCATACCGCTGTTCGTCCGTCCGTCCACGCCTCGTACGATAACATCTCTCACTTGTTTCCCCTTTTACTGGTAGGTCACGTCGTGACATACATTGTATTGATAAAAGGGGGAGCAAGTGAGAGGTGTGATTATAGTCAGTTTGGAAAACGCTAGTTTTCATATGGTATATACAATTAATTGGTTTAAAAAATGTAGCATATTAATTACTGTTCTCGCGCTGAGCAACTGACCTTCAATTGTCACGGGGGGGGGGGGGGGGGGGGGGGGCGTATCATGGCACAGTTGTTTACTTTGTCATATTCCGATGCTGTTTCTTTCCGTGATATAAGGGGTCACTTAGGGACAATTCCTTCAATTGTAACTTTTTATATATGCGCTTGTCGTAGAAGGCGACTATAGCAGGGTCACCCGGGGAATAAAAATAGGACCAACTTGTCGTCGGAAGAGACAGAAAAACAAATTCCCGTGTTAAGTCATTGCCCATGTTGACCCATCCCAGAGTCCCCTCTTTCTGATTTTTTGTTTACAAACTTTTCTCATCCTGAATATGACTGAAATATTGCTTGCTGGACCTTAAGCAATCAATCAATCAATCAATTCGCACACATTATTGTATCCAGCTCTATTGATGTGTCGACATTGCTTTTTAACATAAATATTCCATGATAACCAAAACCACCCTATGATGTACGACATATAACGATAAACAGACAACAACCGGAAGAAGACAGTTAAACCAAATAGACAACGAAGTAGAGCCAAATATAGAGGAGCAAGCTGATCTCCTGCGTTTGGAACAGACTTAGGTAGGTAGGTAGATAAGGGGGGGGGGGGGGGACTCTGGTACGCTCTTCTTTTTGTCTTTTCCTTTTTTTTTTGTATTTCTTTTTTTTATATTCATTTATTTCATCTTTCTTTTCAATAGTGACTTTTCTTTGCTGGGATCGGCTACAAGCTACTTGAATAAAGCCTGAAGTAGTCGCTACTAAAAAATATACGGGATACTTACACTACCGGTTCATCACGACTTGATCCAGGTTTTTATGGAGTCCGTGTTGTTCATATATGTGTTTTTTTGAGTTCTTGTAACGTAATTCACTTTTCCCTACAAAATGTATGACATGTTTTATTTTCCTTTTACTTGTTAGTAATTGAAAAGAAGCAACCAACAACAATGAATGCAATAACTTTAGATGATGAAACCGAAATAAGATAAACTTTTTGTCGTATTTGACAAACTTCTAACTTTCTTTAACGAGCTTTAGCATAAAAAAGAGGAAATCCGTGGATCAGAAGAACACTGTCGTCTCTGGCTGAGATGCTGCAAACCCCATATCTGAAGATAATCCACTGTAATGTCTTGTGTTATGTATTTTTACAATAGTCCCCTCGTCCTCTCTTACACCCTAGTATACAAATGACTTTCTGTGTTTTTTTTTATGATGTAGACCCTTGGTACAGTCAGGTAACATTTTACATATAGAAGGAATGGCCTCATCAAGGAAGATTCATTTAGAATATCATCACAATCTCATTATTTAAAATTTTGCCATAGAGAAATTTCAGGAGAAAATTTTAACCCCGTGAAAATATATGTTTTTACAGGTTCTCTTATCAGAAAATAAAAAAAATATGCCAATTTATAATAAAATAGTGAATTTAATATGCAGGTACAAATGGACATGTTATAAAAACAAAGATTAACAATAAAACAAAATAAATGGCTGAATCATAAATATAATTCTTATTGACATTTATAATTCCATATAAAAGTTCAAAGATCAAAAGCTTACTTATGGAACGACCATTTAACTTGAAGGGGGGGGGGGGGGGGGGGGGGGGTATGGTTTTTTTCTAAAAAAAATATTCTGATTTTGGTGGAGGATAAAAAAAATAATCTGATTCAGAGTTTTTGTCATATAACCTAATGTTAAATTATGGACAAAATTTCCCGCTTTGCGCGACAAAAAAATAAATATTCTAACTCTTATGTTGTCCGAAAAAAAATTTCTGAACGAAACAAAAAACCATAACTCCCCCCTTCAAGTTAAATGGTCGATCCCTTAAAATTACTTGTAGAAATCAACAAACAACAACATATGGTATAACATGTCAATCTGATTAAAATAATATCTCTCACTTGCTTCCCTTGACTGACATGTTGCAGCGTGGGAGATCTGAGAAAACCCTACTACAGGTCATATTGCGAGTGACCTCATGTCATGAATATCTAATGATATCATAAATACAGTTATGACCTTTTTGTCCAATTGGATTGCTTGTAGCATGCAAAGCAGTTTGGTAACACTTTCATAGTATCGCAATCCCCATTTTCATTGGATGGTACATAGGGTCCCTCACATGTGACCCATAATGGGGTTTCCTCAGATCCTCACATGCCTCAAATATCAGTAAGGTGTGCAATGTCATTTTAATCAGACTGATAACTGATAACTAGATATCCACCTAGTCAGTGTGGGTCAGTCTTACTGGTACTAGAATAACAAGTTTTGTTTCCTAATAGTCTGCTTTTTGGGGGCAATAGTACCAAATTGCATTTTGAAACACTTTTCCTTTGAAAATGTTCTCAACATATTGTGTTGTTTTGTGTTGAATGGAGTAATCTTATGGGTAAATTTAAAAAAGATCTTTTATTGCACATTAAACAACGAACACACTCACTCTTTTATTGCAAAATGTTCATAGTAAATTAGTTATACATGAAAGTGTGATATACAAAGCACAGTGTATAATAATAACCATAATAATGATCTTTTTCATAATCTGCCATTAAACTTTTCATATAAGGAACCATAACTCTGGAACCATATAAGAAATAATAACCTAATTCACACTTGACCTGTGACCTGTGCATACCTGTTAACCTCTGGGAACTGCTAGGGGGGATCTCCCCCTACCAACTGTTCTAAGGGGGAGATTGTGTGCGTCGCCTTTAAACGCACAAAATTGTACCTTGTAGTTGCATACATGTGATAGAGTTGCTATGCTACAACTGGAGATTTGTAAATTTTTGGCTGGAGATTTGGTCTCATAACTGGAGATTTTTTATCGACGTATTTGATGCATGTTTTTATTGTTAATTGATGTTTTCTTTTTGTTTGTTTCAGTATTGAACCAACTGCATCCCATTTCAATATATATTGTTTACATTTCTGTCTTATTAGTAGTGTTTCATATGATGAATGAACGATAAAAACTGTATTTATAATTTATTCATAATCATTCATAATCATAAGGTTATAACAAAGCAATAACAATGAAGACAGAATGTTCTGAACAATAAAGTCATAGAGCACTAAAATTAACCAGAGGCTCTCAAGAGCCTGTATCGTTCACCTGGTTATAAAAAAAAACAATTGGTCCTATGTAAAAACTATGTCCTGCAGTGGTAGTCATCTTGGAATTACGATCAACATAAAAAACACAAAGTTTGTAAAGGACCTTCCAATGATTGATGCACAATTTAGGTTCAATCAGTGCAATAGCTTCAGAGAAGAATATATTTCTGTATTTTCCCCTGTGTTAATACTATGACCTGTGGTGGCAGCCATCTTGGATTTCCGATCGGCATAAAAAACAGAAACTTTGTAGAGGACCTTCCAATGATCATTCCTGGGCAGTTTGGTTTCAACTGTCCAAGTGGTTTCAGAGAAGAAGCGTTTTGAAACATTTTTCCCATAGGGTCCAATGTTAAACTAAGTCCTGCCGTAGCCGCCATTTTGAATTTCATATCAGAACAAAAAACGTAAAGTTTGTAGAGGACCATCCAATGAACATTCATGTACAGTTTGGCTTTAATCATATTTGTAGTTTCTGAGTAGAAGGCATTTGAACATTTTCCCATAGGGTCCAATGTTAATCTATGTATTGCGGTGGTGGCCATCTTGGATTTCCGATCGGCGTAAAAAACAGACACCTTGTAGAGGACCTTCCAATGATCACTCCTGGTCAGTTTGGTTTCAATTATCCAAGTGGTTTCAGAGAAGAAGCGTTTTGAAACATTTTTCCACATAGGGTCCAATGTTAAACTAAGTCCTGCCGTAGCCCCCATTTTGAATTTCATATCGGAATAAAAAAGGTAAAGTTTGTAGAGGACCATTCAATGAACATTCATGTACAGTTTTGCTTTAATCATATTTGTAGTTTCTGAGAAGAAGGCATTTGAACATTTTTCCATAGGGTCCAATGTTAATCTATGTCCTGTGGTGGCGGCCATCTTGGATTTCCGATCGGCATAAAAAACAGAAACTTTGTAGAGGACCTTCCAATGATCATTCCTGGGCAGTTTGGTTTCAATTGTCCAAGTGGTTTCAGAGAAGAAGCGTTTTGAAACATTTTTCCCATAGGGTCCAATGTTAAACTAAGTCCTGCCGTAGCCACCATTTTGAATTTCATATCGGAATAAAAAACGTAAAGTTTGTAGAGGACCATCCAATGAACATTCATGTACAGTTTGGCTTTAATCATATTTGTAGTTTCTGAGTAGAAGGCATTTGAACATTTTCCCATAGGGTCCAATGTTAATCTATGTATTGCGGTGGTGGCCATCTTGGATTTCCGATCGGCATAAAAAACAGACACCTTGTAGAGGACCTTCCAATGATCATTCCTGGTCAGTTTGGTTTCAATTATCCAAGTGGTTTCAGAGAAGAAGCGTTTTGAAACATTTTTCCACATAGGGTCCAATGTTAAACTAAGTCCTGCCGTAGCCCCCATTTTGAATTTCATATCGGAATAAAAAACGTAAAGTTTGTAGAGGACCATTCAATGAACATTCATGTACAGTTTTGCTTTAATCATATTTGTAGTTTCTGAGAAGAAGGCATTTGAACATTTTTCCATAGGGTCCAATGTTAATCTATGTCCTGTGGTGGCGGCCATCTTGGATTTCCGATCGGCATAAAAAACAGAAACTTTGTAGAGGACCTTCCAATGATCATTCCTGAGCAGTTTGGTTTCAATTGTCCAAGTGGTTTCAGAGAAGAAGCGTTTTGAAACATTTTCCCCATAGGGTCCAATGTTAAACTAAGTCCTGCCGTAGCCACCATTTTGAATTTCATATCGGAATAAAAAACGTAAAGTTTGTAGAGGACCATTCAATGAACATTCATGTACAGTTTGGCTTTAATCATATTTGTAGTTTCTGAGAAGAAGGCATTTGAACATTTTTCCATAGGGTCCAATGTTAATCTATGTCCTGCGGTGGCGGCCATCTTGAATTTTCGATCGGCATAAAAAAACAGAAACTTTGTAGAGGACCTTCCAATGATCATTCCTGGGCAGTTTGGTTTCAATTGTCCAGGTGGTTTCAGAGAAGAAGCGTTTTGAAACATTTTTCCCATAGGGTCCAATGTTAAACTAAGTCCTGCCGTAGCCGCCATTTTGAATTTCATATCGGAACAAAAAACGTAAAGTTTGTAGAGGACCATCCAATGAACATTCATGTACAGTTTGGCTTTAATAATATTTGTAGTTTCTGAGAAGAAGGCATTTGAACATTTTCCCATAGGGTCCAATGTTAATCTATGTATTGCGGTGGTGGCCATCTTGGATTTCCGATCGGCATAAAAAACATAAAATTTGTAGAGGACCTTCCAATGATCATTCCTGGGCAGTTTGGTTTCAACTGTCCTAGTGGTTTCAGAGAAGAAGCGTTTTGAAACATTTTTCCACATAGGGTCCAATGTTAAACTAGGTCCTGCCGTAGCCGCCATTTTGAATTTCATATCAGAACAAAAAACGTAAAGTTTGTAGAGGACCATCCAATGAACATTCATGTACAGTTTGGCTTTAATCATATTTGTAGTTTCTGAGAAGAAGGCATTTGAATATTTTCCCATAGGGTCCAATGTTAATCTATGTCCTGCGGTGACAGCCATCTTGGATTTCCGATCGGCATAGAAAACAGAAACTTTGTAGAGGACCTTCCAGTGATCATTCCTGGGCAGTTTGGTTTCAACTGTCCAAGTGGTTTCAGAGAAGAAGCATTTTGAAACATTTTTCCACATAGGGTCCAATGTTATACTAAGTCCTGCCGTAGCCGCCATTTTGAATTTCATATCGGAACAAAAAACCTTAAGATTGTAGAGGACCATCCAATGAACATTCATGTACAGTTTGGCTTTAATCATATTTGTAGTTTCTGAGAAGAAGGCATTTGAATATTTTCCCATAGGGTCCAATGTTAATCTATGTCCTGCGGTGGCAGCCATCTTGGATTTCCGATCGGCATAAAAAACAGAAACTTTGTAGAGGACCTTCCAATGATCATTCCTGGGCAGTTTGGTTTCAACTGTCCAAGTGGTTTCAGAGAAGAAGCATTTTGAAACATTTTCCCCATAGGGTCCAATGTTAAACTAAGTCCTGCCGTAGCCGCCATTTTGAATTTCATATCGGAACAAAAAACCTTAAGATTGTAGAGGACCATCCAATGAACATTCATGTACAGTTTGGCTTTAATCATATTTGTAGTTTCTGAGAAGAAGGCATTTGAATATTTTCCCATAGGGTCCAATGTTAATCTATGTCCTGCGGTGGCAGCCATCTTGGATTTCCGATCGGCATAAAAAACAGAAACTTTGTAGAGGACCTTCCAATGATCATTCCTGGACAGTTTGGTTCAACTGTCCGAGTGGTTTCAGAGAAGAAGCATCTTGAAACATTTTCCCCATAGGTTCCAATGTTAAACTAAGTCCTGCCGTAGCCACCATTTTGAATTTCATATCGGAACAAAAAACCTCAAGATTGTAGAGGACCATCCAATGAACATTCATGTACAGTTTGGCTTTAATCATATTTGTAGTTTCTGAGAAGAAGGCATTTGAATATTTTCCCATAGGGTCCAATGTTAATCTATGTCCTGCGGTGGCAGCCATCTTGGATTTCCGATCGGCATAAAAAACAGAAACTTTGTAGAAGACCTTCCAGTGATCATTCCTGGGCAGTTTGGTTTCAACTGTCCAAGTGGTTTCAGAGAAGAAGCATTTGAAACATTTTCCCCATAGGGTCCAATGTTATACTAAGTCCTGCCGTAGCCGCCATTTGGAATTTCATATCGGAACAAAAAACCTTAAGATTGTAGAGGACCATCCAATGAACATTCATGTACAGTTTGGCTTTAATCATATTTGTAGTTTCTGAGAAGAAGGCATTTGAATATTTTCCCATAGGGTCCAATGTTAATCTATGTCCTGCGGTGGCAGCCATCTTGGATTTCCGATCGGCATAAAAAACAGAAACTTTGTAGAGGACCTTCCAATGATCATTCCTGGGCAGTTTGGTTTCAACTGTCCGAGTGGTTTCAGAGAAGAAGCATTTTGAAACATTTTCCCCATAGGGTCCAATGTTAAACTAAGTCCTGCCGTAGCCACCATTTTGAATTTCATATCGGAACAAAAAACCTCAAGATTGTAGAGGACCATCCAATGAACATTCATGTACAGTTTGGCTTTAATCATATTTGTAGTTTCTGAGAAGAAGGCATTTGAATATTTTCCCATAGGGTCCAATGTTAATCTATGTCCTGCGGTGGCAGCCATCTTGGATTTCCGATCGGCATAAAAAACAGAAACTTTGTAGAGGACCTTCCAATGATCATTCCTGGGCAGTTTGGTTTCAACTGTCCAAGTGGTTTCAGAGAAGAAGCGTTTTGAAACATTTTTCCCATAGGGTCCAATGTTAAACTAAGTCCTGCCGTAGCCGCCATTTTGAATTTCATATCAGAACAAAAAACGTAAAGTTTGTAGAGGACCATCCAATGAACATTCATGTACAGTTTGGCTTTAATCATATTTGTAGTTTCTGAGTAGAAGGCATTTGAACATTTTCCCATAGGGTCCAATGTTAATCTATGTATTGCGGTGGTGGCCATCTTGGATTTCCGATCGGCATAAAAAACAGACACCTTGTAGAGGACCTTCCAATGATCATTCCTGGTCAGTTTGGTTTCAATTATCCAAGTGGTTTCAGAGAAGAAGCGTTTTGAAACATTTTTCCCATAGGGTCCAATGTTAAACTAAGTCCTGCCGTAGCCCCCATTTTGAATTTCATATCGGAATAAAAAACGTAAAGTTTGTAGAGGACCATTCAATGAACATTCATGTACAGTTTGGCTTTAATCATATTTGTAGTTTCTGAGAAGAAGGCATTTGAACATTTTTCCATAGGGTCCAATGTTAATCTATGTCCTGTGGTGGCGGCCATCTTGGATTTCCGATCGGCATAAAAAACAGAAACTTTGTAGAGGACCTTCCAATGATCATTCCTGGGCAGTTTGGTTTCAATTGTCCAAGTGGTTTCAGAGAAGAAGCGTTTTGAAACATTTTTCCCATAGGGTCCAATGTTAAACTAAGTCCTGCCGTAGCCGCCATTTTGAATTTCATATCGGAACAAAAAACGTAAAGTTTGTAGAGGACCATCCAATGAACATTCATGTACAGTTTGGCTTTAATCATATTTGTAGTTTCTGAGAAGAAGGCATTTGAACATTTTCCCATAGGGTCCAATGTTAATCTATGTATTGCGGTGGTGGCCATCTTGGATTTCCGATCGGCATAAAAAACATAAAATTTGTAGAGGACCTTCCAATGATCATTCCTGGGCAGTTTGGTTTCAACTGTCCTAGTGGTTTCAGAGAAGAAGCGTTTTGAAACATTTTTCCACATAGGGTCCAATGTTAAACTAAGTCCTGCCGTAGCCGCCATTTTGAATTTCATATCGGAATAAAAAACGTAAAGTTTGTAGAGGACCATTCAATGAACATTCATGTACAGTTTTGCTTTAATCATATTTGTAGTTTCTGAGAAGAAGGCATTTGAACATTTTTCCATAGGGTCCAATGTTAATCTATGTCCTGTGGTGGCGGCCATCTTGGATTTCCGATCGGCATAAAAAACAGAAACTTTGTAGAGGACCTTCCAATGATCATTCCTGGGCAGTTTGGTTTCAATTTTCCAAGTGGTTTCAGAGAAGAAGCGTTTTGAAACATTTTTCCCATAGGGTCCAATGTTAAACTAAGTCCTGCCGTAGCCACCATTTTGAATTTCATATCGGAATAAAAAAGGTAAAGTTTGTAGAGGACCATTCAATGAACATTCATGTACAGTTTTGCTTTAATCATATTTGTAGTTTCTGAGAAGAAGGCATTTGAACATTTTTCCATAGGGTCCAATGTTAATCTATGTCCTGCGGTGGCGGCCATCTTGAATTTTCGATCGGCATAAAAAAACAGAAACTTTGTAGAGGACCTTCCAATGATCATTCCTGGGCAGTTTGGTTTCAATTGTCCAAGTGGTTTCAGAGAAGAAGCGTTTTGAAACATTTTTCCCATAGGGTCCAATGTTAAATTAAGTCCTGCCGTAGCCGCCATTTTGAATTTCATATCGGAACAAAAAACGTAAAGTTTGTAGAGGACCATCCAATGAACATTCATGTACAGTTTGGCTTTAATCATATTTGTAGTTTCTGAGAAGAAGGCATTTGAATATTTTCCCATAGGGTCCAATGTTAATCTATGTCCTGCGGTGGCAGCCATCTTGGATTTCCGATCGGCATAAAAAACAGAAATTTTGTAGAGGACCTTCCAATGATCATTCCTGGGCAGTTTGGTTTCAACTGTCCAAGTGGTTTCAGAGAAGAAGCATTTTGAAACATTTTTCCCATAGGGTCCAATGTTATACTAAGTCCTGCCGTAGCCGCCATTTTGAATTTCATATCGGAACAAAAAACCTTAAGATTGTAGAGGACCATCAAATGAACATTCATGTACAGTTTGGCTTTAATCATATTTGTAGTTTCTGAGAAGAAGGCATTTGAATATTTTCCCATAGGGTCCAATTTTAATCTATGTCCTGCGGTGGCAGCCATCTTGGATTTCCGATCGGCATAAAAAACAGAAACCTTGTAGAGGACCTTCCAATGATCATTCCTGGGCAGTTTGGTTTCAACTGTCCAAGTGGTTTCAGAGAAGAAGCATTTGAAACATTTTCCCCATAGGGTCCAATGTTAAACTAAGTCCTGCCGTAGCCGCCATTTTGAATTTCATATCGGAACAAAAAACCTTAAGATTGTAGAGGACCATCCAATGAACATTCATGTACAGTTTGGCTTTAATCATATTTGTAGTTTCTGAGAAGAAGGCATTTGAATATTTTCCCATAGGGTCCAATGTTAATCTATGTCCTGCGGTGGCAGCCATCTTGGATTTCCGATCGGCATAAAAAACAGAAACTTTGTAGAGGACCTTCCAATGATCATTCCTGGGCAGTTTGGTTTCAACTGTCCGAGTGGTTTCAGAGAAGAAGCATTTTGAAACATTTTCCCCATAGGGTCCAATGTTAAACTAAGTCCTGCCGTAGCCGCCATTTTGAATTTCATATCAGAACAAAAAACGTAAAGTTTGTAGAGGACCATCCAATGAACATTCATGTACAGTTTGGCTTTAATCATATTTGTAGTTTCTGAGTAGAAGGCATTTGAACATTTTCCCATAGGGTCCAATGTTAATCTATGTATTGCGGTGGTGGCCATCTTGGATTTCCGATCGGCATAAAAAACAGACACCTTGTAGAGGACCTTCCAATGATCATTCCTGGTCAGTTTGGTTTCAATTATCCAAGTGGTTTCAGAGAAGAAGCGTTTTGAAACATTTTTCCCATAGGGTCCAATGTTAAACTAAGTCCTGCCGTAGCCCCCATTTTGAATTTCATATCGGAATAAAAAACGTAAAGTTTGTAGAGGACCATTCAATGAACATTCATGTACAGTTTTGCTTTAATCATATTTGTAGTTTCTGAGAAGAAGGCATTTGAACATTTTTTCCATAGGGTCCAATGTTAATCTATGTCCTGTGGTGGCGGCCATCTTGGATTTCCGATCGGCATAAAAAACAGAAACTTTGTAGAGGATCTTCCAATGATCATTCCTGGGCAGTTTGGTTTCAATTGTCCAAGTGGTTTCAGAGAAGAAGCGTTTTGAAACATTTTTCCCATAGGGTCCAATGTTAAACTAAGTCCTGCCGTAGCCGCCATTTTGAATTTCATATCGGAACAAAAAACGTAAAGTTTGTAGAGGACCATCCAATGAACATTCATGTACAGTTTGGCTTTAATCATATTTGTAGTTTCTGAGAAGAAGGCATTTGAACATTTTCCCATAGGGTCCAATGTTAATCTATGTATTGCGGTGGTGGCCATCTTGGATTTCCGATCGGCATAAAAAACATAAAATTTGTAGAGGACCTTCCAATGATCATTCCTGGGCAGTTTGGTTTCAACTGTCCTAGTGGTTTCAGAGAAGAAGCGTTTTGAAACATTTTTCCACATAGGGTCCAATGTTAAACTAAGTCCTGCCGTAGCCCCCATTTTGAATTTCATATCGGAATAAAAAACGTAAAGTTTGTAGAGGACCATTCAATGAACATTCATGTACAGTTTTGCTTTAATCATATTTGTAGTTTCTGAGAAGAAGGCATTTGAACATTTTTCCATAGGGTCCAATGTTAATCTATGTCCTGTGGTGGCGGCCATCTTGGATTTCCGATCGGCATAAAAAACAGAAATTTTGTAGAGGACCTTCCAATGATCATTCCTGGGCAGTTTGGTTTCAATTGTCCAAGTGGTTTCAGAGAAGAAGCGTTTTGAAACATTTTTCCCATAGGGTCCAATGTTAAACTAAGTCCTGCCGTAGCCACCATTTTGAATTTCATATCGGAATAAAAAACGTAAAGTTTGTAGAGGACCATTCAATGAACATTCATGTACAGTTTTGCTTTAATCATATTTGTAGTTTCTGAGAAGAAGGCATTTGAACATTTTTCCATAGGGTCCAATGTTAATCTATGTCCTGCGGTGGCGGCCATCTTGAATTTTCGATCGGCATAAAAAAACAGAAACTTTGTAGAGGACCTTCCAATGATCATTCCTGGGCAGTTTGGTTTCAATTGTCCAAGTGGTTTCAGAGAAGAAGCGTTTTGAAACATTTTTCCACATAGGGTCCAATGTTAAACTAAGTCCTGCCGTAGCCGCCATTTTGAATTTCATATCGGAACAAAAAACCTTAAGATTGTAGAGGACCATCCAATGAACATTCATGTACAGTTTGGCTTTAATCATATTTGTAGTTTCTGAGAAGAAGGCATTTGAATATTTTCCCATAGGGTCCAATGTTAATCTATGTCCTGCGGTGGCAGCCATCTTGGATTTCCGATCGCCATAAAAAACAGAAACTTTGTAGAGGACCTTCCAGTGATCATTCCTGGGCAGTTTGGTTTCAACTGTCCAAGTGGTTTCAGAGAAGAAGCATTTTGAAACATTTTTCCCATAGGGTCCAATGTTATACTAAGTCCTGCCGTAGCCGCCATTTTGAATTTCATATCGGAACAAAAAACCTTAAGATTGTAGAGGACCATCCAATGAACATTCATGTACAGTTTGGCTTTAATCATATTTGTAGTTTCTGAGAAGAAGGCATTTGAATATTTTCCCATAGGGTCCAATTTTAATCTATGTCCTGCGGTGGCAGCCATCTTGGATTTCCGATCGGCATAAAAAACAGAAACTTTGTAGAGGACCTTCCAATGATCATTCCTGGGCAGTTTGGTTTCAACTGTCCAAGTGGTTTCAGAGAAGAAGCATTTTGAAACATTTTCCCCATAGGGTCCAATGTTAAACTAAGTCCTGCCGTAGCCGCCATTTTGAATTTCATATCGGAACAAAAAACCTTAAGATTGTAGAGGACCATCCAATGAACATTCATGTACAGTTTGGCTTTAATCATATTTGTAGTTTCTGAGAAGAAGGCATTTGAATATTTTCCCATAGGGTCCAATGTTAATCTATGTCCTGCGGTGGCAGCCATCTTGGATTTCCGATCGGCATAAAAAACAGAAACTTTGTAGAGGACCTTCCAGTGATTATTCCTGGGCAGTTTGGTTTCAACTGTCCAAGTGGTTTCAGAGAAGAAGCATTTTGAAACATTTTCCCCATAGGGTCCAATGTTAAACTAAGTCCTGCCGTAGCCGCCATTTTGAATTTCATATCGGAACAAAAAACCTTAAGATTGTAGAGGACCATCCAATGAACATTCATGTACAGTTTGGCTTTAATCATATTTGTAGTTTCTGAGAAGAAGGCATTTGGATTTCCGATCGGCATAAAAAACAGAAACTTTGTAGAGGACCTTCCAATGATCATTCCTGGGCAGTTTGGTTTCAACTGTCCGAGTGGTTTCAGAGAAGAAGCATTTTGAAACATTTTCCCCATAGGGTCCAATGTTAAACTAAGTCCTGCCGTAGCCACCATTTTGAATTTCATATCAGAACAAAAAACGTAAAGTTTGTAGAGGACCATCCAATGAACATTCATGTACAGTTTGGCTTTAATCATATTTGTAGTTTCTGAGTAGAAGGCATTTGAACATTTTCCCATAGGGTCCAATGTTAATCTATGTATTGCGGTGGTGGCCATCTTGGATTTCCGATCGGCATAAAAAACAGACACCTTGTAGAGGACCTTCCAATGATCATTCCTGGTCAGTTTGGTTTCAATTATCCAAGTGGTTTCAGAGAAGAAGCGTTTTGAAACATTTTCCCCATAGGGTCCAATGTTAAACTAAGTCCTGCCGTAGCCCCCATTTTGAATTTCATATCGGAATAAAAAACGTAAAGTTTGTAGAGGACCATTCAATGAACATTCATGTACAGTTTTGCTTTAATCATATTTGTAGTTTCTGAGAAGAAGGCATTTGAACATTTTTTCCATAGGGTCCAATGTTAATCTATGTCCTGTGGTGGCGGCCATCTTGGATTTCCGATCGGCATAAAAAACAGAAACTTTGTAGAGGACCTTCCAATGATCATTCCTGGGCAGTTTGGTTTCAACTGTCCAAGTGGTTTCAGAGAAGAAGCGTTTTGAAACATTTTTCCCATAGGGTCCAATGTTAAACTAAGTCCTGCCGTAGCCACCATTTTGAATTTCATATCGGAATAAAAAACGTAAAGTTTGTAGAGGACCATTCAATGAACATTCATGTACAGTTTTGCTTTAATCATATTTGTAGTTTCTGAGAAGAAGGCATTTGAACATTTTTCCATAGGGTCCAATGTTAATCTATGTCCTGCGGTGGCGGCCATCTTGAATTTTCGATCGGCATAAAAAAACAGAAACTTTGTAGAGGACCTTCCAATGATCATTCCTGGGCAGTTTGGTTTCAATTGTCCAAGTGGTTTCAGAGAAGAAGCGTTTTGAAACATTTTTCCCATAGGGTCCAATGTTAAACTAAGTCCTGCCGTAGCCCCCATTTTGAATTTCATATCGGAATAAAAAACGTAAAGTTTGTAGAGGACCATTCAATGAACATTCATGTACAGTTTTGCTTTAATCATATTTGTAGTTTCTGAGAAGAAGGCATTTGAACATTTTTCCATAGGGTCCAATGTTAATCTATGTCCTGTGGTGGCGGCCATCTTGGATTTCCGATCGGCATAAAAAACAGAAACTTTGTAGAGGACCTTCCAATGATCATTCCTGGGCAGTTTGGTTTCAATTGTCCAAGTGGTTTCAGAGAAGAAGCGTTTTGAAACATTTTTCCCATAGGGTCCAATGTTAAACTAAGTCCTGCCGTAGCCACCATTTTGAATTTCATATCGGAATAAAAAACGTAAAGTTTGTAGAGGACCATTCAATGAACATTCATGTACAGTTTTGCTTTAATCATATTTGTAGTTTCTGAGAAGAAGGCATTTGAACATTTTTCCATAGGGTCCAATGTTAATCTATGTCCTGCGGTGGCGGCCATCTGGAATTTTCGATCGGCATAAAAAAACAGAAACTTTGTAGAGGACCTTCCAATGATCATTCCTGGGCAGTTTGGTTTCAATTGTCCAAGTGGTTTCAGAGAAGAAGCGTTTTGAAACATTTTTCCCATAGGGTCCAATGTTAAACTAAGTCCTGCCGTAGCCGCCATTTTGAATTTCATATCGGAACAAAAAACGTAAAGTTTGTAGAGGACCATCCAATGAACATTCATGTACAGTTTGGCTTTAATAATATTTGTAGTTTCTGAGAAGAAGGCATTTGAACATTTTCCCATAGGGTCCAATGTTAATCTATGTATTGCGGTGGTGGCCATCTTGGATTTCCGATTGGCATAAAAAACATAAAATTTGTAGAGGACCTTCCAATGATCATTCCTGGGCAGTTTGGTTTCAATTGTCCTAGTGGTTTCAGAGAAGAAGCGTTTTGAAACATTTTTCCACATAGGGTCCAATGTTAAACTAAGTCCTGCCGTAGCCGCCATTTTGAATTTCATATCAGAACAAAAAACGTAAAGTTTGTAGAGGACCATCCAATGAACATTCATGTACAGTTTGGCTTTAATCATATTTGTAGTTTCTGAGAAGAAGGCATTTGAATATTTTCCCATAGGGTCCAATTTTAATCTATGTCCTGCGGTGGCAGCCATCTTGGATTTCCGATCGGCATAAAAAACAGAAATTTTGTAGAGGACCTTCCAATGATCATTCCTGGGCAGTTTGGTTTCAACTGTCCAGTGGTTTCAGAGAAGAAGCATTTTGAAACATTTTCCCCATAGGGTCCAATGTTAAACTAAGTCCTGCCGTAGCCGCCATTTTGAATTTCATATCGGAACAAAAAACCTTAAGATTGTAGAGGACCATCCAATGAACATTCATGTACAGTTTGGCTTTAATCATATTTGTAGTTTCTGAGAAGAAGGCATTTGAATATTTTCCCATAGGGTCCAATGTTAATCTATGTATTGCGGTGGTGGCCATCTTGGATTTCCGATCGGCATAAAAAACAGACACCTTGTAGAGGACCTTCCAATGATCATTCCTGGTCAGTTTGGTTTCAATTATCCAAGTGGTTTCAGAGAAGAAGCGTTTTGAAACATTTTCCCCATAGGGTCCAATGTTAAACTAAGTCCTGCCGTGGCCCCCATTTTGAATTTCATATCGGAATAAAAAACGTAAAGTTTGTAGAGGACCATTCAATGAACATTCATGTACAGTTTTGCTTTAATCATATTTGTAGTTTCTGAGAAGAAGGCATTTGAACATTTTTTCCATAGGGTCCAATGTTAATCTATGTCCTGTGGTGGCGGCCATCTTGGATTTCCGATCGGCATAAAAAACAGAAACTTTGTAGAGGACCTTCCAATGATCATTCCTGGGCAGTTTGGTTTCAACTGTCCAAGTGGTTTCAGAGAAGAAGCGTTTTGAAACATTTTTCCCATAGGGTCCAATGTTAAACTAAGTCCTGCCGTAGCCACCATTTTGAATTTCATATCGGAATAAAAAACGTAAAGTTTGTAGAGGACCATTCAATGAACATTCATGTACAGTTTTGCTTTAATCATATTTGTAGTTTCTGAGAAGAAGGCATTTGAACATTTTTCCATAGGGTCCAATGTTAATCTATGTCCTGCGGTGGCGGCCATCTGGAATTTTCGATCGGCATAAAAAAACAGAAACTTTGTAGAGGACCTTCCAATGATCATTCCTGGGCAGTTTGGTTTCAATTGTCCAAGTGGTTTCAGAGAAGAAGCGTTTTGAAACATTTTTCCCATAGGGTCCAATGTTAAACTAAGTCCTGCCGTAGCCCCCATTTTGAATTTCATATCGGAATAAAAAACGTAAAGTTTGTAGAGGACCATTCAATGAACATTCATGTACAGTTTTGCTTTAATCATATTTGTAGTTTCTGAGAAGAAGGCATTTGAACATTTTTCCATAGGGTCCAATGTTAATCTATGTCCTGTGGTGGCGGCCATCTTGGATTTCCGATCGGCATAAAAAACAGAAACTTTGTAGAGGACCTTCCAATGATCATTCCTGGGCAGTTTGGTTTCAATTGTCCAAGTGGTTTCAGAGAAGAAGCGTTTTGAAACATTTTTCCCATAGGGTCCAATGTTAAACTAAGTCCTGCCGTAGCCGCCATTTTGAATTTCATATCGGAATAAAAAACGTAAAGTTTGTAGAGGACCATCCAATGAACATTTATGTACAGTTTGGCTTTAATAATATTTGTAGTTTCTGAGAAGAAGGCATTTGAACATTTTCCCATAGGGTCCAATGTTAATCTATGTATTGCGGTGGTGGCCATCTTGGATTTCCGATTGGCATAAAAAACATAAAATTTGTAGAGGACCTTCCAATGATCATTCCTGGGCAGTTTGGTTTCAATTGTCCTAGTGGTTTCAGAGAAGAAGCGTTTTGAAACATTTTTCCACATAGGGTCCAATGTTAAACTAAGTCCTGCCGTAGCCGCTATTTTGAATTTCATATCAGAACAAAAAACGTAAAGTTTGTAGAGGACCATCCAATGAACATTCATGTACAGTTTGGCTTTAATCATATTTGTAGTTTCTGAGAAGAAGGCATTTGAATATTTTCCCATAGGGTCCAATTTTAATCTATGTCCTGCGGTGGCAGCCATCTTGGATTTCCGATCGGCATAAAAAACAGAAATTTTGTAGAGGACCTTCCAATGATCATTCCTGGGCAGTTTGGTTTCAACTGTCCAAGTGGTTTCAGAGAAGAAGCATTTTGAAACATTTTCCCCATAGGGTCCAATGTTAAACTAAGTCCTGCCGTAGCCGCCATTTTGAATTTCATATCGGAACAAAAAACCTTAAGATTGTAGAGGACCATCCAATGAACATTCATTTACAGTTTGGCTTTAATCATATTTGTAGTTTCTGAGAAGAAGGCATTTGAATATTTTCCCATAGGGTCCAATGTTAATCTATGTCCTGCGGTGGCAGCCATCTTGGATTTCCGATCGGCATAAAAAACAGAAACTTTGTAGAGGACCTTCCAATGATCATTCCTGGGCAGTTTGGTTTCAACTGTCCAAGTGGTTTCAGAGAAGAAGCGTTTTGAAACATTTTTCCCATAGGGTCCAATGTTAAACTAAGTCCTGCCGTAGCCGCCATTTTGAATTTCATATCAGAACAAAAAACGTAAAGTTTGTAGAGGACCATCCAATGAACATTCATGTACAGTTTGGCTTTAATCATATTTGTAGTTTCTGAGTAGAAGGCATTTGAACATTTTCCCCATAGGGTCCAATGTTAATCTATGTATTGCGGTGGTGGCCATCTTGGATTTCCGATCGGCATTAAAAAACAGACACCTTGTAGAGGACCTTCCAATGATCATTCCTGGTCAGTTTGGTTTCAATTATCCAAGTGGTTTCAGAGAAGAAGCGTTTTGAAACATTTTTCCCATAGGGTCCAATGTTAATCTATGTCCTGTGGTGGCGGCCATCTTGGATTTCCGATCGGCATAAAAAACAGAAACTTTGTAGAGGACCTTCCAATGATCATTCCTGGGCAGTTTGGTTTCAATTGTCCAAGTGGTTTCAGAGAAGAAGCGTTTTGAAACATTTTTCCCATAGGGTCCAATGTTAAACTAAGTCCTGCCGTAGCCCCCATTTTGAATTTCATATCGGAATAAAAAACGTAAAGTTTGTAGAGGACCATTCAATGAACATTCATGTACAGTTTTGCTTTAATCATATTTGTAGTTTCTGAGAAGAAGGCATTTGAACATTTTTCCATAGGGTCCAATGTTAATCTATGTCCTGTGGTGGCGGCCATCTTGGATTTCCGATCGGCATAAAAAACAGAAACTTTGTAGAGGACCTTCCAATGATCATTCCTGGGCAGTTTGGTTTCAACTGTCCAAGTGGTTTCAGAGAAGAAGCGTTTTGAAACATTTTTCCCATAGGGTCCAATGTTAAACTAAGTCCTGCCGTAGCCACCATTTTGAATTTCATATCGGAATAAAAAACGTAAAGTTTGTAGAGGACCATTCAATGAACATTCATGTACAGTTTTGCTTTAATCATATTTGTAGTTTCTGAGAAGAAGGCATTTGAACATTTTTCCATAGGGTCCAATGTTAATCTATGTCCTGCGGTGGCGGCCATCTGGAATTTTCGATCGGCATAAAAAAACAGAAACTTTGTAGAGGACCTTCCAATGATCATTCCTGGGCAGTTTGGTTTCAATTGTCCAAGTGGTTTCAGAGAAGAAGCGTTTTGAAACATTTTTCCACATAGGGTCCAATGTTAAACTAAGTCCTGCCGTAGCCGCCATTTTGAATTTCATATCAGAACAAAAAACGTAAAGTTTGTAGAGGACCATCCAATGAACATTCATGTACAGTTTGGCTTTAATCATATTTGTAGTTTCTGAGAAGAAGGCATTTGAATATTTTCCCATAGGGTCCAATTTTAATCTATGTCCTGCGGTGGCAGCCATCTTGGATTTCCGATCGGCATAAAAAACAGAAATTTTGTAGAGGACCTTCCAATGATCATTCCTGGGCAGTTTGGTTTCAACTGTCCAGTGGTTTCAGAGAAGAAGCATTTTGAAACATTTTCCCCATAGGGTCCAATGTTAAACTAAGTCCTGCCGTAGCCGCCATTTTGAATTTCATATCGGAACAAAAAACCTTAAGATTGTAGAGGACCATCCAATGAACATTCATGTACAGTTTGGCTTTAATCATATTTGTAGTTTCTGAGAAGAAGGCATTTGAATATTTTCCCATAGGGTCCAATGTTAATCTATGTCCTGCGGTGGCAGCCATCTTGGATTTCCGATCGGCATAAAAAACAGAAACTTTGTAGAGGACCTTCCAATGATCATTCCTGGGCAGTTTGGTTTCAACTGTCCAAGTGGTTTCAGAGAAGAAGCGTTTTGAAACATTTTCCCCATAGGGTCCAATGTTAAACTAAGTCCTGCCGTAGCCACCATTTTGAATTTCATATCGGAATAAAAAACGTAAAGTTTGTAGAGGACCATTCAATGAACATTCATGTACAGTTTTGCTTTAATCATATTTGTAGTTTCTGAGAAGAAGGCATTTGAACATTTTTCCATAGGGTCCAATGTTAATCTATGTCCTGCGGTGGCGGCCATCTGGAATTTTCGATCGGCATAAAAAAACAGAAACTTTGTAGAGGACCTTCCAATGATCATTCCTGGGCAGTTTGGTTTCAATTGTCCAAGTGGTTTCAGAGAAGAAGCGTTTTGAAACATTTTTCCCATAGGGTCCAATGTTAAACTAAGTCCTGCCGTAGCCCCCATTTTGAATTTCATATCGGAATAAAAAACGTAAAGTTTGTAGAGGACCATTCAATGAACATTCATGTACAGTTTTGCTTTAATCATATTTGTAGTTTCTGAGAAGAAGGCATTTGAACATTTTTCCATAGGGTCCAATGTTAATCTATGTCCTGTGGTGGCGGCCATCTTGGATTTCCGATCGGCATAAAAAACAGAAACTTTGTAGAGGACCTTCCAATGATCATTCCTGGGCAGTTTGGTTTCAATTGTCCAAGTGGTTTCAGAGAAGAAGCGTTTTGAAACATTTTTCCCATAGGGTCCAATGTTAAACTAAGTCCTGCCGTAGCCACCATTTTGAATTTCATATCGGAATAAAAAACGTAAAGTTTGTAGAGGACCATTCAATGAACATTCATGTACAGTTTTGCTTTAATCATATTTGTAGTTTCTGAGAAGAAGGCATTTGAACATTTTTCCATAGGGTCCAATGTTAATCTATGTCCTGCGGTGGCGGCCATCTGGAATTTTCGATCGGCATAAAAAAACAGAAACTTTGTAGAGGACCTTCCAATGATCATTCCTGGGCAGTTTGGTTTCAATTGTCCAAGTGGTTTCAGAGAAGAAGCGTTTTGAAACATTTTTCCCATAGGGTCCAATGTTAAACTAAGTCCTGCCGTAGCCGCCATTTTGAATTTCATATCGGAACAAAAAACGTAAAGTTTGTAGAGGACCATCCAATGAACATTCATGTACAGTTTGGCTTTAATAATATTTGTAGTTTCTGAGAAGAAGGCATTTGAACATTTTCCCATAGGGTCCAATGTTAATCTATGTATTGCGGTGGTGGCCATCTTGGATTTCCGATTGGCATAAAAAACATAAAATTTGTAGAGGACCTTCCAATGATCATTCCTGGGCAGTTTGGTTTCAATTGTCCTAGTGGTTTCAGAGAAGAAGCGTTTTGAAACATTTTTCCACATAGGGTCCAATGTTAAACTAAGTCCTGCCGTAGCCGCCATTTTGAATTTCATATCAGAACAAAAAACGTAAAGTTTGTAGAGGACCATCCAATGAACATTCATGTACAGTTTGGCTTTAATCATATTTGTAGTTTCTGAGAAGAAGGCATTTGAATATTTTCCCATAGGGTCCAATTTTAATCTATGTCCTGCGGTGGCAGCCATCTTGGATTTCCGATCGGCATAAAAAACAGAAATTTTGTAGAGGACCTTCCAATGATCATTCCTGGGCAGTTTGGTTTCAACTGTCCAGTGGTTTCAGAGAAGAAGCATTTTGAAACATTTTCCCCATAGGGTCCAATGTTAAACTAAGTCCTGCCGTAGCCGCCATTTTGAATTTCATATCGGAACAAAAAACCTTAAGATTGTAGAGGACCATCCAATGAACATTCATGTACAGTTTGGCTTTAATCATATTTGTAGTTTCTGAGAAGAAGGCATTTGAATATTTTCCCATAGGGTCCAATGTTAATCTATGTATTGCGGTGGTGGCCATCTTGGATTTCCGATCGGCATAAAAAACAGACACCTTGTAGAGGACCTTCCAATGATCATTCCTGGTCAGTTTGGTTTCAATTATCCAAGTGGTTTCAGAGAAGAAGCGTTTTGAAACATTTTCCCCATAGGGTCCAATGTTAAACTAAGTCCTGCCGTAGCCCCCATTTTGAATTTCATATCGGAATAAAAAACGTAAAGTTTGTAGAGGACCATTCAATGAACATTCATGTACAGTTTTGCTTTAATCATATTTGTAGTTTCTGAGAAGAAGGCATTTGAACATTTTTTCCATAGGGTCCAATGTTAATCTATGTCCTGTGGTGGCGGCCATCTTGGATTTCCGATCGGCATAAAAAACAGAAACTTTGTAGAGGACCTTCCAATGATCATTCCTGGGCAGTTTGGTTTCAACTGTCCAAGTGGTTTCAGAGAAGAAGCGTTTTGAAACATTTTTCCCATAGGGTCCAATGTTAAACTAAGTCCTGCCGTAGCCACCATTTTGAATTTCATATCGGAATAAAAAACGTAAAGTTTGTAGAGGACCATTCAATGAACATTCATGTACAGTTTTGCTTTAATCATATTTGTAGTTTCTGAGAAGAAGGCATTTGAACATTTTTCCATAGGGTCCAATGTTAATCTATGTCCTGCGGTGGCGGCCATCTGGAATTTTCGATCGGCATAAAAAAACAGAAACTTTGTAGAGGACCTTCCAATGATCATTCCTGGGCAGTTTGGTTTCAATTGTCCAAGTGGTTTCAGAGAAGAAGCGTTTTGAAACATTTTTCCCATAGGGTCCAATGTTAAACTAAGTCCTGCCGTAGCCCCCATTTTGAATTTCATATCGGAATAAAAAACGTAAAGTTTGTAGAGGACCATTCAATGAACATTCATGTACAGTTTTGCTTTAATCATATTTGTAGTTTCTGAGAAGAAGGCATTTGAACATTTTTCCATAGGGTCCAATGTTAATCTATGTCCTGTGGTGGCGGCCATCTTGGATTTCCGATCGGCATAAAAAACAGAAACTTTGTAGAGGACCTTCCAATGATCATTCCTGGGCAGTTTGGTTTCAATTGTCCAAGTGGTTTCAGAGAAGAAGCGTTTTGAAACATTTTTCCCATAGGGTCCAATGTTAAACTAAGTCCTGCCGTAGCCGCCATTTTGAATTTCATATCGGAATAAAAAACGTAAAGTTTGTAGAGGACCATCCAATGAACATTTATGTACAGTTTGGCTTTAATAATATTTGTAGTTTCTGAGAAGAAGGCATTTGAACATTTTCCCATAGGGTCCAATGTTAATCTATGTATTGCGGTGGTGGCCATCTTGGATTTCCGATTGGCATAAAAAACATAAAATTTGTAGAGGACCTTCCAATGATCATTCCTGGGCAGTTTGGTTTCAATTGTCCTAGTGGTTTCAGAGAAGAAGCGTTTTGAAACATTTTTCCACATAGGGTCCAATGTTAAACTAAGTCCTGCCGTAGCCGCTATTTTGAATTTCATATCAGAACAAAAAACGTAAAGTTTGTAGAGGACCATCCAATGAACATTCATGTACAGTTTGGCTTTAATCATATTTGTAGTTTCTGAGAAGAAGGCATTTGAATATTTTCCCATAGGGTCCAATTTTAATCTATGTCCTGCGGTGGCAGCCATCTTGGATTTCCGATCGGCATAAAAAACAGAAATTTTGTAGAGGACCTTCCAATGATCATTCCTGGGCAGTTTGGTTTCAACTGTCCAAGTGGTTTCAGAGAAGAAGCATTTTGAAACATTTTCCCCATAGGGTCCAATGTTAAACTAAGTCCTGCCGTAGCCGCCATTTTGAATTTCATATCGGAACAAAAAACCTTAAGATTGTAGAGGACCATCCAATGAACATTCATTTACAGTTTGGCTTTAATCATATTTGTAGTTTCTGAGAAGAAGGCATTTGAATATTTTCCCATAGGGTCCAATGTTAATCTATGTCCTGCGGTGGCAGCCATCTTGGATTTCCGATCGGCATAAAAAACAGAAACTTTGTAGAGGACCTTCCAATGATCATTCCTGGGCAGTTTGGTTTCAACTGTCCAAGTGGTTTCAGAGAAGAAGCGTTTTGAAACATTTTTCCCATAGGGTCCAATGTTAAACTAAGTCCTGCCGTAGCCGCCATTTTGAATTTCATATCAGAACAAAAAACGTAAAGTTTGTAGAGGACCATCCAATGAACATTCATGTACAGTTTGGCTTTAATCATATTTGTAGTTTCTGAGTAGAAGGCATTTGAACATTTTCCCCATAGGGTCCAATGTTAATCTATGTATTGCGGTGGTGGCCATCTTGGATTTCCGATCGGCATTAAAAAACAGACACCTTGTAGAGGACCTTCCAATGATCATTCCTGGTCAGTTTGGTTTCAATTATCCAAGTGGTTTCAGAGAAGAAGCGTTTTGAAACATTTTTCCCATAGGGTCCAATGTTAATCTATGTCCTGTGGTGGCGGCCATCTTGGATTTCCGATCGGCATAAAAAACAGAAACTTTGTAGAGGACCTTCCAATGATCATTCCTGGGCAGTTTGGTTTCAATTGTCCAAGTGGTTTCAGAGAAGAAGCGTTTTGAAACATTTTTCCCATAGGGTCCAATGTTAAACTAAGTCCTGCCGTAGCCCCCATTTTGAATTTCATATCGGAATAAAAAACGTAAAGTTTGTAGAGGACCATTCAATGAACATTCATGTACAGTTTTGCTTTAATCATATTTGTAGTTTCTGAGAAGAAGGCATTTGAACATTTTTCCATAGGGTCCAATGTTAATCTATGTCCTGTGGTGGCGGCCATCTTGGATTTCCGATCGGCATAAAAAACAGAAACTTTGTAGAGGACCTTCCAATGATCATTCCTGGGCAGTTTGGTTTCAACTGTCCAAGTGGTTTCAGAGAAGAAGCGTTTTGAAACATTTTTCCCATAGGGTCCAATGTTAAACTAAGTCCTGCCGTAGCCACCATTTTGAATTTCATATCGGAATAAAAAACGTAAAGTTTGTAGAGGACCATTCAATGAACATTCATGTACAGTTTTGCTTTAATCATATTTGTAGTTTCTGAGAAGAAGGCATTTGAACATTTTTCCATAGGGTCCAATGTTAATCTATGTCCTGCGGTGGCGGCCATCTGGAATTTTCGATCGGCATAAAAAAACAGAAACTTTGTAGAGGACCTTCCAATGATCATTCCTGGGCAGTTTGGTTTCAATTGTCCAAGTGGTTTCAGAGAAGAAGCGTTTTGAAACATTTTTCCCATAGGGTCCAATGTTAAACTAAGTCCTGCCGTAGCCGCCATTTTGAATTTCATATCGGAACAAAAAACGTAAAGTTTGTAGAGGACCATCCAATGAACATTCATGTACAGTTTGGCTTTAATAATATTTGTAGTTTCTGAGAAGAAGGCATTTGAACATTTTCCCATAGGGTCCAATGTTAATCTATGTATTGCGGTGGTGGCCATCTTGGATTTCCGATTGGCATAAAAAACATAAAATTTGTAGAGGACCTTCCAATGATCATTCCTGGGCAGTTTGGTTTCAATTGTCCTAGTGGTTTCAGAGAAGAAGCGTTTTGAAACATTTTTCCACATAGGGTCCAATGTTAAACTAAGTCCTGCCGTAGCCGCCATTTTGAATTTCATATCAGAACAAAAAACGTAAAGTTTGTAGAGGACCATCCAATGAACATTCATGTACAGTTTGGCTTTAATCATATTTGTAGTTTCTGAGAAGAAGGCATTTGAATATTTTCCCATAGGGTCCAATTTTAATCTATGTCCTGCGGTGGCAGCCATCTTGGATTTCCGATCGGCATAAAAAACAGAAATTTTGTAGAGGACCTTCCAATGATCATTCCTGGGCAGTTTGGTTTCAACTGTCCAGTGGTTTCAGAGAAGAAGCATTTTGAAACATTTTCCCCATAGGGTCCAATGTTAAACTAAGTCCTGCCGTAGCCGCCATTTTGAATTTCATATCGGAACAAAAAACCTTAAGATTGTAGAGGACCATCCAATGAACATTCATGTACAGTTTGGCTTTAATCATATTTGTAGTTTCTGAGAAGAAGGCATTTGAATATTTTCCCATAGGGTCCAATGTTAATCTATGTCCTGCGGTGGCAGCCATCTTGGATTTCCGATCGGCATAAAAAACAGAAACTTTGTAGAGGACCTTCCAATGATCATTCCTGGGCAGTTTGGTTTCAACTGTCCAAGTGGTTTCAGAGAAGAAGCGTTTTGAAACATTTTCCCCATAGGGTCCAATGTTAAACTAAGTCCTGCCGTAGCCACCATTTTGAATTTCATATCGGAATAAAAAACGTAAAGTTTGTAGAGGACCATTCAATGAACATTCATGTACAGTTTTGCTTTAATCATATTTGTAGTTTCTGAGAAGAAGGCATTTGAACATTTTTCCATAGGGTCCAATGTTAATCTATGTCCTGCGGTGGCGGCCATCTGGAATTTTCGATCGGCATAAAAAAACAGAAACTTTGTAGAGGACCTTCCAATGATCATTCCTGGGCAGTTTGGTTTCAATTGTCCAAGTGGTTTCAGAGAAGAAGCGTTTTGAAACATTTTTCCCATAGGGTCCAATGTTAAACTAAGTCCTGCCGTAGCCCCCATTTTGAATTTCATATCGGAATAAAAAACGTAAAGTTTGTAGAGGACCATTCAATGAACATTCATGTACAGTTTTGCTTTAATCATATTTGTAGTTTCTGAGAAGAAGGCATTTGAACATTTTTCCATAGGGTCCAATGTTAATCTATGTCCTGTGGTGGCGGCCATCTTGGATTTCCGATCGGCATAAAAAACAGAAACTTTGTAGAGGACCTTCCAATGATCATTCCTGGGCAGTTTGGTTTCAATTGTCCAAGTGGTTTCAGAGAAGAAGCGTTTTGAAACATTTTTCCCATAGGGTCCAATGTTAAACTAAGTCCTGCCGTAGCCACCATTTTGAATTTCATATCGGAATAAAAAACGTAAAGTTTGTAGAGGACCATTCAATGAACATTCATGTACAGTTTTGCTTTAATCATATTTGTAGTTTCTGAGAAGAAGGCATTTGAACATTTTTCCATAGGGTCCAATGTTAATCTATGTCCTGCGGTGGCGGCCATCTGGAATTTTCGATCGGCATAAAAAAACAGAAACTTTGTAGAGGACCTTCCAATGATCATTCCTGGGCAGTTTGGTTTCAATTGTCCAAGTGGTTTCAGAGAAGAAGCGTTTTGAAACATTTTTCCCATAGGGTCCAATGTTAAACTAAGTCCTGCCGTAGCCGCCATTTTGAATTTCATATCGGAACAAAAAACGTAAAGTTTGTAGAGGACCATCCAATGAACATTCATGTACAGTTTGGCTTTAATAATATTTGTAGTTTCTGAGAAGAAGGCATTTGAACATTTTCCCATAGGGTCCAATGTTAATCTATGTATTGCGGTGGTGGCCATCTTGGATTTCCGATTGGCATAAAAAACATAAAATTTGTAGAGGACCTTCCAATGATCATTCCTGGGCAGTTTGGTTTCAATTGTCCTAGTGGTTTCAGAGAAGAAGCGTTTTGAAACATTTTTCCACATAGGGTCCAATGTTAAACTAAGTCCTGCCGTAGCCGCCATTTTGAATTTCATATCAGAACAAAAAACGTAAAGTTTGTAGAGGACCATCCAATGAACATTCATGTACAGTTTGGCTTTAATCATATTTGTAGTTTCTGAGAAGAAGGCATTTGAATATTTTCCCATAGGGTCCAATTTTAATCTATGTCCTGCGGTGGCAGCCATCTTGGATTTCCGATCGGCATAAAAAACAGAAATTTTGTAGAGGACCTTCCAATGATCATTCCTGGGCAGTTTGGTTTCAACTGTCCAGTGGTTTCAGAGAAGAAGCATTTTGAAACATTTTCACCATAGGGTCCAATGTTAAACTAAGTCCTGCCGTAGCCGCCATTTTGAATTTCATATCGGAACAAAAAACCTTAAGATTGTAGAGGACCATCCAATGAACATTCATGTACAGTTTGGCTTTAATCATATTTGTAGTTTCTGAGAAGAAGGCATTTGAATATTTTCCCATAGGGTCCAATGTTAATCTATGTCCTGCGGTGGCAGCCATCTTGGATTTCCGATCGGCATAAAAAACAGAAACTTTGTAGAGGACCTTCCAATGATCATTCCTGGGCAGTTTGGTTTCAACTGTCCAAGTGGTTTCAGAGAAGAAGCGTTTTGAAACATTTTCCCCATAGGGTCCAATGTTAAACTAAGTCCTGCCGTAGCCACCATTTTGAATTTCATATCGGAACAAAAAACCTCAAGATTGTAGAGGACCATCCAATGAACATTCATGTACAGTTTGGCTTTAATCATATTTGTAGTTTCTGAGAAGAAGGCATTTGAATATTTTCCCATAGGGTCCAATGTTAATCTATGTCCTGCGGTGGCAGCCATCTTGGATTTCCGATCGGCATAAAAAACAGAAACTTTGTAGAGGACCTTCCAATGATCATTCCTGGGCAGTTTGGTTTCAACTGTCCAAGTGGTTTCAGAGAAGAAGCGTTTTGAAACATTTTTCCCATAGGGTCCAATGTTAAACTAAGTCCTGCCGTAGCCGCCATTTTGAATTTCATATCAGAACAAAAAACGTAAAATTTGTAGAGGACCATCCAATGAACATTCATGTACAGTTTGGCTTTAATCATATTTGTAGTTTCTGAGTAGAAGGCATTTGAACATTTTCCCATAGGGTCCAATGTTAATCTATGTATTGCGGTGGTGGCCATCTTGGATTTCCGATCGGCATAAAAAACAGACACCTTGTAGAGGACCTTCCAATGATCATTCCTGGTCAGTTTGGTTTCAATTATCCAAGTGGTTTAAGAGAAGAAGCGTTTTGAAACATTTTTCCACATAGGGTCCAATGTTAAACTAAGTCCTGCCGTAGCCGCCATTTTGAATTTCATATCGGAATAAAAAACGTAAAGTTTGTAGAGGACCATTCAATGAACATTCATGTACAGTTTTGCTTTAATCATATTTGTAGTTTCTGAGAAGAAGGCATTTGAACATTTTTCCATAGGGTCCAATGTTAATCTATGTCCTGTGGTGGCGGCCATCTTGGATTTCTGATCGGCATAGAAAACAGAAACTTTGTAGAGGACCTTCCAATGATCATTCCTGGGCAGTTTGGTTTCAATTGTCCAAGTGGTTTCAGAGAAGAAGCGTTTTGAAACATTTTTCCCATAGGGTCCAATGTTAAACTAAGTCCTGCCGTAGCCACCATTTTGAATTTCATATCAGAATAAAAAACGTAAAGTTTGTAGAGGACCATTCAATGAACATTCATGTACAGTTTTGCTTTAATCATATTTGTAGTTTCTGAGAAGAAGGCATTTGAACATTTTTCCATAGGGTCCAATGTTAATCTATGTCCTGCGGTGGCGGCCATCTTGAATTTTCGATCGGCATAAAAAAACAGAAACTTTGTAGAGGACCTTCCAATGATCATTCCTGGGCAGTTTGGTTTCAATTGTCCAAGTGGTTTCAGAGAAGAAGCGTTTTGAAACATTTTTCCCATAGGGTCCAATGTTAAACTAAGTCCTGCCGTAGCCGCCATTTTGAATTTCATATCGGAACAAAAAACGTAAAGTTTGTAGAAGACCATCCAATGAACATTCATGTACAGTTTGGCTTTAATCATATTTGTAGTTTCTGAGAAGAAGGCATTTGAATATTTTCCCATAGGGTCCAATGTTAATCTATGTCCTGCGGTGGCAGCCATCTTGGATTTCCGATCGGCATAAAAAACAGAAACTTTGTAGAGGACCTTCCAATGATCATTCCTGGGCAGTTTGGTTTCAACTGTCCAAGTGGTTTCAGAGAAGAAGCGTTTTGAAACATTTTCCCCATAGGGTCCAATGTTAAACTAAGTCCTGCCGTAGCCACCATTTTGAATTTCATATCGGAACAAAAAACCTCAAGATTGTAGAGGACCATCCAATGAACATTCATGTACAGTTTGGCTTTAATCATATTTGTAGTTTCTGAGAAGAAGGCATTTGAATATTTTCCCATAGGGTCCAATGTTAATCTATGTCCTGCGGTGGCAGCCATCTTGGATTTCCGATCGGCATAAAAAACAGAAACTTTGTAGAGGACCTTCCAATGATCATTCCTGGGCAGTTTGGTTTCAACTGTCCAAGTGGTTTCAGAGAAGAAGCGTTTTGAAACATTTTTCTCATAGGGTCCAATGTTAAACTAAGTCCTGCCGTAGCCGCCATTTTGAATTTCATATCAGAACAAAAAACGTAAAATTTGTAGAGGACCATCCAATGAACATTCATGTACAGTTTGGCTTTAATCATATTTGTAGTTTCTGAGTAGAAGGCATTTGAACATTTTCCCATAGGGTCCAATGTTAATCTATGTATTGCGGTGGTGGCCATCTTGGATTTCCGATCGGCATAAAAAACAGACACCTTGTAGAGGACCTTCCAATGATCATTCCTGGTCAGTTTGGTTTCAATTATCCAAGTGGTTTAAGAGAAGAAGCGTTTTGAAACATTTTTCCACATAGGGTCCAATGTTAAACTAAGTCCTGCCGTAGCCGCCATTTTGAATTTCATATCGGAATAAAAAACGTAAAGTGTGTAGAGGACCATTCAATGAACATTCATGTACAGTTTTGCTTTAATCATATTTGTAGTTTCTGAGAAGAAGGCATTTGAACATTTTTCCATAGGATCCAATGTTAATCTATGTCCTGTGGTGGCGGCCATCTTGGATTTCTGATCGGCATAGAAAACAGAAACTTTGTAGAGGACCTTCCAATGATCATTCCTGGGCAGTTTGGTTTCAATTGTCCAAGTGGTTTCAGAGAAGAAGCGTTTTGAAACATTTTTCCCATAGGGTCCAATGTTAAACTAAGTCCTGCCGTAGCCACCATTTTGAATTTCATATCGGAATAAAAAACGTAAAGTTTGTAGAGGACCATTCAATGAACATTCATGTACAGTTTTGCTTTAATCATATTTGTAGTTTCTGAGAAGAAGGCATTTGAACATTTTTCCATAGGGTCCAATGTTAATCTATGTCCTGCGGTGGCGGCCATCTTGAATTTTCGATCGGCATAAAAAAACAGAAACTTTGTAGAGGACCTTCCAATGATCATTCCTGGGCAGTTTGGTTTCAATTGTCCAAGTGGTTTCAGAGAAGAAGCGTTTTGAAACATTTTTCCCATAGGGTCCAATGTTAAACTAAGTCCTGCCGTAGCCGCCATTTTGAATTTCATATCGGAACAAAAAACGTAAAGTTTGTAGAGGACCATCCAATGAACATTCATGTACAGTTTGGCTTTAATAATATTTGTAGTTTCTGAGAAGAAGGCATTTGAACATTTTCCCATAGGGTCCAATGTTAATTTATGTATTGCGGTGGTGGCCATCTTGGATTTCCGATCGGCATAAAAAACATAAAATTTGTAGAGGACCTTCCAATGATCATTCCTGGGCAGTTTGGTTTCAATTGTCCTAGTGGTTTCAGAGAAGAAGCGTTTTGAAACATTTTTCCACATAGGGTCCAATGTTAAACTAAGTCCTGCCGTAGCCGCCATTTTGAATTTCATATCAGAACAAAAAACGTAAAATTTGTAGAGGACCATCCAATGAACATTCATGTACAGTTTGGCTTTAATCATATTTGTAGTTTCTGAGAAGAAGGCATTTGAATATTTTCCCATAGGGTCCAATGTTAATCTATGTCCTGCGGTGGCAGCCATCTTGGATTTCCGATCGGCATAAAAAACAGAAACTTTGTAGAGGACCTTCCAGTGATCATTCCTGGGCAGTTTGGTTTCAACTGTCCAAGTGGTTTCAGAGAAGAAGCATTTTGAAACATTTTTCCCATAGGGTCCAATGTTATACTAAGTCCTGCCGTAGCCGCCATTTTGAATTTCATATCGGAACAAAAAACCTTAAGATTGTAGAGGACCATCCAATGAACATTCATGTACAGTTTGGCTTTAATAATATTTGTAGTTTCTGAGAAGAAGGCATTTGAACATTTTCCCATAGGGTCCAATGTTAATCTATGTATTGCGGTGGTGGCCATCTTGGATTTCCGATCGGCATAAAAAACATAAAATTTGTAGAGGACCTTCCAATGATCATTCCTGGGCAGTTTGGTTTCAACTGTCCTAGTGGTTTCAGAGAAGAAGCGTTTTGAAACATTTTTCCACATAGGGTCCAATGTTAAACTAGGTCCTGCCGTAGCCGCCATTTTGAATTTCATATCAGAACAAAAAACGTAAAGTTTGTAGAGGACCATCCAATGAACATTCATGTACAGTTTGGCTTTAATCATATTTGTAGTTTCTGAGAAGAAGGCATTTGAATATTTTCCCATAGGGTCCAATGTTAATCTATGTCCTGCGGTGGCAGCCATCTTGGATTTCCGATCGGCATAAAAAACAGAAACTTTGTAGAGGACCTTCCAATGATCATTCCTGGGCAGTTTGGTTTCAATTGTCCAAGTGGTTTCAGAGAAGAAGCATTTGAAACATTTTCCCCATAGGGTCCAATGTTAAACTAAGTCCTGCCGTAGCCGCCATTTTGAATTTCATATCGGAACAAAAAACCTTAAGATTGTAGAGGACCATCCAATGAACATTCATGTACAGTTTGGCTTTAATCATATTTGTAGTTTCTGAGAAGAAGGCATTTGAATATTTTCCATAGGGTCCAATGTTAATCTATGTCCTGCGGTGGCAGCCATCTTGGATTTCCGATCGGCATAAAAAACAGAAACTTTGTAGAGGCCCTTCCAATGATCATTCCTGGGCAGTTTGGTTTCAACTGTCCGATTGGTTTCAGAGAAGAAGCATTTTGAAACATTTTCCCCATAGGGTCCAATGTTAAACTAAGTCCTGCCGTAGCCACCATTTTGAATTTCATATCGGAACAAAAAACCTCAAGATTGTAGAGGACCATCCAATGAACATTCATGTACAGTTTGGCTTTAATCATATTTGTAGTTTCTGAGAAGAAGGCATTTGAATATTTTTCCATAGGGTCCAATGTTAATCTATGTCCTGCGGTGGCAGCCATCTTGGATTTCCGATCGGCATAAAAAACAGAAACTTTGTAGAGGACCTTCCAATGATCATTCCTGGGCAGTTTGGTTTCAACTGTCCAAGTGGTTTCAGAGAAGAAGCGTTTTGAAACATTTTTCCCATAGGGTCCAATGTTAAACTAAGTCCTGCCGTAGCCGCCATTTTGAATTTCATATCAGAACAAAAAACGTAAAGTTTGTAGAGGACCATCCAATGAACATTCATGTACAGTTTGGCTTTAATCATATTTGTAGTTTCTGAGTAGAAGGCATTTGAACATTTTCCCATAGGGTCCAATGTTAATCTATGTCTTGTGGTGGCGGCCATCTTGGATTTCCGATCGGCATAAAAAACAGAAACTTTGTAGAGGACCTTCCAATGATCATTCCTGGGCAGTTTGGTTTCAATTGTCCAAGTGGTTTCAGAGAAGAAGCGTTTTGAAACATTTTTCCCATAGGGTCCAATGTTAAACTAAGTCCTGCCGTAGCCGCCATTTTGAATTTCATATCGGAACAAAAAACCTAAAGTTTGTAGAGGACCATCCAATGAACATTCATGTACAGTTTGGCTTTAATCATATTTGTAGTTTCTGAGAAGAAGGCATTTGAACATTTTCCCATAGGGTCCAATGTTAATCTATGTATTGCGGTGGTGGCCATCTTGGATTTCCGATCGGCATAAAAAACAGAAACTTTGTAGAGGCCCTTCCAATGATCATTCCTGGGCAGTTTGGTTTCAACTGTCCAAGTGGTTTCAGAGAAGAAGCATTTTGAAACATTTTCCCCATAGGGTCCAATGTTAAACTAAGTCCTGCCGTAGCCACCATTTTGAATTTCATATCGGAACAAAAAACCTCAAGATTGTAGAGGACCATCCAATGAACATTCATGTACAGTTTGGCTTTAATCATATTTGTAGTTTCTGAGAAGAAGGCATTTGAATATTTTCCCATAGGGTCCAATGTTAATCTATGTCCTGCGGTGGCAGCCATCTTGGATTTCCGATCGGCATAAAAAACAGAAACTTTGTAGAGGACCTTCCAATGATCATTCCTGGGCAGTTTGGTTTCAACTGTCCAAGTGGTTTCAGAGAAGAAGCGTTTTGAAACATTTTTCCCATAGGGTCCAATGTTAAACTAAGTCCTGCCGTAGCCGCCATTTTGAATTTCATATCAGAACAAAAAACGTAAAGTTTGTAGAGGACCATCCAATGAACATTCATGTACAGTTTGGCTTTAATCATATTTGTAGTTTCTGAGTAGAAGGCATTTGAACATTTTCCCATAGGGTCCAATGTTAATCTATGTCCTGTGGTGGCGGCCATCTTGGATTTCCGATCGGCATAAAAAACAGAAACTTTGTAGAGGACCTTCCAATGATCATTCCTGGGCAGTTTGGTTTCAATTGTCCAAGTGGTTTCAGAGAAGAAGCGTTTTGAAACATTTTCCCCATAGGGTCCAATGTTAAACTAAGTCCTGCCGTAGCCGCCATTTTGAATTTCATATCGGAACAAAAAACCTAAAGTTTGTAGAGGACCATCCAATGAACATTCATGTACAGTTTGGCTTTAATCATATTTGTAGTTTCTGAGAAGAAGGCATTTGAACATTTTCCCATAGGGTCCAATGTTAATCTATGTATTGCGGTGGTGGCCATCTTGGATTTCCGATCGGCATAAAAAACATAAAATTTGTAGAGGACCTTCCAATGATCATTCCTGGGCAGTTTGGTTTCAACTGTCCTAGTGGTTTCAGAGAAGAAGCGTTTTGAAACATTTTTCCACATAGGGTCCAATGTTAAACTAAGTCCTGCCGTAGCCCCCATTTTGAATTTCATATCGGAATAAAAAAGGTAAAGTTTGTAGAGGACCATTCAATGAACATTCATGTACAGTTTGGCTTTAATCATATTTGTAGTTTCTGAGAAGAAGGCATTTGAACATTTTTCCATAGGGTCCAATGTTAATCTATGTCCTGTGGTGGCGGCCATCTTGGATTTCCGATCGGCATAAAAAACAGAAACATTGTAGAGGACCTTCCAATGATCATTCCTGGGCAGTTTGGTTTCAATTGTCCAAGTGGTTTCAGAGAAGAAGCGTTTTGAAACATTTTCCCCATAGGGTCCAATGTTAAACTAAGTCCTGCCGTAGCCACCATTTTGAATTTCATATCGGAATAAAAAACGTAAAGTTTGTAGAGGACCATTCAATGAACATTCATGTACAGTTTTGCTTTAATCATATTTGTAGTTTCTGAGAAGAAGGCATTTGAACATTTTTCCATAGGGTCCAATGTTAATCTATGTCCTGTGGTGGCGGCCATCTGGAATTTTCGATCGGCATAAAAAAACAGAAACTTTGTAGAGGACCTTCCAATGATCATTCCTGGGCAGTTTGGTTTCAATTGTCCAAGTGGTTTCAGAGAAGAAGCGTTTTGAAACATTTTTCCCATAGGGTCCAATGTTAAACTAAGTCCTGCCGTAGCCGCCATTTTGAATTTCATATCGGAACAAAAAACGTAAAGTTTGTAGAGGACCATCCAATGAACATTCATGTACAGTTTGGCTTTAATAATATTTGTAGTTTCTGAGAAGAAGGCATTTGAACATTTTCCCATAGGGTCCAATGTTAATTTATGTATTGCGGTGGTGGCCATCTTGGATTTCCCATCGGCATAGAAAACATAAAATTTGTAGAGGACCTTCCAATGATCATTCCTGGGCAGTTTGGTTTCAATTGTCCTAGTGGTTTCAGAGAAGAAGCGTTTTGAAACATTTTTCCACATAGGGTCCAATGTTAAACTAAGTCCTGCCGTAGCCGCCATTTTGAATTTCATATCAGAACAAAAAACGTAAAGTTTGTAGAGGACCATCCAATGAACATTCATGTACAGTTTGGCTTTAATCATATTTGTAGTTTCTGAGAAGAAGGCATTTGAATATTTTCCCATAGGGTCCAATTTTAATCTATGTCCTGCGGTGGCAGCCATCTTGGATTTCCGATCGGCATAAAAAACAGAAATTTTGTAGAGGACCTTCCAATGATCATTCCTGGGCAGTTTGGTTTCAACTGTCCAAGTGGTTTCAGAGAAGAAGCATTTTGAAACATTTTCCCCATAGGGTCCAATGTTAAACTAAGTCCTGCCGTAGCCGCCATTTTGAATTTCATATCGGAACAAAAAACCTTAAGATTGTAGAGGACCATCCAATGAACATTCATGTACAGTTTGGCTTTAATCATATTTGTAGTTTCTGAGAAGAAGGCATTTGAATATTTTCCCATAGGGTCCAATGTTAATCTATGTCCTGCGGTGGCAGCCATCTTGGATTTCCGATCGGCATAAAAAACAGAAACTTTGTAGAGGACCTTCCAATGATCATTCCTGGGCAGTTTGGTTTCAACTCTCCGAGTGGTTTCAGAGAAGAAGCATTTTGAAACATTTTCCCCATAGGGTCCAATGTTAAACTAAGTCCTGCCGTAGCCACCATTTTGAATTTCATATCGGAACAAAAAACCTCAAGATTGTAGAGGACCATCCAATGAACATTCATGTACAGTTTGGCTTTAATCATATTTGTAGTTTCTGAGAAGAAGGCATTTGAATATTTTCCCATAGGGTCCAATGTTAATCTATGTCCTGCGGTGGCAGCCATCTTGGATTTCCGATCGGCATAAAAAACAGAAACTTTGTAGAGGACCTTCCAATGATCATTCCTGGGCAGTTTGGTTTCAACTGTCCAAGTGGTTTCAGAGAAGAAGCGTTTTGAAACATTTTCCCCATAGGGTCCAATGTTAAACTAAGTCCTGCCGTAGCCGCCATTTTGAATTTCATATCAGAACAAAAAACGTAAAGTTTGTAGAGGACCATCCAATGAACATTCATGTACAGTTTGGCTTTAATAATATTTGTAGTTTCTGAGAAGAAGGCATTTGAACATTTTCCCATAGGGTCCAATGTTAATCTATGTATTGCGGTGGTGGCCATCTTGGATTTCCGATTGGCATAAAAAACATAAAATTGGTAGAGGACCTTCCAATGATCATTCCTGGGCAGTTTGGTTTCAATTGTCCTAGTGGTTTCAGAGAAGAAGCGTTTTGAAACATTTTTCCACATAGGGTCCAATGTTAAACTAAGTCCTGCCGTAGCCGCCATTTTGAATTTCATATCAGAACAAAAAACGTAAAATTTGTAGAGGACCATCCAATGAACATTCATGTACAGTTTGGCTTTAATCATATTTGTAGTTTCTGAGTAGAAGGCATTTGAACATTTTCCCATAGGGTCCAATGTTAATCTATGTATTGCGGTGGTGGCCATCTTGGATTTCCGATCGGCATAAAAAACAGACACCTTGTAGAGGACCTTCCAATGATCATTCCTGGTCAGTTTGGTTTCAATTATCCAAGTGGTTTCAGAGAAGAAGCGTTTTGAAACATTTTTCCCATAGGGTCCAATGTTAAACTAAGTCCTGCCGTAGCCGCCATTTTGAATTTCATATCGGAATAAAAAACGTAAAGTTTGTAGAGGACCATTCAATGAACATTCATGTACAGTTTTGCTTTAATCATATTTGTAGTTTCTGAGAAGAAGGCATTTGAACATTTTTCCATAGGGTCCAATGTTAATATATGTCCTGTGGTGGCGGCCATCTTGGATTTCCGATCGGCATAAAAAACAGAAACTTTGTAGAGGACCTTCCAATGATCATTCCTGGGCAGTTTGGTTTCAATTGTCCAAGTGGTTTCAGAGAAGAAGCGTTTTGAAACATTTTTCCCATAGGGTCCAATGTTAAACTAAGTCCTGCCGTAGCCACCATTTTGAATTTCTTATCGGAATAAAAAACGTAAAGTTTGTAGAGGACCATTCAATGAACATTCATGTACAGTTTTGCTTTAATCATATTTGTAGTTTCTGAGAAGAAGGCATTTGAACATTTTTCCATAGGGTCCAATGTTAATCTATGTCCTGCGGTGGCGGCCATCTGGAATTTTCGATCGGCATAAAAAAACAGAAACTTTGTAGAGGACCTTCCAATGATCATTCCTGGGCAGTTTGGTTTCAACTGTCCTAGTGGTTTCAGAGAAGAAGCGTTTTGAAACATTTTTCCATATAGGGTCCAATGTTAAACTAGGTCCTGCCGTAGCCGCCATTTTGAATTTCATATCAGAACAAAAAACGTAAAATTTGTAGAGGACCATCCAATGAACATTCATGTACAGTTTGGCTTTAATCATATTTGTAGTTTCTGAGAAGAAGGCATTTGAATATTTTCCCATAGGGTCCAATGTTAATCTATGTCCTGCGGTGGCAGCCATCTTGGATTTCCGATCGGCATAAAAAACAGAAACTTTGTAGAGGACCTTCCAATGATCATTCCTGGGCAGTTTGGTTTCAATTGTCCAAGTGGTTTCAGAGAAGAAGCATTTGAAACATTTTCCCCATAGGGTCCAATGTTAAACTAAGTCCTGCCGTAGCCGCCATTTTGAATTTCATATCGGAACAAAAAACCTTAAGATTGTAGAGGACCATCCAATGAACATTCATGTACAGTTTGGCTTTAATCATATTTGTAGTTTCTGAGAAGAAGGCATTTGAATATTTTCCATAGGGTCCAATGTTAATCTATGTCCTGCGGTGGCAGCCATCTTGGATTTCCGATCGGCATAAAAAACAGAAACTTTGTAGAGGCCCTTCCAATGATCATTCCTGGGCAGTTTGGTTTCAACTGTCCGAGTGGTTTCAGAGAAGAAGCATTTTGAAACATTTTCCCCATAGGGTCCAATGTTAAACTAAGTCCTGCCGTAGCCACCATTTTGAATTTCATATCGGAACAAAAAACCTCAAGATTGTAGAGGACCATCCAATGAACATTCGTGTACAGTTTGGCTTTAATCATATTTGTAGTTTCTGAGAAGAAGGCATTTGAATATTTTCCCATAGGGTCCAATGTTAATCTATGTCCTGCGGTGGCAGCCATCTTGGATTTCCGATCGGCATAAAAAACAGAAACTTTGTAGAGGACCTTCCAATGATCATTCCTGGGCAGTTTGGTTTCAACTGTCCAAGTGGTTTCAGAGAAGAAGCGTTTTGAAACATTTTTCCCATAGGGTCCAATGTTAAACTAAGTCCTGCCGTAGCCGCCATTTTGAATTTCATATCAGAACAAAAAACGTAAAGTTTGTAGAGGACCATCCAATGAACATTCATGTACAGTTTGGCTTTAATCATATTTGTAGTTTCTGAGTAGAAGGCATTTGAACATTTTCCCATAGGGTCCAATGTTAATCTATGTCCTGTGGTGGCGGCCATATTGGATTTCCGATCGGCATAAAAAACAGAAACTTTGTAGAGGACCTTCCAATGATCATTCCTGGGCAGTTTGGTTTCAATTGTCCAAGTGGTTTCAGAGAAGAAGCGTTTTGAAACATTTTTCCCATAGGGTCCAATGTTAAACTAAGTCCTGCCGTAGCCGCCATTTTGAATTTCATATCGGAACAAAAAACGTAAAGTTTGTAGAGGACCATCCAATGAACATTCATGTACAGTTTGGCTTTAATCATATTTGTAGTTTCTGAGAAGAAGGCATTTGAACATTTTCCCATAGGGTCCAATGTTAATCTATGTATTGCGGTGGTGGCCATCTTGGATTTCCGATCGGCATAAAAAACAAAAAATTTGTAGAGGACCTTCCAATGATCATTCCTGGGCAGTTTGGTTTCAACTGTCCTAGTGGTTTCAGAGAAGAAGCGTTTTGAAACATTTTTCCACATAGGGTCCAATGTTAAACTAAGTCCTGCCGTAGCCCCCATTTTGAATTTCATATCGGAATAAAAAACGTAAAGTTTGTAGAGGACCATTCAATGAACATTCATGTACAGTTTTGCTTTAATCATATTTGTAGTTTCTGAGAAGAAGGCATTTGAACATTTTTCCATAGGGTCCAATGTTAATCTATGTCCTGTGGTGCGGCCATCTTGGATTTCCGATCGGCATAAAAAACAGAAACTTTGTAGAGGACCTTCCAATGATCATTCCTGGGCAGTTTGGTTTCAATTGTCCAAGTGGTTTCAGAGAAGAAGCGTTTTGAAACATTTTTCCACATAGGGTCCAATGTTAAACTAAGTCCTGCCGTAGCCACCATTTTGAATTTCATATCGGAATAAAAAACGTAAAGTTTGTAGAGGACCATTCAATGAACATTCATGTACAGTTTTGCTTTAATCATATTTGTAGTTTCTGAGAAGAAGGCATTTGAACATTTTTCCATAGGGTCCAATGTTAATATATGTCCTGTGGTGGCAGCCATCTTGAATTTTCGATCGGCATAAAAAAACAGAAACTTTGTAGAGGACCTTCCAATGATCATTCCTGGGCAGTTTGGTTTCAATTGTCCAAGTGGTTTCAGAGAAGAAGCGTTTTGAAACATTTTTCCCATAGGGTCCAATGTTAAACTAAGTCCTGCCGTAGCCGCCATTTTGAATTTCATATCGGAACAAAAAACCTTAAGATTGTAGAGGACCATCCAATGAACATTCATGTACAGTTTGGCTTTAATCATATTTGTAGTTTCTGAGAAGAAGGCATTTGAATATTTTCCCATAGGGTCCAATGTTAATCTATGTCCTGCGGTGGCAGCCATCTTGGATTTCCGATCGGCATAAAAAACAGAAACTTTGTAGAGGACCTTCCAATGATCATTCCTGGGCAGTTTGGTTTCAACTCTCCGAGTGGTTTCAGAGAAGAAGCATTTTGAAACATTTTCCCCATAGGGTCCAATGTTAAACTAAGTCCTGCCGTAGCCACCATTTTGAATTTCATATCGGAACAAAAAACCTCAAGATTGTAGAGGACCATCCAATGAACATTCATGTACAGTTTGGCTTTAATCATATTTGTAGTTTCTGAGAAGAAGGCATTTGAATATTTTCCCATAGGGTCCAATGTTAATCTATGTCCTGCGGTGGCAGCCATCTTGGATTTCCGATCGGCATAAAAAACAGAAACTTTGTAGAGGACCTTCCAATGATCATTCCTGGGCAGTTTGGTTTCAACTGTCCATGTGGTTTCAGAGAAGAAGCGTTTTGAAACATTTTCCCCATAGGGTCCAATGTTAAACTAAGTCCTGCCGTAGCCGCCATTTTGAATTTCATATCAGAACAAAAAACGTAAAGTTTGTAGAGGACCATCCAATGAACATTCATGTACAGTTTGGCTTTAATCATATTTGTAGTTTCTGAGTAGAAGGCATTTGAACATATTCCCATAGGGTCCAATGTTAATCTATGTATTGCGGTGGTGGCCATCTTGGATTTCCGATCGGCATAAAAAACAGACACCTTGTAGAGGACCTTCCAATGATCATTCCTGGTCAGTTTGGTTTCAATTATCCAAGTGGTTTCAGAGAAGAAGCGTTTTGAAACATTTTTCCACATAGGGTCCAATGTTAAACTAAGTCCTGCCGTAGCCGCCATTTTGAATTTCATATCGGAATAAAAAAAGGTAAAGTTTGTAGAGGACCATTCAATGAACATTCATGTACAGTTTTGCTTTAATCATATTTGTAGTTTCTGAGAAGAAGGCATTTGAACATTTTTCCATAGGGTCCAATGTTAATCTATGTCCTGTGGTGGCGGCCATCTTGGATTTCCGATCGGCATAAAAAACAGAAATTTGTAGAGGACCTTCCAATGATCATTCCTGGGCAGTTTGGTTTCAATTGTCCAAGTGGTTTCAGAGAAGAAGCGTTTTGAAACATTTTTCCCATAGGGTCCAATGTTAAACTAAGTCCTGCCGTAGCCACCATTTTGAATTTCATATCGGAATAAAAAACGTAAAGTTTGTAGAGGACCATTCAATGAACATTCATGTACAGTTTGGCTTTAATCATATTTGTAGTTTCTGAGAAGAAGGCATTTGAACATTTTTCCATAGGGTCCAATGTTAATCTATGTCCTGCGGTGGCGGCCATCTTGAATTTTCGATCGGCATAAAAAAACAGAAACTTTGTAGAGGACCTTCCAATGATCATTCCTGGTCAGTTTGGTTTCAATTGTCCAAGTGGTTTCAGAGAAGAAGCGTTTTGAAACATTTTTCCCATAGGGTCCAATGTTAAACTAAGTCCTGCCGTAGCCGCCATTTTGAATTTCATATCGGAACAAAAAACGTAAAGTTTGTAGAGGACCATCCAATGAACATTCATGTACAGTTTGGCTTTAATAATATTTGTAGTTTCTGAGAAGAAGGCATTTGAACATTTTCCCATAGGGTCCAATGTTAATCTATGTATTGCGGTGGTGGCCATCTTGGATTTCCGATTGGCATAAAAAACATAAAATTTGTAGAGGACCTTCCAATGATCATTCCTGGGCAGTTTGGTTTCAACTGTCCAAGTGGTTTCAGAGAAGAAGCGTTTTGAAACATTTTTCCACATAGGGTCCAATGTTAAACTAAGTCCTGCCGTAGCCCCCATTTTGAATTTCATATCGGAATAAAAAACGTAAAGTTTGTAGAGGACCATTCAATGAACATTCATGTACAGTTTTGCTTTAATCATATTTGTAGTTTCTGAGAAGAAGGCATTTGAACATTTTTCCATAGGGTCCAATGTTAATCTATGTCCTGTGGTGGCGGCCATCTTGGATTTCCGATCGGCATAAAAAACAGAAACTTTGTAGAGGACCTTCCAATGATCATTCCTGGGCAGTTTGGTTTCAATTGTCCAAGTGGTTTCAGAGAAGAAGCGTTTTGAAACATTTTTTCACATAGGGTCCAATGTTAAACTAAGTCCTGCCGTAGCCACCATTTTGAATTTCATATCGGAACAAAAAACCTCAAGTTTGTAGAGGACCATTCAATGAACATTCATGTACAGTTTTGCTTTAATCATATTTGTAGTTTCTGAGAAGAAGGCATTTGAACATTTTTCCATAGGGTCCAATGTTAATCTATGTCCTGTGGTGGCGGCCATCTTGAATTTTCGATCGGCATAAAAAAACAGAAACTTTGTAGAGGACCTTCCAATGATCATTCCTGGGCAGTTTGGTTTCAATTGTCCAAGTGGTTTCAGAGAAGAAGCGTTTTGAAACATTTTTCACATAGGGTCCAATGTTAAACTAAGTCCTGCCGTAGCCGCCATTTTGAATTTCATATCGGAACAAAAAACCTTAAGATTGTAGAGGACCATCCAATGAACATTCATGTACAGTTTGGCTTTAATCATATTTGTAGTTTCTGAGAAGAAGGCATTTGAATATTTTCCCATAGGGTCCAATGTTAATCTATGTCCTGCGGTGGCAGCCATCTTGGATTTCCGATCGGCATAAAAAACAGAAACTTTGTAGAGGACCTTCCAATGATCATTCCTGGGCAGTTTGGTTTCAACTCTCCGAGTGGTTTCAGAGAAGAAGCATTTTGAAACATTTTCCCCATAGGGTCCAATGTTAAACTAAGTCCTGCCGTAGCCACCATTTTGAATTTCATATCGGAACAAAAAACCTCAAGATTGTAGAGGACCATCCAATGAACATTCATGTACAGTTTGGCTTTAATCATATTTGTAGTTTCTGAGTAGAAGGCATTTGAACATATTCCCATAGGGTCCAATGTTAATCTATGTATTGCGGTGGTGGCCATCTTGGATTTCCGATCGGCATAAAAAACAGACACCTTGTAGAGGACCTTCCAATGATTATTCCTGGGCAGTTTGGTTTCAATTATCCAAGTGGTTTCAGAGAAGAAGCGTTTTGAAACATTTTTCCACATAGGGTCCAATGTTAAACTAAGTCCTGCCGTAGCCGCCATTTTGAATTTCATATCGGAATAAAAAAAGGTAAAGTTTGTAGAGGACCATTCAATGAACATTCATGTACAGTTTTGCTTTAATCATATTTGTAGTTTCTGAGAAGAAGGCATTTGAACATTTTTCCATAGGGTCCAATGTTAATCTATGTCCTGTGGTGGCGGCCATCTTGGATTTCCGATCGGCATAAAAAACAGAAATTTGTAGAGGACCTTCCAATGATCATTCCTGGGCAGTTTGGTTTCAATTGTCCAAGTGGTTTCAGAGAAGAAGCGTTTTGAAACATTTTTCACATAGGGTCCAATGTTAAACTAAGTCCTGCCGTAGCCACCATTTTGAATTTCATATCGGAATAAAAAACGTAAAGTTTGTAGAGGACCATTCAATGAACATTCATGTACAGTTTTGCTTTAATCATATTTGTAGTTTCTGAGAAGAAGGCATTTGAACATTTTTCCATAGGGTCCAATGTTAATCTATGTCCTGCGGTGGCGGCCATCTTGAATTTTCGATCGGCATAAAAAAACAGAAACTTTGTAGAGGACCTTCCAATGATCATTCCTGGTCAGTTTGGTTTCAATTGTCCAAGTGGTTTCAGAGAAGAAGCGTTTTGAAACATTTTTCCCATAGGGTCCAATGTTAAACTAAGTCCTGCCGTAGCCGCCATTTTGAATTTCATATCGGAACAAAAAACGTAAAGTTTGTAGAGGACCATCCAATGAACATTCATGTACAGTTTGGCTTTAATAATATTTGTAGTTTCTGAGAAGAAGGCATTTGAACATTTTCCCATAGGGTCCAATGTTAATCTATGTATTGCGGTGGTGGCCATCTTGGATTTCCGATTGGCATAAAAAACATAAAATTTGTAGAGGACCTTCCAATGATCATTCCTGGGCAGTTTGGTTTCAACTGTCCAAGTGGTTTCAGAGAAGAAGCGTTTTGAAACATTTTTCCACGTAGGGTCCAATGTTAAACTAGGTCCTGCCGTAGCCGCCATTTTGAATTTCATATCAGAACAAAAAACGTAAAGTTTGTAGAGGACCATCCAATGAACATTCATGTACAGTTTGGCTTTAATCATATTTGTAGTTTCTGAGAAGAAGGCATTTGAATATTTTCCCATAGGGTCCAATGTTAATCTATGTCCTGCGGTGGCAGCCATCTTGGATTTCCGATCGGCATAAAAAACAGAAAATTTGTAGAGGACCTTCCAATGATCATTCCTGGGCAGTTTGGTTTCAACTGTCCGAGTGGTTTCAGAGAAGAAGCATTTTGAAACATTTTCCCCATAGGGTCCAATGTTAAACTAAGTCCTGCCGTAGCCACCATTTTGAATTTCATATCGGAACAAAAAACCTCAAGATTGTAGAGGACCATCCAATGAACATTCATGTACAGTTTGGCTTTAATCATATTTGTAGTTTCTGAGAAGAAGGCATTTGAATATTTTCCCATAGTGTCCAATGTTAATCTATGTCCTGCGGTGGCAGCCATCTTGGATTTCCGATCGGCATAAAAAACAGAAATTTGTAGAGGACCTTCCAATGATCATTCCTGGGCAGTTTGGTTTCAACTGTCCAAGTGGTTTCAGAGAAGAAGCATTTTGAAACAGTATTCCCATAGGGTCCAATGTTAAACTAAGTCCTGCCGTAGCCGCCATTTTGAATTTCATATCGGAACAAAAAACCTTAAGATTGTAGAGGACCATCCAATGAACATTCATGTACAGTTTGGCTTTAATCATATTTGTAGTTTCTGAGAAGAAGGCATTTGAATATTTTCCATAGGGTCCAATGTTAATCTATGTCCTGCGGTGGCAGCCATCTTGGATTTCCGATCGGCATAAAAAACAGAAACTTTGTAGAGGACCTTCCAATGATCATTCCTGGGCAGTTTGGTTTCAACTGTCCAAGTGGTTTCAGAGAAGAAGCATTTTGAAACATTTTCCCCATAGGGTCCAATGTTAAACTAAGTCCTGCCGTAGCCACCATTTTGAATTTCATATCGGAACAAAAAACCTCAAGATTGTAGAGGACCATCCAATGAACATTCATGTACAGTTTGGCTTTAATCATATTTGTAGTTTCTGAGAAGAAGGCATTTGAATATTTTCCCATAGGGTCCAATGTTAATCTATGTCCTGCGGTGGCAGCCATCTTGGATTTCCGATCGGCATAAAAAACAGAAACTTTGTAGAGGACCTTCCAATGATCATTCCTGGGCAGTTTGGTTTCAACTGTCCAAGTGGTTTCAGAGAAGAAGCGTTTTGAAACATTTTTCCCATAGGGTCCAATGTTAAACTAAGTCCTGCCGTAGCCGCCATTTTGAATTTCATATCAGAACAAAAAACGTAAAGTTTGTAGAGGACCATCCAATGAACATTCATGTACAGTTTGGCTTTAATCATATTTGTAGTTTCTGAGTAGAAGGCATTTGAACATTTTCCCATAGGGTCCAATGTTAATCTATGTATTGCGGTGGTGGCCATCTTGGATTTCCGATCGGCATAAAAAACAGACACCTTGTAGAGGACCTTCCAATGATCATTCCTGGTCAGTTTGGTTTCAATTGTCCAAGTGGTTTCAGAGAAGAAGCGTTTTGAAACATTTTTCCACATAGGGTCCAATGTTAAACTAAGTCCTGCCGTAGCCCCCATTTTGAATTTCATATCGGAATAAAAAAGGTAAAGTTTGTAGAGGACCATTCAATGAACATTCATGTACAGTTTTGCTTTAATCATATTTGTAGTTTCTGAGAAGAAGGCATTTGAACATTTTTCCATAGGGTCCAATGTTAATCTATGTATTGCGGTGGTGGCCATCTTGGATTTCCGATCGGCATAAAAAACAGACACCTTGTAGAGGACCTTCCAATGATCATTCCTGGTCAGTTTGGTTTCAATTATCCAAGTGGTTTCAGAGAAGAAGCATTTTGAAACATTTTTCCCATAGGGTCCAATGTTAAACTAAGTCCTGCCGTAGCCACCATTTTGAATTTCATATCGGAATAAAAAAGGTAAAGTTTGTAGAGGACCATTCAATGAACATTCATGTACAGTTTTGCTTTAATCATATTTGTAGTTTCTGAGAAGAAGGCATTTGAACATTTTTCCATAGGGTCCAATGTTAAACTAAGTCCTGCCGTAGCCGCCATTTTGAATTTCATATCGGAACAAAAAACCTTAAGATTGTAGAGGACCATCCAATGAACATTCATGTACAGTTTGGCTTTAATCATATTTGTAGTTTCTGAGAAGAAGGCATTTGAATATTTTCCATAGGGTCCAATGTTAATCTATGTCCTGCGGTGGCAGCCATCTTGGATTTCCGATCGGCATAAAAAACAGAAACTTTGTAGAGGACCTTCCAATGATCATTCCTGGGCAGTTTGGTTTCAACTGTCCAAGTGGTTTCAGAGAAGAAGCATTTTGAAACATTTTCCCCATAGGGTCCAATGTTAAACTAAGTCCTGCCGTAGCCACCATTTTGAATTTCATATCGGAACAAAAAACCTCAAGATTGTAGAGGACCATCCAATGAACATTCATGTACAGTTTGGCTTTAATCATATTTGTAGTTTCTGAGAAGAAGGCATTTGAATATTTTCCCATAGGGTCCAATGTTAATCTATGTCCTGCGGTGGCAGCCATCTTGGATTTCCGATCGGCATAAAAAACAGAAATTTGTAGAGGACCTTCCAATGATCATTCCTGGGCAGTTTGGTTTCAACTGTCCAAGTGGTTTCAGAGAAGAAGCATTTTGAAACAGTATTCCCATAGGGTCCAATGTTAAACTAAGTCCTGCCGTAGCCGCCATTTTGAATTTCATATCGGAACAAAAAACCTTAAGATTGTAGAGGACCATCCAATGAACATTCATGTACAGTTTGGCTTTAATCATATTTGTAGTTTCTGAGAAGAAGGCATTTGAATATTTTCCCATAGGGTCCAATGTTAATCTATGTCCTGCGGTGGCAGCCATCTTGGATTTCCGATCGGCATAAAAAACAGAAACTTTGTAGAGGACCTTCCAATGATCATTCCTGGGCAGTTTGGTTTCAACTGTCCAAGTGGTTTCAGAGAAGAAGCGTTTTGAAACATTTTTCCCATAGGGTCCAATGTTAAACTAAGTCCTGCCGTAGCCGCCATTTTGAATTTCATATCAGAACAAAAAACGTAAAGTTTGTAGAGGACCATCCAATGAACATTCATGTACAGTTTGGCTTTAATCATATTTGTAGTTTCTGAGTAGAAGGCATTTGAACATTTTCCCATAGGGTCCAATGTTAATCTATGTATTGCGGTGGTGGCCATCTTGGATTTCCGATCGGCATAAAAAACAGACACCTTGTAGAGGACCTTCCAATGATCATTCCTGGTCAGTTTGGTTTCAATTGTCCAAGTGGTTTCAGAGAAGAAGCGTTTTGAAACATTTTTCCACATAGGGTCCAATGTTAAACTAAGTCCTGCCGTAGCCCCCATTTTGAATTTCATATCGGAATAAAAAAGGTAAAGTTTGTAGAGGACCATTCAATGAACATTCATGTACAGTTTTGCTTTAATCATATTTGTAGTTTCTGAGAAGAAGGCATTTGAACATTTTTCCATAGGGTCCAATGTTAATCTATGTATTGCGGTGGTGGCCATCTTGGATTTCCGATCGGCATAAAAAACAGACACCTTGTAGAGGACCTTCCAATGATCATTCCTGGTCAGTTTGGTTTCAATTATCCAAGTGGTTTCAGAGAAGAAGCATTTTGAAACATTTTCCCCATAGGGTCCAATGTTAAACTAAGTCCTGCCGTAGCCGCCATTTTGAATTTCATATCGGAACAAAAAACCTTAAGATTGTAGAGGACCATTCAATGAACATTCATGTACAGTTTGGCTTTAATCATATTTGTAGTTTCTGAGAAGAAGGCATTTGAATATTTTCCCAAAGGGTCCAATTTTAATCTATGTCCTGCGGTGGCAGCCATCTTGGATTTCCGATCGGCATAAAAAACAGAAACTTTGTAGAGGACCTTCCAATGATCATTCCTGGGCAGTTTGGTTTCAATTGTCCAAGTGGTTTCAGAGAAGAAGCGTTTTGAAACATTTTTCCACATAGGGTCCAATGTTAAACTAAGTCCTGCCGTAGCCGCCATTTTGAATTTCATATCGGAACAAAAAACGTAAAGTTTGTAGAGGACCATCCAATGAACATTCATGTACAGTTTGGCTTTAATAATATTTGTAGTTTCTGAGAAGAAGGCATTTGAATATTTTCCCATAGGGTCCAATGTTAATCTATGTCCTGCGGTGGCAGCCATCTTGGATTTCCGATCGGCATAAAAAACAGAAACTTTGTAGACGACCTTCCAGTGATCATTCCTGGGCAGTTTGGTTTCAACTGTCCAAGTGGTTTCAGAGAAGAAGCATTTTGAAACATTTTCCCCATAGGGTCCAATGTTAAACTAAGTCCTGCCGTAGCCGCCATTTTGAATTTCATATCGGAACAAAAAACCTTAAGATTGTAGAGGACCATTCAATGAACATTCATGTACAGTTTGGCTTTAATCATATTTGTAGTTTCTGAGAAGAAGGCATTTGAATATTTTCCCAAAGGGTCCAATTTTAATCTATGTCCTGCGGTGGCAGCCATCTTGGATTTCCGATCGGCATAAAAAACAGAAACTTTGTAGAGGACCTTCCAATGATCATTCCTGGGCAGTTTGGTTTCAACTGTCCAAGTGGTTTCAGAGAAGAAGCATTTTGAAACATTTTCCCCATAGGGTCCAATGTTAAACTAAGTCCTGCCGTAGCCGCCATTTTGAATTTCATATCGGAACAAAAAACCTTAAGATTGTAGAGGACCATCCAATGAACATTCATGTACAGTTTGGCTTTAATCATATTTGTAGTTTCTGAGAAGAAGGCATTTGAATATTTTCCCATAGGGTCCAATGTTAATCTATGTCCTGCGGTGGCAGCCATCTTGGATTTCCGATCGGCATAAAAAACAGAAATTTTGTAGAGGACCTTCCAATGATCATTCCTGGGCAGTTTGGTTTCAACTGTCCGAGTGGTTTCAGAGAAGAAGCATTTTGAAACATTTTCCCCATAGGGTCCAATGTTAAACTAAGTCCTGCCGTAGCCGCCATTTTGAATTTCATATCGGAACAAAAAACCTAAAGATTGTAGAGGACCATCCAATGAACATTCATGTACAGTTTGGCTTTAATCATATTTGTAGTTTCTGAGAAGAAGGCATTTGAATATTTTCCCATAGGGTCCAATGTTAATCTATGTCCTGCGGTGGCAGCCATCTTGGATTTCCGATCGGCATAAAAAACAGAAACTTTGTAGAGGACCTTCCAATGATCATTCCTGGGCAGTTTGGTTTCAACTGTCCAAGTGGTTTCAGAGAAGAAGCGTTTTGAAACATTTTTCCCATAGGGTCCAATGTTAAACTAAGTCCTGCCGTAGCCGCCATTTTGAATTTCATATCAGAACAAAAAACGTAAAGTTTGTAGAGGACCATTCAATGAACATTCATGTACAGTTTTGCTTTAATCATATTTGTAGTTTCTGAGAAGAAGGCATTTGAATATTTTCCCATAGGGTCCAATGTTAATCTATGTATTGCGGTGGTGGCCATCTTGGATTTCCGATCGGCATAAAAAACAGACACCTTGTAGAGGACCTTCCAATGATCATTCCTGGGCAGTTTGGTTTCAATTGTCCAAGTGGTTTCAGAGAAGAAGCGTTTTGAAACATTTTTCCCATAGGGTCCAATGTTAAACTAAGTCCTGCCGTAGCCGCCATTTTGAATTTCATATCGGAACAAAAAACGTAAAGTTTGTAGAGGACCATCCAATGAACATTCATGTACAGTTTGGCTTTAATCATATTTGTAGTTTCTGAGAAGAAGGCATTTGAATATTTTCCCATAGGGTCCAATGTTAATCTATGGCCTGCGGTGGCGGCCATCTTGGATTTCCGATCAGCATAAAAAACAGAAACTTTGTAGAGGACCATCCAATGAACATTCATGTACAGTTTGGCTTTAATAATATTTGTAGTTTCTGAGAAGAAGGCATTTGAACATTTTCCCATAGGGTCCAATGTTAATCTATGTCCTGCGGTGGCAGCCATCTTGGATTTCCGATCGGCATAAAAAACAGAAACTTTGTAGAGGACCTTCCAATGATCATTCCTGGGCAGTTTGGTTTCAACTGTCCATGTGGTTTCAGAGAAGAAGCATTTTGAAACATTTTTCCCATAGGGTCCAATGTTAAACTAAGTCCTGCCGTAGCCGCCATTTTGAATTTCATATCGGAACAAAAAACCTTAAGATTGTAGAGGATCATCCAATGAACATTCATGTACAGTTTGGCTTTAATCATATTTGTAGTTTCTGAGAAGAAGGCATTTGAATATTTTCCCATAGGGTCCAATGTTAATCTATGTCCTGCGGTGGCGGCCATCTTGGATTTCCGATCGGCATAAAAAACAGAAACTTTGTAGAGGACCTTCCAATGATCATTCCTGGGCAGTTTGGTTTCAACTGTCCAAGTGGTTTCAGAGAAGAAGCATTTTGAAACATTTTTCCCATAGGGTCCAATGTTAAACTAAGTCCTGCCGTAACCGCCATTTTGAATTTCATATCGGAACAAAAAACCTCAAGATTGTAGAGGACCATCCAATGAACATTCATGTACAGTTTGGCTTTAATCATATTTGTAGTTTCTGAGAAGAAGGCATTTGAACATTTTCCCATAGGGTCCAATGTTAATCTATGTATTGCGGTGGCAGCCATCTTGGATTTCCGATCGGCATAAAAAACATAAAATTTGTAGAGGACCTTCCAATGATCATTCCTGGGCAGTTTGGTTTCAACTGTCCTAGTGGTTTCAGAGAAGAAGCGTTTTGAAACATTTTTCCACATAGGGTCCAATGTTAAACTAGGTCCTGCCGTAGCCGCCATTTTGAATTTCATATCAGAACAAAAAACGTACAGTTTGTAGAGGACCATCCAATGAACATTCATGTACAGTTTGGCTTTAATCATATTTGTAGTTTCTGAGAAGAAAGCATTTGAATATTTTCCCATAGGGTCCAATGTTAATCTATGTCCTGCGGTGGCAGCCATCTTGGATTTCCGATCGGCATAAAAAACAGAAACTTTGTAGACGACCTTCCAGTGATCATTCCTGGGCAGTTTGGTTTCAACTGTCCAAGTGGTTTCAGAGAAGAAGCATTTTGAAACATTTTCCCCATAGGGTCCAATGTTAAACTAAGTCCTGCCGTAGCCGCCATTTTGAATTTCATATCGGAACAAAAAACCTTAAGATTGTAGAGGACCATCCAACGAACATTCATGTACAGTTTGGCTTTAATCATATTTGTAGTTTCTGAGAAGAAGGCATTTGAATATTTTCCCATAGGGTCCAATGTTAATCTATGTCCTGCGGTGGCAGCCATCTTGGATTTCCGATCGGCATAAAAAACAGAATCTTTGTAGAGGACCTTCCAATGATCATTCCTGGGCAGTTTGGTTTCAACTGTCCGAGTGGTTTCAGAGAAGAAGCATTTTGAAACATTTTTCCCATAGGGTCCAATGTTAAACTAAGTCCTGCCGTAGCCGCCATTTTGAATTTCATATCGGAACAAAAAACCTTAAGATTGTAGAGGACCATCCAATGAACATTCATGTACAGTTTGGCTTTAATCATATTTGTAGTTTCTGAGAAGAAGGCATTTGAATATTTTCCCATAGGGTCCAATGTTAATCTATGTCCTGCGGTGGCAGCCATCTTGGATTTCCGATCGGCATAAAAAACAGAAACTTTGTAGAGGACCTTCCAATGATCATTCCTGGGCAGTTTGGTTTCAACTGTCCAAGTGGTTTCAGAGAAGAAGCGTTTTGAAACATTTTTCCCATAGGGTCCAATGTTAAACTAAGTCCTGCCGTAGCCGCCATTTTGAATTTCATATCAGAACAAAAAACGTAAAGTTTGTAGAGGACCATCCAATGAACATTCATGTACAGTTTGGCTTTAATCATATTTGTAGTTTCTGAGTAGAAGGCATTTGAACATTTTCCCATAGGGTCCAATGTTAATCTATGTATTGCGGTGGTGGCCATCTTGGATTTCCGATCGGCATAACAAACAGACACCTTGTAGAGGACCTTCCAATGATCATTCCTGGTCAGTTTGGTTTCAATTGTCCAAGTGGTTTCAGAGAAGAAGCGTTTTGAAACATTTTTCCCATAGGGTCCAATGTTAACCTAAGTCCTGCCGTAGCCCCCATTTTGAATTTCATATCGGAATAAAAAACGTAAAGTTTGTAGAGGACCATTCAATGAACATTCATGTACAGTTTTGCTTTAATCATATTTGTAGTTTCTGAGAAGAAGGCATTTGAATATTTTCCCATAGGGTCCAATGTTAATCTATGTATTGCGGTGGTGGCCATCTTGGATTTCCGATCGGCATAAAAAACAGACACCTTGTAGAGGACCTTCCAATGATCATTCCTGGTCAGTTTGGTTTCAATTGTCCAAGTGGTTTCAGAGAAGAAGCGTTTTGAAACATTTTCCCCATAGGGTCCAATGTTAAACTAAGTCCTGCCGTAGCCACCATTTTGAATTTCATATCGGAATAAAAAACGTAAAGTTTGTAGAGGACCATTCAATGAACATTCATGTACAGTTTTGCTTTAATCATATTTGTAGTTTCTGAGAAGAAGGCATTTGAACATTTTTCCATAGGGTCCAATGTTAATCTATGTCCTGCGGTGGCGGCCATCTTGAATTTTCGATCGGCATAAAAAAACAGAAACTTTGTAGAGGACCTTCCAATGATCATTCCTGGGCAGTTTGGTTTCAATTGTCCAAGTGGTTTCAGAGAAGAAGCATTTTGAAACATTTTCCCCATAGGGTCCAATGTTAAACTAAGTCCTGCCGTAGCCGCCATTTTGAATTTCATATCGGAACAAAAAACGTAAAGTTTGTAGAGGACCATCCAATGAACATTCATGTACAGTTTGGCTTTAATCATATTTGTAGTTTCTGAGAAGAAGGCATTTGAATATTTTCCCATAGGGTCCAATGTTAATCTATGGCCTGCGGTGGCGGCCATCTTGGATTTCCGATCAGCATAAAAAACAGAAACTTTGTAGAGGACCATCCAATGAACATTCATGTACAGTTTGGCTTTAATAATATTTGTAGTTTCTGAGAAGAAGGCATTTGAACATTTTCCCATAGGGTCCAATGTTAATCTATGTCCTGCGGTGGCAGCCATCTTGGATTTCCGATCGGCATAAAAAACAGAAACTTTGTAGAGGACCTTCCAATGATCATTCCTGGGCAGTTTGGTTTCAACTGTCCAAGTGGTTTCAGAGAAGAAGCATTTTGAAACATTTTTCCTATAGGGTTCAATGTTAAACTAAGTCCTGCCATAGCCACCATTTTGAATTTCATACCGGAACAAAAAACCTAAAGTTTGTAGAGGGCCATCTAATGAACATTCATGTACAGTTTGGCTTTAATCATATTTGTAGTTTCTGAGAAGAAGGCATTTGAATATTTTCCCATAGGGTCCAATGTTAATCTATGTCCTGCGGTGGCAGCCATCTTGGATTTCCGATCGGCATAAAAAACAGAAACTTTGTAGAGGACCTTCCAATGATCATTCCTGGGCAGTTTGGTTTAAACTGTCCAAGTGGTTTCAGAGAAGAAGCATTTTGAAACATTTTTCCCTTAGGGTCCAATGTTAAACTAAGTCCTGTCGTAGCCGCCATTTTGAATTTCATATCGGAACAAAAAACCTTAAGATTGTAGAGGACCATCTAATGAACATTCATGTACAGTTTGGCTTTAATCATATTTGTAGTTTCTGAGAAGAAGGCATTTGAATATTTTCCCATAGGGTCCAATGTTAATCTATGTCCTGCGGTGGCGGCCATATTGGATTTCTGATCGGCATAAAAAACAGAAACTTTGTAGAAGACCTTCCAATGATCATTCCTGGGCAGTTTGGTTTCAACTGTCCAAGTGGTTTCAGAGAAGAAGCATTTTGAAACATTTTTCCCATAGGGTCCAATGTTAAACTAAGTCCTGCCGTAGCCGCCATTTTGAATTTCATATCGGAACAAAAAACCTTAAGAGTGTAGAGGACCATCCAATGAACATTCATGTACAGTTTGGCTTTAATCATATTTGTAGTTTCTGAGAAGAAGGCATTTGAATATTTTCCCATAGGGTCCAATGATAATCTATGGCCTGCGGTGGCGGCCATCTTGGATTTCCGATCGGCATAAAAAACAGAAACTTTGTAGAGGACCTTCCAATGATCATTCCTGGGCAGTTTGGTTTCAACTGTCCAAGTGGTTTCAGAGAAGCATTTTGAAACATTTTTCCCATAGGGTCCAATGTTAAACTAAGTCCTGCCGTAACCGCCATTTTGAATTTCATATCGGAACAAAAAACCTTAAGATTGTAGAGGACCATCCAATGAACATTCATGTACAGTTTGGCTTTAATCATATTTGTAGTTTCTGAGAAGAAGGCATTTGAATATTTTCCCATAGGGTCCAATGTTAATCTATGTCCTGCGGTGGCGGCCATCTTGGATTTCCGATCGGCATAAAAAACAGAAACTTTGTAGAGGACCTTCCAGTGATCATTCCTGGGCAGTTTGGTTTCAACTGTCCAAGTGGTTTCAGAGAAGAAGCATTTTGAAACATTTTCCCCATAGGGTGCAATGTTAAACTAAGTCCTGCCGTAGCCGCCATTTTGAATTTCATACCGGAACAAAAAACCTAAAGTTTGTAGAGGGCCATCTAATGAACATTCATGTACAGTTTGGCTTTAATCATATTTGTAGTTTCTGAGAAGAAGGCATTTGAATATTTTCCCATAGGGTCCAATGTTAATCTATGTCCTGCGGTGGCAGCCATCTTGGATTTCCGATCGGCATAAAAAACAGAAAATTTGTAGAGGACCTTCCAATGATCATTCCTGGGCAGTTTGGTTTCAACTGTCCAAGTGGTTTCAGAGAAGAAGCATTTTGAAACATTTTTCCCATAGGGTCCAATGTTAAACTAAGTCCTGCCGTAGCCGCCATTTTGAATTTCATATCGGAACAAAAAACCTAAAGATTGTAGAGGACCATCCAATGAACATTCATGTACAGTTTGGCTTTAATCATATTTGTAGTTTCTGAGAAGAAGGCATTTGAATATTTTCCCATAGGGTCCAATGTTAATCTATGTCCTGCGGTGGCGGCCATCTTGGATTTCCGATCGGCATAAAAAACAGATATTTTGTAGAGGACCTTCCAATGATCATTCCTGGGCAGTTTGGTTACAATTGTCCAAGTGGTTTCAGAGAAGAAGCATTTTGAAACATTTTTCCCATAGGGTCCAATGTTAAACTAAGTCCTGCCGTAGCCGCCATTTTGAATTTCATATCGGAACAAAAAACCTTAAGATTGTAGAGGACCATCCAATGAACATTCATGTACAGTTTGGCTTTAATCATATTTGTAGTTTCTGAGAAGAAGGCATTTGAATATTTTCCCATAGGGTCCAATGTTAATCTATGTCCTGCGGTGGCGGCCATCTTGGATTTCTGATCGGCATAAAAAACAGAAAGTTTGTAGAGGACCTTCCAATGATCATTCCTGGGCAGTTTGGTTTCAACTGTCCAAGTGGTTTCAGAGAAGAAGCATTTTGAAACATTTTTCCCATAGGTTCCAATGTTAAACTAAGTCCTGCCGTAGCCGCCATTTTGAATTTCATATCGGAACAAAAAACCTTAAGATTGTAGAGGACCATCCAATGAACATTCATGTACAGTTTGGCTTTAATCATATTTGTAGTTTCTGAGAAGAAGGCATTTGAATATTTTCCCATAGGGTCCAATGTTAATCTATGGCCTGCGGTGGCGGCCATCTTGGATTTCCGATCGGCATAAAAAACAGAAACTTTGTAGAGGACCTTCCAATGATCATTCCTGGGCAGTTTGGTTTCAACTGTCCAAGTGGTTTCAGAGAAACATTTTGAAACATTTTTCCCATAGGGTCCAATGTTAAACTAAGTCCTGCCGTAACCGCCATTTTGAATTTCATACCGGAACAAAAAACGTAAAGTTTGTAGAGGGCCATCCAATGAACATTCATGTACAGTTTGGCTTTAATCATATTTGTAGTTTCTGAGAAGAAGGCATTTGAATATTTTCCCATAGGGTCCAATGTTAATCTATGTCCTGCGGTGGCAGCCATCTTGGATTTCCGATCGGCATAAAAAACAGAAAATTTGTAGAGGACCTTCCAATGATCATTCCTGGGCAGTTTGGTTTCAACTGTCCAAGTGGTTTCAGAGAAGAAGCATTTTGAAACATTTTTCCCATAGGGTCCAATGTTAAACTAAGTCCTGCCGTAGCCGCCATTTTGAATTTCATATCGGAACAAAAAACCTAAAGATTGTAGAGGACCATCCAATGAACATTCATGTACAGTTTGGCTTTAATCATATTTGTAGTTTCTGAGAAGAAGGCATTTGAACATTTTCCCATAGGGTCCAATGTTAATCTATGTCCTGCGGTGGCAGCCATCTTGGATTTCCGATCGGCATAAAAAACAGAAACTTTGTAGAGGACCTTCCAATGATCATTCCTGGGCAGTTTGGTTTCAACTGTCCAAGTGGTTTCAGAGAAGAAGCATTTTGAAACATTTTTCCCATAGGGTCCAATGTTAAACTAAGTCCTGCCGTAGCCGCCATTTTGAATTTCATATCGGAACAAAAAACCTCAAGATTGTAGAGGACCATCCAATGAACATTCATGTACAGTTTGGCTTTAATCATATTTGTAGTTTCTGAGAAGAAGGCATTTGAATATTTTCCCATAGGGTCCAATGTTAATCTATGTCCTGCGGTGGCAGCCATCTTGGATTTCCGATCGGCATAAAAAACAGAAACTTTGTAGAGGACCTTCCAATGATCATTCCTGGGCAGTTTGGTTTCAACTGTCCAAGTGGTTTCAGAGAAGAAGCATTTTGAAACATTTTTCCCATAGGGTCCAATGTTAAACTAAGTCCTGCCGTAGCCGCCATTTTGAATTTCATACCGGAACAAAAAACCTAAAGTTTGTAGAGGGCCATCCAATGAACATTCATGTACAGTTTGGCTTTAATCATATTTGTAGTTTCTGAGAAGAAGGCATTTGAATATTTTCCCATAGGGTCCAATGTTAATCTATGTCCTGTGGTGGCAGCCATCTTGGATTTCCGATCGGCATAAAAAACAGAAACTTTGTAGAGGACCTTCCAATGATCATTCCTGGGCAGTTTGGTTTCAACTGTCCAAGTGGTTTCAGAGAAGAAGCATTTTGAAACATTTTTCCCATAGGGTCCAATGTTAAACTAAGTCCTGCCGTAGCCGCCATTTTGAATTTCATACCGGAACAAAAAACCTAAAGTTTGTAGAGGGCCATCTAATGAACATTCATGTACAGTTTGGCTTTAATCATATTTGTAGTTTCTGAGAAGAAGGCATTTGAATATTTTCCCATAGGGTCCAATGTTAATCTATGTCCTGCGGTGGCAGCCATCTTGGATTTCCGATCGGCATAAAAAACAGAAACTTTGTAGAGGACCTTCCAATGATCATTCCTGGGCAGTTTGGTTTCAACTGTCCAAGTGGTTTCAGAGAAGAAGCATTTTGAAACATTTTTCCCATAGGGTGCAATGTTAAACTAAGTCCTGCCGTAGACGCCATTTTGAATTTCATATCGGTACAAAAAACCTCAAGATTGTAGAGGACCATCCAATGAACATTCATGTACAGTTTGGCTTTAATCATATTTGTAGTTTCTGAGAAGAAGGCATTTGAATATTTTCCCATAGGGTCCAATGTTAATCTATGTCCTGCGGTGGCAGCCATCTTGGATTTCCGATCGGCATAAAAAACAGAATCTTTGTAGAGGACCTTCCAATGATCATTCCTGGGCAGTTTGGTTTCAACTGTCCAAGTGGTTTCAGAGAAGAAGCATTTTGAAACATTTTTCCCATAGGGTGCAATGTTAAACTAAGTCCTGCCGTAGACGCCATTTTGAATTTCATATCGGAACAAAAAACCTAAAGATTGTAGAGGACCATCCAATGAACATTCATGTACAGTTTGGCTTTAATCATATTTGTAGTTTCTGAGAAGAAGGCATTTGAACATTTTCCCATAGGGTCCAATGTTAATCTATGTCCTGCGATGGCGGCCATCTTGGATTTCCGATCGGCATAAAAAACAGTAACTTGGTAAAGGACATTCCAATGATCATTCATGTACAGTTTAGGTTCAGTCAGTTCATTAGTTTCAGAGAAGAAGATCTTTGAAATTTCAGCCAATCAGAGCATATTATTGGCCTTGGCAGCCATATTGAATATCCGACTGGAACGAAAAACAGTAACTTTGTAGAGGATCATCCAAGGAACATTCCTGCTAAGTTTGGTTCCAATCGGCCCAGTGGTTTCGGAGAAGAAGCTTGAAATGTGAAAAGTTTACAGACGACGGACGCCAAGTGATGGCAATACTTCACATGGACCTTTGGTCCAGGTGAACTAAAAAGTCACTTTGCTGCTGGTGCGGTGGGTGATAGCATACGTTTCTGCATTTTTGTGGTTTATCAATTCCATCCTGGAACTTAGTCCTTAAATAATACTTTGATCGGCTTTGGTCCCAAACAAGCCATAACAACTCAATCCGAGATGAATTCATTGCACATTTGTGTTAAAATGACTATTTTGATGCAGAAACATTAATTAGTTTAATTGATCAATAAAAATTACATTTCAACATTCAAGGACATTAACATCTGTGATCTTCTAATAGTGACAGTTTTATGACATTTTTATTAGAATCATAGAAAATTGTTGAAAGACAGAGACTGGGGAATGTGTTATCTTATATCTGGTTTACTTTTAATGTTCTGTTAGTTTTAATTTTGAGTGTCCAAGAGTATAGAAGATAATTTTATTGTAAAGTGGTGGCTCAGTATCAGTAGTTTTTTTGGTTTTTGAATACAAGTTGCACCCAGTTTTAGTTTTTATTGACGCCCACATTTTGGATAAAAGAACCTGTCTTAACAGTTTGATCGAAATAAGAAGTTTTCCTCGGCATCAAAGGTTGTCCGACTCCTGTTTGCACAACGGTTTATAACTATTTTTAATTGCCGCTATCACACTTCTAATCATCTAAGCGTGTGCCACAAACCCACTTCCTTATCCCCAATTAACTGTCAATCAGTGGATAATTGTTGTATAATCATCAACACCTTAACTAATCTCCATGACCCAATTTACCTGTAAAGGTGTCAAACAGATCAATAACCGGATATCATTTAAACACCTTTACCATTCGTATCTCTCGGCGTTTTTCATCAGCGCGGGAGTTCCAAATGGGGAATTTCCAGAAATATTGATCGCAAAATGTAGGTCAAGATTTTATTGTACTTGATTTTTTTGTTGGGGGGAGATCGTGCAGGAGATTAATGTCTCCCGCACAGGAGACCCAGTCCATGCGGGAGATAAGGCTCTTACGCAGGATACTCCCGCGAAAAGGGGGAGGGTTAACAGGTATGCCTGTGTGTGTTGTGGTCAAAAATATTGTGTAAAAAATTCCAAAACATTTAGCCATGAGAAATTAAAATTAAAGCAGTGAATACAAAACGGGACAGACAGTAAGATGAAAAGATAGACACTTATTACCCGCCACCTTTCAGCAGGTGCATTAAAACATATAGGAATTTACTTATTTACCTTTACTACTTTAATGATACAGTATCATTAGATAATTAAGTACAGATATGTGTTAAAATCATGCCATTACACAATACATGTGAAAAAACAATACATTGATTACTGTTGATAACCCTGCTATGACTGAAATATAGGGTTAGGTTTACAGTTATGGTGTTCAAAACCACTTTCAACAATATTTCAGTTATATCGTGGCGATCAGTTTTATTGGTGGAGGAAATCGGAGAAAAACAATGACCTGCCTCAAGTCACTGACAAACTTTATCACATAATGTTGTATCGAGTACACCTCGCATAAGTTAGTGGTGATAGACACTGATTGCATAAGTAGTTATAGATCCAACTACCATTCAATCACGACAGCTCCTTGAGGCAGCTATACACTTCTGTATTTATAGTCTTATTTGAAATATTATACATTTGTTTAAACAATGCAATTTGAGAAAAAAAATTGACTGAAATATAGAATAGCAATAATTTTACTATAATTTTTATCTTTAGAAGTTAAATGTTGGATAGTCTCTCATGTTTATTTACATCCATATCCTTTCTTACTAATGAATTATTACAAAATTTGTATATATACTTTATTTAAAGTTCGAAATACACTACCTTTTAGCAGGATCAAATTACTATTTAACGTTTATCCAACATTTTCATTGTATGTCAATTGGAGTTATCTCCCCTATTTGTCATAAATGAAAGGCAAGATTTAAAAAAGGAGGAAAGAAGAATCTTCTATTTTATAAATGAACACAAAGTGGACAAGATTAAAAGTTTACACCTCACAATTTTTTTAAAATACAGGTAGTATACAATTATTATTGAAGTAAAAAATATCCAAAAACAAATGAAAAAAATATAAATAAATAATTAGGTTGGTATATGTTGGTTGGTTTATGGTGTTTAATGCCACTTTCAACAATATTTCATTTATACCGTGGCGGTCAGTTTTATTGGTGAAGAAAACTGGAGTACGCGGAGAAAACCACTGACCTGTCGCAAGTCACTGACAAACTTTATCACATAATGTTGTATCGAGTACACCTCTCCATGAATGAGGTTCGAACTCACAACTTTAGTGGTGATCAGCACTGATTGCACAGGAAGTTGTAAATCCAACTACTTTACGATCATGGCCATGATGGTCCGCGAGCTAATTACATCACAAAAACCCAATGCTAGTATGATAAAAAAAATTAAGCATGTCTTGATTAAAAGTTACAATTAATTCTAAATTGTAATTATGAAATTAGGAGAGCTACTAGTAGCTTCTGGCTGTATGCTATCCTTGTTCATTAAAATATGAAATATGTATTACCTGGAGATATGTACCAGGCATACCAAAAATGTTACATGCAAATATTATCACAGAACACAAAAATTAATTCACAAAGCCTCTTTCTTCAATATTGTATTGACTAAAAATATATATAAAAAATAATCTCAAATTATAAAGTAACTCATTAAAACAACATCAGTATCACAGGACTTTTAAATGTAAAGAACAGATGTGGTTATGAGATGGAATGGTAACGACCCCTGCTATGGATATTCCAAATGAGTCAGCTATGGTAGCTACTCCTAAGCTAAATTCTCTAAACTCAGGTCTAATCTGAAATGATAAAAGCAAAGTATTTGAATTTTGATTTTTATTATATATATATATATTTCATTTGATTCAAACAAAAATACTCTGTTTAAAATCCAAGTTTCAATATAGTTATAAACCACGTCGTGTAATTGTATCAGTAACCATGATTCAAATGGTCTGTCTTTTCGTAAACAATGTTATCATTTATTGACAAATTGAGAATAATCTCCTTTTATAACATGTTATGAAGCAGTCACTCAAATTTCATTGTGAAGTATAATGATTTGCAACAAAAGTAACTACATCTGTAATATTATTATTAGAAAGATTACAACTTTGTATAAACAGATTAAGATATGATCTCATTTTTATAAATCATATTAAAACTAAATTTTTGCAGTATTTGTTTCCTAAATTTAATTTAAAAATAGTATTTACAGGGTACATCATTATCTTACTATATAGACTACCATAACTATAGTGAAAATGTATGTAAAATTATATTAATATACTGACAAATGCATCAATATTGAATAAATATTTATTAAAATGAGAGTACCGAAATGAGACAAACAACTCTCTTTTAGCACTATAGTTCTTTGATTATTTGGTTGGTTTTATGGTGTTTAATGCCACTTTCAACAATATTTCAGTTATATCATGGCAGTCAGTTTTTGGTGGAGGAAACCGGAGTGCCTGGAGAGAACCAACTACCTGCCGCAAGTCACTGACAAACTTTATCACATAGTATTCTACACCTCGTCATGAGCGGTATTCGAATTCACAACATTAGTGGTGATAGGCAAATCCAACTACCATACGATTGCGACCACGATGGCCCCTCATATAGTTCCTTGACACCTGTGGAGATATTAAATATCTATTAAAATAAAAATCCACTAGTGCTATTCATTATCCTTTATATCAAAATACAACGTACTTGAGCACGGTTCCATGGCGTTAGTCCGAAGGTCCATTAGCACCTTGTCTTAAGGTAAATCTGTCAAGTATGTGTTTTGTACTAGTACTAGAAAAAACAGCCAATCAGAACAATATGCCTGGATCCATGGCCATGACCATTTTGTGTACCAGTTTCATACTCCAAAATTGTCCAATAAGAATACTGTATTTAACAATTATTATGTTCTGATTGGATGTTTTTCAAGAAAGAGTACAAAACTCACACTCGAAAGCTTTACAACCATAAGACCTGGTCACACTTCATTTTTTTAGGGAGATCGTGTTTTCAGATCTTTTTTTGTATTCTATATCTTTTCACTTTCACTTTTGCTTACATGGATTGTAATTATTTGTACTGGTTCCCTTGAATTGGTGTTTTACCATTATCTTACTGACTACAATATAGACTTCTAAAGTACAGTTAACTTACCTCTTTTGATATTTTATAAAATGTATTTACAAAAGCTGTTCCACCTAACAAGCCCTCAAACAGTATTATTACAAATATTATTGCAATGTTGGGTATATATCTGTAGAATACCTGTGTTAACAATATTCCCAAGTTGATAAACTGTAAAGAAACCAAAATCAAACTGTTATACATGTACATGTATTAGATAAATTTTAACAATTTCTTAAAAAAAACTATTTTAATATTGAAACTGGAGAACCACCTGTGCCTGCAATGATTTTCATCAACCAAGATTTACAATCCAGCACACTACCAAGGGTGAAGAGGATGCGATGTGGATCAAAGCTCTTGGCTAGTGGAAATGACATGGAATTCTTAGCTTGTTATTCATACATACACTATTAGGATTCAAGAAACTTTTTTTGTAAGAAAAAGCTTTTTTATTCATATTTCCATAGTGATACAATGTCTGGTGGTCACAGTCAACTTGGATTTATGATCCACACAAAGAATAAAATGTCCAAAATCCACATTAGGAGTAAACTTTGTAAGGGCTCATCCCATGGTCATTCGTGTACAGTTTGGATTTAATCATGTTTGTAGATTCTAAGAAAAGAAGTTTTTATTCATTTTCCCATGGGGTTCTATGTTAAAAACTAAGTCCCATTGTGGCAGACATCTTAGATTTTTTTATCAATACTTAAAATTCAAACTTAGTACTGGGTCAATTAATGAACATTGCTACAATATCACAATCCAGCCTGCCTGGCAGGTTTTTAATGGCAGCCATTTTGAATTTCCAATCAGCAATCAAACTATGTACGACCTATTAAACATTCCAGTCAAACTTGTTTCAAATTGTCAAAGTAATCTTGGAAGAGAAAAATGAAATGTGAAAACTTTACACATGAAAGTGGATGAAAGTGACAATAGGTCATGTGACTTTTCATGTCAGGTAAGCTTAAAATGATATATTTCATAACTTCCATCATTTCAAATAACAATACAAAAGTAATTAAATTAAGAGAAACAATCTTGACCAGGTAAATACCGGTTCACTGGAAGTGGAATATCTTCTCAAAAATCTAGATGAAGAACAGCAATAACAGTTTCCTTTTCTTCACTTTTTATTTCATGTACATCCATATCTTTTCTTTTTTAATAAGACATTTTTCAAGAATTCATTAAGCTACTTTTGTAATACAAGATGTCTATGACACTATTAATTTGATTTGAAATTTTACCAACAAAAAAGCAGTTTTTAAAATTAAAATCAAACCTAAAAATTAAATTTTGATCACAAATTTTTATTTCCATAATTTACAAATCTTTACTTTAAGGTGTAATCATCAGTTCCGTCTTAAAACATGGGCATGTTTAATATCTATGTATGTTGCGACTTGCTGTCAATAAATAAATAAATAAATACTACAATATGCTAAACTATAAATATTTGTTATTGGAAAATGCATATTTAGCATGTGCTTAAAAAAAACTAAAGATAATGAACAATATTAATGTTAATTTTAATGATGACAAGTGGGATGTGCCCTGGGACATACAATGCTGTTAAGACGGCCCTGGTAATAATATAAAGATACCAGAAACATAAAATGATTTCCAAATAAAATAATTTCCAATCCCTTGAGGTGTAATGAGCCAGAATCAAAAGTAACCTTACCTGTAGAATAGGAAGTGCCCATAATCTTTTGACTTCAAATAAATTTACTGCTGACCTTGAGATAAAAACTCCTAGCTGGTAATCTACTTGGTACCTAAAATTATTTTAACATAATTTTATTTAGACCTAAACATATTTTTCCTGCTACATAAGCATAAACTAAATACAAGGTTTCTGAAGAACATCTAATTTGCTATGGCGGACATTTTATGTTGTACAAATGTAGTAAAATGTTACCTTTGATATGTCGTTTGCATTCTTTCTCTATGTCATTATCTGAAGTGGATTATTTGTTCTATAATGTGGCGGTCAGTTTTATTGGTGGAGGAAACCGGAGTACCCGGAGAAAACCACTGACCTGCCGCAAGTCACTGACAAATTTTATCACATAATGTTGTATCTGTCGTATCGAGTACACCTCGCCATGTGCAGGATTCGAACTCACAGCATTAGTGGTGATAGGCACTGATTATCAGTAGCTATGAATCCAACTACCATACGATCATGACCATGACAACCCCCTATATCAGTATGTACTACCGTGCCGTAAATATATCACAACTTACCATCTATATTGCTCTGATACAGATAACCATATATTGTTGAAATATAAAATTTCCATCTACAACAAAAACATGTCAGTATTAAATATCTCTCTTTTTTTAGGATATGCAAGGTTCTTTTATATTACATACCTGGCATGCTAAAAATAGAATTAAGGAATAATTATATTGCATTTGAAGAATTGCCGGCATCAGTCAGGAATTTGATGGTGCATGTTTTACTGGTGATATGGAGCAGAACCTGAAAAACAAATATTTGCCACTGTCAAATCCCCAACTGATGCCGGCAACTCTTCAAATATTATATTCTAATATCTATTCTAATGCATTACAAAATGTTGTTCTTTTGAGTGTGAAAACGTTCTATAAAAGTATAAAATAAAATGACGAGAAAGATTGTCAATGAATTGGAGGCATTAATATAATAGCAAAACATGACATCATATCAACACTTTCAGAGCATATTGTAAATTTTGGACGTGTCACCATGTCCGTCCGTCCGTCCGTCTGTAGACAAATCCTATGGGCAGTTTCAAAATAAATGGCTCCTATTGCTATAGCTGTCTAATTTACTCATTTTTATGATTTTATTGGATCTAAATAGTTCAAAAGATCTGTAATGATTTGATGTTTGTTACTGCAAACAATCTTTAAGATATCTAGAATAACAAAAAAAATATGTCCAAAAAACATGTCAAAATTGTCAGGAGTGCAACACTTTTTTGTGACACTTTAAAAAATCCTTAATTTTCAACAACCTACCACAGTGCTAAATCAAACAATATGTTATCAAAATCTATTTCATCCCAAACTTTGATATGTTGACATACTCTAAGATAGCAATAGATCATGCTTCACATTTATTATTGCATAAAAATATGGCTTTGTATAAAAGATGTACCTAGTCAGGAGTGCAACAAACATTTATGCAAGTTTTCCTAAATTACATTTTAGAAATGTTGTCTTTTAGTTTTCAAAGATATGGGGTATAAATAAATCTTAATACATCATTGCTGCTTCAAAACCATAGTTAAAGGATACACTAAAATCAGTAGTAAGGCCAAGAATGTCACATTAAAGGCAGCACCCTCAAATGTCAGGAGTGCAACATTTGATATTTTCTTACACATATTTTCTTTTAAATGTAACTAAAATCACATTTGTCTTTCTATTTCAACAGAGACTGACTAAGAGAACAGATAAAACCCATTTACCTGTTTGAGATACATAAAATATCTCTCACAGAAGCATTTGATTCATGTCAGGAGTGCAACTAGTTTTAAGTAATCTTCTACACAGTCTAAATTATAGCTTTTTATATGGATGATTTAAATAAAATGAGATTCTGTCAAGTTTAGAATAATGTTTGAGAAAATTAAAAGTGCCAATAGCATTTTATGTGCTTTTAATTTTATGTAATAAAGCATTTTTTTTTCATTTTAAATGGTCTCATGTTTAATATCTATTAGGTATTAATACTAGAGACATTCTCTGACAAGGGAACATGTTTTCTAGGTTCATTAGCTAATGGAGATTAATTGCATTTATCTATTTTCTTATAGATAATTTATGGTTGACCATGTAAATGTTGCACTCCTGACATAAATATTTAAAAATCATTGAAATTTGATATAATCAATTTTCTAAGTATCCAAAAAATATTTGTAATTGTACATTAAACATCTATTTTCAATATTAATTTAGATTAATACATGTTTTAAATGTTTTTGTATAGTATATTTCAAAAATAAGTTGGAATTTTCGAGAAGTATGGCTGTAAACAAATTACAAATAACTAGAAAAATGTTACTTTAAGAAACAATTATCATTAAAACTTCGTAAAACTAATGCTTGAAAGAACATCAACTGATTTTTTCCCCTGTGAATTGTTTTTAAGTTAATAACTCTTCTTTTTCTTGATGGCAATATAATGTCAGGAGTGCAACATATCCTGATAAAATAGTACCATTGATAAAATAATGATAATTTATAATAAATTGCCTTTTCTAGCCTATAAAAATATTCTAATTATTTCTTTATGATTTATCTTATAAATATATTAAGAGTGGTATAATACAAATTTTCAAATGTAATTAAAAATATTGCTGCTAAAACTGGGTATTAAAGAAGTGGTATGGCAAAAAATTGTTACAAATTTCCAAATACTGTCATTTCTGTACAAATATTTCATTGAAACAGGTAAAAATTATTGTATGAGTTAACAGTAACATCACTGTTCAATGTTGGCATTTTAAAATGTGATATTTTCTTCCTTTTTCTTTATTATAAAATGTCAGGAGTGCAACAAAAATAGACAAAATGTTTTTTCTACAACCAATTATTTTGCGATCGTTCAAAGAATCAATGTGATTTTTTTTTACAAATGGCTACTTATCTTTAAAGTTTGAAAATTGTGTTGTCTTAAGTAAAAATATTCATTATTATTTTGATAATAAAAACTTTATCAGGTAGATTGGACAAAATATTGAGAATTTTTCATAAAAAATAGTTTTTAAGAAAAACTACAACTACCAATAACCCAATATTTTGCACAAAAAGTCATTTATATCAGTTGCATTGTTTGAGAAACCATTATACAAAATAATTGAGACTAAAGATTGTTTAACTAATATAGAATAAATATGTGTTTTACATGTTTTTCATGCCAATTTGTGTTCAATAAAAGGTTCTTAAAAATTTATTGCTTATCTGTTCATAGTTTCTTTCTTGTGTCATTTACTTCAATGTATGCAACATTGAAAATTATCAGCAGAAAGTTTTTAGGAGTGAGTTTAATTTGGACATTTTTTTCACATGTTGGAGCCATTTTTTTTGAAACAGCCCCTATGTCGTACGATAACTTGAGTTGTGTTTCTTAGAATCTTTTAAAATTTTATCAGCTGCTTACTGGTGAAGAGAGGAGGATCCCTTTCTTTTTTGACGATTTTCACTTTTGCCGTTCCAGAGTTATTGGACTTGATATGATGGAAAATAGGATTTTTACTCTATGTCGTATGATAACTTGCGTAGTGTGTCTCAGAATGCTTTGAAATTTTATCAGCAGCTTACCGGTAAAGAGAGGAGGATCCCTTTCATTTTTGACAATTTTCACTTTTGCCGTTCCAGACTTATTGGACTTGATATGACGGAAAATAGGATTTTTACCCTATGTCGTATGATAACTTGAGTAGTGTTTCTCAGAATGTTTTGAAATTTTATCAGCAGCTTACCGGTGAAGAGAGGAGGGTCCCTCTCATTTTTGGTCGGAACAATCAGTAATGTTTTGGTTATGGAAATAGGTTGGACAGATGTGGGGAGCGGGGAGTATATCTTAGTGAGCTGTGCTCACAGTAATACTAGTTTCATTTGAACTAGTTTTTGAGGTAGGTGGTATTTTTTATTTGAATCGATTTCAATAATAAGACATTTTACATTTCAAGAATTAAATATGGTAGTTACAACATGTCAACAATGAATTTGATGGTGAACAAATAGTCAATAAAAATATGCTTTACATACAAATTACATTAGAATATGCAATATCAAAAAACTCATAACGTATAGATCTTCATTGGCATTAGTAGCGATGAAATAATTGTGTTTCCTACCATTCTTAAAAAGAAATATATGGTAGGTAGGTAGGTAAGTAGGTAGCACTTTTTGTATTTTTTTACCTAGATCATATATGACAATGATCTGGTTAACAGTGCTTGTCCAAAATGGCAATACAAATTTTAAGTTTGGGTTTATGGTGCTAAACTCCACTTTAATGCCACTTTCAACAATATTTCAGTTATATTGTGGTGGTCAGTTTTATTGGTGAAGGAAATCGGAGTACCAAGAAAAAAACTCTGACCTGCCGCAAGTCACTGATGAACTTTAGCACATAATGTTGTATCGACTACACCTCGCCTGAGCAGGGTTCTAACTCAAAACTTTAGTAGTGATAGGTACTGATTGCACAGGTAGTTGTAAATCCAACTACCATACGATAACGACCATGACGGCGACCCCCCCACCCCCTATAAAAACTTTAGAGTAGGCACTAAAAAATAGGGTCTATTTATTACAAACAAAAATTCCTCTTCCCATGTTAAGTGTTTAATATATTGTAATAAATCATAAAAAAAAACTGTACCAGTGTCAAATTTGGCATTGTTGCTACTATTGCCAGCTGGACTCCCTAAAATTACAATTTTTGTAGCCCAGGAAAATTTCTTTGGGCCCAGCAACTGACCATGCACATGAAATAATCAAAATATCATTGGCCATACTGGGATATCATCTGAATATTTTCAGGGGCCCAAACATAGTTTTATTTGTCTTGAGCTACTGATTCCCTGTTAAGTTTTATCCCTTTGTACCAGTACTCTTAACTAATACCTACCAATCCTTGATTAATGAAATATTCAGCAAAATATACCAGTACTAAAGGAATCATGTACTTCAATAATGGCTGAAAATATATCAACAATTATAAATAGTTTGTAATATTATCAAGTCTGTTTTATAAAAAAAAGTCTATATTGCTCATTTGATTCAGTCGGGAAGCCACGCACAGATTCCGTACCTCCAACAATGCAAAGTCAAATCCCGAAATCAAGGGACGTAACTCTATTTTTTTTTTAGACATGACGCTTTACGAATGAGCGGCCATGAATTGTTTACGTCGACACCCCATGTGTTTTTACTGAATATCTTCATAAATAAAACTGAAAGAAGTATTCATTTTTATTGAATCCATTTTTTAAATAAAATTGTAACGTGACTGACGCGTGAATACGTGTATTTATGATATCGTTTGCTTGAAATCAACGTTGGAACTCGGGATATCGCTGCTGATGAAATGTTGTAAAAAAAAATGGCGCTAAAAATAGACTCTTTTACTAAGTGGAACAATTGCATCCCATTGGCTGTTTATTAATAGATTTGGTAAAAATAGCTAGAATCACGTATTAGAGTATGGATTATTTGCATATTTCCCCATCATTCGTCACTAGAATTCCATATTTGGATGTAAACAAGAAGCACTATATTTCGAGATTCTAACCAAATATTTCTGGGTTTTTTCATAGATTGATCAATCTATTAGGATGAAAATGTGACTGTTTCTGCTTAAACACGAAAGAACCACTTGACCAATCATAGCCACACATATATAGAGTCATTTTATTCCAGTTTTAACAACAAATCTTTCATTTTCGTTGACTCGTTCCATGGCATTTATGGACATGTCAAAATATTGACATAATTAATAAATACATTTTAGAAATAAAAAGGTCTGCATTATAATGTATGATCTTGTCATGCAGAGAATGGTGAACGATTATGTTAAATTCACTCTAGATTAACATGGCATAGCATAAGGCTACATATTTAGTTCATGTCAAGCATTTACACCCCCCCCCCCTTTTTTTTTCATTTTCAGTCTGTTTTCCTGAAATACTTATTGATGTGTGTACATGCTACTTTTCAGTGCCAATGGTATTGACAACCTCCAGTTTTAGTTAGTTTTAGATCATTGTAGGTAGATATATATATACAGACTGGACATGGGATGTTTATTTTTTTTTAACAAGAGTCTGAAGATACCAAAGGGGCAAAGTTACAGATTCTATTAAATAAAATGGATGTTTATTTTCTGTTAGTTTCAGATTCTATGAGTATAAATGCAAAGTTTCCTGTGATGTTTATTGGTTGAATATTTGAATAAATAAAAATAAGAATATATGATAAGTCTTATATATATATTCATACAGGTTTGAAAATCAATATATATATGGTTTTTTTCTTCTAAAATATCCATGAAGTAAAAAAAATGGACCAGCATTCCAATTATTTTTAAAGTACATCATCAAACAAATGCCATGAGTTTTCAAGACACCTTGTGTCATAAATTATAATAAAGTCATTCAGAAAAGAACTTTTTGATTGTGTAATTTGTGAAACTTCATCTGAAAGTCAAAAGGTTTATTTCAATTTCAATTGAAAACCAGGACTTGTCTTAAACATTTCAAGAATGAATTAAATTTCTGTAAAGAATTTGGCTCAGAAGATAAATTATATTGTGGTACATATTGTTATAACAGTTGTAACACATTTTCTAGGTCAGAAAGTGGAGCTGAAACAAGATCTCAAACTTTTCAATTTCTTATAGATATATTGAACCAGAACCAAGTTGTTGAACAAGTTTCTACAGACATTTAGACCTGTATACACTCCAACATGTTGTTGAATTTGTTATTCATGCTTTTTTTTAGATGAAAAGGTACTTATGTTGCCTGTTGTTTATGAGAAATATAATTATCTTTTATCTATGAATATTAATGCCGAAATTTATAAAAAAAAAATTACAGAAAAGAATTTTTCAAAATGTGCCCATTTATTAACTTTTTTCCAGTCATTGGAACAAATAAAATAATTTTTTTAACTTCAATTTTAAACAATATTAACCAATACTTGGTTATTTTGCCAACAGAAAACATATTCATTCTATTCTAGTTATTTAATTTACTTAGTGAAATTTGGAATTCTGGTTTGTTCTTTCATGTGAATGCAAGTATTCTGTATGTGTCTTAAAATTATGTGAATGGTAGTCATTCAATATGCTCTTTTATGTGAATGCTAGTCATTTTGTGTCTGTCTTTTATGTGAATGCTATAGTCATTCTGTTTGTGAATGTCATGGTGGAAAAATTATTGCAATCTAAGTATCCATATTTGTAAATGCTGGTAATTTTGTGAATGTCCTGGATAAAGAATTATTGCAACCTAAGTACTCATATTTGTAAATGCTGGTCATTTTGTGAATGTCAAGGGGAAAGAATTGTTACAACTTGACCACCCATATATGTTATAAAAGCTAGTTTGTAGTTGTGTCAAACACATGAATATTCCAAATACATTGATATTTACATTGTGAGATAAACATGAAACTTGGTAGCTTTCATTCAGATAATAAAATTTCCTAATTTCAAGAAAAATATTTGCTTACACTGATTTTTTTTAAATTTGCCTTGATATAATAGGAAAGGTTAAGATATCTGAATACAATTTTTTATGCCCCTTTTTGTCTCAAGGTTTCACTTTTTTTTAGATTTTAAAAAAATTATTAATTTTGTTACATGTTTTTTTTTTTTTATAATATTTTCATATTTTTTCAATTTGCTTAATTTTTGTTTACATGCTTTTATTTTTTCCACACATGTATTTCTTTCTATTTATCTTGTACCTGTTGTATTGAAATTAAATTAAATTGAAATTATTAATTGTTGTACATTCCCTGTGCAAGTCTAGTATCATAGATGATTTTTTTTTAAATTTAAAGTGATAATAAATAGTAATTCCCCAGTCTAAATTACAAAATGCACAATGTCTAAAACAATATTGCAATACAAATAATTCAATTAAACTGAAAAATACGGTATTAATACAAGAAAATTAAAAAAAGACATAGACACCCCTTTCCCAAATGAAATATACTCTTTCGGATGTACGCTTAGGTGTCGTTTATTGTTGATGTTAAGAAACACCACCGATGTGTTCCGAAAGACAATGAATTTCGATGTTTGGCAAATGGTCGATCCGATCAAGGTGGGTGTAGGGCTAAGTGGAACAATTGCATCCCACAAGACATTGACACTAGTTGTCGGTATGACAATGATCCTAGATGATTTCCTCAGGCATTGTATGTTACAGAAAGCCATCATATTGTTTTAATTAAATGTTCTCTTTTAAATAGAACCACCTTGACATTTGTTTTGAAATTGAGTCCACTTCAAGTAGCAAAATTCGATGTTTGTACACAATATAAATAAAAACTGAAGTGATACAATAAATTTCTATTTATCCATAGACATCTTCCGTATATTTTAATTGATTTCAAGCATAAATATTTATTGTAAACCGACGTATTTTAAGCGAAGGGTTGAATGTCATTTTTCATCAAAAATGAAGCGAAAGTCACGTGACTGGGACTTGACTTTGGAGCTCTCCTGTCACGCTGGCTGTCCTACTGATTAGGCATGCAGTTTGTGTTCAATGAAGTCTAGAAATTGAGACGAAAATATTTTTATTCATTTTCACACAAGGTCCTATCTTAAACTATAACCTATTAAAATCAAATTTAAAATAAAAATTGGGGCCATTGTGGTCGTGATCATATGGTAGTTGGATTTACAATTATCTGTGCAATCAGTACCTATCACCACTAAAGTTGTGAATTCGAACCCCGTTCATATCGAGGTGTACTTGATACAACATTATGTGATAAAGTTTGTCAGTGACTTGCGACAGGTCGTTGGTTTTTCCGGGTACTCTGGTTCCTCCATCAATAAAACCGATCGCCACGATATAACTGAAATATTGTTGAAAGTGGCATTAAACACCATAAACCAACCAACTACAAATAATAACTGTAGCTATACTGGTATGTGTTTTTTATCAGTGGGTGAATCAAATCTAGTTAATCTGTTTTAATTGTTGAAGATGACAGAATGGAGAAAACTATCTGATCAGCGATAAAGAATGAAATCAAGGAATGAAATCGTCCTAAATATATTGAATTTATTGATTGCTTGATTGATTGTTTGATTTACACAACATCAATTTAGCAATATTCAAGCTATATTGTGGCATGAACAAATTTTATAACTCAATTTCATTAACTAAATGACAGCAAGGTCTAAAACTCTTTGTATATAAATCGTTCCAAAAATATGGACAATAAATGACAATATGTTTCAGCAATAAAAATACATAGTACTTACTACTACTAGTTTTAACTTTTCTTTCACTGTTAAATGTATCTTTTTGGCTAAAAATGGATTGTATGAGTCAATATTCATGGTACTTCTATTAAGTAATTTAAATATAGCATAAAAACAATGTAAAACAAAAATTCTATACATTCTCCTTTATTAATATTGTGGTCGGTTCATAGAAAAAGTCTTCTTTGTGCATCTACAACGTACCTATTCAAATCACAGCAAATCAGAATACTGACAGTCTTTAAGGGCTCACAGGTCAATAGATCACAGAGAACGTTACTGAAGTGACTAAATATGTTTATCATCACATCTATTGGCTGTTATAGGATAACACTTTAACACCATTGGTACTATCATCTAATAGAGCTCTACTGTCATCATCAGCTGTTACAGGATAACACTTACCATTGGTACTATCATCTAATAGAGCTCGACTGTCATCATCAGCTGTTACAGGATAACACTCACCATTGGTACTATCATCTAATAGAGCTCGCCTGTCATCATCAGCTGTTACAGGATAACACTTACCATTGGTACTATCATCTAATAGAGCTGGACTGTCATCATCACCTGTTACAGGATAACACTTACCATTGGTACTATCATCTAATAGAGCTCGACTGTCATCATCAGCTGTTACAGGATAACACTTACCATTGGTACTATCATCTAATAGAGCTCGACTGTCATCATCAGCTGTTACAGGATAACACTTACCATTGGTACTATCATCTAGTAGAGCTCGCCTGTCATCATCAGCTGTTACAGGATAACACTTACCATTGGTACTATCATCTAATAGAGCTGGACTGTCATCATCACCTGTTACAGGATAACACTTATCATTGGTACTATCATCTAATAGAGCTCGACTGTCATCATCAGCTGTTACAGGATAACACTTACCATTGGTACTATCATCTAATAGAGCTCAACTGTCATCATCAGCTGTTACAGGATAACACTTACCATTGGTACTATCATCTAATAGAGCTTCACCATCATCATCAGCTGTTACAGGATAACACTTACCATTGGTACTATCATCTAATAGAGCTCAACTGTCATCATCAGCTGTTACAGGATAACACTTACCATTGGTACTATCATCTAATAGAGCTCGACTGTCATCATCAGCTGTTACAGGATAACACTTACCATTGGTACTATCATCTAATAGAGCTCGACTGTCATCATCAGCTGTTACAGGATAACACTTACCATTGGTACTATCATCTAATAGAGCTCGACTGTCATCATCAGCTGTTACAGGATAACACTTACCATTGGTACTATCATCTAATAGAGCTCGCCTGTCATCATCAGCTGTTACAGTTTGAGTATACACAGTTGTAGGTTTGACTAGTATCATAAAATAACTGAAAGAATCACAGCAATATCTTAGTAGAAATTTTCAACTTCCAACAATTATCAATTATACTTCACTTTTGTAGAGAGAAGTGTTACTTGTGAGAAGCAATAGATTGATACACTGTTAACCTATATTACATACACACCTTTGCTGTTTGTAAACAGGTGTTCAAATGAAACAGGTTATATTTGAAAATATTTTAGAGATTAGAATGAATTCAATTCTTGGTTTACACAAGATACATGTACATTGTATTTCTATAGGGTTAGGGCTTATGGTGTTTAATGCCACTTTCAAAAATATTCAGCTATATCGTCGCAGTAATTTTTATTGATGGAGAAAATCGGTGTGCACTGAGAAAATCGCCAACCTGTCGCAATTCACTGACAAACTTTATCACATAATGTTGTATCGAGTACACCTCACCTGAGCGCAATTCAAACGTTAGTGGTGATAGGCACTGATTGCATAGGTAGTTGTATGTATTTCTATATAATTTACCATATTATACATGTTCACAGACCTTAAATTTCTTCAGCTTTTTGTAATTGTGTTCTACATGTTTAAATGCTGGTAATGGCTAAAATCAGATATATCCCTCTTTAACAAAAAAAATGTTTCATTGTTTTGAGTAAGGATTTCACTATTTTGTACAAGATTAAATTTAAACTAAAGTTGTGAGTTTGAACCCCGTTCATGGCAAGGTGTACTTGATACCGGTATAACATTATGTGATAAAGTTTGTCAGTAACTTGCGACAGGTCGGTAGTTTTCTCAGGGTACTCCGGTTTCCTTCACCAATAAAACTGACCGCCACGATATAACTGAAATATTGTTGAAAGTGGCATTAAACACCATAAAACCAACCATACTTTTGATGAGATGATGATGATGGTGATGCCCACTTTGTTCTAGACCAACATGATGAATTGGATTTTTAAAGAGCTAGCTCACTGAAACAGTTTGTAAGTAGATATGTCCCTCCACTCCGACATATTATTCTGATTTCCAACCAACCAGTTTTTGTTAGTGCTGTGTGCTAGGCGAAGATGCAACAAATACCATTTTTTTTATCTTTGGTATGAACCAATAGGGGTTCAAACCCAGATCTACTGCACTTGAGGCAGTATACTAACCATTACACAATCGATGCGGTTGAATTTAATTTTGAAGATTCATATTTTATCTATTACGGAAACCAGTATTTTTTTGTTGATGTTTTTAATTAATTGATTTAAAATCCATTATATGTATCAATTGTGGTTATTTTTATCCTTAACACATTGGTCTATAGCTAACAGATTATATCTTCTTAACTAGTAGTCAGTTAACTACAAGCATTCACTCATCCTGTTATTGTACTGTTCACATTTATGCTATCATCATTTCTATGAAAATATGTGGCCTTTTTAACCAATTCGCTGCAATTTTTTTCATTTCATTTGTTTATTTCTGTTTGGCCATTGTAGATCTTGATATCCAGTGGGGAGGATTTGGGATCCTATTAATCAGTTTAACTCTGCAACTTTTTTGTGTCTGTCTGAGGCCAGTATTTACATTTCCACCTGCTTCTGTCATTGCCATACCTGTGTTTGATTGAGGTTTGACTGTGAAGTGGTTGGTTTTATTGTCAACCATTACTACTTAACATTATGACTAATGAATAAAAGTTACACGATATACAATCTAATTAAGATCAGATGTTTGTTGTCTTTTTTTTAACATTTTTTTAAGAGATACACTAACATCTCCTAACAACATCACGTTTGGGTCATGTCTGGTGACTTTTATTCATCTGTAACAATCCAATCATATGCAAGAGGGTTAAATATATTGACCTACCATACAACATCTTTTGGTGTGTACGAGTACTTGATATTAAAAAGTAGGATCATCACAGATTGGTTGGTTGAAAACGGGATGTTATTTAATGTTAGTGTATCACAAAAACATCAAAAAAGATGCCACAAATATCTAATTTCAATTAGATTTCATGATATATAAATTATATATAAAGTGTTTCATACCACAGTCTATATAAAATTATTCATCTGAGAAATGGAAAACATATTTACCTAATAGCCATGGTAACTGGAATAAATACCATTACAAATAATGTATTACGGGGAGACAACCCTGCCGATGTTAAACCGGCATAAGACAAAGCACCAAATACACCTGCTCCACCAGTTCCTGATGAATATGTGGATATCACATTTCTAAAATAAAAAATCATAATAAAAGCTAATTTAATGGTGTAGTTTTCCCATTCTAAGACTACTCCTATTCCAGTGAAAAATCTCCTTATAATATGAGCAGTTTTTGTCGAGAGAAAATATATCAAATTGCAATTTGTAACCAAAATGCATTTAAAAAATACTGAAATATCCCTGAGTTTCATGTACAGTAAAGAGAAAGGGTTATTTGTATATATCAAACTGACTGTTTAAACCCCAGGACATGGTTAGGAGTCTGGAAACCTATACACCTGAGGTGGGTATCGGGAGGTGCAACTTACATCAGTAGTGTTAGACTTCTGGTCAAAAGTTAACGACCATAATCACTGGGCAACCCAGACCCCTCATGTTAAGTAAAAACTGTAAAAAATATTCAAATATATAACACATGAATATGATATTACTACTCATTGAGGAGATTACAGAAAACAATTAACATTAAAAATATTTGATTAAATTTGTCCACCTCCAATTAACGTATTTTAAGATGCATGGTCTTTCAAAAGATGTTCATAACTAGAAATGAAATAAGTATAAATATTTTATTCCATATTTCATTATTATTTTACATTCTATATTTGATTCCACCAAATTGATGATCTATTTGCAATATTCAGGTCTCTCAAAAAGACTAATAATTTCTTTAGATGTTTATGACTAATTGATATTAAATCTGTTGAAAGTTATCATTTTTTTGTCCTAAAGGTCTTTAACCAACAGATTCTACCTTCTCAGCTAGTAGTCAGTTAAATACAACCATTCACTGACCATGCTATTGTACAGTCCATGTTTATGTTGTCATTCATTTTTGTGATAGTGTGTGGACTTTTTGTAAGGAACCAAATCTGTGTTTTTTTTTATTGTTTGCTTACATCTGTCTTGTTGTTGTAGATCCAATCATCAATTAGAGACTCACCCAAGCCTGTTTCGCTCACCTGATTATTTATATGAAGTTTATGTTCAATGAAGTCTAGATTTTAAGAAAAATCATTATAATAATTTTTACATAGATACTCAATATTACACCCAATAAAGTAGGCTTAGGGTTTATGGTGGTTAACGTCACTTTCAACAATATTTCAGCTATATCATGGTGGTCAGCTTTAATGGTGGAGGAAAACAGAGTACCTGGAGAAAACCACTGACCTACTGCCAAGTATATACCTTTCAAAAAAGCGAAATTTCAGAATTCTGGCACCTTGTAGACCCATTTTTGAAATAAAATAGCACACAATTTTTATGGTTCATCAATAACTCATAGAGATGAACACTTTGCAAAAAAACTGCATTAAAAAAGTTAAATTCCCCACTTTTATGTCAAAAACGGTAATAGTTACATAATAAGGTTATGCATGTTTCTGAAAGGGATTTTCTTAAGGAATGCGATAAAAAATCCTCATAAAAAACAAATGAACAAATAATAATTTATACCCATATATATGGACACACATATTTTGACATCTTTGGGACTCTTCTTTCTTTTGTGTACTTCTGATCAACAAAAAACCCACACATTTTGTAGGGGGCCATCCAATGAACATTCCTACCCAGTTTGGTTCCAATTGGTTCAGTGGTTTCAGAGAAGAAGATTAAAATGTAAAAGTTTATGGATAATGACGACGACAGACAATGGATGCCAAGTGACGGCAATGAGCTAAAAGGGAGTTTTTTATGCTTGTCCCAAGCCAGGACATGGATTTCCAACGCTATATGTCATGGTCTTTCTTGTGTTCAATGGAATAAGGTGAGAGGTGGTTGTTCGTTATATTGACATTGGTGTAATTGTTGATCATCACCGATTGAAACTTTCTTTTATTTAGATTTCACTGTATTAATTTTTTATAGAATTCAAACAAATTATACCTATCAAAGAAGGCAGTAAGACTTATGTAGGTTACTTCCCCTAGTCCACCACAAATACTGGCACATACAACACCTGAAACAAAAATATTAAATATAGTTTAATCTTCCTTTGAGTTTCTTGTGGTATTCTATAATTTTTAATGATCATCAAAAATATTCTCTGAATTCAAACTGCAACCATATTTTTGTAGACAATATGTTTTTGGTTCCCATCTCACTCTTTATTACTATGGCCCTAGAAAGTTAAACATGATCCTAACACAACTTAGATATACAGCTTCTTTCCTCAACCATGATCTATACATGGTTCATATTTTATCTAGCCCAGCGTGTAGTTGCGGTGCCCCCAAAAAAGATGCGAACCACTTCTTTTTTGCTTGTACCAAATATTCTGAAATAAGAAATGATCTGTTTCTCAGCATAAGCGATTTGTCTCAATTGATCAATACTTCGCTTCTCACATCAGGAAGTGAAACCTAAAGCTATGCAGATAATTGCTTTATTTTCTATTAAGTTTTTAGATTCATATAAAGGTCTAAACGATTTCTAATCGTTTAATGTACTAACCAAACACCATCCAGCATCCAAACACACACACACATACTTTTTCCTCTTTTCTTTTTACTCGTTTACTATTTTCAGCTATATTATATGATAAAATTGTATTTTTCTTGTTTTCTTGTGCATTCTCAATATAATGTAATAATGATTGTATATATAGGAGAAGACTCCATAAGTTGGTAAAACTTCCAAAAATCTCACTCAAAATCAAGTCAATGTTCATAGATATATAACATTTTATCATACTTAGTAATCTGCAGGTCCACATTCTCGTGAAAGGTAGCCGCTTATAGTAAGCAATTTTCGGTACTTTGGTATTTACAAATATTGTCCTAAAAGTATTTCTTGTATTTACAGTAAAAAACTTCTAATTGACTCATGTGTCATCATGGCAGTGATCGCTATACATGGTAACAGGATTTATGTCTATTTCTGCAGTCAGTGTCTATCACAACTAAAGTCGTGAGTTTGATTTCCATCCGTTATGAAGTGTACTTGATACAACTTTTATGTGATAAAGTTCATCAGTGACTTGTAGCAGTTCTGTGGTTTTCTCCAGTTTCCTCCAACAATAAAACTTACCTCCCCAATATAACTGAAATATTGTTGAAAGTGGTGTTAAACAATAATAACCATAACCCTATTTGATCATGCAATAGGAAAAGTCACATTTGTAATCCATAATTTAGTAAATCTTAAATTACTGTGCTTGTGCAAAAACCTGATTGCTTCAACAGTTTACATTGGTCCAAAAATGTTTTCTTTGATTGTTTTACTTGGTTAATTTTTTTAACTTTACAGTTTCACTGTTTTTTTAAAAGAATTTTTAATTCACCTATGATACTCATCCATACACCTACAGACAATCCAACTATCAGGAAACTAGCCAATGAAAACATCACTACTATAATAACTCTTATTCTGTAATAAAAATAATCAAATTGTCTATTACGAAACTATGAAATAAATAGATATTACTATAAACCAGTAAATACATCTAATAAAAATTACGGTAGATGCTTTTTTAACATCTTTATTCTGGAGATTACCGATAAATATTTACTGGTGGCGCTATTCAGCGACATAGCCTAGTCACATTAGCTTTGCTATTTCTGATCTATTAATATATATATATATAAAGAAGATCTATATAGAACATAGGACTTTTTGTTTCTGATACAGACTTTCTCAGAGAGATTATCCTGTGAGCCTAATTACCAATAACAAGGTTTCTCAATTTACTGTAGACATATCTTATTGGTTTAAAGAAAATAAAAACATAAAATTATCATGCTTAAATTCATTTCAAATATCACATTACCTATAACTAATATAATGTATATAAAATGGAGCTGTCAGTTTTATCATCAAAGTTGGTAATATATCAGCCAATAGTATTGCCTACAATATATAATATCACAATCATATGTATATTTATCTTCATTCAAGCATGCCATGCCTGTCATAATTTCCAATGTTTTAAATTATTTCAAGAAATAGTTTTATAGCAATTTTAAGCAACAAAAGAGTCTTGCACGAAAAGGAAATATATAGGTATTTTAACACCAATGAGATTTGTTTATTATTACATCAGTTTAAGAAGTATTTCAACTGTAAAGCAGGATCGTATGGTAGTTTGATTTGTAAGTAGCTAGTGCCTATCACCATTAACATTGTGAGTTTGAATCCCGCTCAGGCGAGGTGTACTTGAAACATCATTATGTGATCAAGTTTGTCAGTAGTTTGCGACAGGTCGATGGGTTTCTCATGGTACTCTGGTTTCCTCCACCAATAAAACTGACTGCCACAATATAACTGCAATTTTGTTGAAAGTGGCGTTAAACACCATTCGGGCATACCCCTTGTAAAATAGGATGTGTGTGCAATTCTGAATTATTCTAGCCTGTGTATGCACCCCAGACTTTAATGGGTAGGAGACTAGTGGAATATACCAACAGTTAACATGTCACATAACTCAATACATATACATGTACAGGTCTGAGTTATAATATCTAAATTATGTCTACTTGATAAAAATTTTAAAAATCAGTGTTTTCTCTGCAAGACCACCATGTGTGCATTCTCAACCCGAAACAAAAATATGCATCCCATTCTGAATTTATCAAATATATCTTATATTCTGTGCGTTTATCCTCCAGATTTTACCTCTATTTCAATGGAAAATTTGAATTATATTTTTATAATTTAATGTGATGTGAATACTGCAATCTGATTGGCTGATCTGTCTGGAGCAACATAGGTTATACTTGATAACCTGGGTGGTATTGTGACATTGCCAATGACAAATTAAAATAGTTCCATGATATAATCACAATTAAAATCGTGGAATCATTAAATTTTGGTGTAAAAATTAAACTATAAGGAATATGTTATATTTTTGAACAGATTATATGATATAACCTGGTCTGGGACAGTTTACGCTTAATATATATAAATTATAAATAAATCCGTCATATAATTTGAAAGACAATTTAAATAGATATCAGATAAAGTGTCAACAGTAAACCACTATATTTTAAATAGAGTAATTCAATTCACCTCTGGTCTCAGAATGCAGGATTTTTATTCAAATTATTGTTTTAGGGGGGAGGGGTTCCCCAAACCACCACTTTTTGGGGGGGCCTATTTTGGGTGCTTACCTCCTTCAGTGGTCCAGCAAAACATTTTGCGGTGCAGTAAAAAAAATTAACTGGACCAAATGTCCAGCAGTTAATTAAGGAATATATTAAATTTTTGAACAGCTTATACGATATATCCTGGTTTTGGGGCACTGTAAGCTTAATATGAAAAGTGTAAACTGTTCCAAACCAATAAAAAAATAAACATATTCCTTATAATTCAATTTTTACAACAAAATGCAACAATTCCTCGATTTTAATTAAGAAATAAATCATGGAAGCCAGAATGTGTTGGGAGTTTTAACATGGATTGGCGGATATTAATTAGTATTTTATCCCGAGCCAGAAGCGAGGGATAACATTTACTAATATCCACCAATTCATGTTAAAACTCAAAACACATTCTGGCTTCCATGACTTATTTCGATTCTGATATGTCTAAGAGTACAAATACGGTAGTATACTTTGATTGGAAGACGGTAATTTATATTTACGTTTGCGGAAAATGTCACACACAATTTATGCTGCCAATAGAAAAGTCAGTCACAATCACCAGCACATTTGCTAATGAGATTATACCGAATGGATAACTCATTCGTTTGTTAACAAATCGAAAGAAGGTCATGTTAGAATTAGGATTATTTCATGGGATTATTTAAATTTGTCGTTAACGAATGAATATGTTGGTGACGTCACAATACCAACTCAGGTTATCAAGTATAACCAACATTGCTCCATGTAGATAAGCCAATCAGATTGCAGTATGCACATCAAAATAAATCATTTCAAGTTAATTTCAAATACTACATAGAATACAAGATTTATACATACACCAGTAGATGTAGGATTACACTTCAGTAAGTGGTTATCTGTAGGTGAAGCTGTAGTTGTCTCCTGTAAACAATCAATGTTTTTATATTAATTAAATATGTATTCTGCAAAAAATAACATGGCAAGTTATTTAAATATAATTATGTAAAACTCTGCTAATCCCAAATTAACTTTTGTCAATTTATTGCCTTTTTTCAAATCTAATTTCACTTCCTCAATGCTTTCATCCAACAAAATAGTGTTAATCTGTAATCATTTAAAAAAATTCAACTTCCAATTTACTTACAATTCAATCAGGAATACATTTTCCAGAGTGAGTGATTGTTGTTTAACACCAACTCAGCCAAGTTTTCCAGAAGTCTAATTTACATGTATAATCAAATGGTTATATTAAATGTTTTGACACAAAATAAAACATTTTCTCCAAAGTTTGATTAGTTTATAGTCCTGGTTGAAATTGTGAGTGCCTGAGAGATTGTTCTTAATGCCAAGTCAGCAATTTTTCTATCAAATTGTGACAACTAAGTACATATACATTTAATGTTCAATGTTAAACTTTTTTATGTCTTATTAATTGAAGGAGTTCTTCACAGTAAAAATCATGTAGAACGGTAGTTGAATTTGCACCTACATTACGCATTCAGTGCCTATACCCACTTAATTTTGAAGTTCAAGTTCTACCGGATACAACCTCATGTGATAATGTTTGTCAGTGACTTGTAAAAGGTTGATGGTTTTCTCCAATAGCTTCAGTCTCCTCCAACAATAAATATATAGACTGCCAAGATATCATCATAATTATGTTGATCACGACCACAATAGTCTCTATTATCAATATAAAATTATAATATTATCTGTGAAAATGTTTTATCCCTTGACCAAATTATTATTGTGATCACATTCTAACCATAACAAGATGAACAATTTGCAACAGTAACAAAATGTTTACAGGAAAGAGGCAATTTACAGGTTGCATGTTTGCTGGATGAGTGGTCATGTTGTTGTGTTGACTATTTTATTTTCAATAGTGACCTATCTAAATTTGAGTACTGTACTTGCATTGTGGTGAGAATTGTCAGATTTCTCTTCTTGTTCTTTCAGTATGTCATGTGCTGCACTAAGCATGATGACATAGGCAAAGTTGTTACACAATCCAAGTAACCTGCAAAAAAAGCCAAAGAGCTTTGAAGAGTTTGAAATGTAGGTTAAACTTACCCAATTACTGTTTTACATGTAGTTTATTGATACTTTGCAAAATACTGTACATAAGGTTTACTTCAGTCGTCTATTATTTTACCAGGAGAAAGCTTAGCAAGGTAATTATTTTGCTTTTAGTATTTTCATCATCAAATTGGATTTCTATTTTATTAACTTATTTGGCATTTTTGAATGAATTATCAAAACTGACATCCAGCAAAATTAAGTCACTTATGGTAATCATGTAATTGTATTTTTCATTCATATCTGTACAAAGTTTGTGAGATTTACTGAATTTTCTAGAATATACAGGTAAATTTTTGGCTAACATTAAATTGTATCTCATTTTTAAAAAAATTCATCAACAACTCACCAAGACTCATTAGAAATAGGTAGCATAAAATAATTTCAATTTGATTTACAATATAATTTTTTTCTAAATACTTTTAATAAATGACAAATTATTTCTCTGAATGACTACTGACAGATTGGTTGCATGTGCCCATTTGATTTAAGATATTTTTTACATTTATTTTTTTCTTATATCATATCACTGAAATATACAAGCACATTATACTTTGCTAGGGGTCGCCATGGTCGTGATCGTATGGTAGTTGGATTTACAATTACCTGTGCAATCACCACTAACATTGTGAGTTCGAACCCCCTCAGGTCAAGGGGTGGTCCTGATCGCATGGTAGTTGGATTTACAACTACCTATACAATCAGTGCCTATCACCACTCAAGTTGTGAGTTCGAATCCCACTCATGGCAAGTTGTACTCACTACAACATTATGTCATAAAGTTTGTCAGTGACTTGCGACAGGTTGGTGGTTTTCTCTGGGCACTCCGGTTTCCTCCACCATTAAAACTGACTGCCACGATATAACTGAAATATCGTTGAAAGTGGCATTAAACACCATAACCATAACCCTGACCCCAACCTAACCCTATACTTTACTAACTCACCAGAAACCTACTAGATTTCTCTTCTGATCTTGTGAAGATAATCCATTATCTGTAAAACACATGAATGACAACTTTTTCTAGTGTTAAATTTTCTAAAATCAGATTAATGCTTAACTTAACATGATACAGATAGACAGTGAACATAAACAATTCCAACCAACACAACAACAAGATCCTCATTCACCTGATTCGACAACCATAACAACAAGAACCTTAAATTTAAAACAACTTTGAAATTTTGACCCTATGTATATATTTTGTATACATTTTCAAAATTTGTGCTTTAAAGATTGTTAAAACAAGTGGCTTCTTGTGTCTACTTATTGAGAACCAATATATAAATTAGATCAGACTTCACACAAAATTAGCCAATCATGATGAGCTGAAGTCAAAGGTAGAACTATTCATCGAAACAAAGTAGTTCTACTTTTACTTTATATAAGTGTTATTAATTAATTAATTGAACCTCACTGCAAATACTTTGATTTGATTTGATTCAGAAATTATTCATGAAAGAAATGAGACACAAACCAATAATTTCTTTATTCATTTTTCTATGAAACACTCAAGACATGTCTATATAAAGAATTGATGGTAGAAACTTACTGGTAATAGTGGGGTTTTTTTTTTGGTACAATGTAGTTGAAACAGAATGATGAGAGAAAATTCTTACTTAGACATTAAAGTTGGCCTATCTTATTGATATTTTTAGCAAAGTTATGACACTTTGAAAATATGATATTGTCACAAAAGATCAAGCTGAGGATTTATAATTACAACCTATGCTAACATACATTGTACATTTTGTAGGCTTGTTTAATATTCATGTATGTTTACCATCCTTACACAAACACATGTGTCTAAGCATGCAGTGGAAAGTTAACGAGCCCTTCTGTGCACATGTACAGGGGCCTGTAAAAGTTGCTTCTAATGCGTGATAATCAAGCGATAGTTTGCTTTTAATGGTAGAAATGTGGGGAAAAAAAAGTTGTATACTATGAAGGAAAATTTCCTCATCAGAACTGGTTATGCGCTAGAAAAATCAGGATTGTTTACATTCTTATTTTCTGAAAATGCAATAAAAATACTGAAAAAAAGTTTGTACATTTTTTGTACTGTATTATTAGTACCGTAATAAATTATCCATTTTTTTTTTAGTATTCTGAGGTATTTTGACATTTTTGATAAATCGATTCTATATTTGAATCGGTAATGTACTCTGTAAGCAAACACGCATTGTTTTTACTATTGATGTTTGCGTGGTAAAGGATATCATTATACATTTCACAGGTTTTATGTCTATGCTTGTTCTAGACCAATGAAGTCATTATCAAAATCGAAATAATTAATTTTTTAATACCAACAGTTATTACTGGTAATGATTCAGCTTTATTCAGATATTGCCTCAAAATGAAAATGGAGGGAATGATTCTTGCATTATTATGAATATCTTTATTATACAACATGGCAATTTGCATTTTTTGTTGTTATGCGATTAACAGAAATTTTGGAAATAAAACATTCCTTTCAGAGTCAATACAAATTCAAATTCTTTATTAAGAAAGAAAGCTCCATAAGGAACGTGCATGTATTAAAGAATGCACAAATGACTAGAACAAACAAAAGAATAAAACAAGGAAATACAAGGAAAATAAAAAAAATAATAACAATACTACAGTTGTACCAGAGGGAGTCATACCCAAATATTTGTAGACTATATATAAACAATACACTGATATACATATATATATATAAACATGAATCAGCACTGTTGGTTATAGAACATAAATATATTCATTTACTTATTTAATAAATCTCTTATTGAAAGGCAAGTTGCTATAAAATTTGCAAGATTATTACAGATTTCTCTGTCTTCGTTACTTAATAACCATATAAACTTATTTCTATCTGATAATTCCGAAAAAAAAATTGTTATTTATATTAGAAAAGAAAGTATTTCTAGCAAAGGAATATTTATTACATTTAATTAATAAGTGTTCTTCATCCTCACAGTTACATTGTTTGCATATTCTATTTTCAACTGCAGTTTTTGGAATTGTGTATCAGCCCCTTTCAATTTCAAGTTTATGTGCACTTATTCGAAAGCGTGCTAGGGTTGATCGATTTGATAATTCTTTTGTATTCTTCTTCTCTTCTTTAGCTACGGAAAACCATCAACGTACTGATGTTTACTTTCCGGCGCATGCCTGGTAAAATGTTTTCAAGTTTATAAAAAATTTCGGAACATAATAAATTTGTTTGATATAATTGTTATTTATTTTTTATTTTTAGTTAATATATTATCAGTTTTTACAATTTTTCTTTTAATTTTGGATTTTACAATTTTTTATTTTTTATTTTTACATTTATTAAGATAAAAACATGAATTCTCTTTATTTTATTCTGTATGGATAAGTATCAAGGAGCACATCGTGAGTGAGTGCACCCTTGAAGGATTCTGTAGTGGTGTTTTTGGTTATGTCGGGGGATAATTTGTTCCAGTCTTTAATGGTTTGACAAAAGAAAGAAAATTTATAACTGTCTTTATTGCATTGTATTTGTCTGTAGGAGTCTTTCCGGGAAGATCTTGTCGTAGACTGGCTCTGAAGTAATATATTTTGTGTAGGGATAGTGATATTTTCATTTATTACTTTGTGAAACATTATGAGCCTAGTTCTTAGTCTGCGTTCTTGAAGAGTTTGCCAATTCATGGTGTTTAACATCTCAGACACACTGCTGGTGTTATGACGTCTGTTGCAAGTATACCTGGCTGCCCGTCGCTGTACCTTTTCTAGCGAGTTTATGCTTTCGCTTGTGTGAGGATCCCAAACAGTGCAGCAGTATTCTAATTTGGGTCTTATTAGGGTTTGATATGCTCGTTCTTTTATTGTTTGTGATTGTACTTTTAAATTTCTTCTGATAAAACATAATGATTTGTTTGCTTTGGCGGCAGTTTGTTGAATGTGGGTGTTCCATTTTAGGTATGTTGAGATTGTGACACCTAGATATTTTGCGTGTTGAACAGATTCTAATATATGGCCATGCATGTTGTAGTAAAAGTGGATTGGATTTCTCTTGGTTGTTATATTCATGATGTTACACTTGTCAGGGTGAAATGACATGAGCCAGTCTTGTTCCCATTTTATAGCAGCTTCGAGATCTTCTTGGAGCTTGAGGCAATCGCTTTGTGATTTGATTTGTCGATAGATCATACTGTCATCTGCAAAAAGTCGGATACGGCTATGTTTGATGTATTCAGGAAGGTCGTTAATGTAAATTAGAAAAAGTATTGGTCCAAGAACTGTTCCCTGTGGGACACCGGATGTGACTGGTATTTTTGATGATGTCATATTTTCTAAAAGTACTGTTTGAGTTCTGTTTGAGAGAAAAGATTTAACCCAGTTTATGATTTGTTCTGATATGCCAAAGTATTTCATTTTGTCCAGCAGTCTTTTGTGTGGTACCTTGTCCATTATTATTAAGTCTGTTTGTATATTTTTGTCATTGTTTTGTGATAATTCATGTATTAAAGAAATTATTTGTGACTCACATGATCGTTTTGCCCTAAATCCATGTTGTAATTCATAAAGTATGTTGTTGGTTTCTAGATGTTGCATCATGTTGCTGGCAAAAATATGTTCGAGTAATTTGCAAGCTATGCATGTTATGGATATAGGTCTGTAGTTACCTGGGTTGTGTTTATCTCCTTTTTTGAGAACAGGCGTGACATTTGCGTGGTTCCAGTCAGATGGTACTTTGCCAGTTTCCAATGATTTGGTGAATAATAAAGTGAGGATGTCTGTACATATATCAATATTTTCTTTCAGTACTCTGCCTGTGATGGTGTCAGGACCAGTAGCTTTACTAGGGTTTATGTTTTTGATGAGTTTATAAACACCATCCCTAGAGATTTTTATGGGTTCCATTGTGGGATGAGTACTAGGACCTTTATCTGGAATGTTAGTGTTTGCTTCAGATGTAAAAGCAGACTGAAATTGTTTGTTTATTATATTAGCTTTCTCAGATGGATTTGAGTGTAGGGTACCTTCACTTCGTAGAGGAGCTATGCCGGTGTTTTCATTTTTTTGGCTTTTTATGTAAGAATAAAGTTTTTTGGGTGTATTTTTGAAGCTTGGTTGATCTGGTTCATTTATTTCAATATCAAAAATCATGTTTTCGATATATCGCCAGTATGAGTTTCTCATTTCGTTCTGGGGCTTGGTTTTAGTTTTCTGATATTGTTCTTTATACTTGGGATTTCCTTTTTTCTTTTTATATAACTTGTTTTTCTTGTTAATTAACTTTTTTAGTTGGTTATTTACCCAAGGTAATCTTGATTTGTTGCCAATGCTTTTTGTTGGGATGTGCTTATGGATAGTCTCTTGCACATTGGTTTTGAAAATGTTCCATAATTCATCTAGACTCATTTTATCCTGATCTTTTTTTAGTTGTTTATAAGTTTCAGTGATGTCTTTTTCTATTTGATCCCATTGTTCCTTTTTATAGTTTAACACTTTGTGAGCTTGTTGTTTATTTTGTGGCAGGGCTAGGTTTATTTCACTGTAAACTATATCATGAACACTCGCACCGATTGGTGGTAATGTTTCTACTCTATTGACAAATGATGGGTTTGTCATACACAGCAGATCTAGTGTTGTGTCTTTTCGGGTGTTCTTGTTTATGACTTGTGTTAGGTTGTTGTCATGTAATATATCGAGGAGTTGTTGGTGTAGTGAAGCTTCAGGTTTGTTAGGTATGACTGCTGGTGTATTCCAGTCTATGTGGCCAAGGCTGAAATCGCCACTTACATGTACCCAGATGCTTAAATTTGTTTTCTTACATAAAACTCTATTGAGTGAGATACCAAGTTGTTCTAATGATTCACCTTTATCGGATGGTGGTCGATAGTATTATCTAAGTATTTTTCCTGTTGGAATATAAATATAAATTTACAATATGTACGTAATTTATTTTCATTTCTGTTTAAATAGTAGCTGGGTTTTGCTTAACTAAATTAATCTTCTCCCTCCAAATACATATTACATAAATATATTGCCATTATTGGTATAAAAGAAAGTTTTATGACTAAAAGCTCGCTTCTCAGGTCGCACTTGCTCTTAATATTATCATAAGGCAAGCACAGCCACAGGTAATGGTAAGGTAAAGGTAGGAATTGAACCATTATTATTATTATGGGCATTGCATATATAGAAAAGTATTAATTTAAAGAAAAATCATCATTAGACATATTACAACTATTGATTGGGGATTATCGTGATCAAATATTATTTGAAATATTTTTAGGATTCTGAAACTTACTATCATTGTTTTCTCTGACATTAAATTCTTTATTGTCGTCATCTTCTTGAGCTTCTATTTCTTCGCTCATCATGATCACTATATATGGATTGATGTTTACGTTTAAAGGGAAACTTCGCAAAAAAAAAATTTTTTTATATGTTTTTCCTGATGTATAGATATGGATGTTTATATGTATATTAGCGTTTTATTATGTTGGATAAGGGAATGAAATCGATTTTAAAATTCTGTCAACGATACATGGAAGTCGCCATTTTGATAGCATCTCAATACCAAGTATCACGTGACGTCTAAATACCACCACGCCCCAAAACAAGCATGACAAACCAGGGTCTTCATTCAGTGTCGATATGGCTTGTCAGGCGTACAGTTGTTTAACTTGATGGTAATTCTTTTTATTTTTCTTTTTATTCTAAATTAATATGAATTTATTACACAATCACTTTTTGCAGATTTACGTTTTGCTTCTATAGATTATGGCAAAACAAATGAATCGGGGGGAAAGGTTCGTCTTTAATGAGACACATTTACAAAAGATTTTTTTCCAAAATTGAAGAACTACGAAATTAAGCTAAAAAAAAGAACGGACATCCGAACAATGCCCTGAATTCGTTAAAAAAAAATATTCAAAAACGCCTATACTACGGGGCAAAATTGTTTTAATGACATTATTCAGTAAGATCACACTTTGTAATCGATCGTGCATGCACTACAATAAAGATACACATAAGCTACAAGCACAGAAAGTTACAGGGTAGGAAGCCATACAATTGAGAAGATTATGTAAACATAATTTGTAATAGATTTCATTTGACAATTACAGACGATGAGTATTATAAATAAGTTTATTATACAAAAACAAAGCGTAACATATAATATGTCTCTGCGTAACATATTTTGTTTATTTTAATCACGTCTTTCGAACTGGTGGACCCTTCTGATTAATCTAAGAATAGTCATAAAAAATTTGTTCATCACAATTATTGATATTTCACCGCGAATATTTAGTTTGATGTATTGTTGTTGTGTATCAATCATAATTGTTATTTGTATATGCCCTCCTGGGGCCCTGATTTGGTTAATAAACTTATTTTAATTTCTATTTCTATAAGGAAAAATTGCATACGAATGGTTTTTTGTCTATTTTGCAAGAAGAATTTCTACCCTGTCCTGTTCACCTGCTTTATTTCATAATTTTGGTTGTTGGTACATCATTCTGATGGGACACAAAAAAATCAAGATAAAAATGAACAATTCAATATAGCTTACGATCAATGGTAATCTTTTTTTTTGGTGAAAATAGCCTATGAATCATTGCTGCATTAGGTGTGGATCCAGCAGTTTTGAAAACGGGGTGTCAGGCTCTTGTTTGCCAATTTATACACGAATTTTACTAAATTGTCGTACACCCCCTTGAACCAGCAGTGTGCATTAATATGCACTCATTCCTAATGTGATCAGGGTCGTGTATTTTGATCACCTATTAGAACCTTTAAAATGTGTATTGCATCTGCTATTCTAGTCACGGGTAGCGTAATTTGTTTTCATTTTATTTTCTGTTCTTATTATGTTTTTGTCTATTTGACTTGTGTACGTTGTTTGTATATATTCCTTGAACATGCCTTCAACCCTTAGGGGTACAATTTTAGTTAGTTAACGGGTCGCAAAATGTGCATTGCGCTTCTGATTATTGCCAAATATTGTGACACATGTATTCAGGTATTCGGTCAGAGGCCCGTCGACCGGATGTAAAATGACACTTGTATATTTTGCCTGGCGATTTCCTGTGTGGACCTAAACTCATTACGCAATATTAGGTACCCTGCTGAGTGAACCGGTGTGAATGACCTGTCGTTTTCAGAATGAAGATAAAAATAAGTAAATCCAGCATTTCACTTCTTACTTCAGGAATTATTTGCCTTAATTTATTGAAGAATAAAATATTTAAAATTAAAATATGGTCTCTCGCTTCTGAAAATACATGAAAAATATAAGAAATATATTTTTCGCATAATATTTTACGTTTCGCTCATCAAAAATGACAAGCAAAAAAAGGAAAAGAAATTAACATTTTTAAATCACTTGCTCGCTCTGGACAACGTTTTTAGCACAAAATCCGAAGAACAAGAAGTAAATCTGGTGTGGCCTAATCTCTTTATATAATTTTTGACTGCCCTTCATCTGTTTATACCGCTCATGCTCATGATCTCTTCCGAACTTTGTTTAAATGAATATCAGTGGATATCAAATTTGTGTCGTTCTGACGTGGGTTGTTCTCGATTTCCCGACGTTGGGCACTCGCTGCCTCTTCCATTTGTCTGAGTTCTTCTTCCGTATAGTCTGGTTCAAGTTGGTAACCAAACACCCCATAGTCGTCGAAATCTACATCACTTGAGGCGCTAGTCACTTTCCGTACCTGAGCTTTAAGCTATAACCAAAACGTTAATTTTGGGGCTTTATATAGAAATGTTCCCAAACAAACAACACGCGTTGAACAAATGAAAAGTAAAGAAATATTGATTGAGTAAAATCATAATCATTTGATTAAATTAAATTAATTAAAACATCTTTTTTTGAACACCGACTGTTAAAATAATGATTGCGTAAAATCATAATCATTTTCTTTTATTGTTAAAAAGAAAAATTCATTTCTAAACGGTTAGGCCTAAATCATTTTATTTAATATTAAAATTAAAACATCTTTTATGAACATCGATCGTTAAATTATTATGATGAGACAGCTATATATAGTTAGGCCAAATTGGCGCCTCTCATAATGAACACTTATAATATCAATATTTTATCTTTAATAGATAATAAACGATCTACCAACTCGTCTTGGAAAGCAAATAGTGTGTAGTCAAATTCCCATTTTATTAATCCGGTCACCTTGAATTTTACACCTGTATAATTTTACCCTCCGGCTAGAAAACACACAAGTGGACATCTACATGCGGAGATCAAAATAACAGTAAACAGCATGCCGAATAATGATTATAAAAAAGGGATTAAAACAGAATCTAGCAATCAATACACAAGTTACGGGTTGTCAAAATTATCCATTATATTTTTCAGCACATTAGCAGTAAAACAAAATGAACATAATTGTAAAAGGGATCCGATATATAGCGAATATAGGTGACTGTTATAAAACACTCTTTCCGTTGTAAATATAAAGGAAATGAAACATTTTGTTCATTTAAAATAGTTGTTTGTCAAAAAAGTACGTAGCTGTTTACTTCAGTATTTAATTTTCCAACGGTTATTAGATTTAAATTACAGTCCTCTGAGCGCTTTAAATGAAGCGAATTTAACATCAGCGACCCAGACTTTAAATTTCAATCCCACAATGCATTTTTAGCTAACATGTAAAAAATCGCGAAGTTTCCCTTTAACTCTTCAGTTAGAAGTTAAAAAAAGTATATAATGTTAAAGTTAGAGAATATCCGAAAAAATGGCGGCTTCATTCAAAGGCAATGTAAAAAGTCAAAAGCTTGCAAAATCATTCAAAGACAGACTGGATGTAAATATTGAGTTCGGATACATATAACCTTATTCCTTATTGAGACAATGTTTCATTCATATCAAAGCAAAAATCGGATGATTTTGATCATATTAATAAAAAACAACATTTCGTTTGCTACAAATAGTACAATGCTAGTCTCAACTTGTTCTCAAAATAGCAACTGGCATGATTTTCATAAAAATATAAAAATCCTACTTATTCATATTTTCCCCATTATTTTTTGTACAGTCTATATATAGCTGAAATTTGTTTTGAAATTGCTGCCTTTATAAAACCAAGAATGACAAGATATGGCCATAGATAGGCATATGCTGATATGGGTTCATATACAGTACACTCCAAGTGTATCGACGATCATACTCTCAGGTCGGACATATTCCTCCCAAAATGTCCGACTCACTCCAGAGAAATGTCCGACAAATTTGAGAGTCGACACTCTCTTCTAAGTCCAACTATTTGGTAGGACGTGAGAGTGGATATTTAAAGATTTTTGTTACATTTCTCGAGGTGAACATGTCAAACATTTTGTGATCGATGCGTATTTGTAAGCGTACTTTCTTTCTGGTATGTAGAATGTCCCTAGTGTATTTCTACCTTGCACCATATTCGCACCAGGAAAGGTAGCTCAAAGGTCAATATATTACTGAAATATTGTTGAAAAGTGACGTTTAAACACCGATAGCCTCATATAAATTATTGCAATAAAATATCGATTAAGTAACGAAATCGATATAAATTATTTTCCAGTATATTTAGTATAAAAAGCTTGTTCTACACGTTTACTGTGAGATGTAATGCAACCACCATTTTTTACTACAATCACGTGCACATGCTCATGTTTGATGGAAAAGGTATAGCTATATTTAGATATTTTGTGATAATAATTTTATATTGTAAATCGATCCACCCTGTGAACAAGATACATTTTTTATAGTATATATTTTATTATAAAATACAATATTGAACTGATTTTCGCTAACACTTCAATCATTGAATATTGATTTTTTTGGATGTTGAATATTTTATCCCCAGAATTGCACCCCCTGTTAGTATACTTTTATTGCTTTATTTAAAAAAAAATAACACCAAGAACATCGATGATACGAGTCTTCTTATTCAGAAATAAACCTACAGCAAAATAAAGGTATACATTTTTTGTACTTGTAAACAAAATCGTCATTTTTATCTAGATTTATCGTCCGAAAAATACGGTACTCCTCTACTATACTAATTTGGATTAGGTGATGGGAATTAAAAATAAAAATTAAAAAAATGTATTTTATGATAATGATGGCTGATTAAAATTGTTTGTCATGCATTAGCTGTCAGTTGTAATATACAGGATGTAACCAATATACAGGAAGAGCCCCTACTGTGAAGCCATCTATTTTGAGATGCCATTCAATGAAAATAACAACCTGACCATATTGTTAAATAAGAATAAGAATTAGATAAGAAATTAAAATTTATAGAAGGCAAGGATTTATATAATTAACACATTAAGTCACATTTCATTTATTTAGCTTGGGTCAGTTATCAATTTAAAAAGACAAAAATGGTTTTAAAAAAAATCTGTCTAATAAGTATTTACTTAAAGAACGATATCATGACGTATAATAATTTCTCACCGTAAATGTATTTATTTTATTAAGATATTTATACACATATATAAGAAAAAAGATATAAATTGATTTTTTAAGTACAAATAAATTGGAAGACGGCTTGAAAATCGAAAATGCAAAATAGTTATCTATGTTTATAAGTCTTAGTAAAAGGAGTCTTGAGCAACGTTTTTTTTTTCACACCTGTGATAGGTGTATTTGTATATCATGAATGCACGATGCGATGACATGCTGAGATGGGTGATGTTTTGACAGGTAATCTGTAAAAAAAAACTGTAGAATACACTAATCAAATATTATTTCACCTATATCAGGACTCCGCAGACTGCCAATTTTCAAGAAAAAAAAACTGGATTTACGGATTTATGACCCAATCGCCATCAACAAAATAAAACTTAAATTTTACTAATTAATTTAAATCCAAATTTGCCTTTAAAGAAATAAATGTATAAATTAGAATTATTTACCTGGGTTTGTTCGCCCTACATTTGGCAAACACGTAAAAGAGCAAACGCACCCAATATCGTAAACCGGCAACTGTCTGCAGCAAGTGAAAGGGACATAAAAATGTTTCAAATCGCTTCTTCTCTGAAACCACCAGGACAGTTAAAACCAAACTGCCCAGGAATGATCATTGGAAGGTCCTCTACAAATTTTATGTTTTTTATGCCGATCGGAAATCCAAGATGGCCGCCACCGCAGGACATAGATTAACATTGGACCCTATGGGAAAATGTTCAAATGCCTTCTTCTCAGAAACTACAAATATGATTAAAGCCAAACTGTACATGAATGTTCATTGGATGGTCCTCTACAAACTTTACGTTTTTTGTTCCGGTATGAAATTCAAAATGGCGGCTACGGCAGGACTTAGTTTAACATTGGATCCTATGGGAAAAATGTTTCAAAACGCTTCTTCTCTGAAACCACTAGGACAATTGAAACCAAACTACCCAGGAATGATCATTGGAAGGTCCTCTACCAAATATATGTTTTTTATGTCGATCGGAAATCCAAGATGGCCGCCACCGCAATACATAGATTAACATTGGACCCTATGGGAAAATGTTCAAATGCCTTCTTCTCAGAAACTACAAATATGATTAAAGCCAAACTGTGCATGAATGTTCATTGGATGGTCCTCTACAAACTTTACGTTTTTTGTTCTGATATGAAATTCAAAATGGCGGCTACGGCAGGACTTAGTTTAACATTGGACCCTATGGGAAAAATGTTTCAAAACGCTTCTTCTCTGAAACCACTTGGACAATTGAAACCAAACTGCCCAGGAATAGTCATTGGAAGGTCCTCTACAAAGTTTATGTTTTTTTTATGCCGATCGAAAATTCAAGATGGCCGCCACCGCAGGACATAGATTAACATTGGACCCTATGGGAAAATATTCAAATGCCTTCTTCTCAGAAACTACAAATATGATTAAAGCCAAACTGTACATGAATGTTCATTAGATGGTCCTCTACAAACTTTACGTTTTTTGTTCCGGTATGAAATTCAAAATGACGGCTACGGCAGGACTTAGTTTAACATTGGACCCTATGGGAAAAATGTTTCAAAACGCTTTTTCTCTGAAACCACTTGGACAATAGAAACCAAACTGCCCAGGAATAGTCATTGGAAGGTCCTCTACAAAGTTTATGTTATTTTTATGCCGATCGAAAATTCAAGATGGCCACCACCGCAGGACATAGATTAACATTGGACCCTATGGGAAAATATTCAAATGCCTTCTTCTCAGAAACTACAAATATGATTAAAGCCAAACTGTACATGAATGTTCATTAGATGGTCCTCTACAAACTCTACGTTTTTTGTTCCGGTATGAAATTCAAAATGGCGGCTACGGCAGGACTTAGTTTAACATTCGACCCTATGGGAAAAATGTTTCAAAACGCTTCTTCTCTGAAACCACTTTGACAATTGAAACCAAACTGCCCAGGAATGATCATTGGAAGGTCCTCTACAAAGTTTATGTTCGGAAATCCAAGATGGCCACCACCGCAATACATAGATTAACATTGGACCCTATGGGAAAATGTTCAAATGCCTTCTTCTCAGAAACTACAAATATTATTAAAGCCAAACTGTACATGAATGTTCATTGGATGGTCCTCTACAAATAATACGTTTTTTGTTCCGGTATGAAATTCAAAATGGCGTCTACGGCAGGACTTAGTTTAACATTGGACCCTATGGGGAAAATGTTTCAAAATGCTTCTTCTCTGAAACCACTAGGACAGTTGAAACCAAACTGCCCAGGAATGATCATTGGAAGGTCCTCTACAAAGTTTATGTTCGGAAATCCAAGATGGCCACCACCGCAATACATAGATTAACATTGGACCCTATGGGAAAATGTTCAAATGCCTTCTTCTCAGAAACTACAAATATTATTAAAGCCAAACTGTACATGAATGTTCATTGGATGGTCCTCTACAAACTTTACGTTTTTTGTTCCGATATGAAATTCAAAATGGCGGCTACGGCAGGACTTAGTTTAACATTGGACCCTATGGGAAAAATGTTTCAAAACGCTTCTTCTCTGAAACCACTTGGATAATTGAAACCAAACTGCCCAGGAATGATCATTGGAAGGTCCTCTACAAGGTGTGTGTTTTTTATGCCGATCGGATATCCAAGATGGCCACCACCGCAGGACATAGATTAGCATTGGACCCTATGGGAAAATATTCAAATGCCTTCTTCTCAGAAACTACAAATATGATTAAAGCCAAACTGTACATGAATGTTCATTGGATGGTCCTCTACAAACTTTACGTTTTTTGTTTTGATATGAAATTCAAAATGGCGGCTACGGCAGGACTTGTTTAACATTGGACCCTATGGGAAAAATGTTTCAAAACGCTTCTTCTCTGAAACCAAACTGCCCAGGAATGATCATTGGAAGGTCCTCTGTTTTTTATGCCGATCGGAAATCCAAGATGGCTGCCACCACAGGTCATAGTATTAACACAGGACCATATCGGGAAAATACAGAAATATCTTCTTCTCTGAAGCTATTGCACTGATTGAACCTAAACTATGCATCAATCATTGGAAGGTCCTTTACAAACTTTGTGTTTTTTATGTTAATCGTAATTCCAAGATGACTACCACTGCAGGACATAGTTTTTACATAGGACCAATTGGTTTTTTTTATTACCAGGTGAACGATACAGGCTCTTGAGAGCCTCTGGTCAATAAACTTTATATATATTTTCTAGTAAACCATTCTACATTATTTGTTTAATAAATTTCATGAAGAAACTTCATTTACATAAATCATACATTAAATATCTAAGGAGATATGTTTCAGGTAAGACAAAATCAGTCAAAATGATGAAAAGTAATCTAAATGTAATCAGAAAGTAATCATGATTACATGGTCAAAATGAATGTAATCGATTACATTACGATTACATGTAATCTAAAAAATGACCGATTACAGATTACATCTGATTACATGAACAAATGTAATCAATTACAACTGATTACGATTACCCCATGTCTGTATCAGAGCGAACAGGTAATAGGGCGAACGTGAATTAGGGCAAACAGACCCAGAACCTGACCCTATGCCAGTATGCCTATGGTACTGCAGGTTCTATGATACCGTGTATTCACATGCAATTTTTTGTTTTTAAACTTAAATTCCACAATGACATATTCTTCATTTGAATCATTTTGAATGTATAGGTTTTATTTGTGTGTCATCAATGATTTAATATGGAGTTTTTGGTGATTTGGTAAATACCAGAAGTGAAACTTGAATGTTCTTGTAATTCTTCTTAATGTCAATCATTGGGTGAAAGAAATATGAAATATTGACAGGGAATGTTAGACAACATTGTTATCATATTTTATTCAGGTATGGCATATAAACATATAAGCAGAAAGTTTTTATTGAAAATGTAAAGCCAAAGGTATAATTAACATGATGAGATAAACAACTCAGTGTCCCATTAGAAACAAAGAATGTTTATGATTGTGTTCTACAGAAATCACTTGTTCCAGTAGTTCCCCTGACTGTAATTTATTGCATTTGCTATAGTTTATTGCTCTTTAGCAGCAGAAGCAGCCATAATAATATTTTGTGCATAACCAGAATCACTCTGGCAATTAAGCTTTTTTTTATGACAAAGACATTTTTTTCATTAGTATTCGTCTCTTCATTTTTTTCTATAATATTTTTTACACAGTTAAGATAAATAACTGGGCAAAATACCTAAATCTTCTGTCGGGCTGATTAATTTTTTACTGGGAAAAAAAAGAAGAAAAAAGGGAGAAAATATTTTGTTGTAATAAAACACTTCCACACAGTATCTGTTCTATGGGGGTGTTTTGTAATTAGTGAAAGTACAGTAATCATACTTTCAAACTTAATCAGTTTAAATTTTATAGGAGACCATAATTCATTGTGATAGAAATTTCTGACTGACTCCTCTTACCAGACAAGTACTATTTCCTTCATTTTAGTTTACAGGCAACATTTTGGTAATAACTGTCCAATGCAAAATGGCTGGCAGATATTGAAACTTTGAACATTGAAAATTTATAAGTAACAAAAGAAAGAATGTTTATTATTGTGTTCTACAGAACATGGATGAAGTATAAGGTTATACTCTTGTTATCTGAAAAATGACCATGTTAGGTATTAAAATCGTGTAGAAATTTTGTGGTGCCATCATTGCAAATGTTTTCATGAGATTGAACATGATTTGCAATGTTTTGTTCTACTTAACGTTGTTGAATGATCTATTTTGTTTTAAGTCAAGTTGAAGACTTCTAAATTATATTCCAATACATTTAGTGATATCATTTTTGTGTAATTCATTTTAGAAAATTGGTTGTCCATATACAGAAGGAGTTGATGATTCATGGATAACAGAGTTGATCTTCAAACCAGGAGAACCTAGAATTAGATTGTTACAGTGGTTGTTCTCAAAGTAAGACACAAGTTATGAAACACTCATCTGACAAACATTTACCTGTAACAGAAACAGGAATGAGAATGAAATGAGACAATGGAAATCTTGGTTCTAATATGAGAAAGATACATCCAGTTATATCTTATAGATTGTATATTGAAGATAATGAAATTGATTTATTATCTTTTTCAACAAAATGTACATTGTACTTTAAAATGTTGAATTATGGAGGGTATTTATAGATAAAATTAAACGCATTAAATTTTTTTCCCATACAGACCTGTGAATTACCAGTAATCTTCCTTCCTGATGAAAATTAATTAGACAAAATAAAAAAATAAAATTTATGTGTCACTTTGGTACAGTCATATCATGATCCATAGGAAGAATCCTAATTTTTATCTTGGACTTTGAGATAGTGATAAAAAAAAATCTGGTCAGCAGTAAAAATGCTTAAATGAGAGAAGTAGTTTAAAAGCAGCAAAAATATGGAAATCAGATGAATTAATACTGTCTGTGTATGTAATTAACTAGATTTTGTGTATAATATTTATCCTTTTTAAGATTTGATACCCAGCTGAATGACATATTAGATCCTCAGTATGCTTCAGTGGAATCAAAGATGGATAGCAGAATGCAAAGTAAGTTTCCTAACTTAACTGGAAGTAAGTTGAGAGATTGCAGTTATATAGATTTCAGCAATACTATATTATATGAGGATTTTTTAAGTCTTCTACAGGAGTTCCATTTGCACCTTTTTTATATCCTTATAGAAAGCATATCTATGGGAAGAGGAAGAACTCTATTTATAGTGTTTTATCTAGGACTGAAAAGGGGCATGGTATTTTTTTTTTAAAAAGGGCACTTTGCACGTAGAATTTACCAAAAAGAGCACATAAAAAAAATAGGGTAGGTACATGTAGGTAGGCAAAACCATGATTTCTTGACTTTTAACAGTGCTTAACCAAAATGTGATGACTTACATGTAACAGCATTTTACAAAAAATACCAATAAAATGTGCTAAGGTAGGCCGAAAAAATAGGGACGGTACTGTAGGGAATCTTTGAACAGAGATATATTTTTTTCTGGTCTTATTCATACACATGACACAGGTACACAGGGATTTAGCCAGGATTTTGAGACCATTAGTCACTTTTGCCAAACAGGTTTTTATTTTTAAATTATGAATAAACAAGAATATAATGAGCTTAATCTTATAATCAGTTACGTTGCCTTATTGGTTAGTAATGGAGATTGAAAACCTCCTAGGATGGGAACATACTCTGCAAATTAACAACCAACTAATAAAACATAACATTGCCACTATTTTTATCTCAATACCACACACATTGTAATACACCCCCCCCCCCCCCCCTCCCCTTTTGAAATATTACTGTGCTTTGGTTTAATACCACATAAATTGTAAATACCCCCTCCCCCACCCTTTTTGAAATGTCACTGTGCTTTGGTCTAATACCACAACAATTGTATTAACTCATATTTGTGTAGTCTTCAGCAGAAAACAAAATTCTGCCTGTTTGCCCAATGGTCCAACTTCTAGATTCTTTGTAGGAAATCAGTATAAAACTGAAGCAAGTTGTAAACTAAATAATTATTTCTCAGACCTCATAATCGGATGCTGATCAATATATAAAAAAAACTTATATGCACCTCGTGCAGTGCATTTCAACGAATTGAATGGCCAACCTTTGCATATAAATGAAATATAAAATATGAGAATTAAGATTTCATTTCACAGAAATGAGAATAAATACATCAAAAGTTTGTTTGGTGAAAAGTAGCTTCGGTGAATTGTGAACTCCTGTTGATCGCGCCATTTTATTTTATTTTAGTTTCTTCAAAGGACTACATGTCCTTGGTTTCTTTGATCAAAGTTTTGACTTTTCGAGAAAATCACTTTCAAAATACTTAATGGATACGATAGATTTCAATAAACATGATATCCACATTTTCATAAATTTGGCAAAAATAGTTCGTTATGGCAGACATCGAGACGAATCGTAATATATTCTGTCGGCAACTTTCCCAATGCGAAATTGCGCCCATATGACGATTACAAAAATATGTCCACTTTAAATACATACTGTGGCATTTTGAGTACATGTCATAACTATAAAAAAAATATTATCGTTGATTGAATTCTTTGTCCAGGTGAGATCAAAGATTACGCAATCAAAACAAAAATTCTATAATCCGTTGATTGGCTTGTAACATGTAATAAAATTGTCATTGTAGTGATTAATTAGTTTTAATCAGCAAATGAAGAAGAATGAATTGTTACAAACATTTTTTTACGATTTTTTGAAAATTCAAGTGATAAATTACGGATCGTTTGAAGAAATGAAAAAGGGCACATCGGCAATACATGGCGCCACGGTTTTTTTATCAAAAGGGGCATGGCGCTCAGAAAAAGGAGCATGGCACCGCGCCATTCTATTTTTCTTTAGATAAAACACTAATTTAATTGAATAGCCTACACTTAGGAAACTGTTGAACATTTACATAAAAAGGATCTTTTTATGAATATGATACCTTATTATCACAAAAAACATTAATGCTGAAAAGTGACAAAATATTTAAACAGTTGGATACTGATGACCTTATTTAGAACATTTCAGTAGAGCTCATAATACTATTCAAAATGAGCCGCATCGGTAGTGTAATTTTAAGCATGCAGTAGATCTTTGGTTTGAGTCCCGATCGGGTCAAACCAAAGACTATTAAATTGGGCTTCTCCGCTAAGCACACAGCATTAACGAGAAAGAGAAAAAGATTGCTTGGCTCGGAATTAGGATAATGTGTCTGAGTGGGGGGACATGTCTATCCAAAGATTGTTGTTTCAATGAGCTAATACTATAAAAAGAAGAAAAAAGAAATAAGCATGTTTGTCTATTACAAAGTGAATCTCATCTCATTGCAAATTAACTTGTTCTCGCCATGATATACATCTGTAGCTGAAAATTTGCTGAGATGGTATTAAGCAACAATCACTCACTCCCTCACTATTCAAAATGATATTGCACAACAATAAACAAATAAAACTTAGAGAAAAAATGGTATCATCTATTTGTTTTGTGTTAGAGAAAATCAGACATGGAAATATTTGATATTCTTCTTATTTAGTTTTAATAAAAAAAGGCAAATATAATGTATTTTTTATGTAAATTTAAGGATTGCTGTTTGTGGCATCTACTCTTGGATTATGTCGTTATGATGATGTGGATCTTATTAGGGTATGTACACTCTAATTATATAATATTAAAGGCTCCTTGGTGACTTGAGTGGTTAAGGTCATTGGCCTCTAACCACAATTTCTAGTCCTAACCAGAGCCTGGGAGAGGTTCAAAATTATTTTTTAAAGTGAAAGGTCCTGGCACTCTGAGGAATATGGTGACTAACAAATTTGTCAGGCCAAAATGTTTTACTGGTGGTTTCATTGATTTTATTCACTGCCCAATAAACGCAGAGATTTCACTATATAGCATCTTTTTGACTGAGTACAGGTATACAGTGATTGCTGTAGTTGCATGCAAAGGATGATTTCCGCAAGTGGATAACAACAATGGCAGTTCCCATTGCAAAAATTAAAAATGATCACTGTTTGTGACCGGTACCTTTATATATCATTTCTAATGAATATTTTTATAGAAATCAGCAGATCTACGATTTAATGCAAGAGAAGTTTTAAGAGTTTAATAACCATAGCAAACAAAAATGGCACTTCAAATGAAAATCAGAAGGTCCGCAGGCACAGCTTATACCCAATGTAAGAGTCTGAAGTTGGTAATGGACCTCTGACCTACATAATTCAACCTAAATCTTGAATTTCATAGTCATATTTGAACAGAAATCATGTTTTTTATAGTATCTCTTGCATTCCACCTGTCTATGTATGTGGTTCAATAGTTTGAATTCCTTTTCGTACAACATTCTGTATTTTGCATTAAAAGTTTGAATTTGATGATTTCTTATTGTTTGTTTAAAATTGACAAGGGCCTTTAGCCCTTTATTTGATTGTGAGAGCAAGGATTAGGGAGGAGGAGGCACGTTGAACTATTTTAATCTACAATGAGCAGCTTTTAATTGTCCCTTCTTTTATTTTTTAATTTAACAGGGTATAACTACTGGATCCAAACAGGCAGCATTCATGGATAATTTGATTGACCTTGTATGTATAATTGACACAGCTGAAGACCCACAGAATAAAGCCTTGAGAAGTCCAGGGGTAGTTAGGTAATTATGATATGCAGTGTCTCTGGTTGTCCATGTAGCTAATCTATTGAGTTCCTTTCTCAAATGAAATGTTAATGACTTAATAGAAGATAGCAGATGTTTATGTAAAATATTAAAATTATTCCTATTTCAAAGATGGCTCTTTTCAACTTTGCAAGAATTTATTAAATAATTAATCAGTCTGAAATAGCATTGAAATGTACCAATTTCTGTAATGTCCAGTATCTAATACCGGAATTAATAAACATGAAAAAAATGACTTTTATGTTTTTAAACTCTGATTTGAATAAGTGGTCACCTCACTAACATGGTCAACAACCACTAAAAGTTTATCCTATTGTATCAGTTTACAGATATTTAATGGTCAGTTTTCATTTTTGACTTTAAAAAAATCTTTGGTAATTAATTTTTGAGGTGTTCTCAATACATGTTTATACTAATTAAGCAATGAAATTATTGAATAAATTAACTGTAAATTATTACAAATACTCTGCAGCATTACAAAGCATTCACCATGTTTTCCAATAAATTAACATTCCAATAACAGTAAAATGAGAATCATTACAGACGGAGCTAACAATCCAAATCTACCAATCTTAAATATGGTAAGCAGTGACTTGTCATATACAGTCATTTTTCCTGAATGGTGACTGCTGTATACAAGTTTGACTGTATTTATTTTACAATTTTAGGTAAAATTTCTTTCTTGTTCACTTAGTTACACTCAAGTCTATCTTTTAAAGAAACATCTGTTGTATCTCGTTCTGTTTGATTTCAACAGAGGAATTTTCTCTTATTGATGAGGAAGTTGTAATATTTAGTAACTATATTTAATTTTCAGTTGGTAATTTCTTTAAATGAATGACATAAACCAACAATTTCTTTGATATTTGATTTATGTAAATAAACGTTAGAGAATACCGAAGGGACAATTCAGAGAAACTGGCAACATAGGGTACACAAGACAAAGAAAAACACAATACAATATGTGTTGGACACCACTTTATGCAAACAAGCAGAAGTAATGTAAATAAGACATGAGTCCTCATACAAACAACTGGAGGTAAAGAAGGACCGAACAGTTTTTATGCAGAAATTGTAAAGGACATCTCAACACGGAACTCAGAACATAAAGACACATAATAGGACAACACCAAAAACTAAAAAAAATTAGCAACACAGACCTCACCAAAAACCAGGAATGAACTCAGGTGCTCGCAATGGGTAAGCAGTTCCTGCTTCTTATAAGACGTGCACTGTGTTACTCAGATATTTACTTTTGAATGTAACTTACTTTTAGTAATGATGTGATATTTTTGGATGTTATATTGTGGGGGAATACTAGATGGATTAAATTTAACTTTTGAATGTGTACCTTAGTCAGTTAATGTGTTATATTTGGATGGTATAGATTTGGAAAATGCTATATGGCAACATGTACACAGTAATCTCATAACGTTTGATTTTTTTTATCGGTACTGATAGTGATGAGATGAGTTTAGATGAACAGTTTACAAGTGACTGTAACTACATTGACACAGTCATGAACCAAGAAAAAATAGGAGCCATTTTTACTTCAAGATTAACTTTATTACCACCAGATTTACAGAGACAGGTGGAGGCATCATGGGTAGATCAGGGACATACTAGAGAAAAGTAAGGATAAGGGGCCATCGCTTGCATGATCTTATGGTAGTTGGATTTACAACTACCTGTGCAAGCAGTGCCTATCACCACTAAAGTTGGGAGTGTGAACCCCGTTCATGGCGAGGTACATACTCGATACAACATTATGTGATAAAGTTTGTCAGTGACTTGCGAAAGGTTGGTGGTTTTACTCCTGTTTCCTCCACTAATAAAACTGACCACCACGGTATAACTGAAATATTGTTGAAAGTGGTGTTAAACACCATAAACCAAACCTAAACCAAACCATCTATAATATTTAAAATGAATTGAAGACTGGTCTCAAGGAGTCCTGCATTTAACATGCAAATAAAATAGCAGTGTAATATGTAACTCTTCATGTGTCAAATATTTCTCATGATTATTAACAGAAAATTTAAACAGTGATGGTCAGCAATATCAACAAAACAAACAACAACTTCTCACCTCAGACTGGCTCAAATCATTGAACACAAAAAACACCATGACAAATGGCGTTGGAAATCTGTGCCGTGGATTAGGACAGGTACAAAAATGTGAAAACGTTATAAGTTGAAAAACTTGTGTCTTATCCATTTGTTGCTATGAACAATAAAATATGTTTAAACAAAAATATTGGAGCTCCAATAGCTATACAGATATTTACAAACAATAAAAAAACAGATTAGCTTCCACTCAAAATGACTACAAAAATGAATGACAGCATAAACATGGAAAGTACAATAGCAAGTCAGTGAATGCTCATAATTAACTAACTACTAACTGAGAAGGTAGAATATGTTGGTTTTAAGACCAATATTCTTAGGACAAAAAAAAATCAAGGTGTTTAGGTGCAAAGATGTATTAAGTACTGGTATTCAATATCTATGACTCATTTTAGTTAACCTAGTTTAAGTCCCAAGTGATCATGAGGTATTGCCATCACATTTTTCCATTCAAAAATATGCATGTATCTAGAATAAATGGTTAAGCATACATTTAAAAAGCTAGAACTATATTCATTCCAAGATTTGCTCTTAAAAATCCCAAATAGACAGTCTGATCTTCAGTGAGTATGTATAACTGCTGTTCTTTTGTACAGATTGTTTCTTTTGTAAAATATTGCTTTTTCCCTCTAATTTTCTAATATACTGGTTGGTATGTGTTAAGCTCTAAAAAAAAACTTGAATAAGAAATTAATGAAGATTTTTTTTTTGCACCCATGAACCTTTGGACCAACACAATAAAAATGTTGATAGAGAAAGACATTTCATCATGTGAAATATATCTAATTTAATAACTCCTAGAACATAAAATTATTCTGTTCAAATGAATGAAAATATTCCCAATGAAATTTTGACATAATTTAGTAATATACAAATAGTTGTTAAAAATCTTAATTTTTGTTGTGACAGTCCTCCCAAAGTTAATGTACAAAGTTTGATAGATTCAGCAGAAAATCTAGCAAAGGATATCCAAAGACAAAAAGAAATTTTAGAAGAAGTGCAAAAGAAAGTGAGTATTCTTATTAATTTAGTTATTGATATACAAAAGCACAACTTTTGGCATTATTATTGCCATATCAAATCAATACTTTGCTTTCAATTTAAAAAAAAAGACATTTTGGATCAAGCATGTGATATCTACTAGTCTTATGTTCTGTTGTATCTTTGTCACATAAGCTTGTAAGTTCTCCATTTCTTTAAATCTCAAAAGAAGTTTTAGATTTTCACATGGTTTGAAAAGTCCCATATGATTGTATCAATTTGATTCTGTCTGCAGGACATGACCTAATACACATATTATTTCATATGGAGATGTGCATGCTCTTTAATTCAATTTTCTTATCAGTTACATAAAAAAACATTATTTGTTTGCTTGGTTATCTCCATATTGAATATGAATATTATTGTTTCAGTTTAACCTTAATATTTTGAAATGTATGACATTTATTGTGCTAATGACATGAGTCAAAATTTGTCAAGGAAGACTGTTCTAAAGAAAAATTAAGCATTCAGTTGGACAATTTAGTTTATACACATGTTTGCTGCGACAAAAGAGGATATGTTGTATACACCAATGTGTTCTATGTACACCTTAATACAGTACATGTACCTTTGTAGACATATATATACTATACATGTAGGTATACAAAACTTTTAAACTGTATTTTTATTACTAATTGTTTTCTTAATGACTTTGACTTACAGTTTGACTATGAGGAAGAAGAGTTTTCTGAGAAGGATAGAGTCAGCAGAACATTACAGTTAGTCTTAACTGAACTGACACAACTTGTTACAAATTTCTCTTATTGCTATGAAAATGAAATGAGTCTCTGGTGTAACAAGTCTCCACCAATTCTGTCTGATTTAGGAACAGCATTTAAAAGAGTGCATAATCTTCTTCAACAGTTTGTCAGTGTAGGTATATTTGAATGTTATTTTGTTGTGGTCTGGTATTATAAAGAGTCCTAAGTTTATTTTTATCTCAAGGAAAAAAAATGTCAATATTTAATTTTTGAAGTGTTTCCTTTAACCAAAGATCGCATAATAGAAAAAAAAAATACTCCCCAAAAGAACCATATATTCTCTTATTTGGATTTCCTGGCATTTGATAATTGAAGGAGGTAAAGTCAGCAGGTGTCCTCAGGATTTTACCTCTATTTCAAAGGAAAATCAAACTAGATCTGATTTAGTATCACCAGAGGTGAATTTAATTTCTGTTGATGGATATCAAATAATTTGCATTTAATCCTGTGTAGAATCCCTAGGATTTGTTGGCTTCACCTTCAACCATTTTCTTCATATCACAATTGATTGGTCAATTACAATATGTGATGTCATTCCAGATAAGAGGATAGAAATTAATAGGACCTAGTTTTTCAGCCATGGGAGAACAACTCCAGTTACTAAATATATAAAATGTGTTTTCAAATTGATATCTGCATCATTTCACAATTGTTATTCTTGTTATATTCTTATAAACATTACTGAAAGCTATCCCATGATATAAAAAGGAGATTTTATCCAGTTGGAATAAGGTGCATCCAATTTTTTAGATCACATGGCCCAAAGGGCCATGTGAGCTATTGCCATCACTTGGCGTCCGTCGTCGTCGTCCGTCGTAAACTTTTTAAAAAATCTTCTCCTCTGAAACTACTAGACCAATTGAAACCAAACTTGGTCTGAATCATCATTAGGGTGTTTAGTTTCAAAATTGTGTCCGATGATGCCGTGCACCAACCAACATGGCCGCTGTTACTAAAAATAGAACATATGGTAAAATTGCAGGTTTTTGGGTAATAACTCAAAAAACGTTAATAATATCAGAAATCTGACATGGGGTAAAAATTATCAGCACAGCAAGATCTACCTATCCTGCAATTTTGAAGTAAATCTGATTACCCATTTTGGAGTTATTGCCCTTTTTTCATCAAATTAATTTTAAATTTTAATATTTTTCGTCTTATATTTCAAAAACTATAAAAGAGATAGATGTTAAGTTTAAATTGCAAAAATATGCAGCATGTCAAGATCTATGAAAAAGTTCCACAGTTGAAAATGTCTGACAACTGTGTGAAGAGTTATTCCTCTTGAAATCCCTTTTTTATTTGGTTGACTTTCACTGCTTTTGGTTACTCAAATAATCAAAGGGAAACAACTCTATTACAAAATGTGAAGTAGCAAAAGCTAAATTTTGACAATCATTGACATTTATGTTTTTTTATAGCAATGTTGATAACTTACATTAAAAGGGGAATCGCTGCCCAAATTTTTTGGAGAGGGGGTCTGCAATGACGAGGGCTACATTTGTTATTTTTTTACCAAAGTTATCAAGTTTTATTGACTGATGTTGTTATTATACCCAGGTGAGCTCTAGTTTTTTTTGCAAAATGATTATCTTTATGGGTTATTGATGGACCCTAAGAAAATTTTTTATTTCAAAAGGGGTCTAAAATGGGCCAAATTCAGAATTCTTGCATATTTGAAAGGCATATAGAATTTTCATTTTTCACCTAATTTTGATGCAGTTTTTTCTTTGAATTAATTGGGCCAAGAGTTGTTGACAGAATTCCTCTATCTCTTATGGTTTAGGAGATAAACTCAACCTAAAGGGGACAACAAAAACTGAATTTCAAAATTTGAACTTTCTTATTTTACATCCAATTTTAATGCATTTTTTTTTTTTTGCAAAATGGTCATCTTTATGGGTTATTGCTGGACCTTAAGCATATTTTGCTATTTTATTTCGAAAAGGGGTCTAATAGGAGCCCTAATTCCGAAATTTTGCATATTTGGAAGGCATATTTAACACTTGACATAGCAAGACAAGACAAATGTTCAAAATACAATGGACCCACATATTACTGTGTGCAGCAAAATACTGTATTCACACTTGTTCAACTTTCAACTGTTGACATACTGCAGTTCGTATCATGCCTAGCCATTTATTTTTATTAGTAATATGCTTGTTTGCTATTATGTCCCAAATAATCATTGTACTAATGTTTTTATTTTTCATCTTTCTTGTTTTAAAAATCTTCAATCTTCAAAATTTGAAGTATGGTACATTGTATACCAAAAAAACATATTTTCTTTTACAGTTGTTGAAAGGTTTCCAATCCATCAGACATTCATATTCAAATTTAAGCAGTGAAGCTTCAGTAAAGTTACAGAAATCAGGAATGAGATCAAAGGCAGATACCAGTCTGGGTAAGACTATAAAAATCATAAAAATGTAATACTACAATAGTTTATAGTTTGAAATCCAACATTTTTCAAAAACTCACAGGGGTTGTCGTGGTCATGATCATATGGTAGTTGGATTTACAACTACCTGTATAATAATGCCTATCACCACTAAAGTTGTGAGATCAAACCCCATTCATGGCGAGGTTGTACTCGATACAACGTTATGTGATAAGAGTTGTCAGTGACTTGCGACTGGTCGATGGTTTTCTCTCTGTATTCCAGTTTCCTCCACCAATAAAGCTGACTGCAACGATATAACTTAAATATTGTTGACAGTGGCGTTAAACACCTAAACCTCAACAAATCACAGACAATGGTTTGTTTCTGCAATGTTTTTCACATTGTGATGCCCAAAAAGGGTCATTTGTTGTGAAATGCATGAATCTCCCATCGAATATGCTCATCACATATGTACAGTCTTGTGAGAATAATGTATAATATCTAGACAATAGATTCACATTGAAAAATATTTTAAAAATTATTCTCGCTGAAACAAGTCGATTAATTTGAATGCGAACTTGGATGGAATGTTATCTGTAAAATGTGTGTGGTCAGTAGGAAATATATGATGGTGACCACTACAGGAAATAATTTAACATAGGACCTTATGAGAAACTGAATAAAAAAAAATTCAGAACTACAAACCTGACTAAATCAAAATTATACAAACTTTAACAGTCATTGGGCAGTCCTCACGATGAGCACTGGTCTCCCGGCCCAAGACAAGTAAAACATTGTTCGGACCAGTAAATTTTCCAGTTTTATTTAGAACTATATAAAATTCTAACATGACATCCTTCTTTCGCTTTGAAAACAAACGAGCGATTTATCGATTGGGTATAATTTCATTAGCACTTGCACCGGTTCATGTGACTGACTTTCCCGTCGTAAATGTGCATGTTGATAAATTATTGTCTGCTCGAATTTGGTGGCATAAATTGTGTGCGACATTGTCCACTAACGTAAATATAAATTACTGTCTTCCAATCAGAGTATACTACTGTATTTGTAATCTTAGACATATCAGAATTGAAATAATTCATGGAAGCAAAATGTGTTTCGAGTTTTAATATGGGTTGGCAGATATTAGTACATTTTATACTAATATCCGCCAATCCATGTTAAAACTCAAAACACATTCTGGCTTCCATGATTTATTTCTTAATTCTAACATGACCTCCTTCTTTCGCTTTGTTAACAAACGAGCGAGTTATCCATTCGGCATAATCTCATTAGCACATGCACCGGTGAATGTGACTGATTTTTTTCCATTGGCAGCATAAATTGTGTGCGACATTTTCCGCAAACGTAGATATAAATTACCATCTTCCAATCAAAGTATACTAACGTATTTGTACTGTTAGACATATCAGAATCGAAATAAATCATGGAAGCGCGAATGTGTTTTGAGTTTTAACATGGGTTGGCGGATATTAGTAAATTTTATCTCTCGCTTCTGGCTCGGGATAAAATACTAATATCCGCCAATTCATATTAAAACTCCCAACACGTTCTGGCTTCCATGATTTATTTCTTAAATAAATTCATGAATTTGATTCTGACCAGTAAATTCTAATTTTCGTTTCAAGGACTGATTGGGTGGTATCTTACAAAGTTTTCTATCAGTGTTAATCAAAGGTGGCTTACTATCATAAATCCCAAGGCTGTGTAAATATTATGAAATTTCATTAACACAAACTTGGGTTAATGTCTGACATGTGAATGAAAAAAATAAGATTATGAACAAAGTCCCATAACTCTGCAGTGACAAAACTGAAAATTGTTAAAAATTAAAAGCCTTTCTTTCATTAATCCGTGGGCTGTAAAGAATTTTATAAAATTTCAGTTAATGTTGTCTTGTGAATTAAAATAAAAAACATTATTTGATAAACCAAGGCTGCATATATTTTTCGTGAAATTTGGTGAATAGAAACTTGATTAGTGTAAACAATATTTTATTGAGACCAGAGGCTCTCAAGAGCATGTATCGTTCACCTGGTTATAAAAAGAACCAATTGGTCCTATGTAAAAACTATGTCCTGCAGTGGTAGTCATCTTAGAATTCCGATCAACATAAAAAACACAAAGTTTGTAAAGGACCTTCCAATGATTGAAGAACACATTTCTGTATTTTTCCCATATGGTCCTGTGTTAATACTATGACCTATGGTGGCAGCCATCTTGGATTTCCGATCGGCATAAAATACAGAAACTTTGTAGAGGACCTTCCAATGAACATTCATGTACAGTTTGGCTTTAATCATATTTGTAGTTTCTGAGAAGAAGGCATTTGAACATTTTCCCATAGGATCCAATGTTAATCTATGTCCTGCGATGGTGGCCATCTTGAATTTTCGATCGGCATAAAAAAACAGAAACTTTGTAGAGGACCTTCCAATGATCATTCCTGGGCAGTTTGGTTTCAGAGAAGAAGCGTTTTGAAACATTTTTCCCATAGGGTTCAATGTTAAACTAAGTCCTGTCGTAGCGGCCATTTTGAATTTCATATCGGAACAAAAAAACTCAAGGTTGTAGAGGACCATCCATGAACATTCATGTACAGTTTGGCTTTAATCATATTTGTAGTTTCTGAGAAAAAAGCATTTGAACATTTTCCCATAGGTTCCAATGTTAATCTATGTCCTGCGATGGCGGCTATCTTGGATTTCCGATCGGCATAAAAAACAGAAACTTGGTAAAGGACATTCCAATGATCTTTCATTACAGTTTGGGTTCAGTCAGTTCATTAGTTTCAGAGAAGAATATCTTTGAAATTTCAGCCAATCAGAGCATATTATTGGCCCTGGCAGCCATGTTGAATATCCGACTGGAACGAAAAAATTGAAATGTGAAAAGTTTACAGACGACGGACACCAAGTGATGGCAATAGTTCACATGAACCTTTGGTCCAGGTGAACTAAAAAGTAGTCATACATAATATATGAACATACAATCAGAGGATTGGAAAACAAGTGGTTTAACACTTTATTGTCAAATGTACAGACGGACCACGGTATACCATATGTCGCATCTGAATAGTGTATTAAAATTTTACAAATAACAATACATTATTCTGTAATCAATTTTATATTGAATTTTTCCTTCTCCTTCATCATACATACATAGTTTACATGTAGAATCAATCAACAGCTGCCACTCCATTTGTTGTTCATGGAAATTTCTAAACAAGAGACCATTTCTCAATGACAATTTATATTTCGTACAAAGAGAAACAATACCTCACTTTGAAATCCCTTTCGTCTTTTATGCATGAAGAATATATGTTATAGATCTCTTTTTATGTCGTCACAATTAATGACCTTGTTACACATCCCATCATGAGCATGATCAACATATTTCTTGTATTTCAGCATCAGCTGGTCAGGCAGCATTAGAGAGTTTTCAGGAATGTGTTGGTGTTCTTGAAGAGTCCATGCAGAGAATAGATGTGGCAGACAACAGCTCAAACATTTCCTTTAGATCATCTATTTTGAAAGTTTGAAGTCATACTTCGTGTTATAATTTATTTTAAATATATGTACATGTTATACCATTGTTTTCAGTCTTTATTTACCCATATTATATGATAAATAATTGCTCATGACCTGTTCAGAGGTCCATCACAACACTGACATTAATACAAAAACTATTCTGTTCATCCGGTATGATTTTTTTTAGCAGTTACATAACTGTTTTCAGCTATTTTCTTCTGAAATTTATTTACCAAAAGTTGTACGACACTTTCAGAATGGGTAAAAAATGGACATATCTAAAGGGCGTGTAGATGGTTTCAGCTATTTTTCATTGATTTTCAGTCATTTTATTTTTTAACCAGAATCATCCTGGTTCATAAAGCTTTTGTAGGCTGGTTGGTCATTTGAATGTGACGCAATATACATGCAAGAGTCGCCAGATATCTGTTTTAAAAATTAAGTCCCAAGATCCAACACACCTATTTTTATATTTTATGATGCAACAACTCCTTCAAGAATGGTTCAATGCAGTAACAATGTGAATCTCAATATGCTAAGAAGTATGTCACGTTTTCAGTCATTTGATACAGATACAAAAACACTCATGATATTTGATTTATTGATTTAGTTTGGAGGGATTACAATTTAATTTCAAAACTATTTCATGAAATTATAAATAGCTGATTGAATACAGGACTCTACAATTCATACCAGCTCCCACTAGCACCTGGCTAGTAAGGAAACACTAGCCCTATGCCCCAGTCTAGTAAAAATTGCATAAAATTTGCTTATTCAAATAGAACAACCATATTGAAACATTTTTCATGTTTCAGACTTTTATTTAAACTTTTTTTACAGTAACAAATTCAGTTTTGTCAACAATATCTGGGCCTGTCTTTCTGCGAACATCGCACTACATAATTAACGTTCTTACTGGAATCATAAATGAGCCACGCAAACTTTGACTTCCAGACATAGTGGAATTTGCGCTTTCCACTTTTAGAACCCGAAACTTAATCACTTTTTTGGCTTGATACTTCAGTGGGTATTGCATTAACAGGCCAGTTTTATGATAAGTTAATTCAACCAGTTTATTTTTAGCAAAAAATTTTTATGAAGGTTTTTGATTTTTTGCTTATCATGGTCACTTGCAAGCGTTAAAAGTAGGCGATTTAAACTTTTATGTCAGAGTCAATTGTGTGGTTTAAAAGACCGGAAAATCACAGCCAGATTTTATAATGAAAAATACGATCGGTGATGGAATGAAAATGTTCCGAAAATATCAACTCGCCGCCTGGCGATCAATACAGAATTTATACTCGAATTTTACAAAAGTAACTCGCAGATGCGAGTGTTTTAATTGCATTGTAGAGCCCTGGAATAGAAGAAGTTTGTTGAAGTTTTGAAGAAAAATTCCTGTCTGACCTCAGAGATAATAGATATATTTCAGGAAATTCTGTTGAAGTTTTGATTCTTGAGATCAATTGCTGGGTATACATGGGATATGTACATTTCCAATCAAACAAGTTGGACTCACCATTTTCAGTTGGGACTCTACAAAGTCTTCAAATTTTTTATGTTTACAATGGTGGGACTCCTCAAAATAAATTTCTATGAGTATCCCCGAGTCAAATGATTGTAAGTTCCAGGAATGCCCATGTTTGCTTAATTTAACTAGAGGCTCACCTGGTTTTCAATTTTACATCTAAAGTTAATAGAAGAGGCGGGTGTTACACATAATTTTGAAAGTGGGTCACCCAAAGATCATTTCAACTCAAATTTCTGAGCAAAAGATTTAGATGTGATCTTTATCTCATAATATTCCTAAATGGAATAAACTGGCTGAAAAAAATCTCACAGAAAACCCAGAATATATGTTAAACTACTCATTGCCATGTAGCTGCAGTTAAAATTTGAGCTCATTTTGATTTATACTAAAGCAGCAATGAAATTTCTATTTTTAGTAACAGCAGCCATCTTGAATGGAGGGTGGGGCTGTTGGACACAATTTTGAAAGGGACCCACCCAGGGACCATCCCTGCCAGGTTTGGTTTAATTTGGTTCCGAGGAGAAGATTTAAATGTGATCTTTTATCAAAATATGCCTTATTTGCATAATCGGTATAAATCGGCTGACAGAAAAATTTCACAGAAAAGCCTGGAAAATATGTTAAAACTACTTGCCATGTAGCTGCAGTTAAAATTTGAGCTCATTTTGACTTATACTAAAGCAGTAATGGACAATTGAAGAAATTTCTATTTTTAGTAACAGCAGCCATCTTGAATGGAGGGCAGGGCTGTCGGACACAATTTTGAAAGGGATCCACCTAGGGACCATCCCTGCTAAGTTTGGTTTAATTTGGTTCAGAGGAGAAGATTTAAATGTGATCTTTTATCAAAATCTGCCTAATTTGCATAATCGGTATAAATCGACTGAAAGAAAAATTTCACAGAAAAAACCCGGAATATATGTTAAACTACTCCTTGCCATGTAGCTGCAGTTAAAATTTTAGCTCATTTTGACTTATACTAAAGCAGCTATTTTTAGCTTGGCGACCATCTTGGTTGGAAGTCGGGATCACCAGAAACATTTTTGGAAGGGGGACATCCAAGGACAATTCCACCAAAGTTTGGTTGCAATTGGCCCAGTGGTTTCTGAGGAGAAGATTAAAATGTGAAAGTTTACGACAGACAGCAAGTGATGGCAAAAGCTCATATGGCCTTTGGCCAGGTGAGCTAAAAACATTGAAACAAAGCATCACTCTCCCAGAATCATTATTTCTATGTATGCACTTAATAAAACTTCAGAAAGTCATGTGGTGGTGAGCACAAGGAAGCATGACAACTCGCACACAAATTGGGATTGCGTCAACAAACCAGAAAATTCATCAAGTTGAAAACGATTTGTGATGTTTAAATGGATCTTAGTATTCAATCATTTTGACCCCAGTAAGCTTAAAACATGTGAACAACACAATTGTGCGATTCTCGCTTTCCTCTACAAAAACGATTGATGTGCATTGCCATGTGACCTCCTGCACATATTATTAGGTGCTACATAACTTGCGAAGTACCAGTAATCGCTGAATGACAATTATTACTTATAACTCAAAACATAATTAACAAGGAAAAAAGAAAAATCTCCTCTTGTATAATATCCTGCTTAAAACATCTATTTTAATCAACCGTATTTACACATCATTTTAGTGTACTACTTTTTCCAGGGAATAATGTTTTTTTTCTTATGTAAAGAGGCTTCAGTTCCAGTGCCTGAAATGGACGGTCGCCAAATGTGACTAATATCTTATTCGGGCGACCAAAAGCTGCTCCAAATTAGGTAGTCACTGGCCCAACAAAAAACGTTTGGGCGATTGCCTATTAGACCGTTAAAAATTTTTGTTTTTCCGAAACCCGACATAAACTGTAACGGTAGATAACTCTTCTGTTCTAGTCGAAAACAGTTTGTTACGAGCACAGCGATTGGTCCAAATACATTTTTGTAGCCAATGAATACACAGCTAATGTAATTTACTGTTCTCCCCAATTATGTATTTTTATCGAGCCAATCAATACACGTTTCCTACACGTGTTCATGTAATACACAAGTATTCACTAAATATTAGAAATGTGTTTCTTTATGATTTAATTATTAATTGTTAAAAATCACGGACGAAGTGGAAAGTTGTGAACAATAAAGAGAATTCTGTCAACTTATAATGTTTGCGATCTGGTATCCACGACCACGGTTCGGAAATTTATTCATTCAATCTGCTGCAAAATGTACATCATACAACATGTACGAATTTCATTTTACAGAAATCGGAAACCTTTTTGTGTCAATCCTTAGGTAATCATTGAAAAACTTTTCCCCAACAACGGAGAGAAAATCGTTGACAGTAATGTCAAACTGACTATGGAAACGAGCTGGCCTGTCACTTCTTTTAAACTTTTCATAGTTCATGTGTACACACAGGCACTTGTGTAGAGTCAAAAATATGCTCGCTATGTACCTAAAATACCACAAGGCCGGACTCACTCCTACTACCCCTGTCACTTCAATCGCTATTTCCGCCTTTCGATCGTTCTCGGGTTTTATCACTGCCTTACGAAACATACCTGAGAAGTTCAGAAAGAAAAGTTTGGGAAACGTAATTATATATCAGTATTGTTATTGTATAATTATAATGTTTTTTGAATACAATTATTTCCTATGCCTTATTTTTAGTATTATTTGCATACCAAGAAGCACTGAAGTTTTCATTCATTTTGTCAGTCATATTTTGGCACCTTGTAATGTTTCTAGTGTTTAGTAATTATATATGATTAAACCCGAGAACGACGGAAAGGCGGAAATATGTCGCATGTGACCTACTTTCGCTTTGCTGCCACTTAGGTGTCCATTGTCAACAAAATCTGAGGATTATCTGTCATTATGGGGGTGCAGATGGTAGGAAGATATAAAAAATGGGTTTTCCTTGAAGAAAAATCATTTCACTACACAAATTAGTAAGCGATTTGCGTAACAGAAAATGACAGCACCGTTTGTCATTTCATTTCATTTCAAGATTAAAGCATTGATCTATGATTAAAGAAATTAAATTTGGTAATTAAAGCTATCTAATTAACACATTTATGTAATCAAAACAAATGAAAATAATCATCCCGTTAAGTTTATTTGTGATTTATTGATAAAGGGACTTGGTTATCAAAACATAAGTTATTTACAAATATTAATGAATTGCCTCTTTGATGTCCATTTAATATTTTTTTTAAAAAGTATTTAAATTCAATCAAATTATTTTTATTATTCAGTACTGAAATAAACAACGTCTACATGTAAAAAAAAATTAAAAAAGTTTTTAAATTCAATCAAATTATTTCTATTATTCAGTGCCGAGATGTCCTGATACCGTTACACATGCGGTTTCTAATTTCCTTTCTAAATGATTTTTGAAATTTCAGCCAATAAGGGAGCAATATTGGCTTAGCAGCCATCTTGAAATTTCGAAGAAGGAAATGTTTTAATGTCATGGACCACCTAATTAACATTTCTGCCAAGTTTGGTGCCATTTGCTCAGTGATATTCAACAAAAAGGATCGAAATGTGAAAATTTATTGGGTGCAGAATGACGACAGTTGGAACGAGATGACAATATCTCACTTGGACCTTTGGTCTAGCCTCACCAGAAAATTTTACCCATCTTTCAAGCTATTAAAGGAAAACTCGTTAGTTGAACAGTTTATATAATTCAATACATTATAATTTTTTATTTGTAAATAACAAATTTTTTATTAAACAAAAAAGCATTAATATTAGATCAACTTCAATACAATGTTTACAATTTGTATATCGTCCTAATTTTTTATTAATATTCCATCCCATGTTAGATCCTAATCATATTTTGCTGTTAAAAGTTTCACAAATTGTAGGACCACCAACTTTTTTGTGGGACTGGCAGAAATTTGCATTCTGTCAGTCCTATGTCCGACAGAAAATTTGAGGTATTCGCGAAATCTGCATTTGCATATTTTTTCTGAATTTTTTATTTGAAGTGGTTTATAATCAATACATTTTCAAAATGTATTGATTAAATCATTTCTGAATTAAAAAAACGTCCTCCATATTTGTCATGTTTTGCAGATCTTTTTATTAACAAATTGAAGAAACGGTCGTATAGTAGTTGGATTTACAACTACCTATGTAATCAAAGTCTATCACCACTGCAGTTGTGAGATTGAATCTCGCTCAGTCCGAAGTGTACTCGATACAACATTATGTAATAAAGTTTGTCAGTGACTTGAGACAGGACAGTGGTTTTCTCCCAACACTCCGGTTTCCTCCACCAATAAAACTGACCGCCACAATATAACTGAATATTGTTGAAAGTGGCCTTAAACACCAGAGAAAGAGAATATAGCTGAAAATAACAGAAATACCACTATTAAAAATAAGTCATCTCACACCTTGATTACAAGAAATTACACCAAAACGATTAGCACATTTTCACAACTGAAGTCATAAACTGCACCAGTACAGACATTTTTGGTGTATAAAAAAACGAAAATTAGAACACTGCTCAAAAACCTGGAAAAATATGTTCACCATGTGGGTAATCAGAATAGTGAATTTTAGAGGCCAAGTCTTAAAACTTCTCAAGTTGTGGAGTTAATATCTGAATCTGTGTAATATATCATATATCATAAGGGCTGTCGTGATTGTATGGTAGTTGGATTTATAACTAGCTATGCAATCAGTGCCGATCACATCTGAAGTTGTGATTTCGAATCCCGTTCAGGCAAGGTGTACTCGACATTATGTGATCAAGTTTGTCAGTGACTTGCGACAGGTCAGTGGTTTTCTCCACCTATTAAATAGACAGCCACGATATAACTGAAATATTGTTAAAAGTGCCGTTAAGCACCATAACCCTAACCCTGTAATATATTATAAAAAAAATAAGTGTGACGGACAAAAAGGTCTTTGCTACACCCCACAGCACAATGCAATGGATAAAAATAATAAGAATCAGAAAATGGCCAAAGACTATCAATGTATAAAGATAATCAAAACCACTTTACCTCAGCAGCATTATAAATCCTGAGGAATTCTTTATACTGGACTGAAAAATCTGAAATGTTTTGGAAAAATCATAAATCCTTCAACTAACTTATCATTCATTACAAGATTCAAGGATTTCATTTGATTCATAATCCGATCAATTAACCATTTGCACATTTTCAGGGGCCGTCATATCCATGATTGTATGTTAGTTGGATTTACAACTACTTGTACAATCAGTGTCTATCACCACTAAAGTTGTGAGTTCCAATCCCTCTCGTGGCAGGTGCATTCGATACATTATGTGATAAAGTTTGTCAGTGACTTGCGACAGGTCAGTGGTTTTCTCCACCAATGTTGTGTTTTACAGAAAAAAGGGTTGTTTTTCATGCACAGTTCAATGAAAATATAAAAAGAATTATATTGTAACAATTTGTGAATATTCTTTTTGCTATGAAATTATCCTGAAGTTCAAACATCTACAAGTTATGAGAAAATTTTGCTTAAATATTTTGCCTTTTCTCCTTTCCAGTGCTAGACAGAGTAACATTTTGCTAGATATACATGTAATATGGTTTCCTCTATCAATAAGGAATCATCAAAATAGTAATACAACTAAAATATTGAAAGCCAGTTACATTCTGTTAAAATATATGTTGTTGACAAACTACAGTACACTACTTCAACAATAATTCATATTGAATAAATCTTCATTCACATTTAAATTTAAAAAAAACAAACAAGACCCACAATTATACTTATGTCATCTGTTATTACCTCACAGATAATTGAACTTTGATGCACTGGAACCTACTGTTGGCCGAGGGCCTGAAGGTCCTGCATCAGTTGTTCTTTTAAATTGATCTGAAAAATAAAACTAATATTATTACAAGTTGAATAAGAGCTCTTATGCTCACCTGAGTCTCTGGCACAGGTGAGCTAATAATAAAATAAAACATGATAATTTAGCACATTTTATGTAATGAACATAGTCATAGAGATGAGTAGTTTACATAAATATTTTAAAAACTAACATATTTACATTTGAATATTGTTTAAAATTATCACTGCCGCTTGCATAACATAGAGTATAAAGCTTCATTTTCTACAAGTAAAGACTTATTTTCTTCATGAAGTGATTGGATGTTTAGTTTCATTTTCAAATTCTGATTTCCTACATGATTTTCATGATCAGTTTTGCCAATAGTTTTGTCCAAATTAATTGATAGAAATTCTGCCCTATCTTCCATTTTGCATATTTCCTTGATCAGTTCATTTTTTGAAAGCTTAAAAAGTTCTTCTTCACGAGATGCGTTATATGCCGATTCAAAATCATTTTTCATAAAGTCCAAAGATTTTGTGAAGTTATTTTCAAATTCGACATCGCAAACATCTACATCATCTGAACAGCCTAACCGTGAAAAATAATCTGGTGAAAAGGTCCAACTATCATCAACCTTCTGTTCAAAATTGAATTCTGGAGATTCATAATCGAGATATCCATTTGCATTTTCAATGTGATCATCCATTATAAATGAAGTGGAATTACGTGGTGCTTTAGGGCTGTATCTTGGTCTTAATTGTCTTCTTTTCGATTTCTTCGACAAATTCCCATGAATATAATGACATTTTGATATTACATCACGACACATTGCACAAGAATCAGTTTCACTAACAGCAGTAATACTAGTATTATTATGAAAACATCCACTACTCCGATTTTTACGTTTCCCGCGTCTTGTTTTCCTTTTTCTTTTACATTCTGTCTCAAACTCCATTTCTTTAAATTCTTTCCTCCTTCTTTTACTTTCAGTCTCATACTCCATTTCTTTTAATTGTCCGACACTACCTTTAACTTCTTTTGCAAATATTTTGTGTGATGAGACGTGGATACGACGATGTTTTATAGTACCGAGTCACGTGGAATAAACAGACTGGTTTCTTGACTATAAAAGATATTACTACTGGTACTATTGTATAATTGGCAGGGAACCAGCCTAGATCAAATGACATTTACGTCACGTACACGCATTTGAGTCAGACAAACGTTTAACAACATGAATATCTTACTATTTACTGAAAGCATTTATAAAATAAAATAAATTGTTAATATTTAATATCAAAAAATTGTTTTGTCTATCATTTCAATATTTCTTAATTGATGAAAAAAACCCAGAGTAAGTTGATGCTGCAACAATTTAAATAGCTTTATGGTTTTATTATTTTCAAAAAGTCTCGTACTCTATTATTAGAATGTGACAGTAAAGGTTCGTGATACGTTGACCATGCTGTCTGAGGAAACCGACGTCTTATCTCTAATAATAACACTGTATTATCAAGGATTTTATCTTCAAGATTTTAGTATACGAAAGAAAACATTTATAGGGACTAGAAATCAATTTAATTTTATCAGAGATTTGAAATAACAATGCCTAAAGGAGGAAAGAAAAAAGGTAAACCGTGTTGTCAACGGCCTTGATGGATGAATTATGAAACGCATATTTGTTAATCCTAAAGTAAAGTTCCCACGAAAACCAACATTTTCAGTATTTAGCGAAACAGTGAAAACATCGAAATATTGTTTTTGATTCTTGATCACAAACGGATGTGAAAAATACTGGATATACATTTGAAACTCGTAACGTTGCGCAATATTCGCCATATGGTTTATTTCTATTGATTGAAGTTTTGAAACCTGTCCATATTGACCCTACAGCAAATACTCAAAAGTCATGAAGTAAATCCGACTTTATGTCTTCAATTCCATCTTTATCCATGTATCAATAGCATATTACAGGAGTCTGAAGTTCTATCAATAATAAGGCATAGAGCCGAGGGGCAACTATAAAAAAAACCACCAGGAGTGCAACGCATTTTTGGGGGGTCACAAATCAAATCAAATAAGTTTTATTTAAAGTCGAAATATCTATAACACATAACATAAGCTCTAGTGAGCTTTTGAATCGACTATTACATTAAATAGACTGCTAAATTCAACACTTTTAGCCATAATTGGCCGGGTCAAAGTATATAAATGAGCACCGGAAGGTTAAATCTTCTCAATTATGTCGATATTTGTACTTTACAGACTTTTACTCAGTCGTGAGGACGGATTTTTTCACTTGGAACCCAATCTCCAAAACCATGACGTGAAACCAAAGTTGTAGTAGAGTTTTGAATATGATTGTGTCTATTTAACAAATCAATGCCGGACACAGTAAGCATACAGATTTTTTAACATGATTTTATTTAGTTTTTCCAGTATCTGTGACTATAACTATATATAGGTGCACCAATCTAATGGTGGATAATACAAACAAAAGAAGAAGATGATGGGAACAGAATATCACTATATCAGTAACACAAAGTTTTAGCACTGACTATTGCTGGTCACAATGTGATAATTACTGGTCAGTGTGGTACAGGAAAATCCTATTTATTGGGGTAAGAGTTGCAACTAGTGATGGGAATCGGTAACATTTTCAAGATCGATGATCGTTGTATCAACATCAATCGATCATCGGTGACAATTCCCTGCTAAATATATTTACTGACTATAATTAATCAAATAGCTTTTTTTCAAGAGTATGATTGACAAAAGTAAAGATATGAATAAAATTGTATCATAAATTTATAAACTATAATTTTTCCATTAGTAAACATTAACTTTAAAATAGAACAAAACAAAAGATCGTTTTCCATATGTGTAACACCTGATATAGATAGATAAATAATAGACTAGTCCAAATATGTGTTTGACAAAAGTAAAGATTTGAATAAAATCAAATAATATATTTACAAACTACAATATTTCCATTTGTAAACATTAACTTAGAACAAAACAAAAGATCGTTTTCCATATGTGTAACACCTGATATAAAATGGACTATTACGGGAAGTAGATAAATAATAGACTAGTCCAAATATGAAATAGAAATAGAAATAAGTTTATTAACCAAATCAGGGCCCCAGGAGGGCATATGCAAATAACAATTATGATTGATACACAACAACAATACATACGCTTGGACAAAATTGCCAGATGTTTGTCAGTATGACTGAGGGCAAAAAAAACCAGCTGGGATAATAAAACTGCAATATTTTTGTCAGTATGGAGACAGAAAAAAAAACCAACCAAAGAACAAAGTTAAGCATATATATTTTAGACACTATAGAATCAGAATCGACCACAAGGTTTAAGAATCGATCATCGGATCGTATGATGACGTCCGACTGATTAGTCGATGTTTCTGATGATTGGTACACCACTAGTTGCAACACAAATAATTACTGTAAGTCGATTGTCAAAAAACCTGTATGTTTACTGTGTCCGGCATTGATGTGTTAATTAGACACCGTCATATTCAAAACTCTATCACAGCTTCCGGTTTCACATCATGGTTTTGGAGATTGGGTTCTAAGTGAAAAAATCCATCCTCACGACTGAGTAAAAGTTCGGTAAGTACAAATATCGACATAATTGAGAAGATTTAACCTTCCGGTGCTCATTTATATACTTTGACCCGGCCAATTATGGCTAAAAATGTTGAATTTAGCAGACCCCCCAAAAATGTGTTGCACTCCTGGTGGGTTTTTTTATTATAGTTTCCCAGCGATCTTCGAGGTGCCCCTCTATGCCTTATTATTGATAGAACTTCCGACTCCTGTGCTGACACACAGGGCCTTGTCACTATCCACGTAAATATATACTTTTATAGTCCTATTTGCACCGGCCTTTGGTTTCCTCTGCATTTGTACAACTACCATACAGTACTTGTCCATGTGCATAGGACACGGGGAGGACTTGACCACTACACTACATGTGAGTTAACCATTGATGTCTGATGTGGCCAACAATGTCATAGTCGATGGCACTTAATTATTATTATAATTATCATTAGTATGAGTATTTAGTATATTTTATGGGCAGATTTGTTCATTGTAACGTACAATATTTATATTTTTATTTTTTAATGAATCACTGTAATGACTTTGCCCCTTGTGGGCCCTCTATTGGACAATAAAAATTCTTATTCTTATACTATCAATGCATAAACACAAACAAGGGCGGACACTTTTTTTTTTACCCCCGCTCGCTTTCAAGTTGTGTTTGTTTTTTAAATTCCTTCTAATATATTCGATTTCCAGTCAAATCAGTCCCAAAAAATAAATAAATAAAAGTTATGTATAAATATGAATTAATATTTTTGGTTAAAAGATGTAAAATTTAGATTTTATTGATGAGCGGATTCTTTTATTTTCGTATCAATGGTAAACATTTACTGATACAAAACATAACTGTACTAGACAGTTTTACATTCTTCAATAATTAAAACGTATTGGATGTATTTAAAGGGAAACTTCGCAAAAAAAATATTTTTTTTATGTTTTTCCTGATGTATAAATATGGATGTTTATATGTATTATGTTGGATAAGGGAATGAAATCGATTTTAAAATTCAGTCAACGATAGATGGATGTCGCCATTTTGATAGCATCTTGATACCAATTATCACGTGATGTCTAAATACCACCACGCCCCAAAACAAGCGTGACAAACCGGGGTCCTCATTCAGTGTCGATATGGCTTGTCAGGCGTGATTCTTTTTATTTTTCTTATTATTCTAAATATATGAATTTATTACATAATCACTTTTTGCAGATTTACTTTTTGTTTCTATATACTTATGACAAAACAAACGAATCGGAGAAAATGGTCTGTCTTTAATGAGACACATTTACAAAAGATTTTTTTTGAAAATTGAAGAACTACGAAGTTATGTGGAAAAAAAGAACGGACATCGGAACAATGCCATGAATTCATAAAAAAATAAAAATAGGCCTATACTATGGGGCAAAATTGTTTTAATGATATTATTTATAAGATCGCACTTTGTAATCGATCGTTCATGCACTACAATAAACTACACATAAGCTCTGCTTCTTAGCTAAAAGCACAGAAAGTTACAGGGTATTATAAGTATTATAAATACTTTTAAAGTTTATTATACAAAACTTCAGGGTACATCTCTTACGTAATATAATAATTTGTTTATGGAAATACAATATTCGTATTCGCCAACAGTAAAAAAGATTAATCTGTTTTCATAACCATTTCTGATTTGAACAAAGCGTAACATATAATATGTCTCTGTGCAAAGAAAACATGATTTGTTTATTTTAATCACGTCTTTCGAACTGGCGGACCCTTCTGATTAATCTCAGAATAGTCATAAAAAATATAGTTGTTGTTTTTATAAGGAAAAATTGCATACGTATGGTTTTTGTCTATTTTGCTTTTTGGGGTTTGCAAGAAGAATTTTCTATCCTGCCCTATTCACCCTGCTTTACTTCATAATTTTGATTGTTGCTATATCATTCTGATGAGGCACCAAAAAAATCAAGATAAAAATGAACAATTCAATATAACTTATGATCAATGTTAATCTTAAGATTTTTTTGTGAAAATAGCCCCAGAATCATTGCTGCATCGGGCACGGATCCAGCAGTTTTGAAAACGGGATCCCAGGCTCTTGTTTGTCAAATTTTACTAAATTGTCGAACACCTCCATTGATCCGCCAGTGTACATTAATATGCACCCATTCCTAATGTATACTTGATCAGGGTTGTGTATTTTGATCACCTATTAGAACCTTTAAAATGTGTATTGCATCTCCTATTCTAGTCACGGGTAGCGTTAACGGGTCACAAAATGTGTATTGCGTTTCTGATTATTGCCAAAGATTGTGAGATATGTATTCAAGTATTTGGTCAGAGTCCCATCGACCAGATGTAAAATGACACTTGTATATTCTGCCTGGCGACTTCCTGTGTGGACCTAAACTCATTACGCAATATTAGGTACCCTGCTGAGTGAACCGGTGTGAATGTACCTGTCGTTTTCAGAATGAAAATAAAGATAAGTAAATCCCGCCTTTCACTTCTTATTTCAGGAATTATTTGCCTTAATTTATTGTAGAATAAAATATTTAAAATTAAAATATGGTCTCTCGCTTCTGAAAATACATGAAAAATATAAGAAATATATTTTCCGCATAATATTTTACGTTTCGCTCATCAAAAATGACAAACAAACAAAAAAAGGAAAAGAAATTAACATTTTTAAATCACTTGCTCGCTCCAACGATTTTAGCACAAAATCCGAAGAACAAGAAGTAAATTTGGTGTGGCCTAATCTCTGTATATTTTGACTGCTCTACATCTGTTTATACCGCTCATGATCATGATCTCTTCCGAACTTTGAATGAATGAATATCAGTGGAAATTAAAATTATAGGTCAAGTTTGCTTACAGGGTTCTGAGCTGAAAAAAATCATATATTTAGGTTTTGTGCCTTCTGGGGATCACTGAGCAAATAGGTTTTTTTTTCTTTAAACACTAACTTTGTAAACTCAGTTGCCACCCGATTTCCTAACCTTTAATTTATAGTTCTTTAATTAAAATTAAAACATCTTTTATGAACATCGATCTTTAAAATTGTGAATACATATTAATTATGATGAGACAGTTATATACATTTTTGTAGTTAGGCCAATTTGGCACCTCTAATAATGAAAACTTATAATTTCAAGGATGGTGTTTACTTTTTTATCATCTAAAACATAATTACAATTATAATTGTTCCTGTTATTTCAACATTATATTTATTCTAATGTCTTAAAAAATATTTTATCTTTAATAAATAATAAACGATCTACCAACTCGTCTTGGAAAGCAAATGGTGTGTATTCAAATTCCCATTTTATTAATCCGATCAATACACAAGTTATGCGTTGTCAAAATTATCCATTATATTTTTCAGCACCTTAGCAGTAAAACAAAATGAACATAATTGTAAAAGGGATCCTACATATAGTGAATATAGGTGACTGTTGTAAAACACTCTTTCAGTTGTAAATATAAAGGAAATGAAACATTTGTTCATTTAAAATAGTTGTTTGTCAAAAAGGTACGTAGCTGTTCACTTCAGTATTTAATTTTCCAACAGTTATTAGATTTAAATTACAGTTCTCTGAGCGCTTTAAATGAAGCGAATTTAACATCAGTGACCCAGAATTTAAATTTCAATCCCACAATGCATTATCAGGTTAAAATGTCGCAGCCTGGTTGAAAAATTAGAAATTAAAATTACAAATTTGCGATTTGCTTCGTTATTTGTGGAAATATGTCAATAATACTTTGTGAATATGTATTTTATATTACCAGGAACATATTTAGCTAACATGTAAAAAATCGCGAAGTTTCCCTTTAATTATTTTGTTGAATAGTGTCCAAACAATTCAAAAGAAATATTTAACTTTGCATGTTGACAATAGTAAACAACAAAAATGGTGGACATGTGATTTCCCGGTCTGAAAAAAAAAGTGAAACACATTGTTCTTCTTTATAATGCACACCCCTCCTGCAAAATTAAGAATTTATGTAAAATCCAGTGCATTATGCACCAGTAATTACTGACATATTATCAAATTAAATAAACAACATATAAAAACAATGATTTGATTAGGAATTAAATAAACAACACAATTAACATTAAATATCAAATTAAATTAAAAAAAAACATAATAATACAATGATTTGATATGGGGCTGATTTGACCTGCTACCATATATTCAAAACCCTGTTTGGTTCTACTCCCAAGACCTTATTCTCTTCAAAAAATATCATGACCTCCCCTCGACTACCTCTTGTGAAGATGCAGTGGTCGTTTTTGTCAGGAATTCGCCTGAGTACGCAACTCCATGGACCCAAAGTGAAAGTAACAGCGCCACCTATAAAAAAACGGAAGTTCAGAACTCTCTGGGTTTTAGCTTTGAGGTAAGGAAAATACCGTTAACAGGCCTCTACATTAACCTATTTTTCAACTTGTCCATTCGGACAACTAACTAAAAAAAGTACTTGTCCGACTCAATCTTTTAGTTGTCCGAAAAAATTTATAAAAATTACAAAAACTAGAGAATAATTATCCAGGGCTCCCACTACTTTCAAATTAGAGGGAGAAGTGACTTCTCTTTCAGAGGGCTCACAGGGAGAAGTGGGAGACAACAGAGAGAAGTGGGGAGACTTCTGGGAGAAGTCAATTGCGATTAATCGAAACATTGACATTACCCTGCCCAAATTAAGTAAATAGTTAAAGCTGCCTGAACTGATTTGTTCTGGGTTTTTTTTATTCATAACTACCTTAAGGACATATATTCAATGTCACATTTTTATTTCTGTCTACCTTGAATGCTTGATTGGAATTTGCTTTGCAGTCTTGCATACCAGTGATTTTTATGTATCCCCCCCCCCCCCCCCCTTTCCTTTTGAAATATTACTGTGTTGTGATCCAATACCACACAAATTGTAATAACTCATATTTGTGTTATATAAATCCTTGTTTCTGGTAAAAAAAAATATACCTAGATACTATATATACCAGTATCTAGGTATATTTTTTTTACCAGAAACAAGTGCCTGTGATATAAATAAAGCAAAGTATTTTATTTAAATTCACAGAGAAATAAAAATTTTAGTTGATCTTTTCAACCAGATCAGGAAAAAGCTTGTAATATTTGTCCATTTCAAAGGTTACAATATTTCCCAAAATCCTAAATCAAGTCCTCTATCGTATTTTGCACAAAAGAAAAGTTTAAATTTGGCGCCAAATTGATATCCGATAATTTTTACGTGTCCGTTCCGGAGTGATTCTTGTTCTTATATTTCAAATATTGATATTTCCGTTCATTAAAGCGTTTCTGAGATTGCGACTTTAATTTTGTCAATCTCCTTGAACTTCATCACAGCATGGAGAACGACATCTTCGCTAGCCAAGGGTTACGATTCGGGTCCGCCTTCTCTCCACCCTTGACAGATCTAGAATACATTTTGAGGATTCATGCTTTAATATTTCATTGGTTACGGCTACCAGTACACGTATCCAATCAGAAGACGTTTTACACGGAGCACATGTTATCCACGAAATGTAAACAAAAATGGCACCGGAATGCTCTCATATGACAACGATTTGCCACTTCCCGTTTTGGTTCCAATGAAAACATCTTTCCCGTCTGCCAAAGCTTTGAAACTTTCACTTGGTTGACAGTAAGTGCTTCCAAATTAAATTTATCACAAATAAGTTTTTATTCACTGGGCGTTGCCATTTTCAACTCTTCAACATATGTATAACAAAACGATTCTGATTGGCTGGCGATGACGACTATCTAAGGGGCGCAACTTCGATAAACCAACAGGTGGCATTGCGCGTGAATTTCAAAATGATAAAATGTATTCTAGATCCGCCAAGGGGGACCCGAATCGTAACCCTTGGCTAGCGAAGATGGGAGAACGATAAATGATACAATAAAAAGAGTTTTGATCTGGCATTTCACTTTAGTTTTAATCAAAATAAATTATGGACAAATTGGAGATCAAACGGGGCTCTTTTATACAACAAACCCAGTATTTTATACTAGTGGAAATAGATTTGTCCGTCGTACCGACACGTTTGGGAATCTGACTTTTTCACTTGTCCCGTCGGACAACCGTAATACAAGATCTACTTGTCCGACGTCAGTTTTCACTGGTACCGGACAAACGTTAATGTCGAGGCCTGGTTAAGATTCAAACAACATTAAACGAGCGGGACAATTTGAAACAAACACGACTTGAAGCGAGCGGGGGTAAAAAAAAGTGTCCGCCCTTGTGTGTGTTTATGCATTGATAGTATATTTACGTGGATAGTGACAAGGCCCTGTGCCTGACGTGAAAGTCTGTATTGTTCTCAAGAATTTAATTAACTTTGTATCTTTCTTGAATAAACTTTAGAAAAAGCAAAGTGATAATCGAGAATGTGGAATCCAAATACACAGGCAGCATTGAGACCCAGGAACGAAAACAAACAAAAAACCACACAAAACTAAAAAGATGAAACACTCGCAATAGTGAACAGTTTCTTTTTCTTATAAAACACTTGCTGTGTTACTCGGTCAAATCTGGTAATAGTCTTGTTGGTGATGGAGGAAAAATAAAAATCTGTGTAAAAATGAAAAGATATTCGTTGCCATATGAGAAATGGATATTTCATAATGATCAACCAGTTCGTGATGACAACATATAATTTTTGTACTGATGAGTTGAACCTAGTGGTTTTTGCATGAGCTCTGTACAGAAAATCAATGTACTTTGTACAAGCCCTATATTGACATATGAACCGCATCAGGGGTATAATGGTTGCCATGCTTCCCTTGAGTTCGGTAGAACGTAGGTTCAATCCCCTGTCTGGTCAAACCAAAGACTATAAAATTGCTGCTTCAGATACAACCTAGATTTAACAATGACGTGCATGTGTCCATCATTGAGAACCTCATCGGTGGTGTAATGGTAAGCATGTTCGAGTGCAATAGATCGTGGGTTTGAGCCCTGTTCTGGTCAAACCAAAGGCTATAAAATTGGTATTTGTTACTTCTTTGTAAACATGCAGCTCTAAGGAGTAAGAGCGAAGGCTGGTTTGCTTGGAATCAGGGTGTGTTCAAGTGGAGTGACTATGTTATGTTTTTACGTTCTGAGTTCCGCGCTGTGATGTCCATTACGATTTCCGCATAAAAACGATTCTCGGTTCGTCTTTACCTCCAGTTGTTTGTGGGAGAGCTTGCGTTGTTTGTGTATGTATGCGCATATTGTGTTGTTGTTTTGCTTTGTGTGTCTTCGTTCTGTGTCGTTTCTTGTGTGCCCTATGATGCTGGTTTATCTGGATTGTCCATTTTTGTATGCCCCTTCGGTATTCTCTAACGTTTATTTAATAGAAACACGACTTGTGTCACTTGTGGAGCAGTAACTGTTTATCATTCAGGAGCACATGATTTCACCCCTACCCCATTACTAGTGATGTTCGTGTTGCATAATCAATAGTTTTCTGTGTACTGTTTTGCTACCCCATTGGTATCTTAACTTTTCTTTAGGACCCGGGTGGTTCAATGAGTTAGGTAGTTGTATGGCCCGGGTGCCTCAATGAGTTAGGTAGTTGTAGGACCCGGGTGGCTCAATGAGTTAGGTAGTTGGATTACCTAACAACTCATACAAGCCTATTACCAATACGACGTAGGTTCACGCCCGGCTTTGTAAATTACAAAAAGGGTGCACTCGACTCGCAGCTGCAAGTGATAAAGTTTACCAGTTGCTTGCCCATGGTTGGTGGTTCTCTCCTGGTACTCCCGGCATCTTCCACCACTAAAACTGGTCACCATGATATAGCTGAAATATTGCTGAAAGTGGCGTTAAAATACCAAAGAAAATCAAATCAATCGTGCCATGATATAGCTGAAATATTGCTGAAAGTGGCGTTAAAGCACAAAAAAAATCTAATCAATCTTGCCATGATATAGCTGAAAAATTGCTCATTTGATGTTAATCAGCACTTGGCTCACATTTGTAGTTATATTTACACATATTTTTGTTACCAGGCAGCAAGATAGGAAAAGTACATGTTTTTATATTTCAAATGTAAATATTCTTTTTAAACAAACATTTTATTTTCTTTCAGATAACAAATTTTTCCAGAGGCAAAGAATAGAATTTTAAATAAAAATGCTTAATAATAATAAATTTGAGATCAAGTATAAATTCCATTATTGAAATTTCAGCAGGGAAGAAAGTTGTGGCCTCACAACCTCCAAGTGATGAAGACTATGATACAGGAGACAACTGGAGCACAGCAAGTGTATTGTCTGAGGACGTTAGCAGTGTGTCAGATGATGGTTTGTATATATTTCCTTCTAAATACAAATATAATGTTGTATCGGGCGCTCTGATTGTTTTGGTAGAATAAAATCAAATGCAACTACCATTGAATCGCAATATTGCTGCCTCTTTATCTAAGAACTTGGGTAGTGCATTAGAAGGTCATCAGCTATATTTCCTCTGAATATAAAAGTTTTATCATATTGTTTTAGTAAAGCAAGTTTTATTTCACGAGTTCCTATGGCAATTGCCATTTATATATCCATTACATTCAAGGACACGATACACATGTAATGATGAACAGTAGCGTGAGATGGGGGGGGAAAGTTAAACATACCCAAAGACAACAAAAAAGGGCAGATATTTTATTTAGTACATGTACTGTCTATGCCATTGGCAAGGCTGGTAAACCGTTCACAGACTTTGAACTTATGTGTGAAATCCAGGCAAAAAATGATCTTGATATAGGTTGAACATTTTATTTATTGAAATCATGTTCTTTCCATTCATATTCAGGTTCCTGTTTGATTAAAGAAAATATTTGTTAATTATAGGAGAGACTGGTCCAGATGAAACTAGTGTACAAGACAATTTTGAAGATAAACTGAGAGACTGTATTGAAGGATTATCACAGAAAAGGTAGAGGAAAAAAATGTAGCATTAGCTTATAAATTGAGCATTATTTATCTGACTGTTATCAAATTCAGGGAAGATCTGTTGATTTATCTGGTTATTTGTTTCAATATTTTGTGTTTCAGTATTACAATTTGTTCAAAACAAATGCGTCTGATATCTTTTTTTAAAAGTACATGTCAAATTTGTGTCTTTCGTCTTCGTAGTGTTCAGAAGGGATGATTCCAATATATGATTTAGGGCCGCTCAGTGGCCCCAAAATAATTGCAAGTAAATTAAAATTCCCGATTTGGAAAAAATATGGCATTATAGATAATTCCGAAAAATGTCTGTCAGCGATGCAGATTTTATGCCATCTCATGATTTAATCTTCAGAGCGCTTTATCCAATTACAAAATACCACTGGAAATTAGTAAGCGCCATTACCATAGCCTGGTTGAATGCCGATGGTAAGTTTGAAAGTATCTAATTTTTATGCACACTCAGTTGATAAATGGCTAGATCGTGATAACAGATAACAGTTACAGATCATATGAATGTCTTGTAAAAGCAGGCGTACTTGTCTTGAAAATGAAAAAGTGCCGCTGATACTGTCACAACCTGTCTTTTAAAAGCAGACACGTTTTCAATCCGTGAAAAACATGTTGCGAAGTCCATGCAGGCTTAGTCAAGTGCCTGTGGAAACACTGTTTTGTTCAAATAGTAATACTGTGTCTGATTTATCATCACAATGTCCAGAGTTGCAAATTAAAGCTGGTTCTTGATTGCTACATGTACTTGTTTGTCAACAGGACTGTCATTCAATAGAATCTTAAAGTCCCACAAGTTACTTGTCATAGAAGAATGATAGTATTTGCTAGTCACTGGTATTAAACTGATGTTCGTAACTTTAGTTACCTACATCACAACATGGCGGACACGGAAAATGGTAAATTAGAATATCCTTGTTTTCTCTTTATCAGTAGTGTTTATTAGCAAGTCCATACGGTATGATTACAGGTGGGAATATTAGATACTCGAATGCATACATAAAAATGACGAAACTCTTATGAGAACATTGAAATATTAACTTGAAAAAAATTGAAGGATGTACGTAACTCTTTGAAGTGATGTTCGTAACGTTAGAAAGATATTTAAAGAGATGTCCGTAACTGCAAATTTCCATAACTATTGAATAATAAGAACATGTTTAATTGCTCGTTAAGAAACAGTTTGAGAGATTGAATCTAGTTTCTGCATGACTGATCAAATGATGGTCTTTCATACATTTTATTTTTAGTACTGGTTTTAAGTAGATTTTATTGGTCCTCTCTCATGATCAAATATGCAATAGTTTGTGGTGTATGTTTTAGTTTCGTCTACATAAAATCAATGTCTGTTCGTTCGATTACAAGAATATATTTTCATTATTGCAGATAGTTTCATGTGTTACCAATCTAAGAAGAATGTTGGTTTCAATTTCATAGCAAAATTAAGCATGCAAACAACTTAAAAGTAAAAAGAACAACAAGCAACGAAACGAAAGCATATAGAACGAGTATTAAGAAGAAAAAACAATTCAGGGTCGCATACATGTACAGTATTCTACCTTTCTCACATTTTTAGGATGTTGATTTGTTTTAGCGTCACATGCGACTTAGTGACAGTTGAAGACTTGTTGATCCATGAAACATCGTAATCATGTCAATGTAAACAATTATAGACTTGCTACAATAAGTCCCTTTCTAACCTATTTGTATCTTGTGCGTACCCCTTTAATAAGTTTGCTGCTGAAAGCAATGTATCTGTACTACATAAATATTGTCGGTAGAGATATATTACCTATAGCAACATATTTACTAAAGTATACAAGAATATAGATAAGGGACTTGTAGGAAATCTATGTGTATAATTATATTTAATATGGGTGAAGGAAATTCATGTATGAGATCCTGATTTAAAAAATATTGATATTAAACTAATTCGTTTATATACCGTCATGACTGTTCAGACTAACATCCTGTCAATTTCAATGCATATTTATAAATATATATGTATTTGTAAAACTTGAAATGGTATGATATAAAAAAAAAAATGAACTTTTCGAAAACAGCTTTACCATAGATTAATCCAATTTTAATACTTACAAATTATAGATTCGTTAAAAAGTATTATACATCTTTATTTATCTGTATTTAGTACAATAGTCTAACAAATTAATTATAAATTAATCTGGTTTCATTTCAGCTATATAAAGGAAAATAATTAGATGTGTCATTCTTAAAATACTTGATCTGGTGTGTCCATTTTTATTAAAATAAGCAAAAAACACAAAGGACAATTAATTTGGTAATAATTCATGGCATATTTACACATAGAACTGTTAATTTACATACAAATATACTTTGTTAGAATTTATATATGAGACCCAGAATGGCCCTCATCGATTTTTTAATGATGATGTCGGAGGTCGCCATCCATGGGAGGTCCTAAACACCCAAAGGTCGGAAGTCAAAACGCCCTAATGCAAGGTCATAGTTTATGAAAGACCCTTCTAGAGTACACAGTCCAAGACCAAATAGAAATATCAAAATAATACTTACAACTCATATGTTGAATCGACTGCCGCATCGGCCTCATCACTATTGATTATCTGGTCATTCTCGATATCCATCGCTGTAAGATTGCAAACCCTTTGAAGATTATAGGAAACGCAAAGCCACGCGTTTATTATTGCTAATTGGAAACGAGCGTTGGGCAAGGTGTTCTTCTCCCGCTACCCTCATCTTTCGTTCATCTCACTCATTCATAACCCTCTCATCCTCCGCTCTGTATTTTTTTTCTCGTGCATTATATTATCTCTCCCACCTCTATTACCCTCTCTATCACTTCAGGGATGTTTTTCTTGGTTTTCAAATTTTATTCATTACAAAAGCGTTGTTCTTTAAATGTTTTAAACATGATTTTAGAAACACCAAACATTAAAGTTACCAACATCATATTTGAAAGTTACGAACATCATTCAAAAATAATTCTAAAGTTACGAACATCATTTGTATTTCTTAAAGTAGGTGTTGTGCCACATAGGGGAATTTACAGTTGATTTAAGCATATCACTAGAGTTAATTGTTAAAATATCTATACATTTGAAATGATAATATTTGAAAATACAGTGCTCCCTCGTTAAACCGCCACCTTCTGTGCAGTCAGTAGTTTGGCGGTATAACGAGTTTGACGATAAACTGAGGGACATTGAAAACCGGAAGTTATGTGATATGAAAAGATGAACTTTCAACTCGACTGACATGCATTTTGCACTTGTACAAATACATAAGTATAAATAATACATGTTTAATAAATAAATAAATTAGAATAATTATATTCACATCGGAAATGTCCTGTACAGTTTGCAGATCTTTGTCAATGTTGACAAATTCTTGAACCTTCATTTGTAGCTTGGGACATCAAGATCATTATAAACACGTGACAGCAACAGTTCATCTTCATTTGTGGGGTTGTTGGAAGATTCCATTTAATTGTCAAATTATCAGCAATTTGTTGTTATGTTAATTTTTGATTTTCCTTTGCATAACTTATAATTGCACGTTTTTGTTTGTCGTCTAATTAATTACGCTTTCTCTTCAAGTACGACATTTTTATGACAACTAATTTTACTCAGGATTAAAAGTACAAATGTAATCACTAGAAAAGTAAATACAGGTAATTATTCTAATCAAAACAACTGATCACCTGTTCCGACCCTCAACTATAAGATCAATGACCGTGTCCGATGACCAGTTTTGACATTCCATAATTACCGATCAATACACAGCTGTCAAAAGGTAGTTGTGGGCGGTACTAATGGGGGAATTTAAATTGGTTTTACGACTTTTGTGCCTGAAAACCTGTGGCGGATGGCGGTAGCTGAGTTTGGCAGTATAACGGGGTATTTTTAATGGGGGAAATCGGGACAGACGAGAATTTTGGCGATAGGCAAGGTTGGCGATAGACCGAGGGAGCACTGTGAACTAAAAACAAAGAGAAAACAAGGATATTCTAATTTACCATTTTCCGTGTCCGCCATGTTGGGATGTAGGTAACTAAAGTTACGAACATCAGTTTAATACCAGTGCTAGTGGTTAGCATGAACATTTGGTAATTTAAAACAACACTGTATTGAGCATACATGTTATAAATATGATATGGTACACTTTAGGATTTATAGAAATACAAATTAAATTATATGCCATTATAACTTTAGATCACAAGGTAGTGACTGATCCAATAATATTCAATGTATTGGGTCAAATTAGTCAAAAACACTCCTTATCATCGACTTTGATATAATTACCATAGAGATAAAATTAGAAATTAAATTTTTTAGTTAATTAAGTCTCCCAACAAAGTTTGGGAGACTTATTGTTTTTGCTCCGTTTCTTATTATTATTTTTATTATTATTATTCTTCTCCGTTCTTTCCGCGGACCATGAACTTATCCACGGCAGATCTCAGGAACTACTGGACAGAATTTCATGAAACTTGGTGGAGTTATAGATATATGATTCTAGTTGGTCGTAAAGTTTTCAGCTTTGTGGTAAAGGGGGTCAAAGTCATATTTTGAGGGCTTCAAAGGGGGTGGGGGTTACTATAGAATCCTATGAGAAAGTTGAAATTTCGTACATTAATGTTGATAACTTCTAAATCGATAATGATAGAGACATAAAATTTTACCTAGTGATAGGTCACCATTAGAGGAGCAATTCTGCGTTTTCAAAATTTTCAAAATGTCTGCCATTTTCACAATGGCTGCCAAAACACGGCATAAAATATGGGTGGTAAAAATTCAACATTTTCTGATATCATCAAAATTTGATATATGGGTAGATAATAATGTCCCGACATTGAAAAATTTCTACCGATCGCCATTCTCAAAATGGCCACCACAATACCGCAAAAATTCAACATTGTCCGATATCATCTAAATTTGATATGTGGGTAGATTATGATGTCCCGAATTTATTCCAGACATTAAAAAATTTCTAGCGGTCGCCATTTTCAAAATGGCTGCCATAATACCACAAAAATTCAACATTGTCCGATTTCAACGACATTTCATTTGTGGGTAGATTATGATGTTCCGAATAGATTCTTGACATTGAAAAATTTCTAGCTGTCGTCATTTTCAAAATGGCCACCACAATACCTCACAAATTCAACATTGTCCGATTTCAACGACATTTCATATGTAGGTAGATTATGATGTCCCGAATTGATTCCCGACATCGAAAAATTTCTACCGATCACCATTTTCAAAATGGCCGCCACAATACTGCACAAATTCAACATTGTCCGATTTCAACGACATTTCATTTGTGGGTAGATTATGATGTCCTGAATAGATTACTGACATTGAAAAATTTCTAGCTGTCGCCATTTTCAAAATGGCCACCACAATACCGCACAAATTCAACATTGTCCGATTTCAACGACATTTCATATGTGGGTAGATTATGATGTCCCGACATTGAAAAATTTCTAGCGGTCGCCATTTTCAAAATGGCCGCAAAAATTAAACATTGTCCGATATCATCAAAATTTGATATGTGGGTAGATAATGATGTCCCGACATTGAAAAATGTCTAACGGTTGCCATTTACAAAATGGCCGCCACAATACCACACAAATTCAACATTGTCTGATTTCAACGACATTTCATATCTAGGTAGATTATGATGTCCCGAATTGATTCATGACATCGAAAAATTTCTACCGATCACCATTTTCAAAATGGCCACCACAAATTGTCCGATTTCAACGACATTTCATATGTAGGTAGATTATGATGTCCCGAATTGATTCCTGACATCGAAATATTCCTACCGATCACCATTTTCAAAATTCCCGCCACAAATTCAACATTGTTCGATTTCAACGAAATTTCATATGTAGGTAGATTATGATGACCTGAATTGATTCCCGACATCGAAAAATTTCAAAGGTAGCTTTTGATTTATTTTTTAAACCTGTTGTCAGTGGCAGATTTGGGAGACTCCATAATCGTTAAGATTATAATCATATCTTGTTCATTTTGATCTTATCTTAATATTTTTACTTTACAGTGCCCAAGGCAGAAAGTCATGTATTGAAGGAATGACAAAGGCCCTTTCTAAGAAGTATATTTATGATTTTTTAATAGACAGGTATGTATGTTTAAATATTTAGAATTCCATCATCCATATGTGTGTGTGTGTGGGGTCTGGGACAAAAGCCCCCCAATAATGAAAAGTAGAAGTTAATGTTTTATGTGTATTTGTTTAACTGTTCAGATATGTAAAAATTTCTTGTAATTTCCTTTTATCTTAATAAGTTATTTTTGAAGATATCATAAACCATTGAAGCTTTTGTTTAAGAATTATAATAACCCTTGTTAAAGAAAGTAAAAACAAAAATAAAGTTATTTTATCTTAAAAAAAAATTATTATAGGATATCAAACAGGATGAGAAAATAACTCACTTATAACTTTAATAATTTCAAAGGTTATAAAGGTAATTATCAATTGTTTATCAATAAAAACAATTCTTGATTAACTTTACCTGATTAATTTCAATTTAAACAATTAAGGAGGTTTTTTTAATTTACACTCCAAAAATGATCATTACAATGAACAAAATGTGGAAAAAATATGTTCTTAAAGTATTTTATATTTTGTATTAATTCCCCCACTTCTCCTTTTTAATAGGGGTGAGTTTTGATCTTTAAGATATCTTTAATATCACCATCAATATAAAAAAAAATGTAATAAGATTGTATGATTATTTCATTATGAGGGGCTTTTTGTCCAGGGGGCTTTTGTCCTGTTTCCGTGTGTGTGTGCATATATATATATGTATATAAAATGATGGTCAGGATATATATATATATAATAAAGACAGTTATGAAGGTTGAGACAGATAACATCGTAGCAACTCCTGTAGGACGAGATGTGATAATATACATTGTATGTCAAAATACCTTCAAAGCTGATGTTATAAGTTTTTCCAGTAATGTCATAATGTGTTTGACGTCACACTGAGTGATAATTTTCGTATCATGATAAATCTGTTTATACTGAAAATATCACAATGTGAGATCTAACAAAAAATATGAATTACAGATAAATAAATTTGTACGGTGTTGCATTTATTTGACGACCTATGATTGGATAAAATCATTCCTAAAAATAACGGAAGAAGGCAGAGTCATATATGGGAATCTCGATACCGGTAATAAGATTAATACGCTTTACTGGTCAGTGGAAAACTCCATTCCTAAAAATGACGATAGAAGTCGTGAAGGTGACTGCAGCATTGTATAATCTATTGTTGTATAATTTGACCTTGACGCTGTCCGAAATAAAGAAATGTTGTAATCGATAATTGAGACACGACGCATGCCAAGTGTACTTGACCAGGCTCACTATATATATGTGTGTGTATTTTGATTTAGCATAATTAAACACAACTGCAAGAAAAATGATGATTTATATTTTCTTCTAAAATAACTTAAAAGAATGTACGGCTAACAAATCCTGAGTCAGTCCTTCTTATACACAATGGTCACGGAACAACACTATATATATGTGTGTGTATTTTGATTTAGAATAACACAGTTAAAAATCTCTTCTCGAGACGCAATAAAAAAGAAAGAAATTAACGTTTCTAATAAACTACTTAAAAGAATGTACGGCTAACAAATCCTGAGTCAGTCCTTCTTATACACAATGGTCATGGAACAATTGTTGAAAATTTGCTGTTGATTGACACTGTGCTTTACGACGGATGTTTCCGTAAATTCTGCAAACAGTTCATTTAAGTCCACACCTTGTGCAGTTATGAAACGATGTAGATGGAAAATTACAAAAGGTCAGTGGGCGGTGCTTAATTATGTCTCTCCTTCGAATGAAGGGAGACATATTGTTTTAGTCTGATTTTTTTCTTCCGCTTCTTCTCACCGAAGCTTGTCCGGACCATAACTTTTTTGTCTTTCCAGATCGGTCAATTATATTTGGTATGTGGGTGCATGACCATAAGGCAGTGTGTCGCATAACATAATGACCTTTGTGGGACCTTGACCTTTGACCTGAAGGTCAAATAATTGTTTTTTGAATAGTATTTTCTTGTCCGGGTCATAACATTTTTATCTTTCGAGATAGGTCAATGATATTTGGTATGTGGGTGCATGACCATAAAGCGGTGTGTCACGTACCATTATGACCTTCGTGGGACCTTGACCTTTGACCTCGAGATCAAATAATTGTTTTTTAAATAGTATTTTCTTGCCCGGGCCATAACATTTTTGTCTTTCGAGATAGGTTGTTGTACAGATGGCCGCATTTAAGGGAGACATAAGTTTTAGGTATCTAAAACAGATCTTCCTAGTTTTATCTAGTGACCATTACGTATTTAGCCTTATATATTCCAACAAAGTCTGTCAAACATAGTTCGTAGAAAAAACTTAGTTACTGTTTCAAGTTATAGATCAACATCGTACAAAAATGTTCTAAGCTCCCTAGTGACTGACTATGCTTATTTAGACGGTCAGTAAATTGTTGAAGGGTTCGCGCTTCGAACCCTTCAACAATTTACTGACCGTCTAAATAAGCATAGTCAGTCACTAGGGAGCTTAAAACTTATAATATTGGTTGAAACTGTTACCAAAAACACTTGATTTCAAAATTTGAATGACCAAATGTAATTACAATATTGTCATCAAACAGCCAGAAGTAAATAAGTTTTACCTTCACACAGTATGTACAGTAGTCCCCCTCTTATAATGCCACCCCAGGGTTCAAATCCTGATCAGTGACATGCGACAGGTCGGTGGTTTTCTCTGGGTACTCTGGTTTCCTCCACCAATAGAACTGACCACCACAATATAACTGAAATATTGTTGAAAGTAGCGTTAAACACCCTAAACCATAATGCTATAAGGCCACCGCTCTCATCGGGCAACATTTATAAAAGTATAGACACATAAAGATTTACGGCCATGATTTATTCTGCAGTATGCTTGTGCGAAAAAGATTAAACCAAGAGGTATTCTGGTATGGTTTATATAACCAGTGAAGGTTCGTGACAATAAAATAAGAAAGTTACTAAAATTTGTATACTAAAAGGTTTTCTTTTTCAATAGGAAAGTAACTGTATCAGATGGGTTACTGAGATGTTTAAAGAAAGGAAGTGGTGAAGAACAAGCATTGTCAGCCAAGTGTTTAAGTTTACTCTGTATACAGCTTGGAAATGAAATAGAAGAAGATTTTAAAGATGTACACAGTTTACTTTTGACTATAATTTCTGATACTACTGCTCCTGTCAAGGCGAGAACAGAGGTATGTTTATGTGTAATCAGATCAAAATATTTACAATCCATTGAACTTGAGTAAAGCAACAACTTGGTTCAAGGGTTACTTGTTTTGACTACAGACTTTGATATTGCAATTCTCTCTTTTGATTTTTATTCTTTATAATAACATTGTGAGTTTGAATCCCGCTCAGGTGAGGTGTACTCAATAAAACATTATGTAATGTCGGTGACCTGCGTCAGGTAGGTGGTTTTCTCTGCTTACTCTGGTTTCCTCCACCAATAAAACTGACTGCCACGGTATAGCTGAAATATTGTTGAAAGTGGCATTAAAGACCATAACCCGATAATCTTTATGATGTACAGTGTATATCTAATTAAAAATGTTTAAATTTAACCAGGAATAAACCATAAAACTTGTAAAAATTAATCTCCATTTAAGAATTGCATTCAATAGTCGTGATTACAATTTTTACATTATTAAATACAATTCAACTTTATATTATTATTTGTTTTAATATTCCACATTTTCAGCTGTTGTTATTGTATGTAATTATTTTTTTTTAAATTATGACGTTCGAAAATAGTTCACGGAAGTGGGCATGGACGTCATTATTGTATAATTATCAAGACTGCACCAACTTTATTTATAGAGTTATAAATCATTCATCAATTCATTCATTTTGTGGCAGTTCCTGACTTTCAATAATCAAACACAAAGATTATCATACAATTCATGTATAAATTAATGTAACAATCGGAATCATTGTACAAAGTATCCTGTCTAAACTACACCATGAATAAATCCAAAAATCTAGGGAAATAATTAAGATTGCAATGATTACTTCTATGAAGAACTTTTAGGATATTCTGCATGAGACCAGTAGTGCTGATCTTTAAATTTAGTAACTACTTGTTATAATGTGCTTTTTTAAAAACATTTTGTCAATTTTCTAATTACAGTGTGCAATGACTTTAGCTATCAGCAATTTTGTATCCTGTACAGATATATCTGTAAGTATTCACTAAGATAAAAATAAAATGCCCCCCCCCCCCCCCCCCAAAAAAAAGTCAGGACAACCAGATATTTTTCTTAATAATTCATAATACAATTTCAGTAGTTTTTATTATCAACCCAGATTACCAACACCATCGTGTTTTCCTGTTTTAATAAAAATAACTTCATCAAAGAAAGATTCCCTGACTCCCATAGATTTCAACAAGACAATGATCCAAAACATCGATCAAACATGGCAAAGCAATTTATGGAAGAAAATGGTATCAACTTGTGGACAGTTTGGCATTCAGAGAGTACAGACATTAACCCAATTGAGATGGTGTGGAATCGGATGAAGAGAAATATAGCAAGATCTGAGCCAAAGACAAAGAATGAACTGTTGCATTGTATTCAGAAGTTCTGGATAGAGGAGATGACAACAGAACAGTGTAATCTATGCATAGACCACATCTATAAAGTTGTCCCTGTATGCATCCTGATGAAAGGTACTGCAACAGTTCCAAACTTCTTGTTCAGAGAGCGATCATGTGGAAAAAATATTATATACTTCAACCAGAAATTAACAGAAGATGAAGAAGTTAGACAAAGGACCAAAGCTGTACAGATTCCACTTGGGAACTGAAGATTTAATTTATAACGGTCCTTTTAAGGACCACACAAATTATCAAAAAAGAATACTAAATTGTTATTGTTGCAATTCACAACGGTCCTTTTCAGGACCATCACTTTCAAAAAGTATCTAATTTGTTATACAATATGACTAGTTTCTTGCCCCATAACAGGCCAATTTGCATGATTTTCATTCCTGTCCGTTATTTTCAATCTTAAAAATATTTTTTGGTTGGCAATAAACTTGCATTATTAGGTACGGAACTAGAATTAATTAGGAAACTTATCCTAAATGTTAAAGTGTCAAGCAACAAAACAAAACAAAACAAACAAAAGTGTATCCCGGGCGTGGTTTTCCTTTTTCCAATAAAACTTTTTTTAGCTTATTATTATTATTTGGCTTTCCAATCTTTAGACTGAGCGTATTCAAGAAATATGTCTGCACACTTAAATAGTTAAAATGTTTTTAAGCTGTTATTTAATACCAAAATGCACTCTGGCCACTAAAACTGGTTGCCATGGTATAGCTGAAATTTTTTACCAGTGGCATAAAGCCTTATTAAAACAAATAAGATTGCAATGAGAACATGGAGAAAGACAATAAAAACTTGTGCAACACATTTTACTCTGACGATTGTGAAAGTGTGTTGTACTATTCTTGGTTTTGTCGGTTTATATGTTTACTTGTCCAGCTCTGAATGATTCTTGGGTCTGATTTAATTACAAGTAAGATATAATTAATATTTAATTAACAAGTAGATATAATTAATATTTAATTAACAAGTAAGATATAATTAATATTTTTATGTAAACAAAAACTACTAAATTATTGACAAATACGAGTACAGAAAATGCATCAATTCTGCTTGATTTGGGAATGTTAATAGTTTCCACTGACTCATCTTCGCTTATAGATGCCTTCCAAATCTAAATAACAACAATATATTCAATCATGGATCATCTTGGTTAGAACTGAGGAGAGATGACCTTCAACTATTTTTAATTCATTACTCCTTTTTTGTGTGTTTTTGTATTGTTATATATGGGCAATATTGAATTTAAAATCGACTCCAAATTTGACCCCAAACTCCACTCCAAAAAAGACTCCAGACTCCACTCCATGTTTTACAACATGCCTATATTTTCGTCGGCTATTTCAATGCTGTTGTCGTCAATTACGCTTGATTTGCTTATGAAATTCGACTTAAAACCTTGACATTCTTGCACACCACATTGCGAAACAGCTTCATTGTAAAGTTCCCTGAATGTTCTGTGTTTTGTCTGTATTGCCATATTTTTTTTGTTATTGTTTATCCAAATTGTATTATAGCAACAATGAACACATCCAGAAGAACTTGACATTTTACCAACGTTTCTGGATCACTAAAATGCTTTGAACTAACGAATAACTGCGTCTTTTCTTTCAAACGCAATAGCGACTACGAAGTAATTGATAATAATTCCGGAATTTAGGTTTGTCGAAAATCCAGGTTTATTTTAGAAATGCGGGAATTTTATTTTTTATTTTGATTTTCATAATTTGGGTGCAGGATTCCCGAAGAACTACAGATTAATTTGGTGTGTCCTAAAGATATTTTAATGGGTGTCTGTATTTGAACTTATATTCATTTTTTTGTTTTTATTCAGGTAACCGATATAATCTTTTGAGAGCCTTTGACTAGTAAAAATAGGGATACAAATTTAAGATGATATGACATGATTAAAAGAAAATAACTCAGTGTGGTTTTAGGGCTAGGGTTATGGTGCTTAACACCATTATCAACACTATTTCAGTTATATTGTGGCGGTCAGTTTTATTGGTGGAGAAAACCGGAGAAAACCACCGACCTGCTGCATGTCACTGACAAACTTTATCACATAATGTTGTATTGAGTACACCTCGCCTCAGTGGGATTCAAACTCACAACGTTATTGGTGATAGGCACTGATTGCACAGGTAGTTATAAATCCAACTACCATACGATAACGACCATGATGGCCCAGCGTCTGGTTTTAAGATAAAATGTACAGTTTGTGCATACATTTGTATATTGATATAGAATTTATGAACATGACCATAGGATTTGTAAGGCACTGCCTTACTATTTTTGAAGTGTATGGAAATGCTTGTATTATTTCTGAAACTTGTGTAGGTTGACTACAGTTCAATTTATTTTCTTACATATATCAGTTATATTGTATATTTAACATGTGATAGTTTTGGTTTTTTTTTAATATTGCAGGTTGTTGAAAATACAATGACAGCTTTAGAAAACATTTTTAAAGGTTCTTATAGAAAGGGAGACAAATCTATTCCAAATCACCCACCCCAAGTCAGTAAACTACATGCATGTGCCTTGTCATCTTGGAGTCTGTTAATTTCCATAGCACCAACTTTCTCAGTTCAGAAAAAAATAGAATTGTAAGTATTTTTACCAGTTCTCTTCTAACTTTTTATTTTTGATAAAAACGAAGATTTCATTGAATTTACTGTAAAAGTAGTTCTATTGTCAGATTTGAAAAATCAAATTCATCTGTGGTTGTATTTTGGCATATGTGTACAGGTGGTACTTTTTTTTTATTATTAAAATTTGAAAAATTAATGAATATCTCATACAACACTCTTTAAATTCATGAGGTACCAAATGCCATTTTAAGTGGGTAAAAGTACATAGTACTGCCCCTTATTGAAAGACCTGTGTGCTCCAACTTCAATTCCTCTTAACCAATATACATGTCAGAGTGATACTTGAAATCAACATTCATGAATTTGAGGGTTTGATCCCTTAGTGTTTTTTGTTAAATGTAAGACAGGGTTGGTTATCAACTACGATTGAACTTTGATCGGCTTAGGATAATGAATTCCAATATTCGATAGTAAAGGATCACAATTGATTAATCAGACAAAATAAAGGACTAGCAGATTTCCTCTATTAAGAATTTGAAATGTAGTCGTGTACAAATTTTCAAGTCTGCTTTCAACTTGTTAATAGATCCACACTCTTTCTGTTATGTTTTATTCTATCATATGATATCATACATGTATGTTCCATTGACGGAATTCTTCATAAGTCTAATGTAATGGAAAGTCACATTAGCGAGAGAGATGGTAGTGCAATGTTTTTTTAATCCTAGTAGGCTTTGATCTTGTGTAGAAATATTTCAATCTTCATTTATTTGATCAGACTTTATACAGTTTTCTGACACATGGATGATTAGTTTTATGAAGGCAATTTCAACATCGATCCTTTCTCATCCTCCTATAATCTGCATACACAACAGATAAGGATCATAACTATTCTTTACACAGTATTATGTTATCTATAAATTTGTTTATTTCAGACATTTAAGTCGATTATCAGATTTACTAGAAAGTCCAGATGTAGAACTTAGGATAGTGGCAGGTGAAACTATTGCTTTATTATATGAATTAGCAAGAGAAGAGGATGAGGTAAAGCTTAATATGCTCCAATCATTGGGGGTGGGGGAGCTAGCTACATGTGATTAGATCGGGTCTAGGACAAAAGCCCCCCAATAATGATGAAAAGTAAAAGTTAATGTTTTTTTTATACATTTTTTTATATTGATAGTGACATTAGATATATTAAAGTATAAAGGGAAAAACAAAAAAACAAAATTTTTTTAAAATTTAATACTTATAGAAAAGCATTTCTTCACATTTTGTTTATTATTATTAACATTTATATTTATAAAGTGTAAATTACAAAAGAAAAACTGATAATTTGTTTATAAATTAAAGTTAATTTTTGAATTATTCATAATTTAAATCAATACATTTCATTTTTTTCTGTGTCATTGTTCAACTGTTTGGATTTGTAAAATTTTCTTTGTGTTTTCTAACGTGATTCAAGATTTTTTTGTACCTCTGTATTTTAATTTCTTGTGTCTGTATACTGTAAAAATATTTATATCTTTGTGTCTTTGCACAACTGCCTATGCAACCATTGCCTTTTATCAGTGGCGGATTCAAGGGGGGGCTTTGGGGGCTTCAGCCCACCCGTCGAATAATTCAAGCACAAATATTAACATACGCTTTTCAAGGTTAGTTAACGTCACGATATGACTTTTAATCGAATGGTTTCGATCTGTGATGAAAGTAAAAGAAAATACAAATGAATTCCTTTGTATTGAATTAATCTTCAAAGAGGTACCGTATTTTACGGACTATAGGTCGAATTGCTGCTTTTCGGCAAATTTTTTGGGAAATACTAAGATAGGTCGAGGATGCCGATGACAACTTGGGTAAGTATCGTCACATCAAACTTTTTTTGTGTTTTTTTTTTTTACATCGGTAAACATTTGTCCTATAGCGATGTTCTTCGGTAAGTATATGTAAGTATTAACTCAAGAATACTATTCTTATGTGTCATAAACGAAATAATTATGAAAATTAAATTAAATAAAATTTTGTTTTTAAACTTGTTTTTTACGTGATCGATGACATTCAAATCAGGCCATCTGTGGGTGTCGCAATAGATGGTAAACGGATGTTCATACAATAAAATAATCAAGCTGTCAAAACAATGTATCACCTTGTGCAGTTTTATTGACATACCTTTAAGCTGTGTTTAATTAGTAGTACACAAATTATGTGATCGTCTCGGTCAGCTGATCAGGATAATTAAGTGCCGACTGATGTTCACCTGTGGCTGTGTTGATTATCTCATGGTGATTATTTTATTTGTTCCTAATTGACCAATTCAAGTGTAGAACATTCTAGTTTAACGAAATCGATAATTATTTTCCAGTATATTTAGTATAAAAAGCTTGTTCTCCACGTGTATTCAAATTATTGTGAGATGTAATGCAACCGCCATTTTTTACTAAAACCCCGTGCACATGCTCGTGGTAGATGGAAAACCTATATAGCTATATTTAGATATTTTGTGACAATAATTTTATATTGTAAAACGATCCACCCTGTGATTTTTTTTCAACAACATACATTTTTTTATAGTATATATTTTATTATACAATTCAATATTGAACTGATTTTCGCTAACACTTCAATCATTGAATATTATTGATTTTTTTCGGATGTTGAACATTTTTTCCCCGGAATTGCACCCCTTGTTAGTATACTTTTATTCCCCAAGAACATCGATGATTTCAGTCTTCTTATTCAGAAAAAAAACCTACAGCAAATTCAAGGTATACTGTAAACAAAATCGAGATTTTTTTTTAGGGATTCCAGATTTTTTTAACTTCATCCTTGTATAGGTCGATGTGGACGATAGGTCGAAGCCAGCGTGTTGAGGAAAAAAAATATCGACCTATCGTCCGTAAAATACGGTAATTATAAGTAATTATGCTAAATAAAATTTTCAAGTTTATTTGAAGTTTTTATGAATGTATTGTCAAAATACCAATTAATATCAGGTATTGTCTTAAACCGTTATATAAACATGTCTAGTGTCACAATTTCATATAGGTATAACCACCTGTAAATTGAGGCTCTTTCAAGGAAATTCTTTCTTAAATATCATTTATTTTTACAAAGAATTTAAAGGCAAATGTTGCTGTATTACAAAAAATTAAAAATACATGGTTTTTTGAAAATATATGAATACAGCTAGCATATTTTAAACTCTAAATGAAAATATAAATACATATAAAATAATTAAAATTAATTAGAAATAAAATCGACTTAAATTAGATTTTTTTCCCTGCTATTGCTCGAACCCTTGAGCACTTTACAAAACTGCCAAAACACACATACACCAGACCAGATGAAGCTGATGTAACTTCTTTGTTGAATTCCATTTGCAACTTTGATTTTGTCGTAACCGTTGTTATTGTTCAAATGTGCCTGGCTTTTAAGAAATGGCTCAGCAGATCACTAGATTTAGATTAAACTTATTTTATTGTTAACTATATAACATTTGGATCGGACACAAGTTATTCCAACTTACAAAGGTCCTCTACAAGAGAGATCACTTGACATAGGCAGAGCCTTAAAAAGCGTAAATTTAATTCAGAGCTCACTAGACTGCAGAGCAAATGTTGAACAATCCAACCACCAGTGTTTTGAGAGGAGTGCTAAAATATGTGAACCGCTAGACATAGAGGTTAAAAAACCTAAAATTTGCAGGAGACAAATTATGAGCGATAATGTTGAAGCAGAGAGTCCGGAAGACTACTTAGGAAGTCAATAACTGTACCTTTTCTCTACTGTACGCTAAATGAAATGAAAACAAGGTTTACCAACCTCCACACCAGAACCGCTTTGGGGCTACAGTTGGTTCCATCAATTATTGAAAATATTGCTCCATATCTGAGCCTCCCCTGTCAACAGAGTCTCTGGATCCGCCCCTGTTTATCATCACTGATGTGAGTATGAACCTCGATCAGGGAGATGTGTACAACATTATGTGATGAAGATAATTAAAAAAAATGACTTTAATTTATAAACAAATTATCAGTTTTTCTTTTGTAATTTACACTTAATAAATATAAATGTCAATTATTAAATAATCAACAAAATGTGAAGAAAATTTTTTTAATTAATTTTTAAATTTTTTTCCTTTATACTTTAATATATCTAATATCACCATCAATATAAAAAAAAAATTATTAAAAAAAAACATCATTTTTACTTTTCATCATTATTGGGGGGCTTTTGTCCTGTTCCCGATTAGATCGTATCCCCATTAAGGGGGCTTTTGTCCTGTTCCAGATTAGATTGTATCCCCATTAAGGGATTCGAGTCGAACACCCAACAGAGAAAAGGTGTACTTAATAATTAATTACTATAAAGTGTAACTTTACATCAATTAAGCATCCTTTAGATTTATGTAACAAAGAAAGAATATTTTATTTACATTAAGTTTTGTGGTCAGGTATTTTTTTTCGTGTAATCTGAAGCCATACCTTGAGTTTACTAGATCAGGTCTTATGATAATGAAATTTTTTAGTATGAAACTAATACTTGTACTCCAAAATCATCGGCCACGATATAACTGAAATATTGTTGAAAGTGGCGTTAAGCACCCTAAACCAAAATCATCCAATCAGAATGCTGATTTTATTAGTTCTGATTGGATGTTTTTGGAATATGAGTTTAAAACGTGTACTCTAAAAAAAAAATTACTACAAGGCTTGGTTTGGCATGGGATAAAGAAAATCTATTGAGTGTGATTTTATAATTTCAGGATTATGAAGGTGAAGATATGTGTGTCCTCTGTGCCACTTTGAAGAATTTAGCAACAGATTCACATAAATATAGAGCCAAAAAGGATAGGAAGATGCAACGCTCAAGTTTCAGGGATGTTCTTAGAGCTGTAGAGGTTTGTTATGTACTGTTTTGCATTGTGACAGAACATAATAATAGCCAGCAAGTCAAACTTGTTTGGGGCAGACGACACCAATGTCATATTCAGTTTTAGAACTGCATTGGAGGTGTTATGCTTGTCTCAGTGGCGTAGATCGTGGATTCAAACTCCTGTTGAATCCAACCAAAGACTATTAAATTGTTATTTGCAGCTTCATCTAAACATGCCGCTTTAAGGAGTAAGAGGAAATACTGGTTGGCTCTGAATCAGGATAATGTGTGTGGGTGGGGCGACATGTCTATCTGCAGACTGTTGTTTCAGTGACCTAGCAGTATAAAAATCCAACTAAGTGTGTTGGTCTAGTACAAACTAGACCTCATCATAATCTTATGAAAAAGTAACTTATTCCCGCCATGATACAGCTGAAAAATTGCTGAATTGGCATTAACCAACAATCACTATATTAATGTACAAGTTGTAAAATGTAAACAGAAATTTTGTGTATATTGTGTAAACATATTGATGTAATACTCTTCTATCAGTATTATTTGTATTTATGTACATCAAGTATGATACATGTAATTGATGTGATCATAATGTCTTTATTGATATGGTTGGTTTATGGTGTTTAACACCACTTTCAACAATATTTCGGTTATATCGTGATGGTCAGTTTTATTGGTGGAGGAAATCGAAGTAACCAAAGAAAACCACAGACCTGTCACAAGTCACTGACAAACATTATCACATAATGTTGTATCGAGTACACCTTGCCATAGACGGGGATGGAACTCACAACTTTAGTCGTGATAGGCATTGATTGCACAGGTAGTTGTAAATTGCAACTACCATGCGATCACGACCACGACGACCCCTTTATTACTTTGAACCCTCTCATTCTGTAACCTTTATAACATTGCTTTTAGAGAATAAAGTTATTATGATAACATCTCAACCTTTGAAAAAAGGGGAAGCAAAATGTTTTACTATATTTTTTATTTACAACAATATAGGAAGAAGATGGTTTTTTTTTATATGTTTATATTAAATACTTTATAGGAAGGAGATGTTCTAGATTTGTCAGTCAGATTTGGAAAAGAATGTGTAGAAATTGATTGCTGGACCAAGAGAAAGCAATATGATAGTCTATGTCAAGTTCTAGGATCAGGTGTAAATCAGCAATTACAGGTAAAGAATTTGCAAAGTAAAAGCTAAAGACAGTGACTGACTACCTGTTGATTTAATGTCCCCAGAAAATATTTTGGATGAACATGTAGTTGTTGCATCCATCTTTGCATCTTTACCTTCTTCTTTTTTTAAAGTTACTCCACATGTCTACTGGCAAATGTGAACAAAATCCAAAATATTTTTACATGGGTTCTATCTTGCATTACAGTTGACATATCATTCTTGTATGGATAATTTCTTTCTGTGACAAAATATACATGTAGGTAAAGTTCAATTTATTTCAATATGCCTTTTACTGTTCTAGAGTTATGCATCGTGAAATATTAGATGTAGTGTAGGGCCGATAATGGATTATCATCCAAAGTTGATTGTTTTATGGAAACTGATTCCAATAATCGCAAGTGAAAGTTCATTATCGATTAATCAGAGAAGTTAACAACAGAAAAATTTCCTTTATTTATTCAGATTTCATTATAGTGTCATACTCATCATAGTGAGATTTATATCCTAGTTGTTATAATTTAAGATAGTTAAAAAAGCTCCATATATTAATTTATATTACGAATTTAGTTTGTTACACATATTTTCATTGGTTCTTCAACCCTGAATGTCGGCATGTATTCGGAAAACAGACGGGGTATATATTTCAGTCCCCAAAAACCATTAAAACATGGACGACAAAACATTACGCTTCACTGAATCAATGGTATAATACGGAATAATAAATGTATTTTTACCAAATTAAATGCTGTTTTTATACTCAAAACGGCTGCATGAAAAAAATAAATATTACAACGGTTAATTCCGTCACAAATACCTGATCGATTCAACAAACTCCTATGTTCCACGGCTGTACCATAACAAATAAACAAAACGTTGAGCCTTGAAAACTTTCGATGTCATGGGGCCACACCAAGGTTTTATTTACATGTTGTTAACGTTGAAATTATTGAAACTGTTTCGCAAACCCGTTGTTTTGTTATGTGATATATTAATGTTACATTTATAAAGTTTATAAAATTTCCTACATATGAAACTGTATTGATTTAGAAATTTAGTACAGTATTTTCCTTCATGAGACACGCCATACATGAAATATGACGTGACACATATTTTGACGTCATTGAAGAATGACGTCAAAGGTACGGAAACAGACATCTAGAGATACGAAAAATGAAAATAAAAGAGGCAAATTTATTTAATACAGTTGGATGTTGTATTTAAAAAAAACAATGGTTAAATCCGTAATATATCTGTTATTCAGCTATCAGACAGGGTATATAATGTGACATTCCCGGCTTATGATATATATTCCCTTGGGAATGTCACATTATATACCCTGTCTGATAGCTGAATAACATATAATGTCCAAATATTACAAATGTTACAGACATACCTGTTTTAATAGGAATAATGTTTCTGTCTTTTTAGGATAATATTGTTGTTAGAGAAGTGTTTGGTCTTGGACCACCAATTCCCACTAGTAATGTACCAAGTCAGAAGGTGTCAAAATGGGAGAGGGTATGTAGTCACTATGTAGTACAGTATCTCCCCTTTTATAAGGCTGCCACTTCTGCAATGAAAAAGTATCTCAATAAGAGTGTTTACCTCTCTTGAGGGGGACAATTTACAATAGTTGCCCTCCTCTAAGGCCACCGACCTTCAATTAAAAAAAGGTCTCTATAAGAGGGATAGCCTCCCTTAATGGGGATTATTTACTGTAGTCTCCCTCTTCTAAAGCCACCCTTTCTGCAATGAAAAAGTGTCTATATGAGGGATGGTTTCATGAAGGAGAATTTACTAGTATTTTATGGCCTCAGTGCATCTGAAATCTTTCTTCATAAGAGGAGTGGACTTTGGTGAGAGGGGCCTTATAAAAGGGTGTCTACTGTATTATATACTTTTCTGTGTAAACAATAACATTACGATATTGTCTGTTGACATATATATGTTACTGATCATCTCATTGGAATTTTTTGTTTTATAAACTCAATTATATGATAAGCATATTTTTCTTCAAAATAATTTTCAAAATCACGGCTATGGACAAATGTGGTTTAGTTAATTGTAATGTAAAGGAAAATGCATAAGACTGCTGAGCAGAGGATAGCTGAATTATTAACCTTAACACAAAGATAGTTAAATTGAATTAAAACAGGGGAATTTGATTGGCTAGTTTACAATTAATTCTGAGAATTTTGAAATACACTTTGCACTTTGTTATAGTCATTGCTGAAATACATGTATTAGCAGTATTAAATGTAACATTGATCTTTTTTATAGTACCATTATTGATTGTGTATAGCAAGCATTGATTTTAAGGGTTTTTCCAGGAAAAAATACCTGGTAGGGTCGGAACGCCATTGATTTTTTTTATCTAGGTGGGCGGTGTAAAACGTATTTCTTTTCTGGGGGTTGTTGTCAAATTTCTATTTAATTAATCGCAGTTGTCTGTATTTTTACCATTTCGGTATATTAAAATAGACCTACTTGCTGGCAAGTCGTGTCACTGTGTTGTTCGTTAAACAGTGTATAATATTCTGTTGTTTGTTCTGCGATTTCGCTTCTTTTGCGTGATATTAAAGCCAAATTGTCTCCCTTTATCTTCTGAAATATTCCGAATGATATGTTATGTAAAAGATGGAGAAATACGAATGATGAATTGGTACCTGGTTCTTTTATTTTCGTTCCTGGGTTCCGAGATAAAAAGTACCAGTGGAAAACGAAACGTGGTCAAATGCCGAAATGGACTGGGATAATGAACAAATTTGCCACTGGTTAACAGCTGTGGGCCTGGGGGAATATGTTCAGGTGTTTAGAGGTATGTTTGTCAAACTAGGTATCACAGGAAAGGAATCGTCTGCTTTCAGCAGTTTCGCTTTTCCTTTTGGGGGGGGGGGGGGGATCCTCGTTTCAAATTTAATTTCTATTTTCTAGGTGGGGGTCATTTTAAGTATTTATATTGAGGTGGTAGTACCCCAAATTATTGATGGAGTTCCGACCCCCCCCCCATCCCCAGGTATTTTTTCCTGGAAAAGCCCCAAGTATAAAGTATGTATATAACCTGTCTGATAATACACAACCAAGCAAAAATGGGTATTATACATGACTATTTGTGGTAATACTATTTTTTTCATTTTATTTGCAGACACATTATAATGCTGCTCTATTTAAAGCAAGAACCAAAGCTCGTTCCAAACATCGTGATAAAAGATCTGTTGTGATGAATGGGCATGACTGATGAAAGGGGAGATAACTAGGAAAAAACCATGCTCTTTATTATATTGAGATACTGTGTTTATCATTCATCTTTAACTTATAGGTCTCAGTATTTCATTTTGTGGCTGTACCTGACAAAGTAGTGTTAATATTATGATATCATTTTATTTTTGTTATATTTCTCTTAAAGAGAAAACCATATAGGTAGTGAATGGGAGGATATATGTAAAGTATAAATGTGCAACATTTAATGACATTTTGTAGAATTCTGAAAGAATCTGATCTTTTTGTAAATATGAATGTTTATATTAAGTTTTAAAGCCTCTGTGAAGCTGAATTGAATGAAGCATATTTTATTGCTCTAATATATGCAATGGGATTTAGGCACGCATTATAACAACATTATAAATGCCCTCTCTCTACAATTTACCACATAGCATAATACATGGCAAAAATCAATAAGAAAAATAAATATTAGAATGTATAAGTGAAATTAACATCAACTACATTCAAATTTACAAAAAAAGAAAAGATAGATTTTACAAAGAAGAAAAAAAGAACTAATGAAAGTAACACCTGCAATAATCAATCAAACCTATGACTATTATCTATGAATGTTTGAACTGCTGTAAAAATATCAACATTTTGTTCTACAGTTAAGTTTTCGTTTCCATATAAAATTATATCTATATCTATAGCTTCTTAAATGTGAAGTATTAAAAAAAAAGTATTTCTGATGTGTTCATTTATTGGACATTCAAGAAAAAAAATATTGTTGACATTTGAGTATTAACATTAAGTTGATAGATCAGATAAGACACAAAGAATTGTCTTCATATGGAAAATTGTAACAGGGCTCACCAAACCAGGCAAAGTGGGCGACTTTTTCGCCTTGGTTTCAATGAAATCGTCCAATTTCTGTCAAAAAGCGAAGTTTTAGTCGCCCTATCAGTCTTTTCAAGTCAGTATTTTTTTAGCCAATAATCATACTTTTTCTTCAATATTCACATAAAATGAGCTCCCATGTTCCTGAAATCTGACCCATACAGGATTTGATGTTCAATATTTTATTCCGAACTCGTGAATTGCATCATTTTAAGATCATTGTTTAGCACGTTCGTTTTGTGAAAGGTAGGGGAACATGCGGAAGTGAGGAAAGAAACGTTAAAATTTGGATCGATTTTCAGAAGTCTCCCAGATTTTCACTCACTTCGCCCTTAAGTCAACTGAGAGAGAAGTCAAGTGGCCCTGTTTTTACTATGTGTGGTGAGTCCTGGTGTAATAATAATAATATATCATGTCAAGAACAGATGATTTAGTTTCCTGATCAGTCTGACAAATAATAGGTTTCATATATTCAGTTGTATGTAAAAATTATATTTACAAAATGTCATGATCTGTGTCATTTAAGAAATATTCAAGCATAATATGTACAAACATTAGGGACATAAAACATCAGAGCTTCAGATGACAGTATTTTCAATATCAGTTGGGATAAAAAAAAAAAAAAATCCCACTTTAAATGTTTAAAAGGGGTCAGAATAATAGAATAGGTACATTTGCATATGTCTATGTACTTCATGCCCAGCACCACTAAATCAAGTTCCATTCTTATAAAGTTTTTCAGTTTCTTGCAGATGGGTGGTGGTTTTGTCCAGGGAGCTCAATATATCTGAAATATTGTTTATAGTGATGTGAAATGTCCATAATCCTAACCCTCAGTAAAAAAAAAGGTTAAAACAAATACAAAAAACCATCTTCAAATCAAACCATCATAAATATATTTCATTACCATTGACCTTGTAATGCCATGATATAGTTGAAATACTGCTAACATTGGCATTAAACACCAATCAATCAATCATTGACTTGGTAGAAATGTTAAGACCTTGATAGTCTGATGACTGCCACCATGAGAACCTTTTAAAGGTATATAAGACTTGCCATGATATGTTTTAGACATGACTTACTTACCCTTTAAACCACTACCTCATAATTACATTCACATTTATATCAAGCATTTATTATTTGCTCTGAAGTATTTCTCATGGTCTGATATTGTTCATTCTGTGTAATTACAACATACAGTGCTCCCTCGGTCTATCGCTCAACCTCCCCCCCCCCCCCCCCCCCCCGTTTTATCGCCAAACTCGCCTATCGCCAAAATTCTCGTCTGTCCCGATTTCCCCCATTACAAATACCCCGTTATACTGCCAAACTCAGCTACCGCCATCCGCCACAGCTTTTCAGACACAAAAGTCGTAAAACCAATTCAAATTCCCCCGTTAGTACCGCCCACAACTACCTTTTGACAGCTGTGTATTGATCTGTAATCATGGAATGTCAAAACTGGTCATCGGACACGGTCATTGATCTCATAGTTGAGGGTCAGAACAGGTGATCAGGTGTTTTGATTAGAATAATTACCTGTATTTACTTTTCTAGTGATTACATTTGTACTTTTAATCCTGAGTAAAATTTGTAATTTAATTAGTCGTCATAAAAATGTCGTGCTTGAAGAGAAAGCACAATTAATTAGACGACAAACAAAAACGTGTAATTATAAGTTATGCAAAGGAAAATCCAAAATTAACATAATAACAAATTGCCGATAATTTGACAATTAAATGGGATCTTCCAATAACCCCACAAATGAAGATGAACTGTTGCTGTCACGTGTTTATAATGACCTTGATGTCCCGAGCTACAAATGACGGTTCAAGAATTTGTCAACATTGACAAAGATCTGCAAACTGTACAGGACATTTCCGATGTGAATATAATTATTCTAATTTATTTATTTATTAAACATGTATTATTTATACTTATGTATTTGCACAAGTGCAAAATGCATGTCACAATGTCAGTCGAGTTGAAAGTTTATCTTTTCATATGATCACATAACTTCCGGTTTTCAATGTCCCTCAGTTTATCGGCAAACTCGTTATACCGCCAAACTACCGACTGCACAGAAGGTGGCGGTTTAACGAGGGAGCACTGTATAATGTTTAAATGACTAGTTTATAATATTTACCTTGTAAGAAAGACAGACGTTGATTTTTTTTTTGCATGAAGTGGTTCACCCTCACTGTCTTTCATACATCATAAATGTCACTAAAATATCTTCAGTTGTACAATAAATCTCCAAAATGAAACATGCATTTTGCAAGGCTCATGAAAACAATTAGTGATGAAATATATTACTTTATTTTTAAGTTCCTACACCCCTAATGTAATACCATTATCAGAAATTTGTTAGATTTACGGGTATTGAGACTAAATACAATAAAATAAACTAAAACATTTTAAAGTAAGGACTAAAAACTAATTGCACATCGATTTTATCGACAACCTTGATTTATTCCTTTTAAGAGAATTCAAGACCTTACGGTTTACATGGTGTTCTATAACTTTTAATGTTGATGTTACACTTTTCGTGCTGAATGAATATGTTAAGTTTGAATAGATGTATGTATTTGTGTATATAGAAATATATGAATGCATTGTTATGTTGTTAGAATATCAAACCTATTTATTAGTGTGCTTTGTTTGGAATTATGTACAAATGTATGGGATAAGTTCATGTTGATAATTTTGCAGGATATATTTTATTGTTTGGTGTAAGCTATGTTACGCTGTAAATGGTTATTGTTTTAGGAGTATCAAAAGACACAAGCTTATGTTAAATATGTATTTGTGAGAATACATGTTACCATTGTGATACTAAATAATTAGTAGATATTAATGATGACAAGATTGAAGATTGTTAACTACTGTGTTTAGATCTGATATATATATATCTAGTGACCTTTAAATACTGGAAAACTGATTGAGCGACCTCTTATTTGAGTTAAGAGAACACATATCTCGTCAGTAGGGTTTTAAAATAGCCATTTACAGATGACTTCAGTTTTTGACTACATTTAAATTTGTTTCAAACCAAGAAAAAAAAAACATTGCATACAAAACTATATATTTCCATAGATGTTATCACTTTCTAAGGTCAATTCAAGGGAAATTGTTATCCAATACGATATTTCATGCCCCATTTTAATAATATTTTACGGCTGTAATAGTATGGTCTCTGATCCTACAATCACATGATTTTAAGTACTTGTACTAAATAAAGAGGTAAAAAACAGCAAACAACTGCAGTGTTATTATTGTTGTTGACATGATAAGGTTGTTTCTTGTACCTTTATCACATGTTTTACTATTGAACTTTGGTATATTACTTCTAAATAGGTTCATTACTCTAGTACTTGTTGACAAAAAAGGGATGATTGTAAAAAAAAAAAATTAATATAAGATGTACACATCTATTGATTAATATTATTTTTCTGCAGTATAAACACAATGTTACCAGGTAATACAGAGTCTTAGATTATAGAGTTGTATTCAGTGTGAAACTGGGCAAAGACTCAAAGTAAAACTTGGCAATATCACAGTTTCTTAGCCTCATACACATTTTTATTTTATTTTAAGACACTGCACTAATCGTGTATAGTTTACATATGCCGACATAATCAGTGTCTATCACCACACTAATCGTGTATAGTTTACATATGCAGACATAATCAGTGTCTATCACCACACTAATCGTGTATAGTTTACATATGCCGACATAATCAGTGTCTATCACCACTAAGGTTTTATCAAGTTTAACTCAAAATCATCACTAAGGTTTATCGAGTTTGACTCACAATTAGTACTCTATGCAAAATCACTACAAAGGTTTATTGAGTTTGACTCCAAGTGAGTACTCTAAACTACCTTTTATGATCAAGTTTGTCAGTTACTTGCAGAAGGTTGTTTTTGTTGGGGTAGTCTGTCATGGATGAAACTTGATCCTAATAATGTCTCGGTTTCCTTCTCCCATATTATATGAAATGTTTTAATCGTCCAATTCACGTTAGTTTTAGAATGTTAATTATGAAGTGTAAATGAATCTGAAGTGTGCCATTACTTCTGCTGATCATCCATACATCTTACTAAGAACAATCAGTTTGTTCTAATATAGTCGGTTAAAATAAAAACCATACAGTATAACAAAACAATGTTTTCCAAATGTTTTGGCTAAAATTTATGGAAAATTAATTTGATTTTTATTTAAAAGAAGCAATTATTACAAAGGTAATACCCAAATTGATATTTGAGAAGAATGAGCAGTAATATAATAATTTTATTATTTGTTCAGGTTTTTTTTTATAGTGGTACTTTTACTCCTGTAACATGAATGTGCATTTCTCTTGTGTGTGCATTTTTTTTTTGCTATTAAATATTATTGATGGCAATTGTTAAATGCTAAAAGTAAGGTAATATTTGCTGTATGTTTGAACAAAATGTGGATTTTTTTTTGGACATGTGCTAAAAAAACCAAATAAATGAATCTTCATAATTGTGTTGTAATTCTAATGTCCATGAACCTGATCACGCCCATCTTAAATTATAGTAAACTCTGTTGTGCCTATGAACATGATCATACCCATCACAAATTATAGTAAATCCTGTTATGTCCCTGAACCTGATCACGCCCATCACAAATTATAGTAAGCGCTCTTAAAAAAAAGGACAAACAGCGATCTACAAAACATACACATAAAACTAAAGATCATTAAGAGGAACCCCACTAAAAACGAGGTGAACTCGGGTGTACGGAAAGGTAGCAGTTCCTGCTCCACTTGTGGCATCAGTCGTGTTAATCTAGTTACAAACCCAGTGATAAGTCATGAATGAGGAAAGGACCGGGAAGTGTTTATAAGTGGAACATATCCCTGGTCATTTGTGACACATATATTATATGTTCCATAAAACTTTCGAAGTGATGACTTCAACTTGGCCAAATTATATTGAACATGATCATGCCCATCTCAAGTCATAGTAAACCCCGAACCTGATCACACCCATCACAAATTCTACCAATTGCAAATCACAGTAAAATAATAATGTGTCTCTGAACCTGTATATATAGTAATGTTGAGACTTTGAACTTATTCTACCCATGACAAATTGCAGTTATATAATGTGTCTACCTCACACCAATGGTAAACTACAATACAATAATGTTATATCTCTGAACTTGATTCCACCTATTGCAATTTACAGTAATATTAACAAATTATTGTAAAACCCTATGGTATCTCCGAACGCCTCGTCGTTTAACAAAGCCACCGCCCTTTAAAACGGGATATATAACATCTCGAGACTGATGAGTATAATGTCTCTGAACCTGATTGCACCAATTAGAAGTAATAATATATCAAAGTTGGGTCACGGAACTTAATCAATACAATGGCAAATTATAGTAAATAGCTGTGTCTCTGATGTCTAAACGTTACATTTGATGATATGATGATTTCCGCTTTGTAATAGACAAACATGCTTAGTTGCATTTAGCGCACTGAAACTACAGTTCGAAGGTAGACATGTCGCTCAACTCGGACACATTATCTTACAAGTCTTTACACTTACTCATAAATGATGCGTGCTAAGCGGAGAAGCAGCATATGCCAATTTTATAGTTTGGTTTTATCCACCCGAACTCGAACCCACGATCTACTACAATCGGAACGAGAACGCTAAAATCCATTACACCACCGACAAGGTCACCTTTGTGAATAATAATTACCAAAGATATGTAGACGTGTCTGATCTAAACGTAAAGGCTTTTTTGACATATTCCCAGAGAAACAATGGATAAGAAATACCCTTTTTCATTTGACCCCTGTAAGTTGAATTATATTTGTATGTAGGATCTTAAAAGAGTAATAGAATTTAATAAATGTTTAAAATAGTAACATTTGTCAAAATGTGGCTTGCATCATTTTAGATTCTAACATCATCCAGAAACATCTTACCATCTTAGAGAAATTTCCTTCTAGCATTTACAATTATCCAAACGGTTGTAAATGGTGTTGTACTATTATTTGCCTTGTATTCTGAGCGCAAACAACAGCATAAAATATGACTTGCGAGGATGTTGTAAAGCACGTGGCTTCTAACCTTTGAGCATACCCGATGATGGTTAATCCTGAAATGCGTCATTTGCAATAGATTAGATATCTACGTTCTTATCATTACCAAGTCATAATCATGAGGAAGTGTACAAACAAAAATCGTAAAATTTGTCTGCATAAAGTCTAGATAGCAGCCATGTAACAACCAGTTATAAGAATTACTCTAATATTAATGGTATGGTTTTGTTTTGAAATCGCGTACAGATCTCAGACAAAAAGTATTGATATGGTGTCTAGGACACTTTCATGCCATATTTTAGATTTATATCGTTGTCATTTTATGGGAGGACGAAGTAGAAGAAAAACCACATCGATTACACCTCCCGATAGGCAGGAATCGAACTCAAAACTAAGGTGCTTATAGTCCGTTTGACTTCTATAAATCTCCAGAAACAAAATTCCTAAAAGTCCAGTTTTCAAATCAACATTGTTTATCTATATGTATATTAATATATGATATATACGAACTCTTAGAATTAATTTCAACAATTTTGGTCCATGCTAAAATAAAAGTTACCCATTAGGTCTCCATGTTAATTATATTTTCTGAAGTGTAGAAATCTGCATGGAGTGAGTACAAATAGTGTAAGAGCCCATCCATCAAAATAAAATAACAGACATGTGCTTTCAATGTATATTTCATTGTACCATGTGACAGAGGACATATAAATATTAACGGCTACTCACTAACTGACCATTCAGGTGATAATTACTTGTTATTGATGTCCTAAAATATTTAAATGTCCTATGTCTCATGGTAGAGTCTGTTATTTGTACTCACTCCATCCAGATTTTTACACTTCAGAAAATATAATTACATAGAGACCTAATGGATAAATATTTTTTAATAATGGACCAAGCATTTTGAAATTAATTGTCTAGAGTTCATATATATCATATATTAATATACATTTAGAAAAAAAATGTTGATTTGAAAACTGGATTTTTAAGAATTTTTTTCTGGATATTTATAGAAGTCAAACGGACTATACTCATTGAATACGAGTTACATAAAAGTAACAGCTTGGTCATGTGTACAGTGTTTAATACCATTTTGTATTTTGACAGTGCTACAAAGATTGACAATTTATAATAATTTGCCCTTTTCTTTTTTTTACAGTTTGTTGACAAGTTGAGATATAGACAACTTAGATGACCTGTTGGATCATCAATTAGAATGATTTCCTCCTGATTGAAGTGTTATAAGTGATGATATATACAAGGAAGAATTAAATGTTCAATATCACTCTCAATATACAGAACTGTCAAACTACTATCTGTTTAAATGAGAGGTAAGTCATTTTAGAAATTAATTTGTAAAAATCTGTATTAATGCAAATTATTTTGTTTTCATTCTTTTGGATTTATTTTTTTTAATAAAAACAGTTTTTAGCGGTTCAAATCAAATGATATTTTCAAGTCCAGCAGAAGTTAAAAAAAAGATGCATATACAACTTTAAATATAAACTAGATAAAATGCGGAAGAATTTATTCCTGGGTGTGGGAGGATTTTATTTGCAATACGAAACAGATGAACCCAGAACCTTAGAAGCCCAGTATAAAATAAATTAAAAACAAATATTGTAACATTTTATTTAGGATTCGGTCATTACAATCCTCCATAAATATATAAGTAAGTATTATCTAGTCGATTTGAAAAGCTCATTAGAGCTTGTGCTGTACCTGCTTAATGAATATCAACTTTAAATAAAACTTTGGATTGAATTAAAAAATATATTAGCCAAAGCTTGTTGATTCCATTACGTTGGTCGCCATTGCTTTTAATGATTCATGTAGTTAATGGTTCAATCGGTTTATAATTCAGTTGGTTAATGGTTCAGTATGGTATTTGTTTTAATGGTTCATATAGTTCATGGTTCAATAGGTTTATGATTCAGTGTGGCAATCAATCGAAGCATAAGCATCAACAATCTTTGTTAGTAACTGTGGCCATATGGACAGAAGACATGGAGTTGTCTAATAAAAGTTTGAACTAAATCACTTCATCTATGGAGTCATCTATTTCAAGTTCAACGGAATAGATTCGATCAGCTCGCCTTTGTACATGTTTCTATAGCTCGTACAAATAAATTAGGGTGTATATATTTTCCAACAATACGTATATTGTATATGAATTTGTCACTATTGTAAGTTTCGTATCGAACATTTGGACGGTTAAAGAATACCATGGTTTCAGGATTGTCCAGTATCTGTAGTATCAACAAAACAACATTACACAAATGACTACATTTATTTTAGATTTTGCTGTTGATAGTCTCTACTCTTTCTTGGACTTGTTCATCCTCATCCGTTCGTGTACTATTTCTTAGGAGGTATATGTACATGACTGGTAATATCGTACTTGTGCCTTTTCAATAACCTTTACCTTATAGGTTTGTTTCAGCAATTATTGTACATTTCAAAACCGCTTTGAACTTTCAAATAACCTTGTAGATATTTGATGATACTTTTGTCGTTGTTACTTGTTTGTATTTGTTTCTTTGTTGTGAGTTTGGCCTTAATGATGGCGGTATTTGTGAGATAATTTATGCAGTAGCTAATATTCTCTCGATCATCCCTACATTAAAGGGAAAGAAAGCACATATGTAGTGGTTGTGGGTTAAATAATAATAGTACCGCTCACCTACGCACTGCGGACATGATTTATGCTAAGTTTGATGAAGACCTCGCCATGACGCTGAGAGGAAGAACAGTAATAAAAGCTCTGTTTCTTACATTTTTTCACGTTCAGTTTCATCCACAGCATATCTTATTAAACTTGTATTATTTTTTTAATACATAATGGTTATAAAAAATGATGTCAACTATTTATTATTATTTTTATGGTTGGTTTATGATGTTTAATGCCACTTTCAACAATATTTCAGTTATATCGTGGCGGTCAGTTTTATTGGTGGAGGAAACAGGAGTATTCGCAGAAAACCACCGACCTGTCGCAATTAACTGAGAAACTTGGTCACATAACGTTGTATCGAGTACACCTCGTCATGAACTGGCGGGGTTCGAACTCACTACCTTAGTGGTGATAGGCACTAATTGCATAGGTAGTTGTAAATCCAACTACCATGCGATCATGACCACGACGGCCCCTTAATTATGTTTAAGGTTTAGACACAAGCGGATAAAATCGGGACTACCTGACCTTTCGACTTTGAGCGTACCTGATGACGGTTATTCCAGATACGCGTCGTGCGCACTAAATTTGATATCTACGTTTTTATTACTATTACTGGGTCGATAGCACTGCTGGTGGACTATTGGTTCCTTAGGGTATCATCCGCCCAGTAGTCAGTGTTTAGAAGCTGACATGGTTTATCAGATATATTTGTTATTGAAATTTACTGTTCTTAAATAATGTAATTATTCAGAAACTTATGGTTCTCCTCCCTCAGACAAATGTGACCTTAGCCGATTTTGGTGGTCCTGTTTAGGCCCAACACTTATTATTTGGCTTTCCAACCTTTCGACTTTCAGCATACCTGATGAAGGTTATGTCAGAAATGCGTCGTGCGCACTGAATTTGATATCTATGTTTTATTGGAAGAAGAAACACCGAATATTTATTACATGCTGAACTTTGAAACCTCAGTCTTAACGTTAGTTCGTGGAAACCAGATTAACCAACACAAATCAAATGTATCATTTCATCAATTGTTAAAATTAAAATAAATAAAATACAACTTCCGTTAAAATGTTTCCTTATTCTCGCCTTATATCCTGAGGTCAACCTATCAACTTGAACTTTTACAATTGTGTTATTGCCATTATGTCAATGTGTAAATGTATTCTCATGTCAGAATTGCTTTACATTGTTGAATTTGTACAAAAATTATTCGTTCGCAATTGTACGGAAAGCGAGAGGTATCTTCAGACTTCAGACTTCTGACTTCTGACTTCAGACTTCGGACTTCAGACTTCAGACTTTAGATGTTATATTTCACTTTTTCTACTTCGGACTTCACACTTCAGACTTGAGTGCTATTGTGATATAAGCGCTATTATCAGCCATTGAAAACACGGCATTTTATTTAGACCGGTATTGCTACATTTGTAAGATGGAGTTGTCCACAGAGGAAAGAAATAGTCTTATAAAAGACTATTTTACCAAAGAATTAACTCAGAAAGAAATCCGGAATATATTGATGTGTCGTCATAATCATATAGTGAGCCACAGGCGCTTGTGTAGAGTCAAAAATTTGCTCGCTATGTACCTAAAATACCACAAGGCCGGACTCACTCCTACTACCCCTGTCACTTCAATCGCTATTTCCTCTGTCAAAATGTCGATAGGACGCAAATCGCTTACAAATTTGCGTAGTGAAATGATTTTTCTTCAAGGAAAACCCGTTTTTTATATCTTCCTACCATATACCTTCCTTCCTTTCGATCGAAAGGCGGAAATATGTCGCACGTGACCTACTTTCGCTTTGCTGCCACTTAGGTGTCCATTGTCAACAAAATATGAGGATTATCTGTCAGTATGGGGGTGTAGATGGTAGGAAGATATAAAAAAACGGGTTTTCCTTGAAGAAAAATCATTTCACTACGCAAATTAGTAAGCGATTTGCGTCCTATCGACATTTTGACAGGGGAAATAGCGATTGAAGTGACAGGGGTAGTAGGAGTGAGTCCGGCCTTGTGGTATTTTAGGTACATAGCGAGCATATTTTTGACTCTGCACAAGCGCCTGTGAGTGAGCCTTGTTCATTTGAAACGCCTGGTTGTTCAACTTGTAGCTAAATTTTAACCAATGGTTAAAAATGATAACCTATGGTTAAAATTTAACCAAAGCACGCAATGCGTTGTTCAACTTATGGTTATACTGGTTAAAGCATGGTTAAACTGATTAATATTTAACCACGGTAGGCCCTATAGGGGCTCTGTTAAAATATTTAACCATTGGTTATCAATTCAAAATGGCTGCCAGACATGTTCTTTCTGTGATGCCTCCCGTACAAAACATACAACCCAGAGTGTTTCGGGCAATTGAGCTCCGTGCAAATTGGCTTGAAATAGAAGTTTCTGAGGTGGATGGCATTTCCAATGAAATTGAATTTCTATTACCATTTACATTGTTCAAAACAGTGCATTACATTTGCGCGGAAAAATCCTACATTTGCGCGCATAACACCATTACATTTGCATTTATTTTTTCAAGGTAAATACAGGTAAATCAAGGTAAATTCAGATGAAAATAGTGGTTTACTAACCCATGGTTAGATCTTTAACCAATGGTTAAATATAAACATATTATTAATTTAACAACAAGTTGAACAACCAGGCCCTGATGAAGAGCATGAATTTAAGGAAACGACATTTTGACACTCCTATCAGAGATGTTGTGGAAGTGTGAAGTCTGAAGATACCTCTCGCTTTCCGTACAATTGAATTGTTTTTTTGTGGGTTTTTTTTTGTGTTTTTTTTGTTTTTTTTTCTTACCAAATAATGGTTTTGTTACATTTAAGTGAGGCCAATTCCAGTGCATGGATACAAAATAATGAAATACACACACACACACAAAAACAAAGAAATAAAATAAAATAACACACTGTCGGAATATAGTAACACAAAATTCAATCGACAAATCGTAGTAACAGTGGCAAAATTGATGACACTATTCACATAACACGACCGCTCACTTTTTTGGTTTGGTACAGGCACTTAATAAAAGTGACGGAGTTAAATTCGTATATAAAAACGATTTTTTTTATCTATTAACCAGCAGTGCTATCACAAACGAAGAATACCAAAAGTCCTCAGATATATTAAAATATAGTGACCACCCGGATACAAACATAAATAACACAAAGGTAAAAGAAAAAAAAACTTCACAAAAAACCAGGAGTGAAACAGGATGTTCTAGCATTTCCTGTACCATATATCACGACCGTCGTGAAACCCTCTTATTTTATTTTAATCACTATTTACTGGGATTCTCCTCCCTTAAGCGACCATAACATATTTTGGATATCCTATTTAGCTTCTTTGGATTTCTTGACCCCCAAAGACTTTTAATTTATTTGGCGTACTTGACGGTTTTTTCAGAAACGCGTCATGTACACTAAATTAGATATCTATATATTTCTATTACACACAACACATTACATAAACAAGAAACTCTACATGTGGCATAATAACAAGGTAGTTATCTAATGTACAACGTACAGCACGTTTATAGAATAACCTTCATCAGGTCACTGACAAACTTTATCACATAATGTTGTACACCTCATCCTGATCGAGAACGTCGGTGGTTTTCTCCGGTTCCTCCGGTTTCATCCACCTATAAAACTGACCACCACGACTATAACTGAAATATTGCTGAAAGTGGAGTTATTCACCATCAAACAAACAAACAAACCTTCATCAGGTAAAATTCATTGTCAAAGAATTGGAAAACCAAATAATTTAAGCGTTTTTGGGGAGCAAGTAAACCAGAATAACCAACATGGGCTATGGTTATCTATGCCTTAGGAAGATAAAATTCTCTAAATAGGAAATATAATAGCGGTTCTATAGCGATCGATGCCTTTACAAATAGAACTAAATACAATCCAAAATAATTAATGCATTGATTCTTTGAAAGTGATATACGCTCTCTACATACAGTCAAACCTGTATTAAGAGGTCACCTTTGGGATAAAGAAAAGGTGACATCTTAAAAGAGGTTCAATTCATATGAAGACAAGAAAAAGGCGACCTTTTAATGCAGGTGACCACATGGGCAGGTTTGACTATATAATTTGGGGTGAAAATCTGAAAGTTTCAAATTGAATTTAACCATAGGTACCCGATTTGTGGACCCCCCTTTTTTAAATTTTTTAATTCATCACTTTTGTGGGACGTTTTCATTATAAACAGTGTTGAACAACTTCAAACATTACCAAAAGCTCAATCCGAGATCGATATAAGCCCATTTCTAAAAACACAAAAACCCTGGATCCTCTACTCTATTATATTAGAGTAGACGATCGAGGGTTTTTGTGTTTTTAGAAATGGGCTTATATCGATCTCGGATTGAGTTTTTGGTAATGTTTGAAGTTGTTCAACACTGTTTATAATGAAAACGTCCCACAAAAGTGATGAATTAAAAAAAAAAAGGGGGGGGGGGGTCCACAAATCGGGTACCTATGAATTTAACATTCTTTCATCCATATTATTCTACAATAAAGGTTAATTTACTGCAATATTCGTACTTAGCATGAAATTGCATTTTGTGTTCAGATATATATATATATATATTCATTCTTGTGGTTCGACAATACGAACTTCTAACAAGAAGAAGATAATTTTTGTCTTATTCATTTGTTTAAATTTCAGATGTATTTAAAACTGTTGATTTTCCTCCTGTTAGTAGGAGAAAGTCTAGGAAACGTTTTTGCCGTATCAAAGAACTTTCCAGAGTTTTATAGTCCACTTTCAAAACTTGTTATCGATGAGGCGAGTAGAAATATTTATATTGGTGGAAAAAACTTACTGCTTCATTTAAACGTTGATCTGCAGGAGATAGGATCTGATGTTATTGGTCCAGAAAACAACAGCAAAGAGTGCAAACCTTTCGATAGATCATGTATTTATAAAGCTGGAACAAGTTTTGTCAAAACCGATAACTACGTCAGCATTTTAAAGACTTATAAGAAAAATCACCTCCTTGTGTGTGGAACAGCTCGTCAAGGACTTTGCTACATGTACAATGCCTCAAATATTAACTCGTCACAGCATTTTAAAATCACAAAATACCGTGATGAATATAGAAATTTTATTGGCAGTGACAAATCCGCGGTGATGCACATAACAAAAAGTAGAGATGGTTACGACATGTTCTTCATTGGTCAAGGTTATGATGGATGAAAGTTAGAATATTTCTACAAGGAGTTTGCTACACTAGATATCATGAGTTCCAGTGGATGGACATTCGATCATTTCTCGGCATTTAGTTTTTTATCCGTGTGCAATACAAAGAAAAATAGTTTCAAAATAAAATTTTTGTTTATTTTTGAAGCTGACAATTTCATATTCCATATTTTCATACGGTCGCTGAATGTGCCGGGATCCATATTATACGAAACTAGAATTTCAAGACTTTGTAAGAACAAGCTTACTTATGAATCTTATGAAGAAATGTCAATCTCATGTAATACGCCTACGAAATACAACAAGGGCTTGTCTGCTTATTTTCATGAAGATAGATTGTATATGACATTTGGAGTCAGAGCATACTTATCTGGTATTTTTGAGGCAGACATTACGCAAGGATCTGTCGTTTGTGTCTACACAGTACAAGAGATCAAAGCAAAGTTTGACAATGAAGTGTTAACTAAATGTTTTACAGGAGAAAGTACATGGGGTTCCCCTTCATGGCAGTGTGGAGACAGAAAGATGTGTCCGCAATTAATTTTGGTAAGATACAATTTAACAGGTGTGCAATTTAATGACCTTGCCAACAATGTTAGATTACTGGGTCTGCCAAGATGACCTACGAAATCAAATGACATCTATTCTATCAGCGGTCAAAACCGGCATCAGAGCTACTTTGGCACTAGCTACTTCCAGGTGGTAAATAAGGGTAATAACAAAATTACCGAACTCCGAGCAATCTTACAAAGGGAAAGTCAAAACTCATAAGTATATAAACAGACAAAATCAGTCAATAACCGGAAAACTGTGAAAACCGTAATGACCCTGACTTGGTACAGGCATTTCTATGTGAAGCAGATGTAAATTCTGAAAAAATATAAAAATCTGTTAGAGTACATATAATCAAGGTTCCTCTACATATGCAACAACAGTAACACATTTGACTTCTTTACCCTTTACACAACTATTCCCCGCTCAAAACTAAAAGACAGATTAAAAGAATGAGTTCAATGTTGTTTCATTAGAAAAATGGCCAACGTAGTCATAAATATCATTTTTTAAATGGGACACATCTTATTTTGTTTAAAAACACCCTGATTCTAACAAAAAGTTCTCTGAAACTGACATCATCAAAATGGTCGAGTTCTTGAAAATAACATATTTGTTGTTTGATGGATATGTTTTTCCACAGATAGTTAGCATTGCCATGGGTACTGACTGTGCAACTCTTATCGCTGACTTAATTTTGTTTTCGTATGAGACAGATTTCATGCGGGAGTTTCTCAAGAAAAACGAGTCCTTTCTCTAAATAATTCCAAAAGTAATAACTTCTTCTGTCACCACCATGACTTGGTTATCATAACGCGGATTATCTGTGTCATAAATGACCACGGATATGTTCCATTTGTTGTAATCACATTGCATCCCTTTTCCTCATTCATGACTTACCACTGGATTTTGACAAGAGTAATGCGACGGGAGCCACTAGTGGAGCAAGAACTGCCAACCTTTCCGGAGTAGCTGAATCCACCCTCGGTTTTTGTGGGGCTTGTGTTGCTAACTCTTTGGTTTTCTGTTCATTTGGCCATTGTCTGTTCTTTAAATTATGGCTTCTGCTTACCCCTTTGGTATCTTTAAACATTTTTACATTAAGCTGTGCCTTCTTATAATTTAACCAGGGAACATATTACACAATTGTCTCTTTTAAGAGTTTGGTACTTTGCCACGTGATTCAGTACTGTACTATTGATTGATACTCATTATTTGACTTATTATATTTATTCTGGCTCAGGATCTATGGCCTCAGGTGTGAAAGTTTGTAAAGATATTTGAATGTTATTTAAAAAAAACCCATTGAATTAATAGATAATGTGGGTAAACAAAAACAACCTTTATATTAAATCCTAGATTCTCCTTTCAAAGTCATAGGTGCCCTCAGCCGGATTTGACTATATGATATGGTTTTGGCCCTTTGGTGTCCTCGCTTCCAAAAACTTTTAAATTATTTGGCTTGATCCGACCATACCTGTTGAATGTTATTACAGACACGCGTCGTGCGCACTAAATTGGATATCTACATTTTATTGTAATATGTATTTTAGTGACTGTGATCATTACTTTAACTTTGAAGAACAGTCCCCTGGTAGACTTATCGCCCTACTTGTGCACAGTATCCTGATTCCCAACCCACCATAACTGTAATAGACATATTTATTGCATTATTTTGTCGTTATCAACCTCACATATATGATCGGATGTCATTGTCAATTGTAGTAAACATATTTATTGCATTAGTTTGTCGTTATCAACCTCACATATATGATCGGATGTCATTGTCAATTGTAATAGACATATTTATTGCATTAGTTTGTCGTTATCAACCTCACATATATGATCGGATGTCATTATCAATTGTAATAGACATATTTATTGCATTAGTTTGTCGTTATCAACCTCACATATATGATCGGATGTCATTGTCAATTGTAATAGACATATTTATTGCATTAGTTTGTCGTTATCAACCTCACATATATGATCGGATGTCATTGTCAATTGTAATAGACATATTTATTGCATTAGTTTGTGGTTATTTAACCTCACATATATGATCGCATGTCATTGTCAATTGTAATAGACATATTTATTGCATTAGTTTGTCGTTATCAACCTCACATATATGATCGGATGTCATTGTCAATTGTAATAGACATATTTATTGCATTAGTTTGTCGTTATCAACCTCACATATATGATCGGATGTCATTGTCAATTGTAATAGACATATTTATTGCATTAGTTTGTCGTTATTTAACCTCACGTATATGATCGCATGTCATTGTCAATTGTAATAGACATATTTATTGCATTAGTTTGTCGTTATCAACCTCACATATATGATCGGATGTCATTGTCAATTGTAATAGACATATTTATTGCATTAGTTTGTCGTTATTTAACCTCACATATATGATCGCATGTCATTGTCAATTGTAATAGACATATTTATTGCATTAGTTTGTCGTTATCAACCTCACATATATGATCGGATGTCATTGTCAATTGTAATAGACATATTTATTGCATTAGTTTGTCGTTATCAACCTCACATATATGATCGGATGTCATTGTCAATTGTAATAGACATATTTATTGCATTAGTTTGTCGTTATCAACCTCACATATATGATCGGATGTCATTGTCAATTGTAACAGACATATTTATTGCATTAGTTTGTCGTTATCAACCTCACATATATGATCGGATGTCATTGTCAATTGTAATAGACATATTTATTGCATTAGTTTGTCGTTATCAACCTCACATATATGATCGGATGTCATTGTCAATTGTAATAGACATATTTATTGCATTAGTTTGTCGTTATCAACCTCACATATATGATCGGATGTCATTGTCAATTGTAATAGACATATTTATTGCATTAGTTTGTCGTTATCAACCTCACATATATGATCGGATGTCATTGTCAATTGTAATAGACATATTTATTGCATTAGTTTGTCGTTATCAACCTCACATATATGATCGGATGTCATTATCAATTGTAATAGACATATTTATTGCATTAGTTTGTCGTTATCAACCTCACATATATGATCGGATGTCATTGTCAATTGTAATAGACATATTTATTGCATTAATTTGTCGTTATCAACCTCACATATATGATCGGATGTCATTGTCAATTGTAATAGACATATTTATTGCATTAATTTGTCGTTATCAACCTCACATATATGATCGCATGTCATTGTCAATTGTAATAGACATATTTATTGCATTAGTTTGTCGTTATCAACCTCACATATATGATCGCATGTCATTGTCAATTGTAATAGACATATTTATTGCATTAGTTTGTCGTTATCAACCTCACATATATGATTGGATGTCATTGTCAATTGTAATAGACATATTTATTGCATTAGTTTGTCGTTATGAACCTCACATATATGATCGGATGTCATTGTCAATTGTAAGACATATATATTGCATTAGTTTGTCGTTATCAACCTCACATATATGATCGGATGTCATTGTCAATTGTAATAGACATATTTATTGCATTAGTTTGTCGTTATTTAACCTCACATATATGATCGCATGTCATTGTCAATTGTAATAGACATATTTATTGCATTAGTTTGTCGTTATCAACCTCACATATATGATCGCATGTCATTGTCAATTGTAATAGACATATTTATTGCATTAGTTTGTCGTTATCAACCTCACATATATGATCGGATGTCATTATCAATTGTAATAGACATATTTATTGCATTAGTTTGTCGTTATCAACCTCACATATATGATCGGATGTCATTGTCAATTGTAATAGACATATTTATTGCATTAGTTTGTCGTTATCAACCTCACATATATGATCGGATGTCATTGTCAATTGTAATAGACATATTTATTGCATTAATTTGTCGTTATCAACCTCACATATATGATCGGATGTCATTGTCAATTGTAATAGACATATTTATTGCATTAGTTTGTCGTTATCAACCTCACATATATGATCGCATGTCATTGTCAATTGTAATAGACATATTTATTGCATTAGTTTGTCGTTATCAACCTCACATATATGATCGCATGTCATTGTCAATTGTAATAGACATATTTATTGCATTAGTTTGTCGTTATGAACCTCACATATATGATCGGATGTCATTGTCAATTGTAAGACATATTTATTGCATTAGTTTGTCGTTATCAACCTCACATATATGATCGGATGTCATTGTCAATTGTAATAGACATATTTATTGCATTAGTTTGTGGTTATTTAACCTCACATATATGATCGCATGTCATTGTCAATTGTAATAGACATATTTATTGCATTAGTTTGTCGTTATCAACCTCACATATATGATCGGATGTCATTGTCAATTGTAACAGACATATTTATTGCATTAGTTTGTCGTTATTTAACCTCACATATATGATCGCATGTCATTGTCAATTGTAATAGACATATTTATTGCATTAGTTTGTCGTTATCAACCTCACATATATGATCGCATGTCATTGTCAATTGTAATAGACATATTTATTGCATTAGTTTGTCGTTATTTAACCTCACATATATGATCGCATGTCATTGTCAATTGTAATAGACATATTTATTGCATTAGTTTGTCGTTATCAACCTCACATATATGATCGGATGTCATTGTCAATTGTAATAGACATATTTATTGCATTAGTTTGTCGTTATCAACCTCACATATATGATCGCATGTCATTGTCAATTGTAATAGACATATTTATTGCATTAGTTTGTCGTTATCAACCTCACATATATGATCGGATGTCATTGTCAATTGTAACAGACATATTTATTGCATTAGTTTGTCGTTATCAACCTCACATATATGATCGGATGTCATTATCAATTGTAATAGACATATTTATTGCATTAGTTTGTCGTTATCAACCTCACATATATGATCGGATGTCATTGTCAATTGTAATAGACATATTTATTGCATTAGTTTGTCGTTATCAACCTCACATATATGATCGGATGTCATTGTCAATTGTAATAGACATATTTATTGCATTAGTTTGTCGTTATCAACCTCACATATATGATCGGATGTCATTGTCAATTGTAATAGACATATTTATTGCATTAGTTTGTCGTTATCAACCTCACATATATGATCGGATGTCATTATCAATTGTAATAGACATATTTATTGCATTAGTTTGTCGTTATCAACCTCACATATATGATCGGATGTCATTGTCAATTGTAATAGACATATTTATTGCATTAATTTGTCGTTATCAACCTCACATATATGATCGGATGTCATTGTCAATTGTAATAGACATATTTATTGCATTAATTTGTCGTTATCAACCTCACATATATGATCGGATGTCATTGTCAATTGTAATAGACATATTTATTGCATTAGTTTGTCATTATCAACCTCACATATATGATCGCATGTCATTGTCAATTGTAATAGACATATTTATTGCATTAGTTTGTCGTTATCAACCTCACATATATGATCGCATGTCATTGTCAATTGTAATAGACATATTTATTGCATTAGTTTGTCGTTATGAACCTCACATATATGATCGGATGTCATTGTCAATTGTAATAGACATATTTATTGCATTAGTTTGTCGTTATTTAACCTCACATATATGATCGCATGTCATTGTCAATTGTAATAGACATATTTATTGCATTAGTTTGTCGTTATCAACCTCACATATATGATCGGATGTCATTGTCAATTGTAATAGACATATTTATTGCATTAGTTTGTTGTTATTTAACCTCACATATATGATCGCATGTCATTGTCAATTGTAATAGACATATTTATTGCATTAGTTTGTCGTTATCAACCTCACATATATGATCGGATGTCATTGTCAATTGTAATAGACATATTTATTGCATTAGTTTGTCGTTATCAACCTCACATATATGATCGGATGTCATTGTCAATTGTAATAGACATATTTATTGCATTAGCTTGTCGTTATTTAACCTAACATATATGATCGCATGTCATTGTCAATTGTAATAGACATATTTATTGCATTAGTTTGTCGTTATCAACCTCACATATATGATCGCATGTCATTGTCAATTGTAATAGACATATTTATTGCATTAGTTTGTCGTTATTTAACCTCACATATATGATCGCATGTCATTGTCAATTGTAATAGACATATTTATTGCATTAGTTTGTCGTTATCAACCTCACATATATGATCGGATGTCATTGTCAATTGTAATAGACATATTTATTGCATTAGTTTGTCGTTATCAACCTCACATATATGATCGCATGTCATTGTCAATTGTAATAGACATATTTATTGCATTAGTTTGTCGTTATCAACCTCACATATATGATCGGATGTCATTGTCAATTGTAACAGACATATTTATTGCATTAGTTTGTCGTTATCAACCTCACATATATGATCGGATGTCATTGTCAATTGTAATGGACATATTTATTGCATTAGTTTGTCGTTATCAACCTCACATATATGATCGGATGTCATTGTCAATTGTAATAGACATATTTATTGCATTAGTTTGTCGTTATCAACCTCACATATATGATCGGATGTCATTGTCAATTGTAATAGACATATTTATTGCATTAGTTTGTCGTTATCAACCTCACATATATGATCGCATGTCATTGTCAAAAACATATACAGTTAGTGTGTGATTAATGTGTTGCTTCTCGTTGCTTTTTTTCAGCACCCACATAAAAAGGTGACGTCACACATTTATGCATGCTATATGTGTTTATATGATTGCTTGTCATTTTTCTTTATATGTTGGGTATTATAATATATATAAAGATTGCCTGACAAATACAAAGACTCTTACTAACATTTAGTAATGTTACTAAACATGTGTAAATACACGTTTTATTCATTTACAAATACTTCTTTAATTTGTACATATAATTCGATTGTTTTATACAGAAATATATCTTATTTTCTAAGCGTTTCATAGTTGAGGAATACTGCAAAAGTTGGTGTTAACAGAAATCAATCGATCAGTTACAAATACACATGTTTCTATGGCGAAACGACTTTGATTTTTCATAATAAAACATTACTAATAAACATTCAACCTGAATTATTTTAAAACAATTACAGAAAATTGTCTCAAATTATGACCTTTTAAATTGTTAAATTCTCGTCGTTAATGACTGCCGAAAGGAAATTGGCGGGACTTCTCATGCAGAAAATTAGCCACCGTGGTTATTTAAAATATTACGAAAATTTAACTTACACTTAGAATAGGAGAAAATAAAATATATGTTGGCTAAACCTCTAATAACAGTTTACATTTCTTACATGCTATATCTTATGTTACGGTTTTCACTAATTCGTATTCAGAGGCGCAAAGCATATGTTATACAACGTTAATTAAGCAGTTCAACAAACAACTTTTTCATGAATGGTTAACTCGTGACCTGCAGTAAAATATTCCTACACATTGTAAATACACGTTGGGTGTGTTCGTTGATTCATATATGGATTCGCCGACAATTTCCGCTTTTGTTTGTCTATGAACAAGAACGGTCGAATCATATGTTTTCAATGAATGAATCAAACGACGAAAAGAAAAGCTCCATCCGGACGGGCAGTATTAACTAGAACCACCCGAAAGGACAAGCACCGAAAGTACAGACCAATTATGAAATGAGGAATGCGTTAAAACTAAACCAATACAAAATCAAGATTCAAAATCAAGTTTTTTTGGCTTGATAAAAATGGTGTGGTTGGTTCAAAATTGTCGTTCAAATAAATGTCTGTAATTCCTAAAATCCCCAGAGCTTCAAGGGGGCTTTGCCCCCCCTCTGGCCCCCTACCAGGGTTCTGCCCTGGACCAGCTGGGGACCTTAAGCGGTCCCCAGACCCCTCGCCTACTCACGCCCCCCTAACCACAAATCCTGGATCCGCCCCTGGTATTAGTTTGCTCAATAAAACAAGCACAAACGATCCACATCTTCTCTCATTTACTAATTAAAAAACAAGAATTAATCACTTGTTAAAAACAGCATGGTTAATTCATGAATTAATACCAATAACTGTTTTAACATTATTATTGTTGGTTCTAACTTTAATAATACTAATAATTGTTTTAATCTTCAAGTCATAACTGAATGATGTTAACTAATATGTTTATTTTCATTGTAATTTACTGTATGCATTTTCGGTCCTTATTGTTAACAAGTTTGTGTGTAAACACTTTATTTATTTTTAACAAGTTTGTGTGTAAGCACTTTATTTATTGTTAGCAAGTTTGTGTGTAAACACTTTATTTATTATACCCCCGCTCCCAGAAGGGGGAGGGGTATACTGTTTTACCTCTGTCCGTCTGTCCGTCCGTCCTTCCGTCTTTCGTCGCACTTTTTTCAGTAACTGTTGATGGCAGAAATCTGATATGTGGTCACAAGCGTCATATAGGTATACCATATTGTGGGTAGCGTTTTTGGACCCGTCAGATTCCTACTTCCTGTTTGCCGACTTAGTTGGTTTTTATACACATTGAACATATATGCACATTTTTCGTCACATTTTTCTCAGCAACTATTGATGGCAGATATCTGATATTTGGTCACAAGCTTCATATAGGTACCCCATATCATGGGAAGCATTTTTGGACTCATCAGATTCCTACTTCCTGTTTGCCGACTTTGTTGATTTTTATACACATTGAACATATATGCTCATTTTTCGTCGCATTTTTCTCAGCAACTATTGATGACAGGAATCTGATATTTGGTCACAAGCTTCATATATGTATGCCATACTGTGGGAAGCGTTTGTGGACCCGTCAGATTCCTACTTCCTGTTTGCCGACTTAGTTGGTTTTTATACACATTGAACATATATGCACATTTTTCGTCACATTTTTCTCAGCAGCTATTGATGACAGGAATCTGATATTTGGTCACAAGCTTCATATATGTATGCCATATTGTGGGAAGCGTTTTTGGACCCGTCAGATTCCTACTTCCTGTTTGCCGACTTAGTTGGTTTTTATACACATTGAACATATATGCACATTTTTCTTCACATTTTTCTCAGCAGCTATTGATGACAGGAATCTGATATTTGGTCACAAGCTTCATATATGTATGCCATATTGTGGGAAGCGTTTTTGGACCCGTCAGATTTCTACTTCCTGTTTGCCGACTTAGTTGGTTTTTATACACATTGAACATATATGCACATTTTTCGTCACATTTTTCTCAGCAGCTATTGATGACAGGAATCTGATATTTGGTCACAAGCTTCATATATGTATGCCATATTGTGGGAAGCGTTTTTGGATCCGTCAGATTCCTACTTCCTGTTTGCCGACTTAGTTGGTTTTTTATACACATTGAACATATATGCACAGTTTTCGTCACATTTTTCTCAGCAGCTATTGATGACAGGAATCTGATATTTGGTCACAAGCTTCATATATGTATGCCATATTGTGGGAAGCGTTTTTGGATCCGTCAGATTCCTACTTCCTGTTTGCCGACTTAGTTGGTTTTTTATACACATTGAACATATATGCACATTTTTCGTCACATTTTTCTCAGCAACTATTGATGGCAGAAATCTGATATTTGGTCACAAGCTTCATATAGGTACCCCATATCATGGGAAGCATTTTTGGACCCATCAGATTCCTACTTCCTGTTTGCCGACTTTGTTGATTTTTATACACATTGAACATATATGCTCATTTTTCGTCGCATTTTTCTCAGCAACTATTGATGACAGGAATCTGATATTTTGTCACAAGCTTCATATATGTATGCCATATTGTGGGAAGCGTTTTTGGACCCGTCAGATTCCTACTTCCTGTTTGCCGACTTAGTTGGTTTTTATACACATTGAACATATATGCACATTTTTCGTCACATTTTTCTCAGCAGCTATTGATGACAGGAATCTGATATTTGGTCACAAGCTTCATATATGTATGCCATATTGTGGGAAGCGTTTTGGATGTGGAATTCTGGAGAAAAAAAATTCGCGCTTTGCGCGACAAAAAAAGAATTAATATTCTAACTCTCGTGTTGTCCCTAACGCATTATTTTAATAATGACCTTTTATATATGCTTGCTTGATTACACCGTATATAATGATCATTTTACAAGATTGTTTTTTTTTTATTTTTTTTTGCTTTGCGTCACTTGGGTAGTCATGGTGGGGTTTATATTTGCTTGATGGGTTCCTGTTTACTCAATGTCATAATGAAATGTAAGGATGTTTTCAGGGTGAAGTTATAACTGCTTGTAACCAGACAATAATGAAGAGAGGAATCGAGGCTCGGGGTGACGGATACAGTAAAACATCTGTTTTCAGGATCTCAAATGAGTTGCTTACTTCAGTTATGCCCTTGAAAAATTCTACTGAGCATGTGATCCTTGTTGGAAGTCATACTGGCTACTTGAGGAAGGTAATTTCTTTCCAGTAAAATAAAATATAATAATATTTATGTGAATGTAGTAAACATTTTCTCCTTCAGATTACTGTGAAAATACTTATCTTCGTGAATATCTATTTTCACGGTTTATGGAAACCTCACTGGTTCGTGGGTTCCTAAGTTCATGTTTTCATGCTTGACAAAAAACAAATAATACACAAATTTTGTATTTCGTGCTTTTAGTGAAACACGAAATCAACGAAAATTTAAACTCCACGAATTATAATTCTTTCACAGTAACAATAGACTAGTAATATTAATATAAGCATATGAATAAATGTTGTTAATACGAAAAGTTTTCTTTTGTTTAATTATTTTGTTTTATATGATAATAAATTTATCTCAAATCTATTTATAGATCCATGTAGTTAACAATTGTGGTCGAGAATATGCTAAATTTGATGCTAGTGAAAATCGGAACATTTCTGTTAGTGAGCAAATGGCACTGGATGCACAAAATAATCTTTACGTTTTGACAGGATATAAGGTTTGTGTGTCATAATTTCTTTCATAATTAAGTTTATTCAAAAGAAGAGATCGGAGATAACAAAAGGGTAATCAGAAGCCGAAAATCGGAGAAAGAAAGACAATGCAATGACCAAAAAAGAAAAAAAGACACAATGATCTACAAACCAAAACATAGAAAACTAAAGATTGACCAACTGGAACCCACAGGAAAATCCTGGGGATGAATTTAGGTGCTCCGGAAGGATAGGCAGTTCCTGCTCCACTGTGATGAAGGTGAAAGAATAGTCTGCCTTTGCTGCCATGATTGTTTTGATTCAACAACATGGCAGCAATAAAGATCTGTCCAATTAAACTTAGATGTACAATATATATTTAATCTTTTTTTCAAGTTATTTTTGACAAAAAACTAGCAAAAGAAAACAAAAATCCCACACTCCAATAGTGTAAAAGAGGACATATACTGTGTAAATGGTACCCATTTGGTATCTTTAAACTTATCTTATAACCAACAAGTACTGGTGTGTATTGTCATGTTATAGACTCCTTTCTATTTCAGATGATATTTCCATAATATATTCTCACAAGATCTATTTGTAGGTTTTCTAAGCATCACTTAAGTATAAGTAAAATAACGTACATCTTAACAACTATGTTGATTGCTAATATGCAGTCAAGATTGATTTGTTCGTATTACATGGTCTGATCTATACATATACTGGGGACAATCTCTATGCAAGTACAAGCTGAATGTATGATCATTTAAACACGACGTATGTAGAGTACACAGAAAAGTACAAGACTGATTTAGTTCTTAAACATTCACAGCAGAACTATCTTTAACATTCACAACAGAACTATCTTTAACATTCACAACAGAACTATTTTAAACATTCACAACAGAACTATCTTTAACATTCACAACATAACTATTTTAAGCATTCACAACAGAGCTATCTTTAACATTCACAACAAAACTATCTTAAACATTCACAACAGAACTATCTTTAACATTCACAACAAAACTATCTTAAGCATTCACAACAGAACTATCTTGAACATTCACAACAGAACTATCTTTAACATTCAGAACAGAACTATCTTTAACATTCACACCAGAACTATCTTGAACATTCACAACAGAACTATCTTTAACATTCACAACAGAACTATCTTGAACATTCACAACAGAACTATCTTGAACATTCACAATAGAACTATCTTTAACATTCACAACAGAAATATCTTGAACATTCACAACAGAACTATCTTTAACATTCACAACAGAACTATCTTTAACATTCACAACAGAACTATCTTAAACATTCACAACAGAACTGTCTTAAACATTCACAACAGAACTATCTTTAACATTCACAACAAAACTATCTTTAACATTCATAACAGAACTATCTTTAACATTCACAACATAACTATCTTTAGCATTCACAACAAAACTATCTTGAACATTCACAACAGAACTATCTTAAACATGCACAACAGAACTATCTTTAACATTCACAACAGAACTATCTGAAACATTCACAACAGAACTATCTTAAACATTCACAACAGAACTATCTTTAACATTCACACCAGAACTATCTTTAACATTCACAACAGAACTATCTTGAACATTCACAACAGAACTATCTTGAACATTCACAACAGAACTATCTTTAACATTCACAACAGAACTATCTTTAACATTCACAACAGAACTATCTTTAACATTCACAGCAGAACTATCTTTAACATTCACAGCAGAACTATCTTTAACATTCACAACAGAACTATCTTTAACATTCACAACAGAACTATCTTAAACATTCACAACAGAACTATCTTAAACATTCACAACAGAACTATCTTTAACATTCACAACAGAACTATCTTGAACATTCACAACAGAACTATCTTTAACATTCACAACAGAACTATCTTTAACATTCACAACAAAACTATCTTGAACATTCACAACAGAACTATCTTAAACATTCACAGCAGAATTATCTTTAACATTCACAACAGAACTATCTTTAACATTCACACCAGAACTATCTTGAACATTCACAACAGAACTATCTTTAACATTCACAACAGAACTATCTTTAACATTCACAACAGAACTATCTTTAACATTCACAACAGAACTATCTTGAGCATTCACAACAGAACTATCTTTAACATTCACAACAGAACTATCTTAAACATTCACAACAGACCTATCTTAAACATTCACAACAGAACTATCTTTAACATTCACAACAGAACTATCTTTAACATTCACACCAGAACTATCTTGAACATTCACAACAGAACTATCTTTAACATTCACAACAGAACTATCTTTAGCATTCACAACAGAACTATCTTGAACATTCACAACAGAACTATCTTTAACATTCACAACAGAACTATCTTGAACATTCACAACAGAACTATCTTTAACATTCACAACAGAACTATCTTGAACATTCACAACAGAACTATCTTTAACATTCACAACAGAACTATCTTTAACATTCACAACAGAACTATCTTTAACATTCACAACAGAACTATCTTTAACATTCACAACAGAACTATCTTTAACATTCACAACAGAACTATCTTTAACATTCACAACAGAACTATCTTGAACATTCACAACAGAACTATCTTTAACATTCACAACAGAACTATCTTTAACATTCACAACAGAACTATCTTTAACATTCACAACAGAACTATCTTGAACATTCACAACAGAACTATCTTTAACATTCACAACAGAACTATCTTTAACATTCACAACAGAACTATCTTGAACATTCACAACAGAACTATCTTTAGCATTCACAACAGAACTATCTTGAACATTCACAACAGAACTATCTTGAACATTCACAACAGAACTATCTTTAACATTCACAACAGAACTATCTTGAACATTCACAACAGAACTATCTTTAACATTCACAACAGAACTATCTTTAGCATTCACAACAGAACTATCTTGAACATTCACAACAGAACTATCTTTAACATTCACAACAGAACTATCTTTAACATTCACAACAGAACTATCTTGAACATTCACAACAGAACTATCTTTAGCATTCACAACAGAACTATCTTGAACATTCACAACAGAACTATCTTGAACATTCACAACAGAACTATCTTTAACATTCACAACAGAACTATCTTGAACATTCACAACAGAACTATCTTTAACATTCACAACAGAACTATCTTTAGCATTCACAACAGAACTATCTTGAACATTCACAACAGAACTATCTTTAACATTCACAACAGAACTATCTTTAACATTCACAACAGAACTATCTTGAACATTCACAACAGAACTATCTTTAACATTCACAACAGAACTATCTTTAACATTCACAACAGAACTATCTTGAACATTCACAACAGAACTATCTTTAGCATTCACAACAGAACTATCTTGAACATTCACAACAGAACTATCTTGAACATTCACAACAGAACTATCTTGAACATTCACAACAGAACTGTCTTAAACATTCACAACAGAACTATCTTTAACATTCACAACAGAACTATTTTTAACATTCACAACAGAACTATCTTTAACATTCACAACAGAACTATCTTTAACATTCACAACAGAACTATCTTTAACATTCACAACAGAACTATCTTGAACATTCACAACAGAACTGTCTTAAACATTCACAACAGAACTATCTTTAACATTCACAACAGAACTATCTTTAACATTCACAACAGAACTATCTTGAACATTCACAACAGAACTATCTTGAACATTCACAACAGAACTATCTTGAACATTCACAACAGAACTATCTTGAACATTCACAACAGAACTATCTTGAACATTCACAACAGAACTGTCTTAAACATTCACAACAGAACTATCTTGAACATTCACAACAGAACTATCTTGAACATTCACAACAGAACTATCTTTAGCATTCACAACAGAACTATCTTTAACATTCACCCCAGAACTATCTTGAACATTCACAACAGAACTATCTTTAACATTCACAACAGAACTATCTTGAACATTCACAACAGAACTATCTTTAACATTCACAACAGAACTATCTTTAACATTCACAACAGAACTGTCTTAAACATTCACAACAGAACTATCTTTAACATTCACAACAGAACTATCTTTAACATTCATAACAGAACTATCTTTAACATTCACAACATAACTATCTTTAGCATTCACAACAGAACTATCTTTAACATTCACAACAGAACTATCTTAAACATTCACAACAGAACTATCTTAAACATTCAGAACAGAACTGTCTTAAACATTCACAACAGAACTATCTTTAACATTCACAACAGAACTATCTTTAGCATTCACAACAGAACTATCTTGAACATTCACAACAGAACTATCTTGAACATTCACAACAGAACTATCTTTAACATTCACAACAGAACTATCTTGAACATTCACAACAGAACTATCTTGAACATTCACAACAGAACTATCTTGAACATTCACAACAGAAGTATCTTTAACATTCACAACAGAATTATCTTTAACATTCACAACAGAACTATCTTGAACATTCACAACAGAACTATCTTGAACATTCACAACAGAACTGTCTTAAACATTCACAACAGAACTATCTTTAACATTCACAACAGAACTATCTTTAACATTCACAACAGAACTATCTTTAACATTCACAACAGAACTATCTTTAACATTCACAACAGAACTATCTTTAACATTCACAACAGAACTATCTTGAACATTCACAACAGAACTGTCTTAAACATTCACAACAGAACTATCTTTAACATTCACAACAGAACTATCTTTAACATTCACAACAGAACTATCTTGAACATTCACAACAGAACTATCTTGAACATTCACAACAGAACTATCTTGAACATTCACAACAGAACTATCTTGAACATTCACAACAGAACTATCTTGAACATTCACAACAGAACTGTCTTAAACATTCACAACAGAACTATCTTTAACATTCACAACAGAACTATCTTGAACATTCACAACAGAACTATCTTGAACATTCACAACAGAACTATCTTGAACATTCACAACAGAACTATCTTAAACATTCACAACAGAACTATCTTGAACATTCACAACAGAACTGTCTTAAACATTCACAACAGAACTATCTTGAACATTCACAACAGAACTATCTTGAACATTCACAACAGAACTATCTTTAACATTCACAACAGAAGTATCATCCACAACTAGCAAAAGCTTTTGATGAATGTAAAACAACACCGATGTAAATGTTTCATTGTTTTCTTTTGTTTTTGTAGTTTTTACAAAATTCAACATATGACACAACGGCAATAGAGCCTTTTAAAGCAATCAGTATAATGTTAATGAAGACACCCAAAGCTAACAAAAACAGCAACAGCAAAAATTAAAAAGAGGTCACACAACTAATATAAAGCAGAAAGGCAATATTGCTTTCATAAACAATAATGTATAACATTGGCCATAAACGTCAACAAAAGACAAATCTATGGTGACATCAAACAAGGGCAAATATATAAAAGATTTTGCAAACTAAGCTTACATCATCAAGGCAACAGGTTTTTTTCCCTTCTTTTTTTTTCTGGTTAAGGCTTAAACATTCCGTAAAGTGACGATAACATTCATAACGGACAAAAGCTTGGGTGAAAGCTAAAACAACAAATAGGCAAAAGTTGTTTTTCCTTTTTTTGTTTTTTTTGTACAAAATCGAACATAGATCACAACGGTTATATAACTTTTATACAATTGGTACGATGTGAAACAGAACAAAAGACACAAAAAAAACTTAAACACACCACAAACTCTCATAAAACAAATTAAATAGAATGATTAACAATGAAAATGTTAGCTTCGTTTGCAGTACTGGCCTTAACAAACTATCTAACATTAAGCAAAAGTAGAATTCGTGGAATTAGGAAAAAGGACAAGTGGATAGGTATATACATTATGTGGATGAAACCAACAACAATCCATTCATTGGTTAGCAATTTTCCAACAACATTCCCAAAACATACAAGCTGCATAAGACAGCTCCGATTTTCAATTTAAACACTATTATATTTTTAGAATATAAACAAGTGTGGACACAGAAATCTGCTGTCCAAAATGCAAGTGTGGATGTCAATATTTCATATTATTAACTTTAAAAAAAAAAAAAATTCATGGACACAGGGGACCTGGATTTTTTTTTAATAAAAAACTAATCCTGGATTATATTTTTGCTTGAAGTCCGGTCCTGTGTTTTTATTTCAAATTTTCATCATAACCCCCCCCCCCCCCCCTCCCAAGGGATATAAAATTGTATCATTAATAATAAATTAATAAATAATATATTCAGATTTTCTATTTAAAATAAATCTCATTTACAAAACCACTGATATTTGTTCAATTAAATATTTTTAACGCTGATTTAAGCTTTAGTCGCAGCAAATTTTTATTTTTCTCTTTAAACTGTCGAAACATAACATTTATTTAACCGTAAAATTCACTAATAAAATTCACCCCCCCCCCTTTTTTTCCCTTTTTTCTTGTTTAAATCAATGATCAACAATATTCCAGAATCAAACAAATGAATAAATATAACATAAATTTCTTTTACATGCATCTTTTTACCATGTGGAGTCAGTGTTTTAAATCGGTCATCCAATCAGGACCCTCATTATTCTTGTACAAGATAAAAAATACATCGCTAAAATTACCTGTGGGTGTTTCCCCACTTCAACTCGTAAATTTACATAGAAATTGGAGATATTTCGTCATAAAACTTCACACATGGTTTTGTCTATCATATTTCTTGAAGACAAACATCAAATTTTATTGCATTTAACAATATTTTATGAGTATCAACAGTTTTTTCAACATCGTATCTGTTTCTCGATGCAGCTGCAACTTCAACTCGTAAATTTACATAGAAATCGGAGATATTTCGTCATAAAACTTCATACATGGTTTTGTCTATCATATTTCTTGAAGACAAACATAAAATTGTATTGCATTTATCAATATTTTATGAGTATCAACAGTTTTTTCAACACCGTATCTGTTTCTCGATACATCCGCCCGATTACAGTGACCCGTGACCCAGATTAGCGCGTTCCACCAGTTTTTTCTTAATTTTGTTGTTTAAATAGGCCTTCATTGTAATAATACACGTCGTAGTTTCACGAAGACTTTCAAGTCGAGTACATAAACAGAGATTGTGTAAAAAAACCAAAACATTATTGAATAGTAATGTTGTATGTTCTTTTGAAATCAATAGATTACATTATTAATGATCTGACGGACAATTTCTTATTGTATTCCTAATTGTTCAACGTTGAAATCATAATCTATAAATTGTCCGTTTTCTATTATTTACTGTGTGTTAGAAAACATGAAGCGTGGTTAAACAACCTTATTAAGAAAAAACTGCTGGGACGTGCTAATCTGGGTCACGGGTCACTGTAATCGGGCGGCTGTATCGAGAAACAGATACGATGTTGAACAAACGGTTGATACTCATAAAATATTGATAAATGCTATACAATTTTATGTTTGTCTTCAAGAAATATGATAGACAAAACCATGTGTGAAGTTTTATGACGAAATATCTCCGATTTCTATGTAAATTTACGAGTTGAAGTTGCGGCTGTATCGAGAAACAGATACAGTGTTGAAAAAACTGTTGATACTCATACAATATTGATAAATGCAATAAAATTTTATGTTTGTCTTCAAGAAATATGATAGACAAAACCATGTGTGAAGTTTTATGACAAAATATCTCCGATTTCTATGTAAATTTACGAGTTGAAGTGGGGAAACACCCACAGGTAATTTTAGCGATGTATTTTTCTCTTGGACAAGAATAATGAGCGTCCTGATTGGATGACAAATTTAAAACACACTGACACCACATGGTAAAAAGATGCATGTAAAAGAAATTTATGTTATATTTATTCATTTGTTTGATTCTGGAATATTGTTGATCATTGATTTAAACAAGAAAAAAGGGAAAAAAGGGGGGGGGGGTGAATTTTATTAGTGAATTTTACGGTTAAATAAATGTTATGTTTCGACAGTTTAAAGAGAAAAATAAAAAATTGTTGCGACTAAAGCTTAAATCAGCGTTAAAAATATTTAATTGAACAAATATCAGTGGTTTTGTAAATGAGATTTATTTTAAATAGAAAATCTGAATTTATTATTTATTAATTTAGGGAGGGGGGCTATGATGAAAATTTGAAATAAAAACACAGGACCGGACTTTAAGCAAAAATAATAATCCAGGATTAGATTTTTTATTAAAAAAATCCAGGACCCCTGTGTGCATGAATTTTTTTTTAAAGTTAATAATATGAATTATTGACATCCACACTTGCCTTTAGGGCAGCACATTTCTGTGTCCACACTTGTACAAATATAGATAAAACTTTGAATAAATTTTCAGGTGACAAAGGTGTCAATGGTATCATGTAGATTACATCCAAATTGTGGGACGTGCGTCACAAGTAAAGATCCTCTGAGGTGTGGATGGTGTAAAGATCGTTGTTCAACTCGGGCAGAATGTAGCCACATGTGGCATGATCAATCATGTCCTCCGTTCGTTTACAGTGTGAGTTTAAATATCCATGTTTGTTATAAACTTTTTGTTTGTGTGTAGATATAAAATTATTCATTCAATCCTTGCTTTCATCTTACATGATAAAATTCATATTTTGGTTTTGATACATTATATTATTCGCTTATTATGAATCATTCAAACTTTGTTTCTGTTTTTCTGAGATATTCATGGTTTGATACTAGTTACGTCATTAGTGACAACATAACCCTGTAATTGATATTGGGAACGTTACGAATGTTGAGCTATAGATTAAAACGTAGATATCTACTTTAGTGCACACGGTTCATTTCTGGAATAACCTTCATCAGGTACGTACATAATCCAAAGATTGGAAAGCCGAATAATCATTTCTATATGTAGTTTTTATATATTATTGAATTTGTTCTCGTCCTGAATAGAACTGAAATACTGCTCGCTGGACGTTAAGCAATAATCAATCAATCAATCGACCAGCACAAGTGTCAATATGCTCCATTAGAAGGATTTGTTTAGTATAGGATTCTCGAATTTGTTTGCCAGAAAGGCACGTGCTACGGTCACATCCATATGAATGCTGTCATTGCGAAGGCGCATTCTAACTTGGTCTTATATGGTTCAAGATTTGACTGTGTAGCACATTTTGCATGTAAATATAACATGCAAATGTTAATTCAAAAATACAATGTATGAGCCTCAAACATTTAAATTAATTTTGTTCGTTAACTTTAGATTAACCCTTCCTCTGGACCACTTGAGGGCTCCACTAGACTGACCATAACAGGAGAAAACTTTGGAACTAGATCATCCAATGCTAACGTTAGCATTGCTACAGTACAGTGTGTGATAGATAGTATCAATGATACTAGGTAATTATTAATTAATGTTATTATTAAGTAAATATTGAAATGGATTGATGATATGAAATAGTACTAGGGGTCGATGTGGTCGCGATCGTATGGTAATTGGATTTATAACTACCAGTGCCAGATTTACCTATAGGCTTGATAGGCTGAAGCTTAGGGCCTCATCATCTGGGGGGCCTCCGGTCAAGGTGTATAATTTTTTTGACATTGTCAATTTGTCATAGACCTTGCACATGCTGTCATAACGCATTGTAGTCTCTAAACAACCAACCCTTCTGTAATTTTCCTTGCATTCTATTTCAGAATAATACTGTCTTAAGCCAATAACTTGACACTAGCAATGATTTCTGTAATTATTATATCCTTCCAGGAAAGCAATGAGATAGATAAGCTGAAAACACTAGAGGTTCACCTGATTATTCATATTCAAGTTTGTGTTCAATGTTCAATAAAGTCTAGATTATAAGAACAAATATTTAACATAGGATACAATGTTCAATTATAACCCATTAAAGTAGGATTTCAATTTTTTTTAAAAAGGGGGGGGGGGGGCGTTATTCAGTAAAAGACAGAGGGAACTGTTGACATATTACCGAAAGCACTTAACACAATCCATTCAACAACAAAAAAACATCAAAATTAGATAAAAAAATAAAAATTCTATATAACTATCAAATATGCAAATTTTTGGAATTTGAGTCCCTTTTTTTTGGAAATAGCAGAATTGTATGGCTCATCAATAACACTTTAAGATGAACACTTTGCAAAAACAACATTCAAATTGGATGAACAGTAAGACCTTTAAAATTTAGGAAATTTGCACTTTTCGGTCTCTTTCGGTCAAGTTTATCTCGGAAATCGTTAAAGATAGAGGAAATCCGTCGACATATTGCCGAAAGCTCTCAATATTGGAAGAAAAATAAAAACACTATAAACCTTTCAAATATGCGAAATGTCGAATTTGAGACCCTTTTAGACCCCTTTTTGAAATTAAATAGTTTAAAAAAAATTTATCTTTGCAAAATAAAAATGCATTAAAATTGGATGAAAATTATAAAAAAGTTCAAAATTCCCCCTGTTGACCCCTTTTATGTCAAAAACGGTAATAATTGTATAATGAAGTTATGCATGTTTCTGAACGGGACTTTCTTAAAGAATACATTTTAAAAATCCTCATCAAAAACAAATGAACAATAAATAATTTATACTCTTGTTTCTTTTGTGTATTTCTGATCAGCATTAAACATAAACTATGTAGAGGATCATCTATTGAACATTTCTACCAAGTTGGTACCAATTGGCGTGGGTGTTTCAGAGAAGATTAAAATGTAAAAGTTTACGGACGACGACGGACGCCAAGTGATGGTTATACATCGCATGACCCTTTACATCAAGTGAGCTAATAAAGTGTTATCAGACATCACATTTGTTTCGACATCGTAGCGCAAGAAATGTTCTTCCAACAGATGTAAAGAGAGCCACTGGCATAACTGCCGCTACTGATCACACCTGCTGATCCCACGCTTTTTAGGTATATCATCGACTTCACTGAATTTTGCTTAAAACACTCTTCCATCTTCCTCTAGTCGCAAAGGTGGTGGCTTTGGGAGGGGCCTCACTTGTGGAATAGCCTAGGGCCTCTCTTCATCTAAATCTGGTCCTGATAACTACCTATGCAATCAGTGCCTATCACTACTAACGCTGTGAGTTCGAACCTCGCGCAGGTGAGGTGTACTCAATACAACATTATGTGATAAAGTTTGTCAGTGACTTGCGGCAGGTTGGCGGTTTTCTCCAGGTACTCCGGTTTCCTCCACGATATAGCTGAAATATTGTTGAAAGTGACGTTAATCACCATAACCCTAACCCTGAAATAGTACTACGAATTTCATATGTTATCCTCTATTAAACTTTCCATTAATTATATATACCTCAGTGACCTAGAATAACATAACTTGTTACATAAAAATAGCCTGTTGTTTTCCCCTCTTCCTTACAACAGTTGAGCAACGATTTTGTTACACGAACGCATTTCTAAAATAACCTTTATCGGGTACGCTCAAAATCGAAAGATTGGAGAGTCAAAGATTTCAAAAGTGTTTGGGAGCAATAAAACCACAATGCCTAAACAGGATTGCCAAAGTTGGCTAAGGTCACCTATGCCTGAGGGAAGAGCATAATATATACTTGTATGTTCTGATGAAAGTAAATCAACAAGACATCACAAGGAGATACTCATTTAGTATTATTGAAGAGAAAAATCTAAAGAATCGCTGACAAACACGCCACACTCTTAATAGATTGAAGACCAAGTGAGAAATATTCCTGGTATATTCATGCCGAGTTTGAAACAATCAATCGTGTAAGTAGAAAGGTGGCACTGTGATTGGCCTATGGACATATGTTTTATTATCCAAAAATATAAAGGATTATTAATTATGGTAATGGTAGAAAAATGTTGGATTGCAACTGACCACGAACGACTACTAACAAACAAATGTTTCTTATTGCTTCCTGCAATTGTCTTTTACATACAGGGTTTGGGCTATGATGTTTAAAACCACTTTCAACAATATTTCAGTCTTTTACATGCAAGGATCATGGCATTTTCAATACACGAGGCAGCTATTTATGTCTAGTCTGAGTTGTATGTTTTATTAATCCTAGTTTGACATTGCTTTCGGAGTGACATTATCCATCAGCAATAAATCTAGATCCTATTTGTATATTCCGGTGCCTACTAATTTAGCAGAATTACTTTGACTTCCTTTCAGACAAGTTTTTGTATATTTTTCAGCATTTCATGCTTGACCGGCAGAATTCATTCATCTGTTTTAGAAGCTATAAGGGTACACGTCAGTGATGCTAGTTTGAAAACGTTTATAATTAATGGTGTATCTGAACAAAATGTCACATTTAATTATGCGGTAAGTAGAAAGATGTTTAAACAGATTCATTAATAAAACTTGCATGTTACACCAAGCCAGGAAAGTGAGTGGTCATTTAAATATGTGCGTTAGAGGTATTGATTTTGTTTCTACGATTCTTCTATGATATTTTGTTATTAGTCTGACGATGTGGTATATTTTATTTTCAATTTCATAGTTTTTAAATACTTCAGTACCGTGTTGAATTAAATATAAGTAAAATTTGGCGATCAATAATTGTGTTTTGGAAGCAAACAGAACGAGCCATTCCATGTAATTACTGAGTTTACATCCCGGACGTTCTTTAATCAAAGACAACATTTCTTGATTTGGAACTCCAGAAACATGTTCCACGACCGTGCCAAATGGATATGATCAAATAATTCAAGAATACATTTACCATTACCAACATCGTGAGATTTTCAACTGACTTTTGTTTATTCTAAACACGTTAGCCCAACAACCACGTTTCTGTTCTTATAAACATTCGCGGTTTTCTTTTTGATAGACATCCAACTTGTGCAAAGCTATTCATCAACAGTAATTATTCAAAATATGGCACATAGCAGCTACCAAAAATTAATAAGAAGTATGCACAGTATAATGTCCTACTTTAAAACAATGGCTTATTGTTCAAGGCTTTGTACATATCCTGTAAATCTAATGTTCATACACTGATATGTAAAACAAATATTCAGGAAAAACAAAACATTGAATAAGTTAACAATATGTCCAGTTCTACAACTGTTACTAATCTGTTTTTCAATTCTAAATTCTAAAATGATTAGCTGCTCACATGTTTTTTTTCAGATCTAGATTTTTTGGTTTATGTTTTTCAGATATCGCAAATTGACACGTTTTTCCCAGTCAAGGGACCAATAGCAGGAAATACCATGGTTACGGTTACTGGGCAGAATTTCCATATTGGATCTAACGTGTCAGTTATGATTGGTCAGACTCCCTGTGATATTCAGAGGTAATTTTCTGTAGATTGTGAGTCATGATTGGTTAGGCTCCCTGTGATATTCAGAGGTAATTTTCTGTAGGTTGTCAGTCATGATTGGTCAGGTTCCCTGTGATATTTAGAGGTTATCTTCTGTAGGTTGTCAGTCATGATTGGTCAGGCTCCCTGTGATATTCAGAGGTTATCTTCTGTAGGTTGTCAGTCATGATTGGTCGGGCCCCCTGTGATATTCAAAGGTAATTTTCTGTAGGTTGTCAGTCATGATTGGTCAGGCTCCCTGTGATATTCAGAGGTAATTTTCTGTAGGTTGTCAGTCATGATTGGTCAGGCTCCCTGTGATATTCAGAGGTTATCTTCTGTAGGTTGTCAGTCATGATTGGTCAGGCTCCCTGTGATATTCAGAGGTTATCTTCTGTAGGTTGTCAGTCATGATTGGTCAGGCTCCCTGTGATATTCAGAGGTAATCTTCTGTAGGTTGTCAGTCATGATTGGTCCTGCTCTCCGTGATATTCAGAGGTAATTTTCTGTAGGTTTTACCGAGGAACGTTTACTTAAATTGTCGTGTAATAGTGATATGTAATACTGACATCATATAGAATGAAGATGCAGAGAAAAACCGTTGCCATGGATACATGGAATCATATTAAGATTAAAAGCAATAGTCAATCAAAAATGTATGCATTTTCCATTTATAAATAAATTACAAAAGCCAAAAATCATATATGTCATTGAGATAACAGTTAATTAAACAAACATACACGTGAATAAATGGAAGAAGCTTCATACCCTATGGCGATACCGTCCATACGACTTCCTTCATACATCAATTCTATGATAATTTGTTTCTTGTATATATAAAAGAAAGTCAAGTTTAAACATTTGTGGAAACCTCTTTAGTGGGAGTTCGTGTCTTTTAACATATATTTGCTTTTCATTGGTCTTCACGTTGTATTATGAACATAAAGTTTAAATAGGGATGGTTAGCAATGCTACCAATATCAGCAGAACAGACAATCACCTCTCACGTCATTCCTTTGAACAAAAAAAAACAAGACAGATGGCTAGGAAATCCAGGTTCTTGCTTGGGACAGGAACAAGAATGTGGCGGTGTATTATATCCCGAGTTTCATTCGTATTTGAACAAAAACGGCAAATAAACAGAACAACAATAGATACACATTAATTTTTATTAAGTACAGCAATCGCAAACACATATCCTAGTTATCAAGACACTAGATAGATAGACGAATTGTAGATGAAATTTGAACATCATTTCATCGTTAGAATGTGGCTTTGACTTGAGAAATCAATTTATTGTAGGATAGCTAACACATCTATTAACTGTCGTACAACATTATGTTTTGACAAATGTCCAACTATCAACAACGAGGACTATTTTGAAAAAATCAATTGCCTCAATACTGGAGAGTTTAAAGTGCAAATTGATGGGGCAACTCTACATCCAAACGACAACCAGACCTTCTGTTACATGCACAATCCTGAAATTATACCTCAAACCTTAAGAAACAAGTCAATCTTTAGGTAGGTAAAATATCATTAAGTAGTTAGTAACTAATGATTTATTAGAGAGATGTAGACCTAAGTTGAGAAGTTCATGGTAATTTTACATGCTCTAGAATAGTGCTTAAACTAGGTTACATCGACTCCATATCCAAGGGGGGACAACTCACAAACCATATCTAGTTATTCGGCTAAACATTATTGATGCTTGGCGCGTATAGGTTGTTTGATGTTTCACTGTGATGAAGAACCATTACATTCCATTTGTCTAGAAAGATTAATACACAGATGATGGTGTTTTTTGTTGATGAAGGAATCGATCAACTATCAATGAAAATGGTGCATCATTGTGATATGTGACTGCATATCCTCGTTTAAATATCTTGATATACAATGATATTACCTATTTATGTACATGAACAACTACCGGTATCACATCTATCATCACCACACAATGACATATCTATACCAGAACTATATTTATTCACGCATAGAAAAACAAAGAAGTAATAAAACCAACGTACAGAAATAATGATGAATAGATACTTTGTACTGTCCAAATAAAGTCATTTCCAAAGAGAGAACAAGTATTGAGTACCGTATCAACTGTGGTTAAAAAAACACCCTCGTATACAGAGAATGTGGGAATATTGTTGCTAAATCAGTTTTAGTGGCATCTTTAAGTATCTCTAATTTTTTTTTTTTTTTTGCGCATTAATGACAAATCTCAGATTATTTTTGAGTAATATATATACAATGTATATATAAAACGGACAGGACAGATTTCAACATTCCTATATAACTTCGTTATCAATTGTCTTTTCGAAAACTGTGTAGTTAAACCTCATGCCGACGAGTGATTTTATATTTGCAGTGGTGGATTAAATATAACCATTAAAGGGAAGTGGTTTGATTCGGTAACCAGTCACAGTCTTAGGACAGATATAGGGGGAGTCGGTATAATTAGTGTGAGTTCTATGTATGGTTTAGATAAAATTAAAACTCAATTTCTCTATTGATTAATTTTTTTTCGTTTTTCAAATAAGGAGAGACATCTCTCCACTTGTATCCAAGAACTCATGAAAACCGTATTTGGACATCTACAATATGAAGAGTTTTAAGATACCAAATGGATAATCAAATTTCGTAAATCGAAGAACAGACAATACATTGGCAAAGCGAAATAGGACAAAAGGACAAACAACGATCTACAAAACACACATAAAACTAAAGATCGAGTAACATACAGTTTGACTGATACAAAAATACATTGATTGGGTGTTTTTCCATATTGGAGTGAGAGATTGTTGTTAAAAACGCCAAGTGAACAATTTTATAATTCTATAAGATGATGATCATGATGTCGACTTTGTTTTATGCCAACACGTTTAGTTATTTATAGTGCTATCTAATTGAAACAACATTCTACGGGAAGACATGTCGCTCCATTCGGACACATTATCATGATTCCGAGCTAACCACTATTTGCTCTTACTCCTTATTATTCCATGCTTAACGGAGAAGCAGCAAATACCAATTTGATTGGTCTTTGATTTGACCCGACACGGGCTCGAACCCACGATCTATCACACTCGCGGCGAACACGCTGGTCATTACACCACCGATGCGATTCTCTCCATATCAACAGAATACAATCAAAGATGCATACTAGAGTTTACGTGCATTAATATATCGGAATGTACAAATTAAGGAAGACAAACATATTTCAATCATCATTTTGGTTACTTTGAATTTTGTTTATTATATATAAGTTGTATACAATTTTTAGTGATATATTCAACTACTCTTCAATTTACATGAAAACTTCCCTTGTTGTTTTTGTTGAATTCTGAAGAACTATCATTTGTCATTATTTTGTACAAGATCCTGTGAGTATTTATAAGCTTATCAAGGATCGTGGATCGACGCAGTAAGACATAGAAACACCAACAAGTGAGGATCGATGTGTATGCAATAAATACAACCGCATAGTATCCACGTCAGACAAAAAAAAAACGGTTTGCTTAAAACATTATACTTCTAGTATCCAAGTCAGAAGGAAATCGGGTGAACGGGCGATCGCAATCAGTAGACAGGAAAAAAAGCAATTGGTATTAAAACAGAGTATTTATTAGAATACATTATTTTTCAATTCCAATTCTGAGTATATTCTATTTAGAACAGAAATATAAGTCTTTCGCTTCATAAATTGCTTGTAACTGGTTCATATTAAATTTGAATTGTTCATGAATATAAGTTAACCGTTTTCTCGTTGGCAACCATGCAAGTATCAATAACTATATACAAACAAAGACGACAAATGTGTATGGGAATAAAACGCCAAATAATAACTGAGAATTGGAATGGGGTATCATGTAAAACAATTCACCGTTAATGTTGCTCAAAATCACAGTAAGGATTAAATTACATATCAATATTGGAAGCTGACGTTAGCACTACAAAAATACAGGTCCATATGATGCGAACGTTAGTGCAGAAAAGTGATAGCCTTCGTAGGTCACTTGTTACATTTTCTTTGGTGTTAAATATTGTTTTGTTACAGCATTGCTACCTCCGATACTCCAGTATGGTTTGTCCGACTCCAAACTTAAATCCACACTTCAATGTAACAACAAAAGCTGTAATTGGTCAGATATCAGTTCTCTTAGATAACAACACAGCATACACAAGTAATATAACTATCTATCCCAACCCAGAACTAGTCTACCTAGACAGAAACTACAAAGACATCAAACATATAGGAATGGAAGACAAGATTCTGGAATTAAAGGTATGTTTGTAATGTTCAGCAGAGCTGGTTACGTGCGCACGAAATTTGATATCTACGTTTTTATTTTTATAATGCAAATTAATTATATTGGATGAGTGATTTTTTTTTCAGCTATATTATTGCGAGAACAAGTTACGTTTCGATGAGAAAAAGATGATGTCCGCTTTGTAATAGACTAATACCCTTAATCAGATTTTTATAGTGTTAGCTCACTGAAACAACAATCCACTGGTAGATATTTCGATCCACTCTGACACATTATTCTGGATCCGAGTCAACCAGTCTTTGCATCTACTCCTTAATGGGGTGTGTTTAAAGGAGAAGCTGCAAATATCAATTTTATAGTCTTTGGTATGACCTGACCTGGTATCGAACCCACGATCTACCGTCCTCTAGCGGAACACGATAACCATTACACCATCGATGCTGATCTAATTATATTGAAGACAAAAGTCTAATTATCTTACTGGTTTAAATAGTTGGTGGGTAAGTAAGGATGTTATCACATGATTGTTGTTACGGTATATATGTATTTTCAGGGGAAATATTTAAATTCTGCACTTAGAAAAGAGGAGTTTATTTTGACGATCAATGGATCGATATGTCATATTGTAGAATTGCTTGTTACTACTTTGAGGTGTAATCTGTCTGGTATAGTACACGTGAAGGACATAGCACTTCCTGTCAAGGTAATTTGTTTCATTTCTAAGTTAATTTGGAAGCGTGTTTCCTTCAGTTATGTTTACAATTCAATGGTCCTCTGCACAAAGGTGGTTAAGTTAATATTTTCCTTAGGAAACACTTTTAAAGGTTAAGTAAACTCCACCATATTTCTTACGTGGTATGCACACAACTTCTTATCTTAAGTATTTCCTAAGGAAATCCTTAGTTTTTCATAGGTCCTCCCACTATACTTATGTGGTATTCATGGACATCCTTACATTAAGGAAACACTTTAAAATTTACCATCAATCTAATGTAGCTAAATAGGTACAATGTATCTTAAATTTACCTTAAATCTAGGGTAGTTAAAGATGTATCGTAAATTTACTTTAATTCTAAGGTAGCTAAAGATGTATCTTAAATTTACCTTAAGTCTAGGGTAGCTAAAGAGGTATCCTAAATTTACCTTAAGTCTAGGGTAGCTAAAGAGGTATCCTAAATTTAACGAAAATATGCAAAGCTATATTATTCACATAAGATAAAACTGCTTATAGTCTATCGATATCAATAATGACAAAAAAAAACCTTCCTGTAATATTTCATTGTTTCTGAATGACTTTGTAATACACACTTCATGGTTTTTCATTGGTTTATAATACACTTCCCGTTTGATTTATAAGGTCTACTTTATTATTGTTACTTAAAGTAACTCCTTTACACTGGTAAATGAAATGGCGCATCTTTCCAATTCCTCACTGGTATATTTCAAGTGACATTCGACTTCTTTCTTAAACATTTGTAGATCAGTGATAGCTTTGATCGAATCAGGTAGTAAGTTCCAACCTGAATTGTATTGTAATAAAATATTGTTGATTCGATGCCTTTAATTTTAGGCGTGGCATAGTTAAAACAACTTGATCTTGTATAGTGTTTGTAATGTTCGTCAATTTTGTTTTTGATTTTATAGAATAATTAGATTTTTATTCTCTCTCAACGAGATTCGAAATAACACCTTTGATAAACTACAGCAGCAATCGCTTAGCCTTATGTCCATCGCACTAGATCACTCGGCCACATCCGCTATATGAATAGATAGCTTCAAAAGTGTTGCATTGCTTCGTTGGGCGAATCTAGGGATAGATATAAGACAGATGTTTTAAGTGAAGTGTGTGTAGATGGTGCATATGTATTATTATCTTAATTTGACAGCAGTCTAATTCAGAAATTTTTCATGTATAGCATAGGATATATTACATACTGGTACATGTATATATATATATATCCTTTTTATATATAACTGATATACTTGCGACAGGTCGGATTTTTTTTCCCGGGTACTCCGGTTTCCTCCACCAATAAAACTGACCACCTCGATATAACTGAAATATTGTTGAAAGTGGCATTAAACACCATAACCCTAAACCTGTAACTGATATGTTTGCAGGTATCGGCAGGAAATTGGGAGGTAGATTTGGGCTATATAATGTTTGAGCACATGGAAGTACGGAGCGCCTCTTTACTAGTAATATTAGCTGGAAGTGGACTTGGCATATTCTTAGTACTGATACTATGCATGCTCGTAATGATGCAGAAGAAACATTTGGCATGGTTTCATAAAAATGACGATGTTTTTGCAGTAGAATATCATAATGGAGAACGTGATAATTTCTTGTCTAGAGATATTACAACTGATGAAAATGGTAACGTTTATTTGTATTCGTTTCGACTAAGCAACTATTTGGGAAACAACGGCATTGATTGGCATTCTATTTATGAGCGGTATAAAATGGGGGGAAAATACCAAACTGTCAGAACTTTACGAAAATCCAGTCAGACAATCGTAAAAACAGGGAAAATCGATACCACTATCACGCACATAATTACCACTCATTCTCCTGGCTTGGTATAGACACTTCATTAAAAAGTGTTGTGATAAAACTAGTATAATGACCCACGCCCTGTTTTGTGAAATAATGCAGAAATGTACAGTGCAAGTGTATTCTAGAGTTGAGTAAAATGACGACGTCACATATAAATGAGTGAGAAATTATAGTTTATGGGAAGCTTTACGAACAAGTCATTTGCAGATTGATTAGATGAAAATTGTAACAGTAGCTGTTCTTGACTGTGATTTAAAATGAGAAAAGGTTATACTTGTCCATTAGTTAGGATAAAACAAATTATGATGTTTCTGATTAGAACATTACCTCTATTGTAATTAGACACCGACTATGTAAACATGGACTTCATGACGGGTGCAATTGGTGAAACAGAAGAAGCTTAGCCTGTCAAAACATCTGACCTTACTCCCGAATTTATATGTGAATGTCTTTTGAGTTAATGTTTGTGTTTTACCCTGGTCTTTGACACAATCCCTATCAAAGAATATCTCAAAATTGTTACCCGAATAACAGGGACAGGCACAAAAATGTGTCGGGGTTGAACAGGTTAATTGGATCCCAATCCCGCTCTCTTTAAGATTGGATCTCCATCGACAGATTTAACAAACAAAATATATTTTTGCTTAAACGACTATAACACCACACACCCTGATTATTCTATTTATAAATTGATCTGCATAATACAATGATTCTTCATGACATAGACAAATGCATTTAAAATATTTTCACATGTAGAATTGTACTGGGTCACCGTTGGTGATGTTTTATTCCTCATTTTATTTTCGTAGATGATTCAAAATCATGATTTATTTGTCCCTCTGATTGATATTCATACCTTTATCTTACTTGAGCTATTAGAAATATGTAGTCATAGCAACATATGTATTATTGTCGGCTCAATTATTAGTATGACCACCTGATTTTATATACATATATACTTACACTAGTGAATGTGTTAAATCAAGCAACATCAGACACCCGAAAGTAAGGTTTTAACTATTTCCTTAGATAGATTTTCCTTTCTCATTTTCAAAATTTCGATGATTTTTTTCTGCCTTTAAATAAACATTAGAAAATACCGAAGGAGCAATCAAAAATGGACAATTCTGAGAAACTGGCGATATAAGGTACACAAGACGAAGAGAAATAAAGCAAAAACGCAACACAATATGCGTTGGACACCACTATGTGCAAGCAAACACAAATAATGCAAATAAGACATGAGCCCTCCTACAAACAACTGGAGGTAAAGAAGAACCGAACATCGTTTTTATGTAGAAATCGTACTGGACATCACATCACTGAACTCAGAATGTAAAGAAAGACACATAATAGGACAAAGCAAACAACAACAAAATTAGCAAAAAAAAACCACGAACCCCACCAAATTTTGTTTTTCTTATGTATAAATGATATATACAGAAGATATTACATCATACTCTGAGACTAATGCTCATTAAAGTACCACTTGGTATATCCTACTCTGAGACTAATGCTGATTAAAGTACCACTTGGTATATCATACTCTGAGACTAATGCTCATTAAAGTACCACTTGGTATATCATACTCTGAGACTAATGCTGATTAAAGTACCACTTGGTATATCATACTCTGAGACTAATGCTGATTAAAGTACCACTTGGTATATCATACTCTGAGACTAATGCTGATTAAAGTACCACTTGATATATCATACTCTGAGACTAATGCTCATTAAAGTACCACTTGGTATATCCTACTCTGAGACTAATGCTCATTAAAGTACCACTTGATATATCATACTCTGAGACTAATGCTCATTAAAGTACCACTTGGTATATCCTGTCATCAAATAAGTAGTACATGTATATACATCTGTCATATACATCTTGCCATTTTCCAAGCTATATTATCTATGTTAGCCTAAATATACCATAGCATACGACGGTGCCGTCGTGATAGTATGGTGGTTGGGCTTACAACTACCTATGCAATCAGTACCTATCACCATTAAAGTTAAGAGTTCGAATCTTACTCATGGCGGGGTGTACTCGATACAACATTATTTTTGTCAGTAACTTGGGACAGTTAGGTGGTTTTCTCCGCTTATTCCTGTTTCATCCACCAATAAAACTGATCGCCACGATATAGCTGAAATATTGTTGAATGTGGCGTTAAATACCATAACCTCCCCATTACATACGTTCATTTCATTTCATTTTTCCATAATTTACTTCAGTTCACCCTCGGTTTTTAGTGGGGTTCGTGTTACTCGATCTTTAGTTTTATATGTATGTTTTGTAGATCGTTGTTTGTCCTTTTGTATTTTTTCTTTTGGCCATTATGTTGTCTGTTCTTCTTCGATATACGGATTCTGATTGCCCCTTTGGTATCTTCAAACTCTTCTTTAGCTATAAGGTTAGCTATATTTTATATTTCCCAGAGTAATCCTAGAGCTATGAGTCAGAAATAGTATGTAAAATGTACATTGTGTTTGACATAGTTTATCTTTAAATATTATATACCAAGTCCATTATTAATTTTGTTCCAGGAACAGCACCAGCACCTCCACGATATGTAGAACAACAACAAGAGAGGAAAACAGCATCACAGGTAGTTGAAGAGGCAACAAATGATATTCCTAAGACAGGTTTTGATGCCATTGAGACAACTGATATGCTTATAGCACGAAATATTTACATTGAACGTGATAAGCTGATACTTGGTCAGGACATCGGTCATGGTAAGATATTGATATGCTGACACTTGGTCAGGACATCGGTCATGGTTAGATATTGATATGCTGACACTTGGTCAGGACATCGGTCATGGTAAGATATTGATATGCTAACACTTGGTCAGGACATCGGTCATGGTTAGATATTGATAGGCTAACGCTTGGTCAGGACATCGGTCATGGTTAGATATTGATAGGCTAACACTTGGTCAGGACATCGGTCATGGTTAGATATTGATAGGCTAACACTTGATCAGGACATCGGTCATGGTAAGATATTGATATGCTCACACTTGGTCAGGACATCGGTCATGGTAAAATATTGATACGCTGACACTTGGTCAGGACATCGGTCATGGTTAGATATTGATACACTGACACTTGGTCAGGACATCGGTCATGGTAAGATATTGATACGCTGACACTTGGTCAGGACATCGGTCATGGTTAGATTCTGATATGCTGACACTTGGTCAGGACATCGGTCATGGTTAGATATTGATACGCTGACACTTGGTCAGGACATCGGTCATGGTAAGATATTGATATGCTAACACTTGGTCAGGACATCGGTCATGGTTAGATATTGATAGGCTAACGCTTGGTCAGGACATCGGTCATGGTTAGATATTGATACGCTAACACTTGGTCAGGACATCGGTCATGGTTAGATATTGATAGGCTAACACTTGATCAGGACATCAGTCATGGTAAGATATTGATATGCTCACACTTGTTCAGGACATCGGTCATGGTAAGATATTGATACGCTGACACTTGGTCAGGACATCGGTCATGGTTAGATATTGATACACTGACACTTGGTCAGGACATTGGTCATGGTAAGATATTGATATGCTAACACTTGGTCAGGACATCGGTCATGGTTAGATATTGATATGCTAACACTTGGTCAGGACATCGGTCATGGTTAGATATTGATAGGCTAACACTTGGTCAGGACATCGGTCATGGTTAGATATTGATATGCTGACACTTGGTCAGAACATCGGTCATGGTAAGATATTGATACGCTGACAATTGGTCAGGACATCGGTCATGGTTAGATATTGATACGCTGACACTTGGTCAGGACATCGGTCATGGTTAGATATTGATACGCTGACACTTGGTCAGGACATCGGTCATGGTAAGATATTGATATGCTAACACTTGGTCAGGACATCGGTCATGGTTAGATATTGATAGGCTAACGCTTGGTCAGGACATCGGTCATGGTTAGATATTGATAGGCTAACACTTGGTCAGGACATCGGTCATGGTTAGATATTGATAGGCTAACACTTGATCAGGACATCGGTCATGGTAAGATATTGATATGCTCACACTTGGTCAGGACATCGGTCATGGTAAGATATTGATACGCTGACACTTGGTCAGGACATCGGTCATGGTTAGATATTGATACACTGACACTTGGTCAGGACATTGGTCATGGTAAGATATTGATATGCTAACACTTGGTCAGGACATCGGTCATGGTTAGATATTGATCGGCTAACACTTGGTCAGGACATCGGTCATGGTTAGATATTGATATGCTGACACTTGGTCAGGACATCGGTCATGGTAAGATATTGATACGCTGACACTTGGTCAGGACATCGGTCATGGTAAGATATTGATACGCTAACACTTGGTCAGGACATCGGTCATGGTAAGATATTGATACGCTGACACTTGGTCAGGACATCGGTCATGGTAAGATATTGATACGCTAACACTTGGTCAGGACATCGGTCATGGTAAGATATTGATACGCTGACACTTGGTCAGGACATCGGTCATGGTTAGATATTGATAGGCTAACACTTGGTCAGGACATCGGTCATGGTAAGATATTGATACGCTGACACTTGGTCAGGACATCGGTCATGGTTAGATATTGATAGGCTAACACTTGGTCAGGACATCGGTCATGGTTAGATATTGATACGCTGACACTTGGTCAGGACATCGGTCATGGTAAGATATTGATATGCTGACACTTGGTCAGGACATCGGTCATGGTTAGATATTGATACGCTGACACTTGGTCAGGATATCGGTCATGGTAAGATATTGATATGCTAACACTTGGTCAGGACATCGGTCATGGTTAGATATTGATAGGCTAACACTTGGTCAGGACATCGGTCATGGTTAGATATTGATAGGCTAACACTTGGTCAGGACATCGGTCATGGTTAGATTTTGATAGGCTAACACTTGATCAGGACATCGGTCATGGTAAGATATTGATATGCTCACACTTGGTCAGGACATCGGTCATGGTAAGATATTGATACGCTGACACTTGGTCAGGACATCGGTCATGGTTAGATATTGATACACTGACACTTGGTTAGGACATTGGTCATGGTAAGATATTGATATGCTAACACTTGGTCAGGACATCGGTCATGGTTAGATATTGATATGCTAACACTTGGTCAGGACATCGGTCATGGTTAGATATTGATAGGCTAACACTTGGTCAGGACATCGGTCATGGTTAGATATTGATAGGCTAACACTTGGTCAGGACATCGGTCATGGTTAGATATTGATATGCTGACACTTGGTCAGGACATCGGTCATGGTAAGATATTGATACGCTGACACTTGGTCAGGACATCGGTCATGGTTAGATATTGATATGCTGACACTTGGTCAGGACATCGGTCATGGTTAGATATTGATACGCTGACACTTGGTCAGGACATCGGTCATGGTAAGATATTGATATGCTAACACTTGGTCAGGACATCGGTCGTGGTTAGATATTGATAGGCTAACGCTTGGTCAGGACATCGGTCATGGTTAGATATTGATAGGCTAACACTTGGTCAGGACATCGGTCATGGTTAGATATTGATAGGCTAACACTTGATCAGGACATCGGTCATGGTAAGATATTGATATGCTCACACTTGGTCAGGACATCGGTCATGGTAAGATATTGATACGCTGACACTTGGTCAGGACATCGGTCATGGTTAGATATTGATACACTGACACTTGGTCAGGACATTGGTCATGGTAAGATATTGATATGCTAACACTTGGTCAGGACATCGGTCATGGTTAGATATTGATAGGCTAACGCTTGGTCAGGACATCGGTCATGGTTAGATATTGATAGGCTAACACTTGGTCAGGACATCGGTCATGGTTAGATATTGATAGGCTAACACTTGATCAGGACATCGGTCATGGTAAGATATTGATATGCTCACACTTGGTCAGGACATCGGTCATGGTAAGATATTGATACGCTGACACTTGGTCAGGACATCGGTCATGGTTAGATATTGATACACTGACACTTGGTCAGGACATTGGTCATGGTAAGATATTGATATGCTAACACTTGGTCAGGACATCGGTCATGGTAAGATATTGATACGCTGACACTTGGTCAGGACATCGGTCATGGTTAGATATTGATACACTGACACTTGGTCAGGACATTGGTCATGGTAAGATATTGATATGCTAACACTTGGTCAGGACATCGGTCATGGTTAGATATTGATCGGCTAACACTTGGTCAGGACATCGGTCATGGTAAGATATTGATACGCTGACACTTGGTCAGGACATCGGTCATGGTAAGATATTGATACGCTAACACTTGGTCAGGACATCGGTCATGGTAAGATATTGATACGCTGACACTTGGTCAGGACATCGGTCATGGTTAGATATTGATAGGCTAACACTTGGTCAGGACATCGGTCATGGTTAGATATTGATACGCTGACACTTGGTCAGGACATCGGTCATGGTTAGATATTGATAGGCTAACACTTGGTCAGGACATCGGTCATGGTAAGATATTGATACGCTGACACTTGGTCAGGACATCGGTCATGGTTAGATATTGATACGCTGACACTTGGTCAGGACATCGGTCATGGTAAGATATTGATATGCTGACACTTGGTCAGGACATCGGTCATGGTTAGATATTGATACGCTGACACTTGGTCAGGACATCGGTCATGGTAAGATATTGATATGCTAACACTTGGTCAGGACATCGGTCATGGTTAGATATTGATATGCTAACACTTGGTCAGGACATCGGTCATGGTTAGATATTGATAGGCTAACACTTGGTCAGGACATCGGTCATGGTTAGATATTGATAGGCTAACACTTGTTCAGGACATCGGTCATGGTTAGATATTGATATGCTCACACTTGGTCAGGATATCGGTCATGATAAGATATTGATACGCTGACATTTGGTCAGGACATCGGTCATGGTTAGATATTGATACTTGGTCAGGACATTGGTCATGGTAAGATATTGATATGCTAACACTTGGTCAGGACATCGGTCATGGTTAGATATTGATAGTCTAACACTTGGTCAGGACATCGGCCATGGTTAGATATTGATACGCTGACACTTGGTCAGGACATCGGTCATGGTTAGATATTGATAGGCTAACACTTGGTCAGGACATCGGTCATGGTAAGATATTGATACGCTGACACTTGGTCAGGACATTGGTCATGGTTAGATATTGATAGGCTAACACTTGGTCAGGACATCGGTCATGGTAAGATATTGATATGCTAACACTTGGTCAGGACATCGGTCATGGTTAGATATTGATAGGCTAACGCTTGGTCAGGACATCGGTCATGGTTAGATATTGATAGGCTAACACTTGGTCAGGACATCGGTCATGGTTAGATATTGATAGGCTAACACTTGATCAGGACATCGGTCATGGTAAGATATTGATATGCTCACACTTGGTCAGGACATCGGTCATGGTAAGATATTGATACGCTGACACTTGGTCAGGACATCGGTCATGGTTAGATATTGATACACTGACACTTGGTCAGGACATTGGTCATGGTAAGATATTGATATGCTAACACTTGGTCAGGACATCGGTCATGGTTAGATATTGATCGGCTAACACTTGGTCAGGACATCGGTCATGGTAAGATATTGATACGCTGACACTTGGTCAGGACATCGGTCATGGTTAGATATTGATACGCTGACACTTGGTCAGGACATCGGTCATGGTAAGATATTGATATGCTGACACTTGGTCAGGACATCGGTCATGGTTAGATATTGATACGCTGACACTTGGTCAGGACATCGGTCATGGTAAGATATTGATATGCTAACACTTGGTCAGGACATCGGTCATGGTTAGATATTGATATGCTAACACTTGGTCAGGACATCGGTCATGGTTAGATATTGATAGGCTAACACTTGGTCAGGACATCGGTCATGGTTAGATATTGATAGGCTAACACTTGATCAGGACATCGGTCATGGTAAGATATTGATATGCTCACACTTGGTCAGGACATCGGTCATGGTAAGATATTGATACGCTGACACTTGGTCAGGACATCGGTCATGGTTAGATATTGATACACTGACACTTGGTCAGGACATTGGTCATGGTAAGATATTGATATGCTAACACTTGGTCAGGACATCGGTCATGGTTAGATATTGATCGGCTAACACTTGGTCAGGACATCGGTCATGGTAAGATATTGATACGCTGACACTTGGTCAGGACATTGGTCATGGTAAGTTATTGATACGCTAACACTTGGTCAGGACATCGGTCATGGTAAGATATTGATACGCTGACACTTGGTCAGGACATCGGTCATGGTAAGATATTGATACGCTAACACTTGGTCAGGACATCGGTCATGGTAAGATATTGATACGCTGACACTTGGTCAGGACATCGGTCATGGTTAGATATTGATAGGATAACACTTGGTCAGGACATCGGTCATGGTTAGATATTGATACGCTGACACTTGGTCAGGACATCGGTCATGGTTAGATATTGATAGGCTAATACTTGGTCAGGACATCGGTCATGGTAAGATATTGATACGCTGACACTTGGTCAGGACATCGGTCATGGTTAGATATTGATACGCTGACACTTGGTCAGGACATCGGTCATGGTAAGATATTGATATGCTGACACTTGGTCAGGACATCGGTCATGGTTAGATATTGATACGCTGACACTTGGTCAGGACATCGGTCATGGTAAGATATTGATATGCTAACACTTGGTCAGGACATCGGTCATGGTTAGATATTGATATGCTAACACTTGGTCAGGACATCGGTCATGGTTAGATATTGATAGGCTAACACTTGGTCAGGACATCGGTCATGGTTAGATATTGATAGGCTAACACTTGTTCAGGACATCGGTCATGGTTAGATATTGATATGCTCACACTTGGTCAGGACATCGGTCATGATAAGATATTGATACGCTGACATTTGGTCAGGACATCGGTCATGGTTAGATATTGATACACTGACACTTGGTCAGGACATTGGTCATGGTAAGATATTGATATGCTAACGCTTGGTCAGGACATCGGTCATGGTTAGATATTGATAGTCTAACACTTGGTCAGGACATCGGTCATGGTTAGATATTGATATGCTAACACTTGGTCAGGACATCGGTCATGGTTAGATATTGATATGCTGACACTTGGTCAGGACATCGGTCATGGTAAGATATTGATACGCTGACACTTGGTCAGGACATCGGTCATGGTTAGATATTGATACGCTGACACTTGGTCAGGACATCGGTCATGGTTAGATATTGATATGCTAACCTTGGTCAGGACATCGGCCATGGTTAGATATTGATACGCTGACACTTGGTCAGGACATCGGTCATGGTTAGATATTGATAGGCTAACACTTGGTCAGGACATCGGTCATGGTAAGATATTGATACGCTGACACTTGGTCAGGACATTGGTCATGGTTAGATATTGATAGGCTAACACTTGGTCAGGACATCGGTCATGGTTAGATATTGATACGCTGATACTTGGTCAGGACATCGGTCATGGTAAGATATTGATACACTGACACTTGGTCAGGACATCGGTCATGGTTAGATATTGATAGGTTAACACTTGGTCAGGACATCGGTCATGGTAAGATATTGATACGCTGACACTTGGTCAGGACATCGGTCATGGTTAGATATTGATAGGCTAACACTTAGTCAGGACATCGGTCATGGTAAGATATTGATACGCTGACACTTGGTCAGGACATCGGTCATGGTTAGATATTGATAGGCTAACACTTGGTCAGGACACTTTTGACTTTCAAAACTTCCATCTTACCACTCGGCTAAGGTGACCACATTACTATATTCTATAATTAGTATATGTATAACTCTTGATAGTAAGCTTTGTTAAAATAAATATCAACAATTTGCTTAAAAAAAGCAATTGATCAATATATCCAAGACACGATACAAGTATTTCAGATATGGCATAATTTATGTTCAGAACTGACGAATATTCTCGCAATACAAAAATAACCTAGGAACCGACCGCAGCTTAATAAATCAGACAGACCACAGGTGAACATTTGGAACACTTGAAAGACCTTGAAATATCTAAATATAAACGATTCTTTTCACTTGAAAGACCTTGAAATGTCTAAATATAAACGAGAATGGAAAGCACAAATGCTGATAAAATTTTGCTGTTTAAATTTTGTTAATTGTGGCTTATTTAGCTTTCTGAACATTAAAAAGGTAAAAATATAAAATGAAAACACTGTTGCAGATGGAAATGTATTATGTAAGAGAATACACTCCAACTTGTAGATTCTTAAAAATAATCAACTCGACCCTGACGGGTCTCGTTGATTATGTTTAAGAATCTACAGTTGGAGTGTATTCTCCATTACTTATACTTAATCAGGATATCGGTCGTGGTAATATATTAATAGACTGGCACTTGATCTGTCAAGATAAGATATCAGTTGTCTAATATTTTGTCACAATATTGGTCATTGGCTAACACTTGGTTTGCAAATCTGTAATGGTTAAATGTCCAAAATGACGTAGGCACCATACTCTCAAATGTCTATATTGGTGAGTGAAAAGTGAATAGTTCTTACTTTAACACATGTAATTCTACCTTGAATATATAATAATAATGTTTTATTCTAGAAACAATACAGCTTGTAGACATATTTACAGTAATGCATTCAATAACCAGTGTCAATACCATATTTATGATATAATATGCATGTATTTAGACCATGATTTGAAACTAATACAATAGCTTATAATATAAATGATAAATAAATGGAAATAAATTAAAAAAAATAAATAAATAGAGGTGCATGATGCACAAATATCAAATAGTCCTAATGTTTTATACAGTAAGCTTGATAATGATGATACACAAATATCAAATAGTCCTAATGTTTTATACAGTAAGCTTGATAATGATGATACACAAATATCAAATAGTCCTAATGTTTTATACAGTAAGCTTGATAATGATGATACACAAATATCAAATAGTCCTAATGTTTTATACAGTAAGCTTGATAATGATGATACACAAATATCAAATAGTCCTAATGTTTTATACAGTAAGCTTGATAATGATGATACACAAATATCAAATAGTCCTAATGTTTTATACAGTAAGCTTGATAATGATGATACACAAATATCAAATAGTCCTAATGTTTTATACAGTAAGCTTGATAATGATGATACACAAATATCAAATAGTCCTAATGTTTTATACAGTAAGCTTGATAATGATGATACACAAATATCAAATAGTCCTAATGTTTTATACAGTAAGCTTGATAATGATGATACACAAATATCAAATAGTCCTAATGTTTTATACAGTAAGCTTGATAATGATGATACACAAATATCAAATAGTCCTAATGTTTTATACAGTAAGCTTGATAATGATGATACCTATTTGATTTTTAAGGAAACTTTGGATGTGTTTATAAGGGTACTCTGTTTTCAAATGAAGAAAAAGACGAACAGTTGGTTGTTGTCAAGACAATACTAAGTAAGTCATATACAACCAAACCTATATTAAGAGGTCACATTCGGGACAAAGAAAAGGTGGTCTTTTAAGACAGGTGACCTCTTAAAAGAGGTTCCATTCATATGAAATGTTCTATGACAGGACAAAACAAAGTGACCTTTTAATACAGGTGACCACATGGTCAGTTTTGACTGTAAATGTATTTTTGTGTTTTTAAAATGAATCGCTAAACATATAGGTTATATTTTGCATCCCCTTATTATATAAACTTTATCAGCTTTCAAAAAAGGTTTTCTTTGAGAATTTATTCTTCAGCATTAAAATTGTTTTTGTACCATATGCCTTATGTATTGTGGTAAATAAGGACGTTACGAGTATACTGATATTACCCATTGAAACTGGATGCCATCATTTCGATTAATACTGTCCAATTTTATTGGAGATTTGAATTCCATACCTGTAGCCCTTTTCACAAATATTCTTACGATAAAAAATTGTCGTAAGTGTAAAACTAAGATTACAAAGAGTTTCACAAAAATACTTACGATAATCTTTAAAGGTGTAAAGCAATTCACCGTTAGCGCATTTTCTCTGACCGTATGACAAACCTCATTACACATATTGATAAATGTTTATTGAAATAAATATGGCTTAATACAAACAGATGCTACAAATTATTGTCGTTTACTTCTTTTTGGCGTGACTAATAACAGAGTCTATCAACTACCATATGACAAAAAAAAATCAGGATAATTCTTTTAATTTTAGATTTCAAAATGGGAACGGTCGACAATCGAAAAGACTACTTGCAAACTTGGGGAGATATTCTTCTTTTTCATTATTAAAAAAAAAAATTGATAAAAACACGAATACGGGATTTTCTTCAAGACATCTACTCCCCTTACACAAGTTTGTATGAACAGCCGCTATAGGACTGGAAGTTTCTGGATCCAATAATATTGTTTCGATATTGCCTTTATATTAGTAATATAATTTATTAATTTCTGGCAACTTCGATGATGATCGAACACTCTGGCAATACATAAGTGTACATTCTTCTGTTATATTAATACATAACAGGGATATTTATTCGTCTGCATGATTGATTGATGATTAGGTTATCTCAGAAAAATCGGGATAAATTTTCATCAGTAAAGGAACAAGCGTTTAATCTTATGTGGGATGGGATTAATTGGGAAAGGAGGGGGGAATATTTTGCTGAAACACAACCGATAAAATGAATTATCCAGCATGGATATCATAATATATATGAATAGGTTTTTTTTTCGAAATCCAGATGCACTCCCTTAAAAAAGACTTCTACCAAAAGTGACCACGCGTGGATGATGACGAATAACTCCAAGTAATGACAAATGTTATAGATAATTATAATTTACATGCATTAGAAATTTTCCTTAATACGAAAATCATACCCGTTCATATTTTGTGGAGTTATTGTTGACCAATTCATATATTAGATCAAAATTCAATATAAACATACAAACACAGTCTCATACTCGGATTTGATTACACAAGGATGTAAATGCCAACTGGTTTAGTGTTGAAGTTCTGTTCCAACTCTGATTTTACAAAACTTTTGCAATATATATGCATCATAACTTCTTGTCACTTGTGATGTTCAATCGGACGGCTTGTTTTTGTAAATGCAGACGAGATAGAAGACCCGTTGTTATGGTAACATCATAACATAAAAACTGCCTATAAATTAGTGCCGGGAATATTTTATAGAATATGTTCATTTAAAAAAAATAATTGTATGAGTATATTCTCTGAGATTGTTTGTGACAAAGGGACCACTTTTCTGAGAAATCGTAGTTCAGATAATATTGAAAGCAATACAAAGACATGAAAATGAAACTAGGTTGCTGAGAAAGATAGTTTATGGTGTTTAAAGCCCCTTTCAACAATATTTCAGTTATATCGTGGCGGTCAGTTTTATTGGTGGAGGAAACCGGAGTACCCGGAGAAAACCACCGACCTGCCGCAAGTCACTGACAAACTTTATCACATAATGTTGTATGGAGCACACCTAAGAAATAATTTTTTTTATCGTAAGTGTAATTTTAGTCGTAAGATTAAAATTTGTCGTAAGATAATCTTTGTGAAAATGTCTTAGGAATTGTCGTAGGATTAATCGTAAGTGAAAAAGCTAAGATTATACTTACGAATTTTTGTGAAAAGGACTACTGATGCTTAAGAATGCTAACCCTCTATGTTTTGAAACAATACTTCATTTTGTCTTATACCAAGTCAGACAGTCATCGTAATTGGAATGACAGTCGAAAGTGTTCATAACCAAACAATACGAAGGCCGTCGTGGTTGTTATGGCATGATAGTTAGATGAACAACTACATGTGCAATCACCATTAAATTTGTGAGTTCGAATTCCGCACATGGCGAGGTGCACTTAATACAATATTATGTGATACAATTTGTCAGTGACTTGCAGCAAGTCTGTGGTTTTCTCGGTGTACTCCGATTTCCTCCGCCAATAAAACTGACTACCACGATATAACTGAAATACTGTTGAAAGTGGCGTTAAACATCTTAACACTAACCCAAACAAAATTTTGTTTTGCATACTTATCTCCGGCAAGGTATAACTGAAGATTGTTTGAAACTGCGATTTATTTCTGTTTAAACAATATTCCAACGATATTAGAAGCAAATTTTTAATTTTTTTACAGAGACTGGGGTTCAAGATGTGGAGGCTTTTCTTGATGAAGCCATGATTATGAAGGATTTCGATCATATTAATGTTCTGTCGTTGATTGGCATATCTGTTGCTCAAGGTGAATTCCCGTTGGTTATCCTACCATTTATGGCCAATGGTGACCTCTTATCGTACATTAGAAATAAAGACAATGTAAGTGAGAACAGTGTTTTGTTTGGCTGATAAATTATACCCCCCAAAAAAAACATGCATCACATGATACTCCACATGACCATGGAAAACGTTAATGCACCACCGATTTTACATCTCCAGGGTAAAACTTTAATTACTTCAATGAATTATAATTTCATCAAAGTAATTCAAGACAAAGACCGATCAAGTTAAAAATAAATGTTAATTTTTCAAGATTCATTATCTCTGTTCGAGATGTTTCTACTTTTGCCTGGGGCATTTTAATTACTTGTATACAAGATGTGTGTTACCTTTATTCTAGATAATTGTTACTTTGATTCTAGATGTTGGTTACCTTTGATCCACATGTGTGAGGGCCGCTACCTTTGTGTGCCAGTTTTATTACCTTTGTGTATGATTTTAGTTACCATGTCTGCACTGTTGTGATTTTGTTTCTGGTCTTGTTTTGCTATCTTGTTTTGTGTGTACTCTTTTCTATCATGTTAGCTTTTTTCTTCCGAGCTCGTTAGCTTTTGTAGTGTTTGTAACCTTTTTTTTTTACTTTTCTTTACGTTGTTTATTGCCTATGTGCATCAAATATATTTAATGGAACTTGTTCTAATGTTTGTCGCAGTAAGATCTTCAACAATAATTCTATATCATGTTTGTCGCAGTAAGGTCTTCAACGATAATTTTATATCATGTTTGTCGCAGTAAGGTCTTCAACAATAATTTTATATCATGTTTGTCGCAGTAAGGTCTTCAACGATAATTTTATATCATGTTTGTCGCAGTAAGATCTTCAACGATAATTCTATATCATGTTTGTCGCAGTAAGGTCTTCAACGATAATTTTATATCATGTTTGTCGCAGTAAGGTCTTCAACGATAATTTTATATCATCTTTGTCGCAGTAAGATCTTCAACGATAATTCTATATCATGTTTGTCGCAGTAAGGTCTTCAACGATAATTTTATATCATGTTTGTCGCAGTAAGGTCTTCAACGATAATTTTATATCATGTTTGTCGCAGTAAGGTCTTCAACGATAATTTTATATCATGTTTGTCGCAGTAAGATCTTCAACGATAATTCTATATCATGTTTGTCGCAGTAAGGTCTTCAACGATAATTTTATATCATGTTTGTCGCAGTAAGGTCTTCAACGATAATTTTATATCATTTTTGTCGCAGTAAGGTCTTCAACGATAATTCTATATCATGGTCCACAGTTACTGGTTACTTTTTCTTGGTTGATGAAATGAGATACAATACCACTCCGAATATGATGGGAAAAATTAAATGTATTCATTTTTATATACAGAAACCAACATTAAAAGATCTTGTGCTATATGGACTCGATGTGGCAAGAGGTATGGAATATCTTGGCGGTATTAAATTTGTTCACGGAGATTTAGCAGCACGAAATTGTATGTAAGTTTTATATATAAAATTCACGGACATGTTGTAGTTAGAAACTGATATATGATGAATTACATGCAACGACACCTGCAATATGTATGCAGCACGGACGTCCTGTCAAAAAAAAAAAAAAAATTTAAAAATATAATAAAAAAAAAAAAATACTACACTGTCAGAACAATTCCAAAATTCAATAGAAAAACCGCAGAAAAGCAAAATCGATGCCGTAACACACATATACATGACCGCTCACTTTCCTGGCTCAGTACATGGACTTTTTAATTTGATGGGCCCACATGTACAGCTCCCCTCTTAGTTAATTGATCCTGTCATGTAAGTGTTTTCCACGCGTGAGTAAAATACCATCTCTGACATATAACTTATTGAACTATGACATATAACGTATTGAACTCTGACATATAACTTATTGAACAGTGTTGCTATAATCTGGAATATTAAACATAATATATTTAATCTTTGTGACACAGAAATTGACATATGTATAATATTAGCTACATTAAAGAGCAGATGGCCTCAACCACCATTTAAATATTAGATAATATACAAGACTACCGAAAAAAATAATAGCATATCAATAGTCAATTACGAGCCAAAATATGATTGCCAATTCCATCTTTCCTCATCTGTTCGCAAATAACAGAATACTTATTAAGAAGGTGCTGATATTATTCGAAAAACTTTTTGAAAGACAAGATGAGATCATTCTTTAAAAATCCTTGATTTTATAGTTTAGCAATCGGAAGACAGTGACGTTGATCAAAGTCTGAATGAAAACTGAAGGCTCGACCGTAACGGACGAGTTGTGAAATATAAATTCCATATTCGGGGGCGTTATATTACTATCAAAGTGTGTACATTTATAATGGGAAAATAGAAGTCGTCTCTTTTGTGATAGAAGTTGGTAGTAAGTTAACAATTGGTGTCCAATTGAAACTGAATGTCAAAAAATGAGGCAGGAATCTGTTTCTATTGTACGAAGTGTTTGAAGATATTAAAGGGGTTATCAGAATCCGTAAATCAAAGGACAGACAACACAATCTTTTGTCTCAAGTTATTTGAGGTATATCAATGGAATCCACTTTGCAAAGTTTGGATCATTAATTGATAGGACATCATCAATATATCTGAAAGTGATTGTAAAGGCTTTAGCCTTTGTAATGTCTGTTGTCTTTGCATGATAAGTTAATGATAGGACATCATCAATATATCTGAAAGTGATTGTAAAGGCTTTAGCCTTTGTAATGTCTGTTGTCTTTGCGTGATAAGTTAATGATAGGACATCATCAATATATCTGAAAGTGATTGTAAAGGCTTTAGCCTTTGTAATGTCTGTTGTCTTTGCATGATAAGTTAATGATAGGACATCATCAATATATCTGGAAGTGATTGTAAAGGCTTTAGCCTTTGTAATATCTGTTGTCTTTGCATGATAAGTTAATGATAGGACATCATCAATATATCTGAAAGTGATTGTAAAGGCTTTAGCCTCTGTAATGTCTGTTGTCTTTGCACGATAAGTTGTTGTATAAACTCATAGGAGTCCATTGATTATCAAATTTTATGTTGCAATTTAATTAATGATCACACGATATATTTTTTTATAGGTTGGATGAAAATTTTACAGTGAAAGTTGCCGATTGTGGATTAGCTAGAGATATATACTCCAGAGATTATTTTTGTAGTGATAACAAAAAAATGCTCCCAGTCAAATGGATGGCACCAGAAAGTTTAGGAAATGGAACTTACAGTACAAAGTCTGACGTAGTAAGTAATTTTTCAAGGAAAAAATTCACTTTTATGATTTTGCATTTTGCTAGGTATTCTCTTCCTTGTTCTTTACATTAGTGATAGAGTTGTACATAAAAGTGATCTAGTTATTCAAAATATGTGTCTTAATTATTTTTATATCGGACACAAAATTTAGGCAGAATAGTGGCGATGGAGTCTTATTTACATTATTTGTGTTTATTTGCGTATAGTGGTGTCCAACACATATTTTGATGTGTTTTTGTTTTGTTTTTCGTCGTCTCGTGTATCCTATTTGCCAGTTTTTCTGGATTGTCCATTTTTTTTTATTGCAATTCCGCTATTCTCTAACGTTTATTTATCAAAAAATACAAAATGTTATATACCATGTTGATTGAGATTTTAATGTATAATTATATTAAGTATTCAGAAAAATTGAATGAACAATTGTCTATTATTAACCGAAAAACGGTGAAAATGGTATATTTACTGTTATACTGGTTTTAATTCCTTACATTAATGTTTACGTATACACATAATGAGAAACGTCACACATCACATATACAAATATCAATATTCAGATGGACGAATTAAATAATTTCAGTCTTAATTTCAGTTATTTTCTATGCTTTACCATAGCATATTTTACTATAACATATTTCTAATATTGTGTTACGTTTGGTTTGTTACGCAGTGGTCATTTGGTGTCGTTATGTGGGAATTGATGACAAGAGGTTCAGCCCCGTACGGTGATGTGAACAATTGGGATATGCTCAAGTATCTAGAAGCAGGAAGACGACTGAAAAGATCCAACTCCTGTCCACCACCATTGTAAGTCTATATTACAATACTTATTATAAATATAATGAAGAGTTTGGCTAGTAAGATATAAAATGCAATTTATCTCTAGTTAAATATGTTGTGTATTAATAATCAAGACACCATATGGTGCAAATTAGGTAGGTTTATGGTGTTTACTTTTATTGGTGGAGAAAACTAAATTAGAACGAATATTGATTATTTAGTTTCACTTAATAAGAACAGTTTGAAGATACCAAAAATAAGCAGTTCCTGCTCCACTAGTGGCATCCGTAGTGTTACTCTAGGGATGCAATATTCTAAGATAGAATTTTTTTTTTCAAGAAAACTTGAGTTTTAAGAACTCTTATATTTTTATTACAAACAAACTTCAGCTGAGTATTTCATTCATATGTTCATAATAGAATTCCAACTTTGTGTCATTATTATCAACAAAAACAGAAACAAACAAAACAAAGCTATAAAAATGTTTTTTTTCCCTATTTCTTTGTGGGAGTTAGGGGCTGCTGTATAACGTGACTGTGCAGCTATATCATGGCAAAAACAAGTTTGTTTTTCATGAGATGATGGTATTTGTTTGTAATAGACCAACACACACAATTGTTAGCTATCTGAATTCTTAATGGTGTGTATAACAAAGAAACAACAAATACAAATTGTATTGTCTTTGGTTTTACCCATCTGGGGATCAGTCCACTATTTATTGCACTGATGGGGTTTATTTTTAGGGGAGGAGAGGGAATCTCATATATGATGTGATTAGTGTTTGTTTAATTTTGAAATACATATGTATGTACTACTTTTCAATCCATTTTCACATTTCGTTTTACATAGATATGACATAATGTTGACAAGTTGGGATATGGAAGCAGAAAACAGACCATCATTTCATCAGCTCAACCAGAGAATTACAGAACTAGTACAAGAGTGATAAAAGGAAATAGTTATTGCTATGACCTTTGAACTGTGAAGGAATCTGTACATAAACTTGTGTTTTAATGTAATATACAGCAATTTATTAACAAAAGGTTAATTTTGACATGTGACCTTGATGTTTTGACAGGTGAATATATCCTCGTCTGACAATAAGTCGGTCAGTCATTACATATATGCCAACTCTACCGATTTACGCGGTAGTGTACCGAATTTTTAAGTCTTCTACCGCCTACCGATTTTAGATGTTTTCCTACCGATTTAAAAAAAATGTAAACAAATTTTTTATCGTGAATTGTTCACATGTTGATTATTCTTGTAGATTTCTACGACATATAAATGTGTACAAATCCAAATTATTTAGGCCCTTTCCTTAATCGTTACCCTCTTGAATTTGTACCGGAAACTTCCATTGGTCAATTCTTTATCATTAAGCCAATCAGAAACTGTATTTAAAATAAAGTTTTGAAGCACTACATTTTGAACTTATGACTCCTAAACATATATATACAGTAGAACTTCGCTCGCTCGAACTCGAAGGTACTGTCAAAATATGTTCGAGCTATCGGAAGTTCGAGCCACCGAGGTCCCGTAATTTTAGATCGAAAAAAATCTTGTTCTGACCAGGGACAGTTTCATTACCTATGATAACTGATGCACAGTAAAACTGGCCTTTCTCGTAAAAAATAAGTTCAAGTTCTGTATTCACTCGGACACATATATACAAGTGTAACAAGAGGAATATTATACAAAATATTTTACATAATGACGGATATAACTAACCTAAAATAATACAGCCTCAGAATATAATTACAAAACATTTTGCAATTTAGATATAAATAAGACAATTTTTTCAGAACCTTAACATTACACAAAGATAACAGGCCTTTCATTTTGTACATGTTTGCATATCTAGTATAATAAATTGGAATAAATTTACATCTAAGCCTTTGTACATCAGCAGAGGTACATTCAAATAAAAAATGAAATTCAGTACCTAAACCAACATTACACAGATGACAAATACGTTCTTCTCTGGGAGTATTTGACCATCTTCCAGTTTTTATTGAAAGCTTAATGTTATTGCATCTAAACTTTGTTATCATGTTTCTCTCGTGTGGTAATAATTTTAATAAGTATTTCTCTAAATTAAATTCATTTTTAAATATGCCATAAAATTCTCCCCTAGAAGAGTTCTCAATTTGGTTAAACCAGTTTTGAATATATTGATCAGTCAGATTTTGCTTAACAATAAATTTTAGTTGCACTGAATGAACTGGCTGTTGTTGGTTCCATAGATAATTAAGCCCAGTTTTCTCAAAAATTGATTTGATAAAATTTAGCCACTTAAATTGAACATTATCAATAATACTCAAATTAAACATAATCTTATATAAAATACAACTAAGTTTCTTCTCGTTTGAAATTAGTCTATTCCAAAAATTTACAATCCTTAATTTTATACATAATATATCTATAGGTGTTCTACCAAGTTCTCCGTATGTCATAAAATTTGGAGTAGTGGTTCTAACACCTAAAATATTCCTACAGAACTGAAGGTGAAGTTTTTCTAGTTGCTTAGTGTTCTCATAACCCCATATTTCACAGCCAAAAGTAAGTATTGGAAGTATAAGTGTATCAAGCAATTTAAATTGTAAATCTATTGGAATCGATATATTTCTCAATTTTCTATACAAACAATATAAAGCTTTGCGAGCTTGATCCATCAATATAGCTCTTGCCTTCACAAAAGAGCCTTATAATTAAATATAACACCTAGATATGAATAAGAGTCTTCAATTTGTAAATTCTCTCCACATAGCTTAAAAATAGGTTGATTTTTTTATTCTCTTTTACAAAATATTATTACTTTAGTCTTTTGCAAGTTAACCTTCAATTTCCAATGATGACAATACTTTTCAAATATAGCCAAAGCAGACTTACACATTTCTAAAAGTTTTCGTCCAAAATTATTTGGTCTGCATTCACACTGAGTATATCTTTTTAAGGAAATATTATTATCAAGTAAAACTTGGTAGTCATAGCAATATGATATCTAAATAGGCCATCTTCTACATTTACATCCATAACATTCAAAAAAGTTTCATCTGGTTCTGAAAAATCTTCTAAAACAGCTGTTTTAGCATTAAAATCTCCAACAAGTGCACATTTCATGTCTTTTTCTATAAAATTTACTAATTCATTTTCAATATCTAAAAATGCATTTGGTGACGAATATAGAGAGTTTTCAGGTGGGATTTATACACATCCCAATAAAAGGTCATTATTAAATACTTAAATTTAATATGATTTTTAAGATTATTTGTATATACAACAACAATACCTCCAGATTTATGCTTAAATATTTTTCTATTTTTTGCAACATAGCTAAAACCATCTGGGATATTTAAAATGTCATTTTGTCAGTTTTTGTCTCTATAAAAATACATACTGTATATCATGTGTTGTAATTAACTGTATAAATTCAGGTAATAAAAGTTTTGACTTGATACCACAAACATTTTATTTCTGAAAAATTAAGTTTCTGTTTTTTAGACATTGGGGCATTTTCATCAGTCACTTCTCTTGCTTGCCTATCCTATTGATAATGGTTGTCCGGGTTTCTAGGAGGAGGAAAGCGCATATGAGGTTCTCGGTTTCCAAGTTGAAGAGCATCTTTACAATTTCATATGTGAATATTAGCATGTTTTTCTATCAACTTAGCTGTGAATGTGAAAAAATTGTGAAAAATCAGTTATTTAAGTCTCAAATATATTAGTAAATCTTCCTTGTTTTCAACAATAAACCAGGAGATGTTTTTTCCGCTTTAATAGTAAAACATACTCGACAATAGGCACTAATAGGCACTCATAATTGATGATATCTTATTGTAACACACACAAGAGATGACGTGGATTAAATGATTTTAAGTAACATAACCCCGCTATTTTATATTGATGTGTATTTATCAAGCCAGTAGATTGATTAATCATATATATATATGTACATTTGTATGTAAGCACATTCAACGTACATCTGTCAATTAAATTGCGATGTTCGAGTTTGATATGGTAAAACTCGTGATTTTATTATGATTCTCTATTATTGATGGGACCATTTATTAAGTTCGACTGTTCGAGGTATCAGTGTTCGAGCTAAAGATTTTTTTTAACTTAAAAAAATATATGGAAAATTGGTGGGACTTTCAAATAAGTTCGAGTCGTTCATGGTATTCGACCCATCCGAGTTCGAGGGACCGAGGTTTGACTTGTATATATGTAAAATGTTAATTTCCATTTTTTCATGGTTTTTTCATACTATATTTAAAGATTTGAGTGAACAGATTTTATATCCAAAATGCAACAGAATGCACCATTTTGCATCCTTCTGAAAAACAATTTTCTACCGCTTTTAGTCTCTCGAGGGTTGGCATGTATGGGATAATGTTTGATTATTTATTTCATGTTTGAAAAGTAAACATTTTTTTCTTTTATTTATGTTCCTCATCTATTCTTGCTCACATGTGTAAAGTTCCATTGAAAAAAGATCGATAATAATTTCATACTGACCCATAATTTGTTTACCACCCTTTTTCCAAATGGCGTCGTATGACGTCACATAAAGTCGGTCAAAGTTCAATGAAGCACATGATTTTGTCATAGGCCAATCAAACTTAAAAAGTAAACCAGATTAAGAAAATACAGTATTTTAGCTTTTTCAGTGCAATTGATTTGTCTGAAAAATTTCAAAAGATGTTTTTTTTAAATAGTTTGAAATTGAAGTATTAAAAATTAATTATTTGATGCAAATATTAAACTTACTTACCCACATAAAAAAGTATTTAATCCAGTGAATTTGGTGTCTTTGCTTTTGTCAATACAATCTATTAGACCGACATATTTTGGTAAAACAATTAATGACTGATTTCAATTTATTTTAATCACATTTATTATCACAGAGTGGTAACAATACAGTTTTGTTGATGCTATTTGTAATAATGACAGGTTTTTTTTACCCAGACAATCTCATTTTTCTGTCTGGTTTAATTTAATTCTCTGTTAAATTTATGCTATAAATTTTGATTATTGCTGTTAAATTAATTCTTTTTCTATCTTCTCTGCGAATTTCATTTCATTACCCCAAGAAGTAAGGGGTATATTTGTTATTAAAGCAGCAGTGGAAATGCAAAATAATCTGCCATTTTGTGACTAATGGAGAGTACTTGCATGTATTTTCCCAGTAACATCGGCCATTTTCTAGAAAATGGTGGAATCTGAATGATCAATCATCATATTTTCAAAGTATTTTAAAATACAATTTGCTTGGCCTACATTCCAGAAACGGTCATGAAAAGTGATGTCGATTGTGTCAACAAACCGGAAAAATACAAATGTTTGGAGAATACCATCGATGGAAACATATTTAACAAGCAAAAGACATTAGTAAAAAGGATCTTTTTTACTTGCATGGAATTTATTCAATTCAAACTTCTCCGTTTTAATCTCATCTTGTAATTTTGACGTTGAAAAGTATTCCATCTGTGTTTATGTACGCTATGAATATACAGAATGACGTCATTGGTCTCGTGCTGCGCGAGAATTGTAAATCAAAACAAATGACCGACATTATTGCATGACCGTGCAGATGTCACGGTAGGATATAAGAATTTTATATTGCACTGTTATTTTATATGTTGATAGAATTGCACATAAACATTAGAAAAACCAGAGAAACTGAAGAGACAATAAAAAATGGATAATCCAGAAACACTGGCAATATTAGGCACACAAGACACAGGATAAAGAAAAAAACAACAGAAAACTAAAAAGATGAACAACAAGAACCCACAAAAAAACCGGGGTAAATCCAGGTGAAGGATAAGTAGCTCCTGCTTCTTATAAGACACCCTCCGTATCTCATAATAGGTCTTACATATTTTTTCTAAACTGGTTTATGACTTCGCTTAATGTACAATATGACATGATGCAACAACATATCATTAACACCAGCTTGTATGGGAATTGAATTTTCATTGATCACCCCAACACATCTCATGGACAGGACAGCATATGAAAGAGTACACTTATGAACAGCCAACATGTAAAATGTATAATGACTACCTATTGTTACAGATAGCATTTGTCTGTTTGTCTCTGGTATGTTGTCTTTCATTTACTTTAAAATGTGATAAAAACATGTCTTTGTAATACATTTTAGTTTTCAATAGAATGAAATTACCTTTTTTTTCTTAGAATATTTGTTAAATGGTTGTGTTCTAAGTATAGGACATAAGAAAAGTTTGAAGATGACAAAGTGGCAATCAGAATAAATGAAAGCTTCCATCTTGGAGGTGGTGTTTCGGTCCTGTTGCATTGCTTCCGTCATTTGTTATCATTATATTCAAATAAAAATAGAGAAAACAAATTTGAATTGTTAAACAATTCACAATGGTATTTTCTACTTAAAAGGTGTATACGCATATATATATAGCACATTGCGCACTTTTGCAGTTGGAGGTGGATAAAATTATCAACGAAAGGATTCTAAAATGTATTTGCTGTTTTGTCATTTTATTGGATATCATAAAAATTAAATCACAAAATGTAACATTTTGAATGGTATATCTTACACATGTCTGGAGCAAACAACTACCGGTTATTTTATTCATAGACAAAGTGAAAATAAGAATTGATTAGGAGCGAAAGCAAACGAGCGTTATTACGACAATTCAATGTTGTTTTTTGTTCATTTCCCCACTCTGCGTGAATAATTTAAAGCTATCATTTTATACAATTGTATCGTAAAATTCAATCATGTTTATAGACCAACTCTGTTGTATTATTGTTGCCGTTCAGAAGATCATGACCATCATCTCCAGTCTAGTCAAACCAAAGACTATAAAATTGGTATTTGCTGCTGCTTTACCATGTACGCAGCATTTAGAAGTAAAAGCAAAACAAAAACAAAAAAGCTCTGAGTATGAATATGTAGAGTGACTTAGCTACCTGCATCATAAAAAATTCCAGCTCAGTGTTGTTGGTCAAGTACAACATGTGTATCGTCATCTCTTAACAAGGTTAAGCTTGTTATTGTCATATTAATATAGCTGGAAAATTATTCACTTTAATTTTTAAACAGGATATACATGTACGATATAACCTGGTTTGGGGAAGTTTATACTTAATAAACCGTGAAGTGGTTTATGAAAAGCGTAAACTGTTCCAAACCAGGTTATACAAGTTTAACATGTTCAAAAATTTGAAATATTCCTTATAATTTAATATTTACAACAAAATTTAATGATTTCTCGATTTTAATTACGATTATTTCATGTGACTATTTGAATTTGTCGTTGGCGAATGAATACGTTGGTGACCGACGCCACAATTCCAACCCAGGTTATCAAGTATAACCAAAATTTTCTCCAGGCAGATCAGCCAATCAGATTGCAGTACAATGTATTCAAATCAAATTAAATTATTTAACGTTAAACAACAATCTCTAGCTCACAAGATCGTTCTGCTTGTTACCTGTGTCTAGGAATGTAAATATATCCCACGGCTCGTGGGCTTAGTCTCCAAAAGAACCTAATCTCATCTAGAATCTATGGTGAATGTTCTTATCAAATCATTCTTAATTGTAAATGTGGAATAATTTTATTTATCTACATGTATAGTATTTATTGTTACTTTTATTGATTTTCCATTGTCTGTTGGAACAGTATAACTGGTACAGATATTTGTTTTTTATCATTTTTTTACGTTTATATTGTTATTGGGAAAATATTTTTTATTTGATATGTGTATATATTGTTTTCAATGTTAAAAGTATATATTTATATAAGTATTCTTTGAACATTTGTAAATAAATGTAAGTATCTTTTCCAGTATATGCATTGCAAATCAATTTATTATACCCCTGCTCCCCGAAGGGGGAGGGGGGTATACTGTTTTACCTGTCCGTCCAATATATTTTTCGTCGCATTTTTCTCAGTAACTATTGATGGCAGAAATCTGATATTTGGTCACAAGCGTCATAAATGTATACCATATTGTGGGTAGCGTTTTTGGACCCGTCAGATTACTACTTCCTGTTTGCCGACTTAGTTGGTTTTTATACACATTGAACATATATGCACATGTTTCGTCGCATTTCTCTCAGCAACTATTGATGGCAGAAATCTGATATTTGGTCACAAGCTTCATATAGGTACCCCATATCGTGGGAAGCGTTTTTGGACCCATCAAATTCCTACTTCCTGTTTGCCGACTTTGTTGATTTTTATACACATTGAACATACATTTGTATATGCACATTTTTCGTCGCATTTTTCTAATGAACTATTGATGACAGGAATCTGATATTTGGTCACAAGCTTCATATAGGTATGCCATATTGTGGGAAGCGTTTTTGGACCCGTCAGATTCCTACTTCCTGTTTGCCGACATAGTTGGTTTTTATACACATTGAACATATATGCACATTTTTCGTCACATTTTTCTCAGCAACTATTAATGGCAGAGATCTGATATTTGGTCACAAGCGTTTTTGGACCCGTCAGATTCCTACTTCCTGTTTGCCGAAGAGTGGGGGTATCATAAGTGAGCGTTAGCTCACAGTTCATCTTGTTAATAACATCAATGAGATATATTGATGTTTGAATTGACAGTTCCTAAATAATGTTATTATTAAAAAGGAAAAGTTTCCAAAGAGGTAATCAGAAGACAAAAAATAACTGACAATACAATGGCCTAAAGGAAAAAGAACAAAAGGACAAAAAATGATCAACAAAACATTACACGGAAAAATATGCCGTTTTGGTTTACTTGTTCCAAAAGACATTTAAATTATTTGGCTTTTCAGTCTTTTGACGATGAGCATACCCAATGAAGTCTATTCCAGAAACGCGACGTGTGCACTAAATTAGATATACACATTTTTATCACATGTGTTTTAATCAGATTATGGGCATGATTACAAATAATTGTACTGCAAACAAGTGATGAAAAGTAGAAAATGTTGTTAGTGAAATTTACAATGAAGGTATCAACTTTACGTGGTAATCAGACAGCATGATGAGACATTTAGTCTCATATTAGTTTATTCAAAGACTTGATCAAGTCATGTTATAGCAGTCGAACTATGCAGAAATATAGAAATCCTGTTTCCATAATGCTACAATTGCTCAACTTATTACTCTTAGACAATTCTTTATTCAACATGCAATAATCATCCATGTTTAATCTTGTTACAATATATAGTAAAACAAGTTCATAATCCTGATTCCGTGACAACCAGTCTTTGATCTTACTCCTTAACAACTGCATTCTTAGCAGAGAAGCAGCAAATGCCAATTTTATAGGCTTTGGTTTGAACTGGTGCATGAACCCATGACCTATCACACTAGAGGAGTGCATGCTAACCATTACACCACTGATCCGATTCAAAGAAGAAGATTAACATGTGATAAATTTCACACTAATAGAAAGATGAAAGCTGTGATAGTAAAAAGTCACTGTAATCTATATCAGTCGGGAAGCCAACGTTAGCTTCCGTAACTCCTCCCATAAGGCTAAAAACATTTACGCAAGGGCAGATAATAATAACCCACCAGGTGTCGCCCATAATCGTAATAGGTATTGACGTTTGTTTACCATGACGATTACAGAATAAACCTTATATGAGAGATAAATATAAATAAATACATTCCCAAAAAACGTGAATTATCATGATTAAATATATAAGTTGCAGAAAAAACCCCAAGAAAGTGTTTATTAGACATAATATCGGTATAAAACACGGTATTTTCCGAGGTATTTGTTTTTGTTGTTGTAGCTAAGAATATATGGCGGGAAATTCTCGAGGCTAAGAATAACTGACACAAACGCATCCCATTGGTTGTCAGTAAAAACTATGGTCAAAAATAGGTTTACCCATCATTTAAATGTGTAACGAAATATAAAATTAGCCATCATTCCGCCTTTAATTTGCAAAACGAGGTCTGTAACTAGGACGCTGTCAGCCGCCATTTTTTATAAAGAAGACGTTGAAATTCTGAATAAATAAATAAATAAATAAGTTTTATCTAAAGTCGGCATGGTTAAAAACAACAAGCATACAAATATCATCTTCGCTAGCCAAGGGTTACGATTCGAGTCCCCCTTCTCTCCACCCTTGGCGGATCTAGAATACATTTTGAAATTTGCGCGCAATGCCACCTGGTGGTTTATCGAAGTTGCGCCCCTTAGATAGTCGTCATCGCCAGCCAATCAGAATCGTTTTGTTATACGTATGTTGGAGAGTTGAAAATGGCAGCGCCCAGTGAAGAAAAACTTATTTGTGATAAATTTAATTTGGAAGCACTTACTGTCAACCAAGTGAAAGTTTCAAAGCTTTGGCAGACGGGAAAGATGTTTTCATTAGAACCAAAATGGGAAGTGGCAAATCGTTGTCATATGAGAGCATTCCGGTGCCATCTGTGTTTACATTTCGTCGATAACATGTGCTCCGTGTAAAACGTCTTCTGATTGGATACGTGTACTGGTAGCCGTAACCAATGAAATATTAAAGCGCGAATCCTCAAAATGTATTCTAGATCTGCCGAGGGTGGAGAGAAGGGGGACCCGAATCGTAACCCTTGGCTAGCGAAGATGACAAATATAAGCTCTAATGAGCTTTTGACCGACATACAACATAAATAACAATAATCAAGGCATGCAAAAATAAATTAAAAACAAAGAAAAACAAAGTTAGCACTACAAGAAAAGCACAGACATGTAAGTTGGTAAGAAATCTGAAATAACTAAAACATGAAATTAAAAGCAATTTAAAAGCAGATATTATAGCTGAACAGAATTAAAAATAATAAGCTTACATGAAAGCTAAGCATAACTAAAAGCTACACAATATTCAATAATAAAACTAAGTACAACATATAAAAGTATAAAAGATGGACATGACCTGATTGATGGTAAAAAGCATACTTTAAAAGTCAGCACAAACTGAGCATTTGCAATCATTCCCATTCCATGACTTCAAAATATTCTTGAACTGATTAAAATTAGATATTAGAAGAAAGAGTAGCCTTTGTTTTATTTGCATTTAGAGTATCATAACATAATTAATTTGATTAATAGTTATTCCTGTGATATAGTTTGAGATATTTATGATGTATTTAACATATCGCCCCCTCCCAAATAGATCTCGAACCATATTTAAACTGACATCATGTGAACATATTCCAGTCTCAGCTTCTGGGTTTTTTTTACCATTTACAGTACACTTTAACAATAATATATTTCAGATTTACAGCATAGGTGACCATGATTAAATAAGATTTTGTCTTTTTTATTTTGTCAGTATTTGCATTTATTATTTAAAACAGGTATCAAACCCTATAAACTGATTTCATGTTGTTTTAACATTTAAAACTTGTATGGTCTTGTGGTCAGAAATTTAACCTGTAAAATTATATGGTCTTGTGGTCTGAAATTTCACTTGTTAGCTTAGGGATATTTCAGTCTCTGCTTCTGATTTTTTACCATTGTTCACAGATCAATCATATATTTCAATTATTTCAGAATACAGTTCAGATGATTAAATAAAAGTATTTATGATTGTTTTATCTTTTTTTTTATTTTGTTAATGTTGTTATTACCTATATTTGAACCCTTTAAACTGACTTCATGATGTTTTAACATTTAAAATTATATGGTCTTGTGGTCAAAAATTGGACATGTAAGGATATTCCAGTCTCAGTTTCTGATTTTGTACCTTCCAGATTGTTAATTGATCAATTATGTATTTCAATATTTCAGATTTACAGCACAGAAAATATAATGATTAAATATATATGTTTTTTTTTCTTCTAAAAAATCCATGAAGTAAAATAATGGACCAGCATTCCAATTATATTTAAAGTACATCATCAAACAAATGCAGGCCCTTGGGTATAATTGTGGGCAGGATATATCCTCTAACTGATACATTCATTTAATTCAAAAAGTTTCAGATGCTCCTGAATTTTGTTTGTTTGTAAAAAGAAATTTAACATTTTTTCTGAATTGTATTGTACTTGTAAGAAATGTGAAATTAAGTTCAAACTTTGTATCCTATGTCTACTGAAAATAATCTGCTTGAAAATGATGAGCCATGCAGTTAATAAAAAGGCATTTTCTAATGGAAGTAAGAGTGTTGAAGATGAAAAAAAAATGTTTTTCTTGAAAGAATTATTGCAAACTAAGTACCCATATTTGTAAATGCTGGTCATTTTGTGAATATCCTGGAGAAAGAATTATTGCAACCTATGTACCCATATTTGTAAATGCTGGTCATTTCATCTTGTGAAGTCATGGGGAAATAATTATTGCAACCTAAGTACCCATATTTGTAAATGCTGGTCATTTTGTGAATGTCAAGGGGAAAGAATTATTACAACTTAACCACTCCATATGTTATAGAAGCTAGTTTGTAGTTGTGTCAAACACATGAATATTCCAAATACATTGATATTTACATTGTCAGATAAACATGAAACTTGGTAGCTTTCATTCAGATAATAAAATTTCCTAATTTCAAGGAAAATATTTGCTTACACTGAATTTTTTTTAATTTGCCTTGATATAATATGAAGGGTTAAGATATCTGAGTACAATTTTTTATGCCTCTTTTTGTCTCAAGGTTTCATTTTTTTTAGATTTTTAAAAATTTATTAATTGTTTTACTGGCATGTTTTTTTTTTATAATATTTTCATATTTTTTCAATTCACTTAATTTTTGTTTACATGATTTTATTTTTTCCACACATTTGTTTCTTTCTACATGTATTTATCTTGTACCTGTTGTATTGAAATTAAATTAAATTGAAATTATTAATTGTTGTACATCCCCTGTGCAAATCTAGTATCATAGATGATTTTTTTTTAATTTAAAGTGATGATAAATAGTAATTCCCCAGTCTAAATTACAAAATGCACAATGTCTAAAACAATATTGCAATACAAATAAACTGAAAAATACGGTATTAATACAAGAAAATTAAAAAAAGACATAAAAATAGACACCCCTTTCCCAAATTAAATAGCCTCTTTCGGATGTACGCTTAGATGTAGTTTATTGTTGATGTTAAGAAACACCACCGATGTGTTCCGAAAGACAATGAATTTCGATGTTTGGCAAATGGTCGATCGATCAAGGTGGGTGTAGAACTAAGTGACACAATTGCATCCCACAAGACATTGACACTAGTTGTCGGTATGACAATGATCCTAGATGATTTCCCCAGGCAATGGATGTTACAGAAAGCCATCATATTGTTTTAATTAAATTTTCTGACTTAAATAGAACCACCTCGACATTTGTTTTGAAATTGAGTCCACTTCAAGTAGCAACATTCGATGTTTGTGCACTATATTAATAAAAACTGAAGTGATGCAATACATTTCTATTTATCCATAGACATATTCCGTATATTTTAATTGATTTCAAGCGTACGTATTTATTGTAAACCGACGTATTTTAACGGAAGGGTTGAACGTCATCTTTCATCAAAAATGACTCGAAAGTCACGTGACTTTGTTTTTAGATGGAACTCTCCTGCGTCACTGGCTTCCCGACTGTATATAAGACACTTTAAAAATAAAGCCAAATATTTTCTTCTGGCTATTTACTCTGTTCACAAGTGCATGCATGGACACATCTAAGATAATCTAAATAAAGTTCATTTGAAATTATCAAAAAGTGTTAAATCTTAGTCTGTAATGTTTATCATCAGAAACTAGAAATAATAATTCAACATTTGAAGTACAAAGTAATACAGTTTTTTCGTCTGCCAAACCACGTGATTTTGATGGAAAGTTAGGCACTGGACTTCCGGTGTCAATGTACACAACGAAAACTCCAATCAATAAGTGCCGTTTTAACGTTACTCAACTTAAAGATTTTTTTTACATTTTCTGTAAAAGACAGATATCAATTGAATTATTTTATTTGTATCAAAGACTTCAATGCACAAACAATTACTTCTTTAAAATTAAATTTGTTTTATTTCTTTATTTACTGCCGTCAGCATCATGAAAGGAAAACGACCTGTCTTGACATATTTCTGTTATCAGACGGACAGTGAGGTACAGAACACCAGTATTTACTCAGCCGTTTTCTTTGCGTTTCCATATTACAATTACTTATAATCTATCGCATCTACGACTATGATATGTTGACGTTGTCACAGTAATAGCGTAAACACCGGAAGTAGTCTGCCTAACATTTCAGACGTCATGACACGAAAAAGACGGAACGTGATCGGAATTGACATGATTCGAAACAACCGTATTAAAATACTTGTGAAATTATTTCACATTTCAAGGAACAACAATGAAAGAGCTAGTCAACTTAATTTAATTTATTTTTGCATGCCTTGATTATTGTTATTTATGTTGTATGTCGGTCAAAAGCTCATTAGAGCTTATATTTGTCATCTTCGCTAGCCAAGGGTTACGATTCGGGTCCCCCTTCTCTCCACCCTCGGCAGATCTAGAATACATTTTGAGGATTCGCGCTTTAATATTTCATTGGTTACGGCTACCAGTACACGTATCCAATCAGAAGACGTTTTACACGGAGCACATGTTATCGACGAAATGTAAACAAAGATGGCACCGGAATGCTCTCATATGACAACGATTTGCCACTTCCCGTTTTGGTTCTAATGAAAACATCTTTCCCGTCTGCCAAAGCTTTGAAACTTTCACTTGGTTGACAGTAAGTGCTTCCAAATTAAATTTATCACAAATAAGCTTTTCTTCACTGGGCGCTGCCATTTTCAACTCTCCAACATACGTATAACAAAACGATTCTGATTGGCTGGCGATGACAACTATCTAAGGGGCGCAACTTCGATAAACCACCAGGTGGCATTGCGCGCAAATTTCAAAATGTATTCTAGATCCGCCAAGGGTGGAGAGAAGGGGGACTCGAATCGTAACCCTTGGCTAGCGAAGATGATATTTGTATGCTTGTTGTTTTTAACCATGCCGACTTTAGATAAAACTTATTTATTTATTTATTTATTCAGAATTTCAACGTCTTCTTTATAAAAAATGGTGGCTGACAGCGTCCTAGTTACAGACCTCGTTTTGCAAATTAAAGGCGGAATGATGGCTAATTTTATATTTCGTTACACATTTAAATGATGGGTAAACCTATTTTTGACCATAGTTTTTACTGACAACCAATGGGATGCGTTTGTGTCAGTTATTCTTAGCCTCGAGAATTTCCCGCCATATATTCTTAGCTACAACAACAAAAACAAATACCTCGGAAAATACCGTGTTTTATACCGATATTATGTCTAATAAACACTTTCTTGGGTTTTTTTCTGCAACTTATATATTTAATCATGATAATTCACGTTTTTTGGGAATGTATTTATTTATATTTATCTCTCATATAAGGTTTATTCTGTAATCGTCATGGTAAACAAACGTCAATACCTATTACGATTATGGGCGACACCTGGTGGGTTATTATTATCTGCCCTTGCGTAAATGTTTTTAGCCTTATGGGAGGAGTTACGGAAGCTAACGTTGGCTTCCCGACTGATATAGATTACAGTGACTTTTTACTATCACAGCTTTCATCTTTCTATTAGTGTGAAATTTATCACATGTTAATCTTCTTCTTTGAATCGGATCAGTGGTGTAATGGTTAGCATGCACTCCTCTAGTGTGATAGGTCATGGGTTCATGCACCAGTTCAAACCAAAGCCTATAAAATTGGCATTTGCTGCTTCTCTGCTAAGAATGCAGTTGTTAAGGAGTAAGATCAAAGACGGGTTGTCACGGAATCAGGATTATGAACTTGTTTTACTATATATTGTAACAAGATTAAACATGGATGATTATTGCATGTTGAATAAAGAATTGTCTAAGAGTAATAAGTTGAGCAATTGTAGCATTATGGAAACAGGATTTCTATATTTCTGCATAGTTCGACTGCTATAACATGACTTGATCAAGTCTTTGAATCAAACTAATATCAGACTAAATGTCTCATCATGCTGTCTGATTACCACGTAAAGTTGATACCTTCATTGTAAATTTCACTAACAACATTTTCTACTTTTCATCACTTGTTTGCAGTACAATTATTTGTAATCATGCCCATAATCTGATTAAAACACATGTGATAAAAACGTGTATATCTAATTTAGTGCACACATCGCGTTTCTGGAATAGTCTTCATTGGGTATGCTCATCGTCAAAAGACTGAAAAGCCAAATAATTTAAATGTCTTTTGGAACAAGTAAACCAAAACAGCATATTTTTCCGTGTAATGTTTTGTTGATCATTTTTTGTCCTTTTGTTCTTTTTCCTTTAGGCCATTGTATTGTCAGTTATTTTTTGTCTTCTGATTACCTCTTTGGAAACTTTTCCTTTTTAATAATAACATTATTTAGGAACTGTCAATTCAAACATCAATATATCTCATTGATGTTATTAACAAGATGAACTGTGAACTAACGCTCACTTATGATACCCCCGCTCTTCGGCAAACAGGAAGTAGGAATCTGACGGGTCCAAAAACGCTTCCCATGATATGGGGTACCTATATGAAGCTTGTGACCAAATATCAGATCTCTGCCATTAATAGTTGCTGAGAAAAATGTGACGAAAAATGTGCATATATGTTCAATGTGTATAAAAACCAACTATGTCGGCAAACAGGAAGTAGGAATCTGACGGGTCCAAAAACGCTTCCCACAATATGGCATACCTATATGAAGCTTGTGACCAAATATCAGATTCCTGTCATCAATAGTTCATTAGAAAAATGCGACGAAAAATGTGCATATACAAATGTATGTTCAATGTGTATAAAAATCAACAAAATCGGCAAACAGAAAGTCGGAATCTGATGGGTCCAAAAACGCTTCCCACGATATGGGGTACCAATATGAAGCTTGTGACCAAATATCAGATTTCTGCCATCAATAGTTGCTGAGAAAAATGCGACGAAAAATGAGCATATACAGGTATGTTCAATGTGTATAAAATTCAACAAAGTCGGCAAACAGGAAGTAGGAATCTGATGGGTCCAAAATCGCTTCCCACGATATGGGGTACCTATATGAAGCTTGTGACCAAATATCAGATTTCTGCCATCAATAGTTGCTGAGAAAAATGCGACGAAAAATGTGCATATATGTTCAATGTGTATAAAAACCAACTAAGTCGGCAAACATGAAGTAGGAATCTGACGGGTCCAAAAACGCTACCCACAATATGGTATACATTTATGACGCTTGTGACCAAATATCAGATTTCTGCCATGAATAGTTACTGAGAAAAATGTGACGAAAAATATATTGGACGGACAGGTAAAACAGTATACCCCCCTCCCCCTTCGGGGAGCAGGGGTATAATAAATTGATTTGCAATGCATATACTGGAAAAGATACTTACATTTATTTACAAATGTTCAAAGAATACTTATATAAATATATACTTTTAACATTGAAAACAATATATACACATATCAAATAAAAAATATTTTCCCAATAACAATATAAACGTAAAAAAATGATAAAAAAAAGATTTATCTGTATCAGTTACACTGTTACAACAGACAATGGAAAATCAATAAAAGTAACAATAAATACTATACATGTAGATAAATAAAATTATTCCACATTTACAATTAAGAATGATTTGATAAGAACATTCACCATAGATTCTAGACGAGATTAGGTTCTTTTGGAGACTAAGCCCACGAGCCGTGGGATATATTTACATTCCTAGACACAGGTAACAAGCAGAACGATCTTGTGAGCTAGAGATTGTTGTTTAACGTTAAATAATTTAATTTGATTTGAATACATTGTACTGCAATCTGATTGGCTGATCTGCCTGGAGAAAATTTTGGTTATACTTGATAACCTGGGTTGGAATTGTGGCGTCGGTCACCAACGTATTCATTTGCCAACGACAAATTCAAATAGTCACATGAAATAATCGTAATTAAAATCGAGAAATCATTAAATTTTGTTGTAAATATTAAATTATAAGGAATATTTCAAATTTTTGAACATGTTATACTTGTATAACCTGGTTTGGAACAGTTTACGCTTTTCATAAACCACTTCACGGTTTATTAAGTATAAACTTCCCCAAACCAGGTTATATCGTACATGTATATCCTGTTTAAAAATTAAAGTGAATAATTTTCCAGCTATATTAATATGACAATAACAAGCTTAACCTTGTTAAGAGATGACGATACAAATGTTGTACTTGACCAACAACACTGAGCTGGAATTTTTTATGATGCAGGTAGCTAAGTCACTCTACATATTCATACTCAGAGCTTTTTTGTTTTTGTTTTGCTTTTACTTCTAAATGCTGCGTACATGGTAAAGCAGCAGCAAATACCAATTTTATAGTCTTTGGTTTGACTAGACTGGAGATGATGGTCATGATCTTCTGAACGGCAACAATAATACAACAGAGTTGGTCTATAAACATGATTGAATTTTACGATACAATTGTATAAAATGATAGCTTTAAATTATTCACGCAGAGTGGGGAAATGAACAAAAAACAACATTGAATTGTCGTAATAACGCTCGTTTGCTTTCGCTCCTAATCAATTCTTATTTTTCACTTTGTCTATGAATAAAATAACCGGTAGTTGTTTGCTCCAGACATGTGTAAGATATACCATTCAAAATGTTACATTTTATGATTTAATTTTTATGATATCCAATAAAATGACAAAACAGCAAATACATTTTAGAATCCTTTCGTTGATAATTTTATCCACCTCCAACTGCAAAAGTGCGCAATGTGCTATATATATATGCATATACACCTTTTAAGTAGAAAATACCATTGTGAATTGTTTAACAATTCAAATTTGTTTTCTCTATTTTTATTTGAATATAATGATAACAAATGACGGAAGCAATGCAACAGGACCGAAACACCACCTCCAAGATGGAAGCTTTCATTTATTCTGATTGCCACTTTATCATCTTCAAACTTTTCTTATGTCCTATACTTAGAACACAACCATTTAACAAATATTCTAAGAAAAAAAAGGTAATTTCATTCTATTGAAAACTAAAATGTATTACAAAGACATGTTTTTATCACATTTTAAAGTAAATGAAAGACAACATACCAGAGACAAACAGACAAATGCTATCTGTAACAATAGGTAGTCATTATACATTTTACATGTTGGCTGTTCATAAGTGTACTCTTTCATATGCTGTCCTGTCCATGAGATGTGTTGGGGTGATCAATGAAAATTCAATTCCCATACAAGCTGGTGTTAATGATATGTTGTTGCATCATGTCATATTGTACATTAAGCGAAGTCATAAACCAGTTTAGAAAAAATATGTAAGACCTATTATGAGATACGGAGGGTGTCTTATAAGAAGCAGGAGCTACTTATCCTTTACCTGGATCTACCCCGGTTTTTTTGTGGGTTCTTGTTGTTCATCTTTTTAGTTTTCTGTTGTTTTTTTCTTTATCCTGTGTCTTGTGTGCCTAATATTGCCAGTGTTTCTGGATTATCCATTTTTTATTGTCTCTTCAGTTTCTCTGGTTTTTCTAATGTTTATGTGCAATTCTATCAACATATAAAATAACAGTGCAATATAAAATTCTTATATCCTACCGTGACATCTGCTCGGTCATGCAATAATGTCGGTCATTTGTTTTGATTTACAATTCTCGCGCAGCACGTGACCAATGACGTCATTCTGTATATTCATAGCGTACATAAACACAGATGGAATACTCTTCAACGTCAAAATTACAAGATGAGATTAAAACGGAGAAGTTTGAATTGAATAAATTCCATGCAAGTAAAAAAGATCCTTTTTACTAATGTCTTTTGCTTGTTAAATATGTTTCCATCGATGGTATTCTCCAAACATTTGTATTTTTCCGGTTTGTTGACACAATCAACATCACAATTCATGACCGTTTCTGGAATGTAGGCCAAGCAAATTGTATTTTAAAATACTTTGAAAATATGATGATTGATTATTCAGATTCCACCATTTTCTAGAAAATGGTCGATTTTACCGGGAAAATACATGCAAGTACTCTCCATTAGTCACAAAATGGCAGATTATTTTGCATTTCCACTGCTGCTTTAATAACAAATATACCCCTTACTTCTTGGGGTAATGAAATGAAATTCGCAGAGAAGATAGAAAAAGAATTAATTTAACAGCAATAATCAAAATTTACAGCATAAATTTAACAGAGAATTAAATTAAACCAGACAGAAAAATGAGATTGTCTGGGTAAAAAAAACCTGTCATTATTACAAATAGCATCAACAAAACTGTATTGTTACCACTCTGTGATAATAAATGTGATTAAAATAAATTGAAATCAGTCATTAATTGTTTTACCAAAATATGTCGGTCTAATAGATTGTATTGACAAAAGCAAAGACACCAAATTCACTGGATTAAATACTTTTTTATGTGGGTAAGCAAGTTTAATATTTGCATCAAATAATTAATTTTTAATACTTCAATTTCAAACTATTTAAAAAAAACATCTTTTGAAATTTTTCAGACAAATCAATTGCACTGAAAAAGCTAAAATACTGTACTTTCTTAATCTGGTTTACTTTTTAAGTTTGATTGGCCTATGACAAAATCATGTGCTTCATTGAACTTTGACCGCCTTTATGTGACGTCATACGACGCCATTTGGAAAAAGGGTGGTAAACAAATTATGGGTCAGTATGAAATTATTATCGATCTTTTTTCCATGGAACTTTACACATGTGAGCAAGAATAGATGAGGAACATAATTAAAAGAAAAAAATGTTTACTTTTCAAACATGAAAAAAATAATCAAACATTATCCCATACATGCCAACCCACGAGAGACTAAAAGCGGTAGAAAATTGTTTTTCAGAAGGATGCAAAATGGTGCATTCTGTTGCATTTTGGATATAAAATCTGTTCACTCAAATCTTTAAATATAGTATGAAAAAACCATGAAAAAATGGAAATTAACATTTTACATATATACAAGTCAAACCTCGGTCCCTCGAACTCGGATGGGTCGAATACCATGAATGGCTCGAACTTATTTGAAAGTCCCACCAATTTTCCATATATTTTTAAGTTAAAAAAAATCTTTAGCTCGAACACTGATACCTCGAACAGTCGAACTTAATAAATGGTCCCATCAATAATAGAGAATCATAATAAAATCACGAGTTTTACCATATCAAACTCGAACATCGCAATTTAATTGACAGATGTACGTTGAATGTGCTTACATACAAATGCACATATATATATATGATTAATCAATCTACTGGCTTGATAAATACACATCAATATAAAATAGCGGGGTTATGTTACTTAAAATCATTTAATCCACGTCATCTCTTGTGTGTGTTACAATAAGATATCATCAATTATGAGTGCCTATTAGTGCCTATTGTCGAGTATGTTTTACTATTAAAGCGGAAAAAACATCTCCTGGTTTATTGTTGAAAACAAGGAAGATTTACTAATATATTTGAGACTTAAATAACTGATTTTTCACAATTTTTTCACATTCACAGCTAAGTTGATAGAAAAACATGCTAATATTCACATATGAAATTGTAAAGATGCGCTTCAACTTGGAAACCGAGAACCTCATATGCGCTTTCCTCCTCCTAGAAACCCGGACAACCATTATCAATAGGATAGGCAAGCAAGAGAAGTGACTGATGAAAATGCCCCAATGTCTAAAAAACAGAAACTTAATTTTTCAGAAATAAAATGTTTGTGGTATCAAGTCAAAACTTTTATTACCTGAATTTATACAGTTAATTACAACACATGATATACAGTATGTATTTTTATAGAGACAAAAACTGACAAAATGACATTTTAAATATCCCAGATGGTTTTAGCTATGTTGCAAAAAATAGAAAAATATTTAAGCATAAATCTGGAGGTATTGTTGTTGTATATACAAATAATCTTAAAAATCATATTAAATTTAAGTATTTAATAATGACCTTTTATTGGGATGTGTATACATCCCACCTGAAAACTCTCTATATTCGTCAATAAATGCATTTTTAGATATTGAAAATGAAATAGTAAATTTTATAGAAAAAGACATGAAATGTGCACTTGTTGGAGATTTTAATGCTAAAACAGCTGTTTTAGAAGATTTTTCAGAACCAGATGAAACTTTTTTGAATGTTATGGATGTAAATGTAGAAGATGGCCTATTTAGATATCATATTGCTATGTGTGCTGTTATTAAACCGACAATCCGGAGAATTGCTCCTCTTTTTATGTTTCTCAGTTGCACGATTTTTTCTTTTCCCTTTACTAAGTTTTCCCTAGATTTTGGCAGGAAGCACATGTATTCGAAGTCAAACGTTCATCGACAAATGTAGACAAACACTCTATTAATTATATCAACATTTCCGAGATTCATAGTAAACTAAAGTTATTTTACCACACGACAACAACTAATTAAAAGCATTATAAAGAATTTCGTCACTTTCTTGATGCCTAATAATACTATTGGATGTTTATGGTTATGCTATCTGCAAACTCATGTTAAAGGCAGAAAACTATGACTATCAAGTTTTACTTGATAATAATATTTCCTTAAAAAGATATACTCAGTGTGAATGCAGACCAAATAATTTTGGACGAAAACTTTTAGAAATGTGTAAGTCTGCTTTGGCTATATTTGAAAAGTATTGTCATCATTGGAAATTGAAGGTTAACTTGCAAAAGACTAAAGTAATAATATTTTGTAAAAGAGAATAAAAAAATCAACCTATTTTTAAGCTATGTGGAGAGAATTTACAAATTGAAGACTCTTATTCATATCTAGGTGTTATATTTAATTATAAGGCTCTTTTGTGAAGGCAAGAGCTATATTGATGGATCAAGCTCGCAAAGCTTTATATTGTTTGTATAGAAAATTGAGAAATATATCGATTCCAATAGATTTACAATTTAAATTGCTTGATACACTTATACTTCCAATACTTACTTTTGGCTGTGAAATATGGGGTTATGAGAACACTAAGCAACTAGAAAAACTTCACCTTCAGTTCTGTAGGAATATTTTAGGTGTTAGAACCACTACTCCAAATTTTATGACATACGGAGAACTTGGTAGAACACCTATAGATATATTATGTATAAAATTAAGGATTGTAAATTTTTGGAATAGACTAATTTCAAACGAGAAGAAACTTAGTTGTATTTTATATAAGATTATGTTTAATTTGAGTATTATTGATAATGTTCAATTTAAGTGGCTAAATTTTATCAAATCAATTTTTGAGAAAACTGGGCTTAATTATCTATGGAACCAACAACAGCCAGTTCATTCAGTGCAACTAAAATTTATTGTTAAGCAAAATCTGACTGATCAATATATTCAAAACTGGTTTAACCAAATTGAGAACTCTTCTAGGGGAGAATTTTATGGCATATTTAAAAATGAATTTAATTTAGAGAAATACTTATTAAAATTATTACCACACGAGAGAAACATGATAACAAAGTTTAGATGCAATAACATTAAGCTTTCAATAAAAACTGGAAGATGGTCAAATACTCCCAGAGAAGAACGTATTTGTCATCTGTGTAATGTTGGTTTAGGTACTGAATTTCATTTTTTATTTGAATGTACCTCTGCTGATGTACAAAGGCTTAGATGTAAATTTATTCCAATTTATTATACTAGATATGCAAACATGTACAAAATGAAAGGCCTGTTATATTTGTGTAATGTTAAGGTTCTGAAAAAATTGTCTTATTTATATCTAAATTGCAAAATGTTTTGTAATTATATTCTGAGGCTGTATTATTTTAGGTTAGTTATATCCGTCATTATGTAAAATATTTTGTATAATATTCCTCTTGTTACACTTGTATATATGTGTCCGAGTGAATACAGAACTTGAACTTATTTTTTACGAGAAAGGCCAGTTTTACTGTGCATCAGTTATCATAGGTAATGAAACTGTCCCTGGTCAGAACAAGATTTTTTTCGATCTAAAATTACGGGACCTCGGTGGCTCGAACTTCCGATAGCTCGAACATATTTTGACAGTACCTTCGAGTTCGAGCGAGCGAAGTTCTACTGTATATATATGTTTAGGAGTCATAAGTTCAAAATGTAGTGCTTCAAAACTTTATTTTAAATACAGTTTCTGATTGGCTTAATGATAAAGAATTGACCAATGGAAGTTTCCGGTACAAATTCAAGAGGGTAACGATTAAGGAAAGGGCCTAAATAATTTGGATTTGTACACATTTATATGTCGTAGAAATCTACAAGAATAATCAACATGTGAACAATTCACGATAAAAAATTTGTTTACATTTTTTTTAAATCGGTAGGAAAACATCTAAAATCGGTAGGCGGTAGAAGACTTAAAAATTCGGTACACTACCGCGTAAATCGGTAGAGTTGGCATATATGTAATGACTGACCGACTTATTGTCAGACGAGGATATATTCACCTGTCAAAACATCAAGGTCACATGTCAAAATTAACCTTTTGTTAATAAATTGCTGTATATTACATTAAAACACAAGTTTATGTACAGATTCCTTCACAGTTCAAAGGTCATAGCAATAACTATTTCCTTTTATCACTCTTGTACTAGTTCTGTAATTCTCTGGTTGAGCTGATGAAATGATGGTCTGTTTTCTGCTTCCATATCCCAACTTGTCAACATTATGTCATATCTATGTAAAACGAAATGTGAAAATGGATTGAAAAGTAGTACATACATATGTATTTCAAAATTAAACAAACACTAATCACATCATATATGAGATTCCCTCTCCTCCCCTAAAAATAAACCCCATCAGTGCAATAAATAGTGGACTGATCCCCAGATGGGTAAAACCAAAGACAATACAATTTGTATTTGTTGTTTCTTTGTTATACACACCATTAAGAATTCAGATAGCTAACAATTGTGTGTGTTGGTCTATTACAAACAAATACCATCATCTCATGAAAAACAAACTTGTTTTTGCCATGATATAGCTGCACAGTCACGTTATACAGCAGCCCCTAACTCCCACAAAGAAATAGGAAAAAAAACATTTTTATAGCTTTGTTTTGTTTGTTTCTGTTTTTGTTGATAATAATGACACAAAGTTGGAATTCTATTATGAACATATGAATGAAATACTCAGCTGAAGTTTGTTTGTAATAAAAATATAAGAGTTCTTAAAACTCAAGTTTTCTTGAAAAAAAAAAAAATTCTATCTTAGAATATTGCATCCCTAGAGTAACACTACGGATGCCACTAGTGGAGCAGGAACTGCTTATTTTTGGTATCTTCAAACTGTTCTTATTAAGTGAAACTAAATAATCAATATTCGTTCTAATTTAGTTTTCTCCACCAATAAAAGTAAACACCATAAACCTACCTAATTTGCACCATATGGTGTCTTGATTATTAATACACAACATATTTAACTAGAGATAAATTGCATTTTATATCTTACTAGCCTAACCTCTTCATTATATTTATAATAAGTATTGTAATATAGACTTACAATGGTGGTGGACAGAAGTTGGATCTTTTCAGTCGTCTTCCTGCTTCTAGATACTTGAGCATATCCCAATTGTCCACATCACCGTACGGGGCTGAACCTCTTGTCATCAATTCCCACATAACGACACCAAATGACCACTGCGTAACAAACAAAACGTAACACAATATTAGAAATATGTTATAGTAAAATATGCTATGGTAAAGCATAGAAAATAACTGAAATTAAGACTGAAATTATTTAATTCGTCCATCTGAATATTGATATTTGTATATGTGGTGTGTGATGTTTCTCATTATGTGTAAACGTAAACATTAATGTAAGGAATTAAAAACCAGTATAACAGTAAATATACCATTTTCACCGTTTTTCGGTTAATAATAGACAATTGTTCATTCAATTTTTCTGAATACTTAATATAATTATACATTAAAATCTCAATCAACATGGTATATAACATTTTGTATTTTTTGATAAATAAACGTTAGAGAATAGCGGAATTGCAATAAAAAAAAATGGACAATCCAGAAAAACTGGCAAATAGGATACACGAGACGACGAAAAACAAAACAAAAACACATCAAAATATGTGTTGGACACCACTATACGCAAATAAACACAAATAATGTAAATAAGACTCCATCGCCACTATTCTGCCTAAATTTTGTGTCCGATATAAAAATAATTAAGACACATATTTTGAATAACTAGATCACTCTTATGTACAACTCTAACACTAATGTAAAGAACAAGGAAGAGAATACCTAGCAAAATGCAAAATCATAAAAGTGAATTTTTTCCTTGAAAAATTACTTACTACGTCAGACTTTGTACTGTAAGTTCCATTTTCTAAACTTTCTGGTGCCATCCATTTGACTGGGAGCATTTTTTTGTTATCACTACAAAAATAATCTCTGGAGTATATATCTCTAGCTAATCCAAAATCGGCAACTTTCACTGTAAAATTTTCATCCAACCTATAAAAAAATATATCGTGTGATCATTAATTAAATTGCAACATAAAATTTGATAATCAATGGACTCCTATGAGTTTATACAACAACTTATCATGCAAAGACAACAGACATTACAAAGGCTAAAGCCTTTACAATCACTTTCAGATATATTGATGATGTCCTATCATTAACTTATCATGCAAAGACAACAGACATTACAAAGGCTAAAGCCTTTACAATCACTTCCAGATATATTGATGATGTCCTATCATTAACTTATCATGCAAAGACAACAGACATTACAAAGGCTAAAGCCTTTACAATCACTTTCAGATATATTGATGATGTCCTATCAATTAATGATCCAAACTTTGCAAAGTGGATTCCATTGATATACCTCAAATAACTTGAGACAAAAGATTGTGTTGTCTGTCCTTTGATTTACGGATTCTGATAACCCCTTTAATATCTTCAAACACTTCGTACAATAGAAACAGATTCCTGCCTCATTTTTTGACATTCAGTTTCAATTGGACACCAATTGTTAACTTTCTACCAACTTCTATCACAAAAGAGACGACTTCTATTTTCCCATTATAAATGTACACACTTTGATAGTAATATAACGCCCCCGAATATGGAATTTATATTTCACAACTCGTCCGTTACGGTCGAGCCTTCAGTTTTCATTCAGACTTTGATCAACGTCACTGTCTTCCGATTGCTAAACTATAAAATCAAGGATTTTTAAAGAATGATCTCATCTTGTCTTTCAAAAAGTTTTTCGAATAATATCAGCACCTTCTTAATAAGTATTCTGTTATTTGCGTACAGATGAGGAAAGATGGAATTGGCAATCATATTTTGGCTCGTAATTGACTATTGATATGCTATTATTTTTTTCGGTAGTCTTGTATATTATCTAATATTTAAATGGTGGTTGAGGCCATCTGCTCTTTAATGTAGCTAATATTATACATATGTCAATTTCTGTGTCACAAAGATTAAATATATTATGTTTAATATTCCAGATTATAGCAACACTGTTCAATAAGTTATATGTCAGAGTTGGTATTTTACTCACGCGTGGAAAACACTTACATGACAGGATCAATTAACTAAGAGGGGAGCTGTACATGTGGGCCCATCAAATTAAAAAGTCCATGTACTGAGCCAGGAAAGTGAGCGGTCATGTATATGTGTGTTACGGCATCGATTTTGCTTTTCTGCAGTTTTTCTATTGAATTTTGGAATTGTTCCGACAGTGTAGTATTTTTTTGTTTTTATTATATTTTTAAATTTTATTTTATTTTTTGACAGGACGTCCGTGCTGCATACATATTGCGGGTGTCGTTGCATGTAATTCATCATATATCAGTTTCTAACTACAACATGTCCGTGAATTTTATATATAAAACTTACATACAATTTCGTGCTGCTAAATCTCCGTGAACAAATTTAATACCGCCAAGATATTCCATACCTCTTGCCACATCGAGTCCATATAGCACAAGATCTTTTACTGTTGGTTTCTGTATATAAAAATGAATACATTTAATTTTTCCCATCATATTCGGAGTGGTATTGTATCCCATTTCATCAACCAAGAAAAAGTAACCAGTAACTGTGGACCATGATATAGAATTATCGTTGAAGACCTTACTGCGACAAACATGATATAAAATTATCGTTGAAGACCTTACTGCGACAAACATGATATAGAATTATCGTTGAAGATCTTACTGCGACAAACATGATATAAAATTATCGTTGAAGACCTTACTGCGACAAACATGATATAGAATTATCGTTGAAGATCTTACTGCGACAAACATGATATAAAATTATCGTTGAAGACCTTACTGCGACAAACATGATATAAAATTATCGTTGAAGACCTTACTGCGACAAACATGATATAAAATTATCGTTGAAGACCTTACTGCGACAAACATATAGAATTATCGTTGAAGATCGTACTGTGACAAACATGATATAAAATTATCGTTGAAGACCTTACTGCGACAAACATGATATAAAATTATCGTTGAAGACCTTACTGCGACAAACATGATATAGAATTATCGTTGAAGATCTTACTGCGACAAACATGATATAAAATTATCGTTGAAGCCCTTACTGCGACAAACATGATATAGAATTATTGTTGAAGATCTTACTGCGACAAACATTAGAACAAGTTCCATTAAATATATTTGATGCACATAGGCAATAAACAACGTAAAGAAAAGTAAAAAAAAAGGTTACAAACACTACAAAAGCTAACGAGCTCGGAAGAAAAAAGCTAACATGATAGAAAAGAGTACACACAAAACAAGATAGCAAAACAAGACCAGAAACAAAATCACAACAGTGCGGACTTGATAACTAAAATCATACACAAAGGTAATAAAACTGGCACACAAAGGTAGCGGCCCTCACACATGTGGATCAAAGGTAACCAACATCTAGAATCAAAGTAACAATTATCTAGAATAAAGGTAACAAACATCTTGTATACAAGTAATTAAAATGCCCCAGGCAAAAGTAGAAACATCTCGAACAGAGATAATGAATCTTGAAAAATTAGCATTTATTTTTAACTTGATCGGTCTTTGTCTTGAATTACTTTGATGAAATTATAATTCATTGAAGTAATTAAAGTTTTACCCTGGAGATGTAAAATCGGTGGTGCATTAACGTTTTCCATGGTCATGTGGAGTATCATGTGATGCATGTTTTTTTTTTTGGGGTATAATTTATCAGCCAAACAAAACACTGTTCTCACTTACATTGTCTTTATTTCTAATGTACGATAAGAGGTCACCATTGGCCATAAATGGTAGGATAACCAACGGGAATTCACCTTGAGCAACAGATATGCCAATCAACGACAGAACATTAATATGATCGAAATCCTTCATAATCATGGCTTCATCAAGGAAAGCATCCACATCTTGAACCCAAATCTCTGTAAAAAAATTAAAAATTTGCTTCTAATATCGTTGGAATATTGTTTAAACAGAAATAAATCGCAGTTTCAAACAATCTTCAGTTATACCTTGCCGAAGATAAGTATGCAAAACAAAATTTTGTTTGGGTTAGTGTTAAGATGTTTAACGCCACTTTCAACAGTATTTCAGTTATATCGTGGTAGTCAGTTTTATTGGCGGAGGAAATCGGAGTACACCGAGAAAACCACAGACTTGCTGCAAGTCACTGACAAATTGTATCACATAATATTGTATTAAGTGCACCTCGCCATGTGCGGAATTCGAACTCACAAATTTAATGGTGACTGCACATGTAGTTGTTCATCTAACTATCATGCCATAACAACCACGACGGCCTTCGTATTGTTTGGTTATGAACACTTTCGACTGTCATTCCAATTACGATGACTGTCTGACTTGGTATAAGACAAAATGAAGTATTGTTTCAAAACATAGAGGGTTAGCATTCTTAAGCATCAGTAGTCCTTTTCATAAAAATTCGTAAGTATAATCTTAGCTTTTTCACTTACGATTAATCCTACGACAATTCCTAAGACATTTTCACAAAGATTATCTTACGACAAATTTTAATCTTACGACTAAAATTACACTTACGATAAAAAAAATTCTTTCTTAGGTGTGCTCCATACAACATTATGTGATAAAGTTTGTCAGTAACTTGCGGCAGGTCTGTGGTTTTCTAATGCATGTAAATTATAATTATCTATAAAATTTGTCATTACTTGGAGTTATTCGTCATCATCCACGCGTGGTCACTTTTGGTAGAAGTCTTTTTTAAGGGAGTGCATCTGGATTTCGAAAAAAAAACCTATTCATATATATTATGATATCCATGCTGGATAATTCATTTTATCGGTTGTGTTTCAGCAAAATATTCCCCCCTCCTTTCCCAATTAATCCCATCCCACATAAAATTAAACGCTTGTTCCTTTACTGATGAAAATTTATCCCGATTTTTCTGAGATAACCTAATCATCAATCAATCATGCAGACGAATAAATATCCCTGTTATGTATTAATATAACAGAAGAATGTACACTTATGTATTGACAGAGTGTTCGATCATCATCGAAGTTGCCAGAAATTAATAAATTATATTACTAATATAAAGGCAATATCGAAACAATATTATTGGATCCAGAAACTTCCAGTCCTATAGCGGCTGTTCATACAAAACTAAGGGGAGTAGATGTCTTGAAGAAAATCCCGTATTCGTGTTTTTATCAATTTTTTTTTTTAATAATGAAAAAGAAGAATATCTCCCCAAGTTTGCAAGTAGTCTTTTCGATTGTCGACCGTTCCCAATTTGAAATCTAAAATTAAAAGAATTATCCTGATTTTTTTTGGTCATATGGTAGTTGATAGACTCTGTTATTAGTCACGCCAAAAAGAAGTAAACGACAATAATTTGTAGCATCTGTTTGTATTAAGCCATATTTATTTCAATAAACATTTATCAATATGTGTAATGAGGTTTGTCATACGGTCAGAGAAAATGCGCTAACGGTGAATTGCTTTACACCTTTAAAGATTATCGTAAGTATTTTTGTGAAACTCTTTGTAATCTTAGTTTTACACTTACGACAATTTTTTATCGTAAGAATATTTGTGAAAAGGGCTACAGGTATGGAATTCAAATCTCCAATAAAATTGGACAGTATTAATCGAAATGATGGCATCCAGTTTCAATGGGTAATATCAGTATACTCGTAACGTCCTTATTTACCACAATACATAAGGCATATGGTACAAAAACAATTTTAATGCTGAAGAATAAATTCTCAAAGAAAACCTTTTTTGAAAGATGATAAAGTTTATATAATAAGGGGATGCAAAATATAACCTACATGTTTAGCGATTCATTTTAAAAACACAAAAATACATATACAGTCAAAACTGACCATGTGGTCACCTGTATTAAAAGGTCACTTTGTTTTGTCCTGTCATAGAACATTTCATATGAATGGAACCTCTTTTAAGAGGTCACCTGTCTTGACAACAACCAACTGTTCGTCTTTTTCTTCATTTGAAAACAGAGTACCCTTATAAACACATCCAAAGTTTCCTTAAAAATCAAATAGGTATCATCATTATCAAGCTTACTGTATAAAACATTAGGACTATTTGATATTTGTGAATCATCATTATCAAGCTTATTGTATAAAACATTAGGACTATTTGATATTTGTGTATCATCATTATCAAGCTTACTGTATAAAACATTAGGACTATTTGATATTTGTGTATCATCATTATCAAGCTTACTGTATAAAACATTAGGACTATTTGATATTTGTGTATCATCATTATCAAGCTTACTGTATAAAACATTAGGACTATTTGATATTTGTGTATCATCATTATCAAGCTTACTGTATAAAACATTAGGACTATTTGATATTTGTGCATCATGCACCTCTATTTATTTATTTATTTTTTTTAATTTATTTCCATTTATTTATCATTTATATTATAAGCTATTGTATTAGTTTCAAATCATGGTCTAAATACATGCATATTATATCATAAATATGGTATTGACACTGGTTATTGAATGCATTATTGTAAATATGTCTACAAGCTGTATTGTTTTTAGAATAAAACATTATTATTATACATTCAAGGTAGAATTATATGTGTTAAAGTAAGAACTATTCACTTTTCACTCACCAATATAGACATTTGAGAGTATGGTGCCTACTTCATTTTGGACATTTAACCATTACAGATTTGCAAACCAAGTGTTAGCCAGTGACCAATATTGTGACAAAATATTAGACAACTGATATCTTATCTTGACAGATCAAGTGCCAGTCTATTAATATATTACCACGACCGATATCCTGATTAAGTGTAAGTAATGGAGAATACACTCCAACTGTAGATTCTTAAACATAATCAACGAGACCCGTCAGGGTCGAGATGATTATTTTTAAGAATCTACAAGTTGGAGTGTATTCTCTTACATAATACATTTCCATCTGCAACAGTGTTTTCATCTTATATTTTTACCTTTTTAATGTTCAGAAAGCTAAATAAGCCACAATTAACCAAATTTAAACAGCAAAATTTTATCAGCATTTGTGCTTTCCATTCTCGTTTATATTTAGACATTTCAAGGTCTTTCAAGTGAAAAGAATCGTTTATATTTAGATATTTCAAGGTCTTTCAAGTGTCCCAAATGTTCACCTGTGGTCTGTCTGATTTGTTAAGCTGCGGTCGGTTCCTAGGTTATTTTTGTATTGCGAGAATATTCGTCAGTTCTGAACATAAATTATGCCAGATCTGAAATACTTGTATCGTGTCTTGTATATATATTGATCAATTGCTTTTTTTAAGCAAATTGTTGATATTTATTTTAACAAAGCTTACTATCAAGAGTTATATATATACTAATTATAGAATATAGTAATGTGGTCACCTTAGCAGAGTGGTAAGATGGAAGTTTTGAAAGTCAAAAGTGTCCTGACCAAGCGTCAGCCCATTAATATCTTACCATGACCGATGTCCTGACCAAGTGTTAGCCTATCAATATCTAGCCATGACCGATGTCCTGACCAAGTGTCAGCATATCAATATCTTACCATGACCGATGTCCTGACTAAGTGTTAGCCTATCAATATCTAACCATGACCGATGTCCTGACCAAGTGTCAGCGTATCAATATCTTACCATGACCGATGTCCTGACCAAGTGTTAACCTATCAATATCTAACCATGACCGATGTCCTGACCAAGTGTCAGTGTATCAATATCTTACCATGACCGATGTCCTGACCAAGTGTCAGCGTATCAATATCTAACCATGACCGATGTCCTGACCAAGTGTTAGCATATCAATATCTAACCATGACCGATGTCCTGACCAAGTGTTAGCATATCAATATCTTACCATGACCAATGTCCTGACCAAGTGTCAGTGTATCAATATCTAACCATGACCGATGTCCTGACCAAGTGTTAGCATATCAATATCTAACCATGACCGATGTCCTGACCAAGTGTCAGCGTATCAATATCTTACCATGACCGATGTCCTGACCAAGTGTGAGCATATCAATATCTTACCATGACCGATGTCCTGATCAAGTGTTAGCCTATCAATATCTAACCATGACCGATGTCCTGACCAAGTGTTAGCCTATCAATATCTAACCATGACCGATGTCCTGACCAAGCGTTAGCCTATCAATATCTAACCATGACCGATGTCCTGACCAAGTGTTAGCATATCAATATCTTACCATGACCGATGTCCTGACCAAGTGTCAGCGTATCAATATCTAACCATGACCGATGTCCTGACCAAGTGTCAGCATATCAATATCTTACCATGACCGATGTCCTGACCAAGTATCAGCTTATCACGTTCAATGTAAATATTTCGTGCTATAAGCATATCAGTTGTCTCAATGGCATCAAAACCTGTCTTAGGAATATCATTTGTTGCCTCTTCAACTGCCTGTGATGCTGTTTTCCTCTCTTGTTGTTGTTCTACATATCGTGGAGGTGCTGGTGCTGTTCCTGGAACAAAATTAATAATGGACTTGGTATATAATATTTAAAGATAAACTATGTCAAACACAATGTACATTTTACATACTATTTCTGACTCATAGCTCTAGGATTACTCTGGGAAATATAAAATATAGCTAACCTTATAGCTAAAGAAGAGTTTGAAGATACCAAAGGGGCAATCAGAATCCATATATCGAAGAAGAACAGACAACATAATGGCCAAAAGAAAAAATACAAAAGGACAAACAACGATCTACAAAACATACATATAAAACTAAAGATCGAGTAACACGAACCCCACTAAAAACCGAGGGTGAACTGAAGTAAATTATGGAAAAATGAAATGAAATGAACGTATGTAATGGGGAGGTTATGGTATTTAACGCCACATTCAACAATATTTCAGCTATATCGTGGCAATCAGTTTTATTGGTGGATGAAACAGGAATAAGCGGAGAAAACCACCGAACTGTCCCAAGTTACTGACAAAAATAATGTTGTATCGAGTACACCCCGCCATGAGTAAGATTCGAACTCTTAACTTTAATGGTGATAGGTACTGATTGCATAGGTAGTTGTAAGCCCAACCACCATACTATCACGACGGCACCGTCGTATGCTATGGTTTAGTTAGGCTAACATAGATAATATAACTTGGAAAATGGCAAGATGTATATGACAGATGTATATACATGTACTACTTATTTGATGACAGGATATACCAAGTGGTACTTTAATCACCATTAGTCTCAGAGTATGATATACTAAGTGGTACTTTAATGAGCATTAGTCTCAGAGTATGATATACCAAGTGGTACTTTAATGAGCATTAGTCTCAGAGTATGATATACCAAGTGGTACTTTAATGAGCATTAGTCTCAGAGTATGATATACCAAGTGGTACTTTAATGAGCATTAGTCTCAGAGTATGATATACCAAGTGGTACTTTAATGAGCATTAGTTTCAGAGTATGATATACCAAGTGGTACTTTAATCAGCATTAGTCTCAGAGTATGATATACCAAGTGGTACTTTAATCAGCATTAGTCTCAGAGTATGATATACCAACTGGTACTTTAATGAGCATTAGTCTCAGAGTAGGATATACCAAGTGGTACTTTAATGAGCATTAGTCTCAGAGTAGGATATACCAAGTGGTACTTTAATCAGCATTAGTCTCAGAGTATGATGTAATATCTTCTGTATATATCATTTATACATAAGAAAAACAAAATTTGGTGGGGTTCGTGTTTTTTTTTTGCTCATTTTTTTGTTGTTTGCTTTGTCCTATTATGTGTCTTTCTTTACATTCTGAGTTCAGTGATGTGATGTCCAGTACGATTTCCACATAAAAACGATGTTCGGTTCTTCTTTACCTCCAGTTGTTTGTAGGAGGGCTCATGTCTTATTTGCATTATTTGTGTTTGCTTGCACATAGTGGTGTCCAACGCATATTGTGTTGCGTTTTTGCTTTATTTCTCTTCGTCTTGTGTACCTTATATCGCCAGTTTCTCAGAATTGTCCATTTTTGATTGCTCCTTCGGTATTTTCTAACGTTTATTTAAAGGCAGAAAAAAATCATCGAAATTATGAAAATGAGAAAGGAAAATCTATCTAAGGAAATAGTTAAAACCTTACTTTCGGGTGTCTGATGTTGCTTGATTTAGCACATTCACTAGTGTAAGTATATATGTATATAAAATCAGGAGGTCATAATAATAATTGAGCCGACAATAATACATATGTTGCTATGACTACATATTTCTAATAGCTCAAGTAAGATAAAGGTATAAATATCAATCAGAGGGACAAATAAATCATGATTTTGAATCATCTACGAAAATAAAATGAGGAATAAAACATCACCAACGGTGACCCAGTACAATTCTACATGTGAAAATATTTTAAATGCACTTGTCTATGTCATGAAGAATCATTGTATTATGCAGATCAATTTATAAATAGAATAATCAGGGTGTGTGGTGTTATAGTCGTTTAAGCAAAAATAGTTTTTTGTTTGTTAAATCTGTCGATGGAGATCCAATCTTAAAGAGAGCGGGATTGGGATCCAATTAACCTGTTCAACCCCGACACGTTTTTGTGCCTGTCCCTGTTATTCGGGTAACAATTTTGAGATATTCTTTGATAGGGATTGTGTCAAAGACCAGGGTAAAACACAAACATTAACTCAAAAGGCATTCACATATAAATTCGGGAGTAAGGTCAGATGTTTTGACAGCCTAAGTTTCTTCTGTTTCACCCATTGTACCCGTCATGAAGTCCATGTTTTTACATAGTCGGTGTCTAATTACAATAGAGGTAATGTTCTAATCAGAAACATCATAATTTGCTTTATCCTAACTAACGGACAAGTATAACCTTTTCTCATTTTAAATCACAGTCAAGAACAGTTACTGTTACAATTTTCATCTAATCAATCTGCAAATGACTTGTTCGTAAAGCTTCCCATAAACTATAATTTCTCACTCATTTATATGTGATGTCGTCATTTTACTCAACTCTAGAATACACTTGCACTGTACATTTCTGCATTATTTCACAAAACAGGGTTTGGGTCATTACACTAGTTTTATCACATCACTTTTTAATGAAGTGTCTATACCAAGCCAGGAGAATGAGTGGTAATTATGTGCGTGATAGTGGTATCGATTTTCCCTGTTTTTACGATTGTCTGACTGGATTTTCGTAAAGTTCTGACAGTTTGGTATTTTCCCCCCATTTGATACCGCTCATAAATAGAATGCCAATCAATGCCGTTGTTTCCCAAATAGTAGCTTAGTCGAAACGAATACAAATAAACGTTACCATTTTCATCAGTTGTAATATCTCTAGACAAGAAATTATCACGTTTTCCATTGTGATATTCTACTGCAAAAACATCATCATTTTTATGAAACCATGCCAAATGTTTCTTCTGCATCATTACGAGCATGCATAGTATCAGTACTAAGAATATGCCAAATCCACTTCCAGCTAATATTACTAGTAAAGAGGTGCTCGGTACTTCCATGTGCTCAAACATTATATAGCCCAAATCTACCTCCCAATTCCCTGCCGATACCTGCAAACATATCAGTTACAGGGTTAGGATTATGGTGTTTAACGCCACTTTCAACAATATTTCAGTTATATCGAGGTGGTCAGTTTTATTGGTGGAGGAAACCGGCGTACCCGGGAAAAAAAACTTCGACCTGTCGCAAGTATATCAGTTATATATAAAAAGGATATATATATATATATACATGTACCGGTATGTAATATATCCTATGCTATACATGAAAAATTTCTGAATTAGACTGCTGTCAAATTAAGATAATAATACATATGCACCATCTGTCACTTGAAATATACCAGTGAGGAATTGGAAAGATGCGTCATTTCATTTACCAGTGTAAAGGAGTTACTTTAAGCAACAATAATAAAGTAGACCTTATAAATCAAACGGGAAGTGTATTATAAACCAATGAAAAACCATGAAGTGTGTATTACAAAGTCATTCAGAAACAATGAAATATTACAGGAAGGTTTTTTTTTGTCATTATTGATATCGATAGACTATAAGCAGTTTTATCTTATGTGAATAATATAGCTTTGCATATTTTCGTTAAATTTAGGATACCTCTTTAGCTACCCTAGACTTAAGGTAAATTTAAGATACCTCTTTAACTACCTTAGATTTAAGGTAAATTTAAGATACATCTTTAGAATTAAAGTAAATTTACGATACATCTTTAACTACCCTAGATTTAAGGTAAATTTAAGATACATTGTACCTATTTAGCTACATTAGATTGATAGTAAATTTTAAAGTGTTTCCTTAATGTAAGGATGTCCATGAATACCACATAAGTATAGTGGGAGGACCTTATGAAAAACTAAGGATTTCCTTAGGAAATACTTAAGATAAGAAATTTAGTGCATACCACATAAGAAATATGGTGGAGTTTGCTCAACTTTTAAAAGTGTTTCCTAAGGAAAATATTAACTTAACCACCTTTGTGCAGAGGACCATTGAATTGTAAACATAACTGAAGGAAACGTGCTTCCAAATTAACTTAGAAATGAAACAAATTACCTTGACAGGAAGTGCTATGTCCTTCATGTGTACTATACCAGACAGATTACACCTCAAAGTAGTAACAAGCAATTCTACAATATGACATATCGATCCATTGATCGTCAAAATAAACTCCTCTTTTCTAAGTGCAGAATTTAAATATTTCCCCTGAAAATACATATATACCGTAACAACAATCATGAGATAACATCCTTACTTACCCACCAACTATTTAAACCAGTAAGATAATTAGACTTTTGTCTTCAATATAATTAGATCAGCATCGATGGTGTAATGGTCATCGTGTTCCGCTAGAGGACGGTAGATCGTGGGTTCGATACCAGGTCAGGTCATACCAAAGACTATAAAATTGATATTTGCAGCTTCTCCTTTAAACACACCCCATTAAGGAGTAGATGCAAAGACTGGTTGACTCGGATCCAGAATAATGTGTCAGAGTGGATCGAAATATCTACCAGTGGATTGTTGTTTCAGTGAGCTAACACTATAAAAATCTGATTAAGCGTATTAGTCTATTACAAAGCGGACATCATCTTCTTCTCATCGAAGCGTAACTTGTTCTCGCAATAATATAGCTGAACAAAAAAATCACTCACCCAATATAATTAATTTGCATTATAAAAATAAAAACGTAGATATCAAATTTCGCGCGCACGTAACCAGCTCTTCTGGACATTACAAACATACCTTTAATTCCAGAATCTTGTCTTCCATTCCTATATGTTCGATGGCCGTGTACCTGTCTAGGTAGACTAGTTCTGGGTTGGGATAGATGGTTATATTACTTGTGTATGCTGTGTTGTTATCTAGGAGAACTGATATCTGACCAATTACAGCTTTTGTTGTTACATTGAAGTGTGGATTTAAGTTTGGAGTCGGACAAACCATACTGGAGTATCGGAGGTAGCAATGCTGTAGCAAAACAATATTTAACACCAAAGAAAACGTAACAAGTGACATACAAAGGCTATCACTTTTCTGCACTAACGTTAGTGTCATATGGACCTGTATTTTTGTAGTGCTAACGTCAGCTTCCAATATTGATATGTAATTTAATGCTTACTGTTATTTTGAGCAACATTAACGGTGAATTGTTTTACATGATACCCCATTCCAATTCTCAGTTATTATTTGGCGTTTTATTCCTATACACATTTGTCGTCTTTGTTTGTATATAGTAATTGATACTTGCATGGTTGCCAACAAGAAAACAGTTAACTTATATTCATGAACAATTCAAATTTAATATGAACCAGTTACAAGCAATTTATGAGGCGAAAGATTAATATTTCTGTTCTAAATAGAATATATTCAGAATTGGAATTGAAAAATAATGTATTCTAATAAATACTTTGTTTTAATACCAATTGCTTTTTTTCCTGTCTACTGATCGCGATCGCCCGTTCACCCGATTTCCTTCTGACTTGGATACTAGAAGTATAATGTTTTAAGCAAACCGTTTTTTTTGTCTGACGTGGATACTATGCGGTTGTATTTATTGCATACACATCGATCCTCACTTGTTGGTGTTTCTATGTCTTACTGCGTCGATCCACGATCCTTGATAAGCTTATAAATACTCACGGGATCTTGTACAAAATAATGACAAATGATAGTTCTTCAGAATTCAACAAAAACAACAAGGGAAGTTTTCATGTAAATTGAAGAGTAGTTGAATATATCACTAAAAATTGTATACAACTTATATATAATAAACAAATTCAAAGTAACCAAAATGATGATTGAAATATGTTTGTCTTCCTTAATTTGTACATTCCGATATATTAATGCACGTAAACTCTAGTATACATCTTTGATTGTATTCTGTTGATATGGAGAGAATCGCATCGGTGGTGTAATGACCAGCGTGTTCGCCGCGAGTGTGATAGATCGTGGGTTCGAGCCTGTGTCGGGTCAAATCAAAGACCAATCAAATTGGTATTTGCTGCTTCTCCATTAAGCATGAAATAATAAGGAGTAAGAGCAAATAGTGGTTAGCTCGGAATCATGATAATGTGTCCGATTGGAGCGACATGTCTTCCCGTAGAATGTTGTTTCAATTAGATAGCACAATAAATAACTAAACGTGTTGGCATAAAACAAAGTCGACATCATGATCATCATCTTATAGAATTATAAAATTGTTCACTTGGCATTTTTAACAACAATCTCTCACTCCAATATGGAAAAACACCCAATCAATGTATTTTTGTATCAGTCAAACTGTATGTTACTCGATCTTTAGTTTTATGTGTGTTTTGTAGATCGTTGTTTGTCCTTTTGTCCTATTTCGCTTTGCCAATGTGTTGTCTGTTCTTCGATTTACGAAATTTGATTATCCATTTGGTATCTTAAAACTCTTCATACTGTAGATGTCCAACTACGGTTTCCATGAGTTCTTGGATACAAGTGGAGAGATGTCTCTCCTTATTTGAAAAACGAAAAAAACTTAATCAATAGAGAAATTGAATTTTAATTTTTTCTAAACCATGCATAGAACTCACACTAATTATACCGACTCCCCCTATATCTGTCGTAAGACTGTGACTGGTTACCGAATCAAACCACTTCCCTTTAATGGTTATATTTAATCCACCACTGCAAATATAAAATCACTCGTCGGCATGAGGTTTAACTACACAGTTTCCGAAAAGACAATTGATAACGAAGTTCTATAGGAATGTTGAAATCTGTCCTGTCCGTTTTATATATACATTGTATATATATTACTCAAAAATAATCTGAGATTTGTCATTAATGCGCAAAAAAATATAATTTAGAGATACTTAAAGATGCCACTAAAACTGATTTAGCAACAATATTTCCGCATTCTCTGTATACGAGGTTGTTTTTTTAACGACAGTTGATACGGTACTCAATACTTGTTCTCTCATTGGAAATGACTTTATTTGGACAGTACAAAGTATCTATTCATCATTATTTCTGTACGTTGGTTTTATTACTTCTTTGTTTTATAGATCTATGCGTGAATAAATATAGTTCTGGTATAGATATGTCATTGTGTGGTGATGATAGATGTGATACCGGTAGTTGTTCATGTACATAAATAGGTAATATCATTGTATATTAAGATTTTTAAACGAGGATATGCATTCACATATCACAATGATGCACCATTTTCATTGATAGTTGATCGATTCCTTCATCAACAAAAAACACCATCATCAGTGTATTAATCTTTCTAGACAAATGGAATGTAATGGTTCTTCATCACCTTGAAGTCACAGTGAAACATCAAACAACCTATACACGCCAAGCATCAATAATGTTTAGCCGAATAACTAGATATGGTTTGTGAGTTGTCCCCCCCTTGGATATGGAGTCGATGTAACCTAGTTTAAGCACTATTCTAGAGCATGTAAAATTACCATGAACTTCTTAACTTAGGTCTACATCTCTCTAATAAATCATTAGTTACTAACTACTTAATGATATTTTACCTACCTAAAGATTGAATTGTTTCTTAAGGTTTGAGGTATAATTTCAGGATTGTGTATGTAACAGAAGGTCTGGTTGTCGTTTGGATGTAGAGTTGCCCCATCAATTTGCACTTTAAACTCTCCAGTATTGAGGCAATTGCTTTTTTCAACATAGTCCTCGTTGTTGATAGTTGGACATTTGTCAAAACATAATGTTGTACGACAGTTAATAGATGTGTTAGCTATCCTACAATAAATTGATTTCTCAAGTCAAAGCCACATTCTAACGATAAAATGATGTTCAAATTTCTACAATTCGTCTATCTATCTAGTGTCTTGATAACTAAGATATGTGTTTGCGATTGCTGTACTTAATAAAAATTAATGTGTATCTATTGTTGTTCTGTTTATTTGCCGTTTTTGTTCAAAAACGAATGAAACTCGGGATATAATACACCGCCACATTCTTGTTCCTGTCCCAAGCAAGAACCTGGATTTCCTAGCCATATGTCTTGCTTTTTTTGTTCAAAGGAATGAAGTGAGAGGTGATTGTCTGTTCTGCTGATATTGGTAGCATTGTTAACCTTTATGTTCATAATACAACGTGAAGACCAATGAAAAGCAAATATATGTTAAAAGACACGAACTTCCACTAAAGAGGTTTCCCCCAGATGTTTAAACTTGACTTTCTTTTATATATACAAGAAACAAATTATCATAGAATTGATGTATGAAGGAAGTCGTATGGACGGTATCGCCATAGGGTATGAAGCTTCTTCCATTTACTCACGTGTATGTTTGTTTAATTAACTGTTATCTCAATGACATATATGATTTTTGGCTTTTGTAATATATTTATAAATGGAAAATGCATACATTTTTGAGTGACTATTGCTTTTAATCTTAATACGATTCCATGTATCCATGGCAACGGTTTTTCTCTGCATCTTCATTCTATATGATGTCAGTATTACATATCACTATTACACGACAATTTAAGTAAACGTTCCTCGGTAAAACCTACAGAAAATTACCTCTGAATATCACAGGACCAATCATGACTGACAACCTACAGAAGATTACCTCTGAATATCACAGGGAGCCTGACCAATCATGACTGACAACCTACAGAAGATAACCTCTGAATATCACAGGGAGCAGGACCAATCATGACTGACAACCTACAGAAAATGACCTCTGAATATCACAGGGAGCCTGACCAATCATGACTGACAACCTACAGAAAATGACCTTTGAATATCACAGGGAGCCTGACCAATCATGACTGACAATCTACAGAAGATAACCTCTGAATATCACAGGGAGCCTGACCAATCATGACTGACAACCTACAGAAAATAACCTCTGAATATCACAGGGAGCCTCACCAATCATGACTCACAATCTACAGAAAATTACCTCTGAATATCACAGGGAGCCTCACCAATCATGACTCACAATCTACAGAAAATTTCCTCTGAATATCACAGGGAGTCTGACCAATCATGACTCACAATCTACAGAAAATTACCTCTGAATATCACAGGGAGTCTGATCAATCATAATTGACACGTTAGATCCAATATGGAAATTCTGCCCAGTAACCGTAACCATGGTATTTCCTGCTATTGGTCCCTTGACTGGGAAAAACGTGTCAATTTGTGATATCTGAAAAACATAAACCAAAAAATCTAGATCTGAAAAAAACCTTGTGAGCAGCTAATCATTTTAGAATTTAGAATTGAAAAACAGATTAGTAACAGTTGTAGAACTGGACATATTGTAAACTTATTCAATGTTTTGTTTTTCCTGAATATTTGTTTTACATATCAGTGTATGAACATTAGATTTACAGGATATGTACAAAGCCTTGAGCAATAAGCCATTGTTTTAAAGTAGGACATTATACTGTGCATACTTCTTATTAATTTTTGGTAGCTGCTATGTGCCATATTTTGAATAATTACTGTTGATGAATAGCTTTGCACAAGTTGGATGTCTATCACAAAGAAAACCATGAATGTTTATAAGAACAGAAACGTGGTTGTTGGGCTAATGTGTTTAGAATAAACAAAAGTCAGTTGAAAATCTCACGATGTTGGTAATGGTAAATGTATTCTTGAATTATTTGATCATATCCATTTGGCACGGTCGTGGAACATGTTTCTGGAGTTCCAAATCAAGAAATGTTGTCTTTGATTAAAGAACGTCCGGGATGTAAACTCAGTAATTACATAGAATGGCTCGTTCTGTTTGCTTCCAAAACACAATTATTGATCGCCAAATTTTACTTATATTTAATTCAACACGGTACTGAAGTATTTAAAAACTATGAAATTGAAAATAAAATATACCACATCGTCAGACTAATAACAAAATATCATAGAAGAATCGTAGAAACAAAATCAATACCTCTAACACACATATTTAAATGACCACTCACTTTCCTGGCTTGGTGTAACATGCAAGTTTTATTAATGAATCTGTTTAAACATCTTTCTACTTACCGCATAATTAAATGTGACATTTTGTTCAGATACACCATTAATTCTAAACGTTTTCAAACTAGCATCACTGACTTGTACCCTTATAGCTTCTAAAACAGATGAATGAATTCTGCCGGTCAAGCATGAAATGCTGAAAAATATACAAAACTTGTCTGAAAGGAAGTCAAAGTAATTCTGCTAAATTAGTAGGCACCGGAATATACAAATAGGATCTAGATTTATTGCTTATGGATAATGTCACTCTGCAAGCAATGTCAAACTAGGATTAATAAAAAATACAACTCAGACTAGACATAAATAGCTGCCTCGTGTATTGAAAATGCCATGATCCTTGCATGTAAAAGACTGAAATATTGTTGAAAGTGGCTTTAAAAATCATAGCCCAAACCCTGTATGTAAAAGACAACTGCAGGAAGCAATAATAAACATTTGTTTGTTAGTAGTCGTTCGTGGTCAGTTGCAATCCAACATTTTTCTACCATAACCATAATTAATAATCCTTTATATTTTTGGATAATAAAACATATGTCCATAGGCCAATCACAGTGCCACCTTTCTACTTACACGATTGATTGTTTCAAACTCGGCATGAATATACCAGGAATATTTCTCACTTGGTCTTCAATCTATTAAGAGTGTGGCGTGTTTGTCAGCGATTCTTTAGATTTTTCTCTTCAATAATACTAAATGAGTATCTCATTGTGATGTCTTGTTGATTTACTTTCATCAGAACATACAAGTATATATTATGCTCTTCCCTCAGGCATAGGTGACCTTAGCCAACTTTGGCAATCCTGTTTAGGCATTGTGGTTTTATTGCTCCCAAACACTTTTGAAATCTTTGACTCTCCAATCTTTCGATTTTGAGCGTACCCGATAAAGGTTATTTTAGAAATGCGTTCGTGTAACAAAATCGTTGCTCAACTGTTGTAAGGAAGAGGGGAAAACAACAGGCTCTTTTTATGTAACAAGTTATGTTATTCTAGGTCACTGAGGTATATATAATTAATGGAAAGTTTAATTGAGGATAACATATGAAATTCGTAGTACTATTTCAGGGTTAGGGTTATGGTGATTAACGTCACTTTCAACAATATTTCAGCTATATCGTGGAGGAAACCGGAGTACCCGGAGAAAACCGCCAACCTGCCGCAAGTCACTGACAAACTTTATCACATAATGTTGTATTGAGTACACCTCACCTGCGCGGGGTTCGAACTGACAGTGTTAGTAGTGATAGGCACTGATTGCATAGGTAGTTATCAGGGCCAGATTTAGATGAAGAGAGGCCCTAGGCTATTCCACAAGTGAGGACCCTCCCAAAGCCACCACCTTTGCGACTAGAGGAAGATGGAAGAGTGTTTTAAGCAAAATTCAGTGAAGTCGATGATATTCCTACAAAGCGTGGGATCAGCAGGTGTGATCAGTAGCGGCAGTTATGCCAGCGGCTCTCTTTACATCTGTTGGAAGAACATTTCTTGCGCTACGATGTCGAAACAAATGTGATGTCTGATAACACTTTATTAGCTCACTTGATGCAAAGGGTCATGCGATGTATAACCATCACTTGGCGTCCGTCGTCGTCCGTAAACTTTTACATTTTAATATTCTCTGAAATACCCACGCCAATTGGTACCAACTTGGTAGAAATGTTCAATAGATGATCCTCTACATAGTTTATGTTTAATGCTGATCAGAAATACACAAAAGAAACAAGAGCATAAATTATTTATTGTTCATTTGTTTTTGATGAGGATTTTTTAAATGTATTCTTTAAGAAACTCCCGTTCAGAAACATGCATAACGTCATTATACAACTATTACCGTTTTTGACATAAAAGGGGTCAACAGGGGGAATTTTGAACTTTTTTTAATTTTCATCCAATTTTAATGCATTTTTATTTTGCAAAGATCATTTTTTTTTAAACTATTTAATTTCAAAAAGGGGTCTAAAAGGGTCTCAAATTCGACATTTCGCATATTTGAAAGGTATATAGTGTTTTTATTTTTCTTCCAATATTGAGAGCTTTCGGCAATATGTCGACGTATTTCCTCTATCTTTTACGATTTCCGAGATGAACTTGACCGAAAGAGACCGAAAAGTGCAAATTTCCTAAATTTTAAAGGTCTTACTGTTCATCCAATTTGAATGTTGTTTTTGCAAAGTGTTCATCTTAAAGTGTTATTGATGAGCCATACAATTCTGCTATTTCCAAAAAAAAGGGACTCAAATTCCAAAAATTTGCATATTTGATAGTTATATAGAATTTTTATTTTTTTATCCAATTTTGATGTTTTTTTGTTGTTGAATGGATTGTGTTAAGTGCTTTCGGTAATATGTCAACAGTCCCCTCTGTCTTTTAGTGAATAACGCCCCCCCCCCTTTTAAAACAATTGAAATCCTACTTTAATGGGTTATAATTGAACATTGGATCCTATGTTAAATATTTGTTCTTATAATCTAGACTTTATTGAACATTGAACACAAACTTGAATATGAATAATCAGGTGAACCTCTAGTGTTTTCAGCTTATCTATCTCATTGCTTTCCTGGAAGGATATAATAATTACAGAAATCATTGCTAGTGTCAAGTTATTGGCTTAAGACAGTATTATTCTGAAATAGAGTGCAAGGAAAATTACAGAAGGGTTGGTTGTTTAGAGACTACAATGCGTTATGACAGCATGTGCAAGGTCTATGACAAATTGACAATGTCAAAAAAATTATACACCTTGACCGGAGGCCCCCCAGATGATGAGGCCCTAGGCTTCAGCCTATCAAGCCTATAGGTAAATCTGGCACTGGTAGTTATAAATCCAACTACCATACGATCGCGACCACGCCGGCCCCTAGTACTATTTCATATCATCAATCCATTTCAATATTTACTAATAATAACATTAATTAATAATTACCTAGTATCATTGATACTATCTATCATACACTGTACTGTAGCAATGCTAACGTTAGCATTGGATGATCTAGTTCCAAAGTTTTCTCCTGTTATGGTCAGTCTAGTGGAGCCCTCAAGTGGTCCAGAGGAAGGGTTAATCTAAAGTTAACGAACAAAATTAATTTAAATGTTTGAGGCTCATTCATTGTGTTTTTGAATTAACATTTGCATGTTATATTTACATGCAAAATGTGCCACACGGTCAAATCATGAACCATAAAAGACCAAGTTAGAATGCGCCTTCGCAATGACAGCATTCATATGGATGTGACCGTAGCACGTGCCTATTTTGATTTATTATTTTCTCATTTTTGTTGCATAAAATCCTAGCTCTCGTATTTAATATGTTCATATATGCAAAGGTTGGCCATTCAAATTTCGTTGAAATGCACTCTGACGCTTCAGATTTTTATCAATCCGCATTGGGATTTTATACTTGACACCGGGTTAATATTACGATCTATCGAACTGTCTATTTACATACAGACAAATATATGTGTAAACGTTAATGCATATGCATTTAAAAAATAAACTTTGAACTACATTATTCAACATAACTTGTGTTCATTTACATCCATAAATACAAGTACAAAATGTATTACGTGAAAGTGCTTGGCAATCCATTTGATGACAACTTTGGTCTGTTTTTACTGAACCTCTTTTAAGAGATCACCTCTCTTGAGAGGTCACTTTTGACATTCCCCATGAGTGACCGCCTAAGACAGGTTTGACTGTATTATTCTTTTCACTCACTTATATCTATGGTTTTATAGTATAGTAATAACACTGAAACACGGACAGAATTGTAAACATGCAAAAGATGGAAGGATAATGTTGTTTCTTTGTAAAATCGGGTCTCGTTTGTGGGACCGAATCGGACATGTTTAGGAGAGTTTGACATCACAATGGAATCAGGCTTGTTTTTGGATTCTCAAGTTGAAATTTGACGTCGTAATATAATTGGGTAGGTTTGTGGAACCGGACCTATTTCTGAGTCTTTCAGATAGTTCTTATCATAAACTTGTACAAATTTTTAAATTATTATAGGTACCTTTATTGAGGGATTTTACTCCAAATCAGGAGGATTCAACTTGGTAATATCTGGAAGTAATATGGATATTGGATCACATCACAGTGTTACGATTGGTGGGCAAGTTTGTCTTATTGAGCCAAGGTTTGTTTAAAGCATGCCTGCTGAAATGCAGACATTTTTTTTGTGTTGGCTTACCAGTATTACATTTACTACTACATGTAATCAAAAAATCACCAATTGAGGAGAGATAAGTATTTTAAAACTGTGGATTGGTTTATGTATGGTGTTTAATGCCATTTTCAACACTATTTCAGTTATATCGTGGTGGTCAGTTTTATTGGTGGAGGAAACTGAAGTACCTGCAGAAAACCACTGACCTGCCACAAGTCACTGACAAACTTTATCACATAATGTTGTATCGAGTGCACCTCGTCTGAGCGGGGTTGGAACATTAGTGGTGATAGGCACTGATTGCATAGGTCGTTATAATTCCAACTACCATACAATCACAATCACATGGTCCCTTTTATGAGGTTGCAAAAAGGTGTGATTGCAAGATAAAATTCTTTCATGATCCAACAGTCTTACTTCTTTGACATCCAATACAGCCTCCTCCAAAACAACATTTTCAAGCTGGAAATAAAATTATATTTATTAAGTACTGGTACTATAGATCATGATGAGCTATTTTTAAGAAATTTACTTAGTGAGCAAGTGTATGTTTTTTTCCTTCTCATTAAATTTTCAAGTTTTACAAATCCGTATTTGTGGTCATGTCATATAAATCTTCAATTACTGAATACAACAGACTGGTTTTCTTTTTAGTGTGTTATTCCCTCGTTTCAAATTACAGAGTTATCTCCTTTTTTTACAAGAGTTGTCTTTCTTGTTAGCAAGTAATTATATAAATTCATTCTGCTCAGCAGAAGCTTTGAAATTTTTGACAAAACATTTTTGGACGGACATTGGTAAAACTTAATGACCCCGACTGCCTTTTACTTAAGTTTTCGTTCAACAAAATTTTCATAGACCCAAAGTCTTTAAATTGAGAATGGAATTTGCGGTTTTTCACACTGCATTAACAGACGATCCTTTCATATTAATATGATCCCTCTTACGTTTTTTGTATTGAGGGGATATTGTTATAAAATGTGTAAATTCAGTCTTTTTTTAACGTACCTGTACAAGTAACTGTTGTGTGTGTTTCATCAATTCATTGGTCATGTTGTTAGGAGTAGGTTGGGATTCATCAACCAAATGGGCTATAGGCTGGTCAATTTCCATAGGGTGTATATCCTAATAGAATAATATACTTTAGGCATGTAAATAATTGATGATCTATACTTTATCAGTGAATGCCCTTGAAATTTTAATAACCATTATTTCGGGCCGAAAATAAAATTCTTTGTTCCCCCAAGTCTTAATTTTGATGTTTTGATATAATTTTGACTGCACCCTTGAATACTCAAGAAAAAATTGGTTCCAAAAGTTTTGTGCCAGAAAAAATAATCCATTGTAAAGTAATCAAATTAATTATAATATTTTCATCACAACTAAGGTATTTATTTAGATCATGTCTGTACACTCAAATTTTCAAAACAAACATTAATCTTTGGTCATCCACTTTTCAGGCATTTTTTCCCAGAAGATATTTATCAATATTATTGAATAATATTATTGTATTTGTACAATATAATGCCAAATATAACATATATTTCCTGTTCTGTTTGGTTGTTTTGTAATACTATTGCAATACACTTACTGAAAAAGAAAAATAGCTGTGATCATATATCCTTGAATACATACATGAGCCTGTTAAGAACAGGTTCAATGAGTAGACCTAAAAATAAAAAATAAATATATATACATGTATAAACAAAAAATATTTTGCAACTAATTATGTAAGTTGTTCAATCAACTGATGCATTTTAGTTCACATAAATTCAATAAAACAATAGCCCAGGTTCCTATTTAATGGTATACAGCATGTCCAAAGTTGTTCTATGTTTATCAGGCTTGGTTGAAGATGAAAAACATTTTCTTATATATATATATATATAGTTCTTATGTGAAATGAAGATGTCCAATTTATTATCAATATGTGTGAGCACCTGGACTCAATATTTTTATTAAGAAAAATATACTCCTTTACCTTTAACATGATATAATGTTATTCATAGAGGTATTGTTTTTTCACAGAGACAAGAGCATAGAGTTTGATGGCTTATTTTAACAGTGCAGATATATAAAACTCAGGCGCGTAGCTCCCTATACGCCAACACGCAGTTGCGTGCACATCGGCGTGCTGAAGAAAAAACAATAAAGAGCAAAAAAAATAAAATAAATAAGGAATAATAAAAATGAAAAAAAAAGTGGAAAACAAAGTCTCGTTGTGGCTTTTTGTGAAAATTCAATGTCATAAAAATTACGGCATTTCAAATTTTATTCAAATGACGTTACGGCCGTATCATTTGTATGAGTTACATCGAAAATATGGACAAGCGGACCAAACTGCGCACACTTTGCGAAACACGATGGACGAGTCGAACCAACGCACTGTACACATTTAAAACATCATTTCCTGTAGTGGTTCATGCGTTGGAACGATTACAAGGACTAGGAGATGACAAAGCCGGACAATACCTTGCATCTATTACCAGATTTGTATTTGTTATAGCTCTCGTAGTATCAGAACACATTTTACAGAGTACGGTGTTTCTGTCGAAATTCCTGCAAGGTATCGAATGTGACCTGCTGGAGGCTACAAAAGAATGTAAAACTGTCATTGAGTTGTTACGAGCTGAACGACTCGATGAATCAGTTTGGGATGAATTGTATCAATCGGCATTAGATTTATCAGAACCTTTCGATATCGTTGAAAATATGCCGAGGCATTGTGGAAGACAGACTACCAGAGCCAATCACACTGCAGACACGCCAAAACAGTATTGGAAAGTTTCTTTGTACTATGCGTTTATAGACCACATGATAATGGAATTGGAGTCGCGTCTGATAAAATCAGAAAATCTCTTTTATGCACAGTATCTGCTTCCTCGTGTTATAGGAAATATTACGAATGAACAAATCGCGACATTGTATGAGACATACCAGACTGACCCGACATGTAATTTAGACGAATTCAAGAGGGAGGTCGCTCGATGGCGAACACGCTGGAGTATAACACCTCGCGATCAGATGCCAACTTCACTTTGTGAGACACTTGATGCAGTAAACCCGGTGCTATATCCTTCTATAGATACCATCTTGTGTATCATATTGACAATGCCGGTAACAAGTGCTACCGCAGAGCGATCGTTCAGTGTACTACGTCGGGTGAAGACATATGTACGATCAACAATGAATAACAATAGGTTGTCATCGCTAGCATTAATCATCGGCATATCCATCGCGATTTCAGTGTGGATTTAACCAAAGTTATGGAGAAATGCGTGTCTGCTAAGACACGAAGAACAGATTTTGGGCAATTCTAAGTAAATTCTGTCTAACAAAATCATGACATCAATGTGTTGCTTATGTATTCAATTTACCCATGAAAACACCTCAGAACGCACCATTTTGCATCTAGTAAAAAAAAAAGACTCCCTCTCTAAGGTATGGTTGCTTGCACTGCAAAGAAGGCTAGCTATGCCCCTGAAACTGCATGTTGTGAGATGATCCATTTAAATAATGACATTTATCCCTAAGACTTAGAATAATTTTTACACTATTCAGCACAGGCACTTGTTTCAATATCACTGTCTTGATTCCACTCCGACTCCGAATGTTTGGAATCTACTTCCTGTTGGAAAAATCGTCTGGATTGTAACGTCAAAGGTAGGACACTTTTATTAAATTTATGATAATATTGACTTATAACAAAGTAAAGAAAACAGTTCTGTGTCGATTGAATCTGTTGCATTATTGTACTGTATTCAAACTAACTCGATTCAGTCATAAACTGAAAAAATAATTACAAAACATGCGTTTGAAGTTCAGTGGACATTGTGATTTCTATGCTTTGTCATCATTTCATGGCATGTTTTGCTACAGACCTGAAGTAATTTAAGCGAATCATAGTATAGATATTGAAATAAACATCCACCACACTTAATTACATTTACTAATTTTCTTAATTTTTGCTATAAGAGAAACATTTTCATAATTTCTGACACGTTGTCTGTTGATAGGGTACGGGTTTGGAACTTGTCAAATTTTGTTTGATGTACGGTTTGGACATTTTCAAATGTACGGTTTTCTTTTCGTGTTTTATTGTTTTTTATTGTTTTAGTTGAATCTATTCACTAATACAGTAATTGATAATCCTCAATCCGTCTCTCTTAAAAAAATACCGTTGATGAACTTACATTTGTAAATACAAATGGACCTCTATTCCCTCTTTTCGTGTCCCGGGATTCTTCCCTAATTTATTCCTTTTTGGAAGTTAATGTAACGGAATAGGGTTAATTTACCTGCCCATCCAGGTGTCATAATAATAGATTTAAATGCCCCTTCTGCTAGTTGATATAGCAGAGATCTCCTTTAACTCATTTGGTAGAGCGGTGGCCTTCAGTGCGGAAGATCCAGGGTTCGATCCCAGCTCGGGACGTTACAATATCTCTCATATCCGCAGGTATCTCGATATTTTTAAGATCGTATTTTTAACATAGCTTTCAGGCACGGATCCAGGATTTAAGTTTAGAGGGGGCGCATATCTTAAATTAGTCGCCGAGAGTAGCAAGGCGAAAATATTTTGGCATATTTTGCAGGTTTTTTGATGAAAATCTAACGTGTTTTTTTTGGCCAATTTTAGGGGGGGGGGGGGGGGGGGGGGGGGGCAGGTGCGCCCTGCCTGGATCCGCACCTGTCTAAGTGGAAATTCTCCAAACTCCAATTCGCCAAACCTGTAATATTTCAGCAGAGAAAAAACATTAAGCTGTCAGATAGACTTTAATAATATACATAAAAAGAATGGTGTTTGCAATAAAAGTGCGCCTGGAAATAAATTCCAAAATTTCCCCGTACAGCTATGTCACAATTATCGAAATACCCACTCGCATGGGAGATGACTCTTACTAAACCAGCAACATGAACCGAGGGAATACGAGAGAACATTCTCTCGGAATGACGAGCATATTGCGTCATCAGTAATTTTATTGTACGACATTAAAAAAATCCCATTTTTTTGCCGATCGGGTTTCAAACATGGCCGCAATGGGAAATACTTGTTTCTGATTGATCGAAATAAAAAAAAAACTTACCCGAGAAACTACTAAGCCAGATGGGCTGTAAGTTGGTAGGAATGATGTATAGGAGGTCTTCTACCAAGTTGCTAGTTTGCGGATCGGACTTCAAACAAGGCGCAATGGACAATACTTGTTTCTGATTGGTCGAAATTTAAGAACAAAATCTTCTCAGAAACTACTAAGGGGACGACCGTTTGATTTCATGGGGAGGGCTAGGAAGATTTTTTGGTGACAAAATATTTATTTCCACGAATTCTCGGGTTAAATTATTTAATTTTGCCATAAGAAGTCGAATCATTTTTTTGTGTTCTGTTTTAGGGTTAATACGAGTGTCAATCTGATTAAATTTGAGGAAAAAAAATATTTATTTTTCCCACCCTCTGGATCAAATTATTTATTTTTCTGAAAATTAGGATCAAAATATTTATTTTCAAAATCTTCCTACCCCGCCCTACAATATCAAATGGTCGCCCCCTAAGACAAATGAACTGTAACTTAGTAGCAATGGTGTATAGAAGGTCCTCTACAAATTTACCATTTTTTTTTGCTGACCAGACTTCAAACATGGTTGACATGGGCAATACTTGTTTCTGATTGGTCAAAATTAGAAAAATCTCTCCACTGAAACTACAAGGTCAAATGAAATATAACTTGGCAGGAATAATGTATGGAAGGTCCCGTAAACAGATTCCTAATTTTGTGCCAATCATACTTAAACATGGCTGTCATGGAAATACTTGCTTGTGATTGGTCGTGGTAAGGTTATCAGGTGAGCCACACAGTCTCAGCTCCCTGAGCCTCTATATACATCAAAAGTATTCTGGACTAAACCGATGCCTTTTTGTGGCAAAATTGTTATAGCTAAACTTCCAGGCTCGTCATTTTTCACAGAAATAATTTGTTGTTTATTTTTAATTGCAAATGGAAAAATGCCAAAATTGTAAGATATCTATCCAAATTTTCCTGTAGTAATAATGAGTTCCAAGCTTTTTACTTTTAAAACCATATTTCCATGAAAGTCACAGGTATGGTCCAAAACATTTTGAAATGAATCGAACCCTACTCCACAGTAGTAGCAACAAAATTTGTGGAAATCCATCTCAGTACTAGCATAAAAATTGGTGGATATCCATCTCAGTAATAGCAGAAAAATTGGTGGATATCCATCTCAGTAGTAGTATAAAAATTGGTGGATATCCATCTCAGTAGTAGTATAAAAATTGGTGGATATCCATCTCAGTAGTAGTATAAAAATTGGTGGATATCCATCTCAGTAGTAGTGTACAAATTGTGGAAATCCATCGCAGTAGTAGCATAGAAATGGGTGGAAATCCATCTGCAAAAAACAAAATAAGATGGCTTAGTATTTGAAAACCGTACACTAAATCATATGAAATTACTTCCAAACCGTACACAATGTTCCACACCCTGACATGTTTACCGAAGCCTGGACGACTATTTTAAACGTATGTTACGTTATTGTTTTCATGAAAGGCATGGGAAAGTAATACATTTTTAATAAATACTTTGCCTCATTCAATATTGTACGGGTTTGTGACGATTTCGGCTCTGAAAGACATTTTGAACCACGACATTCTATCATTTGTCAGTAAAACAATCGATTTATCAAATTATTGCATGTTTTTGAGACTGTAAAAAGCTATCCATGTCAAGAATATGATATTCGGGTTGCATTGAATATGAAATTACATTATTTAATGTTCGTACATTGTAAAAATATGAAAAAATCTGTCTTACCTCAATAACAAAAATGCTTCATGTTTTCCCGGAAGTAGATTCCAAACATTCGGAGTCGGAGTGGAATCAAGACTGTTAATAGTGAATAAAATGTTTGATATTGAAACAAGTGCCTGTGCTATTCAGTGATAGAAATTCACAGGAGCCCAGTCAGTAACCCCAGTAAAACTTAAGCGGGGTTACTAATTTTTCAACATTCTTGCTTGATCATACATGTATAACACTGGGCCACCAAAATATTAAATTTCCATCCCTGAGCAACACAAATGTGTGTATGGTATTCACAGCAATCATGACCACATAGATGAGGGGGAAAGGGTGAAGGGAGACAGGGGGTGGGACTGAGAAAGGAGAGGGTGGGAGAAAAATGAGGGAGACAAGAGATAAAGCCAAAAGGAAAAAAGGGGGAGAGAGAAAGAAGAAGAGGAGTGGGAGAAGACTACCCCCTGTCCTCCCCCTCATAGATTCAGGGACAGTTTTTGTCTTTTTGGAATCACAAATGCACATCACACCCTAGTCCGAGATTCCTCTGTCGTCTAACGGCGTATATGGATTTGCTGTAGCCTAGTCCGAGATTCCTCTGTCGTCTAGCAGCAAATCCATATACGCCCTTAGACGACAGAGGAATCTCGGACTAATCACACCCACAGGGGCTAGGTGCGTCCGAAAAAAAAAAAAAAAAAAAAATACTATATAATACTACAAGGGGGCGAACTCACTTGCTCCCATTTTTTTAAGTCGTCGTGTTAAATTGATCGTAACTTCGGAACGCATTAATATTTTCAAAAAATGTTTCCACCAGTCGAAAGTCAAGTAATTTTCATTTCCAAAGAGACCCCAATTGTTAGTGTAGGCCTCCGAACTGCTGAGGTATCATACACGAACCAAAACAAAACGGCGTGAAAATCCGAAGTCGTACAAACGCTGGGATGACCACTTCCCATCTGTGTACAGACTTTCCCATGCCTAAACGAGTCATTTTGACTAGCTAAATACTTTCATCCATTCAAATTATGATAAAATTTCTTACCTTACGTCAATTCATATGTCCTTTAAGTCTGTTTTTGAAAGACTCTGTTTCAGCCAATCAAAAAGCCCGTTAGAACTCTCTCAATTTTCACGTCTATGGCGTTTGTCAAGGATGCAAATGGGATTTCTTTCAAAAACAGACTTAAAGGACATATGAATTGACGTAAGGTAAGAAATTTTATCATAATTTGAATGGATGAAAGTATTTAGCTAGTCAAAATGACTCGTTTACGCATGGGAAAGTCTGTACACAGATGGGAAGTGGTCATCCCAGCGTTTGTACGACTTCGGATTTTCACGCCGTTTTGTTTTGGTTCGTGTATGATACCTCAGCAGTTCGGAGGCCTACACTAACAATTGGGGTCTCTTTGGAACATTTTTTGAAAATATTAAGGCGTTCCGAAGTTACGATCAATTTAACACGACGACTTAAAAAAAATGGGAGCAAGTGAGTTCGCCCCCTTGTAGTATTATATAGTATTTTTTTTTTATTTATTTTTATTTTTTCGGACGCACCTAGCCCCTGTGATCACACCCCTGTCATTTGAAAATTAACATATTATTTCGATTTCAGTTTCGTGATTGTGAAGGAAATACATTGCAACTATATTGTGTACCAAACTCAGAGAAGTCACACACATATATGTCTATAGAACGAGTCTTACGAGGATAATTTGAAGCACTGGAACATTCTTTCTGGCCATTGCTGGTAGAGTGTATGAGTGACCCGACACGTCATCAAAGGTCATTTTATAGCACTTGTAATTTATAAATAAGACAGTAATATGATTGTTTATTTTTACTGGAATGGGCTCATTTTAAACATCAGATTTTATTTTCAGTATCTTTTTTTAATTCGGAAATTTATTTTTGCCGCTATTTCATACTTTTTACTAGTCTGGTACTCATCCGAGGGGTCACGAGTACCAGAATAGCGCAATTGTATTCCGGATTTGGCCCGTGCCGGTTTTGGGTGTTAAAATGTTGGCGCATGCCCAAAGCCCATGACTGTTGACACTCCCGTAAGATTCATTCATAACAAATCTGCTACAAAATTCATTCAAAATAAAAGATAATAGCCTCACCGGACGCAATTACGAACGAAATAAAAAGTATGTCTCCTAATTGTTCCTTCAAAACATGAATTAAAAAAAAATGCTTTTATAAATAGATACCCCGCTAAATTACTCGTGTTTTGGGAGAAAATTATTCATGCGCAGTTGTTGAATGTTACAACTTACAGACGACGGGTTTTCATAATTTGTAAACAGAAAACGATCGACAATTGCACTTGGAATCTATCGCTAAAATTCATTGAGGTACGCATATTTTGTTATCTTATGCCTGTAATTGGAAAGAATATGATCTTCTGGTTCTATGCATATGTAGAACACATTGAAATTAAAACAAAAACAGTCAATATAATACATTTTCCTTACCTTGATCTATCCCAAAATGTCAAAATCCGTGAAGTACCTTATTCATTGAAGAGTCCAAGGAATTCCGAATGCAAACTGGCACACATTTATGGTATGAATAAAGGAAAGGTTTTTATTTCATGTGTATTATATACAAATGGATATGTGAACGTAAATGAATGAATGCTCTTTCAATTTTAACAGTTGTCATTAAATAATTTACACTAGAAAGGTTATTATGATGTCGTTCGAAATTGTGTCCGGATCTAGGTCACAGAGTGACTAGAACGGGGTCATGAAAATCTGTTCTAAGTTAAAACCCGTAACAATGCATTGAATAATATATGGGCTATGATTCAAAAGGAATATTGGTGTTTAATCTGAAATATGAACATGCAATCAGCTTCATCAATTTGGTCAAATTTATTATCAAATGCCACGGTCAATATCATCGAAATTGTTCGTAATTGCGTCCGGTGAGGCTAACGTGTACGGATCATCGTGTTATTGAAATTTTAGGACTTCGTCCTTCAAACAGGTTGCCTGTCTCATATTATATCAAAGTTGGGTCACGGAACTTAAAGCCCCACTGCCTAAGATACAACGGTTTTTTTAATGAGCTGCATTCTCCAAAAAATGTACTATACATGCTTTATATTTAATAAAATAATGTTTTAACTCATTTTCGTGTTGATATATGTGAGAAAGAATGGGTGAGGGAACGATATGTGTTGACGAATTCCAGGATGCTGCATCAAAAGATGGCGACTGATTAATTATCGGCAAATTTACGGAGTCTGTCGAAAGGTCCAATCGTAACTACTCGGCCGTATACGATTGCCGAATGATCGTGTTGTTCCAACTATAAATAAACAGCGATGGAAGAGGTAAGCACGTGTACTCTTTTCTCACTATATTATTCTTTTATTTCAAATGTTTTCCCGATGAAAAGTGGTCATTTCGCATGGTTTTAAAAAAGAAAAGTACGTTAGTAATTTGTGCATAGCTCGAGAGAGGAGAAATAAAGTTAATTGTAAAAAAAAACGTATTTTGACAAGTGAACAATAAATGTTGTATTCGTAAAAAAATTCTGAATGAATCCGCATTATTCAGTAAATAATGTTCGCAAATTAAATATTTTAGGATTTTATCTTTATTATATTTGCTATCAGTATGAAGAACTTGCAAGTGTAACCGTCCTAACGGAAATCGTACCGTGTAGGCTCTTTCATTTCTCTGTTAGCCCTCTAAATTCTTTGATTTTCTGTTTTCTAAATGTTTTGATTCTAAGTGTATCGAGGTTACATAAATTGTCGAAGTTACCCTATACAACTATAAATTTTACTGTAATTTCTGTACTACAGTTATCTGTCAAAAGTATTGGGAAATGTAAAAAAAAAAATCCCTGCATAATCAACCAAAACAATATTTTTTTGTTTGTTTATTTACTCATTATGTTGTTATTTGTACATAATTTAACACAACAATTTTCCTATATATTTCAACTAAAAATTTAAATCATGGAAAAAGTATGTACAAATAAAAACCACTCATATAAACATAATGAACAAATAAACAAACACAATATAGACAATTTTGAATGTTTTGGTGTAAAATTTGTTAAAATCTATCCAGAAATGACTTCACAATAATTTTTGGAAAAAGTATGGTTTTGGTTGATTATATATGGATTTTTTTGACATTTTCCAGATGACTGTATTTTGTTTGGTCCTCATTTTTGGTTGCCATAAAAGATAGATCTTTTGATTTATTCATGCAAGATGATAAACAAATTCTATTTATTTTAGAATTCAGATCAATCACGCAGCCTTCATTTGTCTTCAATTTATTGGAGCAAGAAAATGAAAGAAATCCAGATCCATCCTGCTCCTCAGCCTGTAGCACCTGCACCTATTGCAGGGAGATGCCGGAGGGAGAGAAAGTGTGTTGCAAGGAGAACAGTGAGAGGTGCCACTCAAGAATGCCTGTAAATATTATTTTTTTCATATGCCTTTACTATTCTGTTGCATGATTTTATTTTTGACAGTTTTGTGGTTACACCAGTATTGACTTTGCCATCACCATGTAATCTGTTGTTTGTATGCAACATACCATCTAATGTTTAAACATGTATTTACCATTTAAATAAAATGAGATATGGGGTAAACAACCAACAAATCACACAAGAATAATCCTCAGAATTAAATACAAGACAGGTTACCATACAGCTCTCAACAAGCAAAAACCCACATCTCATGACAAACTGTTGATGGCCCCTCAAATAAAGCATAACTGAGAAAGTATTCATCCAGCACCACATCTTTTTCAAACTAGCTTATCTGAATGAAGTGATGTATTACAACGGAAAACTATGGATTATTTCTCATCTATATTTTCCCTTTCTTTTCAGGATTTCTATACCAGTTTTGGATGAACTTGTTTTGGTGGTTGTTCTCGCCATAGAGATGATATTCTGGCACAACCTCCAGATCAAGATTACAACAGAGACAGAAGACACACTGCGTACAGACAGTACATTTTGTGGCGACATGGCTATTTGGGAGCAGGAAACAGGCGTGTTGTACCAAGTTGCTGTGTATGGCGGATAAGGGGAAAATATCCAGACCCACTTGGACAGTATGTTGGCTTCATGCCTGGAAGACTCGGATAGATAATCCAAAATAAAATTATTTTCTGTGCCAAATTTATTTACACACTTTGTTTGTTTACAATTTTGTACATCTGTTTTGCAGTGAAGGCAAGTAGTCAACAACAGTATGAAGCAACATTATTGATGTGATGGTTTCTCATTGACACTTCCCCCATATACACATGTATATCTTGTCATACATATATCAATAAAACTGCTGGATTTGTCAAGTGCTTTTTTAGTGGAATATTTGCTGACAGCAATGCCCGACATTTCAACTTCTGTCCTAAAACAAAAATATATATATAACTGACATGTGTATAGCTGTTACACAATAGCCTGGGATTGTAAATTACAAAAAAGGGTGCACTCGACTCGCAGCCGCAAGTGATAAAGTTTACCAATTGCTTGCCCATGGTCGGTGGTTCTCTCCGGCTTCCTCCACCACTAAAACTGGTCGTCATGATATAGCTGAAAATATTGTAGAAAGTGGCGTTAAAACACAAACTAGAGGCTCAGGTGAGCCTGTATCGCTCACCTGACATAAATAAGTCCTCTTAAGAATGTCTGCATGCTGAATACATCTAAGTTACTATTCAAATCCCATACTGCCATAGGGTTCTATGTTAAAACTATGTCTGCTCATGGCAGCCATCTTGGATGGAGGTCGTGGTCACCGGACACAATTTTGAAAGTATACTACCCAAGGACCATCCATGCCATGTTTGCTTTAAATTGGCTGACTGGTTTCAGAAGAGAAGACTTTTAAAAATTTTTCCCATAGGGTCCTATGTTAAAACTATGTCTGCTGACGGCGGCCATTTTGAACCGAGATCGGGATCACTGAACACAATTTTGGAAGTTGACCATCGATAACATGTTTGCTATATTGGCTTACTAGTTTCAGAGGAGAAGATTTTAAAACATTTTTTCCCATAGGGTCCTATGTTAAAACTACAGTATGTCTGCTGAAGGTGGCCATCTTGGATGGAGGTCAGGGTCACTGGACACAATTTTGAAAATTGACCACTTAAGGACCATCCATGCCACGTTTGCTTTAAATTGGCTTACTGGTTTCAGAGAAGAAGATTTTTAAATATATTTCCCATAGGGTCCTATGTTAAAACTATGTTCGCTGATGGTTGCCATCTTGGATGGAGGTCGGGGTCACAGGACATAATTTTGAAAGTTGACCACCTAAGGACCATTCATCCCATGTTTGCTTTAAACTGACTTACTGGTTTCAGAGGAGAAGACTTTTAAACATTTTTTCCATAGGGTCCTATGTTAAAATTAAGTCGAGTCATGGTGGCCATCTTGAATTTCCGATCAGCAAACGATTCACAAGTTTAGTACAGGACCACCCAATGATCATTCCTGCAAAGCCACAATTCAATTGGCCTAGTGGTTTCTAACAAGAAGATTTTTAAAATTTCGACCAATCAGAACACATTATAGGCCCTGGCAGCCATGTTGGATTTCCGATCAGCACCAAAAACACAAATCTTGTATATGACCATCCAATGAACATTTCTGCCAAGTTTGGTTCAAATCTATTTTGTGGTTTCAGAAAAAAAGATGAAAATGTGAAATTCCCATAGGGTCCAATGTTAAACTAAGTCGAGTCATGGCGGCCATCTTGAATTTCCGATTGGCAAACGATTCACAAGTTTAGTACAGGACCACCCAATGATCATTCCTGCAAAGTCACAATTCAATTGGCTTAGTGGTTTCTAACAAGAAGATTTTTAAAATTTCGACCAATCAGAACACATTATGGGCCCTGGCAGCCATGTTGGATTTCCGATCAGCGCCAAAAACAAAAATCTTGTATATGACCATCAAATGAACATTTCTGCCAAGTTTGGTTCAAATCTGTTTTGTGGTTTCAGAAAAAAAGATGAAAATGTGAAATTCCCATAGGGTCCAATGTTAAACTAAGTCGAGTCATGGCGGCCAGCTTGAATTTCCGATCGGCAAACGATTCACAAATTTAGTACAGGACCACCCAATGATCATTCCTGCAAAGTCACAATTCAATTGACTTAGTGGTTTCTGACAAGAAGATTTTTAAAATTTCAGCCAATGAGAACACATTATGGACCCTGGCAGCCATGTTGGATTTCAAATCAGCACCAAAAACACAAATCTGGTAGAGGACCATCCAGTGAACATTTCTGGCAAGTTTGGCTGATTTCTGTTCAGCGGTTTCAGAGAAGAAGATTTAAATGTGAAAAGCTAACGGACGGACGGACGACGGACGCTTACCCATGACAAAAGCTCACATGGCCTATGGCCAGGTGAGCTAAAAATCAAAACCATGTTACACAATACTTGCATTTTACTCGAGTAAATCTCTATTTTATTTAATGTAATGAAATATTGTCAGATTTGTCAAAACTAAAGTGCATATGTGAAAATTAAAAGCATCATTCATGGTGTAAATATATAGATTACACAACAAGACCCTGTTGACTTATACCATATTTTATTAATACAAAAATGTATAATTATCTCCCTTGAGCAAAGCTTTGTACTTAGCTAAATTTGGCATTACTTTTCAGGCCCTTAATTGTTCTCTCTGAGTCTCAGTCTTTCAACTGCTTTTTTTCTTCTTCAATTTTTCAAATGTTTTCATTCTAGCTGTACGAAAGTGACATAAATTGTTTAAAATACCATAAACAGCAATAAAATTTATACATACTTTCACTACGATGTTGTTTTATTAAACTTACATTCTACCAATCTCATGTTCTGATGCTGAAATCTCAGAAACATCTGCAACAATAATGTTGGGCTTCTGATGGGCACGTTCTGGAGTGGACGTAAATGCAGCACATGCTGTATTATCAGGCAATGGCACACTTGTGGCAAACACACTATCATCGTGTAATCTAAGTTGCTTTGCTGTTTGTGTCTCTTGAGTTTTCTCATCATAGCTGAAATTGACAATAGCCTAGGAATATTGCAAAATTGTAAAATGACAAAAGTAATGAAGATCTGCGATAGATATATAGTGTGACTACTAGTACAGTTAGGGGCAGAAGCCCATTTCCGGGATGCCTTGATTGTGGAGCAAATGCTTTACTTTACACTAATTTGGGACTTACATTGTACTCTGTTACTGATTATATTCACAACAATACCCCCCCCCCCCCCCCCCCCCCCCCCCCCCCCCCAATGTTCGCCACAAAGGTTGGTAGAATATATACTTAATTAAAATACTTTAGAATTAAAGCAAAATTCGATACAAAACAATAAAGAACATTGTTTGCAATTTAGGACGCCGTATTAAAAGCGATAATTTGCATTTTAAAAAATCCCTTTGACTGGCCTCAAGATTTTCGTCTCGATTTTACCTTTGGTATTTGACAGGTTTTATCACCTATTTCGAAGTAAATAACATACATTTAAGATATAGATGATAAATAAATATATATTTCCTTCAATGTTTTCCCCTACGGAATAAATTTATAACTTCTATCAGCCACAATGTACGATTTATTTTCATCGTTAAAATGTAAAGATTGCACTTACCAGTCCAAAAGTATTTTCGCCACTTCAGCCACAGGCGCTTGTGTAGAGTCAAAAATATGCTCGCTATGTACCTAAAATACCACAAGGCCGGACTCACTCCTAGGGTACCTATAAAGTGCGAAACGAAATAGAAACGAAACGAAATCAACAAAAACGAAACGAAACGAAACGAAATCAACGAAATGAAAAAGAAATAAAACGAAACCAACGAAAGCAAAACGAAATCAACGAAAACAAAACGAAATAGAAAATGGAAGAAAAAATAATAGGGGCCTAAAAGAAATCAAACCTATTTTCACAATTACGATGCTAGACTACTTCCCACACATGTCTGTCTTTCATCAGGAGAGGACAGGATTTGATCACCGTTGAACAAGAATACTATGCATTTATTCAGCGGGAGTCTGTCCTTTTCACTTAGTGGCTTCTTTTAAATTTGGGAACCTTAAGAGCAACGTCAAGTCTGTTGAAAGGAGAGGAATTAAAATAACAGAAGTGCAGTAGTTAAAGTTCACTAATAAATACCCCCGTCCGAGCAAAATTTAAAAGTGTGTCGGAGAGACGAAAAAGTGTGACGACCGGACGGACAAACGAACGAACGGACAGCAGAAGTCCTATATACCCCAATCTTTTTTTTGGCGGATGTTTACAAATCCTATCAAAAATCTTGTAAAAGTACCTTTTTTCCCTTTGATCCTTTTTCATATAAAAAAAAACAAATCACCCCCCCTCCGGTATTAATAAAATTTGATACGGCACATATTTTTATACCCCCCGCTATCCAGCGGGAGGGGGGTATATAGTATATGTTCGTTTGTCCGTGAGTGCTTCCCTCACTGCCTATGCAATTCCTCCTTAACAACTTGATGGAATTGCATGAATCTTACAGGAAATCTTTAATACCATATGGCAAGGTTCATTAATTTCATGAATTCTTTAGTACCAAATGGCATTGTGCACCTTCTATTTTTGTTTTCCCATTTTAACAGTTCTTGCTAAAATTTCTTCACTTTTGGACTTTGTCATTTAAGGCTATGTAATTGTCATATAAGATTATACAATAGAGAGAGGATACTGTTGCGTTATCCATAACTCTTCCTAAACAACAGAATGGATTTCAATAAAACTTCCAGAGTTTCTTATGTTTAGTTTTTGCAAGCATTATTTTTTCCAGAAGTTCTTCTGTAAAGAGGGCGCTCACTGTACGTCCTGTTATGCTGCTGTTGGTTTTTTTTTTAGTTCTTCAAAATAGAACAATAGGATTTGAAATGAAAAGTTTATAGTGTTGGGTCTTTTTGACCCCTGTATATCTCGGAAAGAACAACGGTAAGACATTACGCCAAATCTGTTGGCACACTACCGAATAAAGGTAATAACAATGGTACCGTACTCCAAGGCGCATTCAAAAGGGAAAGTCCACAAAAACAGACAAAACCGATAAGACGGAACAACTGAAAAACAACACATTCCTGACTTGGTACAGGCATTTTCCCAGGAAAATGGTGGGTTCTGATAGCAGATATGCAGATGCCACTCGTCTAACCCTAAGACGTTACCAAGTATAAAAACAATCGGTACATGTAAATTCTCTAATCCTAAGACATGACCAAATGTGAAACTAGAAAACAACTATCATATTCCCGACTCGGTACAGGCATTTCCCAAGAAAATAGTGGGTCAAACCTCCCACTTGTATGACAGTCCGTTAATAGTTCCGTCATATTGACAAATGGGGGGGGGGGGGGGGGGGGGGGTGCATGGGGATTAAACGTGACAAGTCGGGAAAATCCAGTAGTCAACTAGTGCCCAAAATCTGAAACTCATGACCATCCTGTTTGATTTGCGAATTGGCAAATTTATGTAGAGTACAAACGAAAAACGTAATAAAATCAGACGAATAATGAACCCTCAATATCCCAATCTATGAAAATACCCCCTCATATCCCCCATTTTTTTCTATATGCCCACTCCAGAAATTTTATAATTCATAAATACTGACACACACACAAACACAAATAAAAATATGACATTTGAACTTCTGAAAGTTTGTCGGCAAGCAAACCCGGCTTGGATTGAGTTGCGGGTAATGTACGTGAGGAGTACTGTAACGGACAGACATGCAAGATGGGTTATAATTAATCAAAATTATTGTATTTAAAAAATCGAATTATCTTTTTTTTTTATTTCTTTATTTCGTTTTGTCTTTTATTTTTTTCCTTCCATTTTCTTCATATTAGTCTATTTCGTTTTGCTTTCGTTGGTTTCGTTTCATTTCGTTTCCATTTCGTTGATTTCGTTTCGTTTTCGTTGATTTCGTTTCGTTTCGTTTCTATTTCGTTTCGCACTTTATATGTACCCCTCACTCCTACTACCCCTGTCAAAATGTCGATAGGACGCAAATCGCTTACTAATTTGCGTAGTGAAATGATTTTTCTTCAAGGAAAACCCGTTTTTTATATCTTCCTACCATCTACACCCCCATACTGACAGATAATCCTCAGATTTTGTTGACAATGGACACCTAAGTGGCAGCAAAGCGAAAGTAGGTCACGTGCGACATATTTCCGCCTTTCGGTCGTTCTCGGGTTTTATCATATGTAATTACTAAACACTAGAAACATTACAAGGCGCCAAAATATGACTGACAAAATGAATGAAAACTTCAGTGCTCTTTGGTATGCAAATAATACTAAAAATAAGGCATAGGAAATAATTGTATTTAAAAAACTTTATAATTATACAGTAACAATACGTATAGGAGAATGTCCAAGTAACTCTCCATTCCTTAAAAATAATGGAGATGGAATGGAGAGATACGAGGACATTCTCCAACTTAAAATCCACCCATTGTACTTTATTAATTGTATTAATTATTAATCTTGTAACAAAAAAAAAAGTCTGTGTATATTATCTAAAGTATAAAGAGAACAATAACTCCGCCCCTGTCCACATTGTTCATAACTCTCCATTCCTTGAAAATAATGGAGAGTTTAGACAATAGATTTACATCACAGGTGGATTTTAATGATATATAATTACGTTTCCCGAACTTTTCTTTCTGAACTTCTCAGGTATGTTTCGTAAGGCAATGATAAAACCCGAGAACGACGGAAAGGCGGAAATATGTCGCACGTGACCTACTTTCTCTTTGCTGCCACTTAGGTGTCCATTTTCAACAAAATCTGAGGATTATCTGTCATTATGGGGGTGTAGATGGTAGGAAGATATAAAAAAAACGGGTTTTCCTTGAAGAAAATTCATTCCACTACGCAAATTAGTAAGCGATTTGCGTCCTATCGACATTTTGACAGGGGAAATAGCGATTGAAGTGACAGGGGTAGTAGGAGTGAGTCCGGCCTTGTGGGGGGTTGTGGTATTTTAGGTACATAGCGAGCATATTTTTGACTCTACACAAGCGCCTGTGCTTCAGCGTTGGTTTTCACTCGTAGAACTGATCTGAGCTCATTCCAACGATCACACTGGTCTCCAATCCATATTCTGCTCAGATTACTCGATTTAGCATTCGATTCTCTTTTCCGGTGTTTTCTTTCTCAATATGTAAATCTTCTCTTTGGACCACGCTTCGAACTAGATTCTGACCACAGGTACTTGTGGACAGGACCCTATGTTGCTCCCTTTTTTTTCTTTTTTTTCTTCTTTTTTTTTTGAACATCGACTTTTTTTCATATAAACAACATTTTGCAACTTTCTATGTATCACTGTATGACATATATACAATAAATACAATCAAACAGTAGTTTCTATCCATGCCGGGTTTCTGACATGATATAAGTTAGAAGGTAAGTCACTCTTCTTTGTTTACATTGGGGTACTTGTTGTGCATTCATCTTAAATTTAGTGAATAAAAAAGGCCTACCTGTCTGGAAATTGGCTTATTCCTTCTCTGTATATATTATTCTCCCTGAAAACACACATCAATATTTATTTGCAGCAGCTGACAACTCTCCATGGAACATTTTCCACTCGCGATTTGCGATTTTCAGATGACATTTTTGAAAACTCGAATTAAAGCTACGGAAGTGTGATATTAGCGACATCTGCTGGTCATTTCAAATATTGACGATACGGTAAATCGCGAGAGTTCCGGGTAAAATTAAATTTTGCGCCAAAAAATTCCCGAACTTTTTACCCGGAACTCTCGCGTTTGAAGAGTTGTCAGCTTCTGCAAATAAATATTGATGTGTGTTTTCAGGGAGAATAATATATACAGAGAAGTAATAAGCCAATTTCCAGACCGGTAGACCTTTTTTATTCACTAAATTTAAGATGAATGCACAACAAGTATCCCAATGTAAACAAAGAAGAGTGACTTACCTTCTAACTTATCGTCACGGTATGTGTTTTCGTTTTATCCATTTTATTTTGATTTCCACAGTGCACGCATTATTTTTGACGTGTCTTCCGGTTTCTATTTATGGAACATAAACAAGACTACAGCGTGACATCTGTAAAAGATGTTAAAGTTTGCTTTTAAAGACCTAAGTACCAAAAACTGAACCTACCCACTGAACCATACTTTTTGTAATGCTAAAAATTTACTTCATTTATGAAATAGCTGGAAAAAAATCCAGAAGGGCTATATAAAATTTAACTATGTCGTCTGCCTCTCAGACACCTGCTCTTCCTGTCATGGGGTCACTGATCGTACTTGTAAACAAAAGAGCTGACTGAAATGTGCCTGTTTCTTACATAAAATACATGTCACTTTGTAGTGCATTGTGGTTTCAGCACTAAAAAAAACATCTAAAGTAAACACAATTTTGAAAGTGGTCATTTTCATACATTCTGTTATTTTATTTAGATGTAGTATGATTTGGTAAATGGCCAGAACCATGAAATTTTAAAACCAGCCATTTCCGTATTTTATATTCGTTTCCATCCCGTATATCGGCCTTGTTATTACTTCACACGAAAACAGATGACGCCATTTTACTGACAACAAAAGTTGCCAGATAATCGAGAGTATATTAAAATACAAGAATGGCTTTAAAAATAATCTTATGTACAAAGAAAGAAATATTTAACTAGCCATTCTTTGAAAATTCCAATCGTCATATGACTGTTAATCGCTCAGGGGCGGACCCAGAGACTCTGTTGACGGGGGGGGGGGGGGGGGGGGGGGCTCAGTTATGGAGCAATATTTTCAATAATTGATGGAACCAACTGTAGTCCCAAAGCGGTTCTGGCGTGTAGGTCGGTAAACCTTGTTTTCATTTCATTTAGCGTACAGTATAGAAAAGGTACAGTTATTGACTTCCTAAAGTAGTCTTCCGGACTCTCTGCTTCAACATTATCTCTCATTATTTGTTTCCCGCATATTCTACATGTAGGTTTGTTAACCTCTATGTCTAGCGGTTCACATATTTTAGCACTCCTCTCAAAACACTGGTGGTTGAATTGTTCAACATTTGCTCTGCAGTCTAGTGAGCTCTGAATTAAATTTACGCTTTATAAGGCTCTGCCTATGTCAAGTGATCTCTCTTGTAGTGATCTTGTAGAGGACCTTTGTAAGTTGGAATAACTTGTGTCCGATCCAAATGTTATATAGTTAACAATAAAATAAGCTTAATCTAAATGAATCCTAGACATCTCGGTACCTGGACATCTCGGTACTGACTTGGACATCTCGGTACTCGGTCCTGGACATTTCGGTACTGACCTGGACATCTCGGTACTCGGTACTGGATAGTTCGGGACTTGGATGAGACAATATTCCTTACTGACCACAATTGTTTGGTACTTATTAATTGTCAATATTTTTGTACTAGTAGTTCTTTAATATATATGAACCAAAAGTGTTTTTGATAATTCCAGTGTAGATCGATCCCGGAGATCGTTGTTTTAGTATACATTGATTTTTATTTATATTTTCATTATTTTGACCTTTGCTTCAGATTATCTGATATCCCCGATGTATGAAAGTTCGTCACCCTAACGATTCTTCTATAATTTCTATTATCATAAACATTTGATTATATTTTGGTTTGGTCTGATGTCATTTATGCACCATAAAAACGTAAACAATGAAAACTAGGTCAAAACCATATCGGATATTTCTCAAATAAAATTCAGCTTGTATCGTCTTTTGAAGTCAAACAAAAGATTAAAGCATTGATCTATGATTAAAGAAATTAAATTTGGTAATTAAAGCTATCTAATTAAAACAGTTATGTAATCAAAACAGAAATGAAAATAATCATCCCGTCAAGTTTATCTGTGATTTATTGATAAAGGGACTTAGTTATCAAAACAAAAGTTATTTACAAATATTAATGAATTGCCTCTTTGATGTCCATTTAATTAAAGATGATTAAACAACGTCTACATGTAAAAAAATTGTTTAAAAAGTTTTTAAATTCAATCAAATTATTCTTTTTATTATTCAGTACCGAGATGTCCAGTATAGAGTACCGAGATGTCCAGTACCGAGTACCGAGATGTCGCATATGTTCAGTACCGAGATGTCCTGATACCATCTAAATCTAGTGATCTGCTGAGCCCTTTCTTAAAAGCCAGGCACATTTGAACAATAACAATGGTTACTGTACGACAAAATCAAAGTTGCAAATGGAATTCAACAAAGAAGTTACATCAGCTTCTTCTGGTCTGGTGTATGTGTGTTTTGGCAGTTTTGTAAAGTGCTCAAGGGTTTGAGCAATAGCAGGGGAAAAAATCTAATTTAAGTCTATTTTATTTCTAATTAATTTTAATTATTTTATAAGTATTTATATTTTCATTTAAAGTTTAAAATATACTGTATTCATATATTTTCAAAACGGAAACTCGTGTATTTTTTTTTTTTTTTTTTGTAATACAGCAACATTTGCCTTTAATTTTTTTGTAAAAATAGATGATATTTAAAAAAGAATTTCCTTGAAAGAGCCTCAATTTACAGGTGTTGGTGGTTATACCTATATGAAATTGTGACACTAGACATGTGTATATAACGGTTTAGACAATACCTGATTAATTGGTATTTTGACAATACATTCATAAAAACTTCAAATAAACTTGAAAATTTGATTTAGCATAATTACCTATAATTACCTCTTTGAAGATTAATTCAACACAAAGAAATTAATTTGTATTTTCTTTTACTTTCATCACACAGATCGAAACCATTCGATTAAAACACAGGTACTTGTGGACAGGACCCTATGTTGCTCCCTTTATTTATATATTTTTTTTTTTAAGATGTCCCCCCCCTCCTTTTTTTTTTTTTTTTTTTTTTTTTTTTAACATCGACTTTTTTTCATATAAACAACATTTTGCAACTTTCTATGTATCACTGTATGACATATATACAATAAATACAATCAAGCAGTAGTTTCTATCCATGACGGGTTTCTGACATGATATAAGTTAGAAGGTAAGTCACTCTTCTTTGTTTACATTGGGATACTTGTTGTGTATTCATCTTAAATTTAGTGAATAAAAAAGGCCTACCTGTCTGGAAATTGGCTTATTCCTTCTCTGTATATATTATTCTCCCTGAAAACACACATCAATATTTATTTACAGCAGCTGACAACTCTCCATGGAGCATTTTCCACTAGCATTTTGCGATTTTCAGACGACATTTTTGAAAACTCGAATTAAAGCTACGGAAGTGTGTTTATTAGCGACATCTGCTGGTCATTTGAAATATTGACGATACGGTAAAACGCGAGAGTTCCGGAATTTTTTGGCGCAAATTTTAATCTTACCCGGAACTCTCGCGTTTTACCGTATCGTCAATATTTCAACATCTTAAAAAAAAAAAATTAAAAAAAAATAAAGGGAGCAACATAGGGTCCTGTCCACAAGTACCATTAAAAGCCATATCGTGACGTTAACTAACCTTGAAAAGCGTATGTTAATATATGTGCTTGACTTATTCGACGGGGGGGGGGGGGGGGGGCAACATCTTATAAAAAAAAGGGAGCAACATAGGGTTCTGTCCACAAGTACCTGTGATTCTGACATGTTTCTTTCATAGAAAACAATCTCAATACGCATGCGTAGCGTTCAAGTTCAACAGAGGTTGTATGAATACGGAAAATCTTCGGTGGGAATTATTGCATGACAGGACTTAATTCTCGCTACTTGTTTCCCCCTTTATTATATAGTAATGCGAGCTGAAAGACCAATTTTATTGCGTTTTTTAAATGTTTTAACAAGTTTAAATGATTTTATTATTAAAAGAATTGTGTTTTTATTTTTAGTCAAATATATAGCCAGTGGGACTTTAATCAATACAATGGCAAATTATAGTAAATAGCTGTGTCTCTGCTGTCTAAACGTTACATTTGATGATATGATGATTTCCGCTTTGTAATAGACAAACATGCTTAGTTGCATTTAGCGCACTGAAACTACAGTTCGAAGGTAGACATGTCGTTCAACTCCAACACATTATCTTACACAAGTCTTTACACTTACTCATAAATGATGAGTGCTAAGCGGAGAAGCAGCATATGCCAATTTTATAGTTTGGTTTTATCTACCCGAACTCGAACCCACGATCTACTACAATCGGAACGAGAACGCTAAAAGCCATTACACCACCGATAAGGTCACCTTTGTGAATAATAATTACCAAAGATATGTAGACGTGTCTAATCTAAACGTATAGGCTTTTTTGACATATTCCCAGAGAAACAATGGATGTATGTATAGGATCTTAAAAGAGTAATAGAATTTAATAAATGTTTAAAATAGTAACATTTGGCAAAATGTGGCTTGCATCATTTTAGATTCTAACATCATCCAGAAACATCTTACCATCTTAGAGAAATTTCCTTCTAGCATTTACAATTATCCAAACGGTTGTAAATGGTGTTGTACTATTATTTGCCTTGTATTCTGAGCGCAAACAACAGCATAAAATATGACTTGCGAGGATGTTGTAAAACACGTGGCTTCTAACCTTTGAGCATACCCGATGATGGTTAATCCTGAAATGCGTCATTTGCAATAGATTAGATATCTACGTTCTTATCATTACCAAGTCATAATCATGAGGAAGTGTACAAACAAAAATCGTAAAATTTGTCTGCATAAAGTCTAGATAGCAGCCATGTAACAACCAGTTATAAGAATTACTCTAATATTAATGGTATGGTTTTGTTTTGAAATCGCGTACAGATTTCAGACAAAAAGTATTGATATGATGTCTAGGACACTTTCATGCCATATTTTAGATTTATATCGTTGTCATTTTATGGGAGGACGAAGTAGAAGAAAAACCACATCGATTACACCTCACGATGGGCAGGAATCGAACTCAAAACTAAGGTGCTTATAGTCCGTTTGACTTCTATAAATCTCCAGAAACAAAATTCCTAAAAGTCCAGTTTTCAAATCAACATTGTTTATCTATATGTATATTAATATATGATATATACGAACTCTTAGAATTAATTTCAACAATTTTGGTCCATTTAAAAAAAAAAAGTTGCCCATTAGGTCTCCATGTTAATTATATTTTCTGAAGTGTAGAAATCTGCATGGAGTGAGTACAAATAGTGTAAGAGCCCAACCATCAAAACAAAATAACAGACATGTGCTTTCAATGTATATTTCATTGTACCATGTGACAGAGGACATATAAATATTAAAAGGCTACTCACTAACTGACCATTCAGGTGATAATCATTTGTTATTGATGTCCTAAAATATTTAAATGTCCTATGTCACATGGTAGAGTCTGTTATTTGTACTCACTCCATCCAGATTTTTACACTTCAGAAAATATAATTACATAGAGACCTAATGGATAACTTTTTTTTAATAATGGACCAAGCATTTTGAAATTAATTGTCAAGAGTTCATATATATCATATATTAATATACATCTAGAAAAAAAAAATTGATTTGAAAACTGTTTTTTTTAAGAATTTTTTTCTGGAGATTTATAGAAGTCAAACGGACTATACTCATTGAATACGAGTTACATAAAAGTAACAGCTTGGTCATGTGTACAGTGTTTAATACCATTTTGTATTTTGACAGTGCTACAAAGATTGACAATTTATAATAATTTGCCCATTTTTTTTTTTTTTTTTACAGTTTGTTGACAAGTTGAGATATAGACAACTTAGATGACCTGTTGGATCATCAATTAGAATGATTTCCTCCTGATTGAAGTGTTATAAGTGATGATATATACAAGGAAGAATTAAATGTTCAATATCACTCTCAATATACAGAACTGTCAAACTACTATCTGTTTAAACGAGAGGTAAGTCATTTTAGAAATTAATTTGTAAAAATCTGTATTAATGCAAATTATTTTGTTTTCATTCTTTTGGATTTATTTTTTTTAATAAAAACAGTTTTTAGCGGTTCAAATCAAATGATATTTTCAAGTCCAGCAGAAGTTAAAAAAAAGATGCATATACAACTTTAAATATAAACGTAGATAAAATGCGGAAGAATTTATTCCTGGGTGTGGGAGGATTTTATTTGCAATACGAAACAGATGAACCCAGAACCTTAGAAGCCCAGTATAAAATAAATTAAAAACAAATATTGTAACATTTTATTTAGGATTCGGTCATTACAATCCTCCATAAATATATAAGTAAGTATTATCTAGTCGATTTGAAAAGCTCATTAGAGCTTGTGCTGTACCTGCTTAATGAATATCAACTTTAAATAAAACTTTGGATTGAATTAAAAAATATATTAGCCAAAGCTTGTTGATTCCATTACGTTGGTCGCCATTGCTTTTAATGATTCATGTAGTTAATGGTTCAATCGGTTTATAATTCAGTTGGTTAATGGTTCAGTATGGTATTTGTTTTAATGGTTCATATAGTTCATGGTTCAATGGGTTTATGATTCAGTGTGGCAATCAATCGAAGCATAAGCATCAACAATCTTTGTTAGTAACTGTGGCCATATGGACAGAAGACATGGAGTTGTCTAATAAAAGTTTGAACTAAATCACTGCATCTATGGAGTCATCTATTTCAAGTTCAACGGAATAGATTCGATCAGCTCGCCTTTGTACATGTTTCTATAGCTCGTACAAATAAATTAGGGTGTATATATTTTCCAACAATACGTATATTGTATATGAATTTGTCACTATTGTAAGTTTCGTATCGAACATTTGGACGGTTAAAGAATACCATGGTTTCAGGATTGTCCAGTATCTGTAGTATCAACAAAACAACATGACACAAATGACTCCATTTATTTTAGATTTTGCTGTTGATAGGTCTCTACTCTTTCTTGGACTTGTTCATCCTCATCCGTTCGTGTACTATTTCTTAGGAGGTATATGTACATGACTGGTAATATCGTACTTGTGCCTTTTCAATAACCTTTACCTTATAGGTTTGTTTCAGCAATTATTGTACATTTCAAAACCGCTTTGAACTTTCAGATAACCTTGTAGATATTTGATGATACTTTTGTCGTTGTTACTTGTTTGTATTTGTTTCTTTGTTGTGAGTTTGGCCTTAATGATGGCGGTATTTGTGAGATAATTTATGCAGTAGCTAATATTCTCTCGATCATCCCTACATTAAAGGGAAAGAAAGCACATATGTAGTGGTTGTGGGTTAAATAATAATAGTACCGCTCACCTACGCACTGCGGACATGATTTATGCTAAGTTTGATGAAGACCTCGCCATGACGCTGAGAGGAAGAACAGTAATAAAAGCTCTGTTTCTTACATTTTTTCACGTTCAGTTTCATCCACAGCATATCTTATTAAACTTGTATTATTTTTTTTAATACATAATGGTTATAAAAAATGATGTCAACTATTTATTATTATTTTTATGGTTGGTTTATGATGTTTAATGCCACTTTCAACAATATTTCAGTTATATCGTGGCGGTCAGTTTTATTGGTGGAGGAAACAGGAGTATTCGCAGAAAACCACCGACCTGTCGCAATTAACTGAGAAACTTGGTCACATAACGTTGTATCGAGTACACCTCGTCATGAACCGGCGGGGTTCGAACTCACTACCTTAGTGGTGATAGGCACTAATTGCATAGGTAGTTGTAAATCCAACTACCATACGATCATGACCACGACGGCCCCTTAATTATGTTTAAGGTTTAGACACAAGCGGATAAAATCGGGACTACCTGACCTTTCGACTTTGAGCGTACCTGATGACGGTTATTCCAGATACGCGTCGTGCGAACTAAATTTGATATCTACGTTTTTATTACTATTACTGGGTCGATAACACTGCTGGTGGACTATTGGTTCCTTAGGGTATCATCCGCCCAGTAGTCAGTGTTTAGAAGCTGACATGGTTTATCAGATATATTTGTTATTGAAATTTACTCTTCTTAAATAATGTAATTATTCAGAAACTTATGGTTCTCCTCCCTCAGACAAATGTGACCTTAGCCGATTTTGGTGGTCCTGTTTAGGCCCAACACTTATTATTTGGCTTTCCAACCTTTCGACTTTCAGCATACCTGATGAAGGTTATGTCAGAAATGCGTCGTGCGCACTGAATTTGATATCTATGTTTTTATTGGAAGAAGAAACACCGAATATTTATTACATGCTGAACTTTGAACCCTCAGTCTTAACGTTAGTTCGTGGAAACCAGATTAACCAACACAAATCAAATGTATCATTTCATCAATTGTTAAAATTAAAATAAATAAAATACAACTTCCGTTAAAATGTTTCCTTATTCTCGCCTTATATCCTGAGGTCAACCTATCAACTTGAACTTTTACAATTGTGTTATTGCCATTATGTCAATGTGTAAATATATTCTCATGTCAGAATTGCTTTACATTGTTGAATTTGTACAAAAATTATTCGTTCGCAATTGTACGGAAAGCGAGAGGTATCTTCAGACTTTAGACTTCTGACTTCTGACTTCAGACTTCGGACTTCAGACTTCAGACTTTAGATATTATATTTCACTTTTTCTACTTCGGACTTCACACTTGAGTGCTATTGTGATATAAGCGCTATTATCAGCCATTGAAAACACGGCATTTTATTTAGACCGGTATTGCTACATTTGTAAGATAGAGTTGTCCACAGAGGAAAGAAATAGTCTTATAAAAGACTATTTTACCAAAGGATTAACTCAGAAAGAAATCCGGAATATATTGATGTGTCGTCATAATCATATAGTGAGCCACAGGCGCTTGTGTAGAGTCAAAAATATGCTCGTTATGTACCTAAAATACCACAAGGCCGGACTCACTCCTACTACCCCTGTCACTTCAATCGCTATTTCCTCTGTCAAAATGTCGATAGGACGCAAATCGCTTACAAATTTGCGTAGTGAAATGATTTTTCTTCAAGGAAAACCCGTTTTTTATATCTTCCTACCATATACCTTCCTTCCTTTCGATCGAAAGGCGGAAATATGTCGCACGTGACCTACTTTCGCTTTGCTGCCACTTTTTCTTTAGAAATGCCTGTACCAAGTCAGGGTCATTACGGTTTTCACAGTTTTCCGGTTGTTGACTGATTTTGTCTGTTTATATAATTATGAGTTTTGACTTTCCCTTTGTAAGATTGTTCGGAGTTCGGTAATTTTGTTATTACCTTTATTAGGTGTCCATTGTCAACAAAATATGAGGATTATCTGTCAGTATGGGGGTGTAGATGGTAGGAAGATATAAAAAAACGGGTTTTCCTTGAAGAAAAATCATTTCACTACGCAAATTAGTAAGCGATTTGCGTCCTATCGACATTTTGACAGGGGAAATAGCGATTGAAGTGACAGGGGTAGTAGGAGTGAGTCCGGCCTTGTGGTATTTTAGGTACATAGCGAGCATATTTTTGACTCTACACAAGCGCCTGTGAGTGAGCCTTGTTCATTTGAAACGCCTGGTTGTTCAACTTGTAGCTAAATTTTAACCAATGGTTAAAAATGATAACCTATGGTTAAAATTTAACCAAAGCACGCAATGCGTTGTTCATCTTATGGTTATACTGGTTAAAGCATGGTTAAACTGATTAATATTTAACCACGGTAGGCCCTATAGGGGCTCTGTTAAAATATTTAACCATTGGTTATCAATTCAAAATGGCTGCCAGACATGTTCTTTCTGTGATGCCTCCCGTACAAAACGTACAACCCAGAGTGTTTCGGGCAATTGAGCTCCGTGCAAATTGGCTCGAAATAGAAGTTTCTGAGGTGGATGGCATTTCCAATGAAATTGAATTTCTATTACCATTTACATTGTTCAAAACAGTGCATTACATTTGCGCGGAAAAATCCTACATTTGCGCGCATAACACCATTACATTTGCATTTATTTTTTCAAGGTAAATACAGGTAAATCAAGGTAAATTCAGATGAAAATAGTGGTTTACTAACCCATGGTTAGATCTTTAACCAATGGTTAAATATAAACATATGGTTAATTTAACAACAAGTTGAACAACCAGGCCCTGATGAAGAGCATGAATTTAAGGAAACGACATTTTGACACTCCTATCAGAGATGTTGTGGAAGTCTGAAGTCTGAAGATACCTCTCGCTTTCCGTACAATTGAATTGTTTTTTGTGGGTTTTTTTTTGTGTTTTTTGTGTTTTTTTTTCTTACCAAATAATGGTTTTGTTACATTTAAGTGAGGCCAATTCCAGTGCATGGATACAAAATAATGAAATACACACACACACACAAAAACAAAGAAATAAAATAAAATAACACACTGTCGGAATATAGTAACACAAAATTCAATCGACAAATCGTAGTAACAGTGGCAAAATTGATGACACTATTCACATAACACGACCGCTCACTTTTTTGGTTTGGTACAGGCACTTAATAAAAGTGACGGAGTTAAATTCGTATATAAAAACGAATTTTTTTATCTATTAACCAGCAGTGCTATCACAAACGAAGAATACCAAAAGTCCTCAGATATATTAAAATATAGTGACCACCCGGATACAAACATAAATAACACAAAGGTAAAAGAAAAAAAAACTTCACAAAAAACCAGGAGTGAAACAGGATGTTCTAGCATTTCCTGTACCATATATCACGACCGTCGTGAAGCCCTCTTATTTTATTTTAATCACTATTTACTGGGATTCTCCTCCCTTAAGCGACCATAACATATTTTGGATATCCTATTTAGCTTCTTTGGATTTCTTGACCCCCAAAGACTTTTAATTTATTTGGCGTACTTGACGGTTTTTTCAGAAACGCGTCATGTACACTAAATTAGATATCTATATATTTCTATTACACACAACACATTACATAAACAAGAAACTCTACATGTGGCATAATAACAAGGTAGTTATCTAATGTAGAACGTACAGCACGTTTATAGAATAACCTTCATCAGGTCACTGACAAACTTTATCACATAATGTTGTACACCTCATCCTGATCGAGAACGTCGGTGGTTTTCTCCGGGTCCTCCGGTTTCATCCACCTATAAAACTGACCACCACGACTATAACTGAAATATTGCTGAAAGTGGAGTTATTCACCATCAAACAAACAAACAAACCTTCATCAGGTAAAATTCATTGTCAAAGAATTGGAAAACCAAATAATTTAAGCGTTTTTGGGGAGCAAGTAAACCAGAATAACCAACATGGGCTATGGTTATCTATGCCTTAGGAAGATAACATTCTCTAAATAGGAAATATAATAGCGGTTCTATAGCGATCGATGCCTTTACAAATAGAACTAAATACAATCCAAAATAATTAATGCATTGATTCTGTGAAAGTGATATACGCTCTCTACATACAGTCAAACCTGTATTAAGAGGTCACCTTTGGGATAAAGAAAAGGTGACATCTTAAAAGAGGTTCAATTCATATGAAGACAAGAAAAAGGCGACCTTTTAATGCAGGTGACCACATGGGCAGGTTTGACTATATAATTTGGGGTGAAAATCTGAAAGTTTCAAATTGAATTTAACCATAGGTACCCGATTTGTGGACCCCCCTTTTTTAAATTTTTTAATTCATCACTTTTGTGGGACGTTTTCATTATAAACAGTGTTGAACAACTTCAAACATTACCAAAAGCTCAATCCGAGATCGATATAAGCCCATTTCTAAAAACACAAAAACCCTGGATCCTCTACTCTATTATATTAGAGTAGACGATCGAGGGTTTTTGTGTTTTTAGAAATGGGCTTATATCGATCTCGGATTGAGTTTTTGGTAATGTTTGAAGTTGTTCAACACTGTTTATAATGAAAACGTCCCACAAAAGTGATGAATTAAAAAAAAAAGGGGGGGTCCACAAATCGGGTACCTATGAATTTAACATTCTTTCATCCATATTATTCTACAATAAAGGTTAATTTACTGCAATATTCGTACTTAGCATGAAATTGCATTTTGTGTTCAGATATATATATATATATATTCATTCTTGTGGTTCGACAATACGAACTTCTAACAAGAAGAAGATAATTTTTGTCTTATTCATTTGTTTAAATTTCAGATGTATTTAAAACTGTTGATTTTCCTCCTGTTAGTAGGAGAAAGTCTAGGAAACGTTTTTGCCGTATCAAAGAACTTTCCAGAGTTTTATAGTCCACTTTCAAAACTTGTTATCGATGAGGCGAGTAGAAATATTTATATTGGTGGAAAAAACTTACTGCTTCATTTAAACGTTGATCTGCAGGAGATAGGATCTGATGTTATTGGTCCAGTGAACAACAGCAAAGAGTGCAAACCTTTCGATAGATCATGTATTTATAAAGCTGGAACAAGTTTTGTCAAAACCGATAACTACGTCAGCATTTTAAAGACTTATAAGAAAAATCACCTCCTTGTGTGTGGAACAGCTCGTCAAGGACTTTGCTACATGTACAATGCCTCAAATATTAACTCGTCACAGCATTTTAAAATCACAAAATACCGTGATGAATATAGAAATTTTATTGGCAGTGACAAATCCGCGGTGATGCACATAACAAAAAGTAGAGATGGTTACGACATGTTCTTCATTGGTCAAGGTTATGATGGAAGAAAGTTAGAATATTTCTACAAGGAGTTTGCTACACTAGATATCATGAGTTCCAGTGGATGGACATTCGATCATTTCTCGGCATTTAGTTTTTTATCCGTGTGCAATACAAAGAAAAATAGTTTCAAAATAAAATTTTTGTTTATTTTTGAAGCTGACAATTTCATATTCCATATTTTCATACGGTCGCTGAATGTGCCGGGATCCATATTATACGAAACTAGAATTTCAAGACTTTGTAAGAACAAGCTTACTTATGAATCTTATGAAGAAATGTCAATCTCATGTAATACGCCTACGAAATACAACAAGGGCTTGTCTGCTTATTTTCATGAAGATAGATTGTATATGACATTTGGAGTCAGAACATACTTATCTGGTATTTTTGAGGCAGACATTACGCAAGGATCTGTCGTTTGTGTCTACACAGTACAAGAGATCAAAGCAAAGTTTGACAATGAAGTGTTAACTAAATGTTTTACAGGAGAAAGTACATGGGGTTCCCCTTCATGGCAGTGTGGAGACAGAAAGATGTGTCCGCAATTAATTTTGGTAAGATACAATTTAACAGGTGTGCAATTTAGTGACCTTGCCAACAATGTTAGATTACTGGGTCTGCCAAGATGACCTACGAAATCAAATGACATCTATTCTATCAGCGGTCAAAACCGGCATCAGAGCTACTTTGGCACTAGCTACTTCCAGGTGGTAAATAAGGGTAATAACAAAATTACCGAACTCCGAGCAATCTTACAAAGGGAAAGTCAAAACTCATAAGTATATAAACAGACAAAATCAGTCAATAACCGGAAAACTGTGAAAACCGTAATGACCCTGACTTGGTACAGGCATTTCTATGTGAATCAGATGTAAATTCTGAAAAAATATAAAAATCTGTTAGAGTACATATAATCAAGGTCCCTCTACATATGCAACAACAGTAACACATTTGACTTCTTTACCCTTTACACAACTATTCCCCGCTCAAAACTAAAAGACAGATTAAAAGAATGAGTTCAATGTTGTTTCATTAGAAAAATGGCCAACGTAGTCATAAATATCATTTTTTAGATGGGACACATCTTATTTTGTTTAAAAACACCCTGATTCTAACAAAAAGTTCTCTGAAACTGACATCATCAAAATGGTCGAGTTCTTGAAAATAACATATTTGTTGTTTGATGGATATGTTTTTCCACAGATAGTTAGCATTGCCATGGGTACTGACTGTGCACCTCTTATCGCTGACTTAATTTTGTTTTCGTATGAGACAGATTTCATGCGGGAGTTTCTCAAGAATAACGAGTCCTTTCTCTAAATAATTCCAAAAGTAATAACTTCTTCTGTCACCACCATGACTTGGTTATCATAACGCGGAATATCTGTGTCATAAATGACCACGGATATGTTCCATTTGTTGTAATCACATTGCATCCCTTTTCCTCATTCATGACTTACCACTGGATTTTGACAAGAGTAATGCGACGGGAGCCACTAGTGGAGCAGGAACTGCCAACCTTTCCGGAGTAGCTGAATCCACCCTCGGTTTTTGTGGGGCTTGTGTTGCTAACTCTTTGGTTTTCTGTTCATTTGGCCATTGTCTGTTCTTTAAATTATGGCTTCTGCTTACCCCTTTGGTATCTTTAAACATTTTTACATTAAGCTGTGCCTTCTTATAATTTAACCAGGGAACATATTACACAATTGTCTCTTTTAAGAGTTTGGTACTTTGCCACGTGATTCAGTACTGTACTATTGATTGATACTCATTATTTGACTTATTATATTTATTCTGGCTCACAGGATCTATGGCCTCAGATGTGAAAGTTTGTAAAGATATTTGAATGTTATTTAAAAAAAACCCATTGAATAAACAAATAAAATTGAATTAATAGATAATGTGGGTAAACAAAAACAACCTTTATATTAAATCCTAGATTCTCCTTTCAAAGTCATAGGTGCCCTCAGCCGGATTTGACTATATGATATGGTTTTGGCCCTTTGGTGTCCTCGCTTCCAAAAACTTTTAAATTATTTGGTTTGATCCGACCATACCTGTTGAATGTTATTACAGACACGCGTCGTGCGCACTAAATTGGATATCTACATTTTATTGTAATATGTATTTTAGTGACTGTGATCATTACTTTAACTTTGAAGAACAGTCCCCTGGTAGACTTATCGCCCTACTTGTGCACAGTATCCTGATTCCCAACCCACCATAACTGTAATAGACATATTTATTGCATTAGTTTGTCGTTATCAACCTCACATATATGATCGGATGTCATTGTCAATTGTAATAGACATATTTATTGCATTAGTTTGTCGTTATCAACCTTACATATATGATCGGATGTCATTGTCAATTGTAATAGACATATTTATTGCATTAGTTTGTCGTTATCAACCTCACATATATGATCGCATGTCATTGTCAATTGTAATAGACATATTTATTGCATTAGTTTGTCGTTATCAACCTCACATATATGATCGGATGTCATTGTCAATTGTAATAGACATATTTATTGCATTAGTTTGTCGTTATCAACCTCACATATATGATCGGATGTCATTGTCAATTGTAATAGACATATTTATTGCATTAGTTTGTCGTTATCAACCTCACATATATGATCGCATGTCATTGTCAATTGTAATAGACATATTTATTGCATTAGTTTGTCGTTATCAACCTCACATATATGATCGCATGTCATTGTCAATTGTAATAGACATATTTATTGCATTAGTTTGTCGTTATCAACCTCACATATATGATCGGATGTCATTGTCAATTGTAATAGACATATTTATTGCATTAGTTTGTCGTTATCAACCTCACATATATGATCGCATGTCATTGTCAATTGTAATAGACATATTTATTGCATTAGTTTGTCGTTATCAACCTCACATATATGATCGGATGTCATTGTCAATTGTAATAGACATATTTATTGCATTAGTTTGTCGTTATCAACCTCACATATATGATCGCATGTCATTGTCAAAAACATATACAGTTAGTGTGTGATTAATGTGTTGCTTCTCGTTGCTTTTTTTCAGCAACCACATAAAAAGGTGACGTCACACATTTATGCATGCTATATGTGTTTATAGGATTGCTTGTCCTTTTTCTTTATATGTTGGGTATTATAATATATATAAAGATTGCCTGACAAATACAAAGACTCTTACTAACATTTAGTAATGTTACTAAACATGTGTAAATACACGTTTTATTCATTTACAAATATTTCTTTAATTTGTACATATAATTCGATTGTTTTATACAGAAATATAACTTATTTTCTAAGCGTTTCATAGTTGAGGAATACTGCAAAAGTTGGTGTTAACAGAAATCAATCAATCAGTTACAAATACACATGTTTCTATGGCGAAACGACTGATTTTTCATAATAAAACATTACTAATAAACATGTAACCTGAATTATTTTAAAACAATTACAGAAAATTGTCTCAAATTATGACCTTTTTAATTTGTTAAATTCTCGTCGTTAATGACTGTCGAAAGGAAATTGGCGGGACTTCTCATGCAGAAAATTAGCCACCGTGGTTATTTAAAATATTACGAAAATTTAACCAACTGGTTAAAGCACTTAGAATAGGAGAAAATAAAATATATGTTGGCTAAACCTCTAATAACAGTTTACATTTCTTACATGCTATATCTTATGTTACAGTTTTCACTAATTCGTATTCAGAGGCGGATTTAGAGGGGGGCGTGCGGGGCGTGCGCCCCCTAAAATTCGCAAAGCATATGTTATACAACGTTAATTAAGCAGTTCAACAAACAACTTTTTCATGAATGGTTAACTCGTGACCTGCAGTAAAATATTCCTACACATTGTAAATACACGTTGGGTGTGTTCGTTGATTCATATATGGATTCGCCGACAATTTCCGCTTTTGTTTGTCTATGAACAAGAACGGTCGAATCATATGTTTTCAATGAATGAATCAAACGACGAAAAGAAAAGCTCCATCCGGACGGGCAGTATTAACTAGAACTACCCGAAAGGACAAGCACCGAAAGTACAGACCAATTATGAAATGAGGAATGCGTTAAAACTAAACCAATAGTTCTTTGAAGGGTTAAAATATCGTGATCGATCAGTCATGAGTTGAACAATTCGCATCACGGTTGTTAAAAAAAAGTTTTACTTTAGGTTCTTATAATCTGACAAAAATATACTGTTAACAATTATCCGACAAAATCAAGACTCAAAATCAAGTTTTTTTGGCTTGATAAAAATGGTGTGGTTGGTTCAAAATTGTCGTTCAAATAAATGTCTGTAATTCCTAAAATCCCCAGAGCTTCAAGGGGGCTTTGCTCCCCCTCCCCCCCCCATCCCCTGGCCCCCTACCAGGGTTCTGCCCTGGACCAGCTGGGGACCTTAAGCGGTCCCCAGACCCCTCGCCTACTCACGCCCCCCTAACCACAAATCCCTGGTATTAGTTTGCTCAATAAAACAAGCACAAACGATCCACATCTTCTCTCATTTACTAATTAAAAAACAAGAATTAATCACTTGTTAAAAACAGCATGGTTAATTCATGAATTAATACCAATAACTGTTTTAACATTATTATTGTTGGTTCTAACTTTAATAATACTAATAATTGTTTTAATCTTCAAGTCATAACTGAATGATGTTAACTAATATGTTTATTTTCATTGTAATTTACTGTATGCATTTTCGGTCCTTATTGTTAACAAGTTTGTGTGTAAACACTTTATTTATTTTTAACAAATTTGTGTGTAAGCACTTTATTTATTGTTAGCAAGTTTGTGTGTAAACACTTTATTTATTATACCCCCGCTCCCAGAAGGGGGAGGGGGTATACTGTTTTACCTCTGTCCGTCTGTCCGTCTGTCCGTCCGTCCTTCCGTCTTTCGTCGCACTTTTTTCAGTAACTGTTGATGGCAGAAATCTGATATTTGGTCACAAGCGTCATATAGGTATACCATATTGTGGGTAGCGTTTTTGGATCCGTCAGATTTCTACTTCCTGTTTGCCGACTTAGTTGGTTTTTATACACATTGAACATATATGCACATTTTTCGTCACATTTTTCTCAGCAGCTATTGATGACAGGAATCTGATATTTGGTCACAAGCTTCATATATGTATGCCATATTGTGGGAAGCGTTTTTGGATCCGTCAGATTCCTACTTCCTGTTTGCCGACTTAGTTGGTTTTTTATACACATTGAACATATATGCACATTTTTCGTCACTTTATTCTCAGCAACTATTGATGGCAAAAATCTGATATTTGGTCACAAGCTTCATATAGGTACCCCATATCATGGGAAACATTTTTGGACCCATCAGATTCCTAATTCCTGTTTGCCGACTTTGTTGATTTTTATACACATTGAACATATATGCTCATTTTTCGTCGCATTTTTCTCAGCAACTATTGATGACAGGAATCTGATATTTGGTCACAAGCTTCATATATGTATGCCATATTGTGGGAAGCGTTTTTGGACCCGTCAGATTCCTACTTCCTGTTTGCCGACTTTGTTGATTTTTATACACATTGAACATATATGCTCATTTTTCGTCGCATTTTTCTCAGCAGCTATTGATGACAGGAATCTGATATTTGGTCACAAGCTTCATATATGTATGCCATATTATGGGAAGCGTTTTTGGACTCGTCAGATTCCTACTTCCTGTTTGCCGACTTAGTTGGTTTTTAAACACATTGAACATATATGCACATTTTTCGTCACATTTTTCTCAGCAGCTATTGATGACAGGAATCTGATATTTGGTCACAAGCTTCATATATGTATGCCATATTGTGGGAAGCGTTTTTGGACCCGTCAGATTCCTACTTCCTGTTTGCCGACTTAGTTGGTTTTTAAACACATTGAACATATATGCACATTTTTCGTAACATTTTTCTCAGCAACTATTCATGGTAGAGATCTGATATTTGGTTACAAGCTTCATATATGTACCCCATGTCGTGGGAAGCGTTGTTGGACCCATCAGATTCCTACTTCCTGTTTTCCGATGAGCGGGGGTATCATAAGTGAGCATTAGCTCACAGTTCATCTTGTTGTTAACAAGTTTGTGTGTAAGTAATTTATTTATTGTTAACAAGTTTGTGTGTAAACACTGTATTTATTGTTAACAAATTTGTGTGTAAACACTTTATTTATTGTTAACAAGTATGTGTGTAAACACTTTATTTATTGTTAACAAGTTTGTGTGTAAACACTTTATTTATTTTTAACAAGTTTGTGTGTAAGCACTTTATTTATTGTTAGCAAGTTTGTGTGTAAACACTTTATTTATTATACCCCCGCTCCCAGAAGGGGGAGGGGGTATACTGTTTTACCTCTGTCCGTCTGTCCGTCCGTCCTTCCGTCTTTCGTCGCACTTTTTGCAGTAACTGTTGATGGCAGAAATCTGATATTTGGTCACAAGCTTCATATATGTATGCCATATTGTGGGAAGCGTTTTTGGACCCGTCAGATTTCTACTTCCTGTTTGCCGACTTAGTTGGTTTTTATACAAATTGAACATATATGCACATTTTTCGTCACATTTTTCTCAGCAGCTATTGATGACAGGAATCTGATATTTGGTCACAAGCTTCATATATGTATGCCATATTGTGGGAAGCGTTTTTGGACCCGTCAGATTTCTACTTCCTGTTTGCCGACTTAGTTGGTTTTTATACACATTGAACATATATGCACATTTTTCGTCACATTTTTCTCAGCAGCTATTGATGACAGGAATCTGATATTTGGTGACAAGCTTCATATATGTATGCCATATTGTGGGAAGCGTTTTTGGACCCGTCAGATTCCTACTTCCTGTTTGCCGACTTAGTTGGTTTTTAAACACATTGAACATATATGCACATTTTTCGTAACATTTTTCTCAGCAACTATTCATGGTAGAGATCTGATATTTGGTTACAAGCTTCATATAGGTACCCCATGTCGTGGGAAGCGTTGTTGGACCCATCAGATTCCTACTTCCTGTTTTCCGATGAGCGGGGGTATCATAAGTGAGCATTAGCTCACAGTTCATCTTGTTGTTAACAAGTTTGTGTGTAAGTACTTTATTTATTGTTAACAAGTTTGTGTGTAAACACTGTATTTATTGTTAACAAATTTGTGTGTAAACACTTTATTTATTGTTAACAAGTATGTGTGTAAACACTTTATTTATTGTTAACAAGTTTGTGTGTAAACACTTTATTTATTTTTAACAAGTTTGTGTGTAAGCACTTTATTTATTGTTAGCAAGTTTGTGTGTAAACACTTTATTTATTATACCCCCGCTCCCAGAAGGGGGAGGGGGTATACTGTTTTACCTCTGTCCGTCCGTCCTTCCGTCTTTCGTCGCACTTTTTTCAGTAACTGTTGATGGCAGAAATCTGATATTTGGTCACAAGCTTTATATATGTATGCCATATTGTGGGAAGCGTTTTTGGATCCGTCAGATTCCTACTTCCTGTTTGCCGACTTAGTTGGTTTTTTATACACATTGAACATATATGCACATTTTTCGTCACATTTTTCTCAGCAGCTATTGATGACAGGAATCTGATATTTGGTCACAAGCTTCATATATGTATGCCATATTGTGGGAAGCGTTTTTGGATCCGTCAGATTCCTACTTCCTGTTTGCCAACTTAGTTGGTTTTTATACACATTGAACATATATGCACATTTTTCGTCACATTTTTCTCAGCAGCTATTGATGACAGGAATCTGATATTTGTTCACAAGCTTCATATATGTATGCCATATTGTGGGAAGCGTTTTTGGACCCGTCAGATTCCTACTTCCTGTTTGCCGACTTAGTTAGTTTTTATACACATTGAACATATATGCACATTTTTCGTCACATTTTTCTCAGCAGCTATTGATGACAGGAATCTGATACTTGGTCACAAGCTTCATATATGTATGCCATATTGTGGGAAGCGTTTTTGGATCCGTCAGATTCCTACTTCCTGTTTGCCGACTTAGTTGGTTTTTATACACATTGAACATATATGCACATTTTTCGTCACATTTTTCTCAGCAGCTATTGATGACAGGAATCTGATATTTGGTCACAAGCTTCATATATGTATGCCATATTGTGGGAAGCGTTTTTGGACCCGTCAGATTCCTACTTCCTGTTTGCCGACTTAGTTGGTTTTTATACACATTGAACATATATGCACATTTTTCGTCACATTTTTCACAGCAGCTATTGATGACAGGAATCTGATATTTGGTCACAAGCTTCATATATGTATGCCATATTGTGGGAAGCGTTTTTGGACCCGTCAGATTCCTACTTCCTGTTTGCCGACTTAGTTGGTTTTTATATACATTGAACATATATGCACATTTTTCGTCACATTTTTCTCAGCAGCTATTGATGACAGGAATCTGATATTTGGTCACAAGCTTCATATATGTATGCCATATTGTGGGAAGCGTTTTTGGACCCGTCAGATTCCTAATTCCTGTTTGCCGACTTAGTTGGTTTTTATACACATTGAACATATATGCACATTTTTCGTCACATTTTTCTCAGCAGCTATTGATGACAGGAATCTGATATTTGGTCACAAGCTTCATATATGTGTGCCATATTGTGGGAAACGTTTTTGGACCCGTCAGATTCCTACTTCCTGTTTGCCGACTTAGTTAGTTTTTATACACATTGAACATATATGCACATTTTTCGTCACATTTTTCTCAGCAGCTATTGATGACAGGAATCTGATACTTGGTCACAAGCTTCATATATGTATGCCATATTGTGGGAAGCGTTTTTGGATCCGTCAGATTCCTACTTCCTGTTTGCCGACTTAGTTGGTTTTTATACACATTGAACATATATGCACATTTTTCGTCACATTTTTCTCAGCAGCTATTGATGACAGGAATCTGATATTTGGTCACAAGCTTCATATATGTATGCCATATTGTGGGAAGCGTTTTTGGACCCGTCAGATTCCTACTTCCTGTTTGCCGACTTAGTTGGTTTTTATACACATTGAACATATATGCACATTTTTCGTCACATTTTTCACAGCAGCTATTGATGACAGGAATCTGATATTTGGTCACAAGCTTCATATATGTATGCCATATTGTGGGAAGCGTTTTTGGACCCGTCAGATTTCTACTTCCTGTTTGCCGACTTAGTTGGTTTTTTATACACATTGAACATATATGCACATTTTTCGTCACATTTTTCTCAGCAGCTATTGATGACAGGAATCTGATATTTGGTCACAAGCTTCATATATGTATGCCATATTGTGGGAAGCATTTTTGGACCCGTCAGATTCCTACTTCCTGTTTGCCGACTTAGTTGGTTTTTATATACATTGAACATATATGCACATTTTTCGTCACATTTTTCTCAGCAGCTATGGATGACAGGAATCTGATATTTGGTCACAAGCTTCATATATGTATGCCATATTGTGGGAAGCGTTTTTGGACCCGTCAGATTCCTAATTCCTGTTTGCCGACTTAGTTGGTTTTTATACACATTGAACATATATGCACATTTTTCGTCACATTTTTCTCAGCAGCTATTGATGACAGGAATCTGATATTTGGTCACAAGCTTCATATATGTGTGCCATATTGTGGGAAGCGTTTTTGGACCCGTCAGATTCCTACTTCCTGTTTGCCGACTTAGTTAGTTTTTATACACATTGAACATATATGCACATTTTTCGTCACATTTTTCTCAGCAGCTATTGATGACAGGAATCTGATATTTGGTCACAAGCTTCATATATGTATGCCATATTGTGGGAAGCGTTTTTGGATCCGTCAGATTCCTACTTCCTGTTTGCCAACTTAGTTGGTTTTTATACACATTGAACATATATGCACATTTTTCGTCACATTTTTCTCAGCAGCTATTGATGACAGGAATCTGATATTTGTTCACAAGCTTCATATATGTATGCCATATTGTGGGAAGCGTTTTTGGACCCGTCAGATTTCTACTTCCTGTTTGCCGACTTAGTTGGTTTTTTATACACATTGAACATATATGCACATTTTTCGTCACATTTTTCTCAGCAGCTATTGATGACAGGAATCTGATATTTGGTCACAAGCTTCATATATGTATGCCATATTGTGGGAAGCGTTTTTGGACCCGTCAGATTCCTACTTCCTGTTTGCCGACTTAGTTGGTTTTTATATACATTGAACATATATGCACATTTTTCGTCACATTTTTCTCGGCAGCTATTGATGACAGGAATCTGATATTTGGTCACAAGCTTCATATATGTATGCCATATTGTGGGAAGCGTTTTTGGACCCGTCAGATTCCTACTTCCTGTTTGCCGACTTAGTTGGTTTTTATACACATTGAACATATATGCACATTTTTCGTCACATTTTTCTCAGCAGCTATTGATGACAGGAATCTGATATTTGGTCACAAGCTTCATATATGTGTGCCATATTGTGGGAAGCGTTTTTGGACCCGTCAGATTCCTACTTCCTGTTTGCCGACTTAGTTAGTTTTTATACACATTGAACATATATGCACATTTTTCGTCACATTTTTCTCAGCAGCTATTGATGACAGGAATCTGATATTTGGTCACAAGCTTCATATATGTATGCCATATTGTGGGAAGCGTTTTTGGACCCGTCAGATTCCTACTTCCTGTTTGCCGACTTAGTTGGTTTTTATACACATTGAACATATATGCACATTTTTCGTCACATTTTTCTCAGCAGCTATTGATGACAGGAATCTGATATTTGGTCACAAGCTTCATATATGTATGCCATATTGTGGGAAGCGTTTTTGGATCCGTCAGATTCCTACTTCCTGTTTGCCAACTTAGTTGGTTTTTATACACATTGAACATATATGCACATTTTTCGTCACATTTTTCTCAGCAGCTATTGATGACAGGAATCTGATATTTGTTCACAAGCTTCATATATGTATGCCATATTGTGGGAAGCGTTTTTGGACCCGTCAGATTCCTACTTCCTGTTTGCCGACTTAGTTAGTTTTTATACACATTGAACATATATGCACATTTTTCGTCACATTTTTCTCAGCAGCTATTGATGACAGGAATCTGATACTTGGTCACAAGCTTCATATATGTATGCCATATTGTGGGAAGCGTTTTTGGATCCGTCAGATTCCTACTTCCTGTTTGCCGACTTAGTTGGTTTTTATACACATTGAACATATATGCACATTTTTCGTCACATTTTTCTCAGCAGCTATTGATGACAGGAATCTGATATTTGGTCACAAGCTTCATATATGTATGCCATATTGTGGGAAGCGTTTTTGGACCCGTCAGATTCCTACTTCCTGTTTGCCGACTTAGTTGGTTTTTATACACATTGAACATATATGCACATTTTTCGTCACATTTTTCTCAGCAGCTATTGATGACAGGAATCTGATATTTGGTCACAAGCTTCATATATGTATGCCATATTGTGGGAAGCGTTTTTGGACCCGTCAGATTCCTACTTCCTGTTTGCCGACTTAGTTGGTTTTTATACACATTGAACATATATGCACATTTTTCGTCACATTTTTCTCAGCAGTTATTGATGACAGGAATCTGATATTTGGTCACAAGCTTCATATATGTATGCCATATTGTGGGAAGCGTTTTTGGATCCGTCAGATTCCTACTTCCTGTTTGCCGACTTAGTTGGTTTTTATACACATTGAACATATATGCACATTTTTCGTCACATTTTTCTCAGCAGCTATTGATGACAGGAATCTGATATTTGGTCACAAGCTTCATATATGTATGCCATATTGTGGGAAGCGTTTTTGGACCCGTCAGATTCCTACTTCCTGTTTGCCGACTTAGTTGGTTTTTATACACATTGAACATATATGCACATTTTTCGTCACATTTTTCTCAGCAGCTATTGATGACAGGAATCTGATATTTGGTCACAAGCTTCATATATGTATGCCATATTGTGGGAAGCGTTTTTGGATCCGTCAGATTCCTACTTCCTGTTTGCCAACTTAGTTGGTTTTTATACACATTGAACATATATGCACATTTTTCGTCACATTTTTCTCAGCAGCTATTGATGACAGGAATCTGATATTTGTTCACAAGCTTCATATATGTATGCCATATTGTGGGAAGCGTTTTTGGACCCGTCAGATTCCTACTTCCTGTTTGCCGACTTAGTTAGTTTTTATACACATTGAACATATATGCACATTTTTCGTCACATTTTTCTCAGCAGCTATTGATGACAGGAATCTGATATTTGGTCACAAGCTTCATATATGTATGCCATATTGTGGGAAGCGTTTTTGGACCCGTCAGATTCCTACTTCCTGTTTGCCGACTTAGTTGGTTTTTATACACATTGAACATATATGCACATTTTTCGTCACATTTTTCTCAGCAGCTATTGATGACAGGAATCTGATATTTGGTCACAAGCTTCATATATGTATGCCATATTGTGGGAAGCGTTTTTGGATCCGTCAGATTCCTACTTCCTGTTTGCCAACTTAGTTGGTTTTTATACACATTGAACATATATGCACATTTTTCGTCACATTTTTCTCAGCAGCTATTGATGACAGGAATCTGATATTTGTTCACAAGCTTCATATATGTATGCCATATTGTGGGAAGCGTTTTTGGACCCGTCAGATTCCTACTTCCTGTTTGCCGACTTAGTTAGTTTTTATACACATTGAACATATATGCACATTTTTCGTCACATTTTTCTCAGCAGCTATTGATGACAGGAATCTGATACTTGGTCACAAGCTTCATATATGTATGCCATATTGTGGGAAGCGTTTTTGGATCCGTCAGATTCCTACTTCCTGTTTGCCGACTTAGTTGGTTTTTATACACATTGAACATATATGCACATTTTTCGTCACATTTTTCTCAGCAGCTATTGATGACAGGAATCTGATATTTGGTCACAAGCTTCATATATGTATGCCATATTGTGGGACGCGTTTTTGGACCCGTCAGATTCCTACTTCCTGTTTGCCGACTTAGTTGGTTTTTATACACATTGAACATATATGCACATTTTTCGTCACATTTTTCACAGCAGCTATTGATGACAGGAATCTGATATTTGGTCACAAGCTTCATATATGTATGCCATATTGTGGGAAGCGTTTTTGGACCCGTCAGATTTCTACTTCCTGTTTGCCGACTTAGTTGGTTTTTTATACACATTGAACATATATGCACATTTTTCGTCACATTTTTCTCAGCAGCTATTGATGACAGGAATCTGATATTTGGTCACAAGCTTCATATATGTATGCCATATTGTGGGAAGCGTTTTTAGACCCGTCAGATTCCTACTTCCTGTTTGCCGACTTAGTTGGTTTTTATATACATTGAACATATATGCACATTTTTCGTCACATTTTTCTCGGCAGCTATTGATGACAGGAATCTGATATTTGGTCACAAGCTTCATATATGTATGCCATATTGTGGGAAGCGTTTTTGGACCCGTCAGATTCCTACTTCCTGTTTGCCGACTTAGTTGGTTTTTATACACATTGAACATATATGCACATTTTTCGTCACATTTTTCTCAGCAGCTATTGATGACAGGAATCTGATATTTGGTCACAAGCTTCATATATGTATGCCATATTGTGGGAAGCGTTTTTGGACCCGTCAGATTCCTACTTCCTGTTTGCCGACTTAGTTGGTTTTTATACACATTGAACATATATGCACATTTTTCGTCACATTTTTCTCAGCAGCTATTGATGACAGGAATCTGATATTTGTTCACAAGCTTCATATATGTATGCCATATTGTGGGAAGCGTTTTTGGACCCGTCAGATTCCTACTTCCTGTTTGCCGACTTAGTTAGTTTTTATACACATTGAACATATATGCACATTTTTCGTCACATTTTTCTCAGCAGCTATTGATGACAGGAATCTGATACTTGGTCACAAGCTTCATATATGTATGCCATATTGTGGGAAGCGTTTTTGGATCCGTCAGATTCCTACTTCCTGTTTGCCGACTTAGTTGGTTTTTATACACATTGAACATATATGCACATTTTTCGTCACATTTTTCTCAGCAGCTATTGATGACAGGAATCTGATATTTGGTCACAAGCTTCATATATGTATGCCATATTGTGGGAAGCGTTTTTGGACCCGTCAGATTCCTACTTCCTGTTTGCCGACTTAGTTGGTTTTTATACACATTGAACATATATGCACATTTTTCGTAACATTTTTCACAGCAGCTATTGATGACAGGAATCTGATATTTGGTCACAAGCTTCATATATGTATGCCATATTGTGGGAAGCGTTTTTGGACCCGTCAGATTTCTACTTCCTGTTTGCCGACTTAGTTGGTTTTTTATACACATTGAACATATATGCACATTTTTCGTCACATTTTTCTCAGCAGCTATTGATGACAGGAATCTGATATTTGGTCACAAGCTTCATATATGTATGCCATATTGTGGGAAGCGTTTTTGGATCCGTCAGATTCCTACTTCCTGTTTGCCAACTTAGTTGGTTTTTATACACATTGAACATATATGCACATTTTTCGTCACATTTTTCTCAGCAGCTATTGATGACAGGAATCTGATATTTGTTCACAAGCTTCATATATGTATGCCATATTGTGGGAAGCGTTTTTGGACCCGTCAGATTCCTACTTCCTGTTTGCCGACTTAGTTAGTTTTTATACACATTGAACATATATGCACATTTTTCGTCACATTTTTCTCAGCAGCTATTGATGACAGGAATCTGATACTTGGTCACAAGCTTCATATATGTATGCCATATTGTGGGAAGCGTTTTTGGATCCGTCAGATTCCTACTTCCTGTTTGCCGACTTAGTTGGTTTTTATACACATTGAACATATATGCACATTTTTCGTCACATTTTTCTCAGCAGCTATTGATGACAGGAATCTGATATTTGGTCACAAGCTTCATATATGTATGCCATATTGTGGGAAGCGTTTTTGGACCCGTCAGATTTCTACTTCCTGTTTGCCGACTTAGTTGGTTTTTTATACACATTGAACATATATGCACATTTTTCGTCACATTTTTCTCAGCAGCTATTGATGACAGGAATCTGATATTTGGTCACAAGCTTCATATATGTATGCCATATTGTGGGAAGCGTTTTTGGACCCGTCAGATTCCTACTTCCTGTTTGCCGACTTAGTTGGTTTTTATATACATTGAACATATATGCACATTTTTCGTCACATTTTTCTCGGCAGCTATTGATGACAGGAATCTGATATTTGGTCACAAGCTTCATATATGTATGCCATATTGTGGGAAGCGTTTTTGGACCCGTCAGATTCCTACTTCCTGTTTGCCGACTTAGTTGGTTTTTATACACATTGAACATATATGCACATTTTTCGTCACATTTTTCTCAGCAGCTATTGATGACAGGAATCTGATATTTGGTCACAAGCTTCATATATGTATGCCATATTGTGGGAAGCGTTTTTGGATCCGTCAGATTCCTACTTCCTGTTTGCCAACTTAGTTGGTTTTTATACACATTGAACATATATGCACATTTTTCGTCACATTTTTCTCAGCAGCTATTGATGACAGGAATCTGATATTTGTTCACAAGCTTCATATATGTATGCCATATTGTGGGAAGCGTTTTTGGACCCGTCAGATTCCTACTTCCTGTTTGCCGACTTAGTTAGTTTTTATACACATTGAACATATATGCACATTTTTCGTCACATTTTTCTCAGCAGCTATTGATGACAGGAATCTGATACTTGGTCACAAGCTTCATATATGTATGCCATATTGTGGGAAGCGTTTTTGGATCCGTCAGATTCCTACTTCCTGTTTGCCGACTTAGTTGGTTTTTATACACATTGAACATATATGCACATTTTTCGTCACATTTTTCTCAGCAGCTATTGATGACAGGAATCTGATATTTGGTCACAAGCTTCATATATGTATGCCATATTGTGGGAAGCGTTTTTGGACCCGTCAGATTCCTACTTCCTGTTTGCCGACTTAGTTGGTTTTTATACACATTGAACATATATGCACATTTTTCGTCACATTTTTCACAGCAGCTATTGATGACAGGAATCTGATATTTGGTCACAAGCTTCATATATGTATGCCATATTGTGGGAAGCGTTTTTGGACCCGTCAGATTCCTACTTCCTGTTTGCCGACTTAGTTGGTTTTTATACACATTGAACATATATGCACATTTTTCGTCACATTTTTCTCAGCAGCTATTGATGACAGGAATCTGATATTTGGTCACAAGCTTCATATATGTATGCCATATTGTGGGAAGCGTTTTTGGATCCGTCAGATTCCTACTTCCTGTTTGACGACTTAGTTGGTTTTTATACACATTGAACATATATGCACATTTTTCGTCACATTTTTCTCAGCAGCTATTGATGACAGGAATCTGATATTTGGTCACAAGCTTCATATATGTATGCCATATTGTGGGAAGCGTTTTTGGACCCGTCAGATTCCTACTTCCTGTTTGCCGACTTAGTTGGTTTTTATACACATTGAACATATATGCACATTTTTCGTCACATTTTTCTCAGCAGCTATTGATGACAGGAATCTGATATTTGGTCACAAGCTTCATATATGTATGCCATATTGTGGGAAGCGTTTTTGGATCCGTCAGATTCCTACTTCCTGTTTGCCAACTTAGTTGGTTTTTATACACATTGAACATATATGCACATTTTTCGTCACATTTTTCTCAGCAGCTATTGATGACAGGAATCTGATATTTGTTCACAAGCTTCATATATGTATGCCATATTGTGGGAAGCGTTTTTGGACCCGTCAGATTCCTACTTCCTGTTTGCCGACTTAGTTAGTTTTTATACACATTGAACATATATGCACATTTTTCGTCACATTTTTCTCAGCAGCTATTGATGACAGGAATCTGATATTTGGTCACAAGCTTCATATATGTATGCCATATTGTGGGAAGCGTTTTTGGACCCGTCAGATTCCTACTTCCTGTTTGCCGACTTAGTTGGTTTTTATACACATTGAACATATATGCACATTTTTCGTCACATTTTTCTCAGCAGCTATTGATGACAGGAATCTGATATTTGGTCACAAGCTTCATATATGTATGCCATATTGTGGGAAGCGTTTTTGGATCCGTCAGATTCCTACTTCCTGTTTGCCGACTTAGTTGGTTTTTATACACATTGAACATATATGCACATTTTTCGTCACATTTTTCTCAGCAGCTATTGATGACAGGAATCTGATATTTGGTCACAAGCTTCATATATGTATGCCATATTGTGGGAAGCGTTTTTGGACCCGTCAGATTCCTACTTCCTGTTTGCCGACTTAGTTGGTTTTTATACACATTGAACATATATGCACATTTTTCGTCACATTTTTCTCAGCAGCTATTGATGACAGGAATCTGATATTTGGTCACAAGCTTCATATATGTATGCCATATTGTGGGAAGCGTTTTTGGATCCGTCAGATTCCTACTTCCTGTTTGCCAACTTAGTTGGTTTTTATACACATTGAACATATATGCACATTTTTCGTCACATTTTTCTCAGCAGCTATTGATGACAGGAATCTGATATTTGTTCACAAGCTTCATATATGTATACCATATTGTGGGAAGCGTTTTTGGACCCGTCAGATTCCTACTTCCTGTTTGCCGACTTAGTTAGTTTTTATACACATTGAACATATATGCACATTTTTCGTCACATTTTTCTCAGCAGCTATTGATGACAGGAATCTGATATTTGGTCACAAGCTTCATATATGTATGCCATATTGTGGGAAGCGTTTTTGGACCCGTCAGATTCCTACTTCCTGTTTGCCGACTTAGTTGGTTTTTATACACATTGAACATATATGCACATTTTTCGTCACATTTTTCTCAGCAGCTATTGATGACAGGAATCTGATATTTGGTCACAAGCTTCATATATGTATGCCATATTGTGGGAAGCGTTTTTGGATCCGTCAGATTCCTACTTCCTGTTTGCCAACTTAGTTGGTTTTTATACACATTGAACATATATGCACATTTTTCGTCACATTTTTCTCAGCAGCTATTGATGACAGGAATCTGATATTTGTTCACAAGCTTCATATATGTATGCCATATTGTGGGAAGCGTTTTTGGACCCGTCAGATTCCTACTTCCTGTTTGCCGACTTAGTTAGTTTTTATACACATTGAACATATATGCACATTTTTCGTCACATTTTTCTCAGCAGCTATTGATGACAGGAATCTGATACTTGGTCACAAGCTTCATATATGTATGCCATATTGTGGGAAGCGTTTTTGGATCCGTCAGATTCCTACTTCCTGTTTGCCGACTTAGTTGGTTTTTATACACATTGAACATATATGCACATTTTTCGTCACATTTTTCTCAGCAGCTATTGATGACAGGAATCTGATATTTGGTCACAAGCTTCATATATGTATGCCATATTGTGGGAAGCGTTTTTGGACCCGTCAGATTCCTACTTCCTGTTTGCCGACTTAGTTGGTTTTTATACACATTGAACATATATGCACATTTTTCGTCACATTTTTCACAGCAGCTATTGATGACAGGAATCTGATATTTGGTCACAAGCTTCATATATGTATGCCATATTGTGGGAAGCGTTTTTGGACCCGTCAGATTTCTACTTCCTGTTTGCCGACTTAGTTGGTTTTTTATACACATTGAACATATATGCACATTTTTCGTCACATTTTTCTCAGTAGCTATTGATGACAGGAATCTGATATTTGGTCACAAGCTTCATATATGTATGCCATATTGTGGGAAGCGTTTTTGGACCCGTCAGATTCCTACTTCCTGTTTGCCGACTTAGTTGGTTTTTATATACATTGAACATATATGCACATTTTTCGTCACATTTTTCTCGGCAGCTATTGATGACAGGAATCTGATATTTGGTCACAAGCTTCATATATGTATGCCATATTGTGGGAAGCGTTCTTGGACCCGTCAGATTCCTACTTCCTGTTTGCCGACTTAGTTGGTTTTTATACACATTGAACATATATGCACATTTTTCGTCACATTTTTCTCAGCAGCTATTGATGACAGGAATCTGATATTTGGTCACAAGCTTCATATATGTATGCCATATTGTGGGAAGCGTTTTTGGACCCGTCAGATTCCTACTTCCTGTTTGCCGACTTAGTTGGTTTTTATACACATTGAACATATATGCACATTTTTCGTCACATTTTTCTCAGCAGCTATTGATGACAGGAATCTGATATTTGGTCACAAGCTTCATATATGTATGCCATATTGTGGGAAGCGTTTTTGGACCCGTCAGATTCCTACTTCCTGTTTGCCGACTTAGTTAGTTTTTATACACATTGAACATATATGCACATTTTTCGTCACATTTTTCTCAGCAGCTATTGATGACAGGAATCTGATACTTGGTCACAAGCTTCATATATGTATGCCATATTGTGGGAAGCGTTTTTGGATCCGTCAGATTCCTACTTCCTGTTTGCCGACTTAGTTGGTTTTTATACACATTGAACATATATGCACATTTTTCGTCACATTTTTCTCAGCAGCTATTGATGACAGGAATCTGATATTTGGTCACAAGCTTCATATATGTATGCCATATTGTGGGAAGCGTTTTTGGACCCATCAGATTCCTACTTCCTGTTTGCCGACTTAGTTGGTTTTTATACACATTGAACATATATGCACATTTTTCGTCACATTTTTCACAGCAGCTATTGATGACAGGAATCTGATATTTGGTCACAAGCTTCATATATGTATGCCATATTGTGGGAAGCGTTTTTGGACGCGTCAGATTTCTACTTCCTGTTTGCCGACTTAGTTGGTTTTTTATACACATTGAACATATATGCACATTTTTCGTCACATTTTTCTCAGCAGCTATTGATGACAGGAATCTGATATTTGGTCACAAGCTTCATATATGTATGCCATATTGTGGGAAGCGTTTTTGGATCCGTCAGATTCCTACTTCCTGTTTGCCAACTTAGTTGGTTTTTATACACATTGAACATATATGCACATTTTTCGTCACATTTTTCTCAGCAGCTATTGATGACAGGAATCTGATATTTGTTCACAAGCTTCATATATGTATGCCATATTGTGGGAAGCGTTTTTGGACCCGTCAGATTCCTACTTCCTGTTTGCCGACTTAGTTAGTTTTTATACACATTGAACATATATGCACATTTTTCGTCACATTTTTCTCAGCAGCTATTGATGACAGGAATCTGATACTTGGTCACAAGCTTCATATATGTATGCCATATTGTGGGAAGCGTTTTTGGATCCGTCAGATTCCTACTTCCTGTTTGCCGACTTAGTTGGTTTTTATACACATTGAACATATATGCACATTTTTCGTCACATTTTTCTCAGCAGCTATTGATGACAGGAATCTGATATTTGGTCACAAGCTTCATATATGTATGCCATATTGTGGGAAGCGTTTTTGGACCCGTCAGATTCCTACTTCCTGTTTGCCGACTTAGTTGGTTTTTATACACATTGAACATATATGCACATTTTTCGTCACATTTTTCACAGCAGCTATTGATGACAGGAATCTGATATTTGGTCACAAGCTTCATATATGTATGCCATATTGTGGGAAACGTTTTTGGACCCGTCAGATTTCTACTTCCTGTTTGCCGACTTAGTTGGTTTTTTATACACATTGAACATATATGCACATTTTTCGTCACATTTTTCTCAGCAGCTATTGATGACAGGAATCTGATATTTGGTCACAAGCTTCATATATGTATGCCATATTGTGGGAAGCGTTTTTGGACCCGTCAGATTCCTACTTCCTGTTTGCCGACTTAGTTGGTTTTTATATACATTGAACATATATGCACATTTTTCGTCACATTTTTCTCGGCAGCTATTGATGACAGGAATCTGATATTTGGTCACAAGCTTCATATATGTATGCCATATTGTGGGAAGCGTTTTTGGACCCGTCAGATTCCTACTTCCTGTTTGCCGACTTAGTTGGTTTTTATACACATTGAACATATATGCACATTTTTCGTCACATTTTTCTCAGCAGCTATTGATGACAGGAATCTGATATTTGGTCACAAGCTTCATATATGTATGCCATATTGTGGGAAGCGTTTTTGGATCCGTCAGATTCCTACTTCCTGTTTGCCAACTTAGTTGGTTTTTATACACATTGAACATATATGCACATTTTTCGTCACATTTTTCTCAGCAGCTATTGATGACAGGAATCTGATATTTGTTCACAAGCTTCATATATGTATGCCATATTGTGGGAAGCGTTTTTGGACCCGTCAGATTCCTACTTCCTGTTTGCCGACTTAGTTAGTTTTTATACACATTGAACATATATGCACATTTTTCGTCACATTTTTCTCAGCAGCTATTGATGACAGGAATCTGATACTTGGTCACAAGCTTCATATATGTATGCCATATTGTGGGAAGCGTTTTTGGATCCGTCAGATTCCTACTTCCTGTTTGCCGACTTAGTTGGTTTTTATACACATTGAACATATATGCACATTTTTCGTCACATTTTTCTCAGCAGCTATTGATGACAGGAATCTGATATTTGGTCACAAGCTTCATATATGTATGCCATATTGTGGGAAGCGTTTTTGGACCCGTCAGATTCCTACTTCCTGTTTGCCGACTTAGTTGGTTTTTATACACATTGAACATATATGCACATTTTTCGTCACATTTTTCACAGCAGCTATTGATGACAGGAATCTGATATTTGGTCACAAGCTTCATATATGTATGCCATATTGTGGGAAGCGTTTTTGGACCCGTCAGATTCCTACTTCCTGTTTGCCGACTTAGTTGGTTTTTATACACATTGAACATATATGCACATTTTTCGTCACATTTTTCTCAGCAGCTATTGATGACAGGAATCTGATATTTGGTCACAAGCTTCATATATGTATGCCATATTGTGGGAAGCGTTTTTGGATCCGTCAGATTCCTACTTCCTGTTTGCCGACTTAGTTGGTTTTTATACACATTGAACATATATGCACATTTTTCGTCACATTTTTCTCAGCAGCTATTGATGACAGGAATCTGATATTTGGTCACAAGCTTCATATATGTATGCCATATTGTGGGAAGCGTTTTTGGACCCGTCAGATTCCTACTTCCTGTTTGCCGACTTAGTTGGTTTTTATACACATTGAACATATATGCACATTTTTCGTCACATTTTTCTCAGCAGCTATTGATGACAGGAATCTGATATTTGGTCACAAGCTTCATATATGTATGCCATATTGTGGGAAGCGTTTTTGGATCCGTCAGATTCCTACTTCCTGTTTGCCAACTTAGTTGGTTTTTATACACATTGAACATATATGCACATTTTTCGTCACATTTTTCTCAGCAGCTATTGATGACAGGAATCTGATATTTGTTCACAAGCTTCATATATGTATGCCATATTGTGGGAAGCGTTTTTGGACCCGTCAGATTCCTACTTCCTGTTTGCCGACTTAGTTAGTTTTTATACACATTGAACATATATGCACATTTTTCGTCACATTTTTCTCAGCAGCTATTGATGACAGGAATCTGATATTTGGTCACAAGCTTCATATATGTATGCCATATTGTGGGAAGCGTTTTTGGACCCGTCAGATTCCTACTTCCTGTTTGCCGACTTAGTTGGTTTTTATACACATTGAACATATATGCACATTTTTCGTCACATTTTTCTCAGCAGCTATTGATGACAGGAATCTGATATTTGGTCACAAGCTTCATATATGTATGCCATATTGTGGGAAGCGTTTTTGGATCCGTCAGATTCCTACTTCCTGTTTGCCAACTTAGTTGGTTTTTATACACATTGAACATATATGCACATTTTTCGTCACATTTTTCTCAGCAGCTATTGATGACAGGAATCTGATATTTGTTCACAAGCTTCATATATGTATGCCATATTGTGGGAAGCGTTTTTGGACCCGTCAGATTCCTACTTCCTGTTTGCCGACTTAGTTAGTTTTTATACACATTGAACATATATGCACATTTTTCGTCACATTTTTCTCAGCAGCTATTGATGACAGGAATCTGATACTTGGTCACAAGCTTCATATATGTATGCCATATTGTGGGAAGCGTTTTTGGATCCGTCAGATTCCTACTTCCTGTTTGCCGACTTAGTTGGTTTTTATACACATTGAACATATATGCACATTTTTCGTCACATTTTTCTCAGCAGCTATTGATGACAGGAATCTGATATTTGGTCACAAGCTTCATATATGTATGCCATATTGTGGGAAGCGTTTTTGGACCCGTCAGATTCCTACTTCCTGTTTGCCGACTTAGTTGGTTTTTATACACATTGAACATATATGCACATTTTTCGTCACATTTTTCACAGCAGCTATTGATGACAGGAATCTGATATTTGGTCACAAGCTTCATATATGTATGCCATATTGTGGGAAGCGTTTTTGGACCCGTCAGATTTCTACTTCCTGTTTGCCGACTTAGTTGGTTTTTTATACACATTGAACATATATGCACATTTTTCGTCACATTTTTCTCAGCAGCTATTGATGACAGGAATCTGATATTTGGTCACAAGCTTCATATATGTATGCCATATTGTGGGAAGCGTTTTTGGACCCGTCAGATTCCTACTTCCTGTTTGCCGACTTAGTTGGTTTTTATATACATTGAACATATATGCACATTTTTCGTCACATTTTTCTCGGCAGCTATTGATGACAGGAATCTGATATTTGGTCACAAGCTTCATATATGTATGCCATATTGTGGGAAGCGTTTTTGGACCCGTCAGATTCCTACTCCCTGTTTGCCGACTTAGTTGGTTTTTATACACATTGAACATATATGCACATTTTTCGTCACATTTTTCTCAGCAGCTATTGATGACAGGAATCTGATATTTGGTCACAAGCTTCATATATGTATGCCATATTGTGGGAAGCGTTTTTGGACCCGTCAGATTCCTACTTCCTGTTTGCCGACTTAGTTGGTTTTTATACACATTGAACATATATGCACATTTTTCGTCACATTTTTCTCAGCAGCTATTGATGACAGGAATCTGATATTTGGTCACAAGCTTCATATATGTATGCCATATTGTGGGAAGCGTTTTTGGATCCGTCAGATTCCTACTTCCTGTTTGCCAACTTAGTTGGTTTTTATACACATTGAACATATATGCACATTTTTCGTCACATATTTCTCAGCAGCTATTGATGACAGGAATCTGATATTTGTTCACAAGCTTCATATATGTATGCCATATTGTGGGAAGCGTTTTTGGACCCGTCAGATTCCTACTTCCTGTTTGCCGACTTAGTTAGTTTTTATACACATTGAACATATATGCACATTTTTCGTCACATTTTTCTCAGCAGCTATTGATGACAGGAATCTGATACTTGTTCACAAGCTTCATATATGTATGCCATATTGTGGGAAGCGTTTTTGGATCCGTCAGATTCCTACTTCCTGTTTGCCGACTTAGTTGGTTTTTATACACATTGAACATATATGCACATTTTTCGTCACATTTTTCTCAGCAGCTATTGATGACAGGAATCTGATATTTGGTCACAAGCTTCATATATGTATGCCATATTGTGGGAAGCGTTTTTGGACCCGTCAGATTCCTACTTCCTGTTTGCCGACTTAGTTGGTTTTTATACACATTGAACATATATGCACATTTTTCGTCACATTTTTCACAGCAGCTATTGATGACAGGAATCTGATATTTGGTCACAAGCTTCATATATGTATGCCATATTGTGGGAAGCGTTTTTGGACCCGTCAGATTTCTACTTCCTGTTTGCCGACTTAGTTGGTTTTTTATACACATTGAACATATATGCACATTTTTCGTCACATTTTTCTCAGCAGCTATTGATGACAGGAATCTGATATTTGGTCACAAGCTTCATATATGTATGCCATATTGTGGGAAGCGTTTTTGGATCCGTCAGATTCCTACTTCCTGTTTGCCAACTTAGTTGGTTTTTATACACATTGAACATATATGCACATTTTTCGTCACATTTTTCTCAGCAGCTATTGATGACAGGAATCTGATATTTGTTCACAAGCTTCATATATGTATGCCATATTGTGGGAAGCGTTTTTGGACCCGTCAGATTCCTACTTCCTGTTTGCCGACTTAGTTAGTTTTTATACACATTGAACATATATGCACATTTTTCGTCACATTTTTCTCAGCAGCTATTGATGACAGGAATCTGATACTTGGTCACAAGCTTCATATATGTATGCCATATTGTGGGAAGCGTTTTTGGATCCGTCAGATTCCTACTTCCTGTTTGCCGACTTAGTTGGTTTTTATACACATTGAACATATATGCACATTTTTCGTCACATTTTTCTCAGCAGCTATTGATGACAGGAATCTGATATTTGGTCACAAGCTTCATATATGTATGCCATATTGTGGGAAGCGTTTTTGGACCCGTCAGATTCCTACTTCCTGTTTGCCGACTTAGTTGGTTTTTATACACATTGAACATATATGCACATTTTTCGTCACATTTTTCACAGCAGCTATTGATGACAGGAATCTGATATTTGGTCACAAGCTTCATATATGTATGCCATATTGTGGGAAGCGTTTTTGGACCCGTCAGATTTCTACTTCCTGTTTGCCGACTTAGTTGGTTTTTTATACACATTGAACATATATGCACATTTTTCGTCACATTTTTCTCAGCAGCTATTGATGACAGGAATCTGATATTTGGTCACAAGCTTCATATATGTATGCCATATTGTGGGAAGCGTTTTTGGACCCGTCAGATTCCTACTTCCTGTTTGCCGACTTAGTTGGTTTTTATACACATTGAACATATATGCACATTTTTCGTCACATTTTTCTCAGCAGCTATTGATGACAGGAATCTGATATTTGGTCACAAGCTTCATATATGTATGCCATATTGTGGGAAGCGTTTTTGGATCCGTCAGATTCCTACTTCCTGTTTGCCAACTTAGTTGGTTTTTATACACATTGAACATATATGCACATTTTTCGTCACATATTTCTCAGCAGCTATTGATGACAGGAATCTGATATTTGTTCACAAGCTTCATATATGTATGCCATATTGTGGGAAGCGTTTTTGGACCCGTCAGATTCCTACTTCCTGTTTGCCGACTTAGTTAGTTTTTATACACATTGAACATATATGCACATTTTTCGTCACATTTTTCTCAGCAGCTATTGATGACAGGAATCTGATACTTGTTCACAAGCTTCATATATGTATGCCATATTGTGGGAAGCGTTTTTGGATCCGTCAGATTCCTACTTCCTGTTTGCCGACTTAGTTGGTTTTTATACACATTGAACATATATGCACATTTTTCGTCACATTTTTCTCAGCAGCTATTGATGACAGGAATCTGATATTTGGTCACAAGCTTCATATATGTATGCCATATTGTGGGAAGCGTTTTTGGATCCGTCAGATTCCTACTTCCTGTTTGCCGACTTAGTTGGTTTTTATACACATTGAACATATATGCACATTTTTCGTCACATTTTTCACAGCAGCTATTGATGACAGGAATCTGATATTTGGTCACAAGCTTCATATATGTATGCCATATTGTGGGAAGCGTTTTTGGACCCGTCAGATTTCTACTTCCTGTTTGCCGACTTAGTTGGTTTTTTATACACATTGAACATATATGCACATTTTTCGTCACATTTTTCTCAGCAGCTATTGATGACAGGAATCTGATATTTGGTCACAAGCTTCATATATGTATGCCATATTGTGGGAAGCGTTTTTGGATCCGTCAGATTCCTACTTCCTGTTTGCCAACTTAGTTGGTTTTTATACACATTGAACATATATGCACATTTTTCGTCACATTTTTCTCAGCAGCTATTGATGACAGGAATCTGATATTTGTTCACAAGCTTCATATATGTATGCCATATTGTGGGAAGCGTTTTTGGACCCGTCAGATTCCTACTTCCTGTTTGCCGACTTAGTTAGTTTTTATACACATTGAACATATATGCACATTTTTCGTCACATTTTTCTCAGCAGCTATTGATGACAGGAATCTGATACTTGGTCACAAGCTTCATATATGTATGCCATATTGTGGGAAGCGTTTTTGGATCCGTCAGATTCCTACTTCCTGTTTGCCGACTTAGTTGGTTTTTATACACATTGAACATATATGCACATTTTTCGTCACATTTTTCTCAGCAGCTATTGATGACAGGAATCTGATATTTGGTCACAAGCTTCATATATGTATGCCATATTGTGGGAAGCGTTTTTGGACCCGTCAGATTCCTACTTCCTGTTTGCCGACTTAGTTGGTTTTTATACACATTGAACATATATGCACATTTTTCGTCACATTTTTCACAGCAGCTATTGATGACAGGAATCTGATATTTGGTCACAAGCTTCATATATGTATGCCATATTGTGGGAAGCGTTTTTGGACCCGTCAGATTTCTACTTCCTGTTTGCCGACTTAGTTGGTTTTTTATACACATTGAACATATATGCACATTTTTCGTCACATTTTTCTCAGCAGCTATTGATGACAGGAATCTGATATTTGGTCACAAGCTTCATATATGTATGCCATATTGTGGGAAGCGTTTTTGGACCCGTCAGATTCCTACTTCCTGTTTGCCGACTTAGTTGGTTTTTATATACATTGAACATATATGCACATTTTTCGTCACATTTTTCTCAGCAGCTATTGATGACAGGAATCTGATATTTGGTCACAAGCTTCATATATGTATGCCATATTGTGGGAAGCGTTTTTGGACCCGTCAGATTCCTACTTCCTGTTTGCCGACTTAGTTGGTTTTTATACACATTGAACATATATGCACATTTTTCGTCACATTTTTCTCAGCAGCTATTGATGACAGGAATCTGATATTTGGTCACAAGCTTCATATATGTATGCCATATTGTGGGAAGCGTTTTTGGACCCGTCAGATTCCTACTTCCTGTTTGCCGACTTAGTTGGTTTTTATACACATTGAACATATATGCACATTTTTCGTCACATTTTTCTCAGCAGCTATTGATGACAGGAATCTGATATTTGGTCACAAGCTTCATATATGTATGCCATATTGTGGGAAGCGTTTTTGGATCCGTCAGATTCCTACTTCCTGTTTGCCAACTTAGTTGGTTTTTATACACATTGAACATATATGCACATTTTTCGTCACATATTTCTCAGCAGCTATTGATGACAGGAATCTGATATTTGTTCACAAGCTTCATATATGTATGCCATATTGTGGGAAGCGTTTTTGGACCCGTCAGATTCCTACTTCCTGTTTGCCGACTTAGTTAGTTTTTATACACATTGAACATATATGCACATTTTTCGTCACATTTTTCTCAGCAGCTATTGATGACAGGAATCTGATACTTGGTCACAAGCTTCATATATGTATGCCATATTGTGGGAAGCGTTTTTGGATCCGTCAGATTCCTACTTCCTGTTTGCCGACTTAGTTGGTTTTTATACACATTGAACATATATGCACATTTTTCGTCACATTTTTCTCAGCAGCTATTGATGACAGGAATCTGATATTTGGTCACAAGCTTCATATATGTATGCCATATTGTGGGAAGCGTTTTTGGACCCGTCAGATTCCTACTTCCTGTTTGCCGACTTAGTTGGTTTTTATACACATTGAACATATATGCACATTTTTCGTCACATTTTTCACAGCAGCTATTGATGACAGGAATCTGATATTTGGTCACAAGCTTCATATATGTATGCCATATTGTGGGAAGCGTTTTTGGACCCGTCAGATTTCTACTTCCTGTTTGCCGACTTAGTTGGTTTTTTATACACATTGAACATATATGCACATTTTTCGTCACATTTTTCTCAGCAGCTATTGATGACAGGAATCTGATATTTGGTCACAAGCTTCATATATGTATGCCATATTGTGGGAAGCGTTTTTGGATCCGTCAGATTCCTACTTCCTGTTTGCCAACTTAGTTGGTTTTTATACACATTGAACATATATGCACATTTTTCGTCACATTTTTCTCAGCAGCTATTGATGACAGGAATCTGATATTTGTTCACAAACTTCATATATGTATGCCATATTGTGGGAAGCGTTTTTGGACCCGTCAGATTCCTACTTCCTGTTGCCGACTTAGTTAGTTTTTATACACATTGAACATATATGCACATTTTTCGTCACATTTTTCTCAGCAGCTATTGATGACAGGAATCTGATACTTGGTCACAAGCTTCATATATGTATGCCATATTGTGGGAAGCGTTTTTGGATCCGTCAGATTCCTACTTCCTGTTTGCCGACTTAGTTGGTTTTTATACACATTGAACATATATGCACATTTTTCGTCACATTTTTCTCAGCAGCTATTGATGACAGGAATCTGATATTTGGTCACAAGCTTCATATATGTATGCCATATTGTGGGAAGCGTTTTTGGACCCGTCAGATTCCTACTTCCTGTTTGCCGACTTAGTTGGTTTTTATACACATTGAACATATATGCACATTTTTCGTCACATTTTTCACAGCAGCTATTGATGACAGGAGTCTGATATTTGGTCACAAGCTTCATATATGTATGCCATATTGTGGGAAGCGTTTTTGGACCCGTCAGATTTCTACTTCCTGTTTGCCGACTTAGTTGGTTTTTTATACACATTGAACATATATGCACATTTTTCGTCACATTTTTCTCAGCAGCTATTGATGACAGGAATCTGATATTTGGTCACAAGCTTCATATATGTATGCCATATTGTGGGAAGCGTTTTTGGACCCGTCAGATTCCTACTTCCTGTTTGCCGACTTAGTTGGTTTTTATATACATTGAACATATATGCACATTTTTCGTCACATTTTTCTCGGCAGCTATTGATGACAGGAATCTGATATTTGGTGACAAGCTTCATATATGTATGCCATATTGTGGGAAGCGTTTTTGGACCCGTCAGATTCCTACTTCCTGTTTGCCGACTTAGTTGGTTTTTATACACATTGAACATATATGCACATTTTTCGTCACATTTTTCTCAGCAGCTATTGATGACAGGAATCTGATATTTGGTCACAAGCTTCATATATGTATGCCATATTGTGGGAAGCGTTTTTGGATCCGTCAGATTCCTACTTCCTGTTTGCCAACTTAGTTGGTTTTTATACACATTGAACATATATGCACATTTTTCGTCACATTTTTCTCAGCAGCTATTGATGACAGGAATCTGATATTTGTTCACAAGCTTCATATATGTATGCCATATTGTGGGAAGCGTTTTTGGACCCGTCAGATTCCTACTTCCTGTTTGCCGACTTAGTTAGTTTTTATACACATTGAACATATATGCACATTTTTCGTCACATTTTTCTCAGCAGCTATTGATGACAGGAATCTGATACTTTGTCACAAGCTTCATATATGTATGCCATATTGTGGGAAGCGTTTTTGGATCCGTCAGATTCCTACTTCCTGTTTGCCGACTTAGTTGGTTTTTATACACATTGAACATATATGCACATTTTTCGTCACATTTTTCTCAGCAGCTATTGATGACAGGAATCTGATATTTGGTCACAAGCTTCATATATGTATGCCATATTGTGGGAAGCGTTTTTGGACCCGTCAGATTCCTACTTCCTGTTTGCCGACTTAGTTGGTTTTTATACACATTGAACATATATGCACATTTTTCGTCACATTTTTCACAGCAGCTATTGATGACAGGAATCTGATATTTGGTCACAAGCTTCATATATGTATGCCATATTGTGGGAAGCGTTTTTGGACCCGTCAGATTTCTACTTCCTGTTTGCCGACTTAGTTGGTTTTTTATACACATTGAACATATATGCACATTTTTCGTCACATTTTTCTCAGCAGCTATTGATGACAGGAATCTGATATTTGGTCACAAGCTTCATATATGTATGCCATATTGTGGGAAGCGTTTTTGGACCCGTCAGATTCCTACTTCCTGTTTGCCGACTTAGTTGGTTTTTATATACATTGAACATATATGCACATTTTTCGTCACATTTTTCTCGGCAGCTATTGATGACAGGAATCTGATATTTGGTCACAAGCTTCATATATGTATGCCATATTGTGGGAAGCGTTTTTGGACCCGTCAGATTCCTACTTCCTGTTTGCCGACTTAGTTGGTTTTTATACACATTGAACATATATGCACATTTTTCGTCACATTTTTCTCAGCAGCTATTGATGACAGGAATCTGATATTTGGTCACAAGCTTCATATATGTATGCCATATTGTGGGAAGCGTTTTTGGACCCGTCAGATTCCTACTTCCTGTTTGCCGACTTAGTTGGTTTTTTATACACATTGAACATATATGCACATTTTTCGTCACATTTTTCTCAGCAGCTATTGATGACAGGAATCTGATATTTGGTCACAAGCTTCATATATGTATGCCATATTGTGGGAAGCGTTTTTGGACCCGTCAGATTCCTACTTCCTGTTTGCCGACTTAGTTGGTTTTTATACACATTGAACATATATGCACATTTTTCGTCACATTTTTCTCAGCAGCTATTGATGACAGGAATCTGATATTTGGTCACAAGCTTCATATATGTATGCCATATTGTGGGAAGCGTTTTTGGACCCGTCAGATTCCTACTTCCTGTTTGCCGACTTAGTTGGTTTTTATACACATTGAACATATATGCACATTTTTCGTCACATTTTTCTCAGCAGCTATTGATGACAGGAATCTGATATTTGGTCACAAGCTTCATATATGTATGCCATATTGTGGGAAGCGTTTTTGGATCCGTCAGATTCCTACTTCCTGTTTGCCGACTTAGTTGGTTTTTTATACACATTGAACATATATGCACATGTTTCGTCACATTTTTCTCAGCAACTATTGATGGCAGAAATCTGATATTTGGTCACAAGCTTCATATAGGTACCCCATATCATGGAAACATTTTTGGACCCATCAGATTCCTACTTCCTGTTTGCCGACTTAGTTGGTTTTTATACACATTGAACATATATGCACATTTTTCGTCACATTTTTCTCAGCAGCTATTGATGACAGGAATCTGATATTTGGTCACAAGCTTCATATATGTATGCCATATTGTGGGAAGCGTTTTTGGACCCGTCAGATTTCTACTTCCTGTTTGCCGACTTAGTTGGTTTTTATACACATTGAACATATATGCACATTTTTCGTCACATTTTTCTCAGCAGCTATTGATGACAGGAATCTGATATTTGGTCACAAGCTTCATATATGTATGCCATATTGTGGGAAGCGTTTTTGGACCCGTCAGATTCCTACTTCCTGTTTGCCGACTTAGTTGGTTTTTATACACATTGAACATATATGCACATTTTTCGTCACATTTTTCTCAGCAGCTATTGATGACACGAATCTGATATTTGGTCACAAGCTTCATATATGTATGCCATATTGTGGGAAGCGTTTTTGGATCCGTCAGATTCCTACTTCCTGTTTGCCGACTTAGTTGGTTTTTTATACACATTGAACATATATGCACATTTTTCGTCACATTTTTCTCAGCAGCTATTGATGACAGGAATCTGATATTTGGTCACAAGCTTCATATATGTATGCCATATTGTGGGAAGCGTTTTTGGACCCGTCAGATTTCTACTTCCTGTTTGCCGACTTAGTTGGTTTTTATACACAATGAACATATATGCACATTTTTCGTCACATTTTTCTCAGCAGCTATTGATGACAGGAATCTGATATTTGGTCACAAGCTTCATATATGTATGCCATATTGTGGGAAGCGTTTTTGGATCCGTCAGATTCCTACTTCCTGTTTGCCGACTTAGTTGGTTTTTTATACACATTGAACATATATGCACATTTTTCGTCACATTTTTCTCAGCAACTATTGATGGCAGAAATCTGATATTTGGTCACAAGCTTCATATAGGTACCCCATATCATGGGAAGCATTTTTGGACCCATCAGATTCCTACTTCCTGTTTGCCGACTTTGTTGATTTTTATACACATTGAACATATATGCTCATTTTTCGTCGCATTGTTTTCAGCAACTATTGATGACAGGAATCTGATATTTTGTCACAAGCTTCATATATGTATGCCATATTGTGGGAAGCGTTTTTGGACCCGTCAGATTCCTACTTCCTGTTTGCCGACTTAGTTGGTTTTTATACACATTGAACATATATGCACATTTTTCGTCACATTTTTCTCAGCAGCTATTGATGACAGGAATCTGATATTTGGTCACAAGCTTCATATATGTATGCCATATTGTGGGAAGCGTTTTTGGACCCGTCAGATTTCTACTTCCTGTTTGCCGACTTAGTTGGTTTTTATACACATTGAACATATATGCACATTTTTCGTCACATTTTTCTCAGCAGCTATTGATGACAGGAATCTGATATTTGGTCACAAGCTTCATATATGTATGCCATATTGTGGGAAGCGTTTTTGGACCCGTCAGATTTCTACTTCCTGTTTGCCGACTTAGTTGGTTTTTTATACACATTGAACATATATGCACATTTTTCGTCACATTTTTCTCAGCAGCTATTGATGACAGGAATCTGATATTTGGTCACAAGCTTCATATATGTATGCCATATTGTGGGAAGCGTTTTTGGATCCGTCAGATTCCTACTTCCTGTTTGCCGACTTAGTTGGTTTTTTATACACATTGAACATATATGCACATTTTTCGTCACATTTTTCTCAGCAGCTATTGATGACAGGAATCTGATATTTGGTCACAAGCTTCATATATGTATGCCATATTGTGGGAAGCTTTGTTGGACCCGTCAGATTCCTACTTCCTGTTTGCCGACTTAGTTGGTTTTTATACACATTGAACATATATGCACATTTTTCGTCACATTTTTCTCAGCAGCTATTGATGACAGGAATCTGATATTTGGTCACAAGCTTCATATATGTATGCCATATTGTGGGAAGCGTTTTTGGACCCGTCAGATTTCTACTTCCTGTTTGCCGACTTAGTTGGTTTTTATACACATTGAACATATATGCACATTTTTCGTCACATTTTTCTCAGCAGCTATTGATGACAGGAATCTGATATTTGGTCACAAGCTTCATATATGTATGCCATATTGTGGGAAGCGTTTTTGGACCCGTCAGATTCCTACTTCCTGTTTGCCGACTTAGTTGGTTTTTATACACATTGAACATATATGCACATTTTTCGTCACATTTTTCTCAGCAGCTATTGATGACAGGAATCTGATATTTGGTCACAAGCTTCATATATGTATGCCATATTGTGGGAAGCGTTTTTGGATCCGTCAGATTCCTACTTCCTGTTTGCCGACTTAGTTGGTTTTTTATACACATTGAACATATATGCACATGTTTCGTCACATTTTTCTCAGCAACTATTGATGGCAGAAATCTGATATTTGGTCACAAGCTTCATATAGGTACCCCATATCATGGGAAGCATTTTTGGACCCATCAGTTTCCTACTTCCTGTTTGCCGACTTTGTTGATTTTTATACACATTGAACATATATGCTCATTTTTCGTCGCATTGTTTTCAGCAACTATTGATGACAGGAATCTGATATTTTGTCACAAGCTTCATATATGTATGCCATATTGTGGGAAGCGTTTTTGGACCCGTCAGATTCCTACTTCCTGTTTGCCGACTTAGTTGGTTTTTATACACATTGAACATATATGCACATTTTTCGTCACATTTTTCTCAGCAGCTATTGATGACAGGAATCTGATATTTGGTCACAAGCTTCATATATGTATGCCATATTGTGGGAAGCGTTTTTGGACCCGTCAGATTTCTACTTCCTGTTTGCCGACTTAGTTGGTTTTTATACACATTGAACATATATGCACATTTTTCGTCACATTTTTCTCAGCAGCTATTGATGACAGGAATCTGATATTTGGTCACAAGCTTCATATATGTATGCCATATTGTGGGAAGCGTTTTTGGACCCGTCAGATTCCTACTTCCTGTTTGCCGACTTAGTTGGTTTTTATACACATTGAACATATATGCACATTTTTCGTCACATTTTTCTCAGCAGCTATTGATGACAGGAATCTGATATTTGGTCACAAGCTTCATATATGTATGCCATATTGTGGGAAGCGTTTTTGGATCCGTCAGATTCCTACTTCCTGTTTGCCGACTTAGTTGGTTTTTTATACACATTGAACATATATGCACATTTTTCGTCACATTTTTCTCAGCAGCTATTGATGACAGGAATCTGATATTTGGTCACAAGCTTCATATATGTATGCCATATTGTGGGAAGCGTTTTTGGACCCGTCAGATTCCTACTTCCTGTTTGCCGACTTAGTTGGTTTTTATACACATTGAACATATATGCACATTTTTCGTCACATTTTTCTCAGCAGCTATTGATGACAGGAATCTGATATTTGGTCACAAGCTTCATATATGTATGCCATATTGTGGGAAGCGTTTTTGGACCCGTCAGATTCCTACTTCCTGTTTGCCGACTTAGTTGGTTTTTATACACATTGAACATATATGCACATTTTTCGTCACATTTTTCTCAGCAGCTATTGATGACAGGAATCTGATATTTGGTCACAAGCTTCATATATGTATGCCATATTGTGGGAAGCGTTTTTGGATCCGTCAGATTCCTACTTCCTGTTTGCCGACTTAGTTGGTTTTTTATACACATTGAACATATATGCACATTTTTCGTCACATTTTTCTCAGCAGCTATTGATGACAGGAATCTGATATTTGGTCACAAGCTTCATATATGTATGCCATATTGTGGGAAGCGTTTTTGGACCCGTCAGATTCCTACTTCCTGTTTGCCGACTTAGTTGGTTTTTATACACATTGAACATATATGCACATTTTTCGTCACATTTTTCTCAGCAGCTATTGATGACAGGAATCTGATATTTGGTCACAAGCTTCATATATGTATGCCATATTGTGGGAAGCGTTTTTGGACCCGTCAGATTCCTACTTCCTGTTTGCCGACTTAGTTGGTTTTTATACACATTGAACATATATGCACATTTTTCGTCACATTTTTCTCAGCAGCTATTGATGACAGGAATCTGATATTTGGTCACAAGCTTCATATATGTATGCCATATTGTGGGAAGCGTTTTTGGATCCGTCAGATTCCTACTTCCTGTTTGCCGACTTAGTTGGTTTTTTATACACATTGAACATATATGCACATTTTTCGTCACATTTTTCTCAGCAGCTATTGATGACAGGAATCTGATATTTGGTCACAAGCTTCATATATGTATGCCATATTGTGGGAAGCTTTGTTGGACCCGTCAGATTCCTACTTCCTGTTTGCCGACTTAGTTGGTTTTTATACACATTGAACATATATGCACATTTTTCGTCACATTTTTCTCAGCAGCTATTGATGACAGGAATCTGATATTTGGTCACAAGCTTCATATATGTATGCCATATTGTGGGAAGCGTTTTTGGACCCGTCAGATTTCTACTTCCTGTTTGCCGACTTAGTTGGTTTTTATACACAATGAACATATATGCACATTTTTCGTCACATTTTTCTCAGCAGCTATTGATGACAGGAATCTGATATTTGGTCACAAGCTTCATATATGTATGCCATATTGTGGGAAGCGTTTTTGGACCCGTCAGATTCCTACTTCCTGTTTGCCGACTTAGTTGGTTTTTTATACACATTGAACATATATGCACATTTTTCGTCACATTTTTCTCAGCAGCTATTGATGACAGGAATCTGATATTTGGTCACAAGCTTCATATATGTATGCCATATTGTGGGAAGCGTTTTTGGACCCGTCAGATTCCTACTTCCTGTTTGCCGACTTAGTTGGTTTTTATACACATTGAACATATATGCACATTTTTCGTCACATTTTTCTCAGCAGCTATTGATGACAGGAATCTGATATTTGGTCACAAGCTTCATATATGTATGCCATATTGTGTAAAGCGTTTTTGGACCCGTCAGATTTCTACTTCCTGTTTGCCGACTTAGTTGGTTTTTATACACATTGAACATATATGCACATTTTTCGTCACATTTTTCTCAGCAGCTATTGATGACAGGAATCTGATATTTGGTCACAAGCTTCATATATGTATGCCATATTGTGGGAAGCGTTTTTGGACCCGTCAGATTTCTACTTCCTGTTTGCCGACTTAGTTGGTTTTTATACACATTGAACATATATGCACATTTTTCGTCGCATTTTTCTCAGCAGCTATTGATGACAGGAATCTGATATTTGGTCACAAGCTTCATATATGTATGCCATATTGTGGGAAGCGTTTTTGGATCCGTCAGATTCCTACTTCCTGTTTGCCGACTTAGTTGGTTTTTATACACATTGAACATATATGCACATTTTTCGTCACATTTTTCTCAGCAGCTGTTGATGACAGGAATCTGATATTTGGTCACAAGCTTCATATATGTATGCCATATTGTGGGAAGCGTTTTTGGACCCGTCAGATTTCTACTTCCTGTTTGCCGACTTAGTTGGTTTTTATACACATTGAACATATATGCACATTTTTCGTCACATTTTTCTCAGCAGCTATTGATGACAGGAATCTGATATTTGGTCACAAGCTTCATATATGTATGCCATATTGTGGGAAGCGTTTTTGGACCCGTCAGATTCCTACTTCCTGTTTGCCGACTTAGTTGGTTTTTATACACATTGAACATATATGCACATTTTTCGTCACATTTTTCTCAGCAGCTATTGATGACAGGAATCTGATATTTGGTCACAAGCTTCATATATGTATGCCATATTGTGGGAAGCGTTTTTGGACCCGTCAGATTTCTACTTCCTGTTTGCCGACTTAGTTGGTTTTTATACACATTGAACATATATGCACATTTTTCGTCACATTTTTCTCAGCAGCTATTGATGACAGGAATCTGATATTTGGTCACAAGCTTCATATATGTATGCCATATTGTGGGAAGCGTTTTTGGACCCGTCAGATTTCTACTTCCTGTTTGCCGACTTAGTTGGTTTTTATACACATTGAACATATATGCACATTTTTCGTCACATTTTTCTCAGCAGCTATTGATGACAGGAATCTGATATTTGGTCACAAGCTTCATATATGTATGTCAAATTGTGGGAAGCGTTTTTGGACCCGTCAGATTCCTACTTCCTGTTTGCCGACTTAGTTGGTTTTTATACACATTGAACATATATGCACATTTTTCGTCACATTTTTCTCAGCAGCTATTGATGACAGGAATCTGATATTTGGTCACAAGCTTCATATATGTATGCCATATTGTGGGAAGCGTTTTTGGACCCGTCAGATTTCTACTTCCTGTTTGCCGACTTAGTTGGTTTTTATACACATTGAACATATATGCACATTTTTCGTCACATTTTTCTCAGCAGCTATTGATGACAGGAATCTGATATTTGGTCACAAGCTTTATATATGTATGCCATATTGTGGGAAGCGTTTTTGGACCCGTCAGATTTCTACTTCCTGTTTGCCGACTTAGTTGGTTTTTATACACATTGAACATATATGCACTATTTTCGTCACATTTTTCTCAGCAGCTATTGATGACAGGAATCTGATATTTGGTCACAAGCTTCATATATGTATGCCATATTGTGGGAAGCGTTTTTGGACCCGTCAGATTCCTACTTCCTGTTTGCCGACTTAGTTGGTTTTTATACACATTGAACATATATGCACATTTTTCGTCACATTTTTCTCAGCAGCTATTGATGACAGGAATCTGATATTTGGTCACAAGCTTCATATATGTATGCCATATTGTGGGAAGCGTTTTTGGACCCGTCAGATTCCTACTTCCTGTTTGCCGACTTAGTTGGTTTTTATACACATTGAACATATATGCACATTTTTCGTCACATTTTTCTCAGCAGCTATTGATGACAGGAATCTGATATTTGGTCACAAGCTTCATATATGTATGCCATATTGTGGGAAGCGTTTTGGATGTGGAATTCTGGAAAAAAAATTCGCGCTTTGCGCGACAAAATAAGAAATAATATTCTAACTCTCGTGTTGTCCCTAACGCATTATTTTAATAATGACCTTTTATATATGCTTGATTGATTACACCGTATGTAATGATCATTTTACAAGATTGGTTTTTTTTAATTTTTTTTTGCTTTGCGTCACTTGTGTAGTCATGGTGGGGTTTATATTTGCTTGATGGGTTCCTGTTTACTCAATGTCATAATGAAATGTAAGGATGTTTTCAGGGTGAAGTTATAACTGCTTGTAACCAGACAATAATGAAGAGAGGAATCGAGGCTCGGGGTGACGGATACAGTAAAACATCTGTTTTCAGGATCTCAAATGAGTTGCTTACTTCAGTTATGCCCTTGAAAAATTCTACTGAGCATGTGATCCTTGTTGGAAGTCATACTGGCTACTTGAGGAAGGTAATTTCTTTCCAGTAAAATAAAATATAATAATATTTATGTGAATGTAGTAAACATTTTCTCCTTCAGATTACTGTGAAAATACTTATCTTCGTGGATATCTATTTTCACGGTTTATGGAAACCTCACTGGTTCGTGGATTCCTAAGTTCATGTTTTCATGCTTGACAAAAAACAAATAATACACAAATTTTGTATTTCGTGCTTTTAGTGAAACACGAAATCAACGAAAATTTAAACTCCACGAATTATAATTCTTTCACAGTAACAATAGACTAGTAATATTAATATAAGCATATGAATAAATGTTGTTAATACGAAAAGTTTTCTTTTGTTTAATTATTTTGTTTTATATGATAATAAATTTATCTCAAATCTATTTATAGATCCATGTAGTTAACAATTGTGGTCGAGAATATGCTAAATTTGATGCTAGTGAAAATCGGAACATTTCTGTTAGTGAGCAAATGGCACTGGATGCACAAAATAATCTTTACGTTTTGACAGGATATAAGGTTTGTGTGTCATAATTTCTTTCATAATTAAGTTTATTCAAAAGAAGAGATCGAAGATAACAAAAGGGTAATCAGAAGCCGAAAATCGGAGAAAGAAAGACAATGCAATGACCAAAAAAGAAAAAAAGACACAATGATCTACAAACCAAAACATAGAAAACTAAAGATTGACCAACCGGAACCCACAGAAAAATCCTGGGGATGAATTTAGGTGCTCCGGAAGGATAGGCAGTTCCTGCTCCACTGTGATGAAGGTGAAAGAATAGTCTGCCTTTGCTGCCATGATTGTTTTGATTCAACAACATGGCAGCAATAAAGATCTGTCCAATTAAACTTAGATGTACAATATATGTTTAATCTTTTTTTCAAGTTATTTTTGACAAAAAACAAGCAAAAGAAAACAAAAATCCCACACTCCAATAGTGTAAAAGAGGACATATACTGTGTAAATGGTACCCATTTGGTAATCTTTAAACTTATCTTATAACCAACAAGTACTGGTGTGTATTGTCATGTTATAGACTCCTTTCTATTTCAGATGATATTTCCATAATATATTCTCACAAGATCTATTTGTAGGTTTTCTAAGCATCACTTAAGTATAAGTGAAATAACGTACATCTTAACAACTATGTTGATTGCTAATATGCAGTCAAGATTGATTTGTTCATGTTACATGGTCTGATCTATACATATACTGGGGACAATCTCTATGCAAGTACAAGCTGAATGTATGATCATTTAAACACGACGTATGTAGAGTACACAGAAAAGTACAAGAATGATTTAGTTCTTAAACATTCACAGCAGAACTATCTTTAACATTCACAACAGAACTATTTTAAACATTCACAACAGAACTATCTTTAACATTCACAACAAAACTATCTTAAACATTCACAACAGAACTATCTTTAACATTCACAACAAAACTATCTTAAACATTCACAACAGAACTATCTTGAACATTCACAACATAACTATCTTTAACATTCAGAACAGAACTATCTTTAACATTCACCCCAGAACTATCTTGAACATTCACAACAGAACTATCTTTAACATTCACAACAGAACTATCTTGAACATTCACAACAGAACTATCTTTAACATTCACAACAGAACTATCTTTAACATTCACAACAGAACTGTCTTAAACATTCACAACAGAACTATCTTTAACATTCACAACAGAACTATCTTTAACATTCATAACAGAACTATCTTTAACATTCACAACATAACTATCTTTAGCATTCACAACAGAACTATCTTTAACATTCACAACAGAACTATCTTAAACATTCACAACAGAACTATCTTAAACATTCAGAACAGAACTGTCTTAAACATTCACAACAGAACTATCTTTAACATTCACAACAGAACTATCTTTAGCATTCACAACAGAACTATCTTTAACATTCACCCCAGAACTATCTTGAACATTCACAACAGAACTATCTTTAACATTCACAACAGAACTATCTTGAACATTCACAACAGAACTATCTTTAACATTCACAACAGAACTATCTTTAACATTCACAACAGAACTGTCTTAAACATTCACAACAGAACTATCTTTAACATTCACAACAGAACTATCTTTAACATTCATAACAGAACTATCTTTAACATTCACAACATAACTATCTTTAGCATTCACAACAGAACTATCTTTAACATTCACAACAGAACTATCTTAAACATTCACAACAGAACTATCTTAAACATTCAGAACAGAACTGTCTTAAACATTCACAACAGAACTATCTTTAACATTCACAACAGAACTATCTTTAGCATTCACAACAGAACTATCTTGAACATTCACAACAGAACTATCTTGAACATTCACAACAGAACTATCTTTAACATTCACAACAGAACTATCTTGAACATTCACAACAGAACTATCTTGAACATTCACAACAGAACTATCTTGAACATTCACAACAGAAGTATCTTTAACATTCACAACAGAATTATCTTTAACATTCACAACAGAACTATCTTGAACATTCACAACAGAACTATCTTGAACATTCACAACAGAACTGTCTTAAACATTCACAACAGAACTATCTTTAACATTCACAACAGAACTATCTTTAACATTCACAACAGAACTATCTTTAACATTCACAACAGAACTATCTTTAACATTCACAACAGAACTATCTTTAACATTCACAACAGAACTATCTTGAACATTCACAACAGAACTGTCTTAAACATTCACAACAGAACTATCTTTAACATTCACAACAGAACTATCTTTAACATTCACAACAGAACTATCTTGAACATTCACAACAGAACTATCTTGAACATTCACAACAGAACTATCTTGAACATTCACAACAGAACTATCTTGAACATTCACAACAGAACTATCTTGAACATTCACAACAGAACTGTCTTAAACATTCACAACAGAACTATCTTGAACATTCACAACAGAACTATCTTGAACATTCACAACAGAACTATCTTGAACATTCACAACAGAACTATCTTGAACATTCACAACAGAACTATCTTGAACATTCACAACAGAACTATCTTGAACATTCACAACAGAACTATTTGAACATTCACAACAGAACTATCTTGAACATTCACAACAGAAGTATCATCCACAACTAGCAAAAGCTTTTGATGAATGTAAAACAACACCGATGTAAATGTTTCATTGTTTTCTTTTGTTTTTGTAGTTTTTACAAAATTCAACATATGACACAACGGCAATAGAGCCTTTTAAAGCAATCAGTATAATGTTAATGAAGACACCCAAAGCTAACAAAAACAGCAACAGCAAAAATTAAAAAGAGGTCACACAACTAATATAAAGCAGAAAGGCAATATTGCTTTCATAAACAATAATGTATAACATTGGCCATAAACGTCAACAAAAGACAAATCTATGGTGACATCAAACAAGGGCAAATATATAAAAGATTTTGCAAACTAAGCTTACATCATCAAGGCAACAGGTTTTTTTCCCTTCTTTTTTTTTCTGGTTAAGGCTTAAACATTCCGTAAAGTGACGATAACATTCATAACGGACAAAAGCTTGGGTGAAAGCTAAAACAACAAATAGGCAAAAGTTGTTTTTCCTTTTTTTGTTTTTTTTGTACAAAATCGAACATAGATCACAACGGTTATATAACTTTTATACAATTGGTACGATGTGAAACAGAACAAAAGACACAAAAAAACTTAAACACACCACAAACTCTCATAAAACAAATTAAATAAAATGATTAACAATGAAAATGTTAGCTTCGTTTGCAGTACTGGCCTTAACAAACTATCTAACATTAAGCAAAAGTAGAATCCGTGGAATTAGGAAAAAGGACAAGTGGATAGGTATATACATTATGTGGATGAAACCAACAACAATCCATTCATTGGTTAGCAATTTTCCAACAACATTCCCAAAACATACAAGCTGCATAAGACAGCTCCGATTTTCAATTTAAACACTATTATATTTTTAGAATATAAACAAGTGTGGACACAGAAATCTGCTGTCCAAAATGCAAGTGTGGATGTCAATATTTCATATTATTAACTTTAAAAAAAAAAAAAATTCATGGACACAGGGGTCCTGGATTTTTTTTAATAAAAAACTAATCCTGGATTATATTTTTGCTTGAAGTCCGGTCCTGTGTTTTTATTTCAAATTTTCATCATAACCCCCCTCCCCCTCCCAAGGGATATAAAATTGTATCATTAATAATAAATTAATAAATAATAAATTCAGATTTTCTATTTAAAATAAATCTCATTTACAAAACCACTGATATTTGTTCAATTAAATATTTTTAACGCTGATTTAAGCTTTAGTCGCAACAAATTTTTATTTTTCTCTTTAAACTGTCGAAACATAACATTTATTTAACCGTAAAATTCACTAATAAAATTCACCCCCCCCCTTTTTTTCCCTTTTTTCTTGTTTAAATCAATGATCAACAATGTTCCAGAATCAAACAAATGAATAAATATAACATAAATTTCTTTTACATGCATCTTTTTACCATGTGGAGTCAGTGTTTTAAATCAGTCATCCAATCAGGACCCTCATTATTCTTGTACAAGATAAAAAATACATCGCTAAAATTACCTGTGGGTGCTTCCCCACTTCAACTCGTAAATTTACATAGAAATTGGAGATATTTCGTCATAAAACTTCACACATGGTTTTGTCTATCATATTTCTTGAAGACAAACATAAAATTTTATTGCATTTAACAATATTTTATGAGTATCAACAGTTTTTTCAACATCGTATCTGTTTCTCGATACAGCCGCAACTTCAACTCGTAAATTTACATAGAAATCGGAGATATTTCGTCATAAAACTTCATACATGGTTTTGTCTATCGTATTTCTTGAAGACAAACATAAAATTTTATTGCATTTATCAATATTTTATGAGTATCAACAGTTTTTTCAACACCGTATCTGTTTCTCGATACATCCGCCCGATTACAGTGACCCGTGACCCAGATTAGCGCGTTCCACCAGTTTTTTCTTAATTTTGTTGTTTAAATAGGCCTTCATTGTAATAATACATGTCGTAGTTTCACGAAGACTTTCAAGTCGAGTACATAAACAGAGATTGTGTAAAAAAACCAAAACATTATTGAATAGTAATGTTGTATGTTCTTTTGAAATCAATAGATTACATTATTAATGATCTGACGGACAATTTCTTATTGTATTCCTAATTGTTCAACGTTGAAATCATAATCTATAAATTGTCCGTTTTCTATTATTTACTGTGTGTTAGAAAACATGAAGCGTGGTTAAACAACCTTATTAAGAAAAAACTGCTGGGACGTGCTAATCTGGGTCACGGGTCACTGTAATCGGGCGGCTGTATCGAGAAACAGATACGATGTTGAACAAACGGTTGATACTCATAAAATATTGATAAATGCTATACAATTTTATGTTTGTCTTCAAGAAATATGATAGACAAAACCATGTGTGAAGTTTTATGACGAAATATCTCCGATTTCTATGTAAATTTACGAGTTGAAGTTGCGGCTGTATCGAGAAACAGATACAGTGTTGAAAAAACTGTTGATACTCATACAATATTGATAAATGCAATAAAATTTTATGTTTGTCTTCAAGAAATATGATAGACAAAACCATGTGTGAAGTTTTATGACGAAATATCTCCGATTTCTATGTAAATTTACGAGTTGAAGTGGGGAAACACCCACAGGTAATTTTAGCGATGTATTTTTCTCTTGGACAAGAATAATGAGCGTCCTGATTGGATGACAAATTTAAAACACACTGACACCGCATGGTAAAAAGATGCATGTAAAAGAAATCTATGTTATATTTATTCATTTGTTTGATTCTGGAATATTGTTGATCATTGATTTAAACAAGAAAAAGGGAAAAAAGGGGGGGGGGGTTTATTAGTGAATTTTACAGTTAAATAAATGTTATGTTTCGACAGTTTAAAGAGAAAAAGAAAAATTTGTTGCGACTAAAGCTTAAATCAGCGTTAAAAATATTTAATTGAACAAATATCAGTGGTTTTGTAAATGAGATTTATTTTAAATAGAAAATCTGAATTTATTATTTATTAATTTAGGGAGGGGGGCTATGATGAAAATTTGAAATAAAAACACAGGACCGGACTTTAAGCAAAAATAATAATCCAGGATTAGATTTTTTATTAAAAAAATCCAGGACCCCTGTGTGCATGAATTTTTTTTTAAAGTTAATAATATGAATTATTGACATCCACACTTGCCTTTAGGGCAGCACATTTCTGTGTCCACACTTGTACAAATATAGATAAAACTTTGAATAAATTTTCAGGTGACAAAGGTGTCAATGGTATCATGTAGATTACATCCAAATTGTGGGACGTGCGTCACAAGTAAAGATCCTCTGAGGTGTGGATGGTGTAAAGATCGTTGTTCAACTCGGGCAGAATGTAGCCACATGTGGCATGATCAATCATGTCCTCCGTTCGTTTACAGTGTGAGTTTAAATATCCATGTTTGTTATAAACTTTTTGTTTGTGTGTAGATATAAAATTATTCATTCAATCCTTGCTTTCATCTTACATGATAAAATTCATATTTTGGTTTTGATACATTATATTATTCGCTTATTATGAATCATTCAAACTTTGTTTCTGTTTTTCTGAGATATTCATGGTTTGATACTAGTTACGTCATTAGTGACAACATAACCCTGTAATTGATATTGGGAACGTTACGAATGTTGAGCTATAGATTAAAACGTAGATATCTACTTTAGTGCACACGGTTCATTTCTGGAATAACCTTCATCAGGTACGTACATAATCCAAAGATTGGAAAGCCGAATAATCATTTCTATATGTAGTTTTTATATATTATTGAATTTGTTCTCGTCCTGAATAGAACTGAAATACTGCTCGCTGGACGTTAAGCAATAATCAATCAATCAATCGACCAGCACAAGTGTCAATATGCTCCATTAGAAGGATTTGTTTAGTATAGGATTCTCGAATTTGTTTGCCAGAAAGGCACGTGCTACGGTCACATCCATATGAATGCTGTCATTGCGAAGGCGCATTCTAACTTGGTCTTATATGGTTCAAGATTTGACCGTGTAGCACATTTTGCATGTAAATATAACATGCAAATGTTAATTCAAAAATACAATGTATGAGCCTCAAACATTTAAATTAATTTTGTTCGTTAACTTTAGATTAACCCTTCCTCTGGACCACTTGAGGGCTCCACTAGACTGACCATAACAGGAGAAAACTTTGGAACTAGATCATCCAATGCTAACGTTAGCATTGCTACAGTACAGTGTGTGATAGATAGTATCAATGATACTAGGTAATTATTAATTAATGTTATTATTAAGTAAATATTGAAATGGATTGATGATATGAAATAGTACTAGGGGTCGATGTGGTCGCGATCGTTTGGTAATTGGATTTATAACTACCAGTGCCAGATTTACCTATAGGCTTGATAGGCTGAAGCTTAGGGCCTCATCATCTGGGGGGCCTCCGGTCAAGGTGTATAATTTTTTTGACATTGTCAATTTGTCATAGACCTTGCACATGCTGTCATAACGCATTGTAGTCTCTAAACAACCAACCCTTCTGTAATTTTCCTTGCATTCTATTTCAGAATAATACTGTCTTAAGCCAATAACTTGACACTAGCAATGATTTCTGTAATTATTATATCCTTCCAGGAAAGCAATGAGATAGATAAGCTGAAAACACTAGAGGTTCACCTGATTATTCATATTCAAGTTTGTGTTCAATGTTCAATAAAGTCTAGATTATAAGAACAAATATTTAACATAGGATACAATGTTCAATTATAACCCATTAAAGTAGGATTTCAATTTTTTTTAAAAAGGGGGGGGGGGGGGGGCGTTATTCAGTAAAAGACAGAGGGAACTGTTGACATATTACCGAAAGCACTTAACACAATCCATTCAACAACAAAAAAACATCAAAATTAGATAAAAAAATAAAAATTCTATATAACTATCAAATATGCAAATTTTTGGAATTTGAGTCCCTTTTTTTTGGAAATAGCAGAATTGTATGGCTCATCAATAACACTTTAAGATGAACACTTTGCAAAAACAACATTCAAATTGGATGAACAGTAAGACCTTTAAAATTTAGGAAATTTGCACTTTTCGGTCTCTTTCGGTCAAGTTTATCTCGGAAATCGTTAAAGATAGAGGAAATCCGTCGACATATTGCCGAAAGCTCTCAATATTGGAAGAAAAATAAAAACACTATAAACCTTTCAAATATGCGAAATGTCGAATTTGAGACCCTTTTAGACCCCTTTTTGAAATTAAATAGTTTAAAAAAAAATTATCTTTGCAAAATAAAAATGCATTAAAATTGGATGAAAATTATAAAAAAGTTCAAAATTCCCCCTGTTGACCCCTTTTATGTCAAAAACGGTAATAATTGTATAATGAAGTTATGCATGTTTCTGAACGGGACTTTCTTAAAGAATACATTTTAAAAATCCTCATCAAAAACAAATGAACAATAAATAATTTATACTCTTGTTTCTTTTGTGTATTTCTGATCAGCATTAAACATAAACTATGTAGAGGATCATCTATTGAACATTTCTACCAAGTTGGTACCAATTGGCGTGGGTGTTTCAGAGAAGATTAAAATGTAAAAGTTTACGGACGACGACGGACGCCAAGTGATGGTTATACATCGCATGACCCTTTACATCAAGTGAGCTAATAAAGTGTTATCAGACATCACATTTGTTTCGACATCGTAGCGCAAGAAATGTTCTTCCAACAGATGTAAAGAGAGCCACTGGCATAACTGCCGCTACTGATCACACCTGCTGATCCCACGCTTTTTAGGTATATCATCGACTTCACTGAATTTTGCTTAAAACACTCTTCCATCTTCCTCTAGTCGCAAAGGTGGTGGCTTTGGGAGGGGCCTCACTTGTGGAATAGCCTAGGGCCTCTCTTCATCTAAATCTGGTCCTGATAACTACCTATGCAATCAGTGCCTATCACTACTAACGCTGTGAGTTCGAACCTCGCGCAGGTGAGGTGTACTCAATACAACATTATGTGATAAAGTTTGTCAGTGACTTGCGGCAGGTTGGCGGTTTTCTCCAGGTACTCCGGTTTCCTCCACGATATAGCTGAAATATTGTTGAAAGTGACGTTAATCACCATAACCCTAACCCTGAAATAGTACTACGAATTTCATATGTTATCCTCTATTAAACTTTCCATTAATTATATATACCTCAGTGACCTAGAATAACATAACTTGTTACATAAAAATAGCCTGTTGTTTTCCCCTCTTCCTTACAACAGTTGAGCAACGATTTTGTTACACGAACGCATTTCTAAAATAACCTTTATCGGGTACGCTCAAAATCGAAAGATTGGAGAGTCAAAGATTTCAAAAGTGTTTGGGAGCAATAAAACCACAATGCCTAAACAGGATTGCCAAAGTTGGCTAAGGTCACCTATGCCTGAGGGAAGAGCATAATATATACTTGTATGTTCTGATGAAAGTAAATCAACAAGACATCACAAGGAGATACTCATTTAGTATTATTGAAGAGAAAAATCTAAAGAATCGCTGACAAACACGCCACACTCTTAATAGATTGAAGACCAAGTGAGAAATATTCCTGGTATATTCATGCCGAGTTTGAAACAATCAATCGTGTAAGTAGAAAGGTGGCACTGTGATTGGCCTATGGACATATGTTTTATTATCCAAAAATATAAAGGATTATTAATTATGGTAATGGTAGAAAAATGTTGGATTGCAACTGACCACGAACGACTACTAACAAACAAATGTTTCTTATTGCTTCCTGCAATTGTCTTTTACATACAGGGTTTGGGCTATGATGTTTAAAACCACTTTCAACAATATTTCAGTCTTTTACATGCAAGGATCATGGCATTTTCAATACACGAGGCAGCTATTTATGTCTAGTCTGAGTTGTATGTTTTATTAATCCTAGTTTGACATTGCTTTCGGAGTGACATTATCCATCAGCAATAAATCTAGATCCTATTTGTATATTCCGGTGCCTACTAATTTAGCAGAATTACTTTGACTTCCTTTCAGACAAGTTTTTGTATATTTTTCAGCATTTCATGCTTGACCGGCAGAATTCATTCATCTGTTTTAGAAGCTATAAGGGTACACGTCAGTGATGCTAGTTTGAAAACGTTTATAATTAATGGTGTATCTGAACAAAATGTCACATTTAATTATGCGGTAAGTAGAAAGATGTTTAAACAGATTCATTAATAAAACTTGCATGTTACACCAAGCCAGGAAAGTGAGTGGTCATTTAAATATGTGCGTTAGAGGTATTGATTTTGTTTCTACGATTCTTCTATGATATTTTGTTATTAGTCTGACGATGTGGTATATTTTATTTTCAATTTCATAGTTTTTAAATACTTCAGTACCGTGTTGAATTAAATATAAGTAAAATTTGGCGATCAATAATTGTGTTTTGGAAGCAAACAGAACGAGCCATTCCATGTAATTACTGAGTTTACATCCCGGACGTTCTTTAATCAAAGACAACATTTCTTGATTTGGAACTCCAGAAACATGTTCCACGACCGTGCCAAATGGATATGATCAAATAATTCAAGAATACATTTACCATTACCAACATCGTGAGATTTTCAACTGACTTTTGTTTATTCTAAACACGTTAGCCCAACAACCACGTTTCTGTTCTTATAAACATTCGCGGTTTTCTTTTTGATAGACATCCAACTTGTGCAAAGCTATTCATCAACAGTAATTATTCAAAATATGGCACATAGCAGCTACCAAAAATTAATAAGAAGTATGCACAGTATAATGTCCTACTTTAAAACAATGGCTTATTGTTCAAGGCTTTGTACATATCCTGTAAATCTAATGTTCATACACTGATATGTAAAACAAATATTCAGGAAAAACAAAACATTGAATAAGTTAACAATATGTCCAGTTCTACAACTGTTACTAATCTGTTTTTCAATTCTAAATTCTAAAATGATTAGCTGCTCACATGTTTTTTTTCAGATCTAGATTTTTTGGTTTATGTTTTTCAGATATCGCAAATTGACACGTTTTTCCCAGTCAAGGGACCAATAGCAGGAAATACCATGGTTACGGTTACTGGGCAGAATTTCCATATTGGATCTAACGTGTCAGTTATGATTGGTCAGACTCCCTGTGATATTCAGAGGTAATTTTCTGTAGATTGTGAGTCATGATTGGTTAGGCTCCCTGTGATATTCAGAGGTAATTTTCTGTAGGTTGTCAGTCATGATTGGTCAGGTTCCCTGTGATATTTAGAGGTTATCTTCTGTAGGTTGTCAGTCATGATTGGTCAGGCTCCCTGTGATATTCAGAGGTTATCTTCTGTAGGTTGTCAGTCATGATTGGTCGGGCCCCCTGTGATATTCAAAGGTAATTTTCTGTAGGTTGTCAGTCATGATTGGTCAGGCTCCCTGTGATATTCAGAGGTAATTTTCTGTAGGTTGTCAGTCATGATTGGTCAGGCTCCCTGTGATATTCAGAGGTTATCTTCTGTAGGTTGTCAGTCATGATTGGTCAGGCTCCCTGTGATATTCAGAGGTTATCTTCTGTAGGTTGTCAGTCATGATTGGTCAGGCTCCCTGTGATATTCAGAGGTAATCTTCTGTAGGTTGTCAGTCATGATTGGTCCTGCTCTCCGTGATATTCAGAGGTAATTTTCTGTAGGTTTTACCGAGGAACGTTTACTTAAATTGTCGTGTAATAGTGATATGTAATACTGACATCATATAGAATGAAGATGCAGAGAAAAACCGTTGCCATGGATACATGGAATCATATTAAGATTAAAAGCAATAGTCAATCAAAAATGTATGCATTTTCCATTTATAAATAAATTACAAAAGCCAAAAATCATATATGTCATTGAGATAACAGTTAATTAAACAAACATACACGTGAATAAATGGAAGAAGCTTCATACCCTATGGCGATACCGTCCATACGACTTCCTTCATACATCAATTCTATGATAATTTGTTTCTTGTATATATAAAAGAAAGTCAAGTTTAAACATTTGTGGAAACCTCTTTAGTGGGAGTTCGTGTCTTTTAACATATATTTGCTTTTCATTGGTCTTCACGTTGTATTATGAACATAAAGTTTAAATAGGGATGGTTAGCAATGCTACCAATATCAGCAGAACAGACAATCACCTCTCACGTCATTCCTTTGAACAAAAAAAAACAAGACAGATGGCTAGGAAATCCAGGTTCTTGCTTGGGACAGGAACAAGAATGTGGCGGTGTATTATATCCCGAGTTTCATTCGTATTTGAACAAAAACGGCAAATAAACAGAACAACAATAGATACACATTAATTTTTATTAAGTACAGCAATCGCAAACACATATCCTAGTTATCAAGACACTAGATAGATAGACGAATTGTAGATGAAATTTGAACATCATTTCATCGTTAGAATGTGGCTTTGACTTGAGAAATCAATTTATTGTAGGATAGCTAACACATCTATTAACTGTCGTACAACATTATGTTTTGACAAATGTCCAACTATCAACAACGAGGACTATTTTGAAAAAATCAATTGCCTCAATACTGGAGAGTTTAAAGTGCAAATTGATGGGGCAACTCTACATCCAAACGACAACCAGACCTTCTGTTACATGCACAATCCTGAAATTATACCTCAAACCTTAAGAAACAAGTCAATCTTTAGGTAGGTAAAATATCATTAAGTAGTTAGTAACTAATGATTTATTAGAGAGATGTAGACCTAAGTTGAGAAGTTCATGGTAATTTTACATGCTCTAGAATAGTGCTTAAACTAGGTTACATCGACTCCATATCCAAGGGGGGACAACTCACAAACCATATCTAGTTATTCGGCTAAACATTATTGATGCTTGGCGTGTATAGGTTGTTTGATGTTTCACTGTGATGAAGAACCATTACATTCCATTTGTCTAGAAAGATTAATACACAGATGATGGTGTTTTTTGTTGATGAAGGAATCGATCAACTATCAATGAAAATGGTGCATCATTGTGATATGTGACTGCATATCCTCGTTTAAATATCTTGATATACAATGATATTACCTATTTATGTACATGAACAACTACCGGTATCACATCTATCATCACCACACAATGACATATCTATACCAGAACTATATTTATTCACGCATAGAAAAACAAAGAAGTAATAAAACCAACGTACAGAAATAATGATGAATAGATACTTTGTACTGTCCAAATAAAGTCATTTCCAAAGAGAGAACAAGTATTGAGTACCGTATCAACTGTGGTTAAAAAAACACCCTCGTATACAGAGAATGTGGGAATATTGTTGCTAAATCAGTTTTAGTGGCATCTTTAAGTATCTCTAATTTTTTTTTTTTTTTTGCGCATTAATGACAAATCTCAGATTATTTTTGAGTAATATATATACAATGTATATATAAAACGGACAGGACAGATTTCAACATTCCTATATAACTTCGTTATCAATTGTCTTTTCGAAAACTGTGTAGTTAAACCTCATGCCGACGAGTGATTTTATATTTGCAGTGGTGGATTAAATATAACCATTAAAGGGAAGTGGTTTGATTCGGTAACCAGTCACAGTCTTAGGACAGATATAGGGGGAGTCGGTATAATTAGTGTGAGTTCTATGTATGGTTTAGTTAAAATTAAAACTCAATTTCTCTATTGATTAATTTTTTTTCGTTTTTCAAATAAGGAGAGACATCTCTCCACTTGTATCCAAGAACTCATGAAAACCGTATTTGGACATCTACAATATGAAGAGTTTTAAGATACCAAAGGGATAATCAAATTTCGTAAATCGAAGAACAGACAATACATTGGCAAAGCGAAATAGGACAAAAGGACAAACAACGATCTACAAAACACACATAAAACTAAAGATCGAGTAACATACAGTTTGACTGATACAAAAATACATTGATTGGGTGTTTTTCCATATTGGAGTGAGAGATTGTTGTTAAAAACGCCAAGTGAACAATTTTATAATTCTATAAGATGATGATCATGATGTCGACTTTGTTTTATGCCAACACGTTTAGTTATTTATAGTGCTATCTAATTGAAACAACATTCTACGGGAAGACATGTCGCTCCATTCGGACACATTATCATGATTCCGAGCTAACCACTATTTGCTCTTACTCCTTATTATTCCATGCTTAACGGAGAAGCAGCAAATACCAATTTGATTGGTCTTTGATTTGACCCGACACGGGCTCGAACCCACGATCTATCACACTCGCGGCGAACACGCTGGTCATTACACCACCGATGCGATTCTCTCCATATCAACAGAATACAATCAAAGATGTATACTAGAGTTTACGTGCATTAATATATCGGAATGTACAAATTAAGGAAGACAAACATATTTCAATCATCATTTTGGTTACTTTGAATTTTGTTTATTATATATAAGTTGTATACAATTTTTAGTGATATATTCAACTACTCTTCAATTTACATGAAAACTTCCCTTGTTGTTTTTGTTGAATTCTGAAGAACTATCATTTGTCATTATTTTGTACAAGATCCTGTGAGTATTTATAAGCTTATCAAGGATCGTGGATCGACGCAGTAAGACATAGAAACACCAACAAGTGAGGATCGATGTGTATGCAATAAATACAACCGCATAGTATCCACGTCAGACAAAAAAAAAACGGTTTGCTTAAAACATTATACTTCTAGTATCCAAGTCAGAAGGAAATCGGGTGAACGGGCGATCGCAATCAGTAGACAGGAAAAAAAGCAATTGGTATTAAAACAGAGTATTTATTAGAATACATTATTTTTCAATTCCAATTCTGAGTATATTCTATTTAGAACAGAAATATAAGTCTTTCGCCTCATAAATTGCTTGTAACTGGTTCATATTAAATTTGAATTGTTCATGAATATAAGTTAACCGTTTTCTCGTTGGCAACCATGCAAGTATCAATAACTATATACAAACAAAGACGACAAATGTGTATGGGAATAAAACGCCAAATAATAACTGAGAATTGGAATGGGGTATCATGTAAAACAATTCACCGTTAATGTTGCTCAAAATCACAGTAAGGATTAAATTACATATCAATATTGGAAGCTGACGTTAGCACTACAAAAATACAGGTCCATATGATGCGAACGTTAGTGCAGAAAAGTGATAGCCTTTGTAGGTCACTTGTTACATTTTCTTTGGTGTTAAATATTGTTTTGTTACAGCATTGCTACCTCCGATACTCCAGTATGGTTTGTCCGACTCCAAACTTAAATCCACACTTCAATGTAACAACAAAAGCTGTAATTGGTCAGATATCAGTTCTCTTAGATAACAACACAGCATACACAAGTAATATAACTATCTATCCCAACCCAGAACTAGTCTACCTAGACAGAAACTACAAAGACATCAAACATATAGGAATGGAAGACAAGATTCTGGAATTAAAGGTATGTTTGTAATGTTCAGCAGAGCTGGTTACGTGCGCGCGAAATTTGATATCTACGTTTTTATTTTTATAATGCAAATTAATTATATTGGATGAGTGATTTTTTTTTCAGCTATATTATTGCGAGAACAAGTTACGTTTCGATGAGAAAAAGATGATGTCCGCTTTGTAATAGACTAATACCCTTAATCAGATTTTTATAGTGTTAGCTCACTGAAACAACAATCCACTGGTAGATATTTCGATCCACTCTGACACATTATTCTGGATCCGAGTCAACCAGTCTTTGCATCTACTCCTTAATGGGGTGTGTTTAAAGGAGAAGCTGCAAATATCAATTTTATAGTCTTTGGTATGACCTGACCTGGTATCGAACCCACGATCTACCGTCCTCTAGCGGAACACGATAACCATTACACCATCGATGCTGATCTAATTATATTGAAGACAAAAGTCTAATTATCTTACTGGTTTAAATAGTTGGTGGGTAAGTAAGGATGTTATCACATGATTGTTGTTACGGTATATATGTATTTTCAGGGGAAATATTTAAATTCTGCACTTAGAAAAGAGGAGTTTATTTTGACGATCAATGGATCGATATGTCATATTGTAGAATTGCTTGTTACTACTTTGAGGTGTAATCTGTCTGGTATAGTACACGTGAAGGACATAGCACTTCCTGTCAAGGTAATTTGTTTCATTTCTAAGTTAATTTGGAAGCGTGTTTCCTTCAGTTATGTTTACAATTCAATGGTCCTCTGCACAAAGGTGGTTAAGTTAATATTTTCCTTAGGAAACACTTTTAAAGGTTAAGTAAACTCCACCATATTTCTTACGTGGTATGCACACAACTTCTTATCTTAAGTATTTCCTAAGGAAATCCTTAGTTTTTCATAGGTCCTCCCACTATACTTATGTGGTATTCATGGACATCCTTACATTAAGGAAACACTTTAAAATTTACCATCAATCTAATGTAGCTAAATAGGTACAATGTATCTTAAATTTACCTTAAATCTAGGGTAGTTAAAGATGTATCGTAAATTTACTTTAATTCTAAGGTAGCTAAAGATGTATCTTAAATTTACCTTAAGTCTAGGGTAGCTAAAGAGGTATCCTAAATTTACCTTAAGTCTAGGGTAGCTAAAGAGGTATCCTAAATTTACCTTAAGTCTAGGGTAGCTAAAGAGGTATCCTAAATTTAACGAAAATATGCAAAGCTATATTATTCACATAAGATAAAACTGCTTATAGTCTATCGATATCAATAATGACAAAAAAAAACCTTCCTGTAATATTTCATTGTTTCTGAATGACTTTGTAATACACACTTCATGGTTTTTCATTGGTTTATAATACACTTCCCGTTTGATTTATAAGGTCTACTTTATTATTGTTACTTAAAGTAACTCCTTTACACTGGTAAATGAAATGGCGCATCTTTCCAATTCCTCACTGGTATATTTCAAGTGACATTCGACTTCTTTCTTAAACATTTGTAGATCAGTGATAGCTTTGATCGAATCAGGTAGTAAGTTCCAACCTGAATTGTATTGTAATAAAATATTGTTGATTCGATGCCTTTAATTTTAGGCGTGGCATAGTTAAAACAACTTGATCTTGTATAGTGTTTGTAATGTTCGTCAATTTTGTTTTTGATTTTATAGAATAATTAGATTTTTATTCTCTCTCAACGAGATTCGAAATAACACCTTTGATAAACTACAGCAGCAATCGCTTAGCCTTATGTCCATCGCACTAGATCACTCGGCCACATCCGCTATATGAATAGATAGCTTCAAAAGTGTTGCATTGCTTCGTTGGGCGAATCTAGGGATAGATATAAGACAGATGTTTTAAGTGAAGTGTGTGTAGATGGTGCATATGTATTATTATCTTAATTTGACAGCAGTCTAATTCAGAAATTTTTCATGTATAGCATAGGATATATTACATACTGGTACATGTATATATATATATCCTTTTTATATATAACTGATATACTTGCGACAGGTCGGATTTTTTTTCCCGGGTACTCCGGTTTCCTCCACCAATAAAACTGACCACCTCGATATAACTGAAATATTGTTGAAAGTGGCATTAAACACCATAACCCTAAACCTGTAACTGATATGTTTGCAGGTATCGGCAGGAAATTGGGAGGTAGATTTGGGCTATATAATGTTTGAGCACATGGAAGTACGGAGCGCCTCTTTACTAGTAATATTAGCTGGAAGTGGACTTGGCATATTCTTAGTACTGATACTATGCATGCTCGTAATGATGCAGAAGAAACATTTGGCATGGTTTCATAAAAATGACGATGTTTTTGCAGTAGAATATCATAATGGAGAACGTGATAATTTCTTGTCTAGAGATATTACAACTGATGAAAATGGTAACGTTTATTTGTATTCGTTTCGACTAAGCAACTATTTGGGAAACAACGGCATTGATTGGCATTCTATTTATGAGCGGTATAAAATGGGGGGAAAATACCAAACTGTCAGAACTTTACGAAAATCCAGTCAGACAATCGTAAAAACAGGGAAAATCGATACCACTATCACGCACATAATTACCACTCATTCTCCTGGCTTGGTATAGACACTTCATTAAAAAGTGTTGTGATAAAACTAGTATAATGACCCACGCCCTGTTTTGTGAAATAATGCAGAAATGTACAGTGCAAGTGTATTCTAGAGTTGAGTAAAATGACGACGTCACATATAAATGAGTGAGAAATTATAGTTTATGGGAAGCTTTACGAACAAGTCATTTGCAGATTGATTAGATGAAAATTGTAACAGTAGCTGTTCTTGACTGTGATTTAAAATGAGAAAAGGTTATACTTGTCCATTAGTTAGGATAAAACAAATTATGATGTTTCTGATTAGAACATTACCTCTATTGTAATTAGACACCGACTATGTAAACATGGACTTCATGACGGGTGCAATTGGTGAAACAGAAGAAGCTTAGCCTGTCAAAACATCTGACCTTACTCCCGAATTTATATGTGAATGTCTTTTGAGTTAATGTTTGTGTTTTACCCTGGTCTTTGACACAATCCCTATCAAAGAATATCTCAAAATTGTTACCCGAATAACAGGGACAGGCACAAAAATGTGTCGGGGTTGAACAGGTTAATTGGATCCCAATCCCGCTCTCTTTAAGATTGGATCTCCATCGACAGATTTAACAAACAAAAAATATTTTTGCTTAAACGACTATAACACCACACACCCTGATTATTCTATTTATAAATTGATCTGCATAATACAATGATTCTTCATGACATAGACAAATGCATTTAAAATATTTTCACATGTAGAATTGTACTGGGTCACCGTTGGTGATGTTTTATTCCTCATTTTATTTTCGTAGATGATTCAAAATCATGATTTATTTGTCCCTCTGATTGATATTTATACCTTTATCTTACTTGAGCTATTAGAAATATGTAGTCATAGCAACATATGTATTATTGTCGGCTCAATTATTATTATGACCACCTGATTTTATATACATATATACTTACACTAGTGAATGTGCTAAATCAAGCAACATCAGACACCCGAAAGTAAGGTTTTAACTATTTCCTTAGATAGATTTTACTTTCTCATTTTCATAATTTCGATGATTTTTTTCTGCCTTTAAATAAACGTTAGAAAATACCGAAGGAGCAATCAAAAATGGACAATTCTGAGAAACTGGCGATATAAGGTAGACAAGACGAAGAGAAATAAAGCAAAAACGCAACACAATATGCGTTGGACACCACTATGTGCAAGCAAACACAAATAATGCAAATAAGACATGAGCCCTCCTACAAACAACTGGAGGTAAAGAAGAACCGAACATCGTTTTTATGTGGAAATCGTACTGGACATCACATCACTGAACTCAGAATGTAAAGAAAGACACATAATAGGACAAAGCAAACAAAACAAAAAAATGAGCAAAAAAAAAACACGAACCCCACCAATTTTTTTTTTCTTATGTATAAATGATATATACAGAAGATATTACATCATACTCTGAGACTAATGCTCATTAAAGTACCACTTGGTATATCCTACTCTGAGACTAATGCTCATAAAAGTACCACTTGGTATATCCTACCCTGAGACTAATGCTCATTAAAGTACCACTTGGTATATCCTACTCTGAGACTAATGCTGATTAAAGTACCACTTGGTATATCCTACTCTGAGACTAATGCTCATTAAAGTACCACTTGGTATATCCTACTCTGAGACTAATGCTCATTAAAGTACCACTTGGTATATCCTACTCTGAGACTAATGCTCATTAAAGTACCACTTGGTATATCCTACTCTGAGACTAATGCTCATTAAAGTACCACTTGGTATATCCTACTCTGAGACTAATGCTCATTAAAGTACCACTTGGTATATCCTACTCTGAGACTAATGCTCATTAAAGTACCACTTGGTATATCCTACTCTGAGACTAATGCTCATTAAAGTACCACTTGGTATATCCTACTCTGAGACTAATGCTCATTAAAGTACCACTTGGTATATCCTACTCTGAGACTAATGCTGATTAAAGTACCACTTGGTATATCCTACTCTGAGACTAATGCTCATTAAAGTATCACTTGGTATATCCTGTCATCAAATAAGTAGCACATGTATATACATCTTGCCATATACATCTTGTCATTTTCCAAGTTATATTATCTATGTTAGCCTAACTATACCATAGCATACGACGGTGCCGTCGTGATAGTATGGTGGTTGGGCTTACAACTACCTATGCAATCAGTACCTATCACCATTAAAGTTAAGAGTTCGAATCTTGCTCATGGCGGGGTGTACTCGATACAACATTATTTTTGTCAGTAACTTGGGACAGTTCGGTGGTTTTCTCCGCTTATTCCTGTTTCATCCACCAATAAAACTGATCGCCACGATATAGCTGAAATATTGTTGAATGTGGCATTAAATACCATAAACTCTCCATTACATACGTTCATTTCATTTCATTTTTCCATAATTTACTTCAGTTCACCCTCGGTTTTTAGTGGGGTTCGTGTTACTCGATCTTTAGTTTTATATGTATGTTTTATAGATCGTTGTTTGTCCTTTTGTATTTTTTTCTTTTGGCCATTATGTTGTCTGTTCTTCTTCGATATACGGATTCTGATTGCCCCTTTGGTATCTTCAAACTCTTCTTTAGCTATAAGGTTAGCTATATTTCATATTTCCCAGAGTAATCCTAGAGCTATGAGTCAGAAATAGTATGTAAAATGTACATTGTGTTTGACATCTTTAAATATTATATACCAAGTCCATTATTAATTTTGTTCCAGGAACAGCACCAGCACCTCCACGATATGTAAAACAACAACAAGAGAGGAAAACAGCATCACAGGCAGTTGAAGAGGCAACAAATGATATTCCTAAGACAGGTTTTGATGCCATTGAGACAACTGATATGCTTATAGCACAAAATATTTACATTGAACGTGATAAGCTGATACTTGGTCAGGACATCGGTCATGGTAAGATATTGATATGCTGACACTTGGTCAGGACATCGGTCATGGTTAGATATTGATAGGCTAACACTTGGTCAGGATATTGGTCATGGTAAGATATTGATATGCTGACACTTGGTCAGGACATTGGTCATGGTTAGATATTGATAGGCTAACACTTGGTCAGGACATCGGTCATGGTAAGATATTGATACGCTGACACTTGGTCAGGACATCGGTCATGGTTAGATATTGATAGGCTAACACTTGGTCAGGACATTGGTCATGGTAAGATATTGATACGCTGACACTTGGTCAGGACATCGGTCATGGTTGGATATTGATAAGCTGACACTTGGTCAGGACATCGGTCATGGTTAGATATTGATAGGCTAACACTTGGTCAGGACATTGGTCATGGTAAGATATTGATATGCTAACACTTGGTCAGGACATCGGTCATGGTTAGATATTGATAGGCTAACACTTGGTCAGGACATCGGTCATGGTAAGATATTAATAGGCTGACGCTTGGTCAGGACATCTGTCATGGTTAGATATTGATAGGCTAACACTTGGTCAGGACATCGGTCATGGTAAGATATTGATACGCTGACACTTGGTCAGGACATCGGTCATGGTTAGATATTGATAGGCTAACACTTGGTCAGGACATTGGTCATGGTAAGATATTGATACGCTGACACTTGGTCAGGACATCGGTCATGGTTGGATATTGATAAGCTGACACTTGGTCAGGACATCGGTCATGGTTAGATATTGATAGGCTAACACTTGGTCAGGACATTGGTCATGGTAAGATATTGATATGCTAACACTTGGTCAGGACATCGGTCATGGTTAGATATTGATACGCTAACACTTGGTCAGGACATCGGTCATGGTAAGATATTGATACGCTGACACTTGGTCAGGACATCGGTCATGGTTAGATATTGATAGGCTAACACTTGGTCAGGACATTGGTCATGGTAAGATATTGATACGCTGACACTTGGTCAGGACATTGGTCATGGTTAGATATTGATAGGCTAACACTTGGTCAGGACATTGGTCATGGTAAGATATTGATACGCTGACACTTGGTCAGGACATCGGTCATGGTTGGATATTGATAAGCTGACACTTGGTCAGGACATCAGTCATGGTTAGATATTGATAGGCTAACACTTGGTCAGGACATTGGTCATGGTAAGATATTGATATGCTAACACTTGGTCAGGACATCGGTCATGGTTAGATATTGATAGGCTAACACTTGGTCAGGACATCGGTCATGGTAAGATATTGATACGCTGACACTTGGTCAGGACATCGGTCATGGTTAGATATTGATAGGCTAACACTTGGTCAGGACATTGGTCATGGTAAGATATTGATACGCTGACACTTGGTCAGGACATCGGTCATGGTTGGATATTGATAAGCTGACACTTGGTCAGGATATCGGTCATGGTTAGATATTGATAGGCTAACACTTGGTCAGGACATCGGTCATGGTAAGATATTGATATGCTAACACTTGGTCAGGACATTGGTCATGGTAAGATATTGATATGCTGACACTTGGTCAGGACATCGGTCATGGTTAAATATTGATACGCTAACACTTGGTCAGGACATCGGTCATGGTTAGATATTGATAGGCTAACACTTGGTCAGGATATTGGTCATGGTAAGATATTGATACGCTGACACTTGGTCAGGATATTGGTCATGGTTAGATATTGATAGGCTAACACTTGGTCAGGACATTGGTCATGGTAAGATATTGATATGCTAACACTTGGTCAGGACATCGGTCATGGTTAGATATTGATAGGCTAACACTTGGTCAGGACATCGGTCATGGTAAGATATTGATACGCTGACACTTGGTCAGGACATCGGTCATGGTTAGATATTGATAGGCTAACACTTGGTCAGGACATTGGTCATGGTAAGATATTGATACGCTGACACTTGGTCAGGACATCGGTCATGGTTGGATATTGATAAGCTGACACTTGGTCAGGATATCGGTCATGGTTAGATATTGATAGGCTAACACTTGGTCAGGACATCGGTCATGGTAAGATATTGATATGCTAACACTTGGTCAGGACATTGGTCATGGTAAGATATTGATATGCTGACACTTGGTCAGGACATCGGTCATGGTTAAATATTGATACGCTAACACTTGGTCAGGACATCGGTCATGGTTAGATATTGATAGGCTAACACTTGGTCAGGATATTGGTCATGGTAAGATATTGATACGCTGACACTTGGTCAGGATATTGGTCATGGTTAGATATTGATAGGCTAACACTTGGTCAGGATATTGGTCATGGTAAGATATTGATATGCTGACACTTGGTCAGGACATTGGTCATGGTTAGATATTGATAGGCTAACACTTGGTCAGGACATCGGTCATGGTTAGATATTGATAGGCTAACACTTGGTCAGGACATCGGTCATGGTAAGATATTGATACGCTGACACTTGGTCAGGACATCGGTCATGTTTAGATATTGATAGGCTAACACTTGGTCAGGACATCGGTCATGGTAAGATATTGATATGCTGACACTTGGTCAGGACATCGGTCATGGTAAGATATTGATATGCTGACACTTGGTCAGGACATCGGTTATGTTTAGATATTGATAGGCTAACACTTGGTCAGGACATCGGTCATGGTAAGATATTGATATGCTGACACTTGGTCAGGACATCGGTCATGGTTAGATATTGATACGCTGACACTTGGTCAGGACATCGGTCATGGTAAGATATTGATACGCTGACACTTGGTCAGGTCATCGGTCATGGTTAGATATTGATAGGCTAACACTTGGTCAGGACATCGGTCATGGTAAGATATTGATACGCTGACACTTGGTCAGGACATCGGTCATGGTTAGATATTGATAGGCTAACACTTGGTCAGGACATCGGTCATGGTTAGATATTGATAGGCTAACACTTGGTCAGGATATTGGTCATGGTAAGATATTGATATGCTGACACTTGGTCAGGACATCGGTCATGGTTAGATATTGATATGCTGACACTTGGTCAGGACATCGGTCATGGTAAGATATTGATACGCTGACACTTGGTCAGGACATCGGTCATGGTTGGATATTGATACGCTGACACTTGGTCAGGACATCGGTCATGGTTAGATATTGATAGGCTAATACTTGGTCAGGACATCGGTCATGGTTGGATATTGATACGCTGACACTTGGTCAGGACATCGGTCATGGTTAGATATTGATAGGCTAACACTTGGTCAGGACATCGGTCATGGTAAGATATTAATAGGCTGACGCTTGGTCAGGACATCGGTCATGGTTAGATATTGATAGGCTAACACTTGGTCAGGACATCGGTCATGGTAAGATATTGATACGCTGACACTTTGTCAGGACATCGGTCATGGTAAGATATTGATATGCTAACACTTGGTCAGGACATCTGTCATGGTAAGATATTGATATGCTGACACTTGGTCAGGTCATCGGTCATGGTTAGATATTGATAGGCTAACACTTGGTCAGGACATCGGTCATGGTAAGATATTGATACGCTGACACTTGGTCAGCACATCGGTCATGGTAAGATATTGATACGCTGACACTTGGTCAGGACATCAGTCATGGTTAGATATTGATAGGCTAACACTTGGTCAGGACATCGGTCATGGTAAGATATTGATATGCTGACACTTGGTCAGGACATCGGTCATGTTTAGATATTGATAGGCTAACACTTGGTCAGGACATCGGTCATGGTAAGATATTGATATGGTGACACTTGGTCAGGACATCGGTCATGGTAAGATATTGATATGCTGACACTTGGTCAGGACATCGGTCATGTTTAGATATTGATACGCTAACACTTGGTCAGGACATCGGTCATGGTAAGATATTGATATGCTGACACTTGGTCAGGACATCGGTCATGGTAAGATATTGATACGCTGACACTTGGTCAGGACATCGGTCATGATTAGATATTGATACGCTAACATTTGGTCAGGATATCGGTCATGGTTAGATATTGATACGCTGACACTTGGTCAGGACATCGGTCATGGTAAGATATTGATACGCTGACACTTGGTCAGGTCATCGGTCATGGTTAGATATTGATAGGCTAACACTTGGTCAGGACATCGGTCATGGTAAGATATTGATACGCTGACACTTGGTCAGGACAACGGTCATGGTTAGATATTGATAGGCTAACACTTGGTCAGGACATCGGTCATGGTTAGATATTGATAGGCTAACACTTGGTCAGGATATTGGTCATGGTAAGATATTGATATGCTGACACTTGGTCAGGACATCGGTCATGGTTAGATATTGATATGCTGACACTTGGTCAGGACATCGGTCATGGTAAGATATTGATATGCTGACACTTGGTCAGGACATCGGTCATGGTAAGATATTGATATGCTGACACTTGGTCAGGACATCGGTCATGTTTAGATATTGATAGGCTAACACTTGGTCAGGACATCGGTCATGGTAAGATATTGATATGGTGACACTTGGTCAGGACATCGGTCATGGTAAGATATTGATATGCTGACACTTGGTCAGGACATTGGTCATGTTTAGATATTGATACGCTAACACTTGGTCAGGACATCGGTCATGGTAAGATATTGATATGCTGACACTTGGTCAGGACATCGGTCATGGTAAGATATTGATACGCTGACACTTGGTCAGGACATCGGTCATGATTAGATATTGATAGGCTAACATTTGGTCAGGATATCGGTCATGGTTAGATATTGATACGCTGACACTTGGTCAGGACATCGGTCATGGTAAGATATTGATACGCTGACACTTGGTCAGGTCATCGGTCATGGTTAGATATTGATAGGCTAACACTTGGTCAGGACATCGGTCATGGTAAGATATTGATACGCTGACACTTGGTCAGGACAACGGTCATGGTTAGATATTGATAGGCTAACACTTGGTCAGGACATCGGTCATGGTTAGATATTGATAGGCTAACACTTGGTCAGGATATTGGTCATGGTAAGATATTGATATGCTGACACTTGGTCAGGACATCGGTCATGGTTAGATATTGATATGCTGACACTTGGTCAGGACATCGGTCATCGTAAGATATTGATACGCTGACACTTGGTCAGGACATCGGTCATGGTTGGATATTGATACGCTGACACTTGGTCAGGACATCGGTCATGGTTAGATATTGATAGGCTAACACTTGGTCAGGATATCGGTCATGGTTAGATATTGATACGCTGACACTTGGTCAGGACATCGGTCATGGTAAGATATTGATACGCTGACACTTGGTCAGGTCATCGGTCATGGTTAGATATTGATAGGCTAACACTTGGTCAGGACATTGGTCATGGTAAGATATTGATACGCTGACGCTTGGTCAGGACATCGGTCATGGTTAGATATTGATATGCTAACACTTGGTCAGGACATCGGTCATGGTTAGATATTGATAGGCTAACACTTGGTCAGGACATCGGTCATGGTAAGATATTAATAGGCTGACGCTTGGTCAGGACATCGGTCATGGTTAGATATTGATAGGCTAACACTTGGTCAGGACATCGGTCATGGTTGGATATTGATACGCTGATACTTGGTCAGGACATCGGTCATGGTTAGATATTGATAGGCTAACACTTGGTCAGGACATCGGTCATGGTAAGATATTGATAGGCTAACACTTGGTCAGGACATCGGTCATGGTAAGATATTGATAGGCTAACACTTGGTCAGGACATCGGTCATGGTTAGATATTGATAGGCTAACACTTGGTCAGGACATCGGTCATGGTAAGATATTGATATGCTGACACTTGGTCAGGACATCGGTCATGGTTAGATATTGATATGCTGACACTTGGTCAGGACATCGGTCATGGTAAGATATTGATATGCTGACACTTGGTCAGGACATCGGTCATGGTTGGATATTGATACGCTGACACTTGGTCAGGACATTGGTCATGGTTAGATATTGATAGGCTAACACTTGGTCAGGACATCGGTCATGGTTGGATATTGATACGCTGACACTTGGTCAGGACATCGGTCATGGTTAGATATTGATAGGCTAACACTTGGTCAGGACATCGGTCATGGTTAGATATTAATAGGCTGATGCTTGGTCAGGACATCGGTCATGGTTAGATATTGATAGGCTAACACTTGGTCAGGACATCGGTCATGGTAAGATATTAATAGGCTGATGCTTGGTCAGGACATCGGTCATGGTTAGATATCGATATACTGACACTTGGTCAGGACATCGGTCATGGTTAGATATTGATAGGCTAACACTTGGTCAGGACATCGGTCATGGTAAGATATTGATACGCTGACACTTGGTCAGGACATCGGTCATGGTTGGATATTGATACGCTGACACTTGGTCAGGTCATCGGTCATGGTTAGATATTGATAGGCTAACACTTGGTCAGGACATCGGTCATGGTAAGATATTGATATGCTGACACTTGGTCAGGACATCGGTCATGGTTGGATATTGATACGCTGACACTTGGTCAGGACATCGGTCATGGTTGGATATTGATACGCTGACACTTGGTCAGGACATCGGTCATGGTAAGATATTGATATGTGACACTTGGTCAGGACATCGGTCATGGATAGATATTGATAGGCTAACACTTGGTCAGGACATCGGTCATGGTAAGATATTGATACGCTGACACTTGGTCAGGACATCGGTCATGGTTAGATATTGATACGCTGACACTTGGTCAGGACATCGGTCATGGTTAGATATTGATAGGCTAACACTTGGTCAGGACATCGGTCATGGTAAGATATTGATATGCTGACACTTGGTCAGGACATCGGTCATGTTTAGATATTGATAGGCTAACACTTGGTCAGGACATCGGTCATGGTAAGATATTGATATGGTGACACTTGGTCAGGACATCGGTCATGGTAAGATATTGATATGCTGACACTTGGTCAGGACATCGGTCATGGTTAGATATTGATAGGCTAACACTTGGTCAGGATATTGGTCATGGTAAGATATTGATATGCTGACACTTGGTCAGGACATCGGTCATGGTTAGATATTGATATGCTGACACTTGGTCAGGACATCGGTCATGGTAAGATATTGATACGCTGACACTTGGTCAGGACATCGGTCATGGTTGGATATTGATACGCTGACACTTGGTCGGGACATTGGTCATGGTTAGATATTGATAGGCTAACACTTGGTCAGGACATCGGTCATGGTTGGATATTGATACGCTGACACTTGGTCAGGACATCGGTCATGGTTAGATATTGATAGGCTAACACTTGGTCAGGACATCGGTCATGGTAAGATATTAATAGGCTGATGCTTGGTCAGGACATCGGTCATGGTTAGATATTGATAGGCTAACACTTGGTCAGGACATCGGTCATGGTAAGATATTAATAGGCTGATGCTTGGTCAGGACATCGGTCATGGTTAGATATCGATATGCTGACACTTGGTCAGGACATCGGTCATGGTTAGATATTGATAGGCTAACACTTGGTCAGGACATCGGTCATGGTAAGATATTGATACGCTGACACTTGGTCAGGACATCGGTCATGGTTGGATATTGATACGCTGACACTTGGTCAGGTCATCGGTCATGGTTAGATATTGATAGGCTAACACTTGGTCAGGACATCGGTCATGGTAAGATATTGATATGCTGACACTTGGTCAGGACATCGGTCATGGTTGGATATTGATACGCTGACACTTGGTCAGGACATCGGTCATGGTTGGATATTGATATGCTGACACTTCGTCAGGACATCGGTCATGGTAAGATATTGATATGTGACACTTGGTCAGGACATCGGTCATGGATAGATATTGATAGGCTAACACTTGGTCAGGACATCGGTCATGGTAAGATATTGATACGCTGACACTTGGTCAGGACATCGGTCATGGTTAGATATTGATACGCTGACACTTGGTCAGGACATCGGTCATGGTTAGATATTGATAGGCTAACACTTGGTCAGGACATCGGTCATGGTAAGATATTGATATGCTGACACTTGGTCAGGACATCGGTCATGTTTAGATATTGATAGGCTAACACTTGGTCAGGACATCGGTCATGGTAAGATATTGATATGGTGACACTTGGTCAGGACATCGGTCATGGTAAGATATTGATATGCTGACACTTGGTCAGGACATCGGTCATGTTTAGATATTGATACGCTAACACTTGGTCAGGACATCGGTCATGGTAAGATATTGATATGCTGACACTTGGTCAGGACATCGGTCATGGTAAGATATTGATACGCTGACACTTGGTCAGGACATCGGTCATGATTAGATATTGATAGGCTAACATTTGGTCAGGATATCGGTCATGGTTAGATATTGATACGCTGACACTTGGTCAGGACATCGGTCATGGTAAGATATTGATACGCTGACACTTGGTCAGGTCATCGGTCATGGTTAGATATTGATAGGCTAACACTTGGTCAGGACATCGGTCATGGTAAGATATTGATACGCTGACACTTGGTCAGGACAACGGTCATGGTTAGATATTGATAGGCTAACACTTGGTCAGGACATCGGTCATGGTTAGATATTGATAGGCTAACACTTGGTCAGGATATTGGTCATGGTAAGATATTGATATGCTGACACTTGGTCAGGACATCGGTCATGGTTAGATATTGATATGCTGACACTTGGTCAGGACATCGGTCATGGTAAGATATTGATACGCTGACACTTGGTCAGGACATCGGTCATGGTTGGATATTGATACGCTGACACTTGGTCAGGACATCGGTCATGGTTAGATATTGATAGGCTAACACTTGGTCAGGATATCGGTCATGGTTAGATATTGATACGCTGACACTTGGTCAGGACATCGGTCATGGTAAGATATTGATACGCTGACACTTGGTCAGGTCATCGGTCATGGTTAGATATTGATAGGCTAACACTTGGTCAGGACATTGGTCATGGTAAGATATTGATACGCTGACGCTTGGTCAGGACATCGGTCATGGTTAGATATTGATATGCTAACACTTGGTCAGGACATCGGTCATGGTAAGATATTGATACGCTGACACTTGGTCAGGACATCGGTCATGGTTAGATATTGATACGCTGACACTTGGTCAGGACATCGGTCATGGTTAGATATTGATAGGCTAACACTTGGTCAGGACATCGGTCATGGTAAGATATTGATATGCTGACACTTGGTCAGGACATCGGTCATGTTTAGATATTGATAGGCTAACACTTGGTCAGGACATCGGTCATGGTAAGATATTGATATGGTGACACTTGGTCAGGACATCGGTCATGGTAAGATATTGATATGCTGACACTTGGTCAGGACATCGGTCATGTTTAGATATTGATACGCTAACACTTGGTCAGGACATCGGTCATGGTAAGATATTGATATGCTGACACTTGGTCAGGACATCGGTCATGGTAAGATATTGATACGCTGACACTTGGTCAGGACATCGGTCATGATTAGACATTGATACGCTAACATTTGGTCAGGATATCGGTCATGGTTAGATATTGATACGCTGACACTTGGTCAGGACATCGGTCATGGTAAGATATTGATACGCTGACACTTGGTCAGGTCATCGGTCATGGTTAGATATTGATAGGCTAACACTTGGTCAGGACATCGGTCATGGTAAGATATTGATACGCTGACACTTGGTCAGGACAACGGTCATGGTTAGATATTGATAGGCTAACACTTGGTCAGGACATCGGTCATGGTTAGATATTGATAGGCTAACACTTGGTCAGGATATTGGTCATGGTAAGATATTGATATGCTGACACTTGGTCAGGACATCGGTCATGGTTAGATATTGATATGCTGACACTTGGTCAGGACATCGGTCATGGTAAGATATTGATACGCTGACACTTGGTCAGGACATCGGTCATGGTTGGATATTGATACGCTGACACTTGGTCAGGACATCGGTCATGGTTAGATATTGATAGGCTAACACTTGGTCAGGATATCAGTCATGGTTAGATATTGATACGCTGACACTTGGTCAGGACATCGGTCATGGTAAGATATTGATACGCTGACACTTGGTCAGGTCATCGGTCATGGTTAGATATTGATAGGCTAACACTTGGTCAGGACATTGGTCATGGTAAGATATTGATACGCTGACGCTTGGTCAGGACATCGGTCATGGTTAGATATTGATATGCTAACACTTGGTCAGGACATCGGTCATGGTTAGATATTGATAGGCTAACACTTGGTCAGGACATCGGTCATGGTAAGATATTAATAGGCTGACGCTTGGTCAGGACATCGGTCATGGTTAGATATTGATAGGCTAACACTTGGTCAGGACATCGGTAATGGTAAGATATTAATAGTCTGATGCTTGGTCAGGACATCGGTCATGGCAAGATATATGTAGGCATAATACATTTCTCTGACGTCACACTTTTGACTTTCAAAACTTCCATCTTACCACTCGGCTAAGGTGACCACATTACTATATTCTATAATTAGTATATATAACTCTTGATAGTAAGCTTTGTTAAAATAAATATCAACAATTTGCTTAAAAAAAGCAATTGATCAATATACCAAAGACACGATACAAGTATTTCAGATCTGTCATAATTTATGTGTAGAACTGACGAGTATTGTCGCAATACAAAAACAACCAACGAACCGACCGCAACTTAACAAATCAGACAGACCACAGGTGAACATTTGGGACACTTGAAAGACCTTGAAATATCTAAATATAAACGATTCTTTTCACTTGAAATACCTTGAAATGTCTAAATATAAACGAGAATGGAAAGCACAAATGCTGATAAAATTTTGCTGTTTAAATTTTGTTAATTGTGGCTTATTTAGCTTTCTGAACATTAAAAAGGTACAAATATAAAATGAAAACACTGTTGCAGATGGAAATGTATTATGTAAGAGAATACACTCCAACTTGTAGATTCTTAAAAATAATCAACTCGACCCTGACGGGTCTCGTTGATTATGTTTAAGAATCTACAGTTGGAGTGCATTCTCCATTACTTACACTTAATCAGGATATCGGTCGTGGTAATATATTAATAGACTGGCACTTGATCTGTCAAGATAAGATATCAGTTGTCTAATATTTTGTCACAATATTGGTCATTGGCTAACACTTGGTTTGCAAATCTGTAATGGTTAAATGTCCAAAATGACGTAGGCACCATACTCTCAAATGTCTATATTGGTGAGTGAAAAGTGAATAGTTCTTACTTTAACACATATAATTCTACCTTGAATATATAATAATAATGTTTTATTCTAAAAACATTACAGCTTGTAGACATATTTACAGTAATGCATTCAATAACCAGTGTCAATACCATATTTATGATATAATATGCATGTATTTGGACCATGATTTGACTCTAATACACTTATAGCTAATAGCTTATAATATAAATGATAAATAAATGGAAATAAATTAAAAAAAATAAATAAATAGAGGTGCATGATGCACAAATATCAAATAGTCCTAATGTTTTATACAGTAAGCTTGATAATGATGATACCTATTTGATTTTTAAGGAAACTTTGGATGTGTTTATAAGGGTACTCTGTTTTCAAATGAAGAAAAAGACGAACAGTTGGTTGCTGTCAAGACAATACTAAGTAAGTCATATACAACCAAACCTATATTAAGAGGTCACATTCGGGACAAAGAAAAAGTGGTCTTTTAAGACAGGTGACCTCTTAAAAGAGGTTCCATTCATATGAAATGTTCTATGACAGGACAAAACAAAGTGACCTTTTAATACAGGTGACCACATGGTCAGTTTTGACTGTATATGTATTTTTGTGTTTTTAAAATGAATCGCTAAACATATAGGTTATATTTTGTATCCCCTTATTGTATAAACTTTATCAGCTTTCAGAAAAGTTTTTTTTTTTAAATTTATTCTTCAGCATTAACATAGTTTTTTGTATCATATGCCTTATGTGTTGTGGTAAATAAGGACGTTACAAGTATACTGATATTACCCCCCCCCCCCTCCCCCTTCTTTTATTTGTACGTCAAATACAAGGTTAATACCCATTGAAACTGGATGCCATCATTTCGATTAATACTGTCCAATTTTATTGGAGATTTGAATTCCATACCTGTAGCCCTTTTCACAAATATTCTTACGATAAAAAATTGTTGTAAGTGTAAAACTAAGATTACAAAGAGTTTCACAAAAATACTTACGATAATCTTTAAAAGTGTAAAGCAATTCACCGTTAGTGCATTTTCTCTGACCGTATGACAAACCTCATTACACATATTGATAAATGTGTATTGAAATAAATATGGCTTAATACAAACAGACGCTACAAATTATTGTTGTTTACTTCTTTTTGGCGTGACTAATAAAAGAGTCTATCAACTACCATATGACAAAAAAAAATCAGGATAATTCTTTTAATTTTAGATTTCAAATTGGGAACGGTCGACAATCGAAAAGACTACTTGCAAACTTGGGGAGATATTCTTCTTTTTCATTATTAAAAAAAAAAAAATTGATAAAAACACAAATACAGGATTTTCTTCTAGACATCTACTCCCCTTACACAAGTTTTGTATGAACAGCCGCTATAGGAATGGAAGTTTCTGGATCCAATAATATCGTTTCGATATTGCCTTTATATTAGTATTATGATTTATTAATTTCTGGCAACTTCGATGATGATCAAACACTCTGGCAATACATAAGTGTACATTCTTCTGTTATATTAATACATAACAGGGATATTTATTCGTCTGCATGATTGATCAATGATTAGGTTATCTCAGAAAAATCGGGATAAATTTTCATCAGTAAAGGAACAAGCGTTTAATTTTATGTGGGATGGAATTAATTGGGAAGGAGGGGGGAATATTTTGCTGAAACACAACCGATAAAATGAATTATCCAGCATGGATATCATAATATATATGAATAGGTTTTTTTTTCGAAATCCAGATGCACTCCCTTAAAAAAGACTTCTACCAAAAGTGACCACGCGTGGATGATGACGAATAACTCCAAGTAATGACAAATTTTATAGATAATTATAATTTACATGTATTAGAAATTTTCCTTTATACGAAAATCATACCCGTTCATATTTTGTGGAGTTATTGCTGACCAATTCATATATTAGATCAAAATTCAATATAAACATACAAACACAGTCTCATACTCGGATTTGATTACACAAGGATGTAAATGCCAACTGGTTTAGTGTTGAAGTTCTGTTCCAACTCTGATTTTACAAAACTTTTGCAATATATATGCATCATATCTTCTTGTCATGTGTGATGTTCAATCGGACGGCTTGTTTTTGTAAATGCAGACGAGATAGAAGACCCGTTGTTATGGTAACATCATAACATAAATACTGCCTATAAATTAGTACCGGGAATGTTTTATAGAATATGTTCATTTAAAAAAAAATAATTGTATAAGTATATTCTCTGAGACTGTTTGTGACAAAGGGACCACTTTTCTGAGAAATCGTAGTTCAGATAATATTGAAAGCAATACAAAGACATGAAAATGAAACTAGGTTGCTGAGAAAGATAATTTATGGTGTTTAATGCCCCTTTCAACAATATTTCAGTTATATCGTGGCGGTCAGTTTTATTGGTGGAGGAAACCGGAGAAAACCACCAACCTGCCGCAAGTCACTGACAAACTTTATCACATAATGTTGTATGGAGCACACCTAAGAAAGAATTTTTTTTATCGTAAGTGTAATTTTAGTCGTAAGATTAAAATTTGTCGTAAGATAATCTTTGTGAAAATGACTTAGGAATTGTCGTAGGATTAATCGTAAGTGAAAAAGCTAAGATTATACTTACGAATTTTTGTGAAAAGGACTACTGATGCTTAAGAAGGCTAACACTCTATGTTTTGAAACAATACTTCATTTTGTCTTATACCAAGTCAGACAGTCATCGTAATTGGAATGACAGTCGAAAGTGTTCATAACCAAACAATACGAAGGCCGTTGTGGTTGTTATGGCATGGTAGTTAGATGAACAACTACATGTGCAATCACCATTAAATTTGTGAGTTCGAATTCCGCACATGGCGAGGTGCACTTAATACAATATTATGTGATAAAATTTGTCAGTGACTTGCGGCAAGTCTGTGGTTTTCTCGGTGTACTCCGATTTCCTCCACCAATAAAACTGACTACCACGATATAACTGAAATACTGTTGAAAGTGGCATTAAACATCATAACACTAACCCAAACAAAATTTTGTTTTGCATACTTATCTCCGGCAAGGTATAACTGAAGATTGTTTGAAACTGCAATTTATTTCTGTTTAAACAATATTCCAACGATATTAGAAGCAAATTTTTTATTTTTTTACAGAGACTGGGGTTCAAGATGTGGATGCTTTCCTTGATGAAGCCATGATTATGAAGGATTTCGATCATATTAATGTTCTGTCGTTGATTGGCATATCTGTTGCTCAAGGTGAATTCCCGTTGGTTATCCTACCATTTATGGCTAATGGTGACCTCTTATCGTACATTAGAAATAAAGACAATGTAAGTGAGAACAGTGTTTTGTTTGGCTGATAAATTATACCCCCAAAAAAAAACCATGCATCACATGATACTCCACATATATGACCATGGAAAACGTTAATGCACCACCGATTTTACATCTCCAGGGTAAAACTTTAATTACTTCAATGAATTATAATTTCATCAAAGTAATTCAAGACAAAGACCGATCAAGTTAAAAATAAATGTTAATTTTTCAAGATTCATTATCTCTGTTCGAGATGTTTCTACTTTTGCCTGGGGCATTTTAATTACTGTTTGTTACCTTTATTCTAGATAATTGTTACTTTGATTCTAGATGTTGGTTACCTTTGATCCACATGTGTGAGGGCCGCTACCTTTGTGTGCCAGTTGTATTACCTTTGTGTATGATTTTAGTTACCACGTCCACACTGTTGTGATGTTGTTTCTGGTCTTGTTTTGCTATCTTGTTTTGTGTGTACTCTTTTCTATCATGTTAGCTTTTTTCTTCCGAGCTCGTTAGCTTTTGTAGTGTTTGTAACCTTTTTTTTACTTTTCTTTACGTTGTTTATTGCCTATGTGCATCAAATATATTTAATGGAACTTGTTCTAATGTTTGTCGCAGTAAGATCTTCAACGATAATTCTATATCATGTTTGTCGCAGTAAGGTCTTCAACGATAATTTTATATCATGTTTGTCGCAGTAAGGTCTTCAACGATAATTCTATATCATGGTCCACAGTTACTGGTTACTTTTTCTTGGTTGATGAAATGGGATACAATATCACTCCGAATATGGTGGGAAAAATTAAATGTATTCATTTTTATATACAGAAACCAACAGTAAAAGATCTTGTGCTATATGGACTCGATGTGGCAAGAGGTATGGAATATCTTGGCGGTATTAAATTTGTTCACAGAGATTTAGCAGCACGAAATTGTATGTAAGTTTTATATATAAAATTCACGGACATGTTGTAGTTAGAAACTGATATATGATGAATTACATGCAACGACACCCGCAAAATGTATGCAGCACGGACGTCCTGTCAAAAAATAAAATAAAATTTAAAAATATAATAAAAACAAAAAAATACTACACTGTCGTAACAATTCCAAAATTCAATAGAAAAACCGCAGAAAAGCAAAATCGCTGCCATAACACACATATACATGACCGCTCACTTTCCTGGCTCAGTACATGGACTTTTTAATTTGATGGGCCCACATGTACAGCTCCACTCTTAGTTAATTGATCCTGTCATGTAAGTGTTTTCCACGCGTGAGTAAAATACCAACTCTGACATATAACTTATTGAACTCTGACATATAACTTATTGAACAGTGTTGCTATAATCTGGAATATTAAACATAACATATTTAATCTTTGTGACACAGAAATTGACATATGTATAATATTAGCTACATTAAAGAGCAGATGGCCTCAACCACCATTTAAATATTAGATAATATACAAGACTACCGAAAAAAATAATAGCATATCAATAGTCAATTATGAGCCAAAATATGATTGTCAATTCCATCTTTCCTCATCTGTACGCAAATAACAGAATACTTATTAAGAAGGTGCTGATATTATTCGAAAAACTTTTTGAAAGACAAGATGAGATCATTCTTTAAAAATCCTTGATTTTATAGTTTAGCAATCGGAAGACAGTGACGTTGATCAAAGTCTGAATGAAAACTGAAGGCTCGACCGTAACGGACGAGTTGTGAAATATAAATTCCATATTCGGGGGCGTTATATTACTATCAAAGTGTGTACATTTATAATGGGAAAATAGAAGTCGTCTCTTTTGTGATAGAAGTTGGTAGAAAGTTAACAATTGGTGTCCAATTGAAACTGAATGTCAAAAAATGAGGCAGGAATCTGTTTCTATTGTACGAAGTGTTTGAAGATATTAAAGGGGTTATCAGAATCCATAAATCAAAGGACAGACAACACAATCTTTTGTCTCAAGTTATCTGAGGTATATCAATGGAATTCACTTTGCAAAGTTTGGATCATTAATTGATAGGACATCATCAATATATCTGAAAGTGATTGTAAAGGCTTTAGCCTTTGTAATGTATGTTGTCTTTGCATGATAAGTTGTTGTATAAACTCATAAGAGTCCATTGATTATCAAATTTTATGTTGCAATTTAATTAATGATCACACGATATATTTTTTATAGGTTGGATGAAAATTTTACAGTGAAAGTTGCCGATTTTGGATTAGCTAGAGATATATACTCCAAAGATTATTATTGTAGTGATAACAAAAAAATGCTCCCAGTCAAATGGATGGCACCAGAAAGTTTAGAAAATGGAACTTACAGTACAAAGTCTGACGTAGTAAGTAATTTTTCAAGGAAAAAATTCACTTTTATGATTTTGCATTTTGCTAGGTATTCTCTTCCTTGTTCTTTACATTAGTGTTAGAGTTGTACATAAGAGTGATCTAGTTATTCAAAATATGTGTCTTAATTATTTTTATATCGGACACAAAATTTAGGCAGAATAGCGGCGATGGAGTCTTATTTACATTATTTGTGTTTATTTGCGTATAGTGGTGTCCAACACATATTTTGATGTGTTTTTGTTTTGTTTTTCGTCGTCTCGGGTATCCTATTTGCCAGTTTTTCTGGATTGTCCATTTTTTTATTGCAATTCCGCTATTCTCTAACGTTTATTTATCAAAAAATACAAAATGTTATATACCATGTTGATTGAGATTTTAATGTATAATTATATTAAGAATTCAGAAAAATTGAATGAACAATTGTCTATTATTAACCGAAAAACGGTGAAAATGGTATATTTACTGTTATACTGGTTTTTAATTCCTTGCATTAATGTTTACACTTACACATAATGAGAAACATTACATACCATATATACAAATAACAATATACAGATGGACGAATTAAATAATTTCAGTCTTAATTTCAGTTATTTTCTATGCTTTACCATAGCATATTTTACCATAACATATTTCTAATATTGTTTTACGTTTGGTTTGTTACACAGTGGTCATTTGGTGTCGTTATGTGGGAATTGATGACAAGAGGTTCAGCCCCGTACGGTGATGTGGACAATTGGGATATGCTCAAGTATCTAGAAGCAGGAAGACGACTGAAAAGATCCAACTTCTGTCCACCACCATTGTAAGTCTATATTACAATACTTATTATAAATATAATGAAGAGGTTAGGCTAGTAAGATATAAAATGCAATTGATCTCTAGTTAAATATGTTGTGTATTAATAATCAAGACACCATATGGTGCAAATTAGGTAGGTTTATGGTGTTTACTTTTATTGGTGGAGAAAACTAAATTAGAACGAATATTGATTATTTAGTTTCACTTAATAAGAACAGTTTGAAGATACCAAAAATAAGCAGTTCCTGCTCCACTAGTGGCATCCGTAGTGTTACTCTAGGGATGCAATATTCTAAGATAGAATATCTTTTTTTTTCAAGAAAAGTTGAGTTTTAAGAACTCTTATATTTTTATTACAAACAAACTTCAGCTGAGTATTTCATTCATATGTTCATAATAGAATTCCAACTTTGTGTAATTATTATCAACAAAAACAGAAACAAACAAAACAAAGCTATAAAAATGTTTTTTTCCCTATTTCTTTGTGGGAGTTAGGGGCTGCTGTATAATGTGACTGTGCAGCTATATCATGGCAAAAACAAGTTTGTTTTTCATGAGATGATGGTATTTGTTTGTAATAGACCAACACACACAATTGTTAGCTATCTGATTTCTTAATGGTGTGTATAACAAAGAAACAACAAATACAAATTGTATTGTCTTTGGTTTTACCCATCTGGGGATCAGTCCACTATTTATTGCACTGATGGGGTTTATTTTTGGGGGAGGGGAGGGAATCTCATATATGATGTGATTAGTGTTTGTTTAATTTTGAAATACATATGTATGTACTACTTTTCAATCCATTTTCACATTTCATTTTACATAGATATGACATAATGTTGACATGTTGGGATATGGAAGCAGAAAACAGACCATTATTTCATCAGCTCAACCAGAGAATTGCAGAACTAGTACAAGAGTGATAAAAGGAAATAGTTATTGTTATGACCTTTGAACTGTGAAGGAATCTGTACATAAACTTGTGTTTTAATGTAATATACAGCAATTTATTAACAAATGGTTAATTTTGACATGTGAATATATCCTCGTCTGACAATAAGTCGGTCAGTCATTACATACATGCCAACTCTACCGATTTACGCGGTAGTCTACCGAATTTTTAAGTCTTCTACCGCCTACCGATTTTAGATGTTTTCCTACCGATTTAAAAAAAATGTAAAAAAAGGAATCTGTACATAAATTTGTGTTTTAATGTAATATACAATGTACAGCAATTTATTAACAAAAGGTTAATTTTGACATGTGACCTTGGTGTTTTGACAGGTGAATATATAAGAATTTTATATTGCACTGTTATTTTATATGTTGATAGAATTGCACATAAACATTAGAAAAACCAGAGAAACTGAAGACACAATAACAAATGGATAATCCAGAGACACTGGCAATATTAAGCACACAAGACACAGGATAAAGAAAAAAAACAACAGAAAACTAATAAGACGAACAACAAGAACCCACAAAAAAACCGGGGGTAGATCCAGGTGAAGGATAAGTAGCTCCTGCTTCTTATAAGACACCCTCCGTATCTCATAATAGGTCTTACATATTTTTTCTAAACTGGTTTATGACTTCGCTTAATGTACAATATGACATGATGCAACAACATATCATTAACACCAGCTTGAATTGAATTTTCATTGATCACCTCAACACATCTCATGGACAGGACAGCATATGAAAGAGTACACTTATGAACAGCCAACATGTAAAATGTATAATGACTACCTAAGTATAGGACATAAGAAAAGTTTGAAGATGCCAAAGTGGCAATCAGAATAAATGAAAGCTTCCATCTTGGAGGTGGTGTTTCAGTCCTGTTGCATTGCTTCCGTCATTTGTTATCATTATATTCAAATAAAAATAGAGAAAACAAATTTGAATTTTTAAACAATTCACAATGGTATTTTCTACTTAAAAGGTGTATACGCATATATATATATAGCACATTACACACTTTTGCAGTTGGAGGTGGATAAAATTATCAACGAAAGGATTCTAAAATGTATTTGCTGTTTTGTCATTTTATTGGATATCATAAAATTAAATCATAAAATGTAACATTTTGAATGGTATTTCTCACTTTTGAGACAGACCAGTTCCTATTTTTAGCAATGTGAGATTTTCTTATCTTGCACTAGTGCAAGACAAAAAAATCATGTGCGTTTTACCGGCAAATGCATGCTGTACAGATTATGTCAACTGGCCCCCAATTCTCCATGCTTTTCCTTTTTAAAATAAACAATTAACCACGATTCTACTACATAAGTATTTTTAAATTCATTTATGTATTATATTCTGCTAGCTAACGTGCACCTATCACGGTGTTTGATTATTTTTTCAGGCTCTCTTTCAGTCAATGTTTGTTTACTTTGAGTAAATAATAAAGTGCTCTCCCTTGTTAGTAACTAACGTAAAGAAAGAAATTGCCTCCCTTTGACCAAATTCATATATTTTTTTACAGGTATTTTATCTCTGTTGTAGTAACATTTATAATATATTTATTAAATACATTGTACTTTATGATGAAATACATTTGAAATACTGCCGAGATATGGTTGCATATGGATAAATCGAATATTTACTTCAGCAATGGAAAAATAAATTGCGGGAAAACGCTCGATGGAATGTAAACAAAAACAATTAGGTGTTTAGTGAGAAATAAAATCAAACACCGGAAAAAGTACAAGATAGGGAAATCTCCGACACCCTTGGGTAAGATTACAATTGTTCTCTAACTCGGCAAGCCTCGTAAAGAGAACGATTGAAATCTTACCCTCGGGTGTCGGAGATTTCCCTATCTTGTACTCTCCCCGGTGGTTTGATTCTATATATCTTACACATGTCTGGAGCAAACAACTACCGGTTATTTTATTCATAGACAAAGTGAAAAATAAGAATTGATTAGGAGCGAAAGCAAACAAGCGTTATTACGACAATTCAATGTTGTTTTGTTCGTTTTCCCCACTCTGCGTGAATAATTTAAAGCTATCATTTTGTACAATTGTATCGTAAAATTCAATCATGTTTATAGACCAACTCTGTTGTATTATTGTTGCCGTTCAGAAGATCATGACCATCATCTCCAGTCTAGTCAAACCAAAGACTATAAAATTGGCATTTGCTGCTGCTTTACCATGTACGCAGCATTTAGAAGTAAAAGCAAAACAAAAACAAAAAAGCTCTGAGTAGGAATATGTAGAGTGACTTAGCTACCTGCATCATAAAAAATTCCAGCTCAGTGTTGTTGGTCAAGTACAACATTTGTATCGTCATCTCTTAACAAGGTTAAGCTTGTTATTGTCATATTAATATAGCTGGAAAATTATTCACTTTAATTTTTAAACAGGTTTGGAACAGTTTACGCTTTTCATAAACCACTTCGTTAAGATATAACCTGGTTTGGGTCTGTTTATGCTTAATAAACCGTGAAGCTGTTTATGAAAAGCGTAAACTGTTCCAAACCAGGTTATGCAAGTATAACCTGTTCAACAATTTGAAATATTCCTTATAATTTAATTTTTACAACAAAATTTAATGATTTCTTGATTTTAATTACGATTATTTCATGTGACTATTTGAATTTGTCGTTGGCGAATGAATACGTTGGTGACCAACGCCACAATTCCAACCCAGGTTATCAAGTATAACCAAATTTTCTCCAGGCAGATCAGCCAATCAGATTGCAGTACAATGTATTCAAATAAAATTAAATTATTTAACGTTAAACAACAATCTCTAGCTCACAAGATCGTTCTGCTTGTTACCTGTGTCTAGAAATGTAAATATATCCCACGGCTCGTGGGCTTAGTCTCCAAAAGAACCTAATCTCGTCTAGAATCTATGGTGAATGTTCTTATCAAATCATTATTAATTGTAAATGTGGAATAATTTTATTTATCTACATGTATAGTATTTATTGTTACTTTATTGATTTTCCATTGTCTGTTGTAACAGTATAACTGGTACAGATAAATCTTTTTTTATCATTTTTTTACGTTTATATTGTTATTGGGAAAATATTTTTTATTTGATATGTGTATATATTGTTTTCAATGTTAAAAGTATATATTTATATAAGTATTCTTTGAACATTTGTAAATAAATGTAAGAATCTTTTCCAGTATATGCATTGCAAATCAATTTATTATACCTCTGCTCCCCGAAGGGGGAGGGGGGTATACTATTTTACCTCTGTCCGTCCAAGATATTTTTCGTCGCATTTTTCTCAGTAACTGTTGATGGCAGAAATCTGATATTTGGTCACAAGCGTTATATATGTATACCATATTGTGGGTAGCGTTTTTGGACCCATCAGATTCCTACTTCATGTTTGCCGACTTTGTTGATTTTTATACACATTGAACATACATGCTCATTTTTCGTCGCATTTTTCTCAGCAACTATTGATGGCAGAAATCTGATATTTGGTCACAAGCTTCATATAGGTATGCCATATTGTGGGAAACGTTTTTTGACCCGTCAGACTCCTACTTCCTGTTTGCTGACATAGTTGGTTTTTATACTATTCCAGAAACGCGATGTGTGCACTAAATTAGATATACACGTTTTTATTACATGTGTTTTAATCAGATTATGGGCATGATTACAAATAATTGTACTGCAAACAAGTGATGAAAAGTAGAAAATGTTGTTAGTGAAATTTACAATGAAGGTATCAACTTTACGTGGTAATCAGACAGCATGATGATATTAGTTTGATTAAAAGACTTCATCAAGTCATGTTATAGCAGTCGAACTATTCAGAAATATAGAAATCCTGTTTCCATAATGCTACAATTGCTCAACTTATTACTCTTAGACAATTCTTTATTCAACATGCAATAATCATCCATGTTTAATCTTGTTACAATATATAGTAAAACAAGTTCATAATCCTGATTCCGTGACAACCAGTCTTTGATCTTACTCCTTAACAACTGCATTCTCAGCAGAGAAGCAGCAAGTGCCAATTTCATAGGCTTTGGTTTGAACTGGTGCATGAACCCATGACCTATCACACTAGAGGAGTACATGCTAACCATTACACCACTGATCCCATTCAAAGAAGAAGATTAACATGTGATCAATTTCACACTAATAGAAAGATGAAAGCTGTGATAGTAAAAAGTCACTGTAATCTATATAAGACACTTTAAAAACAAAGCCAAATATTATCTTCTTGCTATTTACTCTGTTCACAAGTGCATTCATGGACACATCTAAGATAATCTAAATAAAGTTCATTTGAAATGATCAAAAAGTGTTAAATCTTAGTCTGTAATGTTTATCATCAGAAACTAGAAATAATAATTCAACATTTGAAGTACAAAGTAATACAGTTTTTTCGAATCATTTCCATTCCGTCAACAACTTTTTTTTTTCGTCTGCCAAACCATGTGATTTTGATGGAATGTTAGGCACTGGACTTCCGGTGTCAATGTACACAACGAAAACTCCAATCGATAAGTGCCGTTTTAACGTTACTCAACTTAAAGAATTTTTTTACATTTTTCTGTAAAAGACAGATATCAATTGAATTATTTTATTTGTATCAAAGACTTCAATGCACAGACATTACTTCTTTAAAATTAAATTTGTTTTATTTCTTTATTTACTGCTGTCAGCATCATGAAAGGAAAACGACCTGTCTTGACATATTTCTGTTATCAGACGGACAGTGAGGTACCGAACACCAGTATTTATTCAGCCGTTTTCTTCGCGTTTCCATATTACAATTACTTATAATCTACCGCATCTACGACTATGATATGTTGACGTTGTCACAGTAATAGCGTAAACACCGGAAGTAGTCTGCCTAACATTTCAGACGTCATGTCACGAAAAAGACGGAACGTGATCGGAATTGACATGATTCGAAACAACCGTATCAAAATACTTGTGAAATTATTTCACATTTCAAGGAACAACAATGAAAGAGCTAGTCAACTTAAAAATGGACTAAATCTATTGAGAAAAGTATATGTTTAATGCACATTGAAGACCATTTTACCAGAAGTTGAAGTAACAAACCCACGAACACAAAACCATAGATAACCTTTACCCATTTTGGCTATCCTTTGGTTTTCTTGCTACATAGATTTTTTCAATTTATTGACTTTCCATATCTTTTGACTTTTGAGCGTACCTGATGAACACAATTTCAGAAAAGAGTTGTGCATACTACATTAGATATTTCTTATATTAAGACTGTCTGGTTGCAATGTGCTGAAGTATAGTCATCAGTGATTTGAAGGATCATCATACGATGTAGATGTATATATAGATATCTCTGTTTTTATTGGAGGTGAATGGCAATAATTGTATAGGTAGATTAAAATCCAATTTACACCATACATCCTCCATCACTGACCACCACGATATAACTGAAATATTGGTGAAATTGGTGTTAAACACCATAATCTTAAACTTACACCATACATTCTCAACCAAAGAAGTCCCCTTCTTAATTATGAAAAGAAAGTTTAAACAGTGATTGTCACCAATTCTAACAATATCAACAAAATGAACAATCGCCTCTCAACTCAACTCATTGAACATAAAAAAGACTGTGACATATGAAGTTGGAAATCCAGGTCCTGGCTTGGGAAAGGCACAATCCTGTGTATGGGATGCCAATCCTAAGTATTTCTAAGTTTGTCTTGAATTTTACTATAGTATAAAATAAATATAAATAAGTATACATAATGAATACAGGTTCCTATACTGGAAGAAGAAGTAAACACGTGATTATCACTTTTTTTATATAAAAATGACTATATTAAAACAATAAAATGATATAAATGATTTGTGATAAACTATTGTAATCTATATAACAAATGGCACAGATATATAACTGTCAGTAGATTTGCATGTCAAAATAAATTTATATTTTACTCACTATGCCCAGGACTATGGTATCAAAATCATAAGATTTCGAATTTCATTTCATATTCTTCCCAATAAAATTAGATGTTTGTTGTATCATTTTGTTTTAGTGATACAATAACATCTAACAAAATCCTACTTGGGGTCATGTCAGGGTTCACATTTACAACCAACCAATCAGCCATGAGCCTACTTTTTAAAACCTGAGTACATACCAACAACTGTTGTTCAATTAGTCAATATATTTAACTGTTTTGCATATGATTGAGGGGGGGGTTATGGTGTTTAATGCCACTTTCAACAATATTTCAGTTATATAGTGGCTGTCACTTTTATTGGTGGAGGAAACCAGAGTACCCAGAGAAAACTACTAAGCAGCATCAAGTCACTGACAAACTTTATAACATAATGTATCGAGTACACCTTGCCTGAGTGGGATTCGAACTCAAAACTTTAGTGGTAATAGGCACTGATTGCATAGGTAGTTGTAAATCCAACTACCATACGATCACCACCAGGACGGCCCCACATTTGATTGAATGAAAGGTTACCTGACATGACCTCAAACCACATTTAGATGTTAGTGTATTGCCAAAGAAAAAAGGTAAAAAAAAGATACAACAAACATCGCTAACATTTATTTAATTAGACTGTATTGTTACCCACTAATTTTCAATTCATAATTTAATTGCTTAAAATTGATCTAGCTAATTGACCAAAACAGCATCACTCAACAGAGGTAGAAAATGTGTGCATTGTGCAAGGTGATACAAGAAACATGAATTTAACATACAAACATTAACTACTATACAACTGAAAACCAATATTTCAATTTCCATGAAGTAATTATAAAACAGCATGCAAGTTTTGAAAGCCATTTTTAAATTAAATGTATAACTACTGAACACACAATAGTTTGTGAAACTATGCTGGACTAGATAGGAAACATCTTACAGTTTGTTACATATATGTTACAGTGGCTGTCTATTTTGCATTAATCTGCTGTAATTTTTTTCTAAACCATTTCAGAACTTAGTTATATAACAGCACACGAATTAACAGCATGTGATATATCAGCCATGCAAAACTAAAGATCCTAAAATATAATAGTGTCAAATTCTACATTTAGTTTTTTTAAATGTAACTGAGTAGTTGAACCAAAATTGTTATTATTTTGTAGAGTTTTACAGCGAAACTTCTCAGTTTTATGATCAAAAGGCCTGAGGTCAATTACCTTAGTATTATTTCTCAGATTTTATTCAGACATTCCATCCAAAACACTTTCAGACTTTCAATCAATATGCTATATAACTAAAGTTTAACTGTATATATTGGTTTGTAATAAAAAATCAATATATATATATATATATATACATGTAGACACAAAAACAATTTATATTAAAATCAAAATTTGTAAAATATTATCAAGGCACAATCTTAAAAGACAACCCACACTTTTAACTGATATAAAAATTATATATAGAAAATTTTAGTAAAAATGGAATGTTAAAGCACAAATGACTAGACAGGAAATTTTGGAATGATGTAAAAACAATATAAAGACCCATAACTTTGGACACAAGTTTCCATATTAAAAAAAAATTCTTTAGAAAGATGGAGATGTCAACAAATAAGAAACACATCTTCTTTAAACCTCAAGGTGAAGTTCATAAAGTTCCAGCATTTTTTTTTTCTCTCCTCAAAAAAGTAAAATAGGTAATTGCACATTTGCTGCTAAAAATTCTCCATAAGATACAATATTTGTTACATGAGCCCTAGATATTTAAAAAAAAAGAAAGAAAAAGAAAGAAAAGTTCTAGTCTTTCAATTTAATCAAAGAAAACAACCTAACACTGAAAACATACTACCAGTAGTTTTATAAAACCTCTGGGGAGTGTTAATGCAAAGTTTTATAAAACCTCTAGGGAGTGTTAATACAAAGTTTTATCAGTATTAAGTACCAATTCAGACATTGTTCAGTTTTGGCAGTTTAATTTTTGGACTGTGAAATATCTTACTGCCTTAATTTTAAACAATTCTTATTTAGGGGCCAAGACAAAACCATGATGAAAATTTCTCTATTTACACTGGTACAACATATTAATCCTTCAACAAGTGTATCCAATACACTATATAAAGGGTATGTGTATAAAGTTTGTGGGTTTGAGGTTGGGGTTATGGTGTTTAAAGCCACTTTCAATAATATTTCAGCTATATCATAGTGGTCAGTTTTATTGGTGGAGGAAACCGGAGTACCCAGAGAAAACCACCGACCTGCCGTAAGTCAGTGACAAACTTTATCACATAATGTTGTATCGAGTACATCTCGATTGAGCAGGATTCGTACTCACAACGCTAGTGGTTATAGGCACTGATTGCATAGGTAGTTATAAATCCAACTACCATACGATCACGACGTCCCCTACTGCAGTATACAAATGACAGAAGACAAATTAGGTCATACAAATAATTTCCGTTTAAATACCCGAAATAATTTGACAAAATTTAGGAAATTCCAAGAAGATATAAAGCAATGAAGTCCAATGTATATTTAGAAGTTTTGTTAATAAAATAACAGGTGAATCAACATTATATTAAAATATCTCATATAATTTTATATAAAATCATGATTACAATTATTACTGTCTTAAATGTATGTCCATACAAAATTAATATGATTCTCAGTCCTTTTATGTGTTTAAATAATGTTTAAAACCCTTTTTCATTTCAATATTCCAGATAGAACTTTTTTGTAAATATGAGTTTAACTACAGGTTTTAGCTACTGTCAATGTGAAGGAATGATTTGTTTTCTAGAAAAGTTGAAATAAACTTGGAAATTTATGCCACGATATTAGCTGAAATATTGCTAAAGTCCCCAATCAATCATGGAAATCATAACTACCACTTAATTAACAACACATTGTGTATTGAATGAAATTATTGAAACAGAAGCAACATATTTCCATATATACCACATCAAATTAAAAAAAATTACATGATAGAGAAGCATGATATTTATTTTGCATGCCCTAATATAATTGCACTATAATCATAAAAATAACTACAATGTTTAATATAATAATATAATTAGTCTGGGACTACACTGTCACAATTAGAAATGATAATTCACTATTTATTATAACAAATACAACAATCCCCCCCCCCTCCTCCAACCAAAAGCCGTCCTTCTTATCAGGTCAGATATCAGATGCAATGAGATAGTATAAATACTACTTAATTATTCCTATGCTATAAGGCCATATTTTCATTGTAGAAGGGGGGTGGCCTTATTAAAGGGGAACTACTCTAATAGAAATTTTTATAACCACTTGCTGAAGCATGTTACAATAGGGCAAATAGCAACAACTACATATAATATAAAAATAGTTTTTATATCTGTATTAAATTTGTGTCAAAGAAATATTCATATCAGCATGGTAAGATCCCCAAAATCTGACATCATAAAATGATTTGAGCTTGAACTCAAACTCCAAACTCATCTATTGACAGAATCTGAAAATCTGACATGAAATATTTAAAGTTTGTATTAACCTACTATGAATATGTATCACAACCAATTTAGATGCCACATTTAAAAAAAAAAAAAAAAAATTAAAAAAATTAAAATTTAACATGGAATAAAAATATTAATTCAAATATACAAATAAAATGTGAAATATGAAAGATAAATAAAAATATGTAACAAACAATAATACATTCCTAATTGTTTTTAGTACTAATAACATACATATAAGATTTAGTTAAAAATGAAATTAAAGCAAATTTATAAAGCTATGTTTTTTTTTTAAGAAATCAAGTTGTCATGGGAATGTGGGTCAGTAAAAACTTCAATATATGTAACAAAGAGACAACATTTAAAACCTTCTTGATTTCTAACTCAATACATGTACATATTAACTTAAAACTCTAAAATATCGCAAGAAAGCAAACATCCCAAGAGATGTCTCATCCTCTTATCCTGTTATTGTATGCGGTTGACAGCCCCACATCTAGGAAACGGTTTCTACATCATAATGACAGATTCCCAGATGTAGCGATTACCAACCAGGACTGGGTTGCACAATCCTCAATTAAATTTAAGTGCCAATTAAAACTTAATTGACACTGAAATTTACTTGATTTGTACATGAAATTAATTTACACTTAAGGTTTAATTGAGACTTACATTTAGTTGAGGTTTGTACAACTCAGTTTAGATATCAACACTACTTCTCAACTGTGACTAAGTACTATTTCATATTCACTTTAGAAAATTAGTTAAATTTTTCATTGCAGACACTACATATACTGTGACTGATCATGAGAAATTAAGAACAACACTTCATTTATCTTAATTTTTCCTAGCTGTATATTCTAATTTTCTTATACATTAATATATAACCATATCCCTTTTTGTAAATCCTGGAAAAATAAATGGTAGCACAGGAAACCTTTTCCCCCCCATAAAATACTTAGTACCTAAATCATTCAGAGTTGTCTGAAGTGAATATGAAATATTTTAAAAGATGTATATATTATTAAACAAGAATATGTATATCCATATAATATAATTTGGCATACAAAGGTTGTATTTCTTGACCAAAAAAAACTATTTTCTTGATCCCAATAATTGTACATTTTTTTTTATAACATAACAAACTTTTGCACCAATCAAATCCATTATAATTATTTTCTTCATGCCAGTGCTATTGCTTCTTCTTCTTCCTCTGCATGATTGTTGTCATGGTAATGATAGTCTGTACATGTTTCTGTATTAACATAAGTATTATCTATATCTGTTGTATGCTGTCCTTGTTTCATCTGTTGTTCTAACACAGTAATCATTTCATTTGTTTGATGTACAAGCTCAGAAAACTTAGGACGCTCACTGGGATTAAAAGACCAACACTTTGACATTATTTTGTATCTGAAAACACAAGTTAAAAAAATATGAGATATTGGAACATTACAACACACATACATACATATATATACTTTAGAAGTTACAAAAAAAATGTGCATTATCATTTTTTTTTCAAATTGATTTGGATGTAAGAAAACTTGGGTATCAATCAAATTTTAGGAATAACAGATTTATCTCCCTTTATAAAGTTAAATCTACTTCCTGTATTAACTATCTATAGCTTTGTGAAAGAAGATAACTACAAATATTTCACATCCCATCTAAACATTTCCGTACCTTTTTATGGTGTTTAATGCAACTTTTAAGAACATTTCAGCTGTATCGTGGCAGTCAGTTTTATTGGTGGAGGAAACCGGAGTACCCTGAGAAAACCACTGACATGTTGCAAGTCACTGACATACTTGATCATATAATGTTGTATTGAGTACACCTCGCCATGAACGGGGTTCAAACTCACAACATTAGTGGTGATAGGCACTGATTGCACAAGTAGTTGTAAATCAAACTACCATACAATCATGACAATGATGACCCCTTCCCAATCTAAGCAGAATTTCATAACTGATCAATATATCTCAATTTTTTTCTATAATTTTGTAGACAAAAGGAGTGAGTGAGTGATTGTTGTAACGCCAACTCAGCAATTTCTCAGCTATATCATGGCGAGAACAAGTTAATTAATGAGATGATGATGAAGTCCGCTTTGTTCTAGACCAACATGCTGAGTTGGAATTTTATAGTGCTAGCTCACTGAAACAATAGTCTACCGGTAGACATGTCGCTCCACTCAAGACACATTATTCTGATTCCGAGCCAATCAGTTTTTGTTCTAACTCCTTAATGCTGCGTGCTTAGCAGAGAACCAACAAATACCAATTTCATTGGCTTTGGTTTGACCCAACTGGGACTCAAACCCACGATCTACCTCATTCGAGGCGAGCATGCTAACCATTATACCACTGATGCGGTTAGACAAAATGGATTATTATTATATTGGATAGGTATATGAAAAATAAACTTACTTGTGTGATTATCAACTGAAGGAATATATATACTTACAATATGTCTGGACAAAATGGTGGCTGTGGCATTCTTCTGCCTTTCTTAATATATCGTAAAACATCCCAATTATCGACTTCTGGGTAAGGATTAACTCCTCTTGTCATTAACTCCCACAATACAACACCAAATGACCACTGAAATAAGAATTTTTAAGCAGATCTTTTAATGTATGAAGCATTTTATGCAGACTTTTAGTGTGTGAAAGCCATATTTTTTTCAATAACAAAAATCTTATAAATACAGCTAAGATTAACATTTATGCTATTTCTATTATAACAAAAATAAGTAATATACGGTTTCATACTGAGGTGTTTCTTCGAGGTAGATTAACTGAGGAATACTTGATAGAAGAGTTGTCTAAAATGATGAAGAAGTTTGACCTTGTAATTAGGAATGAAAAGTCTAGTTGTCTAAAGTAATGAAGTGGTCGTGATAGTAAGGTATTTGGATTTACAACTACCTATGCAATCAGTGCCTATCACCACTAAAGTTGTGAGTTCGAACCCCGTTCATGGCAAGGTGTACTCGGTACAACATTATGTGATAAAATTTGTCAGTAATTTGCAACAGGTCAGTGGTTTTCTCAGTGTACTCCGGTTTCCTCCAACAATAAAACTGACCCCCACGATATAACTGTAATATTGTTGAAAGTGGCATTAAACACAATAAAACCAAACAAAAGTAAAGATTGTCTATATACTAGCATCCTTTGCAAATAGAGGTATATGTTTGCAACCAGTTTAGGGAAGACTTGTCCCTGTTGTAAGAAAATTTACCAGGAACTTTAATACTGATGATTGGAGTGTGTCTCTGTGCATTCTATTCTTCCTCTACTACTATCCCTGAAGAATAGCTGAAAGTGATGTGAATCAATCTGAAAACTTACCACATCTGACTGAGAATTATAATTGCCTTTCTCTAAACATTCTGGTGCCATCCATTTGACAGGTAATTTAGTTTTTTTATTTTCACTTGCATAGTAATCTTTTGCATAGATATCTCTGGACAAACCAAAATCACCAACAACTGCATGGAAATGTTCATCCAGCCTTAAAAAAAATATCCTTTCTGATTGTTATAATGTTACCATAGAAACATTTTTGAAATTAAATCAACACTAGCATGAAACTAGAACTGTGAGTGACCTCACTGAGTGATACCCCCCGCTTGCAATACTATGATGTTCACACTTTGGAATACAGGTATATTAGCAAGTTACCTATGAAAAATGAACGGATATGGAGTTATGTCAAGGAGACAACATCCCATCTCCAAAATAAACTAACCAAGAACATACATCTAGGGGTCGCCACAAGGTCTTCAACAAAGTGGGATTGTTTAAAACCAATACGGTTTCATCAGTATACATGAGGATTACAACATTTCCTAACTTTTTTACAAGAGGATATAGGTCACATCAAATGTTATTGATTCAAAATTAGCTTACATCACCTTCCAAATTTTTGACAGGAACCATATTCCTTCATGCACATCTGCAGGCAGTGTATTACAACTGTGTAAAGTTTCATTTAAATTCAATGAACCGTTTAGGAGGAGTTGCGCTTACAAGCCCATCTCTCCATACAGAACGTATTTCAGAGTATAAGTTAAATTATCTCCCCTTCCAAATTTTGGACAGCAACCATATTCCTTCATGCACATCTGCAGGTAGTGTACTACAACTGTGTAAAGTTTCATAAAAATCCAATAAGCAGTTTAGGAGGAGTTGCGCTGACAAGGTACACGACCCCCCCTTTTTGTGAAAGTATAAGTTGAATTATCTCCCCTTCTAAATTTTAGACAGTAACGGTATTCCTTCATGCACATCTGCAGGTTGTGTACTACAACTGTGTAAAGTTTCATAAAAATTCAATAAGCAGTTTAGTAGGAGTTGCGCTTACAAGGTACATGCCCCCCCCTCCCTTTTCGTGAAAGTATAAGTTGAATTATCCCCCCTTTTAAATTTTGGACAGCAACCATATTCCTTCATGCACATCTGCAGGTAGTGTACTACAACTGTGTAAAGTTTCACAAAACTCCAATAAGCCGTTTAGGAGGAGTTGCACTTACAAGGTACACAACTCCCCTTTTTGTGAAAGTATAAGTTGAATTATCTCCCCTTCTAAATTTTAGACAGCAACGGTATTCCTTCATGCACATCTGCAGGTTGTGTACTACAACTGTGTAAAGTTTCATAAAAATTCAATAAGCAGTTTAGTAGGAGTTGCGCTTACAAGGTACATGCCCCCCCCCCCCCCCTTTTCGTGAAAGTATAAGTTGAATTATCTCCCCTTTTAAATTTTGGACAGCAACCATATTCCTTCATGCACATCTGCAGGTAGTGTACAACAAATGTGTAAAGTTTCACAAAACTCCAATAAGCCGTTTAGGAGGAGTTGCACTTACAAGGTACACAACTCCCCTTTTTGTGAAAGTATAAGTTGAATTATCTCCCCTTCTAAATTTTAGACAGCAACGGTATTCCTTCATGCACATCTGCAGGTTGTGTACTACAACTGTGTAAAGTTTCATAAAAATTCAATAAGCAGTTTAGTAGGAGTTGCGCTTACAAGGTACATGCCCCCCCCCCCTTTTCGTGAAAGTATAAGTTGAATTATCTCCCCTTTTAAATTTTGGACAGCAACCATATTCCTTCATGCACATCTGCAGGTAGTGTACTACAAATGTGTAAAGTTTCATAAAAATCCAATAAGTCGCTTAGGAGAAGTTGCGCTTACAAGGTACATGGACGGATAGACAGACAGATGAACGGACAGGGTGATTCCTATATACCCCCCCAAACTTTGCTTGCTTGCGGGGGGTGTAAATACAAATGTACCTGTACATTAATTAAGTCTAGTGTGAATCTATGTCTTAATGTCTTCGAGAAAATATGTTCAAACACTACAACCTTATTGAAATTAGATTCAAGTAAGATTTCGTTTTTTTAAACTGTGACCCATTAACATCTAAGGGACTTGGGTAGCCGACTAAGCTGAGTGGTAAAGGTAATTGACTTCTGATAGCATCACAGATCTGGGTCCAAGCCCCAACAAATGAGTAGGTGATTGTTGTTTAATGCCAAGTGGGCAATTTTTCAGCCATATCATGATGAGAACAAGTTGTATTTTAATGAGATAAGGATGAGGTCTGCTTTGTACTGGAACAACACACTCACTGAAACAGAAAAAAGTCCTTAGGTAGACATGTCACTCCATTTGGACACAATATCCTGATTAAGAGCCAACCAGTCTTTGCTCTTACTCCTTAATGCTGCATGCTTAATGAAAAAGCCACTAATATCCATTTTATAGTCTTTGCTTTTATCTGACCCTAGCTTGAACTTTACAAGAATACAATACTTATTTAAATATAGTATATTAACGGTGGTGATACATGTATATATATTTGGACTATTGGATACTTACATAGAGTTCCTAGCTGCGAGATCTCTGTGTACAAACTTAAGACTAGATAAGTACTCCATACCTTTAGCTATGTCTATACCAAACTTAACTAGATCTTTTATTGTAGGATTCTACAAATCAGTGAGTAAAAGTATATATAATTATGTAATTTATAGATATTTTCTTTGCTGTTTCTTGCTTTTCTTTTTCGCAAAGCATATTTTAAGGTCATGTGAGGCACAATTTCAATGTGTAAGCTTTGTGAAATTTTATAAAATGTTACAACTCGGGTTTTTACCATGATATAGCTGAAATATTGCTGCAATTGGTCTTGATCTTAATTAAGAGCACCATTCAATCAGCATGCTTATAAACTGGAAAATAATTAACCAAGTCTGAAATGTACATATGTACATGAAAACATACCATATGTAATAAATGAATTAACTATAATTAAGCTTTAATATATTCAATATAAACAGAACAGAGTTGAATTTAGATTTGGGTTTATGTTATTTAATGCCACTTTCAACAATATTTTTAATTTTTTTTTTAATAACACTTTATTGTTTGACTCGCCCGTTAACAAAACATCTTAGATGCCCAGGTAAGCAAAAATAATCTAAGGTTCCCTGTTTTACAATAGATCTCTTATCCAGGGTTAATAAGAGATTAATTATAGTCCACATGATCCCATTTCAAAAATACAACTAAATTTATCAATTATAAAATCAACATGTAAGTCAATCTATATCGGCATTATATGATAGCTTCAACATAATTTTTTATAACATTTACATGCATTGTACTCATATATATTATAACTACTTACTAATCACTGATAGTATTGTCAAGATTTTGGCTTTATCTATTGTATCATTACAATTGGCCGTTAGCAAAATTTTTAGTTCAGATTTTAAAGTCTGTTTCCATATATTACAAAGTACATTCTGATTGATATGAATTTTGTCATATTTAACTTTGTTTCTTGCCTTCCAAATAGACCACTTAGATATAAAAATTAATGTATTTAATAGAAGTTCATGTTTACCCGCATTCAACAATATTTTAGTTATATCGTGGCGGTATGTTTATTGGTGGGGGAAATCGGAATATCCGCAGAAAATCACCAACCTGTCGCAAGTCACTGACAAACTTTATCACATAATGTTGAATTTGGGTTGTGTTATACATGAACATGCTTATAATGCCACTTTCAACAATATTTCAGCTATTTTGTCATGGTCAGTTTTATTGGTCAATTAAAACCAAAGTACACAGAGAAAATAATTGACCTGCAGCAAGTCACCAGCAAACTTTATCACATAAGTATAGTATAATTACTCTTGCATTACAAATATTGAAAATAAATCACAAGCAATTAAACAATGCAGTAATTCACAAATGGGTGTGTTAGTATACAAGTGAATTATCATTGTTGTTCTGTTAAGTGTGGTTTGCATCTGTAGATGTAATCCAACAACAATGCAATAGTCGCCATGACGACCCTTGGCTGTCAGAATTTGTTCAAGGATATCATACTATCAGGGGAAATAGATAGGGGAGTTTAACGTGTACTCGATAGACACTGATATGATGGACACGTTCTATTATCTCCCTTGCTTGCAGATGTAAACAATACATCTTAAAATTCCTTTTATGTTCATTATTTTGAACAATTTATGCATAATCTATTGACTACTTAGAAATAATATAAATATATATAGAGCAACGTCGGCAATTTTCGTCCGGAGGCAGTTTTCGTCCACTTTTTATTATCGCAGGATTTTTAAACATATTAAGCAAAGTTTCCGGTAAATGTGCACGAGCGCGTATGCAGTTGGCAGCAAGGTACGTAAAGATGAAGTCTTGGTAATTTGTAATCCTTATACAAAAAGTTAGCAGCATATGAACATTGATATGTTTTTTTCGCCACGTGATAATGGCGTCTTACGATACATGTTAAAAAAGATACCCCCATTTCTCAACAGTCATTCGCTCATTTGATAAGTTCATTCACGCCAAACCACACAGGGTTCATCGATAGTATCCAACAGAATAAAACTGATATGAATACTTCCTGCTTAAGCACATCTTTATTAAATTTATTCGAGTTAGATACTATTTTCATTTCTCTCTACCATTCGTCTATTTGCGTCCAGTAAATGGAGTTGTATGTGCATTTCATTCACAAACTTTGAGTTTGATGCCATTGTTTACATCTAAAAATGACGTCACGGACAGGCAATAGACAACCGATTAAATGTTGCCATGTCGTTTTTAATATAAAGCCGGACATTTCTGTAAAAATAAAACAAAAATAAAAATGAGCTTTTTCGGAAGGGTTTATAGAAATAACACAAAGCTGGCCAACTCCCTTTCACATCACATAGAAAGAAAAATAAGAGAAGTATTAGATGATTCAATGATTTAATGAAATAGCTTCCACACCGGCAGTTAGATTTTATTATACTTTTTTATTTAACAAGTTAATCGTTAAAACTTAACATTGATGGAAATGCGAAACAGACCGTTTGAATTTAACATTTTGGTAGTTTATTTAAAGTGGACGAAAATAGTCGAAGTGGACGAAAACTGCCGATTCATCATCAAGTTTTTAAAAGAAGTTAATGATTTGTGGAGGAAAAAGTTCAAACTTTTCAATAAAGGAACAAATTGCTTACTATCGATAGAAAATAAATATCAAAATATTGTATTACGTTTCATTCACTTATGACGTCATATTAGAAAACCCGTTAAGTGGACGAAAACTGCCGACGTTGCTCTATATATATATTGAATATATAAAAATATAAATGTGCACTATGGTGCAAAAAAATACAAAAAACCAACATTGGGTTTTAAGATATTAAGTTTCGAAATGTATTAATAGTAAGGCTATCACACACATTATCCAAAATAGATCAATAATCCTATATATAATTGATATAAATGTAAACATAAATCATTGCTAAATAAGATTATGTGCTCTCAATATATTTACGAACCTCCATTTTCGATAAATCTTATTATTTCCTTCGCTCTCAACTTGATTGACAAATTTCCTATATAGTGGTAATGACTTCGATAAACAGACCTGATATTATCAGAAATTAAACAAATATATGCAATAATGGTTCATCCCACTTGAAAGTGTTTTGTAATTTATAACATAACAACTATAAACTGGATCTCTTAAATGCTTTTGCCAAAGATTTAAAAATAAGCATCAACTTACATTCTTTTCATTCCTGATATAAGATAGTAAATCTCCATGTTGCATAAATGGTAAGATGACCAACGGCATATCATCCATACCAAAACATATACCAGTCAATGTTAGAACATTAGGGTGGTGAAAATCCTTCATTCTTAAAGCTTCATCTATAAAACTATCAACATCTAACTGCCGTGGGTCATCCTCTGTGAAAACAATAAAAAAAAACAATTGATTATATGTCTTTTTGATCAATATTTGAGATTTTTGTGGGTGTACGATTGTGCAAATAGAAAAAAATGGAGGAATGTGTTCATAGGATATGGATGCCCCTGCTTTCAGCTAAAGTAAACAGAATCATAATTCTGATAAGGAAAAAGTGGTAAAATGCTAAATCCTACCTTTGTGCATAAATATCAAAATCCTACCTTTGTGTATAAATATCAAAATCCTACCTTTGTGTATAAATATCAAAATCCTACCTTTGTGTATAAATATCAAAATCCTACCTTTGTGTATAAATATCAAAATCCTACCTTTGTGTATAAATATCTAAATCCTACCTTTGTGTATAAATATCAAAATCCTACCTTTGTGTATAAATATCAAAATCCTACCTTTGTGTATAAATATCAAAATCCTACCTTTGTGTATAAATATCTAAATCCTACCTTTGTGTATAAATATCAAAATCCTACCTTAGTGTATAAATATCTAAATCCTACCTTTGTGTATAAATATCAAAATCCTACCTTAGTGTATAAATATCTAAATCCTACCTTTGTGTATAAATATCTAAATCCTACCTTTGTGTATAAATATCTAAATCCTACCTTTGTGTATAAATATCAAAATCCTACCTTTGTGTATAAATATCAAATGATTTACTGATTAACTTTGGTTAATGAGTGGAAACCAAATATGAGACGTCTGTCCATAATGATGAATGAACATGGTCAAAACTTAATGTCTTCCAATGGCTAGCAACAGGGCCATAAATAAAACTGGATGCTTAATTATTACAATGTTACTGTATTGTGATGTGGCAGAAGCAATAAAGCCACACATATTTAAAAGTGATAGCAAACCATGTGATACCTGATTGTTCCAAGAAATATTTATACTATCAGAATTTTCGATGGTTCAGCCTAGATTGGCTAGAACAGTAATTGAAAGAAAATTATACATTTTTTTCATTGATGACAAGGTCATGTAAGGGTCATAATACTCATCAAAATCAATATAAACTTACGATGTAGTGTTTTAACAGCAACAAGAGTAGATCCTTTAATATTTGGTATGTCTAAATATCCTCTATATACACACCCAAAATGACCTGAAATAAAAAAAACATTTCCTTTACATATGTAAGTACAGTACATAGAGAGGCTGTCATAAAACCTTTTGTAGACATTAGATCTCATTAATTTCTGTTTTATTTTCAGATGAAATATATTTGTCATCGGTTATTTAAGAATCCTTTGATTTTTACTAGTGGGGGGCTGGGTGGTCGAGTGGTGTAGGTCGTTGATTTTCGACCACAAACCTAATACCACTGACATGAGTTTGTGTCCTATTTCACTATTCAAGTGTTAAAGTTTCTACCCACATACCCAAAGATGGGGGTTCACTGCACAGAACTTTCCTCTCTCAATAAGTTATAATACTGCTAATATCAGAACTTAATTTGAAGAAAAATCAAGATAAAAACTTTATATAAATTGTGTTAGGGTTATGATGTTTAACGCCACTTTCAACAATATTTCAGTTATATCGTGGTGATCAGTTTTATTGGTGGAGGAAACCAGAGTACCCGGAGAAAACTACCGACCTCCTGCAAGTCACTGACAAACTTTATCACAAAATGTTGCATAGAGTACACATCGCCTGAGCAGGATTCGAACTCACAATGTTAGTGGTGATAGGCACTGATTGCATAGGTAGTTGTAAAAATAACTACCATACGATCATGACCACGACTGCCCCTATATGTAAATTGGATCCCATTTCCCACCCTAGTATAAATATAATAATAATCATTTTGAATTTAAAAGAAAAATATCAGTTTGTCATTTTTCTGTTGGAGTATACAAATGTGATTTATGAGTCTTCTGTTTACCTTTCCCAATAATATCTCCAAGACTGAGCCATTCTCTTTCAATCAGGAGGTTTTTATCTCTTAGTACTAACAAAGTATCATCATCTAAAACAATTCTATTGGAGGCACCATTATCTAACTCTCCAGACATTCTCTGTTCAGCATAGGCTACAAAACAACATTTAAATCAACATATCTTCCCAGTTGTAATTTGTATACCCCCCTCCCTAACAAAATAGAAGCTATATACTTTCTCTTTGAAGACAAGATTTTTTCCATCAAAGGATAAGACTATAAATAAACATAAAACATATAGAACCATATTTAATTTTAAAGTAACCCTAATGTAATATTATTTAAAAAAAAATTTTAAATAAAAGATCATAAGATCATTGTCAAATGTTAATGGATGATAAATGTAAGCTAAAAATAAATTATAGGTATTTTTTCCTATGACCACATGAGAAATTAATTTGAAACTGACAAAATTTTTATATAACTTCCATTTAAATTCCAGCTAATTTCTATTTTCCTAATATTACACTTACCAGTATTTCCTTTCATAATTTGAAAAGGCTGGTCAGTCAGTTGCAATGGATTATTTTATATAAGTATCAAAATAATTAAAGGCTTGCATTGGTCTTTGTAAAATATATATAATTTCTTAATTTTCATAATTTATCCATAAAGTACTTTATTTATAATTTGACAGATATACCTTACTGGTGACTAATGCATAGTTAGTTGTCTTATGGCCAATTACCTCAGACCAATGAAACACTGTGCCCCCCTCCCCCCCCAAAAAAATAAAAAAATAAAAGTGGTTAATTATAAGTATCAGATTAACAACATAAGGTCTTCAATAGACCCTTTCATGATAACTGCGTTGCTGCATTCATCCGGGACATTTGTGAGTGGTTATAATACCCTTTCCCGTAAAATGACATCATAGAACAATTAAATGTGTTTATCACATATTTTGTTGCAATATGTTCGTTTTTGCATGTCCAATAATAGCTAAAAGTCAGTGTTGGTTATTTGCCCTCAGGGCAAATACGGGACAAATATCCGTATTTGCCCTCAAATATCCGTATTTGCCCTCATATATCCATATTTGCCCCCGAATTCAACTTCCGGTATCTGCGCAGTGGTCTCATAGTACAAGAAAAGATGATGCATAAAGTTATGCATAAAATTGTATTTCAATCAAATTAACACATTTTCAACATATTGGAATAAATCTTAAATAACTTGAAACGGAATAATTAGCTCATATGTATACGTCGTGTTGAATAGGAATTTCCATTCAAATGTCAACGTCTTGGGTAGATTTTACAAACAAGTTTCTAACGTCATTGTACAGATCGACATTGCTTGGTATATTTTTGAAACCAGACTCGAAACAAAAATATTTGCAAGTTGAACAAAGGCAACTCTCTCAAGTATTTATTTTCGCAATTTGTCAGTTCAAAGATCTTTTTTGCAATATAAAAGTCAATGCTTGGAAAAGGTCAATGTAAAATATATGATAAAACGATTATGACATGAAATTTTCCATATCGTCCCTGGTATCAACCCTCGACCCATATCAGCCCTCCAGCTTCGCTGTCGGGCTTGATATGGCAGTCTCGGGCTAATACCAGGGCCGATATGGAAAATGTCATGTAATAATCTCTTATTATGACATCTCAATTTTCCCATGAAATCATCATTTTTCCACTCACAACTGTCCCGGATGAATGTAGGCTACAGCTATTGTGAAAGGGTCAATAATGAAATCAGCTGAAAAAAATAAAATCATGCCAGTTTTCTTTGCATGCATCAAATAATATCACCATAAAAGAATTGACAACATGTATGTTTAAAAATAAACATAACATTTATTAAATATTCTGGAATTTATTAAATTAATAGATTAATAGAAAGTGTTACCATGGAAATCAAAATCTACCTTTCTTTTCTCCTTCATTATTATCGGTTACTTTTATATTAACCTCAGAATTTTTTTCAGAGATCTTTACCTCAGGAGCTGAAATTTTTCATTTACTTTCAATTATAATACAAACAAAGAAAAAAAAATACACATATTAGAAAATATACTTCCAACTTTAATGACAGTGCATTGTTTCTATGAACTGATTCTATTTAAAATTGCAACAGGAAATTCATGACAGTCTTTGCCTTAATATTTACACTACTTGCCCGAAAATCAAATTTAGAAAATTTTTCTATTCATTCAAACAAATTCTTTCATAAATTTCACTTGCCCGAATCCAGTTTTACTTGTCCCTGGCTTAGGGCAAGTGGGTTAGTGCGAAGACTGTAATGAATTTATTTAGAGGACAACAGCACTTAATTTGTCTAAATAAAGGAAATTGCAATGGGAATATTAATATGTGATTGGAAGACTCTCAATGTCCTTAGGAATTAGGACACGCCTGAGAAGGTGGTCACAGGATTTCAACATCTTTGTGAATATGTAAATATAAAATGGTTTAGGTAACAAAATAAATTCTTCTTATTAATTTTAGATGCTCTCTCCTCGGTAATATTTTTCTAATGTAGCAACCTGACCCTGTACATGTCATACACATTCTATCATTCAGCCATTTGGGTTCAATTTCACATATTTTAACATCAGTGATTTTGGAGGGGTTATGGGTTATGTGGTGGTTAACGCCACTTTTAACAATATTTTAGTCATGTCGTGGCGGTCAGTTTTATTGGTGGAGGAAACCACAGACCTACCACAAGTCGCTGACAAACTTTATTACATAATGTTGTATCAAGTGCACCCCACCTGAGCAGGATTCAATCTTACAACGTTAATGGTGATAGGCACTGATTGTATAGGTAGTTGTAAATCCAACGATCACAGGTTTTTTTAATAAAGTTAAATATATTTGCCATGCGAACCATGGCAATTTTTGGCAGAAATATGTATGTTGCCAATATCTAACTAATATCCCAATTTTTAATGGACATTTTCTTCTGGACAAAGTTTACTTACCATTCAGATTATTTTCCATGTCAAATATTCTCTGACCAGCAGAGTCCAGTCCAGTAAAAGCTACCTCACGTCCCGGTGCATACTGTGCTGCATGTCTAGTTTTAGATCTCTTACATGGATTAATTCCTTTCCGTCTCATGATCAACACCAGGATTATAATACAAACAATAACTAAAACCAAGATGACAGCCATCGCAATTAATCCTGGAGACATGGCAGACGACGGTGTTTGAATATAAACTAGTTCTCCAATGTCATAGTGTTTTTGTCCAACTATTACCTAGAAAAAAAGAACACAAATAATGGTGGTTTTTAATTATATTAACTAAATATATTGTTAGAGGAGAGATTGTTGTAGCCATTGGCTATTAGAAACTCTAAATAACTATAAATTAAATCATAATTTTCTGTATTTGAAAAAATATATATAAAATACAATGTGAAAACAAACTTGTGAACAAGATTTTTTATATTGATTTTGGTTGAAGAAAATGACGTTTTCATACAACAATTTGCTTAAATTCATAGTATTGACCGTGATGTTGTTAGAAACATCGGCAATCATCATTACATAAATAAATAAAGAACTAAATTAACCATCAGAGAATGTAACATGATGAGAGCGACTTTATTGTATTTTATTTTTCCTGCCAAACTTTAAACTATTAATCATGGTTAATTTTATGCATTATCTTACTTAGATTTATAACTGAACATTAAATTCTTGCACACTAAAAAAAATTGTTTTTCATACATTTGGAACTATATATTAGGAACAAAAGTACCGTCATTAGGGTTGCATAATGCGCACTCCCTCTTGGCCTTGAAAATCTCCAGAAACCAGAGGCTCCCAGGAGCCTGTAATCGCTCACCTGGATCAAAGCTGCTTTCAATAACAATGCAACTGCACTGTGGTGGCCATCTTGGTGGGAGAGCGTGACTGCCGGACACAATTTTGGAAGAGGACCATTCAATGACTATTCCATCAAAGTTTGGTTCTAATTGAGCTACTGGTTCCAGACAAGATGGTTTTTATGTGAATTTCCCATAGGGTCCTATGTTAAACTACGTACAGCTGTGCAGCCATCTTGGTCAGAGGGCGGGACCACCAGATGCAATTTTGGAAAAGGACCATTCAATGATTATTTTATCAAAGTTTGGTTCCAATTGAGCAACTGGTTCCAGAGAAGAAGATTTTAATGTGAATTTCCCATAGGTTCCTATGTTAAACTAAGTTCGGCTGTGGGGGCCATCTTGGTCGAAGGGCCGAACCACCTGACATATTTTTGGAAGAGAACCATCCAATGACTATTTCATCAACATTTAGTTCTTATCGAGCAAATGGTATCAGACAAGAAGATTTTTATGGGAATTTCCCATAGGGTTCTATGTTAAATTAAGTTCGGCTGTGGCAGCCATCTTGGTCGGAGGTATGAAATGCCGGACACATTTTTGGAAGGGGACCACCCAAGGATCATTTCAGCAAAGCTTGGTTGAGATTGGCTCAGTAGTTTCAGAGCAGAAGATTCTTTTAAAATTTCATCCCCCCTTTTTTCTATTTTTAGCTTGGTGGCCATCTTGGTTGGAAGTCGGGATCACCGGACACATTTTTGGAAGGGGGCCATCCAAGGATCATTCCACCAAAGTTTTGTTGCAATTGGCCCAGTGGTTTCTGAGGAGAAGATTTTTATGTGAATTTCCCATAGGGTCCTATGTTAAGCTAAGTTCAGCTGTGGGGGCCATCTTGGTCGAAGGGCCGAACCGCCGGATACATTTTTGGAAGAGAACCATCCAATGACTATTTAATCAAAATTTTGTTCTTATTGAGCATTTCTATGGGAATTTCCCATAGGGTCCTATGATAAATTAAGTTCGGCTGTGGTGGCCATCTTGGTCGGAGTTCTGAAATGCCGGACACAATTTTGGAAGAGGACCACCCAAGACAAGAATCATTTCAGCAAAGTTTGGTTGAGATTGGCTCAGTAGTTTCTCAGAAGATTTTTTTTAAATTTCATCCCCCCTTTTTTCTAATTTGCATAATCGGTCAAAATCGGCAAAAGTTCAAAGTTCATAAAAAATCCTGTAATATATGTTAAAAAGCTCATCATTATGCTTATACAGTTCAAATTTGGGCACATTCTGGCTTAAAATAGAGCAATTTTTGGCCATTTGAAGAAATTTCTATTTTTAGTAACAGCAGCCATCTTGAATGGAGGGCGGGGCTGTCTGACACAATTTTGAAAGGGACCCACCCAGGGACCATCCCTGTCAGGTTTGGTTTAATTTGGTTCAGCGGTTTCAGAGGAGAAGATTTAAATGTGATCTTTTATCAAAATATGCCTAATTTGCATAATCGGTATATATCGGCTGAAAGAAAAATTTCACAGAAAAACCCGGAATATATGTTAAACTACTCCTTGCCATGTAGCTGCAGTTAAAATTTGAGCTCATTTTGACTTACACTAAAGCAGCAATGGACAATTAAAATTTCATCCCCCCTTTTTTCTATTTTTAGCTTGGCTGCCATCTTGGTTGGAAGTCGGGATCACCGGACACAATTTTGGAAGGGGGCCATCCAAGGACCATTCCACCAAAGTTTGGTTGCAATTGGCCCAGTGGTTTCTGAGGAGAAGATTAAAATGTGAAATGTTGACGGACGACAGACGACGGACGAAAAGTGATGACACTAGTTCGTGTCTATAATGTGCATGGACTTTCAAAAAAAATCGCCGTCGGAAATGTAAGAATTAAATATCAATCGTATATATTTTTCAGTCCTTTGAGCATGCTTCATTTGCTGGGAGAATTTAAGAACCATTTATCTCTTTTCATCTTCAATAAAGTTGCAAAATATGTGTTGGGTTTTATTGGTGTTTTCATATGGTTTTTAATATCCGGATGTTATGTAATGGATTCGAAATCTAGTACAGCATCGGTAAATATAAGTTTAAATTTCGGATCTGAACGTAAATTAACGCAGTTGATAGTTGAAGATGACAGAAAATAATGATATAGAATAAAGAAAGGCAAACAATTGTCACTTATTATGACATTGTTGAACATTACTAAGCTTGTGAGGAGTTGTTGAAAATACGGTTGTTACGTACATCAAAGAGCGCCGACAATCCGTTATTTTTTTGTATTTTTAAAATTGACCAAATAATTAATGATCATGAATGAACTACATACAATGCCTTATTATTTAGTGATGAAATAGCATCCAAGCCATACAATAATAACAGATTGTTATATGTCGTAATTTTGTGTTAATCGGATTTAACTTCACCTGGGAGCAATCAAGCTATTAGACTTGACATAAAAATTGACAAATAGATTTTATTGTTTCTTTTCTTTTTATTTCAATCACTATAATCTTGTGTAAACACAGACTGACAGTCTTTTTTTTAGATTCTTTATTCTCATAAACCAATGCATTACAATGGTACAAAGATAAATACAAACATTCAATATCAATATTTGCATGCACATGACAGTCTAATTATACTTCCACACATTGAAATCTTATTGGCAAGATTATTGATTATTTTACACATGGCTAGATATAGTCAGACGTTTATATTTAGTTTATTTTAGTATCTATCAAAGGTAAATATTTACAAGTACAAAACAAAACTGCACTAGACTACTGACTAGACAGTTTTAATTCTTCAATAATTAAAACATAGTAGATGCAATTAATTATTCTGTGGAATAGTGTCCAAACAATTTAAGAAATATTTAATTTTGCATGTTGACAATAGTAAACAAAACAAGAACTATCTTTAAAAAAAAAGATGTACGACGAAGCACAAATATTATATTCTTCTACGAACAGTATTTCACTGAAATAACCTAAACATATTGGTTTTATAGGATTTGATAAGACATGTAAAACCTTGCATCCTACTTAATGTGCAAGGAATCGTTAATAAATAGTAACAGCGTCCATCTTGGCCCAAGGACGGGACTGCCAGACAAAATGTTGAAAGGGGATCACCAAAGGATTATTTTAGCAAAGCTTGAATCCAATTGGCCCATTAGTCTAAGAGGAAAAATATTAAAATTTCATCCACCTTTTCTGTTTTTAGCAACAGTTGGTTGGATGTCTGGATTCCAGGACACAATTTTGAAAGGGAGTCATCAAAGGACTAAGCAAAGTTTAGTTCCAATTGGCCCAGTAGTTTCAGAGATGAAGATATTTTAAATTTTCATCCCCCTTTTTTATTTTTAGTAACAGCGACCATGATGGTTGGAGGTCGGGACTGCCGGACACAATTTGGAAGGGGATCACCCACGGACCATTCCACCAAAGTTTGGTCTCAAGTGGCCAAGTGGTTTCAGAGGAGAATACTTTTTAGTAATTGTGTACGGATGGACGACCAACGCAAAGTGATGACAAAGGCTCACATGACCCTTTGGGTCAGGTGAGCTAAAAAAAGGGGGTGCATATTATTTCCTATCCGTGGTAAAATCTAAAAAAATTCATGGCTTCAACAATAACTTCTTAATATGTAATAGATGAAATGGCACTTTCTCAGAATTTAATACCGCCAGTCGCTCATAGGTACCCGATTTGTGGACCCTCCTCTTTTTTTTATTTTTTAATTCATCACTTTTCTGGGACGTTTTCATTATAAACAGTGTTGAACAACTTCAAACATTACCAAAAACTAAGAATAGACTAGAGGAGGGTTTTCATGTTTTTAGAAATGGGCTTATATCGATCTCGGATTGAGTTTTTGGTAATGTTTGAAGTTGTTCAACACTGTTTATAATGAAAACGTCCCACAAAAGTGATGAATAAAAAAATTTTAAAAAGGGGGGGTCCACAAATTGGGTACCTATGCAGTTGCTCACCTGAAGATTACATAATACATTGAAAATAAAACGTTACGACATATAATACTTTGGTTAAAGAGAATATCGCTTAAATTCAAAATTTAATATATTGTATACAGATATACCATTAAAATTAATCATATTATAAGTTATACTCGATCTCCCTTTGTCTGTACGGGGCGTAGGACGACGGACGCAACCAATCAGCAAACTACTAAATGACTTGCTTATTACAAGTGCCTTAAATCCGACTTGCTTAGTACAAAGTGCTTTAAATCCGACATGCTTATTACAAGTCAGTGATTTTCCTACTCATTTGTATCTGGGGTCCGGGTCCCTTATAATTGGGAAAATTAGCGTGTAAATGATGTGAATTGGGAAAAGATGGGGAGAGCAATACATTTATTAGTTTGGAGGTCCAGTAATAGAATAGCAATCATACTGTACCAAGGTTAATGCCAACAGTAACAAATTCTTGTGATGAGGAAAAATGACCACAAAACAGTTCACAAAACTTACATAAATACCCTCGGTGTACCACACTGTCATATAACCATGGGTATTTTTGTTCATTTTTCATTGAACTGAACACCCTGGCATCTGGTACCATGACCTCTGGAGCACAACTGTCCAAATCAGTGCGAGTCAGATTGCGAATATCAACATCACCACTATTTGCACTATTTACATGTTGTTGGATGTCATTTGAAGCTGTGTTAGGTAATAAAGAATTTGATTTGGTTGTTTTTGGAGTGACATTCGCAGTGTTAAGAAGGCGTTCAGCTTCTAGGCATGGTGTATCAGTACTTAGTGTCGGTGACCGGTAGGGTTGACTCTGCCTAATCCCACTTTTTTTAAAATTCATTAAAGAAATCTCAAAGTTCAAGTGCTGTAATTATTGTATAAACAATGTGCAAACATTGGGGCTTAAGGTGTATAAACAAAAACTCATTAACTGCAGGTAAACCTTGATTAGAGAATGGAGAACTAATATATATTAATTTATCATTTTTATTCTAATAAAAAAAAAACATACAGATACATACATGAATAAGTGATATCTCTATCAAGACATTTATATTTCAACATCCATAAAACTTATTATTTATTTTTTAAACTACATGAAATAATAAACAAGCATGTCTTAGCTTATGTTTGTTACTATTCATTTTGTAATGAAATTCTTATGATTCATGTTTTTTTTTCAAAGGTACAAATATTTTTTAAAAGATAATTTACTATTTATGTCATACTTGATTTCACTCCATATGAAAAAAATGTTTCATTCCAATTTCTAATTTTTATTCATAACACTTACTTATATACAAATATTTTTCCTTTTTCTGCAATATTTGACATAAAATACAGGTACATCACAGGTAATGATTAATTAGATACTAATTGCAAAATCAGCATAATTAACTGCAACATCTATTGGAATTAATACCTGGAATAGTTTTTTTTTTAATGGGATTAGATAGACGACATCACCGGTACAGTAGTGGGTCGGACTCACTTCAAAGCACAAACAGTTTCACTAGCTTTATTAGCGTCATCAACCTCATTTTTCTCCTGGGGGAAATATAAAAACCCTTTTTTTAATTCAAGTTACATGTACTTGCTTCCATCATTACTGGTCAATTTCTTAACAAACAAGATATGATTATAATCTAACGATTATGAAGTCTCCCAAACCGGCCACAGACAACCGGTTTAAAAAATAAATTAAAAGCTACCTTTGAAATCGAACAATGTTGAATTTTTGCAGTATTGTGGTGGCCATTTTAAAAATGGCGACCGGTAGAAATTTTTCAATGTCGGGAATCAATTCAGGACATTGAAATCGAACAATGTTGAATTTGTGCGGTATTGTGGCGGCCATTTCGAAAATGGCGACTGGTAGAACTTTTTCGATGTCAGGAATCATTTCGGGACATCATAATCTACCCACATATGAAATGTCGTTGAAATCGGACAATGTTGAATTTGTGTGGTATTGTGGCGGCCATTTTGAAAATGATGACCGGTAGAAATTTTTCGATGTCAGGAATCATTTCGGGACATCATAATCTACCCACATATGAAATGTCATTGAAATCGGACAATGTTGAATTTGTGCGGTATTGTGGTGGCCATTTTGAAAATGGCGACTGGTAGACATTTTTCAATGTCGGCAATCAATTCGGGACATCATTATCTACCCACTTATCAAATTTTGATGATATCAGACAATGTTGAATTTTTGCGGTATTGTGGCGGCCATTTTGAAAATGGCGACCAGTAGAAATTTTCCAATCTTGGGAATCAATTCGAGACATCATTATCTACCCACATATCAAATTTTGATGATATCGGGCAATGTTGAATTTTTACCGCCCATTTTTTATACCGTGTTTTGGCAGCCATTTTGAAAATGGCAGACATCTCGAAATTTTGAAAACGCAGAATTGCTCCTCTAATGGTGACCTATCACTATGTCAAATTTTATGTCTCTATCATTATACATTTAGAAGTTATCAACATTAATGTATGAAATTTCAACTTTCCCATAGGATTCTATAGTAACCCCCACCCCCTTTGAACCCCTCAAAATATGACTTTGACCCCCTTTACCACAAAGCTGAAAACTTTAGGACCAACTAGAAACATATATCTATAACTCCACAAAGTTTCATGAAATTCTGTCCAGTAGTTCCTGAGATCTGCCGTGGACAAGTTCATGGTCCGCGGAAAGAAAGGTGAAAGAGAAAGAGAAGAATAATAATAATAAGAAACGGAGCAAAAACAATAAGACTTAATAATTAATTAATAATAATTATGCAACATTGTGACATTTTTATTTTCAACAAATCACATGATATATTTACTATTTTTTATCAAAATTTTATATTAAGTTTATTTAAATAAACATTTATTCCAAATACTACAGATTTCTGCTTTCGTCTTCTGAAGTTTTATCTCAGTCAATTGCAGTCCGGTAAACAAATCAAGCGACCCAATATACTGTACTGGTTCCCGGTATCTTGTGCGTAGTATTTCGCTTGGTTGATCAAAACAAATAGAAACCAGGTCATAAGTGTGAAAATGTCATTTGAATAAGTTTTTATTAACCAGTTTTTACGAATAATTTTATCACCACGTTATTGGGAATTTTCCTCCATGAAATTGGGGAAAAAACTGTTTTCACATTGGGACTGGGGCCGATATTCGACCCAAAATAAACACAGTCGGAAAATCACTGCAAACATCTTAACTCCGTTCTCCGAACTCCTACCAAATTTGTATTATTCTCCAATCAAAAAGTTAGAAAATATTTTCATCTTTAAAATTGCTAGGCAACAGCGTCCATAACAAAAGTAGGTCATAAGCGATCATATACGACTTTGTCGTAAAACATGGCGGACATGTGATTTCCCGGTCTGGGAAAGAGTGAAACACATTGTTCCTGTTTATAATGCGCACCCCTCCTACACAATAAAGATTCTGGGCAAAATCCTGCGCATTATGCAACCCTAAATACGGTATATGGATTTTTCAGGAATTAAAAAAAGCATCATACCTCAACAGTCCTCCTTGGTTCATTAGAGCCTACAGATGATGGCTTGTCTAAAGGTTTACAGCTAATCACTGTTGATCTCATGTTTATAACTTCACAGTCACTGTTTCCAATTCTGACTTTGACATCAGACATGGTTAAACCATATGTAAAGTGTTCACCCTGTAATAGACATGGTTAAACCATATGTAAAGTGTTCACCCTGTAATAGACATGGTTAAACCATATGTAAAGTGTTCACCCTGTAATAGACATGGTTAAACCATATGTAAAGTGTTCACCCTGTAATAGACAGTGTGTTAAACCATATGTAAAGTGTTCACCCTGTAATAGACATGGTTAAACCATATGTAAAGTGTTCACCCTGTAATAGACATGGTTAAACCATATGTAAAGTGTTCACCCTGTAATAGACATGGTTAAACCATATGTAAAGTGTTCACCCTGTAATAGACATGGTTAAACCATATGTAAAGTGTTCACCCTGTAATAGACATGGTTAAACCATATGTAAAGTGTTCACCCTGTAATAGACATGGCTAAGCCATATGTAAAGTGTTCACCCTGTAATAGACATGGTTAAACCATATGTAGTGTTCACCCTGTAATAGACATGGTTAAACCATATGTAAAGTGTTCACCCTGTAATAGACAGTGTGTTAAACCATATGTAAAGTGTTCACCCTGTAATAGACATGGTTAAACCATATGTAAAGTGTTCACCCTGTAATAGACAGTGTGTTAAACCATATGTAAAGTGTTCACCCTGTAATAGACATGGTTAAACCATATGTAAAGTGTTCACCCTGTAATAGACATGGTTAAACCATATGTAAAGTGTTCACCCTGTAATAGACATGGTTAAACCATATGTAAGGTGTTCACCCTGTAATAGACAGTGTGTTAAATCATATGTAAAGTGTTCACCCTGTAATAGACATGGTTAAACCATATGTAAAGTGTTCACCCTGTAATAGACATGGTTAAACCATATGTAAAGTGTTCACCCTGTAATAGACATGGTTAAACCATATGTAAAGTGTTCACCCTGTAATAGACATGGTTAAACCATATGTAAAGTGTTTACCCTGTAATAAACATGGTTAAACGATATGTAGTGTTCACCCTGTAATAGACATGGTTAAACCATATGTAAAGTGTTCACCCTGTAATAGACATGGCTAAGCCATAAGTAAAGTGTTCACCCTGTAATAGACATGGTTAAACCATATGTAAAGTGTTCACCCTGTAATAGACATGGTTAAACCATATGTAGTGTTCACCCTGTAATAGACATGACTAAACCATATGTAAAGTGTTCAAACTGTAATAGACATGGTTAAACCATATGCAAAGTGTTCACCCTGTAATAAACTTGGTTAAACCATATGCAAAGTGTTCACCCTGTAATAGACATGGTTAAACCATATTTAAAGTGTTCACCCTGTAATAAACTTGGTTAAACCATATGTAAAGTGTTCACCCTGTAATAGACATGGTTAAACCATATGTAAAGTGTTCACCCTGTAATAGACATGGTCAAACCATATGTAAAGTGTTCACCCTGTAATAGATATGGATAAACCATATGTTTAGTGTTCACCCTGTAATAGACATGGTTAAACCATATGTAAAGTGTTCACCCTGTAATAAACATGGTTAAACCATATGTAAAGTGTTCACCCTGTAATAGACATGGTTAAACCATATGTAAAGTGTTCACCCTGTAATAGACATGGTTAAACCATATGTAAAGTGTTCACCCTGTAATAGACATGGTTAAACCATATGTAAAGTGTTCACCCTGTAATAGACATGGTTAAACCATATGTAAAGTGTTCACCCTGTAATAGACATGGTTAAACCATATGTAAAGTGTTCACCCTGTAATAGACATGGTTAAACCATATGTAAAGTGTTCACCCTGTAATAGACATGGTTAAACCATATGTAAAGTGTTCACCCTGTAATAGACATGGTTAAACCATATGTAAAGTGTTCACCCTGTAATATACATGTTAACCTTTTATCATAAAAAATATTCACACTGGATTTCCAGTGCCATATGTTGTGGCTTTTTTTGGTTGATAAATGGGTTGAGGTAAGAGCTGGTTGTTAAAGTTTTGTTGATATTGGTGAAAATCGCTGACCATCACTGTTTAAAATTTCTTTCTATAACACTGTCACTGTAATGTTAATCTATGTCATAAAAAGGTTTCAATTTTTTTAGTTTATCTATAATGCAATAGTTGAAATCAAGAACAGCTATTAAAAAAAGGAAAAAGAAAAGATGAAAATGATCTTATTTCATAATATATGTATTTATAAGAAGTATTAAAAATTAATATGTTAAACACAGAGCCTCTTTTCCTTTCCTGACAATTAACGATAAATATTACTGTTTTATTTGAAGGAATGGGAAACTCGTTTATGTGTTAATAATAAATTCAACAGAGGATTTAGTTGTAACATGTGGACAGAAAACTACGATTTACAAGATGGTTTGGTTAAGGTTTGGTATATGGTGTTTAACGCCACTTTCAACAAAATTTCAACTATATCGTGGCGGTCAGTTTTATTGGTGGAGGAAACCAGAGTACCCGGAGAAAAACCACCAACAGGTCGCAAGTCACTGACAAACTTGATCATATAATGTTGTATCGAGTACACCTTGCTATGAACGGGGTTCGAACTCACAACTTTAGTGGTGATAGGCACTGATTACACATGTAGATGAAAATCCAACTACCATACGGTCACAACCACGACGGCCCTCTGTTTTATTTGAAGGAAGGGGAAACTAGTTTATGTCTCATAATAAATTCAAAAGAGGATTTAGTTGTAAAATGTGGATAGAAAACGGTGATTTACAAGAATTTAAAGAAGTTTCACAAAATATTGAGCCATGCTTAACAGACAACACAACAAAGTACAGGTAGAGACATTCTGAATTACCTTTATCTCCAATCTTTCCTGTGAAATCAACAAATATTTAATGTAATTATCTTCAGTAAATCTGTGAAACACAGGATCTATATAGTAATGTATATAGCACAATGATGCTGGTAGTTGTTTCAAGTTAGCTATCCCATCCATTATAAATCTAAGAAAGAACAGTTCATAATCACAACAGATAAGGGGGTTATCTAGAACTTCTGTAATTCTAGGAGTTGGACAATATAATGTAGTACCATCTAGTGATGCGTTGTAACAGGCCTGAAATGATAATAAAAAATAACAGTATGATTATGTGTGATATCTGGGTTAGGGTTCAGGTTATTGTGCTAAACGCCACTAATACATTCCTTATTTCAATTCATTTTAGATCATTTATTTTCTTACTTACTTTGCTATGATGAAACAAAATGTAGAAAATTTTCTTTTCATATCTTATCCTCTTCCAAGATATTAAAGTAAACAGATTTTTTTATTCTCTCAAACAAAAGCTACATGTATTCATTACATTTGAACATCTAACAACAAAAAAGGGAAAGGAATTCAAAAGATTGGTAAAATGGTCAAGAATTAATTTTATTCATACAGGACTTCCACTTTGAAAAAATAATTAAAAATTAGACGATTTATTAATTTGATTAAGTTCATTTTTGTTTTTAAATTTCGTGCTACAGATATTTACTATTTCCTGTGTTTGTGTCCTGTCTTTATCTAATTCAGCTATTATCATTGGTTCAGCCACAATATGTAAATTAGTTCCTGTCACTGTAACAGTAGTACCTCCACTACAAATATATATACAAATGTAATAATAACAATCTAATATTCAATAAACTAAAAATAGCACAATTTTTGTAATAAGTGCATTAGATTAGATAAAATTATTGTTGTTTAACGCCATTTTCAGCGATCTTTCATTAAAATTGTGGAAGTGAAGGAGTCATGGTGGCCACAATTGGTGTTGTATTAGTCTGATTTACCAGTTTAACCCTGCCACATTTTTCTGCCTGTCAAAAGCCAGGACCTGGATCTCCAATGTCATATGTTTGTTCAATGGTTTGAGGTGAAAGGTGATTGTTCGCTTTGCTGCTATTGGTGTAATTTCTGACATCACTGTTCAAAGTTTCTCTTATTAATTACATTTACCAATGAAATCAGTGTCTATCACTAGTCAAGTTGTAAGTTTGACTCCAGCTCTTGGTGAGGTGTACTTGATACAACTTCTATCTGATAAAAGTCTGTCAGTTACTTACAGAAGGTTGATTTGATCATTTAACTCCACATCTAATTATTCAAATAAGAAAGCCATTATAGTCTGTGTTATTGCCATCATATATTTTACAACACTGCTCTATGATTTTAAGATTGAAATGTTCTCAGATTTAAAAGGTGTGATGAAATAGTTTTGTCTGAAGATTCAACAAAATAATCTTGAATGGAAAAAAACATTATTAACAATTTAGCAGTAATGTATACATGTGTTAAGGGTACTGAATTTTTCTGTGTTTCAATGATATTTCCTTTCGAATTTGATTTTGATTTTGATTTTGGTGTTTAATGCCACTTTCAGCAATATTTCAGCTATATCATGGCGACCAGTTTTAGTGGTGGAAGAAGACGGAGTACCCGGAGAAAACTACCGACCATGGGCAAGCAACTGGTAAAGATTATCACTTGCGGTTTCGAGTCGAGTGCACCTTTTCTTGTAATTTATAAAGCTGGGAGCGAACTCATGTCGTATTGGTGATAGGCTTGCATGAGTTGTTAGGTAATCCAACTACCTAACTCACTGAGCCACTTGGGCCCTACAACTACCTAACTCACTGAGCCACCCGGATCCTCCTACAACTACCTAACTCATTGAGCCACCCGGGCCCTCCTACAACTATCTAACTCATTGAGCCACCCAGGCCCTCCTACAACTACCTAACTCATTGAGCCACCCGGGTCCTCCCTTTCGAATTTGGAACTGTTCTGATGGTGTAGTATTTTTTAGTTTTTTCATTTCATTTTGTTAATATTTAGAGTTAGTATGTCTTTAGAACATATATGACCAATGCAAAATGATGTCATTAGTGGTCAGTATTCAACAGACTGAATTAATAAAGAACAATTACTGACTACAACAGACAACAGACAGAATACAATTTTTAAACCCAATATTGAAAATATAACCAGTAATGCTTACTTACCTTTGTATTGGGGGGCCCGGGTGGCTCAATGAGTTAGGTCGTTGGATCTAACAACTCTTACAAGCCTATCACCAATACGGCGTGGGTTCGCGCCCAGCTTTGTAAATTACAAAAAAGGGTGCACTCGACTCACAGCCTCAAGTGATAAAGCTTACCAGTTGCTTGCCCATGGTCGGTGGATCTCTCCGGCTTCCTCCACCACTAAAACTGGTCGCCATGATATAGCTGAAATATTGTTGAAAGTGGCATTAAAACATCAAAAATCAAAATAAAATCCTTTGTATTGACCTCTGAGGACTTATTACAGTAATGTAACTAACTTTTGTATCGACCTCTGAGGACTTATTGAGGTAATGTTAACTAACCTTTGTATTGACCTCTCAGGACTTATTGAGGTAATGTTAACTAACCTTTGTATTGACCTCTGAGGACTTATTGAGGTAATGTTAACTAACCTTTGTATTGACCTCTGAGGACTTATTACAGTAATGTAACTAACCTTTGTATTGACCTCTGAGGACTTATTACAGTAATGTAACTAACCTTTGTATTGACCTCTGAGGACTTATTACAGTAATGTAACTAACCTTTGCATTGACCTCTGAGGACTTATTACAGTAATGTAACTAACCTTTGTATTGACCTCTGAGGACTTATTACAGTAATGTAACTAACCTTTGTATTGACCTCTGAGGACTTATTACAGTAATGTAACTAACCTTTGTATTGACCTCTGAGGACTTATTACAGTAATGTAACTACCCTTTGTATTGACCTATGAGGACTTATTGAGGTAATGTTAACTAACCTTTGTATTTACCTCTCAGGACTTATTACAGTAATGTAACTACCCTTTGTATTGACCTCTGAGGACTTATTACAGTAATGTAACTAACCTTTGTATTGACCTCTCAGGACTTACTACAGTAATTTAACTACCCTTTGTATTGACCTCTGAGGACTTATTGAGGTAATGTTAACTAACCTTTGTATTGACCTCTGAGGACTTGTTACAGTAATGTAACTAACCTTTGTATTGACCTCTGAGGACTTACTACAGTAATTTAACTAACCTTTGTATTGACCTCTGAGGACTTATTGAGGTAATAGTTGAGTCTGTCATATACTCATATTTTCCAGACAATTGTGAAGTAAAGCCATCAATGTTGACAGTTACAGAGACATCATATACCATATTGGTTGTCTCCCTTCTCTTTCTTCTCCTGCCTTGGTTGTACTTTAACTTGGGAGTTTTACATGTGATACTTGTACTTTGTATCCCTACCCTGAAAAGAACATTAGCACATATATGTTAATGACACATATATTTGAGTGAGTGACTGATTGTTGTTTAATGCAAACTCAACAATTTTTCAGCTATATCATGGAGAGAACAAGTAAATTTTCAATGAGATGATGAGGTCCGCTTTGTACTAGACCAACACGCTTAGTTGGATTTTAATAGTGCTAGCTCACTGAAACAACAGTCCGCGGGTAGGCATGTCACCCCACTTGGACACATTATCCTGATTCCAAGCCAACCAGTCTTTGCTTTTTCTCCTTAATGCTGCTTGCTTAGTGGAGAAGCAACAAATACCAATTTTATAGTCTTTGGTTTGACCTGGGCTAACCATTACACCACCGATGCAGTTACAAATATATTTGAAAATAAACAACATCTTGTTATGAATAGAAAAAAGATCAACTTCCGTCGTTTGTCTTCAATTTCTTCTTTGATGTTAAGGTTTGTCAGAGGAGTGGTTTATGTTGTTGTTATCATATTACTGGCCATTACCATTTGACTTCTTATTTTCAAATAACTATAGTCAAATACATGTACACCTTAGTCTATTAGTTACTGTTTTGATCCATTGAAAAAATGGATAACCATATATCAGTTGTGATATCATACACATTTTTAAAAGGGGCCATGTGGTTGTGATTGTATGGTAGTTGGATTTATAACGACCTATGCAATCAGTGCCTATCACCACTAATGTTCCAACCCCGCTCAGACGAGGTGCACTCGATACAACATTATGTGATAAAGTTTGTCAGTGACTTGTGGCAGGTCAGTGGTTTTCTGCAGGTACTTCAGTTTCCTCCACCAATAAAACTGACCACCACGTTATAACTGAAATATTGTTGAAAATGGCATTAAACACCATAAACCAATCCACATTTTTAAAATACTTATCTCTCCTCAATTGGTGATTTTTTGATTACATGTAGTAGTAAATGTAATACTGATAAGCCAACACAAAAAAATGTCTGCATTTCAGCAGGCATGCTTTAAACAAACCTTGGCTCAATAAGACAAACTTGTCCACCAATCGTAACACTGTGATGTGATCCAATATCCATATTACTTCCAGATATTACCAAGTTGGATCCTCCTGATATGGGACCTAGCTTTGGAGTAAAATCCCTCAATAAAGGTACCTATAATAATTTAAAAATGTGTACAAGTTTATGATGAGAACTATCTGAAAGACTCAGAAATAGGTCCGGTTCCACAAACATGCCCAATTATATTACGACGTCAAATTTCAACTTGAGAATCCAAAAACAAGCCTGATTCCATTGTGATGTCAAACTCTCCTAAACATGTCCGATTCGGTCCCACAAACGTGCCCGATTTTACAAAGAAACAACATTATCCTTCCATCTAATTTTATGCATGTTTACAATTCTGTCCGTGTTTCAGTGTTATTACTATACTATAAAAACATAGATATAAGTGAGTGAAAAGAATAATACAGTCAAACCTGTCTTAGGCAGTCACTCATGGGGAATGTCATGTGACCTCTCAAGAGAGGTGACCTCTTAAAAGAGGTTCAGTAAAAACAGACCAAAGTTGTCATCAAATGGATTGCCAAGCACTTTCATGTAATACATTTTGTACATGTATTTATGGATGTAAATGAACACAAGTTATGTTGAATAATGTAGTTCAAAGTTTATTTTTTAAATGCATCTGCATTAACGTTTACACATATATTTGTCTGTATGTAAATAGACAGTTCGATAGATCGTAATATTAACCCGGTGTCAAGTATAAAATACCAATGCGGATCGATAAAAATCTGAAGCGTCAAAGTGCATTTCAACGAAATTTGAATGGCCAACCTTTGCATATATGAACATATTAAATACGACAGCTAGGAATTTGTGCAACAAAAATGAGAAAATAATAAATCAAAAGTTCGTTCTGCTGAAGGTAGCTTCGGACAAAAAGTTTGGTCAACATTTCTCATAGCACAGAGTTGGATTTCATTCACTTTCCAATGGGCCATTGTTGTTTGTTATTGAACGAAATTAAAGTTTCTTTGAAAACCATAATGTATTACTTTTCAACAAAATCACTTTCAAAATACTTAACGGCCACTTTTCCCACTTTGCATTTTTTAATAGCTTCATGTTTCTAATTTAACGTTAAAACAAAAATACGGCTTTGAAACATCTTGTTTCCGACAAACTTTTATTGCACCTGTTTTCATAAAGATTATTTTAATGAGCCTCAATGAACACTGTTTAAACCTATTCAATTGTTTATTAGGATCTCTTTTTATCTATGTTTATTTAACATTTAAATTACCAACTCAATTAGTTGTATTTCCCTTCTGCAATTATTTATTATCTTAAAAGTAACCGGATTAATATAAGTTTAACCACTTGTTTCCGAATCCTATTGATTAATTTAAATGTATATATAATTTATATGTGTATTATCATAATGTGTAATATTGAATTAATTAATAAAATATGTTTATACTAAAAGTAACCGTATCACGTGATCGATCGTACACATTATGTCATGTGATAAGATGTCCAAAATGGCCGTTATTAGAAGACGATCTCACAATTCACACATGAAATAGGTGACCGTTGGCCACGTTAGAGAGGTGACCGTTGAAAAGAGTTAAATTATATAGTAATATTAATTGGGCGGGTCTCAAAGTGACCATTAGACAGAGGTGACCGTTTATTTGAGGTGACCGGTAAGGCAGGTTAGACTGTATTTAGAGAAAACCAAATCATGTACAGTTAGGGTTAGGGTTATGGGTTAGGGTTATGGGTTAGGATTAGGGTTAGGGTTAGGGTTACAGGTTTTTCTGTATGTACGTGTCGTAAATGTGTTCCATTTGTGGCATACACCATTTTGGTTGCTAATACACATAAAAAAGACGAAACTTTTAAAATGGTAAGAATATTACGGGGAAACTTTATTTATGATCATTTGTTGTAATGCAGATGTGAATATTTCCGATAATGGAAAAGCCAACGTCCGGAATAGTCTCATCCATATTTTGAACTGCTGTATATTTTGTTGCTATATTATGACGTCAATGTGGTGGACGTTTTCCCTCCAACCAAATCAGATGCATTTGTGGTGAAAATCGGACACGTTTGTGGGAAGATGACGTAATCGGACATGTTTGTGGAACCGGACATGTTTGTGAGTCCTACATATATACTGTGAAATCTGTTGATATCGAACCTTGAATAAACACTATTAAAAAAAAATTAAATTGTCATTAAAATTTTTCTTATCAAAGAAAACACATCGAACTCACTCATTCAATAAATAAAAATGGGTACATTTTTGTGCAATTTTGAGATAAATTAAATAATAAGTTAATGGTGATATTTACAGGAACAACTTGGGTATGATCAAGGGGAATGGAAGTTAAACAGTTCTCTTCAACAGTATCATTTTAAACTTTCTTCTTGTCCAAAAGTTAATGCCAATTGTCTGAACAGTAATAAAAATATGCCATTGCCAATACTGCATAGTGCTTTATATCTGCGGCGTCAAAATTTGGGGGGTTTTATGAACCTGATTTATTAGCCGATATATATTTTGGTGGTTCTATGAAAGAAAAAAAAATAATTTACTATTTTTGCCGTTGTCACCTATACCAGTAATCAATTTTTGGGAGCTTTTGGTCAATTCCGCCAATAGTGCCAAAATAAAACCACCATCAAATATAGGCGCTATACAGTACTTCTTTTTAAGAGGACATGACAATCAGCTTGTATAATCATTGTACTTACCTTGTAATAATATATGAAATCTACTGATGTGAATTCTCCAGATATATGAAATGGAGTATTGTTGCTATCATTCACTGTAACTTTCACCTGATCTTGTCCTTCAGCTGTCCTTCTTGCAGTTGAACATGTGATTCTAAAATAAAATTAATAAAAGTTCAGGTGAGTTATGTAGTGTATTGATGGAAAAAAACTAGAGGCTCCCAGGAGCCTGTAATCGCTCACCTGGTTTTCAATTTGACATCTAAAGTTGATAGAAAATGGGGGTGTTACACATAATTTTGAAAGTGGGCCACCCAAAGATCATTTCAACTCAAATTTCTGAGCAAAATATTTTGATGTGATTTTTTATCTCATAATATTCCTAAACGGAATAAACTGGCTGAAAAAATCTCACAGAAAAACCCAGAATATATGTTAAACTACTCATTGCCATATAGCTGCAGTTAAAATTTGAGTTCATTTTGATTTGTAATAAAGCGGAAATTGACAACTAAAGAAATTTCTATTTTTAGTAACAGCAGCCATTTTGAATGGAGGGCGGGGCTGTCGGACACAATATTGAAAGGGGACCACCCAAGGACCATCCCAGCCAAATTTGCTTTAATTTGGTTCAGCGGTTTCAGAGGAGAAGATTTAAATGTGATCTTTTATCAAAATATGTCTAATTTGTATAATCAGTATAAATCGGTCGAAAGAAAAAATTCACAGAAAAACCCAGAATATTTGTTAATCTACTCATTGTCATGTAGCTGCAGTTAAAATTTGAGCTCATTTTGATTTATAAAAAAACAGCAATGGACAATTGAAGACATTTCTATTTTTAGTAACAGCAGCCATCTTGAATGGAGGGCAGGGCTGTCGGACACAATTTTGAAAGGGACCCACCCAGACTTATACTAAAGCAGCAATGAACAATTAAAATTTCATCCCCCCTTTTTTCTATTTTTAGCTTGGTGGCCATCTTGGTTGGAAGTCGGGATCACCGGACACAATTTTGGAAGGGGGCCATCCAAGGACCATTCCACCAAAGTTTGGTTCAAATTGGCCCAGTGGCTTCAGAGGAGTTGATTAAAATGTGAAAAGTTAACGGACGACGACGGACGCTCAGTGGTGACAATAGCTCACTTGACCCTTTGGGTCAGGTGAGCTAAAAAAAGCTTTGTTATTTGAAATGTCCTATCCTAAATATTAAAAAATAATCTGTCTTGGGTCTACTAGTATAATTTCAGAATGAGGGGCTGTCATGGTCGTGATCGTATGGTAGTTGGATTTACAACTACCTGTGTAATCAGTGCCTATCACCACTAAAGTTGTGAGTTTGAATCCCGTTCATGGCGAGGTGTGCTTGATACTACATTATGTGATAAAGTTTGTCAGTGACTTGCGACAGGTTGGTGGTTTTCTCCACCAATAAAACCTCCATGATAAAACTGAAATATTGTTGAAAGTGGCATTAAACCAAGCCTAAAGTCAGAATGTGAGATCAAGTTGACAATAAATCATGTTTTTTTTTTTTATTGTCTGTCCAGACAATGCCAGTAAAACAATCTGACAAACAGACAACTTGCTTTTTGTTTTGCTTTACAATATTATCTAGCAATCCTATTTTCTCACACAAATTTTAGGATATATTTCCCAAGATATATAGAATAACTGCAGATATGAAGGTCACAAAAGATATCATCGCTAGTATCACAGTGAGTTCGGTGGAACAAGCTCTGATACTAGTAATAATAATATGTAGAGACATTCAATACTGGTCCGTGGTGTTATTGTTTTTATCGGTATCATCTTAATGTGTTTGACGTCACAATGAGGTTAAGGTAGAAAAAGTATAAATTACTGATTAAAATATAATGAATGGTTCAAACTCAATGTTTCATAATAATCATAGAAAATGGTTTTAACTTGAACTTACTCTGTAGAATTGAAGTTTTTAATCTGACAAATGTCATCTCCAATAGTTATCTCCCTTACTTCTGCTGCCCTGGTACCAAAATTTCTTCCAACTACAGTTAATATTGTACTTCCTGATAAAGGACCAGCCATAGGTAAAATCTATAATAAATATAAATATAATTCAGTTTATAATTTGATTACTGATTGAGTTTTACTTCCAAAAGATGCAGAATTCAGCTTCATGTTGTGTGTTAAGTATTTAGACCAAAAAAGTTTGGTAACTTACTGTCATATTTGTCTGTTTACAATTATGTATTGATTTTTGTACAATTACGTCACATTCTGTGTACTATGTTATATATAGTTGAGAATCGAAAATCAACCATTCAAAATACCATTATTGATGAATCACTACATTTAATATCTTATCTTTATTATTAAATAAAAGCAGATGCAGATATAGTTTAAATAATTTGAAAACCAAAAGTTTGAAAAACTTTTAAAATAATTTCATCATGATATTCTGGTTTACGTTCATACCATTTAAGGTATACATCTGGAGATCAATGCAAACAGCCATGATAGAGCTGAAATACTGCAAAAGTTGGCATTAAACACCAATCAATCAATCAATGCAATCACTGAGTGGAAATATATAGTAAATACTATTACACAGGAGATAATTAAATAAAAATTACAAAAACTAAAATAAATTTATTTCATTGATACTTAATAAATGAAACTAGTATTACTGTGAGCACAGCTTACTAAGATATACCCCCCGCTCCCCACATCTGTCCAACCTATGACATAGGGTAAAAATCCTATTTTCCGTCATATCAAGTCCAATAACTCTGGAACGGCAAAAGTGAAAATCGTCAAAAATGAAAGGGATCCTTCTTTCTTCACCGGTAAGCTGCTGATAAAATTTCAAAACATTCTGAGAAACATTACTCAAGTTATCATACGACATAGGGTAAAAATCCTATTTTCCGTCATATCAAGTCCAATAACTCTGGAACGGCAAAAGTGAAAATCGTCAAAAATGAAAGGGATCCTTCTCTCTTCACCAATAAGCTGCTGATAAAATTTCAAAACATTCTGAGAAACATTACTCAAGTTATCATACGACATAGGGTAAAAATCCTATTTTCCGTCATATCAAGTCCAATAACTCTGGAACGGCAAAAGTGAAAATCGTCAAAAATGAAAGGGATCCTTCTCTCTTCACCGGTAAGCTGCTGATAAAATTTCAAAACATTCTGAGAAACATTACTCAAGTTATCATACGACATAGGGTAAAAATCCTATTTTCTGTCATATCAAGTCCAATAACTCTGGAACGGCAAAAGTGAAAATCGTCAAAAATGAAAGGGATCCTCCTCTTTTCACCGGTAAGCTGCTGATAAAATTTCAAAACATTCTGAGAAACACTACTCATGTTATCATACGACATAGGGTAAAAATCCTATTTTCCGTCATATCAAGTCCAATAACTCTGGAACGGCAAAAGTGAAAATCGTCAAAAATGAAAGGGATCCTCCTCTCTTCACCAGTAAGCAGCTGATAAAATTTTAAAAGATTCTAAGAAACACAACTCAAGTTATCGTACGACATAGGGTTTATCTACAGACGGACAGACATGGTGAAACCAGTATACCCCCCTACAACTTCGTTGCGGGGGGTATAACAATGTCATATTTTTCTATATACCGCTTTGTAGTAATCATGTTGTCAGCGATCTCGTGCACATTTATAATCAAGTCTATGACAAATCCTCAAGATTCCAGAATGGAAAGGCCATCCAACTTATAGGCATTATAGGTGTATCAAATTTTAGTCAAAGTAAACGGGGTAATTGAAAAAGTTTTATGAAACATGTTTACATGGTGTATGCTTTGATTTGAGGGGAGTTTAACACCACTTTCAATAATATTTCAGTTATATCGTGTCGGTCAGTTTTATTGGTTGGGGAAACCGGAGTACCCGGAGAAAACCACTGAACTGCCGCAAGTTACTGACAAACTTTATCACCACAATGTTGTATTGGGTACACCTCGCCATGTGCAGGATTCTAACTCACAACATTAGTGGTGATAGGCACTGATTGCATAGGTAGTTGTAAATCCAACTACCATACGATCACGACCACGACGGCCCCTGCTTTAATTTGAGATTTATTTTTTAGATAATTATGTAATTTCTATCATGTTGAATTTTCATATTTTTTGTGGCCTTAGACTAGCATTAACCGAGTTCACCATCTTGATCATTGATAAGGTTTGTCATTATGATTATCCCAGGTACACACATTTACAGTTAAACCCGCCCATGAGGTCACCTCTATTAAGCAGTCACCTGCATTAAAAGGTCACATCTGTCTTGTCCTGTCATAAAAAATTTCATATGAATTGAAACTCTTTTAAGAGATCAGCTGTCTTATATGGCTACTTTTTCTTTGTTCCAACGGTGACCTCTTAATACAGGTTTAACTGTAATATCTTAAGACTTATTTTCTCCTTACCCTATCAATAATTGGTGGACAAGACTGCCCAGACCATCCTGTATTACTGTCACAATCTTTCTGTAAAGTACACTTTCCCCCACACCAGCCACATCCCAGGGGATCAGTACCAACACACTGCTCACACGTTGTATGTACTTCACATACATCTAATGGAAACTTTGTCACCTAAAAATGTTAAATAAATTATTATATTAAACTAGATTAAATGAGAATCAACCATTTAAAAAAAGAAAAGTTGTCGATCTATTCTATGGTGGTGCAATTAAAATATTTACAGAAAAGAAATCAGGCTGGCCTTACAGACATAAAAATAAATGTGTCAGTTTTGTACTCATATTTCAAAATTGTTCAATAAAAATACTTTATATATTGGACAAGTGTCCTGATTGGTTATTTTTTTTAAATTCATACCCATACTCAAAAGTTGACAAACCAGAATACTGTACATATAATGAGACACATAATTTTCAAGCTCAATATGTTGAGCAATTTTTCATTTCCAAAATGTTAAAACTGCATCAGTGGTGTAATGGTTAGCGTGCTCGACTCGAGTGTGGTAGATCGTGGGTTCATCGGTGGTGTAATGGTTAGCATGCTTGACTCGAGTGTGGTAGATCGTGGGTTCATCGGGGATGTAATGGTTAGCATGCTCGACTCGAGTGTGGTAGATCGTGGGTTCATCGGTGGTGTAATGGTTAGCATACTCGACTCGAGTGCGGTAGATCGTGGGTTCAAGCCCCAATCAGTCAAACGAAAGACTATAACATTGGTATTTGTTGCTTTTCCGCTAAGCATGCAGCATAAAAGAGAGAAGAGCAAATACTGGTTGGCTCGGAATCAGGATAACATGTCTGAGTGCGGAGACATGTCTTTCAGTGAGCTAGCAATATAAAAATACAACTTAACGTGTTGGTTTAGTTCAAAGCGGACCTCATCATCATTTCATTGAAAATTAACTTGTTCTCGCCATGATATAGCTGAAAAATTGCTGAGTTGGCGTAAACAACAATCACTCAATCACTCACCCAATATGTTAAGGTCATATTACTCGTAAATCTAGAAACCACAATTCTGCTTAACTTCAGAGAAACAGTGTAGTTTTCATCTATATAAAGTTGTAAACAAGGGGGATATAGATTCAACGTCAATCAGTACCTTAAAATTTGTTGTTAACAAAAATTAGTGAAAGGGGGACAACCACATTGGTGGTGTAATGGTTAGAATGCTTGCTTCAGGCAGGGTAGATTGTGTTCTAGCACATTGGTGGTGTAATGGTTAGAATGCTTGCTTCAGGCGGGGTAGATTGTGTTCTAGCACATTGGTGGTGTAATGGTTAGAATGCTTGCTTCAGGCGGGGTAGATTGTGTTCTAGCACATTGGTGGTGTAATGGTTAGAATGCTTGCTTCAGGCGGGGTAGATTGTGTTCGAGCACATTGGTGGTGTAATGGTTAGAATGCTTGCTTCAGGCGGGGTAGATTGTGTTCTAGCACATTGGTGGTGTAATGGTTAGAATGCTTGCTTCAGGCGGGGTAGATTGTGTTCGAGCACATTGGTGGTGTAATGGTTAGAATGCTTGCTTCAGGCAGGGTAGATTGTGTTCGAGCACATTGGTGGTGTAATGGTTAGAATGCTTGCTTCAGGTGGGGTAGATTGTGTTCGAGCACATTGGTGGTGTAATGGTTAGAATGCTTGCTTCAGGCGGGGTAGATTGTGTTCGAGCACATTGGTGGTGTAATGGTTAGAATGCTTGCTTCAGGCGGGGTAGATTGTGTTCGAGCACATTGGTGGTATAATGGTTAGAATGCTTGCTTCAGGCGGGGTAGATTGTGTTCAAGCACATTGGTGGTGTAATGGTTAGAATGCTTGCTTCAGGCGGGGTAGATTGTGTTCGAGCACATTGGTGGTGTAATGGTTAGAATGCTTGCTTCAGGTGGGGTAGATTGTGTTCGAGCACATTGGTGGTGTAATGGTTAGAATGCTTGCTTCAGGCGGGGTAGATTGTGTTCGAGCACATTGGTGGTGTAATGGTTAGAATGCTTGCTTCAGGTGGGGTAGATTGTGTTCTAGCACATTGGTGGTGTAATGGTTAGAATGCTTTCTTCAGGCGGGGTAGATTGTGTTCTAGCACATTGGTGGTGTAATGGTTAGAATGCTTGCTTCAGGCGGGGTAGATTGTGTTCGAGCACATTGGTGGTATAATGGTTAGAATGCTTGCTTCAGGCGGGGTAGATTGTGTTCGAGCACATTGGTGGTATAATGGTTAGAATGCTTGCTTCAGGCGGGGTAGATTGTGTTCGAGCACATTGGTGGTATAATGGTTAGAATGCTTGCTTTAGGCGGGGTAGATTGTGTTCTAGCACATTGGTGGTATAATGGTTAGAATGCTTGCTTCAGGCGGGGTAGATTGTGTTCGAGCACATTGGTGGTATAATGGTTAGAATGCTTGCTTCAGGCAGGGTAGATTGTGTTCGAGCACATTGGTGGTGTAATGGTTAGAATGCTTGCTTCAGGCGGGGTAGATTGTGTTCTAGCACATTGGTGGTATAATGGTTAGAATGCTTGCTTCAGGCGGGGTAGATTGTGTTCTAGCACATTGGTGGTGTAATGGTTAGAATGCTTTCTTCAGGCGGGGTAGATTGTGTTCTAGCACATTGGTGGTATAATGGTTAGAATGCTTGCTTCAGGCGGGGTAGATTGTGTTCGAGCACATTGGTGGTATAATGGTTAGAATGCTTGCTTCAGGCGGGGTAGATTGTGTTCGAGCACATTGGTGGTATAATGGTTAGAATGCTTGCTTTAGGCGGGGTAGATTGTGTTCTAGCACATTGGTGGTATAATGGTTAGAATGCTTGCTTCAGGCGGGGTAGATTGTGTTCGAGCACATTGGTGGTATAATGGTTAGAATGCTTGCTTCAGGCAGGGTAGATTGTGTTCGAGCACATTGGTGGTGTAATGGTTAGAATGCTTGCTTCAGGCGGGGTAGATTGTGTTCTAGCACATTGGTGGTATAATGGTTAGAATGCTTGCTTCAGGCGGGGTAGATTGTGTTCTAGCACATTGGTGGTGTAATGGTTAGAATGCTTGCTTCAGGCGGGGTAGATTGTGTTCTAGCACATTGGTGGTGTAATGGTTAGAATGCTTTCTTCAGGCGGGGTAGATTGTGTTCTAGCACATTGGTGGTGTAATGGTTAGAATGCTTGCTTCAGGCGGGGTAGATTGTGTTCGAGCACATTGGTGGTATAATGGTTAGAATGCTTGCTTCAGGCGGGGTAGATTGTGTTCGAGCACATTGGTGGTATAATGGTTAGAATGCTTGCTTCAGGCGGGGTAGATTGTGTTCGAGCACATTGGTGGTGTAATGGTTAGAATGCTTGCTTTAGGCGGGGTAGATTGTGTTCTAGCACATTGGTGGTATAATGGTTAGAATGCTTGCTTCAGGCGGGGTAGATTGTGTTCGAGCACATTGGTGGTATAATGGTTAGAATGCTTGCTTCAGGCAGGGTAGATTGTGTTCGAGCACATTGGTGGTGTAATGGTTAGAATGCTTGCTTCAGGCGGGGTAGATTGTGTTCTAGCACATTGGTGGTATAATGGTTAGAATGCTTGCTTCAGGCGGGGTAGATTGTGTTCGAGCACATTGGTGGTGTAATGGTTAGAATGCTTGCTTCAGGCGGGGTAGATTGTGTTCGAGCACATTGGTGGTGTAATGGTTAGAATGCTTGCTTCAGGCGGGGTAGATTGTGTTCTAGCACATTGGTGGTGTAATGGTTAGAATGCTTTCTTCAGGCGGGGTAGATTGTGTTCAAGCACATTGGTGGTGTAATGGTTAGAATGCTTGCTTCAGGCGGGGTAGATTGTGTTCGAGCACATTGGTGGTATAATGGTTAGAATGCTTGCTTCAGGTGGGGTAGATTGTGTTCAAGCACATTGGTGGTGTAATGGTTAGAATGCTTGCTTCAGGCGGGGTAGATTGTGTTCGAGCACATTGGTGGTATAATGGTTAGCATGCTTGCTTCAGGCACGGTAGAATATGTTCTAGCCCAGATCTGGTATATACTGCTTCTCTGCTAAGCATGCAGCATTAAGGAGTAAGAGCAAAGACTGGTTGGCAGCTAGAAATCTGTTGTTTCAGTGAATTATCCCAATAAAAATCCAACATTATATTGAACATTTGCTCATTTTTGAGGATTCAACACACCAAATTATTTAAATCAACTGACAATGCTAAAAGTGATGTAAAATTCCATCAACAATAATAGAATCATAATTAGAGAAAATACCTGAGAACCTGACAACAAGTAGATGTTCTTCCCAGACTGATCAATCTGTACTTCTGGCTCAATCTTCACATTTCGGTTATTAGTTATATCATATTTCATAAAATGTGAAGATAATTGTCCACCACTTGGTTCTTTCACAAGTACCTTTATAAAGAAATAAACTGATGCATTAAACATGACAGTTTTGTATCTATTAAAGAATGGATCGAAGGTACATTAACATACCAATAATTATCACTGAACGGCATATATAAACAACTTAGATTAAAACTTGAATGAATAAATACCTGCTGCTGATTGGACAGTTTGGTTTTCTTCTGTATATATGCCAATGCTGAGTATTGAAATGTGGTTTTTCAAATGTTTATGGACAAGTATCAAGGAAAAAGTTTGAGGTCAAACACAGAGAACAGAGGAAGTTAAATACACAAATGTGTATTTAATTCAATATCTGTGTGCCAATAGACAATTTCTTTTTTCTTTAATATTTCATTATACTCTTCAGTCTGGATTGTGTGTATAATTTTTTTTAAGTTAAGTTACTTCATTCAGATAAAATTTTATTGAAATCTACACAATTAGTTTTTTGTGTTGTTCTATTACCTGTCTTTACGGTCTAAGATCCGTGTTGTGATGTCTGTTATGATTTCCACATAAAAACGATGTTCGGTTCATCTTTACCTCCAGTGGTTTTTGTAGGATGTCTCATGTCTTATTTACGTTAATTGTGTTTGCTTGCATATAGTGGTGTCCAACACATATTGTATTGTGTTTTTGTACCTATGAATGGAAATAGAGGTCTGTTCTAAATGAGTAGCCAGTAGGGATCAAAATTGCTTAACCAAAATTAATGAATACATGCCAATCCCCTGGTTAGTAACAAGCATGTCTAACTTTACAATGTAATTAACCAGTCACCAAATTTATGGTTCTCTCCAGTGCAATATACATTCTCTACCAGCACATCTAGATCTGGTTCTATGTTAAATATTACTGAAAGTGGTGTTAACCACTAATTAATCAATCTCTTTGTTTATTTACTAACCTTAATTAGATATCCATCATCAGTACCAACAAGGGCAACGATTTTATCATCTTGTTTGACAACATCTACAGATGATAATATTGACATAGGGTACCAGTAGACGGCAGCCTCTTTCAGAGTCTGTACATCCTTTTTTATAGGATTGCTACTTTCTTGTATTCCATTTGTATTTTTACTTCCTCCACAGAAATGTGATAGATCTTGGTTCAACTGGAATCAAGTCAAAATCAAATATTGTACATAAATTAAAACATGTAGATGTAACAAATGATGGCAAAATAAACCATACTTAAGGAATGCATTAGGTTGGTTTATTGGTTTATGGTGTTTAAAACAACTTTCAACAATATATCAGTTATATCGTGGCAGTCAGTTTTATTGATGGAGAAAAGCGGTGTACCAGGAGAAAACAACCAACCTGTGGCAAGTCACTGACAAACTTTATCACATAATGTTGTATCAAGTACACCTTGCCAAGAACAGGGTTCGAATTCACAACTTTAGTGGTGATAGGCACTGATTGCACAGGTAGTTGTAAATCCAACTACCATACACACATGACCACAACAGCCTCAAGGAATACATTAGAGGTAATTTAGCATTTTATGCTTATATACCAAGTTCTATACATACACGTGTAGTTTTTTTATATTGTAAAATGGCTAAGAAGCGATATTATGCCACAAGGGTTTTTAGATAACCACAAACTTATACAAATTTTATTTTAGTTGGAGAGATTGTCAGCCATCATGACTCTTTTTTTCAGGAGAATACTTCATGATCTACATCTCAATATTTTTTTTCTTCAAATTCTATCAGACAAAATATTCACTTGCAATCAACATGTATCATAGGGTTTGATAAAGTTAATTGTACGATGTTGCATTTATTTGATGACCTATGATTGGATAAAATCATTCCATATATGGAAATCTAGAGAATAAGATTAATACGCTTTACCTGGCCAGGAGAAAATTCCATTCAAAAAAATAACGCGCAGTAACGAAATGATGCAGATGGAAAATTACAGAAGGTCAGTGGGCGGTGCTTAATTTTGTGTAGTGACCATTACGTCTTTAGCCTTAGAATTCCATTCATAAAAATAACGATGCAGACGAAAGATAAACTTGCAGGTATTTGACCAGGCTCTCTCTATATATATGTGTGTATTTTGATTTAGCATAATTAAACACAACTGCAAGAAAGATAATGATTTATATTTTCTTCTAAAAATATTGATTACTGTAACGCAGAGCGCTACAAATGTCCCCCAAACGAACAATACAAGTACTAGTGGTATGAATGAAGAATAGTGTGAGAACATAGCAAGAAATAATTCGAGCCCAGTTTTTGACTCTATCATGTCTATAGTAGGGCTTCTTTGTTATGTTACCCTACAATGTGCTACAATAAACTAATAAGCAAAGCAAGAAAAAAATGGCTTCAATTGTCTGCCATCATCTACAACACCAGTAATGGAGATGTTAGAAGACTATATTATTAGCATGAAATCAAATGCAAAAGATGTTTGTCATACACTATTATATTAATAAGCAAATATTAGATAGCTATTTGCATACTAAGTCTGAAAAGATATGGTTGTTATTCACCTTTGTGTTAAATTGAGTGTTTTTGCGGTTCCCATGGCAACGGCAGGCATTTTGAAATGTCCAAGCCTCAAAACCATTTATACACATGTCATAAAATTTTACCATTCAAAAACACATGTATAGTAATATTGGTAAGTAGTATACAAGATTACATATGTAAGTCAGTTATGACAAAAAATTGTTACTGCTAAGACTCTTGTATTTCATTAATGGTTTGTTTGTTTGATGGTGTTTAATGCCACTTTCAAAAATATTTCAGCTATATCGCGGCGGTCAGTTTTATTGATGGAGGAAACCGGAGGACTGTAGAAAACCACTGACCTGTTGCAAGTCACTGACAAAATTTATCACATAATGTTGTACACCTCACCCTGATCGAGATTCGTACTCACAACGTTAGTGGTGGTAGGCACCGATTGCATAGATAAATCCAACTAACATACGATCATGGCCACAACAGCCCCTCATTAATGATATGGCCAACATAAATAACAGCCATGTGACAACAGATACTTACATCAATATCACAAGATTGAACACTGGCTCTTGATGGAATCGACCATGCAACTTCATTGGCACTACCATAAGAAAAACAATCCTTCTGTAATTTCTCAAATTTTGCAATAATTTTGTTTAATTCAAATGTGCACAAAACAGAACCAGAATTCTTATCTGGATTTGGATCAAGGCTATCCTGTTTACCGAATGTAATATATAAATATTCATAATTTGAAAAAGGCAAGTATCCATGGTCTGATAATCTTGCACTGGTCGCTATATGATATTTCTGATCACCCACGACACATTGTATCGGAAGTTCTGTATATGAAGAATATTTAATATCATCTTGACAAATCTGAATTATTTTTGTCACAAATTTATTTTTTTTTGCCTCAAATCCTGATGGGTCATTCATTTGAACTGAAACAAAATAAGTATATCCTTTTTTTTCAAAACCATAGATATAATAGGATCGGAACGATTTTCTTACTGAATTATCATGAATATCTTTAAATGAAGACGATGTTTTAGAATCTACAAAATATTCCATATTCCATGGATCTGATAAATAATCAACCTCTCGTGTTGAGATCAGCGCTGGTGTAAATTCCAGTGACTGATTTGCCGTTCCCATGCCAACATAAAGTACAAGATCATTTGAGCTTGCCATGGAACTGTGTGTTGCACCAAAAAAGGCATAAGAATTTGAGAAAGAATTTGAATTAACACTACCCACTATATTGTTAGTGGCAATCCTAGGATTTAAAGTTCTATTCATTGCCCCGATATCACTTAGAGAATACGCTGAACATAATCCATGGTTTACTGTTCCACAGGCTAATAAATATTCACTCTGTTGGTTTATAGCTAAAACATGAATTTTATTATTAGTTAGCTCCCTTGTATAGGCACAGATTTCTGGATAAGGAAAACAAAGTGGGTTGTCTATAAGAGGACCTACAGAAAGCTCATTAATTACTGATAAATTTCCATATAACTGAAGGAGAATATTTTGTCCACCAATATACAGATATCCTGTTCTTTTGTCAATGGCAATTTTGCCGAGAGGAGCATTGTTTTGTCCAACATTGTACGTCTGGAACACTCCAGTAACTACTAAAGCTGACGATACAATGTGTAATGTTAAACCTATCAGTTTCTGTACCATGGTTGTAGTTATATGTATCTTTATCACACATCAAAATTCATCTTTTCTGTGTAATAATTCCCTGAAAATACAAAAAAATAAAAACAATCAATATTACACATCAAAATTCATCTTTTCTATGTTATAATTCCCTGAAAATACAAAAAAAAAAAACAATCAAAAATTTGTAAATGGTTGAAAATGTACAAAAATGTAGATTATTTATATGTATTTATAAAACAAAACTTATGATCAGCTAACCACCATCTTTTTTTTAAGAATGAGCTTATCACCATCAATGAAAAGTTTATATTCTTTGACTATATTTATTGAAAAATAAAAGTTAAACAGTAACTGTCGAAACTATAACAATACAACCAACCAAAGCAATATAAAGAAAGCAATGACAGAAGGCTCACGAAAATCTAGATTCCTGCCTTGGGACAATCACAAAAATGTTTCCTGGAGAAAACAGATTAATGGTATCCAACTCTACCCTCTTGTTGTACATGATTGGTCTGCAATCTGCTGTAGGGTACATAATATGGAGGTAATCATCACTACATGCTTTCTCATTCATAACAAATCAAGACTTCATTTTGCTTAATAGGGCATGATATTTGATTGCAAAAAAATCTTTTCATTCAAGAAGTATATAATTAACCCATCTACCCATAATCCTAACAGAATAAAATTAAATACTTCACAACCCTTTCATTGATACTTTTTGTAAATCTTAGCTATGACTGATAACAATATATCCACTTAGTTAAGGACTGTTGTCTCTAATATATACATACAAGGACATTTAATTGAATGGATGTGATTTTTTCTCTTACTCTGATATCTCTGTAAGGCCGAAAATTCGAGCCTATCTTAACTTTTTGTTTTACATATTTCTTGGTTAAATAGTTTTGATATTTTTACCTTTTTAAAACCATAGCTTAACAAATGACATTCACTGTGTTTTTATATATGTGTAATGGTTCACATGGTTAAATATTTCCTTAAAATTCATTTTCAAACCTTTCCTGTATACCTGTTTCAAATACAAATTTGAAAACACCTACTCAACTCTCTTCCAATATCTGACGGACCTATCAAACATGCTTAATGACGAATTTAGACTATCATATTTGTGTGTGAAACAAATAGACAGGTAAAGTTTGAAGTAAACCTGATTGCGTTAACACACCTTAACAGTATTGTGACCATCACATATAATTCTGCTTGTTTAAATTTCAGTTGTTAACAACAAAAAAACAACATATACAGCAGTCTTCGAAATGAAAATTTGAATTTACGGGTCTGAATCAAATTCTTGAATTTATTATACATATATCTAAATAAAAACTGAAAAATTTTCTGGTCCAAACAAAGCTTTACTGGTCTTGGGCCTGGGGACCGATGCTCATCGTGAGGACCGACACAGGCAACCTAATCTGATTTCTATCTTTGAAACTGTTTGCACACTAAAAGTACATATTTGTACCTAGTCCATGGTGACTAAATGAGAATACTAGTAAGGCTTACGTTTCTTGATGACATGCTATCTAAACAAACATATCTAATGTGTCAATGAAGTACCTCAAGTATGTACTCATGTCGTGCTTCCGTTACCCTACTCATAAAATTACTTTATATAATAATTTTTTCACATATTATCACATCTATTGTTCTTTCATTACACAATTAAAACTTATTTCATTTTCCTAGAATGAACCTTTTGTTGTTTTGCCACTGCATATATATTTGTGGAGAGACTCCTTGTCAATTGATATAACTTGTGTCCAATCCATTTTGTTAAAATATTTAGCAATAAAATATGTCTTAATCTATATATATTTGTTCTAATGTGTTTTTGTTTTTAGTAACAGATTTAATGCAATTAAAATTGTTTTCAACAATTTCACATTCTATACAGAGGGGCCGTCATGACTGTGATCGCATGGTAGTTGGATTTACAACTACCTATGCAATCAGTGGCTATCACCACTGATGTTCTGAGTTCAAATCTCGATCAGGGCGAGGTGCACAAGATTATGTGATAAAGTTTGTCAGTGACTTGTGACAGGTCAGTGGTTTTCTCCGGGTCCTCCGGTTTCCTCCACCAATAAAACTGAATGCCACGATATAAATGAAATATTGTTGAAAGTGGCATTAAATACCATCAAACAAACATTCTATACAGCCAATGATAAATTCAAACGGACCAAAATAGTCAATCTTTTCATAAATTCTATCTTCTTTACAGCTAGTAATAAAATCAAAGACAAAAAATTCAATCTTTTCAAAAGTCAAACAGACCAGAACATTCACAAAAATCAATTAAAAAAAATTACCGAAGAAATCAAATGTGTAAAAAGATGCCTTCACTTTGATGTTTCATGATTATGACAATCCCTGCATCATCTCACCTCCATTGTTTTCCACATTTTAGCTTTAATTCCATTTTACTTTAAATTTTAAAACTATATTTCCATTTTGTTTTTATCCTTTTCAACACATATGATACATTTTGAGAAAGTTGCTTCAAATTGAAAAATGATTAATTTTTTTAACATTTTCTTAATGATTATGTATTTAATAAGACATGTCAATCTATGCCTCATAAAATGTACGTCTTATGCCTACAGGTAATCTATTAAAATAATTAGATGTTCAATCACATACATTACCGTAGTATTTTTACCTACAAATGTGAATCATTACAGCCTTAATTTCGAATAAATGATAATCATTTGAAAATAACAAAAATAAAATTTGTTTGTGGTTCTGAGTTAAATATATATTTCATGAATTTTCTTCAAATATGTTGCATTTCTCATAAATCATATATCACATTATATTGCTATTAATTTTTATTCAATTTTCAACCATCAATGACAATTGCAAAAATACTTCAGAAATTGAAAAAAATCAAACATTTCTTGTCAACGTGATCATGAGATGTGGTTCAGAAAACAATAACGCCTTCACAGGTCAATAGGAAAAATCAAATTTAAGATATGACACTGCTCAGATCATATATTCTCAAATCAATCTGGTAAAAGAAAAGAGCAAATTACCAGTAAGTAGTTAAAATAGCACTTAAAAATAAATTGTTGTGCTTCATCTGAAATGTACTTATTATCAGATGGTTCTAAGATCATTTACATATCACCTCCACTATTTCCATTTTCCTATTCCATGGATACAATTTTTCTTCTTCTTAAGACTAATTTTCACAGACCCTAATTCAGCTCTGATTTGTACATACCGTACATGTATTTGCTTAGATTGCCATAGCATGTTAACATGTTTATGATTTTTGCAAATAATTTTTTCATTCAACTCTGAAAATGACAGGTTCATAACTCTGGTTAAATTTGATTTGTACTTTCAACATTACATGTACATGTAGTTACATTGTTTTTAAAATGCTGTAATAATTAGCCCCAGTTGTAATATTTTGATAATTAAAGACCCCAATTATAAACAGACTTGATTGACAATGCATAAACATCTTGTGCATCTTAAACATATGAAATTAAAATACTTTTTTTTTTAAATACGAAAATAAAATCCTTTTTTTAGATTATGAAATTATTATTATTTAACTTTTTTATAACATTTGAACTGAATCAAAAATAATTTTTAACCCCCAAAAAATGTTACCTGTAAAAAGTTCTATTATAATACATTTACTCCAATTGTCTAGATATGATTCACTTTGTTACAATGTTTTAAACAGGACAGGAAATCATCTGTAATTATCCTCATCAACATAAAAATCCATGTCAAAGCTACATGTCGTATACTGTATCAATAGTCAATTGTATATACAAGTACTGTAAATGTTCTAATAAATGTCTGCTTGACACACTACTGCAGTTATAACTGTTTAATTTTGATTAATGTGTATATAAATGTATACAGAGAAACCCTTCGAACTGAACCCTGAATAAACCGGAATCCTGTATAAATTGAATTTTAGTAAAGTCCAAATGTAGGAAATCTGTGTTAATTTAACCTGTATAAACAGGAAACTGGTCTATACCGAACACAACAGTTGGTCCCAAGAAGGTTCAGTTTAGACAGGTTTAATGGGTGAATCATTGTCCCTTAAAGAACCCCTAAATATATGCAAAAAATAGGTACATATATACATTGTACATGGAAAATGTCCTAAATATTTTAAGAGAGTACAGTCAAACCTGTCCAAGTGGTCACTTATATTAAGCAGTCATCTGTATTAAAAGTTCACCTTTTCCTAGTCCTTTCATAGAACATTTCATATGAATTGAGCCTCTATTAAGAGGTCACCTGTCTTAAAAGACCACTTTTTTCTTGACCCAAAGGTGACCTCTTAATACAAGTTTGACTGTATGTGTCTATTTTTTTTAACTGATGACTGATGGCATTATTTGTATTATTGATATTGATTATGAGAAGTCAAGTGCAGTACCATCTGTTGATAATGTATTAATTATGTTATTATCTTTAATAATTACAAAACATGTCATTTGAGATAATTGTACTTTCTATGGGACATTTCATCATTGTTTGTATATATTATTAATGACATGTGCTAGTCAATTTTTTTTGGGGGGGGGGGGGGGGGGTGTCAAGTTCTGATGACAGATAGGCTCACACTATTTTTTTTGCAATTCAGTTTTTTTTTAATTTATAAACCAAACAAACAAATTTACAATAAGAAACCTAGGTAGATTTTTAACTGTTAATTACAATTAATCAAGATCTTGAAATACTGAAATTCTGATAATAATTGAAACAATGGCATGATCATAATAAAGTTTATTAAAACAGAATTTTAAATTGTTATTACATAAATTTGCATAGTATACAGCAATCTGTGTGATCTAAGGGTTCATCTAAAAACGAACAAATGGAAATGTACTAGTAGTAGAATTCCGGTTAACCACCTTTTTTTAACAGCATCAGTGGCGTAATGGTTAGGCCAAAAAAAAATATATGTGTGTTTACTGTCACATGTCAAAAAAATCTAGGGTCGGTCGGGATTTTTTTTTTTTTTTTTTTTTTATTATCGGCAAAACTGGAAATAGTCGTTCCCGGTTCCGGAATCCGATTCCAGTATTTCCTTTTCGAAATTCCCGGTAAAATGACGAATTATGCAGTTTTTCTACCTTCTTTTCTCTCAATTTCGACAAAAAGCTAGCAGTTGAATGAATAAAACATTGCTGCTGGTTAAACAACAAAAATGGTTAGGCCAAAAAAAAATATATGTGTGTTTACTGTCACATGTCAAAAAAATCTAGGGTCGGTCGGTCGGGATTAATTTTTTTTTTTTTTTTATTATCGACAAAACCGGAAATAGTCATTCCCGGTTCCAGTATCCGATTCTGGTATTTAATTTTCGAAAATTCCGGTAAAATGACGAATTATGCAGTTTTTCTACCTTCTTTGCTCTCAATTTCGACAAAAAGCTAGCAGTTGAATAAATAAAACATTGCTGCTGGTTAAACATCAAAAATGGTTATCCGAATTCTGTGTAATAATGCATAGGGTCCCTAGCAAAAATTAGGGTAGGTCGGGTGACCGTAAACACATATATTTTTTCTTTGGCCTTATCCGAATTCTGTGTAAAAATTCATAGGGTCGCTAGCAAAAATTAGGGTAGGTCGGGTGACCGTAAACACACATATTTTTTTTTTTGGCCTTAGCGTGCTCGCCTCAAGTGCGGTAGATTGTGGGTCCGAGCCCCGGCTGGGTCAAACCACGGACTATAAAATTGGTATTGTTGCTTCTCTGCTAAGCATGCAGTATTCAGGAGAAAGAACATGCTGGTTGGCTCAGAATCAGAATAATGTGTCCAAGTGGAGCGGCATGTCTACCCGCAGACTGTTGTTTCAGTGAGCTAGAACTATAAAAGTCCAACTCAGCGTGTTGGTCTAGAACAAAGTGGACCTCATCATCATGATCATCTCATTGAAAATAATCATGATATACATGTAGCTGAAAAATTGCTGAATTGTCATTAAACAACAATCTGCATTATACTAACAGAAACAAATATAATTGCTTCTAATTCTAATCTTTTAAAGAAATATGTCATATGTTAACATATGAACATTTGATTTTAAAAATATCTATCCGAACTATCAAATATTTCACTGATATCAATCCAACTGTTAATACCTGACTATTTTTGTCAACATAATGGATCGTGAAAACAATAGTTTCTTAGAAAAGTTTGAAACTACCAAAGATGTATCCAGAAGCCGTATCCTTTGAAAACTTTCTATAGGGTTCATTTTTTACCTTCTAAAGACCACTGACCTGGGAATCAGTTCAAATCATAGCATTATGAAACAGTCCCTCATTGGAACCAGATTTCAAGTACCTTTTCTCTCTGAAATTATGGAACTTCGGTATTTTGAACTTCTGATAACTCGAACACATTTTGAGTTCTTTTGAGTTCGAGTCAATGAAGTTCTAGTGTGATTAAAAATAATAAACTGATGAATTTTTATTATGAAAGTCCAACAAATATTTCCTTTTTCATCTTATATTTTTACCCATAACAAAAAAAAACAATTCTCCTTAGACAGTCATTGCACATGGCTAGAGATTTAAAAAAAACTTGTCCTATATGTCATTCAGGCTAGAGAATACTTTATAATCAGCTATCACTCATGGGCTATGATATGGTCCATCTTTTCTTGTTTATCAATTATTTGCACAGCCACAGGTATTACCAATATGTACCTATTCTTTTTTAAGAGCTCGGCAAACTTGACTATAAAAGTGTTATTATTTCAGTGGGTTATACTATTACCACATACTATGTCTTATCCTTGCAAGTTGTTTCGGCCTTATGACAGATTTGGCCGTAGTTGATTCGGCCTTAGTTGATGCGGCCTTACGCAAATCCGGCCTTATATCAAATGGAAAAGAATAATTAAAAAATAAAAGTTCTATTTAAATTTAAAATATTATTTAAATATTCATGGATATGATGAATAAAATATTGGAACTTGTAGTGTTTTCACAAGATTTACACGGAACTCAATATGAAAAGCCATAATAAATCGTTATTATTTTAAAAAAAAATTAATTAGTAATTTTTGGTAATAATGACGGAAATCATTTGTCATTGAAGTTGATGATTAGGAAAACAATTCAGGTTGATATACCAAGCTGTCAACAAGTGAAATTCCTTAGATGTTCTCTTGCCATTAATTATCATTTGTTTAATAGTCGTATAATTGCACTGGCAGTATGATTATAAGGGTTACCAAAAAGTAAAAGGAAGCCATACTATAAATTATTAAAAAAGTACTCCAATTCTTTTGTTGAAACCGCACTAATATGTGCACATTTTGGTGATGGTCCTACTATTTTCAAAACTATCAACTATGTCGTTTCCTTGTATTGTGTGTGAGCAGAACGTCCGTCCAAAGCAGCATGCTTTAGAGTGTGACAGTTGTTTCCAGTGGCAACACAGACTATGTAATAGTAGGACCATCACTTAATTATTTACTCAAATCATCACAATGTGTCGTTTTATTGTATGTATCATATATATCCATAGATACACATCATTGAGGCCGCATTAATTAACCAAGGCCGTATCAACTAAGGTCGAATCAACTAAGGCGCATTTGTTTAAGGCCGAATCAACTCGAAAGCATGTCTTATAATTTGAAATATTGTTTACATGGGTTACTCATACCGGAAAACCCTTTTTCTGTTACTTTCATTAAACTTTATAGTGTGGGGACCACGTTAAAACATGAGGTAATAATGAGTGACATTTTCTGGTCAACTATAGGCATCATCTGTATTGTATTGTATTTTGGTGTGTTGTGCGTTTGTTTCTTACTCTCATACTGCAAATTTCATCCAGGTGTGTCGTCTTACCTGACCAATGTGTAAATTAAATTTAAATCGTAGTTGGTGACGGAACGAATTTCCGTTCGTCTGAAACTGCTCGCGGTAAGCCTACATGAGAACAGAGTTGGGATCAATAAGTCACGTGGTACGCTGGGCAGTTGACAGAGGGCCCCGTGAGCATAGGGATCCCATTCTAATCTATGTATGTTGTGTATGTAGCATGTTTTTAATGTTTAAACACTGATTTTGTTGGTACAATAGTCAATACAATAAATATATGTTTAAATTTATCGACATTTACAGCTTTATTCATGCGAGGGGTTGTGTAGGCAGGGGCGGATCCAGGATTTCAAGTTAGGGGGGGGGGCACTTAAAAAAATTGCTGCGAGCGGAGGGAGGGGCGAAAATTGTTGGGGTATTTCGTGTGAAAAATCACGATTTTACCCCCAAAAAATCATATTTTTTCCAATTGCGGAGGGAGGGGCGAACATTTTGGGGGTATTTCGTGTGAAAAATCACGATATTACGCCAAAAAATAATATTTTTTCCAATTTTAGGGGGGGGGGGGTACGCGCCGGGTGCGCCCCCTGGATCCGCCCCTGGTAGGTATGGACCCCAATTCACTGTGTTGTCCGGGGTCTATAGTACTGTTAAGACGGCTCTGACAGGAACAGAGCAATATTGTCTACTAAAGTGTATTTTAAATTTAATTTCGAGAGAAGACGAGCAAGCTGAATAGAAATCTACAAATAATAGATTTTATTAGAGAAAAAAGATCATGAACACGTTGCATAGTAAAATGTCACACATAACGAACTATGTGTATATAAAATAAACTATGTGTTCAAATTATACTTTACGTTTTTATTTACACTTAATATTTGTCTTTGTAAGCAAGTCGGTCCAATATATAGCATATTTGACCAGGCCCGGTCCATTATAGTATATTGACAAAGATGTTACATTGAATGAAAAATGAAACCATTAAATTTGCTCTTAAGCTTGTTGTTTCTGGGTTCGTCTCCGTGTATGGTGCATTGTCGTCCTTTGTTTAGTCCTTAAAGGGTGTATCTGCTTGAAATTAAACTTCAATGGTGATACTTAGATTTCCATTTTTTCTATGATTTTAGTGAGTATTTTAGTAGATCTATTTGTATTTGAAATGTCCATATAATGCGTACAATTTGTTCTGATTGACGTAGTTTTGGTCGGTTGTGACTGATATAACAAATAGTTCATGATATTTGGGCCAAATGGCCCCAGTGCCATGAACTATTTGCATAATATTGATGCATAATATTGTTTGTTTGTCTATATAAGTTGGTAAGTACCAGGGGCGGATCCAGGATTTCAAGTTAGGGGGGGCGCACTTTAAAAAAATGCGCCGAGCGCAGGGAGGCGCGAACATTTTTGGGGTATTTCGTGTGAAAAATCACGATCTTACGCCAAAAAAATCTTATTTTTTCCAATTTTAGGGGGGGCGCGCGCCCCCCCCCCCCCCTGGATCCGCCCCTGAGTACTTCTGTATACGTTTACCAACGGACTATAGCTATAGGTCAATATTTTTTTGCTTATACTTTATACTGAACAGGCACGGTTATCTGTTAACTTGAAGGCCGGACTAATATCGATGACCAATCACTGAAATGCTCATTTTTCTAACACATCCTCTAGTGTCATCGAACCGCATCGTCGAGTGCGGTAGATCATGGATTATAGTCCTGGTCGAGTCAAACAAAAGACTATAAAATTGGCATAATTTACTGCTTTTCGGATAAACACGAAGCTGTACTGTATAACGAATAAGAGCAAAGTCTGATTGTCTCGGAATCAGGATAATGTTTCAGGGTGCGGCGACATGTCTACCCGCGGACTGTTGGTTCAGTGGATTAGGACTATACAGATCCAATTCAATCTGTTGGTCTTGTACAAAGCGGACATTACCCGTATCATCTCATCAAATGTAACTTGTTCTCATCGCGATATAGCTGAAAATTGCCCCTTTGTTGGCGTTAAATAGCAATCACTCATTCCCTCTAATGTCACCGCATTAATTTATAATTGACAATCAAATTAACAAATAAATGTTCATATAAACCAATCATTTTAATTATATACTAGTAGTTCCACATATTGTTCAAGAACCGTATAAGATTTACATCCCTGTATTTTTAATCACCGTGGTGGAGCTTGGTAGGTCTGGTTTTTAAATTCTGTACTGCTCTCACAACTAATTTGGCGAGGAACTGCTTATTCTTCGCGAGCTCTTGGGTTCACCCCTTTTATTATTATTCGGGCATACGAATCAGACACATGTATATAATATTACTGATATTTTTATAAGAAGAGATTGAACATACCAAAGTGTAATCTGAATCCGTAAATCGAAGAACAGATCTAGACAACACAATGGCAAAAAGAACAGATCTAGACAACACAATGGCAAGAAGAACAGATCTAGACAACACAATGGCAGAAAGAACAGATCTAGACAACACAATGGCAAAAAGAACAGATCTAGACAACACAATGGCAAAAAGAACAGATCTAGACAACACAATGGCAATAAGAACAGATCTAGACAACACAATGGCAAAAAGAACAGATCTAGACAACACAATGGCAAAAAGAACAGATCTAGACAACACAATGGCAATAAGAACAGATCTAGACAACACAATGGCAATAAGAAAAAGGACAAAAGGATAAATAACGATCTACAAAAATTGACACATAACACTAAAGATCGGGTTACACGAACCCCACGAAAAACCGGTGGGGATCCGCGGAAGGGTAGGCAGCTCCTGCTCCACTAGTGGCGCCCACCGTGCTACTCTAGTTACAAACCCGTGATAAGTCATGAAATAGGAAAGGACCGGAAAGTGTTTACGACAAGTGAAACATACCCGTGGTCATTTGTGACACAGATGCTCCGTAACGGTTACCCAAGTCATGGTGGCGACCGTAAAACTTTCGAAGTGATGACTTCAACTTAACCATTAAGAATCCTTGGTTCAGTAGCTTCCTTGTTAGTAGCAATCCTCTATCAAGGAAATCCTGATAGGAAACACATGCTCTAGAATATTGGATCAACTGAGAGATGTACAGTCCATATGCAGGCGTTGCTGGAATGTTGCTATATAAATTATATACTGTGGATTATTATATGGATGTATGCCTCATCATAAATTTATGTCAGAATCGGAATTGCCATGGATATCATAGTTTTATGACCAGTAATCAATGTGTCCTTCCATGGATATAATAGTTCTATGACCAGTAATCAATGTTTTATTGTCACAAATGTAATAGTTCAAGGTATAATCAATGATTTATTGCCACAAATGCATTAGTTCTAGGGCAGCAATCAATGATTTATTGTCACAAATGTAATAGTTCTATGACCATTAATCAATGTGTTATTGCCACAAATGTAATAGTTCTATGACCATTAATCAATGTTTTATTGTCACAGATTTAATAGTTCTAGGACCAGTAATCAATGTTTTATTGTCACACATGTAATAGTTCTAGGACCAGTAATCAATGTTTTATTGCCACAAATGTAATAGTTCTATGACCAGTAATCAGCATTTTATTGTCACACATGTAATAGTTCTAGGACCAGTAATCAATGTTTTATTGCCACAAATGTAATAGTTCTAGGACCAGTAATCAATGTTTTATTGCCACAAATGTAATAGTTCTAGGACCAGTAATCAATGTTTTATTGCCACAAATGTAATAGTTCTAGGACCAGTAATCAATGTTTTATTGCCACAAATGTAATAGTTCTAGGATCAGTAATCAATGTTTTATTGTCACAGATTTAATAGTTCCAGGACCAGCAATCAATGTTTTATTGCCACAAATGTAATAGTTCTAGGACCAGTAATCAATGTTTTATTGTCACAGATTTAATAGTTCCAGGACCAGCAATCAATGTTTTATTGCCACAAATGTAATAGTTCTAGGACTAGTAATCAATGTTTTATTGCCACAAATGTAATAGTTCCAGGACCAGTAATCAATGTTTTATTGCCATGAATGTAAATATTGTAAACAGTGACATCAAGACAAGCATTGATGCAGGAAAATATAAAATGATTGATAACTATCTTATTACATCTGGGGTCGTAGTGGTCATGATGTATGGTAGTTGGATTTGCAACTACCTGTGCAATCAGTGCCTATCACCTCTAAAGTTGCGAGTTCGAATACCGTTTTTGGCGAGGTGTACGTGATACAACATTATACGATCAACACCATGATGACCCCTCCTCTTGTGTAAGTATTAAAACTATTGCATAATAATAAAAAGACAGAATTTTATACAAACTCATAACAATTTATTAAATAATATACATGTATAAATAAAACTTCTATAAACAGTTTATGATAATACATATGATCTTATCATATGATTTAAAGAATATTAAAACAAACTGTTATAAACTCAACAATTACATCAAAAATAAGAAACTTCCCTTATGTATTTTGTCAATCATTATAATTGATCATATAATAAAATAAATAAAAATCACAGTCTAATCAACTGATTTATCTGAAAATCAGCAGAGAATAACCCAGTGCATGGTTTAATATTTGGTGCAAACAAAACATTGTAGTTATCTCCCCTATACAAATTGTAATACTAAAAGTTAACTCCCCTAAATAACTTGCATACTAAAAGTTTAAGCATTGCACTTGTGATTTTACGAATGAAAACCATGATAAAATACATGGTGCGTCTATAAAAACTGGCATATTTACAGTGAATATTATATTTTTTTCTTCAAAATATGGAAAAAAACATTTGTTTGAAAGCAAACAAATAGGAGGTCCAAATGAGTAATGTGGATGGTTTGATTGGGAAAAATAGATAGAGAGCTGAGACACTCATGATGGATAAACATTTATATGAAAAATTAATCGGTCATTTTATCAAACGCACCAGAGTAGCAATACAAATTATTCATAAATGACCCCACAATTCAAAGACTTGAGTTGAAATCTTTTTCTGGAGAAAAAATATTGTTCCTTTTCTCACTTCCATGGTACAAATTGACAAATTTGATTAAATAACTTAATTGTCTTAATTACCATAATCTAGAGGAAAAATAGGTTTTTATAAATAAGGTCACATTTGTAAGGAAATAACATAACATAAAATAACAAGACACATTTTAAGATGTGCAGTAAAAACAAATTATTTCAGCAGTAAAACTTAGCACCACTCAAATTATCACCAGTTAAGACATTAAAATTCAACAATATGAATGAAATATTACTTAACCTGTCCAAAACAATTCTGGTAACTTTTAAGAAAAACTGACCTAAAAATAATAACCTTAAAAAAAACTGACCTAAAAATAATAACCTTAAAAAAAACTGACCTAAAAATAATAACCTTAAAAAAAACTGACCTAAAAATAATAACCTTAAAAAAAACTGACCTAAAAACAATAACTTAAAAAAAACTGACCTAAAAATAATAACCTTAAAAAAAACTGACCTAAAAATAATAACTTAAAAAAAACTGACCTAAAAATAATATCACTTGTTACTCTAACTGAACCCTGCTTGACAATGTTGAAAATTATACCTCTTTATTTTATAACATCAAGCAAAACCCACTCAATAATGTTGATCTAGAACAGAATAATGTATATAACTAAACTGAAGATAAAAAATATCTTCACATGAAGGGTTAGGGATGTATCAACATCAATGAAATACACCAATTTTAAAGAATTTATTTATATTTAATTCGTCAAATAAAAACTAGCACTTCTCTATGATTTTCAGAAAGAAAAAAAGGGGCAACAGTAACTAAAAGAAATTTTCAGTAGATACAAGAAAATATTTGATCTCAAGTAATCATATATTGACAGAGTAACATAAATAACAAAATTAGACAAGAAATTAAATTGATGTCAGTCATAAAGAAATGGATTGGACAACAGTCTGAATTCTTAGCATCTATGAGCTTCAATGCAGTCCTAGTATAATAGCCATCACAAACCGAAAAAAAAACCTGATGACTAAGAACCAGAGGCTCCCAGGAGCCTGTAATCGCTCACCTGGATCAAAGCTGCTTTCAATAACAACGCAACTGCACTGTGGCGGCCATCTTGGCGGGAGAGCGCAACTGCCAGACACCATTTTGGAAGAGGACCATCCAATGACTATTCCATCAAGGTTTGGTTTTAATTGAGCTACTGGTTCCAGACAAGATGGTTTTTATGTGAATTTCCCATAGGGTCCTATGTTAAACTAAGTACAGCTGTGCAGCCATCTTGGTCAGAGGGCGGGACCACCAGACACAAATTTGGTTCAGCGGTTTCAGAGGAGAAGATTTAAATGTGATCTTTTATCAAAATATGCCTAATTTGAATAATCGGTATAAATTGGCTGAAAGAAAAATTAAAAAAAAAAAACCCGAACATATGCTAAACTACTCCTTGCCATGTAGCTGCAGTTCAAATTTGAGCTCATTTTGACTTATACTAAAGCAGCAATGGACAATTGAAGAAATTTCTATTTTTAGTAACAGCAGCCATCTTGAATGGAGGGCGGGGGCTGTCGGACACAATTTTGAAAGGGAACCACCCAGGGACCATCCCTGCCAGGTTTGGCTTAATTTGGTTCAGCGGTTTCAGAGGAGAAGATTTAAATGCGATCTTTTATCAAAATATGCCTAATTTGCATAATTGGTATATATCGGCTGAAAGAAACCCGTAAATTATGCTAAACTACTTCTTGCCATGTAGCTGCAGTTAAAATTTGAGCTCATTTTGACTTACACTAAAGCAGCAATGGACAATTAAAATTTCATCCCCCCTTTTTTCTATTTTGAGCTTGGCGGCCATCTTGGTTGGAAGTCAGGATCACCGGACACAATTTGGAAGGGGGCCATCCAAGAATCATTTCAGCAAAGTTTGGTTGAGATTGGCTCAGTAGTTTCAGAGGAGAAGATTTTTTTTTAAAATTTCATCCCCCCTTTTTTCTAATTTGCATAATCAGTCAAAATCGGCAAAAGTTCAAAGTTCATAAAAAATCCTGTAATACATGTTAAAAAGCTCATCATTATGCTTATACAGTTCAAATTTGGGCACATTCTGGCTTAAAATAGAGCAGTTTTGGCCATTTGAAGAAATTTCTATTTTTAGCAACAGTGGCCATCTTGAATGGAGGGCGGGGCTGTCGGACACAATTTTGAAAGGGACCCACCCAGGGACCATCCCTGCCAGGTTTGGTTTAATTTGGTTCAGCGGTTTCAGAGGAGAAGATTTAAATGTGATCTTTTATCAAAATATGCCTAATTTGCATAATCGGTATATCTCGGCTGAAAGAAAAATTTCACAGAAAAACCCGGAATACATGCTAAACTACTTCTTGCCATGTAGCTGCAGTTAAAATTTGAGCTCATTTTGACTTACACTAAAGCAGCAATGGACAATTAAAATTTCATCCCCCCTTTTTTCTATTTTGAGCTTGGCGGCCATCTTGGTTGGAAGTCGGGATCAACGGACACAATTTTGGAAGGGGGCCATCCAAAAATCATTTCAGCAAAGTTTGGTTGATATTGGCTCAGTAGTTTCCGAGGAGAAGATTTTTTTTAAATTTCATCCCCCCTTTTTTCTAATTTGCATAATCGGTCAAAATCGGCAAAAGTTCAAAGTTCATAAAAAATCCTGTAATATATGCTAAAAAGCTCATCATTATGCTTACACAGTTCAAATTTGGGCACATTCTGGCTTAAAATAGAGCAGTTTTGGCCATTTGAAGAAATTTCTATTTTTTGCAACAGTGGCCATCTTGAATGGAGGGCAGGGCTGTCGGACACAATTTTGAAAGGGACCCACCCAGGGACCATCCCTGCTAGGTTTGGTTTAATTTGGTTCAGCGGTTTCAGAGGAGAAGATTTAAATGTGATCTTTTATCAAAATATGCCTAATTTGCATAATCGGTATATATCGCTGAAAGAAAAATTTCACAGAAAAATCCGGAATATATGTTAAACTACTCCTTGCCATGTAGCTGCAATTAAAATTTGAGCTCATTTACACTAAAGCAGCAATGGACAATTAAAATTTCATCCCCCCTTTTTTCTATTTTTAGCTTGGCGGCCATCTTGGTTGGAAGTCGGGATCACCGGACACATTTTTGAAAGGGGGCCATCCAAGGACCATTCCACCAAAGTTTGGTTGCAATTGTTCCAGTGGTTTCTGAGGAGAATATTAAAATGTGAAATGTTGACGGACGGACGACAGACGACGAACGAAAAGTGATGACAATAGCTCACATGGCCTAAAGGCCAGGTGAGCTAAAAAACCATACAGCCAAAGCAACTATACAACCACAAAATTAATGAATGCAGATATACCAAATGAGTGGAAATGATTAAATCAAAGAACTTACCTCAATACTTTTTTTAATTCAAATTGTATAAGTCAAAAAGCCAGTAATCCACTATTTAACAACTTTAAATTTATATAAGTTAAATGTCATTAAAACAGAAACATTACAGCAGCTCACTATGGTCCACTTAATCAATCATTATAAACCTTTTTTTTTTCTTTTTTTTATATACATTGTCACATTTCTAATTAGCAACACAAATGTTTAACCAATTAATTAAAAGAATGAAATATTACAGACTTATTTGACCAAGTTTGAACCAATTTTAGTTACTCATTTTGGAAAGGTCTTAAGTTTTTTAGATACCAAATACCTAGCATTCTCATTGTTAAAAGTAAACTAAAATCATCTGCACACCATTATTTTTTTCTTTTAATTAAAAATTAAAAAGGAAAGGACAGGCTAAATATAACAGATTATACTGAATTATAGTCAAAATAAGTAAAAATTCTAAATACAAAAAAAAAATGTATTAATAATAATTACTTGTAAATTACTTTTACATAAAATATAACAACACAAATAAAAATGTCAACATAGAAACATTTAAATAACAAGACAAAGATTAATATTGTCATAATAAGGTATCATCTGAAAATGGTTCAATTTCTGGATAAAATTACTTCCATCAATAATGAGGGAATAACAAGTCTACAAAAAGCATGCTTACAAAAAAAATATCATGAAATATGATTGAGAGATGTCACATGAAGTAAGAAAATTAGGGATGAAAGTGATTACTGATGAAAAAAGAGGAAAACTCCTATACAATGCCTGAATACTTTCTAACCATTTGACACATATTCTTACCAAATATTTTATATTTTAAGACAATGGTCATTACCAATTAGTGTGATAAGAAGATTTATAAACTGAGTAAAAACAGTTCCATTTTGGATCAACTGGTACCAGTCTGTGTTATAAATGATAGGTACCAGTTTTTTTTTCTTAATGGGAAGAACTGTTTATCTCACTTAAGCAAGGAGCAGCCAAAATAATTGATAAAATACATTTTATTTTGTTTCAAAAATTCTAATAAATTTTTATTTCTTGATAAAACAATATTTTAAATTTACTTGTCATTTTTATAATTTTAGAAGTTTGCAGCAATTATTTTTTTGAACAATGCATACTTGTTTCATAGTAAATGTTTACACATACCTCACATTATTAATGTACAACATACAACAGGGACATCTTAACAGCATGATAGGCCCCAGGGCACAGCCCACTTGTAATAATAAAAATTAACATTAATATTGTTCATTATCTTTAGCAAAACACATGCTAAATATGCATTTTCCAATAACAAATATTTATTGTTTAGTACAGTATAGTATTTATTTATCTATTGACAGCAAATCACGACATACATAGATTAGTATGGGCCCCTATGTTTGTGGGGCCCCAGACAACTGCCCAGCATGCTCACACGTTAGGACGACACTGACATACAAACATAGAAGACTAATAATCATGGCTTAAACATCAGTTTTTTACCACTTTTAATTTTAGATACATATTCTTCAGAAGAAATAATGACTTTTCATTCATGAATTTCTAAACAACAAACTTTGTTAGTTACATGCATTTCATATAATATTGTGCCTAACTGATGCCAAATGGCATTATATTTTCCAAAAGGAAAGACATTCTCTCAATAAAACATCATGTGTAAAGCTGAAATAGCATACTGATCTTAATAGCTAACATGCCATATTTTTTACAAAAATGCAGTTATATATAGACATTTTACACTGAATACGATGTGACTAAAAATAAGAAAAAATATAAAATGGAAATAACTCCTTTTTAGAGGTACATAACATGAGCAAGAAACAGACTTGGCACGATGGGTGTCTTTGATATACAGCTGAAATCAAAAAGTCCTAGTTTTATGACACCTTATAATGGTTTCTTCTTTTACATACTATATGATATATTATCTTTTGAATGTGCCTATACTTGTACTTGCAAAATTTAGCATAAGAAATTTGTCATGACAAAGAAGTTTTAAAAAAAAATTAAAATAATTTTCTTGAAAAAATACAATAGTTTCTTGTTTAAATACAATTTGGAAAACTGGCAACACCATAATATTTAGTATAAGACGTTTCTACGTTGTGAAACTTGTGTCCTATCCAATTGTTTATCATTGAACAATAAAATATATTTAAAGTAAATAGTATTTAGGTTATTGAAAATTTGTTAGATTTCAAGTTAACTTGGCACATTCAGTGAGATCGATATATTTCTTCATTTTCCTGAGGTTTATGAAAGTGAAAACAAAAGAATACTCGAGGAATGACCAGGAAAAGATATAATAATATAATAATATATATGTGAGATTCATCAATTTTGTACTATATTAATGCCAGTTTAATTCTATATAATAAAAACTTAACAAAGTCTTTTTATATTGTTCTACTATTATTATAAATTCCATAATTTAAAATTCTTAATTATATCAAATTTATTTTTAACTCTCTAAAATTATCCATTCTTTGTGGCATACAATACAGTCATATCCACCACAAAGGGATTTCAAATTAATTCTTTTTAAAAAGCTTCAAATATGTACTTCACTGTTTGAATATTTGTTTAAAATTCATATGTAAATTTTGTTGACAAGTAACAATAATTTGACTTTAGGATATAAAAATGTTTAGTCCTTGGTTTACTTGAAGAATACCGTCATACTCGTAACCTGTGTTATCTATTGCCAAAACCTTGAGAAATAATAGACAATGGGTTACGAATCTGAGACGTGTCAATGTATATAGACGAAATAGAAGTATAACTAGATCGTAACTCATTATGACATGGCATAGTTCGACGACCAATATAACGTCGTACAATTTTTGGTAGAGGGTTTCCACCGACGATATATGAAGGTGAATGAGGTCTTTGAATTCCTCCGTCTGTATATCGTAATAATGTTTTATCATTTCTTGTTGATGAAACAGTAAGATTAGTAGCAGAATTCCGTCCACCAGCAGTCGTACCACTTTTTGGACGAGGCGAATAACTACTTTTAGGCCTTTTAGGATGAAAAGCTCGAACATTTCCATGAGTAGATTGATTGGATGGAAAATACACACTATCTTGTCGACATTTACAGTTAGGATCAATGTTATCAAGCCGTAAGTTCATACCACCTCCACACTGGGTACATGTCTTAGCCCAGGAACCATCAATGAAGGGATTTAAACCTGTTGAGAAAATTGTGAAAACAGCTGTTAGTCATCTTGTTACAGTGTTAAATCAAACAATACAATGTTAGAGCAGAAATCACACTTTATCAATGAATTTGTTACGAGACATCAAAAGTTGAAAGTTGTTAGCTTTATAGTCTGCCATTGATTTACATGTTAAAAAAACCTGCTATGACGTGACACAAGTGATTTATACTTTTGGAGGTCTCATATGCGTTGAAACAAAATGCAGTCGTAAAACTTTCGAAAATGTTTTCATGTTTAAAATTGTTGAGTATACCAGTACTCCTGGATAAAATTGATAATGTGCTCTCACGGAAAATCTCATCAATAATGTACTTAGCAAAAATTGGTTCTGCCATAAAAGTCTAAACAAATGAAACCAGGTTGATTATATATATTATGTTAATTCTTAAATCAAAAGCATCATATACTGTCAGGCGATATATGACAAATTAAATATAGATCATAACAACTTTCAATTTCCGTAATAATTTTATAATATATTATCAAACTTTTACATGAATGATAACATATTAAATGACAAGAAAAAAAAATCTAATCAAAATACATGCATTTTGGTGATTATATTGTTGGAATTGTTGACCATCACTGTTTTAACTTTCCATTCTTAATTGGACATATCAAACAAGTAAGCGATTTGATTATTATTTTGAAAGACGACAAAAGCCTTTTTAGCCCCCAAAAAGGATAATTTTTTCATCTTTTTAAGATATGTCATAAATAAACATCTGATACAAGAACTTCACGGCTTGGACTATCTTTATTCAAATATGTCACAAATATTTTACTTCTAGCCATATTTGGTCATTTATCTGAATGTACCAAAGTTCAGGAGATATTTTGATGAATTTGAATGAGAACATCAATGAAGACCAACACAATTTTGAATGAGCATTTTCTGAAAAATATTGTCTTGGTCTATGTTGGTATGGTGTGTTACTATTTTTAATCATTACACAAAGTGCTGTTAAACACCATAACCATAACCTTTACCCTCTACATAAAATTAAACACAGATAAAATCTTGTCACATAAAAATCAAATTGTCTATCTTGGTTAATAGTTCTAAAGACTATTGTCCCTAGGGAAATAGTTTCAATGATCATTTTCCCTAGTGAAAAACGTCTTCAAACAGCAACAACCATATTGGTGGTGTATAGGTTAGTGTGCTCGCCTAAGTATGGGTCAAAACCAAAAACTATGAACCGTGTATTTGCCGCTTCTCCACTAAGCATGTTGGTCTAGAACCAAGCAGACATCGTCATCATCTCATTGAAATTCAACTTGCTCTCATCATGATATAGCTGAAAAATTGCTCATTTGGCATTAAACTACAATCACTCACTAACTCTTCAAACAGTATACTTTTCCCCCTTCTTTTCATTGTTCTGATCTTTATGATATTTATATCTGAAGGTCCAATGTATACAATTATTTGTTTACCAAAAGATAAAATTGACACTGCTGTTGTAAACTGGTCTTCCTCACTCTCTGAGGATTTTGATAAACTATTTGGATGATTGTAATTCATTATGTATAAAACTGATTAGAATTGTTGTTCTAGAAACAATTTTACTGTTGACCTATTAATATTACTTCTAAGAAGTTCTATTTGTGTCTTTTTAATAGCCACATTGTTTCAGATTTTCTAGGTTGTCTTTGGTACAATAAAACACTTATTTACTGGTTATTCAGACTATATAGCAGGTTTATTGTCTCCCTTGCCACCAACCATTTCCCTCTGTTTCGTGACAGGAAATAGCTCCACTTCATGTCAGAAAATCACTGGTGTTGCTGGAGGAAATAAACTTGTTATAAACTCATAGCCAATAAATAGGTGTATACTGTTACTGTGTTACACTATACTGAAAACCTCTGTTTTAAAATTCACTGCTATGTCATCGCACACATGTTGGATTTGGGTCACATCTACACACTGCAATTTATGCTACCATTTTGTTTGTTTTTCTTTGGGGGGGATTTGGGGGATGAAACCATTGTCTTCCACCCTCTTTCTGTTAGTATCTAGGGGAATACAAATCAGATTAAAATATCGTTTTAAACATTTTATCTTTAAAAGGAGGGTGTAGGGTTAGGGTTATGGTGTTTAATGCCACTTTCAACAATATTTCAGTTATATCGTGGCGGTCAGTACCTGGAGAAAACCATCGACCTGTCACTAGCAAACCTTTTTTATCACATAATGTTGTATCAAGTACACCTCACCTGAGCGGGGTTTGAACTCACAACTTTAGTGGTAAAAGGCACTGATTGCACATGTTGTTGTAAATCCAACTATCATACGATCATGATGCTCCAGTCTTTAAAACTTTGCAATATTATGTTATTTAAATATATTTGTTATTATTATTTTTAAGCTGTATTCATGCTATATTTACAAGCTATTTTGCATAACCTTACTTCCTATTTTCCGTATTGTAGTTAATTATTATCATATACATGTAGTAAATTGTGGCAGAGACGTAATCCAAATCCAACTCAATGTAACAGTGAACTATGAAACTGAGGTTTTAAGTATGATGTAACAGTTAAAAATAGTAACACACTACCAATATATAGATGACAGAGAATACAGAAATACTGGTGTCTGAACATAGTTCACTTATCTAGTGTGAAGTATATATAAAATCTGATATGATACCTCAAACTGGAACACAATATTTGTCTCTAATTTCTTAAATAAAACATATCCCGTAGTTTGGCTTTTGTATCATTCCTTGTTAAAATTACACCCGGAGAAAAGGAGATGCATTATCTTAAACTTCATAATTTAAGTCTTCTCTGGTGTACATGTATTCGATAGTACTTTTTTATACATGTACGTTTATATAGGTTTTTTTTTGGCTACACATATAATTCTGACATCAATAGTTCTGATCTGGGTAGATGAATTGGTTAATTTTTATATCAATGGATATACATGCAACAAATATCAAATTCCTCTAATTTGAAAAATTACCTGGAGTGTATTCACACTACCGTAAGCTAATTTCAAATTGCTGAAAATCTACCAGGTAATCCTCTAGAGGCTAGTCTGAGCCTGTATCACTCACTTCATCATGATCCATATTTAATATATCTAAACCTCTGTTCAAATTTCAAGTTAATTGAAAAATTTCGAATTACCAAAAGCATATTGTGACTTCATCATCCCTCTGCTTATAAGCTTTTATTATCAATATATAATTCATGTGAGTAACCAGAGTACTTTGAGAAATATTTATTTTTACTAAGTTATTTAAAAGTGACAAACATTGTGAAAGGGAGATAAAAATGTTGCCAAAGAAAAGGGAGGTAATAGTGTAGATTTGTATTATTGCTGAATTTTCATAACACATCAAAAATATAAAAAAAAAACAAGGAGAAACCGTGATTTTAAAACCATGAGATGAATTATACATATCATAAACAATTGTGTATGAAATTTTAAAATTTATTCAGCAGTTAATTTGCTGTCCTAATGCAATTAGCCAATATTGTTTTTCCTTTCTAAATTCTTTTTAACATAGTTTGTAAAAAACAAAGATCTAAAATTCTTTAAACAATATCTTTTGAATGATTATGAGGATGAAACAGAATAAATATGTGCATTACAAAAAATACAATTATCAAGATTAATAACACTGGAATGACAAAACATCAAAACATTAATAATTAATATCAATGTAAAAGTCTATTAATACACATAAAGCATGCATAAAAGTTAAATTACTGGTAAAATATTTTATATTGACAGGGAACCAGTTCTTTTTTTCTTTTCTTTTTTATTCTTTTTTTTTTTTATAGAAAATATGGAATAATATGATAAAATTTTGGCAAATGTGAAATTAAGAATTTTCTAATAAAATGTTTAATGAACCCTTGTCTGATAAAAGTATTTTTACAGTAATCTAGTAGAAACAAGGCACCAAAATATGTGTATTTTAACTCAAACATTTTTGTGTCTTAAAAGACACATCCAATGTAAATTTTCACCACATATAGTAAAAGCTGACTATGGTTTTTATTTACTTTATACACATATTTTGGTTGTTAAATAAAGCTGAATAATTAAAACTGGTTCTGATTAACTTCAACTTCTGCAAAATGTAATTCTTTCAACTAACAAAGTTCAAAGTTGATTGTGGATCATATTCATCTCACAATACAGAAATGTTTCACATATCTTAATGCAAAAATACGTCTAGAATCTAAACTTACGAGAAGTTTCTAAAATGACAAATTTGTAGCAGAATAAATGGGTGAAAGCATAAAGTTGCAGAAATGAAGCTATTATCCGAACCAGGAAAGTATATCAAACTGGCAACTTGACCTTTGATTAATAAGACTAAATTATTATAGGAGATTAAAGGTTAAAGTTTAAAGGTTAATATATAACAAAAGCCAAAGGTTATTAATATCTCTACAGGTATATTTCCCTTTAAGAATTCTCCATAACCAAGGTTGAAAAAGAAATGAATTTCATATCCATTCTAGAAGATCAAAGTCGAAAAATGGAGAAAAAAACTAGAAACGGACATGGTAGTATAATAGGTCTATGCAATACAAATAAAAAAGACAATTTGAGTAGCCACAACACAAAGGGAAAAACAACAATAATTTGGAGTATACATATATATTTATATATATATAAGACAAAGGCATTACTTGAGGTAAAATTGAAAGAAAAAGACATGAATAATCTCATTACATGAGTAAATATTCATGTGTTTAAGCTGTGAATATTCATTAGAAAACAATAACACAGTCTTTTTTTTCTTTGTAATTATTGTGACACACAAAACAGGAGTGCACATCAAAACTTGTGATTGCACGTAATAATAGTACTACATGTATAATGAAACAAAAAATGAACGATGATAAAAATAAATAAATGAAAGTTAGTTTGAACCAGAGGTACTGCTGGACGCAGGAGTCCCGCAGTGATACATAAATGGAATAACTTAACTGTGCGCTACGCGGGACTAATACCCCATCATCTTAATTGAACCAAAAACATATTTGGAACACAACTTTTAGACTCATAATTCTGGGAAAACTCGATGGACCAGGATATACTACTAATGTGCACATCTTCATATTAGGATCTTGCAATGTACAAATTTTCATGAACTTCTGATTAATCATGTAGGAGAATTTGCGATGACAAAGTGCATACTGAATTGTCTCAAAATTTCTGAGTCCAAAGAAGCATAACATGAGTAAAACTCAATGGACCGGGATATCCTACTAATGTGCACATCTTCATATAAGGATCTTGCAATGTACAAAGTTTCATGAACTTCTGATTAATCATGTAGTAGAATTTGCAATGACAAAGTGCATACTGAATTGTCTCAAAATATCTAAGTTCAAAGAGGCATAACATGAGTAAAACTCAATGGACCGGGATATCCTACTAATGTGCACATCTTCATATTAGGATCTTGCAATGTACAAAGTTTCATGAACTTCTGATTAATCATGTAGTAGAATTTGCAATGACAAAGTGCATTGTCTCAAAATTTCTAAGTTCAAAGAGGCATAACAGGGGTAAAATTCAATGGACAATACAATCCTTTATACTGCAAAGTTCACACATCATGATCTTAAATTCCACAAAGTTTGGTGGAAATCGGACAAAAGATGTGGAAGTTGGTCCGGACAGACAGACAGACAGGCCGATTCCTATATACCTCCCCCCCCCCCCAAACTATGTTTGCGGGGGATATAATAAAAACAAAATGTCATTTATGAGGTAAAGATCAGAACAACATTAAGACATCACAAAAAAAAAACCAACCATAATACCATAAGGGAGATAACTCATTAACAACTTTATATTTTTGGTCTGTATCAATTTCTTTTTTGAGAAAACTTACTTTATAAAAGAAAACTGTGACATAGAGTTGAAGCATAAGAAAGAATGTACAAGTACATATATAAAAGAAAATAAGACCATGAAAACTAGTCCTAATCAATGACGAAATAGGATTATACAAGAAAAATAAAACATAACAAAAGAAGACATAAAATGGAGTCATGAATATATGTCTAAAGCTAGCAGAAACCACCACCTTCACATGTATAAGAAAGCAACAACACTAGCATGCACTGACCAGATATCACCATGCAAAGGAGAGTACAACAATATTAAAATATTAGCTTGTTGATGAAGCTGAAGTGATAACATGCAGATCATGTGCCACCGACTTGTAATAAACCACATGCTATATATAGAATATATATAGTGCCACTTGGGTGTGTAAATTGGCCACATGCCAAGGCAGTGCCACAGGTTAATATAATACCTTCACCAAATGCCACTAAAACTCAAGACTTGGACTACTGTGGTTAACAATATGGACCTTAATAACTGGAAGTTTTGGGAGGTACGCTTTCGTTAGATGTAATTTGATTGGATGACGTGGAAACTGCTGAAATGTATAATAACTGGTTCCTGGGGTCTGTCCTTTCCTACGTCGACGTTTGCCTTCAAATAAACAATTTTGATGGTAAAATAATATATCTACATATTATATAAAGCCAATTATGTAATTTTCTCTAATACAAAACATAAACTCCTTATCTGTTTTCAAAATGCTATTTCAAAGATATACAATTTAAAAATATTAATACATTAAAATTTAAAAACCATTGAAAAATTGCAGAATAAACTGACAGAATGGCTTTTTTATTTCAGATTTTTAATTTGTTAAAAAAAAGTCTACCCTACAATGCTAGAACAAATTCTAATCATAGCAGTAAATTATTGAATGAGGTAATTTTTGTGTATGTTGTCTTTTAATTAAATCCTGACTAATAATTTTTTTTTAAAAAGGCATGCTGTTTCAACTTCTTTAGTTTTAAAAAATTTTGTGTTTTGTTTTTATTAAAAAAATGTTCCCCCAAATAAAACAATAACCTTTTTTTTTTTAATTAAGCCAAATTATGAGGGGTAGGGATATAAGGAGGTGCATCCTGTAAGAAACAATATACACATTAAAAGGAAATCCCACATCACATCCAGTGCACTAAAGCAAGGATTTAAGACTATATGTCACCAAAGTGTTATCTAGCAAAGTGATATACATTGTATTATTTAAACTGTGTTATGAAAATAGGAGAGAAAGAGAGCTATAATATATACATACAAGTAAATGAGAAGGGAGTGAACTCTAACCACAAAGGGAAGGAACTCTAATCTAGCACTGTAGGGTTTGTTGTACATGTATTTGTTTCTAGATTAACAATTAATAGTCATGTTGATGAGTTGTCTAAGATTATTATACTGTTGGTAAGAATGTAGAAAAGCCAAACTATCAATTAATGCCCTTGTTTTCATATAGCCCACATGCCTAGCACAACAAGCATTAATATTTGTAAATGTTTATCAATATATTGATTTTATTACATATTTGTAAATCTACATTAAGGGAAATATATATATTTCTGGACTTTGATAGTAAAATCAGTAAGGAAATCTATAGTTAAGAATATATTAGTCTTGTCTCCTAGAAAATGACAACATTGTCTTTATATAAAATATTTAATTTTGCATTGATAATGATAATAACATTACACAGTTAATAAAAATTAATGACAAACTGTTTGATTTTTTTTTTTTTTATAAATCATTGGAAATAGTAAAAACAATAGATAAAAAATAGTTTTCATCCACGTATGATATTTAAAAAAAAAATCAACTTTTTTCCCCAAACAAATGATTCCCATAAAAAAAATTCATCAACCAAACACTGTTCACTCTAAAATGAAAATCATGGTATTGAAACCGGAGTCATGTCAGCACGATATAATTCCTCGTTTTCTCTCGTTAAATTAAAATACTTCAACCTTGGAGAGGAAAGACCTTTTATACTGACATTAACACTAGCATAAGGAACTTTAGGAAATGTTATCATGACCTCAGGTCTCTTAAACATTTCCCTTGGCTTTCGTATCTGATGTCCTAAAGGACGATGTTGGTGGGTTCGCTTTCTGGTTCTTGGCGGCTTATTTGGAGGGAAAGCTGCCAGTTTGTAAACCACGTCAATTTCTGCATTACCTTTAGATGCCAGAAGACTCGAGGACAATGCTGGTTTGATTGTCTTTAAATCAGTTGACTCGACGTTGTTAACGGTCAAATTTGGCCTAGGATCACATAAGTGGGGAATGGAATAATTTGTAGAACAAGATGTGTTAGAAACCATCCTGGTAGCAGCATAGGAGATAGCACTAGAAGTAGGAACTGCGTTGGATTTTTCAGGTTTTGGCACAGTTGGGGAAGGCCCTTTTGTTCTTAGGCTGGTAACATCAGAATGACTATTGGATCGTATCGTATAACTGGATGATTTCTCTGGTCGTGCACTGCTCCCAGATTTCTCTGTATTGTTGATAATAGGTTTGCTCTGATGAGACTGGACTTTTGATTGAACACGATTTTCAGTTGTAGACTTACCAAGTTTGACAGGAGCTGAGTTGGTAGTCGGGTGCTTGTAATTACTGCCATCAGCAATTTCACTCTGAGGACGTTTGTTAAATGTCACTGCATTTGATGGCTGTTTACGTGGCGTGTTACTTGTATTATTTGTATTAGTGGATATTTGTTCACTATTACTTTCTGGAATAGCACGTCTTATAAAATTAGGTTTACGGATAGCCTGTCCTTCCACTGACAGACTCATGCCAATGTAAGGTGGAACAGTTACCAGTGGCTGTTTATATGCCAACTCAAATCTTCCTATATCACAATTCCTGTCAAACTTCCTGTCTATAACAACTGTAACGAGAAAAGAAACTATATGTTAATAATTAACTTAATTAAATGTTGTACCATGATAGAATAACAGTATTTATAGGGAGTTTAAACGAATTACAAAAACAGACAGCCTTCAAAATTAATATAAATAAAAACTATATCAAGTATTTGTACTAGCTGAAGCTAAACATGGATTACATATGTCTCAATTTTTCTTAGTTGAAAAAAAAAAAAAGTCAAAAGAAAATCATTAAAATAAAATTATAATATACCCAAAAGTTTTAAAAGTAACTTGCTCAATATTCAATTAATGATCGTATAATGTTGAAATATTTAGATTTCTTTCTCCATCAGAGGTATCATGTCTAACAAAGAAAGGTGCACTTGCAAAAATCACACACTTCATGCCAATTAAAAGTAGCAAAAAAAATACTACTATAAAATAATAATAAGGGGGGACAATTCAGAAATTTTCTTGGACATAACCACAATCATTCAATTCTAGAAAATTTTGTGAAATAAGACACAAAATTGAAGAGAAATCAACAAGTTGTAAAACATTCAGTATAATAATGGTCATGAAAATACTACAATGTTTATTTCACATCACCCAAAAATTTGAGATGGAAATGATATCGATATTTTCTATATATTACTGTATATGGTGACTATATTCAATAACAATACAATATCTACAGGTAAATATATATAGAGGAGGGATATAAGAGACTGGTTATTTTCTTATATTGAAGGCTTCATATGGAGATATATATTACAATACCAGTGTGCACATCTGACGACAATGACTATATATGGAGTGGATAAATTACATGAAATTGTATTTGACAGATGTTCATTTCATGACATTGATAAAGTTTTTGACAGAGATTTTCTATTAAAAAAAAAAGATGTTATCAATCAAATTTTTTTTCTAGTCTCCACCTCAAGTCAACCTAAATATTACAATGACATAATAGATGCTAGACGATTGATATTGAGGTAGATTGAATAATATATGTTATTAGGGATCTTCACAGGAAATATGAACCTGTATCCCCTGTTAAGCCCAAATAACAATTATATTCTACTGGAGTGTAGATTATGTCAAATTGTATCCTCATCTGTAGAGCTGAATGATATGTACAGTATACAATCAAGAAGAAACATAACCAAAAATATATAAATAGGTATTATACTACATTAAATTTTAATATCATTGAAAAAGTGGTTAGTAACAGCCATATATTATAAATCTAGGAGCAAAATTACAAAAGCAAGCTAAATGTATATTCAAGATGGCAAATCACCTACAATAAAACCAAGTGCATATATTTAATATATAACTTCAGTTTTTTTCCAATACAATGTATTTTATAAGTGATAGATATAATTAATTTTTTACTGTTTTTTTTGTAATTCTTAATCTCATTTTATTTTGCAGTCTGAGAAACAAATAACTACTATTAGTGCTTAAGTAAAAATAAGTTTTATAAAACAGTAACTATAATTTAAATTAAATTTCTCAAAGATATTGTATAATTAACTGTATTATTTTTTTTTGTAATAAAATTTGTATTTTAAGTACAAGGCATTACTAAATTGACCATAGACAAATATTGATGTAATTAAAAATATCAATGTGGACATCTATATAAAAAAATCATACAGGGATAGATGTAGAACAACAATAAACTATTCTTTTTTCTTTTTTTTTGTGAAACCATATCAGTGGTGTAATGGTTTGCGTACATGCCTCAAGTATGGAAGATTGTGGGTTGGAGACACGGTTGGGTCAAACTAAAGACCATACAATACGGTTGTTTCGAATCATGTCAATTCCGACCACGTTTCGTCTTTTTCTTGTCTTGACATCTGAACAAATTGGCAGGCGACTTCCGGTGTTTACGCTATTACTGTGACAACGTCAGCATATCATAGTCATAGATGCGGTACATTATAAGTAATTGTAATATGGAGACGCCAAGGAAACCGCTGAATAAATACTGGTGTTTGGTACCCCACTATCTGTCTGATATCAGAAATATATACATACAGGCAGATCGTTTTCCTTTGATGATGCTGACACCGCAAATAAAGAAAGAAAATAAATTTACTTTTAAAGAAGTATTTGTCTCTGCATTGAAGTCTTTGATACAAATAAAATAATTTAATTGATATCCGTCTTTTACAGAAAATGCTAAGATTTTTTTAAGTTGAGGATCGAACGTTAAAACGGCACATATCGATTGGAGTTTTTGTTGTGTACATTGACCCCGGAAGTTCAATGCCAGGAGTTCCATCGAAATCATGTGATCTGGCGGACGAAAATAACAAAATTTTGACGGAATGGAAATGATTGGAAACAAGCGTATTGGTATTTGTTGCTTCTCATCTAAGCATACAGCATTAAGGAACAAGATTAAAGACTGGTTGGCTCAGAATCAGGATAATGTGGAGCAACATGTCTATCCACGGATTGTTGTTTAAGTGAGCTAGCATTATAAAAACTCAATTAAAAGTGTTGGTGTAGTATAAAGAGGACACCATCACTACCTTTGTGTTGCCTATGTTATCTTTGTGTTGCCTATGTTATCTTTATGGCTGTTTTAATACCTTTTTCAACATTAATTCAGTCATATTGTGGCAGTCAGTTTTCTTAGTGGAGGAAATCAGGGTACCTGGACAAAACCACCAACCTGTTGCATGTCACTGACAAACCTTATCCCACATATTTATATTGAGTACACCTCTCATTGACAAGAAATGAACTCACACCTTTAGTGGTGATTGACACTGACTTCATAGGTAGATCTTAAATCTAACTCCCATGGGATCACGACTGCATCTTACCCTTAGTGCCAGATATAAATGGTCTCTTTTATATTTTATATTTACAACACTACATAAATGTGCATGGTATTTTAGAATGTGTTTAAAGCTTATATTGAAATAAATCTACAAAAATCCCATGCCATCACATTACTTACTGAGTAATTTTCTGATAAATAAGACTTGTTAAACAAACAATACAATACACAACAAATTCCTCTTATACCAAAAATATTTAAAAAGAACAAAATATATTTGATTAGAATTGATGCAACAATATTCATTTGGAATCTTGGAAATTTTAACACTTCTGATTTTTTTTTATTTTAGCGAACCATGAAAAAAGTGCTGACTTTATTGCAATTTTAAAGTAAAGTGGGCATAACTCAAATCTGATTGAGTATAAATCTATACACCAAAGTTTTCTTAATTCTTAACTTTAAGTGGTATAAAATTCTACAACCCCCAACAAGAGTCAATTTCATCCATATACATGTACTATCATGTCTCCTTTGTAAATTATATACCACATCTAAAAACTAAATCACATATGGGTACCTTGGGGAAAAAAACCCAAAGGGAAATAACTCAGCTATAATTACTTGATTGATTAAGGATGGATTGGCCTCCTATGTACATGATATATAAATCCCCATCTTTTATTAAAAAAAAAAAGTCTAACAGATTGTCAAAAAAGAGAAATAACTCAGGATTAATCACTTGATTGACCCCCATATGTACATGAATTATAAATCTGCATCTTTTTTTTTTTAAATTGTCAAAAAAGTAAACACAAAACAATTTACACACAATTCTAGAAAGCTGTTAATTTAAGATAAATATTTATAAAATAAAGCACCACTAACACACCATGTACCCACCTTTCATCGTGTCCTCCATGACATTACTACACAGTCTTGATGTAATGGCTGTACTACTCTCCATGCTTGGACTAGAATTGATCTCTATTAACCATGGACGGTAATCTTCTGTCAGCATGAAATCAGCACCATATAATTCAAAAGAAGACTGTAAATAAATAAATAAATAAATAAATAAATAAATAAATAAATAAATCAATAAATCAATAAATCAATAAATCAATAAATCAATCAATCAATCAATCAATCAATCAATCAATCAATCAATCAAATCAAATCAATCAATAAACCAACTTCATACTACATTATACAACAAAATTAGTTATGAAATAAAACAAACAAGTCTAACACCACTCTTTCTGGAGTGCAAAAGAAACCTGATCTCATATTTTCAGTGTTGGATACAAATTACTTGAATTAGATTAGTATCTGAATTTGTAACATTTGATATAGAAATTAATTTATAAAATTTGCTCACACCACTGTATAGCTGAAATGCTAATCAAACATCCAACCTGCCTTTTATAAGTATCTGTATTAAGTAGTGTGTTTATATGATTGAAAATCCTAAATTTTTAAAGTAAAATTTGTTTTTATTAAATAAATACTTACCATCATAAATTCTGAGTATATCCTATTGCGTCATTCAAACAGCCGGAAAAAAACCCTATAGGCTAAAAATAGCCTCCATTCGGAAACCATCGGTTGTCATTATCCATCCTAATCATAACTTTTCTAGCAAGTAATTTAACTAGATCAGGGATGAAGGGGAGGACGGGTGGAACCTATAATTTATGATGGTAAGTATTTATTTAATAAAAACAAATTTTACTTTAAAAATTTAGGATTCTATAACAATAAATATGTTACCATCATAAATTCTGAGTAACTCAGAATCTAACTTAGAGCTGAATCCCAGAATCAGAAGAAACTGGGGGAAAATTGACTCTGAGCAGAAACTATAGGCCCAAGTGAAAATAGATTGTCAGCATGAAGACATAGATCTCAGATAATGAGATAAGAAAGAACTTTCACCTCTCCAAAAACCTGCAGATAGCACTTCATTAAGTGATGCATTATCAAATAATGCCCAAGAAGATGCAAGAGCTCTAACATCATGAGCTTTGACCTGGAATTTGTCAAGTATAACTTGACCCGAAGATTCGTATGCAAGAGAAATAGTCTTGCATATCCAGGTAGAAATGGTTTTAACAGAGAGATCAGAGACACCCTTCTTAATAAGGATAACAAGGTTTTTTTATTGGTACTAGAATGCAAAGAAGCTGTCCTAGTCAAATAAATAGACAAGATTCTTACCGGCCACAGAGAAACAGAATCAGAGTCTTGGGGCAGCGCTGGTATATAAATAGGCTCTGCCCCTTTATCTGGTATCTGGTTTTTGCCTAGAAAAGCTGGGTCCGTAATCAAAGTAACCGAAGACTTGTCTCTAGAGAATCTAAGGCAAGAATTAGAAGTAGAAAAAGCATGAACTTCACTTCGTCTCCCGTGCCAATAAGAAACAGCATTTGTAAGAGAGGAATTTCAAGTCTACCTCTTCTGCTGGCTCAAAGGGTGTCGGGTTGAGAGCTGATAATACTAAACCTAGGTTCCATTGAGGAACCAAAACCCTTTGTCGTGGCCTTTCAAGACTAAAGTTGCGAACTAGAAGAGAAATAAACTGATTATTTCCGAAATCTTCCCCACCAGAAATATGAATAGTTCGAGAGATAGCAGATCTGTACCCCTTTACAGTGGAAGGGGCAAGACCTTTCACCTCAAAGAGGAAGACAAGAAAATCTGCTAATTGTTGGAGAGATTTTGAATGGATCAATCTCCCTTCCAACACACCAATCAGAGAAGATTGTCCACTTTGCATCATAGACGATGCTAGTGGATTCTTGCACTGACCTGGAGATGTGCTTGGTAGCTGTTTCAGAAAAGCCTTTGTATCTGAGATTATCCCCGACAGAAACCAAGCGTGTAGATGGAGTCTTTCTGTAGAAAGATGAACCACACCCCCTTTGAACTGAGATAGAAGATTTCGTTTTAAGAGAAGCACTAGTGGCCTGGCACAGGACAGACGCAGTATAATTTGCAAACCAAGCTTGTTTTGGCCAAGCTGGAGCAATAACTATGATCCTGCATTTCTCTCCTGTTATCTTGTGAAGAACAGGGGCGAGAAATCTGAATGGGGGGAATGCATAGGCGAACATTCCCTCCCAGGATAGGCTCATTGCGGCCACAGCATAGGCTCTGGGGTCTGGAACTGGGGAGACGAAAGTTGTCACCTTGAAGTTCAGACTCGTTGTGAATAGATCTATATTGGGATTTTCCCAATGAAGAACTATAGATTAAAAGACTGCCTGATGAAGTTCTCACTCTATATTGACTGGTGTTAAGGACCTGGAAAGAGAGTCCAAAAGAACGTTCAGACGGCCTGGAATATGTCTCACAACTAGACGAATCTGGAATTGAGAGCACAGGATCAGAACATCCTTGGCCAGCTGATACAGAGAGTAACAATGTGTTCCTCCCTGATTCTTCAGGTAGGCTACCACTGTTGTGTTGTCTGTTGCCAGGACAATAGATAGGGACTCCAGACAAAGTTTGAAATGAGAAAGAGCTAACAGAACTGCCCTCATTTCCCAAAAATTGATGTGATCTTTCTGAAGGATGGAAGACCACATCCCTGAAACAGTTGGACCCTCCAGATAAGCTCCCCATCCCAGAAGGGAAGCGTCTGTGAATAGGATCAGACTGGGAACTGGAGATGCCAGGGGAAACCCTGTCATGACATTTTCCCTCTGCAGCCACCAAGACAGATGAGGAGAGAGAACTTCCAGGATAGGAATAGAGGCTTCCCAATCCTGAGAAGATGGGGTCCAATGCTCGAGAAGATAAAACTGTAGAGGACGAATGTGTAGATGTCCTAACTGTACTACATCTGCTAGAGAGTTGAGAAGACCTAGCAGTTGTGAAAATTGACGAGCAGTGACTGAGGTCTTGGCCAGAAAGGTTAGAATAAACTGATGAAGAGCCAAAAATTTCTCCTCTGGAGGAAACACAAGACCCAAGTCCGTCCTGAAATGTTCTCCTAGGAAAACGAAATCCTGAGACGGAATGACCTCCGATTTCTTCCAAGAAATCAGGAAACCTAGTTCTAGGAGGAGGTCTATAACTGTCTGGGTATGAGACAAAAGAATGTCTGGGTTGAGTTCCTTGACAAGAGAATCGTCCAGGTAAGAATGAATCTGGATAGATAGTGTGTGCAGATGAGCTGAGACAACTTGAAAAATTTTGGTGAAGTCCAAAGGAGCTATGGCTAACCTGAATGGGAGAGCTCGAAACTGAAAAACTTTTTGTCCCACACGAAGCGAAGGTATTTTCTAAAAGCCACAGAAATAGGGCAGTGGAAATAAGCATCTGCCAAATCGAGCGATGTCGACCAAATTTCTGGGAGTATAGAAGCCCTGATGGACCTGTTGGTCTCTATTTTGAAATGGGGGACCACAAGGTAAGTATTCAAAATAGAAAGGTCTATAACTGGTCTCATTCCCCCCTTTTTCTTGGGGACCAAGAAGAGACGGGAATAAAATCCTGGACCCAGGGAAAAAGTTGGAACCTGTTCTATTGCTGCTTTCTGCAACAGAACAGACACTTCCTCTGACAGAGGTGGGAACGGTTTGAACTGAAGTTCTAATCCCCCCCGAATTATCGACAGAACCCATGGGTCTGAGGTTCTCTTTTCCCATTGAGTTGAGAATTGACTTAACAAGGATGGAAGGAAGAGGTGGTTCCCTTTCTTCTTGAGCAGTCGATAACGTATGAGGGGGCAACGACGTAGGGCAGAGGGCCAGACTTCTGAGCACCCTTAGAACCAGACTTCTGAGCATGAGGTGTTTTAGAAGAATTGGCATACTGTTTGCGACGAACAACCTTTCTCCTTTTTGCAGAAAAAGTAGGAGTAGGTTGATAACCAGAAGATGAGGAAGCAATTGTTCTCTTCCCATCATTCAACCTGACATTAACACTAACAGACTGAGGAGCCTTGCTAACTTCTTCCTGGACTTTTTGGAGAGAAAGACCAAACATTTTGTCCGTAAGAGGAGATTTCATAAGTGAATCCTTAAGAGTCTCATTAACAGAAGATTTGTCAAGAATCTCACTCCTCTTGGAAAGAGTAGGGTTGGCGAGAGCACCTGACACAAGAACTTGGGAAGCTCCTAAAGCTTTATCAAGTTGTAACAAGAGAGACTTGATTTCAGCTATACCTTCACCCTCTAGGTCTTGAAGGACACCAGTGGAAGAAAGATAATGTTCTGCCGAAGCAAGTACATGTGATGAATTACGAAGTAAATTCTCCGACTTTGACCAAGTAGCCTGAGAAAGTCTAAGACCGTCAACTGGTTTTGATCCCAACAAATTGGACATGGCTTTGTCACAAGTTGGGACCAACCTTCCCAGAGTAGAATTAATTAAAGATTTGGTAATCCTTAACATTGTAAACTCCTGGGAATGAGGTAGGACAGAAACTCGAAAACTTGGAACCAGAAGACTGTTTGTCTACAGAATCATTACTAATACCATCATTAATGATTTGTAAAGCAGCCAACACAGACTCTGGAAAAGAGTTATATGTAGATGAACTCTCCTGAGTCAAACCACAAGAAGCCTCAAAATTGGAAGAAAGCCTTTTAGGCTTAGGAGGAGAGGCAAAAGGTACTTTCGCTACGTCCCTCATGAGGGTGTAGACCCTAGACCTTAAGTTCTCTTTAGAAAGAGAAGTACTGTCAGTCTCAGGAACAGGAGAACCATCAGCGACTGTCTGATGAGATTTCTCTTCATCGAGGAACACCCTCTCCTGACTACCAGGTGCCACAGAAATTTCATCATCCTCCCTGTCAATCTCATCTTCCTGAGACTCAGGAGAAGGAGGTACAGGGTCCACTCTAACCTTAGTGGAAGATTCCAGAACCGAAAGCCGAGAGTTTAGAGAACTAAACTCGGCCTTCATGGAATCTTTAAACCCACTAAACAACTCCCTTACACTGTCTAAGGGGTCCTGACTAGTGGGACACAAACCTCCAGAAACAGCCTGGTTAGGAACTCCTAAAGCAGCTGAAGGTTGCCAAGGATTACCAACAATGGGGTACTGAAACATCCAAGGGGGTCTATTCCAATTGTAAGCAGTTGGAAACCCAGTAGCCGAGAGAGAACCACTACTGACAATGGGTGGTCTGGTACTGGGAAGATTGATGCCCATCGACTGACCAGGTACAGGATTCAGGGAGCCTGAAGAATTCACCGACCTGGAAACTGTGGAGGTGACTATAGACAGTGTAGGAATAACCCTTCCTCCCGGTACCACAGGTACAGGACCTAAGTCCTGACTGTGTAGCCTCAGGACGAATGCTGGACAAACTGGAGGTAGGGTTATTAAGGGAACCAACCATTGGGTTTGGGAACGAACCATCCCAAAAAAGCGTCAGGTCCTGTAATTGGGAAGTACGGACTACTGGTACTTGCTGAAAATTCCATCTCGTTAAAAAAGTAAAATGTCACAAATTACTTACCGAGACCTAAAATAACAATTGCTTAAGCAATAATAATAATAATATTACAATAATAATAGATTTAAACAATATAAAAAATCGTTTTCATCTGTTTTCTTCTATAAATAGGTGGAGGCAATTTTCACGTGCTAATCGTGGCACAGCTGGAAAAGTTATGATTAGGATGGATAATGGCAACCGATGGTTTCCGAATGGAGGCTATTTTTAGCCTATAGTTTTTTTTCCGGCTGTTTGAATGACGCAATAGGATATACTCAGAATTTATGATGGTAACGTATTTATTGTTATAAAATTAACATGCTGAATTAGAGTTATTTCCCCTTAATTGTTAAGATACATCAGTAACAAGGATACCCCAGTGATATTTATAATTCAGACACTTGTATGTAAACATTATTCACAGATGTATGTTAAATTTGATAAACACCCAAATAAATATGTTTTTATGATAACAAACCTTTCTGTATTCTATAATATCCTGTGTACACAACAAAGAGCAAACAATGGCATTCTTCATTCCAGGATAAATTATATCATCCCAAATATTTCCAGACTTTCTGGCTCTGTAAAATTAAAAATTAAATAAATTAGATTAGTCTCAACCATTTTGAAATGTATCCCAAAAAATTATTTCAGACCCTCATGATCAAGCAAGGTTGAAAAAAACAAGATGAACTGTGAGCTAATGCTCACTTATGATACCCCTGCTCTTCGGCAAACAGGAAGTAGGAATCTGATGGGTCAAAAAATGCTCCCCACCATATGGGGTACCTATATAAAGCTTGTGACCAAATATCAGATTTCTGCCATCAATAGTTGCTGAGAAAAATGCGACTAAAAATGGGCATATACAAATGTATGTTCAATGTGTATAAAAATCAACAAAGTCGGCAAACAGGAAGTAGGAATCTGATGGGTCGTCCAAAAACGCTTCCCACGATATGGGGTACCTATATGAAGCTTGTGACCAAATATCAGAACTCTGCCATCAATAGTTGCTGAGAAAAATGTGACAAAAAATGTGCATATATGTTCAATGTGTATAAAAACCAACTAAGTCGGCAAACAGGAAGTAGGAATCTGACGGGTCCAAAAACACTTCCCACAATATGGCATACCTATATGAAGCTTGTGACCAAATATCAGATTCCTGTCATCAATAGTTGCTTAAAAAAATGCGAAGAAAAATGTGCATATACAAATGTATGTTAAATGTGTATAAAAATCAACAAAATCGGCAAACAGGAAGTAGGAATCTGACGGGTCCAAAAACGCTAACCACAATATGATATACCTATATGACGCTTGTGACCAAATATCAGATTTCTGTCATCAACAGTTACTGAGAAAAATGCGACGAAAAATATCTTGGACGGACAGAGGTAAAACAGTATACACCCTCCCCCTTCAGGGAGCGGGGGTATAATAAACAAAATACATAAATTTCAGAAAGATAGACAAAATGGTTGAAAACAAATATGTACAGACACAAGGTTTCCTTATAAAAGCAGAGTATCAAAATAAAATTTGCATACACTGTCATAGGATATTAAATAAATTTTATATGAGACATAGAAACAAGTAAAATAAAATTACAACTTTACTAATCATTTCAGACTCTGTTGCAATACTTGTAACAATGTATGTATATTCTATTTGTCTGGTAATTTTTTTTATATAGGAAAAGAATAATCTAATATGTTAAGAAAAGATACATTTTAACATAATATATAACTTGAATTACAAATAAATACTGCATAGCAAAATAATGATATTACATTTTGATCTTAATAATGAAAGCAATATATAGTCAAATGATTACGCAGTGAGTGAATAAAAAATTGATTATTGCTTATCCCTAAGTGAGAAATATTTCAGCATATCATGGTAAGATTAAGTGATGATTAAATTTGATCCCGAGATGACGATGATGCCTGCTTTGTACTAGTTCAACATACCGATATTGTTGTAACAGTACAAAAAGTTGTATTAAAACACCGAATCAACAGGTAGACATATTGCTCTGCGTTGGGTACATGATCCAATAGCTAAGAAGCACCAAATACCAATTCAACAGGAATAGAGGTGACAGTCTTCCTTACACAATGTGAACACACACATTACACAACCAAGGTCAATAAATCCAACACACTTCATTATCTATTCATTACAAATGTACAATCAGGGGCCGTTGTGATCGTGATCATATAGTAGTTGATTTACAACTACCTATGCAATCAGTGCCTATCACCACTAACATTGTGAGTTTGAATCCCGCTCAGGTGAGGTGTATTCGATACAACATTATGTGATAAAGTTTGTCAGTGACTTGCGGCTGGTCAGTGGTTTTCTCCAGGTAAATTGTTTTTCTACACCGATAAAACTGACCACCACGTTATGACTGAAATATTTTTGAAAGTGGCGTTAAAAACCATAAACCCTTACCTAAATGTACAATCAAGTGATTTATAATATAATTAGGTAAACATCTTACTTGATGTAGTCTTTGAACTGTTCATGGGTCCACATATTATCAGACGGCAGTTTGCTATTGCGTGGTCCATTCTTATAATGTTTTTGTATTGCATTGTTAGATAGATGTATAGATTCATCAAAATTGTCCAGTGTATACTGCTGTGAACAAAATCGTAAATAACTGTCTTGATAAAACCAAATTGTTAATGGGTTCCAGTCTGTCACTAAAAACCACTGGCGAATATCAAACTTTGTATTGTAAATCAGTAAAGGCCTCTCTGAAATGTAAAAATAAGTATGTGCATAAAGATATAAATTTTATATTCTTTTATATTTATTAACATTCCTGTCAGTTTTACAGATGTATCAAAATAACCTCTACTAAAAAAAACAATAATTCTTTTTTTTTAATTCTCCATTATCCAGATTTTCAAATGATTTTTCTGGGTCAAAATTATCCTAATATGCATGTTTTCATTAAACATTTAAAAAAAGCAGAATGTGTTGCATACTACTCATTAAAATGTAACAACTATTAAAATTTAATTTTGCGAGAACATGTGGCTGTACTGGCTCTGTAAATGTTTATGGCATTTGTTCTATTTATGGTAATGACAGCCATGTTGGTAAATTGGCAGGGTCATAAGATACAATTTTGAAAGTAGACATCCAAAGGATCAATCACCTAAAACTTTGGTTAAAATTGGCCTATACTATAGCTGTTTCAGAGGAGAAGATTAAAATGCAACAGTTAACAAATGGATGATGGACAAGCAATGGACGATAGAAGCCCCACAACGGCAACCGTTTTATGACTCTTCTGGTCAGAAGAACTTAAAAATATGTTTTGGACTGATTCATGGAAGTTGCTGCATTATTTAGTCATTTGCTGCCTATATTTGGATTATCTATAATCTGATTCACTATCATATCCTTTTTATAATACATATTTATGACTGACTATCTGGAACACTCCTAGACTTACCCATATACTTCTGTACAACATATTTATTGTCCTTCCTTACAACCTGACTACTGACTAACTTTGTCATATCTTCTAACTTGTGATAGCATACTATTCCTAGAGAAATGAAAATAAATAAATAAATATATACATATATATATATATATCTAAAGGAATAACATGTATAGGAATTCTCTTTTATTCTGTAGAATTGTAACTGGATTTTCATGATAAACACCATGAATATTTATCCCTTTGCAGGGGCATACCAACCAGTGTGGCAAAATAAACTTTTTTGTCATACCAATAATGTTATTCGTTCTGTGGTAGTATTCAATGCTAAAGTACAATCTAACCTTACCAATATATATCTATATGCTAGAGGTATATTTTAGAGGTATATTTGTGTTGAAGAGTAAGTGAGTGATTATTATTTTAATGCCAAGAGAGCAAACTTTCAGCTATATCATGGCAAGAACAAGACGCATATCAATCAGCTGATGATGATGTCCGCTTTGTACTGGACCAATACGTGGAGTTGGATTTCTATACTGATACTGATAGGCCACTGAAACAACATGTCCGCAAGGTAGACATGTCGCTCTGTGCTTACATGCTCTTGATTCCAATCCAACTAGTCTTTGCTCTTACTCCTTAATGCTTCGTGCTGTAGTGGAGAAGTAGCAAATACAAAATTTATAATCTTTGGTTTGACCCAAACGGGGTTTGAACTCGTCAAAAAATATGAATGAAAATACCTCTTGGTTATCAACGCCAAATATTTTGTATCTATGCTAGATATAATACAAGGAATATTTAAGATTAAATGTGATAATATTCTCTTAGGAAAGATTAAATGTGATCCTAACCTCTTTGGAAAGATTAAAATGTGATCCTAACCTCTTAGGAAAGATTAAATGTGATCCTAACCTCTTAGGAAAGACTAAATGTGATCATAACCTCTTAGGAAAGATTTAATGTGATCATAACCTCTTAGGAAAGATTAAATGTGATCATAACCTCTTAGGAAAGATTAAATGTGATCCTAACCTCTTAGGAAAGATTACATTATATAGCTACCTCTTCCTCTTGATTTAGCACCAGGTTTTACAATCCATACATTTTTAACTCCATCCAATTCAAACTGAGATTTTTTTGTTTTTATACGATTCAGCAGTTGTTCCACTTCATGGAGCATACTTTGTGACACATTGGGAATAACACCGTCATCACTTTAATAGAAGAATGAATGAAAATATTACTGACAAGTGAATTTGGTAAAAAATTAATTTTAAGGCTCTTTTTAAGATTCATGCACCATTAAATTAGTTACAAATAAATAAACAATAAATAAATAAATACATGTAAGTATCACATCTATATTTATTCTCAGGGGCAGTGATCGTATGGTAGTTGGATTTACAATGCAATCGGTACCTATCACCACTTATGTTGTGAGTTTGAATCCCAATCAGGGTGAGGTGTACAACATCATGCAATAAAGTTTGTCAGTGACTTGCGACAGGTTGGTGGTTTTCTCTGGGTCCTCATTTATGATTAAATACTTACTGAGCAAGTTGATAATACCATTTCAAGAGTTCATCCCACTGATGTTGAGTTAATTCATATTTCTATAACAAAATAAAGTATTACTGTAACTACATGAGAAGCAAAATCAACTTCATGTCTTGTTTACGTTATTTGTGTTTGTTTGCATATAGTGGTGTCCAACACATATTGTGTTGTGTTTTTGTATTGTTCTTCTTCGTCTTGTGTAACCTACATTGCCAGTTTCACTTCCTTTTTTGAGTCCCTTTGGTATTCTCTAACGTTTATTGTCTACAATATATGTACCTTATTATATAGATAGGTGTGAATTATGGGGATTTATCCGTGAAATAAATTCCGGTATTTTCACATATGAAAATATCAGTTTGTTTCCCGCTGGAACTACTTTTACATAACTATATGTGTAGTGGTTACGTCCCTTGTTGTGTTACAGTGAATACACATACGATTGTAAACAAAAACAAATTTTGCGAAATGTCATTGACGACTTTGGCACATAACCAACATGACGCCATTGACGTCATATGAAGAAGACTTCCAGTTTGAAACGTAAAGATTATACATTATTTGGCTTCGTGTACGCTTCAATTTTGATCAAATTTAACTAAAATAAGTTTTCAAGGTAAGCATTTTAATTATTTTTGTGTATTGTTGTAAATATGACATGTAGAATTTCACATTTTCAAGATGGCAGACCCTTCCAGCTGAACCACTTAGTATCATTGCTCGTAGATTCACACGCGTGGAATGAAATATACAAATAACAAAAATATATATCAGAAATTTTGAAAGTCTATATAATAAACAGTATAACTAAATCATACATTTTGAATATCAAAATAAGACCACTCGTGACCGAATACGCATTAACGATTAAACTCGTGGGCAGAACAGTTCCGCTCACTCGTTTAATCCTTATGCATACTTCTGTCACTCGTGGTCTTATTTTGATATTCAAAATCTACGATTAGTTATACTATATAGATTCAAGTTCCCATTCATAGGAAATTTGTATAAAAACTTAAATTTATGAAATAAATAGCACACAATCACATACTACATCATCTCTTCACCATCTAACACTTTGTAAAAACATGGATGATAAAAATCCAATATATGCACATTAACGGTAAATATAATTGTACGAGCTTTAGAAATGGGTAGAAAAAACAATGTTCACTTTTATGGCCTGTTTCGCGGAAAATACAAATTAATTCCAATTTTATCGACAATGCACTTATATTGTGTTTATCCTGCAATGTCAAAAAGTCCAAAACCACTGCCAAATTCAACTTAAAAGAAAAGAAACAAGTGTCATTCCAATCGTTTTCAGGGGTGTCTCCTTACTGTTATAATATACAGACAAAATGTGAAGAGTACTGTGTCGTCTGGTATAAATATATAATTTTCTAGATATAGTACTTCATCTAATTAAAGATTTCATCATATGCAGTTAACACATATAACACATATAAACAAACTACAACAAATGTCTTGATCTTTGTTATGTTTAATGAGTTGAGGCGTGAGGTGGTTGCTCATTTTGTGATGTTGGTGGCATAGTTGACCATCACTGTTTAAACTTACTTTTCAAAATAAAACCAAAACCTAGATAGATTTTCTGCTGTTTAGTAAGTGTACTTACTGAAGTTCTAGATAGATTTTCTGCTGTTTAGTAAGTGTACTTACTGAAGTTCCTGATAGATCTATATCGTCATGTTCTTTTTCTATTAGAATCCAGTTACACTGTACCATGGCACGTTCTAGACAAGTAATGGGCACTGTGACTTTCTTCTTCTTGTTATTGTTTTTGTTCTGTATCTTTGGTAGTGATGGTTGTGGAGGCATTCTTGGCACTAAAAACAAAAACATATTTATTCATAATTTAAAAAAAACAAGATGAACTGTGAGCTAATGCTCACTTAAGATACCCTCACTCTTCGGCAAACAGGAAGTAGGAATCTGACGGGTCAAAAAACGCTTCCCACGATATGGGGTACCTATATGAAGCTTGTGACCAAATATCAGATTTCTGCCATCAATAGTTGCTTAGAAAAATGCGACTAAAAAATGGGCATATACAAAATGTATGTTCAATGTGTATAAAAGTCAACAAAGTCGGCAAACAGGAAGTAGGAATCTGATGGGTCCAAAAACGTTTCCCACGATATGGGGTACCTATATGAAGCTTGTGACCAGATATCAGATTTCTGCCATCAATAGTTGCTTAGAAAAATGTGACGAAAAATGTGCATATATTTTTCAATGTATATAAAAACCAACTAAATCGGCAAACAGGAAGTAGGAATCTGATGGGTCCAAAAACACTTCCCACAATATGGCATACCTATAGGATGCTTGTGACCAAATATCAGATTTCTGCCATCAACAGTTACTGAGAAAAATGTGACGAAAAATATCTTGGACAGACGGAAGGACGGACAGAGGTAAAACAGTATACCCCCTACCCCTTCGGGGAGCGGGGGTATAATAAACTTTCCTCTTCAGTAGATGTAGTAGTTGAAGGGGAAAAAGGGGGGAGTATTAGTGTTTATCGTCACTTTCAGCACTTGTTCAGCTATATCTTGACTACCAGACGTCTTGAGGAGAAAAAGCCTGATATAACATACCAAGAAACACCTGCCTTTGGTAGGTGGCTGGACACCTTAACACTCATTATTGCTAATACCTGCTCAACATGATCTTAAATTTAAGAGAACTCTAAATGGAGTTAAGCTGATTATCAATAATAACTTAATACATTCCAGCCTATTCAAAACCAACCCCCTCCCCCACCCCTCAATCCATACATCAACCCTACACTAAATCATGCCATACAGTGGTCTACCAATTATAAGGCCACTCCTCTTATCAGGCCAGTTTTCAAATGCACTGAGATATTAAAATACTACTAACTTGTCCTCCCCCTTCATGAAAGACCACCCACTTATAAGGCACTTTTTCATTGCAGAAGGGATGGCCTTATAAGAGGTGGTCTACTCCATATGGATTTGCATGATGCAACCCAGCAAAAACTTTTCAAAATGTTTTCTTAAAAGTTTTGTTTTCTCACCAGAAATTTTTATTGAATTGCTTACATTTATTTTTTACCAGATTCCCATTAAATTCATGTACACACATTTTCCATGAAATTGTACATAGCTGAGATAATATGTACGACTAGTACACACATTTTCCATGAGTTTGTACATAGCTGAGATAATATGTACAACTAGTACACACATTTTCCATGAGTTTGTACATAGCTTAGATAATATGTACAACTAGTACACACATTTTCCATGAGTTTGTACATAGCTTAGATAATATGTACAACTAGTACACATATTTCCTGATTTTGTACAAAGTCTAGCTTGTGTACATTGTGGTTATGACCAAAGTTTACTAACCTGCTGGAGTTTTCGGTTTTTCAACTGGTGGTTGAGGTTGAACATGTTGACACACATTCCCAGAATTATTACCAGGTCTAGAACGTGTGCACTCTGGATTACTACACACTTCACTAGGTTCTGCTGTTTCTTCTTTCGACTCTTCTGTCTTAGGGGTTGCAGGAGGATCTTTCTCATCATGTGGGCTTTCTTCATTATTATTGATTTCTTCTAAACAGTTTCCAAGAGAGTATTGACTAGAAATTAACTTCAATATATTTATACAAGCTGTTTCTCGGAAATCATCTGAAACAGTATTAAATCAAGAATAAGGAATAGCAAAACAAACAATGTTTATAAATTCACACAATAATTTTATTTAAAACATAAATCAACTGTTATTATTCTATATTAGTAATTCTATTATAATAGATTTCAACTAAAAGTAATTTTTTGAATAAAACAATGTATTCAATGCCTCAGATTTAATATTCACTGAATGTCACATGTTACTCTTTTAGTAATTCAAAACAGAGCATTTCCAATAGAATTCTCTGTTCTAAAAAAGTAACACATGACATTTATTGCCAGTGAATATTAAATCTAAGGCACTAAATACGTTTTTTTTTATCAAAAATATTTTAAAAAACCAATTAATTGACTTTTGAAAAAAAAATCAATAATTTGAGCTTGTGGTCAAAAGTCAAGGTCACAGACACCTCACTCTTGTATGCAAAAATTCATTACATCCTAATACATACATGTACAGATACAAATATGGAAATTGTAAAATAAAAAAATAATTATTTGACTATGTGGCAAAAGGTCAAGGTCACAGTGACCTCATTCTTATACACCAAATTCTGTCATGTCCTAGTACATTAACATGCAAAATATGAAGGCCTTTGGCCTTTAGATCAAAAAGTTCTGCACTGGATAAGAAATACTCGACAGACATGTGACACTTTGAAACCAGTATATCCCATCAACTTAGTTGAGAGGGGGGGGGGGGGTATAATAACGACTGAAAATAAAAATGTAATGAAGAAAGTAACCATACTTATACATGAAGTCTAACAACACAAAACTAATTTGTTACAATACCTATAAATGCAGCTTTCTCCTCTTCATGACTAAGTCTATAACATCGTGGATAAAAAGCATCGGGATCAGAATCTTCAAACCAGGGTACGTTTCTCATATTTACACACAGTCCAACCTACACAATATTGAAGAAGAAATAATTTTTTGACAATGAAAATTCCCTCTGCATTTTTTTTTTTTTATCAATATCACTTTCTTGGGAAATTCTTTAAGAAAAATCCTGAACTTAATTGGTTGCAGCAGAAAATCTTGAAATTACTTATGTACCTATACACAACAGTGGACTTACTTTAGTAGTAAATGATCCTGCCTTACAGTAATGGTTGACCATCTGATCTTTTGTCAAAAATCGGTAGTCTATGATATCTCGTTTTAACACCCAAATAAATGTTGGATTCACGTTCCTTACAACACGAGACTGAAATGAAAATAAATATAATCATAAAAAGGACATTTTTCTTAACGTGTTTCCACTGATACATACTGAATTAATTATTTTGATATTTATAATAACTAGAGGTTCCCAGAAGCCTTTAAATGATCACCTGCTTATCAATATGACTTTGAAATTCTATAGAAAAGTTGAAACATATGTTTAACTTTATAAAATTTAAACAGATCTTAGCCTAAAATTAACCTTTTTGCCATTTAAAGAAATGTCTACTTTTAGTGATGGCAGCCATCTTGGAAAGAGGGTAAGCTTAAAATATATTGAGATAAAACTATTTCTTAATGAGTAGACTAAGAAAATATCAATCATTCAATTCCAAACCATAAGGGGTATACTAGACTAGACGAGTCAGCATGAGCACATCCTGAGCTTAAAAAAACAAAAGTAGACACAATAATGTTTGTCACACATAACACAATCACTATTTAGAAACTAATGAATCATGGACAATTTCTCATATACATTTGTACTTATAAAACAACAATAAACAATTGATAAGTTCCAGTACATGTATTCATTTGTTTAAACTATTTTTTTCTGCCAATCACATTACTTTGGTCTATGGAAATTTCAAAAGGCACTATTTTCTGAAAGGCTAATTGACCCTCAAAATAATCTAGATCTTCATTTTTAGGGTCATTTCAACAAAAATGTTTCAGTCAGTCACATGCTACAGCAAGCAACAATTGCTATTTTTCATAGTAGAACATGTATTTGTTTAGGAAACACATTCAGCATTTAAAATGACACACATGATATAAAGATCAATTAATGCAGATAGACAGTCCATATAAAGCTTATGTATAGAATTGTAATCAAATCTGATAATAGAATAACAATACTAGATTGTTTACAATCTTGACAGATTGACACAACATATCAATATCCTCTGTAACAAGTAGCTTACCATTATTCCATAAATACCATCTTCTTCTTCCCAGGGAGGAATTTTTGGTTGATCATCTAAAAAAACAAACACATTAAAAAAAAAAAACATTTCAATTTCAAGTTTTTTTTTTACATATTAATTGTTAAGTAATTTGAAGTACAAGATTTATAACAATTCAAAACTACCCCTTTATATAAAAACCATACAATTTCCGTTTTGTACAACTTCAATATGTGTGCAAATATTTTGTAAAAATATAAATGATCTGAGCTGAAAGATGTAGTAGTATCATAATACACTCTATTTAGAGACAAGCTAAAATATGACAGTCAACAACAGATGTAAACACTTAAACAATGATTTATGCTAACACTCCATATTACATGAGACTTATTAACAAACAAACAAACAAAAACGTACTATCACTGTCATCATCATCATCATCGTCGTCATCATCATCATCATCGTCATCATCATCATCAATATCATCTGCATCATCTGCTCCACCGCCCTTTTTACGTTTCTTTCTAGGAGTTTTCTTTGGTGGACTTGGAAGTTTGTAAAACTTTTCTACCCAACCTCTTTTTCTTAAACTGTGTCGGACAGTCGAATAGCCACCCTGAATGGTAAATACTTTTCGATTCTGAAAAACACAAATAAAAATATCAAATACTGACTGTTATTGCAATACCAGGTACATATGTACTCATAGTCTACCTGTTATCTTTTAATACATTAAAAATACGTCTAATCTGTTAAATAAAGATATGTATGTCATTTATGAATGCACATCAGTCCCAGCAGTTAATAAAATGGTACGCTTAAACATTTTTGATCTGTGAAATATAGTCTGTGCAGAATTTCATCTATATTCATGATGAAACAATTTTACAAACAAATTTTCAACAAGTAGATAAAAAAAGGGCAACTGGGTGGGTGAAAAATAGGCTTGTCCAAGAGACAAGGGATAGGTATACATCGTACACAACCAGTAGTCTCCCCTGTAGGAGTATATATAGTTGTTCCTCACAATCAACAGAAATAAGGTCATATCTATATTCTCTGATATTCCAACATTGGATAATCAAATGTATTGCCGTTGGAGATCCAGTTATCAAGAGGGGGAGGGTTCTGATCCAATTAATTGGTTAAACCCAACCACATTTTGTTTGCCTGTCCGAAGCCAGGACCTGGATTTCCAATGCCATATGTTGTAGTCTTTTTTGTTTGTTCAGTGATATGACGCGAGAGGTGGTTGTTTGTTTTGTAGATATTAGTGGAATTGTTGACCATCACTGATAAACTTTTTTTTTCCATTATTCTTTTAATCAAATAACTGCATTTATGTATACATTTATTGTAAATGAATACCATATGTTCTATTTTACTTAGCCCACAAGGGCTGTCGTGGTCATGATCGTAACTTAGTTGGATTTACAACTACCTATGCAATCAGTGCCTATCACCACTAATGTTGTGAGTTCGAATCCCACTTAGGCGAGGTGTACTCGATACAACATTATGTGATAAAGTTTGTCAATGACTTGTGACAGGTTGGTGGTTTTCTCGGGGTACTCCGGTTTCCTCCACAAATAAAACTAACAGCCATGATATAAATGAAATATTGTTAAAAGTGGCGTTAAACACCATAAACCAACCAAACCAACTTAGACCACATGCATGTACTGTGAATATATATACAAACCTTCATTGCTTTTTCGGCTACCTCTTTGGCATGGCGAAGACGTTCAGCATTACCATCTACATGAGCCAATTTTTTGGTCAGTTTTGGTCGACTTAAGGAGGGCATGGTTTTACTTCTAGACAGGGAACCAGAAACTTCAGGATCCAGATCTAAATAAAGAAAAACCAATAAAATAAGTCAAGGAATCAGGTGAAAAGAAAAATACAGGTAATGCAATGCTAGCCTCTCCTTCGTTGCTTAGTATTTATGTTCCATTTTTTCATATAAAAAACAATATTCCACTTCTCAGCATTTAGCATTTATTCATCTATCATTCAATAAACATGAATACAAAATAGCAAAGCAATTCCAGTTCAACAGAACAATTTATTTGTGTTTGTACCAACGTGGCCAAAACTGATTCATTTTATTATAAAAAGGAATTCTGGTGCCAATAAAGTTTTGGCCTTTAATAAGTTTTTTAAAGGCATCTGACCATGATTCATTAAAATATCACTGAATAACATATAGGACACTGTCATACAAATTACTGATACAGTAGTCTCCTTCATATAAGGCCACCCTTTCTGTAATGAAAAAGTCACCTTATATTAAGAGGGATGGCCTCTCTTGAGAGGGGACAATTTAGTAGTATTTCACTATCTCAGTGCATCTGAAATCTGGGTATACTTTGGTGAAAGTGGCCTTATAAGAGAGGTAGCCTTTGGTGTGAGTGGCCTTATAAGAGAGGTAGTATTTGGTGGGAGTGGCCTTATAAGAGAGATAGTCTTTGGTGGGAGTGGCCTTATAAGAGAGGTAGTATTTGGTGTGAGTGGCCTTATAAGAGAGGTAGTATTTGGTGTGTGTGGCCTTATAAGAGAGGTAGCCTTTGGTGGGAGTGGACGTATAAGAGAGGAAGTCTTTGGTGGGAGTGGCCTTATAAGAGAGGTAGTCTTTGGTGGGAGTGGCCTTATAAGAGAGGTAGTATTTGGTGGGAGTGGCCTTATAAGAGGGGTAGTATTTGGTGGGAGTGGCCTTATAAGAGAGGTAGTCTTTGGTGTGAGTGGCCTTATAAGAGAGGTGGTCTTTGGTGGGAGTTGCCTTATAAGAGAGGTAGTCTTTGGTGGGAGTGTCCTTATAAGAGAGGAAGTCTGGTTGGAGTGGCCTTATAACAGAAGTAGTATTTGGTGTGAGTGGTCTTATAAGAGAGGTAGTCTTTGGTGTGAGTGGCCTTATAAGAGAGGTAGTATTTGGTGTGAGTGGCCTTATAAGAGAGGTAGTATTTGGTGGGAGTGGCCTTATAAGAGAGATAGTCTTTGGTGGGAGTGGCCTTATAAGAGAGGTAGTATTTGGTGTGAGTGGCCTTATAAGAGAGGTAGTATTTGGTGTGTGTGGCCTTATAAGAGAGGTAGTATTTGGTGTGTGTGGCCTTATAAGAGAGGTAGTATTTGGTGGGAGTGGCCTTATAAGAGAGGTAGTATTTGGTGTGTGTGGCCTTATAAGAGAGGTAGTATTTGGTGGGAGTGGCCTTATAAGAGAGGTAGTATTTGGTGGGAGTGGCCTTATAAGAGAGGTAGTATTTGGTGTGTGTGACCTTATAAGAGAGGTAGTATTTGGTGTGTGTGGCCTTATAAGAGAGGTAGTATTTGGTGGGAGTGGCCTTATAAGAGAGGTAGCATTTGGTGGGAGTGGCCTTATAAGAGATGTAGTATTTGGTGGGAGTGGCCTTATAAGAGAGGTAGTATTTGGTATGTGTGGCCTTATAAGAGAGGTAGTATTTGGTGTGTGTGGCCTTATAAGAGAGGTAGTATTTGGTGGGAGTGGCCTTATAAGAGAGGCAGTATTTGGTGGGTGTGGCCTTATAAGAGAGGTAGTATTTGGTGGGAGTGGCCTTATAAGAGAGGTAGTATTTGGTGGGAGTGGCCTTATAAGAGAGGTAGTATTTGGTGTGTGTGGCCTTATAAGAGAGGTAGTATTTGGTGTGTGTGGCCTTATAAGAGAGGTAGTATTTGGTGGGAGTGGCCTTATAAGAGAGGTAGTATTTGGTGGGAGTGGCCTTATAAGAGAGGTAGTATTTGGTGGGAGTGGCCTTATAAGAGAGGTAGTATTTGGTGTGTGTGGCCTTATAAGAGAGGTAGTATTTGGTGTGTGTGGCCTTATAAGAGAGGTAGTATTTGGTGGGAGTGGCCTTATAAGAGAGGTAGTATTTGGTGGGAGTGGCCTTATAAGAGAGGTAGTATTTGGTGGGAGTGGCCTTATAAGAGAGGTAGTATTTGGTGTGTGGCCTTATAAGAGAGGTAGTATTTGGTGGGAGTGGCCTTATAAGAGAGGTAGTATTTGGTGTGTGTGGCCTTATAAGAGAGGTAGTATTTGGTGTGTGTGGCCTTATAAGAGAGGTAGTATTTGGTGGGAGTGGCCTTATAAGAGAGGTAGTATTTGGTGGGAGTGGCCTTATAAGAGAGGTAGTATTTGGTGTGAGTGGCCTTATAAGAGAGGTAGTATTTGGTGTATGTGGCCTTATAAGAGAGGTAGTATTTGGTGTGTGTGGCCTTATAAGAGAGGTGGTCTTTGGTGTGTGGCCTTATAAGAGAGGTAGTATTTGGTGGGAGTGACCTTATAAGAGAGGTAGTATTTGGTGTGTGTGGCCTTATAAGAGAGGTAGTATTTGGTGGGAGTGGCCTTGTAAGAGAGGTAGTATTTGGTGGGAGTGGCCTTATAAGAGAGGTAGTATTTGGTGTGTGTGGCCTTATAAGAGAGGTAGTATTTGGTGTGAGTGGCCTTATAAGAGAGGTAGTATTTGGTGTGTGTGGCCTTATAAGAGAGGTAGTATTTGGTGGGAGTGGCCTTATAAGAGAGGTAGTATTTGGTGGGAGTGGCCTTATAAGAGAGGTAGTATTTGGTGGGAGTGGCCTTATAAGAGAGGTAGTATTTGGTGTGTGTGGCCTTATAAGAGAGGTAGTATTTGGTGTGAGTGGCCTTATAAGAGAGGTAGTATTTGGTGTGAGTGGCCTTATAAGAGAGGTAGTATTTGGTGTGTGTGGCCTTATAAGAGAGGTAGTATTTGGTGGGAGAGGCCTTATAAGAGAGGTAGTATTTGGTGGGAGTGGCCTTATAAGAGAGGTAGTATTTGGTGTGTGTGGCCTTATAAGAGAGGTAGTATATGGTGTGAGTGGCCTTATAAGAGAGGTAGTATTTGGTGGGAGTGGCCTTATAAGAGGGGTCGTATTTGGTGTGAGTGGCCTTATAAGAGAGGTAGTATTTGGTTTGAGTGGCCTTATAAGAGAGGTAGTATTTGGTGGGAGTGGCCTTATAAGAGAGGTAGTATTTGGTGTGTGTGGCCTTATAAGAGAGGTAGTATTTGGTGGGAGTGGCCTTATAAGAGAGGTAGTATTTGGTGGGAGTGGCCTTATAAGAGAGGTAGTATTTGGTGTGTGTGGCCTTATAAGAGAGGTAGTATTTGGTGTGAGTGGCCTTATAAGAGAGGTAGTATTTGGTGTGAGTGGCCTTATAAGAGAGGTAGTATTTGGTGTGTGTAGCCTTATAAGAGAGGTAGTATTTGGTGTGAGTGGCCTTATAAGAGAGGTAGTATTTGGTGGGAGTGGCCTTATAAGAGAGGTAGTATTTGGTGTGTGTGGCCTTATAAGAGAGGTAGTATATGGTGTGAGTGGCCTTATAAGAGAGGTAGTATTTGGTGGGAGTGGCCTTATAAGAGGGGTCATATTTGGTGTGAGTGGCCTTATAAGAGAGGTAGTATTTGGTGTGAGTGGCCTTATAAGAGAGGTAGTATTTGGTGTGAGTGGCCTTATAAGAGAGGTAGTATTTGGTGTGAGTGGCCTTATAAGAGAGGTAGTATTTGGTGTGAGTGGCCTTATAAGAGGGTGACTAATGTAACATTTAAATATTTTGCATACTTGATGATAACTACAAGGCTTCCATGCAAAAGCAGTAAATTGTGATCAGCTGACATAATGAATTATAAAATTGAATGGGAAAAAAATAACACCTAACACAAAGAGTTTGACAAAAGCATTGTTATCCACAGTGCATATCACATCTACATTAACAAATATACACTTCCCAAAAAAGACATTTGTTGTTATATGTTAAGTTCACCATTGTACCCTTCTTCTCCTTATTCATTACTATTGGTATAAATGTACCATATATCTATAATACCAATCACATTGTGATTTTTACCAGTGATTTTGAGATATTGATTGTTTTCCCTTTTGACATTTTTTATTCCTTTATTAAATCTAAAAATGATTTAAATACAAAGACAAAACATGCAGGTGATTCCCCCCCCCCCCCCCCCCCCCCCATTTTTTGGGTGGACATTTTTGATTATTTAATTAAATCTTAAAATGATTATAAAACAACGACAATACATGCAGGTAATAAATATATAATCTATAATTTTATGTACATAATAAATATATAATCTAGAATTTCTATGTACATGTATATATTAAAGTCCTACACTATGTGGTGAATATACAAAATCAGGTAACACACAGAAACTAATAGAATTCTTACTTAAGTATTTAATCTTAGCTGTGATCCTAGCTATAATTAATTAAAAAGAAAACATCAATTCAAATTGTTGTGTAAAGCAAAAGGAAAATAAGCCATTATTTTCCTCATACTGTAAATCCCCAGTGAAACATTTAACGTTGTACAAATGACAGAACAAAATACAGATACAAAATACACAACAAATTATCACAAAAAATGTTTGTGTTTCATAATAAGTGAGTGGGGATTCTTGCCAAAAAATATGTTAAAATTATTTTGAATTCTTTTTTTAAAATTTAAATACTTATGAATAAAAGAAATGAAATAAATAATGTTTTAACAACATATTCTTTCTGGAATTTTGATTATTGGGTGACAGACATCTTGAATTACAGAGAACATGTTCTCAATAATTATTGGAAATGGTTCCATAAAGAAATATATCTTCAGTATAAATCAGCTTTAAATAGTTCAGTTATGGTGTTTTATGCAACTTTCAACAATATTTCAGTTATATTGTGGCAGTCAGTTTTATTGGTGGAGGAAACCAGAGTACCCGGAGAAAACCACCAACCAGTCACAAGTAACTGACAAACTTTATCACATAATGTTGTATAGAGTACACTTCACCATGAACGAGGTTAGAACTCAAAACGTTAGTGGTTATAGGCACTGATTGCACAGGTAGTTGTAAATCCAACTACCATACGATCACGACCACAATGGCACCCTCAGCTTTAAATATACTTAAGTATTAACATTAACAGTAAATGTATCTAAACTTCTGCAGGGGAGTTCTTGAAAACTTTTGATCTCTTATAAAACAGCACCTGCACAAAAACTTTATATTAGACACAGGAAATAACGATAATCATTGTATTTGAGGTAACCCGAATAATCCAGTCGTTATATTACGCTCTCGCTGGTCGCTACATTAACTCCAGCGATAGTGCCGATAGAGGGCACAGTATTATTCGAGTTATATTTGAGGCAGAATTTAGGACTATTTAATGACAAAGTGACCAAAATATTGCATGTATGATTATTTTGTGACATAGTAACCAAAATATTGTATGTATAATTATTTATGACAAAGTAGCTAAAATATTGTATTTATCACAGAAGTAAGTACCTGCTGTATCTCCATCCACACCTACTGGTTTAGCTTTCACCTGGTGGTTAGTTAACTTGATACGATGTCGTTTTAGAACCATGTCTGGATTACCTGTAGCATATGGACCTAAGTAACAATGTTATAATATGTTTATATAAAATCTGTGAAACAGGTAAAAAAATATTTATTATTAGTAACATTTGACCTGGAAAAAAAATCGCCATGATATAGCAAAAATATTGCTAATGTTGGCGTTAAATGCCAATCAATCAACCTGAAAAAAAAACTTTCTTTAATAACAATCAATAAACCAGAAAGAGAAAATAAATGGGACCAACAATTTAATAAAAAAAAATTAATTTCTAATGAAATATCAGCAATAATCACAAAATAAATCTTGTTTTATACTACATTTATTTGAACAAATTTTCAGAAGTACTTCTATGGCATGTATGGCTTAAATAGATATGTTGGGAATATAACACACTCAATATACAGTTGACAGGGTTAACAATAATAAATAAAAACATTCAAATGTATTTAACAACCACACAATTTAGGTCAAGTCAATTTAAATGACTGCTTTGTATATAACATGTCAATTTAATTCAATAGCATTTAAAAAATTAAAACAATTGGCATGAATTGCAGATGAAAAAGCAGCTGTAACAAAAAAAAATGAGGTATTCATGGTACCGTTGTAATTCATGATTACTGATTTCTTTAAATGACATATCCAATATTACATCTATTTTTAACATGGTACCGTGGTAATTCATGATCACTGATTTCTTTAAATGATATCCAATATTACATCTATTTTTAACATGGTACCGTGGTAATTCATGATCACTGATTTCTTTAAATAACATATCCAATATTACATCTATTTTTAACATGGTACCGAGGTAATTCATGATCACTGATTTCTTTAAATGACATATCCAGTATTACATCTATTTTTAACATGGTACCGTGGTAATTCATGATCACTGATTTCTTTAAATGACATATCCAATATTACATCTATTTTTAACATGGTACCGTGGTAATTCATGATCACTGATTTCTTTAAATGACATATCCAATATTACATCTATTTTTAACATGGTACCGAGGTAATTCATGATCACTGATTTCTTTAAATGACATATCCAATATTACATCTATTTTTAACATGGTACCGTGGTAATTCATAATCACTGATTTCTTTAAATGACATATCCAATATTACATCTATTTTTAACATGGTACCATGGTAATTCATGATCATTGATTTCTTTAAATGACATATCCAATATTACATCTATTTTTAACATGGTACCGTGGTAATTCATGATCACTGATTTCTTTAAATGACATATCCAATATTACATCTATTTTTAACATGGTACCATGGTAATTCATTATCACTGATTTCTTTAAATGACAAATCCAATATTACATCTATTTTTAACATGGTACCGTGGTAATTCATGATCACTGATTTCTTGAAATGACATATCTAATACTTACATCTATGTTTAACAAACTTGTAAAATGGACCTTTATAGAACTCTTTCATTAAAAACAGTAATCTTACATTGTTAATTTGCTATGCCATCATAAGTCAGTATTTTTTTGTGGTAGTCATGTAAGAGTGACAGTCTACAAATTTCCACAAAAATCCCTTCTTTCCAAAGAGTGCAGAATAAATTATAGTTATTTCACCAGGTTTTATATAGTTTTAAATTCTTACCCATGCTTAAACATCTTGCTAGAAAAATGAAAGAGAACATGTTTGCAAATTCTAATCTCAAAATCATACAGGATAAAAAAAAATTAATATTGGATAACTCCAACCTATTAATTATGATTACATGAATTGAAACAACAGGTAAATCATTCTGACATTGATCAAGATCAGACATTGATGGTTCCTCTTCCTGCTAAAAGTCTAACAGATAAACACTACATCTGTGTTTTTTTTCATCTTACAGATGTTTGAATATCAGAAAGATGATTCTCCTATTCTTAGCCTGTTTAACCAGTTGGTTAAATTTTCGCAATATTTCTAATCATCATGGTGGTTAAATTTCTTCATGGAAATTCCAGCCAATTTCCTTTCGACAATGAAAATAAACGACTTTAAAAATATTTTCAACATTTTGATCATATGAGAAACAGATTCTCTCGAGTGGAAAAATATGGTATTTCACAGGAAGCAGAATACTGGTAAAGTAATCTTACAAATATTGTCATTATATTGAGTATGTCTGACATCACAACAAGATGAACTGTGAGCTAATGCTCACTTATGATACCCTCGCTCTTCAGCAAACAGGAAGTAGGAATCTGATGGGTCCAAAAACACTTCCCATGATATGGGGTACCTATATGAAGTTTGTGACCAAATATCAGATCTCTGCCATCAATAGTTGCTGAGAAAAATGTGCATATATGTTCAATGTGTATAAAAACCAACTAAGTCGGCAAACAGGAAGTAGGAATCTGACGGGTCCAAAAACGCTTCCCATGATATGGTTTACCTATATGAAGCTTGTGAACAAATATCAGATTCCTGTCATCAATAGTTGTTGAGAAAAATGCGACGAAAAATTAGCATATATGTTCAATGTGTATAAAAATCAACAAAGTCGGCAAACAGGAAGTAGGAATCTGATGGGTCCAACAACGCTTCCCACGATATGGGGTACCTACATGAAGCTTGTGACCAAATATCAGATTTCTGCCATCAATAGTTGCTGAGAAAAATGTGTCGAAAAATGTGCATATATGTTCAATGTGTATAAAAACCAACTAAGTCAGTAAACAGGAAGCAGGAATCTAACGGGTCCAAAAACGCTACCCACAATATGGTATACCTATATGACGCTTGTGACCAAATATCAGATTTCTGCCATCAACAGTTACTGAGAAAAATGCGACAAAAAATATCTTGGACAGACGGAAGGATGGACTGAAGGACGGACGGACAGAGGTAAAACAGTATACCCCCCTCCCCCTTTGGGGAGCAGGGGTATAATAATTACATAACGACAACAGACAAAATGAAACAATGAAATTAGTCTTATCAAAATACATTTTTTGTATTTAAAAATCAATTTATAGTGTAAAAAATACATTCAGGTTTAGAAAAGGTGTTCACTCAGTTAAATGTGACATGAACGAGAAAGTCAACAAGCAAAATCTCAATGCAAGTTTTCAATGTTGCTTCATAATTTCAGGTGCACATATTCAACATGTGTGCAAACATTCTACAAAGTTTCAAGGTTCTGCCTAAGTGGAAACTGTGAAAGTGGTTGATTACACTGAAAAAATTCAATTAGGCATAATTTCTTTAATTTTTTTATTATTATTAATAAAGAGTTGCATGCATATCTCCAATATGTCTCTAACAATGTGTATAGATTTGAAATCATTTGGTTGTAAACTGTCATAGGAGTTGATTACACAAAATAGGTACCTTGTCTTTTCAAAATATTTTTTTCTTTGGTGATACACTGCCATCTAATGACATCCAATATGAGATCTTATATATTTAATATTATAGCAACTTTTGATTGGTTAAAACCCCGGGCATAAAGAACCCATATTCCCAGGTGTTGCTACACCATATTACCGGGTGTAATTAGCCATTTCCTCGGGGGATATCAACGGATAGAAACGTAAATAAGGAATTTATCTCGTAAAGGTCAAAATAAGACATTTTGGTCCCCGGCGGGGCACATATATTAAGTGACGTTTCCTTTGTAGTTGGAAAGAATAAGTAAAATAATTATGATGTCAAAGCTCACGACGTTGCTCGCCAAAATAAGATTTTGTTGATTTTGGCCATATATTGAATATAAAGCTGTTAATGTGATCAACTATAGGGTTCTACCAAATGTAGTACCCTACCCCAGGTAAAAAACACTTGAAACTTTCATATTTTTTACTATATTTTTTCCAACAACAAAGAAAACGTCACTTTTACAAGGCCCGCTAGGACCCAAAATGTCTTCTTTTTTTTTACCATAACCGGAGATAAATTCGCTATTTTCATTCCTATCAGTAGATTATATGGAGATTTTAACACCCTTCAGTAGCCTGTACACCCTTCGGCAGTGCCTCCGGATGTACTTGGCTATTTCAGGGTGCTAAAATCTCCATATCTACGGATAGGAACGTAAATAACTTGTAATGTCACGGTTCATATTTTCAATCAACAAATCCATGACGAGGCTACAAAATCTTAAGGTATAAAAACAAAGTACACACTGAGAGCTATTGTCTGATTGGTCAATATATTTAATTGTCTTGCATATGATTGGACATTCAAAGATGAATAAAAGGGGATGTTGTTAGATGTTAGTGTGTTGCTATTTAATTAGTATACCCATATTAGCAAGTTATGTGCAACCCTGCAAATAACTTGAATTGGTCATTAAAAATCAAAAGGACTGCTGAAACAAATTTACAAAATCATTTCTAAAAGATGATGGTTGATGAGAAACAAGTATGTGATATAAATAGAATAACTGCAGTTATGATATACGAGATGGACATTATCACTAGTATAGCAGAGAGTCAGATAAAACGAGCTATGATTCTAGTGATATTGTAAGACGAGACCTTCAAAACTGATGTTATTTTTTAACGGTAACATAAAAATGTGTTTGACATCACACTGACTAATTATTATCAGTATCAGTGTAAGTCTGTTGATACTGACCATCACACTGACTAATTATTATCAGTATCAGTGTAAGTCTGTTGAAACTGACCACCACACTGACTAATTATTATCAGTATCAGTGTAAGTCTGTTGATACTGACCATCACACTGACTAATTATTATCAGTATCAGTGTAAGTCTGTTGAAACTGACCATCACACTGACTAATTATTATCAGTATCAGTGTAAGTCTGTTGATACTGACCATCACACTGACTAATTATTATCAGTATCAGTGTAAGTCTGTTGATACTGACCATCACACTGACTAATTATTATCAGTATCAGTGTAAGTCTGTTGAAACTGACCACCACACTGACTAATTATTATCAGTATCAGTGTAAGTCTGTTGATACTGACCATCACACTGACTAATTATTATCAGTATCAGTGTAAGTCTGTTGAAACTGACCATCACACTGACTAATTATTATCAGTATCAGTGTAAGTCTGTTGATACTGACCATCACACTGACTAATTATTATCAGTATCAGTATAAGTCTGTTGATACTGACCATCACACTGACTAATTATTATCAGTATCAGTGTAAGTCTGTTGATACTGACCATCACACTGACTAATTATTATCAGTATCAGTGTAAGTCTGTTGATACTGACCATCACACTGACTAATTATTATCAGTATCAGTGTAAGTCTGTTGATACTGACCATATCCCTTAATGAGATCAAACGAATAAATTATATAAATTAATGATAATAGGTTGGTTTATGCTGTTTAATGCCACTTAACAATATTTCAGTTATATGGTGGCAGTCAGTTTTATTGGTGGAGGAAACCGGAGTTCCTGGAGAAAACCACTGAACTGTCGCATGTCACTGACAAGCTTTATCACATAATGTTGTCTTGAGTACACCTCGCCATGAACAGGGTTTAAACTCACAACTTTAGTGGTAATAGACACTGATTGCACAGGTAGTAATGATAATAAAATATATCCATGGCATTAGTGCCATTACATACAAATGATAATAAAGATGAGTACAAAGCTCCACACAGCATTCCCACTGTCCACATCACAATATGTATTACATATGATATATATATAAGAATAAAATTGTTAAACTTAATTTATTATTTTTATGAAATTCAAATAAGAAGCCAACATGCATTATGTGATATGCATACAGCATAGTTAGAGAGGAACCTTCCCAAACCTCCAATCTCTCGTTCTAACCATGGGAAATTTTCCCCCTAAATAAAGATTATTTTTGGTATCTTCCTATGCGCAATTTTGATCAAATTCCTACTGTTGTCTTCAAATTGCTCTTAAAAAATTGCATTAGGCAAATCATATTAGGATCCCTGATGTATCCCCAGACTCATCGTCGGAAACCCACAGCTAATTACGCTTCGTTCCTCACTCCATCACGGAGTCAGGAACGAAGCGTAATCAGCCGTGGGTTTCCGACAATGCCCCAGACTACATTGTATATCAAGACTTTCTGTTTGTCAAGAAAGATTCCATCGCACTCATTTTTCTATTTAACATGATCAAGGTATTTTGAATATTAACAGAAACTTATAATACATATGCAATTACTTACTTATGTCTTAGACAGAAGGCAATCCTCAAAATTATGAGTTTAAAACAAAAACACAACTTTTTAAATAAATGTAAAGCACATTAATTAGTAATGCGTTATTCTCAAAATCTGTGATATTTTAACCCATAAAAAAACATGCTTTTATTTACAAAAATGTCAAACTTTCTCATTGATTGAACTGAATCAAGTAATTCTTCCTATAAAATATTATTGAAGTCTGATAATGGTTATGTATGGACAGACAACAGAATGGAAGTCTTTGCTATATGACATACCCACTAACAATTGGGTGTGTGGGTAGAAAAAAAATTAGTCCAATATCATCCATGTTTTTAGCTTGAATAAGTTATTAAAAAAATCACTTATTCCACTCCAGTAGTTCCAGTAAATTATTTTCTTCTGATCTATTAGTTCAACTGGAAGTCAATATTCCATTTGTCTCCTTTTTCCTAAAGTTTTTAAGGTACAAGGTATATTAATAGTGATGTTAATGAGGGGAGACAACTCACCATTAAGAATGCGTTGTAGGTTAGGAGAAACAGTGGTTTTAGTACGATTCAACATAAAGGGCATGTTGTTGTCACCTTCAGTTTCTTCCTCTTTTACTTTATCTGTTTCATTTTCTAAAGTTGTTTCAGATGTTGAGTTAACATTTTCACTTTCTTCATTCTAAAAAAATATCACAAGTGTAGACAGATCAATGACTCGCCTGCCCCTTGCAAATTGTCTGTTGTGAAATATTTCTCATGAAAAATAAACTAAATCCATGTACCGGTACCAGGAAACTGAAATTAAGATTAGGTGACATATGCATAAATATGTACATGCACCCTCCATTATCAATGTATGTGTGTGTGTGGACCAAATAGTGTGAGCCTAGGTAATACAGGGTGGACAATGTACGTCATATATCCAGGTATTTTTTATCGAAAACTTTATAATGGCAGAAATTTTTCAACCATCTGACAAAATAAAACTCATTTTTATACTATTTTATCAATGAAAACCTGTATGATAAAAGCCAGACCAAAGTACCCTACGAACTTGTATGGTACTATGTACATCGATAATATTCATAAAGCTGTTGTCATTAGTTTAATCATTCCGACAACATTTCCTTTTGATGCTGGATCCAGGGTGGACAACGTACATCATACATCCAGGTATTTTTTTATGCTGGATCCAGCATTAAAAGGAAATATTGTTGGAATGATTAGACAAATGACAACAGCTTTTTGAATATTATCGATGTAAATAGTACCATACAAGTCTGTAGGGTACTTTGGTCTGGCTTTTATCATACAGGTTCGTTGTTAAAATAGTATAAAAATGAGTCTTATTTTGTCAGATGGTTGAAAAATTTTCGCCATTATAAAGTTTTTGATAAAAAATATACCCGGATGTATGACATACGTTGTCCATCTAGCTGCAATAATGTAGCTCCTGTGACAAACTTGTGTCTCGGCAGAGCTACAACGCGGTCCCATTCGTCACAATGGAGCAAAAAAAAAAGTTGCTGTTGAAACATAAAAACTCACTATTTACGCTTCAAATATTTCATTATAACTATTACTGATGATCCCAGTCCTTGTTAAATCGGTTTGGCTGAGAAATATATGCTTTTCAAAGGTAGCAACAACCTTGTTCAAATTTATCGGTCGTTTGCCATAACCGGAAACTACGGAAGGCGGAGCCTTTCTAAATATGGTATTTCTTACTACACGTAGTAAACGGCTGATGTAAACATTCACGCCTCAAATCGCCAAATATGGTGTCGACATCCAAATAGTGAGGCCGGAAATGACGAAATTCAAAATTTTCAAAGAGAAAGTAAACAGGGATTTTTATTTTGTGGGAATTACATTCTAAAATACTGGTAGGTGATAAAAACTTGTTATAATAATGGACAAAAGGAAAGGTTATGTCTTATTATTGATAAATGCAGGCGTCAGAAACTCTGTAAGCGAGTGCAAAAAATCTCGGCGGCTGCTCCATTACGTGTAATGGCATCCCGTTATAACCCTTGCGAGTAAGCGAGCATTTAGGGTTTTATTATTAGAACTAGTTGTCCACCCTGTAATAGAGAAACTGACTTAATCACAAAAACTAGACGTTAAGTCCAAAAAGTAGGTAGGCTGTGAAAATAAGGTCAAGATCAGTCAACACATGCATGGCTGATATGTACCCTAAATATAACTTAATAACTTTTGATTAAATATTAATATACATGCAATGTTTTATGAACAGTTTCATACTTTCACTTTCTTAACTTTAAAACTGAAGACATACAAGTAACAACATTTATTCAAATCTGTGACAAACTTTTGGCTAAAACTAAAATGTCATAATCTTTTTCTTATCTCTAGATCTAACCTCCTTGTTTTTCTTTGACTTTCGGATTGATTTGTTAACTGGAGAAAGACGTCCAGCAGTGTATGATGATACAGGTATGGAATTAGCTTGTTCTAACTGCAAAAGACAAAATAATGTAAAATATTAAATTTGTATACAAAAATACCGATTTCTGCTTTAAAAATTAACTTTTTTATTAAGCCATTGAATAATGTAATACATTATCATAAAAGGTTATAATACCAAGACTGAAGCACATGGCATGTTACTTTTAAACTGTATTTTTCTTATGAAGGACTATCTAATGTTTTCTCCATCACATGATTTGTTCGATTGCAGACAACTATGCATCGACACAAGCCAATTTCATCGTGTTGCTGATGATCTCGCTGCTCCATCATGAATCAGCCGTGATTGTGCTACATGATTCTGTATTGAATACCAAATTCCCGCACTTTAAAATTGAAAACCAGTCACCCATTTTTTTCTGATTTTAGCATTGGAAGCATTCTCTTTTTTGCAATACACATTGACATTTTTTTTATCATAGACTGTATGGATTTTTATTGATATACAAAAATAGTGTCTAGTTCCTTTTGGTACAAACATTAATCTCATACCAGTAAGTGATTATGGATTAAACATAAATGACCGGTGTGGATGGACTCCGGGGATAAAATGACACACAAGTTGAAACACTCTAGACTTGGGTTCCAGTGTATCAGGCTGGATGGTCCGGCCACCAGATGTTCCGGATGGCCAAAATAGTCTAGGTAATTTGTTCCGGTTCAGAACTTTGAGCCTAGGCTATTTGTTCCGATGCCAGGCAATATGGGCCGACCTGCTTTTACATTTATAAACCAATACATATTTTGTAAATTACAACGTATTATCAATAAAAATATTCATCTCGGCTATGTGTGTATATATTCTTTAATTCGTAATTCGCTTGTTTGTTGGCAAGCTCACTAAAATCGAAAATGTTGGTCAACGGTTTGATAAAATAGCTGTGAATGTCCCATGCATAATACTATATATATGAACGTGAACACTTGTCATCTCAGTTCCACATTATTAAATTCATTTGTACAATAATGTTAATATTTCACTGCACGTTAACATGGACGAGAGTGCGTACTCGACACTGTTGAAATACGTTGAAAATACAGAATATAAAGATACTGAAAATTTAACAGAAAGTGAAACTAGAGGCTCCCAGGAGCCTGTAATCGTTCACCTGGTTTTCAATTTGACATCTAATGTTGATAGAAAATGGGGGTGTTACACATAATTTTGAAAGTGGGCCACCCAAAGAGAATTTCAACTCAAATTTCAGAGTAAAAGATTTTCATCTGATTTTTATCTCATAACAAAATTAAAATTCCTAATAGCCTGGTGACTAGAGACATCATTTCCAAAATTTAATCGTCATGAATACTATACAGCTGTGTCATATATCATTCGACTCGGCAATGTTCGTACTTTCAAAATAATTTGGTCGTCGAAAGAAAATATGGTGCAGTTTTTCAGAAATCGAGGTCAAAGGTCAAAAAACATTTTTTATACAAAAATTCATTGAATACCAAATTTCAATTAGAATCCCTTTTTCATTATAGAAAGATGAAAAATTGCATATTTGGTTTTCCTTATTCAATTTTCTATCTAAAACGTCGGATGTCATCAAAAAATAATTGTTCTGTGCAAATTTATGTGTTTTCACAAAAAGGGGGAAGGATTTTCGCTTAAAAACCTGGTAATTTTCCAAACTGTCGATAGTAAAGCCATTAAAACTTATCCAAATGTAAAGAAAATATAGAAAAATATGTATTCTACAAAATAAATATAAATAATAGCCAAATTATAATGAGGAATATAAGTTTTGTTCACATAGATTTGTGTTGGTACATGTCCAATTAGCAACATTAACTCATACAAAACATACTTATAAACAAAAACACAACTTCTTGTATGCAACAAAATGCATCAACAGAATATAAATCAGCAAGAAATAAGGCAAAACAATTGTACAAGGCATTCTGAGTGACTGGAACTGCCTTTTTCATGTGGAAATTGGAGCTGTTCTACACAAGACTTATGCGAAACAAGACCTTTGCAGAACAATGAAACAGCTCGTCAAAAAAGTGTACATGATTATGTTGTTAGCACATTAAACGTCTTCTGCAAGGGTATATGAATGGACGTTTTTACATGATTCTGATCCTTGGCAAGAACATAAGTCAGTACATGTAAGGTTCTGCTCTGCACAAACACAGGACTTTTTACATTGCGATTTCCCCTTGCATGAACACACTAGATCACAGAGAAATTCTGCTGACATGCTTCCTTCAAAGTAGACTGGGTGCAAAGAATCCTTGACAGTTCGCCATCCGTATTCCATTGGTGAAGGCAGAGGTGATTTTACCAGACAGAAAGCATGCCAAACTTTGGTCTGTAATGAGGCACAAAGAATATGCTGACAAAGCGCCACTTCTGAAGGTGGTAATCTAACCAGACTTGCATCCCGACTTGTAGCAAGTTTTACTTGAAGTTTGTTAATGTTATGATGGGAGGATGCAAAATACTTCTTCTGATCATAAAGCCTAGCTACAAACCGTGAAGAGCATGAAATAGCAACATCTTTGTCGGGATCTCCCAAATTGTCTAAATCATGGAAATCTGATGCTTTCAGTATTTTGTACACTGACTTTGCCAATTCCAAAGAAGGAAGAGGTAATGTCACACCCAGAGAGAGCCTGTGCGGCAGGAAGAACTCTACATGTGATTTCTGAGAGAGAAGAACATAGTTCATGAATAGGTAAAAACCTACGACCGTCCTTAACACTAATAACGTTTCCCATTTGAACCCACAGTTCATTGGTGTTTGTCATCTGCTTATAAAAATAAATACAGAGAACAATCACATCTGTATCAGAGGTTTTGATAATGATCCTGCCTTGCTTTCTCAATTCTTTGAGCCTTTTGTCAGCATGTAAAGCCTGGAGGATCATACGGTTGTCCACCTCTTCTTGTGTGCTGTACAAGTCAGGACAGCCAAAGACTTCCTGGTCTGAAACAACGTTCACAATTTCCGGATTTCCAAATGAACCGGCAATGTAATACAGATTTCCAGAGGGCACTAATGGGTTACTTTGATTGAATTTGACAATGAAGTCACCAAAAAAGTTTATGAGTGCCTGCTTGTTTTCTTTGACAGATAGAAATTTCTTCCAGTCAAGAATATTTCTGCCTTCTATGACTTGGAACATCTTTGTATGGGCAGTCACTTTGGTACGACGCTCTCTTTCAGCCGACTTGATGGATTTTTTTCTGAGTTTTTTACGTCATACCGCCGGTCAAATACATCTGCTACTGTATGTGCTTTTGCAAAGCATTATGTCAACTGTCTGCAGTAGTCGGTAACAAGGTCTCCAAAGGTTCTATGTTTCTTTGCATTCATGCACTGAACTAGTGTCATGCCATCTCTGATGTAAGTTGTCAACGAAGGGTCAAAATCCGGCAAAGAAAGAACTGGGGAAACTTCATTTTCAAACTGCTGCACTAGATCTGATTTACAAGATTTCCTCATTTGTACCATCTTCATGGAACATGGACATCGGGATAGGCCCTACAGGATGTGAAAGAATGTTGTCAATCGTGACATCATCTCTGCTATTAGCCAAAACCAGAGCACGTCTGAAAACAATTTCTGGATTGATATGACCGGTTATGATTTCACCAGATTTGCATTTCAAGGATGTCTTTCAAATGTTTTCAATTGTGACTTTGAGATAGGGCTATAAAAACTCACAGATTGTCCTACAGAGAGAGCACTGTTAACAAAGTTTCTGCACTTTTTCTCACCTTCGTTGACAGCAGACAGCAAAGAATCCTGTACTTCTCTGGTAGCATGCATGCCTGTAGAAATATTCATGAGACAAGGAGGGTGGGCCTCTATATCAAAGGAGTCAGTCATGTTTTCGTTCAAATTGTTTACTATTGCTTGGACTTGTTCCTCATCTCGCTTCAAAGCTGTTTGCTTCATTTCTTCATGTGAGGTATTGCTGGTGCTTGTAATACCTGCCCTGTCGTTTATTGCACTACTAAATGATGCTATGAAATATCTAGTGAGTGTCCATCTAACAAGGGCAGATTTCTGATTCGTTATTCCTACGGTATCACCTGAGCCCTTCGAATCTTATATGATGTTTTCTTCAGTGTCCATATCGCTCCAAATACCATTGAAACTGCCGGATGTTTGTCTAATGGAAAACTCGCCTTTTTCAAAAGCTGATTTTATCTCGGCTGAAAGGTCGAGCATATCAAGTATATATACAGGCATCCATCTAGAGTAATGTGTACTGTTAGTAATGAAGAAATATGGCAACATTTTTGATGAAGACATCAGATGTGCCGACCAATCACCCTCCCGTTTTGCTCGTATATTTGACAACATAATTTGAACCGCCACCAGAAACATATCCCAGTATTTGAAAATAGGTGATGCATCGCATTCCCATTTTCTAAACTTACAGATTAGAGGCTGTACATGGTCTTCAAACAATTCTTCAACTTTAGTTAGTAGCACTGATGTTTCAATCGTCTGATCACAGATACTTCTATGAAATTCAAACAGCGCATTCCAGAACGCTGATGGTGTCTGATCGATGTAGTCAAAGGTCCTACACCAGTGTATGAATGCCGCATAGGGTTTCAAATACAAGTGTGAACCCCCTGACAGCCCTGTTAAATGATTTGCCAACCAACATAAGCTCAGCTGTATGTCCAGCATACACGCCAGAATCAACCAAAAGATTACGAAGACCGCCATCGGCCCAAAGTTTTCCTATCGAAGAAAAGAAACAAGACAAACTGTGAAAACCACCAAGTCTAAGAATATGGCGAAAATGAAACCATTGAACACATTTTTTGGGGTTGTGAAAATGTACAAAATCTGCTAGGGCAAGTAAATTCTTGGTTCGGTGACAAAGACATAAACCAAACATTTTTAAAGAAGACTCTAATTTTTGGGGATGTTGATAAAGTATAAAAAGATGATGTATACAATGCCATTTTACTAAACATAAAATACTATATATATACAAACAGATGTCTGAAGAAAAAATTATCCTTTCATTCGCTTAAAGCCTGTTTGATAAATTTATATAAAACTGAAAAAATGATTGCTGTCCGAAATCAAAGAATTGCAGAATTTCAATTACATTGGAGTACTTTTGAAAAACTGTTTGAGGATTGTTGACATAGTTTTTATTCTTATGTAAATTCCCTTTCCATAGAGACACCACTAAATACTAACTGATAGAGTCTATCTAAATATACTTTTCTTGTTTATATTTACTATACTATAGTATACTTTATAGTATACTCATTACGGGATAATTAAAACAATATGAATGCTTGATCCATCCAAATAATACTTTTGTATAGTCCAATTGATTGTTTGCACCAGGCCAGACCATAAAAGTTTTGTATATAAATGCCAATATAAAGTACAATCTCATCATTGAGAATGTCTTCTTTTTTTTTTCTTCTTCTTTTTAAAAATACATTAAATTCTTATCTACTTTTTTTCCTAATTATACAAAAAAATATTTATCACATATATCAATAGTAAACAATTTTAAACTCTGCAAAATACCTCTTTTCTCATCTTTTATATTCTAAAAAAAAAAAAAAAAACTCCAATGCAATATACATATGATTATATATTGGAAAAGATTGTAAGAAGATTTAATTGTACTTTACTATATAGATTGTATGATGTTTTATATGTTATTATATTATTGTACTCTATTCTGTATTGATGTATTTTGCAGTTGAGAAAAAAAAAAAATAAAATAAAAAAAAAAAAAAAAAATATGGCGATTGAAAATGTCAGGCTTTGACCATTTCACCTGTTGGGCAATAGCATAAAGTTGCTGGTCGAATGTTTGCATAGCATGCTCCTCAACTCAATAACTAAATTTGCCTCTTAGAATGAACAAAAATGAAAAATAACCACAACCTCAAATTCAAACAAACAACATTTAAAAGTCAAAAGAACAAAGACACATCAACAAATACAAAAGAAATCAATCAATAGTTAACGTAAATTAATCGAACATAAGGTGCACTCGAAATTCAAGATCAATATGTTGAACAAAGTATTCAGATCTACCGGGACCGGACACAACTTTCCGAAAAATTAAGTAAGGTAAAGATTTGTTAGTCTGTATTTTGGGTGGTATATAAAATCCCATTAAAGAAATTTAGATAAAAAAAGGTGTGTCACTAAATAGGGTAATGATTATATTTTTAATTTCTACTGGTTACTTAACTATTTATCAACTGGTGCATTATTGTACAGAATTAAAATCTGGTGAAACTACAAAATGACCCCATTTACAATATTTGTTATTGTTATTATTTTTCAATTATAGGTTTATTGTGTTAGTTTTTTCGCTTAATGAAAAAAAAATTATATGTAAACTTTGAATCCAATGCGAAAGAAATATATTTCTATACAGTTTTTAAATACCGGAGCAAAACTGCTAGCCACTCGAGGTCCAAATTTAAGTAAATTTTGCTACATGTAACTATACATAGAATTTTAGAAAACTGCACCATACGACTTTTTGACGACCAGTCTAAAATCAAAGTAAACTCATTTTCCTACAAGTATGCCAATTTTTAGCCGTATAGTATGAAGTGAAATTAAACTCCGTTAATATGTGACTTTTGCGTAGTTGGTCACCGGGCTATAAAGGAATAAACTGGCAGAAAAAATCTCACAGAAAAACCCAGAATATATGTTAAACTACTCATTGTCATGTAGCTGCAGTTAAAATTTGAGTTCATTTTGATTTATAATAAAGCAGCAATGGACAACTAAAGAAATTTCTATTTCTAGTAATAGCAGCCATTTTGAATGGAGGTCGGGGCTGTCGGACACAATTTTGAAATGGGACTACCCAAGGACTATCCCACCCAAATTTGGTTTAATTTGGTTCAGCGGTTTCAGAGAAGAAGATTTAAATGTGATCTTTCATCAAAATATGCCTAATTTGCATAATCGGTATAAATTGACTGAAAAAAAAATTTCACAGAAAAACCCAGAATAAATGTTAAACTACTCATTGCCATGTAGCTGCAGTTAAAATTTGAGCTCATTTTGCTTTATACTAAAGCAGCAATGGACAATTGAAGAAATTTCTATTTTTAGTAACAGCAGCCATCTTGAATGGAGGTCGGGGCTGTCGGACACAATTTTGAAAGGGACCCACCCAGGAACCATCCCTGCCAGGTTTGGTGTAATTTGGTTCAGCGGTTTCAGAGAAGAAGATTTAAATGTGATCTTTTATCAAAATAGGCCTAATTTACATAATCGGTATAAATCGGCTGAAAGAAAAATTTCACAGAAAAACCCAGAATATATGTTAAACTACTCCTTGCCATGTAGCTGTAATTAAAATTTGAGCTCATTTTGACTTATACTATAGCAGCAATGGACAATTAAAATTTCATCCCCCTTTTTTCTATTTTTAGCTTGGTGGCCATCTTGGTTGGAAGTCGGGATCAACGCACACAATTTTGGAAGAGGGCTATACAAATACCATTCCACCAAAGTTTGGTTGCAATTGGTTTCTGAGAAGAAGATTAAAGTTTACGACGTACGACGGACGCCAAGTGATGGCAAAAGCTCACATGGCCTTTGGCCAGGTGAGCTAAAAAGGAAGTTAAGGAAGCAAGCAAAACATTATGTCTCAAAGGATAACCTTTTATACTACGTTAGTGCAAAGGGAGAAACTAGACGAGTGGTTAGAAAAACAGGAAAGCATAGGATCCTTCGTGCTTGCCATTCCGATAGTATCGCTGGTAAATATATCTTCTATGTCTTTTTAATACCGAGTCAGACGTTGCATGGTATTACTAGAGTTATTGTATTTTAATGCATGCAGTACAGTTACAAAATTTAACTGTAAATTGTAATATTGAAATATTGAAAATATGAAACATTTGAAATTCAATTCACAACAGACTTTTTTAGAAGGTTCCTTTAAAAAAGAACATTTATATAAGAAATAATACATACAGTTGTTTTACGAGTGTTCAAATAATAAACAAATATGCATGTTCCAGAGGTACTGCGAATGTCAAGTGTTATATTGTAACAATATCAAACACACATACACACACTATCAACAAACAGGGTTGAAAACCTCAACATGAGACCACGAAGAACATCAATCATTACACACTGGTGCTATTATAAGTTATTTATGTTCCTATCCGTAGATATGGAGATTTTAACACCAAGTACACCCTGAGGCACAGCCGAAGTGTGTACAGGCTACTGAAGGGTGTTAAAATCTCCATATCTACGGACAGGAACGTAGATAACAAATTTATCCCCGGTTATAGTAAAAAATAGAACATTTTGGACGCTGGCGGCCCACGTAAAAGTAATGTTTTCTTTGTTTTTGGAAAGAAAAAGCAAACAATATGAAAGTTTTTAGTGTTTTTTACCTGGTGTATGGTACTACCTTTGGTAGAACCCTACAGTTGATCAAAGTAACAGCTTTATATTCAATATATATAGCCAAAATTAACTAAATTTGGTTTTGGAGGGCAACATCGCGAGCTTTAACGTCATATTATCCCTGTTTTGAAAATTATAACAACTTTTGATTGGCTAAATGGCTAGTTACATCCGTTAATATGGCCTAGCAACACCAGGGAATATGGGTTTTTTATACCCGGGGTATTAACCAATCAAAAGTTGTCATAATTTTCAAACCGGGTATAATGTTTATTGAAAGTTGTTCATTTTGTGGAATCACCTTTTTCTCAATGTAATCACATAATAATGCTTTCTATTTAAAATAGATATATGAACACATGGCATAATTCCAACATATGTATTTTTCAATTCAAATGAAATTAAATGACGTTGAAGGTGCATACCATTGTTCATTGTGCAACAAACCATCAGTTCAAGATGTCGTTGGATGTGATAATTGCATGGAGTGGTATCACTTTAAGTGTCTGTGCCTAACCAAGGAACCAAAGTCAAAAACGTGGTTTTGTGGCTATTGTGACTCTTAAAACCATACAAGAATGACAGAATATTGTAGAGTTTGTAATAAAAGTTATTTCTTCTTGTGCCTTAATTTACGTCAGTATGATACTTTTGTTGCATTAGCTATTGCATTCAACTTGGGTCGGAACAAATTGCCTAGACCCTGACCATTCAGCCTAGGCTATTCATTCCAACCGGCCCTTTTAGCCCATACCTGTTAACCCTCCCCCTTTGTGCGGGAGTCTCCCGTGTAAGAGCCTTATCTCCCGCATGGACTGGGTCTCCTGCGCGGGAGACATTAATCTCCCGCACACACCTTTTCCTCCCGCACGATCTCCCCCCAACAAAAAAATCAAGTACAATAAAATCTTGACCTACATTTTGCGATCAATATTTCTGGAAATTCCCCATCTGGAACTCCCGAGCTGATGAAAAACACCGAGAGATACGAATGGTAAAGGTGTTTAAATGATATCCGGTTATTGATCTGTTTGACAACTTTACAGGTAAATTGGGTCATGGAGATTAATTAAGGTGTTGATGATTATACAACAATTATCCATTGTTTGACAGTAAATTGGGGATAAGGAAGTGGGTTTGTGGCACACCCTTAGATGATTAGAAGTGTGATAGCGGCAATTAAAAATAGTTATAAACCGTTGTGCAAACAGGAGACGGACAACCTTTGATGACGAGGAAAACTTCTTATTTCGATCAAACGTGCAATGAATTCATCTCGGATTGAGTTGTTATGGCTTGTTTGGGACCAAAGCTGTTCAAAGTATTATTTAAGGACTAAGTTCCAGGATGGAATTGATAAACCACAAAAATGCCGAAACGTATGCTATCGCCCAACGCACCAGCAGCAAAGTGACTTTTTAATTTTAGTGCTCTATGACTTTATTGTTCAGAACATTCTGTCTTCATTGTTATTGCTTTGTTATAACCTTATGATTATGAATGATTATGAATAAATTATAAATACAGTTTTTATCCTTCATTCATCATATGAAACACTACTAATAAGACAGAAATGTAAAAAATATATATTGAAATGGGATGCAGACATGCAGTTGGTTCAATACTGAAACAAACAAAAAGAAAACATCAATTAACAATAAAAACATGCATTAAATACGTCGATAAAAAAAATCTCCAGTTATGAGACCAAATCTCCAGCCAAAAATTTACAAATCTCCAGTTGTAGCATAGCAACTCTATCACATGTATGCAACTACAAGGTACAATTTTGTGCGCTTAAAGACGACGCACAAAATCTCCCCCTTAGAAGAGTTGGTAGGGGGAAGATCTCCCCCCTAGCAGTTCCTAGAGGTTAATAGGTATGTTAGCCTAGTCTATGTTTCCGGCCAGCACATCTGGCGGGTCGGAATAAATTGCTTGCTACATCGGGTCTGTTCGCCCTAATTCATGTTTGCCTTGGGTGCGTTCACCCTAAAAGTGGGCCCATTCACCCTGATAATTATGCATAGTTTATTAAAAATAAATGAAGCATAAATGATATTTGATGGTTTATAGATAATAAGCTAAGAAATTCTTTTATGTTTGCAATTTGTTTCAACGTTGTTTTACTCATACTAAGCTTATATCGAAAGTGCATAATTTAAATTACATAATCAAAGCCACCAATTAATGAAAACAAAGAGATCAAAGATATACAATAATTCAAAATTAATAATTGTAAAATCAACAAACATTAATATTTTTTCTTTAAATTAATATTCTTCTATATCATTACTTCTTTATTTTAAATTAAAATATGCATTATGATTATGTTCACCTAAACCAACATCTTAAAAACGACAAATGCGAACACTGCAACCAATGAGAAGATGTCGAACATTATTTGTTAAATTGCATAAAATACGAAAATGAACGAGAAAGACTCATCCAGAAACTCTATTTCATCAGAGGAAACATTAAATTGGATTTGGATATCCTACTTGAAGTGAACTCGCCAGATATGGAAAATATCCTTCCAGCTCTGGTGAATTTCATCGAGGAGACCGATAGATTTTAAGATCAGAATCGCTTTATTTATTTATTTTATTTTTCCCGTCATTAATTCTTTTATTTTTATTTTTACACCTTTAATAATTTCTAGCGCCACCTACAAATTAACATTAGTGTAAATACAAGGGAGATAATAATGTACATGCACGATGAAGATTCCACAGCACATTTGTGATTACACTGTCATTACGACAAAGGTTGAAGATGTTCATTAAAATACTTCTTAATTATAATTTATAGGGGCAAACAGACCAACTTTTAGGGCGAACGAACCCAGGGCAAATGTGTAGTTAGGGCGAATGGACCCCTAGACTTGCATGCACAACACAAAACCTCAAAGAAACTTACATTGCGTCTTTGTCTTTCAATATGCTGTTGCTGTCGAGCCATAAAATCGGTACCAAGATTTTCAACAATCTTGGCACTAGCACTGCTGACCTTGGGTTTAAATGTGAAAATGTTGTCATCTAAATTAACATCATTTTTTCCAGACATGTTTGATCGAAAAGTTTCTGGATTTGATTTTGAATCAACTTTGTCCTTGAATAGTTTTTCTTTTTGAAATGATGCCTTTTGTTCAATAGAAAAATCATTGACTGAATCATTTGAAGTTAATTGTGCACTTCTGTTTTCATCTGGGCCTACTGACTGGCTAGTTGGGATAGGGGCAAGCGGTTCTCTTGTGTGCGTTCTCGTATTTAACATAAAATGTGGGGTTGGTACCCCTCCCGTATGATGCGTATCCAAGCTTTCCAATCTTCTCGAAGCTAATTTTCTGCTTGTTTTGCTTATCTTCGGAATAAAGGCGAGTGCTTCATTTTTTATCCTGTGTTTCCCCATCTGTACATCTTGCCATTGCAGTTGATAAACATTTCTCTCAGACAGGCCCAAAATCAAGAAGGAAAATACGACTTCAGTCTAACAACTTCCGTAACTATGGGTCGCCATATTGTTTTGGTGTCAAAAATACTCTTTAAAACACATTTATTTACGGTAGTGTCTCTATTATAAAACAGACACAATACAAATGTGTTCAATAACATTAAATGTGGATAACTGTCAACAAAGTGAACATTGATTATTCAAAATAAATTTCTTTTTTTTGTATTAAAGATTACAAGGGGAGATAATTGATGCAAAATGTCTCAAGTTAAGACCGAATTTAGTTTCAAAAAGATTGGGTTTGGAGATGTACACCCTGGTCGATTTGTGTATTCGCAGGTAATTTCAGGAAGGCATGCGCTTGGAACATATTGAAACTATTTAAAAGCAAATAAAACAGAAGGCTAGAGTAATCTCGTTGAGATTAGGCTTCCGAATAAATTTTCTGTCTGTTCTTCATTTCTTCGGAAGTTCTGTCTGTTCTTCATCTGATGAAGACAGAAAATTTCTTCGGAAGCCTAATCTCAACGAGATTAAGCCTAGAGTAAATAAATAATAAATAAATAAGCTTTATTTAGAGTCGGCATGGTTAAAACAACATACAACATAAGCTCTGTTGAGCTTTTAACCGACATACACAGACACATAATAAATAACAAATAACAAGCATGCAACATACAGCTAAAATACAAGACTAAGTAAGCACTACATGTAAAATACTAACAGTTATAAGATAAGCAAAAAAGCAGATTAAAAGCTAATGTTATAAGCTAAGCATACCAAGAGCTAATGTAGCAAACTATGAACAACTAAAAGCTGATATTATGAGCAAAGCATAACAATTTTATAAGCACAATAAATAAAAACTGGATATGACCTAGATGGTAGAAATTTAAACAAATTTAAAAGTCAGCACAAGCTGAACATTTACATACATTTCCATTCCAAGATTTTAAAATATTCTTAAACTGATTAAAATTGGAAATTTTTCTGAAATCATCAGGTAGGTCATTCCATAAAACAGCTGCTGCATATTTAAAACTATTCTTACCGTAGGTAGATGTTCGTACCCTAGGTATATCTACAATATTGGAATATCTAAAATTATATTTACAATCTTTAAAAACAACTAAATCATGTAAACAAGATGGTGAAAGTTTGTTTAAAATCTTAAAACATTCAATAGCCATGGTACGCATTCTTCTAACTTTCAGAGATGGAACTTTAGCTTTTTCTAATAACTCATCATATGTGCTCTCATAGTCCTCGTATATAAATCGTAAAGCCCTCGCCTGGATTTTTTCTAATTTAGAGGTATTACTTTTATTGCAAAAATGCCACGCCAAAGGACAAAAATTAAAATTAGACAAAATGAAAGTATGAAAAATTGTTAATTTATTTAATTTTGAAAGGAAACAACCAATGCGCTTTAAAACATTCAACTGTTGAGAAGCTTTACGACATATATTTTTAATATGATAATTGAGGTAAGACTTCCTTATAAATTATGGCACCCGCACCCCTAATCCGACCGAGATTCCTCTGCCGTCCGACAGCTTTTTGTTTCTCGACTTGCTGGAGCCGTGGGACATCAGAGCCTTACAAGTTGTTTCGGCCTTATGACAGATTCGGCCGTAGTTGATTCGGCCTTAGTTGATGCGGCCTTACGCAAATCCGGCCTTATATCAAATGGATGTTCCGGCCTTATCATATATCTATGCGGCCTACGGCAAATCCGGCCTTATATCAAATGGAAAAGAATAATTAAAAAATTAAAAGTTCTATTTAAATTTAAAATATTATTTAAATATTCATGGATATGATGAATAAAATATTGGAACTTGTAGTGTTTTCACAAGATTTACTCGTAACTCAATATGAAAAGCCATAATAAATCGTTATTATTTTAACAATTTTTTAATTAGTAATTTTTGGTAATAATGACGGAAATCATTTCCATTGAAGTTGATGATTAGAAAAACAATTCAGGTTGATATACCAAGCTGTCAACAAGCGAAATTCCTTAGATATTCTCTTGCAATTAATTAATATTTGTTTAATAGTCGTATAATTGCACTGGCAGTATGATTATAAGGGTTACCAAAAAGTAAAAGGAAGCCATACTATAAATTACTCAAAAAGTACTCCAATTCTTTTGATGAAACCGCACTAATATATGCACATTTTGGTGATGGTCCTACTATTTTCAAAACTATCAGCTATGTCGTTTCCTTGTATTGTGTGTGAGCAGAACGTCCGTCCAAAGCAGCATGCTTTAGAGTGTGAGTTGTTTCCAGTGGCAACACAGACTATGTAATAGTAGGACCATCACTTAATTATTTACTGAAATCATCACAATGTGTCGTTTTATTCATATATATCCATAGATACACATCATTCTTAACTGAGGCCGCATTAATTAACCAAGGCCGTATCAACTAAGGCCGCATTTGTTTAAGGCCGGATTTTCATAAGGCCGAATAGTTTTCAGGCTGGATCAACTCGAAAGCCATCAGAGAGCTCTACATACGGAAAACAGCGGATTTGCCCATGCAACTCTGCCTTGGCACATTTCCATGTTTCGTGGCTATCAGATTTTATTTTCTATCCGAAACCCTTATATAAATCGCTTCACCAATCATTTTTCTATTCATTCATAACCATCTTACCCTCAGAAAGTGGTGTTACACTCCATTACAGCACGATTTTGCCTTAGACCATCATTTCGCCATGTTGACTTTCATTTTCAAACCTACAAACGTGATCTCGCGATACTAACTGAAAGATGACAGCAACGCATTGCATGATGGGAGTTAATCTCGTTGAGATTAGGATTCCGAAGAGATTTTCTGTCTGTTCTTCATCCTAATCTCGTTTCAAGCCCTATTAAGGGTATTCTGGAAATTTTAAATTCCGATGGATATTTTGGCATGGACGGATAATCTGCAAAAATATTTATATTTCCTTACCTTTTACAGCGTATATCCGACAAATCTGCTGTAGAGCTCTCTGACGTCCCACGGCTCCAGCAAGTCGAGAAAAAAAAAGCCGTCGAACGGCAGAGGAATCTCGAACTACCGCACCCCCACCCAATTTTTTTTTTTTTATAAATTAATTTTTAAATTCATAATGTAAATTATAATTAAATTTATATAAATATTTGGTTTTTTAATCTACTTGCCGTCATTACTTTGATTTTTGATCATTCAGAAGAATTGTCGCTCAATGAAAACAAAATTTTACTTATGTCATTATCGTTGGTAGGTACAGAAATATGATTTATCGGTAATTTGTTAGTTTCCTTTGATCTTTACTACCCGATAAATTTAGTAACAACGTTCAGTTGACCACCGACTCGTGATACTAGAAATTATCAGCTGTTGGTCATTTGTCATGCACGGTCTAACGTGACGTCACTAAACCTTTCATTCGAAGAAAAGGTCAAAGCACAACAAAAAAATCACAAAGCTGTGTTAAAATTGTGAAATTACCGATAAAAAAATTTAGCATTTTTTTTCGCTCGACAAGGATTATCCTTGTCTTGTGAAAAAAAACCCTAATAATTAATATCTTATCGTCTTCCGTTGACCACATTGAACAGGAGATGAATCTGTATCGGTATCATATCTGTTCACCACTTTCTTGTAATTATTAATATTCTTTCGTTTACGTAAATTTATTCCTTTACTGCTTTGTGGACTACCGGAGTCCACCATTTATTCCCCTCATGATTAATTTAATTCAATGTTTTACAACCTGGCTACATACAATGTACCTGTATGTTATCCGCTATAATAAACGTAGACCACAATGATTATCATATGACTATTTCGATGGCAGGTTTAAGTAATATTTAAATGCCCATTGCAATCAAGTTCCCCTAGCCGAATGGTTAAGGCGTAGGTAACGAGTTCAATGCTCGGTTGAGACAGGAATTTTTCACAACGCGAAAGGTAAGTAATTGTCATATAAATTGTGTTAAAGTAGTGATAACGAATAGAAAAACCGTATGACACTCCAAATGTACAGAAATACGGATTGATATGGGGGTGTCAAATGGCTAGAGCCGATATTTTATTTTCCATCTTGATTTTTTTATTTGGGTAATATACAATTTTTGGGTGGGGGTGCCATAAAGAAGTATATTAACGAATTCAAAACTTAACAAAAATATCATACATCAGAAACTACAGGAAAGGTATAGACATATATGGCGTACTGAACTTTTTAAAGATCGATCAGATCAAGACGAAAATATGGAAACAAGTAAGAAAATTTCTTCGGTATTCTAATCTGTATCTACATCCTAGATATACACACAGAACATTTTTTCGGAATCCTAATATCAACGAGATTAGGAAACAAGCTTAGGTTAAGAATTTTTAAAAATTATTTTAAATTTGATATGGGGAGAGTATTAAAAATTGAAAATTATAACATCTTTTAGAATAAATGCACATGATTTAGAAATAGGAAAGGGGTTGGTACATGGGCATTAAGGCTAATGAAAGATTTTGTCAATTATGTAACACTGAAACAGAAGATAAACTCCATTTTCTACTTAAATGTTCATCAACCAGTGATATAAAAAATCCTGTTTTAGATATCATCCAATTATAAAAACTTTAATAGTCTAAACGTTGATAATAATTTTTTATGGCTCATGACATCAATTCAAAAAATATAATGTCAACAGCAGATTTTATTTTACCTACAAATTTGGCTTCAAATATTTACTTGTCCGAACCACAGATAAAAAACCTGACCTGGGCAGTTGGACAACTGTTAAATGTTGAGCACTATTATGTTCTAAGGGTCAGTCAGCACTGTCCCACAGCACAGGGGCCTTCTGTACTAGTATACATAGCAACAACTAGGCAATTACAATTTTGTAAAAAATGCAAGAACTTGAACCAAAATCTAGAATTTCAACCAACCAGAAACACAAAACCCTTGTATTTTTGGGTTAGAGGTTATGGTGTTTAACACCACTTTTTGAAGGTATATTTACAAATCAATACAATTTACCAGTATTGTATAAACTATATGATAGGCATCCAATGGTTCAAACTTGTTCTTCCCATAACAGCTTTGTTTCTGGAAAATCAAATAAAGGGGCCTAGTGGAAATGAATCACACCAGAGCATGCTAATAATCAATCATCCATCTCAGTATAATTCTTGCTTTGTCAAAAATATTTCCAGTAATATTACACTGAAATATTTGCAAATATAAACACAAATTTTTGCAAATGCAACTTGAGATTCTTCATTCCCCCACTGAAATTCTCAATATTCAGAAGAAAAAAAATAATTTATACTCATGTTATCTATACATTTAAAAAATCCTTCTACATGTACATGTATGCAAATTAAATTGAATGTACATGACGAAAGTTAGTGATGACTTTTGCTAGAAAATAATCATTTTCAATTGAACTGGTGAAGGATAAAGACCTTGTTGTGTCATGCAGTCCTTAAATAGACCATTTCCACATTCCATTTTTTTATAGGAGTTATTTCCCTTAGAGAGGGAAAAATGGCTCCCATTTCATGAAAGATCAAATGGAAAGGACTAAAGAATTTGAGTACCTATGGTTTTTTTTATTTATAAATTTGTAGATATTTACTACATTTATAATCAGTTATATGCTTTATTAACAAAATTATATAATAAGAGAAATGATATTTTAAGCAGTAACGCCCACTAATTAAGGATAATAATTCTTAGTCAATTATATTTTTTTTAATTTTTTTTTTTTATGCATATGCTGCTACTAATTTTTATAGTACTGCTAGAACTCTGCCTTAATTAAATTGTGGATTGAATAGGTCTCTGTGCTTGGTAGAATTAAAATACAACCATTATAACTATTTTTCTTAATAAATGTGATTTATTATTTTTATTTTGTTTGTATTGTCCTATCCAATGAAAAAATTATTATGTGAATCAATTGTATACTGTGATTTTATTGATTATACTGCTCATTGTGGGCGTCTTGATTGACAATAAAGCATTTGTTTGTTTGTTTATTTGAACTATGTTAGTCCAGGCCTTTCAATAAGGGGCAGTACCAGGAACTTTTACCCACTTAAAATGGTAATTGGTACCTCCTAATTTCAAAGAGTGTTGCATAAGATATTCATGAAAAATGTTCAAATTTTAAGAAAAAGTACCACCAGTAAATAGTGTAGTACTGGTAGACTTGAAAAATATTGAAAGCCCTGTATTTATACTTTGGTTGAACTTTGAATGAAATTGACACTTTTGCATGCATTAAAACTCTTTAAAACATGGAAAGAAAAACATATAATTTTAGAATCAAGTTGGAAATGTGCAAATGATATATTATATTTGTAAAAGATTGTTATTGTAAAAAGATATTTTGTAATGAATAATTTTTATGAATATTTTTTAGTGGAGATTACCTCCCCTTATATATTTCCTGTACCGACTGGGTCTTGCAGCTTACACAGATTATTGGATCTTTGAATTAGGATTTGAAATGGAAAGGCAGAGACAGAATACAACAAACGATACCAGTAAAATGTTTGTACTGTATACCTTCCCTGTATATTTAACAAACTGGACATACACTATGTTATGTATATATTTAAGTTTACATGCAGTATTTGCAATATTCCACTACTATGGTAAATTCCGAACATCAAATATGTTATCAGTGCCTCATGCAGAAGGACATCGTGTTTTGTTCAATGAACTGAGTACAACACCAAGTTTTTGGGATGAAGATTATGATCGGATACCAGATGAAACTGAAGATGTGATAGCAAAACTGTATTCTCTTCCTTGGTATTTCAAATTGACATGGATTTTCTACTGTATTGCTACTGCAGCATCAGTTTTGGTTACAGTAATGTTTTTTGCAGCACTTTGGCCACAGATGGACCACAAAGGAGGAATTGGCATGGAAAATCTACAACTTCATGGCATTAATTCTGTTATTGTGTTCGTAGATCTGCTTGTCAATGCCATACCGGTCAGACTGTTACATGGAATATATGTTGTGATATATGGAGTTATTTATATCATTTTTACTGCAATATTCTATGCTGCGGGGAACCATGCTGCGATTTATCCAGCTGTATTGGATTGGGGAATGCCTGGGAGAACCATCGGAATAATTTTAGGTGTTGCAATACTTGGTGTAACTGTCGTTCAGTTTCTATTGTTTTGTGTTCATAAAATAAAATTAGTAATCTATCATACCATTACACCTTGGTCAACATTGTAAAAAAAACTATATTTAAGCATGTGCTAATATGGTAATATATGCTGCAGATTTTTTCTGTATAATGCACATTGTATGCTGCCTGGTAGCTATGATATTTTTTTGAAGGGAGTACTCGGGAGGTCCCAAAAAACGTGTAAAATGATCATCATGCTTCAACAAAATTGATTTTGTTCATTTGCTATAAACTAATTAATTAATTGTTGTTTAACATCAAGTCAACAATACCTCATTCATGACAGAAGAAGTTTACAAACAATAAACCATGTAGGCAATAACAAGTTTATTTAGGTGGACAACTGGGCCTGTAGGCAGGTGTGACATAAAAATCTTATCTAAGATGGGACACTATGCCTATAGGCAGATGTGACATAAAAAAATTATCGAGGGTGAGCAACTAGGCCATAGGTAGATGTGACATAAACAGCTTATCTAGGGTGGGCCATTGCGTCTATAGGCAGATGCTGTGATTGCCACAAGAAAATGGGAGGATGGTGGACTTTTTTGCCTTGTAACAGGCCACCAATACATGGTGAGCCTCTAGTTGTTGGTATTGATGCCAATTTGATGGTGCATAAATTTAATTTTGCTTTAGATTTTTCGGTGTACTGTATCTTTGGTGTATTACAAGTTTAATTTTGTTTTAGATTTTTCGGTGTACTGTATCTGTCTAAGCAACCTTACATGAAGACTTGTTATCAGTATATGTTTTTTTTCCAATGGAACTGATAACTGATTATGAATATACTGATAAATATTGTACATTGTGTATATTGTAAGTCTGTGCACCATTATGGCTTCCACTTCAATTTGTTATGTAAACATTGTCTGCTGCAGCAAGCTCCCACCTACCAAATATTGTCACTGACATTTCGCCCAAATTTTTGCATTCCAAGCCTTCCATGCCTGGTGCAGGAAGTGGTGTGCAAACTTATAGAACATGTAAACATCAACAAAAAAAAAGTAGGGTATGTACATTTTTCCAATGGTTTTATTAGTTATTGTTCTTGTTATTTTAAATGTTTATATATCTGAAAAGAAGAATGTTTCTGAATGATTTATCTTTCTTTTGATACCAAATTTACGTCTAGAGAAACATTTTTTTCACAATGTTGTTGACCTCGATAGGTGCACAGACTTATAATATGGCTCTTTATGTCATTTACCAGACTTTATAAAAGTCAATATTTAGTGATATTGTGAATTTGATTGTATTATATATTGATTTTTTTGTTTTTGTTTATACAAATGTATTCAATTGTAGAGAAAATTTACAAGAAACAACATGACTCCTTATGCAAATTAATACAATGTTTTTTTGAAAGGACCAGTTTTCTTAGGAAAAAAGGTATTAGAAATACCTTTATATTATTTTGAGATTATCCTTTCTTTTTTTCTTTTATTTTGGTACATGTACTGATATATTATATTGTATGTAGATATTATTTTTCACCCAATAACTATAATATGTACTGGATAATATCTGCTTTTATATGATCATTAGTTTTATAATGTTACAAGTTACAAAAAAAATGTACCACATTATCTATCATGATGTTAGTAATATGATAATGGTTCTCATTGTATTCTGAATGTAAGTAGTAACATAAATATAAATGTACAAAATGTACATGCATTTTCTCATATTGTACATGTATTACAGTACAGTTATATTTCTTGTTCTTCAACAAACATAATGTACATGTATTACAGTACAGTTATATCTCTTGTTCTTCAACAAACATATTGTACATGTATTACAGTACAGTTATATTTCTTGTTCTTCAACAAACATAATGTACATGTATTACAGTACAGTTATATTTCTTGTTCTTCAACAAACATAATGTACATGTATTACAGTACAGTTATATTTCTTGTTCTTCAACAAACATATTGTACATGTATTACAGTACAGTTTTATTTCTTGTTCTTCAACAAACATAATGTACATGTATTACAGTACAGTTATATTTCTTGTTCTTCAACAAACATAATGTACATGTATTACAGTACAGTTATATTTCTTGTTCTTCAACAAACATAATGTACATGTATTACAGTACAGTTATATTTCTTGTTCTTCAACAAACATATTGTACATGTATTACAGTACAGTTTTATTTCTTGTTCTTCAACAAACATAATGTACATGTATTACAGTACAGTTATATTTCTTGTTCTTCAACAAACATAATGTACATGTATTACAGTACAGTTATATTTCTTGTTCTTCAACAAACATAATGTACATGTATTACAGTACAGTTATATTTCTTGTTCTTCAACAAACATAATGTACATGTATTACAGTACAGTTATATTTCTTGTTCTTCAACAAACATAATGTACATGTATTACAGTACAGTTATATTTCTTGTTCTTCAACAAACATAATGTACATGTATTACAGTACAGTTATATTTCTTGTTCTTCAACAAACATAATGTACATGTGTACAATTTGACATTAAGAGAAATATATTGAACAATTAGAAAATTTGTTTATATTTTTTTATGACTGCAAAATTTAGGCGACCTTTTAATATTATGTTATGGGTCTGTAATTGTTGGGGCCGTCATGGTGGTCATCGTATGGTAGTCGAATTTACACTTCCCATGCATTTAAAGCCTATCACCACTAACATTGTAAATTCAAATCCTGCTCAGGGGAGGTGTACTCGATGCAACATTAAGTTTGTCAGTGACTTGCGGCAGGTCTGTGGTTTTCTCCGGGTACTCCGGTTTCCTCCACCAGTAAAACTGACCACCACGATATAACTGAAATATTGTTGAAAGTGGTGGTAAACACCATTACTCTAACCCTTAGCACTTTCATTGTTGTTGTCCACCTGTATGACTGTAGACACAATGGTTTTAGTGCAACAACTTTTATTCTACTTGACCAATAATTCCAAATTTATCAAACAATAATCCTCAGCTCAAAATAAAGCCTGGGATCGATTAGGGGTGTGAGAGGGTTGTAGCCTTACTCATTTCCAAACAAGACACCCAAAGGTGCAAAAAAGGGAATTTTCTGTATTTCTACCTGGAGCATTTATTGTTCACCAGTTTTTAATGAGGTATATTTTGATGAATTCCTATCAGATAAATGTTTAATATTTACCATTTTTGATATAAAATGGTTCAAAATTTGTACTTTTTTCAAATTTATCATCCAATTTCCATGCAGTTTTTTCTTTGCATTGAATTAGACAATTTTAAATTCATGATAATTATTGGAAAACGGCTCTACTGGTACTATTTTATTATTGTCTTCTCCTGAGGGAACTGTTTTCTTTCCCATAGTGTTGTCTGGTGAGGTATAGTGCTCAATCCAATGGCGAGTGGACTGTACCTCACCAGACAACACTATTGGAAAATTGTTCTCGCAGGAGAAGACAATAATATGCTTAGTACATTATGTACATAACATCTCATACTGGACATAAAAAAAAACAATGCACTGAGGTAAGTTTATCGGCATTTACATTGCAAAACCTCACCATGTTGACAGCAAACGATAAACGGACTGCAGCACTATCTATTTTAAGGGAGGTAAATCTTGCCAAACATATATAGAAATAATGCTGGAAAATCTATTCCACAGCACAGGTATAGTCCCAGGAGAAAATCGTTTCAAATTGGTATAGTTCCCGTTGCTAGGTATAGTGACCCATTATCAAGATTAAGCATTAACTGCTAAAAAACAGTCAACACTACATCATCCAATCAAAATAAAGTATTTTCATATGTTTATGTACTAAATATGTATTAGAGAATTAGATTTTAAATCATGACAGTTTACTAGTGGGTTGCTATGACAGACCTTTTTTTACAACTTGTCTTGTCTTTACTATTCAGTTGGGAATATACCTGTTATTTCAGATAATGTTGTGTGCCTTAAATATTGAAAATCATTATTGTATAGCTTAAGCATTGTACAAAATGTACCAGGAATACATGTATATAAAGTCATGAGATTATTTTGTACATATTTTCCTATTTTATGGAGGATTATGGTTATTTTTACTTTAACACATTTACATGTAAGTACTAAGTATCTATATATCTCAACATATTTATGAAAATGTTATCATATTATTGATATTTTTTGTTTTAATACAGACAAATAAATTTTATTAAGAAGAATTATTGTTTTATTTTGATTGTAAATAATGAATTATTTTTACAAGAATTGCAGAATCATAAATGAAAGGAATCCTGGAAATTTGAATATGGTTTGGTTTATGGTGTTTAATGCCAATTTCAGCTATGTCGTGCCATTCAGTTTTATTGGCGGAGGACACTAGAGTACCCCGAGAAAACCACAGACCTGTCGCAAGTCTCTGACAAACTTTATCACATAATGTTGTATTGAGTACACCTCGCAATGAGCAGGATTCGAACTCACAACTTCAGTGGTGATAGTTACTGATTGCATAGCGAGTTGTAAATCCAACTACCATACGATCACGACCACAATGGCCCCAATTTGAATGTGATATTGCTGTTGTCACAAAAGTACAGTGGCATAACAGACATGTATGCACTCATTTGTTCACATGAAACAATGCACACATTTTAATCTATGTAAAATACAGATGAATATGTTTAAAATCACATAAATTCTTCTTAAATAACATTCCTGCCAACATATGGTACTTATTTTGAAAGTCGTATACCAAAGGATGTAAAAGTAGAATTTTTAAAGAGTCCACACTAATTATCATTTTTTTTTTAAACACTTCTTCAAAAAATTACACATGGGTTATGATTTATTCATTGTGGGATGTAATCAAATAAAAAACAATAAATACCACACTGTCAGAACAGTTCTAAAATCTAACAGAAAAACAAAAAATACCACACTGTCTGAACAGTTCTAAAATCTAACAGAAAAACAAAAAATACCACACTGTCTGAACAGTTCTAAAATCTAACAGAAAAACAACAAATACCACACTGTCTGAACAGTTCTAAAATCTAACAGAAAAACAACAAATACCACACTGTCGGAACAGTTCCAAAATCTAACAGAAAAACAAAAAATACCACACTGTCGGAACAGCTCCAATATCTAACAGAAAAACAAAAAATACCACACTGTCGGAACAGTTCCAAAATCTAACAGAAAAACAACAAATACCACATTGTCTGAACATCTCCAATATCTAACAGAAAAACAACAAATACCACACTGTCGGAACAGTTCCAAAATCTAACAGAAAAACAACAAATACCACACTGTTGGAACAATTCCAAAATCTAACAGAAAAACAACAAATACCACACTGTCGGAACAGTTCCAAAATCTAATAGAAAACAAAAAATACCACACTGTCGGAACAGCTCCAATATCTAACAGAAAAACAAAAAATACCACACTGTCGGAACAGTTCCAAAATCTAACAGAAAAACAACAAATACCACATTGTCTGAACATCTCCAATATCTAACAGAAAAACAACAAATACCACACTGTCGGAACAGTTCCAAAATCTAACAGAATAACAACAAATACCACACTGTTGGAACAATTCCAAAATCTAACAGAAAAACAACAAATACCACACTGTCGGAACAGTTCCAAAATCTAACAGAAAAACAACAAATACCACACTGTCGGAACAGCTCCAATATCCAACAGAAAAACAACAAATACCACACTGTCGGAACAATTCCAAACAGAAAACAACAAATACCACACTATCAGAACAATTCCAAAATCTAATAGAAAAACAACAAATACCACACTGTTGGAACAATTCCAAAATCTAACAGAAAAACAACAAATACCACACTGTCAGAACAATTCCAAACAGAAAACAACAAATACCACACTATCAGAACAATTCCAAAATCTAACAGAAAAACAACAAATACCACACTGTCGGAACATCTCCAATATCTAACAGAAAAACAACAAATACCACACTGTCGGAACAATTCCAAAATCTAACAGAAAAACAATAAATACCACACTGTCGGAACAATTCCAAAATCTAACAGAAAAACAACAAATACCACACTGTCGGAACAGTTCCAAAATCTAACAGAAAAACAACAAATACCGCACTGTCAGAACAGCTCCAATATCAAAATCCTATAGGAAAATCGAAAAAGGGAAAAATAGATACCACTAACACAAATACAGGACCACTCATTTTCTTGGCTTGGTACAGACATTTTCAAATCAATCTTGCACCATTGATTTCACTCTATAAATTAATTTATTTTAGTACTTTTTCAAATTGTTAACATCTCATATGTATTTGGTAGAATATTTTAAAAATCTATCAAATAATTGTTTCCTTATGTTCAGTAAATAAGGGTAATAACAAAATTACCGAACTCCAAACAATCTTACAAAGGGAAAGTCAAAACTCTTAAGTATATAAACAGACAAAATCAGTCAACAACCGGAAAACTGTAATGACCCTGACTTGGTACAGGCATTTCTAAAGAAATGGTGGGTTGAATCAGATTTTAAAGCGTCAAACCTCCCGCTTTCATTACGACTCAAAGGTTCCGGCTGTCACTATAACAGTATTTATAACAATACTGGAACAAAATAGGTAAAATAGTTGTCAAAGCAGTACCAAATTCAGTGAAGTAAATGTCAAAAACACTTACGTCACACATTGATAAAAAAAATATTTTTGACATTTTTGTTGACCTCCTTATCTTTATACATTTTCACTATATGAAAATGCATCGTTTATTATCGTCTCTGCAGAGACGGAATATATTTCGACAAGATCTTGGTATCGGAATAAAAACTTTTTAAGAGATCGAATAAGGCGAATCTTTTTATAGCCCTGGTCCAGTAGCCTGTTTCTCAGATGAAGATGACGTTTCAGGAAATCAGAATAATTGCTACTGGCCCTTGCATAACGAATCAATTGCGAGATGTAAACACCATATGCAGGAGAAGCTGGTATATTGCTGCACATATTTGGAAAATTTATGATTTTAAAATTGAAGTCGTCCCGTTTATCATAAATTTTAGTACTGAGTTGACCACTGTCGTCAAATTCGAGGTACAAGTCCAAAAATGATGCGGACGAAGCTGTATCTGTGGTCTCTTTAACTTCCAGCTCTAGAGGATATATCAATAAATGATCCCCTTTTTTCCTATCGTGCAACCCAGAGGTATGAGGTTTCTGATGGTTTTTGGAAAATAATCAAGTGCACCACTGGCACTGGCATATAAAAGACATTATATAATGAGTGTGTCATAATGTGGTCTTATTTTGTCATGCGCTTGTAAACAGAATGGTTTCCGTGTGATCCTAACGGATCCTTCTCAATTTTGAATACAATGATCCGTGACACCGAAGAAAGGCTTGCATTGGTTTGGAGTATTGCAACTCTACCCATTTCCAAAAAAGATATCCTAAGGTGCAAACATGGATGTTTCTGTTATTTGAACACTGAGAGCTTATTTTTCATCGGATTTTTATGGGTTTTTTTTATTTATGAATTCCTTAGAAAAATCCCTTTCAGAAAAATGTGTAGTGTTATCATCTCGTAAATATTACCAAATGGTGCCCAAAACGGAGAAATTTCAAATTTTAACTTGTTTATTTTACATCCAATTTTGATTCAGTTTTTTTTCTTTGAATTGATTGAGCTGAGACCTGTGGGTTGTATGTCCACATATTTCCTCTATCGCTTTTCATAGATGAAGTCAACAACAAGAGGACAGCAAAAGCCAAATTTCAAAATGTGAACTTTCTTATTTTACATTCAATTTTAATGCAGTTTTTTGTGTGAAATGATCATCTTTACGGGTTATTGATGGACCATAAACATATTTTGCTATTTCATTTCAAAAGGGGTATAAAATTTCGCATAGTTGGAAGGCATATTTAACTACCGTATTTTATATGATACAAATGTCCAAAATACAATGGGTCCAACACATAATAACTGTCCAATAATTTACTGTGTCCACTCTTGCTTTTGATATACACTAGATACGATAACGTAGCCCTCAGTCCGCTTTTGCTCCAGCGAGGGTTACGATTCGGTCCCATTCAACGTAATGGAGCAAATTAAAATTTTCGTTCCGTGAATATTTCAACTTTCTTTTCGCATATGTGGTCATAATTTATTATTCCCTACAATTTTTAAGTAATGGTGATACGAAATAAGTGTTACAATACCTGTTTCTACCTTCACGATCGATTTCGTAACCGAAAATTGTTTCTTGTCAGGCCATGACACCTTACGTAGACTCTCGTGATGGGCGGAGCCTATCCATATATAGATCCGAAAGCCAAATATGGAAAACTTTTACTACGATGTTTACGGCAATCGATCCAAATAAGGATATCTCCAAAACGAGGCAAGTACACGTGAAATAGCAACTTCTAAACAAAATGTCGGACAGAAAGAAGATTTCATGCATTAAAATGTTCAGATGGATATAAGTCTACCATGGATTGATGCAGCGTTTACTTAACACCTCAAGCTTTACCTAAATATAATACTTTCACCCCCGTTAATTTTTCCAGCCACTTCAACGGAATTAGGACAAAAAACCGCCCGGTGTGAATCACTCCGGGCGCTGCTCCATTACGTTGAATGGGACCGAATCGTAGCCCTCGCTGGAGCAAAAGCGGACTGAGGGTTACGTTATCGTATCTAGATATACAGGTGTCAAACCACTAATTCACCAATCAGAGCTTTTCAAGAAAAAAGTTCCTTTCACTTTGTAGTATTGTGAAAACTACTGAATGGAATGGACTAATTAAAATTGATAATGGAAGTTAAATAAATAGGGATTATTTTGAGCCCAAATTTGATGGATTTAGTTGTATTTTAATACCCCTATGGAGGATTTGATGCATGACCTATAAATACTGAATTTCTTGGGGATGACCGAGCTATTTTTAGAGTAGGTGTTTTCCGTAGCATGGCATTTCACTGCAAGATTTTAAACATGCCCTGAAATTTTGACAGAACGTAGAGGAATCATGTACGTTTCAGAAAATATATGGTCTTGGAAAGGTTAAACTAAGATAAAATTACCAGGTAGGCTCGAAAAAACACAAATTTAGTAGAAAACCTTAAAGAAATTAATTAGTGGTTTGACACCTTAACACTTGTTCAACTTGTCGACATACTGCGGTCGTATCATGCTTCCCTCCGCTTAATCCGTTTATTTGCTGCAATCAACACATCCGTCCACAGGTACATATGCAATATACAATCGCCAACTTTTATCTATAGTATAGATCTACAAGATTTTTTTGTTATTAAATATGTCAATGACTTACAGAAGAGCTGTGGTTTTCTCCAGATATTCCTGTTCCGGTAAAACTGGATGCGACAATATGTATGACTACATATAGAAAAATTAAATCAAGAGTACCCGAACAACTCAGTAATTCACATAAGGGGCAATCAAAAATGGATACTCCAGAGAAACTAGCAACATGGGATACACAAGACGAAGAAAAACGAGACAAAAACACAACACAATATGTGTTGGACACCACTATACGCAAACAAACACAAATAACGTAAATAAGATATGAGCCATCCTACAATCAACAAGAGGTAAAAACGAACCGAACATCGTTTTTATGCGGAAATCGTAACGGACACCTGACTAAAGGTCAGGATGGGCTGTTGCCATAACCTGGCGACGGTAAGTCGCCTTTTGTTACAAAATGTATTTTTTACATTTTAATTTTCTCTGCACAGAGCCAATATGAACCAACCTTGGCAGGAATGGTCCCATTCTAAATTGTATCTGATAGGTTCGAACTATATCCAAGATGGCCACCGTGACTAAAATAGATAATTCTTAAATAAGCCAAAACTGCTTCATTTGAAACAAAAATCTTATCAAATTTCAAACATAAGAGCGTATAGTGAGAAGATTGTGTCGATTTTTGCTGATTACAAGAATAAGGCATATTTTTAAGGTTTATTCACGGTTAGCCTCTTGTTTTATTTGTTTTTTTTTTCTGTTGAATTCCTTTGAAGACTTCCTATAGTCGGTTTTAAAATCGAGATCTGATTGAACACAGACTGTGTATTAATAACCAGATGAGCGATACAGACTCATGTGAGCCCGGTGGCCGTGAGCATAAGTAGTTATATATGGTTGAACTTGTTCAACCATATTTATGCATGAAATATTGACCTGTGACTGTTAAGTACAATAAACCATCAATCTAGCTGTAATCATCTATACAGTTTCATTCAAATGTTTCGTTCTGATCCACGTCCAATATAATAACAACATTGTTACTAAAATATGCATACTATCTTCTTTTAGCAAACATTATTCAATCACTTTATTTTTTTTAACAGATTAAGATTAAACGAGTAGTACACGCTGAAGCCATTGTCAAAATTCTTTGATAAAAATCATTCGTTCGTTCAATTTTACATCTTCTCATGCACGTGTCTAAAAGATCGTGCATGATTTTGACTTTATGAAGAATTTTATCAACCAGTACACATCAACTATGAAGTCACATCGATCTTCAACTTCAACTTCAATCAGGTTACTAAGTAACATCCGCAAGCAGACATCTCACTAAGGACTATATTTACACGCGCGCACAGCAGAGCCTCAAAGTTTAAAAGAAACAACATATTTACACTGTACAAGTATATGGAAGTTTAGAATACACCCTTGACTGTCACCTTGAATGCGTCCAAGTCCGGGACGCTATTTATATACATTTATGTTTGTCCTTATTGTCTGAAATGAGGTGATGGACTACCTTATACATGAGTGTTACGTCTGACCTTTTTCGCCTCTGTTCTAATTTTTCCCAATTTAGATCTTTTACCATTTTCGTTGTGCTGTCAGGTTTTTTGTAGTCGTACGGCTTGTTCAGGACAAATCTTGCTGCGTTCTTTTGGACATATTCTAATTTGTTGATGTTGCTTGTTGTATGAGCGTTCCAAATCGTTGAGCAGTATTCTAATTTTGATCTTATAAGGCTGGTATATGCTCTATCTTTTACACTAGATGGACAGTGTTTAAGATTTCTTTTCAGGAAACCAAGTACTTTTGATGCCTTCTTGCAAGTTTGGTCGATGTGCAAGTTGTACTTGAGGTTGTTACTGAGTTCTACTCCATGGTATGGTTGATGGTCAACTTTTTCTAGAGTCTCTCCTTGCATTTTATAAGGCAAGTCGGCCTTTGATCTTTTGTTTGTCGTTTGCATTATTGCACATTTGGAAACATTGAATTCCATTTGCCATGTAACTGACCAGCTTACGAGTGTGTCCAGGTCTTCTTGCATTAGTTGATGATCTTTTTCTGTGTGTATTGGTCTATATATCACACAGTCGTCTGCAAACAATCTGGCGGTGGAATGGAGATTGTCTGCGGTGTCATTGATGAACACCAGGAATAATGTAGGGCCGAGTACTGTTCCCTGGGGAACCCCCGATGTTACATAGGAACACCTGGAAGCTTCCCCATCTACGACTACTCTTCGGATCCTTTAACTGAGGAATGCATCAATCCATATTCTGGTGGTTCCATCAATGCCATAGTATTGGAGTTTCTCTGATAGTCTTTTATGAGCAACTTTATCGAAAGCTTTTGCAAAGTCAAGGATTGCTATGTCGACTTGTATGTTGTTGTTCATCCATTTGGTGATGTCGTTGGTTGTCATCAGGAGTTGGCTTTCGCATGGTCTTTTTGCTCTGAACCCATGTTGATTTTCATTGAGGATGTTTTGGTTGTCTAAGTGGTCCATAATTTGTGATACAATGATATGTTCTAAGATTTTTGATGCCACTTATTTTAATGACACTGATCTGTAATTAGATGGTTTTGAGCGATCCCTTTTTTAAATATTGGAACTATGTTGGCATTTTTCCAATCTTCTGGTATTTGGCCTGTGTTGATCGACTGTTGATAAATTTTTGTAAGAATAGGTGTGATGATATTGGCTGTCTCTTTAAGTATTCTTACTGGAACTTTGTCGGGGCCGGTTGTTTTACTCGGGTTTAATCTATTTAATGCTTTTTCGACACCTTTTTCGCCGATTTTGATGTCCTTCATTGGCTTAAATGGCGAGTTTCCTTTCGATGGCATATATTGGTGGTGTTTTCAGTTGTAAATACTGATGTAAACTGATTGTTTAGCATTTCAGCTTTCTGTTCTGCAGTCTCGGCTAATACTCCGTTGTTCTTAAGAGTGCCAATCCCCATTTTGTCTTGTTTCCTTGATTTTATATATTTCCAATATTTCTTACTGTTACCGGGGTATTGTCATTTTCAGGGTCTAACATGTTGTTTAGGTAATCCCAATAGTTCTTGTGTAGTTTATTTCTAATTAAGTTTCTGATGTCTTTGAAAGCTTTTTTTGTGTGATGGTTTCTTGATTTTCTTGCTTTTGTTGTATAAGTGTTGTTTTTTCCTAATAAGTCTTTTGATATCTGTTGCCATCCAAGGTACGTCGTGGTGTTTCCCTATTTTCTTTCTTGGAATATGTTTTCCAATGGCCTCTTTAAATTGTTTTCAGTTTTCTTCTACTGTGTCAATGTTTGTTCCTGATTCAAATTTGACAATACATTTGTCTCTGGATGATATGAGATCCTGTTTGATTCCTTCTCAATTTGCTTTTTTATAGTTGGGCACTGATCTACTTCGCTGTTTGCTAATTCTTGGTGTTATATTTGTGGATACTGATAATACATCATGGTCGCTTTTTCCAATAGGTGGACATGTGGTGGTTCTTGTAACAAGTGTTGGATGTGACGTTATCATGAGGTCTAATATTCTGTCGTTTCGTGTCGGTAGATCATTGATCTGTCGTACATAATTCGAACATCAACGAAATGTAAAATCTCTCGTGTGTGACAAGCAGATATTTTAATATCACTTTTGTTCTGACATGACCATAGCTCGCTATGATGCTGGAGCCGCCTCTTTTTGTATACATGTAAACGTGATAATAATTTTTTTGTAATTCTGAAAACTCGGATTTAAAACATGTTAAACTCACCATGAACTTGTTCTAGATGGTGTGTTTTTCTTTATTAGTTCATACCAATTACAACGTTTGTTTATTAATTGAAGCTTAAGGTATATTTAATGTGCATATACGAAAGCGTGTTTTCCGCCTTTTTAATATTACCAGTAAGAATATCAGAAATTTCGTTACTTTAAATCCGAAAAGATCATGTAATCTTAAGGAAAATCATAATATCAATATTTAATTATATACATTGTATTTTTATTGGGTCACACAAACCTTTAATGCAGTTCATGAAGAATCGATAAAAACATCACTTTGATGTAATCATTAGACCATTTTATTACTTTTAAATTATATTCACTTCAATATTCTAAAGGATCTTGAAAATCGATAATTCAATTCTATCCTGATTTTCAACATTCAAACATGACATGTATACATACACATCGCATGTTCAGATGTTCCGCTTGTTTAATGCCAGTTTATGAGGAAGTAAATTAGTTTATATGTCTATTAACATTGAAACTGATTGAAATCAACATTTAAAAGATACAACTTACGGATGATTTAGTCTGTTTCCTCCTCGATTTACCCAATTTTGTCAACATTCCTCCTACTTGAAATTTCACCGACATGTTTATTATTTCCTCCCTTTAAACCATGTATATTGTTGCCGAGCACGACATAATATTTCGATTTTCTGTAATTGGTGTAATGCATCATTGACAAAGGACCCACAAGGCATTCTAATAACGAAAATTTAAATTAATATTCAATTTTCCTTTTAAATAACTAGTTACCTATATTACACATTTGTTTGAATGTTAGTAATGATATAAGCAAACATTTATTTACCCAAATTTTATTATTCTATGTGTCCATTAGCACATAGCAAAAAACTTGAGATCAATACATACAACTTACAAGGTATGCCCTTTCACTTTTTGCGTCTCAAAGAGTATTATTTTCTTAAAGCTCCTGAAACTGAACAGGACCAATATTTAAGGAGCATTTTTTTTTCGAAATTTTGCATCATATAAATGTATGTCAAGTCCGTCAATGGGCTGTAGTAGTTTGGTTTATTTGCTCCACCTTTGGTTTATGTTTATTTAATAGATATATATTTTAATTATGATGTTCTAAAACATTTTTTTGCTTTCTTTATATGAACTTTTATATACATAATTGGAGGAGCAACAACAAAGTCCAACATAATTCTCTCGTATGGTAGTTGGATTTATAACTACCTATGCAATCAATGGCTATCACCACTTACCTTGTGAGTTCGAATCCCGCTCAGACGAGGTGTACTCGATGCAACATTATGTGATAAAATTTGTCAGTGACTTGTGGCAGGTCGGTGGTTTTCGCCGGGTACTCCGGTTTCCTCCACCATTAAAACTGACAGCCACGATATAACTGAAATATTGTTGAAAGTGGCGTTAAATACCATAACCTCAAAAACAATTCTCAGTTCTGTTGAATGTTATGACACTGGTGTTACAGAAATACAATTATCCTTCTAGATGGATACACCGTCTTTCTCTCAATAATTCCTATCCTGAAACATTACCTTTAATGGTTCCGTGGCGTTAATCCGAAGGTCCATTAGTCCGAAGGTTCGTTAATCCGAAGGTCCATTAGTCCGAAAGTTCGTTAATCCGAAGGTCCATTAGTCCGAAGGTCCATTAGTCCGAAGGTTCGTTAGTCCGAAGGTCCATTAGTCCGAAGGTTCGTTAGTCCGAAGGTCCATTAGTCCGAAGGTTCGTTAGTCCGAAGGTCCATTAGTCCGAAGGTTCATTAGTCCGAAGGTCCGTTTGTCCTAATGGCGGCCACCCATACGTTTGAACTCCGTTCAGAATAACGACTTACAAAGACTGCGTTATTCGCGGGAAACCGAAGACACAAGCTTTGAGTTTTTGTGGCTCAAAAAGGAAAACTCGTGTTCAACCCTTTACACGTATCTGGTAAAGGGTACTTGTATATTTCGAGCCATGGTACACGGTATTCTGGAATTACATAGATGTTTAATTTGGTACGCGTATGCTTAAGTTGTTGCGGTAGTTGATTGGAGTTTTCAATATTCCGTAATAATTGGTATATATTTGAGGTTACACTCCGTATTTTGCGACCATAAGTTGTACATTAGAACGTCTGTTTAATGATTTTATGTACATGTATTCTCTTTTTAATGGAATGTACTTGTCCCTCACAAAACTTAATTTCAGATGTGCTTTTATGTTTTCTAATCCCTTTCTCAGAGATCGTCTCTTTTGTGTCGTACCAAAAGGGACTCTTTCAGTACTGTATTTCGTAAAGAGTAAATGACAAGTCTAAGACTATTCTGAAGTTGGATCAACAACGGGTCTTAAAAATAATCTTTGACTAAATATCTTTTAAGTTTTAAGCTTAAGCATATTTGGTTAAGATCAGAGTTTTAGTGGAGGGTTTACTTCATTGGAATGATTTCCATATACAAAAAATGTATTTCAGACGACGCGTTTTTTTTCGTTTTTTTAGACTTAGCACGCTTGGATCCATAATTACAAAACAGGGGTTTGCTGCAATTTTTGGCGTGTTTTCAACAAAATGTTTTAAGTTTTACCTATATTTGCCGATTACACATTTTTTTTGTTAGCAAAAGCCGGGCGTACAGCCTACAACCCACCTGGATAGGCCACTGCTTAGTTAGGATGTGAATATGAGTATCTTGCTTCTCTTACTTAATTTGATAAAAGACTGAATATTAAATAAATTCAACACTGTTCGATACCTATCCTTTGGTCGAAAAACAAGACTAACGGTCCTTCGGACTAATGAACCTTCGGACTAACGGACCTTCGGACTAATGAACCTTCGGAGTAATGGACCTTCGGACTATCGAGCGGTCACCCCTTTAATTGCATTCATTTTTTTAAATAAACATTATAACTGGGTTGCACAAACCATAATTCATTTTTAAAGTGTCACGTTTAAAACTTAATTTACACTTTGAAATTACTTGATAAGTACATGAATTTAATTTACACTTAAGGTTTAATAGAGACTTAAGCTTAATTGATATTTGTGTAACACAGTCCTGAATTTTAACAGAAACTAACAGTCAATAGCAAAATTACACATCTTAGTCAGCCTGGAAATTAATAATATTGTATATCTATTATATTTATTTTAATTTTGAAAGAGCATAACAATAATACAAAAAGCACATGTATTGTAGTTCAAACTTTTAAGGTTTCACTTATTGCTACATCTCTATTTTGTTAAGGAATGCCATTTTCATTGAATAGTGAATCAATGACCCATAATCTGTATAAAAAGAAAGTCTAAAGAATGATGGTCAACAATTTCACCAATATCAATAAAAGAACAACCACTTCTCAACTCAAACAGTTGGACAGACACAAAGAAGACCACACCATATGGCGTTTGAAACCAAGATCATGGCTTGTGTCAGGCACCAAAAATGTGGTTCTGTAATTTGTTTTCGTCTACCTCCTTTCCTTGTTATTCACCTCATTTGATAACTCGTACTCGAATAACAACGAAGCCACTGAGTGTATATAGGTTGGTAGGTTTATTGTGTTTAACGCCACTTTCAACAATATTTCAGTTATATCGTGGCGGTCAGTTTTATTGGTGGAGGAAACCGCAGAAACCCACCGACCTGTCGCAAGTCACTGACAAACTTGTTGTATCGAATACACCTCGACATGAACGGGGTTCGAACTCACAACTTTAGTGGTTATAGGCACTGATTGCACATGTAGTTGTAAATCTAACTACAATACGATGACGACCACGACGCTCCCCCCTTGAGTGTATATAAGCCCCCTGCAGAAAACGATTGTGAGCATCTTAAAATCTCATTCCGCTATTCTGATATTTTCTTATAAAGGATTTAGAAAACTGTACGGTAAGACAGGAGTTTTACAGACACATGATTATTACTGACGGTATAGGCAAAGAAAAATATAAGAAGCCATTTGTACTTTGATGGAAGTACTCTTAAGGGTTTGCTGGTGTCACCACATATACTCTGCAAATATTACAATCACTGATTTCTGACTAACGTATTCATAACTACGAAGTTAAAATTGTATTAATCTCATATCTACGATTGAAGTAGCCTAAATAGATATAGTCAGATAAACATACGCTCAACACAATTATTAGATGTTATTCTACAAAAAAAAGTGAAGTGTTTAGTCTAGAATCTATATATACATGTATAAAATCGAAATTTCTTGTCTTCTGGTGTGCCAAAATTTATGTCTATAATATGAATCGCTCTGTCTTTCTCGTCTGTTTTGTTTTACCAAACTGATGTGGATGCTCAAGCATACAAGCTCACATGGAAGCAACACCACTGATCATCAACAGTTAGTCACAGTATTGTACGTCGATACCAGGGGCGGATTCAGGGAGGGGCGCGCGCCCCCCTAAAATTGGTAAAAATATGATTTTTTTTGGCGTAAAATCGTGATTTTTCACATGAAATACCCCAAAAATTTCGCGCGCCCCCCCTAAAATTGGAAAAATATGATTTTTTGGCGTAAAATCGTGATTTTTCACACGAAATACCCCAAAAATTTTCGCGCCTCCCTCTGCTCGGCGCAATTTTTTTAAGTGCGCCCCCCCTAACTTGAAATCCTGGATCCGCCCCTGGATACGTCATGGTAATAATTATAACATAAGTTAGTCATAGAGTTCTACGTCATGGTTAAGTATATCATGAATAATTATTCATAGTTTTATATGTCATGGTTATATCATGAACAATTATTTAGAGTGCTGTACGTCATAGTCATCATGAACATTTGGTCTTATTGTTGTACGCCACGGTTTTATCATGAACAGTTATTTAGAGTGCTGTACGTCATAGTCATCATGAATATTTGGTCTTATTGTTGTATGCCACGGTTTTATCATGAACATTTGGTCTTATTGTTGTACGTCATAGTCATCATGAACATTTGGTCTTATTGTTGTACGCCACGGTTTTATCATGAACATTTAGTTAGAGTGTTGTACATCATTGATATATAATGCACAGTGAGTTCAAGTGTTGTATGTCATGGCTGTGTCATGTACCGTAGGTCCTAGTGTTGTACGTCATGGCTGTGTCATGTACCGTACGTCCTAGTGTTGTATGTCATGGCTGTGTCATGTACCGTACGTCCTAGTGTTGTACGTCATGGCTGTGTCATGTACCGTAGGTCCTAGTGTTGTATGTCATGGCTGTGTCATGTACCGTACGTCCTAGTGTTGTACGTCATGGCTGTGTCATGAACCGTTGGTCCAAGTGTTGTATGTCATGAAACATTGGTCCTAGTGTTGTATGTCATGGCTATGTCATGAATCGTTAGTCCTAGCCTTGCATGTTATGATTGCATCATAGAACAGTAAGTCACAGTGTTATACCTCATGGCTATGTTATGACCCTTTAATCATAGTAATGTAAGCCTAGCACAGCTGAAGTGTGAACCCGATACCCACATGAAGTGTAAAGGTTTCGAGACTATGACATCTAAAAAAGGCGGTGGTTTTCACCGGTCAGTTCGTAACTGTTCTTGTTTAATTGTTAAAAGTGCATACAAAAATACATGTAAAAAAAAACAAAAACAAACAAACAAACAAACAAACAAACAAACGAAAGCATATTTATGTTCAGTGACTGCACGGCCAGATCAGAGCCTATCAAATACCGTCATAAATCAATTCATATTTAATATATAATAACTATAATAACTCACCTAACCTAATGATATCTACACGTAGGTATCAGTTGTGTCCTCGCAGTAAAAAAACATTCTTCAATAAAGGTACCTAAGTTCTTTAAAACTTGTTCATGTTCATTGGTAAATAACCAGACAAATTTTGATAATGTGTCCATGTATCTAAAATTTGGACATAAGTCAATAACTTTATCGAAAATTTTTACTCTAATATTTTCATATAAAGGACAGTCGACAATAAGATGTTTCTCATCTTCAATATCTCCCTTAGAACAATTTGTGCATTTTCTTTCTGGTCTTATAATATTCGTATATCTGCCAGTTTCAATATTTAATGAATGAGCACTGACTCTTATCTAACAGATAGACTGTCGAATTTTAAAATGATTAATTTCTAAATATTTCTCTTTCCCAAGATACATGATTGATTGATTTTTGGTGTTTAACGCCACTTTCAGCAATATTTCAGCTATATCATGGTGACCAGTTTTAGTGGTGGAAGAAGCCGGAGTACCCGGAAAGAACCACCGACCATGGGCAAGCAACTGGTAAACTTTATCACTTGTGACTACGAGTCGAGTGCACCCTTTTTGTAATTTACAAAGTCGGACTCGAACTCACGACTAAAAAGATACAACAAACATCAAATTGTGTATATATTGTCTTTTTATATATATATTTTACTCATCTTTAATTATATTTTCGTAAGAAGAGCTTAGTTCGGAGTTTATATATACATTGTATCTAACACGTATTTTTTTTAACCATATACTTATAGATAAAACGACACCATACGAGTTGTCTCTCTTTGAACATAAAATACTGAAAACTTTCACCAATATCGTGATAAACCATTAATCTTTACCACGATGAATCGTGAAGCTATATAAAATCGAAAACGTGATTTATAACCTTATAATTTTTAAATCAAAAATATCAAAAACAAAATAATTCCAAAAACCAACGAGTCATAAATTTTCAATCATAGACATATCATAATAAAGGCCATTTAAGTTAAGATTTAAAATATACATGTAATTACTATAGAATCTCATCTTAATCTATGCCCCATAGACAAGGCTATTCTTGATTTTCGATTGACACTCTCTTATTTGAATTTAATTAATTCCGTATTCTTAAGAGATTTAAAAACATTAAGATATGCTAGATGTTTTAAAGTATGTCATTTTTGTAGTGGTCATTTTTGATTTTCGAAAGCTATATATTATTAAAAAGGACCGTCCGATGGATTTTCCGTATTTTTCGGGATGTGATCCCTTCAGTTGGTTTTGAGACAAGTATATGTATATACAAAATCTCATAAACATATAAACAATGCACGTTTGTTTTCAGTGAGAATCTGTTTGAAATAGTTCCTATTATAATAACAGCACAACAAGTTTAGCTGGTCATCAAAGGACCACTCCATCCCTTTCATTTATTTATAGCCTTTAAAGTGTCAGTTGGTCAGACAGCATCATCAGTCCTAGTAGCCATGTTGAATTTCACATTCGGACTAAATACAAAACAAAAGTAAGTCGTGGTTGGAACATGCGCTAAGTTTGTTATCAAAAGGTCTAAAATATTCAGAAACAGTTATTGGCATACGGCCGATACAATCTGATTTAATATACATGTATATTATTTCAAAAGACGGACGCAAAGAAGTAATTCAACATTCAAAATGTAAAATTAACTCAGAATGAACAAGACTTCAACTATGCATTTCAACAGTTGTCTTCGGTCGGACTAGAAACATTTTCCGTTGCTTGGCATTGTACGAAGTACTTTCCTGGATTAACCTTCATCGGGTTTGCTCAGTGTTTTATTTTAATTTTGCTAACTGTTTTTAATTCATAGGAAAACGATGTTGATAGCTGTCATGTATTCTTTTGAATACTTTCCTTAATTCTGATAGTTTATTTCATATTATATGCAGTTAATGTTATACTCAGAGTTTCGCAAAAGGTCTGTCAGCTTTATTTTCTGAAAAATTACCAATATAAATCACCAGCTCCATGCCACACTCGGGTACATATAAGGCATGATTTGGAGTGGACGTGCATGCTGGGCATACGCCCCCGAAATTGGCAAAGCATATGTTCTGCAGTCTTTAATTTATCATAATTAATTCTCCAAACCCCCGGGGCTTCCAGGGTGCTTCGAACCTCTTTACCAGGGCTCTATCCTGAACATGCTAAGAACCTATGATGTCCCCAACCCCTTGCCCTGGATCCCACTCTAACACCAAATACTGGAGTCTCACCTGCATATGACTAATTGTTTTACTTTCAACTTCTGTCACACATCTTGCTATCCGACCCAGGTTATCTTTTATATATATATATTACACGTTACTCGAAGCCACTGTTGATAACTCAGCTGATACTTTTATTCTATTAAAGGAGAACAACAGAGCCATCCAAGGTTTGCCAATTGATATTGCAGTAAAAGTTCAAATTTCAAAACCATTATGCATGTTGTTTAATAAATCTCTCCATCAAAATATTTTCCCAACAGATTGGAAATTAGCCCATGTCATTCCTTTATTCAAAGCAGGAGACAAATCATTTCCTTCTAATTATAGACCAGTCTCATTGCTTTCCTGTGTTAGTAAACTTTTAGAAAAAATAGTTTTTAAACATATTTTTAATCATTTACAGGGAAATAAATTATTGTGTAAATTTCAGTCAGGTTTCTTACCAGGTTGCTCTACTACCCATCAACTTGTAGAGTTATATCATAGAATTTTACTAGCTTTAGACAGTAAGCAATTTACAAGTGTAACGTTTGCCGATATAAGTAAAGCTTTCGACACTGTGTGGATAAAAGGGCTTTTACTCAAATTGGAAAGATATGGTATAGGGGACAATTTGCTTATCTGGTTAAAAAGTTACTTATCAAACCGCACACAAAGAGTTGTGATAAAAGATGCTCTATCAAGCATTGGTCAGCTTAAAGCAGGGGTGCCTCAAGGGTCGGTTTTAGGTCCGTTATTATTTTTGGTATTTATTAATGACATTGCAGATGGTATGACTGGTTTAGGTAGATTATTTGCAGATGATACATCGATTGGGCACATTGCAAATGACAAAGATTCTTTACAAGACATGGTAAATTTAGATTTAGCTTACCTAAAAGATTGGTCAAAACGTTGGTTAGTCAAATTTAATCAAAATAAAACTGAAATTATGGTCTTCAGTTCCAGAGACACAAAACTTCATTTCAATTTTGACTTTGAGGGTGCTTCATTAAGAGATGTTGAATTACATAAACATTTAGGTGTTATTTTTAGTAATGACTGTAAGTGGACCAAACATATTGATAAACTTATAGAAAAGTCTTCTAAACAAATAAATGTAGTAAGAAAACTTAAATTTAAACTTAAACGAAACTATCTTGAAAAAAATTATTTAACATTTATAAGGCCAATTTTAGAATATGCGTCTGAAGTTTGGTTTAATTGTGGCCAATTCAATTCAAATCGTTTAGAAAAAGTGCAAATTGAAGCCGCTCGTATTGTTTGTGGTTTTCCCAGTTACGCTAGTATAGCATCTATTTACAAAGAAACGGGATGGGATAAATTGAAAGTAAGGAGAGAAGATAAAAATCTCACATTATTTTACAAAATTTATAATAATCTGGCACCTGAATATTTATCAGATTTAATACCACCTACAGTTTCTGAAACTTCAAATTATTATTTACGTAACAGTCAAAATATAAGTCAACAAGTAAACAGACTTGCACTTCTTCAACAATCTTTTTTTCCTTCAACTATTAAGCTGTGGAATACGTTGGATCTTAATATCCGACAAATCCCTATTTTAGCTCATTTTAAGTCAAAAATCCGTCAGATATATTTTCAAAATGTGAAAAAATCCGCATACTTTTCATGTGGTAATAGATATCTTAGTGTATTACACACGAGGATAAGAAACAAATGTAGTTCATTGAAAGAAGACTTGTATAGTACTAATTTAATTTCAAATCCAAACTGTATATGTGGATACCAAAACGAAAATGCGGATCATTATTTGCTATTTTGTAATCGTTATATTGTATATAGAAATAAAATGTTATCGTCATTGGCAATACTGAATATGAACGGGGTAGAAATAAATGTTGATACTTTGTTATTTGGAAATGATTTTCTATCAGATGAAACAAATTGTGAAATATTTTTAATTATTCAAAGATATATTAAAGATACTGGTCGTTTTTCAGTATAATTGTAACAAAACAACCAGGTGAATTCACAGGCGCATGGGGCATGGATTTCGTTTCCTCCTCTCCCCTTTTCTCTACTACCCCCTTTTTTTTCAAAATTTTCATATAAATCATTCCTTTTTCAAAATTTTCATAATCATTCGTTTTTTCTTCATTTGACAATATCAGTAGACGTCATACATCATGAATAATACGTGTATTCTGTGTCCACAGTTTTTCGACTGATACAGTATAAGAGAGAAGGTAAGCAACTCCATTTTCATATTTCGCGCCATATCGCTCACCTCGGTTGGGAAACCCCCGTGTTTTTTTACATTTTTTACCTTGTCTACATATGGCACTGTCATATCAAACTGTTTCTAAGACACTTACCTAATTGCCCATGTTCGGATTTCAGTCGGTACGTCGATCTTTTCCAAGAAATCTCGCCGAGAATAGCGAATCAGCTTCGTTTCTAGGTCAAACTACATCATATAAGACGGAAGTACAAGAACGGGAAACCTGGGCTTTTTACGAATGGATTACCTGCAATGAAAAACCCAGATACGAAATAATCCGTCTGCTGTTATGTTTTTTCAGCGGTTTATATTTCCCGCCAAAACATTCAGGGAAAAATATTCGGAGCGCATCTGGGTTTTTCATTGCAGGTAATCCATTCGTAAAAAGCCCAGGTTTCCCGTTCTTGCACTTCCGTCTTATCAGCTTGCCTCTACTTCAAATTAGTAAAATCATACCCAAACAAATACATATTTCAGGGGGTAAAAAATAAATAACTTGTGTAACTATTTGAACGTGAAATAATAATTCGTGAACTTCATTTTTCGCGCATTTAACATCCTCGCGAAGAAAGCGAAAATTAAATACCCACCAAAATAACCACTTATACGGTAAAATAGGATTTTTTTTTCTGGATTTCAACACTGATTTCTGTCACTGCTGAAAAGTGGAGTTACACAAGTTATTTATTTTTTACCCCTGTAAGACAGATTATTGTTTTATAAAATCAGTGACATGAAATGAAAAAGAAATAGCCCCCCTTAGTTAAATGGTCTTACCGGCTCCATTACACATTTGTATCAGTTGGGAGCCCTTTTATTGAGGAAGGGGGTAAAATGCCATAGTCCCATTCAATAGCTGTTCTCAGCTTCTTCTTCCTTTGTTTTTTTTAATTTTTTTTTTAATTTTTTTTTTTAGTTGTATATGTATTTGTTTGAGTATGATTTTAATAATTTGAAGTAGAGGCAAGCTGAATATTTCTTTTTCATTGAAATTTTGACTTCAGTTCCAACCATTCAATCATCTATTTCTCAGTTTGAATTTCTTTTTGAACAGTTATTTACCATCAAATTATTTCAATGTTTCCATATTCAGATGGTCGTTGTGCCATTTTTACGAAATAATCCGTCTGCTGTTATGTTTTTTCAGCGGTTTATATTTCCCGCCAAAACATTCCGGGGGAAAAATATTCGGAGCGCATCTGGGTTTTTCATTGCAGGTAATCCATTCGTAAAAAGCCCAGGTTTCCCGTTCTTGCACTTTCGTCTTATATGATGTAGTTTGAGCTAGAAACGAAGTTGCTTCGCTATTCTCGGCGAGATTTCTTGGAAAAGATCGACGTACCGACTGAAATCCGAACATGGGCAATTAGGTAAGTGTCTTAGAAACAGTTTGATACGACAGTGCCATATGTAGACAAGGTAAAAAGTGTAAAAAAAACACGGGGGTTTCCCAACCGTGAGCGATATGGCGCGAAATATGAAAATGGAGTTGCTTACCTTCTCTCTTGTACTGTATCAGTCGAAAAACTGTGGACACAGAATACACGTATTATTCATGATGTATGACGTCTACTGATATTGTCAAATGAAGAAAAAACGAATGATTATGAAAATTTTGAAAAAGGAATGATTTATATGAAAATTTTGAAAAAAAGGGGGTGGTAGTAGAAAAAAGGGGAGAGGAGGAAACGAAATCCATGTCCCATGCGCCTGTGGGTGAATTCCCTTACAGGTATACCATTTTGAAAAAAATGTTAACGTGGTATTCGAATGATCATAATTGAAAATAAAACCTCTGGATGATCTTTGAAAACTATTTGATCTTACAAAATAAATAGAAATATATATACCTACCATGACTATTTTCCACAACTAAATCCCAATAGATGAATGAAAGTTAATATGTCCATTGCCACGTAGTACGCATTTGGGTCTGTTCGATATGTATCAATAGGTTATCTATATGTTGATCATATAGTCAAGGAGGCTCCATGAGGGTTTTAATTGTTTTACTGTTTATATTTTTCTTCATGCCTTCATTTACTATAAACGTTTACTATAAATTTGTGTAATTAAATATTATTATGTTCAATTGTGTATTTTGAAATATATGTAATGGGAGAAGACTGTCTAAGTTGTTTAACTTGTGTCTTATCCTTTTGTCTTTTTGAACAAGAAAATATGTTTAAAGTAATTGATACGGAGCACAATGAACTAAACAGTGATGGTCAATAATCTCTATTCCTCCTCCAAGCTCTATTTTTATGCACGCAAGTGCGTCGTTGCGTCATTGGTAGGTATATCACTAGAAGGTGAGAGGTGAGTTTTATTTTATCAAATCAAATCATCAACTAATCTTATGGACGAACACGATAGATGAACCGCAATGACAATATCTCACCGACGTGGCCTTACCATTATAAAGCTTTGCAAATTTCGTAGCCGTACTGCAAAATTACGGTTGTTGAATAAGGCCATGCGAGAAAAAAAATAGTGTTCCCTCAATACAATATCTTGTTCCCACAATAAAGATATTTTGTTCCCACAACATATTATCTTGTTCCCATAACATATTATACTATTCCCTCAAGATATTATTTTGTTCCCACAAGAACGACATTTTGTTCCCACAAGAAAGATATTTTGTTCACTCAATATATTATTTGTTCCCACAACATATCATCTTGGGACAGGTACACAAAAATGAGGCTGGGTTAAACAAGTTTTGTGACAGTTCGTGACGGGACTGTAGTCTGTATGACTATATAAGTTGAATATTTAGAGAGAGATTTTAGTTGCTTTTTCTGTCTGATTATTTAAGGATTGATCGCAATTTTTGTTCGGTTCATGAAGAAATAACCTCAATCAGGTTGTACACACCGTGTAACCCGCGTAGTGGGTTACGCAAGGGTGTGTACAACCTGATTGAGGTTATTTCGAATGAACCGAACAAATAATTTCGGACAATCCTTATATATTAATTCAAACTTTTTTTGATATGATATTGAAAAATATATTTATTTTTTCCAGATAAGGCAAATAATCGGTAATCAATTCAAATAACCTCAAAGATGCCTCAGTCATTTAAAGAAAATCACCTGCTGATAACGGCACGCAACGCCTTGAGAACGACGTTTATTTTTAAATGTCGTACATTGACAAATAACCTCAACTTTTTAAACCAATCAAAACACGTATAAAATGACATGTGACTCTAAAATTAATTTATTATACTATGTCCCTTATATGTTTATGTTCGTTCTACCCTTGGTTAGGGTTATGGGGGAGGGTTGAGATCTCACAAAACTTGCTCAACCCCGCCACACATACGTGTAGATGTTCAAAGTCAGGAGCCTCATCGACACTAAGTGAATCACAATTGCAATTTTGAACAACAGCATTGATACTCTATTAATTTGAAATTCGATATATTGATATTGATATTCTGCACCAATTTTGAGTTCTGTTGTCCCAAACTTTTAAAACAAGGATTCCATGGGCAGCACAAAATAAAAGAATAATTTATTGACTAAATAACGTGTACTAAAATATGTATTTTACTAACATAAGCCTTTTTTTTTTCTTAATCACAATAATTCGACTGACACTGCAGACAGGTTCCGTTTGCCTTTGAACCCGCTTCAAGTCTCGCCTCAATTTTTACTATTACAACAAGAGGCTCACAAGAGCCTTTATCGCTCACCTTGGACCATGTGTAATGTCTCTCAGACCTGGGTAATATTTTGGCATATTACCTGGACATTATTATACTGAGTGTCTAATTGTCCAGGTAATATGCCAAAATATTACAGTACCAAATAACACTACAGAAACTTACACGAAGTATAATAATATACTATGTTCGCCGCTTCCGCCAACTTGGATCGAACCCTGATTTGCCGGACACAAATTGAAAGGGGACCACCCAAGGACTATTGTGACCAAGTTTGGTTCTAATTGATCCCGTGGTTTCAGAGGAGAAGGTCTTTGAATGAAAAGTTAACGATGGACGGACGGACGAACGGACGACGGACGCCAAAATAATATATTGAGGGAACAAGATAATATGTTGTGGGAACAAAATAATATATTGAGGGAACAATACGATATGTTGTGGGAACAAAATAATATATTGTGGGAACAAAATAATATATTGTGGGAACAAAATAATATACTGAGGGAACAAGATAATATGTAGTGGGAACAAAATAGTATATTGAGGGAACAATACGATATGTTGTGGGAACAAAATAATATATTGAGGGAACAAGATAATATGTTGTGGGAACAAAATAATATATTGAGGGAACAAGATAATATGTTGTGGGAACAAAATACTATATTGAGGGAACAAGATAATATGTTGTGGGAACAAAATAATATATTGAGGGAACAAGATAATATGTTGTGGGAACAAAATAATATATTGAGGGAACAATACGATATGTTGTGGGAACAAAATAATATATTGAGGGAACAATACGATATGTTGTGGGAACAAAATAATATATTGAGGGAACAAGATAATATGTTGTGGGAACAAAATAATATATTGAGGGAACAATACGATATGTTGTGGGAACAAAATAATATATTGAGGGAACAATACGATATGTTGTGGGAACAAAATAATATATTGAGGGAACAATACGATATGTTGTGGGAACAAAATAATATATTGAGGGAACAAGATAATATGTTGTGGGAACAAAATAATATATTGAGGGAACAATACGATATGTTGTGGGAACAAAATAATATATTGAGGGAACAATACGATATGTTGTGGGAACAAAATAATATATTGAGGGAACAAGATAATATGTTGTGGGAACAAAATAATATATTGAGGGAACAATACGATATGTTGTGGGAACAAAATAATATATTGAGGGAACAATACGATATGTTGTGGGAACAAAATAATATATTGAGGGAACAATACGATATGTTGTGGGAACAAAATAATATATTGAGGGAACAAGATAATATGTTGTGGGAACAAAATAATATATTGAGGGAACAAGATAATATGTTGTGGGAACAAAATAATATATTGAGGGAACAATACGATATGTTGTGGGAACAAAATAATATATTGAGGGAACAATACGATATGTTGTGGGAACAAAATAATATATTGAGGGAACAATACGATATGTTGTGGGAACAAAATAATATATTGAGGGAACAAGATAATATGTTGTGGGAACAAAATAATATATTGAGGGAACAAGATAATATGTTGTGGGAACAAAATAATATATTGAGGGAACAATACGATATGTTGTGGGAACAAAATAATATATTGAGGGAACAAGATAATATGTTGTGGGAACAAAATAATATATTGAGGGAACAATACGATATGTTGTGGGAACAAAATAATATATTGAGGGAACAAGATAATATGTTGTGGGAACAAAATATCTTTCTTGTGGGAACAAAATAATAAGTTGTTGGAAGAAGATATTATATTGAGGGAACGATTTTTTTTTCTCGCATGGCCTTAATCAGCAACCGTACAAAATCGTCCAATCAAACCATTTTATATATTGGATACCGTGTTCATACAGGAAAAGGTTTAACACCGTATGGGTCTTTCCTTGGTTTAGATGAGGTACATATCATATATGAGAGGTGTAGCAAGTGTAACCTGGGTAACAGAAAGAAATATGTCCACAATAATTTTGTTTATACGAAAAACTGCAGACGAAAGATAAACAGATTGTATGTACAATAATGGTTAATCTTAAGACAATATCATCTGGCTGACTGGCTGGCGCATAGAGTGATTCATGTTGTTAGTGGTCATAACACAATGCTATCCTACAACTTAATTTAAATGGCTGAAAATAAGAAGTTAAACAGAAATGGTCGGTAATATCACCAACGCCAACAGTATGAAACACTCCTGTGATAAACCTTGAAAAGTAATGATCGACAATATAACCAACCACAACAATACTAACCAGTCTGGCAAACCTCGACCAATAATGGTCAAACAATATAACCAACCACAACAACACTAACCAGTCTGGCAAACCTCAACCAATAATGGTCAAACAATATAACCAACCACAACAGCACTAACCAGTCTGGCAAACCTCAACTAATAATGGTCAAACAATATAACCAACCACAACAGCACTAACCAGTCTGGCAAACCTCGACCAATAATGGTCAAACAATATAACCAACCACAACAACACTAACCAGTCTGGCAAACCTCAACTAATAATGGTCAAACAATATAACCAACCACAACAACACTAACCAGTCTGGCAAACCTCAACTAATAATGGTCAAACAATATAACCAACTACAACAACACTAACCAGTCTGGCAAACCTCAACCAATAATGGTCAAACAATATAACCAACCACAACAACACTAACCAGTCTGGCAAACCTCAACTAATAATGGTCAAACAATATAACCAACCACAACAGCACTAACCAGTCTGGCAAACCTCAACTAATAATGGTCAAACAATATAACCAACCACAACAGCACTAACCAGTCTGGCAAACCTCGACCAATAATGGTCAAACAATATAACCAACCACAACAACACTAACCAGTCTGGCAAACCTCAACTAATAATGGTCAAACAATATAACCAACCACAACAACACTAACCAGTCTGGCAAACCTCAACTAATAATGGTCAAACAATATAACCAACTACAACAACACTAACCAGTCTGGCAAACCTCAACCAATAATGGTCAAACAATATAACCAACCACAACAACACTAACCAGTCTGGCAAACCTCAACTAATAATGGTCAAACAATATAACCAACTACAACAACACTAACCAGTCTGGCAAACCTCGACCAATAATGGTCAAACAATATAACCAACCACAACAACACTAACCAGTCTGGCAAACCTCAACTAATAATGGTCAAACAATATAACCAACTACAACAACACTAACCAGTCTGGCAAACCTCAACTAATAATGGTCAAACAATATAACCAACTACAACAACACTAACCAGTCTGGCAAACCTCGACCAATAATGGTCAAACAATATAACCAACCACAACAACACTAACCAGTCTGGCAAACCTCAACTAATAATGGTCAAACAATATAACCAACTACAACAACACTAACCAGTCTGGCAAACCTCGACCAATAATGGTCAAACAATATAACCAACCACAAGAATACTAAGCAGTTTGGCAAACCTCAACTAATAATGGTCAAACAATATAACCAACCACAACAACACTAACCAGTCTGGCAAACCTCAACTAATAATGGTCAAACAATATAACCAACCACAACAATACTAAACAGTTTAGAAAACCTCAACTAATAATGGTCAAACAATATAACCAACCACAACAACACTAACCAGTCTGGCAAACCTCAACTAATAATGGTCAAACAATATAACCAACCACAACAATACTAACCAGTCTGGCAAACCTCAACCAATAATGGTCAAACAATATAACCAACCACAACAATACTAACCAGTCTGGCAAACCTCAACTAATAATGGTCAAACAATATAACCAACCACAACAATACTAACCAGTCTGGCAAACCTCAACCAATAAGGGTCAAACAATATAACCAACCACAACAGCACTAACCAGTCTGGCAAACCTCAACCAATTATGGTCAAACAATATAACCAACCACAACAAAACTAACCAGTTCTCTGTCGAACCCCAAACCAGTAATGGTCGACAATATAAAACAGAAACAAGGACCACTCCTCAGAAGCCAGTAAGCCCATGGAAATGTCAGATCTTACTTAGGACATTAATAAACATGTGGTGTTGCCAAGCCGGTTAACTGTGTCACTATATTTAACTAATTAATAGCCAAGACAAGTATATATTGTTGAACACCATTGTTCTAATTTTTGTAAGATCACTATATTGATACGTCTAGTGCTAATATGATTATTATCAATTAGTCATAAACATCAATAGCAATAAATATTGTTTGTTATGTCTGGTCTATTAGTCAACCATTAGTGTCGAACTTTTCGTACTTAATCAACTCGTACATAATGGTTACCTGGCAAGTTTATTTCATTAGCGGAACCGTGGATTGATGGAACATACTATACAATATAATATCTTGGTCGTAACCACCATTGGGGCAACGGAGGCATGTTCATCGGCTGAAATTACATAAAACTTAATGGGGCCGTCGTGGTCGTGATTTTATGGTGGTTGGATTTATAACTACCTGTTCAATCAGTGCCTATCATCACTAAAGTTGTGAGTTCGAATCCCCATGGTGGGTGTTACTAAAAGGCGGAAGCGGAAAACGGAACGGAAAGAAATGTTCAGATTGGCTGAATTTTTATTTAAAATATTTGATACACTAAATAAAAATGCACTTTACAGTATAAAGACCAATGAAGAAGACAGTTTTACTACTACTGAAATTGTGTTAGTTTTTTGTTCGTTTTTGGTGGTTTGGTTAAAAATTGAAAAAAAAATGCTCATTTTTATTTAACCCGAATAATCCCCGGCGGCATTATAATACATTCCGTACGGTCACTTCATCATCGTAAAGACATTGGGTGCAGATACTTCATTTATCATTTTGTTTTCATTCAAATCCCATCGAAACAGACGCGAACATGATGAGTTCAAAATTCAATAAATTAGTAGTTGTATAAGTTAAGGGAATACGATACAGTAGGGATTGCCAATTGATTTTTTCATGAAAATTCGTGATTTGGTCAATTTCGACATGCTCTTTCCAAATATGCAAAGAAAAATATACCTTCGTGACTTAGTTTTCGAGATATTTACGATCGAATTTCGACCATTTTTCGACAAATTTTTAAAATACGGATTTTTATAGCGGTAAAGAAAATATCACAATTTCAAAACGGTAAAAGATAATTGCATCCGGTTTTTTGCAATAGCTTCCTATGATAATTTCGTTCAAAGATGATGAACATGTACATTGCCAATAATAGATTAAATAGTCCAAAAATTCTACTTATTTGTGGAATATGGATTATTTAGTGGTTTCTTCATGAATAAATTTACATGTAGAAAAAAAATGACAATTGATATTTTCTTAATATTTTGTCATGATATTCTCGCAATGATTTTATTTAGAATTTTAACAAAAAATAAAGGGGTACATGTGCTTGTTTTTTAGCTACAGAACAAAAACCGTGCATTTTTCATGACAAACCTAGACATCGTCAATTTCGGCGCCAAATTACCCTACAATGTATTTTAATAGGTAAAACGTCGTGGAGTCTTTCCCGCCGTTTTCCTTGGATTGGATGAAAGGGCAACGCAACCGGAGAATGAAATAAATGAAAGAGAACGGCTATAGTTGTACAGCGAATAGATAAGTAACTGCCGAACCCGTGCACACGTTCTTGCTCAATGTTCATTAGATTTAACGGTGTATCACAACCGTCACACGGTTTAATTTCTCTGCTAGTGTTTTTAGTTCAACTATTCGTCTCCCATCCTGCCAGCATATATCTTTATAATCAGTTCCAGGGTTTGCGTCTGTCTGGTCTACCTCTGTCTCACCAACATTCCTATCCAACTCTTTCAAGTGCTCTGAACATTTTTTCCGACGGCGTATTTCTCCTTCTTTTAAAAACGGCTTTATTCGGTTTGAAGCAGGTGCTTTCAAATTTTTACGCAATCGGCTTTTTATGACGTCGATACAACTTCCGCGGAAAATGTCGCGTTCGTTACTGTGACGTCACAAAAACAACATGCGGTATTCGGCAAAGTAATTATCTGCCCTTGCTACTGTATCGTATTCCCTTAAGTGATCCTGTCACTTTTTACCCCCGGTTTTTAGTGGGGTTCGTGTTACTCGATCTTTAGTTTTATCATGTGTATGTTTTGTAGATCGTTGCTTGTCCTTTTGTACTTTTTATTTTGGCCATTATGTTGTCTGTACTTCTTCGATTTACGGATTCTCATTACTCTTTTGGTATCTTCCAATCTGATTAAAATCAGCTGTTTGTTTGGCTCCGATTACATTTGTACTACGTACTGGCGTAGTACGTGGTAATCGGAGCCAAGCAAACAGCTGATTTTAATCAGGTTGGCTATCTTCAAACTCTTCTTACATGAAATATTATTATACCTATGATATGGCCATAACATTTTTATTTGGTTTCCACAAAACTGTGCAAGTTATGTGCAACATCAGGCATCTGTTGAAATTTGTATAACATGACTGGAGCAATTTTTTACCCCAGCAAAATATAGAGCAAACCATATTAATCTATTCGGGTTAACTGATGCAACTCCTAGTTTTCTGTCAATCTGTTGTTTTCACCTCATTTACCCCTCGCCAACGAAGCTGCGAGTGATATATTAACGCGACTGTCCACCCGTCCGTCGGAAACAACCTTGTGGACACTGTAGACTGAACATTCCTTGATGGATCCTAATGAAACTCGATACACAGGTAGTAAATGGGAAGTCCTGGACCCCTATTAATTGTCAATATCAACGGTCAAGGTCAAGCTGGAACTTTGTGCGAATAGCAGCTTAAGTGTCACTGTGGAAGCTATAGGCTGAACATTCTTTGATCAATGTATTGCTTTTTCAGCCATGCTCAGTCATGTCATGGCTCTCTGCCACTTTTCCCCAATCTTTCCAATCATATGCCGAATGCATATAAAAATGAAAGAATACGGAGTAAACACATATGAGACATTATCGTGTTCGTTAAGCAATGCAATAGAAGCACCCATACCACCAAATAAGCCCTGAACAAAAAGTGTAAAAAGTCAGACATGTGCTCTCCACGTAATACACAAATGCCAAATAGTCGCATTTTAATAATAATGTTAGTTGAAAGCAACGACCAATTTGAGTATGAAATATTTCCACACCGCATAAACGGTGTCCTCTGTGCAATGTGCTTTCGTGTTGTTGTTTTTTTTTTTGGTATCCGTGTCCTCTGTGAAATGTGCTTTTCATATTCATTTTTCATTAACACGAATGCACAATGTCACAGATTACTCTCATAAAGGAAACATGAAGGCACATTTCAGAGAACACCGTTTATACAGTATGACTTATGAGAAATATTCAATGTTTGATTATAAAAGCATTGGTAGAAAGCTGCACATATCCAGTATATACTCAGCAATGTCCTTGTATGTCATTGCATGAAAAAAGAGATAACCGGTAACATATTTTACCATTTTCCAAGGGAAACAACAATATCGAAAATGGTGTGTTAAACCAGATTAAATAGCACAAAAAGCATGTATATAATTGGACTTCATAGAAAATTAAAATGGTATGGGAGAGGACAGATGCACCATCTACAAAAAACAAACCATAAAAAAGAAAAAAGAATTTGTTGAAACTTGTCTGATGTGTATAAGCAACATAACATTGAACAACTGGTTCCTATGATAGTTTGTTGTCAGTCGTTTAAAAAGCAGAATGATAAAAGGGTAAATTCATATAAGTCGTGTTAAAGTTATGTCCAAGATGATGGTTCCATGTCATAACGAATGTCCTTGTCAAATCATGAACGACATACATTTAAAAAATTTAAAAAGAAATAAACATGTCTCCGTTGGTCTGTAGACTGTAAATTGTGTTTTCATTAAGCGTATAATATTTTATTAATTCAACCGCATCGAGTGCTATATATCGTGGGCTAGAGCCACAGGGGCTCGCAGTTATATTTTCACATCGCCAGGTATATGTTAAAGGAGAAGGGAGGACACTTTTTTTGCTGCCCAAAGTGAAAGTAGAATTTCGGCACCTTTTTTCGCTTCAAAAACGGTTTAGTCTTTGTTCTTACCATAATATTAATGCAAATATCGTTGTTTTTGCTGATTGACCTGGTTTACAGTGGAATAACACTCGTTTTTAAATTCCAAGCGGTCTGGACAACTTCTTATCATACTCATTTCCGGTTTATACGGACTTAATAATATTGATAGAAATAAAAAAAATCGAAATATAATTTTAAAAAGTAGGAAAAAAGACAACTTAAATCTCTTGCATTAAAATATATTTTTTCCTTGTCTCAATCAATCTGGAAATATAGGAAGACAGCATTTTAAGAATATCTTTTGACAAGATAAGTAAATAATTTCCCGCAAAAATGCCAGTTTAAATCCTTCGACCAATGAAAACTCACCTTGATATTTAGTCCGTATAAACCGGAATTGAGTATGCTAAGAAGTTGTCCAAACCGCTTGGAATTTAAAAACGAGTGTTATTCCACTGTAAACCAGTCAATCAGCAAAAAACATCGATATTTGCATTAATTTTATGTGAAGAACAAAGACTAAACCGTTTTTGATGCGAAAAAAGGTGCCGAAACTCTACTTTCACTTTTGGCCCCCCAAAAAGTGTCCTCCCTTCTCTTTTTAATACATACCTGGTGATGTGAAAATATAACTGCAAGCCCCTGTGGTTAGAGCCCCCTTCGTGTCAAACCAAAAATCTCGTCGCGCATGGTATTGGGGATACTGCGCTAATTCATTTTAAAATAACTGAGACTTTTTATTTTTTATTGAAGTTAGACCTATTATCTATCAAAAGCTTGAAAATTTTGCAAACATTAACAATCTTATGCTTAAGTAGTTCAAAATCCGATAATTAAAACGAATTTTGGCATAATATTAAGGAAAAATTGTTGAAAATCGCTGTAGACGCGTAAAATTGCGTATCAAAAAAACGAATTGCACAAAATTTTCTCTTGTTTCGCAAATAATTACATTACTTCCGTTTTTCATTGAAACGTGACAATATGATTGGTTATGAAGTGGTCACATGATAATAAAAGTGATGTTTCACATCCCAATGAAACTCAAATCCGAACTTGCACGGAAAATTTTGTTGTAGAGAATTGGTAAACTACTAATAAAATATAATTTCTATATATCAAAACAGAACAAAAGTAAATATTCACAATGTGCATGTAATATAGAACTGAAAAATCGAAAAATCGGGGAAATCAAGATGATTCTGTTAAAAATTTAACGGTTTTACGAATTCTAATGAAAATGTCCTACACCGTTACGCGACCATTTCAAGCGTCGTCTTCTTGTATTCCATGCCATATATTTTTTTTACTGAACAAGGTTGAATATTTCTTACAGGGTATTTGGCGTAATTTTAGTGTTTATATATAAGATTGGCATTTGTTACTTCTCCGCTAAAGTACGTAGCATTAGGAAAAAGAAGAAAGATTGGTTGACTCGGAATCAGGATAAACTGTCCGAGTGGGGCGACAAATCTATTCGTGGACTGTTGTTTCAGTGACCTAGCACTATAAAATCCAGCTAAGCGTGTTGCTCTAGCACAACAGCGGAACTCATCGTCATCTCATTGAAAATTAGCTTGTTCTCGCCATGATATAGATGAAAAATTGCTGAGTTGCCGCTAAGCAACAATCAATCACTCAATTAATACAGATTCAGTCCACTTGAACGTTTCATTCCGTTTCCGTTTTCCGTTTCCGTTCCGTTTCTGCCTTTTAGTAATACACCCTCCTTGGGTGTTACCATTGAAAATTAACTTGTTCTCGCCATGATATAGCAGAAAAATTGCTGAGTTGGCGTTAAACAACAATCACTCACTCACTTAATACAGATTCAGTCCACTTGAACATTTCATTCCGTTTTCCGTTTCCGTTCCGTTTTCCGTTTCCGCCTTTTAGTAACACCAGTTCATGGTGTACCCGATACAACAAGTGATAAAGTGTTTCAGTGACTTACGACAGGTCGGTGGTTTTGTTCGTCTCCAGGTACTCCGGTTTCCTCCACCAATAAAACTAATCACCACGATATAACTGAAATAGTGTTGAAAGTGGCGTTAAACACCACAACCCTAATCCATAAAGCTTAAACGAATTCATAATACATTTAAACTTACAAATTCCGACAAAGTTGACAGTAGAACTTTGTTAACCCGGACAAGTGATGAAAATTGTGAAATTACTTTTGAACTTTCACCAAAGTAATTCATCAATTTAGAAATTGCAAATTTTTTAATTACATCATGTCATGTATAATCACACAAAGAATTTAAATAAAAATCAATTCATGAATTTTTGTTAAGGTCTGCCAACAATACGATCTCTGTTTTGTCCATTTAAATGATTTGTGTTCTATATTTGCATGCCAGGACAATACACATGGTCGATTTAAAAAATATTTTTATAAAGTTCTGATCATTTTTTAATGGATTTGTAATAAGATCTCACCGTCTGAATAAATGATATATTATGTCTATATAAATTTGACAAACAATTTCATAAATTGCATGGCAAATATTTTACGAGAGCTAATGGGGGTATATAAAACAAACACTTTGTCACGAGCACTGTAAATAGGCTATACACAATAAATCATTTAATATAGCCATTGTGCTATTCCTTGCCCATTCGTAATTTTAATATTCAAATATTGACTACATGTTAATTGATGGTGGCTTTTGTTCGTCCAGACGAAGTTGAACAGATCTTCCAATATCAAAATGGAGTATTGTTATTCTGTATAATGGATAAACTTGTGTAAGAATAACCTAACTATATCTATCAAGGTCGCGATTCTAGGTAGTCATTATGACTTGGTAGATTCTGATTGTATTTAAAAACTTGATTGGATATATAATTTTTTTTAAGCTTTAATTAACAACTTTAACAGTGACCCTGGAACATACAGTACAAAGAATTGGGGATGTCAAAAGCAGACGTGTTACCGTTATAATAATAGTACAAAGTTGGAAAGCCACTTTAACATAACAGACGTGAACTATCGCAGGTTAAATGTATGTATGGAGTAAAAAATCTACCTTAAGCTTCTTTCAATAGGTGTGATTATAAAAGAATGTATCGGATTTAATCAAATTCATTTAACGTATTGAAACGGCGATTAATAGTAGTAAAAAGACAAAGTTGGAGTTCTTAAAAAGTAAAAAAGAAAAATGGTCAGTAACCTTTTGAACGGATTGTGTAGCTAAAACAAACCATGATAAAAAGACAGGAGAACGGCAAATTTGAGAGACTGCCAAGCATTCAGGATACAGTCATACATGGAAGCTTATTACTTACACTGCATGACCAGAACGATCGAAAACGAGACGTTAAGATCGGGTATGAGCAAGGCAAGGAATCAAAGATTTACAAACGGACTAGACTGAATATTGTGTCACCGAGAGTAATGCATAAGTGGCCGACCTCTCTATTACTCTCCGGTAAAAAGTTTTTTGATCCTACGGCAGGAAGTATCACGACTACCTCCGATGTCGAGGATATTAAAACTGTTGATAGTGAATATGATCAACTTCCACCCATTGTTGATGATAAACTAGTGTTGTTAGAACCCTCCAAGTCATTTTATACCGATTTTGGATTGCGAACACACAATACGGACACTTTCTCAGGCTACAGAAATATGAAGAAGAAGAAAAGACATAAAACGACATCATATGTTGAAAAAGAAATCGAAAAGAAAGCCTTGAAACATATACATGCAATTCAAGTGTTGAGTAATTCAAAGAGGGGTAGTTATGCTATCCGTAGTGTTAATGCACTGAAAGAGACATTAGGTCCAGTGAGATCGAATACGGAAGCAATGCTCCCTACGTCATACGTGAGATCGGAAGCAACTGCTTCTCCGGATAATAAACACCCGTATTTTGTTGATGTTGCAAAAAAAGCACCACATGTGTTCGTAAGAACGAGAGAGTGCAATGCAAAGGATGTCACCAACCGGCGGGGGAACCCGTTACCACAGATTAGCGGAAGGACAATGTTAGGATTTGAAACAAAATCAAACACTGGTGAATCAACGATAAAAGAAAATACGTAGAGAAATGAAAAAGGTTATTATTTAAAAAAATAAATAAATGGAATATGGACTTCAATGACAGCGGTTGAACCGCCACTGTACTTTCAGGAACATATTATTTCATTTGTGTGATGTACCGTATACATATATATCATGGAGAAATCAGAAGATCTAAAGATCTCTTTCTGGACTTATAAAGTTGTGAATATGGAATAATAATTGTGTAGCTTATTGACCTCAATTAAATACTAATATTGACGTATATAGATAAATATATCATTCAAAACTTCTCGACCGAATCTTTTAATACCAATCTTCTCAATGTGAAAGATGTCAACTAAAATATCTTTTAAAGGTATATATTATATCGTATAATGATTTTCTTCCATTTATGACTTGAGATATTCTTCACTGAATAAATCACGAAATGGTCTTGTAATATTTGAAGTGATTATATACCGCTATGATTTCTATTAGAGCTCAATTCATGCATTAATAAGTGTATAATCCATATTTATTAGATTAACACACTTATTTCGTCGTCCCAGCAAATAAACATTGATTTCATCTGTCATCTAGTGACAATATTAGCGACTAGGTATTTTGTTTTACCAACATTGTTTCATACTTTGTTTTTACTTTTGTTTTTTACAAAATTGTTAAACTGAAATATTTTTGAAAGTGGCGTTAAACACCATAAACCAACCTACAACATTGTTTCATTGCTATTTTTGAAGATTTGTGATCGTTTTTACATTGTTTCGTTATTATATATGTACATGTATTGGTTAAAATAATAAATATTTAACATGAGCACGACTCGATGATATAAATTGTAGATGTAGTTACTAAGTATGTCATTATAGCACGTAATAGCTATTTCAAGAACATCAGTATTTAAATGAAGAATCCTTATTACCCTGAAGAGGCGTGTTTGACGTAATTAATTCTCTCTTAAGACTAATTCATTGCAGATATTCATGAAAACAACATCAAAATAAGTCGCATCAATAATTGGCATATGAATGTCAATATAATTATTTTTTATAATGCTGTCTTCAATTTTGTAGAGATTATATCTATTTTGGAGCTGTATGTGTCAAATTTGGATGAGGTTATAACACGACAAAGTATGTGATAAAGTTTGTCAGCGACTTGCAACAGGTCGGTGATTTTCGCCGGGTACTCCGGTTACCACCACCATTAAAACTGACCTCCACGATATAACTGAAATATTGTTGAAAGTTGCACTAAACACCATAAACCACTATACAGGTTGGTCAATGCTAAAACATATACTAGTAAGTCAAAAGTTCGATAATTCGGACGTAATTTATGATGTATATTTTACGATCTTTTATTCATGGGTTTCCCAAATAAAGATAAAAGAGTTATAAAAGTTAGACATACAACATGTATTACATTATTATCTTCCGTGTCTATCTGCAATTGACAACCTTTTTACGTGTTCATTTCCAAAAATCAATGGATTTAAACAAAATGTGAATATAGGGCTTTGGATTAAAGGGTATTAATACCCAGACTAGATACTAAACTATCCAGAATCGACCCCATGTTTATCTTTCTGGATACATATATATTTCATGACCACATACTATATGCTTGGTTACCATCCCTCTGTTTATATCATCTAGACCAAGTTAAGAATGCCTTTGTGGAGCTTGACAGAGAATATTGTTTGATTCGACCTCAAGTTATGCTGCTGTTACTGTGTTATATAATGGGACAAAAAGACACACATTTGACATTTTCTCTAACAATCTGCAAGTTCTCTGACAATAAAAATAAAAAGAAAGTTAAAATTAGAACCCTCGGGGGTCTATAATTTCCTCAAATTTTAGTTGGTTTACTCAGTCAAAAACTATTGTTTTGAGGTTTATAAAAAAGAAATTGGAATCTGGAATTTCTGAGAAGGGAATATGGCGCGAGTTAAAATGGAGTCGAGGGTAGTTTGAAGATCGACTTGGTTTTTTTTCACTTTTGCTTGACAAAACAATTGTAGAAACAAAGCATTTTAAATGTTTTTTTTGATAACCTTGTATTTGGGAAATATAATTCTATACACCAAATAACATCTAAAGGACAAAAATGCCCAGATGTAAGATTTATCGACAGAGGTAACGAGTACCACTTAACTACAGGCTAAGGGTAAGGAGTACCACTTAACTACATGCTAGGGGTAAAGAGTACCACTTTAACTACAGACTAGAGGTAAAGAGTACCACTTTAACTACAGACTAGAGGTAAAGAGTACCACTTTAACTACAGACTAGAGGTAAAGAGTACCACTTTAACTACAGACTAGAGGTAAAGAGTACCACTTTAACTACAGACTAGAGGTAAAGAGTACCACTTTAACTACAGGCTAGGGGTAAAGAGTACCACTTTAACTACAGACTAGAGGTAAAGAGTACCACTTTAACTACAGACTAGAGGTAAAGAGTACCACTTTAACTACAGGCTAGGGGTAAAGAGTACCACTTTAACTACAGGCTAGGGGTAAAGAGTACCACTTTAACTACAGACTAGAGGTAAAGAGTACCACTTTAACTACAGACTAGAGGTAAAGAGTACCACTTTAACTACAGGCTAGGGGTAAAGAGTACCACTTTAACTACAGGCTAGGGGTAAAGAGTACCACTTTAACTACAGGCTAGGGGTAAAGAGTACCACTTTAACTACAGACTAGAGGTAAAGAGTACCACTTTAACTACAGGCTAGGGGTAAAGAGTACCACTTTAACTACAGACTAGGGATAAAGAGTACCACCTTAACTACAGGCTAGAGGTAAAGAGTACCACTTACCTACAGGCTAGGGGTAAAGAGTACCACTTTAACTACAGACTAGGGATAAAGAGTACCACTTTAACTACAGGCTAGAGGTAAAGTGTACCACTTAACTACAGGCTAGGGGTAAAGAGTACCACTTAACTACAGGCTAGGGGTAAGGAGTACCACTTAGCTACATGCAAGGGGTAAAGAGTACCACTTTAACTACAGACTAGGGATAAAGAGTACCACTTTAACTACAGGCTAGAGGTAAAGAGTACCACTTAACTACAGGCTAGGGGTAAAGAGTACCACTTTAACTACAGGCTAGGGGTAAAGAGTACCACTTAACTACAGGCTAGGGGTAAAGAGTACCACTTAACTACATGCTAGGGGTAAAGAGTACACCTTAACTACAGGCTAGAGGTAAAGAGTACCACTTTAACTACAGACTAGGGGTAAAGAGTACCACTTAACTACAGGCTAGGGGTAAAGAGTACCACTTTAACTACAGACTAGGGATAAAGAGTACCACTTTAACTACAGGCTAGGGGTAAAGAGTACCACTTTAACTACAGGCTAGGGGTAAAGAGTACCACTTAACTACAGGCTAGGGGTAAAGAGTACCACGTTAACTACAGACTAGAGGTAAAGAGTACCACTTAACTACAGGCTAGGGGTAAAGAGTACCACATTAACTACAGACTAGGGGTAAAGAGTACCACTTAACTACAGACTAGGGGTAAAGAGTACCACTTAACTACAGGCTAGGGGTAAAGAGTACCACTTAACTACAGGCCAAGGGTAAAGAGTACCAATTAACTACAGGCTAGGGGTAAAGAGTACCACTTAACTACAAGCTAGGGGTAAAGAGTACCACTTAACTACAGACTAGGGGTAAAGAGTACCACTTTAACTACATACTAGGGGTAAAGAGTACCACTTAACTACATGCTAGGGGTAAAGAGTACCACTTAACTACAGGCTAGAGGTAAAGAGTACCACTTTAACTACAGACTAGGGGTAAAGAGTACCACTTTAACTACAGACTAGGGGTAAAGAGTACCACTTAACTACATGCTAGGGGTAAAGAGTACCACTTAACTACAGACTAGGGGTAAAGAGTACCACTTAACTACAGGCTAGGGATAAAGAATACCACTTAACTACAGGCTAGGGGTAAAGAGTACCACTTAACTACAGGCTAGGGGTAAAGAGTACCACTTAACTACAGACTAGGGGTAAAGAGTACCACTTTAACTACATACTAGGGGTAAAGAGTACCACTTAACTACAGGCTAAGGGTAAAGAGTACCACTTAACTACATGCTAGGGGTAAAGAGTACCACTTAACTACAGGCTAGAGGTAAAGAGTACCACTTTAACTACAGACTAGGGGTAAAGAGTACCACTTTAACTACAGACTAGGGGTAAAGAGTACCACTTAACTACATGTTAGGGGTAAAGAGTACCACTTAACTACAGACTAGGGGTAAAGAGTACCACTTAACTACAGGCTAGGGATAAAGAATACCACTTAACTACAGGCTAGGGGTAAAGAGTACCACTTAACTACAGGCTAGGGGTAAAGAGTACCACTTAACTACAGGCTAGGGGTAAAGAGTACCACTTTAACTCCAGACTAGGGGTAAAGAGTACCACTTAACTACAGACTAGGGGTAAAGAGTACCACTTAACCACAGGCTAGGGGTAAAGAGTACCACTTAACTACATGCTAGGGGTAAAGAGTACCACTTAACTACAGACTAGGGGTAAAGAGTACCCCTTAACTACAGGCTAGGGATAAAGAATACCACTTAACTACAGGCTAGGGGTAAAGAGTACCACTTAACTACAGGCTAGGGGTAAAGAGTACCACTTAACTACAGGCTAGGGGTAAAGAGTACCACTTTAACTACAGACTAGGGGTAAAGAGTACCACTTAACTACAGACTAGGGGTAAAGAGTACCACTTAGCTACAGGCTAGGGGTAAAGAGTACCACTTAACTACAGGCTAGGGGTAAAGAGTACCACTTAGCTACAGGCTAGGGGTAAAGAGTACCACTTAACTACAGGCTAGGGGTAAAGAGTACCACTTAACTACATGCTAGGGGTAAAGAGTACCACTTAACTACAGACTAGGGGTAAAGAGTACCACTTAACTACAGGCTAGGGATAAAGAATACCACTTAACTACAGGCTAGGGGTAAAGAGTACCACTTAGCTACAGGCTAGGGGTAAAGAGTACCACTTTAACTACAGACTAGGGGTAAAGAGTACCACTTAACTACAGACTAGGGGTAAAGAGTACCACTTAGCTACAGGCTAGGGGTAAAGAGTACCACTTAACTACAGGCTAGGGGTAAAGAGTACCACTTAACTACAGGCTAGGGGTAAAGAGTACCACTTTAACTACAGGCTAGGGGTAAAGAGTACCACTTTAACTACAGACTAGGGATAAAGAGTACCACTTTAACTACAGGCTAGAGGTAAAGAGTATCACTTAACTACAGGCTTGGGGTAAAGAGTACCACTTAACTACAGGCTAGGGGTAAAGAGTACCACATAACTACAGGCTAGGGATAAAGAGTACCACTTAACTACAGGCTAGGGGTAAAGAGTACAACTTAACTACAGGCTAGGGGTAAAGAGTACCACTTAACTACAGGCTAGGGGTAAAGAGTACCACTTAACTACAAGCTAGGGGTAAAGAGTACCACTTAAATACAGGCTAGGGATAAAGAGTACCACTTAACTACAGGCTAGGGGTAAAGAGTACAACTTAACTACAGGCTAGGGGTAAAGAGTACCACTTAACTACAGACTAGGGGTAAAGAGTACCACTTAACTACAAGCTATGGGTAAAGAGTACCACTTAACTACAAGCTAGGAGTAAATAATACCACTTAACTACAGGCTAGGGGTAAAGAGTACCACTTTAACTACAGACTAGGGATAAAGAGTACCACTTTAACTACAGGCTAGAGGTAAAGAGTACCACTTAACTACAGGCTAGGGGTAAAGAGTACCACTTAACTACAGGCTAAGGGTAAAGAGTACCACTTAACTACAGGCTAGGGGTAAAGAGTACCACTTAACTACAAGCTAGGGGTAAAGAGTACCACTTAACTACAGACTAGGGGTAAAGAGTACCACTTTAACTACATACTAGGGGTAAAGAGTACCACTTAACTACAGGCTAAGGGTAAAGAGTACCACTTAACTACATGCTAGGAGTAAAGAGTACCACTTAACTACAGGCTAGAGGTAAAGAGTACCACTTTAACTACAGACTAGGGGTAAAGAGTACCACTTTAACTATAGACTAGGGGTAAAGAGTACCACTTAACTACATGCTAGGGGTAAAGAGTACCACTTAACTACAGACTAGGGGTAAAGAGTACCACTTAACTACAGGCTAGGGATAAAGAATACCACTTAACTACAGGCTAGGGGTAAAGAGTACCACTTAGCTACAGGCTAGGGGTAAAGAGTACCACTTTAACTACAGACTAGGGGTAAAGAGTACCACTTAACTACAGACTAGGGGTAAAGAGTACCACTTAGCTACAGGCTAGGGGTAAAGAGTACCACTTAACTACAGGCTAGGGGTAAAGAGTACCACTTAGCTACAGGCTAGGGGTAAAGAGTACCACTTAACTACAGGCTAGGGGTAAAGAGTACCACTTAACTACAGGCTAGGGGTAAAGAGTACCACTTTAACTACAGGCTAGGGGTAAAGAGTACCACTTTAACTACAGACTAGGGATAAAGAGTACCACTTTAACTACAGGCTAGAGGTAAAGAGTATCACTTAACTACAGGCTTGGGGTAAAGAGTACCACTTAACTACAGGCTAGGGGTAAAGAGTACCACTTAACTACAGGCTAGGGATAAAGAGTACCACTTAACTACAGGCTAGGGGTAAAGAGTACAACTTAACTACAGGCTAGGGGTAAAGAGTACCACTTAACTACAGGCTAGGGGTAAAGAGTACCACTTAACTACAAGCTAGGGGTAAAGAGTACCACTTAAATACAGGCTAGGGATAAAGAGTACCACTTAACTACAGGCTAGGGGTAAAGAGTACAACTTAACTACAGGCTAGGGGTAAAGAGTACCACTTAACTACAGGCTAGGGGTAAAGAGTACCACTTAACTACAAGCTATGGGTAAAGAGTACCACTTAACTACAAGCTAGGAGTAAATAATACCACTTAACTACAGGCTAGGGGTAAAGAGTACCACTTTAACTACAGACTAGGGATAAAGAGTACCACTTTAACTACAGGCTAGAGGTAAAGAGTACCACTTAATTACAGGCTAGGGGTAAAGAGTACCACTTAACTACAGGCTAAGGGTAAAGAGTACCACTTAACTACAGGCTAGGGGTAAAGAGTACCACTTAACTACAAGCTAGGGGTAAAGAGTACCACTTAACTACAGACTAGGGGTAAAGAGTACCACTTTAACTACATACTAGGGGTAAAGAGTACCACTTAACTACAGGCTAAGGGTAAAGAGTACCACTTAACTACATGCTAGGGGTAAAGAGTACCACTTAACTACAGGCTAGAGGTAAAGAGTACCACTTTAACTACAGACTAGGGGTAAAGAGTACCACTTTAACTATAGACTAGGGGTAAAGAGTACCACTTAACTACATGCTAGGGGTAAAGAGTACCACTTAACTACAGACTAGGGGTAAAGAGTACCCCTTAACTACAGGCTAGGGATAAAGAATACCACTTAACTACAGGCTAGGGGTAAAGAGTACCACTTAACTACAGGCTAGGGGTAAAGAGTACCACTTAACTACAGGCTAGGGGTAAAGAGTACCACTTTAACTACAGACTAGGGGTAAAGAGTACCACTTAACTACAGACTAGGGGTAAAGAGTACCACTTAGCTACAGGCTAGGGGTAAAGAGTACCACTTAACTACAGGCTAGGGGTAAAGAGTACCACTTAGCTACAGTCTAGGGGTAAAGAGTACCACTTAACTACAGGCTATGGGTAAAGAGTACCACTTAACTACAGGCTAGGGGTAAAGAGTACCACTTTAACTACAGGCTAGGGGTAAAGAGTACCACTTTAACTACAGACTAGGGATAAAGAGTACCACTTTAACTACAGGCTAGAGGTAAAGAGTATCACTTAACTACAGGCTTGGGGTAAAGAGTACCACTTAACTACAGGCTAGGGGTAAAGAGTACCACTTAACTACAGGCTAGGGATAAAGAGTACCACTTAACTACAGGCTAGGGGTAAAGAGTACAACTTAACTACAGGCTAGGGGTAAAGAGTACCACTTAACTACAGGCTAGGGGTAAAGAGTACCACTTAACTACAAGCTATGGGTAAAGAGTACCACTTAACTACAAGCTAGGAGTAAATAGTACCACTTAACTACAGGCTAGGGGTAAAGAGTACCACTTTAACTACAGACTAGGGATAAAGAGTACCACTTTAACTACAGGCTAGAGGTAAAGAGTACCACTTAACTACAGGCTAGGGGTAAAGAGTACCACTTAACTACAGGCTAAGGGTAAAGAGTACCACTTAACTACAGGCTAGGGGTAAAGAGTACCACTTAACTACAAGCTAGGGGTAAAGAGTACCACTTAACTACAGACTAGGGGTAAAGAGTACCACTTTAATTACATACTAGGGGTAAATAGTACCACTTAACTACAGGCTAAGGGTAAAGAGTACCACTTAACTACATGCTGGGGGTAAAGAGTACCACTTAACTACAGGCTAGAGGTAAAGAGTACCACTTTAACTACAGACTAGGGGTAAAGAGTACCACTTTAACTATAGACTAGGGGTAAAGAGTACCACTTAACTACATGCTAGGGGTAAAGAGTACCACTTAACTACAGACTAGGGGTAAAGAGTACCACTTAACTACAGGCTAGGGATAAAGAATACCACTTAACTACAGGCTAGGGGTAAAGAGTACCACTTAACTACAGGCTAGGGGTAAAGGGTACCACTTAACTACAGGCTAGGGGTAAAGAGTACCACTTTAACTCCAGACTAGGGGTAAAGAGTACCACTTAACTACAGACTAGGGGTAAAGAGTACCACTTAACTACAGGCTAGGGGTAAAGAGTACCACTTAACTACAGGCTAGGGGTAAAGAGTACCACTTAACTACAGGCTAGGGGTAAAGAGTACCACTTTAACTCCAGACTAGGGGTAAAGAGTACCACTTAACTACAGACTAGGGGTAAAGAGTACCACATTTACAGGCTAGGGGCTATTTCACACTCATTTTAGAGCATGAGATATTATGTTGAAGACCCAACTGTGGCTGTGAAATGTCGAACAGCAATAAAAGTACTGTTCCTTTACTTTATTATGTTTCAATTTAATGTTTGATAGTCCCACATGTTCTACATCCCTATCCTTTCCTAGCAGGTGCATATCTTGGGCAAAAGTTTGTAAAATATTTTTGCTTGTATAAAAACCACAAAACAGGAATCTACACTGAATGATTATAGGTCCAAGTTAGCTATTTTTGGCTTACCTGTATATAATTTTTCTTCTTTTAAAAGAGTAAAAGAGTATTAAATAAACACCAAATGATAGTACCTTGTATCTTTTCTGTTTTTTGTCTCAATCTGTGGTCTTAATAAGTAGAATGTAGATGTTTGAAAAAATATAGGTATCCATAATAAAAGGTTATTTTTTTACACTTCATATTTTGTGGAAAATACCTTGTAGTCTCATTTAAAATGTATATTTGCCTACAATATTTTTGATTAAATATTGTAAGTGAAAAAGGGGCAATAATTCCTTTAAAAATGGACCGATGAAACTGCTGCCACATATGCGATTCTCCACTTAATAATCTATTATCAAATATGATCATTTATGTTTTTGGACAATCTTTGATCTTTAATTGCTCCTGGTTTTACGCGACATAGCAAAACTGGGAGCAATTAAAGATAGAATTTTAATTAGATTGGTTTTTGGATAAGAAAAATATTTGAACAATTTCTTACGTGCATGGAGAAACATTTTCCAGCAGTGGAGGCCATTTTGGACTTTTGATCAACATAAGAAAACTTTAGAGGACAACACAAATAACAATCAAGTCAATTTTGTTTTCAGATGGTTCAGTGGTTTGGTAGAAGATATTTAGAACATTTACACAAGTGGGTCCAATGGTGGTCTATGTTATGTAATGGTGGCCATCTTGGATTTCCGATCAACACAAAAGCAATATTTTCTAAAGGTCAACCAAGGAATAGTCCTGCTAATTGGCTTTAAACTGGTTCAACAATTTCAGAGAATATTTTAGAAACATCTCTACCTCGAGGTTCAATGTTAATCTTTTAATGGTGGCCATCTTGAATTTCTGATACAGATAAAAACTTGAAATTTATAATGTACTATCTAATAACCATTCATGTACAGCTTCAGTTAAATTTAGTCTGTCAATTCTTAGAGGAAGCTTCCTTTACATTTTCTCATAGGGTTTGCTCCAATGATTCAGTTGTTCAATAGAAGATTAATAAAACAATTTCCCATATACATATGTAGTCCTATGTTCAAATGTCATATAGTGGTGGCTATTTTTAATTGCCAACCCACATACAAATCATAATTTTTTTAAGAACTGTCCATTGATATTTATGTACAGTATAGGTTCAATCAGTTTATAGATTTTAAGACTTGTAAAGAAATTAAAAAATACCACACTGTCGGAACCGTTCCAAAATATAATAGAAAGACAAAAAATACCACACTGTCTGAACAGTTCTAAAATCTAATAGAAAAACAAAAAATACCACACTGTCGGAACAGTTCTAAAATCTAATAGAAAAACAAAAAATACCACACTGTCGGAACAGTTCTAAAATCTAATAGAAAGACAAAAAATACCACACTGTCGGAACAGTTCTAAAATCTAATAAAAAAAAAAAAAATACCATTGTCGGAACAGTTCTAAAATCTAATAGAAAAACAACAAATACCACACTGTCGAACAGTTCTAAAATCTAATAGAAAAACAAAAAATACCACACTGTCGGAACAGTTCTAAAATCTAATAGAAAAACAAAAAATACCACACTGTCGGAACAGTTCTAAAATCTAATAGAAAAACAAAAAATACCACACTGTCAGAACAGTTCTAAAATCTAATAGAAAGACAAAAAATACCACACTGTCGGAACAGTTCTAAAATCTAATAAAAAAACAAAAAATACCATTGTCGGAACAGTTCTAAAATCTAAGAGAAAAACAAAAAATACCACACTGTCGAACAGTTCTAAAATCTAATAGAAAAACAAAAAATACCACACTGTCGGAACAGTTCTAAAATCTAATAGAAAAACAAAAAATACCACACTGTCGGAACAGTTCTAAAATCTAATAGAAAAACAAAAAATACCACACTGTCTGAACAGTTCTAAAATCTAATAAAAAAACAAAAAATACCATTGTCGGAACAGTTCTAAAATCTAATAGAAAAACAAAAAATACCACACTGTCGAACAGTTCTAAAATCTAATAGAAAAACAAAAAATACCACACTATCAGAACGGTTCTAAAATCTAATAGAAAAACAAAAAATACCACATTGTCGGAACAGTTCTAAAATCTAATAAAAAAACAAAAAATACCATTGTCGGAACAGTTCTAAAATCTAATAGAAAAACAAAAAATACCACACTGTCTGAACAGTTCTAAAATCTAATTGAAAAACTAAAAATACCACACTGTCGGAACAGTTCTAAAATCTAATGGAAAAACAAAAAATACCACACTGTCGAACAGTTCTAAAATCTAATAGAAAAACAAAAAATACCACACTGTCTGAACAGTTCTAAAATCTAATAGAAAAACAAAAAATACCACACTGTCGAACAGTTCTAAAATCTAATAGAAAAACAAAAAATACCACACTGTCGGAACAGTTCTAAAATCTAATAGAAAAACAAAAAATACCACTGTCGGAACAGTTCTAAAATCTAATAGAAAAACAAAAAATACCACACTGTCGGAACAGTTCTAAAATCTAATAGAAAAACAAAAAATACCACACTGTCGGAACAGTTCTAAAATCTAATAGAAAAACAAAAAATACCACACTGTCGGAACAGTTCTAAAATCTAATAGAAAAACAAAAAATACCACATTGTCGGAACAGTTCTAAAATCTAATAGAAAAACAAAAAATACCACACTGTCGGAACAGTTCTAAAATCTAATAGAAAAACAAAAAATACCACACTGTCGGAACAGTTCTAAAATCTAATAGAAAAACAAAAAATACCACACTGTCGGAACACTTCTAAAATCTAATAGAAAAACAAAAAATACCACACTGTCGCAACAGTTCTAAAATTTAATAGAAAAACAAAAAATAACACACTGTCGGAACAGTTCTAAAATCTAATAGAAAAACAAAAAATACCACACTGTCGGAACAGTTCTAAAATCTAATAGAAAGACAAAAAATACCACACTGTCGGAACAGTTCTAAAATCTAATAAAAAAACAAAAAATACCATTGTCGGAACAGTTCTAAAATCTAATAGAAAAACAAAAAATACCACACTGTCGAACAGTTCTAAAATCTAATAGAAAAACAAAAAATACCACACTGTCGGAACAGTTCTAAAATCTAATAGAAAAACAAAACATACCACACTGTCGGAACAGTTCTAAAATCTAATAGAAAAACAAAAAATACCACACTGTCTGAACAGTTCTAAAATCTAATAAAAAAACAAAAAATACCATTGTCGGAACAGTTCTAAAATCTAATAGAAAAACAAAAAATACCACACTGTCGAACAGTTCTAAAATCTAATAGAAAAACAAAAAATACCACACTGTCAGAACGGTTCTAAAATCTAATAGAAAAACAAAAAATACCACATTGTCGGAACAGTTCTAAAATCTAATAAAAAAACAAAAAAATACCATTGTCGGAACAGTTCTAAAATCTAATAGAAAAACAAAAAATACCACACTGTCTGAACAGTTCTACAATCTAATTGAAAAACAAAAAATACCACACTGTCGGAACAGTTCTAAAATCTAATAGAAAAACAAAAAATACCACACTGTCGAACAGTTCTAAAATCTAATAGAAAAACAAAACATACCACACTGTCTGAACAGTTCTAAAATCTAATAGAAAAACAAAAAATACCACACTGTCGAACAGTTCTAAAATCTAATAGAAAAACAAAAAATACCACACTGTGGGAACAGTTCTAAAATCTAATAGAAAAACAAAAAATACCACACTGTCGGAACAGTTCTAAAATCTAATAGAAAAACAAAAAATACCACACTGTCGGAACAGTTCTAAAATCTAATAGAAAAACAAAAAATACCACACTGTCGGAACAGTTCTAAAATCTAATAGAAAAACAAAAAATACCACACTGTCGGAACAGTTCTAAAATCTAATAGAAAAACAAAAAATACCACACTGTCGGAACACTTCTAAAATCTAATAGAAAAACAAAAAATACCACACTGTCGCAACAGTTCTAAAATCTAATAGAAAAACAAAAAATACCACACTGTCGGAACAGTTCTAAAATCTAATAGAAAAACAAAAAATACCACACTGTCGGAACAATTCTAAAATCTAATAAAAAAACAAAAAATACCACACTGTCGGAACAGTTCTAAAATCTAATAGAAAAACAAAAAATACCACACTGTCGGAACAGTTCTAAAATCTAATAGAAAAACAAAAAATACCACACTGTCGGAACAATTCTAAAATCTAATAAAAAAACAAAAAATACCACACTGTCGGAACAGTTCTAAAATCTAATAGAAAAACAAAAAATACCACACTGTCTGAACAGTTCTAAAATCTAATAGAAAAACAAAAAATACCACACTGTCGGAACAATTCTAAAATCTAATAAAAAAACAAAAAATACCACACTGTCGGAACAGTTCTAAAATCTAATAGAAAAACAAAAAATACCACACTGTCGGAACAGTTCTAAAATCTAATAGAAAAACAAAAAATACCACACTGTCGGAACAGTTCTAAAATCTAATAGAAAAACAAAAAATACCACACTGTCGGAACAGTTCTAAAATCTAATAGAAAAACAAAAAATACCACACTGTCGGAACAGTTCTAAAATCTAATAGAAAAACAAAAAATACCACACTGTCGGAACAGTTCTAAAATCTAATAGAAAAACAAAAAATACCACACTGTCGGAACAGTTCTAAAATCTAATAGAAAAACAAAAAATACCACACTGTCGGAACACTTCTAAAATCTAATAGAAAAACAAAAAATACCACACTGTCGCAACAGTTCTAAAATCTAATAGAAAAACAAAAAATACCACACTGTCGGAACAGTTCTAAAATCTAATAGAAAAACAAAAAATACCACACTGTCGGAACAGTTCTAAAATCTAATAGAAAAACAAAAAATACCACACTGTCGGAACAATTCTAAAATCTAATAAAAAAACAAAAAATACCACACTGTCTGAACAGTTCTAAAATCTAATAGAAAAACAAAAAATACCACACTGTCGGAACAATTCTAAAATCTAATAAAAAAACAAAAAATACCACACTGTCGGAACAGTTCTAAAATCTAATAGAAAAACAAAAAATACCACACTGTCGGAACAGTTCTAAAATCTAATAGAAAAACAAAAAATACCACACTGTCGGAACAGTTCTAAAATCTAATAGAAAAACAAAAAATACCACACTGTCGGAACAATTCTAAAATCTAATAAAAAAACAAAAAATACCACACTGTCGGAACAGTTCTAAAATCTAATAGAAAGACAAAAAATACCACACTGTCGCAACAGTTCTAAAATCTAATAGAAAGACAAAAAATACCACACTGTCGCAACAGTTCTAAAATCTAATAGAAAAACAAAAAATACCACACTGTCAGAACAGTTCTAAAATCTAATAGAAAAACAAAAAATACCACACTGTCGGAACAATTCTAAAATCTAATAAAAAAACAAAAAATACCACACTGTCGGAACAATTCTAAAATCTAATAAAAAACAAAAAATACCACACTGTCGGAACAATTCTAAAATCTAATAGAAAAACAAAAAATACCACACTGTCGGAACAATTCTAAAATCTAATAAAAAAACAAAAAATACCACACTGTCGGAACAATTCTAAAATCTAATAAAAAAACAAAAAATACCACACTGTCGGAACAATTCTAAAATCTAATAGAAAAACAAAAAATACCACACTGTCGGAACAATTCTAAAATCTAATAAAAAAACAAAAAATACCACACTGTCGGAACAATTCTAAAATCTAATAGAAAAACAAAAAATACCACACTGTCGCAACAGTTCTAAAATCTAATAGAAAAACAAAAAATACCACACTGTCGGAACAGTTCTAAAAATCTAATAGAAAAACAAAAAATACCACACTGTCGGAACAGTTCTAAAATCTAATAGAAAAACAAAAAATACCACACTGTCTGAACAGTTCTAAAATCTAATAGAAAAACAAAAAATACCACACTGTCGGAACAATTCTAAAATCTAATAAAAAAACAAAAAATACCACACTGTCGGAACAGTTCTAAAATCTAATAGAAAAACAAAAAATACCACACTGTCGGAACAGTTCTAAAATCTAATAGAAAAACAAAAAATACCACACTGTCGGAACAGTTCTAAAATCTAATAGAAAAACAAAAAATACCACACTGTCGGAACAATTCTAAAATCTAATAAAAAAACAAAAAATACCACACTGTCGGAACAGTTCTAAAATCTAATAGAAAGACAAAAAATACCACACTGTCGCAACAGTTCTAAAATCTAATAGAAAGACAAAAAATACCACACTGTCGCAACAGTTCTAAAATCTAATAGAAAAACAAAAAATACCACACTGTCAGAACAGTTCTAAAATCTAATAGAAAAACAAAAAATACCACACTGTCGGAACAATTCTAAAATCTAATAAAAAAACAAAAAATACCACACTGTCGGAACAATTCTAAAATCTAATAAAAAAACAAAAAATACCACACTGTCGGAACAATTCTAAAATCTAATAGAAAAACAAAAAATACCACACTGTCGGAACAATTCTAAAATCTAATAAAAAAACAAAAAATACCACACTGTCGGAACAATTCTAAAATCTAATAAAAAAACAAAAAATACCACACTGTCGGAACAATTCTAAAATCTAATAGAAAAACAAAAAATACCACACTGTCGGAACAATTCTAAAATCTAATAAAAAAACAAAAAATACCACACTGTCGGAACAATTCTAAAATCTAATAAAAAAACAAAAAATACCACACTGTCGGAACAATTCTAAAATCTAATAGAAAAACAAAAAATACCACACTGTCGGAACAATTCTAAAATCTAATAAAAAAACAAAAAATACCACACTGTCGGAACAATTCTAAAATCTAATAGAAAAATCGTAGAAAAAGGCAAAATCGATACCTCTAATACAAATACATGACTGCTCACTTTCCTGGCACATGCACTACAATAACAAGTGGCAGGGTTAAACTTGACTCAAATCACCCCTCTTAGTGAAATGAGAAAAAAGATAGAGATACTAATTTCACAGACGGAGGTAACAAAGTCTTGGAAATATCTATTACTTGGCCCTTTGAGCTAAAAAGGTTACCATTCTATTTTTACAGGGAACTCATAAGTTTCCAAAATTTTTTTTTTTTTATTAATATCAGTGTATTGATTTCAATGTTATTCAAATAATACATGTAGTTTTTTGACTTATAGGATTACCTACTGTAGTAAACACATTGATTATAGGATCACAATCCCCTTTTTTAATCTATTAATTTTGGCCAAGAATAATAAACTTGTTTTCTGTAAATTTTGAACATTAAATAAACATTAGTGTACGATTAATTGCCAAATTGTAAGGAGTGAAGCTGTTGTTTCGCATATTTGGTATTTAAATATGACTTAGCTTTTCTGGCTTGCATTATACGACATAAGATCACTGTGCGAAATGACAATATACACAACACATGTCCTCAGTCAGATGTAAATAAGTGCCATGTGTTTGAATATTGCCACTTTCTAACACAATAAGTTGCCTACCTAATCCTTGTACATTATTAAAGTAACCTTGTCGCTCAGGCGAGGTTTACTGGATACAACATTATGTGATAAAGTTTGTCAGTGACTTGTGGCAGGTCAGTGATTTTCTCGGCGTACACTGGTTTCCTCCACCAATAAAACTGACTACCACGGTGTACGATATAACTGAAATATTGTTGAAAGTGGTGTTAAACACCATAACCATAACCCTAAAGTAACCTTGTATCAGCTCTTAATGAGTTTCTATTGGTGAGATGTTTCATGGAAACATTTTCCAAGCCTATTATAAATTATTTTTAAAACTTTCACTATCCAAGTACAGTAGCCCCTCTCTAATAAGACCACTCGCACCAAAGGTTACCTACCCCCTGTTGTCAGGCCAAAATAAAGATGCACAGAGATAGCACAATTCTACTAAATTGTCCCCCTCAAGAGAATCTACCTCTATTATAAGGCCTCATTTTCATTGCAGAAGGGGATGGCCTTATCAGAGGGAGATAACTGTGTCAGTCTTATACCTATTGATGTCGATGTATAATGTCTGGTATTTAGGTTATTTTTTAACGTAAATATTTTGACAAAGAATTTATTTCCAAAAACACATAAATTAATACCAAATAGACCATTTTGAAAATATAAAATCAATTTTTTTGTGGAAAACTTCACCTGAACAAGTCCTATCCTAACTACAATACCAGTATATCATACTAATTCATAAAACACTCCCCTTAACTTTCGGGGCCATCATGGTCGTGATCGTATGGTAGATGAATTTATAACTAGCTGTGCAATCAGTGCCTATCACCACTAACATTGCGAATTTGAATCCCGCTTAGACGAGGTGTGCTCAATACAACATTATGTGATAAAGTTTGTCAGTGACTTGGGGCAGTTCGGTGGTTTTCTCTGGGTACTCCAGTTTCCTCCACCAATAAAAATGACCACCACGATATAACTGAAATATTGTTGAAAGTGGCGTCAAACACCATAGCCCTAACCCTAACCCCTTGACTTTCCACTGCTCAGACGTACATGTGTTATTGATTTAGAAACTGGGAAATTATAAACAGATTACAACTAGTATTACTGTGAGCACAGCTCACTAAGATATACCCCCGCTCCCCACATCTGTCCAACCTATTTCCATAACCAAAACATTACTGATTGTTCCGACCAAAAATGAAAGGGACCCTCCTCTCTTCACCGGTAAGCTGCTGATAAAATTTCAAAACATTCTGAGAAACACTATTCAAGTTATCATACGACATAGGGTAAAAATCCTATTTTCCGTCATATTAAGTCCAATAACTCTGGAACGGCAAAAGTGAAAATCGTCAAAAAAGAAAGGGATCCTCCTCTCTTCACCAGTAAACAGCTGATAAAATTTTAAAAGATTCTAAGAAACACAACTCAAGTTATCATACGACATAGGATTTGTATAGACGGACATGGTGAAACCAGTATACCCCCCTACAGCTTCGTTGCGGGGGGTATAAAAATGTTTAACAGATTTGGCTAGTAGAAGGTAGGAAGTGTTTTCCTAATAAAATAAAACAAGAATCAACATTGGGGACTGTTGTTTCTTAGGGGTTTTGTGTCAAGAGTTATAAACAAATAACCGCTTCCTATTTTGGCCTTTGCTTAATTAGCTGAGAGTTTTCCAAATTTTTTCGATGTTTTTGTAAAATACAATAGTTTTCAAACGGACAGTAAAATAAAAAAATTAAATTTTTTTTTTTTTTTCAAAATCTTTTCAACATTTGACAGCAAAAAATCCCCCAAAAATGAGAGAAGAATGTAATTTGCAGACATTATTCATTTAAAAACTTCTTCACATCATGAAAATAGCTGAACGACTACTCAATTGATAATACACAACAATCAACCAATTATTTGTGTACACATTAAGCTGATGTTTTTATGATTGAAGTGGACAGAGATAGTAAGTCATCTCAAACACAATAACCATTTGAAAAAGTCAGACAAATTGATAAACAAGTTAATCAAATATTTTATTGGTACTTTTGACTTTACATTATTTTTTTTGTAATATTAAGAATCAAATGCAAATTTTCATTATCAATTTATACACAGAGGAGATTTCGAAACATCTGGTCTGGATTTCTTTAAGCAAACTATTTAATGTCAAAACCAGGACAAGTCTGAGTTTTGACTCACATGCTCTGTGCAAAACTCAGACTTAAGTTTGTAGTTTTTTTTCTCAAGAAACAAGGACCAGGCCTCACAGAAATAAATTTCAGAAACGGTATTAATTTTCTCATGTTTGAAAAAATATTCTACTCTAGTCAAATGTACCTTACAACCTGATTCATTATTTAGTGATACAAATGTATATAAAACTTTACTCAAAGACTGAAATTGACGTGTTGATACAGAAAGTGCAATAAAAAAAGTCTACTTTATGTTCTTTAATGTCTTTATTAAATACATGAACTTCTTTAAATCCCTCAACAAGTTACAACAAATCATCTATAATGTTGAATCAAGAAATGTCTAAGTACTATGATAACTATATTTTGTCAAGAAACTCTTTATCAAGTGTACAACTGATGCCTCCATATCTTCAAATACATTACAGTTATCGCCATTCTAACACAATTTCTGATACATAAGCATCATATTGCATTCTAATCAACCCAATTTATATTAGAAAACTTTCTGCTGACATCAATCATGTAACTGATGCTGGCAAATATTTGATGCTGTCCAACAAGAAAAGGCATTACATAAATAACTGCATTAGAATTGTAGTTCACATCTCTATTATCAAGATTTCAATCTCTAATACTGAGCATAATCATACTGTGGTGTTTGGTATGATGGGTGTTGTGTCTGTGTCTGAGTTTGGTAGCCAGCACCAGAGCTGGGATAACGTGATCTACCAGTACTTCCTGAGCTTGTAGTTCTCTGTCCTGATTTAGACTTAGCTAGATGTTGCTTTAAGACTGGTAATCCTTCTTCTTTCAGTAAACATTGCAGTGCTTGGAAATGTAGCTTGGTCATTATCTGTAGCTCTTCAAAAACTACAATATTAAAGTGAAATACGTGTAACACTGATTTTCATATTTTTATGGATCATGAAAATGAATTTTAGGTTAGGTAACATGTACGTGGCTAGCATCTACATATTTTTATGGACCATTAAAATGAGTTCAAGGTTAGGTAACATGTACATGGCTAGCATCTACAACACATTAAAAACATGTAGATCTAGTACAATGGAATGATGAAGTAGATAAGTGATTGTTGTTTAATGCCAAGTGAGCAGTTTTTCAGCCATATCATGGCAAGAACAAGTTACATTTATTCAGCTATACCATGGCAAAAACAAGTTACATTTCGATGAGATGATGTCTGCTTTGTACTTGACCAACACACTTAGTTAAATTTTTCTAGTGCTAGCTCATTGAAATGACACTTTGCAGGTACACATGTCTGATTCTGAGCCAACCAGTCTTCACTCCTACTCTTTAATGCTGCATACTTAGTGGACAAGCAGCAAATACCAATTGAATAGTTTCTGAAACATGCCTAATCTCATACACTTGACACTGTTGATATCTTATTTGGAGAAGAAAAAAAATATCTATATCTTCAAAGATTAACCTAAAGGTTCACATGGGTCTGCATTGCTCACCTGGGAGAGAATTAAGATTTAATTGATTTTCTCCCTTTGGGACACCTACCAGCCTCTCCCCAGAAGAGGATTAACTTTATTTGTATAAATTTGAATCTCTGCTTTCCAAGGATCAGCTCTGCTAGGTTTGGATCCATTTGGATGAACAGATTTGCATTAGAAAATTAAAACTGTGAAAAAGTGAATGACAACAGACGACAGATGCTAAGTGATACTTGGCCTTTGATCAGATGAGCTAAATAAGGAATACCTATCTTGCACCTTTAAAGACAAATAAGCATGTCATCCTACTTAAACCTGAATGAGTTTAATTACATGCATAATGAGACAAGGAGTTTGATTTATTATCAAAGGGAAACAACTCACCTTTACCAGAATATATTTTCTCACCTTGTGTAAAGTTTGAGTATGTTTTATGTTTTATTTCTAAGGATCTCAGAGGTGTCTAAATTTAATAACAAAATTTGCTCATGCCACAATATAGCTGAAATATTGCTAAAGGTGGTGTGAAATACCAACCAATCAGTCAACATAGTTTGATTTATTATCAAAGGGAAACAACTCACCTTTACCAGAATATATTTTCTCATCTTGTGTATAAAGAACAATTTGCTGGAGACAGTAAACCATAGCTGCAGTAGCTATCACCTGATCTTGTATTGATAATGATGGAAAGTAATCAAAATCTACCTCAAATGGATTCATCGGTGATGGGTATGTACAAAGTTTAACCAGCTCCGACATTATGTCCCAAATATGGATATCTACAATCATACAAGAACAAAACAAAATAATATAAATAACAAACTATAAAATGATACATACCATGAAACCTGTCAAACTAAATCTGAATAAACCAAACTACTATAAATAAAGTCTAGGAACCGCTGTGATTGTATTGGTAGTTATATTTCCAACTATATATGCAATCAGTGCCTATCACCACTAACGTTGCGAGTTTGAACCCCGTTCGTGGTGAGGTTTACTCGATACAACATAATGTGATAAAGTTAGTCGATGATTTGCGACAGGTCGCTGGTTCTCTCCGGGTAACTTCAGTTTCTACCACCAATAAAACTGACCTCCACGATATAACTGAAATATTGTTGAAAGTGGCGTTAAACACCTTAAACCAAATCTAAACCAAACCAAACTCCTCTCCTGACAGTACAGTGATATCTGTCTAGAGAGACCAAGAAACATGGTCTCTCAATAGAAGGTTTGGTGAATATGATAAATTTTGACATTTTAAAATGAGATCGCAAAAGATGGTAGTCTTTCACAATAGAAGGTATCTTAAAGATGGTAGTCTCTCACAATAGAAGGTATCTTAAAGAAGGTAGTCTCTCACAATAGAAGGTATCTTAAAGATGGTAGTCTCTCACAATAGAAGGTATCTTAAAGATGGTAGTCTCTCACAATAGAAGGTATCTTAAAGGTGGTAGTCTCTCACAATAGAAGGTATCTTAAAGATGGTAGTCTCTCACAATAGAAGGTACCTTAAAGGAGGTAGTCTCTCACAATAGAAGGTATCTTAAAGGTGGTAGTCTCTCACAATAGAAGGTATCTTAAAGATGGTAGTCTCTCACAATAGAAGGTACCTTAAAGGTGGTAGTCTCTCACAATAGAAGGTATCTTAAAGGAGGTAGTCTCTCACAATAGAAGGTATCTTAAAGATGGTAGTCTCTCACAATAGAAGGTATCTTAAAGGAGGTAGTCTCTCACAATAGAAGGTATCTTAAAGATGGTAGTCTCTCACAATAGAAGGTATCTTAAAGATGGTAGTCTCTCACAATAGAAGGTATCTTAAAGATGGTAGTCTCTCACAATAGAAGGTATCTTAAAGATGGTAGTCTCTCACTATAGAAGGTATCTTAAAGATGGTAGTCTCTCACAATAGAAGGTATCTTAAAGGAGGTAGTCTCTCACAATAGAAGGTATCTTAAAGATGGTAGTCTCTCACAATAGAAGGTATCTTAAAGGTGGTAGTCTCTCACAATAGAAGGTATCTTAAAGATGGTAGTCTCTCACAATAGAAGGTATCTTAAAGGTGGTAGTCTCTCACAATAGAAGGTATCTTAAAGATGGTAGTCTCTCACAATAGAAGGTATCTTAAAGGAGGTAGTCTCTCACAATAGAAGGTATCTTAAAGGTGGTAGTCTCTCACAATAGAAGGTATCTTAAAGATGGTAGTCTCTCACTATAGAAGGTATCTTAAAGATGGTAGTCTCTCACAATAGAAGGTATCTTAAAGGTGGTAGTCTCTCACAATAGAAGGTATCTTAAAGATGGTAGTCTCTCACAATAGAAGGTATCTTAAAGATGGTAGTCTCTCACAATAGAAGGTATCTTAAAGATGGTAGTCTCTCACTATAGAAGGTATCTTAAAGATGGTAGTCTCTCACAATAGAAGGTATCTTAAAGGAGGTAGTCTCTCACAATAGAAGGTATCTTAAAGATGGTAGTCTCTCACTATAGAAGGTATCTTAAAGGTGGTAGTCTCTCACAATAGAAGGTATCTTAAAGGTGGTAGTCTCTCACAATAGAAGGTATCTTAAAGGAGGTAGTCTCTCACAATAGAAGGTATCTTAAAGATGGTAGTCTCTCACAATAGAAGGTATCTTAAAGATGGTAGTCTCTCACAATAGAAGGTATCTTAAAGATGGTAGTCTCTCACTATAGAAGGTATCTTAAAGATGGTAGTCTCTCACAATAGAAGGTATCTTAAAGGTGGTAGTCTCTCACAATAGAAGGTATCTTAAAGGAGGATGAACACCCTACTGTGACTGTGAAATGTAGAACATCAATAAAAGCACTGTTCCTTTGCTCAAATTTGTGTCTAAGTGTTAAGTTGGATAATATCTCAAGTTTATTTACGACCATATCCTTTCTTACTAATTCACTGTAAATTGATATGAGATCTTGTTAGAGAAGAGGGGATTCTACATGATTAGTTTGTCATTGTACCGGTATATATCACATAAAACAAGCATAGACAGATCTATGTCTCACCTGCCCCCTGCAAATCACTTGTGTGAAATATTTTTCAGAAAATAAACTATATCAATGGAACATCAAAGTGCTAACCAAATATGGTGAACCTTAGATTGTATGGTAATAAAGAAACTGACCCAATCACAAAAACTTGACGTAAATTTAACACAGTCAGTGGATCGTGAAAATGAGGTCAAGGTCAGATTCCATGTGCCTGGACGACATGTACACATCATGATCAATATGTGGACAAAGTATGGTGAACCTAAGTTGTATGGTAATGAAGAAACAGACCTAATCACAAAAACTTGACATTGTTAACACTGTAGCCCACGGCCGCCAGAAAAGTAAGTCCTATGTCTCGCTTTCAACGACTTTCGTTGCAGGCGAAGACAATCATATCAGGATATCTTGGTGGATGTAAAATTTGATGATTTGGCAAGAAAAACTGGATGCAAATATCTTGCATTATGGTAATTGTAATCTAAAACATACAAAGAATATTATTTTAAAGTCAATCTGTCAAACAAGGTTTTGTTTATTATTAAGCTGTGGATATTTAAATAGATTTCAACGAATATTTATGTCTCTTTCAACAGATATATCCTCAAGATTGATAGTTGATTGCTAAACAAACATGATACCCACGGCACTATGGTCCACTATCAGGCTTTCAACATTATAACCTGACAACCCATCCCCTCATCAAGATGGTAACCCATATCAGCCACACATGGATGCATTGGGCAGCTCAGTGGGTTTAGTTCCAAGAACCCTCCCAGTACCCAGTGTCCTGCATCAGTCATCATAGCCAATTCTCCGTTATAGAGTTGAAATAGAATCTAATTCTAAACCTCCATTAACATTTTATGGTTATGGGCTATGATGGGTGGTTAATACCACTTTCAGCAATATTAAAGTTCCCTTATATTGTGATGGTCCATTTGCAATAGTGAAGGAAACCAGAATTTACTGCCTCCCACCCTACCACAAGTAACTGAAAAAACTTAAATCCAACTACCATATGATTATGGCCATGATACCACCATAATTAAGATGGGAACAGGATATCATGTCAAATGAATCATGGTAAATCGGTAAATTTCCTGATTCCTGCTCAAAATAACAATTATGATTAAATTTTCTTTCAATATGATGCTAACAGTAGGTGGAAAAAAACTGGTTTGATAATCCACAATTTATATAATGCTAACAGTAGTGAAAAAAGGGCATTTGATGCTTAACGGTCAAGGTATTGCCACTCCCCTTAATGTTTATACTGATGCTAAATAGTGAAGAATTAATGTTTCTATAGTATCACCTTGTGAATTCCATCGATTTGTTGTTTTCAAACGTAATGGACTGTCTTTTTCTTGTGTAGAGTCATTTGTTAGTCTAATAAGTCGTTGGTGGTTAGATCTTACCCATACATATGGACAGCTATATCTAGCATACCCTGCTATCAAGAACAATGTCATATCACTCTAAAAAAATAGGTTAAAAATACATAAATACAGAATGTACAGCTTTATTATAAAAATGAAATAAAATATTTTTGTGCATTTTCTAAAATACATGTACAAGTTATTTTTATTTTACTTGTTGTAATGATAATTTTCTTCTACTCTACACTACAATGTATATATTTATTAGCTAACTTGATGGTGGGTCAAGTGAAGTACTGGGGGTTATTATAAACAAGGGCATTCAAAGTAACAGTATAATATAGCAAATGAATTTTCTAAAAATACAATGTACATTTTTTTGTATATAATTACCCACATAATGTTTTATATATAAAAATACTTTCATTCTGATTACCTGTATGTAACATTTCTTTGTTCAATATCTATTGTAAACTTATATTTTGATCTATGAAATTACCAGTTAAAGGGAAATAACTCAAAAACAAATTCATAACAGTGTAGAAACTCCTACATATTATAATGGGTCTCAATTTCTAGAAGATGGTAACAAAAAAATTAAAAACCTTAAAATTTTAGCAATTTTCATCATATTTTTTAAGTCTAAGGGACATATATCAAAACAGTAAAACTAAAACTAGAGGCTCAGGTGAGCCTGTATCGCTCACCTGACATAAATAAGTCCTCTTAAGAATGTCTGCATGCTGAATACATCTAAGTTACTATTCAAATCCCATACTGCCATAGGGTTCTATGTTAAAACTATGTCTGCTCATGGCAGCCATCTTGGATGGAGGTCGTGGTCACCAGACACAATTTTGAAAGTATACTACCCAAGGACCATCCATGCCATGTTTGCTTTAAATTGGCTGACTGGTTTCAGAAGAGAAGACTTTTAAACAATTTTCCCATAGGGTCCTATGTTAAAACTATGACTGCTGACGGTGGCCATTTTGAACCGAGATCGGGATCACTGAACACAATTTTGGAAGTTGACCACCTAAGGATCATCGATGACATGTTTGCTATATTGGCTTACTAGTTTCAGAGGAGAAGATTTTAAAACATTTTTTCCCATAGGGTCCTATGTTAAAACTACAGTATGTCTGCTGAAAGTGGCCATCTTGGATGGAGGTCAGGGTCACTGGACACAATTTTGAAAATTGACCACTTAATGACCATCCATGCCATGTTTGCTTTAAATTGGCTTACTGGTTTCAGAGAAGAAGATTTTTAAATATATTTCCCATAGGGTCCTATGTTAAAACTATGTTCGCTGATGGTTGCCATCTTGGATGGAGGTCGGGGTCACAGGACATAATTTTGAAAGTTGACCACCTAAGGACCATTCATCCCAAGTTTGCTTTAAACTGACTTACTGGTTTCAGAGGAGAAGACTTTTAAACATTTTTTCCATAGGGTCCTATGTTAAAATTAAGTCGAGTCATGGTGGCCATCTTGAATTTCCGATCAGCAAACGATTCACAAGTTTAGTACAGGACCACCCAATGATCATTCCTGCAAAGTCACAATTCAATTGGCTTAGTGGTTTCTAACAAGAAGATTTTTAAAATTTCGACCAATCAGAACACATTATAGGCCCTGGCAGCCATGTTGGATTTCCGATTAGCACCAAAAACACAAATCTTGTATATGACCATCCAATGAACATTTCTGCCAAGTTTGGTTCAAATCTGTTTTGTGGTTTCAGAAAAAAAGATGAAAATGTGAAATTCCCATAGGGTCCAATGTTAAACTAAGTCGAGTCATGGCGGCCATCTTGAATTTCCGATTGGCAAACGATTCACAAGTTTAGTACAGGACCACCCAATGATCATTCCTGCAAAGTCACAATTCAATTGGCTTAGTGGTTTCTAACAAGAAGATTTTTAAAATTTCAACCAATCAGAACACATTATGGGCCCTGGCAGCCATGTTGGATTTCCGATCAGCGCCAAAAACAAAAATCTTGTATATGACCATCCAATGAACATTTCTGCCAAGTTTGATTCAAATCTGTTCTGTGGTTTCAGAAAAAAAGATGAAAATGTGAAATTCCCATAGGGTCCTATGTTAAACTAAGTCGAGTCATGGTGGCCATCTTGAATTTCCGATCGGCAAACGATTCACAAGTTTAGTACAGGACCACCCAATGATCATTCCTGCAAAGTCACAATTCAATTGGCTTAGTAGTTTCTAACAAGAAGATTTTTAAAATTTCGACCAATCAGAACACATTATGGGCCCTGGCAGCCATGTTGGATTTCCGATCAGCGCCAAAAACAAATATCTTGTATATGACCATCCAATGAACATTTCTGCCAAGTTTGGTTCAAATCTGTTTTGTGGTTTCAGAAAAAAAGATGAAAATGTGAAATTCCTATAGGGTCCAATGTTAAACTAAGTCGAGTCATGGCGGCCATCTTGAATTTCCGATCGGCAAACGATTCACAAATTTAGTACAGGACCATCCAATGATCATTCTTGCAAAGTCACAATTCAATTGACTTAGTGGTTTCTGACAAGATTTTTAAAATTTCAGCCAATGAGAACACATTATGGACCCTGGCAGCCATGTTGGATTTCAAATCAGCACCAAAAACACAAATCTGGTAGAGGACCATCCAGTGAACATTTCTGGCAAGTTTGGCTGATTTCTGTTCAGCGGTTTCAGAGAAGAAGATTTAGATGTGAAAAGCTAACGGACGGACGCTTACCCATGACAAAAGCTCACATGGCCTATGGCCAGGTGAGCTAAAAAAATCATTTATAATTACATAGTTCATATCTCAACTACACTCGTTTATATGCAAAAGGTGCAGTTTGGCACTTGGCGCTTTAAAATCTGATTCAACCAACCATTTCTTTAGAAATGCCTGTATCAAGTCAGGGTCATTACGGTTTTCACAGTTTTCCGGTTGTTGACTGATTTTGTCTGTTTATATAATTATGAGTTTTGACTTTCCCTTTGTAAGATTGTTCGGAGTTCGGTAATTTTGTTATTACCCTTATTAACAATATAACAAAAGGCAATAAATCTGGAAAGGTCAGTTGAAACATTTAGGTTAATTGACAGTTACCAATTATACTTAATGACAATAAAATATATACAGGGTACCTGTCTATGACAAAAGATGTGACAAGTTTCATCAAACTATTTGTGCATGGCTACTGTCACTTCCCCCTCCCTTTTTTTTTTAAGTTGGTGATTAAAAATTCAGAACTTGTAAATTCCTTGTAAATTGCAATTATTATTAAACAGAGCAATAGAAAGTTATCCCTACATATAAACCCTAAAGCAAGAGTCATAGATTAAAATATTGCCCTAATATCATAATATCTTACATCCACATTGTTCTCTTTATCACTTGGTGATGCTGGAGGAAGGCCGATACCTTTTGGAGCATTGATATTGAGATTCATCTGAGATCTTAGTGATATTAACAAGGATCGTCTGGAAAAAAAATCAGTATTTATGTCAAGTTTATCTGAAATTCCAGCAATATTTACACAGAATGTCTGGAAAAAAATATAGAAGTCTGTATCATAAGTTAAATATAAATCGCCCCTGACTTGAACAGAAAAGACATCAGGACATTTATTGGTATAAAACCAAATATTCTGCTGCTACCAAATACAATAGTGTTGCCATTCTTGGCTCTAACAGACAATTAAAAAAAAAAATATCATTGCTAATCTCTGACACACATTCATTAGATTTTGGGGTTTTCATTTTTGCATACTTGAATCTGCATTTCACAATGATGATTCATGCTATTTATAAAGGTATTTATATAACTGGTACCTCAAAAAAATGTTTTCTCAGTTTAGTCTATATCAAATTTGGGTCCCCAGGATTCTGAACCATGGAGTCGGACCATTCATTTTGCAACAAGTAAAGTCTCCACTTTACGAGGAAACTTCCTATCTATACAATTACATTCCCTTGGTGATTCTTGGTAATACTATTGTTTTAATTTCTTCCATTGCAGCCTATGTATAAATTTGGATACCAAACTAGATAGGGTTCTGACCCCATATATCTATGGGCCTCATTTGTAATATATATATATAGATTATTACACTGTTGACTGAAGATAACTGAATTTATTTGACTGAATAAAGTCCTGAAATTTAACTATTGAGATTGAATACAGTTAAAAATCCATTGGTTATAAAATAAGTTAGTATTTATTTCTTTAATGAATAAAACCGTATAAGTAAAATAGCTTAAATCTTCAGTTTTCCAATATATATAAATATAACATTTGTCATTCATAAATTATTTATTAATTAATGACTTTATTCATAATCATAATAAGAAAATTCCCAAATGTTTGCTGACATCACAATAGCATTAATATTTTTGACCAATGAATAACCTGATTATTCACACATCAATAATTGACTTAGAAGTCTTGTGATTAACTATCTGACTTTATCAGGTAAAAAAAAGGAATAGAATGTATTGACCTGTTATGACTAAATATGAGGTATAAAATTAATGGATTCAGAATGTCGCATCTCCATCTCCGTCAATTTAGCGGTATTGATTTTTAGTGCTATAATGCAGGTAGTAATATCCTGTCTTTTATTTCATTTTTTTCTGACATGGATTGAAGTTATACAGGTGGACCATTATTATATTCATATTCATTTTAGTTACCAGTTTTCTTAATTTGATATGTCAAATCTAAAATAAGTGATATCTTTTGTTCAGTCTCCAATTGAAGTTATACAGGTGTACCATTATTATATCATTCATATTTAGTTACCAGTTTTCTTAATTTGTTATGTCAAAGGCAACTTTTTTATTCAGGTTACATTTTGCCTTTAATTGATTATTGCTGTGTTGTTTGGGGAAATTGTTCAAATGAGGGACTTAATCGCATTCTTAAATTGCAAAAAAGAACAGCAAGATTGATATTAGATCAAGATCCCATAGCACCATCTTGAACCTCTATTTAAACAACTAGGATGGATGAGTATTGAACAAAGAATCAAATATCATAAATATCTTCTTGTTTCAAAATGTCTAAAGAATGAAGCACCTATATATTTAAAAAATAAAATCCAGTACTTGTCTGATAGAAATCCTTACTCTCTCCGAAATGTTGTAAGTGAAAAATTACAAATCCCAAAGGCAAAAATTGAACTTTTTAAGAAAACTTTTACATACTCTGGACCATATTGTGTACTTTACAAATTACAATGTATGTCTAAATATGTCAATGAGGGCCTCAGGGAAGATTAGTTATTAACAAACTGTAACCCTCTATAAATAAAGAATTTATTATTATTATTATTATTATTATTATTATTATTTTGTTTTCCTGTTGATAATTCCGTATCTAGGAAATAAAATTCTATACATCAAATAACATCACAAGAAAGATGCCCAGATGTATCGTTTGTCGACAGAAGTTCTGCTCAGCAGCAAGATATGCCCATTTCACACTTATTTTATGATATTAGTTATGATCATTAATGAAGACCCTACTGTGACTGTGAAATGTAGAACAGCAATAAAAGCACCGTTCCTTTTTGTTAATTATTTTTCTAAGTGTGAAGCTGGATAGCCTCTGATGTTCATTTACACCCATATCCTTTCTTACTAAGAGCAAACTTCAAAAACAATATACCACTGAAAGCACAAAAGAAAAGATGAACATTATGTGCAGATGTATGCTACAAACAACCAATTATGATACTTCCATTACATTATTGTAAATGACTTCAAAATGGGTGCATTATAGTATACAACCTATTGTGGCACTTGTATTACAATATACTTTTGAACGGATAACAGAAAAGTTGAGGTGCACATTATAACAACTGCATTATAAGGACCACAGAAAAACTACATATAAATCAGGTGCCGTCATGGTCGTATGATAATTGGATTTGTAACTGCCTATGCAATCAGTGCCTATCACCACTAATGTTGTGACTTCGAACCCCACTCAGGCGGGGTGGACTCGATACAACATTGTGATAAAGTTGGTCAGTGACTTGTGACAGGTCGGTGGTCTTCTCCAGGTACTCCGGTTTCCTCCATCAATAAAACTGACTGCCAAGATATAACTGAAATATTGTTGAAAGTGACATTAAACACCATAAACCATAAATCACAAACAACTTATGGTACTTCTATTACAATGGATTATTGAAAGGACCACAAAAAGACTGCATATAAATTACAGATGTATACTATACAGAATCAAGTACAGTACTCCTATTACAATATTGAAAGGATCACAGAAAAGGTGCATATTATACAAAAATGCATACTATACACTACTCTTTATGGTACTTCTATGAAAGGATCACAGAAAGACTGCAAATTATTTTTAAAAATGCACATGATACACAGTCAATTATGGTAAAAAAAAAATGAATTAATCAGAAGACAATAATACCAAATATATAATTACTGTAACACTCTCCATCAGAGAAATAATATAATCAGTTAGACACATATACTGTATAAAATGATGGAAATTACATTACTGTAATATTTAAGAAATAAATCATGGAAGCCAGAATGTGTTGGGAGTTTTAACATGGATTGGCGGATATTAGTATTTTATCCCCAGCCAGAAGCGAGGAATAAAATTTACTAATATCTGCCAATCCATGTTAAAACACAAAACACATTCTGGCTTCCATAATTTATTTCGATTCTGATATGTCTAAGAGTACAAATACGGTAGTATACTTTGATTGGAAGACAGTAATTTATATTTACACTTGCGGAAAATGTCGCACACAATTTATGCTGCCAATGGAAAAGTCAGTCACATTCACCCGTGCATGTGCTAATGAGATTATACCGAAAGGATAAATCGTTCTTTTGCTAACAAAGCGAAAGAAGGAGGTCATGTTAGAATATCAGATAAATCCCACAAAATTATACTGTATCTCTGTTTTCTAATCTAATAAATGGAGACAAAGAAAGTGTAAGGTTTAATACAAAGTAATACATGACATTTATTGCTTACATTTATAACGACAATTAATAATAAACACATGATCTGGAGTAAAGTCAAAAAGCTGACAACAATGTTTTGTGTTTTAAGCAAGTGCAACACTGCTAAAATGCTCATTATTGTCATTGTACAGTATCTGGTTCTTATAGTCGTTACTATAAATAGCAATCATTATTATTTTCAGTTTATTATTCTACCAACATTCCCACATACAGGTACCTACACATATAAAATTAAAGGTCCAAACATCTTACTTTACCTACATAGAGACAGAACATATAAATATCACTATATACAATGTACTGACGTCAGCAATTCCTTTTACCAAAATAAGCTTTAAAACATTCTTTGTCATAACCTACACCTCCTGTTATATTGGAAGGGGGGGAAATTATAACTACCTATGCAATCAGAACCTATCACCACTAATGTTGTGAGTTCGAATCCCGCTCAGGTGTGGTGTACTCGAAACAACATTATGTGATAAAGTTTGTCAGTAATTTGCGACAGGTCCGTGGTTTTCTCCAGGTATTCCGGTTTCCTCCACCAATAAAACTGACTGCCCAATATAACTTAAATATTTTTGAAAGTGGTGTTAAACACCATAACCCTAATTACCCTAACCCTTTTGAATTCCATTCAGGGTTTTAGATCTCATAAGTGAATTATAGTGAGAAGAGAGTAATTGTTCTTGAACAAGTGAGAAATTGTTCAGCTAGATCATGGAGAAAAGTTGTTTTTGATGAGATGAAGACATTTGTTTTTTGTACTAGACCAACATGCTGAGTTGGATTTTTCTAGTGCTAGCTGACTGAAACAACCGTCCACAGATAGACATGTTGCTCCACTCAGACACATTATCTGGACTCTCAACCAGTCTTTGTTCTAGCTCACTGAAACAACCGTCCACAGATAGACATGTTGTTCCACTCAGACACATTATCTGGACTCTCAACCAGTCTTTGTTCTAGCTGACTGAAACAACCGTCCACAGATAGACATGATGCTCCACTCAGACACATTATCTGGACTCTCAACCAGTCTTTGTTCTAGCTGACTGAAACAACCGTCCACAGATAGACATGTTGTTCCACTCAGACACATTATCTGGACTCTCAACCAGTCTTTGTTCTAGCTGACTGAAACAACCGTCCACAGATAGACATGATGCTCCACTCAGACACATTATCTGGACTCTCAACCAGTCTTTGTTCTAGCTCACTGAAACAACCGTCCACAGATAGACATGTTGTTCCACTCAGACACATTATCTGGACTCTCAACCAGTCTTTGTTCTAGCTGACTGAAACAACCGTCCACAGATAGACATGATGCTCCACTCAGACACATTATCTGGACTCTCAACCAGTCTTTGTTCTAGGTCCTTAATACTGTGTGCCCTAGCAAAAACGTGAGAAATACCAATTTTATAGTACAGTATTTCGGCTTGACCTGACACTGGGATTGAACCCAGGATCTACAGCACGCAAAGCAAGCATGTTAAACCATCACACCACAGAGACAGTGTGTTGATTACAGCACTTGTTTCACTGTATATACTTCAGTGTACAAATGTAATACTGTATTCAAGACTTGAACAAATAAATAATACGAAAATAGGTGCTTATTGTCATCGGTTGAAGAAAATAATCATGCTAGTTGTGGTCCATCGTTCGTTACCCATGGCTGATCTCACTCCAATACTCTCTCAACTGATGAGTCGTAAATATCAGATTGTGATCAGCCATCTGTTACCAGCAATGACTGTTGCAACATGAATACTGGTAGTTGAGAGGGGTAAGAAATAATAGCTATGGATGAGATGACTGCTGTACATTAACAATAATAGCTATGGATGAGATGACTGCTGTACATTAACAATAATAGCTATGGATGAGATGACTGCTGTACATTAACAATAATAGCTATGGATGAGATGACTGCTGTACATTAACAATAATAGCTATGGATGAGATGACTGCTGTACATTAACAATAACTAATTTTTTGTGTAATTACATCTGTCTGATTAGCAGTTAATCTTAACAGATCTTAACAGATCAAAGAATTCCTGATTGTTATCCTGTAATAGTTGTGGACAGTTTTTTCTTTTATACAATTTATTTACCTGACAGAAAACTACACCACAGTTATGTAGTAGATAGGATCATCACCTCAAATAAACTCTTAAACATTATAACCTCAAGATATTGTCACCTCTGATAAAAATATATAACCTCATAAAGTACAGTCTGTTATAAAATGAGGTCAAAAATCAAGATACGGTCAAACCTTTCTTAAGAGGTCACCTTTGTGACAAGGAAAAAGTGGTCTTTTAAGACAGGTGACGTCTTAATAGAGGTTCATTTTATATGAAATTTTCTATGACAGGACAAAAAAATGACCTTTTAATACAGGTGACTGCTTAATAGAGGTGACCACATGGACAGGTTTGACTTAATAGAGGTGACCACATGGACAGGTTTGACTGTACCTTGTTTTAAACTTGAAAGAACAATAAAGTAAAAAGGAGAAAAATAAATACAGTAGTCCCCCTCTTGTAAGACCTCTTCTGCAATGATAAAGTGGTCTATTACAAGGGTAGCCTCTCTGTAAATACAGTAGTCCCCCTCTTTTAAGACCTCTTCTGTAATGATAAAGTGGTCTATTACAAGGGTAGCCTCTCTGTAAATACAGTAGTCCCCCTCTTGTAAGACCTCTTCTGCAATGATAAAGTGGTCTATTACAAGGGTAGCCTCTCTGTAAATACAGTAGTCCCCCTCTTGTAAGACCTCTTCTGTAATGATAAAGTGGTCTATTACAAGGGTAGCCTCTCTGGAGGGGTACAATCTCTGAGCATCTGAAATCTGGCCTGTTAACAGGGGAAATACAGGTATATCGCAAAAAGATGTGTATCACCTGTGCCCTATGAAAGTTGAAAAGGGCCTAAGCTTGTGCGGGAATGTAGAAATTAAAAAAAATAATTTGAAGGAAAACAAAATAGGATGTTGACTTCTCAGATTACAGGAAGGAATGTGGTTAAATTCCATCAAATACAGTAAGATGCTGTAGATTAACTAATAGGACACTGACACAGGTGCATACAATGACTCAAGATGACAGATAGTGATCCCTGTATTATGGCTATGAAGGCAAAAAAATATATATATAAGCAAACATACAGCCTAGATATATATAGGCAACAAGAACTCATTATATAAATAATTCTTTTTTCAATTAAAACACAAAAAAATAAAATAAAACAAATAAATATGGCTAAATATTTGTTTATTGTTGAACTTCATTTTTATTAGCTCAAAAAGAACCTACATGTGTACCTGTATATATAGATCAGATATATATCATAGACACAGAGGTAAAATGTATGTTTATTTTACCATCCTTATTTTGGCATGTTTCATGTTTATGTTTGGGTTAGGGTTATGGTGTTTAATGCCACTTTCAACAATATTTCAATTATATTGTGATAGTCAGTTTTATTGGTGGAGGAAACCAGAGAACCCGGAGAAATCCACCGACATGCGGATGCCGCAAGTCACTGACAAACTTTATCACATAATGTTGAATCAAGTACACCTCGCCATGAGCGGGATTCAAAATCACAACGTTAGTGGTGATAGGCACTGTTTTCATAGGTAGTTGTAAATCCAATTACCATACAATTATGACAAAGATGGCCCTTTATCAGTTCAGTGAAAATAAAAAATAATTGAAAAATTACTGGTCAAATGGCATATATTTGATATATTAGGAAAAACAAACAAATCTGGAAATATTGATAAAATTTTGGAGTACAAAATTGATATTTCAAAACCTTCAATATACATATTAATATCAAGACAGGAATTTGTAGCTTCAAGCTATGCATAAAACATTGAATATACCTCCACAAATAAAACTGACTGCAACGATGTAACTGAAATATTGTTGAAAGTAGTTGTTAAACACCATAACCCTAACCCTAACCTGATAATAGTTCATTCATTGAACAGCAATAAAAGCACTGTTTCTTTACTTTAATTTGTGTAATAAGTGTAATATTGGATAAGTCTCCCATGTTCATTTACATTCATATCCTTTCTAACTAAATGACTATTCTTAAACAATTTCAGATCAAATGAGAAGACATTTTGATAATTTTTTTACATATTTCTTTGGAGTGACATGTTCTAAACGTCCAGAGAGACTGCCATGTATTGAGGAACATCAAATGACACTTCATACATAGTTATGACTACTCAGAAGTTCAAAGGTTACACAGGAGAAGCAAATAACAGCTTAATCTACTGGACTAAACAATTCAAGACTTTACAACATGAATAATAGCCAAGAGAGTAATTATGACAGAAAAAGAAAAAAAATGCTGGAAATAAATCTATCATATTTTATGGACTACCGGGTATATATATCTAAACGACAATTTTCTCTCCATTGAATCCCGCTCAGGCAAGGTGTACTCGATACAACATTATGTGATAAAGATTGTCAGTGACTTGCGACAGGTCAGTGGTTTTCTCCAGTCTCCTCCACCAATAAATCTGACCACCACGATATAACTTAAATATTGTTGAAATTAACACCATAATACTAACCCCTAATCCAATGGAGAAAGCTGCTCTTTAAATAGTAAATGTCCATGCCTTATAGTCCAAAAAAATGATAAATGACCGAAAACATAGCTTTAATTACAAGTAGATACATAGAATATCAAGCAGAAAAACAAAGACATAAATTTCCAGTATCATAAATTACCTCTTCTCTGTAAAGCTGAGGAGATGAATATTTTTATTATTTCATTCAATTTAAATATTAATACTTGTTTATTATTAAATTCTAATAATAATGTAATAGCAACAAAAATTAGCATTTTACAAACTGATGACTCACTTTCAATTTGCTGCTCCCAAATATCAATAGGGGCCATCGTGGTCACTGATTTTACAACTATCTGTGCAATCAGTGCCTATCATCACTAACATTGTAAGTTACAATCCCACTGAGGTGAGGTGTACTTGATACAACATTTTGTGATAAAGTTTGTCAGTGATTTACGGCAGGTCAGTGGTTTTCTCCAGTTTCATCAACCAATATAACTGACCGCCACAATATAACTGAAATATGTGCTGAAAGTGGCGTTAAACACCATTACCCTAACTCTAACCAAACATCAATATACACAATCATTATAACATGCTTACCAAGATCTACTCAACTAAGATATAGATGAACATGAAAGAAAATCTACCTGAACCTCAGGTAAATTAGGGGATTGGATTATGGTGTTTAACACCACTTTAAACAATATTTCAGTTATATCATGGTGGACAAGTAAATTAAGGAACTGTGTTTTTATAATGAGCTTGTTTAACAAATAATGCTATTTTGGTATACATTTATAAACACTTATTTCTTAAATGGTGAATTATTTGTCTTTTTACATTTCAGATTTGTACATAAAAAATGCTAAGAAAGAGTTTTTTTTGTGAAAGACATCTCGCCTTGAACCTTTTGCTGTCGAAAATGACAAAGATTAATTAATAATCAATATAAGCTTCTCCATGAGTCCATGTGGTGGCAATCTAGTGTTTCAAATTACATCAGGTCATCTAACTTGAACAGCAGGCATAATTTCAATCACAAGATTCCAACAGAATCTCAATATTACAGAAAAAGAAATGCTGCAGCTTGAGAAAAACAAGGGTAATTTGTATAAAAATGTATCATTTAATCTTCAAGTGATGACAATATTAGGCTGAATCTAACACAAAATTAGAAATTCATAGAAAATACACAGGGGACCTCGTAGTTCAGATCGTATGATAGTTGGATTTTACCTTTGTAATCAGTGCCTATCACCACTAAAGTTGTGGGTTCCAACTCCATTCAAGGCGAGGTGTACTCTACAGTATCATGTGATCAAGTTTGTCAGTGACTTGCAACAGGTTCGTGCTTTTCTCCCAGGTACTCCGGTTTCCTCCACCAATAAAACTGACCACCACGATATAACTGAAATATTGCCGAAATTGGCATTAAACACCATAAAACAACCATAGAAAATACACGCACACAGGATTCTTCTATTGTATTTGGTAGGCAATGACAAGATATTCTGTACAATGTACAAAAAAACATTTTGACAAACTGGTCCCAAAGATAAATTCGATTTTTTTTCTATTTGACTAAGCAAATTTTACACAATTTTTCAATAGCCTAATCCAATTTTCATTATACTGGGGAATAGGGCTAGTGATATTTGGTGCACAGTGCAGACAAAGTAGTCCCTTTGTGTTGTCCATGGTAAGCTGCAGACAAAACAGTTTTCATATTCTAATCAATCACAAGCTAGAACTGTGAGTGACCTCACTGAGTGATATCCCCCACTTGCAATACTATAATGTTCAAACTTTGGAATACAGGTATATCAGCAAGTTACCTATGAAAAAAGAACGGATATGGAGTAATGTCAAGGAGACAACATCCCATCTCCAAAATAAACTAACCAAGAACATACATCTAGGGGTCGCCACAAGGTCTTCAACAAAGTGGGATTGTTTGAAACCAATACAGTTTCATCAGTATACATGAGGATTACAACATTTCCTAACTTTTTTACAAGAGGATATAGGTCACATCAAATGTTATTGATTCAAAATTAATTATTTATTCTTGAGTAGTTTTTATATTGCAAATATCCAGATGTGAAAAGGTCAATTAAAATCTTATTTCATTCAGGAATAATTATGACAGGAACCATATTCCTTCATGCACATCTGCAGGCAGTATATTACAACTGTGTAAAGTTTCATTTAAATCCAATGAGCCGCTTAGGAGGAGTTGTGCTTACAAGCCCATCTCAGAACGTATTTCAGAGTATAAGTTAAATTTTCTCCCCTTCCAAATTTTTGACAGGGACCATATTCCTTCATGCACATCTGCAGGTAGTGTATTAAAACTGTGTAAAGTTTCATAAAAATCCAATAAGCTGTTTAGAAGGAGTTGTGCTTACAAGGTACATGCCCTCCTTCTTTTCGTGAAAGTACAAGTTGAATTATCTCCCCTTCCAAATTTTGGACAGTGACCATATTTCTTCATGCACATCTGCAGGTAGTGTATTACAACTATGTAAAGTTTCACAAAAATCCAATAAGCCGTTTAGGATGAGTTACGCTTACAAGGTACATGCCCCCCCCCCCTTTTCGTGAAAGTATAAGTTGAATTATCTCCCCTTCTAAATTTTAGACAGCAACGGTATTCCTTCATGCACATCTGCAGGTTGTGTACTACAACTGTGTAAAGTTTCATAAAAATTCAATAAGCAGTTTAGTAGGAGTTGCACTTACAAGGTACATGCCCCCCCCCTTTTTGTGAAAGTATAAGTTGAATTATCTCCCCTTTTAAATTTTGGACAGCAACCATATTCCTTCATGCACATCTGCAGGTAGTGTACTACAAATGTGTAAAGTTTCATAAAAATCCAATAAGTCGTTTAGGAAGAGTTGCGCTTACAAGGTACATGGACAGACGGACAGGTGGACAAACAGATGGACGGGCAGACGGACAGGGTGATTCCTATATACCCCCCAAACTTTGTTTGCGGGGGGGTATAATAATTTATCCATAGCATCTATGTTACCAGTTAACATAATGAAGTGTAATATAGATAGTAGATCTGATTAAAATAATGCTTATTTAAAGCCACTTTCAAATGGTGAGTTGTGGTCGTATGGTAGTTGGATTTATAACTACCTATATATGCAATCAGTGCCTATCACCACTAAATCCAACTACCATACGATCACAACTACGACGATCTCCATTCTCTGTTAAAAATATTGATTCATGCAAGTATATGCATAATAAATACTAACATAATGGTTTTGGTTTTATATTTTGATATACAATACATGCTGTAATATCCGACTTGGTACTTCATGTTTTACATTGTTATGGCTTTCACAATTTGCGTCAGATTTCCGTTTGAATAAATAAAATAAAATTTTGTCCAGGGCAAGAGTAAATTTACGGACAAGTCAGGAACATTCACAAGCCCTCGTTATAAGTTCATAAAATACTTACTTATCATAAGGAAGTTGTTGTGAGTTAAAACTTCTACTTGGATCTGTTGTACCATCGTCCATTACACTACCTCTACGTGAATCTGTGTTATATATCCTGTGTTGTGTCTACAATAAATGTGTATAATTCTGATAAATCATTTACACCTAGAATTGTCTAAATTTAGTCATACAATTATAAGCCTCTGTTCATTTCCAAATGCTTACTATTATTTGTTTTATTTCTATTCTTTTTATGTGAGCAACATCGACATTAAAAAAAATTAACTAGAGGCTCCCAGGAGCCTGCATAGATCACCTGGGTATAATAACAACATCAGTCAATAAAACTTGATAACTTCGGTAAAAAAAATTAACAAATGTAGCCTTCGTCATTGCAGACACCTTCTACAAAAAAATGTGGGCAGGGGTTCCCCCTTTAATGTAAGTTATCAAAATTGCTGTAAAAAAACATATATGTCAATGATTCTCAAAATTTAGCTTTTCCTACTTCACATTTTGTAATAGAGTTGCTTCCCTTTGATTATTTGAGTAACCAAAAGCAGTGAGTCAACAAAAATATGCATTTCAAGAGGAATAACTCTTCACAGCTGTCGCACATTTATAACTGTGGGAAATTTTTTGTAGATCTTGACATGCTGAACATTTTTGCAGTTTAAACTTTCCCTCTATCTCTAATAGTTTTTGAGATATAAGATGATAGTATTAAAATTGAGAACATTTTGATGAAAAAAGGGCAATAACTCCAAAATGGGTAATTGGATTTACTTCAAAATTGCAGGGTAGGAAGATCTTGACATGCTGCAAATTTTTGAAATTTAAACTTAACCTTTATCTCTTATAGTTTTTGAAATATAAGACGAAAAGTATTATTTTTTTTTTATAAATTTGATGAAAAAAGGTCGAGAACTCCAAGATGGGTAATCAGATTTACTTCAAAATTGCAGGTAAAAAAAAAAATGGATAGAAGGGTCGAACCGCCAGACACATTTTTGGAAGAGAACCATCCAATGACTATTTCATCAAAATTTTGTTCTTATTGAGCAAATGGTTTCAGACAAAAATATTTTTATGGGAATTTCCCATAGGGTCCTATGTTAAATTAAGTTCGGCTGTGGCGGCCATCTTGGTCGGTGTTCTGAAATGCCGGACACAATTTTGGAAGAGGACCACTCAAGAATCATTTCAGCAAAGTTTGGTTGAGATTGGCTCAGTAGTTTCAGAGGAGAAGATTTTTTTTTAATTTCATCCCCCCTTTTTTCTAATTTGCATAATCGGTCAAAATCGGTAAAAGTTCAAAGTTCATAAAAAATCCCGTAATATATGTTAAAAAGCTCATCATTATGCTTATACAGTTCAAATTTGGGCACTTTCTGGCTTAAAATAGAGCAGTTTTGGCCATTTGAAGAAATTTCTATTTTTAGTAATGGCGGCCATCTTGAATACAGGACGGCGCTGACGGACACAATTTTGAAAGAGGACCACCTAAGGATCATTTCAGCAAAGTTTGGTTGAGATTGGCTCAGTAGTTTCAGAGGAGAAGATTTTTTTTAAATTTCATCCCCCCTTTTTTCTAATTTGCATAATCGGTCAAAATCGGTCAAAGTTCAATGTTCATAAAAAATCCCGTAATATATGTTACAAAGCTCATCATTGTGCTTATACAGTTCAAATTTGGGCACTTTCTGGCTTAAAATAGAGCAGTTTTGGCCATTTGAAGAAATTTCTAATTTTAGTAATGGCAGCCATCTTGGATACAAGGCGGCGCTGACGGACACAATTTTGAAAGAGGACCACCTAAGGATCATTTCAGCAAAGTTTGGTTGAGATTGGCTCAGTAGTTTCAGAGGAGAAGATTTTTTTTTAATTTCATCCCCCCTTTTTTCTAATTTGCATAATCGGTCAAAATCGGTAAAAGTTCAATGTTCATAAAAAATCCCGTAATATATGTTACAAAGCTCATCATTGTGCTTATACAGTTCAAATTTGGGCACTTTCTGGCTTAAAATAGAGCAGTTTTGGCCATTTGAAGAAATTTCTAATTTTAGTAATGGCAGCCATCTTGGATACAAGGCGGCGCTGACGGACACAATTTTGAAAGAGGACCACCTAAGGATCATTTCAGCAAAGTTTGGTTGAGATTGGCTCAGTAGTTTCAGAGGAGAAGATTTTTTTTTAATTTCATCCCCCCTTTTTTCTAATTTGCATAATCGGTCAAAATCGGTAAAAGTTCAAAGTTCATAAAAAATCCCGTAATATATGTTAAAAAGCTCATCATTATGCTTATACAGTTCAAATTTGGGCACTTTCTGGCTTAAAATAGAGCAGTTTTGGCCATTTGAAGAAATTTCTATTTTTAGTAATGGCGGCCATCTTGGATACAGGACGGTGCTGACGGACACAATTTTGAAAGGGGACCACCTAAGGATCATTTCAGCAAAGTTTGGTTGAGATTGGCTCAGTAGTTTCAGAGAAGATTTTTTTTAAATTTCATCCCCCCTTTTTTCTAATTTGCATAATCGGTCAAAATGGGTAATGGGATTTACTTCAAAATTGCAGGGTAGGTAGATCTTGACATGCTGCACATTTTTGCAATAAACTTAACATCTATCTCTAAATAGTTTCTGAAATATAAGACGAAAAGTATTAAAATGAAAAAAAAAAATGATGAAAAAAGGGCAATAACTCCAAGATGGGTAATCAAATTTACTTCAAAATTGCAGGGTAGGTAGATCTTGACATGCTGAACATGTTTGCAGTTTCAACTTACCATCTGTCTCTTATAGTTTTTGAAATAAAGGACGAAAAGTATTAAAATTTTGAAAATTTGATGAAAAAAGGGAAATAACTCCAAAATGAGCAATGGGATTAACTTCAAAATTGCAAGGTAGGTAGATCTTGATATGCCGCACAATTTAAAGTTAACCTTTATCTCTTATAGTTTTTGAAATATAAGACGAAAAGTATTAAAATTTTACAAATTTGATGAAAAAAGGGCAATAACTCCAAGATGGGTAATCAGATTTACTTCAAAATTGCAGGGTAGGTAGATCTTGATGTGCTGATCATTTTTACCCCATGTCAGATTTTTGATATTATTAACGGTTTTTGAGTTATTACCAAAAACCTGCAATTTTACCATATGTTCTATTTTTAGTAACAGCGGCCATGTTGGTTGGTGCACGGCATCACCGGACACAATTTTGAAACTAGACACCCTAGTAATGATTCAGACCAAGTTTGGTTTCCATTGGTCTAGTACTTTCAGAGGAGAAGATTTTTGAAAAAGTTTACGACGTACGACGGACGACGACGACGGATGCCAAGTAATGGCAATAGCTCACATGACCCTTTTGGGTCAGGTGAGCTATAAAGAAGAGAAAATGCAGTAAAAATCGTTAAAAGTTAATGATTGGAAATGTACAGTTATATATTACAGGACTATTCTAAATCCAACTGTGAATAAGATAGAATCCCTATAAACACATCAAATTTACATGCTTGAATGCCTGCTTATTGTTGTTTGGTGTAAATGTTTAGGTTTTAGGTTTTATGGTGTTTAACGCCACTTTCAACAATATTTCAGTTATATTGTGGTGGTCAGTTTTATTTGGAGGAAACTGGAGTACCTGGAGAAAACCACCGACCTGCCGCAATTCACTGACAAACTTTATCACATAATGTTGTACACCTCACCCTGAGCAGGATTCGAACGACACAACATCAGTGGTGATTGGCACCGACTGCATAGGTAGTTGTAAATCCAACTACAATACAATCACGACCACAACGGCTCCTGGTGTAGAATGTGTGAAGTAACTCTTTAAGTAAAAGAACAATGTTAATCTGATTCAGACATTCTGATACAAGATATTGATAGTTTTGTAAAAAAAAAAAGTGTCATTTAGTTTCATTTAAAAAGGTTAGTATTACTTCAGCAGATAGTCAATGCCTATAACATTTCTATTAAAGTTACCACAGGTAAGGTGGGCCTTTTCAAGGTCTTAAAAGACAGGATTAACAGCGTAAACAGAAAGTTATTTAGTATGAAATTACAAGATATGGATTTTGATAAACATGAGAGACTATCCAACAATATACGGCCAGACACACATTAAGACAAAGGAACAGCACTTTTACTGCCATTCTTCATTTTTAAAGTCACAGTAGGTTATTAGATCAGAATCAAGAAACTTTCATTTCTACAAATCTGAATAGCTATACACATTATGTACATATTGTGCTGGTATAACTGTTTGTATCATGTCGAGTCAGTTTAGTAAATCGTATCACTACAAGATTCATAGTGTCAAGTAGTGATGAAGTCTACACAACTTAAGAGACATGATACAAACAGTTGTACCAGCACATTTATGCATATAACACATTTATCTAACATTTTCATAAAACAAAAAAGGGCAATACTGTTTGATTTCATTATTATATTCATTTTTAACAAATAATGTTCAAAATAGTTCTATATTATGTCGCATCTATCATTAAAACATTTCATTAATAATTATCACTGTTCAAATATACAATGCTTCCTCTACGTCACTTTTTACACAAAATATTTGGCCTGAAGTGTAATTATGAATGGTACATGTACCGTTCCCTCCAATATAAAATGAATGTATTAAACATTACTTCAAAGTATTCTTGCATTCCAAGTACATCTTGTATCACATGATACAAGGTCTTGTATCTGATGGGTTGTATCTAATGGCTAAATTCCTCTATTTCTATAGAATAAATACTTAATGTTGGATAAAAATTAATATATCAATGGATGCACAGCGATTTTTACATTGTATTTAATCAAAATTATTTGTACATACATGTACATTAATACTAAGGTTAATTTTGGACTTACCTGTGGTTCATTTACCACACTGATCACCATTTCTTCTTTACCTCTCAGGTATGTTGCAAAATGTTTGAATCCTTTTACTGTTCCCATCTTCAGCATCTCTTGTAGAAAGCATTGTAGCTTCTTCTTTAAGTGTGCTTCTTGACTCTGAAAAAGCGATAATAGTATCTAATATTTTTCAAGACATGAGTGACATGGTATTAACACTGGTAGAAAAGACTATGTAATATCTTCTGACATGCGAATAAACTTGTATATTCAAATGAAGGTTATGTAATTGTGGAAATTTGGCAGGGTTGGTTGGGAAATACCAATGGCAGGAATTCCCAGTGGTAATTACTGGGAAATACTCTTAATTTTAGCTCAAGCGGGAAATACTGGGAAATATGATTTTTAGATGTGATTAATTTCTTCAAAGTTGCTACCACAAATTTAATTTGGTGCAGCAAAAATTACTCTTTCAGATGTACTTTAGTTTAATGCAATGCAGTAACTGACTTGAAATTGGGTGACACATAATCTTGTTGATATTTGACTTCTGTAGACTGGAGATACAGAGCAGGAAATTTCTTCTGAAGTCAAATCTCAACTAATCACATTAATGATCTCCCAAATGCAGTATCCTCCAAAGTACGACTTTTTGCAGATGACTGCCTACTCTACCAGGAAATAAACAATGAAAACGATCAAAACACCCTGCAGAAAGATCTACAAAACCTGGAAAAATGGGGAATGAGATTTAATGCTAAAAAAAAATGTTATATGCCAAGTCTCAGAAAGAAAATACAAGGTTCATACAAACTATATGGCCATACTCTCGAACAGGTACCATCCAACCCTTACTGAGGAGTACAAATACAAGAAGATCTTAAATGGAAGGAACACATTAACAACGTTACTAAAAAAGCCAGTTCCATCTTGGGCTTCCTAAGAAGGAATTTACAACACTGTCCGAGAGAATGTAGAAAAACAGCCTACATCGCACTGGTCCAGTCAATAATGGAATACGGAGCTATCATCTGGGATTCGTATAACAAAAATGATATTAACAAATTGGAAAATCTACAACGGAGGGGTGCCCGTTTCATTACTAAAGATTATAAGTCACGAGAAGAAGGAAGCATGACTAAAATGCTAGGAGACTTAGATCTACCACTGTTACAAACCAGGAGACAACACCAGCGACTGATATTCTTTTACAAAGTGGTTGAGGGCCAGATACCAGCGATTCCTCCTCATGAATATATTTAAGCCACCAAAAATCTAAGCGACACATCAGAGCTAGAACATTCCAGGACTGTGAAACCATGAACATTGTAAACTCACAAGTCAGAAACAACACACGTGCCAACACTGAACAATATAAAAACTCCTTATTCATAAGAACAGCCATTGACTGGAACCACCTAGAAAACAGTCTCGTAACAGCAAAAACCACAGAGGAGTTCAAAGGGCTACTAGCTACATGTAACAGCCCCGTATGCGACTAATTGCACTCTCTCCCCCGTCGCTTCATAGCCCAGCAGGGATTCTACGACGTATAAATACAGATACAGAACTAGATTAGGTGTTAATATTAATATTTTTCATGTCGCCTTCCAACCTGAAAAATTCAAATGAAAATGATAGCATTCCGGGGCACACTAACTCTCCCGAACTGGAAAATCCAAATGAAAATGATAGCCTTCGTGGATGAACTAATCGTTTGGACTACCTGTCACTGTGTCAGGCTGTGACAGTGGATTGGGGGGATGCTACTCTCGTTCTTTTACCCTAATTATTGTCAAATTGAAGAATTGTCATTAAAATACTGTATACAAATAATATTAGGGAACTGTGTAGTCATACATTTGCATCCATAAAAATCGTTCAGTATGTTGAAAATTGGAGTAATTCACAAAATCGATTTTATCTTTAGTGATTTTCAGGTAATTATTATTTCCGGAACTGATGAATGGATGATAACAGTCGGAGTCAATATACGGACCAAAAATTAATGTTATCCGAATAATCACCAGTCTAAAATGTCGCTGTGTAGGAAAGTGTTTTTATGATCGCAAATTGTGCGCAATGCATTATTCTGAAAGGGTTTTTGTCAAATTAAGAGCTCTTCTATTTCAGTTTTGATTTCCATGGGTTTCGCAAATGTGTGAGCAAACATAAACAAAAAATGCCAATCCAACATGTTATAGCCATGATGATGATATAGCCATGATGATGATATAGCCATGATGATGATATAGCCATGATGATGATGTAGCCATGATGATGATATAGCCATGATGATGATATAGCCATGATGATGATATAGCCATGATGATGATATAGCCATGATGATGATATAGCCATGATGATGATATAGCCATGATGATGATATAGCCATGATGATGATATAGCCATGATGATGTTATAGCCATGATGATGTTATAGCCATGATGATGTTATAGCCATGATGATGTTATAGCCATGATGATGATATAGCCATGATGATGATATAGACATGATGATGATATAGCCATGATGATGATATAGCCATGATGATGATATAGCCTGCTAAATACGCTGTTCGCCCATTTATATGTTAGGGTTGGTATTTTACTCACATGCGGAAATCACTTGCATGACGGCATCATTTCACTAAGAGAGAAGTTTTGTCCCACTTTTTATAGTTAAGTGTCTATATCAAGCCGCTTATGTGTTAGGATTATTGATTGTGCCTCTTTCTACGATTTGATATTTGATTTTGGAAATGTTCTAACAGTGCAGTATTTTTTGTTTTTCCTTTTTTTACTATAGCACGATGTTAAAGATATTTTACAAACATTGAAAATAGGTAAAGCTTGTGGTGATGACGGCATCACCCATCAAATGTTAAAGAGTACTTCTGAAACCATTTGTATACCTTTAGCTATTATTTTTAACTTTTCGTTGCAGAAAGGCATATTTCCATCAACATGGAAAATTGCGCGAGTTATGCTAGCTTTCAAAAAAGACGACAAAAGCAGTCCTTCAAATTATAGACCCATATCTTTATGAAGTTGTATAGGGAAAGTGATGGAACGTGCTGTATATAAGTATACATATAATTTTATTTTTGAACATTCTCTTCTGTATGCCTACCAATCAGGATTCATTCGTGGTCATTCTACTGTATACCAATTATTAGAAATGTATCATAGAGTATGTCAAAATTTAGACGAACGATTACATCAGATGTCAATAGTTATAACCTTAGAAATAATCAGAATTATGTTCCACCCAGATGCAGACTGAGAACATCAGCAAGCTCATTTATTCCATCTACCGTTTCGCTTTGGAACAATCTAGACATATTAATAAGAAATTCTCCCACATTATCTTCGTTTAAAAACACAGTGAAAGCTGATTTTTATAAAACCCCAAAATATTATAATGAAGGCCCACGGAAACTAAGTATATTACATACTAGACTTAGACACCAATGCAGCTCACTCAATGCCGATCTGTCAAAAATACATATAATAAATAATTTTAAATGTAATTGCGGTGCTTCTTTTGAAGATGCTATACATTATTTTCTGGAATGTCCTTTATACCTGAACGAAAGAAGAACACTTCTGAGTAATTGCGAGGATATCAATATCAATATTGAAACTTTGCTCTTTGGGAACGATAAGTATAGTTATAACGTCAACTCCAAAATATTTGGAAAAGTTCGAACTTTTATAAATCAATCAAAAAGATTTTAGGGCTTAATGTCAGCAATTTTTCACTTTTTCACTTTTTCACTTGTACTTCTTACTTTCTTTCAGTGTCAAAATTTTAAATGTCTATTGTCTGTGTTTTGTTTTGCTGTCATTAATTCATGTGTATAATTTGTAAGGAGAGGACTTCATATAAGTTGGTATAACTTGCTGTCCAATCCTATTGTTTATGTACAATAAAATATTATTAAACTACTATAGCAATCACTCATTCATATTTCCATGCTGTCAGCTTTTAGTAATCTCTGTCACCTTAGTGCAGTCGCATGTATAGCATATTATGATGTTGAGCATAATCGTAACAAGGACATTTGTTTTACAGGTTCATCCAAATTCATTCAGAGCCATTTAAGTTGAGAGTAAATATTACTCTAAAGTCAGCATTTTACAGATTAGTGAGCTCACTGTTGTTATTTAAGCTATCCGACCACTTGAAATAATTAATTTTACTCAAAATGTTTGTACTAATGTCAACTAAGCGAACAACCACATCTCTCTTATGTCATTGAACAAACAAACAAAATCACCAAGACAAGTTCACAAGGTGGATTGGGACAGACACAGAAATCTAGCCTTAATAAATCGGTTAACAGGACACCTCTTGATAATTTTATCTCTAACGGAAATTCAAATATAAACAAACAAACAAACAAACAAACAAACAAACAAACAAAAACTTTGAAGGATTCGCTTCCACTCAAACGTTGGCATGAATCGCCTAGGAACAGCATTGCCACTTTTTCAATTTAAAAGGCGAGATTCCACATGATCAAAATTAAAAATATTGTTCCACTCTTCAAGAAAAGGGATAATCATTTAGCGGTAACCAACCAGACTTTGTTCTTACTCCTTCCAGCTGCGTTTTTAGCTGAGAATCTGCAAATACCAATTTTATAGTCTTTTTGGTTTGACTCGATCGGGAGCAACCCACGACCTAGCGCTCTCGAGGAGAGCATGATAACTATTACATCACATAATTATGTGGGTGTATCAGAAGTAATAAGAATTTTAAATAAAATCTTATTGTCAGTTTATTTGATTTGATTGTTGACATAATTACAATTTTTCAAATTACAGGCCAATTTCTCTTAATTTAATTTAAACATATTTTATTGTCTAAATAATGACAAAAGGATCAGACACAATTTTTTCAACTTAGTATTGACTTCTCCATATACATACAATATACAACATACAATATGATAAGCATTATTATTACATTATTTCTCTAAAATTTTCACATGAACTACATAATTTGCTGCAAACTACTAGAGTACACCGTTGATAGTAGTATTATGACACATGCGGATATACATAGCATTCCCTACCCTCTTCAACATGGGTTTCGTAAATTCAGATCATGCGAAACCCAATTTATAGAATTTATCAATTATGTCTCTAAAAACCCAGAAGATGGTAAACACAGACATACATGTTAATAATGGACTTTTCTAAGACATTTAATAATGTTAGCCACTCTCTACTTCTGCATAATTTACACAACCACGGAATTAAAGGTAAAGTGAATTCCTGGATTAAAAGCTTTTTAATAAACATGACACAAGCTGTGATAATTGAAGGTGAAATATAAATCCATGCCCTCGTTGAATCTGGAGTGTCCCAAAAGTCAGACTTAGGTCCTAGTCTATTTCTGTATTATATAAACGATATTCCAGTCGGTCTAAACCCCACTATACGACTACTGGCAGATGACACCATTGCATACATGCCTATAAAATCCACTACATATGCACAATATTTCCCACAAGATTTCGATAAACTTGCAATATGGGAAGGAAAATGGGAAAAGGCTTTTCATCCAGACAAATGTAACGTATAAAAAAGTGTCTTACCCTCGAAATAGAAATCTGATGAAATTCGACTACATCCCCTATGGTCATCACTAGAAGAAGCCAAATATGTTGGTCTAACAATCAGACAAAAGGTAAATAAAACGCTTGGCTTTCTGCGTCGAAACCTTCACATCAGTTCGACCTTCCGTAAGGAAACAACCATATAAATCCCTAGTTAGATCATCACTTGAGTATGCTTATTCTACATGGGAACCTTACAATAAAGGCCAAATCGATCAACTTTAAATGTTCCAACACAGGGCTGCTAGGTTCGTCACCAACAGACAGCAAAACACATCAAATGCTTGCGACATGTTACAACGCTTGAGTTGGCAGTCTTAATGTATTTATAATAGCAAACGAAAATGTAGTTATTACTAAAACAGACAGACTTAAGCCACCTTCGAGACAATAACTGAACATGCAGCCCTCGTCTTTTATTAACCCTCTTGTAAGACTCAACAAAGACAAACAAAGACAAGAATCGTTTTTCCGTCGTGCGATATCTCACTGGGACCAGCTGCCACACTCCATAGTCATGAATCGCTCGGTTGAAACATTCAAAGCTGCTGTTTTTTCTATGAAATACTGACTAATTTATGAAACCTGTAGATGGTTTTAACATTTTTCAATTGTCATGTACAACCTCTGATATAATCTTCAACTTGTTGAAGGCGGTCAGTTTTTGATAGAAGTAGAAATATGAAAATTTGATAAATTATAGCAGACAAGGAAAGAATGATAATCAAAAACATATTTGTCAAAAAGAGACACATATATTGCTAAGATCACTTATGTAGTACAATGGTATGCATGTTCGTCTCGAGTGCGATATAGATCGTGCGTTCGATCCCCAGTCGGGCTAAAGCAAAAAACTGTAAATTGGCAGTTGATGCTCTTCTGATAAGCACGCAGCATAAAAGAGAAAACACTCCGGATGGAACGACATGTCTGTTTGTGGACTGTTATTTCAGTCTTAGCAGCTGGTTAGTCTAGTACAAAACAGACTTCATCAACATTTCATAACAAAGTTACATGAACTTGTTTTCGCACGATGATATATAGTTGAAACGTTGCTTGTTTGACGTTAAAGAACAACCACTCACTCATTACGACACATTACAAAAAACTTGTATTTCAATGGCTCGCATAGAACGAATGTGGATGAGCTAAAGCAACACATATGATATTGTCACGAATGTGTTCTGTTGATATTCACATCAATTTTACATAGGTGTTTGTCTCGAAAAACAGCCTCCTAATTTTTGTGTTGGCAAAAACAAACACAACTGTTCGCTTATACTTTCAAAAGAATTAGTAATAACTTCATTTCTACAGTAATGCCTAAATAATAGTTTTGCATAATTTGTATAATTATTTTTGTCACGTAATATACCACTTGCTTATGAATACTGGTCAACAATATTGGGTACATTTTATAATTGACGCCACACTTTGAACCCTTTAGGACCGGCAAAATTACATCCATGAAATACGCTCCACTCAGTGTCTATTCATAGATAACCATACATAAAACTATTTTAATAAATTTTACTTGTATGTGGTTGTATCTTGGTATTTTAAAAAAAGCAAGAGAGGGAACACTAAATTTAGTCTCCAACCTAGTTTTAATAATAAAACCCTAAATGCTCGCTTACTCGCAAGGGTTATAACGGGATGCCATTACACGTAATGGAGCAGCCATCGAGATTTTTTGCGCTCGCTTACAGAGTTTCTGACGCCTGCATTTATCAATAATAACCTTTCCTTTTGTCCATTATTATAACAAGTTTTTATCACCTACCAGTATTTTAGAATGTAATTCCCACAAAATAAAAATCCATGTTTACTTTCTCTCTGAACATTTTGAATTTCGTCATTTCCGGCCTCACTATTTGGATGTCGATACCATATTTGGCGATTTGAGGCGTGAATGTTTACATCAGCCGTTTACTACGTGTAGTAAGAAATACCATATTTAGAAAAGCTCCGCCTTCCGTAGTTTCCGGTTATGACAAACGATCGATAAATTTGAACAAGGTTGTTGCTACCTTTGAAAAGCATATATTTCTCAGCCAAACCGAGTTAACAAGGACTGGGATCATCAGTAATTGTTATAATGAAATGTTTGAAGCGTAAATAGCGAGTTTTTATGTTTCAACGGCAAACTGTTTTTTTGCTCCATTGTGACGAATGGGACCGCGTTGTAGCTCTGCCGAGACACAAGTTTGTCACAGGAGCTACCTTATTGCAGCTATCTCCAACCCTCTCTAAGAAATCACCAAACATAACACCACGAACGTTTCCTCTGATAAACTCTCGGGTAAACCTTTCGCTAAACCAACAAAGAAACAAATACTAGTAAACTAAAAAGACATTAACACAATCCAATTGTCCATGGTATCGTTCCCGTAGAGCATCAGCAATTTGGCGGTCAATACCAGAAACGCACGCAAAATTGTTATGGACCAACAAAACGTCCAGATCATGTTTAATTGTACATGCGAGTTAATATGACACGTGTCATTGAATATAATTGACACCCTTATATAACTCATGTGCTCGCTTAAAACGTTGATATCGTCTTTTTATTCCACAAGAACAGACAATATTGAAAATGACAGTCATGATAGTATCGTACTTGTTTTAAAATGTAGACCTACAATGTGCTTAGGAAAAATTATTTGAAGGTATGCATATTGCTAGGGTTATAGTGTTTAACGCCACATTCTGCAGTATTTCAGTTATATTGTGGCGGTCAGTTTTATTGGTGGAGGAAACCGGAGTACCATGCAGGAGAAATCCACCGACTCTGTTGTATCGGGTACATCCCGCCTGAGTGGGATTCGAATTAGAACTTTAGTGGTGATAGGTACTGATTGCATAGGTAGTTGTAAATCCAACTACCATACGGTCATGACCACGATGGCCGCTATATATACATATTGTGGGTATTGGATTTGTTTCAAAACAAGTGTCGCTCTTGTGTATTTCTTTACGAGTAAAAGTTGTGATTTTTATTAGTTGTGATGGTACCATGTAAAGCAATAAAAATGACAAAATTATAAAATACCATTGACCGCGAAAATATTAATGTTTGTGGCAAGGGTCCCGTTGACATTCTGTATAGACACATGATCTCATGCACTGGCAAGAGGGGGTAGTTGAAATCAGTTTAATGTCTACCGTGATTTACTGTGTGTGTTGTTGTTTCTAGGTAAGACGAAACGCTGGTCGAAACGATGTTCGCGTCGTCTCGCAACAAACGATGGCTGTGTTTAGCATCTGTATTGCGATTCCATGTTTATGTCATATCTTGAATTATCTTCAGTATGATAATCAGTTGTTGCAAGTCAAGTTGATATTTTTTTTTCTTTATTCTTCAAATAAAAAAAAAAATACATTTACGCGTACAAGTCACATTTATTTCTGAAATTTGTAAGAAGCCATCTTTTCCATATTAGCCAGTGGAAAGCATCACTTGCAAAACAAGTTAAGAAATTCGTCGAAAAAGTTGGATTGCAAAATTCGGCCGCCATATGTGAGGAGAAAATTATTAACCTAAGATTTTATAGTAAATTACCTGTGTTGTGCTGTCATTTAATTCTAATTCGTTGAACCTTCTTTAATCTCCAGGGGGGGGGGGGGGGGGGGGGGCATCATGGTCGTGATCGTATGCCAGTTGGATTTACAACTACCTGTTCAATCAGTGCCTATCGCCTCTAAAGTTGTGACGAGGTGTACTCGATACAACATAATGTCATAAAGTTTGTCAGTGACTTCCCACCACAGGGGATCGCAGTTATATTTTCACATCGGTATGTGTTAAAATCTTTTTAACACATACCTGGTGATGTGAAAATATAACTGTGAGCCCCTGTGCTTCCGACAGGTTGGTGGTTTTCTCCGGGTACTCCGGTTTCCTCCACCAATAAAACTGCGAGCCACGATATAACTGAAATATTATTGAAAGTGGCGTTAAACACCAAAACCCACTGAACCAACCGGAATGCAAGACTATGACAAGAAAAGTAAATAAAAATGAGAAATAAAGCAAGTTCTTAGAAAAAAAAGCAGAAAAGTGTTTTATTTCACACTCATTTGACTTATTTTCTAATTATGAAAATTGTCCGCCATCGGATCAGTTGCATGTATAGTATATACTGTATAAGATCAATGGACATAATATACAGTCATCTACAATATAACATAAAGCTCTCATCGGGGATGTTATATTTGTAATTCAAGCATTTAATATATCACCACGTGTCCTGCAAACTACTTAAGCTAAATCTTGATATTGAAAAAGTGTTTTATGTCTACATGAGTTGTCAATAAAAGGATGCAAATCGAGATCACAGAAACTATTAGACTGTCATTTATAGATCATGTAGGAAGTCATGGGTAAAACAGGTGCCGTAATATTTAAACAGAAACTTGCAATCTAGTCAGACTCACAATATAAAAAAACAAATCCAAAATGAACTGCACATCGAACAACGCGAATTCCCACAAGAAAACAAAAACAAAACAAATAAACAGCAAATAGAATAGATGTTCAAAATGAATTAAAATATAAATTTTCTGATTCAATTTCTTAATTCAGTAACACGAAAGACAGAGATTACCCAATTTCACGTTTCTCCCACATTTGATTTTTTGTGTAGAAAACTGGTAGTAGAGAAAAAAAAACTTTGGGAAAAACGTGAAAAATGTCTAAAACGGAATAATGGAATGTACCTATAGTGAATCCAGAGTAAATAAAATTTATATTTACGGCCTTTTTTCATATTTTGGCACAACATGCACTGCTTTCCAATCGTTGCTCAAATATTTTGTGATTTATGAAGTTAGAATAGTGGAAATTTCATTTGTAAGCTCTTAAGTTAGATTTCATATAATCGGGTAATAAACAAGCATACAATGTTTGAAGGAATTCATTTCTAATATGAAGGAGTTATGCATACAAACTTTCAGGTGACATATTCTAAGTCGAAAAGAGCAATAACTCCTTCAAAAGTGGTACGACCTAACTGTCATAACTATATGCGATTCTCCATAATGGTAATAAGCAAGAATCCAAAGTTTCAGGGAATTCCCTCTTTAAAGTGTAAGAGGAGTTGCGTGTACAAGTTTTTGTAACGGACGGACGGACTGGAAGAAAACAATATGTTTCCCCAAGCAGAGAGAGACATAATGAACAAACACGTTCAGCCCCCATTAAGTTGCTTCAGATAATCAAAGAGGTGTCAATTTACCTCACGCCTACTTCCTCCTTGTCAAATCATAGGTATACTGTATTTGATTATGTCTGAGGCATGCATTAGGGAATTTTATTTTACACTGTAATGACTAAACATTCCACGAGTTATTTTACTGCAATGCAGTGTGATACATCCAATAATCCATCACACGCCATGTATCAATTATTGGCATCAAATAATTACCAATCAATTTGCACTTTCGATGATTACGAAAATTGTCAGACTATCAAGACAAGATCTACTTTTTATGACAGAATTAATTGAACATTTTGGCAATTCTGAAGCACTTTTCTTAGGGGTCATCTCAAAACTTATCATACAATTTTTGCAAGAAATTTGTATTATAACGTTGTCCTGTGAGTTTATTTCTCTTTCGTTCTGACTGGGAGTTATGAAGAACAATATCACACATATTCCTTCCAATATACGGTTATGAGGGCGGATTTTCGTGTTCAATTAATTAAGTATATATATAAATACTATGTATACACGTTTTATACAGACCATAGACCATGTTGATTGAACCAAGGCAGATACATAACATCATCATAAAGTGGAAAATATATCGATGACGATATTTATCCCCAAATAAGATTAACCAAGTATTTATTGCTAGCTCCTATACGACATTTTACATCTAATTTTGAAATTTAAAAATTTATGATTTCCGCAATTTTTCGAGATAGCTTTATTGAGAGTTTTAACCTGGATAATTTAACAATCAAGATGGGTAGATTTTAATAATGTACGCGTTATCATTTCACAACTTATTTTTGTTAATGAATACAGAAAACGGTAATTGCCTAATTTGTGCAAGATCTGATTCGCTTATTCTGGTTATATAACTGTACAGTTAGTGTGATACAACTTTTAAGTTTTATAAAGTCCATTGAAATCACTTTTTTATGTCAAACTTTGATTTTAAATCACATGTATCAAACATACGCAGACATAAATAAAAAGGAATGTTGTTTTTTCAGTAAGGGACTTTAGGCCGTTTAAGATAAGGTGGTATCTTGGAAGGAGTGAGAAAGCGAGACCCAGTGCCAAAGCGGTATCTGGTATTTTAAACACTTTTTGTGTCTTAAAGGACCTCTCAGTGCTAAAAGATCATATATGTTGCTTCTTATTTTTAAGTGAATGAAAAAATTTGCGGAGAGCCAGATATGGAGTTGTTTACCATGAAACATTAAAAGCTATTTCTAGGTGTCTGGTATACCAAAATCACTTCACCTACAGGTACGGACAGACAAACATGGGGAGTTAAAACAGAGGAAATCGCATGAACTCTAAAGGAGAGATACCGGATACATCAGCAGTAAGTAACTCCTGCCATACATATATTACACGTCATACGATTCTAAATGAAGTGTAGCGACCAGGGGCTGATGATCTTAATAGTTACAACTGTACACCTTGTAGTAGCCATAGAGAGAACAACAACAGAAGCGACATTTCTGTTCATTAGAGAGTGGAATTTCCGCTAGCATAAAACATGTACATAAAGACACAAAATTATGTTTTTAACACACATGAATTTGTATACTGCGTGTCGACTATTATCATATTGTCGAGAAATATAAAGGTTAGTTGTACTCTCTGCGAAACAGGAAGGAAGATCGCCAGAGACTCACTTTTAACTTGATAACATTTAGTGCCTATTGCTATCTGGGGGATATTGGGTGGGTGTATACGAGACACCTTTCCCAAGACATACTCTTCGGTATCTTATCAATTACTGGAAGGTCTTCAGGAGCTCGCCACAGTTACGGCTACAACGTCCTCGGGTGATAAGATGGTTTTTAACAGTTTCAGTTGATTACAAACTTTGTATATCAGTCTATAATTGTTGAATCAGGACTCTTCCAAGTCGGAAATATGAGTCCGCGTTCGCTTCCTTCCATCGATAAATCTCATAATCCTTTCATAACTTCTTAAACTGATAGAAAAAAAAGTCCACCCTATGATCAGATCAGGTCAAAAGGTTGTGATTTCATTACGCAAAATAGGCGAGGGAATAAAAATAACCAAATAATTTTTTTATCGATTGAGTAGTGTTAGCCCACCCCGCCCCGTCCCCTCATTCATGTGTGTTTAAAATAAATGAAAATGGGTTTTCCTCTTAGACAAGAAATAAAATCTCCATTGTATCATACGGTAGCTAAGCTGACAGCTGTGTGTATTCTTCATTCTAATCCCAGTAATTATGTATAGTTAAGAAATATAAGAACATACATTAAAATTTGCATAACCATTGTCCATAATATTAATGATAGCTATCAACTTGACCTTTCATGTTAGAATACTCGCGATCTTATACCTTGATAAGATTTAATAACCGTTTCATTTTTGAGCTTTTCGTGTCCTATTAAAGTAATAAGATACGCGTCTAAAGAAAAATAGTTTGGGGTTGACATGTGAATTAACTACATGTATATATTAAGAACCACCAAATAATAGCGATTTGGTTACCAATGATTTAAACTGGAGGTTTAAATGATAGTGAGTTACGAGAGTAAAAATATTGTAAATATATGGAACGTTTTAGATGTAAATAGACTAGGGGACTACATCTGTGTGTGCCTGCAACAGTCGGCAACGACTCCTGTTTTATATACCGGAAGAAGAAGAAGAAGAAGAGAGTTTCAGAAAATAAATAAATAAGTGTCACTGTATATATTTATCACGAAATCTGAATGTGTATATGATTATTTTAAGAATGTTATGTAATAAAATATTCTACCATTACTGATGATTTCCATCTATAAACATTGGTTTTGTCATTGTTTAGATATGTTCATTCCTTATGTTAATTAAGCAAAACAAAAATGCAATCAAGCATAACACTTTAAAAAAAATTGCATTATTAAATCATGAAAAGTAGCGATACTGCCCTAAATTAATTTTACCAATAACAACCGCCAAAAGGCGATTAAGTCGTGCACAATGGCAAGATCGATCATGGGGACACGGAAACAATAGTAGATTGTTACTAGCGTTAGAATTACTTGTTCACACTCACACACACACTTGTCTAAATTTATCCCATCTGCAGTCGTATTCGCTTCACTGAGACATCATATTCGCTCAAGGATGGCCGCTGGATTTTATGGAAGAACTTTCGTGGTGGTTTTTATTGAACTTGTTCTAGTTATTGTAACACAATGTTGTGTAAAAATTACTACTGTAAAACCTTCTCCCGAGGAAATGGTAGCTCGTTCAGATTATGTGTTACGTGGGATAGTTAAAGAGAAAATTAGACCGGACCCACGGACCCCTACTATTCAAACCTCGTATGGAGTAACATTTCAAGTAAAGTGTATTTACAAAGGAGATTCAACAAGTGAACAACTTAAAAATGAAATAATAACTATTGCTGGTGCAGGTTAGTATAACTAATTATTGAATTAACAAAAATTATCATAATTTATTTAATTACCACATGCATATCTCAACTATTGTGATTCATTTTAACAATCATGTAAGACATTATTTTTTTCTCTCTCTTTTTCATTTAATAAAGAGTGACTTTAGATTCATGTTATTTTGTGAATACAGTGTACATATCAACTGATAATTAATTTTACTAGCACATATGACCAGTCATTTATGAAATTGGATACATGTATAAAGACATTACTTTTGACACATGTGAATTATGAGACCTATTATGCCGTTGTGACATGCATTTTTGACTTATTATCTTATCAGTCACTTTAAATTTGATAAATATGGTCATTTGTCCACATTGAAAAGTTTTGACAACGGGCTATTTGTACAAATACAAGAATATTACAAAAATTCAACAGCATTTGCTTTGTTTGGGAAATGACAAATTTATAATCAAGCTTTAGCGACAGATGGCCTCCGAAAATCAATAAGTCGCTTTCCTCTTGAAATTATTTAACCAACCGAAAACCCTGAAAACACAATATAATGTTATATAAAATTGCTTGTCGCCGGAGTTATTATGTACCGTTTTTGAACTTAGTCTGCCCTTTATCATTTGCATGAAAAGTATTTCTTTCCATGAATACATTATTGTTTGAAAAATGTTCCATGGTTAAATAGCGGATATAGGCAATTTTCGATAGATAAGATTACCATTGGACAATTGGAACGGCAATTTACAACAATCAAACAAATAAAGCTGTACAACTTACTAAAATGGGTAATAAATCTGATATAAATATGTAATGTATATTATGTCTAGAGAGGGATGAGGAATTTTAGTATCTATATGCTGCCAATAGCTACAAATCAATAACATATAGTTATATTATTTGAAAGACGCCCGGCCTTGATCAATAATGTAATATATTCAGTTTGCAGCTTGTCCCGTGTGAATGATATCGGTGAAGCATGTTGGCGTATAATAGCGTCCTAAGTGCTGCTGTTGCATACATATTGCACTTTATTACAATATTTTGTCGTCATAGAAACGAAATATTCATCATCTTCTTGTATAATGACTATGATGGAAAATGAAACAAATTTTTGGAATGTTCACAAAACTTCTAGTTATTATACTGGCATCTATTTATCATCGGTGAACATATCAGTCATCCATCGAGAGATCAATTCATTGATCAACATACTATTCTGTAGAGGATGACAGCTAGGGTTAAAACTTCATCAATTACAAATACCTTTAAAAAAAAAGGAGGGGGTAACATCCGAATGGCATGCCATGTGACTTATTCTTTCATCCATCGAGATCGAGAGATCAATTCATTGATCAACATACTATTCTGTAGAGGGTAACAGCTATGGTTAAAACTTCATCAATTACAAATACCTTAAAAAAATGGGGGGGGGTATCACCCGAATGACATACCATGTGACTTATTCTTTCATCCATCGAGAGATCAATTCATTGATCAACATACTATTCTGTAGAGGATGACAGCTAGGGTTAAAACTTCATCAATTACAAATACCTTTAAAAAAAAGGAGGGGGTAACATCCGAATGGCATGCCATGTGTCTTATTCTTTCATCCAACGAGATCGAGAGATCAATTCATTGATCAACATACTATTCTGTAGAGGGTAACAGCTATGGTTAAAACTTCATCAATTACAAATACCTTAAAAAAATGGGGGGGGGGGGGGGGTATCACCCGAATGACATGCCATGTGACTTATTCTTTCATCCATCGAGAGATCAATTCATTGATCAACATACTATTCTGTAGAGGATGACAGCTAGGGTTAAAACTTCATCAATTACAAATACCTTTAAAAAAAAAGGAGGGGGTAACATCCGAATGACATGCCATGTGACTTATTCTTTCATCCATCGAGATCGAGAGATCAATTCATTGATCAACATACTATTCTGTAGAGGGTAACAGCTATTGTTAAAACTTCATCAATTACAAATACCTTAAAAAAATGGGGGGGTATCACCCGAATGACATACCATGTGACTTATTCTTTCATCCATCGAGAGATCAATTCATTGATCAACATACTATTCTGTAGAGGATGACAGCTAGGGTTAAAACTTCATCAATTACAAATACCTTTAAAAAAAAAGGAGGGGGTAACATCCGAATGGCATGCCATGTGACTTATTCTTTCATCCATCGAGATCGAGAGATCAATTCATTGATCAACATACTATTCTGTAGAGGGTAACAGCTATTGTTAAAACTTCATCAATTACAAATACCTTAAAAAAATGGGGGGGGGGGGGGGGGTATCACCCGAATGACATACCATGTGACTTATTCTTTCATCCATCGAGAGATCAATTCATTGATCAACATACTATTCTGTAGAGGATGACAGCTAGGGTTAAAACTTCATCAATTACAAATACCTTTAAAAAAAAGGAGGGGGTAACATCCGAATGGCATGCCATGTGACTTATTCTTTCATCCATCGAGATCGAGAGATCAATTCATTGATCAACATACTATTCTGTAGAGGGTAACAGCTATTGTTAAAACTTCATCAATTACAAATACCTTAAAAAAATGGGGGGGTATCACCCGAATGACATACCATGTGACTTATTCTTTCATCCATCGAGAGATCAATTCATTGATCAACATACTATTCTGTAGAGGATGACAGCTAGGGTTAAAACTTCATCAATTACAAATACCTTTAAAAAAAAAGGAGGGGGTAACATCCGAATGGCATGCCATGTGACTTATTCTTTCATCCATCGAGATCGAGAGATCAATTCATTGATCAACATACTATTCTGTAGAGGGTAACAGCTATTGTTAAAACTTCATCAATTACAAATACCTTAAAAAAATGGGGGGGGGGGGGGGGGGTATCACCCGAATGACATACCATGTGACTTATTCTTTCATCCATCGAGAGATCAATTCATTGATCAACATACTATTCTGTAGAGGATGACAGCTAGGGTTAAAACTTCATCAATTACAAATACCTTTAAAAAAAAGGAGGGGGTAACATCCGAATGGCATGCCATGTGACTTATTCTTTCATCCATCGAGATCGAGAGATCAATTCATTGATCAACATACTATTCTGTAGAGGGTAACAGCTATTGTTAAAACTTCATCAATTACAAATACCTTAAAAAAATGGGGGGGTATCACCCGAATGACATACCATGTGACTTATTCTTTCATCCATCGAGAGATCAATTCATTGATCAACATACTATTCTGTAGAGGATGACAGCTAGGGTTAAAACTTCATCAATTACAAATACCTTTAAAAAAAAAGGAGGGGGTAACATCCGAATGGCATGCCATGTGACTTATTCTTTCATCCATCGAGATCGAGAGATCAATTCATTGATCAACATACTATTCTGTAGAGGGTAACAGCTATTGTTAAAACTTCATCAATTACAAATACCTTAAAAAAATGGGGGGGGGGGGTATCACCCGAATGACATACCATGTGACTTATTCTTTCATCCATCGAGAGATCAATTCATTGATCAACATACTATTCTGTAGAGGATGACAGCTAGGGTTAAAACTTCATCAATTACAAATACCTTTAAAAAAAAAGGAGGGGGTTACATCCGAATGGCATGCCATGTGACTTATTCTTTCATCCATCGAGATCGAGAGATCAATTCATTGATCAACATACTATTCTGTAGAGGGTAACAGCTATTGTTAAAACTTCATCAATTACAAATACCTTAAAAAAATGGGGGGGGGTATCACCCGAATGACATACCATGTGACTTATTCTTTCATCCATCGAGAGATCAATTCATTGATCAACATACTATTCTGTAGAGGATGACAGCTAGGGTTAAAACTTCATCAATTACAAATACCTTTAAAAAAAAAGGAGGGGGTAACATCCGAATGACATGCCATGTGACTTATTCTTTCATCCATCGAGATCGAGAGATCAATTCATTGATCAACATACTATTCTGTAGAGGGTGACAGCTATTGTTAAAACTTCATCAATTACAAATACCTTAAAAAAATGGGGGGGGGGGGGGGGGGGTATCATCCGAATGGCATGCCATGTGACTTATTCTTTCATCCATCGAGAGATCATTCCATTGATCAACATACTATTCCGTAGAGGATGACAGCTAAAGTTAAAACTTCATCAATTACCAGTACCTTAAAAAAGGGGGGTAACAACCCAATGTAATGCCATGTGACTTACTCTTTCATCCATCGTGAGAGTAATTCATTGATCAAATACTAGTTCGTAGAGGATTACAGCTAAGGTTAAAACTTCATCAATTATCAGTACCTTAAAAAAAGAGGGGGGGTAACAACCGAATGACATGCCATGTGACTTATTCTTTCATCCATCGAGAGATCAATTCATTGATCAACATACTATTTCATAGAGGATGACAGTTGTGGTTAACGCTTCATCAATTACCAATAACTTAAAAAAGAGGAGGGAAGGGTAACAGCCGAATGTCACTTATCTTTAAAAAAAACAATTTCGAATGATGAAAATTGTGTGAAGGAAAAGTCCACGCATGATTGAATTCATTACAACAACTGACATCAATCATGTTGATAGTGAAATATGGATAAGACATATCTGACCAATTTATGTCTGTCTCAAATAAAACCCCATTGAAAAACAATATCTCGGATCAGAGCAGCGACGGATCCTTAATTTGATAAATCTTGAAAAGTGGGGACATTTACATTTTTCGGTCAAAAGCGGACTTGACATATTTTTGGAGAAAAATATATTTTGTTCAAAACGACTCTGGAAATAAGTCCTCTGTGTAATATTTTTATTTTCTTTTATCCGATGCACATTTCAAATAATTTATTTTTCATAATTTTAAACGTTTGTGAAATTAGAGCTTGATTCCTCAATTGTCATTCAGTTATAGTTGTTAAATGTGGAATGTGAAAGGTCAGCGATGGGCTATCAAGCTGACGTATGACTAAACCATCCTTGTATTATTTGATTACTACAGACGCAGGACAACGCCCTTGTGGTAACATTAACACATTGATACAATACATATTGCAGTTTTGCCAGTTATTGTCCACAGATAACAATGTTAACCAGAACAATATCAATTTTTCCTATGTTATGATAAGAAATGGTATTAGTTGAATGAGAAACAGATGCACATTGACATTGCAAGTATTATGTTCAGGACATGAACGATATTCTCCCATACCACAAATAACACAGAGTAGCATAATATAGTATAAAACTTCTGAAAGATGTGCTACTAAAAGATGGAGATAATATTATAGTTCTCATCTGCAACTGACAAAATATTGTCTAACAATGTGTAGAATTGCATTTGATGAAATTGCCTCTGTCATGAAAATCGTGTGCTATTTTACTTTTTTTCCTAATACATTTTTGTATATGAAAGAACTTTATGCTCTTTCTCTTTAATGAAAAGAACCCATTGATCATAGGGCAAATCACACCGTTCAAGTGTTAGTGTAACCTAAATACCTTAATTGAAATATTTATTATGGACTGAATGTATGTCTCCTATATTGTTGTTTATAGTATGAAATCATATCATATATCATATATTGTCACTTCATTGTTAAAATTGTGTGGTATTTTGTATGTACTTGGATCACGCCTAGCATATGTGTTATTTCTAATAAAATAAATTAATTTCAATTTAACAAGGGAGGCTAAGTTTTCCCTCAAGCCATATTTTTTTCCCGCACGAAACAAAATCAGATTTTGTAATATGTAAAATCGATACTTTTTTCTCTCAAATTTTACCAGTCAGATTATTTATTTTTTGCATCTTTCATGACATTTTATTTTTTTTCTGTAACATATGGCAACAGGAAATAATAATAATAAAAAAAGAAACATATTCCTAAAAGTTGAATGGTAACCCCCCCTTACTAATCATGTAATTAGCTACATCAAACTGAATATATTTAGTCAAAGTCGGGTGAAAATAAGAAGTATGTAATGGATTGGGTCTGGTCTTGGTTTTTTTGTGATTACTTATTCAATATTAATTTCGGTAATTACCTTATATTTGAATAATCGTATTCAAGTTTATGTTACCGTAAGGGCTCATTTCTCTCTCCCAATCGATTTACTACACGACATATGGGACAATGTAACATAAACATGATGAAATAGAGATCACCCGTACAAGCCTCCATATTTTTTCTCAATTGTTGAAATACGATTCTGATGATTGTTTTTGTAGAAATTTGATATGTTATATATCAGCGAGTACATAAATAATCAAATTGTTACAGCTTTTATTGTAAATCAGAACTTTAACAATACCTGAAGTTGACAATATGGGAGACATCGGAATGTCGACACACATTGTTTAAACGCTAACCGATCCCAAATGGTCTATTTTTGGGATATTTATTCTTTTTATTTATACTGACGTGACTAAATTCTGTAACAATACTTTATATATCGTTTTCTGTCTTGTTTTAGTTTTGGTTATGGTGTTTAGCGTCACTTTCTGTCTGGTTTTAGTTTTGGTTATGGTGTTTAGCGTCACTTTCTGTCTGGTTTTAAAAGATTTTATTATTCTCAAGTCTTAGTGTATACTAGTATTTCAATATAATTCAGCTGTTAAAATAAAGTCTCATTCAAGTTGACATTATGATTTCAATATCAATCAATCTCGTGGCCTTGGAATTAAAAAACAACAATTTGTATTTACAGTTCATAAAATATGCGTACTTTGCACACAGTGGGAGAGATTGTTTTTATCATGACATAAATAATTACATAATAATTTATAATCGACATGCATACGTGATCAAGTCAGATTGAATTTCTGTGCACTTATTAAAGAACTTGTCAGTTGCAGTATGTTTTGAAGCCCATTGTCTGATTTCATGGTCACTAAATAATTATGTATTTAATTTACTCGCTAGGGGTTTATTGGTAAGAATGTGCAGCTGGTACCTCCTGGTGACCCACTCTATTCACACATTTTAAAATTTTCAGCACGATATATACTGATTAAATGTATATTTCCAATACAAATTCGTGTACATTTCGTAGAAATAGAGACCTGTTAATATATTTTTGTAATGAAATAGACATACATGTATTCTCATATTTTCTATAAACATCAACATGGTCAACAACAATTTAGCTTTTCCTCTGCGTTTTGGTCGAACAGTTGAGATTTTTATTGTGCTAGTTCACTGAAGCAACAGTCAACAGATCTGTCACAACTATACCTTAACACTGTCTTTGATTTGACCTGACTGGATATTGTCGAAACCACGATCCACAGTATCCGATCACGCTAACCATTACACCACCGAGACGTTTAAGATCAAGTACTATGTCCAATTTGTATATTCTGTTTAGCCATGTTTCACTGTAAACGATTGTATAATATATTGCAGGTGTAGTGGATCCATCTTGTTATACCATGGAAGTTAAAGAGAATGAGGAATACACTGTGTTTCTAAACAATGAAGGTTCTCACATTGTGCCTTCCTATGGAGCCCCTGAAGGAATAGAAACACAAGATCTTTACGAATTGGTTGTGATTTGTGACATGGTACCATATCGTCCTGGAGGTAAGTATAATGTGAAATAGAAGTCTGTAGATTGATACACATATTAAAATTTGATATTTTTACGTCCATTTTGTTGGGGTGTTTACATTCCCATGGTGGTTCTTGGTAATATTTTTTTTAAGGGGCCGTAATGGTCGTGATCGTATGGTAGTTGGATTTACAACTACCTGTGCACTCAGTGCCTATCGCCCCTAAAGTTGTGACGAGGTGTACTCTATACAACATTATGTGAAGAAGTTTGTCAGTGACTTGCGACACTGGGTCGGTGGTTTTCTCCGGGTACTCCGGTTTCCTCCACCAATAAAACTGACCGCCACGATATAGCTGAAATATTGTTTAAAGTGGCGTTAAGCACAATAAACCCAAACATAACCTCAACAATTCTACCTCAACCATCTCTCACCTGAAGTCATTGTCATTGAACACAAAAAGACCACGACCCATGACGATGGAAATACAGGTCCTGATTTGAGACAGACACAAACATGTGAAATAGTACCAGTGTTTCTTATGCTTGAAAAAAGGTTTATATTTCACGATTCAATTCAGTTGGTTTTGACATTTAAGCTACAACTAAGGACAGATTTGGGATGTTACTTATTCATACGAATTTTAAAGTAGATCCTGACCATATAAAACTTAGAATTGAAGGGAAACTGTAAATGACGGGCCATAATAATGTAATGTAACATACGAGATATTTAATTGTCTGTGACCCAACTAGCAAGGTGTTGTTCTAGTTCTACAGGAAGACTTTAAAATTCGTAAAACTAGTATGACCTTGATTAAAGAAATAGTTTAATGTTGTTCCATCTGTTGTTATTCATTACAAAGCACAGATGTGAAGAGTACCTCTCATCGGAGGATATTTCATATTCACATAAGATTGCGAGTTTTATTCGGGTACTCCGGCTTCCCTCACCAATAAATCTGACCGCCATGATATAACTGAAATATTGTTGAAAGTGGCGTTAAACACCATAAACCAACCAACCTGTATTCATATAAAGTTGCAGAACCATAGCTCTTCTTAAAGTTCTTTATTTTTACCGTAGATTACGGTTGAAAAAAGGGAGACCACTAAGAGCTATGATTCCACAGTTAAGAACGATATACACATGAGGTTCAGAAGGATTTTGGTTCACGCTTCTTTATATCCATGCCTCTATATTGATTTATCCTGCAATGACAGCATTTACCGACCAATATAGCCTGCCTAATATATTTTTTGATATTGGTCAGTTATAAATAGAACATTTTTTGATATTGGTCAGTTATAAATAGAACATACAAATGTAAAACGGGGCACATCGGGGGATATTGTTTTCAAATACATACATAAAATTATTTCAAATACTTTTATCATCGTCCAGTAAACGTTTATTTACGATTTAAATTGCAGGATAAATACAATACATGTGCACTGTCGAAGCATATAGGTAAATATGTGTATTCGGCGCGAAACGCGGGAAAAGGCTCGGCGAAGCCTCGCCTTTTCCCGCGTTTCTAAGCCTCATACACATATTACCCATATGCTTCGACAGTGCACAAGTATTGTATATATATTTTATAATAGATCAAATACATGCTTAAAAAACGCCACGATATAACTGAAATATTGTTGAAAGTGGCGTTAAACAGAAATCAAACAAACAACATGCTTAAAAAGGTGATATAACATTTTACACTTTCTTGTACTTTATAGGCGGAAAGAGTGCTGATGATTGTCCGTTTGCCGAACCACCACCAGGCTGTGTAAAATACGTATTTCCAACGAAACCACCCACCACGGTAAAGATTACGCCACCTGCGCCACCAACAACTGCTGGTACGTCAGATAATTAGAATATGTATTACCTTGTTATACATAATGTATTTGTTAGTAAATGAGTGGTATTTATATTTATTTTTAAGTTTTTGTTTTCTACTATAATACATGTGAAGACCCTGTTGTGACTGTGGGGTGTAAAACAGCAATGAAAGCCCTGTTCCTTCACTTTAATTTTCGTCTGGGTGTAATGTTGCGTCTCTCGTGTTCATATTTCGTGTAGTGTACAATAGTTCAAACATTCTTGTCTGTTAAAGGTGTATGCTCTTTATTTAATAGTTGTGGAAGTGTTGTGCTGATAGCAGGGCTTTATTATGACCTTTTGGGATCCCTAGGCTAATGAAAGACGGAGCCACCCACTTAATTCGCTCGTACCCGTCTTGAATATTTTTTCTAATCCTGGTGTATTTTAGCGACATTTACATAGCTTGAAGTAAACTAATTGTAAATTCGTTAAATAAATTTTAATACCTGTCTTTTGAGGGCCTCTCAGGCTCGGGGGTCCTCAAAAGATAGCTATTCTAGTTTATTTAGGTTGCAGCATATTCTAGCCTATAGGATAATCCGGCCCTGGCTGATAGAGTGTTTAATCGTTACACTAAACTATCAGCTTTTCAGTTTTAGATGTTATTATATATCCATGGCTTATGTAGTTGGTCAGCACACTTCTAACTACAGATGTATATCAAACTGACTGGTTTTCTTGCTGCTTTCCTCAGTGGGCACTGTGGTCGTTTTTTGTTTATCTGCGTTTGTGGCTTCATGGTGTGGTGTCTGACCCAGTGATCGCGGCATTTGTGGCTTCATGGTGTGGTGTCTGACCCAGTGATCGCGGTGTTTGTTGCCTCATGGTGTGGTGTCGGACCCAGTGATTGCGGTGTTTGTTGCCTCATGGTGTGGTGTCTGACCCAGTGATCCCGGCATTTGTGGCTTCATGGTGTGGTGTCTGACCCAGTGATCGCAGCATTTTTGGCTTCATGGTGTGGTGTCTGACCAAGTGATTGTAGTGTTTGTGACCTCATTGTGTGATGTCGGGCCCAGTGATTGTGGTGTTTGTTGCCTCATGGTGTGGTGTCGGACCCAGTGATTGCGGTGTTTGTTGCCTCATGGTGTGGTGTTGGACCCAGTGATTGCGGTGTTTGTTGCGTGTTTGTTGCCTCATGGTGTGGTGTTGGACCCAGTGATTGCGGTGTTTGTTGCGTGTTTGTTGCCTCATGGTGTGGTGTCGAACCCAGTGATTGCGGTGTTTGTTGCCTCATGGTGTGGTGTCGGACCCAGTGATTGCGGTGTGGGATTGCATTCTCCTGTGTTTTGTTTTCTTGTTGATGAACCGTGTGGCATACATATCAAAATGGTAGGGATGCCCGAAGGTGACGTTTGTCGACATAGATACTGTAGAGAATACCGCTCGACTGCAGGCGGGGAGGGGGGGGGGGGGCAATCATTTTAGGGTATGATTTTGTGTGCTCATTGTTGAAGACACTGTTGTGACTGTAGGATGTATAACAGCAATAGAAGCGCCATTGTTTTACTGCATCTGGTGTAAAGTTTGATAGCCTTTAATGTTCATTTACATCCATATCGTATTCTATATAATATAGTGGTCCTAGTACAATAAGTCCGTAAGGACCAATATTTCTGTTAAAACAAATCCAAGGTTACACATTTTCCTTGTTTAAAAGGATATATACGTCTGAAAATGAAGCCAAACAGTGTTAGAATTAGATCTTTGAGCTGAAATTTTGTTGTTGTTCCATCGACGGGATTTGAACTAACACCCATTGATACACTGCAGCACCAATCGCTTAGCCTTATGTCCAGCGCCATAGACCACTCGGCCACATCCGCTATATATATATATATATATATATACGTCTGAAAATTAAACCAAACAGTGTTAGAATTAGATTTTAGAGCTGTCAAATTTTTGTTCTTCCCTCGACGGGATTTGAACCCACACCATTGTTACACTGCAGCACCATTCGCTTAGCCTTACGTCCAGCGCCCTAGACCACTCGACTACATCCACTCCCTATATATATATATATACATTGTATATATTAACTTGCTGCATTTTGTTCTGTCTACAAGCAGAAACAGTTTTCAGAAAAGTGACAGATGGTGCTTCAAGTGACTTTCTGTCTTAATTTTCCTATGGATTCCATCTTCTATCACAATGTAATACATTTTTTTGTCAGATAACAAGGAAGGTCAGTCTACATGTGTTGTTAATAATAGACGACTATCAACAGTACACTCTGTTGTCATTATAATTCCTGAAATATAGACATAAATCTTGTTCATATACCAGCGACGTGGCAATAGATTCGAAAGTGTGGGGGAGGGGCAAGGCAGAGAGTCAGTGGGGAGGGGGTCAAGTTTTGACTGGACCGAACAGTGGTGGCAAGTTTTCAAAACTGACAAGCAAGAACAAAAACAAAACAAAACAAAACAAAAAAACTATTTTGAAAGGCTCCTACGTTCCTGTTTACTAAATGACTTGCATGATAAAACGGAAATCCACCTAATTAGGTCGGGCAAAGCAGGTGGAGTTCCAACACTTTGATAGTGTCAAACACGTTAGAGCATGATCTGTCAATAAAATAATTGATAACAAGACGATTGACATACTTAGGGCAAAAGGTGTTGAACTTTTCAAGCACGTGGGATAGTTTGTGTAGGTGTTCGTGTTGTTTTGATGTTTTGTTTGTAGACATGTTTCACCGGTGTTGTTTTGTCTACTTCTGTATTGTAAGTCAGTTAATTGTCATCCAATACCAATATTTGACTTCAGCCATGTCTAATATAAACACAGTACTAGTATATCTTGGAGATCACTATGAGAAGAAAAAGTGTTTGAATCGTACTGGAAAAACTTTGACGTCCCTTCTGGCTCTAACCATTGATAAGACTATGGCACAATAATGTTTGCGTTGTGCATAGCATATTAAGTTGCAAGTCAGCTACCGTAATCTACACCTTGCATTGATTCTACATTGGACATAAATTTAATCCACGTAGGACATAGTTTATTAGATATATATATATATATTACTGAAATTTGCAGTTCATAAATAATGTAATTATTAATACAATCTAAGGTTCTCCTCCCTCAGGCATAGGTGACCTTAGCCGATAACGGCTATCATGTTTAAGCCCTTTGGTTTTATTGCTCCCAAAATTATAAATTATTTGGCTTTCCAATCTTTCGATTTTGAGCGTACCTGATGAAGGTTATTCCAGAAAAGCATCGTGCGCATTAAATTTAATATCTACATTTTTATTACACGTGCTACTCTATTTAGTCCACATATTATCTTTTTTTTTTAATTTAGCTTACAATCTTCACTTTAATATACAATGTAATTTCAATTTCACATATTTTGATTTCTGTGGAGTTGATTTGGAGTAAACCTATTTAAGATATGGGAGATGGGTAAGGGGTTGGGATAGGTGTAGTAACAAATCATCTACAGTGTATATATATATTTACCAGTTGTAACAAACGACAACAAATTGCTTGTTTGTTATGAATTAATTTACTCCAATCAACATATACTATTGTGGTTTTCAATTTTTTTTTGTAGAACCAACATCTGAACCTGAACAAGTAGTTACATACAAAGTTTCAACAAAAGGTGATGATAAGGATAATTTAAAGACAAATGATAACGGCGGTGCAGCAACTAGTTTTAACCTTACCTCAATATTCAGTATATTTATATGTCTATTAAGTTCATTGCTCATGTCATAACATTAAAATCAACAGGGCTTGGCCATCATTCCTCTATGTGTAGAAATGATTACTCCCTGAAGGCATTTTTGCCCGACTTTTTGTAAATTATCTAAAAATCAAATCAGGTCAAGGAGGGTAGTGTATCTATACTCAATAATGCATCCACAATTAAGTACAAGTAATATAAACACATACTAGCAAATAAGAAAAAATAACTCTAAAATTCGCCTCAATGCTGTTCGGGGCTACTTCCTTATCATATGGGCATGTATACAAAACTTTAGCTTGGGAAAAAAAACAGTCTCGTTCAAAGTTTTGAAATATTAAGGATTTGTCTGGCCAACATTATAGTTAAGAATGTTCACATACAGAGCATGAATATGACCTGGAAGTATGGGTAATTTGTGAATCTGAATGATAATGGTGTATACACATCAATTATACTGTTATTGATGCACCCCAGTTATACATATACAATATATCTAATTAGTGCTACCACAATCAACATGAAATGTGTAATTATTTTGTATATATACCCAGTTTATTTGGAATAACATCAATATGATATTTGGGTAGTGATTAATATTAATACGTTTCACCAATGAGGAATATCATGGCCACATTAAATACTAATGTTCTTGTGTTCAATCTGGGAGTAATCATTGACTCACAGTTTTAATGAAGTTTTCATTCTTGACTATACCTAATTTTCGTTTGATTTAACATGAAAAATAAATAAATAAATAAATAGATAAATAAATAAATAAATAAATCGAATTACATCTTAATTTGCATGTTATGTATTAATCCGAAGGTTAAAGGTTAGAAGGAGATGTTCAATCTAAGTAATTGATTGGCTTGGTGACAAGCAAGATTAAATAAACCTAAATTTGATTTGCAACATTTGAGGAATAAATCGCCGTATGTAGTAAAAAAATTAATCATGCTTCCCCATTTTCATTATTCGAGAGAAAAAACATAAACATGCTTCTCCATTTTCATAATACGGATTGTTTTTTGATAAGTGGTTACTTTGTGCTGCAAGCTCCATCACAATGTTTCATGGCAGCGGCAAACATTACGGGGTTTCTGTGTCTCAGTTCTTGTGGGTATGTTAGCGGCGTTACAAACATTTCACTGTGATTGAGAGAAGTGTACGCCAATTGACGTGACTGAGGTAAGAGAATCAAGCAACCTCTTAAGTTATATCATTCAGCTTTCTCATGGAAAGTCATGATGTACGATCTTTTTTCTGAAATTTTCTTGTTTGTTTTCGCTGATTTTTTCCCATCGTCATTTAATGTTTTTATTTGGTCGTTTCCGTTGAAAGCGTGTTTGTAATCTGGACTGGGTTGAATTTAAGTATCAATTGTGTAATCAAGTGTAAATTAATTTCATGTACATTTCAAGTACATTTAAGTGTCAATTAAATGGTTATTAAAGTAATTATTAAATCGGACGTATCAATAATTGCAGCTTCTGAATGAAACACACGGTCACAACTCGGTCCGTTCCGTTCCTCCATCCATATAAGGGGACAGCGGATTCACCCGAGTTTTGCCGATTAGCTTCGGAAACAATAATTGTGGATGTATTATAATATGATATGATATTTTATATCTGTGCTATTTATGAACTAAAATAGGGTAATGATAAGATAGTTGCGTTTTTTAAGTGCCAATATTTATTATACTTATGCTGAAGAGAACAATCTAATTAAAATTAGATGTTTGTTGGGTTCTTTTTTAATTAGATTGCTTAATAACATAAATATTAATAAGGGATGCAGCTATTATTTTTTTCCTGTGTAAATGTAGTCATTAGAAGTGCATACACTAACAGCTTATTAGTGTAAATGGAGTAAAACGTGTGTAATGGGAGGAGATAATTTCCCTGTGTAACTGCAGTACAATGCACCATACCAATATATACCTCTCCTATCTGTAATCAATGTTTAAGTATTTTTTTTATGTATTTGACCCTTTCCTCATTATTTCTGCATTCCATGAAATGTTCAGTATCTGTAAATAATGGTAGTGATTGAAATATCAGTTATAAAAAAAAGAAAAGAAGAAAATCATGTCTGAATTAATTAAGATACAGTTAACCCTGTATTAAGAGGTCACCTTTGGGTCAAAGAAAAAAATGGTCTTTTAAGACAGATGACCTCTTAAAAGAGGTTCAAGTCATATGAAATGTTCTATGAAAGGACAAGAAAAAAGTGACGTTTTAACACATGTGACTGCTTAATAGAGGTGACCACATAGGCAGGTTTGGCTGTATATTTGTTTTGTTTGTACCAGGTGTGTCTGCTCTGAGTAAAAAGGGGACACATTTTAGGGAAAATATTACAAGTTGAAATTAACCCTCATAAATCCATCGACCTTGTTATATTGTGCATTCCTAGCAACCTCTAGTAAGGCATATTATACTAACCTTTTGTCCTATATCTTAGTAATTTTTTATCATTTTATCATATTTTTTACATTTTAACATGTATTGTAAGCATGCTAACGGAAGACAACAATATTTTCTGTATTTTCATTTAAGTACAAGACAATTATTGTCCTCTTTGGTACTTATCAATTTCCGTTTGTATATTTTGAATAAAAATATTCAAAGGTAACTTTTATTACATTTACTGTTCAATGTATTGGTTTAACACATGTTTATTATTTTTCTCTTTTATTGCAATATTGAAGAGAGCATGAGTTGAAATAGTATTGATTCATCCAGATGAAATATAAGTTGTATAAATTTTTGAAGGGTTTCAAAATAAAAATGTGGACGTTTTCTTCCTTTTTACAAAATTATACATTAAATACTAATTATTTTGATATAATAAGTAAAAATATGTAACAATGTTTTTTTTTAAATTAGTTTAAATTTTGAGAATTTGAGTAATGATGCATTTAGACATGCCTCCAATATTAATGCAATACACTGAATAATAATAATTTTGATATAATGATATAACAAGTAAAAATATGTAAGATTTAAAAAAAAAATATTTTAGATTTTGAGAATTTGAGTAATGACCTATACAGACATGCCTTCAATATTTATGGAGTAGATATATACTGGAATGACGATTTAATTTTTAAGCTTGAAATATGCAAACATAATTATCTGACCAGACCTTCAGGCTTTCAACAAGGATTTGCATATGTATAGTTCTACTATACAAATCTTTGCTTTCAACAAGAAATTTTAGTGAAATTTGAAGAAAAATTTATGATTTTTCTTGTAAAAAATAATCAGATTTGTGCATTGTGAAAAAAAAATCTGGCTATGGTGAAAAACATTCCCCTCCAAAGTTTAATGATCATTGTTAAGTAATATATATTATTCTATGTGTAGATGTTAAGCTTTATTGATGTGAAATTATTTTGGATTCTACTAATATAGGGATGCAAATTCAAGATTCTCGTTTAAAACAGATTGAATTGTAATTATTTCAGAATATAATTCAGATATTTGCAGTTTATATTTGTTGTAACAGCCACGATATAGCTGAAATACTGCTAAAGTTGCCGTTAAGCACCAATCAATCAATCAATCAATCAATATTTGTTGTACTGGGACTACAGGGATTATACTGTCAGTAGTGTAGATTAGTGCCTTCAGTGTTGGTATATGTATAGTTTTTGATACTGGTATTGTCTGTCATGTATTCCTTATTAGTGCTTACTAATGATTACTTATATATATATATATACTGAAACAGTGGTGTATATATATTGAAAGCTGTATAATGTGGTTTGAAAATATGAATGCTCAAATGATGTGCTTTTTAATATTTATTCTATTTTTTATCTTGAATACTTTCCAGGGGCCGTGTTAACAAAGGTGTCTTAGGACTAAGATGTGTCTTAGGATGGTCTTATGACATATCTTAGTCCTAAGTCGGGTTAATGAAAGTGTCCTAAATTGCGATATGTCCTAAAATTTATCCTAAGAGTGTTTTAGGATGTTTGTGGCGACGTTTGACAGCTTGCTAAATAATAGAACTTTGTGCTTTTTCTACTTCTGTTAACAGCGTCTGTAGTTCGACTCTGAAAAATTCGGGCTTCTTTTTCCGCTCATTTTGGTACAGAAGTACAGAATGTATTACACAGAGCAGTTACCTACAAAATAATGGACAGATATAAAGTTTTACTTTCAATTTATAAAAAAAATCTGCACGTTTTTATACTTTAACCCTTTTGAATAACTGATGATGTGAAACGTTGACATCTTGAAAACAGCTCACTTGGCTAAAAGTTTAATGTAAAGTACACGTATTGATTAAAATTTACCATCACTTTCATTGATATTATTTTATTAAATTATTATCAGATTTTATTAGGTTTATATACATTTCTTATCTAAAAATCACAATTAAATCAATGTAATATATAAATAAAATAAAATTTAATCTTATTATTTTATTTTTTATGTGAATTTTTGCAACACTTTAATGTTTGTAGCATTAATATTTATATTATTTTTCTTTACACAAATCAGCTCGTATTCACATTTACGATTATGTCTAGGACATCCTAAACGAAGATAGTGCTAAGACAGCTTTGATATACAATCTCAGACATGTCCTAGGATAGTCCTATCAGTGTCCAAAAATATGTCATAAGGACATGTCTTAGGACATATCTTAGGATACTTTCATTAACAAGCCCCAGGAGATTTATATAGAAAAAAGATGAAATAGGTTTAATTAAAAAAAAATTGTTTTAAATACTTTCCAGGAGAATTATATATAAAAAAGGGAAATGAAATAGGTTTAATCTGTAAATGTAATCTAAAATTTACTCAAAATTGGATTATTTTATTTTATGAGATACTTACTCATAAATCTATATGAATTACATATATGTTCCATACATATGGGGGATCAATACAAACTGGGTATTTTACCATAAGTCAATTACAATACTGTACTATAAATATTTTTGTAACACAAATGGTTATATAAGAATCCAATATGTAATATGAATATTAATTTGTAGAGAAATTGTATTGATTTTGTGTTTCGGTGTTTCTTGTATCTGTATGTGTGTATATGTGATTTCTATTATGTTCGGCTCAATTTGTATTTTTTGAACTTAATATATAAATTATACATTAAAGTTGATTGAAGTTGTACTGCTAATTGCCTGCAGTTGTAAACCAGTTTATTTTTCTGTATACAAAGCAATTTTGAATGCTATAAAAATTACGGAATTTAAATTGAAAAGCTCTTATTTTTTTTGTTTAACACCACTTAAAACACCAAGATCCACAGGGGCTTTGGGTTAGGGTTATGTGTTTAACCAACTTTCAACAATATTTCAGTTATATGGTGGTGGTCAGTTTTACTGGTTGTGGAACAAGAACAGTGCCGGATTTACCTATAGGCTTGATATGCTAAAGCCTAGGGCCTCAAAATATAGGGGGCCTCCGGCCCAGGTGTATATTATTTTTAACATCGTTATTGGACTTTCACACTTATGCTGTCAAAGCGTGCTGTGCTTTCTAAACAACCCTTCAGTAATTTTCCTTACACAGTTGCACTCCATTTCAGAATATTGTAGAATTGTAAACAGCCCTCATCATCTTTGCCTTTATTGAAATTGATTAAACACGCTTCCATCTTCCTCCAGTGCAGGTGGGGAATTAGGAGGGGCCTCACAAGTGGATTAGCATAGGGCCTCTCTTTATCTAAATCCGGCACTGAACTAGAGTATCCGGAGAGAGAAAAACACAGACCTGCTGCAAGTCACTGACAAATTTTATCACATATTGTTGTATCAAGTACACATCGCCATGAGTGAGATTTGAACTCACAACGCTAGTGGTGAGAGACACTGATTGCACAGGTAGTTGTAAATCCAACTACCAATATATATATATACAATGTTGATTTATTGACGGTAAATATAGAATTTATGTGGTGAGGCTCCTATCAAGATTTCCATGATAGAGGGTTGCTGCTAATAAGGAAGCTACTGAACCAAGGGTTCCTCTTGGTTAAGTTGAAGTCATCACTCCGGAAGTTTTATGGTCGCCTCCGTGACTTGGTTGCACAGGCACTTGTTTCATTCAAAAATTATATGCGCCCTCCTCTTCCTTACTTCAAGGTAAACATCTGCCCTTTTCCCCTTCCCCACTTCGCCTCAATATTTTTCGCTTATTTGTGATCCTTTCGCTGACCCAATTATATCGTTACACTCCCGAGATATTTCTCTTTTCGACTGCCACATTTAAATATACCTACCGGAACCCCCTCAGACGAATTGGACAAGAATATTCAGCGAACGTAGCTTGTTTTATTTTTAAGTCATTGAAACGGATACAGCCACTCCCGGTCCGGTTTAAATTGATTTGGAAAATAAAAAAAAAGGTGCTTTAATAATCAAATGTCAGTAATTAGGAGTTGAACATATTTTTATGTTGGGGTAATATAATATATATACAAGAGTCTATAGTGAAAATTTAGATGTCGGGGTAATATAATATATATATAAGAGTCTCTTATATATATATTAGTGAAAATTTAGATGTTGGGGTAATATAATATATATATAAGAGACTCTTATATATATATTATAATATATATATAAGAGACTCTTATATATATATTATATTACCCCGACATCTAAATTTTCACATAATATATATATATAAGAGACTCTTATATATATATTATATTACCCCGACATCTAAATTTTCACATAATATATATATATAAGAGACTCTTATATATATATTATATTACCCCAACATCTAAATTTTCACTATTTTTCTCTATTTATGACTAAAATTCATACGACTGTGATGTGACAAGGCATGTAGGTACCGCAAAACATAAGGGGAAGCTAAGGATGTTCAGTCATCCAGATCCCTGGCAATGTTTTTACCAGGAAGTAGCAAATCTTCTATTTAAAGTTTTGACTAGACAGATTTTATATCCAAAATGCAGCAGAATGCACCATTTTGTGTCCTTCCGCGTCCCCCCTACCGCTTTTAGTGTCTCGAGGGTTGGCATATATGCGGTTGTCGTAAACACTCCCCGATCCTTTCCTTGTTCATGAATTATCACCGGGTTTGTTACTAGATTATCACGACGGGTGCCACTAGTGAAGCAGGAACTGCCTACCCTTCCGGAGCACCTGAGTTAGCCCCATGTTTTTAGTGGAGTTCGTGTTACTCGATCTTTAGTTTTATGTGTATGTTTTGTAGATCGTTGTTTGTCCTTTTGTCCTTTTTCTTTTGGCCTTTGTGTTGTTTGTTGTTCTTCGATATACAGATTCTGATTACTCCCTTTGGTATCTTCAAACTCTTTCTTAGAAACGGGGGGAAAGACGAGCTTTAGCTTTTCCATCCGTTTCGTGCTGAGCCATACAAATTCTATATTTACTCTCATATACCAATATTGTATTTATCGTGCAATAAAATTTCCACCAAAAAAAGTAAGGTGAATATTTAACAGTACACACTCACTAAATGAAATACAAAAACATGTAGGTCATAATTAATCAACGAAGTATTTACAGACCACACGATATTTATTACTTGTCAATAAAAATGCATTAGTTTTGCATAAAAACACTGCAACATTGTATGTGTAAAGTTCAAGGTCACATGTGAAAAGTGTTATTACAATGTGAAGCGTTATTATGACAAAGTGAAGTCTTATGACAATGTCATAATGAAGCTCTTTTTATTATGACAAGAAATATCATAATTGCTGGATAAATATACATGTATATATATATATATATATATATAAATCCCAAAGTCCCTAGTGGACTTGAAATAAAAGAGTCAATGGATACAAGTATGTCTATTTCAATTCGGTCATAAAATTTGTGACAACGTAATAATTAAAGTTTTTCAATTGTAAATTTTCCATTTTAAGTAGTAATATCTCATGTCTGTCCGGCACATATAGCTCTTCCTAACTGTGTTATTCCATCACAGCTGTCTGAAGTCATATCTCGAAACATTTTATGATCTCATAACCACTTTCGTACCATTCATTACCACTTTCCTTGTGGAGTTCATGTCGAGATGTACTCAATACAACATTGTGTGATAAAGTTTGTCAGTGACTTGCGACAGGTCAGTGGTTTTCTCCGGGTACTTTGGTTTCCATCACCAATAAAACTGACCGCCACGATATAACTGACATATTGCTGAATGTGGTGTTAAACACAATAAACCAAACCAACCACTTTCATTGTCTCATCAACTAACATAAATATGACTTATTTGTACTAGATAGATAAGATAAGATAAGAAAAATATATTTTGATTCGGCATAAAATCAAATATACAACACAAGCTCTAAAGAGCTTTTGACCAAATATAAAAACATATACATAACATGAAAACCACACAAGATGGCCGGTTTAGTGATGATGATACTATGTATGATTTGTATCATTCTATTTAGAATATTGTATCCACGTTTTTTGGATATGGCCACCTCTAAATGGAAATTGGTTTGAGATGATGATGTTATATTTTGTAGCGTAGTAGTGCACAATGAATGTCTGATCTATTTAAGGTAATACAAACGTAGATATCTAATTTAGTGTACACGATCAGTTTCTCTAATAACCTTCATCAGGTACACTGGAACAACCTTCATCAGGTACACTCAAAGCCAAATAACCTTCATCAGGTACACTCAAAGCCAAATCATTCTTAAAATCTTTGGGAACAAGAACACCAAAGGGTTTAAACAGGAGAGCCAAAATCTGTTATGGTCACCTATGTCTGAGGGAAGAGAACCGTAGTTTTAATAATAATTACATGATTTAGGAACTTCAATAGAATATGTATATAATAAACCATGCCAGTGCAGAATCATTTCCTCTATCGCTAACAACTTTTTGGAAGATGGACGTGATGTTCTTTGTGGGGGTCCAGTTTTTTGACAAGTAAACCGGAGGATATCGTATAATTATAAAGAGGTTATATTTTTCAATGTGTTTCTACAACAAATGAGCATGGTCAAACGTCTTGACGTCATGATTTATTTTAGTATGATGTCGTTTTGTCATACTGTTACATGTATTTACAGGCGGACTTTGTAATAAAGGGCTTATGATGGCCGGCTACCAAAATGATGTGGACAACTTCCTTTAATTTCGAATCTCTATATACAACATTAGATTTCAGTTAAAATGTGCAACAGATATAAACAGACATTAACCATTTCTCTTTTGTTTTTGGACGCATTTCTAGACATGGAAATATGAAGCTCTTAGCGGCCTTTTTATTAGCGACAGAGCTACAGTAATAAAAAAAACTACGGTTCCACAGTCAGGCAAAATAATTAACGGTGTCACTTTGTCATGATATTTACGATCTTCCAAAGGATGTCAGAAAGATGATAGATATTAAGTCAGTCCTTAATTTCAACTTATATGTCATATGAACAACACAAGTTTCGATGTATCAAATGCACCATAGATTGTTTTTTTAGCCACGCCATGGAGAGAACAAGTTACTTTTGGTGCGATTTTGATGATGTCAGAAGCTGGTACACTGAGTTAAATTATTCCCATTTAGCAATCATTGTCGATTAACTCGTACCGATATGACACTAGTACAATATTAAAACATTTGTATTCACCAGATATTCTATCGTTAGGTAAGCGAAATTGTCAGTCATGTCAGCATGAGTGAAAGTTTCCTTAAGTTGCTTTGGGTGTGGTGGGATAGGGTAGGGTTATGGTGTTTAACGCCACTGTCAACACTATTTCAGTTATATCGTGGCGGTTAGTTTTATTGGTGGAGGAAACCGGAGTACCCGGAGAAAACCATCGACCTGTTCATTTGGATACTGTTTCTCTGTATTGTATCGCTTGTGTGCCTATTAAAACAACGGAGAGGTCATCAAGAGTTTTCTCTATTTTATTTCTACATGATTCTGTTGCTATCTACTTGTTGATACGAGTTAATTAAGGCACATCAACCTGTAAATTCCCCTATGACTTTCCATTAATTATATAGACATTCTGATTGGCTGTTTTGATAACACAATTCCAGTTGATTGTTTGTTTGTCCAGATAGTGCTGAACAATTTTGATGTTTGTCTATTTTGATCCCCATTATCAATCTGTGTATAACATATATTTTGTCTTTTCAGTTTGCACTTTTGTTACTATCCACTTGTTTGATAAATTCCGACTGTTTTGCCTCAAATATTTGTATTTCATCAAAATATGTATTCTAAGCCAATTTAACTCCGTGATATATAAATAAGACCCGGTTTCCCCGCCACATGGTACACCCTTTGAAAGGGACATCCACTAGGACGAGACGCAATTAATTTGTGCCTCGTATATGGAAGGTGCCACGTTTTCTGCTAGTAAAGGGACAGCTTGTAACAGTTCCTAATGGACAACAAGTAGTTAGGTATTGTGGGTTATAGCTGGTGGCCCATCCCAGTGCCAATCTTTTTGCCTATATGATCTATTGTTATAATTAACTAAATTTGTTCACCTCATGAAGATACTGCTTACTTTACGTAAATCAATCAATCAATCAATCAATCAATCAATCAATCAATCAATCAATCAATCAACTAAGCTTATTTATCAGGACGTTTTATAATTCTTTGTCTGGATCAACAAGTATGGGGTCCACGAATGTTGTCTTATATAAGTCTTGTTCCCCCAAAAAACAATTCTTGGTAACACTGACTTTTCGAAAACCTGTTTATGAATCGGTGTTCTTGTCTTTGTCAATTTAGTCTGTGTTTTCTTTCAGGGTACACATAACTGGTTTAAACAATGCTTTATCTATTTTCACCCCCTTTGACCCTTTACTTGACACTATCTTATTTGTTTCTTGTTTTCGTCGGATTAAAATCGTTCCATTTATCAAGTGCCATTTATATTATGACAAGATAATTATCTTAATTTGTTTAATTCATTTATACTATGAAACTAATATAATATTACAGATTTCATAACGATATTAGAGACTAAGTAAGTAGCCTCGTGGTTTCGATCGCATTGTAGCTGGATTTCATCTACATGTATGAAAGCAATGCTTATCAGTACAAAGGTGTGTTAGTTTGATTCTAGCCCGTGACGAGGTGCACTCGATTCAATAAAATGGAAGGAGGTTACTGAAGGTGGGTGGTTTTCTCCATTTATACTGCAGCGAAATAATAGTAAATACATGTAGTTCTAAAACCGTTGTTAATCCCAATCTCAATCCAAGCACTCAAGACAATGTATAGAGAAGTTATATCCTAGAATGTTTACTATAGGTCAAAGTCCTTCTAAAAACTAATGATGTATGAAAAATGTTTTAAAATATTTTTCGTCTGCTATAAATATCAATAGAAGTATCAAAACTTCCAAACTAATAGTCAGAATGCTAGGTAGACAGACAATGTGCCATTATTCCAAAAAAATAATAATCAAATATTGACGGGTCAAATTTAACCTGTTTGGAGATTGTAAATTGTACTTTCGGATTATTTATCAGTCTCTTCAGATGGATAATTGTTTTTAACTAAACTGAACCTCCCTCCTACATGTGTTATGTCTGGAGTTGGAACTAAATTAGACTTTTTATTATAAAACCTAGTCGAATAAGGAAATTCAAGACTCTCCATTCTGAATTAATAACGTTTTGCTCTGATTTACTGCTCGCCAATAGTCCAAGTAATTGAGTGTGCTTTGCTTTCATAATTGAGCTGCAATTGTTGAAATTATTTACCTAAAAACCCGTTCGGAGAAATTGGTCAAAACAGGGCTTTGAATAGATTGATTTTCACAAAAACACAGAAGTGGAGAAATATTGGGTCACAATAACCATTTTGTAAATCGAGTCACCCCCTTTCAACTTTATTTTGAAATGTTTCTTCCGATGATATTGGTTTTACGGCCAAAGAACTACAACGGTCTCGTTCCCCCATTTTTTGGGGGACCAGAAAAAGTGCTCTGTAGAAAACCACATTGAGTTTAATTCTATGCAACCGGTTCTATTGCATTTTTGTGTTACAAATCATTTTAAGTCTGATTCTAAAATGTATAATTCTTTTGGCATTTGCCACTTTTTTATTCTTAAAATAATTTGTTTCCATTTTGGTAGGAAATGAAACAACAGACCTTCAACCAGTATCTTCAAAAACATTGATTCTTTCACCTTGTCTTGGTTTCTTTCCTCTTTTCTTAAATTGGGGGGGGGGGGGGGGGGGTATGGTATGTAATGCCACTTTCAACAATATTTCAGCTATAAATATCGTGGCAGTCAGTTTATTGGTGGAGGAAACCGCAGTACCCGGCGAAAACCACCGACCTGTCGCAAGTCAACTTCATCACTTAATGTTGTATTGAGTACACCTCGCCTTGCATGATTCGAACTCACAACGTTAGTGGCGATAGGCACTGATTGCACAGATAGATATAAATCCAACTACGATACGATCATTTTAAATTGGGAGTTCATGTTTAGTCCATTCTATACCCTCGGCATTCCCCGAAACTTATCTTTCTTTCAAATGTGCCTTTGTATCTTTTGTTAGGAAAGGAATAAGTCTGAGAATTGTTACTACTTATAAACTGAGTCTATTTTATCTTTTCCACACTTCCTTTTAACAGTTGAACCAGAAGACACAACTTCAGGTATTTTATTTTCTCTTCCTATGACCAATTTTATTTTCAGATTCGGAAAGCAAATGATCAAAAATCTTTTCCTATGCATGGTTGGATTTAAGTAAAAACAAAAAGTTCATTGCCTTATAGTGGTAGATAAGAAATGCCTGTTATGGTGAAAGGCGACTGTTCTGCACAATTGATCAATGTCTTTACTAGTGGTGGGAAATAAATGTATTATGTGTATATATTGGTTAACCTTGTCAATATTTACTTCTTCCAGAGACAAAGTTTCCATTAATTAATTGGATTACTTTCATCCATCACAGCATATTTCCAAAACAACTACAGTAAAATAGACATTTCTTGGATTTGTCATCTAGAGTTTCATCTATATATGGACCTTGTGTCATCATCAGATCTCTTGCTTTGTCCTGGTTGTAATGATGTCTGGCCACCATCACTGAACAGTGTACAATCATCAACTTTTGCAGTTTGTAATTCTATACAATTCTGACATTTGTGGCCATCTTTCAGGTTCTTGTGACTGTATTCTGCAGATGTTCAAACTACAAACATTTGCATGGAGTAATGTGTTCCAGGCCCTATCAAAATTATTATTCCATTTTTCATACTGCCCGACTCCTTCTACTTAAGCTGTGAGTAGTTCTCGATCTCTTGGCAGCTACCTCGTCCAATACTATGTTTCTGGTGAATTCACCATCACTGTTATGAAATATGAAGTGCCGTCATAATTGAATTTCCAAACATTCAGAAATAAGCAAAATACATTAGTCTGTACCTATCCAACGTAGAGCAAAAACTGAAGCTAACACAGGAAGCCGAAAGTCACATGTACTACAAGAGAACATTTTAACTTCCAGATGAGCTGAATACCATCAAGACAGAAATCCTGAGATACATATGTCAGCTAGGTTGGTTAATTTATGAAATAAAATCCAACTTTCCAATAATAAAAAAAAACATTTTTGAGGAATATCTTTTGTTGCTGTTCTTCATCCTACAATATATCCGACAGAAAACAAGGCAAATACAATACTCACTCATACAACAGAAACTCCATAATTGCACACCAGGCTATTATCAGCTGTTCATTATTTTTGTAGGTGGCCAAGTGGTCAAAATGTGGCTTATTTACATACCAGTATTTATAATTACTGAATGCATCTTTAGCCAACAAAATCGACCACCATATCAGATACTCTTGACTCTTTTTTTATCAAATGGAATGATAGTTTTTTTTTTTTTTTTTAGATGTTTCGGTACTTCAAACTACCATATAGTATAGTATTCCTCAAACCAGCCAATCAGAACAAAACAAGGATTTTTTTAGGACTATCAAAACATCATTTAAATATTGGTTCACAAGTAATTGAAGAGACTTTTTTCACCTGTCAGCAAACCAAAATGTATCATGCTATGTGGCAGTCATATTTGCTGTCAGATTGGAATGAAATGAGGAATTAATTTGATTTGATTGATTGATTGGTGTTTAACACAAACTTCAGCTATTGGAATTTATTTGAAGACCACTCATAAATCATTATGACAAAGGTGATACTGAAGACTGAATATTTCGTTATCTCTAATTTACAACTGTTGCCATATCTGATGCTCCAATTGAACTGAAATAAAGTTTGTTGTTTAAGATCATTAACTTATTATTCCTGCAAAGTTTCAGTGAAAGGTTAAATGTTTATGAGATTTTTTCTCAATATTGCCACCATTCAAAAATTGCGTTGTACAAATGGTTCAGGAGAATAATACATGAAAGGTAACAAGACAACCAATGGAGGGGGGTTAGGGTTATGGTGTTTAATGACACATTCAACAATATTTCAGTAATATCATGGTGGTCAGTTTTATTGGTGGAAGAAACAGGAGACCCAGTGAAAACCATTGACCTGTCGTAAGTCACTGACAAAATTTATCACAAAATGTTGTGTTCAGTACATCTCACTTGAGTGGGATTCGAACTCACAATGTTAGTGGTGATAGGCACTGATTGCATGGGTAAATCCAACTACCATATGATCACGACCACGACGGCCCAGGCAACCAATGGATGCCAAGTGATGGGGAAAAACCTGTATAGGCCTTTTTCATGAAGATGCTTTAAAACAAGACTTAAAATATACAATATAAATATTTTAGAGCATAACATTTATTGCATAAACACTGCATACATAGAGATATATGGCAACAGTAAATTATTGCTAAAGTTAAAATAATGTGCAAATAAAATGAATCTATTGACAATTAAAAACAACCATACAAGATACCAACAAAACATGACCAGATAATATATCTCACAATCTTAAATGTATATACAGTCAAACCTTGGTGCCTCAAACTCGGATGGGTCCAATACCTTGGATGGCTCGAACTGATTTGAAAGTCCGGTCAATTTTCCCTATATTTCTAAGTAAAAAAAACTCCTTTCGCTCGAACACCGATACCTCGAACAGTCGAACTCAATAAATGGTCCCGTCAATAATAAAATCACGTCATTTTGCCAACATTTTGAAAAATAGGTATAAAAAGGTAAGAAAAAATGTTGACATAGGTTAATTGTTATATAAACACAACTAGTCATGTTTAATTAGTGTAAAATTGGGGGAGGTATCAATATACTTCCAAGTCCACAATTAATTGTGTGCCAACTTTAAATAAAATTTACTTTACTTAACTTTTAATGTAGAAGTTGTCTTGTTTTTGTGAGTATTCAGTGAATAAACTAAGTTGGAAGTAAATATTTAAAATCATATTTTTTTTTAAATAACAAAATTAATCAGTATATCAGCACATATACATTAATATCAAACTTTAAGAAAATAAATCAGGACATTATGAGCACATATATATTAATATCAAACTTTAAGAAAATAAATCAGGACATTATGAGCACATATATATTAATATCAAACTTTAAGAAAATAAATCAGGACATTATAAGCACATATATTTTAATATCAAGCTTTAAGAAAATAAATCAGGACATTATAAGCACATATATTTTAATATCAAACTTTAAGAAAATAAATCAGGACATTATGAGCACATATATTTTAATATCAAACTTCATGAAAATAAACCAGGACATTATAAGCACATATATTTTAATATCCAACTTCATGAAAATAAATCAGGACATTATTGTAACTTAGGTAATGACTGGGATTCTTACAGGGTTCCCATATTTATGCCCCTGCGACAGGCGCTTTCTATTCTGTTTCTTGACGATAACCTTGCATCTAGTTCAGTTCCGAGATGTGTACATTTGTCTGAAATCGAGATTAATTGATCACCTATTTTCCATGGAAATTTAACGGCACATTTAGTTTTGTTGAAAATGAAGACGAACGATTTCTTTCCGGACATTATTGTAACTTAGGTAATGACTGGGACTCTTACTGGGTTCCCATTTATACCCTTTGTTAGCTTGGTCAACTCTGTTAAAGTAGTCAAAATTATTCATTAATTACTGTAAACAAATATTATCCCAAATCACATCAATATGAAAATGACTGATCTTATCATTAATTAGTTTGGAGTGAGCAATTAAAAAATATACTCTCCAAAATTATGATCATTCTAAATTTATAAATAAATATTATTCTAAAATTTTGAATTTTGATTTTAAGAAAATTGTTTAATTGCATAAGCATCATATAATATTTTAAATGAAGACTTTTTAAAAAGATTGTTTATTTAAATTATTCTAAAATTTTAGATTTTCATCTTTTTTATTTACAGATTTTTGCTTAATTTTAAGACATCATTTTATATATAATTTTTTACAAAACTTATTATTTTATATATAAATTTTTACAAAACGGGACCTCGGTGGCTCGAACTACCGATAGCTCAAACAGATTTTGACAGTCCCTTCGAGTTCGAGCCAGCAAAGTTCTACTGTATATATATATATATATATTTTTCTTCAAATAAATAAGATAGTGTAAAACATAAAAAACTCATTACTGATCAGTTCAATGTAAATTTTTTTTTATAATAAACTTAAGACACTGCCATTATATATTGAAAATAAAATTTGTTCTTAAAGCATTTGTTTATTGTGTAATTTTAATATCAAGAATATATTTTTTTTTTACTTGAAAAGATGAGTATTTCCCATTTGTATGTATATGGAGAATTTCTTTATTAATTAGACATACAGTCTATAAAATATGGGATGCTGAATTTTTCGCAGACTTCATTTTTTGTTTATTTACTGAAAAACAGAAACTAGAGGCTCAGTGCACTGAGCCTGTGTCGCTCACCTTTCATTCTGCTTTGAGGAAACTTAATACAGTACTTTCCATAGGTGCTTCCCACCAAATTTCTGTTCATTTTGGCATAGCAGTTTCAGAGAAGATTTTTAGAAATTGACCAATCTAAAACAAGAATTGCCTGTGGCAGCCATGTTTGTTAATGGATCAAAACGAAATGAGCAATCTCTATAGAGGACCTTCCATAGATGCTTTTAATCAAGTTTCATATCATTTGGCCATGTGGCTTCAGAGGAAAACTGTTTCAGAAATCGACCAATAAGAAACAAGAATTACCTATGATGGCCATGTTTGTTAACGGATCAAAATGGAATGAGCAATTCCCATAGAGGACCCACCATAGATGCTTCCTACCATGTTTCAGAGTAGAAGATTTTTAGAAATTGACCAATCAGAAACAATAATTGCCTGTGGTGGCCATGTTTGTTAATGATCGGGACAAAATGAGCAATCCTTATAGAGAACCTTCCATAGATGCTTCCTACCAAGTTTCTGTTCATTTGGCAAAGCGGTTTCAGAGAAGAAGATTTTTAGAAATCGACCAATTAGAAACAAGAATTGCCTGTGGCAGCCATATATGTAAATGGATCGGGACGAAATGAGCAGTCTTTATAGAGGACCTCCCATATATGCATCCTACCAAGTTTTGGTTCATTTGGCAAAGCAGTTTCAGAGGAGAAGATTTTTTAGAAATCATCCAATCAGAAACAAGAATTGTCTATGGTGGCCATATTTGTTAACGGATCGGGACGAAATGAGCAATCACAACAGAGGACTTTCCATAGATGCTTCCTACAAAGTTTTGGTTCATTTGGCCAAATGGTTTCAGAGGAGAAGAATCTAATTTTTTTCAATAGTTTTCTATTTTTTACTGATTTTTGTCACTAATTTTCAAGTTTGAGAAGTGGCAACGGCCATGTTTGATGGCAGTCGGGGTCATCATTCATGGTCTGAAAGAGAATTATATATGCATTGTTCCTTTATAGTTTGGTAGCAACATTGGCTCTTTACAATATTTAAAGAATTAAAAAAAATCAAAAAAAATCAATTTTTTGTAACGATAGCAGCCATTTTTCATAAGCGACCAGGGTTAGCAACCATAAGTCTGAAAGTGGATCATATATGCATCATTTCCATAAAGTTTGTTGGCAACTGGCTTTTTACCGGATTTTAAAATTTGTTTTTTGACAATAATTTTCTATTTTTTGTAACAGTGACGCCCACGTTGGATGACAGCCGGAGGTCTTCAATCAAAATTTTGAAAGAAAACCACATATGCATTCCTTCCATATGGTTTGATTGCATTTGACTCTTTACAGGATATTAAAATAATATTTTAATGAATTTTTTCACTAATTTTCAATTTATAGTAACGATGGTGGCCATGTTTGATGGGGAACTCAACCATAGTTCTGAAAGAATATTACATATGTATCAAATTTAATTGCAATATACTCTAAAGGATTTTTCTGGATTTTTTAATTGATTTTTTTGCTGATTTTACCCCTATGTTCTATTTATAGACATGGCGGCCATGATGGTTGGTCGGCAGGGTCATCGGACAAAAATTTTAAAGGGAACCCCCTAAGGATGATTCAGGCCAAGTTTGGTTTAAATTGGCCCAGTGGTTTCAGAGGAGAAGATTTTCTTAAAAGTTTACAGATGGACGACGGACGCCAAGTGATGGCAATAGCTCATACAGGTGAGCTAAAAATTGCAGTGTAGGTAGATCTTGACAGGCTGAACATGTTTGCAGTTTAAACTTAACATCTATCTCTTATAGTTTTTGAAATAAAAGAAGAAAAGTTTTAAAATTTTGAAAATTTGATGAAAAAAGGGCAATAACTCCAAAACAGGTAATGGAATTTACCTCAAAATTGCAGGGTAGGTAGATCTTGACATGCTGTACATTTTTGCAATTTAAACTTAACATCTATCTCTTATAGTTTTTGAAATATAAGACGAAAAGTATTATTTTTTTTTTAAATGTGATGAAAAAGGGCAATAACTCAAAGATGGGTAATCAGATTTACTTCAAAATTGCAGGGTAGGTAGATCTTGACATGCTGAACATGTTTGCAGTTTAAACTTAACATTTATCTCTTATAGTTTTTGAAAGAAAGGACGAAAAGTATTAAAATGTTGAAAATTTGATGAAAAAAGGGAAATAACTCCAAAATGGGTAATGGGATTTACTTCAAAATTGCAGGGTAGGTAGATCTTGACATGCTGCACATTTTTGCAACTTAAACTTAACATCTATCTCTTATAGTTTTTGAAATATAAGACGAAAAGTATCAAAATTTAAAAAATTTGATGAAAAAAGGGCAATAACTCCAAGATGGGTAATCAGATTTACTTCAAAATTGCAGGGTAGGTGGATCTTGCTGTGCTGATCATTTTTACCCCATGTCAGATTTCTGTTTTTATTAACGGTTTTTGAGTTATTACCCCAAAACTGCAATTTTACCCCTATGTTCTATTTATAGACATGGTGGCCATGATGGTTGGTCGGCAGGGTCATCGAACAGTAAAGGGAACCCCCTAAGGATGATTCAGGCCAAGCTTGGTTTAAATTGGCCCAGTGGTTTCAGAGGAGAAGATTTTTTAAAAAGCTTACAGACGGACGACAAGTGATGGCAATAGCTCACATGACCCTTTGGGTCAGGTGAGCTAAAAAAAAAGTAGACCAATTTGCTACAAATATTAGAATATGTTATTTTCTCAAGACTTTTGGGTACAATATCTCATTTGCCTAAATAAAGCATCAGAACACTTTTCCCTCATCGATAAAAACAAATTATTGAAAAGACCCTCGGCATAGCAGAAAAAAAGACACAAATCAGAACAAGAAAGTCTCAAAATGTCACCTTCTTTAAATAAATATATAACAAAAGTGACATAAATTAACATTTGTTCCCATAATTTCAGATATATAACAAGTACATGGATATAAAAAAAAAAAAAAAAAAAAAAAAAATATTAAATTTAGGTCTATGGCATGATTAGTACAAAAGCACTTGAATATAAAAATCGCTGTCTACTGTGAAATGTAAAACTACTGTATTTATAAAAGATTAGACAAAATTGTTGTTACTACAAAAACTAATGACAGTTTTCATTTGAAATCTTTTAAGAATACAACAAAAGACCACATTTCTGACTTTATTCTAACATGATACATTTTTTAAGTCTATGAGGAATTACTTCCCTTTAATGCAGAAAAATGTCCATTTCATTCAAACTTCAACGAAAATAACATATATTTTTTCTCATACTCTGTATTAAATTTAAATTTTGTAACAATTTGCTAATTTTTCATCTGCTAAAAATTATCCTTCCTCATTTTTTACAAGGTTTGTCATTTCGGTTGCTCTTGCATGGAATGGGAACATTTTTGCCCTCGGTAAGGGAAATAACTCATATACATTTCATTCTGCTTTGAGGAAACTTAATACAGAACCTTCCATACATGTAGATACTTCCTACCAAGTTTCGGTTCATATGGCTAAGCAGTTTCAAAGGAGAAGATTTGTTTAGAAATCGACCAATCAGAAACAAGAATTGCATGTGGTGGCCATGTTTGCTAACCGATCGGGACGAAATGAGCAATCTTCATAGAGGACATTCCATAGATGCTTCCTACCTTTGGCAAGGTGAGCTAAAAAAGTTATAATTTTAGAATCATATCAGGAACGTCCAAATTGCAAGCAAGATAAAATATACTGGTATATAATAAAAAAAAAAACCAAAAAAAACAAAAGAAGACTGATATGCTCTTTGTAATAAATTGTTTGCAGCGTATATCTTCTAAGAGTTTACTTTATATTGGTAAAATAAGACTAACATAAAACATATAAATAACCATGATTTATCACATTCATTTTAAAATCTGATATGTATTGAATACAAAAATGGACATAAAAAAAATTGCTGGAATGTACATTTAATTAACAACTGAAAATGAGGAATAACATAAACAAGTGTAGACACACAAAGATGTCCACCCTGTCTGTTGATGGACAATGAAACTATCTTATAGATATTAGCTGTGGAATTAAGTTCTACCTGCATGTATGGTGGATTTTTGACAGAGTTATATTATCATGTAAGCTTAACATTCAAAAGAGTCAAATGATTGTTGCTTTCAGGTATATTATGATGAGAACATATTACTTCTTGACGAGATAATGATGATGATGTCTGTTTGGTAACATTTTTATTGTGCTACTCAATGCAACAACAGTCCACAGGTAGACATGTCCCTCCAATTTTTTACAACACTGCTGTCAGGAAAAGTAACACCTATGTCTCATCTATCAGAGACATTTATGATAGACATTTATATTAACTGCTGGTATATGTAACTTACATTTAAGAGGAACAAGAATAATTCCTTACATCCCCTCCTCCTCCTCCTCCTCCTTATTTGATATGTACAATTGTATCAAAATTACCTCAAATAGAATCAAATTTGTAATGTAATACTTCAAGTATTTCTTGAAGTTTGATTTTAATTTATTTGTCAGCCAATAGAAAGGCAAAATTAATGAATATAAGGAGATCTAAATAAACACAATGATTGATTGATTGGAGTTTAATGCCAACTTTAGCAGTAATTCAGCTACAATGCGTATAAATACAGGACAGATGGAAGGCAGTTATTACCAAGTGTACAGTGATGATGATGAAACGGATTGTTTTTATATTCCCCTACCAAATACTGACCATCTTTAACAAGTTGAAGATTATGTTATAAACACAAATCGTATAAATATATCTAAAAATGAGGAATGTGTATCATATGGGTATATTATCTTATATGTATTGGAGCCAAAATTCTGAAAAAAACACAAAATTTGTTAGAATTAAAAAAGATACAATGTATGGAATGCATTTAGTTCTTGTAAAATATATTATAGTTTAAAAAAAATATTGGCTTCATCTAAAAATGTATTTGACGGAAAATATTTGACCTCATAATGTATTAATACAAAACTAGAAGTATTAGCATAAAATAATTTAGAATATTTTCACTGGTTAAGACCATATTAGATCCTTTTGTAGAGGATTTGTAAGTTATAATACTGAGTAGATATAATAAGTTATAGTCTTTATAAAGTTATAATTGTTGGTTATGGCCCTTTCCATTTTTTGAATGCTTTAGCCCCATCTTTTTTCCATTCTTCTGATGATATGAAAACTTGTTCATTAATTGGAACACTTGACAACAACGTTCCTGCACCAATAAAAGCACTGTGATACCGCTGGGGAGAAGCATGTACCTGAAAAAGGAAAAAGAACAAGATGAACTGTGAGCTAATGCTCACTTATGATACCCACACTCTTCGGCAAACAGGAAGTAGGAATCTGACGGGTCAAAAAACGCTTCCCACGATATGGGGTACCTATATGAGGCATGTGACCAAATATCAGATTTCTGCCATCAATAGTTGCTGAGAAAAATGTGACTAAAAATGGACATATACAAAACGTATGTTCAATGTGTATAAAAATCAACAAAATCGGCAAACAGGAAGTAAGAATCTGATGGGTCCAAAAACGCTTCCCACGATATGGGGTACCTATATGAAGCTTGTGACCAAATATCAGTGTCAGTGTCAGCATCAATGAAAGGAAAACGACCGGTCTTGATATATGTCTGTTATCAGACAGACAGTGAGGTACCGAACACCAGTATTTACTCAGTCGTTTTCTTGGCGTCTCCATATTACAATTCCTTATAATCTATCGCATCTACGACAATGATATGTTGATGTTGTCAGAGTAATATCGTAAACACCAGAAGTAGTCTGCCTAACATTTCAGACTTCATGATACGAATAACACGGAGCGTGATCGGAATTGACATGATTTGAAACAACCGTATTACATTGTATTGCGCACACAAGCAACAATTACATTGTATCAAAATTAAAAGTTATTTTTAACACATAACAAATGTCTCCACCCTCCAAAATTCTTTCATCTTTTGAGAATAATACCTTACAAGTGAAAAAGGGCAATATCTTCCTAAAAAAATTATCCAATCAAACTGCCACACCCATATATGATTTTTCACATTCTCTATCAAGCTAGCAAAGTTTCAAAATCCATTTATAACATACAGTTCTAGTCATCTTCAATTAGAACCCAAATATTTGACCTTTATCTAAACATAATGTTATTAATACCTCTACTAGAACAGAAGGGGGTGCTAACTTCTTTAATTCAGCTTGTAATCTCTCAGCATACCCTGGTAACATGGTTACACCTCCACTTAAATATATAGCTCTGTGAATTGAAAAAAAAATCATTGATTATTGTAATGAAGCCCCCCTCTTATAAGGTCAGTTTTCAGATGCCCTGAGATAGTAAAATACTACTAAATTGCCACTCCCAAGTATGAGGCCAATTTTTCATTGCAAAAGCGGTGGAGTACCACGATACCACTGGTGTGTTTTGTTAAACATTTAGTTACTCGTACCTTGCATCCATTTTTTAAGATCCTTTCCATTTAATATTTTCTGAAACTTATATGATTTCTATTTTTTTTCTATTTCACATATTATTATCTTCTATCTACAACTCTTCTATGACTTTGCTGATTTATTTTCGTACACCTATCTAACCAAAGACTACATATGTGTTGCTATGGTTACCATACTCTCCTTGAATACATTTAGGTGTCAAACCACTAATTCACCAATCAGAGCTTGGAACATATACGAAAGTGGTCCCTTTTCAAGAAAAAAGTTCCTTTCACTTTGTAGTATTGTGAAAACTACTGAATGGAATGGACTAATTAAAATTGATAATTGAAGTTAAATAAATAGGGATTATTTTGAGCCCAAATTTGATGGATTTAGTTGTATTTTAATACCTCTATGGAGGATTTGATGCATGACCTATAAATACTGAATTTCTTGGGGATGACCGAGCTATTTTTAGAGTAGGTGTTTTCCGTAGCATGGCATTTCACTGCAAGATTTTAAACATTCCCTGATATTTTGACAGAACGTAGAGGAATCATGTACGTTTCAGAAAAGGTTAAACTTAAGATAAAATGACCAGGTAGGCTCGATAAAACACAAATTTAGTAGAAAACCTTAAAGAAATTAATTAGTGGTTTGACACCTTAAGATCTTGTGTTTGATCTATGATTGGGTCAAACCAATTAAATCAAAATTGGTATTTGTTGCTTCTTTGCTTAGCATGCAGCATTTGAAGTAAGAGTGGTCTGACTGGAGAAACTAGTCTACCTGTGGATTGTTGTTTCAGTAAGTTAGCAATTCAAAATTCCAATTCGGCATAATAGACATGATTAACCCTTATCAAAAATTAACTTGCTCACGTCCTTGTTTAACTGAAAATTTCTCATTTGTTGTTGACCAACAAGTACCCACTTGTCCAATTTGTCTAATTAACAATGCTTTCTATTGTGAGATTGACATATGAGTAAATAGAAAGGCCATGCCTCATTCCCCCCCAAGTTTTATACCTACCTATACATATGTTTTCTGTTGTCCATTGGGCATGATTGTATAGCTTGATACACCAGTTTATGTACACAAGGATAGTCCATACCCCACATGTCTGTATTGAAGAAACCTTCTGTACTTTTAAAACAACTTAGATCATGTGTAACACTCCTGAAATCATTACATATTTTACTTCATTACATTGACTGTTTGTTTGATGGTGTTTAATGCCACATTAAACAAAATTTCAGTTATATTGTGGCAGTCAGTTTAATGGGTGGAGGAAACCGGAGGACCAGGAGAAAACCACCGCCCTGTCGCAAGTCACTGATTAACTTTATCACATATTGTACACCTCGCCCTGATCCAGATTCGAACTGACATCAGTGGTGATAGGCACTGATTGCATAGGTAGCTGTAAATCCAACTACCATACGATCACGGTGGCCCCTTACTTCATTACAGAAATTGTCTCCAGTTCAAAGAACAACTGATAACCTAACCTTAAAAATAAGATTACTCTAAAATGTCATAATTCTAAATCATCTATTGTAAGTATTATTATTACAGATCACCTGTTTTACAAGACCTGCTGGCAGTGATCAGAATACAGTACAGTATATAGATTTCTCATCAGATTCCATACAAACAGCTAATCCTTAATATCAAAATAAATGTACAACTACTTTTGTCTAAATGTGTGTTAATCATCGGCATAATCTATTATTATTTTTAAGTTTGGTTTATGGTGCTTAACGCCACTTTCAACAATATTTCAGTTTTATTGGTGGAGGAAACCGCAGTACCCAGAGAAAAGCACAGACCTGCCGCAAGTCACTGACAAACTTAAACACATAATATTGTATCGAGTACACCTCGCCATGAACTGGATTCGAACACAAAACATAAAGTGGTGATAGGCACTGGTCGCATAGGTAGTTGTAAAGCCAACTACCTACGGTCACGACCACAATGGCCCCTTACATTATTCTTGGAAAACGCATTATCTATTTCATATTTTCAAATTATATGAAAATATTGATATTCTGTTTGTGTACTATACATTTTGTAATGGAAAAGAGGTTATAGAAAACTTGCATCTGATCTGTTTGTCAAGTTACAAACAATAAAGTAGGTTTCAACTAGATCAACTGTCTTACAAGACCTGCTAGCAGAAGTTGTGGTCATTCAAGTTATCGGAAATTCGAGCCACCTAAGTTCTGTAATTTCAAAGAGAAAAAGTCCAGTTCTGACCCTGGACAGTTTCATTACACTATGATAAACTGATGCATAGTACAGTGGGCCTTTGTCGTAAAAAAAAAAATGTAAGTTCTCAAATACTACGGCTTCTGAATACCTATTTGATATCCTTAAACGATCCTTAGAAATGTTTGTTCACATAGACTGTACTTACACAAAGATTGACATAATCAAACAACAGTTTTACTTACAAGTGAGCATCATCTGGCAGATCAAAATTATTGAGGTAAACTGTAGTCTGGTAATCTATTGAATCTTTGTCACATTTGCTCTTTAAGTCTTTGTAATTATCACACACATAACAAGTTTGTTCCATTATATATCTGACTAGTAATTTATCAACAGGAGAAAACAAATTATATTTTAGTTCTACAAGAGAGGAATTTAATGAATCTGCAACTTTTTGTCCACCATAAGATTGACGAGACACTCCTCCCTCTATCAATACACCTGGAAAATATCAATACTGTTACTGTGTGTATACTGAATGAATGATTGCTTTTAATGTGAAGTCAGCAATTTGTCAGCTATATCATGTCATGAACAAGTTAATTTTGATGAGATGATGATGATATCTGCTTTGCATTAGACCAACCTGATTATTTGAATTTTTACATTGCTTGCTCATTGAAACAAGAATCTGCAGTTAGACTTTGTGTTTTCACTCAGACACATTATACTAACTCTCAGCCAACTAATCTTTGGTTTTTAATCATTACTGATATGTGCTTAGCGAATAAACAGCAAATGCTACTCTTTCATTTGATCTCTGACTGAGGATAAAACCCACAATATACCACACTCTAGGCAAGCTCGCAAACTATTACACCATAGATTCAATAGACTGGATTCAATTTGATATGATTGGTTAGACACCATCACTATATATCACCATGCTTTGGTTCACTATGTCATAGTTGGTTTGGTTTATGGCTTTTAACTCCAGTTTTATTGGTGGAGGAAACCGGAATACCCGGAGAAAACCACCGACCTGTCGCAAGTCACTGACAAACTTTATCACATAATGTTGTATCGAGTACACCTCGCCATGAACGGGGTTCAAACTCATGACTTTAGTGGTGATAGGCACTGATTGCACAGGTAGTTGTAAATAATATATTATAATCGGGTTGAATTAGAGACTGTGATTGTGTACCTACCCACACATGTTTTGGCGGCTTACTTTCTTTTGTTATGATTAGTTGGGTTGGACGACCATTACTGTCTATCCAGAATTTTTTTTTTAACGAATGAAATGGTTACTTTAAAAACAGTCAAACTTGCCAAATATGGACATTCAAAGGAGTCACATAAAACAGGTGGATACTTAATACAGGTCAAACTGATATGAAATTTACATAAAGAGAAATAAAATTACGATCAAAGAAAACTTCTTATTGCTAAATATAAGTGGTTGCTAAGGCAGGCCTGACTATTATTTTTTAGTATAATGATTGATTGATTGGTGTATAATGCCAACTTTAGTAGTATTTCAGCTATATCGTGGTGTTTTTGAGTATAAGATAATTTAATATGCACAAACCATCAAAAATCGGCAGTATTTCCATTCTTTCCCCGACGTCTACTATAATTCCTGATGTAGCATTATAAGAATATAAAGCTAACAGAGACTGCATCACCATACAGACACCTTTAGTGTGGAACTGATCTGTTAATATCTTCATTAAATTACTCTTAGCTCCATCTCCTAATTTGTAGGGGGTACTCAGCATTATCTGTCAACAAAATTATGAAAAGAGAGTTTAAATAGTAATGCCATGGGTCAGGGTTATGGTTATGGTGTTTAACTCCACTTTCAACAATATTTCAGTTATATCATAGGGGTCAATTTTATTCGTGGAGGAAACCGGAGTACCCGGAGAAAACCATTGTTCTGCCACAAGTTACTGACAAACTTTATCACATAATGTTGTACTGAGTACACCTCGCCTGAGTGGGATTCAAACTCACAACATTTGTGGTGATAGGCATTGATTGCATAGGTAGTTGTAAATCCAACTACCATATGAACATGACCACGACGACTCCTAAACAGATCAACAAAACAAACAACCTCAGGCCACTGAACCCTAAAAATACCATGAATATAGCATTGGAAATCCAGTTCCTGGCTTGTATTCTGTTATATTGTGTGTGAAACTTGTTTACTTTTTTCCCATAGAGAATAAATTGTTGATCAAATTAAAATGTGCTTTAACAAGATGAACTGTGAGCTAATGCTCACTTATGATACACCTGCTCTTTGGCAAACAGGAAGTAGGAATCTGACGGGTCAAAAAATGCTTCCCACGATATGGGGTACCTATATGAAGCTTGTGACCAAATATCAGATTTCTGCCATCAATAGTTGCTGAGAAAAATGTGACGAAAAATGTGCATATATGTTCAATGTGTATAAAAACCAACTAAGTCGGCAAACAGGAAGTAGGAATCTGACTGGTCCAAAAATGCTACCCGCAATATGGTATACCTATATGACGCTTGTGACCAAATATCAGATTTCTGCCATCAACAGTTACTGAGAAAAATGCGACAAAAAATATCTTGGACGGACGGAAGGATGGACGGACAGACGGACAGAGGTAAAACAGTATACCCCCTCCCCCTTTGGGGAGCGGGGGTATAATAAGTCATATGTAGAATTTAATAAACACTTTCTGATATTTATATCTTAAAAAATACCAACTTGTTTTCTGTCAATATCTAGGCAATATTTTTTTATCAATAAGGAGAAATTCTTAAATAAATTGAAATGTTTTAATACAGCATGATAGAATGAATTTTGGATGAAATATTGTAGTGATTTATGTTAAAAAATGACAAATCTCTGTGTCTTCCTTCTCATATCAATGTCACAAAGGGTTGCATACACATTATCATAACTACAGAAACTAAAATTAGATTGCATTTTTTGCATTATTTTTAGCTTACATGTAATGTGTGTGTTTAATAAAAAAATATTTAAATCATTTTTCAAAATTTTAAATTTTGCCATTCAGGTTAATTTAAATAATTTAATCTGATGTGAATATTGCAATCTGATTGGCTGATCTGCCTGGATCAACACTGGCTATACTTGATAACCTGAGTTGGTATTGTGACGTCGCCAACAAATTTATTCTCCAACAACAAATTCAAATAGTCCCATGAAATAATCGTTATTAAAATCGAGAAATTATTAAATTTTGTTGTAAAAATTTTATTATAAGGAATATGTTCAATTTCTGGTTTGATAAAGTTTATGCTTTTCATAAACCGCTATATGGTTTATTAAGCATAAACTGCACCAATCCAGGTTATATTGTATAAACTGTTCAAAAATTGAACATATTCCTTAAATGAAATTTGAATCCTAAAAATCAGTTAGAGTTGGACTCTATCAGATATCATAAGAATGATCTTCATATATGTGTATATATTTAATTCAATTGTATGAGCTGTTTTAAAGGTAGATATCAAATTTAGTGTGTACAACACGTTTCTGGAATAATCTTCATTAGGCATGCTCAAAATCAAAAGACTGCATAACCAAATAATTTAAAAAAGTGTGCGAATTTGTTAAATCAATAAATACCCAGTGTTTTCCAGGATCTGTTTTCAGACCTTTAAATATATAATCAAAAACAGCTGACATCATCTCCATATCTATTGCAAACTGGAAAGAGAAGAAAAACATTAGGGAATTTAACATGATGGGTTGATATCTGGTTTTTGCTAACATGCCTTTAGCATAATTCATGACATCGGGCACCAATAATATTTCACTATTCCAAAAAAGAAGAAAACTTTTATTGAAAAATGATGTGAAATCTGAATACAATGAAAACGGAATATAACAAAAAACTAATATCACCGACGGACACATATTTTAGGATCTAATGCCTTTATATACAAAACCTGCTTCTGCTTTGGTGGTGTAATGGTAAGCATGCTGACCTCGAGTGTGGTAGATTGTGGGTTCGAGCCCCTGTCATACAAAAGATTATATAATTGGTATTTGCTGTTCTTATGCTAATCATGCAGTATCAAGGAGAAAAGGCAAAGACTGGTTGGCTAGCAATCATGATAATGTATCTGAGTGGAGCGACATGTCTACCTGCAGACAATTGTTTCAGTAAGCTAACATAATATAAAAATCCAACTAAGTGTTTTGGTCTAGTACTAAGTGGACATCATCACCATCTCAGGGAAATGTAACTTGTTCTAGCCATGATATGGCTGAAAAATCACTCACTCACTCTAATTAGTGTTAATTAAATTACAAACGAAAAATAACACCTTATTTTCTTATTCTTAGCAAACCATTTAATACTGAAAATATATTATCTTGTCATTCATACAAATGTATGGAGCAGAGCAAAAATGTTAATCATACTTTAAAAAAATCAAATAACAAAACAACAACAAAAAACCCAGTAAATATATTATCATTTTATTAACTTAATTCTTTATTTATCTGAAGATGATTGAAACCACAATACAATATTCTGGGTATGTTGTAGTGTAAACAGCTAACAATGGTTTATATTTTCCAACACTGTAATACGATAATATCATTTTAAGCAATTTTCCACATGCTTTCAAAAACATACAACCCTAAAATGATGTAAATACAAAAATTGTAGGTGATATATCGTTTAAACTAAAATGATGCTTTGCAGAACATTTCAACATTAAAATCTGTCATCTTTGTAAATTAAAAAAAACCTGGATCCCAAGTCTTTTATGACACTTTTGGGCATCTTCTTACATGTGTTTCTTGTAATATTGACATAATTACAACATTTAACAATCCTCTGTCTAAAGTTGCCCTTTTTACATGGGCAAATATTTCTTTCAAATTTTACCTGTTTAAAACACAAATTTGACAGTCTAAACACATAATCAAACACGTCTGATTGATCCATCATATATTGGAAGGGAGTTGGGTAGGTGATTAGACCGTTAGATTTATATTTGAAACAAATGCATAGGAAAAGCTTGAAGTGAATTTGAAGGAAAAACTTGACTGTGTTAAATGTCCCATATCTCAAAAAATAAAATTATATGCTTCTTTTTTGTTTTTTTATCAAACCCTTTTTCCTTAAAGGAAGGCGAAATTTTAACAAAAATATACAAAAAGAAATCCTGAAACATTTAAATGAAACAAACTTATTATTGTCAACAAAACCAAAAAAAAAAAAAAAAAATAAACCCCAGAAAATAATGTGAGCAATAAAGTCCCTGCATACTACCTATTGAAAATAAATTAAACATGCAAAAAAGGCCCATGAAACACAACATATTTCATTTCAGAAGCATTGAAAGTATTAAACAAGCAATTATTATGTTTATTCTTAGACCCGACAACACTTAACAAAGTGTTTATTTGTTGTACATGTCTATCATAAGCAAGTTTTAGTATGTGGCACTGGGTAAAATATGGATGTTCTGCTGGAATTTAAGTCAAACCTGGTTATGACAAATTTTCTAACATAAAAGGACAATCATTTCAGTTTGAATAATCTGGGAAAATTTGAGTGAGTGAGTGAGTGAGTGACTGTTGTTTCACTTGGCGTTAAACAAAAGTCACTCACTCAAATTTCCCTAGATTATAATAACTGAAATAATGGTCCTTTAATATTGGAAATAGATGATTTTTTTAAATTTACCTCAGATAATTCAAATATCTGGTTTATTTGAGGCAAAATACCAGTAATTCATTAACTTTGAAATAAGAATGTTCAACTGTACAGTATCAAATTACATTGACAACGATGGGTTTACAATACAATGCAAAGGCCAATGTATACATGTGATTCAACTCTTAGCCCCAATGTTACATTTCAAGTCAAATGTATAATTCTTCCTTCTGATTTTGTTTTCATCAATAAAGTTTAATTTCAATGACAAAATTGGAAATGATAAATAGTTGTTTTAATGACATTGAATGTTTTTTAATTGATATTAATTTAAATGATTTCATTGTTTTAATGAAATTGAATGTTTTTTAATTGACATTAATTTGAATGATTTCATAAGTTTACAAATTTGATATTTAAGTCATTTTCAAGTGAGAAAGTCAAATTCAAAACCAAACCAATTAAATCAGCTATAGTTTTTCCCTTGAAGTTAAATATCACATGTATGCAAATGAGAAACAAGCTTTGCTTTAGCTTACATTTAAAATTTGACTCCTTCCAAAATTATGACCAATTTCTGCAGCTTTGGAATGATTGTCTAAAAGACTAAATGTCAAGTTGGACAGGAAAGAAAGGTATGACATATTTAATTGGAATAACTTTATGATCTCTTAATTCCAAAATAGGACATGTGCATTTAGGACAGGAAGCAAATGACAAGATGCATGATGGGATAAGCCTGTACCATTTTGTTGCAACATAAGAAAAGCAATGAGAAGACTTACTGGTCTGACATGATCCTACAACAGAAACAGCTCAATGATAAGTAAATGATAAAGATGTGACTGCTATTTATCTAAATCCATCCATATCCAAGCATAAAGCTGGCCAAATTAAGAATTAAGTTTTCTAAAATACACACTCTTTTATGTACTCAAAGTATATCATCTTTCTAATATAAGAATAAACATGTATATTCAGAGAATATTCTTGTGTAAAGTGTGCAGATTGACTCATAAATTGAATAAGAAGTTTTATCTAAAGTTTATAAGTGTGTTTGAACAGATTATGCAGGAATAAACTGAAGAAACATGCTTAAATCCTTCAATCTTTTCATCATTTAACCTGTATTAATCAACATTATAAAGTGGCCACCATTTATTTTATTTTGAATATGTAGTTTGGGCTAATTTGTTCATTGGTTTGCAAACTAAGAGAAACATTTTCTGAGGGAAGTGCTTTCATGTATGCAGACAAAAGGGGAAAGGGGTTCAGAGTTTGTATCAAATCCTATTAACCAAAATTGTTTGTCATTCGGGAATTACAACCATTTGAAAAGACCATATGAGCTACGTTCTGCAGCTATGTGGATGGTAGGCATTAAACACACTCTTTCCTGATCCACCCCCAAAAACATATTTGTTGATCATACAAGAAAGAGTGAACATATGAGGGTTGGGTTCTCAGTGCAGATTACAAAAAATATTGTTACTAATCACGAAAACTGATTTTCCAACGTATGGCACAGAAATTTTTTTTTAAAATAAAATTTGTCAATTCATGAGGACTGTAAATGATCTATTGACCTTTGGATATAGATGTAATGTAGATAAAACAGCATAATGTGAATACATATAACTAAACTCTAGTGATAAATATGGCTATACTGGCATCAAAAATAGTTGGTGTCAACATCAAATACATTCTTCAAAACCAACAGCTGTACAAAAAAAGTGAAATACACATCACTCAAAAAAAATATAAGTCACACATTAAGCACAGATTTGAATATACTAAATTAAAAAACCAAACATAATCATATTTTATCATAAAATTTATCACACTTAATCTTGAAACTCAACTTTACAAGAATTTTCTAAAATTTGAATTAAAATAAAAATTACCAAACATACTTGACATTGATATGTCAAAACTCGAATTTAACCCTGTGTTATCTAATGATGCAACCAGCCCATATACTTCCTTCTATTCTAAATACCTTATCAACTTTGTTGCTGGGTTCCACTAGTTTAAGAAGGGTGGAATTTTTCCGAACTTCTGGTTTGTAAGCATCGATACCAATGACTAATTCTTGCGTTGTTTTGTTGCGAGCAACAATACTAGGGAAATACATCTGTGGCAGGCAGGCTGAAATGTTGTAATAGTTATGTTAATACAGATATACACATTGTATACTTATACTTCCTTATTTCATAACTCTACCTTAATAAAAAATAAAATAGCCTTGAATTCATGTAGCTTTGTAAGTATGCAGCACCTTATTTTCAATATTATATTGTTTTAATCATAAAATGTAAAAGGAATTTTTCAACTTTAACAGCACAGGACTAAAATCAGGATCATGGGTGTTTAATGTCACTTTCAACAATATTTCAGTTACATTCAAAGCTTGGATTCAACAGTTCTCTTTGAGACAAACGAAAAATGACCAAATAAGACAAATTAATCGCTTACTTAGATAGGTCTATATGGATTTTTATACCTTATACATTTGTTTACTATATAAAAGTAATAAGACAATTTGGACGTTTTATGTAAAATTTGATGACGAGCGATACAACCCAGTGGACAACCCAAACATATATAATGTAGAGAGAGCCATTACTGGGTTTATAATGGAGAGGGAGCCATTACTGGGTTTATAATGGAGAGGGAGCCATTACTGGGTTTATAATGGAGAGGGAGCCATTACTGGGTTTATAATGGAGAGTGAGCCATTACTGGGTTTATAATGGAGAGGGAGACATTACTGGGTTTATAATGGAGAGGGAGACATTACTGGGTTTATAATGGAGAGGGAGACATTACTGGGTTTATAATGGAGAGGCAGACATTACTGGGTTTATAATGGAGAGGGAGACATTACTGGGTTTATAATGGAGAGGGAGACATTACTGGGTTTATAATGGAGAGGGAGCCATTACTGGGTTTATAATGGAGAGGGAGCCATTACTGGGTTTATAATGGAGAGGGAGCCATTACTGGGTTTATAATGGAGAGGGAGACATTACTGGGTTTATAATGGAGAGGGAGAAATTACTGGGTTTATAATGGAGAGGGAGCCATTACTGGGTTTATAATGGAGAGGGAGACATTACTGGGTTTATAATGGAGAGGGAGACATTACTGGGTTTATAATGGAGAGGGAGACATTACTGGGTTTATAATGGAGAGGGAGCCATTACTGGGTTTATAATGGAGAGTGAGCCATTACTGGGTTTATAATGGAGAGGGAGACATTACTGGGTTTATAATGGAGAGGGAGACATTACTGGGTTTATAATGGAGAGTGAGCCATTACTGGGTTTATAATGGAGAGGGAGACATTACTGGGTTTATAATGGAGAGGCAGACATTACTGGGTTTATAATGGAGAGGGAGACATTACTGGGTTTATAATGGAGAGGGAGCCATTACTGGGTTTATAATGGAGAGGGAGACATTACTGGGTTTATAATGGAGAGGGAGACATTACTGGGTTTATAATGGAGAGGCAGACATTACTGGGTTTATAATGGAGAGGGAGACATTACTGGGTTTATAATGGAGAGGGAGACATTACTGGGTATATAATGGAGAGGGAGACATTACTGGGTTTATAATGGAGAGGGAGACATTACTGGGTTTATAATGGAGAGGGAGCCATTACTGGGTTTATAATGGAGAGGGAGCCATTACTGGGTTTATAATGGAGAGGGAGACATTACTGGGTTTATAATGGAGAGGGAGCCATTACTGGGTTTATAATGGAGAGGGAGACATTACTGGGTTTATAATGGAGAGGGAGACATTACTGGGTTTATAATGGAGAGGGAGACATTACTGGGTATATAATGGAGAGGGAGACATTACTTGGTTTATAATGGAGAGGGAGACATTACTGGGTTTATAATGGAGAGGGAGACATTACTGGGTATATAATGGAGAGGGAGACATTACTGGGTTTATAATGGAGAGGGAGACATTACTGGGTTTATAATGGAGAGGGAGCTATTACTGGGTTTATAATGGAGAGGGAGCCATTACTGGGTTTATAATGGAGAGGGAGCCATTACTGGGTTTATAATGGAGAGGGAGACATTACTGGGTTTATAATGGAGAGGGAGACATTACTGGGTTTATAATGGAGAGGGAGACATTACTGGGTTTATAATGGAGAGGGAGACATTACTGGGTTTATAATGGAGAGGGAGACATTACTGGGTTTATAATGGAGAGGGAGACATTACTGGGTTTATAATGGAGAGGGAGACATTACTGGGTATATAATGGAGAGGGAGACATTACTGGGTTTATAATGGAGAGGGAGACATTACTGGGTTTATAATGGAGAGGGAGCCATTACTGGGTTTATAATGGAGAGGGAGCCATTACTGGGTTTATAATGGAGAGGGAGACATTACTGGGTTTATAATGGAGAGGGAGCCATTACTGGGTTTATAATGGAGAGGGAGACATTACTGGGTTTATAATGGAGAGGGAGACATTACTGGGTTTATAATGGAGAGGGAGACATTACTGGGTATATAATGGAGAGGGAGACATTACTTGGTTTATAATGGAGAGGGAGACATTACTGGGTTTATAATGGAGAGGGAGACATTACTGGGTATATAATGGAGAGGGAGACATTACTGGGTTTATAATGGAGAGGGAGACATTACTGGGTTTATAATGGAGAGGGAGCTATTACTGGGTTTATAATGGAGAGGGAGCCATTACTGGGTTTATAATGGAGAGGGAGCCATTACTGGGTTTATAATGGAGAGGGAGACATTACTGGGTTTATAATGGAGAGGGAGACATTACTGGGTTTATAATGGAGAGGGAGACATTACTGGGTTTATAATGGAGAGGGAGACATTACTGGGTTTATAATGGAGAGGGAGACATTACTGGGTTTATAATGGAGAGGGAGACATTACTGGGTTTATAATGGAGAGGCAGACATTACTGGGTTTATAATGGAGAGGGAGACATTACTGGGTTTATAATGGAGAGGGAGACATTACTGGGTTTATAATGGAGAGGGAGACATTACTGGGTTTATAATGGAGAGGGAGACATTACTTGGTTTATAATGGAGAGGGAGCCATTACTGGGTTTATAATGGAGAGGGAGCCATTACTGGGTTTATAATGGAGAGGGAGCCATTACTGGGTTTATAATGGAGAGGGAGACATTACTGGGTTTATAATGGAGAGGGAGACATTACTGGGTTTATAATGGAGAGGGAGACATTACTGGGTTTATAATGGAGAGGGAGCCATTACTGGGTTTATAATGGAGAGGGAGACATTACTGGGTTTATAATGGAGAGGGAGACATTACTGGGTTTATAATGGAGAGGGAGACATTACTGGGTATATAATGGAGAGGGAGCCATTACTGGGTTTATTACATAAGGTTGTATCAAGTACAGATTGTCATCAAATTAAGTACAACTCACAAACCTCAGAGGCAATAATTGCTTAGTTACAGCTTACTAATGGCATAATTACAGTACAAAATATAAATACATAAACCTATCTAGAACATGAAGAATCTAAATCAAGAGTTATCTCCCTGTTTTTTTTTCATATCAGATGTGATTTTGTCTCATCTTACTTTCATATACCTTTATGCACCTGTAAATATTGCCTTAATAAACAGTTAATATAGTAGTCCCCCCTCTTATATAGCTGGTTTATGGTGTTTGACGTCACTTTCAACAATATTTCAGTTATATCGTGACAGTCAGTTTTATTGGTGGAGGAAACTGGAGTACCCAGAGAAAACTACCAACGCAAGTCATTGACAAACTTTATCACATAATGTTGTATCGAGTACACCTGTTACGAACGGGGTTCAAACTCACAACTTTAGTAGTGACAGGCACGGATTGTACAAGTAGTTGTAAATCCAACTACCATATGATCACAACCACGATAGCCCCTTCTTATATAGCCACCCCTTCTGCAATGAAAAAATGGCCTTATAAGGGTGGTGGTCTCTCTTGAGAAGGACAATTTAATAGTATTAAATTATTTTATGGCACCTGAAATTTGGCCTGATAAGAGGGGGACTACTGTATCTTCTATACCACTATAATTATCATATACTTACGTTGAGCACCCATTATACCAGCCCTGATTCCCCCACTTCCAATATCTATAATTATCACTTTCTGTAAAATAATACATAAAACAAAAACATTTGAATAATTTTTACTTGTGAAACATGATGCTGACTAAATTATAGATCAATTGATTGTGTTGTTAAAAATATTTCTCATCCAGATTTTGAATACATGGAAGTGTGGACTGGAAGATAACTTTATGTTTTATCTGTGTTTGATATTCCTCTTCCTATTTATTCATACCTGTCGTTTGTTACAATGCTTGCCTATCATTTATTTAAAATACTTAAAAAAATCAATATGCAATTAAAAATAAAACAGTATGGTGAACAACACGAACCACGTCTGTGATTGTTTAACACCAAGTCAGCCATTGTTTAGCTATATAATGGTGAGAATAAGTTACATTTCATCCTGATGATGATGATCTCTGCTTTGTACTAGACGAACACTACGGTGAGTTGGAAATTCATTGTGCTAGCTGACAGAAACAACAGTCTGCAGGTAGATATGCCACTCCACTCGCATGTCCTGATTACAAGTCAACCAGTTTTTGTAGTGGCTAGCTGACAGAAACAACAGTCTACAGGTAGATATGTCACTCCACTCGCATGTCCTGATTACCTGCAGGTAGATATGTCACTCCACTCGCATGTCCTGATTACCTGCAGGTAGATATGTCACTCCACTCACATGTCCTGATTACAAGTCAACCAGTCTTTGTAGTGGCTAGCTGACAGAAACAACAGTCTACAGGTAGATATGCCACTCCACTCCCATGTCCTGATTACAAGTCAACCAGTCTTTGTAGTGGCTAGCTGACAGAAACAACAGTCTGCAGGTAGATATGCCACTCCACTCGCATGTCCTGATTACAAGTCAACCAGTTTTTGTAGTGGCTAGCTGACAGAAACAACAGTCTACAGGTAGATATGTCACTCCACTCGCATGTCCTGATTACCTGCAGGTAGATATGTCACTCCACTCGCATGTCCTGATTACCTGCAGGTAGATATGTCACTCCACTCACATGTCCTGATTACAAGTCAACCAGTCTTTGTAGTGGCTAGCTGACAGAAACAACAGTCTACAGGTAGATATGCCACTCCACTCCCATGTCCTGATTACAAGTCAACCAGTCTTTGTAGTGGCTAGCTGACAGAAACAACAGTCTGCAGGTAGATATGCCACTCCACTCGCATGTCCTGATTACAAGTCAACCAGTTTTTGTAGTGGCTAGCTGACAGAAACAACAGTCTACAGGTAGATATGTCACTCCACTCGCATGTCCTGATTACCTGCAGGTAGATATGTCACTCCACTCGCATGTCCTGATTACCTGCAGGTAGATATGTCACTCCACTCACATGTCCTGATTACAAGTCAACCAGTCTTTGTAGTGGCTAGCTGACAGAAACAACAGTCTACAGGTAGATATGCCACTCCACTCGCATGTCCTGATTACAAGTCAACCAGTCTTTGTAGTGGCTAGCTGACAGAAACAACAGTCTACAGGTAGATATGCCACTCCACTCACATGTCCTGATTACAAGTCAACCAGTCTTTGTAGTGGCTAGCTGACAGAAACAACAGTCTGCAGGTAGATATGCCACTCCACTTGCATGTCCTGATTACAAGTCAACCAGTCTTTGTAGTGGCTAGCTGACAGAAACAACAGTCTACAGGTAGATATGCCACTCCACTCACATGTCCTGATTACAAGTCAACCAGTCTTTGTAGTGGCTAGCTGACAGAAACAACAGTCTGCAGGTAGATATGCCACTCCACTCGCATGTCCTGATTACCTACAGGTAGATATGCCACTCCACTCGCATGTCCTGATTACCTGTAGGTAGATATGCCACTCCACTCACATTACAAGTCAACCAGTTTTTAATCTTACTGTTTAATGCTGTTTACTATAGAGGAGAAGCAGCAAATATCACAGCCTCTGGTCAACATCAAACTTCTGAAGATAGAAATGACCATGACAGAGGTCAATGGAAACTAGGTCGTCTATTATAACAGGCACACAAATGTAGTGGGTTAAACCTATTAATAGAATAGGTTTATTCATATAAAACTATTGTAATATTACCTTTTCTGGATGAGGTGGAGATGATAATGCTGGTCGTACATAAGTAACATTGTCAGCAGTCTGTGATTCTAAGGCTAATTTCCATTGTCCATACTCTTTCTCTGTTGGGCAACGTACCATCAAGAAACGACCCCTCTACAAAAACAATATTATAGAATATTAAAATCATGATAAATTCAATTAAGATAGTTACAAATATTATACAAAGCAAAAAGGTTGACAAGTACATTAAAATTACTGGTACATTTTGTCTTCTGATGTTTCCATGATCTTCTATTTTATCACCTATTAACAATACCGGTACACATTTGCTTGGTCTATCTCTATTACTTACCCCATCATCTACCCCCAGAATTCTGTTTCCTAAATCATCTATTTTACCTCCCATTAACTGTACACTGTCACTAGGCTTGTCTCTATTACTTGTCTGAAAAACAATGGTAATTATGTATTATAAAAACAATAATTTCACAATTCAGACAAAATGGGCATTGTCAAATAATTTTTCTTTTATTCCATTCAAAGTTATGACCTTTCTGTTTTTTTGTTTTTTTTTTTAAATTCAGAATCTAGATTGTACATGTATTAACATAATTTGTTTTTATTTTTCAAAATTCATCTTTTTTAAATAATTATTCAATACTGAATACAAATTAAAATGGTGAGCAAACATATTGATACCATGTTTTCAAAAAAAACCAATTGCTCAATTTAAAATTGAATTGTCTCCCTTATATCAAATACTGTACTAAAAATTTAGCATTAAAAACTCAATCAATGCAATTATTTGTTATTTTATAGCTAAGCTTTTACCTGTATAGCTGATTTAACCAAATTTTTAGGAGGGAATGAGAATATTGCTTTGTGAGGTGTTTTCTGTGTTGGTGATACAGTGTAATAAGAAGTGTTGTTCTTTTTTAACCAATCGTATTCTGTGTATCTACGATGACTCATGCTGGATGTGTGATGATGAGTTTATGTGTTGTGACTATATTTTCCCATAAATGTGATCAATTTGTGAGAAACATCATAATTTATACTGTACAAACTGAAATACTGAGCCAACAAAAAATTTAATAGACCATTTGTACATTTTCGATTTGATTTAAAAAATATACGTCTTCGACACGTTTTTGTAGATACTATTTCAATTTACTACAGGCAAAAGGATGCCCTTTTGCTCAAAGTTCAATGAAAATAACATATTATTTTTTCCATAATCTGTACAAAATGTTGTAATAACTATAAAATTATCCTCTGATTTTTACCAGGTTCAAATATCTACAAATTATAAGAAAATTATACTCTTTATCATGTCTGTTGCTAGAACAGGTACTAAGTATAACATTTTTCCCTTCGTTAGGGAAACAAACTTCTATAAAAATCACATAAAATGCATAATTTTAAAATCAAGGCCGGAATATACACAAGGTCTATTCCAAAAATAATATTAAAACATGCAACATTATATTTGTCTCAAATCATGTCCATTCTCTCAATTTCCGTGCATGATGTCAGAAATGTAGAACAAATCAGGATATTTGACATAACGAGATTCACTGAAACCAGTTACAGAGGAATCGTGTCAACCATAACTCTATTGCATTAAAACAAAAGTAAATATTTCAATAAATATTCAAATTCATCTGATATCACTGATGAAAATTATTGAATGGGCACAACTCTAAACAATGTATTGACATTACAATATAAATTATAAACAATTTGATATCACCACATGACAACACCAATATTTGCATTAACACATTGATGTCTCCCTAAAGGCTAAAACAAATAAAACTAGAGGTTCTCGAGAGCCTGTCATCATTCATCTGCTTTTCAATTTGACTTCTAAGTTTATATGAAATGGGGGTGCCCCACATAATTTTGAAAGTGGGCCAACTAAAGATCATTTCAGCTTTCTGAGCAGAAGATTATAATATGATCTTTACAAATCAAAATAGGCATAATCGGTATAAATATGGCTGAAAGAAAAGTTTCACAGAAAAACCCTGAATGAATATTAAACTACTCATTGCCATGTAGCTGCTGTTAACATTTGAGCTTACAATAACGCAGCAATAGATAATGAAAGAAATTTCTATTTCAAGTAATAGTCGCCATCTTGAATGAAGGGTGGGTCTGTTGGACACAATTTTGAAAAGACACCACCCAAGGACCATCCCAGATAAATTTTATTTAATTTGGATCAGGAGAAGATTTAAATGTGATATTTATAATCAGCTGAAAGAAAAAGAAAATCACAGAAAAACCTGGAAAATGTATTAAACTACTCATTGCCATGCATGCAGCTGCTGTTAAAATTTGAGCTCATTTTGACTTATAATAAAACCAATAATAGACAGTTAAATAAATTTCTTTCCTTTGTAATACCAGTCATCTTGATTGGATGTCGGTGGTTATCAGACACAATTTTGAAAGGGGACCACCCTAGGACCATCTCAGCTGTGCTTGGTTTAATTTGATTCAGTGGTATCAGATCTGAAAGTTTACGACGTACGACAAGTGATGGGAAAAGCTAACATGACCTTTGGCCAGTAGGTAAATTAAAAAAAAAAATGCTACGACAAAATATCCCATCTACAGCCATTTTCCAAAAAAAGGTAGGAATACCATAAACATAATTAGGGGGGGTGGGGGGAGGGTCCTTTTTCTAAAAGGGACATGCTGATAATAGAATATAAATTTGTACATGAAACTTCAGTATGGTGGTAAAATAGCTTCACTTCTTTCTGTCTGACATTCAACAATTTTTGAAGGGTTTTAATTTTTTTTAAATAAGTTGAGCTGATTAAAATTTCCTCAAAGCACATATAATTTTTTCCATTATAATATAGGCAATGTTATTAAATAGCATATTAGAATACTGGTATACTTTCAATTATATATGCCCCAAAATACAACAAATTTTAATATGCAATCTTCCATTTTTAATAATTACATGTATATTTTTTTTATAATATGGCAAGGGCAAGGGTCATATATGCATCAGCAGGGAGAATGCAAATATAATAAAAAATAAAATCTATTCCTTCACACAGTATACTTATACCTCATTGTCCTCTGACAAGCCCTGGTAATAAAAGTCACAAAAAATGTTACAAATAGTATTCTCTTATCCGAACATTGGGACATTTCATAATTGATTGGGGGTGAAGACAACAGGAATCCTCTGGATTTTACATCGATTTCAATGAAAAATTTAAATATCATTTTTTTTTATTGAAATAAACCTGTCTAATATAAATTGATGGGAATCAAACTAGATATATGATTTAGTGTCTACACGGACCAGAGGTGATTTTATTTACAATATTTAACTTCTGTTGGAAGATATCTAATGAATTAATATACATTGATTGGTGTCAATGTAAAATCCAGAGGATTTTGCTTGGCTTCACCTCATTATATTTTCTTCATATCAGAAATGCTAATCATTGATTGGTCAATTACATAGTGTGATGTCACTCAGGAATCGAGAATAGTAAAGCCTGTCTTAAGAGATCACCCACAAAAATTTAGTCTTTTAATACAGGTGGAAGTAAATGTCAAATCTCATCATTATATTGAACAGTGAAAAATGTCTTGAGATCAGGCACCCATCCTTCAAACAATACTTGATCTTTCAAAATAGGTGGTCTACCAATAGATGGTCTGGTTTTGGTTTATGATGTTTATTGCCACTTTCAACAATATTTTCAGTTATATCATGGCGGTCAGTTTTATTGGTAGAGGAAACCAGAGTATCAGGAGAAAACCATCGACCTGTCGCAAGTTACTGAAAAATGTTATCACATAATGTTGTATCAAGTACACCTTGCCATGAACAGGGTTCGAACTCACAACTTTGGTGGTGATAGACACTGATTGCACAGGTAGTTGTAAAAAAATCCAACTACCATACGATCACGACCATATGACGGCCCCTTCAAAATAGGTGGTCTATCAATAGAAGTTTGAGCAATATAAAGAGGAAGAGGTGTAACATTTTAATGTGGTTTCACAATATAGGTTGGTCTCCTAAGACAGATTTCACTGTAGTACCTATATTAGCTATTAATAACATATTTGAACATGAAAATGTTAAAAAAAAAAATCAAAATCAAAACACTACATGGTTATATAGAAATTTTCTATTTTAACTTGAAATATTTCAAATTACTTTGTATCTTCTTTGAACTTATGGAACAGTGTATAGAATTATTATCTCTATACATAAAATTAGGACAGAAATTGTTACTCTAAAAATAAAAGGGTTATGATTTGATTTAATACTGAGTGGGAAAAAAATAACTGTTCTGCTTAGTTTGTGAGTGAAATACACCACATTTATCATATCATTACATAGGTCATCAAACGTAATCCATAAATTTCACATGGACACAAGAAAAGTTCTATTCTAAATCTCTGGAGAAAACTGCACTTCAAAGTCTTATACTTCACCAAAAAAACCAAACAATTGTAATTGTTTTCATGATTAGTTAAATTCTAAAAAAAATATATGGTTTTCATCTTATAAAACAACCTCATAATAATGAAGCCATCCATCTTTAGCTCTAAAAAATCTTCTTTTCCATGTTTTTAAGAGGGTAGCCTTTTTCTTGTTCATTGGTAATTTTTCCATTAATCCCTCCATATTGACAAACTTATGTGATACATCTTCTGTTGTCTGTAAATATACAAAACAATTTCATATCCTATACACATCTTAGAATCTACAATTATATAATAATAATGCCAAATGAGCAAATTTTCAGCCATATCATGGCAAGAACAAGTTACATATCGATGAGATGATAATGAGGTTCTCTTTGAACTAGACAAACATCCTGAGTTGGATTTTTATAGTACTAGATAGCTGACTGAAGTCTGTGGGTAGACATGCTGCCTCACATTATTCTGATTTCTTACTCCTTAATACTACAGGCTTAGCAAAGAAGTAGCAAATACATATTGTACAGTCTTTGATTTGATCACATGATCTACCACACTTGAGCGATCATGCAAAACCATTACACCACTGATGCAGTTCTATCAAGTATTTGAAATAATTAAATAGTAACGATTGACAGTATAATCAACAACAATATCAAAAACAAAACTTCTAAACACAGAAATAACAGAGACAGAAGCTGATGGAAATCAAAGTCCTGTCCTGTCTATAAATCAGTTAATTTGATCCTAACCATACACTAAAAATACTTAAATCTTTAGCAGTCAAACAATAATAAACTAATATTCATTAATGATAAAGCATTCCTCTATTGAAACATTTACAAGTTTCATGGCATCTTTGTGTTTATCTTGTCCAAAACAATATTAAGTCTTCAATGTTAATATATACTCTTCCACGATTGACTGAATATTTACTTAATGCCACTTTCATCAGTTTTTCCAGTTATATCGTGGCAACCACATTTTAGTAGTAGAAGAATCATTCCTGGGGCAACACCACAGATCAGTGGCAAGTGTATGAGAGAATATTACCTATAGACAGAAATTTATGGGCTTAGTTCTGAAATTTCAACGTTGAACTACATATTACCGTCGTAAGATAGAAATATCATGGAAAATGTGTTTGGACTTAAAGGTGAGTATATATGGTGTGGATATCATAGAAGATCCATGACCTTGTTAACAGACAATCTATCATTATATATCTTTATTATACTACTTACATCCTTATTCAGTTTCACAGTGTACAACACATTCAACAGCTTTGTCTACAACAAATAAATATAAGGCCTTCACAATATAAAGTGGTTTCATTTATTTTTGCGAGTATCATGTTTCATGAACAAACAGATAGTGAGATGTTCGTTGACATTTGATATTAATCGGTACTCATACCTTCTCTTGTTACCTTTAGTGATTAACAAAATTATGTGAATTAATGACAACAATGAAAACCACGAAAATATGAATAAAAGAAATAAAAATGAATTCACAAACTTAGTATGCCAGACACAACTTCCAACATCCCAAGCAATTCTAATCAAATCATTGTATTTCTTTTTTTAAATATTATTGACAGTCTTTGATTAATTAGATAGTTAATATAATGCTCTTCTATTTTGGAAATATGTTTCAATATTCTTCCAGATGTTAATTTAAATGGGAATTAATTAATAAAATGCTCAGTCGTTTGTTTGTTGGCATTTGGCCTCAGTAGACATGATAAATTTGATATTACCTTATAAAATAAAGTATGTTAGTCATTAATGGGAAGTCAGTGGTTTCCAAGTGAAACAATGGATTACACTTAGACACAAATTAAAGTAAAGGAGCAGTGTTTTTTATTGCTGTTCTACATTTCAGTCACAATAGCTATAGGGTCTTCAATAATGAACATAACTCATGTACTAAAATGAGTTCAAAACATTTCCTAGCCTGTAATGGAGTCATACTCTTTACTCCTGTCCATAAACATTGCATTTGGGTATCTTTGTTGTGTTGGACTTACAAGTGTCTATCTAACACCTAATGTTTCCAGTGTTGATTCCCACCCGTGATGAGGTATACTCAATACAAACTTACATGATACAGTTTGTCAGTGATTTATGGAAATTATGAGTTTTTCTCCAAGTTCTCTTGTTTCTTCATATTCTAGTTGGATTGACAATTATTTATCTACCTCCAAGTGTTTGAGCATGATAGCCACTCTTGACGAGGTGTATTCAAGATAACCTTATGTGATAGAGCATGATAGCCACTCTTGACAAGGTGTATTCAAGATAACCTTATGTGATAGAGCATGATAGCCACTCTTGATGAGGTGTATTCAAGATAACCTTATGTGATAGAGCATGATAGCCACTCTTGATGAGGTGTATTCAAGATAACCTTATGTGATAGAGCATAATAGCCACTCTTGATGAGGTGTATTCAAGATAACCTTATGTGATAGAGCATGATAGCCACTCTTGATGAGGTGTATTCAAGATAACCTTATGTGATAGAGCATGATAGCCACTCTTGACAAGGTGTATTCAAGATAACCTTATGTGATAGAGCATGATAGCCACTCTTGACGAGGTGTATTCAAGATAACCTTATGTGATAGAGCATGATAGCCACTCTTGATGAGGTGTATTCAAGATAACCTTATGTGATAGAGCATGATAGCCACTCTTGATGAGGTGTATTCAAGATAACCTTATGTGATAGAGCATGATAGCCACTCTTGATGAGGTGTATTCAAGATAACCTTATGCGATAGAGCATGATAGCCACTCTTGATGAGGTGTATTCAAGATAACCTTATGTGATAGAGCATGATAGCCACTCTTGATGAGGTGTATTCAAGATAACCTTATGTGATAGAGCATGATAGTCACTCTTGATGAGGTGTATTCAAGATAACCTTATGTGATAGAGCATGATAGCCACTCTTGATGAGGTGTATTCAAGATAACCTTATGTGATAGAGCATGATAGCCACTCTTGACGAGGTGTATTCAAGATAACCTTATGTGATAGAGCATGATAGCCACTCTTGATGAGGTGTATTCAAGATAACCTTATGTGATAGAGCATAATAGCCACTCTTGATGAGGTGTATTCAAGATAACCTTATGCGATAGAGCATGATAGCCACTCTTGATGAGGTGTATTCAAGATAACCTTATGTGATAGAGCATGATAGCCACTCTTGATGAGGTGTATTCAAGATAACCTTATGTGATAGAGCATGATAGCCACTCTTGACGAGGTGTATTCAAGATAACCTTATGTGATAGAGCATGATAGCCACTCTTGTTGAGGTGTATTCAAGATAACCTTATGTGATAGAGCATGATAGCCACTCTTGATGAGGTGTATTCAAGATAACCTTATGTGATAGAGCATGATAGCCACTCTTGATGAGGTGTATTCAAGATAACCTTATGTGATAGAGCATGATAGCCACTCTTGATGAGGTGTATTCAAGATAACCTTATGTGATAGAGCATGATAGCCACTCTTGATGAGGTGTATTCAAGATAACCTTATGTGATAGAGCATGATAGCCACTCTTGATGAGGTGTATTCAAGATAACCTTATGTGATAGAGCATGATAGCCACTCTTGATGAGGTGTATTCAAGATAACCTTATGTGATAGAGCATGATAGCCACTCTTGATGAGGTGTATTCAAGATAACCTTATGTGATAGAGCATGATAGCCACTCTTGATGAGGTGTATTCAAGATAACCTTATGTGATAGAGCATGATAGCCACTCTTGATGAGGTGTATTCAAGATAACCATATGTGATAGAGCATAATAGCCACTCTTGACGAGGTGTATTCAAGATAACCTTATGTGATAGAGCATGATAGCCACTCTTGACGAGGTGTATTCAAGATAACCTTATGTGATAGAGCATGATAGCCACTCTTGATGAGGTGTATTCAAGATAACCTTATGCGATAGAGCATGATAGCCACTCTTGACGAGGTGTATTCAAGATAACCTTATGTGATAGAGCATGATAGCCACTCTTGACGAGGTGTATTCAAGATAACCTTATGTGATAGAGCATGATAGCCACTCTTGATGAGGTGTATTCAAGATAACCTTATGTGATAGAGCATAATAGCCACTCTTGATGAGGTGTATTCAAGATAACCTTATGTGATAGAGCATGATAGCCACTCTTGATGAGGTGTATTCAAGATAACCGTATGTGATAGAGCATAATAGCCACTCTTGTTGAGGTGTATTCAAGATAACCTTATGTGATAGAGCATGATAGCCACTCTTGATGAGGTGTATTCAAGATAACCTTATGTGATAGAGCATGATAGCCACTCTTGATGAGGTGTATTCAAGATAACCTTATATGATAGAGCATAATAGCCACTCTTGACGAGGTGTATTCAAGATAACCTTATGTGATAGGAGTTTGTCAGTTTTTTTATATATCCTTTAATGTTTTGTTAATGCAAACCTTACTTTTAAGTTTTTCTAGTCCTCCTAAATTGTATATGGCTATGATGCTTATTTTTCTAACATTATTCTTAATTCATTAAAATGTACATTAAAATATTTTTTTTTTACAAAATACATACAGGATCCCAGTTGATCAAGTTAATCCTATGAGGAGCAACCTCATCATCACCATCCATTGGTACACCATGTAGTTCTTCTGGACAAATATCAAGGTCATCAATTATATCTGTATCTACAAGATAAAGGGGGACAACTCATTATTATACATCAAGTTCATCAATTATATCTGTGTCTACAAAATAAAGGGATACAACTCATTATTAGACATCAATTATATCTGTATCTATAAAATAAAGGGGGGCAACTCATTATTAGTGAGTGAATGATTGTTATTAAATGCCAAATGAGCAAATTTTCAGAGAACAAGTTTTCTTCGATGAGATGATGATGATTTCCACTTTGTACTAAATCAACATGCTTAACTGGATTTTCATATTACTCGCTCATTGAAACAACAGTCTGCAGGTAGACATGTTGCTCCAATTGGACACATTATCCTGACTGTGAGCCAACCAATCTTTGCTCTTATTCCTTAATGCTGTGTACTTAACGAAGAAACAACAAATACAAATTTAATAATCTTTGGTTTGATCCAACCAGGGCTCTGAACCCATGATCTACCACACTTGAGGTCAGCATGCTAACAATTACACCATTGATGCAGTTCAACTCGTTATTATTCATGTCTATATCATCAATAGTTACTTCCTAAAAGAAATCTGGAAAAGCAGATCCAATGAAAAATTGTAGTAGAGGTCACAGTTTAGCTAAGAGTACTTGTACTCTATCTCAACAACAACAAAATCCAATATTACCTTCCATATTATGAAAGGCATCAAATCCTAAACAGTATATTTTTTTTATATTGTGTTCAGTGAGTATGTGAGGGTGAGAGGTGATTGTTTGTTTTGTTAATATTGGTGGAATTGTTGACCATCACAGTCTAAACTTTCTTTTCTTATTATTGTATCAACACAATTGAAAAGTAAATGCAGAATACATGCTGGATCCCAATAATTGGCACATATTATTACACATGGAAAAAGGAGTTGTGAATAGATATCAGGACAAAACCACCCTATACTTTGATTGATTATATTTTTAGACAGCCACCTTATAAACTTTTAACATGGTCTTTTATCATTTTTTATGCAAATTTCTAAGAGGAGCAAATCATTCCATTGGATAGACAATGTTTATTAATTTTCCACAACTTTTATTATCTCCATCCTTCCCTTGCAACATGTGATATTTTTTATGCAAGTCTGACCCACACATAGCAACAAGTGTTACTGCCTAAAATTAACAACTGTTGAAGCAGAACTTTGCTGATCCTAAAAAAACCAACACTTGCTCCGATTAAGCTTTCCCTATTCATATATGTGTATCTACTTCTGTCATAGCCAGATAACAGTTAAATTGAAAAATTCTAAAGGTAAAATCATTCAGTATAACAAAAACATACCACTCTTAGACGAGGGTGTGATGGCAATAATCGCACTCCATAACAAAACTTAATCTAACATATTAAACACCCTCATCTAAGTGAAGTGTGTCTTTAATATCAGCTACTTCAAATAATTAACAAATTTTATCTCCATTAAACACCTTTTTTTTTTTATATAAGTGCAACACCCATGAGAACTTAAATATAATTTAACAGTATATACCGGGTACACTTCACTGAAGCTTTACAAAACTGGTATAGGCCATTTGTTAACCATTTAACATTTTATACTAGAATCACAATCACTTGAACACCTTTAAAACGTTACTCATCTTTCTCATTTAAACTCCAATTCTTCAATAATATATCATGACTGTAATCATGGTAACCAATAGTTTACTTGGAAATATTGCCATGCTATTGTACAACTCATACTTTTTTTTATCCAATTTAAATTAAAAATGCAATAAATTTTGGTTTGGTTTATGGTGTTTAACACCACTTTCAACAATATTTCAGTTATATCGTGGCACCCAGTTTTATTAGTGGAGGAAACCAGATTACCTGGAGAAAACCACTGACCTGTCACTGATTTAGAGAATAAATTCTTAAGTTTTCAACTTCTATTGTTTTTAATGATCCCTATACATATTTGACAAAACTGACTGCTTCTATCATATCACAAACTAAAACATGAAATTAAAATATAAAGTTTTATAGTAAAATAATTGTGCCATTTTATTAAAAATCTGATTCTTGTAATCCATAGGCCATGCTTAGAAAATAGATTTTTTGTTGTTTCTTAACCAGCGATTTGAGAAATTGGTAGGTAGGAGTAGACAAGCTATTCTTTTTTTTTAATTTGCAGAAAAAAAATGTTAAAAATAGCAATATATTTTGGGGTGTATGTTCAATAAATGGTGGATAGGTCGAGAAACAGCAAACCAGTATTTTTTTCTGGTTGGTCTTACCTATATATACCTGTACCTAATCATATTTAATCAAAGTTTATTATGACTGACACTTAAATCTTCATATTTCTGTTCCTTATACAGAAGTACTGTAGGCAGTTGAGTAATAAGTACATGTTGTGTACATACAATAAGCTTATTCATATTAAGTAAACATTACCATTGATTTCCTACAAGATGTACATAATAGATATATATTTTGCATATCAAATCATTAATGGTATGCATAATCAGGTGGTTAGTCCTAAAATAACTACAAAAAGTCTATATAATGTGTTTGATGTTCATGACTAGCAGTAATTGTCAATATATCTATTAAATATATCCATTTTGATCCTACATTGTAACACATTAAATATACATGTATATCTAGGAAATTCATTGTATTGTATTGTCCATGTTATTTTTGTCCTTATTTCTGTAGATTTTATAAATGTGACCATTTGAGTTGAAGCAAATTTGAGCAGGTTTTCCATGCTATAACCGCCAGGCGTTGGGGGCATTAAGTTTTACTAATGTCCATACCTATGTAATGTCTGTACACTCATCCATCTGTCCCCCTTTGGTTTTCGCTCAATAACTTAAGCCCCCTGTATGAAAATCATATGTAATTTATACACAAGGTCAGGGACCATTAAGGGAAGGCCTTATCTGATTTATCACTTTTTTCATTATGGAGTTACGCCCCTGTTTACTTTAGCTGGAAGCGGGGGCATCCATGTCCTATGGACACATTCTTCCATTGTTACTGTTTGTTTCTGATTGTTACACGACTAGAATATGTCCACATTTTGTGTCTATCTCAAATCAGAACTTTTATTTCCTTCTTTATTTCAGCATTGGTTTCTTGTGTTTTAATCTAAAGATTTATTCATGGTTATTATGGGAGATTTCTATTCATGGTTATTATGGGAGATTTCCATTCGTGGTTATTATGGGAGATTTCTATTCGTGGTTATTATGGGAGATTTCTATTCATGGTTATTATGGGAGATTTCTATTCATGGTTATTATGGGAGATTTCTATTCATGGTTATTATGGGAGATTTCTATTCATGGTTATTATGGGAGATTTCTATTCATGGTTATTATGGGAGATTTCTATTCATGGTTATTATGGGAGATTTCTATTCATGGTTATTATGGGAGATTTCTATTCATGGTTATTATGGGAGATTTCTATTCATGGTTATTATGGGAGATTTCTATTCATGGTTATTATGGGAGATTTCTATTCATGGTTATTATGGGAGATTTCTATTCATGGTTATTATGGGAGATTTCAATCATCACTGCTTAATGTTCCTTATTTAAATTGTTGTGCAAATGTGGAAACAACAAATTCTGGTTAGGAAAATGTACATCATTTGACAATATGAGAATGCAATAATTAACAGCAGAAACAAGCGTTGCTCTAATCATTTTCAATGGCGTCCTTTACCATGTCACCATTTCTTATCGTCGTTCCACATGAATCAGGTACCAGAAAAGCTATATTTTGGTCCGTGACTCTTCTCAAATAGAACCAGTGCAGGATAAAATCAAATATAATTTCCATACTGAGTTGTTTACTGTTACTCGAGTCGAGTCGTATTAACTATAAGGTTAAAATTTAGTACAATATGTCACATTATACAATATTTTGTTTTATTGATCATGTCGTCATTCTGAATCCATTTGATATTTTTTTTAAGCATTTTACAAAAATATTCAGGTTGTGGTCCTTTACTGAACTATTGTATAATTATATATACAAGCTAAATTTCCCAAAAGTTGCGAGTTCGAACACCACTCATGGTGAGGTGCACTCGATACAACATTATGTGATAAAGTTTGTCAGTGACTAGCGGTCGTTATAAGAAGAATTATGGTCCATTTTTAGTAGCAAATTTTATTTACTATGAAGGGATGGCTGATTCTCCCAACGTCAACTTTCAAAAGGGAGAAGAATTTATATAAGTGCTGCGTCACTTGTTTTCTGATCCCTATGTATGTACTATTGTTATAACTCATGCAATTTATTCAATAAATATTGTTTACACTAACTTTCAAAAAGATCAAAAGACATTGACCACTGTAATTAAAATGGATTAAGGGGCCTGCAAAGGGGAAACTATTTGGTAAACCTCAGGTAAACTCAGGGAAATCTTGTGTATTAAAAATAAGGAAAACTATGATTAATATTTTTTTTTACATTTAAGCATAAGTATGAAAATAAAACATATGAAATATATATTAGTATTAAAAACATTCATTAACATATTTTTCCCTTTTTAAGTAAGCACTATTTATATTTTTACAAATAAGCAAACAAGACATATGACATAATAAGCAAAATATAATGGTCTTAAAACAGTTACTTGACATATATTGTTTTTCTTAGAAAAATAAGCACTATTTATAAATAAATACAACTAACCACACATTTAAACAAAACATGATATAATAAGGAAAATATGTTGGTCTTAAAAACAGTTACATTTTATTTTATTTATTGTTTATTTATCCAAGGTGAAGTAGTTGAGATGCAGAATCTGCGTAGGTCATCAAATCTGTCATTCTGTTCTGGAATCTTTCTTTCAGGATGGCAAGACCTTAAAATAACTTGGACTGCTCAGTAGGCTTGGACAATTCATAACAATTTATGAATCAAATGTAAAATGTGTTCACTTTAAACTTAGCTAGCTTGGAAGCTGAACATATCATCCTCATCAAAGAATATATTACTTAACTGTTCTCACCATTAATTATCAGTAACTCAAAGATAATTATTATTTTTCCCTAATATTACATTGAAATATACAAAATAATTGTATTTATTAAAATTAATTTGATATCAAAATAAAATAAATATCCTAATTTTATATTAAAATTAAATAAATATGCAAAATTTATATTAAAATTAAATAAATATGCTAAATTTATATTAAAATTAAATAAATATATGCTAAATTTATATCAAAATTAAATAAATATATGCTAAATTTATATTAAAATTAAATAAATATGCTAAATTTATATTAAAATTAAATAAATATGATAAATTTATATTAAAATTAAATAAAAATGCTAAATTTATATTAAAATTGAATAAATATAATAGTCTAATTTATTTCAATATTTATTCAAATGATTTTTTTATTTAAATTTTGATATTCTAAAATAAAACTTTATTTTTGTAATGATTTTATGTATTATTGAAATTAATTTTATATCAAATATTGATTGTGCTCCCTTACTGAACCTCAATTCAATAGATTATAATTGCTAAAACAACAATATGTACTATATGTGATTTTAAGAAAGTTGACTGACGTTCGGGGAACACACCGAAGGGACTATGATATTGTCATGCATCATTATTTCAAACTTGGATTATTGGGTTCCTTAGATAAATCAAGTAAAACAAGTGCCACAGTAAAAACAACTTTTACTTGGATAATTTAATAGTGAATTATGGTTTGTTCTTAATTTTTAAAAATCATGGTTTAATTTACTCTTATCAGAGTTCAGATTCACTGAGATAATATTAAACATAAGAAACCAATGCTGAAGAAAGAAGGAATTTAAAGTTCTGATTTGAGATAGACACAAAATGTGGACACATTCTAGTCGTGTAACAATCAGAAAGAAACAAACAATCCTAACAGAAAAACAAACACAATAAATACTTTTCATTCAAAAGTCAATAAATGGATTCATCTTTGCAGAATGTATGATATCAGCAAGTAAGCATAATCTGATTGAATGCTGCAACAGTTTATTATAGTAAGCATAGTAACAATAGCTTGAGATAATAAAATACTACTAAACTGTCCACCTCAATAGATACCAACTCTCTCTAATAAGACAAGTTTTTCAATGCATAAGGTGTCAAACCACTACCGGTATTTTTTATAGAGACAGACCATTGTGACCTGTCACATTGACAGGTATTCTTTATAGAGACAGACCATTGTGACCTGTCACATTGACAGGTATTTTTTATAGAGACAGACCATTGTAACAAACAGTCAATGTAATGAAGTAAAATATGTAATGATTTCAGGAGTGTTACACATGATCTAAGTTGTTTTAAAAGTACAGAAGGTTTCTTCAATACAGACATGTGGGGTATGGACTATCCTTGTGTACATAAACTGGTGTATCAAGCTATACAATCATGCCCAATGGACAACAGAAAACATATGTATAGGTAGGTATAAAACTTGGGGGGGAAATGAGGCATGGTCTTTCTATTTACTCATATGTCAATCTCACAATAGAAAGCATTGTTAATTAGACAAATTGGACAAGTGGGTACTTGTTGGTCAACAACAAATGAGAAATTTTCAGTTAAACAAGGACGTGAGCAAGTTAATTTTTGATAAGGGTTAATCATGTCTATTATGCCGAATTGGAATTTTGAATTGCTAACTTACTGAAACAACAATCCACAGGTAGACTAGTTTCTCCAGTCAGACCACTCTTACTTCAAATGCTGCATGCTAAGCAAAGAAGCAACAAATACCAATTTTGATTTAATTGGTTTGACCCAATCATAGATCAAACACAAGATCTTAAGGTGTCAAACCACTAATTAATTTCTTTAAGGTTTTCTACTAAATTTGTGTTTTATCGAGCCTACCTGGTCATTTTATCTTAAGTTTAACCTTTTCTGAAACGTACATGATTCCTCTACGTTCTGTCAAAATATCAGGGAATGTTTAAAATCTTGCAGTGAAATGCCATGCTACGGAAAACACCTACTCTAAAAATAGCTCGGTCATCCCCAAGAAATTCAGTATTTATAGGTCATGCATCAAATCCTCCATAGAGGTATTAAAATACAACTAAATCCATCAAATTTGGGCTCAAAATAATCCCTATTTATTTAACTTCAATTATCAATTTTAATTAGTCCATTCCATTCAGTAGTTTTCACAATACTACAAAGTGAAAGGAACTTTTTTCTTGAAAAGGGACTACTTTCGTATATGTTCCAAGCTCTGATTGGTGAATTAGTGGTTTGACACCATAAGGAGTGGCCTTACAAGATCTAGTGGGAACTACTACATTTAGTCCAAACAGTGTAATCATTCAACAATGTGTGATAGTATGTCTTTTTTTAAGGTAAGGTGGTTTATGGTTGGTTGTATTGTTGGTGTATTAGTAAGGTGGTTTAAGATTGGTTGTATTGTTGGTGTATTAGTAAGGTGGTTTACGATTGGTTGTATTGTTGATGTGTTATTAAGGTGGTTTATGGTTGGTTGTATTGTTGACTGGTAACCCCCCTCTTTTGAAAGCAAAGAAACTATAAATATTGTTCATGTTTCAAAATGTCTGTTTACAGTGTTCAATGCCTACATGCTTATGAATATCAGCTTGCTTAATCACCTCTATATTAGGTGTAAAAGGCTACCAGTATAAATACTGTTTGTATTTTATATTTCTAGTGCTCATCTTCTTTTATTGAGTGAGTGATTGTATTTTAACCCATGTGAACAATTTATCATCTATATCATGACAAGAACAAGTTGCATTTTGATGAAATTATGATGATGTATGCTTTGTACTAGACCAACATGCTGAGTTGGATTTGCATAGACCTAGCTCATTGAAACAACATTCTGTGGATAGACATGCTGCTCCACTTGGACACATTATACTGATTCTAAGTGAACCAGTCTTTTTTCTTACTCCTAATATTGCAAGTTTGTCAGAGAAGCAGCTAATACAAATTATACAGTTTTTGGTTAGACCAGACATGGGTTCAAGGCCACAATCTACCACACTCAAGGTGTCTATTGGTGCTACCATGGTTTGTTACATATTAATTAAGTATACTTTGATGTATGAATTAACTCAATGTTTTTCAATGTCTTTTACGAAATGGAGGTTTGATTTGGATAATTTAATGACAATTTCAACAATATTTCACTTATCATGTCTATCATTTTTATTGGTGGAGGAAACAGAAGTACTCAGTTGAATTGAGTACCAGTACACCTCATGAACAGGTGAGAATCAAAATCACAACTTTAGTGGTAACAAGCACTGATTTCATAGGCAGATTAAAATCCAACAACCATATGATCATGGCCACTCCATTAACAACGTGACCAACATAAACAGAACAGACAGAACATAAATATGTAGTATATACAACTTTCTACACCTTAATTGTTGAACTGTTGTATTGATGCATGACCATTTTCGTGAGTTAGGTATATATGTCGCACCATTCACATTATCATGACTCAGATCCCACCATTCAGAACACATTATCATGACTCAGATCCCACCATTCAGGACACATTATCATGACTCAAATCCCACCATTCAGAACACATTATCATGACTCAGTCTTTGCTCTCCTAAATTCTTCATTTGTATATTTGTTTGATAAAGCTGAGAACCAAACCTAGAATCTTTCACATTTGAGGTCTAGATTTTTCTCAACATAATGTTTCTTTTTTTTCAATGCAAAAAAAATGGGAGCCTCAAATTTCGTTTTTCATTTGTTTTTAAATATAACCTGCCATACCCAGAAGCTAGTCAACTTGACAACTATTTAAACCACTATCTGTAGGGCACAGTCAAACTAAGAACTTAATTAACTTTTACAAACCTAATCTAAACATAGTAAAATGTATCTTCATTTAAGTTAAACTTATTTTTATTATAACCAAATTGAGCTATTATTATCAATGATATACCATCTATATGGGAATTCTATGCTTCAAATCTCAATAAAATTCACTCCAGTAGTTTTCAATGAATCTTTTCATTGTGCAAATTTGGTATATGATATTCTAAGGCAAAACCATTATAAATACATGGTTTATTTTGACAAGGTCAATAAAATAATGAATTGGGGAGAGACAACCTGTTTTTATTCTTTTTGCTTGTTTTGTGAAATAAATGAAGGCATAAGTCTATATGGCATTGAAAAAAAGGTCCCAAATTAGTCATGTTCAATTGAATATGTTTCCCATATTTTTTATTTCCATTCATGATGATTCAAATTCAGTACAAAAAGGTATGAGACATTTTCCCATTTATATTTAAATGTTGCATGACTTTCTATTATTACATAATCTGGGTGGAGTCAAAATGTGACTGTGTATTAATGAGAAACATGCTATTTTTTTGGCTCATTAATATATATTAGAAACATGTTTTTTCTATCATATTTCAGGTTCAATCTTTCTATGTTGTTGTGCCTGTTTTGAAGCCAACATCTAGATTTTCATTGGTTGCTTGTGATCAATCGTCTGCTGTTTTAATGATTCATAGTTTTGATGGATTGAATATTTAGGGTTATGGTGTTTCAACGATATTTCAATTATTTCATGGTCATCAATTTTATTGGTGGAGGAAACCAGAGTGCCTGGAGAAAATCATCGAACTGTTGCAAGTCACTGACAAACTTTATCACATAATGTTGTTTCAAGCGGGATTCGAACTCACAACTTCAGTGATGATATGAACTGATTGCACAGGTAGTTGTAAATCCAACTACCATACGATCATGACCAAGTCAGCCCTTCTTTGGCCTCCATTTGTTTTGTGTTTTTTGTCATAATACATAAATATACTACAAGAACATTTAGTATAAAAAAAGTTCATTATAAGCAGAAAATTAATACAGTGTAAAGAATTAATAATATCAATAATAGATATAAAATGAAACAAAGAAAGCAAACGTGCAAGTTCTTGTAGGAATAGTTAAAGCAACATCTGCTACGGACTGGCAATAATTCGCACAAGGTTACTATTACTGTTTTATAGTTCTATAAATTGTACCTTGGCAAGTCAATAGAGATATGAAATATATTATGAATATGCCTCAGGCAAGAATGTTATTTTCTGCAAACTGGCAAGTTGCATGCATAATAAAGTCACAGGCAAGAAAATATTCACTACGTTTGGCTGCAGGCTAATTGTGTCCTTTTATAAAGCACCGATGGAATATAACTATTTTCGTTTACCTCCAAAAGGCGTGAATTTTTTCTTCCGCTGTGTTGTTTTTGTCTTTTTCGGGGTAGAGTCTTGTACACAGCGTTCATGTGACTTCACTATAATTTCAGTTTTATGGTCTTTATTTGCATTCTTACTTTCTGTCGGACCAAGTGTTTCACAAGCGGTTTTTGCAAAGTTTAAATGATCAAACATGCTCGGCTTTTTGCTACCATTAGGCGAGATCTTTTTCACACTATCCACTTTATGGTTCTTGTCAGTTTCAATATTTTTTTTCATGCTTCCATTTAACAAAGAATCAGGTCTACTTGTCTCAATTTCATTTATTACAGTTTCGTCTTTAGATTTTTCATCTGTCTTTGGCAAGTCCGTAGAATTACCACACTCATTTGTTCCTTTCACAATGCTCGAGTGAATTTCTGATTTTGGCTGTATACCTGGATTACCAGTAGATAAGTCAATATTTAAGCTCATACTCCTTTTAAGCATCATTGATTTATCAGTTTTCTTTTCCTGATCATTTTTCCATGATGTTCTCAACTTGTCACTTTTGATAAATGGATTGTTCTTTAAAGTTGGTAATTTGAATTCCTCATCATCTATAACTTTATCATTATCTACATTTGAGTCATTTCCTTCTTTATGAGGTTGATCACCTTCAGTCTCATTACTAATGACTGCAGAATCTCCTACTTTAGCATTTGGTTCAGATTTGGATGAAACTTTTCCGTTTTTCTTACTTTTATCCATTTTGATTGTCTTCCCTTTAATTTTTATTTCACCACTATAATTTCGAGAACTATTTTTCACAGGTGGTGGTGGCGACGAGTCATAAATTTGAACGGGTGCGATTGATATTTCCTTTAACCTCATTTTAGGTGGTGTTCTAGGTGTTTTTGGAGGCGTCTTAGGAGGTGTTATTTCCTTTGACTTCGGCTTATTCATTATGACCTCTTTATTTTCAGTTTGTCCAAGTTTATCAGTTTTTGAACATTTATCCGGAAGATTTTTTTCTTGTACAATTTTTTTTACAGACCCAACAGAATTCCCTTCACATTCCTTTGATTTACCGTACAACAAATCCTCGATTTCTAATTTCTTGACTTTATGACTTCTTTTATTATCTTCTAATTTGATTTCCTCTAATTTCGAGTCGACTTTAGTATTTCCCGTTTTTTTATCTCCTTTCAATGAAGTATTTGTGGAAATAGTCGGCTTTATTAGATCTATTTTAGACATTTCCGTAAATCGTGTAAAGTAAGTTTCTTTTAATACATCTAATAAAACACCCTGGCAACACAAACATAATTTTCCTTTGAGTGTATTAACAAGGGTGTCAATAAAACCCTGATCAGAAGCTTTGAGATCAAGATGAATATTTTCAATTGATTCAGATTCAACATGTCCACCAGTTGATATTTTAACTTCCTTTTCACTACTTTGTTTATCTTGAGATAAAAGTTTTTGCTTTTGTGCATTAACAAAAGTTTGTGTAGCGGCCATGGTGTTACAACTTGATTTTGTTACTTCATTCTTATCGTTAATGCCGCTGTTCGATTGAACTCCATGAGATTTGTCATTATCGGTAACATTAAGTTCCGATGGTTTATTTATAGAATCATTGTTATTGTCGCTATTAGTAACATTAAGTTCTGATGGTTTATTTATAGTATCAACGTTATTGTCACTATGAATTTCTTGCTGGTGATTTCGGTCAATATTTGTATGTTGTACAACAGAATCGCTTGGAGTGTTAGATTCCTCCTTTTTTACAGCTGTATTCCGCTGAAATTGTTCATTTTCATTGAACTTCTTTTTTGGTACTTTTTCTGCTTGTTCAGGATATTTGTCACCTGGGTAGAAATTATTCTCTATCCATTGATTAACATTTTCAACATTATTTTCATTAAAGTTTTGAACTTTCTTTATTGGCCGTCTAACCTTAGAACCAGCACAAATGTACACAAATTGTTCTTTTCTTTCCGTTTCCCTTGGATTTTCAATTTCCTTCCAAGTATTACCTAAAAGTTCTGTCGGCAAAGCTTCAAAGAATTCTTCATAATCCGATCCAACGCTGATAGTATGATCTGATGCTGTTTCATAATTGTCAGTACTCATTCCACTATTATCATCAGACAATTTTCCTACTTTTGGGTCTGCCACAATTTCCTCATCTGTAAAAGTAGCATAATTGTCTTCGTGTATGATATTGAGTTCTGTGGTAGGCTCAGAAATGATTCCCCATTCATCTGCTACAGGAGTTTTCTCCCCTGAGCTTAGTGATCGATTATCATCAATAGAAGAGGTAGTTATTGACGATGTCTCACTTTTATGATCCAATGCATGAATAATGGAATCAAACAAATATTTTAGCTTGGACTTACTTTTAGGGCTGTCTGTGTTATTATCTACTTGTTTGTTTTGTTCCTGTTTTGGTGTTTTTTGTTCCTTTTCTGGTGTTTTTACTTCCTTCTTCGGTGTCTTCTTCTCCTTTACTGGTGTTTTTTGTTCCCTTTTCTGTGGCTTTTGATCTTTTTCTGGTGATTTTTGTTCCCTTTTCTGTGTCTTTTGATCCTTTTCTGGTGTTTTTTGCTCCCTTTTCGGTGATTTTTGTTCCCTTTTCTGTGTCTTTTGATCCTTTTCTGGTGTTTTTTGCTCCCTTTTCGGTGATTTTGGTTCCTCTTTTTTGGCTTTGGTTTTGTCGGCATTTTTTAATGATTTGTTGCTAACATTTTCTGTTTTTGACTTAATGTTCCCATTTTTAATACTAATGGACATATCTTTGCCCTTTTTGCTAAATTTGTCTTCCATGGTTGTTTTATTTTCAGGAGCAGAATTATCTGAATTTTCCTCCTTTGTTTTAGACTCCATTCGTACTTTCTTTTCTCGTGCAAGTAATTCACTCGGATGTGATACAATAACCTTTGGAGATTCAGTATTATTTCCCTTTTTTCCTTTCTTTTTATTTTTCTTTTTCTTTGAAGAACTAATTGTAGAAGAATGACTATTAACAGATATATTATCAGTTTCATCAGAATTGTTTTGTGACTGATTCTCCAGCTCTTTAATATTACTTTCACTCACATTATCATTGTTCTCTTGTTCCATAGAATTTTTGTCATCATTTTGTTGTTGCTCTGTAGATAAAAGTTCCTTGCTATCCTCAGTATTTTCCTGTGTTTTTGTAGATAAAAGTTCCTTGCTATCCTCAGTATTTTCCTGTGTTTTTGTAGATAAAAGTTCCTTGTTATCCTCAGTATTTTCCTCTGTTTTTGTAGATAAAAGTTCCTTGCTATCCTCAGTATTTTCCTGTGTTTTTGTAGATAAAAGTTCCTTGCTATCCTCAGTATTTTCCTGTGTTTTTGTAGATAAAAGTTCCTTGCTATCCTCAGTATTTTCCTCTGTTTTTGTAGATAAAAGTTCCTTGCTATCCTCAGTATTTTCCTCTGTTTTTGTAGATAAAGGTTCACTGCTATCCTCTGTATTTCCCTCTGTCTTTGTAATACTATTTATACCATCAAGTTCTCTCCCTTTCTCATTTTGTGATGTACAAACTAGAACTTGGCCCATTTCAACCTCATAAGTACTACTAGTAAATGCTAGATCCTCATCTAAGGTCATTTCATAACTGCCATCTTCAAACTGGTCATTCGATACCTCTTCACCGATTACATTTTCCGCTGTTGATGGTTTACTTGAGTCTTGCAATTCAATGTCACCATTTGAAAAAAATTCTGATGAAATTTCACTTGTCAGTTTATTAATCTTCGACACAAGATCTTCACCATTAGATATTTCAGAAGAATCTGGTTTTAAGTTGTTAAAAGCATCACTTTCCAGTCTGTTGTCGTCTGAAGCTAATTCAACTGATTTACTCCTATTATATAACAATGCTCCATGCCCATTGTTGTCTCTAGCATATATTGTACTAGGAGAGGATTGACTGTCAGAATAAATTCTTTTTCGAATATTATCAATATGATTGGCGTTTTCTTCACGTCTACCTTTAATGTCTATTAGATATGAGGACCTACCTGCCAGTTCTCCTTCATCAGAGCTGACAGGAGTATATTGACTGCCTTGATAGTTTACCCTGGGTTCGTCACTTTGGGCATTTGAATAAGTTCTGGTTAATAATGCAGTACGTCTGCTTTCATAAGAAGTTCCTTCCCCAGCATTTGACCGAGTTCTTGAAATGCTTGGTCTTGAACCTACAAGGGAATCTCTTGCCCTTCTGCATGGAATAGTTGTTTGAATTTCATTTTGTCTACTGGTAGTTTCTGTTTTTTGTCCAAACAAATCATCGATTCTGCTTAAAGCATCCTTTGTTATTCCACTGACTCCAAATGATCCTTTTCTATCACTAGTAGCCGTGTTATTTAATCCATATGGTTGTTCCCGTCGTGAATACGGAAGTGTTTTAAAGTGTGACTGATTGTCAACAGACATGCAGGATCTAGATGGTATATTGTCAGAACTAAGATCATAATATGACGGGCTAGTGGGTTCTGAATCATTTCTGTTATTCTGATCGTAATTTAGAAATTCGTGTGTATTGGAAAAGTGAGTAAAATCAGAAACATCGTAACTGACACTATTAAAAGTATTTCCATTAAATATTGGATATTGGATACCGGTACTTTCTGTTTCAAAGAATCCCACATTAGAAGCATCGACTAAATCCTCTTCTCTTTCACTTCGATCTAAATATGTGTAAGAATTGTACGTATCTTCTCCAGAATTTAAATCCTGTTCATAAGTTGATTCTGATGTTTCTGTTTGATCAACATTATTTTGCATTGTCACATGACCATCAGTTTCTGCTGTCACATGACTATCTTGTGACAATTCAGTTTTATTTTCTTCATTAAAATCTATCATTTCTGATGTTTTGTGTAGTGTTTTTTCTGGATTTTGCAGATCAGATTCTGTTTCAACATTGTCATCAGTAGAAATTTCGTGTGAAGTTTGATCATTTACAGAGATGAAGGAACCTGATATAACTCGTGTGCTAATGTCCTCCTTTTCATTGGTACCATCTGAAATTTTACATAAATTATTGTCTGACAAAGAGGACTCTGATAATTGTCGTTCATCGTCTAGGTCTATTTCATGGTTATTGACAAATTCACTTTGTAAATCATCCATTTTGTCCTTGGATTGTATTGGTTGATTTAATTCCACATCATATTGAGATATGCCACTACTTTCACACTCTGGGTTAGGAAATTGATCAATTTTATCCTCTGACCGATTGATAGTATATCTTACATCTCTACCTTTCCTGCGCAAAGACCCGGCATCAGTCTCCTTTGATGACGTCCTTGACCTTTGTGCAAGGCGCTCAGATTGAGTCATAAATCTTTGACTTCTGGGTAGTGTATCAGATTTAGTGTTGGACATTTTTGGAGTATCAAATAAACTGTCCAATCTTTTCATGCTATCACTAACCATGTTTTGAACTCTTTGCTGGTTTGGCTGACTGGAGACAGCAGAATCTAATTTTGCAAATGAAGATGTCCTCTCCTGAGGTTCAGATCGATGAATTAATAATCTTGATGTGTCAATTTCATTTTTGTTAATGGTAAATGTAGGTAAACTGGGTTGTAAAACAGGTTCATCTCTTTCTAGGACATCTGTTAAGTTTTGTACACCTAATAACGAACGTTTAAAATGTTCTATGTCTTCCTCATCCTCCGATATTGAAGTATTAATGGTAGATTCAGATGTCTGTGAATGACTGTCTTTATTAAATCCCTCTACCAAGTCTCCGTAAGATCCAGATTGGTTTGACTGAAGCCCAGTAACACTTTGTGAACGTAGTAAAGGAGAAATTCCATTTTCGTCTGAATTTGTTAATGATGACGAACGTTCCCTTCCAGTATAATCTCCATCTTGTTGAGTTAAAACACGAGTACGTAACGATATTATTTCCAAATTTTTCGGTCTGGCACCACCATAATGACCAGAATAGTCTAAGCTTCCTTGTGACATACCAAAAGAATTGTTATCATTTAAATTTCTCTTTTCAGTAAGTGGTCTTCTTCCTACAAAAGTTTTCCGTCTCTCTTCATGACTGTCTAAAAGTTTACGCATACCAGCTGTATGTCCTCCAATTTGTTGTCTGCGACTGAGACGAGTTCCTGCATCTGTTGGCTCACCGCTAATGATAGTACTTGTCGACTGACGTTGTTTTCTCAATTGTTCTAATTCCTGAAGTCTTTGTAGACTGGATGCCATGTCAGAGGATGGCGGTGGCCACATGTGAGTGGCTATCGAAGAGTAGGTACTCGCCATTGTATATGTTAGGCTTGGTAATGTTTATCCCACTATAAAATGATTATTAATCCACTGGACTGGGTCAAGCAAACACTATACAAATACATGTCACACCATTAAATGTCTTTACTACCGGTTTTCATCAATTTTACCTTTGCCGGTGATAGTATTATTTTTAGAAGAATTTCAGACCGTCTCACTCCATGCAGGTTTTTAACTATAGTTCAATGTCAGTTATGAATTACAGTAGTAATTTCCATTTAATACTGAATCCATTAAACAACTTGTATTCAAAATTCCTCATCCATTTCAAACTTGTTGGCAGTAATAATGTAAAGTAATTTTCCTATCCTATAAGTATTTTTTGCACACCCATGCATATATATTTTAAACAACAAGCCACATCACATAATAAATGTCTACTCAAGGATCAATACTTTTCTAGATATCATTCCACATCGGTATTTTTCATTTTCTGTCGATACATCAAGTTATAAAAATTGTAATCAACAACACTCTGTGTAAACACTATACACTATAATTAAAAGTGAAGGTGTTTAGTCAATTGTGACTAAAAATAACGATTCAATCAATGAATAACACTTTTACTACACCTTTTCTGTCAATAGAAATTACAATTTAAAAAAGACCACTACCTAAGTATGATTATCTAAGGAGTTTTAAATGCTCGACAATGTGGATCAGCGATGCGTTTCACCTACAGGCTAAGACAACAATACTTGTTCGGTTCATTCAGAAGGAAAATTTTTACTACCTGAGATTTCAAATTTCACTTTGATCATGAAAATAAACTGCTTTACATATTTTATATTGCAGCAAAATTATCACGATCAGCTGCACAATATTGACAAAATCATACATTCTGAGCTAGTGTAATGCTAGCTGAGTAGCTGCATAATTACATGTAATGTATTTTAATCAATTTCCTAGGAAAAAATTGAGAACTTGCAAAAACAGTGAGATTTGAAAAAAGAATTGCCCCCAGGTTAAGACAAACACAACCACCTGTGTGATTAAGATACAATCCTTGACAATAATTATGACATCATAAACCAAGCACTACCTAACCCTGTCCTGTCTGTTATGTATTACATAAACCTAAGTCTGAACTGTTGCAAGTAAATAATGGTAATCATGATTTTATTACCACAAAGCTTAGAGCCAAAGGTTACATTGAAACACTCATAAAAACACAGGTACTCCTCCAGGAACAGCATACACACCCTTTTTTTTTTTGCAAACTACAATTTTTTTTTTTAATAATAGCTCATCAGGAGAGGCTGCAAGTTGTCTCAATTACTGTAAGTACAAGGAGCATACATTCTATTAATATGAGGAAACAGGCCTTGGGCAGACATGTGTATCTGATTCCACCAGCACAACATGAGTGTATGCCAATATTAGAGGGTTGTTTCGGTATATATCCACTAGTTGAGAAATTCAGCCCTTCTTCTATATAGTGTGGATTCCATCTTCGGAAAAGCAAATATCAAAAGTAGAATTTTAAAAATATAATTTTTTAATGTGGAGAAGTTGAGTTATCCTCATAGACCTATTTTTACTTAAGTGCCCTATTTCATTGTAGAGGGTAAAATGATATGATATAATGACTTAATGTTGATATCTTAACAATAACACACTATGAATTCAACTTTTAGTCTACATTTGTTGAATACTTCATGGTCGACAAGTACTAATGATTCATTCACAGTAAGAGATATGTTTTTCGAACTGAATTCAGTCAAACTCCCTCCTCTTTTAAGTGGCAATAATAGTAGCAGGTCCCCAATTTTCAGAAAATCTGGATCTGCCTCTGACAATAACAATAAAAAAACATCAGTACTACTGCAATACCGATGGATTTTTTTTAATTGTTATTATTGTTGTTGTTACATAACTTTGATTGCAGGAAATATAATTTTTATAATGGGAAGCCATATTTAAATTGCTATGCCGGGTTATCAACACATTACTTCAACATAAGTTTGAATTCAACTAGACTAACATTTAATTCTGTGGTAATCAGATTTTAAGTGTGCTTGATAAACTGACATTATGCCAAAGTCATTCCTGATCCAGAGATTAATATGCATATTTGTCTGGATAATAATTATGTCAAAGGACTCCTATAAGGCAAGATGTTTTGTCTCCTGTCTGTCCAAATATATATTATTCTGCTTCAATACTCCCCCCCCCCCCCCTCCTTTTTTTTAATTATCAAATACCTTTGTTAAATTTGAAGAAAAAAAATTGTTTAAACTCAGAGGCAAAACAAAATTCTGTCTTAGTCTGAACATGAACCCCCTGATAAGAAAATGGTCTAAGCCCCAACCCCTGTTGCCAAAATAATTAGGTTATTGATAGATATAGAAGCTTCAAAGGCTTTCTGTTCCAACAAAAAGATTATGAGTTGCATATATATCTTTCAAAGTATAATCCTATTTAACAAAAATTGCAGGTCATCTTTTTTTTTCTAAAAACTTTCTACCTGAGATATAGTGGATAAAACCTTGATAATAAATTCACACAACAAGGCATGTGTGTAGGAGTTCAATGAATGATACCTACACACCTTCAAAAAATATTCACATTCATACTGTTTTGATTTTTAATATTATTCTGAATTTTCTAAACATTTAAATTGTAAAATCCATCCAACCTTCAAAGATATGATCAGATTTTTTTTTTTATCTCATAATATTTATAGTTAAAAACTCATTCATAAATCAGAGGACTTCTTATCCCAAAATTTCATTATGTGGTTATATTTAGAAAAATAGGTGGGTTTCAAATGCACTTACTTGATATCTAGTTGGGTAGGAGGGAAAACAATTTAACCCTTTCTTTTTTCAAAATTATATTTTTGAGTGGGAACAAGGTTTGAATAAAAATCTTTTAATTCATAATTACAGATAATTAAAATAAAAATGACTTTCTTTTCAACCAATGTTTGGATTTAAATTCGTTTAAAACCATGTTGAAATTGACTGACAAGAAATGGATCTTGGTGGATTTTTAATACTATAGCGATTACTTAGTTTTACAAGACTTGTATTGTTTCTTGTTCCCATTCAAAGTTCCATGTCCATTGTTATTTTTTCGCTAAATTTAGTACCTAGCTTATTTTCATAGTTTGATCTCAACAGTCTGAAATTATTTCCATTAGGACAAGATCACTGGGCAATGGGAAGATCATCAGTCAATTAACCGCCGATCTTCCCATTGCCCAACGATCTTGCCTCAATAGATATAATTTCAAACTCTTGTGGTTTGATCAATTTTCCTCATTTACATCAAAATTACAATGAGATATTTATGTCAATGCCTGAAATCATTAAGGTTTTCCAAATATTTTGTTGTTCTGCTCACATAGTTTTTTGTGCTGTCCTATTATGTGTCTTTACGTTTTGAGTTGCATGTTGTGATGTCCGTTACGATTTCCGCATAAAAACAATGTTCAGTTCGTCTTTACCTCCAGTTGTTTGTAGGAGAACTTATGTCTATTTATGTTATTTGTGTTTGTTTGTGTATAGTGATGTCCAGTACATATTGTGTTGTGTTTTTGTTTAGTTTTTCTTTGTCTTGTGTACTCTATATTGCCAGTTTCTCTGGATTGCCCCTTCGGTATTCTCTAATGTTTATTTACAACAATATTTCATCTAAGTTTTATCTAGGTATTATAGATGATCCCCTTATATTATTTCCTATCTCTCCTATATGTAAATATTACTAATATGTAAATTAATCTTTATTGGTGGGCGGTATGTCTTGAATACATGCAAACATATTATTTATAGAGATACTTTAAAAACGGCCATAAACATAATGTACAGGGTCTCTTTGTAAAGCTATTTAAATATTCTACTTTAATAATACTGTTCTTATTATCTGCTTTTGATAGGGTAAATACTTTTATGATACGATATCTTACAAGTAAATAAGAAACTTTTTAGAACATGAAATATGAGATATACGACATGAATAGACCTTATGTTTGTTTTTAAAAGGTATTGCGTTCCCTGTGAAACATACTTTGATGAACAGTCTTGATAATAAGAAATGAATTTAATTACAAAGAAAACAAACAATTTTTAGTTTGATGTATAATAGTTGAAGTTAGTAAGTTAGTAAGAAAATAAAATTGTAAAAGCATCAGAGATGAACAAGCCAAACTGTTAAAATTTCAAGGTTGGAAAAAGGAACACGACTACATGTATATTGATGGTGTTTTATCGTCACATTCAGGGGGTTAGGACCTACCGCAAGTCACTGACAAACTTTATCACATAATGATGTATCAAGTACACCTTGCCTGAGCGGGATTCAAACTTGCAACGCTAGTGGCGATAGGCACTGATTGCATAGGTAGTTATAAATCCAACTACCATATGATCATGACCATGATGGCCTCTCGTCACATTCATAAAATTCATAGCTATATCATGACTACCAGACTTATTGGGGAGAAAAGTGAAACCCCTTGGCATGGGTAATCTTAAGACTTGAGGTGGGTAGCTGGGTTTTACCTCATGTTAGGGGTGCTAGGCTTATGGTCAGGAGTTAACGACCTAGACCTAAACCATTCGGGTCACTCAGGCCCATATAATGAAGTGTACAATGTCAATACCCTTCATTAATCTTGGAATAAGATTAAAAGGACATTGGGTTTCCATACTAACTTGTAATTTTTGTTATGATTATATTGACTGACAGTTTTGATGGAACTAAAAATAAACTCTTCACATATAAAAAAAAAAAAAAACCCAGAAACACCCATTTTTGCATCTTGGGCCTTGTTGTTTTGGAAACAGGTATGGACTACATCACCCAAAATCAATACCAATCTTGTGCTGTGCCAAGGATGTTTGTGTTTGAAATTCAGAAGGATCTGTCAACTAGAAGTAAAGTTAGCCCAAAGAAGCCACTGTAATCTGTCAACTAGTACTAAGGTTAACACACAGAAGCCACTGTGTCTACAGACAGACAGACAACAACGACAACAAAGCCATACTATAATAAGAAGGAATAAATCGTGGGATTTATAACATCTAAATTGTGTATAACCCAATCAATCACTAGACTACATGGTACATAACAAACATGCTGATTTCTTGGCTGATAAAATATTTCTTTTATCCTCTCCAGCAATATAATGATAACTAGGCTAGTACTTAAGGAAGCAAGAGTGTCCAGAGGACTATCAGTGTAATGATGAGTAAACTTACTCATTTGAAGAACAAGTCAAACACACCTTACTCTGAACTGGATACAAATTTATATGTCGTAATATGTAATTATGATTATTTCAGTTACTGATTTAATCATGAGTCAGTTTTGTTGTTGAGGAAGTCAGAGGAAAATAGAGAATACCACAGACCCTCTATAGGTCACTGCCGAACTTCATCACATAATGTTGTATCAGGTGCACCTTACCACAGAAAGGAGACAAACTCACTAACCTTAGGTAGATGTAAATTTAACTAGTATACACAGAAGCTTAATTCTCATGTCAGTGGTAATACTCTAGTAGAAGCTGGGAATGCTTTTTACTGCCAAGTGTCACAGAACAAAAAAAATTTAACACGATTCTTCAGACTGCTACACTATTTTATCGTTATTATTATGTTGTTTCATTTTTATTGTAAAGTCGTCAAATGCTGTTAATACATCCAGTAGTTTTTTTACCATCTTTTTTGTCTCTAGATGTTGTTTTTAAAGATATTTAATACAATTAGATCCCCTGCAGTACAGTGAATGATTAGCATAAAAAGTCTAGAAACATATAAATGACTGGTAAGGTAATGTTCCTTTAAACAAAAAATAAACTTACCTTCATCCCAGTAGCCTACCCAAGAATCACTATCGTCCCCGTATGATGAACTATTCTGACTTGCCATTGTCAAAAAAATTAATAAAATTAGGCTTTGTTTCAGAAGTTAAAAATTTATATGAAACAATATGAAATGGTTATTTTAAAAACATTCCCTTAGGGAAAAGAAAACAACAATATCGACTTAACCTTTACTTTTGATCTTGTTTTAAGTCTATATTTTCATATATTTATTTCTCAAGGCTAATTTCACCTTTAAAATATTTCAAGTTAAGACACACATGACAGAATATATATCATCTATTTATATGTAAAAATGATGTGCTTTATTACAAAACTTTGCATAGGACGGACTGTTAATGGTTATCTAAAATTAATGTTACAAATAGATTCTTAATACCTTTACAAATTTAAATATCATTTTATAACTTGTACTGTCTTGTAGTTAGTCAGACATAAAATGTCTATAAATGGTTATGATTTGCGTATTAAACATAAAGTTTTGTAAATATAAAATATACAGTCTGATAATCATCAGTACGCATGTTTATGTATTTGTTTTGATTGGTTGAAAGCAAATTGGTTATTTGAAAAATAAACATTAGACTAAATTTAAGATGTACATTAATTAAGAATAGACAATACAGACACACAGGCAACATTGGGCACATGGGACACAGGATGATGACAAACCAGAGACACAGGCAACATTGGGCACATGGGACACAGGATGATGACAAACCAGAGACACAGGCAACATTGGGCACATGGGACACAGGATGATGACAAACCAGAGACACAGGCAACATTGGGCACATGGGACACAGGATGATGACAAACCAGAGACACAGGCAACATTGGGCACATGGGACACAGGATGATGACAAACCAGAGACACAGGCAACATTGGGCACATGGGACACAGGATGATGACAAACCAGAGACACAGGCAACATTGGGCACATGGGACACAGGATGATGACAAACCAGAGACACAGGCAACATTGGGCACATGGGACACAGGATGATGACAAACCAGAGACACAGGCAACATTGGGCACATGGGACACAGGATGATGACAAACAAAACAAAAAGGACAATACAGAAAACTAAAAAGATGAGCAACACATATCTCACAAAAAAACCGAGGATGAACCCAGGTCCTTGTGAATGGTAAAAGAAGAATTTGTACTTTGCAGCAGTGATTAATGCTAATAACAGCTTGTTGGACTATGATATAATATTTATTTCATGTACAAATAAATATTACCTGCTTATTGCTTAACATGTTTTGTTGATGTTATGAAATTCTGCAAATCCTACATGTACTCATATGTGTGATATTGTGTATATGTGATTTAATCAAAGAAATTTTCAAAAAAAACCTGCAGATAGATGCATATGTACAGGGTCGTGAAAATAATCATAAAAACATATTGATCTAATTTGGTGTGCACGAGGTACTCTCATATAGTCAAAAGATTGGAAAACCAAATCATTTTATACGTCATATGAGCCTTTGAGTCATGTGACCTAAAATGTTACGTTAAAAGTTCTTTAGTCATGTTACCTAAATATGAAGAAATAAGAAAAATAAGAAAAAAAAATTCAATTGATTTTAATTTTTCATGTTATGTCTGTTTAAATTTTCTTTCACCTTCATTTTACATTCAAAATGTCAAATGGACAGTCATGGTCGTGATCGTATGGTAGTTGGATTTATAACTACCTGTACAATCAGTGCCTATCACCACTAAAGTTGCGAGTTCGAACCCCGTTCATGACGAGGGGTACTCGATACAACATTATGTGTTTGTCAGTGACTTGCGACAGGTCTGTGGTTTTCTCCTGGTTTCTCCCCCAATAAAACTGACCGCCATGATATAACTGAAGTATTGTTGAAAGTGGTGTCAAGCACCATAAACCAACCATCATTTTACATTCAAAATGTCAATAAGCAAAGGAAAGTCAAAGTACTAAAGATTGCAACAAAATCAGTTACCAGTACATTGTACATGTATTTATACCCCCAACACCATGCTATCTTATGATTTAAGTCATTGTATACTGTGTTGTTTATAATACCAAAAGGACAGCAATAACTTCAGTGGTAAAACCTTTCATCCCTACTTTGTGCTATATTATATTACAATCATATCTTGGCCATATATCTATATTTAACTGAAAATCAACCCTATTGTGCAAGATCATGTAGAAACCACATAACATAATATGATACAAGCTGTTCTTGGTGTATTTTTTTACAAGAATAATCCAGCTGACAGCTGTATTGGCATAGGGCCAGAGTACAGAAATGTAACATCTTTGTCCACAGATAAATACAGTCGAACATCCTCATCTCAAACTTCGTAATTCGTAATAAGATACTGGGTAAGTTATGTACCTGGATAACTCAAAACAAAAATAGCGGCCATTCACTGTAGCTATCAGCTTAATTTATCCAGGATTACATAAAAACTTCAATATTTAAAGTAAAACAACAGGTTCCTTCATCCAGATTTCAGATGCAATGATAGTAAATTACTACTAATTGTCCCCTTCAACAGAGGCCATCCTCTCATTGCAGAAGAGCTAGCATTATAGTAGGGGGGGGGGCTACTGTATTAAGACCAAGAGAGTAATTTTCAGTTACATCAGGACAAGAACAAATAACATTTTGATGGTGTGATGATGATACTAGGTTTCTACTGGACCAACACGCTGAATGGGTAATTTTTTTTTATATTGTGCTCTAACTGAAACAACATGTCACTTCAGATTTGATGACACCGAGCCAACCATTCTAACAATTACACCACCAAGGCAGTAAATAAACAAATACCATAGTTATTATACAGGATTAAGTTATTACTCATCTGATTACCAATAACTCAATCCTATATTAGTCTCAGCTGGTGTAGAAAGTTGTATCCAGCTACCATTATTTTTAATGGTTCTTTGGTGAAGTTAGTTACGGTAGTTGACTTATATAACTGGATTAGTAGTTTAATTATTTTTTTCATTTAACTTATTGTCATTTGACTCAAAGCTAATCTTGTAAATGTATAATGTAGACAACTTGGATTTGGTCTAAATAAATAAAATATGATCCAGATCAAATTCTGGTTTAGTAGATGGGAGCCAGATTAAGTTCAGAAGCTTAACCCTGCCACTTTTTATTGAAGTGCCTGTACTAAGCCAGGAGAATGAGCGGTCATCATGTATATGTATCAAACAAGGCAATGTTGTTAAAAAAGGATTACTATAAAAGGAAAATGATGGGAAGGATTTCTATATGGAATATCGTCTTTGATTTGAAGTATAGTACAAAAAACCCCAGCAAACTTATTGCTTTGACGTGATTAGTACCACTTATAAAGAGTGAGAGACTGATTGTTGCTTAACGTTAAGTGATCAATTTGTCAGCTATATAATGGTGAGAACAATTTACATGTGATGAGATGATGATAATGTCAGCTTTGTACTAGACCAACACAATGAGGTGGATTTTTATAAAGATACTACTGAAACAACAGTCCAGGGGTAAACATATAGCTCCACTCGGGACACATTATCCTGACTCCCAGCCATCAAGTCTTTTCTTTTTCTTCCTAAATGATGCAGACTTAACAGAGAATACAAATTACATAGTCTCTGGTTTCAACCGATGGAGGATCTAACATGGCCATGATCTACCATATGAGGTGAGCACACTAAATATTACACCATCAATAATGCAAATTAAAATTCAAAAAGGTCACCCTAAGGTCATCCCTGCCAAGAATTATAACAGAGATGAAGATTAAAAAGTAAAAAGGACAGACACCAAAGTGATGACATGGCCTGAAGCACAGCCAGCTAATAAGTTGTGGAATACATCTTAATACCCACAATGATTAAATGTAAAGAAACATTCAAATTAAGCTTGAAATGATTTTATTATTATTATAAATGCAACAACTGAAGGTAGAATGTGATAATCAATGACAATCAGTAAATATAAACAATACATAATATTGTAACAATCTGTGTAAAACAACAGAAATTATTACAATACAGTCAAACCTGCCTTTGTGGTCACCTCTATTAAGCAGTCACCTGTATTAAAAGGTTACCTTTTTCTAGTCCTGTCATAGAAAATTTCATATAAAATGAACCTCTTTTAAGAGGTCACCTGTCCTAAAAGAAAAATTTTATTTTGTCCCAAAAGTGACCTCTTAATACAGGTTAGACTGTATATACAATATATTAATTATTGACTATAGGTCAAATATTTTCCATCGCCATATGTTATAGGAAAAGCATTTCATGCAAAATAAAAAATCTAGACATTTAGTCCAAAATATATTAAATTCCATAGATTCTCAAAAAAAAATAATTATACCAAAATTATATTTCAGGTAATTCTTTAAAAAAATAATAACTTCAAAATCATACTAAAAAATAAAAAAAAAAGTTTAATTAATTTTATGGATTTTTGTTATTTGATATATGAGTTAATTTGTCTTCTTATTGGTTTGTAATGTCCTTGACCTAGATACATTTTTTCGTAAATGTCAAGGTTATATTGTTATTTTTTTGGCTCTATACTTGACAGGTGTCTTATTTAGTATGTACAAAGTAAATCAAAAAATAAAATAGTTAGTGATAATTGAGTCTAGAAACAGAAAATCTAAAATAAATTGATGTAACAATTATAATAAACAGATTCTTTTCCCATAAAACTATAGAAATTAATTGAAATATATATATTTTTAAACATTTTAAAATTTAAAAAAATATTACTGGATTGGTACAAAAATTTAAAAGATGGTACATGTATATATATATGCATTAGATATTTAAGTAAAAACATCATATATGCTGTAAAATATATGCATAATAAATATCATTCAAAATTACACAATTTGTAAATTTACCAGACCATACATCCTGAGGCAAATCATATAAACATGGCAAGCATATATTTCAAATACAAAATAAAAATAATTTTTGAATAAATTTACTGTGAAACTTGATGTAACAAGTTTTAAATTGTAATAAATTATCAGGGTTGAAATTGACAATTCCAATAATATTTTAGTATAGAGAAAATTATTAATTAATACAGATATATGATTTTTGAATATTTATTTTGTTAAAATTGTTAATCAGACAAGAAAAAGCAATTATTATTTACACAATTAAGACAAACTGATGTTACTTAATAAACAAAAACCAAAAACTTTAAAATATTGAATTACCGTATGTCAAATTTCTTTCAACATGTAACACTGACATCATATGTCTAAAGCTTATTACCGAGGATTAATTTCTTTTTCAGTATTTAATGACTCATTAACCAAGAACTATAGTGGTCAAATTCATAAATTAAACCATATTTCATCATCATTTACCATAGTTGTAATACATACTGATTGTTTTTTTAATTTGGTTGATAGATTGATTGATTATTGCTTAATGTTCTTTCAAATTTTGGATATAAAGCAGAAATAGAATAGCTTCAAAGAAAAAAATATATGATAAATATGATATTTATTTATATATTTTTTACCTATTCAGTCTTATTTGACTCATCTATTTTTATTTTTATCACTGTCATGTGAGGCACCATCCGGTTTTCCCCTTTCACTATCTTTAATGCTGTATATTTTGTCACGAATTAAAGCACATCGCTCTTTTAATGTATATTTTTTTAGAAAACAATCGGCCAAAAAATGATCCTGATTAGCAGCATCAAGTAAACTATCTGAAAAGTCAAATGCACGATGGCGAAATGATGGCATATTTGAATCAAACGAACTATTTCTAGTTCTGTTTTCTAATCGGTCTATTACATTTATATATGTGCTAAGTCTTGGACTTGTCGGACCAACCCAGTGAGTCTTTCCTTCATTGTCAATTAATGGGGTACCTTGAGGGGTACCATTCATGTATACAGGTGTGTCATCATTATCACTATCTATGGCAGATTGTTGCTGATTTGTACCTTGCTGAAGTTGTGAATGGTCAGTGTCTATCGACATGGACAAGATACCAGACTGAGAAAGACGGCCTCCATCTAATGGAAATAATCTAGAATCACTATATGACGAATGCAGACTTGGCCTACTTATAGATGCCAATGATGACAATGTGCGGTCTGATGATACGGAACGAAGAAGTTCTCTAGATCTACTTGTTATATCATCTACAGTGTTTGTAGAAGAAAATCTAGACATCGGAAAACTTGACTCTAAATGTTCATGTATGGGAAACTGTGCAATATTTTCACAACTGCCTCTGTTGACTATGAGCGAGGATGGGAAGTCTGCCCTTGTATTCATGCTTCCACTAACATCAACACTAACACTGGGAGCTGAATCTCGTCTTTTTTCACGATTTTGAATGCGAATACGATCAAGTTCGTCCAGTCGATTAAACCTTTCCTGATCAGGTCTTCCAAAAGCTTTGTCTAAAGAATCAATATCTAATATAGGTTTAGGTTTAGGTTTTTCCTCAGGAACCTCACTAGTAGAACTGGTTCCCAGTACTGGTACTGTGTCAATAGTTCGTCTACGTAATCTATCTATAGATCTTTGTTGTAATCTACTCCTTCGTGCTAAAGGAGGTGATTCCGCCTCAGAAGCTTTCCCAGGTGAGCCAGAACGTGTGTAATCAGAGTTTCTACGACTGAGTCTAGAGGCTCTAATTTGTTCCGGTATTGATTGCTGTCGAACTGTACGAGTAACTCTTCCACTAGACTGATTTCTAAAAAATCGTTCTCTTACAGGAAGATTAGATATATCTTCCTCTCCCTCCTCCAATGCTTTCTTCCTCTCTTGTCTCTGTCTTTGTAATTCTTCTAGTTTTGCCATACGTGACTGTACATCTTCACTTACTGATGAAAACTGTTTGTCTATTTTTGCATGCACTTCTAAGTTCTGTTTCTGAGCAAGTGTTCCCAAACGAAAGACTGTCTCTTTTGGATCTTCACTATATGGGACCGGTTCTGGCATTTTATTTGTTTCACTGGTTGCAGCGTTAGAATCTAAAGTCAGCTGTTCTGATTTAGTTTTGGTATCTGATATAGTTTTTGCACATGAGGCACTTTTTGCACTAGAAATGATTGTTTCAGATGTATTTTCAGAATTTGACTGTTTTTGACTCTTAGTACTGTCCTTGTCAGATAATTCTTGAACGTGTGTGTTGTCTAATTCGGGGTTTGATGGCTGTACTGAGGTACTTAATGCACTGCTCGTGGAAACTGTTGTATAAGGTTTTGACAATTTCTCCCTAGAAATTGTAGAACTTTCTACAGTTGTTTCCTTTATTGCTATTTCTTCTTCTTTCAACGATGATTGAATAGTAGATGTTTTAGTTTCTGTATTCTCAGAAAGTTTATTGGAGTTATCCAGTTTTTCTGATACTGAATCACCTGAAGTTTTCATGCTGGATTTATAATTTTTGTCTACAATAGATACTGCTTCATCTGATTTTGAATTGTTCATCCCAGATTGTATTTTGAATTCATGTAATGTTAAAAATGACTTAGTGTCTGATTTTATTGATGAACCATCAACTGAGCTGGCTAATTTAGAGGCATCTGTTCTTTCTATTTCTACAATAGCACCATCCTTTTCATTTGTGGTTCTGTTTGAATCTTTAAACACCGCAGTTTCGTGATTTGAGGCCTCGGGCGTGACAGCTTCGGAAGCTCGAGTTGTTTTTACTACAGGGAGGGAATCTAATTTCATTTTTCTGACTATCGATATTCTTGTTTTCTCTGAACTTGTTGGTGAGAGTGGTCCACTTATATAAGATGTTGACAATGTTCTAGAAGGCTCAGAAACTGTTTTTTGGACTTCAGTTTTATTGTCATGACTTGCCTGTTGGTATTTAGAAATATCCTCCTTAACGTTTCCTTCACTATGTTTACTTTCACTTTCTTCCTCAAGGGGTATATCTGTTGTTAGAATTTCAATGATTTCTGATGTAACAGTTATCTCCCCTTCATCAATTTTTCCTGTATCTTGACTAGAACTCTCATCAACAAAAGTATCACGTTCATTCTGCTCCTTGTCAGAAATTGCAGAAGGTCTTGAGGACGTGATGCGACTCTCAAATTTTGGCATTGGAATAGGATTCGAATCACGTTGAGAAAACAATGCAGCTTGTTTTTGTAGCCGAATCTGCTCCATTTCTCTGAGTCTCTGAATGCGTGCTTGGGTCGTATCTGACATGGCTGGCCAAGCTTTGTCAACACGAGAAAACGTACTAGTAGAATAGCTCATTGTTTAACTGAATATCCTCAACTCAGCACATTCCATAAAGAAAACAGGTTTATTTCAGTGTTACTCTTTGTCCCTTGTTCAATCATATGATGTCAAATGTATTTTAACTTTTCCTTTGTCCTATTTTAAGTTTGACAACAAATTGGAAACTTACATCTAAATATAGATCTCACCTCCAAATCCTTTGTTATAAAGTTACATCCGCAATAAATATATAGTATCCAATAAACAGATATTTAATTTATCAAATTATCATTCTAGACAATAAAGATAATTTACAATTTATAGCATGTTTATATCTCATGTAGAAATCAATAATAATCCATTTCACTTCCTATCATTGACTACACTCCAGCTGTTTCTACCCTTAAAAATTCAAATTCTGTCCAGGAATATCATTCTTACAACCATCCAATCAATGACTTTTTAAAGTTTTTCACATTCAAAACAAAAATTCAATAATGTCAATCATGATATTTGCTCACACGAGGACATGTAAATACTTTATAACCATAAGTCTGCCAATACAATGAGACACACACGTTTGTGTGCAAAAACTGCAAATTGAAAATTCAGCTATATGCATACAGCCACATTTTCGTATCTATCGAATTACATTCAGTGAATTCAACGACCTTAAAATAAAGCCACGAAGACTTTACCTGAGGATTTAAAAATCCTATATGTGTTTGTTAACAAGTATGGTAGGCCAAGGAAAACTTGTTGTTGGTTTTGTCTAGTGGTAAAATGGTTACACAAGCCATGACTATATGTCAGCTTTGATTTCTTGGTGAAAGCTAATGGTGTTTAATGCCACTTTCAACAATATTTCAGTTATATCGTGGCTGTCAGTTTTATTGGTAGAGGTAACCAGAGAATCCCGAGAAAACCACTGAGCTTTCACTAGTCAGTGACAATTGATTTCTTGGTGAAAGTTAGATGTTTCAGTATTTTTAATACTTCATGAATATTCATTTATTATAAGATGCATTGATTTACATTTGTATTTACTTTTATATTAGTAGAGAATCTATGATAATCTTAAATACTTCAAGCTTGTAAGAAATGCTTGGAGATATCAAAAGGGGTAATCAGAAGTCATAAATCAGAGAACAGAAAATACAATTTCCAACAGAAAAAGGACAAAAAGACAAACAATGATCTACAAAAGACTACCACAGAAATCTAAGATTCATGAAACCCACTAACAACTCAGGTGTAATACATGTACATGTAGTATGTTGTGATCAATTCAAAATACAGACCTTGACTTTGGAGTTTCTTCCCATTACAATACGGTACAGTTTATCCTATTATATGTATAGCCATGTAATAAGCACTTATTTATCATCATTTACTGACACTGCTACTGCACCTCTTACTTTTGTCCTCGTTTTCGTAAAAAATGAAAGTCAATCTGTGTGTTTTTTTAATTTTTCATTTATAATTATCTGGTAAATGGAAATACAGATTATCAACAAGGGAGTGTTTGGATATCATATGAACAGGTTTTGGTTATTACCTTATCATATATCCATGCTTGCACACTAGTCTCCCCCCCCCCCCCCCCCCCACCAATCTTGTAAAGCCAACACTTCTGCAATGTATAAATTGAATTATAAGAGGAGTGTCTTCTCTTCAGGTGGAAATTCAGTAGTACTTTACTATATCAGTGCATTTGAATTCTGGTCTGATTACAGGGGTGGCCTCATAGTAGAGGGACTAATCTACTACAAGCCAGAATCTGTGTATACAGATTACATGGTCTTCATATCATAGTTTGAAAAATTTGCAGCCAGTCAGTGCCAAATTTTTTTTGACATAAATGTACTAGCCCGAAAGGCTAATTTATGGAACTTCGTCTATTTGTCTTAACCAATTTTAATGCAAATTTTCACTAGCCCAAACCAATTTTTACTAGACTCTGGCATCGGGCTAGTGACTAAAAGTGCAGACTGGTAGCTATAGCCTTATTCAGTTGTACAGTACAGTCAGAGACATACCATGATAAATCACTGTGATAGGTGTATCACTCATCTTGATGAAATGGATATATCTTTTGTTCTGTTGAATATATCTTCAAAATTTCTTTTGTATTTAGAGTGTAACATACTATCACCCAAAATGCACAAGAAAGTGAATAAATATATTAAACAGACCAAAAGATATATCAGTATCACTAAGGAGAGTGATACGTCTATCACAGTGATTTATCATGCTATGTTTCTGACTGTACTGTACATGTTTATTGTTTATTATCAACCATCATTTTTCACTTTCAGCCAATTATTCCCATACAGTAGTCTCTTTCTTATAAGACCACCCTTTCTGCAATGAAAAAGTGGTCATATAAGAGGGGTTGTCTCTCTCTCGAGGGGGACAATTTAGTATTATATTACTATCTCAGTGCATCTGAAATATGTCCTGATAAAGAGAGGTGGCTTTATATGAGGACTACTGGTAAAGTGTAATTTGTATTGATCATGCAACATTAATTTTATGACATTTTGTTTCTTCAATAATGCTGTAAATGTACTAGTTTTCTCTCTCTTCAAAACTATCATAAAAACAAAAACACAAGAATTAAGTGTTCCCCCAGACAGCAGAGTGAACAGACAGTAATAAGCAGTAATACCCTTAACAAATGGACACACATAATTTACTTGTGGTGTCCTAGATATATATATTTCAATACCATACCTGAGTGAATTAAATAACCAACAAAGTGTACTATGTTACCTGTTGTAATGAACATAGATAATCATTCTGACAAATAAACAAAGGTGTGACACAAACTTATGTGTCGATTTAATCTTCAAAAGGTTAAAGATTTAAATGGCCATTTTTACCTATACAATTGAGAAATCAAAGGAAAAAACTTCAATTAAAGTTCAATTTGCTGTAAGCAAAATAATTAAGCACTGAAGCGAAATTTCACTTAATTACCAATCGATCACTTTATTGATTGATATCTGATTAATCATAATTTAACCGCAACAGAGATAGAAAACTGATTAACACTTATATGTCTCGGTACATTAATTAAATTTAAATCATTTAATAAAACATGATTTAAAATGTTTGAATTTTTACTAAATATTTGAATAATTCCTATCATTTTTTATCCCTGATGTCCTGATTTTCAATGTAAATATGGCAAAAAGGATAGAACATTTTTTTCTATAAACAAAAAAATAAAATGACTAGTAATTCTTATATTTTTACGTCAAATTTAAAGGCTAGGGTTATTGGTGTTTAACACCACTTTCAGCAATATTTCAGTTAAATCGGTGGAGGAAACTGGAGTACCAGCAGAAAATCCTGCTTCAAGTCTCCATCAAACTTTATCACATAGAGTTGCATCAAGTACATATGGCAGCCCTGGCCAAGACAGGTATCAAAACTCACAATTTTAGTGGTGATAGGCACTGATTGCACAGGTAGATGAAAATCCAACTACACTATATGATCATGGCCACTAGGGACCCTTTTCCTAATGAAGAAAACATGTAATGGCTGTATCAGAATAAGAGTTGAATTTGTTTATGGTGTTTAACGCCACCGACCTGTCGCAAGTCACTAACAAACTTTATCACATAATGTTGTATCGAGTACACCTAACCATGAACAGGGTTCGAACTCACAACGTTAGTGGTGATAGGCACTAATTGCACAGGTAGCTGAAAATCCAACTACCATACGATCATGACCATGACCACCCTATCAGATTAAGAGTCTTGCAGTGAACATTCTGATTTGGACTGCAGGTCTGCAGTCTATTATAATTTCAAACACTGGTAGATAATGTACGTATACACATATTAAGAAATTCATTTACAAGAATGAACATCTGAGACCATTTCAAAGTAGACACAGGGCTATAGACATACAAATTCTCTAAGAGTTTATTTGTCCATAGTACCTAGTTCATTCATCCATGGAAACATTTTGATATTAAGATTTTCAGCCTATGATTTCTTATCTAAGGAGCTCATGTATTAATTTCTTTTTAAGTTGGGAGTTTTTCCCAAATTACTTCACAAAATAATGAATGGATATATTCTTGCTTTGCCCTGAATATATGTTTTTGTAAATGGCTAGTACATGCCAATCAATTATTTTCAGATTTCAGTTTTGAAACACAGACAGACGTATAATAACAATACTATATTTCTATGCAGGTTTTTAATATCAATAACAGAATTAATATTTAACATGTTAGCGAATTAAAAAAGCTTTCATTCTTTTTCCCATCAAGGGAAATAACTCTACAACCCTAGAAGACATTATAGATCAGATCAATCTGTCAAACCATTATACAACAAACAAAAATCAAATTATTTGGCCAAAGGAAAATTAAATCTATAACTCTGGAATCATAAAAGGAGCTCACCTTTCATTCTGCACTGAGGAAACTTAATACTGAACCTTTCATAGGTGCTTCCTACCAAATTTCGGTTTATTTGGCTATTCAGTTTCAGAGGAGAAGATTTTTTAGAAATGGAACAACCAAAAACAAGAATTGCATATGGTGGCCATGTTTGTTAACTGATCGGGACTAAATTAGCAATTTTCATAGAGGCCCTTACATAGATGCTTCCTACCAAGTTGCGGTTCATTTGGCTAAGCGGTTTCAGAGTTGAATTTTTTTTTAGAAATTGACCAATCAGAAACAAGAATTGCCTGTGGCGGCCATGTTTGTAAATGCATCAGGACAAAATTAGCAAACTTTTTAACGGTAATTCCATAGATGTTTCCTACCAAGTTTCAATTCATTTACCCAAGCGATTTCAGAGGAGAAGATTTCTTAGAAATCAGCCAATCAAAACTACCTGTACTGGCCATGTTTGTAATCGGATCGTGACCAAATGATCATTCTTTATAGAGGGCCTTCCATAGATGCTTCTTACCAAGTTTCAGTTCATTTGGACAAGCAGTTTCAGAGGAAAATATTTTTTTAGAAATCGACCAATCAGAAACAAGAATTGCCTGTGACGGCCATGTTTGTTAACGGATCAGGACGAAATGAGCAATCTTTATAGAGGACCTTCCATAGATGCTTCCTATCAAGTTTCAGTTCATTTAGCCAAGTGGTTTCAGAGAAGATTTTTTTTAGAAATCAACCAATCAGAAACAAGAATTGCCTGTGACGGCCATGTTTGTTAACGGATCAGGACGAAATGAGCAATCTTTATAGAGGACCTTCCATAGATGCTTCCTATCAAGTTTCAGTTCATTTAGCCAAGTGGTTTCAGAGAAGATTTTTTTTAGAAATCAACCAATCAGAAACAAGAATTGCCTGTGGCGGCCATGTTTGTTAAAAGGATCGCGACAAAATTAGCAATCTTAATAAAGGACCTTCCATAGATGCTTAGCTTTCTACCAAGTTTCGGTTCATTTGGCCAAGTGGTTTCAGAGGAGAAGATTTGTAAAAATCGGCCATTCAGAAACAAGAATTGTCTGGTGCAGCCATGTTTGCTAATGGATCAGGACAAAATGAGCAAAGTTTATAGAGGACCTTCCATAGATGCTTCCTACCCAGTTTCAGTTCATTTGGCTAAACGTGAAAAGTTAACGGACGACGGATGCCAAGTGATGGCAAAAGCTCACATTGCCTTTGGCAAGGTGAGCTAAAAACGTAGATATCAAATTAGTGTGCACAACATGTTTCTGGAATAACATTCATCAAGTACGCTCAAAATCAAAAGATTGGAAAGCCAAATAATTCAAAGTGATAATTTCTAAGAACCAGATATTAATATGCAAGCAGTTAATCCTGCCAAATACCATCATAATTGGACGATTTGTTCAAAATAAACAGGTAAGGTATATGCATTGTATTATTCATGTTAAAAGTAAGTCAGTTGACATTAAAATATTACTAAAAATCTAAGGTAAAAAGACATACCTTTCTTTATACCACTCTTTACAATTTCTGGTCCAGAAGAGGCTTTAGATTTTCTTTCTTCAGGCTTAACCTCTGCTAATTTCTTTTCAGCTTCAGGACTTGGTTTTCTTTTGAAGTTTTGGATTTCTTCCAGGAGGTTTTGTCTCTCTCCACCAGCAAAAGCTCTAGCTTCAACAGCTGTAGTTGGTCTAAATTGTACAGAACTACTGACAACTTGTTTTTTCTGTGGTTCCTCCTGCTTTTTGACAACATCAACTTTTTCTGTCTCATTCTTTATATTAGGTTTGTTGCCATCTATAGATTTTAATTTGACATTCTGTACTGCATTTTCACTCTTACTCGAGGCTGGTTTCTCCGGTTTGTCATTTCTAGATTTTAACTTAACATTCTGTACTGCATTTTCATTCTTATCCAAGGCTGATTTCTCCGGCTTGTCGTCTATAGATTTTAATTTAACATTCTGTACTGCATTTTCATTCTTATCCGTGGCTGATTTATCCAGTTTGTCACCTATATATTTTAACTTAACATTCTGTACTTCATTTTCCTTCGTACCTGAGACCGATTTCTCCAATGTACTGGTAGATGCAGTACTTTTTTGTGTAGATGAAACATTAATCTTAGTAATTTTATTAATGTTTGACAAATTTTCAGCACTTTTCTGCAAAGGTTTAGAATCCATACCACTTGGCAACTTTGTAAAATCAAGATCCACAGAATGTCTAAAGTTGCTTTCTTGTTCTTCATTATCAATTAAGCTCCTATTAGTCTTTCTTAAAACAACATTAAATTGCATCTTTTTAGAATTATCTTGATCGTTTGTTGTTTTTACCACTCCATTTTCATGTTTGGAAGAACTATGTGATAAAAATTCATTTGAACTGCTTTGTTGTAAATTAAATGTTGTAGAAGTTCTTACTGGCTGTTTTTTCATCTCATTAGAATTTATTTTTTGCTCACCATTGGTAAAAATGTTATCACGAGGAATTCCATTCTGGAAAGTTTGCATAGGTTTAACAATTGATGATGTATTATTTGAAGCAGTCAGAGGTTTTTTCACTTCAATTTTTGAAGTGTTCACATCTGTTAATGACTTTAAAAACACAGGTTTGTTTTTAGAAGTCACAAGATCTGGAGTGGATTTGGCACTAGTTTTGTTGACAAGAACTAGAGGAGTTACTTCCCCTTCTTTCTTTGGAATTCTTGCAGACAGCTTTCTTTGGACTGGTTTACTGCCAGCTTGCTCAACTGAATTTGCTTCTTTTAAAGAATTTCTCCGCTGTACATTTGGAAATTTGGTTGTAGTAGTCTGGCTTCCTTGCTACAAAGAAAATAAGAATAATAACCATTAATAAAAAATAAATTCAGGTACAAGGCAAACAATTATATTCATATACAGTTCAAGAAGGCTTGACTAACCATAGAAAAAAAATAATAAAATTGACTTTGATGAAACTCAAACAGGTGAACTCTTGACAACAAATGTTCTATCTTATTTAAAAAAAAAGAATCCACATTTTATATCTCCAATACATGTATTTTCAAGCAGATAATTATAAAAAAAAACAGGAATTTAATCCATAAATAACAACAAATCCCCAAGGCATGGATTCATTTCTATTTCTTTAATAGAGTTATAATTAAAAATAATTTAATGTACCATTATAATATTCTACATTAATACAAAATAAATAAAAAAAAAAATGCTAAAAAATCTTCCAGATATTTCCATGAATGCATGGCTACATGACAACTACATGTTTATGTAAGTTTCAGTGGTGTCAGTATTTCGTATCCATTACAACTAAGTAAGTTTCAGTGGTGTCAGTATTTCTTATCCTTAATAATATCATTCCATGTATATAAGTTTAGAATATACACACATTGTTGTGGGGATTTTATCTTGTACGAAGCAGAAACATGAGGCTTACGATATCAGTGACAATGTGTATATATTGTTTATCATGAAATCTTGTACATACTCTCTGATATCTTGTACATTTTCAAGATTAATGAAATACATTTGAATGCTGTTAATAAAATATTTAGAGCTAAAACATCAGCTAATTTATATTGTCAACAAACACAAAATCATGTGTAAAATACTAAAACATTACATTGTTTATAATATAAAAATTCACAGAGTGAATGCAATTTGATGGCTCAAATACCGTAGAATGATTGCAGGATAAATATATATTTAACAAGATATGATTATAATCTAACGATTATGAAGTCTCCCAAACCGGCCACTGACAACAGGTTTAAAAAATAAATCAAAAGCTACCTTTGAAATCGAACAATGTTGAATTTTTGCGGTATTGTGGTGACCATTTTGAAAATGGCGACTGGTAGAAATTTTTCGATGTCTGGAATCAATTCGGGACATCATAATCTACCCACATATGAAATGTCGTTGAAATCGGACAATGTTGAATTTGTGCGGTATTGTGGTGGCCATTGTGAAAATGGCGACTGGCAGAAATTTTTCGATCTCAGGAATCAATTCGGGACATCATAATCTACCCACATATGAAATGTCGTTGAAATCGGGCAATGCTGAATTTGTGCGGTATTGTGGCGACCATTTTGAAAATGGCGACCGGTAGAAAATTCTTTAATGTCAGGAATCAATTCGGGACATCATTATCTACCCACATATCAAATTTTGATCATATCGGACAATGTTGAATTTTTGTGGTATTGTGGTGGCCATTTTGAAAATGGCGACCGGTAGAAATTTTTCAATGTCGGGAATCAATTCGGGACATCTTTATCTATCCACATATCAAATTTGGATCACATCGGACAATGTTGAATATTTACCGCCCATTTTTTATGCCGTGTTTTGGTAGCCATTTTCAAAATGGCAGACATCTTGAAAATTTTGAAAGCACAGAATTGCTCCTCTAATGGTGACCTATCACTATGTCAAATTTTATGTCTCTATCATTATCCATTTAGAAATTATCAATATTAATGTACGAAATTTCAAGTTTCCCATAGGATTCTATAGTAACCCCACCCCCTTTGAACCCCTCAAAATATTACTTTGACCCCCTTTACCACAAAGCTGAAAAATTTAGGACCAACTAGAAACATATATCTATAACTCCACCAAGTTTCATGAAATTCTGTCCAATAGTTCCCGAGATCTGCCGTGGACAAGTTCATGGTCCGCGGAAAGAAAGGAGAAAGAGAATAAAAATAACAAGGGCAACGCAAAGCGTGGTGTATCCCCTCGCCTAAAAATTAAACCTGGTGACCTTGACCTTTTACCTTGAAAATCAATAGGGTTCCAGATTCTCTTAAGGTCTAAGTATGTACCAAGTTTGGTCAAAATCCATTGAAGGATGTTGATTCTAGAGTGTTCACAAGGATGTTACGCAGTAAAAATTTGACCCCTTGACCTTTGACCTTGAAAATCAATAGGGTTCCAGATTCTCCTAAGGACCATGTATGTACCAAGTTCGGTCAAAATACATTGAAGGATGTTGATTCTAGAGTGTTCACAAGGATGTTACGCAGTAAAAATTTGACCCGGTGACATTGACCTTTGACCTTGAAAATCAATAGGGTTCCAGACTCTCCTAAGGATGTACCAAGTTTGGTCAAAATCCATTGAAGGATGTTGATTCTAGAGTGTTCACAAGGATGTTACACGGTAAAAAATTTATCCAGTGACCTTGACAATCAACAGGGTTCCAGATTCTCCTAAGGACTAAGTATGTACCAAGTTTAGTCAAAATCCATTGAAGAATGTTGATTCTAGAGTGTTTACAAGGATGTTACACGGTAAAAAAATTACCAAGTGACCTTGAAAATCAATAGGGTTCCAGACTCTCCTAAGGACTAAGTATGTACCAAGTTTAGTCAAAATCCATTGAAGAATGTTGATTCTAGAGTGTTCACAAGGATGTTATGCGGTAAAAATTTGACCTGGTGACCTTGACCTTTGACCTTGAAAATCAATAGGGTTCCAGATTCTCTTAAGGACTAAATATGATCCTAGAGTGTTCACAAGGATGTGACGGACGGACGGAAGGTAGCGTTACTATATCCCTTCGCAACTTCGTTGGCGAGGGGATAATAATAAGAAACGGAGCAAAAACAATAAGTCTCCCAAACTTTGTTTGGGAGACTTAATTAATAACTAGAATTGCCATTGCAAAGCAATAGCGGACATCACCCCACCCCATTATTTTGGTACCTCGGTTTCCATGGTAATGCCATTTTGAATTTTATCAACATGCCAAAAGCTTCCACACACTACGGTGAATATTCCTACAATGTTTCATGAAGTTTGATGAAAGAAATCAAAATTTTTTTTAAATCCCCCTTTTTTTATTTTCATGCCAACTGCGGCAAAGTCTGTCTTACCGATTCCGATTTTTTTGGCTTATCTCGTTCCACTAGATGTGGATGTTGTTCCTATCAGGTTTCATCAATTTCTGTTCGGCGAGTAACCCGCTATGATCATTTTTGTGTTTTTCATTTTTTTTGCATTTTGGCCGTTTCCATGGCAACGGCCGCCATTTTGACTTTTTTCAACCCCCCAAAGCTGCCACACACTACGGTAGATATTCCTATAAAGTTTCATGAAAGGAATCCAAATTTTTTTTAAATCCCCCCTTTTTTGTTTCCATGGCAACTACGGCAAAGTTTGTCCAACCGATTCCGATTTTTTTGGCTTATCTCGTTCCACTATATGTGGATGTTGTTCCTCTCAGGTTTCATCAATTTCTGTTCGGCGAGTAACCTGCTATGATCATTTTTGTGTTTTTCAATTTTTTTGCATTTTGGCCGTTTCCATGGCAAAGGCAGCCATTTTGAAAAAATCAACCCTTAATAGCACAACTTCACATGGCATATGATATTCCTACAAGGTTTCATAAAGTTTGATCAAGGCATCTCCGAGAAATCGAGCGGACAAAAATGTGTGGAAGAATAATAATAAGAATAATAAGAATAATAATAATAGTGAAAAAGAAACGTAGAATAGCAATACATCACCCGACAGCAGTCGGGGTGATGTAATAACAAGATATGATTATAATCTAACGATTATGAAGTCTCCCAAACCGGCCACTGACAACAGGCTTAAAAAAAAATTAAAAGCTACCTTTGAAATCGAACAATGTTGAATTTTTGCGGTATTGTGGTGGTCATTTTGAAAACGGAGACCGGTAGAAATTTTTCGATATCGGGAATCAATTCAGGACGTTGTAATTGAACAATGTTGAATTTGTGCGGTATTGTGGTGGCCATTTTGAAAATGGCGACTGGTAGAAATTTTTCGATGTCAGGAATCAATTCGGGACATCATAATCTACCCACATATGAAATGTCGTTGAAATCGGACAATGTTGAATTTATGTGGTATTGTGGTGGCCATTTTGAAAATGGCGACCGGTAGAAATTTTTCGATGTCAGGAATCAATTCAGGACATCACAATCTACCCACATATCAAATTTTGATAATATCGGACAATGTTGAATTTTTGCGGTATTGTGGCAGCCATTTTGAAAATGGCAACCATTAGAAATTTTTCAATGTTGGGACATCATTATCTACCCACATATCAAATTTTGATGATATCGGACAATGTTGAATTTTTACCGCCCATATTCTATGCCATGTTTTGGCAGCCATTTTGAAAATGGCAGACATCTCGAAAATTTTTAAAATGTAGAATGGTGACCTATCACTATGTCAAATTTTATGTGTCTATCATTATCTATTTAGAAGTTATCAACATTAATGTACGAAATTTCAACTTTCCCAAAAGATTCTATAGTAACCCCCACCCCCTTTGAACCCCTCAAAATATGACTTTATCACAAAGCTGAAAACTTTAGGACCAACTAGAAATATATATCTATAACTCCACCAAGTTTCATGAAATTCTGTCCAGTAGTTCCTGAGATCTGCCGTGGACAAGTTCACGTGCCAAAGAAAGAAAGGAGAAAGAGAATAAGAAGAATAATAATAATAATAAGAAGAAACGGAGCAAAAACAATAAGTCTCCCAAACTTTTGGGAGACTTAATAATAATAATAATAACCAGAGGCTCTCAAGAGCCTGTATCGTTCACCTGGTAATAAAAAAAACCAATTGGTCCTATGTAAAAACTATGTCCTGTGTCATCTTGGAATTACGATCAACATAAAAAACACAAAGTTTGTAAAGGACCTTCCAATGATTGATGCACAGTTTAGGTTCAATCAGTGCAATAGCTTCAGAGAAGAATATATTTCTGTATTTTCCCCATATGGTTCTGTGTTAATACTATGACCTGTGGTGGCAGCCATCTTGGATTTCCGAACGGCATAAAAAACAGGACCTTCCAATGATCATTCCTGGGCAGTTTGGTTTCAGAGAAGAAGCTTTTGAAACATTTTTCCCATAGGGTCCAATGTTAAACTAAATCCTGCCGTAGCCGCCATTTTGAATTTCATATCAGAATAAAAAACGTATATTTTGTAGAGGACCATTCAATGAACATTCATGCACAGTTTGGCTTTAATCATATTTGTAGTTTCTGAGAAGAAGGCATTTGAACATTTTCCCATAGGGTCCAATGTTAATCTATGTCCTGCGGTGGTGGCCATCTTGGATTTCCGATCGGCATAAAAAACACACACCTTGTAGAGGACCTTCCAATGATCATTCCTGGGCAGTTTGGTTTCAATTATCCAAGTGGTTTCAGAGAAGAAGCGTTTTGAAACATTTTTTCCATAGGGTCCAATGTTAAACTAAGTCCTCCCGTAGCCGCCATTTTGAATTTCATATCGGAACAAAAAACGTAAAGTTTGTAGAGGACCATCCAATGTACACACATATGGACAGTTTGGCTTTAATCATATTTGTAGTTTCTGAGAAGAAGGCATTTGAATATTTTCCCATAGGGTCCAATGTTAATCTATGTCCTGCGGTGGTGGCCATCTTGGATTTCCGATCGGCATAAAAAAACAGAAACTTTGTAGAGGACCTTCCAATGATCATTCCTGGGCAGTTTAGATTCAACTGTCCAAGTGGTTTCAGAGAAGAAGCGTTTTGAAACATTTTTCCCATAGGGTCCAATGTTAAACTAAGTCCTGCCGTAGCCGCCATTTTGAATTTCATATCGGAACAAAAAACCTAACGTTTGTAGAGGACCATCCAATGAACATTCATGTACAGTTTGGCTTTAATAATATTTGTAGTTTCTGAGAAGAAGGCATTTGAACATTTTCCCATAGGGTCCAATGTTAATCTATGTATTGTGGTGGCGGCCATCTTGGATTTCCGATCGGCATAAAAAACATAAAATTTGTAGAGGACCTTCCAATGATCATTCCTGGACAGTTTGGTTTCAACTGTTCTAGTGGTTTCAGAGAAAAAGCGTTTTCAAACATTTCCCCCATAGGGTCCAATGTTAAGCTAAGTCCTGCCGTAGCCGCCATTTTGAATTTCATATCGGAACAAAAAACGTAAAGTTTGTAGAGGACCATCCAATGAACATTCTTGTACAGTTTGGCTTTAATCATATTTGTAGTTTCTGAGAAGAAGGCATTTGAACATTTTCCCATAGGGTCCAATGTTAATCTATGTCCTGCGGTGGTGGCCATCTTGGATTTCCGATCGGCATAAAAAACACACACCTTGTAGAGGACCTTCCAATGATCATTCCTGGGCAGTTTGGTTTCAATTATCCAAGTGGTTTCAGAGAAGAAGCGTTTTGAAACATTTTTCCCATAGGGTCCAATGTTAAACTAAGTCCTGCCGTAGCCGCTATTTTGAATTTTATATCGGAACAAAAAACGCAAAGTTTGTAGAGGACCATCTAATGAACATTCATGTACAGTTTGGCTTTAATCATATTTGTAGTTTCTGAGTAGAAGGCATTTGAATATTTTCCCATAGGGTCCAATGTTAATCTATGTCCTGCGGTGGCGGCCATCTTGGATTTCTGACCGGCATAAAAAACGGAAAATTTGTAGAGGACCTTCCAATGATCATTCCTGGGCAGTTTGGTTTCAACTGTCCAAGTGGTTTCAGAGAAGAAGCATTTTGAAACATTTTTCCCATAGGGTCCAATGTTAAACTAAGTTCTGCCGTAGCCGCCATTTTGAATTTCATATCGGAACAAAAAACCTTAAGATTGTAGAGGACCATCCAATGAACATTCATGTACAGTTTGGCTTTAATCATATTTGTAGTTTCTGAGAAGAAGGCATTTGAACATTTTCCCATAGGGTCCAATGTTAATCTATGTATTGCGGTGGCGGCCATCTTGGATTTCCGATCAGCATAAAAAACATAAAATTTCTAGAGGACCTTCCAATGATCATTCCTAGGCAGTTTGGTTTCAATTATCCAAGTGGTTTCAGAGAAGAAGCGTTTTGAAACATTTTTCCCATAGGGTTGAATGTTAAACTAAGTCCTGCCGTAGCCGCCATTTTGAATTTCATACCAGAACAAAAAACGTAAAGTTTGTAGAGGACCATCTAATGAACATTCATGTACAGTTTGGCTTTAATCATATTTGTAGTTTCTGAGTAGAAGGCATTTGAATATTTTCCCATAGGGTCCAATGTTAATCTATGTTCTGCGGTGGCGGCCATCTTGGATTTCCGACCGGCATAAAAAACAGAAAATTTGTAGAGGACCTTCCAATGATCATTCCTGGGCAGTTTGGTTTCAACTGTCCAAGTGGTTTCAGAGAAGAAGCATTTTGAAACATTTTTCCCATAGGGTCCAATGTTAAACTAAGTCCTGCCGTAGCCGCCATTTTGAATTTCATATCGGAACAAAAAACGTACAGTTTGTAGAGGACCATCCAATGAACATTCATGTACAGTTTGGCTTTAATAATATTTGTAGTTTCTGAGAAGAAGTCATTTGAACATTTTCCCATAGGGTCCAATGTTAATCTATGTCCTGCGGTGGCGGCCATCTTGGATTTCTGACCGGCATAAAAAACATAAAATTTGTAGAGGACCTTCCAATGATTATGCCTGGGCAGTTTGGTTTCAACTGTCCAAGTGGTTTCAGAGAAGAAGCATTTTGAAACATTTTTCCCATAGGGTCCAATGTTAAACTAAGTCCTGCCGTAGCCGCCATTTTTAATTTCATATCGGAACAAAAAACCTTAAGATTGTAGAGGACCATCCAATGAACATTCATGTACAGTTTGGCTTTAATCATATTTGTAGTTTCTGAGAAGAAGGCATTTGAACATTTTCCCATAGGGTCCAATGTTAATCTATGTCCTGCGATGGCGGCCATCTTGGATTTCCGATCGGCATAAAAAACAGTAACTTGGTAAAGGACATTCCAATGATCATTCCTTTACAGTTTGGGTTCAGTCAGTTCATTAGTTTCGGAGAAGAAGATCTTTGAAATTTCAGCCAATCAGAGCATATTATTGGCCCTGGCAGCCATATTGAATATCCGACTGGAACGAAAAACAGTAACTTTGTAGAGGACCATCCAAGGAACATTCCTGCTAAGTTCGGTTCCAATCGGCCAAGTGGTTTCGGAGAAGAAGCTTGAAATGTGAAAAGTTTACAGACGACAGACGACAGACGACGGACGCCAAGTGATGGCAATAGTTCACATGGACCTTTGGTCCAGGTGAACTAATAAGAAACGGAGCAAAAACAATAAGTCTCCCAAACTTTGTTGTTTGGGAGACTTAATTAATGACAAGCAAATTTAAAGTAAAGTATAATTATATCTTAGCCATTTTATTTGAAAATTAACAAATTAGCATATCAAATATTTAGAAAGAAAATGAATTATTCACCTATTTCTTGAAAGATACATTTACAAATGTATCTTATACATTCTCCAGTAGAACGGAAAAAATTAACATAAATCTTATTTTTTTTCAAAATACTTGTGCACCAATAGTTTTAAAACATCAACAAGTTTCTTATTAAATTTTTTTAAAATAACAAAATATGTTGTATATTAAAATAGCAAGTTGTAATCATTAAAATATGCTACCATAACATTAAGATACTAAAGGGGCAGAATCTTTATGCTTGTCAAAAAATCAATTTCTATCATATCACAGCTGTTTAAAAAAAAATATGCTTTGATTACCTCCCTTTGATCACTCTTTTTTTTAAACAGACAGACAACTATAATTTGATTACAAAATAAGACTGCTTATATTAATACAATTATGTACAACATTATTTTATCCAACCTTTGCTACCATTACAAAGTAGTAAACAGATTATTGTTTATTTGTGAACATTCTGTTTGAAGCTCCTGATATTGCAAGTATCCCATGTGACACAGAAAATATTGGTAGTAACTAGGTATAAAACACTTTGTTATTTTTTAAGTATTCGGTATTTTTTTATTTATCTGAGATTACTAAAATAAGTAAACCAATGTTAGAACCCGTAGATGTATGCTATTTTTAATAACTTGAATCATGTGATATATATTTAAGACTCAGTTGTGTACATAGCATGATGTACCAGGTTGAGTGTCCAATGAATATACAGTATTATTCTATATATCATAAAAAAAAGTTGTATATCTGGTTATTTTGTAGCATTTTACCATAAAAAAAATGAATACCACAATCTTCACAATAAAGTTTATGTCAACTGCATGTATTTGTGAATTACATTCAAAATTATATTTTTAGATGACTCGTCTAAATAATAAAATGGCAAAAAAAGCCAAAATGGAAATTTCCTAATATATTATTTCTAAGTTATTTGGTATTAGAATTTAATAGTTGATCTTTACAATGATGTCTGTTTGTAAATACCACAGACAACATTGAAACTAACATAAATATTATATAACATGTTTGTTTCAATAATTTTTATTTGTTCAAATTCTATATTTTTTATTTATGACTGTTGTTGATATGAACATCAAACTACTTTTGTTTTCAATACTGACCAAATTTCTTTACTACAAAATGTTAATTAGAAGCCTTCTTTATAAATTAAGTGATAATTTTAGGTACTTACAGGGTTCAAAAGTGAAAGTGAATCATTCAGTGAAGAAGTATGTTGATATCTTATATACTTTCACTTTATTACATTTGGTACAAAAAATGACCAGAAGTTGACAGAATCGATACTACTTCATAACAAATGCATTTTAAACAATTGCAGCTATACAAAAATCCAATCATAAATCTACAATGATGGGTTAATAATGAATGGTAATAAATGTTCTATGTATTAATATTATGTACCGATGATCCCCAAATATCCCTTTTCCTGTTTATGGTTAGGGGTATGGGAATTTCCCCAACATGCTCCATCTAAAATATATATACTCACTAAAGCTAAGAAAATTCTTTGTGGCTTTAGAAATCAATAAAGTTTATATCAACTCAACTATAGAAACAAATGGTCTACATAAATAAAATTATTATGTGTATTATAAAAACTTGGATATTTAAAAAATATATATCAATTTCTAATTATTTTTTTTCAAATTCACAAATCTCTAAATATTTTGCAAAATGATATAAAATTTAGTTTTTCAAGTTTGATATTATTTTATTTCAATCAATGAAAACAATTTTTTTTCTCACTAAAATATCCAATTTTATAATAGAAGCTACTCGTATATTAACCAATTCCAAAGGATTTTCATATTCCCTGCTTGACATGCATTATAATAAAAAAATTTAGCATAGTAATTTCACACATGATTGTACATGTGTGACAGGCATATTTGATATGAAATACCTATGTGAGATTCATGCATCTCACATCATATGACCTTTTGTTGGAGCCACAATGCGAAAAACGTAGCGTCCTAATGTGAAACATTGCAAAAACAAGAAATAAAACTAAAATGCATATAAATATTTCTAATATTGAATTTATCTTTTACTAACCTACAAATATATGCAATAAAGGCAAAAGTGAATAACTGGTAACAGCATATACCCAGGTTGATATGGCATTATCAGTTAAATCTGGGTCATCATTCCATATCAGTTTGCCCCTATTTTTAGATCAATTAATTGATATATAATAAAATAATCAAATCATGACCTTTTCCATATCAGCCTGGTTTTCATCATATTAGTTTGCCTCAGGAAGAAATTGGCTTCCCTGGATGATAAGCAGACTGATTTGGAAAAGGTAATGTTTTAATCTGTAAATAATTTATGCTATTTGGCCACCAATTATGAATTATCTTAAGCTAATTTTATGTTTAATAAGTTAGATTATAGATATTGTTTGCACTTTTCAAATTTCTTTATATCTACTACATATATAACCTCTGCCTGTGACCACTAAGGTTTGTGGTACAGAGGATAAAAGAACACAAGGAAGAAGGAAGACAACATTATAGGTACATAAACAGCTGCAGTGAAAGATGTTATAAATGTAAGGTCGTAGAGTAAACACTTGTCTTTTTTTGTCACAAACAACTTTAAAATTGTTATTTTTTAACCTGAAAATTTAAACTTTCATAGTAATTTTGGAGTTAAATGGGTTAATAAATAACAGAAACAGGCAATAATTTCTGATAAATAGTTTGGGGAGGCAATGTTTGGAAAATAAGGCAAGTGAAAATAAGAATATAAAATTAACTTGAACTGTCTTAAAGACATGCTTGCTCTTTCTACTTTTTTGAAGTCTTTAAATAAAAACAAAATTTTCTCTCTATATGAATAATTCTTGATCACGGATGATATTTCTACCTGTCAAAATTGGATTCCAACATTATAAATATCATTGATTATACGGTAGTCCCTATTATAAGGACACTCCCACCAAAGGTCACCCCTCTTGTTAGTCTAGATTTCAGGTAGTCCCTCTTATAAGGCCACTTCCACCAAAGGTCGCCCCTCTTGTCAATCTAGATTTCAGGTAGTCCCTCTTATAAGGCCACTCTCACCAAAGGTTGCCCCTCTTGTCAGTCCAGATTTCAGGTAGTCCCTCTTATAAGGCCACTCCCACCAAAGGTCGCCCCTCTTGTCAGTCTAGATTTCAGGTAGTCCCTCTTATAAGGCCACTCCCACGAAAGTTCACCCCTCTTGTCAGTCTAGATTTCAGGTAGTCCCTCTTATAAGCACACTCTCACCAAAGACCACCCCTCTTGTCAGTCCAGATTTCAGGTAGTCCCTCTTATAAGCACACTCTCACCAAAGACCACCCCTCTTGTCAGTTCAGATTTCAGATAGTCACTCTTATAAAGGCACTACCATCAAAGACCACCCCTCTTGTCAGTCCAGATTTCAGGTAGTCACTCTTATAAGGCCACTCCCACCAAAGACCACCCCTCTTGTCAGTCCAGATTTCAGGTAGTCACTCTTATAAAGACACTACCATCAAAGGCCACCCCTCTTGTCAGTTCAGATTTCAGGTAATCCCTCTTATAAGCACACTCCCACCAAAGACCACTCCTCTTGTCAGTCCAGATTTCAGGTAGTCACTCTTATAAAGACACTACCACCAAAGACCACCCCTCTTGTCAGTCCAGATTTCAGGTAGTCACTCTTATAAAGACACTACCATCAAAGGCCACCCCTCTTGTCAGTTCAGATTTCAGGTAGTCCCTCTTATAAGCACACTCCCATCAAAGACCACTCCTCTTGTCAGTCCAGATTTCAGGTAGTCACTCTTATAAGGACACTACCATCAAAGACCACCCCTCTTGTCAGTCCAGATTTCAGGTAGTCACTCTTATGAGGCCACTCCCACCAAAGACCACCCCTCTTGTCAGTCCAGATTTCAGGTAGTCACTCTTATAAAGACACTACCATCAAAGGCCACCCCTCTTGTCAGTTCAGATTTCAGGTAATCCCTCTTATAAGCACACTCCCACCAAAGACCACTCCTCTTGTCAGTCCAGATTTCAGGTAGTCACTCTTATAAAGACACTACCACCAAAGACCACCCCTCTTGTCAGTCCAGATTTCAGGTAGTCACTCTTATAAAGACACTACCATCAAAGGCCACCCCTCTTGTCAGTTCAGATTTCAGGTAGTCCCTCTTATAAGCACACTCCCATCAAAGACCACTCCTCTTGTCAGTCCAGATTTCAGGTAGTCACTCTTATAAGGACACTACCACCAAAGACCACCCCTCTTGTCAGTCCAGATTTCAGGTAGTCACTCTTATGAGGCCACTCCCACCAAAGACCACCCCTCTTGTCAGTCCAGATTTCAGGTAGTCACTCTTATAAAGGCACTACCATCAAAGACCACCCCTCTTGTCAGTCCAGATTTCAGGTAGTCACTCTTATAAAGACACTACCATCAAAGGCCACCCCTCTTGTCAGTCCAGATTTCAGGTAGTCACTCTTATAAGGATACTCCCACCAAAGACCACCCCTCTTGTCAGTCCAGATTTCAGGTAGTCACTCTTATAAGGACACTACCACCAAAGACCACCCCTCTTGTCAGTCCAGATTTCAGATAGTCCATCTTATAAGGCCACTCCCACCAAAGACCACCCCTCTTGTCAGTCCAGATTTCAGGTAGTCACTCTTATAAAGACACTACCATCAAAGACCACCCCTCTTGTCAGTCCAGATTTCAGGTAGTCACTCTTATAAGGACACTACCATCAAAGACCACCCCTCTTGTCAGTCCAGATTTCAGGTAGTCACTCTTATAAGGACACTACCATCAAAGACCACCCCTCTTGTCAGTCCAGATTTCAGATAGTCCATCTTATAAGGCCACTCCCACCAAAGACCACCCCTCTTGTCAGTCCAGATTTCAGGTAGTCACTCTTATAAAGACACTACCATCAAAGACCACCCCTCTTGTCAGTCCAGATTTCAGATAGTCACTCTTATAAAGACACTACCATCAAAGACCACCCCTCTTGTCAGTCCAGATTTCAGGTAGTCACTCTTATAAAGACACTACCATCAAAGACCACCCCTCTTGTCAGTCCAGATTTCAGATAGTCACTCTTATAAAGACACTACCATCAAAGACCACCCCTCTTGTCAGTTCAGATTTCAGATAGTCACTCTTATAAAGGCACTACCATCAAAGACCACCCCTCTTGTCAGTTCTGATTTCAGATAGTCACTCTTATAAAGACACTACCATCAAAGACCACCCCTCTTGTCAGTTCAGATTTCAGATAGTCACTCTTATAAAGACACTACCATCAAAGACCACCCCTCTTGTCAGTTCAGATTTCAGATAGTCACTCTTATAAAGGCACTACCATCAAAGACCACCCCTCTTGTCAGTTCAGATTTCAGATAGTCACTCTTATAAAGGCACTACCATCAAAGACCACCCCTCTTGTCAGTTCAGATTTCAGATAGTCACTCTTATAAAGGCACTACCATCAAAGACCGCCCCTCTTGTCAGTACAGATTTCAGATAGTCACTCTTATAAAGACACTACCATCAAAGACCACCCCTCTTGTCAGTCCAGATTTCAGGTAGTCACTCTTATAAAGGCACTACCATCAAAGACCACCCCTCTTGTCAGTCCAGATTTCAGATAGTCACTCTTATAAAGGCACTACCATCAAAGACCACCCCTCTTGTCAGATCAGATTTCAGATAGTCACTCTTATAAAGACACTACCATCAAAGACCACCCCTCTTGTCAGCTCAGATTTCAGATAGTCACTCTTATAAAGACACTACCATCAAAGACCACCCCTCTTGTCAGTCCAGATTTCAGATAGTCACTTTATAAAGACCACCCCTCTTGTCAGTTCAGATTTCAGGTAGTCACTCTTATAAAGACACTACCATCAAAGGCCACCCCTCTTGTCAGTCCACATTTCAGGTAGTCACTCTTATAAAGACACTACCATCAAAGACCACCCCTCTTGTCAGTCCACATTTCAGGTAGTCACTCTTATAAAGACACTACCATCAAAGACCACCCCTCTTGTCAGTCCAGATTTCAGGTAGTCACTCTTATAAGGACACTACCATCAAAGACCACCCCTCTTGTCAGTCCAGATTTCAGGTAGTCACTCTTATAAAGGCACTACCATCAAAGACCACCCCTCTTGTCAGTCCAGATTTCAGGTAGTCACTCTTATAAAGACACTACCATCAAAGACCACCCCTCTTGTCAGTTCAGATTTCAGGTAGTCACTCTTATAAAGACACTACCATCAAAGACCACCCCTCTTGTCAGTCCAGATTTCAGGTAGTCACTCTTATAAAGGCACTACCATCAAAGACCACCCCTCTTGTCAGTTCAGATTTCAGGTAGTCACTCTTATAAAGGCACTACCATCAAAGACCACCCCTCTTGTCAGTTCAGATTTCAGATAGTCACTCTTATAAAGACACTACCATCAAAGACCACCCCTCTTGTCAGTTCAGAAATCAGATAGTCACTCTTATAAAGACACTACCACCAAAGACCACCCCTCTTGTCAGTCCAGATTTCAGGTAGTCACTCTTATAAAGACACTACCATCAAAGACCACCCCTCTTGTCAGTCCAGATTTCAGGTAGTCACTCTTATAAAGGCACTACCATCAAAGACCACCCCTCTTGTCAGTCCAGATTTCAGATAGTCACTCTTATAAGGACACTACCATCAAAGACCACCCCTCTTGTCAGTTCAGATTTCAGATAGTCACTCTTATAAAGACACTACCATCAAAGGCCACCCCTCTTGTCAGTCCAGATTTCAGGTAGTCACTCTTAGAAAGGCACTACCATCAAAGGCCACCCCTCTTGTCAGTTCAGATTTCAGGTAGTCACTCTTATAAAGACACTACCATCAAAGACCACCCCTCTTGTCAGTCCAGATTTCAGATAGTCACTCTTATAAAGACACTACCATCAAAGGCCACCCTTCTTGTCAGTCCAGATTTCAGGTAGTCACTCTTATAAAGACACTACCATCAAAGACCACCCCTCTTGTCAGTCCAGATTTCAGGTAGTCACTCTTATAAAGGCACTACCATCAAAGACCACCCCTCTTGTCAGTCCAGATTTCAGGTAGTCACTCTTATAAAGACACTACCATCAAAGACCACCCCTCTTGTCAGTCCAGATTTCAGGTAGTCACTCTTATAAGGACACTACCATCAAAGACCACCCCTCTTGTCAGTCCAGATTTCAGGTAGTCACTCTTATAAAGGCACTACCATCAAAGACCACCCCTCTTGTCAGTCCAGATTTCAGGTAGTCACTCTTATAAAGACACTACCATCAAAGACCACCCCTCTTGTCAGTTCAGATTTCAGGTAGTCACTCTTATAAAGACACTACCATCAAAGACCACCCCTCTTGTCAGTCCAGATTTCAGGTAGTCACTCTTATAAAGGCACTACCATCAAAGACCACCCCTCTTGTCAATTCAGATTTCAGGTAGTCACTCTTATAAAGGCACTACCATCAAAGACCACCCCTCTTGTCAGTTCAGATTTCAGATAGTCACTCTTATAAAGACACTACCATCAAAGACCACCCCTCTTGTCAGTTCAGATTTCAGATAGTCACTCTTATAAAGACACTACCACCAAAGACCACCCCTCTTGTCAGTCCAGATTTCAGGTAGTCACTCTTATAAAGACACTACCATCAAAGACCACCCCTCTTGTCAGTCCAGATTTCAGGTAGTCACTCTTATAAAGGCACTACCATCAAAGACCACCCCTCTTGTCAGTCCAGATTTCAGATAGTCACTCTTATAAGGACACTACCATCAAAGACCACCCCTCTTGTCAGTTCAGATTTCAGATAGTCACTCTTATAAAGACACTACCATCAAAGGCCACCCCTCTTGTCAGTCCAGATTTCAGGTAGTCACTCTTAGAAAGGCACTACCATCAAAGGCCACCCCTCTTGTCAGTTCAGATTTCAGGTAGTCACTCTTATAAAGACACTACCATCAAAGACCACCCCTCTTGTCAGTCCAGATTTCAGATAGTCACTCTTATAAAGACACTACCATCAAAGGCCACCCTTCTTGTCAGTCCAGATTTCAGGTAGTCACTCTTATAAAGACACTACCATCAAAGACCACCCCTCTTGTCAGTCCAGATTTCAGATAGTCACTCTTATAAAGACACTACCATCAAAGACCACCCCTCTTGTCAGTCCAGATTTCAGGTAGTCACTCTTATAAAGACACTACCATCAAAGACCACCCCTCTTGTCAGTCCAGATTTCAGGTAGTCACTCTTATAAAGACACTATCATCAAAGGCCACCCCTCTTGTCAGTCCAGATTTCAGGTAGTCACTCTTATAAAGACACTACCATCAAAGGCCACCCCTCTTGTCAGTCCAGATTTCAGGTAGTCACTCTTATAAAGGCACTACCATCAAAGGCCACCCCTCTTGTCAGTTCAGATTTCAGGTAGTCACTCTTATAAAGACACTACCATCAAAGACCACCCCTCTTGTCAGTCCAGATTTCAGATAGTCACTCTTATAAAGACACTACCATCAAAGGCCACCCTTCTTGTCAGTCCAGATTTCAGGTAGTCACTCTTATAAAGACACTACCATCAAAGGCCACCCCTCTTGTCAGTCCAGATTTCAGGTAGTCACTCTTATAAAGGCACTACCATCAAAGACCACCCCTCTTGTCAGTCTAGATTTCAGGTAGTCACTCTTATAAAGACACTACCATCAAAGACCACCCCTCTTGTCAGTCCAGATTTCAGGTAGTCACTCTTATAAAGACACTACCATCAAAGACCACCCCTCTTGTCAGTTCAGATTTCAGGTAGTCACTCTTATAAAGGCACTACCATCAAAGATCACCCCTCTTGTCAGTCCAGATTTCAGGTAGTCACTCTTATAAAGGCACTACCATCAAAGACCACCCCTCTTGTCAGTCCAGATTTCAGATAGTCACTCTTATAAAGACACTACCATCAAAGGCCACCCTTCTTGTCAGTCCAGATTTCAGGTAGTCACTCTTATAAAGACACTACCATCAAAGACCACCCCTCTTGTCAGTCCAGATTTCAGATAGTCACTCTTATAAAGACACTACCATCAAAGACCACCCCTCTTGTCAGTCCAGATTTCAGGTAGTCACTCTTATAAAGACACTACCATCAAAGACCACCCCTCTTGTCAGTCCAGATTTCAGGTAGTCACTCTTATAAAGACACTACCACCAAAGACCACCCCTCTTGTCAGTCCAGATTTCAGGTAGTCACTCTTATAAAGACACTACCATCAAAGACCACCCCTCTTGTCAGTCCAGATTTCAGGTAGTCACTCTTATAAAGGCACTACCATCAAAGACCACCCCTCTTGTCAGTCCAGATTTCAGGTAGTCACTCTTATAAAGACACTACCATCAAAGACCACCCCTCTTGTCAGTCCAGATTTCAGGTAGTCACTCTTATAAGGACACTACCATCAAAGACCACCCCTCTTGTCAGTCCAGATTTCAGGTAGTCACTCTTATAAAGGCACTACCATCAAAGACCACCCCTCTTGTCAGTCCAGATTTCAGGTAGTCACTCTTATAAAGACACTACCATCAAAGACCACCCCTCTTGTCAGTTCAGATTTCAGGTAGTCACTCTTATAAAGACACTACCATCAAAGACCACCCCTCTTGTCAGTCCAGATTTCAGGTAGTCACTCTTATAAAGGCACTACCATCAAAGACCACCCCTCTTGTCAGTTCAGATTTCAGGTAGTCACTCTTATAAAGGCACTACCATCAAAGACCACCCCTCTTGTCAGTTCAGATTTCAGATAGTCACTCTTATAAAGACACTACCATCAAAGACCACCCCTCTTGTCAGTTCAGATTTCAGATAGTCACTCTTATAAAGACACTACCATCAAAGACCACCCCTCTTGTCAGTCCAGATTTCAGGTAGTCACTCTTATAAAGGCACTACCATCAAAGACCACCCCTCTTGTCAGTCCAGATTTCAGATAGTCACTCTTATAAGGACACTACCATCAAAGACCACCCCTCTTGTCAGTTCAGATTTCAGATAGTCATTCTTATAAAGACACTACCATCAAAGACCACCCCTCTTGTCAGTCCAGATTTCAGGTAGTCACTCTTATAAAGGCACTACCATCAAAGACCACCCCTCTTGTCAGTCCAGATTTCAGATAGTCACTCTTATAAGGACACTACCATCAAAGACCACCCCTCTTGTCAGTTCAGATTTCAGATAGTCACTCTTATAAAGACACTACCATCAAAGGCCACCCCTCTTGTCAGTCCAGATTTCAGGTAGTCAATCTTAGAAAGGCACTACCATCAAAGGCCACCCCTCTTGTCAGTTCAGATTTCAGGTAGTCACTCTTATAAAGACACTACCATCAAAGACCACCCCTCTTGTCAGTCCAGATTTCAGATAGTCACTCTTATAAAGACACTACCATCAAAGACCACCCCTCTTGTCAGTCCAGATTTCAGATAGTCACTCTTATAAAGACACTACCATCAAAGGCCACCCTTCTTGTCAGTCCAGATTTCAGGTAGTCACTCTTATAAAGACACTACCATCAAAGACCACCCCTCTTGTCAGTCCAGATTTCAGGTAGTCACTCTTATAAAGACACTACCATCAAAGACCACCCCTCTTGTCAGTCCAGATTTCAGGTAGTCACTCTTATAAAGACACTACCACCAAAGACCACCCCTCTTGTCAGTCCAGATTTCAGGTAGTCACTCTTATAAAGACACTACCATCAAAGACCACCCCTCTTGTCAGTCCAGATTTCAGGTAGTCACTCTTATAAAGGCACTACCATCAAAGACCACCCCTCTTGTCAGTCCAGATTTCAGGTAGTCACTCTTATAAAGACACTACCATCAAAGACCACCCCTCTTGTCAGTCCAGATTTCAGGTAGTCACTCTTATAAGGACACTACCATCAAAGACCACCCCTCTTGTCAGTCCAGATTTCAGGTAGTCACTCTTATAAAGACACTACCATCAAAGACCACCCCTCTTGTCAGTTCAGATTTCAGGTAGTCACTCTTATAAAGACACTACCATCAAAGACCACCCCTCTTGTCAGTCCAGATTTCAGGTAGTCACTCTTATAAAGGCACTACCATCAAAGACCACCCCTCTTGTCAGTTCAGATTTCAGGTAGTCACTCTTATAAAGGCACTACCATCAAAGACCACCCCTCTTGTCAGTTCAGATTTCAGATAGTCACTCTTATAAAGACACTACCATCAAAGACCACCCCTCTTGTCAGTTCAGATTTCAGATAGTCACTCTTATAAAGACACTACCATCAAAGACCACCCCTCTTGTCAGTCCAGATTTCAGGTAGTCACTCTTATAAAGGCACTACCATCAAAGACCACCCCTCTTGTCAGTCCAGATTTCAGATAGTCACTCTTATAAGGACACTACCATCAAAGACCACCCCTCTTGTCAGTTCAGATTTCAGATAGTCACTCTTATAAAGACACTACCATCAAAGACCACCCCTCTTGTCAGTCCAGATTTCAGGTAGTCACTCTTATAAAGGCACTACCATCAAAGACCACCCCTCTTGTCAGTCCAGATTTCAGATAGTCACTCTTATAAGGACACTACCATCAAAGACCACCCCTCTTGTCAGTTCAGATTTCAGATAGTCACTCTTATAAAGACACTACCATCAAAGGCCACCCCTCTTGTCAGTCCAGATTTCAGGTAGTCACTCTTAGAAAGGCACTACCATCAAAGGCCACCCCTCTTGTCAGTTCAGATTTCAGGTAGTCACTCTTATAAAGACACTACCATCAAAGACCACCCCTCTTGTCAGTCCAGATTTCAGATAGTCACTCTTATAAAGACACTACCATCAAAGACCACCCCTCTTGTCAGTCCAGATTTCAGGTAGTCACTCTTATAAAGACACTACCATCAAAGACCACCCCTCTTGTCAGTCCAGATTTCAGGTAGTCACTCTTATAAAGACACTACCACCAAAGACCACCCCTCTTGTCAGTCCAGATTTCAGGTAGTCACTCTTATAAAGACACTACCATCAAAGACCACCCCTCTTGTCAGTCCAGATTTCAGGTAGTCACTCTTATAAAGGCACTACCATCAAAGACCACCCCTCTTGTCAGTCCAGATTTCAGGTAGTCACTCTTATAAAGACACTACCATCAAAGACCACCCCTCTTGTCAGTCCAGATTTCAGGTAGTCACTCTTATAAGGACACTACCATCAAAGACCACCCCTCTTGTCAGTCCAGATTTCAGGTAGTCACTCTTATAAAGGCACTACCATCAAAGACCACCCCTCTTGTCAGTCCAGATTTCAGGTAGTCACTCTTATAAAGACACTACCATCAAAGACCACCCCTCTTGTCAGTTCAGATTTCAGGTAGTCACTCTTATAAAGACACTACCATCAAAGACCACCCCTCTTGTCAGTCCAGATTTCAGGTAGTCACTCTTATAAAGGCACTACCATCAAAGACCACCCCTCTTGTCAGTTCAGATTTCAGGTAGTCACTCTTATAAAGGCACTACCATCAAAGACCACCCCTCTTGTCAGTTCAGATTTCAGATAGTCACTCTTATAAAGACACTACCATCAAAGACCACCCCTCTTGTCAGTTCAGATTTCAGATAGTCACTCTTATAAAGACACTACCACCAAAGACCACCCCTCTTGTCAGTCCAGATTTCAGGTAGTCACTCTTATAAAGACACTACCATCAAAGACCACCCCTCTTGTCAGTCCAGATTTCAGGTAGTCACTCTTATAAAGGCACTACCATCAAAGACCACCCCTCTTGTCAGTCCAGATTTCAGATAGTCACTCTTATAAGGACACTACCATCAAAGACCACCCCTCTTGTCAGTTCAGATTTCAGATAGTCACTCTTATAAAGACACTACCATCAAAGGCCACCCCTCTTGTCAGTCCAGATTTCAGGTAGTCACTCTTAGAAAGGCACTACCATCAAAGGCCACCCCTCTTGTCAGTTCAGATTTCAGGTAGTCACTCTTATAAAGACACTACCATCAAAGACCACCCCTCTTGTCAGTCCAGATTTCAGATAGTCACTCTTATAAAGACACTACCATCAAAGGCCACCCTTCTTGTCAGTCCAGATTTCAGGTAGTCACTCTTATAAAGACACTACCATCAAAGACCACCCCTCTTGTCAGTCCAGATTTCAGATAGTCACTCTTATAAAGACACTACCATCAAAGACCACCCCTCTTGTCAGTCCAGATTTCAGGTAGTCACTCTTATAAAGACACTACCATCAAAGACCACCCCTCTTGTCAGTCCAGATTTCAGGTAGTCACTCATATAAAGACACTATCATCAAAGGCCACCCCTCTTGTCAGTCCAGATTTCAGGTAGTCACTCTTATAAAGACACTACCATCAAAGGCCACCCCTCTTTTCAGTCCAGATTTCAGGTAGTCACTCTTATAAAGGCACTACCATCAAAGGCCACCCCTCTTGTCAGTTCAGATTTCAGGTAGTCACTCTTATAAAGACACTACCATCAAAGACCACCCCTCTTGTCAGTCCAGATTTCAGATAGTCACTCTTATAAAGACACTACCATCAAAGGCCACCCTTCTTGTCAGTCCAGATTTCAGGTAGTCACTCTTATAAAGACACTACCATCAAAGGCCACCCCTCTTGTCAGTCCAGATTTCAGGTAGTCACTCTTATAAAGGCACTACCATCAAAGACCACCCCTCTTGTCAGTCCAGATTTCAGGTAGTCACTCTTATAAAGGCACTACCATCAAAGACCACCCCTCTTGTCAGTTCAGATTTCAGATAGTCACTCTTATAAAGACACTACCATCAAAGACCACCCCTCTTGTCAGTCCAGATTTCAGATAGTCACTCTTATAAAGACACTACCATCAAAGGCCACCCCTCTTGTCAGTCCAGATTTCAGATAGTCACTCTTATAAAGACACTACCATCAAAGACCACCCCTCTTGTCAGTTCAGATTTCAGGTAGTCACTCTTATAAAGGCACTACCATCAAAGACCACCCCTCTTGTCAGTCCAGATTTCAGATAGTCACTCTTATAAAGACACTACCATCAAAGACCACCCCTCTTGTCAGTCCAGATTTCAGGTAGTCACTCTTATAAAGACACTACCATCAAAGACCACCCCTCTTGTCAGTCCAGATTTCAGGTAGTCACTCTTATAAAGACACTACCATCAAAGGCCACCCCTCTTGTCAGTCCAGATTTCAGGTAGTCACTCTTATAAAGACACTACCATCAAAGGCCACCCCTCTTGTCAGTCCAGATTTCAGGTAGTCACTCTTATAAAGGCACTACCATCAAAGGCCACCCCTCTTGTCAGTTCAGATTTCAGGTAGTCACTCTTATAAAGACACTACCATCAAAGACCACCCCTCTTGTCAGTCCAGATTTCAGATAGTCACTCTTATAAAGACACTACCATCAAAGGCCACCCTTCTTGTCAGTCCAGATTTCAGGTAGTCACTCTTATAAAGACACTACCATCAAAGGCCACCCCTCTTGTCAGTCCAGATTTCAGGTAGTCACTCTTATAAAGGCACTACCATCAAAGACCACCCCTCTTGTCAGTCCAGATTTCAGGTAGTCACTCTTATAAAGACAGTACCATCAAAGACCACCCCTCTTGTCAGTCCAGATTTCAGGTAGTCACTCTTATAAAGACACTACCATCAAAGACCACCCCTCTTGTCAGTTCAGATTTCAGGTAGTCACTCTTATAAAGGCACTACCATCAAAGACCACCCCTCTTGTCAGTCCAGATTTCAGGTAGTCACTCTTATAAAGGCACTACCATCAAAGACCACCCCTCTTGTCAGTTCAGATTTCAGATAGTCACTCTTATAAAGACACTACCATCAAAGACCACCCCTCTTGTCAGTCCAGATTTCAGATAGTCACTCTTATAAAGACACTACCATCAAAGGCCACCCCTCTTGTCAGTCCAGATTTCAGATAGTCACTCTTATAAAGACACTACCATCAAAGACCACCCCTCTTGTCAGTCCAGATTTCAGGTAGTCACTCTTATAAAGGCCACTCCCACCAAAGACCACCCCTCTTGTCAGTCCAGATTTCAGGTAGTCACTCTTATAAAGACACTACCATCAAAGACCACCCCTCTTGTCAGTTCAGATTTCAGATAGTCACTCTTATAAAGGCACTACCATCAAAGACCACCCCTCTTGTCAGTCCAGATTTCAGGTAGTCCATCTTATAAGGCCACTCCCACCAAAGACCACCCCTCTTGTCAGTCCAGATTTCAGGTAGTCACTCTTATAAAGGCACTACCACCAAAGACCACCCCTCTTGTCAGTCCAGATTTCAGGTAGTCACTCTTATAAAGACACTACCATCAAAGACCACCCCTCTTGTCAGTTCAGATTTCAGATAGTCACTCTTATAAAGGCACTACCATCAAAGACCACCCCTCTTGTCAGTCCAGATTTCAGATAGTCACTCTTATAAAGACACTACCATCAAAGACCACCCCTCTTGTCAGTCCAGATTTCAGATAGTCACTCTTATAAAGACACTACCATCAAAGACCACCCCTCTTGTCAGTCCAGATTTCAGGTAGTCCATCTTATAAGGCCACTCCCACCAAAGACCACCCCTCTTGTCAGTCCAGATTTCAGGTAGTCACTCTTATAAAGGCACTACCACCAAAGACCACCCCTCTTGTCAGTCCAGATTTCAGGTAGTCACTCTTATAAAGACACTACCATCAAAGACCACCCCTCTTGTCAGTTCAGATTTCAGATAGTCACTCTTATAAAGGCACTACCATCAAAGACCACCCCTCTTGTCAGTCCAGATTTCAGATAGTCACTCTTATAAAGACACTACCATCAAAGACCACCCCTCTTGTCAGTCCAGATTTCAGATAGTCACTCTTATAAAGACACTACCATCAAAGACCACCCCTCTTGTCAGTTCAGATTTCAGGTAGTCACTCTTATAAGGACACTACCATCAAAGACCACCCCTCTTGTCAGTCCAGATTTCAGGTAGTCACTCTTATAAAGGCACTACCACCAAAGACCACCCTTCTTGTCAGTCCAGATTTCAGGTAGTCACTCTTATAAAGACACTACCATCAAAGACCACCCCTCTTGTCAGTTCAGATTTCAGATAGTCACTCTTATAAAGGCACTACCATCAAAGACCACCCCTCTTGTCAGTTCAGATTTCAGATAGTCACTCTTATAAAGACACTACCATCAAAGACCACCCCTCTTGTCAGTTCAGATTTCAGGTAGTCCATCTTATAAGGCCACTCCCACCAAAGACCACCCCTCTTGTCAGTCCAGATTTCAGGTAGTCACTCTTATAAAGGCACTACCACCAAAGACCACCCCTCTTGTCAGTCCAGATTTCAGGTAGTCACTCTTATAAAGACACTACCATCAAAGACCACCCCTCTTGTCAGTTCAGATTTCAGATAGTCACTCTTATAAAGGCACTACCATCAAAGACCACCCCTCTTGTCAGTCCAGATTTCAGATAGTCACTCTTATAAAGACACTACCATCAAAGACCACCCCTCTTGTCAGTCCAGATTTCAGGTAGTCACTCTTATAAAGACACTACCATCAAAGACCACCCCTCTTGTCAGTCCAGATTTCAGGTAGTCCATCTTATAAGGCCACTCCCACCAAAGACCACCCCTCTTGTCAGTCCAGATTTCAGATAGTCACTCTTATAAAGACACTACCATCAAAGACCACCCCTCTTGTCAGTCCACATTTCAGGTAGTCCATCTTATAAGGCCACTCCCACCAAAGACCACCCCTCTTGTCAGTCCAGATTTCAGGTAGTCACTCTTATAAAGACACTACCATCAAAGACCACCCCTCTTGTCAGTCCAGATTTCAGGTAGTCCATCTTATAAGGCCACTCCCACCAAAGACCACCCCTCTTGTCAGTCCAGATTTCAGGTAGTCACTCTTATAAAGACACTACCATCAAAGACCACCCCTCTTGTCAGTTCAGATTTCAGATAGTCACTCTTATAAAGGCACTACCATCAAAGACCACCCCTCATGTCAGTCCAGATTTCAGATAGTCACTCTTATAAAGACACTACCATCAAAGACCACCCCTCTTGTCAGTCCAGATTTCAGATAGTCACTCTTATAAAGACACTACCATCAAAGACCACCCCTCTTGTCAGTCCAGATTTCAGGTAGTCCATCTTATAAGGCCACTCCCACCAAAGACCACCCCTCTTGTCAGTCCAGATTTCAGGTAGTCACTCTTATAAAGGCACTACCACCAAAGACCACCCCTCTTGTCAGTCCAGATTTCAGGTAGTCACTCTTATAAAGACACTACCATCAAAGACCACCCCTCTTGTCAGTTCAGATTTCAGATAGTCACTCTTATAAAGGCACTACCATCAAAGACCACCCCTCTTGTCAGTCCAGATTTCAGATAGTCACTCTTATAAAGACACTACCATCAAAGACCACCCCTCTTGTCAGTCCAGATTTCAGATAGTCACTCTTATAAAGACACTACCATCAAAGACCACCCCTCTTGTCAGTTCAGATTTCAGGTAGTCACTCTTATAAGCACACTACCATCAAAGACCACCCCTCTTGTCAGTCCAGATTTCAGGTAGTCACTCTTATAAAGGCACTACCACCAAAGACCACCCCTCTTGTCAGTCCAGATTTCAGATAGTCACTCTTATAAAGACACTACCATCAAAGACCACCCCTCTTGTCAGTCCAGATTTCAGGTAGTCCATCTTATAAGGCCACTCCCACCAAAGACCACCCCTCTTGTCAGTCCAGATTTCAGGTAGTCACTCTTATAAAGGCACTACCACCAAAGACCACCCCTCTTGTCAGTCCAGATTTCAGGTAGTCACTCTTATAAAGACACTACCATCAAAGACCACCCCTCTTGTCAGTTCAGATTTCAGATAGTCACTCTTATAAAGGCACTACCATCAAAGACCACCCCTCTTGTCAGTCCAGATTTCAGATAGTCACTCTTATAAAGACACTACCATCAAAGACCACCCCTCTTGTCAGTCCAGATTTCAGATAGTCACTCTTATAAAGACACTACCATCAAAGACCACCCCTCTTGTCAGTTCAGATTTCAGGTAGTCACTCTTATAAGCACACTACCATCAAAGACCACCCCTCTTGTCAGTCCAGATTTCAGGTAGTCACTCTTATAAAGGCACTACCACCAAAGACCACCCCTCTTGTCAGTCCAGATTTCAGATAGTCACTCTTATAAAGACACTACCATCAAAGACCACCCCTCTTGTCAGTTCAGATTTCAGGTAGTCACTCTTATAAAGGCACTACCATCAAAGACCACCCCTCTTGTCAGTCCAGATTTCAGGTAGTCACTCTTATAAAGGCACTACCATCAAAGACCACCCCTCTTGTCAGTTCAGATTTCAGATAGTCACTCTTATAAAGACACTACCATCAAAGACCACCCCTCTTGTCAGTCCAGATTTCAGATAGTCACTCTTATAAAGACACTACCATCAAAGGCCACCCCTCTTGTCAGTCCAGATTTCAGATAGTCACTCTTATAAAGACACTACCATCAAAGACCACCCCTCTTGTCAGTCCAGATTTCAGGTAGTCACTCTTATAAAGGCACTACCATCAAAGACCACCCCTCTTGTCAGTCCAGATTTCAGATAGTCACTCTTATAAAGACACTACCATCAAAGACCACCCCTCTTGTCAGTCCAGATTTCAGGTAGTCCATCTTATAAGGCCACTCCCACCAAAGACCACCCCTCTTGTCAGTCTAGATTTCAGGTAGTCACTCTTATAAAGGCACTACCACCAAAGACCACCCCTCTTGTCAGTCCAGATTTCAGGTAGTCACTCTTATAAAGACACTACCATCAAAGACCACCCCTCTTGTCAGTTCAGATTTCAGATAGTCACTCTTATAAAGGCACTACCATCAAAGACCACCCCTCTTGTCAGTCCAGATTTCAGATAGTCACTCTTATAAAGACACTACCATCAAAGACCACCCCTCTTGTCGGTCCAGATTTCAGGTAGTCACTCTTATAAAGACACTACCATCAAAGACCACCCCTCTTGTCAGTCCAGATTTCAGGTAGTCCATCTTATAAGGCCACTCCCACCAAAGACCACCCCTCTTGTCAGTCCAGATTTCAGGTAGTCACTCTTATAAAGACACTACCATCAAAGACCACCCCTCTTGTCAGTTCAGATTTCAGATAGTCACTCTTATAAAGGCACTACCATCAAAGACCACCCCTCTTGTCAGTCCAGATTTCAGATAGTCACTCTTATAAAGACACTACCATCAAAGACTACCCCTCTTGTCAGTCCAGATTTCAGATAGTCACTCTTATAAAGACACTACCATCAAAGACCACCCCTCTTGTCAGTCCAGATTTCAGGTAGTCACTCTTATAAGGACACTACCATCAAAGACCACCCCTCTTGTCAGTCCAGATTTCAGGTAGTCACTCTTATAAAGGCACTACCATCAAAGACCACCCCTCTTGTCAGTCCAGATTTCAGATAGTCACTCTTATAAAGACACTACCATCAAAGACCACCCCTCTTGTCAGTCCAGATTTCAGATAGTCACTCTTATAAAGACACTACCATCAAAGACCACCCCTCTTGTCAGTTCAGATTTCAGGTAGTCACTCTTATAAGCACACTACCATCAAAGACCACCCCTCTTGTCAGTCCAGATTTCAGGTAGTCACTCTTATAAAGGCACTACCACCAAAGACCACCCCTCTTGTCAGTCCAGATTTCAGGTAGTCACTCTTATAAAGACACTACCATCAAAGACCACCCCTCTTGTCAGTTCAGATTTCAGGTAGTCACTCTTATAAAGGCACTACCATCAAAGACCACCCCTCTTGTCAGTCCAGATTTCAGGTAGTCACTCTTATAAAGGCACTACCATCAAAGACCACCCCTCTTGTCAGTCCAGATTTCAGATAGTCACTCTTATAAAGACACTACCATCAAAGACCACCCCTCTTGTCAGTCCAGATTTCAGATAGTCACTCTTATAAAGACACTACCATCAAAGGCCACCCCTCTTGTCAGTCCAGATTTCAGATAGTCACTCTTATAAAGACACTACCATCAAAGACCACCCCTCTTGTCAGTCCAGATTTCAGATAGTCACTCTTATAAAGGCACTACCATCAAAGACCACCCCTCTTGTCAGTCCAGATTTCAGATAGTCACTCTTATAATGACACTACCATCAAAGACCACCCCTCTTGTCAGTCCAGATTTCAGGTAGTCCATCTTATAAGGCCACTCCCACCAAAGACCACCCCTCTTGTCAGTCTAGATTTCAGGTAGTCACTCTTATAAAGGCACTACCACCAAAGACCACCCCTCTTGTCAGTCCAGATTTCAGGTAGTCACTCTTATAAAGACACTACCATCAAAGACCACCCCTCTTGTCAGTTCAGATTTCAGATAGTCACTCTTATAAAGGCACTACCATCAAAGACCACCCCTCTTGTCAGTCCAGATTTCAGATAGTCACTCTTATAAAGACACTACCATCAAAGACCACCCCTCTTGTCGGTCCAGATTTCAGGTAGTCACTCTTATAAAGACACTACCATCAAAGACCACCCCTCTTGTCAGTCCAGATTTCAGGTAGTCCATCTTATTAGGCCACTCCCACCAAAGACCACCCCTCTTGTCAGTCCAGATTTCAGGTAGTCACTCTTATAAAGACACTACCATCAAAGACCACCCCTCTTGTCAGTTCAGATTTCAGATAGTCACTCTTATAAAGGCACTACCATCAAAGACCACCCCTCTTGTCAGTCCAGATTTCAGATAGTCACTCTTATAAAGACACTACCATCAAAGACTACCCCTCTTGTCAGTCCAGATTTCAGATAGTCACTCTTATAAAGACACTACCATCAAAGACCACCCCTCTTGTCAGTCCAGATTTCAGGTAGTCACTCTTATAAGGACACTACCATCAAAGACCACCCCTCTTGTCAGTCCAGATTTCAGGTAGTCACTCTTATAAAGGCACTACCATCAAAGACCACCCCTCTTGTCAGTCCAGATTTCAGGTAGTCACTCTTATAAAGGCACTACCATCAAAGACCACCCCTCTTGTCAGTCCAGATTTCAGGTAGTCACTCTTATAAAGACACTACCATCAAAGACCACCCTTCTTGTCACTCCAGATTTCAGATGCACTAAGATTGTAAAAAAATTACTTAATTGTTTCCCTCAAGAGAGGCCACCTTTCCTGTAAGGCCATTTTTTCTGTTGCAGAATGGTGTGGTCATAAGAGTGGGACTACTGTAAACATAAAACGTTGGCTGGTGAAAATAGAACATTTACAATTTGAATTTAAGAAATAGAGTTAATCTAATAATCTTTAAATTTCCCAGAAAGAATACAAATAAAATTTTATGACATTTTCCACTATAAGCTTTCGTTGGCATTTTATCACATAGTCTAACAATACCAACTGATTTCTACCTGTTGAAAACATTTCATACTACGATCCATTAAAGCTGTCAGTCGAGTCTGAGATGAGGATCTTTCCTTGGAGATCTGTTTATACTGACGAGAATTCTTATTCAAGGAAGATAACTCTGCACTCATGGAATTAAAGTTTTCTTGCTCTTTGGTCATTTCTCTTTGGAGTGTTGAAATAGTATTAAGGAGATCCTGCCAAATAGTGTTAAAAATAATAGAAAATAAATATACAAATCACTGATCTTATCATTTCATCTACATATAATATACCTGTTTTGCTGAATTATTTAATTATGCCTAACAAATATTAGACAAAGTTGACCAAGAGCTACAGTAATGAATTGGAACAGCAAATAAAATTGAAATTAATTATTGGTATGGGAAATAAAGGGAGATAACTCCAAAATGCCACAATGTCATTTGTACAAAAGATCTGTCTGAGACTTCATCAAATAAAACTTTAACTAATGTACAAGAGTGAGTGAGTGAGTGAGTGATTGTTGTTTAGTGCCAACTCATAAATTTTTCAGCTATATCTTGGCGAAAACAAATTCATTTTCATTGAGATGATAATGAGGTTCACTTTGTACTAGACCAACACGCTTAGTTGGATTTTTATAGTGCTAGCTCACTGAAACAACAGTCCGCGGATAGACATGTCACCCCACTCGGACACATTATCCTAATTCTGAGCCAACCAGTCTTAGTTCTTTCTCCTTAACGCTACGTGCTTAGCGGAGAATCAAAAAATAAAATTATATAGTCTTTGGATTGAGGCAACTGGGTCTCGAACCAACGATCTACCAGAGTCGACGCAAGCACGCTAACCATTACATCACCGATACGGTTAACATACAACAGAGCATACTCTTCTTTTTTTTTTATAATATTACATAAATCAGAATAAATAGATCAACTTAATTCAAATCAAATTTTACTCAAAATCTACAGAGAAGTTTTATTTACTTGTAACTTCAAATTCTACTATGTACAGTATACGATGATAAAATACTGGAAATCATATTTGAAAATTCATCAATATATACAGTGAAGTGGCTCTATTATCACTTGTTTATGACAATCTACTACAGGACCAAACAAATGTATCATCTATTTACACAATTAATTATATATAAGTACATTGTTGAACCCAATAAAAATGAATTACGAGTATTTACATTATAACGAACATAGTGTGTATTTACACACCAGGCCCTGTAGCCAGTATTTTTCAAGCTGTTCAGATAAACTTGCGATGCCATTGGTCTTGCAGCCTGCGATCAACATTTGGACTATAAGTCCTCAAAATGAAAATTTGAATTTACTGGTCCTAATCAAATTCTTGAATTTATTTTTTATATAGTTCTAAATAAAAACTGAAAAATTTACTGGTCCAAACAAAGTTTTACTGGTCTGTTTTACCGCAAGACTGGTGCTTATTGTGAGGACTGCTATAATAACAGTCATAGTTCAACGGAAATTTCAACTTTATTAGTCCTTCTTGGTTTTCAAGGGGGTTTGAATGAATCCCCAAGAACAAACCTCCTCCCCCTGCCTACTGGTGTGCACATTATCAAACCTGTAAACTCATTTCTTTAATCTCTTTGTCAAACTCTGCATTACTAAAGGCCAGTAACTCTGCCACATCATGTTTTCGCATTACAGCAGTCATCTGTAAAATAAATAAATTATTAAATACATGCACTAATTAATTCTATTTAATTATTTTCTAAACCATCTACAATGTATATCCTATGTATACCATGTATATTTCCTTGGTTGGACCTCTTTATGTTTGCATTATCTAAATATAGCCAAAATATATTGCATTTATCTACGATAAATTTAACTACAAGCAGGTCTAAGCTTATGAACTGATCATATGAGTGAGTGAGTGATTGTAGTTTAACGCCAAAAGATCAATTGTTCAACTATATCATGAAGAGAACAAGTTACATTTCAATGAGATGATGATGATCTCAGTTTTGCTTGGATATCCAAGATTTTCAAAATATAACAGACTTATATGAATTTATTTTTAAAATTTTGTTAGAAAACAAATTGAAAATATTTAGATGGAAACTATTACAATTTATTATTCCAACCAAATCACATCTGTTCAAATGGAAAATATCAACTGACAGTTTATGTAATGTTTGTAAAGTAGAAGAAGATTATGATCACTTTTTCATGTCGTGTAAATATTTAGACATATTTTGGAATAAAATAAATGAAATGTTAAAAAAGGTCCAATTTGAAAACAATATCAGACTTCAACATTTAGTATTTGGGTACAAAATTTTCGACAAAGAATATTTTCACCTAAATTATTTTTTAACTATATTGGCATTTACAATTTACAAATCCTATTATGTATCGGAACAAAAGACAAAGACAATTGATGTTTATCTGTTATTTAAAAATGAATTTCAAAGAAAAATTAAGGAAAATAAATTACTAGGAATGAATTCATTGTTCAATCATATATTAAATAAACTGTGATCATAACTTATGCAATAGAATATATTAGAATAAAATAGTTTTATATGTAATTATAGTTTTGAGTATTTCCCTGGATATTCAAAACAGAATTTCACAGGGATACTTCAGAGGAACTTGGACTCTGAAGTAAAAATGTAACAAGATATTTACTAAATAAAATCTGTGATATTGAAAAAAAAAAAAAAAAGATCTCAGTTTTGCACTAGACCAACTTGCTAATTTGTATTTTATTAATGCTAGCTCACTGAAACAACAGTTCATGGCATGCAACTCCACTCACACATATTATCCTGATTCCTAGCCAACCAGTTTCTGCTCTTACTCCTTTATGCTGCATGTTTAGCAGAGAAACAACGAATACCAATTTTATACAGTAATCTTTGGTTTGACACAACCGATGCTTGAACCCACAAATCACCTCACTCGAGACAAACATGCAAACTATTATTAGACTAATCATACAGCTAAAATAAACAAATAATTAACAGTACATGAAGTTTAATATTGTTAAATTGTCTTCTCTATAACATTTTAAAGGTGTGTATGTCAGACATTTTTTATTATGATTGATCCTTCTGCTAAGATGCTGAACAGTATGTGTAGGCAGAATATGAAATTATGATTATTGTGAACATACAATCTTGTCTTATGTTAAACTTTAAGGAATCCCCTAACCAAATGATAACAGAAGTCTTTATTGGTAAAAATCTAACACGTTTTTATACGACTGTATATAGTATGATTCAAATTGTACCACCTCACTAATTATTCCAACTCCCATATTTGATAGACTTCATGACTTACAACTAAATCTGTTAATTAATTATCTTATTCATCTGTACTTATGGTCAAACTCAGATCTGTTTTATAAACCACTACATCATCTGTCAAAAAAAATCGAAAAATAAATAGATTTGATATAATATATATATTGCAGACAAACATCTATGGCCACATATGTACACATTTTGAACCAGTTTGTTCAAATCATTGTTTCTGTTTGCAGAGCAAATACAAATATTGACTTCCATAAGGTGGGGTGTGAGGATGGTATCATGACTGTGTGGTCGCTGAATTTACATCTATGAATGCAAGCAGTGACCACCACATTTATGTGTTTGATTGCAGTTGTTGTGATGTGCACTCGAATAAATATTGTTTTGGCAGATAGGTCTAAATGGTTTGTCATTATGCAAAGCTATAAATGCTGCAGTGTACCAACAGTGTGGGTTCAAATTCCGCTGAGGTAAAAATAAAATAACCAAAATCATTAGCTAAAATCTAGCTTTAACTGTTGGCTGGAATCTTAAGATGTACATGTACATGTATACTGGTACATTGAATATAATATAGTCAAACCTGCTTTAGTGACCACCTCTACTAAGCAATAACTTGTATTATGTCACTAAATTTTACTTCCCTTCACAGTGCATTTCATATCAATTAAACCTGTATTAAGCGACCATCTGTCTTATGTGACCATATTTGACTGTTCCCTTGAAAGGTCACATAAGACAGGTTTGACTGTATTTATAAAAATAATACAATCCAGTATCCTTTCAAGTTCCAGCGGGGGGAGGGGGGGGGGAATATATTGTGTATATTGTTGTCACTGGGTTGAGACAATAAAATACATACAAAATTACTAATGGTACATGTATTCACAGGAGTCGGAAAAATTTTAATATATCTTGACTATAGTTCAAAATGGAAAATAAAAATTGTTTCAAAATGGAAAAAAACCCTGAAACTTCACTGTTTCCCCCCCCCCCCCCCCCCCCCCCCCCCCATTTTGAATTACAATCATGTATATCACCGTTTTTTTTTCATTTTGAACTATATACATTTGTATTCTGGATATATTGATAAAATATCTGACACCTGTGAAGTATCATTGTAAGTCTATTGATACATGTAAATGTCCAGCAATCAGAAAATCTACATTATATGATAGTGTTCATATCATACCATATTACATGAAGGCATCAAGTCAAATAAGATTACACTCCATCACAAGAACAAGGTAAATAGTGGCTTGTTGAACTGACAAATGGACATTTAGACAAGGATAAGTCAGTTTAGCCCCTCCTTTACTATAACTATATATCAGATTAGATTATGGCCATTTAAATATATAACCCGACTTTTAACAATATTTCAGTTATGTGGCTTTCAGTAGGAAATAAGGTTAATATCTTATAAACTTGTTTAGATACCTGAACACATACACATATTACATAATCATACTATGTTAGGTATTATATTATCCATCAATACGGGGCCGTCATGGTTGTGATCGTAAAGTAGTTGGATTTACAACTACCTATATGCAATGAATACCTATAAAATGTATCACCACTAAAGTTGTGAGTTCAAATCCTGCTCATGGCGAGGTGTACCCGATACAGCATTATGTGATAAAGTCTGTCAGTGACTTGCAACAGCTCGGTGTGTTTCTCAGGGTAATCTGGTTTCCTCCAACAATAAAACTGACTGCCACAATATAACTGAAATATTGTTGAAAGTGGTGTTAAACACCATAATCCTAACCCTCCATCAATACAAACATTTTCTAACATTAAAATTCTGATTTCAAGATTTTTAGATTTTATATTATAGAAACCACCCCTCTCACAAGTCCCTTTCTCTAAAGGCCACCCCTCTAAATCAGGCCAATTGTCCCCCTCAAGAGAGGTTAATTTCCTCTCTTATCAGGCAAGATTTCAGATGTAATGAGACATTAAAAGACCATTAAATAGTCCCCCTCAAGGGAGACCACCCCTCTTATAAGGCCACTTTTAAATTGCAGAACGGATGGCCTTATAACAGGGGACTACTGTATCTCTCTTAAATAAAAAAAATCTTCAATTATAAACTGGTCATTTAAAGTTAGATAATGTACATGTGTACTCTCTACAAACATTTGTAATATAAATTTAGCAATACAATGATCTTTAACAAAAAGGGAAACAAAACTTAAGCCTACCTTCAAATAAAGTTTGCACACAGAATTTATACACCTCAACACACATTTCTAACTTTATTAAAACTGGTAAATATCCTCAATATGTGTGATCTTCAAATAATATTAAACAAAATAGGCAATATAATATGATCATCTCAAATATCAACAAATCAAACTGTGTACACTATTAAAGCAAAAAGGTTTAAAAGTCTAGAATGTGTATGTTTATTATAATACCTGAACGTGAATGCATTGTTTATTTACATACCTGGCGATCAATAGCTCATAAATAAATAATACACAACAAACCTGGGATGAAGAAATAATCATGAATAAGTCACCATAAATAATAGTTGTATCACTACCACCTACAGGCAATGTCATATCTTATATGTAGATGAAATTGTCAATGTCACATCCAAAATACAAAATAGATTTTATCCTGACAAATTGTCCATGAACAACGATTTCTTCAAAATGGAAAGAATTAAAGTCTACTATGAAAAGATTTCTATGAGTTAACCTACTTGGAGATACAAGAAGTGGTATATTTAATGAAAATATTACACTTTTATAGCTCTGAGACTATTTAAAGTTCTGGTCGTAGTTTGTGAAGTGTATTATCTAATTTTACAGGTCACTTTATAATAACCAGTACGTACATGTAACTCTGTTTTCTTTTATCATTTAAATTTATAATTGGGTGTAAACAACTACATTGTTGATAAATCAAAAAACAAAAACAAAGTTGATTAGAGTCCATTGAACAGTGTACGTACAAACTTTATATGCTATTTTTAATAGTGCCAACCATGGGTCTTGCATACTTGCCAATCTCTGAAAGTCAAAAATCAGGTCATGACCTGCACAGGACAAGACTCTTGGGTTGAGGAAAGGACTGTTGGACATGCATACATGTAATTTTTAGAGTAGACCACACAAAGATTATTCCAATCCAATTTGGTTTCGGATCAATGATTTTTTTTAGATGATTTTATGTGATTTTCTTTTATCTAAATAAGTCTACAAAATGCAATTTTCATAATCAGAATAAATCGGCTGAAAGAAAAATCCTGGATTATACGCTGAACTACACATTGTCATAAAGCTCCATTTTGAGCTTATTTGAACATAAGATATACATAACAGCAATTACAGAATTTTTTTAATAACAGTGGCCTTCTTGGATGGAAGACTGGGATGTCATGACACAATCTTGGAAGTGGATCATCCAAGACTATTCCAATCCTATTTTGTTTGATTTGGATAAATGGTTTCTGAGGAGAAGGTTTAAATGTGATTTTTTTTTATCAAAATAAGCGTACATGTAATTTTAATAATCGGTAGAACTCAGCTGAAAGAAAATTTAAATTTAAAAACCCAGAAGATCTGATCAATAATTCATGATCAAGAAACTACACTATAAAATATGAACTCATTTTACTGCCAATAAAGCAGTACATGTACATGTAAAAGTCAAATGTCGAAATTTCTATTCTAAGTAATATGGAAGTCATCTTGCATTGAGGTCAGGGCTGTTGGACACAATTCTGAAAGAGGACTAGCTAAGGATCACCCCAGCATGGTTTGATTTAATTTGACTCAGTGTTTTTTGCCCTTAGAGCACACTCTTCAATGGGGGGGGGGGGGGGGGGGGGGGGGGGGAAATATTTGAACACACAATTCTGGTGATAGGTAGTGATTGCATAGTTAATTCAATGATCATCCACCTACCATACCTATGTGGCCAAGAAGACTCCTGCTGTGCAAAAATATTTTGTCACTTGTTTTAACATAGAATAAGTGAGTGATTGATGTTTAACACTAAATCATGTAAATGAGCAATAATTCAGCTATATCATGGAGAGAACAAATTACATTTCAATGAGATGATGATATTAATATCATCTTTATACAGGGCCAACACACTTAAGTTTGATCTTTATAGTGCTAACTCACTGAAACAGTCCGTGGGTAGATATGTCGCTCCACTCAGAAACATTCTGATTCCGAGCGATTTTTTTTTTTTTTTTTTTTATAATTGTATCTTTGTACATAGCACTCTATGAGCTTTTAGTCTTGCCCGCAGCATGCACCTGAGTATAACCCTCTATGAAGAGTCATCTCAGTACCTGGAAGAAGAAGAAATCACTCTTTGCTCTTAGTCTTACTCCTTATGTTGTGTGATTAGCATAGAAGCAGCAAATACCATATTTCATAAGTCTATGGTTTGACCTGAGAGGGGCACGAATCAACCGCACTCGAGCACAGGCACACTAACCAAATACACCACTGGTGATTTGTTATAATGTTCCCTTTTTAAGACACATCATAAACCCCCAAAGAAATCTGATATATGTACCTGTATTACCCTGTACTGGTTTCATCTGTCAGGAAGTGAGGTTAAAACATTAGTGACACACTCTAAATTTTTTGGTGAAAAAAAAATCCTCAGAATTTAATTAACTATCATAGAATGAATTGAATTGTGTTGTATCATTTTGTTATATTACACTTTACGTTTTTATTTTCCTTATTTGTCTTTGTTAGCGCAGCCGGTCACTATTTTCATATATTACACTTTACGTTTTTATTTTCCCTATTTGTCTTTGTTAGCGCAGCCGGTCACTATTTTCATATATTACACTTTACGTTTTTATTTTCCCTATTTGTCTTTGTTAGTGCAGCCGGTCACTATTTTCGTATATGGACCGGCCAGGTACCTGCATTATTTTAGATAAAAAGTATAATATAGCAAATAGTTCATGTCCCTTCGGGTCATATGGCAGTATATGGACCGGTCCGTCACCAAAAAAATATTATATGGACCTCAGAACTCAGAAGCTTCGGCCCATATAATATTTTTTTGGTGACGGACCGGTCCATATACTGCCATATGACCTCAGTGCCATGAACTATTTGCTATATAAAAGTTAATTTGTAGCTATGAAACTAAAAGTGCTGATATGTGACACCCTAAGGCCACACTCAAAATTTGCTTTGTGAAAAAAATTCCTCAGAATTTAACTATACAATGAATTGTGCTGTATTACTTTGCTATAAAAACTGAATCCGAGATATGAAACTAAAAGTGCTGATATGTGACACCCTAAGGCCACACTCTAAATTTTTTGGTGAAAAAAAAATCCTCAGAATTTAACTACATGTATACAATTTGTTATATAAGTATTTTCATAATAGAAATTAGATTATAATATCTGTATCTAATTTCAAATTTGTAAAATTCACAGTACATTGTATGTTTTAATTGTTGTAACTTTATCAAATAATTTCTGAGACACCCTGCCATGGGTATTGTATCATTTCATGATCTATTTGTTGATCTCTTAATATCTCAAACACTGATATTAATCTTCTTCTAAAAAAAACACTTGGAAAATTCAAAAATAATGTTAACATTTTTTTAAGATCATTATTTATCACAGAATGGAAAAAACAAATTAATCAATTCTCTGATAGTAAATTAAAAATATATAATATACAGAATAATTTTGGTCTTGAAAAATATCTCACCATAGTTAATAATTTTGAGCTAAGGAGAAGTTTTACAAAACTGCATACATCCTCACATAGATTACAGATAGAACTGGGTAGATATCAAGGTGTTCCCCAACACAACAGAATATGCACAAAATGTTCTTCAAATGTTATTGAAGATGAATTACATTTTTTATTTGAATGCCCAAAATACGATGAAGACCGAGAATCAAGGTTGTTTGAAATTACAACTGTATGTACAATGTAGTAATTTTAGAAATTTGAACAGTCAAAACAAACTGATTTGGCTTTTTAACTCTGAAAATATTGAATTATTGAAAACACTATGTAAATTTATTTTGAAGCATCTTCCTTAAAAAGTTGATACATCTTGTCTTTTAATTATAAAACAAAATCAACTGTATGAGTAGATTAACATATCCTTGAGGCACCGTCCCCTGGTGTTTACTGCATTCAAGCTACCTTATTCGCTAACTTGTTTGCTTTAAACACAGGAAGGATGATCAATTCATACAATTAAATATTTGGGTATGAGCTATAAACATCCTTTTAGCATCGTCCCCTGGTGTCTTCTGCTGAAGGGCAACCTTTGTGCTTGCCTTTCTGCTTTAGACACAGGGAGGATATAAATGGCTCATACCTCAAAATTAACGGTTGACTATCATCCTTTTAGCACCATCACCTGGTGTCTCCTGCAGAAAGGTTATCATTGTGTTTGCCTCTCTGCTTCAGACACGGGTAGGATACAAATAGTCGGCTCTATCTATTTATTTTTCATCGTATTCATATGATACATATATCATAGCTGGATGTATTAAAACATATCAACCACACTGAGCATATAAATGACATGTTATAAGTATATGTTATTGTATCTTTGTCTTTTTTAAACATATGTTATGTTTTAAATAATTATATATGAGAATATTCATGCCCCTCGTGGGCCCATAATTGGTAAATAAAAGTATCTTATCTTATCTTATCTTATATCATGACACAGTCACAGGTGAAATATAACATCTTTTTATACATTAAATATTGAGTATAACAAAGGGCTATATACCGGGCACAGAATGATTAAACGGTACCAAGTGGACAGTAGCTTCCTTCCTCCTGCACAGGGCTTTCAATATTTTTCAAGTCTACCAGTACTCCACTATTTACTACATGTACAGGCAGTACTTTTTATTACAATTTGAACAATTTTCATTAATATCTTGTACAACATTCTTTAAAATCAGGAGGTACCAAAGACCATTTTAGGTGTGTAAAAGTACCTGGTACCACCCCTTATTGAAAGGCCTGCCTGAACCAATCTTACTGTAATCAAGTTTATCTTGACAACCATAATTGATAGAAAAAAATCTGCTTGAATACTACCTAAAACTCTCTAAACAGTCAATTAATTCAAAGAAGTACAATTGTTGAAGTGAGAATTTTTTTAGACTTTTTTTGAGGTATCAAGGTATTGATGCTCTCTATGAGTTTCAAAAAGATGGGCAATAATTAAGAAATGAAGCTTATCAAAGAATTTTTGTACAATTCTTGACAAATGACATGTTTAATCTTCCACATTTAACCCTAATTATCTCCCTTTTCAATATTCAGATCATGAGAATTTACCTCTTCTAAAAATAAAATATGGACAAAATTTGTCCTTGTTGTTTATTCATCAAAATTTGTTTATACATGCTTTCCAGGAAATAATGTATTTAAATTTCTAAACAATCTTAATTTATTACCATGGAGGTGTTTAAGGTTTGTTCTGGTATCATCATGAACAGGAAATTTCCTCCTTTATGTAGAAATTTTATTTTATACAAAACAAGAATACCATTACATGCAATATACACCATAGAGTCATGACCCTAAGACCCTCCTTATATTAAGGTTATGTTGGGACCTTTATTGGACTATAGTAAATGAAGCCTGAAGGCCCATATGCATATTTGCTCACTGCATCTCAAATTTTATTTCACATTGATTTAACAGTTGAGACTGGACCCCCAACCCTGTTCTGTAGCTGTACCACAACCTGTTCTAGTCAACAGGAAGGCAAGATTTAAAAAAAATCATACAATGTAATGAAAATAATAGCCTTCCTGGGTGGACTATTATATTATTTTGAGAACCCTAGCCTAGGCCGGCCTAGCAAGTTGTTACTAATATTGTTGAAACACACTGCAAGTTTAATTTACCCTGATGAAGTTGCTCTCTACAAAAAAATGTCAGTCTGATTGTTACAGTGAGCTTGTTGTGTACAAACTACAGTACAGTACATTTGTCACTTGATCAACATCAACAAGTTGAGATATTTACTTATTAAAACACGGTTTACACCTCCCCCTTTTAAAGAATATTGCCACTAAAAATGATATTAGTTTAACTTGACGAATAATGTATTGCAAAATCTGTTTTCTTTTTTTAATTCAATTAAAAATCTATAATTAAATCATGTTTTTTTTTTTAATTTCGGTGATTTTACCTTTCAAAAGTTCTACATGAGTTGTCCCGCCGTATTTACACTTACAGGTAACAACGTTAATTTGCGAGATTTGGTGAATAATTTAAGGGGTGTTACTAAATTACTTTATGAGTATAAATTACACACATAACTTTTTATGGAATTAAAATTGATGGCAAACTATTCTATTTTTTAAATATTTCTATTAAGAAATATATTTTTTACCGATAAAATTACTGGAGAGAGCTTTTGAAATTTAAAAAAGATTGAATTCTATCATCCCATCTTCCCTTCATATTATTAGATTGATCTTACTAACGTCACTTCCGTGCCGCCATCACTTGACCTCTACATCAGAGCGATGGAAAACAAAGAGGATATTTTAGATGCTTTGAATGGTAATATGCCAAATATAAAACCGATAATTAAGCGTCTTTTTAAAGTTTAATGTTATTTTCATTCAATGATATCCATATTCTCTTAATGACATGATTTCATTGTCTGTTTTAGACTTCGACAAAAAGACATGCACAGAAATTCCTCCATTGTTGGAACAGTATCTACAGCAAGTCGCAAAGACCGGGAAAACATTGTATGTAAACAACTAAAAGTCAACAAGAATAATAGATTTTATAACTAATAATTAATGTTAACTTCACAGTCTGGCCAATTGATATGTCTTTCATGACCTCCCCTTATTTTGCCATCGTTTTTTTTTTAAATCTAGAAGTTAGAACCGTTGGCATTGATTATCAACAATTAACAACCGCATCACTCCATCAGTTGGGTAATAGTTAGCATGCTCACCTCTAGTGTGGTAGATCTTGGGTTCCAGCCCTAGTCAGGTCAAATCAAAGACTATGGAATTGGTATTTGATTCTTCTCCGCTAAGCAAGTTCGATAATACTCAGGCTCACTGAGGCAGTGAGGGATGAACTTCATTGGAAGAAGAAGAAGCACGCTGCTTTTGGCCATTGTGTTGTCTGTTCTTCGATATATGGATTGTGGTTACCCCTTTGGTATCTTCAAACTCTTCTTACAGAGTGGTTGGCTCGGAATCTGGATAATGTTTCCGAGTGGAGCAACATGTCGGTAACAGGTCAAATCGGCCCCAAGTCAAATCGGCCCCAGATCAAATCGTATAATATTGAAGTGGTCATGCGAAAGTTAAAAAAAATAATTACAAATACCTGTCTAGACCCCTATTCCCCTCCTATGTTTAGAGATCATTTCAACCATGATTGATTGGTGTTACATGCAAATATTTTGTATTACAATTGTGCAAAAGTATTCTAAGAAGAATTGTCCATTTAAGACAATACCTGATTAATTGGTATTTTGACGATACATTCATAAAAACTTCAAAGAAATTTTTTGATTGACATAACTACTGTAGTACTGACCTCTTTGAAGATTATACAGTACAGAAAGGGACATACCGTGATTGATCACTCGGAGAGACATAATTTTTAATCCTTTAGACATATCATCACAGACATAAACCCACTGTGATAGACCTAAAAAGGACCATAAAACAAGGTGGTGGGGATTACTCATTTTATTGCTCTCGGTCACCTATGCGCCGATTGATATTTTACCGCCAATTAAGAGATTAGCGTTACCTGTTGACTTTTAATATCATAAGCCGTAATTATTGCTACTGAAGGATGTATTTTTGACAATTAATTTTGTATCCTCTTGCTGTTAATATTTGACTGTTTGTTGCTTTTCATTGCCAAAGAATGTCTGTCTTGTTATCGTTTTCGTTTGTTTTAGAAAGTTCTACTTTATGACCTCGAGTTCTATATTAAGAATTTTGTTGAAACCGCAACTGAACTTTATCTTGTTTACAGGGGTTAGCAAATCTTGGACCACCTCACTAGCCCAGGGCTAGCATACTCCCAAATTTTACTAGCCTGAATCTATGAACCACTAGTCCCGGCCAATACCATGATTTCATGAATCCGACTTGCAGACTTGAACCCTTGTACAACGTATATTAGTTTAACTATCTTTCTTTTCAGATCTGGTATTGCGTTTTATTTTCACTTATTTTCCACAGTTCAGGTCACTGTAAGGCCAAAAAAAATAATATGTGTGTTTATGGTCACATGTCGAAAAAATCTAATTATTTAAAAAAAAATATATTTTTTTTTACTATCGGCAAAACCGGAAATAGTCGTTCCGGAATCCGATTCCGGTATTTCATTTTCGAAATTTCCGGTAAGCCGTCGTTTGTTGAAGCTGTTTTATGACGAGAATATGCAGTTTTTCTACCTTCTTTGCTCTCAATTTCGACAAAAAGCTAGCAGTTGAATAAATAAAACATTGCTGCTGATTAAACAACATATAACATATATGAATATAAGTAGATACGCGAATATTGACAAGTTTGTCAATATCCAATATATATTTTTACTAGCCCGTCGGGCATACAGCTGATTATTTCAGCTAGCCCAAATGTGGAAATTACTGGCGTCGGGCTAGTAGATTTGTTAACCCCTGTGTTTAATTTTAATTTCTCATTTTTTTTCTTCTGTTGGGTCGAATTCAGTATGTATTGAATTATTCGTAAATACGGGCTAGTTCATAAATGTATTTTTTGTTTATAAGTTATACCGCAAGCGCGAGGTTTTGAAGCACAGACTTTGCAAGCGCAGGTTTTGTAGTGTTTAGTTGGTAAAGAGCAGACTTAAAATTGATTATTGGTTTATTTTGTGTTTTGAACTTTTACCTCTCGTATTGAAAAAAAATAACAATTCAAGTAAACTGTTTTACACACTTGGCTTGTTATGTAATTCCGTTATAGATGAAAATAATTTTCTTTAAAATTGCAAACAAAAACCTATAATAATCCAAATTTACGTAGCCTAATGGCTACAAAATGAACAAAAAGTGGAAAACGAAGAGCATGCTTTTAATTTGTTCCATAAACTTTGGGGGTTTTTTTTGGCTGTATTTTGTCACAAATCTATTGGGTTGAAAGCCAATTAAGATTTGAATTTGAATAAATAAATAAACTGGTGACATTTGATTTTGGTCAGATACTGTGTAATGTCAAACATTTGTAGGGGTAAAATCACGATAATGGTTAATTCCTTATTTCTTTTCATGTTTCTAAATTTCTGCAGATTAGCCGCTAATTTCCAAAATATATCTGTAAATTTAGTGACTTTTGGACATGTAGTACTTCTTTGAACGATCTGTTTATAAATATTTGTTTCGTTAATTTTTAATCAAATTCTTCAATGACCGTATACAAATTATTTAGTACGTATTTCTACAACGAAAAGGGTTTTAACTGGGTTTTCTACGAAGATTAAAATAAAATAAAAATTACTGAACGTATAAAAAATATTAGTGAACTAGAATGTAATATTGAACTGGAAATACGTTTTAAAATGTAACAAATCATGCATATCGCGCATGTGTTTATGAAACTTCATTTGTGCACAAGCCAGGTCACGTGTACGCATGTAGATACGCAATACACAGCCAAGGTTAAAAATCTTTGAAACAAATTTGCACAACCCATGATTTCACTGAATTGAAGTTGAATAATCATTTATTATTTACATTTTATTCATCAATTCAAATGAACTCTCCGTTCTCGTGCTATTTTCTCGATCTCAGGATTTCATTCCCGGGATTACGTTCAAGGATGTTTTACGTTTTGAGGAAAGAAATAAAAATGCTTTTTCTTAAATCTGAGACAGTACCTGAAAAAAAAAAATAGGTGATATAAAAACGTAATTTCACCTGTACATCTTATCTGACTAGTTTACCTGTAAAACGACACACTTGATTACAAGATTAACACCTGGTGTTTTATTGCCCCCTGATAACCGACATGAATTAAAATTTTTAATCCCCATCACTCCTAGACATGACCACTATCACGGTGATTGATCACGGTATGTCCCTTTCTGTACTGTATCAATACAAAGAAATTAATTTGTATTTTGTTTTACTTTCATCACATAAATCGAAATCGTTCGATTAAGATCGTTCAACAGCCTTGAAAAAATGTACCGTCAAACCTGTCTTAGCGACTTCCTGTCTTATCCGACCGTTTTCATTCCTCCCAACGAATTTTATTATATACTTTAACTGTATTCAACGACCCCCTGCCTTACGCGACTAGCAACCGTCTTTTTTCCGCCGTTTGAAAGGTAAATCCAGTGTTAACCGACTTTCATAATTGCTGATATCTGCATGAACTACTGACAACATCTCACTCCCCAAGTCCATACCTGTTACTAGTTCATAATAATAGATTTTTCATATTAAATGAAGTTACGATTAGCGTTATTGTGTAAGACCGCCATTTTTAGCTCACCTGACCCAAAGGGTCATGTGAGATATTGCCATCACTTGGCGTCCGTCGTCCGTCCGTTAACTTTTCATATTTTAATCTACTTCTCTGAAACAACTGGACCAAATGGAACCAAACTTGGCAGAAAGCATCTATATAAGGTCCTCTATAAAGTTTCTTCATTTCGTCCCATTCCGCCAACAAATATGGCCACCAAGGGCAATTCTTGTTTCTGATTGGCTAATGTTAAAAAAATCTTCTCCTCTGAAACTGCTCGGCCAAATGGAGCCAAGCTTGGCAGGAAGCATCTATGTAAGATCCTCTATAAAACTTCTTCATTTGGTTCCATTCGGTCAACAAAATGGTTGCTGTTACTAAAAATAGAACATATAGTAAAATTGCACGTTTTTGGTAATAACTCAAAAACCGTTAATAATATCAGAAATCTGACGGGGGTAAAAATGATCAGCACAGCAAGATCTAACTACCCTGAAAATCTGATTACCTATCTTGGAGTTATTGCCCTTTTTTCATCAAATTTTCTAAATTTTAATACTTTTCATTTTTTATTTAAAAAAAAATATAAGAGATAGACGTTAAGTTTAAATGCAAACATGTGCAACATGTCAAGATCTACATGCCCTACAATTTTGAAGTAAATCTGATTACCCGTCTAGGAGTTATTGCCCTTTTTTCATTATTATTATTTTTAATTTAAACATTTTTGTCTGATATTTCAAAAAACTATTAGAGATAAAGGTTAAATTTAAATTGCAAACATGTTCAGCATGTCAAGATCTACCTACCCTACAATTTTAAAGTATATCTGAGTACCCAGTTTGGAGTAATTGCCCTTTTTTCGTCAAATTTTCAAAATGTTAATACATTTTGACCTTTATTTAAAAAACTATAAGAGATAGATGTTAAGTTTAAACAGCAAACATATTCAGCATGTCAAGATCTACCTAGCCTGCAGTTTTAAAGTAAATCTGATTACCCATCTTGAAGTTATTGTCCTTTTTTCATCAAATTTTAAGAATGTTAATACTGTTCATCCTTTATTTCAAAAACTATAAGAGATAGATGTTAAGTGTAAACTGAATAATGTTCAGCTTGTCAAGATCTACATGCCCTGCAATTTTGAAGTAAATCTGATTACCCGTCTAGGAGTTATTGCCCTTTTTTCATCACTATTTAGCTCGCCTGGCCCAAAAGCCATGTGAGGTATTGCCATCACTTGTCGTCCGTCCGTTAACTTTTTCATATTTTAATCTTCTCCTCTGAAACATCTTGGCCAAATGGAACCAAACTTGGCAGTAAGCATCTATGTAAGGTCCTCTATAAAGTTTCTCCATTTCGTTCCGTTCCACCAACAAATATGGCCACCAAGGGCAATTCTTGTTTCTGATTGGCTACTGTTTAAAAAAATCTTCTCCTCTGAAACTGCTTGGCAGGAAGCAGCTATGTAAGATCCTCTATTTGGTTCCATTCGGCCAACAAACATGGCTGCCAACATTAATTCTTTTTTCTGATTGGCTAATGTTAAAAAAATCTTCTCCTCTGAAACAGCTTGGCCAAATGGAGCCAAACTTGGCATAGAGGGTCCCTGGGTGTGTCCCTTTCAAAATTGTGTCCAACAGCCCCACCCTCCATTCAAGATGGCTGCTGTTTTTTAAGGTAATGATTATCTCGCTTTGAAATTTGCTTCAGTGTCATTCTATTGTCAGGTGAGCGATACAGGCTCAGTGGGCTGAGCCTCTAGTTTTTACATGTAAGTTGTTCACGTGATGATTTATTATTGTTGTTTTGGTTTATTTCATATTTATATTAAATATTCAAAATTGCTTACTATAGAAAATACCGTTTTAATCTTTCAGTTTTATAAATAAATAATCGTGATTTTGAAAATTATTGAATTATGGAGTACTGGTTCCCAGTATATATTTCTGTCAACATCCGTTTAACGTGCGGTAACAGATCAAGGTAAACACATGCTGATTGTGTGATTAAGCTATTTATAGCTTTCGGCGAGTGATTGAAGTTGAATTTTTACGTTTTGTCAGGAAATTTCATTCTTCTAATCATAATGACTAATTCTAATTATGATGACAATTAAGATAACAAAAGCTGTTGAAGGAAAGTAAAAAACTCGATCATGTAATATAATTTATTATTATTTATTTTTTTTCATCCACAAAGGACGGAAATATTTAATGATATTAATTAAACATATTTTTTATTTCATTTTTATACCTTTTTCTTGCCAGAATTTAAGCTCTTAAGCTCTATTCATGCATTTGTCCTACACACGAACGGGTTAAAAGTTGATGCAGATTATATATCCGAACTAGGTTTTTCCTCTCAAGATTTTTGGAGCAAATATCATAACCGCTATTCAACTGTCTTATGTGACCATATTTCACTGTTCCCTTGGAAGGTCACATAAAACAGGTTTGACTGTATGTTAATATTTGTGCTTTATTTACTGTAGCATCAGAGATGTCAATAGATTTTGAAGTAGCAGGAGAAAATTAAAAAATAGCAGGCAAATTGATGCGGATGGCACAGACGGGTGTGCCGAGCAAGTTCAGCCCCCTTTATGGCTGGGGGTCTGGGGGCCGCTCAAGTCCCCCAAAAGCTCTGGGATAAATGGTGCAAAATCCTGCACTTAATTTCATTATTGAAACTTAATTTTTTTGTACTATTTTTCTCATATTTTCAGCAATTGTTCAAGATAAAAGACCCTTTTTTGCTACTTTTGATTATATTGTGGCAGTGATTCAGGCACTTCAATTTGTTGACTACAAAGATGTATTAAGATTTTATTTCTTCAATGCAATTTAAATTGAGTTTATAATTCTGTAAAGCGTCATTTGGAACTCATTGAACTCATCGCAATATTCTTAAAAAAGATTAGAAAAAAACCGAGAATATGTAACCCGGATAATTCAGTCCCTTTCCGTTTACGATTTCATCTGAAAATAATGACTTATATTATTCGGGTTAGAGGATATGTAGCGATGTTTATTTGTAAAGATCTGCAAACGTAAACATGCTGATCAGTAGATACACGCACTGTACGTTGTATTGCTGATACTAGATAAATTTTCTCTCATTATTTTTTTTAAAGAGAAAAAGTAACCAGCGGTGACAGTTAGAGTTACCGGAGATTTTCGTCGTTTGCCGGCTTCTAATGACATCCCTGAACATATACAATATATCAATCAAATCAAATCAAATATTTTTATTTATCCAATCATGGTCCCACAGGAGACAGTTACATAAATACAACAATTATGATCAATACAGTAGACCAGAGGAGGTGTGACGCTTTGCACACGACACACACATAGCAAGTATATTATCGATAACTGGATGTTTACGATTCAGTTTAAAAATGGACGTTGAAGTGAAAACATCTCGTTAAAAAAATTTCTTAAATTAAACGTGAATGTATCCAGCTGTCTAAATTTATTTTCAATATGGGATCTCTTGAACTTTATGATTGCAATACTTGTATACAAGTATTGTTATTTTTTCCCCAAAAAAGTTGAACTCTATGATTATGATTATTTTTTTCTGTTCTGTTATGGAGTTTTAATGAAATAGTGTTTTTATTTAAAGAATCATAATTAATTGTCCAAATACATTTTTTTTTCTCGCTTAATTGACTTTTTTTTTTATATAGAAAAATGATTATAGTTTAGTTCTTGCACAATACACAAACATGTCTCTGCAATACACATATACAACATTTATCATAATTATTAAAGATCATTAAACTTAATTACATTTAGTTACGCAACAATACTAAAACATTCTTATAAAAATCACATACAGTATATGCACTAATTAGTTCTCGGGTAAAATACAGGTAACAATACTTGGACAATACTTAGTGACAATACTTGTACTTTTTTTTTATCATATATTTTTTTATTATACATTTGTATACAAGTATTTCGATCATAAAGTTCAAGTGATCCTTAATATGTTTTACTGTGAAATCGCATAATCACTATTAAAAAGGCTAAAGTTTACTATTCTATGGATTCAAACTGTCACAGGAGATGTTTGATACAACACAAATCACGAAAAATTGGGGATTTTTCAAGGTCAATTGTGTCGTAATGGATGGAGACTTAAAGAAATATTGGAAGCACTATGATTGATCTATGTCATACTAAAAAGGATAGGAAAAGTCTCCACCAGATTTTACAAATTTTCGTTTTTAATGTTGATCAGTTGAGGACACTATGAATGAAAAACAGATGGCGACAAAAAGTCCCTCTCGAAAATTGCAGATGATCACATTTAACATTCAACCCAAACATTCTTATGTAAATTCCATTCATATATAATTATATGAAGTTGTTTATTTAAAGGAATTTGATTTGTGTAGTTAATAGACAATAGAAAATAATCATCAAAGAATGTTCCTTATCAATATAAAGATTGTTATATAATTGTCGCCAATCACGTTTTACGTAAATTACAAATCAGTTAATTATATAATCATATCAGTCATAAATTAATCATTCATTAATTTCATCCGTTAAAAAAGAACCTGTTCATCAATAAAAATAAGATTATGCATAAATCTTTTAACCAAAAATATGAATTCATATTAATACATAATTATTTTTTTTATTCAATTTGAAATATGTGGCCGATTTGACTTACACTGTGAGTCTGTTTTGACTTGGTGCCGATTTGACTGGAAATCAACATGTCTACCCACAGACTGAACATTGATTCAGTGAGCTAGCACTATTAAAGATCCAATGAAGGGTGTTGCTCCAGGGCTCTCACTACTTTCAAATTAGAGGGAGAAGTGACTTCTCTTTCAGGGAGCTCACGGGGAGAAGTTAATGGCAATTAATCAAAATACTGTTTTGCAACCCCTCTGAAGTTACCCTGTCCAAATTTAGTAAACAATTTTAAAGATGTCTGATCTGATTTATTCTGGGTTTTTTTTATTCATAATTGCCTAAAGGACACCTATTCAATGTCAAATATTTATTTCTGTCTACCTTACCAATTGGAGTCTTGCATACCTGTGATTTTTTTAATATGTGTTTTAAATATGAGAACTAAGATTTTATGTCAAAGAAATAAGAAAAAATAAATCAAATATTCTTTTGGTTAAAAGTAGCTTCTGTCTACATTCCCATATCATTGTGTCCGATTGTATCCCGTTTCCGATTGCACCATTATTTTTTGTTATTAAAGTTTTTTTTAAACCGTAATGGATTACTTTTCAAGAAAATGACTTTCAAAATACTTAATGGATACAATAGATTTCAATAAACATAATATCGACATTTTCTTATATGATGTGGCAACTCTACTAAATTACAAGGAGACTTGAACTTCGCTTTTGACCAATGGAACCGCGAAGTCAACCTCCGCAAGGTGATTTCTTTGCCCGAATCACCCTCTAATATTACCCCTGTTGTTGAGCAAGCGTTGCATTTGTATTTGTGTGTACTTATTTTCACGAAGACATACCAGCAGCGAAATTTGAAAACATAAATACATCACGAAAAATAGTACAAATACAGTATATAAGTTCTATCCACAGGCCCACTTATACGATTCATAATTCTCATTGCGAATATAGTTGAAATACTACTCATTTGACATTAACAATCCATCAACCAGTTGTATATCATTTCAGTAAAGTTAAGATAACATATAGAGCAACATGGGTGTCATCGTGATCGTATGGTACATGTAGTTAGATTTACAACTACCTATGCAATCAGTGCCTAATGTTGTGAGTTCGAAGTCTGCTCATGTACTCGATACAACATTATGTGATAAAGTTTGTCAGTGACTTATGGTAGGTCAGTGGCATTAAACAAACAAAAATTATGGATGACACAATGTTCACCTAAAATTTTGTTTATCATTTAGGACAAATTTAACGTTGACAGCATGATTACATACAACCAGCTTGTACAAGACAAGGTGCTGCACATACATGTATATAAAAGATTTTGAATTAAAAAAAAAAATGTTTACATAGTTTGATTTTGTTTGCACAGGTTTCCATGGGACAAATTAAAGAAGTTATTTGTAACAAAGGTGGACATGGTCATGACCCAGTTTACAAAGGATAGTCCTACAGATTTGGTACAGTCAACACCAAATGTAGAGTCAGTCAAATATGAAGATATGAGGAAGAGAATTTTAGCTTTAATGGAAGACTTTCAAGGGTAATTATTTATTCTAAAAGTTATACAGGTAGTTTATACCAAATCTGTCAGCACTTTTGATTTCTGCCAGATTTTGTTGTTGATTTATTTCATATTTTGCAGTATTAAAATTAAAAAAAAATACCAGTGAATTACTGGTCTTTTTCAAAAGCATATATTAGCATTGAATTTCTACCAGCGGATTTTTATGGTGCTTAGCTCCCTGAAACAAAAGTCCTCGGGTAGACATTATCCCAATGCCGAGCAAACCAATCTTTGCTTTTATCCTTAATGCTGCGTGCTTAGCAAATAAGCAACAAATACAAATTTTAGTCTTATGATATGAACCCACTAACTACCACATTCGAGGTGAGCATGCAAACCATTACACCACCGATGCGGAAGGACACTACATATTCATTTATATCTCTCAGCATAAAACACGATAAATACATCAGGTGCGTGTCTGTTCAACTTTAATCATTGAATTTTAGTACACACACACATACACAAAATCAGATATGGCAGACATACATACAAATGGAGCCAGAGAAAACAATTTATAATCAAGAACATTAGTATGATTAAAAACCATTTTTTATAAGATGTTTTGACTTATTTAATATACATGTATTCTTAAATTTATTTTCATATATTTTTAATTTGTGTTAATTATATGTTTGAAAACACGATCATTCTGGTTGCTAAAATCTTGAAAATAAGGTATCATTAGTTTTTATTGGTAATTTGGACATTTTTCCTGTGATGATATTGACAGTATTAAAATGACTGATGCTGAAAATTATTGGTCATTGTGACTTTAAACATGTTATGACATTGCGGATAAAAATAATAATGTCAGTTTTGAAGGTATCAACAGACATCATATCACAGTTTGTCCTATCAGACTCGGTGTGATACTAGCGATAGTGTCTGTCTCTACCTTCAAAACTGCCGTTATTCTATATGTTTATATGTTTTATGGTTAACATGATATGATAATACTTTGATTTTAATGACTTCTATTTATTCTCCAGGGCACCATTTACAGTTCAGAGGTTATGTGAACTAATTATTGAGCCAAAAAGACATTATAAAAGATGTGACAAGTTTTTACGAGGAGTAGAAAAGGTATTCCATCTCATTAAAAGATTCTTACTGGTAAAATCTACATTAATGGAGTCGCCTGTAGCAATTGTAGTTCATATCCAAATGCAGTCTTCGATGTAACCCACTTGCCCGAAGCCCGGGACAAGTAATTTGGATTTTGACTAAACTTGGTACACACTTAGTCCTTAGAAGAGTCTGGAACCCTATTGATTTTCAAGGTCAAGGTCACTGGGTAAAATTTTTACCGTGTTAACATTCCTGTGAACACTCTAGAATTAACATCCTTCAATGGATTTTGACCAAACTTGGTACATACTTAGTCCTTAGGAGAATCAGGAAATTTATAATATTTGATTTTAACATACACAATATTAATAGCTTTCTGTGATTCTTTTAACTAGAAAATATAGTTTATTACTTTTTAAATAAGTAATTATGTTTCTATAGCGCTACATCCTGTTTGGATTTCCTTCTTTTTATGTCCTAGCCACTAAGTGGCCGGGACATATAGTGTTACCTACGTCCGTAATTCCGAAATAAAACAGTTGCGACCACTTTATTTCGCTATGCTTTGAGATATTGACTTGATATTTGGTATATGAGTGTATAATGATGAGTTACAGATCAAGTTTACATTTCGTTCTGGTCCAATGATTTTTGGCCCTTGGACTTTGAAATTTTGCCAAATACAGTCAAACTTGTCTATAGCGACCATTGAAGGGAGTTCTGAAAATAGGTCGCATAAGACAGGGAGTCGTTGAATAGAGGTTATGATATTTGCTCCCAAAATCTCGAGAGGAAAAACCTAGTTCGGGTATATAATCCGCATCAACTTGTAACCCGTTCGTGTGGAGGACAAATGCATGAATAGAACTTAAATTCCGGCAAAAAAAAGGTATAATGAAATAAAAAAATAAAAAAAATATTACATGATCAAGTTTTTTACTTTCTTTCAACAGCTATTGTTATCTTAATTGTTATCGTAATTAATCATTATGATTAGAAGAATGAGATTTCCTGACAAAACGTTTTCAAACTTCAATCACTCGCCGAAAGCTATAAATAGCTTAATCACACAATCAGCATGTGTTTACCTTGATCTGTTACCGCACGTTAAATGAATGTTGACAGAAATATATGCTGGGAACCAGTACTTCATACAATAATTTTCAAAATCACAATTATTTATTTATAAAACTGAAAGATTAAAAGAAATAAACCCAAATAAACCAAAACAACAATAATAAATCATCACGTGAACAACTTACCTTTTAAAAAAATGGCGGTCTTACACAATAATGCTAATCGTGACTTCATTTAATATGAAAAATCTATTATTATGAACTAGTAACAGGTATGGACTTTGGCAATGATATGTTGTCAGTAGATCATGCAAATATCAGCTAGAGGGATATTGGCAACAATCGCTGCATCAGCTGGGCAAAACGGACATTTTTCCAAAGTCAGGACTGTGTATGTTTATTTATTATCTAACTTCCGGTTTGATAATAATCCTCAAATAGTCGTTATATGAAGGATTTTTCCCAAAGAACACGGTCGTTAGACAGTGGGTCGCTATATAAAGGTCGAATGCACGGGAAAATGCTGGGGAGGAATAAATAAGGTCGGCTAACAAAGGAAGTCGTTATATAGAGGGGGTCGCTAAGACAAGTTTGACTGTATTTAGTTGTCGCCACTTTTTTTCGCTATACTTGCAGATATTGACTTGGTTTTTGGTATACATGCATGAGTGTATAATGATGAGTTACAGATCAAGTTTACATTTCGTTTCAGTCCAATGATTTTTGGCTGAGTTATGGCCCTTGGACTTTGACATTTGGCCAAATATTTAGTTGTTGCCACTTTATTTCACTATGATTTGAGATATTGACTTGATTTTTGGTACAAGAGTATAATCATAAGTTACAGATCAACTTTGAAATTTGTTCCGGTTGAATGATTTTTGGCCAATTTACAGCCGTTGGGCTTTGAAATTTGGTCAAATATTTAGTTGTCACCACTTTTGTTTTCACTGGAGGACATTTGCCATCAATAATTTACAATGGTTGTTATTACTCAGACCACATGACACATTTAATTCAGAAAAAAAGGTAATGTTTTATAGGTATAGGACTTCTTATTCATATTGCAAGTGTTGTAGATTCCTGATCATATCAAGATTTGTTCAGGCAATATTGTGTCCTTGAATAAATCTTGTGAATTTAAGGAGGCTTGAGGATACAGATCTTAAACAATAATTTGTTATTATTAGCCTATTACTGAGGGAATTAAAAAAAAGGTGAAACATTTGTGAGCCTCCTTAATATTCACGGCGGGGACATTCGTGTCGTTCCGACACATTTAGTTTAATAAAACTTGACATGCATACAGAACATTTTGACAAATCTTAATAATGGCTTAGCATGTGGAGAACAAAAGGTTGACAAAGTTTTTGTACAAAAATTACTACACTGTAAACTTGACCTTTAGATTCAAGTTCTTCCAATACACAAAAAGTTTACAGGGGTCCATGGAGCATAGGTTGATTTAATTTTTAGTTCACCTGGACCAAAGGTCCATGTGAACTATTGCCATCACTTGGCGTCCGTCGTCTGTCGTCTGTCGTCTGTCGTCTGTAGTCTGTCGTCTGTAAACTTTTCACATTTCAAGCTTCTTCTCCGAAACCACTTGGCCGATTGAAACCGAACTTAGCAGGAATGTTCCTTGGATGGTCCTCTACAAAGTTACTGTTTTTCGTTCCAGTCGGATATTCAATATGGCTGCCAGGGCCAATAATATGCTCTGATTGGCTGAAATTTCAAAGATCTTCTTCTCTGAAACTAATGAACTGACTGAACCCAAACTGTAAAGGAATGATCATTGGAATGTCCTTTACCAAGTTACTGTTTTTTATGCCGATCGTAAATCCAAGATGGCCGCCATCGCAGGACATAGATTAACATTGGACCCTATGGGAAAATGTTCAAATGCCTTCTTCTCAGAAACTACAAATATGATTAAAGCCAAACTGTACATGAATGTTCATTAGATGGTCCTCTACAATCTTAAGGGTTTTTGTTCCGATATGAAATTCAAAATGGCGGCTACGGCAGGACTTAGTTTAACATTGGACCCTATGGGAAAAATGTTTCAAAATGCTTCTTCTCTGAAACCTCTTGGACAGTTGAAACCAAACTGCCCAGGAATGATCATTGGAAGGTCCTCTACAAATTTTCTGTTTTTTATGCTGGTCGGAAATCCAAGATGGCCGCCACCGCAGGACATAGATTAACATTGGACCCTATGGGAAAATATTCAAATGCCTTCTTCTCAGAAACTACAAATATGATTAAAGCCAAACTGTACATGAATGTTCATTAGATGGTCCTCTACAAACTTTACGTTTTTTGTTCCGGTATGAAATTCAAAATGGCGGCTACGGCAGGACTTAGTTTAACATTGGACCCTATGGGAAAAATGTTTCAAAACGCTTCTTCTCTGAAACCACTTGGATAATTGAAACCAAACTGCCTAGGAATGATCATTGGAAGGTCCTCTACAAATTTTATGTTTTTTATGCCGATCGGAAATCCAAGATGGCCGCCACCGCAATACATAGATTAACATTGGACCCTATGGGAAAATGTTCAAATGCCTTCTTCTCAGAAACTACAAATATGATTAAAGCCAAACTGTACATGAATGTTCATTGGATGGTCCTCTACAATCTTAAGGTTTTTTGTTCCGATATGAAATTCAAAATGGCGGCTACGGTAGGACTTAGTTTAACATTGGACCCTATGGGAAAAATGTTTCAAAATGCTTCTTCTCTGAAACCACTTGGACAGTTGAAACCAAACTGCCCAGGAATGATCATTGGAAGGTCCTCTACAAATTTTCTGTTTTTTATGGCGATCGGAAATCCAAGATGGCCGCCACCGCAGGACATAGATTAACATTGGACCCTATGGGAAAATATTCAAATGCCTTCTACTCAGAAACTACAAATATGATTAAAGCCAAACTGTACATGAATGTTCATTAGATGGTCCTCTACAAACTTTACGTTTTTTGTTCCGGTATGAAATTCAAAATGGCGGCTACGGCAGGACTTAGTTTAACATTGGACCCTATGGGAAAAATGTTTCAAAACGCTTCTTCTCTGAAACCACTTGGATAATTGAAACCAAACTGCCTAGGAATGATCATTGGAAGGTCCTCTACAAATTTTATGTTTTTTATGCCGATCGGAAATCCAAGATGGCCGCCACCGCAATACATAGATTAACATTGGACCCTATGGGAAAATGTTCAAATGCCTTCTTCTCAGAAACTACAAATATGATTAAAGCCAAACTGTACATGAATGTTCATTGGATGGTCCTCTACAATCTTAAGGTTTTTTGTTCCGATATGAAATTCAAAATGGCGGCTACGGCAGGACTTAGTTTAACATTGGACCCTATGGGAAAAATGTTTCAAAATGCTTCTTCTCTGAAACCACTTGGACAGTTGAAACCAAACTGCCCAGGAATGATCATTGGAAGGTCCTCTACAAATTTTCTGTTTTTTATGCCGGTCGGAATTCCAAGATGGCTGCCACCACAGGACATAGATTAACATTGGACCCTATGGGAAAATATTCAAATGCCTTCTACTCAGAAACTACAAATATGATTAAAGCCAAACTGTACATGAATGTTCATTAGATGGTCCTCTACAAACTTTACGTTTTTTGTTCCGGTATGAAATTCAAAATGGCGGCTACGGCAGGACTTAGTTTAACATTGGACCCTATGGGAAAAATGTTTCAAAACGCTTCTTCTCTGAAACCACTTGGATAATTGAAACCAAACTGCCTAGGAATGATCATTGGAAGGTCCTCTACAAATTTTATGTTTTTTATGCCGATCGGAAATCCAAGATGGCCGCCACCGCAATACATAGATTAACATTGGACCCTATGGGAAAATATTCAAATGCCTTCTACTCAGAAACTACAAATATGATTAAAGCCAAACTGTACATGAATGTTCATTAGATGGTCCTCTACAAACTTTACGTTTTTTGTTCCGGTATGAAATTCAAAATGGCGGCTACGGCAGGACTTAGTTTAACATTGGACCCTATGGGAAAAATGTTTCAAAACGCTTCTTCTCTGAAACCACTTGGATAATTGAAACCAAACTGCCTAGGAATGATCATTGGAAGGTCCTCTACAAATTTTATGTTTTTTATGCCGATCGGAAATCCAAGATGGCCGCCACCGCAATACATAGATTAACATTGGACCCTATGGGAAAATGTTCAAATGCCTTCTTCTCAGAAACTACAAATATGATTAAAGCCAAACTGTACATGAATGTTCATTGGATGGTCCTCTACAATCTTAAGGTTTTTTGTTCCGATATGAAATTCAAAATGGCGGCTACGGCAGGACTTAGTTTAACATTGGACCCTATGGGAAAAATGTTTCAAAATGCTTCTTCTCTGAAACCACTAGGACAGTTGAAACCAAACTGCCCAGGAATGATCATTGGAAGGTCTTCTACAAATTTTCTGTTTTTTATGCCGGTCGGAAATCCAAGATGGCCGCCACCGCAGGACATAGATTAACATTGGACCCTATGGGAAAATGTTCAAATGCCTTCTTCTCAGAAACTACAAATATGATTAAAGCCAAACTGTACATGAACGTTCATTGGATGGTCCTCTACAAATTTACGTTTTTTGTTCCGATATGAAATTCAAAATGGCGGCTACGGCAGGACTTAGTTTAACATTGGACCCTATGGGAAAAATGTTTCAAAACGCTTCTTCTCTGAAACCACTTGGATAATTGAAACCAAACTGCCCAGGAATGATCATTGGAAGGTCCTTTACAAGGTGTGTGTTTTTTATGCCGATCGTAAATCCAAGATGGCCACCACCGCAGGACATAGATTAACATTGGACCCTATGGGAAAATGTTCAAATGCCTTCTTCTCAGAAACTACAAATATGATTAAAGCCAAACTGTACATGAATGTTCATTGAATGGTCCTCTACAAAATTTACGTTTTTTATTCTGATATGAAATTCAAAATGGCGGCTACGGCAGGACTTAGTTTAACATTGGACCCTATGGGAAAAATGTTTCAAAATGCTTCTTCTCTGAAACCACTTGGACAGTTGAAACCAAACTGCCCAGGAATGATCATTGGAAGGTCCTCTACAAGGTGTGTTTTTTTTATGCCGATCGGAAATCCAAGATGGCTGCCACCACAGGTCATAGTATTAACACAGAACCATATGGGGAAAATACAGAAATACATTCTTCTCTGAAGCTATTGCACTGATTGAACCTAATCTGTGCATCAATCATTGGAAGGTCCTTTACAAACTTTGTGTTTTTTATGTTGATCGTAATTCCAAGATGACTACCACTGCAGGACATAGTTTTTACATAGGACCAATTGTTTTTTTTTATTACCAGGTGAACGATACAGGCTCTTGAGAGCCTCTGGTTTATTATATTACAAAATTTATTAAAATTAAACACAGTTTCTTTTTAGTATATTTCAAAAATGTTTCTCTTATATTTTTTTTTTTAACAATTTTACAGTTAAAAAAGAAATGAATCATCATCTAAACTGATGCTGTTTTTTATTTTTCAGAATGTGTCTGTTGTTAGTACAGTAGATCCATTTGGACGGTATGTAAAACTTTTGATGAGATTTTAACATTAATTTTGTCAGATTATTTGTTCTTATCAAATAGATTTTGATGATTTTACTATAAAAAAAAAAAAAAATTAAGCAAAAGTACAGTACATATTTGTCATCTTGCTCAATTGCAATTGTTAAGTAACCATTAAATGTTCTAATTTTGTCTCGTATGACTATATTGGTTATAAAAAGATGTACAACTGTTGAAAGTTTGATTAAATTCACTTTGTCACACTACAACAGTGTGCAAAGTTTACATCTGAGACCTGCAGGTCCAATGTTTTTCGACATACATAAATATAGGGTGGTGTAATGGTTAGCGTGCTAGCTTGGAGTGCAGTAGATTTTTGGATTTGAGCCTACATCGGGTCAAACCAAAGACTATGAAATTAGTATTTGTTGCTTCTCTGCTAAGCACGCAGCATTAGGAGAAAGACTGGTTGTCTTCGAATCAGGATAATGTGTCCGAGTGTGGCCACATGTCTATCTGCAGACTGTTGTTTCAGTGAGCTAGCACTATAAAAATCCAACTAAGCGTGTTGGTCTAGTGCAAAGCAGACCTCATCATCATCTCATTGAAAATTAACTTGTTCTCTCTATGATATAGCTGAAAAATTGAAAAAACAACAATCACTCAATTCATTAAAGTTTGAAATCAGAGCATTTGAGCCTCACTGCCTGTATAGACTTGTATAATTTCGTGTATTAAAATAAGTTTGAATGTCTGCAAATCCCTCTCCACGTTTTGTTAGCTCGCTGCCAGAAGTGTTTGTGTCCATTGAACAAATTACTAGACCAATTGAAAACAAGCTTGACAGAAATATTGCTTGCATTAAGATTTTTATTTCATTTGCAAACTAAGAAGGCTCTGAGACTAATTATGCTTTATGATTGGCCGAAATTTCAATACTTTCTCAGAATCCACATCTGTGGAATTTAGGGATGCAGATGTCTCTCATTTACTTGCCATTGCAAGTGCTTTTTGTCTGAGCATCTCAATTTTGGCTCACTCATATGACCAACATATGTGATCAATATATATTGTCTTCCTGAATTTTTCTCTGTGACTCAAGTTTTCTCTCTTCTAGGTCTGCACGACCCTTAAGCTTTGAAACTACTTGTTGTATCTCTGAAATTGTTAATGACAGGAATGTTGTTAATATGACGATCTATAAAATTTGTTAATTTTTGGTGGATTGGAAATGCAAGATGGCCATCATCGCAGGACAAAGACTTAACATTGGACCCTGTTATGGGAAAAATATTGTAATATTAGTGTCATCTGTTGTATGTAATGTTTTTGGAGAAAAAAACTTTATTAAGGTTGAAATTTTCTTGCATAGCTCAATTATTTTATTGAATATAATTTGATTGATTTAATTTTAGAAAAATTGTATCCGAGTCTCAAGCGATGGTAAATGGATTAGATTCAAATGGATTCAATGAAACTTTATCAAAGCCAAACCCATTTTCCTCATTTCCAACACCTACACAATCTGCCTGGACAGCATCTATAGATAAATGGTTTGGTACTACAACTTCTACTACAACAGACCCAGTGAGTCAGTCTGATAATCAGCCGTTGTCTGGGGACGGGGATTTAACGGAACAGAAAGAAATTGAAGGAGTAGAGTGTTGTGAAATGGAGACTTCGGGTACATCTAGCAGTGATGGCGATTCGAATGATGAAGATGTATTTACTGCTAATTCTACCAAGTCTTCCGAAAACGACAAGACAGAAGAGAAAAATGAAAGTCCTAATGTAGTCAAGAACGAAAATTCTAGTCAAGAAGGTAAGATATAGGATATCTTCATAGTGTTTGATTGATTGGTGTTTAATGCCAACTTTAGCAGTAATTCAGCTATATCATGGCATGAACAAATTTTGTTATTAAACACCTACAAAACCCTTAGAAATAAAACATGCTTGTCTATAAAGCAATAGGATTAAATTGTGAACATTTGGTCATATTTACATTTAGTTCTAAATAGTTGTGACTCCCTAAATTGATTGTTGAACTATTTTTGATAAATTTACTTTATTTTTCATTGTATTGAGATGTTGGAAGGCACTTTATAGGTCACCTGGCCATTGGCCAAGTTAGCTTTTAGTGCCATAAGTATATCAGTAGGTCAGTATAACCTGATTATTATCGTATTTGGTTCCCCAAAAGTAGGTTACAATATCATTTCTCTAAACCTAGAGGCATGAAGTTGAAATAAAAGTGCTATTGATACATGTACATGCGTAAATCAGGTCGTTGTGGCTGGGTTTTGAGCCTATTATTTTAACCCTAAAGATAAGCAATGTCAACATGTATTCAAAGAAGATTGTAATATGATATTTTCAGTAATTACATGAATTATTAGTACGGATTAGTCAAGCCTACCTGAAGTGGTCAGTCAGGGGATCATCAAAAGGTCGCCACTTAAGGCAGGTGGTGGTTGCTTAATAAGGTGTCTTATTACATGACATTTTACTTGCTCAAGTTTTAAAGGACTTGATTTCTGTATAGAGTTGAATTTTCCGGTACAAAATTGAATGTTTTTTATTTTTTTTTTTTATAGAAATAGAAAAGTCAGAATTGTTGGAAAAAGTTAAAGAAAACACAGAGGACACTCGGCAAGAACCAGAATTTGTTGAAAGCCAAAGTTCTAATAATAAAACTATAATATCTGTCTCAGAAATTAAGGACGAACCTCAGGCAGATATCGCCAAACAACCTGATGAAGGTATCTCATCTTCATCATCGGGAACAACTGAACAAATAAGTTCTGATAATACAGCAACAGAATCTACACAATGTGATGACAAACAAAAAACTGGTAAGCAGTCAAATCAAGCATTAGATATATGTATGAATGCTCAAAACATTTTAGACAGGGGTAACAAGGCCTGTTCTGAAGCAGAAGAAACATTTAGTATAGCACAACAAGTGTGTGACTCTGACCAAAAACAACAGTCAGAAAGTTCTGAACAACAGACAACCGAAACTTCTGTTGAACAGTCATCATCAGAACTTCCAGTAGAATCCTCTTTAATAGAACAGTCATCAAAAAATTCAGTGGAAAAGTCGACAGAAAGTTCAGCAGAAAAGTCGCCAGAAAATGTAGACCAAAATTTATCAAAAAGTGAAACAGAACAGTCAATAAAAAATTCCATCCAACAGTCAACAGACAATATTGATTCTCATCTCGTGGAAGCCAGTAATGAGGAGAATAAATCAAACGTGCTTGAACAAAGTTCTGAATGTGATCAAATAAACACTGATTTAGTACAGGAACCTTCAGAGTGTGATGACAGTGCTAATTCTGTGTGCCAAGCCAAAAAACCTAGATTACAGCTGCCCAATACCAGCGAATCAGAAACTATGGATGTGGATTCAAATGAATATTCTGACAGTTCAAATAATGTAAATGAATCCAGTTTAAATGTGGCTCAGAGTGACAGTAAAGAGCAAGCCAGAATAGAAAATTTAGCACAAGTCGATAACACAGAAGACACACCGATGGAACAAGACTAAGTCAGTGGTCAAGTTTCCATATAGACCTCATCTCAGGACAGATATTGGTTGTTTATATATTTATATGTACATGTACTAATATATTTTCTATCAAGATTTAGGGGAATTTAAAATGCATTGTAGAATCTTTAAGGATTTAAGCCATTTCCAGACTAAATTTTGGAAGAAAAAAAATATTTAAAAGAAGAAAAAATAGATGTGTAGAAGTTCACCAACATCATCATTTATCATGCTCCCCAAAATAGAAAATGTCAATAGAGTGTATTATTGCTGGTTCCATCCATCTGAAACTAATGGTTTCCAAATGTAATCTTTTTTTTTAAGTTTGGCTTTGATTTGCATCAGAAATGTATTTAAAACTTTATTTTGGTAATGACACCCATTGAAAAACGTTAAAAGTAAACTCAAATATTTCATTTCCATATCACATGATATCAAAGCTTTATTTTGGCAGTGACGGCCATTGAAAAATGTTAAATGAGTACCCAGATATTTCATTTACAGATGATATCGTGCGTTAGAGTAGGTCATTCTGTTGTAGTATGGTTACTTATAACAAAACGTTGGTCAGTTAGTTATTAGCTTTGATGCATTTTTCCATTCTAGAGAGGTCAATATTCATATAGCCATAAAGTTTTATTAGTCGATCATGGTACTGAAAAAATGCAGGATCAGGACAACCCGAATTTTGAGATATTTGTTCTAACTACAGACCAGATGGTTCAATTTTGATCAAATTTTCACTGTCAGGAGAAATGAAAAGCAATTTTGCTTGACCACAACATATTTATCAGATCAATTTTTTTGTGAGATCATATTTGTTATGCCTCGGTGGGGTATCTCTGTTAATAGTGGATGGTTAAATCTGGTGCTATGAGCACAACATTAATTCACAGTGCTTTCACTTACTCTTTGAGAATTAAAAGCGACAAGGTGGTGTTTGGAATACAGAAAATGTCAATATTCCTGTCACATATTTACGTACTGTCCTGTTTCTTTTTTAATATATTGCAAATATATGTCATCTTCTATTGATTCATGACACATATGTAGATTCTACCAGCCCTTTAACCAGTTTCTGATTTGGTATATTCTGGGTGGATGGAGGGAGGCATGTAATATCAATTATTGTTAACACCTCTAGCATCTTTATTCCTTGACAGATTTGAACCTAAGGCCAAAAAAAAATATATGTGTGTTTACTGTCACATGTCAAAAAAATCTAGGGTCGGTCGGTCGGGATTAAATTTTTTTTTTTATTATTATTATCGACAAAACCGGAAATAGTCGTTCCCGGTTCCAGAATCCTATTCCAGTATTTAATTTTCGAAAATTCCGGTAAAATGACGAATTATGCAGTTTTTCTACCTTCTTTGCTCTCAATTTCGACAAAAAGCTAGCAGTTGAATAAATAAAACATTGCTGCTGGTTAAACAACAAGAATGGTTATCCGAATTCTGTGTAAAAATGCATAGGGTCGCTAGCAAAAATTAGGGTAGGTCGGGTGACCGTAAACACACATTTTTTTTTTTGGCCTAATGTATATATTAAAAATATCTGGAGCGAACATGAAAACTGGACTTAGTTGCACAACCCTCATTTAAATATAGAGATAATTAAAACTTAATTGACACTTAGATTTATTTGAAATGTACATGAATTTAATTTGCAATTAAGGTTTAATTGAGACTTAAATTTAATTGAGGTCGGTGCAACCCAGTCCAGATTTTTTTCATGGTAAATTTTAAAAGAACATTTTTTGAAGATATCAAAGGGATGGGGTAATCAGAAACCATAATATGAATGTCAGACAATACAATGTCCTCTTTTTATGACAAACAATGGTCATTATTATTAGATAAGGTCATTCGTCTTCTGGATCTCTAGTGCTTTAGTGATTTTTACTGTATTTTTTCTGTTATCTGGTATATCAATAGCAAGTGTTTGTTTGTAATTTTGAAAGAGATGCCATTCAGTATTTTACATAATAGATAAATTATCTGTAATTGTAATTGACCACCCTTGTTACCTCCCCCCTGTATTTTCATCCAGTTGTATCAACTGTATAATTTGATGGACAGATGACTGTATATATTTTGTATATTTATAAGTTAAAAAGGCATTTCTATTTGTTGTTGTAAATGTTGATAGTATTGTTTGTAAATATGTAATATATGTCAGAATGGTAGAATTAATTTGAATATGAAATAAGAAACTTGGCATGAAGGCTGTACTACATGTGTGTACATTAATACTACTATAATACTTAAATACATGTAAGTAAAGAATATTTTCAATTTTTGAACAGGAACCTGGTTTGGGGCAGTTTATTCTTAATAAACCGAGAAGTGGTTTATGAAAAGCGTAGACGTTTCCAAACCAGGTTATACAAGTTTCTCCCATTATTACGGCATTTTAACCCCGCTGAACCAGTGGTGGAAAAATCTGTAATCCTCTAGAGGATTAAAATGTCTCGTGCCTTTCCCCACATCCTAGCAACAGAATTGTGTAGAGGGCCGCCAAAGGATTTTGAAATCAAATTTGTGTTAAATAATGGGAGAAACAAATTCTCCTTCAGTTGCCCATGTGGGTTACGATATTTCTCCACTCTCGAGAGTTATATTAAAAATTTGAACCACTCGCCTGACAGCTTGTGGTTAAAAAGTTTAACTTAACTCTCAGTCTTTAGTGGAGAAATATCGTAACCCACGGGCAACTGAAGGAGTTCTATATATGACCTGTTCAAAAATTTCAAATATTTCTTATAATTTAATTTTTACAACAAAATTTAATGATTCTTCGATTTTAATTACTATTATTTCATGGGACTATTTGAATTTTTCTGTGGCAAATGAATACATTGGCGACGTCACACTACCAACCCAGATTATCATATAACCAATGTTGCTCCAGGCAGATCAGCCAATCAGATTGCAGTATTCACATCAAATTAAATTAATGAAATTTTTTTAAGTGTATATGTAAAATGACTTTTGTACTCTGTTATCAAACAGTTATACTTGTATTAAAGTTTTTTTTTGAGGTGGGGTAAATGAATTTCTACCAGATAGATCTCCTTTAGAAAAAAATTTAATTATATTTCTACCCAAAAAAAAAGTTACAATGAATTAATTGGGTTTTATTTTACTTTTTTACTTGATTTTTTATATGTAAAATGAATTACCAGTAAGGTCAAATAAAATTATACCTCTGTTTCCTGTTACATGCCAGAAAAAATATGGGTAGGTACATGTGTAGGTAGGGATTTTTTTTAATGAAGGAATGAATGATACTGTGATACCAATTGTAATCACAGGGTCCTATAGAAGTGCTAAAATGATTAAAACTATATTTTATCTTTTAATGAACACTCAACACAGTCAAAGACACTCTAATGGAACATTGAAAGTCATCATAAAGAACCATATTGTCTTGCTGCAATAGGTTTTTAGCTCACCTGGCCAAAGGCCATGTGAGCTTTTGCCATCACTTGTCGTACGTCATAAACTTTCACATTTAAATCTTCTCCTCTGAAACCCCTGAACCAAATTAAACCAAACCTGGCAGGTATGGTCCTTGGGTGGGTCCCTTTCAAAATTGTGTCCGACAGACCCGCCCTCCATTCAAGAAGATGGCTGCTGTTACTAAAAATAGAAATTTCTTCAATTGTCCATTGCTGCTTTATTATAAATCTAAATGAGCTCAAATTTTTACTGCAGCTACATGGAAATGAGTAGTTATCATATATTCCAGGTTTTTCTGTGAAATTTTTCTTTCAGCCGATTTATATCGATTATGCAAATTAGGCATATTTTGATCAAAGATCACATTTAAATCTTTTCCTCTGAAACCGCTGAACCAAATTAAACCAAACCTGGCAGGGATGGTCCTTGGGTGGGTCACATTTTCAAATTTTTACAAGGACGTTGTAGTGTTTTGGCAACTCCCCGTGTTCTGATTCAAACACTTCTCCCAGTGTTGTGTGATCTTTCACGGTCCTAAGTACTGACTTCTCTTCTATGTGGTCACATTTTCGAAATTTGAGGGCAAACAGGCTGCCCACCAACAACATGTGGGCCGCCATTTTGTTAAATTGACCTTGTACGCATGTACTGGAAGTTGTACTGCAAGTTCCAGGGCACGCTTTATTCACCTTACAAAATATTTTCCGGTCGGTTGGTGGTGTGTAAAAAAAGAATTTAGCCCAGTCGGGGGGTCCAGACATGAGTCGGTTGGGTAACAGGAAACAGGTATAATTTTATTTGGCCCAAGAAAAAAAGAAATGCATACAATGTATTTTTTGCTTTATATTTGTTTCTGTTATATATTAAACAGAAGTAAATGCAATAATAACATAGCATAGTATTGAAATTCTTCAAGAATTTGTCTTTTATTAAGTTTTTAATGACAATAATTTCTTATTTTGGTGAAATAGATAATTCTAATTATAATGTCACACTGACTGATAATTTTCATTCAGTATAAGTCTGTTGGCAAAAGACACTTCAGCCACGATATAACTGAAATATTGTAGAAAATTAAACACCATAACCCTAACCAGCATTTTGTTCATCAAAAAAGATTAAAATGCTACTCTAATACAATGGAATAGAAACATTTATTATTACTTGTTTGGGTTATTCCCCTTGTTTTGATGCATTATTTTTTTGGACATCCAGATTTTTAGTTCACCTATTGCCATCACTTGGCATCTGGCTTCTGTAAACTTTTCACATTTCAAGCTTCTTCTCCGAAACTGCTGGGCCAATTGGAACCAAACTTAGCAGGAATGTTCCTTGGATGGTCCTCTACAAAGTTCCAGTCGGATATTCAACATGGCTGCCAGGGCCAATAATATGCTCTGATTGGCTGAAATTTCAAAGATCTTCTTCTCTGAAACTAATGAACTGACTGAACCCAAACTGTAAAAGAATGATCATTGGAATGTCCTTTACCAAGTTTCTGTTTTTTATGCCGATCGGAAATCCAAGATGGCCACCATCGCAGGACATAGATTAACATTGGACCCTATGGGAAAATGTTCAAATGCCTTCTTCTCAGAAACTACAAATATGATTAAAGCCAAACTGTACATGAATGTTCATTGGATGGTCCTCTACAATCTTAAGGTTTTTTGTTCCGATATGAAATTCAAAATGGCGGCTACGGCAGGACTTAGTTTAACATTGGACCCTATGGGGAAAATGTTTCAAAACGCTTCTTCTCTGAAACCACTTGGACAGTTGAAACCAAACTGACCAGGAATGATCATTGGAAGGTCCTCTGCAAAGTTTCTGTTTTTTATGCCGATCAGAAATCCAAGATGGCCGCCACCGCAGGACATAGATTAACATTGGACCATATGGGGAAAATACAGAAATATGTGCTTCTCTGAAGCTATTGCACTGATTGAGCCTAAACTGTGCATCAATCATTGGAAGGTCCTTTACAAACTTTGTGTTTTTTATGTTGATCGGAATTCCAAGATGACTACCACTGCAGGACATAGTTTTTACATAGGACCAATTGGTTCTTTTTATAACCAGGTGAACGATACAGGCTCTTGAGAGCCTCTGGTTCAATTTAGTGGTCTGTAAGATTATTATCTTGCTGTGTGTAATAAAACAAAAGAAAAGAATTATTTCTAGCTATCAATAAGTATAAGCTTGAACAGTAATTAATGGTGGAATTATGCAACTTATGCAATTTGTAATATAATGAAATTTTTATTATTAAAAAAAACCACTCTTGTGAACACCATAAATAACGCAAAAAAAAGTGCTTGAAGATCCATTTTGTAGGATTAACAGAAGGTGGACACTTAATATCAATGACTTTTACGAAAACAATTAAAAGAAATAATTAAATTCCAATAAGTAAATGGTTTATTATTCTCCAATCCTGATTGTAATATATGTTTAGACAAGCTCAAAAGGTACATTATATGATTTTGTAAAGTCAACAAAAAACATTGAAGAAAAAATAATAATACTGAGCTGCAATTTCATTAATGTTTGAGTAGATAGATTATTGCAGTAATCTGAGGAAATACTTGGGGTTATTTAAGTTTAAATCTTACAGGGGCCTTATATTGGATCTATTTATTTTACTGTGGAAAGTATTGTAATACAACTGAAATCTTCTTATTGATAATGATGTGTAAAAATAGTGCTAGTTTATATATGTCTTTTATATGATTGCTAAGAATTCATTTACTGTTGTAGAATTGATTTAATAAGAAAAAATGTTTTAATGATTGTACACATAGGAGAAAAAAAAGTAATAAGTACATTGTATCAATCATACAAACACATTTTTCCAAATCAGTATTCTATTTGTTTAATTGTTTTATTTGTATGTAGTGTCTAAAGCCATTTGCAATAAATCCCTGTATAAACGGCAAGTTCATTATTTTGTTTCATATTATTGTGGAAGAAAAATAAAGCAATTTTAATGTGTTTGAGAATGAATGTATATATTATATATATAGATTGTTAGCCTCAAATATAGAAAGATGATTTACATAAATGTTCACTTATTTGTCATTATTTATCTGAAAGACATTTTCAGTAATCAATTTGATCCATTTATTTTTACATTCAGTTTTGAATTTGCAATATATATCAGTAATATGTATCTTCCTTCTACATTTTTGTTTTCATTTAAAGAAATGTTCCGATATGGAAAAAAAATGAATTTTCTTAATTGCAAATATCAGTTTCCGTTCATATGTTTCCTGACTAGTTGAATCAATAAATCAAGGTCTAATGCGAAAACGTACATAGCTTGGTTTTGATTGGACAAATAAGAAATGTAACTGCATCAATTCCATGTTTCCAGTGTACTCGATACAACATTATGTGATAAAGATTGTCGGTGACTTGCAGTAGGCCAGTGGTTTTCTTTTCGTTAAACACAATAACTCTAACCCATGGTTCCATCTACATGCATGTTACTTCTAGCTATTTTAAATCTGTATAACAGTACATCTATCCCAGTCCTCGCAATGAGCAGCGGTCCTCCGGCCCAAGACCAGTAAAACTTTGTCCGGACCAGTGTTTTTTCAGTTTTTACTTAAAACTATAAAATAAATTCAAGGATTTGATTCGGACCGGTAAATTCAAATTTTCATTTCGAGGACTGCTATCCATTAATTTACTGTTGGAGATGTTGGTATATTGGCTTCACTGAGATTTCACCAGTAAACTCAGTGATTGATATTAGCCATATGGAATGTTAACACAGTTATCTTGTGCATGTCTTGTTGTTGGCCTCAAATCCTAAAACATACCACTGTTGCTTAAAAAATATAAAAAATAGGGATGAAGGCCCATAATTCATAAATTGTTTGTTTGCCCCAAACGTGACCTACAAGAATAAGATGTAAAGACTCAAATTTTTATTTTCTATGAAAACAACTGGTTTTTTTTATATTTCTTGATATTTCCAAGTTCCATCATGATAAAAGGTATCTTACTCCTAATTTTGACACATTTGAAAATAAAGAGAAGAATTTCCCTACATATCTACCGATTACTCTTGTCCAACACCCATGGGTCCAGTTCGGGCAAACTAACTTTTTGTTGAGTGGCCCAAGATAAAGATTTTTTGCATTATATTACATAAACATTGACATGATTTGTTGGCATGTTTTTTTTTTCTTACTATTTTTTCTATTATACAATTTTTTTTACATGTATTGAGAATAGAGTAAAAACAAATATACTTTCATGATTCATCTTTGGCACCATACAAGGTAGATATTGTTTTTGTATGATAAAGGGTCCAGTTGTAATATATTACTGTTCTTAATATTTTTTATCCATGGATAATTGAATTAATATGGAAGTCTTTCACAGAATGTTTGTACATGATTCATTAATAAATCATGTTTTCATCATCAAAATATTTTGTTTCAGAATAAATTATTTTAAAAAGAATTGATATATTTTGTTATTCCCATTGAAGTTGACAGATCTTTTGTTTCATTCCTTTGGGCATGTAACCTCAATAAACCTACAGCAAAAGTTGAGGGTTAGGGTTATGGTGTTTAACGCCACTTTCTGCAATATTTCAGTTATATCGGGGCAGTCAGTTTTATTGGTGGAGGAAACCTGAGTACCCTGAGAAAACCACCATCCTGTTGCAAGTCACTGATAAACTTTATCACATAATGTTGACTGTTGTATCCAAAAGTTGAAGAAGCTGATCAAATGTTAATCAGAAGGAATTATCAAAGAAACAATTTCAACAACACTTGTCATCCTTAATTGTAACACCTTTTATCTAAGATTGTGTATGTTTTCGTTTGAAATTAAATATAAAGTAGCCTGTCTGATACAAGATGTATCACTACACTATGGTGATAAAAGAATGGTACGATGTTTCAAAAGATCTTGCATCTGTGGTGTAATGGTTAGCTGCCTGTCTTGATTGGGTAGATTGTGGGTTCCAGTCCTAATCGGGTCAAACCAAAGACTATAATATTTGTATTTGTTGCTTCTCCACTAAGCATGCAGCAATAGATCTTCTCTGCCGAACTACATGTACTTTATCATTACCTATCATTGGAATGCAATGCAGGGAAAAACACATCAATGTAAGCAAAGGGACTAACTAATTAATGTTCATTCGTTCATTCATTCATTGATATTGTGTATCACAAATTAATGGTGATATTCTTATTTCCAAGGACATAGTTTCAATATTTCTGGCAACTACAGTCCACATTTCTCAACAAAAAGTGTTGTCTGATGATTGTACAGTGACACTGAAAGTGATGGAACAATAACATGATATTGGTGAATGAACAGCAACAAATAACCAAATAAGGTGATGTGTACACTAAATGTAGTCTCCCTCCAATTTTAATTCGACTTGTTTTTATTTTTATTAAAATGTTAGATAAACTTATTACATACATAGTGTGTTGGCACAATACTTTGTATCGGGTCTTTGACTGTTGCATGAACTAACACATCGTAACTTGTCTCTATCAGGACTTATAGTGATATTGGTTCACACAACAGGCTTTACCTGATACAAAGTCGTGTACTAATAAACTATATATGTAATGGGTATGTATTGACATTGTGAATTTCCTTCTTTTTCTTGTACCATCATGGTCGTGAGAATGTAGATTTTTTGCTAAGGCCAAACAATATTTAGTTGTTATTTATATGTTTGGGGTTTTTTTTCATTGGAAGTTGTAGTCTGATTGCTAATATTTTATATATTGTTGTGGTTTTTTGGGGGTGGGAAGAGAGGGTCCATGAGGGCCACGTTATTTGTTTCAAGATTTATTCTAAATAAAAGTAAGAAAATAACTAATAAGAGATATTTTTATTCGACTTATTTCATCATTAAGCACTGCATATTTCATAAGATAACAGTTTTCGTAACAGAAGATACATTTGTTTATTCAAGCACTATAGATAAAGTGAGCACATAACACAATTACAGTTCTCATAATAACAGAGGAAACTTGTTCATTCAAAACACTAAAAAGTGTGTATTAGATGAAAGCTGACTTGTATTTAAAATGAGCACATTACACAATAACATAAATCACTAGCTAGTTGCAAAATGTCTACATATTCGATTGACCACCACGAATGTTGTAGCTCACACCTCTTAAGAACTCTGCAATGGTCTTGTTACCAGATGTTCTGTCTTCACAAAGGTTACAGAGACGTTTTTGAAGTTCTGCATCATCTAATGTTACTTGGTGCATATTCCATTTTTGGGGTGGAAATGCAGGTGGTGTGCGGCGGATTCTGATTGGCGGTACCTTTTCTTGATCTTCATGTTGCTGTTGTGGGCGTTGTCGTAGGCGACCAGAAACATATGTGCGATCAAAGTAGTCAACAAGTGGTTCTGCGGCTTCTGGCATTGTCTGCTTAATGTACTACATTCCTTCATGAATCTCCCAAAGCGGTAAAAATGCAAGTGCATCAAGTTGACCACAGAAAAGTCTAAACTCGTTGTCATCTTTGTACATTGTGGTCCATACACTGCTAGAAGAGCAAGATCTACAGAACGTTCAAAGTCTATTATAACGACGGACGGGTCACAACCATGCTCCTCTAACACACGAAACATTGATTCATAACTTGTCTGAGTCTTTCTCCGTAAGAGTACGTGCACTAATGGAACAAAAAACTCCAGAAACACGACCCTGGATGACATAAAGTTGCATAAATATACTGGGTGCCATTGCGAAGTTACCGTCCATGCACCAAACATCGGAATCTGCAAGTTTCTGGATATGGTGTTCCTTGGCAAAGATCACGACATTTTCATCAGCATCTGGACCATTGTCATGTAGTAGGAAAGGTTGTGGTTTCTTCGTATCTGGATTGTCCATGTTTTTGGAGGTTTGCAGTATTGCTGTATATTTGACTGCATCATCTCTGTTCACACAACGCCATATCAGTTTGTCAGTTGTTTCATTTTTGTATGTGTACATGAAACCTTCAAAGCAGAGCTTTTGCCCTCCACGCTTTGTTGCAATAACCTCCATAGTACTATTATCAGTGACTTTTTTTTTTAGCTTAAATGATTATAGATTCTCAGTAATATTATATATACTTTAAGTGGGCTTGTGTATATTTGTGCATTACAAGCTTAAATCAAAATTTGAGAAAATACTGTAAAAACTAAATCTTTTGAAACTATAAGATAAAATAGGATGGTCTTGTATGATGTATTAATTAATTTGACAATCATAAATTCAAAGGTAATATTTTCTTTTTATAATTAGTTTTTATAAAAACCACAGTAATTACTCCCTTTAAATATTTTGTTCATTAAAATTATAATAATCTGGAAAACCAATTATTTTATTACATGTGATTGTCTGATTAAAATTATAATAATCTAGAAAACCAATTATTTTATTACATGTGATTGTCTGATTAAAATTATAATAATCTAGAAAACCAATTATTTTATTACATGTGATTGTTTGATTAAAATTATAATGATCTAGAAAACCAATTATTTTATTACATGTGATTGTTTGATTAAAATTATAATGATCTGGAAAACCAATTATTTTATTACATGTGATTGTTTGATTGAAATTATAATGATCTGGAAAACCAATTATTTTATCACATGTGATTGTTTGATTGAAATTATAATGATCTGGAAAACCAATTATTTTATTACATGTGATTGTTTGATATGGAAAATTGTTTAGATGAATAACAAGTTTTAGATTTATTTACTTATTTAATTTATAAATTTGGCCGAATGTATGGTAGTTCGATTTACTACTACCTATGCAATCTGTGCCTATCACAACTAAAGTTGTGAGTTTGAATCCCGCTCATGGAGAATGAGTGAGTGATTGTAGTTTAACGCAAATTCAGCAATTTTTCAGCTACCGGTATATCATGGCGAGAACAAGTTAATTTTCAATGAGATGATGAGGTCCGCTTTGTACTAGACCAACAGGCCGAGTTGGATTTTTATAGTGCTAGCTCACTGAAACAACAGTCCGCGGGTAGACATGTCGCTTCACTCGGACACATTATTCAGATTCCGAACCAACCAGTCTTTGCCCTTTCCCCTTAATGCTGCGTGCTTAGCGGTTTGACCCGACCGAGGCTCGAACCCACGATCTACCGCACTCGAGGCGAGCACGCTAACCATTACGTCACAGATGCCGTTCTCATGGAGTGGTATAATCGATAAACATGATGTGATAAAGTTTGTCAGTGACTTGCGGCAGGTCGGTGGTTTTCTCCGGGTACTCCTGTTTCCTCCACCAATAAAACTGACCACCACGATATAGCTGAAATATTTTTGACAGTGGCATTAAATACCATAACCCTAACCCTTTTTTTCATTTATTTCCCCAGAATAAGAAATATCTTGTTATTTCAATATTGCTATACATGTATATTGTCTTTTATCCATTACCAGGGGCGGATTTAGAGGGGGCGTGCGGGGCGTGTGCCCCCCCCCTAAAATTCGCAAAGCATATGTTATACAACGTTAATTAAGCAGTTCAACAAACAATTTTTTCATGAATGGTTAACTTGTGACCTGTAGTAAAATATTCCTACACATTGTAAATACACGTTGGGTGTGTTCGTTGATTCATATATGGATTCGCCGACAATTTCCGCTTTTGTTTGTCTATAAACAAGAACGGTCGAATCATATGTTTTCAATGAATGAATCAAACGACGAAAAGAAAAGCTCCATACGGACGGGCAGTATTAACTAGAACCACCCGAAATGACAAGCACCGAAAGTACAGACCAATTAGTGAAATGAGGAATGCGTTAAAACTAAACCAATAGTTCTTTGAAGGGTTAAAATATCGTGATCGATCAGTCACGAGTTGAACAATTTGCATTACGGTTGTTCAAAAAAAGTTTTACTTTAGGTTCTTATAATCTGACAAAAATATCCTGTTAACAATTATCCGACAAAATTAAAACTCAAAATAATTTTTTTTTGGTCTGATAAAAATGGTGTGGTTGGTTCAAAATTGTCGTTCAAATAAATGTCTGTAATTCCTAAAATCCCCAGAACTTCAGGGGGCTTTGCCCCCCTGGGCCCCCTACCAGGGTTTTACCCTGGACCAGCTGGGAACCTTAAGCGGTCTCCAGATCCCTCGCCTACTCACGCCCTCCCTAACCACAAATTCTGGATCCGCCCCTGATTACTCCTCTTTAAATTAGCCCCTGGGCTTTGACAAATCAAGAAAACCACATTCATAATATTGATTATTCATGCAATTCCAGACAAAAAAAAAAAAAAAAAATGGGGGTGCAACTTGGAAGTGAAATTGTTCTACTGATAATACTGTCATGGCATGTTCCACTGGTAATATTTTTGGCTTATCCTACAGATAATTTTGCCATGGCCTTTCTACCGATAATAATAATAATAATAAGAAACAGAGCAAAAACAATAAGTCTCCAAACTTTGTTAAAATATATAGGTGATCATATTGAATTTTCAAACTAAATGCAGATGGAAAAACTGTTTTAAAATGCACAATATGGTAGGATTAAAATAAAATATTCTTCATTGTGCAAGTACCTCATGAAACAAACTAATTAAATGTGCTACTTATATAATGAACATTTGTAAATTTCAATCAGATAGCAACATGAACACAATTTACACACAATTGTTTTTGTATATCATAACACTTTTAAAGCATTTTTCATAATTTGGAAATAAAAAAAAATAAATGAAAAAAAATCACTTCTGGAAGTGAGAACCAAAAATTATCTTGTCTGTTTATCAATTCTTTCTGAGACCACATAATAACTAGAGGCTCACCTGATTATTCATATGCAAGTTTGTGTTCAATGAAGTCTAGATTTTAAGAAAATTATTATATTCATTTTTAAATAGGATCCGATGTTAAAAAAAAATCACATCAAAATTGGATGAAAAATGCAAAAATTCTATGTACCTTTCAAATATGTAAAATTTCGGAAGTTGGGACCCTTCTAGACCTCTTTTCGAAATGAAATAGGAAAATGTTTTAAGGGCCCATCAATAACTCATAAAGATGAACACTTGGCAAGAGAAGTAAATAAATGGCGGCAGGTGTAAACAGGTAGATAAAAGGGTTTGTTTTTTCTCTCTGAAAAGTGATACTGTGAGATGATATATGATACCAATTTTATTTGAAGGATTGAGGACAGTATGTGTGACTTTATATCTTCTTTAAATTGATATTATGAAAGATATATTTCAAAAGTAAAATTTCCTTTATTCAATGTGGTGGATATTGAGTTGAGATCTACTTACTGGCCATTGTAAAAACAAACTTGTGTATACAACTGTTAAATATTTTAAAATGGCTACACCGTCAAATGTAAACAAAACAATAAATGAGGAAAAAATTACTCCTGATGCAAAACGAGTAAAATTGTTCTCTGGTGTCTGATGTTGAAAGAATGGATTAAATATTTGGCATTGCCAACTTCGAAATGAAGCAAGCAGTTTAAATCACCACTTGTTTCAGTCTCATCTGTTCGACAGCTCCCAGTGTGCCTGTGGGGATGCAATTGAAAATAATTTCCATTATTTTTATGTTTGTCCATTGTTCATAAGACACAGAATACAACTTTTTAATTCTCTAAGAAAGTTTCAAGATGTTTTAAATTTGGATATATTATTGAAAGGCTCACAAATCCTTATTGTAGAGGAGAATACTGAGATATTGGATGCTGTTCACCATTTCATTACTGGTAGTAGAAGATTCACATGATTCAATAGATTTTCCTTTTCTTTGTATCTGGTCATATAACATTGAAAAGTCTTCCTATATAAACATGTAGCTCCAAATCTTTAAATTTTTCAGCTTAATTAATAGCTGTAAATCTTTCAATTATTCAGGTCTCCCTTCCCCCTTTTACCCAATTTGTACTTGCCTATCTCAATCACAATCACTATTTTGTTTAGATATTTCCCCCCTTATTTACTTATTTGTCTCTTCTTCCTCCATCTCTCCCAAATTCCCTTTATTCAATCATAAATATATATATTGAAAAAGAGTTAATTCATATTGATATGGTGGACCTCACTTAATTAGTGATTTTGATTTCATAATTTCAGTTTACATGTTGTATATATTGTGTGTTAAATGTAAGTTCAGTCTATCCATCATTCTATGCCAATTCATCATCATTAATATTATAAATAATAATAGCTTAAATATAAAGCCATAATTTGGCTATTCCAAATTATATCATACCTTTTAAAAAGGGGAAAAAAAGAAAAAAAAACTTTTTTGTATGATCCTGCTATTAACAAAAAAAAGGAAAAGAAAGGGAAAAATCTTTTTTGTTTTGTTTGTATGATTCTGCTATTAATATACATGTGTTTATGCTTGGTAATTAAGATGAATTGCATGTATTATACATGTATAGTATACATGATGGGTAGATTGCTCTATGTCTTATGTAAATTGTGTTCAAATTGTTCCATCTTGTTGTTGGAGAAGATTTGTATAGGCATAGCCTGTTATCCAATCATATTGATTTATCAATAAAATATTTGAAAAGAAAAATAAAAAATAAAAAAAGAAAGAATGGATTCGATTAACGAATCACTGCAACCCAAAACCTTGATAAACAGTCTCTAATTCTCTGCAGTAGTGACGATCAGTCATTCGATTAAACAATTGTCATTAAAAAATAATTAAACCTGAATCCCCCCCCCCTTTTTTTTTAAGAGAGAGAGAGAGAGAGAGAGAGAGAGAGAGAGAGAGAGAGGTAATGGCACTCATCTCCAAGAACTTCTGAGTTATATAAATTACAAATTCTGAGTTCCCTAGGTATGTTGTTCCATCGTCCGTATTCGACAGGTAGTTCATGATTATTCAGCCTAAAGCGACAGAAAGTAAATAGATCCCTATCATCGAGAATATTAGAATAATTTTCAAATTCAAAATTTATTTTTAAAAAGGCGATAATTTAAAGTTTTCGAGCCGAAATCAATATTTGCATGCCAAGTTTAGCGAAACTGATCTTGGAGACAAGTTTTAACATGTTGTGAAACGATGATGTTAAGGATTTTTATGCTTAATGCGTGAAAAAAGACGATGACGTCAACGGTGAACGGACGTATGCCGAAGATGACGTCATGATGTATTGCTGGAATACATGTTTTCTGCTATGATCGACTTTTAACAAATTAAAAACGAAGAAGTTGGTGCGGGAGCCATTAACAATTTGGTTGTTGGTTGAGTTCTGTGTGATGTTCAAACAGCATGTTTATTATGTATTGTCAAATTATAAAAAAATATATACATAAAATAGTGCAGCTTTACCCATGGGTTTAACCATTTGAACGCCAAGACGTTGATTGTATACAATGTGACCATGTTACGTTGCCATATATTCCAGGGCCTGGTTGTTCAACTTGTAGTTAAATTTTAACCAATGGTTAAAAATGATAACCTATGGTTAAATTTAACCAAAGCACGCAATGCGTTGTTCAACTTATGGTTAAATTTAACTACTGGTTAAAGCATGGTTAAACTGATTAATATTTAACCACGGTATAGGGGCTCTGTTAAAATATTTAACCATTGGTTATCAATTCAAAATGGTTGCCAGACAGGTTCTTTCTATGATGCCTCCCGTACAAAACAGGAAATCCAGAGTGTTTCGGGCAATTGAGCTCCGTGCAAATTTGTTTGAAATAGAAGTTTCTGAGGTGGATGGCATTTCCAATGAAATTAAATTTCTATTACCATTTACATTGTTCAAAACAGTGCATTACATTTGCGCGGAAAAAATCCTACATTTGCGCGCATAATACATTTGCACTTATTTTTTCAAGGTAAATACAGGTAAATCAAGGTAAATTCAGATGAAAATAGTGAAATTACTTACGATTTTTCAATTAGTTTTGTTTTCAAATTTACTCTAAGAACAATGTTTATAACGTAGTATTGCACCTCTTCTGTTAGTCGACCCCTTCCCTCTATTTGTTTCATATAATTTAAAATAGTTAGCGATCGCGGGTTTACAGGGATGTTTCTTGTGTTTCAAGTTATGATAATTTGATATATCCTTCCCTGTTTATGGTGAGAGAAATTGCATGTATTTCCCATGAATAGTCGGGGCATAGGCGACGGAAGCGGGGGCAGTTGTTTTTTTGTTTTTCTCGGTTTTTTGGAAAATTTTACCGGTATCAAATTTTTTTCATGATTATTGCCCCTCACTCGCAATTTGAGTTTGTGTAATTAGTCAAATAGTACGGAAAGGACTAATTACTGGGACGTGGAATAAATGTCCATGAGACAACCTTCCAGAAAAGACCTAACTAAAAAATCTCAAATAGGCAACACCTAGCAGTCTACAACAACGAACATATGCCCACACTACAAGACGATATGGCCACAGACTAGAAAAAAGCTAAGTAGAGTAAATTAACAACAGACCGAGAAATGCGAAGTAAAAGACCCCTTTCAAGACAAAAACCATAGTGAAAAATAAGGACTTTTACAAAGGCTCTTTGCATAGGAAAGGCACATATGAATTTGACGGGGTTAAAATAGTCATATCATCCCCCCTTTTCAGTAACAATGTCAAAAATCAATATTGACCAAAAATCTAAGTCAATCAGAAAATACGCTGGTAGTGCAATTGCGTTGGATTTTTTTTTTTTTTTTATAAAACTTAAAAAATAGCATGTGGTACCTCTATGACATCATGGACATTCCTCATCAATTGGAGAAATTGGATAATTTACATATGAGACACCAACCATTCATTTCATACTGAAAAGGAGGTTATATTTTTTCTTAATTGTTATTCATGAAAAACTTTGTGCATGTTAATTGAAATAAAAAGAAATTCACACATTAAAATCAGAGAGAAAAACAGACTTTCGACATACATGGCATGCATGGACCCAATTTTAATGAGCTGTTGGAAACTAAAGAAAATATTCTACGGCTAACTTACATAATGAAAATTAACAGTCCTTGAAATTGTAAAACAATAAGAAAATTTAACTAAAAGTAGTTTAATGAGTTATAAGAAGTTATCGTCACCTATATAACACACCCTTGCGCTAAACACGTCTTATTAACATTTCTTTTAATGTTATTAAGCAACTAAGACGAGGTCCATATACTCTTCCAGGGCCGTAGCTAGCCTTTTTTGCAGTGCAAGCAACCTAGATACGATAACGTAACCCTCAGTCCGCTTTTGCTCCCAGCGAGGGTTACGATTCGGTCCCATTCAACGTAATGGAGCAGCGCCCGGAGTGATTCACACCAGGCGGTTTTTTGTCCTAATTCCGTTGAAGTGGTTGGAAAAATTAACGAGGGTGAAAGATAAATATATTTAGATAAAACTTGAGGTGTTAAGTAAACGCTGCATCAATCCATGGTAGACTTATATCCATCTGAAAATTTGAATGCATGAGATCTTCTTTCTGTCCGACATTCTGTTTACAAGTTGCTATTTCACGTGCACTTGCCTCGTTTTGGAGATATCCTCATTTGGATCGATTGCCGTACATATCGTAGTAAAAGTTTTCCATATTTGGTATTCAGATCCATATAAGGATAGGCTCCGCCCATCACGAGAGTCTACACAAGGTGTCGTGGCGGACAAGAAACAATTTTCGAATACGAAATCGATCGTGAAGGTAGAAACAGGTATTGTAACACTTATTTCGTATCACCATTACTTAAAATTTGTAAGGAATAATAAGTTATGACCACATATGCAAAAAGAAAGTTGAAATATTCACGGAACGAAAATTTTAATTTGCTCCATTACGTTGAATGGGACAGATTCGTAACCCTCGCTGGAAGCAAAAGCGGACTGATGGTTACGTTATCGTATCCACAAGCAACCAAACCCAGATGCAAAATGGTGCGTTCTGGGGTGTTTTCATGGGTAAATTGAATACATAAGCAACACATTGATTTCATGATTTTGTTAGACAGAATTTACTTAGAAATTGCCCAAAATCTGTTCTTCGTGTCTTAGCAGACACAAACTTCTATTTCCTATAACACGAGGAAGCAGATACTGTACATAGAAGCGATTTTCTGATTTGATCGGACGCGACTCCAATTCCATTATCATGTGGTCTATAAACGCATAGTACAAAGAAACTTTCCAATACTGTTTTGGCGTGTCTGCAGGGTGATTGGCTCTGGTAGTCTGTCATGTTGTCATTCAACGTAGGAAAGGTCACGTACATGTATATATACACCAGACTGAACGATGACGGATGTAGCTCATACTAATGATACGGCTGTAACGTCATTTGAATAAAATTTGAAATGCCGTAATTTTTATGACATTGAATTTTCACAAAAAGCCACAACGAGACTTTGTTTTCCACTTTTAAAAAAAATTTATTATTCCTTATTTATTTTATTTTTTTTTGCTCTTTATTTTTTTTTCAGCACGCCGATGTGCACGCAAGTGCGTGTTGGCGTATAGGGAGCTACGCGCCTGTCTTCCGTACTAACTTGTACAAAATACTTTTAATATAGGACAAATAACCTTAGACATGTAAGTTATATTCCTCAAGTAAGATTTCACTTTTTTTTTATAAATTTTAATAACTGTATTGCTTTTTGTCTTGAGAAGGGGGGATTGAGTCAGCCATATTTATTTTGTTATTTATCTGCTGCTAGGATAAAATAAGGAATTGTGGGATACATTGGTCTTGGTGAAATATTAAACCTGCAGTTATTGGTTGGTTAAATTTTAACCAAATGGTAAAAATTTAACCAAATGGTTAAATGAAGTTGAAAAACTCACTTTTAACCACTTGGTTTACTAACCCATGCATGGTTAAATCTTTAACCAATGGTTAAATATAACCATGGTTAATTTAACAACAAGTTGAACAACCGGGCCCAGAACGTAACGAGAAAACATCACCTGTTCATGACGTTCACCCACATGTGTCTGTTTTCCTCAAAAGTAACATTGTGACAAGCATATAATTAAAATGTTCTTATTTATATGATATGTTAGGGAATGACCATTTAACTTGAAGGGGGGGTTATGGTTTTTTTCTAAAAAAATATTCTGATTCCCAATGTTGCTGAAAAAAATATTCTGATTTTGGCGGAGGAAAAAAAAAATAATCTGATTCAGAGTTTTTGTCATACAACCTAATGTTAAATTCTGGAAAAAAATTCCCGCTTCGCGCGACAAAAAAAATTAATATTCAAACTCTTGTGTTGTCCGAAAAAAAAAATTCTGAACGAAACAAAAAACCATAACCCCCCCCCCCCCTTCAAGTTAATTGGTCGGTCCCTTAAAGTAAAACATTTAGTTTATCACATCCAAAACGAATGTTATCTTGTGTTTGATGAGATGACGACCCTTGTCTTGTACTAGAACGACACCTCCAGTTGTAATTTATTAGGTCAATGAAACAACAGTGCACATATTGACATTTCATTCCATTCAACACATTATTCTAACATTCTTAAAATTGTTTGCTCATATTTTGCGAAGAAGCTATATAACATTATGACGTTACGCACGATATTGGTGATCAGTGGCGTAACGTCAAAAATGGCATAAATGTCTATTAGACGTTACTCTTTTTCACCGAAAACGTCAAGATCACCCAGGTGGACAAATTCGCTAGACCTACAGTCTCGTGCCAAAAGTATTCGCGGAAAATGGCGAACGTCAAGATTGAGTTGTCTCGCTTCGGCTATTTTGAACTTAGGAAAAAGTAAAATAAGCTAAAACAACTTACCTTTAATACTTCGTAATGTGGCCTTTGGATCTTATACAAGCTAAAACTCGTCTTGGAATGGATTGATACAAGTTCTGAACATATTGAACAGTAAAATTTTGTCAGATGTCAAGAATGGTGTCAAACAACTGCCGGACTGGCCAGAGTTAGTAATTCCTCCTGCACGATATTGCAGAGTTCTCTTAATTCTCAACCAACAGTTTTCTATGACATTGATATCAGGTGACTGGGCTGACCATACCATACCATGAATGTTGTTATCATGCTCATACCTCTCCACAATCCTAGCCCTATGGACAGGGGCATTGTCGTCCTGGAACACATAAGAATCATCCCGAAAATGACGGACAATAACCGACCATAATTGACTATCCCAAACTGAAATATACTTCTCTGCATTTATATTTCCATTAACTTGACATAAAGTACCGACACCATACCATGTGATACAACCCCATATCATAACGGAAACTTTCGGCACACATTCACTGATTCAGCAGTCATACATTCTGGACGGTATGCTTCATGAGCGGTTCTCCACACGTAAACCCGATTATTCTGGCCAATAATAATTTGTGATTCATCACTAAATATAATGTGTCTCCAGTTTTCATTTACAGTCCATCTTCTTTTCTGTAAGCACCATGTCAATTGCTTTTTTCTATTAATTTCTTTCACAACCATTCGCTTTTTCACTATTCTCCTGTAAATACGGTTTTTGTGTAAATATCGCTGAACAGTCCTTTCACTCACACTATGATCTCCATTTCCGATATTAAATTCAGTTGCTATATCCCTCAGAACTTTTCCACGGTTTTTTTTTTCACCAAGCGCTTCAATCTGGCTTCACTCCGAGCAGAAATTTTTCTTGGCCGTCCACTGTCCAGAACGACGAGCTTTTTCAAAACTTTTCCGTTCGTTATAAGTCTTGATAACTGACCTGCAGGTACTTTCAGGTATTGACAACATCCTGGAAATTTCACTAATCTTGTGACCATTTGACTTCAGATTAACAATTACTTCTTTCTTGTCCGATGACAATTCTTTCGACTTTCGACCCATCTTTGTTTACATAGGAAAAATTACACTGTAAGTATTTTTAGCAGACGACTTTATTATGTCATCGATTTGGACTGTATCAAAATTATAGGGACCGTCTCAAACTAAAAAATAGACTGGAATCGGCATTGAAAAATCGATTTAAAAAGCAGTGGAAATGTGCCGTTTCAGGACGTCCGCCATTTTCCGCGAATACTTTTGGCACGAGACTGTAGTAAAAACGGTTTATTTCTTTTTCGGTTGGGGTTTGGAATACGTTTGAACAATAATCAGAATCAGTAGTATTTGAACTTTTGTCTTGTGTCTGTTTTAATGTAGAAAATGCGAAGAATTATGAGTTATATCGATTTAAAATTCGAGTGACACGCAATTAAGAGTAAAAAACGACGTTGAAGACAAATTCGCTAGACCTCTTGTTTTGAATATTCTGATGTACAGAACAGGAACATACCTTTAATATATCGCATAGAAAAAGCCAAGAACATGAACTTTCAGCTCATATTTTGCTTAAATGTTTACCTTTTTCTTTGTTGAATTTGAAAAGCCTTTAAAGCACAGGTCTGTCCACACTTCTCAAATATTACGCACCAAACACACGCCAGACACGGCCATTTTGAATTGTCATGTTGAATAGTTTTGATATCGCTGTTGTTTTCCGATGTAGAATCGCTTGGTATTGTTACGTCTAACGCACCAAAATTAACGTTAAGACCAGAAAATCGGGACCTATATGTTTGAATATATATTGCTTATAACCATAATTTGTGCTATGCAAATTTATTTTACTATTCCCGATGAATATTGAATACATTTTGATGATGTCTTTTTATACCCTAAGCAGTATTGTAGCTTTCAAATCAGAAAATAGCATCAAAATGGCTTTGAGTCGCAAGATCGTGCGCGACCTCTATGTATTAATGCTTCGATTATCCGGACCATTGATCGAACCCACGATCGTCTTATCTCGAGTTGGGGTAGGTAAGATGATCATTACTCCTGGGGAGGTACATGTAGTATACTTAGAAACACATACACTAAACACATAAGTTACAGGATAATGATGTATCATCAGCAAACAGCCTTGAGAAGCTTTGAGTATTGTCTGCAATATCATTTATATACAACAGAAATAACAAGGGACCTAAGACAGACCCTTGAGGAACACCACCTTTTAAATTCCCCTTTTCAGACAGACAATTCCGTATGATAACTCTCTGATACCTATTACTTATATAGTTCTCAAGCCAACGTAAAAGGTTTCCAGTAATTCCATAACCTTCGATTTTTTTTAATAAGGCCTTTATGCCAGACACGGTCAAATGCCTTGGATATGTCAGAAAACACTGAACAAATTATTTCATGATTTTCCAAAGCCAAACAAATATTATGGTAAATTTCTATTAAATGATGCACTGTGGAATGTTTATGCATATAACCTGACTGATATTTATAAATTAAGGAATTGTCTATCAGAAAATTATAAATATATTTAAAAATCACACTTTAGGGACCGACCATTTAACTTGAAGGAGGGGGGGGGGGTATGGTTTTTTGTTTCGTTCAGAAGTTTTTTTTTCGGACAACACAAGAGTTAGAATATTTTTTTTTTGTCGCACGAAGCGCGAATTTTTTTTCCAGAATTTAACATTAGATTATATGACAAAAACTCTGAATCAGATTATTTGTTTTCACTCCACCAAAATCAGAATATTTTTTTCAGCAACATTAGGAATTCTTTCATGTATGTTTTACCTTAAAGGTTATCAACTGCAATGAATTTCATTCTCACTTAATCAGTTTATTCGAAAAACTGGACAAAAACATTGAAATCGGTAATAATGAATGACACGGGGCCCCATTTGGGGAAATCGAAACAGAACCAAGAAATCTCAGAATTTAAAATCCTCGTCGGAACTAACGTATCGCATGTACAAACTGTGTAAATTATTATTAGTATGTACATTTCAAAACCATTACGATGATAACATTTGGAGTTGTCAGAGAAGAAAATAAAAAATCAACAAGGAAAAAAATGCCAAAAATACGATTATTTTGTCCATAAAATGTCACCGTTATTTTGACACCAACCATTTCATATCTTGGTTCGTTTATTTCCTGGTTTATTTTGGGGACAACCAATTGATTCTGCGGGGGAGGGGTCTGGCAGTTTTTGTAAATAAAATAAATAATCTGGCCACCCAAAGTTGGAAAAAAAATTCTGGCCTTTGCTCCATAGAAAATTAAAAAATAATCTGGCCTGAACTGAGTAAACAATGTTATAACCTGTCCTGCACTATGTGCCGAATGAATTTTCTGTCAAATATTCTAACCTGACTAATCTTGCCTCAGAATCAAATTATTTCTGAAAATTATTTGCTATGTATACATATATTATTACGAGATATAAATGTGTGCTTTCTTTCACATTCTTGTCTCTTAGGCCAAATCAATTTTATATTTTAACTGTATAATTTGAAGGATTTGAAACAAAGTAGTATTCATTTTTAATTAAAAAACAACAACAATGTTTTAACATAATTACAAGTTGCGTATGCAGTGCCCCTTACTGGGCCCCGCGAAATTTGCTGAATTATACACATAATGCCGTTAAAAGACAGGTTTAGATCATAGATGGTGATATATATTTATTTTCCATGTAAAGAGATCCTTGTTTAACGTTTCGCTAAGGGAAGATTATTTTTAATTGTGGATTGAATGGAAAATAATGGAATGTAAATCGAAACGAAGATGATGTTAAAAGAAGAATCTTGGCCACTTCAGAGTTCGTTTCCAGACGAAGAGGGGTCTTTATTTCCATCCAACGATCATATTCATCTCCAATATATATTCTGTTTTTGTTTAGCTTAAGCATTCGCTGCTTTTTTGCTTCTTTTTCTGGCAGAATCGCTCAATTTACGCTTCGGACCTGGCTTCAATTTCTTTGCCTCCGACATTTTCTTCATCAACACTATAACGGAGCATGCGCACAATCTCTACCGAATGAGTTCAAATCTGAGGTCAATAGCATATGATTTGCATTATTGTCCGGGTAGCAAGAATTATCGAAGACAGAATAAAATGACGTTTTCTCCTGAATTATACATCGTAGCTCTCAAAAAGTGAATGGTTTACGTTGTTTATATATTTAATCTTTACATATATCAAAATTTTTTAGAAAACTGAAAATAATGATTTTGGCATTTCATATTACTTTAAATGTACAAAAACATTGCTTGTAAAGGTATTCTTCATTGAGATTTATAATGAATATAAATTAATATTTACGAATTATTTTTAAAACATTAGTATACCGGTATTCTGAATATGTTCCGACATATTACAAAGAACACGAAAACAATCGACTGAAACAAACGGCTAAAAAAATATGTATAAAAACTATTAGCTCGCTTTTGTTGGGAATATGTATGATAATATGACTTAATTTAATTAATTAAACACGAACTGTCACAAAATCCGAAGAAATTGCACCTTGTGAAAATCAAGTCAGTGTAATATTATGATATATGACAAAAAAAGACGTATTTCAGTCATTTTATTTATTTTCCATTATCAGATACGGTATTTTTCATACGCGTGAATTTCGATACTTAACGTCAAGACGGATTAAATTCACACATTGGACAATTCTAACTGACGTCTTTAAAATGCTCTAATAAAATAAATACTTGACCATTTTTCAAATAGTTGTGTTGAATAATTTGTCATCTATTACATAACATTTTGGTTACTTACTGAAAACTTTTTGATTACTTATTTGTCATCTGTTTCCACTTTGTCACTCATAGTACATCAATTGTGACAGAATTTTACATTGTAGATTTTTTATCGGACATGGCGTAGCTGGCGTCCAAATCTAAAATGACGTCGACCCTTCTATTATGCTGTCACATGAAAGTGTTGTACAAAATTTCACCAAAATCCGACGACGGGTTCTATACTTTTGTTACACAGATATAGGAGTAAAGGTTGTAAAATGTTTCGCGTGACAGGCACTTAAAATACGTGTATGACTGTTTAATATTCATAAATCTTAATTATGCTTTATTTAATTAGAAGAAAATGTTATTAAACTTAATCTGCTATATTCAGCGAATATCATGATAAATAAATTGTAGATATTTACAGGCAGGGGTACTGTATATTTTTATTATGATTACAAATTATTCTGAAATTCGTTAAACACTCAACACCTTGCGAGATGTAACTATCAAACATTCTATCAAACATCTCACCAACAACAGATGAAATCGCATTTAATATGGCTTCATCAAATGTGGCATCATCAAATATACATCATTTTAGGAAACGGATTAATATAAGCGTTACGCTTGTTTCTGAATCCAGGGGCGGATTCAGGGGGGGGGGGGGGGCGCACCCGGAAAAATATGATTTTTTTGGCGTAAAATCGTGATTTTTCACACGAAATACCCCAAAAATTTTCGCGCCTCCCTCTGCTCGGCGCAATTTTTTTAAGTGCGCGCCCCCCCCCTAACTTGAAATCCTGGATCCGCCCTTGGAATCCTATGTTAGATTGTATTGTGAAAAAAATGTAATATGTAATTCATCAATGAAAATATGTTTAAATCAAATATACATCATCTTCTGATGAAGAATCACAAAAAAATCATCGAATGTATCAACTCTATCCTGAGATATGTCATCGTCAGATGTATCCGATAATTCTTTACAACTTTCGAGATCCGTAATCTTAATATCGCAGGCGAACATGATTCTGCGAATTCTCCTTGGGACGATATTATACAGCAGTTTATTGACCGGTCTGTCACACACAAAATATTACATGGACCGAAGTGAAGTGTGTTTGCAAGTTGACGTTGTAGAGTTTTTCGCATAGTGTTTTCATCGCTAAATTATGGTTAGGCGAAAATTGACAAGCAGATAGGTGGCAAGCTGTTGGTATGTCACAGGCATGTTTTAGCAATAGAAGAGTGGCAGGGCAAATGGCGGTACAACATTCTGTAATTTATCGTCTTATGCAGCGTTTGCAAGCGACTGGAATAGTTGGACTGAACGCAAGATGTTGCGTAACGTAACGTAACGCTAAAAAGCGACGTTTTCAACGTTGTGACCTTTAAACCAAATGTTGTACCTGCTTCACAAATGTTTTTTTGTTTGTTTGTTTTTTTGTTTTTGTTTAGAAAACTTGCTATATCTCTGAAACAACAGTCCGCAGATAGACATACGTCTCCAATACGACCTATAATTGTGTCTCCGAGCCCACCATTCTCCATTTTTGCTCATGAATGCAGAGAATTTAAGCAAATCATTTTTAAGAGAGAATTGATTTGAAATGAGTGATCGTTTTTAACTTTATTGATATTTACAATAATTAAAATAATTTTAAGTACATTTTTTTTTTTACAGTTTCTAAATTTTACAAAAATCTTGTAAAATGAGCGTTGACAGAGATATTGCGTAGCGTAGCAGGAACGACAACTCTGGATAGAGAATGATGTTCGATGAGAGTGGGGGAGATAACTCAATGTGTATGTTCAAAGGGAATGATAAATACGCATGTACTATAAGCACATGTCAGTGTAAACCCCGACTTCAGATGACCCAGAAAAGGCAAAAGTAATACAAATAATAATAAAAATCATTTGATCGCTAACCTTTAAACGGAGAGGATGGATTACAATAGCTGTCCAGTGTGTTAACTACAATTTTCGAGAAAAGACGTTATGATGCGACATTATTTTACACATTTTCAATTGTCAGTTCTGGCTCTCTTTCTTCAAATAAAGTATGAAAGTTATGTTAGAAACTATGTATTTTTTTTCATAGCAATATATTATAACAATATCTCATCATACATAACTTTTGATCCTATTTACTGATTAGTGAGTCGGTTGTTATTGACATTCTATATTTAACCTTGGCATTATAAAAATAAGATAGGGAAAATATCGAAGAAAAGTATGTTGAATAGTGATAAGATTTGGAAAGTATGGAAGAATAATAAGTTGAATAGTGAAAAAATATCGAAAATATGGAAGAAAATTAAGTTAAATAGTGAAAAGATATCGAAAATATGGAAGAAAAGTCAGTTGAATAGTGAAATGATTTAGAAAATATGGAAGAAAGGTAGGTTGAATAGTGGAAAGATATGGAAAATATAGAAGAAAGGTAGGTTGAATAGTGAAAAGATATGGAAAATATGGAAGAAAAGAAAGTTGAATAGTGAAAAGATTTGGAAAATACGGAAGAAAATTGTGAAATGATATGGAAAATATGGAAGAAAAGTAAGTTGAAATGTGAAAAGATATGAAAAATGCGGAAGAAAAGTAGGTTGAATAGTGAAAAGATATGGAAAATATGGAAGAAAAATAAGTTGAATAGTGAAATGATATGGAAAATATGGAAGAAAAGTAAGTTGAAAAGTGAAAAGATACGAAAAATATGGAAGAAGAGTAAGTTGAAAAGTGAAAAGATATGGGAAATATGGAAGGAAAGTAAGTTGAATAGTGAAAAGATAGGGAAAATACAGAAGAAAAGAGCGTATATCCATCAACAACAAGACAAACAACTTGGAAAAATATACCTGAAATAGTATTACATAGGTAAAGGGGAAATAACTCAAGGCAAACAACTTAGGAAAATAAACCTCCAATAGGATTATATAGATAATGGGGAAATTACTCAAGAAAAAAGACATGGAAATTATGAAAGAAAAATAAGTTGAATAGTGAAAAGATATGAAAAATATGGAGGAAACTCAAGTTGAATAGTGAAAAGATATGGAAAATACAGAAGAAAATAGTGAAAAGATATGGAAATTATGAAAGAAAGACAAGTTGAATTGTGAAAAGATTTAGAAAATACAGAAGAAAATTGTGAAATGATCTGGAAAATATAGATGAAAATACTGAAAAGAAAGGGAAAATATGGAAGAAAGATAAGCTGAATAGTGAAAAGATATGAAAAATATGGAAGAAAATAGTGAAAAGATAGGGAAAATATGGAAGAAAAGTAAGTTGAAAAGTGAAATGATATCATGGAAAATATGGAAGAAAGGCAAGTCGAATAGTGATAAGATATGGACAATATGGAAGAAAGGCAAGTTGAATAGTGAAAAGATATGAAAAATATGGAAACAAGCCAATTTGAATAGTGAAATGATATGGAAAATATGGAAGATTTCCGTGTTAGTCATCATTACACCCAAAGAGAGCTCCTCCTCCTCCTCCCTGCGTTCTCCTACTCCAGCAGCAGCAGCAGTAGCAGCAGCAGCCATACACACTCACCACAGAGCAGCAGCAGCTTCAGCCATATCGTTGAAATTCCACCCAAAGCACGTTACAAACAAAAACAAAACCAAACACATTATGAAAATATCACACATTAACGTAAACATCTGGAAATTACTGAAGAAAAGTAAGTTGAATAGTGAAAAGATATGGAAAATACAGAAGAAAGGCAAGTTGAATAGTGAAAATATATGGAAAATACGGAAGAAAAGTAAGATGAATAGTGAAAAGATATGGACATTTAGGAAAGGTCAATTATTACGATGGCTGTAATTGGTTGTTCGTTTTTGGTATGAGGGAACTGGTTGGTTCGTTTCTTGTAATCTGATTGGTTCAGTTTCCAGTGATCTGATTGGTTGGTGCTATAAAACATTTCAATCCTCTTTTAGGTTAAATAAATTCATTTTTGGTCCCTTCAGATCGCGCATGCGCGCACCCCACCCGTCCAGGGGAAGTCCTACGGGTGACGTTTGAATCGCTATTCCGCAAGGAACATGAACTGTGTTATAACGACATGTACTAGAAAAACAACTAACTGATATTTTAAAACGTTGGATTTCAAACGTCGCGAATTTTGAAAAGTACGGGGAAAAAAAGTACGGGAAAAAAAGTAAGGAAAAATAGTATGGGAGAAAAAAATACGGGAAAAAAGAAGGAAAAAAAAGAATACGGGAAAATAGTACGAAAAAAAAGTACGAAAAAAAAAGTACGGGAAAATACGGGAAAAAAAGTAAGGGAAAAAGTCATGTGTCTTCCGGACAGGGCCTTTTCCGGTCAAGTATGCGCACGGTATCACTTCCGGTAGCTCCTCATCGCTCCTCCACAAATACTAATTTGTCCGTACCCATATACTACTGTTTGGTTTTTACTATGTAGTTTTGAACTGCTAGAAATATTGCTATGGTAATATCATTTTCTAACTCACTCGTACCAAAAAGCAACATTTCAGATGTGATCGGAAATACTAATAATTGAAAAGGGACTAATAATACCAACGAATTTTCTGACACGATTTGTGTCATCGATGAATTAGATGAGGCTAACTATTCGAGGCGATTGCTCCCAGCTGATTTGGTTTTGGAGTTCTTGTATTATGTACTATTGTTTTATTTCATATTTACTTCAATGTTTGTGTTTGTACTGTTGTCATGCTTCCGAATCCTCTGCTCACGAAACATTCTATATTATACTGAGGTATTTATCTAACTTATCCAACCTTAATGATCCTGACATTCTGCTTAAATTCCAAATTATTTGCAAATCAAGGGGCATAACTCCACAACAGAAAAGTTTTAGTCTAAAATAAAAATTGGCCTGTATTTTATGGTCCCTGTGTATGTATGTCAATTGATTTTTTTCAAGGTGAACTTAAGACACTGAACAAAAACTCGAGATATTCGTATTTTTGACAAATCAAAGAGAATAACGCAAGAAAGAAACATGTGTTAAAAGTCACAAATAAAACCTGACCTGGTTGTTATATATTCTGAAATTGTGCATAAATTTCAAATGGATTGCCTAAAGGAAACATTGGTTATTAAACAGAAATCAAAATGTGGGACAGACATCTGGCACAAAACATTTAAGGTAATTGCAATTTTATAAATATACGTCCATGGATAATCAAATTGATGACGGACGTCCATAGGTAATCAAATTGATGACAGACAGAAATAGTAATTCACCTTACCATTTAATACATATATTGTTTGTATTTACACATCTACAGTTGAAACACAAAGTATAACAATGAACCGAGCTTAATACAAAGAACTTGGCATTATAAGTGATAAAGTTTGTCAGTGACTTGCGACAGGTCGGTAGTTTTCTCTGGGTACTCCGTTTTCCTCTACCAATAAAACTGACCGTCACGATATAACTGAAAATATTATTGAAAGTGGTGTTAAACACCCTAACCCTAACACTACAAAGAACTTGGAAACTTAAGCACAGTACTCAATCCAGTTAAGATGCTGAATACTGGCCATATCTTGAATTTTACATTACCTAGTGAAAACAGCCTTAATCAAGTATCAATGTAATGAAATATTTTCTCGTATATACATTTGTACTTAAAATAGGAAGGGGTTATGTAATACAATTCCTTAAGATGACTGAGTGATTATTGTGAACAGTCTTTCAGCTATATCGTGCGAGAACAATTTACATTTCGATGAGTTAACGATGAGGTCCGCTTTGTACTAGACCAACACGCGGTGTACGCTTCTTTTGATTTGTATAGTGCTAGCTCACCAAAACACCATCCGCGGGGAAGCATGTCGTTCCACGTGCTAGCTCACCAAAACACCATCCGCGGGGAAGCATGTCGTTCCACGTGCTAGCTCACCAAAACACCATCCGCGGGAAGCCTGTCGTTCCACTCGGGCATATTATTCTGATTCTGAGCCAACCAGTCTTTTCTTTTGCTCTTTATTGCTGCGTACTTAGCGGTGAAGCAAAGAATACCAATTTTGTAGTCTTTGGTCGACTTGACCGGGGTACAAACCCACGAACTACTCCTAAAGGCGAGCACGCTAACCATTGCATCGCCGATGTGTGTTCTAATATGTCATTCAAATGGATTGATTTTCTATCTGGTTTTCATGTGAAATGAAAATGAACATATGATTTAGATAATCATGGATGATAATCACTCGATTTGTCTTCGAGTATTGAACTTGATAACCCCTAAACACAATGTTATTGGGACATGCACATGTCCAACCTCTCCTTGTTTCTCAGCTGTGGGATACAACCTCTCCAAATGAGCGTCCTCTAGTTGTCTAATGCGAATCACAGGCACACAAAGCCATTCGGACGTGACGTAGGTGAATGTATGGAAAATGTCTTGCTCCTTGCACGTACCAGTTCCCAATAAATCAATTTGCGAATAAGTGGTCCATTTTAAAGCAAGGTTCCATGATCTATCCATCATATCCTCGTTTTCATGTGGCAATCAAAACATTGGCCCATCCCAGTAGTATCACTTTACCTACACGATTTATTTGAAAACTTGTTTTCGTTATTAATACAGCTGAAATACTGCTCACTTCACATTAAGCAACAATCAATCAATCAATCAATCAATCAATCAATCAATTATACTCTTATCAAACAAAAATATAAAATATAGATCATTTATCTTGTGATGAAATACGATATTGAATTTTCAAAGAAAAAGTGTAATGAAAGTGTAATATATAAATAATAAGTATCATATTTTTGAAAATTGGTTCATGTGACACAGAATATAATTAATCATCCAATCAAAATGTCAAACACTTTTACACTATTTAACCAAAAAGGGCAGACAATGAAATGTAAACCAAGCCGATGACAATGAACTATCGTTGTGAAAGCTGTGGATATTTCAGCACACCAATAATACCATCTGACCACGACCCTACCACGTGCATGTTATCTTTGTTGTCAATGGCAATGTTACTAGGCTTGCGTAATCGACAACCATACAACTGTCCTGTTAATATATAATAAACCGCATCCCCTGATTGGCTTAAAATATGCAATGCGTCATTATTCTTATCGGTAACGACAATAAATCCTGTAGATGAAGACGCTACATCCGTTGGAAAGAAATTGTTCTTTCCAATTATTTCTATAATCTGACGTCCATTGTATATGCTCCCTAGGATGCCATTTTGGTAAAATATTAACAATTGTCCCGACGAAGGACCTTTTCTATCAATGACATATATGTCACAAGACAACGGATGTTCCATGCATCTCCTTGGAAACGTAAAATAGTTTAAGCCGTTCGGACGTACACTTATCTGCATGACTGTTCTACTCGAAATATCCAGTTTTTGAATTTCAGTTCTAACAGGTAACGAGTCCTTGTTGAATTTAGACTCAGAAGCAAGACATACTAAAATACAGCCATTGGCACAAAGGCAGCATCCTTGTGGGTAAAACCATTCAAATTCTCTAACTTTTTGTGGAATTGCATCCTTTTTTATTCGCAGTAACATGTTTCTTCGACAGACTAAAAATTCATCTGCTCCCAAAACTGTCATATATCTATTTGTAAATTCTATTTCAAGACATGACACCAGCCGTGATGTTTTGCTCCGGGATTGTATTATCTTTGCCGAATTAGAAAGAAAAATATCGTCCTCCAAAGTTTCTATAGAATGAATTACGTTCATTGTCGGTAGCTTAATAACACAGTCAATGATATTCGTGATATTTAAAGGATCATTACTGCTTTTTAAAAGCCATAAATTTGGAACTTTCTGTGTATGGTGTGTTTTGATTTTGAATTTATAATTTATCTTAGGTAGAGCAACAGATTTGTCATGATATGACATCGGAAATCGTTGGTTCAGTCTGTCAGCTGCAATTATTACCTTAATTGGATTATTTTGTAGCAGTAATTTCTGAATCGTAGGACTTTGTCTGTGTACATATTTCAGCTTTTCTATCCGAGTTTTAACAGGATGGTACCTCTTTAAGTATACTTCCCAATGTCCAAAGATCTCCTTTAATGAGCTATTTGTCTGAGATTCCAGATTTGTAACATATTGTATATGTTGTTTAGATATTGCTTCACTGGTTGAATCTGAGTGTCTTTTCTGTTCTAGTTTTAATGTTCGGAGTTGGTCATTATAACTAAATAGATTTAGTTGGTGTTTTTCACTTTCGTTCTGAAGAAATCCAATTCTTCTATTCAAACTTTCCAGTAGCTCGTTTTTTAGTTTGAAATCGTGACCTTTGTGTTTGCAAATACAAACATCACATATATAAGTTCTACAGGTTACACAATATGAATCACAACTTTCTTTTTGATGACAGCAAATTTTCGAAGCATTTTTTGGTGATTTTCTTTTTATTTCCCCGTGAAAATCGCAATCAAACACTTCTGCTCCCTCGTCTATTTCATCAAACACTTCAGTTAGTTCGTCTGTTTCCTCCAAACAGTTACTTATATCTGTGTTTTCATCTTTAGATTTTTCACTGTCTCTCTCTGTCATATTTTCTGCTTCAGCTACAATAGGTGCTTGAGCTCTTCTTCCACGCTGATTTGTATTCGTTATATCCAACTCACACACCTTCGATTTACGAACTTTATCCAGATCACCATTACAGTTTTTAGAAGTTTTTAAAGTATTCGAACTTCTAAATATTAAATTCCCCATGTTTGTAACGACGTGCGACTTCCTTCTATGATTAAAGTATAAATTTTACAATAATTAAGATGTGTAGATAGTACAAAGCATTGTGTTGGTTTTAATTCCTCGTCAATATTTGACAAATTCCAGTTGTTGGCAATGTTCCAATACTGTTTCGTTGTCTACAATTTTTTTATTTTTCCGAATGGACTCCATATTACATCAACGTTACTTTCTAGTAGTGAGAATTCTACAACATTTGGAACAGTTATACGTTCTGTCATACTAGTTTTTAACATACTTTCGATTTTTGCAACATTGTCAATAACAAAATCAAGATCTTCTGATACTGATACCTCTTTTAAGATACGCTGTGACGAAACTATAGCTTCCCTCTGTTCACGTAGCAGTATTTCCGTTTCTTTACATTTAGCGTGGAATTTCTTGTCTTGATTGGTTAGTTCCTCCAATATACAGTGTTTTTGATGATTTAAACTTTTAATACATTTGTCTTTATAGTTTATGACTTCACTCTCTAATTTGTTATTCAACTTTTCTTCTTTCTTCTTTTCTGCTTCAAATATTTCAAGTTCGGATATCCTGGTATCAAAATCTTTATCGTTTAGGAGCTCTTCCATCAGTTGATTTCTCTTGTATTTCTCAACGTTTTCAATTGTGTCACATTGGCACAACGCCTTTTGATGTCTGAATTTTGTACACTTAGAACACACCAAAGTCTGGTGTCTATTACAATACAAACTATATGAAAACGTAGGATGTCCAGAACAATTTTCATCAAAGGATTCAAGAACATCTCCCTCCTCTTGTGAATCCGATTCTTCACAGCCTACCCGACGTCTGTCAACTAAAGAAGTTAAATGTACTTGTGCGCCGTGATATGCCATTTACAAAGTTGAAATATTTTATATTGTGACAATTAGTCAATTGTATAGTATTAGCCAGTAGATTTAAAGGTAAATAATGTCACATGGTTTCATGAAAACTACAGGGTTCGTGTTATTTGATCTTTAATTTTATGTGTATGCTTTGTAGATCATTGCTTGTCACTTTGCCCTTTGTCCTTTTGCCATTGTGTTGTCTGTCCGTCTTCGATTTACGTATTCTGATTACCCCTTTGGGAACCTGACAATTCTTGTAAGAACTTTTAGCTTAAATTAAGATCATGATTGTATTAAAAATATAAAACTTTATACAAAACTGTTTAATGTCAATGCAAGCTATCAGAATACAACATTTTAGAGCTAATAGTTGGTTGTCTCCCTTGTTTGTTTTCAATTTATTGTAATGCACCATTTTTGGGACCACTTTTTTGGGGGAGTAAAGTTACTTACATACAAGACATCATTTTTGTCCAATATTTCTACTGGACCTATCCAAGGTTTTTTTGTGACTTTGAACCAATGTCATTCTTGTGTTATGGCCTATAATACAATGCTTACCCCCTTTTGCATAATTATTCTTCATATTTTGTTTGTCATCATTTCTGTTTATTCTTTCAGAAGATAGTCTCAGATTTTGTCTAGCAGAGCCGTGTATTTCAAACTATTTCCTCTAATTCACCAATACAATCACCAACATTCTTCCACTTTTACCATAAGACATCCTTAATGTTAAATCTACAGGTAAATCTTAATGTTAAATCTACAGGTAAATTTATTTCCCTGTCCGAAATCATCTTACATAGGGAATCCCGAGAGATTGTTGAGTGGAGGATCTATAGGACATTAATAACAGGGGGTGGAGTAATACATTTCAGTTTCTCTGATGTTTTGCTACAAAACATGATAATATATTTTCAAAGTTCGGTCCGTCCTTTCTACCATACCATTCTAATGTAGATACATAATAGCGGTTCTTATTTTATTAATACCTAGTCATTGAACACATTTCTTGGAGGACAAAAACAAATTGTTTCAAAATTTGAACCTCTATGGGAACACCAAAATAAGTTCACTAATTTTGATGCTACCGTTGTAGCCTCTAAATTTTGTGCAGGTACTGCCTTTACCCATTTTGTGCAATTGTTTGCAATAACCATCTAAAATACATCCCTTTTCTTAGTTCTTAGAAGTGCACCCATTACATCTACTACTACCATTTCCAAAAGGGTCCCTTCATTGGCGGCTTTGCGTTTTATCAGGCATGCTTTACTCTTACAAATTATTAACTTTATAAGAAGACCTCTTTATTCCCAAATGACATCCTGTAATACGGCTATGAAACTGTTTTAGAACAACTAGGGCTAATCTTTGAGGGATAAGTATTAGCATACCGATCTCATCTCATCTCTCACTTTCATATTTGTTTTGCACATTATCTAGTTCTATGGAATCCCAACGATTCCAAAAGTATATTACATGGGGACTGTAACTTTCATTTTCTTTAAATCAGTCGGAATGTCCCAATTTTTGGGTCTTTCTTTTGATGTTCAATAATTAATCTTTCTTCAATTCCAGTTATCATTCTCTGTTCATCTATATTTTTGTAAAAAAATTGTCAATATCCTCCAGCTTCCTTATTTTGACTTTTTGTTGTCACTACCTCCAACCGGTAATATTTTACTTTTCCGTTTTGCTTTTTCTTTTCAAATTAAAAGTTGTCTTTCTCCTGAACCATACCAAATTTGTTCAGGGATTCAGGCTTACCAGTGATTTATAAGGAATGTAAACACTGGTATTTATGTCATGACTTTTGGAACTATTTAAAATAGACTGCAAAATACTTCTTGTATTGTTGCCATTCTTCAACTAAGTGCATGAATGCGCTGTGCTGGATGGTGACTTCCCTTGGAGAGTAAGCACCAAGATCCGATATACCGATTTCCCCCCGTCTCCATTACATCTAGACGTTACTACTCCATGTAACGACCGAACAGAAAGAAAGCATTATTGCCAGTAAGTTCCTTTGAAGTTCCTTTGTGCAACCTGTTTCTGAGAGTGGTCAATAACCTTATATTCTACTACCTCTTCAGAAAAGCACACTACTCACTTTTCATTTTTTTTCTTTTTGCTTGCTTTTTGCAATATTGACTAATTTGGCCTGCACAGAGAGCAAATACGCCGTGACAATGAATCGACGTTATTGTGGATTCTTCCAGTTCTATGTTCTATATCAAAATCAACAGATCACTATAAGTTTATATATATATATATTTTTATCTTATCACGCCTTCTTCTATCAAAAAAGTTTGAAAATAACAAAGTGGTAATCAGAAGCCGTAATTCGAAGAGAAAATTACACAGAAATCTAAAGATAGAGCAGCACGAACCTCATTAAAAACCTGTGGTGCTCCGGAAGGGTAAGAAGCCCCTACTCCACATGTGGCACCCGTCGTGTTACTCTTGTTACAAACCCGGTGATAATCCATAAATTAGGATATGACCGGATTGTAATTATGACAAGGGGAACATATCCGTGGTCATTTATGACACAGATATTTCGTAAAAATTAACCAGGTCATGGATTCAGCTTAATGAATAGGAACCCTTGGTAGTAGGAACCCTCTATCAAGGAAATGATGATAGGAACCACACGCTCTGGGAATTATGATCAACTAAGAGATATATACTCCACATGCAGGTGGTGCTGGAATGTTGCTACATATAAAGAGAAAGTTCACGATGGGAAAATTGAAATCATTTGGTTTATCGTAAAGTTTCGTTCTTTACCAGCTCTCATTGTCAATTTCGATGTGTATGTCAAGGTATGACGCAAATCTTGCCGTATCTTTGGTATCTTTTTTCAAGCTCATTGGGATAGATGCAATCAATAAAATCACCAAACTTAGAATTATTAAGTAAAAGGACATCATCTATATAGCGGAACGTGAAATTAAAGAATCTGTCTTATATCTTCTTTTCGTTTTTCTTGAGAAATCTGACTCGTATGGATAAAGGTACAAGTCGACGAGAAGGTGAGCACAGATGGTACCCATATAATATCCAAACAAAGTTAGTTATTTCTATGTGTTGCTCCCTGTAGAGGTCTATATTATGCTACTAATGTTACATCATTCATAACGGATAGGAAATTGGAATTAATATAGGTTTTAGCAACTAGGTTCCCCAATCCTATTAATAACATTGTAACCTTCTACTATATTGAAGTTCATTGACCACCTAATAGCACCATCATGGTCGCTTCTTATCTTAATTTGTCTTCTCTTTATTCTCTTATGAGATATATCAAATCATCTACCGAAGGGACCTATAACCATTGCTGATTTTGGCTATCATGTTTAGACTCTTTGGTCTTCTTGCTCTCAAACTTTTAAATTATTTGACTTTATAATATTTTGTCTTTCAGTGTACCTGATGAAGGTCATTCCAGAATCGCGTCGTTCGCACTAAATTAGACATCGTCATTTTTATCACGTAAAGATCGTCATGGAAATGTAGTACTAATTCTATGTACTGCTAATAATTCATTATCACCTTTTGATTCCCATTTTATATTTGCGACAAGGCTGCACCAAGACCTACCTAGTCCAATATAAACTGTCACTGACATTCCTAATTCCAACGATCTTTTGAGTGTGCTTAACTATGTTAGCTGATCCAAGGGTATATCTATATGCTAGAGAAAGTTTTAGTGCATTTTCTATGAAGAAAGACGTAAAAAGGATTTCATTTGCTTAACATCAAAAGGGACGGTGAATTCTTTTTTAATGCTTTTACTTTCCCACATCTGCTTGACATCATACCCTTGGTCTTTGATCTCGTCTATCTTCTCTTGAGTGGTCTTGAATAAATCGTCCAAGCTCTTTCCGTTGATGGGGTTGAAAGACTTATCTGTGACTGTATTTCACCATATCACTGACGTAGCTGAAGTGCTGCTCGTACAGGTTCAAATTCATGGTCTCCTGGTAGCTGTAGGGGGAACGTCGTACCAACCGATCTGCGATGTCACCGGCTTCTGTTTCTTGTAAGTCATACACATACACGTTCAAGATGAATAACTGCTCCAATACCACCAAATCATCCAACGTTACACCCTTGAAGTCTGCAGGGGTCATGTCTTGCTGTTGTAGATACTGTCTGTAATACGTCTTGGCTGGGGATTCTAAGGCTTTGTTTCAAACGTTGCGGTTTGAAAAAGTACGGGAAAATGAAATGTTTTATAACGTCATGTACTAGAAAAACAAGTAACGGTGCAATTTGTGAAAGAAGATATCACATTTTTAAAATATGACTATTTTTTTTCAATGCCCGATAATTATTTTAGAAAAATTAACTTTGTTTTTTTTTGTAAAACTGAATTGTACGGATACTCTGTGTAAGATTTCTTTTTTAAAAATATACATTGATTTAAAAACTCTTTTTTAAATATTTGGTTGGCCCTTAAAAGGGCCGTTAAAATACGATGAATGGATTCACGAAGAAATCCAACCATGCGGTTTGAAAAAGTACGGAGAAAATGAAATGTTCATTGCGCATGACCGACATGGCTACCGGAAGTGACCGAAGGTAACGTGACCCCGAAGGGGCTCCCTTGGATGGGTGAGCGCATGCACAACCGGAAGTTGCGCAATATCCGCCCTAGTGGGGACTTTTGACCGGAAATGACGTTATCAAGCGTCACCCGTAGGGCTTTCCCTGGAACTGGAAGTCGCGTGACCGGAAGTACCCTTGCGGGGCTCTCTAGGACGTCCGCGTCCTATAACCTTCTCATTTTCTAGCCCTTTCACTGGTTATCTGCCCGTTAACCGGCATTTTATTTTCATGGTGAGCGACTTCAATAATTACATTTCTTACAAAAGTTTGTTGTTTTCGGATATAGACTATGTTGTGTAGTACTCCAAGTAGTCTATCACGTCCACGTTCTCACTGTGGTATTTCTACTAAATAACCTAAGAGTGAAATGAATGAAATGGTACATTTGATCCCCTATGTCACCCAATAGAAGCTCACCAGGCCATGAAATTTTGGGTCCAAATGAGATCTCGGGCCAAAATGATTTTTTTTAATTTTTGTAAAGGTTATACAACCAAAAGTTCAACTGTGAGATTTTGGGTCCAGGGCCATAATTTTTTTTTATTTTTCTTATATTTTCAGATATCTTTTAACGTTTTATTCATTAATTGTTCGTTTTTGCTATTTTTTTTCGTGACTTTTCTATCCATAACGACGTTTCTTGATTCCTTCCTCTAATTTTCGTGTTTATTCAACATCTTAATTAATATTTTGTTGACTTGTTGCAGTTTTGTCATAGATGTTTACGTTAATGTGTGATATTTTCATAATATGTTTCGTTTTGTCTGAGATTTTGTCGTTTTTCGTCAATCGATAAGGCCACTCTGCATTTATCCAGGCTTGTGACTGGCTGTGCAATTACCATGGTTACAGTGTAATCATAACAATGGCATAGGCTGCATTATCTTTTTTAATATTTTTTCTTTTTTTATATTTTCTTTTCCTTTTTTTCTTTTTTAATATTTTTTCTTTTTTCTTTTTTTACTTTTTTATAACAATATGTCATCATACATAGTTTCTATAACTTTTGAAAAAAAAAATACATAGTTTCTAACATAACTTTAGTTAAAACTAAAAATACAATGGCATAGCTCTATAACATACTTTATTTTACACATTTGCAATTGTCAGTTCTGGCTCTCTTTCTTCAAATAAAGGTATGGTCCTTTTCAGTTCTTTCCATTCGTAAAGACTCAGGGTCACTCCTATCTTCGTAGAATGCAATGTTCATTCTCCATTAGGCACGAAGTGCTTCCTGATGTGAATTGTCAGTTGAGGGGCTTTGATGATGTCGTAGACGTCTTCTCCCAGATGATATCTCCAGTCCACGAGTTCTCCGTCTTTCACTCGACTGATCAAATCGTCCACCACTTGCGTAGCACTATACAAGACTTTCCACTGTGACAAAGACAAGCTGACACCATACTTGGTAGGAATCGTATCGGTTTCCCAAAATCTCAGATCCACTCTCTTACTCCCATTCCATTCTGTGAGTTCTGCATATCTTCCACCTCCTAGGGGTACTTTGACCGGAGCTGCACAAGCTTCACCTTGGGTCTGATCTTTGGCGAACGTTACTGCTAAGGCTTCCTGTACCAGATCCCCCCTTGGGTCAGGGTGAACAATACTTTGGTCTGGTCTTTTGATTTTGATTTACGTGACATGTCGAATGAAATGTGAATCTCTGCTGTCTTGTATCTGCTTTTTATAGAATGAAGACTTTGAATCGATGGAGTCGATTGGTTGTTTCTTTTTGTATCCTGCTTTCTGATTGGTTCTTTTTCCTGACTTCTGATTGGTTGATGGATACTGCATTATGTCATCTCATTGGTCAGATTTCCAGGCTGCTGATTGGTTGGACACGTTCAATCCGTTTTTGGGTTGGGTTAAATAAATTCACTATTGGGCACTTCCGGTCGCGCATTCGTGATAAGGTTATAGGACGCGGACGTCCTAGAGAGCACCCCAAGGGCATTGCCGATCGCGTGACTTCCAGTTCCAGGGGAAGCCCTACGGGTGACGTTTCATAAAGGCCCCAGTAGGGCGGATATTGCGCAACTTCTGGTTGCGCATGCACACATCCTTCCAAGGGAACACTTCGGTCACTTCCGGTAGCCATGTCGGTCATGCGCATTGATACATTTTGTACTATTACTATAATAAGAAAAATGCGCGGGAACCGGTTGCACATGCGCTCACACTTCCAAGGGAACCCCCGAAGGAATCACATGATCTTCGGTCACGTCACTTCCGGTAGCCATGTCGGTCATGCGCAATGATACATTTTGTACTTCTACTATGATAAGAAAAAAGCGCGGGAACCGGTAGCGCATGCGGATGCGTTCACTTCCGGTCACGTGACTGGCGTCATTTCCGGTCAGGGCTGCTTCCGGTCACGTGACTTCCGGTAGCTCCACCCTTCGCTCCACCCGAAATATGACTTGAACCGTGCTGATATACTACTGACATGGTTTAATAGATATTAGATATATTATGTTTGTTTGCAATTAACAGTTCTTCAGTAATATAATTCATTAAGACTAAGGTCAGTCTCGCTCAGGCATAGGTAACCTTAGCCGATCTTAGCTATCCTGTTTAAACCCCTTGGTTTTCGTGATAACGACGATTTTTAAATAATTTCGCTTTCCAATCTGTTGACTATGAGCATACCTTATATAGGCTATTGCAGAAACACATCGTGTGTACTAATAAGATATATACATGTACGTTCTTACCAGCAACTATAGCAATTGATGAACACCATGGTTCTGTTATATGAAAAGTTTTGAAGATACCAAAGGGGTAATCGGGAGCCAAATCGACGAAGGATAGACAATACAATGACCAAATGAAAAAACACAAAAGGACAAACAATGATCTACAAAACATTAGAACACTATAGATCGAACAACACGCACCCCACTAAAACATGGGGTGAACTCGGGTGATCCAGAAGGGTTAGCAGTTCCTGTTCCACACGTGGCGCCCATCGTGTTACCAATAAATGACACGAACATCATCTAACATGGAAATGTTGGACAACACTATACGTAAATAAATACAAATAATGTAAATAAAATACGAATCCACTGCAAAAATAATGTCAAGACGAATCGAACATCGGTTTTACGCGGAAATCGTAGCCGACATCACAACACGGAATTTAAAGCCTGAAGACATGTAATTTGACAACATGAACAACACGAACCCCACTAAGAAAAGTAAAACAGGGGCAAACTCAGCTGTCCTGGAAAGGTGAGCAGTTCCTGCTCCGCATGTGGCACCCAACGTGTTATTCTTGTTACAAACCCCGTGATAAGTCATGAATGAGGAAAGGACCGGATTGTGATTACGACAAATGGAACATTTGTTCATTTGTGACACAGACACTCCGTGACTGTTAACCAAGTCATGATGGCGACCGTAAAACTTTCGAAGTGATGACTTCAACTTAACCACTAGGAATCCCTGGTTCAGTAACTTACTTGTTAGCAACAAGCCTCTATCATGGAAAGCATTATAAGAACCACAAGCTCTCATTTCTTTTTACTTCCAGTTCAGCCTGATCACACTTTGATATGGAGATGCAATATGGTCTCCACTGTATAGATCTAAATATTTTTAACCAATTTCTCTCAGCTCTTACTTTGTACATTATCATTGAATGTTGGCAACAGAGCTGCTCGCTCTATTGAACATATTGAAGAACTGAGCTGCTCGCTCTATTGAACATATTGAAGAACTGAGCTGCTCGCTCTATTGAACATATTGAAGAACTGAGCTGCTCGCTCTATTGAACATATTGAAGAACTGAGCTGCTCGCTCTATTGAACATATTGAAGAACTGAGCTGCTCGCTCTATTGAACATATTGAAGAACTGAGCTGCTCGCTCTATTGAACATATTGAAGAACTGAGCTGCTCGCTCTATTGAACATATTGAAGAACTGAGCTGCTCGCTCTATTGAACATATTGAAGAACTGAGCTGCTCGCTCTATTGAACATATTGAAGAACTGAGCTGCTCGCTCTATTGAACATATTGAAGAACTGAGCTGCTCGCTCTATTGAACATATTGAAGAACTGAGCTGCTCGCTCTATTGAACATATTGAAGAACTGAGCTGCTCGCTCTATTGAACATATTGAAGAACTGAGCTGCTCGCTCTATTGAACATATTGAAGAACTGAGCTGCTCGCTATATTGAACATATTGAAGAACAGAGCTGCTCGCTCTATTGAACATATTGAAGAACTGAGCTGCTCGCTCTATTGAACACATTGAAGAACTGAGCTGCTCGCTCTATTGAACACATTGAAGAACTGAGCTGCTCGCTCTATTGAACATATTGAAGAACTGAGCTGCTCGCTCTTTTGAACATATTGAAGAACTGAGCTGCTCGCTCTATTGAACATATTGAAGAACTGAGCTGCTCGCTCTATTGAATATATTGAAGAACTGAGCTGCTCGCTCTATTGAACATATTGAAGAACTGAGCTGCTCGCTCTATTGAACATATTGAAGAACTGAGCTGCTCGCTCTATTGAACATATTGAAGAACTGAGCTGCTCGCTCTATTGAACATATTGAAGAACTGAGCTGCTCGCTCTATTGAACATATTGAAGAACTTTCAATCTACTGGTTCAACAGTAGCTGTACTGTTATTGTATTTATGTATAATCTTAAATTATTTCTCGTTCACGTGTATTACTTCAAGTGGGATTAATTATTCTATAAACTCACTAGTGTAACTTGTCACTAACAGACCACTCTTTTTAATAAAACTTCATTCAGAGGCCTCCTTGTATCGCCTGTTATATACCCTACAGGCAGACAAGGTATAATCGTTTCTGCTTCCGGGGGACTCTAGACAGTTTTACCTTTTGTCACTTTACCAATTCAATTCAATGGTTAATTATCCCCTCGCCAACGAAGTTGCGAAGGGATATAGAAACGCTACCGTCCGTCCGTCCGTCCTTCCATAACATCCTCGTGAACACTCTAGAATCAACATTCTTCAATGGATTTTGACCAAACTTGGTACATACTTAGTCCTTAGGTGAATCTGGAACCTTATTGATTTTCAAGGTCGTAGGTCAAAGGTCAAGGTCACCGGGTCAATTTTTTAGGCGAGGGGATACGCCACGCTTTGCGTTGCCCTTGTTAGTATAAAGGTTATGAATGTAAATGAAAAGATTAGAGATTATCAAACATTACACTCTGACACAAAATCAAGAATAGGAACAGTGTTGTTCTGTATTTCACAGTCACAGTAGGGTCTTAGCAGGGTTTACATCTGGATAAAGCAATAAACTATCAAGAGAGCTATTCTTAAAATAGTCACGGAAGCTCTTGTACCTACTAACATTAACTTTCTTGACTCTGACATTTGTAATTGTTTGCCTTCTTTCATTTATATATATATGCAAGGGTTGTAAGTTCTATTGTACACTTTCTGGACTTAACTGTCGGACTCATATCTTCGAGACCAACGTCTGGTGTTTTACGATCTATTATTGTTTTGATATTCTTGTATGCTTCTTTTGTTTCGGTAAAAGTTGCTTCTTTTTTTTTGTTTTTTTTGGAGAATGACAAATTTAGTCAGTCTGGGTATATACTGTTCCTAAGCAAATGTAGGGTTTGGGTTTCTATTCTATCTACTATTCAGAAACAGTTTGCTCTATCTTCTATTTTCTTGTGTCTAGATTTTATTTGTAAAGTAAAATGTATTTTGAACAATTCTGACTGGTTTTCCTCTTTGCCTATAAGATACCCCTTGTCTCTAACATTACAGCGAGTTTTTCAGGTTTCTGTCATTGATTTGTTTTGGAGCTACTGCTTTTAATTTTATTCTAATTTCACTCTCGGGTATTATGTCAACAACATAATCTAGGGTAATGTATACGACGGGGTGGGGGGGTGGGGCTTCCTATATAGAGAATTATACAGGTGTGACTCTAGATAGTGTTAAAAATAGTGTTTTCAGCTATGAATGGATCGTAAGTTCCAGTTCAGTAACTATTATGCTGATGGAATATATGATGGAGGTAGTTTCAGTCTCTAGCGGCACAACTGTACCAATTATTTTTTTTCAAGTACCCCCCCCCCCTTTCCTTGATAATGAATCTACATTTTTACTTTAACAATGGTGCTATGTTTTTCCCAGGAGTCATATTTTTTATTCACACGAAATCTGATTATTAATTTTTTACATAAAGAATCGTTATTTTCAATTTTACAAAAGTTTCTCGATGTCAATTAATTTTTTCTATGAAAATCCGACTACATCATTCAAAGAATACATGGTTAAAAGCTCGTTCTCTAACCTCAGCTTATTTTTTTTTTTATTTTTATTTTTTTGTAGAACCAGGTCCATTGCAAGTCTGCTCTGCATATCCCCCCCTTTTCTTAATCAAAATTATGTACAATTCGAAGAAATCGACATTCTAATTTTAATTAATTAGATTTGAGAAAATGAGTAAAAATATCTGAACCGTAAATGCCATGTGGTCAGAATATTTAATTACATGTATATTTATTGGATAAAGTGTAAATATCATTAAAAGAGCACCCATTCATTAAAATGTGATATATTTATATAAGGATCAAGGAAATCAACATTGATTGGTTGCGTATTGGGGTCATCCTAGGTAATCAATGTATGACGTGAAACATGGGAGTTCCATTTGTAAACACTAACTTCCGGGTGACATCAATATCGAATCGTTTGAAAGAAGATTTTATTTTGTAATCTCATTTTGAGACAGTAACGTTTTAATTGACCTTGGATTGAATGTAATAATGTTTTAGTGTGACACATTTATCTATAATCGATCGGAATACACACTATCCAGGTTAGTTAATAATTGGGTCAATTTTGTTTATTTCATATTTGTGTGCAGAGGTGATAATAATTGCTTACAATGTTCATTGCTCTGTTTTGAAATTAAAATCCTACAGTATACAAAGATACACATTATTGAAATATAATCTGGTATATATACATATATATAAACTTGTGTGTATCTCCAAAACGACTCGTGCTTACACTTGGCTATCAACAAATAACAACAACTTTAATAGGCCTGTGGGGGCGGCTATATGAAAATTAAAAAAAAAATAGTTTGTTGATATGTGCCCTATGACATGCACATATGGACAATTCCTTCAAATGTGTTCTCTGAATTCATCTTGAATCTTTACAAACACTAATTGGTCTCTTTATATATGAAATATTGTTGAAAGTGGCGTTAGACACCATACCCCCCCTTTTTATATTAATATTTTGTTTAAAGCTGTAACACGGGTGTTAAATTACATCTGATGCCTGTCAGAATATTGTCCCTTAAATATGCAAATAAACCGTTAACTTAAAATATTAATAAATAAAAATTCCAGAGCTAAGCACATGTTGTGCATGTACATACAGATTTCGCCGAAATAAACATTTGATTAATTATGAATATGATATTATTCATGTGATTTATTGGTGGAATTTATATATAAAAATGAATACTAGAATTTAAAAGAAATTTTCGCCTGTTGTGCAAAAATTTAAATTGTATGCGGTATATACAGGTGTGTCTTTCAAATAATCGCCATGTCATTTACACGACACACGACGCCCCCGCGGTATGTTGCAATAATGTATATTTATAGTATCAATAAAAAGGAAAACACCTACACAATATAAAACCCGAGGACATACATTACCTGACTTTAATGGAATGTAAACCTGTGATTGACAAATGGACTTGACTTGTGTTTTAATGCCATGAAAACAGTCTGAAAATTCTGTCAACAATATTTAATTTTTTTAAATATTTTTTTTTTATATTAAATGATATTTAGAATATCACAAAATGAATAAATAAAACTGACGAAACAACATAGATTGTAGCCACGATATATAACTGAAATATTGTTAAAAGTGGCGTTAAACATCATAACCCTATTCATAAGTCCATAGAAAGTACAATTGATATGAGGATACATACCTCGATAAAGTCAATGTCACATAACAAAAAAAAGAACATATATGATGATTTACATAGTGGTAGAAATCGTTAATGTTTTGCGAAAATGGGTCTAAAATAATTCTTGTCAATATTCATACAATCTCAGTGTCGACCCTATATAGATACTAATAATCGTGATGCAATTTGATGTTAACATAAGATTGTATGAATATTGACACGAACAAGTTAAAATAAGGAAAAAGAGATGAAATAATAAAGAAATAAAGAAATTTTATCGAAAATAAATTTGTAAACAGAAAGTTAGAAAAAGGGGGGGGGTGGGGGGTAAGTCCGTGCCACGAGCGCCTGTGACACGTTACTGATAAATTGCTGTGACAAACAGTGGAATAAGAAAAAAATATTTGACTTAATATTTTTCATCTAAGATATGATCAGATATGTTTTGAAATATTTATTGTTAATTCACTGTTTTGAAAATTGAGGGGTTTTGATCGATCAGTCTAATTTTAGGGTTAGGTTAGGGTTATGGTGTTTAACGCCACTTTCAACAATATTTCAATCTTATTTTAGCAAGCAACTCGAGTCTGAATATCTTATGCAGTTACTGATTTGTGACCTAACAACAGTATCGATGATCGATGGTATAATGGTTAGCGTGCATGTGGTTGGCTTGAAATCGGGATAATGTGTCCACGTGTAGCGACATGTCTCCCGTTGGACTGTTTTTTTCCCTCAGTGAGCTGGCACTATAAAACAAATTAACACTCAGCAGTATATTAGCTTCTTGTTCTTGTACAAAGCGGGCATTATCTCATCCGCATCGAAGTGTAACTTATTTTATTTGCACCCACCATCGCCAGTAAAGGTTACGATCCGTCTCCCCTCAGCTCATATTCGCTATTCCTGACAAGTGAGATGCTAACAATAAAAACACCGTTCCGAACATTTTTTACCCGAGTTTCTGGTGGGTTTTCTGTTGTGTTCCGTTTCGTGTTACTTAACTCGACTTTTGAGTTTTATATTTTTTTACCCGGCCTCGCTAAACGTCAAGTTATCTATTTTAACATGGACGTCTGTTCCGCTCAGGCGAGGTGTACTCCATGCAATATTATGTGATAAGTTTGTCATTGCCTTGCGGTAGGTCGGTGATTTTCTCCGCGTACTCCTGTTTCCTCCACCAATATAACCAGGGGCGGATTTAGAGGGGGCGTGCGGGGCGTGCGCCCCCCCCTAAAATTCGCAAAGCATATGTTATACAACGTTAATTAAGCAGTTCAACAAACAATTTTTTCATGAATGGTTAACTCGTGACCTGTAGTAAAATATTCCTACACATTGTAAATACACGTTGGGTGTGTTCGTTGATTCATATATGGATTTGCCGACAATTTCCGCTTTTGTTTGTCTATAAACAAGAACGGTCGAATCATATGTTTTCAATGAATGAATCAAACGACGAAAAGAAAAGCTCCATCCGGACGGGCAGTATTAACTAGAACCACCCGAAAGGACAAGCACCGAAAGTACAGAACAATTAGTGAAATGAGGAATGCGTTAAAACTAAACCAATAGTTCTTTGAAGGGTTAAAATATCGTGATCGATCAGTCATGAGTTGAACAATTCGCATCACGGTTGTTCAAAAAAAGTTTTACTTTAGGTTCTTATAATCTGACAAAAATATACTGTTAACAATTATCCGACAAAATTAAAACTCAAAATCAAGTTTTTTGGGTCTGATTAAAATGGTGTGGTTGGTTCAAAATTGTCGTTCAAATAAATGTCTGTAATTCCTAAAATCCCCAGAGCTTCAGGGGGGCCGAAGCCCCCCTGGGCCCCCTACCAGGGTTCTACCCTGGACCAGCTGGGGACCTTAAGCGGTCCCCAGACCCCTCGCCTACTCACGCCCCCCCCCTAACCACAAATCCTGGATCCGCCCCTGATAACTGACCGCCACGGAATAACTGAAATATTGTTGAAAGTGGCCTTAAACACCATAACCCTAACCCTAACTGGACGTATGTCATTGTTGTCGGCGTAACCATTTCACGTACCAATCTTCTTCTCGGAAACCATATTTTAACTTGATTGGTTGGTCGTTTACATCTTAAGTGTTTTTCGTGTGGATCGAATATAAAGATCACTCTGTACCAAAAATCACTAGCCCTATGCCCCAGTCTAGTAAAAATTGGATCGGGCTAGTAAAAACTGCATAAAATTTGCTTAATCAAATAGAAAAATATCTTCTAAAAAGCTGTTCGGGTTAGTTTGTCAAAATGTTTTTGGCACAGACTGAAAGATGGCTCCATGGCCAACAATGGATTCTTATTGGCTGAACTTTTATATTTACTGAAATCACATGTTCCTTGGATGATCATTGCCTAATTTTCATGTCTTTGGTGTGGATCTGAAATTCGAGATGACCGTCGGAGTTATCTCTGTTGTACCGGTACGGAAAATTTCATATTTTAATTTATTCGTAAAAAACGGTTAGCAAATTGCAACCAAAATCAATAAAAATATTCATTGGATGGTCCTCTCTAGGTTTTTGGTGATGATCGAACTTTCAAAATGGCTGCCAGGGCACGTAATGTACTCTTTTTGGGGTGAAATAAGTCGTCTTGTCAAGTTGTTCCGTATTTTAATATTCTTCTGCAAAACTGCTCCGCAAAATGGAACGAAATTTGGCAGCCAGAGATGATCCTTAGATGTTAGGAAGAGGAGATTCAGACGTTATAGATGAAGCTTATCCTCCACTTGGAAGGGCTAGTAGGGAGCCTAAAATGGGGGAAATTAGTAAATCTTTAATGGTTTCTTGTCAAGAACTATTAGAAGAAATGTTGTATTTGTTATGCAGCATCATTGGATATCTAGATTTAGATTTGTTCAAACGAAAGTCCCAGGGTCTGTATGGGGTCTGAGTTGTTGGGGTTAAATTTTTTACATATGCTGCAATGAGAAAACAATTAATGATAGAAGTATTTCAAGAAACAGCCATGTACATGTAATTGTATTTTACATGAAGATTCCATGTTAAATTTAGATTCAAGAAAAGTTTGAAAATACCAAAGGAGTAACCAGATGCCGTAAATAGAAGGACAGGTAATACAATGGACATAAGAAAAGGGACAAAAAGACAATCAATGGAAGACAAAACAATACGAACGATTGAGAGACACAAACCCCACTAAAAAGCCAGATATGGGATTATGTGCTCCGGAAGGGTTAGCACTTCCTGCTCCACTATTGGCTCTTTTTGCGTTACACTTGTTAAAAATCTTGTGAAAACACAAAAGAGAGGAACGTCGGACGGGATTTATCATTGTGATGACGACAAATGGAACATATCCATGGCCATCTGTGACAAAGATATTCCGTAATGGTTAACCAAGCCAACCTTGTACAAATGAATGGCACCAGAGTATAGGGGGTTCGAAGTTTAACAATGAGGAAACGTTTTAAAAATGATTTTTAAGATTCGGATATGAAAATTGCTTGAAAATTGCTTGAATCGTCATTGTGATATTCACAACTTTAGGCCGCAGTGCATATGTGGATCAGGTCATTGTGATGCAAAGACTAAAACATGCTGTAAATTGTCTTGTAAGAACCAAGAATTGAAATGCAATTGCACATGGCATGAAACGTCATTGTAATATGAAGATTCAATTCTGTACCAGTGGTCTATGTAGATCAAGTCATTGGAGTCAAACATTAACATTTACGAGAAAGGGCAATGGCATCAAATCAACCTGGTGAGCGATACAGGCGCGTGACGTTTAGCTTACCTATACTGATATAGTTCCAAAACCGATGTGGTCTTATACATCACTTTGCATCGGGTGTGGTGTGAGTCCTTTTCGCATATCAATCTTTTTATTAGAAACCACTGAGCCTAATAAAACCACCGTAATGATCGGAGATATGTAATGTCCGGCCGCCACCACATAGTCAAATATTAGAAATACTTTTTATTTTTTTTTATTATTTTCTCATTAACCACTGAATCATATAAAAGCAAATTTTTATCCGTTTCTTTCCCCTTCAAAGTTTGTGTATACGAGAAAGCAAAGATGTCCGTCATTACTGGAAAACGTTAAAAACAACCCCATGGTGAAAAAGGAAAAAACATATCCTCTCAATAACTACAAATCGATACAAAAATGATATATTTACATGAATGATCTTTGAATAATAAATATATCGTTTATAAGCAATGGTTTTATTATTATTATTATTATTATTATTTTTTTTTGCTAAAAGATTTGAACAGGGTATTAATGAGAAATAAACTGCTGAATCGGGGAGTATATAATGTAAATTATGTAGTCCACAAATAAAACTGGCTACATTCTACTCAGAGGTGGATCCAGACATTTCCATAAGGGGGAGGCGGGTTTTTAGAGAGAAAAAAAAATCGGATTTCAAAACAATTTGTTTTTAAGAAAAATCAAAAGGTATCTAGGCGTTATTCAAAGCGAAAATTACAAATCATGGTAAAAAGAAAAATGACAAGGACGAAATTTGAAATATTCTGTTAAAACGCGTTTTTACCAATCTATAACTTAGCTAAAAAAAAGAGGTCCGCCTATGATACTACTTATCAACTGTTGGTGTTCCTCCATAACAGTGAAATGTCACAGAAACCATACATACGGGGCTTGATGTAAACAAGTTACATAATGGATAAATTAAGTTACAGTACAAGTTACAACAAACAACAATGTTAACATAGATTTGTGAATTCTTGAACATAAGAAACACCAGCCATGGGTGATTATCTAGACGTGTTTCCTGATTACATTTCCTTGTGGACCGATTTTCCGAGGGTTTTACCACACGGATGTACTTGATATAAACACCTTTTGTACCGATTGACCTAACAAATGCCTCAAGTTAAATCGCTATTGTAACATAACAAAGACTTTATCCACCGTGTATTGAACAATTTCCGTTTTAAAGGTATGAAGACTGTTCGAAAAAAAACCAACTAAATTCTTCTATTTTTAATTCGACCTCGGAGGTGTTCAAATTCTTCATGTGAATAAGATTATAGAATTTATAACGGTACGTTGTGGTTTATTTTGTTTCTTTGGAGATACCATAATTAAACAGGTAAATATTTGTTTTATTGTAATCGGTTTGCTCTTTATGTTCTCAACACATAATAAACTCGACCCTATAAACGGATATTGTTGATTAATTTCAAGAATCTACAGCTGGAGTGTATTCTCCATTACATAATTGAAGTTCTCTCTCTCTCTCTTAGAGAAATGGAAATAGCAACTCTCTTTAGATTTTAAGGAAATGGTTAGAATAGAATATAAGACTAGAATGGTTTATATAATGTTATTGTATATTACCCCCCTCCCCTCTTCTAGATAAATGTATAGTGTCCCTTCCTATCTGCTCTAGAGAAATTTATGTTTTTTTACCATTTTCCCTTTTTACTCTAGATCTACAGAAATGGATTATATAGAGAAATAGATATTGTATTCCTGAGAAATTGACATTGTCCCCCTCTTTCTCTATTTCCTGGAAAATGATACTCGTCACTCTGTATTCTAGATAAAAAATATTTCCGGATTGAGATAGGTGTTATTAAACAATGTTAAATGGATTTCCAACACCCACTTTATATATTTTTATTTTTTAATCATCTTTTGATATGTCCCGACTCGGGTTTCTAAGCTTTGTTAGTTTTTCGCAGAATTTTACTCTGAAATAGACAAAGTAATTTGGGTTATTATACATGATAGAGATACACAAGACGACGGTATTTTTTTATATATATATAATTTGCCCAAAGAAGTGTAAAATATAATGACATTTTCTGACAAATTGGAATTTCACCATGACATGTAGACATCGTGTCAATGGTTTCTTATGAACTTTTCTTATATAATTGATCGTATTATTATTATATGATACACATTTTGTTTAATAATGTCATTCTTGTATGGTGATGGGACGTGTAAATTAAACGGACTTCAACCCCAGTTTAAAAAAACCCATTTATAGGACCTATATGCCAGAGGATATTTAAATGTGACGTTGGAGCACATCGCGTTGTTTTCACCCGAGGCGAATAAAGTCTGTGAGAACTTAATGAATAAATCCAAATATATTGTAGACAACATAGATCTATCGTCATGGTAATTGACACATTGGTATCATGGCACAGTTGTTTATTTTGTCATATTCCGATGCTGTTTCTTTCCGTGATATAAGGGGTCACTTAGGGAAAATTCCTTCAATCGTAACTTTTTATATATATGCGCTTGTCGTAGAAGGCGACTATAGCAGGGTCACCCGTCGGAATCCCGGGGAATATAAATAGGACCAACTTGTCGTCGGAAGAGACAGAAAAACAAGTTCCCATGTTAAGTCGTTGCCCATGTTGACCCATCCCAGAGTCACCTCTTTCTGATTTTTTGTTTACAAACTTTTCTCATCCTGAATATGACTGAAATATTGCTTGCTGGACCTCAATCAATCAATCAATCAATCAATCAATCAATCAATCAATCAATCAATCAATCAATCAATCAATCAATCAATCAATCAATCAATCAATCAATCAATCAATCAATCAATCAATCAATCAATCAATCAATCAATCAATCAATCAATCAATCAATCAATCAATCAATCAATCAATCAATCAATCAATCAATCAATCAATCAATCAATCAATCAATCAATCAATCAATCAATCAATCAATCAATCAATCAATCAATCAATCAATCAATCAATCAATCAATCAATCAATCAATCAATCAATCAATCAATCAATCAATCAATCAATCAATCAATCAATCAATCAATCAATCAATCAATCAATCAATCAATCAATCAATCAATCAATCAATCAATCAATCAATCAATCAATCAATCAATCAATCAATCAATCAATCAATCAATCAATCAATCAATCAATCAATCAATCAATCAATCAATCAATCAATCAATCAATCAATCAATCAATCAATCAATCAATCAATCAATCAATCAATCAATCAATCAATCAATCAATCAATCAATCAATCAATCAATCAATCAATCAATCAATCAATCAATCAATCAATCAATCAATCAATCAATCAATCAATCAATCAATCAATCAATCAATCAATCAATCAATCAATCAATCAATCAATCAATCAATCAATCAATCAATCAATCAATCAATCAATCAATCAATCAATCAATCAATCAATCAATCAATCAATCAATCAATCAATCAATCAATCAATCAATCAATCAATCAATCAATCAATCAATCAATCAATCAATCAATCAATCAATCAATCAATCAATCAATCAATCAATCAATCAATCAATCAATCAATCAATCAATCAATCAATCAATCAATCAATCAATCAATCAATCAATCAATCAATCAATCAATCAATCAATCAATCAATCAATCAATCAATCAATCAATCAATCAATCAATCAATCAATCAATCAATCAATCAATCAATCAATCAATCAATCAATCAATCAATCAATCAATCAATCAATCAATCAATCAATCAATCAATCAATCAATCAATCAATCAATCAATCAATCAATCAATCAATCAATCAATCAATCAATCAATCAATCAATCAATCAATCAATCAATCAATCAATCAATCAATCAATCAATCAATCAATCAATCAATCAATCAATCAATCAATCAATCAATCAATCAATCAATCAATCAATCAATCAATCAATCAATCAATCAATCAATCAATCAATCAATCAATCAATCAATCAATCAATCAATCAATCAATCAATCAATCAATCAATCAATCAATCAATCAATCAATCAATCAATCAATCAATCAATCAATCAATCAATCAATCAATCAATCAATCAATCAATCAATCAATCAATCAATCAATCAATCAATCAATCAATCAATCAATCAATCAATGGACTCGGCTACACGCTACTTGAATAAAGCCTGAAGTAGTCGCTACTAAAAAATATACGGGATGCATGTACTTACACTACCGGTTCATCACGACTGGATCCAGGTTTTTATGGAGTCCGTGTTGTTCATATATGTGTTTTTTGAGTTGCCAATTGTTTGTCCGTCTATGATATCGTGTTTCCGATGTTCTGGACCTTTCTTTGGTGAATAAACGGTTCGGTTTCTGGCCCCATATTACACATGTTATAGTGTTAACTTTCAAAGAAATAAAGCATTTGTCGGACTATCGGACTGTCGGATTATAGGTCGGACCCCGAAATGTCAATACCAGGAAGTAAAAACGACAGGTTTAAAAGACCTTAAAATGAACTTTTAGATGGAAATGTCAATATCAGGAAGTAAAAACGACAGATCATATATGACCAACCGATTGATTTCATTTCTACCAAATACACACACTTATATAAATACTTCCGCACCATATTTTAGAAAATATTTAGGAAATAACCTAAAATGGTATGAAAAGTGAATTTTGTTTTATTTTACAGGAAGTGAAAGAATAGATTTATTTTTAAGAATTTGGAATTTCTGTATGATGGAAGGTAAGATTGATTTCATTGAAATTGATTAACAAGTTCAAATTCGATCTGATCGTAGTGTCATGATGTCTCTTTCAGGTTATTATAACTTAATTGTTTTCAGTTTATTGTGGGTTAGGGTAAGGTTTATGGTGTTTAACGCCACATTCAACAATATTTCAGTTATATGGTGGCGGTCAGTTTTAGTATCCGGAGAAAACTACCCAGTTTATTGTGACCGATTTGTATCATATTAATAAAACTGCTTAACAAATGGAATGTATAAACCAAGAACTAACTTTGTGAATTATTTGATCTAGTGTTAAAGTTTTGTCAAGAATTTACTCATCTTTGAATTATTATCATTGTTCATTTTGTGTTACAGTATAGGTTTGGTTAGGTTTATGGTCTTTAGCGTCACTTTTAACAATATTTCAGTTATATCGTGGCGGTCAGTTTTATTGGTTTAGGAAACCGGAGTGTCAGGATAAAATCACCGACTTGCCGCGAGTACAATACACCTGGTACAGTAAAACAAAATATTCAATTGTATAAAATAAAAAATAGTAATTTATAGTATTGTATAGGTTTTTTTGGGGGTTTATGGTGTTTAACACCACTTTCAACAATATTTCAGTTATATCCTGGCGGTGAGTTTTATTGGCAGAGGAAACCGGAGTACCCCGAGAAAACCACCAACCTGTCGCAAATCACTGACAAACTTTACCACATCGAGTACACCTCGCCATGAACAGGGTTCGAACTCACAACTGTAGTGGTGATAGAGATTGATAGTACAGTAGTTGGGTCACGACCACGACGGTCACCAGTACTCTTTCGAACAATTGAAACTTGTGATAATAAATATCATGTTGGGTTTTAGCTGTATTTGTACTTTGCAGTAAAATAGATAAGATAAGCTGTGTGGACATTTAATTTCTCTGAAAAAAATTATGATTTGATAAGAAAATTAATTTGAGATCCTGTTTTAATATATTCTTGGTGTAATTTTGTTGTGTTCACATTTGTTGTGGAATGTTTGATAAAAAAAATCATTTTGACCAGAATGTCAGATTTTGACAACCATTATATATTTTCTGGGAAACAGTTTATACTTTAGAACCCTTAAACATGATATGTAACTTCCTCGACATTTTTATATGTACCATTTCATGCCGTTTTTACATTTTTTTCAATTTAAAACATTAAATAGTGAGGAAAGATCTCAAAATTTGAGAATCCACTGCAGCAGCCTTTAGAACTTGATTTAATAATCTTATTACTAGCTTTCTCAAATTATGAAGATGCGTTTTAATGCTCTTTTTGTTTATTTTGGGTAAAAATGATATACATATTGTTAAAAGTGGCGTTAAACCCCATAACGCCAACCCTTAAATTTTTAATGATTTTTTTTAATTTATATTAAAATGTAATGTAACTGGTATGTTTCTTTGACAGATGTACCTTTTCGTATTGCATGAATTGTTTTGTAAAAAGATTAATTTTTAATTAATACATACTATTCAACTTTACTTTCATTAACAATTATTATAAGGCATGTGTAGAACCAATGGTGAAACTGGGATTATGGCGTTTAGCGCCACTTTCAACAATATTTCAATTATATCGTGGCGGTTAAAGGTGAAACTTCATTTACACTTTCGTTAGTGTGTGAAAAAAACTTTGCATTTTTATTTATTAAAATAACAAGAAATAAAATGAAAAATAGAATATAATTAAATGATAAATATTTACTGAATAGTCAATACACTTGCAAACAATAATCGTTTCTCCCTATTTCTACAGTAAAACTTATTTGGACAAAGGGTTGTCATTTGTTTAAAACACAAATACAAATGAACTGTAGCGTTTCAGTACAAAAACATTAAACGTCTCAGACACCTTCAAAACAGATTAGTCATCAGAATAAACCTATAAACATTTCTCTACAGAGATGTTTGGTAGTTCACGATGCTGTTTTTTACCGTTACAATTTTTTTGTAACAAAATATTTGTGTTTGCTTTAAATATGAACCCCCTGTTGATTCAAATCTATTGGGGAATTTAAAATACTTTTTATGTGCCTTTTTATCACACTTTTAGTAACATTTTAATCTTTCATTCTATTGTTCAAATTTACAATATCATATTATTGTTAAAAGATAATAAGGATCCAAACGTTAAATAGTATTTATGAATCAGAATGAATACTGCAGACGACATCTTTTGTCGTACTTCTCCTTTGTGGTGCCTCTGCCTGTAGTCAAATGCATGACAGAATGAAATGGTGATAAGAAACGCATATCAGGCGGTCCTTAGTATTAAATTTCTAAGTTCATATGTATCATTTGTAACATACTAAACTTTTCCTTCAGAAATTCTAAGAATGTCCTATATTTATTTATCGCATCTGCGTGTTGCCGAGAGCTTTTTGACAAAGGAAAATGTCGAAAGAACAAATGTTGGCATTAATTTGAAATTTATATAGAATTTTTGAATTATGACGACGATCTGCATTAAAAGAAAAAAATACAACAATTATTTTAGTGTTTTAAACTAGCAGGATATAAGCAGTTTCCATCCACTATGTTCTGGGTTGTAAACGTTTCTGTTAATGTTTTGTAATGATTTGTGGATGTCCTTATTTTCCAGATGGTCGGAGGTGTCCAATGACCTTCGATAACACAGCAACGGACAATTTTACTCAAAGATATACGTTGAACAATGCTCAATCAAAAGGTAAGAAAACAGGTCATATAAATTATTAACCTATGGTTATTCAGGACTTATAATACTTAGGACTTGTTTTGTCTGGCATTCAAATTTGCCTCATGACTCACACCGGGATTGAAAAAAGGTGTTCATTCGATTTCGAATTAAAAACTACATTTTTGCCAATAACCTAACCTGAATAATTCAACACCGGTCCTGGAAATGAAAATTTGAATTTACTGGTCCCAATCAATTCTTGCATTTATTTTTATATAGTTCTAAATAAAAACTGAACAAATGTTTGGTCCAAACAAAGTGTTACTGGTCTTGGACAGGAAAACTGGTGCTCACCGTGAGGACTGCAATACATATCACTATTATCAGACCATCATGCTACTTCATCATGATTGTTAGATTTGCAGCTTTTATAATCTTCTCATATTAACATGATTAAGCAAACCATTAAATTAAGTTATTATGTGTATACTTAAGCTTGATCTCTTCATGTAGATATATACTGCTTACTGTACATCAAACATCAGCATCAGTCACCAAATACCATGGAAAACCAGGCCATCACTTGTCACCAACACACACATGTTGGAAAAGAAGGGGGAAAGAGTTAAATCTCTTGATATTTAGATTCCATCATATGTTGTGTGTGTATTTGATATTAACTGCTTTTGTCTATAAATATAGCAAAAAAGTGCATATATTGTCAGTTGCACTATTTATAGATATTGCTGTTTTCCATTAATAATACATCCTGCATATGGTTTATCAGTTCATTGTTATTTATATTTTAATGAAAAATGTTAAGAAATAGACTAATCAATAAACTGATTAATAACAATTATACTTACATTGTATGGTCTGTTTATTTGGAATTGAACATGGATTTGAAATGTACCATTACACCTTTTATGTTTATTTAGCATATAATAAGTAAAGGAGACAACAGAGACTGACTTTTCTAACTGCTTCTTGATACTTTTTTGCCAGCAGAGTTGAAAATATGTTTTTCATGAAGAAAACATTTGCTTCAATTCCACCCTCCATGTAACATTCAAATGAATATGTTAAGAAGTTCTTTTGTATTTGTTCATATTGTTGAGTGCAGCCTTGCAGTTTACTACCCTCTCTGGCCATCTGAACTATATTTCTAGAGAGAGAGAAACAAATACAAAATACCACTGTACTCAGAGTTTTCATACAAAAACCTTGGTTTGTTTCTTAACAACTGTAGTCTTATGACTGTATTGGTTGTTATGGTAGTTTTCTGTAGGATGTTGTTTGTGTAAAAGTAAGCATGACATTTGGTCTGCATTCGTCCAAATCCTTGCCGTTTTCAAACTTAAGTGGGTGACAAGACCTATCTTGATTCAACAACATCATAACATTCTTCTGAATTCAAATGTAAACAGTTTTGTTTACCTTAAGTGCTGAATCACCATAGTAAATGCCTGTACCACGTCAGGGTCATTACGGTTTTCACAGTTTTCCGGTTGTTGACTGATTTTGTCTGTTTATATAATTATGAGTTTTGACTTTCCCTTTGTAAGATTGTTCGGAGTTCGGTAATTTTGTTATTACCCTTATTCATCAATACATTTTTTTCTTATTTATGAATTCATATGCAGTTTATATTGGTGTAAATTGCTCATTGGCATTAAACAACAATCACTCACTCATTCACTCTAAATTGGTGACTATGGTGGGTTATATCTAGTTATAATGCATAAGCTTTCCTATGTGTTTGATCATTAAATATGAAAACAAAAAAATACGTTTGTATTTTCATTTTTTTCAGCCATGGATTCTAGCATCACATTATGGCAATTTCTATTAGAACTGTTGATAAGTAACCAGCATAATCGTATTATACAGTGGACAAACAATGAGGGTGAATTCAAATTGATTAACGCAGAGGAAGTAGCTAAGTTATGGGGCATGCGCAAGAACAAACACAATATGAACTATGACAAGCTCAGTAGGGCTTTAAGATATTATTACGACAAAAATATCATAAAAAAAGTTATGGGACAAAAATTTGTTTACAAATTTGTTTCGTTTCCAGAAATAGTAAAAACAGAAACAAAAATACCCTTTAAAGTTAAGATGGAAAGTATAGCTCAAGAGCAGTATGGCCAAAAAATTTATCCTCATTTCGCATCATACAATGCCATGGAATTAAAATCATCAGCTAATCAAGCATTACATTCCAATCAAGCATCAAACTTGTCTTGGATTAAACAGGAAGAGCCTGATACGACGACTCCTAGTCCGATACCTCACACTGTCATGGAAGTAGGAAACACATCTACAACAGAGACGCAAGTGACGTCATCATCCACATCACCGTCACCTGTCAACTTGTCTACTTCATTCAAAAGTGAACGTATTCTCATTTCCAAAGACAGTGGAAGTTTTAAAGTTTCTATGGCAACATCTAATAATGTTACCAAACCGAAACCGGGACCCTTATCATTTAATGACATAAATACAATGACATCATCAATTTTTTCATCATCATTAAGTGCTCTTATACCAAGTCCCAAATTTGCATCTCCGTTAATTCAACCTAGTCCAGTTATTGGCCCAAGGACACCATTTTTACATTTCTGGAGTTCTCTTAGTCCCATTACAACAATGAGTCCAAGAGTAGGATCAACTTCCGCTTTCCAGTTCCCATCATTTCCGGTAACAACAATGAACCTGTCTCCAATGGCAGCACCAAACTTTTCCAATGTAGAATCTCTAGCAACGCCTGCATTAACATCTCCAACAAGAACAATATCGTGTGTTTTATGATAAAGAAACTAATTTTTATTTAAACACTAAGTGTTTTGTTTATTTGTCTACAAGTGCCATATATTTTTACTTTTATTTTTTGTGTACATGAGATTGGATACACGTTAGTATGTTTGATTGAAATGTATTGTTTCACAAATCTTTGTTGAAATGTTAATATTTTTTTTACAGATTAACCTTTAACTTGCAAAGATTTATGAAACATATTCTTATATGCCTTGAGTTTGTAACATTTAAAATATACTGAGGTATTATTTGAAAGAAGAAAAAATCTGATGCATAAAATAGACTCTTGTTTTGATAATGAACATTAACTTATTACATTTTCTATATTTATCCAGAAAAATCTCAATTTTATTTTTTTTTAATCAGAGGATGTGCTAATTTTAGGTTCATTTTACTTTCGTTGAAAATTTGGATTTTTCATTAACTTCTTATATCCATATCATGCATATGTAAGGAAATCTGATTAGTTATAATTACATTGGTAAAGCACCATACATAGCAAAAAGTGCAACATATGAAAATGGGTTTTACTTCTATGAATTGTAGGAAATGTATATTTAGACAATTATGCTTAATACAGGTTGTAGATAATTATATATGTTTTATGTAGGTAATTTATATGCAAAAACAGAATTTAAGTTGTCCAAGGTTTTTATCTGTACATTTGTACTGTTCTTTATATCTGGATATAAATGTTCTCCTTCCTGGATAGTCTCCTGGGTTTTATGTGTTCATCTTGTATGTAAAATGTATGTTGCACTTTTTGCTGATCTGCGAAATATAATAGATTGAAATGTCTATTCTTTATAGAGACAGACCATTGTGACCTGTCACATTGACAGGTATTCTTTATAGAGACAGACCATTGTGACGTCACATTGACAGGTATTTTTTATAGAGACAGACCATTGTGACCTGTCACATTGACAGGTATTCTTTATAGAGACAGACCATTGTGACCTGTCACATTGACAGGTATTCTTTATAGAGACAGACCATTGTGACCTGTCACATTGACAGGTATTCTTTATAGAGACAGACCATTGTGACGTCACATTGACAGGTATTCTTTATAGAGACAGACCATTGTGACCTGTCACATTGACAGGTATTTTTTATAGAGACAGACCATTGTGACCTGTCACATTGACAGGTATTTTTTATAGAGACAGACCATTGTGACGTCACATTGACAGGTATTTTTTATAGAGACAGACCATTGTGACCTGTCACATTGACAGGTATTTTTTATAGAGACAGACCATTGTGACCTGTCACATTGACAGGTATTCTTTATAGAGACAGACCATTGTGACCTGTCACATTGACAGGTATTCTTTATAGAGACAGACCATTGTGACCTGTCACATTGACAGGTTGACAGGTATTTTTTTATAGAGACAGACCATTGTGACCTGTCACATTGACAGGTATTACAGACCATTGTGACCTGTCACATTGACAGGTATTCTTTATAGAGACAGACCATTGTGACCTGTCACATTGACAGGTATTTTTTATAGAGACAGACCATTGTGACCTGTCACATTGACAGGTATTCTTTATAGAGACAGACCATTGTGACGTCACATTGACAGGTATTAACTTTACTCCATATACTGACTAAAGAGTAAATAAGATACAACCAATCAACAATGCATTAAAATTATTAATTAGGTTCCATTTTACCTTTATTTTAAAGATTTTTTTATACCCCCCGCAACGAAGTTGTAGGGGGTATACTGGTTTCACCATGTCAGTCCGTCTGTCCGTCCGTCTGTAGACAAATCCTATGTCGTACGATAACTTGAGTTATGTTTCTTAGAATCTTTTAAAATTTTATCAGATGTTTACTGGTGAAGAGAGGAGGATCCCTTTCTTTTTTGACGATTTTCACTTTTGCTGTTCCAGAGTTATTGGACTTGATATGACGGAAAATAGGATGTTTACCCTATGTCGTATGATAACTTGAGTAGTGTTTCTCAGAATGTTTTGAAATTTTACCAGCAGCTTACCGGTGAAGAGAGGAGGATCCCTTTAATTTTGACGATTTTCACTTTTGCCGTTCCAGAGTTATTGGACTTGATATGACGGAAAATAGGATTTTCACCCTATGTCATATGATAACTTGAGTAGTGTTTCTCAGAATGTTTCGAAATTTTATCAGCAGCTTACCGGTGAAGAGAGGAGGGTCCCTTTCATTTTTGGTCAGAACAATCAGTAATGTTTTGGTTATGGAAATAGGTTGGACAGATGTGGGGAGCGGTAGGTATATCTTAGTGAGCTGTGCTCAGAGTAATACTAGTTTCTATTAAATTACCTTTGTTGTGTACTGGCACCAGTAAAATTCATATTTCAGTATATTTTGTATGTTTCTATTTCAGGGGCATAGGATCTGGAAGGGGTATTGTAAAGAGGTGGGGGTCAAAGTGGCATGTTTATGACACATCATTTCGCCACTTTAAAAAAAGTAGGGGGGGGGGAACAAGTTTTTCAACCAACTTTGGTTTAGAAAAAATTGTAGAAAAAGCTTAATTCTTAGTTTGGAAGCAGAAAATGTTCAGTAAATCAAGAGGTTTAAGGGTACAAATGTATGCTTAAAAGGCAAATAAATGACTAGACACTTTTGACAGTTTGCCCTCCCACTGTTCAGTCAACTTAAAAAACGCCACCTCACTTTCACGTCCACTCCAACAGCTTGCTTTCTACTTTCCTGTCCAATTTTCAAGCTTGCCGCCACCCGCTTTCCTGTTCACTGATGCGCCTCTGTATTTTAAAATTGTTAGCTCCGTTATGACATGACTGGATGATTGTCCTTCTCTATTGCCAGGTGTTTCACCGGTCAGTTCGTTATATTTGTCCGTGATTACCTCTTCCATTTAGTCACGATATTTATGAACAAATCCTACAGTTTTTACAAAAGCAGCTGATGTTGTTTTCTTCAATAAGTTTTTTTTATCAGAATATTGATGTAGGCAGATGTAACATCTAACTACCATATGAGACCACGACATAAAGCTTGCAATATTGCCTGATGGCACGATGTTATTATAAATATCATATTCAGAACGTCCAGTAATTAAGATAAGGTCAACACTGTCTGACAATAACAAACGACAATGTTATATATGTTGATATCATAATAGAACATTTATACCCAATGGCAGAATGTATATTTTTTAGTAATCATACTATTTCAATATGATTTGCTCCAGGTACTACGGTTTCCTCCACCAATAAAACTGACCTCCACGATATAACTGAAATATTGTTTAAAGTTGCCTTAAACACCATAAACCTAGTCCTCAATATGATTTGCAGTGTATACTCCCCAACAAATAAGGTAGTTTTTCACCAATGCTCTACATATACTACTAACTAGGTACTATATAAATACATGTACTGCTAATGTGCTAATTTGACCATAATTAGGTCACAGTGATATATATTTTATGCTCGATTGTATCTGACATATTTTTATGTTTATGTTTTCTTGTACTCTACATGATATGACCTCATTTGTAGGAAATATGTGCCATTTACATATTCATGCTTATTGTTACCTCTGAGTATTGCCTTCAACTTTGGTGCTATGCAGAGTTCGCGAAATGGCATATGGGCTTGGTGGTCCTAGTTAAAATAATGTCAGTCTTCATTAATTTTCTATTGCAAAATACCAATCTTGTGTCAGTCCTTATCAAAATTTGCCCAAATTTTGCTGGTCATATCTGACAGGGCTGAAATTTCGCGAACTCTGGCTATGAACTAAATAGCCTTTGCAGGGGCGGATCCAGGATTTCAAGTTAGGGGGGGCGCACTTAAAAAAATTGCGCCGAGCAGAGGGAGGCACGAAAATTTTTGGGGTATTTCGTGTGAAAAATCATGATTTTACGCCAAAAAATCATATTTTTCCAATTTTAGGGGGGGGGGGGGGGGTGCGAAAATTTTGGGGTATTTCATGTGAAAAATCACGATTTTACGCCAAAAAAATCATATTTTTACCAATTTTAGGGACGTGCGCCCCCCCCCCCCCCCCCCTCCCCCTGAATCCGCCCCTGCTTTGTGTTATCATTGTAATGCATTTGTGTGGCATAGCGGTTGCTTTGTAATTATTTATGCACCCTGCAAGGCTGATAATGCTCTCTAGATAATGTGATATACGAGATGGTCCATTTTGTTGGTAAAATGCATGTTCATATCTTCATTTGACGTCAGTTAATAAAAAATAATTGAAAATACATGTATCTAACTAAAAACTAAATTTCAAATAGACATTCCCTTTATTGAAAACTTGATGTTAACAAAAACGTTAAATATTTGTAATTAATCAAAATAACACAATGAAAGTGCCTTGTGTTCAATATATTGTCATTATTTTGTTTTAACCGGTGCATAGTATTATGTCTTTGTTATTTGGGACCAAGATATTGTTTTGAACTGTGTTGATAACATTTGGTCAATCAAGATATGATTAAACCTTTTATAAACATGTTTGTTAAACTATTTTCATGATTATACAGTGGAATATGCATTGAAAGAAAGACCTCTCTAAATGAGAGACCAACCTCTTTTGAAATAATATTAAAAATGTCATTTTGTGCAAACAATTCTCTATTGAGTTGAGAGGCCACCTGTTCCGGGAGAAAACCACAGACGCAAGTAACTGACAGACTTTATCACATAATGTTGTATCACATAGTGATGTAAGATACAAATACATAAAAGCTGCATATATATCAAAATATCATAATTTGTGAATTTCTTTAAAACTTCCATTTAATTATTAGCCCCTTTTAAAATGGTAACATTATTAATGTAGGGAGGATTTTAAATAAGATTTTCAGACAAGACATTATCAACACATGTATTTTTTTTCAAAGATGTAAGATGCACATTTTGTTCTTGAATATCAAAAAGTAGACTTTGCTGTGTATAGAAAAAACTGATACTAAGTGTTTCAAATGATACCAAGTGTTTCAACATTGACATGTTTGATTAGATATATTTGTTTATTGAAATTTAAAGTTCCTAAATAATGTAATTATTATTAAAGCTAAGGTTCTCCTCCCCCAGGCATATAGGTGACCTTAGCTCTTTGGTTTACTTGCTCCCAAAACGTTATTTGGTTTTCGAACCTTTCGACTTTTAGCATACCTGATGAAGGTTATTCTGATCGTACCTGATGAAGGTTATTCCAGAAACATGTCGTGCACACTAAATTTGATATCTACGTTTTTATTACAAGTTACATTTTTTTAACAAGTTTATTATAAGATAGTGAATGTGTATTATTTTATTTTAAAATCAAGGTCATCTCTATGATGTTGTAAATGAAATTGTTTATTTTTTTTTACCATTTTTATTATGTATATGTGGTAACTCGGTCTCTTACACAGAGTTATCTTTCCTTACACTATATTAGGGAGTGTAAAGAACAATAACTCTGTTGAGATTGGTTGTCTGTTCATTTTCACATTTTATTTAGTCTTACGACAAACTCTTACAGAGAGCTTACACCTTATATTTATAGAAACGTTTTTATATTTAAATAATGTGTAGTACTGACTAACAAGTTTCACCACAAGTCAGGGTTTCTAGATCTGTGGATGACTGTGGACACAGAAACTCTGACTTGTGAAGATGACTTAAAGAGAAGAAATTAAGGAAAAGAAAAGTCAATCTTGTATAGATTTGACTGAGATTTCTTAATTGGAAAATAATATGTTGCTGGAACCAAGCATTTTGTTATACTGTGTTTAACTTGATAATTAGTGTACAATATGTTCATGTACAAAAAATAATTATCCTTAAAATGATCATGTTCTGTTTTATAAGTTGTTCTTGACATGATTGGTATGATATTGTCTGGTGTCTGGAGGTAATTGGTTTAATGCTCTGAGGACTGAAATTTCATAATAATTGAAAAAAGTGACTTGTGTATCAGAATACATACCAAGTTTGAATTTTGGTGCTCAGTTTGAGTTGATTACAAGTAAAAGTGAAAATATAGCTGGACAGGAAAATATGTTGTTAATTAAAAGATTATTTTGGTTATAGAAAAAAGCATAACATTTTTCAGCATTTTCTAATTTTGAGCCAAACCAGATGTTTACTTAAGGAATCATGATTTAATGCATACACATTTGCTTGTTATAAGAATACAAGTACAATAACTATTCAAAAGACTATTGGTTCCTATTTTCATTCTTACTTGATATAACTCATAAGCTTTAGGTGACACAAATTGTATTTCGCAGAAGTCTTAGCAGAACTCGTATTATTTAGGTTGGTTGTATAAATGCATTTCAACCAATGTATAGGTTTTCAGTGAAAACTATTGTTTATATTTCTGTGAATACTACATATGGTATGTGTGAAAAACATTGATATCCTTCATTTCAGATACATTATTTCATATTTATTGAAAGAGGAGGTCTGAATGAAAATAATATATTGTTAAGTTTTTAATGGATATTATTTACTCTTATTGATGAAAAATAAATGAATTTTATATTTAATAAATTAATTATCATATGCTAAACAAATTTTGTTTTTGTTTTAATATTTTACTTATATTTATGTGTTTTAGTTTTAAAAGAAATACATACTTCAGTAAATAATTAGGTAGTATTTGACTATATCATCTATTAATTGAGAACAGTTTGAACATAGCACAGAGGGTAATCAGAAGCCTTTTCAATCAAAGAAGGACAGGCAATAGAATGGCCAAAAGATAAAGGATCAAAGAACGAACAATGATCTACAAAACACTACACAGAAAACTAAAGATTGAGTAATGCAAACCCCACTAAAAAGGGGGATGAATTCGGGTGCTCCGGAAGGGACTTAGCTCACTGAAAGGTGTGCTCGATGTGTATCATCAGTGGAAGAGCTTACCAGAAGTGTGTAAAGATACCAAAGGGGTAATCAGAATCCGTATATCGAAGAAGAACAGACAACACAATGGCCAAAAGAAAAAGTACAAAAGGACAAACAATGATCTACTAAACATACACATCAAACTAAATATCGAGTAACACGAATCCCACTAAAAACCGGGGGTGAACTCAGGTGCTCCGGAAGGGTAGGCAGGTCATGCTCCACTAGTGACACCCGTCGAATTAATCTAGTTACAAACCCGGTGATAAGTCATGAATGAGGAAAGGACCGGGAAATGTTTACGACAAGTGGAACATATCCGTGGTTATTTGTGACACAGATATTCCATAACGGTCAACCAGGTACGTATAGTATGAGTATTTCTGTGGGAAATTCAAGCATTTGAAGCTCATGGTTTCACTCCATGTTTGTAGGAGTTCGTGTTATGTTCTAACACCACCACTTTTTATTGAAGTGCCTGTATTAAGTTAGGAAAGTGAGTGGTCATGTATATGTTGGGGTGTTAGGGGTATCGAGCGTCATTCTATGATTTTCGATTGAATTTCGGAGCTGTTCCGAAAGAGTGGTATTTTTGGGGTTTTTCCTTTTATTGTTATTCCTGTTGTACCCGATTCTGAATTATTGTACTGCGCCCCTCCAATTTGTTTTCTTTACTTTCACCCCCCCAGCAGCAAACATTTTCGTCACGATGTAAATGAAAGACTGTTGAAAGTGACGCCACTGAAAAATGGCATCAACAATTCAGTATATACTTTTTCTCACTCCTCATCAACTTACACATATAGACTATTAGCAATTCAATTCACATCAATATCTTGTAACGTTATACATACCATGATCGTTATGTTCTGATTTTTTCCATTAACACGAAAAAGACACTCAACAATTCCATTAAAGCACAATATACTTCGCACTAAGGGGAGGGGAAGCATATTTCGGATATGAATTTATGACTGACTCCATTTATTTTAAACTAACCTCTACAATAATACTTACATTTCACTTCTAACATTAATAGATGTCACCCATCGCGCAAGACAGGTTAACATATGTATTGGTCTTCTTTCTTTATGTTCGTTGTTATCACTTGGTATATTTTAATAAAGTTTGTCATTGTCGGCGGCAGGTCGGTTGTGTTATCCAGGTACTCCGGTTTCCATCACCAATAAAACTGAAATATAATATTGTTGAAAATGGCGTTAAACACCATAAAATCAAACCAAGGCCAAACCAAGCTATCATTTACCCTGAATTTAGTCCTCCAATAGACGATGATTATTTTTAGTCACACATATGAAGGATCCTTAACTAATGGGGAAGAAGATCAGAAATATTTTAGAATATAAAATGTGAAACACTGCAATAAAATACATGTTTCACTCTTACATACAATGGCCATTTTTCACTAAAACTGAGAAAATGTTATCTCCACAAGTTATCAGACTTCATGTCAATTATCTATTATATAGCACACTTTTACTGAAACATGGACATATCATATTGTACATTAGAAGTTAAATATTAATAACTTGATAAGACTTTAAGTATTTGATTCTGTTTCTGTCTGTGTTGAACATTTTCTGAAAAGAAAGAAATGACATTTATCACTTTTTTTTTAATATATAAATAAATATATAACTTTGAGATCAAATGAATGCAAAACTAATGTAATTAGATGTAAAGTAAATTCTGATGATAGTTAAAAACATTAATCTGATAAATTATATACCTGTTATAAATAAATTAAAAAAAAACCATGATATCTAAAAACTGCCAAAAATAAATTGTAAGAATTAAAAACAAAAACTGAACTGAACTACAAAATGTAATTTGAATCAAATGAATTAAAGTTCCAATTTGAATGAAGAAATAAACAGTTTAATTTACAAACCATTTTCTTATTAGAATAGTTTTTGCTCTTCACATTGATGCAAATTTTATATTTTTGGGATTCTAATATAGGGTGGAAATAAGGTAAAATTAGTTAAGAATAAAATACTGATAGCACATTTAAATGAATGCAGTTGTTTTTCATTGTACCAAATTCCTATTATAAAATATCTTTATAAAAATTTTTGACTTACTTTTACTATTTGTTTAATTTCACTGGATTTGTATGAACATGTATGTGATATTATCTTTACAGAAAAAGGCCAATGTTTAATACTGAAAAGACAACACTTACATATAGAAACATTTAAATTGATAACCATAATATTGTGCTTACTTTGGTGTAGAAGCTTGTGGTTTAACTTTCCTTCGTCTTCCTTTTTGGGGTGTTGTTTTAACTGTTTTCTTGCTGGCATTCATTTTCAATAACAACTCCTCTCGTGGGATTGTTAGTAAAGATTGAAGGTCACTGATATAAGCATGCTCTCCAAAGTCATATTCAATTTCACCAGTTTTTGTTTTTGTTAAGCAACCATTAGTTAAAAAATCTGGAAGTTGTGCGGAATGATTTCCAGCAGAGAGGTAGTATTGTATCAAACATGACACATTTTTTGAAAGTTGTTCTACTACCAATTCCGGGGGCATCCATAACTGTGGATTCCGCATCATCTCTTTTTTCTTTGGGTTTGGAATCTGAATTGACATCTGACGGACTTCTTGATATGTTAAACTAGATGGATTAAAAAAATTTGGACAATAGACATGTTTCATGAAATCTTTGTAAGCATTTGAGCTAAAGTCTACAGAAAGAATCTTATTGTTTTCAGTAATAATGTGTATAAGGTTGTTGTAAATTTGTTCATGTTTTAAGAATATATTTAATGTTGTTGTTGCATGAGAGATTCCATAGAATTTAGGTAGAAAATCATTACCACCTAAACTGAGACCTACTGAAACTTTAATTCAAATATACTTGTCAGAGGTTTTGTGGTCCAAAAGTTCCAAAATTGTTGTGATATTATAAATGTCATATAAATGATTAGGTTTCTTGAAAAACCCTCCTTCATTCCTAGGCCATAGATGAGAGATTGCGAATAAATGAAGAAGGACAGCATCAATATCACCTGATGACACAATACTGGCACAGGCATCCCCAGGGGACAGCGAAGCTGCACATTGAATCAACCAATCAACTTGTGACATTTCTGCCCCACCCTTGCGCTGTTTAATGTCATTTAGTAGTTCTTTTCTTGTGAATCCATATTGTGCATCAACATGTCCTCTAATTGGGGTGCAAAAGGGCAAATAAGTACAGGTATTTTCATGGCAGGAGGAAGTTGATATATGAAGCTCACTGTCTATATCAATTATATTATTTTCCTTGATATCTAGTGCTTCTATGTTTTTTGCCAAATATGTGCTTCCTATAATTTTTCCTTCAGCAGTTGAAACTAAAGAGGGTTTGTCAAATTTGTCATCACTTAGTACTTCTTCGGATGTTTTCAAATGAGAAATAGAGTATGATGTAGTAACCTTTCTTTGAGCTCGAGTGGCAGCCTTGAAGTCATCTGGTGTAAATTTGTACTTTTCTTCACAAACGACTAAATACTTCAAACACGGCAGTTGATGCTTTACTTTCAAAATGTTTTGCTCAATATGATGTAGGTATTCTCTGCCCGTGTGCGCATGTGATGAACACTTGAATCCAGCAAATTCGAGTGTTGCAAAGGTTACAGATCCTTGCATGTTCAGTGGCATATTTGAACTGCTTAGAATGACCATGTTGTGATTCTCAAGTGTCATCTTTCCACCATTAAGGTCATCATCTGTATTATCCATTCCTGTTGTCAAGAACTGTACCAAGAGTTGCATTAATGCCTTCTGTATACCACTAGCCTTTTGGACCTTGGGCTTTGAACAGTCAGGCTTAACTATTGCTTGACAGGTGTTCATATCTGATGAAAGATGATTAATTTGTTTTGTTTCTTTGGCAACCTGCTTCTTCCTTTTATCTTCTTTAATGTCGCGTTCTGATTTAAGGGTTGTTTTTTCTTGACTGGTATTCTCCTAAGTGTTACACCTTTTGATTGTTTCAGTCTCTATGCCAACGCCTTCGGTCCATCAATATCAGCTTTATTTGGTGCATCTGATTGTGTATATCCAAAGAGACAGTTTTGAGCTACAAACTTTTCAATAAGGTATGTGCCGATGTCTTTAGTTGAGTCATAAAGAATACTTTCTGGAAGAACATCAGGAGATGATTCGTGTACATTGAACACGGTTTGGTTTGTTTCCGTTGATATTCCTCCACGTCGTAAGATGAGTGATGTCATTCGTAAAATACATTTTATATCTGTTGGTGAAATTTTAAGACCAAGTAGTTCTTCCTGCAATTTTTCTTCTTGCTTAGATTCATTGTATACAGATGGATTTCTGATGGTGAGTTCATGAACCTCATTTAGAGTATCGATTAATGACATTCTGGGTATCACAGATGTTATATTTGCACCAGATCTGAATGCTTTAAGTACATCTTGATGATCAAGCTCTCTCTGAGCATCCAAAGCAAAGTTGACATTGCTCCCTTTATAAGGTGTTGTAAACAAAGTTGATTTCATTTTTTGATAGAATGGTCCACATTTGAAATGTTCATGCAGAAGTTTTGTACAGTATGCAGCATATGATGATGACCCATTTAGAAATGCAAATGGTAGTGATGTTTATACAGCTGATAATAGCAAGTTGTATCCTTCGTCACCACCTAGTCTTTCTGCAAAGGAGATCGCGCATACTTCATCACAATGTGACATCATATCAAAATGTAATACAAATGTTGCATTTTCTGTTTTACTTTTTTGCATGAATCTGTTGAAATCAGTCTCCCATCTAGACCCAAGGACAGTACTGCCTATAATGCATTCTTGCATTTCTTCAGCATCTTCCAATGACAATGTTTGCATAAATGTACATATAAATGCCAAATGGAGAGACAATGACAGACGTCTGATGTATCTTGTTGCCTTATCTATATGGTCAGGGTTGATCAACTTCTTCCACTCTTTAACATCATCATCCCTCATATATTTGAAAATATGTACGATTCCTGCATGCTGGTATGCGCTGCAAAGATTATTGATTTTTGATTTGTCGTTTTTGTTCTAGTCCATAGAGCAGCAAACAAAGCTGTTTGACGTAATCAGTAATTTTATATAGACAATTAAAAAAGGAATTTGTCTCACTCATATAACTTAAAATATGTTTATAAAAAAGATCGAAAACCCAAAAGAGGAGTTTTTAATCATTACAGTCATTATATTGCTGCTTTACATGCATGGTTTGATGAACATCTTTGTTTTTTCTGTGCACATTTATGTTATACTTTGTTTGATCTTCACAAAGGTTAGACATAAATTTGAGCATTTGAAAATCAGTCAATTGTAGATCTGCATTAGCAACATACGGTTACAGGATTCGTTCTACTTAATAATCGATTACCGCATGGCAGTAGTTCTTTGAAACAATTGAAAAATACATTGCACTAAATTAGATATCTACGTTTTTATTGTAAATGATTGTCACATTAGGGATTGACATGTTTCATTTCCTATTTCATTTTGGGTTGTTTTTTCGTTAAATGGTTCATTTTATAATGTTGTCTCTTTTCTCCCGATTTGGGGATAGAAAGACTGACTAACCAACCCAGTCTGTTGAACCAACCCAGTCTGTTGACGGCATTAAACAGTAATCAAATGCTCTTGTTTTTCTTATAGCTATATCGATAAATCATGTGCTTATGGTTATATATCTTTTTTGCAAGCAAAATAATGTTAGCACTGCTGTTAAAAGTTCTAATAAAATTACACTCGTTTTCTTTACATGTCAATAGTTTTTTTTTATTTTCATATTATATCAAGCAAAATTTCTAACTTCAGATTTATCAAAACAATAAAATAGAAATACAACTTTTACATAAATGCTTTATGTAAAATAATATGCTTTATGTAAAATAAAAATACAACTTTTACATAAAGCAAAACAAAAGATGTGTACTGAACATTTACCAACATTGTCTTATATGTTACGGGAAAGAAACGTGGCGTTCAGACTGGGTTAGTCAGTCGTTCTACCCCCAAATCGGGAAAAAGAGACAACCATATGTTCTGCGTTTCTGAAGATTTATATGGTTGAAAGACCACTTGGTTAAAGCTGAGATCGCATCAAAGCATACTACTCACCAGTCGGACTTTGCAAGGGTTGTGATAACGTTGCATGAAATACCGCCAGATACAACTTACAGATAATTTCGAAAACAATACCATTGGTAAAATGTACAAAATGTACAATAATTTGCAGTGTCACTTACCAAACTGTCAATATTGTATATCTTCTACAGTGTAGCAAGTGTGATACACAGTATGCTGGCTAGTCAGAACAATCGTTTTACAAACCTTTGATTAATCATCGGAGTGATTATCATCGAAAACCAAAATTTCTCTTCAGCAGTCATGCAGCAAAAAACGTAGATATCAAATTTAGTGCGCACGACGCGTTTTTGGAATAACCTTCATCAGGTACGATCAGAATAATCTTCATCAGGTACGTTCAGAATAACCTTCATCAGGTACGATCAGAATAACCTTCATCAGGTACGATCAGAATAACCTTCATCAGGTACGTTCAGAATAACCTTCATCAGGTATGATCAGAATAATCTTCATCAGGTACGATCAGAATAACCTTCATCAGGTACGATCAGAATAACCTTCATCAGGTACGTTCAGAATAATCTTCATCAGGTACGATCAGAATAACCATCATCAGGTACGATCAGAATAACCTTCATCAGGTACGCTCAGAATAACCTTCATCAGGTACGTTCAGAATAACCTTCATCAGGTACGTTCAGAATAACCTTCATCAGGTACGTTCAGAATAACCTTCATCAGGTACGTTCAGAATAACCTTCATCAGGTACGTTCAGAATAACCTTCATCAGGTACGTTCAGAATAACCTCCATCAGGTACGTTCAGAATAACCTTCATCAGGTACGTTCAGAATAACCTTCATCAGGTATCCTCAAAATCGTGCAAAGCCAAATATTTTAAAGTTTTGGTGTGAGCAATAAAACCAAAGGGATACCAAAATCGGCTAAGGTCACCTATGACTGAGGGAAGAGAATCTTAGTTTGATTAATAATTACATTATTTAGAAACTATAAACTTCAGTAATAAATATATCTAATAAACCATGTCAGTGTTGAAGCACTAACGACTGGGCGGACTCGGCTACTAATAGTCCACCAGCAGAGGTATCGACAGTCTAGAATACTATGATGGATCATAATCCACACTTGACTGAGGCTAAGAGGATGGTCGTCAAAGATTTCGAATTAGAAAAAGGAAAATTTTTTCCCATTGAGAAAATCTAACCTTACTTTTCGCCTTCATTAAACAAATATGATATCTCTGTATATTTATTCTACTCAATGTAGTTTTATATGGCTTATTTTGCCATTAAATGCTTTAAATTGTGTCATCCTGAGATGTATTATTTTATTGTTTTACAAGATTAATCTATTCATTTATCTTTGTCTATCAGAAAAATATCATTGCAATTGACATGATAATATAAAATAGAATATCACACCGTCAGAATAGTTCCAAAATCAAATGGAGGAAATCCGTCTAGGCAAAATTGAAACCCTTAGCACACATATACATAACTGGCCATCCTCCTGGAATGGTTATCAGAAAATATTGTTTTACACACAAAAACTGTCAATCTTATACCATGCTGCAATTTTGAAAAAGTACAAAATGTATATATGTTACAGTAAATTTGTATAATCAGGAATTATGCATAATTACTGAATTTTCAGTAATTATGTATAATTACTAAACATGCTAGTGATTATATATAATCCCTGAAATTGACCAGTAAATATACATTATTACTGAAAATTTTGTTAATTATTCTACAAATTTACTGGTTTGATTTTAGGAAATTTGAATAATAATAATCATCTCTAGACTTGATCAGTCAATGTTAATGCCATATATTAAAACATCGACATTGAATGTTAATCTTTTTAAAAACCTTAAAAGTGAGTAGATTTTGTTTGGTTTCAGGCACAAATGTCTCTTGGATTGGAGCAAAACTATGCTCAAACGTTATTGCAACTTGCAGAAGATAAATCTAAATGTAAGATATGGACCAGGAGCAAACATGATGAGATTGTGGACTTGATGACAAAAGAGACATGCAAAGAAGACAAAACTCCTGCCAGTAAAGGTCTTGTTGTTAAACCTATTGTTAGCAAAGAATTTAATTCCCGTGGTCAAATGGATTTAATCGTTATCCTATAATGATTATAGGTACATCATGGTTTATCAAGATCATATGACAAAATGTGTTGTTAAACGAACACCATATAAGGTAATGTTTGGAGTAGAAGCGAAAGTTGATCTGACCTCATCTTCCTTACCGGATGAAATAATTTCAAAAATCAGCACTGAAGAAGATCTTAAAGATAGCACAAACACTGGATTTAGAAATGACTTTGACATTATTGAAATAACCGATGAGGTTTCTGGCACTGGAATCACAGACAGTGTAACATGTATTGTGTGTCAGAAACCAGCTTCAAACGCTCATTCATGTTCAAAATGTAGCAACACTCTACATGTGATTTGTGGAAAAACAAATGGTGAAGAAGGCTTCGGGAGATCAGTCTTAGGTTTTTTTTAAATATGGTTGTTGTGGTAAAAACAGATGTGAAACAAATAGATGTGCATGCAGAAAGGCTGGACAAATGTGCAATAGTAGATGCCATCCAAATCTTACTTGTAAAAATAAATGAATGTATTTATCACTTCTTCTTTGTAGAGTGTTTTATGTGACATTGATTTGATTAAAGCATTAAACGCTTTAAGCCCTTTCCTAACGCATGTAAAGTTAAATAAGGAGAAATGAGCATTTCAGTAATTATGCATAATAACTGGCAATATTTTTAGTTATTATACATAATCACTGAAAATTTCAGTAATTATATATAATTCCTAAACCCGTCAGTTATTATACATAATTCCTAAAAATGTCAGTAATTATGCATAATTACTAATTATACAGATTTACTGTAACATATATACATAAACGCATAGTGTCCACTACAATTGATATTTGCTTTTTAATGTTATGCAAAATATATATTGTTATTTCGATTCCATGTTTTTGTTTTTACTCTTGAGTGTTGTTTTGCTCATTTAATCATTTGACCATTTGCTGTTATCTGCTACTGATAATTTAGCATCATCCTCGATCTGTCACCAACAATTGTATCCATAATATATTTGATTAATGCATACTATTTGGGGGGAAAAACTTGAAATATTATTGCATTCAAGAAGCTATTTTCAATGTAAATACATATAACATATTTATAACTGTCTGATTAGACATGATACATTTCTAACTTGACTGGCAGCTAATGTTAATGATAATAAAGTGGCAAGAAAATGGTGTTAGGGGAATTACGAAATTTCTATTACCCCTGTAAGAATAAATTCCACTCGGAAAGAAAGCATGTCCGTTACTTGAACAAAAGTTCTTTCCCGGTGAAATTGGATTCACTTTCCAGTCTTGTATCTTCAACAGATACTACTTGTATGCAATTACATTTTATTTACCTCTTTAAAAAGAGTTTGAAGATACCAAAGGGCAACCAGAATCCGTAAATCGAAGAACAACAGACAACACAATGGCCAAAAGAAAAAGGACAAAAAGACAAACAACGGTCTACAAAACATACACACCAAACTAAGTTTTAAATATACCCCTAGCCTAACAATTTGACTCTGTGACCTTTACCTTTGACCTTGAAAATCAATAGGGTTCCAGACTCTCCTAAGGACTAAGTATGTACCAAGTTTGGTCAAAATCCATTGAAGGATGTTGATTCTAGAGTGTTCACAAGGATGTAACGCGGTAACAATTTGACCCGGTGACCTTGACCTTTGACCTATGACATTGCAAATCAATAGGGTTCCAGATTTTCTTAAGGACTAAGTATGTACCAACTTTGGTCAAAATCCATTGAAAGATGTTGATTCTAGAGTGTTCACAAGGATGTTACAGGGTAAAATTAGACCCTGTGACCTCGACCCTTGACCTTTGACCTTGAAAATCAATAGGGTTCCAGACTCTCCTAAGGACTAAGTATTTACCAAGTTTGGTCAAAATCCATTGAAGGATGTTGATTCTAGAGTGTTCACAAGGATGTAACGCGGTAACAATTTGACCCGGTGACCTTGACCTTTGACCTATGACCTTGAAAATCAATAGGGTTCCAGACTCTCCTAAGGACTAAGTTTGTACCTAGTTTGGTCAAAATCCATTGAAGGATGTTGATTCTAGAGTGTTCACAATGATGTTACGCGGTAAAAAATTGACCCGTGTGACCTTGACTTTTGACTTATGGCCTTGAAAATCAATAGGATTCCAGATTCTCTTAAGGACTGAGCATGTACCAACTTTGGTCAAAATCAATTGAAGGATGTTGATTCTAGAGTGTTCACAAGGATGTTACGGAAGGATGGACGGACGGACGGACGAACGGTAGCGCTACTATATCTTATCGCAACTTCGTTGGCGAGGAGATAATGAGCGGAGAAGGGGATACAAAATATCCTCGAATATCTTTCTAACTTACAACTTCAAAGGTGGGCTTTAATGTGTCCGTTTAAACTACAACTAACCAAGTGTTTTTTTAAATATTATTTTCTATCAAGATTTTACAGAGATTGTGTGAGGAATTTGTGATAAAAAATCAAACTAAATAAAATTCTTTGCCAAAATGAATGAAAATTGAATCTGTTATATAATAATAATTGTCATTATTAAGCTATGCTGGAAAATTGGAGGGATTTCTGATAAGAAGGCCGTGATCTATTGTCAAATAGCAGGACCATGGTTGTAGGTAGTTGAGACAGAGATATTCTACAATGTCGTTGACAACCATGCATAAAATGTTTTAGAATTGAAAGAAGTTGTAATGTGTTTGACAGATGTAGTCCTCATAATTTAGTATTTGGAACAAGCGTTAGAATATCACATAGTGTATCACTTTGTGTACACAAAAACACACATGTGTAGTAAATAGGGAGATTTACAGTGTGAAAACTAATTGTTTTTAATCAAATTGTCCTTTTGTGCTACATTCAAGAATTATGGGTTTTAGTGCGAATCGGGCATATTGGTATTCGTTGCAAATTTAATGTCATGTTCATTTGGGATATTCTGTGACTTGATTTATTTCCTTGGATTTCATTTTTTTTAAAAGGTGTTTTGTTTGTTCTGGGACAAGACATCACCTATATTTCGACAAATGTAATTAAAGGAGGGGTAGTGTCATGATGTACGCCACTTTCAACAATGTTTCAGTTATATCGGAGGAAACCGGATAAAACCACCGACCTGTCGCAAGTCACTGACAAACTTGATCACATAATGTTGTATCGAGTACACCTCGCTATGAGCGGGATTCGAACTCAACAACGCTAGTGGTGATTGATACTGATTAAAGGATCTGGCCAACAATTTCATATTGCAACTACTAATGGTATGATATACGAGGAATATATTACTTGTTTTATGATGGCCAAGTGCATCTTCAAATAGAAATAAGAGCAGGATATCATAAACATTTCTTATTATTCATATTCCTTTAGGAAATTTAAACAAATATTAGGAAATCCTCTGTGATTGTCATTTGCTTCGACTTTTATATAAATACGTTAATGATTTCCAATGACTAATATACGACAATATTATTAATATAATATAAATCACTGAAGTACACTGTCGAATAAAGATTGCATAAGATTGGTTTATATACAAAAATGTAATATATACCGGTGTGTGTATATTAAAAGTTGTCCACAAAGTTTGCCTTTTTTTTGTTCAATCTTTAAGTAAAATCGTCAGTCAAAAACTTCCGTGGCGTTAGTGCGAAGGTCCATTAGTCCGAAGGTTCGTTAGTCCGAAGGTCCGTTTGTCCTAATGGCGGCCACCCATACGTTTGAACTCCGTTCAGAATAACGACTTACAAAGACTGCGGTATTCGCGGGAAACCGAAGACTCAAGCTTTGAGTTTTGGTGGCTCAAAAAGGGAAACTCGTTTCACCCCCCTCCCCCCCAATAAATAATCCATTTATGGAATGATCAAGGTAAATTTACACCTACTGTTTATCCCCAAAAGACCCCATTTTTATATCTAACCAATGAAATGGCGATTTCACATGACGGTTAACCCCTGATGCAGCAACGAAAGAGGGGTTAATCAAGGGATACTGGTTTGTTAACTTAGGGGTAGGAAAGGGGCATATATGTAAAATTAGAATATAAACACATATTTGAAGTTAACTCCAAATGACTTTCCAAAATGCCTTGTGCAAACATGTATCTTAAAGTAGTGTTACTAGAAATCAAGGTATGAAACAACAAAGTACCGAAATTGCAGGAAATAATGATTTGTTTTTCTAGTTTAACCCGTACGTTTTTTCCTACATGTAATATGCATAAAAACATTTGTAAGATGATCTTTTATGATATTATATTATTTTTTGTTTCTGATGCGTGTATACCTAAGTACCAATCTTTGGAATTTCTACACTAACAAGACTGTTTATTCCTCTACAGTATACCACTTGGTTAAAATCTCTAAGGAGACCCCCATCTGGTACACGTATCTGGTAAAGGGTACTTGTATATTTCGAGCCATGGAACACGGTATTCTGGAATTACATAGATGTATAATTTGGTACGCGTATGCTTAAGTTGTTGCGGTAGTTGATTGGAGTTTTCAATATTCCATAATAATTGGTATATATTTGAGGTTACACTCCGTATTTTGCGACCATCAATTGTACAACGTCCGTTTAATGATTTTATGTATTCTCTTTTTAATGGAATGTACTTGTCCCTCACAAAGCTTAATTTCAGATGTGCTTTTATGTTTTCTAATCCCTTTCTCAGAGATCGTCTCTTTTGTGTCGTACCAAAAGGGACTCTTTCAGTATTTCGTAAAGAGTAAATGACAAGTCTAAGACTATTCTTAAGTGTTTGTTAAGCAAAAAAATCCCAGTTGTTAATTGGATCAACAACGGATCTTAAAAATAATCTTTGACTAAATATCTTTTAAGTTTTAAGCTTAAACATATTTGGTTAAGATCAGAGTTTTTGGAGGAAGAATTAAGGAAAGTATTTTTGGGTGGAGGTGGTTTGACCTGAGAATTGTCATGAAATGATCTGAAAGGTACATATGGGCATCTATCTTTTTTATTGTCCAGTGGATTGGGTTCAAATTTGGGGGTGTTGGGTGCATTGGCATATATTTAACGAATATTTGAAGGGAAAATTAAAAAAAAATGATTTTGGGTGGAGGTGGTTTGACCTGAAAGTTGTCATGAAATTTTCAGATCAAATTGTTTCCACCTAAAAAATTTTGTTTATATGTTTTTTTAGTATTATTTGGGTATATGCTGATGTGTTTGACATTTTCGGTTTTGGACTCGGTTCGTAGGCTGATGAAAGAAGAGATGTGGGCATTGATGTACTTTTCAGGACATTTTCGGGACATTTCGTGACAATTTTCGGGTCAAGTTGTTTCCACCTGAAGTTATTTTTTTTTATTATTGTTTAAGTGTTCGTTAGATATGTGCTGGTGTGTTTAACATTTTCGAGTTTGAGCTCAATCCGTTGGATGGTGGAGAGGATATGGGCCTTTGTGTGCTTTTCGGAACATTTTTGGTACGTTTCGTGTCAATTTTCAGGTCAAATTGTTTCCACCTGTGCTAATGTGTTTAACATTTTCAAGTTTGAGCTCAATCCATTGGATGGTAGGGGGGATGTGGGCATTTGTGTGCTTTTCGGGACATTTTCGGGGCATTTCGGGTCAATTTTCAGGACATTAGTGTAACTCGTTTATTGTATATATGTTAACTTTATGTATTAACTAAATTTAATACGGCGCTCGGCCAATAATCTTCAGTAGTGAAGGACGGTTAGAAATGTAAAGAACAAGAGTTTTAGTGGAGGGTTTACTTCATTGGAATGATTTCCATATACAAAATATGTATTTCAGAGACGACGCGTTTTTCTCTCTCGTTTTTTTAGACTTAGCACGCTTGGATCCATAATTACAAAACAGAGGTTTGGTGCAATTTTTGGCGTGTTTTCTACAAAATGTTTTAAGTTTTACCTATATTTGCCGATTACACATTTTATTTTGCTAGCAAAAGCCGGGCGTACAGCCTACAACCCACCTGGATATGCCACTGCTTAGTTAGAATGTGAATATGAGTATCTTGCTTCTCTTACTTAATTTGATAAAAGACTGAATATTAAATAAATTCAACACTGTTCGATACCTATCCTTTGGTCGAAAAAACAAGACTAACGGACCTTAAAAAGTTCGGACTAACGTACCTTCGGACTAATGAACCTTCGGACTAACGGACCTTCGGACTAATGAACCTTCGGAGTAATGGACCTTCGGACTATCGAGCGGTCACCAAAACTTATGACTCCATTTCGACAGGAAATTTGAAAACGTTTCATATTTTCTGTTTCTAAGTAAATTATTTTGTACAAATGCATATCGTATATAAGCATTATGGTGTTCTAATCTAAGGGATAATCAGAGGCCGTAAATCGACGGACAGTAAATACAATGGCCAAAAGAAAAATGACGAACAATTATCTATAAAACACCATCGAGAAAACAAAAGACCGAGCAACGACAACCCCACTTGGTACTGGGGATGAACCCATGTGTTCTGAGAGGGTAGACAGTTCCTGCTCCACTAGTGGCACCTGTCGTGTTGAACTGTTAAACGACACGAACATCATCTGCCATGGAAATAAATCATGTTGGACACCAGTAAACATGCGCATATAAGTACAAATAACATGTTTATAAAATATCAACCCCCTACAAAACATGATATTTGGAGTAAAGACAAATAGAACCTCGTGGTAACCGTAACGGACATCACATCACAGCACGGAACTAAAAACATGAAGACATTTAGTTGGACAACATATACGAAACACCGGGGGCGAACTCAAGTACTCCAGAAAGGTGAATAATTCTGATCCTCGTATGACACTTGTCTTACTATACTTGTTACTAATCCGGTGATATGTCATTAATATGGAAAGGACATGATTCTGATTACGACAAACGGAACATATCCGTGGTCATTTGTGACACAGATACTCAATAACGGTTAAAAAAGTCATGGTGGTGACCGTAAAACTTTCGAAATTATGACTTCAACTCTACAACTAAAAACTCCTGGTTCAGTAACTTCCTTGTTAGCATTTGCAGTTTGAAAATTTCAAGAGTGGAACATTATACAGATATATCATGTTTGGGAGGGGTATTTGCGAAAAATACCAATCGAGAAACAAAAATTTCCAGAGCCGAATGGCGAGGGAAATTTAGTCTCAAGACTGGTATTTTTCGCAAATACCCCTCCCAAACATGATATATCTGTTTAATTACACCGAATATTATTTAGAACACTGGCTAAATAAATAATACCTTTCGTTTGTCGTTTTCAGGACCTAACATGATGTATCTGTTTAATTCTACCGAAATGATGTTACATAAAACGCACAACTGATAAAGTTTTACAAATTTTGTTACAAGCGTCTCGGTGAAGGGTAAAAACGGCAAATACGAATGTTACATAAAACGCACAACTGATATTATCATACCTCACTAACTTCTCATTGGCTTAAATTAAATCACATGATCTGAAACAATTTTAATGTTTTGTGAAAATTAACCCAAACGGGAAACAACTAGTTGTTTACCGGGTAACAACCCTAGTGTTTCCCGGTAAACAACCCATTGCGTGCCTCAAAAGGGAAACAACTCTTTCCGGAAGTGACATTGTCGTCTGTTTGTTTACAATTTGGTCGGACCAGCAGGATGGCAGTCGCTAATTCTTCTACTTCTTGATTCGGAAAAGCTAACGAAAATGACATTGATGACATTTTGCAATCCAAGGATTGAAAAAATACAAAAAAATGCCACTAAAGTCGCACTGGAAACACTGACGGCTTACATTATTGAAGCCGACAAAGATGTGAATTTGTGTGACTGCTCACCGCCACCGGAGCAACTGGCAGAATTACCGAGAAACTTTTACATAGATGTCCGAAAAAAGGACGGTACATCTTACAAACTTTCTGCACTTAAAAGAACTTTAATATAAACATGAAATAGTTTAACATTTGTTAAAAATTTGTCAAAAGTTATTAAACACACATTTTGTTTAAATACATGTATTTATTTAAATGCCCAATACTTGGTCTGTTGTTCGGTATAATAAAACAGTTATTGCATTCAATGGATTGTAAACATCAGAATTGTTAACCCTCAAGGGGTTGTTTCCCTCGGGCTAAAGCCCTCGGGGAAAACAACCCCCTTCAGGTTAACAATTCTGAATGTTTACATCTATTGAAGGCAATAATTGTTTAATGTTTTGCAAATTTTGTTACAAGCGTCTCGGTGAAGGGTAGAAACGGCAAATACGATGTTGAAAATGCCATGAAAAATAGTTAAATCTTATGCAAATACACCTACATGAAATAAAAATTCTGCAAATTCACGATGTAAGGCCTGAATTTGTATAAAATATCACGGCTATTAGCCAATCAGAATCCAGCATTTTTATATAAGGTGTAATTATAAGACAATTATTACTTCTAATAGCATCAACTTTCATGCTTTTCCTTTTACCGCAAGTTTAATTTGAGAAAACAACAAACCTCTATTAGATTTCTCATACAGTGTTAATCGTTGCATTAAAATGGATAATAATAATAATAATAAACTACCAAATTTTCTTTCCAAACTAATACATCAATAAAGAAAACAAGATTTCTAAATAAAAGGGCAAATATTAGTGTGTTAATTCCCTCTGTTATCAATATACCTATATTTGACCATAACAACTGGAGTTACTATGATTCAGACTTTCTAATAACGAAATTATATTCTCAATCACTGATATCATCTCATTAGAAACTATATTTGTTGTATATACACGTACTTTCCTATTCCGTGGACGCCATAACTGAAACTGATATAGTTTGTTTAACATTTATTTAGTCATTGCCCATGAATGAATATTTTGTTTTGTTTGTGTGTGTGTGTAACCATCCATAAAATTGTTATGAGAACGAAACAAAAAGAAAACGTTAGAATAATAGAATAAGGAGTAAGAAACATGTCGAAGAATTGTGTAGAAGGAAGTACAGAAAAGAAAAATGACGAAGAACGTATTAATAAAAACGTGAAAGAAGATTATTTGATTTGTAGTATATGTCTGGATCAGTATGAAAATCCGCGAGTTTTACCGTGTGGACATAGCTTTTGTTTAGCATGTCTTGCCGAGTATATCGATAAATCAGCAACGGATAACGAATTTGCTTGTCCTATTGATAGAATAAGTACCATAAAACCTTTTGGTATGAAGAATTCGAAACGATGGGCACAATATTACCCACCAGCTACATTCCTGAGAACTCTTGTGAAAGCAGTTGAAATTCACGAAGGAGCCGTACCAACATACAGACGACATCACGGCAGACCACGTGAATTATATTGTTCAACAGACGATGCTTTGGTATTTTCCGAATGTGCTGTATTTGAACATCGATCAGAAAATTGTGATTGGACAACATTACTCGACATTTACAACAGGCGAAAAGATGACGGCATTACTCTTCAGCTTACGTTAAATAGACAAGAAAACCAGTTACGTCAGTTAATAACCGACCGGTATCGGTTACGGGAACTTTTTATCGAAAGCAAATTGGATGTTAAATGTGAATTAGAACAACAGCGAGATCGTCTGAGTGTTTTCTATGAGAGCTTTTTACGGGCTTTGGATGAGCTCTCAGACGAAGTAGATAAAGCCGAATTTACTAGATATAATAACTTCTCCTGAATTTACAAGTAATTTAACTGGAAAAACGTACTACACCAAATCGTTTGAACCTCTGGACTGTTCTACTAAAAATGTCATTTACGGCATAGAATGTACACTCTGTGGACTTTTGTATGTTGGTGAAACTCGTCAAACATTGCGAAGTAGGATGAACCAACATCGATATGATGCAAAAGATCCCAAATACAGGATTTTGTATAATCATTTCAATCAACCGGGTCATGACCGCTGTTTGACGATGAAAGTTCGAATCATCGAGAAGATTTACCATCATACAAACAGTCCTATTCTTAGTACACCTTACCGCACCGATAGAGAGTTGTTCTGGATAAAAGAATTAGGCACTGCAATGCCTTACGGTTGCAATGATAACATCAAAGGAGTGGGAAATTTGTCAAGTCCTGGATGCAACGAAATCAACGTGATGAGCCTTTTTAATACTATTCCAAGAACTAAACGTAGCCATGGTCATAAAAGAATTCAACATCCTAATGTTAAAAAGTCCTCTAAACCAAGAACGTTACAAGATACTTTTAATGATTTACTTTCTAATATACAGAAACCTCTTGGAATTCATCATATTCGTACAGTCTTATTTTCACTACCTGTAAACTACCTCAAAGATCTTAGGGATTTTGGACTTGACAAAGGAGGCGTAGATCCTTTTTCTCCTAAGTACAGATTGTCTAGTATTATATGTGACGTGGCGTCCTTTCGTCTTTTTAAACCAGTTCGATCTGAACCTCTTCATGATAACAACAGAAAATTCCTCCATATTCCGTTTGCTAACAAAGGAATCGATGCTATTAACATCAGCAACATTCTTAATAGAAAAGAGGTCGTAAAAGAAATTCCACCATATTTCAAAAATCAATCTGTTCCCATTGTCTCCTATAGTTACACTAACAGCATTGGCCGTAAAATTTTCAACTACAAAGAAGCATTGCAAGATATTAACATAGAAGAGTACCTTAAGAACCCTCTGACTTGTGACTGCTCCCACTCTCCTTTTCAATACAACCCATCTGGACATGTAATCACTGGTGATCTGAATATCATTCAACATGAGAGTCTCCGAAAGGTGATTTCTCATGGTCCTAAATTCAGAGAACCTCAACACATCAATTGGAAACATAATTTCAAGATAATTATGGATGCTGTTGAAGATTATGCCAGAAGGTGGATAAAGAGAGAAGTAGACCAAGATCCTGAGTTAGAGTCCTTGTCAGACTGGGTTAGAACAATTAGGTCTCTAGTACAAGGTCGGATTCACAAACTCAAAAATTGTGTTAATAGTCGACCTAAGTCTGTATTTAAAGACCAAGAAGCTGTTAAGTGTCTTTCCTCTCTTCATGACAAATATGTTATCGTTCCTGCGGACAAGGCTTCCAACAATATCGTGTTTGTATGTAAATCATATTACTTCGAATGCCTAATCAAGGAATTAGGTATAAATAGCAACACCTCTAGTAATACCACATACAAACCAACTTCGTTCGACAAAGATGAAATCCTAGCTAACCACAGATCATTCATGACCTCTTTAAACATTCCCTCTGGTAAAAAGTCTGAGGATTTACCCTATTTATATTGGATACCTAAACTCCATAAGACACCATACAAAGAAAGGTACATAGCGGGATCATCAACTTGTTCGACGAAAGAATTGTCTATTCACCTAACAAAGATTCTGTCTGCAGTAAAAGAGGGACAACAGAAATATTGTGAAACTGTTTACTCGCGTAGTGGCATAAATCACATGTGGATTTTGAAAAACTCTAAAGATCTTTTGGATAACCTGAAATCAAGATCTTCTCTCAGGTATCCTCCATCAAAACCTTTGATTTTTCAACTCTATATACCACCCTACCGCATGACAAATTAAAAACCCGCTTAAAAGAAACAATTCATAAAGCTTTTAGTCATAGAAACTATGGCTCAAAATTTGTTGTGTTAGGCTACAATTCCACATATTTTTCAAACAAAATTCATAAAGGTAAAACATGCTACTCCGAGGAACAAGTGATCAGTATGCTGGAGTTCCTCATCGATAACATATTTGTCTCCTTTGGAGGGACACTGTTTCAGCAGGTCGTCGGCATACCAATGGGTACGAATTGTGCCCCTCTTCTAGCCGATTTATTTTTATACTCATATGAGTCGGAGTTTCTTCAAAAGCTTGTAAAAGATAAGAAGATTCATGAGGCTAGAGCCTTTAATTTCACATACAGGTATATTGATGACGTTTTATCTATCAATAATTCTAGATTTGCAGAATTTCTTCCATTGATATATCCTCCAGAGCTGGAAGTTAAAGAGACCACCGATACAGCTTCGTCCGCATCATTTTTGGACTTATACCTCGAATTTGACGACAGTGGTCAACTCAGTACTAAAATTTATGATAAGCGGGACGACTTCAATTTTAAAATCATAAATTTTCCAAATATGTGCAGCAATATACCAGCTTCTCCTGCATATGGTGTTTACATCTCGCAATTGATTCGCTATGCAAGGGGCAGTAGCAATTATTCTGATTTCCTGAAACGTCATCTTCATCTGAGAAACAGGCTACTGGACCAGGGCTATAAAAAGATTCGCCTTATTCGATCTCTTAAAAAGTTTATATTCCGATACCAATATCTTGTCGAAATATATTCCGTCTCTGCAGAAAAAATTATAAGCGATGCATTTTCATATAGTGAAAATGTATAAAGATAAAGAGTCAAATATGTCAAGAATTTTTTTTGTCAATGTGTGACGTAAAAATATTTTTGACATTTACGTCACCGAATATGGTACTGCTTTGATAACTATTTTACCTATTTTGTTCCTGTATTTAAATACTGTTACAGTGACAGCCGGAACCTTTGAACCGTAATGAGAGCGGGAGGTTTGGCGCCTTAAAATCTGATTCAACCCACCATTTCTTTAGAAATGCCTGTACCAAGTCAGGGTCATTACGGTTTTCACAGTTTTCCGGTTGTTGACTGATTTTGTCTGTTTATATAATTATGAGTTTTGACTTTCCCTTTGTAAGATTGTTCGGAGTTCGGTAATTTTGTTATTACCTTTATTTAGAAGCATAACTAGATTCTTTTTATCAAGATATTTCTGGAATGAAAAGGGAATTGACAGATGTAAAACCGGGTGTTGAATTTCTAGCTACTTTACAGAAGATTGAATCAAATGTTGATCACTATAACTCTGAACTTGAAGAGATGTCATCTTTTCTAAAGGAATCGGAGAATTCTGATTTGGTGGGTTTAGAATTCATCACCAATTCATTATTCGTGGACATATTAGACGAATACTCAGTGGGGTCTATCGTTAATCACAGTGATAATTAGCTTTTTATACCCAATGTTTGCTATAACACGAGTTTCCATTATACAATGCTGAAATATTGTTCTTCATATGAAGAGCGAAGAAGGTAACTTTAATTCACGAAAACATAATGATATAAAAGCAAAATCATATAATATGAAATGAAGAACAGCAATAAAAGCGTAGTTCTTTACTTTGGTTTGTGTCCAAGTATAATGCTAGATATTCTCTCGTGTTCATTTACATCCATATCATTTATAGATAATTCATTGAACAGCAAATAAAAAAAACTTTATCACATTTCATGAAATAATTGCTCAAAATAAAGTTCATATCAAACCTTTTGAGGGAGTTCATAATGATCATTTTTTTTACATTATAACAACCACCTTCTCAAGTCAAGGTTTTCATCTCACAATTCTAAAAGAATATCTTGATAAATTTGGCAAAGTGACTCATAATGCAGTGAGAATTGCATGTTCCTAGAAAACCGTTTGATACTTCTCACAGATTATCCCGAACACGACCATAGCTGTACAAACCAGTTGAACCATACATAAAGTTAATTGTGATTTTGTTTAAGAAATAATTCATGGAAGCCATATATTTGTTGGAGATGTTAACATTGATAACATCATTTTCGTACCAATTTCTCCCCAAGCGAAAATATTTCTATGTCTCGGCAACAACAAACTTGCAGGCGAGATAAAAATGAAACTTAATAGTATCCATACTCGAACATGTATATATATTTTGGAATCTTTAATTTCCACAAGAAGTTATCAAATTAATGGCCACCTGAGCTTTTCCACCAATTTACGCATGGACATATCACAATTCAATATTTTCATCAGAAGTCAATGGATTCATTCGATCCGAAACTTGCCGAAGTTACCAATTAATAGATTTGATTTTTGTATTCAATTTGTTCTTATCTATCATCAAACATGACATCAAGGGAACATAGCACTTTGTCACTGGTTGAAATATGAACATTCTACTTCTGAGACCCAATTGATTGCACAGATATTGATGACACCTAAAAAGATCCGACATCAACTATTGTTGCTATGGAACATAGTATATTTTTTTTAAATAAGACATTTTTGTCCTTAAATCATATGTCAAAAAGTAGCAATGCCCAGGGAAATAGATATTTGATCATCTGTGGCACAGTCCGTAGTGATCAACAGGTCAACACATTGGTGAGAACGACCAAATATGAAGAGCAAACTTCAACTTTAAAACAACTACAAGTCCCAGTTTTATGAACTTTTTTCTTCAGTGGTAATCCTCTGTTGAGAACACTTTATTCATTTACCACAGATGGTGTGACGGACCGTCGGATAGTTGCTCACCCACGATATTCATGAAATCCATGCATGTCATGGCGGAATCAGATTAATGAATAACAGGATTGCCGGAAGATAATGGAATGGAGAATTTTAAGCGCGATTGACATACTAGTAATTAAAGGCAGTATCACTGGGGGTAAACCACATATAGGCTTTACAAGACGCCATATTAGAAATTATTCATGCAAAACCCTCGTGTGTTGTCGTTTTACTGCAAACGCCATTATTTAGTGGGGCTCGTGTTACTCGATTTTTAGTTTTATGTGTATGTTTTGTTGATCGTTGTTTGTCCCTTTGTACTTTTTCTTTTGGCCGTTGTGTTGTCTGTTCTTCTTCGATTTACGGATTCTGATAACCCCTTTGGTATCTTCAAATTCTTCTTCGTACACATTTGCTAAATGCGTTAAAGCCTGTTATATTCATATCGTCAGATTACCCCAAAAATCAATTCTAATATGATAGACACTGACTAGTTTTATTTAGGAATCGACAATGAATACGAAATAACATTCCATAAATTATCCATAACATTGCAATATCTCTCCGCGGATGAAAAACAATCGACAGCGTAGTTATTAAATATATATAATCTTGCAGTTAGCACTGTCCATGTTTGTGTCTCTCCACTTGGGATGTCAAACTACCGTAATACAGGAAGTCCAGAGTGCTTTATAAGATTTCAGTTTAAGGGGGTACCATACACTACAGGGAGATAACTCTTTAAAATCAGTTGAACGTCATATGATGTTTGTATGCAGATTTCAAGCATCTCAGTGATCAAAACCACAGAGAGAAAAACTGCCATGTGGCTATTGAATTAATAGCTCTGAGTCTGTTGGTTGGAATTTGTTAAAATTTTGATATTTATTACAGTGGATATACTCAAACACACTGCCAAAAAAATAAGAAAATTAAACGAGCAGATCAAATTTTACTTGAAGTGTATGGTACCACCTTAAGTGTGTTCAGGGAGGAAAATCATATCTTTTCGATTTTGTGTGTAAGTAGAATTTAATAGATTTGCGCCCCAAATTACATTTTTGTAATCTTAAAATCGATCAACGGGAGTACCTGAGCCACAAGAGACGCACGATCGATATAAATCCATTCCTGGTAATTTTTCTTATGGAACAATTCATATACTAGCAACAAGTACGTGTATGACGTCATACCGGTATTACAATTGATATTGTTTTAATAAAATCTTAATCCGTCCGGTACACCTGGTCTCATTTCCGGTTTTTATTGAGTTCATGTTGTCTGATATGTTGTTCTTTTGCTTTATTTAACCTTTTTGTTTGTATTGTCATTACTTTTTTTTCTTTTAAATCTACATCGATTCTTTGTTCGAAGGCTCTGCTAACTTTGATACTGGATGTTCGTATGGTTCTGTACAATTGGCTTTATGGAGAGTCTTTTTCATTCAGATTAGAAACCAAATGACGCACCAAATGACGCACCAAAAACTTATAACTTTGTTATTTGTTGTTTCTCCGCTAAGCTAATATCATTCAGGAGTAAGAGCAAAGACTTGCACTTGCAGACTCAGAATCAGGATAATGTGACCGTGTGTAGCGACATGTTTACCCGCGGACTGTTGTTTAAGTGTTCTAGCACTAGAAAAAATCCAACTAAGCGCATTGGTCTACAACAAAGCGGACATCATCGTCTCATTGAAATGTAACTTGTTCTCGCCATGATATACTGAAAAATGATGAGTTCGCGTTAAATAACAATTACTCAACCATCACTAACTCCAAGTAACATTTCTTTCATGCAGCACAACATAATGATTTTAAGAAAATCCAGAGTTAAATTCTTTTGCAATTAGTTTGAGGTTTGGCTATTTTTTTCCATAGATTGACTGGACTAAAATCAATATTTATACAAAAGACAAATGTTTCGTGCGTGTTGTATTTGAATCAACTTTACGATTTCGGCAAACAAATTGATTGGTTGACTGTAATGTCAAGTGAGCACTGTGTAAGCTATGCACATGATGAGAACAAGTTTTCAAACAATTAATCAGACTATTGGCGGAAGCTTCGATTGTTGTGGGAAAACGGAGATAACATACAAATGTACAATGTAGTTCTAAATATAAGTTTTCATCCTTTTAATGTTTCTTTTATTTGTAGATGTAACCTGTTTGTTTTATAGACAAGTATCTTTTATCTCTCGGGATCTTCTAGGTGTCTAATATATAAAATGTATCACGTCACGATATAGCTGAAATACTGTAATAAACATCGCTTAATCAATCATGGATCGGGTTGGACATTTTTGCCTCGCAACGGGCGACCAACGACTACTACTAGCAAACTATTGCTCCGTAGGAACTGTTGCAAGTTGTGTTCTACGAGTAAGGAACATGGCATTTTCCATACACGAGCTACTCATTTCAGTTGTGTATTCGATTAATCCCACACAAATAACTAGGTCCTATTTCTACACCTGGGGGTTTCTTAGGGGAGAGGCATGCAAGTACTCTTAAATGTATTCAAGTGTGAACGTAGACTTTAAATTTCAAGATTTATCACTAAGAACAATTCCGTTACATGGATACATTACAGTACAAGAAAAGGAAAATAAAAAACAAGCAGAAAAAAATATGTGTCTTTACTCAGAAACCTCTTCTAACTTTGGGTACTCTGTAGCTGTCTTAAGAAACACAAACCTTCACCACTAACAAAAAAGCAGACTACAATAGACCAGTAGCATTATAAAATGAACATAATTGTAAAGAAACAGAATTTGCCCGACTTCTGAAAGAAGAAAGGATAAGGTGTTAGCATAATCTCTTAATCTCGCACTTCGTTATATATAGGTTATACTTTGCAAGTTTCTGTGATTACATAGTATAATTTTAAACTACATTTTTGAAACCTACAAGTATCTGAACATTTATTTTTCATTGATCGATTGATTGATTGATTGATTGATTGATTGCATGTCAAGTGAGCAGTCATGAATGTTACTAGGTATTAGATAAAGTATACGCCTAGTTTCTGGCAGTAGATCCGCGTCATATTCAAGATGAGGGTGACACGCCCCCGACGGAATACGATTTCCAGCATTTACAGATAAAGAAAATGACGGATGACGATCAAATACATGGCAAAACATGAAATTAACATCTCACTTTTACCTAAAAATGAACAAGGGTTCAAAGACGATATGTTTTTTTTAGATTTTATTGGAACATGTTTATACTAAATGTTTGATTACAAATGCTAAACGTCCAAAGTGTTCCTTCATTCTGCAAATTGGTCAATAACCTCTGTGAAGCTAAGATTTGTTGTTCTATGGATATGAAAAAGAGTGTTAGTCTATTATAGTAGTACTAGTTCGTAGATAATTTTTAATATGACATGTTGTCTTTCAGCAGTATTTCACCTATATGCATGTCAGTGACAATAATACAAACAACAAATCAACATGTAAAACCAATAAGTGGAAAGTTGGTGGTCTTATGGATGGATGTTCATAGTAAGTGAGTGAGTGAGTGATTGTTGTTTAACGTCAAATGAGCAATACTGTCAGTTATATCATGACAAGAACAAGTTACATTCAATTAAAACGATGATAATATCCGCTTTGTACTAGACCAACACCCTTGATTTGATCTTAATAGTGCTAGCTCACTGAAACAAACAGTCTGTAGGTAGACATGTTGCTCCATTTGGACACATTATGCTGATTCCTAGCAATCAGTCTATGACGTTACTCCTTAAATATGTGTGCTTGTAGCGAAGAAGCAGCAAATACATATTTAATAGTATTTGGTTTGACTTGACCTCATGACTCGAACCCACGATCTACCACACTCGAGACGAGCAAGCTAACTATTACACTACTGATACAGTGTAGTGGTGGTTTTTTTTATAGCCAGTACTAGTAACAGATGGATCATGGAATGAGGTGGGACTTTTGTCTTACAACGAGCCATCATTGACCACTGACTACATTACGAAGTGCTGCAATATTGTTGTATGTGCGAAGAATATGAAACTAGTATTCTACAAACAGGATGTATTCATATACATCACCTCGTTAGATCAAGCTGTGTATCAGTAAACCACGCACAACTAGCAGACGCCAATTTCAGATGCATTATGTATCACAGTTGAGATGCCATGTCCTATTTCTATATACATTGATTGGTTGCCTGGTGGCCAAAACTACTCAATTCACCATCGTTCTAATGTTCTCTGAAGGGAGGTAACTAGATATTAAAGTGCAAATCTCTACTAAGAAACAGTGTATGTAACACATTAAATATTAGACAGATGTTCATTAGTGATTAGCTTATCGTAAAAATCAGGCGGAATTTGATGCAATGAAAAGTTCGTCTTTGATTGCTAAGTTAGGCTAACGGAGATTTATATGCAAACTGCCAATAATTTGTGACGGAAAATGTCGAATTATGTCATTTAGAATCTCCTCGACTTGCTTTCCGTCAAAGAACAGGACGCGGAGGAAGAAATATTGTCGGATATAAGTTACAACAAATTCGATTTGTCCAACAAATGAAAACAAAAACAACAGAAAAAAATCGGAAAAACGACCAAACAAACAAATAAAACAAAACAGAAACAAACAAACTTGGATTTGACGAAACGCGATGAGTAATTATCATTTCTCACATGTCTTACGTAACCCTTGAATGGGTAGTACGGAGTTTCTTTTAAAGCCTTGTATATAAGTCAACTTGACGACGGGTGATGACAGACATTGATCGGGAACAACTCAACTTTCGAAGCATCTGGACTCACAGTCAGTATTTTTGGAGGATGTAAATTTGTGCTGTTTGCCTCGTTACTCCTATCAAATTTTTCACACCATGTAATCCATGTATTAAATTTAATCAGGATAAATCTTAACCTTAATAATTTATAAGTGGTCATTTGTTTGTATGATCAGTACGTTGAAATAACATAATGCTTTACTATTATGTCTTACGATGGACTTGTATACTATCTAATATTTAGATAAATGTTAAGACCATCAGCTCTCTCTAATAGTATGACAACTTCTGTGCCACGAAGATACAAAAATATATATAATTATATATAGTTGTCTCTCTTTGATTGTAAACACATTCTCCAGGCCACGGTGTAACATTTGTAAGCAGTTTTCTTTCTTTTTTCTTTCTTTATTTGATATTTCCTATAATCAAACAATCATTGAACTTTAAATTTGTGTTTCTTCATTATTTCATTGGGATAATATTTGATTAGCATGCTGATTATATGGGCGCTATCGTTGGTTTAAATAAAGCTATCATGAATTATCTTATAATATATATAATATTCAATATTATAGCGTTCTTTATAATAACGCTGTTCGTCCAGTTATATGTCAGGCTTGGCATTTTACTCACACGTAGAAAGCAATTCCATGACCTTATCATTTCACTAAGAAGGCGGTGGGAGTAGGGTTCATAAAAGTAGTTTAACTCCGCCACATTTTATTGAATTGCTTGTACCAAGCCAGGAAAGTCAGAGATCATGATATTTGGTTTTGGAATTGTGGTATTTTTTCCAAACCATCAATTCTATATCAGCAGAATTCGATTATTGTTTTTTTGTTTGTTTACTGAAAATCGCAAAATTGTGCGTTATTTCATAAAACTTATTGCTATTCCCCGCAAAGATGAAGACTATCACAAATTTCAGAATTATCATATTCCCAAATTATAGTTTACATCGATATAAAATTTGAGTCTCGCCATAATAATCTAAATCTAACTATCAATTTGATGGATCTGTCACAGAAATGGTGTGATCAGTACAAAACACACACTATGAAATACACATAACTTGTACTTTCGATTTTTACAGATATTTAACCCATTTCATTGACTGTGCCTTTGTAAAAAAAGAGAAAAATGCTTTTGTTCGTATGTATTTTCTTAGAGGGTCAACCGCATCGGTGAAGTTAGCGTGTTCACCTCGAGTGCGGTATATCATGGGTTCGAACCCCAATCTGGTCAAACCGAAGACTATGAAACTGGTATAAGTTGCTTCTCCGCTAAGCACGCAGCATTTAAAAGAAAGAGGAAAGACTGGTTGGTTCGGAATCAGGATAATGTGTCCGAGTGGGGCGACATGTCTATCCGCGAACTGTTAGTTGAAAAATTGCTGAGTTGGCGTTAAGCAACAATAACTCAATCAGTCACTCTTAGAAGATCAAGCAGTATTTCCATTGTTCATTTTATTGTAATTTTGTCCAATTTAAGACTGCTCACAGTGTTTACATATAAATATAAAACATATATGTATAGTTTGAACCAGAAATATATCTGAGGCACCATATACAGTCATTGTACCAGTAGTATAATGATTTAGAGATCACGGCCCACATTGTTATATTATAGTTATGCATGATTATTTTCCACCAGACATTTTTTAGTCAGAATGTTACGAACATTTTCATAGATATTTCTTGAATAATAACCACCTATAGCAGTAAGGTGAAGAGTCGGAATTGGATGTTTTTGGTTGTCCATTGATTCAATCATAACCAGAAGAACAGATAGACGTTACGCGCGATGTTGGTGACACTTGACGTTACACATAATTAACGTTGAAAAGAATGTTTCGCGTCTTCTTTTTCATTTTTCTTCTTCCTTATTTGTGTTTGCATACCGTGGGTTTGGTTAGGGTGGAGGTGGTGTGGGTGTGTTTTGTTCTTTATTTCGGAATTTCACTTTTTGTTTTTATTGATTTTTATTTTTATTTTGGCTTGCTTGTATATATTTGTGTTGTTGGTGTTTTCCTTTAGGTGTTTATTTCAATATTTGTTTGTTTGCTTATTTATTTCGTTTGTATTCCCTTTTTGTATTTCTTTATTGCTTATGTTATGTGACTGTACTTTAAATCATTTTTTCTTTGAAAGTATATCTTGCTCTAAAACGAGATTATCATATTCTGTTTTTTTATTGATTGATTTTTGTATTCTTTGTTGTATTCTTGAAAATTTCTGAAAAAAATGTAAAAGACATACGGATATTTGGTAACACGTTACATGAGAAAATTGTGCGTTAACGACGTTTTCTTCCAATAAATTCGTTTTCAAAAGCAAAAATAAACCTAATCTAATATAATAAAACAATTATTCGTATAATTCCCTATACAAGCATGTATCGGAAATAAAAATCCACCAATCTGAAGAAAATCTACATTCGTTTTACTTATTTCATGTTCTATTTAGTCAAAGTATCACCAATAGCGCGCGTAACGTCATATTAAGCAGCAAATGCCGTTAAAGAGAACCCAAGTGGCAATCAAGAATGGACACTAAAGGGACATAAGCAGCATAGGGCATAAGACATAGAACGAAGACAAACTAAAAATCCACAACATATAAAACTAAAAGGATGACCAACACGGACTCCACCAAAAAACCAGGGGCCAATCCATTTGCTCGCGAATGGTAGGCAGTTCCTGTTTCTTATAAAACACCCGTCGTTTACTCATAGAAAGTCGTGTCCGGTAAAAGTATTGTCACTGGTAGATGACACATGTTTACATCTGTAGTTTTGTATCGATGCTATTTAATGTAGACTTCCTGTATTAGCCCAGTCAATACGAGCAAAATTTGTTGTGTATTTTATTTGTGGTTGATGTCTTTTGAGTGTTATACATTTTTATACATTGTATTTAACCTTGTTGGTTATCTGAAGGGTTTAATATTTTCCACCTGACAATAATGCATGCTGGTATTTCATGCCCGTATTTCAACCTGGATGAGAAGAAATAAATCAACAACAAATATATGATCGAACTCGATTTTTAGATTGCTGAAGGAGGGATAACCTAAACGACGGTGTAATCAACCTCTATTTGTGTTATCCTATTATGTGTATTCACGTTCTGAATTCCGTGTTGTGATGTCCTTCATGATTTCCGCATGTAAACGATGTACGGTTCATCTTTGCCTCCAGTGGTTTGTAGCAGGGCCCATGTCTTATTTATATTATTTGTGTTTGCTGGCGTATAGTGGTGTGTAACACATATCGTGTTGTGTTTTTGCTTTGTTATTTCTCATCTTGTATACCTTATGTTGGCAGGTTCTTTCAACTGTCAATTTTTGATTGCCCCTTCAGTATTATCTAACGTTTATTTCCGACCATTATACAAATTTGATCGACTTGAAAATTTTTAATTAGCTTTAAAATCGACAAATTACACGTCAAGTTCAATTGTGAGTGCTTTGACATTTGTCTTCCTTAGTTATGCAATAATTAAGTTTTTAATGGTTTCCGAGCACCATCTCGAAATCTATATTTTCAATTGACTTTTAAAATTAGCTTCCGCTGGATAAATTATGTGTTCAAATTTTGGTAATAAAGTGTTGCTCTTGAGTTATGGTTCTTGATCATGCGAAAATAACAGATTCAAATGCTTACTGTGAGTATCTCCAGTCCTATCTAGTGACTGTTTTCTGTCATCTTGTTGTGTCAGTCTGTCGCTTCGGCATAACACGATAGACTTAACAAAAAAGATTGAATGTGAATGAGAAAAGTTATGGATAACAGACGACGGACACTAAGTGATAATACCTCACTTGCCCTTTTAGGATAGTTATAAATAAGTTTCACATGCTTAATTTAAAATTCTTTGAGTACCATAAAAGATTTTGTATTGAGTGAGTGAGTGAGTGAGTGATTGTTGTTTAACGCCAATTCAGCAATTTTTCTGTTATATCATGGCGAGAACAAGTTAATCTTCGATGAGATGACGATAAGGTTCGCTTGATACTAGACCAACCAGTGGCGAATCCAGAGGGGGCGGATGGGACGTTCGCCTCCCCCCCTAAAAAAAGAAGAGAGAGAGAGAGAGAGAGAGAGAGAGAGGTTGGGTGGGCGGAGGTCTTCCGTCCCTCTATTAAGCATATCAGCATTCATTCATTCGCCTGTTAAATGTAATAAATCATTATATATTTTTACCCGTTGCATTGCCCTTTTAGTTTTTCTAATTACTTTTGAACTTTTGAAGCAGTCGACGATTACTCAGAAAACAAAGTGATATTATAATTCATTAGACATTAATTTGATCAAAATCCATCCATTCTACAAACACTTCAATACAAATTACCCCATTTTCAACAGAGAAACATGAGAAAATTGGCTAATATAGCACGCCGGGTATTCGGAAACTCGGTGCAAGCTAGTTATTTGAACGTTTTCATTGGTCAATTTAGAATTTTTGAACACTACAGACCGCGGAGCATGCTGTTCCGTGTTCCGTTGCCGTCATGCTCCACGATCTGTAGTGTCCATAAATTCAAAATTGGCCAATGAAAACGTTCAAAATAACTAGCTTGCACCGAGTTCAAAGTGTCTGCACCTGTTCCGAGTATACGAATACCCGGTGTGATAAGGAAATCAGGGGAGTCACAGCTCCAGATAAATAATTTCAAGTGACATATCCCTTTAATTTACACTCACTGCTTAGAAACTATTTGAAACTTTTTGGGGAAGATTCATGCGTTTTAATACACTTCATCACATTCACAAAATGCTTCAAAATTGTTGACGGAAAAGCTTCCTAAATACTAAAAACCCAGGAGTTTCCGGGGGGGGGGGGGGTTTCCCCCCCGGGGCCCCCTACCAGGGTTCTGCCCTGGACCCGCTGGAGACCTTAAGCGGTTCCCAGACCCCTCGCCGACTTTCGTTTCCCCTAACACAAAATCCTGGATCCGCACCAGCCAACACGCTAAGTTGGATTTTTATAGTGCTATCTCACTGAAACAACCAGTGTCGGGTCTAGACAAATAGCGGCCCTAGGCCACTTGTGAGGCCCCTCCCAATTCCCCACCTTCACGACTGGAGGAAGATGGAAGTGTGCTTAATCAATGTCAATAAAGGCGTTGATGATGAGGGGGTGTTTAAAATATTCTGAAATGGAGTGCAACTGTGTAAGGAAAATTACTGAAGGGTTGTTTAGAAAGTACATTACATTATGACAGCATACGTGTGAAAGTCCAATAAAAGTGTAAAAAAAAATATTACACCTTTGCCAGAGCCCCCCTAAATTTTGAGGCCTATGTCGAGCTGATAGGAAAATTCGGCACTGGAAACAACAGTCTGCGGGTAGACATGTCGCTTCACTCGGACACATTATTTTGATTCCGAGCCAACCAGTCTTTGCTCTTTCTCTTTAATGCTGCGTGCTTAGCGGAGAAGCAACAATTACCAATTTTATAGTCTTTGGTTTGACCCCACCGGGTCTCGAACCCTCGATCTTCCGCACTCGAGGTGAATCCGCTAATCATTACGCCACCGATGCGGTTGATGGATCAAATAAAATGTGTAGCACCATACCTGGATACCCATTTATTGCCATTGCCACAACATAAAATCGCCAGGATGATAGAATGCATAACAATGAACTTAACTCAGTGCAGAGACAGTTAATATGATACTCTGCCACCGGCCCACCGAACTCAATCCAGTGAAAATGCGTAATATTGACCATCTTTTAAAATTGCTATAAATATGCCAAAACTGCATATGCCTACAATATAATGACATTGTAAAAAAAAACTAACATAAAACTGCAGCATGAATAAAGATAATAACTCAGGTTTGAGTAAAACATATTGATAATAAATGTGGTGTCATTTGCCAAGTGGCGTTAATGCAAAAAATTAACACAGAAACCAATGACAACATAGGGTTGGAGCAGGCACATGAGTTACTAAAATGCCGATACAAAATGTATTTAGTTTACCTAATCATAAACTGAAATTTGAAAAAAAATAATCATGGTTTCAAAGTTCCTTGTGAAACATTTTCAGTTGACTCAATCCTACCTCCATGTATACATATATGACAAGTATGAAATTGGGCCATGATTAATAAATTATGTGTTTGCCCCAGTGTAACTTACCAGAAAAAAAGGTTCCTACTTGAATTTTGTTTTTCGTCGAAAACAATTTTTTTTCTTATTAAGGAAACTTATTCCAAATTGTAACACATTTTAAAGGGATATTTTAAAGCTCGTTTTAACATATATTTTTCAACTCGTGACGAAGGTTGTTTCTTTTCAATTTAATTGTAAAAACAATCCAAAAATACTTTGCAGGTCCATATAATCCCTAATATCGTTAAAATATCACTTAAAAGGGTCGAAATGAATTTTTGTCCAGGAAGCAAAAATTCAATTGTTGGAAAAACCCCGAGAAAACCGCAAGATATGACAGAATTATCAACGAATTATGTCACTTTTACAAAGTTTCATTGATAAAAACCGGGTTAATGTTTCATAAATATCATTTATTGAACCAATTGCAAGTTTTCATGAGATACAAGAAATTACCAAAATGAGCTTTAGTATCCCTTTAAAACAAGGAAAAAAACCAGATTTCCATACCTACCTACCCATGTTCGACACCCATATAGGTCAGGATATCCGCAAACTAACATTTTATTAAGGGTGGTTTTTACTTCTACATCTACGTTGCATGTATATTACAAGTATGGTCCAAATTCATGTTAAATTTGTAGTAATCAATAAAAGGCATTTTTCGAATAATCAATAATGGTTAGCGTGCTGGCCTCGAGTCAGTAGATGGTGGGTTCGAACCCCGAACGGGTCAAACCAAAGACTATAAAATTGGTATTTGCTGTGTCTGCAAAGCACGCAGCATTAACGAGAAAGACTGATTGGCTCGCAATCAGGATAATGTGTCATCATCAATTCATCATTTCATTGAAAATTAATTTGTTTAAATACACACAACGTGACGATTGCCTAATTTGTGAAAAACCGATATTCTTTGATTGTAATTGGATAGGTGGGTGTAAGTTTAAAATATTACAAAGCAATGGATTATCAAATTTGATATTTTGAAAATAAATGTTTATCCTTTCTTTTGTCTGTTAGTATATTAAGGTATAAAGTCTGTTTAAATTTATTATTAAATTTGCACATCAGATTTACTTGGCCTATAAGTATTATTGATTATTTGAGGACAATCAAAATTATAAAAACTTATTATTTGGTTACTCGGTGGGACTAAAATTCGTACTACGCATTACGATACCATATTTTTTTAAAGGGCGGGCTATACAATATTTTCGTTCTAATTATTATGGTTTAGAAAAGATATGTGTCATATAGCAATATATATATCTTGTATAAATTGTGTTTATTTAGACAAACTTCAGGCAATAATGATCATCAAAGTAATTACTAGTTGTCTTTCACACTAAATCCTATAAATAAGACTATAGTTAGCATTGTGTTTTAGCCAAAGGTGGTGGTAAATCATTTTCTTATAGATCAGTATAACAAAAACTTGGTGCGTATTATTATATCATGTTTCTGTCTTAACAACAATACGATCTATAACCGGTTCATTGACCATAATGATCTAAAGAATTTTACATACGTTCTAGATAATCGAAGTTTACGATGCGTTTTCACGTTTAGTACCTATTTTTAACATGTATCGTACAAAATTGTATATATTTTAGTGAAAATACGATAAAAGTTAATTACAATGATTTAAATATAATGTGAATTAATCATTGGATGAAAATAAAGGGCGGAAGGTTTTCAAGCTTTTATGTCCGGTGAAATTAAAATTTAACTTGGTGTAGTATTTAATCAAATCAGTTTCACTAGTCCTATTAGGGGACATAGTATTATACAGATCGACGAATACTTCACCATGTCATGGAGAGAACTATTTAGGTTGAGAGAATTTGGACTGTCTTACCATCGACCACAGGATTTTATCACGTTACAGGTAGGTTAAATTCCACATTTCTTAGTTCCTTTTTTATTTGTTTATTGAATAATATGACAAATTAATAGCATACATCTATTTATGTAAGAATACTTATATCTATTGATCTAATAGTTAGTAATTAAGAAAATATAACATATATTTAAAAAAAAAATGCTACATCAAAATGTAATACATGGTCGAACACATGCACAAAGTATTTAGAAGGAAATAAGCTCTTCTCGTGACGAGTTTACATACGAGATTCAGTCTGAAGTAAAATCAAATCAAAACGTTTGCTTTGTTCACTTTTTGTTTGTTTTTTGTTTGCTTTGTGTTGGTATTTCGTTGACGAATTTCTTATCTTCTGAACGTTACTCACTTTTTTTGTCGTTCTTTTGTTTTCGTTTTTTTTTCTTTTATATTTTTCTTTTGTTTTTGGTTACCATATCTTTATTTTTATCATTATATATCATAGACTGTTGTATTAGTATCAATCATTTGACTTAAATGTGCATTTCTGTGTCTTGTGTTTGCTATTTTGTCTTTATTTGTCTTGTTAGTTAGTTTTTGCTTTGCCTTTTGTTTTGTTTGTATTGTTTCCTATTTGTTTTCGTTGCCTATTGCTTGTTTTGTCTTTCCGTAGAGATTATTAAAACATTTCATTAACATTTGTCATTTAATATTTTATTAATCAATATAAATATCTCTGGCATTGTATTTTGCAAGTTAAAAAGCGGCCATGATTAAATATTGACAGAACATATTATTTTCAATATTACTATTTGTAAAAAGGAATGTGTCGAATATTTATTTACAAAATATCATTCGAGATATCACTGTGTCACGTGTGTGAACGAAGACAGCGAATATATAAACGATTTTATTATCTTACGAAAAGGAAGAACGCGTCATTTATTCATATGTCATGTTGACAACGGGTCTTTCTTTTTATAACAATATAAACATTTTACATGAAAATATTATAAAAAAAGTATTATTAATATACTTCTTGAACACCCACAAATAAAACCTTATTATGTCCTCTTACATGTTTATACATATCATTATTAAAAGGCGACTTTCTTTGTAAGTAGCTATAAATCAGAAGATTTAATTTTTCAAATGTCTGAGACACACTGTCTCTTGAAGACTGACCATTTGAAAGTTCACAACCAGTTCATAATTTGTATGCTTTAACTTACTTTATTGTGTGCTTATATAGTGATAGCAGTCATCATTTTGATATTACTACGGTAAAATGTCTAGATGTTGCCTGACTCGAATGTTTAGAGTTTTGATTACCCTAAAATTCATGGATATTGCCTGACCATGTCTTTTCCTCATTCGTGACTTATCACCAGGTCGTAACTAGATTAACACGACGAGTGCCATTAGTGGAGCAGGAACTGCTTACCCTTCTGGAGCACACCGAATTTAGGTGGGTTCGTGTTGCTCGATCTTTGGTTTTATGTATATATTTTGTAGATCATTATTTGTACTTTTTCTTTTGGCCAATGTATTGTCTGTCCTTAGATTTACGGAGTCTGATTACCTCTTTGGTATCTTTTGGGCAATGTGTTGTCTGTCCTTAGATTTACGGAGTTTGATTACCTCTTTGGTATCTTTTGGCCAATGTGTTGTCTGTCCTTAGATTTACGGATTCTGATTACCTCTTTGGTATCTTTTGGCCAATGTATTGTCTGTCCTTAGATTTACGGAGTCTGATTACCTCTTTGGTATCTTTTGGCCAATGTATTGTCTGTCCTTAGATTTACGGAGTCTGATTACCTCTTTGGTATCTTTTGGCAAATGTGTTGTCTGTCCTTAGATTTACGGAGTCTGATTACCTCTTTGGTATCTTTTGGCCATTGTGTTGTCTGTCCTTAGATTTACGGAGTCTGATTACCTCTTTGGTATCTTTTGGCCAATGTATTGTCTGTCCTTAGATTTACGGAGTCTGATTACTCCTTTGGTATCTTTTGGCCAATGTGTTGTCTGTCCTTAGATTTACGGAGTTTGATTACCTCTTTGGTATCTTTTGGCCAATGTGTTGTCTGTCCTTAGATTTACGGAGTCTGATTACCTCTTTGGTATCTTTTGGCCAATGTGTTGTCTGTCCTTAGATTTACGGAGTTTGATTACCCCTTTGGTATCTTTTGGCTAATGTGTTATCTGTCCTTAGATTTACGGATTCTGATTACCTCTTTGGTATCTTAGATTTACGGATTCTGATTATCTCTTTGGTATCTTAGATTTACGGATTCTGATTACCTCTTTGGTATCTTTTGGCCAATGTGTTGTCTTGTCCTTCGATTTACGGATTCTGATTACCTCTTTGGTATCTTCAAACTTGTCTTGAATGTTCAGTTGTTTTATTACAATAACATGCCTCGATGTTGACGGAATCCAATGTTTAATTTTTTAATACCATAAAATGCGTAGCTATGCTGCCTAACTTGTATGAGAATTACATTTTTGATTATTGTAAGATGACTTCAGAGATGTTACATGAATTGCATGATTACAGTTTTGAATGTGGTAAAATACCCCTGACATGCTGAATGACATTTCTTACTATATTTATGAACGCTGTAAAATGTCTAGATGTTGCTGGGCTTGTATGGTGATGCAATTTTTGATTACCGTAAAATACCTAGATATTACCAACTTGTATGCTTAAATTTTGATTGCTGTAAAATGTCTAGCTGTTGCTGGGCTTGTATGGTGATGCAATTTTTGATTACCGTAAAATACCTAGATATTACCCAACTTGTATGCTTAAATTTTGATTGCTGTTAAATGTCTAGATGTTTCCTGACTTGTATGATGAAATTCTTGATAAACATATATTATTTTCTGAATTGATGTGAATTCATATATGAAATACTGTAATCTGTAAGAACGTTGTAATTTAAGTTTCTATATTTCAATTTCTTATTGACTACTTTATATACATCTGTAAACAAATCTCTCAAAATTTGAAACGTATCTTGAAACTACTGACACCATTTCCCATTACATATTATATTGTCCTGTCTGCAATGATATAGCTGAAGACGAATCCCATGTTTTACTGAAGTGTCGCCTTTATAACGAATATTTGAAGTTACTAATTTTACGTTTATATCCCGTCTTATATATAAAAGTCTGAAAATATTGTTTGTTAATACGCTATTTCTCTTATATTTGTATAGAATGTCTGTTGGTTTTATATTTGTGACATGTAGGTTAATTTTACCACATTTGTAATCAAAAACTTTAGTAAATACTGAATTGATTTAATAACATATTCTGTCAAGACAGATAGAACAGTCACTTTGAACACACACAGTGTTTAATTGAATAATAGTTTTTTTAAGCATCAACAATTATGTAACTATAGAGCTAATAAAAATATAAAAACGGCAGCAACATTATTAATGATATGTAGATAGATTCTATCATGAAAATATTTTATGGAAAAAGAATAACATTAAACAAGCGTGGATCCAGGTTTTGGTGTTAGGGACAGGGTGTGATAGCTAGAAATGGGGACTGAGAGAATCGATCGGCTAGGTCCACGGCAGGTAGTGGGCAGAACCTAGTAGGGGTACCAGTGTGACGAATTCCCTGGATGGTTTGAGGAATTATAGCCATTACCGCTGTACAACATAGTGTTTTCTAGTGTAAGGAGGAATACATCCTTGTTAAACAACTAATTCTATAAACACAACATATACTAACTTATTTCGAATTTAACCAGGTTTGTCCAAATTATAAAAAAAACCTATTAAAATGATAATATAAGGAAAGACAGACTATATATGTGTTAACCTGGAGATGAACCCCGGCATCCAGATGTAATACGTTTAAGTAAAATTAATCTAAAATTGCAACCTTGTAATTTATGGCACGTCGAGCATCAAAATTAAGGAATTGCTTGTCGTCTATAGAATTCTAATGATAGTAGTTAGCTGGCCCATTACCTTTAGAATACATAACTTGAACGGTTGATTGAATTACAAATGGAGAATTTTCTGTAGTTAGGACAATAATTACTATTTAAAGATGAAATTTAATAGTGAATCTGAACGAGAAGTAGGGATTCGATACCTTATAAGTATATATTAAAACCACGAAAGAGCCATCTTTTTTCATAATGTTGAAACAAATATTGTCAGATACGATTTCGGTTCATTTGTATTTAGCATACACCCTCTCATCAGTGGGGCTTGAATGTCACATATTCTATATATTACACTCTGTTTCACCAATAATGTCCATTATACGATGTGCGTTATAAGATATATTATTCGGAGTTGATTCATGTGTCTTCTTTTAATTTGCCGGTCTGAATGAACTTATTGAAATTAGAAAAAAGTACTTGCTCTGTTCTGTTATTACTGTCTAGTTATTGTTTTAACGCCGAATTCAACAATGTCTGAATTCTGTCATGGCAGTAGAGAAATCCGAAAGTACCATTGAAAGTCACCTCCCTTTGTAAGACATTGACAAACTTGATCACATAAGGTTTTATCGAGTACACCTCATAACGCTGGAAGTCTAAAGATAGCACTGATCTCGCAGTTAGATGTAAATCCAACTATCATACGATCACGGCCTTGGGTGTCATGTTATGGGATAGTAAATGAAACTATATTCCTAATATTGGAAGTCGTATGATACATAATATACTTTTGTCCACTTTAGAGTTTTATATGGGCTTACACTTCATTTTATACTTTTACAGGAAATATATTGTAGTACATTTATATATAGACAGTGTTGTTTATTATGTTGTACAGTCAAGCCTGTATATAACGGCCACTGCACCTGAAAATATGGCCTTTATGAGCAGTTGTCCTTTATATACAGGTTAAAATTATATGCACTATTCATTAATAGGAAAAATGAGACTGCACTTTATAGTGTATGTTTGACTTTATTTAGAATATTGCATTTTGAAGGAACATTAACCAGATTTATCCTGCAATGACAGCATTTACCGACCAATATAGCCTGCCCAATATTTGTTTTGATATTGGTCAGTTATAAATAGAACATACAAATGTAAGCTCCGCCCACATCGGGACACATCGGGGGATATTGTTTTCAAAGACATACACAAAATTATTTCAAATACTTTTATCATCGTTCAGTAAACGTTTATTTACGTTTTAAAATTGCAGGATAATTACAATACATGTGCACTGTCGAAGCATACAGGTAAATATGTGTATTCGGCGCGAAACGCGGGAAAAGGCTCGGCGAAGCCTCGCCTTTACCCCCGTTTCTAAGCCTCATACACATATTACCTATATGCTTCGACAGTGCACAAGTATTGTATATGGATTGGTTCTAGATATATTGGTGATTTTCTTATAATATTGAATGTTGTGTATAGTGGTATCAATTACTGTTCAACTGAGAACAGAGTTTAACCATTTCAGAACCAGAAACCATTGTTTCCACTGGTGGCCCCAAATGAGGTCCTAATCAAAGAGGATAAAACGGTGAACGACGATTTCCCATTCTGCATTTCTGCAAATAAATGTCCAAACTATTTCCTACACGGGTGGAAAATAAAACTTTTGATATCTAATTTAGAGCGCGCGATACGTTTCTGTGATAACTATCATCGGGTACGTTCACAGTCACCAAACTGGAAACCAAATAATTTAAGAGTGTTTGGGACTGTTCGAGTAAACCAAAGGGCCTTAACAAGATGGCCAAAATCAGTTAAGGTAACGTATAATTGAGGAAGACAGACTTTAGATGAATAAAAACGTAGATATCAAATTCAGTGCGCACGACGCGTTTCTGGAATAACTTTAGTCAGGTACGTTCAAATTGACAGATTGGAAAGCAAAGTAATTGAAAAGTGTTAGGTGCAATAAACCAAACAGTACAGCCAAAATCTGCTTAAGCTATCTATGAATAGGGGATATTAACCTTAGTTGTAATCAATTATTTATATTATTTGGTAACTGAAAATTTCAAACATAAATATATCTAATAAATCATGTCAGTGTCATAAAAATCCTGACATTCTGAAGCCAGTATAACAGACATGAATGGGTAATATGTTTTAGTTAGTGGATGTTTATAATTATGTTGCCTTCATTTGATCCAATCATGTTCAGTAATGAAGAAGTCGGAGTTCCGGAAGTAAAGCACTGAACAATGGCTAGATTACGTTCTCATGTATTAGGTAGAAATCGAGCACACCTTGCTCTCCCTGTGTTATGTAAATTTGTGCCTTATTGATGAATATAATAAACGTTAGAGAAAGCGAAGGGGTAATCAAGAATGTACAACACAGAGAAACTGGCAACATTGGCTACACGAGACACAAAATAAAGACAAATAAAACAAAAAACACAACATTATATGTGTTGGAAACGACTATGCGCAAACACTCACAAATAACGTAAATAAGACATGAGCCCTCCTACAAACAACTGGAGGTAAAGACGAAGCGAACAAACGGTTAACCGCCTTGCTAGACTATTGTGGTACATTTGGGTACATTAATTTGTTTATTTTCCCTAGCTCCGGAAAATATTCTGAAAACAGGGCAACAATGGTGTATCATGATCTATGATGCAATTGTGTGAAATCTTTTTTTTTTTGTTGCTTAACACATAACTTGTTTGGATTAAATTAAAACAATTATCAATTAATGAAAAATAAGATCCATTTAATGACGTGTGAGTTGAACTGGTTTGTGATATTCTAATCTTTCTAATTACCAACGTGTGTAACAAATCATATTGAATTACAAATACGTAACATATTCTACATGTAGATCAAATATAAACTATTACTTTGGAAATTATAAACCGAACCAGTTTACAGGGCACAGAGAGTTCATGGAATAGAGGTTAATGGCTAGGGTTATTGTGCTTAACGCCACTTTCAACAATATTTCAGTTGTATCGTGGTGGTCAGTTTTATTGGTGGGGGAGGGTACCCGGAGATAACCACTGACCTGTCACAACTCACTGACAAACTTTATCACATTATGTTGTATCAAGAATACCTCGCCATGAGCGCGATTCGAACTCCCAACATTAGTGGTGATGGGAACTGATTATATAGGTACATGTAGTTGTAAATCCAACTGCCATAGATGTGGTTTTGGAGGTATATGGACTTTCTCATGACCATGGTCAGTCCTTATGTTTATACTAGATTTATCTTAGTAGAAAATCAAAACGCCAACATTTCATGCGCAAATGTCCGCAACGAAAACATTAGTAGAGGCAAATGGTAGATCAATCTAGCACATATTTCTTTATAAATAATTTTCAATGATTTACACAAGTGTTTGTAGCTTTGTGGTTGCCAACCTCAGTGCTACTAAGCTTGTAGGATGGGAATAAGGAGGATGAAATAATTGCTTGAAATTTAGCGTAAATATAATCAAGAGCAACCAATATTTACAAAGTTTACGGAGATATTGCATTCACCTCTGACCATATATGTACAACCTAATATTTATTTATTGTAAACTACACATATGTTCAACGATCATCCTTAGCTCAAAATGAGTGCGCTTCATATGAAACGAGAGAGATTCTAACAAAATGAACGACAATCTAAAATTGTGTATAACATTTAGTCACTTTTTAAGCAATTCAAGTTTTTCTAATGGGAAACATTCTTTGTACCACATGACTAGTAGAAAAGGAACTGCATACCCTTCCGAAGCACCTGAGTTCACCTACGGTTTTTAGTGGAGTTCGTGTTACTCGATCTTTACTTTTATGTGTATGTTTTGTAGATCGTTGTTTGTCCTTTTGTCCTTTTTCTTTTGGCCATTGTGTTGTCTGTCCTTCGATTTACGGATTCTGATTACCTCCCTTTAGTATCTTCAAACTCTTAGTGTATCCTAACATTGGTATACAACCTCTGTTTCATATACTATGCAATATCAACGAGTTTTGTATATCTAATTTTAGGTAATGGTTATAATTATGGGAAATAACAGGTATATTGTATTTGACAAAGCTCTTGAACCGTGTGACGGAAATAATTAAAAAAAGGAAGTTGTGCAATGATACATGTATTTATTCTCATTCTTTGAACCTTATATATACAAGCGTCCTTGTTCTACGTAGATTCCGTTTTAGCCATGGTACATAATAAAAATACATAATAGAAAAAAGGTTCGAAAAACACAAACTCTAGCATATTATAGAGTCTTCAGGTTTTCTCTATCCTTCATATGTTTTGAATTATTGTTCTTTTTGCTCGAAATACAGGACCCCATTCGTGTACATGTATTATATGGTATATCAAAGTACACGAAAAATAACAAAATAAGTGAATCTATATTTCCTATGCTGACGGTGATTGTAGATTTGATTAATATTTGAAAAGGTGACATTCATAACCTTGATGTTAATTTCAGTGTATACTTTAACCTTCAATATATACAAAAAGCATTCATCCGATTTGAATTCAATTCAATTCTTTTATTGTCAATTAAGACGCCCATTACTGAGCAGTACAATCATATGAAAAATATAAAAAGAGACATTATGATTTCAATGATTATAAAATTAACATGTAATGACAAGAATTTATAACAACCCCTCCCCCCCCTTTAAAAAATAACAATAGTATGTTAGCTACTATATAATCAATAATGATCAATTATAATAATCCATATATGTATACCTATATAGCACAAAGTGACCTATAACCAGCGTATTATATGTTGTAGCTACAAACGTATGTAGAAGATTTATAATATACCATTAAAAACATTTAATAAACAAGGTTAAACCACCAGTGATCACATTGACCTTAGACATACTATAATAGTTTTTTTTCTCATAAGAAGAACCGGAGGTGATGCTGGGTTTGAGTTTTCTTAAAGAACCGGATGGGATGTGGGGTTTGAGTTTTCTTAAAGAGCCGGATGGGATGTGGGGTTTGAGTTTTTTTAAAGAACCGGATGGGAAGTGGGGTTTGAGTTTTCTTAAAGAACCGGATGGGATGTGGGGTTTGAGTTTTCTTAAAGAACCGGATGGGATGTGGGGTTTGAGTTTTCTTAAAGAACCGGATGGGATGTGGGGCTTGAGGTTTCTTAAAGAACCGGATGGGATGTGGGGTTTGAGGTTTCTTAAAGAATCGGATGGGATGTGGGGTTTGAGTTTTCTTAAAGAACCGGATGGGATGTGGGGCTTGAGGTTTCTTAAAGAACCGGATGGATGTGGGGTTTGAGATTTCTTAAAGAACCGGATGGGATGTGGGGTTTGAGGTTTCCTAAAGAACCGGATGGGATGTGGGGTTTGAGATTTCTTAAAGAACCGGATGTGATGTGGGGTTTGAGTTTTCTTAAAGAATCGGTTGTGATGTAGGGTTTGAGGTTTCTCATGGAACCGGACGTGATGTGGGGCTTAAATGTTCTCAAAGAACCGGATATAATGTGGGGTTTCATGATTCTCAAAGAACTGGATGTGATGTGGGATTTCATGTTTCTCAAAGAACCGAATGTGCTGTGGGTTTCATGTTTCTCAATGACACTACAATAATTTCATTTAATATGCATTAAAAAAATATTCATATTGAATTCCACATAATGCATTTACCAAAACAAAATATGGTTCAAAAGTAATTCTACTGTTCTTATGTAACTAGGTTAAAATGGTGTTAACATGTCAATTTCTGATTTATTATGTCACTGAAAATTACAAGTGAAGGGTTTTTGATACTAATAACTAGTTTAATAGCGTCACATGTTTGCCTCTGTTCCACGAACTACATTTACTTGTCTTTTTAAAATATTTTTAAGCCTGTGTTATGACAGATGAGTGGTTCATTTTGTTGTGGTTTGACAAATACTGGTTTATTTTGTTGACCAATACTGTGTTAACCGAGCTGTAGTTATGATTCGTTTTATTGTTCACCAGTACTGTCGGAAGAGTGGTTTATGTTGTTGTTGTTGTTGTTGTTGTTGGTTATATTTCTTTACAAATACTGGGTTATATTGTTGACTAATACTGTTTGTGTTTTGCCAGAGGATTGGTGTATGTTGTGATTGGTCATAGCGTTGACCAATCCCGCTAAAGTTTTGTCAGAGTCGTTGTTCATGATGTCATGGTATACGTTAGATCGTTGACCTTTGACAGAATACTGATTCAGGGTCATGATGTTACGGTATAAAATATATCGTTGACCTTTGCCAAAGTACTGGTTCATGATGTTTCGGTATATGTTATATCGTTCACCTTTGCCAGAGTACTGGTTCAAGTTCATGATGTTGCGGTATAAAATAGATCGTTCACCTTTGCCAAAGTACTAGTTCATGATATTACGGCATAAAATATATCGTTCGCCTTTGCCAGAGTACTAGATCAGGTTCATGATGCTACGGTATAAGTTATATAGTTGACATTTGCCAGAGTAGTGGTTCATGTTTGGCATAGGTTATAATGTTAACCTTTATTGTTCATCACCCCTTTTACATAATGTAAATAAGACCCCCACTTTCATTGTAATTATTGATTTCTCGACACATTTTTATGGGTTTTTGCTTCTTGACTGCTAACATGCTGCAACTCTTTGATTGATTTGATTTTGTTTTTGACGTCGACTTACTCAAAAAGAATTTTCAACCGTTGTGTACATTCTATTCTTTGTTTTTACTTATATACCGACCTAATTTCCGACATTAAAGTGTACAGGAGAATGATAGGAGTGATTGTATTTATTGTAGCTTCCCATTGATGTTTTTAATCCGTTATCTGTCTTATGCAGTCAATGACATACATACTTCAGGAAGTTACTCGAGGAGTTTATTTCCGAGTATCTTTATGACTGTGCATTTAACCGACAAAAATTATTACTAGCTTTTCCTAATAATCGTACGCTTTCGATTTCATCCTACGTTTTGTTGAATTTCATTTTAGTCTCCCTTAAATTGGATCTACTAGGAATTGCTAAGGAGAGGACTACATCTGTCAAGTACATTATTTCTTCAACTACCCAGGTTAAGAAGAGTTTGAAGGAGGAACTAAAGGGGTAATCAGAATCCGTAAATCGAAGAAGGACAGACAACATAATGACCGAAAGAAAAGGACAAAAGGACAATCAACGATCTACAAAACATACACATAAGACTAAAGATCGAGTAACACGAACCCAATTAAAAACCGGAGATGAACTCAGGTGCTCCGGAAGAGTTAGCTGGTTCCTGCTCCACTAATGGCACCCGTTGTGTTAATCTAGTTACAAACCCGGTGATAAGTCATGAATGAGGAAAGGCACGGGAAGTGTTAACGACAAATGGAACATGTCCATGGTCATTTGTGATACAGATATTCCATAACGGCGAATAAAGTCATTGTGGCAAAGTCGTTTTGCGAAAGATGTTTACGATCGGCATCATGAATAAGTCGACCGTCACGTGATATTCAAGTTTCGACTTCCGGATGTAGCAACCAGAACCTTACTTTCTAAGACACAATTAGTAATCATCATATACTATGAAATGAACATTTCACGACGTGGGACATTCATGGAGCAGGAAACGATTACCGAGTCGAAATGCATAGCTTGACTCACTGTTCCCTCTATTGTCATAATATTTTAATCTGTCACTCAGAAGACATTTTTGTATTGTAAGCACTAGCATTGATTCGATCTCTTAAAAAATTTATATTCAGATGCCAAGATCTTGTCGAAATATATTCGGTCTCTGCAGAGACGATAATAAACGATGGATTTTCACATAGTGAAAATGTATAAAGATAAGGAAGTCAACAAAAATGTCAAAAATATTTTTTTATCAATGTGTGACGCAAGATTGTTTTTGACATTTACTTCACTGAATTTGGTACTGCTTTGACAACTATTTTACCTATTTTGTTTCAGTATTGTTATAAATACTGTTATAGTGACAGCCGGAACCTTTGAGCCGTAATGAAAGCGGGAGGTTTGACGCTTTAAAGTCTGATTCAACCCACCATTTCTTTAGAAATGCCTGTACCAAGTCAGGGTCATTACGGTTTTCACAGTTTTCCGGTTGTTGACTAATCTTGTCTGTTTATATACTTATGAGTTTTGACTTTCCCTTTGTAAGATTGTTCGGAGTTCGGTAATTTTGTTATTACCCTTATAGAGTGTCTTAAAGACATTTTTGTATGCATAAACGCTACCACAGAGTATCCAACTCGGAAGACATTTTTGTATGCATAAACACTAGCAAAGAATATCCAACTCAGTAGACATTTTCGAATATAGGGAAAATCCAGAGAGAGAAAAAAACAGCTTGAACAGAACAAGACACCGGTAGCATAAAACAAATGTCGATTTTAAAATATCATTCTTTGCTTAAATCATGACCATCCATTTTCATCAAGCAATATAGACTTGCCACAAGTCCCTCTCTTAATAATACTCCCTTTAAAAAATGTTGCTTTATGAAAATTTAGATATTAACTGATCACTTATCTTTTCTAAGAACATATCTTTATTTATTGTATTTGGGGAAATTGGCACATTTCATAAAGTTGGAATATCATTCCGTACTTGAGACCTTGATTTCAAATGACATCCAAGAAGGAAGAAACTTGCTTGTTCAAATATCAGAGCTTCAGAATAAACTGCAAGATGCAGTTTCCCAGACTATAGAACGAAACTAAAACGCTTGCTTTACGGTAAACTAATTCCATTTTCCGTAAATCATGCCCATTGACTGTTGGTATTTTCTACTTCACGTGTTACTTTATTCTTTCCTGCTGAAGCAATGTAGACAACTCTCTTTCTTAGCATGTGTATAGTAAATATAAGTGATCAGTAAGATTTAAACTTTCATACCAACAATTTATTGAATGATATTATTACTAGGAAAGAGAATTGTAGCAAGTCTACAAGAAGAGTTTGAAGACACCAAAGGGAGGTAATCAGAATCCGTAAATCTAAGATACCAAAGAGGTAATCAGAATCCGTAAATCTAAGATACCAAAGAGGTAATCAGAATCAGTAAATCTAAGATACCAAAGAGGTAATCAGAATCCGTAAATCGAAGAAGAACAGACAATAAAATGGCCAAAAGAAAAAGGACAAAAGAACAAACAACGGTCTAAAAAACACTACACATAAAACTAAAGATCTAGTAACACGAGCCAATCAAATATTTTCATATTTTATTTTAATCAATTTTACAATCCTTTTAAATTAAATCGAATTTTACAAAACATATGGTTATTTTTAGCTTTTGAATTTTGTTCTAGTTTTCAAAGCACAATAATTCTTCCTTTTATTCCATTGTATAGCACGGACCGCCAGTTTGGTATGTGGTGTGGACGGCTTTGTGGTTAGCTTACCATTTAATATGGATATTATTCGAAGCTTGTTCCAGCGTTAGCAGCTCACCAGGAAAATGGATGTTACTCTTGACAAATCTGAGCTATTTAGCACTTGTTGTGTTTACTTTTATAGATTTTATAACATGTGTATTTTTGTTTTTCTTGAAGACAGAGATAATTGATGGTATGTATTCAGAATAAAACGGTTTGGTTTGGTTTATGGCGTATAACGCCACTTTCAACAATATTTCAATTATATCGTGGAAGTAAATTTTATTGGTGGAGGAAACTAGAGTACCCAGAGAAAACCACCGACCTGTTGCAAGTCACTGACAAACTTTATCACATAATGTTGTGTCGCCTGAGTGGGATTTTGAACTCACAACGTTAGTGGTGACATGTACTGATTGCATATGTAGTTGTAAACCCAGCCAACAAAACGGAATAATTACTTGTTTTGAATTTGATTAATTTGTTTAATTGCCAAATTGGGCAAAATCATTATATACACCAAATACAGTTTCCCTTGCTTGACTTTAATATAAGAAGATATACATGTATTTTGAATTGCATGTAAATGATCTTATCAAACAGTATGTTAGAAGCAGAACCTTACATCTTAAAGATCTTTTGTTTTACAGTGGAAGTACGGATTTCTTCAGTTTGTAAACTGGCGGAATTTCGACTCCAATTTTAAACATGTTTGAAAATCAATATATTATGAACTTCTTCATTTCTACCATCTATATACAATTACGCTTTCAATTCCACTTATCATTTCTTAATTAGTCTTATTTTAATTATTTAAAAAGCGCCACAAAAAAAGATAAGCAACAAAAAAATGTAGCCTTGTTTCTATCATCTCATAGCTATATACTTGTAACAAATGTAACTACGATCATCAATGAAGTTCTCATAATGACTACGACATGGTATACGACAATAACATCATCGTTCATAAACGTTTGATGTGTATCAGAGTTCTAGACCAATTGTTGCATTAACACGTTTACACATCACATATTCCTCCGTGTGTGTAAAAATTACGAGTTAATGTTAATGTAATATTTAAATTGATTGTAGTTTCATTTATATTAAGTGATTTTTAATTCCAAATTCTTCTTACTCACATGAGAAATACACTTACATGACCACATCATTTCACTACGCGAGAGAATTGGGGCCCATATAACTAGTTTTACTTTTACCTTTACTGTTTAACACCTCCTTTTCTATGCAATAAATATGACACCCATATTGTTATCATTGATTTGTCAACAATGTTTTTGCTTCTTGACTGCTAACATACATGTGTGCATTTTATTCTTTATTTCAACATGACAGCACCATTTCCCTAAGACATGAGGTATGGGTCCATAATACTAGTTAACTCCGCCACCTTTTATTGAAATGTCTATGCTAAGACAGTAAAGTCAGTAGTCATGGTAATGTGCTAGGAGTATCGATTTTGCCTCTGTTTTTGGAATGAATTTTGGAACTACTCCGTCAGTGGTATTTTTTGTTTTTCATTTTTATTATTTCCACTTGCAGGCGAGATTAAGTCGTTACCATGGTACATGAAGATACAATGGATATTTATGAATATTTGTGGTCATGCAGCTTTACAGGTTACTGTTGGATACTGGATAATGTTAGCTAATTGTAAGTAGATTATGAAATGCAAGATGGTTATAGAAAACAGGGGCGGATCCAGGGGGGGGGGGGCGCACCCGCCCCCCTAAAATTGGAAAAAATATGATTTTTTGGTGTATAATCGTGATTTTTCACACGAAATACCCCAAAAATTTTCGCGCCTCCCTCCGCAATTGGAAAAAATATGATTTTTTGGCGTAAAATCGTGATTTTTCACACGAAATACCCCCAAATTTTTCGCGCCTCCCTCCGCTCGGCGCAATTTTTTTAAGTGCGCCCCCCCCCCCTAACTTGAAATCCTGGATCCGCCCCTGGAAAACTATGATGATCCTTAAACATAATATCAAACAACACCTGGAATACCGCTATACATTAACGGTACTGAACACAATACGGCAAATTGATGTTCACATGTAAAGGAAGCAGGAAGTAATAAAAATTAAAATATATAATTTAGAGCACACGATGTGTTTCTGGTTTTAGGTATACTCATGATCAAAAGATTGGACAGCAAAATAATTTGAAAAAAGACGTTGATAGCGAGTATTTTAACGGGGATGAAGTAAATAATACTTAAAATGAAAGATGCCAATATTACCTTAAAGCATTAGCTATCCATTTCCGTATTTAATTGATAATATTTTTTTTAATTTCGAGTTCGTTTGGAATTGATTAGAGATAAGCTGTCACAAAATATACATTTGTATGTTTCACTGTTTCATTGATTGTTGTTTTATGTCAAACGAGCAATATTTCATCTATATTCCTGACAATATTTCCCTGGTATTGTATTCTGTCGACCATTGATTGTCCTTTTGTCCATTTTCTTTTGGCCATTGCATTTTCTGTCCTTCTTAGAATTACGGCTTCTGATTTGCCCCTTGACTTTCATTGTTTTCCTGCAAACAGGTAATCATGTTGTAGAGATGGACAACTGCCATAATTAAAAGTAACGCCTTACTATTGACATATAAAGTCTTACTTTCAAGAAATGTCATTTTATTTATTAAAACAGTATGCATTGTTGATTTCATATGATGAGCTTACGTTTCAAAAGCTTGGAGGAAATGCACATCTCGTGCTGTGAATTGATGTTGGTATCTGTGATGTTTATAGCAATCATTGACACTACAATATAGGTTCCATCAAGACGTATTTGTTATAAAGTATCAATCGATTGTATTGTTAAACAAATGCGAAGGAAAATGAATTACGATTGACTCTCCGTAACACTGTACATAAAAACATGCACATTAAACACAGAGAAGGGTATACAATGTCACACACAAGATAAGATTTACTTTGTCTTTCCAATATTTCTTTCTGTGTGATCTCTTGTATTGCAAACACAAGATTCATTAAGAGAACAATATAAACATTTAGACGCAAAATTGGATTTTAAGATTAAAAGATTTTTTTTTTTACAAAACTAAGACAATGTGACAGTTACAACAACAGAGAATACAAATAAAATCATAAAATAACTAATTAGTGGACAGCATGAAAGGCATATCACTTAGGGATTATCTGGTGTTTGAATGAGATAAGCTTCTTATCCTCTCAAAAATATCAGACTAAAGGTTAAAAAAACATAGAGGAATGCAGAAACGTGCCTGTAGAAAACAAATATGATAAAACAAAATCATTCTGATGGCTAATTATGAGATAATGAGAGGAACATTTCTTACTGACATTATTGTAAATCTTGAAAGAAAAATCACTCACAGGATCACGTTAAGACATAAGAGATTTGACGTTAAGTCAAATATTTACATGTAGTTGAAACGTGCTGGTTAATTCTGATAGCACTGTGTTTGTGTATTCTCTGTGAGCTTAATGATATTTCGTCAGTCAGTTAATTAATCATATTCTCGTTATTTTCTTTATGACGAAAACAGTCTCCTGAAAGTCTTTTTTTTTAATATGAATTGGATGTGCATTTCTGAAATTCACTTAAGCTTAATTTGAATTCTTGTAGTGATTATTTCCGTCGTTAAAGTGGCACTGTAAATTATATTGTGAATTAATTACTTCCCTTTGTACAACTGGTTCCCGGTTGGGTTCTACAATCAAAATGACTGACGCTGCATTACTTTTTCACTTAAAGATACAAGAGTATTTGACATATATATATTCTAAATATCTACGAAGTTAGCAATTCGATAATACAAAGATGGCTACCTCGGGAAATCAATGTCATTTTTCAATTAGATTTAAAAATGTTCTGGAAAATAAAGAGCTATTTAATGTCATTTTAGGCAATTGGTTTTTGCTTGACTTAATCTTCTTATTCTCTTTTCAGCTACAAGGGCAACGACCATTAACAAACATGGGATAAATTTGGTGTATATTCTGCTTCTCGTATGCTTCAGTGCAAAACCGATCAAATTCCAGCATGTATACCAGGCGATGCTGTCCTCGTTATTCTACGTTTCTGTGAATATTATTTATTTTTTAGCCAGTGGGAAAATACTGTATCCTTTCCTGGACTGGACAAATCCCGGTAAATCGTCTATCTTGTCTATCGCATTTATATTTATTTCAACGCCATTGTCATTTTTCTTTTTATTTGGTGTATATAAGCTCAGACTTTATGCTTATGACAAGATATTAAGATATTTCAATAACAATCGGAACTTTCAAGAGAAAGATGAGGAAATATTCGATCCAATGAAATTAGAAAACGGCACACATGTATAAAGATTGCTTGTGAATTAAATTAAGTTTATGTATGCTGATTGAATCATTCTTTCATTTACATCCAAATTTTCATTTCTTATTAATTGAGTTCACATAAGAAGAGGATAGACAACACAATGACTAAAAGAGAAAGGACAAGCAACGATCTACAAAACATACTTACATAATTTTACTTTAAATAGGATTTATATAGCATAACATACATGCGTAATAAGATATGGGTAAGCCGTTATTTACACGATTCCACCAATTTATTTAACCATACCATATTTCATATTCTTTTCTTATTTCAACATATCCTATAACCTGGTATTTGTCCCGATTGCAGAAACGAATCCACAGAACATTTACTACATCGTCGGTAACCCACGGGTGATCATACTCCGATACTCTCCACATTTCACATGATGAGTGGAATGGCTTGTTTATTATCACTTTGAGCAATTTTTCAACTTAGTCTTATTTACCAGACTCAATTATGAAGGAATGTCCGAAATGACCATTGAAACAGACAGGCATGACTAGGTGGAGGCATTAACACTTTGCTATCGTTGAGTATCTGAGCGCGAAATCCACGTGACTCTAGAGCAATATCTTCATCTGAATATACTGTCTCTATGGATATATGTCATAAGGAAACAAAAACAATTCTCAAAATTATTACATGTACTAAATAGAAATAAATGTTCTACTAATGTTATTCGTTTCATCCCTTGGCTAAGGTATCCTAAATATGTCCTCTGTAAAATGCATGTCGAGTTGTAATATCATGTTCATTGAAAAGGGACAATTTGTTATTTCTAGTTACTTTGATAAACAAATAGAAATAATAATAGTATACAGCAATATCCAACAGAATGTCCTTGCCAGTGATAAACTGATAAATAATACGAATAAAATGAGGACTTGATTGAGTGCGCGAGTCAGTAAGTGTTGTTTAACGCCATCTAAACAATAGTTTGTCTAAGTCATGGCGAAATCAAGTTAAATTTCAATGAAATGATGATGAACTATGCTTTGTTCTTGACCAACATGCTGAATCGGATTTGTATAGTGCTAGCCCACAGCAACAAGAGTCCCACCAATACACATGTCGCTCCACACGTACACAGTAGCCTGATTCCAAGCCTACCAGTTTTTGTTCTTATCCCATAATGTTGCGTACTTAGCAGAATATTTGCTTTATTATAATAAAGGAGATCATAATATTAGGATAGATCAAACAAAACAAGGTTGCACATTTTTAGCTACATATTTTTTAAATGGTTACATAGAAGTAAGACAAAAGAGATAATATTTATGTTCCTATTGTGACAATTCCATTTAATTGTAGCAACATTCCAGCAGCACCTGCATATGGAAAAAACATATTTTAGTTGATGAGACATTGCAAATCTTGTTATTTCTATCACGATTCTTTGATGGGTGTTGCTGCTAACGAGGAATCTACTTAGTAGACCCAGTAAAAGTCATCAAGTTGAAAGTTGTTCAGTCGTCATAATGACTTGGAATACCTGTGTCACAGATAACCACGAATATGCTCCATTTGTTGTAGTCACAGCCCAGTTCTTTCCTCAATCATGGCTTATCAGTGGATTTTTAACAAGAATAAAACAACGGGGTAATACTAGGAGACTATGGCCTAGTTCACTTCAAGTTTTAATGGAATATGTGTTGCTCAATCTTTAGTTATCTATGGACTAGTTCACTTCTAGTTTTAATGGAGTATGTGTTGCTCAATCTTTAGTTATCTATGGACTAGTTCACTTCAAGTTTTAATGGAGTATGTGTTGCTCAATCTTTAGTTATCTATGGACTAGTTCACTTCAAGTTTTAATGGAGTATGTGTTGCTCAATCTTTAGTTATCTATGGACTAGTTCACTTCAAGTTTTAATGGAGTATGTGTTGCTCAATCTTTAGTTATCTATGGACTAGTTCACTTCAAGTTTTAATGGAGTATGTGTTGCTCAATCTTTAGTTATCTATGGACTAGTTCACTTCAAGTTTTAATGGAGTATGTGTTGCTCAATCTTTAGTTATCTATGGACTAGTTCACTTCAAGTTTTAATGGAGTATGTGTTGCTCAATCTTTAGTTATCTATGGACTAGTTCACTTCAAGTTTTAATGGAGTATGTGTTGCTCAATCTTTAGTTATCTATGGACTAGTTCACTTCTAGTTTTAATGGAGTATGTGTTGCTCAATCTTTAGTTATCTATGGACTAGTTCACTTCAAGTTTTAATGGAGTATGTGTTGCTCAATCTTTAGTTATCTATGGACTAGTTCACTTCTAGTTTTAATGGAGTATGTGTTGCTCAATCTTTAGTTATCTATGGACTAGTTCACTTCAAGTTTTAATGGAGTATGTGTTGCTCAATCTTTAGTTATCTATGGACTAGTTCACTTCAAGTTTTAATGGAGTATGTGTTGCTCAATCTTTAGTTATCTATGGACTAGTTCACTTCTAGTTTTAATGGAGTATGTGTTGCTCAATCTTTAGTTATCTATGGACTAGTTCACTTCAAGTTTTAATGGAGTATGTGTTGCTCAATCTTTAGTTATCTATGGACTAGTTCACTTCAAGTTTTAATGGAGTATGTGTTGCTCAATCTTTAGTTATCTATGGACTAGTTCACTTCTAGTTTTAATGGAGTATGTGTTGCTCAATCTTTAAGTTATCTATGGACTAGTTCACTTCAAGTTTTAATGGAGTATGTGTTGCTCAATCTTTAGTTATCTATGGACTAGTTCACTTCAAGTTTTAATGGAGTATGTGTTGCTCAATCTTTAGTTATCTATGGACTAGTTCACTTCTAGTTTTAATGGAGTATGTGTTGCTCAATCTTTAAGTTATCTATGGACTAGTTCACTTCAAGTTTTAATGGAGTATGTGTTGCTCAATCTTTAGTTATCTATGGACTAGTTCACTTCAAGTTTTAATGGAGTATGTGTTGCTCAATCTTTAGTTATCTATGGACTAGTTCACTTCAAGTTTTAATGGAGTATGTGTTGCTCAATCTTTAGTTATCTATGGACTAGTTCACTTCAAGTTTTAATGGAGTATGTGTTGCTCAATCTTTAGTTATCTATGGACTAGTTCACTTCAAGTTTTAATGGAGTATGTGTTGCTCAATCTTTAGTTATCTATGGACTAGTTCACTTCTAGTTTTAATGGAGTATGTGTTGCTCAATCTTTAAGTTATCTATGGACTAGTTCACTTCAAGTTTTAATGGAGTATGTGTTGCTCAATCTTTAGTTATCTATGGACTAGTTCACTTCAAGTTTTAATGGAGTATGTGTTGTTCAATCTTTAGTTATCTATGGACTAGTTCACTTCAAGTTTTAATGGAGTATGTGTTGCTCAATCTTTAGTTATCTATGGACTAGTTCACTTCTAGTTTTAATGGAGTATGTGTTGCTCAATCTTTAGTCATCTTTGGACTAGTTCACTTCAAGTTTTAATGGAGTATGTGTTGCTCAATCTTTAGTTATCTATGGACTAGTTCACTTCAAGTTTTAATGGAGTATGTGTTGCTCAATCTTTAGTTATCTATGGACTAGTTCACTTCTAGTTTTAATGGAGTATGTGTTGCTCAATCTTTAGTTATCTATGGACTAGTTCACTTCAAGTTTTAATGGAGTATGTGTTGCTCAATCTTTAGTTATCTATGGACTAGTTCACTTCAAGTTTTAATGGAGTATGTGTTGCTCAATCTTTAGTTATCTATGGACTAGTTCACTTCAAGTTTTAATGGAGTATGTGTTGCTCAATCTTTAGTTATCTATGGACTAGTTCACTTCTAGTTTTAATGGAGTATGTGTTGCTCAATCTTTAGTTATCTATGGACTAGTTCACTTCAAGTTTTAATGGAGTATGTGTTGCTCAATCTTTAGTTATCTATGGACTAGTTCACTTCAAGTTTTAATGGAGTATGTGTTGCTCAATCTTTAGTTATCTATGGACTAGTTCACTTCTAGTTTTAATGGAGTATGTGTTGCTCAATCTTTAAGTTATCTATGGACTAGTTCACTTCAAGTTTTAATGGAGTATGTGTTGCTCAATCTTTAGTTATCTATGGACTAGTTCACTTCAAGTTTTAATGGAGTATGTGTTGCTCAATCTTTAGTTATCTATGGACTAGTTCACTTCAAGTTTTAATGGAGTATGTGTTGCTCAATCTTTAGTTATCTATGGACTAGTTCACTTCTAGTTTTAATGGAGTATGTGTTGCTCAATCTTTAGTTATCTATGGACTAGTTCACTTCAAGTTTTAATGGAGTATGTGTTGCTCAATCTTTAGTTATCTATGGACTAGTTCACTTCAAGTTTTAATGGAGTATGTGTTGCTCAATCTTTAGTTATCTATGCATTGTTTTGTCGCATATGTTTTGTTGTTGTCCTTTTATGGTCATTGAATTGTAAATCCTTCGATTTACGGCTTATGACTACTTATTTGATATCTATCTTATTTTTTTTTTTATAAATTTGACTGAACATTCACTGCACTGGTAAAATTTCTGTTGGAATGTAATGTAAATGATAGTATATTTTCATATTCAGCACTCTCCGGGATGTTGTAACGCAAGTGTGCTTTACAGTAAGATAAAACGGGATATTGTGTTTCTTTTGATTATGTGACAAATCTCTGTTTACATGTCTACATTATATGGTAAAGTTTAGGATATGATTTATTGCCCTTTCCTGTGTTTGTGAGAGAGGATGTATGTCATATGAGACTTTTCTACTCGAGGTATTCTGTGTCTTACACTTACATTAAGGTGACACTTCTTGAATGTTTTCCTGAACCCAGTACAGTTTAAGGTTATAGAGCACCACATATACTTAACCTTGAATTATTAACTTTCTACAAATGCACTAATCATTGTTCGTTCTTGAACCTTTTGCAATGTTTTCGAATATTATAAAACTAAAATGATAATTAATAGATTATTATTGCTCTCATTACTTATATATTACAATATTGGATCATAGAAACGTAAGAGAAATTATTGCTTAACGCCAAGTAGTCATTTGTTCACATTTACTATTTAATCATGTGTGAGTAGCAGAGAAGCGTTCGAGTGGGACGGAGCGGCTAGTTATTAGATAATCACAGCTGTATTGAAATATTGGTCTTTACACATTTATGGACAACTATATCTTTGAACCATGGTTTCGTAAGATAGAAGTGTTCATTCTTCAATAGGGCTTAATTTGGTAAAACGCGGTGGGCAGTATTATCTTTTTTGTATTTTTGTACAAGAAATCATGTTTAATCACTTATTTATGAATTGTTATCTCATACAGGTGCTAGCGACAAACTACAAATATGATACATATTTGGAGTAATTTTTATTCTTTCCTGAATGTTCAAAATCGTAGCATTTTTGTTGTAACCAGTAGAGTTTATCATGGGTTTTTTTAAATCGGTGGTGGATATGTTGACCATCACTTTTTATTTTTTCTATTCATCAATGATTATTACTTTCAAATTTTCTGTTTGACTTTGATGAATTTCTTCTGTCGTGATATTTACTCGAATATACAGTGTCAAAACACATACGATACAACATTATGTGATAAAGTTTGTCAATGACTTGCGACAGGTCGGCGGTTTTCTCCGGATATTCCGGTTTTTTTACACCAATAAAATTGACCGTCACGATATATCTGAAATATTGTTGAAAGCGGCGTTAAACACCATAACTCTAACCCAAAACACATAACGTGTATACAATGTCAGATAACTTTGACCTATGATTTGGAATATGATAATCAAATTATTAAATTTAATTGTCCATCCATGCGGAATATGCTTGAAAATTTGCAATTCGCATTCAATTAATAACTAGACACGGTGATTGTACTATGAGAGCAATCACTTTAATAATAAAAACGAAGATTTTTAATTGAGTGCGTAAGACGCCTTTTCTGGAATAACATTCTATAATCACGACAACAAAGAACATCATCAGCTAGAGATTAATAGAAACACATATGTATTTCATCAAATTTCAACATTCTATTCATTTTGTCAATTTTTTAAAGAGTGAAGAAATTAACTGTTTCAACGTGATATTTTTCTTCTTCGGATAAATATCTACAAAGTTATTGAACCTACATGTATTTGCTAATAATCATATAAAAATAAAAACGTTCGATATCTAATCTACTGAGAACGACTCTCCTCCTGAATGACCTTCGTATGGTACGTCTATAGTCAAAAGAATAGAAAGCCAAATAACTTAAATGTCTTTGAGAGCAAGGTAGCCAAATAAAACAGGATGGCCAAATTCGGTAAAGGCTACCATAATATAGTTGTAATATTTGTTTTTCTTCTATATCTACGCGACCAACTAAATTATATACGGATGGCTTCGTTTGAAAACAGATGCGATCAGCTAATCGCTCTGTGGTTCCAAGACGCTCAACTAAACGACATATCGTTGACACATACAGCGAAAATTGATGAGCTACGCGACGTTCCGATTGCCCATCCCTATCACCTTCCGATATTCGCAACATTTGCCTCTTAATCGTCATTAATCAAATGTTGTGCCATCGATGTGCACTATATACAAACTGAAATTTAGTATGGTTCTCAAGTCATTAAAACGTTTATGGAGTGATTGGGATCCTTGACTTGTTTTCATTTGTTAAAAACAAGCATTGTTGTATGTGGTGACCAAATTGCGATTCTTGAGAGAGTACATTGATTGTAAAAAAGTTATATTGTTAAAACTGAACGATTTCTACTAATATTGAAGCCAGGTCAAGAACTCCATATTGCTTAATCCTATGTAATGTTAGTGAGTATGCAAAAAATATACAACTATCAGAAATTACATGGAACTGCAGAACTCTGATGGAACTGGGCGAATTCGAACTCTCGGTCCTGATGGGATTGAATTAAACGTGCGTCTGTAATCCAACTCTTTCGTTGTAATAATAAAAAAATATATTCAATACTTTCTTTGTGTTTATTAGTTATAATTTCAACATTGCCGTGACTGCTGGTTTGTCAGTATTGCCTGTATTTTCTTCAACATAGGACAATGCTGAACTATGATTTCTTCTTTCTGCGACGTCAGACAATTGTAACCGGGTTGGTTCTTTCTAATGTTGTGGTGGTGGTTCTTTACTTTACTGATGACAAACTCCCAGTTACGATAGTAATTTATTCACTTAATCCAAATATTCAACAATTACAATGGAAAATATCAGTATAACAATCTGAATCCACGACAGTAATTCTTACTAGTTGTCTAGTAATTAATTGATTAAGTAAGTATGTAACTATGGTACCAAATTTTACACAACTATTTATACCCTTAAGAATTTAGAAATACTCCAATTAACAAACATGTTGTGAGTCGAAGAAGGACAGACTATGCAGTGGTCAAAAGATATAAGACGGAAAGATAAGAAATGGTCAAGAAAATACTACATAGATAACTAACAATTAAGCAACACGAATCTCACTAATAATCAGCGGTGAACTAAAGTGTTCATGTTAAAAAGCCGATGTCATGAACGCACACAGGCTGTGATTTGGCTACATGCGTGGTCATCTGTGATACAGACATTCCGTGATGGCTACCCTAGTCGTGACTTCAACTTTACTACAAGAAACCCTGATTCTGTTGTGTCCCTGTTAGAAGCAAGTTTCTATCAAGAACCACAAGTGGTAGAATATCGTATCACTTGAGAGAAACGTACTCCTTATGTAGGTGTTGCTGGAATGATTCAACATAAAAATGGCAAGTTCTCAATGTAAAATACTCCTTCCGTCAACAACAGACGATATAGAATTGTTCAGAATCCTTCTTTTAACATCAGATGATATAGAATTGTTTAGAATCCTTCTTTTAAGATCAGATGATATAGAATTGTTCAGAATCATTCTTTTACGATCAGATGATATAGAATTGTTCAGAATACATGTACTTCTTTTATGATCAGATGATATAGAATTGTTCAGACATCTTTCAACATCTAACGATATAGTATTGTTGAAACTCCTTCTTTTAACATCAGTCAAGATAGTATTATTCAGATTCCTTCCTTCAACATTAGACATTAGACAATGCAGAAATATGAAAGACACATGTGTTAATCCCCGGTTTTAGTGGAGTTCGTGTTGCTTAATCTTTAGTTTTCTGTGTAGTGTTTTGAATATCATTGTGTGTCCCTTTGGCCATTACATTGTCTGCCCTTCTTCGATTTACAGCTTTCGATTATCCCTTTGGTGTATTAAAGCTTTTCTTAAGACTTCCGCTTTCACAGTCAAAACATGCAGAATTGTCTGCACCACTGTCGTCTGTCAGTCCAAATCAGACGATCTAAGGTTGTGATATGCAAAATTGTTCATCTGCCTTCTATCCATCACTAACAGATTGTGTGTGATTGTAAGTAATCTTTTTCTTCATCGCCAGAATATGCAGAAGTGACTGCACCACTGTCTTATGTCCGCAGTACTCCTGTCTTATTGTCGCGCGATGTATAATTGTCTGTATATCTGCATTCTGCATTCTGTCCATGACCGTCAGACTATGTAGAATTGTTAGAACTCTTGTCTTCAGCGTTCGAAGATACATAATTTTAAGTGATTAATTAATTAATTAAACACTCACCTTGATATAATAAATAAGAATAACAGAAATTTTCAAAATCAAGGAAGACCCTTTTACAAAAGAGAAATTCCAACCAGTCAAATGATACTAAACTACATGATATATACCGTACAACCACAGGGGCTTGTTACGATTTTTATTTTTTTTCCGAGTACTCTAAAAACCACAAGGGAGGAATCTAAAATGTCAAATTTTCATACAACACTTCTTCAAAATAGTTTTGTATTGGTGTCTTGACCTCATTCGCCATAATATTGGTACTAAATTGAAGCTTAATAAATATATTTTTGATATTTCGATTCCTTTTTGTCATCATCTTTACCTATCTGCAACTTAAAAGCAATACTTCACAGAATTTGCACTGGCCTAATCCTCCCTCGATCATGTTTACATGTCAATACGGGCTGAATTCATACGTGTGATTTGATTGTTCGGTTATTTTTAGGTAACGATTGCAAAGAATGTGTTGATTGGTCAGTGATTTTGCATTTTTTACCTAGCTAGAACACTGTTGTGACTGTGAAATGAATACGATCACAAGGAGTCAATGATATGTCCAGAAAAATAAACAGGAAGTTCGAAAATCCCCCCCCCCTTTATTTTTTGGCTTGCAATACCGGTACCAGATTTCAAGTTGTTTGCATAGAACGGGATTTAAAACGATATATATTGTATTTATTACTTTCATCAGATCAAAATCTATCTAAAATAAACAATCTTTTATACATGTATTAACTATATGAGAGGAAAAAATGTGAATTTCAGACTTTCAACTCATGTGCGACTCTTACGATAGTAAACTACCTAAAAATAACCGACCAATCAAATCGCACGTATGAATTCGGCCCGTATTGACATGTAAACATGATTGAGGGAGGATTAGGCCAGTGCAAATTCTGTGAAGTATTGCTTTAAAGTTGCAGATAGGTAAAGATGATGACAAAAAGGAATCGAAATATCAAAAATATATTTATTAAGCTTCAATTTAGTACCAATATTATGGCGAATGAGGTCAAGACACCAATACAAAACTATTTTGAAAAAGTGTTCTATGAAAATTTGACATTTTAGATTCCTCCCTTGTGGTTTTTAGAGTACTCGGAAAAATAATAAAAATCGTAACAAGCCCCTGTTGTACAACCGCCTTATGTCATTTTAGTCAATAGCTGTATGATACTATCAAAATTGTATGTTTACAAGGATGTCCGAACCACATCAAGGTAAGGGTTGCCTCTATATAATTGTAGAATAACAACTTTACCAGTTCCTGGTAGAATATCAATTTTACCTGTTCATGGTAGAATTATGCCCCTTTATACTGTGGACAAATAACGTAATGGTTACACACAGCCAAGTGTATTGAGAAGGGAAATTTGTTAATAGTCAAAAGTAGATAAAGCTCATTTGTTTAAAAAAAAACTTTTCTGATTATTGAAATGTCTTGTGCATATTATATACTCTTATACGTGGACGGACCGTGCCGTTCACTAAGCGCAAGCTCAAGATCATTCATGGAACGTGTGGTTTAACAGGCGGGTGTTCCATTAGAGTCGTTGTATCTATAAATCTACTTAATAAATAAACTTATAGAACCCGGATTATAATGAGCATGTTGTAGAGTCCGGAAGGCTAACATAACGTTTTAGTAAGTGTATAATAACGTGGTTTATTGTGTACAGCAGGAAATATTTAAATTCTACTGTGCCCGTGAATAACTCGATTTATTTTCAAAACATTATCTAAGTGGACAAAATAACATGTGTGATGGATAGAAATTAAAACATATAATTAAATTAAAGCCACTGATCTGTGAACTCATAAGTTAGTCGGGGCTACGGACCATAAAGCTTAATACACAAACACATCAAATATACATGTAGACACGATTTTCTTTTAAATTTATTATGACGTAGGATTAAGAGATAAAACGGACGCTAAACTGTCATTCGTTAATTTCCACATAGCTATTGGGCTGCATATATTTATAATTCACCAATATCTTGTTTATAGCTGAAACCAATACAATGACGTGTAAAGATTATTTTAGATGTAACCAGTTTGGACTGGCTTACATAACACCAGCAGATTTCGTTAATTTCAACGTAAGTGAATATTTTGCATTATTTATTTTCTTAGCATAATTAGAGGTATGAAAGTGAACCAAACACAACACAGATGTTCATTGTTTGTACATGTACTTAAAAGTATAGTATCTTGTATATTTACATCCAATATAGTTTATTCGTTTATTGTACATGTATAAAGAAATGTTAGTTATAAGTATTTTCAAAGATTTTTTGTTGTTGCTTGAAAGTGACATATAACCATTATCCTTTCGATAAAATATAATTATCACAGTTTGTACTTCAACTGGTTTCAGATAACCAAAACTATATGTACCCGTTTGTTTACTATTCAAAATACTACGTAGACCACATGCTGATGCTTTGCTTAAAGTAAAGTAAAGTAAAGTAAAGTAAAGTAAAGTAAAGTAAAGTAAAGTAAAGTAAAGTAAAGTAATCTTTATTTAAAGTCGGAAGACATATATATAAATAAACAGGCAAACATGAGCTCTGTAGAGCTTTTAAACCGACTGATATTATTAAAAACAAATAACAATGACACACAAAATACACCATGCATACATATAAAAACAGTCACAGACATACACAAGTAAACACACATTCACATAAATAAACAAAAGCAGCACTGAGCAAGCGACTGGTAAAATAAATAGCACAAGTTTAAACATAAAAAACTCATAAGGGAATGACCATTTAACTTGAAGGGGGTGGGGGTTATGGTTTTTTCCTAAAAAATTATTAGAAGGGAAAGAAATTAAATAATCTGTTACAGCATTGGCCACAAAAAAATATTCTGCTTTACATAAGTATAAAAAAAAAATCTGGTTTAAGAGTATTGTTTTGAGAAAAAAAAATAAATCCCAAGAGTTGTGCAATAAATCTCAAGTATACTTTATGCCATATCTACACACCTATAAACCTCACTCTATTTGGAATTTATATTAAAGATTGCGTTTAGTTTTTCAAACTGTACTTGACCTTTCAGTAATTACGCCCTATTTTTAATAGATATTGTAAGTGTCCCTTATAAAAAGCGATTGCTGCCTCATCTATGTACTGTCACTTGTAAGGCTATGAACATTTGATAATAAACACTTAATACTATAACAAAGGCAACGCAAAGCATGACATATCCCCTCACTGTTAAATGGTTAAAACTTAAGTCCAACTGTGACCTTGACCTTTAACCTGTGACCTTCAAAGTAGGTTTCAAGGCTTTGTATGAAATAAGTGTCGACTAAGTTTGGTCAAAATCCACTGAAAGATGTAGGATAGTGTCTTCACAAGAATAAACACCAAAAAATGGTTAAAGTTCAAATGTGACCTAGACCTTTGACATTTGAACTTGGAAATCAGTAGGCTTCCAGATGTATGTACAAAGTGTGGACCAAGTTTGGTCAAAACGGAATAAAAGATGTGGCCTCTAGAGTGTTCACAAAAATGTTACAGAAAGACTGACAGAATGAAGGACAGACGGACAGTAGCATTACTATAGATTGATTGATTGATTGATTGATTGATTGATTGATTGATTGATTGATTTTTGGTGTTTTAACGCCACTTTCAACAATATTTCAGCTATATCATGGCGATCAGTTTTAATGGTGGAGGAAGCCAGAGTACCCGGAAAGAACCACCGACCATGGGCAAGCAACTGGTAAACTTTATCACATGCGGCTGCGAGTCGAGTGCACCCTGTTTTGTAATGTACAAAGCCGGGCTTGAACCCACGCCATATTGGTGATAGGCTTGCATGAGTTGTTAAATCCAGCGACCTAACTCATTGAGCCACCCAGCCCCCCCACCCCCACCCCCCACCCCCCATTTGAGATAGGTATTGCACTTTGAAGATTTTATTATATTGGCCAAGTGATAACAAATTTAAATTCTGCATGTGTATTAATGAAAAGCAAAGTAGGAAGAAAACACAGTTGTATTCCGTTTCTTATAAGGAACTAAAATAAATAAGGATAAAAAATAATAGTCAGTCAAAATAAACATGGAACGTTACTGTACAATATATTCAACTATTATATAAAAAGCATTGAAAAAAATTCTGTTTTGACTTGGTAAGAAAAAAAAATTTAGTTTGATTGCAATTGAAAAAAAATAAAATGTGTCCAACTGTTTAAAAAAAAATTCCGATCAGTACAAAAAACCATAACCCTCCCCCCTTCAAGTTACATGGTTGTTCCCTAAAAAACAACCGAAACATAAAAAGCAAGGCTGAACACAAAAACAAACGGGTGGCAAGAAGAGAATCAACCATGAATACAGTAAGGAGTACTATGATCTACATGAGCTACAGGAACAATTTTCAGAGAAACACCATGTAGAAATAAAACTTTTGAAGTTGCCAAAAGTTGAAAGATTCCGTGCATGATTGGACAGGGAATTCCAAAGTTTTCCTGCTTCATAACTGAAACTCTTCTTACCATACCTTGTTGTTCTTGGTCTTGGCAAATTCACTGTAAGTTTGTATCTGAAATTATAAGAGTTCTCTTTTAAAGTTATAAGGTTATGTAAAAATTCAGGGCTGGATTTATTAACTATTTTGTATGTCTCTAATGCCATGGTTCTCATTCGTCTGATTTTTAGTGATGGTAGTTTTGATTGTTCAAGCAGTGTGTCATATGAGCTGGTATTGTCGTCGTAGATAAAACGTAATGCTCTTTCCTGCAGTTTTTCTATTTTGTTGGTGTTTCGTTCACTGCAGAAGTGCCAGGTCAAAGGGCAATAACTCAGGTTGGACATAATAAAGGAGTGATATATATTCATTTTTGCACGTTTGTTCAGATGTTGTCCTATCCTTTTTAAAACATTTAATTGACGTGCAGCTTTCTTACATATATTTGCAATGTGTGTATTGAAGTTAAGTTTGAAATCGATGGTTACTCCAAGTAGTTTTACCTGGTCGTCACAGCTGATGTTACAACCATTCAAATTGAGTGTAATATTATGCTTGTGTGTGTTATCTCCAATAGCCATTGCCTGGAATTTTTCAGGATTTGCTTGCATCTTATTTACAGAGAACCATGAAATTAGAGAGGCACTATCATCCTCCAAGGATTTAATAACTGTAGCCAAATAGTGACAAGATTCTGAAAGAGTGTTATCATCAGCATAGTTGTACAAATCAGCGAAAGTTGCATTTTCTATTTTTCAGTCACTGAAACGGATACAGTCACTTCCGGGCCGTTCTAAATTGATTTAGAAACTAAAAAAAAAGGTGTTTTAAAAATCAAATGTCAGTAATTTGAAGTTGAACATATTTGTATAATCTGTATTGGAACAATTATCTGTATTTTAAAGGCTTACTTTACATTTGAGAGGAGATGATCATGATGGCATTGTTACACATGGCCGGTCTAGAGAATTCCGAATGCATATGCAAAATCCAGCGCAAACCGGAAGCGGTTGTATCCGTTTCAGTGACTGAAAAATAGAAAATGCGACTTTCGCTGAATATTCTTGTCCAATTCGTCTGAGGGGGGCCCGGTATTTATATTTAAATGTGGCAATCGAAAAGAGAAATATCTCGGGAGTGTAACGATATAATTGGGTCAGCGAAAGGATCACAAATAAGCGAAAAATATTGAGGCGAAGTGGGGAAGGGGTAAAGGGTAGATGTTTACCTTGAAGTAAGGAAGAGGAGGGGGCATATATTTTTTGAATGAAGCAAGTGCTGTGCACTTAATACAGACCTATAATTGCCTTTTTCAAGAACACTATTTTTCTTATGAATAGGTGCGGTTTTGAGAGAGGTTGGAAAAGTTGAGGTGGACAGCGAAAGATTAACAAGATCCGTTATTGGTTTGACAATCATAGGGTTAGCATGATGGAGAAGTTTTGGCGATATACCATCTATTCCTGTAGCCTTTTTTACATTGATTTTACTAATGCGTTTTGATACAAAATCTTCAGTTATTGGTTGAAAATCAAGCTTTGACATTGATTCATACTCATACTTGTTGTTTATTTCTATAATGCTGGGATGAGTTTCATCTACTTTTGTATTACTATCACCAATATTCTTGGCTACATTAACGAAACAATAGTTAAAGGTCTCACAAATTTTGTGTTGATCAGTTTCAATTATATTTTGTTCTTGTAAAATAATATCTTTCTGATTTGTAGGACCTTTGATAGTTAGAAAAGGTTTAACAGTGAGCCAAAAATCTTTTGCCTTAGGGCCACCAGTGCATCTTTCTATAAAGTAATTGTTTATGGATCTTTTTTTAAGTTTGGTTACTAGATTTCTTTGGGTTCTGTATGCCTCCCAGTTTTTCTTTTAGTTTATTTGTTTAAATCTATTGTAAAGCATCCTCTTCTTATACACTGCAGATTTTAATTCTTTATTCATATATGGTGTTTGTTGTGATAAGATCGTCCTTTCTTTAACAGGTGGATGTTTGTTTGCAACTTCAATAAATTTGTTGTTAAAATTTCCATAGGCAGTGTTTACATTATTGTTCCTTTCTATATCCCAGTTTATGTCTTGCAAATCAGATAAAAAAAAATTGCTCTTCAAAATTCTCAAAGCTTCTACAGTTTCTATACTTAGGATTATGAAGTGGTCTAGAGCATTTGACTTGAACTGCAATGAAATTGTGGACGTCGCTGAAACCTGTACCAAGATTATATAATTTACCACATTTATTCTCTTGATTGGTTAGTATTACATCAAGCAGAGTTGGTTTGGCATTACATGTATAACAAGTAGGCTTTTTGACCAGATTTTTAAGACAAAAAATATCACAAATCATTTAAAACTGAACTTCTCTGTTCATCTACCATATTAAAATTCATGTCGCCCATTATCATAAAATTATCATCATTTTTACAGATCTCATCAGTGTTAATTTTAAAATCATCATTAAAAGTTGTGTCACTCATGTTTGGGGGTTTGTATGTCCCTACAAATAACTCTGATGTTACCTCAGAGGCTCTACTGCAATAGACTCTAAGTCTTTGAATTCTGTCTGTTTTACACGGTCTTCGGCCAGGTCTGCTCGCACGTAAACCAGAACGCCACCTCCATGTTGGTTTCGGTCTGATCTGTGAAGAGTAAAGTATTCTACATTAAAAAGTGCATCAGGGAAGCTACTGTCTAACTTTGTCTCTGAAATGAACAGAATATCTATAATATTTCTCTGTAGTAGCTCAACAATGTGTTCATATTTGTTTCTATAACTGTTTATATTTAAGTAACCACAGATGATATTTGCTGGGGCACCTTTCCTCAGCTTGACAAGGTCTTCAAAAATATCACCTACATGCTGGTCTTCATCTTCGCTATTGATGTTTACATCGGAAGCTGTGGTTGCATCAATTTGCGAATCAGGATCAGCATCCGACTTTTCGATGAAATAAGAGTCGGAAAACCACACATTGCAAAATTCACATTGAATTCCCTTCTGGTTTGACCTTACGGATTTTTCCCATTTTCCACATGGATAACGTGGAGGTCCAGGGTTTAAGGAGATGTCACTACAAAGTATTATGATTCTTAGTATTGATTGTTTATTGTTTTGGTCATTCGATACTAAGTGCGAGGTGATTTTCCATTAAAAATGGTGGTGTTTACATCCAAGTTCGGGGCTATAGTGTTCAAAACTAAATCTCTATGTAATTCCGTGATTATTTGGCTAGATGAGTAAAAGCCAAGGTCTTTTGCCTGAAACTCTTCTACCGGTATATCTAGTTTGGTGGGAAATACTAGTAGACGGCTAAATATCATAAATATTGCTATCGTAAGAACTGCTCCGTCTATACCGGTCGTCATCTTGTTTCTTGTCATTGCTTATGTTTGTAGCATAAAGCAAACACACAAAAATAGTCGTTCATATTTAATTATTTATAGTTTAAATAATGTATTCTGAAGTAGCATTCATTGCTTAATAGAAATCGTATATGGGGTATGTGTTTATAAATTTAATTGTTAATTTCAACGATATGTCGTGGTCCCTTTTTGTACGTGTTCAGTGAGTAGTGATGAGAGGTGATTGTTCGTTTTGTTGATATTGGTGGAATAGTTATTGGCCATCACTGTTTACACTTTCTTGTCATAACATTAGGCCCTATATATATTACGTACAAAAATATAAAGAGCAGCCATCTAGTCTGCGTAAAAGGCAGAGACATTCCGAAAGTACACAATCCACATTAACATATCAGTCGTCTATAGCGACTGACTAGCAGCGACCCCTATATTTTACTTTCCCATCAACAACGATTTCTAGATTTTATAGCTATTTGCTTTGAAGTTTTCCATAAATAGTGCTCGCTAGATTTTAGATGTTTGTTTAGAATTATCATATAAAGAAAGAGCAATTGTGAAAAGAAAGCTTAAACAGTGATTATCAACAATTCCACCATTATCAACAATCACCTCTCATCTTAACTCACTGAGCATAAAAAGACTATGACATATAACGTTGGAAATCCAGGTCATGCCTTGGGACAGACACATAAATGTGGCGGGGTTAAACCTGTTAATGTGATCACCACCCTCCCCTTTTAGACTTGACCGTTAAATAGTGACTGCTATATTTTATAATGTTTATTTAGATTTAACCCATAAACAGTGATCGCTAGATATTAGTCAATTGTTTACCTTTTTATATTTTAACAAGTAAGATTTTGTGTCAATCGATTAAAATATATGTCAATATCAGAATAAAACGGTGCACGACATTTGATCAGAAGAGAATGCAAAATAAAACTACAAAAATAAAGCTGTGCTTTCATTTGTAAGTGTACTTTAAGAACGTATATAAGTTTTGCGCATAAATGATATATACTCTCCCAAACAAGAAACGCAACATGTGAAAAAATATAATTTACTTCAAATTTTCAACATCATTTTAAATACAGAAATAAGCATTACATTACACTGAAATTTGGCACACTTGTTGTGCAGACTTTAAAGTTCATTAAAATGGCAAAATTTATCACATTAAATTCCATAGCGTTCAGATGACGTCACTTCAAAGTCAATATCTGTTGTGCCCACCATTAGCCTGTAACACAGCACGGAGCTGTCTTTGTATAGACTCGATCAATCAACGAATTCCCCCCCCCCCTTTATTGCTCAAGAGCCTGCTGCAGTTCTTGCCGAGCGTGCGGTGCTGGTTGACGACTGCACACGCATCGATCCAAATCATCCCACAAATATTCTATTGGGTTCAAATCTGGTGATTTAAACGGCCAGTGGAGCACTGTTATGTTCTGGTTGGCAAGAAAGTCAACAGTATCACGAGCTGTGTGCGGTCGAGCGTTGTCGTGCTGAAAACCCTCCCTACGGAGGTTCATTGCGGACAAGCATGTGTGGTGTTAAAACCTCATCGAGCGGCGTTAAAGTTGTCGGGGATGTGCACCAGTTGAGTTTTTCGGGCGTAGGATATGGCACCCCATATCACACTTCCTCCGCCGAAATTGTCGACCTCAAGGACACAGTTCCTTGCGAACCTCTCATTCCGGCGTCTGTAGACACGTGCACGGCCATCTCTTTTCTGCAGCATGAATCTTGATTCATCGCTGAACCAGACTCGCCTCCAGTTTTGCAGGTCCCAGCCCTTACCCTGTTGCACCATCGGATCCTTGCAAGTCGATGCCGACGTCTCAGTACTGCGCCAAAGTAAGGACGTCTGGGGCGTAAGCCGTTTTCACGGAGACGGTTTCTGACTGTCTGCCGATATTCGTCGCAGACCTGGGACATTTGATGCTGTTGCTCTTGCTGTCATGGTCCGGTTTCTCAGGTGATGTACCCGGATGTAGCGATCTTTGGCTGCTGATGTGATCCTAGGTCGGCCAGAACGTTGACGGTCAGCTGTTGAACCGGATTACTGGTACCGTTGCAAGAGTCTGCAAATCGTGCTCCGGTGAACATTATAAAGTCTAGCGACTGCATTCTGTGATTCACCGGCCTGGAGACTACCATAATGACGATGTTCCGGGTAGCTGTGTCTAGTCTTGGCATATCTTAGCAGGCTCGAGAAACAATTTAGCGACTGAATTCAATTAAACGGTTAGGTGTCTTTTATACCTATTAAACCCCCTTAAAGATAAGCCATTATTCGCACGCGCAACTGCCCTACTTATTTCCGTACGCCTTCCTCGTGCAGCGTTAGACATACTGACCCTAAAAGGTCACGTGTGATCAACAGCCACTATCAGGAGTTTAAATTCAATTATCGGACATTTAGATTTTAACATGATTATGTTTTCATATCTCAATCACGCAAATGTTTGAGAAAATTCATATTTGGAAAAAAAAATGTTGGATGTTGCGGGGTTTATTTGAGAGAGTATATATATATGTATATTAAAAAAGATGGATACGTCCAGGGGCGGATCGAGGATTTGTGGTTAGGGGGGCGTGAGTAGGCGAGGGGTCTGGGGACCGCTTAAGATCCCCAGCGGGTCCAAGGTAGAGCCCTGTTAAGGGGCCCAGGGGGGCTAAACCCCCCGGAAGCTCTGGGGGTTTGAGGAATTACAGACATTTATTTGAACGACAATTTTGAACCAACCACACCATTTTTATCAGACCAAAAAAACTTGATTTTGAGTTTTAATTTTGTCGGATAATTGTTAACAGTATGTTTTTGTCAGATTATAAGAACCTAAAGTAAAGCTTTTCTTTAACAACCGTGATGCGAATTGTTCAACTCATGACTGATCGATCACGATATTTTAACCCTTCAAAGAAGTATTGGTTTAGTTTTAACGCATTCCTCATTTCACTAATTGGTCTGTACTTTCGGCGCTTGTCCTTTCGGGTGGTTCTAGTTAATACTGCCCGTCCGGATGGAGCTTTTCTTTTCGTCGTTTGATTCATTCATTGAAAACGTATGATTCGACCGTTCTTGTTTATAGACAAACAAAAGCGGAAATTGTCAATACATGAACTTGTTATTGATTTCTGATAAGCTAACGTAACTAAATTAGATGATCAGAATCGTTTCATGCAGCATTAATGTTAACATATTCGCCTTTGTTTGTCTATAAACAAGAACGAATCATACGTTTTCAATGAATGAACCAACGGCGAAACGAAAAGCTTCATCCGGACGGACAGTATACTGATCATTTATCAATGGGTAGAGCTTTTTAGAATGATATCCCAAATTTACTCCTAATATCATTACTATTCATTTTGACTTACAGGTCACGAGTTAACCATTCATGAAAAGTTGTTTGTTGAACTGCTTAATTAACGTTGTATAACATATGCTTTGCGAATTTTAGGGGGGACGCACGTCCCGCACGCCCCCTCTAAATCTGCCTCTGGCTACTGTTTTTAACTAAGCATAACATATAGGTCTTTAATAGACATTCTTCATTCCTTGCTTTGTTTCTCTTGGTTGGGCGGTAATGGCAAACACTCACATTTTGACTTCTGACTGCCATTTGTGTAACACATTATTGTGTAATTCTATTCGATTACCTTTTTATGTAAGGAATTTTTATTTAAATTTGCATGCTTTGTGTTTGTTCGACTAAGTATTCACCAATTATTATAACCACATGCACTTGTGAGGTGGAATTACACCCTTTTTTAAACTTTCTATTGACATATTTATTTTCAATAAAATTTCTTTATTATTTCATCTCTTTTTCCTTTTTTATGTGGTGGTTCAGTATATATATATATATACGTCTGAAAATTAAACCAAACAGTGTTAGAATTAGATTTTAGAGCTGTCAAATTTTTGTTCTTCCCTCGACGGGATTTGAACCCACACCATTGATACACTGCAGCACCATTCGCTTAGCCTTACGTCCAGCGCCCTAGACCACTCGACCACATCCACTCCCTATATAAATAAAATCTTATGGACCATCAACTTGCATGTGTGATCCTTTGCTCTTAAGAGGATTAAGAGTGACACATTTCGATGAGATGGTGTCCACTTTGTACTATAGTATCAGGGGTGGATCCAGGATTTGTGGTTAGGGGGGCGAGAGTAGGCGAGGGGTCTGGGGACCGCTTAAGGTCCCCAGCTGGTCCAGGGTAGCTCTGGGGATTTTAGGAATTACAGACATTTATCTGAACGACAATTTTGAACCAACCACACCATTTTTATCAGACCAAAAAAACTTGATTTTGAGTATTAATTTTGTCGGATAATTGTTAACAGTATATTTTTGTCAGATTATAAGAACTTAAAGTAAAACTTTTTTTGAACAACCGTGATGGGGTTCTTTTCCATTAATCTACGAACACTTAATGGTTGAAATACATGATAATTTTATTGTTCTTAATACTATATTTATTTATACCCTAAAATATATTTTTGCATTGTACATTTATTTTATAAATGTTATTTTAATTTCATTTACTAGTATTTTAGTGTTCTTGAATATCATTGCCAACAATACGTTTGTCTTAAGATTTATATTAATATACCGTGTGGATACTGATTGCAGCAAAATTTTCTTATAGTCATTCTCATGTAGAAATTATAAATATTTACATTTAAAGAGTCTCTTGTCCCGCCAAGAAGTAATTATTAATGATGAAATCATGTTTCATTTTTGTTAATTTAATGTAAGGAAACTACCCGCTCTGTCAATCACCCATGACTGTACCTTACGTCATAAAAATATTCTACTTCCGTCATACCTGACTGATTTTTGAGAAAATGAATCAGAATGATCTTAACATGTAAACACAGAAGTAAACATAAGGAATGAGATGGAAATAAACAATTATTCAAATTAAGCAAATTTGATAAATTAAGTATCATATGTTATTTCATGTGCATCAATGCGTGGAATAATGGAATAGATGATCCTTAATTATGTATTGTGTATATTAATTTTTTTTTCAAATATGAGTAATGCAAAACATTATTCTATCGGACATCATAATGTGAAATACAGCATGATTATTACATAAAATATAATGCTTTTGGAAAGAAGACACTCAAATATGGCCTCGAGTTCTTGTGGCAACTTTTGCAAACATGAATTCAGAAGATATCATTTATTGTTGGATTATGTTACCCCATATGATTTCATTACATTCCAGGTAAGACCATTATTACCCGATTTAAAGATCAAATTCATAATGCCTCTTTCTTTCGGAATAATTGTTAGGAATAATTCTTTTATAAAACACCCCCATTTTCCCCTCCAAAAAATAAAAACAAATGCCTTTAAAACCAGCAATGAACATGGATTCCCTTTCCTTAGTACATCTTTTATGTTTAAATTTAATTATTAATGACATCTCAGATTAACATGATTATATAAAATCGATATTATTGATGACTTGCATCCTTCTAATTTACTCCGTATATAGATACTGTAAATAAATATTGAAATAGGATTAATCACATTGCAACACAAAGTCATGTTGGATCCTAAATTCTTATAGCGAATCAGATCGCAATATGATAATGTTTGTCATTAAATTACATGTGGAAATGTTTGTCACTAAATGGCAATATGAAGCAAACATTAAACATTTCGTTAAAATCATATCTATTAAAGTATATTAAGAGTTGCATGTATAATTATTTCTATGCAATTAATGAATTGTATATGTACTTAAAGAAACAATGTACGATATAGTTGTTATCTAATAGTTTTATTACATATACCTTGGATTGTTGTATGCTTTGCATATTTAAGTTTGAAAATTTTGATAATCGCGAGAATAAATATTTGTTTTACATATTAAAATAAGTAGGAAGTTATGTATTGGTCAGTATGTACATATATATTATATATCTACATGTATATATATCAAAGTATAATCAGTCGACCCGGAACACGTTAATCTTGTCATCAATAAATCATGTCTGATCAGCGATGACCACCATACATATAACTTCCATTATACTTCTATAATTACATGTCTTCTTATAGCTAGAATTCACAAATTGCATTTTATATTATTGGTCTAAAAAGTATTAATTTTGTTATATTGATTTTATGTTCTCACAAAGTTTTTCCCAACGTGACATAATAAACTCACCCCATTCCCTTTAATTAATTTTCTAAGCCGCTCATGGTGGGCCGTACTCATATGTACATTTATATACTTCTGTATATCTAAAGTTATTTTAATTCTGTCCTAATCCAATTAACTCGAGTATTGATGACTTAGTTATGAAACGTCTGTATACACATATACCCGGTCAGACACGTCTAGTCAGAATTTGTCGCCAATTTCGACAGCTGTTGATATATTACTAAAAATGCTGTCTACTTCGTATTAGACATATTTTTTGTGTGTCTTCTTCCATTTTAGAGAGGTTTGACATCTATTTTTGTTGTTATTTATACAAACATTTACTGCTAAAGTAATTAATTTCAGTTTATGTTAATATAATATATTAGAACTGATGATAGATATGATACCTTTGACAAACACCATTAATATTCAAAACACATTAAGATTATCACTGTTATTATTACTAGTTGTTATTGTTTTGGTAAAGATAAAGGGCAGTTGTTGTCAAACATATATTAAAGAAATATATGTTAAAGAGCACTTCACGATGAATATTTACACATTCGTTCCACTTTCACTAGCTAGATGACACCCATTATCAATAATAAATACATTACTCTATAACCCGAGGATGTATGAATAAAATTAATGTCACCTGTGTTAAAATAGAACTAATTCTAGGCTACTTTTCTTGTGTTCAACATTGATGTTTTCCGTAGAATGTGGAATCCTATCATTAAACTACAATTTATAGATATTTGTTTGGAAAGAAATCGTAATTCTCATTTTATATTGGAATTCTGATTTTTACCTCCTCATTAATAAAGAAATCAGAATTCTCATTCTATTGTTTTGTTTCTGATTTCGACTTTGAGCGTACCTGATGAAGGTTATTCTGATCGTACCTGATGAAGGTTATTCTGAACGTACCTGATGAAGGTTATTCTGATCGTACCTGATGAAGGTTATTCCAGAAACGCGTCGTGCACACTAAGTTTGATATCTACGTTTTTATTAGTTTTGTAGTGGTGCTTCACCTGGCTTCGTAGTGGTGCTTCACCTGGCTTCGTAGTGGTGCTTCACCTGGCTTCGTAGTGGTGCTTCACTCAGCTTTGTGGTGGTGCTTCATATAGCCTTTTAGTGGTGCTTCAAACATCAATGTTATACTTCTGTCCCATTAGTTCTTTAATAAAAACACAAAATATTAAAGGGTCAATACAGAATGAAACACCATAATGCTTAAGTTATACTTTAATATTGATGAATAAATGTTAGAGAAAGCAAAAGGGGCAATCCCGAGACACAAGCAGGAACAAGACACAGAACGAAGAAAAAAACCCCCATATTTTTACAGAAAACTAAAAATATGAACAACATGGACCCCATGATATGATGTTTTTCTAATGTAAGAAAAAAACATTTATACTATTAGAAATGTTTTTTTAAATGCACACATATTCAAAAGGAATATACGAATATTGTAAAATCCAAATTTATAAATATTAATAAAATACATCAAGGTTTTCTCGTTGTTTTAAATAACATGTTTGCATCTGATAGAAAAACTCGATTTCAGTTACTCGGTAGTACAAAATTTTATGCATTTCCATATATCTTTTCATAAGCCTTGTGCCATCTGAATGCGACTTTATACAAAAGATTGATGTCCTTTGGAATAAATAAGTCAATCCAAGTTAGTAGATGGAAATGGATTGTTGTAATTGGCACAAATGAGTTTTGGCGCAAATGAATGGTTCATTGGTGCAAACGTAGAGCGTCGTATTTTTACTGAGTGTTTATTAAATAAGTAAGCAACAAACTCCACCAATAAATATCTAATTCTAAATTAAACTGGCAATATGCCAAATAGAATAATAAAAATGATCACGAACGAATTAACTTGAATAATTAATTGAATATTACGATCATTATTTTAGACGTAGTAATTACATAAATGATCAAAATATAGACATAATAAATCGTAATATATCCTTCCTTATTCAGTGCAAAGGAAAATAAATCTTACGTAGTGTCACCTAACATTAAATAAGGTGTTTAATGGTTTAAAAACATTCTTGATAATAATTTTGATTATATGCCAGCATGCAATCAAAACAAACAAAAACGTCAGCATATATTAGCAAATCTTTACGATAAACAACATGTTTATGGATTTTTTAGTATATAACCAAAAACAGACCACAAAAAAAAATGCGCAACGAACATGAGATTTGGATTAGATTGCCGTAATGTGGACAAGAGAAATATTTTCATGTACACTATAAAGACAACTTCAAAATGATTGCTAGTTTGGCAACAACTTTACAATTTGGTAACTTAAAGGGATGGTAAAGTTCGTCGTGTTTTAAGTTAAACTGGATTCCATGAATACCCATTGGACTAAGCTTTCATTTCAATATTCCTAATATGAGGAAGGGAATGTCATTTACCGCCAAGCGTCCCTTTTCATCAATACCGTGTCATATGGACCTAAAATATCTATCATGATTCCTTAAACTCGTTTTTTCGAGCAATCGTTTGCAACAAATTGATACAAAATATTCTCGTTACCGTTATTTTGAGCAAATTGGTTTTTTAACGTGGCTCCTAATACATGATAACCCGTTTCCCACCCCCTAATATTAATAATATTGTGTTGTTGAAAGACTTCCGACATAATCCTCGATCAGTATTTGGTAGAAAGTAGAAGGAGAGAACTTTTACATTGTTTGGAACATAATTACATGTTGTTGTTAGACGTTCCAAGCAAACACATCTGATCTTGTTACAAACTAATTATTCGCGAGAGAAAAAACACAGCATATATTACAACCCATTACAGATATTGATCTTGTAAGAAATAGCCAGTAACGATTCAGTAATGTCGGAACTGTCTGGGGTTTCTTTACACAATAACTCTATTAACATATTATATCTTGACATAGCTGGCTAAACATTGATATTGAGATAAACAAAATTGAGATGGTCTTTCTTTTTGTTGCAACATTTATTTTTCGTATGAATATCGTTACATACGAGACTAAAAAATGAACAAGTACATGGTGTAGTATGCATGTGTACATAAGTTCAAAAATTCTGTAGTGAAATAGGTCATCTAGCGGACATGCCTCGTCGGTAACCCACGGCAGACCACTCTCCAATACTCTCTACTTATTACGAGTGGAGAGTATCGGAGTATGGTCAGCCATGGGTTACCAACATGGTGGACATGTTTCCAAAATAAAACTGACAATTTCTGTTTCCTTAATCGATATATGCCATTTATACAGCGAGCATTGAATGTTCCAAAGCACCTGGTAGAACCTCGTTTTTGTTGACGTTAGTCTTACCTGTACTAATATTTATTTTAATTATGATTGTACTTTTAATTTTTTGTATTGGGTCGTTCCCTTTCGATGTTATGCCATTGTCTTAAAAACGTTTTGTGTGTGTGTTTCTTATTTGTCTTTAATAACGGATTGAATTAAGCAAACAAACAAACAAACAAACAAACAAACAAAAATAATTTGAAGTTAAGACATAGTACTGTAAAGTACAGAGAATGAGTAAAAAGTCTTATATTTGATTAATGAATGCTCGTAATATTGAATTAATCAAACGCTAGTGTTTTATGTGGGTAACCGTGTCTTGATTAACAATTACAATCACATTAAAATAAATTCCCCAAAAAGTCTACTCTGGTAATATTTCAAATTTATTATTGTACATAAATATTGCTGTTTAGTCGATTGACGAATATGCTCAGCTCTGCTCTGTTGTGGTGAGAATGTTTTGCAGTGGAGGAAATCGAAGTAGGAATATATACAAGAGACTTAATGAAGGCTTAGTACTCATCATTATGAGCTAGATGCAAACCGAACAAAAGCATATAGGATTAAGCAAAATGGAAGTTTTTGGGAAAACATACTCCTTCAAAATAATTTGGTTTCCGGGAGCTTATAAGCCTATTCTATCCTCTATCCTCCATTTTAGTACATGTAATCAAATGTTTGGATATCAGTATTGTTATTTTAAAAGCTCGATTGCACCAGTCTGTATAATTCTGAGCTACCAGTGAAAATAATTTAAATCTAGATTTAAGAGGATTGCTAGCTTTTCCTACCGCATTGTGATGTCCTTTAAGATTTCCGCATATAACCTATGTTAAGTTTATCTTTACCCCCAGTTGTTTTGTAGGAGGGCTCATGTTTACGTTTACGTTATTTGTTGCTGCTTGCGCATAGTGGTGTACAACACATATTATGTTGTGTTTTTTGTTTTCTTTGTCTACGTCTTGTGTCTTGTGTGCCCAGTGTTACAAGTTTCTCAGGACTGTCTATTCTTGATTGACCCTTCGGTTTCCTTGTCTACGTCTTGTGTCTTGTGTGCCCAGTGTTACAAGTTTCTCTGGACTGTCTATTCTTGATTGACCCTTCGGTTTCTTTGTCTACGTCTTGTGTCTTGTGTGCCCAGTGTTACAAGTTTCTCAGGACTGTCTATTCTTGATTGACCCTTCGGTTTCTTTGTCTACGTCTTGTGTCTTGTGTGCCCAGTGTTACAAGTTTCTCTGGACTGTCTATTCTTGATTGACTCTTCGGTTTCTTTGTCTACGTCTTGTGTCTTTTGTGCCCAGTGTTACAAGTTTCTCTGGACTGTCTATTCTTGATTGACCCTTCGGTTTCTTTGTCTATGTCTTGTGTCTTGTGTGCCCAGTGTTACAGGTTTCTCTGGACTGTCTATTATTGATTGACCCTTCGGTTTCTTTGTCTATGTCTTGTGTCTTGTGTGCCCAGTGTTACAAGTTTCTCAGGACTGTCTATTCTTGATTGACCCTTCGGTTTCTTTGTCTACGTCTTGTGTCTTGTGTGCCCAGTGTTACAAGTTTCTCAGGACTGTCTATTCTTGATTGACCCTTCGGTTTCTCTAACAATTGTTTCCATGATGAGAACCCAATGCATAAATGTTTTTAATCTTGCCTCCACGCCACCTGTTTGTAATAGACTGATTTATATTCAAACGAATGACAGATGTTTTGACAACCACCTACTGTAAGATGAAACTCAGTGCAATTCTTCTTATGTGGTCTTTTATATTTTGTTTTCGGTACTTATTTTTACATGTGAAAAAACATAGAACTGGAGGTGAAAAGAGAATTTGGTTTCAAACGTTAATCTCGTCGTAAATCATGAGAAACCGACAAAGCACTGGGTATGACCTGTAACAACATGCGGTTTTGATGTATTTCGGTACGAAATTCGGTTACTTCACTTCCAAAAATAATGATATGATATATTTATTTCTGTGGCAAATAAAAGTAATACAAGTGCGATTAGTATGTAACCTCCGGAAATAAACCACAGAAAGAATATTATTGAAATATGGAACATCTCCACGATGGTCCAGTGTACAACAGGAAATGTTAAACTTTCCAGAGCACCTACTTGTAATCACGTTTTTGCATTGATGTTGTACTCATTATACTTACTATTAATATTAATATATGATTTCTTTTCTGTGGCAAATAAAAGTAATACAAGTGCGATTATAAATATCGCATCAGATAAAACCATTGTAACCAGGTGGGCAGTTACATTTTTTTTATTACATCTTCATTTTCAAGATAAGTGATTTATTAAAATTCGGATGTTTCCAACGAAAAAAAAAAAAAGTAAATCGGATATGTGGAAAAACGTATATTGTTCAACTCCCAAGAAATTATTATTTTGAAAAACCTATATAATATTCGTCTTTCAATTACTATTCTTAGTCGGAGCGATCATTGTTGTGTGGATATCGCCGGAAAAGCTACCCCAATACTCAGGAGGTGAAATTCATTATATTGGAAGTTCACACCCTTCGAGGCTGTGCCAAATAACACAGAATTCAAATTTCCGCTGTTAAACGTTGCTTGCTATGAATTATTACCGTTCTTTTCTTTATGAAACCGAGTATTATGCAAGGCAACGCATTATGCAAAAATACTAATGTATACAATGTATTGTAAAGTGTCCCCTTTACTATATTAAAATACCAATAGACATTTTCGGAGAGTGAATAACGTTCTTCCGTTTACAGTTATCTATAGATTGTCACAATTGTGTGGCGCCGTGTATCTGACATTGTCACATGCCAGGAAATCTCTGCGTATCGTAACTGTCAAGAGAAACAACTTAAGGCGGAGTTATTATTCACATCTATATACAATATATTTAGTCATCTAAGTTCGGTACCCCTTGGCTGGAGTATTGCTACCACTTAGTCATAAGGTAGCTACACTACTTGTAATGGAGCCGTTGAGTTACCCATTGACGGCAGTACCATGCTCAATATAATAGAAATGAAGCTTTATATTATTCATAAAGGTCAGGATCATGTAAAATTCGTGTTTAATTGTGATTACTTCCCCGGGGTAGAGATATGGTGAGAACACCAAGAGAACATGGATTGTCTAACACTGCATATAGTATGGACACAATCGATGTGCGACACCAATAGTTACGGGAAACATTGTGGTGCAAGAATGAATCGTTCGCAAAAATGCGAATATTAAGATGTGCATTATAAGTTATGTGACAACAGTCTGCTCACATTACTCGTATTTAAAAGTACAAATCGTTAGATCTTAAATTAACGATAAATGCAATGAAAAATGAAAGACAAAATCCCCCAAAAGGTGACTGCCGGAAAACAATGTTTGCTATACCATGTCCCAAACATTTGCAATGATTTATTTTTTCAGTGTTTCTAACAGTTACGGAAATATTGTGATCACTAGCTCTGATCAAATCCAATGGCGTAACCTTGACCTCAATTGTTTACCATTTTGAAAATCCATGGTCTGTCACTTGTTGTTTAGTTTTGACCAGCAATGACATCCACTACCTTCTCAAAAGGAGCTATGTCCTCAAACTATATATGTCAATGCAAAGCAAAGTTGCCATATGTCTGAAACCTGTATTAAGCATAGTTTATTTTTTCTGGATCTCTTACAGTTATATAGAATTATTGAGCTGACAAATTTAAGATACCGATCCAAGACGTAAGTTTGGTTACATGATCAGAAGTGCAATTCTGAAATACTAAAAGGGAATTAGGCTCCTTTCTGAGTTGCTGAACTCTTTCGGTAATTGTATAACAAGCTTCCGGTATCATGCTCCCCTTTCTTTCTCCCTTCAGGCAATACCTTGGTTCTGGGGTTATATTTCAATAATATATCTTTTATATTTTTGCTATCAGTTGTATTGGCAGAGCAAGTACCTGGCAAAAACCACTAACTTTCCACAAGTTTGACAAATGTTGTCACATACAGTTCTATCGATTATACTCTGTAAAGAATGGAATAGGAACTCGCAAGCTTTCCGGTCGATACACACTGATTGCATGTGATAACCATCATAGGATCAATGGCATGGAACACCTTTAGTTTTCGATATATTGGAGAGTAATACCGTATTGGAAGATGCAAAGATCATATATATATATATTTATGTATAAGTAGATAAATAATCATTCTTTTGTCGAATCGAAATCGTATATAGATCGGCAAGAAAATGCAGTTAATGTTCCAACGTGCACATATGCATTGTAGAAATGTCTCAAGCTCTCAGTTACACATAGCACAGAATGCAGCATGTAATAGCAGATAATAAACATCTGCAGAATTATCTGGCAATTTCATCAATAAGTGTCGAGATTTTTTGGGCTGTCGTTCCTTTATTCGAGTTATCGTTCCTTACGAAATCTCAAAAGTTAACTTCCACGTAGAAACAAAAATTCTTGTCAGTATGTCAGAAGAGATTTAATAAATTCAAAAATATCAATATAAGTAAAACAAGTTAGCAAAATGACTTTTATTACACACGGGTTCTGGGTTTCAGTGGTATCGGACGTACGAGAGAGGGTACGAGACTTCAGGATCACATTTGCGCTTTATGTTAAGAAGATCTTCATTAGTTGAGTGTGTTAGTGTGTTACACGGAAACCGGTGTTTACAAAGCGTCGAAATTTTTTTTCTTCGACAGTATGTTCAACCATGTTTGTTAAAAAATCCTAAGTACACATTTTATATCATAAAGAGCTCGCTTAAGCTCGCATATAAATCGACAATTTAATTCAACAATGGAAAACAATTTTGCGGGGAAAACGGCGTGTAGCTTGTCTTACCCTGGAGCCGGGGTAAGATAGAAAAATCTTTTTTACCTAAACTAACGGACTACTTTATCCAAGGGGTGAGAAATATAGAATCTAACACCGGGGAGAGTACAAGATAGGGAAATCTCCGACACCTTTTCCCTATCTTGTACTTTTCCCGGTGTTTGATTTTATTTCTCACTAAACACTTAATTGTTTTTGTTTACATTCCATCGAGCGTTTTCCCGCAATTTATTTATCCATTGCTGAAGTAAATATTCGATTTATCCATATGCAACCGTATCTCGGCAGTATTTCAAATGTATTTCATCATAAAGTACAATGTATTTAATAAATATATTATAAATGTTACTACAACAGAGATAAATACCTGTAAAAATATATTTGAATTTGGGCAAAGGGAGGTAATTTCTTTCTTTACGTTAGTTACTAACAAGGGAGAGCACTCCATTATTTACTCAAAGTAAACAAGCATTGACTGGAAGAGAGCCTGAAAAAAGAATCAAACACCGTGAAAGGTGCACGTTAGCTAGCAGAATATAATACATAAATGAATTTAAAAATACTTATGTAGTAGAATCGTGGTTAATTGTTTATTTTAAAAAGGAAAAGCATGGAGAATTGAGGGGCAGTTGACATAAACTGTACATCATGCATTTGCCGGTAAAACGCACGTGATTTTTTTTGTCTTGCACTAGTGCAAGATAAGAAAATCTCACATCGCTAAAAATAGGAACTGGTCTGTCTCAAAAGTGAGAAAAGAAAATCTCACATCGCTAAAAATAGGAACTGGTCTGTCGCAAAACGACGCCGAGAGAGGACCGGCTCATATCCAGACGGGTGCAGCAACGGCCGTTCAGTACAGCTGGTGCACTTCGTGGTAATTTAGCGTTTGGAGGCCACATTAGCACACGCACTGTAATCAGACGCCTCCACCATCAGGGTATGCGAGCGCGACGACCCATTAAACGTCCACATTACGTCATCGCTATGCTCGATTTGACTGGTCACATGATCATTTGGGGTGGACTATTCGCACATGGAGACGGGTCCACTGGTCTGATGAAAGTCGTTTTTTGTTACGCCCTACCGACGGTCGTGCAAGGGTTTGGCGCCAACGAAACACTTCATTTCAGGACAACCGCATTTTGGGCACAACTGCTTTTGGGGGTGGGCGTGTAACTGTCTGGGGTTGTTTTTCCTTTGACTGTAAGTTGGACTTGTACATTCTTGATGGTAATCTGACAGGCCAAAAATACCGTGACAATGTGCTCGCTCCACGCGTAGTCCCCCATTTCGACAATCATGCGTTGGCTGATAGGCCATTGTTCATGGACGACAACGCTAGGCCACATAGAGCCCGAATTGTACAACATTTTTTACAGCAAGAGGCTGTTCAGACAATTCCATGACCTGCGATGTCGCCAGACATGAACCCTATAGAGCATGTATGGGACTTTATTGGCCGAAAAATTAACCAACGCAATCCAAAATGTCAAAATATTGACGAATTAAGAACTGCTATCTTACAGAAGTGGCAACAGTTCCCCCAAGAACGGCTTAGGCGTCTTGTGCGAAGCATGACGAGGCGTGTTACAGAACTTCACAATAAACGCGGTGGATATATTCGTTATTGATTTTTATGCCTTACACATACGCACAATAGATGCATTTAAAAGTTCTTAAAATCTGAAGACTGCATTTTAATGCAATGTTAAAAACTTCCATCAAAGACAAACTGGTTTTACGTTTTTCCAGCGCCTGTTTTGAACCCCATTTTTGCCACGTCATAGTCACGTCTTTCAGGATGATAAATACTTCGTAGATTGGTAATTTTAGAGCCCTTGGTGTAGTCTTTTAAGAAGTGTAAGAACAATGGTGATATCTATTTTATTGTTTTAACAGTATTGATGTAAAAAAATATATCGATAAAAATATAGGGTGGTGCTTAACTTTTGTCGGAGTGTATGTATTTTGCAATTAACATGACAAATAGAATAGAATAAAATTAGTCATTAAAGATTACTGTTTAGCATAAGAGGTCCATAAATGGTTGATCTCCGATTTTTATGAAATTTAGCATGCATCTAGATTGTAAGGACCTGCATCCAGATTTTGAAAAATTGATACATGTTATAGGTTTTGAGATATGATTCATCAACGATTTATACCCCGAAAATGAATCCGATTACATCATAAATTAGAACAATAAATGTCTGTTGTTATATATTTTTTTACAGAAATTCTGTAAGACACGTTCCTTTGGCATATAATGAAATTTTAAAATTTGTGAATTTTCTTAAGTTTCATGCAGTTTTAACCAAATATATAAAATAAAAAATTTTCAATATTTGGATGCTAGTACTTACAATTTAGTTGCATGCAAAATTCACAAAATTCCAACAGATCCCTCATTTATGGACACAGGGACCCGGGTGGCTCAATGAGTTACGTCGTTGGATCTAACAACTCACACAAACCTATCACCAATACGGCGTGGTCTCATGCCTGGCTTTGTAAATTACAAAAAAGGGTGCACTCGACTCGCAGCCGCAAGTGATAAAGTTTACCAGTTGCTTGCCCATGGTCGGTGGTTCTCTCCGGGTACTCCGGCTTCCTCCATCACTAAAACTGGTCGCCATGATATAGCTGAAATATTGTTGAAAATGGCGTCAAAACCCATTTATGGACATCTTACATTGCGCCATTTCAGACTTTACAAAGTTCACTCATATTTGTTGACTGTTTTGAATACAGGTTTCCTACAAAGTGACCAGGTTCAACGGTATATATACAAAATTAATTGGCTCAACATTAAAGTATTGAAGACTGCTGCATCATCAAAATCAATCAATCTTTATTTGTAATTGTATACATGTATCATAAAATGTTCTCAGCTATTTAATGTATCATAATGATTAAAGCAATAAATGATGTCTGACAGAATGTTAAGATCTGTTTCGTATTAAAAGTCAATTGTCACCTCTGCCACCACCGCCTATTCTTTCTGGCGCAAACTTCAAGAAATTGGCAGCATATTCGGACATTTTTGCCTCATCTGTGTTATGACACACCGGAAGAACTTCCGAAAGTAAAAATAAAGATGTCTATTATTATTTCTGATATATACCTGAAGTTGAACACACAAGTTAATGAATTTATTGAAGCTTAATACACATTTGGTTTAAGTGAATGGTTTCTGTTGCACTCAAATAATCACAAGTTGAAATGTTAGTCTTTATATCTGAAACATGTCTGAGTTCACATAATATACAACTAGTAAAGTCTGAATTAAAACCCTAATTTGGCCTATATTTAAAAAAAAGCTATCGTCATGATGAATATATGTTCCAAGATTAAAGTTGAGGAAACAAGAAATTTATGATAAACTATCTTAACCAACAATTAAAGTTTAAAAACTGACTACTCTTTCCTTAGGTTGGCAAGAAATGATACACTAATTGACATATAAAAGTAATCAATATTTCAATTTATTAAATTATCAATTGAATCAGATGACAACTGGATATAGCTACTGAATTGACAAATTAAATCTACAGCTTCTTTAAATCAATATGTCAAAGTTCTATCAAAATTATTCAGTAACTTCTTCCGATATTGTCACCATTTGTATCTCCATGCAATCACATAACATCTCTACTGATCCTGTCCTGCTGAACATTTTAAACATCAGATTTTATTTTCAGTATTTTTGTTTAATTCGGAAATTTATTTTTGCCGCTATTTCATACTTCTTACGGGCAATTGTATTCCGGATTTAGCCCGTGCCGGTTTGGATGTTAAAATGTTGGCGTATGCCCAACGCTCCTGGATTTCGAAACTCCCTTAAGTTATATCCCCATACAAGACAAGAAAAAAATCACGCACTTTTTCCCAGAAAAAATCTCTTCATATCTCTTCATCACTTTTCAAACTTTACTCTCATCAATAAAACCACGATTCTACTACATAAGTATCTTAAAATTAATCTATGTTATATACATACTATTCTGCTAGCTAACGATTTAACGATGTTTGACCCTTTTTTCCACCTCCCTGTCAATATTTGTTTACTTTGAGTAAATAATAGAGTGCTCTCCCTTGTTAGTAACTAACGTAAAGAAAGAAATTACCTCCCTTTGACCAAATTCATATACATTTTTTACAGGTATTTATCGCTGTTGTAGAAGCATTTATAATATGCTTATAAAATATTATGAAATACATTTAAAATACTGCCAAGACAGGGGTGCATATCGAACAATTTTGCGGGAAAACGCTCGATGGAATCACTGGCGGTTGTGTAGAGTCAAAAATATGCTCGTTATGTACCTAAAATACCACAAGGCCGGACTCACTCCTACTATCCCTGTCACTTCAACCGCTATTTCCCCTGTCAAAATGGCGATAGGACACAAATCGCTTACTAATTTGCGTAGTGAAATGATTTTTCTTCAAGGAAAACCCGTTTTTTATATCTTCCTACCATCTACACCCCCATACTGACTGATAATCCTCCGATTTTGTTAAAGGGAAAGTAGGTCACGTGACATCTTCCGCCTTTCGGTCGTTCTTGGGTTTTATCATTGCCTTACGAAATATATATGAGAAGTTCATATTTTGGCGCCTTGTAATTTGAATTTCGAATTTCTAGTATTTAGTATATAAAAATGATAAAACCCGAGAACGACCGAAAAGCGGAGGATGTCACGTGACCTACTTTCCCTTTTGCAGCCACGTAGGTAAGATAAGATAAGATAAGATAAGATAAATTTTATTTATAGTCGGCATATTTAAATAACAATACAACACAAGCCCTAGTGGGCTTTTGACCGACATACCCAATACAAGAATAAATAACAGTTAAAAACAACAAAAGCATGCACAAAAATTAATAATTTAGATAAAAGCACTCATAGTAGCAAAATACAGCAAATAAGTTAAAGCACACATATAGCACAGACAAGGTAAGCATATACAAAAGTAAAAAAGTTAATCAAGCACAGTAATAAAAGCTAAAAAATAAAATAAAGCTGGTGTTACGAGCTAAAAGCATGTTATACTGCTAAAAAATAAATAAATATAAATAATATAAAAATTGAAAAGACCTTGATGATATTAAAATTGTTTACATGCATTACATTTGCATTCATTTCCATTCCAAGATAATAAAATGTTTTTAAATTGGTTAAAATTGGCATTTTTTTCTAAAATCATCAGGTAGGTCATTCCATAAAACAGCAGCTGTATATTTAAAAGAATTCTTACCATAGGTAGTAGTCTTTACTCTAGGTATCTCTACAATATTAGAATATCTAAAACTATATTTACTATTTTTTAAAACAACTAAATCATTTAAACATGGTGGAGACAGTTTATACAATATTTTAAAACATTCTAATGCCATAGTGCGCATTCTCCTTATTTGTAGAGATGGTACTTTTGCTATATGTAAAAGTTCTTCATATGTGCTATTGTAATCCTCATAGATAAAACTTAAAGCTCTTTCCTGTATTTTCTCCAGTTTTATAGTGTTTGCTTTTGAATAAAAATGCCAAGCCAAAGGACAAAAATTGAAATTAGACAATATAAAAGAATGAAAAATTGTTAGCTTATTAAGCTTAGATAAAAAAACAACCAATACGCTTTAGTACACTTAATTGCTGTGAAGCTTTACGACAGATATTTTTTATATGTTTATCAAAATTTAGCTGATAGTCTATATCAATACCCAATAATTTTACAACTTCATCACATGATATATTAGCAGACTCAATATTAAAAACAGTTACTTTTGCATAAGTTTTCTTCCCAACAGCAATAGCTTGAAATTTATCTGGGTTGGCTTGCATACAATTAAAATTAAACCATTCAATTAAAATAGAGCTTTCTTTTTCTTAAACATTAATTAAGGTATTATAATCTTGATCTGCATATGATAAGGTGTTGTCATCAGCATAGTTGTACAATGTTCCATGTTCAATGAAGTAAAATATATCGTTTATAAAAATGTTAAAAAGCAAAGGACCCATTATGGAGCCTTGGGGAACACCTTTCTGTAAAATTTGCCAACCACTGACCACCCCCTGAAGTTTGATTTGTTGCTTACGGCCTGTCAAATAATTTTCTAGTAATTTTACTGATTGGGATGACAGTCCATAAGCAGCCAATTTACTGAGAAGAATGTCATGTGACAGACAATCAAAAGCTTTCGAAAGATCCATCAAAATAGCTGCCACATAACAATTCTTGTCGAGAGCTGAATTCCAATCTTCAAGAAGTCTCAGTAGTGTGGTCTGACATCCATGACCCTTTCTGAAAGCACATAAAAAATCATGAAAAATATTATTAAAAAATTCAACTAACTGATCTGACAGCACCATCTCATAGATTTTTGAAATTGTTGGCAGAATACTGACAGGACGATATTTTTTTTTGTCTAAAGGATCATTTTTTTTGTGCAGAGGTACAACTTGTGCTTCTTTTAGTCTGTTTGGAAATTGACTGTGTTTTATTGTGTTGTTTAAAAGTGTGGTGAGATGTTTATTGAGTACAGGTGAACCAGCTTTGAGAAGTTTACATGATATTTGGTCAACACCAGTAGCTTTCTTTATATTTATTTTGTTGACCAGTTTAGTTATAGTGTCTGTGTTTGTTGGTTTGAAATCAAAATCAATGTCGTTCTTTGGAGCGTTTTTTCTGATACGGTCTATGCTAGGGTGGTTGTTTTCATCAAAGATAATTCCTTTACCAATATCATTTGCAACATTTATAAAAAAAAGAATTAAAATACATCTTTTTTATCATTTAAGATTACATCATTTTCCATTAAAACAATTTTTTGCTGACCACCTGTCGATTTTTTTGACAAAAATGGTTTGACTGTATGCCAGAAGTTATTTGCCTTGTGACCTCCTATAGACCTCTCTAAAAAAATATGTTCTGACTGATCTTTTTTAGTTTTGTAACAAGGTTGCGTTGTTTTCTGTATGCCTCCCATGTTTTGTCTGTATGGTATTTTTCAAATTTATTTCTTAGCATTTGTTTGTTGTAAATTGCTTTTCTTAATTCTCTGTTCATATATGGGACTGAGTTTTTTCTGGGGTAGCGGTGTTTGACTGGAACATGTTTGTCAATGACCTTCGAGACCTCACATTCAAAGTGATCATACTCTATATCTATATCTGTAACATTATCACAAGATTCATTTAAAAGACGAATCTTATCCAAATCATTAACATATGCATCAACATCAAAATTTTTAAAACTTCTATAAGGTTGCTTTATGTTTTCACAAATTGGTATATTACCTTTGATAAATGTACTAATTAAATGATGACAGTCACTTACACCAGTGTTAAAATTCAGTGACTTAAAACAAGATTTACTTTTGTTGGTAAGTATAACATCTACTAATGATGGATTACAGTCTTTCTTGAAACAAGTTGGCTCCTTGATAATATTTGTCAGATCAAAAATATCACACAAATCATCAAGTGTTTGTGATTTTTCAGTACATAACAAGTCATAATTTAAATCTCCTATAACAATTAAATTTTCATAGTGTTTGATACCTTTATCCAATAATGTACTCATGTGTTTGGTAAATAAATTATTTGGCATAGATGGTGGCCTATATAATGCAAAAAATAACCACTTTACTTTATCTAATGTTACTTCATAAACAATGTTTTCTAGTGTCTTACATTCGATATCGAATCTTCGTTTTGCTGGTATGTCAGTCCTCATGAAGGTTGCTATTCCACCACCACTATCTGTACGGTCCCTCCTCTGGAGCTTGTAACCATCAACTTCAAACAGAGAATCTTTAAACGTTGAATCTATTTTTGTTTCTGACACAATAAGACAGTCTACAACTTTAGGTGTCCATAGTCAACAAAATCGGAGGATTATCTGTCAGTATGTGGGTGTAGATGGTAGGAAGATATAAAAAACGGGTTTTCCTTGAAGAAAAATGATTTCACTACGCAAATTAGTAAGCGATTTGTGTCCTATCGCCATTTTGACAGGGGAAATAGCGGTTGAAGTGACAGGGGTAGTAGGACTGAGTCCGGCCTTGTGGTATTTTAGGTACATAGCGAGCATATTTTTGACTCTACACAAGCGCCTGTGATGGAATATAAACAAAACAAAGGTGTTTAGTGAGAAATAAAATCAAACACCGGAAAAAGTACAAGATAGAGAAATCTTACCCAAGGGTGTCGGATATTTCCCTATCTTGTACTCTCCCCGGTGTTAGATTCTATATCTTTTGACAGACTCAAAATATCTCCGATGCATTTATGAACTTGAGTATATTCTAATAACTATTCATAGATTATTTAACATAGTAAACTATAGAATTGGTAAAACTAGACCTTACTATGTACTAACGTTGTATTTTTCTTGATTTCAGTGTGGTTGCCATAAACTGTATGTGTGCTGGCGTATATTTTGGGCATTGTACCATCTTGTATGGATCGTATTAACTGGTGTCTACAGTTATCAGTGGGCTGGTCATGACCCCGACCAACAAATAAAATGGTTTATATATCTAACAGACTGGGCTTACTTCGTCTTAACAATGTCTACACTAATCGATGCCGTCTGTGTAGTGTTTATTAGTATCAAAAGAGATGACATTATACAAGGTAAGTTCATTTCTGTTTTTAATATTGTACTTCTTAATGTTACCTATTGAAGCGTGTATATTTTAACTAAGTGCAATGAAGCAGAAACAGTAAAGTGGAGGAGCCTATTTAATATTTAGTGTATTGAAGCGTGTAAAGGGGAGGAGCCTATTTAATATTTAGTGTATTGAAGCGTGTAAAGGGGAGGATCCTATTTTAACTAAGTGCAATGAAGCAGAAACAGTAAAGTGGAGGAGCCTATTTAATATTTAGTGTATTGAAGCGTGTAAAAGGCTGGAGCCTATTTTAGCTAAGTGCAATGAAGCAGAAACAATAAAGGGGAGGAGTCTATTTATTATTTAGTGTATTGAAGCGTGTAAAGGTTTGGAGCCTATTTTAGGTAAGTGCAATGAAGCAGAAACAATAAAGGGAGGAGCCTATTTATTATTTAGTGCATTGAAGCGTGTAAAGGGGAGGAGCCTATTTTAAATAAGTGCAATGAAGCAGAAACAGTAAAGGGGAGGAGCCTATTTAATATTTAGTGTATTGAAGCGTGTAAAGGGGTGGAGCTTATTTTAGCTAAGTGCAATGAAGCAGAAACAGTAAAAGGGAGGAGCCTATTTAATATTTAATGTATTGAAGCGTGTAAAGGGGAGGAGCCTATTTTAAATAAGTGCAATGAAGCAGAAACAGTAAAGGGGAGGAGCCTATTTAATATTTAATGTATTGAAGCGTGTAAAGGGGAGGAGCCTATTTAATATTTAGTATATTGAAGCGTGTAAAGGGTTGGAGCCTATTCTAGCTAATTGTAATGAAGCAGAAACAATAAAGGGGAGGAGCCTATTTAATATTTAGTGTATTGAAGCGTGTAAAGAGGAGGAGCCTATTTATTATTTAGCGTATTGAAGCGTGTAAAGGGCCGGAGCCTATTTTAACAAAGTGCAATGAAGCAGAAACAGTAAAGGGGAGGAGTCTATTTAATATTTAGTGTATTGAAGCGTGTAAAGTGGTGGAGCCTATTTTAGCTAAGTACAATGAAGCAGAAACAATAAAGGGGAGGAGCCTATTTAATATTTAGTGTATTGAAGCGTGTAAAGGGTTGGAGCCTATTTTATTTTAACAAAGTGCAATAAAGCAGAAACAGTAAAGGGGAGGAGTCTATTTAATTAGTGTATTGAAGCGTGTAAAGGGCCGGAGCCTATTTTAACTAAGTCCAGTGAAGCAGAAACAGTAAAGGGGAGGAGCCTATTTAATATTTAGTGTATTGAAGCGTGTAAAGGGGAGGAGTCTATTTAATATTTAGTGTATTAAAGCGTGTAAAGTGTTGGAGCCTATTTTAGCTAAGTCCAATGAATCAGAAACAATAAAGGGGAGGAGCCTATTTATTATTTAGTGTATTGAAGCGTGTAAAGGGCCGGAGCCTATTTTAACAAAGTGCAATGAAGCAGAAACAATAAAGAGGATGAGCTTATTTAATATTTAGTGTATTGAAGTGTGTAAAGGGGAGGAACCTATTTAATATTTAGTGTATTGAAGCGTGTAAAGAGTTGGAGCCTATCTTAGCTAAGTGCAATGAAGGAGAAACAATAAAGGGGAGGAGTCTATTTAATATTTAGTGTATTGAAGCGTGTAAAGGGGAGGAGCCTATTTTAACTAAGTGCAATGAAGCAGAAACAATAAAGAGGATGAGCTTATTTAATATTTAGTGTATTGAAGTGTGTAAAGGGGAGGAACCTATTTAATATTTAGTGTATTGAAGCGTGTAAAGAGTTGGAGCCTATCTTAGCTAAGTGCAATGAAGGAGAAACAATAAAGGGGAGGAGTCTATTTATTATTTAGTGTATTGAAGCGTGTAAAGGGACGGAGCCTATTTTAACTAAGTGCAGTGAAGCAGAAACAGTAAAGAGGAGGAGTCTATTTATTATTTAGTGTATTGAAGCGTGTAAAGGGACGGAGCCTATTTTAACTAAGTGCAGTGAAGCAGACATAGTAAAGAGGAGGAGCCTATTTAATATTTAGTTTAATGAAGCGTGCAAAGGGACGGAGCCTATTTTAACTAAGTGCAATGAAGCAGAAACGGTAAAGGGGATGAGCTTATTTAATATTTAGTGTATTGAAGCGTGTAAAGGGGAGGAGCCTATTTAATATTTAGTGTATTGAAGCGTGTAAAGGGTTGGAGCCTATTTTAGCTAAGTGCAATGAAGGAGAAACAATAAAGGGGAGGAGCCTATTTATTATTTAGTGTATTGAAGCGTGTAAAGGGGCGAAGCCTATCTTAACTAAGTGCAATGAAGTAGAAACAGTAAATGGGAGGAGCCTATTTAATATTTAGTGTGTTGAAGCGTGTAAAGGGGCGGAGCCTATTTTAACTAAGTGCAATGAAGCAGAAACAGTAAAGAGGAGGAGCCTATTTATTATTTAGTGTATTGAAGCGTGCAAAGGGGCGGAGTCTATTTTAACTAAGTGCAATGCAGCAGAAACAGTAAAGGTGAGGAGCCTATTTAATATTTAGTGTATTGAAGCGTGTAAAGGGGTGGAACCTATTTTAACTAAGTGCAATGAAGCAGAAACAGTAAAAGAGAGGAGCCTATTTAATATTTAGTGTATTGAAGCGTGTAAAGGGGCGGAGCATATTTTAAAATCGAAGCGGTACAACGAAGAGCGGAACGCCTCACACTCGGTGACTATAGAAGAACAAGCAGTGTATCATCTATGCTTCACCAACTTAAGTGGGACGACCTCATCACCCGTCGACATCAATCCAAAGTCACCATGATATACCGAGTTATCCATCAACTGGTCGCAATACCATCATCACCTTATTTACAACCAACCGTTGTAAGAACAAGAGGAAATGATATGAGGTTCCTAGTAACATTCACAAGTGTCAACTCTTATAAGAACTCCTTCTCCCCGTCTACCATCAGACTCTGGAACAGTCTTCCATCAGACATTACAAGAATGCAATCCCTAGAGGCTTTCAAGGGAGGGATTGCTTCCAGCTTCCACTAGACCAGCCTCAGATGCATAGGCAATTGTGCGAAAATGTTCCAGAGGAATCATGCACACTAATGGAAGAAGAAGAAGTATTGGAATAACTATAGAATAGAATAGAATATCATACAGATTCCTGTTGATAATTTCCTGTACGAAATTTTTTCAGCGCACTTCATTTATTCCATTGGAATAAACATATCATTCAGTTTCGCATAAACACGACCCTTTTCCCTGGACAATCTTTTCTCCATGTTACTCGTTCTAGGACCCTTAAATAAACCTTTTATTTGACTTTTGTAGTAGTGTTTTTGAATGTACGACCATGTTTAGACTTATCAATGACGATCTTTTCACCTGGCAAACTTCTTCCTGTCATGACGATAGTTACATGGTGATGATAATATACTTTTAATTATCATGTCTTAATGCTGACGTAGCCTGGGCATGTCGTTTTAGGAAAAAATTGTTTTTATGTTTATCTCACTGCCGTCAGAAAGTAGAAAGAGCTCTACACTATTACGAGTATATGTTAAGTACATCTTCGTGATCCATGCATTGGTTATGTGCAATGCTTAGTGGCATATACAGAAACTAATATCTTTAACTTTTATTTTACAGATATATCTCCCATCATGCCTTGGTATCTGAAAGTGGATTGGGTGTTTTTTAATATATCAAACACCATCAGTGTATTGATGTCTATAATGTACTGGGGACTAATCTATGATAGTAAGTATAAACTTTGACCTTTTCTATCAGGAAGTTATAATTCATTCTATTATTCCAAATTTGGTGGTTATGTTGATTGCCACTAGCATATCAAGCTTGAAATAAAGGATATCACAGATACAGCTAGGTCTGCTTCATACATTGGCATACAACTAAATATTGAAAGTAAGAGCCGGCTTATAATGGCACTTTACGACAAGAGAACTTTTCATTTAAATGTAGTAACATTCTAACAGCACCTGTATATGGAATATATATCTCTCAGTTGAAATGATATTCCACAGCATGCATTTCCTATCACGCTTTCCTTGATAGAGATGTTGTTTCTAACAAGGAAGCTACAGAATCAGTGGTTCCTTGTAGTCAAGTTGAAGTCATTACTTCGAAAGGTTTTACGGTCGGCATCGTGGCTTGGTTAACCATAAAGGAATATCTGTCACAGAAGACCACGGACGACGTCGAATCCCACTTATAATTGGTCACCCAATATGACTTATCAGCAGATTTTTAAGATGAGTAACACGACAGGTGTCATTAGTGGAGCAGAACTAGCTTACCGTTCCGGAGCACCTGTGTTCAGCTCCTGTTTTAGTGGGATTTGTGCTGCCAGTTTTCTGTCTTTTGGTCTTTTTTGTTTTGTTTTTGCCATTGTATTGTCTGTCCGTCTAATTACTCATTTGCTGTCTTCAAACTTTTTAAACTAATGGTCAATAAAAAAAATATGGGGCATTTATTTCAACAATGTCTCGGTTATATCGTTGTAGGCAGTTTTATGTATGGAGGAAACCCGATTGCAGGAGAAAACCTACGACTAGTCATAAGTTTTTGACAAAATTTATCATTTAAATTGTATCTATATAGTACACCTCGCTAATGGACGGGTATGGAACATAAAGCTTTAGTGGTGGTGGACACTGTTGGATTAGGTAATTGTAAATCCAACTAACATGCGATCACGGACAGCTCCAAAAATATATATTATAACAGAATTGGAGACTTGTTTTAATATAGTTTAAAGAAATTCTTCGAGTATGAATTATGAATGTCGCAATCGATATTGTTGTAACAATTAACTATGCATATTTAAACAACCAAGAGAATAGTTACTTTGCATTTTCGTGATTCTCAAATATTTTAAAGACTTATAGAAAGATAAAAACACACTGTTAAAGTCTTAAAAATATCCCAATGAAAACGGCTTTTTGATGCTGATTAAGCTTTTTCCGTTTCTGTCATTAACAACATTCTATTAGAAGAAGTAACCTGTGCATTCATATTCCTGATTCTGAGTCACATTACATGACCAGAATGCATCCATCTTTGACCCAAGAAATGGAATCTCGTATGGCTTTTAAAATATTCATAACCGAATACAAACTTTATTCTTATTAACAGATTTGCAATACTAGTATTATCTCCCTTTGAAATTGTTTAACAGCAGATTAACAATTCAACTTGAAGCGTACAATTCATTGCTAATATTTCAGTTTGTAAGAGTAAAGAGATACATACAAAATAAGACGAGAATCCCGTGAATTAGTGCTATATTTCCACGGTATTTTTTTTTTTTTTTTTTTTTAATATTAAACCTGAAGTTGAAGTACAAAAAATAACGTGATCTATATGAAATAGGTAAACAGAACACATATGGTTGGCTGTGAAATATGTTCGTCCCTAACGGCAATCTTGAAATTTGTTGACGAATCTACAGTGAAAAGTGTATTCTCCCTTACGGATACGCCTAAAAAGTGTACTTTGCAGAATGAAACATAGCAACAAAATTATTTTAAGAATTATTATCAAAGACATAGTCAAACCTTATTTTGATGTAATTTTACATTTTGTTCTTTTGTAGGCTCAGCAGACATGACAGCTGTTAACATAGAAACGCATGCTTTGAATATGGTATATGTAATCATAAACTTGTTCATGACCGGAATTCCAGTCAGGTTTTACCACTTCTTTCATCCAATGATTTTCGGTATTATTTATGTTGTATTTTCTGTGATATATGAAGTCTCAGGTGGAACAAATCATCAAAACAAATCCTATATTTATTCCGTTTTAGACTGGAGCAATACAACTTACACCGCCATGTTGTCTCTCATTGTCGTTCTGGTAGCCATTCCATTTTGTCATTTTATCATGTTTATATTTCATCTTATTAGAATTTATTTAAACAATCACTGCTGTTCAAGAAATAAAAAAAGTGTGACGATTGTAACGCCAGAGTACAAAGGTCATCCAGCTGGAAATAGTTTACAAATGAACCATAGCAACGAAGTGAAAGTTGACATGGAAACAAATAAAATGGAGGAGGATGAATTTAGTTCAAAGCCCAATGATCATCATATGGAAAACGAAAACGAGACTAATGCTAAACTAGAAACAACACATGAACAAGTTATGAAAACGACTGAAGATGTAGATCTCGACGAGGAGAAGATTGATAAAGAAAATGTCGATGAAGAAAATAATATCAAACCAAATTAATTAACTTTTGTTTACAAAGTAATCGTTTGTACACTCATTTGCATTATATGATAAATAACATTTGCTATACTTCATTGTACATTTGTGTTTGTAAATTCCAGAGTTTCAAAGTTTCTAGAAAGGATTATTTAACTAATTAGTAGGAAAGGATGTGGATGTAAATGAACATTAGAGACTACCCAACAATACATGTTGACACAAATAAAAATAAAGGTTCGGTGCTTTTATTTCTGTTCTACATTTGAAAGCCATAGTAGTGTAATCAACAATGAGCAGAAATTGTACCCTAAAATGAGTGTGAAACAAGCCTTAGCTTGCAGTTAAGTAAGACTCGTTACCTCTGCCGATAAATGTTACATCTGGACATCTTTGCATCCAGTTATCCTTTTATTGCATTATGCGCTTTTAACGACATCACTGGCATAATGTTTTTCTTTTCCCTTTGTATCGTGTCAGTAATATCATGAGAATAATGTTTATTATTAATTAACTTTGATTTATTAGCCTTTATATGATCAAATCTGTCAATACAATATAAAAACTTTCATTGGGCCAATACGGCAAAAACCAGTCCAATACGGATATTTTCCGTATTGGCCCGATTCCAGTCAGTCCAATAACAACTAGATCGGAATCCGCTAGACATTTCGACAATTGCAAGGAAAAATCCCGAGAGATATTGTACTGGTTAATTAATAAAGGTATCATTACGTGATGTTTTTCATATTGGCCTAGTTATAGGTCCTCGGTCTGCTGTATTGGCGTTCGGCTGCGCCTCAGGCCAATACAGCAGGCCTCGGACCTATTACTAGGACGTGATGTTTTTCATATTGGCCTAGTTATAGGTCCTCAGTCTGCTGTATTGGCGTTCGGCTGCGCCTCAGGCCAATACAGCAGGCCTCGGACCTATAACTAGGCCAATATGAAAAACATCATGTAATAATACTATATTACTGCCGGAAATGATTGCACATGCATGAACATTACTACCCTTGCATTGCAAATTTCTCGTATTGAGGTTAATATCAATTACATCATGGGAACACACCATATACCATAATTTCATATCAAGTAGACTATTTGAACGAACGTACTTCACATAATATGGCCATTTCGACTAGACTAATTTCGAAGTTTATGATACCCTGTTTTAAATATTAAAAACTTTGCTTCTATACATTCTAATACATACACAAGGTGATTCTATTTAATGTTATCGATATAGAAACAAACAACTTTCAAAATATTCGTAAAGACTAAACCTCTGACAATTTTCTGAAAACAAAAACATTTGAAACACAAATCGTTAACACTTGACGGTGTTTCATGTGTATTCGCATCACCTCATCCAAAACCTACCTTGTTCTCGACATCATATAACTAACTTCGTCTAGGTGGACAGTATTAGATATTGTTTCTGTTCCCAAGTGGACTACATATTCATTGTATATTTGGCTGTATCTATGATTACATTTTTTGTAATAAACTTAGAATGTAATCTATGTACACTGGTTCGAAATCATTCCATTAAAAGTAACTTACATGTTTGTAATACACGTAAAATTGCCTCTAATTAATTCCATTTCAGGTAAATTACATGCATAGTACATGTAATCCACGTAAAGTGGTTCTATATAATTCCATTAAGAGTGTATGTCATGTGATCATGGTAAACTGTCCAGTGCATTGTCCATAATAGAACGTGTAGAATCATACATAATGATATCTGTAAAAGCATGTATATATTCAGTCCTAAATACACATAGCATAAACCATTTCCTTTTGCTTGAATTTTCAGTATGATATTATCTAGGCGCCTCTATTATGAAATGCCTGTAAAATTGTTTAATATAGGCTTTTCTGTTGAGGAGATATTAATAATGTATATGATCATTTAGTGTATGTAAAATGTGTAAATGATTGAAGGTATGTGATAGGAAGCATGTAACAGAGTAGAGACTTTTTATTGTCAAAATATGACAACTTTTTCATGTAGCATTCAAAATCACTTGGTTATACCAGCGTTGTTGAATTTAACTATGTTATTTAACTACTAGTATTGTAATAAAGTGAAAGAACAAAAAATACCACACTGTCGGAACGGTTCCCAATTCCAATAGAAAAATCGGCACCTCTAACATACAAATACATAACCTCCCACTTTCTTGGCTTGGTACAGGCACTTCAGTGAAACGAGTAATTAACTTTTAATGGAATAATATAAAAGCATTAAAATATTACTAATTTTTTAAAGAAGCGACAGAAACGAATTTTCAGTAATAAAAGGGAGGTAACTACAAATGTACTATGTACTACGCAAGATTATTTGTAGTAGTGAAGCCACGTCTCTCTTTTATCTATTTGTTTAAGTTTATAATAAGCATATTTCAGGGACAACTTCAACCATAAATGATCTTATAGAACAAAATAAAAATAAAAATTCGATAGTTATAACAACATGAACTAGTTTCTCCACTGGAGGGTAGAACACGCATTTATGTGAGATATCAACTACGTGTACACAACACCCTCTGTGGGTAGGACATAAACAAGTACCTCACCACTGGAGAATGCCACATAAAAGAAAACTTGCTGCCATTACTATTGAGCAACGGATAGATATGATTATTCCATAGCGGCCTGGGGCAAGGCAATATTTTCCCACCCTATCCATTATCGCCTGTTATATCGGTCCATAAGCACATCACATGCTCATTTGTTTTACCTTCATGCTCACTAGAGGCATCCGTCGTGATACTCGGTAAATGATCCGGTGACAAGTCTGAAAGTGAAAAGGTAGGATGGGCTTTTAACTACAACAAACGAAACATATCCGTGGACATTTGTTATTGATTTCAATCTGACAACTAGGAAGTAGGAACCCTTAGTTCAGTATATATCTTTTTGTTAGCAGAACACCTCTATTGAGGAAATCCTTTTATGAACCACAAGGTCTGGAATATCGTATCAAGTGAGAGAGATATGCTCCATTCGCATGTGCTGCTGGAATGCTGCTATATATGAATGGGAAAATTGTTGTAAACTTTCGTTTTTTACCGGTCCAACTGTTATTTTCTAGGTGTAGGTCAAGGTATGAAGAAGACCTAACTGTATCTGTGGTATCATTTACTTCAGATTAAATAGGATATATGCGATTGGTGAATTATTTAGTTAAAAATTATCATCTATATAACAGGACTTGAAATTAAAGGACCGCACTACTTGCTTCAGTGACATTTTATTTACAAAAACCTGTGAAAATTATGGAATTAAGCGTGCCTTCAAATGCCTGTGGTGTTTCTTGATAATATGGATCCTTCTTCTCGATCACACCTATTAGCATTAAGGCAATCAATTGAAAGAATTTTTAAAGTCTGTTTGACTTCTATTAATCTTCAGAAAAAAATTCTTAAAAATCCAGTTTTCAAATCAAAACAATTTTTTTCTAGATGTATATTAATATATGATATATACGAACTCTGACAATTAATTTCAAAAATTTTAGTCCATTATTAAAAAAGTTACCCATTAGGTCTCTATGGTAGTTATATTTTCTGAAGTGTAAAAATCTGCTGGGAGTGAGTGCAAATAGTGTAAGAGCCCAACCATCAAAATAAAATAACAGACATGTGCTTTCATCGTACTTCATCCATGGGAAGGAATTGAACATAACACCTAAAGGAAAATATCTGGGTATTACCATCAGTCAGAACTTGTCATGGAACAACCATATTGACAACGTATGTAGAAAGGCAAACAACACTACAGCCTTCCTACGTCGAAATCTGTCAAGCTGTCCAGCAAACATCAGGACTAAATGCTACACCACCTTTGTTCGACCACAACTAGAATATACCAGTTTCGTTTGAGCACCTCATACCCAGAGTAACATCAACAAGTTAGAATCAGTCCAACGGAGAGCAGCTAGGTTTGCTACTGGCAACTACAACACAACCAGCAGTGTTACAACAATGCTGAACCACCTGAATTGGGACACACTCCAGCAACGCCGTTTGAGAACCAAGGCGATTATGATGTACCGGATAATTAACAGACTTGTAGCGATTGAACCACCACCATTCATGCATCATCTAAGTGCCGCTACAAGAGGACAACAGCAGAAATATATAGTACCATAGAGCAGAACAACTGTACACAAAGAGTCCTTCTTTCCATCCACAATCCGGTTATGGAACCAACTACCAGAGGCCACAGCAGCAGCCTTGGACCTGGAATCCTTCAAAAGGGAAATCCAGGCAGTCAGATTCTAACATCGCTGACCTTGTTTTTAATTGTACATAGTCTCTCCCTTGCGCAAGCGTGATTGTTTTAAACTCAGTGTGAAGATGCTGTTGCTGCAGCCCTGCACTTTACTGGAAGAAGAAGAGGAAGAAGAATGTATATTTCATTGTACCATGTGACATAGGACATTTAAATATTAAAAGACTACTCATCAACTGACCATTAAGGTGAGTCAATTGTTATTGATGTACTTTAATATTTAAATGTCCTATGTCACATGGTACAGTCTGTTATTTGTACACACTCCTACCAAATTTTTACACTTCAGAAAATATAATTAACATAGAGACCTAATGGATAACTTTAATGGACTAACAATTTTGAAATTAATTGTCAGAGTTCGTATATATCATATATTAGACCGAATAATCTGTCTCTTGTGTGTCTATATTTGTCATTATATATTTCCTTTTTATTATTTGGACACACTGAGACAGAAAGCACTACTATATAAAAGTAGTAGATAGCATACAATTTGTATGCGCTGGAAATTCTGGGATTCCTCGAGTTTTGTATAATGCAAACATCTACCGGTCTATTCACGAAGGATTGTTCTTCAACTCTAGCCCTGCACTGGACTTAAAATATCCCTTGAGACTCCCCTATATCCATTTTTATTTCTCTTCGCTTCATTTACAATATAAAATTAATGGCAACCATTCATAAATATTTCAACCAATCAGATTGACTCTTATGTTTTAGTGGTAGGAGAGGCGAATGCCAGATAACTCGGCCCACGGACAACTCGGACCGTAGTAAAGGACTAGTCGGACCGTAGTCCATAACTACTCGGACCGTATGTTAAGACAACTCAGACCGTATTATTGATATATATCCTCAATACGGTCCGAGTTGTGTTAACATACGGTCCGAGTAGTCTTGGACTACGATTCAAGTTGACTCGGTCCGAGTTGTCCGCGGGCCAAGTTGTCTGGCATTCGCCTCACTCGTCGCAACTTCGGCTGATTCCGTACCTTCATCAAATCTCGTCCGTATTACGATAGCTCCCATTGGAACTACTTTCGGAAATATTCAATGAAGGAGGTATTAAAATAATTTCACTTTCGAATATTCGCCCAATAATAATATATTTTCATTCGTCGCAATGTCGGCTGATTCTGTACCTTCATCAAAGACCAATATTTTTCAAAGCAAACTCTATGCACTCATCTATTATCGCCATTTTAGAACTTATTCGCGGTGCGCAATGTTTCATTGAAGTGATACGGTCTTCCGGCGGAGAAATGTGACGCGTAGACGCATATCAAATACCGTATTACAGCCGAGGTATTGAGGAAGCGAAGCGGACTCGCCCGAGGTTTGCCGATTGGCATTCGCCTCTCCTACCACTAAAAGATAAGAGTCAATCTGATTGGTTGAAATATTTATGAATGGATGCCATTAATTTTATATTGTAAATGAAGCGAAGAGAAATAAAAATGGATATAGGGGAGTCTCAAGGGATATTTTAAGTCCAGTGCAGGGCTAGAGTTGCAGAATAATCCTTCATGAATAGACCGATAGGTGTTTGCATTACACAAAACTCGAGAAATCTCAGAATTTCCAGCGCATACAAATTGTATGCTTTTTACTACTTTTATATAGTAGTGCTTTCTTTCTGTCTCAGTGTGGCAAAAAAAAAGAGACAGATTATTCGGTCTAATCATATATTAATATACATTTAGAAAAATAAATGTTGATTTGAAAACTGGATTTTTAAGAAGATTTATAGAAGTCAAATGGACTATAACAAAAAATGATCTGTTTATATCCTCTGACATGCTAACATAGAATCGTCCAACTTCCCATTGTTTTTGCAGGATACTATACAAACCTCCACAAAGAGATTTCCTTCGGGTTTATGTCCATTCTTGATTGCTCAACCGGGTTTCTCTTAACATTGATTTGATATGGTTATAAAGTATACTTAGTACTTCTGTTGATGTTAATGTAATTCTTGCTCGTGTATTATTTAAAATTGCAAAACCACCAACAACTGTGATTAAGAAATTCTGAGTTGCACTTATGTACAAATGAATCAATCCTTCAGAGGCGATAAATACATTATCATTACGAGAGGTGTCAACTTTACGAAATGTCAATTTCTCTAATGGCAGTGGATAATTCCCTTTTCATGTAGTTTTTCTTCTTCTTTCCACTATCAACGAAAAGGGTTTTAACCGGACTTGACTATGAATAACACTGAAGGTATCTTGTATTAAGAAACAGGAACCTATGATCAGCCCGTTTGGGTTTTTTTCGGTAGGGTCCGTGTTGTTCATCTTTTTAGTTTTCTGTGGGTTTTTTCCTCCGTCTTCGATCAGTGTCTTGTACCCCAGGTTGCCTGTGTTTGTGAATTGTCAATTCCTGTTTGTCCCATCGATTTTCTATTAACCTTTAATGTCAAATTAAGTGTCTTTGCTGACTCTTCTTACTGGGTAGAGTCTGGTGTTTATTGACGCCACGTGCACGATATAGCTGAAAAATCTGATGTTTATTGAAACTAAAAAAAAAAGTTTATAACAACTCCTTTAATAAATGCCTTAAATAACATGATAAGAATAAATAAATAATGACATTCTAATACAATGACAATAAATGAAATACGTTTTTATCTGAAGTCTGGTATTTTACCTATTGTTTATTAATAAACACTCTCTATATAACCTACTTCCCAATACTGGTTTGGTATATGCCTTAACATAAGTTGGATCATTGAATCAAATATTTGTAACTCATTTCTGGTTTTTGATTAGTATATTGTCAAATATTTGAAACAGTATTTCACTTATATCTTAAAATTGTCAAAATATTTTACTACTTACAAATTAAAGCACTGTATCACATAAAAACAATTAATTTAGAAATATTGTGAATAATTAATTCCATCGAAATTGTTAAACACTTATGAAACTTTTGTTTCCAGAATACTTTTCAGCTTGAAACACATAATGTTCTTATTTATGTTCGTGGAGCGTTTCCAATGCCAAGAACTGTCTTGTATGAACCCATTCCATACTTGCCAACTGAAACATAAAATACATTCAATACAAACTACAGAAGTAGAGGAAGGCTAGTCATAAATTATCTTGTAAAAATAATTATTTTGATTGTCAATCATTCCTTGGAGAATCAGATGTGAAATATAGACCGACAATGACGATTGATTGATTGATTGGTGTTTAACAATGACGATGACGGTTGCCATCAATAATGAAAGTAAAATATACGGGCCACTCATTGGAACCCCCTTGATATATATGTAAGATCTGGAATCTCCGTAGTTTGATACGAAAAGGGACTAATAAAATTCAAAACTTAGGAAGGAATGAATGAGTGTCTCGTGATGGATGATGGATGAATGCCAAGCTCATTACATGGAAAATACAACAGTTTATAAGCAGTGCTGGTTGATGGCACGTGTTAATGCATACATTCCCGAGCCTATACATTACAGCCCATCTCAGTAACTTTTCTTTATCTATATGATATACATGTTCTCGTCATGATAATAGCTGAAATACTTCTCACTTGAAGTAACTTGGTATTGGTGGCGGTTATCGTGCCCCAACCCACATATTTGCTCAGCGCGTTCGGGACCAGAAGGCAGATAACTTATGCACTCTCGATGAGGGTTGTCAGATTATAAGGCGAACATCCTAACCGTTGACAATATGGGTAACGTGTTTTGTCTCGCTCCTTATATTTTAAGAACTTTTTTTTTTGTAGATTTCGGAATAAAAGAATGAATATTGCAGCCGCTACAAAAGGCTATTCAACTATTCACTCTTTTCCAATAGTAGTTAAAAATCTTTAACCTGGTTGCTCCATCCCTCTTTCATTTCTGTATATTTTTAGACCCGTTCTTTTTCCTCAAAAGTACATATACCATTAACAGTATAATATAGAAGGGGTCATCGTGATCGTGATGGTATGGTAGCTGGATTTACAACTACCTATGCAAGCAGTGCCTATCACCACTAACGTTGTGAGTTCGAACCCCGCTCATGCGATATGTACTCGATACAACATTATGTGATAAAGTTTGTCAGTGACTTGTGGCAGGTCGGTGGTTTTCTCCGGGTACTCCGGTTTCCTCCACCAATAAAACTGACCGCCACGATATAAATGAAATATTGTTGAAAGTGGCGTTAAACACCATAACCCTAACCCTATAATATACAATATTTTTATTTACAAACTTACAGCTTGTTGGCTTTGGTCTATCAATCAACCAATATCGGAAACCTTCTTTTGCCCTGCCGTTGAATGAATTGTGGATGAGACTTTTATTGATGCCATTCCTTGGTCTCGTTTCCATGTAGTCTACAGACACTCTACCACCAAGTCCATCTAAAACCAGATTGTCAAATGATCGATGTGTAAAGAGGACATTAGACTTGTTGGTGCTGTCTGTAATAATATCGTAACCATGGAGATTGCTAAATAAATTTATTCATTGAAAATAGCAACCACCACCAGACAGCTGGTAGACAACTACGTCAAGCGCATTGTGTTAAAGAAACAAAACTGGCAGCATTCAAAAACACAAACAACATACATTGGGGGGAAATTTTGAGAATTTTCATAATCATCTGAATCATTTTTGCTTTAGAATAGAAATATCTTATAATATTAGAATAACTTTTGCGTTTTCTTCTTTTATAATGAAATGTACAGCCTTTCATTTGCATAAATTAGTCAAATTGAAATTGGGTTAACTGTTTTCAAAAATACACTGTCAAAACATGTATTTCAGATACTTTTTTTTAAAAGCAAAAATGAATGCATTAATGAAAAACGTGAGGGTTTTTTTTACCAAAACACTTGAAGTATTCAACACTAAAGCACATTTAGTTTTTCATTCATTGTTCCACACTTCAAATGTTTTGGATAAAAGCGGTGTTTCCATTAAAACACTCATTTGTGATTTTAAAGTGTGTTTAATTTTTGCTTAAATCTGTTTTCATTGTTGTTTTCGCTTAAATAGCGAAACGCGAAATGGCCTCTCATGGCTTCTCTAGATCTGGGACCTACTTTAAATATATTAATATCCCCGGGAACAGTTGGTGTACTTGTGTCGTATACATATTTATCATTCAATAATTCTATTCTTACTAGAATTTATTAATAACTCGTAATCCGATTGGATATCGTCACTCATTCTACGTCATTCGAAAGGAATTTATAAATCAATATTTCCGTTTGCCGGACTACCTCCCTCCCCCCCCCCCCCCCCCCCCCCCGGTCATTCCACGCGTATAAATCTACGAGCAATGATACTAAGGGGATCTGCTGTAAGGATCTGCCATCTTGAAAATATGAAACATGTCATATTTACAAAAATACACAAAAATAATTAAAAAACTTACCTTCAAAACTTATTTTAGTTAAATCGTATCAGACTTGAAGCGTACACGAAGCCAAATAACGTCTATCCTTTACGTTTCAAACTGGAAGTCTTCATATGACGTCAATGACGTCATGTTGGTTATGTTCCAAAGTCGCCAATAACATTTCGCAGATTTTTTTCAGTTTACAATCGTATGTGTATTGTATACATGTCCATTGTTTGAGGCTCTCCTCGGGTATTTCTTTAATAGTATTTAGCGTCGAAAACAAACACGATGTCCAAGAATAAGAAGTATAAGGATTAAACACTGTGTTTTTAGGAAATTATGTATTCGGACTTTATTCAGTTTGTGAGTGAGCTGCCGGAGTTTATACATAGATAATTTCCTAAAAACACAGTGTTTAATCCTATAATAATACTTACCCATCATATCATTTGGTCGTACGTTTGGGCCCATTGGAACACCGGTCTGCAAATAAATGAAAATGAAGTCGCTACATGTTAATTAATAATAGGACAAAATATTACACTTTTGATTCAAAATAAAAATAGAATTCGTGGATACAATTCTGAAATGTGTACAGGAATCAAACAAATCAAAATGTGGTTCCTGTATCCTCCATTGTATCAGTTATTATGAGTTGTATTGATCTGATCGTCATTGTTCATGGTTAGCTAACACAAGTCACATCTTACGAGTTCGGCATGTTTTGCATATAACCGAAGGAGTCGTCGTGGTCGTGATCGTATGGTAGTTGGATTTACAACTACCTGTGCAATCAGTGCCTATCACCAATAATGTTGTGCGCTCGAACCCCGTTCATGGCGAGGTGTACTCGATACAACATTATGTGATAAAGTTTTCAGTGACTTGCGGCAGGTCGGTGGTTTTCTCCGTGTACTCCAGTTTCCTCCACCAATAAAACTGACCGCCACGATATAACTGAATTATTGTTGAAAGTGACACTAAACACCATAACCATAACCTTATCAAATATGACTCTGTAATAAAAAAATTAAAAAAAGATTATTTACTTAATAGATACTAGTATGGTGTTGGGTTTTTTCCAACATTCGTTTTTTAAGTTATAGTCAAGCCATGTTATGCATCAGATAATAAAGTTTACGCTTCATGTCTATTTTTAACTCTAATATACAGACATTTACATACATTAGATAGATTATATTTACTTACTCTTTGTCGACACTTTGACCAGTGGTCTGTGTTTCCTTTTGGTTGACGAATTGGGTCGTATCTTGACCAAAATGTCATGCTGTAACATAAAACAAATATATCGTTCAAAACGTTGCTCTTGTGTACCATGAAAAGTCACAGATATAGTAGTACTCGTTTAAATAATATACAATTACATTGTAGTATGGCCTTCACTGATGGAAAATATCTAATTTCGAAAGAGTTATTTCACTCAGCCATTCGGGCTTCGGGAAATAACCCCTTCTCAAATTGATAATTATGGAAATAAACTTGTCATGAAGGCCATACTATCGTTATACTGCACTAACTGACTAAGCACAGAGAAGCACCATACGAATGTTAAAGGATAGGTTTGGTTTGGTTTTGGTTTTATGGTTTTTAACGCAACTTTCAACAATATTTCAGGTATATCGTGGCGGTCAGTTTTATTGGTGGAGGAAGCCGGAGGACCCGGAGAAAACCACCGACCTGTCGCAAGTCACAGACATACTTTATCACATAATGTTGTACTCCTCGACCTGAGCGGGAGTCGAACCCACAACATCAGTGGTGATTGGCACCGATTGCATAGGTAGTTGTAAACTACCATACTATCACGGCCACGACGACCCCGTAAAACTAAAAGGATAGAAATGTGCGTTTGTTTTGCATGCATTGTGCAAATAACCAATGATTAATTTTCAGTTAACATTTCAATACAATAATCAACAAATTAAATTGTGTCAGATAATTATAGGGTTTTATTCACGTTTCATTGCAATGGATATTGGAATTATTCACAAACCTAGACCGAAGTATTCCGTCCATAATGGCTTTCGTCGGCCGAAATAACAGTTATTTGTTCAACGTGCAGTTTCGCGCCAAATTCAAACAATTATTTTTCACCACGTGCATATTCCCTAACAGTTATTAGAGCTACGTGTCGCGGGAATAATTAGTTTTTGCTAGACACCTACAAAAAGGTAAAATAACTTTTATTTCTTACAATACTTTACTGTTGTAAAATATAGTCTTATCTGTTTCGACGTATGTCGTGCATGCAATATTTAATAGGGGTGTTATGGTGTTTAACGCCGATTTCAATAATTCAGTTATATTATTACCAAATTTGATAGGTAAGCCATTTATTTATTTCTTATCAGAATTCTTTGAAAAATTGATATGTTTTAATTTAATACATGTGTTTTAATATAATGTTAACTTTTCTTTATTTAAGTCTCGTAAATTATCACAAATAGAAATAAAATCCGTTACGCTATCGAATCCCGGACACGCCAGGATATCGTGGCGGTCAGTTTTACTTTGGTGGAGGAAACCGGAGTACCCGGAGTAAACCACCGACCAGTCGCAATTCACTGACAAACTTTATCACACAATGTTGTATCGAGTACACCTCACAACGAGCGGGATTCGAACTCACAACTAGTGAAATCCAACAACTATACGATCACGACCATGACGACCCCTAGGTTTTACGGTCATGAAACTTTTAAGCATAAGTATATACTCTTATTGAACAAAAAATAGCCAATCAAAACATTGCATCAAATGAATATTTTAATAGAATGGGGAAGTGAAGTCCGTGTTACTATATCAGATTGTGGTTGAAATTTGAACAATTAGAATATCGTGTTCCCGACACGAATTATTTTGTTGTTGTTTTTAACCTTAAAAAAATGAGCAACGCTTTGGATTTTCTATATATTATGATGGTAAAAGTATGTGCATTTCCCACCTAACTTTAGCTGCAGACAAGTATACAATTATATAATACATAGATCTCACCAGGGGTTTGATTCTTTTCTTGTCTGACGTACATCTAAATCTGTTTTGTGTTTCGAATTTAATATTCAATGGAATTGATCTTTTAAAATTAAATTAAAATCCCACAAAAGACCCACTGTCACATAAATTGAAAATTTTCTTATTCACCTGTTTTCCCCTTGTCTGTAAATTTCAATCGGAGATCACACGATTCTTTATACGACACTTTCCTTTAGTGTTATATTTAAGAAATAATTCTCGGATGCCGGGCTCTATGCTTATTTTAACATGGGTAGGCATTATATTTGTCAAGATTTTACACCTCGATGCCGGGCTCGTACGCTCGGTGTAAAATAATGACAAATATAATGCCTACCCATGTTAAAATAAGCATAGAGCCCGGCATCCGAGAATTATTTCGATTCTAACAGGGCATTTACGGTAATTTTATGCCTTCAAGCGTACCGAGGTTATTTTGGGCGCTGTATCAATTACCTCCGGCTATTATTTACAAGAATATATAACGCTACAGAAACGTTATAGAAATTGATAACGATGAAAAATTAGTTTCATCTGATTTAAGAAATAATTATCTCATGGCATGCTTTATGCTCATTTTATGACCATGGTGAATACAAACATAAACATTCTAGAATTGTTTCTTGACATATGACTTTTTCCGGAAAAAATACTTAAGACAACCATCTATCGACTTTGACTTTTGTAATTTGTCGTCATCCGGTGACGTACAATGTAGTTTACAAGGAACGCTGCACTCGTCGCAACTTCGACTGATTCCGTACCTTCATCAAACCTCGTCCCACTCGTCGCAACTTCGGCTGATTCCGTACCTTCATCATACCTCGTCCGTATCACGTGGAACTACTTTCGGAAATCTTCAATGAAGGAGGTATTAAAATAATTTCACTTTCGAATATTCGTCCAATAATAATATATTTTCATTCGTCGCAATGTCGGCTGATTCCATACCTTCATCAAAGACCAATATTTTTCAAAACAAACTCATCTATTGTCGCCATTTTAGAACTTATTCGCGGTGCGCAATGTTTGATTGAAGTGATACGGTCTTCCGGCGAAGAAATGTGACGCGCATGCGCGTAGACGCATATCAAATACCGTATTATAGCCGAGGTATTGAGGGAGAGAAGCGGACTCACCCGAGGTTTGCCGATTGACCTCGTCCGTATTACGATAGCTCCCATTGGAACTACTTTCGGAAATCTTCAATGAAGGAGGTATTAAAATAATTTCACTTTCGAATATTCGTCCAATAATAATATATTTTCATTCGTCGCAATGTCGGCTGATTCCGTACCTTCATCAAAGACCAATATTTTGTCAAAGCAAACTATAATACACTCATCTATTGTCGCCATTTTAGAACTTATTCGCGGTGCACAATGTTTGATTGAAGTGATACGGTCTTTCGGCGAAGAAATGTAACGCGTAGACGCATATCAAATACCGTATTACAGCCGAGGTATTGAGGAAGCGAAGCGGACTCATCCGAGGTTTGCCGATTGAGGAACGCTGGTGACATATTGACACAAGCTGGTTACTGATTTATTTTACGATTTTGTGGACATTTTACTTGTTTAAGTAGCTAAATGCAAAATGCCATCAAATTGGAAAATATCAGTAACTTAATTACATCACCGTCTAGTTATCAATGTAGGAAAAGTATGACATGAAGGTTAGTGGATTTTGTTATGTTAAGCATTTCCATTATATTTCCTACTAGAATCGAAATAATTCATGGAAGAGATAGTTTGTATAACAGAGGTAACATTATTTTCGTTTAAGTTAGTCATTACTTTTCTGTAATTCATCGTAGAATGCGAAATTGTCATTCGGGGAGGTAATCGGAACAGCCAAATCATTCATATCCATAAGGCCGCATTGATTTACAAAATTATTGTAAATGCCATATTAGAATCGAAATAATTCTCCCATGTCATGTTTTATGCTCATTGTGTATATTTATTATTTTTATTCTTTTAATTTAACATGCATAAAGTACAAATATGCAAAATACACTGTCGATTAGATATATGCCTTCTGCACATGTGCTTAGGGTGTTCGGTGCTATTTAGAGCCCTCTATTGTTTTCAAAGCTAAAGTAGCACGCCATGTTAGAATATACAATTATAGCTTTTGTATGAGGTCGATACGTGGTTATATCGACCAAACAGAAGTATATCGACTGAGGACGTAGTCCGAGATCGATATACTTCTGTTGGTCGATATAAACCACGTATCGACCTCATATAAAAGCTACAATTGTTATATTATTAATACACATTATTGACAAATATAAGGAAAATTTAGCAGGAATTAAAAATATTTGTCCAATGCTTAACTTTTGATTTCTGTATATATATCACTGCATTTATTTTTATGGATTTTGGGAAAATTTATGTTTATTTTTAGTAACGTGCTGTATGACCGTGCAATCTGCTATTTTCTATATTACTAAAATTTTGGGAAAATTTATGTTTATTTTTAGTAACGTGCTGTATGTATGACCGTGCAATCTGCTATTTTCTATATAACAAAAATCGTTGACAGTGCAACCTTTGTTTATACAGTATATCATGTGATTTGGTATCTACCAATCAAATTTTAAGAACGATATCAGATTAATAATATAAAATCATATATGTCGAATAGTCTATACTATAACACGTTTGAAACCCACCACATGCAAGAAAATATCGCATTCACTAACTGAAGAATTTCTCATGTTCTCTATAAATGCTATGTGCCTGAAGTTAGTATAGATTATTCGTTGGTTTAACGTCTAGTGAGTGGTATTTTGGCCATATTGCTGATGAGAACGCGATTATGAAAACAAAATTAGGTAGGTTATCAGGTGTACCAAGATGGAACATAATTTCTTTGAATGTAAACCAAACTGGTGGTACAATGATCAACATGCTCGCCTCGAGTGTGGTAGATCGTAGGTTCAAGCTCCGGTCGGGTCACACAAAAGACAGTCAATTGGTATTTGCTGCTTCTCCGCTAAGCATGTAGTATCAAGTTATGAAAGCAAAGACTTGATAGGCTTGGAATCTGGACAGTGTGTCCAAATGAAGCTACAAGACTATCCATGGAGTGTTGTTTCAGTGCGTTAGCACTATTAAATCCAGCTAAGCGTGTTGGTCTAGTACAAAGCGGACATCTTCATTATTTTATCGAATGTAACTTGTTCTTGCCTTGATATAACTGAAATATTGCTCACCTGGTGTTAAATAACGATCACTCAATCACTCTATGAATGTATATTATAGTGTTACTATTGTATTTATTGTACAGTATATATACAGTATATATCTATACCCAAACCTATTATTGTAATGAACACTTCAAAATGTTCCTAAAATTTTAATGTCCTTATTTTGACCTCGTGAAATATTTATATATCTTATTATCTGACCTACACAAAGCTTTGCAAACCATACTTAAATTCAACAGAACTCATTTAAAATATAACATGTTTAAATCTCCATTCAATTGGGGAATGCTTCAACTGATTAAAAAATTAATGAACCACAAAATGTTATTTAAACTTTAAAAGTATAAAGTAATTTACATTATCATTATATATCAATTCATATGTCTATGTCCTTTACCCTTATATACATGTATATAAAAAAACATGCTACCGACAGCTGATCGTTCCAGCGACATTCTCCTGACATTAATGTCTCTATAGAAATATTCAAAAAAGTACGATGAAATACCTAAAATTTTATTTCCTCCCCAAATAGTATATGCACATTGATTGATTGGTGTTTAACGCCAACTTTAGCAGTAATTCACGCCATATAACAACTTATCTTTCAAACTAAGACCGATAAAACGGTTATAGCGAAATTGAACAAGTCAGACTTTACAAGAGAGCCGTTTATTCGACAGATTAACCGGTATATATAGAACGATATAGTTTGGGAGAAATCATTGGACATTTATAAATGTATCTTTTTCTCGATTAAACCAGGGTCTTTTGACTTGAAAAATCTAGCACTGACGGTATTGTTATCTATTTTGAATATAATTATTAGAAAATCTCAAATTGATCATATAATTATCTATTTTTTCAATAAATACAAAATAATTATTTTACATTATGTACATTGTACATTCCTAAAATTATAATACTGCCATATCAACTGTCAGATGTAGAACAACAATCAACGAACTGTGCCTACACTTTTGATTTTCACCTGAGGGTTTTTTGACATTTCCATGCCAAGTTCACTCTCCTCGTCGGTGGTGCAATTGTTTGCGTGCTCGCCTCATGTGCGGTAGATCGTGGGCTCAAGCCCCGTTCGGGTCAAACCAAAGACTATAAAATTGGCATTTGTTGCTTCTCCGCTAAGCATGCAGCATTAAGGAGAAAGAGCAAATACTGATTGGCTCGGAATCAGGATAATGTGTCCGAGTGGGGCGACATGTCTATCCGTGGACTGTTGTTTCAGTGAGCTAGCACTATAAAAATCCAACCAAGCGTGTTGGTCTAGTACAAAGCGGACCTCATCATCATTTCATTGAAAATTAACTTGTTCTCGCCATGATATAGCTGAAAAATTGCTGAGTTGGCGTTAGACAATAATCACTCAGTCACTCACGCATCCACCTCTTTTTCATATTAAATAATATTTAAATATTATTTTATCTTACCTGTTCATACGTTCAAATGAAATCCGTGTCTCCATTTTTTTTTAACTAATTAATAATTATGTATCACATGTTGAAATTCCCACAACAATAAATTTGACAATAATAAGTGTTTTAAGTGTTGATTGACAACACGATGAGGACACCCATGGGTGGGGTATAATAGATTACAGGTAAATTTTAGATCTTTAAATACAAGACAATTGGTATTACGTGTATATCATTGTAAAATATTTACTCCGTTGTAACAAAAAAAGGTTATTAAAAGGACTAAATTTCTCTGTCATTCTCAATAGAGAATACGCTTAGGCGAGGTGCACTCGATACAACATTATGTGATGAAGTTTGTCAGTGACTTGCGGCAGGACGGTGGTTTACTCCGGGTACACCGGTTTACTCCACCAATAAAACTGACCTCCACGATATAGCTGAAATATTGTTGAAAGTGGCCAAACCGGGGCTCGGGTGGCTCAATGAGTTAGGTAGTTGGATTACCTAACAACTCGTACAAGTTTCTCACCAATACGGCGTGGATTCGCGCCGGGCTTTGTAAATTACACAAAAGGGTGCACTCGACTAGCAGCCGCAAGTGATAAAGGTTACCAGTTGCTTGCCCATGGTCGGTGGTTCTCTCCGGGTACTCCGGCTTCTTCCACCACTAAAACTGGTCGCCATGATATACCTGAAATATTGTTGAAAGTGGCGTTAAACACCAGAATTCAAATTCAAATTCAAATTCCAAACCAAACCAAACCAATCAAATAATTGTACTTAAGTATCTTGACGAGAGATCCGTGTATTTGTTACTTTCTATTGTTACTTTGGTTGTGGCGTTAAGCACCGTAATCTTAACCCCCCTAACCCTCAATAGCGAATAAATACCACCAAAATTAGTATTCAGAATAGATATGACTCCTGTGCAACAGAGGGGAGGGGATAACTACAAGATACGCTAGGCAATTCAAGCAGCTAAAGACTGCATTCTTTTAAGAAAAATCAAAACGCATTTCAGAATATGGAGTTGTTGAAGTGAACACCTTGAATGGGTCAGTACAGTGAGTGAGTGAGTGATTGTAGTTTAACGCCAAGTAAGTAATATCAATGCGACATTGGCGAGAACATTTTATATGTCGATGAAATGATGTTTATTTTTTAATAAACTAACACGCTTAGTTGGATATTTATAGTGCTAGCTCACTGAAACAACAGTCCGCGGGCATATATGTTGCTCCACTCGGATTATTTAAGAACCCCCCACGGAGATGCATCAAATAATACCAATTTTATAGTCTTTGGTTTAGCACGAACCGGGCTCGAACCCACGATATATCGTACTCGAACCCACGATATATCGTACTCTAACCCACGATATATCGTACTCGAACCCACGATATATCGTACTCGAACCCACGATATATCGTACTCTAACCCACGATATATCGTACTCTAACCCACGATATATCGTACTCGAACCCACGATATATCGTACTCTAACCCACGATATATCGTACTCTAACCCACGATATATCGTACTCGAACCCACGATATATCGTACTCTAACCCACGATATATCGTACTCGAACCCACGATATATCGTACTCTAACCCACGATATATCGTACTCTAACCCACGATATATCGTACTCTAACCCACGATATATCGTACTCTAACCCACGATATATCGTACTCGAACCCATGATATATCGTACTCTAACCCACGATATATCGTACTCTAACCCACGATATATCGTACTCTAACCCACGATATATCGTACTCTAACCCACGATATATCGTACTCTAACCCACGATATAGCGTACTCTAACCCACGATATATCGTACTCTAACCCACGATATATCGTACTCTAACCCACGATATATCGTACTCTAACCCACGATATATCGTACTCTAACCCACGATATATCGTACTCTAACCCACGATATATCGTACTCTAACCCACGATATATCGTACTCTAACCCACGATATATCGTACTCTAACCCACGATATATCGTACTCGAACCCACGATATATCGTACTCGAGGCGATCGCGATAACCATAACACCTTGGTTTTTTTTTCATAAACTGATATTTCCTAAGACGGTTGTTATATACAATAATATTTTAATGACACCCTTAATATAACTTATTATGCTTTATGGTCATGATGATACTTTTAAACAAAAAGTGTGTACTCTTATTTGAAAAAATAGTCATCGGTGCATTGCACCAAATGAATATTTTGTCAGTCTGAATGGAAAATATTGGAGTGCCGAGTATGAAAATAGCATTCGTACATTTGAAGAAATTTCTGACGACGGACACGGAATGACTGAGCGACAAATTTCACATGGCCGTTGACCATGTGAGCTGAAAAACAGAATAATGAGATATTTCTGTTGTAATTTGGACATAATAATTAAAAAAAACTGTTAAAAAACATTTTGAAGTCATATTAAAATTACTGAACTTATCTGGTTAAAAACTGTTAAAAATATTATGTTTTGATCTTACCTTCTTCTGCAAGTTGCTTTCGCCGCTCAATTGTGAGAGAAAATGATTAAAGTCTATATGTATATATAAGTGTTATAAAAGTATTTGAATTGTTAAAATTTAAAAGTTGTTCAGTTAATGGGATATTATCAGAAATAAATAGATTATTTACTTATAGAACAATTTATCATTTCTATAAAGATTTCAAATTGTGTTTTAAGTTAAGGTTATATCTTTATTTCTAAAGGTATATTTGTATATAACATTCAGACCAGGTTTAACAATTTCTACAAACCATATTCAACAAATTTAAATGCATATTATATTTAATATTTGTTTGAAGTATACTGGTGATTTTTTTTCTTTTTATCGGAATTCAATATTATTGTATACTTTCCTATTAACTAATTATTTACAGTGGGGGTAGACATATAGATTCTTATTCTGATACTAGTGGATTAATTACACTCGAAAATTTAACCAGCTTTAGCAAGAGTTTTAACATTTTTAAATTTGACTATCGAGAGTGAAAAAATACCGCGATTCACTTGTAGCAGGAGAATCTGTTTCTACTATAACCAAAACGTCAACAATAGTTAGTTGTTTTAATATCCCTCGTTACTGACCGTCGAAAAGAAATTTAACCAAACCACAGGCACTCGTAGCACGGAATTACCTCCTCCCCTTCTTTTTTTTAACTTTCTGTTTACATATTTATTTTCAATAAACAAATTCTTTACTATTTCATCTCTTTTTTCCTCTATTTATCGTGTTCGTGTCCATATATCTATACAGTTTTATGGTAGCAACAGCTTGCGCATATGTAAATAGAAAGTTACCAAAAGGAGGGGGATGGGTAATTCCGTATCACGAGCATCTGTGAACCAAACTGGTTAAACACGATAAGAATAGAAAGAAATGTCAAAAGGTACCTGTATCTACAGGTCTGTAAATAGAAAGCATGCAACTGCTAAGTTTACAGATCAAATGTATGTTTATTATCTATGTAAAAGATAATAGCTGTAGAATGGTTTTAAACAGTTTTGAACATAAACTGGAGGTTTAAAAACAACATGACAAAACTAATGCAAATCCTGTTAGTGTAACACCTATAAGACTGAGTGTGTCTTCCTGAAGCGATGTGTTTGTAATCTGTGTCGTGCATGGTTTTGAAGATACTCAAGTTCCATGGGGAAAAATATGGACTAATCAAATGTTAACAGACGGATAATGATGTTCTTGTTTGATTATCGCTTCGTTTGTTGAATCATATAAGAAAATTAAAGACACCCTGTACACTTTTATAATTACAAAAATGCTAAATTATTCAGGAAGAACCGCCAGTAATTCTGGTGATTTTCTTGTGAATAACAGCCGTATACTTATCTAAAAATGTAGAACTAAATATTTTTCCTAAAATAAATCATATTTTATCATATTTGAAGGTATAATTATCGTGGACATTGGATCGTTTTTGAAAACGAGTGCCAATTGCAAACATGTATATAATTTACCATTCGAGTAAACCTTGCTTTGAATGTCAAGGCTATATAAATAACAACATTCTGAAATGACATTGAAATAGGAGAATTTAAAAAAAGATCCATCCTCCCACACAAATCTTAAATGTATCATTCTTCATTGCATAACAAGACAGACAATAAACAAAGAACACAAAAATATAAATAAAAAAGATGTATTAGTGTTTAACGTCACTTTAAAAAAAATCATTGTGTCGAAGCCGAAAGGACCTACTATTTTAGTCGAATTATCCGAGTTTTCGATATTTCAAAGTAAATTTATCCAACAATTGCCAAGAACGCACATATATCCAGGAAAACGATTTTGTATCTGAGTTCAAGGTCACGGATTTCGACTGTAGTTTTATTGATGGCGGAAACCGCAGTACCCGAAGATTGAAACTCACTAACCCTTTAGCATAGACTAATTAAATTACCTCAAACTGTGTTATATCTCTTCGTTCGAAGAATAGTATCTTATGAGCCAGGGGGCAGAACTCGTCAGTTTATCTCTGTCATACAAAGTACAACTCGACACGAGCGAAAATCGAACACCCATTTTTCTACCTTGTAGACCCTCACACCTTAAACATGTATCTATGATCTTGTTAAGTAAGCAATAAATGTATTATATATTACCATATTAAATAAAACACATGGTTACATTGTTTCACTTAAACAATAGACTTTAATAAGATACCTTAACTTCTTTTGTAATGTTTTAGTTAAAGTAGTGACGTACGCTTGAAACTCTATTTAAATGACAAAAGAATTTGATTGCTGTTCTTGTCATCTTTCAAAAGCTATAAGTAAAACCATTGTATATTGTACATTATTCGTTTAAAATATTTCTACATGTGTTCCAAAACAAATAAATATATGTTGTATTAAATTATCGGTGGTGTCACGGTCGGGTCAAACCAAAGATTATAAAACTGGCATTTGCTACTTCTCCGTTAATAGACACTGCAGCATAAAGGAGTAAGAACAGATAATGGTTGGCTCGGAATCAGGATAATTTGTCCGAGTGGAGTGACATGTCTACACTATAAAGACCCAATTAAGCATGTTGGTCCAAAAGAACGCATTTCATTGAATGGTGTTTATTCTTGTCATGATTTAGCTGAAAAATTGTTCATTTGGCGCTAAATAACAACCACTCGCTCCCTATTAAATTAAAATACTGGGGCGGTGTTCTCGAAAGTGTCTTAGGATTAAGACATGTCCTAAGACCATCTTAGGACAAATCTTAGTCCCAAGTCGTGTTCTCCATGTCCTAACTTAGGACATGTCGCAAAATGTGTCTTAACTTTAGGACATCTATGGAGGTGTCTTAAGATGGTCCTAACCCCGAAATTGTAATGTAATTTGATATTTTGTATCAAAAGCGGACTCTAAGTTGTAGAACATGATTGATATACACCTTTATACTGTTTTTAAATCTAAATAAGTAAATTAACAATGATTTTTCTATTATAATTTAAACGGCGCACGAGATATCTTTTGTTCATCTTTAATCAGTAATTCATTGAAAATTTGAAATCAGCTCACTCGAATGTAACCACACAAAAAATAACGGTAATGACTGTACTTCATTAAAAAAAGTGGTACACATTAGTTATATATCGTATACAGAACTACGTATATAGATAACTGCAAATTAAAGAAAACAAGAAACAGACTCATGGGATGCAGCGTAATAAATGAAATTGAAAAAAAATCTTTATTTACAACGAGTATATTTTATTATGAGTATTTTTATGAAGGGTTTGCTATATATTAATATATTTTATAATATTTTTCTAATAATTGCGTTGACACTTACGACATAGTTAAGACATCCTAAGTTAGAATAGTCTTAAGATAGCTTCGAGATCACTCCTAGGACATGTCCTAAGATGGTCCAAAGACCATCCTAAGAATCACCCTAAGACATATCTTAGGACAAATCTTAGGATACTTCGAAAACACGGCCCCTGGATTCAAAGATTGTTTGTAAAAATAATTCCAATCTATTTGATTTTGCTGATAACAATTAACCATTAATTACTGAACATATTATTTATGAATTTTGATGTTTTACTCTAAAATCGATCATTTTTCATGGATAATTGTTAATATAATACTGCATTAATTACTCAGTGTAACCAAGCGTGATATGTCATTGAAAGGGAGATTGGAAGTTAGGTTCAGATCAACAGACCTCATATATTTTTCACTCAGATGTCATCTGGTAAAATAATTAATTTCTATGGATTTGCAACACTAAGAATGACAGAATACGTAATCGTTTGCATGTATCTTCACCATAAATTTCTACCAATTTCAGTATTCTAAAACATAAAACGTTTAAATCCAGCACCAAATAGTTAATCGTTACTATATATAGATGTATTAGACAGCAACATGTTTCTTTTTTTTATCTATGCAAATTTAACACAATTTGTGAAAACAATTTATAAGACGTACATTTGTGTATTCGGTAAATAGTTGAAATTAAGAGGCAGTACTAATCTAGCGCTAAAGCTATAACTATCTAGTAATTAACCGAACCTCCACCTTCCAAGACTATACTTCGTCTGAAATTATAGCAAAATAGTTATGTCATAAGACAATAAGAATTAGCTGTTTCAAGCATATCGTTTAGTGATACACCTATACTTCTAATGCTTTTGAGATGGATGCACCACGAAATGAATGTGTAGAAAATTTTGAAATATCTATTCCAGACAAAAACAAAACTTGCTTTAGCCATCTAGCTAAAGTACAAGAAGTTACTGCTTTAAACGTCTTGAAAGAAACAAACAATCTATTAGACTTTCTTAAGTTATGAGTTCTATCAATATACACATTGAGAGTATGAAAAACACAAAGTTCTTTTTTTTTTATCAAATTTGTATAAAACAACTTTAGGTAAAGACACTCCAGGTCTTGAAGTTTTTAAAAGCTGCTGTATTTGAAAAAACATATTTATAAAAAAATTGTTGACATATAATTAGTATCTAGAGCTGAAATGAATAAAATGAGCAGAAGAAAGTCCTGAACGGAAGGTAGAGTCCGAAACACCAATCCTTTCACCTCTTGCTATTGCTAATTGCAAAACAAAATATTACCTATCCCCATATTTTTCTTTCTTTCGATGAACATATTGGTCATTAAATGCTATGTCAAAAATGTCCTCATAAAAATAGCTGTTTTAGTAAAAATAAAATGTCTAAATTAGACAACTGAAAACATGATAGTCTCTCTATCTATAAATTAATATGCACCATCGAGAGATTAAAAAAGAATAAACACAACAGGAATACATTGATTGTTACAAAACATTTTCAAATAAAAAAAAAAAAAACCCAACATATAGAAATACATGTAATGACAACATTTCGCTCGACACAACTCGGCTGATTCCAGTTCTTCCATCAGGATCTATAGAAGAGGAGCGGATTTACCCGATGTTTGCCGAATGGACAACTTTTGTATCTGAAAATCTTATAACTTTAGCAATGTTTGAACGTTATATGTTTTGCATGCATCATATTGGGGTTAGGGTTATTGTGTTTAACGCCACTTTCAATAATATTTCGTGGCGATCAGTTTTATTGGTGGAGGAACCGGAGTACTCATAGAAAACCATCGACCTATCGTAAGTCAGTGGCAACTTTATCACTTAATGCTGTATCGCATGAGCGGGATTCAAACTCACAACTTAGTTATGATAGGCATTGATTGCATCGCATTACTACTATAATATGCATAAATAAAATTACTGAAAGATATTTTGATGGTGTCTTTAACAAATAAAAAAAATAATTTAATGATTCGTGATCTATTTACATTCATTCTTTAATTTGGTGTCATTCAAATCAAATTATAGGTTATTATTGCCCCATACAGAACTTAAAATATACATGTAAGCTTCAATTTAGTTCAATCAAATATCTATTAAACAAATTTTGAAGTGGTTGGTTGCATACATATATTTTATATTTTCTACTCAAAAGTTGGTATCTAAAGAGTTTTAGGAAGACTCAATGTTATTAACAATATAGGAAGATATAAATAACATTGCGAGTTCCGTTAGTAATTATAACAATTTTCTATTAATTATGTGTAGTGCGAGAAAAAAAAACTATTTGCCGTTGATCAATTTTTATTCAACTGTCCCATTTAAATTAATTGTATGTTAACAAGAAATGGAGAAAATTCGTTCATTTAATTACAATTTTGAAATCAACATGGAGAAAATTCGTTCATTTAATTACAATTTTGAAATGAACATGCATGAAGTATAGCTTTGATAACTTATTATTATAGGTTTAATGGGTTCACATCTTATCTGGAGTTCCATTGTTCTCTGTTATCATGAATACTTTGAAGAAGGGGGTGAAACTATGTATGTACGGGAACGACAACTTGCTATAATCGTTTTCTCAAGGAGAAAAACTGATATACAGCATGTTTATAACTTGGTAATTGTCGTTTGTGACTCGTTGCAATGTACAGTTTCCCGATCATATTCATTATTTCCGTAGCAATCAATACACAAATCCATGTGACTTTTATCTTTACATTTTATTGCTCGTCACGACATTTGTATCGTCGTTAATCCTACACATACGAGTGGATAGTATAGGAGGGGGTATGGTGTTTAACGCCACTTCCAACAGTATTTCAGCTATATCGTGGCGGTCAGTTCTATTGGTGGAGGAAACCGAAGTTCCCGAGAAAACCACCGACCAGCCGTAAGTCACTGACAAACTTTCTCACATAATGTTGTACAACTGTATCTAGTACTCTTCGCCATGAGCGAGATTCGAACTCACAACGTTAGTGGTGAGGATAGTATAGGAGCTTGATCAATAGTGGGTAATTAACGACAATGCGAATATAGATGAAATATTATTTATCTGCCGTAAAAAAAAAACAATCAACAAATCAGCAAAGCATGCTATATTACATGAAAACTTGTCGTGAGTGACCTTTTTATTGATTATTTAACATATAGGTATTAATTGTATTGTACTTATATAGATTTATAGCGATCAAAACATAAACTCTTCAATAAATAATGTCATTCTATGTTCGAATTATTTGCTTGTATTAAGTTATTATGTCACAATAAAATGAAAAAAAATAATAATACCACACTGTCGGTTGATAGAATTTCAATACCATTTTTATTTACACTTGACATCTGTGTTTCACTGGTATATTTACATTATAAAAGGGTTCATGTCTCTGTTGGTAACAAAATGTAGACTTATTTTCAAATGGGTTTATGCTGTTTTGTGCCACTTTCAACAATATTTCAGTTATATCGTGGCGGTCAGTTTTATTGGTGGAGGAAACCTGGGAAAATAACCGACCTGTCGCAAAGTCACTGACAAACTTCATCACATAATGTTGCATCGAGTGCACCTCGCCATGAACGGGGTTCGAACTCACAACTTTCGAGGTGATAGGCACTTATTTCATAAAGCAGTTGTAAATTCATACGATCACGACCACGACGGCCCACTGTTTAGGATCGTGTGATGAAGTTTCATCTCCTGCACGTGCAACATAAAAAAATGGCATTGATAGATTAAATTAATTTTAATAAAAGGAGTGAAGGTATGAATTTATAATCATTGAATCGCTTAGAAACCAAAGGGTAGTTAGTATAAGTCATTGGCCTACGGGCTCAGGCTTATAAGTATAGCAATTTGTTTGAAGCAGTTTGCTTGTGATAAATATTGTACCAAGCTCATGCCAAAATAACAAATACTACATGAAATACAAATGTACTTGTATTCTCTTAAACTTAATTATTCTATTATAGAAGATAACACAACCACGGGCGCATGCGGTATGGAATCACCCCCTTTTTTCTAACTTTCTATTTTTATAAATTGTATTTATTTTCAATAAAATTTCTGTATTATTTCACCACTTTTATCGTTATTTAATGTGTTCGTGTAGTTATCCATACCATCTTATGATAACATCAACTTGCATATGCCGATATTCTATAGTCATATTATCCATGTATAGAGGAGTCGGCACATAAAAGTTGATGTCACCATAAGGTAAGGCAAGACATGGACACGAAACACGTTAAATAAAGGGAAAAGAGATGAAATAAGAATTTTTTATATTGAAGATAAATGTATATAAAACAGAAAGTTACAAAAATGGGGGGGGGGGGGTAAATTCGATACCACCAGCCCCTGTGAGTGCAACATGAATAATGAATAAAGTGTATTATACTTGGAATGATCAATGAAATATACGACTGAAATGGTTTCTCAATTTTAAGCAGTATACAAAATGGCAATGGTGGTAGTTTTCAAAGAATACAGTTATTTTAACCTTATTTGTATATTAGAAATCATTCAGACTAAGAACCCATTACATCAGAAGATTAAAGTTGATTTTTTTTCAAATAAAAAAAATGAAATTTTGTCGCTATATTTCAATGCTGAATGTAATATACTTACTCAGATGTTCTGGGTCGCTGTTGTAAAACGACATCCATCGTGAAAGGTTAATATAAAATTAATGTTACCCTTGAAAATATATCATTAAAATACTTCCACTACTTCGCTTTTAAACTTTCTAACATTAATTTCCTTAATATCATTTGCAGACTGGGATTAAATGGTTCAAGAGTTGCTATGCGACTTCGAGAGAGCTCGGCTCAGTTATAATCAATGCTCTCCGATTAATAATTCACTTTTATCAACACCTATAACATTTGTCCTAATTCTGTAGTAGATATTTTTTACTTTTTCTCTCGCTTGAAGTTACTCTGGCTTAACAAAATTATTTTAAAATGAATAACAAAATTAATTTTATTTATTATTATTATTATTTGGTTGAAACATACATTAAAATTTAAGAAATTATAATAATAATATAATATTCATTTGTTAAATTGCCAGTTTGGTAATCTTAAAATGCGATTACTTATTGTTCACAAACTATTCCGAAAGGAAAATTGCCCCTACAAAGAACATTGCGTAATACATTTGCTCATATAAAATAACTTATTGAATATAAATGAGATTGTAATTTGTTTTTTGTAAAAATTTATGTGCAGAGAATTTTATCGTATTTGTTGAGGACGAACATTCTATAATATTTCAAACGACGACTTTTCTAATAAAAAAAAAAACAAGCGTCACTTCAAATGTTTTGGAGATCTGCATAACACACTTAGTTGACCCTTGTCCGTTTTCAGTATATCGGTTTTAAAAGCATTGTAATTGAGGGTTTTCCATGCTTCGATTCGGTATGTTTGAATAATACGGGTTTTCCGTGTCTCACTTGGTTGACAATAACGGGTAGAACATATCTTTGTGTTTTCGGTTTCTCTTACGAAATTCTTGTGTATTAATATTGGTTTACCTTTAAAGTTTTTTCGTTTTTCAAGTGGTTGATGTTTCGTGAATTTCCCTGTCATTATTGGTTAGGTTAATTATTGGGAGAATTCGTTTCTCTATTTGGCTGAAATTACGAGTGGTTGACTATTGGGAGATTTCCGTGTCTCAATTGTTTGAGTTTTCCTTGTCTCTATTGGTTGATATTACGAGTGGTTGACCATTGGGAGATTTCCGTGTCTCTATTGGTTGACATTACGAGTGGTTGACTATTGGGAGATTTCCGTGTCTCTATTGGTTGACATTACGAGTGGTTGACTATTGGGAGATTTCCGTGCCTCAATTGTTTGAGTGTTCCTTGTCTCTATTGGTTGACATTACGAGTGGTTGACATTGGAAGTTTCCCATGTCTCAATTGTTTGAGTTTTCCATCTCTCTATTGGTTGACATTATGAGTAGTTAACCATTGGGGGATTTCCGTCTCTCTATTTGGCTGAAATTACGAGTGGTTGCCCATTGGGAGATTTCCGTGTCTCTATTGGTTGACATTACGACTGGTTGACCATTGAGAAATTTCCGTGTCTCTGTTGGTTGAGTTTTCCGTGTCTCTATTTGTTGAGTTTTCCGTGTCTTTATTGGCTGAAATTACGAGTGGTTTTCCATTGGGATATTTCCGTGTCTCTGTTGGTTGACATTACGAGGTTTACTATTGGGAGATTTCCGTGCCTCAATTGTTTGAGTTTTCCTTGTCTCTATTGGTTGACATTACGAGTGGTTGATCATTGGAAGTTTTCCATGTCTCAATTGTTTGAGTTTTCCATCTCTCTATTGGTTGACATTACGAACAGTGGCCCATTGGGAGATTTCCGTGTCTCTATTGGCTGACATTACGAGTGGTTGCCCATTGGGAGATTTCCATGTCTCTATTGGTTGACATTACGAGTGGTTGACCATTGAAAGTTTTCCGTGTCTCAATTGTTTGAGTTTTCCATGTCTCTATAGATTGACATTACGAGTGGTTGACCACTGCAGATTTGCGTCGGCCAAAGCTACTTTTCTGCGTCTCATTTGCATGATCATTCCTCACTAGTTGACTATTTCATTTTTGTGTGATTTGTACTAGACCAAAATCCTTATATAGTTAGATTTGTTTAGTCCTATCTCATTGACACAACAGTTGATAATTAGACATGTCAAACAGACACACACATCCTGACTCGAAGCCGCCAACCAGTTCTTGCTCTTACCTTTTAGTGCTACGTGCTATGTGCTTAAAGGATAAGCTGCAAAGATATATAACATATGTCATGTATAGTCATCTGACTGTTCCAACAAGTGTTCGAGCCTATGATCGAGGCGAGAGTACTAACCGTAACAGAATCTGGTGGGTTTCATATGGTTGAACGCGTTCGTCACATGGATTGATCTGTCTGTCTCAATTACTAATACACAAAATGTAGTTACTTCATCATTACGGTATTTTCCGTGCATTGCGCGTATTGGTTAATCATTACTGCATTTCCATTTCCTACTCTGTAGACCATTTGGAAGTACTCCGTGTCTCTATTTATAATGAGCACATTAAAGGTATGACAAATATTTGAACTTTTATTTTGTATACATTTTTGGACTATTGGTTTTTTGGTCGTAAAATCCATTTAAACATAGAATCTACATTCTTTCTAACGGATATTTTTAGGATAATTATAATTTCACATTCATAGTATTTTGCTAGCATTTATTAAAGAGTTTATACATGTACTACGTCAACAAATAATTAAACACTGAGCATATTCGTATGTTCTAATTGATAACGAAATTATAAGTTATTTATTGCACAATCTAAATCTTCAAGCAACCAATATAATCGATGCAATAATTATTAAAATTACTAAAATATTCAATAAATATCAATTGTATTTCTGTCGTTGGCAAAATTATTCTCAAGTATCTTGCGGCATGTCGATGGATTTCTCCGGGTCCTCCAGTTTCCTTCACCAGTAAAATTGACCCAGTATTGTACAAACTGGTATTACCAGTATTTTACCAGAATCTTCCAGTATCTGCAATACTGGTACAGCTACTGGTAAATACTAGTATCCCAGTATCTTCCAGAATTTTCCAGTATCTGCAATACTAGAAGATACTGGTCATTGCTAAAATATGAGTATTGCAGATACCGGAAGATTCTGGGAAATACTGATTATACCAGTATGGGCAGATACCGGAAGATTCTGGGAAATACTGATTATACCAGTATTGCAGATACTGGAAGATTCTGGAAAATACTGGTAATACCAGTATTGCAGATACTGGAAGATTCTGGAAAATACTGGTTATACCAGTATTGCAGATACTGAAAGATTAGGTACGAAGTTGCGGAATGTACTTGTATATTGTTTTTTTTTGTCCTGTCTGTGCGTCTGTTATGAGAGGACGGACAGTGTATAGGGAGACCGGGAGAAAGAAGACTAGAGGCGGGAGAAAGGAGAAGAGGGGGAGAAAAAAGAGGGAAGGGAGAAAGGTGAAGCGAGGTGGGAGAGATGAGAAAAGGGGTGGGAGAAAGGAGAAGAGGGGCGGGAGAATGGATAAGCGTACCCCCTGTTCACCCCCTCTGTTATGGTACAGCGTTTTTGCGGCTAACTCCTAATTTTCAACACAGATCTTCATTGTAATTTATACAACTAGAAGGTGTTGCATACCGTGGCGTATATTGGTGAACGCAGGGAAAACTGCTACAATTCCTGGTTTGGCGGCAATTGCGGATGAGATATATATATATATATATATATATAGTAGTAATTTAGGATAACATGAAGCGGCAATACTGGTAATATTGCTTCATATTATCCGTTAAACACCATAACATTACCCCCCCCCCCCCCCCCCCTCTATTATCAAGGGTTATATCACTTTCATTTTGTTCCTCTCTCTAAAAACCACTAAACATCATTCAACCAACGATCAATCAACCAATCTCTTGATAATGTTTGCCACTGGCACTGTTAATAAAATGAAAAAATACCACATTGTCGGAACTTGAAACTCTATAGAAAAATCGTAGAGAGAGGCAAAATCGATACCACCGCACACATATAGAGGGCACACCACTATATATTCCACCATTGACTTACATTGTAAATAAAAAAATCATTAAAAATCCAAATGAATTTTCTGGATAACAAGACAACTATTTCCTATTATTTTGGTCCAAGCTCCACATTCTGATCCACTTTGAAACAAACATTGTATGTCAAATAAGAAAATAATCAGCTGTTTTCAATATCCGGTCAAAACAACAGTATTTACAGTATCCAGGAAATCCTTCCACACAGGGTTTAGTAATTTGACATCCATGTTTTTATATGTGGTTATATTTCAACAAATGACGTGTTTTTTTGCATCTAAAACCTCACCAAATATGATAGGATTAACTGTAAAAAATATCATAATCAAGAAACAACTGAAAAAAAAATTCAAAGTTCCTGGTGATCTATTTTGTACTATTTTCGAGGACTGTCTCAATGCGGATTGGCTGGTTTACTGATGTGCCCCCTATAGTACAAGGACGAAAGAAAGTATGAGACTAGAAGATAGTACTTTCGGTACTTTGATTCGTGATAAAAGGGACAAAACTCTTATTTTTCGAACGCATTTTTATTACATGTGATATATACTACTTTTCTGGTCAAGATTCCTGTGTCGAATTTTTTATTTTCAAAAAAAATTCCACTGAAACAAAGTGTTTTATACATCTTGTGATTATTATCCAAATATTATATATCCAAAATTGTGTGCTAAATTTCTACGAAACTTCGAAAGGATATCTTTACATTGAGAAAACCGCCATCTTGTTGCGAGAATTCGCATCTTGAGAAATAAAGGAAGATTTAGGGTAGAAAAACACAATGGCTTCTGTACCTGGAAATCTACCCCGTCGAATCATTAAGGTTACTATAACTCTCAATGTCCCTCATTTATAATTTGCCGTTGATTTTCTTTGAAGGCTGTCCTGTCGACATTTATTTACACCGGCTCCTGAAATTAGCAATGAATGAATGATACACCATTTTTTATTTTCATTCAGATGCAGTTTGTTTTGGTGTAAACATAAAGAACTATGTTATTGAGTTAATATTAGCCACACTTTTCCATGGTAGCTTATTTTTTACAGTATGTATGACATGTATTGTGCAGGAGGGGGGTGGCGCCCATAAATAACATACGTGACATTAGGAGGGTCAGACTTTTTTTGAAAATGTGTTAAAATATCTTAAAGTACACACCAATGATCAGATCTCCTGAAGATATTTACAGTGGTGTTTAGTTATTTAAAATCTGTTATGACAATTTGAAGTTCGGAAAATGACCACTTATATTTTATAATGGTGGTCATTTTGAATTTTATCTGTCTTTACCAAGAAATAGAATATCAGAAATTATTTGAAAACAATAATGAAATCTAATGAAACTGTACTTGATAAATGTAGTTTAGACATTGTTCTAAAAGAAATTGCATAGTTGTAGTCCTTGTTTCATCAGCAACATGTGTTTCCAAACACATTTTTAAAATTATTTTTTACCATTGCATTTCAATGGGAAAATTGAAAACGGCACCAAAATTGGATAAATTTTACCCATAAAATTGAACGTATCAATAGAAATTTTGAATTTTCTCATCAAACTGTATGAGATTATTAAAACCTAGCCTACTATCCACTACAGAAGAGTTTTACTTTCAGTCTAACTGGTCAGCAACATGTGTTTCAGGGAATAAATAGTTTCAAAATAGCGGTGCCATTTCCAAAGTTTCCATTCAATTTTGGTCGCTTCTGTCCAGTTTAAATATAAAAAAATTATGACATATGAAGAATTTTCTCCAAACATGTGCATTATTTATTTATTTCAACATGTCACCTTTTAAATAATTCACTTTAAATAATAGTGTTCTAGTGCATTGTCACTGCAACTGTCTTCAAATGTAAGACTGAATTACAGAATTTGCCATTGTGTAAATAAAATTGAAAAATGTCTGACCTCCCTAGTGACATGTACGATGTAGCCTTTGTAGGTAAAAAAAACATCCCCAGTCTAGAATTTCTCAATTTTATGCAAAAACATGTGTTTCTATATGCCAAGAGATAGGTTATAGGATGAGCTATCATAATTCATAGCATTTTTGGAAAAATATCAAGGCAGATCTCCAATAAAAATTCTGGAAAGTCAAAAATCTGTGTTTTTCGGATATACAATACCTACAGTATATGTATAGTTAAACTTCATCTGCTGAAGTTTACACATACTCTGTAGTGAAAATCATCTTAAATCTTACCATTTTGCAGTTGATTTACACATGTTTCATTGAAATCCATTCACAAGTCAAGGAAGGATAGTGGATAAGTGATGGGTACCCCCTCAAGTATGGTATGACAGAATCCATTTTTCAATATTGGAAAACAAAAAAATTGAAAATAATCAAATCTCATATAACATTTGTATAGGTGTACATCTCCAATGTATGTAGAAGAATGTCTGAAGTTTTCATTGGAAGACCAGTTACCATCCAGAATAAACCAAAAAGTTGAAACCATGCACCAAAAAAGAGTAGCCAAATCCAGCTAGGGATACCCTCATGGCCTCAAACTTTGAAAAATTTACCAGATTTAAAACAGAATTTTTTTTAATTTTATTGAGATTACAATAACAATATTATAATAGTCATTAGACTCCAGTTGGGGTGGCACTGGCCGTTTTACGTTTGCCCGGCTGAGCTCCGTCGTAATGCTTCAGGAACGACCACATTTTTATGATCGACACATTGCCATGTTGCCAGAACTGTAAACAAAATTCTAAATAGAAACGGATTCAGTGAAGGGAACGATACAAATCAGGGACGTCGTGTTTTTTTATTTTATTAATTTTTGGGGGGCTTTTCACTCGAAAAGATCATCTTACGCATCACAATATATTCAAATATATTTATTTTCATAACAGTTACCAATAATATTTACCAAAAACAGATCAAATATCACGTATTCAATGCAGTTACGAATTCCGAGTTGACCGAACTTGTTGTGACTTCCGTTAAAAAAGTAAACACATCATTCAAAAATGTTTGGTGGACATGGGGACCGGCATTACCGACGTTATTGGCGAACCTCATGATTTTCTGCCCCCTAGGTCCGACGAATTTAAAAAACTCTGGGTTTAGGAGTTGTTGATACGAGATCGGTAATCCCCTCACAGTGTCTGAAATGAAGGCCAGCCAAAGGCTCAAATGGCATAATGGTGGCCCATAAATTTTGTGACATTTTTTTTATGAAAAAAAGACATCAGATATCAATATATAAACAGTTTTCAGGTTAATTGGTTTTTTTTATCAATAACATTAAAATTCATTCTTTCACTAGTCTCACGGGGGTTGGGGCTCTTCAAGGTAATTTTATACAGTAACGGGTGTGCAACTGAAATTACGAAAACACCCCAATGCATATATTGCTATCAAATGAAACCTGAATTTACTTGTTATAACCTTTTCGACAACCTTGAAGCCATTGGCTAGGGTGGTCTCAAGAAACGATGCTAGTCCGTCGGATGGGGACAATAAAAGGCTGGTTTGTGTAAGGGGGGATCAATGCCATGATCACATTAAAGACATCCGGAAAAGAATAGGCTAATGCCACTACAAGGACTGCTCTTGTACTCCCCAAAGTGAAGAGTGACATCACTTGTTTCAATCCACTATGAAGAAGTGATTTTAAAGTAAAATAACCTCTCAGTTCGGGGTAATGTAAGTTGGTTATTCATTCCAAACAAGTATCTCACTTTGTTGAAATAACAAACAGTGCTTTCATTTTCTGTTATATAAACAACTGTTAACTTTTCCTGTTATTTTTAGCTCACCTGGCCATAGGCCATGTGAGCTTTTGTCATGGGTAAGCGTCCGTCCATCCATTAGCTTTTCACATTTAAATCTTCTTCTCTGAAACCGCTGAACAGACTTCAACCAAACTTGCCAGAAATGTTCATTGGATGGTCCTCTACCAGATTTGTGTTTTTGGTGCTGATTTGAAATCCAACATGGCTGCCAGGGTCTATAATGTGTTCTCATTGGTCGAAATTTAAAAAAATCTTCTTGTCAGAAACCACTAAGCCAATTGAATTGTGACTTTGCAGGAATGATCATTGGGTGGTCCTGTACTAAATTTGTGAATCGTTTGCTGATCGGAAATTCAAGATGGCCGCCATGACTCGACTTAATTTTAACATAGGACCCTATGGAAAAAATGTTTAAAAGTCTTCTCCTCTGAAACCAGTAAGTCAATTTAAAGCAAACATGGCATGAATGGTCCTTAGGTGGTCAACTTTCAAAATTATGTCCTGTGACCCCGACCTCCATCCAAGATGGCCACCGTCAGCGGACATAGTTTTAACATAGGACCCTATGGGAAAAATGTTTAAAAAAAAATTTCCTCTGAAACCAGTAACTTGAGTAAGCCAATTTAAAGCAAACATGGCATGAATGGTCCTTAAAATGGTCAACTTTCAAAATTATATCCAGTGACCCAAACCTCCATCCAAGATGGCCACCATCAGCGGACATAGTTTTAACATAGGACCATATGGGAAATATGTTTAAAAATCTTCTCCTCTGAAACCAGTAAGCCAATTTAAAGCAAACATTGCATGGATGGTCCTTAAGTGGTCAATTTTCAAAATTGTGTCCAGTGACCCTGACCTCCATCCAAGATGGCCACCTTCAGCGGACATACTGTAGTTTTAACATAGGAAGTTTTAAAATCTTCTCCTCTGAAACCAGTAAGCCAATATAGTATACATGTCATCGATGGTCCTAGGTGGTCAACTTCCAAAATTGTTTTCAGTGATCCCGATCTTGGTTCAAAATGGCCACCATCAGCAGACATAGTTTTAACATAGGACCCTATGGGAAAATTGTTTAAGTCTTCTCCTCTGAAACCAGTCAGCCAATTTAAAGCAAACATGGCATGGATGGTCTTGGGTAGTATACTTTCAAAATTGTGTCCGGTGACCACGACCTCCATCCAAGATGGCTGCCATGAGCAGACATAGTTTTAACATAGAACCCTATGGTAGTATGGGATTTGAATAGTAACTTAGATGTATTTGGCATGCAGACATTCTTAAGAGGACTTATTTATGTCAGGTGAGCGATACAGGCTCACCTGAGCCTCTAGTTTAATTTGTAAACAAAAGTTCTGGTTCCAAAAAAGAAAACACTCCCAATTGTCATTAAAATGTAGCCGTGTACGTACAGAGATGAACTACATGTATGAAAAGTTTAAAAGAAATGACAGGCCAGATCGTTTCCGTAGTTTGACATTACTGTCAACGATTTTCTCTCCGTTGTTGGGGAAAAGTTTTCCAATGATTACCTAAGGATTGACACAAAAAGGTTTCCGATTTCTGTAAAATGTAATTCGTACATGTACATTTTGCAGCAGATTGAATGAATAAATTTCTGAACCGTGGAAGATACCAGATCGCAAACATTATAAGTTGACAGAATTCTCTTTATTGTTCACAACTTTCCACTTCGTCCATGTGAAAGTTAACAATTTTAATAATTAAATCATAAAGAAACAAAAAAACACGTTTCTTTTCTAATATTTAGTGAATACTTGTGTATTACATGAAAACGTGTAGGAAACGTGTATTGATTGGCTCGATAAAAATAAATAATTGGGGAGAACAGTAAATTACATTAGCTGTGTATTCATTGGCTACAAAAATGTATTTGGACCAATCGCTGTGCTCGTAACAAACCGTTTTCGACTAGAACAGAAGAGTATCTACTGTTGAAGTTAGTTTATGTCCGGTTTCGGTAGAACAACAATTTTTAACGGTCTTTTAGGCAATCGCCCAGACGTTTTTTGTTGGGCCAGTGACTACCTTTTGGAGCAGCTTTTGGTCGCCTGAATAAGATATTAGTCAGTAAGTCACATTTGGCGACTGGGCGACCGTCCATTTCAGGCACTGTTAGGGTCACTGATAGACAATATAACTGTATACTAACTATGATTTTAAGTTAAAACACCACAAATATTGAAAAATTTCTACCATATACAGCTTATTTATCAATCTTGCGAGCTAGTGGCATAATCAAGGGGAGCTAACTTTTGTCAATTTCCGGTAAAACATAGCCGGTAAAAAAGGCTTCAAAAACATTGTCGACCTCAAATCTAAATAAAAATATGTTTTGCTTGATCCTCTAATATTAAATTACACTATTATATCGATATAAGCAGTGACACATGTATTTTGTAGATGTACGGCTGAAATTTCCACGTCAAATTACTTAAATTTGTTACTCTAGGGGTTCAACCATACATTTCGATTATTGTCACACATTTTGACATCTCCCCTATTAAATGTGTCCTATGAATGAGATAAGAAACGCCCACATTTCATGTATTAAGCCGTAAAAGTGAGGGGGTTCCTCTGGGCGCATCTCAAAACTTCCGGTAAATGTGACGCGCGCGCCACCTGGCGAGATGGGTACAGGACGTTTCGGCCATGGTACCAGTTCGGCCACACTTTATAAAGACGTTTCGGCCATGGTTTTATTTATGTTGTTTTATGTGTTATTTATAACAATATTATGCATTGATAATCATTTTGAATACAAAAAGAAATAAAAAATTGAGAAAAACGATATACAGAGACGTGCCAAAAGTATTCAGTCACTGATTTTTTACTATATATTTCATGTAAAATGATACGTGCCAAAAGTATTCGGTCACTGATTTTTTACTATATATTTCATGTAAAATGATAGTACATTTGAACACAAATAATTTAAGTTTGTGTTTAAATCATGAACATTTAAAATCTGTGCTCCCAAAAAATATTTTAAAATAATCACAGAAAACTACGTACGTTCTCGCTTCTGTTGGTAAAAATTTCATCAAAATCGAATAAGAATTGACTTTGGAATAATGTTTTCAAAAATTGTGGTTTTATATGAAATATATAGTAAAAAATTACAGTGACCGAATACTTTTGGCACGTCTCTGTATTTTAGCAAATATTATCACTATTCTTCTTTTCCCAATCGCGGCGATGTGCAGGTCCACATGAAGAGAAGAAAACAAAATCTACGTTTTACATAGTTTTAAGTCTTATAAATCTAGATTTAATAACCATTTTCAGTACTTTATTTAAAAAAAAAAATTATTGAACAAATATTATCATTGTTCTTCTTTTCCCAATCGCTGCCATTTGCAGATCGACACGAAGAAAAGAAGTCATAATCTACGATTTACTTAGTTTTGACTTTATATACGTCCTTGGTTTGAGTGTTACCTACCGGTATATGAAAATCTGGAATTAATCATCATTTTCTGTACTTTATTACAAAAAAAATAAATTTAAAACGATATATTTTAGCAAATATTATCATTGTTCTTCTTTTCTTTTCCCAATCGCGGCGATTTGCAGATCTGAAAATCGCGGCGATTGAGAGAAGAAGAATAATGGGACCCTGATTTGGTTAATAAACTTATTTCTATTTCTATATAATATTTTTTTTTATATTAATCATGAAATTTCGGAATTTTAATTTTTTTAAACCATTTTATTCCTCCAAGAATCCATACTGACTACGACTACAGACTACGACACTCAGTTTCTTCATACAAAAGTACGAAAATAACAAAGTAAATAAATGGTCAGTCATCTAGATGCCAATATGATATGCATATGTGTAATTACCACGATTACTATAAAAATAATTCCCCTAAGAATCGATACTAAAAAGTACAGACTACGACACTCGATTTTTTCATCCATACTTACGAAAATAATAAAGTAAATAAATGATCAGTCATCTCGACGCCAATCAATGAATATGTGATGTGTATTACCATGATTAATTAAAAAAAATCCCCTAATAATCCATACTAAAGTACAGACTACGACACTCAGTTTCTTCATCCATACTTATTAAATATAAACTATGGCCGAAACGTACTATGGCCGAACCGGAGTGTGGCCGAAAGCGGCTAGATTGGGCAATGCTACTGAAATAATGACATGCATTTTTCATGTGATTTCTTTCGCTTCCACTCAAAAACACAAGTAATTATGAATGAAATGTTATATAATATTCTGACTATTTATGTCTTTCATTGCAATTACAAAATAGATTGACAAATGATGGGCGATGCCGTGGTAGGGAAACGTGGACCAACACGTTGTGTGACCAATGACTAATGTATACCGTTATACTAATGTGGAAAACATTTCATGTTTCCATGTTTTGTCATTTTCTTTCATATCTTTATATCATTAAAATTAGTTTTGTATGTCCTAAATATCTTGTAACTTTTTAATTTGTACTCGTAGTACTTCTACAATATAAGAGGCCGCCTTCAACTAACTGAAGATTCCGCTAATGTACAACCAGAAATTCTAATGAATTCAGATCACAGCGTTTGAAAAATTGGTATAATGTATTTAAAATGCTAAAGGAGATCTCCACTAACACAGTTAGCAATGAGGGCCTGGGTGGCTCAATGAGTTACATGTAAGTAGTTGGATTACCTAACAACTCATACAAACTAACTGTGTTAGTGGAGATCTCCTTTAGCTCAATTGGTAGAGCGGTGGCTTTACAATGCAAGAGGTCCTGGGATGGAATCCCATCGGGACATTGCATTTTTCGGAGATATAATACATTGTGTATGATGTATTGTTACATACATTTGTAGTGAGAAATTAATTTTATATCATTGTTAAATAACATTTTTTTAAATCTTATTTTTCTAAGTTTTATTTTGTCTCTAATGTTTCAAGTTTTCCTCTTTCTGTTGGTGTATGTAACTAAAATATATGTGTATAGAATTTTGAATAGATACTGATTATAAATACCAAACGACATGAAGATACATCAGACAACATTACTATGAACTAATAAGGATTTTTGTTTGATGGTGTTTAATGCCACTTTCAACCATATTTCAGTTATATCGTGGCAGTCAGTTTTATTAGTGGAGGAGACCGGAGGACCCAGAGAAAACCACCAACCTGTTTCAAGCCACTGACAAACTTCCTGTTTCAAGCCACTGACAAACTTTATCACGTAATGTTGTGCACCTCGCCCTGATCGAGATTCGAACTCACAACATCAGTGGCGATAGGCACTGATTGCATAGGTAGTTGTAAATTCAACTACCATACGATCATTGCCATGACGGCCCCTAAGGATTTTTTTAATCGACATAAAATGATCAGGGTTTTGACACCACTTTCAACAATATTTCAGTTATATCGTGGTGGTCAGTTTTATTGTTGGAGGAAACCAGAATACCTGGAGAAAAACACTGACATAAAATGGTAATCGCATAAACATTTCAGACGTACCATGGCAAGGGAAGTTCCAAATCTGCCATTTTACTCCGAAAAGTATTGGAAGTAAATTTTGCCAATAAATAGTACACATTGATGAAAAAATTATGTTGGTAGAATTTAGCTATATCAGTGTACATTGTAAATACTGGAGTTGACCTCTGACTTTTTATCTCTAGTAAGTTATAAAGTTGTAAATCCAACTACAAAATGTACCATATGATCATGACCAACGACGGCCCTTGGAAATAAATTGACAAACGGAAGTACCATAAAAAGTAATAATTAATTCCTTGTTTTTACTATTTAATACAAATACATGTACATAGTTATAAGTGAAACAGACAGAAATCTGATGATTCTCTTTAATATAAAATATCAACACCTTAAACTAGATAATATCATTGAAGTACAAAAATGTATTGACTAGACAATGTAATACTTTCATGTTAATATGTACATGTATGATGTATATTAAAAATACTATTACCGTTGTTCCGTTACAACATCTTACATCAATAATTTTTAATTAAGTTTAAGTTTAGTTACATTTCCAAGTTTATTTGACATTTAAATTGAAGTACATTTATAAATAGCTGTTCTCATCCATCATATACCAATATTAGACTTGTTATTTAGCTTTTTTTTTCAATATAAATTTGAAAATACCCAATTAAAAGTGAAAGTAAGTCCATAATTTGTTTTCAAATCATCAAAAAAACAAGCAAAATACCTAACAGCAGTGAATACGAAATTCTAATGTTTTTTTTACAGGACATTCGGTCTGATGAACCAAGATGATTCACCAGACCGAAAGAAAATCATTATTTTTTTAATATTTCTATTTTTTCGCATTTTTCTTCTTCATCTGTTCCTGGTAATTTTCTTTTTAGTGGTTTGCCAGGAACAGTGTTTTTGTTCCATTTTAACTGGAACATTTTTTATGAAATCCTATGCCGGAAACTGACAAATCAATCGTGATAGCCGAAATCGGATGTCGAAAAAAATACTGTCTGAGAGAATCCCTTTAAATGGTCAATGAAATAACAGAACTTCTCGGACGTGACCGGAAACGAGACATGGACGCGATGGAAGATCTCGAAGTTCTTTTTTATTAACAAAATTGGCGAAATCAAATGACAGAGCAATACTGGACAATCGGTCCTGAAATTCAAGGGTTTTTATCAGACCAGCGGTCATTTTACCGGACTTGTCCGATGGTATTTCGTTTTCACTGTACCAGTAATTGATTTCTAAGCAAAAAATTATAAATTCATTCATGTAAGGGGTCTTCTTGGCCGTGATCGTATGGTAGTTGTATTTATCAGTGGTGATAGGCACTCATTGCACATTGCATAGGTATATGTAGTTGTAAATCCATGTGAGTTCGAATCTCGATCAGGGCGAGGTGTACAACATTATCATTTATGTGATAAAGTTTGTCAGGGACTTACAACAGGTTGATGGTTTTCTTCGGTTCCTCCGGTTTCCTCCACCAATAAAACTGACCGCCACGATATAACTGAAATATTGTTGAAAGTGGCGTTAAGCACCAACAAACAAACAATCCATTAATGTAATGGGGTCGTCATGGTCGTGGTTGTACATGTATGGTAGTTGAATTTACAACTACCTGTGCAATCAGTGCCTATCGCCACTAAAATTATAAAATCAAAACATTGTATATACAGTCTTACAGGGATTATTATTGTCAGTTATTTAACTGATTTCAGCTCTGAAAAATACATTCCGAAAGTTGCAGGACAAGGTCAGAACAGGTCAAAAATGGAGGTTTTGAAAAGGGGGTGTAGATGGTTTCAGCTATTATTCATTGATTTTCAGTCATTTTATTTTCTTGCCAGAATCATCCCTGTACATGTATATATGGAGCCTTAGTAATTTACACAATATTTTTGTCACCTTCAATTTACACCTATTGTCATTTACATGTTGTAAACCTTATACATGTAGCAATAAGTATATATATATATATATATTACGTAGAAAGCTGTGTGTGATATACTGAGATTTTCAAGTGAATTAAAAACAGGTATTTCACCCGGGGGGGGGGGGGGGGGGGGGATCAATGAAGTCCAACTGTCTAATATATGTTTTTATCAACACAATGAAAGTACATCGACAGAGGACGAAGGAAGTCTATAAGTAAACTAAAATTATGATTAAAGTCTTTGTTTTAATTTGGCAGGAAACACAGAGATTAATGACAGAACCTGTACAGGGTATAAAAGCTATTCCAGACGAATGTAATGCCAGATACTTTAAAGTTGTCGTTGATGGTCCAAAAGAGGTATTTTAAAGTTTCAAAATACATCAATTAAGTTTGCAAGAGAAGAAAGAAAAAATTATTTTCTTTTGTTAAATAGAAATTGTATACAAATGTATTATTGTATTAAAGAAAACAGATATAAACATATAAACTTGTATTTCCTAAATTTGATAATAGAAAGTCACAAATGAAAATTAAAACTTTCATTTGTGACTTTTCTTCTCATTGTATATACAGAAACACTGAACTTTAAGCTAGTATATCAGTTGGATTTTAAATGCATTTGATTTCTGCAGACACTTATGTTAATGTAATTTTTTAAACATACAAATATGTAATGTTTATGCCACGATTTTCCGAGTTAAACGGTTAAATAATCGAACGTGAAGTGTGAGATTGTTTAACCGTATAGCTCAGAAATCTGTGGTATAAACGATTTGTTACATGAAGCCATGCAATATCGTATGATTCGCATCTAGGTCGTTGATTATTGCATGGCTCTCGGAGAGTAATAATACTACAGCCCAGATTTAAAGTGTGAAATATCTCGTATCTGCGTGTATTATTTCATAGTTCCTTAGTTGTTGCTTACATTCTGGTATATAAACCATTAAAAGATCAAAGGAAAAGAATGCATTCATGTTACAAAATAAGTTTAACATGCATAAGAAAAAATATTTTATGAAACAATGATATAAATAATAAATCTTGTCTTTTCTTCCCCATGTTGGAAAATTTCAAATATTTTCAGTTTATTATTCATTGCATTAAAAATAGTATCTAGATGGCACTCTTGACTACTGTTTAATGGCAAAATTACACTGAGTGCAAATCAGGGTAATAATACAAATTGTATGTTTTGATATAAACTGAATTTTTATAGTGAATGAACCAAGTCTACAGATAGGAAACAATATCTTGACTCCAAGCCAAATAGCATACTTACATACTTAGCAGAGCAGCGTATAATACCAATTATATATATAGTCTTTGGGTCAACTCAACTGGAAATAAAATCCATGCACTCAAAGGCAAGCATGCTAACTAACTATTATTAATGTTCCACCAAAGCAGTACATGTATCATAGATATGCAATATAATTCTTTTAATACACACATACAATTAAAGTACCATGTTATAAAACATGGCTGAAATATTAAAAAAACGTGTTTCTTTTGCAGTCTCCTTATGAAAATGGTACATTTCAATTAGAACTATTTTTACCAGAAGAGTACCCTATGTCAGCACCTAAAGTTAGATTTATGACTAAGATTTATCACCCTAATATAGATAAACTAGGCAGAATATGCTTAGATATATTAAAAGGTAGGTTTATCAAAACTCAGAAAAGATTGTTTAAACAGTGATTGATGGTTAACAATTCCACCAAAAGTCCAGGTATACATTTGAAAGATAGGTCACACATTGGATGTTATATATGGAAACCATTACTTTTATGTAAGGGAGAGAATTAGGGCTATCCAATCATATGCAAGACATATATATCGACTAAATTGCTCAGTGTTTATTGCATCAAAATTTGGTAGGCTTATCACTGTTTTGTCAGTTGAAAATATGACCCCTGACATGACCATAATGGGATGTCATTATATGTTAGTGTATCTCCAACAAGCATCACATTATATTTATGTTGATGGGAGCTGTTCAGAAATTGACCTACAGTACACTCCAAGTGTATCAACGATCATACTCTCAGGTCGGACATATTCCTCCCAAAATGTCCGACAAATGTCTGACAAATTTGAGAGTCAACACTCTCTAAGTCCGACTATTTGGTCGGACATCGTGGTCGGAAGTGAGAGTGGATATTTAAAGATTTTTTTTTACATTTCTCGAGGTGAGCATGTCAAACATTTTGTGATCGATGCGTATTTGTAAGCGTACTTTCTTTCCGGTATGTAGAATGTCCGGGTATGTAAATATTCTAGTGTATTTCTACCTTGCACCATATTCGCGCCAGGAAGGATAGCTCAAAGGTCAATATATAACTGAAATATTGTTGAAAAGTGACGTTTAAACACCCATAGCCTCATATAAATTATTGCAATAAAATATCGATCAAGTAACGAAATCGATATAAATTATTTTCCAGTATATTTAGTATAAAAAGCTTGTTCTACACGTTTACTGTGAGATGCATTGCAACCACCATTTTTTACTACAACCACGTGCGCATACTCGTGTTTGATGGAAGGCTATAGCTATATTTAGATATTTTGTGATAATAATTTTATATTGTAAATAGATCCACCCTGTGAATTTTTTCAACAAGATACATTTTTTTATAGTATATATTTTATTATAAAATACAATATTGAACTGATTTTCGCTAACACTTCAATCATTGAATATTGATTTTTTCGGATGTTGAATATTTTATCCCCAGAATTGCACCCCCTGTTAGTATACTTTTATTGCTTTATTTAACAAAAAATAACACCAAGAACATCGATGATACGAGTCTTCTTATTCAGAAATAAACCTACAGCAAAATAAAGGTATACATTTTTTGTACTGTAAACAAAATCGTCATTTTTATCTAGATTTTATCGTCCGAAAAATACGGTCCTCCTCTACTATACTAATTTGGATTAGGTGATGGGAATTAGGTGCCATCATCAAAATAAAGATTAAAAAAATGTATTTTATGATAAAGATGGCTGATTAAAATTGTTTGTCATGCATTAGCTGTCAGTTTTAATATACAGGATGTAACCAATATACAGGAAGAGCCCCTACTGTGAAGCCATCTACTTTGAGATGCCATTCAATGAAAATAACAACCTGACCATATTGTTAAATAAGAATAAGAATTAGATAAGAAATTAAAATTTATAGAAGGCAAGGATTTATATAATTAACACATTAAGTCACATTTCATTTATTTAGCTTGGGTCAGTTATCAATTAAAAAGACAAAAATGGTTTTTAAAAAAAATCTGTCTAATAAGTATTTACCTAAATAACGATATCATGACGTATAATAATTTCTCACCGTAAATGTATTTATTTTATTAAGATATTTATACACATATAAAAAAAAAGATATAAATTTATTTTTTAAGTACAAATAAATTGGAAGACGGCTTGAAAATCGAAAACGCAAAATAGTTATCTATGTTTATAAGTCTTAGTAAAAGGAGTCTTGAGCAACGTTTTTTTTTTCGCACTTGTGATGGGTGTATTTGTATATCATGAATGCACGATGTGACAACATGCTGAGATGGGTGATGTTTTGACAGGTAAACTGTAAAAAAAAAAAACATAGAATACACTAATAAAATATTATTTCACCTATATCAGGACTCGAGGGAAAAAAATGGGATTTACGGATTTATGACCCATTCGCCATCAACAAAATAAAACTTAAATTTTACTAATTAATTTTAATCCAAATTTGCCTTTAAAGAAATAAATGTATAAATTAGAATTATTTATGCGGGTTCGTTCGCCCTACATTTGGCAAACACGTAAAAGAACAAACGCACCTGATATCGTCAACCGGCAACTGTCTGCAGCAAGTGAAAGGGCCCTTGGCATCGATTGTCGCGAGTACATAAGGGACATATTAATATTCACTTCTAGTGCACTTAAAACATGGGTACTGCATGTTAATACATTTTATTCATGGATATTATTGTATATATCGCCCGTGACAGCCGTTAACATATCTATACTTTCCGTACTGTATATCACTCATTTACTTCAGCTTTACTAAGATACGCATGTTTCTTTATGCACAAATTTATTGGTTAGCAGAATTTGGGGACGTTTCCTGTTTACAGTTTAACTATCTGAGAGTGGAGACTCTCACTCTGACCTGGGAGGATTTTGTCGGACATGTCCGACGATTTTGTCGCACATTTGTCGGACAATTTTAAGAGTGAAGTCCGACAAAACTCCATGTCCGACCTGAGAGTATGATCGTTGATACACTTGGAGGGATCTGTACAAAAAATATGCTTTTTATATAAAAACGTAGATGAACAACATGTTTCGAGACTATGACACTATTGACACACAACCAATTTTAAACCACACCATAGACTTTAATGCTATAGTATCCATTATACCTTTTTATATAGACTCACTATAAGGTGATTTTTTTCTCTCAGATAAATGGAGTCCTGCTTTACAGATTAGAACAGTTTTATTATCAATACAAGCTTTATTAAGTGCACCTAATCCAGACGACCCATTAGCCAATGATGTAGCAGAAGAATGGAAAACAAATGAAGCACAAGCTATAGAAAGAGGTACAGTATGCTAATATAATTAATTATGTATTTATTTAAGTATTTAGGGGGCCATCATGGTCTTAATCGTATGGTAGTTGGATTTATAAAACTACCTATGCAATCAGTGCTAGGGCCCGAGTGGCTCAATGAGTTACGTAGTTGGATTACCTAACAATTCATACAAGTCTATCACCAATACGGCGGGTGTTCGCCCCCGGCTTTGTAAATTACAAAAAAGGTACACTTGACTCACAACCACAAGTGATTAAGTTTAGCAGTTGCTTGCCCATGGTCGGTGGTTCTCTTCGGGTACTCTGGCTTCTTCCACCACTAAAACTGGTCGCCATAATATTGCTGAAAATGGCGTTAAGCACATTAAATCAATCAATCAGTGCCTATCACCACTGAAGTTGTGAGTTTGAATCCGACTCAGATGAGGGGTACTCGATACAACATTATGTGATTAAGTTTGTCAGTGACTTGTGACTCGGCTTTCCTCCACCAATATGTAGGTAGTTGCTTTTAGTCTGCTCGTCATGGTTTTAAGTTGAACCAATTCTTCTTTTCACTTCTCTCTTAGTTCCCTGTCTCCTCGTGGAGAATGGTGCCATGAACGAGTCCTCTCCGTTTTGATCTGTCTTGCACTTGTCTGGTTGCCTCTGTCCATGTGTTGAATCCTAGGTGTTTCCTTTCTTTTTCTACCGTTCTCCATGTTTCCTTCGGTGTACCTCTTTTTCTTTTTCCTTTAGGGGCCCAGTCATGTGCTGTCCTGGCATTCCTGTTGTTATCCATTCTGAGGACATGTCCTAATCCATTGCCATCTTCCAAGGATGCTTTTTAGCATCCTTGGAAGGTCCTCTATAAAGATTGCTCATTTCGCCCCAATTCATTAACAATCATGGCCACCACAGACAATTCTTGTTTCTGATTGGTCGAGTTCTAAAAATCTTCTCCTCTGTAAACGCTTGGCCAAATGAAACGAAACTTGGTAGGAAGCATCTATGAAAGATCCTCTATAAAAATTGCTCATTTTGTCCCGATCCGTTAACAAACATGGCCGCCATAGGCAATTCTTGTTTCTGAATGGCCGATTTTTTTAAATCATCTCCTCTGAAACCGCTTGGCCAAATGAAACGAAACTTGGTAGGAAGCATCTATGGAAGGTCATCTATACACAGGGGTTTCAAAGTGGGCCGGTACCCGGTACTTTTACCCGTCTGAGATCGTGTATAGTACCGGCAGAAATTACTGAACCCCCCAAAATTAGCGGTGGTGAAAACCACAAGTACGATGGTCGATAGGCTTGTAGAATATTTTTCATAAAAAATTAATGATCACGTCAATTGCTGAATTCTCGCATTCAAATCGAACAACTGTTTTAAAAATAACTTTACCTTAGAATCGTAAATAGCAGTTTGTGCATGCGGTAAATAGATATGTTTTCGTCCCAATATCTTTTCATCCTTGTGTAAATTCGGACCGGAACAAAGCTGACATCATTTCAAAATAAAAAAATGACCGATTACAAATTATGTTCAAACACAATTTAGTGTAATCTTCAGTAATATAAGTATGATCATTATGTATTATGAATATATGACCACATAATAATACTTTGTGCGATTTTCTTTATCCATTTAAAACCCAGGGTCGAATCATTCTGGGGCGTACTGTCTTGTTGCTTAACTTCCGGTATACAAAAATAAAAACCTATGGTTAATTTATTTACATATTTTGACAGGGCCCTACCGCAGTTGTTCACAGAAATGAAAGTGTGCTGAAAAACATTTTTAAAAGGGGGTACAAGGAGATAAGGGATAGAAAATTACTAGAAATCTTGAAAAAGGACCGGACATGGCTCAAATACGAATTACATTGTAATGTCAAAACGACGGCCCCACTTTTTTTCCAAAATAATTTAACTTTTGTGATTCAAATGTTAATAAATGTCTTCCCACAAATCGTTTTTTCTTCGAACATTTTTTTTGCACATAAGTCGTGAAAGTAACAATATATATTGTTTTTGTTTAATTATATTTGTATTGATCTATTAAAATTATAAATTTTGTTAAAGATTGATGATTGCAAATTAAATTTATATGTTTCATTAATTATGACACTTATATGTCTTGATCCGTGCCAATGGTCTTTGATGAGTTTAATTACTGGTAATAAAGTAAAAAAAACACACAAGCCAAGGTATTGTGAAAAAAAAAGGACAACGCCAACAAAAGAATTTTGAAAAGTTAAGCTTTGATAACAATGGCTTGGTCAAGCCTAGCTGCGGAACCGTAGCTCTTTATGGTCCTTTTGGGTTTTTTTTAAGATATGGCGGACTATCTATGAATAATCTTGGCTGAAGTCTGTAAACTGAAATATTCAATATAGAAATTGGGGGAAAAAATCCAGGCATTATGCATGTTCTTCACTCTTGGTGAAATCTGAACTCTAAAAGTTAATGGGATTTTTCTTTCAAAAACGCTTAATGTTTTGCAGTCTCTGAAGTACATTTTTTGGTCCACAAAATGCTAGATTTCAGTAGCTTCTGCCCCCCTGGATCTCTTACAGCCCTCAGCCTAATTTTTTAGGTACCTCCTAAAATTTAAGAAGTACCTCCTATTATAAAAAAAACTTTGAAACCCCTGTATACAGATTGCACATTTCGTCCCGATCCGTTAACAAACATGACCACAACAGACAATTCTTGTTTCTGATTGGTCAATTTCTAAAAAATTTCTTCTTCTCTGAAACCACTTAGCCAAATGAACCGACACTTGGTAGGAAGCCTCTATGGCAGGTCTTCTATAAAGGGTGCCTATTTAGTTCCGATCCGTTAACAAACATGGCTGCCACAGGCAATTCTTGTTTCTGATTGGTTGATTTCTAAAAAATCTTCTCCTCTGAAACCGCTTGGCCAAATGAATCGAAACTTGGTAGGAAGCATCCTTGGAAGGTCCTTTATAAAGATTGCTCATTTCATCCCGATTCATTAACAAACATGGCCAACACAGGCAATTCTTGTTTCTGGTTGGTCGATTTCTAAAAATCTTCTTCTCTGTAACTGCTATGCCAAATGAACCGAAACTTGGTGGGGAGCACCTATGGAAGGTTCTGTATTAAGTTTCCTCAAAGCAGAATGAAAGGTGAGCGACACAGGCTCAGTGGGGCCCACTGAGCCTCTAGTCTCAGTTTTACAAGGTTTAAAATTTGTAGTTGGTATGGTTTCAGTTTAAAAAATTTTGTTCGGTGAAATGTTTGACGTAAGCATTGTCTGTCATCTTGTTGTTCACAAATTTGATTTTATTCAACTCGGATATATATGTTTTTTAATTTTACATGAATGTCCGCCGTGAAGGAAACCCCTTCTTTACCAGTGGCAGAGGTGATAGATATTCTGTACTCTTAGTAGGGGAAGTGATTTATCCTCTGTTTTTGGAGATAGACCTTAGAGTGAACGTGAAACACCCCTTGGCTGGTGAACTGAGTGGTACTTCTTTTCAATAAGTGCTGCATCTGGTGATGTTGGTGATAGTTGATTAGTAGGAAAGGATATGGATGTAAATCAACATGAGTGACTATCCAACATTACACTTAGACATAATTAAAGGAACAGCACCCTTATTATATATATACCTGTGTATATATATATATATACGTCTGAAAATTAAGCCAAACAGTGTTAGAATTAGATTTTAGAGCTGTCAAATTTTTGTTCTTCCCTCGATGGGATTTGAACCCACACCATTGATACACTGCAGCACCATTCGCTTAGCCTTACGTCCAGCGCCCTAGACCACTCTACCACATCCACTCCCTAAAAAAAGGAGCTTCAATAATCGTAGTGTTACCTTTTCTCGTAAGGCAAATCTAGGGATAACCGTAAGACATGTGTATAAGCATGTGTAGATGGTACATATATACTTAATATTATAATTTGACAGCAATCTAACTCAGCAATTTTTAATATATTGTATAGGATAATGAAGAATTCACTATATATACGTCTGAAAATTAAACCAAACAGTGTTAGAATTAGATTTTATAGCTGTCAAATTTTTGTTCTTCAGTTTTATACACAGGTATATATATAATAATGTCTATCCCAGACTGACAGATGTAGGATTATCAACATGATACAATACACCAAGTGAATTAACCTTAGAAATAATCTTTTAGAATATTACTTCCTTAGCTTAATTTTGTTTTATTTTTGATATTTTTAGCAAGAGCATGGACAAGAACGTATGCTAGCTCAGAAAAGTAGTATGGAAAACGACGAAAATATTATTAAAAAACAATGATAAGTGCTACCCTTGTGATAAAACAATGTAAAATCATTTATCACTCTGAGATTCTCATAATTAACATTTATTGTAGGGTTTAACACTCTCGCTTCAAGTCAACTGATACATGTATATGATTGTATTGTATTTTGTAAGCTTCTCTCTGGCACAGTTCAGTTTTCTTGTGTCTATTTATTTTGTCTATTGAAGTAAATTAATTTTACAAGATAAAAATCTTCACTATTCAGTACTAATAGATGGAGATAATATAATTAATTGTCAATCTTTCTAGCTACTGGTCAACTTTCTCTCATTGACTGAAGTTGTGGGGCTGCCCTGGTCATGATCGTATGGTAGTTGGATTTATAACTACCTATGCAATCAGTGCCTATCACCACTAACATTGTGAGTTCGAACTTCGTTCAGACGAGGTGTACTCGATACAACATTGTGATAAAGTTTGTCAGTGACTTGTGGCAGGTCATTTTTTTACTCCGCGTACTCCAGTTTCCTCCACCAATAAAACTGATCTGGCATTACGATATAACTGTAATATTGTTGAAAGTGGTGTTAAACACCAAAACCCCAACCCCTTACCCTTAATTTCACAACTAATTTCATTCCAGTAAATTTCCTATGAATATTAATGGTCTATAGACTATAATTGAACCACACAGGAGGAAACCATCCCCATGCTTATCTACACTTTAGTATTTTAATTATAAGTCTCATCCAGTCAGATGATTGTGTGTGTGAATGATTGATTACTAGTTAATCTTGAATATAATCAGATTATAAGTAACAATGCAATTTTTCTATACTAGTGAGTTAACAAAAGTATATTTATAAACTGAGTAAATGCTTATTGGATGTCAGATTTTTCCTTTCTTTATTGTGTTTGTGGTTTTTTTTTTATCTGTTTTGGCTGTTAAGTACAAATGACCCTTTCACAATAACTGCGGTCCGACATTCATTCGGGACATTTGTGAGTAGAAAAATGATGGTTTCGTGAAAACATTGTGACGTCACAAGTACATTTAATTGTTCTACGATGTCATCTTATGGGAAAGGGTATTATTACCACTCACAAATGTCCCGGATGAATGCAAGACCACAGTTATCGTGAAAGGGTCTATAAACCAGTTATGTAATATGAGATCATACATCTACACGACGTCGTGTAGTTCAATTTAAGTTATATTTATTTTTTGATACTACATGTAATTTTTATCTGATCTGTTAGAACTTGATAAATATTTTAAAATTCACTACAGAAATTTACAGGTACAAATGTATCAAGCATCAATATTTTCTTATATTCTCAAAAATAGGTATTCTTACTAGAACTCTTACCAAACATTTACAGTAGCCCCCTCCTCCTTTTTTAGCTCACCTGGCCAAAGGCCATGTGAGCTTTTGCCATCACTTGGCGTCTGTTGTACGTCGTAAACTATAATCTTCTCCTCAGAAACCACTGGGCCAATTGCAACCAAACTTTGGTGAAATGGTATTTGTATGACCCTCTTCCAAAATTGTGTCCGTTGATCCCGACTTCCAGCCAAGATGGCCACCAAGCTAAAAAATAGAAAAAAGGGGGGATGAAATTTTAATTGTCCATTGCTGCTATAGTATAAGTCAAAATGAGCTCAAATTTTAACTGCAGCTACATGGCAAGGCGTAGTTTAACATATATTCCGTTTTTTTCTGTGAAATTTTTCTTTCAGCCGATTTATACCGATTAAGCAAATTAGGCATATTTTGATAAAAGATCACATTTAAATCTTCTCCTCTGAAACCGCTGAACCAAATTAAAGCAAATTTGGCTGGAATGGTCCTTGGGTGGTCCTTTTCAATGTTGTGTCCGACAGCCCCACCCTCTATTCAAAATGGCTGCTGTTGCTAAAAATAGAAATTTCTTCAATTGTCCATTGCTGCTTTAGTATAAGTCAAAATGAACTCAAATTTTAACTGCAGCTACATGGCAATGAGTAGTTTAACATATATTCTGGGTTTTTCTGTGAGATTTTTTCAGCCAGTTTATTCCGTTTAGGAATATTATGAGATAAAAATCACATCTAAATCTTTTGCTGAGAAATTTAAGTTGAAATGATCTTTGGGTGGCCCACTTTCAAAATTATGTGTAGCGCCCCCATTTTCTATCGACTTTAGATGTCAAAATGAAAACCAGGTGAGCGATTACAGGCTCCTGGGAGTCTCTAGTTTCTTAAAAGGCCACCCCTCATATCACACCAGATTTCAAATGCACACAGTAAGATACTGCTAAATTATCCTGCTCAAGAGTGGCTACCTCTCTTATAAGGCCACTTATTCATTGCAGAAGGGGTGGCCTTATAAAAGAGGACTACAGTACCGGTAATCAATGCATGTACTTATGTCATTGTCATGATTCACTGAACTGGTAAAGAAATTAAGAGGGTGTGTTTGATTTGTTTAACATGCATGTACTTGAGTACTTGGATTACGACTTTATATACAGTCAGAGTGTATATTTATTTGTCTCCAGCATTTTAATATTTGAAGTCATCAGTATTGTTTTCTTGTAGAGAATTTTATTTTGTTTATTACAAAAATCACAAAAACTATTATAATCTGGGAAGATTGAATTTTTGTTTGTTTTCTGCTTTTTATTTTTGCCTTGATATGTTATGGATATTCTTAATGTTTTTTTCTTCTTTTATTAATTTTTTTCATTGGTAACTTTCTGTACTATGTTGATTGTTTCTTCATATACAATATAAATGATACATGACAAATTGCATCTTAATTATTTTTTCTGCACTAATATTTCAATACCATACAAATTATATAGTTTCTCAGGCCCTGGCAATATAACCTCCCTCAGTACTGTTGTGTAGGACCTTTTTATTTCCATTTTGTATAATTGACATTTAGTATTTTTTTAAATCATGCATGCATTTAAATAAAAAAAAATGTTTGCCACTCTTTACAAGTCAATGTTGACCTTGATATTAATAACAGTAATGTGTTATAAAATCGCACAGTACACTTACCAGTATATTCTGGGTTTTTTAAGTAAGGGAACGAAAACACAATAATTTTGATATTTTGAGACCTGCATGTAGAATATAATTTGATCTTGTTTAAACTACCAAAGTTACAAGTCCTGAAAAAGCAACATCTTTACTTTGTTTGGCATAAAATTTGTAAGACACGAATGACTACAGTATTAAACAGTTAACAATATCCAGTATGTGTAAAGCTTTTAAAACTCCTTATCTCCAATGAATAATATCCTATTATAACTCGGAAGTAACATGAGGTGATTGATTGTAGACAGTGGTATAATATAACCCAGATTACTCTTGAACAAGGTTCCACTGTCAGGGCCATCTTAACAGCATTATAGGCAAAGCCGTTCACCTACCCACACAACCACTTACAGGATTAAAAATGTAAATGTCGATAAAAATTAAATATATATTTATTGTATTGGTACTTCCAACAAAATCAGTGTTTAAGCATTAAAAACATGCCATACACAACATACATAGATTAGCATGGGGCCCCCGGGCAACTGCCCAGCGTGCCCATGCGTTAAGAAGTCACTGTCCACTGTGTTACTGTACAAATCTTTTTGATTTCATCATGAATTTAAAAATAAAAGTTGAAACAAAGCGACTTAGTTGGAAAAAATTTAGTCTTTTTCCAGGGTTTTCATTCAATATTGATTGGTGTTTTATGCCAACTATAGCAATATTTCAGCTATATGGTGGCGTGTTTCATTTCAGAAAGTTCAGACAACCTTCATAGGTCTTGAATGGTAATTTTTCTGTTCTCAGGTTGTACTTATGCCATGCATTCAATAAATGCAGGACATATTTTGTTCCTGACATTGGGGTCAAACTTGTATTCTAAGATGAAATCTATGGTCAACCATTATTCCATTTATATTTATAAAAAATCAGGACATGCAATAATTAAAGAAAATACTTTGAAGACTAAGGCGTTTTTAGGACATATATGACCAACTTACCTGGTAGATTTAGACACAATCATGGCATTATTGATACTTGGTCTGATAATATGACAATATTGAATTTGGTGTTGCAATGGAAAACCACATTTCTTTACAACGATGATTAAGGTACAATTAAAAACTACCAATCTGTATAGTAGTCAGAACATGTGTTATAGACAACAAAACTATTTAATTCTTTATACAAAATTTGTGTTGGAAGGGACAATAATTGATATGAAATGAAGTGTTGCTTGCTCGAGAACAAATTATATTTTTTGAGAGGTCAAGTCAGTAAACAAGGAATGTGATGTATTTGTATATTTCACTCTAATGTAGATAGACATTGTAAGTATTTAATAAATGAAAATAAAAAAAATGATTTGTTTCTTTTGATGGTCTGGTTTTATGGTGTTTAACACCACTTTCAACAATATTTCAGTTGTATCATGTCAGTTTTATTGGTGGAGGAAACAGGAGTACATGGAGAAAACCTCTGACCTGTTGCAAGTTACTGACAAACTTTATCACATAATATTGTATCCAGTACACCTTGCCATGAATGGGATCGAACTCACAACTTTATAGTAGTGATAGGCACTGATTGCACATGTAGTTGTATATCCAACTACCCTATGATCACGATGGCATCACAGTAAGTAATATTAAAAATGATTCTCTTGTCATGACATCCTATCATTCAATAGTTGAAGGAGGTATAAACATGGGTATTCTTGTGATTTTACCTCTATTATAATGGATAATTTGAATTTTATTTTATAAAATGAAATACTGGTAAGCCTCACGGATATATAATTTGAAGAAAATCAAAATAGAGATCTGATTTAGTGTGATCAAAGAACACGGGTGAAATTAATTACTGTATTTAACTTCTGTCTTAGATATTCACCTCTAAACATTTTCTTCATATCACAAATGCTAATCATTGATTGGTCAATTAAATAATGTGATGTCATGGTGATAAGAGAACAAGTAAACATCAGTCTTGTACCATATGTCTATTTTTATGGTGGCAAAGTTTCATGATTGTACAAGCCCCTATCTACAGGTGTACTATTTTTTGTCTTCAGTCCACAATATTTAATTTTATTTAATTGCCCTAATCTAACAAAAATATGTAATGTGACAAATACAGTGGGACCTGTATAATCCCACACACCAAGGGACCAGGGAAGTGTGTCGGATTGTACAGGATATCAGAATACTCAGGTTTTATTTTAGTTAACAGAAATACTTTGGGAACATAAATTTTTGTGGGATATGGGAAAATCGGGTGTTGGATTGAATAAGTTCCTTCCACATGGGTACCACTAGTGGAGCAGGAACTGCTTACCCTTCCGAGCACCTGAGTTCACCTGCGTTTTTTAGTGGTGTTCGTGTTACCCGATCTTTAGTTTTATGTGTATGTTTTGTAGATCGTTGTTTGTCCTTTTTCTTTTGGCCATTATGTTGTCTGTTCTCCGATATACGGATTCTGATTACCCCTTTGGTATCTTTAAACTCTTCTTTCATGCTCAACTGATTTCTAAATTCGTCAAGATAACGTTGCTAGTTTGAGGTTCCAACCTGTGCTTAAGAGTACTCTTTACAACTTCATGTGATAGCGTTTATAAATACCTTTCAGCAGCAGGTCGATGGTTTTCTGAGGGTACTCCAGTTTCCTCCACCATTAAAACTGACAACTTCAATATTGCAGATACATTGATAGAAGTGGATTTAAACACTCGTGTAGGAAAAGTTTGAAGATATCAAAGGGGTAATCAGAAGTCATAAATAAAAGATCAGAATATAGTGTCGAAAAAGTAAAAGAGCACAGAAACAATGGTAAACAAAACACTAAAGATTTAGTAACACGAAACCCACTGAAACCAGAGCTGAATTCAGGAGCTTCTGAATGGTGTGTAGTTCCTGCTCCACTAGTAGAATCTCTCATGTTACATTTGTATTGCCTTTTGCTTGTTTTCAGCTCGCCTGTGCCAGTTTCCGTTTTCTGTAAACTTTTTCTGACAATTACATGGAATGTTATATATTATTAATAGATTTTTTTTTAATTTTTCTTCCAATTTTGATATATTATCTTTATATTTATCTTGTTAAGAATTTATAATGGAATGTCAACGCATTACCTTTATCTCTTACGGTTTATGAAATAAACTTGAAAGTAAGGGGCCAATTTCCAAATTTATCTTAATTTTCATCTGATTTTAAGCATGATAAATGTTGACCTCAATGATTTATTGATGAGTTTAAAGGGGGAGGGGTAAAACATTTGGAAGGTATACATAATTGTTTTATTAATATCTTATTGTAATGTATTTTCTTTTCTTTGAATGATTGTATTTACGGCTTCAGTTAGTATTCCAACAGATTTCCTCTATTAGTCATGGTTGTGGAGTTAAATTTGATTGCCGTAAAACTTGTACAGGAGGAAACCCTTGTCGATTTGCTTGCGACTATAGAGTCGTTGGGGTTGTCTAAGTGACCGACCACATGTTGTACTTAAGCACATATATATCTAATTTTGTGCGCACGACGAGTTTCTGCAATAACATTTCTTCAGGTACGCTCATAGTCCAAAAGATTGATAGCCACATGTGCATGAGGGAGAGTGACGTTAGTTTGGATAAATTATGTCATTTGGGAACTAAATTTCAAACATTGAAATATCTAATAAACCATGTCAGTGTGCCGAAACACTGACTACTGGGCTGATGATACCTTCGAGGGCTAATAGTCCACCGGCAGAGCTATCGACCCAGTGTATGTTTACAGTTCTACCACTATTGTAGATACTTATATCATTGTGTAATGAAACATTTTTTTTTATAAATTTTCTTGCAACTAACAATCATTAAAATATCTTTAAAATTATAGGTACAAATCACAAATGTATATCTTTTATATGAGATTTTGTTAGGGGTCCAATTCTGTGTACGTGTAATTTTACTACAAGGATTAATAGTTTAGGCTTTGACACTTGAAAAATATGACTCTTAGATGAATAATATAAATGATACAAAGATGATTATATTAGAGAGGTGTAGTGATAGATTGGGAAGAAAGTTCACTTGTTGACAAAAACAACAGTACTGTCAGGAAAGGCAAACAAAACAAAATAAGCATATTTTTTTCTTCAGTTTTATAAAGTAAACCAAATAATTCGTGTTCTAAGTTAAATTGAAGTTCAATTTGAGAATTCTCGAAGACCCAGTTATTTATATTTTTCCAAAGCTGCGAAACGTTGAAACATGACAAAAATATGTGTTTATCAGTCTCAGTGTTTCTCACACAAAAGCTAAAACGATTTGTAGATTTTAGTTTTATTTTAAACACAAAACTCATTGTATTGTTATTTCCTCCGATTCTACGAACTGTTCTGTATTAGGAACTTCGTTATTTTGAACTTTTTGTAATTTAAAATGGCAATGAAAGAATATATGTCCAGTTATAATCTTTAAAAGGAATTTTAACCAACTCTCTTCACATTTAAGGTTTATTAATTCTTTATTCTATACATTATGCGTGTCTTTTGAAGCTTTTCCGGGTGCCACTAGTGGAGCAGGAACTGTTTAACTTCCGGAGCACCTGAGTTCATCCCCGGTTTTTAGTGGGGTTCGTGTTACTCGATCTTTAGTTTTATGTGTATGTGTCGTAGGTCGTTGTTTGCCCTTTTGGCCATTGGTTGTCTGTCCTTCGATTTACGGATTCTTATTACCCCTTTGATATCTTCGAACTCTTCTTGTAAAATATTTTCACATTGTTTGGTAATAAGGGGACATTTAGTAAATCATAGCTAGATTTATTTAACGATTATAAGTATGACTTTATGACTGAAATCACACATTGACACACGAGGAAGTCACTTTTAATATCATAAGTTGCTTGAAGTGTTTTCCCCAAGGTCATTAATGGTCATTATGGACACGTCTTGTGTGAATGGTCGTCAATAGCTTGATTTAGTCCGACATAATTCAGGGTTACTAGTACATGTACACTTAAATATTTTGTACGTTAGCTGGTTTTCCACTTTTTTGGCAGTGGAACTATTGAACAACCGCTAGTCTAATTACCAAATGCACATCTAGTTCATGTAATGTAATTAGCATATTACGTTGATTTTACTTGTAGTTTTGATTAGGTTTTGTCATAATCTTAGCTTGAAATCCAAAATAACCAACAAGGCAAATCTTTGTGTCTGTGTACTAAATTTGAAAAAAAAAATTGTACTTGTGAGAAGCAACTAGGTAGGTAAATTGAAATCATTTAGTGTCCATGAAGCCGGATGGTAGTTTGACATACACTTGAATGGATAATATTCTTTGTCAAAAGCAATACTACTAAATGTTTTTTCAATTAATTTCAAAATCCCGTGGAAGTTTTTTTTTGTATTTCGTTATGTCTATCTTAGTAGCTAGAAACTCTAACCTACTGAACTGAAATAAGTTGTGTTATAATATTGGATCTTATAGGAGTCGTTGCTTACTGTCTGCTTGTAGTGCTACTGTTATAAAGAAACGTTAGAGAGAACCGAAGGTGCAACATAGAATCCAGAGACACATGCAACATTGGGCACACAAGATATAGGACGAAGACAAACAAAACACAAAATCACAACACAACAAAACCAAATGAACAACACGGACCCCACCTAAAAAAACCGGAGGTGAACTAAGGTGCGCGCGAAGGGTAAGCATTTCCTCCTTCTTATAAGATGCCCGCCGTGTTACTCATATATACAGTCAAGTCCGTTAAAAGCCTTGACGGTGACGGAGGAAAGAACAAAATCTACATGAAAAGCAAAAGATCCATTGTCATTTGAGATATAGATATTTCGTAACGGTCAACCAGATCGTGATGACGATCGTAGAAGCTTTGTAGCGACGACGTCAACCCAGGAGCAGCGAAGCCTTGTTTGAGCAGCTGAAGTCTGTCCAGAAAATCACTGTACTCGGCACAAGCTCTAGAATAACGCGTGAGTCGTGAAATGTAAACTCCATACGCTAGTGATACTGGAATATTGCTACTTAGACTTAATCTCAAAGTACAAAAGGATGTATTACATTTTGTTGTAACTTCAGTAAGCTCGTCAGATGACGTATTACATTTTGTTGTAACTTCAGTAAGCTCGTCAGATGACGTATTACATTTTGTTGTAACTTCAGTATAAGCTCGTTAGATGACGTATTACATTTTGTTGTAACTTCAGTAAGCTCGTCAGATGACGTATTACATTTTGTTGTAACCTCAGTAAGCTCGTCAGATGACGTATTACATTTTGTTGTAACTTCAGTAAGCTCGTCAGATGACGTATTACATTTTGTTGTAACTTCAGTAAGCTCGTCAGATGACGTATTACATTTTGTTGTAACTTCAGTATAAGCTCGTCAGGTGACGTATTACATTTTGTTGTAACTTCAGTAAGCTCGTCAGATGACGAATATCAATTATGGTGATGTTCCTTGACGCTTGAATTTTATATGAGTTTTTTATAGCAACTTTCTTACATGTTTACATCATTTACGCCTATGTGGCATATTTTAAGGCTAGCGCACATTTCAAGCTAGTGAACAATTCCTTACTGACGTTCGTCGTAGTCCCGCTTGGGTTAGAGTATGACCTTCAATGAAGAATATTATTTATCAGTTGTTTGTTGCTTTTCTCAGTTCCATGTATTCTCTTTAACTTCTAGCCTTACAATGTATCCCTGATTGGGGTTAAAATTTAATTTGTATGCAACTTTTTTTTTTTGATAAACGTAGAAAACCTTAACATTTCTCATTTTTTTACTTGATTTTTTAAAGTCCTTTATATTTTTTTAAAATGTGAATTAAATTAAGTACAGACTTATATATATCTCTTGTATTATTAATTAACTTTGATTTATTAGCCTTTATATGATCAAATCTGTCAATACAATATAACAACTTTCATTGGGCCAATACGGCAAAAACCAGTCCAATACGGATATTTTCCGTATTCAGGGGCGGATTTAGAGGGGGCGTGCGGGGCGTGCGCCCCCCCCCCCCCCCCCCTAAAATTCGCAAAGCATATGTTATACAACGTTAATTAAGCAGTTCAACAAACAACTTTTGAATGAATGGTTAACTCGTCACCTGTAGTAAAATATTCCTACACATTGTAAATACACGTTGGGTGTGTTCGTTGATTCATATGTGGATTCGCCGACAATTTCCGCTTTTGTTTGTCTATAAACAAGAACGGTCGAATCGTATGTTTTCAATGAATGAATCAAACGACGAAAAGAAAAGCTCCAATCCGGACGAGCAGTATTAACTAGAACCACCCGAAAGTACACTGACCAATTAGTGAAATGAGGAATGCGTTAAAACTAAACCAATAGTTCTTTGAAGGGTTAAAATATCGTGATCGATCAGTCATGAGTTGAACAATTCGCATCACGGTTGTTCAAAAAAAGTTTTACTTTAGGTTCTTATAATCTGACAAAAATATACTGTTAACAAAATTAATACTCAAAATCAAGTTTTTTTTGGTCTGATAAAATTGGTGTGGTTGGTTCAAAATTGTCGTTCAAATAAATGTCTGTAATTCCTAAAATCCTCAGAGCTTCAGGGGGGTTCTACCCTGGACCAGCTGGGGACCTTAAGCGGTCCACAGACCCCTCGCCTACTCACGCCCCCCCCCTAACCACAACTCCTGGATCCGCCCCTGGTATTGGCCCAATTCCAGTCAGTCCAATAACAACTAGATCGGAATCCTCTAGACATTTCGACAATTGCAAGGTTAAAATCGCGAGAGATATTGGACTGGTTAATTAATAAAGGTATCATTACGTGATGTTTTTCATATTGGCCTAGTTATAGGTCCTCGGTCTGCTGTATTGGCGTTTGGCTGCGCCTCAGGCCAATACAGCAGGCCTCGGACCTATAACTAGGCCAATATGAAAAACATCACGTAATAATACTATATTATTAAAATTCATTTAATAATTATACGGCAGGTCGGTGGTTTTCTCCGGTTTTCTCCGAGTACCCCGGACGGTTTCCTTCTCCAATAAAACCGACCACCACGATAAAATTGAAATATTGTTGAAAGTGGCGTTAAACACCATAACCCTAACACTATTCAATAATTAGACTGACATAATTGTCGTTTGAGTGCTACAGATTGGATGCACATTATTCCATTCGCGTTCATTTGTTATTAGTAGAATAACTTATTTATCAGTAATGCCATCCGTTTGTTAGTAAATACTGAAATACGTAAATGTACAAAAAAAATAACAACGATTCTAAATTTATTCGTCCAATCCCTTGTTTTATAATATTGTTTCTTTATAGAGGATAAAGTTTGTCATTGACTTGCGACAGGTCGATGGTTTTCTCCGGGTACTCCGATTTCCTCCATCAATAAAACTGACTGCCACGATATAACTGAAATATAGTTGAAAGTGGCGTTAAACACCATAACCAAACCATCAATAATTAGACTATCACAGATTGTCTTTTAAGTGCGATAGATTGGATGCAAATTATTCCATTCGCATTCATTTGTTATTGGTAAAATAACTGATTTATCAGTAATGCCATCCGTTTGTTAGTAAATACTGAAATACGTAAATGTACAAAAAAACAACGATTCTAAATTTATTCGTCCAATCACTTGTTTTATATTATTGTTTCTTTATAGAGGATGAAATAAATATGTCGCATTTATACATATATTAATGTAAATAAAAACTCGAAAAATATGATAAATATAACATGGCGTAAGGTAGATTGGACAACAAATAAATGTCACATAAAAAGAATAATAATAAATGGCTTGTGTACAAAGAAGTGTATTCTGTTCGACGGGGAGCGACCCAGTTTGCGACCTTTCTGATTCACATTTTAGTATCATAGGAAATAATTAATATGTGACGAATTCTGTAATACGTTATTCATTTGTTATTGACCCATATTTTAAACTTTCTCCAGATATTCCGGAAAGATTAAGACACGGAGTCCTCTAAATTTGACGTAATTCAAGAATTGAAGAGATTGTTGTGGTCATAACAGGCTTGCGACAGCTACATTTGTTTGAAGCAAAATATGATATTTTAGCATAAAACCAAAAACAACAAACTCAACAGGGCATAGAAGTCATTACAAGTTTTATGGCTTTTGCACCTGTTTTCTCCCCTGAAAAGAGTTATGTGTTATTCAATACGGAGGTGTATTAATTATACCCTAGATTTTTCAGAATAATTGACTAAGACAGTCACCTGACAAAGATTTACTCAAGTGTTTTAAAGTGGTTTGAGGCTACAACTTGACTATATAAACAACTGGCACAAGTCTAGGAAATCAAAGTTGGTATCAAGGATTGATTAGATCTACTTTGTGATTAGACCTCGACTCCAGGTAGGTAAATGTAAACTGGTATCAAGGATTGATTAGACCTACTTTGTGATTAGACCTCGACTCCAGGTAGGTAAATGTAAACTGGTATCAAGGATTGATTAGACCAACTGTGATTAGAGCCTGACTACAAATAAGTAAGTGTATTAGGTCTCTTATGTATAAGGATATATTTTTGTTTCAGATTTCATCATATGATGTCAAGTAAGCTTTCTCATGTTGTCAGTTTTGATTTGATATTTCTAAAGCGATAATCTTAATTGGTTGTAAAATGTTTACTAGACTGTGTTGATAATTTCTCAAAGGGTGTCAACTGTCAGCTTCGTGGAGATATCTTCTATGTTTTATTGGTAGGGTGTGCAACTGGATTTCGTTGACCTCCGATCTCTATTCATTGATGTTAAATTTCAGAAATATATGCCTATATATTCTAAAAATATTAACATATAGATATAATATATCCCCGGTTGTTTGTGGGAGGGATCATGTCTTGTTTGTGCTTGCTTACGTGTAGTGGTGTCCAACACATATTGTGTTGTGTTTGTGCTTTGATCTTCTTCGTCTTGTCTGCCCTGTGGTGCTAGTTTCTCTGGATTGTCCATTTTTATTTTCCCTTTCTGTATTCTCTGACATTTATTTATTAAGGTAAATGTGAACGCTTCAAATCCTATACAGAACTGAGTTTTCTGGCTCGCTACATTGTAACATCCCATGATGATAGACTATTAGTCCCCGAGGGCATCATCCGATCAGTAGTCAGTGTGCCTACACTGATATAGTTTATGAGATGTATTCATTATTAGGTCCGTACTAAGATAATATTTATTAAAACTAAGGTTTATCACTTTTCAGGCGTAGGTAACCTTACCCAATTTAGGCCCTTATCTGTCTATGCTCTTTGGTTTTCTTGCCCCCTTCTCCCAGTGTAAATTATATGACCTTCCTGCTTTTGACGTTTTACGTACCTGATGAAGTTTATTCATATCCACATTCTTATTATTCCGACAACATTCTTCAAAACCCAAGAGAACATAACATTGTTGTGTTTTCTACTAATCAGTACAAGAAATAGTTATAAAATTACATTGGATATATTAAACCAAAAAATGCCAGAAGTCATAACACCAGAACATCCTTAATCACCATCGTGGTAGGGTGATCCGTACGGATTCTTGTCTAGCGCCATTGCAGAAATGTTTCCATTTAAATTTGTGAGTTTAACAACTCTACGAATCAGCATGTCACAACGTGTGTCATATATGAACATCGTCTACTGGTGGTCTATTGATACATATATTTATTGAATTATGGCAATCGCTGTAAATGAGTTATGTGAACTGAATTACCACCCTTATTGGCCCATGATTGGTGAAAGAAAGTATAAATCTGTGGGTCAAGATATAATAGCTCTTGTTACAATTGGTCTTATTGTCCATTATTGTAAGAGTTCATGTTATCAGAGATTGCCCTACTATTGTTCTGGCTCACTTGGATGATGAGCTATGTCTCTCAATGCATTTGTTTTATGTCCTTTGTAGAATGAGGAACATGAAATTCCTTCTACTTACTGTGTGTATTGCTATGGCAACAGCCAATACGGACTGGAGACGACTGAAAAGGATTAACAAAGGGCTTCGTAAGTATCAATTGATATAGCCAAGTAATTAACAAATTGAAGATTCTAAGATAACATTTTTTATCTTGTTTTACGGCCAAACTTTGATTAAACACAATACAAGAATTACAAACAAACATGAACTTGTATATTTATTCAACATGCAAATAATCTTAGTGTCCGCAGATATGCTCATCTAGTATTTCTGAAAGACAATAAATATATATATCACCCTTTTTCATTATATGTCTAACAAGTGTGTGTTTATTTACGTATAATTACACGTTAGTCTATGTTATCATATCATATTCATCATTCTAGCTTAGACATAGTTTTACCACAATGTATTTTTTTTACTTAGGATAAAATGTGGACTTTTTTGACATGCTATAAATAGGTAGTACATACATACGTTGAAGTTGAAGGTTTAGGTCTAGTTATTATTGTTTATTGAAATTAATTGCATGACTACTGGAAATTTAGTCAGCAGTCAGCTTGTAGTGACTGGGATCCTTCAAAATATCTGTTTTAGCCACGTTTATGCCTATCCATATATGGTCATTAGATTTTTGTGATTGTATTTCTAAACGTATGTGGTATGGAATTGCTCCTGTCATCAGTTTTGGTATTTAACTTCGCTATCTCAAACGATTTTCCTTTAAATTCACAATAAGCAAATGAACCGCCTACATGAAAGCCAATTAAGGAAAGAGAAAGCTTGAAAACACTTTGGCAACAATTTATATTATTACAATTATTTCGTTTAGACTGCAAATATGACAAAGGCGAGTGGAGTACTTGTGATACTCTAACACAGACTGTCACAAGAGTATTAACACTCAGAGAAGGAGAAGAGGCATGTCAACCAACACAAACTCAATCCATATCGTGTGAAAAGCATGAAAAAATTCAAACATGGAAAGCTCAGAAAGTGGAAAGGAAAAAAGAGCGACAAGAATGGAAGTTACTGAGAAAAGAACAAAAACAACAGATTAAAGAAAATAGGAAGCTTATGAAAGAGCAACGAAAAAGTACGTATACGCCTTTAACAGTATGAAATATTTTAAGCTTCTATTTGTTAAATCAACCCATAGCAAATTTCAAAGAGCAGTGAATTCTTGATATCAAAGATGAATTTTAACCATAATTAACTATGGATAATAATACCCTGTTAACTAAGAACCATGGAGTATAGGAAACACTTCAGAGATGTGTTAATTATATAATAGTTACTGACATGGAGAGCAAAATCAGGATAGACAGACTGCCCATTGGGCGTGGTACGGACAAGTGGAAATGACATTTCCCGAACCGGAGGCAAGGGAAATATCAATTTCACGATCCGTACGCTTACCATGACCCACGGGCAGTCTGTCTCTCCTGATATTACCCTCCATATCAGTAACCATTGTGTTTATTGCATTGAAGCACAATATAAATGTACAGAATTTTTTCAAGGAATCAAGAAACCTAAGAACAGCAATTTTAGGAATAAATAAAACCTTACAAATAGACAATAAACATTTTGTAATGTACTTTTAATCAGGATAATTGAAGGTGTTTTAAACATTCTGTATTCACAGGATTCGGGGGGGGGGGGGGGGGGGGGGGCGGAGAGGGGGGGGGGGGTATATTATATAATGATTTTTATTATTACTTTTTTATTTGTTTACTTATTAAACCAAATGTGTATTCGGACAGAATTTATCATAGTATAAAATACAATATTCTGTAACAAATATCCGTGTCTCATTATTATTATTCTCTCTCTCTCTTCAGGGTGTAATTATGATTATAGTGACTGGAGTGAATGTGATTCCATCTCTAACACAGTATCCAGGGTTCTAACACTGAGGGACGGAAAAGAAGGGTGTGAACAAACACAAACCATCACAATTACATGCAACAAATATAATCGTATTCAAACATGGAAAGCCATGAAAATGGAGCGTAAAAATAAGAGAAAGGAACAAAAATTACAGATGAAACAAGAGAAAAAGGAAATGAAAGAAAAAAGAAAATTGATAAAAGAACAGAGAATGCGTAAGTAATTTAATACACAATCTTTTATTTCACAGGAACAATTGTGATAAAATTATTGTGTTTGTAGAAGGTAGTTTTAGTGAGAGTGATTGTTGTTTAAAGTTTAGTGGACTATTTTTCAGCTATATTATGTCGATGGTATTTTGTTTGTGGATGAGATAGTGATGTCCGATTTGTACTAGACCAACAAGCAAAGTCCGCGGATAAACATATCGTCCCCACTCTGGAACATTATTCAAATTCGGAGCAAATCAGTATTTGCTCTTGCTCCTTAATGATGTGTACTTAGCTCTGGGAAGCAGTAAACATCCAATTTTAAAGTCTTGGGTTTGACCCGATCGGACCTCGAACCCACGACCTACCTTTCTCGGTGAGAGTACACTAACCATTACACCACTAATGCGTGTTCAGTATTATTGAGGAACGTAATCCTATGACAGTTGGTTGAAATCAAAAACTGCGCATTTCCTGGTAAAATGATATTATATTTTTCGTGCTAATACCACGTGATATCATTGATGTTTTCCCCAGGTACTTTGACATCCTCTACCATTATTATTGATCACCATGATAAAAATAAGATATATTAATGAATTGATTAAACACCTATATGCAGCCACCAGTTTTATTGATTTTATCTAACGTCTGATAGTATTTTATCTCGTGTCCCAAAACGTGCAAAGCCTTCTGTAATACGATGTGCTTTAGATTTATTAGTGCAGTTACACTTAAAATCTGAAGTCTTCGGCGACAAAATACCATTCATCAAATCTTTGCATGACCAATCTCATAATTGGTCAATCGAAATAGAAAAGTTAACCTTTTATTTAGTTTCCCACATTTGAAATGTCCAAAATGAAGGAGAACAAAAATTGTAATAAAGACGTAAATACCGGTATCAAATTTGGTGCGCATTACGCGTTTCTGAAAAAGCCTTCCTCTAGTACTCTCAATTACCAACGATTGGAAAGCTGAATGATTCAGAAGTCTTTCGGGAGCAAAACATCAAAGGGCCTCAACAGGAAAGCTTAAGTCGGCTAAGGTCACCTATGTATGAGAGAGGAGAACCTTAGTGTTTCCCCATAATACATGTAATTACATCCTTTATGAACTGTAAACAATCATTTACAGGTTGTAAGTACAACAAAGGAGACTGGAGTGAGTGTGATATCAAAACCAATACAGTCACAAGAGTACTGACATTGAGAGATGCTTCAGAGGAAGGGTGTGAACCAACACTTGATGTTGCTATATCTTGTGCCAGATTTGAACGTATTCAAGCAAGGAAAGCCAAGAAGATGGAAAGAAAAAACGAAAAAATGTCACAAAAATTACTGATGAAGGAGGAGAAAAATCAGTTAAAAGAAAATAAAAAGATGGTGAAACAGCAGCGTAGACGTAAGTGTAGATACATTTAGAAGTGATATCATAAGTGACGGGTGACACTAGTGGAGCATGATCTGTAGTTTCTGCTCTATTGGTTTGCTATTCGTTATTTATAGTAACAGCTCAGCACCTGGTAAAGGTGGTGTACAAGTATACAACATTAATTTTGGATCATACATTTAATAGAGTAATGTAATGTGTAACTGGGTTTACAATCTATGTTACTGTGATACTTATGAGGAAAGTTGATTTATTATAATCTTGAATTGTCATGTATCTGTTGTCAAAAGATAACAAGTAAGATTCCTATTTTAAGGCATTTAATAGATAAGCGTGGTCAAGAATGGACAATTTAGAGAAACAGGCAACATTGGACACACAACACAGAATGAAGACAAACACAATAAAAAACACAACACAGAAAACTTAAAGATGAGCAACTCGAAACCCCCAAAAATACGGGGGTCATCCCAAGTATATATAGCGAAAGGTAGGTTGTTCCTGTTTCTTATTAAACACCGGCCATGCTACTCATAGTCATGTAAGGTAATAGTCTTGTCGGTTGACATCTGTGAAAATTAGAAAATTCCACTGTGTTGACAAATGGCAGACATGTTTTCAATATGAACTTGACATCACGACAATGGCTCTGAATTCGACTTCACAAAAGCATGCTCAATTCACTACTCTGATATTATTAAGTTATTTTAATCATACAATATTGTTCATTACTATATGAATTCCTTTTTATCATATTTCAGTTGGGTGTAGCTTTGATGTGTCATTTAGTGAGTGTGAACCTACTACCCAGATGGTAACAAAAACTTACACCCCAGTTTTACAAGACCATGACTCATGTGAAGCCATATCTGTAGCTTATACATGTCAACTCCATCAAAAATTGATGGAAAAGAAGATGAAACGACAAAGTAAGAAAGAAGATAGGAAAAGATTGAGACAAGAAATTAGACAACAGAGAAGAGAGGACAGAAACACAGGACGACTTTAAGCTCAAATATATTGAAATAAAAAACAGTTATAAAAGTGGTGCTTTCAAAGACGTTTTAAGGATCTTCATTTTCCATAATATATTTTTTTAATAAATCTTTTGTTATATATTATTTCATTTTATATATAGAATATTGTCAATAAGTTTGTTTTTCATGTTTTCTCCGGATACTCCGTTTCCTCCACCAATAAAACCGACTGCCACAATATAGCTGAAATATTGTTGAAAGTGGCATTCAACACCAAATTCTTAACCCCTTACACTTAATTTCACACCTAATTTCATTCCAGTAAATTTTCTATGAATATTAATGGTCTATAGACTATAACTGGACCACACAGGAGGAACCTATCCCCACTTTATGAATATTAATGGTCTATTGTCTACAACTGGACTACACAGGAGGAACCTATCCCCACTTTATTAATATTGATGGTCTATTGACTACAACTGGACTACACAGGAGGAATCTATCCCCACTTTATGAATATTAATGGTCTATTGACTACAACTGGACCACACAGGAGGAACCTATCCTCACTTTATGAATATTAATGGCCTATTGACTACAACTGGACCACACAGGAGGAATCTATCACCACTTTATGAATATTAATGATCTATTGACTACAACTGGACCACAGAGGAGGAACCTATCCCCACTTTATTAATATTAATGGTCTATTGACTACAACTAGACCACACAAGAGGAACTTATCCTCACTTTATGAATAGTAATGGTCTATTGACTACAACTAGACCACACAAAAGGAACTTATCCTCACTTTATGAATAGTAATGGCCTATTGACTACAACTAGACCACACAAGAGGAACCTATCCCCACTTTATGAATATTAATGGCCTATTGACTACAACTGGACCACACAGGAGGAAACCTATCCTCACTTTATTAATATTAACGGTCTATTGACTACAACTGGACCACACAGGAGGAACCTATCATCACTTTATGAATAGTAATGGTCTATTGACTACAACTAGACCACACAAGAGGAACTTATCCCCACTTTATGAATATTAATGGCCTATTGACTACAACTGGACCACACAGGAGGAACCTATCCCCACTTTATTAATATTAATGGTCTATTGACTACAACTGGACCACACAGGAGGAACCTATCCCCACTTTATGAATATTAATGGTCTATTGACCACAACTGGACCACACAGGAGGAATCTATCCCCACTTTATTAATATTAATGGTCTATTGACTGCAACTGGACTACACAGGAGGAATCTATCCCCACTTTATGAATATTAATGGTCTATTGACTACAACTGGACCACACAGGAGGAACCTATCCCCACTTTATGAATATTAATGGTCTGTTGACTACAACTGGACCACACAGGAGGAACCTATCCCCACTTTATGAATATTAATGGTCTGTTGACCACAACTGGCCCACACAGGAGGAATATATCCCCACTTTATGAATATTAATGGTCTATTGTCTACAACTGGACCACACAGGAGGAATCTATCCCCACTTTATGAATATTAATGGTCTATGGACTATAACTGGACCACACAGGAGGAACATATCCCCACTTTATGAATATTAATGGTCTATTGACTACAACTGGACCACACAGGAGGAATACATCCCCACTTTATGAATATTAACGGTCTATTGACTACAACTGGACCACACAGGAGGAACCTATCCCCACTTTATGAATATCAATGGTCTATTGACTACAACTGGACCACACAGGAGGAACCTATCCCCACTTTATGAATATTAATGGTCTATTGAAGACAACTGGACCACACAGGAGGAACCTATCCCCACACTTGTCTACACTTTAGTATCTTAAATATAAGTCTCATTCAGTCAGATGATTGTGTGTGTGAATGATTGATTACTAGTTAATCTTGAATATAATCAGATTATGAGTAACAATGCAATTTTTCTATACTAGTGAGTTAACAAAAGTATATTTATAAACTGAGTAAATGATTATTGGATGTCAGATTTTTCCTTTCTTTATTGTGTTTGTGGTTTTTTTTCTCTGTTTTGGCTGTTAAGTACAAATGACCCTTTCACAATAACTGCGGTCCGACATTCATTCGGGACATTTGTGAGTAGAAAAATGAGTTTCGTGAAAAAATTGTGCCGTCAAATACACATTTAATTGTTCTACGACGTCATTTTATGGAAAAGGGTATTCATACCACTCACAAATGTCCCAGATGAATGCAGGACCGCAGTTAATGTGAAAGTGTCTATAAGCCATTAATGTCATATGAGAGCATACATCTTCACGTGTAATTCAATCTACATTTAAATTTTTTTCTTCTTTAAAGGCCACCCCTAATATCACACCAGATTTAAGATTCACATAGTAAGTAAGATACGACTAAATTATTCCGCTAAAGAGAGACTACCCCTCTTATATATAAGGACACTTCTTCATTGCAGAAGGGGTGGCCTTATAAGAGAGGACTACTATACCAGTAATCAATGTATGTACTTATGTCATTGTCATGATTCACTGAACTGGTAAAGAAATTAAGAGGGTGTGTTTGATTTGTTTAACATACATGTACTTGAGTACTTGGATTACGACTTTATATACAGTCAGAGTGTATATTTATTTGTCTCCAGCATTTTAATATTTGAAGTCATCAGTATTGTTTTCTTGTAGAGAATTTTATTTTGTTTATTGCAAAAATCACAAAAACTATTATAATCTGGGAAGATTGAATTTTTGTTTGCTTTCTGCTTTTTATTTTTGTCTTGATGTTATGGATATTCTTAATGCTTTTTCTTCTTCTTTTATTAAATATTTTTCATTGGTAAATTTCTGTACTATGTTGATTGTTTCTTCATGTAGAATATAAATGATACATGACAAATTGCATCTTAATTATTTATTCTGCACTAATATTTCAATACTATACAAATCATATAGTTTCTCAAGCCCTAGCAATGTAGCCTCCCTCAGTACTGTTGTGTAGGCCCTTTTTATTTCCATTTTGTATAATTGACATTTAGTATTTTTTAAATCATGCATGCATTTAAATAAAAAAAAATGTTTGCCACTCTTTACAAGTCAATGTTGATCTTGATATTAATAACAGTAATCGTCACAGGAAGTAAATAATCGTAGAGTACACTTACCAGTATATTCTGTTTTTTTAAGTAAGGGAACGGAAACACAATAATTTTGATATTTTGAGACCTACATGTAGAATATGATTTGATCTTGTTTAAACTACCAAAGCTACAAGTCCTGAAAAAGCAACATCTCTTCTTTGTTGGCATAAAATTTGTAAGACACGAATGACTACAGTATTAAACAGTTAACAATATCCAGTATGTGTAAAACTTTTGAAACTCCTTATCTGCAATGAATGAATGTTTCCAATAATAACTCGGGAGTAGCACAAGGTGATTGATTGCATAATATAACTCAGATTACTCTTCAACAAGGTTCCATTGTCAGGGCCGTCCTAACAGCATCATAGGCTCCCGGGCAAAAGCAGTACATGGGGACCCCTACCCACACCAACACTCACAGGAATAAAAATGTAAATGTCGATAAAATTAAATATATATTTGTTGTATTGGTACTTCCAACAAAATCATTGTTTAAACATTAAGAACATGCCGTACACAACATACATAGATTAGCATGGAGCCCCTGAGCAACTGCTCAGCGTGCCCATGCGTTAAGACGGCACTCTCCACTTTATTACTGTACAGATCCTTTTGATTTCATCATGTATTTAAAAATCAAGGTTGAAACAAAACAACTTAGTTGACAACATTTAATCTTTTTCCAGGGTTTTCATTTAAGATTGATTGATTAATTGGTGTTTTACGCCAACTGTAGCAATACTTCAGCTATATCGTGGTGTGTTTCATTTAAGAAAGTTCAGACAACCTTCATAGGTCTGGAATGGTATTTTTTCTGTTCTCAGGTTGTAGTTATGCCATGCATTCAATAAACACAGGACATATTTTGCTCCTGACAAAGGGTTCAAACTTGATTTCTAATAAAGGTAATAACAAAATTACCGAACTCCGAACAATCTTACAAAGGGAAAGTCAAAACTCATAATTATATAAACAGACAAAATCAGTCAACAACCGGAAAACTGTGAAAACCGTAATGACCCTGACTTGGTACAGGCATTTCTAAAGAAATGGTGGGTTGAATCAGATTTTAAGGCGCCAAACCTCCCGCTCTCATTACGGTTCAAAGGTTCCGGCTGTCACTGTAACAGTATTTAAATACAGGAACAAAATAGGTAAAATAGTTGTCAAAGCAGTACCATATTCGGTGATGTAAATGTCAAAAATATTTTTACGTCACACATTGACAAAAAAAATTCTTGACATATTTGACTCTTTATCTTTATACATTTTCACTATATGAAAATGCATCGCTTATAATTTTTTCTGCAGAGACGGAATATATTTCGACAAGATATTGGTATCGGAATATAAACTTTTTAAGAGATCGAATAAGGCGAATCTTTTTATAGCCCTGGTCCAGTAGCCTGTTTCTCAGATGAAGATGACGTTTCAGGAAATCAGAATAATTGCTACTGCCCCTTGCATAGCGAATCAATTGCGAGATGTAAACACCATATGCAGGAGAAGCTGGTATATTGCTGCACATATTTGGAAAATTTATGATTTTAAAATTGAAGTCGTCCCGCTTATCATAAATTTTAGTGCTGAGTTGACCACTGTCGTCAAATTCGAGGTATAAGTCCAAAAATGATGCGGACGAAGCTGTATCGGTGGTCTCTTTAACTTCCAGCTCTGGAGGATATATCAATGGAAGAAATTCTGCAAATCTAGAATTATTGATAGATAAAACGTCATCAATATACCTGTATGTGAAATTAAAGGCTCTAGCCTCATGAATCTTCTTATCTTTTACAAGCTTTTGAAGAAACTCCGACTCATATGAGTATAAAAATAAATCGGCTAGAAGAGGGGCACAATTCGTACCCATTGGTATGCCGACGACCTGCTGAAACAGTGTCCCTCCAAAGGAGACAAATATGTTATCGATGAGGAACTCCAGCATACTGATCACTTGTTCCTCGGAGTAGCATGTTTTACCTTTATGAATTTTGTTTGAAAAATATGTGGAATTGTAGCCTAACACAACAAATTTTGAGCCATAGTTTCTATGACTAAAAGCTTTATGAATTGTTTCTTTTAAGCGGGTTTTTAATTTGTCATGCGGTAGGGTGGTATATAGAGTTGAAAAATCAAAGGTTTTGATGGAGGATACCTGAGAGAAAGATCTTGATTTCAGGTTATCCAAAAGATCTTTAGAGTTTTTCAAAATCCACATGTGATTTATGCCACTACGCGAGTAAACAGTTTCACAATATTTCTGTTGTCCCTCTTTTACTGCAGACAGAATCTTTGTTAGGTGAATAGACAATTCTTTCGTCGAACAAGTTGATGATCCCGCTATGTACCTTTCTTTGTATGGTGTCTTATGGAGTTTAGGTATCCAATATAAATAGGGTAAATCCTCAGACTTTTTACCAGAGGGAATGTTTAAAGAGGTCATGAATGATCTGTGGTTAGCTAGGATTTCATCTTTGTCGAACGAAGTTGGTTTGTATGTGGTATTACTAGAGGTGTTGCTATTTATACCTAATTCCTTGATTAGGCATTCGAAGTAATATGATTTACATACAAACACGATATTGTTGGAAGCCTTGTCCGCAGGAACGATAACATATTTGTCATGAAGAGAGGAAAGACACTTAACAGCTTCTTGGTCTTTAAATACAGACTTAGGTCGACTATTAACACAATTTTTGAGTTTGTGAATCCGACCTTGTACTAGAGACCTAATTGTTCTAACCCAGTCTGACAAGGACTCTAACTCAGGATCTTGGTCTGCTTCTCTCTTTATCCACCTTCTGGCATAATCTTCAACAGCATCCATAATTATCTTGAAATTATGTTTCCAATTGATGTGTTGAGGTTCTCTGAATTTAGGACCATGAGAAATCACCTTTCGGAGACTCTCATGTTGAATGATATTCAGATCACCAGTGATTACATGTCCAGATGGGTTGTATTGAAAAGGAGAGTGGGAGCAGTCACAAGTCAGAGGGTTCTTAAGGTACTCTTCTATGTTAATATCTTGCAATGCTTCTTTGTAGTTGAAAATTTTACGGCCAATGCTGTTAGTGTAACTATAGGAGACAATGGGAACAGATTGATTTTTGAAATATGGTGGAATTTCTTTTACGACCTCTTTTCTATTAAGAATGTTGCTGATGTTAATAGCATCGATTCCTTTGTTAGCAAACGGAATATGGAGGAATTTTCTGTTGTTATCATGAAGAGGTTCAGATCGAACTGGTTTAAAAAGACGAAAGGACGCCACGTCACATATAATACTAGACAATCTGTACTTAGGAGAAAAAGGATCTACGCCTCCTTTGTCAAGTCCAAAATCCCTAAGATCTTTGAGGTAGTTTACAGGTAGTGAAAATAAGATTGTACGAATATGATGAATTCCAAGAGGTTTCTGTATATTAGAAAGTAAATCATTAAAAGTATCTTGTAACGTTCTTGGTTTAGAGGACTTTTTAACATTAGGATGTTGAATTCTTTTATGACCATGGCTACGTTTAGTTCTTGGAATAGTATTAAAAAGGCTCATCACGTTGATTTCGTTGCATCCAGGACTTGACAAATTTCCCACTCCTTTGATGTTATCATTGCAACCGTAAGGCATTGCAGTGCCTAATTCTTTTATCCAGAACAACTCTCTATCGGTGCGGTAAGGTGTACTAAGAATAGGACTGTTTGTATGATGGTAAATCTTCTCGATGATTCGAACTTTCATCGTCAAACAGCGGTCATGACCCGGTTGATTGAAATGATTATACAAAATCCTGTATTTGGGATCTTTTGCATCATATCGATGTTGGTTCATCCTACTTGGCAATGTATGACGAGTTTCACCAACATACAAAAGTCCACAGAGTGTACATTCTATGCCGTAAATGACATTTTTAGTAGAACAGTCCAGAGGTTCAAACGATTTGGTGTAGTACGTTTTTCCAGTTAAATTACTTGTAAATTCAGGAGAAGTTATTAGCATGACGCATGTTTTACAAGTATTATTTTTGTCAGTTTTTATTTTGCAAGTAGTAATGCATGGAGAAGAGTCACAAGTACCTGAAGATTTAAGACAGTCCGAAATATTAATAGAACAAGATTTTAAAATTTGATACGAATCTGAAGTTTTGAAATAATAATTACCCTCTGGCTGAACGTAAGACAAATCGGGGGTATCCCGTAGGATATTCCGTGGAACGCATATATCATTTGCTACCCTGTTCCGTGTAGTAGCAAATGAGGACCTTGTTAACCCTGGTGACGTCCTAGCCGGTATGTTGTCGTTAATTTCGTTATTCATAATTGCTTAAGTGAAGATACCAAGTTGCAATGACCTCGGGGAAAAAAAATTCCACCAGCAGTGACATTGGGCATGGTTATAGTAAATAAAGGTAATAACAAAATTACCGAACTCCGAACAATCTTACAAAGGGAAAGTCAAAACTCATAATTATATAAACAGACAAAATCAGTCAACAACCGGAAAACTGTGAAAACCGTAATGACCCTGACTTGGTACAGGCATTTCTAAAGAAATGGTGGGTTGAATCAGATTTTAAGGCGCCAAACCTCCCGCTCTCATTACGGTTCAAAGGTTCCGGCTGTCACTGTAACAGTATTTAAATACAGGAACAAAATAGGTAAAATAGTTGTCAAAGCAGTACCATATTCGGTGATGTAAATGTCAAAAATATTTTTACGTCACACATTGACAAAAAAAATTCTTGACATATTTGACTCTTTATCTTTATACATTTTCACTATATGAAAATGCATCGCTTATAATTTTTTCTGCAGAGACGGAATATATTTCGACAAGATATTGGTATCGGAATATAAACTTTTTAAGAGATCGAATAAGGCGAATCTTTTAATAGCCCTGGTCCTTTTAATATGCAATCTATGGTCAACCATTATTCCTTTTAGATAAAAACAAATAAGTGCTCGAGATAATTAAGGAACATATGTTGAAGACAAAAGCTTTTTGAGGACATATATGACCAACTTGCATGGTAGATTTAGACACAATCATGGCACTATTGATACTTGGTCTGATAATATGAGAATATTGAATTTGGTGTTGCAATGGAAAAATTTATGAAAAACCACATTTCTTTACAACGATGATTGAGGTGCAATTAAAAACTACCAATCTGTATAGTAGTCAGAACATGTGTTATAGACAACAAAACTATTTAATTCTTTATACAAAATTTGTGATGGAAGAGGAAAAAATTGATATGAAATGAAGTGTTGCTTGCTTGAGAACAAATTTTATTTTGAGAGGTCAAGTCAGTAAACAAGGAATGTGATGTATTCTTACATTTCACTCTAATGTAGATAGACATTGTAAGTATTTAATAAATAAAAAATAAAAAAAATGTATTGTTTCTTTTGATCACAGTAAGTAATATAAACATTATTTCTCTTGTCCGGACATCTATCATCTAATAATTGAAGGAGGTGAAAACAGGACTTTACCTCTATTGCAATGTGTAAATTGAAGGGTTTTTTTTATAAAATGAAATACTTTTAAGAAGTGTTTGAAGATACCAAAGGGGTAATCAGAATCGGTAAATTGAAGGACAGACAACACAATGGCCAAACGAAAAAGGACAAAAGGACAAACAACATCTACATAAAATCACACATAGGCTAAAGATCGAGTAGCACAACCCCACCAAAAACTAGTGGCATCCATAGTCCTACTCTAGTTATAAACCCTGTGATAAGTCATGAATGAGGACAGCACCGGAAAGTGCTTAAACAAGTGGATTATATTCTTGGTCAGATGTTCTTCATGATAAAATTTGAATAAAATTAAAGAGAGGTCTGATTTAGTGTGATCAAAGATCAGAGGTGAATTTCATTACTATATATAACTTCTGTGGATTAGATATCAAGTAATTAATTTGTATTCACCTCTAAACATGTTCTTATATCACAAATGCTAATCATTGATTGGTCAATTAAATGTGATGTCATGTTGGATAAGAGAATAAGTAAACATCAGTCTTGTACCATATGTCTTATTTTTATGGTGGCAAAGTTTCATGATGGCATAAAGGGCTATCTACAGGTGTGCTAATGTTTTGTCTTCAGTCCACAATATTTTATTCTATTTGGTTGGTTTATGGTGTTTAACGCAACTTTCAACAATATTTCAGTTATATTTAGACGGTCAGTTTTATTGGTAGAGGAAACTGGTTCATGGAAAGGTGTACTCTATACAACATTATGTGATAAATTTTGTCAATTGACTTGCGACAGGTCGGTGGTTTTTTCCTGTTTCCACCACAAATAAACCTGACCGCCACGATATAACTGAAATATTGTCGAAGGTGACGTTAAACACCATAAACCAATTAAACCAACCTATTTAAAGATGGTGACATATGAACCGTAGGGGACTGTTTGAGGTGGTTGAATTTATATCTACCTATGGAATTGGTGTTTGTCAAGATAAAGTTGCTAGTTTGATTCCAACCTGTGTCGAGGTGTACTCTTTACAACTTCATGTGATAGCCTTTATTAGTAACTTGCGGTAGGTCGGTGGTTTTCTGAGGATACTACAGTTTCCTCCACCACTAAAAAACTGACAACTACAATATTGCAGAAACATTGATGAAAGTGGATTTAAACACCCATGTAAGAAAAGTTTGAAGCTCCCAAAGGCGTAATAAGAAGTCATAAATGGAAGATTAGAATAAATTGACGAAAAGTAAAAGGACACAAAGTCAATGGTTCACAAAACACTACAGAGGTAGCCAAAAATTTAGCAACACGAACCCCACTGAAAACCAGAGCTGAATTCAGGAGCCCCTGAAGGGTGTGTAGTTCCTGCTTCACTAGTAGAATCTCTCATGTTACTTTTGTATTGTCTTTTGCTTGTTTTTAGCTCACTTGTACTGTGCCAAGTGTACATGTGAACTGCTCTGATAACTTTTCGTCCGTTTTCTGTTAGCTTTTTCTGACAATTATATAGAACGTAATATTATTATTAATATTTTTTTATATTTTTCATCCAATTTTGATGCATTATCTTTTTTATTTTCTTGTTAAGAACTTCTGATGGAATGTCAACGGTATTCCTTATCAATTACGGTTTATGAAATAAACTTGAAAGAAAGGGATCAAATTTATCTTATTTTTCATCTGAATTTAATACATGATAAATGTTGATCTCAATGATCTCAGTCAAGAAAACCAGCTATTTATTTTAATCTTAGGCGGGTATTGCATGATTGTTTTATCCATGGTATCTAATTGTATAGTTTATGTTCCTTTGATTATTATAATAACGGCTTCAGTTCGTATTCCAACGGATTTCCTCGATTAGTTATGGTTTTCGAGTTAAATTTGATTGCAGTAAAACTGGTGCAGGAGGAAGCCCTTGTTGACTTGCCAGTGACTATAGAGTCGTTGGTCCAAGTGACCGACCACATGTTGTACTTAAGCACATATATATCTAATTGTATGCGCACGACGAGTTTCTACAATAACATTCTTCATGTACTCTCATAGTCCAAAAGATTGAAAGCCAAATTTAAACATATTTAGGATCAAGTGATCCAATGGACCTAAACAGGATAGCCAAAATCGGCAACCATTGACTATGCATGAAGGAGATTGACATTAGTTTGGATAAATTGTATCATTTGGGAACTGTAAATTTCAAACATTGAAATATCCAACAAGCCATGTCAATGGGCCGAAACACTGACTACTGGGAGGATGATACCTTCGAGGGCTAATAGTCCAACGCAAATGTATCGACCCAGTGATAGTAAGTGTTACATTATGTTTAAAGTTCTACCACTATGTTGATACCTATATTAATTATGTCATTGTGTACTAGGTAGTTAATATATTAGAAAACCGCATCCGTAGTATTATGGTTTGCGTAATCGCCTCGAGTGCGGTAGATCGTGAGTTTGAGCTCCGCTCGGGTCAATTCAAAAACTAAAAAATTGGTATTTGTTGCTTCTCCGCTTAGCACACAGCATTAAGGTGCAAGAACAAAGAATGGTGTGCTCGGAATCAGGATATTGCGACGACATGTCTATCCGCGGACAGTTGTTTCAGTGAGTTAGTACTATGAAGAAATCCAGCTTAGCCTGTTGATCTGGTCCAACGCGGACCTCATCATCATCTCATTGAAAATTAACTTGTTCTCACCATGATATAGCTGAAAAATTACTGAGTTGGCTTTAAACTACAATCACTCACTCACTCACTAATGTATTAGCATGGAACATTTTTATGAATTTTATTACAACTAACAATCATTGAAATATCTTTAAAAGTATAGGTACATTGTGTATATCTTTTTTATGAAATCTTTAAGGGGCGCAATTTTGTGTACGTGTAATTTAAATACAAGGATTAAAACTAAAGCTTTGATACTTGAAAAATATTACTCTTAGATGAATAATATAATAATAGAAAGAGGATTACAGAGGTGTGGTGATAGATTGGGAAGATTTTAAAGTCACTTGCATTTGTGTTGACCAGCATAAACCGGGAAAAAGCAGTACTGTCAGGAAAGGCAAACAAAACAAAATAAGCATGCTGCAAAATTTGGTGTCAGTGTTTCCAGCAGGTGTCTTGTTTTTTTCTTCTGTTTTATCAAGTATGCCAAATAATACGTGTTCTAAATTAAATTGAAGTTCAATTTGAACATTCTCGAAGACCAAGTTATTTAGATTTTTCCAAAAGCTGCGAAACGTTGAAACATGACAACAATATGTCTTCATCAGTCTCAGTGTTTCTCGCACAAAAGCTAAAACGATGTGTTGATCTTTTTTAGTTTTATTTTAAACACAAAACTCATTGCACTGTTATTTCCTAGTATTCTATGAACTGTTCTGATTGATTGGTTGGTGTTTAACGCCAATTTTATCAGTATTTCAGCCGAACAGTTCTGTATTAGGAACGTCGTAATTTTGAACTTTTTGTAATTTAAAATGGCAACGAAAGAATATATTTCTAGTTATCATCTTAAAAGGGAATATTTTTACCTACTCTCTTCACATCTAAGGTTTATTAATTCTTTTTTCTATATATTATGTGTGTCTTTTGATGCTTTACCGGATTTGTAAATTATTTTCACATTGTTTGGTAATAAGGGGACATTCACATTTAGTAAATCAAAGCTAAATTCATTTAACGATTATAAGTCTGACTTTATGACTGAAATCACACTTTGACACACAAGGAAGTCAGTTATGATATCATAAGTTGCTTGAAGTGTTTTCCCAAAGGTCATTAATGGTCATTTTTGGACACGTCTTGTTTTAGTGATAGTCAATAGCTTGATTTCGACTGACATAATTCAGGGTTACTAGTACATGTGCACTTAAATATTTTTTACGCTAACTGGTTTTCCATCGTTTTTGGCAGTGGAACTATTAAACCATGGTTAGCCTAATTACCAAATTTATATCTAGTACATGTAATGCAATTAGCATAATACACATATACGTTGATTTTACTTGTAGTTTCGATTAAGTTTTGTCTCTAAATTAGCCTTTGAGGGACTTTGAAATCTAAAATGACCACCAAGTCAAATATTTGTTTCTTTGTGTCTTAAATTTGAAAAAAAGATCGTCGTGTGAAAAACAACTACGTAGGTAAATAAGGGTAATAACAAAATTAACGAACTTCGAATTGAATCAAAGTGTTCATGAACCCGTGTGGTAGCTTGACATACACTTGAATTGACCATTTTCTTTAACAAATGCAATACCATCAAATGCTTTTCAATTAATTTCAAAATCCTTTGGAAGTTTTTTTTTTTTTGTATTTCGTTTTTTTTTTTATATCTTAAAAGCTAACCTACTGAACTGAAATAATGTTAAGTTGTGTTGCGATATTGGATCTTGGAAGTCTTTGCTTACAGTGGTACTGTTATAAAGAAATGTTAGAGAAAACCGAAGAGAAACCAAAAATGAAAAATCCAGTGACATTGGGAACATTGGGAAGAAGACAAACAAAACACAAAAACACAAACATCTAAAACGATGCGCAACATGGACCCCACCAAAACACCGTGATGAACACAGGTGCTCGCGAAGGGTAAGCAGTTTCTCCTTCTTATAAGACGCCAACTGGGTTACTTATATATAGAGTCATATCCGGTGAAAGCCTTGACGGTGATAGAGGAAAGAAAAAAAATCTTCGTGAAAAGGAATTGTCATTTGCGATATGGATATTTCGTAACGGTCAACCAGATCGTGATGACGACGTGTAATTTTTGTAGCGACGACTTCAACCTAGGAGTAACATAGCTTTGCTTGAGCAGCTGAGGTCTGTCTACAAATCACTGTACTCGGCACAAGCTCAAGAATAACATACGAGTTATAAAATGTAAGCTCCATACGCTGGTGATGCTGGAATATTGAACAGTGATGTTCATTGATGCTTGAATTTTATACCGAGTTTTTTAATAGCAACTTTCTTACATGTTCACATCATTTACGCTTATGTGGCATACTAAAGCTATCGAACAGTTCGTCGTTGTCCCTCTTAGGTCGCAGTATGGCCTTCAATGATGAATTTTCGTAATACCTAAAGGATTAGTTGTTGTGGCTAAACCTGTATGTTGCTTTTATCGCTTTCATGTATTCTCTTCAACTTCTACCCTTACAATGTATCCCTGATTGGGGTTTAAATTTAATTGTTATGCAACCTTTTTTTTTATTTTTGATAAACATAGAAATGTTTCATAGAAGATCTAAATTTTTTACTTGGTTTTTTTAAAAGTCCTTTATATTCTTTTAAAATGTGAATTAAATTAAGTACAGACTTATATATATCTCTTGTATTGTTGAATTTTATTCAAAGATTAGACCATGATATATTATCTTTTGTGTGCGGAAGACTGAATGTAAATTATTCCATTATTCATTTGTTGTTGTTATTGGTAGAATAACCTATTTACCAGTAATGCCATCCGTTTGTTAGTAAATACTGAAATACGTAAATGTATAAAAAATAAATGATTCTAAATATATTCATCCAATTCCTTGTTTTATATTTTATAATATTGTTTCTTGATGGGGGATGAAATAAATATGTCGCATTTAATATATATATATTAATGTAAACAAAAACTCGAAAATATGATCAATATAACATGGCGTAAGGTAGATTGAACAACAAATAAATGTCATATAAAAAGAATAATAATAAATGGTTTGTGTATAAAGAAGTGTATTCTGTTCGACGAGGAGCGACCCAGTTTGCGACCTTTCTGATTCACATTTTAGTATCATAGGACAAGAATTAAGATGTGACGAATGCTTTAATGCGTTATTCATTTGTTATTGACCCATATTTTAAACTTTCTCCAGTTGTTCCGGAAAGATTAAGACATGAATTCCTCTAAAATTGACGTAATTGAAGAGTTTGTTGTGGTCATAACAGGCTTGCGACAGCTACATTTGCTTGAAGCAAAATATGATATTTTAGTATTAAACCAAAAACAACAAACTCAACACTGCATAGGAGTCAGTAGAAGTTGTATGGCCTTTGTACCTGTTTTTTCTCCTGAAAAGAGTTATTTGTTATTCAATACGAGGGTGTATTAATTATACCCTAGATTGTTTTAGATTAATTGACTAAGACAGTCACCTGACAAAGATTTACTCAAGTGTTTTAAAGTGGTTTGAGGTTACAACTTGACTATATAAACAACTGATACAAGTCTAGGAAATCAAAGCTGGTATCAAGGATTGATTAGACCAACTGTGATTAGAGCCTGACTCCAGGTAAGCACGTGTAAACTGGTATCAAGGATAGATTAGACCTACAGTGATTAGACCCTGACTTCAGGTAAGTAAGTGTAAACTGGTATCAAGGATTGATTAGACCTTCTGTGATTAGAGCCTGACTCCAGGTAAAGTAAATGTAAACTGGTACCAAGGATAGATTAGACCTGCAGTGATTAGACCCTGACTTCAGGTAGGTAAGTTTATCGGGTCTCTAATGTAAAAATTTATATTTTTGTTTCAGATTTCATAATTTGTGTCAAGTAAGCTTTCTCATATTGTCAGTTTTAATTTGATATTTCTAAAGCGATAATCATACTTTGGTGTAAATGTTGAGAATTTGTTTAATGCTGTTAGACTATCAGCTTGGTGCGGGTATCTTCTATATTTTATTATTAATAAAACATATTAGTTGCAAATAAAGTAGGGCTTTTTATATATTACACATGACAGTTTTTCCAATTGAATCTAATTAAGGTAAATGTTAACGATTCAAATCTTGCACAGAACTGAGCTTTCTTGCTCGTTACATAGGCCCCATCGTGACATCCCATGATGGTGAACTATTAGTCCCCGAGGGCATCATCCAATCAGTAGCCAATGTGTCTACACTGACATAGTTTATAAGATATATTAATTATTAGATCCTAACTAAGGTAATGATTATTAAAACTAAGGTTTATCACTTTTCAGGCATAAATAATCATAACCGATTTAGACTTATCTGTCTAGGCACTTTGGTTTTCTTGTCCCCTTCCCCCAGTGTTAATTATACGTCATATATTTTGACCTTTTACGTGCCCGGTGAAGTTTGCTCACGAGCCGTGCATTGCACACAAAATTAGATATCTACATTTTTATTATCCCGACACTGGATTGTACAACTTTTTTCAAAACACAAGAGAACATAATATTACTGTATTAAATATATTTTCTACTAATCAGTTCAGGTAATAGTTATAAAATTACATTAATATATTCAACAAAAATGCCAGAAGTCATAGCGTCAGACCATCCTTAGTCACCATGATGGAGAGGCTGATCTGTACGGATTCTTGTCTCGCGTCATTGCAGACATGTTACCATTTAAGTTTGTCAATTTATGTTCAGGAGACTTTAACGACTGCTCGAATCAGGATGTCACAACGTGTGTCATATATGAACATCGTCCACTTGTGCTCTGCTGCAGAATTTATTGATTTATGGCAATCGATGTGAACCGAATTATCGCCCTTGAATGGTGAAATAAAGTATATATCTGTGGGTCAAGATATAATAACCCTTGCTATAATGGATCTTGTTCCCCATTCTTTTTAAGAGTTCATGTTGTCAAAGATTGCATTTTACCCTTTTACTGCTATTGTTCTATCTCACTTGGATGCTGTATTATATCTCTCACTATATTTGTTTTATTTGTTTTATAGAATGAGGAATATGAAATTCCTTCTACTTATTGTGTGTATTGCTATGGCAACAGCTAAAAAAGACTGGAGACGACTAAAAAGGATTAACATGGGGCTTCGTAAGTATCAATTGAGTTAGCAAAATAGGAAATTCTAAAATATATTTTCTTATCTGATTTCATGGCCAAGCTTCAATTAAACACAATACACAAATTTACACAAAAACACACAAACTTATATATTTTTTCAACATGCAAATTATCTTAGTTTCCGCAGATATGTTCATCTAGTATTTCTGAAAGTGAATAAAAATATAACTCCTCTTTTTTTCATTATATGTCTAACAAATGTGTGTTTATTTAAGTAGACATGTAATTAAACGCTAGCCTATGTTATCATATCATATTCATCATTCTGGTTTAGATATAGTTTTACCACCATGTAGTTTTTTACTTGGGATAACAAAATCCCTTTTTTAATATGATATACAGGTAGTACAACATAAGTTGAAGTTGAAGGTTTAGTTCTAGTTTTTATTCTTTATTGAAATTAATTGCATGACTACTGGAAATTTAGTCAGCAGTCAGCTGGTAGTGAATGGGATCCATGCCACTGTTTATGCCTATCCATATATGTTTTTAGATTTTTGTGATTGTATTTGTAAACGTCTGTGGTATGGAATTGCCCCTTGTTTTTAGTCATCAGTTTTGGCCTTTAACTTCTATATTTCAAAAGGATTTTCATTTAAATTCACAATAAGCAAATGAACCGCCTCCATGAAAGCCAATTAAGGAAAGAGAAAGAGAAAAACATTTTGGCAGCAATTTATATTATTACAATTATTTCGTTTAGAATGCAAATATGACAAAGGCGAATGGAGTACTTGTGACACTCTAACACAGACTGTCACAAGAGTTTTAACACTCAGGGAAGGAGAAGAGGCATGTCAACCAACACAAACTCAATCCATATCGTGTGAAAAGTATGAAAGAATTCAAACATGGAAAGCTCAGAAAGTGGAAAGGAAAGGAGAGCGACAAGAAGGAAAATTACTGAGAAAACAACAAAAACAACAGATTAAAGAAAATAGGAAGCTTATGAAAGAGCAACGAAAAAGTACGTATGCTCCTCTAACAGTATGAAAGATTTTTATTTTCTAGCCTCGATTTGCTACATCAACCCATAACAAATTTCAAATGGAAGTGAATTCTTGATACAAAAGAGAAATTGTAATCACAGTATATCTATGGGTAATTGTAACCTTTTAGCTAAGAACCACGGAATGTAGGAGAACACACTTCAGAGATGTATTAATATATAATAATATTCGCTATTATGTTATATAAACATTCTATCTGCACATGATCCTAGAGAATACGTTTTATTACACAGCTTATCAGGTATATTATATATTGATTTGTAATTTTGTATAATTATTTTTTGTTTGTTTGTTTGATTATTAAACGAAATGTACATTCGGACAGAACTTATCATAGTATTAAATACAATATTCTGTAACAAATATCCGTGTCTCTCATTATTATTATTCTCTCTCTCTCTTCAGGGTGTAATTATGATTACAGTGACTGGAGTGAATGTGATTCCATCTCTAACACAGTATCCAGGGTTCTAACACTGAGGGACGGAGAAGAAGGGTGTGAACAAACACAAACCATCACAATTACATGCAACAAATATAATCGTATTCAAACATGGAAAGCAATGAAACTGGAACGTAAAAATGAGCGAAAAGAACAAAAATTACAGATGAAACAAGAGAAAAAGGAAATGAAAGAAAAAAGAAAATTGATAAAAGAACAGAGAATGCGTAAGTAATTTAATACACAATCTTTTATTTCACAGGAACAATTGTGATAAAATGATTGTGTTTGTAGAAGGTAGTTTTTAGTGAGTGAGTGATTGTTGTTTAAAGTTTAGTGGACTATTTTTCAGCTATATTATTTCGATAACATTTTGTTTGTGAATGAGATAGTGATGTCCGATTTGTACTAGACCAACAAGCAAAATCCGCGGATAAACATATCGTCCCCACTCTGGCACATTATTCAAATTCGGAGCAAATCAGTATTTCCTCTTGCTCCTTAATGATGTGTGCTTAGCTCTGGGAAGCAGTAAATATCAAATTTTAAAGTCTTGGGTTTGACCCGATCGGACCTCGAACCCACGATCTACCTTTCTCGGTGTGAGTACACTAACCATTACACCACTAATGCGTGTTCAGTATTATTGAGGAAGCAATTCTATGACAGTTGGTTGAAATTAAAAACTGCGCATTTCCTGGTAAAATGATATTATATTTTTCGTGCAGATACAACGCGATATCATTGATGTTTTCTCCAGGTACTTTGACATCCTCTACCATTATTATTGATAACCATGATAAAAATAAAATATATTAATGAATGTCGTGTTAAACACCTATATGCAGCCACCAGTTTTATTGATTTTATCTAACGTCTGATAGGATTTTATCTCGTGTCCAAAAACGTGCAAAGCCTTCTGTAATACGATGTGCTTTAGATGTATTAGTGCAGTTACACTTAAAATCTGAAGTCTTCGGCGACAAAATACCATTCATCAAATCTTTGCATGACCAATCTCATAATTGGTCAATCGAAATAGAAAAGTTAACCTTTTATTTAGTTTCCCACATTTGAAATGTCCAAAATGAAGGAGAACAAAAATTGTAATAAAGACGTAAATACCGGTATCAAATTTGGTGCGCATTACGCGTTTCTGAAAAAGCCTTCCTCTAGTACTCTCAATTACCAACGATTGGAAAGCTGAATGATTCAGAAGTCTTTTGGGAGCAAAACATCAAAGGGCCTCAACAGGAAAGCTTAAGTCGGCTAAGGTCACCTATGCATGAGAGAGGAGAACCTTAGTTTGTTTCCCATAATACATGTAATTACATCCTTTATGAACTGTAAACAATCATTTACAGGTTGTAAGTACAACAAAGGAGACTGGAGTGAGTGTGATATCAAAACCAATACAGTCACAAGAGTACTGACATTGAGAGATGCTTCAGAGGAAGGGTGTGAACCAACACTTGATGTTGCTATATCTTGTGCAAGATTTGAACGTATTCAAGCAAGGAAAGCCAAGAAGATGGAAAGAAAAAACGAAAAAATGTCACAAAAATTACTGATGAAGGAGGAGAAAAATCAGTTAAAAGAAAATAAAAAGATGGTGAAACAGCAGCGTAGACGTAAGTGTAGATACATTTAGAAGTGATATCATAAGTGACGGGTGACACTAGTGGAGCATGACCTGTAGTTTCTGCTCCATTGATTTGCTATTCGTTATTCATAGTAACAGCTCAGCACCTGGTAAAGGTGGTGTACAAGTATTTAACATTAATTTTGGATCATACATTTAATATAGTAATGTAATGTGTAACTGGGTTTACAATCTATGTTACTGTGATACTTATGAGGAAAATTGATTTATTATAATCATGAATTGTCATGTATCTGTTGTCAAAAGATAACAAGCAAGATTCCTATTTTAAAGCATTTAATAAATAAGCGTGGTCAAGAATGGACAATTTAGAGAAACAGGCAACATTGGACACAAAACACAGAATGAAGACAAACACAATAAAAAATACAATACAGAAAACTTAAAGATGAGCAACTCGAAACCCCAAAAAATACGGGGGTCATCCCAAGTATATATAGCGAAAGGTAGGTTGTTCCTGTTTCTTATTAAACACCGGCCATGCTACTCATAGTCATGTAAGGTAATAGTCTTGTCGGTTGACATCTGTGAAAATTAGAAAATTCCACTGTGTTGACAAATGGCAGACATGTTTTCAATATGAACTTGACATCACGACAATGGCTCTGAATTCGACTTCACAAAAGCATGCTCAATTCACTACTCTGATATTATTAAGTTATTTTAATCATACAATATTGTTCATTACTATATGAATTCCTTTTTATCATATTTCAGTTGGGTGTAGCTTTGATGTGTCATTTAGTGAGTGTGAACCTACTACCCAGATGGTAACAAAAACTTACACCCCAGTTTTACAAGACCATGACTCATGTGAAGCCATATCTGTAGCTTATACATGTCAACTCCATCAAAAATTGATGGAAAAGAAGATGAAACGACAAAGTAAGAAAGAAGATAGGAAAAGATTGAGACAAGAAATCAGACAACAGAGAAGAGAGGACAGAAACACAGGACGACTTTAAGCTCAAATATATTGAAATAAAAAACAGTTATAAAAGTGGTGCTTTCAAAGACGTTTTAAGGATCTTCATTTTCCATAATATATTTTTTTAATAAATCTTTTGTTATACATTATTTCATTTTATATATAGAATATTGTCAATAAGTTTGTTTTTCATGTTTTCTCCGGATACTCCGTTTCCTCCACCAATAAAACCGACTGCCACAATATAGCTGAAATATTGTTGAAAGTGGCATTCAACACCAAATTCTTAACCCCTTACACTTAATTTCACACCTAATTTCATTCCAGTAAATTTTCTATGAATATTAATGGTCTATAGACTATAACTGGACCACACAGGAGGAACCTATCCCCACTTTATGAATATTAATGGTCTATTGTCTACAACTGGACTACACAGGAGGAACCTATCCCCACTTTATTAATATTGATGGTCTATTGACTACAACTGGGCTACACAGGAGGAATCTATCCCCACTTTATGAATATTAATGGTCTATTGACTACAACTGGACCACACAGGAGGAACCTATCCTCACTTTATGAATATTAATGGCCTATTGACTACAACTGGACCACACAGGAGGAATCTATCACCACTTTATGAATATTAATGGTCTATTGACTGCAACTGGACCACAGAGGAGGAACCTATCCCCACTTTATTAATATTAATGGTCTATTGACTACAACTAGACCACACAAGAGGAACCTATCCTCACTTTATGAATAGTAATGGTCTATTGACTACAACTAGACCACACAAAAGGAACTTATCCTCACTTTATGAATAGTAATGGCCTATTGACTACAACTAGACCACACAAGAGGAACCTATCCCCACTTTATGAATATTAATGGCTTATTGACTACAACTGGACCACACAGGAGGAAACCTATCCTCACTTTATTAATATTAATGGTCTATTGACTACAACTGGACCACACAGGAGGAACCTATCATCACTTTATGAATAGTAATGGTCTATTGACTACAACTAGACCACACAAGAGGAACTTATCCCCACTTTATGAATATTAATGGCCTATTGACTACAACTGGACCACACAGGAGGAACCTATCCCCACTTTATTAATATTAATGGTCTATTGACTACAACTGGACCACACAGGAGGAACCTATCCCCACTTTATGAATATTAATGGTCTATTGACTACAACTGGACCACACAGGAGGAACCTATCCCCACTTTATTAATATTAATGGTCTATTGACTGCAACTGGACTATACAGGAGGAATCTATCCCCACTTTATGAATATTAATGGTCTATTGACTACAACTGGACCACACAGGAGGAACTTATCCCCACTTTATGAATATTAATGGTCTGTTGACTACAACTGGATCACACAGGAGGAACCTATCCCCACTTTATGAATATTAATGGTCTGTTGACCACAACTGGACCACACAGGAGGAATATATCCCCACTTTATGAATATTAATGGTCTATTGTCTACAACTGGACCACACAGGAGGAATCTATCCCCACTTTATGAATATTAATGGTCTATGGACTATAACTGGACCACACAGGAGGAACCTATCCCCACTTTATGAATATTAATGGTCTATTGACTACAACTGGACCAAACAGGAGGAACCTATCCCCACTTTATGAATATCAATGGTCTATTGACTACAACTGGACCACACAGGAGGAACCTATCCCCACTTTATGAATATTAATGGTCTATTGAAGACAACTGGACCACACAGGAGGAACCTATCCCCACTATATGAATATTAATGGTCTATTGAAGACAACTGGACCACACAGGAGGAACCTATCCCCACACTTGTCTACACTTTAGTATCTTAAATATAAGTCTCATTCAGTCAGATGATTGTGTGTGTGAATGATTGATTACTAGTTAATCTTGAACATAATCAGATTATGAGTAACAATGCAATTTTTCTATACTAGTGAGTTAACAAAAGTATATTTATAAACTGAGTAAATGCTTATTGGATGTCAGATTTTTCCTTTCTTTATTGTGTTTGTGTTTTTTTTTCTCTGTTTTGGTTGTAAAGTACAAATGACCCTTTCACAATAATTGCGGTCCGACATTCATTCGGGACATTTGTGAGTAGAAAAATGAGTTTCGTGAAAAAATTGTGACGTCAAATACACATTTAATTGTTCTACGACGTCATTTTATGGAAAAGGGTATTCATACCACTCACAAATATCCCAGATGAATGCAGGACCGCAGTTAATGTGAAAGTGTCTATAAGCCATTAATGTCATATGAGAGCATACATCTTCACGTGTAATTCAATCTACATTTAATTTTTTTTCTTCTTTAAAGGCCACCCCTAATATCACACCAGATTTAAGATTCACATAGTAAGTAAGATACGACTAAATTATTCCGCTAAAGAGAGACTACCCCTCTTATATATAAGGACACTTCTTCATTGCAGAAGGGGTGGCATTATAAGAGAGGACTACTATACCAGTAATCAATGTATGTACTTATGTCATTGTCATGATTCACTGAACTGGTAAAGAAATTAAGAGGGTGTGTTTGATTTGTTTAACATACATGTACTTGAGTACTTGGATTACGACTTTATATACAGTCAGAGTGTATATTTATTTGTCTCCAGCATTTTAATATTTGAAGTCATCAGTATTGTTTTCTTGTAGAGAATTTTATTTTGTTTATTGCAAAAATCACAAAAACTATTATAATCTGGGAAGATTGAATTTTTGTTTGCTTTCTGCTTTTTATTTTTGTCTTGATGTTATGGATATTCTTAATGCTTTTTCTTCTTCTTTTATTAAATATTTTTCATTGGTAAATTTCTGTACTATGTTGATTGTTTCTTCATGTAGAATATAAATGATACATGACAAATTGCATCTTAATTATTTATTCTGCACTAATATTTCAATACTATACAAATCATATAGTTTCTCAGGCCCTAGCAATGTAGCCTCCCTCAGTACTGTTGTGTGAGCCCTTTTTATTTCCATTTTGTATAATTGACATTTAGTATTTTTTAAATCATGCATGCATTTAAATAAAAAAAAATGTTTGCCACTCTTTACAAGTCAATGTTGATCTTGATATTAATAACAGTAATCGTCACAGGAAGTAAATAATCGTAGAGTACACTTACCAGTATATTCTGTTTTTTTAAGTAAGGGAACGGAAACACAATAATTTTGATATTTTGAGACCTACATGTAGAATATGATTTGATCTTGTTTAAACTACCAAAGCTACAAGTCCTGAAAAAGCAACATCTCTTCTTTGTTGGCATAAAATTTGTAAGACACGAATGACTACAGTATTAAACAGTTAACAATATCCAGTATGTGTAAAACTTTTGAAACTCCTTATCTGCAATGAATGAATAATTTCCAATAATAACTCGGGAGTAGCACAAGGTGATTGATTGCATAATATAACTCAGATTACTCTTCAACAAGGTTCCATTGTCAGGGCCGTCTTAACAGCATCATAGGCTCCCGGGCAAAAGCAGTACACGGGGACCCCTACCCACACCAACACTCACAGGAATAAAAATGTAAATGTCGATAAAATTAAATATATATTTGTTGTATTGGTACTTCCAACAAAATCAGTGTTTAGACATTAAGAACATGCCGTACACAACATACATAGATTAGCATGGAGCCCCTGAGCAACTGCTCAGCGTGCCCATGCGTTAAGACGGCACTCTCCACTTTATTACTGTACAGATCCTTTTGATTTCATCATGTATTTAAAAATCAAGGTTGAAACAAAACAACTTAGTTGACAACATTTAATCTTTTTCCAGGGTTTTCATTTAAGATTGATTGATTAATTGGTGTTTTACGCCAACTGTAGCAATACTTCAGCTATATCGTGGTGTGTTTCATTTAAGAAAGTTCAGACAACCTTCATAGGTCTGGAATGGTATTTTTTCTGTTCTCAGGTTGTAGTTATGCCATGCATTCAATAAACACAGGACATATTTTGCTCCTGACAAAGGGTTCAAACTTGATTTCTAATATGCAATCTATGGTCAACCATTATTCCATTTAGATAAAAACAAATAAGTGCTCGAGATAATTAAGGAACATATGTTGAAGACAAAAGCTTTTTGAGGACATATATGACCAACTTGCATGGTAGATTTAGACACAATCATGGCACTATTGATACTTGGTCTGATAATATGAGAATATTGAATTTGGTGTTGCAATGGAAAAATTTATGAAAAACCACATTTCTTTACAACGATGATTGAGGTGCAATTAAAAACTACCAATCTGTATAGTAGTCAGAACATGTGTTATAGACAACAAAACTATTTAATTCTTTATACAAAATTTGTGATGGAAGAGGGAAAAATTGATATGAAATGAAGTGTTGCTTGCTTGAGAACAAATTTTATTTTGAGAGGTCAAGTCAGTAAACAAGGAATGTGATGTATTCTTACATTTCACTCTAATGTAGATAGACATTGTAAATATTTAATAAATAAAAAATAAAAAAAATGTATTGTTTCTTTTGATCACAGTAAGTAATATAAACATTATTTCTCTTGTCCGGACATCTATCATCTAATAATTGAAGGAGGTGAAAACAGGATTTTACCTCTATTGCAATGTGTAAATTGAAGGGTTTTTTTTATAAAATGAAATACTTTTAAGAAGTGTTTGAAGATACCAAAGGGGTAATCAGAATCGGTAAATTGAAGGACAGACAACACAATGGCCAAACGAAAAAGGACAAAAGGACAAACAACATCTACATAAAATCACACATAGACTAAAGATCGAGTAGCACAACCCCACCAAAAACTAGTGGCATCCATAGTCCTACTCTAGTTATAAACCCTGTGATAAGTCATGAATGAGGACAGCACCGGAAAGTGCTTAAACAAGTGGATTATATTCTTGGTCAGATGTTCTTCATGATAAAATTTGAATAAAATTAAAGAGAGGTCTGATTTAGTGTGATCAAAGATCAGAGGTGAATTTCATTACTATATATAACTTCTGTGGATTAGATATCAAGTAATTAATTTGTATTCACCTCTAAACATGTTCTTATATCACAAATGCTAATCATTGATTGGTCAATTAAATGTGATGTCATGATGGATAAGAGAATAAGTAAGCATCAGTCTTGTACCATATGTCTTATTTTTATGGTGGCAAAGTTTCATGATGGCATAAAGGGCTATCTACAGGTGTGCTAATGTTTTGTCTTCAGTCCACAATATTTTATTCTATTTGGTTGGTTTATGGTGTTTAACGCAACTTTCAACAATATTTCAGTTATATTTAGACGGTCAGTTTTATTGGTAGAGGAAACTGGTTCATGGCAAGGTGTACTCTATACAACATTATGTGATAAATTTTGTCAAGTGACTTGCGACAGGTCGGTGGTTTTTTCCTGTTTCCACCACAAATAAACCTGACCGCCACGATATAACTGAAATATTGTCGAAGGTGACGTTAAACACCATAAACCAATTAAACCAACCTATTTAAAGATGGTGACATATGAACCGTAGGGGACTGTTTGAGGTGGTTGAATTTATATCTACCTATGGAATTGGTGTTTGTCAAGATAAAGTTGCTAGTTTGATTCCAACCTGTGTCGAGGTGTACTCTTTACAACTTCATGTGATAGCCTTTATTAGTAACTTGCGGTAGGTCGGTGGTTTTCTGAGGATACTACAGTTTCCTCCACCACTAAAACTGACAACTACAATATTGCAGAAACATTGATGAAAGTGGATTTAAACACCCATGTAAGAAAAGTTTGAAGCTCCCAAAGGCGTAATAAGAAATCATAACTGGAAGATTAGAATAAATTGACGAAAAGTAAAAGGACACAAAGTCAATGGTTCACAAAACACTACAGAGGTAGCCAAAAATTTAGCAACACGAACCCCACTGAAAACCAGAGCTGAATTCAGGAGCCCCTGAAGGGTGTGTAGTTCCTGCTTCACTAGTAGAATCTCTCATGTTACTTTTGTATTGTCTTTTGCTTGTTTTTAGCTCACTTGTACTGTGCCAAGTGTACATGTGAACTGCTCTGATAACTTTTCGTCCGTTTTCTGTTTGCTTTTTCTGACAATTATATAGAACGTAATATTATTATTAATATTTTTTTATATTTTTCATCCAATTTTGATGCATTATCTTTTTTATTTTCTTGTTAAGAACTTCTGATGGAATGTCAACGGTATTCCATATCAATTACGGTTTATGAAATAAACTTGAAAGAAAGGGATCAAATTTATCTTATTTTTCATCTGAATTTAATGCATGATAATGTTGATCTCAATGATCTCAGTCAAGAAAACCAGCTATTTATTTTAATCTTAGGGGGGTATTGCATGATTGTTTTATCCATGGTATCTAATTGTATAGTTTATGTTCCTTTGATTATTATAATAACGGCTTCAGTTCGTATTCCAACGGATTTCCTCGATTAGTTATGGTTTTCGAGTTAAATTTGATTGCAGTAAAACTGGTGCAGGAGGAAGCCCTTGTTGACTTGCCAGTGACTATAGAGTCGTTGGTCCAAGTGACCGACCACATGTTGTACTTAAGCACATATATATCTAATTGTATGCGCACGACGAGTTTCTACAATAATATTCTTCATGTACTCTCATAATCCAAAAGATTGAAAGCCAAATTTAAGCATCTTTAGGATCAAGTGATCCAATGGACCTAAACAGGATAGCCAAAATCGGCAACCATTGACTATGCATGAAGGAGATTGACATTAGTTTGGATAAATTGTATCATTTGGGAACTGTAAATTTCAAACATTGAAATATCCAACAAGCCATGTCAATGGGCCGAAACACTGACTACTGGGAGGATGATACCTTCGAGGGCTAATAGTCCAACGCAAATGTATCGACCCAGTGATAGTAAGTGTTACATTATGTTTAAAGTTCTACCACTATGTTGATACCTATATTAATTATGTCATTGTGTACTAGGTAGTTAATATATTAGAAAACCGCATCCGTAGTATTATGGTTTGCGTAATCGCCTCGAGTGCGGTAGATCGTGAGTTTGAGCTCCGCTCGGGTCAATTCAAAAACAAAAAAATTGGTATTTGTTGCTTCTCCGCTTAGCACACAGCATTAAGGTGCAAGAACAAAGAATGGTGTGCTCGGAATCAGGATAGTGCAACGACATGTCTATCCGCGGACAGTTGTTTCAGTGAGTTAGTACTATGAAGAAATCCAGCTTAGCTTGTTGATCTGGTCCAACGCGGACCTCATCATCATCTCATTGAAAATTAACTTGTTCTCACCATGATATAGCTGAAAAATTACTGAGTTGGCTTTAAACTACAATCACTCACTCACTCACTAATGTATTAGCATGGAACATTTTTATGAATTTTATTACAACTAACAATCATTGAAATATCTTTAAAAGTATAGGTACATTGTGTATATCTTTTTTATGAAATCTTTAAGGGGCGCAATTTTGTGTACGTGTAATTTAAATACAAGGATTAAAACTAAAGCTTTGATACTTGAAAAATATTACTCTTAGATGAATAATATAATAATAGAAAGAGGATTACAGAGGTGTGGTGATAGATTGGGAAGATTTTAAAGTCACTTGCATTTGTGTTGACCAGCATAAACCGGGAAAAAGCAGTACTGTCAGGAAAGGCAAACAAAACAAAATAAGCATGCTGCAAAATTTGGTGTCAGTGTTTCCAGCAGGTGTCTTGTTTTTTTCTTCTGTTTTATCAAGTATGCCAAATAATACGTGTTCTAAATTAAATTGAAGTTCAATTTGAACATTCTCGAAGACCAAGTTATTTAGATTTTTCCAAAAGCTGCGAAACGTTGAAACATGACAACAATATGTCTTCATCAGTCTCAGTGTTTCTCGCACAAAAGCTAAAACGATGTGTTGATCTTTTTTAGTTTTATTTTAAACACAAAACTCATTGCACTGTTATTTCCTAGTATTCTATGAACTGTTCTGATTGATTGGTTGGTGTTTAACGCCAATTTTATCAGTATTTCAGCCGAACAGTTCTGTATTAGGAACGTCGTAATTTTGAACTTTTTGTAATTTAAAATGGCAACGAAAGAATATATTTCTAGTTATCATCTTAAAAGGGAATATTTTTACCTACTCTCTTCACATCTAAGGTTTATTAATTCTTTTTTCTATATATTATGTGTGTCTTTTGATGCTTTACCGGATTTGTAAATTATTTTCACATTGCTTGGTAATAAGGGGACATTCACATTTAGTAAATCAAAGCTAAATTCATTTAACGATTATAAGTCTGACTTTATGACTGAAATCACACTTTGACACACAAGGAAGTCAGTTATGATATCATAAGTTGCTTGAAGTGTTTTCCCAAAGGTCATTAATGGTCATTTTTGGACACGTCTTGTTTTAGTGATAGTCAATAGCTTGATTTCGACTGACATAATTCGGGGTTACTAGTACATGTGCACTTAAATATTTTTTACGCTAACTGGTTTTCCATCGTTTTTGGCAGTGGAACTATTAAACCATGGTTCGCCTAATTACCAAATTTATATCTAGTACATGTAATGCAATTAGCATAATACACATATACGTTGATTTTACTTGTAGTTTCGATTAAGTTTTGTCTCTAAATTAGCCTTTGAGGGACTTTGAAATCTAAAATGACCACCAAGTCAAATATTTGTTTCTTTGTGTCTTAAATTTGAAAAAAAGATCGTCGTGTGAAAAACAACTACGTAGGTAAATACGGGTAATAACAAAATTAACGAACTCCGAATTGAATCAAAGTGTTCATGAATCCGTGTGGTAGCTTGACATACACTTGAATTGACCATTTTCTTTAACAAATGCAATACCATCAAATGCTTTTCAATTAATTTCAAAATCCTTTGGAAGTTTTTTTTTTTTTGTATTTCGTTTTTTTTTTTATATCTTAAAAGCTAACCTACTGAACTGAAATAATGTTAAGTTGTGTTGCGATATTGGATCTTGGAAGTCTTTGCTTACAGTGGTACTGTTATAAAGAAATGTTAGAGAAAACCGAAGAGAAACCAAAAATGAAAAATCCAGTGACATTGGGAACATTGGGAAGAAGACAAACAAAACACAAAAACACAAACATCTAAAACGATGCGCAACATGGACCCCACCAAAACACCGTGATGAACACAGGTGCTCGCGAAGGGTAAGCAGTTTCTCCTTCTTATAAGACGCCAACTGAGTTACTTATATATAGAGTCATATCCGGTGAAAGCCTTGACGGTGATAGAGGAAAGAAAAAAAATCTTCGTGAAAAGGAATTGTCATTTGCGATATGGATATTTCGTAACGGTCAACCAGATCGTGATGACGACGTGTAATTTTTGTAGCGACGACTTCAACCTAGGAGTAACATAGCTTTGCTTGAGCAGCTGAGGTCTGTCTACAAATCACTGTACTCGGCACAAGCTCAATAATAACGTATGAGTTATAAAATGTAAGTTCCATACGCTGGTGATGCTGGAATATTGAACAGTGATGTTCATTGATGCTTGAATTTTATACCGAGTTTTTTAATAGCAACTTTCTTACATGTTCACATCATTTACGCTTATGTGGCATACTAAAGCTATCGAACAGTTCGTTGTTGTCCCTCTTAGGTCGCAGTATGGCCTTCAATGATGAATTTTCGTAATACCTAAAGGATTAGTTGTTGTGGCTAAACCTGTATGTTGCTTTTATCGCTTTCATGTATTCTCTTCAACTTCTACCCTTACAATGTATCCCTGATTGGGGTTTAAATTTAATTGTTATGCAACCTTTTTTATTTTTGATAAACATAGAAATGTTTCATAGAAGATCTAAATTTTTTACTTGTTTTTTTTAAAAGTCCTTTATATTCTTTTAAAATGTGAATTAAATTAAGTACAGACTTATATATCTCTTGTATTGTTGAATTTTATTCAAAGATTAGACCATGATATATTATCTTTTGTGTGCGGAAGACTGAATGTAAATTATTCCATTATTCATTTGTTGTTGTTATTGGTAGAATAACTTATTTACCAGTAATGCCATCCGTTTGTTAGTAAATACTGAAATACGTAAATGTATAAAAAATAAATTATTCTAAATATATTCATCCAATTCCTTGTTTTATATTTTATAATATTGTTTCTTGATGGGGGATGAAATAAATATGTCGCATTTAATATATATATATTAATGTAAACAAAAACTCGAAAATATGATCAATATAACATGGCGTAAGGTAGATTGAACAACAAATAAATGTCATATAAAAAGAATAATAATAAATGGTTTGTGTTTAAAGAAGTGTATTCTGTTCGACGAGGAGCGACCCAGTTTGCGACCTTTCTGATTCACATTTTAGTATCATAGGACAAGAATTAAGATGTGACGAATTCTTTAATGCGTTATTCATTTGTTATTGACCCATATTTTAAACTTTCTCCAGTTGTTCCGGAAAGATTAAGACATGAATTCCTCTAAAATTGACGTAATTGAAGAGTTTGTTGTGGTCATAACAGGCTTGCGACAGCTACATTTGCTTGAAGCAAAATATGATATTTTAGTATTAAACCAAAAACAACAAACTCAACACTGCATAGGAGTCCGTAGAAGTTTTATGGCCTTTGTACCTGTTATTTCTCCTGAAAAGAGTTATTTGTTATTCAATACGAGGGTGTATTAATTATACCTTAGATTGTTTTAGATTAATTGACTAAGACAGTCACCTGACAAAGATTTACTCAAGTGTTTTAAAGTGGTTTGAGGTTACAACTTGACTATATAAACAACTGATACAAGTCTAGGAAATCAAAGCTGGTATCAAGGATTGATTAGACCAACTGTGATTAGAGCCTGACTCCAGGTAAGCACGTGTAAACTGGTATCAAGGATAGATTAGACCTACAGTGATTAGACCCTGACTTCAGGTAAGTAAGTGTAAACTGGTATCAAGGATTGATTAGACCTTCTGTGATTAGAGCCTGACTCCAGGTAAAGTAAATGTAAACTGGTATCAAGGATAGATTAGACCTGCAGTGATTAGACCCTGACTTCAGGTAGGTAAGTTTATCGGGTCTCTAATGTAAAAATTTATATTTTTGTTTCAGATTTCATCATTTGTGTCAAGTAAGCTTTCTCATATTGTCAGTTTTAATTTGATATTTCTAAAGCGATAATCTTACTTGGGTGTAAATGTTGAGAATTTTTTTAATGCTGTTAGACTATCAGCTTGGTGCGGGTATCTTCTATATTTTATTATTAATAAAACATATTAGTTGCAAATAAAGTAGGGCTTTTTATATATTACACATGACAGTTTTTCCAATTGAATCTAATTAAGGTAAATATTAACGATTCAAATCTTGCACAGAACTGAGCTTTCTTGCTCGTTACATAGGCCCCATCGTGACATCCCATGATGGTGAACTATTAGTCCCCGATGGCATCATCCAATCAGTAACCAATGTGTCTACACTGACATAGTTTATAAGATATATTCATTATTAGATCCTAACTAAGGTAATGATTATTAAAACTAAGGTTTATCACTTTTCAGGCATAAATAATCATAACCGATTTAGACTTTTCTGTCTAGGCACTTTGGTTTTCTTGTCCCCTTCCCCCAGTGTTAATTATACGTCATATATTTTGACCTTTTACTTGCCCGTTGAAGTTTGTTCACGAGCCGTGCATTGCACACAAAATTAGATATCTACATTTTTATTATCCCGACACTGGATTGTACAACTTTTTTCAAAACACAAGAGAACATAATATTACTGTATTAAATATATTTTCTACTAATCAGTTCAGGTAATAGTTATAAAATTACATTAATATATTCAACAAAAATGCCAGAAGTCATAGCGTCAGACCATCCTTAGTCACCATGATGGAGAGGCTGATCTGTACGGATTCTTGTCTCGCGTCATTGCAGACATGTTACCATTTAAGTTTGTCAATTTATGTTCAGGAGACTTTAACGACTGCTCGAATCAGGATGTCACAACGTGTGTCATATATGAACATCGTCCACTTGTGATCTGCTGCAGAATTTATTGATTTATGGCAATCGATGTGAACCGAATTATCGCCCTTGAATGGTGAAATAAAGTATATATCTGTGGGTCAAGATATAATAACCCTTGCTATAATGGATCTTGTTCCCCATTCTTTTTAAGAGTTCATGTTGTCAAACATTGCATTTTACCCTTTTACTGCTATTGTTCTATCTCACTTGGATGCTGTATTATATCTCTCACTATATTTGTTTTATTTGTTTTATAGAATGAGGAACATGAAATTCCTTCTACTTATTGTGTGTATTGCTATGACAACAGCTAAAAAAGACTGGAGACGACTAAAAAGGATTAACATGGGGCTTCGTAAGTATCAATTGAGTTAGCAAAATAAGAAATTCTAAAATATATTTTCTTATCTGATTTCATAGCCAAGCTTCAATTAAACACAATACACAAATTTACACAAAAACACACAAACTTATATATTTTTTCAACATGCAAATTATCTTAGTTTCCGCAGATATGTTCATCTAGTATTTCTGAAAGTGAATAAAAATATAACTCCTCTTTTTTTCATTATATGTCTAACAAATGTGTGTTTATTTAAGTAGACATGTAATTAAACGCCAGCCTATGTTATCATATCATATTCATCATTCTGCTTTAGATATAGTTTTACCACCATGTAGTTTTTTACTTGGGATAACAAAATCCCTTTTTTAATATGATATACAGGTAGTACAACATAAGTTGAAGTTGAAGGTTTAGTTCTAGTTTTTATTCTTTATTGAAATTAATTGCATGACTACTGGAAATTTAGTCAGCAGTCAGCTGGTAGTGAATGGGATCCATGCCACTGTTTATGCCTATCCATATATGTTTTTAGATTTTTGTGATTATATTTGTAAACGTCTGTGGTATGGAATTGCCCCTTGTTTTTAGTCATCAGTTTTGGCCTTTAACTTCTATATTTCAAAAAGATTTTCATTTAAATTCACAATAAGCAAATGAACCGCCTCCATGAAAGCCAATTAAGGAAAGAGAAAGAGAAAAACATTTTGGCAGCAATTTATATTATTACAATTATTTCGTTTAGAATGCAAATATGACAAAGGCGAATGGAGTACTTGTGACACTTTAACACAGACTGTCACAAGAGTTTTAACACTCAGGGAAGGAGAAGAGGCATGTCAACCAACACAAACTCAATCCATATCGTGTGAAAAGTATGAAAGAATTCAAACATGGAAAGCTCAGAAAGTGGAAAGGAAAGGAGAGCGACAAGAAGGAAAATTACTGAGAAAACAACAAAAACAACAGATTAAAGAAAATAGGAAGCTTATGAAAGAGCAACGAAAAAGTACGTATGCTCCTCTAACAGTATGAAAGATTTTTATTTTCTAGTCTCGATTTGCTACATCAACCCATAACAAATTTCAAATGGAAGTGAATTCTTGATACAAAAGAGAAATTTTAATCACAGTATATCTATGGGTAATTGTAACCTTTTAGCTAAGAACCACGGAATGTAGGAGAACACACTTCAGAGATGTATTAATATATAATAATATTCGCTATTATGTTATATAAACATTCTATCTGCACATGATCCTAGAGAATACGTTTTATTACACAGCTTATCAGGTATATTATATATTGATTTGTAATTTTGTATAATTATTTTTTGTTTGTTTGTTTGATTATTAAACGAAATGTACATTCGGACAGAACTTATCATAGTATTAAATACAATATTCTGTAACAAATATCCGTGTCTCTCATTATTATTATTCTCTCTCTCTCTTCAGGGTGTAATTATGATTACAGTGACTGGAGTGAATGTGATTCCATCTCTAACACAGTATCCAGGGTTCTAACACTGAGGGACGGAGAAGAAGGGTGTGAACAAAAACAAACCATCACAATTACATGCAACAAATATAATCGTATTCAAACATGGAAAGCAATGAAACTGGAACGTAAAAATGAGCGAAAAGAACAAAAATTACAGATGAAACAAGAGAAAAAGGAAATGAAAGAAAAAAGAAAATTGATAAAAGAACAGAGAATGCGTAAGTAATTTAATACACAATCTTTTATTTCACAGGAACAATTGTGATAAAATGATTGTGTTTGTAGAAGGTAGTTTTTAGTGAGTGAGTGATTGTTGTTTAAAGTTAAGTGGACTATTTTTCAGCTATATTATTTCGATAACATTTTGTTTGTGAATGAGATAGTGATGTCCGATTTGTACTAGACCAACAAGCAAAATCCGCGGATAAACATATCGTCCCCACTCTGGCACATTATTCAAATTCGGAACAAATCAGTATTTCCTCTTGCTCCTTAATGATGTGTACTTAGCTCTGGGAAGCAGTAAATATCAAATTTTAAAGTCTTGGGTTTGACCCGATCGGACCTCGAACCCACGATCTACCTTTCTCGGTGTGAGTACACTAACCATTACACCACTAATGCGTGTTCAGTATTATTGAGGAAGCAATTCTATGACAGTTGGTTGAAATTAAAAACTGCGCATTTCCTGGTAAAATGATATTATATTTTTCGTGCAGATGCAACGCGATATCATTGATGTTTTCTCCAGGTACTTTGACATCCTCTACCATTATTATTGATAACCATGATAAAAATAAAATATATTAATGAATGTCGTGTTAAACACCTATATGCAGCCACCAGTTTTATTGATTTTATCTAACGTCTGATAGGATTTTATCTCGTGTCCAAAAACGTGCAAAGCCTTCTGTAATACGATGTGCTTTAGATGTATTAGTGCAGTTACACTTAAAATCTGAAGTCTTCGGCGACAAAATACCATTCATCAAATCTTTGCATGACCAATCTCATTATTGGTCAATCGAAATAGAAAAGTTAACCTTTTATTTAGTTTCCCACATTTGAAATGTCCAAAATGAAGGAGAACAAAAATTGTAATAAAGACGTAAATACCGGTATCAAATTTGGTGCGCATTACGCGTTTCTGAAAAAGCCTTCCTCTAGTACTCTCAATTACCAACGATTGGAAAGCTGAATGATTCAGAAGTCTTTCGGGAGCAAAACATCAAAGGGCCTCAACAGGAAAGCTTAAGTCGGCTAAGGTCACCTATGCATGAGAGAGGAGAACCTTAGTTTGTTTCCCATAATACATGTAATTACATCCTTTATGAACTGTAAACAATCATTTACAGGTTGTAAGTACAACAAAGGAGACTGGAGTGAGTGTGATATCAAAACCAATACAGTCACAAGAGTACTGACATTGAGAGATGCTTCAGAGGAAGGGTGTGAACCAACACTTGATGTTGCTATATCTTGTGCAAGATTTGAACGTATTCAAGCAAGGAAAGCCAAGAAGATGGAAAGAAAAAACGAAAAAATGTCACAAAAATTACTGATGAAGGAGGAGAAAAATCAGTTAAAAGAAAATAAAAAGATGGTGAAACAGCAGCGTAGACGTAAGTGTAGATACATTTAGAAGTAATATCATAAGTGACGGGTGACACTAGTGGAGCATGACCTGTAGTTTCTGCTCCATTGATTTGCTATTCGTTATTCATAGTAACAGCTCAGAACCTGGTAAAGGTGGTGTACAAGTATTTAACATTAATTTTGGATCATACATTTAATATAGTAATGTAATGTGTAACTGGGTTTACAATCTATGTTACTGTGATACTTATGAGGAAAATTGATTTATTATAATCATGAATTGTCATGTATCTGTTGTCAAAAGATAACAAGCAAGATTCCTATTTTAAAGCATTTAATAAATAAGCGTGGTCAAGAATGGACAATTTAGAGAAACAGGCAACATTGGACACAAAACACAGAATGAAGACAAACACAATAAAAAATACAATACAGAAAACTTAAAGATGAGCAACTCGAAACCCCAAAAAATACGGGGGTTATCCCAAGTATATATAGCGAAAGGTAGGTTGTTCCTGTTTCTTATTAAACACCGGCCATGCTACTCATAGTCATGTAAGGTAATAGTCATGTCGGTTGACATCTGTGAAAATTAGAAAATTCCACTGTGTTGACAAATGGCAGACATGTTTTCAATATGAACTTGACATCACGACAATGGCTCTGAATTCGACTTCACAAAAGCATGCTCAATTCACTACTCTGATATTATTAAGTTATTTTAATCATACAATATTGTTCATTACTATATGAATTCCTTTTTATCATATTTCAGTTGGGTGTAGCTTTGATGTGTCATTTAGTGAGTGTGAACCTACTACCCAGATGGTAACAAAAACTTACACCCCAGTTTTACAAGACCATGACTCATGTGAAGCCATATCTGTAGCTTATACATGTCAACTCCATCAGAAATTGATGGAAAAGAAGATGAAACGACAAAGTAAGAAAGAAGATAGGAAAAGATTGAGACAAGAAATCAGACAACAGAGAAGAGAGGACAGCAACACAGGACGACACTAAAACAAGTTACATTAAAATAAAATACAATCATAAAAGTGGTGCATTAAAGACTTTTTAAAGATCTTCGTTTTGCATAATATATTTTTTTAATAAATCTTTTGTTATATATTGTTTCATTTTATATATAGAATATTGTCAATAAGTTTGTTTTTCATATTTTCTCCGGATAGTCCAGTTTCCTCCACCAATAAAACTGACCTCCACGATATAGCGGAAATATTGTTGAAAGTTGCGTTAAACACCATAGCCATAACCTTGCTTATCAATTGGCAGATGTATATAGAATGGATTATCAAACAGCTTTTCACGTCATCAACAATGAACCAAGGATTCCTTTCAAAAATAGTAATAAGTACAGGAAAGAACTTCTAACCTTATTAAAATCGAGGGAATATTATAATACAGAATCTGCTAAACATTAGCGGCGATGTTGTATTTACAAATGACCATAAATACTCATTCATGAAAATGTCTTACATTAATGAAAATGTAGATATCAAATTTAGTGTGCACAACGCGTTTCTGGAATAACTTTCATCAGGTACGATCAGAATAACTTTCATCAGGTACGATCAGAATAACTTTCATCAGGTACGATCAGAATAACTTTCATCAGGTACGATCAGAATCAAAACGTTAGAAAGCCAAATAATTTTTAAAAGTTTTGGGAATAAACATGATTGATCGTTTAAAGAAAACGTAAGTATATTTCTTTTAAAGATTAAAATCTGGAAAATACAATTGTTTCGAGTAGTTGGTTTTTTTTTATGTGTAGTAACAATGTATTATGGATATATGATGCCATTCTTTAAACGTTTGAAGATATCAAAGGGACAATTAGAAGTCGTAAATCAGAGGACAGACAATGAAATGACCAAAAGAAAAAAGACAAACAATGATCTATAAAGCTCTACACAGAAAACTAAAGTTTGAGCCATACTAACTCCACACAAAACTGGGGTGAACTCAAAAGCTCCGAAAGGATTAGCAATTTCTGTTCAACTACTGGCAACTGTCGTGTTACCCTTGTTACTAACCTGGTTATAAGTCATGAATAAATAAAGGATGGTATTGTGATTACATCAAACTGAACATATCCGCGATCATACATTTGTGACAGATATTCTGTAAGGTTTAACTAAGTCATGGCGACGATCATAAAGTTGATGACTTCGACATAACCATCAGAAATATTATATCAAGGGAATCATGATAGACACCACATGCTCTGTAATATCATATCAACATAGGTATATATACTCCATATGAAGGTGCTGCTGGAATGTTGCTGCATTGTTTGATTGGTTCGGTTTCTTTTTGTTGTTGTTTTTAAAATTGATTAATAGCAATTCACTCTACATTTTGAGGTAAGCAGTAACGAGTCTCATTGTTATATCTTGTTCTTCTTCTTAAAGTTTCAGGCAAATATATGCCAATCGTAGGTTCATTATTTTTATCTGGTCAGCGAGTGAACGGAACCGATAAATTATTGGGCCTCTTTTTTTTGGTTTGTTTTTGCCACTAAATACATATTTTATTAACACTTGTAATAATTTTATGATTGTGCTAGTACGCAGAGGATCAGAGATTTCTTCTCTTTGAAAAAATCTACATGGCATCCATATATTCTGCAGTTGATCTTATTTGACATTAACACGGTTGTACCTCTTGTATCTGTTTTTGTTTGAAATTTAGCTATGATTTAAATCTTGTCAATATGAAACGTATTTGTATGCTAGTTGCTCATCAAAATTGATCTCAAATGGTTAAAAACGGACAATTCTCCCATCGAAAGGGTATAGCTTATACGCCACCTGGAGACACAGTGGATAGCTCTGTGGCTTACGTCATGGGAACCATCACTGACGTTATCAAAGAGCTTGTTTATTCATGTGGTTATACCAGGCTTTAGACTTGTACATTTGATATGATGACATCATAAAACAAAATACAACAAACTAATGTCATACAGCACAGGAGCCACTACAAGTTTGATGTGTAAGGATATTTGCACATATTCTTGTTCATCATTTTTGTTTGCTCTTAACCCTCTTGCTGCCGGAGGGACACATGTGTCCATATCGACTCTGCCGGAGGGACACATATGTCCAAAATCAATTGATTTGACAACATTTAGTTTAGCTAATAAAATATATCATATTTGACTTTGTGGTATCCTTTAAAGACCAGGTAGATGTCGACGTCATACCCTTACGTCATTACGTGACGTCACGGGCAATAATGACGTCATTTTGCCCATTTCGACGTCACAAGTATTTTGCGGCAATGGCCCAAGCAATAATTCAACAACAGCCGGTTGACGGCGATTTTGATGATGCTGTTGATCCTGAATCTGATATCAGTGGTGACGACAGCGGGATGGAAACAGATGAAGATGATAATGTACATGTAGGAGGAAATGGTAATGGTCCTTGGGTATGTGTTCCAATAGATGAACATTATGAAATGCCGTATCAGCCTGGAAATTTTGTTCAAGATCCAGCGCCCATGAACCGTCCAAATATTAATGCAACTCCAGTTGACTACTTTGATTATTTTACAACTGACCAAGAATTTAAATCTAATAGACAAACTTGTCACAGAAACTAATCTGTATGCCGAACAATCTATTCAACGGCCAATATCTGCACATTCAAGAATGAAGAACTGGGTACCAACAGATCGCTCAGAGATGAGGGCTTTTATTGGGGTAATGATGGCAATGGGTCTACTGAAGAAACCAACAATAGAATCATACTGGAATAAAGGTGACAGCTTCCTATTATATTCTCCATCTTTTTCACAAGTGTTTAGCAGGAACAGATTTCAAAATATTCTGCGATTTCTTCATTGTAACGACAATACACAGGCAGCTCCTAGAGGTTCTCCAGAATACGACCCCGGTTACAAAATTAGACCAGTTTTTGATATTTTGAATAACACTTTCGATAGAAAGTACAACTTAGGAAGGGATTTGACGGTAGATGAATCCATGGTAGGCTTCAAAGGAAGAACAAATTTAGTGCAATACATGCCAGGAAAGAAATCGCATCGCTGGGGAGCCAAGTTATTCGTGTTGGCAGAGTCTGATACTGGTTACACAAGTCGGGTTAGGTTGTATACTGGTAAGGATCATGTCTAGCTTATAATAGTCCTTAAAACGTGAATATCTTATTGAGATATAGAGAAATTTTTAAGAAATAATTTCGATGTTGCTGTTGTTACAAATTGCGAAATTTAACCATATTTTGCATTCTCGACACATACAATATATTTGTTTCTATTCTTAGAGTTAAGAAGAAAATTACAATTTGCAAAATATCGAGTTTAAAGTGTATTCATCTAACTAATTTTGTCTTCAATAAAATTGATATATTCATTCATGATTCTCATTTTTAAATTTAAACATTTCAGTAAAACAATATTTAGAAATAGGCCACATTTTAAAAATCGTATACAAGGGAGATAATTAAAAATTCCTGCCTATATCTGTCAAGCAAGAAACTAACTAATAGTATGTGTAAGTTAATTGCAAGGTTTTCTTTTTTTTGATAATTGTCACAGTAACGGATTTGAGTAAAAATCAAAACAAGTATATTTATGCAGTTTAAAATATTGTATGACAGGAAAACAAACAGGAGCTCCAAGAGCAGAACATGGTTTAGGATATTCTGTAGTCAGTGAGTTGTCGTCAAACCACCGTAACAAACACCACCACATTGTACTTGAGTTGATAATGCATTCACTAGCCCAGTTTTATGTCATGATTTGTACAGACATGATATCTATGTCACCGGTACTGCACGGGTACACAGAAAAGGCATGCCTATATATTTCCGCACAACTCGGGTAGCTAAAGGAGATAGGATCGCCCGACAACAAGGACCATTAATCACTGTCGTGTACCCGATAAGGAATGGTCATTTCAAGATGGCGGATTGTACATCATCAAAAAGGTAGGTGTGAAGATTTTGATTATTATCGTTCTTTATAAGTTATCTTAGTGTCTATGAGTTACACGTTTAGATAGGGCAGTCTTTTTTCTACTTCACCATTAAGTCAGTAAAACTTGATCCTTTTGTTTTTATCGTAAACTGTCTTCGGTAGTTGATCAATGCAGCGACAAAGATATTGAGGCGTAGAATCCAATTTATTTCACCAATTCCTACCGCCTAGTGCCTTTTTATATTAATATGTTGATGCCAAAATTATTCAAACATGTGAATTGTCCAGCAAATTTCTTTTCAGCCTTTGACAAGCCTTGTATCCCTCTTAAAACGTCTATGAAAAGTTTGTTTATGTCACGGAACGGTCACGACAAAAGAAAAATAGGATCCCAAAGGTTGTTGATATATACAACAGAAAAATGGGCAGAGTCGATTTGGCCGATCAACATATCCAGGTTTACGACCCAGACTTTAGATCCGTAAAACTGTGGAAGAAATTGCTGGTTAATATGATACTTCGAGTGATAGGTAATGCTTTTAAATCTTCCTTTGTGCTTAAAACACACAAAAAATCACGTCAATTTTGTTTACAAATATTGTTATATCTAAAATTATTGAGGGAACTTCATGACGAATATCCTAAATGACTCAAATCTCATTAACTTGATACTTGAAATATGCAATTTGAAATAAGCACGAAGATTTTTTATGTGATCGTTTGTAAATGTCCCACTCTAAATGAATTGGATATCATTTAATCAACTATTATTGACTGACATCCTAGAGGACCGGTGTAATAATAATTGTATATCTATTATTTATACATAACCTTGTTTTCTACCAGGAAATGGGTATGTTTTGTACCAGAGAACTCGGCGATTGCTTCCGAAGATGAGTAGGTTAGAATTTCACTCGCAGATCTATCACCAATTGATTGGGGATTTAAGAGTTAAATGAAATATTCCACGGGGGCCTTGCAACGGAAACCGCAGATTAGTAGAGAGACATTTTATAGAATATTTGCCAGGTACTATATTTATCTAAGAGTAATTTTGAAGTTTAGATTCAGATTGACTATGTCCGATGGAAGTAATTAAATAAAATAATAGTTAAAAAAACAATAGAAAAATTAAATAAAATAAGGAAAACAAAAAACAAAAACAAACGAACAAAACAAAATTTTGATATAAAAACAAGAGATGCCAAACAACTAAGATAAAACAAAATCGTCAAAATCTAAACGAGAGAATAGTAAGGGAAAGACAACCGAAACTCAGTTCAAGACGAAGGGAAATCCATGGACAAAGACAAATCCCGGAACAAATAAGACACACAACGACAAAAACAGACACTGAACATAAAAAAACTAAAAACAAGTGAGAAACACGGACCCCTAAAAAACTGGGGCGACCTCAGATGCTCCGGAAGGGTAAGCAGGTCCTGCTTCTTGCAAGACACCCGCCGTGTTTTAGAAAACAAGAGGCAGAGGAACATTTCCACGTACATTGATATTATATGTTTGTATATCAAATACGGCATTCATGTCGGATTTTTTTTCTATTCTAATGTTTCGCATTAATTTCAAACACCATTCGAACACTAAAGTCTTTCATTTTAGAACACGATAGTAGGTAATCAAATACCCCAACTGTTTTATTTCATTTCAGACGGAGCACGTCGCCCATGTGTTGTATGCACAAGACAGACAGAAGGTGGACGAAATACGAAGAGGTCGCGCATTCGCACATATTGCCCTGATTGTAATGTTGGCTTGTGTCTTAGATACTGTTTTAGGATTTATCATAAACGTCAAAATGTTGCTACCCATCGCCGCGGATATGCTGAAGAATAGACATTTTTCATATATGGACATGTGCATCAATGCATTTCAACGGCCAACAAAAGTCTTTTTACGATACTTATGTTTTACGTTCGTCGTACGACGTCTCTAGCGTAACAAGTGCGCGAAACGCCTGGTTATTTCTTTTGTAACGTCGACCAATTATTACGTTTGACAGTTTACCGATGTTATCTTTTGAAAAAAAGTAAGGGAAATATATATATTTTATGTATCGTAAATATTATTTGATGTATGAAGCAAAATGTGTTGGTAGAAATAAAGTTGTCTATTTTTGGTAATATTCATTGTATTTCGTGGCAAATGCATTGCATATAGATAGCACTAGCAGCAGCAAGAGGGTTTTAACCACCAATCAATCAACTATCAGAATACAGAAAAACGGGAACGTTCAAATTGTTGGCATGTACTGTATCAACGTCGTTGCCAATTAGACGTTGCACAGTGCCTTTTCTTCTCCCAAAACGTCAACAATTGACGACGTCAGTATATTGTGGCGTACGCAACGTCGTTTGAAATTTGAATCTGGCAGCAAGAGGGTTAAATACGAGAGTGGATTAATTATACCCTAGTTTTAAGATTAATTAGACAGTAATTAGCTGGTCAAGGCTTACTCAAGTCTATTGAAGTGGAATGAGGTGACAACTAGACTATATAAAACACCGACACAAGTCTTGGAATTCAGACCTGGCATTGGTATTTATTGAACCCTGTCTACAATAAGTGAATAAGTGAAGAACAAAAACGTTGATATCTAATTAGTGTGCATCACACGTTTCAGGAACCACATTCATCATGTACGCACACAGTCAAAATAAAACTTTGAATTGAATTGAATTGAATTGAATTGATTACGAAAAACGAACATATCCGTGGTCATTTGTGACACAGATGTTCCGTAACGGTTAACTAAGTCATGGTAGCGACCGTACACTTTCGAAGGTTCAACTTGGACCTTTGGTTCAGTAGCTTCCTTGTTAGCAGCAACCCTCTATCAAGGAAATCACGATAGGAACCACAAGCTCTGGAATTTCGTATCAACAGAGATATATACACCATATGCAGATGCTGCATACAAATGGAAACGGTTCAGTCGGAAAATTGAAATCACCAAATTATAAAACTATGGTATAAAATAAAATATTGTTAAAAGTGGTGCCAAATATGTATTACCTATCTTGAATATTTATTACGGTTGTGATTATTTTATGTGTTGTCAATGTTAGGCTTAGTATGCTTTGTTTTCTGGACATTAACCCTTTTGGTGCGACGTTTTCAAATTTACCGAACGTCATATGCGACGTTTATTTTCAACGTCATAAAAATCGTGCAAAAACGTCTGGAAAACGGCTCATTTGATGGGAGTCGGTGCGTCCTTTGTACAACGCGTTTGTACTTGCGTCGTATTGACTTGAATGTAGTCACAATCTGTTATTTTGATAAATTTATGATTTTTTATTTACATTTGTGGCTCTTGTGTCAATCTACCATGTAGTAAAATTAAGTCTAATTTAGCTGTTTTTATCCCTTTATTGATAGTTCTTCTGTAAAAAAAATATATTATAAGAAATTTCTGAACACTTAATACACCAATCTCTCCGCGTGAATTCCATTAAAAAATGTTCAATAGAATCTCTGATCGTTTCTTTATTTAATAAATAACGGGCCGTTCTTAATATAATTGTTCACTATAAAAAATCATTCTTCTGCTATCCTCGTGTGGAATGATTTGAAGCAATCTCCGACGCATAATCCAACGTTACACAAATTGTCAGGAAACCATGTTCTCACTTTGGAACTACAAATTCTGCATACTTTACGTTTTTGATCTGGAAAAGACAAAACAATTATATATAAAAAAAAAAACTACCAAGAATCATTGTAAACAAATTACATTTTTATTTCGACTAATTCAATTGGTTTTCAGTTTAAAACTGTACGGTAAAATGTATAAGTTTATTTCAACTTTTACGGTGAAATTTTATTTCATTTTTTACAATCATCTTACCAATTTGAATTGAATAATTAATTGCGTCTTGCGAATTATTTTCTAATCCTTTGTAACACTTGTTTTTTAGATATTTGTGTCAGTCACACAACTTTATAAATAGAAAAAAAAATGCACCCGTTCTCTGTTTACTTCAAGTAAAAAAAGCCTTAAATAAAAAAAACGAACACTGAAGGTTGTTGTTTCGAAGTTGTATACATCTGTGTCGCTTCTGCCATCAATTAGTGTCCGGTGTGCGATTACCTTGTATCATATGTTTTATACGGACGAAAGACTTAGAATAAATTGAAAACCTTCACTCTGACATTGTAATATTTGAATGAAGAATCCAGTCACCAATAAATTCACCGACGGTATTTCAGAGTCTTTCCAGCAAAAGCAATCATAGAATATTTACACCCATATCATTTTTGTTCAAACTATAAGATAAATAAAATAAAACTAACTTGGAATTAGATTAATAAAATGGCGTTCTGTCAGTCTCTGGGGAACAGGATGAATACTTGGCCTGCCAGTCCTTTTCTTCTCACAGGAATAATCTCCAATTAACCCTTGGTATAGTTGACTTGTAAATTCTAACCTTGACATTTTGCTCACAAGCCCTCGATTTTGCAGGTACATGATATAACTGTTTACTGAAATATTATATTTATTTTGAAATATAAATAATCTATATTCTTTTTTTTTTAATTTGCTAGTAAATTAATCTTAAATTAGTTCCGATATTTGATTTTCACATCTATGCAAATTAATTTACTCAAATTCAAACCATCACCTAAGATATAAAAACTAAATGTTAATGAATATATATTTTTTCGATCTCCGATATCATGACTTTTTTTCCATAATAGGATCATCTATTGGAAGTGAATCGACATTTGCTATAATTTTAATTTTTTACAAAAAGAATTTTATTAATTTATCTCGTTAGACTTACCAGTGATTCTAAGAAGTACGTTCATTAGAAGTTTCTTCCACAATTTGACAGACTTCACATTTGGGTCACAAGTTGTCAGCAACTGCTCCGCCATATCAACACCTCCCATTAATTTGTTACACATGACAACTGTTTTTGGAACATCATGTTCAACACCTCTTGAATTTGCATAATTTTCTAAACTGAAAGAAGATTGATTGATTGATTTTTTGTGTTTTAACGCCACTTTCAGCAATATTTCAGCTATATCATGGCGACCAGTTTTAGTGGTGGTGCCACTGGAGGAAGCCGGAGTACCCGGAGAGAACCACCGACCATGGGCAAGTAACTGGTAAACTTTATGACATGAGGTTGCGAGTCGAGTGCACCCTTTTTTGTAATTTACAAAGCCGGGCGCGAACCCACGCCGTATTGGTGATAGGCTTGTATGAGTTGTTAGATGCAACGACATAACTCATTGAGCCACCCGGGGCCCCCTGAAAGAAGAGTTATTAAACATTATTAGTTATATGGTAATTGTACATACATTTATTTTAAGACACATGTACAATGTATATCAAAACGAGGACAGTCTATAGTTCTTGCTTAAATTATCGTTTTAACAAAAACATAAATTGTGTGACAACCCAACTTCTTAATTGAACTACATGTAGATAGATCGAGGATTTTTTAAAGCAAATATTACAAATATATTTACATACTAGTATTACCTAGGAGGGTATAAAGAAGACAAAAGGCACACCGTCTTCCTGTCTCCATACTTTAGAGCCATTATTGCACCGGACTGTCGAACAACTCGTTCACCCTTCGGTAATTTTATGTTTCTGAAACTTTTTGGCATGTTCTTTCTGGTGGCCCTAACTGTTCCAGTCAAGTATGTTTGGTTATCGAACATGCTACGGCATAAAAGTGGGCTTGTAAAGACATTGTCAACCACTACATGATGATGTTTTCTATAGAAGGGCTCGACCAACTTTGTAACAACATCGTATCCAAGTCCATGTACACTGTTTCTCTGTGCAATGTTTCGTTTTCCTGTAAAATAAATTTAATAAAACCACATGTAAAGATAACAAGGTTTTGGGGTTTTTTTGGGGTTGGGGGGACAACTAGAAATTCTCAACGGCAAGAAAAATACATATTTTAAAATGATGAACATATTTGATACAAACACGAGGAGTCAATTTTTTTTACAAGCTAGGATTTTCAATTATAATAATTAATCTGGTTTTATTATCGTCGAATGGCTCAATAATTTATATATGTAGGAAACTGTTGTGTTGAGCGAGGTAATGAATGGACTGTAAGATGGTTCATACAGGAACACTATTTGTTTTAGAGGGGAAGGGGTCGGGGTTGGCAAATATTGTGAATAAATATTCTATCCTTCTAAAATTTACTTCCCACTCCCTACTGGGTTTTAAACTTATAATCTTATTGATTGTACCACGACATCTTTTCATCTACAACACTGTTATGCATTCATTGAGCTATAGCTTTATACATATAGAATTAATTAAAATCTTATATAAAGATGATTAGGAGATTATACAAAATCAGATTCTCAAGAGATACATACCAGCGTACAGATCTATGCTTAAAGTGTAGCCTGTGTCCGACTCAGCAAGCACCCACAGTTTTGCACCCCAACGATGAGCCTTTTTAGCTGGCATATACTGTACAGTGTAGTCACGACCTTTATGTCCAACCATGCTCTCATCAACCGTTAAATCTCGTGCTGCCGCATATTTTTCCTTAAAAACTTTATTTATCAGGTCAAAAATTCTGCGAACCTTATGAGCAGGATCATGATTTAGATTTCCCCTTGGTAAAGCACCTGCATTATTGTTTGCATGTACACACTGCAAAATTATCTGGAACCGGTCACGGCGCATTATCTTGGTAAATGTCGGTGTATTATATAACCAGGTCTGTTGACTTTCATACCAGTAAGATGCCATTGTGGGTTTACGGAGAATACCCATGGATAACCAAAGTCCAAGGAAAGCTGACAATTCTTCATGGCTTACATCTTCCCATTTCTTTAATCTTGAATTTGGTTTTAAGTTGTTACTGTTTCGAATTTGATGTGCATACCGATTCGTTTCTTCAACAAGAATATCAATAATTGATATATTGTCATCAGAAGATAACCACAAGGAAATATTCAAGTGGTTCAGAAGTTCTAACAGGGGGATTGACTGGACCACTCGATTCCTCAAAAGGTTCAATATCATGTGGAAATTCAAACCTGTCAGAATTCTGTACTGTCCACAGATATGTAGGGTTTAAATCTTGATCATTTTCCCCGTCACTTTCTTCATCACTCTCCTCGTATAAGCTGATATCTGACTCATAATCGTCGAAATCGTCGTCCATTTTGAAGGAGAAGTCAAGCACGCCGAAAAATGTATGACGTCATAAAACATATGACGTCAAGACTTGTTATGAAAATTACTTAGCAACATGTACAAACTGAAAAACTATAACTATAAGCCTTTTATTGGTCTTTATTGTAAATAATTGTTTGTCAAGAAAATTTCTTTCTTGAAGGACATATATGTCCTTACCGCATTCTGCCGACGATGGACATATGTGTCCTTAGCGCAGCCAAAGGGTTAAGGCAATATCTTTACAATGATTTTACTTTGTGATATATTAAATAAAATTTAAGCGATGATGATTGACAATTCTGGACAGAGCTCACCTGTTGACGCAAAAGCTACTCAAACAAGACTACCTTGCTCCCAGGTTGAAATCATCGCTACAAAAATGTTACGGTCGTCATCACAATCTGGTTGACCGTTACGAAATATCCATATCTCAAATGACTATGGATATTTTACTTTTTACATAGATGTTTCTATCCTCTATCACTGCCAAGACTTTACCGCATTTGACTGTATATATGAGTAACACGGCTGGTGTCTTATAAGAAGCAGGAACTGCTTACCCTTCGTAAGCACCTGAGTTCACCCCCAGTTTTTTGGTGGGGTTCGTGTTGCTCATATTTTTCAGGGTTTTTTTTGTGTTGTTCTATTATGTCTTTAGGTTCTGAGTTCCGTGTGATTTGTGTTTGTTTGCGTATGGTGTTGTCCAACTAATATTGTGTTGTGTTTTTGTTTTTCTTGGTCTTGTTTTACCCGATGTTTCCGGTTTCTCTGGATTGTCCTTTTTGATAGCCTCTTCGGTATTCTCTAATGTTTATTATCCCCGGTTTGAAAATTATAACAACTTTTGATTGGTTAAAACCCCGGGCATAAAAAACCCATATTCCCGGGTGTTGCTAGGCCATATCAAAAATTGTTATAATTTTCAAGATAGGGAAAATACATGACGTCAAAGCTCGCGACGTTGCGCGCCTAAGTCAAATTTAGTTGATTTTGGTCGTATATTGAATATAAAGCTGTTCATTTGATCAACGGTAAGGTTCTACCAAAGGTAGTACCCTACACTGGGTAAAAAACACTCGAAATTTTCATATTTGTTGCTTATTCTTTCCAACAACAAAGAAAACGTCACTTTTACGTGGTCCAAAATGTCTTATTATTGACCATCGTCGGGGATAAATTCGTTATTTACGTTCCTATCCGTAGATATGGAGATTTTAGCACCCTTCAGTCGCCTGTACAACCTTCGGCTGCGCTTCAGGATGTACTTGGCTATTTCAGGGTGCTAAAATCTCCATATCTACAACAAATATTTTAGCAACTCATTTGATTCATTGTACAATATTAACATTGTAACTGAGAGCTGATGGATTATAATTCTTTATTTATGGTAGGCACTATGTGTGGAGGTTTTAAGGTCATTATAATTAAGTGAATTAGAAAACACAGACATTGTTAAAATCTATACATCAAAATAGCCATACAATTATAAACAATTAGAATTCAATACTGATTTGCTCTAATCCAAAAAATATCATATACCTGTACTATCACAAACATAACACTGACAGAATGAAAAATGTGTGTAACTACTCCCCAGTAGTTGTAGACTAGTAATCTTAGAAAAAGAAATCATAACACAGTGAAAGCAGTCTAAACTGAACCTCATTGGGATCAGCTTTTGTGTTCGGAAAACTGGTGTTTTGCTTATACAAGTTAAACTAAGAAAGATTTCATACATTGGGATTTTATTTAAAGTTCTATATATTCAGGATTCTGTTTAGACAGGTTTCACTGTACTATCAGAACAAGACCTTTGGAAGAAATGATTTTTGTAGCTGCTTCCCAGTAGTTGTAGTCGTAGAATAAGAAATCAAAACAATAATTTCTTTTAGATTATATGTCAGTTAAGTCAACAATGAATATCTACAGAAATGTGTAAGTATTTACTTGTTTGTCAAAGATGGTGGTTTATGTTGTTTAATGCCATTTTCAACCATATTTCAGTTACATTGTGGCGGTCAGTTTTATTGGTGGAAGAAACTGGGGTACCCGGAAAAAACCACAGACCTGTCGGAAGTCACCGACAAACTTTATCACACAATGTTGTATCATTTGTCAAATACACTAATATTTACTGCATATAATGTATGATCAGGGATATGTCGGTTTAACACTACACTGAACATTATTTCAGTTATGTCATGGCAGTTGTATTGGTGAAGGCAACTGCAATACCAGAAGAAAACTAGAACTGTGAGTGACCTCACTGAGTGATACCCCCAACTTGCAATACTATGATGTTCAAACCATATTCCTTCATGCACATCTGCAGGCAGTGTATTACAACTGTGTAAAGTTTCATTTAAATATCCAATGAGCCGTTTAGGAGGAGTTGCGCTTACAAGCCCATCTCTCCATACAGAATGTATTTCAGAGTATAAGTTAAATTATCTCCCCTTCCAAATTTTGGACAGCAACCATATTCCTTCATGCATATCTGCAGGTAGTGTATTACAACTGTGTAAAGTTTCATAAAAATCCGATAAGCTGTTTAGGAGTTGCGCTTACAAGGTACATGCCCTCCTTCTTTTCGTGAAAGTACAAGTTGAATTATCTCCCCTTCCAAATTATGGACAGCGACCATATTTCTTCACGCACATCTGCAGGTAGTGTACTACAACTGTGTAAAGTTTCACAAATATCCAATAAGCCGTTTAGGAGGAGTTGCGCTTACAAGGTACATGACACCCCTTTTCGTGAAAGTATAAGTTGAATAATCTCCCCTTCTGAATTTTAGACAGCAACGGTATTCCTTCATGCACATCTGCAGGTTGTGTACTACAACTGTGTAAAGTTTCATAAAAATTCAATAAGCAGCTTAAGTAGGTCACTGATAAATGCAACCACATAAGGTTCTGTTTATAGTGTAAACAGGAGGTAATTTATGTTCAGAGTTAAGAACAGTAATGTCACAAAGTCAGACAATTTTAACAATATCTTCATATAACAGTTGTTTTCTTTCCATTTATATGTACCGATAGCAACATTCCAGGAGCACCTGAAACTGGGGTATATATCTCTCAGTTGATATGATATTAGAGCGTGTGGTTACTATCATGATTTCCTTGATAAAAGGTTGCTGCAAACAAGGGTTCTTAGTGGTTAAGTTGAAGTTATCATAACCATACCTTGGTTAACGTTACGGAATATCTCTGTCACTAATGACCATGGATATGTTCCGTTTGTCGTAATCACAATCTGACCTTTCCTCATTTATGACTTATAACCAGGTTTGTAACAAGAGTAACACAACAGGTGCCACTAATGGAACAGGAACTGCTTAACCTTTCGGGGCACCTGAGTTCATCTCATGTTGTTAGTGGGGTTCACATTATTTAATTTGAAGTTTTCTGTGTAGTGTTTTGTAGAGCAGTGTTTGTCCTTTTCGTCTTTTTCGTTGGGCCAATGTATTGTCTGTCCTTCAATTGACGGCTTCCGATTACCTCTTTGGTATCTTCAAACTTTTCTTCTTTTTTCCCCCTTCTCAGTATAATGACAAAACCATAAACAACATATCAAAAGTTTCTGAAATAATTTATTGCCAAAAATAAAATTCCTCTATAACAAAATATAACTGTTACTACCGGTACTTCCATGAACTTTTCAACTTTATCAAATATCAACATTATTAAAAACTATAACAAACTTAACAAATATGATAACAATTTTTGAAAATCTTTTCTTTTCACAAGTCATAAGCAATTTCAATATTAAATTCATTTACCGAATGTTGAGTTTACAATTCTTCAATATATTTCTTAACAAGAGCACTGCTCATGGGTGCTGGACGCTCGACTTTTTCGTATCTGATATTAAACTGCAAGCAATTTACAAAGTTATACATACTTCTAACTATGATGGTCATATAAGCAAATATGCTTGCAAGATTTGTAAATATAATCAGAGGTGTATAATCTTTTCTTGTAACACTATTGTTGGGAGTGGGGGGTACCCTTCTGTAATGTGTTCCCCCTTTTGATAGTGAACAGGTATGTTGGGTTTCATTTTAATGCCTATCATAGTTTATATTGAGAAAATTGTATTTTTAGAAAAAAACCGCAAGTAAAAAAAGGGAAATAACTCAAATAAAATGCAGGATAGAGTTGTCTTCTCTTGTCAAAAGAACGAGGTCAACACTTTCTACAAGTGTATTGAGTTTCAAGTTAATAGCTTTGATAGTTATTGAGAAATTTTAATTATACTAAAACAATATCCCAAATTTCTATGTACTATGCCGAAACAAGGGCAGATAACTCTGGATATACAAATCACAGGGTCACATATTTTTTGAAGAAATTCTAAGTCAAAAAGGGGGAATAACTCAAATAAAATGCTGGATGGAGTTGTCTTCTCTTGTCAACAGATTGGGGTCAACACTTTCTACAAGTGTATTGAGTTTCAAGTTAATAGCTTTGATAGTTATTGAGAAATTTTAATTATACTAAAAAAATATCCCCAATTTCTATGTACTATGTCGAAACAAGGGCAGATAACTCTGGATATACAAATCACAGGGTCATCTGCCTTGTAATTGGTTCCTCTTTTGATAGTGAACAAGTATTCCAAGTTTCAAATGGATACCTTTGATAGTTTTTGAGAAATGGACTCTGACAAAAAACTTAACCGACCCAGACGCCAGAGTGACGACAATAGCTTGAAAAGTCGAGCTAAAAATTAAATATCCAGACATCAAAAAGTTATTTTGTAATTTGCAGTTACATTAACTGCCCCACCCCCCCCCCCCCCCCCCACACACACATAAAATGAACAAAGTTCCAAAAAGTTGCTGCAAAAAACCCTTCCTTTTACCATCTAATGATGTTATTTTCTTACAAACATTTAGGCCCATTACTTCTCTGTGTATAAACTGTAACTCATGGTTAAATATCCATGTTCATTTAAATTATTGTCATGGAACTTTTGTCATGTATTTATTTTTCTATCACTTCCCTCCAATTCCTTCAAAAATAAAAATGACCCCCCTTCCTCCCCATCATTCTGTATCTTTACATTTATTGTTGAAATACAACAAATTTGTTTTCTAAAAGAAGAAAAAACAGTACAACAGACAAATAAATTCTTCATAACTAACTAACCTTAACAGTAGTAAAACAAGTATCTCAGTTAATATAAATAAATAAATTATCAAATATTCTAATATGACGGCCTATATATCGTCAACCAGTATATGTCGGCATATATATCTACCTTTAGCACATGCGCACTCAAATTATCAATTGGAAACCAAAAAAAACATAATTTAAAAAGTTTCTGTAATGAATAAAAGCCTACAAGGCCGTTTCCGTGAGGTCATACACAACAACTACACATTATATTACTTTGTTTACATGTATACACAAATATGCGATGAAAACGCACTCATCTGGGGTTTTCCCCAATGGATGTTCCGGCCACCTCCCATGTGAAATTTTTACGACGTAAACAACCAATATTCGTATTCATATCTTAGCTCTTTTTCAGGATCATTTACAATTGTGCATATATATTTTTTATCTTATCACAGAAATCGTGTAACAACTAAAGTTTCAAGATGTAATACAAAAGTTTGACACTTACGGTCAGAAATGGTTGGAAAAAAAAGAAAAAACTAACTTAAAATATTTTTCAAATATTCTTCCAATAAAATCCTTTCATGCAAATTTTACCAAAAGTATAAAAAAAAACTGTGTTTAAAATAAACATATTGCACTTAATATTTTAAAAAATTTTGAAATTTCTAATTATACAAAAATTTATTTTTCTTCAAACCTAAAGATAAATTTCTATTCAACATACTATTTAAAAAAGTTCTTTCATTGAAAGATTTTAATGAAATAGAACACTTTTTCCATGAAATTACAAGATTTTATCGGAAGAATAGATCTAATAAAATAAAATATAATATTTTTACCATATATGTATGTACAGTCAAACCTTGTTAAACTGACACCGTTTGTTCAGCAATCATTTGGCAATAAACTGAGGGAAGTCTTAAACCGGAAGTATGGACACAGATATAAAAGACCATCGGAAATAGAATGACAAATTTACAGATGGGGGTTGTTAACTGATAAAAAATCAATAAACAATAATAATTTATTTTAACTTATAGAAACGATATTTTATGATACAAATATGACAGACAGAGAATAATCGTTCGTAAATAAAGTTTTTGTAAGTCATCGAACTTATTTACACGTACGATGTCGTTTGCTGGGTTTGACAATGAATCGGGGGGCAATAAAACAGGGCTTTACTGTATATAAGTGTCAGATTTGTTTATATAATAAAACTCATGTCAAAATTAAGACTGAGTTTTTTATTTATTGCAGCAAGACCTCAATTCATAGAAGACTGAAGCGATGCGTAGGTACAATTTGAACGTGCACAAATCTTTTCTCTGGCAAAGAACTTTTCATATTCCAGAGGTTTCATGCAGAATTCACATTGCTTTGGGCAGGATCCACCTTGTTTGAGCTCTAGGCCACTACTAAGCCATACATCTTTGACAGCTTTGACAAACTGGTCCATCATTGGTCTGGTGTGATGAGGTGTTGGTGCCACTCGGAGCTTCTCTTGACCTTTTGCTACAGTAGGGTAGTTAATTTGTTGTACGTAGATGTTGTACTTTGTCATCAACTCATTTGAAAGGTGTGTACAAAGAGCAGGATCTCCAACCTTAAAATAATAAAAATAAAAATAAATAAATTTAATATTTATAGATTAAAATAAAAATACTGCATATTCAATCAATAAATGGTACAAGACAATATAATGTATTAAACAAGAGGTTCAATAGAGCCAAAAATAGCTCACTTGAAAAAAATTAGCTGAAAAGATAATAATATTTCTGCAACACACATTTTGTAATGTTGTCATGCATATTGTATTCAAATTTTAGTCAATTTTCCCTCAAGCTAACATATGTCAAGTAATCACAAAGATCACAAGACCTTTTGGACAAGGTGGACAGTATTTATACTTCATAAAGACAAAAAATGTACTTTTTGACGATTTCCAAAGATCTTACGTCATATATCAATTTAACCACAAAATCAACATTGCTTATTGACACAAAACTTTATAGATTATCGGTATGATGGAAGCAAGTAAAGAAAAACATTACTTGGTACTATAATGACAGACGGAAAGTAACATGTGCTTCTTTGTATAAACAACAAATCTTTACTTAAAAATAAAAATTTAAATTCAATTGTATGAATCTTTACTATGGTTGTTTAACACCACTTTCAACACTAGTTCAGTTATATTGTCACGATCATTTTTAATGGTGGAGGAAACTGGAATACTGTGACAAAAACCAATGACAAACTTAATCACACAAAGTTGAAATATTGGAATGTGATTTTAATTTGTAAAATAACCCTCTCCATGAGCGATACAATCATATGGTTGTTAGATTTACATAAAATAACCCTCTCCATGGGCGATACAATCATATGGTTGTTAGATTTACATAAAATAACCCTCTCCATGGGCGATACAATCATATGGTTGTTAGATTTACATAAAATAACCCTCTCCATGGACAATACAATCATATGGTTGTTAGATTTACATAAAATAACCCTCTCCATGGACAATACAATCATATGGTTGTTAGATTTACATAAAATAACCCTCTCCATGGGCGATACAATCATATGGTTGTTAGATTTACATAAAATAACCCTCTCCATGGACAATACAATCATATGGTTGTTAGATTTACATAAAATAACCCTCTCCATGGGCGATACAATCATATGGTTGTTAGATTTACATACCATAAATACCTAGGTATAATACACTAGAGTTTACATAGATTCTTTACTTTACTGAAGGGGTGCACATTATAAACAAGAACAAAGTGTTTCACTCTTTTTTTCAGACCAGAAAATTGCATGGCAGCCATTTTTTGGTGTTTAATGTTTGTCAACATGTAAAGTTGTCAACTGCTTTTAACACTTTGTACTGGTTGGTCATTATTCAAAAATCATTTAATGTGTCTATAAAGTATTAATTCATGAAGAATTAAGACTGTCTTGTGCAATTGTGTTTATGTTTACTGTTATTACGAAAATAAATCCAATCCAACAATAAAAGTGTGACTGATAGTGAGTAAAAAAAACAATAGTGTTGCCATACAGAATCAGTGGGGATATGGTATGTGTAATGGTGTCATAATTACCCAGACTCGCAGACTGTGTTTATACAAGTTATTAATGATTGAAATAAAAAGGAAAGAAACAATGAAATGTATTTGTCAATTTTCATCAGGTCAAGGATAATCTGATCAACAATAAATCATAATGTAATAATTATATCCATATCTAAATAAAAAAGAACAGAATGTCTGTGCTCCTTGAAGTGTGTAACAACAGTACTGTCTACTACTCATCACAAACTTAGGGGGTTAGGATTATGGTGTTTAATGCCACTTTCAACAATATTTCTGTTTTGAAGGGGTGGTCGTGATCGTATGGTAGTTTTACATTTACAACTACCTGTACAATCAGTGCCTATCACCACTAAAGTTGTGAGTTCGAACACCGCTCAGGCGAGGTGTACTCGATACAAAATCCTGTCATAAAGTTTGTCAGTGATTTGCGGCAAGTCAGTGGTTTTCTCTAGGTATTCCGGTTTCCTCCACCACTGACCACCATGATATAACTGAAATATTGTTGAAAGTGGCGTTAAACACCAAAACCCCTAACCCTATTATATTAGAGTTTGTCAGTTATTTACCGAGGGTCAGTCGTTTTCTTCTATAAATCCATCTCCTCTATAAATTAAAATGACCACCACGACTTAACTGAAATATTTCCTTAAATTATTAACCCATAATTAATCCTAGTCCTAAATTCTGTTGTCAGATCTAATAACAACAAGGGCAACGCAATGCGTGGCGTATCCCCTCGCCTAAAAATTTGACCCGGTGACCTTCACCTTTGATCTATGACCGTGAAAATCAATAGGGTTCCAGATTCTCTTAAGGACTAAGTATGTACCAAGTTTGGTCAAAATCCATTGAAGGATGTTGATTCTAGAGTGTTCACAAGGATGCTACGGAAGGACGGACGGACGGAAGGAAGGAATGAAGGACGGACGGTAGCTTTACTATATCCCATCGCAACTTTGTTGGTGAGGGGATAATCAGAGCTGTCGAAAATCATCGGACCTATCGGACAAAAATTGACTAGGTCCGATTTAAACTTTTTCGCGTCAGACCCGATGTCCGGAGCAATTTTTCAGTAACTTGGGACCAACAAAACGCTTGAAGATGATCGGCATCATTACTTAATTTCGCTTCTCAAACTTGTCGTTGTTTGCAATCTCCGATTTTTGTTTATTTTTGTATATATAATCAAATTTTGACTTCACATTGAAGAGTTTGACTACTAAATGTGTAACCGATTCCGGACGGACGTGCATCTATTTTCCGGAAATTACGATTATTTTTTTATTTTATTTTTGGCAATAATTTTTTTTGACTCAGCGGCTTTTTAAAGGGTCGGTTGGTGAATGGGGAAACAAACATAATTTCAATTTAGGCCTAGGTTGTCAGTCATCCAATTGATTCTATCCAGACCTAATGCTACTTACATTTGTATAAGAGGTAACACCTTGAAACATGTGCATAGCTAGCATTTTGCAAACTTGGTATCTTTGTTTATTTCATACACAAGTCTATTGTATTGTATGTATATTTCCACATGTCACACAAAAATGTGTTGTACTAACTTTGAGTATTCCAAGGTATCACTTGAAGCTGTAAACAAACCATTTTATGGATTTAGCCAGTATATGTGTAATTCAGTTGAAGTTGTAAAAAATATGTAGGTCCGGCAAATGTTTGATAGGTCTGACACATTGTCCACATCTGCCAGACCTATTGTCTGACAGACAGGAAAGAGATTTCGACAGCTCTGGATAATAAAATAATACCTACATCATATTTCTAAACACCAAGACACACAAAAACAAAACTTACATGTATTGGAATGATATGACTAGGGCAGTGTAGTACAGGAATACCAGCTTCCAATAACTTATCACGTAGGTATCTCACAGACTCCTGGTGTTTGAATCGTAGTTGTCTTCCCTCGTCACTTCTTAAAATCTGTCAAAGTATGAATATTAATTAAGACAGAGTCAACAACACCTCATAATTGACCTTTGATTAGATCAATATTGCTTCACAGCATAGGATTAATATATTTGACACTAATGGGGGGGGGGGGTTTATAAAACAACATAATTTCAGACAAGTTCTGAATATTAACAGAGAACTTCATTCCAAAATAAAAACAATTCTCAAAATACTTTTTTTAATGCCTGACAACAATTCTACCTTTATCAACAAAACAAACAATATATCACATATTGAAAGAAATAAAATCTGTTCCCCAGCATTGTTCTTCTAAGGTATTTATTGATCTTGTTACCTTAATAGAAGCTAGTGCTCCAGACAGTGTTGTGGGTGGCAGTGATGTAGTAAAGATGAACCCTGAGGCATAACTTCTGACAGTATCTATAGCCTTGTTAGTACTAGCTATATAACCTCCTACATTCCCAAATGCTTTTCCTGAAAATGATAGCATTTTATATTTATTAGGGGAAAAAAAATTGAATAAGTTATGGTTATTCCCCTTAAATCATACTTCACATTCGAAGAAGGCAGGTCATTTTAAAATAGATAACACAGTGGTGAATTGAAGATTTGCTGAATTTTGCTGTGTATTAATTTTTGTAAGGATTTACACCCAGAAGAAAAAATACATTAAATGGTATAGCCATTAATGTTTTCCATATTTAAAAAAAAATATCCCTTAAAGAAAAAAAGTATGTGTAATAATTGGTTTTCCCATATTTATTTTTACTACAGATGATACTTATCTATTTATTCAAAATAGGTGATTCTCTAATTAAAAGTCTATAAAAAAGGATACAAAATAGACCTCTAGTGTACATGGACTTATATTATGTTACAAAGGAAAATATTTATAGTTGATGTGTATTTATTTTATTTTTAATTTATTTCCATCTGTCCAAAATTAGAATGACATTTTAATGCACAATATTATTGGAACAGTCATGTTGCTTAATCTAATCATAGTTATTGCTTACATTTAAATTGTCAAACAAACATAAAAATGGAAATTAATTTATCTAGAGCTTTTTTAAATCATATTTTCAGATTACTGGTCAAAATTAGATACCTAAATATAGATTATATCCTATCAAAATATACATCTGTGTATCAAATACATCTACAATTCACTTAGAGAAATACTGCAAAATGTTTTTACCCAGAGTGCCAGAGACAAAATCTATTTTATCCATGCATCCGTCCCTCTCACCAATACCAGCACCATGGCGTCCATACAACCCAACTGCATGGACTTCATCAACAAAGGTTAATGCACCATACTTGTGAGCCACGTCACAAAGTTCATTCAACGGACATACTGCACCTACAATATAATTTCACATTTTATGGTCATACAAAATAGTTACAATCAACCACAGTATTCTGACCTTTAAAATCAGTTTTTACCAAATGAAGAAAATACCAATAAAACTCAATACAAAATAAGTTGTAGTGTTATCAGTGTTTAACACACCATCAACAACATTTCAGTATATCAAGGTGGTCAGTTTTATTGGTGGAGGTAACCTAGAGTATCCGCACAAAATCATCGACCTGCCACAAGTAACTTGTTAAAACAGAGACCATCTCCATTACATAATTATCTATGATCAACTTTACATATAAAACATATATCTAAATGGATGCTAAAAGTTAATGGTCACTCTTTAACAAGCTTCTGACATAGAGTAAAATTACATTGTTCTGTAAATTATATGATCAGACTAATGTTTCATTATGAATTGGCACTACAGAACTCCCCCTCTTACAAGACCATCCCTTCTGCAATGAAAAATGGCCTTATAAAAGAGGTGGTTTCTCTTAAGGGGACATTTAGTAGTATTTTATTATCTCAGTATATCTGAAATTTGGCCTGATAACAGAGGGAGGGGCCTTATAAGAGAAGGGAATAATTGTAATGTACCCATATATATATTTTCTCACCTGACATGGAATGGACTGTTTCAAACACAACAAGTTTAGGAACACTAACATCCATTTGACTTAGTAACTCCTCAAGATGGACTGGGTCATTGTGACGAAAGATATGCTTGGGTGCACGACTGTTCTTTATTCCCTGAATCATTGATGCATGGTTACCAGCATCGGAGAAAATGTGAACACCTAAAACAAATATTTTGGTATTAAAGGTAAACGTAAAACAAACATTTTCCTGTATTTTAATGTGCGTCATCAAATAAACTTGTCTTACACAGTGATATTTGTGCTAACTGACAATCCAAGGAAATCTTGAAAAAGGTAGACATAAAACAGTTGGTTACTGAACACAGGTTAAATTAATGTTCATTATATTATATTACAAAGGGAAATAAAATTCAGGTTACATAAAATATTTTTGTTCAATAAGGCATGCTTACTGTTATCAATTCACAATTTTTAAAGACTTATCAGGGATTAAATAATGGCATCTAGTCACATTTGTTTTAGTGACCACCTCTATTAAGCAATGTCTTGTATTATGTGACCTTAATACTAATTTCCCTTCACAATGTATTTCATGTTGATTAAACCTGTATTAAGTGACCACCTGTCTTATGAGACCATATTTCAATGTTCCTTTAAAAGGTTACATAAGACAGGTTTGACTACATATTTAGAATTTGGGTATCATTCACTATTTCAACATACCAGGTACACTTTTATGGTTTTATTGTCTGTTTTAAAGGAAAGTTATCTGTGATTTTTATCCAAAAATCCTGCCTTATGATTAAATGTAGCCATTTTATAATTTTGTCTTCACTAATTACTTCACATTGGGATGACTCAAGAGTAGGCAAAGTCTATGAACAATAAATTATATTGAAATTTGATGCTCTACCTTATTACAGTGAAACCTGTTTACACTGAACCTCCTCAGTACCAACTTATGTCTTCAGTTTATACAGGTTTCTGGTTTATTCATGGTTTGATTTAGACAGGTTTCATTGTATTATCATACAAATAAATGCAATGCATTTGAATCAATGTGCAGTTTTAAGCAAGAAAACATTTGTTTCTTGTTGTCTAGTAGTTCACCAAGAGAACAATTGCACACACCATCACCACCAACCCCTCTCTGTCATTCCTTTCTTCATTCTCTGTTCTTGTTCAATTTACACATATTAATGTAAGAAATATTTATATACATGCATGCTCTATCAAATAACGTTGTAACGTATTGTATGTAGGAGAAGACTTCATAAGTTTGTTTTTCTTGTGTGTTATCCTTTTTGAACATTTGAGCACATTAAATAAGTTTAATCTTAAACTAGAGGCTCAGCCCACTAGAGGCTCAGTGGGTTGAGCCTGTGTCGTTCACCTTTCATTCTGCTTTGAGGAAACTTAATACAGAACCTTCCATACATGTAGATGCTTCCTACCAAGTTTCGGTTCATATGACTAAGCAGTTTCAAAGGAGAACATTTTTTAGAAATCGACCAATCAGAAACAAGAATTGCATGTGGTGGCCATGTTTGCTAACCGATCGGGACGAAATGAGCAATCTTCATAGAGGACATTCCATAGATGTTTCCTACCAGGGCACGAAATTAACGCTGGTCCGCTAGCCTGAGGCTAGTAAAATCAGCGTCGGGCTAGAAGAACTCTCTTAGAAGCTAGTCCAATGGGCTAGTTAAAATTTCCAATTGTCAATTATTGTTTCCACTTCATTAATTTTAATGACATAATTGAAAATCATAATTAGTCATTCATATAACTGTGTTTGTTTACGCTGTACACAATTTACCTGTGGGGAATTCCCTCGCTTATATATTTGGAACAGACTATACAATTTTTTGGTCAGGGCTTTTCCAGGAAAAAATACCTGGTAGGGTCGGAACGCCATTGATTTTTTTTTATCTAGGTGGGGGGCATAAAACGTATTTCTTTTCTGGGGGTTGTTGTCAAATTTCTATTTAATTAATCGCGGTTAGCGGTATTTTTACCATTTCGGTATATCAAAATAGACCTACTTGCCAGCAAGTCATGTCACTGTGTTGTTCGTTAAACGGTGTATAATATTCGGTTGTTTGTTCTGCGATTTCGCTTCTTTTGCGTGATTTTTAAGCCAAATTGTCTCCCTTTATCTTCCAAAATATTCCGAATGATATGTTATGTAAAAGATGGAGAAATACGAATGATGAACTGGTACCTGGTTCTTTTATTTTCGTTCCTGGGTTCCGATATAAAAAGTACCAGTCGAAAACGAAACGTGGTCAAATGGCACGATTTCTCAAAAAGTATTTATCCAAATATAATAAACTATACATATTATTAATCCTTGAGATATAAGCTTTAAAATGGTATAACATTTATTTGACAGACATTTGATCTAAAAGAGTTATACGTGATCAAAACAAATATTTTGATACAAATTATCGTCATTTCCGCCATTGAAAAATACTGTCCTGCCACGATTTAGGGTATCAAATGTCAATATATTTTTTAAAACTGTATATCAAATTAAAGCCTTTAATCTCTTCTTTATTATGGAATTTACATCATGAAAATATCTCATTATGTTCAAAAGTTATACCAATAAACGTACTGAAAATACCTGTCCTGGTTTTCCGCCATTGTAAAATACTGTCCTGCCACGATTTAGCATATCAAATGTCAATATATTTTTTAAAACTGTATATCAAATTAAAGCATTTAATATCTTGTTTATTATGGAATTTACATCATGAAAATATCTCATTCCGTTCAAAAGTTATACCTATAAACGTACTGGAAAATACCTGTCCTGGTTTTAAACCCTCCCCCTCAAAAAAAGATAAACAACACACTTTATAGGTCACATGTGTACTTGCATTACTGCCATTAAACAGTATTACAGATTTGATCAGTCTGTTTCAAATTTAATCTCTATTTTCTAGGTGGGGGTCATTTTAAGTATTTATATTTATGTGGTGGTACCCCAAAAATAATTAAAAAATTCTGGTGGTGGTACCCCAAATTATTGACGGAGTTCCGACCCCCCCCCCCCCCCCCCAGGTATGTTTTCCTGGAAAAGCCCTCAGTGAACCCTTTGTCTTTTTTGTTTATTTAAATGATTGATAATTGGTGTAATTAAATGTGGGCAAACCAGGATTAAACCCTTTATATCTAGTAGAAACAATAAGATATTTTTTTTGTTTACCTTTTCAAATAACATCTTACTTTATTTTTCATTTTTTCTATAATATATAACTAAACAATTTAATTTTTATATATATTTAACTTTACAACATTTCAAACTTAACATATTTAGATAAAAGATCATCAAAATAGTGGTATGTTTTTTTCATCTAGAAAAATTTACATTTTTTTTAGACTCATAAATAAATCATGACGAATCAGTTTTAAGATAAGACGAATTATGCACCACATCAAAAGTATGCATAAATCATATGTCTTAATAAAAATGTAAAAAAAATTGCATGCAAGGCATTTAATCCATCATTAAATAAATAAATCTACCATGCTCTAATAAAGGGGGTGATTCTGGTTAGAAAATAAAATAAATGAAAATCTATGAAAAATGGCTGAAACCATCTACACCTCCTTTCATTTTTGACGTGTTATCACCATACCCTGCAACTTTCTGATTTTGTTCCGTGGAAAATAACTGAAATCAGTTAAACAATTGAAGAAAAATAATCATCCCTGTTATATATAAATAGAAGATTTTACCTGGTAACATTTTCCCCAGTGTTTCCAATGTTGTGTCATTAGCAACATAGCAAGAAGTAAATACAAGGGCAGCCTCTTTTTGATGTAGACTGGCTAGTTCAGCTTCTAATGCCTCATGTAAAGGTGAATTGCCTGATATATTGCGTGTCCCACCAGCTCCAGCACCATGATTAGTAAGAGCATCACTGAAAATTCAAAAAATCAAAGTTTATTATATTATGCTTATTCAGAGTTCATAGATTGTTCGTTTTGTTGATAGTGGTGGAATTGTTGACCATCACGGTTTATACTTTCTTTTCATAAGCAGTGATATTAATCAAAACAGTAGATTCCTCTTAATTGAATAAAAACTTAAATATAGACTTCCACTACTACTAGATTTTGTATTGTTCAGTTTACTGAAATTTAGATTAGAATGTATTCCAATAATACATCATAATTTGTCTATAACAGAAATTACTTATATTACCATATATGTAAATTATTGGAAACTACAGTCAAACAGCTTTGTGTTTTTATATAAAAATTGCTTAAAAAAATGGACTTGAAACAGTCAACTGTCAAAAAAGGAATAAACATGATTAAAAAAACTACAACACTGCAAATGTCCATACAGGATATTTGATAGTACCTTACAGCCTTGGTAACCATAGGATGCCAACTCATTCCAAGATAATCATTGCTACACCACACAGTAATCTTTCTCTTCTCTCCTGTATGCTCCTCGGCATACGGAAACTGTATCCCCTTTCTGGTAACCTTTTTAAACACTCTATAGGTATGGTCGTTCTTCTTTTTGTCTACTTGTTCCCCAAAAAAACGTTCATAGTCAAATTTCTGATTATTGCTTGGTCCTAAAAGTATAACATTATCAATCAATTCTGTTCGTCGAACAATTTTTATGAGCAAAAAGTGTCAGTATTATACATTATTACATAGGTGTTCATGAAATACTGAGATTTCTAAGTGAAATAAAAACTGATAATACACCCTTTGAAATAAAAACGTTATTACACTTTGACATCAAAGTATCAACAGGATCACCATTGTCAAGCTTCTGAGAATTAAAAATAAGTTCCTTTTTTAAATGTCTTATCATACTATTATTAATTTTTTCTATATTTAGAATACAAGAGTAGTGATACTTTAACAATTTATTGTGTTATCTCACTTTATTATAATGTCATTTTTTATTTATAAGTTTTTGATTATAGATGTATCTACATAAGGACCATCATATTAATGTTTTGACATTTAAAAATCAAATGAAGTAGTCACCTAAGATGTGCTATGGTCATTTGGGATTTTTTTTCATTACAAAATATGACGATTTCACAGAAAAGGTTTAAAAATTTTGAACAAAACAAGATGAACTGTGAGCTAATGCTCACCTATGATACCCCCGCTCTTCGACAAACAGGAAGTAGGAATCTGACGGGTCCAAAAACGCTTCCCACGATATGGGGTACCTATATGAAGCTTGTGACCAAATATCAGATTTCTGCCATCAATAGTTGCTGAGAAAAATGTGACGAAAAATGAGCATTTATATATGTTCAATGTGTATAAAAATCAACAAAGTCGGCAAACAGGAAGTAGGAATCTGATGGGTCCAAAAATGCTACCCACAATATGGTATACCTATATGATGCTTGTGACCAAATATCAGATTTCTGCCATCAACAGTTACTGAGAAAAATGCGACGAAAAATATCTTGGACGTACGGAAGGACGGACAGACGGACAGAGGTAAAACAGTATACCCCCCTCCCCCTTCGGGGAGCGGGGGTATAAAAATATGCATTGTAGATTTCAAAATTGTAAAACTCATCTTTTGCAGTTTCTAAACAGTATTATTATTGTAAATTTTATTGTACAAACCCCAGGTTGTTTCTCCATAAGCAGATTTTTTCACCATCTCCAAAACTTTGTCAACTCTCAATCCTGATGCATAGGAAATGTTAGATGTTCCTTGTTTTGACTTCTGAGATTTTGTAGCTACCTCCTTGTCCTTTTGTACTATACTTTCAGGGGCTGGTGACATATCCCTTTTGTCATCTCTGATTTTTTCTTTCACAGGGTCTGCAATGAAATATTAATACCAGTCACATCAGTGTTTGTAATTGCGCTATACATTTCTTTTTATTACATTTACAAAATATTTTAACATAATATTACTTTTTCTTTATCTAAACTAAAATTGCAAATATATTAATAATAAATCTATGATGCTTCAAAAATAACATTTAAAGGAAAAGGCCTGTCAGTTGAACAATTGTTATAATTCAATACATTGTTACTTTTTATTCATAAATAACTAATTATTAAACAAAAAACACCTTTATTAACATTAATATGCCCAATTAAAAATATGAATATTTGGAATTTCCTGTCATAGTGTAAGCGGCCATGACACCTCTTCATGTGACGTCACACAGTCAGATCGGTGTCTTCAACCTATGCCAACATTTTGAAATATCATATTCAAGGTATGCCAACAAACATTATATTACAGGTGTTTATATAGCAATTAATGACATTTACAGGTAAGTAAATTTGGAAATGCAGGTCTCAAAAGTGAAATTTATTATTTAAAAAAAACCAAAGCTAAACAAAAAACAATCTAAAAATAAAAAAGATGAAAATGTAAAATTTTTGAATAATTTAAATAAACAATTATTAAAAAAACAAAAACAAAAAACAATCTAAAGAATAAGTCTGTTAAAATTGGGTACCTATAAAGTGCGAAACGAAATAGAAACGAAACATAGATTCGAAATATTAATTACCGCAAACGAAACTCAATGTTTTTATTTTAATTCCTCTCCTTTCAACAGACTTGACGTTGCTCTTATGGTTCCCAAATTTAAAAGAAACCACCAAGTCAAAAGGACAGACTCCCACTGAATAAATGCATAGTATTCTTGTTCAATGGTGACAAATCCTGTCCTCTCCTGATGAAAGACAGACATGCGTGGGAAGTGGTCTAGCATTGTAATTGTGAAAATAGGTTTGATTTCTATTATTTTTTCTTCCATTTTCTATTTCGTTTCGTTTCGTTTCTATTTCGTTTCGCACTTTATAGGTACCCGTTAAAATTTAATAACTTGAAAAGAAAATAATTAAACTTTAAAAAAAATATATATATAAGATAAAAATCTGGTAAAATTACACAAAAATCTGTAAATAAAAAAGATGAAAATATAAAATTTTAGAAGAATTTAAATAAACAATCTTTCTAAAACGTATGAATTTAAAATATTGTATGATACTCATGCAATTAAGCAATTTTCTTAAAAATCTAAATTCAAAAGTTTTTAATAATATTGATTTATAAATTTAGAATTATCATAATTTCTATGATTTCGAAATCCAACATTGTTATCCAAAATCTAAGACAATTGTATTTTTAGCAATTTGCAATGTGATTGTGTATACTGATTGTTTTTGGTTATTTTGATAAAGTATGATAAAAAAAATATCTGTGCATATAATATCTTTAATTTATTTTCATGAAGTATGATAAAAAAAAATATCTGTGCTTGTAATATCCTAATTTATTTTCATGATGTATGATATAAAAATATATATGTTTATAATATCCTGTTTTATTTTCATAATGATTGATGTTAAAATATATGTGCTTATAATAATATCCTAATTATTTGTATAAAGTTTGATATTAAATATATGTGCTGATATACTGATTTTTTGTTTGTTATTTCCATATAATATGATTTTAAATACTTACTTTCTACTTACTATTCATTAAAAATTAATTGTGGACTTGGAGTACATTGACATCTCCCCCGATTTTACACTAATTAAACATGACTACAGGGAGTTTCAAAGTGGGCCGGTACCCGGTACTTTTACCCGTCTGAGATCGTGTATAGTACCGGCAGAAATTACTGAACCCCCCAAAATTAGCGGTGGTGAAAACCACAAGTACGATGGTCGATAGGCTTGTAGAATATTTTTCATAAAAAATTAATGATCACGTCAATTGCTGAATTCTCGCATTCAAATCGAACAACTGCGTCACGACCAAGTTGATGGGATATTCCCTGTTTTAAAAATAACTTTACCTTAGAATCGTCAATAGCAGTTTGCGCATGTGGTAAATAGATATGTTTTCGCCCCAATATCGTTTCATCCTTGTATAAAACTCGGACCGGAACAAAGCTGATATCATTTCATAGTAAAAAAATGACCGATTACAAATTATGTTCAAACACAATTTTGTGTAATCTTCAGTAATGTAAGTATGATCATTATGTATTATGAATATATGACTACACAATATTTTGTGCGATTTGTTTTATCCATTTAAAACCCAGGTTCGAATCATTCTGGGGCGTACTGTCTTGTTGCTTAACTCTGTCCATATTGCTTAACTTTCGGTATACAAAAATAAAAACCTATGGTTAATTTTTTTACATATTTTGACGGGCCCTACAGCGGTTGTTCACAGAAATGAAAGTGTGCTGAAAAACATTTTTAAAAGGGGGTACAAGGAGATAAGGGATAGAAAATTACTAAAAATCTTGAAAAAGGACCGGACATGGCTCAAATACGAATTACATTGTAATGTCAAAACGCTGGCCCCACTTTTTTTTCCAAAATAATTTAACTTTTGTGATTCAAATGTTAATAAATGTCTTCCCGCGAATCGTTTTTGTTCGAACATTTTTTTTGCACATAAGTCATGAAAGTAACAATATATATATTGTTTTTGTTTAATTATATTTGTATTGATCTATTAAAATTATAAATTTTATTAAAGATTGATGATTGCAAATTAAATTGATATGTTTCATTAATTATGACACTTGTATGTCTTGATCCGTGCCAATGGTCTTTGATGAGTTTAATTACTGGTAATAAAGTAAAAAAAACACACAAGCCAAGGTATTGTGAAAAAGAAAAGGACAAAGCCAACAAAAGAATTTTGAGAAGTTTAAGCTTTGATAACAATGGCTTGGTCAAGCCTAGCTGCGGAACCATAGCTCTTTATGGTCCTTTTGGTTTTTTTTAAGATATGGCAGACTATCTATGAATAATCTTGGCTGAAGTCTGTAAACTGAAATATTCAATAAAGAAATTGGGGGAAAAAATCCAGGCATTATGCATGGTCTTCACTCTTGGTGAAATCTGAACTCTAAAGTTAATGGGATTTTTCTTTCAAAAGCACTTAATGTTTTGCAGTCTCTGAAGTACATTTTTTGGTCCACAAAATGCTAGATTTCAGGAGCTTCCGCCCCACTGGACCTCTTACGGCCCTCAGCCTAATTTTTTAGGTACCTCCTAAAATTTAAGAAGTACCTCCTATTATAAAAAACTTTGAAACCCCTGTGACTAGTCATGTTTACATAACAATTAACCTATTCAACCTATGCCAACAATCTTTTATTACCTTTTTATATATATTTTTTAAAATGTTGGCATAGGTTGAATGAACCGTCAGATCATGTTAGTTGAATAAATAAATAAATTTTCACTCTTTCTAACATCGTGCCCTTTTGGTTATGTATTAATATCAGATCAACTGCAATACAATGTTTACAATTGTATATTGTCCTAATTTTTTTCTTAATACTCCCATCCCATGTTACATTTTCATAAAATAAATGAGTTTATTTGTAGTTGGGGGAGGGGGGGTATCTACGTATAATTTCATGTTTTACGTGAATGTCCGTAGGTTAAACAAGATATGATTATAATCTAACGATTATGAAGTCTCCCAAACCGGCCACTGACACTATCTACCCACATATCAAATTTTGATGATATCGGACAATGTTGAATTTTTACCCCCCATTTTTATGCCATGTTTTGGCAGCCATTTTGAAAATGGCAGACATCTTGAAAATTTTGAAAACGCAGAATTGCTTCTCTAATGGTGACCTATCACTATGTCAAAATTTATGTCTCTATCATTATCCAGTTAGAAGTTATCAACATTAATGTACGAAATTTCAAGTTTCAAATATGGCTTTGACCCCCTTTACCACAAATCTGAAAACTTTAGGATCAACTAGAAACATATATCTATAACTCCACCAAGTTTCATGAAATTCTGTCCTGTAGTTCCTGAGATCTGCCGTGGACAAGTTCATGGTGCACGGAAAGAAAGGAGAATAACAAGAAGAAGAAGAAGAATAATAATAATAAGAAGAAATGGAGCAAAAACAATAAGTCTCCAAATGTTGTTTGGGAGACTTAATAACTGTCAGTTTTAACTTATTTTATGCGTACACATGCTTTTTTCTTTTTTGTCGCCAATGCTATCGTACTTTCCCGTATTTTTCGTGGTCACTGGTCGATGTGTTGACAAGGATAGTCCTGACCGGTAATTACACAAAAAAATTCTTCTCACACTTTCCCTTTTCGTTAGTGCAATAAAATGCTTGACATGAATCCATAATGATATTGTAAATACCAAGAGATAAACATATACAACGTTATTTTAGGATTTACATAAATTTAATGATAAAATTGCACCTGATATACTATACCATACCGATTGTATGACGTCACGGGCAGGATAAATCCGAGAATGGACTATGCCTTTTGTCTCCTCACATTGAAGAGTTTTGAAAAATGGTGATCCCCATTATTTGGTGCTACAGGCAACTTCAATCACCAAATTCTACCTTACGGTATACTATTTTGAACATTCATTAGCACAAATGTCTTTTATTTACTGTCATTTAAATTTTCACGCTAATTTGTTAAGACCATGGCGTTTTCCTTTAACAGTTGGACACACTAAATTTCATTAAAACAAATTAAATATAAACAATATATAAGTTACAATTTCGATTAAAACCCAATATGATACTCAGAGATAAAAGTTGAAAGGTGAAATATTTCAAAACAATTTATATAAATCTGCCATTTTTATTTTTATGTCTGTGCCCTAAAAAGGTTTTGAAATGATTATTTTTTGTCGTTATTAGATGTTATTACAGTATTAATTCTAAAATTACAAGCAATATGTCAATTAGAGGCTTATGTGAGCATGTATCGCTCACCTGGATATTCATGTCAATTAGAGGCTCATGTGAGCATGTATCACTCACCTGGATATTCATGAATTGTTTGAGTTTAAGCAAGTTTGTGGTTTCTGATAAAAAAAAAAGTTTTATTCATATTTCCATAGAGTCTTAAGTTAAACAATGTGGTGGTATAGCCAAAAAATTATAGTTTCATTTTCCCAAAAGATGATAAAACGTTGTCTTTCTGTAGCTTCCATCTTGGATTTCTTTATACAATGAAACCCCGGATAAAACTAACTGCTGTATAAACCGAACTATAAATAAAGTCCCAAAATAGGAAATCTTTATTAATTTAATCTGTATAAACACCCTGTCTATTCTGAACACAAAAGTTGGTCCCAAGGAGGTTCTGTTTAGACAGGTTTCACTGTTTCAGAAAAAAGAGACTGTTGGCCAAAGATCATCCAAGAACATTCCAGTCAATTGGATGTCATATTGTTCACAGGTTTCAAATAAGAATAGTTTAAGAATATTTTTCCCAGATGGACTCGTGTTATATTTGGTAGCCATCTTGGATTTTTGGTTTGACATTTTTTTTTTAGCATTTTGTAAGGGATCATTCATTGATTAATTATGCTCCATTTGAGTTCAACGTTTCTGAGAAAAAATATTTATTTGTTTTCCCATATGGCGCTATGCTAAAATTTTTGTCCTTCAGATACAGCCATCTTGGATTTCCAGTTGGCACAAAAAATTGGCATTTGTGTAGAGTATTATCCATGGAACATTCCAGCAACCACAAGTTATATAAACAGTGGTATATCGATACTTTCTTCCTTACACCAGAACTAAATATAAAAACTGTTCCTACCTGTAACCTGAATGATATCAGTTTTGACCTCCTCACTGACTGGCTCTACTGCTATCTTTTTTGACAGAAACGGACACTTCTTGGATACATTAGCATCTATCTCTAAAAAAAAAATTATTACACTTCAATAATAACTGTTTTCAACTAAAGAAATTTCTTTACAGTTTGCAGTTGTGAAAATATCTCATTTGCTATAAGGATATAAAATATAACATCACATATATTTTTTTTTTATTTGTGATTTTGAATTAAAAGTATAGCCAAATTTCATTCCCTTTTTTTTTATGTAACTGGAGGGTGTCAATCTTATTCATTTGTTCCACGATATTGAAGATGAAATGCAATTTGTTTTAAAAAGCCCTATTATACATTCTACATTTTTTTTTTATCAAATCATATTATTGGTAGAATACTTTTCACATTATCACTTTATCATCTTACCATTTCCTATTTATGAGTGAGTGATTAAGTAAATGAGTGAGTTATTGTTGTTTAATGCTAAATTGAGAAATTTTTCTGTTATATCACAGCAAAAAACAAGACTCATTTCGATAAGATGATGTCCTGCTATTAATGTACCAGTACATGATTAGAATAATTATTTCTATAAACTAGTACCATTTATCTTAGTGCTATCAGTTCCAATTGTCATGTACTTCATGGCATGAGCCATAATAGGACATCTATCTGCATAGTTCATCAGCTGTGGAGCTGCAGTCTTCACCTGTCCCAATGGAATGCGGCTTAAAAACGGACATCTTAGTGCCGAAGTCATTGTCAAATTAAATCTGTAAATAGAAAGTAAAATAAAATTTTAATACCAGGTATACAATATACCTCAGTTATGTTCTATCTGCAGGTTTTTAAACAGATTTGGCCCAAAAGTATTTGGTTTGCTGATTATTCTCAACTAACAATTTGAAAAGTGTATGTATACCAGTAGGTAGGGAGGCAATTTATTGTTTTTTCCTTAAAAATTCAAAAAGACACATTTTTGTAGTAAAATCATGCTGAAAATATCTATTTTTTTTAATTTTAAAACCCTAATAACTTTTTTTTTGGAGATAGGGTGATTTTAGTGCTATTATGGTCAAACAGCAAACCAACGGCCCTGTATTTTTTCCCCTACATACCTCATAGCCATTAGTATATGTAGCACATACAATATTAACAGACTATTACAAAATATTGAATACTATCTCAGAAACTGCTGAACTGAAATCAAATCCTATGTTTGCAATCCTATTCTGTTCACAGACCACATACAAATGCTGTTGTACTTTATAAAATTGACTGATCAGAAGACTCCTTGTCTCTATCTACTTTTTGAACACGTTTTGTGTGGGTTTAATCAAATTAAACAACATGTTATATACAGGATGTTACATCTTATATATTTATATCACTTTGATATATAAAACAATGACAAGATATTAACAAAATATCTTTAATTTAAAATACAAATGTAATATGAAAGGCAAATATCGTGGAATTTTGGGATTAAATATTTTCACTTAATATGTTACTTAATTTTAACTAAAATCAACTGCATAACATTAAAAATTCGCTCAAAATCAGATTTTAAGAGCAAATCGCAAAATATTTGACAGCAGATAATTCTGTTTTCCCATACAGTAATGCAAATGATATGCACGTGAGCAAGATTTGAATTCTTTTGGGGAGATTATCGCTCATGCGCAATGTTCAGTTGATGAAAAAAAATATATATATATTCCGTGTGTACCACATAAGAATAATTGCGACAAAAAAATTGGTTCACACAACAGGAAACAGACAGATTCCTCAAAAATTATTGTCAGGAATGTGTGCGTGCTTACCTCAGCATCCATGATTGTTTATCTTTTCTTCACGAGGTCATGATCGGCAATCATCGGAACAAAACAACCGAAAGTTAATCAGTCTTCACAACAATGGCGAGGACGATAAACATGCACACTGATTTGCAGATTTCTAGAAAATTTTCTTCACCCAAAACTGGTGTAACATTACTTTAAAATGTAATAAAATTTAATATTTTTCAAATATAATTATTTGAAATATGCTTTATTGTAAAAAAAAAAAATTTAAAACGAATGCTGAAATCTGAAGGAAATTTTCATAATCTTTAAAATTTGTAATTTAATGTAAGACAGTTATTAGTATTATGATAACAATTAATTAAAAAAAAAGAAAATTCTTTGGTAATAATATCATTTGTTTACATTCTTGAAAATCAGAATCCATTAGTAGCATTATAAATACAGACCTGTTTAACAATAACATGACACAAATGTTCAAGTCACTGTTTTTCTAAAGATTTGCTTAATAATATTTTTGTAATGAAAGTTATTTGTAATTTTTATTTGTAACCATATGATGGAGTCCATTTACAGCCCATCAGTTAAATGCTTTGATTATTACTTAATGACAGATTAAACTGTCAAAGTCATCCTATATAATACTGTATAAGTCTACAATAAACTTGTCACCTGTTGTGATGAATAGCTATAGGAGACAAGTTTGTTCTTTAAAATGTGTATATTATAAATATACCAATCTATATAAGCTGAATATATACATGTATATATATATGGCCGAAATAAGTATATTAAAATAATTTTATAATTACAATATAATGATCTTAAATTAATAGTATATATTAATATAATAAATATTTGTAATATAATTATTAAAAATGTGAAAGAATAACTTTGTTGTCAATATTTATCAATTTTTGACCAGGGTTATTGGGCAATGCCATGAATAGGGTCAGGGTTGCAATTTTTATGCACTCCCATATATTCATCCTATCCACATTGTTGTGGAGGCTTTTCGTTTTGCTTGCAAGTGACAGTGAACTCCTTCCCTAGACTTAGATATACCTGATACAGTTTATAATATTTCACGGCAAGCAACTTAGTTTGAATAATTAGAAGGGAGAATTTACTTCATATGTGTTTCGTGATTTAGAAGACTTATTAGAGAAAATTTAATTAAAATATCTGAGAAACCAGCCTGCATTTATTTAATTTCTCAGCTGTTCATTGAATACTAAATATTGTTAATTAAATTTACTAAGACTTTATCTTACAATGTAGAACATTCAATTATCTAAATTTTGTATTAAAATTAATCTTTTGCTGAGAAACGTCCTAATCAATGGTGTGATAAAGTTTGTCAGTGACTTGCGACAGGTCGTTGATTTTGTCCGGGTACTCAGGTTTCCTCCACCAATAAAACTGATCGCCACGATATAACTGAAATATTTTTGAAAGTGGCGTTAAACACCATAACCCTAACCCTTAATCAATGGGGGATAGGCAAATATTGTAGTCTGAAAATAAGATCTACTTCTTTTCATAATCAAATTCATATCAACTCAAAATGCATCATAAATAATTTCTTCAATTCATAATAAAGAAAATAAAAAAATGTTTTCCATAATATCCGTGTTCAATTGACATCAATTCTCTAGACTAATACTCACTTAAGATTTACACCAAATGTTCAAGAAGCCTGCCATCACCTTACCAATAACATAAGAGGATTTATAATACTAAATAGCAGGAAGTCAACAGTCATTAAGATGTACTACTTAACTTTACTTATGGATCATAAAGAAATTTAATAGGGAATATATTGATTTATTTTTTGCCTACAGGAAAACAATACATTATTCTTTCTGAAATCAATCTATTTTGATTACTACATGAAACATACAAATAATAAGTTTCATTTCTTGGGGTTAAAAATAATCCATATCAATCGTATTTTACACTAGTTATCAACCATATATATATCTTCCCCTCTTCTTTTTTAGTGATTTTTATACATAAAAATGCTTCAGTCATCGAAATGAAAATTTTAATTTACTGGTCCAAAGCAAATTCTTGAAATAATTTTTTCTATATTTCTAAATAAAAACTGAAAAATTTACTGGTCCGAACAAAGTTTTACTGGTCTTGGGCCGTAGGGCTGGTGCTCATCGTGAGGACTGAAGAGGAGAACAAAGTTTTACTGGTCTTGGGTCGTAGGACCGGTGCTCGTCGTGAGGACTGAAGAGGAGAACAAAGTTTTACTGGTCTTGGGTCGGAGGACCGGTGCTCATTGTGAGGACTATTAAATGGTAGTAAATAGTACTGCAAACCAAACTGGGATACTTTTTATTATTATTGTTTTATGCGACACAATTTTGTTTTATTTTACTTTCGTACTATATGCATGTACATCAGCACTAAATTTCCCAAAATAATCCTGGTCTTGTAGGGGTAGGGTTAGGGTTATAGTGTTTAATGCCACTTTCAACAATATTTTAGTTATATCGTCGTGGTCAGTTTTATTGGTGGAGGAAGAAGAAGAATTCGAACTCACAACGTTAGTGGAGATAGGCATTGATTGCATAAGTAGTTGTAAATCCAACTACCATACGATCACAGCCATGACGGCCCCTCCTGGTCTTGTATCATCAACAATCAATATTCAATATTTTGTTTTTTATTCATTTCAGTAGAAACGTGAGTACTTGTTCATACACATTATCTACACCTATTTTCATACCTTTATAACTTTGACAGCAAGTTCTCTAGGTGTTTATCTTCTTGTTCTTCTTATTTGGTAGTTTGGATTTTTCTTATTTGTGTGTGTGCCGTGCCCTTCACTGAGAGCGACAAACACCTGAAAAATAAAAATAAGGAATAACATACAAGGTATGTAAAATCGCAATACAAAATTGATTAATGCTGGGAGGTCTTCTGTGGAGATAATTGTACAATAGTGTAGTTGGTTTTATATGTATTGTATTTGTCTATGCAATCTGTGCCTCTCACAACTAATGATTGCAGGTTGTACTTCCAATTATGTCATGCTGCACTCAATACAATCTAATATTAAACTTAGATGTTTGTTATATCTTTTTTTTACATTTTTTTCTTTTGGTGATACATTAACATCTAACAAAATCCTGTTTGGGGTCATGTCAGGTAACCTTTCATTCCTCTTTGGCCATCCAATGGTATGCAAGACAGTTACCCGGGTAACTATATTGACCAATTGGACAACACCTCTTAGCATGTATTCAGTTTTAAAAAGTAGGTTCATCGATGATTGGTCGGTTGAAAATATGTAGCCTGCCATGACCCCAAACGCGATATTGTAAGATGTTATCCCCCAAAAATGTCTCCGGTACCTATTCTGGCTTCCTCCCCAATCCTACATAACTTTAAATTGGGATTTTTTCCTTTGAATGGAAAGCAATCTTTTGATTTATATTTTTTCTAGCTACATACAAATCATTTAAAATCTGCCACCAAAAACTAAATTAATTTGGTTTTGCCAAAATAAAGACAGCCACCTATCAAGAGGACTAAAATGTATGCAAATTTGTATTGCTACCAACATTTTTTATTCTATTGGAGATTGTTTCCACCTTAAAGAGCAAATTTTCAGTAAATAATTAATCTTAAAAAATTATATGTCTTTTTGGATCTTTTATAAATTATAGCCATACAGTATAATACACTAACATCTAATGACATCTGTTATGGGGTCATGTCTGGGTTCATATTTTCAACCGATAAATCAGCAATGAGCCCACCAAATCTCCAGTTATTAAAACAGAGCACATGCTGAGAGCTGATGTCTGACTGGTCAATGTATTTAACTGTCTTGCATATGAAATGACAGTCATAAACGAATGTTTTAAAGATACAACAAACATCTAATTTTAACTAGATTGCAATATATTAAAACTAAATACAAATGTTACTGAAAAGGGGGAAATACAAATGTTGCACCAACTTTAACTAAATATCCAAAACAAATTATGCTTGAATTGGTTTGATATCCTGCTACATAAAATAGGTTACACTCTTAATCAATTAATATATATTTCAACATAGACTTTCTCTCTCATTCTTTAACAGTGCACAATGTCAAATTAGCAACATTTATGCCTTGTGACTCATTTTCCATACTCCAAAATATTGGATTTTCAAGACAAAAATTCTTATAAATACTAGATGTAGTTGCTTGTAAAACTGTCAGACGAAAGCCATGTAGGTGTAGTTATAAATACACTTCACAATCAGTGAATGACATACAAAACCAACACATCCTATAAAATGACCTCAAACAAGGTTCTTAATGTATCAATGTCATGCTTGTCTTATCATCAACAAACAACAAACTTATTTTTCGTGTTAGTAAAACAAATATGTTCTTCAAATTGTTTTGATTTTGATAAAAACTATTTTTTCCCACATTTTTGAACTTTTAATGATATCATATTACATGTAAACAACCTTTAAATTTTTTTGTCATGTATGACATAAATAAAAATCTCAAGATATATACAAGTTTGTACTTAAAATATTTTATCTATTTCTCACTACCAGTATATTATATTAGTATATTTCTTACATGTAGACCAAATTTCTTATCAAATACAGATAAATCCTCCAAAATTGTAAGGATCCCAGTAAAACATGACAGATGTAAAAATGAAACCGAATTTTTTTTAAAGTTTTTTTCATAAAAAAATGTAAATAAACTGTACATTCACTATTCATGGTGTTTTCAACATTTTGAAATATCATATTAAAGGTATGCCAACAAACATTTTATGACAGGTGTTTATATAACAATTAATGATAGTTACAGGTAAGTAAATTTGGAAATGCAGGTCTCAAAAGTGAAATTTGTTATTAAAAAAAAAAACAAAGTATAAGAAAATATAAGAATAAGTCTGTTAAAATTTAATAACTTGAAAAAAAAATAATTAAACTTTTGTAAAAATTTATATAGGTTAAATAGGTTAATTGTTATATAAACATGACTAGACATGTTTAATTAGTGTAAAATGGGGAGAAAAGTCAATGTACTCCCAAGTCCACAATTAATTTTTAAACTTTTAAACATGATAAAAATCTGGTAAAATTACACAAAAATCTGTAAATAAAAAAGATGAAAATATAAAATTTTAGAATAATTTAAATAAACAATTATTACAAAGAAACCAAAAAAACAAAAAACAAAAAACAATCTAAAAATATAAGAGTAAGTCTGGCAAAATATATAATAAAAATCTGGTAAAATATAAAATAAAAATATAAAATTTTAGAATAATTTAAATAAAAATCTTTCTGAAACGTATGAATTTAAAATAGTATATGATACTCATGCAATTAATCTAAATTCAAAAGTTTTTAATAATATTTATTTATAAATTTAGAATTATCATAATTTTGAAGAGTAATTTTTAACTGCTCACTCCAAGATAATTGATCACAAGATAATTTGATTTTAAATATATGTGCTGATATACTGATTTTTTGTTTGTTATTTCCATAAAATATGATTTTAAATACTTACTTCCTACTTACTTTATTCACTCAATACTCACACAAAACAAGATAACCTTACATTAAAAATTAATTGTGGACTTGGAGTACATTGGAGTATAACATAAAGTCTGAAATAACTTGCTAATTTGCTAATTAATTGTATCTAAAACTTGAATTATCTAAATTTTCATAATCAACTTCACAGAAAAAAACAGTTGATCAACAATTTGAATCTTTTCAATACACATTTCATAAACTACTTCTTTTAAACAATAACAAACATAAACCATTGATAAAAAAACAAAAATCTATAGAATTAGTTATCTTACCTGTTTAATATGATGATGTGGCAATGAAATACCTGATATTACCTATTTTATATCAATCTACCTGTAATCAACTCACTTTGATCATGCCTTGAGAAACAACATATGTGATATTAGTAGTGATTGGTTAACATGGTACAAGTTCAAATGTCATGTTTGTATTTTATTAGTTTTCATCCAGTAATAGTCACGATTCCTTCATTTAAATCTATTTTCTTTTAATAGTAATTACTGAACCAAGTCTGTTATGTCAAATCATTAATGGAACCCGGATTTACTTTACTGTATATATTTACAAACTTTTATGTCCGGTATACATGTACCATAGACCATATATATACGTCCTTAGGGATAATAAGGAAGTTTGAACTTGTTTCTATAAACAAGAATTCTAACGTGTTAATTTGTTTTTTCTAGCTAACTAACTTTATTCTCTAAACCAATGTTACAAAGGTTACAGAGTGAGAGTGTTCAAATCAATACAAAGTAAATACATATCATTACATCAATTATCAAGATTATGGGTGTACATTGAATTCAAATTATGGAAAAAAAATGTTTAAACATTACATACAAAAGATACAAATACTAACAGAGGTGTGATTGATTTTTTTCAAGGAGAACTAATTTTCTTATTTATTATATCAATAAGCTTACATAATTTGCGAACAGTTTCAGGTTTCTTTTTGCTAAATAATGATGACAGTTTTAATGTGTTTGGTCTGTTAAAAAAGTATTTTGGAATTAGATTTTTTCTATCAGTTACAAAATTTGGACACTGTAATACATAGTGAAATTCGTCACCAATCTCGCGAGATTGACATAGCTGACACAGTCTATTGTGTCTTTCTACATTTGTCCAGCGCCCTACTTCAATCGGTAATCTATGATTAGATGTTCTAAATCTACAAAAAATAAATCTATTTTTGTCATTTAAGACGTCTAAATATTTTTCAAATCTAAAATCCAACTTGAATAATCTATAGCTCAATGCTTTTGGAGATATTTGCAAAGTAGAATGCCAATTTTGTTTGAACTGGTCGGTTAATCTCAGTTTAATGCTTTCAATTAGCCATTTATGGCTTATAAAATTTTGAGTATGCCAAACGTTTGAATAACCAGTCATCAAGTATTGATTTAACAAAATTAATCCATGAAAAAGTATTATTTCCATGAGTTTTCAAATACAATAATCTATAGATCAGAGATGATAGTTTTGATTGCTTTCCGTCAATTAATTTCGACCAGAATGACAAAATTTTCAACTTAACTGTTATATTCAGAGGGTATCTACCAAGTTCGCCATATAACATAAAATTTGGTGTTGAAGTTTTTAAATTAAGCAACAGCTTACAAAATTTTACATGTACTTTTTCTAATATGTCAATATTTTCGTAACCCCATATCTCTGATCCATAGGTTAACATAGGTATACTTATTTTATCAAACAAATCCAAATGACAACTTACAGATAAATTATGTACTCTTCCCTTGTTTAAAATGTCATACATAGCTTTAGATGCTTTCTCTGCAAGATTAACTTTATTTTTCTTGAAAGATCCTGTTCTTTGAAACATTGTACCCAAGTGTATGAATTCACTTACTATTTCTAATTCCATATTATTCATTTTAAAATTTAAATTTATAGGTAACCTCCCCTTTGAAAATACAATGACTTTGGATTTGTTTGTGTTTACTTTTAAGTTCCATTTCTTACAACATTCATAAAAATAATTTAACTCCGACTGCAATTCTTCAGCAGACTCTGCCAAAAGTACTGTATCGTCGGCATAAAGAATAGTAAATAATTTCACATAAATTTGTAAATCGTTTTCGAAGTCTTCGGAAATGCTTTTAACCCCTTGCGCATTTTTACTAGTCAAATAAGTATCCAAATCATTAAGATATAATGCGAACAGAAAAGGAGATAATTTTCGCCTTGTCTAACACCGTTTAAACATGGGAAAACATTTGAAACAGAATCGTTATAAACAATTCTTGATTTTATATTATTATACAGGTTTAAAATTACATTGTACATTTTACCCTTTATATTACACATAAGTAACTTGTACCACAAACCATCACGCCACACAGTATCCAAAGCCTTTTCGAAGTCTATAAATGCACAGAAAAGTTTCTTTTTCTTTTAAAGGTAAAGGAGTTTTTAAGGGTTTCTAGTGTATAAAGGTTCAGTCTGCAGTTTCAATATTATATCAACTTCTCAGGAGTTTTAAGGGTTTCTGTACAAAATGTCAATTGAAAGTGTATAACTTTAATTTTACATATAAGTCATGTGGGTTTTCAAGGTTTCTGTTCAAAGCTCCAAAGACTAGTTTCAATTCTATTTAAGCTAAAGGGGGTTTTAAGGGTTTCTTTACAAACCTTCAACGTCACTGACGAGCTTCTGTAAACAATTGTGGTAACATTTCTCACATCTTTTGCCAGGTAAACAAAATCATGAGTCAATCACCCGTAGAAAATGATGTTTTACAATTAATTTTTCACTTTTGCCAGTAAACAAAACTATAAAAGTTAATCATCCGCGGGATATTTTATTTTACTATAATCAAAACTTATATGTGTCCAAAAAAATACCACAGAAAATTAATAATTAAGTACCCCAAGTGGTTTGAAGTTGTTCAAACCTTAATTGTTCCAAAATTTTACCATTTTAGGCTCAAATTTAAAGGAAATTGTTCGTTATGATATTTTTAAACTAGAGGCTCAGTGGGCTGTGTCGCTCACCTTTCATTCTGCTTTGAGGAAACTTAATACAGAACCTTCCATACATGTAGATGCTTCCTACCAAGTTTCGAATCATATGGCTAAGCAGTTTCAAAGGAGAACATTTTTTAGAAATCGACCAATCAGAAACAAGAATTGCATGTGGTGGCCATGTTTGCTAACCAATCGGGATGAAAAGAGCAATCTTCATAGAGGACATTCCATAGATGCTTACTACCAAGTTTCGGTGGTAGCCATGTTTGTTAACCGATCGGGACAAAATGAGCAATCTTCATGGAGGACATTCCATAGATGTTTCTTACCAAGTTTTGGTTCATTTGGCCAAGCGGTTTCAGAGGAGAAGGTTTTTAAAAATCGGCCAATAAGAAACAAGAATTGCCTGTGGTGGCCATGTTTGGTAATGGATCATAACAAAATGTGCACTCTTTAGAGAGGACCTTCCATAGATGCTTCCTACCAAGTTTCAGTTCATTTGGCTGAGGGTTTACAGAGGAGAAGATTAAAATGTGAAAAGTAAACTGATGACAAGACGACAGATGACGGACACCAAGTGATGGCAAAAGCTTATATTGCCTTTGGCAAGGTTTGCTAAAAAGAATATTAAAATGTGAATACCTACTTGTAATGTATAGAATAAACATGTTACACTATATCAGCATTAGTTAATTTCTAAGGGAAATAATAGCAAGAGTTATCTTTCTTTTAACAGTTTAGGCAAGAGTTATCTTTCTTTTAACTGAGAAGATTTTCTAGAAATTAACCAATCAGAAACAAGAATTGCCTGTGGTGGCCATGTTTGTTAACCGATCGGGACAACATGAGCAATATTTATAGAGGACCTTCCATAGATGCTTCCTACCAAGTTTCAGTTCATTTGGCCAAGCGATTTCAGAGGAGAAGATTTGTTTAAATCGGCCATTCAGAAACAAGAATTGCCTGTGGCAGCCATGTTTGTTAATGGATCTGGACAAAATGTGCAATCTTTATAGAGGACCTTCCATAGATGCTTCCTACCAAGTTTCATTTAATTTGGCCGAGGGGTTTCAGAGGAGAAGATTAAAATGTGAAAAGTTAACGGAAGACAGACGACGGACACCAAGTGATAGAAAAATGTGAGCTAAAAACTTTCATATATAGGAACAAAAAATATGGAAGAATCTGTCCATAAGACATGAATGCCCTCGCTTCCTGCTAAAGTAAGTAAGGGCATAACTCCAAAACAGAAAAAGTGGTAAAGCCTGTAATCGAATTTGGCCTTCATTTTTTTGTTCATTGACATTGTTTAATAATAAATTACCAATCAATTGGTTAAGGGGAACTTAACTTATTGAGCAGAAACCAAATGCAGGACAGATGGGCATGCAGACATTGGTAAAACAAGATATGATTATAATCTAACGATTATGAAGTCTCCCAAACCGACCACTGACAACAGGTTTAAATGAACACTTTGCATTGTGACAAATTCTGAGCTTGAATTTTTGCGATATTATGGTGGCCATTTTGAAAATGGAGACCGGTAGAAATTTGTCGATGTCGGGAATCAATTCAGGACATCATAATCTAACCACATATGAAATTTCGTTGAAATCGAACAATGTTGAATTTGTGCGATATTATGGTGGCCATTTTGAAAATGGAGACCGGTAGAAATTTGTCGATGTCGGGAATCAATTCAGGACATCATAATCTACCCACTTATGAAATTTCGTTGAAATCGAACAATGTTGAATTTATGCGGTATTGTGGTGGCCATTTTGAAAATGGCGACTGGTAGAAATTTTTCGATGTCAGGAATCAATTCGGGACATCATTATCTACCCACATATCAAATTGTGATGAAATCGAACAAGTGAATTTTTACCGCCGATTTTTTATGCCGTGTTTTGGCCGCCATTTTGAAAATGGCAGACATCTTGAAAATTTTGAAGACACAGAATTGCTCCTCTAATGGTGACCTTGCACTATGTCAAATTTTATGTCTCTATCATTATCCATTTAGAAGTTATCAACATTAATGTACGAAATTTCAACTTTCCCATAGGATTCTATAGTAAACCCCACTCCCTTTGAACCCCTCAAAATATGACTTTAACCCCCTTTACCACAAAGCTGAAAACTTTAGGACCAAGTAGAAACATATATCTAAAACTCCACCAAGTTTCATGAAATTCTGTCCAGTAGTACCTGAAATCTGCCGTGGACATGTTCATGTCGCAAAGAAAGAAAGGAGAATAATAATAATAATAATAATAATAAGAAACGGAGCAAAAACAATAAGTCTCCAAACAACGTTTGGGAGAATTAACTAGCAACAGAGGCATAAGCACATTTTCTTTTGAATTCCTGATAAAATAATTTTGGTAGGGACAATTTTGTGGGTCTGTCTAGTCACAGCAAAACATTTTTTTATGGATGGTCTAACTGAGGAGGGAATCATGTAAAAATTGAAGAAACATATTTTTGTATCATAATTCTATACATTGCAGGCAATTTTACATCTTGTTCCATAGCTTCATTCACCGTTTGTTATATATAATAAAGGATCCATGGACCTCTATATCTATTTAGGAGAATCTAATTACAACATTTAGCTTTTTGTGTGGAACTTTTTATATACACGGTAGATTGTTGTATGTCAATGAGGGCCTCAGGGAAGATTAGTCATTAACTAATTTTAATTTTGTAACCCTCTAAAAATAAAGAATCTATTATTATTAATATTATTACATAATGATTTTATCTAAACAATTTTATTGGCTATCATGCTGTCACCTGACATTCCGTAAAATTTGATATCGTTTGATTAAAACTCGTATTGACTTGGTTTCACTTTCGTTTTCTAACGAAATCTATAAAAAGAATCACGTGAATTCTATTTCTATTCGACCAATGGACATCAAGGTAATGTGAAATTTTGTCCAATCAGAATCGACGTATTAGCGTTACTTTAGAATGAACAAGTAATAGTTCAAGTAATCATCATATCCGACGCAGGTAGTCCGAGATTCCTCTGTCGTTTAACGGCATTGATAAAGTTGCTGTAGCCTTCGTTCAACGGCTACAGCAACTTTATCAATGCCGTTAAACGACAGAGGAATCACGGCTACAGCAACTTTATCAATGCCGTTAAACGACAGAGGAATCACGGCTACAGCAACTTTATCAATGCCGTTAAACGACAGAGGAATCACGGCTACAGCAACTTTATCAATGCCGTTAAACGACAGAGGAATCACGGCTACAGCAACTTTATCAATGCCGTTAAACGACAGAGGAATCTCGGACTAGACGCAGGCGATGGGCTTGCAGAAGTCAAACGGAGATTTTCAGAAATCTCTGAGATTTGGTTTCACTTTTCATTTTAATGTAATAAAACAATTAGTCTTTTGTATCAGTCAATACGAGTTTTTATGGACCTTAGAAATCAATATTTACCTCAGCCTAAAGGCTTCGGTGAATATCGTTTTTAAGGTTCATAAAAACTCGTATTGACCTCAACAAAAGACTATAATTGTATATTATCAAAGGTTTATATTGCTCAGTTGTCGCTGTTTCTACATTTATGCAAGTTCTTGATTTGAAACACCTTAAACAAACACATGAACTTTTTTTTTCAAATACATGTACAAACATCAACATGCAAGCTTAACATTTTTTAACCAAATTAGAAATACAGCACTCCAGTAATTCAAACACACTGCCTTTATCTGCCAAATATTCTATGATAATTTATGGAAGAGGTCAACATACATTTATTTATGATGTGTAATTGACCTCCAGGTCTGATCTGTCAAAATGATACTACCAGTCCATTCAACAACACCCACCCAGTAACAGTTACACAGTGAACTAATGGATGGTATATACTAAACCTAAGCTCAAATTTTGTAAACATAGTAGACTGTAATTGGACCCAATCTTCCAGATTGTACATTAATATTTGTAGAATATCAATTTTCATGGTTTTTGTTAGTACAAGTCTTCAGTACATGTACCATAAAATCATGAAATTCAATATTTAACAAAGTACCTAATTATTATGGTAAGTAATGATTAAAATATTAAACTCATGAATTTAAAGTATCCTTGAATACTAATACCAAAGAAATTCAATGGATTCACAGTATCAGGGTAAAATTTCATGCTTGGACAATTATCTTGTCTTTTGAAAACACATTTTTTGTTCAATTGCAGCATGACGTTAAATTTGGGATCCTTAATTAGGGAATTATTGAATGAATAAAGTGTCCAATTAACAGTCCTCACGAAGAGCACCGGTCCTCTGGCCCAAGACCAGTAAAACCTTGTTCGGACCTGCAAATTCTAATTTTCATTTCGAGGACTCAATTAATCATAACATGCATTAGCTGTTCTTAGAGTTTACATTAAAATGTTAAAATGTACATGCTGCTCTCCTAACTTCCTGGAACATTACACCATGGCTTCCATGGAGAATATTCCTTTAAATTTACTCAACTATTGGTAGTATGAAAATTAAATAATCTTTGCTTCTTACATACTAAATATATACTGTCGTTGAAATGCTTTGCGAGAATGGATTTCTCTCACAGCAATATCACACTGAAGGCAAAGCCTGAGATGTGATGAGAAGTCCATTTCGATGAAAACATATTCAACGATAGTATATTTGTCATATTTATGGAGGATTTGTCAAGATGACATCGGTGGCGTCATTATATTGTCACATTATAATATTACATACAAAAACAATGATAATATGTTTGCATCACGCTTGTTGCTTGATAAAAGATTATCGTGTGGAAAGATCAAAAAGAAAAATTACAAATCATCGATAAAGTATATTCCTAAAGTAACCAGGAAACTTAAAAAGTTAAAAATAAGACAAAATTCAGCTTGTTGTTCTGACAAATGTGGTTACAATGACATTTATCAGGATTGAGATGTACTTCAAAGTAAGTAGCAAATTAATGGATTCCCAGTGATTCATTTTCAATAATCATGCGAAAGCAGAAAATCATTAATTTTATCTATGAGGGAAACAGATTGTCATAATAAAATAACCAATATTCATGTAAATTGGTTTCAATCATGTTTTTAATTTCTGAAAAAAAGATATAATTTTTATTAATTTTTCAATCAGGGTTATGGTGTTTAATGCCACTTTCAACAATATTTTAGCTATATCATTTTTTTTCAATCAGATCCCCTAGCTAGTTTCTCCTCTACATTGGTAAAACCCCTCTCAAACAGTGGTTTAACTGGATGAATCAAATGCAAATTTGTCCTTAAGATAGGATGTATACCGTTATTAGTGTCTTGTATTTAGAAAATGCCATGCGTCTTGCACATTTAAGACTACTTGCACCAGTTCCTAATGAGTAAGTTTGATAGGTGTGTCCGTTGATGGCCCGTTGCAAGACAAAATCTTCTGACCCTATCCATTACGATTATCTCCCATTTTCCTTCTGTCAATCAAATCATTTCATCCATAGGCCCATCCCAGACCTCTCGCCCCTGCATTTTAGGAGGGCGCCCTGCCCCTCTGCCCCAAGTACCTAATCCAAAACGCACTTTTGCCTTTTTCGAAAGTTTTTTTAAAATTTTAACCAAAAGTGCCTTTCTCTTGTTAAGAATATTGATCGATTACATCACACATTTTGACACCTGTTGTATGGCCTGAGAAGTTAATTACAGGTGATCAAAGGCAATTAACCTTAATTTCCCATCATTTATTTTGGTGAAAGAAATTAATTAAATTTTTGAAATGTCGGCGGCTTGTAGCTTGGTACACATTCGTTGCATGTCATTGACATCTTTTACATGCTTACAACGATTGTGATATATACTTCTCACTTGCCTCAAACAACGATCAATCAATCAATATGGTAAACAATGTCCTGTTGTGGCAGCCATCTTTGATTTCCAATCAATTAATTAGAAATGAAAAAAATGAAAGGGATAAGTCGACCATCTCATGCTTACCTATTCATGTACAAGTCTGATTCCAATCAATTTTCTAGCATCTGAGAAAAAGATGACAAGGTCCCTAATTAAATTTTGTCCTGTGGTGTTGTCCATCTTGGATTATTGACAGATTGATTGATTGGTTGGTGTTTAACGTCCAGCGAGCAATTTTTCAGCTATATTCAGGACGAGAACATTTAAAAATTTAAACGCCACGGGACTCGAAACAAGGAAAGGGTATGGACGGATAATTTTGCCAGTGCAACAGATCTCTTATGGACCACTCATCATGAGCATAATGCTCATAATGAGCTGTTACACTGGGTTCTTTAACATGCGGAGAGGGTGGCAATCTCTCAACACGGGACCTCAGTTTTATTTACGTCTCATCCGCAGGACGGGTTGGTTGTGAATATCTACATCCCGCACAACCGACGGACGCTCCTTCAAGCCGAAGAAGCTCTCGGTCCCATTTCTATACCCCGGGGTTATTGACAGAAAAATAAAACATAACCTTTTTAATTATAGAGGGTCATATAAGGAATTTTATTTCTAATTAAGTGACAAATACCACACAATATGTCATTTCTAAGCATAGATTTAAAATTCAACCCTAAAAAGTTAAACTAATTTTTCGAATACATTTTTGCAGCTAAAAATATCACAGATTGTCGATGAACATCCAAGTGCCATTCCTGCCATGTTAGTTTTAATGTGGTACTGACAAAAAGAGTGAAATGTGAAAAGTTTGCTATTAATGACAAAGAGAACTAATACCTAAAGAACTAGAAGAGCTAAATATGCTTTTTTCCCTTTGATTCTGGCCTCCCCTTTTATGTTGACTCTTGCACAACTAGAGTCACAAATGATAACGAATGTCACATGAGCTATACAGCACATGTCATATGTATAGATATATTTAGCTTTAGTCATCAACATATACTTCCATTAATATATGCAAGTTTTATTCACTTGGAGATTTTGTAATCTTTAAACTTTTATCAGATCAAAAACAACCAGAGTTTCTTCCCTTTCATCATATAAAAATTCTGTGTGTTTTTTTTAATTGAATGATTCATGAAACAGATACTCTATGTTCATAGATTGAGGAAATTGTTGTCAGTATTAAAATATTCAATTTATTGAAAATTATGAATTTTTGGGGGACTTTTTAAATAAACTAGAGGCTCAGTGGGTCAAGCCTGTGTCGCTCACCTGTCCTGTCCTTCTGCTTTGACAGAACTTCATACAGAACCTTCCATAGGTGCTTCCTACCAATATATTTAATTCAATTTTACAAACAAAAATGTCAATTTCAATGAATAAATTTTTAATCAAAATTTAACATCTAAAGGATTTTATCACAACAATTAAATCAGAATTGAAAACTTCAAATGATATTAATATTATAAAATACATTGTGCATTCATAGATACTATCATTAATACATTTTGCCATGAAAGCATTCACTTTTGTCAAGCAAATGGACCCCCCCCCCTTTTTCCCCCCACAAAAATGCAAAAATGTTTCAATGCAATAATATTCTAATTCAATAAAAGGCAGTTGACAACAGGTCCCCCAATGCCAAGGTTAGTTTGTAAGTTCAAATATTGAAATTATTCTGTAATAACTCCAGTAAGAAGTGTCGAAAAGGCATACCACACATCTGACTTTTCGCTAAAGTTACATGTATCATCCGGAAACCAAAAGTTTAGCAAATTTGAGGTACAAAAAGGGACATGTTGAAAAATCGCATTATCAAACTTGACCTAGATAATCCGAAGATTGACTTACATACCACAGCTAGCTTCAATTTGACTTCTCTCACAGGTTGTCATCCGGAAACCAAAAATTTAGCAAATTCAAAGAACAACTAGAGGCTCAGTGGGCTGAGCCTGTGTCGCTCACCTTTCATTCTGCTTTGAGGAAACTTAATACAGAACCTTCCATAGGTGCTTCCCACCAAATTTCTGTTCATTTTGGCATTGCAGTTTCAGAGAAGAAGATTTTTAGAAATTGACCAATCTAAAACAAGAATTGCCTGTGGCAGCCATGTTTGTTAATGGATCAAAACGAAATGAGCAATCTCTATAGAGGACCTTCCATAGATGCTTCTTATCAAGTTTCATATCATTTGGCCAAGTGGCTTCAGAGGAAAAGCTGTTTAGAAATAGACCAATAAGAAACAAGAATTGCCTATGATGGCCATGTTTGTTAACGGATCAAAACGGAATGAGCAATTCCCATAGAGGACCTTCCATAGATGCTTTCTACTATGTTTCAGAGTAGAAGATTTTTAGAAATTGACCAATCAGAGACAATAATTGCCTGTGGCGGCCATTTTTGTTAGTGATCGGGACAAAATGAGCAATCCTTATAGAGAACCTTCTATAGATGCTTCCTGCCAAGTTTCTGTTCATTTGGCAAAGCGGTTTCAGAGAAGAAGATTTTTAGAAATCGACCAATTAAAAACAAGAATTGCCTGTGGCAGCCATATTTGTTATTGGATCGGGACGAAATGAGCAATCTTTATAGAGGACCTCCCATAGATGCATCCTACCAAGTTTCGATTCATTTGGCAAAGCGGTTTCAGACAGAGGAGAAGATTTTTTAGAAATCATCCAATCAGAAACAAGAATTGTCTATGGTGGCCATATTTTTTAATGGATAGGGACGAAATGAGCAATCACAACAGAGGACTTTCCATAGATGCTTCCTACCAAGTTTCGGTTCATTTGGCCTAACGATTTCAAAGGAGAAGAATCTAATTTTTTCAATAGTTTTCTATGTATTACTGATTTTTTCACTAATTTTCAAGTTTGAGAAGCAGCAACAGCCATGTTTGATGGCAGTCGGGGTCATCATTCATGGTCTGATAGTGAATTATATATGCATTGTTCCTTTATACATTTTTTGTAGTTTGGTAGCAACATTGCTCTTAACAATATTTAAAGAATTTAAAAAAAAAACCGATAGCATCCATTTTTCATAAGCGACCAGGGTTAGCAACCATACACTGTAAGTCTGAAAGTGGATCATATATGCATCATTTCCATAAAGTTTGGTGGCAACTGGCTTTTTACCAGATTTTAAAATATGTTTTTTGACAATAATTTTCTATTTTTTGTAACAGTGACGGCCACGTTGGATGACAGCCGGAAGTCTTCAATCAAAATTTTGAAAGAAGACCACAATTTTTTCATTCTTTCCATATGGTTTGATTGCATTTGATTCTTTACAGGATTCTAGAATAATTTTTTAATGAATTTTTTCACTAATTTTCTATTTATAGTAACGATGGTGGCCATGTTTGATGGGGGATGGGGTCCTCAACCATAATTCTGAAAGAATATTACATATATGTATCAAATTTAATTGCAATATACTCTATAAAGGATTTTTCTGGATTTTTTTAATTGATTTTTTTGCTGATTTTACCCCTATGTTCTATTTATAGATATGGTGGTCATGATGGTTGGTTGGCAGGGTCATCAGACATATCTTTTAAAGGGTACCCCCTAAGGATGATTCAGGCCAAGTTTGGTTTAAATTGGCCCTGTGGTTTCAGAGGAGAAGATTTTTGAAAAAGTTTAGATGGACAATGGATGCCAATTGATGGCAATAGCTCATACAGGTGAGCTAAATATTGTAGTGTAGGTAGACCTTGACAGGCTGAACATTTTTGCAGTTTAAACTTAACATCTATCTCTTATAGTTTTTTTTAAATAAAGGACGAAAAGTATTAAAAATTTTAAAATTTGATGAAAAAAAGGGCAATAACTCCAAAATGGATAATGGGATTTACTTTAAAATTGCAGGGTAGGTAGATCTTGACATGCTGCACATTTTTGCAATTTAAACTTAACATCTATCTCTTATAGTTTTTGAAATATAAGACGAAAAGTATTAATTTGTTTTTAAATATGATGAAAAAAGGGCAATAACTCAAAGATGGGTAATCAGATTTACTTCAAAATTGCAGGGTAGGTAGATCTTGACATGCTGAACATGTTTGCAGTTTAAACTTAACATCTATCTCTTATAGTTTTTTTTAAATAAAGGACGAAAAGTATTAAAATTTTGAAAATTTGATGAAAACCAGAGGCTCCCAGGAGCCTGTAATCGCTCACCTGGATCAAAGCTGCTTTCAATAACAACGCAACTGCACTGTGGCGGCCATCTTGGCGGGAGAGCGCAACTGCCGGACACCATTTTGCAAGAGGACCAGCCAATGACTATTCCATCAAAGTTTGGTTTTAATTGAGCTACTGGTTCCAGACAAGATGGTGTTTATGTGAATTTCCCATAGGGTCCTCTGTTAAACTAAGTACAGCTGTGCAGCCATCTTGGTCAGAGGGCGGGACCACCAGACACAAATTTGGTTCAGCGGTTTCAGAGGAGAAGATTTAAATGTGATCTTTTATCAAAATATGCCTAATTTGCATAATCGGTATAAATCGGCTGAAAGAAAAATTTAAAAAAAAAACCCCGAACATATGCTAAACTACTCCTTGCCATGTAGCTGCAGTTCAAATTTGAGCTCATTTTGACTTATACTAAAGCAGCAATGGACAATTGAAGAAATTTCTATTTTTAGTAACAGCAGCCATCTTGAATGGAGGGCGGGGCTGTCGGACACAATTTTGAAAGGAAACCACCCAGGGACCATCCATGCCAGATTTGGTTTAATTTGGTTCAGCGGTTTCAGAGGAGAAGATTTAAATGCGATCTTTTATCAAAATATGCCTAATTTGCATAATCGGAATATATCGGCTGAAAGAAAAATTTCACAGAAAAACCCGGAATTTATGCTAAACTACTTCTTGCCATGTAGCTGCAGTTAAAATTTCAGCTCATTTTGACTTGCACTAAAGCAGCAATGGACAATTAAAATTTCATCCCCCCTTTTTTCTATTTTGAGCTTGGCGGCCATCTTGGTTGGAAGTCGGGATCACCGGACACAATTTTGGAAGGGGGCCATCCAAGAATCATTTCAGGAAAGTTTGGCTGATATAGGCTCAGTAGTTTCAGAGGAGAAGATTTTTTTTAAATTTCATCCCCCCTTTTTTCTAATTTGCATAATCGGTCAAAATCGGCAAAAGTTCAAAGTTCATAAAAAATCCTGTAATACATGTTAAAAAGCTCATCATTATGCTTATACAGTTCAAATTTGGGCACATTCTGGCATAAAATAGAGCAGTTTTGGCCATTTGAAGAAATTTCTATTTTTAGTAACAGTGGCCATCTTGAATGGAGGGCGGGGCTGTCGGACACAATTTTGAAAGGGACTCACCCAGGGACCATCCCTGCCAGGTTTGGTTTAATTTGGTTCAGCGGTTTCAGAGGAGAAGATTTAAATGTGATCTTTTATCAAAATATGCCTAATTTGCATAATCGGTATATCTCGGCTGAAAGAAAAATTTCACAGAAAAACCCGGAATATATGCTAAACTACTTCTTGCCATGTAGCTGCAGTTAAAATTTCAGCTCATTTTGACTTACACTAAAGCAGCAATGGACAATTAAAATTTCATCCCCCCTTTTTTCTATTTTGAGCTTGGCGGCCATCTTGGTTGGAAGTCGGGATCACCGGACACAATTTTGGAAGGGGGCCATCCAAGAATCATTTCAGGAAAGTTTGGCTGAGATTGGCTCAGTAGTTTCAGAGGAGAAGATTTTTTTTAAATTTCATCCCCCTTTTTAGCTCACCTGACCATAGGCCATGTGAGCTTTTGTCATGGGTAAGCGTCTGTCGTCCGTCCGTCCGTTAGCTTTTCACATTTAAATCTTCTTCTCTGAAACCGCCAAACAGAAATCAGCCAAACTTGCCAGAAATGTTCACTGGATGGTCCTCTACCAGATTTGTGTTTTTGGTGCTGATTTGAAATCCAACATGGCTGCCAGGATCCATAATGTGTTCTCATTGGCTGAAATTTTAAAAAATCTTCTTGTCAGAAACCACTAAGTCAATTGAATTGTGACTTTGCAGGAATGATCATTGGGTGGTCCTGTACTAAAATTGTGAATCGTTTGCCGATCGGAAATTCAAGATGGCCACCATGACTCGACTTAGTTTAACATTGGACCCTATGGGAATTTCACATTTTCATCTTTTTTTCTGAAACCACAAAATAGATTTGAACCAAACTTGGCAGAAATGTTCATTGGATGGTCATATACAAGATATTTGTTTTTGGCGCTGATCGGAAATCCAACATGGCTGCCAGGGCCCATAATGTGTTCTGATTGGTCGAAATTTAAAAAATCTTCTTGTCAGAAACCACTAAGCCAATTGAATTGTGACTTTGCAGGAATGATCATTGGGTGGTCCTGTACTAAACATGTGAATCGTTTGCCGATCGGAAATTCAAGATGGCCGCCATGACTCGACTTAGTTTAACATTGGACCCTATGGGAATTTCACATTTTCATCTTTTTTTCTGAAACCACAAAATAGATTTGAACCAAACTTGGCAGAAATGTTCATTGGATGGTCATATACAAGATTTGTGTTTTTGGTGCTGATCGGAAATCCAACATGGCTGCCAGGGCCTATAATGTGTTCTGATTGGTCGAAATTTTAAAAATCTTCTTGTTAGAAACCACTAAGCCAATTGAATTGTGGCTTTGCAGGAATGATCATTGGGTGGTCCTGTACTAAACTTGTGAATCGTTTGCTGATCGGAAATTCAAGATGGCTGCCATGACTCGACTTAATTTTAACATAGGACCCTATGGAAAAAATGTTTAAAAGTCTTCTCCTCTGAAACCAGTAAGTCAGTTTAAAGCAAACATGGGATGAATGGTCCTTAGGTGGTCAACTTTCAAAATTATGTCCTGTGACCCCGACCTCCATTCAAGATGGCAACCATCAGCGAACATAGTTTTAACATAGGACCCTATGGGAAATATATTTAAAAATCTTCTTCTCTGAAACCAGTAAGCCAATTTAAAGCAAACATGGCATGGATGGTCCTTAAGTGGTAAATTTTCAAAATTGTGTCCAGTGACCCTGACCTCCATCCAAGATGGCCACCTTCAGCAGACATACTGTAGTTTTAACATAGGACCATATGGGAAAAAATGTTTTAAAATCTTCTCCTCTGAAACTAGTAAGCCAATATAGCAAACATGTCATCGATGGTCCTTAGGTGGTCAACTTCCAAAATTGTGTTCAGTGATCCCGATCTCGGTTCAAAATGGCCGCCGTCAGCAGACATAGTTTTAACATAGGACCCTATGAGAAAATTGTTTAAAAGTCTTCTCTTCTGAAACCAGTCAGCCAATTTAAAGCAAACATGGCATGGATGGTCCTTGGGTAGTATACTTTCAAAATTGTGTCCGCTGACCACGACCTCCATCCAAGATGGCTGCCATGAGCAGACATAGTTTTAACATAGAACCCTATGGCAGTATGGGATTTGAATAGTAACTTAGATGTATTCAGCATGCAGACATTCTTAAGAGGACTTATTTATGTCAGGTGAGCGATACAGGCTCACCTGAGCCTCTAGTTTATAATTTGCATAATCGGTCAAAATCGGCAAAAGTTCAAAGTTCATAAAAAATCCTGTAATACATGCTAAAAAGCTCATCATTATGCTTATACAGTTCAAATTTGGGCACATTCTGGCTTAAAATAGAGCAGTTTTGGCCATTTGAAGAAATTTCTATTTTTAGTAACAGCGGCCATCTTGAATGGAGGGCGGAGCTGTCGGACACATTTTTGAAAGGGAACCACCCAGGGACCATCCCTGCCAGGTTTGGTTTAATTTGGTTCAGCAGTTTCAGAGGAGAAGATTTAAATGTGATCTTTTATCAAAATATGCCTAATTTGCATAATCGGTGTATATCGGCTGAAAGAAAAATTTCACAGAAAAACCCGGAATATATGTTAAACTATTCCTTGCCATGTAGCTGCAGTTAAAATTTGAGCTCATTTTGACTTACACTAAAGCAGCAATGGACAATTAAAATTTCATCCCCCCTTTTTTCTATTTTGAGCTTGGCGGCCATCTTGGTTGGAAGTCGGGATCAACGGACACAATTTTGGAAGGGGGCCATCCAAGAATCATTTCAGGAAAGTTTGGTTGATATTGGCTCAGTAGTTTCCGAGGAGAAGATTCTTTTTAAATTTCATCCCCCCTTTTTTCTAATTTGCATAATCGGTCAAAATCGGCAAAAGTTCAAAGTTCATAAAAAATCCTGTAATATATGCTAAAAAGCTCATCATTATGCTTACACAGTTCAAATTTGGGCACATTCTGGCTTAAAATAGAGCAGTTTTGGCCATTTGAAGAAATTTCTATTTTTAGTAACAGTGGCCATCTTGAATGGAGGGCGGGGCTGTCGGACACAATTTTGAAAGGGACCCACCCAGGGACCATCCCTGCCAGGTTTGGTTTAATTTGGTTCAGCGGTTTCAGAGGAGAAGATTTAAATGTGATCTTTTATCAAATATGCCTAATTTGCATAATCGGTATATATCGACTGAAAGAAAAATTTCACAGAAAAACCCGGAATATATGTTAAACTACTCCTTGCCATGTAGCTGCAGTTCAAATTTGAGCTCATTTTGACTTACACTAAAGCAGCAATGGACAATTAAAATTTCATCCCCCCTTTTTTCTATTTTTAGCTTGGCGGCCATCTTGGTTGGAAGTCGGCATCACCGGACACAATTTTGAAAGGGGGCCATCCAAGGACCATTCCACCAAAGTTTGGTTGCAATTGGTCCAGTGGTTTCTGAGGAGAAGATTAAAATGTGAAATGTTGACGGACGGACGACGGACGAAAAGTGATGACAATAGCTCACAGGCCAGGTGAGCTAAAAAGGGCAATAACTCCAAAATGGGTAATGGGATTTACTTTAAAATTGCAGGGTAGGTAGATCTTGACATGCTGCACATTTTTGCATTTAAACTTAACATCTATCTCTTATAGTTTTTGAAATATAAGACGAAAAGTATTAAAAAAAAATTAAATGTGATGAAAAAAGGGCAATAACTCAAAGATGAGTATTCAGATTTACTTCAAAATTGCAGGGTAGGTAGATCTTGACATGCTGAACATGTTTGCAGTTTAAACTTAACATCTATCTCTTATAGTTTTTGAAATAAAGGACGAAAAGTATTAAAATGTTGAAAATTTGATGAAAAAAGGGAAATAACTCCAAAATGGGTAATGGGATTTACTTCAAAATTGCAGGGTAGGTAGATCTTGACATGCTGCACATTTTTGCAGTTTAAACTTAACATCTATATCTTATAGTTTTTGAAATATAAGACGAAAAGTATTAAAATTTAAAAAATTTGATGAAAAAAGATGGGTAATCAGATTTACTTCAAAATTGCAGGGTAGGTAGATCTTGCTGTGCTGATCATTTTTACCTATGTCAGATTCTGTTTTTATTAACGGTTTTTGAGTTATTATCCAAAAACAGCAATTTTACCCCTATGTTCTATTGATAGACATGGCGGCCATGATGGTTGGTCGGCAGGGTCATTGGACATAACTTTTAAAGGGGACCCCCTAAGGATGATTCAGGCCAAGTTTGGTTTAAATTGGCCCAGTGGTTTCAGAGGAGAAGATTTTTGAAAAAGTTTACAGACGGATGACGGACGCCAAGTGATGTCAATACCTCACATGGGTCAGGTGAGCTAAAAAGGGGCAAAACTAGTAATAATTGTCGAATAATCATCATTATCGAACTTGACTTAGATATTCATAAGATACACAAAACACCACATCTAGCTTCAATCCGACTTCGTTTGCAAGTTATCATCCGGAAACCAATTCGGGACAGACGCAAGGATAATACCCATTACTAAAGTCCCCCTTCGACGAAGTGTCGAGGGACAAAAAGGACAATAACTTCTTTGAAAATGGTCCAATTAAACTGTGGTAGTGATATGCAAATATGCATATGGTAAATAGCAAGCATGAAAGTTTTGAAGAATTCCCATTCAACCTTTTTGATTAAATATTTCAAGTTTATCAGGGTAATAACTACTTCTGATATTGTTCGATCGAAATACTACATGCAAATCTCCATACGGTAATGAGCAAGCATGTAGTTTTTAGTAATTATCTTTTGAAATAAAGGAAGAGTTGTATATGCAAAGTTTTTCATAGAATATTTAATATAAGTCAAACTTCTAGATCACTCTCCTGATTATTCATGTACTGTTTGTGCTCAATCAAGTCTAGATTTTTTTTTAAATTCTATTAATTTTCACATCAGGTCCTATGGTACAATGTAAACATGTCCTATAGTGACAATGATTTGTTTCAAAGAAGACGAATTTAAAAATATTTCCCCCATATTGTCCTGTGTTAAACTATCTCTTGTGGTTGTGGTGGTAGGCTGGTAGCAATCTTGGATTTCCGATCAATACAAAAAAATAAAACTATTTTGTTGAGGACCGCAGGGGTTAAAAAATCTTGGACCACCTCACTAGCCCAGGGCTAGCATACTCCCAAATAATACTAGCCCGAATCTATGAACCACTAGTCCTGGTCAATACCATGATTTCATGAATCCGACTTGCAGACCTGAACCCTTGTACAACATGTACAATGTATATTAGTTTAACTATCTTTCTTTTCAGATCTGGTATTGCGTTTTATTTTCACTTATTTTCCACAGTTCAGGTCACTTTTAGGCCAAAAAAAAATATGTGTGTTTATGGTCACATGTCAAAAAAATCTAGGATCAGTCGGCACTAAAAAAAAAGTCGTTCCCGGTTCCGGAATCCTATTCCGGTATTTCATTTTCGAAATTTCCGGTAAGCCGTCATTTGTTGAATCAAATCAAATCAAATCAAATCAAAAAGTTTTATTTAAAGTCAGTACATTTTATAACAATACAAAATAAGCTTTTCAAACCGACATGCATAATAAATTACATAAATTAAATACAGCACAATAAAACATGTCATGCAATACAAAATTAATACATATCCGGATAATATTTATGCATACATTTCTGTGTTTTGACTTCTGGACCTCTACAAGCCAGTGGTCACATGTCAACAATTGTTTTGGCCTTATAGTGACCTGAACTGTGGAAAATAAGTGAAAATAAAACGCAATACCAGATCTGAAAAGAAAGATAGTTAAACTAATATACATTGTACATGTTGTACAAGGGTTCAAGTCTGCAAGTCTGATTCATGAAATCACGGTATTGACCAGGACTACAAAAAGCTGTTTTATGACGAGAATACGCAGTTTTTCTACCTTCTTTGCTCTCAATTTCGATAAAAAACTAGCGGTTGAATAAATAAAACATTGCTGCTGATTAAACAACATATAACATATATATGAATATAAGTAGATACACGAATATTGACAAGTTTGTCAATATCCGATATATATTTTTACTAGCCCGTCGGGCATACAGCTGATTATTTCAGCTAGCCCAAATGTGGAAATTACTAGCCCCGGGCGTCCGGCTAGGGGATTTATTAACCCCTGCGGACCATCCAAGGAAGATTCCAGCCAAGTGTAATTATAATTCTATTAATCGTTGTATTTTTATAGCTTAAACTGGGTGTGATGCATCAACGTGACCATTTCGTGTGTTTATATTTGAAAACATGGCGGGTCGGGTTTTTATTGTTCCCATCACCGATTCCGTTTAAATTTTAGAATTTTGTAAATTCCGGTTCTAAAAAATAACCTCAAAATAATGAAAAATGTGGTCGTTCTTAAAACATTAAATTCAGGTCCTGCACAATTTCAGTTGGTACTGCAGAAAATTATTGGGTGCAGGACCTATGTCCTGCATATTGAATTTTTTTTTCAAAAAGTCTGTAAGGGTCCCATACTAAGCTTGCATTTTTACCGAAGTTGTGTATGCGGCTGCTGTCACTTCTTTTGGGCAGGAATGTATATTGCACCTTAGGAAACCGGTGGTGCGGTTGGCTTTTGCTGATATGTTGTTAATGTGGCTGGTCCAACTGAAGTCTGAGCTGAAAGTAACTCCAAGGTATTTGCTGTCTTTGGTAACCTATAGTACATGTATGTGGTTGTGTAGAGTGTAGTTGAATTCAGCTGTTTTCCTCTTTTTGGTTAAGTGGATGGTGAAACATTTATCTGCATTGAACTGCATCTTCCATTTTTTCTCTCATATTTCTAGTTGTTGTAGGTCGTTTTGTAATTGATGCTGGTCATTGTTGTTGTTAATCACACGATAGAGGAGGCAATCATCAGCGAATAGTCGTGCATTTGATGTGACATATTCGGGCAAGTCATTGATGAATATGAGGAACAACAGTGGTCCGAGTACCGTGCCCTGTGGCACCCCAGAGTCTACATCACAGGTGGAAGAGTGTGTGTTGTCTATAGCTAGTAGCACCTGTTGAGTACGTCCTGTAAGGAAGTCTTGTATCCATTTCATTGTTGTACTACGAATGCCATAGTGGTCAAGTTTCATTAGTAGTCGTTTATGTGGAACCTTGTCAAAGGCTTTCGAAAAGTCAAGGAGGATGGCATCTATCTGTTTTCCACTAGACACGTTCTTTGCTAGCTCTTGTACAGTTGTTATGAGTTGGGTTTCCCTCCACGTCATTGTTCGTCCTGACTGACGATATGAACATGGACCACTGATGAACCTTGAAGATGGAGTTGCTTATCCAGGTGGAGTAAGCATAATCCATTACGGGGATGATGGCGTCTGGTGCCCGCTGCTCCAACTGACGATGTGTTCCTGTGGAAGGAAGGGAAGTGCCATCACCTGCCTCAGGAACTTGAACTCCATAATGTTTTGCAAAATAATGACTTGTCAGTTTCATTCCATGTTTTTTCGTCGTAGGGGTAGATAAAAAATATTTTAGTTTCTCATCAATCTAATTAAAATTACCTCTATGCACTTGCTCCCCCCCCCTTTTTTTGGTCGCTGCGTGGTACATGCAGTGACAAAAAAAAAAGGGGGGGGAGCAAGTGCATAGAGCTAATTTTAATTAGATTGGTTTCTCATCGATCTAATTATATAAAAACTGTGTTAATAAATGCCAGATTTTTATTTCATTTTATTTTTAAAGAGGCTAGATGCAGATGAGAAACTACAATATTTTCAACTACCTTCCTTGTCGTATGGTATCAGGTAATGAAATAAAGTTGTTTAAAATATTTTTGCTCACCAATTTATTTTGCACACTTTGAAATTTCATTAACCTTTATATCACCCAAGCCGAGCCCCAAGCCATCGGATGTTCAATTACTGTCAACTCGGCACGTGACTAAAGATCACCTGTTATAAAAGTTTCAAGATCCCCAAAAGCACGCTTTGATCGATAATATATTGCCAACATGTAGAAACCTTTCTAGATTCTCATTCACGTGAAAAATGTGTGTACAAATGGAAATGTGCATCCACTTTTGTTAAAGGTAAAATGGCACGTGGCTTGCAAGGGGATTAACGACATACAATGTACAAATACGAAAACGAAAAAGCACGTTTAGATAAAAATTTACATCAATTTTTTTTTCAATCCTTCTCGGTTTGTTTTTAAATCAATCCCTCAGCCTCAGGTAACTGTATTTGACCTTTTAGTGACCGAGTTCAATGTGTGCACTACATAAAAATAGACACACCCGTACATAGATAAAAATACAGGTGATTATCAACTTGTGAGAGAGAAAAATAACACCTATGTAAACCAATCGAAATGTTGGGTTTACATAATATGCAAAACAAGATGGGTGCTCATATATCCTATAAATAAAATATATGTATGCCATCCCTGAAAAAAACCCGGAATCAAATGATCAACTGCACAAATAAATTTCAATGTGCATATTAAGATTACGAAGCATTGTGATGACAAGGAATAAACGATTGCAGGTACAATCACGTGTAGTATTCATTATGAATGAACATTTCAATAATTACAATCCGTGATGGCCTCGTGAAGACATCGTGTTCTGTCCGTCATGTCCATGTTGTTTCGCGGATCCACATATACACACGGACTTCTCGTTAATTCCGCTTTGCGATAATCCTTGAAAAGACACGGACTTGCGTTTTCCGTTTGAGCTGTACTGTAGTACTGAGCTATGATTTGGTGTGTTACATACTTTCCCTTTGCAAGATTGTTCGGAGTTCGGTAATTTTGTTATTACCCTTATTTACACGTGTTTTTATAATATTTTGATAATATAAACAAGATTTAATGGTCCTTGAGGATCATTTGAACTTGGCGACAACAATACTCGTATCACGCCATAGGGTTGATGCTAAGTCTTTTGCCTTGGTAATTGACTTTATTTCTCCAGACTGGATTTGTGTTTTTTTGTACGAGTAAAACCACAATACTCGTACAAAAAAATATACGAGTATTGTAAACTAATTGAAAAAAAAAGAAAGAATATTGTTATAATAAATATTGAAATTAAATAATATTTTTATGATAAGTAATAAACATAGATGATATTAAATGTCTTTTCAAATCACTTTTGAATAAAAAAAAAGTTATTACATTGTCCACAGTCTGTATATTTAATTCATATTGCAATTTATACATATTTTCTGACATTTCATTTTAGGTGGGCTATAGACTTCAAAACACAAATCCAGTCTGGAGAAATAAAGTCAATTACCAAGGCAAAAGACTTAGTATCAACCCTATGGCGTGAACACTCATCATCTTATGACGACAAACGTGTGCAACTTCCTGTAGACAACCCCGGCACTGGTCACAGCATCAAACGCACCAGAACAGATGATGAAACACAATATCAATATAGGAAACGACGTATTGAAGAACACAGGCAAGAACCAGTTCACCAGGAACAAGAAGATCCGAGAATCGAAAAAGCTTTGAATGTAAAGAATGTAATGCAGACTATTATGAGAATGAACAAGGAAGACTTAAAGAAAACATTAGCAGAGAAGAAAGATACAATGGAATAACTGGCAAGAAGTCAACCCATGGAGGATAAAACTATCGACAACATGAGGCTTTCTTTACTAGCAATAGAAGTATATGAACGTTTGTAGTGACTTAATGTAATAATTATTTATTTATTGTTACTCGTAACATGTGTGCTCATATCTTGAAAATATTAATAAAAATGTTATATAGTTTTATATTCTTTAACACGAATGGAGAAGAAAAGAAACTACTGATAGGCATATATCACCATTAGGATTGATGTATTTACAAGGGGAAGAAATGAAAAAAGAAACGAAAATAGATGTTAAAAACATAGAAGAAGAATTTCAATTCCATGGCTTACAAGCAAGCAAATCACCACCAGAATATTGGAGAAATTTGGGATCATCAAAAACTAGAACAAAGGAACAGGAAATCAAAGGTAGAGATTTGATACTTCAAAAGATCACTGAAACAACCGAAAATACAGCAATAGCATTCACCAATGGTTCATGCCTTAATAATCCTGGACCATGTGGAGCAGGGGCAATAGTATTTGTAGAGGAAGAAACAACAGAACTAAAAAAAACGGTTTGTAAATGAGGATCTATATTATTAGGAGAGTTAATAGCAATCAAAATAGTATTAGAATATATAGCTCAACCAGAAATAAGAAGAAAAATAGAACAACTTACAGTATTTTCGGACAGTCAAACAGGAATTGGAATACTTACCCTACATTGGAAAATTGAAAACCATAAAAGAATTACACTCGAAATTTTGGATAAAATGAAAAGAATACAAAAAAATGGAATCGAAATAAAAATACATCGGACACCAGGACATACGAATGTTAATGGAAATGAAATAGCTGACAGATTAGCTAAAGAAGCTGCAAAGGAAGCAGAACAAAATATATCACACACTCACAATACTATAACTAAACAAGATGTGAAAAAAGCAGCAAGGGACCATATTATGGGAAAATGGCAAAACAGATGGAATTTCAGTAAAAGAGGAAGATTCTACCACAATTTCCATCATCAAGTAAAAACAAAAAACCTTCATGACTTTCCAAACAAAAAAATTTCAACAGTAATTTACAACCTCAGATCAGGATATGCCAAACTTAATGATTACTGCCACAAATTAAACATCACAGAAAGTGCAAACTGTCAATGTGGAAAAATGGAAACCATTGAACATTATATTCTTCATTGTGACAAATATGAAGAAGCAAGAGAAAAACTAATTCATGACATGTTTTTATTGTCTGGCTCAATGCACCTCAGTCTGGAGGTGGTCCTTACAGTAGGGGCAGATGAAGAAGTTTCACTAACGGAAACGGAACGGATTTGACTTCTAGCAGATTATATACAGGAAACTGAACGGCTCGATTTATAATTTATTTATTATTTTCTACCGTAATTATTTTATTTATTTTAATTTTATTTTATATCAGTGTCCACCTATCAAAAGTACAAGTGTGTTGAAATTACTGAGTGTAAATTGTACATGCACGTAGACGATACCAAAATTACAAGAGAGACAATCCAGTGTCTATGAGTATGACATGAAGAATACAGAATACAGAATTTCACACTACAATACATGTAAATGACCCAGAGGTATCATTGTCAACCATGTCAAACACAATAAACCTTGTAAAAACACAACCCAAGCTGGCACCAATCACAAAATTTTATTAAATTCTTTTTTTTATACAAAAATCCTAACATTTATTACTTTTTTTTTTACCAAAAATACATTTTCACTGTCATTTTATTTTCCAAATTGTACAATACTAAAATATGACAAGAATACTCGTATACGAGTACAATACTCGTCTATTTTTTTTTGTACGAGTATTGTGGACAATACTGTCGCCAAGTTCAAATGATCCGCCCTTGAATCTGTGGAATTCGAATCTGTGACAGTGTACTGAGTCTGAGACTGATGACGTGATGTGTGATGCAAGTCATGAAGCCAGATCATGCAGATGGGAGATTATATAATAATGTACTTGTCTGTTACTAGCTTCTAGAGAAGCGTTCTAACATTATTGGGTTAAACTGGTTTAGGTGTTAGTTTGAATATGATTGGATTCTTACGATTTTTTCAGTTATTTTTTTTTGCTGTAGATTCGACCTTTTGACCCTTAGAGAGTATATTTTTCTACTTATATAGCAATTTTCGTTGATGAATATAAATGAGATGAAGGTTGATTATATAAAAATCGCAATGAACATTAAATGATTATTTTTGAAATTACTTAGGCTTTAAGACCAAAAACATAAGTCTGAAAAAAAATAGAGATTATTAAGGGTTGGTCTAAAAACAGGACGGGCAAAATTTTATACATTTTTAGACATAATTTTTTTTATTACTTGAGCTTTTTTTTAAATTTAAATTGATTTGTAAAGTAGAAACAAATATCTAACGTTTGTTATATAATTTATTTGGAAATATTGAAAGATGAATTCAAAATATTGACAGGACGGACTTTTTCACGGAACAAAATGGCGAGAAAATTATCAGTGTTCTCGTCTTTGATGTCAAATTATTCTTTTAATAATAATTTCTGTCAAAAGATAATTATATATTTGGAAAACTTGTACAATAAGCTTTATTTTGATATAAAGTTTATCTGGAAATACTGAAAGATGAATTCAAAATCTTGACAGGACGGACTTTTTCACGGAACAAAATGGCGAGAAAATTATCAGTGTTCTCGTCTTTGATATCAAATTATTCTTTTAATGATAATTTCTGTCAAAAGATTATTATATATTTGGAAAGTGTGTAAAAGCAGCTTTATTTTAATACATATGTCTATTTTTTTTTTTTTAAACCTATAAAGTATAAAAATCTTGACAGGACGGACTTTTACCACTCGAATTCCGGACCCCCCTTTTTGCTCATTTGGTCCCTCCCGCGATTATGGTATGGATCTTTGTCTGGAAGTATATCTGTGAACCATTTATCCATATTTTACAACATTTCGTGTTACAACTCTCTCGTTCTACTAACTTTTGTTTCTAGAAATCTTTCTAGGTCCAGCTGCCGTTTTACTTAGAGAATTGTAACACGAAATGTTGTAAAATATGGATAAATCGCGGGAGGGACCAAATGAGGAAAAAGGGGGTCCAGAATTCGAGTGCCTGTGATTATACTGCCTATCATGGGCGTCTTTAATTGACAAATAAACATATTCTATTCTATTCTATTCTATAAATCCTTGCTCAATATTAATTCTTAGGCCAAAAAAAAAAATATGTGTGTTTACGGTCACCCGACCTACCCTAATTTTTGCTAGCGACCCTATGAATTTTTACACAGAATTCGGATAACCATTTTTGGTGTTCAACCAGCAGCAATGTTTTATTTATTCAACTGCTAGCTTTTTGTCGAAATTGAGAGCAAAGAAGGTAGAAAAACTGCATAATTCGTCATTTTACCGGAAATTTCGAAAAAGAAATACCGGAATCCTATTCCGGAACCGGGAACGACTATTTCCGGTTTTGCCGATAATAAAAAAAAAAAAAAAAAAAAAAATTAATCCCGACCGACCGACCCTAGATTTTTTTGACATGTGACAGTAAACACACATATATTTTTTTTTGGCCTTAGTCCATGGTGAATTATTTATGTTTATTTGATGTTGTCTTTCTCTTTAGCCTTTTTTTTTTTTTTTTATTATTATTGCATATGTTGTGTTGTATGCCGTCTTCAACCCTTTTGGTGTAAAATTATGCATCGTGTAAAAACAAATATATTTATTATTACTCCCAGCTCAAAACACAATAAAATGATATTACTTTTATCGACAAATAATTAAAGCCTGTGTTTAAATCATGAGGATTAGAAAAACATGCTTCTGAAAATAATATGAAAATTATTGCTATAAACTACACACCGTTCTGCTTTTATTGATAAAAACAACAACATTGGACTCGGTGGGTAAGGTCGGAAATACAATACGCAATTTTTGGGACCACTGGCGGAATTTTCAAAACAACTTGTAGTTGTATCAATCGTAATTATATAACTACTCGGCCATTCTCGCTACCCTGCAAATAACCTCGTAGTACATAGTAGAAATTCTTCTTAAATTGTTTGCCGGAAGTTAAACCGCACAAAAATATAGTCCACCAAAATCCAATATGGAAGACATACTAAGTAAAATCTAATCATGCAAAGCTAATTAAAACTTTAATTGAAATATAGAAAATTGTTTAAAATATAACTTTATCAAACTTTCATGTAACTAACATGTGAAAAGTAGTGCGATTTATACGCCTAATGCATACGAGGTTATTTGCAGGGTAGCGAGAATTGCCGAGTAGTTACGATTGGTAGTCATTAACTAACTTGAATAATACTGCGCCCTCTATCGGCACTTTCGCTGGATGCAGCGACTAGCGGGAGAGTAATATAACGATTGGATTATTCGGGTTAGTCATTAACTTGAATAATACTGCGCCCTCTATCGGCACTATCACTGGATGAGGTTAATGTAGCGACCAGCGGGAGCGTAATATAACGACTGGATTATTCGGGTTATATAGTCATCGACAAGCCTGCAAAAATATGACTTCGGTGGAGTATACCCTGAAGGAAAAAGACATTTTGATGGGTTACACTAATGACCTGAAATTGACCTGAAAAGATATGATCGTCATTATCTTTTTTACTACTCGATAGAATCGATTCAAATTCAGTTTGAGATACGAGTATATACTTTACAAAAAATAAAAAATAAATAAAAAAATATTGTGTATTAGTGGAGATATCTTGACCTGAAGGACTACGAATCTCGCGATTGCATGACCTGAAAATGGAAAGAAGCACTATAGTTGGCGATTTTTTTTATTACTGGACAGAATTATTTTGATACCAAGCCAACCAGTCTTTTCCTCTTACACCTTAATGCTGCATGCTTAGCAGACAAGTCATAAATACCAACGTCTTTGGTTTGACCCAACCTGGGCTTGAACCCACGTTCTACTGCACTTGAGGCAAACACACCATTAAACTGGTTACAAAAAGGTTGCAGCTAAATCGGACTTTAATTGGCAATAAAAAATTCTTATTCTTATTCTTTTAAAGTAAAATGGGTACAAAACAGCTACCTATATTTTCTGCACATTTTATTTTAAATGGCTACAAAACAGTACATATATTTTCTGTATTCATATTATTATCTAGTTTACCCTGTGCCTGTGGCCCGACTCAAGAAAATGTGAGATGGAGAGATGAAAAAAAATGTTTTGTTTGTACCCTGGCTGGTGCACAGGGCCTTGTCACTATAGATAGTGACATGTTTATACATTGATAGTATATTTACGTGGATAGTGACACATAGCCAGAAATGATGGGTACTTTGCTCATTTGCATATCTAAGATGGCGACGCCGGGACGTCTGCAATTTTCATATGATCTATATAGACGATATCATTCATAATTGCATGTGTGTCATTTTCTGAACTTGAAAATGATACATTGAATCAAGCTGAATTAAATGAAATAAAAATTAATGAAAACAATTAAATATTCGAGGTTCCTGGACTAAATGAAAATCCGAGGCGACGAACCCTTTTTTGGCCTTAAGAGTCTACGTAAAAATGTCTGATATACATGAAACTGCATTTGGCGGCATATTTTCTGAAATTAATTTAGATTCCTCGAATATGTAATTATATTAACTAACCTTATATTTCTAGCTTCTAAACTTATGGTTCCCACATTAAATATAATATGATCATTTTTGCATGATCGCGATATCAAAGACATGTCTAAAATCGTTACAAAACAAAAATATTTGAATTTTGACAGAAGAAAAACTTTGCGGAAATAAACAATAACTTTTAATTTTCGAATCATTGACGGACACATTGAATTTCCGTACTATAGGCTATTTTTTGACAAATCTAATAAACGTGGATCAAGCTTGAAACTGCAGTCACGTGATCAAAATCTAATTTAAATATGATGAATATTTATGAGGAGAGTACCCTCAATTTCTGGATATGAAGGCCCTGTGGCTGGTGTGCATTTACAAGATTCATCGAATGGCCAGTTTTCAAATGATTTAAGTCGTTCCGATTCTAGGTGCATCAAAATGATCATCCAATATTATAAATAGTTACCTGATCCTAAGATCATTCAAAAAGTGTTATAAAGTCTCAAGAGTGCATACATAAATAAATAATAGTGCATACATACCAGTGCTATATATTTATCATATATCGCATATATCAGTGCTAACTAACTTTTTATAGTGCTTAATTTGTTCTATTACATATAGTTACAAATTACATACTTTTTTGTATATATACCCCTTTATTTAGACTGTAAATTCGTTTTTGCTGTTGGTTTCTCTTTTTTCAATTTATTGTATATTTTCATATTTTTTAAATTTGCATTTTTAGTATGTCTTCCTTTCCAGTTTTGATTGCTGGCCATTCCCATGACAAGTATTTCGGTAAGTACTTGTCTTTGCCAGATACAGACGTTCTTTCTTTTTCAGGTTACCGCATCGACATGATGTTCAAGGAGATGCAACCAACTGTTCGCAACTACCAAACCATAGTACTACACGTCGGTGCCAACGACTTGTCATGTGGAACAGCAGTAAAGACTACACTTCAGAAACTGCAACAAATTACTTCAGACATCTGGGACATCAACCCAACTGCCACCATCTTACTATCAGGGTTACTACCACGGGCCGACAACCAATTTCCAGGAGCCATGCCAAGACACGACTTTCTGCAAGACCTCAATAACAGAGCCTACCAAGTCAACAACTGCCTGGCATCACTTCAAACTCAGATACCAAAACTACACTACGTCAGCCACTCGTCCCTCATCCAACACGGGGAGATCCAACGACACCTACTCAGTAGAGACGGACTTCAAGGGAACAGCACAAGTAGTCGCCAACATCGAGAAAGCTGTACTGGACCTCCACAACACAGAACCAACAAGCATCTGGAATATTCAACTACCAACACCAACACCAGCAACTACTCAAACACAACAACCCACGCCCTACAAGACGGCACTACTCACACTACCAACTCCACCACCACAACAAACTTCAGAGCAATCAGTTGTAGAAGAGTGGCCCGCTCTTCCAGAGATAAGTATTACCCTATCTTCTCTTTTCTCCACTCACTCTCCAGTTCCTTGTGTTCCTACTTCTGTTCCCACTCCTGCTCTTGCTCGCACTTGTGTTCCTACTCCTGCTCCCACTTCTGTTTCTATCACGACATTTAGTAGTTCAGAGCATTTGTATCAGTATCGTAAGGCTGTAGAGCACTCAGATTTTTATTTGGCAAATTTGACTCGGTCAGCTCCTACAGCCAAGGACAGTAAGGTCCTCTCCAAAAATGTTAAAGTTTCCCGGAATTGGTTTTTTATCAAGCAGGTTATTGTGCTCGAAGTTTTGGCTATTAAATTTTATCAGTGTGAAAAATTTCAAAAATATCTATTGAGCACAAACAAACGACTACTGATACACAACGTTGCCGATAACTTTTGGGGTAGTGGTTGGAATGGCAAGGGAAAAAATATTCAGGGTCGGCTTATTATGCAATTTAGGGGTCAGAAAGCCATTCCAACTTCGACCTCTACTAATGTAACCACACATGCATCAGTAACGACTCCTGCTCCTGTACCTACTCCTGTAACACTTCTTGCATCAGTAACCACTCCTGCTCCTGTACCTACTCCTGTAACACTTCTTGCATCAGTAACCACTCCTGCTCCTGTACCTACTCCTGTAACACTTCTTGCATCAGTAACCACTCCTGCTCCCGTACCTACTCCTGTAACACTTCTTGCATCAGTAACCACTCCTGCTCCTGTACCTACTCCTGTAACACTTCTTGCATCAGTAACCACTCCTGCTCCCGTACCTACTCCTGTAACACTTCTTGCATCAGTAACCACTCCTGCTCCTGTACCTACTCCTGTAACACTTCTTGCATCAGTAACCACTCCTGCTCCTGTATCCACTCCTGTAACACTTGGTATTGTGCACGTGACGAGCATAGAAACTCAGTTTAACTTTTTATTTGCAAATGTTCATTTTTTTTTACTTGTATTACTGATCATAAACAAATTAGCTTTAAAATGTTATTTATGATATGTAATGTGTTTTTAAATATGTTCTTATTGTATTTTTAATTAACAATAAATAGACCATATTCTTGTATATTATGAGTTCTGTAACAATGTGTTTTATTTTATCTGTTATAATTATTTGTCAGTTAATTGTATTGGTGTTTTTTGTATATTAGTGTCATGTTTGTTTAATAAAGTACAATGTCCTGAAATTTCTTTTATCCTCGTTAATTATGTGTTGACAACAAATTACTAAATAAACAACAAAGAAACAAATTATCTTTATAATAATAATACTTTATTCCAAAAGCAATACAGCTTATAGGTATATAAATACAAATTACAAACAATACATGATACATTATACACAATACATAATTATATAATTATAATTATAGCGGAGCATGATATAAATTTAGGAATTACGAATTTTTTCAGCAACATATTAATACTTTCCAAGATTGTTAAGTTCTTTAATATTTTGAACAGATCATAACTGTGTTAGTTTAAAAGCAGATGGATTGATACAATAATAGGGTTTTATATATTTTCTACGAATTTCCACATATTTACTACACTCTAAAATAAAGTGATACTCATCTTCTATATCATTATTGTTACACATGTTACAAATTCTAGCATGTCTATCTATATTATAGTATCTACCAGTTTCAATATTTAAACTATGTGCATGTAAGCGATATCTACTAATAAGTGGCTTAAACATATAATTAACTGGTCGACTTAAATAATTTTGCAGGTTATGGTCATCATATATATACTTATAAAAATGACATTTTGGCGATTCTTCAAAAAAAGAAATTGCCTCATTTAAAAATGTATCTATAACTCGCTGCTTAAATTCTAACATAAATATATCTTCATTAACAACATTTTGTGACAGCCAGACATGATTAAAACCATATTTACACAATATATCTCGTATTTTACATCCCCAGTTTAGTTTATCATTTGGCTTAAAAGCACTATAGACTCAAACATATCTTCATGACAATTTTTAAGTATACAATTTTCTGTTTTTAAAATTTTAAACCAACATTTTAACATTCTACAGTACCTGTTTATATACAATGGGAATCTCCCAAGTTCAAAATAGACCATATAATTTGAAGTACTCTTTCTCACTTTCAATACTCTTTTCAAAAAAGATAAATGTAATGTCTCAATATCCACACCTTTATGGAAGCCCCACACTTCACATCCATAATTTACAATACTTTTTACACATGTGTCAAAAAGTGATAGCAAAGTCTCTGTATTAAAATAATCATCCTGAATTTTACTAAATAAACTAAATACAGCTTTTTTCCCTTGATTGACAACATTTTCTGAGTATTAGTAAAGACACCATTATAATTTAACAAAATTCCAAGGTACATAAATTCATTACATATTTCAATGGATTCCCCATTAAGATACCATTTTTCTTCTGATTTAATATTACCTCGATTTCTAAAAATGACAACCTTTGTTTTCAACAAATTTTCATGCAGATTGTATTCATTTGAACATACATTTACAACATTAATCATATTTTGAAGTTCATGAACATTTTCACTGAACAAAACAGTATCATCAGCATACATTAGTAAGTACAGATTGAGCATTTTTAATTCGTATGATTGACATCCTTGTTTAATTAATTCTATTTCAATATCATTGACATACATGGCATATAAAAATGGTGATAATGATTCCCCCTGCACGAGTCCAATATTACAGCTAAAAAAATCTGAAAAATTACCATTATGCTTTACACTCGATTTTAATTTGGAGTACATAGATTTAATTAGATTTAAAAGCTTTCCAGTTACACCACATTTGGCTAATTTTAACCATAACTTAAAGTGAGACACACTGTCAAAAGCCTTAACATAATCAATAAAGCAACAATATAATCGTTTACCCTGCCTTAATGATTTTGAAATTATGGAATGAAGAGCAAAGATTGCGTCATGAGTGCCATAACCCGGTCTAAATCCAAACTGCGCATCAGTCAGGACACTGTTATCTTCGCTCCATTTCATAAGTCTTGTATTAATCGTTGATGTGAATAGCTTTCCGATATGCGAGACTAACGATATACCTCTGTAGTTTCCAGGGTCATCAACTGGTCCCTTCTTAAATAACGGTACAATAACACTTTTCACCCATAATTCCGGGAAGCGACTAGTGCATAATATCACGTTAAACATTTTACACAATATTGGTATTAGGATTGTCTTTCCTTCTAAAATATATTCATTTAAAATATTGTCCACACCAGGCGACTTATTTCGATTCAAGCCTTTAATACAAGTTTCTATTTCATTTTCTGTAAAAGGTTTGTCTAATTCTTCAAACACACATTCCATGGTATCTGTTGTGTCTGGTCCATTTTCAACGTTATCATTTGAAATCAAATTTTTAAAATGATCTACAAATTGGTCCATTGAGATTTTATTTTTACATTTTTTTTCCGTTTTCTGAATTTCCCATAAAAACGTTTTGGGTTTGAAGTTCTCATCGAATTAAACATATTTCCTTGCTTGTTCTTATAAAGTCTTTTCAATTTATTTTCCAAACGTTTATACTTTTGTTTTTCTAAGTTCAGTTTCATTCTATTTTCGTCAGAATGGATATCATTAAAAATTGATAGTGCACGTTTATAGCTATTGTATAGTATTTTACACTCTTCTGTAAACCATGGTTTGTCCCGTTTAACGCTTGCGTTGGGTGCCCTTTTCCGACCAATGCAATAATCGCACTGTATCGTACGATCTAATTCAACTTTCGTATATTTTTCAAAAATGTCAATTAACAGTTCATTCATTTTATCCACATTTCCATCAATAGACTCGACATCTTCCGTGATATTGTGAAATAATTCTTCAAATTTATGCGCATTTACCATTAAATCACTTTTGACCTCATCTTTGAACTCTTCATTCCACCTTACCGTTTTACATTTAATCTTTTTACATGTACATTCACTTGGAATTGATAATCCCTTTAACTTAATATCTACAGGGGCGGATCCAGGATTTATGGTTAGGGGGGCGTGAGTAGGCGAGGGATCTGGGGACCGCTTAAGGTCCCCAGCTGGTCCAGGGTAGACAATTTTGTACCAACCACACCATTTTTATCAGACCAAAAAAAATTGATTTTGAGTTAATTTTGTCTGATAATTGTTAACAGTTAATTTTGGTCAGATTATAAGAACCTAAAGTAAAACTTTTTATGAACAACCGTGATGCGAATTGTTCAACTCATGACTGATCGATCACGATATTTTAACCCTTCAAAGAACTATTGGTTTAGTTTTAACGCATTCCTCATTTCACTAATTGGTCTGTACTTTCGGTGCTTGTCCTTTCGGGTGGTTCTAATTAATACTGCCCGTCGTTTGATTCATTCATTGAAAACATATGATTCGACCGTTCTTGTTTATAGACAAACAAAAGCGGAAATTGTCGGCGAATCCATATATGAATCAACGAACACACCCAACGTGTATTTACAATGTGTAGGAATAGGCTACAGGTCACGAGTTAACCATTCATGAAAAAGTTGTTTGTTGAACTGCTTAATTAACGTTGTATAACATATGCTTTGCGAATTTTAGGGGGGGGGGGGGGGCGCACGCCCCGCACGCCCCCCTCTAAATCCGCCCCTGATCTACAAACAAAGGAGCATGACATGAAAAAGTTGTAAATTTTCCAACAGTAAAATTGTGTACTATAGAAAATGACTCACAGGACAATAACATATAATCAATAACAGAACATCCGTTTTTATTTTGAAATGTAAATTTACCACTGGATTCACCGAATCGTCCGTTACAAATTCTGAGACGTGAAGATCTACACAGTTGGAGTATACGATTTCAAAAAATATTAGGGTGTTTTAAATCCTCAGTTAATCTATCACAAAATATAAGTCAGGTTCTTTTCCTACACGCCCATTCAAGTCACCAATGACGGCAACGTTGCCGTTTACAGAGTATAGTTCTATTTCTTCCTGCAATACATCGAAAATGTCACATTCATATTTTCTATAAAATACGTTTTTGTCTGGTGGAATGTAAATAGCACATATATATAAATTCTTATCATCCGACATAATACATTTATTTAATTTAAACCAGATCATACAATCAACACAACATTTCATAATTACTAAATATGGATTCAACCATTTTTTATAAAACACAATAACACCACCGCCGTTACATTTTTCTCTTGACACATATTTTTTTTCATAACCATTCAATTCGAATTCCTTTGGACATTTTACCCAACATTCATTGAAACATATAATATCATTTTCACACACAGATTTAAGAAATTCCCCATCTGCTAATTTTCTAATTATTCCCTTCGAAATATTCCAAGAACATACTTTAAGAACACTTTTTACACTTCCATTTTCATTAATATCACTCTCCGCTGATCCCTATTCTTTCCATAACGTTCCATTTACGAACAGCTTATCACCAACAATGTAAGCCTTTTTATTCTCCTGTCGCTGTTTTCGTAGTCCTTCAGGTCAAGATATCTCCACTAATACACAATATTTAAAATAAAAATAAAATAGTTGTAAAGTATATACTCATACCTCAAACTGACAAAAATTTTAATCAAGTCTGTCTAGTAATAAGTAATAAAACAAATATAAATTGGCGTAAGGTAAGAAATTTTATCATAATTTGAATGGATGAAAGTATTTAGCTAGTCAAAATGACTCGTTTACGCATGGGAAAGTCTGTACACAGATGGGAAGTGGTCATCCCAGCGTTTGTACGACTTCGGATTTTCACGCCGTTTTGTTTTGGTTCGTGTATGATACCTCAGCAGTTCGGAGGCCTACACTAACAATTGGGGTCTCTTTGGAAAGGAAAATTACTTGACTTTCGACTGGTGGAAACATTTTTTGAAAATATTAAGGCGTTCCGAAGTTACGATCAATTTAACACGACGACTTAAAAAAATGGGAGCAAGTGAGTTCGCCCCCTTGTAGTATTATATAGTATTTTTTTATTATTTTTTTTCCGGACGCACCTAGCCCCTGTGGGTCCACATTAAGAGAAGAAAACAAAATCTACGTTTTACATAGTTTTAAGTCTTATAAATCTAGATTTAATACCATTTTCAGTACTTTATTTTTAAAAGTCATAATCTACGATTTACTTAGTTTTTACTTTATATACGTCCTTGGTTTTGAATGTTACTTATATGAAAATCTGGAATTAATCATCATTTTCTGTACTTTATTGACACACCCTAGCTACGCCACTGTATTTAGCCAAATCATGGTGGGTTACCCAGGGTCATACTTTAACTAACCTCTTATCCATCTGCTTTTCTCACCGGAAGTACTCTTTTGCGTATCTCCAATAATGAACCCCAGCGATGGCCGAGTCAGAGGGCAAAGAGGCGGAACAAGAAGTAGCCCGTTCATTACAAAACCAAGACTCCGCATCTGCCTCTGATCAGGACGATTTTGTAGAACCTGCCCCTGAAGAAATTAAAAATGCTGTTCTTGTATCCGCAGAAACATTTGAGGAAATAAATTATGACGATCTTGTCAACGAAGATTACGATAGCCACCCGAGCGGTGTTATACACTCTATTGTTCGTTCTGGGTCACAGGACGAACAGAATTCAACACCTGAGCAAAATGACACTTCCACTGGTGAAGAATCCAGTGAAGATCATAATGAGGTTATTGTCGTCAGATCCTTTCATTAAACATGTAAAATCTGTAGACTGTACTGTACTCTGGTCTGAGTCTCTGTATAGATACGATAACGTAACCCTCAGTCCGCTTTTGCTCCCAGCGAGGGTTGCGAATCGGTCCCATTCAACGTAATGGAGCAAATTAAAATTTTCGTTCCGTGAATATTTCAACTTTCTTTTTGCATATATGGTCATAACTTATTATTCCCTACAATTTTTAAGTAATGGTGATACGAAGTAAGTCTTACAATACCTGTTTCTACCTTCACGATCGATTTCGTATTCGAAAATTGTTTCTTGTCCGCCATGACACCTTACGTAGACTCTCGTGATGGGCGGAGCCTATCCATATATGGATCTGAATGCCAAATATGGAAAACTTTCTCTGCGATATATACGGCAATCGATCCAAATAAGGATATCTCCAAAACGAGGCAAGTGCACATGAAATAGCAACTTGTAAACAAAATGTCGGACAGAAAGAAGATCTCATGCATTCAAATTTTCAGATGGATATAAGTCTACCATGGATTAATGCAGCGTTTACTTAACACCTCAAGCTTTATCTAAATATATTTATCTTTCACCCCCGTTAATTTTTCCAACCACTTCAACGGAATTAGGACAAAAAACTGCCCGGTGTGAATCACTCCGGGCGCTGCTCCATTACGTTGAATGTGACCGAATCGTAACTCTCGCTGGGAGCAAAAGCGGACTGAGAGTTACGTTATCATATCTATACTCTGTACTGTAGTGATTTGTGTAGCTTTGTCCCTTGTTTTGTGCTTTTTTTTGTCCCTCCTTGTAATATGAGGCAGGTACAACCTGAAATGCTCCCGAAGAACAGTAATTTTTCTTCCTGTTTACAAAATATCGAGCTTAAAAATAACACTACCTAAAACTCTACAGCTGAAAACTTTGGATTTCTTGCAGCAGACGATCACAATGTATTTCTTCTTTTTACTCATTGCATCGATCACTTTATTTGCTACTTGCGTATTGTTTATATTGGAGGTAGTTTAGGTCACGTGATTTGTCTTTTAATTTATTTCCGCTTGGCAGCCATGTTGTTAAACATTTTGAAGTGCATTAGTATGTTCATACTTTTACCATTAACGATCCCTTCGGGAGAGTATAAGTATATGCAGGGCTCACCAAACCAGGCTAAGTGGTGCGACTTCTTCGCCTTGGTTTCAATGAAGTCGCACAATTTCTGTCAAAAAGCGAAGTTTTAGTCGCCATCAGTCTTTTCAAGTCCGTATTTTTTTCACCAATAATCATACTTTTTCTTCAATATTCACATAAAAGGAGCTCCCATGTTCCTGAAATATGACCCATACAGGATTTGATGTTCAATATTTTATTCCAAACTCGTTAATTGCATCCTTTTAAGATCATTGTTCATTTTTGTGAAAGGTAGGGGAACATGCTGTAGCGGGGAAAGAAACGTTAAAATTTGGATCGATTTTCGGAAGTCTCCCAGATTTTCCCTCACTTCGCCCTTAAGTCAAGAGAGAGAGAGAGAAGTCAAGTCACCCTGTTTTTACTATGTGTGGTGAGCCCTGCATATGCAGATCCTATCTGAGTAATTACCCAATCTTGCCAATGTACATGAATAGTAGGTGTGTTCAGAGTACTGCCATTAGTGGCTAAACGTTACCATTGGCAAGACAGTGGTACTAAATGGTGACCAATAGTAGCTACTGTTGGCTACCATCCTAACAGGTTGTCTAAAGTGATGTTAGCGTTGGTAAGTCACGGCTTCATACGAATCTGAAATGGTGACACAGGATTCACAAAGTGTGTCGATCAAAAACGATAAAATCTGACTGTCAAATATCGCTGGTTCGAAAGTCCGGCATTGTTTCAGACTTTAGCTGATGCAAAAAATTGTAGCTCTGCACAGGTGAACGCCGTGCTTGGCTTAAAATTTGTTGAATGTGCAATTCTTGGGAAAACAGTCAAACGAAAAGCTGACGCAGAGGACTTTGTGTGGATGCAAATTAACGGTCGCCCAGTTGGTGATTGAAATTTATTCCACTGCCAGAGAACAGCAGTAATTTCTGTTTGCAGTTTTATTAAAATGCCAGGTACATGTAGACTTGAAATTTGTTTATTTATTCTGTCAGACTGGTGATTAATCAGAACTTCTCTTCTTCCTATGCAGGGATTAAGATTAGCGGTCACAAATGCGAGTAACATTTGTGTTGGGCGATATATAATACGTATAATCGTCGCCCAGTTGGCGATTGCACAATTTAATTGAGTCAGGTGCAGATCGAAATTCCGCTGGTCGTAAATCAACATCTTGGGAATTCCCCTTTTTGTCAAAATAGGTTTATCGTATGATTCTCTGTATTTTGTGTGAATATTAAATGAATAAAACCGAGACCTCCTGAGTAAGTCTGATAGAACAACCAAATTTTGGCTGTTCCTATTATGTTGTGCTCCGAGATATTTTGGGTAAAATAGAAGGAACAGCCACTGTTCTCATTTAATTGACGTTTAACATACTTTCGTGTTATTTTCACAGTAGTCGTTTATGAAAAAGTTCTTGACAGAAAATTTAATAAAATATTTCTTTTATTAACACATCGTTTCCGTTTTCATTGATATTTTTATGTTATTATTGCTTTTTTCTTTGTTTTAATTGCCAAATCCGTAATATTAGTCTAGTCAATTCCGTAACGTAACGGTATCGATCGTTTAACACATTTCGTCAATTTCCTGTCACAAAAGAAGAATGTGGCGATTCATAAAGGGCACAAGGCCTGGTGATGTCTATTTCAACATCCTTTGTATTTTTTTGTCTGAAATTTCCCCTTCAACAAATAGCAATACATATATATTACCAGATAAAAATAGCTTGCAATCGACCTGGTGTTATTGTAGTGTCTAAACATTATTCATTTAAGCAAAAAAATAATGTTACTCATCTACATTAACCATGTTACGTTTACATGACATATTCGATAAAATCAAAACCAAATTTCAGGAATTGGAGTGTGAGTGGACAGGTCAGATGGAGGAATACACCAAGAAAAAATTATCCCCCCAAAAAAGGTCTTTTTCCAGTTCAATAAAATCAGTTTCAGTTCACTCAGATTGCAGGATTTAGGGTCTAATTTTTCAAAAAAAAAATTGGGGGGGGGGGGCATGGCATGCCGTCAAACCTCCCTAGCATGTTCGGATCGCTTCGCTATCCTCAACCGGTGATGGTGATTTTTTCATAAAAAGTTGGGCTATTAACTTTTTGTCTGGGCTACTACTTTTTTTCCCTGGTAGCCCAGTTGGCTACTAGTCTGTAAAAGTTTAATCATAATCCCTGCTATGTGTATTATAGCCATCCTTTACTTTAGTATGACCGAGCACCTTCAATTACCTGGAGCATAAAAACTTAAATATATCACTGAACAAAGAAATAAATTGACTTCTACACTCCCTTTTGTTTTGAGATCCATATATATATTGAAGATGGCAACAGATTAATGTTCTCAACTGAAATTAATAAGGGATGAAAACTGGAAATTGACATTGATGATGTAAAATTCAGAACCGGATACATACAGGAGAACATTTAGTTGAAAAATATTTGCATGAAATTTTATTCATAAGTAACCAAAACTAAAGTGAATAACTTGTCAATTTGTATTTCAATTGCAAATGTAAATTTTAATGTATATTTATTTTCCATTGATGTCCTAAAATTTCCCAAAAAGATATGTATTGGATACAGTTCTTTTTTTTACCATGCTGCAGAATATATTTTCAAATTTATAAACTTATGAAATAAAAATACAATACACATACAGCATACAGTAAAAGGAATATGTAAACACAGATATTTACATATATTCAGTTTCATTAAGCCATTGGCAAAAATATAGCATTCAGAGTTAATTTGTCAAATTATGGTACAAATAGAGCCAAGTGGTACCAACGAAATTACTCTGAATGCATCCAATATTTAACCAATATCCATGATTACTGACAATATGTTTGACAAAAGAAAAGTAAACAGATGAATACAATTGTATTCTCTTATCCGAACATCCAGGTATTTAATAATTGAATGTGGTGAAGCCAGCAGGAATCCTCAGGATTTTAACTCTATTTCAGTGGAAAATTTGAATTTAATTTTTTTAATTAAAGTAAACCTGTTTAATATAAATTCATGAAGATCAAACTAGATGTCTGATATAGTGTCAACAAGACTCAGAAGTGATTTTAGATAAAAATATTTAACTTCTGTTGGTAGATATCAAATAAATTGATATACATTGAAGTCTATATAAAATCCCGAGGATTTTGCTTGGATTCACCTCACAATATTTTCTTTATATCAGAAATGCTAATTATTGATTGGTCAATTTCATAGTGTGATGTCACTCCGGATTCGAGAATTGTATGAAAAACACAACGTACAGAAGTATTTGTAAATTAGAACAGTATTTGTTAAAAGATAAATATAACGAAACCTAACAGTATTGCCCTCTTTTGCCTTATGAAAATGTTAGATAAAAATATTATATTCATAAATGTGTTGGTACAACTGTGTATATCATGTCTCAGTAGTTGTGTATCACTACTTGACACTGCATTTTACAACTGACTCGACATGATACAAACAGTTGTAGCAACACAATATGTATATAATGTGTATGTATTAAAATGCCATGATATTAAAATATTTATGGTTTTTTTCAGATTTCTACTAAGGATTTATCCACGGCATTGAATGAGGTAGTAACAAAAGAGTTATGTGCCCCTATTGAGGAAATTGAAGTGGATGAATTTGGGAAAGGATCAACATGGAGACAGGAAAAGAAGCACATATTTATTCTCAGTAGTGCAGGCAAACCTATTTACTCACGGTAAATTATTTAAATTATATGAGGAGTATTTGAAATTTTTGAACAGGTTATAAGATATAACCTGGTTTGGGGCAGTTTACACTTAATAAACTGCAAAGCGGTTCATGAAAAGCATAAACTGTTCAAAAATTTCAAACATTCCTTATAATTTAATTTTTACAGCAAAATTTAATGATTCCTCGATTATAATTACGATTATTTCATGTGACTATTTGAATTTGTCGTTGGCAAATGAATACATTGGTGACGTCACAATACCAACCCAGGTTATTGAGTATAACCAATACTTAGTCTCAAGAGTCACAGGGGGTCTTCATGGTCGTGATCGTATGGTAGTAGGATTTACAACTACCTGTGTGCCTATCACCACTAAAGTTGTGAGTTCGAACCCCGTTCATGGCGAGGTGTACTCGATACAACATTAGGTGATAAAGTTTGTCAGTGACTTGCAACAGGTCAGTGGTTTTCTCCGGGTATTCCAGTTTCCTCCACCAATAAAACTGACCACTGTGATATAGCTGAAATATTGTTGAAAGTGGCTTTAAACACCATAAATCAACCAACAATCACAGTGTACAAATTAAAGTATTTAATCTTCTATTTGTCTTTCAGTTATGGAAGTGAAGATAAACTGGTGACCATAATGGGAGTTTTACAAGCTTTAATCTCCTTTGTGTCTGCTTCAAAAGACTCTATTCGTAGCATTGTTGCCGGAGATTTCAGATTTGTTTTCTTCGTACGAGAACATATATATCTTGTAGGAGTATCTAAAGGTTTAGAATCCATGCAACAACTTTTATTACAATTATCTTACATTTATAATCAGATCCTCAGTGTATTGACAATTACTTCATTGCAAAAAATATTTAAACAAAGAAGAAATTATGATTTACGACGAATGTTAAGTGGATCAGAGAAATTTATAGACAATTTGTTAAATTTAATGGACCATGACCCAAGTTTTGTTCTGCAGGCAGTGCGGTGTTTACCGTTAGATGGCCACGTTAGAGACGGTATTGCTCAAATTATCATTCAGCATGCAAGGGTAAAGGTGAGAGAAAATTGTGATTTTAATCCACAGAAAATATATTATATATGTGCATAGTCTTTACATTAAATTAATAAAATTGTAAATTCAGTCCCTGTACGTAATCCAGGGTTAGGGTTATGGTGTTTAACACCACCTTCAACAATATTATTTCATGTATATCATGGCAGTCAGTTTTATTGCTGGAGGAAATCGGAGTACCCCGAGAGTCTTCCTGAATGTTTGCCAAAGATGGAATTAAAATATTTTGAAAACCAATTCTTGCAAGTCCCAACTATAGTTGTTCCAGTTCCATATATTTACCAATGTTAGAACTCAAATATTTAAAGATCAAAGCCTATGAAATTTATTTTCTAGCAAGCATCATACAGTATTAAGGAGTATGATCAAACACTGGTTGTTTCAAAGTCAGAATAATGTGTCTGAGTGAAGCATGGGCTGTTTTTCATTGAAGATGTCAACTAAACCTGTTGCCAGTGTTGGTCTAGTACAAAGCAAACAACATCATCGTCATGTCATCAAGAAAGTACAATGATATAGCTGAAAAATGGCTCTTTTTGGCATCACTCACTCAGTAAAATGAGGATATGGATAAACATAAAACACTATCCATTGTACATCTAAAAACAAAATAAAATATAGAAACAGCATTTATGTGTTATTTGGACTGTTAAAATAGATCTTTTAAGACCATAAAAATGGTCCAGAAAGAAGTTTGATAGCATACATTTTTCTTTGTTTTCTCAGCTATATTTAAAATGTTTACTTTTTTCTCTTTTAATCCACTAATAGTAAAAACAGAATATCACTTTTTGTTTTCTTTCTTTTTTCCTTTCAGGATTTAGTATTTGCAATTATTTTAGCCAATAACCAATTAGTAACGCTGGTACGAATGAAAAAGTATTATCTCCATCCAATGGACCTCCATCTGATCATCAATCTTGTTAATGCTTCCGAGTCTTTCAAAGCTGCCGAGTCGTGGACCCCAATATGTCTACCAAAGTTTGATTCTAGGTAAGTTTTCTCCTCCATTAGGGGCCGTCGTGCTCGTGATCGTATGAAAGTTGGATCTACAACTACCTATGCAATCTGTGCCTATCAGCACTAAAGTTGTTAGTTCGAATCCCGCTCAGTCGAGGTGTACTTGATATAACATTATGTAATAAAGTTTGTCTGACTTACTGCAGGTCAGTGGTTTTCTCTGGGTACTCCGGTTTCCTCCACCAATATAACTGGAATATTGTTGAAAGTGGAGTTAAACACCAAAACCCTAACCCCTCTCCTCCATTAGATACACAACAGAAAATATCTCATATGAATAGGATTAAATATGATTTTATAGAAGATTATTATCTATGTGTAAACTTAGATGCATCACTCAGACTGAATAAAAATCAGAAAGACTTATGTAAAATTTGTGATTGAACTTTTAGGTTTATTCATCGATAAATTCATGCAAAATTGTATTTGATTCTTTTAATCAAATGGATATTAAAGTTCTTTTTGAAAATTAATTTGTACTCGCTGCAAAACAGGATAGAAAAGCTCGCCATAGGATATTTTCCTATATTTATTCTTGAAATGAAAGGATAGTGAAAATGATTCATTTGCAAATAATAAAAAGTCTACAGAAAAAATTGGACACTAATAGACAAATATATATATAATAAAGTAGTAATTTATATAAATATTTTTTTGTTGCAGTGGTTTTCTCCAAGCACACATATCATATTTAGATGAAAGTTGTCAAACATGTATGTTGCTGTTGTCGGTAGATAGAGAGTCATTCTTCATATTGTCAGAATGCAAGAAAAAAATACAGGAGGTATGGATACTTTTATACATACAGCACGCACAGCGCGTTTTAGCAAGAAATCACCTTGGTCAGTGTTTTTTCGCGGTGAAATGTCGGTGATATGTCATAAAATCACCGTAAAATGTCGGTGAAATCACGGTGAAACTTTCACCGCGAAAATTAACAAATTAGGACATAAATGTCGGTGAAATATTTTAATTGCCGGTGACAACACTGCGGCGAAATTCATACGTGTATACACGTACATGTACAAAATGTAACTGTACTTCATATGTTCTTTTGTTTTTTGTTGCTTAGTTTTGCTTTTTTACTATTTCGTACTTTATATTTCAATTTGATACCGGTTTTTTTTTCAGGGATGCCAGCATGGCATACATTTTATTTATAGGATTTATGAGGCTGAGCACGCATCTTGTTTTGCGTATATTATCTAATCCAGGGATATATATAGTAGTCCTACTATATAAATCCTTGTCTAATCCCAACATTTCGATTGGTTTATATCGGTGTTATTTTTTTTAATCACCTGTGTTTTATCAATGTACGGATGTGTCTATTTTTATGTAGTATACACATTGAACTCGGTCACTAAAAGGTCAAATACACAGTTACCTGAGGCTGCAGGATTGATTTAAAAACACACCGAGAATGATTGAAAAAAAAAATCGATGTAATTTTTTATCTAAAGCAAACATGCTTTTTCGTATTTGTATGTCGTTAATCCCCTTGCAAGCCACGTGTTATTTTACCTTTAATAAAAGTTCCATTTCTGATTTGTACACATATTTTTCACGTGAACGAGAATCTAGAAAGTTTTCCACATGCTATCGATCAAAGCGTGCTTTTGGGTATCTAGAAACTTTTGTAACAGGTGAACTTAAGTCACGTGCCAAGTCGACATTAATTGAACACCCGAAAGCAAATTAACTCGGGATACCAAGCTTGCATTCAAAAGATCAAGTTTATTTTAATTAACAAAATAATACAACACAAGCTTATAAATGGTAATGATCACATAATACTAAACGTTTGTACCGGCATTGTTTTCTTAACATAATAGATTAAAACAAAAGCAAATATCAGAATTAAAGAACGAAAAATGATCACATAGCTTGCACACCTGAAAAAGAAAATAAGTATTTGCTCTGAATCATTCATATTATCAAAAATGACAGTCTCAAGAACATGCAAATGTACAAATAAAGGTTAATATCCCATTTCTTTATTTCGCGGCGTTTAATCGTCAATGTCGGTGTTTTATAGTAAATCACCGTGTTCGATTTTTCTCGGACATTTCGCTGTGTCAACACCAACTTTTTTTTTAATTTCTCCGACATTTTCTTGATTTCACCGACGTCGGACCCGAGTGATTTCTTGCTAAATCGCGCTGTGCGTGCTGTACATGACATACGACTACTTATAAAAATTACATGATCAGTTTTACAGTCTTTGGTTTGACCTGACCAGGGCTAGTACCTGCAATCTACAAAAATTACATGATCAGTTTTAGTCTTTGGGACCTGCAATCTACAAAAATTACATGATCAGTTTTAGTCTTTGGTTTGATCTGACCAGGTCTTCTACCCTCAATCTACAACACTTAAGACTAACTATTACACAAATGTGGATCAGTTTATAATGGAATAATCTTTTGCATTTTCAGTGTTTAAACTAAGAAGCTTTTGTAAAGAGTAAATTACCTGAAAATTTTTTTTATTTAAGGGACATTACAAAAAAAAATCCTAGTTAACTTTTATTTTTCCAATCAGTACACATGAATCAAATTTAGATCTATTATTAGAATGTTTATTAAAAAGCTTTTACTATTTCAGAGGTATAAGAGTACCAAAAGTCCTATTTTATTAAAGGATTAAAGATTAACATAGGACCGACCCTATGTGATTTTTTTTTGATTTTTTTTTATTTCAAAAAATGTATAAAAAATACTGAAAATGTAGACTTGATTGAACATAGAAAACATTATTTCTGGTACTTGTTATAGAATATTTAAGTTTTTTGTGGTAAGGCTTGCCCAGTATACAAGAGATATATATCAATGATCTAAAGGTCATTAAATAGACTGTACTTGTACTAGTACTTTGAAATTTCTTGCTTTGTCTAAACATTTGTTATTTCATATGTAGAAAATGACCAATACTTTGACAGAATTAATGTGACTAATGCAATATTTAATAATTTCAGAGATTAATAAAGTACAACGGTTTACAAGCCATCAGTGATTCTTTGATGAAAACAAGCTACAGTTGTCGACAGTGTGGCATTACAGATCTCCGACACTTTCTGTATAAATCACGCAGCATGGCACAGTATACAAGTCCAGAATTAGAGGCTCCTTACCTGTCCAATGAGGAACAAGAACGATTGTTTGGTTTATATCTGTACCTACATAACAGGATTCATACCTCAGTTAGACCGCTGAAAATTCTGTATCATGTCGGCAAACATGAAACATTATTAGGATGGGTATGTATATACACAAAAAAAAAACTTGCCCCAAGGATGGAATGTAAATGATTTTCTTGTATTTTGTTTTAAAGAATGTCCCATTCTTTTCAATCATCTGTTATCTCCACTTTTACAGAATGTGGTAATCAAAACATGGATCTATGAGCCCAGATACCTCATTACCTCATTGCGAGGTGAACTTGATACAGCAGTATGTAATAAAGTTTGTCAGTGACTTGCTTGTTGTCTTCAGGTACTTTGGTTTCCTCCAACAAAAAAACTGGCCACCCTAACCCTAGCCCTTGTTACCTCCATGATTTATTGATTGTAAACTTGTTATTAATATAATATAATTGAAATACTGGTCACTTGATGTTAAACAACAACCAATTAATCAATCAAATTCTCAATAATTTTATTTAGCGATATAAAAGTACAGTAAGGTCACCTCTTCTACAATGAAATGTGTTCTTATTAGAGAGGTGACCTCTCTCGAGGGGGACAATTTATGAATTTACTAGTGTTTTACCGTGTTAGCGCTTTTGAAATCTGATCTGATAAGAGGGATGGCCTTTGGTTGCAGTGGCCTTATAAGAGGGGAACTATTGTACATGTATTTAACTTTTAAATGAAACAAGTCCTGAAGTTAAAATGAATGCTAAATGAATTTCCTTTGTACAGACAAATATCAGTAGTGTAGGGGTATGTAAAACAAATATAATACATATTTCTCATCAATTTTTCAGTAGCATGCTTTTTGCTTACCTACATATCACCTTTGAACTGCTGAAGGCTGATTAAAGTTGATGATTATGACATCTTTATGAATATAGAAGAGATTGAATGCTAGATTTTTTTTTGTAGAAGTGCATGTCAGTCTTCACGCTTAACTTTTTACCTTACAAGCCCACCGGGCCTGTAAGTTCAAATATTTACAGGCCCACCATCAATTCTACAGGCCCGAATTTGAAAACTACATTAATGACCATTAATTCAAACCACCAAAACTCAAAACATGATGATGTACCAAATATTATGTGGACATGTCAATTATGCATTAGGTAAGACCAGAATGCAAGTAAAAAAAAACCAAAAAGACACTTTATTTTGGATTCATGTTTATATTAATCTCCTGAAAATTCTAAAATCATATTGTCAATAGCATCCTCAGTATATTCCATATCATCACTGTCCACCTCCTCCTCCTCATCATCATCATCACAACCAATATTGCTATAAGACTCTTATAACAAAAACGTGTGGTGTCATTACATGTGACATATAATTTGGCGATCATTTTTAATGTGTACACCCCCACCCCCCCCCCCCCTTTTTTTTTTTTTTTAATTATCACTATGCTTTGAATTAATACCACACAAAATGCAAAAAGTCATATTTGTGTAGCCTTCAGCAGAAGAAATATGTATATGCCAATTTGCTCAACGGTCCAACTATATAGATAGCTAGGGAATGCAAATATCACGAACGTATATATTGTCATTATTGTCATATTGACACACAGTCATAAACTGAAGCAAGTAAAGATTGTAATTATTATTTGTTAGACCTCAAATCACAGTGCAACAATGGAACAAAACCACTATTGTTCAAAGTCTATGTTCTAACTGCAGAGGTATTAACGTAGACACAGATCTGTTAGCAACAGTTCTATAAATAGATCGCAATTTATAAACAAAATACCGATCGGATTTGGAAGCGGATCGAAAAAAATCTGAAGTGTCTCCGTGCATTTCAACGAATTTTGAATGACCAACCTTCTCAAATATGAACATATTATATATGAGTACTCAGAATTTATGTCACAGGATTGAGAAACAAAAATCAAAAGTTTGCTTGGTTAAAAATAGTTTCAATCAACATTTCCCATAGCACAGTGTATGATTGCGCCCCCTTTCTCGTGGTGCCATTTTTATTTGATATTGAACGAAATTAAAGTTTCTTTAAACCGAAATGGATTACTTTTCAAGAAAGTCACTTTCAAAATACTTAATGAATACCATAGAATTCAATAAACACGATGTCGATATTTTCATAAATGGCACGTGGCAAAAATACGCGGGCAACATAGGGCGATTCTTCAAAATTACAAGGCTACTTGAACTTCGCTTTTGACCAACGAGAAATCGAAGTCAACCTTCACAAGCAACTACTTCGCCCTCTAACGTGAGTCCTGCTTCTCGTCCTTTTTTAAAAGCTACATGATGGTAAAAATATCAACCAATCAAATTACAAAAAACAGACACACCTAAATTTATTTCGAATATCGGAAATTCAAAGGACTTGTTTGCCTACCCATTTTTTGCATTGACTCTGCAGCAACTGAAAACGGAGAACAATAAACTAAATATCTACAAACAATATCTTATGAAATCAACTTTTGAAACTATATGATTTTTTTTCACAGGCCTGTCGGACTTGTGGAACTACTCTCATTTTATACGCCTGTGTACAATTTCACGCGCCACGGGTTTCGGACTACCGCCTAATTTCGAAGACTGGCATGTTATACAACAATCTCATTCAATACTAAATTCTAATTTGCAATTTTTCCTTGCAACCAGTCCGAGCTTTATTTTTTTCCCTCAAAGTGTTAAGGTTTTGGGTTTTAACTCTACTTTCAACAATATGTCGCTTGAATCGTGGTGCTTATTTTTATTGATGGAGGCAAACCACAGACCTTAAGCAATTTACTGACAATTTTAATTATATCCTGACGCCTCACCATTGATTGAAATTAAACTCGCAACTTTAAATCCAACCATACATGTAATTTCCTTTCTAAAAGTGAGTTCAGTCCTCCTGTTATAGGCCACCCCTTCTGCAATGAAAAGGTGGCATTTTGAGAGAGGTGGCTTCTATTGAAGGGAACAATTTAGTAGTAATTTGCTATCAGTGCATCGGAAATCTTGCCTGATAAGAGGGGTGACCTTTGGTGGGGTGATCTTATTGTAATGTCAAAGAATATTCAGAAATCTTCTCTCTGCCAAAATAAAATCCTGAGAAGTATTTTTTTCTTTCAAATCAATGCAAAGTGATGTCTCTGTCATTTTATTTTTGGTTTTGTTATGAATTCTGCCTGAAGTTATCCCTGAATAAATCTGTTGAAGTTGAATATTAGCAAATATGCTGGTAGTTCTAATTTTAGATTATACAGTGGAACTTGTGCAATCTGACACCTGAGTTTTCCCGACATCCTGTGACATCCGACAAAAATTTATGGTCCCAAAGTATTTCTGTTAACTAAAATAAAACCAGAGTATTCTGCCATCCTGTACAATCCGACACATTTCCCTGGCCCTTTAGTGTGTCGTATTAGACAGATTCCACTGTATATCACTCTCAGTTTATAGGGGAGATACTATAAGTTACACAGTGTGCTAGTGACCCAATACGATATATACAGGGTCAGTAAATTTCATATGGGTGGAATTTACTGACCCTGTATATATCGTATTGGGTCACTAGCACACTAACGAATTATCTTGCTGATTACCTTTGAATGAGGGATTTAAATGTAACTGCATCAAAACTAATAAATATGTAATATTTGTGTTGTGTGTAAGTTATTTATATGTGTCGCTATAACATTGTGGTATGTTACATTGGTCAAGTCATTGAACCAACATTTAGGGACAAACTTACTCGGGTCAATTAATTTTTTATTCTAATATTTTAAAAAATTAATACGTTTGTTTATATTTTCAACGTCTGTTGTCAGGGTGAAACGCGCCGGTGTCTCGTTGTTCAACGTCATCTTTGTTTTGAAAGAAAAAGGGGAGATAACTCTACTGCTAACCGTGTATTAAAAATCTACTGACCATGTATTGAATATACACGGTTTCCACGTGATCACTTTAAACCAATGATATCCCTAGAAGTTTGTAAGAATTAAGATATATCCTTTTCTTTTCTTTCTATTGTCAGTTATTTAGGGAAGATATGTCTTTTTCTTTTCTGTCTATTGTCAGTTATTTAGGGAAGATATGTCTTTTTCTTTTCTGTCTATTGTCAGTTATTTAGGGAAGATATGTCTTTTCTTTTCTGTCTATCAGAAAATCAAAGAAAACTTGATATGCATATTGTGTAAATTAATATTTTTGATAGCCCTTGATCAATTTTAATCATCAATTTATTATAGAATTAAACCTTAAGATTTTCTATGTTTTCTTATTAAGATAATTAATTATAGCGATGTGCAAAATGGTTAATCAGAGCAGTTTGGCAAGAGTTGTCTATTTTATGACTTGCATTGTATAAACAAATGCACAGTACCATGCAAATAGCGACAGGTCGGTGATTTTCTCCGGGTCCTCCGGTTTCCTCCACCAATAAAACTGACCGCCACGATATAACTGAAATATTGTTGAGAGTGGTGTTAAACATCATAAAACCAAACCAAACCTTTATTTACAGTAACAGACCTCTTTAAGAGATTGCTAGTGTTGATATTACTTGAAAGGTAATTCTTATCATGGTATATACCAGTAGATTATTGTAACAATTAGTGGTACAAGAAGTATAAAACCTTATTAATATATATATTGTAGGTTACACAACAGTTTGAATTGTATGCAGTGTTTGGGCCACTGATAACAAAACACACAGCCATTGGAGCAATAAATAAACTTCTTCGCTGGATAAAGAAAGAGGAAACAAGACTATTTATACTCAACTCTGCAACTTTCTGATCATTGTGTTGTGGTATTTTACTGAATGAAAGTGATGGATGTTTTCTGTGATGTATGACTTCTTGTTAATATTTTTATTTATTAAAACATTAATACACCATTTGTAGATTTACTTTATACATAAGTTGAGTCAAGGGATTTTTATTTCCAATACATGCTTGTATAGGGAATTATACGAATAATTGTTTTATTATATTAGGTTTATTTTTGCTTTTGAAAACGAATTTATTGGAAGAAAACGTCGTTAACGCACAATTTTCTCATGTAACGCGTTACAAAATATCTGTATGTCTTTTACATTTTTCTCAGTAAAAACCTAAAAATACGTTTTCCAGACCATTTTTTTTTGTGGAACCGGAAGCAGAGTCAGCGTGCTCTATGACCCCATTAACAATTTCTGATTAAAGCAATGCTTGAAGGAAAAAATCGTTCATGGAAAGAAAAGAACGTAATGCTGAAGGAAAAACATCTGCATGCCAAATAACAAGCTTTATTTCAGCTATGTTCTACAAAATTTTCACAAAAAAAGTATACATATCAAATGTTATTATCTTCAAAAACGAAAAAGTCTTTTCAAAAATGATTTTTTTTATAGCAAGTTAAAAAATATTCCTAAAGGAGTAAGGTTAACAAAATGTCCAGTTAACAAACTGGATTTCGGGGGAAAATTACGATTTCTACGTAAAATTGTAGAAGGTTACCCAATTTGTCCAGTAAACGTTTTTTCTTATCGACGGCAAATTAATGTCGCGCTACTTCTATATTTTTCTATTAAAATTAAAACAAATAAACAACAACTAAAAAAAAGCGAAGCTAAAAGCAAACAAACGATATCAAAACTTGAAAAACAACAAACAAAAGAGCGAAAACAAAATGCAAAAATATACCAAACCTGAAAAAATAACGATGTGTTTCCACTTACTCAAGCGACCCTAATTAAAAATGAATTCATGACCTTAATTTTTGTGCGTGTCATTTTTGAACAAGCATTGCAAAAAAGAATGTGTGCATTGTAGAAACTATAATTATATAACAGTTAAAAAAAAAATCGCGAAATATAATTGATTTGTATGAAAATTAAAAATGTGAACTGAATTATTTTAACTATAATTTCATTAGATTATACATAAGATACTACGAGAAATTTTCAAGAATACAATGTATACAATCAATCAATAAACAAACAGAATATGATAATCTCGTTTTAGAGCAAGATATACTTTCAAAGAAAAAATGATAAAGTACAGTCACATAACATAAACAATAAATAAATACAAAAAGGGAATACAAACACAATAAATAAGCAAACAAACAAACATTGAAATAAACACCTAAAGGAAAACACCAACAACACAAATATATACAAGCAGGGCCAAAATAAAATAAAAATCAATAAAAACAACAAGATGAACTGTGAGCTAATGCTCACCTATGATACCCCCGCTCTTCGGCAAACAGGAAGTAGGAATCTGACGGGTCAAAAAACCCTTCCCACAATATGGGATACCTATATGAAGCTTGTGACCAAACATCAGATTTCTGTCATCAATAGTTGCTGAGAAAAATGTGACGAAAAATGTGCATATACAAATGTATGTTAAATGTGTATAAAAATCAACAAAATCGGCAAACAGGAAGTAGGAATCTGATGGGTCTAAAAATGCTACCCACAATATGGTATACCTATATGATGCTTATGACCAAATATCAGATTTCTGCCATCAACAGTTACTGAGAAAAATGCGACGAAAAATATCTTGGAAGGACGGACAGAGGTAAAACAGTATACCCCCGTCCCCCTTTGGGGAGCGGGGGTATAAAAAGTGAAATTCCGAAATAAAGAACAATACATCAAAACACACCCACACCACCTCCATCCTTACCAAACCCACGGTATGCAAACACAAATAAGGAAGAAGAAAAAAATGAAAATGAAGACGCTCAACGTTAATTATGTGTAATGTCAAGTGTTGCCAACATCGCGCGTAACATCTATGCAATCAGTACCTATCACCACTAACGTTGTGAGTTCGAATCCCACTCAGGCGATACAACATCATGTGATCAAGTTTGTCAGTGACTTGCGACCGGTCGGTGGTTTTCTCCAGGTACTCAGGTTTCCTCCATCAAACAAGACTGCCACGATATAACTGAAATATTGTTGAAAGTGGCATTAAACACCATAAACCAAATGCAGTGAATTAATAATTAGCTGTTGGGGAAAGAGCCTTTGCCTTTCTATTGGAAATATTCAATTGGAACACTGTATTTAAAAAACGACTGAATATTTTATTTCAAACAGTAAATCTATAAATTTCTTGTTTCGGAGCTTTTGGTTTATCGTAGACCACGTTTGGTTTAAAAGGCCTAATTTTCTTCCCATGATATCCTGTTTTCTTTTTCTTTAATCCACTTCTTGGTCTAATTCCTAACCATCTTTTCCGCCATGCTGATCCGATTGGTATTGAACCGTGTTCTTCATTTGAAACCTTTCCAACGCTTGCCATGCACATCTGTGATACAGTCATTTCCCTCTTGGATGGCATTCTAACAACACACTGGTTTCCTATTTTTCGCACTAATTCTGCATATGAACCACCAGATCTAGCGATTGACCCACCTTTTCCAGGAAATTTTTCAACGTTATGGACTATTGTATTTATAGCTAACGCTCCCAGCGGATATGAATCTCCTTCGCTTGGTTTGACTGAAAGAAACGAGGATAACAAAACATTGTACTATTAATATTAAACAAAACCCAATTTAATGTTATCAGTCTTATCATAGGCCATTTAATATCAATTTGAACCTCAGTGCCTACCACCACTAAAGTTGTGAGTTTAAACCCTGTTCATGGCGAGTTGTACTTGATACAACATTTAAGAATTGAATGCATTCTTTTGAAGTTTCATTGGGGTATGAAAGCGTTGACTGAAGTACATTTTCAATGAAGCTACCGCGCTTCATGTTGAAAATGTAGTTCGATCAACGCTTTCATACCCCAATGAAACTTCAAAAGAATGCATTCAATTCTTATAATTATATTTAAATCACACCAAAATTTAATATAGTTGAATTTTTCGTGTGTTAGATTATTTGCTACGCCATTGATTGTTTACATCTGACGTCGTCATAGAGGCACGTGCAAGTTTGGATTTGAATTTCATTGGGATGTGAAACATCTCTTATAATCATGTGACCACTTCATAACCAATCATATTGTAACATTTCAATGAAAAACGGAAGTAATGTAATTATTATGTGTTAAAGTTTTTCCGTGACTTGCAACATGTTGGTGGTTTTCTCCATCAATAAAACTGACCGCCACGATATAACTGAAATATTATTGAAAGTTGCATTAAACACCATAAACCAACCAATCCATTCATAGGCGACATATGGTAAGAGACAGCTTTACTATCTTGAGTGGTGTCCCTTAAGATAGTGTTGACTTCAGCTCTCTTTTTTCAAACATTAATGTACAGAACTTTCAACCTCTTTCTATTTTAAACATTATTTCATTTTGTTATTTTCTGTGAAAGATTTGGACTGAGACTTTTATGTAAAAAACGTTATCCATTTTTCTGAAAGAGATTTTCCTAAGGAATTCATTGAAGAGAGAAAAAATCATAAAAATCAGATGAACAATAAACTCTTCACATACAAAAAAGCAGAAATACCTATTTTTGCATGTTAGGGCCTCTTGTTTGAAAAAGGGAATGACTACAATACCCAGGATCTTTGTTAAAAATTAATCAGTCAACTAGAACGTATATGAATAACACAGCAGGTGTCTTATAAGAAGCAGGAACTGCTTCCTCTTCACCTGGGTTCACTTTTTCTTGTCCTGTCATAGAAAACTTCATATGAATTTAACCTCTTTTAAGAGATCACCTGTCTTAAAAGACCACTATTCTTTGTCCCAATGTTGACCTCTGAATACAGGTTTGACTACTAAACATGACAAAGCTAACATGGGTAACTTATATTAACTTCACTAACCAGTAAACTCTGGAATCACACAGGAAGTGGTGATGAGATCACCAGCTTTCATATTTTCTGTAGCAATAATAAATCTTTTTCTGTTTCCACCGGCAACAGCTGCTATGTGTGCAGAACGACAAGGGTCAAATCTAACATATATCACTCTCTCGTAACGTGGCTGTCTATCTCCAAGATCGTCTCGTACATCATCAACAATTCTTATTCTCCTTGTATGTCCACCTGCCCTCCTGTGGTTCCATATTCTTCCTATTTTAAAATATTTATTTCCATTATTTTATATTCACGAGAAGGAGTATGGAAGTCAATAAAACGAACATGAGAGAAAATCCCCTTTAAACATTTGTAAAACGAACATGAGAGAAAATCCCCTTTTACATCTGTAAAACGAACATGAGAGAAAATCCCCTTTTACATTTGTAAAACAAACATGAGAGAAAATCCCCTTTTACATCTGTAAAACGAACATGAGAGAAAATCCCCTTTTACATTTGTAAAACAAACATGAGAAAAGAAACTGCTTTTTTATATTCTTCCATCTCAAATTCACAGCAAGTTTTTTAAAGAAAGTAAGATAAAACTGATACAGTAGTCCCCCACTCCCACCAAAGACCACCCCTCTAATAATGCCAGATGTCAGATGGACTGGGATAGAAATATACTACTAATTTGTCCCTCTTATGAGGTCATTTTTTCATTGCAGAAGAGGTAGCCTATTAAGAGGGGGCTACTGTACCATGAATTTGAAGTTAAGAATGAAATGATTGATTCCTATTTTATAGTTACACAGTACATGCACACTAGGTCTGGTATTTATATATACTGTACCTAGATAAGATATATATATATATATATATATTTCACTTTGGTTATGATTATATGTATATTATAGTTACAGGGGCTGCTGTGGACATGATTTGGATTTATAACTACCTATCCAATCAGTGCCTATCACCACTCAAGTTGTGAGTTCGAACCTCATTCATCGCGAGGTGTAGATACAAAAATGTACAACATTATGTGATAAAGTTTGTTAGTAACTTACGGCTTTTTCCACCAATAAAACGTCACGGTATAACTGAAATATTGTTGAAAGTGGCGTTTAACACCATAAACCAACCTATATAGTTATCATGTATTTGAGTTTGTAATTTATTGTCTCCCTTTGTTTAGGATATCACATTATACAGAAAGATAACGACGACAATAATTTAACGACATCAGAGGACCCTAAAATATACATTTATCCGATTCATTAAATACAAAACTAAAAATGGGAATAATTATGAAAAGAAAGTTTTGACAGTGATGGTCAACAATGCCACCAGTATCAACAAAACAAACAACTATTTCTCACCTCCTATAATTGAATGCAAGAAAGACTATATACCATTGGAAATCCCGGATCTGGCTTTGGACAGGCATGCAAATGTGGCAGGGTAAAACCACTTAATGGAATCCCAGTCCTCCCCCAATTATTATACTAATACCTTCAACTTGTATTAATTCATGGGAAAATATGTCAAGTCATAATTATCTTATTTCACCAGTTCACAAAAATGTTGACATGATATTCTAATAAAGATTGTGCCAAACATGTTTTCTTAAATTACAACCCTAACCCAACACAACTGCAAAATCATAATAAATTGTGAAGATTGATAACAACCAGAGGCTTCTAAGAGCCTGTATCACTCACCTGGTTTACTAATAAGTTCCCCCCCCCCCTCCTTTTCCATTTTTTTTTTTAATTCTCTGCATATTAACTGTACTAATCTATGAAAATAATTGGGAAGAGGGAAAGTAGTATTTGGCCCCCATTGTCCCCTATATCACAAATGTGTGGGGTTAAAAAACCATAAAATCAAACTTTGGTCGTCATTTTGTCCATTTTAGTAAGAACACCCCCCCCAAAAAAAAGTAGTTTTAGAGATGATTGTTATGTGAAAAGTTATAGAGAACGACGACAGGTGCCAAGTCATGGAAAAAGCCCACATGACAATTCGGGTCAGGAGAGCTTAGAATCAAAGTTGTTTATAAATTTTGGTTACCTGGTATTTGTATATCACATTCTTGTTTATTTCCCCAGTGGCAATTATACATACCATCATTATGATCATGGGGGCCATCGTGGTTTTGATCATATTGGTAGTTGGATTTATAACTACCTATGCAATCAGTGTCTAACACCACTAACTAAAGTTTGAACCCCACTCAGGCGAGGTGTACTCGATACCACATTATGTGATAAAGTTTGTCAGTGACTTGCAACAGCAGGTCTGTGGTTTTCTCTGGGTACTCCGGTTTCCTCCCTCAATAAAACTGACTGCCATGATATAACTGAAATATTGTTGAAAGTGGTGCTAAACACCATAAACCAACCAACCATCCATTATGATCATGTGTACAGTATATTTTTATAATATTTTCTGGTTCAACAAAACCTAGTCAGGTTGACCTATAACATATTTACTTCATAAATAACATTTTTCTTAGTTTTAAACATTACCATCTGGTCCCCTGCCTCCTGTTCTGTGTGCTTTTAGAGCTTTAAGTGGATTGTGTGTTATTTTTTCCTGGGGTACCAGAATAGGTACATATTTGAACGTTCCCTTGCTATACCTAGTGTTTGATACAGCTGTTGTATGTAAGGCACATCTGAAAATAGATACATTGTCATTACTTCACTTGAAATCTTGTGTAACAGCTATAAATTTTGATGTCTGCTTTGTACAAGACCATTACGCTTAGTTGGATTTTAATAGAGCTAGCACACTAAAACAATAGTCTGCAGGTAGATATGTTGTTTTTTTTTTTTTTTTTTCTCAACTGCAAAATACATCAATACAGAATAGAGTACAATAATATAATAACATATAAAACATCATACAATCTATATAGTAAAGTACAATTAAATCTTCTTACAATCTTTTCCAATATATAATCATATGTATATTGCAGTGGAGTTTTTTTTTTTTTTAGAATATAAAAGATGAGAAAAGGGGTATTTTGCTGAGTTTAAAATTGTTTACTATTGATATATGTGATAAATATTTTTTTTGTATAATTAGGAAAAAAAGTAGATAAGAATTTTAGTGTATTTTTAAAAAGAAAAAAAAAGACATTGAGAAGATGAGATTGTACTTTATATTGGCATTTATATGTAAAACTTTTATGGTCTGGCCTGGTGCAAACAATCAATTGGACTATAACACTGTACCAGGTATACAAAAATATTATTTGGATGGATCAAACATTCATATTGTTTTAATTATCCTGCAATGAGTATACTATAAAGTATACTATAGTATAGTAAATATAAACAAGAAAAGTATATTTAGATAGACTATATCAGTTAGTATTTAGTGGAATCTCTATGGAAAGGGAATATACATAAGAATAAAAACTATGTCAACAATACTCAAACAGTTTTTCAAAAGTACTCCAATGTAATTGAAATTCTGCAATTCTTTGATTTCGGACAGCAATAATTTTTTCAGTTTTATATAAATTTATCAAACAGGCTTTAAGCGAAAGAAAGGATAATTTTTTCTTCAGACATCTGTTTGTATATATATATAGTATTTTATGTTTAGTAAAATGGCATTGCATACATCATCTTTATATACTTTATCAACATCCCCAAAAATTAGTCTTCTTTAAAAATGTTTGTTTTATGTCTTTGTCACCGAACCAAGAATTTACTTGCCCAGGTAGATATGTTGCTCCACTTGGACACATTATCCTGAGGACATAAAATAAGTATGCCTTTTAACCTTCATATTGTTTGGCTTTTTTCATCAAATTTTTAAGTTAAGGGGGCATAACTCACATAACTCATAAATGGCAAAAGCAAATGGAACCAATTTTACCCAAATGTTTGCTCTAGTACCCTAGCAAATTACATATCACATTTCACATCTCAACTACCATACATGATATACAATTACATTAACAAAAATAATCAGACACCTTTCATGGTTGTTGTGGAATGAAGGTCAAGCAAGAAATCTGGAAGTGCAAAAACAAATAATTTTCATGAGACAGTCATGATCAGTTACCAATTGATATATTTGACCTACCGGTATAAGAAAAATGAATACAAAAATATACATGCCCACAACAATTTTCCTCTGACATAATTCCTTCAAATGACCAATGACAGACATACCCCGGTACTTACATGTACGTGTATCTGGTCGACAGAACATTCTAGGGGTTGTCACGGTCGTGATCGTATGATAGTTGGATTTACAACTACCTATGCAATCCGTGCCTATCACCACTAAAGTTGTGAGTTCAAATCCCATTCATGGCAAGGTGTATTCGATACATTATGTGAAAAAGTTTGTCAGTGACTTGCGACAGTTCTGTGGTTTTCTCCGGGTACTCCTATTTCCTTCACCAATAAAACTGACCACGACGATATAACTAAAATATTGCTGAGTGGCATTAAAAACCATAAACCAAAACTAAACCAATATATATATATATAAACGTCTGAAAAAGTAGCCAACGTATGAACCTACGGGATGTTGGATCGAAAACAATTGTTAACAATTCTGTGCAAACAAACAAAAATGATAAATAATGTCTAAAATGTTAGCACAACGATATCAAAAAAAGATGTTAAAATGATGAAGCTTGTCGGTCAAGCGAAATATCCGTCGATTTAATTATAATTATAGTCTTTTTGTAGACTTATACATATGTAGTTATTTTAACATCTTTTTTTGATATCGTTGTGCTAACATTTTAGACGTTTATATATATATATATAATATATAGAAGTCTAGAAGATTGTGCAACGATACCGATAAAGATGTTACAAAAAATATATTGACAAAATTTTCGATCAACAAATGACCTTCCTCAGTGTCTATCAAAGTTAGACTGAGTTTGTAAAGATAAGATGGTATAATTACAACTCACTAAATAGTCAGGTGACAAAGTGTGACGTATTAAAAATCTTTAACTCCCTCATTTGACTGTAAAGATATGATGGTATAATTGTCACCTGGTAAAGTGTGACGCATTTGAGAATGCTAAGGATAATCGTTAATAAAAGGTGGTGAGCACAAATCTTTAACTTTGTGACAGTAGTAAAATATTCGTTAACTATAGATACAAAAAAAGCTGTATTTTATGTGCAAGGAGTGTGGGATTCTCCAAAGCAATGTGATTATGAAAAGAAATTTTAAACAATAATAGTCTACAATTCCAACAATATCAACGAAATAAACAACTATCTCAAGCTCTCACTTAAAATCACTGAACACAAAAATACCCAAGAGATATGCCTACTTGTGTACTAGTATGTTGTATTAGATTCATGTGGCACAATCAGAGGACACACCTAGGGGTCCCCAGCAGAGAAACTAAGTCACATTTCCATATCCCAGGTTTTCTCTCATGTCATGTGTCACAAAATAACGACTTATCATGTTAGATGAAGAATGTCAATAAAACAGTAAAACTTTACCTTCACTTCTGAGTTTAAGATTTCTTTCTAGTTCCCTTAGGGGGAATCATCGTATCACCTGTGCAATCAGTTTCTATCACTACTAAATTTGTGAGTTCGAATCCCACTCATGCCGAGGTGCACTCGATACAACATTATGTGATAAAGTTGGTCAGTGACTTGCAGCAGGTAGGTGGTTCTCTTCGGTTTCCTCCACCAATAAAACTGACTGCCACGATATAACTGAAATATTGTTGAAAGTGGTGTAAAATCACATTCCGGTGTCCAATACGGTGTTGATAAACTATGAATATTTTATTAATCATGGACATTTTCAAATGTATAGACACTAAAATGTGATTTCTATATAGACGTATTCTTCATAAAGGCCTGATGGGCGAAAAACTGGATAGAGAGCAAGAATATTGAACATTTATTACACTAGTTTCCCTCTTTGGAAGAAAAAAAGAATTGAACTAGTAAGAAATCTATGGATTAAATAAATAAGTAATACTCATAGCATAATGTGACTCAATTATTTCATACAAATGGATTAACAAAATCATATGTCAGCAAAACATTATAATGGTTTTTCCAGCAAAATAAAAAAAAAATCCAGTACAATCAAACCTGCACATGTGGTTAGATTTATTCAGCAGTCCCATAATAAAAGGTCACCTTTTTCTTGTCATCTCATAAAAAAATTCATATCAATTAAGCCTCTTTTAAGATATCAACTGTCTTAGAAGACCATTTTTTCTTTGATTTAACTATTTGTACAGTACAATGTACTGGTATTTGTAAATTGATTTCCTGTGATAAGCAAAGTCAAAAAATAATCAGCAATTCTTTTTCACTCATAAAAAAATATCAAAATGTTCTATGACACCTTTTTTTCAAATCCATATTGGCATATAACAAATTGTATCACACTGTCACTAAGTCCTAATATCTAGTTACACCTTTTTTTTAAATAAGTTTGTACAGTTCACTACATTGTTTACATTTGAAGCATTACTTCTTCTGTTTATTTTTTATTAGCTTTTAAAAAAGGTTCTTTGAACAAATCGTGGACTCTCTTCGCTTTCTGAGGTCCAAATCCAGGACAAAATGACAGATCTTCTTGACTGGCTTCAGCTACGTTTTTCATGGATCCAAAAGTTGAAATCAATGTTGCCACATCAGTTTTGTTGACAGATTTTATATTAGTCAAACAATCAGTCATTTTAGCCATAAAATTTTGATCAGTTTTTTCCATGATTGCATCTGGAGGTTTGTTTTCGTATACCTTGTAAGTTTCCAAATAGCGTCCAGCTTCCTCCGTAGAAAAAGCTAAGATCAAAGTACAATCTGCTAATATACATATTTTAGCCAGTTCCTTTAATAAATGATGTGGTTCCTTTATATCAATTTGTACTAATAACACTCGTAATTCATAACTTCTACCAAGTTGCTTCAGTCGGTCGTGGATATAATTTGGATTGAGTTGATGGTAACGCAGACTTAGATATAACGCACATGTTGTCTGGCCCATGACATAATCTGGCATTATGTCACCAAATTCCCATGTAATATTGTGTACAAATTTTAATATTGGATTTCCTCTTTGTCTAGGATTAACTAATAATGAATTTGTTTTCCCTGGTATTGCAAGTTTTGGTGCATCCTTTTGTCCAGCAGCAGATTTTTCTTCAGCTACACTTTTAACTGTTAAATCTGTTTTTGCTGTATTGCCATCTGCAATTAGTTTTGAAGCTGCATAGTTTTCAGTCGATGAAGAAGATTTCTCATCTGTGTCATTGAAAGGTTTTTCACTAGTTTGCTTTGACCCTGTTGATGTTGACTTTTGAAAGACAAAATCACTTTGCTGAGTTGATTTGCTTGAAACTGAAGACTTGGTTATCTCCCTTGTAATAGTTGTTTCTGTTTCATCAAGTTTCTGTTTCTTAGTTTTAACTTCATCTGCCACACCAAGCTTTTGCTGTTCACGGTAGTTTTTGAAAATATCAGTTGATTTGAAATTTTCTCCCACATTCTTATAGTTTTCTTCAATTTGAGAGGCAGTCGGAATTTTAAATCTTCTTTTCTCTGCCATTGTGGTGTGTCTCTTGTTCTTTTAACTACAGTATTAAAAATTCTTCTTTTAGATAAAAAAATGCATCAATAAACTAGTGCTTTCTTCTACAAATGTACATGTAGCTATATATCAAAAATTATTCTTTTGTTTTATACCCAACTTCAAAAATAAAATGAACATATATATGTACATACAATACAGTAATTATAATATATAATTCACCCAATTCACTGTACTTCTATAAATCTACATTTGTACTTCTCAGGGCTCCCACTACTTTGAAATCAGAGGGAGAAGTGACTTCTCTTTCAGGTGCTGACAAAAGAGAAGTGAGAGACAACAGGGAGAAGTCAAAATATTTCTCTAATTGTACCACTTTTCACATTCGCAGGGCATTATCGTGGCATTCGTATGTTATAATGTACTTGTTATGCATTAAGGTATATTCAGTAGTTGTTTAATTCCTTGTTTTTGTTATCATTTTTCTGATTTACATACATTGTGTGTCCTTGTATTTTTGTTTTTGTTTGTTTGTATTAAATAAACCCTTTTCAGATTCTTTGTTTTGTCTTGCAGATGATAAAGGCACATATATGATAGTCAACTATTGTCCAATAAATAATAAATAAACAAGATATGATTATAATCTAACGATTATGAAGTCTCCCAAACCGGCCACTGACAACAGTTTAAATGAACACTTTGCATTGTGACAAATTCTGAGCTTGATTTTTGCAGTATTGTGGTGGCCATTTTGAAAATGGAGACCGGTAGAAATTTTGCAATGTTGGGAATCAATTCCGGACATCATAATCTACCAACATATGAAATTTCGTTGAAATCGAACAATGTTGAATTTGTGCAGTATTGTGGTGGCCATTTTAAAAATGGCGATCGGTAGAAATTTTTCAATGTCAGGAATCAATTCGGGACATCATTATCTACCCACATATCAAATTTTGATGATATCGGACAATGTTGAATTTTTGCGGTATTGTGGTGGCCATTTTGAAAATGGCGGCCGGTAGAAATTTTTCAATGTCAGGAATCAATTCGGGACATCATTATCTACCCACATATCAAATTTTGATGATATCGGACAATGTTGAATTTTTACCCCCCATTTTTATGCCGTGTTTTGGCAGCCATTTTGAAAATGGCAGACATCTTGAAAATTTTGAAAACGCGGAATTGCTCCTCTAATGGTGACCTATCACTATGTCAAATTTTATGTCTCTATCATTATCCAGTTAGAAGTTATCAACATTAATGTACACAATTTTAAGTTTCCCATAGGATTCTATAGTAACCCCCACCCCCTTTGAACCCCCAAAAATATGGCTTTGACCCCCTTTACCACAAATCTGAAAACTTTAGGATCAACTAGAAACATATATCTATAACTCCACCAATTTCATGAAATTCTGTCCTGTAGTTCCTGAGATCTGCCGTGGACAAGTTCATGGTCCACGGAAAGAAAGGAGAAAGAGAATAAGAATAAGAATAAGAATAATAATAATAATAAAAATAACAATAAGAAACGGAGCAAAAACAACTTTGTTTGGGAGACTTAATAAAATTGATTAATGAATTTTATCACAAGCTGTGAAATTGCTAATTATTTAATCAAATTTTAATGAGTGTATATCATTTACATTGCTTCTCTTTAATCACTGATTGATATTAATTAAGAAACTAATCATAACCACAAAGTTAACAATCCCTTTGGATAGCCGCCATCAAACCCCAAATAAATGAAATGAAATAATACAGACGTTATTTTCCCCGAGTACGGATCCGTAGTACAGTTTTTATATTCGTAACTGTTTCGAATACGTTCCTTTACAATGGCGGTTTGAAAAACGGAAATTTTGTAGTAAAAATATACCGATGTTTTACTGTTAAAACAGTTAAAATTAGCAACTTGGTAAAATTACAGGGCGACTTCCACTTCTCTTTTGGCACTAGTACAAAGCGAAGTCAGTGAGCAGCCACAAGGCGACTTCTTCGCCCGAATCGCCCTCCAACGTGAGCCCTGACTTCTACAGTATTTGTACCAAAATAACATTTCATTATAAAATACAATATGAATTCTATATTTATAAATATTTATATATCTATATATACATTTTGTAAATATGCCATTATGGTTCATCATAACCAATTTTCTATAATAATTCAGTAAAAGATCTGATATTTATACTGAATACAGTCACAACTATGTGTCACAATTTACTGTTCAATGACTATTAATGTAAATGTCATGTAATGTATATAAACTTATTCTTACAAATATCATGTGTACCTAGTGTAATATTAGCTGTACATTTTTATCTCTTTTCACAAACATGTGATTTGCCAAAGGTCTACGTAAACCCAACATAATTTTGATATAGACCTAGTCCATATATTTACCTATTAATTGTGTTTCTGTTATTGATTATAACAACGACAATAGGCTTTATTATAGCTATGATGTAAACAATGTAACAATTCAAGTATGTTTGTGTAGCAGACTGTATCAACAAACTTCTTGATAATGCATGGACATTGACTGAATGCTAGACACTTCGGCACCGGGACAATTCGGCACCAGGACACTTCGGCACCTGTGGGAGACATTTCGGCACCAAGACAGTTTGGCACCCGGACAATTCGGCACTTGTGTTTTTTTCTTTGATTGTTATCGTATGTATTTTACCAGTCTTTTTTTTCTTAGTCTTGTTTCGATCTTTTTGATAAGTCTGTTACTCTTTCATGTCAATTTTATGGTCTGGTGAGTATTATTCAGGACTATGTTGGATGGGTATCATTGTACATGCATTAATAAATATTAGGCAGTAATAATGAAACATAAATTTATTTTTATTCATTTTAATATATCAAGAGATCAACGATAACAATTTAACAGATATATGATAATGTGAGCGTTTACATTTGTAGTCGGTACAGTTATCATATACAAATGTACATTTCACAGATTTTAAGTTTATGCTTCTTCTAGACTAATTTATTAATATAATATTAATATGATTCTAGGCTTTTATTCAAAATTTTCTCAAACACAAGCTGTCAACATTTGATCACTGCTTTTGATCTTAATTAATTTAATAATGGCTTCTTTTAAAGAATATTTAAATAAATTATGTTTTGATTGCATTTAAATGATCATTGATGTTTTTTTTAAATTTTCGTTGATTTTATTTTAAAAAGGGTAATCACGTTTGTTTGAAAGAAAATGCGGTGCTGATTTGACCCTTTTTTCCAACGGTGCCAAACTGTCTTTTTCAACGGGTGCCGAACTGTCTTTTTCAACAGGTGCCGAACTGTCTTGTTTCCACATTGACTTTGTCATGTGTATTTCACTTTTCAGTTTTCACATGTCATTGACATAGAAAATGCACCAAATAAAATAAAGAAAGGCAAAGTTATTTTCAATCTCATTATTTACAAATATTTATATCCATGAGCTACTATCCATTACTAATAGAAAAAAATCTTGGGTGGTTTGGCCTCTACACAGTACAAAATTGTCAAAAACCAGTTGAGGGTCATTTGACAATTGTTCTCTAATTGTTATTAGGAGGAATATGAAAAAGAACTCATCATTCATTTCATCTGTCCCTCTTGTTTAAAATCTTGATGGAACGTTCTAATAATAACAACCTTTCAATAACTGAAAGTGAGTCTTTAAAATGCTGACATAGGCTTGTTACAAAATTTCTTCCAAGCACATTCATTTTCCATGCACATTAAAATGTTCATCCAATATTTCGTGATTTTTGGAATTCCTCTAGACTTTTCTTATTCCTATTTCTGTTTATGTTTTATGAACACTTTACTATACACATGTTATTTTATTGTTTTGCTATTTTGTTCAGGTAAATACAGAAAGTATGAGTTATATGAGTTATATATTTTAATTTCATATTTTCTACGATTTGAATTTGAACAAATCTTACAAAATACCATAAATAAATATTTCAAGTTATCTGAATATTTTCATAGCCGTGCCGGTGTCTTATAATTATTAGCTATTTTTTTGACGTTCGGAACTAGATTTTCGTAAACCGCAAAGGTGTTCCAAATGATAGCCATGAAAATTAGCTACCTTAATAATACATTAAAAATACTATTCCAGTTATTCCCCTTTTATCATGTTTTGATAGATTCTTGGTAATTAGTATTTTTGAGCGAAAAAAGGGGGGTAGATGTAGGCGAGGAAATCTATTTAATTAGATAGATTTATCCCAGAAATGGATAGCAAACTCCTAATCATTCATTTACATCAAGGATTTATATATATAGGGAGTGGATGTGGTCGAGTGGTCTAGGGCGCTGGACGTAAAAGGCTAAGCGAATGGTGCTGCAGTGTATCAGTGGTGTGGGTTCAAATCCTGTCGAGGGAAGAAAAAAATTTGACAGCTCTAAAATCGAATTCTAACACTGTCTGATTTAATTTTCAGACGTATATATTATATAAATATCAGGGGCGGATCCAGGGGGGGAGGGGGGGCGCGCGCGCCCCCCTAAAATTGGAAAAAAAAATATTTGTTGGCGTAAAATCGTGATTTTTCACACGAAACACCCAAACAAATTTCGCGCCTCCCTCCGCAATTGGAAGAAATATGATTTTTTGGCGTAAAATCGTTATTTTTCACACGAAATACCCAAAAAAAAAATCGCGCCTCCCTCCGCTCGGCGCAATTTTTTTAAGTGCGGCCCCCCCCCCCTAACTTGAAATCCTGGATCCGCCCCTGTATATATATAAATCCTTATTTACATGGAGCAAAATCTGGATGAAAATAAGTTATTTCGATATAAAATGATTGATTGATTGATTGATTGATTGATTGATTGATTGATTGATTGATTGATTGATTGATTGATTGATTGATTGATTGATTGATTGATTGATTGATTGATTGATTGATTGATTGATTGATTGATTGATTGATTGATTGATTGATTGATTGATTGATTGATTGATTGATTGGTTGGTGTTTAACGTCCAGCGAGCAATTTTTCAGCTATATTCAGGACGAGAACATTTAAAAATTTAAACGCCACGGGACTCGAAACAAGGAAAGGTGATGGGTAGGGACGGATAATTTAGCCAGTGCAACAGATCTCGTATGGACCACTCATCATAATGAGCTGCTACACTGGGTTCTTTAACGTGCGAAGAGGGTGGCAATCTCTCAACACGGGACCTCGGTTTTATTTACGTCTCGTCCGAAGGACGGGTTGGTTGTGAATTTATACATCCCGCACAACCGACGGACGCCCCTTCAAGCCGAAGAAACTCGGTCCCATTTCTATACCCCGAAGTCTAATAATATCTAAAAAAAATATATATATATTTATAGTGACATGAACAAGTTTCTAAATATCAATCACCATATTATTTATCTGTACATAATGCATTTTCTGCTTTGCATATACATGTATACAAAAATGTGTATATCTATTCCAAAGAAATAAGACGCTTAGTTATAACAAGCAATAACGCTCCTGTGGTAAAATAGTTAAGAGTACTCGCATCACGTGCGGTAGATCGTGGTTTCGATCAACGATCTGATCAAACCAAAGACTATGCAATTTATATTGGCACATGGCGTAAGAGAATAAAGGCAAAGACTAGTTGACTCGTAGTCAGCATAATTCCTTCATTACATGGGATAGGAGTCATGAAGTTTTCCATGAATATAAGCTACCTTGCATCTGTCCAGTGTATGACATAAGTTTCAAAGTGTTATCCATGAAAATAAACTACCTTGCACCATTCAAACATAAGCATAAGCATCTGAAGCTTGTCCATGAAAACTAGCTACTCGACCTTTCTTCATTGCATGGAATAGGAGTCATGACGTTTTCCATGAAAATATGCTACCTTACATCTGTTCATTGTATGACACAGGTTTCAAAGTGTTATCCATGAAAATAAACTACTTTGCACCATTCAAACATAAGCATAAGCATCAGAAGTTTACTCATGAAAATTAGCTACCTCACATTCCTTCATTGCATGGGATGGGAGTCATGACGTTTTCCATGAAAATAAGCTACCTTACATCTGTTCAATGTATGACACAGGTTTCAAAGTGTTATCCATGAAAATAAAATACTTCGCACCATTCAAACATAAGCATAAGCATCAGAAGCTTGCCCATGAAAATTAGCTACCTCGCATTCCTTTGTTGCATGGGATAGGAGTCATGACGTTTTCCATAAAAATAAGCTACCTTACATCTGTTCAATGTATGACACAGGTTTCAAAGTGTTATCCATGAAAATAAACTACCTTACACCATTCAAACATAAGCATAAACATCAGAAGTTTGCCCATGAAAATTAGCTACCTCGCATTCCTTCGTTGCATGGTCCATGAAAATTAGCTACCTGACCTTTCTAAAAAAATATTCTGATTCCCAATGTTGCTGAAAAATATATTCTGATTTTGGTGGAGGAAAAAAAAATCTGATTCAGAGTTTTTGTCATATAACCTAATGTTGAATTCTGGAGAAAAAAAAATATTTTAACTCTCGCGTTGTCCAAAAAAAAAATTCTGAACGAAATAAAAAAACCATAACCCCCCCTCCCCCCCTGCAAGTTAAATGATCGGTCCCTAACCATTGTTATTGTTCAAAGGTGCCTAGCTTTTAAGAAAGGGCTCAGCAGATCACTAGATTTAGATTAAATTGTTAACTATATAACATTTGGATCGGACACAAGTTATTCCAGCTAACAAAGGTCCTCTACAAGATCACTACAAGAGAGATCACTTGACATAGGCAGAGCCTTAAAAAGCGTAAATTTAATTCAGAGCTCACTAGACTGCAGACCAAATGTTGAACAATTCAACCACCAGTGTTTTGAGAGGAGTGCTAAAATATGTGAACCGCTAGACATAGAGGTTAAAAAACCTAGAATATGCGGGAGACAAATATTGAGAGATAATGTTGAAGCAGAGAGTCCGGAAGACTACTTTAGGAAGTCAATAACTGTACCTTTTCTCTACTGTACGCTAAATGAAATGAAAACAAGGTTTACCGACCTACACGCCAGAACCGCTTTGGGACTACAGTTGGTTCCATCAATTATTGAAAATATTGGTCCATAAATATCCACAATAGACTTTGACAGGATGTTTGAAATTATTTGATATATATATTATTAAAATGTGCAAATGTATGTTATACAGGGGCGGATCCAGGATTTCAAGTTAGGGGGTCGCACTTAAAAAATTGCGCCGAGCGGAGGGAGGCGCGAACATTTTTAAATCATTTTTTTCCCAATTTTAGGGGGCGCGCGCGCCGGGTGCGCCCCCCTCCCTGGATCCGCCCCTGTTATAATATTTACTAATAGTATAAGATCATGATGGATTGAATATTGGTCATAGTTGTATGACACAACATATTTTATGAAAAAAAAGGAAATTGAGAATTGCTGTTTATAATTTACAATGTGCTGTATGTTATTGTAATGATCACATTAAAACTAAATTGTAGTTCATAGTTCTGAGTAAGGAATACAGATCCATAATTTCTTTTTAGAGTAATTGGTCGATTCCTACAAAAATCTTCTCCTCTGAAACCGCTTGGCCAAATGAACCTAACTTAGTAGAAAGCATATCATATATGGCAGTCTCTCTATAAAGATTGCTCATTTAGTCCTGATCCCTTAGCAAACATGGTCGGCACAGACAATTCTTGTTGCTGATTGGTCGATTCCTAAAAAATCTTCTACTCTGAAACCGCTTGGCCAAATGAACCGAAACGTGGTAGGTAGCATCTATGGAAGGCCCTCTATAAAGATTGCTCATTTTGGATCTGTTAACAAACATGGCCAGCACAGGCAATTCGTGTTGCTGATTGGTCGATTCATAAACAATTTTCTCCTCTGAAACCGCTTGGCCAAATGAACCGAAACTTGATAGGTAGCAGCTATGGAAGGCCCTGTATAAAGATTGCTCATTTCGTCCCGATCCGTTAACAAACATGTCCACCACAGGCAATTCTTGTTGCTGATTGGTTGATTTCTAAAAAATATTCTCAACCTACTGAGCCTCTAGTCTATATATTGTATTGTATTATATGTATGCTAATGTTCCACCATGCCTGTCAGAGTTTTTCAATAAAATCTTTAAGAAATAACTTGTGTTAAGATACTTTGTGTGCGAGATATTATCATGTATATATGGCTGTTATTTATTTAATTATTAAATTGACAAGTATGTGTGATACAAGTATCTGTACTTACAAAACATACCAGCATGATGCAAAATATTTATTTGAGCTATATTCAATGACATTACAGACATTTTCATATGTTGTACCAGCGTCTGGCAATCTACTTTCTAAAGGCTGAGTACATCATCCAAGTGATGAACAGTACAGTGAAAGATAAATGAGGTGTAGGCAGCTCGTTAAACCTCTCTCCCATCAAGGCCCCGATTCAATACAAACGCAAACCTCTAAACATTTATTGATAAAGAATAGAGATACATGTACATAAGAAATTAGGATGCAGGCACCCTAAAGTACTACTGTTATTCCAAGATGTATAAATTTGTAGGCCCTTCTGAAGTTATATCCTCAAAACAGAAAAAAAACAGAAATAAAATTAGATATTAATCTGTTATCAAAAACAAACAAATACAAAACAAAACAAACAAATCAAAAATATTAAACAGAAAGAAAAAAACCCATCATGAATGCACCTTTTATCAATCTGACTTAGTTCTGTACACATAATTTTCATAAGAGATACAGGTAACTAATTTACCTGGAAATTTTACATACATTTTGTATCTATCATATTAAACAATGAGTGTATCTTGTTTTCAAAGAAAACATTCAGATAGCTACATTGCTAAAAAGAGGTAATAAAAACGTAGATATCAAATTTAGTGCACATGAACGTTTCTGGAATAACCTTCATCAGGTAGCTCAAGATCAAAAGATTGGAAAGCCAAATAATTTAATAGTTTTGGGAGCACACAATCTATGGGTATTGATGTTATGTAGAAGTTTCTTTTACACCTGGTAGAGATATTGGGAGTACTGTTTTTATGATGTGGGTTTTGGTGAAGTCGGGGATGTTGTCTTGTGATTCTATGGTGAATACGGACTGACACTGTTGGGGATGTTGGATTTTTGCTTTGTGTCAGCTGTGATCTGTCCATCGCTCCTCATTGGTGTGACATCTGTTTTGTCTGTACCTAAGGATTTTATATATAACAGCTTCTTTCATCACATATTGCTTAAGATTTTGACCAAGATATAGTTTTTCTGGTACCTGATTCATGTCGAGTGACGCCGAGAAACTTACACTATAAGCGCGGACGTCTACAACGCTTAGAACGATGTCTGTTTCTGCTCTTTTCAGACAATTTGCCAGTTGTTTTTTTAACTATAAGACATTGCAGAATAAACACAATATACGTACATTGTCGGGGAAATATAAAAACTGTACGTAACAGCTTTAGTGAGTGAGCGATTGTTGTTTAACTCCAACTCAGCAATTTTATAGCTATATCATGGCGAGACCAAGTTAATGAGATGATGATGATGTCCGCTTTTTTCTAGACCAACACGCTTAGTTGTTTTTATAGTGTTAGCTAACGGAAACAACAGTCCGCGGATATACATGTCGCTCCACTCTGACACATTATCCTAATTCCGAAGCAACCAGTCTTTGCTCTTTCTCCTTAATTCTGCGTGCTTTGCATTATAAGCAACCAATACCAGTTGATAATCTTTGGTTTGAAATATGAATTTGTTTATATACATGTACTCAAAAAGTCGCTTTTTAAGTGTCTTCTGCCGAAGGATTGTGAAAGCGCGAAAAGTTGACCGTGCGCTGCACAATGTATTTTGTATTGTTACGTTATCTATTGTCATTTATGTAGACAACAGGGGCGGATCCAGGGGGGGGGGGGGGTCCCCTAAAATTGGAAAAAATATGGGTTTTTTTTGCGTAAAATCGTGATTTTTCACACGAAATACCCCCAAAAAAAAATTTAAGTGCCCCCCCCCTAACTTGAAATCCTGGATCCGCCCCTGGACAATATATGTATTCGCTGAGAAACAGACCAGAAATGCTCACCAAAGACTCTCATCGGTAGTGTAATCGTTAGCGTGCTCGCCTCGAGTGCGGTAGATCGTGGGTTCGAGTCCCGATCGGGTCAAACCATGTTCTGTACACATATTTTGCCATCTTCCACATTCTTTTGGAAATTTATGATTTAGGGTTCTATTTTTACAAAATCCAAATAAGAAATTGTCATCAAGAGTGTGCAAATAGTTTCAGTTTCGAATTGAAATTAATCTAATAGCTACCAGTTCTTTGATATTGTAATAAATAAAGTTCCCAACTTTCATTATTAAATATAAATGGAACATAATTTTATTTATTTCTTGAATTCAGAAGATAGTGTCAATAAGTAAGTAAATGAGTTAATTTCTTTATTTCAAGAGGGTAACACGGTTAGCAATAATAAAAGTGTGATTAATAATTATCATATATGATCTTATTAAGTTAAAGAATAATTTGTATAGTTTGAACATCACATAAATATTAAATTCTACCATACATAATCCACCAATCTATTTTTTAATAGCTGTGAAAATGATACATTGCGATGGTAAATTGAAAAAAAGATAGTTTGTAACTTAATCACATGATATACAGCTATACAGGTAGCATTTTGTTTTTCAACTATGAACACCACTAATATCTATTGTTTGTTTTATTTTATATTGTGTACAGATCTATATGACTCTCTTTGTCAATCAGTAACTCTTTTCCTGTTTATGTACATGCAGTTTTTCATTTTGTCCCTCCATTGGAAATACACAATTTGTATTTTGGTAAACATAATAAGGGAGACAAATCCTATAAGTTTATGCTACAAGTAGTTAATTTTCATAGGTAGCTAATTTTTATTCTCCGCCGTCACTCGTCGCAACTTCGGCCGATTCCGTATCTTCATCATACCTCGTCCGTATTACGATAGCTCCCATTGGAACTACTTTCGGAAATCTTCAATGAAGGAGGTATTAAAATAATTTCACTTTCGAATATTCGTCCAATAATAATATATTTTCTTTCGTCGCAATGTCGGCTGATTCCGTACCTTCATCAAAGACCAATATTTTTCAAAACAAACTCATCTATTGTCGCCATTTTAAAACTTATTCACAGTGCGCAATGTTTGATTGAAGTGATACGGTCTTCCGGCGAAGAAATGTGACGCGTAGACGCATATCAAATACCGTATTACAGGCGAGGTATTGAGGAAGAGAAGCGGACTCACCCGAGGTTTGCCGATTGGCTCCGCCGTATGAAAATTAGCTACCGGAAGTTGGAGGTAGCTAATTTTCATGGGTAGCTAAAAATTTTACGACACCGGATAAAACGATTTTATTACTGTTTCTATTTCTTCGAATAGTTCTTGTCTGATAATGATTGGTATATGCACTGCGCATCAAATCAACTGAACGGCGTAACAAATCATTTAAAGAGAGGTGTAAAGTAATCAAACATCTTTTCAATTCATTTACGAAGAAGTGCATTATTTCCAGTATTATAGTTAGATAGACATGTCACCCCACTCGGATACAATATCCTGAATCCGAGCCAACCAGTCATTGCTCTTTCTCCTTAATGCTACGTACTTAGTGGAGAAGCAACAAATACCAATGTTATAGTCTTTGGTTTAACCCGATCGGGGATAGAACGCACGACCTACCGCATTCGACATTTTAATAACGATTATATGTATATATGGAGTGGATGTAGTCGAGTGGTCTAGGGCGCTGGACGTAAGGCTAAGCGAATGGTGCTGCAGTGTAACAATGGTGTGGGTTCAAATCCCATCGAGGGAAGGACAAAAATTTGAACCCACACCATTGTTACACTGCAGCACTTATATATATAGGGTACTGTAGGGTACCCTCTGAAATGGCCCCAACTTTCCGTTCAGGATTATGAGTTATAAACTTGTGTCTAATTTAAAGGTCTAGGCAGGGCCCTAGGGAAAAAGGAAACTTGGCCCCCCCTCCTACAATTCTCCAAATAATGATACTCAAACTAAGTTCACCACGGTGTGTCATAAGGAAGGAATCAGTACGGCAAAACTGAATTGATGAATTGTGATTTAGAAAACAGCTTTCTACTTGTTTATTTGTCTGGACCATTAATTATAATGATCTGGTACATTTATTAATAGATGTATTTTTATAAACTAAAAACAAGTCAAATTATTTTATCGACAACCAAATATAAAACATATCTTCACTAATTTAATGCCCTAGGCAGCTGAATAAGTACACGTTTTAGTCTAAGTCTACAACATTTTTATTTGAAAAAGCATAGGGTAAAAACAATTTCAGCAGAAAATGTTACTCAGATAGGATTCCGAGGCTTTGGAAAAAATTACCAAGACGAACCCTCGTGCCTCGTTTTACCCACTTGTCTTCCTAAGAATATTAATCAGTTTAAAGTTAAACTGAAGTCAATATACCAAAATTTGGTAGAAACTACTTTTGATACCAACAACTATTGTAGGCCTACTTTGGTCAGTTGACTTGTGCGTGTCCGAGATGTCATCCTTTTTTTTATCTCTCTCAGTCTCTCTCTCGACATCTTTTGTACCGACCCGCTCAGCATACCTTGATTATAATTTGTTTAATTTGTTTGTTGCAATGTTTGACAATGACAATGTGGTGACTGACGAAGTGAAATTAATAAATAGATAAAAAATAAAGGGTCACCTGAACGGAATCAATTGAGCTTAACAAAAATCTGATCATGTCTACTCACCATTATTGAGCCCGTCCCCCTGCAATCCTCGATCTGCTACTCTCAGAGGTAATTCTTAGGGACTTAGCCTGGGACCCCATTTCCTACCTATTTGTCTATAGCAAATCACTTAGGCCTACATATTTCAGAGTCCTTATATAAAAAAAATAGTGGGGCCCCTCCACCTGCAACCCTCGATATGCCAGTGTCAATGGTTGTTCTTAGGGGATCCCAAGCAGTCGGGCTTGGCTCTCATTTGAGTCATTTAATATACATTTACAAATTGAAAATCACTAAATATATGTACATGGCCCCCTAAACTCATGGGCCCCAGGCCGCTGCCCCGGCTGACCCCCCCCCCCCCCCCTCTCAGTGGGCCTGGGTCTAGGGTATGTACTTACATATGGTGATATTGCCAATGCGTAAACCTACTTAAAAAGGTCCTCCCGACATGAGCAAAGTTTTCTTCTAACCTTCTGTATTTTGACATATCTAAAAGGGTTTATTTTTCATCTAACATTGTAGGGATTCATCTTGTATTTTAGGTACTATCATACATCTTTTTAACTGGATCCTTGAATTAGTGGGATTACACTAGTCCTGTACGGTGCACAAAATTGTTATTTCCCGAATTGCTCATTACTTTCGCGCTCGATTAAAAAAAAACCCGCGGACGTGGAAGAAGACACCCTCATTTATGTTTTTTATTAATTCTACTTTGATATTACTTCAGTACTTGTATTAAATGTATGCTTTCAAAGTTCTTAGGTAAGAGTCCCTGAAACGCTTATTTTTTTTAGCTTGCATATTCTACATAGAATGCGTATATTTTATATCAACAAAATACAGATGAATAAAGTTCACTCAATCTATTGTTCAAGCATTATCTGTCGATAATGTTATCAGGCGACGCCAGCGAGTTAATCAAGGCAACAGCAATAGACTTGTACGTTTTGGAAAGGGGAAACAGCGAAACTGTATTCTCTGTACTACACCAAACATACGCTCTAGAGCAATCACTATATGCTCGAGATGTAATAAAGTGGTTCATGCCATGTGCTTGTAACGGCATTGAACTTTAAGAAACATATTGAACATATTGACAATTCATAGCTTTTGTCAATATATATTGTTTAGATGGATAGATTAACGTGTTGAAAGAACAAAACTTAACGGGTGAAAAAAAACACAGATCACAGGCAATAATTGTAAACTGTTATATATCTTTGTTGAACTTTCTCATATATAAGGTTAAAATCCAACACTCATTACTCGGAGCTGGACTAGAGAGATACTCATGTCATTTATGTCGATTCTTTCAACTTTACATGTGAATATTTACCATGCTTCCTCCATACTATTTGTTATTTAATGTTGATATATATAACAGACAGTTATGGTATTTAACGTCACTTTCAACAATATTTAAGCTATATCGTGGTGGTCAGTTTTTTTTATGGAGGAAACCGGCCGAGTACCCGGGGAAAACCATCAACCTACCAGAAGTCACCGAAAAACTTTATCACATAATGTTGTATCGAGTACACCTCGCCCGAGTGGGATTCGAACTCCTAGCGTTAGTAGTGATAGGCAGTGATTGCATAGCTAGTTATAAAAAAAAATATCCAACTAACATAAGATCACGACCACGACGTATATTGGCATTGGTTTTTTTTAGAGCAAAAGCGTATGTCAAATTTTACATTTATTTCATTATTTAAAGTGTGATAAACGCGCATGCAATTTTACATTATTAGATTCAATAAAATGTGGGGAAAAAAACAAGTGTACAATATTACATTAGACACATTTTTTTTGAATACATCAGTAATTTTCTATTTTACCCATTAAGGTCTGAGAAAAGATTGTGCAATTACATTATAAATTTATAACCCACAAAGTCAAAACACGTGTGTGTAATTTTACATTGTAAATTTACAACCCACAAAGTCTAAACACGTGTGTGTAATTTTACATTGTAAATTTACAACCCACAAAGTCAAAAAACGTGTGTGCAATTTTACATTAGGTCATGTACTGTGACGTTTTACACTGACACGTCACTGTAAACAAATTTGAAAAAAGTCCTTTGGCACTGATCCGTGAAAAGGGCTTGGCATCCAAAGGGTTAACTTACCAATAGTAATTCCTACTTTAATTCCTATTGTAAGCATCTAAGCCTACGTAGTACACTTTCAAATTACCTTGAAAATCTTTATTATCTACTGTGTACACATAAATCAACATTCATCGATCTCCATCAGTTTTCCCGCGAAAAATGGATTAGTCTATTTGAAGTAGGATCTAAGCCCTCAAATAAAAATAGTGTTCTATATTCGGTATAGCTTAATAGGATTAAACCATGCATAAGTTATAACAAAACATGTGAAAAATATGTGCAAGAAGTGAAAAAAAAGTGTGTATTTTACATTAATCGATGGATTTCAGCAACTTATAACATCCTGTTTCACCCCACTGAAACACATATGGGAAATTCCAAAATTCCAGCGTTTGAGGTGCCACAAAGGGTAAATTCTTGTCTTTAAACAGCATGATAGAAAGTCGTTAGTGAAACATAAACACAGGCCTCTTTCAATTAAATTTGAAAGATTTTTTGTCATTGCAACCCCGTTCACAGTTGCCTAACAGGAGTCCACAGGTCGTCCACGTTTCACAGTTTAGAATAATCCTTCAGGACCTCACAGTGACCCGTGACCCACTTTAGCACGTTCTACCAGTTAATTCTTAATAATGTTGTTTAATTATACAACTTGACTTCCTCATCCACGTGTATTCTTACCAAACAAATTACACATTGTGCAAGTACCGTCAGTAGTACCGATAGCTAGAAGCAAAAAATAATGTTAACAAAAAGAAATATTTCCTAAATCTAATAGAAAAATCGTAGAAACATCGATACACATAGCGCACATGTACATGACTGCTCACTTTCCTCGTTTGATACAGAGAGCACAGAAACATCAATAAAAAGTGGTGGGGCTAAGCTAGTTGTATGTGCCCAAAGTTACTCTCTTAGTGAATAACCTACTATCTTCTTCGGGTATTAAGGTTAAGGGTGTTTAAGAACATTTCAGTTATTTTGTGAAGGTCACTTTTAATGGTAGAGGAAAAGCAAGTTGCCGGAGAAAACCACCAACTGGTATACATGTTCACACAAAGATAGATATAATACAAGGCGCCACTGGTTTGAATCGAATTAATAAAATGCATTGGTGATAATTTATATATTATAAGACAATGCATCAAGATATGTTGTATTTAGGGTTATGGTTATGATGCTTAACGCCACTTTCAACAATAATTCAGTTGCATGGCAGAGAACAGCAGACTGCCTAGAGTAATTTCCGAGCATGCAAGATTTATGAGCTGGATCCTTGTAACGCGTTAGGACATATTGGTGTTTCAGTGACTTATTCTATCCATTGGTGTACAGTGAAAAAGTCAGCATATGAATCATACTGGGGAAATAACAGTAGACCGTGGTCAATGGAAACACTAATTTTCTTCTTAGTAGTTTCAGTTGATATTGCAATTTCTGCACTGCAACAACAACGAGTAAGCCGTGCTGTGTGACCAGCCAGGTTATGATCCACTTCACAAGATAACACTTGTTTTGGATGTGATAAACCAAATGTTGTACTTTAACATAGCATGTAAATAAGAACATTTTTATTTATATGTTTGTCACAATGCTACTGTTGAGGAAAACATTGTCTCAGATGAATTATTTGTATAAATTGCTGTATGAAATAATTACATTCTCCTTTTACAGAATTACAATGTCAATAGGCGTTTTGACAAAATATTTCAAACGGTTCAATACTACATATAGATTATTGTTCGCTATGTACAATAATTAACGGTTGCTTTGTGAATAAGGTCCCAGAAATATTATATTTCTAGCATTATGAAGCGCATAGAAATCAGCAAGTCAGAGTGGTGAGACAGGGACACAGGCAGTTAACAGAAATCACGGAGAGACATTTCCCGAGTAAAATACTAGATGGGAAGAGGAAGAAATGTGTTGTGTGTTCAAGTTCTCACGAACAATTCAGGAAACATACATGAATACTGTGGTGATATCCTAATTGTAAAGTTTGACTCTGTATTAAAGGGTGCTTTAGTAGATATCATACCCGTCTTAATTATGAAGAATATAATTGACACATCTTCGTTGTGGCGGATTTCAGTGTACATGTATATTTGTACTCTCTACTGTATAATTAAGAAATAAATCATGGAAGCCAGAATGTGTTGGGAGTTTTAACATGAATTGGCGGATATTAGTATTTTATCCCGAGCCAGAGACGAGGGATACAATTCAAAACTAAAAACTTGCGAACTCACTGATGCTGATTTCTTTACCTTAACAGGAATAGCGAAAACCAACTTTGACGATCTGTGCTCTCATATTCCTAGTGCTGCTATTAGAGATACACATATCCGTAGTATGAGAACTTGCATTGGAATATTTTTGACAAAACTGAGATCGGGTATGTCCAACAAATTCCTTGCAACTATGTTTAATATCAGCAAAGATTCGATCAAAAGGGCGATTTCATCGGCACGTGATACGGTAAAACAAAATTTCCCCCTAAATGCATCGGTTTTCACCATATTTCGCGAGAAAACATAATCAAAGCTCACACCCGACCTTTTGCACAAACATTGTTTGGAGATTTAAGAAACCAGACCGGAATACTAGTTATTGATGGGACATATATATATATATATACATACAAAAGAGTGAACTATTTGAATTTCAACGATCTACCTATAGTATGCACAAACACCGCAATTTAGTAAAACCGATGATGTTAATATCCACTACCGGTTATATAGTGAGCGTGATTGGACCCTACCTATGTAACAGCAAAAACAACGATGCTAGTATACTGAACACTATTTTAAAGAACAATGTAGAAGAGATACAAAATTGGCTAGAGGCTGATGATGTTGTTGTAGTGGATCGAGGATTCAGAGATAGTCTTGGACTTTTAAAAGAATTTGGAATCCAGATAGAGATACCATATTTTCTGAATAAGGGTAAAAACAAAATTACCGAACTCCGAGCAATCTTACAAAGGGAAAGTCAAAACTCATAATTATATAAACAGACAAAATCAGTCAACAACCGGAAAACTGTGAAAACCGTAATGACCCTGACTTGGTACAGGCATTTCTAAGCGAAATCAAAGCGAGTTTTCAGTTGAAGAGGCAAATAGTACTCGTGTTATAACTAAAGTTCGGTGGATAGTTGAATCTGTCAATAGAAGAATTAAAAAATGGAAATTCCTTGACAGAGTTCTTCCAAATACACAAATCCCATACATTGGAGAATACATAAAGTTAGTGAGTGCTCTGTGCAACAGATATCGCCGTCCGTTGAATACTGACAGTACTGACCAAGATCAAATTCTTTGCGCCAAGATGTTGTTTTTGTCAAAAAAGAAGAATGGACTGATGGTCAGAGTAATATCTGAAAGCCTTGATAAAAGAAGTGGTCGCTGGGTAAAACTAGGTGCTCTAGAAGCGGCACCAGACTTCCCAAAGCTGTCGGAAGATGATATTAGAGAAATTACACTTGGGGTATACCAGCTTAAGTTAGCAAAAAGTTACACAGATGAACATCTAGATGAAAAAGCTCAATATGAGGTATTGCAACAAGGAAAACAATTATTCCGAGTTAGAATGGACAGTGGTCATATTTTAAGTAAGACACACAATTTATGGATAACATATGAAGAGGCGTCCATAACATCATGGTATTGTAAATGCAGAGCTGGTGCTCGTGTGGTTGGAACATGTAGTCCTATTGCATCCGGCATATGGTTTTTAGGATTCCAGAGACACCAAACCACGTCTTCTACTGAAGGAAAAAGTTGGATTGTCTACGTTCAAGACACTAGTCAACATGAATCGATTGATGAATGTGATACAGATCCCGAGGAATGATTGTCAGATTCAATGCTTGGCCTTATAATGAAATACATTTTGCATTACTGGGTTATGTAGGAAGATGCGAATACAATATTTACGTTTGAAAAATGAACATTTGATAATCGTCACAATTATTCTGGAGCTCCGATATAGGTCATACCAGTATTACTATATCATTCTGATTCCTGTAATATTGGTCCAAATGCGGATAAGAATGAAAATCAATTGTGTTCATTGACACAAAATGCATATAAAGTAATTTATGTTATACTGTTAAGACAATGTGAGTGACGTAGGTGCATTTAATTGAGATTCTACTTACTTGAGGTATTGCCATGAATGTAGTCTGTCATTGTACAAGATATTGTGACAAGTAAATTATATAGTTCACCAAACCCAGAACTAATATATTATGTTAAGCATTACAACAACATCTCTATTTTGTTAAGATAGAATTATGCTCTTCAAGCTTAGCATATATTCGGTACATAAAGTTTGTTTATTAACTCTAGATTAGATTAAAAGTCAGGATACAATCAAAAACCTAATTTTCCCTTTGATACAATAATATTTCATTATGTGCATTACATGTATATACTACTTTCAATTCACCTTTATAGAAAATACGATTTAATTACATGTTTTCTTCTTTGATTAATTACCATTCCATATGTAAGTCAAACTTTTGTATTTGTTAACTTGAGTCTTTTTAGGAAATATTTAGATATTCGACTTGCATACTGACAATATTTTTTTTTATAGAGTTGTAGTTTCTATTGGTAAAAATGTACTGGAGTATATCATTACATTATTTGCCGTTAAGAATTAAGTACGTTTAAACAAGTGCTTAAAAAATTTGACAATGACAACTATTAAATCTATCTATTCGTTCTTTAAGATTAATACCAATTTTTCTGTGATAGTTCTGTTTTAAACGTCCGTACATGTGATATTGTTGGTTATTATTTTCATACCAAATATTACATGAAAAATGGATCGATTGTGATTGATTTGCTTAATATTTTCTCCTCGTTTCAAAACGATGACGTGAAAAACAACCCATACCAATTTAGACATAATGTGTACGTCACCAGTTTTCTACGGTCAATGTTAATAAATTTCTGAATTGATATGCCCTCAATATTTACATTATCAATGTCATAGCAGACGATGAAACCAAAATTGGAATGAGATTCTTTTTTAAATAATTAAAGCTTTTTTAACGTGACGAAAAAATGAATTACGAAAAAAGACCTTTTCAACGTGAAATAATAGATGTTGTACGCAGTTCTTACAATTAAAGATGGCATTTTCAGATCAGATTTCTTGCGATTATTTTAAGCAATTTCATCATCATAATATAACCTCTAACAAATGAAGCGATCAAAATAATGAGATGTTTTATCACGTGAAACAAACGTCGAAAAGAGGCGACTGTCGAAAATGGGTGACGTTGCAATATTACTATTCGTTCACTTTAATTTCATAATATAGCTTTTGAGTATGTTTTCATTCCTGAAATTAATGCACATTGCATATTATGCTTTGTTTATTGAATTTATCTTTTGTGGTTTTTTTTTAATATACGCATTAGAATACAATCGAAAATGCGTCGAAAGTTCTGTATTCTGAAAAAAATTGACGTTCGTTGCTTTTCATTACCTAACTTTGTTGGTCCGCTGTGGGGAAATAGATGCACATATTATTTAACTGTATTTATTTCTGAAAAGCACATACCGGGAACATATTTTGAAAAACATTTTATCGACATCTGAGGTGGGGCCGGTTTTGGCCATTATAGCCCCCAGTCATACACTATTACACCACACAATAAATCTGTGAATACGATTACCGCCACATGTCGAGGTGCATTTTATATATATATTTTATTGTGATCGAATTGTCAGTGACTTGGAGGTCGGATTGTATTTACTATTCCTGAAAACGCTAAGACCAAGAAGAGTTTGAAGATACCAAAGGGGTTATCATAATCCGTAAATCGAAGAAGGACAAACAACACAATGGCCAAAAGAAAAAAAGACAAAAGGAGAAATAACGATCTACAAAACATACACATAAAACTAAAGATTTAGTAACACGAACCCCACTAAAAACCGGGGTGAACTCAGGTGTTCCGGAAGGGTGAACAGTTCCTGCTCCACTAGTGGCACCCGTAGTGATAATCTAGTCACAAACCAGACTGTTTTACAATAACAATAACCTACATGTATTCCATTTGTTTCGAATGAATGTATTATCTGTAAAAGATTATATGAATAAGGTTTACAGGGGAAATCTAATTGAAGTACCTCAAAATTACAGTTCTTAAGCAATGTAATCCTTATTAAAACCAAGGTTCTCCACCTTCAGAGATAGCTGACCTAAGCCGAGTTTGTCTCGCCCGTTTAGGAGCTTTAGTTTTCTTGCTCCAAAAGACTTTTAGCTCATCTAGCGTTCCAATATTTCGTACTTATTTAAGGTTATTCCTGAAATGTGATGTGCGAACTAAATTATAGATATCTACTTCTTCTTTCATCAATAGATATTAGTATCTATAACTTAGTGTTTTTTATTGTTCAAAGGGGTGCGCAGTGGTAGTGATCGTATGGTAGTTATATTGTCAACTACCTATGTAATCAGTGTCTATCAACACTAAAGTTGTGAATTCGATTCTCCCGCTCATGGCGAGGTGTACTCGATACAACAGTACAAATGTATGTGATAAAGTTTGCCATAATCCTGCAGCAGGTCGGTGGTTTGATCCACCTATAAAACTTACCACCACGATATAACTGGAATAGTGTTGAAAGTGGCGTTAAACACCATAACCATAACCTTATTGTTTTTGGTTGATTCTATATAAACGACAAGAAGACTAACTCAAGAGACGTTGATCGACAGGAGAAGGGATAAAGATCGTCAATGACAAACCATATGCTAATATAATCAAGCAAAGCCATTAATGATATAAAAAAAATATAGGATATTTCATGACCACTAGATTAGGATTTTTTAGGAAATTATTTATGAACTTTTCCACAGAAATATTAAAAGATTGATATAATTAACATGGTGATCACTGTAATACGTTAAAGTCATACAAAATATATCATACAGTAGTGCCACATTATATCCCTAACTAGATAGAAGTAGTAATTATATCCCTAACTAGACAGAAGTAGTAATTATATCCCTAACTAGACAGAAGTAGTAATTATATCCATAACTAGACAGAAGTAGTAATTATATCCATAACTAGACAGAAGTAGTAATTATATCCCTAACTAGACAGAAGTAGTAATTATATCCCTAACTAGACAGAAGTAGTAATATATCCCTAACTAGACAGAAGTAGTAATTATATCCCTAACTAGACAGAAGTAGTAATTATATCCCTAACTAGACAGAAGTAGTAATTATATCCCTAACTAGACAGAAGTAGTAATTATATCCCTAACTAGACAGAAGTAGTAATTGAACATTGGAGTACTGTGTTATACAAACGATCATAGAAAAGTTCATCTTTATATTCATGTCGTATTCAATACACTATATTGCAATGAAATGATTATTACATTTGCATAATTACTCATTCATTGCAATTTAAAAAGATCAAAATTTAACAAAAGCCCCATGAATGTATAAGGCATCCGATTTTGCAAATACAACTATGAAGCATGACTGTTATTTGAGATCGCTTTATTCTGTGACATTATGCATCAATGCAAGTTATTTAAATAAATAATTGTATGCAGAAGACTGAAATCTTAATTTTAGAGAAATTATAATTTATTGATTCAGTATTCACTGCTATCTGCTATAGTATGCGGCAAGTCTTCCTTTGTTTACCCAATTGGGGCCTCTAAAATTAGATTGATCCAGCTGTCTGACCATAGGTCAGCATCACGGCTGCGTCACCTAATTATATATTCCTTCCATCGAAAAACAAAAGACATAAAAGAACAAAGACAGGGTCGCCAATCACCTAGTATCCACATAGCAATAACATAAAAACACAAGAAAAAATATTGCGAAAAAATATTACTTAAAATTATTTCAGGCAAATTTTTTTGCAAAGTTTAAATAGAATATCATTTAAATGTCATATAAAATATTTACATCAAAATAATCATATGGAAAAAATATAAGTCAAAATTTATGAAATAGTTACGAATTCTGATTACCCCTTTGTTATCATCAAACTCTTCTTGTATCACAATGTAAAGCATATGTTGGATATTCTGTCCTCCGTTCTAGACATTGTTTCATGAATGTACTTTATCTGCTCTGGTGTCGATGGGTTACTTTATATTTTGGTAATCCAGATTTCTCACCTCCAGATTATTGTATTTGTGGTAAAAGATTTAAAAAAATAAGAATGTTTCTTATTACTACAAAATGAAACTAAGAATTTATTGTTGTCCGTATCGGTTCAATAAAACGTTTTGTGAAAGCATAATTAAGTCTATAATACAGTTTTGGGTGGGTTGTGTGTGGTTTGCGTCACCACTAAACAATAGTTCAGTTGTATTTAGGAGTGCAGTATATTCATATGTGTAGAACTAACAGAGTATCCGGACAAAATCACCTACCCGCCGCACATAACCAACAAGTTTAATTACTTAAAAGTTCTACCAAGTACACATCGTTATCCAACTTACAAGGTTAGCAGTAATAGGCATTGGTTGCATAGCTAGATGCACAAGTACCATACTTCTAACGTAAACTAGCTGCCATGCGAATGACAAGAAAAGGTCATTTCAAACTTTTTTATTTTTTTTAATTCTTATAAGTATATACATGTATCATATAGGCGATTACAAGGCTTCATGGCAAGAATCTACATTGTGCGAAATCTTTTAACCATTCTACATTATGTTATCTTCAGTTGTTCCATTGTTTAATGTAATGTAGTAATATGGCTTTCACCAATATGGGACTACATACCTCAGTTAAATTACAAATCACGGAGTAGTGACGGAACTTGCATTATTGACTCTGATGGCCACGTTGAATTTTGGAAAGGGACTAGAAATCATAAATTAAAATAAAGTTCACCCAGGAAACACCAATCAAAGCATGTTTCCTGTTAGTCTAGTAGTTTCAGAGAATATACCTGCACATGACGATAATGACTCCTCTTGATAAAGCATGATTGGAAGATTACTAACCCACGTGGTTCTTTGCACCAGATGTGCTAGCATCATCAGAGGGAACGGTGTCATCTGCATTTTCTCTTTAAATTTTGCCCGTCATGTGATTGTTCTGATCACTTAAGGCATACACGTTGTCTAAATGTTTGACACAATGTTGACGAGGGACCAAATCAGAATCAGATCACCTTTTAGCGAATTATTGCAACTTAAGTATTAAATTTTGTTTGATCTCAGAGCAATAAAATCAAAATATTGCATTTCATAATTAAATTCTGTTAATGAAATGATCTGTGTTGAATTCTTACAAAGTAGACAAGTAAACATCTTTATCCCAGTATATTGCAGATGATTTTCTAATATAAAAAAATATACATAATTCTATGAAACGATTATTTACTATTAAGACCTCAGTCGACAAAGCTATGACAAGATATCTTACAATTTATATGATCCGATATCATGGCTTAGTTATTCCCAGCTTTTAAATCCTTTCTGTATTCAAACTCATCTGGACTAGAAGCAAAAGATAGGACAAATCTAGATTCCACATCTTTCAAATCCAATAAACATAAAAACAAATGCTTTCAACAATACTTAAAATTCACAATTTTTCATTAAAAAAAAATGTTCCCCCTTAAAAAAAATCTATGAAATAATAATAATCGAGTCATGAACAGCACAAAAGCACAGAATTCGTGAAAAAATGAAATTGATAAAGCGCTATTAAGCGTCAATACTTCAGTATGATCTCCTTGTTCTTCGTTTTCAACTTCACCTTCATATGCGATTTCAGCATCTTCAAAAGGCATTCTCTTATACATGTGTTTTGAAATCGAGCAGTAGACAGGACAATATCGATGTTTCTTTTTGGTGACAGCGTAAGTCCACTATGCAAACAACGGAATCTCATTTTCCAGATACCATATCTTCGTTCTGTGATGCAGCGGGTAATGTTGCAAATCATTTCCGTGATGGAACTAGTTTCAAAAACCAAGGTTTAAAGCTATATCCAGTATCACCTGAAAGCCAATCATTTTGTATTTTTCCAGTTTCAAAGGAGTCCGAAAGCTTACAATTATTCCATATGTGTGAATCCATGCCATTTAGCAACACCATTTAAGAACAGTTTCCATCGCAAGCGCACTGAATATTTAAGGCATGGCATCCTTTCGTACAGATATACAAATGCTCAATTGTAGGAGCTAATCTACATCCCTTAGAACAAGTGGAAACTCTTTGATCTCAAAAAAGAAATATTTCATCAATTGCTGCTCTGCAGCAAACATTAGGAACTTGATAGCCAGTTAAACATCTTGAAATTGATTAATGCAGCTTGATAATGTCATTGAGCATCGCCAATAACATTCATGTAACTCCCACTAGCCTAATACCTTAAGGCAATTATATTCTGTAGTGATACTGGAAATGCGTGTGATCTGTTAGTTGATCTTTCGAGATCAGCTTGCAGTGTTTCACATAGCTCATAAATACTCCCTCTGTTGAGTCTGCAGTTCCTCATGATTTCTTTATCGCTGAAGGAATCTGGGGGATTGTTCTTATCCCGTAACAAACGTCTTGTCATTTTTAGTTGACGTTTAGTTCGTCCATTATGACTTTGAATTTACAAAAGCAGTGTCATCATTCCATGAATTAAGTAATAAAGTATGACTTAAGAGTGATCAGGATCAACCTTAATACTAAGAATTATCAGAAAAATACGAGAACCTAGATACCAGCCTAGACAAGCTTTTGTCCTTTTTCTTTTGGCTATTGTGTTGTCTGTTCTTATTCCATATACGGATTCTGATTACCTCCCTTTGGTATCTTCAAACTCTTCTTATTTAATTTTAATCAGTGACTTTGAATATGATCTTTTATCAAGATATGCCTAATTTGCATAATCGGTATAAATTACTTGTAAGAAAAAATTCACGAACACTATTTTGAAAGGGAACCGGCCAATGGCCTTCGACGGACGACATACGCCAAACGATGGCAACAGCTCACGTCGCTATTATGAATGCATGGCAAAAGACTTCGAAATCCATAGCGTTTTCACAGAAATATCGAAAGATATATATTAGTTCTATGCCCATAACTGTAATACGCTACATGCATATCTAAAAGTAGAGTGCATGTTAGTGCAAATACATATCCCGACCAGTAAGAACCAGTAATTGAAAATTGGAGAAGTATAGTTTACTAGCAACTGTAGTTAATTTCAACTTCCATTTAAATCCCTTTCTAATTTCACTATTGTACACTCAAATAAATATTAAATCTACATAATATTATAACAAATCTCTCGAGTCTTCAAAGAAATTACTAGTATTTGGTGGTGTAGTAATAAAAAGAAATGGTCTCAAATTAACCAACATAGTCTATCTTCCTTATCTAGTAGTCAGTAAATTATGAGCATTCGATGAACTAGCATGTTGATTTCCATGTCATACATTTTGCTTGATAGTATGTGGTATTTTTTAGTGGAATCGAGTCTGTGCTTGTTTTTAATTGTCTGTGTATTATTGTATCACGTTATCGATACATTTATCAAGAGAGAGTTCGGATCCTATTATCCGGTTTAACCCCGCCATATTTTAGTGACCCTGGATCTGGATATCCTTTTTCTATTGGTTGTTGAGGGGGTCGTCGTGGTTGGATCTATAACTACCTATGCAATCAGTGCCAATCATCACTAACATTGTGAGTTCGAATCTCACTCAGGCGAGGTGTACTCGATTCAACATTATGTGATAAAGTATGTAAGTGACTTGCGACAGGTTGGTGGTTTTGTCTGGCTACTCTGGTTTCCCCACCAATAAAATTGACCGCCAATATAAAACAGAAACATTGTAGAAAGTGGCATTAAACACCATAACTCATGATATATTTATATTTTTGAATGTTTGTTGTTTTTAAGATTGAGCGAACTCGATAAAGATAATCCATACATATGTTGTGGGAGCTGAATTAAATATCTATATATTTATTAATCAACATTGTATCTTTGAGTCGTATTATTTTATTTAAAATAAAGTTTGTCAGCGACTTACGACAGATCGGTGGTTTACTCCAGATGTACTCCGGTTTCCTACTTCATAAAAACTGACCGCCATGATATAACTGAAATATTGTTGAAAGTGGCGTTAAACACCACAATCCCCTAACCCTATTTCCCATTGTATTGTATATTCTCCTTCGATTGTCTTCCTCTGATTACCTCTTTGGTTCTTCAAACTTTTCTGACACAAAGTGTTGACAAAAACACGCAAGGCCTTCAGAGCGAAATCATCAGAGAGAAGGGTGTCAACTGCGTTAATCCACGTAATATGACATTTGCTTTATGTGTTATTAAATCTTGGTTGTCATGGAGGAATTGTCTGTTCGAAGATGGTTCTAATGTTGATTTAATTATCAGCTTAAGTCGTTAAGATATGTTGAGAAAAATTATATGAATTGATATTTGTAATATAATGATTGTAGAATCAATATGAAAAAAAAAGAAATGGTGACAGTTCCGTTCGAACGTCAAATTCTAGATTTGCATAATCGTGAAACAACATGAATAAACAAATCTTCTTTGCAAGCACGTTGGTCAGTAACAATGTGCTTGCAAAGATTAGATAAATGAGAATTTTTACTTTCAAATCCAACTTTAAGCATACGTATAATTCTTTTATTTGTCAATATAATTCTACAAATCAAGATATTATTAATATTAATTTACATAATTTGCGTCCTCGATCGTCCTCTATACAAAACTTTGACGAATAATTGATCCAGAGCATGTTTTCATATTTTATATAACACATATCGTATCTAAAATACATGATAAAACAACATATGTTTTCTAGCAGTTTTTATTATACAATAAAAATAACAGTTTGTTTTTCAATTCTAATTCCTGAATATATATATACATTTAAAATAAAATTCAAGCGATCCTCCCTACACTTCATGCACAAAATGTTCGCTTCACACTCTACGATATACCTTAAACATATCACGATGACGTAGCTGAACATTTACATAAAGATTACAAAACAATCAATAAAATATCTCTTTGCGACAATAATTGATGCATAATTGGTTTGTTATTAGTCAATAAGGGTAATAACAAAATTACCGAACTCCGAACAATCTTACAAAGGGAAAGTCAAAACTCATAAGTATATAAACAGACAAAATCAGTCAACAACCGGAAAACTGTGAAAACCGTAATGACCCTGACTTGGTACAGGCATTTCTAAAGAAATGGTGGGTTGAATCAGATTTTAAAGCGTCAAACCTCCCCCTTTCATTACGGCTCAAAGTTTCCGGCTGTCACTATAACAGTATCTATAACAATACTTGAACAAAACAGGTAAAACAGTTGTCAAAATCAGCACCAAACTCAGTGAAGTAAATGTCAAAGATAATTTTACGTCACACATTGATAAAAAATATCTTTGACATTTTTGTTGACACCCTATCTTTATACATTTTCACTATATGAAAATCCATCGCTTATAATCTTTTCTGCAGAGACGAAATATATTTCGACAAGATCTTGGTATCGGAATATAAATTTTTTAAGAGATCGAACAAAGCGAATCTTTTTATAGCCCTGGTCCAGTAGCCTGTTTCTCAAATGAAGATCACGTTTCAGGAAATCAGAATAATTGCTACTGGCCCTTGCATAACGAATCAATTGCGAGATGTAAACACCATATTCAGGAGAAGCTGGTATATTGCTGCACATATTTGGAAAATTTATGATTTTAAAATTGAAGTCGTCCCATTTATCATAAATTTTAGTACTGATTTGACCACTGTCGTCAAATTCGAGGTACAAGTCCAAAAATGATGCGGACGAAGCGGTATCTGTGGTCTCTTTAACTTCCAGCTCTGGAGGATATATCAATGGAAGAAATTCTGCAAATCTAGAATTATTGGTAGATAAAACGTCATCAATATACCTGTATGTGAAATTAAAGGCTCTAGCCTCATGAATCTTCTTATCTTTTACAAGCTTTTGAAGAAACTCCGACTCATATGAGCATAAAAATAAATCGGCTAGAAGAGGGGCACAATTCGTACCCATTGGTATGCCGACGACCTGCTGAAACAGTATCCCTCCAAAGGAGACAAATATGTTATCGATGGGGAACTCCAGAATACTGATCACTTGTTCCTCGGAGTAGCATGTTTTACCTTTTTGAATTTTGTTTGAAAAATCTGTGGAATTGTAGCCTAACACAACAAATTTTGAGCCATAGTTTCTATGACTGAAAGCTTTGTGAATTGTTTCTTTTAAGCGGGTTTTTAATTTGTCATGCGGTAGGGTGGTATATAGAGTTGAAAAATCAAAAGTTTTGATGGAGGATACATGAGAGAAAGATCTTGATTTAAGGTTATCCAAAAGATCTTTAGAGTTTTTCAAAATCCACATGTGATTTATGCCACTACGCGAGTAAACAGTTTCGCAATATTTCTGTTGTCCCTCTTTTACTGCAGACAGAATCTTTGTCAGGTGAATAGACAATTCTTTCGTCGAACAAGTTGATGATCCCGCTATGTACCTTTCTGTGTATGGTGTCTTATGGAGTTTAGGTATTCAATATAAATAGGGTAAATCCTCAGACTCTATACCAGAGGGAATGTTTAAAGAGGTCATGAATGATCTGTGGTTAGCTAGGATTTCATCTTTGTCGAACGAAGTAGGTTTGTATGTGGTATTACTAGAGGTGTTGTTATTTATGCCTAATTCCTTGATTAGGCATTCGAAGTAATATGATTTACATACAAACACGATATTGTTGGAAGCCTTGTCCGCAGGAACGATAACATATTTGTCATGTAGAGAGGAAAGACACTTAACAGCTTCTTGGTCTTTAAATACAGACTTAGGTCGACTATTAACACAATTTTTGAGTTTGTGAATCCGACCTTGTACTAGAGACCTAATTGTTCTAACCAAGTCTGACAAGGACTCTAACTCAGGATCTTGGTCTACTTCTCTCTTTATCCACCTTCTGGCATAATCTTCAACAGCATCCATAATTATCTTGAAATTATGTTTCCAATTGATGTGTTGAGGTTCTCTGAATTTAGGACCATGGGAAATCACCTTTCGGAGACTCTCATGTTGAATGATATTCAGATCACCAGTGATTACATGTCCAGATGGGTTGTATTGAAAAGGAGAGTGGGAGCAGTCACAAGTCAGAGGGTTCTTAAGGTACTCTTCTATGTTAATATCTTGCAATGCTTCTTTGTAGTTGAAAATTTTACGGCCAATGCTGTTAGTGTAGCTATAGGAGACAATGGGAACAGATTGATTTTTGAAATATGGTGGAATTTCTTTTACGACCTCTTTTCTATTAAGAATGTTGCTGATGTTAATAGCATCGATTCCTTTGTTAGCAAACGGAATATGGAGGAATTTTCTGTTGTTATCATGAAAAGGTTCAGATCGAACTGGTTTGAAAAGACGAAAGGACGCCACGTCACATATAATACTAGACAATCTGTACTTAGGAGAAAAAGGATAGACGCCTCCTTTGTCAAGTCCAAAATCCCTAAGATCTTTGAGGTAGTTTACAAGTAGTGAAAATAAGATTGCACGAATGTGATGAATTCCAAGAGGTTTCTGTATATTAGAAAGTAAATCATTAAAAGTATCTTGTAACGTTCTTGGTTTAGAGGCCTTTTTAACATTTGGATGTTGAATTCTTTTATGACCATGGCTACGTTTAGTTCTTGGAATAGTATTACAAAGGGTCATCACGTTGATTTCGCTGCATCCAGGACTTTTCCCACTCCTTTAATGTTATCATTGCAACCGTAAGGCATTGCAGTACCTAACTCTTTAATCCAAAACAACTCTCTATCGGTACGGTAAGGTGTACTAAGTATTGGACTGTTTGTATGATGGTAAATCTTCTCGATGATTCGAACTTTCATCGTCAAACAGCGGTCATGACCCGGTTCATTGAAATGATTACACAAATCCTGTATTTGGGATCTCCTGCATCATATCGATGTTGGTTCATTCTACTTCGCAATGTTTGACGAGTTTCACCAACATACAAAGTCCACAGAGTGTACATTCTATGCCGTAAATGACATTTTTAGTAGAACAGTCCAGAGGGTCAAACGATTTGGTGTAGTAAGTTTTTCCAGTTAAATTACTTGTAAATTCAGGAGAAGATATTAGCATGCCGCATGTTTTACAAGTATTATTTTTGTCAGTTTTTATTTTGCAAGTAGTAATGCATGGAGAAGAGTCACAAGTACCTTGAGATTTAAGACAGTCCGAAATATTAATAGAACAAGATTTTCTTTTTGCAAACGTTATATCCTAGTCTAAATTAGTACTAGATTGGTAGATGCAACTATATAAGACAACTGGACTAAAAGTAAAAAAATCAAATAATAATACAGCATAGTATACCTTTTAAATAAAAGCAATCGATTTTAAGATACCCTTAATGTAAACGAGAGTGGAGCAAACAGAAAATACTTCTCAAAGCAATTAATAACATTATATTTTCAACTATTGTTGAAAGTGGCGTTATACCCCATAACCCTCCCTCCCTCCGAAATTAGTAATAGCCAGGAACAACAAGAATAAGTCTACAACGACCGGTTCTAATGTTTTACGTGAACGATGCAGCGACGACAGAGCGCATTGTGTTTACTTTGATGACAACCAGCAGTTGTTGTATCCGCATAAACAGGGAGGGAACAATGGACGATTATTATGACAAATGACGATCCATTCTATTACGGTAGACTAAATAAATGCAAGACTCGAATTAGTCTAATATGTGTTTTGGGTTTACCCTCGGTTTTTAGTAGGGTTCGTGTTGCTCGATCTTTAGTCTTCTGTGTAGTGTTTTGTAGATCGTTTTTGTCCTTTTGTCCTTTTTCTCTTGCTTAATTCAAACAGATATTCGTTAGAATAAGATTAATTCAAAGATATTTTAGACAAAGTAAGCTGAATTCAGAGATATTCGACAGAATAAGCTCCATTCAAAGAGATATTCGACAGAATAAGCTCCATTTACAGAGATATCCGACAGAATAAGCTGAATTGAGATATTCTACAGAATAAGCTCAATTCAAAGAGATATTCGACTGAATAAGGTGAATTCAGAGATATTCGACAGAATAAGCTCCATTTAGAGAGAGATATTCGACAGAATAAATTGAATTCAGAGAATTCTACAGAATAAGCTCAATTCAAAGAGATATTCTACAGAACAAGCTCAATTCAAGAGATATTCGACAGAATAAGCTCCATTTAGAGAGATATTCTACAGAATAAGCTGAATTCAGAGATATTCTACAGAATAAGCTCAAGTCAAAGAGATATTCGACTGAATAAGGTGAATTCAGAGATATTCGACAGAATAAGCTGATTTCAGAGATATTCGACAGAATAAGCTCCATTTACAGAGATATTCGACAGAATACGCTCAGTTCAAAGAGATATTCGACAGAATAAGATGAATTCAGAGATATTTGATCGAATAAGCTGAATTTAGAGATATTCGACAGAATAAGCTCCATTCACAGAAACATTCGACAGAATAAGATGAATTCAGAGATATTCTAGAGAATAAGTTCAGTTCAAAGAGATATTCGACCGAATAAATTCAGTGCAAGAAACGACATGAATGTATGTTGATATACAGACCCAATTCAGTTTATGTCGACATTTCTATGCTACTATTAAACTGCTCTCGTAGATTAGGTTGAAAAGAATAGTAGACGTGTTATTGTGCAATTAAAAATAAACATGTGCACTTTATGTGTCTCTTTATTATATACTCATTTTTACCGATTTTTCAGCTAAAAGTATAATACAACGCATACATATAGTTGACTTTCTGTATTCTGGAATGAACTGCATGAAATATAAAATCATTGAAGAGATTCTCTGATAGAGTTTGATTCTCTTCTTAGCAATTGGACCTGTTTTAGCTTTCTCTGTAAGAAGTGTTATCATGCCTTTTACATTACTCGGTAGTGTTACCTCCGACAATATAAAACCATAATTTGTAATTTCTTTTAAACATAATAACTCCTGTTCAAATACATCTATTACGCTACATATTTCTTCATAGTCTTCCAGAAAGGTATCAATATTACAATCCTGACACAGATAAGGATTTTTTGAAAATTCCTCTATTTCAAAATGATATTGTTTAGCCTTTTCTCCAATCAACTGTCCTATTCCGGAAACTTGAAAGAGTGAAATCAACCACAACATCATTTTTCTCTCATGGTTTAGATATGATTGAAATGTAAAATAATATTCCATCTGTAAGTGTTCAGTAAGTTGACTTAGCCAGTACTTATGTATATCTTTACGCATATTAAGATGTTCTAAATAACGGAAATGGAAACTAAAGACAGAATGAAATGACAGCTCTTTAACGTATTTCAGCTCACTTTGTTTCAACACATAACGCAAAATCAACTGATACAAATATATACGATCAAAAGAACCGAATTTTATTTGTTTTCTAAAACATATGTACACCACTTTATGCAATGCTTTGACTTGCCGAAGAATTGCATTGTTGTATGCCACAATAGATGAGCAAATACTTAACATGTTGAAATCACATAGGGCTAGACCTAATTCGAGGGTAATGGTCATATTATGAAGAGATTGTAAAATCGTATAAATAATTCCGACACTGCTGGGAATAAATGGATTTCGATATAACAATGAAGAATCATGATTTGTCATCATGCTTAAGCATTTTTTTACCTGTTGTAGAATTATTCCAGCATGCCTATAACTGTACTGTAACCTACACGTCCAGTCAAATATGCGAAAAGTTATGTAGTTGAACAGGGAATTGTAAATAAGGAGACTTTCAACTTCAGGTTTCGGTTGAACTCGATGAACTTGAATATCTTTCATCCACTGAATGACAATTGTCTGGTTGTAAATTTGCGCTAAGTACAAAGGCGTTATATTATTATAGTCATAACATTTTAATATGTTAGAGTCAAATAAAGATCTGCTTTCTTTCAAAAATGTTACGAGACCCTTGGCTGCAGCCAATTGTACAAGACCCAATTCCTTTTCTCCCCACATACACAAGTATCCGGCTAAAGTAGTATCATTAATACTTTTAGATTGATATACAGTTTGGAGAATAAAAGCCGATGTCGTATCGTAATCAACAACTCCATAGCTATCAGTTAACACATTCTTGGTTGTGTTCTCAAATACGAATTGCAAAATTTGAATGGTAGAACCGTTCATGTAATAAGATGGCAAAACGCTATTTTCTAGATACGGTGCTTTAGTCACTGATATAAATAAGGGACTTAATCCAGACAACGACGTCTTTGATGTGTTCATTCCTTTGTTTACTAGATATTGTGTTGCTATGATATTTCCTCCCATAATTGCTCTATGTAGTAAATTATAGCCGTCAGAATCAAAACAAACGTCTAACTTTTGAACAGGAAATTCTAACAGATATTTATCCAAGAACTCGATATTACAATATACCCACTGTGTATTTCTGTCATTAAAGATAATTCTATGGAGAGGACTAAACCCACCATTACAGTTCAATGCATTCTCTGTTGTTAAAATGAATTCTGCTATATTTGGACCTTCATATTCTGTAACAACGTTAAGTATGTCTGGATTAGTTAGTATTGCATGTTTGAAAGCATCGGTGGCATATGTTTTGAAAATCAAAATTGGGTATACTCTTGATTTACGAATAGTTGTTAATAACATATCAGTTATATTATATTCAGAAAATCCCCCATGTTCGTTGAGGTATGAAACAATTTTCCAGATAACCATTTCATGATCTGTAAGAATAAGGTCATGTTTTGCTCGACAACAGGTGTAGAACACATCTTTTATTTCGCAGCCAGATGGAATCCTTAAAACTTCAAATGTTTCATGCTTTGGCATGGAGTAAAAGGCTTCGTCCAACGGTGTTTTACCCATTTTGTCCTTCTTTTTCAAAAGTAAACCTAGATCTTTATCAGATAGCAGTTGAGGTGTATAAACAAATCCGTGATAGTTTCCACTTTTAGCAGCATAATGCAAGAAGTTTCTGCCTTCGTGATCTGTAAGATGGAAATTATGCTTAAAATGTAAACACACGACAAAAATGGACCATATTGTTCCATCTTCTCCTATCTTCCCTTGCCTTACACGGCTATCTTTATCTAATGGCATCAACATACTGTAATGTAAAATACTCCGACCATCTTTGTCAACAACGTCAGTGACGTTCAGCTTATATTTGTAGTCATTTCTACTATTTTGATACAATGATAAACCTTTACATATAGCTGCCGAGTGGAAAATGGTGGACATATTCAAAGTCCTTGCTGTAAAGTTTAATTTTAGTTCATGTGCAGCCGCTATGAAGAAATTTGTATTGTGACAAAATGCATAGTGGAGCGGTGTGGCGTTGACTGTATCTCTAAGATCCCAGTCTGAAAATCCCGACTGATACATGAATGACAGCATGTCAAAATTTCCATGCATTGCTAATAAATGAACAACGCTTGCACCTGACGGACATCGTTCTGTTATCAACTCTGCCCTTTCCGAAATGTCTAGTTTTGACTGAAAATAAATGTCGAATATATTGAAAGAGTGCTCACATTTAAGTGACATCATCGAATTGTTATAATGCAATAACTTAAATATTTCCGTTTGATTATATCTTACAGCTGTCATTAATGGTGTTTTTCCGTCGTAGGTTGTGCACCTCAGAGCATTCTTTTCCTCTTTCATAAGAATGTCAACTACTTCGAGATGTCCCTTCCGAACGGCGGCATTTAATGCCGTTTCGCACGTTATTAAACGCCAGTCGTCATAGAAATAAGTCTTTATCGGAACAGTTCCATATTCTGTTTTGACATTGTTTATTTTAGCTCTTTGTTGTTTCCTGTTTGATAATAAAGGAAGCCAGTAAAACGTGCCATTAAAAGGTACACATTGATCTATTACCCCATATGATAGTAATGTCTGCACAATATTTTTATTGCCATTTTTACTTGCTTGATACAAAGAAATAATGTCAGCCAAGCTGCTATTCATTTTAAGAAACATATTCATAATTTCAAAATGGCCGTTTTCCACAGCAAGATGAAAAGCGTTCAGATGCATATCATTTTCAACGTATGCAAGACGCTTGTGTCTGTCCAACAACATTTTAACTACGCTTTGATGACCGTTTTGTGCCGCTATTTGCAAAATGTTATAACCACAAAAAAAAACATATTTGCAAATCTGTACAATATTGTGTCCACTAAAAAATGGGTCATGTGATTTCTGGAAACTATCCACATTATTTATACTTGTTTCCAATATGACTGTAAAATTTTGATTTGCTCCCCTGTCTAATAAACATCTAAGTGATTCTTCGTTGCCTTGTCTTGCTGCAGCAAAAGATAAAGAATGGCTGTTATTATCTATTTCATTCACTTCGTTTAAGTTTGTTAATGTTAACATCAACTCTGATGTATGGTAACTGTTATAATCTCTGACAACTTGAAATAGAAGCTTCAATTTTAACTGTCTGTTATTCTGTAGCAAACTTTTCACATACGCAAATAACATTGTTTCATAATCGGAATTACCGGACATAGCCACATGATGTACAAGTTCCGCTATATTGTCTTGTAGAGTTGTTGAAATATTTAAAGTTTTGAAAAGATAGTCAGCAAACCGTTTATGACCATTTTCCATGTGAATAAAAAATTGCAAATGGTTTCGTGATTGGTCAGTAAGAAAATCGCTAATAGATTTATGTAAGAAAGATAACTTTCCATTCTCGTTTTTTATGAAGTGACCCAGTTCATTTCCAAGTATTTTATCGAGTTTTCTTTTATTATCTTTTGTACTTATATTAGATATTGACATAAGTTGTTCCTCATCTATGGGTTTTTGTAGTGCACACAAAACTTCAAAAACAGGTGTTAGTTCGTCAAATAATGTATTAGTTCCTTTAAAGATTCTTTCAAAATTAAACTGGTACAGCTCTTCTAAACTTTCTGGAATTTTTGTAAAATCACAATCTATTGCTTTGAGACAGTATTGTAAATAATGCTTTACATGTTGAAAATTCCCACTGGAAACCCTGGTCAATGTATTTGTTTGATGGTCTGTAATTTGAGTGGTCTTTTTTATGTACTGTCTAATATCATTCATATTATTGTCACCTGATGCATTAAGATATTTTGTAGACATTGTTGGAAATTTCCTGTGTATATATTCTATATTTCGTGAAGTCAAAATAAATTTGACATTAGAAGGAAACTTGTGTATTTGCGTGTACAGGAAGTCTAGAAGTGTATTTCTTCCGCCATCAATACTGCATTCATCCAGAGCATCAATAATGATAATGAATTGTTGCTGAGGCCATTTATTTCGTAAAGGGCTAAGAATTGCAATTTCAAAACATGCTATTGGATCTTTTGTACATCGAAATCCTCCTGGGTCCAAAAAGTCGGAAGCCATTTCATCAAGAAGTATAGCATTTCCCATTTCTGGATATTTATTTACAATTGCACTGGCCAAGTTACGTATAAAGGTGTCTGCATTGATTGTCATGACCATGTCATATCTACAAAAATGATAAGCTAACATTTGTTTGCGTAAATCGTACCAAGTCGACGAGCTTTCAGCACAAATAAGATTGGATACAAAAGATGATTTTCCATACCCCATGTCTGCTGTAATAAGGATTCCACTACCAGATGTTTGTAATGTTTCTGTAATGACTTCTTGTAACCATTTCCTTTCAATAAAACTTTCATTATTTAATGATTCAACATATAAATCAAAGTCTAGTTCACTTCTCAATGGATTAAGAAACCGCATGCTCAAGCATCCTACAAAATAGATTTTTTTTGTTAATTGTTTGTTGTTTAACGTGTTATGTATATATAAAAAATATGATATATTATTTTGTTCATGAGAATATGTTTTTGTTGGTGATAATATTACATCATCAGTGCAAATAGGTTATCAAAAATAGGTCAAGCTGGTTACAAGTTTTTAATTTTGACCTTGAATTTTGATATGTTCTAGATATTTCTGTATATTGTTTGTAAGCAAGGTCACACTTTTTGGAAAGTTCTACAGGCTTCATAAAAAATAGTATATAAAGGACAGCAAATTCGAGAGCAGGCAGTCTGAAATTTAGGATTTATATAATAGCTGGAATCTATAGCATTGTATTTGGATATATTTACTTAGTGAAGTCACGTGACTTGAACATTGGACCATTAACAATTTCTATGGACAATATTTGGAAACTTTGTGGATAGGAACCAAAGGAATTCATTTTCATAAGAAAGGATCGAACTAATCTACCAGAAAGGAAACGAACTTTTACTCCAATGAAATTAACTTTGAACATTGACAGACGGGCCAGTTGTAATATATTAATTTGATATTTGAAATTATATATATCGATATATATAATTTCAAATGATCATTAAGTAATTTTTTTTATTTTATTTAAGTATAGAAACTTAATGGATTGTTGGTTGTTTCTTTCTGTTGCTAGAATATTCTACGAAAAACGTTACGTAACAAACGTCAAAAGAGGAGTATTTCAGTTATATTCATGACGACAATTTGCAAATTGTTGCTTAACACCAATTAAATGAGCAATTGTTCAGCTATATCATGACGGGAACAAGTTACATTCAATGAGATATATAGAGTCTAACACCGAGAGAGGTGCAAGATCGTAAAACCTGAGACACCCGAGAATAAGATTTAAATCGTATCTGACGAGACTATGGTCAAAACTACTTTAGCGACCACCTGTATTAAGCAATAACTTGCATTATGTGACCTAAACTTTAATTTGACTTTACAGTGCACATCATACTAATTATACCTTTATGTAGCGACCACCTGTCTTCTGTGACCCTATTTCAATGTTTCATTGGGATGTCACATTTCACAGGTTTGCCTTTTTCGATTATTATATGTAAAACATTCTATGGAGAAGAATTGATAAATTAGATTAACTTGTGTCTAATGCATTTTGTTCTATATTTGGCAAATAAAATATGTTTAAACTCAACGGAAGTTAAAATGTTAAAATATGTTGCTCCGACTTTAAATTTGGGGTCTGTGGGCGATACTGACGCTGCATCAATGGGTACGGTAGATTGAAATCTGATTACAGTAAAAATTGTTATATTCGGTGATGTACCAAAAACATTTGAGGTTAAACGTTCGTTTTTAACATATTAGATATACATGGACATAGTCATATGATAGATAAGTACACAAGAATTATAAGTTTCGATGTAAATTATAATGTATTTAAACTGGGAAATTGTAAAACAATTATTTTGTCATTGATTAAATGGGGTTGTGTATATAAAAAAAATACCAAGCAGTTATGTACCATCACAGTTTTGTATCGTTTCTGAAATCTATGACGCTTACAGATATGAAAAACCTGAAAATGTGTATACAAATGTATTTTATTTCGCCCTTAAGCAAATTACCGTGTGATGATCAATTCAATTGAAATGTGCTGCTTACTTTATAGAAGAGTCAGAACATTAAGAAATGTTTTTTCCAGGAATATTTAAACTGTATGGGCTAGTGATACAACTCGCAGCACATAGTAACAGGGATATTACAATGCACAACCCAGGGGCGGATCCAGGATTTCAAGTTAGGGGGGGGCGCACTTAAAAAAATTGCGCCGAGCGGAGGGAGGCGCGAAAAAGTTGGGGTATTCCGTGTGAAAAATCACGATTTTACGCCAAAAAATCGTATTTTTTTCAATTTCCGAGGGAGGCGCGAAAAATTTGGGGGTATTTCGTGTGGAAAAACACGATTTTACGCCAAAAAATCATATTTTTTTCCAATTTTAGGGGGGGCGGCCGGGCGCGCCCCCTCTGAATCCGCCCCTGCAACCGAGTACCGAAGGTATGTGAATGGATCGGAACAATTGAGTAACGAAGATGAGCGACCCCCTGTATTAATCGTCTTTATCCTGCAATTGTGTGATTTTTAGTACTAATAAAGGGGGTCAAATAAACTGCAGTGTTATTTAATCATGGACCTAATAAAGCATTTCTGGTATCTGATTCATGTAGAGCGACAGAAAAAAAATGGCAACAGTATAACCTCTGACGTCACATTACGGTTTTCACAGTTTTCCGGTTGTTGACTGATTTTTTCTGTTTATATACTTATGAGTTTTGACTTTCCCTTTAAAGATTGTTCGGAGTTACCTTTACTTATATATGACTCCACTAAAACGATTAGAAAGACAATTGTTTCAGATTGCTGACAATTTGGCAGTTGTTTTTGACTTTTTGATATTGCAGGATAAACACAATATACGTACATTGTCGGAAAATATATAATTTATTTGTACGAGCTATAGAAACAGGTAAAAAGGCGAGCTTTTCTAGCCTGTTTTGCAGCGAGTGTATTTATAATCCTAAAGTCATGGTAATAAAAACGTACATATACACAATGAAGATTTCTGTAAAAATAAAACTGACCACCTACCTTCAGAAGACTGTTGTTTTTGTGAAGGTTGTATTAATTGATCAAATATCATGTAGATAACTAAAATCACTATAACATAATTATTACATGTGAAGATAGTTTTCATTATAGGGATAAACTTGGATCTCTCGTTCCTTTTTATTACCACTGCATTGTTTATGAGTTCATCAATTCTCTCTAGGATACTAGTATTGTTGTCAACGGGTATTAATGTTTCGCCTGATGACTGGCATTGTGTTGTTGGTACAAAACTATTCCTAATTAATACAAGTGCTTGTTCAGATGTTGGGTGTTGCAATATACGAGTTGGGATTCCATCACTTGACCTCAGTTCTTCTAAGAGACCAACTGCAATTTTTGCACTCTGTTTACACAGTATTTCTGGTACCTTTAAAAGTTTTATCATGCTATTTAAACACTTTTCCTTGTCAATACGATGTAACGTAGCTTTGTAATTATGAGCATAATACAGATTTCGAGTCCTTTGTACATCGGCAATAATGTTAGTGTCTATTGAAAATGATTTCATATTATTAAATAAAGACAGTATTGCGCCAAGATCCTGAAATATCCCTTGTCCGACTAAATGTGCATCCCATACGAATACTGCTGCCATAGATTCATAGGAGTATACCGTTTGGTGTACAAAATCTACAATATCTATTTTTTCCCATTTTATTCTTTCCCGCTGGTTTTTGTGTCGACATAGCTTGTGTAGCTGTTCTTTCCATGATTGACATATATTGCACCATTGATTGAAAACACGGCCATATTGACGACTACAGTTTTTTGTACACACGCCAACTGCGATTTTCGTAAGTATATTGTGGTGTACCGTTGCCATTGAATCAAAAATGACATCTTGTAATCCTTCTACAGTAAAACGTAGCCCGAGAGCCACTGACACAAAATTATTTAGCAATTCGGGGTCAACTGTTTCAATATGATCGGCCATTTTGTTTATTCTGTTATTTATACTTCCTTGTTGTTGTTGACAACGAGTTCAATTGATTCTATTTTTAATTTCAAATTCTACATAATCATTTCGTGTGTATAAAGCTTTACATGATCAATGTGGTGAATTAAAAAAAAACATTTTATCTTCTACAGAGTTTCCTCGGAGTGTGTATGGGGGGGGCGGGGGGGGGGGGGGGGGGGGGGGTTTGATGGACTAATCGGCATTGAACTTCCGGTGCTAATGTACACAACAAAAACTCCGATCGATATGTTCCGTTTTAACGTTCGATCCTCAACTTAAAAAAATCTTAACACTTTCTATAAAAGACAGATATCAATTAAATTATTTGATTTGTATCAAAAGACTTCAATGCAGAGACAAATACTTCTTTAAAATTAAATTTGTTTTCTTTCTTTATTTGTGGCTGTCACCATCATCAAAGGAAAACGATCTGCCTTTATGTATATATTTCTGATATCAGACAGATAGTGGGGTACCGAACACCAGTATTTATTCAGCGGTTTCCTTGGCGTCTCCATATTACAATTACTTATAATCTACCGCATCTACGACTATGATAAGCTGACGTTGTCACAGTAATAGCGTAAACACCGGAAGTCGCCCGCCGATTTGTTCAGACGTCAAGACAAGAAAAAGACGGAACGTGGTCGGAATTGACATGATTCGAAACAACCGTATTGATGTTTTGCGTAAGGTGGACAGTTTTTTCTGCTATATCGTGATAACAAGTTCCATTTTAATCAGATGATGATGATATTTATTTGATACTGACTCATTCTCACGGAAGTGGGACAATTGCAGGAAAAAAATTCCCCCAAAAAAATTGTCAAGAAAAACGAATTTATAGGTTGTCATCAGGAAAGTGTCTATACTGGCCATTTTCAACGTTTGATGATGTTTTCATAATATGTACCGACAACGAGCCACCTGTACATTGATTTCTTAGCAAATTTGAAAATAGGCATACACATATTTATTTGTTCTGGTTGTACATAAAATTGAACGTATGTATTTTAAAATGGGTTTAAAATGTGACTAGAAGTGACCCAAAATTAAAAAAAATATACCACGATTTCATCGCTGAAGCGCTTATTTTGTTTCAAAACATGGTTTTCAATAACATGAGTAGAGCACAGATATGCTAATTTTTAAAATGCTGTTACATTTCATTTGCCTTAAAATTACACACCGATATCATATTGAATAAATGAGTGGCTATAAATACCTTGTAACATTCCTTTATTTACCAGAACAGACACCAAACCGTTAAATTCGAGAACAAAGCAATTAACTTATTTATCAATCTTGTCCCGTAAATTCATAGAGTTGTCCCGTTGATTATAACTTTGAAAAATGTACTATTTCATTGAAAAAAACGTGTTCTTTAAAGAAATGTTTTCTGTTTTACTGCTTAATAATAAACATACAATGTAACAGAACAGTCTCTCTTGGTCCACAACATTAACAAATTAATGACGGAAATACATATCAAAGTATTAAAGAGTCTTAAACTGTAAATATTCACAGGAAACACAATACTTTTTAGTACACAAATTAGTAATAACTAATCGGAAAACTGAAGCATATCAACACTTTGATGTCAGGTCAATCAGAGCCCAGATCATCAAGAATGGTCAAAAATACTTGTCCCGTAGATTATTTAGACTTGTAGGACTCATGAAACTCCATCACATCATCAGAAACAAAGAGCATCCGGTCACCTTTTCTAGTGACTATTGGATGATCGAGTTTACCAGGGATATTTTTGCACTATGCCCATACCCTGTCGTGTTTATTTGGTCAAGGGAATATTTTAACCACATATACAACTCTGAACAATATGTACGGTCTTGTCACTAAGGTTGTTTTCTAAAGCCTTTCCAATGTAGCAGATTTTATCATAGGCTACTAGAAAATAATCGCTACATGTAATTTTTGCATTCTCTACAGACAAAGGAGTAACATTGTTATCATAAGAAAAGTTTGAAGATACCAAAGGGGTAATCAGAAACCCCCCAAAAAGGACAATGATCTACAAAACACTATACAGAAAACTAAAGATTGAGCAACACAAACCCCACTAAAATCCGGGGTGAACTCGTGTGCTCCGGAAGGGTAAGCAGTTATTGTCCCTCTACCGGCACCCGTCGTGTTACTCTTGTAATAAACCCGGTGATACGTCATGAATGAGGAAAAACCCGGATTGTGATTACGACAAACGGAACATATCCGTGGTCATTTGTGACAACGATATTCCGTAACTAGTTGGTACCTGGATGTCCTTTATTACCGGAGACAGCAATTGTCGCGGTTCTGTGAGAATGAGTCTACTAGTTTGATTTGTATAGTGTTTGCACAATGAAACTGCGGTCCACAGGTAGACATGTCACTTTACTCTGACGGTACACACATCCTGGCTATGGGGTGTTCCCTGAACTCCAACATTCTTAAAACATGCCATATTTACTTAAAATTTAATGCAAATGGCAAATTTAATGAGAAATGAAATCAGATATTTCTTTTTTTTTCTTCAAAAATTGATGAATAAGTGAAATAGCACATGCTATATATTTAGTTAAAATCTAATGAAAATGAAGTAAAACATAATGATTTAAGATGAAAAATTGAAATAAAGAAAATGACATATTTAATGAGAAATGAAATAATATATACTTACGGTCTTGTTAGGAGGTGGATATCCAGAATGATCAACCCATCTAAGGGAAATAATCTTGGTGGGTTGATAATTCTGGATATCCACCGCCTAGCCAGGCCGTAAATGTTTTATAATACCGAAACAAATTTGTGAAATTCCACATGAACCAAACTTGATATTATGTCAATTGCATCTGATTCAAGCCGGCCCAGTACTACAGAAGACAACTTTCAACAGACATCCTTTTAATATGCGAGTTTAAGCGAGCTCTTTATGGTATAAAATGTGTACTTAGGATTTTTTAACAAACATGGCTGAACATACTGTCGAAGAAAAAAATATCGACGCTTTGTAAACACCGGTTTCCGTGTAACACACTAACACACTCAACTAATGAAGATCTTCTTAACATAAAGCGCAAAGGTGATCCTGAAGTCTCGTACCCTCTCTCGTACGTCCGATGCCACTGAAACCCGCAACCCGTGTGTAATAAAAGTCATTTTGTTAGCTTGTTTTACTTATATTGATATTTTTTAATTTATTAAATCTCTTCTGACATACTGACAAGAATTTTTGTTTCTACGCGGAAGTTAACTTTTGAGATTTCGTAAGGAACGATAACTCGAATAAAGGAACGACAGCTCGATTGAATCAATCGTAACTACTCGCCATTCTCGCTACCCTGCAAATAACCTCGTACGTACATAGTAGAAATTCTTCTTAAATTGTTTGCCGGAAGTTAATTTAAGTTAAGCTGCACAAAAATAGTCCACGAAAATCCAATATGGAAGACATACTAAGTAAAATCTAATCATGCAAAACTAATTAAAACTTTAATTGAAATATAGAAATTGTTTAAAATATAACTTTATCAAACTTTCATGTAACTGACATGTGAAAAGTAGTGCGATTTATACGCCTAATGCATACGAGGTTATTTGCAGGGTAGCGAGAATGGCCGAGTAGTTACGATTGCGATTGAATGAGACTAGATTCGGCCCTAAAATAAAGTCGTCCCCAATATATCTCGGCCCAAAAAATCTCGAAACTTTTTGATGAAATTGCCAGATAATTTTCAGATGCGCGAGCATTCATGGCCGTGCCGGTTTCATATTATTTGCTTCATTTACCTTGCAAACTTGATTGATTTGATTGTTGGAGTTTTAATGCTACTTTCTATACATTGTGTAATCTCCCGGCAAACAGTTTTATTGGAGGAAACCATCCTTCGACGAGTTACGAGTAAACTTCGGCAGCCATTTTTTCTGCAGACGACTGATGACGTAATCATTATATCCCCTTGACGGAACGGATAGGGTTATCTCCCGGGTGATAATGGGTTATCCCACGGAAGTGGATATTTTGAAAAAAATATCCGAATAAAAAAATGTCACTGGTGCTATCTAAACCAATCGTATTAATTTATAATATGTGAGGTATTATAATATATCTTATGTAAGAGTGAAGTATGGACATTTTTATGTGGAAAACAAAAATCCAATAAGAATATTTATATTATGTTTTCCCATATTTCATGTGTGTTTATATACTTTTAAAATTTGATAATAAATATTCATTATTATGTTTTCATATTTCATGTGTGCTTGTATAGTTTTTTTATATAGGTACTTTTGATTTACCCGTGATTACCCTGACCATTCACCCTTAATGGGACCCCTTAATCCCTCTTAATTAGGAAGGACAACATACTTTGATAATGCAAAATGTTGGCATTGCGGGATACAGTCTATGCCTTTGCTCCTCATCGAAGAATAAAAAAATACCAATTTAATTTTTATCTGGTCTGGTTTGACGGGTGTTTAAAACCCCGATTTACAGACAGGTGACAGAGGTATTTGCACGGCGATTCCAAATTCCCCTATATATTTCATATAAAACTACATTTTTCAAACTTTCCTGAAGTCAATTCATGTCCGATTTTGACAATTGCTATATCAACAAAAGCAGAAAAGTAGCCGTAGTTGATAGGTTTTTCTCCAAATAATTCATTACTTCATACAAATTATGTTTCCACTTTACACTTGGACACCAATTATATTTACATTTTGGAGTACCTGGAGAAAAACCACCGACCTGCTGCAAGTCACTGACAAACTTTATCACATAATGTTGTATCGAGTACACCTCGCCATAAACGGGGTTCGAACTCACAACTTTAGTGGTGATAGGAAAACTCATTAGTTCTTAGAATAATGCTTTTATTAATAGTTTTACAATTAATTTTCCACAATACAAAATGTAAAAATGTTGACCTGAAGCGCTGGGGCCTCTTTGACCTTTGTTTGAACAAATCTAAATCTAAATATCAAAATGATGCTGCAAAGCAAATATTGTAACATTTTCATAGCTAGTTCTTGGGACGAGTCTTTTTATATATATAGATTTATTGAATTTCCCCCTTTTATCCCACCTAATAAGCCCCTCCCAATGGAGGATCGACCTCATCTACAGAAAGGTGAATCTACTCTTCCAATGGACCATCCCTGTCTGATTGAATTTTTCCGGTTGTTGACTGATTTTGTCTGTTTGTTGACTTATGAGGTTTGCCTTTCCCTTTGGAAGATTGCTCCGTATTCGGTAATTTTGTTATTACCCTTATTTTCTACTTAGATCAGTAGTTTGCATAATACTAAAATGTTTACTGATGGACAACAGACGCCAAATGATGGCAGAAGATGTCTTTAGGCCAGGTGAGCTGAAAATGAAACAAATACAAAATAACCTTACTAAATTTCTGGTACCACAACAATAAGAACATACGAACTTAGTAGCAACTGTTTTATTAGAAATGCAAATTTGGTAAAGCATATAGAAAAAATGTCCTTCATTCAAAAAGATAATATAAATCCAAGTTATGTTTAAAACACAAATCATACAAAGCACAATTTGATACATGTATATGTTATACATGAAGAAGAAAAAAACTTTAATAATTGCATGCAATTGTTATTTTTAAAAATTTTCATCATATGCTCTGGACTGAGATTTAATATAAAAATATGTTATACATGAAGCATAAAACTTTCATAATTGCAAACAATTATTTATTTTTTAAATTTTCGAATCATCTATATATTCTAGGCTAAGATTTAATATAATATGAGACAGGCAACCTGTTTGAAGGACGAAGTTCTAAAATTTCAATAATACGATGATCCGTACACGTTAGCCTCACCGGACGCAATTACGAACAATTTCGATGATATTGACATTTGATAATAAATTTGACCAAATTGATGAAGCTGATTGCATGTTCATATTTCAGATTAAACACCAATATTCCTTTTGAATCGTAGCCCATATATTATTCAATGCATTGTTACGGGTTTTAAACAGATTTTCATGACCCCGTTCTAGTCACTCTGTGACCTAGATCCGAACACAATTTCGAACGACATCATAATAACCTTTCTAGTGTAAATTATTTAATGACAACTGTTAAAATTGAAAGAGCATTCATTCATTTACGTTCGCATATCCATTTGGATATAATACACATGAAATAAAAACCTTTCCTTTATTCATACCATAAATGTGTGCCAGTTTGCATTCGGAATTCCTTGGACTCTTCAATGAATAAGGTACATCACGGATTTTGACATTTTGGGATAGATCAAGGTAAGGAAAATGTATTATATTGACTGTTTTTGTTTTAATTTCAATGTGTTCTACATATGCATAGAACCAGGAGATCATATTCTTTTCAATTACAGGCATAAGATAACAAAATATGCGTACCTCATTGAATTTTAGCGATAGATTCCAAGTGCAATTGTCGATCGTTTTCTGTTTACAAATATGAAAACCCGTCGTCTGCAACATTCAACAACTGCGCATGAATAATTTTCTCCCAAAACACGAGTAATTTAGCGGGGTATCTATTTATAAAAGCATTTTTTTAATTCATGTTTTGAAGGAACAATTAGGAGACATACTTTTTATTTCGTTCGTAATTGCGTCCGGTGAGGCTATTATCTTTTATTTTGAATGAATTTTGTAGCCGATTTGTTATGGCTCATTTTACCTACTGTACGCCGCTCTTCCGTCGGGAGTTTCGTAGACTTAGAGATTTTTTTATTATAATTTTATTTCAAGTTTATTTCGATTTTGCATAGAGTAAATAATTAAAGAATTGGGAATTTTTCATTGAAATATATTTCTTTTGCGTTTCTAAATGATCAATTAATCTATTTTTTAAACTTCCGGTGAACAGATATTTGGCTATCAATATAGAAGGAAAAATCGGACAGCTTACCGTTATAAGGACTTCGTCCTTTAAAAATGAACAGCAGTCCCTATTTCTTTTTGGAAATATAAATTAAGAGTTGTATCGAAAATAGAATTTGATAACATATAAAATTGTTGATATAGCGAGGGTTGACAAACTGGTTTTAAAAAGGTCCAAAAGTATTGTCATTTCAGTCATACTTTTCGTTATATATCCGATTCTTCGTCATCATTGCACGTAAACAAGAGACCGGGTATCTGACCAATCTTCGTATCTGTCCCATTTCTACTGTACTTTGACTTGCTGAAGGAAAATCTAACAACACCACAATTAACGGAAGTTGTGCCACCTTTACCTTGGTAGGTATCAAGTCCTTCTGCATTTGTAAGTTTCACAACCACTGTATGTTTCTTGCTGTTTGTAATATTGACCGGATGTTCTAATAGCACCGGATATGTATGCTGGGATTCACTTGTTTTAAGTCTCGTGCGTCTCGTTGCTACCTCGTGGTCAGCAATGTCATATAATGAGCATGTGATATCGTAAACGCCTTCGCCTATGTATGAACCGTACACCAGAACACCGTGCAAAGTAATAGGACGATTAGTTGTGAACGCGATGGCGTCTGGTTCACCCCCACAGTACCAAGATCCATCTTCATAAACAGATTGGTAACGGATACAGGTTTGAATTGGGCGCGTATCTTCTGATTCCTTGGTATCAAATTCGTCCATCTTTTCACTTCGTTCTTGAGTAATAAATGTCGATGTTTTGCTTCCTTTACGATAATAAAATTTAAACAGTTCAACTTTTTCCTTATCTGACAAGATGTCCATTTCTGAAATAATGTCTGTATAATACTCTTTGCCCATCAGTGGAAATCGAATAAGATATAACAAATTACCAAGTTCAGCTCTCTGATTTTCGCCATTCACCTCTTTTCCTTTCTTTGAACATTTGTTTGATGCCCATTTGAGGACACTGGTTAGAATAGTCTGTTCATCAACTCGTAATAAATCATCTTGAAGAATAAGTTCTAAGCAATGTGGACTTAGTTCTAAAAAGTCTTCAGAGAGAAGGACGTCAGCTGCATGATTCCTAATATATGCCATGCATTTTACCTGTAAATCTTGTTCGTCAAAAATATAAGATTGTTCAAAGATGGTACAGATGTTATCTGCAGATCTATCTAGTTCTAAATATTTAACACAAACTTTGACGAGGGACTGAATAGAGTACTTTTTCGCGGCATACAACAACTGAAGTACTAAATCTGGCTTAATGTCGGTGTCTTCACAGTATAGGTACCTAGATGATAAAAAAAACAATACAATTATTGTTCTGTTATACAAAGGACAGTCTAAGTAAAGAGAGAATATGTTTGTCGGATCTTTTCCTTTTTAAGCAGGAGACTATAAAATCGACAGTGGATCGCCGGATTTTTTCATTTTAGCCGGAAACTATAAAATCGACAGTGGATCACTGGGTCTTTTCTTTTTTCATCCTAAGACTATAAAATCGGCAGTGGATCGCCGGATCTTTTCTTTTTTTATGCGGAGACTATAAAATTGGCAGTGGATCGCCGGATAAAAATTTAAAAGAATTCCCATTAACATCTTGAATCAAATTATAGATTATCTCAACGATAGAATATGCAGTGATATATTCTTAAGTGTGCAATAGACCACTTTTATTCCCGTATATATGGTTCTTGGGAAATAGTTTTGCAAACAAAAAATATACCGGTATATCGATATAACACTGTTGTCATTTATCCAAATTGTTAATTCAAACAATATATCAATATGCTAAAATAATTAATATCCTATACTTATCTATTAATAATATCGACAGGGGCCGTCGTGGTCTAGACCGAATTATTCTGTCGTTTAGAAAGCCCTGTCTATCATTCTATATTTATCTTTTACTTATCTGACTTTTTATGTTTATTTTTATTTTTTTATGCTGTTGCTGCTTTCTAACAGCATAAAAAAATAAAAATAAACAAAAAGTCAGATAAGTAAATGATAAATATAGAACGATAGAAAGGGCTTTCTAAACGACAGAATAATTCGGTCTGGTCGTGATCGTATGGTAGTTGGATTTACTACCTGTGCAATACTTGCCAATCACCACTTTAAAGTTGCGAGTTCGAATCCCACTCATGGCGCGGTGTAGTAGGGTGCCCAGTGTTAAAAAAGACGCTTAGTTATCGAGTTTGGGTTAACGGAATTACACACGGCTAATTTTGGTTTTATACGCTAGAAAAATTATTACATTTTGTATTTTTAATTGTCGTCGTAAGTTTCTGTGGTCACGATTTTTTTAATTTCACGTTTTTCAAAGGTAACCTCGGCTGACACATTGTACATGGTATTTTCAGGATGAAAAATAAAAATATTCTCCACTATCTAAATAGCTAAAAAGGTTTTTACATAAGAGATAATGTATCAAAGATATAATTAAAATAAAAACAGGATGTAAATAATTGATTTTTGAAAGAGTATATCAGCCTTACTTCAAGCCTCAAATTTGACCCCAAATTAACCGTATTTTCAACAAAAGCAAAGTAATTACACTACATTATAAATGTACTTTGATGTTGAAGAAAACATATTGATGAAATGTACATGTGTGCCAAAAATCATAATCTAAATGTCAGCGGTTGTTGAGAAATTGGCAAAATATAAACTCAAATAACAGTGTTAATTTCCTCTTTGTCATACACGGATTGTCATGTACCGGTTTTTGTTATTGATGTGTCGCTCGCCGGTCATTAGCTAGCACGATCTCTGTCTCAATGCATTTAGTATTTTCTCTTCTTTTATGGCAAATATATTGGTTTTAATTGTTCAGTAGAATTGTTTGTGGTTTTTATGTTTTAAAAACATTCATTTTTCAGCCGACCGTTGATTGGTTTTAAAATTTGTTTACTTCATGTGTTTCTATTACACGGCCCAATCCTGCAGGATACGTTATAAGTCCGGAAATGGCTCAGTTTCATAGAAGGCCGACCGATTCCTGATTGGAAAAGGTTTCTTGCTGTCGCTGCCAACAAACAAGCATTGATAAAATTTCTTGGCGAATCGATTGTGCAACATTATCGTTTATCATCTCTTGAGATGTCATCCGGGGAAGTTCTGTATCTTTCTGGTGCTTCTAATCATTGCCAAGAAAATCTGAATCTCCGATTGCCAAGAGTTATGCTGTACACATGAAGAGGCGGACACTCGTATGATTTTACATGCTGTCCATGCAGACAAAACGTTCGGTTAAAGTGGAATCAAAGGTCGGATCATTGTTAAATCGCCTGATACAGATGTCTTGATTATATGCATCCATTACTTTCCTTCAATGCAACATACACAGGAATTATGGTTTCATACGGGTTCTATCACAAACACCAAGGATGGGTGTTTTCATTCCTGTACATTCGATCTGTAGCATCCTCAATCCTGTTCTATGTAACATTTTACCAGCTGCACATGCCATCACAAGATGTGATTCCACGTCATCCTTGTTCGGGATCGACAAACGAACCGTTTTTAAAGTACTTAAAGACAGTCCAGAAAACTTTAGAGATCTGTCCATCCTTGCAGACTGTGACACTGATAAATCTATAGATGCCGCCAGGAAACTTGTTTGTAGACTGTACGACCAAAATGGAAAACTGAAGGAAGATCACGTCGATCTTAACAAATTAAGGGTAAGGTTAGCGACACTGAGGGATGCATGTTTCAAACAAACAAACAAACAAAATTATAAAAAAAAAAGCAAACCTGCCAGTGGACTCTGACCTTGACGTGGTTGGTGGGCTTTCAAACTAACAAGAGACCACTTTTTTATTTGCCAAACACATGAGATATTTGGAGTGTTCAGAGTGGTTTGTAGCCACACACCGTCCAAACGCATAATATGTCCATAGACCTTACGTTTTTAAACAATTGGCGTTTGACCTTTCCATAAATTGCCATGTTTTTGCACAGAATATTCGTTAAGTATTGATTGACCCTACAAATGATATGTTGCAAACACATAAGCCATTAAATTTGAATTTTGGTACCTTTTACGAAGTTTGAGGTTAATAGATATTTTACCAGTAATTAGTCAAAGTGTACCATAACTGAAACATGATTTTTTTTTGGAATCCGTCCACCAGTTGTCAAATGTTAAGGGTTAACAAATAATCTGAAGGTTTCCTTTAAATGAATATCAAATAAAAATGAGAAATGTTCAAACTATGACAGGTCAAGGTCACTTTTATTTCTCATATATACGAAAATTGTAAAATGTCATTTTTTTTTTAGAAAATGGCCTTTTGCTATATATTCAAACAATGTAAAATAAAAAATAAGCATAAAATAATAAAATATTAAGCTTAACAAATAAAATTGGCATTCCAGTTTAAAGTTCTTCACAGTCTTGTCGAAGAAGGAAGCCTTTTAAAACTTGTGGTGTGTTAGTTCCAATTTTTAGATCTTGACCTTTGACCCCAATTTAAAAAAGATGTGACCACAATACATTACGACGACATCTTTATTTCGATGCGGCTTGTTCTCCTCATTCCAACGATGTATCATACAGGTGTGTGTAATTCCGTTAAGGCAAATTCGCAAAAATCTTTCGTCGGGCACCCTACTAGTGTACTCGTTACAACTTTATGCGATAAAGTTTGTCAGTGACTTTCGACAAGTCGAACGTTTACTCCGGTTTCCTCCACCAATAAAGCTGATCGCCACGATGTAACTGAAATATTGTTGAAAGTGGTGTTAATCACCATAACCCTAACCCCTATAATATCAACGATTTGGAAAATTATGTTAAGAATTGAACAAACTCCCGCCGTTCACACCACGATATAGCTGAGATATTGTTAACTTTCTGTTTACACATTTATTTTCAATAGCAAGAAATCTTTATTATTTCATCTCTTTTTTTTAATTCAACTTGTTCATGTCCATATTCATGCAATCTTCTTTCATGTGTAGACCCTAAATACTCTAATTATCCACGAATATTTTGGATCGACACTGGTAAGTTGCTATTAATATAAGATTGTATGAGTATGAACACGAACAAGTTGAAGTAAAGAAAAGGAGATGAAATAATAACGATTTTTTTAAAACAATATGTAAACAGAAAGTTAAAAAAAAAAGGGGGGGGGGGGGGGTGCTCATTATGACCCAAGTTGCTTTGTTATAAAACAAATTGCAAAAAACAAAAATACTCACTGTAATAATATTCTAAAAACATTTGGTTCGATATCTGGCAATGTTATTTCCTCACTTGTTTCTGCAAGAGGGCCATTGAACATCGCAAAGAAAACACAGCTTCGACCAATTAAAATATACTTGTGTGCAAAAACCTTCGTTCTCTCTTCACCAACCAAAAATGTGACATCACAACCAATATTGTTTTCTAGCATGTATCTGTTGCATTCAGTAAGAGATCTCGAGGACTGCCAGTCTTCTTCAGATGAAGCCATTTTTATATGAAATTTATAACTTAAAATTGTCCTTATCCTGCAAATACAGAAAAGTGTACATGTATGCGGACGCAAAATAAACATAGTGACATTCTTACATTTTTTTCCAAGCCTAAGATAATTTTTATATGTCAAGGTTGACACAAATATATATCAAGTTGTCATTATTATCAAATCAAGCACAAATTATATCAATAAGATACCAGTAAATGTGTCTTGTAGTTTATGTTACACTCTTGTCAGACCTGTTTTTACTTATAACTCTGATATTACCTATTTCAGAGGAAATGTGAGGGCTAAAAAATAACACAAAAAAACAACCATTACGAATTGGTCAATTTTCCTTCACTTCAGTAGAAAGTTTATACACTGTATCTTTATTTTTTGTAAAAGTATTTTAGGGACTTAGAAAAAACAATCTGGGGTACGATGTGGGTTAAGGGTTGTGGTGTTTAATGCCACTTAACAATATTTCAGCAATATCGTGGCGGTCAGTTTTATTGGTGCAGGAAACCGGAGTACCCGGAGAAAGCACCCGCCGTAAGTCACTGACAAACTTTATCAAATAATGTGTAGTGAGCACAGCTCGCCATGATCGACATTCAAACTCACAACTTTAGTGGTGATAGGCACTGGTTGTACAAAAATCAAATCAAATCAATTATTTATTAATCCAATCATGGTCCCACAGGGGGCAGTTACATAAATACAACAATTATGATTAATATAGTAGACAGTACATTGCTATAAACAGTAAATGTCAATAATTGAGATTATACTCAGTAGTAATACAGCTTATGTGTTACTATTGTACCTGATCTCTGCCAAAGTGCAATCCAGGAAATTCAAAGAAACAATATCGCACATACTAACAAAAAATGTAATCCTTGTACTGCATATCTTAGTTTGTACTAAGTGGATAGTATATTAATTTGGACTTATGGATGAAACATTGGATATCTGCAAGGGTCACCAAGAGATGGTGCTTATGGACATGTTCCATTGAACATTCCACCTCGTGCCCTCAGCAGAACTCCAAGGTTAAATAATATACAAATATATACATAGAGATATATTGCTACTCAACCACAGACACCAAGGGTCTGAGTGCTTCTGGAGATGTCCAGCATATATAGCTGTGACATTCCACCTCGTGTCTGAGGCAGAGAAGCAGGATATCAAGGAAAAGAACAAATAAAAAAAACAAAAAAACAAAAAACAACAAAAAAAAACAAACAAAAGACAGACAAACAAAGATAAATAAAGAAAATAATAATCTATCTGCAGTGTTTTCTCAAGAACACACCCAAATGTGTTAGTATATTGTGATTTTCACAATTACAAATCCATTCTAATTTCTTTACATCATTTAAGCTATTAAAATTTGGACATGAAGTCAATATTATATCGATCAATTCTTTCCTGTCTGGTTCATATTTAGAACATTTGAAAATAAAATATATTTCATCTTCAACTTCTCCTGAACTGCACTGTTGACAAGAGCCTTTGGTGTCGAGTTCCTTATCAATTTCAAATATTTTTCACAACCGAAGCTAGTTTTCACTTTTGTATATGTTTGAAGTTTCCCATCAGAGCAGTTATTCATCTTTTCTTTCCACAGAGCCAAATAATGTTTCCGGAGACTTTTGACCACATATTCTTTTGATAATTTTAGTTGTAAATTCAACTACCATACGATCACGACAATGTTTATAAGCCTCATATATACATGTATGTATATACTATCGTATGAGGGCCCGGGTGGCTCAATGGGTTAGGTAGTTGGATTACCTAACAACTCATAAAAGCCGCAGGCTCTCACCAATACGGCGTGGGTTCGCGCCCGGCTTTGTAAATTACAAAAAGGGTGCATTCGACTCGCAGCCGCAAGTGATAAAGGTTAGCAGTTGCTTACTATGGTCGGTGGTTCTTTCCGGGTACCCCGGCTTCTTCCAGAGCCACTAAAACTGGTCGCCATGATATAGCTGAAATATTGCTGAAAGTGGCGTTAAAACACCAAAAACCAACAAAGCAAATCGTATGAGGGGCATAAAAAACAAATCAGTATCTACAGGTCACCTGTCGCAAGTCACTGTTTTTTATTTACTCATTGTTCTTCATTTAATGTTCCGAGAAAGGTATCAAACATGTTATAACCCTTGATTGATTAAGTAGTTTGGCACCACAAGAGACATATATGTATACATACAGAGCTCCAGATAAGCTGCGTATTTGCGTTTTTTACGCTATGAAAACGAGTAAAAACGCATGTATTGTCAGATCAGAGTGTACACATTTCGCATACATATTGCTGTGTAAGCAAACTTTCCAAATTCGGAGCGTACTTGTACAGTCGTGTACATAACAACACATTTTTGTCTTTGAGAAATTCCCCGTAATTACTTCCCTTTATACTTTTCGAAGGAGAGAGCGTATACATCCGAGGGGTACCAAATGCTTGCCTTTCTAAGCATCGATGTCAAAAGAGATCTGATTGGATGTTTACGATAAATCATCTAATCGCGGTCAATATTACAAATAAATGCGGTTTACGTAATAAGTAAGAACTAAAACGAAAGTAAATTTGGGAACACGTTCGTTGAAAATGAGCAAGAACATGAATTCCCTCTTTGCGGAAAATGGAGTTATCGTTCGTAATTTGAATTATCGTCCTTGGCAGTGAGTATATAGCATTTCCGGTTGCAAAAGTTTTCCTGGCTGTTTTTAATAAATTGATTGAATAAATAATAAGTGCGAAAAAATATGAAATTAATTGACGTAGATTCCAAGGCAACACTTAAAGACTTCCTAACTTTAAAAAAAAGACTGAACTTGTACAGTTCTTACGGAAATGTAATGAAAAAATCAGTGGTAACAAGAATGAGCTTGCGCTCCGACAAAGATGTAGGGACGTATCTTTTAAAAAGCCGGTCAGATGACAATGAAAAAATGAGCTGCTATAGAAAGTTCAATAGAGGCTTTAACTTTTATAAAGAAAATTATATACATGACATTCCCTTTTTTTAAACTTCTATAAAAAAAAGTTATTTACTTATTTAACATATTTTCTCTGGATTTGTAACATTTTTGTACAAATAACTCCAAATCTGTATTTTCATAATACCAATGAACATGTTACATAATTAACTTTCTGAAATGTTTTGGATGATTGTCACCAGATTTTTCTGCAAAACGGAAATACTGCGCGATTTTCTTTGTACACTGAAAGCGGGAATATTTTCTTTAAAAAAGGTTTTCTCTCCTTTCATTAAAAAGCGTATTTGATTTTTTTCATTACACTCGAGCGGTCGAAGACAAGGCAAGATAAATTTGAAAGCATTTTAGAAATAATAGAATCTGTTGTTTCTTCACCATTTGTAAAAGCAGAAGCGGATTCGGTTGAATATTTTGTACTGTGTTTGAAACGGTATGTGCGTCTTCATTAGCAATGTGCGCTTATCAGATAGGTGAACACCTGCATCTAACATTTGCCGACCATCTCGACTTGTACAGTCAACAATCAAATCCCAATTTTCGGTTTCAGTCAGAGCAGATCCCACTTTTTTCTGAATGAATAATGTCCCTCGTCTGGAATATTTTGAATAGGAAATAAAACGATCACGAACGCGGCTTTTTGCTGTTTTTAATATATCAAGAACAAGCAACCGGTCCATCTTTTAAAAAACAATGGTGTATTTGGAGATCGCATCTCTGTCCATTGAAACTTATTTGTCATATTAAAGATGTATTTTTAGACATATGCACTTCTCGACCGCTACCCATGATTTCGGATATCGTCTAAATACTGACGACAAATAGGTTATTTTGCAATAAATGCATTTACAGTCTCGTAATCTTACAGCCAAAAATGCCGTTCTGAAGCTAAGCTTAACAATGTAGACAAACAAACTAGAGGCTCCCAGGAGCCTGTATAGCTCACCTGGGTATAATAACAACATCAGTCAATAAAACTTGATAACTTCGGTAAAAAAAAATTAACAAATGTAGCCTTCGTCATTGCAGACTCCTTCTACAAAAAAATTTGGGCAGGGGTTCCCCCTTTAATGTAAGTTATCAAAATTGCTGTAAAAAAACATATATGTCAATTATTCTCAAAATTTAACTTTTCCTACTTCACGTTTTGTAATAGAGTTGCTTCCCTTTGATTATTTGAGTAACCAAAAGCAGTGAGTCAACAAAAAAATGCATTTCAAGAGGAATAACTCTTCACAGTTGTCGCACATTTTTAACTGTGGGAAAATTTTTGTAGATCTTGACATGCTGAACATTTTTGCAGTTTAAACTTTCCCTCTATCTCTAATAGTTTTTGAGATATAAGATGACAGTATTAAAATTGAGAACATTTTGATGAAAAAAGGGCAATAACTCCAAAATGGGTAATGGGATTTCCTTCAAAATTGCAGGGTAGGAAGATCTTGACATGCTGCAAATTTTTGCAATTTAAACTTAACCTTTATCTCTTATAGTTTTTGAAATATAAGACGAAAAGTATTAAAAAAAATTTAAAAATTGATGAAAAAAGGGCAAGAACTCCAAGATTTACTTCAAAATTGCAGGGTAGGTAGATCTCGACATGGTGCACATTTTTGCAATTAAACTTAACATCTATCTCTTATAGTTTTTGAAATATAACACGAAAAGTATTAAAATTAAAAAAAAAATTGATCGAAGGGCCGAACCGCCGGACACATTTTTGGAAGAGAACCATCCAATGACTATTTCATCAAAATAATGTTCTTATTGAGCAAATGGTTTCAGACAAGAAGATTTTTATGGGAATTTCCCATAGGGTCCTATGTTAAATTAAGTTCGGCTGTAGCGGCCATCTTGGTCGGTGTTCTGAAATGCCGGACACAATTTTGGAAGAGGACCACCCAAGAATCATTTCAGCAAAGTTTGGTTGAGATTGGCTCAGTAGTTTCAGAGGAGAAGATTTTCTTTAAATTTCATCCCCCCTTTTTTCTAATTTGCATAATCGATCAAAATAGGAAAAAGTTCAAAGTTCATAAAATCCCGTAATAAATGTTAAAAAGCTCATCATTATGCTTATACAGTTCAAATTTGGGCACTTTCTGGCTTCAAATAAAGCAGATTTGGCCATTTGAAGAAATTTCTAATTTAAGTCATGGCGGCCATCTTGGATACAGGACGGTGCTGACGGACACAATTTTGAAAGGGGACCACCCAAGGATCATTTCAGCAAAGTTTGGTTAAGATTGGCTCAGTAGTTTCAGAGGAGAAGATTTTTTTTTTATTTCATCCCCCCTTTTTTCTAATTTGCATAATCGGTCAAAATAGGCAAAAGTTCAAAGTTCATAAAAAATCCCGTAATATATGTTAAAAAGCTCATCATTATGCTTATACATTTCAAATTTGGGCACTTTCTGGCTTAAAATAGAGCAGTTTTGGCCATTTGAAGAAATTTCTATTTTTAGTCATGGCGGCCATCTTGAATACAGGACGGCGCTGACGGACACAATTTTGAAAGGGGACCACCCAAGGATCATTTCAGCAAAGTTTGGTTGAGATTGGCTCAGTAGTTTCAGAGAAGATTTTTTTTTTAATTTCATCCCCCCTTTTTTCTAATTTGCATAATCGGTCAAAATAGGCAAAAGTTCAAAGTTCATAAAAAATCCCGTAATATATGTTAAAAAGCTCATCGTGCTTATACAGTTCAAATGTGGGCACTTTCTGGCTTAAAATAGAGCCGTTTTGGCCATTTGAAGAAATTTCTATTTTTAGTAATGGCGGCCATCTTGGATACAGGACGGCACTGACGGACACAATTTTGAAAGGGGACCACCCAAGGATCCTTTCAGCAAAGTTTGGTTGAGATTGGCTCAGTAGTTTCAGAGGAGAAGATTTTTTTTTAATTTCATCCCCCCTTTTTTCTAATTTGCATAATCGGTCAAAATAGGCAAAAGTTCAAAGTTCATAAAAAATCCCGTAATATATGTTAAAAAGCTCATCATTATGCTTATACAGTTCAAATTTGGGCACTTTCTGGCTTAAAATAGAGCAGTTTTGGCCATTTGAAGAAATTTCTATTTTTAGTAATGGTGGCCATTTTGGATACAGGACGGCACTGACGGACACAATTTTGAAAGGGGACCACCCAAGGATCATTTCAGCAAAATTTGGTTGAGATTGGCTCAGTAGTTTCAGAGGAGAAGATTTTTTTTTTAATTTCATCCCCCCTTTTTTCTAATTTGCATAATCGGTCAAAATAGACAAAAGTTCAAAGTTCATAAAAATCCCGTAATATATGTTAAAAAGCTCATCATTATGCTTATACAGTTCAAATTTGGGCACTTTCTGGCTTAAAATAGAGCCGTTTTGGCCATTTGAAGAAATTTCTATGTTTAGTCATGGCGGCCATCTTGGATACAGGACGGCGCTGACGGACACAATTTTGAAAGGGGACCACCCAAGGATCATTTCAGCAAAGTTTGGTTGAGATTGGCTCAGTAGTTTCAGAGGAGAAGATTTTTTTTTATTTCATCCCCCCTTTTTTCTAATTTGCATAATCGGTCAAAATAGGCAAAAGTTCAAAGTTCATAAAAAATCCCGTAATATATGTTAAAAAGCTCATCATTATGCTTATACATTTCAAATTTGGGCACTTTCTGGCTTAAAATAGAGCAGTTTTGGCCATTTGAAGAAATTTCTATTTTTAGTCATGGCGGCCATCTTGAATACAGGACGGCGCTGACGGACACAATTTTGAAAGGGGACCACCCAAGGATCATTTCAGCAAAGTTTGGTTGAGATTGGCTCAGTAGTTTCAGAGAAGATTTTTTTTTTAATTTCATCCCCCCTTTTTTCTAATTTGCATAATCGGTCAAAATAGGCAAAAGTTCAAAGTTCATAAAAAATCCCGTAATATATGTTAAAAAGCTCATCGTGCTTATACAGTTCAAATGTGGGCACTTTCTGGCTTAAAATAGAACCGTTTTGGCCATTTGAAGAAATTTCTATTTTTAGTAATGGCGGCCATCTTGGATACAGGACGGCGCTGACGGACACAATTTTGAAAGGGGACCACCCAAGGATCATTTCAGCAAAGTTTGGTTGAGATTGGCTCAGTAGTTTCAGAGGAGAAGATTTTTTTTTAATTTCATCCCCCCTTTTTTCTAATTTGCATAATCGGTCAAAATAGGCAAAAGTTCAAAGTTCATAAAAAATCCCGTAATATATGTTAAAAAGCTCATCATTATGCTTATACAGTTCAAATTTGGGCACTTTCTGGCTTAAAATAGAGCAGTTTTGGCCATTTGAAGAAATTTCTATTTTTAGTAATGTTGGCCATTTTGGATACAGGACGGCACTGACGGACACAATTTTGAAAGGGGACCACCCAAGGATCATTTCAGCAAAATTTGGTTGAGATTGGCTCAGTAGTTTCAGAGGAGAAGATTTTTTTTTTAATTTCATCCCCCCTTTTTTCTAATTTGCATAATCGGTCAAAATAGACAAAAGTTCAAAGTTCATAAAAATCCCGTAATATATTTTAAAAAGCTCATCATTATGCTTATACAGTTCAAATTTGGGCACTTTCTGGCTTAAAATAGAGCCATTTTGGCCATTTGAAGAAATTTCTATGTTTAGTCATGGCGGCCATCTTGGATACAGGACGGCGCTGACGGACACAATTTTGAAAGGGGACCACCCAAGGATCATTTCAGCAAAGTTTGGTTGAGATTGGCTCAGTAGTTTCAGAGAAGATTTTTTTTTTAATTTCATCCCCCCTTTTTTCTAATTTGCATAATCGGTCAAAATAGGCAAAAGTTCAAAGTTCATGAAAAATCCCGTAATATATGTTAAAAAGCTCATCGTGCTTATACAGTTCAAATGTGGGCACTTTCTGGCTTAAAATAGAGCCGTTTTGGCCATTTGAAGAAATTTCTATTTTTAGTCATGGCGGCCATCTTGGATACAGGACGGCGCTGACGGACACAATTTTGAAAGGGGACCACCCAAGGATCATTTCAGCGAAGTTTGGTTGAGATTGGCTCAGTAGTTTCAGAGGAGAAGACATTTTTTTAATTTCATCCCCCCTTTTTTCTAATTTGCATAATCGGTCAAAATAGGCAAAAGTTCAAAGTTCATAAAAAATCCCGTAATATATGTTAAAAAGCTCATCGTGCTTATACAGTTCAAATGTGGGCACTTTCTGGCTTAAAATAGAGCCGTTTTGGCCATTTGAAGAAATTTCTATTTTTAGTCATGGCGGCCATCTTGGATACAGGACGGCGCTGACGGACACAATTTTGAAAGAGGACCACCCAAGGATCATTCCAGCAAAGTTTGGTTCAGATTGTCTCAGTAGTTTCAGAGGAGAAGATTTTTTTTAAATTTCATCCCCCCTTTTTTCTAATTTGCATAATCGGTCAAAATAGGCAAAAGTTCAAAGTTCATAAAAAATCCCGTAATATATGTTAAAAAGCTCATCATTATGCTTATACAGTTCAAATTTGGGCACTTTCTGGTTTAAAATAGAGCAGTTTTGGCCATTTGAAGAAATATCTAATTTAAGTCATGGCGGCCATCTTGGATACAGGACGGTGCTGACGGACACAATTTTGAAAGGGGACCACCCAAGGATCATTTCAGCAAACTTTGGTTGAGATTGGCTCAGTAGCTTCAGAGGAGAAGATTTTTTTTTAATTTCATCCCCCCTTTTTTCTAATTTGCATAATCGGTCAAAATAGGCAAAAGTTCAAAGTTCATAAAAAATCCCGTAATATATGTTAAAAAGCTCATCATTATGCTTATACAGTTCAAATTTGGGCACTTTCTGGCTTAAAATAGAGCAGTTTTGGCCATTTGAAGAAATTTCTATGTTTAGTCATGGCGGCCATCTTGGATACAGGACGGCGCTGACGGACACAATTTTGAAAGGGGACCACCCAAGGATCATTTCAGCAAAGTTTGGTTGAGATTGGCTCAGTAGTTTCAGAGGAAAAGATTTTTTTTAAATTTCATCCCCCCTTTTTTCTAATTTGCATAATCGGTCAAAATAGGCAAAAGTTCAAAGTTCATAAAAAATCCCGTAATATATGTTAAAAAGCTCATCATTATGCTTATACATTTCAAATTTGGGCACTTTCTGGCTTCAAATAGAGCAGTTTTGGCCATTTGAAGAAATTTCTATGTTTAGTCATGGCGGCCATCTTGGATACAGGACGGTGCTGACGGACACAATTTTGAAAGGGGACCACCCAAGGATCATTTCAGCAAAGTTTGGTTGAGATTGGCTCAGTAGCTTCAGAGGAGAAGATTTTTTTTTAATTTCATCCCCCCTTTTTTCTAATTTGCATAATCGGTCAAAATAGGCAAAAGTTCAAAGTTCATAAAAAATCCCGTAATATATGTTAAAAAGCTCATCATTATGCTTATACAGTTCAAATTTGGGCACTTTCTGGCTTAAAATAGAGCAGTTTTGGCCATTTGAAGAAATTTCTATTTTTAGTAATGGTGGCCATTTTGGATACAGGACGGCACTGACGGACACAATTTTATAAGGGGACCACCCAAGGATCATTTCAGCAAAGTTTGGTTGAGATTGGCTCAGTAGTTTCAGAGGAGAAGATTTTTTTTAAATTTCATCCCCCCTTTTTTCTAATTTGCATAATCGGTCAAAATAGGCAAAAGTTCAAAGTTCATGAAAAATCCCGTAATATATGTTAAAAAGCTCATCATTATGCTTATACAGTTCAAATTTGGGCACTTTCTGGCTTAAAATAGAGCAGTTTTGGCCATTTGAAGAAATTTCTATTTTTAGTAATGGTGGCCATTTTGGATACAGGACGGCACTGACGGACACAATTTTGTAAGGGGACCACCCAAGGATCATTTCAGCAAAGTTTGGTTGAGATTGGCTCAGTAGTTTCAGAGGAGAAGATTTTTTTTTAATTTCATCCCCCCTTTTTTCTAATTTGCATAATCGGTCAAAATAGGCAAAAGTTCAAAGTTCATGAAAAATCCCGTAATATATTTTAAACAGCTCATCATTATGCTTATACAGTTCAAATTTGGGCACTTTCTGGCTTCAAATAGAGCAGTTTTGGCCATTTGAAGAAATTTTTAATTTAAGTCATGGCGGCCATCTTGGATACAGGACGGCACTGACGGACACAATTTTGAAAGGGGACCACCCAAGGATCATTTCAGCGAAGTTTGGTTGAGATTGGCTCAGTAGTTTCAGAGGAGAAGACATTTTTTTAATTTCATCCCCCCTTTTTTCTAATTTGCATAATCGGTCAAAATAGGCAAAAGTTCAAAGTTCATAAAAAATCCCGTAATATATGTTAAAAAGCTCATCATTATGCTTATACATTTCAAATTTGGGCACTTTCTGGCTTCAAATAGAGCAGTTTTGGCCATTTGAAGAAATTTCTATGTTTAGTCATGGCGGCCATCTTGGATACAGGACGGTGCTGACGGACACAATTTTGAAAGGGGACCACCCAAGGATCATTTCAGCAAAGTTTGGTTGAGATTGGCTCAGTAGCTTCAGAGGAGAAGATTTTTTTTTAATTTCATCCCCCCTTTTTTCTAATTTGCATAATCGGTCAAAATAGGCAAAAGTTCAAAGTTCATAAAAAATCCCGTAATATATGTTAAAAAGCTCATCATTATGCTTATACAGTTCAAATTTGGGCACTTTCTGGCTTAAAATAGAGCAGTTTTGGCCATTTGAAGAAATTTCTATTTTTAGTAATGGTGGCCATTTTGGATACAGGACGGCACTGACGGACACAATTTTATAAGGGGACCACCCAAGGATCATTTCAGCAAAGTTTGGTTGAGATTGGCTCAGTAGTTTCAGAGGAGAAGATTTTTTTTAAATTTCATCCCCCCTTTTTTCTAATTTGCATAATCGGTCAAAATAGGCAAAAGTTCAAAGTTCATGAAAAATCCCGTAATATATGTTAAAAAGCTCATCATTATGCTTATACAGTTCAAATTTGGGCACTTTCTGGCTTAAAATAGAGCAGTTTTGGCCATTTGAAGAAATTTCTATTTTTAGTAATGGTGGCCATTTTGGATACAGGACGGCACTGACGGACACAATTTTGTAAGGGGACCACCCAAGGATCATTTCAGCAAAGTTTGGTTGAGATTGGCTCAGTAGTTTCAGAGGAGAAGATTTTTTTTTAATTTCATCCCCCCTTTTTTCTAATTTGCATAATCGGTCAAAATAGGCAAAAGTTCAAAGTTCATGAAAAATCCCGTAATATATTTTAAACAGCTCATCATTATGCTTATACAGTTCAAATTTGGGCACTTTCTGGCTTCAAATAGAGCAGTTTTGGCCATTTGAAGAAATTTTTAATTTAAGTCATGGCGGCCATCTTGGATACAGGACGGCACTGACGGACACAATTTTGAAAGGGGACCACCCAAGGATCATTTCAGCGAAGTTTGGTTGAGATTGGCTCAGTAGTTTCAGAGGAGAAGACATTTTTTTAATTTCATCCCCCCTTTTTTCTAATTTGCATAATCGGTCAAAATAAGCAAAAGTTCAAAGTTCATAAAAAATCCCGTAATATATGTTAAAAAGCTCATCGTGCTTATACAGTTCAAATGTGGGCACTTTCTGGCTTAAAATAGAGCCGTTTTGGCCATTTGAAGAAATTTCTATTTTTAGTCATGGCGGCCATCTTGGATACAGGACGGCGCTGACGGACACAATTTTGAAAGAGGACCACCCAAGGATCATTCCAGCAAAGTTTGGTTCAGATTGTCTCAGTAGTTTCAGAGGAGAAGATTTTTTTTAAATTTCATCCCCCCTTTTTTCTAATTTGCATAATCGGTCAAAATAGGCAAAAGTTCAAAGTTCATGAAAAATCCCGTAATATATTTTAAACAGCTCATCATTATGCTTATACAGTTCAAATTTGGGCACTTTCTGGCTTCAAATAGAGCAGTTTTGGCCATTTGAAGAAATTTTTAATTTAAGTCATGGCGGCCATCTTGGATACAGGACGGTGCTGACGGACACAATTTTGAAAGGGGACCACCCAAGGATCATTTCAGCGAAGTTTGGTTGAGATTGGCTCAGTAGTTTCAGAGGAGAAGACATTTTTTTAATTTCATCCCCCCTTTTTTCTAATTTGCATAATCGGTCAAAATAGGCAAAAGTTCAAAGTTCATAAAAAATCCCGTAATATATGTTAAAAAGCTCATCGTGCTTATACAGTTCAAATGTGGGCACTTTCTGGCTTAAAATAGAGCCGTTTTGGCCATTTGAAGAAATTTCTATTTTTAGTAATGGCGGCCATCTTGGATACAGGACGGCACTGACGGACACAATTTTGAAAGGGGACCACCCAAGGATCATTTCAGCAAAGTTTGGTTGAGATTGGCTCAGTAGTTTCAGAGGAGAAGATTTTTTTTTAATTTCATCCCCCCTTTTTTCTAATTTGCATAATCGGTCAAAATAGGCAAAAGTTCAAAGTTCATAAAAAATCCCGTAATATATGTTAAAAAGCTCATCATTATGCTTATACAGTTCAAATTTGGGCACTTTCTGGCTTAAAATAGAGCAGTTTTGGCCATTTGAAGAAATTTCTATTTTTAGTAATGGTGGCCATTTTGGATACAGGACGGCACTGACGGACACAATTTTGAAAGGGGACCACCCAAGGATCATTTCAGCAAAATTTGGTTGAGATTGGCTCAGTAGTTTCAGAGGAGAAGATTTTTTTTTTAATTTCATCCCCCCTTTTTTCTAATTTGCATAATCGGTCAAAATAGACAAAAGTTCAAAGTTCATAAAAATCCCGTAATATATGTTAAAAAGCTCATCATTATGCTTATACAGTTCAAATTTGGGCACTTTCTGGCTTAAAATAGAGCCGTTTTGGCCATTTGAAGAAATTTCTATGTTTAGTCATGGCGGCCATCTTGGATACAGGACGGCGCTGACGGACACAATTTTGAAAGGGGACCACCCAAGGATCATTTCAGCAAAGTTTGGTTGAGATTGGCTCAGTAGTTTCAGAGGAGAAGATTTTTTTTTATTTCATCCCCCCTTTTTTCTAATTTGCATAATCGGTCAAAATAGGCAAAAGTTCAAAGTTCATAAAAAATCCCGTAATATATGTTAAAAAGCTCATCATTATGCTTATACATTTCAAATTTGGGCACTTTCTGGCTTAAAATAGAGCAGTTTTGGCCATTTGAAGAAATTTCTATTTTTAGTCATGGCGGCCATCTTGAATACAGGACGGCGCTGACGGACACAATTTTGAAAGGGGACCACCCAAGGATCATTTCAGCAAAGTTTGGTTGAGATTGGCTCAGTAGTTTCAGAGAAGATTTTTTTTTTAATTTCATCCCCCCTTTTTTCTAATTTGCATAATCGGTCAAAATAGGCAAAAGTTCAAAGTTCATAAAAAATCCCGTAATATATGTTAAAAAGCTCATCGTGCTTATACAGTTCAAATGTGGGCACTTTCTGGCTTAAAATAGAACCGTTTTGGCCATTTGAAGAAATTTCTATTTTTAGTAATGGCGGCCATCTTGGATACAGGACGGCGCTGACGGACACAATTTTGAAAGGGGACCACCCAAGGATCATTTCAGCAAAGTTTGGTTGAGATTGGCTCAGTAGTTTCAGAGGAGAAGATTTTTTTTTAATTTCATCCCCCCTTTTTTCTAATTTGCATAATCGGTCAAAATAGGCAAAAGTTCAAAGTTCATAAAAAATCCCGTAATATATGTTAAAAAGCTCATCATTATGCTTATACAGTTCAAATTTGGGCACTTTCTGGCTTAAAATAGAGCAGTTTTGGCCATTTGAAGAAATTTCTATTTTTAGTAATGTTGGCCATTTTGGATACAGGACGGCACTGACGGACACAATTTTGAAAGGGGACCACCCAAGGATCATTTCAGCAAAATTTGGTTGAGATTGGCTCAGTAGTTTCAGAGGAGAAGATTTTTTTTTTAATTTCATCCCCCCTTTTTTCTAATTTGCATAATCGGTCAAAATAGACAAAAGTTCAAAGTTCATAAAAATCCCGTAATATATTTTAAAAAGCTCATCATTATGCTTATACAGTTCAAATTTGGGCACTTTCTGGCTTAAAATAGAGCCATTTTGGCCATTTGAAGAAATTTCTATGTTTAGTCATGGCGGCCATCTTGGATACAGGACGGCGCTGACGGACACAATTTTGAAAGGGGACCACCCAAGGATCATTTCAGCAAAGTTTGGTTGAGATTGGCTCAGTAGTTTCAGAGAAGATTTTTTTTTTAATTTCATCCCCCCTTTTTTCTAATTTGCATAATCGGTCAAAATAGGCAAAAGTTCAAAGTTCATGAAAAATCCCGTAATATATGTTAAAAAGCTCATCGTGCTTATACAGTTCAAATGTGGGCACTTTCTGGCTTAAAATAGAGCCGTTTTGGCCATTTGAAGAAATTTCTATTTTTAGTCATGGCGGCCATCTTGGATACAGGACGGCGCTGACGGACACAATTTTGAAAGGGGACCACCCAAGGATCATTTCAGCGAAGTTTGGTTGAGATTGGCTCAGTAGTTTCAGAGGAGAAGACATTTTTTTAATTTCATCCCCCCTTTTTTCTAATTTGCATAATCGGTCAAAATAGGCAAAAGTTCAAAGTTCATAAAAAATCCCGTAATATATGTTAAAAAGCTCATCGTGCTTATACAGTTCAAATGTGGGCACTTTCTGGCTTAAAATAGAGCCGTTTTGGCCATTTGAAGAAATTTCTATTTTTAGTCATGGCGGCCATCTTGGATACAGGACGGCGCTGACGGACACAATTTTGAAAGAGGACCACCCAAGGATCATTCCAGCAAAGTTTGGTTCAGATTGTCTCAGTAGTTTCAGAGGAGAAGATTTTTTTTTAATTTCATCCCCCCTTTTTTCTAATTTGCATAATCGGTCAAAATAGGCAAAAGTTCAAAGTTCATAAAAAATCCCGTAATATATGTTAAAAAGCTCATCATTATGCTTATACAGTTCAAATTTGGGCACTTTCTGGTTTAAAATAGAGCAGTTTTGGCCATTTGAAGAAATATCTAATTTAAGTCATGGCGGCCATCTTGGATACAGGACGGTGCTGACGGACACAATTTTGAAAGGGGACCACCCAAGGATCATTTCAGCAAACTTTGGTTGAGATTGGCTCAGTAGCTTCAGAGGAGAAGATTTTTTTTTAATTTCATCCCCCCTTTTTTCTAATTTGCATAATCGGTCAAAATAGGCAAAAGTTCAAAGTTCATAAAAAATCCCGTAATATATGTTAAAAAGCTCATCATTATGCTTATACAGTTCAAATTTGGGCACTTTCTGGCTTAAAATAGAGCAGTTTTGGCCATTTGAAGAAATTTCTATGTTTAGTCATGGCGGCCATCTTGGATACAGGACGGCGCTGACGGACACAATTTTGAAAGGGGACCACCCAAGGATCATTTCAGCAAAGTTTGGTTGAGATTGGCTCAGTAGTTTCAGAGGAAAAGATTTTTTTTAAATTTCATCCCCCCTTTTTTCTAATTTGCATAATCGGTCAAAATAGGCAAAAGTTCAAAGTTCATAAAAAATCCCGTAATATATGTTAAAAAGCTCATCATTATGCTTATACATTTCAAATTTGGGCACTTTCTGGCTTCAAATAGAGCAGTTTTGGCCATTTGAAGAAATTTCTATGTTTAGTCATGGCGGCCATCTTGGATACAGGACGGTGCTGACGGACACAATTTTGAAAGGGGACCACCCAAGGATCATTTCAGCAAACTTTGGTTGAGATTGGCTTAGTAGCTTCAGAGGAGAAGATTTTTTTTTAATTTCATCCCCCCTTTTTTCTAATTTGCATAATCGGTCAAAATAGGCAAAAGTTCAAAGTTCATAAAAAATCCCGTAATATATGTTAAAAAGCTCATCATTATGCTTATACAGTTCAAATTTGGGCACTTTCTGGCTTAAAATAGAGCAGTTTTGGCCATTTGAAGAAATTTCTATTTTTAGTAATGGTGGCCATTTTGGATACAGGACGGCACTGACGGACACAATTTTATAAGGGGACCACCCAAGGATCATTTCAGCAAAGTTTGGTTGAGATTGGCTCAGTAGTTTCAGAGGAGAAGATTTTTTTTAAATTTCATCCCCCCTTTTTTCTAATTTGCATAATCGGTCAAAATAGGCAAAAGTTCAAAGTTCATGAAAAATCCCGTAATATATGTTAAAAAGCTCATCATTATGCTTATACAGTTCAAATTTGGGCACTTTCTGGCTTAAAATAGAGCAGTTTTGGCCATTTGAAGAAATTTCTATTTTTAGTAATGGTGGCCATTTTGGATACAGGACGGCACTGACGGACACAATTTTGTAAGGGGACCACCCAAGGATCATTTCAGCAAAGTTTGGTTGAGATTGGCTCAGTAGTTTCAGAGGAGAAGATTTTTTTTTAATTTCATCCCCCCTTTTTTCTAATTTGCATAATCGGTCAAAATAGGCAAAAGTTCAAAGTTCATGAAAAATCCCGTAATATATTTTAAACAGCTCATCATTATGCTTATACAGTTCAAATTTGGGCACTTTCTGGCTTCAAATAGAGCAGTTTTGGCCATTTGAAGAAATTTTTAATTTAAGTCATGGCGGCCATCTTGGATACAGGACGGCACTGACGGACACAATTTTGAAAGGGGACCACCCAAGGATCATTTCAGCGAAGTTTGGTTGAGATTGGCTCAGTAGTTTCAGAGGAGAAGACATTTTTTTAATTTCATCCCCCCTTTTTTCTAATTTGCATAATCGGTCAAAATAAGCAAAAGTTCAAAGTTCATAAAAAATCCCGTAATATATGTTAAAAAGCTCATCGTGCTTATACAGTTCAAATGTGGGCACTTTCTGGCTTAAAATAGAGCCGTTTTGGCCATTTGAAGAAATTTCTATTTTTAGTCATGGCGGCCATCTTGGATACAGGACGGCGCTGACGGACACAATTTTGAAAGAGGACCACCCAAGGATCATTCCAGCAAAGTTTGGTTCAGATTGTCTCAGTAGTTTCAGAGGAGAAGATTTTTTTTAAATTTCATCCCCCCTTTTTTCTAATTTGCATAATCGGTCAAAATAGGCAAAAGTTCAAAGTTCATGAAAAATCCCGTAATATATTTTAAACAGCTCATCATTATGCTTATACAGTTCAAATTTGGGCACTTTCTGGCTTCAAATAGAGCAGTTTTGGCCATTTGAAGAAATTTTTAATTTAAGTCATGGCGGCCATCTTGGATACAGGACGGTGCTGACGGACACAATTTTGAAAGGGGACCACCCAAGGATCATTTCAGCGAAGTTTGGTTGAGATTGGCTCAGTAGTTTCAGAGGAGAAGACATTTTTTTAATTTCATCCCCCCTTTTTTCTAATTTGCATAATCGGTCAAAATAGGCAAAAGTTCAAAGTTCATAAAAAATCCCGTAATATATGTTAAAAAGCTCATCGTGCTTATACAGTTCAAATGTGGGCACTTTCTGGCTTAAAATAGAGCCGTTTTGGCCATTTGAAGAAATTTCTATTTTTAGTCATGGCGGCCATCTTGGATACAGGACGGCGCTGACGGACACAATTTTGAAAGAGGACCACCCAAGGATCATTCCAGCAAAGTTTGGTTCAGATTGTCTCAGTAGTTTCAGAGGAGAAGATTTTTTTTAAATTTCATCCCCCCTTTTTTCTAATTTGCATAATCGGTCAAAATAGGCAAAAGTTCAAAGTTCATAAAAAATCCCGTAATATATGTTAAAAAGCTCATCATTATGCTTATACAGTTCAAATTTGGGCACTTTCTGGTTTAAAATAGAGCAGTTTTGGCCATTTGAAGAAATATCTAATTTAAGTCATGGCGGCCATCTTGGATACAGGACGGTGCTGACGGACACAATTTTGAAAGGGGACCACCCAAGGATCATTTCAGCAAACTTTGGTTGAGATTGGCTCAGTAGCTTCAGAGGAGAAGATTTTTTTTTAATTTCATCCCCCCTTTTTTCTAATTTGCATAATCGGTCAAAATAGGCAAAAGTTCAAAGTTCATAAAAAATCCCGTAATATATGTTAAAAAGCTCATCATTATGCTTATACAGTTCAAATTTGGGCACTTTCTGGCTTAAAATAGAGCAGTTTTGGCCATTTGAAGAAATTTCTATGTTTAGTCATGGCGGCCATCTTGGATACAGGACGGCGCTGACGGACACAATTTTGAAAGGGGACCACCCAAGGATCATTTCAGGAAAGTTTGGTTGAGATTGGCTCAGTAGTTTCAGAGGAGAAGATTTTTTTTAAATTTCATCCCCCCTTTTTTCTAATTTGCATAATCGGTCAAAATAGGCAAAAGTTCAAAGTTCATAAAAAATCCCGTAATATATGTTAAAAAGCTCATCATTATGCTTATACATTTCAAATTTGGGCACTTTCTGGCTTCAAATAGAGCAGTTTTGGCCATTTGAAGAAATTTCTATGTTTAGTCATGGCGGCCATCTTGGATACAGGACGGTGCTGACGGACACAATTTTGAAAGGGGACCACCCAAGGATCATTTCAGCAAAGTTTGGTTGAGATTGGCTCAGTAGCTTCAGAGGAGAAGATTTTTTTTTAATTTCATCCCCCCTTTTTTCTAATTTGCATAATCGGTCAAAATAGGCAAAAGTTCAAAGTTCATAAAAAATCCCGTAATATATGTTAAAAAGCTCATCATTATGCTTATACAGTTCAAATTTGGGCACTTTCTGGCTTAAAATAGAGCAGTTTTGGCCATTTGAAGAAATTTCTATTTTTAGTAATGGTGGCCATTTTGGATACAGGACGGCACTGACGGACACAATTTTGTAAGGGGACCACCCAAGGATCATTTCAGCAAAGTTTGGTTGAGATTGGCTCAGTAGTTTCAGAGGAGAAGATTTTTTTTAAATTTCATCCCCCCTTTTTTCTAATTTGCATAATCGGTCAAAATAGGCAAAAGTTCAAAGTTCATGAAAAATCCCGTAATATATGTTAAAAAGCTCATCATTATGCTTATACAGTTCAAATTTGGGCACTTTCTGGCTTAAAATAGAGCAGTTTTGGCCATTTGAAGAAATTTCTATTTTTAGTAATGGTGGCCATTTTGGATACAGGACGGCACTGACGGACACAATTTTGTAAGGGGACCACCCAAGGATCATTTCAGCAAAGTTTGGTTGAGATTGGCTCAGTAGTTTCAGAGGAGAAGATTTTTTTTTAATTTCATCCCCCCTTTTTTCTAATTTGCATAATCGGTCAAAATAGGCAAAAGTTCAAAGTTCATGAAAAATCCCGTATTATATTTTAAACAGCTCATCATTATGCTTATACAGTTCAAATTTGGGCACTTTCTGGCTTCAAATAGAGCAGTTTTGGCCATTTGAAGAAATTTTTAATTTAAGTCATGGCGGCCATCTTGGATACAGGACGGCACTGACGGACACAATTTTGAAAGGGGACCACCCAAGGATCATTTCAGCGAAGTTTGGTTGAGATTGGCTCAGTAGTTTCAGAGGAGAAGACATTTTTTTAATTTCATCCCCCCTTTTTTCTAATTTGCATAATCGGTCAAAATAAGCAAAAGTTCAAAGTTCATAAAAAATCCCGTAATATATGTTAAAAAGCTCATCGTGCTTATACAGTTCAAATGTGGGCACTTTCTGGCTTAAAATAGAGCCGTTTTGGCCATTTGAAGAAATTTCTATTTTTAGTCATGGCGGCCATCTTGGATACAGGACGGCGCTGACGGACACAATTTTGAAAGAGGACCACCCAAGGATCATTCCAGCAAAGTTTGGTTCAGATTGTCTCAGTAGTTTCAGAGGAGAAGATTTTTTTTAAATTTCATCCCCCCTTTTTTCTAATTTGCATAATCGGTCAAAATAGGCAAAAGTTCAAAGTTCATAAAAAATCCCGTAATATATGTTAAAAAGCTCATCATTATGCTTATACAGTTCAAATTTGGGCACTTTCTGGTTTAAAATAGAGCAGTTTTGGCCATTTGAAGAAATATCTAATTTAAGTCATGGCGGCCATCTTGGATACAGGACGGTGCTGACGGACACAATTTTGAAAGGGGACCACCCAAGGATCATTTCAGCAAACTTTGGTTGAGATTGGCTCAGTAGCTTCAGAGGAGAAGATTTTTTTTTAATTTCATCCCCCCTTTTTTCTAATTTGCATAATCGGTCAAAATAGGCAAAAGTTCAAAGTTCATAAAAAATCCCGTAATATATGTTAAAAAGCTCATCATTATGCTTATACAGTTCAAATTTGGGCACTTTCTGGCTTAAAATAGAGCAGTTTTGGCCATTTGAAGAAATTTCTATGTTTAGTCATGGCGGCCATCTTGGATACAGGACGGTGCTGACGGACACAATTTTGAAAGGGGACCAACCAAGGATCATTTCAGCAAAGTTTGGTTGAGATTGGCTCAGTAGTTTCAGAGGAGAAGATTTTTTTTTTAATTTCATCCCCCCTTTTTTCTATTTTTAGCTTGGCGGCCATCTTGTTTGGAAATCGGGATCACCGGACACACTTTTGGAAGGGGGCCATCCAAGGATCATTCCACAAAAGTTTGGTTGCAATTGGCCCAGTGGTTTCTGAGGAGAAGATTTTTTTTTTAATTTCATCCCCCCTTTTTTCTAATTTGCATAATCAGTCAAAATGGGTAATGGGATTTATTTCAAAATTGCAGGGTAGGTAGATCTTGACATGCTGAACATGTTTGCAGTTTCAACTAACCACCTGTCTCTCATAGTTTTTGAAATAAAAGACGAAAAGTATTAAAATTTTGAAAATTTGATGAAAAAAGGGAAATAACTCCAAAATGGGTAATGGGATTTACTTCAAAATAGCAGGGTGGGTAGATCTTGATATGCCGCACATTTTTGCAATTTAAAGTTAACCTTTATCTCTTATAGTTTTTGAAATATAAGACGTAAAGTATTAAAATTTTACAAATTTGATGAAAAAAGGGCAATAACTCCAAGATGGGTAATCAGATTTACTTCAAAATTGCAGGGTATGTAGATCTTGATGTGCTGATCATTTTTACACCATGTCAGATTTTTGATATTATTAACGGTTTTTGAGTTATTACCAAAAACCTGCAATTTTACCATATGTTCTATTTTTAGTAACAGCGGCCATGTTGGTTGGTGTACGGCATCACCGGACACAATTTTGAAACTAGACACCCTAGTAATGATTCAGACCAAGTTTGGTTTCCATTGGTCTAGTACTTTCAGAGGAGAAGATTTTTTAAAAAGTTTACGACGTACGACGGACGACAGACGGACGACGGACGACGACGACGGACGCCAAGTGATGGGAATAGCTCACCTGACCCTACACCTTCTAGAACTATCCATTCCAACACAAGGCAGCGCCAATACGATCATGACTACTGTGCTCCCGCATTTAGTCAAGTAAATTTATTACTTTGTGTAGCGATGGGGTAAAAACCCTAAATGTTCCTTTTTTATTACAAAATCCGCAGTGGAACCAAAGAATGAATAGTCATGAACCATGTATATAACTAAAGGTAAAATATTTCATTTCTTGAATGGAGCCTGTGGGAATCTGCATTGATCTCTTGAAAAAAAAAAAAAAAAACTAAATATCATGCAAAAATAGCAGGGTTCGACATTAACTTTTTGACCAACTTGTCCATTCGGGCAAGTGCCAATTTATTTTACTTGCCCGAAACTGTAAACTACTAGCCCGAATTCTCAAGTGCCATATATATGCAGAACTATGCAATCTATATTAACAATGACCGTTCATAGAGTAGAATAACAAGTAGTGATGGGAATCGGTAACGTTTTCAAGATCGATGATCGTTACATCAACATCGACCGATTATCGATCATCGGTGAGAATGGGGATCATTCACCAAATTTCTTTCGACAGACGTCGCTGTTGTTCCATGAGTGGTTAGCAGAACGTTTTAATCTCGAGGACGCTTGAATTGTTAACGTTGGGTACAAGGACACGTCAATTAAATGAATTTGTTGTGTTCCTGTGTATTGTACATTATGGTTTGAATTTTTTACCCTTTTACCCAGATTTTTATTATTGGTCATAAAGGGAAAACAAATTTCCCAGAACAAAAATTCTGCTTCAGAGTGCATTTTTTTTCAGTTACAAAAATGTAGCACCGAAATCTTTTTATAAGATTTAAATACACCCTTTTCCCCTATAATACTAGTTTTCATGTAAGAAATGAAATGTGATACACGTATACACCGTTAGGAATTTAATTAATAACCTAATATACCTGTCGTTCTGTAGTCAACTGTTCAAGCGAAATGGTTTTAAGTATAAAATACAGTACTATTTTAAACAAAAGAGAAGCGGCCCGTATTGAATATCCCACAATAGGTGCAACTTCTTTTGTTTCAATAGTAGTTTATCTAACTTGTACAATAATGTTATAATTTATCAAATAAATAGTCGTGAGAACAGTTTTGTTTGAGAACGAGTTTACAGAATTTTCCTATTCATGTTATAAGGGCATTACATGAATAGGAAAATTCTGTATTTTTTTTTAAATAGTACTGTATCTTATACTTAAAACCATTTCGCTTGAACAGTTGACTACAGAACGACAGGTATATTAGGTTATTAATTAAATTCCTAACGGTGTATACGTGTATCACATTTCATTTCTTACATGAACATTAGTACTATAGGGGAAAAGGGTGTATTTAACTCTTATAAAAAGATTTTGATGCTACATTTTTGTAACTGAAAAAAAAATGCACTCTGAAGCAGAATTTTTGTTCTGGGAAATTTGTTAACCCCTTATGACCAATAATAAAAATCTGGGTAAAAGGGTAAAAAATCAAAACCATAATGTACAATACACAGGAACACAACAAATTCATTTATACCTTTAGGCAGTAATATAAAATTTTAAACAAAAAAAAACAGAAAAAGAACAAGTAATAATTAAAAAAAAACTTGTATTAATGAACAAATGGACTATCTGTGTGTATAGACACCTTTTCAAGTAACATAGTTGATACTTCATATCTTTGAAAGGGGAGTTTATTCAAAATAAATCCCAAAACGGCTAATGATTAAAAAATAATAATAATAATAAATTTATGTTTTTAATAAACAATCCAAAGGGAAGATATTTGTGATTATTTTCCAAACTTTTCCAACAAAAAATATTCTTTATCTGTATGATATATCCAGTTTAAAGAAAGAAAAAACTTAACTGACATTCCCTACAATATTTAACTCAGTAGTCCGTTAGGGGTTTTCGTGGACGTGATCGTTTGGTAGTTGGATTTACAACTACCTATGCAATCAGTACCTATCAACACTAATGTTATGAGTTCGAATCTTGCCCAGGCGATACAACATTATGTGATAAATTTTGCCAGCGACTTGTGGCAGGTACGTGGTTTTCTCTGTGCACTCCGTTTTCCTCCACCAATAAAACTGACCCCAACGATATAACTGAAATTTGTTGAAAGTGGTGTTAAGCACGAAACCCAGTAGTCCGTACGTTTCCAATCGTGTAGTTTACATTTTATCTATGCTTTTTTTATTGTATAGAACGCTGGGTTTTATGCAAATTCCGATTTTTTTCGTAGCATTTCTGAAATTGTAATTCAAATCGTTTGACTGTTCATTTCAATAACATGCAGCTAACTTAAGTTATAAATAACGTTTTTACCTGCATTAGAATGGAATAAACCCACAAAAAATAATGTGGCATATATACTACAATGAAATAAATTTGATAATTGGGATAGTATAGTGGTGCGTGAATAGGTCAACAGATTAGAAAAGTTTGTTTGTAGATGCCAAAAGAGTTATCGGAAGTCATAAATCGAAGACGGGCAGGCAATGCAATGGCCAATCGAAAAAGGAAAAAATGATAAACAGTGGTCTAATAAAAACTACACAGAAAACTGAAGATTGAGCAGCACGAATCCCACTTAAAACCCGGACGGAATTCTGTCGGTGACAATTTGAGTCTTTAGTTTTACATTGTATGGCAGTTCCAGGCTTTGTACCATGATCCGCCAGTCTGATTGTACAAACTATTTGAGTGCTACCAAAATCTGTCGAAAATAATTTAAAATAGTAAGAAACAGCGAATTTTCTTTATTTAACTATTTATCATGCTATTCATAATACATCTGCTCAAAATCTTTCCAAAATAAATGCTATGATTAATCCGCTTGTTGTCGAATCTTTAACAGTTAATAACACTACACAAAGAAGGAATATATTATATGTATAATTTTGTACCAACTAATTTTAAAGAGTGTGATTTAGATTTGAAGATTACTTATATATAGATAGACCTAACATCATGTACACCTAATATAGGCTACACCAACGTACATGCCGATATGACTTGTAAACGTCCGTTGTATTTCTTAATATGTTCATAATAAAACTCTTTTCATATGACTTTAAGACTTATACTTTTATTTTACATATACTCGTCAACTAAATCTATACTTCTAACTGTTAACAAGTAATACCACCCCGCGCTGTACTAGTTAAACCTTCAATGTTTGCACTGTCCAAGTTTGTGCCGTCATTAGGTTAACGTTAGATACAAGCGTCTTTGTGATTCAAGCGCACATGTAACCACTTATGGAACAGCAGCGTCACCAAACGGGAGAAGCGGTGAATGATCCCTATTGCCTGCTAAATGTATTTACTGACTATAATTAATCAAGTAGTCTTTATTTCAAGAGTATGATTGACAAAAATAAAGATATAAATAAAATTGTATCATAAATTTATAAACTTAACTATAATTTTTCCATTAGTAAACATTAACTTAGAACAAAACAAAAGATCGTTTTCCATATGTGTAACACCTGATATAAAATGGACTATTCTGGGAAGTAGATAAATAATAGACTAGTCCAAATATGTGTATTGACTGAGTCAGTGAGTGTCAAAAATACGCTTGGACAAAACTACCAGATGTTTGTCACTATGAGGGCAAAAAAAACCAGCTGGGATAAAACTGCAATATTTTTGTCAGTATGGAGACAAAACAAAAACAAAAACAACCAAAGAACAAAGTTAAGCATATATATTTTAGACACTATAGAATCAGAATCGACCACAAGGTTTAAGAATCGATCATCGGATCGTATGATGACGTCCGACTGATTAGTCGATGTTTCCGATGATCGGTACACCACTAATAACAAGGTATAAGGTAGTTCCTCCTCCATTATGCAGTATGCAGTATTAAACATGTAAATCATAAGTGTCCTGTTTTTTTCACTGAGTTTTCTAATTGCTACGTTCATTATCCCTCCTTTGTGCAGCAAAATAGGCTTCAGAACATTGTAGATGTTTTGGTGAAGAAACGTGTGAACGAATGCCATCTACATTCTGTAGGACTTATTTCCAGATATAAAACTAGAAGGTCCAGCAATATTTGGAAACTTCTTGCAATAAGTGCATATCATTCCATCAGAAGAATCCTGTAATCCATCAAATTTTTTGACCATGAATCAATAAATCCTCTCTTCCTCTTATGTTCATATATTTTCTTAGAATCACCATCCGATTCCCTTATCTGAGGAACCCCACTGAAAAATTTCCCGAGGGTTACTTGTGCCATATTGGCACCAAATTCTGGGACTGAGTGAGATATTGAGTAGACATTTGCGGGAATATGACATTTTTATAAATACGGGGGATGAGTCTAGACGAATTATGGAACATCTTCAAAACCAATGTCCAAGAGACTATCCATAAGTATATTCCAACAACAAGCATTGGCAACAAATCAAGATTACCTTGGGTAAATAACAAACTAAAAAAGTTAATTAACAAGAAAAACAAGTTATATAAAAAGAAAAAACGTAATCCCAAGTATAAAGAACAATATCAGAAAACTAAAGCCAAGCTCCAGAACGAAATGAGAAACTCATACTGGCGATATATAGAAAACATGATTTTTGATATTGAAATAAATGAACCAGATCAACCAAGCTTCAAAAATACACCCAAAAAACTTTATTCTTACATAAAAAGCCAGAAAAATGAAAACACCGGCATAGCTCCCCTACGAAGTGAAGGTACCCTACACTCACATCCATCTGAGAAAGCAAATATACTAAACAAACAGTTTCAGTCTGCTTTTACATCTGAAGCAAACACTAACATTCCAGATAAAGGTCCTAGTACTCATCCCACAATGGAACCCATAAAAATCTCTAGGGATGGTGTTTATAAACTCATCAAAAACATAAACCCTAGTAAAGCTACTGGTCCTGACACCATCGCAGGCAGAGTACTGAAAGAAAATATTGATATATGTACAGACATCCTCACATTATTATTCACCAAATCATTGGAAACAGGCAAAGTACCATCTGACTGGAACCACGCAAATGTCACGCCTGTTCTCAAAAAAGGAGATAAACACAACCCAGGTAACTACAGACCTATATCCATAACATGCATAGCTTGCAAATTACTCGAACATATTTTTGCCTGCAACATGATGCAACATCTAGAAACCAACAACATACTTTATGAATTACAGCATGGATTTAGGGCAAAACGATCATGTGAGTCACAAATAATTTCTTTAATACATGATTTATCACAAAACAATGACAAAAATATACAAACAGATTTGATAATAATGGACTTCGCAAAAGCTTTCGACAAGGTACCACACAAAAGACTGCTGTACAAAATGAAATACTTTGGCATATCAGAACAAATCATAAACTGGGTTAAATCTTTTCTCTCAAACAGAACTCAAACAGTACTTTTAGAAAATATGACATCATCAAAAATACCAGTCACACCCGTGTCCCACAGGGTACAGTTCTTGGACCAATACTTTTTCTAATCTACATTAACGACCTCCCTGAATACATCAAACATAGCCGTATCCGACTTTTTGCAGATGACAGTATGATCTATCGACAAATCAAATCACAAAGCGACTGCCTCAAGCTCCAAGAAGATCTCGAAGCTGCCATAAAATGGGAACAAGACTGGCTCATGTCATTTCACCCAGACAAGTGTAACATCATGAATATAACAACCAAGAGAAATCCAATCCACTTTTACTATAACATGCATGGCCATATATTAGAATCTGTTCAACACGCAAAATATCTAGGTGTCACAATCTCAACAGACCTAAAATGGAACACCCACATCCAACAAACTGCCGCCAAAGCAAACAAATCATTATGTTTTATCAGAAGAAATCTAAAAGTACAATCACAAACGATAAAAGAACGAGCATATCAAACCCTAATAAGACCCAAATTAGAATACTGCTGCACTGTTTGGGATCCTCACACAAACGAAAACATCAACTCGCTAGAAAAGGTACAGCGACGGGCAGCCAGGTATACATGCAACAGACATCATAACACCAGCAGTGTGTCTGAGATGTTAAACACCATGAATTGGCAAACTCTACAAGAACGCCGACTAAGAACTAGGCTCATAATGTTTTACAAAGTAATAAATGAAAATATCGCTATCCCTACACAAAATATATTACTTCAGAGCCAGTCTACGACAAGATCTTCCCGAAAAGACTCCTACAGACAAATCCAATGCAATAAAGACAGTTATAAATTTTCTTTCTTTTGTCAAACCATTAAAGACTGGAACAAATTATCCCCTGACATAACCAAAAACACCACTACAGAATCCTTCAAGGGTGCACTCACTCACAATGTGCTCCTTGATATTTATCCACACAGAATAAAATAAACAGAAATCATGTTTTTATCTTAATAAATGAAAAATAAAAAATAAAAAAATTGTAAAAATCCTAAATTAAAAGAAAAATTGTAAAAACTGATAATATAAAACTAAAAAATAAAATAACAATTGTATCAAATAAATTATCTATGTTCTGAAATTTTTTATAAATTTGAAAACATTTTACCAGGCATGCGCCGGAAAGTAAACATCAGTACGTTGATGGTTTTCCGTAACCAAAGAAGAAGAAGGATTGATGAGGATTTCTGAAATATTTTTGTTAGAAAATTTAAGTATAAATGTTCCTTATCATAGACTGACAACGACTGTATAGTTTGTTTGAATTTTTATTCCGGTAATCTATCACGCTTTCAATATTTTGATCGCAAAGGCAATACACATCAGGGATAATTTTCTAAAATTAGAACACCGCAAATAACTCTAGCTTTTCATTGGCCGGCGAAAATAAATAAGATGTTGATGCAGCGCCGCCGTCTAATTAGGCATTCGCGATTGGCTAATATAAATAACACGATCTTTATTTGAGAAAGGGGAATTCCATAGTCAACAAAATAAAACAAAATGGCGTAAAAATACAAGATATATACGACGCGTTGTTTAGGTAAAATTCGCCACGACTTCCAACACTGAATAATTCAATATTAATCATTTTGCTCTTCAGGAATTGAACATATCACAGAATAATTTTCACTTGCCCTTTCGGGCAAGTTGGGTGCCGTTTTCACTTGCCCGAAGACGCATTTCACTTGCCCCGGGCAATCGGGCAACCGTTAATGTCGAACCCTGAAGACATTTTTTTAATAGACTCCGAGCAGATAAAATATCTTGAACATTTCAAGATTAAGATAATCCCCTGTAAAAGAAAATAAAACAAATGATTCCAATGCGAAAATCGGAATGAATTTTGCATACTTCGCTATTAACGTCCGTAATTTTAACAGCAAAGCCGATTTTCGAGAAAATGCTACATCTTTGAATATAAAACACTGAATTTATTAATTATTACGGTCATTCAGGATATGAAATAAAAATACAGATCTCATAGAATCCACCGATATCGGGCGATATAAAAAGCTAAATAAAATAATTCCAATAAATCGGATTTTATTTGAATAAGAATACATGGTTTTTTTGGGGTTTTTTTAAACGTTTTGTGACGTTTACAGTTATGTAACCGGAAGTGTACATACCCCCTGTCAGGAAAAGATAACTCGATGCAAGAACGATAACTCTAATTATCGCAAATCGGGAATAAGCGCTCTACTAAGTTCCTGACAGTTTCATCTGTGTCTAGTGACAGTATAGTTAAAGGAATCATTGATGACATTGTCAACACGGCTGTGAAAACTGCCGACGTCGACGAGCAAAAAACAAAATATTTACAACATTTTATTTATAAACATGACACAATCGTGTCAAATTAAACAGAGATATACATTTCACTTGCATCCTGCGTTTATTGAATAACACTTGTGTCAAACATAATTTTAAAAGTGTAAATGTAAGCAATCTTTTCTGAAGTAGAGAGTACAACAGTGCAAAGGAAATATGCAAATACCCATCATATTCAAAAGTAGGGGGTAATTACCCTTTGGACTTGAAAATTATCTGGAGCTCTGACATATACGAGTTGACATTATTTATATACGTATAAAAGAAACTGTAAATTAAGTGGGGTTTTTTTTGGCTTTTTTTAATATTGTTAATATGTACTATGGTCAGCTTGGTCAAAGGTCCCTTTAGCACCTGCCTCTGGTGACCACTGCATTTGGATAACTGATACTTGTCCTTGTGCATTGGTCACGAGAGGACAGCCATGCTGTGCCTGTATTGTTGGTAAAGGTTAAATATAGTGCGTATATGATATATATATTTTTTCCCTTATTTATTAATAATATCATTGATTGCACATCTCTGGTCTACTGACACAGTTATTAAAAGTTTATTTTACTGGTAATAAAACTGTGTTTATATTCAAACAAATTGCACTGGTGGCTTATATAATTATATGACATTATCAATATTTCCTTGTTATTATGTACATTGTATGTTTGTATTCCATATTGTCAATCATTGTAATTGCTATGCCCTTTGTGGGTCCTTAATTGGTCAATAAAGTATTCTTCTTCTATATAACTCTGACACCACCAAACACAATCTAATTAAAATTCTATCTTTAATTGCTCCCGGTTATGTCGTATATACTTTATGCGCGACATAACAGAACCGGGAGCAATTAAAGATCGAATTTTAATCAGATTGCACCATACATGGTGTCAAACCAGTAATTCAACCAATCAGAGCTAAGAACAGTAGTCCCTTTTAAATAAAAAAAAGTTCCTTTCACTTTGTTGTATTGTGACAAATACTGAATGGAATGGAATAATTAAATTGGTAATTGAAGTTAAATGTATAAGGATTATTTTGAGCCCAAATTTGATTGATTTAATTGTATCTTAATATGGATATGGAGGATTTGATGCATGACCTATAAATAGGGAATTTCTGGGGGGGTGACAGGGCTATTTTTAGAGTAGGTAATTTCCATAGCCTGGCATTTCACTGCAAGACTTTAAACATGGCCTGATATTTTGACAGAACGTAGAGGAATCATGGACGTTTCAGAAAATGTATAGTTTTCGAAAGGCTAAACCTAAGATAAAATGGCCAGGTAGGCTCGAAAAAACACAAATTTAGTAGAAAACCTTAAAGAAATTAATTATAGGTTTCACACCACACGAAAGAATATATCCGGAAAACGTCCATGTTTTCGTGGGATTGGCCATGTTCTGATCCGTTCAATTTAAAATGTAAACAAAGACCGAACGAGTAGTTTGAATGAATGTTATAACAGCAAGATTACATTTTATAAATCCTAATACAGTTTCATTATACACCCCTTTCCGAAATGACATAAAACGTGTCAGTATTTAAAGTAATGAAATTTATAAAACACTAATCTTACCAGAGCAAGCTACAAACTTGAGGTGCAAGAAGGGAGACAACCTGGTTTCGATAAAAATGGTTTTATATTTTTGCTTTAAAATTTTATGATTTTTTTAGTTTAAATTGTTATGTCATTTTCAAGGAGAATTATTTATACATTTATAATTGATACACGGATATTTTTGCGAAACAAATACGACTGTAAACGCCTTTATTGAAAATGGGACGTTGCATATCATTTTCATCCCTTACAAGTTGTTTCGGCCTTATGACAGATTCGGCCATAGTTGATTCGTCCTTAGTTGATGCGGCCTTATGCAAATCCGGCCTTATATCAAATGGAAAAGAATAATTAAAAAATAAAAGTTCTATTTAAATTTAAAATATTATTTAAATATTCATGGATATGATGAATAAAATATTGGAACTTGTAGTGTTTTCACAAGATTTACTCGTAACTCAATATGAAAAGCCATAATAAATCGTTATTATTTAAAAAAAAAAATTAATTAGTAATTTTTGGTAATAATGACGGAAATCATTTCCATTGAAGTTGATGATTAGAAAAACAATTCAGGTTGATATACCAAGCTGTCAACAAGCGAAATTCCTTAGATGTTCTTTTGCAGTTAATTATCATTTGTTTAATAGTCGTATAATTGCACTGGCAGTATGATTATAAGGGCTACCAAAAAGTAAAAGGAAGCCATACTATAAATTACTCAAAAGTACTCCAATTCTTTTGATGAAACCGCACTAATATATGCATATTTTGGTGATGGTCCTACTATTTTCAAAGCTATCAACTATGTCGTTTCCTTGTATTGTGTGTGAGCAGAACGTCCGTCCAAAGCAGCATGCTTTAGAGTGTGACAGTTGTTTCCAGTGGCAACACAGACTATGTAATAGTAGGACCATCACTTAATTATTTACTCAAATCATCACAATGTGTCGTTTTATTGTATGTATCATATATATCCATAGATACACATCATTCTTAACTGAGGCCGCATTAATTAACCAAGGCCGTATCAACTAAGGCCGGATTTGTTTAAGGCCGAATAGTTTGCAGGCCGGATCAAATCGAAAGCATTTTCATCGTTATCAATTTCCTTTACCATAAAACGCCCATTATGAACTTCCGGTTAAATTGAACCAGTTGCGAGTTGGGTTCAAACAGATGAATTCGAAGGGCACATGAAAGAAAACATTTTCCACTTCAAAATAGTTCTTTAAAACAACAACGACAATTCAAATCTACTTCACAAATCAAATATTTTGTTGAAATTGACATTCATTGACATAAAAACTAAAAAAGCCATAGTCATACTCATACTGACATTACTGTACTCTGTAGCCTGTAGGTCATTCATAGGATTGAATCGACATGTCAAACGATAGCTCCACTAGCGGAACATCTCATGTTCCAGTTGTATTGATAGAAAATGTCAACCCAAATGTCAGAAACATGGAGTATGCTGTTAGAGGGCCAATCGTAGCAAGAGCTGCAGAGATTGATGCCGAGATTAAAAATGGTGCAAAGAAACCATTTGATAAAGTACTACCAGCGAATATTGGAGATTGTCATGCTACTGGACAAAATCCAATAACATTCATCAGACAAGTTATAGCACTTTGTGCCTACCCTGAACTATTGACAAACCCACAGTTTCCATCTGATACAAAGAAAAGAGCAGAACGAATACTGTCTGGTTGTCGGGGTAATAGTATTGGTTCATACAGTGCTAGTGCTGGTGTGGAGATTATAAGGCAAGATATAGCAGCCTACATAGAGAAACGCGATGGAATTCCTAGCAAGAGTGAAGATATAATATTATGCACAGGAGCAAGTGATGGTATCAAAACAATTCTGAGCATGTTAATGACAGGCAAAACTGGGAACGAAAGAGCTGGGATAATGATTCCTGTTCCACAGTATCCACTATACTCAGCAACGCTTACTGAATATAATGCTTTACCAATACCTTACTTTTTAAACGAGGAAAATAATTGGTCTCTGGATGTATGTGAGCTACAGAGAGCAATAGAAGAGGTGAAATCCAAGTGCTTGCCAAGAGCTATATGCATCATTAACCCAGGAAATCCCACTGGACAAGTCTTAACAAGGCAGAATATTGAGGATGTTATCAAGTTTGCACATGATGAACGGTTGATGATCTTAGCTGATGAAGTATATCAACACAACATCTATGCTAAGGGATCAGAGTTTTTCTCCTTTAAAAAGGTCTTGATGGAAATGGGAGCACCATACAACAGACATGAACTTGCCTCATTCATGTCAGCTTCCAAAGGTTTCATGGGTGAATGCGGTTTTAGAGGTGGATACTTTGAGGTTGTCAATTTTCACCCATCAGTAAAGGCATGCTTGTTAAAAACAATATCTGTCAAGTTATGTCCACCAGTTGCTGGACAGGCAGTTATTGATTGTGTTGTAAACCCACCTGTCTTGGGGGACCCATCTTATGAATTGTTTATGACAGAGAAAACATTTGTTTTGTCTCAGTTAAAAGAGAAAGCAACTCTAGTATCAGAGCTCTTCAATTCTATTGACGGAATCAAATGCAATGCTGTCCAAGGAGCAATGTATTCTTTTCCTCAAATAACTTTTCCACCAAAAGCCATTGAAGCAGCAAAGGCTAAAAACCAGACACCAGACTCCTTTTATTGTTTCTCTTTATTAGAAGAGACAGGTTTATGCGTTGTACCAGGAAGTGGCTTCGGACAAAAAGATGGAACCTATCATTTTAGGATGACCATTCTTCCACCTCTAGAGCAGATTAGAAGTGCCTTGCAAACATTCAAAGAGTTCCATGTGAAATTCTTGGCCGCATACAAGTAATAGTAAGTATTTTCTCACTTAAAAAAGATAAGCCAGTTCTTATTTTTAGGTGTGGACGATATTCTTGTCTTGTACCCCCCCTCTTACGAGACAAGAAAAAAATCATGCACCTTTTCGTGGAAAGAGATCTATTCATACCTCCTCACCACGGTCAAAACCTTATTCCCATCAATTAAATCATGATTCTTTTTAATTTAATCTATGTATACTATTCTGATAGTTAATGATCGTTTAACCCCTCGGGTGTCTGAGATTTCCCTAACTTGTACTCTCCCTGGTGTTAGATTCTATATGTCTATCCACAATTTCAGAAACTAGTGCATTCTGGGACTTTGCACACCAAAATAATACCATTGACTAAAATACTGTAAGCAAGAAGACGCTGTCCAATGAAATAATGTTCTTTTAAATTGTAGTGTATGATTAGATGCATAAGTTTCTGAAATAGTCAGTTACATGTATATGTATTACAACTAATGTTTAAAATGATTTAAACATATTTTATTGATAAATAACATATAAACTTTTTTTCATAATACAATAAAACATAGGATTCTGAAACAAGCGTAATGCTGATATTAATCTGTTTCCAAAAAAAAACACATGAAAAATTGAAAATAATCATTAAGCATACTCAATTCATTTAATATTGTTTAAATAACTGAAAATTAAAGGTAGGAAAAAAAAGAGAAAAGGGAAATTGTGGGTTGCACTCTGAATATAAAATCACATGATGTATCTGAGTTGTATGAAAATCGCTTACTTTGCGAAATATATTTATGCATTGTCATAAAAACAATAATATTTGAATCTATATCAAGGTCAGGACTGCCAAAAATAATGTTATAATTGCATTACATGTATGTCTTTTTTGTACATTTGAGATACATCTTGGACACATCAAAATTAATTTCTTATTCCTTCAACTCTTTTCTAAATTTTCTTAGATGAGTTAAAAAAAAGGTTTTGATACAGCTTTTTGATTCTCTATTTTAAATTACTGCTCTGTTTATTTTGTTTTATTTGCCAATACATTTGTTACAAGTATAATCACTCGCTGAGAATAAATTTAATGATAAAAAAGGTTTAACCATATTTTTTGTTTGCCGAGTAATTACTTGTAGATAATAAACAAAAAGTTACACTTGCTTTATACTCCAAACTTTTAGTCTAAAGAACAAGTTATTAATATGGTGTGGCTTTTAGTTGAGCGAAATCATTGAAAATTGCTTGTCAAAAGTGCCTGTTCATGCTGTTGACCTAGCTAAAATATTTGTTTTTCTTATCAAGATTTTCATGGATATTCATTTTCATTGGTAATCAATCGCATCAGTGCACTAGATTGTGGGTTCGAGTCCCGTTCGGGTCAAACCAAAGATTAAAAAATTAATATTTGTTGCTTCCAACATACAGCATTAAGGAGAAAGACCAAAGACTAAATGGCTTGGAATCTGGATAATGTGTCCGAGTGGAGTAACATGTGGACTTTTGTTGCAGTGAGCTACATGTAGCACTATTATAAAGATCCAACTACCGGTAAGCAAGTTTGCTGTCTAGGACTGCACCATAATACACAGTACTTTTCTATACCATTTCATGTACATAAGACATAATAGAAAAGTTTGAATGAGTAATCAGAATTCGTAACTTATCAAAGGACAGACATTACAATATTATAGCTAAAAGAGAAAGAGTAAAAAAGAACAAACAATGGTCAACAGACTAATACACAGAATAGCTACAGATTGAGCAGTAACACACCTCACTAGAAAGTTGGAATGAACTCATGTGTTCTGGGAAGGTAAGCAGTTCCTGCTCCACTAGTGGTACATGTCATAATACTCTTAATTGTAAAAACCTGGTGATACATGCAAGTCATGAATGTGCTATTAATTAAGCAAACTGTTTACAGTCTGCACCAAAAACTACTAGCCTTAAGTCCCAGTCTACTGGGTCTAGTATAAATTATTTTGATCTAGTAAAAATTGTGTGAATTTGTTTAATTAAATATCAAAAAATTCTTCTAAAGTGAAATGCATTTGTGCTAGTTGATCAAAATGTTTTTGACACAGACTGATTTTATTGCATTGGAATGTCGATCACAAAGCATGAATATTTAGAACCTGTTGTGTAATATTTTACAGCAAGATTAAACACTTGATATGTAAAATAGTAGTACAAAAATACATATCATGATTTTGTATGGGCAATAAATGCAATACTGAGGGAGCAGTTGTGAATATGATCATATGTAACTACAAATGTATCTATGCAATAAGTGCATATCACTGACTAACGTTGTGAGTTTGAATCCCACTCAGATGAGGTGTACTCAATCAATACAACATTAAAGTTTGTCAGTGACTTGCGGCAGGTATGTGGTTTTCTCCAGGTCCTCCAGCTTCCTCCACCAATAAAACTGACCTCCATGATAACCCTAACCCCAATACTGAGGGGAAACTTTCTAATTTTTTTTTATTGCATGTACATATGAATGAAATGAAAACTCACTTTTAATGCATCTAATGAAATAATATGTAATAATATTCTTTTTCAGATCTGTCAATGATGAATTCCTGGTCAATATTACAACCTAATGGACTGCTTTAATTTTCCTTGCTTTAAAGTACTGATATCAGTCTTGTTCCAGTTGGCTCCAATTTTCCCATAACTTACCAATGTTGCTGTGGCAGCAGATTTTCTAACGACAGCAATGCACATTATAGAGTAGAAATTGTCATTTGACATAAAAATACAGTTATTGTGTGTTAATTCTTTTTCAACGCTAAAGGAAACTTGTTAGTTATTTTTTTTACACAAGAGGAAATTCAACAGTTTGTGTACAATACCAGATGGTTGTTGTGGTTTTTTTAATTTAGATTTCTGAGTTATCTCCCTTTGTTTGATTACTGCTGCATTCTATTTGAATTTTTTGCAATTGATTTTCCTTTGTGCAATATTTACAAAAAATTAATTTACCATGATCGATATGATTGTATTTGTATTGTACATGGATGAAGTATAATACTAAATGTACTGTAACAATGTAATTTTTAAAAAGTTGTAAAATGAAATTATTCTTTCTTTACAAAGATGACATTTTTTTTTACTGATAAAAAATATATCAGATTTCAATTTATCAAAGATTTGCTCCATTGTACATGACTGTCAAAAAAGCAGTTTGGGTTTAATTGTTCAATCGGTATTTTTCGTTTACTACATGTAATCCACTTACGGTAATTGGTCATTTGATATAAATCATAAATTATGTTCATTAAAATATTTATATAATGTTATACTTACTATATACATTTACAGTTCAGTTCTCCACAACATTTTTTTACCAGTATGTATTTTTTGCAAAAAGTTTAAAATGGCAAGAAAAAACATTTACATATTGTTTAGTACCCTTATTTTTAATTTTCAAAGGAGTGGGTGTGATAAGGGTAGATTTTGGCCCAATCTCAGAAACTGTATATAGATATAATATTAAGCACAATCATTGAAAGGTAAGAAAAATTTTTTTTTTGGATGATTTCACTTTGTCCTTTGTTACTTAGCAACGTAAATGGAGGAGGGTCCAATTAATCATTGGAAATTCAAATATGGTGGTTTTATTTTACATATCTTGCATAGACTTTTCGACAAAATGTTATATTCTGTGTATGTACACTCTAAAAATAATATTCCAATTCTCTATGGTAGCATATAGTATTTTTGTGTAGTTTTGTCACCCTATCAACGGTTTTGTAAACATTAAATTAGCCTATATTATTGCAATTAATGGTTGAATTTTGACATCTACGATCTTTTGACTTGATATTTGATTAAGCGGTACATTTTTGTCAAGCTATACACATTACAAATGTCATTTCATACTTCAAAAATACATTTTGATATTCTTATTCATAGTTATGCCCCGTCCATAGCAACAGGTTTCCCTATGCACAGTATTTTCCTGTAGACCTTTTATTTAATCAAGAAAAAAAATTCTACAACAGCACCTTAACAGATCTAGAGACATCTTATCATTTACTAACCAGTATATATTATAAGAATTCTTTAAACCTTACAATGTCCCTAGTAACCAAATATTATCTCTAGCAACCGCAGAAACTCGTCAATGCTGAGCTCTGTAAATTGCTTTTTTTAAATCTTTTTATAACCGAATGTTGATCTTTTTATTTTCTTAAATCATGAGAGGAAATTATTCTCAGTAATTAGAATGTCAAAGGAATTAAATCAACTGCATAACATGATAAAGCAGCGCTACAGCAGCAGGAGAGGATATAATCCATGTTGAATAATTAAGAAATAAATCATGGAAGCCAGAATGTGTTGGGAGTTTTAACATGGATTGGCGGATATTATACGTTATCAGTCTCGAGATGTTATATATCCCGTTTTAAAGGGCATCGGAAATTTTATTATCTATGTTCATTTAAGCTTCTAGATTTTTATTTATATCCATTTATATTTCGCCAAACTTGAATACTTGTAAATGTCTGATATTTAGGACTATATTGTAATCTTTTAAATCCAATATTAGTCATTACATTTATTGTACCAAAAAGTGAGGGATGAATATATCTGTAATGTCACGAAATTACAAAACTTTAACCTGGCAGATCTTAGTATATAATGAATTAACCTATCCCCTCTAACAATCTAATTGTCGTCTTCTATTTAAAAAGATTAAATAAGTATAATATTACGACAATTAATATACCTGTAAAGTGTCAGATTGCATGATGATTATTGAAATTTAAAGATTTAAAATCTACCTTTTTGTTCACGTTTATTAAAGGATGGCCGTTACATTTGATCTTTATTGTACGTTTTTGTTTTGTCATTTGAAATAGTACTTGATTGTCACGTAAGCTACATTTTTGCATCGACCAACGATTTGTAGTCATGTATTTCATAGAGAGAATGATATAAAAAGGTAAATACATAAAAAATACATTAGAATTTGCAGCAAATGGTCATATTATTGTGCTTCTTTTCTCTACATAACAAGTGTTCAATATATACAAGCCTAAATAATCGTTTATTAATACATAACTAATTGTTAGTTTCTGTGTTACATCTACGCAACTAATCGTTTGTTTCTAGGTTACATCTACCCAACTAATTGTTTGTTTCTAGGTTACATCTACCTAACTAATCGTATATTTCTAGGCTACATTTATCTACGTTTGCGATCAAAGCGTCATTTTTCTGTTATTCATTTATTGAGTAATATAAGGCACGAAATAGTCAACTATTTTCTATACAACTGTGTTATTCTACCACAAGAGGCTTTCATACTTACCAAATTTCTCCTTTTTATAACACAATATTATCTAGATAGTAGTGTTGTGCTACCACAACTGGCTTACACAATTACCGAAGTTCTCCTTTCTATAACACAATATTATCTAGATAGCTGTGTTGTCCAACCACAACTGGCTTACACAATTACCGAAGTTTTCCTTTCTATAATGCATTATTATCTAGATAGATGTGTTGTGCTACCATAACTGGCTTACACAATTACCGAAATTCTGCTTTTTATAGCACAATATTATCTAGATAGTAGTGTTGTGCTACCATAACTGGCTTACACAATTACCGAAGTTCTCCTTTTCATAGCACAATATTATCTAGATAGTGTGTTGTGCTACAATAACTGGCTTAAGCAATTTCCGAAATTCTCCTTTTAATGATGCAATATTATCTAGATAGTGTGTTGTTCTACCTTAACTGATTTACACAATTACCGAAGTTATCCTTTTTATGTGGTCTGTTGTGGTCGTGATCGTATGGTAGTTAGATGTACAACTACATATACAATCAGTGCCTATCATTACAAAGGATGGGAGTTCGAATCCCGCTCATTACAAGGTGTACTCGATACAGCATTATGTGATACAAATTGTCAATGATTTGCGACAGGTCAGTGCTTTTCTCCAGGGACTCCGGTTTCTTCCACCAATAAAACTGACCCCCATGATATAAAGAAAATATTGTTGAAAGTGACATTGAACACCATAACCCTAATCCATATTACAAATGAGGTCTGCATCTTCACAAACGTCTTATTACGTGTCTATCATATTATCTACCACCAGTAGATCATTATTATATCACAATTTGTGCGGGCATGTTTGTCGATCAAGGTTCAAGCACCTTTAGTTTAAGGATGGCCACAACAGGAGCTTGTTCGGCAATTCACATCATGATTAAATTCACGAATTTGACCAATGAATAAGAATAATATACAATCAGGAAACGGGAAACGTATGTAAACATGGTTAAATAGAGGAGATTGTTTTATGAATCAACGTGTGTATTGACTATTGTGTGTTATATCGTAATGTGACCATAATGTCCATATCACGGCATATGTACACCCGGTGTAAACACGGGCCAGTTCTTATATTAACTTCACATTATTGATGCATACTCATTCTATACTGTCTATAGGGAAAAACTGTGTATCTTTTTCATCTTTGTTAGCTGTAAATCTCTGGAAAATTGAAATAGTATAAAGTTTAGAAAAACTTTCGTCTGCTTCTACTGTAGTCTACTGTAGTCCGCTTTTACTCTAGTCACTGTAGTCTGCTATTTATATCCAGGTGTCTAAAACAGGCAAAGCGTCCCCGACCTTCATTAAAATCGATGCGTATTTTGATTGACTATATTCGACGTATCTTATTCCAATTTTAACAGCTCCTGCATAGATATCCGTTGTTTATACAGTGATGGCAATCGCATTTAGCGTCACACCAACTGAAATACTATAAACTTTCTTCTCACATTATTACCGAAAAAAATACTCCCGCAAGCTTGGAACAACATAATACTTCGCACGCATGTTCATTTTTAGTAACAGGTTCGATATACAAAAGAAGAAGTTGTTCCAAGGTTGCGGGGACTATAATTTTTTTACTTTTTTATGTTAATTTAGGCCTGTTTTGTGATATTTTCAGTTTTTAGACATAATGTAGCGGCTGATTGTGACGTCATAGTGTAAAATTATGACCAGATTAAGTTTGAATTGGGGAGATCTTATCCAATACTGCTTTCCGAGAAAGTTTCAAAAGAATGAGTTTGCAATTGAAAAATACATATTTTTAGGGCCCTTTTAAGCCCTTATCACCCCTACTCCTTTAACCATTATTTACATTTGTACTTTTAATCGAATTAGAATTATTGTTGTTTTATTTATATTCTTCCCCAGTATATTTTGTTATTTTCATTCCAATTTTTTCAGTCAATTCTTTATTTTAATTACGTTGTTGTTTTCATCTTATTTTTTTTATGTTTAGTTAATGAAAACAGATTGTATAAAAAGAAACATTGAATGAGCAGTATACAGTTGTCCCTCTCTTATAAGGCCACTTCCACCAAAGGTCACCTCTATTGTCAGGCCATATTTCAGATGTCCTCAGATTGTTAAGTGCTACTAAATTGTCTAACTCAAGAGAGGCCACCCCCATTATAAGGACACCTTTTCATTGCAGAAGAGGTTGATAACATTACAGAAGGGGATTACTGTACCCTTTTCTGTTGTTTTTCTGTAACAATGCTTGTTTAATTAAGAAGCTTATTTTTATGCAATCATTTTTTTTAACTTAAATTTTATACCAGCATCTATAAAGTTTTATGTCCTGTAGCATGAAATCAGATTGTTTTTGTCACACTCTGTCATTGTTAATAAACTTTATTTGTTCAAAATTACATGTTACAAGCCAAATTTTACTTACTTTCTTATTCTGTGATCAATTGTATATAAAAGTTGTTTATTCTGCAATTAGTGCATTTACTGCCTATATTGTATATAAAGGTGTACTAGTATGTATAAACATTTACTGCCTACATTGTATATAAAGGTGTAGCAGTATGTATAAACATTTACTGTCTACTTTGTATATAAAGGTGTACCAGTATGTATAAACATTTACTGTCTACTTTGTATATAAAGGTGTACCAGTATGTATAAACATTTACTGCCTACATTGTATATAAAGGTGTACCAGTATGTATAAACATTTACTGCCTACTTTGTATATAAAGGTGTACCAGTATGTATAAACATTTACTGCCTACTTTGTATATAAAGGTGTAGCAGTATGTATAAACATTTACTGCCTACATTGTATATAAAGGTGTACCAGTATGTATAAACATTTACTGTCCACTTTGTATATAAAGATGTACCAGTATGTATAAACATTTACTGCCTACTTTGTATATAAAGGTGTACCAGTATGTATAAACATTTACTGCCTACATTGTATATAAAGGTGTACCAGTATGTATAAACATTTACTGCCTACATTGTATATAAAGGTGCAGCAGTATGTATAAACATTTACTGCCTACATTGTATATAAAGGTGTACCAGTATGTATAAACATGTACTGCCTACATTGTATATAAAGGTGTACCAGTATGTATAAACATTTACTGTCTACTTTGTATATAAAGGTGTACCAGTATGTATAAACATTTACTGTCTACTTTGTATATAAAGATGTACCAGTATGTATAAACATTTACTGCCTACTTTGTATATAAAGGTGTACCAGTATGTATAAACATTTACTGCCTACATTGTATATAAAGGTGTAGCAGTATGTATAAACATTTACTGCCTACATTGTATATAAAGGTGTAGCAGTATGTATAAACATTTACTGCCTACATTGTATATAAAGGTGTAGCAGTATGTATAAACATTTACTGCCTACATTGTATATAAAGGTGTACCAGTATGTATAAACATTTACTGTCTACTTTGTATATAAAGGTGTACCAGTATGTATAAACATTTACTGCCTACATTGTATATAAAGGTGTACCAGTATGTATAAACATTTACTGCCTACTTTGTATATAAAGGTGTACCAGTATGTATAAACATTTACTGCCTACTTTGTATATAAAGGTGTACCAGTATGTATAAACATTTACTGCCTACATTGTATATAAAGGTGTACCAGTATGTATAAACATTTACTGCCTACTTTGTATATAAAGGTGTACCAGTATGTATAAACATTTACTGCCGACATTGTATATAAAGGTGTACCAGTATGTATAAACATTTACTGCCTACTTTGTATATAAAGGTGTACCAGTATGTATAAACATTTACTGCCTACTTTGTATATAAAGGTGTATCAGTATGTATAAACATTTACTGCCTACTTTGTATATAAAGGTGTACCAGTATGTATAAACATTTACTGCCTACTTTGTATATAAAGGTGTATCAGTATGTATAAACATTTACTGCCTACTTTGTATATAAAGGGGTACCAGTATGTATAAACATTTACTTTAAACATCTACTAGATGTATATAGTCTCCTGGTATCCTGTGTCTTATGTAGAGCTAAGCACAAGAGACACTGGTCAAACACGAACCACGCTGTAGAAACCCAATAAGAAATTAAACCAAAATGTCCAATGTTTGTGCCTTTTAACTCACCTTGCCAAAAGTAATGTGAGCTTTTGTCATCACTTGTTTGAGTATTGTGACAATGATTTTGTATACATGATGTTGCAGTATAAACACAATATATATACATGTATATGTACAATGCTAGGAAATATAAATTTTATTTGTACTCCCCTCCAAACAAAATAAATTTCATATTTGATGACAGTTTTTGTCTATTTATTCTGTGAGTAGCATGCATAAGAATTGTTATAAATTTATATACATGTACCTCTATTGCAGTTTATTATTGACAGGTTCATACAAGTAAGGAATGAAAATGTGTAAATCCAAATGCAGTATTAAAGATGGAAATGTTTGTTAAACAAATTACAACCTGAATATGGATATTCATTTTGTTCCAGTCATTGTGGTTTTTATAATATATATGAAAATGGAAAAGATATAATGTGCTTTTTTAAGAGTGAAAAGCTTTAAATCTATCAAAATTATAATACACAAATGTTTATAGAAAGATTACATTGTATAATAATAGGTTAGAATGTATGTACATTTTTGAAGAAATATAAGAATTTCTTTATATATAATTTTGTACTTTTACTTATACATGTTTTATGCAAAATACATGCTTTTATGTTTCAACAAATACCATCTGATTCTGAACTTTGCAAAAATGGTTTTATACCAAATATGTCCATGGTACTTACATTTTATTATGGCAGCACAAAATAAATTTCTTGTTCTTTTGATATTCATCAAATTTCTTAGGAGAAAATTAAACCAGTCTTTTTTTTCAGATACAGTTTTCTTGTTTCTCGATATTTTCAATATTTAATTCTGTCTTTTTCACCTTGATTTTATTATCAAATAAAGATATAATAATAGCTTGCTCCAGACATTAAGTTTTGAATGGCCTAATATCAAATATTTTTTTATTTAATATTATATCTGTGAAGGCATATTTTTTTTTAGTGCAATATTATTTTACATTATTATACAGCTATAATTTTAATCCAATCAAAAACACCCATTTAAGACATGTGACCGTACATTATTTTTCCTGTATTATACAACTGGAAGCCGTATTTTTTCTGTATTGGACGTCCAGACCTCCAATACGTTTTTTTTTCGTATTGTACATTATGTAAGGTAAGTAACTCGTTGGTTTTTCTGCTAGTAAATTATTTTTAATTGTAATCTACAATCAAATTAACTTGTTCGGTATTTAACAGTTTGAGGGGAAAAAAGTTGTTTAGAATAATTGTTGATCAGTTATTTTGCTGTTTTTAATTCATTTTAGAGATTACGAGATCTGTATACAGAACATTTTCCTGGCGAAATACTGTTGTGCAGTTGTTCTATTTAGACTGTATTAAAAGTTAAACATAAAATTGTTGTTATAGACGATAGTATTGATCATTTCAACAGTATAATAAATAGGTCATTATAGTGTTATGTACAATATCGAAATATATTGTACATAACACTGTATAATAACCTATTAGTATATCAAAACCTGTGTGGAGTTTTATCATAAAAAATAACTCAAAATTCAATTAAATAAGATTTAAAAAAAAAGAGAGAAGAGACTGGTTGAAGAGGTTTTGCATAGCCTTCACACATTTCACATATCCAAGACAGAAAATCTAAAAAGTTATGATGATATTTAATAGTAAACAATGTTAACTCAGCCTTGTTAGTAATAAGATATTTGCAACTTTCCAAAAGTTTCATTCAACACTTGACTACTCCCAGAAGTTTCCCCACTTCTCTCTCTCTCTGTTGTCTTCCTCTTCTCCCTGTGAGCTTTCTAAGAGAGAAGTCACTTCTCCCTCTAATTTGAAAGTAGTGAGAGCCCTGAAAAGAGTAACTGATAACCACTTTTTTTTAAAGTGATTACTCCATCTTTTTAGATATTGGTCAGACTGAATATTGTGATTAGAAGTACGCATAAATGTATTTAAGCTAGATTGGGTTGAATTTTATTTATTGTCACAATGTGTTTATCTATTTTCTGTCTGTCAAATTATTGCTGCGTGACAACAGATTTATCTTTTTCAGTAGTACATGTCTAAGTTTAACCATATTTGGAATGTAGTTGTACATGTAATTAAGTGTTTGTAGTTTATATCAAGAAGTGCCATATTTAATTCCCTAGTTCAACCATAATGGGAATGTAGTTGTACATGTACAGTAATTATAAGTACTTATTAGTGGACATAATTGTTTGTTACTTCTGATTTTTGCCTATATATTTTATGTACTACCAGCGGCCGTTGTGGCCGTGATCGTACGGTAGTTGGATTTACAAATACCTAAGCAATCAGTACCTATCACCACTAACGTTGTGAGTTCGAATCTCGCTCATGGTGAGGTGTTCACAATACAACTTCATGTGATAAAGTTTATCAGTGACTTGCAGCAGGTTGGTAGTTTTCTCTAAGTACCCAGGTTTCCTCCACCTAAAACTGACTGCCACAATGTAACTGAAATATTGTTGAAAATGGCATTAAACACCATAGCTCTAACCATTTATGAAAAACCAAGTTTTTTTAAACAAATTATACAGAGGTCATTTATTGCTGAAATTGTTGCTCACAAATGCAAAATGTTTTTTTTTAAAGTTTTTCGTCATAATATTCATATTATTGGTTGATTCATAGTTTGTAACTATTTACGATTTAAACATAGTCTTGGAATTCATGAAATTCAAAAATACTATAATTATGCAGTAGTTTTATCAGAGGTGACAAATTATTTTCGACTTTCTGTACTTTTCAACAAAACTTCGATAATAGTGCCATGTTAATAGAAATCACATACCTTTGAATTTATCAAAAGATTTATGTTGATATCTATTTTTGTCCTATTCTTTTAATTTTTCTGAATTTAAATATGCAAGAGACTCAAAATTCATATAAAAAAAGAGTTATTATTTTATCAGCATATATATATATATTTGTATTGTATCAATGCACTTTGAACTCTAGTTATGTTTAATCAAACACATCTACAACACTTACTTGTAACTCGTTTGCAATACATTTATATATAATTGAGATAATCAACATATGTGAATATTATTGACTGAACTTATTTGACTTCAGTTTGGCACAGTAAGAATAGTAATAACTTAGATGACATCTACCCATAGAGGTATTATAGATGGAGCAAGGACGAATAGTGAAGTGTACATGGAATGACGCTGCCGACACGATCGGCAATAAATGGATATTAATGAGCTGTCACGAGGTGTACCAAGAGATACTCGTGTGAAAAACATACATTTCAAGTTTAATGGGCATTTTCAATTTTTTGAATTAGAGAGATGAAGACATATAATTTTGTCTATTTTGCACTGTATTTTTACAGACACATGTATTTTTAACAGTTTATGCTTCTCTGTTAATAAAATATGACTACATGTATCAATATGGCACACATCCCAGATGGCCTCTTATGCTTGGGCGAGTTAAAACCGGTATTATCAAAATCATCACACATACAGATCACACTTATTGTTTTATATCAAATGTAGTTTTTATGGTGTTATCTTTATTATCCGGAGATTTCAGGAAGGGTGCAAAAATATGATTCAAAAACATGTGCAATAATGCATATTTTCATAATTACATTGCTAACATCAGTCATAGATTTGTTATTTTGTGTCCCATTCTCAAACAATTTGTTATTTTTTAAATTGATGCCCAGAGTAACAAACAGAAACACCTGTATCTGTATTAATAAACAATTTAGACCTGACGTGTAGATACCTTACCAAAGAAGAAAAATAAACAATGTGACAAGTGCTGATCTTGATTACTAGTGGTGACAGACTTGTACAACAAAGGACGATAGCAGGTTGTGGAACATGGCGATGCCTTTATCAATTATGAAACTTTATTTGATTTTAATGAAACCCTGGAGATGGTTAATTGCGTTAATTTATTTCGTCCTTGCTCATCTATAATACCTCCATGCTTTACCTAACTTATTCAAGGTAGATAAGTCAGCATTATTTTTGTTTTCTTTTTCTGAAGAAAAAATAATGAGCTAAACTGGAATATTATAGTATTTATAAATGCATGTAGGAAATAACAATTAACCAGTATTTGTAAATGTCTCAGACCAATAGTCTCTAGTAGGTTTATATAATGGCATTGTGTGGTCCTTTGTGCAAGCTATTTTTTTATTTAATTGAAGCTTTATTTTATTCAGACAGACTTTTTTAAATTATTTTATAGATGTTGAGTTTTTGTTTGTGTATTGTAGATTTATCTTTTAGTATAATTTAACACAACACTTTTTTAATTTGAAAAAAGAAAACATTTAAGGATTGATCGCAATTTTTGTTTGGTTCATGAAGAAATAACCTCAATCAGGTTGTACACACTGTAACCCACGTAGCGGTTTACGCAAGGTTGTGTACAACCTGATTGAGGTTATTTCGAATGAACTGAACAAATAATTTCGATCAATCCTTATAAATTAATTCAAACTATTTCTGTTATGATATTGAAAAATATATTTATTTTTTCAGAATAAGGCAAGTAATCAAAAATAAATTTAGATAACCCCAAAGGTTAAAGAAAATCACCTGATGACAACGACACGCGACGCCTTGAAAACGACGTCTATTTTTCGATTCCGTACAAATAACCTCAACTTTTTAAACCAATCAAAACATGTATAAAATGACATGTGACTTTAAAAATTATTTTATTTTAATTTGTGCAATGTTTAATTTGTTAAAAGAGTGCTAAATGATGTCAAAGATACACTATTTTTTGATTGAAATGGAAGAAATGGAATGATAGGTAATACATGTATTCAGTAATTGGAAGGTGAAAAACTGTTTACAATTCAGTTAAAATAAGACAATGCAACATTGGTTAGATTTATGGTGTTTAATGCCATATTCAACAATATTTCAGTTATATCATGGCGGTCAGTTTTATTGGTGGAGAAAACCGGAGTTCCCGGAGAAAACCACAGTCACTGACAAACTTTATCACATAATGTTGTATGCAAATGGTTATGTTTCTTTATTTTACACAATGATATTTTTAGACTTGTTTAAAAACACCATAATATTGAAATCAGAGAGAGTTAAGTGAAGAACATGGGATTGTGTCTGCATGTTTTTATTTTTTAATGGGATTAAGGGTTTGTTATGAGATTTATAAGATAATATTTTAAAACCACAATTGAATTTTCAACATTTAAGTTATAAAAAGAAAATTTACAATCGTTTATTTGCTATTCGTTTTCGTTAGCATTCTATTTAATACCCAGGTACTTGTAATAAGGATTCATTTTTTTGGTGATGGCAATTTTATTAAACATCTATCATTTTACCTCTGTAGTGTTTATTATTTCTACACAAGTTGCTACATGAATACCTGGTAAAAACATGCATCTGTATATAGCTTATAACAGATTTTTTTTCACATCGACAGGCTCTAGTTGTTGCCTTTAACATCCAGAATTTTGATTTAATGGCTAATTTATCTCAATAATGATAAATATATTTTAATTTTTGGTAGGAAGCATTATTATACTATTATTTAGAGCGAGTTCGAAATTCAGATTAATCTATTGTTTTTTTCTTGTAAAATCATGGTTTTTTATAGAAAAAGTACATATTTTGAGAATTATCTTCGTTAACGCGATAGCGCTCTTAGTTTTTGGCCGATCAACGTAATTTTTGGTAGGAAGCATTATTACACTATTATTTAGAGCGAGTTCGAAATTCAGATTAATCTATTGTTTTTTTCTTGTAAAATCATGGTTTTTTATAGAAAAAGTACATATTTTGAGAATTATCTTTGTTAATGCGATAGCGCTCTTAGTTTTTGGCCGATCAACATAATGTTTGGTAGGAAGCATTATTACACTATTATTTAGAGCGAGTTCGAAATTCAGATTAATCTATTGTTTTTTTCTTGTAGAATCTTGGTTTTTTATAGAAAAAGTACATATTTTGAGAATTACACATTTCTCTGAAACTACTAAAGTTGGCATTAAACATCAATCAATAAATCAATCATAAATTTGAATACACTTCAGTCATATTAGCCGAGTTGCAACAAAGTTGCAGTCGGCTTGTGTTTTGGCAAAAGGCGGGCGGGCAGGCGTATGTTAGCCTATCTTCGTTAACGTGATAGTGCTCTTAGTTGGCCGATCAACATAATTTTTGGTAGGAAGCATTATTATACTATTATTTAGAGCGAGTTCGAAATTCAGATTAATCTATTGTTTTTTTCTTGTAAAATCATGGTTTTTTATAGAAAAAGTACATATTTTGAGAATTATCTTCGTTAACGCGATAGCGCTCTTAGTTTTTGGTCGATCAACGTAATTTTTGGTAGGAAGCATTATTACACTATTATTTAGAGCGAGTTCGAAATTCAGATTAATCTATTGTTTTTTTCTTGTAAAATCATGGTTTTTTATAGAAAAAGTACATATTTTGAGAATTATCTTTGTTAATGCGATAGCGCTCTTAGTTTTTGGCCGATCAACATAATGTTTGGTAGGAAGCATTATTACACTATTATTTAGAGCGAGTTCGAAATTCAGATTAATCTATTGTTTTTTTCTTGTAGAATCTTGGTTTTTTATAGAAAAAGTACATATTTTGAGAATTACACATTTCTCTGAAACTACTAAAGTTGGCATTAAACATCAATCAATAAATCAATCATAAATTTGAATACACTTCAGTCATATTAGCCGAGTTGCAACAAAGTTGCAGTCGGCTTATGTTTTGGCAAAAGGAGGGCGGGCGGGCGTATGTTAGCCTATCTTCGTTAACGCGATAGTGCTCTTAGTTTTTGGCCGATCAACATAATTTTTGGTAGGAAGCATTATTATACTATTATTTAGAGCGAGTTCGAAATTCAGATTAATCTATTGTTTTTTTCTTGTAAAATCATGGTTTTTTATAGAAAAAGTACATATTTTGAGAATTATCTTCGTTAACGCGATAGCGCTCTTAGTTTTTGGCCGATCAACGTAATTTTTGGTAGGAAGCATTATTACACTATTATTTAGAGCGAGTTCGAAATTCAGATTAATCTATTGTTTTTTTCTTGTAAAATCATGGTTTTTTATAGAAAAAGTACATATTTTGAGAATTATCTTTGTTAATGCGATAGCGCTCTTAGTTTTTGGCCGATCAACATAATGTTTGGTAGGAAGCATTATTACACTATTATTTAGAGCGAGTTCGAAATTCAGATTAATCTATTGTTTTTTTCTTGTAGAATCTTGGTTTTTTATAGAAAAAGTACATATTTTGAGAATTACACATTTCTCTGAAACTACTAAAGTTGGCATTAAACATCAATCAATAAATCAATCATAAATTTGAATACACTTCAGTCATATTAGCCGAGTTGCAACAAAGTTGCAGTCGGCTTATGTTTTGGCAAAAGGCGGGCGGGCAGGCGTATGTTAGCCTATCTTCGTTAACGTGATAGTGCTCTTAGTTGGCCGATCAACATAATTTTTGGTAGGAAGCATTATTATACTATTATTTAGAGCGAGTTCGAAATTCAGATTAATCTATTGTTTTTTTCTTGTAAAATCATGGTTTTTTATAGAAAAAGTACATATTTTGAGAATTATCTTCGTTAACGCGATAGCGCTCTTAGTTTTTGGCCGATCAACGTAATTTTTGGTAGGAAGCATTATTACACTATTATTTAGAGCGAGTTCGAAATTCAGATTAATCTATTGTTTTTTTCTTGTAAAATCATGGTTTTTTATAGAAAAAGTACATATTTTGAGAATTATCTTTGTTAATGCGATAGCGCTCTTAGTTTTTGGCCGATCAACATAATGTTTGGTAGGAAGCATTATTACACTATTATTTAGAGCGAGTTCGAAATTCAGATTAATCTATTGTTTTTTTCTTGTAGAATCTTGGTTTTTTATAGAAAAAGTACATATTTTGAGAATTACACATTTCTCTGAAACTACTAAAGTTGGCATTAAACATCAATCAATAAATCAATCATAAATTTGAATACACTTCAGTCATATTAGCCGAGTTGCAACAAAGTTGCAGTCGGCTTGTGTTTTGGCAAAAGGCGGGCGGGCAGGCGTATGTTAGCCTATCTTCGTTAACGTGATAGTGCTCTTAGTTGGCCGATCAACATAATTTTTGGTAGGAAGCATTATTATACTATTATTTAGAGCGAGTTCGAAATTCAGATTAATCTATTGTTTTTTTCTTGTAAAATCATGGTTTTTTATAGAAAAAGTACATATTTTGAGAATTATCTTCGTTAACGCGATAGCGCTCTTAGTTTTTGGTCGATCAACGTAATTTTTGGTAGGAAGCATTATTACACTATTATTTAGAGCGAGTTCGAAATTCAGATTAATCTATTGTTTTTTTCTTGTAAAATCATGGTTTTTTATAGAAAAAGTACATATTTTGAGAATTATCTTTGTTAATGCGATAGCGCTCTTAGTTTTTGGCCGATCAACATAATGTTTGGTAGGAAGCATTATTACACTATTATTTAGAGCGAGTTCGAAATTCAGATTAATCTATTGTTTTTTTCTTGTAGAATCTTGGTTTTTTATAGAAAAAGTACATATTTTGAGAATTACACATTTCTCTGAAACTACTAAAGTTGGCATTAAACATCAATCAATAAATCAATCATAAATTTGAATACACTTCAGTCATATTAGCCGAGTTGCAACAAAGTTGCAGTCGGCTTATGTTTTGGCAAAAGGAGGGCGGGCGGGCGTATGTTAGCCTATCTTCGTTAACGCGATAGTGCTCTTAGTTTTTGGCCGATCAACATAATTTTTGGTAGGAAGCATTATTATACTATTATTTAGAGCGAGTTCGAAATTCAGATTAATCTATTGTTTTTTTCTTGTAAAATCATGGTTTTTTATAGAAAAAGTACATATTTTGAGAATTATCTTTGTTAATGCGATAGCGCTCTTAGTTTTTGGCCGATCAACATAATGTTTGGTAGGAAGCATTATTACACTATTATTTAGAGCGAGTTCGAAATTCAGATTAATCTATTGTTTTTTTCTTGTAGAATCTTGGTTTTTTATAGAAAAAGTACATATTTTGAGAATTACACATTTCTCTGAAACTACTAAAGTTGGCATTAAACATCAATCAATAAATCAATCATAAATTTGAATACACTTCAGTCATATTAGCCGAGTTGCAACAAAGTTGCAGTCGGCTTGTGTTTTGGCAAAAGGCGGGCGGGCAGGCGTATGTTAGCCTATCTTCGTTAACGTGATAGTGCTCTTAGTTGGCCGATCAACATAATTTTTGGTAGGAAGCATTATTATACTATTATTTAGAGCGAGTTCGAAATTCAGATTAATCTATTGTTTTTTTCTTGTAAAATCATGGTTTTTTATAGAAAAAGTACATATTTTGAGAATTATCTTTGTTAATGCGATAGCGCTCTTAGTTTTTGGCCGATCAACATAATGTTTGGTAGGAAGCATTATTACACTATTATTTAGAGCGAGTTCGAAATTCAGATTAATCTATTGTTTTTTTCTTGTAGAATCTTGGTTTTTTATAGAAAAAGTACATATTTTGAGAATTACACATTTCTCTGAAACTACAAAAGATAGAAACTTAATATTTGGTAAGGGTGGAGATGCCAATGTGAAGTTGTGCATTCAACATTTTTTATCCCCGGGGCTCAGCCCCACCCCACTGGGGAATCTGTTTTAAAAAATGTGACCGAGATCCCCACCCTAAGCCATACCCCACCCCCTACCTGAAGTGAACTTTATAATGGTTGAGAACTTGAGATCCCCACCCCTAAACCATATATATTTATAATCAGGGTGAATAGACAAATTAAATGCCCCAATAATTTATTTTTTGTCCTCTGAAACTTGATGCTATCTTGAATAGTCTTTATATTACATAGGAAAATATTTCCAATCCATCATACATACATTTATTCTTTAGTTTCTTACTTATTTATAAAACAAGATCAAATGATTTTGACTTGCAACTCGGCTGTTGCATCTCTGATGCTTTCTCGATTTTTTTTCAAAATAATGGGAGGTAACTCCATACACTATGTATAGTACCAAATACATTTGATTGATTAAATTGCTTAAAATCACTGCAGTATTATTACAGCTTTAATCATCATAATGTGTGTTTTTGAATTAAAATTATTAATGTGCATATAAAACAGTCAAACCTGCCCATGCGGTCACCTCTATTAAGCAGTCACCTGTATTAACAGGTCACCTTTTTCTTGTCCTGTCATAGACAATTTCATATGAATTGAACCTCATGTAATAGGTCTTATAAATCCACCTTTTCTTTGTCTCAAATGTGACCTCTTAATACAGATTTGACTGTAATGTTACGCAGATGTGGATAAAATTGATGATAAATTGTATGTTGTACCAAGGTAAAGATCGATTGGTTTGTTTTATGGTGTTTAACATCATTTTAAACAATATTTCAGTTATATCCTGGCTGCCAGTTTTATTGGAGGAAACCGGAGGCCGCTGAGAAAACCACTGACCTGCCTCAAGTCACTGACAAACTTTATCATATAATGTTGTACACCTCACCCTGAGCGGGAGTCAAACTCACATCAGTTGTGATAGGCACTGATTGCATAGGTAGTTGTAAATCCAACTACCATACGGATCACGGCCACGACAGCCCCCAAGGTAAAGACCACCTACATGTACATAAAATAAAATTAAAATGTTTTTAGATATGAAAACAGATTAGGAGATGAGAGATCGTATATAGATTTTGTTATTGTCAATTGTGCCTTGTTAAGAACCAAATTTTCCATGTGGATTATTTGTCTAATTTCATTTAAGTTTTGAATGGGGTAGGACAGACATGCAATATAGAGTGTTACCTAATTACTTCAGTGTATTGGATTCTATAATAAATTTCAGCATGTTTTTGTTGTTTTTTCTGGTACTAATTGTGTGTCTTCTACATTACATAGCAAAAATAAAAACAATATACTAGGTAGTACCAATTGTCTGTTTGTGTGATGGTTTTTAACGCCACTTTCAACAATATTTCAGTTATATCGTGGCGGTCAGTTTTATTGGTGAAGGAAACCGGAGGACCCGGAGAAAACCACTGATCTGTCGCAAGTCACTGACAAACTTTATCACATAATGTTGTACACCTCACCCTGATCGAGATTCGAACTCACAACATCAATGGTGATAGGCACTGATTGCATAGGTAGTTGTAAATCCAACTACCATACGATCACGACCACGACGGCCCCTACCAATAGTCTGCCTTTACAATTATTGTAATGTTTTAGTGACCCCAAAAGTTATTTGAACTGTATGGGTGGTGTAGTAGTTAGCATGCTCACCTCGAATGTGGTAGATCATGGCCTTGACCCCCGGTCGGGTCAAACTATAAAATCGTTATTTGTTGCTTCTTCGCTAAGCATGCAGCAGTAAGGAGAAAGAACAAAACTGGTTGGTTCAGAATGAGGATATGTAATGTGTCTGATTGGAGACACATGTCTCCTCACAGACTATTGTTTCAGTGAGCTAGCATTATAAAAATCCACATCATTATCATCTCGTTGAATGTGACATGTTCTTGCCTTGATATAGCTGAAATTTCCTCATTTGACATTAAACAACAATAACTCACATACCCCCAAAATGTATTGGTAAAAATTTATTTGCGATGACTTAAGTTGTTGATGGAGCCTTCTGAATTTTGAACACAATGATTCTTGGCACTGAAACTACCCGTTTCCAAACATGAAGCCCTTGGTTGCAAACATGTTAAAATAAAAGCTTATTTTGTTTGGAAATACGGATACGCAAATGATATTTATAATTTACATTAACAAAAGAAAAAAAATATGGTTCAAAATGACAAGACCATGCATTTTAAGAAATAAAGAAGCAATATGATCTGATATAGATTTTGTGAGACGGTAAGCTGGAATACCCAGAGAAAACCATCGGTTGTTACAAATATTTGATTATACACCTATATAATATAATATTAAAAATATCTTTAAATTATCAAATAAAATAATTATGATATTCCCCCGTAAATAATTGTACCAACATATTTGCATAACAAATTATTTCCATTTTGATTTACATTCTAAAAAAAGAAACGCAAATTAAATTACGAGTACGTTTTTCAAACAACGGTTTTCTAATTGTTAGTATATATGTATTAGCTTTGTTTTTGATCGGGTATATTAATTCATTTATGGTAAGCTTTAGCTACTTATTGATGAAAGACCTTAAAATTAATATTTCTATGAAACTGACAATAATAATCACGTCCAAGCTGTGATCTAAAGGTCTTGGTAATTACGCCAATTAGAATACAAGCTGTGAAAGGTGGCTTCGGGTGAACATTATTTGCATAATTTGAGTAATTAAGTGAGCATGACTCTTATAATCTGAGTTAATTTGACTTATTGTCAAAATGAAAATATATAAAATGATTTTTCAAAACTTAAATTTTATCTTTTTTTAAATATATCGAACTGACAATAATCTACAATTCAATAAATATGCTCTCAAGACGTTTATTCCAAAACTCGGAACAGTCCGAAATGATACCAGCATCTATATGTGAGTTAAATTTGTATTCAACTCCAGTAAAAGCAGACGACATAATGTTCATCGTTACGCCTGACAGAAAAAGATATCTATTTCCTGAACCTGACGAAGATTCTGGTCTTGGTATGGATGACCACGTCAGCACTACTAATCCGATGGTTGAACCAGTATCAATCAAGAGACGACGGGAAGACGATGATGTTGATGTCGCCTGTTTCAAAAGGCACAAGACCAGTTCTGATGATGTAAAGATGGTCGTAAATACACTTGCAGAGAACGATGATTTGATTGCAGACGGCAGCAGAACCCATGCTTTACCAACAGTTACAGGAAAGCATCACGATCTTAAAATTATATCTTCCCAAACACTCGTAGATGTTATGAAAGGAAAGTACCACGAGGTCATCGACAGCTACAGAATCATCGATTGTAGATACCCATATGAATATAAGGGAGGCCATATTAGAGATGCAGAAAACATGTATTTACATGAGGAAATATTAACTCTGTTTCAGCAACCAACTTCAGAGAAACAAGTACTTCTCTTCCATTGTGAATTTTCATCAGAACGAGGTCCAAAGTTGCTACGGTTCCTAAGAAGCAAAGATCGAGAATTAAATAAAGAAAATTATCCAGCTTTACACTTCCCAGAGATATATCTGCTAGGTGGAGGTTACAAGACATTTTTCAATGAACATTCACAATTCTGTGATCCAATCAGCTACAGACCAATGCTTCATTCCGATCACACAGCAGACCAACGTCACTTCCGTGCAAAATCAAAATCATGGACAGCTGGTGAAAAACGACATTTTGCCAGAAAAGCAATGAGATTTTAGAGACAAAATTGTGATTCATTTTTTAATCTTGCCATCGATCTGTGATATATGTTTATTCTTGTTATGGGTCCGTACTGTTATGCTTAAGATGACTGTCTAGTGCTAATCTATATGTATATTATTATTATTATTATTATGTTGAATTTCATCTGTGATATCTATATTTATATATAAAGAATAAATATTGATTAAAAAATTTTTTTCTTTCAAATTTAGACGAATGCAAATATTACACCATAAGGAAAATTTTCTGAGAAATAACACGTTCAAAATCCAGTAATAGAGGGGGGTTATGGTGTTTAACGCCACTTTCAACAATATTTCAGTTATATCGTGGCGGTCAATTTTATTGGGGGAGGAAACCAGAGTACCCGGAGAAAACCACCGACCTGTCGCAAGTCACTGACAAACTTTATCACATAATGTTGTATCGAGTATACCTCACCTGACCAGCAATAGATAAATCACATGTATCCTCATAAACCATATAATTACTACAGTACAGCGGTAGAGATCATGACTAATGTTATCGTGGTCGCCTCGAAGGCGTCAGCTCGTGGGTCGATTAACGATCGGCTGCAATAAACACCATCAAACAAACAAGCAAAAACCAATAATTCTACCAACAAAATTACAGGGTTTAAATGTGTATGTGGGTAGAGTGTACACCATCTCGGCAAAAGTAACTTGTTCTCGCCATGATATGACTGGAAATTGTCCACTTGGCGTTAAGCAACAACCACTCACTGCAATAATAATTCTGTCCGTTTATTAATAAGTGACAAATGAAAGTTCCTAAATAATGTAATTATGTTAAAAGTAGGGATGATCTCAATCAGATTTCGGTAACCTTAAACAATGTGGGCTATTCTGTTTATGCCCTATGGTTTTTTTCCTTGGTCCCAAAGACTTGTATAATTTATTTGGCTTTCCAATCTTTCAGCCTTGAACGTAGCTGATAACGTTTATTCCAGTAACACATCATGCATTCTCTTATTCAATGTTAAGAAACTGTGCAAAGCGAGAATTTTTTTTTTTTAAATTCTAAGTTCTTCATTAATTATTTTCTTTAAAAAATCGAACAACATTATAAGCCCAATAATAATTAACTACCACGGAGCGTAAAAGATAACGTGAGGACCTTGAGTGCGACAGATCGTTGGTCGGTGCAAAACAAAGACTATCATGAAATAGACATTCCCTGTTAAGCGCACTACCTAATCAAGTAAGAGCAGAGACTCATAATGGTACATCATCTCTGCAAAAGTACAATGTCTTTGGCTTTCCAATCTATTAACGTTATTTCACTAACATCGTGCACTCCGCTTATTCAATGCTAAGAAAGTGTGCAAAGCGAGATAACTCATTATTAGAAAATAAATAAATATTACCCATGCCAAATATTTGAGTAGCTAAGTGAAGGTGTTTAACTTCTAGTTCTTTTTTTATTATAATTTAAAATAATTACAAATCTTAAATAAAATATTCAGAAAGAAAATCCACAATATAAAATATGTCGTAAAAATGTGTGCATATAGCGGACCAACTGTTGGCTTCTTCAGTATATTCCTTTGTCTTTTCTGTTTCTTTTACTTAAGACATGTATAACAGCACTGTAAAGAAAATTATAAAATTGAATTTACTTTAAAAAAAAATAATCATAATACATGGCATTAGAATGACACGCGTTTTAATGTCATATTCTAATCTTAATTGGATATAACTGAAATATTGTTGAAAGTAGCGTTAAACACCACAACTCTAACCTCTAATCTTAATTGTAGATATTAATAATTTATGAATATTTGCTGGATCAAGGTGATATAGGGAGAAACCATTTGATTCTATTGTTATGATTGTATAAAGTTAGTGGACAACAGCTGTAACCTTTCAATTTTCGGGTACAATGTGACAGGCCACGCCTTGGTAAATTTATAAAAGGTAAACAACTTTCAAATGTGAAAAGCAAAGGCGAACTGTACATATTCTATTTTTCATTTGACAAACTTAATTTATTATTAGATAATATAACTTCCACGATATAACTGAATATTGTTGAAAGTGGCGTTAAACACCATAACCCCTCCTATAAAATATGAAAAACAATACAACATTCGATGAAATATGAATTTACCTACCACATTTATCCTATAAACATACACGCATCTACGCTGTCGTTGAACTGGAAGGATGGTCCACAGTCATGAGATGTTGCTGTACCATTTTCACACTGTATATATCTTCTAATATTAGTTTGATCAGCATGAAAACCATTGCCATGTTTATAGCAGAAACCAACACATGCTCTTAGAGTTTCGTTAAATATTTGTGCCATCCCATTTGAATCGAGCTCACATGTGGAAATTGCCACCATCCTACTGTCAAAGCAGGTGATATAATAAGGAGTCTCTGGTTTACCCGGATGCTCGTGATCACCGTCAGGCTTATTTTTACAACTTGGGTACAGCTGTGAACATGGTATGGTATGACCTGGTGATGGCTTGTTCTTGGTATAATCACCTTCAAAAATAAAAATTTTTAAAATAAAACAAGGAAAAGAAATGGTGTTGACATTCACAGGCGCTCGTTGCACGCAATTTCCACCCCCCTTTTTAGCTAGCGGGAGGTTTGGCGCCTTAAAATTTTATTCAACCCACCATTTCTTTAGAAATGCCTGTACCAAGTCAGGGTCATTACGGTTTTCACAGTTTTCCGGTTGTTGACTGATTTTGTCTGTTTATATAATTATGAGTTTTGACTTTCCCTTTGTAAGATTGTTCGGAGTTCGGTAATTTTGTTATTACCCTTATTTACATATTTATTTTCAATACAATTTCTTTATTTCTTTATTATTGCATCTCTTTTTCCTTATTTTAACTTGTTCGTGTCAATATTCTTTCAATAACAACAACTTACACGTGTCGACCCTATATATATACTAATGTTAAAATAAGGAAAAAGAGATGAAATAATAAAGAAATAAAGAAATTTTATTGAAAATAAATATGTAAACGTTAATTGAAAAAGGGGGTGGAAATTCCGTGCCACGAGCGCTCGTGGACAGATTATGAATGTTTTCAGTTTGTCATGTCATATCCGAAGATACTTTGATTTTGTATTAAAAATAATTGTGTGTTAAAATGTTAAAGTGAAATTGTATATTTTCAACATTATGTTATCAAAAATTAATTTAGCCATTAAATGAAAAGTGTAAAATCAGATTGCCTACAGCATTTATTTTTTAGCTGTAACTTAGGATACATAACACGAAGAAAAACAAAACACAACACAACACAATATATGTTGGACACCACAATACGTAAAAAAACACAAATAACGTAAATAAGACATAAGCCCTCTACAAATAACTTGAGGTAAAGATGAACGGAACATTGTGGAACTCAGAACGTAAAGACACATAATAGGACAACACAAAACACCTAAAAGGATGGGCAACACGGTCACCATGGTAATGACTGATATTTTGGTCAGTTGTTACTTTGTCCCCTTAATATTGTATGCTCTTTTTAGAGAAAACAAACGAACCAATTTTACAATTTCTCACACTATCATCTCATGAACTCTTAGTCGAGTACGACAGCAGCTATTAAAGAGATGGACTATGCTTGCGTCCGAATATGCAGAGCCACTGTGTTGCCAAAGAAGAAATGTATACTCTTTAATCTTCCGCCCACAACTTTGGAACTTGTGCCCACAACTTCAAAACTTGTCAATCAAGCGCATGTGCATACACTGAACTTAAAAAAGTCATGCCATTGGCCCGCTCTCGCTCAATTGAGTGTGCAAGCTCCGGTTCTAGACATTGTGTGAATGACAGATGAATGGAACAGTTTGGAATAGGATGCTTTGGTGTTTAACGTCACTTTCAACAATATTTCAGTTATATTGTATGGGTCAGTTTTATTGGTGGAGGAAACCGAAATACCCGAGAGAAAACCACCGACCTGCCACAAGTCACTGACAAACTTTATCACATAATGTTGTTGAGTACACATCGCCTGAGTGGGGTTCGAACTAACAAATTTAATGGCGATAGGCACTGATTGCATAGGTAGATATAAATCCAACTACCATACGATCTCGACCACGAATGCCACTTGTTTTGAATAGGAAGTATTATTGTGGTTATTATTACATGTACTGCAGTCGCCATCTTTATCACGCCATTGTTCTAAACACACCATATGATTACGCGGAACAATCGGAACATGTTCCACGCATTATCCTTAACCATTTGAAAAGTGTTTTACGTATGAGCAGAACTTAATTCACTGTGAAACGAGTGGTACCGCGAGAAAGATGATTACGTGTATCTCACAGTATATAGTTTATTAAGCAAAATCGATAGCGCTTGTGTATCTTATTAATATATTTTATGAACTCATTAATTTAATAATTGTTATCACTTTCTTCTACTCTTGAATACCACTGAATATGAATAATATATTATAAAACTGATGTTTTGTCTGATCTGATCTTGGCCCTATTTTTGGGCACTTTTCTATTTCTAAACTAAGGCATATTTTGTGCTTAATACCGATTTCTGCTGTCAATGACTTTATCATAGACATCGCAATCATACAAAAATGTATTTTAATATAATTGTTATTCCAATATGGGACAGGACACTGCAATTCAATTGATGACTGCATTTTTGTTAGGGTTATGGTGTTTATCGCCACTTTCAACAATATTACGATCACTACCGGACACCTGACTGCATTATTGTGCTAAGTGAAGAATGAAATATGAAAAAAGATAAAACAGAAGAAATATAAGTTATAACCTAACGGGTAATGTCAGTACATCCAATTAAACTGAACGTCGTGGTCGTGATCATATGGTAGTTGGATTTACAACTACATGTGCAAGCAGTGCCTATCACCACTAAAGTTGTGAGTTCGAACCCCGTTCATGGGGAGGTGTACTCGAAACAATATTATGTGATAAAGTTTGTCAGTGACTTGTGACAGGCCAGTGGATTTCTCTGGGTACTTAGGTTCCTCCACCAATCAAACTGACCGCCACGATATAACTGAAATATTGTTGAAAGTGGCAATACACACCATAAACCAAACCAACCAACCAATCATTTTGTCCATAGTAATATTGTATCAAACTTTGAAAACAATAGACCATTGCTGACAACTTATTAACCCGACAAAACATGCGCGACCTTTAAGGTTCATAGGAAGGGTTTTTAGTTTTGTAAGTTGTGTCTTTCAAGTGGGAAAACTGGGTATGACTAAAACTACAGTAACATGTTTCAGCAATACTATTAATCAATCAATCAATCGATCAATCCTTCAACCAACATAATGTTAAGATATTTGCCACCATATATACTCAAGGAATTTTGGTACAATGGTGGACCATCTTAAGATTTCTTTATTTTACATCATTATTGGACTAACCTGTTCCTTTCAGGAGTTCATGTATGTGTAAACGGTGCTGATGCAATCACAAATGCATCTGCACCGCTTACCATGAACTCCTGAATAGAACCGTTTGATACTTATGATTCTTCCATGTTAATCGTGTCCCTATTTTGAACATTAAACTGATTTTAGGTTTGCTTTCAATGGGACACTATCGTCAGGGGCGGATCCAGGATGTGTGGTTAGGGGGGCGTGAGTAGGCGAAGGGTATGGGGACCGCTTAAGGTCCCAGCCCAGCGGGTCCAGGGCAGAGTCCTGGTAGGGGGCCCAGGGGGCAAGCTCTGGGGGTTTGAGGAATTACAGACATTTATTTGAACGACAATTTTGAACCAACCACACCATTTTTATCAGACCAAAAAAACTTGACTTTGAGTCTTAATTTTGTCGGATAATTGTTAACAGTATGTTTTTGTCAAATTATAAGAACCTAAAATAAAACTTTTCTTTAACAACCGTGAGGCGAATTGTTCAACTCATGACTGATCGATCACGATAGTTTAACCCTTCAAAGAACTATTGGTTTAGTTTTATTAACTCATTCCTCATTTCACTAATTGGTCTGTACTTTCGGTGCTTGTCCTTTCGGATGGTTCTAGTTCCCGTCCGGATGGAGCTTTTCTTTTCGTCGTTTGATTCATTCATTGAAAACGTATGATTCGACCGTTCTTGTTAAAAGACAAACAAAAGCAGAAATTGTCAATACATGAACTTGTTGTTGATTTCTGATTAGCTAACGAAACTAAATTAGATGATCAGAATCGTTTCATGCAGCATGAATGTTAACATATTTGCCTTTGTTTGTCTATAAACAAGAACGAATCATACGTTTTCAATGAATGAACCAACGGCGAAACGAAAAGCTTCATCCGGACGGACAGTATACTGATCATTTATCAATGGGTAGAGCTTTTTAGAATGATATTCCAAATTTACTCCTAATATTATTACTATTAATTTTGACTTTTGAACAGTTTCAGATAAGATTGCTGCCATAGTAATAATAGGGATTCATTGTGGTCAAAATAACACAAGCTTTTTATCTTGAAGTTACAAATTTAACAAAATATCCCAAAAAGTTGTTTGTTGAACTGCTTATTTAAAGGGGCATTATCTGCCAAATCGTAAATTTGTGTTACCCGTAAAAACTATCGGATATGATTGATGCCTTAATAAAACGTGTTTCTGTAACTTATAAATGTTATGAAATGTACGCGCATCGGAGAAAAATCGTGCAACTGCTCGTGTTTTGAGATCGATCAAGAAATGGACGTCATTTTATTAATTATCGACATTGTTTACGGAGTTTGTCGAATGATCATTAAATAATGCACTTATTTCTTATTTTTTGTGAATCTGCTTTTAGTCGGTGTTAATTACGTACAAAGAACCATGCAAGTTTGCAGTTAATAAGCGACAAAATACAAATTATTCGTTTTTACCTGTCACTAGTATAAGGTCAGTTGCATACGAAAAAAGCGAGGTCAAATTATTTGCTTGCAAGGAAATAACTAATCGATGGTAATTATCGTTCTCAAAAGGCGAAAAGTGGTTCGATAAGCTGTTTAATGTGAAATATTTACCTTTATTTCATAATTTTAAAGCTATTTACCAATTTCCAAAACATATAATTTTTTGGTCAAAATCGTAGCTTTAACGTTGTATTATATATGCTTTGCGAATTATTGGGGGACGCACGCCCCTCTAAATCCGCCTCTGATCGTAGCTTCCCGTCGGCGGTCGCCATATTGTTTATGCTGGTTATACTAAAAAGTTCTCGAGTTATGGACGAATAAAAAAAAAACAGGTGACAGTACTCTTGTCCAATCACTAAAAGGCACGAAAACGATATACATTAATTCTATAAGAATTATATAGCTGTAAATACTCACATCCGTCCACGTATACTATCCTGTCTCCACAGTTAACTTCAGTGAAGTTATCACACTGCTTCGTGACGTCGTTAAATAGTTGGGGATACGGGCATTCGTCTAGGTGTTGTTTAAAGTTGGTTGGAATAACAGCGTATACCAAACTACAATCGTAATATCTTTGACATTCCTCAGGGTCAGCTATACGTGATGTTGCCGAGTTCTGACACTGGTCTGTAATACCTGATGATGCTGAAAATGTACACGGAAGATTATCAGTTATTTTTCTCTAGAATATAATTTACTACTTAAACTACTCAACTTTAAAATTGTTCTTGGTTTAATTCACAGTATTTTCCGTTAATTTATAGAATATTACAAAATATGTAAAAAATTTAAATAATTTAAAAGAGAGAGTGTGTTGTGTTAAACACCAATAATTCCAAGCATAGCCGAATTTTAGATTCTGACTTATTATTACATTATTTTTTTAAGATCTTAGGCATGCGCAACCAATGCCTTCTGGGTCATATTGAACTCAATTTCAATCTTGTATCAATTATATTCAGCACTAATAATACTTATAATATTAATATTATTATTGGACAATAAACAATATCTATAAATATGTTAAATTTCCATGTATTTATTCCTAGAACAATACCACTGAGTATCTTCTGTTTCTGCGGGTAAAATTCTTGTCATTTTTCTAAAATAGGAACTGCTAGAATCTACATACATATTTGATCTGTTTGAAGGACGAAGTCCTAAAATTTCAATAATACGATGATCTGTACAAGTTATTTTGAATGAATTTTGTAGCCGATTTGTTACGGCTGTTCCGTCGGGAGTTTCGTAGAAAGAGATTTTTTTATTAGAATTTTATTTCAAGATTATTTCGATTTTGCATAGAGTGAATAATTAAAGAATTGGGAATTTTTCATTGAAATATATTTCTTTTGCGTTTCTAAATTATCAATTGATCTATTTTTTTTAAACTTCCGGTGAACAGATATTTGGCTATCAATATAGAAGGAAAAATCGGACAGCCTACCGTTATAAGGACTTCGTCCTTTAATATTGTATAAAGTAATTTATATAGCATAATTCCTACTTTAATTAGAAGAAGTCCTAATACCAAGATGTATATTAGTGAAAAACACAATGAGGTCAATATGTCATACTTAATTCTGTTTCACACCGGAAGCCTCCATATGTTTTCCCTGTAGAACTTTGGACACATTGACAAGTGTAATATGGAGAGACGTTAGAGTTGGTGCAAGTTCCACCGAACAGACAAGGATTACTAGCACAAGAATTCTGTGTTGGAACTTCGATTTCACAATTTGTTCCCTTGTACGTTTTACTGCCATCCACAGATATGCCACAAGCACAAAAATATCCACCACCTGTTGTGGAATAGCACGTGCCGCCATTTTGGCAAGTTGTTGAATCGCAACCAGTAGACAAACCTTGGGAATCTGTGTTATAAAAGAAAAATGTTATAAAGCGTGATTCTACAAACTAGTGTTTTAATTTCGGAATTATATGGGAATTCAATGTAATTAAAGGTTTATTTTTTATGTGGAGTCACGTTAGAAATAAGAGTTCGATAGCGTTGAATCTACGAGAGCTTAAAATATTGGAAAGCATAGATGTTTATGAAAAAAGTAGAGACATTACGAATGTGAAGAAAATGTTACCTGACATGACTCAGTGCCAAATGTCATTTATTTATATTAAGGAATCGCAGTGCAGATAGAAATACAAAGATCCAGCAAACATCGTATTGAAAATAGATTAATGGGAAACTGATTTGTCAATCCTTTCCCAATCATAAATGTCATGTAAAAGAAAGGCGTGGCTAAATATTAACTTTAGGCACATAATTTAATAATATATAGTCCCATTATCTGTACTGCATTTATGTGATTTATCATGAAATATTCCTTCCATGGAAATTGTGCCTTATATTATTCCTTATTGACTATTTATTTAGCAACCCCAAGTCCACCATGATAAGTTACAAAATAATATCAGAACAGGGCTAAGAGTAATCAACAATTCTCTATTTGTGTTTAGGCATATGAATTATGTATGTGAATTTAATAGTTTCAAAGTTGTCTTACATCGTCTGCTCATGTTTTCGTTTTCATTATACTAATGCCCTGATACAGGTTGACAATAAGAAGAATTCAGAAGATATCCGATGGAATGTTCTCAAATTACACTGGTCTAGAAACGTTGGTAAATCTCCATTGACACACGAATTAAACCCAAAAAAACAGACACAAATGAAGAATACATCATTGCTGAAATTTAGTTGTACCAGATTCAATCTTTTAGTTATTAGTTTCTGGTATAGTGCGGTAAACAGTTTTTATTTCTCGACCAGTTTGGCCGACTTTTGAAAAGATGACATAGATTTCCAGTATATCAACTCACCTAAACCAGTACAGGGCGATGTTCACTATACCCTCTCACCTAGATCAGTGCACCACAGTATATCACCTGGTCAACAGTGTTCCTCATTATTCCCTCCCACCCAGTTTACATTAAATTACAGTACATTCACTAATCTCTGGTGCACAACGACCACCAATATATCCACTAACCTAGTTCATAATAATCACCAGTATATCCATTAACCTAGTTCACATCGACTACCAGTATACCCACTAGCATAGTTCACAGTGATCACCAGTATATCCACTAACCTAGTTCACAATAATCACCAGTATATCCACTAACCTAGTTCACATCGACTACCAGTATACCCACTAGCATAGTTCACAGTGATCACCAGTATATCCACTAACCTAGTTCACAATAATCACCAGTATATCCACTAACCTAGTTCACATCGACTACCAGTATACCCACTAGCATAGTTCACAGTGATCACCAGTATATCCACTCATCTAGTTCACCATGATCACCTGTATATCCACTAACCTAGTTCACATCGACTACCAGTATATCCACTAACTTAGTTCATGGTGACCACCAGTATATCCACTAACCTAGTTCACAGTGATCACCAGTATATCCACTAACCAAGTTCTCAGTGATCACCAGTATATCCACTCATCTATGTATATTCACTTACCCGCCACATAGAGATCCACAGTATATCCACCCACCTAGTTCACAGTAACTGTCAGTATATTCACTCATCTGCCACACAGAGATCCCAGTACATCCACCCACCCAGTTCACAGTAGTTCTCAGCACATGTATATTCAATCTCCTGATATACAGAGATCCCAACTATATCCACTTACCTAGTTCACAGTTATTCCCAGTATACCCAATCGGGCATTTGCAAATGTAACCATTGCTAGTAGGCTGTATACAAGTACCGCCGTTTTTACATGGTAAACCTGAGCATGGATTGATCACTAAAATAAAATAAACTTTCGTTACTTGAAGATTTAACATGTTAAACGGAACTTCGATGTATCGAATTCGGATAAACTCTTTCTCTGAGATCAAGACTGGAATATAGTGTTCATAAACAGTTTTAGTTTTCACTAAGATGTACCAAAAGTCTATTTACATTATCTTTTTTCTTGTCCTCCATTCAGCGAGTCTAAAAGCCGATATCGAAAGGGGGAAATCAGAAACTGTAAATCGAAGGACAGACAATGCAATGGCAATAAGAAAAAGGCAAATAGACAAGCAATGATCGACAAAACATTACACAGATTGAACAACACTAACCCTACTAAATACCGGGGGTGAACTCTGGTAATCCTGAGATACAAAACACTGCACAGATTGAACAACACTAACCCTACTAAATACCGGGGGTGAACTCTGGTAATCCTGAGATACAAAACACTACACAGATTGAACAACACTAACCCTACTAAATACCGGGGGTGAACTCTGGTAATCCTGAGATACAAAACACTACACAGATTGAACAACACTAACCCTACTAAATACCGTACCGGGGGTGAACTCTGGTAATCCTGAGGTACAAAACATTACACAGATTGAACAACACTAACCCTACTAAATACCGTACCGGGGGTGAACTCTGGTAATCCTGAGATACAAAACACTACACAGATTGAACAACACTAACCCTACTAAATATCGGGGGTGAACTCTGGTAATCCTGAGATACAAAACACTACACAGATTGAACAACACTAACCCTACTAAATACCGGGGGTGAACTCTGGTAATCCTGAGATACAAAACACTACACAGATTGAACAACACTAACCCTACTAAATACCGGGGGTGAACTCTGGTAATCCTGAGATACAAAACACTACACAGATTGAACAACACTAACCCTACTAAATACCGTACCGGGGGTGAACTCTGGTAATCCTGAGATACAAAACACTACACAGATTGAACAACACTAACCCTACTAAATATCGGGGGTGAACTCTGGTAATCCTGAGATACAAAACACTACACAGATTGAACAACACTAACCCTACTAAATACCGGGGGTGAACTATGGTAATCCTGAGATACAAAACACTACACAGATTGAACAACACTAACCCTACTAAATACCGTACCGGGGGTGAACTCTGATAATCCTGAGATACAAAACACTACACAGATTGAACAACACTAACCCTACTAAATACCGTACCGGGGGTGAACTCTGGTAATCCTGAGATACAAAATACTACACAGATTGAACAACACTAACCCTACTAAATACCGGGGGTGAACTCTGGTAATCCTGAGATACAAAACACTACACAGATTGAACAACACTAACCCTACTAAATACCGGGGGTGAACTCTGGTAATCCTGAGATACAAAACACTACACAGATTGAACAACACTAACCCTACTAAATACCGGGGGTGAACTCTGGTAATCCTGAGTTACAAAACACTACACAGATTGAACAACACTAACCCTACTAAATACCGGGGGTGAACTCTGGTAATCCTGAGATATAAAACACTACACAGATTGAACAACACTAACCCTACTAAATACCGGGGGTGAACTCTGGTAATCCTGAGATACAAAACACTACACAGATTGAACAACACTAACCCTACTAAATACCGGGGGTGAACTCTGGTAATCCTGAGATGTAAGCAGTTCCTGTTCCATTACTGGCATCCGCTCTGCTAGTCTTGTGACAAATCGGTGATTAGCATGACAGAGGAAATAAGGATGGCAATGTGACTACGATAAACGGATAACGGTTAACCAAGTCGCTATGGCAACCGATGTAACTGTCTTTATATGATTTAATCTGGGAACTGCAAGTTTTGATACCAATTACAGAACATGTGCTTTCTATTACAATACACTGCAAAATATATCTTTAAAAGGGTCACCTATATTTACATCCAAACTATTCCTTTCCAATAGAAGTTAGGTTTTTTTAAGTTTTTTTTTTTGTGGTAATCTGCCGGTAAGGAAAATGTAGAATCCAAAAGATTATAAACAGGATTGTTCGTTTTCTTGATATATTTTAATCGCTTATTATCACGTGGTTACAAGAAGAGTTGGAAAATACTAAAGAGATAACCAGAACAGGACAGACAATACAAAGGACAAACAACGATCTACAAAACATTACACATAAAACTAAAGATCGAGTAACACGAACCCCACTTAAAACCGGAGGTGAACTAAGGTGCTCCTTAAAGGTAAGTAGTTCCTGCTCCAATAGTGACACCCGTCATGTTACAATAATTATATTGAAACAACTGGTAATGAGATCATGAATGTTTCATAAAACTCTAGCACGGAAAAGGTTTCTAATAATTGTTACGTTAAGTGCAGAGATGTTAATGTGAGTGCCGTTCCTGAGCACTCATGTATCGTTCCACTTAAATACTGATGTGTACATGATGGTAATTCATCTTATTACCTTGCATTATTGTATTCAATAGAGACATCATGACAATAAAATATTATCTAAACGGCCTGATAATAACACTTTTCAGTGTGACAAACATCAATATTTCTTGGTATTCTAGCTCCCATATGGATTTTATATGGAATTTATTCGTTGTGCAAATCTCTCATTACGAATGCATGTAGATTATGATTTCCTCGGGAAACCCCAATGTAAATTGGTTCCGAGGAGAACTAGCAGTGCATTGTAGTAGTCTAGAGATGAATTCTGTGAGGATCTCCTCATTAACTACTATACCTTATGGTGTCCTCAGAGAACCCGAATGTAAGAGTTGAAGAGTGAATCATTTTGTATTCATACACATTTTCAACGGTTCCCTGTGAAAACTTGCGAAAGCATCCAAAGTTCACTCTGAGAGGGGAGGTAACTAGTAAATAAATATTAAAGAATGAAAGAAAGATGTTTTTTTTTGTTTTATGGTGTTTAACGCCACTTTCAATAGCATTTCTTATCGTGGCTGTCAGTTTTATATGTTGAGAAAACCGGAGAAAACCACCGACCTGCCGCAAGTCACGGACAAACTTTATTACATAAAATTGCATCGAGTGCACCATGAGCGGGATTCGAACAGTAGAAATGCACAAAGAATACATTGAGAAGAGAAATAATAGTCCGAACATTTTTTGTTGATAAAATTTCAAATTAAGTGCTAATTATATACTGACTGGATTGAGATTGTAGTTCACAATTATCACCAGTGTACGTAAATCCATTAACATCTACTGGACAGGTACATGCGTAACCTCTATCATCAAAAGTTTGTTTACATGTGCCACCATTAAGACATGGAGTGCTGGAACATTTATTTCCTAGAATATAACAATCCATAAGATTTCAACAACAGACTGGTCGTGTATTTAAGGTAAAAAGGCATCAGGTACAATGAAGAACAAATACGTCGTTAGATCTATACAAGTAAAAATGTTTATGATAAATGAAAGAATACTTGTAGACAAGCTCGAATTTAAATTACTGTAGACAAGCTCGAATTTAAATTATGGTAGACAAGCTCGAATTTAAATTACTGTAGACAAGCTTGAATTTAAATTACTGTAGACAAGCTTGAATTTAAATTACTGTAGACAAGCTTGAATTTAAATTACTGTAGACAAGCTTGAATTTAAATTACTGTAGACAAGCTTGAATTTAAATTACTGTAGACAAGCTTGAATTTAAATTACTGTAGACAAGCTTGAATTTAAATTACTGTAGACAAGCTTGAATTTAAATTACTGTGACTGTACTTTTATTAGTTGGCACCTTTTTTAGTGTTTTCTACAAGATGCAGTGATCCTTGACGTGTTCTTGAATTCGTGGTTTCAAACATTACAGGCAACAGTCGATGGGGAAATTGTATTTCGTTAGATTTTAAGTTGTTACCCCAAGATTAATAATGATTTCACAGTAATGTACGTCGTATTAGAGGTGCCATATTTCCATTCATGGAGTACTTGGTCTCACTATTCAATTAATGACTTTTAATGAGGTGGATACAAGGATTTATTAACCCAAGAATATTATATTTACCGAGGCCCTTAGAGCCGAGGTAAATATATTTTTCTTGGGTTAATAAATCCTGGTATCCATCGAATTGAAAGTCATTAATTGTTTTATTATATGACACATTTTATATGTTTCTTTCACCCTTAAAATAAGCTTTGATCACGACTTTTTCGACTTTTGTTTACCTTGTTGGATTACCGAGGTGATTATAATGTTTTATCAAAGATCGTTACCAGAGACGTCAGACAATCAGAAAAAGACATTATCTGAAGTCATATAATAATGTCTGTTAACGACTTGACAATGCGAATTGGTCAATAAATGCTACATACTGTCAATGTTGTTTAACACCAAGTGAACAATTCCTCGGCTATATCATGTCACGAACAAGTTACATTCGATGAGATGATGATGTCCGCTTTCTGTTTGACCTCTTTCTATTTGACCTCCACTCTGACACATTATATCCTGATTCGGAGCCAGACAGTGTTTGGCTCTTACTCCTTAATACTGCGTGCTTAGTGGCGAAGCAGCAACTACCTATATAATAGTCTTTGCTTGATCCTACCAGGCCTCGAACCCACGATCTACCACACTCGAGGTGAGCACACCAACGGAATCATTCTAGGATTGAAGTGAATTATATATATCGACTGTATTTTAAAATGTTGGAACAATAATAAATCATTGAAGTAACCATTTCTACTAGTCATTCTATGTCGGAGTTATCTCCCGTTTCAATAAACTGTTGAAGAAGTTTACGTTATTTTTCAGAGTGCCATTTTTTATATTTGTGTTAATTGCATGTACATTTGTATATTTCAAGTTGTTTTTTCACAGTGGGATATTATTAGGAAATTAATAACTTCGGGCTAACGCTAATCGACACATTATGTCCCCTTTGAAATATAAATAACAAATTATAATGTAATCAATTTCCAATAAGTTGAGGGAGAAATTGATTTAATAGCCGACTCTGTATTTAGTCATATTGAAGATATATAAACAATTTGCAGATTTAGACAAAAAATGGCTATATATTAATTAAACTTGTGCTCGAAATATTTGGTTAAATTAAGTATATGGCAATTATGGGCTTATAGGACCTGTGAGACTCACTGTTCGTATTACATTTTTCGTATTTCTTATTCTTTCAGTGAAATTAAATTGAAGATCTAAAAAAGTTAATTTATATATTTTTCTAAATCAAACTAATATGTGGATATCACTAATATCAGCGACTTACCCGATAACTCATTTATCTCACAATTCGATCCAATGTAATTTGGTTTACAAACACAGATGTAAGCAGTCTGAGATGAAAGACAGTTTCCGCCATGTTTACACGGATTGGGGTTACAAGGATCTGTTGTAACTGTGCAATAAATGAAACATTAATAAGTGTAGTACAGAACTGATATAGCTGATGGTTTGAAGACCCTACTGTGACTGTGAAGGGTAGAAGAGCAGTGAAAGTCATGTTCCGTTACTTTGGTTTGTGACTGAGCGTAGTCATTTACATCCATATTCTTACTAAATAATGAACTGTTTCCTTTCAAATTTCTGTCCATCGTTCTGTAGCCTGCGGTTATAATTAGGCACAGTTTCATGCACGTGCTTCATCATAATGATATTTTTTTTTTATATTTTTTTGAATGCATATTTAACTTATCTATATTATAAAGTTTGTCGGTGACTTGCGGCAAGTCGGTTGTTTTCTTCGGGTACTCCGGTTTCCTCCACCAATTAAACTCATCACCACGATATAACTGAAATATTGTTGAAAGTGGCGTTAAACACCATAAACCACCCAACCTTATCTAAATATATCAAGACTTTGTATATGAAAACAAATAGGCATTCTCTTTATTTCCACTGTTGGGATTGATTCTTTTTTTGGTGTTTTAACACCACTTTCAGCAATATTTCGGCTATATCATGGCGACCAGTTTTAGTGGTGGAAGAAGCTGGAGTACCCGGAGATAACCACCGACCATTGGCAAGCAACTAGTAAACTTTATCACTTGCGGCTGCGAGTCGAGTGCACCCTTTTTGTAATTTACAAAGCCGGGCGCGAACCCACGCCGTATTGGTGATAGACTTGTATGAGTTGTTAGGTAATCCAACTACCTAACTCATTGAGCCACCCAGGCCCCTCCCACTGTTACGATATGGCATGTTTAGAAACCATACCTTTTTCTGAAAGCATGTTAATATTTATTTTTATCCTGCACTGGTTCTAATTGAGCAATCAAATTGCATTGACTGGATCTTTTTTTTATTTACGATCGCTGACATATGCAGCGAAACATGACATAAAGGCTCATCAAAATATCACTTTTCTCACTGTTTCTAAAGCTCCTACAGATAAATTATATATTTTCCGACAGTGTATATATATCGTCTATAAAGAGTATCTTCTGTATGTATTTCACATACTATCTGCTAATTCTCTGTTGTGATTAAATAATAATGTGGAATCGACCTTGGTATTTCGAGGTCCCAATTAAGCAACGAAAGCACTCGATCCATCACCGGCTAAAAATAAACATGCCCGCCAATCCGCCATATATATGTTATTATAGCTGATGATAATTTTTACCAAGCTAATTTCTAAGTCTTGTATTCCAACTAACAATGGTCAGATATGTAGATATGTCAAGACATACACACAATTACTCAAATTATTATCGCGACTAATTATCATACGATAATCTATCGTCAACGATCACAAGTCAAAGACAGGAGACAAAATTCGGAACACTCGAATCATCAATCAAAAGAATAAACTGTAACATGCCGTACACAATGTCGCGTCACATTCACAGTGATTAAAAGATATTAAATATACAGAACTTACTCTTATCAGTGACAAGACCATTCTTTGGTGAGCAAGCCATTGGGTTCGATGGTGATAAACAGGCAATTCCCCAATTCGTATTTCCATAGGTTAGACCGGAAGGACATGCAGGCATTTTTATGTAGTGTCCGTTATCACACTTCATGAATTCACAGTCTTCATTGATAATATCTTGTATACATATTGGCTGTGCAATCACAGAGGCTAGAAATACCAGAAAAATAATATATTGAAAGTTCTTCATTTCGATAACTCCGTGTATATCAATTTCTAATATAATAATAAATAAAGTACTATTCAATACACACCCAGATGCGGTCAAGTAGGTGATCAGTATACATATCCGTAGGGTCTGATTTTGTTGTGAGATTAATAATATTTAATATCATTATCACGTCTGAAAAAAAAGTCAAACGAGGACCAATGGGTTCATCGCATTTGTCTGGAGTTTTCTGAATCATCACCCGTTTATTCCCATTTTATATTAAAATTTGACGTTATTTCCATTTATCTACCTTGTTGTTGTTGTTGTTGTTGTTGTTGTTTTGCTAAGAAGTGCGGAATAGTTTCGTATGCGAAAAACTGTATCCTGCAGCAGAGAAATTAGTTCCTATTTCTGTGGCCTGAGGGCTTTACCAGGGGTACATAATAATGAAATATGGCCTTTTTGTATGGGTGTCGATAATGTGGCATGTCATGTAGGACTTTTCTGACTGAAAAAAAAGGAAAGTGATTTAATATTGTTAATTGTGCTTGTGCCTTTGAATTTGTAGCATGGTGAGAAACATATTATACCGTGGAAATTGTTTGTGTAAGATCGCCTCTACTTGGCCATTACACAAATATAAACTTGAAGTAGCGCTAATCTAAGTTCATCTAAGTGGATTTGTGACATTATTGTATTATTGTAAAGTATACGTAAAGACTCTCTCTCTCTCTCTCTCTCTTTCGTGACACCAACATTGACATTAATAATGCTACTTAGTATAAGCATAAAATGTTTTCTTTTAAATATATAGAATATTTGAATAGTATGAAACATAAATTAAAATGTGTAAAACTCACTAATGGTGGTAACAAATCCATGTTGTGGTATACATGTATCTGGATGTCCCGCCAATAAACATCCGAAGTTACCATGTGTCTTTCCGTAGCTAAGTCCAGGAGGACAAGATGGCATTGTCGTGAACTGTCCATTAGCACATTTCAAAAATTCACAGTTTTCATTAATTTTATCTTGTATGCAGTATTGTTCTACAAACGTCCTTGCTAAAATATTGAATAATTTGAAATTACATTTATGTTTAACTTTCAATTTGATTGACTTATGTTGGACTTCACAAATTGTCGTGCTATGCACTGATTGCACTCACCAGCGTTTGTCGAATTCTGCTAATTAAACCTTAATCCTTTAATTTGTCGAGTTCAACTGACTAAGGTGACGTTAGTGCCTAGCACGACTAAGGGTTAATTTGTCAAGTTCGACCGACTGGTGATGTCAGTGTCTATCACGCCTAATGCTTAACTTGCATTGCCTATCACGATTGTAAGGTTTGATTTGTTGAGATCGTCTGACTCTGGTAACGAGATGTACTCGATACAATCTCGTGTGTTCAAATATTTCTGTCACTTCCGGTAAGTTGGTGTTATTTTCCAAATACTCTGGTTTCCACAACCAATAAAACTCGCCGCCATGACATAAATGTAATATTGTTGAAAGTGACGTAATAAAAACGTAGATATCGAACTTAGTGCGTGCAACGTGTTTCTGGAATAAGGTTCATCAGGTACGCTCATAATCACAAGATTGGAAAGTCTTTGGGAGCAGGTAAACAAAAAGACCTCAACTGGATAGCCGAAATCAGATAAGACCACATATGCCTGAGGAAGGAGAACATTTTTATTCCTGACTGTATCACGACATTTAACTCCCGATCGCCTCGTGACAAGGTGTACTCAATACAACTTGATGTGATCGAGTGGTTGTCTCTTGGTACTCAGTATCTCCCGCCAATAAACCTAATCGACCGCCACTATATAAATCCGATATTGTCAAAAATAGTTATAAACAGTCCGATTCCTAATCCTACAAATGTGAGTAAATCGATTATCGACAGAAACGGTTCTATTTTGTCGTTCGCAGAAATCAATGAAGAATCGAGTATTCTTAGTATTTCAGATACTAGTAATGGTTTTTCCCCATATGTTTATGTCTGATTTTTTTTTTTTTTTTAGAATTAAAAAAAACATGTCCAGTTCGCTGTGAACTTTTTCAAATACGAAGAAGACAACAACAAACGGCCGACGGAAAATCGGGTCTTTTTTATTGATCAATTGAATCAGCAAATACGAATTTAATAGTATTTCTATTGACCCGATCACGGATCGAGTCTACAATCTTACACACTCCGGTAAACACGCAGACTATTACACCTGCGTGACTATGAACAAGCTCAATGTAGTATGTATATTCTAGTATCTTTAATTCCATTTCAATCCCAATGCTAACGATTGCATCGATATTCAGAGAAAGTATCCATAAAAAGGGGATATTAATTGACCCGGTTTGTACCGATTTCGTAAATGACATAATACGATGGTGTCATTCATGTAGCAGGATGAAGATAACGCTTGTTTGGAGGTTCACGTTGTCTGAATATTGGTTTTAAGAAGGGACCGTCGTGGTCGTCATCGTATAGGAGTTGGATTTACAACTTCCTGTACAATCAGTACCTATCACAAGTTCAGTTGTGAGTTTGATACAACTTTGCGGATATCTTGCAATATTGTGTCATGAAGTTTGTCAGTAACTTGCGGCAAGACGGTGGTTTTCTCTGGTTACTTCGGTTATCTCCACCAGTAAAACTGACCGCCACGATATAACTGAAATATTGTTGAAAGTGGCATTAAACACCCCCTCCGCCTTTTCCATATTTCTATATTTTACCTTTACCTCGAACGTTCGAACAATCATCGTCTGCACTATTCTTTTCCACACAAGCAGCCATCTTGTTGCTGTATACCTGATTTTGTGAACATGTCGGTATTAATTGGTGAGGAATGCGCGTTAAATCACATTTCCAAAACTGACAATTTTCATCTACGTAATCGTCTGTACATGGTACGGGTACGGGTCCAGAAAATACACAAACTATAGAAAACAACATCATCAACAATACAAACAATTCCATTTTTTGGTGGAAAAGTGATTTTTTAAAACTTAATCTCCAATTATTTCTCTACCGATCTTGTAAGATTGCTCAATATTATGTAAAAAGCAAGTTTTTAAATTAAGCAATAAAAGTGTTTGTTTTTATATGTCTTAAGGGAAAGGCTTAGTGATTGTAATCACCGAATGTAAATTTGAATATTGTGTATTGCTAAACGGATTTATATACACTTTATATATATTGATTCATAAATACAGATGCTATCTGTCACGTCAAATAACAATACGGTCAGTTTCAGGCAATCCTTGTTTTTGCGTCAGTGATTTTATTCATTTATATGTTCTTCAAGTATGACTACGCATTTTCTGTCTTTATTTTTTATTCTTTGTCTTGGTGGGGAAAAGGGGGGGGGGGGGGGAGGGTGGTGATGTCGCAATAAAAAAAAAATGTATTATTGTTTTTTTAATTACTTTATTCTTTGTTTTTGTTTTGTTGTGATTGGGGTGGGTCTGTGGTAGCTTAGATTGTCACAGGGGATAAAAAAAAGGTATCATAGATAGAGTCGGAAATTAATATTGTATGGCAACGCTATCAGCGACCACTCACAATACACTACTGATTATTATCATGGTGATCACTTTTGGTAAAAGTGGGACGGTGTGCAGCTTGAGGTTTGAAAAACTAATCCATTTATATATACCCATAGCATGACAACACTCCTAGTAATATAATCGCAGTACGATAACCATATCCATCCATATAGCACAGGCAATTGCGTAATAATTAAGGGTTGGGATTATGGTGTTTAACGCCACTTTCAACAATATTTCAGTTATATCGTGGCAGTCAGTTTTAATGGTGGAGGAAACCGGAGTACCAGGAGAACACCACCGTCCTGTCGCAAGTCACTGACAAACTTTATCACATAATGTTGTATCGAGTACACCTCGCCTTAGTGGGATTCGAACTCAGAACGTTAGTGGTAATAGGCACTAATTGCATAGGTAGTTGTAAATTCAACTCCCATACGATCACGACCACGACGGTCCCGCGTAATATAATAATTGATTACCTATTTACATATTAGATCACGTGTAATATAATAATTGATTACCTATTTACATATTAGATCACGTGTAATATAATAATTGATTACCTATTTACATATTAGATCACGTGTAATATAATAATTGATTACCTATTCACATATTAGATCACGTGTAATATAATAATTGATTACCTATTCACATATTAGATCACATGTAATATAATAATTGATTACCTATTCACATATTAGATCACATGTAATATAATAATTGATTACCTATTCACATATTAGATCACATGTAATATAATAATTGATTACCTATTCACATATTAGATCACGTGTAATATAATAATTGATTACCTATTCACATATTAGATCACATATAATATAATAATTGATTACCTATTCACATATTAGATCACATATAATATAATAATTGATTACCTATTCACATATTAGATCACATATAATATAATAATTGATTACCTATTCACATATTAGATCACATGTAATATAATAATTGATTACCTATTCACATATTAGATCACATGTAATATAATAATTGATTACCTATTCACATATTAGATCACATGTAATATAATAATTGATTACCTATTCACATATTAGATCACATATAATATAATAATTGATTACCTATTCACATATTAGATCACATGTAATATAATAATTGATTACCTATTCACATATTAGATCACATGTAATATAATAATTGATTACCTATTCACATATTAGATCACATATAATATAATAATTGATTACCTATTCACATATTAGATCACATGTAATATAATAATTGATTACCTATTCACATATTAGATCACATGTAATATAATAATTGATTACCTATTCACATATTAGATCACGTGTAATATAATAATTGATTACCTATTCACATATTAGATCACATGTAATATAATAATTGATTACCTATTCACATATTAGATCACATATAATATAATAATTGATTACCTATTCACATATTAGATCACATATAATATAATAATTGATTACCTATTCACATATTAGATCACATATAATATAATAATTGATTACCTATTCACATATTAGATCACGTGTAATATAATAATTGATTACCTATTCACATATTAGATCACGTGTAATATAATAATTGATTACCTATTCACATATTAGATCACGTGTAATATGATAATTGATTACCTATTCACATATTAGATCACATGTAATATAAACACTAAACAGATCAATGGGATGGAAAAAAAGAAGACTACCAAAGCAAAATTGAAATTGCGATATTTCTGGATGCAGGACTACATAATGATATCTCCGCCCAATGTTTTAATGGCTATCAGATACCTATACATCGGCAGAGTCCACTGTTTCCATGCTACTGATGAATTCCTACTTTTATTAATGAATCGGTCATTACCTTGATATCCTCCATTGCATATGGTATATCTACATACGAAATTCAAATAAAAACAAATTAAAAATGTATATCTACACGTACATGTATTTGCTAGTTTTGTTATGAAAATGATTATTTATACTTTCTCTCATTATTACGGCGTTTTAACCCCACTGAACCAGTGGTGGACCAATCTGTAATCCTCTAGAGGATTAAAATGTCTCGTGCCTTTCCCCGCATGTTGTCAAATCGGTCCGCCAAAGGATTTTGAAATAAAGTTCGTGTTAAATAATGGCAGAAACAAATTCTCCTTCAGTTGCCCATGCGGGTTACGATATTTCTCCACTCTCGAGAGTTGAATTTAAAATTTTAACCATTCGCCTAACGGCTTGTGGTTAAAATATTTGTGGTTAAAATTTTTAATTTAACTCTCTTGAGTGGAGAAATATCGTAACCCACGGGCAACTGAAGGAGAATCTATATATAACTAATTGACGAGTTTCATTATCAAAAATATGAGTGAGTTACAATATTATTTGGTCATGAGTGACATATTTTTGATAAGGAAACTCGTCAATTAGTTATAGTATTTATTATATAGATACAAAATGTTTCGAATCGAATTTAATATAAAATGAGCTTAATTGCACTATATTACGTGTGTAGCGTAGAATTACAGAATTTTCCGAGTTAAACCGCGACCGTGGGTATAAATAGCTGTGGACGGAGCAAACATTCAGATTGTTCATTATTTTGACCACGGTTATCTCGAGGAGGAAAAATTAATGATACATAGTTTCACAGTTACTTTTGGAGCACAATATTTGACAGGCATGGTCACTAGTGCTCCTCCCTACGAAACTTTTAGTCTTATTAAAAATAATATTCTTCATCAGTCTAAAACCTACAAAATATCACTTCAAATTTCTGAGGTATGTGACCTTGGTCACGTTGGTCACGTGACATACAGTTGCATAAATATGCTGTTCATATCAATGGGGATTTTTAATGATAAGCTCCGCCCACAAATTTTGTCGGTAGGCACTACCGCAAATTCCCCTTTAAATAAAAACGATAATTTCACAGTGAAATTATCGTTTTTAGTTTCGTTCTCGCTATATTTCGCGCCATTTCAAGTTCCAACAACGAAATGGCGCGAAATATAGCGAGAGTGAAATTAAAAACGATAATTTCACTGTGAAATTATCGTTTTTATTTAACTCGGAAAATTCTGTAATTCACAGCTATCTATATAATAAAATGTTGTACTTTATTACCGATATCTACATTGTTCAAAGGCTCGGGAGTGGATCGGAAAGTGGGGAACAAACTTTCTAAGCGGACTGTAAAGTGGGGAACAAACTTTCTAAGCGGACTGTAAAGTGGGGAACAAACTTTCTAAGCGGACTGTAAAGTGGGGGCACAAGCTTTCAAAACTGACAAGCAAAAATAAAGAAAAGAATAGGTCATCTTGGCTTCAACCATACATTTTACCTCTTGATTTAATGACATGTTCATCTTCCATATTAAACTCACCGCCAACAAAAGTGGGGTAGCGCCCCCTTTTTTGTCAACTTTCACACTTTCCCGATGATAAGTACAACTGCTATTATTAAGTAAGTCTCCAAATATTTATTTGTACTCTCGATAAAACTTTATTATAGAGCAAAGAGAAATATTATGACTATGAGATGAAGAACAATAATATAATCTAAGTCAAATTAGTTGTTTATTTGATTTAATTTGGGAACATGTCATTGTATTGCCAAGTTCCAACAAACATCTAAATTAATTTGTTTAAATTAAATAATGTATTAATTATTGTGTGCATCAGCTGATATCTGTTAATCTATCTACTAAGATTGCTGGGTGCTATGAAAAATATATAGACTCTTTTTTATATGATAGACTCGATCAGGAAAAACATTATAGTCAAGATTTTTATGCTTTAATGTTCCGTGTAGCGATTTATTCCATCAAGTGAAATATGTTTGTAGAACAAAATAGTTAATTAAAAGCTTATGAACAACTTAATTCTATATTATTTAAGATCAAGAATGATGGTATTTTTGGACCCCTGTCATTTCGCCAAAAAACATAATTGTTAGCTTCAGACAGGAAAATGCATATTTCAATTGGAATTTCCATAGAAATAATAGCTTTGAACAAACAGATACAAACAACATCAATTTGATTAAATGTGGCCAATGACTTCCAACAATCAAGTCAAGATCTCTGCGACGATAAATCGATATAAATGCATATTAAACTGTCTCCTGATGTGAAATTGACATCAAAATGTTTTCCAACCTTTCACTCAGACGATGTTCATTTCTATAAACATTTGATTTCAGGAAATACATAATAGGAATTCCATTTGCCACTGACAATCTTTGTGTGCAATCGAAGTATTACTGTCGCAACCTTCAATGAAAATATGAAATTAGAACAAATTTAGAAGATGATAATAGGTTTGATCATTGCATCTGATTTAATATTAGTAGAAATTTCCCTGAAGCAAAATGTAATGAATATTGTTTTTTTCAAGTAGAAAGACATTCATATTTTTTTCAAAGAAACTAGATAACTATTTCAATAGAATTACAATTCCAGAAGCACTTTAAAGCAATGTATGTACCGTCGAAACAACGATTAATAACAAACGGGTTCTTTATAACCACCAATGGCGGATTTATACAATATGTCATTTCTATACCCCATGTGTTTTATGCTGGGCTGATGCGTTATTAGATGGAATTTTGTAATTGAAGTATCTCTAGTTGGAAAAAAAAGAAACATTACCACGTCAAAAATATCACAACGATAAATAAATATCCATATCACAACGGTTAAGGTTATCGTGTTTAACGCCACTTTCAACAATATTCCAGTTATATCCTGACGGTCAGTTTTATTGGTGGAGGTAAACACTGAGCCGCCGCAAGTCACTGACAAACTTGATCACACAATGAAGTATCGAGTACACCTCGCCTGAGCGAGATTCAAACTCACAACGTGAGTGGTGATAGGGACTAATTGCGTAGGTAGTTGTAATACAACTACCATAATTACAACTACCATACGATCACGACCACGACGGCATCAAATCACAAAGATCAACATCACAAAGATAAATCTAGATCTCAGCATCTCAAAGATAAATCCTCATATCACAAAGATAAATCTAGATCTCAGCATCTCAAAGATAAATCCCTATATCACAAAGATATTTGTATACGAATGTTTTGATTGTCCTAAGGAAAGAGGTAGGAAGATTTAACATTGACACGGGTTTTATTGGTTGTGTGTATCATTGTTTTATTAATGTTTGTTACAGTATTCTAATCATCAAATGCTGAAATATACCATTCTAAGCAGCTCCGAGAAATCGTTTTATTTATATCCATAGTGGGGTTTTGTATGACTTGTAACTGTATGGAGACCAAACAACAGCAGCCTTCTGTCGTACTTAATTAAATATCAAGATATATTTTCTTAATATTTCCTGATTATATCTTCTGTAACCGAAGCTTCTTACACTCGTTCATCGAAATATTGAATATGTTTTGTGTATTGATTTTATTTGTTCTTTGCTCTGCGTTACATCCATCAAAGTCTGACGACTTCACAAATAGTTCCATTAGTGAAATAGCTACTGACGGCAACGCAATATGAAATATGGCTTATCTCGGCATCAAAACCCATTGTCCTTGATCAGTGATTATTGTCAACGATGTTTGTATATGGCAAACACAGTATCTCATTCTCACAGCAAACTGTTGATGGAATCTGTAAAATCAAACGAAAATTAGATTCTTGACAGGAATTATGAAGACTTTATATCGGTAAGAAACTATACTTCCTATAAAAATTATGAATATTTTGAATATACATGTATATATTTATCTTTAATATTAGTTCTAATTTTATAGTTCTAATGCATATGATTATAAAAAAAAATTCTCATTTCTTTATTTATTTCCAAGTAATTACTACGTATTATTTTATTTTTATTCATCTAATACCAGAATTGTATGTATTTATTTCATTTATTTTTCATTTTAGAATGAAAATAGTTAACTCTTTGTATTTAGCAATGCATGTAATCTAATTTTAATTGTTTGTGTTAGCATGAACAACTTATTAAACAAATCGAAAACTGAAAAACCTTCATCGGGTACGTTCAAGACCAAATGATGGCTACCCGGTAAGCCAAATAATTTAGAAATCTTTGGGAACAAGTGAAGAGGTGGTCTCCGTGGTCGTCAACTACCTGTGTAATCAATGTCTATATCGCAATTAAAGTTCTGAGTTTGAATCCCGCTCATGACGAGGTGTACTTTTTACAACATTACGTGATAAAGTTTGTCAGTGACTTGTGGCAAGTTGGTGGTTTTCTCCGGTTACTCTGGTTTCCTCCACCAATAAAACTGATCGCCACGATATTACTGAAATATTAATTATTGTCGAAAATGGCGTAAAAACTGAAGATTGACATGTTGTGTCACCTTCCAGGTATCGTTTCTTTGAATCTATATGTCAAAGTAACCATATCATGACTATATATTTCATTGACCACTTTCACCGTTAAACTATGGAACATGTTGTTTATTTCTAAATGTGCCACTTTTCAGTTTGATGCCTTTATCGTCAAATTAATCTGTCACAAAGTTGAATATAATAAAACTGGAGACAGACCAACTGGTAATATATACAATTATACCACAAATGTTCATATTATAACTGATCACTCTGGAAAAAAGATAACTAATTGACCCACGAGAACTGTAGGTAGTCACTAGATTTTAGAAATAATCCAGACCATAGAATAATCTTCAACTTACTGAAGACAGGTCAGAATTTGATAGAAGTAGAGAACAAATTTATTGGGCTCGACGCGTTTCTAGAATAGCATTCATCAGTCATGCTCAAAGCCGAAAGATTGGAAAGACAAACAATATTAAAATCTTTGGGAGCAATAAAACCAAAGGGCACAAACAGGATAGTTAAAATCTGGGAGCAATAAAACCAAAGGGCACAAACAGGAGAGTTAAAATCGGCTACGGTCACCTAAATATTCTCTGAATTTCCTATTGTTATATGTCTATAGTACTAATTTTCTAATAGTCTTATATTAGTAACCGAGAATTATATTGTCGTATGTAGTATATCACGTAATTTAATTAACAATAGACATTTGCTGGATCGTTTTTTTTTTCATCCAGTGACACACTAACATCTAATTCCGGACCCCGTCAGATCTCACCTGTCAAAAACCAATCAGGACGAGGCTCCAACACAAATCTCAACCAATCTAATCGAATTAATATGTTTGGTGGATCGTTTTTTTTTTTATATCTGGAGATCCACTTACATTTTCGTTTTCAATACCTAAAGATTGGTTAGACTTGTCGCTGATTGGTCTTTGGAATTCTGATATGTTCTGGCGTGAACCGATACAAGATGCTGTTAGGTGTTAGTTGACCAATAAAACAATATACCCGACAAACATCTTATTTTAATTATATTTGGTATTTAATAGTATAGAGAAATTTAGAAACGAATAAAGAGCTTACGAATGTAAATGATTGTTTGATGTTTGTTTGATGGTGTTTAACGCCACTTTCAACAATATTTCAGTTATGTCGTGGCGGTCAGTTTTATTGGTGGAGGAAACCGGAGTAACCAGAGAACACCACCGATCTGCCGCAAGTCACTGACAAACTTTATCACAAAATATTGTATCGAGTACACCTCGCCTGGGCGAGATTCAAACTCACAACGTTAGTGTAATAGGCAATGATTTCATAGGTAGTTGTAAATCCAACAACCATACGAACACGGCCACGACGGCCCCCTCGAATGTGAATGAAAATTATACTAACATGACCTGATAAAAGAACACAAACATCTATTATATTGTAGTATCATGCGTCTGATATCACGCCATAATAAAAATGTAATTAACGCTAATGGAGAGACTATAAACTAATTAACCAAAAATGAATCATTTTTTCGCTACTTTTTACAGATGAAATAGAATAAAGAAACTCAGACAGGGATTCTGACAACGTACCGCTGAAAATATTTCTGTTTTGGATCAGCACTGAATATAGAATATGAACGAATCATTAAATTACGCCTCAAGTGCAAACCTAACATCAACATTTAATTTATCTGACATTAATTCGGAATTTGTAGATTTCACTGGAATAATTTTAAACAAATCACCGGGCTATATCAAACAGGATTCAGGATTTATTGTTGTGACTAAACTGATTATATTGACAGCCATAATGATCGTTGGAATTACATGTAATGTAATCATTATTTATTCTATAGGGAGTAAGCCACAATTTCATGGACCACCATTTTATTATTTAATTAGTTTGTCAGTTTCTGATCTATCGAGAACAATCTTCTGTTTTCCATTTGTCCTGTCATCCATTATAGAAGGTTCTGTATGGAAACATGGCGAATCATCTTGTACCCTTTTAGCATTTGCGAATACATTCTTTGTATTCAGTTCCGTTGTAGCCTTGTTCGCTATTGCGGTAGACAGACATCTTGCGATTGTGCACACACAATTTCACAAAAGACGATCACGCGGGTTCATGAACTTAGCTATAGTCGTCGTTGGTTGGTTAGTATCGTTTGCCGTTTCGTTTCCGCCAGTTTTCGGAATGGGGACTTACAAATATATTCAGGAAGAATCACAGTGCACATTTAGACACCACACTTATCGTGGTAATGATACCCTCGGATTTCTACTTGTGATGGTTGGTGTTATGTTCGGAACCTTTATACTCTATATAAAAATATTCATTTTCTTACGGAATCATAGAAGAATGTGTCCCTTACAGAGGCATATTCCTGCGCGCAGCAACAACTGGGCGTTTGTGGGAGCTGGTGCAAATGGTCATCTTGTAATGAACTGGATAAACGGATTTACAAATGGAATGAACCAAATTCCCACTATTCCACAAAATCTAGCTCGTATTGCAAGTAGAATTCGACTACCAAGACCTGTCAAAAACGAACATCTTACGAAAAAATTCTTCATTGTGACCATTTTGTTTGATATACTCTGGATTCCATATTTGGTGAAAGCTTTTGTATCTACTCTAAACGGCAGTAAAGTGTCGCATGCTGTAGGAACTATTTTATCGTGGATAACGTATACACAAGTTGCACTCTGTCCACTCATATACTTATTTTTAATGAAGATGCAAGGTAAACCAAAGAAGACAGTTGCAAGTGAAAATAGCATTTACCAAATTGATTCCAGAAGACTTTGAAAATATATAACAAGCATAGCGCATCATTTGTCGTGATGAAAGAAACGAAAGACGAAATAAAAGGCATATGTTTCCAATAAACCATGATATACAAACAAACGTAATAATAAATAAAATTTATTCTTCACCTCAAATGCATTAATATTGAAGACAGTACTTCATCTCAGTAGGTGTTCCTAACGATCACTTGCGAATAGCTAACCATGAATAATTCCGTACATATATTGAACAAGACATAGAAAAGTTTCATTAATTGCTTCCTTTCGAAGATATGTGCAAAATGAGAAAATAATTAGATATATTCAGACCTTTCTCTAAAATAATGAATTTATTTGATGTTGTGTTATTAAGTGATAGGGTAGCATTATTTTAGCTTAATCCACAGCAATTGAAAGAGCGATAGGCAATGGGAAGATAGCTGGACAACGTAATAAAGATTACAGGAGCACAAAAGAAAAAGATAGCAAAGGAGTAGTTAGAAGCCGTCAATCGAAGATAATATAATGGTCAAAAGAAAAAGGACAAAAGAACAAACAGCGAACTACAAAACTTTACACAGAAAACTAAAGATCGAGCAACAGGAACCCCACGAACGACTGTTTGACCATGTTCTTTTCAAACACTTGTAAAACGCCATAATGTCTCTACACAAATCGCGGCGGAGTTCAGTTAACTGATAAATATTGCATGTAGGTGGGAAAGACCTTTCAATTGCCCTTGAACAATTTAATTTCAAAGAAAATTATTTTTTCTATTCAATACATTATATGTTAATACACATTTGTGTTTTTATTATTTTCCCCTTAAAAATCTCTTGAAATATTTCTCCATTCTTATGCTACCTGTTAGCTGCCAACGCTTAATAAATTCAACTGTTCTTCTTAGATATTGTAAAAACTATCGTGAACCAAACCGTAAATCTTTTAAAAAATAGTTATAACTCGCATTTTAATCGGAAACTCTGACCATTTTTCCCTTTCCTAGTTGTGCAACTTAAAGACTTCAAGAATGTCCATCTTTGATCGTCCTTTCGGTTGTCTCTAGAATTTACTTCCAGAAGCAGTATGTGGAAATATGTGAAACTGATTTGGTGTATTGGAATAGAAGTCGAAAACTGCAAAGGAAATGAAACTACAAACTGGATTAAAAACAGTGTTGTTATATATCTATGAAAAGGTTATTGAGAAGAGAAACCAATTAACTTAATTAAATGAACATTTCGTCCGGAATTGAAAACCATAAGGGTTACGAAAGAACCAATACTTACACATGTATTTGTAAACCAGATGAACGATACAGGCTTATTTGCGTTCTTGTTATTACTATATTTCAATCAATACATCTGCGATTGAACTATTACTCCCCGATGGCATCAACCAGTTAGGCCCTTTGTTTGCTTACATCCACAGATTTCTAAATGATATGACTTTTAACATTGCGTGTACCTGTTGAACGTTGTTCCAGAAACCGTCTGCACTAAATTAGATATTTTTATTTGTAGCTCACCAAACCCAAAGGTTCATGTGAGCTTTTTCCATCACTTGGCGTCCGTCGTCGAAATCTTTGGCAAAATTCTTTACCCCTATTATTACTGGAACAATTTCAAAGTTGGCCTAAGTCATCCTTAGATTGCTTTGTTTCAAAAATGCATCAGATGATCATCCAACATGACTGCTGTTACTATTATTACAAAATACAAAAAATGTAGCTACCGAGTCAAGGACGCTGAAATTTGAACAGTAGTTTTGTTTCATTTAAATGCATAGCACATGTTACAGATGTTGCTGAACCGTAAAAGCGTTTTGCAGATTTTGGTCGAAAATGTGCAAAGTAGGCTATTTTTGATAAAATTAATTTTAAAATATTCTCCTCTGAAAGAACTCAACCAATGTAATCCAAGCTAGGTGCTGGGATAGTCCTTTGGTGGTCTTCTTTCAAAATCGTATCTGACAGCTCCATCATATATTCAACATACTAAAAATAAAAATATCTTAAAATGACCAAAACATTTTAAACAGAAATGAGCTGAAAGTTATTCAGTAGCTTAATTCTAATGAGTTGCTTAATACATTTTTCGTGCAATTTGTAATTTTACCGATTTGGTTTGAGTCTTTGTTGGGAATATAATAATCAGCATGACTGCCACTGATTTACTGAACTATCAAAAATCTCAGAAACCGCTTGGGAGATACAATTGTGATATTGTAAGAATATTTCTTTGATGGTTGTCTACTTGTACCTACCCAAGGCATATGTAACATTATACTATCCTGTTTATGCCTTTTGGTTTTTTGGGCCCAAAAACTTTTATTATTATTTATATGTTGGCCTTTCCAATCTTTTGCAATGAGCGTGCCTGATGATTTCTATTACAGAAATGCGTCATGCGCAATAAATTAAATATATACGTTTTTATCTCTGAAGGAAGTATACATTGAACAAATATATAATACAAACACCATGCTGACGTGTGGTACTTTTTTATATATTAATAAGCATGATGAATGTATGAGCACCCGAAGCCGCATACAGGAAACACCAGCATTCTCCATTGTACAACAAAATTGTTTTTCATTCATAAGCAAAGCGCTTGGAGACATATTGCTTAGAATAAAAAATAAATACACGTAGCATGCTTTTAACATGACGGGTGACTTATAAGATACATGAACTGCTTACCCTTCCTGAGCATCTAGGTTCACACAGTTTTACCCTTCCTGAGCATCTAGGTTCACACAGTTTTACCCTTCCTGAGCATCTAGGTTCACACCGTTTTACCCTTCCTGAACATCTAGGTTCACACAGTCTTACCCTTCCTGAGCATCTAGGTTCACACAGTTTTACCCTTCCTGAGCATCTAGGTTCACACAGTTTTACCCTTCCTGAGCATCTAGGTTCACACAGTTTTACCCTTCCTGAACATCTAGGTTCACACAGTTTTACCCTTCCTGAACATCTAGGTTCACACAGTTTTACCCTTCCTGAACATCTAGGTTCACACAGCTTTACCCTTCCTGAACATCTAGGTTCACACAGCTTTACCCTTCCTGAACATCTAGGTTCACACAGTTTTACCCTTCCTGAACATCTAGGTTCACACAGTTTTACCTTTCCTGAACATCTAGGTTCACACAGCTTTACCCTTCCTGAACATCTAGGTTCACACAGTTTTACCCTTCCTGAACATCTAGGTTCACACAGTTTTACCTTTCCTGAACATCTAGGTTCACACAGTTTTTTGTGGGGTCCGTGTTGCTTATCTTTTTAGTTTTTTGCGTAGTGTTGTTTTTTCGTGATTTGTTTGGGGGTGGTTTGGGTTTTTGCTTTGTTTTTTATTCTTTTTGTATTCGTCTTGTGTGCTCAATGTTGCCAATGTCTCTGGAATTGTCACTTCGATTTTCTCTAACGTTTAATTGCATGCATCTACTAAATTTTCCATTTGACTTTAAATAGTATTTCCTCTCGAAATAAAACATGGCAGACTGAAAACCAGCTACTTTATTAGAAGCTTTAGTAGTTCAAAAAGAATTTGTGCGAGAAACACACAAAATGTATGTTTTGTTATTGATTTACTGTCACAAGAGAGAAGCTTTCAACAAAGATGTTTTTCCTTACTTTTTTTTATCTTGCCAAATATGCAGTACAATTCTTGACATTGCATTGAATCTACATGTATTAGAGACTATTCTTAATTAATTTTACTATGTTCATGCATGTTTTCAGCTTGAAATCAATACCACAACATGGAACCTGGAATAGAAACTTGATTATGTTTTCTAGAATTATAATTGTAAAAAATTTGGATTAAAGTTCTTATTACAGTTTTATTTGTGTATCATGATTATTGTTCTTCCTGTCATAAATGTTCCCTTGGTATGGTCAAGAATGTAGAGAGTGAAAGCCTGTTATGGACATTATTATTTAAAGTAATGAATTATTATACTCTCAACCAGAGGTTCCATGAAGCATGTAAATTGCTCACCGGTTTAACAATTGCCTTGCATTTACTTAATCGAATAAATTTCAAAAACATATTTTATCAAGGGTACAGTTATATTCGTGATATACACAAGATAACAGATTTTCAAGCTTAAAATATTTTGGCTTTGAGGGTACCTGATGAAGGTTATTCCAGAAATGCGTCGTGCACAGTAAATTAGATATCTTCGTTTTGTATCACACAAGATAGAATAAGGAAATTTCAATGTCACAATGGTATTCATGATATGATCTGAAGTAGTAGTAATGCCATTTGTTCTTCTATCAATACATTATTACCAATTTGTACCGTAATTGTAATAGATATTGGAAGAGGAGTGTTACACTTAAAATTGACGTTAATGCAAGCCACTATTTTGAGAAAACATAAAAAAAAATATGATAAAAAAATTAAGATCAATTTCTTCTAGCATTACATTTGCTTCATTCAATTGTAAAATTTTCAAGAAATTTTCAAATCAATTAATGGAATTTCTTATTTTAGTATATTTATGGCAACAAATTTATTTCATCTTAATACAGCGCTCTGTGTTACAAACCTGGTGCATTTAATTATCCTAGCACTTGTTGTTTGTCTCTTTCTGGGTATAACAGATAACCAATTTGTACAACGCATGTTCTTCATTCTGATTGTACATATCATGAAAAGTTTGCTTAAGGTCTGCCATCATGTGTTCCTTGTGATATTAATCAACTTGTGATTGTCCTGTCTGTATCTAATGAAGTGTATGCAATATTCTCTTGCCGTCCCATGGAAAATGTAATGGCTTTTGTGAAAACAAAATATAATTGACGTTATTGTTTTTGATTAAATAGTTTATGCTTGTAAACCAAACGTTACAATAGAAGACTGAATATTGGTTACGGTACTGGTGTTTAGCGTCACTTTTAAAATAAATTCAGTTATATCGTGGTGGTCAGTTTTATTGGTAGAGGAAACCGGAGTACGTAATGTAGATTCTTAAAAATTATTCTTAAAAAATATTTTTAAGAATTTACAAGTTGGAGTGTATTCTCTTACATAATACATTTCCATCTGCAAAGGTGTTTTCATTATATATATATTTACACTTTTAATGTTTAGAAAGCCAAATACGACAACAATTAACAAAAATAAAATGCTAAATTTTATCGCCATACGTCCTTTCGATTCTCGTTTATATTTAGATACTTCAAGATCTTTCAGGAGTCCCATATTTCCACCTATATGGTCTGTCTGATACGTAATTACTTGTTAGTTGTTTTTTGTATTGCGAGAATCTATTTAAAAGATCATGTACGCGTCAGTTCTGAACATAAATCATTCTAGATTTGAAATACTTGTATCGTGCATCGTATATATTGATCAATTACTTATCTAAACAAGTTGTTGAAATTTTTTAACACAAAGCTTACTATGAACAGTCATATATATTAATTATATAATATAATAGTGTGGTATATATCTTTATTTCTGATAACCTTTGTTGATACATTGGTATACAGATAACAAATTAAATACAAACATAATACATAATAAGATACAATACAATACATAATAAGAAAACAGTTATATACAATATTTACAAAATGAGAGAGAGAGTTACATTTTCCAGCCAGGAGGGCAGACATTTTCATTGATATATCTTATAATGGTGCAAAGTTTTTTTATTTTCGATTTTTTTGTCAGATTCATTAAAGTACCAAATTTCAGAATATTACAATTTTTAAAGTATTTTTTATCTAAACAAGTCTTTCTTTTTTCACTGAAATAATTACATTTTAATAAATAATGGAACTCATCTCCAAGATCTGCTGTGTTACAAAAATTACAAATTCTGAGTTCCCTAGGTATGTTTTTCAATCGTCCGTATTAAACAGGTAGTTTATGGTTATTCAGCCTAAAGCGACAAAAAGTAAATATATCCCTATCGTCGAGGATATTAAGATAATTTTCAAATTCAAATTTATTTTTAAAAAGGCGATAATTTAAAGTTTTCGATCCGGTATCAATATTTGCATACCAAGTTTGGTAAAACTGATCTTGGAGACAAGTTTTAACGGAGTTTTTAAGCCATTGTTCACTTATGAAATACTGGTTCAATCATACATATGAAAGGCCACATTCATTTAATATACTCTCTACATAATTTAGCCATGAAAACGGACAATTATTATTTTGCGATAGATATAATAACCTGTAAGAAATAATAGATAGTTTAATATCCTTCCCAGTAATCAATTTCGACCAGTATAAGATATTTCTAAGTTTAATGTCTATATCTAAAGGATAACGACCAAGTTCCCCATATATCATACAGTTTGGAGTTGTAGCTTTTAAGTGAAGAATAATTTTGCAAAATTTCAATGTACCTTTTCCAAAATGTCATTATTGCCGGAACCCCAGATCTCACAGCCGTACAATAATATGGGTTTTACTAATTTATCAAAAAGATTAAGTTGACAGCTGATAGAAAGATTATGTTTCCTCCCCTTTTTATTACTTCATACATAGCTTTAATAGCTTTTTCAGAAAGATGATTTTTACAAACTTTAAAACTTCCAGTCCGAGAAAAATAAATTCCCAAATAATTGAATTCTTTAGCTATCTCAATATTAATCCCATTATAATTAAAAATAAGATTTCTTGGTAGTCGTTCTTTAGAAAAAAACTACTATCTTTGTTTTATCAACATTTACTTTCATTTTCCAAGTGTCACAATATAAATAAAATTTATCAAGTAATGTTTGAAGATTGCTTGAGGATTCTGCCATTAGGACAGTATCATCTTCATACAATATGATAAACAATTTCATAAAAATATCTAACCTGCTATCAAGTTCATCAGAGATAGAATTCAATCCCGGAACACTTTCATGTATGAAAAAGTCTTCCAAATCATTTAAAAATAATGAGAATAGAAAAGGCTATAAATTTTCCCCTTGACGGACCCTATTTCACATGGAAAATATTCAGATTTATTTCCATTATAAAATAAACAAGATTTGATATTCTGATACATATTAAAATAACTTGATACATAAGACCATTTATATTATTCAAAAGCATCTTATACCATAAAGCATCGCGCCATACAGTACCAAACGCTTTTTCAAAATCAACAAAAGCGCAGAATAATTTCTTTTTCTTATTTTTCAAAATTTCAAAAAAAAGAATGAAGTACAAACAGTAGCCGGGTGGTTAGATAGAAGTTTGAATCTCAAAGCAAACTTTAAACATCCCAGTAGGAGTTCGATACCCGCAAGTCCCAAAATATTTACAAAACGTTTTTAAGCCTAAAATGGTAAAAGGTTAAAGTTCATATACGCAAGAACAAAAGAATGAACTGTAGATTCTTAAAAATAATTCACTGTTTGAACAATAGTGTGACGTCAGAGAAATGTATTATCCGGAGAAAATCATTGACCTGTCGCAAGTCAGTGACAAACGACTGACCATTGAGGAAATTATATTATATTACAGAAATAATTCAGAAATGAAAAACAAATAAAACAATAGCACATTATAAGCTCTGACATTACACGAGTCTGATTTCGTTCTTTGACATTTCGAATTTCAAAAGTATTCATTGGCATGGCATGCATCACATGACGTTTTAAGTTTCTACCTTATGTGGTGTTTCGTTGGTAATATATGAGACAAACCACTACATTTTGTAATTCTCTTGTCTACGGTTAATTTGTTATAGTTGACAAGATAACTTAATAAATAAAAACTTACGTAGTCTCTTGTAGAACATTAAAAAAGAACATAAATGTTTTCTGTCACTCTTGGTCTTTTGTGAATCTCGGGAGAATACACTGGAAACAAAACATGAACGCGCTTTATTAACGTCGTTTTAATACATCAAGTCTTCCTGATTTGACGTTGATTGTGTTTGTTTAGTGATCATTATCTGAATCATTAGAAATTATTGTCTAGATGTCGACATGGTACATTAATATCAGAAAGAACCGAGAGTAATTATATTGTCCGAAAATACGGCTTAGCGGAGAACTCGAAATGAAACCAACTATTCCCAATGTGAAGACATTTCAAAATGTTGATTGCTCATGTGTATCTTTTCGAATACCCCTTTATCCTTTCGTTACAAACATAAGCCGTCTTAATGATATTGGGGAAGGGGGGGCAATGGTGCTCAACGCCACTTTCAACAATATTTCAGCTATATCATGGCGATCAGTTTTATTGGTGGAGGTAACCGGAGTAGCTGGAGAAAACCACCGACCTGCCGCAAGTCACTGACAAACTTTATCACATAATGCTGTATCGAGTACACCTCGCCTAAGCGGGATTCGAACTCACAATGTTAGTGGTAATATGCACTGATTGCATAGGTAGTTAGAAATCCAACTACAATACGATCATGACCGTCCCTAATGATATTGGTGAAAATAATACAAAATAATGTCTTCATAAATGACGGTCAAAAAGGGCGTGCACCCTTATCATAATCGCGGTGTTGTCTTGACGTTCAAGTTTCAAGGAAAATCTAGTAGGTGTTAAAATTCAGGATAAAAATAAATATAATATATTTTTTGATGTGTTGTGTGTACATCTTTAGGTTATACATTTGCACAAAAACAGTGATCCAGAATAAGGGAACGAGCATTTAACTATTAGGAGTGAGGGGCTATGGGAGGGGGGGGGGGGGGGGGGGGGGGTTGGTAAGAAAAAAACATGTCGGAAAATTTAAAGGAAAATATAAATTGACCCGAAAAATGCAAAAAATAAATCTACAGACCCTGCAGTTTGTCCATGTCCAGCTAGATTTTTAAATAATCTGATGTTTGGTTCGTGTGAAAAAAAATCTGACTCGGTTGGAAACTTGCATTTTCGACCTTCTTAGGGAGTATTCAGTTGGTCTACTATGAACAATCATTGACCTTGTATGTTGTCATTTCTGTGAAAGTACAGGTGTGCTCGTTTTTTGTTGGTATATGTTATTTTGTTGTGATATCTGGCATACTGCCGACACTGTTTGTAGTATTTCTGATTGAATGAATAAATTTTATTCTCATAAACCAAATACATATAGTTACAGAGAAATTAACAGACATGCGACATATTACGTTTTCTACATGTGTGGAAAGAGCACAATAACACTAACCAGGAGGTTGTTTAACACATACAGGTATTTTTAAATAATCTTCCTGATGCTTCCATATCTGTACGAAAAGAAACACTGATGTATTACTTATCGGTTAGAGGTTAAGGTTATTACTCACTTAGAGGAATGATGATGCATCATTGACAGATTCGCCATGACTGTGAGTGGAAGAAACTGAAGAACAACAATAAAAGAAATGTTCCTTGTCTACTGCATTGATCTTGATTAATGTTTTGTCAAATTTGTCGATTTATTCATAATATGGATATTGGAATGCAAATTATTGAAATAAGAAAATAGCATTCGTTTCGTGTTCCAATTATCAACAAAAAATAACATTTCTATTTTTAACTAAAACATAACTTGATTGATCTCTCTAAATCATTGAAGTCAGAGTGGACCAGAGTGGGAAATAAACTTCTTCTTGACGAGATTTAATAGTTTAAGACAACACAGTTGTATGAGTAATGAACATTTTTAAGATCTCATCTTATTGATTTACCATTGAAGGCGGGAAAGCTTTTTACGAAGTGTAACAAAATCTGCAATAAATTACTCTAAACATTAAAACTATATGGAATATTTTTCTTAATGGATTTGACGAATGTTATACAGAGTGACTGCAGATGTGTCATCACGAAAGGAAGAAAATATAAAGAAAGGAGTTGTACAGATATATTTGAGAATAAGAATTTGTTCTGGTTCCGAAAGTTCCAATAGTCCTAATAAACGTTTAGAGAATACTGAAGAGGCAATAAAAAATGAACAATCCAGAGAAACTGACAACATAGCGTACACAAGACGAAGACAAACAAAACAAAAACACAACACAATATGTGTTAGACACCACTATACACAAACAAACTTAAATAAGACATGAGCTCTCCTACAAACAACTGGAGGTAAAGACGAACCGAACATCGTTTTATGCGGAAATCGTAACGGATCTCACAACACGGAACTCAGAACGAAAAGACACATTATTTTGACATAATATGTATATTCCTAATTTCAAAGCTGGATAGTCCCTGAGGATCAAATTACCCTGTAGCTTTTGTCATTCGAAATATTAGATGTGGTTTGCATCATATCAAAGTACATGTGGAATACATTCTTGTATACTTTTCTTCGCAATTCAATGTTTATGCTTGTAACTTTGTATTCTACTTACTTGATTGCCTCACGTTTACATCCTAAGAGAACGTTAACCAGACTGGTCCATCTAATGACCACCCGAGGAGTGGAAGACCTCGCATAGCGATTCATTGGCAAGATCGCTACATCCGGGTCTTTCATCTACGGAATCGAACCGTTTCCGTATCAACCACTGCAATCGGAATACCTGGATTGCGAAGAATCAGCTCACAAACAGTCCGCAACCGGCTTCGATAGCATGGCATTAGACCCACAAGGCCATATTTCGGAGCGGTAATCACGCCGTTACACAGACATGAAAGAGTCCGTTGGTGCAACAAGTCAAGGGGCTGGACATTTCGTATCTGGCACAGATCTTGGTTTAGCGACGAGTCCCGTTTTCTCCTGCAGAAACGAGATGGCAGAATACGGGTATACAGGCGCCGGAATGAACGTTTCTCTTCCTCCTGTGTTCAGGAAGTGGATAGCTACGGTGGAGGTAGTGTCATGATGTGGGCGGCGATCTCAAATGATAGCAAAACAGAACTCGTGCATGTTACGGGCAATTTGACGGCTGTAAAGTACCGAGACGAAATTCTCCAACCTCATTTCATGCGAACAATACCACGAAATAATGTTAGAAAATTGATCGAGTCTATGCCGAGGAGATGTAGAGCAGTGTTGGCCGCGCGTGGTGGTCATACACGGTACTAACTTTAACGTGACCGGAAGTGTGCTGAACTGTGATAAACTGACTTTCATACACTAATCATTGAAGAATGGACTTTTAATTTTACAATAAAAAAAACATTTATTTAGAGTCAATATCTATAAGTGTAACTGAAAAATTTGGATTTAAAATACATGTATTAAAATTCCTAAATCACCTTATGCGTTTCTTTTTTTGCTGAGTATATATGTCGAATTTTTGAATAATTACGTAAAACAAACAAACTGGCAGTCTCTCATGTTCATTTACATACATAGCATTACTTACTAATTAAAGACTTTATGCGATGTTGTCGTTGAGTTATTAATCGTCTTATGGAAAGAATGATTTTTTTTTCTGGATTTTATTTCTACTATAGTCGATTATACAAATGTATTGATTTTCAATTAATCATAATATTCATCTTATCATATTTTGTCGACCCATTTAGTCTGTTTATTCATAGTATACTATAACTTTAAATTGTTTGGCATGATATATATTAGATCTCGTGAGAATATACAAGGAAAATTGTGTTTCTCTTTATACGGTTAAGTAAATAAAACAACTCAATCGATGAGAGAAAACAGTTTTTTGTTAGCTAAGCCTAAATATAACGTCCTCCCCACAGAACAATTAAAGGAGTGAGGCAAATATTATAGTTTCTCTTCGGATTTCAATCATACTTAAGTTTCCAGTGTTCATGTTTATTCGATATACAATTGAAATTGACTACGGAACCTATTAATACCGTTAAGATTATCATGAATTTTTCCTCTATCACTGTCAAGACTTTTACCAGACTTGATTGTATATACGAGTAGCACGGCGTGTGTCTTATAAGAAGCAGGAACTGCTTACTTATGGCGAACACATTGGTTCACCCCCGGGTTTTGGGTGGGGTTCGTGTTGCTCATCTTTTTAGTTTTCTACGTTGTGTTTTTTATTTTGTTTGTCTTCGTCCTGTGTCTTGTGTACCAAATGTTGCCTGTTTCTCTGGATTATCTATTCTTGATTGCCTTGCCCCTTTGGTTTTCTCTAGATTATCTATTCTTGATTGCCTTGCCCCTTTGGTTTTCTCTAGATTATCTATTCTTGATTGCCTTGCCCCTTTGGTTTTCTCTGGATTATCTATTCTTGATTGCCTTGCCCCTTTGTTTTTCTCTAGATTATCTATTCTTGATTGCCTTGCCCCTTTGGTTTTCTCTAGATTATCTATTCTTGATTGCCTTGCCCCTTTGGTTTTCTCTAGATTATCTATTCTTGATTGCCTTGCCCCTTTGGTTTTCTCTAGATTATCTATTCTTGATTGCCTTGCCCCTTTGGGTTTCTCTAGATTATCTATTCTTGATTGCCTTGCCCCTTTGGTTTTCTCTAGATTATCTATTCTTGATTGCCTTGCCCCTTTGGTTTTCTCTAGATTATCTATTCTTGATTGCCTTGCCCCTTTGGTTTTCTCTAGATTATCTATTCTTGATTGCCTTGCCCCTTTGGTTTTCTCTAGATTATCTATTCTTGATTGCCTTGCCCCTTTGGTTTTCTCTAGATTATCTATTCTTGATTGCCTTGCCCCTTTGGTTTTCTCTAGATTATCTATTCTTGATTGCCTTGCCCCTTTGGTTTTCTCTAAATTATCTATTCTTGATTGCCTTGCCCCTTTGGTTTTCTCTAGATTATCTATTCTTGATTGCCTTGCCCCTTTGGTTTTCTCTAGATTATCTATTCTTGATTGCCTTGCCCCTTTGGTTTTCTCTAGATTGTCTATTCTTGATTGCCTTGCCCCTTTAGTTTTCTCTGGATTGTCTATTCTTGATTGCCTTGCCCCTTTGGTTTTCTCTGGATTGTCCATTCTTGATTGCCTTGCCCCTTTGGTTTTCTCTAACGTCTATTTTCTAATTTCAAGTAGCTGATGGAATTGTGAGTACTGACTAGGCAAGTGAGCAAGACATATGAATAATATATTTCATACTACTTATTAAAATGTAATTACTGTTCATCTTTCAACTCATATGCGTGAACAAAAAGTGGCTGTATCTATTCTTGATTGCCTTGCCCCTTTAGTTTTCTCTAGATTATCTATTCTTGATTGCCTTGCCCCTTTGGTTTTCTCTAGATTATCTATTCTTGATTGCCTTGCCCCTTTGGTTTTCTCTAGATTATCTATTCTTGATTGCCTTGCCCCTTTGGTTTTCTCTAGATTGTCCATTCTTGATTGCCTTGCCCCTTTGGTTTTCTCTAACGTCTATTTTCTAATTTCAAGTAGCTGATGGAATTGTGAGTACTGACTAGGCAAAGGAGCAAGACATATAAATAATATATTTCATACTACTTATTAAAATGTAATTACTGTTCATCTTTCAACTCATATGCGTGAACAAAAAGTGGCTTTATTGGTTCTGTACATGTATTTAATAACTCATTCGTGCATTTGTTATTTGACAAAGACTGATTATCCAAGTTCGAATGTTTGCTTTTAATAGCTAATATTTCACCTCCTCTGTGTCGCTATTGTTAGCATGATCATGGCATCACAACTGTGTAAAATTGTATGTTTCATTCCCAGTGAGGTGAAACCCAAAAGTATTTTTAAACATGTGTTTTGGTTTCACTGAGGACTGTTTATTTCAATGAGTTGCACTACAAAATGGTTCCGTGTGTTAGTCTAGTTTAAGGCAGTCGTTGGTTGAATTGTTGACCATCACTGTTTAAACTTTTTTTCTATAATCATCAATATCATCACATAAAAAAGTAATTTGTTTGCAAAAAAAAACATCGTTAATTTTATTTGATCGTTACTAAGTTGAATTATCAACAATACTAATACTACAGAGCCACTATAAACATGAACAGACAACCCTTAAAACTGACAATGGCGGCTACATGGTCACTATAAACATGAACAGACAACCCTTAAAACTGACAATGGCGGAGGGGTATAGGAAAGTTGGGGCAAGTTTTTTTCAGAGGATCTTAAAGTGATGGGACAAGTTTTGTAAGTGGACTGGAAAGTTGGGGGAAAGCTTCATGAGAGGACGGGAAAGTGTGGGGTAAAAATCATTTGAAGCCCAATGACAAACACAAAAATTGTCATTGGGCTTCAAACATAACATTATGCCTCTTGATGTACAATATCTGACTTCCATGCTACACATTCAGCTTTTTCTAAATTTTTGCCAAAAAGATGTGGGTGTATTAGTCTCTATTGCCCGACACATAAGACGGAAAACAAACTGATGGAAATTCAGCTGGATTATGAAATATATATTTCATCTTTGGCAGTATCTGAGAGGTCTACAATCATTATCATTACACATATTTTTGCAAAGTTTTTAATGATATTTCAATTTTCTGAAAACCATGGATATGTTTTTAAAATGCTAAATGATTATTTATGGTAGATGGGCGTTTTCGTTTGAAAATTGAATTCTTTTATCTGGCGTGCCATGGAAAATACACTGTCTTTTTTGTTTAGAAACATGTTATTTTAATTAGAAAATAACAAGAAATGTAATAAAGCTGTTAGTGCTCCAATTAATATCCAATATGTTTCATTTCCTGTAAACTATTACTTTATTTAATTGATTTCCTTTCTTAAGGATACAACAAGAGTAGGATTGAGTGGTAACTATAAAATTTTACCACAAATAAAATATCCTTAATGCAAATTTAACACTTTATGGTATTGATTCGTTCTGGAAGGTAGTGAGGCTTTTCACGAAAATTACAATACTTTTTTTTTTTTTTTTTTTTTTTGTTATTTTATTCTGAATATATACGTGAATGTCTGAGTTTTTACTAATAAAATTATACACTTTGGTTGAAATTCTTCGGGAATAGATTTATTGTGGTTTAACAGCACTTTTAACAATATTTAAATTTTATTGTGAAGGATAGTGTCTCTGATAGATGTAAATGAAGATGGAAATTATTTATTATTCAAAACGTTAGATTTGAGAAAAAGTACAGGATGTTCTTTTCATTTGCTATTTACTTATGGCCGCTTTCAACAAGTTGAAGATTATGTCATATTGCTGAAAGTGGCGTTAAGCACCAAAAATCAATCAATCAATCATATGTCAGGTGTTGCACGTGTCACTGATGAGAGACTTGATTTATAATGATTTGTAATTATTATAACTAGGGGTGCGACATGTGGGGCAGAAACTGCTCACCCTTCCGGGGTATCTGAGTTCGCCCTCGGTTTTTAGTTTGTTCGTGTTGCTCGATCTCTAGTTTTCTGCTTAAAGTTTTGTAGATTATGTTTTGTCCTTTTTCCTTTTGGCCATTGTGTTGTCTGTCGATCCCTCTTCGATTTACGGCTTCTGATTACCCTTGTGGTATCTTCAATATGTTCTATTCTCCATTGGCGAATAGCCACATGTATTACTGCGAGGTCAAACTATTTGATATCATGTGCAAGACATTATTTGGGCAAAAGTTCGCTTTTCTGATCAAATATTACCAAGAGAATGGAGTTTTGTTTGCATTCATTAGTATCATTGTTTGCCCTGATCAAGTGGAGAAGACCATACATTTACAGCTTATCAATGTTTATTCAGAATAAAATATCAATTCAGTATGCTGATTTTTATCAGACGGAGACGCTGTGTTATTTGATTTGAATAACAGTTTTTGCTTTCAAATATTTGTTCAATTAAGACACTGAATTTAGAATTAGTTACTGGCTTAATTTGTCTAGGGATTTCAACATCCTTAAGACTACTAAATTTGGATAATTAATCTATTTACTATGGAAGCGCATATGGTAAGAAGAGTTTGAAGATACCAAAGTGGTAATCAGTATTCGTATATCGAAGAAGAACAGACAACACAATGAGTAAAGGACTGGGAAGTGTTTACGACAAGTGTAACATATCGGTGTCAGAAAGTTCTTCTCTGACTTGTCAACATTTAAAAGCCAACTTGTTCTCTTGCTTTGCAACTTATCGACTTTTTCATGACATATTGTTGAGTTGTTTTGTCGACTGGACGACATCGCAAAGTGTACATGAGATGTTTGGGAACTCATGTACAGTTTTGCTTGTAGGTATGTTAACATGTAAGCATTCTTAAAACACATTTTGCTTGTAGGTATGTTAACATATAAGCATTCTGAAGTATGCATTCTTAAAACACATATGCACATGTTGACATATGAAGTAGACTTGTTACACTTAAAACTTATCAAGTATTTTTCACAAAGCATATTTCATATGTTCTCTATATAAGCCTAATTGGGGATAGACAATCCCATCCGTAATTTCTTCTGAGCAAATGGGTGAATTCAAATGAAACTATCAGATTTTCATCAGCACATAATAAAATCCTCCATCTAATATTATATTTTTTATCAGATTTATTTAGATTTGGGGTTTCCCATAGCAAAATATTGACTGTCATATTTGAGGGTAGGCAATAGTTAAAATATCAGTTGTACAATGGAATTATATACTGAAGCACGAAAATCCTTATGGAAGTAGAGACAGTCACATAATACCATAATTCGGACACATTTTTGCTTACAATCGCATAAGATTATTTTGAGAGTCTTATTAAAGTTCGCTCACTGTCTCTAAAAAGAGGACGTGGATACTGCTGCCCGAAAAATTGGAATGCCCATGTTTTGCTTTAGAACATCCCTGTAATTTAATGGTATTTATCAATTTATAAAATGAATAATAATGTATATCAGAAAAGAGTCACTACTTCTAAAAATAGGTTACTTCACGTATTCTACTTCAAAAAATAGGTTGCTTCACGTATTCCACTTCGAACAATACATGATTGCACATTAGAAGTTTCTTTACATTGTGACACAAATGGGTTGGTTATTAATAAAGTATATAGAATAAATTCATATGATTATTACTACGTTTTGTGCTAAAATATACACAAAACTCATAGTCGAATGCAGATTTCCACATTTCTGCAAATATCCAGTGAACCAAATCATTTTTAAGTTAAAACGTATCTTTTTATTCAATAAATAAATAATAGTGTAGTGATTTTCATAAGACGTAGATTAAGTCACAAAATCGAAGAAACATATTTTTGTATATGACAAAATAAATGTCTTGTTTAATTCATCAATACCGAGACAATTAGGTGAAAAAATGGTGAAACAGGCACTGATTGGTTATTAGATCTTACGATAACGGACACGGTCCCGTCCTCACTTAGAATATAACACGATCTGTGCAATATTTGACACTGTATCTTAGCTGGGTCATTCTCTGACTACTTTTCAAAATACCGAGTTGTGTCTATATGACAGGAGAATTTGTCACAAACGTTTCATTTGCTACAGTTCGTTTAATTAATCATTCTTAAGACAGAATTGAGTGTTTGGCAACCTGTTTTATCCAAAATATATATTTTCTACGTCTTTTACTCCCGTTGGGGTGTAAATATTTGTCTTTACCGTCACAATACCTTAAACTCACATTTTCTGACTTTTTCTTCAACATAAACCATAAAACCGATATGAATATAAACGAATAAATTGTTCTGTTAATATATGTAGAATTACTTATTTATTTTTTCTTATATCTATGGAGTATTTAAAAGGTTTGTGTGTCATAATTTCAAAGTTGAGAATCGGGATGTATATATTTTTGCTATATTCTTTAACTAGTGCTCAATGGTAAAAAAATAACTGAACTGGGTTATAGATTGTGCTACTACAGCGTCAGTTAAGGTTACATATGTTGTATAATTACAAATATAATATACAAAAAACATTTTTGAATTCGTGACGGAAAGGAATATTTGTGACGGTAAAGAAAACATGCGTGACGGTAAAGACATTTTGGTTTATAATAACAACTACCAACATAAATCAAAAGCCTGAGGTTGAATATAGCACCTTTAACCGTACTCAAAAACATTCCTGATGCTAAGTAAAAGTGATTAAAAGTATGTGGTTGTCTTTACCGTCACGATTGTAATATGAAATTGTGACGGCAAAGACTGTTACGGTAAAGACAATTCCGCATTTTGGTATTGATTCCGTGTATTACAGAAACTATTTCTAAAGATGAAATATGTGCATTGCTATCGGGAACAACGTTTTATTTCTATATGACGTTTTTAAAAAATGTTGTAGCAGGTGAACAGAGAAACTTCTATTATGTTTGGTAAAGACGTTGAATAAAGGTACTAATGCATTTTAATGGAGATACTGGTTTGTTTCTTTGAATCCTGCTGACAGTCGATCCACGATACTGTTTCTTTACATCGATGAAGTAGAAAGGAAAGCACCGACGTGACTACGATCTCAGAGTCACATGTATATAAGACGTTCTGCAACGTTAAATTTTCGTGACGGTAATAGCAAGACAGAAATTCATAGGACACACATTTCAGAGTAAATAAAGGAAATATTTTACATAAAAAATATATAAATCTTGTAAGCATATCATTATTTAATGTTTACTGGTATGATTAAACCTTTAAAACATAAAGAAACACCATTTTTGAAGGTTTAATTCTTCTTTTCTATAATCATCCCTGCTATAGGGCATTACCGCCACATGTATTATTCTATATGTGACGGTAAAAAAGATAATTTGTAAATCCATTATTCGCCTTGTCCCTTACTGTATTTTTTGAATCTTTTAATGAAATAAATACAATTTAACATGAACAAACATTTCAACTTTTATTGTAATTTAAGTTTGTTGTTTTTCTGTAATATTAATGGGACACAATTGCAATCTTTACCATCATTATTGTAAAAGTTGTCAGAGAATGACCCAGCAATGTTTCAGATTGTTTTTTTGAGTAGTAGTTAATTTATGCCTATTGTAAATTACCGTCAATGTTCAATTTTAGGAATGTATTTAGGTACTTTTGGCAAATGTTCTTATTATATTAACATTGGCTTTCTATTGCATACGAAATTTTGATTGGATGTGGGTTGATGGGTGTTGGTGTGGGTGGGGACCACCTCTAAAGTGGTAGTTGCGGTTGCGTATAAAAGTACACATCCAATACAAACAATGCCATATGTACATATCATAATTAAACCACATAATGTTTTTCCATCCTTAACCCATCCCCTTATACCCGCCCTTAACTCTTCCCCCAACCTTTAGTCCTTCCCCTCATGTAGCCCTCCTCCTTTATCCCACCCTTAGCCCTCCCCCTTTTCCCACTCTTATCCCTTCTCCCTGTACCCACCCTTAACCCTTTCCCCATAACCTTCCCTCCATAATCCTTTCCTCTCCCTTAACGCTTACCCCTTTTCCCACCCTTAACCCTTACTCCTTCCCCCTCTATGCACTCTTAACCCTTCCCCTACCCTTAATCCTTCCCTCTCCCTTCCCTTTTCCCCTCTCTTAACCCTTCACACTTTTCCCACCTCTTAACCCTTAACCCTTTTCCCGCCTGAACCCTGTCCCCCTTTTCCTACCCTTAGCCTTTCCTCTTTATCCCCCCTTTTCTCACCTTTAACCCTTCCACTCTTTTCTCACCTTTAACCCTTCCACTCTTTACCCACCCATATCTCTTCCCCCCTTTTCCCACCCTTAACCCTTACCCCTTTTCCCACCCTTAACCCTTTACCCCTTTTCACACAACTTAACCCTTACCCCCTTTTCCCACCCTTAACCCTTAAGACAAATGATGCCGAGAGGTAAACTTTAGTTTGAATTAATAATGACAATGTCCAGAAGCATAATCTGCTGATAAAGGGGTCGAATTTCTGTCATTCTGTAGAGAATCAAAATAAGATCTTTAAGCTTAGAATTTTATCACGTTTATACCAACACTTGTGTGATCCTTTTTAGAAACCAAAGATGTTTGAGCTCTGAATCATATCTTTGCTTTGTTTTGTTGATTGTTGCCAAAAGGACATTAGTATCAGCGTCCACTATTTTTCATTACCTAGAAACTGATTAATAGTGAACCCAAGAACTATCCATTGACCCAAACGCAAAAACTTAACCAAGTCGTTAGAGTGTAAAATTAAGGTCATGGTGACCTAGTTAGGGATGAATCCTCTTGTTCTATTCAAGATCTATCATATCCACTAACAAAATAGCATGGCTTTACAGTATTCAGGATATCGGAATGTGCGTACTGACAGACAAGAGTCAATCTAAATATCCCTCCACTTTCTTGATCGGGGCATAAAAATAACAAATTGCAAGTTATGTTAAGTATAGCCTCACAATTGCTCGGACTATATCTGTATTATTGTTAGAGATTCTGTAATAGTACTAAAAATGCTTACAACGTTAAAGTTATAAAATCATAATTTATTATCAAACCTTGCAAAAAATATCGCACCCCCTATCCCCAATTAGGCCTCCATAGAAAACAAAAAAAGTATACTTTGAGAAAGATACTTGATAAGTTTTAAAAGTAATAAGTCAACTTCATATGCCAACATGTTCACATGTGTTTTAAGAATGCATACTTCAGAATGTTTACATGTTAACATATATGCAAACAAAACAAAAGTGTGCATGACGTCCCAAACATCTCATGTACACTTTACAGTGTCGTCAAGTTGACTAAGCAACTCCACAAGATGTCATGAAAAAGTCGACAAGTTGTATAGCAAGTGAACAAATTGGCATTTGAATGTTGACATGTCGAAAAGGAACCATACCTTCTGATATGTTAGTTCAGAACTAACTCAACAATGGGTGTACCATATGCGCTTCCATAATTTACAGTAGCATGTAGTGATTTAAATCTATGAACTATACAATTACGAATCGGAATCAATTTCTTCGTTCTTTTCTCTCAAATAGAATGACGTAATAACTATAAATCAAGAATATGAAAATTATAAAAATAATAAATTAATATTTGGTTGAACAAGAATATAATTTTCTGATCGCGGATTGCTCATCACGACACTGTACGTTTTTAAAACTCCAGTGTTTACAATCAGGGAAAGTACCTTTTAGGTTTGGATTATGGTGTTTAACGCCACTTTCAACAATATTTCAGCTATATCGTGGCGGTCAGTTTTATTGGTGAAGGAAATCGGACTACCGGGAGAAAACCACCGACCTGCCGCAAGTCACTGACAAACTTTATTACATAATGTTGTATCGAGTACACCTCGCCATGAGCGAGATTAGAACTCACAACTTTAGTGGTGATAGGCATTGATTGAACAGGTAGTTGTATATCAACTACCATACGATCACAACCACGACGGCCCAAAGTACCTTTTAAAAATTGTCTATTGAATGCGTGCAGAACATAAAATCTCAATGTCAGTCAAATTTCTTTACCATTTCTAATTAGTAGACAATTACAGAATAAATGAACAATAATCTAAATAACCGGTACCACTAGAATAGTCTATTTAAATTTTAATTCAGCCTATTAAATCTAACTTCGCTTCAAAACTAATTATAGATATTTTCCAAATGTAAACGTAAGAATCGTTATGTCTTTAAATTGCTTTTTGAAAGGAATTAAGACGAATGACACATGCGTGACAAGAGATGTTAAACTTTAGCTCTTTCTCTCCCTGAGGTGGAGTTCGTGCTTTGTTTTGTTATTTGTATATGCTATTCTTTATTGTGCATACAGGTCATCCAATCATTGTGCTAGAGTTGTGAGTACGAATCCCGTTCATGGCAAGACGAACTCGATACAACGTTATGTGATAAAGTTAAAGTTTGTCAATGAATTGCGCCATCAATAACATATTATTGAAAGTGGCGTTAAACACAATAATATTTACCCTAACCCAATCATTGTGGACATTTCTTATAATTACGTTGCACGGCCGTGACAAAAGGTCATGGAAAGTTCATTGCTATGTTTACTGGTTTATGAAATGTCTACTTTCAAACAAGACCGTCATGTATTTTATTGTGTGTGGTATATTAATCTGTTCTGCTAGAAGAAAGGACAAAACTATGTTATTAAAAATTATACGGACACGTTGTATCCTCTTCGTCCACACGAATAATTAAAGAATATAGGAAGATATCAATTCTTACGTGCGGTGCCTACAGAATACCAAACACATTCAAATTCTACTTGTGCTTTGTATTACTTGACTTGATGGAATTAATGTGATTCTTTGAGGATTTTCTCAGAGGAAATTGAAATAACCAAGCCAAAGTTCATTTCTTATGTACTTTTTATAACCAATAATGTATACAACTTCCATTATTTCAGTTGATGTTATCTAATAAATAAAACCACTTCAGTGTTGTACATTGTTCTCGTCTTGAGTGCGTTAGATCGTTGGTTCGGGTCTCGTTCGGATCGAACCAAAGAAAAGAAAATTGGTATTTGGTACTTCTCTCTTAAGCGCACAGCATTAAGGAACAAGAGCAAAGGTGTGTTGGTTCGGAATCAGGATATTGCGTCCGAGTAGAGCGACATGTCTAAATGCGTACTGTTGTTTCAGTGAGCTAGCACTATGAAAGTCCAATTTAAGCTTGTTGGTCTACTATAAAGTGGACAGCATCATCAGTACTTTAAAAATCCAACTAAACGTATTGGTCTAATATAAAGTGGATAGCATCATCAGTACTTTAAAAATCCAACTAAACGCATTGGTCTACTATAAAGTGGACAGCATCATCAGTACTTTAAAAATCCAACTAAACGTATTGGTCTACTATAAAGTGGACAGCATCATCAGTACCTTAAAAATCCAACTAAGCGTATTGGTCTAGTATAAAGTGGATAGCATCATCAGTACTTTAAAAATCCAACTAAGCGTATTGGTCTAGTACTATAAAGTGGACAGCATCATCAGTACTTTAAAAATCCAACTAAACGTATTATTCTACTATAAAGTGGACAGAATCATCAGTACTTTAAAAATCCAACTAAACGTATTGGTCTAGCATAAAGTGGACAGCATCATCAGTACTTTAAAAATCCAACTAAGCGTATTGGTCTAGTATAAAGTGGATAGCATCATCAGTACTTTAAAAATCCAACTAAGCGTATTGGTCTAGTATAAAGTGGATAGCATCATCAGTACTTTAAAAATCCAACTAAGCGTATTGGTCTAGTATAAAGTGGACAGCATCATCAGTACTTTAAAAATCCAACTAAGCGTATTGGTCTAGTATAAAGTGGATAGCATCATCAGTACTTTAAAAATCCAACTAAGCGTATTGGTCTAGTATAAAGTGGACAGCATCATCAGTACTTTAAAAATCCAACTAAACGTATTGGTCTACTATAAAGTGGACAGCATCATCAGTACTTTAAAAATCCAACTAAACGTATTGGTCTACTATAAAGTGGATAGCATCATCAGTACTTTAAAAATCCAACTAAGCGTATTGGTCTACTATAAAGTGGACAGCATCATCAGTACTTTAAAAATCCAACTAAACGTATTGGTCTAGTATAAAGTGGACAGCATCATCAGGACTTTAAAAATCCAACTAAACGTATTGGTCTACTATAAAGTGGACAGCATCATCAGTACTTTAAAAATCCAACTAAGCGTATTGGTCTAGTACTATAAAGTGGACAGCATCATCAGTACTTTAAAAATCCAACTAAACGTATTATTCTACTATAAAGTGGACAGAATTATCAGTACTTTAAAAATCCAACTAAACGTATTGGTCTAGCATAAAGTGGACAGCATCATCAGTACTTTAAAAATCCAACTAAGCGTATTGGTCTAGTATAAAGTGGATAGCATCATCAGTACTTTAAAAATCCAACTATGCGTATTGGTCTAGTATAAAGTGGATAGCATCATCAGTACTTTAAAAATCCAACTAAGCGTATTGGTCTAGTATAAAGTGGATAGCATCATCAGTACTTTAAAAATCCAACTAAGCGTATTATTCTACTATAAAGTGGACAGAATCATCAGTACTTTAAAAATCCAACTAAACGTATTGGTCTAGCATAAAGTGGACAGCATCATCAGTACTTTAAAAATCCAACTAAGCGTATTGGTCTAGTATAAAGTGGATAGCATCATCAGTACTTTAAAAATCCAACTAAGCGTATTGGTCTAGTATAAAGTGGATAGCATCATCAGTACTTTAAAAATCCAACTAAGCGTATTGGTCTAGTATAAAGTGGACAGCATCATCAGTACTTTAAAAATCCAACTAAGCGTATTGGTCTAGTATAAAGTGGATAGCATCATCAGTACTTTAAAAATCCAACTAAGCGTATTGGTCTAGTATAAAGTGGACAGTATCATCAGTACTTTAAAAATCCAACTAAATGTATTGGTCTAGTATAAAGTGGACAGCATCATCAGGACTTTAAAAATCCAACTAAACGTATTGGTCTACTATAAAGTGGACAGCATCATCAGTACTTTAAAAATCCAACTAAGCGTATTGGTCTAGTACTATAAAGTGGACAGCATCATCAGTACTTTAAAAATCCAACTAAACGTATTATTCTACTATAAAGTGGACAGAATTATCAGTACTTTAAAAATCCAACTAAACGTATTGGTCTAGCATAAAGTGGACAGCATCATCAGTACTTTAAAAATCCAACTAAGCTATTGGTCTAGTATAAAGTGGATAGCATCATCAGTACTTTAAAAATCCAACTATGCGTATTGGTCTAGTATAAAGTGGATAGCATCATCAGTACTTTAAAAATCCAACTAAGCGTATTGGTCTAGTATAAAGTGGATAGCATCATCAGTACTTTAAAAATCCAACTAAGCGTATTATTCTACTATAAAGTGGACAGAATCATCAGTACTTTAAAAATCCAACTAAACGTATTGGTCTAGCATAAAGTGGACAGCATCATCAGTACTTTAAAAATCCAACTAAGCGTATTGGTCTAGTATAAAGTGGATAGCATCATCAGTACTTTAAAAATCCAACTAAGCGTATTGGTCTAGTATAAAGTGGACAGCATCATCAGTACTTTAAAAATCCAACTAAGCGTATTGGTCTAGTATAAAGTGGATAGCATCATCAGTACTTTAAAAATCCAACTAAGCGTATTGGTCTAGTATAAAGTGGACAGAATCATCAGTACTTTAAAAATCCAACTAAACGTATTGGTCTACTATAAAGTGGACAGCATCATCAGTACTTTAAAAATCCAACTAAACGTATTGGTCTACTATAAAGTGGATAGCATCATCAGTACTTTAAAAATCCAACTAAGCGTATTGGTCTACTATAAAGTGGACAGCATCATCAGTACTTTAAAAATCCAACTAAACGTATTGGTCTAGTATAAAGTGGACAGCATCATCAGTACTTTAAAAATCCAACTAAACGTATTGGTCTACTATAAAGTGGACAGCATCATCAGTACTTTAAAATCCAACTAAGCGTATTGGTCTAGTACTATAAAGTGGACAGCATCATCAGTACTTTAAAAATCCAACTAAGCGTATTATTCTACTATAAAGTGGACAGAATCATCAGTACTTTAAAAATTCAACTAAACGTATTGGTCTATTATAAAGTGGACAGCATCATCAGTACTTTAAAAATCCAACTAAGCGTATTGGTCTAGTATAAAGTGGATAGCATCATCAGTACTTTAAAAATCCAACTAAGCGTATTGGTCTAGTATAAAGTGGACAGCAGCATCAGTACTTTAAAAATCCAACTAAGCGTATTGGTCTAGTATAAAGTGGATAGCATCATCAGTACTTTAAAAATCCAACTAAGCGTATTGGTCTAGTATAAAGTGGACAGCATCATCAGTACTTTAAAAATCCAACTAAGCGTATTGGTCTAGTATAAAGTGGATAGCATCATCAGTACTTTAAAAATCCAACTAAGCGTATTGGTCTAGTATAAAGTGGACAGCATCATCAGTACTTTAAAAATCCAACTAAACGTATTGGTCTAGCATAAAGTGGACAGCATCATCAGTACTTTAAAAATCCAACTAAACGTATTGGTCTACTATAAAGTGGATAGCATCATCAGTACTTTAAAAATCCAACTAAGCGTATTGGTCTAGTATAAAGTGGATAGCATCATCAGTACTTTAAAAATCCAACTAAGCGTATTGGTCTAGTATAAAGTGGACAGCATCATCAGTACTTTAAAAATCCAACTAAACGTATTGGTCTAGCATAAAGTGGACAGCATCATCAGTACTTTAAAAATCCAACTAAACGTATTGGTCTACTATAAAGTGGACAGCATCATCAGTACTTTAAAAATCCAACTAAACGTATTGGTCTAGTATAAAGTGGACAGCATCATCAGGACTTTAAAAATCCAACTAAGCGTATTGGTCTACTATAAAGTGGACAGCATCATCAGTACTTTAAAAATCCAACTAAGCGTATTGGTCTAGTACTATAAAGTGGACAGCATCATCAGTACTTTAAAAATCCAACTAAACGTATTATTCTACTATAAAGTGGACAGAATTATCAGTACTTTAAAAATCCAACTAAACGTATTGGTCTAGCATAAAGTGGACAGCATCATCAGTACTTTAAAAATCCAACTAAGCGTATTGGTCTAGTATAAAGTGGATAGCATCATCAGTACTTTAAAAATCCAACTAAGCGTATTGGTCTAGTATAAAGTGGACAGCATTATCAGTACTTTAAAAATCCAACTAAGCGTATTGGTCTAGTTAAAGTGGACAGCATCATCAGTACTTTAAAAATCCAACTAAACGTATTGGTCTACTATAAAGGGGACAGCATCATCAGTACTTTAAAAATCCAACTAAACGTATTGGTCTACTATAAAGTGGATAGCATCATCAGTACTTTAAAAATCCAACTAAGCGTATTGGTCTACTATAAAGTGGACAGCATCATCAGTACTTTAAAAATCCAACTAAGCGTATTGGTCTAGTACTATAAAGTGGACAGCATCATCAGTACTTTAAAAATCCAACTAAACGTATTATTCTACTATAAAGTGGACAGAATCATCAGTACTTTAAAAATCAAACTAAACGTATTGGTCTAGCATAAAGTGGACAGCATCATCAGTACTTTAAAAATCCAACTAAGCGTATTGGTCTAGTATAAAGTGGATAGCATCATCAGTACTTTAAAAATCCAACTAAGCGTATTGGTCTAGTATAAAGTGGATAGCATCATCAGTACTTTAAAAATCCAACTAAGCGTATTGGTCTAGTATAAAGTGGATAGCATCATCAGTACTTTAAAAATCCAACTAAGCGTATTGGTCTAGTATAAAGTGGACAGCATCATCAGTACTTTAAAAATCCAACTAAGCGTATTGGTCTAGTATAAAGTGGATAGCATCATCAGTACTTTAAAAATCCAACTAAGCGTATTGGTCTAGTATAAAGTGGACAGCATCATCAGTACTTTAAAAATCCAACTAAACGTATTGGTCTAGTATAAAGTGGACAGCATCATGAGGACTTTAAAAATCCAACTAAACGTATTGGTCTACTATAGAGTGGACAGCATCATCAGTACTTTAAAAATCCAACTAAGCGTATTGGTCTAGTACTATAAAGTGGACAGCATCATCAGTACTTTAAAAATCCAACTAAACGTATTATTCTACTATAAAGTGGACAGAATTATCAGTACTTTAAAAATCCAACTAAACGTATTGGTCTAGCATAAAGTGGACAGCATCATCAGTACTTTAAAAATCCAACTAAGCGTATTGGTCTAGTATAAAGTGGATAGCATCATCAGTACTTTAAAAATCCAACTATGCGTATTGGTCTAGTATAAAGTGGATAGCATCATCAGTACTTTAAAAATCCAACTAAGCGTATTGGTCTAGTATAAAGTGGATAGCATCATCAGTACTTTAAAAATCCAACTAAGCGTATTATTCTACTATAAAGTGGACAGAATCATCAGTACTTTAAAAATCCAACTAAACGTATTGGTCTAGCATAAAGTGGACAGCATCATCAGTACTTTAAAAATCCAACTAAGCGTATTGGTCTAGTATAAAGTGGATAGCATCATCAGTACTTTAAAAATCCAACTAAGCGTATTGGTCTAGTATAAAGTGGATAGCATCATCAGTACTTTAAAAATCCAACTAAGCGTATTGGTCTAGCATAAAGTGGACAGCATCATCAGTACTTTAAAAATCCAACTAAGCGTATTGGTCTAGCATAAAGTGGATAGCATCATCAGTACTTTAAAAATCCAACTAAGCGTATTGGTCTAGTATAAAGTGGACAGCATCATCAGTACTTTAAAAATCCAACTAAGCGTATTGGTCTAGTATAAAGTGGATAGCATCATCAGTACTTTAAAAATCCAACTAAGCGTATTGGTCTAGTATAAAGTGGACAGCATCATCAGTACTTTAAAAATCCAACTAAACGTATTGGTCTACTATAAAGTGGACAGCATCATCAGTACTTTAAAAATCCAACTAAACGTATTGGTCTACTATAAAGTGGATAGCATCATCAGTACTTTAAAAATCCAACTAAGCGTATTGGTCTACTATAAAGTGGACAGCATCATCAGTACTTTAAAAATCCAACTAAACGTATTGGTCTAGTATAAAGTGGACAGCATCATCAGTACTTTAAAAATCCAACTAAGCGTATTGGTCTAGTACTATAAAGTGGACAGCATCATCAGTACTTTAAAAATCCAACTAAGCGTATTATTCTACTATAAAGTGGACAGAATCATCAGTACTTTAAAAATTCAACTAAACGTATTGGTCTATTATAAAGTGGACAGCATCATCAGTACTTTAAAAATCCAACTAAGCGTATTGGTCTAGTATAAAGTGGATAGCATCATCAGTACTTTAAAAATCCAACTAAGCGTATTGGTCTAGTATAAAGTGGACAGCAGCATCAGTACTTTAAAAATCCAACTAAGCGTATTGGTCTAGTATAAAGTGGATAGCATCATCAGTACTTTAAAAATCCAACTAAGCGTATTGGTCTAGTATAAAGTGGACAGCATCATCAGTACTTTAAAAATCCAACTAAGCGTATTGGTCTAGTATAAAGTGGATAGCATCATCAGTACTTTAAAAATCCAACTAAGCGTATTGGTCTAGTATAAAGTGGACAGCATCATCAGTACTTTAAAAATCCAACTAAACGTATTGGTCTAGCATAAAGTGGACAGCATCATCAGTACTTTAAAAATCCAACTAAACGTATTGGTCTACTATAAAGTGGATAGCATCATCAGTACTTTAAAAATCCAACTAAGCGTATTGGTCTACTATAAAGTGGACAGCATCATCAGTACTTTAAAAATCCAACTAAACGTATTGGTCTAGTATAAAGTGGACAGCATCATCAGGACTTTAAAAATCCAACTAAACGTATTGGTCTACTATAAAGTGGACAGCATCATCAGTACTTTAAAAATCCAACTAAGCGTATTGGTCTAGTCCTATAAAGTGGACAGCATCATCAGTACTTTAAAAATCCAACTAAACGTATTATTCTACTATAAAGTGGACAGAATTATCAGTACTTTAAAAATCCAACTAAACGTATTGGTCTAGCATAAAGTGGACAGCATCATCAGTACTTTAAAAATCCAACTAAGCGTATTGGTCTAGTATAAAGTGGATAGCATCATCAGTACTTTAAAAATCCAACTAAGCGTATTGGTCTAGTATAAAGTGGACAGCATTATCAGTACTTTAAAAATCCAACTAAGCGTATTGGTCTAGTTAAAGTGGACAGCATCATCAGTACTTTAAAAATCCAACTAAACGTATTGGTCTACTATAAAGTGGACAGCATCATCAGTACTTTAAAAATCCAACTAAACGTATTGGTCTACTATAAAGTGGATAGCATCATCAGTACTTTAAAAATCCAACTAAGCGTATTGGTCTACTATAAAGTGGACAGCATCATCAGTACTTTAAAAATCCAACTAAGCGTATTGGTCTAGTACTATAAAGTGGACAGCATCATCAGTACTTTAAAAATCCAACTAAACGTATTATTCTACTATAAAGTGGACAGAATCATCAGTACTTTAAAAATCCAACTAAACGTATTGGTCTAGCATAAAGTGGACAGCATCATCAGTACTTTAAAAATCCAACTAAGCGTATTGGTCTAGTATAAAGTGGATAGCATCATCAGTACTTTAAAAATCCAACTAAGCGTATTGGTCTAGTATAAAGTGGATAGCATCATCAGTACTTTAAAAATCCAACTAAGCATATTGGTCTAGTATAAATTGGACAGCATCATCAGTACTTTAAAAATCCAACTAAGCGTATTGGTCTAGTATAAAGTGGATAGCATCATCAGTACTTTAAAAATCCAACTAAGCGTATTGGTCTAGTATAAAGTGGACAGCATCATCAGTACTTTAAAAATCCAACTAAGCGTATTGGTCTAGTATAAAGTGGATAGCATCACCAGTACTTTAAAAATCCAACTAAACGTATTGGTCTAGTATAAAGTGGACAGCATCATCAGTACTTTAAAAATCCAACTAAACGTATTGGTCTAGTATGAAGTGGATAGCATCATCAGTACTTTAAAAATCCAACTAAGCATATTGGTCTAGTATAAATTGGACAGCATCATCAGTACTTTAAAAATCCAACTAAGCGTGTTGGTCTAGTATAAAGTGGATAGCATCATCAGTACTTTAAAAATCCAACTAAGCGTATTGGTCTACTATAAAGTGGACAGCATCATCAGTACTTTAAAAATCCAACTAAACGTATTGGTCTACTATAAAGTGGACAGCATCATCAGTACTTTAAAAATTCAACTAAACGTATTGGTCTATTATAAAGTGGACAGCATCATCAGTACTTTAAAAATCCAACTAAGCGTATTGTTCTACTATAAAGTGGACAGCATCATCAGTACTTTAAAAATCCAACTAAACGTATTGGTCTAGTATAAAGTGGACAGCATCATCAGTACTTTAAAAATCCAACTAAACGTATTGGTCTATTATAAAGTGGACAGCATCATCAGTACTTTAAAAATCCAACTAAGCGTATTGGTCTATTATAAAGTGGACAGCATCATCAGTACTTTAAAAATCCAACTAAGCGTATTGGTCTAGTATAAAGTGGACAGCATCATCAGCTCACCGAAATGTAACTTGTTCATGATATAACTGAAAACTTCTACTGTTTAATAGAGATTTGGGTTTAGGTTTATGGTGTTTAACGCCACTTTCAACAATATTTCAGTTATATCGTGGCGGTCAGTGTTATTGATCGAGGAAACCGGAGTACATGGAGAAAACCACCGACCTGTCGCAAGTCACTGACAAACTTTATCACATAATGTTGTATCGAGTACACCTCGCATTAACTGTGGTAATCTGGCTTTCACTTCAACATTTAATGTTTGCATTAAATGCATGATTTATCAATTCTAAGCCTGGGTACTGGTGAAATTTCTCAGGGAGGAACTCAATGGCGGGTTGTCAGGTTAAAATATTGAATATCTAATCGTGGACCATAGTGGGTAGCGTGTTTGGAGAATGCCACGCGACCTGTACGCTAAGGAAAGAACAGGCGTATTGTAGTCGTTACAAAAGACTAAATTTTTGTGGGTTTGGACCCTACCACCCAACTTTCCATACATGCAGATCAAACGACTAAGTATATAATACCCGTTTTCTATAGTAGACTGGAAGGACAATTTTGAATTTAAGAAACCAATTGCTTCTCTTTGTCCTAATGGCATTCGGATTTAAAAAATGTAAAGCAATTTACATATTTGAATAAATAAGGATTCGACGCAACATATTTATTACGTGATTTGCTTACAAAATTCTAAAAATAATTGATTTTATTTTTGCATTGCATTTTCCCAGCGATCGTGTTTTAATTTAGTGTGGAATTAATTTGATCGTTTGGAATTTGTATAAGGTGAATTAACAATATTCAAGTCATAAAGTTCATATTGCACCGTTTCTGTTGTCTTTTAATAACCAATTTGTTATCTTTCTTTCTAAATAGAGGAGTAAAATCAAACAAATTACTTGTTAAGACATGTTGCCTATTAGAAGCTTCTACTATTTGACACGATCTTTACTACACACCAACCTTGTGAAGGATGATTTCTCGATTCTTGGCGAGCTCTGTTACGTGAAACTGGAAAAGCTTACCCATTCGAGGCACTTGGTATCACTCCACTTTTTTTATTTCTATGAATTTGTGTTGACCGATGTTTTGCTGTGATATTTATTTTCAATTTTATATTTCACTGTCTTTGTCTATTTCTTTTGTCTGTTTCATCTAATTGCTATTTCATCTTTGTCTTGTTTTTCCTTAGTTAGTTTGGTTGATTGAATGGTAGTTGCTAAACATTAAGTGAGCAGTATTGTAGCTAAAATATATTTATGACAGGGACTGTTTAACCTTCGCGAGCTCATGTGTTCACCCCTGTTTTTTGTGAAAACCGTGTTGCTGAATTTTTTTGTTTTCTGTTTTGTGTTTTGTTTTGTTTGTCTTTGTCCTTTGTCTTGTGTGTTCAATGTTGCCAGTGTGTCTGGATTGTCCATTCTTGATTTCCCCTTCGGTTTTCTCTAACGCTTACTTAGAAACAATACATCATATAGAGAAATGTAGCTCCGGGTTGACCTATCAGAGGATGCTTATATTGTTACAGGAAGAAGATGATACTTTGGAAACATTCGCATAATTAAAAAATCGTTGGAACAGGCAAAATCGATACTACAGAACCAATTTACACGACCGCTCATATTCCTGATTGCTTCATACATGCACTTCAATTAAAAGTGATGGTGCTAATATTGTTTTTATTATGGGCTAAACCTTCCATCTTAATGTAATTATGCGGTCATGCAAGTGTTTTCCACATGTAAAGCTGTTTTTTTTAATTATCATGCAATGATTTCCATTTTCTTTAAGATAACAGTTAAATTGATTACTTTCTTAAGACATGCAAAACAGAGTAAGCCAGAATGAAAAGTAAATATTCAACAATATTATATACGAGTTTTGAGACTTTACGTGATATTGACTGGTTATTGAATATGAATTATAACAAAAATGGCATTTAAATGTTATAACATGCTCTTAACATTGAAAGCATTTTTTTTTTCTAAAATTAATTGATTTTATCAGGCAAATAACAAAAATATCAGTCTGGGAGTTGTCAACTTGGTTTACATAATCTGTGACCGATTACTTTATAAAGAGTCCACCCGATGTGTACTGCTCGACGTGTTCGACTGGAGATTGTCAGTATTCACTCGACTACTGTTTTTGAATTAAGACAAAAATATATACCAAGGTATTATCATGTAAATCATAATAAAGACAAAATGGATGGCATGTTGTCACTGTGTAATGTAAAACTGTTAAGTAATATAGCTGTTTTTGTGAACCAACTGAAGTTATTCTAATTTCAATTTTCTTATTATGCTCTATTGCCTGTCTACTTACTCATTCTGTTATTTATATTTGTATATATGTTGATGTATGACCTCATGTAGCACATGTTTGTGTCTGAGTGTACCAATAAAATCTTGAAACAAAAAATACGATTGATTGATTGATTGATTGATTGATTGATTGATTGATTGATTGATTGATTGATTGATTGATTGATTGGTTGATTGATTGATTGATTGATTGATTGATTGATTGATTGATTGATTGATTGATTGATTGATTGATTGATTGATTGATTGATTGATTGATTGATTGATTGATTGATTGATTGATTGATTGATTGATTGATTGATTGATTGATTGATTGATTGATTGATTGATTGATTGATTGATTGAAGATAGGCACATGTAAAAGTATGATATTTTAGATAGGTTGGGGTTATGGTGCTTACCGCCACTTTCAACAATATTTCAGTTATATCGTGGTGGTCATTTTTATTGGTGGAGGAAGTCGAAGTACCCGGAGAAAACCACTGACAAACTGTATCACATAATGTTATATCGAGTACACCTTGTCATGAGAGGGATTTGAACTCACAACTTTAGTGGCGTTAAGCACTATAACCCTAACCCCTACTCCTCCATATTATTTACTCGGTGAATGAGACGTTTGGTGGGGAAAAAAGGGTTATGGACTCTTGACTTCCATTATAATCTTTTATAAAAACTCAGACTTCTTTATATCTTCTCAGACTTAACAATGATAACATCAACCCACTTTTAAAAGAGGCATTTTATTTAAGTAAAATACTGGACAAAGAGGTGTTATACTCTTGGTTTACCTATGTTAAAAATATAGTATCTGAAATTGGTTTTGATATTGAATCAACAGAAAAATGTCAAACAATTAAAACAATATACACACATCATAAAGGATAGCTCAAATGATTATAACAAAAACCTAATTTTAAATAAAATAAGAACCTTAAATGTAAACAATAAAATATACTTGTATAAATTCTTAAAAAACAAAATGAAAATGAAATGGAATATTATTTATCACATTCAGATGGAAATGTTAGACCTATTTTAACCAAATTCAGACTGAGTGAACACAATTTTTTAATAGAAATAGGCAGAAATATCAAAATACCAAGGGACCAACGACTATGTGCGATTTGCAATGTCTTGGAAGATTAATTTCATTTTTTCTTTGAATGCAAGAGAAATACCAATAATCGAAACATTTTATACCAATACTTTCAAAATATATATTCACATTTTCTTGAATTAAACCATGAAGAGAAACTAACAAAAATACTTAACCCGTCAACACCCGAACAAATTAGGACTGTTACGTCTTTCATAAGACAGTCATTAGAACTGAGAGAGGGAGACTCATCACAGTCATAATTGCAGTTCATATTACTGCATATTTGTTTTATGTAGTCATGTATGTTTTATTTGTCTTGTCTGTACATGTACATGTTATGTAAATTGTAATGCTAAAACCCAAATGAGTTACTTGTGTGCATTAATAAAATTAAATTAAAAAACATTTATCAAGCTGCACTGGGAGTGGAGACTCGGGAATTATATTTAAATTATCATTGTTTCCGGATATTATATCAATAACTGTTGTAATTTACTTAATAAATCTAATTATATATATTTTCATGACTAGTTGTCAGTCTTAAGTGTGTAATAACTCAATAAACTATATTAATATATAATATACGGTGATTGAAATTGATAAAAAAAAAATATTAACTTAAGATCTTAAATAAGAATTCTAGTAACACTTCCTTTATACACAAACTTTACATGTCATCACATGTTAAGTGTGTTTAAAATCAATTTGAAACTAGTGTCACATAAACATTTCTGAAAGCGTGTCTGTTGCTACAAGATACTTGATAAGCTAATGACATGTCACAAGCGTGTATGCGAGTACACCACTCTGCAACTGATTGTCGTATGCAACGTTTGGAAAACTTCGGGGACAGTAGCTGTTGATCAGCTTCCACTGTCTAACACGCTTCGTAAAACAACTCGAAGAGAAGACAAGATAATTAGATCTCTACCTTTGCTATGATGTTTATTGGACCTTTTTTCTCTGGTGATAATATACACTCAGTACCACCAGATAAAAAATATCAAAACGAGCCAACAGATATCTCATTTTAAATAGATTGTAATGTTGGTTACCTAATATTGAGGCCTAAAGCATAGATACACAATAGAACTATATATTGATGTGGAATGTTGAACGTGGCGTTAAACACCATCACCCTATACCTGCCCCCTCGATACGCAGATGTACATCAAATATATTGATGAATTTAGAACTCCATTGAACAAACTTAATTCTTTCTATTGTTTGTATTTTTGTATATGACTGGCTTTTATCATCAACTGGTTTATTCTTCAGTTTTAAGTTAAACTGAAAACATACAATAACCAAAGCAAAGATAAGCCCCTCATATCGTATTATTGTAGTATTTATTCAGTAAGTACCGGTTAGTTGGATTCATTCTAACTGTGATGTATACTCGATACAACGTTGTTAAGTTACTTGCTGTAGGTCGATAAGTTCTTTTCAGTTGAACTGTTTGTAAGCCCATACCGTTTTACCTCTTTGATAGTGCAATAGTTACCGTTTTTGCCGCATGTGCGGAGGGTCGAAGGTTCAATCTCGGTCGTGCCAAACTAAAGATGGGACAGTAAGTATATGATGTTTTCATCTGTGGCTTCTTCTTTCTTTGTACAATAAAAGTCGAATTCGACATGGTCTAATGCAAGGCAACCATCATCATCATTTCATAAAAAAAAATAACTTGTTCTCGTCACAATATAGCTTTACAATTGAAATAACAATTCCTTCCGCTAGTTCTTGATCTTTATACTGCGGGGGAGTTTTTTTTTTTTTTTTTTTTTTTTTTTTTTTTTTTTTGCTTGTTTGTTTTATTTTTGTCCTAAACCTGTACTGTTTACTCGTATTATACAAACCGCATATTGGTGGCATATGGTGTCGAGTGCGGAAGATCGCGAGTGTGGGCCCCGGTTGGATCATACCATAGACTATAGATTTGGTATTTACTTCTTCTCTATTAAGCAGGTAACATTAAGCAGTAAGAGCAAAGACTGTTTGACTCAGAATTGAGATAGTGAATCCGAGTGCAGTGACATGTTTTCCCGCGTGAATTAACACTATATATATTCAACTAATCGTAAAACGTTTAGTACGTTCCAATCGGTCATCATTATCATCACATCGAAATGTAACTTGATCTCGCAATGTTAGAGTTGTCACTCGAATAATTCATTGATAATACATGCTTCAACACCGTTGAATTCAATTATTCGTTTCGTTAGGGAACGACCATTTAACTTGAAGTGTGTGTGTGTGTGGGGGGGGGGGGGGGGGGGGGGGGGGTTATGGTTTTTTCTAAAAAAATATTCTGATTCCCAATGTTGCTGAAAAAAATATTCTGATTTTGGTGGAGGAAAAAAAAAATAATTTGATTCAGAGTTTTTGTCATATAACCTAATGTGGAATTCTGGAAAAAAAATTCGCTCTTTGCGCGACAAAAAAAATAAATATTCTAACTCTCGTGTTGTCCGAAAAAAAAAATTCTGAACGAAACAAAAAACCATAACCCCCATTATAATGGTAGAAGTGTAGACAAGTATAATTTCAGCTGTCAGTCCTAAATTTGTTTAGAATCTCAAGAGATGTATAGAGGGTTATAACATATCATGTTTTCTACATCGTTGCTGCGTGGTTATTTTACCTGTTTGAATCTCATTTTTGTTAAGATAATTGGTAATTTCCAACTAGGTCATCACTATTATTGTTTGACAAGTCACAGGTCACGTGCTCGCTACGACGTCATCTAATGAATATGCAAAATGACCGACCCTCGACTTTACAGTATATTTCCCTTTTATTAAGATGTTCTGCTAAATAAGTATCAAATTAACGTAAGACACATGCGTGCTTCTTTTTGACAAGCTTGATAACACAAACGAATCTACGCATGTTAAATTCATCATTAAATATATTTTATACTGCAATAATGCTATGTAAGTCAGTGTAAGCAGAGTTTGAAGATACCAAAGGGAGGTAATCAGAATCCGTATATCGAAAAAGAACAGACAACACAATGGCCAAAAGAAAAAGTACAAAAGGACGAACAACGATCTACAAAACATACACATAAAACATAAGATCGAGTAACACGAACCCCACTAAAAACCGGGATGAACTCAGGTGCTCCGAAAGAGTAAACACTTCAACCATTATCAATGGAGTAAAATAGAGGATTGGTCAGTCAACAAGAATGACATAGATTCTGAAATTGCCGAACATAAGCAAAATTCTCTAACTACAAATTTTTTCACACATTTATTTTTGGAAGTAAACCAAGACGATATTTTCTCAGTTGTTAATGTTACGCTGGGGAATTATTGCACTGTTATTAACTGCCGAGGACTGTCAATTCCTCCTACCAAATATTCGGGATCGAAATTACAAGGAACTAAATCCATATTTTCTGATTCTGACCCCCAGAGAACAGCAACCAGTGAAGCGTGGCACAGTAAAGCGACTTTAATATGTCGACATGCACACCCAAATATATTCCACACAGTTCAGATGTTACAAAGCATACAAGTTACAAATGAAGCCAAGATCATCCAAATTATTGCAGGAGGAAAACAGCGTCGAATGAAAAGAAATTTTCAACAGCTCGAGACCAGATTACAACAACTCAAAGACAGACTAAGAAATGATGATATCACTGTATTGGACTTTGCAGCTTTTGCTTCTTATTTATTACATTACATGCGCTGATCCAGGCGGGGGCGCACCCGGCGCGCGCCCCCCCCCCCCCCCCTAAAAAAAGGATTGGCGTGATTGGACTGGCAATTTATTTTACAATGTGTATGTGTTCTGGTTATATGTGCATAATATAGTTACGGTTTGGTCATTTTTTGCAATTTTTTTTTATTTCGTGATCTATTTGTTTGTACATGTAATATATAAATCTTCCCTAGGATTACCAATTATTGATCAATTTTTAAGCAGACGTCACAGTTTTCTGAAAGTCATGCATGCAGCGTTAAGTTGTGAATATTTTTCACCTGTTCTTTTCCATTCTGTTTGAGACATGTCCATTTCCCCCTTCCTAATACTATTTCAAACATACGAATTAGTTCTTTCTCTTTTGAGCGAAGGGATATAGGGTAATGTGCATTGAACAAAATCACACATATTTTCCTGGAACAAGCAAAAGCCTTTGATTGCTGTTCTTCATATTGAAGTCATAACAAGGCCTAACGTCATGAATAAAATATCATACTTCATTGTACGTACCTTCGATGTTAAGCATCATGCCGCACATGGTACAATTTTAATCAATTTCTGTTCAGAAAAGAGGTCCTATATTTTCTAATTCCCATGAGCTTCAGGGGGCTTCGCCCTCCCCCCCCCCGCCTCCCCCCCCCCCGGTCCCTCCAACGGGCGCTGCCCTGGACCCGCTGGGGATCTAGGCGGTCCCCAGACTCCTCGCCAATAAGTGCGCCCCCCCCCCCCCCCCCCCCCCCCCCCCAACGTAAAATCCTGGATCCGCACCTGCATTAGAACTGTATAATGTACAGATTGGAATTTGTAGCAACATTTGAGTATGTAATGTGTTATGCTTCAAGTACTTTTTATGTTAATAATACCCATGACGTAGTAAGCTTTGCATCTTGTTATTGTATTTGGACATAATAATGTATTATAGTGTTTGAACATTGAAGTTTATTTTGTACTTTTTGTGTAATTTATTTATGAAATACACAAAATGTAATGATATATCAATGAAATGTTAAATGATCTTGTATGATAATAAAACTTGGTATGAATTAAGAGTATTTCTAATAATTTGTATGCAAAAGAAACAGACTATATTTTACTGTGCAGTGTGCATCCATTCCATCATCTCAGCCGGCGTTTTGCTTTTGCGTAATTTTGTATTACTTTTGTGCGTTATGGTTTTTTTTTGCGCAGAAATTACTGTGTTCCTTGTATCTACATCTAACATTTGAATGAGAGTATGATCTAATTTGACTATAAAGGGGGTTCTTACAATCAAAGAAAGATAACTCAAAACACATGTACTGCTTAAGCTCTTTTTGTTTGTTTGTTTTTTTTTGTTTGTTAAATAATAGATTGTAAATGTGTAAGGTCAAAGCATATATAGCTAAACGTCAATTCTTGTTCTCAGAATAATATAATTAATTGAACGGTCATGTATTAGTGTGTTATGGGTATTGATTTTGCCTAGTTCTACGATTTTGATCTTTGATTTTGGAATTGTTTCGACAGTTTGATATTTTTTGCTTTTCATTTTACTGAATAATAACTAAAGCAATCAATTAAATCCCTGACCTTTAGTCAGACTTCAGGGTGTAGGTCTTTTAATATATGTGTCAGTCTGAGATGAAGTCATGATGTTACTGCATAGGGCTGAAGGTTAGGTATAGGAGAATGTCCGAGTAACTCTCCATTCCTTAAAAATAATGGAACCGAGGCCCATTGTTTTTAAGGAATGGAGAGATACGAGGACATTCTCCAACTTAAAATCCACCCATTGTACTTTATTAATTTTATTAATTATTAATCTTGTAACAAAAAAAGTCTGTGTATAGTATCTGAAGTACAAAGAGAACAATAACTCTCCATTCCTTACAAATAATGGAGTTTTGACAATAGATTTACATAACAGGTGGATTTTAAGGTACTGGCATTGAAACAAATAGCGTTAGATTCTGAATTGTTTGCTGGTATTATTACGGAAGGTTGGCCGTTAAATAAACGTTGTCGTATATACGAATGTTAAGAAAATGGGTGAGGTCCATTACAGATTGAAGTAGAAACTTCAGTTTTGTCATCATTGATTAATCTCACAAAAATTATTCCGTCGTACGTCCAACGGTTGTTAATTCTTTATAACAGTTTTACTCGTTTAGTGGTCGGAGCAAGTCCGTCTAGATATATTGGTCGATTATATTGGTCGATGTTGTTTTCTAGGGAATCGATGTGAATTTGTAGCTGGTTAGATGCTAGAAATGAGTTCAGTTCAAACCGATGGAGGCTTCAACATCTCATTTGTTTGAGTTTTCATCTTAAGATATGCTATCGAGAAATTCAGTGATATTAGATGTATTATTAAACTCATCAACCAGGGGCGTAGCTGAGGCTTATTAGTGTGCACGCCATAATTCTTGAGAGGGGGAGGGTGTCTGGGTTTTTTTTTGACGAGATGCAAAATGGCGCGATCTGGGGCCATTTTAGGGTTTCATATAACATAGAATCAAGCACAATCTTAATGACTTTGATAGACAAGAATTTCTTAAAATTGTCCAAAATCTGCCCTTCGTGTCTTAGGCGATACGAACACCTCCATTGCTTTGTACACATCCACTTCAAAATCTCGATGAATATGCACCAATCCATGGGAAGATAGCCTGTCATTCTTCATGGTCGACCTAACATAATTTTTCAAACACCTCAGTACACTAAATGACCTTTCAGCAGTAGCGCTTGCTACTGACATGGTTAACAAAACACATAGTTTTATTAATATTGTATCTATAGAAGGATAGAGAACTGGATTTACAGAATCAAGTGTGGTACAAAGTGTTGTTGGAAAATCATTACGTTTAGTAATGATCCAGTGGGTTAGCCATCTGGCTACTTCTCTCCTGAAATCCTCTCAGTAATGACAAATAAATGTCAGCCTAATATGCCTCGTATATTGTAGCAACATGATCATTAGTTAATTTGTCTACAGCACGGGGCAGTAGATGCTGTGCATGGAAGCGGTTTTCAGATTTAAGGAGACGTGTTTCAAGTTTGCAATCAAATTGTCCAAAAATGGATATTACAAAAATACTGTTTTTGGCGTTTCCGCGGGGTGATTGGCTCTGGTAGTCTGTCTACCACCTCGCCCGGGTATACTATCAGATATATCAAAAGATTTGGCTAAGTTAAGTGCAGACTGATACAACTCATCCTAAACCAATTCGTCCTGTCGTTCAGCTCTTAGAATTTCAATCACGATCTTGGATTATTTGATTGCTTCAAGAATGTCGTAATCGGTATCTTGGAGGAATGTTGACAGATAAACAGTGCTATGTAAAATATGTTCCGCTATTACCAAAGCTATGATAAACTGAAACGCATGATGGATGCAAGAAACTGCCCGGCTTTGTCATCGCCTTGGTTTTGTAAGCGTTCTAACGCATGGACCACAATTGGATATTGACGTCTTAAAGATATGCAATGCGTCCGTTCGACTTGTCCATCACAATTGTCATAATTACCATACAAAAGTAACTAAGTACGTCTTATTAGTGATATATATTAATTATACTGATTTAATTAGACTGTTAAAAGTACCAATAATTTTTTTTTTATTTTATTTCATTTTTAACCTCCCGATGTGCACGCCATGGCGTGACAGCGTATATGCAGTTACGCCTCTGTCAACTCTATGACGCTTTACAGAATGAGAGCTGATACATTTGTCAATTGTTATTTTGATGCGGTTGGTTATGGGATTTATCTCCTTTACCCATAATGGAAATAGGGGGCCGTCGTGATCGTACGGTAGTTGTATTTACAACTACATATGCAATCAGTCTATATCAACACTAAAGTTGTGAGTTCGAAATATGCTGATGGCGAAGTGTATCCGATACAACATTATGTAATAAAGTTTGTCAGTGACTTGCGACAGGTCGGTGGTTTTCTCCGAGTAACCCGGTTTCCTCCATCAATAAAACTGATATAACTGAAATATTGTTGAAAGTGGCGTTAAACACAATAACCCACACAACACTATATAATTTTATAGTAATATGAGAGAGGTGAACATACTGGAAAATATATATACACAGCAATGTATATGCGAAAGTAAGTCCGTGTCTGATTTTTTTTTCTGAATGGCGCAATATCACTGTAATGTTTGACGTAGATCACACAAAAAAACATGTTTTAAGGAAAATAGATTTTCAGAATAACGTGAAAAAAATATACTGCAAATCGGCCTCCTCAATCAACACAACTATATCTATGTCGCCATCTTGTTTTTGCTAGTGAAAGAAAAAGATGCAACAGACATCTAATTTGTTTAATTAGATTTTTTTGTAAACTGCTTATAAAATAAAGAATAACAAGTTAATTTTCAATTTATATTTAATATTCATAACATATATAATAAAATAATAACAAATATCACAGATCAGCTTAATAGTAAATAGTATCAGCACTGAATATTCTATCACATCATTTTGGATCACAGTTGAATAACAAAATATTTATCACAGTCAATTTCGAGCACAAACACAAATTATCACAATTCACTATAAAAACGTCCAAATACTTTAAAATCGCATGGCTTTTCTTGAAAATCGTCGTTTTTCACCAGCTGTCCATGATTTTGATTTTGTTCGGAAGTGTCGTAGATCTGCTGAATGTTCGGAGTGAAGCATTGGTCTGTAGTTGATTGGATCACAGAGTTGAGGATGTTCGTTGAAGAATGCTTTGTAGCCTCCATCTAGCAGATATATCTCTGGAAAATTTAGAGTTGGGTAGTTCTCTTTATTTAATTCTCTGTCTTTACTTCTGAGGAATCGTAGCATCTTTGGACCTCTTTCAGACGAAAATTCACAATGGAAAATGATTACTTGTCTGTCAAATGTCGGCTGCTGAAGTAAAGATAAGATGGTCTCGTGTAAATATTTATTTTCTGCTCCTCTTATATGACCTCCTTCATATTCGTATGGATATCTGCAGTCGATTATTCTGTAACTGTTGATGACGTCATTATATTCACCATTTATAACATCAGCAAGTGTAGTCGGTGTTATACTTTTAAGATCGTGATGTTTTCCTGTAACTGTTGGTAAAACATATCCTCTACTGCCGTCTGCTATCATGTCGTCGTTTTCTGCCAGTATATTCACTGCCGTCTTGGCATCATCGGAACTCTCGTTGTGTTTACGGCCAGTGACGGTTATTTCATCTTTTCCTCGTCGTCTCTTGGCTAACATTGTTTTTCTCTTGCTGGTATGATCTACAATACTAGGACCAGACTCTTTACCAGGTTCCGGAAATAGATTTCTTTTGATGTTAGAAGTCACGATGGACATAATGTCGTCTGCTTTTACTGGTGTCGAATCAAAATTTAACTGGCATATGGCTGTTACCATCATCTCAGATTCTGCTTCACTTTGGAATAAACATTTGAATGGCATTGTTGTATTGTAGATAATTATTTAAGTTTTCGGTTTCGAGAACAAGTTGTAATTATGAATTTGAAAACCACGATTATTATATATACATATTTTTTAAGACTTTTGACAATAAGTAAATTATCTCAGATATCATTGAGTCGTACTCACTTATTACTCAAATTATGCAAATAATGTTCACCTGAAGTCAAGCGGTTTAGCTTGCATATTGATTGATCTGTTGTCCCAGATCAAAGTACAAAGCTTGAGTTGTGATCAAATTTGTCAACCTATTATGAAAGATGAAAGCATTTCAATGATTGGTAATTTTCCTTTGTTAATTAAGAAGATCAAAATGGTCAGTTGTAAAAATATACATTGATAATTAGATTGTGAAGACGTTTCAAGAAATAATTAATTTCATAGTAAATAAAAAAAAATTGAAAAATAATACCATATAATAAATCATTTTTAGGAAAAAAACATTGTTGGTTTGAGGTAATATATAGACTACCATTGATTTTTTTATTATTTTTTTGTTGTCTTGTTTCTGTGCTTGTTTGTTTGGTTTTTGTTTTGTTTTGTTTTTGTTTTTGTTTTTTTTTGGTAAAAGGCATATTTTAGTGTGAAATAAATTTTTAACAACCTCTCATATTAAGATACTTCACGATGCATGGCATTATTTTTAGTTTTTAATATATGACCAGCAAGATAATTTTACATTAAAATCTCATTATTAATTTTCTTAAGGAGTGAGTTTACCATCAATAGTTATGTCTGAGAATAACTGAGAATAACCAAGAAAAAACTACATTTGTATGAAGTGGTATTATAGAATGTCCCAAATGTAATTGACAGTTGGAATTTACTTGATGTAGACACGCAAAATCAACACAGTAGACTAATGTTCAAAAAGCAAATAAGATCTAATATATCTGTCCCTCCCCCCTATTTTGCCTTGGGTACAAGAAAATACAACATATTTCATTGTCAACTTAGAAACTTGGCAAGTAACTTGAATCAACACAAGTTCTTGTCACACTTGTCAGATGGTTCAGGGTGTCCTTGTGGGGATGATGTTGAAGACAACTTTCACTACTTTTATGTCTGTCCACTTTTCATTTGTCAAAGCATTTTGCTGTTTACTCAACTGATTGATTTAGCCTACTTCCTAAACATTGATGTACTCTTAAAGGGATCACCTGACCTTTCTTTTGATGATAATGTACTTATTATGAACTCTGTCCACACCTTTATTTGTGGAACCAAAAGATTTGACTATTAATATTAACATTTTTCAATTTGATTTTGTATTATTTGCTTTGAATCTTTTTTAATTTATTGCTTAAGATTTTAAACAAATATATATCTATATTTATGTGTACATGTGTATATGTATGCATATGTATGAATATGTCTTCTTATGTGCCTATATATACATGTACATATGTATCCTTAATATACAGAAGAATATATCAATTACAAATTAACTTATTCACACTCTAAATTGGCAAATTTCACAATTATAAAGAATGAATGGACAGTTTTAAAATTATTACAAAATTTTGAATTTCTCCTAAGATTTTTTTTTTGTAAACTAATTACAATGTAAATTAATTAATCATTCTTATCATTATACTTGATGTCCTTAGTTATTGAGGGAGAGCACTTACATAGGCTATGCCTGATGTGCAATCCCATTGGATCCCAGTCTGCAGGGTGACGTTGAACCAACGTCGGTAAAAGGTCGTAATGGTCGGCTGTAGGTCGGCGTCGGCTTGACGACGTCGAACCAACGTAGGATTAGCGTAGGCAAAGCGACAGTCGAGTTTCCGTTCTTCAGCCGACGTTGGGCTAGATATGGCATAACGACGGTCGGGTTCTCGGTTCCTCGCCAACGTCGGGTTAGATTTGACAGACCAACGGTTGGGTTCTCGTCTTTTCACCAACGTTGGGTTAACTTTGACAAAACGACGGTCGGCATTAGGTTATTTGCCGACACTTGGTTTGAATATTTGACGTATGATTGTTTATATCTTAATTCTAGATTTAAAACCCGTATTTAAAACATACATACACACACACACAAAACAATGATTGTAAATGCACGGCCGTAGGCCGGGTCTGAATAAAGTGAGGCAAAAGGGGTGAATTTAGACAAATTTTGAAGAAAAAAAAGGTTTTATTTGCTTTCAAAAGGTTACACTTGCCGTTTCAAAAGTGAGGCATTTGCCTCATTTGCCTCCATTGCGTTACGGCCATGAAATGAAATCTAGTACGTGGGGATTTCATTTATCATCATTAACAACATCGATACTGATTCCTGTGGTTTTCCCGCGCGACCAATTAAACCGCATACGCCATTTTCATTTTGAGACTCGCGGCTAGCAGAAACTCATGTAAGTTATCTCTTAATTTTATTTATGCTTTAAGTCATACGTGTAACTGATTTATATGGAATTTTGTTAGCAACGATTTATTAAGACTACTTTTTTTTAAACAAAAGGCTGAGTAAGATTTTTATATAACCAAAATGGCTTTTGATTTATTTAGATTGTGGTGATCCAGCTATTTTAAATATAGGAGTGATGATAGCTCCTGCAAGTAGTGACTGAAAAAAATGGGTTAATTATAGCCTAATTTTGTCAAAATTTAAGTAATATATTAAGAAAGGCGAAGTTAATTTGCAACACTTCCCCCTTCTGAATAAAACTTTAAATAGAAGTTTAAATCGAGAGTTTTTATAAAACTTTTAGAGATATTTTGAATTTGATACGTTATTTTTCAAATTTGTTTATGAAATTGAAATTATTCAGTTACAATTTACTAAAATATAAATCTGATGTCACATTCTTCAAGGTTTATTGCTATATAAATGTAACTGTCTCAAAGGTCAAACAACATGAAATTTAATGCTTCAGAGTTTTATTGCGTGTGTGTAATGATCAAGACAGTTTAGCTGATAGAATATATTGTTTGTAAGGGAAGAGGTCAGATACATAAAAGGTTGCCATAGCAACCATATTTATGAAGGAATCTCGGGGAATTAATGCAATTTAATATTTAAGAGGTCAATTGGATGCTGTCTAAGCATTTATATTATAGTCAATGTGTATGTCGTGTATATATTTGTATGTGTAACTATGTAAATAAGACACACACTATGACAGGTGCTTGTGGACAGCAAGCACCTGTGACAACTATAAGACAAATGCAGCGCTAAAGTGAAATAGTAGATGCAGTATTACATTACAACTTATTACTTTATCCCAAACCGAACAGATGTTGATCTTGCTTTACACGAAATCCCCAGATGTTGTGTATCAAAATATAAAATGTACCTGTGGGAATATTTTTAAGTGATTAATGATTACTCATGTATAAAAAAAGTCCGTTTGGCCAGCCTAAAACAGGACTAAAAAATTAATTAAAAATCAACAGTTCAACTTATTGATTTTTTTTCTTCACACATTTACTTGTATATCATCTACCTACTGGGACAAATAATTTCAGAATTTTGACACTATTTTCCACAAAGTTGCCCATTAGGTCTCTATGTTAAATATTTGTACCAAATGTGGATATGTGCAGAGGGAGTTAGTATGCTTGTTGTAACCAACTTCCAGTGTAAACTATAACAACAACACCTGTGGTTTTATTTATATTTCACTGTCATGTGATTACCTAATTTGAATATGTTGCCAGAACCCAAGCATGCATGAGATGTTCATTTCACTTTCAAGTGACAATAGGTTATTCTATAAACAAACCCAAAGATTTTCACCCAAAGTCTAACTTTTTACATTTTATTGGAAATTATTTTAGAAATTTATAAGTAAAAAGTATAAATGCAAGCCTTTGAATTTTAAATCTTTTTCTTTAAATTCTAAATAAAATCACTTTTGTTTTGGTGTTTTCTAAAGCCCAGTATGTGAACTCAAAGAACATGGTTATAAAGTAAGCCTATGTGTATTGACAAGATATACCATGTAAATAGCCCATGCTTTGCATGCTTTGTGTATACTTTTAGAAAATGAAAACAAGTTGTATGTATGTTATTTAAGCATAATAAAAAAAAAAAGTAATTAATATATATTTTTTTTAAATATAATAGAAAAAATATAAAAAAAAAGGTAGAAAAAAACAACATTTTTTTTGTCTTTTCATAAATTAATATTTACAAATTAAAAATGATCTGCCCTTATTTAGAACTCTACCAATACTTATATAGAAAGGATAGTCATGCCTCTCAAAACTTCAGATGAAAAACAGGATTTAATACTAAAAGTGTTTGATTATTTTGAAGCCGAATCAAAATTGTCACTTGGTGAAAATGAAATGAACATCTCATGCATGCTTGGGTTCTGGTGACATATTCAAATTAGGTAATCACATGACAGTGAAATGTAATTAACTTTTTAGTCCTGTTTTAGGCTGGTCAAACGGACTATACCGTAATTCGTGGTAAACGGTTTAAAAGCATTGGCCATGTAGTGAGGCTGCACACATAATAGTTATGATATTTTAACTCAAATTTATTTTTATTCTCGTAGATGAATGTCTTATATTTTATAATAAGCGACAAAATACAAATTATTCGTTTTGACCTGTCACTAGTAAGGTCAGTTGCATACAGAGAAAGCGACTTCAAATTATTTGCTTGCAAGGAATAAATCGATGGTAATTTTCGTTCTCAAAAGGCGAAAAGTGGTACGATAAGCTGCTTAATGTGAAATAGTTACCTTTATTTCATCATTGTAAAGCTATTTACCAATTTCCAAAACATTTATTTTTTTTTGGTCAAAATCGTAGCTAATGCCTCTTTCAGTTTATTTGAACATTCAATGTCATTGAACATTTTTAGAAAACAAATCAGAACAAATTTGTATCAATACTGCAACTGTATCTTTTTAAATCATTTTCTGATAATATCCTGGTAACAATTATGGTACTTTGTAGATAAGCTATTTGGGTAGAATTGGTGGAGACAATGTAAGAGATTGTGGGAGACGGATTCTGAACGCCCTGATGACCACAGATGTTGCCATCACCCTGAACTGGAAAGGGAAAGGGGTTAAAAAATCATTCGAGGCACTAAATGTATGCAGCATCGTAAAAGGTAAAAATAATTTCCTAACCAGTTTGTTACTTTTTGAATCTTTACACCTTTACAAAACATGCAAGGTCGACTTGATCAGCGTGGAGACAATAGCTAGAAGTGTCAAAAATCTAATAAAACCTGCGCTATTTAAAGAATGTTTTCGTCAATGGAAGCCTTGCTGATTTAAAAACTAAATCTGCTTGAATTTGCCTTCCAAGAGCAGTGTTCAAAGTTAAAAATCCCTAACTTCTTTTTGTTAAATCATGTTTCATTTCATTTTACATTAATTTATCGAGTTTAACCATCGCTAGTTTAACAGATACATTTGATATCTTTTCTAAATCCTATTTTCTTATTTTACAGCTGCAGTACGAAAGAACAACACGACTAAAAACGAAACGGATAACAGAATTGAAGGTGTAATAAAAAAAACTGGCTGAAACGGCGGCCGGAAGGCAAGAACATGTAAATAAAAATGCATAACTGTGCTTTCTTCTCATCTAATGGCACATTAATTATAAAGGGTTTCCGAATTGATATTAACAATTTATGATTTGATTTGATTTTTGGTGTTTTAACGCCACTTTCAACAATATTTCAGCTATATCATGGCGACCAAATTTAGTGGTGGAGGAAGCCGGAGTACCCAGAGAGAACCACCGACCATGGACAAGCAACTGGTAAACTTTATCACTTGCGGCTGCGAGTCGAGTGCACCCTTTATGTAATTTACAAAGCCGGGCGCGAACCTACTCCATATTGGTGATAGGCTTGTATGAGTTGTTAGATCCAACGACCTAACTCATTGAGCCACCCGGACCGACTAGTAATAATTTAACGTTTATAAATGAGTAAAAGGAGTATTAACCTCCTAAAAAGATTAAGTAAGACAAACGACATCAAAATTGTTCTCATTTTTGGAGTAAAGGGACGGCAGTGTACCGTTATTCAATAAATATTGAACAAGCTAAGTACTACACGAATCAGAAAGGCATACAAGACTAATACACCCTACTCCGTATTGGTGATAGGCTTGTATGAGTTGTTAGATCCAACGACCTAACTCATTGAGCCACCCGGACCGACTAGTAATAATTTAACGTTTATAAATGAGTAAAAGGAGTATTAACCTCCTAAAAAGATTAAGTAAGACAAACGACATCAAAATTGTTCTCATTTTTGGAGTAAAGGGACGGCAGTGTACCGTTATTCAATAAATATTGAACAAGCTAAGTACTACACGAATCAGAAAGGCATACAAGACTAATACACCCTAACGTTTGTGTGTACACTAAATGTTACAAATAAGGTGATGGTTTGCTTTGTGGTTATACAAGAAAGATGTTGGATTATACTGATTTGACGTCGGCCCAACGATCAAACATACCGTCGGGGCAGACGTCTTGCCGACCAATGCACAGTATTTGAACGTTGGATATTGGTCGGGAAACCATTGGAAATAAGACATTGCAACGTCGGGCCAACGTCGAGCCAATTAGTCGCGCCAACGTCGACACGATGAGCAAAATGACGACGGGCCAACGTTGGCATTCGACGTCAAACCAACGTTAGAGACGACCGTTAACCGACGTTGGACCAACGTCACTTTGCAGACTGGGATGTTGTATTTATGCATTTATTCAATAAAATATTTGAATTGAATTGAATAACTAAGAAATTCGCATACTTTTCGCGATCATTTTTGTTTTAATTGCATCTTAAAATGAACCTTATTTTGAACACTCATTTGTTAGCTAATATATTTTCTTTTTATGCATGTGCTGATTTAAGAGGGGCGCAAAGGGCATAAATGGGAAAGCTATTTTTATATACATATACACGTCTTTTGCTTATAATGCGAATAAATTTGCATAGCTTAATTAAATATCTTATATATTTTGAGGAAATATATTTCCTTAAAAGACAAATATTTTGTTTTGTTAATATTTTCTTAATGCAAGTATTCATATCTACAAATAAATTTGTACAATAAACAATGCAATGATTTTTTTGCCCTGAATAGTATTCCATCTTCAACCATCGTCTGTAAACCACGGCTGGTTGAAGAGTTGAGCCTGAGTAGATGAACGGGACCGGTCGTGATTGTGGACCAACTTAAACCAACCTAATCTAGTACTATGACGTAGCTATATAGCCATATTTGTTTTGGTTAAAATATACAAAGGTCCGTTTGGTGTTCGCTATATTTAAAAGCTCGGTGCAATCGCAATTAAATGTCCCCAAAAGAAAACTTATATGGTAATGATCACACTTATTATATTTCTAACGATGATTCACTCTATTTAAAGTCTAATTTAAACGATAGAACGGTAACCAAGTCTCATTTTTCATTAATTCATTGAAAAGAACGATATACTGATAAGACTGATACGTTTGTATAATATTGGTTTAAAATGACCCCCATTTAAGTTTATGTCAATACGTGTTCACAATTAGTATACCCTCGAATTCATTGATTCTTTTTAAATAATCGCTTCGTTTGCTTTTCATTGACAGTACAACTAGATTAGTAGATAGGTATACCAATTCGGTAGTTAGCTATTCTTTACCCTGACGAAATGTAGAAAATTATAATGTTTTGTCATTGAAATGTACATGTAATTGTTTACAAGGTAATCGATCGATCGTTTTTGGAAACTGTGTGTCGACTGATGTCTTAACTCCTGGGGTTTGGACCACTTTCAACAATTCCCTTTTAGAAAGTGTGGTCAAAAAGACTAAGAGAGGACACTATATCCGGAAATAATCTAAAATGGAATGGAATCGAAAAATAGAGGATAAACTTACAGAAAATTGGCAATGGTTACTGCGGACAGTTATGTTAAAAGACATTATACATGTTCTCATTGAAGATAAAATTATATCTTTGGATTACTGGATGAATTTGAAAGAAAAACAAATTTCGGAACAGGACAGAAATGCAAATTTTTTCTTTGAAATTTCTAAATTTACGAAAGAGCGCTATCGGCTGTTCATAGAAGCTCTGAAAAAAGGCAGCCACAACCATCTGACGGATGTTCTAGAAATAAGACAAAAAGAAGGTAAGTACACTTCAGTAACACATTGTATTTTCTAGACTATACATGTATGGTTGGCAAAGGATTTCTCAAATGTGACCCGTTCTTTAAAATGTACACCCTCAAAAACTAAATTGGACAAAAATATATTGTGTATGACACTTCTAAGGTCCATATGCTAAGATAAAGAAGGGATATATTTCGTCGACATGATTATCCCAATTATTTTATATCTTAAATAAGCGGGAACTCAATATTTAAAAAAAATCGTTTTCGATCCAGAATATTTCATTTCAAAGTTTTGAGCACGACAACAAGGAATTCTTATGAAATATAAAAAAAAATCTATTAATTTGCAGACCATTACATTTTGTGCTATTATCTATGTAAGAAAGACGGGTAAATGGATTGTCAAGGATTAAAGATGGGGTATATGTCTTATGTAGAACGGATTAAGACCCCTTAGCTGAAGGCCAACGTTCTAAACTGGTTGTCATTTTTAAAAACAATGGGGAATAAGGAAAGCGCTTCAAGGCTTGAAATCGGATGTTTAATTTCCTCTTCGTGAATACGATAATCCGAGGAGTTCCGAGTTCTAACTAAATGGCAACTTTCGAGAGCCCTCGGGAACACAACCTCTCTCGGGTTGACAAATCTGATTGTTCTTCTTCAGTATCTTTTTTCAATAGAAAATCAAGTGTAAAATTTTAACTAATAAATCCTAAATTCCTTGTTTTCTCTATTTCACCGGTCATCAGTTTCAGTTTTTTTTTACTGATGACCGGGGAACAGTGATCTAGATCGCCAAAGCGCTTACGATATCGGTAAACTGACCATGATCTAAAACGTGTACGTGACGTAAGTATGTATTAAATGGCCACCACCACCAGTGGAACCATTCTGGCTGTTCATGTACAGAAATGTTCGCATTAATCAAACGAAATAAGAGTGATGCAAAAAAAATAGAGTTTCAATATAATAAAACAATTAATGCCTGCACTTAAGGTGAACACCATAATTGTTCACATTAAGTGCATGCATTAATTTTATAATGTCTACCTCAAATGAGGGGCATAATTGAATAGGCCTAATGTTACATGTAGGTTTTACAGAAAACAATTGGACCCCGCGCCTCCTAAGACTGAACGGTCTTGCTGGATGATAAGCTTAGAGGGCTGTTGTTACCATAAATTCACACGAACACGTTCATTAAAGGGGAGAAAGAGATGGAATAATAAAGAAATTTTATATGAAAATAGATATAATAACAGACAATTTAAGAAAAAGGGGCATGGGGATAATTTCATGCCACAAGTGCCTGTGAACTAGCACTATAAAATGAAAGTCAGACATCGTATTGGACTAGTACAAAACCGATATAACTATCATCTCATCAAAACGGTATCTTGTTTTCGCCATGGTATGATAAATAGATGTAAATTGCTCACATTACGTAAACAATCAGTCATTCACATCTACCTACCGTATGGCGGGTTATTTTCGCGGGTGTAAAATTTGGCGATTTTGAGTCAAAAAGGTATATGAACAATTTTGGCGTTTTTAAATTTGGCGGATGCTAAATGATGCAAAAAAAAAAATTTGGCGGACGCTAAGTGATGCATGCAACCTTAAATTTCTGCCACAAATACAAATCTTTAATAAAAAATATTTATTATTAAAATGTTGACGAAATTTGTACACAGGATGACATTTCTCAGTTTTACCTCCGTTTATAATTTGAGGCGGAAGGAAATCTCCTGAAAAAAAAATCGGGAGTAAATATTTGTTTGCAAAAATTACTACAAAATTTATTTATCAACACTTAAGATTGTAAGTTTCATTATCGGTCAAGGCGAGGTGTAGTTTGATACAACGTTTTAAGATGTTCGTGTTCATATATTCATACAAACACGAACACCTTAAATAAAGGAAAACGAGATGAAATGATAAAGAACTTTTATTGAAAATATATGTGTAAACACGAAGTTAAAGGGGGTGATTCCATGCCACGATCGCCTGTGTATGTGATAAGATTTGTTCAGTGATTTAATCTTTTCTATGGGAACTCTGATGTCCTCTGTCCAAACTGACTCCGATACAACTAAAAAATTATTGAAAGTGACGGTGAACAAGCATAACACCGTAACCCTGGTGCGGGACCAGGTTTTAGTGTTGGGAGGGGTATGGAGATCGCTTTGATCTCCAGCGATTACATTAAAGAGCTTTCATAAGGGTACAAAAACCCCATCCCCCTTTCAAGAAGCTACGGACCTATTCTGAAATATAGATAAATTAAATTTAAGGGGAGCCACGCTCAACACGTCCCCTCTTAACTTGAAGCACCTGATAACCCTTAATGTAAAATTTACAAACTGTCGAATAGAAAATTGTTATCGGTTTTGTTTTTTCTTGTTCTTGTTATTTGTTTGTTTTTGTTTGGGTTTTTTTCCTTTTTTTTTTTCTTCATTACGTAACATCTGGAATGTTGGATGGTTCGTTCTTCACTTGCTGTGAATGATCGATTTAATTAGTTTCGCAGCAAACATAGGGTGCACAATGACAGTTAAAGAGCTGTCTCAATATATACATTTGTGTGTAATTAGATTTACATGGTTTTCTTGTTTCTTGTTGTTTTAATATGTCATATTTTACCTCCAAAAAACTTAATTGTTGTTATTTTTTTCTATCAGATTATTGCAAGCCAAACCAGAGGTCAAACTCACTTGGGCCGAAAAACGAGAGGATAAAGAAGTTAGAAAAAAGTGGTAAAACGCCAGAACATATAGTAAGTGTTACCTGTGTTGGTTAACCAATATATCTTCATTCTACTGTCTGTTTATTTTTTGATAATGCGTCAGTGTAGGTATGGTATTTAAATCTATACTTTGTTAAGATTCGAAAGTATTATTATGGAATTTAATCGAAACCGGAAATTAAAAATTTGGAACAATTTTAAAATCCGTCACACTCAGCACTTCAACATGTAATTTTAACATTTTATTATTATTAGACATTAGTAATAGTATGTATACATTGCGGTTTCGTTCCATTTTAATTTTTTAAAGTAACATCCTGCCCATTATTAACGTTTTATAGAATTGTCCGTCGGTAATTTATCCGGTAGTTTGTACATGTATATGCGTTAGATTGTTAAGTGATGTCTTTTTGAATTTATTTTTATTATATTGTAATAGTAATCGCCTTTATATGCATAATCATGACAGTGATGAAGCCTGGGACATGCTTTACAAATAACTGAGAGTTGCCAGGACTGCCTTTGTTATTTGTCATTATGAAAATTATTTTCAAAGAAAATTTCTCGTGGTTCGTGTGGACACAGCACAGATTCCAAAATAGCCAAAGATCAGAAAAAAAATTGTGTACGACAGCTTTGGTGGGTTGATGCCTTTCTGTGGTGGCCATACAGACAGGGGTAGGGTCCAGAGTTCGAATGCCTGTGTCCCATGGATTTTGAGTGGAGAGCATCGGATCATGATCGTCCGTCGGTTATCGACGATATAGATCTATAACCCTGGGATAAAGCGAAAAATATAACAGAAACATGTACTTGTTAGATAGAACCGGACATACTCGTAAATAGGAATTTGAAACAAATTGAGTTTTTATTTAAAGTTACTGCTAAAAACTACGGCAGTGTATTGGGGCCGATTTTTTTTTTTTTTTCATAAATGTCATTTTTAATCTTGGTAATTCCAACTTTATTCTTGGTAATGCCAACTTTAATCTTGGAAATTCCAACTTTATATTCTTGATAAAACCAACTTTAATCTTGGTAATTCCAACTTTATTCTTGATAATACCAACTTTAATCTTGGTAATTCCAATTTTATCCCCAATACGCTTTCGTAAAAAAATCTTTCAATTGGTAAATAATTTTGTTGGCAACGATACTACGTGTGGAGTGCATGCAAGGTGGGTCTGTTGTATTTGATAAGAACAATATCTATGGATATTAACATGACAGTATAATAAGTAAGTGTTTGGAGTGTTGATATATTGTTTTAATATATCATAATGTTTCATAGTTACCAAAATTATAGATTATTAGTTTATTTGTTTTCCAGCCTAAAGTATTATTCTCTATTTGAATTGTAAATAACAGATAACATTTTTTTTCTCGGTCTTTTCTACAGTAAAAACAATATAAATTCTCTCTTTTTGTTTTCAGTCAAAGCAAGATCGTTCACCGAGTGATATAAAACGTGAAAATTCAGAGCTACGGAATCAATTAACTACTATCACATCACACGTGGGGCATTTACATAATGTCGCACAGACTTTGACAGGGCCACTTAAGTTACCAAAAGATACAACATTCATCGCAAAAACAGAAAAAGACACGTTCGTTCAACGGATGCAAAACGTTGAAGAACATGAGAAATACCTTGAATTACAAGATACTAATCAGCAACAAGAAATGGTTATAAATTATCTGCGTTCAGAAATAGTTGATTTGAAAATTGAATTAAACCATCAAATAAACCAACTAGAAATCAAACTGAAAGATGCCCATCTTAAAAAAGACCTGAAAGAACACGAGGCAGAAAATTTGTTGAGTAAAGTGACGGGAATGAAGACACAAATGCTATGCCTTACAAAGGATTTAGACCTAGAGAGGGAAGAGAAATCGAAAATGAAAGTAGAAACGACAAGACTTGAGAAAGTTAATGAAGAACTTATCCAGAAAATAAAAGAACACAATTCAAATGAAATTTCTTTAAGAGAGAACATTGTGCAAATCAAAACAGAACGAGATTCGGCAAAATCTGAAGTGAAAAGACTAGATAAAAGTTTAGTGGAGAAAGAACAAATAATAACTGACCAAAAACAAGAAATTAGTAACTTAACGAAGGATATAGGTCATGTCAATTCTAGAACGGAAGAATTCACGACTGAAAACAAACAACTAAAAATCAAAATCAATGACATCGAAAAAGAAATATTGGACTTAAAGACAAAAATCAAAGACATCGAAAAAGAAGTATTGGACTTAAAGACAAAACTTCAAAAATCAGAAAATGACAAACAACGAAGCAAAATCAAGAGCAGTGTGGTACCTTCCTGGAGATGAAGAAAACATATCTTTTTGTTTTATATTTAGTTTATAAAACATGTTATTCAATTATTGTTCATTTCATGTGTTGACCGCATTGTTTTAGTCTTGTGTTGTGTTTCTCGTTATAAATTTTTGTTGATGATAATTTTTTTCTTTTATTTGTTGTCCAAAAAACAGCTAGGAAAACTTCTGTTGGGGTGTGCAAAATACACACAAAAAAACTTACAAAAAAATGAAAAAAAGAAAGGTCATTTCAACTCTTATCAAGGATATAACCACAGAAACATATGTTACCCCCTGCCACCACGACTGAGATCACCGCAGCAACACCCACCCCCTAGTTCCACGTTTGTCAAAATTGTAATCAAATGATTATGTGTATTTACATGTATGGTAACCTTCAAAAGGAACCATGTTTAAGATATTTTATAAAATATTTGTCGACTTTTATTTCTGTAAAATTATTTAAATTTGATACTTTCGATGAAAACAGCACGCAACTGCTCTATCTGTATAGATATAAAACAAAGTCATTATCTATATATACATTTTGTATATTTTAATGCATATAAAAACAATTTTCATCCTAAATCAATATTATTTTCAATTTTATTTATTTATTTACTATACAAAAATTAATTATTTTGATCGTTCTTGATTAATAAAAGTCATAATCAAAGCTAAAAACCCGCTACTTAAAGAAAATTGTTTCTATGGGAACAAGATGAAATTGGTGATAACGATTTACCAGCTGAGATAAGACGGCTGTATCCAGTTACTACAACTATCAAAATATCAATGGCGACGGAGTTGAAAATTGTTTGTTGGTAAGTGTAAATAATTACTTATATACGTTTTGTTTAATATTTTCGAATACGAAAGAACTAAATTATGACTTTGACATATTATAGAGAAAAAAATAAAACATATTGTTATGACATCGCGGATACTGCATATTTCTGACGTGTTACCCCCCTTTTTTTTTTTTTTTTTTCATTATTCAACTTTTTTTTATAGCAAAGACATAGCGTGCATGCATTCTTATATTGATATATATTTGTCAATATTTTAAACAAGATAAATTCAAATTTTGCTAATTTATCATGCACGTGAAAATAATTGTAAAAATCTACACGTGTACAACTGTTAGTCACAACTAGACGTATGATACTAACAACATCTTTTACACCAAATCCAGTCCCAATACCAAACTGATATTGGGGCCGAATCACGCAAAGGCGGTCATATTCTTTTTAGACCCAGTAAAATTGCAATGCCATTCATTAAACTTTCTGAAAATTTGTTTTAAATATTTCCAAATACATTTTTTTTCAAATCTATTAGGTCTAGACGACACGAAAATCTACAGGAGTAGCTATGACTAATTATTTTGTGTAGTCATCATATTCTGTTCGAGGAATTTGTCGTGCCGATTTGTATTATGTGATAAAGTTTGTCAGTGACTTGCGGTAGGTCTATCTGTGGTTTTCTCCGGATACTTGGTTTCTTCCACCAATAACACTGACCACCACGATATATCTGAAATATTGTTGAAAGTGGTGCTAAACACCATAAACCAACCAAACCGACAGTAGCAACAGATGATACAAATAGCAAATATGAGGACATTTGATATGTCTTCAAAACATAATTTCCTGACAACTTTTGAGGAAAATGACTACTTTCAATATCGTATTTAACATGATCCCTAAAATTACAGCATGGTGAAAACAGGAGTGTTCATTTCATTCAACAGATTACTTTAGACTTGTTTTAGACTTCACTGGTGGAGCCATTCCATCATGCATTACTAATTTTTAGTGACTAACAATAGAAATACATGTGAAACATTATACATGCCGAAATATATACACCGTTTGTTTATATATAATCACGTTATAAATTTGATTTTTCGATTATAAAGTCCATCCCTAATATTTAATGGAAATTTGATTGATTGATTAATTGATTGGTGTTTAACACCACTTTAGCAATATTTCAGCTATATCGTGGTCTGAACAAATATTATTAAGGTAATTTGATATTTATGTATTATTCCAGAGAAAGATGAGCAATGTAGCGAGAGGGGTGGCGGGTTTGTCCCCGATATATTTTATGTCCCAAGCCAGGACCAGGATTTCCATTAATTTGTTCGCTGTTTTTAGCGAAATCACCCAAAAATCTGCACAAGTTCTGGAAGTCACCAAGTTTAAACTGGAAAATCGAGTTTGTAGTTATTATCATGTTGATATTTAGTCTACCCCTAAAATATGAAAACAAGGTTAAATAGCATTTATATAATTTGGATAAAGTATGGTTTGGTTTATGGTGTTTAACGCAACTTTCAATAATATTTCAGTTATTTCGTGGCAGTCAGTTTTATTATTGGAGTAAACCGGAGAAAACCACTGACCTTTCGCAAGTCACTGACAAACTTTATCACATAATGTTGTATCGATTCGAGTACACGGGGATCGAACTCACAACTTTAGTGGTGATAGGAACTGATTGCACAGGTAGTTGTATATCGAACTACCATACCATTATGACCACGACGGCCCCAATAAAGTACGGTAAAATTGTCTGTTTTAGTTTTAGGGTTAGGCGATTCATTGGTATTTGACGCCACTGTTAAAGATATATATATATTCCAGTTATTTCGGGTCAATTGTTATGGTGGTAGTAACAAGAGTACAAGACATAAACAAATGACCTGCAGAAAGGAACTGATAAAACTTTCTCACATAAACTTGCACCTGCCACATTCAGGAATAGAAATCAAAAGGTGTTGGACAAGATTTTTTACTCTAAATGTTTAATGATCAGTGTGTGAAACAATGAAATACATAGCAATTGTAAAACGCTAAAGCTGAGATATACAACATAACCAGAAATAATCAACCATAAAAAACGATGTTTTGCTGGTCATTAAGTGAACCACCGAAAGTATGCGACTTTTGGTTTTGGATTGGGGTGGGGGTACTGCCATCTCAACATATTTTAGTTTTGAATCTGCCACTAGTTATCTTTTATACACCATATGCCCTTGTATGCATGATGTATTCAATACCAATTATCCTAATTATTAATTATGATATCCATGCTGTTATTGTAGATACATATAAAATTACGTATCGATGGGATAAGAGATCCTTTGTAGTGTGTTCCGAAAAATATCAAAAAGAAATAACATATACCCTTACATAAATAATTGTTAATTATGATAATTATGCTGTTATTGTATAATATCTAAAAGTACATATCGGCAGGGTCCCTTTCTCTAAAGATCATATAATGTAGTACTCGTTATCGTACGTGTCGTGCAAATTTATAACATTAGAACTATAATCAATGTTACTCTATTATGTAAGCCTCTTATACTAAGAATCAACATTAACAACTTATTAGTATAAAATGTAAGAAAGGAAATGAAAGTTAATGAACATGAGATCCTATCCAATTTTAGCCTTAAGCCCGGTATACACGATACAGGTTTTGCATCCAAGTCTTCATTCAAGTTTCTTGAATTCAAGTTTTTTGATCGTGTATACCATACAAGAAACTTGAATAAAAAAACTTGAACGGACTTGGATGGAAAAGAAATGCATCCTATTTTTCTTTCAACTTGGATGAAACTTGGATGGAGATTGACCAATCAGAAGACAGAATCCTTATCAGCATCAATTTGTGAATGTAAATAATAACAACTACACGTGTTGTGCAAAGATGGTGGGAAAAGAGGTAACTCCAAAATGCAGGAAAAAGACAGTCACATGGATCAATGAAATGATTGAAGATCTAATAGACTTCCGATGGAAATACATCCCACCGTCGCCTTCGAAGCCATTTACGAGCCCATGTTGACCTCTTTTTGGAGCTTAATTTCCTTCATCATACAATTGTACATAATAATGCAATACAAAGGACAGCACCCTCATCTCCTCCCAAAAATGCCATTTTGTTTGTTGTATCTCTTGCCAAAACTTGTGTGTATTCATCAAAATTTCTTGCATCGTGTATACACAAACTTGAATTCAAGTTTTCTTGAATAGAGACTTGGATGCAAAACTTGTATCGTGTAAAATGAAAGTCAAAAAATACCACATTAACGGAACACTTCCAAAATCCAATCGTAAGATCGTAGATAGAGGCAAAACCGGTACCTCAAAACACAAATACATGACAGCTCGCTTTCGTGACTTGGTGAAATCACTTCAAAACTACGTGGCGGGGTTAAACTAGTTTTATCTCGCCCCCTTTTAGAGAAATGATGCGGTCATGCAAGTGTTTTCATCATGTAAGAGTGCAATGCTAACCATAACAAAGAGAAATAAGTTTGAATTTCATATATCTCAATACTTAATACAGTGGGCAAATTTATCAAAGATAATTTGTATTAATGACAGCAATCTAGCAACAAATACAACATGGTTATTGTTTATTACTTTTAATGTGTTGTGATAAATATGTCATTGTGTAGCTGTACTCTATATAATTATGATTCTTTCTTTGTATGTTTGTACTTATAATGCCCTTATGGGGCCCATGATTTGGAAATAAAATATCTTGTATCTTGTATACGGTGATGTCAAAGAAAGATAACTCTAATTTAAAATTTGTGTATCTTTCAGATAATCGTCAAATTGAAGTTAATAATGAGAAGAAAGCAGTATTTGAAACTAATTTGTTTATCAGCAAGTGTTTTATTCTTGTACAACGTTTACAATGCAGTTGTGTCGCCGTATCCACAAGAGCTTTATCAGGAAAAGTCATCGATAATTAAAGTTACCCCGAAGACTGTCTTCCTGGTTGACACTCCAACGTGTAAAATTCCTCTATTTTCTCCCTTTGATGTTTCCGTCATACAGTTTTTAAAACCTGGCAAGAAAATTTCGTGCGATAAGTATCTTGCGTATACCTATGAAGATGGGACTAAACTGAGAATCAACAGGACTGCCATATATCAATCACGTCACAGAGAAACATTTAAGTATTGTCGATATCAGGCCATAATACGACCTTACGAGGCTGATCATCACAACTATTATGACTATGGGGAATACAGTGATAAATTCAAAACTTTCATCGAAATTCCATATGAATTTGTACGAGTACGTTGTTTTAACAAAGCTCATGGTAAAATATATACAAATTACCACCAGTTCATTTTCAAAAAGGATGACATTGAAAAAAGAAAAACGATTGCTTTCGAAAAGCATAGAGCTAGTGTTACAGAAACTCTAAATGTTGTAATGCTGGGAGTGGACTCCATCTCTAGATTAAATTTTCAAAGATATCTGCGAAAGACAAATAGATTTTTAATGAATAATTTACAAGCATTTGATATGATGGGTTATAATAAAGTTGCAGATAATACATTTGTAAATATTGTCCCAATGACACTGGGTAAATTCTTGGAAGAGGTTCCTTGGAACGAATCTTTAAGTGACATTCCTTTTGATAACTATGATTTTATTTGGAAAAAGTTTTCTGCTCGTGGTTATCGAACTTTGTATGCGGAAGATGCTCCAAAAATAGCAATCTTCGATTACTTAAAAGCTGGTTTCCATAAAAGTCCAGCAGACTATTTTAACCGCCATTTTAGTATTGCTATGACGAAAGATAAAAAGCAGTGGCATAGTGAACACAACTGTCTCATAAACAAACTAGAAACTAATGTTATTTTGAATTACACATTCCAATTTATATCCGTCATGGAAAGGAATCCATATTTTGCTTTCGCATTTGTCACGGGATTGACTCACGATTCCACCGAAAGTGCTTCGATGGCAGACGATCCATATTATAATTATCTTAAATCACTCCATGAAGGAAATATGTTGAATAATTCATTGTTAGTATTTTATAGTGACCATGGGATGCGATTTGGAAAGTTGAGGGAGACATATATTGGAAAACTGGAGGAAAGACTTCCATTTTTATTTTTAGTCCTGCCAAAATGGTTTCGTGAAAAATATCCACAAATTTCTCATAATCTGAAGAAAAATGAAAGGCGCTTAATTACACCATTTGATATTTATGAAACACTTAAACATGTTCTTTTCTTTGGCAAATATATCCCACAAAAGCAGAAAATAAATTCAAGAGGAACTAGTTTGTTTGAGGAAGTATCCAGTGAACGAACATGTTCCGATGTTGGGATCCTTCCGCACTGGTGTACATGCGCTAAGGATGAACCTGTCTCGACAGATGACATTAAAATCATTGACATTGGTGGTCGCATTGTACAAACTATAAACAAAATTCTTGAACAATATAATCATTGTTCTCAATTAAATTTGGATAAAGTAATTAGTGCATCTAGAATTTTGCCGTATGACGAAGTTTTGCGATTTAAGAAAAGTAAAAATGATGTGATAAACAGAAAAGTAACATACGGAGACAAAGTGAATTCGTTCGTTCATTATCAACTTATTGTTCAAACTCTACCTGGACATGGCATGTTTGAAGCTACTATTAAATATGATGAATTCCACGATTCCTCGAACATTGCTAGTGATATAAGTAGAATCAATTTATATGGTAATCAGTCGATTTGTGTAAATGATCATTCCATTAAGAAATATTGCTTCTGTCAAAATGCGATACAATAAAAAAAAATTAATTGAGCGTAGTCTTCCATGCTATTTTGGTAAATAAACAAACATCGTCGGTAATCTATGGCTCCGTCACTTCACTGGTAAATAAACAAACATCGTCGGTAATCTATGGCTCCGTCACTTCACTGGTAAATAAACAAATATCGTCGGTAATCTATGGCTCCGTCACTTCACTGGTAAATAAACAAACATCGTCGGTAATCTATGGCTCCGTCACTTCACTGGTAAATAAACAAACATCGTCGGTAATCTATGGTTCCGTCACTTCACTGGTAAATAAACAAACATCGTCGGTCATTTATGGCTCCGTCACTTCACTGATAAATAAACAAACATCGTCGGTAATCTATGGCTCCGTCACTTCACTGGTAAATAAACAAATATCGTCGGTCGGTAATCTATGGCTCCGTCACTTCACTGGTAAATAAACAAACATCGTCGGTAATCTATGGTTCCGTCACTTCACTGGTAAATAAACGCACATCGTCGGTCATTTATGGCTCCGTCACTTCACTGATAAATAAACAAACATCGTCGGTAATCTATGGCTCCGTCACTTCACTGGTAAATAAACAAATATCGTCGGTCGGTAATCTATGGCTCCGTCACTTCACTGGTAAATAAACGCACATCGTCGGTAATCTATGGCTCCCGTCACTTCACTGGTAAATAAACAAATATCGTCGGTCGGTAATCTATGGCTCCGTCACTTCACTGGTAAATAAACAAACATCGTCGGTAATCTATGGCTCCGTCACTTCACTGGTAAATAAACAAACATCGTCGGTATTCTATGGCTCCGTCACTTCACTATCTACTCATCACAAGTGTGTCAACTGACAGAAAAATCACGAACTATTTATCTCGAATCTCATTGGCTCCGCTATATTTGTTTGTTTGATGGTGTTTAACGCCACTTTCAACAATAGTTCAGTTATATCGTGGCGGTCAATTTTATTGATGGAGGAAACCGGAGGACCCAGAGAAAACCACCGTCCTGTCGCAAGTCACTGACAAACTTTATAACACAATGTTGTATCGAGTACACCTTGCCTAAGCGGGATTCGAATTCACGTTAGTGGTGATAGGCACTGATTGCATAGGTAGTTATAAATTCAACTACCATACGATAACGACGGCCCCAATAATCTTTCATATTGTATTCATGAAACTAATACAGTGTCGTGGTAAAATTATGTCGATCACCAACACAACCTTCAACTGAATGTTTTAATTATATAGCAAACAACTTTTGCATATTATGTTCCTTCGATCTCTATGATGTGTTTTTTGTTGGTGAATATTTATAGTAATCATTCAAATGGCTATGCAACTTCCCAGCAAAGGCTTATCAGGGGTTTCATGATGTTTAACGCCACTTTTAACAGTAGTTCAGTTATATCGTGACGGTCAGTTTTATTGGTGGAGAAAACCACCGACCTGTCAAGTCACTGACAAACTTTATCACCCAATGTTGTGCACCCCGCCCTGACCGAGATTCGAACTCGCAACAACAGTGGTGATAGTCACTGATTGCATAGATAGTTTTAAATTCAACTACCATACAACCAATGCCACGACGGCCACGCTATATTTGGAGTACGTGAATTATTTGCACTTATATTAAATTCTACTGAACCCGAAAATCATTTTATCCTGCAATGACAGCATTTACCGACCAATATAGCCTGCCCAATATTTTTTTTGATATTGGTCATTTATAAATAGAACATACAAATGTAAGCTCCGCCCACATCGGGGGATATTGTTTTCAAATACATACACAAAATTATTTCAAATACTTTTATCATCGTCCAGTAAACGTTTATTTACGATTTAAAATTGCAGGATAAATACAATACATGTGCACTGTCGAAGCATATGGGTAAATATGTGTATTCGGCGCGAAACGCTGGAAAAGGTTCGGCAAAGCCTCGCCTTTTCCCCCGTTTCTAAGCCTCGTACACATATTACCTACAAAAAATAATGTATATGCTTCAACAGTGCACAAGTATTGTATATTTACACTACTTTGACACTTTATTTGGATAATAAATGAAAAAAAATTGTTTTATATTAAAAATTTTTATTTTTGTGACCTACCGACCAATCGAATTTGTTTTAGTAATGTTGTTTTGCTATCAATCGGAGCAAGAACAAAGAAATAAGGATAATGTGTCCGGTTGGAGCGACATGTCTTCCCGCAGACTGTTTTCAGTGAGCTAGCGCAATAAATATCCAACTCAGCGTGTAAATCTAGTACAAAGCGGACATCATCTTTGTTCTTGTCTTGATATAGCTGAAAAATCACTCACATATTAAGAGCTTGTCTATGAGAAAACCATGCAAAACAGTCCGGAAGCAAGGTTGGCCAATCCTTTTCAAAAGTTGTTGGTAGGTAGACCACCACACAACATTTGCAAATGCATCAACTTTTTTTCAAATTTTCGAATATCATGACCATAGAAGGCGCCACCTACATTTCTACAATTTTCCTATTAATATTTCTGTTCTGTTTCTGTTTCTGCCATGTAATTGCCTCCTTCATCATGTTGAAGATTATGCAATGACTTTTGGACTGCGCATTTTAGTTGAACTAATCAAGTGTGTGGGATAATGATTTAATGGGGCTTATTTACAATTAAAACTACAAATGTATATACATGTACATGTTGGGACTGCCTGGCGGCTAAAGGGACACAATCCTGGCCTTAATGGCTTCAGGTGTGTCCAGCTCCACAATGTGTGGTGGCAGCAGATTCCAATCCCTCACTGTTCTTGGGGAAAATGACATCTTTCTGATGTCAATACGACAGGATTCTATTTGAAATGCCCTGTTGTGTGTATTTCTAGAGCGTCGACAAGGTGGTATTAGTCTGTTTTCTTTGGTGATGGATACTAGCTCTCTATCAATTTTGTACATCATCATCAGTCTTGCATCTTTTCTCCTGTTTGCCAAAGATCTCCATTTGAGTCTCTGGAGCATGGTGCTGACACTAGATCGGTTTCTCTGGTTGCGGACGACATATCTAGCTGCTCTTCTTTGTACGGCTTTAATTTTGTTTATTTCTGTTTTCGTATAAGGATTCCAAACAGTACTGGCATATTCAACCAACGGGCGAACAAGCGTTTGGTAGGCTTGTTCTTTAATCCTGATTGATGGAATTTTCAGGTTCCTCCTGAGGAATCCTGGAGTTTTATTTGCTTTGGCAGTTATATTGTTTATGTGCTGATCCCACTGCAACTTATTGGTGATTGTTAATCCAAGATATTTAGCTGATGTTACTAGCTCTAGAGTGTGACCATGCAGATGGTAGTTTGCCCCAGTCTTCTTTGTTTTATTTGTTACTCTTAGGACATTGCATTTATCTGGATGGAACTTCATACACCATTCATTTTCCCATTGGCCGAGCTTATTGAGGTCTTCTTGAAGTGTTGATGCGTCATCTTCATTTGCGATAGTGAGGTATATGATGGTATCATCAGCAAAGAGTCTGACTTCGGAGGTTAGTCTTGACTGGTGGTCGTTGATGTAGAAAAGGAAGAGTCCTGGTCCTAGTACTGAGCCCTGGGGTACACCAGAGTCAACACTTACTGCTTCCGACGAAACTCCATCTAGCACTACTGTATGTTGTCTATCTTCTAACCAGTTTTGGATCCATCTTGTTGTTTTCCCATCAATTCCATAGTATCTCAGTTTATGTATTAGTAGACTGTGGTTTACTTTGTCAAAGGCCTTGGCAAAATCCATTATAAGTATGTCGGTTTGACGGCCTTCTTGAAGATTTTTTGAAATATCGTCTACAAATTCAATGAGCTGTGTCTCACAGGAACGGCCTTTTCGAAATCCATGTTGTAGTGGATATAAAATGTTGGTTTTTTTCTGCATGTTGCATGATGTTTCTTGCAATGATATGCTCCAGGATCTTACAGCAAACAGATGTTAGTGAAATTGGTCGATAGTTTTCAGCTGCAGATTTTAGTCCTTTTTTGTATACTGGGGAGACATTAGCTGTACGCCAATCTGCTGGTAAAAAAATGGAAGCAAGTGAGTTCACCCCCTTGTAGTATTATATAGGTTTTTTGGGGGGGGGTTTTCGGACGCACCTAGCCCCTGTGTGCTACAACTGGAGATTTGCAAATGTTTGGCTGGAGATTGGGTCTCATAACTGGAGATTTTTTATCGACGTATTTGATGCATGTTTTTATTGATGTTTTCCTTTTGTTTGTTTCAGTATTAAAATTGTTAAGAAACTATGTAAAGCGAGATAACTCATTATTATAAAATCTATTATATAGTTGAACGCGAAGTTTGGTTGCGGTGTCGTATGAAAATTAGTTACCAGAAGTTAGTGGTAACTGTTAGTGCATTTTATTAAGGCGGAGCTATTAAAAGACACTACCCATGCAAACAAAATAGTGTCGCTAAAAAGGTATAATGTTTTATCTCCCTAATCCTGTTCACAAATACAATATAAATTCCTTATTTTCAATCAAAAGATAGAGGACAAAATCAGCAATTACATGTACATATAAAAGGAAAAGAGCTGCAGCCATTGTCAAAGAGACATAATACACAAAATAAAATAATATAAGATAAACAATAAATATCAATGGTATTCATAGTTGACATGTATAAATACGAGATCAATCTACAATAGAAAATATGTTTGACAAGTTACGATACGTATACAGTAATATTTAAACAAGACGCCCTACTATTTAAATCTTTGTAGTGATCTTTGTCGGACTATCGGATCGACGAAGCATCGAACATCGGTCGTTGCATTATAGTTACTTCCCCACAGATTCTAGTTTCAGTTAATAGGAGAATTCATTGACGGTTGGTTGGTTGTTGTGATGTGCATGTTGTCATTCATTGCGATATTTTTGAGCGAGTGATTATTGTTTTAACGCCAATTGAGCAATTTTTCAGCTATCACTATTGATGTTGTAGGTTCGACTCGCGCTCAGGTTCAGGTGTACAGCATTATGTGATAAAGTTTGCCAGTGACTTGCAGCAGGTCAGTGATTTTCTCCGGTTTCCTCCACCAATAGAACTGACCCACAGGCACTTGCTTCATTCAAAAAATATATGCCCCCTCCTCTTCCTTACGTCAAGGTAAACATCTACCCTTTTCCCCTTCCCCACTTCGCCACTATTTGTGATCCTTTCGCTGACCCAATTATATCGTTACACTCCCGAGATATTTCTCTTTTCGACTGCCACATTTAAATATACCTACCGGGCCCCCCTCAGACGAATTGGACAAGAAGTCAGCGAACGTGGCTTAGTGAAAATTTCAGTCATTGAAACGGATACAGCCACTTCCGGTCCGGTTTAAATTGATTTAGAAAATTTAAAAAAAGGTGCTTTAAAAATCAAATGTCAGTAATTTGGAGTTGAACATATTTTTATAATCTGCATTTGAACAATTATCTGTATTTTAAAGGCTTACTTTACATTTGAGATGATCATGTGGCATTGCTACACATGGCCAGTCTAGAGAATTCCGAATGCATATGGAAAATCCAGCGCAAACCGGAAGTGGCTGTATATTTAAATGTGGCAGTCGAAAAGAGAAATATATCGTAAGTGTAACGAGTGCAGCGAAAGGATCACAAATAAGCGAAAAATATTGAGGCGAAATGGGATAGGGAAAAAGGGTAGATGTTTACCTTGAAATAAGGAAGAGGAGGGGGCATATATTTTTTGAATGAAACAAATGCCTGTGAACTGACCGCCACGATATAACTGAAATAGTGTTGAAAGTGGCGTAAAACACCATCAAACAAACAATTTATCAGCTACAAGTGAGAAAGTGAGAAATCAACCCACCTTTAAGAAGTAGTGCAATGATATTGAATTTTAATTACAATGCAGAGGCTTAAGAGAGGATCGAAAGTGGTGTTTGTAGGTAGAAGTTGAGATGACATTGCCTAAAACGTTTTAGGAATTAGGGACTGGTACGAAAAGTGTGACACAACCTTCAGGACTTGACGAATAGTGGGGATGCAGGTTCTAAGTAGTGACAATGAAACAAAACCCCAAAAGGTCATTTGGCTCCAAAGCATAACAGTGTACCTCTTAGTTAATGAATCAATTGTTGCTACCATGCTAAAAATTCACTTTCTTCTAAATTGTTGTCAGAAAGTGGGGAAAAACCATGTTTCAAAGTGTGGAGGGAGTTTTCCACCGCTGTTTATTTTTCCAATATTCTTTCGGATTCTTAAGATTTCAAGTTATTTTTTCTAATTTTTCTCCTATGTTTTCTCATCTTATTTCAGGTCCAAGAACAGAACTCACTAAAGTATTACTTTAGAAATGTGCTTTCACTAAAAAATATTTTGGTGTACAAACTGCAGCCATCCTGCCACTTTGAAACATCCCCTTTAAATTCCACACATTGCCTCCGGGACCAACTGTCACGTGTCAGAGCAGAATTCACAAAAGTTTCCCCACTCTGGTCGATACATCCATAGATAGGTGGGATGTTAGCTTTAAAATGAGTTACCATTTAAAAAATTTGTGTACAAACTGAAGCCATCCTGCCACCCTTTACATTCTGCATATTGACTCCGGAACCAACTTTCGCATCTCTGAACAGAACTCACAAAGGTTAACCTGGTCGGATCAACAATTCTCTGGGTAGGCGATGGTTAGCTTTAAAATGAGCTATATTCTAATAATTTGGTGTACTAACTGAGGCCATTCTGCCACTTATAAGAGGCCACCCCTTTAAATTCTGCATATTGATTTGGGAACCAACAGTCATGTGTCAGAACAGAACTCACAAATGTTGCCCATTTGGGTCAAAAGACCCTGTGTAGGGTGTTAGCTGTAAGACGTCCTGCCACTTTGAAAGAAGGGACCACCTTAAAGTATGCATATTGACTCTAGAACCAATTTTTAGTCTGAAAATAGAACGTTTCCCGTTCTGGCCGATACACCCCGGGTAGCTTCAAAATGAGTTATAATTTAAAAATTTATATACAAATTGAATCTGTCCTGCCAATCTGAAAAATGACGCACCTTTAAATTCCGCCAATGGTCAAACAAAATTGAGGGAGACGAATGAACCACTGCATATATTATCGTGCACTGTATTCTCTAATATGAAGGATTAGTTTCAATTTTACTTTCCACAAACACTTGCAGAAAATAAAGTTCCTTAAAAAGTATCTATATTATTTTCATTGGATTTGCTTTAGGGTTGTGGAAACTAAACCTTCAGTTGTGCCCAGAAGACTACACAACAACCCCTTTCACCGCAGACAACCAACCAGGATGAACTGTTTTAGATACCTAAAACTTATGTCTCGCCTTAATGCGGCCATCTGTACAACAACCTATCTCGAAAGACAAAAATGTTATGGCCCGAGCAAGAAAATACTATTTAAAAAACAATTATTTGACCTTGAGGTCAAAGTCCCACAAAGGTCATTACGGTACGCGACACACCGCCTTATGGTCATGCACCCACATACCAAATATCATTGACCTATCTCGAAAGACAAAAATGTTATGGCTTGGACAAGAAAATACTATTTAAAAAACAATTATTTGACCTTGAGGTCAAAGGTCATTACGGTATGCACCCACATACCAAATAAATACTAATTAAAAAACAATTATTTGACCTTGAGGTCAAAGTCTCCCGAAAGTCATTACGGTACACGACCCACCGCCTTATGGTCATGCACCCACATACCAAATATCATTGACCTATCTCAAAAGACAAGAAAATACTATTTAAAAAACAAATATTTGACCTCGAGGTCAAAGGACAAGGTCCCACGAAGGTCATTACGGTACACGACACACCGCCTTATGGTCATGCACCCACATACCAAATATCATTGACCTATCTCGAAAGACAAAAATGTTATGGCCCGGACAAGAAAACACTATTTAAAAAACAATTATTTGACCTTGAGGTCAAAGTCCCACGAAGATTATTACGGTACGCGACACACCGCCTTATGGTCATGCACCCACATACCAAATATCATTGACCTATCTGGAAAGACAAAAAAATTATGGTTCGGACAAGCTTCGCTGAGAAGAAGCAGAAGCGGAAGAAAAATTAGACTAAAACAATATGTCTCCCTTCGTTCGAAGGAGAGACATAATAATATTGAATTCGACTTTACCATGGGTACCATTCTGTCTACAAACGAACACCAACAACAGCCCCATAACATATGAGGGAAAAAAATTTGCTGTCATATAAATATGAAGAAAATAATTTTGCCGAAATTAACGTCAGACATCTTAGGACGATGGCAACTTAAGATAAGATCATCTGTTTAACACCAGTGCCATTAGAGCAGAAGGAGACACACTTCAGCCAAAACGAGGCAATCATTTCACCTAGATCAGTGAGCACATGGAACCCATTGACCAGATTAACACAGCAACATATTTAAGAATGTCCCAAGGCAGGACCTTGATTTCCAACTGTATGTCATTGGTCTTTTCAGTGTTCAATGATTTGAAGAGAGAGGTAATTGCTGGTTTTGCTGATATTAGTTGAATTGTTGACGATCAGTGTTTAAACACTCTTTATAATACATACAAGGTTCCCTGTAATGGTGAAGCAAACAAAACACATACAGTCAAACCTGTATATAAAGACCACTCAAAGGAAACCTTAAAATGAAGCCTTTATTAGCAGTTTTCCTTTATATACAGGTTAAAATTATATGCACTATTCATTAATGGGAAAAATGAGACTGCTCTTTATAGACAGTGATTTGCTACATAGGGGTGCCCTTTATAGACAGTAATTTGCTATATAGTGGTGCCCTTTGACAGTATATTACCATTACTACAAAGGCTCCTGTAGTGGTGAAGTAAACAACAAAACATACATAAAGAGAATGTAATTGTATTTTTTTTATTTCAATGACATCCATTATGTACAATTTTCATTTGAACAATTATGACCTGTTCCATGACTAGATTACAAATAGTTGCTCCAATGCAACAAAAAATTTACTCATGATTCATTTTATTCTTTAATCTAACATTTATTCCCATGTCAAAGAAAAGGTCAAAACAGTTCAAATAACATAAAGATGTATGTTTGTATCTGTAGAGAATATGACAGCATCGTAAACATCAGTGAATTTGCCATAAGATGAATATGTTGCTCAAATCCACTTCATACACAGACAAGCCATACAATTCACAGATACAAAATAATAAGCAACATTAAGCCCAGGACAGACAACTCTGCTTATTTTTCCTTAACATCTTCAATTAAAACACAAAATTTAACAAATGAGATACAGCTGAATGATGAAAATGACAAGAAATTGATCCTTTTAGAGTACGATCAGTTCATGCAGTAGATGAAAAAATTAAAAAAGAAGAATTAATAAAATGATGAATGATTTGTGAACCAGTTGTTCTGTGGCTACCATAACTCTCCATCTCTATCTTTGGCTGGAACTTCAATAACTCGAGGTTTGTCTATTATTCGTGCAGTACGATTTCCTTTTTCAACTATTCCTATAATCCAAGATTGATAACCTTCTTGTTTTTCAATGTCTTTACAAAATGCAGCAGCCTGTTCTCTTGGTAATGCCATTAATAATCCTCCTGAAAAAAAACAACTAAAACTTTTAATACAAATTGTTACAAGAGAAAACACCTATCAATAAAAAATATATACCCATTATATACATTGCGTGTTGGTACAAGACTGTATCAGGTCAAGCGTGTTGTGTGAACCAGCATCACTACGACTCACAATAGTGATGAGTAGTGAAGTGGTGTGGTTAGTTCACATGACAGGCGAGGTAATCTACTGAATAGTTTCATCTTTTTTTCTTGTTTGAAGCAGTACCCGTGTGTTCCTTCAGCTACAGTATAGGGCTTAAGAAATAGGTATGGTTGTTCCAGCAATAATCAATACAATAATTTCTATTAATCTAAAACATTATGCAAATTTTCCTTTGAAATTTAAGAAATTAGCCAGTCTGATAGACTAATCTCTATCAACATCACATTTGGGGGCATGTCAGGGTTCATATTTTCAAATGACCAATCCGTGATGAGCATACCAAATCCTGATGTATTAATATTGAGCCGAGAGCTATTGTCCGATTGGTCAATCTATTTAACTGTTTTACAATGATTGGATGGTCGTAGATGAATAAAAGGTTACCAGACTTGACCCCACACAGGATGTTGTTAAGACGTTAGTATACAGGGGGGGAATGTACGTCATAAAATAGGATGTCGGACCCGAAATTTGGACGCCATTTTTGTCACTTGAAGGAAATGTTTTACCTGTAGCATTAGTTATTGTAAGGATAATATTAAATGTGATAGTGCGTCAAATGCCCCTAAATGTCCGCTAAATAACGATGTGTCCATCGTTCAAAAGCATATTGTCAAACTCTCAAACACTTCAACAATGTTTTCGCAACCAGTGAAAATAACGTAGAATATCGGAGACAATTTCACTAAAAAGGACCCATCTCTCCTTGTCACATATATAGACGAGAGAAACATATTACAGAGTGTTCGAAAATCCAACCACGTCATCGGTGCTACCCTCAAATTGAATGCAGAAGATTGTAGGTTCGAACCCCGATCTGGTCAAACCAAAAACTATAAAATTGGTATTTGTTGCTTCTCCGCCATGCACGCAGCATTAAGGAGAAAGAATCGGAATCAGGATAATGTGTCCGAGTGGGGCGACATGTCTGTCCGCAGACTGTTGTTTCAGTGATCTAGCACTATAAATTCAACTAAGCGTGTTGGTTTAGTACAAAGCCGACCTCATTATCATCTCATTGAACATTAACTTGTTCTCACCATGACATAGCTGAAAAATCACTGAGTTGGCATTAAACTACAATCATTCACTCACTGAATTCTAATAGACTAAATAAACGTTAGAGTAACCCGAAAGGGAAATCAAGAATGGACAATCCAGAGAAATCGGCAACAGTAGGCACATACGACACAGGACGAAGACAAACAAAACCAAAAAAAAAACAACATGAAAAACTAAAAAGATGAGCAAAAGCAAACTGCTAGACATCAATATATGCAAACATACACACAAAACACAATAAGACGAGCTCTCCTACAAACTGATGGCAAAGGCGAACCGTGTTACCGCAAGCCTTACTAATCAAGGATTACCTGAAGTTTCTGCTGAGTGTCCTTGTAGCAAACCAAACATGTTACCACAGGCTTTACTGATAGATGCCATCTTAGCAATGATAGGTAGGTTGTGAATGACAAAGCTCACTTCATTCTTCTGAATCTTGGCAAGGTTTTTAGCATGACCAAGTAATCCAAACCCTGTAATATCTGTAGCGCCATGGGCATTATATTTGTGCATCAGTCTTGCTCCTGAAGGTAAATAATTAAACAATAAATTAAAATATTAATGAAGCAATATTTACACATATTACATAATTATGCCATATACTGACATTTGTACCTGTCAAGAGGTGGTACACCCTGTCACCAAAATAACACATCACACATGTGTAAGCTTCCAGGTCCTACTTTTAAAAAATAATCAAATAATATCTCCCCCCACCTTCTTTTATCTCTCATGAAAGACACCTTGTATTTTCCATGTAGGATTGTTTGTTGAAATACTTTTTGATATACTTAATGAAAAAGACAAAAAGCCCTTAAAAATGATCTCATCAAATTGGCATAAAAATATGCCAATATGCAAGCAAGCAAAGTTTTTAGGAACTGATATTTACAATGTAGGAATTGAGCATACAAACTTTTTTTTATTAAATATTCAACTAAGTGAAAAAGGGCAACAACTCTTTCAAAAATGATCTGAGCATATGGATCTTCATATGGTAATAAGCAAGTATAAAAGAGTTTGAGAAATTCATATTTAAAAGAGGAGTTGAGCATACCTGTTCTGTTAAGTCTTGACATACTAAACATTGCCCTTTGGTATGCTTTCCTCACATCGTCGTCCGTCACCACCAGTTTAATTCGATTCCACCTTTCTGGCTGGTCCAACCATTGATACGCATTCACTGCTACTTGTGTACCCAGTGGTTTAGTTAGTACCAATACATCGCCAACTACAGCATTGTCTGGCCTGAAGTTCACATAAGTTTATTAGTATAAGACAACACAAATTATTTCAACGTCAAATTTACAAAATTTTTGAATGAAAGAAGAAATGCACTTTAACTGGCAAAATATTTGAGCAGGATTTCAATAAAAACAAAAATATTCTATATATATATATATATATATACCGTTACTCATTAAGTTCTATGGTTGATAGATTCCCTTAGACTTTATATATATATATATTTAAAAAAAAAACTAAAAAAGAACTAAAGAAAGTCATGATTTGACACATACTTTAGGGAGAATGCTCGTTATAATGTAAAATCTCAATCTAATTAAAATTATTAGATGTTTGTTGGATCTTGGCTATATTATTACAAGTAATAAAATCAATTTGTTTTTGGTCTTGCTACCAAAGACCAGATCTCACATAATGAACTCATTTGGTTGTGATACGGTTGTTGCTACTCCACCGATGGTCAACCATGGATTGATTACTGTTTGACCACCAGTAACAGCACTACCAGCTTCTTCTGCATGATCCTATAAAATAAAAAGAATTATAAGACTTTTATTAATACTTACTGAATTCATTTGGAAAACCACTGTCTTCCTGCTATTTGAAAATTGTCTCATTTAATTACATACATCAAGTGACCTCTATCAATTTTTTTTAATGGTATTTCATATACAAGAAATGTAGTATTCAGCGGAAATCTGTGGAAAGTTTTCATCCCTATTACTGCACTAACGATTGTTCACAATTTATGAAATATTTCAATCTTAATTACAGCATAAATATCTGGACAGTGCCAGGAGCAAATGGTTTATAATGCAATATATTATACTTTCTACAAAGATAAGAAACCATAACAAAGCATTTCTTTAACAATTTCTTCAATTATTCAATAAGTATGTGTATAATGGTGAAGAGATTCATAAGATGTGAATGAAGCTGATTATGATAAACAGAAGAAAACCACAGTCAATAGTACTACTACTAGTAAGTATTTTTTTTAAACTATCACATACAAGTACATCATCACTTGTCCACCTGATACAAGAACCTCTGACTAACTTCATTAACATTTCCTTAAGATATTGGAATGCACAAAATAAGGAAAACAACCATATTTTATAGGGTTCTTTAATATATTTGTTTCCAACAGAATGTTTGAATTATATACTATACAACTTCTTCCTAGATGTTCCTTTGATCTCTGTAATGTTCATACAATTTCATTGGTCAGTATATTTTTAAGAAATCCCCTACATATTTATTGTAATCATTTCAATGGCCATGCAACTTCCCAGCAAAGGTTTGTCAGGGGTTTCATAGACACAAGTGGACATAAAAAACCATAACAAGTGAAAATGACACAACCAGATAATCCAGATGGGAAGTTTCCGTTTTATTTGACTAAATCTTACTTTGAACCCTCTCATCATCATTGGTACCACGATATCTCGCTCGGTCTCAGTCATCTTGTTACTGACACCCAACAGCATTAACATGTTGTCACAGTCTGTCACACCCATAGCATACAGGTCACTTAAAACGTTAGCACATGCAATTTTTCCCTGAAATTAAAAAAAATAATTGATATGTCTATCCTGCAAAATTTTCTGTTGAAATCTTGTATAAGCATTACAACCTACAAGTGTTTGTAATTATAGAATTGGTATACAATAATAATGTAATAGTAGAATAGGTATACAATAATATCTTACTTGTAGAATTAGAATACACAATAATGTAATTGTAGAATTGGCATACAATAATATCGTAATAGGAGTATTGCCATACCATAATATCATAACTGTACAATCATATATTTCATAACGATTCTTTTAGAAATGAGCATGGTCTATTATCTTTGACTTTAGTAATAAGGGTTTGTAAGAAACCAGAGTGACTGTTCATTTTATAGAAAAACAACTGACAAAGAGATTTCTGTTTATGTTCCATTCTATGCGACCACAAGAGTATCAAAATCTCACATGGCTATTAATGAATGGGTATAATGTGTAAATGTAAAATAATAATAGCCGATAATTTTAAAACAACAAAATACATCATCATAATTAAATAAACCTTCGATTTTGAACCAAACGACAACTAATAATTTAAGTACGTACTACATGAGTACATCGAACATAGCATAAATATGACCCCAAGTTGGTGAGAGCCCGTAAAACAATGATAATGCTGGAGTGCATGCAAGCATAGGATACATAATGCCATCCGTCTGCTCTCCTGTCTTTTTTCAAATCATAGGCCTAGGGTATATTTGTTGCAACTCCAATCCACTAATAAAATAAAGACTTGTAAGAGATCCGAGTGACAGTTAATTCTACTAAAAAAAAATAACTGACAAAGAGATCTCTGTTTATGTTCCATTCTATGCGACCACAAGAGTATCATAAATCTCTCATGGCTATTAATGAATGGGGAAAAAAAAGAGTGGTTGTTGTTCAACACCAAATGAGCAATTGTTCAGCTATATCATGGCGAGAACAAGTAACATTCTATGAAAATATAATAATGTCCCCTTTGTACTAGACCAACAAGCTTAGTTGGAATATTAGTGGTACCTAACTGAAACAACAGTCTGTTGGTAGACATTCCACTTCGCTCTGACATATTATCCTGATTCTGAGCCAACCAGTTTTTGATCTTTCGTCTTAATGCTGCATGCTTAACGGCAAACAGCAAATACCAATTTAACAGTCTTTGGTTTGAACAATGAATTTGCTGAAGTGCAATCAAGTATATGGCACATATACTTGATTTGCACCTTTCATCAAAACATAAGTCTAATGCAAATTAGTTGCAACTCTGTTAATAAAATGAAGACTTGTAAGAAATTTAAAGAGTGACAGTTAATTTTACAAACACAAAAACAACTGACAAAGATATTTCTGTTTATGTTCCATTCTATGCGACCACAAGAGTATCAAAAATCTCACATGGCTATTAGTGAATGAGAAAAAAACATATGAGGACATTTTTATAATCCAGTTTTCAAAAGAGACTAAAGTTTTCAGTGATTGTTGTTTCAAGTAAAATTAGCAATTTGTCATCTATACCATGGCAAGAACAAGTTACATTCGATGAGATTATAATGTTGTTCGCTTTGAAATCGATCAATACGCTTAGTTGGAATTTTAGTGCTACCTCACTGAAAAAACAGTCTCAACAACTTATCCTGATTCCGAACCAATCAGTCGCAGCTCTTTCTCCTAAATGCTGCATGCTTAGCGGAGAAGTAACAAATACCAATTTAACAGTCTTTGGTTTGAACAATGTATTTGCTGGAGTGTACTCAAGTATATGACACATATGCCTGCCCCTTGCGCCTTTCATCAAAACATAAGACTAATGCAAATTAGTTGCAACTCTGTTAATAAAATGAAGACTTGTAAGAAATTAGAGTGACAGTTAATTTTACAAACACAAAAACAACTGACAAAGATATTTCTGTTTATGTTCCATTCTATGCGACCACAAGAGTATCAAAAATCTCACATGGCTATTAGTGAATGAGAAAAAAACATATGAGGACATTTTTATAATCCAGTTTTCAAAAGAGACTAAAGTTTTCAGTGATTGTTGTTTCAAGTAAAATTAGCAATTTGTCATCTATACCATGGCAAGAACAAGTTACATTCGATGAGATTATAATGTTGTTCGCTTTGAAATCGATCAATACGCTTAGTTGGAATTTTAGTGCTACCTCACTGAAAAAACAGTCTCAACAACTTATCCTGATTCCGAACCAATCAGTCGCAGCTCTTTCTCCTAAATGCTGCATGCTTAGCGGAGAAGTAACAAATACCAATTTAACAGTCTTTGGTTTGAACAATGTATTTGCTGGAGTGTACTCAAGTATATGACACATATGCCTGCCCCTTGCGCCTTTCATCAAAACATAAGACTAATGCAAATTAGTTGCAACTCTGTTAATAAAATGAAGACTTGTAAGAAATTAGAGTGACAGTTAATTTTACAAACACAAAAACAACTGACAAAGATATTTCTGTTTATGTTCCATTCTATGCGACCACAAGAGTATCAAAAATCTCACATGGCTATTAGTGAATGAGAAAAAAACATATGAGGACATTTTTATAATCCAGTTTTCAAAAGAGACTAAAGTTTTCAGTGATTGTTGTGTCAAGTAAAATTAGCAATTTGTCATCTATACCATGGCAAGAACAAGTTACATTCGATGAGATTATAATGTTGTTCGCTTTGAAATCGATCAATACGCATAGTTGGAATTTTAGTGCTACCTCACTGAAAAAACAGTCTCAACAACTTATCCTGATTCTGAACCAATCATTCGCAGCTCTTTCTCCTAAATGCTGCATGCTTAGCGGAGAAGTAACAAATACCAATTTAACAGTCTTTGGTTTGAACAATGTATTTGCTGGAGTGTACTCAAGTATATGACACATATGCCCACCCCTTGCACCTTTCATCAAAACATAAGCCTAATGAAAATTAGCTGCAACTGTTAATAAAATGAAGACTTGTAAGAAATTAGAGTGACAGTTAATTTTACAAACACAAAAACAACTGACAAAGATATTTCTGTTTATGTTCCATTCTATGCGACCACAAGAGTATCAAAAATCTCACATGGCTATTAATGAATGGTAGACTTTTTAATCTATCTTTCAAATTATGGACTCAAGTTTTTAAAACAACATTAACTTCTTTCATGGTACTGGGCCCCAGACTGTTGCAAAAACAAACTGAACTATCAACCCTTGATGACCAGAAAAATATATAGGGCTCATAGTTGACAAGGGCCTTATTCAATTATCCTGAAAACTATTCCTGTCCAGCAAAAGTAATCACTAGGCAAGTCTGTTTGTAAAGTGCAGGAAAGAATTTCATAGGTAATTTAGAGAAAACTAGGAAGAACTGTTTTAGATACCTAAAACTTATGTCTCCCCTTAATGCAGCCATCTGTACAACAATAAATTACACATGAGTTGAATGATACTATTTAAAAAACAATTATTTGACCTCGAGGTCAAAGTCCCACGAGGTCATTACGGTACACGACACACCGCCTTATGGTCATGCACCCACATACCAAATATCATTGACCTATCTCGAAAGACAAAAAAGTTATGGTCCAGACAAGCTTCGCTGAGAAGAAGCGGAAGAAAAAATCAGACAAAAACAACATGTCTCCCTTCATTCGAAGGGGAGACATAATAAAGGGCTACACAGAGCAAAGCAATAAGCATGATACAACCGCAGCATGTCGACAAGGGAAAGTTAAACAAATGTATATTAAAAGCAAGTGTGGTCCAGTGATCGGGAAAGTCATGCGCCATGCGCAATTTCCACATCTGCAATTGAAATGGCGCATTAAATTGACTGTCTGACGCGCGGTCAGGCACACTGTTATCGTAAGTCGTAGTCTTCTTCCTACATATGTTTTCTCCAATCATGGAGCACCACCGAAAGTTTTTCATTCAGAACTTTTCCACTAACGGGAATGACTAATTACCTAAAAACCACAACTGCCGTATATCCCATGATTACCTAATTTGTTGTTTATAAAAATTCCTGAAAATGGGTTAATTTTACAGTTAAAATATTTGAAAGGAGTTTTTATTATATAATTTATAAAGGATCGTCGCAAAATGTGAGTTTTTTTCAAACGAAGTTAGTTTCGTTTGGTAGTTGGGTGGTTTTCAGCTGTCACGTTTGAAAAAAAACAAAATCGCACATTGAGATTTGTCAATAAATCTTTCAAAATGCACTTAAAAAACGGCATAAAATTGAATGGAACATCGTTTTAATTTCTTTCCGAGTCTGTATATTGTACTGTTTCTTTAGTATACTCCCTTCATATGGTACAGAGGGTTCTATGATACCACGGTATTTACGTTTCACATGATTGCAGCACCACCTGGTAGCAGATCCATTTTGGTATAGTGTATCTGTATGGTTACTCATAGTGGAGTCCCAACCTACACGTTTACGATCCATTCTCTATCCAGAGTTGTCGTTCTCGCTACGCTCCACTCTATCTGTCAACGCTCATTTTACAAGATTTTTGTAAAATTTAGAAACAGTAAAAAAATGTACTTAAAATTGTTTTAATTATTGTAAATATCAATAAAGATGAAAATAAATCACTCATTTCAAATCAATTCTCTCATAAAAATGATTTGTGATCGTTTTTAATTTTTACCTCCACAAAATAGTTCTCCAAGAAATGAGTAATTTATTTTCATCTTTATTGATGTTTACAATAATTACCGGTAAAACAATTTTAAGTACAATTTTTTTACTGTTTCTATTCTAAATTTTACAAACATCTTGTAAAATGAGCGTTGACAGAGATAGAGTGGAGCGGGAACGACGACTCTGGATAGAGAATGGTTTACGATCATCTGTCAAAATCTTGTCTGCATAGTTTTATTCTACCGGCGGGAATCTATTTATAGATGGAATGGAATTACATTTGGCCTCGTTTTGAACATATACAAACAGACGACAAGTAGAGAGTGTTTACAGTTGGAACAAATCAATAACAAATGATTTTAAGGACGTTTTCTTGTTTAATCATGTTGGACAATAATTTATCAGATTTCCACTGTTAATGTTTAATACAGCACTCCAGACTGATTTTCGGAACTACCTCGGTACCATAGGAATCTCCTTTTCTTGACCTATAAAATGGACGCTGTTGTGATTGCCGATTATAGACTCGTAAACATACTTTGGTTAAAAACAATGCATTGGATATGAAGGAAGGGATCTGCTGAAGTAATAAAAATAATATTTTCACTTGGGTATATAACCGTTTTTATTTATTTCTGGTAAAACATTAACTACCGTGGTACCATAGAACCCCGGATTACTGAATAAGTAATGGGTGTATATGTACACAGCTCTGGTTTCCTGTATGCGGTACAACTAAATATCATACGCAACCAAAAGCAACGGTCTTCTTTTGCAAATTAAAAAAAATAATGTTTTCGATTCTTGGAACGTTTGATGGTTCACATGTATAGAAAGGGCTTTAAATGGATTTCTTGATATACAAGATGCATGCACTGCTCCACAAATAATAAATAAGTGGTCCAGATCTTTGCATTTATTATAAGAATGCACATTACAGAGATGTCCATATTAATCTATAAATATCATTTTATTGGTACAGCATGTTTGTTGAAATATATGTACACTTAGCCTGAAATCAAGTGTCTGTGATTTTGAAAGGATAAAGATTCATAGATAGACCCTTTATCATGACATGCATATGGAGAATACATGGTTCTAAACCCTATATTTGTTAGGTGGAGTTTGGTTTATAATACATCGGTATTCTGTTTTTCACACTTTTATTTGGAGGGGGTGGGTGGGTGGTCTGAGCCAAATGAAACTAACTTCATTTGAAAAAAACTCACATTTTGAGACGATCCCTAAAGATAATAATTATTTTTGTAGTATTTGCCCCGTGAAAAACGAATTTAGTAGCATTTATTTCCCCTTTAATTTTATTGTGTTTTTACGGTATTTAGACTTAAATTATCGGGGTCGGTTTATAACCAGGACAGGTATTGTCAGTACGTTTATAGGTATAACTTTTGAACGGAATGAGATATTTTCATGATGTAAACTCCATGATAAAGAAGGGATCAAAGGCTTAAAGTTGATATAAAGTTTTATTTTTTTTTTACATTTGATGCCCTAAATCGTGGCAGGATTGTATTTTTCAATGGCGGAAATGACGATAATTTGTATCAAAATATTTGTTTTGATCAAGTATAACTCTTTTAAATCAAATGTGAGCAATATTTCTGCTATATAAATTTATAATGCCATAATAATGGCGAGAACAAATTACTATTCGACAAGGATAATGTTCGGATTGTACAATACCAAAACTATAAGATCAATTTACAGTTCTAGAATACTGTACTGAAATAGAAAAACACAACAATCATTCAATTAGGTAGTCTATTAAGAATCTGTATTACCATCATATATGGGTCGTCAACCAATGGATAGAAGAAATCTGTTGTCTGAACTAATGAAAGACCACCATGACGTAGTGGGGTGACTGATGCATCCATACCAATGCCTGCAAGATTAAAAATGAATTTGTTTTATTAATTACCGGTAAACATGTCATGGTAAATATTATATAGTTTACTGAGCAGAATAACTATAGACTCAAATGAGCATGTATTCCTCATCTGCTAAAAAAGATTTATCAAACCATTGCTTAATAGACATGTTAAATTTTGATACCCAAGAACTTGGAACAGTCCTCACGATGAGCACCGGTCCCCCAGCCTAACAAATTTTTCAGTTTATATTTAGATATATATAAAAATTAATTCAAGAATATGATACGGATCAGTAAATTGAAATTTTCATTTCAAGGACGTCTTGAACCTATACCATAGTATTAACCCATGGCATTCAATAAAATGGAATCTTCATATCACAATGCTCCTTCATGCAAAATATGATTGCCATTCATGGTTCTTTCTTTATGTTTTTTAATAAATTTCCCTATTGCAGCCTACTTTGAAACCAGACCATGTGCCTAAACTTTTGCAAACATGAATCTACATATAACAGTGATTTATGCCCTGATGAGCTACTCTTTGAAATCTTGTTATGAAACTAAAATTTAAACAGTGATGGTCAACAATTCCACCAATATTAACAAAAAAGTGTACCTGATATCTTTGAATCTGCATATCACAATAATATGTGCCATTGTCAATAATTTTACCATAATATGTGCCATTGTCAATAATTTTACCATAACAGGTTCTCGAGTAATTGATTTTTTTTAAAACATTTTCCGATCTACGTTTTGGACCTCAAATACTCACACCTAATAGAACCCGAGATCATCATTTGTATAAGATTGAACCACCACATGTTAATTCATGCCAAATAAATTTCCAGTACAACACTTATCAAACGAGGCATTTGATTTTTCCCCCTAAATTTCTTAAGAGACCTACAATATTTCACTTGAAATCAAATATTATTCAAAAACAATAAGAGTTGCTTGATATTTATAAGATGCTGTTTTCAAATAGACATCATATACTAATAATGGGTTGTATACTTGTCGGTGTTTCATTTTTTAGAATTCAGATATTTTGTTTTTAGTAAAAAAAAATTCTATTGATTTACCATAAATTTGTGTTTTTTTCTTTCATCAAAGTGCAAGTTGAACACATTCTTGACAAGCATTAAAAATGAACCTTAAATTAATTTGTTGCACAATAAGGATATTCAGAAAATGCACAAACTTTGTCCATTATTATTTTTTGCTTTATTAGTCTTCCATTACCCAAGTAATGTAAAGCGAACGTGAAAAAAAACAGTAACAAAATTGAGTGGAAAGAAGACACTCTTCACTACCAATAACTAAAAGTAAAATAAAAGATTTTTTTTTTTTTTAATAGAAAAAGGGGGAGGGTCGGATTTTGCTAAGTGCCTGTTTAAATTCCGCTATTACAGATAGGCGAGGGGGAAACAAAATGGATGAATGACGCATAAATTTACAATATATAAACAGTTCTCAATCTACAAAAAAATATTTTTTATTTTATTTTTCTTGTTGGAGGATTTTCCGTCTATCACGTGGTTCCTTACCGTCCCCGGCATGCTGGACGCCATTTTTCATTTTGGGGAACTTTCAGGTCGACTTCAAAATCTGCATTATTGCAATAAACGATCAATGACAACACATATTTTGGCTCTCCCTGACAACAATGATATAGCCGCGTTAAAAGTATTTCTGTTGTAGCAATTAATTTGCCGAGAAACAGTTGTATTTCGTAACTATATGTCGGAATCGATACAAACATTGCATTTGTATCGATTCCGAAGATGAACATTATTATGGTATATTTAATAATTTACCTATCCGGGGAGCTGCTGCCATGTATTGGAAATGCGACTGCTCCGACTCCTGGGCATTGCTGTCCTGTTGTAGTCCCTCGAGAAGCTTCTCAAGAGCTTCCTGAGGGACTTTACACCCTCATCCCTTTAGGTCAGCAAACTTGGTGAGTCGGAAACTAGCGTCCAAGTCATGTGCCACAGGATCGAACGGTCTTCTCATTCCAATAGTTTCAGGATTTTCCATCGTGTCAAGTTAGATTAAACCTGAAATTAAATAACATATGTATTGAATAAATCTTCCACAATTTAAAAGTCCAACGCAATTAACTAAAATGTCGAAATAATGCATACAAAGTTGCCAACACCTACCAGACAAAGACAAGTATGGCGACCTCCCCGAGCAATGTGTTGACGCGGGAAAGCCCGGATGTTGCCGTCTTCATTCGTTTACGGAAATACCCGAACACAAATATAGGGAGAATTCATTGCGTATACTAATATCGTACAAAATCAATATATATATAGAAAGAAAATAGCACTATTAACGTAAATACTGTGTATGATTTCAACTCATGGTTGTTGTTTTTAATGTTCCTGAGTAATTGATTTTATGTTTCTGATTCATATGGATCTGCTTTTAAAAGGTCCATTTTCAAACAAATCTTTTCTACTTTTACTATTTCTTCTCATGTAGTATTTAATATGGATCTGCTTTTAAAAGGTCCATTTACATTCAAATCTTTTCTACTTTTACTATTTCTTCTCATGTAGTATTTATCACACGCAGATCTATCTTTTTGTCGTGTGTGTGTGTGGGGGGGGGGGGGGGGGGGTGGGGGGCTAAAATCTAACATGCATGCAGTCTGGAACCCGCCCAATTAAGCCGTACCCATCGGGTCCACTCAGTGAAGGCAGATTGACTGTCACAGTCTTCGAAACGAACACAAACAATCTATATATAGATTAGTGCGTAATTTGGAAAATATTGCCAATTTGTTTTCTGGACTGCAGCCTCATGTCAATGGGAAACTGCCCCTTTTTACCGAGATAACATTTGTTGCTGTTTTGTAGTTATTTCACAATTCAGGCAAAGTTCCAGGTAAATATTTGCTTTTGTTTATTAATATTTTATATTTTATCTCATCTAATTCGCAGTTAAGTCAGTAATGGCAAAGAATTTTATGAAAAAGTTTATCGGCAAAAGAAAAGTGAGTAACTTGAAAAAAATAATGTGTCAAAACTATTGATTCTACTTACGACTTTGCACATAACACGATTTATTCCTAGGGTTATATCATATATGAATTGAGACCGCATCGGTGGTATAATGGTTGGCGTGCTAGCCTCGACTGAGTGACGAGGTAGATCGTGGGTTCGAGTCTCGGTTGTGTAAAATCAAAGACTATAAAATTGGTATTTGTTGCTTCTCCACTGTGCACGCAGCATTAAGGAGAACGAGCAAAGACTGGTTGGCTCGGAATCAGGATAGTGTGCCCGAATAAGGCGACATGTCTATCCGCGGACTGTTATTTAACAGTGAGCTAGCACTATAAAAATCCAACTAAGCGTGTTGGTCTAGCACAAAGCGGACCTCATCATCATTTCATTGAAAATTAACTGTTCTCGCCATGATATAGCTGAAAAACTTCTGAGTTGGCGTTAAACAACAATCACTCACTCACTCACTATATGAATTGAATTGTCTGTTATTGTAGAATTCATAATTACTCGCATATTTTCGATGGTTTCGATAACCTGGTAAATGTACTTAACGACTCATTTACTCGATATCCTACAGTACATGTGCGGTAAATTGGTCTGGTCATTGTCGGTCAGGGCAGTAAATTAAACATCATTTTTCCTCTTTTGGATCGCTTTTCATGTCATATTTCAGTTTTGTTAATATGTCAGTCGTGAATTGACTCCATAGTATAAGACGTTTAGCCGAACAATGTCATGTATTTATGTGTTGGGGGTGTTGAATTTGACTCTTTCTACGATTTATATATTTGATTTTGAAGTTGTTCCGACAATGTAGTATTTTTTATTTTTCATTTTATTTGAATAGAAACGGGTCCATACCGAGTTCGATATCTTATTCTATTTTAGACAGTGCATGAATATAACACCATCATATATGGAATATATCTCAGTTATCACGATATTCTGGAGCTTACTTGCGACAGGTCAGCGTTGTTCAACGGTCTCCTCCAACAATAAAACTGACCGCCACGATATAATTGAAATATAGTTGAAAGTGACGTTAAACACCATAAACATAACCCTCTGAGCTTCATATACGGATTGTCTTGATAGAGGGTTGTTGTTTAGAAGGTAGCTACATATTTTAGTTTCGTGTTGTGGTGTCTGCTACGCGGATTTCCTGATTGACCTGGCGATGAATATGTACAGTATGTTCAAACCTTTCTTATGTTTTTATTGGTATTTTCAACAACATTCGGGTTGTATCGTACATGTGTGCGGTCAGTTTTATTGATGGAAGAAACCGGAGAGTACCTATAGAAAGCTACTAACCTGCCGTAAGTTACCGACAAACTTAACTTTGCCAGACAATGGATAAAGCATGTAAGAGAATTAGGGAGTAGCCAAATACCCGAATGGGTTAATGATATGAGGTCATTAATACAAATTATAGTTAAAAAAAACCCACTTGATGGGTCAATGATCACTCGCGCCAATCTCCAAAGACCAAAATGTTGCAAAACACCTGTCTTGCCTCCTCCATGACAAGTATGTTGTTGTCCCTGCATACAAGGCCCTTAACAAGATCGTGTAAATCACATTACATAGACTGTTTGATAAAGGAATTATGCATTGATAGCTCACTTGACAAAGAGGGCATCCTGGAAATCATACTAGGTCTGTTTTGTGTCCCTTTGGCATTCCACGCCTTGAAGAACTGGATCGTCGTAACTATACTCTAAATTGAATACGTTTCCGTACAAGCAACTTGTTATATTGCTGAGTCTTTCAAATGCTCCAAGAAACCTCTTTCAAATAAATTTATTAACATCTATTCTAATAGCGGCTAAAACCGGGCTTCAATGTTACTATATGACACTACTACTCCAGGGATGGTGTGCATGAATGTCGTCTGTGTATATGTATAAGTGAATTGTCAATACCTAATACCTTTATCAAATAGTGTGCATATTCCAAGGTTTTTCGCGAAATTTATAATTTGGACAATTATTTACCCAATTAGCAAATTAAACCTATTTTAACAAAAATCTGTTTGGAAATATCATTAAACCACTAGGCCAATTTAAACTTGGTCCCAGTTATAATTACTTTTAAAATTATATTATAAACGACTTTTTATATTATGGCATTCCAATAATTTGACTTTTAACGTGCCCGATAGTCGTTGTTCCAAGAACCCGTTGTGCGCGGTAGGTTGGATCTGGAAGTAATTACTCCTTGGTAGGTTGAATGTCCAAGTTGTTATCATGTAAAATGAAGCTTTGCAGACTATGCAAATTAGACCGATTTAAACCAACAAATCATTTAAAAATCTTCTCTGATATCAATGTGCAGTTGGAACCATAGGTGGTAGTTTACAAAGCTGGAGTATGGCGTTTACTTGAGATTCGAAATGGCTGAACTACCTAGATGGTTGCTCGCATCGAGTCGGTAGATCGTGGGTGCGATCCCCGGTCAGGTCAAACTAAAAACTATAAAATTGGTAATTGATGTTTCTCCGCCGAACACTTCACTTACCATTATTTAAAGAGTAAGAACAAAACACCCAATCGGTTTTGAAGCAGGACAATGTTGCCTAAATGGAACAAGATATTATCCGCCGATTGGTCTACTTCTACAATATAAGAGGCCGTCTTCAACTATCTGAAGATTCCGCCAATTACGTTGGGTGCTGCGCTTCACGCTCCAAAGAAAGTATAAATTTGCTTTAGAAAATGAAATTTAATGAGTATTTTTTTTTTGTTACTTTTGATTTTAAGATAAAACTATATATACAAGAGTTTTGATGAACTAGTGATTAATGAGTGAGACAGCTGATTTGAATGACTCAACAGAGTCACTCTTCACAGTGTTCAGGGGGAGACTGTTCCAGTTTCGTATAGTTCGCGGAAAGAATGATTGCTGTCTGAGTTGTAAGCGTGTTTGAGGTATTTGGTATGAGAGTGAGTGCATGTTCCGGGATAATCTAAATGGTGGTATGAGTGTCTGTTTTTGGGATAGCTACTAGTTCATGCGAGATCTTGGTGTATGGGTCCCACACAGAACAGGCATATTCAAGTGAAAATCGAACTAGAGATTTGTATGCCCGTTCTTTGACTGTAGTGGAACTGATGTTAATGTTCCTATGGAGGAACCCAAGTGTCTTGTTTGCCTTTGTTGAAATGCTGTTTATATGGCTATCCCATGTAAGATTCGATTGTATAGTGACACCAAGATATTTGGCTTTATCTGCATGTTCAAGTTGGTGTCCACGTAGGGTGTATGAATATTTTATTGGTGTTTTATTTCGTGTGATGGATAGCACGTTACATTTGTCGGGGTGGAAGGCCATTTTCCATTTTTGTTCCCATATGCTGTGTTTATCCAGGTCTTTTTGAAGTGTGGTACAATCTGTTTGATTTTATTGTCAGGTAAGCAATCGTGTCATCTGCAAATAAACGGACAGTTGATGTTATACCGTCAGGGATGTCATTGATGTAAAATAGGAACAGACTTGGTCCCAGAAATAACCTTGCGGCGCACCAGACATTACAGGGATGTAGTCTGATGCCTCTCCTTCCAATAAAACAGCCTGTGTACGATTTGACAAAAAGTTATGCATCCATGTATTTGTGTTACCCTGTATCCCGTAATAATTTAGCTTGTGTGTAAGAAGATTGTGGCTGACCTTGTCAAAAGCTTTAGAGAAGTCCATAATTAAAACATCTGTTTGAAGTTAAATTTCCATATTTCTTGTGACATCATCAATGAATTCTAAAAGTTGTGTTTCACATGATCTGTTTTTTTTTCGAAAAGTCATGATTGCGCTAACTACAACATGTTCCATGATTTTACAGCATATGCAATTGCAAGTGATATAGGTCTATAGTTTTCTGGAGAATACTTAGACCCTTTCTTGTAAATGGGTGAGACATGTGCAGTGCGTCAATCAGTAGGGACAACTCCAGTTTCTAAAGATTTATTGAAGATGAAGCATAATATCGGCGAGATATTAGGTGCAAGTTCTTTTAAAATTGTTGGTTTTAGTTCATCTGGACCTGCTGATTTTGATGAATCAAGGTTTGATAGTAATTTTGAAATACCATGATTTGTGATGTTAATATCAGGCATGATAGGTTTTTTTTTTCCCCATGTAGTTTTGTTCTGTAAATTGTTTTGAAAATATAGGGTGGACCTTTTTTTATTTATTTCCTGAATACATCACTTGAAAATAGTTTGTCTTTACAATATGTCATGCATAATCATCCAGTGACATTCAACACTTCAAACATCTAATCCATAAGACAGGGGCGGATCCAGGATTTCAAGTTAGGGGGGGGGTGCACTTAAAAAATTGCACCAAATTTTGTGTGTATTTCGTGTGAAAAATCACGATTTTACGCCAAAAAATCATATTTTTTCCAATTGCGGAGGGAGGCGTGAAATTTGTTGTGTATTTCGTGTGAAAAATCACGATCTTGTGCCAAAAAATCATATTTTTTCCAATTTTAGGGGGGGGCCCGTAAGATGTCATTAAATGTTTTCAAACATATGTCACAAGGACTAGAGGCTCAGTGGGCTGAGCCTGTATCGCTCACCTTTCATTCTGCTTTGAGGAAACTTAATACACAACCTTCCATACATGTAGATGCTTCCTATCAAGTTTCGGTTCATTTGGCTAGGCAGTTTCAGAGGAGAGGATTTTTTCAATATCGACCAATCAGAAACAAGAATTGCCTGTGGTGGTCATGTTTGTTAACCGATGGGGATGAAATGAGCAATCTTCATAGAGGACATTCCATAGATATTCCTGCCATGTTTCGGTTAATTTGGCCAAGCGGTTTCAGAGGAGATTAAAATGTGAAAAGTTAACAGAAGACAGACAACAAATGACAGATGCCAAAAGCCCACATTGCCTTTGGCAAGGTGAGCTTAAAAGAATATTAAAATGTGAATACCTACATGTAATGTATAGTATAAACATGTTACACTATATCAGCATTAGTTAATTTCTAAGGGAGATAATGGCAAGATTTATCTTTCTTTTAAGTTTAATGCAAAAGTTATCTCCCTTTTAACAGTTTACTACAATGGAGAAGATTGTTTTTAGAAATGAACCAATCAGAAACAAGAATTGCCTGTGGTGGCCATGTTTGTTAACGGATCGGGATGAAATGAGCAATTTTTATAGAGGACCTTCCATAGATGCTTCCTACCAAGTTTCGGTTCATTTGGCCAAGCGGTTTCGGAGAAGATTTAAAAAGATCGGCCAATCAGAATCAAGAATTGCCTGTGGCGCCATGTTTGTTAATAGATCAGGACAAAATGAGCAGTCTTTAGAGAGGACCTTCCATAGATGCTTCCTACCAAGTTTCAGTTCATATGGCCGAGAGGTTTCAGAGGAGAAGATTAAAATGCAAAAAGTTAACGGATGACGGACGAGACGACGGACGCCAAGTGATGGCAAAAGCTCACATTGCCTATGGCAAGGTGAACTAAAAAGGAGATTAACCATATTATTTTCAACAGGTAGGATAATATTTGCCAATCTTCCAAACCTTGGAAAGCTGAATGCCTTGTTCTTTATGTCTGCCTATACAAGTGTTGATTGTTTTTTTGGAAGGGGATACACGAAGGATCTGGATTTCCAACATCATATATCATAGTCTTTTTTTTATGTTCAGTGAGTTAAAGTGAGAGGTGATTGTTCATTTTGTTGATATTGTTGGAGTTGTTACCCATCACTATTTAAACTTTCTTTTCACAATATTTCATAATAATAAAGTCAAGTATAGAGTAGAAGTTAATTTATTATGTTTGATACAACATTGTATTTACAATACTCATGTGATCAATTTCAGATGATGAAAATGAAGTTACAAAATACTGAGTAAAAATTTACACACTGAATTACAGTGTCTTAAAATGATAAATGATGACAAGATGTTTGGAGTTTGACAAATGATACAAAGTACATTGTGTAGTTTTAAATGTAAAGAATTGTTTTTCTATAAATAAATTAATCACTACCTCATGGCTATTTTTATACAACATAACAATAACCAGTTTATAAACAAAAACATTGAAATACAATTCATTTTTCATTATAATAGTTTTAAAGGCTGCAAAAACACAATTTTGAACAAAAATAATTTATCACATATAAGGAAAATACTAACAACATTCTTGGAGTCTTGTTGACTTCAAATAAGACAGGTGATAACAAGCCTCTTTACATCAACAAATCACCTGTATTCTAATGCCATGTATTTGCAAGATGCATTTGGAAAAGCTAGGCTAGGCAATATAAAGCATAGCCTACATTGCACAAATCTCAAAATAATAATCCCAAAATAAGATTCCTTTCTTTTAATTTGTATTTTCTAATAAACTTATTTGTAAAACCTATATTTCTGAATACTTTTGAAATCATGTGGTTTATGTTAATTATAAATTGGCAACAATTTTACTTCATACACATTATTTTGAACCAAAACGAAATACAACAAATGAATTTAGAAATCTGAAATATCACAGACTATAAAATCAAATAAAAAATACAATTTTATCTGTATTTCTTTATCAAAATACATTCAAGTAAAATAATAGCCTGATAATTTTACAGAAATCTCCACATAGAAGTCCCAGATTGATTTGTTTACATTTTTTTATGTGAAATAGACATGTATGAAACACTGGATTTCAAATACTCAAATTTACAAACTTTTCACAGGTTGAAATACAAAAATAAATTAGTCATCTTTGTGGCTTCACATGTATCATGAAATGTATGAAAAGCAGGTTTACTAAAATTTAAGTATCTATACAAGACAGGTTATCTGTCCCCCTTTCAAGCATAAATGGTCGAAGCTGAAGTGTGTTCCATTTCCACAGCATATGGAAAAAAATAAATTCCAAGAATATAAAATAGGAACATGCACAACAGTAGATAGGAATGTGGCATCGTTGAAAACAAGAGCAGTTAAGGATTAACAAAAATATGTATCAAATACTACTATGATCAAGTCTAAACATAGTGGTGATGTGGAAATCTAAAAATATTAATTAAATTAATAGAATCTGCACATCTGTAGGTAATAAGAATGTAAATGTAAAATTTTGTTGAACTTCAATTATTAAGTGTGGCAAGAGTAATTTTTGAATTAGCAATATTATGATCACGGTAAGATGACAGATAATGATGATCCCTTTAATGTTAACTCTGCTACGCAGATGATAAAAAAAATGAAATGAGGAAATGGTAAACTCAGTGGAAGACAAACAACCTAACTGTAATTATACAAAAAACTTGCATAAACATATAAATAATAGCACTCTTTCTTTACCTTAAATTTCCATTTCATTGCACAGTTCATTAGGGGTCATCGTGATCGTATCGTAGTTGGATATACAAATACCAATGCAATCAGTGCCTATCACCACTAACTTTGTGAGTTCGAATCACTGCTCATGACGAGGTGTACTCGATACATTATGTGATAAAGTTTGTCAGTGACTTGCAGCAGGTCGGTGGTTTTCTCTGTATTCCAGTTTCCTCCACCAATAAAACTGACCGCCACGATATAACTGAAATATTGTTGAAAGTGGCATTAAACACCATAACCCTAACCCCTAAATTTCCATTTCATTGCACAGTTCATCATCTAATACAGATTTTAAATTTTTATCTCTATTTTTTAATAAGAATTTGTTTGATTTATGGAATTAAAACCCCAAAAAAAACATGCTAGGAGTATTCAAACACAACAAGATATGCTTACGCCATTAAAATTAAACATTACATAAAATAAAGGATATTTTTGTATGCCACTTCTATCCCTATTATACCACAAAGTAATATAAAACAACAAAAAATGTGTATGTCATCCCTATCCCTGGTCTGTAACATAAAACACACCTTTCTCCCAACTTTAAATTCTTACAACATAAATAACAAATTTATTAAAACAACAAAGCATAAAATCTTTAAAAGTTTAAACTCTTGGAAGAAAATATTCATACATCATTTGATATTAAAAAAAAATGTGTTGTAACAATAAATTTTACACAATCAAATCAGAATTTTCCAAGTTTAAAAACATCTTTATACATAAAATTGTGGTATTTTGAAGCTCAGAAGTACACGACATATGAAACAAATCCATCAATTTTGGAGATTTCGCTGCCCGTCAAATTTATTAACATCTTTCATAACCTTTTGATAAATAAATGCACCTCTTTTGCCACCTTTGTCAATTCCACAAACAAAAAATGGAGAGAGAATATACCTAAAACCAGGTATATCAATTTGTAATAAACATCAATTTGTAATAAATTGCCCTATATCTTCTATAAAAATTGATTCCATTCATAGATAAGCTGAATCAAATCACAAGGTTCCTTCTCATGATATCTACATGTACTTGACCTGAGATATCATCACCACAATTTTTTTCAAACTTTATATCAAGTATTTTAATATAAAATAATGATTGAAAATAAATAACAATTTCTTCTAGTTACAGGATAATTGATCAGTTTTAGGACAACAAATTCCCATTGGTTGACCTCTTAAATAAAAGCATGCTTTGAGTTATGCCCAATTCATACAAAGATTTTTATCTGCTTTGTCATATTTTTTGTTTGTTTTGAAAATCAAAAGTATTATTGTATAAATAAATTGAACAAATTCATTTTTGACAAGATGAAAGTAGACTGGCTTCACTTACAAAGAGGTCAACAATACAGTAAAAGAGAGTAAAACAGGATTTCAAATTTTCATTCATTTTCATCTATTTCCGAGTCTCCCGATAAAGGATTAGGTTCTCCTGTGACACTGCACCTATGTAAAATGGCTTTTTCATATGCACGCTGTACAGCCTTCCTGACGTTTGGTTTTCTATTCTCTAACAATTTTGCTTTGTCCAAGCCAGAGTCAACACCAAGTGGTTCCAGTTTATTTCTTGGAAGCCATTGCCTGAAAACAGAATAAAAATATGATCATTTCCTATGAAACATCACTATATGTTAATTTACCTAGCAATCTACTTCCTCAATGCCAATGAATTGCTAAAACTCAAATAAGCAGAAATTACTACCAAGCTTTTGCCTACCATTATCCTCTTAACATTGTATATAACAGTTTCAAGTGTTCTGTGGTTTACCAACAAGTGATTAGCATCTACTTTCATCAATGACATGAAAGAAAACTTTGACAAAACTTAAGAGAATTTTCTAAATATCGGTCACACGTATTAAAAATTGATCAATTTTTTTTTTTAAATTGTGAAAAAAAGTCAACAGGTACAACATTTTAGAAACTAGAGGTTCACCAAAGCCTGCTTCAGTATTAAATTATCTGTCATTTGTATACAGTTTAGGTCCTATCAGGTTGGCACAAGCAGTTTCATAGAATCCGATATTTTCAGTAGATAAGAACTTACCAGGTACGTTTAGTGTCAAAGAACAGTATGAGGTAGACAGGTTCATCATATTTCCTCTGTAGAGCCAGAACATCCTCAGGTGGAACAGGGATAGGTACTCCATTATGGAAATAACCAGTTTTTGGCATTTTTGGATTAATTATCTAAAATTAAATACATAAATCTCAATAAATCATTATGCATACATTTTGATTTTGCTCCAGGCGTTGCCAAACATAAGTAAGTAAAGCAGCACATTTATATACTTTTATATATCTGTGTTAAAAACCACATTATTTCCACCGATTCATTTGTTTTATTTTAGTAAGTTAGTTGTGTGTTTTCAACAATATTTCAGTTACATTGTAGTGTAATATTATACAATTATAGTCTTTTGTTGAGGTCAATACAAGTTTTTATGGACCTTAAAAACGATAATCACCGAAGATTTTAGGCTGAGGTGAATATTGATTTCTAAGGTCCATAAAAACTTGTATTGACCGATACAAAAGACTAATTGTTTTATTACATTAAAATGAAAAGTGAAAGTGAAACCAAGTCAATATGAGTTTTAATTAAACAATATCAAATTTTACAGAATGTCATGCGACAGCATGATAGCCAATAAAATTGCTTAAATAAAATCATTATGTAATAAAAAGTTTTATTGATGTCAGATGAAGGATAGAGCATTTACGGAAGAAAACCAGAAACCTGTTACATGTCACCAACAAAAACTTTAACACATGCAGTCAGATTTGTATTCAACCGTCATCTTTGGGACAAAGGAAAAATATCTGTATTAGACAACTGTCATTATTGTAAGTTCTGGTACTTAATAATTTGCCTTCTACTGTTACCAGAATGTAGTTGAATGGAAAAATGGCAATCGCTTTATAATACAACAGTTTTTGAAAGGAATTAAGATTAATTTATTATTGAATATTTTAATACTCTACCAAAATCTAGGATGAAAAGTGACTTAAATACCAGTGAACTGATATGATGGGATAAACATTGAGTGACCGTTAACTATGTAAGAGAGGTGGCCGCTTATTTGAGTTAAAATAATATGTAAATATGATCAGGGGGTTTTAAACTCCATTTACAGCAGATATAAATGTAAATCCAACTCCTATTAGTATTTGACCTTGTTTATTTAATGAACATTTATGGATTTACTTCTTTCTTGTGCTACAATATTTTCGTGTAATGAAGTGTCTTGAAATTCTTACCAAAGCAGGATACCATGGGTAACCTCGACACTTAGCCCATACCAGATCAAGTGGTTCTAAAGGGATTAATTCCTCTGAATCACAGCTAGTACTTCGTCTGGCTCTTCCTGTAAGAATATAGAATAAACCAGAATTAAATATAAACAATAATATCAACAGGCAGATTCACAAATCTAAATATAATACCATATATCTGACTACTCATATATATTTTACAACTAAAAGTTTTAACAATACATTTTTTCCATTGTAGACCTGTGGATACATCATGAAAAAAAATATAGCACATTTAAAATGTTTGTTTCATATTTGTTGAAATTTTATTTGTTAATTAGTGGTTAAAAATATAATTGTTCATGCATACATGCTTAAAATCAATACAGTTAAAGGAAAGTTAAAATGGCACAATAATTGTCCATGTATATGAAATAAACAATTTTATATTTAAATACTCCAAATGTCTTCAGTTCCAACCATATCTAAATGACATTCACAAGCTAAATTTAAATTCATTTCAAAATCCAATTCATTTTTAATTCCATCATCTGTAACATGTGATTGATAACTCTTCCCTCCTCTATCACATGTGGGTCAATTTATATAAAAACTGCTATTTCTGGTCTGTTCCATAACTGATATGTATTTAGTAGTTTCCATAACAACATTCTTATTGGTCGATTAACATATTATTAAGAATGTGATTAGACTAGCATTAGGATTTTGAAATGTAACAATAGAAATGGGCTCACAAATCATGCTGGAGTACAGGTGATGGAAGGGGAAAGACCGTAATCAACCACATGTTCCTGCAATGTTTAAATTCAAACATTGAAGTCACTGTGAAATGTGGCAACAAAGTCATGTTAGAAACATCAAAATATGGATACTCTAACTGACAATTTGCTACCTATTCGTACTGCTAAAAACAGCAGTAATTGTGATATACAATACAGAAATAACAAGACAGTATTTTAAACTACATGAATTTTTTTTTCTCAATTTGAATGGACACTACAGCACATGTACATTTACTTCAAAGGCAGTTATTTATAGGAATCAACCCAGGCCTTTCAATAAGGGGTGGTACCAGGTACTTTTACCCACCTAAAATTGGTCTTTGGTACCTTTCATATACATTCATTTTATTTGTTAGTTAAGTATGGTGAGATATCATGCAATATGTGTAAAATTCTCCTACAGCAGGAGAATTGTATTGGTTTTAAGTTCTATTCTATTTCTACAGTATATCAAACCAACCATGTTGCAAGTCTTTTACATGTACCTTATTCTCCTGAACTTAGATACATATTTTAATGAAATAGTATATAAAATCAAACAAATAAATTTAAAATCTTATTATTTATCATCTTTACCAAATAAGGCTCACTCAAAACATTACTGTGTAATTGAAAGTGTGTAGTGGATTTATATGCTATTAATTTCTGAATTTCAAAAATGAAAATAACCATGATCATACTGTTTTCAAAACGAAAGATTTTGGAAGAAAAGAAACTACAATTTGGTAAAAAAATCTGTTTAGGTTATACATTGTATTACAGGGCTCGAAATTACCGGACGCAAAGACGCTAAATGCGTCTGTTTTTTCATATTTGTGTCTGAAAATTGTCATGTGAACGACAAAAAATGCATCTGCATATTTCAGCAAGTGCACAAAAATTGTACCTTTCTACCTTTGTCTTGTTCCGAAATGTGTGTTTTCTGTTTTTAATTTTAGAATAAATTTAAAAACGTAGTCAATTTATATCCTATGCTGCTGGAGGTTACAATTCAACTGGTTTGTCAGTTTCGTAGTTTTGTTCAGGATTGGAAACCAGTGGTTCGGATAACACATGTTCTAATGTTTGACGTACTATCTAATGAAAAGTCTAGAAAATCCCAGAGGTTTTTTGACCTGTTAACCTCGACTCACTGCTGACATATAATATGTCAGCAAAACATACTTTTAAAGTATTTTCCACCAAAAAATAAACATGAAATGAAAGTACAGATGTAGGTCAACCGGCAAACAAACTTAGAAAAATAATAATGAAAAAACCTGTATAATGAAGGTGTCCGTAAATGGACGAGGGAATTGAATGTTGATGTTGGCTTCGAAACAAAAAAGATGAAAGTGGAAAGGACACGGATGTTGCCTTCGGAAGGCTATATATATCATTGGATAAAAGCTCATCGGCAAGTCTGTTAATAAGTGTTATACATTTTTCAATTTTTTTCAGGGGTCGCCTTCCCCTTCCGTGAAAAAGACCCCATATAGAAAAATATTACCCTTTTCCAAGGTATAAAATTAAACCCACAAATGGTTCTGAATACACTAAATTTCACTTTGACTGTCATATTATTTGTTTACCCCTTCAAAACAGATATAGGCTAGTGTCTGGTTAACAGTTGATGGGAAATAAAATAATCATGTACATGTAATAGAATGTAAAACATGGGTTGTTGCATGTTATATTAGTAGCTCCTACACTGACTGTTCTTTCCATTTTTGGGGGTTCAGTAATTTTGTTAGTTGTAACCCCCCTTCCCCCCCCCCCAAAAAAAAATGCTTCTTAAATATTAAATAACACTGCATTTTGCTTGTAACTTTTAAAACTACAAGCAATGTTTTGCTTGTGGTTAAAAAGTTAATTTCTATGCCTGTATTAGTACTTATATTGAAAACAGTATAATCTAAAAATAGACGTAAAAAAATTAAAAGCGTAACCCACAACAACCAATACAAACTCAAGCCAAACAAACCTGAATAAAAAAAAGCATGCCAGAATATGTCTATACCTATCTCATTTCTGCTTTTGTCTTGAATGTCACCTTGAAGATGACTTTCTGATTTTTTCTCTTCTGGTTTGCTCTGCTTTTTATGCCTCAACTGATAGGATGATTTAGCTTCACAATTATCTGTCTCCTTTGTAGAAGAGATTATTATCTTTTGATGAACCATTGGAGTGGGAAATGAAGAAATTTTTGCCACACGGCCTCTTGTTTTTCTGACATTACTTTCTGAGGAACTAACCTCATCAACGATTTTAAAAATATTTTTATTCAAAAGCTTTTTATTTTTCAAAAAGACGTTCTTATCATCCAAAAGAAAAAATTCCACACAGTCTGCTTCACAAGCAAGCTTGACATGCTGGCTGGTTCTATTTGAGCATGCAGGGAAAGTTAAACATTCATGCAAGCGAGATCCATCACCAACTGCATCTGAAGCTGAGGTTATGGTTGTAACAATTAGTATTACATAAAGGAGAAATACATTACATCATATTTTTTTTTTTCAATTTAAAAAAAATCACTGCTTTCAAACGAATTAACAGAAATAACCTGATCAATATTTTCAGAAATAATTTTATAAAAATTGCAACAACAAAAAAAAAAATACCATAAATATTTCTCCTTAAATTTACATGATTTAAAGGATATACATTTGCAAAGCAGTGATTTCCCACATCTAAAGAAAATTTCCAAGTTATTTAAGCGCCCTCTGATTTTTATTTAACTAGCACCAAAAATCGAAATAAATTAGAAATCGACAAATTAAATTTGCACCATTTTACTTTAAAATAGCACCAAAAAAATATAATACAATTTTTTTACACATAATCTTGCACCAATTGGCAGAGAGCACTAAACATGGAGACTTTCTTAATAAGGATCAGCCAGCTTGCTCTTAGAAAATATCAGTTTTAGCTAAATTTTTAAATGAATTATTTTTTGCTGGCATAAATTTCCGATTATTGATATCTTCTGGCTACAGCTGTCTATCACTAGCTTGGGAAAGCACTGCAAGGAGAAAATGAAACAAGGTGCTTGGTTATCAATATACAAGATACATGGTGATTGTGTTAGCATTTATACACACATGTTCACTAAAACTACAGAGTCAAATACACAAGACACTAATAAATTAACATCAAGATTTTCATTAGATGTTTAAAGATTTGGTCAGACAAATAAATATCACATTTAAGTATAATTATCTGGAACAAGAAAGCATTATTTTTTTTAAATATCAAAGGTTTTTTTTTTTCAAAAATAATATTGTATGGTAGCATTATAAGGCATTCCAATTAAAATATAACTGGTTACACAACTGAATATCGAAATAGATACAGTAAGGTTTGTTTTCTTCTCTTTTCTGTTCACATTTCACAGTGCATTCAATAACAAATTGGTTTCAAATTTAAATTTCAGGAATAGTCCATAATTGTGTATTACAAACGATTGATTACATCTAAATCTAAAACCTAACCTTACTGACATCAATGAAAATCTAGATATTAAATTATAGTACCTATATGTATTAATGACATTTTCATGATTAATGTTGTTTACAAGTATCTGATACAGGTTACTTCTTTGTTATATATCATATATATATATAATTTATATTCATGCACATTACAGTAAAATAATAACATTTATTTCATTCTACATCATACATGTCTTGTTTATTATTTCACACAACAATTGATGTTACAAACAAATTTATATAGATTATCATGTAAATATAATTCATATCAAATCGTTAATAATTCCTTACACTTAAAGAAAATGGTGATTTATAACAGTCACTGTTTAAATTGAACAAGAAGATAAAAGTAGACAACAAATAATACCAAGTAAAATTATAAACTTCATATCCATCAACTGTATTTACTTATTAAATAGTAACAAAAATGAGTAGCAATACACGTGTATGTCATATGGTCAACTTCAAATAACAATATCATAGTAATGCAAAAAAACACAGCATAACTAAAAAAGGCAACTCATGATTAAACTAAAGAGGCAATTCAAGATTATAAACTTAATATCAAAATAATAATAACAGCAAATAACGTACTGTAGATATGGACATTTTGGAGAAAAAAATCTCTTTTCTTTTTGATCGAGACAAACATCATAAAAATGAAAATTTATATACATATAGGAATATTCTCCACACACATAATTTTTATTAGATGAAATATTTTAAAATTGTTGATTAAATTTTAAAATCCAAATTACCACAACGGTTACTTCCACATTAAATAAATTTGTGAAGGAAATAGACATATGTTTCTGATATGGCAAGTCTGTGCCTTCACAGCCTAAAGAAATATCCATATTTACAGTATAAATCAAAGCAAGCATACCCACTACATAGTCAAGCATTCAAAATGATATATGGTATATTATTTAAATATATTACAACCAAAGTACATGTAATTCACTGTTAAAACACCCTTGTATTTTTTTAAAGTAGTTTTTAATTCAAGAAAATAGTTGGAATACATGTTTGTTTGATGTAGTTCTTTTGTCTTTTGTTTATTATTCAGTAATTCTAGGTTTTTTTAAAAAATAAATTATGATATCAAATAAATAAATAAATGAATTGGGAAACACTGTTCAGCAGTTCTAGCTGTTGATGATACTGTTTAATTTTTTTTTTTTTTTAATGATATCAAATAAATAAATGATTTGGGAAAACACCTATGCGTTCCATTTCCCAGAAATTAAGAAAATCTGGTTCAATAAAAATATGAGTGATGATACAGAAGATAGCCGTCACACTCCTGGTGAAAATAACCAAAAATTCTCTTACCATATTTAGCTGAACTGGGAGAATTTGATCCATCACTTTCTGTACCACCATCTTCTGACAACTTTGGCAAGCCATTTGAATTATGATCTATCCATGTACAAACAAAAATAAAGCAGGCATCAAGCATCAATCAGGCAACAATCGAAATAAATGATTCTTCAACTTCAAAAACATATAAAAAAAATTGTTGTGTCTTATATTTTTATCATAATAAAATGAAGATCATTAAATTTGTGATCAATTTCATTGTTTCACTACTTACATCACTACAAATGTACTAGATCAAAAATGGTTTTTTCAAGAGGAAAAAAATAATATGCATTTAACGATTCATCATTTTACCCTGATAAAACAATTTCATTAGATTTGTAATCAATTTCATCGTATCACTACAAATGTTGTGCTTTTTTCTAGACTGAAAATGTTTTATTTCAGGGGGAAAATAATATGCAGTCAATGATTCATCATTTTGTGAACTAATAAAGCATTAAAATATTTTCATTGTTTGATTTCAATGTTTTAAAGAACAGACAAGCCCAAATATATTGTAAAAGTAGTTGAAAACACTTTTATTCTTTTTTCATTCATATTCTAAGATTCTATTAAATTGTTTTATGTTTACTGACATGCACAGCAGCTATTCTTTCTGGATGAAATTAGCAAGTCACAAGATTGTCATCTTAATTCATACCAAGAATTTCTATTTTATAAATATTTTTTTGGGTATGCAGTTCTCACGATGAGCACCGGTCCTGCGGCACCAGACCCGTAAAGCCTTGTTTGAACCAGTAAATTTTTCAGGTTTAATTTAGAACAATATAAAAATAATTCAAGAATTTGATTCGGACCAGTAAATTCAAATTTTCATTTAGAGGACAGGTATGCTATGTTGAATTGTGAAATTACACCTGGTAAACATTATTCTGTTTATTAATTTAAATATTTGATTTATATCCAAATGCAATAGCCTTTTAAATATCTTTCTTTGAAGTTGAAGTTTCATTAGATGTCAACAACAAAAGCAAGCAAAAATTAAAGTGTTCAAAAAGCTAGCCAAACAAAATAACAGCTTTGTGCATTATTTTATAAGGGCTTTTCCAGGAAAAAATACCTGGGGGGGGGGGGTCGTTTTTTACACCGTTTAACGAACAACACAGTGACACGACTTGCCGGCAAGTAGGTCTATTTTAATATACCGAAATGGTAAAAATACCGACAACCGCAATTAATTAAATAGAAATTTGACAACAACCCCCAGAAAAGAAATACGTTTTACTCCCCCCACCTAGATAAAAAAAAAATCAATGGCGTTCCTACCCTACCGGGTATTTTTTCCTGGAAAAGCCCTAAGCTAAATACCTCTGTATACAAATAGTGCTTTCAATTATAAACTTTATATGGATATGTATAAACAATATTTGACCATTTTTGTACAATATTAATATTTATATGGAAATTAAAATCATTGTACTGTACCAAATATTAATTTGTCTGGTTTTTGTTTTCAGACATATAAAGAATAGTGCCTTTAACATACAGAGATGAAAGTTTTCACTGGTCAAAAAAAGAGGAAACTCCATATATAATTCCCCAAATCTCTATTTTCTAGCTGTTTGAACTAGGTTCAACACATTTCATTTCCAAATATTTTGCTCCAATAATAGGAAATCCACCGATCAGAGGAAACCTTTCATCTCTGAACATAACAATCATTTCTTTTAACAAGATAAATATTCCTACATCAGGGCTCCCCACACATAGTAAAAACAGGGTGACTTGACTTCTCTCCATCTTGACTTAAGGACGAAGTGAGGGAAAATCTGGGAGACTTCCGAAAATTTATCAAAATTTTAACGTTTCTTTCCCCACTACCGCATGTTCCCCTACCTTTCACAAAAACAAACCCTGTATGGGTCACATTTCAGGAACATGGGAACTCCTTTTATGTGAATATTGAAGAAAAAGTATGGTTATTGGTGAAAAAAATACGGACTTGAAAAGGCTGACAGGGCGATTAAAACTTCGCTTTTTGACAGAAATTGGGCGATTTCATTGAAACCAAGGAGAAGTCGCCCACTTCGCCTGGTTTGGTGAGCCCTGCCTACATAATTTAATGAATACCTTTGTTTTATGCCCGAATTATCTAGAGTTAAAATATTAATTGAATACTTTGTTTCTAAAATTTACAAAAACCAATTTTAAAAATAAAACCTTGATTTCAGAAACTCAATAAATATTTGGTACAATTAATTTTTTTTAAACCATAATACATTTTCAGGCCCTAGTCACCATACACAATGCTTTACAGTTAATGGCTGACAAACTTGTGTTTGTTGTCTTACCTGAACGACTATTACTACTAGAAGAGCCACTAGAACTTTCTGATAATGAATCGTCACTTGAACTGATCACAGATGAACTTTCTGATTCCGATGAACTTCTTAAATTATCTGGTCCTCTATATCTCATGAAACTATCTTTTTTAGTTAAGTCTGGAGGATCAGCAAATGTAGATTGTAAAGGTTCTACTACAGAACTAGTCCTTTTTGGCGGAGAAGGACGCAATTCACGATCGGGAGAAACAATAGCACTAGCGGACCTCTTTCTTGCTGCAGGGCTGCCTGGACCTCCCCTTAATCTGGGAGACATCACATTCATTGGTTCTAACACTGGAGGCTGTGGGGAATCATTTTGTTCACTATGTACAGTCTTGGATTTCGGTGGCCTACCCGGTTTCCTTACTGAAGGTGTGCTTGTAGGTGGGGTGTTTGGTGTGGTTGATACAGGACTAGAACACCTTGAATTGTTTTTTGAATTGAATCCTTTTTTGCTGAATAGCACCTTAGTACGTCTATTTACACCAACAGAAGGTAAAGTTAATGAAGAACCACTTTCCTCTGTTTTTGTTGAAGATGTAGATGATTCGGTTGTCCGAGAACTATCAGATGAACGCCTCTTTTCTATAATGCAAAATTATTCAGATTAATAATATGAAAGCATTATATGGGGTACTTTATGACTTGTTAAATATCTCAACTTAAAAAGTTAACCTGCAGTATTAATTTACAAAAAAAGAAAGTGAAACTAGAAATATTGGTCAAAATGTAATTGAGTTGCTGCAAATGGTATTAAATAGACCATATCTTTATTTATGTTACCATGGACACTTATACAAATAGAACATCAACTAAAAAGTTAATACAAGAAAAATAAGGTCATTGTAGTCTTAATTCACACTGTCTTCTATAAATGTAAATATTTTAGATTCTACAAAGAAAACAAGAAGTTGATGAATTAGCCTAAGTATTATTTTTGGTTTTCATTTTCTCTAGGGTGCTGACATTCAGCAAATTGATACTTGCATGTAAAACTCAAGATGTTTAAAGGAAAACTCCAGTCAGTTGAACAATTGTTATAATTCAATACATTGTAACTTTTTATTCGTAAATAACTAATTATTAAACAAAAAACACCTTTATTAACATTAATATACCCAATTAGAAATATGAATATTTGGAATTTCCTGTCGTAGTGCAAGCGGCCATGACACCTCTTCATGTGACGTCACGGATACGGATAATGTTAGTTGAATAAATAATGTATCTGACTCTTCCAAACACAGAGCCCTTTTGGTTATGTTTTAATATCAGATCAACTGCAATACAATGTTAACAATTTGTATATCGTCCTAATTTTTCTCTTAATATTCCCATCCCATGTTACTTTTTCATAAAACAAACGAGTTTATTTGTATTTTGGGGGGGGGGGGGGGTATCTACGTATAATTCCATGTTTTACATGATTGGCCGTAGGTTAAATAACTGTCACTTTTAACTCGTTTTATGCGTACACATCATCGTCACATGCTTTTTTTCTTTTTTGTCGCCAATGCTGCCATACTTTCCCATGTTTTTTGTGGTCACTCAGGGTATTCAATAAGATTGTATTAAACAGGCTGAATTGAAATTTGAAGCGGCTACATGATAAAAGGGGGGGGGGAGGGGTACGGGAAAATTTGTTTCACTTACATTCAAAATGGTGCATTCTGAGGCATTTTAAGGTAGTTTACAAGTGCATGTAAAAGAAGGTTTCATAGAAATGATTTATTTTTTATTTTTAGCAAGCAATAAGACCATTTCAAGATGACCGTGGAGCTATTATTTTCTGGCGAGAATGGAGTAGAAAAGTTCATTTTTGTTTGCTTGTTCCTGACGTCATTCAGTGGGAAAGCGTGTGTTTCCCCTTCATCCAGTCCACTGGAAAATAACAGCTAGCAGTTGTTGTGAAAGGGTCTAGATATCCCAATTAGTCATATAGGTTATATATGTATATACATAAAATAAAATAATAATAAAAGCGTTAATTACTTGATAATGGCACTTCAAACTTTTCCATTTGCGTATCTCATGAGTTATCCATCGATAACATAATTATCTTTTCGATGTGTCTCTAGATTTTTCAATTGAAATATCTCTATCATTTAAACGTTTAATCGAACATCAAATGATAATAAGCTAAGCGTAGAATTGACACAGATCAATGATAAATTCGGATAAATTTGTTTCATTCCCCCAGTATTAGACAACCCCTGACAAATGCATTGCTATTGATCCTGAAATGCATTGTTTTTTGTATAATTGTGGATTTTAAAAATCTTTAAGATGAAAGAGTGAATAAATATTGTATATTTCTTTTATTTAATGAAAAAATATTTTAGTTTCTAACAGTCGAACCGTCGATTTCACTCGTTTGAAGCGGCGACATACCGCCTGGTTCCAGCCCTTATTGAAATCCCTGGTCACTGGACTAAGTGGTCAATGTGTTGACAAGGGTAGTCCTGATCGGTAATTACAAAAAAAATCTTCTCACACTTTCCCTTTTTGTTAGTGCAATAAAAGGCTTGACATGAAGTCATATAGATTTTGTAAATATCAAAAGATAAATATACGACGCTATTTTACGATGTACTTAATTTTTAATGATAAAATTGCAACTGATCAATGCTAATATAATATATGATACCGCTATTGTGACGTCATGGCTCTTTCGGAAGAGCTTTAATTGCAGGTATAATCCGAGAATGGATTATGCCTTTTTTCTCCTCGCATTGAAGAGTTCTGAAAAATGGCGATCCCCATTATTTGGTGCTACATGCAACTTCAATAACCAAATTCTACCTTACGGTATACTATTTTTAACATTCATTAACACAAATGTCTTTTATTTAATGTCATTTAAATTTTCATGCTAACTTGTCAATACCATGGCGTTTTCCTTTAAGATACTTTTCTTCTTATAGTCATTTATCTAAATGAGTATAGATAGTCTAGTAATAATTAAATCATACTTTTTTCCATTTGCTGTTGAACATAAAACAACCAACAATCAATCATACTTTTTTCAAGTTGGGGGATAAACAAGAAATTCTTAGCAGTCAGCAATTGTAGAATCTATGAAATCTTCAAAAACAATGTCAATTAACCTTCAACATTGGAAAAGGTTTAAAAGAACTATTGTTTGCATATGACAGATCAGACTAATAGTTACCCAAATGTCTTGGTAGAGGAGGTTCAGATTCTGATTCGCTTCTGCTGTGACTAGGTTTTCTTCCCCTTCCCCGTCCTCTCCCTCTTCCCCTCCCTGGTGTTCCTTTGCCTACTGGAGTTTTCTCTGGGTTAGAGGTCGAGGAAGTTCTATGATGACGAGATAAAGGAGTTGAAGTCAGAGTATCCTCAGCTACAGAATCATTATCTGTTCCTGAAAATTTTGAAGAGTAAAATTAAAAACCAATTTTCAACTAAGTCAGAAAACAGTACATTGTTATGGTTAATCCAGAGAAAACTGAACAAAGATCTTTTCATTTCTTATTCTTTTAAAGGATTTTTGATTAATTTTCTCGATGGGAGTTTAACACATGGTATAATTGATTTGATTCTACGTTCATTTATAACATTGTTATTCCAATCACACCCGACAATTCAACATCAGTGTATTCAATTCAACATAAATATATTTTTATTGGTTGTGATATTTATAATTATACTAAATTTATTTGTATTCATTTCTCTCTTTTCTTTTTTTAGATTGCTGTTTCATTACCTTTGTGTGATTATGTATTGGAAAATAATAATAAAAACACAACAAAACATGCATATTGTGAAATAAGACTTTATTTACCGATTTCTATACAGGAATTATGTGATTAAGTTTGTCAGTTAGGCAAAAAAAAAAAAATATGTGTGTTTACGGTCACCCGACCCACCCTATTTTTCAGCCGCCAACCCTAACCTTTTTTACCGGCAATTATTCGACATCAATTTTTACACAGAATTCGGATAACCATTTTTGTTGTTTAATCAGCAGCAATGTTTTATTTATTCAACCGCTAGCTTTTTGTCGAAATTGAGAGCAAAGAAGGTAGAAAAACTGTGTAACTCGTCATAAAACAGTTTCAACAAATGATGGTTTACTGGAAATTTCATAAATGAAATACCGGAATCGGATTCCGGAAACGACTATTTCCGGTTTTGCCGATAGTTAAAAAAAAAAAAAAAAAAAAAAATTAATACCGACCGACCGACCCTAGATTTTTTTGACATGTGACAGTAAATACACATATATTTTTTTTGGCCTTACTTACAACAGGTTAGTGGTTTTCTCCATATACTCCTGTTTCCTTCATCAATAAAACTGACTGCCACGATATAACTGAAAACTTGTTGAAAGTAGCTTTAAATAACATAAACCTACACAGGATATTACTACACTTGTTCAAAACTGAATAAAATTTGTATCAGCAAAACCAAGATAACAATTTCTGTTAAAATAGTCAGCATTGAATAAATATCACACCCCTTACAGTAAGCCTTTTTAAAATTGCTATTAATCAAACCTGTGTCTGCACTATCTTCAATATCACTTGTTTTCTGTCCCTTCTGAAGAGCCAGTTTCCTTCTTACTCGTATTATCTCTTTCTTTATTCTCTTCACCAATTTGGATTGTTTACCTAAAAATTAAAGGATAAATAAAGTACTTGGACAAAAATAAACTTAACTAGGAAGAACTGTTTTAGATACCTAAAACTTATGTCTCCCCTTAATGTGGCCATCTGTACAACAATAAGTTACACATTATGAGTTGAATGATACTATTTAAAAAACAATTATTTGACCTTCAGGTCAAAGTCCCAAAGGTAATTACGGTACGTGACACACCGCCTTATGGTCATGCACCCACATACCAAATATCATTGACCTATCTCGAAAGACAAAAATGTTATGGCCCGGACAAGAAAATACTATTTAAAAAACAATTATTTGACCTTGAGGTCAAAGGTCAAGGTCATATGAAGGTCATTACCGTATGTAACACACCGCCTTATGGTCATGCACCCACATACCAAATATAATTGACCTATCTGGAAAGACAAAAAAGTTATGGTCCGGACAAACTTCGCTGAGAAGAAGCAGAAGCCGAAGAAAAATCAGACTAAAACTAGAAAAGAAGTATGCCCCCACACTTGATAATTATGTACAAAGTTGTTTTGTTAGCAGTGATGTCGTTGTAGCTCCAAAACTGTAGGAGGAGATAGCCAGACAAACCATGTATCTATATCTGGACGGACGAACAAAATGACTAAGTCAAACTACCTGTCATTTTGAGAATATTTGATGAAAATCAAAATCCTGTGGAAATGCACACCTCCATTATGTGTATAAATATCCTACAAAATATTAAAGCTGTAGCTCCAAAACTGTGGGAGGAGATAGCCGGATAAACCATGTATCTATATCCGACGGACAGGGTAAATTAAATGCCCCCCCCCCCCCGACTCTTCGTTGCGGGGGCATAACAATGTCTCCCTTCGTTCGATGGGGAGACATAATAATACAGGAGAGTGTAAAAGCAGATTTCTTTTATAAATAGTCATAATTAAAAAATGATTATAGTGTGTGGATGGATTGGCTTTATGTGACTTTTGCTTGGAAAGGTATCGCTAGAATCCCTTATTATGTGCACATTATCATATAGTTAAAAGGATCGGGTCAAATAGAACCAAATTTATTGTGAAAAGACATTGTGTCTACAGACAAAACCGCAGTTGTATAAAAAAGAAAATCCATTTTTTTCCAAGTGACCAAATCATATCATTTCATAATTTTTCTCCTTTGGACTTTCACTCTTTAGACATCCTGTCTTTTGTTTAAATGTAACAAAGTTTACAGCATGGTGACTTTTAAGTCAAGATTAATGAAATTATAATGTAAAAATCGAGAAAGCATCAGAGATGCAACAGCCGAGTTGCGAGTCAAATTCATCTGGTCAAACTGGATTCCTGTTTTCAAGATTTATCAATGTTATGTGCCAAGTATCAATCTTCTGGCATTGCTGGTTCACAAGAAGAAGATTTTTAAATATTAAAATAATTAATCATTTTAGGCCCCCTCTTGGGCCCCAGACATACCGAACATAACTTTGGAAGAGGATCATGCAAGGAACATTTGGGCAAAGTTTGGTTAAAATTGACAAAATGGTTTCAGAGATATGTGTAATTCTCCAAAAAACTTCCGGTAGAGGATGGGGATGACCCCGTGCCGCAACTCTTGGGGCATTTAATTTGTCTATTCACCATGATCATAAATATATATGGTTTAGGGGTGGGGATTTCAACCATTAAAAAGTTCACTTCAGGTATGGGGTGGGGTATGACCCCCCTCCCCGGGGCCAAAATTTATGTTGATCAGCCAAAAACTAAGAGCGCTATCCCGTTAACGAAGATAATTCTCAAAATATGTACTTTTTCTATAAAAAACCATGATTTTACAAGAAAAAAACAATAGATTAATCTGAATTTCGAACTCGCTCTAAATAATAGTGTAATAATGCTTCCTACCAAAAATTACGTTGATCGGTCAAAAACTAAGAGCGCTATCGCGTTAAATGAAGATAATTCTCAAAATATGTACCTTTTCTATAAAAAAAAAACCATGATTTTACAAGAAAAAAACAATAGATTAATCTGAATTTCGAACTCGCTCTAAATAATAGTGTAATAATGCTTCCTACCAAAAATTATGTTGATCAGCCAAAAACTAAGGGCGCTATCGTGTTAACGAAGATAGGCTAACATACGCCCGCCCGCCTTTCGCCAAAACATAAGCCGACTGCAACTTTGTTGCAACTCGGCTAAAAATTCATTTAGCAAGATTCATTTGCATTTTTTGACATACCCTTCCTGTTGCTATTTGCTGCATCCATGTTGTCTAACAGAATTCTCAACTGTTCTTCTGGTGGCAAGGCTTGCTTTCTTTTATCTAAAAATTCATCAACTGAAAAAAAGAACATCACATAATTGGTTGTGTATAGTGTACATCGGCGTTCAATTTTTCAAATTTTTAGAGCCCTGCTAATGTGTGGAAAAACTATGATCCTCAACATTGACATGCAATATAACTGGTTCAGTACAACATTTCTAAGGCTAGTGCTTCAATAAAGATTTGGAATCCAACTGTCTTTGAGAGAATCATTTTACTGGTATTTAAAGCTATTTATTGAATTATATACATAATTTATCTTTGAGTTGTTGTTTGATATGTACATTATCAATTGCTAAGGGCTTTTCCAGAAAAAAATACCCGGTAGTGTCGGAACGGCATTGATTTTTTTCTGTAAAACGTATTTCTTTTCTGGGGGTTGTTGTCAAATTTCTATTTAATTAATCGCAGTTGTCGGTATTTTTACCATTTCGGTATATTAAAATAGATCTACTTGCCGGCAAGTCGTGTCACTGTGTTGTTCGTTAAACGGTGTATAATATTTGTTTGTTTGTTCCGCGATTTCGCTTCTTTTGCGTGATTTTTAAGCCAAATTGTCTCCCTTTATCTTCCGAATGATATGCTATGTAAAAGATGGAGAAATACGAATGATGAACTGGTACCTGGTTCTTTTATTTTCGTTCCTGGGTTCCGAGATAAAAAGTACCAGTTGAAAACAAAACGTGGTCAAATGGCACGATTTCTCAAAAAGTATTGATCCAAAAATAATAAACTATACATATTATTAATTCTTGAGATATAAGCTTTAAAATGGTGTAACATTTATTTGACAGACATTTGATTTAAAAGAGTTATACGTGATCAAAACAAATATTTTGATACAAATTATCGTCATTTCCGCCATTGAAAAATACTGTCCTGCCACGATTTAGGGTATCAAATGTCAATATTTTTTAAAAAACTGTATATCAAATTAAAGCCTTTAATCTCTCCTTTATTATGGAATTTACATCATGAAAATATCTCATTACGTTCAAAAGTTATACCAATAAACGTACTGAAAATACCTGTCCTGGTTTTCCGCCATTGAAAAATACTCTCCTGCCACGATTTAGAGTATCAAATGTCAATATTTTTTTAAAAACGTTATATCAAATTAAAACCTTTAATATCTTCTTTATTATGGAATTTACATCATGAAAATATCTCATTCCGTTCAAAAGTTATACCTATAAACGTACTGGAAAATACCTGTCCTGGTTTTAAACCCTCCCCCTCAAAAATAGATAAACAACACACTTTATAGGTCACACTTGTACTTGCATTACTGCCATTTAACAGTATTACAGATTTGATCAGTCTGTTTCAAATTTAATTTCTATTTTCTAGGTGGGAGTCATTTTAAGTATTTATATTTATGTGGTGGTACCCCAAAAATAATTAAAATTCTGGTGGTAGTACCCCAAATTATTGACGGAGTTCCGACCCCTCAGGTATTTTTTCCTGGAAAAGCCCTAACTGATATATTCTCCTGGACAGGTGATGACTCGGATATGGAAATGGAATCATTTTCCTTAAGTGAGTGTTTTTTAACGCCAACTCAGCAATTTTTTAGTTATATCATGGCAATAACAAGCTAAGATTCAATAAGATGATGATGATGATGTCAGCTTTGTACTAGACCAACACCCTTAGTTGGATTTTGTTATAGTGCTAGCTCACTGAAATAACAGTCTGCGGATAGACATGTCACCCCATTATGACACATTATCCTGATGCTGAACCAACCAGTCTTTGCTCTTTCTCCTTAATGCTGCGTGCTCAGCGGAAAAGCAACAAATACCAATTTAATGGACTTTCGTTTGACCCGATCAGGACTCTGACCCACGATCTACCGCAATCGAGGCAGACATGCTAACCATTACACCACCGATGAATTTTTTTCTTAAGTACTTAACTTACTGTCTTCCAATATAACAGGTGAGCCTATTGGATCAGGCTCTCTCTCTAAATGTAACCCTGTATCAGGATCATAACCAACACGTTCTACCATTCTTCTTGCTGCTCTTATCACAGTTCCACCCTAAAATAAATAATTAATACCATAGATACTACATTCAACAGGCTCAGCTCTAGGAGAGCGATAAAGCAAGATTAAAACAACAGATAACTCAACTTTGCTATACAAAATGACAAACAATTGCATATATTTATATCACTGAGCACATTCTGATCATTAAAAAATTATTTTGTTGGATTTTTACCTAATTCTATATAAATTTTACATTTTTGATACATGCACAATTCTCCTTTAAATGAGCAAAAACAATCTTTAAAATGAGTTAGTATAATAAAACAATAAGTTATTTAAGAAGATATATCAGTGTAGTGAAATCTTTCTAAACCAAACCTCCTTGGGATGAACTGCTGCTTTCGGAGTAGACAGATGTTTGGTTTAGGTCAAAAATAAAAATAGGTTTGTTTGCTGTTGGCCGACCGACCCTCCAAAATTGAGGCTGCCCCAATTTTTTTTTATTGCAGTTGTGACAACAACAAAAATTTTCGTTTTGCATTTACGGTAAATCCGGATTTGTACTTTTCCGGTTTGATCCGTATTTTATTGTAACCGGAACTTGTTCTAGATTCTCGGAAGTACTTGTATATTCAGTCCAATTATCAGGTAAAAGTATTGAAATGATCCGAATAAATCGCTAAATATAGTATTTATGAGATGTCAGAGCTATAATGCTTTTGAATCCTAAAATTCTTCCATGGAAAATTAATTAAAAATAAGTGGCTAAAGTTTATATTAAAAAATATTGCTCAAAACATTGGTAGACTTTTGTGTTAATAAAAAAATTGCATTCTTTTATATTTATGTTATATATTCGCAGTTTGAAAACAATTTATATAGAAGCCTTAAAGATGGGCAAGTTTTTAAAATGAATCAAAAGCTTAAAATCTGATTTTTTTGTTAGAGTTGATATCAAATAACATGTATAATAGAAAAGCTTTGGCCATGAAAGATTTGTGACAATTTAATAATTTATTTAATTTCAGTCATTTTTGGAGATTTTATAAATGTAAAAGGACTATACTAAGTGAGGTCCATATAATTTTAACAGTGTAATTCTTGATAGGCTTTGTATGGATGAATACATTTACATGGCACCAATTTCTTAAAATCCTGATAATTGATATCTGATATTTTTATTTGTTGACAAGTTCTAGTTTTATATTTATAATTTATGTCTACAAAGAATTGTTGTTTTCTGTTTTAAGTTCTGTTTTATTAAAATGTCCAACATATTGATTTAGTTCTTCTTTTATAAAGAAATTCTTTACTGTGAAAACATCCATGACAGTCAGTCTTCACATATTAAACACTTTGATATATAAGACACCTAAAATGTAAAACCTACAAATTAAAGAATAAATAAAAACAAAGCCATAAAGTGATAACTTCTTTGAATTGTAATAGAAACACTGAAAACTGTGATTTCATGAATCATAACACAGTTTCGACATACATTTAATATTATATGCATATTTTTTCTCCAAAAAAAAAAAGCCTACCTTCCTACCCTCCCCTTCTAAATATGGGTAGGCCAACAACAAACAAAGATATTTTTAAGTCTGGCCTCATACAGATTAAATTCAAAATGTATTTCCTACATTGGGACTATATTTAAAATTCAATTTATACCAGATTCTGGTTTCTGTGAGGTTTAGACAGGTTTCACTGTAAAAGACTGTTAAATAAATTTCTCACCTGATCTCGTAACTTCACAGCAGAACGGTAAAAAACTGTGTCTTTGGCATTATATGTACAGCAATTCTTAATGATCATCTCAAAATCTTTCTCAAACTGATCCATGGTCTTATAATTATGACTGTCAATATTCTTTCTCATCGTCAAAAAGTCCATTGGCTTTTCAATATAGTTCAGATAATCTGGAACCTGTTATGAAAATCATATCAAATACCATTTCTTTATGTAAAATAGATATAAAAATATATTACGAATTTAGTTTGTTACACATATTTTCATTGGTTCTTCAACCCTGAATGTCAGCATATATTCGGAAAACAGACGGGGTATATATTTCAGTCCCCAAAAACGATTAAAACATGTAAGACAAAACATTACGCTTCACTGAATCAATGGTATAATACGGAATAATAAATGTATTTTTACCAAATTAAATGCTGTTTTTATACTCAAAACGGCTGCATGAACAAAAAAATATTACAACGGCTAATTCCGTCACAAATACCTGATCGATTCAGCAAACTCCTATGTTCCACGGCTGTACCATAACAAATAAACAAAACGTTGAGCCTTGAAAATTATCGACGTCATGGGGCCACACCAAGGTTTTATTTTGTGATATATTAATGTTATATTTATAAAGTTTATAAAATTTACTACATATGAAACTGTATTGATTTAGAAATTTAGTACAGTATTTTCCTTCATGAGACACTATACATGAAATATGACGCAACACATATTTTGACGTCATTGAAGAATGACGTCAAAGGTACGGAAACGGACATCTAGAGATACGAAAAATGAAAATAAAAGAGGCAAATTTATTTAATACAGTTGGATGTTGTATTTATAAAAAACAATGGTTAAATTCGTAATATATCTGTTATTCAGCTATCAGACAGGGTATATAATGTGACATTCCCGGCTTATGATATATATTCCCTTCGGCTGCGCCTCAGGGAATATAGATCCTAAGCTGGGAATGTCACATTATATACCCTGTCTGATAGCTGAATAACATAACATCTTGTTTTGCTTAGCTCAAACTGAATATGTACTGTACACATTTCAATAATTAATTTTCACAATAAAAATAGTAAGTAGTCATGATATCATGAGAAATAAACTCTGCAAAGTCATTAATCTTGTGAAAAGTTTTTTGTTGATTTAAAAAAAATCTCTCCAATAAATGGTATATTTATATAATAAATGTGGAGGGCAATATCAGGATATACAGACTGCCCAAGGGTCGTAATACGGACCAGTGGAAAGGATATTGCCCCAGCCGGAGGCAAGGGAAATATCAGTTTCACTGTCCGTACCACAACCCAAGGGCAGTCTGTATACAGGGCTCTCACTACTTTCAAATTAGAGGGAGAAGTGACTTCTCTTTCAGGGAGCTCACAGGGAGAAGTGGGGAGACTTCTGGGAGAAGTTAATTGCGATTAATCGAAACATTCTTTCGCGAACCCTCTGAAGTTACCCTGCCCAAATTTAGTAATTTATAGTTAAAAAGCTGTCTGAACTGATTTGTTCTGGGTTTTTTTTATTCATAACTACCTTAAGGACATCTATTCAATGTCACATTTTTATTTCTCTCTACCTTGACTATTGGAGTCTTGCATACCAGTGGCAGTGATTTTTTTATATGTACCCCCCCCCCCCCCCCCCCCCTTTTCCTTTTGAAATATTACTGTGCTGTGATCCAATACCACACAAATTGTAATAACTCGTATTTGTGTAATCTTCAGTAGAAGAACGATGTCTCTGTCAATTTGTTCAATGGTCCAACTATATATAGCTAGGCCTAGGGAATGAATATATAGCACAAACGTGAATTGCCACTGTAATTATTATTTGCCAGACCTCAAATCAGATTGCAACAATGCCGTCAATGGAGGAAAGCTACTGTAGTTCAAAGTCTATTTTTTAATTGGATATGCATTAATGTTTACACATGTCTGGATGTAAATAAACAGTTCAATAGATCGTAAAATTAACCCGGTGTCGAGTATAAAATACCAATGCGGGTGGATAAATATCTGCGACGTCCCCGTGCATTTCAACGAATTTTGAATTGCCAATATTCGTATATATGAAGATATTTGATATGAGAACTATGATTTTAGGTCACAGAAATGAGAAAAAAATAAATCAAAAGTTTGTTTTGTTGAAAGTAGCTTCGGACAAAAAGTTTGGTCAACATTTCCCGTAGCACAGTACCGCATTGCGTCCCCTTTCCAAAATGGTACAATTGTTGTTTGTTTACGAAAACCAAATACAAATAGTTTTATTTTATATATAAACATAAGCTCTAATGAACGAAATTAAAGTTTCTATAAACTGTAATGGATTACTTTCCAAGAAAATCACTTTCAAAATACTTAACGGATACGATAGATTTCAATAAACACGTGCACGATATCGACATTTTCATAAACGACAAGTGGAGAAAATATGTGGGCGGCGACATAGGGCGACTCTTCAAAATTACAAGGCGACTTGAACTTCGCTTTTGACCAACGAGAAAGCGAAGTCAACCTTCACAAGGCGACTTCCTCGCCCTCCAACGTGAGCCCTGTGTATATCCTGATATTGCCCTCCATATCAGAAACTATTGTGTTTATTGCATTGAAAACCAGAATCTGACACACACACACACACAATATAAATGCACAGAAATTTTTATGGTATCAAGAAACTAAATAGGAAATGCAATTTTAGGAATAAATAATACCTTACAGACAATGAACATTTTTTAATGTACAGTTGACTCTCATTGTCTCGAATTCGGTTGACTCGAATTTCCGGTTGAGTCGAATTTTTATCGAAGTCCCGAACTTCATTGTGTATAAATATATATAATTTGACTCCTGTTGAGTCGAATTCGGATGAGTCGAAATTTCGGTTGTCTCGAATAAAAGTTTTGGTCCTGAGATGTAGAAAGCCATATTATTTACATTCGTTAAGTCGAATTTACCTGTCAAAACATGTGTATTACCTTGGGATTAAAATCGGATTACAGGTGAAACATCTGGTCATTGTATTTGACATTTTTACCTTAGGCTATTTCACATGTTTATTTCACAATCTGTCAAATTAATTAGTGATAATATTTGAATTGGCTTGGTATTATGACACAGGTTAGATGTGTACAATCAAAAATTATCGATTCATAATAAGTGCGCTTGGGTCGGCATACATCAATGATTATGAAAAGTACACAAAGGAAGCGTTTTATCTATTGAATTATTTGTCGGAAATCAATTTCGATTAAAGAAGAATAGTTTTCTTCTACACTTTATTGAATAATAAAAACACACCATTTATTGTAAATAAACAGTATTGCATAAAGAAAAATACGTCATGATGGGTGAAGTTTAATGACAATGCAACAGGTGAAAAACATAAACAAAACAGATAAACATATTCATTCACACAAAAAAAGATATCTAGAAGTTATCAGTCGTTTCACAAGAATCAAAGAATTTAACGGAGAGAAAAAAACAGCAACAAAAACATCGAATATGTTTAAAATCGTTCCGAGAATAGGGACATGCGATGCTGGTTTTAGCTCTTCAAAATTTCGCTCGAGTTATCTCCCTTTCGTTGTTAAACAAACCACACTTCCGGTATCTTCGTAGCTCCTCTTGAGTCGAACTACGGTTGACTCGAATTTTTTCCATGGTCCCATCGAATTCGAGATAACGAGAGTCAACTGTACTTTTAATCAGAATCATTGAAGGTGTTTTAAAGTTTCTATATAGTTTCAATTCCGTCTTGGGATTTCCTATGTGTTATCAACTTTGTTATTACCTTATTTGAATTGACTACAGTAAACGTTTCAATGGTGTTAATTTTATAAAGAGAAATAAATGAGATTATGAGTAACATTGTAATTTATTAACATGTTAACAAATAATTTGAACATTGAAGAAAACAAGTAATGTTACATTTTGTTTGTTGTCGGTTGGTTCACGTAGAAATTGAACACTCCGATTTATCTAAGGGACATAACTCTAAAATCATGCCAATTGTGGCATAGACTGGTAGCACCAGTCTATACACGGTTTATGGACCGGTCTATATCAGCATCCCAGTCTGTATTGCGAAATAGTGAAGGTCACATGGAGAGTGTTAAACCAATTAAATCTATGCTTTTTATTCTGATATGCAATAACACTTTTTACATGCTAGACTACTGAGGTATACATGTATGCAATATGCCAAACACATTTCACTATATTCAAACACAATACTTTAAACTAAAATGCAATTAGTCCTTCCATCAAAAACAAAGGAAAAGTACTTGAAGCAAAGCAACCATATTTGTTTGTCAACATTATATGTTTAATCAACAATTTATGAAATAATTTTTTTTATGGAGATAAAAAAAACTGCAATATCTCCATCATTTATTATTACCTCTTCAAGAGAAACCGGTTCAGAGAAGAAGCCTGAGTTATCCAAGTCTTGGATTTGTTCTAATGTATGTCTCAACAGTACTGCAAATGGTTGAAGTTGCATCTCCATAGCTTGGTGTTGTACTTTAAGCTAAAAAAAAAAAAAAAATTCAAAAACTTAATACAAGAAGGAAGGTGATAAGATAATGAAAATCTTAATAAGTTTCTTATATATTTAAAGGATATGATATATACTGACAAAATATACTTCATTTTTGTTAATTCATTAGACTTATACTTATTGTGTGAAAAATATTTGCCAGCAAGGTTAATGAAAAATAATTACTATTATTTGAAAACGCGATGAACTTTGGTACTATGCTTGGTAAGAAGTGTTTCCAATATAAATTTACATCATTTAGATGTTTATTAACTTAACCATTTTGCCATAAATCTTTAACTGAAGGTAAACAGGTACAGCATATGGTTTAAAATACTGAACGGGAGAGCTATGGTCACGTAAAAGAATTTTTATTCAACTATACTTAGACCTCAAAGACCAATCTTCATATCACAATGATGCTTCAAGTGACCATGGGGGCATTCTTTTGTAAAGGCTTGAATCTTCATATCACAATGATGCTTCAAGTGAAATACAACTGAATTTTCCTTGCATAATATCCTCTTGTTGAGATAAACAAAATAATCCTTAAAAACATCTTTTAATTCTATAGGTTATTGCACAAATATTGGTGTATATTGTTAAAATCAGAATATTATATTGTAATTAATATTCTGGGAAGGACAATATCCATCAATATTTGTCCAATTAACCTTTATGTTTATATAAGAACTATCAAAATGATAAGCCCCATGACAACATGATTTAATGTGATATAGGTTACATTCTACATATCACACAGCTATACAATAATGGGTACATTACTTCAGAAAGAATTTTACCTGTTCTCTTTTCAGTTTCTCTCTCTTTCTGATCAACTCCACTAATAATCTTGCTTTTTCTAAGTCTTGACGTAATCTTTGCCAATATTTCAGTTGTTCTTTTAATGCATTGCTCTGCTTATCGTTCTTAGTCTACAAGATAAAACACAACAGACTTGAAAATTGAATGCTACTAAGTACTTATTACATTTCTTGCAAGTTGAAAACCATAATAAAGTTTGACAACAGTATAATGATGATAAGATAGCCTGATATAGTAATATTTTCAACGTGTGTTTGTTGTTTTGACCCCAAGTGAAAAAAATTTCAGCTATATCATGAAGAGAACAAATCTAATTACCTTATGATAAGGTGAGGATATCTGATTTGTACTAGATCAACACGCCCTGAAACAACAGTCAGCTGGTAGACATGCAGTGTTCGAAATTCCCGGTCCTCCGATCGTCAATGACGACCAAAAACAATTACGGACGACCTGAATTTGTAACAAAGTTGTCCCGAGTGACGACCTGAAATTTTCTTTTACCCAGATGGTGAAATTTATTCTTTTCAAGTTTTGTGAGAAGATTTTCCTAAATTACCCCTTAAAATGGCTATAAATATAAAACTCTTCAAATAAACGATCACCGGAACTTTGGCATTGTTGATATTTGACCGGAATCTAATACTGATACCGTATCCGGTTATTACTCATATTTTATCAATTTCTGTTTCTCAAAAATGTGGAAGTTTGTGACCGGGGCGAAAGAGCCTCCGGCAAAAAAATCTAAAAAAAGATTGCCAAAAACATTTACTTCTGGGAATAGACCAACCAGTACAAAATTTTCCATTAACTATCAAACCAAAAATCAAAATTATCCTTAATGAATAACAGGTTTAGAAAAGCTGGTTTATGTGCTAGGAAATGGCCAGATTGCATATTTTTGCACCTTTTAATCCAGAGCTTCAGGGGGCTTTGAGCGTCCCCCAGACCCCCCGGCCGTAAGGACCACCTCACAGGCTTGATTGGACAACCAAACAATTTTTTGGACAACCTAAATTTTGATTTAGGTTGTCCAAATGACTACTAAATATTTTTGGGAGTTTCTAACACTGGGGCCAAAAGTAAAAATAAGTTTGTTTCCCCTTACCCGACCGACCCTGTTAAAATCGGTCGACTGAATTTTTTTTACTGGAAATTTGTCGTCACTTTTTTTTTCTTCGTTTCGCTGAAAATTCTGTATTTTAAATTCGTTTCGCCAAAAGATCGATATTTTCGCATTACCGAGCACATCTTTGTCGTCATAAAATAAAAAGCCTACCTACCTACCCACTTCCAAAATTGTGGGTCGGATAACGGGAAACAGTAATATTTTTAATTGTGGCCTGCACATGTAGCTGCACTTGGACAAATTATCATGACTGAGTCAACCAGTCTTTGCTTTTAATACTGCATATTTGGTCAGTCTGTGAAATAAGCCACACTGTCTGAGGGGTGTAAAAATTGCCTATGTCCTTCAAAATGCTGTGCTTTGACGGAGAGTTCAAGAGGTGACGATGATTATCAGTAAAACAGATGGTATCTAAGAGTAATTTAATTTGATGTGAATACTGCAATCTGATTGGCTGATCTACCTGGAGAAAAAATTGGTTATACTTGATAATCTGGGTTGGTATTGTGACATCACCAACAATATTGTAATCAAAATCGAGGAATCGTTAAATTTTGTTGCAAAAATTAAATTATAAGGAATATTTTCAATTTTTGAACAGGTTATACTTGGTGTGGAACAGTTTACACTTCACAGTTTATTAAGCATACACTGCCCCAAACCAGGTTATATGTGCAGACTATATTCCATGATATAGGGATGCAATAACACATATGTCCACCTAGGGATCGTCTCAAAATGTGACAGTTTTTTTCAAACGAAGTTAGTTTCGTTTGGTAGGTGGGTGGTTTTCAGCTGTCACGTTTGGAAAAAAAAATAAAAAATCGCACATTAAGATTTGTCAATAAATCTTTAAAAATGCACTTAAAAAACGGCATAAAATTGAATGGAACATTGCTTTAATTTCTTTCGAGTCTGTATATTGTACTGTTTCTTTAGTACTGAATAAGTAATGGGTGTATATGTACACAGCTCTGGTTTCCTGTTTGCGGTACAACATCATACGCAACGAAAAGCAACGGTCTTCTTTTGCAAATTAAAAACTAGGAAGAACTGTTTTAGATACCTAAAACTTATGTCTCCCCTTAATGCAGCCATCTGTACAACAATAAGTTACACTTTATGAGCTGAATGATACTATTTAAAAAAACAATTGTTGGACCTTGAGGTCAAAGGTCAAGGTCCCATGAAGGTCATTACGGTACGTGACACACCGCCTTATGGTCATGCACCCACATACCAAATATCATTGACCTATCTCGAAAGACAAAAATGTTATAGCCCAGACAAGAAAATACTATTTGAAAAACAATTATTTGACCTTGAGGTCAAAGTCTCACGAAGGTCATTACAGTATGCGACACACCGCCTTATGGTCATGCACCCACATACTTGAATGAACCCATCTAAAAAACAATTATTTGACCTTGAGGTCAAAGTCCCACGAAGGTCATTATGGTACGCGGCACACCGCCTTATGGTCATGCATCCACATACCAAATATCACTGACTTATCTTGAAAGACAAAAATGTTATTGCTCGGACAAGAAAATACTATTTAAAAAACAATTATTTGACCTTGAGGTCAAAGTCTCACAAAGGTCATTACGGTATGTGACACACCACCTTATGCTTATGCACCAACATATTTGAACGATACTATTTAAAAAAACAATTATTTGACCTTGAGGTCAAAGGTCAAGGTCCCACGAAGGTCATTACGGTATGTGACACACCGTCTTATGGTCATACACCCATACTAATTATCATTGACCTATCTCGAAAGACAAAAATGTTATGGCCCGGACAAGAAAATACTATTTAAAAAACAATTATTTGACCTTGAGGTCAAAGGTCAAGGTCCCACGAAGGTCATTATGGTACGCGATACACCACCTTATGGTCATGCACCCACATACCAATTATCATTGACCTATCTCGAGAGACAAAAAAGTTATGGTACGGACAAGCTTTGCTGAGAAGAAGAGGAAGAAAAAATCAGACTAAAACAATACGTCTCCCTTCGTTCGAAGGGGAGACATAAAAATGTTTTTTCGATTCTTGGAACGTTTTATACTGTTGTCAAATTTAAAATAATACTATAATGTATTAAACAAGTTTTGACCAAAGAGAGTAAACAACAGATATCACCATGCTTATGGTGGGTTTTTGTTCTTGTGTACGTTGCAGAAATAGGCTTTCGGTAGTTTGCGATTGCATTGATTGCTTTCAGTATTTTGTTATTGTATTGATAAAGCATTAAACATGGCAGTGCCCTGTAAAAACATCTTGTGCAGACAACACTATTCACAATACATGGTTCTAAACCCTATATTTTTAGGTGGAGTTTGGTTTATAATACATCTGTATTCTGTTTTTCACACTTTCATTTGGAGGGGTGGGTGGGTGGTCTGAGCCAAATGAAACTAACTTCATTTGAAAAAAAACTGTCACATTTTGAGATGATCCCTTAAGCATGCATTTTTTACCTGTTCTTTGTTTCTTGTCATATGATTGGATTGTAATCTCCGTAACAATGGAACACCATTCCGAGACTGTCTTTTTAATGTCCAATAACTTAGCAGACGTGTTATGAAAGGTTGTTTCTTGGGTAAATTGAGCATATCACCAATCCTTGTAAGCCTGAAAATACAACATTTGTTCTTCATGTTTTTATACTATCTTACATCTATCATTGTAAAAACGAAACAATAATATACAATAAAAAAAAGCTGTGAACGTATGATATGCCTGTCCCCAAACAGTTGTAAAATTTGTTTTATAACTCTTTTACTCTGGAAAGGCAACTAAACATGAAAATTGTCAAAATCGAAAGAGAGCTTACATTGAATACTCGTTACATTGCATAAAAATTTCATGAGATTTAGTCACGGTAAACTTAAGTTTAATATTGTACGAAATGTGGAAAAATACATCTACATTTATTAATTCTAATGCTGTGTAAATATTTTATGAAGTTTTGTTAAAGTCACTGTGAGATGCTGTGTTAGCGCTAAAGGTCGCCAAACTTGCCATGGGCGATTAAATTTCAGATGTGGCTAATAAAAATTCAGTTGCGATCGCCACTTTGGCGAATGAAATATTTACGGTACTCGAAAAAATCTTTGTTAAATTTCAAACCAGTAAGGCCAAAAAATTATATGTGTGTTTACTGTCACATGTCAAAAAAATCTAGGGTCGGTCGGTCGGGATTAATTTTTTTTTTTTTATTATCGACAAAACCGGAAATAGTCGTTCCCGGTTCCGGAATCCGATTCAGGTATTTAATTTTCAAAAATTCCGGTAAAATGACGAATTATGCAGTTTTTCTACCTTCTTTGCTCTCAATTTGTACAAAAAGCTAGCAGTTGAATAAATAAAACATTGCTGCTGGTTAAACAACAAAAATGGTTATCCGAATTCTGTGTAAAAATGCATAGGGTCGCTAGCAAAAATTAGGGTAGGTCGGGTGACCGTAAACACACATATTTTTTTTTTGGCCTAACGTGTATTTGAAAAAATGTTCAGCTGACAAGATGTAAATAAAAGTAATATTCAAAACCGAACATAAAGACGGGTCTTTTTAGTCATTTCCGGAAAATTATTTACGCTAAAAACATTTCAGTTCCGGATACAAAAATCTGTTTCCGATAGCGATTTTCTTTTTACTTTTGATATTTACCACATGGCCAGCAAGGACAAATCTGACCTTGTTATGGTCTTGAATGAATCAGAGACAGATTATAATCCTAGAAAACGGGGAGGGACACTTTTGTCACTTTTTACAAATCCCATAGATAAAAAAAAGTAAAGCCGATAACAAAGTTAAAAAACCTTATGACAGAAATGACACTCGCAAAATTAAAAATGAATGGTTCAAACAATTTATTCATTTGTTCATTATAGTTCAGAGCTCCAGATAATTTTCAAGTCCAAAGGGTAATTACCCCCTACTTTTGAAAATGATGGGTATTTGCATATTTCCTTTGCACTGTTGTACTCTCTACTTCAGAAAAGATTGCTTACATGTACACTTTTAAAATAATGTTTGACACAAGTGTTATGCAATAAATGCAGGATGCAAGTGAAATGTATATCTCTGTTTAATTTGACACGATTGTGTCATCATGTTTATTATATTAATAAAATGTTGTAAATATTTTGTTCTGTGTTTACTTTATATAACTGACACCAAACCCTGACAAGCTATTTGCATAAGTACTACATTAAAATACAATAGAAGTTTAGAAAAACATGTTCTTGCTCATTTTCAACAAACGTGTTCCCAAATTTACTTTCGTTTTAGTTCTTACTTATCACGTAAACCACTCCTTAAAAGGAGCACCGCATTTATTTGTAATATTAAACGCGATTGGATCTTTTGACATCGATGCTTAGAAAGGCAAGCATTCGGTACCCCTCGGATGTATACGCTCTCTCCTTCGAAAAGTATAAAGGAAAGTAATCACAGGGAATTTCTCAAAGACAAAAATGCATTGTTAATGTACAAGTACGCTCCGAATTTGGAAAGTTTGCTTACACAGCAATATGTATGCGTAATGTGTACACTCTGATCTGATAATACATGCGTTTTTACAGTGTAAAAAACACAAATACGCAGCTTATCTGGAGCTCTGTAGTTGAATAAAGTGTTACATAATTTCATACGAGTATTTGTTCATTTGTGTTGATTTCAGATGTGTGACTAAACACATGCAAATGTGGCTAGGAAAAAAAATGGTGATTAGCCACTTTGGCTATTGACATTTTTTGTCTACCGCTAACACACAGACGTGAAGACATGCCCATTTTTGTTACATAGTTCCATAAATCTGCAATGGCCAAAATAAACACATTCAAAACCAAAAAGCACCATAGTTTCGTCAATCTTAAGGATCAATCCTAAGGCCGTGTAAATATTTTGTGAAATTTGGTCAAAGCAAACATGCGTTATCGTTAGATGTGAAGACATGCCCAATTTTTGTTACATAGTTCCATAACTCTGCAATGGCAAAAATAAATGCAATCAAAACCAAAAAGCACCATACTTTCATCAATCAAGGCTGTGGAATAATTTTGCAAAAATATATCAGTCTCTCCAGATCTGTGGTCTCATACTTCTCCCTCCCATCTTGATAATGAAGTCACTTCTCCATCTGATATGAAAGTACTGAAGGAGCTATTTACTTGTATATTAAACATGTTCAGTGTCCATTCAAAATTTTAATAAAGTACATGGTGTAATCTTACCTTAACTGGGGAATGATGGGAATAGATACTACTGGCATGGCATTTCTTTTCTCAGCCAGGATTTTTCTAGCCTTTCTCATCTTCAGTCTAGATTTCTCCTTTGCATCAGCAGTTTTCTCTTCTTCTGATGTTGTGCTATCATTTAACATAGGCGTACAATCAGAATCTGCTGGAGCATGAACATCACAGTAAGCTGTTTTACGTACAGTCACAGTCATACCACTTGCCTCTTTAACAGGTTCTATTTTCATATGTAGTCCAGCTTGCTGAGCACAAGTCACATGAAAAGCAGTATAACAATTTGTTTTGTGGCACTGAATGCAAGCACCAGTACCTCTTTGTTTACATATATAACACGATAATCTCCATCTAGCTGCCGGAATTCGTTCCATACTGTCTATAGGTTCAAGAAAGACTGTATTTGCAAAACCTACTTCTGGAATCCATAATGCACAAACAACGTGAGCCCATCGGCCATCGTGTGTCTGTTTGAAAGCACCTCCTTTGTTCGGACAGAGACAACAATCTACAGCTCGTGAAGGAGATTGTAAACAGCGTCTACACAACCATTGTCCCTCAGGAATATATGGAACACCATAACATTCCTGATGCACAGCTAAGTTACACATGTCACAAAATAAAATAACATTACTATTTTGACATTCTCCATCCATACATATACTACACACAGCATCCTCATCTATTGGAGGCCCAATATCCTTTCCAGATGACTGACTCTGAAAGAATGCTTCTTTTTCAAATCTGTCCATTAACAGTTCAAAATCTGCTTGATTAACAAAACTCAAGCCATCCGACTCTCTTTTTTTGTTCAACAACTCAAGCCAAGCATGATCCTACAAAATATATCAAGATATATGACAATTTTCAACAAATTTTATGCTTAAAAAAACAATGATATGTAAAAAAAAGTTGCTTGCATGTAGAAATTGAGTCACAAAGTGATGTTAAGTTAATACAAAAAGACAGCAAAATAACACAAAAATAAATTTTAATGAACTATGTATAGGTGGACATGTATACTAGTTTCTAAGATACAGATGGTACCATGATGTATGGACAGTAATATTTTTTCCTGATATCAAGCGGCCATATCATAGCGTGTAGAATTTAATTAAGTTGCATTAAGTGATGTCGTGTTCAACGCTACGTTCAATGATATTTCAGCTATATCGTGGCAGTCATTTTTATTGGTGGAGGAAACCGGAGTACCTGGAGAAAACCACTGACAAACTTAATCACATAATGTAGTATCGAGTACACCTTTCCAGAGCGTGATTCCAACTCACGTCAGTGGTGATAGGAACTGATTGCATAGGTACATTATTATGTAGTTATAAATACAACTATCATACGATCATGACAGCCCCGATTTTTAAAATAAGAAATATAACCATATAGCTTCACTTACATATTAGGTGGTACCTGAAATACAGCCTGCATTAAAGCTTAATAATTATATATTGATATCCATGCTTTTTTTTCAAACCATGGCGACATGTAACTTGCACCAAAACTAAAATTCTGATGTCTGCTTGCCAATATAAGCTGTATATGTGGTGGGTGTTGAAATATTATGCCTTTCAAGTTGGAAGTTCAAACACACCGATATAACACCAATATTTGCTAACTAACGTATTAATGATTCATACCTCTTCATCCATGTCATATTCAACTTCGTCATCCAACTCCTCAACCGATTTTTCGATGTAACGGTAATAGGAATTTGGTCTTGGTTTTGGATTACAAGGTTTGATGTAGTCCTCAATGACTTTAAATTGTGCTTCTGGCAATTTTCCATCTTTATTATTATTGGTATTGCCTTGTACAGATGGTTCTTTATTCTTAGTTTTGTTTTTTTCTACATGTTGCTTGCTGACTTTACTGACTTTTTCTGCCTTTTCTTCCTTTTCCTTGTTACTGTGGTTATCAATCTGATCTTGAGAAATTATTTCCAGTGGCTCATAAATATTTATTCTATGAATTCTTCCATCCACATCTATCTCAACTAATCTCTGTGCTTCAGCATATGTCAATGTTTCCAGTCTTGGAGCTGGCTTGATGAAATCAGGTGGAGTTGGCGATCTCCGCATTGACCTATGATGACCCCATCGTCCTTTCTTCTTTCCAGGCTTTTTACCAGTTGGAGTTGGACTGTTGTTTTCAGGATTGTCATGATCATAATTGTATAAATGAAACTGAATACCACAATAGCTTTTATAAACTTTACCACAGTCTTTTACTGGACACTCATATGGCGGTTTTGTTGCCTTTAAATTTTGACAGAAATCTCTCACATCAAAGTCATAGACCATTCTGAAAGTTCTCCTAAACCATTATAATGAGAACCTACAAAAAAAATTATTATTATAAAAGTAATGAGTCTAATGACTGTCTTATTTTACAAAATCACTATCTTTTTTTTATTGAAATAACAAAGATAAATGCAAATATAAATAGATATGGTTGATAATTCAATTAACCATGACAATAGTAAATGGATTACAATTATTAATGGGACCTCTGTGTTTGTGATTACCAGTGACACAAAAGGGAAGATGGAACATTTTTTTTTAAGCACAATCCTAGTTGAATGGAAATAATAGACATAAACATTTTTTTCTCATAATCTCAAAGCAGACAATATTAATGTTAGAATAAGACTAAATGGCAATTTTGCTTACAGGGTTTGAAATAAGCGGTCGCCCACTCCCCAATGGCAAGTGGTTTTCCGTGTGGGCCCCTCAATTTTCAAATCTGTTCGCCCACATGGCGAGTAAATCCTAGAAATTGAAAGTAGTTTTTAATAAAATCTCGATATTTCTTTAGCTTGGGATCCTGGCTGAATCAGTACTTGGGCACTACATATTTCTTCGAGACATTTTGCATGTGACTGCCAAAAAAATCCAAAGAGTTACGATTGTTTTGTATCCTAAAATCGGTTGTTCAATTTAACCTTTGCGTGCAACACTTGGCTATTCCTTCAAACGGTGTTACTCCCGGTAAATAAAATTTCTTAAAGAATGACTCGTTCATAATTTATGCATAATTTTAATTTAAACATATCTGAATAAAATGTCTTTAATAACATTTAACCGCATCAGTTATTATCTCATTCATTCTAGATTTTTCTTCAAGATTGTTTTAAATCTAAAAATATTAAATACGGAAATCAACCGTATTTTCCCCGTTCAGATTTCCATTTATATTCATTTGTTGATTTCCGTTAATCAGAATATGATTCTACTGATCTTTCTGACTAGCATACATGTACTATGCCACGACAAATTAGTCTGGACAAATTCTTTCCTAATCGTAACTCTCACTCTGTGAAACAGAAGGTCAAAAATATAAATGATTATTACAAGGACTATGACAAGTAAAAAGGTCGCGGCAGTTCAGTAAATCATGTCAAACAGATCAACCATGGTTGCAGGGATCACGCTGTCGGTCGCCAATGTAACAATTTGCATTTTTTTTTCTTGACTGGCGACTGTAATCGGCTTCTGGCGATTTTTTTGGCGCCTAGATTTCCTTGTGTAAATTTATAGATAATCACTGTGTACCGTAACAAAAATCAATAATCTGTAAAATACAGGCAAGTTTTATCGTCTGCTAGCGCGTGTCGGTATTTAACTGTCAAAGGAAAACAGGTAAACAATTTATCGAGGTGTGAAATCTTGATCGCCAATTATGATTTATGATCGTATTATTGTTGTTAATTGAAGTGTAATTAGATGATCATGTTTTGAAAAAAGTTGTTTTACATGAATTATATAGAGGAAAATCGGAGATGAGAGACACTTATTTCCAGTTATGGTATCAGGGCTCCCACTACTTTGAAATCAGAGGGAGAAGTGACTTCTCTTTCAGGTGCTGACAAAAGAGAAGTGAGAGACAACAGGGAGAAGTCAAAATATTTCTCTAATTGTACCACTTTTCACATTCGCGAGGCATTATCGTGGCATTCGTATGTTATAATGTACTTGTTATGCATTAAGGTATATTCAGTAGTTGTTTAATTCCTTGTTTTTGTTAGCATATCATCTCTCTGATTTATATATGTCCTTGTATTTGTTTTTTGTTTGTTTGTATTAAGTAAACCCTTTTCAGATTCTTTGTTTTGTCTTGCAGATGATAAAGGCACATATATATATGATAGTCAATTATTGTCCAATAAATAAAATTTATTTCGACATCAGCATTGTTTCAAACAAGTCACACATAGATAAAATGACAAAACACTAGATAAGATAAATATATGCAAAAAAAAAAGAAAAGCACAAGCTGTGAAATCGCTAATTATTTAATCAAATTTTAATGAGTGTATATTAATTACATTGCTTCTCTTTAATCACCGATTGATATTAATTAAGAAACTAATCATATCCACAAAGTTAACAATCCCTTTTAATAGCCCAGAGTTGCAGATAAAAAAAAATTCCTGTCAGACATTGGGTCCTGCAAGTAAGAGAATTTTGCCAGACATACTTTTTTTTTTAGAAATTTTTTAATATTTCACTTTCAATACAGTTTGATTAAAGGGACAATCTTAAAGCCTTGACACAGTTAACGACTACTACGACCAGAATCAGATTAAGGATATTGCCAAAGGGGGGTTAGTGACTGAGACCACATTCAATTTAGATAGCCCTGCAACATCAAATAATCAATACTTCATATTAGTAAGATTTTATTATTCCTCGAATGAGTATTTTGATATCAAGTCGTCATTTGTTTGTTCATTTGGTCCTTCCATTTTCGATTAAAGGACCGTCCCGGTCACCTCTCCTTTTGGCTTTTTCATTCTCTGTAGATAAATCGATAGGTAGTGAGTGCTTTTTTCCAGATTTAGACCCTCCGTAAGCTTAATTGGCCATGCAGCCATAACGGAAATGATCATATTACAATTTACAACGATTACCGATAGGATAAGAAATAAAATCCAGAATGGGAACTGGTTCCCGAAATTTAGCATAAACAGAAAGGAACAGATATTTTTACCGATTTGTTTACGACTTTTGACTTTATTAACGATAATCAAAGATCCTTCGCTTAGGGGTCTAAGAGGTTACCAGGACAGACATAAATTTGATCTTTGACAGCCCCAAGCAGTAAAAATGTTTGCTGGTCATTAGGTCTGACACAAAGACGTCATTTGCCGGACCCTCTAAAATGCTGCCCCTAGGTCCCACAGGGCTGACGATTAGCTGCATCTCTGATAGCCGCCATCAAACCCCAAATAAATTAAATGAAACAATACCGACGTTATTTTCCCAGAGTACAGATCCGTAGTACAGTTTTTATATTCGTAACTGTTTCGATTAAGTCTCTTTACAATGGCGGTTTGAAAAACGAAAATTTTGTAGTAAAAATATACCGATGTTTTACCGTTAAAACAGTTAAAATTAGCAAAGCAACTTGGTAAAATTACAGGGCAACTTCCACTTCTCTTTTGGCACTAGTACAAAGCGAAGTGAGCAGCCACAAGGTGACTTCTTCGCCCAAATCGCCCTCCAACGTGAGCCATGGGTATATTCAAACTAGTAGCCGAAATGCAGTCAATAAAAAGTTATTTTTAACTTCCTTGCTATTTTTAGCATGTAGTCCCATAGTGCAATTCGTTGACGATGCATGTGCTTTGATTAATGGTGGAAATTTTCACCGCTTCATCATTTTAAACCAGTATTTGTAAGTATATAAAACCATAATTACAGGTATATAAAGTGAAAATATCTACCCTAAATCCCAATCATTAATAAAGTATTGACTTTTTGTAGATGTATCACCCATATTTCATCAATAATTGACATTAATCGATTTGCCCTTTTGACCTTCATAATCCTGCCTATTCAGGGTTCTCAAAATGTGCCGGCGACCTGCTATTTCGTCGTTTATTTTCACATTTTCGGCGGTTAAAAATTTATCGAGCATAGGTTTTCCAACAATTTTTATGTTTATGTGAATTGCCGTTATCGCGTTTTGTTGATCTATATCTTCTTATCGATTACTTTTACTATTGCAATCAACCGAACACCAACAAATCCGCCATTTTCTAAATATATCTAACTTCCGGTTATGTCACGGTGGGAACTCCAGACTTCGACTACACAACATTTCAGATTTCACTTGGTTCTACTATATAGATGCACGAAACGTTCCGAGTGGAGTATTTGCTCATGAGGGATGCACAGTCATCACATTCCAAAAGCTGGGATATCCCTTTACGGAACGTAAAAACAAACAAGGAAATCGATGAAGATTTAACGTTTTTTCGGTAATTTAAAGTTTTCGGATAATTTTCAAAGCGAGAACGTTAGGCAAAAAAAAATATGTGTGTGTTTACGTTCTCACCCGACCGACCCTAATTTTTGCTAGTGACCCTATGAATTTTTACACAGAATTTGGATAACCATTTTTGTTGTTTAACCAGCAGCAATGTTTTATTTATTCAACTGCTAGCTTTTTGTCGAAATTGAGAGCAAAGAAGGTAGAAAAACTGCTTAATTCGTCATTTTACCAGAAATTTCGAAAATGAAATACCGGAATCGGATACGACTATTTCCGGTTTTGCCGAAAAAAAAAAAAAATTAATCCCAACCGGCCGTAGATTTTTTTGACATGTGACGGTAAACACACATATATATTTTTTTTTGGCCTTACTATTTATGCTTGGTAGCATCACCCGTGATCCTATTTTTTGTAGTAAAGCACGAATATTGTTGCAAGTCAAAAATATTTTTTCAGGTCATTGATGATTACAAAAAGATTACTGGACGTTGTGTCCTGTGAATTTAAAAAAAAAATGTTTACAGAAAGGAGGTCCTGTATTAGCAACGAAGGTCCAGTGAAATTTTTATCTACAGGGGACCTTCTGTCCTGTTAAAAAAGGGTAAGCAGTGCCTTAAATGGACGGTCGCCCAGTCGCCAAATGCGACTAATATCTTATTCGGGCGACCAAAAGCTGTTCCAAATTAGGTAGTCACTAGCCCAAAAATAACGTCTGGACGATTGCCTAAAAGATCGTTAAAAATTGTTGTTTTACCGAAACCGGACATAAACTAACTTCAATGGTAGATAACTCTTCTGTTCTAGTCGAAAACGGTTTGTTAAGAGCACAGTGATTGGTCCAAATACATTTTTGTAGCCAATGAATACACAGCTAATGTAATTTACTGTTCTCCCCAATTATTTATTTTTATCGAGCCAATCAATACACGTTTCCTACACGTTTTCATGTAATACACAAGTATTCACTAAATATTAGAAAAGAAACGTGTTTTTTTGTTTCTTTATGATTTAATCATTAAAATTGTTAACTTTCACACTTTTATATTATCACAAATTTTATTGTATGGTGTGTTATTATCTATCGGTAGCCTCATTATGTTGTCATTTTGCATTTGTAAGCATGTTTTAATACAACTAAAATAATTTGTAGTCATAATATATGTCTCATTCATCAGTAGACATGGTGGTTTAAGTACTTTTAGGTATTTCAGCTATATCATGGCATGCTACTTAGCTGAACAAGATGAACAATAGCTGTGACATGGAACAATGATTTCAAAATATTTGACTTATTTTTGTTTTGTTTTGAAAAGTACCTAACAAGTGTTCATTATTTTGAACCAGAAGAACAGTTTCTGTGACATTGAACCATAGGATTTCAAAATAGTTGAATCCCATCTTCTGTGCCTGAAATGGACGGTCGCCCGCCGACCAAAGGCGATTAATATTTTATTCAGGCAACCAAAAGTTGCTCCAAATTAGATAGTCACTGGCCCAACAAAAAACGTCTGGGAGATTGCCTAAAAGACTGTTAAAAATTGTTGTTTTACCGAAACCGGACATAAACTGTACCGTCAACGGTAGATAACGCTTCCGTTCTAGTCGAAAACAGTTTGTTACGAGCACAGCAATTGGTCCAAATACATTTTTGTAACCAATGAATACACAGCTAATGTGATTTACTGTTCTCCCCAATTATTTATTTTTATCGAGCCAATCAATACACATTTTCATGTAATACACAAGTATTCACTAAATATTAGAAAAGAAATGTGTTTTTTTGTTTCTTTATGATTTAATTATTAAAATTGTTAACTTTCACGGACGAAGTGGAAAGTTGTGAACAATAAAGAGAATTCTGTCAACTTATAATGTTTGCGATCTGGTATCTTCCACGGTTCGGAAATTTATTCATTCAATCTGCTGCAAAATGTACATGTACGAATTTTATTTTACAGAAATCGGAAACCTTTTTGTGTCAATCCTTAGGTAATCATTGAAAAACTTTTCCCCAACAACGGAGAGAAAATCGTTGACAGTAATGTCAAACTACGGAAACGATCTGGCCTGTCACTTCTTTTAAACTTTTCATACATGTAGTTCATCTCTATACGTACACGGCTACATTTTAATGACAATTGGGAGTGTTTTCTTTTTTGGAACCAGAACTTTTGTTTACAAATTAAAAAATAACAGGAAAAGTTAACAGTTGTTTATATAACAGTAAATGAAAGCAATGTTTGTTATTTCAACAAAGTGAGATACTTGTTTGGAATGAATAACCAACTGACATTACCCCGAACTGAGAGGTTATTTTACTTTAAAATCACTTCTTCATAGTGGATTGAAACAAGTGATGTCACTCTTCACTTTGGGGAGTGCAAGAGCAGTCCTTGTAGTGGCATTAGCCTACTCTTTTCCAGATGTATTTAATGTGATCATGGCATTGATCTCCCCTTACACAAACCAGCCTTTTATTGTCCCCATCCGACGGACTAGCATCGTTTCTTGAGACCACCCTAGCCAATGGCGTCAAGGTTGTCGAAAAGGTTATAACAAGTAAATTCAGGTTTCATTTGATAGCAATATATGCATTGGGGTGTTTTCACAATTTCAGCTGCACACCTGTTACTGTACAAAATTACCTTGAAGAGCCCCAACCCCCGTGAGACTAGTGAAAGAATGAATTTTAATGTTATTGATAAAAAAAACAATTAACCTGAAAACTGTTTATATATTGATATCTGATGTCTTTTTTTCATAAAAAAAATGTCACAAAATTTATGGGCCACCATTATGCCATTTGGGCCAGTGACTAATATTTTTCGGGCCCAAAAAAAAAATCATTTCAGGCACTGGTAAGTTTCACTGGGACTGGATTTAAGCCAACATTTCTTGAGATTTCATTCATTATTCTACGTGAGAGTAATAATGTATAACACAAACTTTGGTGTAATTGGTTGATTTTCCTACGAATTCTCAAGGCATTTCAAAATGAATGAATTAATTTTTGTTCTGTTGAGTGTTGTAGCATAAAACCTCGCCATGTGAGATAAAGCGAGAAAATACGAGATTCGAATCCTTCCTACTATATAAATCCTTGGATAAATTGACTTTAAAATTTTATTTTCATTATGAAAGACTATCCTCGTGTATTGTAAAGTCGAGACCCTAAGACTATTTTGTCTCAAAACATTTCTAAAATAACTGCAACTATTCTATAAATAACATAATCAAGAATAAACATACATGTAGTCTCTTTTGGTACCGATTACATTATTTTTGCATCCTTAGCAAGTGATTAAAAATCCATCTGAAACTTGGAGGGTATTTCCACCATGTTTTGTCGAGTGTATTGTAAAGTCGAGACTCCATATTTGCATACGGTTGTGAATAAATGAAAGATAATACCAATTCAATTTTTTCAACTATAATTAAGATAACTATTTGTAATAACAATCACTGCTAAAAACATCTTTTTTCAGTGTCATATAATATAAAAAACCTGGCATAACACCAAAATTGTCTAATTTGTCTCAGCAGAAAAAAATATTTTTCACATAAAGTTTTTTCAGCTGTTCATTTTAGTTCATTATTTTAAACAGCAAATAACAACAATGTGGGTCAATACAGTATAACTATATTAAGCACAATATACATTCTTTCTTTTATCCATATTTTAAAGTCACATGACCAAGTGTTTTGAAAGGCTACAAGTTGTTATTTTGTTTCACTCATTGTCAGACTTTTTACATTTTACAGGTTAGATAAATAAGAAATCACATGTTTTGTGAGACATTTTTCTCAATTGATTAAACCCATGAGTCCAAATTCAGTCATATAACCTTTAACCCAAGTTTGTAAACAAAGCAGCCGACCGTGTCTTCCGTGACCCTGGTGACCCAAGGCTCTTAAAACGGCACAGAAATTGTTTTTTTAAAAATGGGCATTAGCAAAAATGGCAGAAATTGGCATCTTATGTTATTTTACCTGTTTGAATCTCATTTTTGTTAAGATACTTGGTAATTTCCAACTAGGTCATCACTATTATTGTTTGACAGTCACAGGGCACGTGCTCACTACGACGTCATCTAAAGAATATGCAAAATAGCCGACCCTCGACTTTACAATACACGACGATATGTCTATGATAAAAAAAACATTCCTTTAAAAACAATTGGGGGAGGATTCAAAACAAAAATAACACGTGGAAATCCGTGTTATCTTAGTCAATTAAAGATTATTAGTCTCTACATAGCTTATGATTAAACAACAACTAATACATTTATTAATGCATCCGGTTGCTTACTGGAAGAACAACAACACGCGATTGAAAATGATAAACAATAACATAACCAGTTCCGGTTGGGATTCATCTGGAAATGCATTAACGGAAGCTATAAACAAGCATATTTATCAGAGACTAATTACACCAATATTAACATTTTGCACCAGTCTTGCATGTAGCTCAGACAGCCTGTCGCAACATGTACAAGTCAAATGATACCGTCGCGTCGGGCTCGTGGATCGATTTTGTGATCAGACAATGAAATCAGTTTATCGATAAAATTATGAAGAAACTGTGAGATTTTTGAACACGCACACATTAAAATGATTTTCCTTTTCTTTTAATGCGTATGTCTCGTCATTTTTTATTCTGTGTAAATGAAGGGAAAATCTTGAAAATTGTGAATATTTGCGAACCTTACCCTGGCGTCGTCTCTCGTTTGCAAGACAGCTTAGTGCGCACTACTTTCTGCGCATGCCATTTCCGTTTTGATACTTCCTTAAAGTTTGAAGCGGGAAAATTTTCAAATATCACAGATAACGTTACTCATTTTTTCATGTTTTCGGATGATCAAATTACCTTGCTCATAATAGATTGCGGCTTAGCCTTTTCATTTCATTTCAAATATTTTACTTAGTAATCAAAAGGATTGGATTATTGACAAAGCCTATGCAAATCCTTTCTAACAACAAAATGGCTTACTTGCCGTTTCCATTATGATTCCAAAGACTTTTAAATTATTTTGCTTTACAATCATTTGGCTATGAGCGTACCTGATAAAGATGATTCTAGAAATATGTCGTGCGCAATAGATTAGATATCTATGTTTTGCATATAGAAAAACAAACTCAACCACCATGCATATAAAAATCGGTTTTTAAATACTTGAATAATTGCAGAAACTTACGAAAACATAAAGTTTTTTGTTAACAAATAAGATATAATTTAAAAAACAGTCGAATTAATTGTCCCGCATGATGGATAGACTGAGATAACGGTTTTGAAATTATGATAGGTGGTTGTTCGTTTTGTTGATATTGGTGCCGGGGGGGGTCTAGTGACATATGGTATAACATTCAGACCTGCATTTTGTATCATTGGCATAAGTCCGGAACATTTGCATTTAGATTCAACAAAGTTTTAATGGCTGGTAAATTGAGTACGGTACAATATCAATTCCAGAAAAGACCATGGTTTCAAGAAACACAATTTTAAGCTGAATAACTCATAAAAACCCCAAAGGGGAAAGCCCACGGTATGTTACTTACTTTTCATAGCACAATCACTAATGTAGAGTTGTCCATCATATCAATATGAATTGACTTTTGATAAAGAAAGAGGAAGAAGAGACAGATAAGCAGTATAAATGAAGGGGGAGGGGTAATTAAACAAAATATAAATTGAGATAAACAGAGTAACACATATCCAACAAGAGCCCATGGGCTACTGTGCTCACACGAGAAATATAGTTTATACTGTGCATTCTTATGTACAAAATTGTGACAGATGCCAAATGTATTACATTTCTGTAAGCAGGACTGTATATTTAGTCCTACACTTTTGGTCTTTAATTTATGTTTATAATGATGCTATAATAAAAACTTTATTGAAATACATGATCAATGTTCTTAATCTATACATATACAAACGATTCTTTTCACTCGAAAGACCTTAAAATATCTAAATATAAACAAGAATCGAAAGCACGAATGCCGATTAAATTTTGTTATTTAATTTTTGTTAATTGTGGCTTATTTAGCTTTCTAAAATATATATTGAAAATACTGTTGCAGATGGAAAATGTATTATGTAATAGAATACACCCCAACTTGAAGATTCTCCATTACATATTTGAAACAATGTGAATCATATATACATATATTTTTTTAGTTATTTCTGGTTTTATTTTCAGCAATGAAAAGTCAGAGACAGACTGAATTTTTTCCTTAGTAAATGTTTAAATATATCAGTAAGAGTTATCCGTCTAATGATATGAGTTTTAATGAATTAATTGGTAATCACATGTGATGATTCGGCCGAGACAAGGATTTCTCAATAGGTGAAAGATTTTCAACTCAAATTCAAATATATCAATAAGAGTTATCTTTCTTTGTTCAAATGTAGAAATATCAGGATAAAGAAGTGGATTCGCTAAGCTTCAAATTTCACCTCATTCAGTAGAAAAATGTGGCTTTATTGAATACGGGGTGTGTGTCTTTCTGATATGATATATTTACAGTAACAGTACAGCCATATTCGATCATTGACATGATCGTCGGATACAAATTTTAACGTAGACTCTCTAAAGGCGATTAATTTAAACGTATTTTATTCAGAAAAGTACTGAAAAGGATTGGATAGCAAGACAAGCATATATATATCCTCTCCTCATACAAGGCTACAGCAACAACAGGGTTTATAATTATTATACAATCAAAGAGAGGTAACTCTAATATAATATATAATGTAAGTACAATGCTAAGAGAAATTAATAAAACAATTTGTTCAATTTGGAAGTTAGTTTCATTATTATTGAAAGGTAATTTGGAAAAAGAAACATATTTTAAATCAATTATTATAATAATCTGGAAAAAGAAAATTAATTTCAGTCAATTATTATACAAGTGGATAATTAGTGTAAGAAATGAATAAGAAGAAATTGCTGTAATGTTGTTCACCTTGAGGTAATGTGCTACTCAATAAGAGGTTGTAAATGTTTGAGCCGAGATGTTCAAGTAGCATTTATAGGGGGAAAATTCATACTGGTAATAATAAATTATTTTGATCTGAGCATTGACTTATGAAAAATTAAGTCACACTATAATAATAAGAAGAGAAAATAATATACAAATATAACATAATAGTGAATATAATTATGATGAGTTTGTCAACAAGGAAAATTAAAAGTATATTTGAAAGTAGTAATTTGAAGACAGTTAGAACCTTTTACTATTTTTAATAAATAATTGTATATCAAGTACTAATTCCTCATTCTGATGATAGTTCAGCGTTTCATATCCATTCAATATTATAGTTTGTAAATTGAAATTTATATTCAGTTTAGTAAAAGTATTTTTTAAGGTTTGTCGCTGATTATTATATTCTGGACAGTGCATGAATAAGTGTGCTGGGGTCTCGCAGGGGCAATCACAATTAGGGCAATTAATTCTATCTGTTAAGTGGTGATCATAAAGATGTAGATTCAGATTACTTGCTTCATTCCTAATCTGACACAGAGCAATATTTTCCTTCCTATTACCTATATGGAAATACTCGGGGACCTTCTTCAAGTTAGAATTTAACTTTTTTTTAAATCATTAATGTTTCTACAGAAGGACAAGTTTTTGTTGAGGCAGGTAGTTCATTCCACAGACTAATAGTACTAGGTAAAAAAACTTTTATTATAAGAAACTGTATTACAATATGGAAGTCGCAAGTTTTCGTTTGAAATTTGTTGGCGCAAATTATAATTATGAACATTTTCTGCATATGGTTGTACAAGATCAGATAAATAATTTGGAGTATGCCCATTTATAATTTTATATATTAAAATAAGTTTATGTTTCTCACGTCTTTTATATAGAGGCTCCCACCCAAGTTCTTCATATAATTTAGTTTTAGAGGAATTTATTCTTAATCCTGTGATGATTCTGCCTGCATCAACTTGAACACTTTCTAATAAATTTGATTCATGTAAAGTATAATTATCCCAAACAATGTCAGCATATTCTAGGACAGGTCGAATGATCGAAAGATATATATTAATTAAAACTTTTATTACGACTCACTTGATGTTTTAGCATACGAAATTTTTTTAGTCTATCACATGCTTTTTCAAATATTTTTGTAATATGATTTTTCCACTTACAATTATTCTGGAAATCCAGACCCAGGTGACAGTGCATTTCCACATCTGTCACCATGTTGTCTGGATTTCCAAAATATACATTATGGTAATCAACATTATTTTTTCTTGTAAATAAAACAGACTCAGTTTTATTAGGATTAAATTTAATAGCCCAATCTCTAGACCAATTATGTATTCGACTAAGGTCTGTTGATAAAATCTCCGAGGCCTCTATATAATTTGAGTCATCAATAATTATAAACAGAGAAGTATCATCTGCAAAAAGTTTTATATTACAAGCAAGTTCTGAAGTTATATCATTTATGTATAAGAGGAATAATAATGGACCCAATACAGACCCCTGGGGAACCCCAGCATCTACTTCCTCCCAACCAGATGAGAAACCCTCATGTACTACTTTTTGTTTTCTATCTCCTAAATAGTCAGTTATCCAACTGAGTAAATTTCCTGTAATTCCTAGTCGTTTTAGTTTATATATAAGACCTTTGTGCAAGACTCTGTCAAAGGCCTTGGATATGTCGCAGAACACGAATCGAACATCTTTGCCCACATCTAGATTACTAATAATCGTATGATAAATATGTAATAGTTGACTGACAGTTGAATCAATGGGCTGAAATCCAGACTGATGTTCTGTTATAATATTATGTTCACGTACATAATTAAACATATGCTTTACAATAATTTTTTCCATTATTTTGCATAAAACACAGGTAAGGGATATAAGGCGATAATTGGAAACCTCAGATGTACAGGCGATTCAGGACAATATGGGTCTAAACTCACCCAATTTAGAGGAGAAGATTTAAAAAAAATACTTTACGCTATACGAACGAAAGTACGACGACGGATGCCATTAAGTGATGACAAAACTCGACAAGGAATTAATTCTTCGTGCACCAGTTTTACAGCAATCAGATTGACTCAAACCATAACTGATAGAAGACATAACATTGAATACTAGTTGAAGCCTTTGTCTAAATAAATTCAAAGAAAAAAAACCCACACACATCAAAATTAGATTAAAGTAACAAACTATGTTTACCTTCCAGATATGCGAATTTCAAGGATGAGCATTATGTAAAAAAGTGAATTAAGTTAAAATTTTGAGTTTACCTCAGAAACCGTAGTGGATCATTCATTGACTGGTTTCAACACAATTTATGAAAACACAAATAAAAACCACGTCAAAATTGAATGACCAATGCAAATTCTATATACCTTCCAAATACGCGAAATTTCAGAATTTGGGTCCCTTTTTGAGATAGAATATCTAATTTGTTTTATGGCTAATCAATAACCCACGAAGACGATAGTTTTTCTAAAAACCACAGTAAAATTTGGTGATAAATTAAAAGAACCCAGACTTTGAAAATCCATTTAACCCCCTTTATAAAAAAAAGGAAATAGTTACATAATAATCCTATTCATTGTTCTGATAAGGATTTTCTTGGGGAATTCGCTAAAAACCTCATCGAAATAGATATAAACTATCCACGTAAAAACAGGAAGCACCTTTTTGCACCTTTCCTTTTGGGCCTCTTGTTTAGAAACGAGAAGGAATAATATCCCCGAAGTCAATCAAAGTATCATTCTGTTCCAAGATTGTTTGTGGAAAAGTACCCGAAAGATCGGTCGTATAGAACAAAAGTTTTTGCACGAATATCATTGTGTCTACAGATTTACACCATTGATGAAAGACCTTTAACATAATACGACTTCAAAATATTTGCGGTCGTATACAATTCTCATCAAAATCAGAGGGCCCGGGTGGCTCAATGAGTTAAGTGGTTGGATTACCTAACAACTCATACAAGCCTATCACCAATACGGTGTGGGTTCGCGCTCGGCTTTGTAGATTACAAAAAGGGTGCACTCGACTCGCAGCCGCAAGTGATAAAGTTTACCAGTTGCTTGCCCATGGTCGGTGGTTCTCTCCGGGTACTCCGGCTTCTTCCTCCACTAAAACTCGTTAACCAAAACAAACCAAAGCAAAACAAATAAAACAAACAAACAAACAGAAAACACATCTTTTGGCACATTGGGGCATCTTGTTTGAAAGCATCATGTAGTGCATTTTGGTTAAAAACTCCGATTGTGTCTACAGACGACTATGACAATAATAGACCCATTTGCGGTCGTATATAAACAATTACTCATCTTATACAATATATCATATATGTAAACAATGTATGACAAGATAGTGTTTACTATGTCCGAAAACACTGGATGGAAATAATGAAAACTGAATACAATAATTTGTTGAAATTGAAAGAGAGTGTAAAAAGTAGATTCATAGCAATGGTCGTTCTGTCTGGGAATTTGATCCGTAGTTTGATAGACTTCTATGCTAACACCCAGTTCGGGGTGTGTTTACTCTGAGTTCCTGACAACATACCAGTACATTATGTCCGTCATAACAATTTCAAAATTAGAACAGCTATAATCTTCTTGAATGTGGATCTTTTTTTATCTTTTGCATAAAAATAATTGACTACATGTATTTTTATATAATCGAACATTTTGATTTTCGAAATTCTTTGTAAATGTTTTTCTAATCTATGGCTTTATTAATTTTGTACCTTTTAAAATCATATTTTTAAATATAGCTGGATCCAAGTTTACTTCATCTCTTATTTCGATTCTGATATGTCTAAGAGTACAAATACGGTAGTATACTTTGATTGGAAGACGGTAATTTATATTTACGTTTGCGGAAATTATCGCACACAATTTATGCTGTCAAATTCGAGCAGACGATAATTTATCAACATGTACATTTACGACGGAAAAGTCAGTCACATGCACCGGCGCATGTGCTGATGAGATTATACCCAATCGATAAATCGGTCGTTTGTCTACAAAGCGAAAGAAGGAGGTTATGTTAGAATTGTTAATATTATATATGTCTACCATGTATCAATTTCCATACACTCCAATTATTTACAGAACAAAAAGTTTCTTTTAATAAAGAATTCAGAGTTTCGATATTCAACCTAGATTGATTGATTGATGTTTAACGCCAACTGTAGTCCGAGATTCCTCTGCCGTCCGACGGCTTTTTTTCGACTTACTGGAGCCGTGGGACGTCAGAGAGCTCTACATACGGAAAATAGCGGATTTCCCGCTGCTACTCTACGTCGACACATTTCCACGTTTCGTGGCTATCAGATTTTATTTTCTATCCCAAACCCTTATATAAATCGCTTCACCAATCATTTTTCTATTCATTCATAACCATCTTACCCTCAGAAAGTGGTGTTACACTCGATTACAGCACGATTTGCCTTAGACCCTATGATTTCGTCATTTCACATCCATTTTGGAACATTTGTCACGTGACTTCGAGAAAACTACGATTACCGCAATGTATCATGGGAGATGATTTGCATATAAACAAACAAACAAATATTGTTATTGCCAATCATAGGCACCTGTTAAGGCAGAACAATTAGCATAAAATTTAATACAGTTGATTACATTGATTGGTAATGATTTTAACAGCAATAGTGAATTACAGATAACCATAAGAAAAAAAAATGATCTTACCTTGTCCAAAAAGGGGGGACGTAACACATGCTCTTTCTGAAGCCCGTGGGTAACACTGCCATTGAATCTTTTCTTTCCAACACATTCCTTCTGCTCTGATTTGAGCTGTAAATGGAACTGTTTGTCCTGCAGAATACGCTTTATATCTATGTTGTTGTTTACGTATGCAAATAATTTGGCACGCTGCATTAAGTAGCTCCCATCATGCAATGCGTTGCTGTCATCATTCAGTTAGTATCGCGAGATCACGTTTGTAGGTTCGAAAATGAAAGTCAACATAGCGAAATGATGGTCTAAGGCAAAATCGTGCTGTAATGGAGTGTAACACCACTTTCTGAGGGTAAGCTGGTTATGAATGAATATAAAAATGATTGGTGAAGCGATTTATATAAGGGTTTTGGATAGAAAATAAAATCCGATAGCCACGAAACGTGGAAATGTGTCGACGCAGAGTTGAAGCGGCAAATCCGCTGTTTTCCGTATGTAGAGCTCTCTGACGTCCCACGGCTCCAGCAAGTCGAAAAAAACGCAGTCGAACGGCAGAGGAATCTCGGACTACGCCAACTGTAGCAGTATTTCAGTGATATCGTGGCGTATTCAATCTAGAAAAATATAGTAAAGCTTGGATTTTTATTAAATATACCCGGTAAGCAAAATGTTGTTGACATCTGACCACAAGGTCTTTTACCACTCACGTGGGTTTGCATCCTGGAAATCAAAAGTGTCAGAAGTTTTTCCGACAAATACATAAGGCGAGAGCTTCAGTTCGTTATAGCTATTTATTTATTCCTTCCTTCTACCTTAAGTCTGGAAGTAGTGATGAAACTTAGCAAGCGCCTGAAGTGACGATAAACATCCAAATCCAAATCAAATCAAATTAAATGAAAAAAAAGATGTTGACTCACAAAGAAGGGGTCTCGGGATCTAATCACACCTCTGAGATTTTGCATTTTTTCTAACATAAAAATGTGTTGTTGATGATTTAAAAGCGATCCATGAGACGAAACATACATACGAAACATAGACTGGTTCGCTATCGTTATACCGTTAATAACATTAGTGGCTATATACGGATGCTATATCAAATAAAAGGGTCAGAGAACGATCCTACTTGGAATGAGTGAGTGATTGTTGTTTAACGCCAGCTCAGTAAATTTCAGCGATATCATGGCGAGACCTTAATTTTCAATGAAATGATGATGAGGCCCACTTTGCACTAGACCAACACTCTTAGTTGGATTTTTATAGTGATAGCTCACTTACTGAAACCACTGTCCGTGGATTGACATGTCGCCCCACTCGGAAACATTATCCTGATTCCGAGCCAACCAGTATTTGCTCTTTCTTCTTTATGCAGTGTGCTTAGCGGAGAAGCAGCAAATACCAAGTTTATAGTCTTTGGTTTGACCCGATCGGGGCTCGAACCCACGATCTACCACACCCAAGGAGAGCACGTTAGCCATTCCACCACCGATGCGGTTCCTATTTGGAGTGATACCATGCAATTCTTGATAAAATAAATCACTGAAACGGATAATATTTATTGTAACATGAATGCAATATTTTCCTATATTATCTTTTTATGGTTTATATACCAGAATGTAAGCAACAGCTAAGAGCTACGAAATCATACGCGCAGATGCGAGATATTGCATACTTTAAATCTGGGCTGTACTTTTATTATTCTCAGAGAGCCGTGCAAGAATTAACGATCTTGGTGTGATATTGCATGGCTTCATGTTACAAATCATTTATACCAATTTACGCTTCGCGTTCGAATGTTTAACCGTTTAACTCGGAAAACAATGATATAAATATTTAAGTAATAATTTTTTGATTAGAAAACGGAAAATTTGAGTTTTCTCGAAAACAATACATTTTTTTAAAACACAGTAAACGAGAGTTTTGTGCAGAATTTTACTACCATTTTCAAAATATGCATTTCATCTAACAATAACCTTTCATTATTGCTGCACTCATCTGAAATTTGACATTTTCCCCGATTTTTACCGCCAAAATAGAGGTGGGAGTAAACTAACTAGAGGTAGCAGCCAGGTAAATCTTACCTTGATAGAGACAGAGACACCGTGTGCAGGCATATTTTGACACTCCATTTTTAAACTTTAAAATCTTTCTAAAAGTTCACATAAAATTTCTTCATAAACCTATTTTTTGACATCTTAACATATATATAAACATCGCAAGAATGGGTAAAACAAAGGACTTGTCAAAAGATTGTAAAAACATTGTGTTAAATCTATTCAAGTTTTTTCAGCTTGAGAAGGCCAGGGGAAGACCATTTTATTCCCCAGATAATTTGATTAAAAGAACATGCAAGGCTGCTGGCATATCTTACAGTTCTGTGTATAGAGTTGTAAACGGTAAAAGTCCTCCTGAATCCAACAGACCGAAAGAAAGAAAGAAAACTCTTGATGATTTTGACCGTTGCGTTATTAAACGGACCGTTCATAGCATGTACAACAGGAAAATTGCCCCAACAGTCTCAAAAATTAAGAAAGAAATTGAAGATACAATTAAAATCTCGAAATCAACGCTTACTTTAACTTTATTAGATCTTGGTTATAAGTACAAAAAATCCGGCGATAATAGGAGGCTTTTATATGATCAGAGGTCAGTAATAAATGATCGGTGTAATTACCTCCGAAAAATCAGGAAGTTTCGAGAGGATGGGTATGAAATTGTATATTTGGATGAGACCTGGGTTAATCAGAATCATGCCACTGACTACATGTGGTTACCAGTTGATGGTTATGATGCCCCAAAGATCCCTTCAGGAAAAGGTAAAAGGTTGATAGTTTTGCACGCTGGTAATTGTGAGGAGGGTTTGATTGATAGGTGTGATTTGGTTTTTCTTGCCAAAGATAAAGATGGGGATTATCACCAAGAAATGAACGGGCCCATCTTTCTAAACTGGTTCGAAAATCAGCTTTAAAAAGCCCAAGTGTTATCGTTTTAGATAATGCCAGTTATCACAACATCAAGACTGAAGAAACTGTTGTGCCAAACTTTAATCAGAGAAAAGCTGTCTTACAAGATTATCTTTCAAAACACAACATTCCTTTTCAGCCCCTTGAAACTAAAAAACAACTTTATGAAAAAATCAAATTTAAGAAACTCCTTTCCGTTTTTAAAACTGATAAAATTGCCAACCTACACGGTCACGAAGTTCTAAGAACCCCTGTTCGCCATTGCGAATTGAACCCCATAGAACTTATTTGGGCACAGGTTAAAGGGTTTGTTGCAGAAAACAATACAACTTTTCGTTTGAAGGTTGTGAAAGAACTTGTTTATGGGGGGTTTGGCAGAATTACAAAGGAAGTTTGGGCGAAGGCAGAAGACCATGTATTAAAAATAGAAAAGGAGTATGGGAAAGGGAATTGCATTGATAGGAGTGAGATTCCCCCAATAATAATTGATTTTGATGACGACGAGTCCAGCGACGAGGAAAGCTGAATCCAGTCCAACATGATTACATATTGAACGGGTATACCGGTTGTAAATGACAGATTGTACATAACGTTTTTACCTATAAAATTTTATTCATATCCAATATTTGTGTACTCTATGTCTAACTTCAGTGAATTTATTAGCAGAAAAGACCGCTTGGTCAAATTAAAAATCAGTAATTATGGAAATTTATGATTTCAAGTTTTTTTCAAAAATTTTCGAGGTAAATCTCAGGTAAGCATGTGTATAAATGTCACGTAGTCAAATGCATTAACCATGAAGGGAACAATAGCCTTCTCCGGCACTTCGACGAGAGACAATAGACCAGCTGCGGGACCACCGTCGTTCCTATTGTTATATGGGATTACGTCCACGGTGAGTTGGCTGTCACATTTAACGAGCAAACTTGGCCTATTTTGAAGAACTTAGCCTGAAATAAAGACCAAAATAACGCCAAAAATTGGTAATTTTTCAGATGAGCAGGGCCTTCAGAATAATTTCAACCGTAAATATTTATACAATTCCAAAATGGTAGTAAAATTCCTGACAAAACTCTCGTTGGATGCGTTAAAAAAAAATCTACGCTTTACGAAATATTTAGATTTTTCCGTTTTCTAATCAAAAAATTATTACTTTAGGTAAAGTTTAATTTAAATGACACTGATTTTGTACACAGTGAGATTTACAAGGGTGTGGATAAAAAGTCGTTGGATTTAAATAGATACGCAATACAAACAATAATTTGAATTTGTCAAATAAATTACAAAAATATTTAAGTTTAGCGTTATTATACATGATGTTCAAAACTTTAAACTTTTTAAATAAATATTTGGTTGCTACGTCAATATTTAATTGTTCAACACAATGATGAAATATAATCGATATCTACTGAAATTTATTGTTCAACGCAGCTTGACCATCGTGTACAGGTTTGTTGGGTCGTAATGAAATCGTGTATTATAACCTACAAACAGACTTGTCTTGTGCTGGTTTGCTGTGTGCTTATGTCTATAGTTTTACACCAAATTCCTAAAAATAAAAGTCTGACACATATATTGACCCCTGATTGGCATTACAATAATAATTGTTATTTCATGAATATATCGGATAAACTAATTGAACAATGGAGTATTGACATATTTAATGCAGTGAAATTGTATGGTGTGTCCGTTTTCGCCGGTCACGAAGACGATGATATTAATGAAAAAATCAACTACAACTATTTTAGAAAAAATATCAGGAAAGTGCTGCAATATCCAGTTAACCAGAAGACGGACAATCTAGTGCTAAGCTCGGCTGACAGAACGAGATCACCGAAATGTGAGTCTGTGTCAAATGAAATACCTGTTATTGTTACTGCGGGGTCTACAAGATTCATACCAAGATTCAGAAACCTTTTCAGATCTATTGAGAAAAGTTTATTACCGTTCTATAAAAATGTGAAAATAATATTTTACGATCTTGGAATGTCACAAACAGCATTGGAAGAACTGAAAAATATGTGCTTACAGTGTGAAATTAGACTATTCCCTTTCCACATGTTTCCATCTTATTGTAAGGACGACTTAAAGAATTATATTTGGAAACCATTAATTATTCATAAAGCTTTACAGGAATTTGATTTTGTTATGTGGGTCGATTCTTCTGTAGAATTCAGAGGAGGAAGGAAGGTATTTGATGATATATTTAGTAGAGCAAAAACAGTGGGTGTACAACTTGTAAGCTTAGATAATATCCCTAAAGAACTTGGTCCAATTTCATATATGACAAAAGCAGAAACGTTTCGTTTTCTCAATGAGTCATTGGAAGATTTTGTTAAATTTCCAGAAGTTGAAGCTAACAGGTTAATTTTTAAAAGAACTCCATTTATAATGAACGCAATTATAAGACCATGGGTAGGTTGTGCTTTGACAGAGAACTGTATGGGGGACACACATACCAGGATTGTCATTAGTTGTGATAGGTGGATAGGACCAATACCACTTAGATTCATTTTAAAATCATTTTTAGGTTATGATAGTTGCCACAGATTTGACCAATCAGTATTAAGTATTATACTGACACGTATTTTCGGAAAATATAGACATGTGGTACACACGAAATATATAAAAGAATGGGTTGTTAATAAAGTCGATATATAATAATTGTATTTCAACATTTTTGTCTGTTTACTTTAAAAATGAAAGCACTATTTTATGAAAAACAATCAATAAAAACTTATCCATAATACTTAATGATATAGTATTAAGCTATTGATTGTACGCCAGGTCAAAATAATTGTTTTATAAATTGTATGAATTTAGCATCTGGTGAATATCGAAATCCCATAAGTTGATCCTATTTCATCTCCGGATACGCATATACCAGTTATTAGTGATGTCTTTATTTACACAAATTATTGACCTCCTTTGTAAAGCATCATTAGCTCATCTGACCTAAAGGGTCATGTCCTCTTTTGTCATCACTTGGCGTCCGTCGTCTGTGTCTGTTAACTTTTGCCCATTTTAAATTTCTCCTACAAATCTTCTCAACCGAATGGAAACAAACTTGGCAGGGAGGAGGAGATGCATATTTAAATAAATAAATTAAGTTGACCTTCAACTGGGGGTGGGAAAATCAAGCAAATCTATTTTTTCTCAAGAACCAGTTACAGAAATGATTTAACATTTACTGTGTAGCATCATTATGATATATATAATCAGATTTGTACAAACGAAGGCCTCGGGATCTATGGGACAAGATCTATGGAGCTGCAAAGTTTGACATGGATTAAAAAAAAACTGATGTAGCAGCCATTTTCAACTATTTGATTATTCTCTGTATTGCAGTTTCTGGATTTTGATAAAGATCAATGGAAAAGGTAATTTTACAGGTCACGTGTATTGATCAATGATCATGGTTAAATACATCATGGGCAAAGAACTAATGGTTCTGAGATGTTTGCGAAATTACGCACAAGTTTGCGAGATAACGCAAAAGTTTAAACAAGAATGTTATTGTAATTGACATTAAATATCCATATCAAATTGTGCTTCAATCTAGTACAAACGAAACCACAAGGGATCCAGTCTTTACGGTCAAGTGTTTTGGTCTAAGCCTTACAAGGTTGAAGTTTGATGTAGCAGGCATTTCCAACTATTTGATTATCCTATGTGTACATTGTATTACGGTTTCTGGGTTTTTATAACGATCAATGGCAAAGGTCAATTTACAGGTGACGTGTATTGAACAATGATCAATCATGGTTAAAGACATCACGGGCATAAAACCAGTGGTTCTGAGATGTTTGCGAAATTACGCAAAAGTTTGCAAGATAATGCAAAGGTTTTCGAAAAAGGAAAAACAAATCATGTATCAAACGTGTTTAAAAAAAAAGAAAAGAAAAACATGTAAATTCTGTTTAAAATGAATAGAGTGAAGACGACAAATTGCATAATGAAATGGGTCTCTCAACCATTGGCAGTACATAATGCGGGTTCGTTTTGGGCGTAAGCAAATCACTGGGGGAGATTGAGGGCGATAAAATGGTATAGGGGAAGGCAAATGAATTTTGGGATACCATTTCAGTCGATACTATACGTTTTAAGTTTCTAGAAATATTTTGGCATATCAATAAGAAGTTTTTTTGTGTATTTTCATATTTATTTCTGCTGATATTTTGCTACTGTACAAAGAATAAATAATATATACATAGAATATGTAAATAAAACAACTATGTTTTAAAACATTATTTTAAGCATGCATTAGATAATCATTGTGCACATAGCACCATTGTTGTATCATCTATCAGTAATAATTTATAGTTTTAACAATTGTTTTCGTCAACAAACTAAAAACACTACAACTATAATGGCGGACACATTCCGTAAGAATACGCAAATGGCGTATACGGCGGAATATATGGCGGATTAGGGTGATAATAAGGCGACACCATATTCGAGTATTCCGATTTCTTATCACTGGGAGTATTTAACCATTCATCGGAAATATTCGGCGATACATCGGAAGTGCTCGGAGAAGTTGTTGATGATGGTGGCGATGAAATATTGGCAGTCGTCTGTGTTGTTGGTAGTTGTAGTCCAGTTGGTGTTGCTGATACACAGGAACCATAACCTGGCATTCCAAACGACTGTCCAGGGTAGAAAAACGGCCCTGGAAATATCTGCGCTGTTGAACCATGTAACATTGGATGGTGAAAAGGAACTGGTCCGTATGGTCCCATGGGTGACATAAATGGCATTTGTACATGTGCATGTTGTGGTTTCCCCTGGGCATGCTTACGAAATCTCGCTCTTTTGTTCTGGAACCAGATCTGTAATTAAGATTAAAACATTATTAGCATTGATATGAGATACTTAAAGCTTTTAAAATACCAAGGGCTGGTCGTGTTGAGTCACACTGAGTTTGCAACTTGGAACAACGTTTGGAATAAGTTGAAACAAACTAAATTAAGATATTTTATTTTTTATAAAACCCGACTGTGATTTAAATCACGGAATACAGTTTCTGGTTTGGTTTATGGTGTTTAACGCAACTTTCAACAATATTTCAGTTATATCGTGGCGGTCAGTTTTATTGTTGGGGGAAACAGGAGAAAACCACCTGTCGCTTGTCATTGACAAACTTTATCACATAATGTTGTATCGTCTGAGTGGGATTCGAATTCACAACGTTAGTGGTGATAGGTACTGATTGCACAGGTAGTTGTAAATCCAACTACCATACGATCACGACCACGACGGCCCCTCAAAAATACGTTAACATTATAAACCGATTTAACGTTTTATGAATTCGTGTATTTTGTCATTAAAAGCAGATTCCTGAATGTTCTTTTTGTGTTGACAGTATGCAAAATCAAAATCTGTCTTTGGTTAATTACTGGTAATCTCATTCTAAAGACAAGATACGAACCTTAATTCTGGCCTGAGCTATATCTAGTTCTCTCGCTAAAGATTCCATATTTGCTGAATTAGGGTAAGCATTCTCCACGAAGATCCTCTCTAGTACTTGAACTTGTCTAGATGTGTAATTTGTCCTGTGTTTCTTTCTTAAACCTGACTTTGTTGACTGAAGTCTTTCTGGGGAACTGTACTCAGATCGTGAACTATTACAGTTCTTGTTGGGTGTAGAATTTTCAGAAGATGTATTGTCAGATGAGATATTCAACACCATGGAACTGTCACGTGATCTTCCATTGTCTGTAATATCTTCTTCACTTGATCTATCCGACTCTCCATCTGATGATTGTTCTGTTCCTTTGACAATGTACATTTCTGGTCTCTTTGGTGAAGTCTCTTGGTCCAATTCTGAGTTTCCAGTGATCTTGTTTTGCAAAGTAGTACCAATTGGAAATGTCATGATATTCTGGTCCATCTGCTTGCTTTGATACAATGGATGGTGATAGGAGAATTGATTATGGATTGTCGGCGGATGCATATACACCATATCATGTGGAGTCGGTATCTCAATCGTAAGTTGATGATCCGTTCTGCTGTGAAACGACTGTATTGGCCTCGTCTCCTTCTCGCTAAGATCAGTTGGATTTGACTGTAGTAAAACCTATTTAAGATATAATAAACAATTATAATTAGTAAAAGCAAAAGATTAACATTAAGATATGTTACGAAATATTTGAAATTCGTTTCAGATACCTTTTGTGGATTGTAAATGTGATGACTAACATTTATCCAATTATAAAGTTTAAATTCATGCTTTCGTAAAATGATTACATAACTAGATAGTTTTTTTTTTTTTTTAAATATTTTGTAATTCACACATTTTCATTTAGTCAAAACATTAATGCACATAAAAATCAAGAACAAATATTAAAGCCAAGACTTGTATTTCGCTAATAAAATATTGAATTGAATTGAATTGTATTTCCAACGCCATATATCGTGGTCTTTTTTTCTTACGTTAGTTGATTTCATGTGAGAGAGAGAGGTGGTTGTTCGTTTTTGTTGACATTGGTGGACTTGTTTGTCATCATTGTTTATACGTTCTTTTCATAATATACGTTGACATTTTTATATCTTTATTTCTCAAACTGTCAGTGCATAGCACATATACAGAGAAATTACAAAGAAATAAACTGATTAAAATATACACAATATATATACAATCAATCAATCAATTCAATCAATTCTTTATTAAAGATAACTAATAATAATACATTAGTGTTCCCCATTACAAATCACATGATAATTATACAAAACAACATTTAAAAGTTACATGCAGTATATAATAATACAGTTGTACACATATTTTAAGAAGTGTTTCTTATTTCTAATGCGTCCCTAATGAATTTATATAAATAATTACATTCAATAATATTTTTTGGATTTAAAAGTTTACAGTAAAAAATAAGTATTATGTGAATCTTTTAGATCTAAACCATAAGACTGGAAAAAAGTTTTCCTTATATCTTTATATTTATAGGATGATATCAAAAAATGTTCTTCTGTCTCTACTTCAGTACAGAATTTGCAGAATCGTTCTTCTCTTGGAATTTTAGGTTTATTATATCTACCCCGCTCTATATTTAAACAATGAGCACTGATACGTAGTTGTGTAATTTTACATTTTGTACTTTTGCTTAGATTGGTTTCAAGATAGAAGGGAACAAAATTTGAAATAAAAATATTGCTAAAAAGTATCAATTTACTGCCCCAGATTTAATTTTTTGTAGTTGTGAGTCAGATTGCTGATGATAATACTCTATCAACTTATTTCTAAAAACGCTATTATCTGCCAAATCTTTGATATCATGTTTAAGTATTTTAAATATTTTATTTAGTGTAGAAAACCAGCATTTTGAGTTTTCTTGAGCTAAATCTTGATCTGTGGTAAATGCACTATATAATATTCTATCTCTATTTATTTTAACTAGTCTCATATAATAATTATACATTAAACATAATGAGAAAATCAACATTGGACTCCTGTTACAGGTGTAAAACCACTAATTCACCAATCAGAGCCTTTTCAAGAAAAAAGGTCCTTTCATTTTGTAGCATTGTGAAAACTACTGAATGGAATGGACTAATTAAAATTGATAATTGAAGTTAAATATATAGGGATTATTTTGAGCCCAAATTTGATGGACTTAGTTGTATTTTAATACCTCTATGGATGATTTTATTCATGACCTATAAATACTGAATTTCTTGGGGATGACCGAGCTATTTTTAGAGTAGGTGTTTTCCGTAGCACGTCATTTCACTGCAAGATTTCAAACATGCCCTGATATTTTGACAGAACGTAGAGGAATCATGTACGTCTTGGAAAGGTTAAACTTAAGATAAAATGGCTAGGTAGGCTCGAAAAAACACAAATTTAGTAGAAAACCTTAAAGAAATTAATTAGTGGTTTCACACCTACATTCAAGCACAGGCGCTTGTCCCTGTGTAGAGTCAAAAATATGCTCGCTATGTACCTAAAATAGCGAGCATATTTTTGACTCTACACAAGCGCCTGTGATTCAAGTCTGCTCTCCATATTTGATATACAAGTATACAGTAAATCGAATGATGGAATTAGCCGGGAGGACAGACTATATATATTTAATAAATTTACATAATGTAAGTAGTTAAAAAAATATGCTGCAACTTCGTTTTTTAACGTTTATGGTTTGAAATAGTGAAAACCATTATTTGTATTAACAACGTTATTTTGTCTTATCACAAATTCACAATCTTTCCAATAAATTTTCTGAAGAAAAAAATTTAAACCTACCTTTTCCTGCATATTGCAACTTTTTTGTTTCTAGTTAGTTTTATATATATTTTCGCTATCAATGCTTTAAGATTCGGAAATCGTTATTAAAAATTGGGTCCGTTTTTTCATTTTTTATACCTAAATTGTTGTTTTTGGTATGGCTTCATGAGTTAATCAAGTGAGATGAACACTTCTGCTCAACTGATTGATCTACGGTTGATTACTGTTCAGTTGTATTCAGAAGTCTATTGTTTACCAAATAAGTCTATTGTGTTAAAAATCAGAACACACCACGCTTATTAATTATCTATCTGCTTTGTCTGATAATTATTTCATTTCAAATATTTTATTGATAAATCAATAGGATTGGATAACAGGCTATGCCTATACAAATCCTCTCCAACAACAAGATGGAACAATTAGAAAACAATTTACATAAGACATAGAGCAATCTACCCATCATGTATACATGCAATTCATCTTAATTACCAAGCATAAACACATGTATATTAATAGCAGAATCATACAAACAAAACAAAAAAGATTTTTCCCTTTCTTTTCTTTTTTTGTTAATATGTATCATACAAAAAAAGTATTTTTTTCCCTTTTTTTTCCTTTTTCCGTTGTTAATAGGTATGATATAATTTGGAATAGTCTGATAATTATGAATTGATTTAAAATTATAAAATGGCAGATTGGCACCAGATACAAGAATCTTTATTCTCAAATAAACCATATTTTTTACAATGGTATAGAGAAGTGTACAATAATTAAAAAGGTTTTTATGATTTATGGTGCTTAACGTCACTTTCAACAATATTTATTTCGTGGCGATCAGTTTTGTAACTTTTATATTTATAATTTATTTTCATGTTCTGTAGTGAGTATGAGTGTTACTAAATAGTCACAGACTGTCATGAACTGCTAAAAAAATTATACAAAATTCAACAAAATATAACAATGTATAAAATGACCACAATGTATACATATCTTGTTTACCCTCTTTGCATTTTCGGGTCACCTAATAATTATGTGAAGGTCAAAATGGTGCAAACATGTTCATGGGGCAATGCAAATATTTTTCATGAAACATCAGTTTCAATATCACTTCTAAAAACACTACATTTATTCCAACATGACACTTTCTTTTCAATATATTGATATTTATTATACCAATATATTTTAGTATTAAATTTTTCAATGTGACCAATTTATTTTTATAAATCATCACCAGGGGTAAGTGATTTCCTGACAAATAAAGCAATTGTACTATAGTTTCATAATATATAAGATTCTGGTATATATATCTAATATTTTTCATTTGATAAACACTTGAAATTCATTAGGCATTTCGATGGCAATTTTTTCTGGAAAGAGATATTTCAACGATATTTTGAGGGCACAAGAATATAATAATAACACACTTTTATTAGCAGCAATAAGATATATAAAGACAAGGAGCAAAGTTATAAAAAGGTAAAAGGAAAAGGAGTTATTTTTTTAACTGCCCATATCTAATGTAAACAATCTGTGTTGCCTAGAAGCTTGGAATTAAGGGGGTATTTTCCATTCTATCCAGAGTTGTCGTTCCTGCTACGCTATACTCCACCTCTGTCAACGCCCATTTTCAAGACATTGTAAGATTTAGAAACAGTAAAAAAATGTACTTAAAATTGTTTTAATTATTGTAAATATCAATAAAGATGAAAATAAATCACTCTTTTCAAATCAATTCTCTCTTAAAAATGAATTATGATCGTTTTTAACTTTTTAATTTTTACCTCCGCAAAATAGTTCTCCAAGAAGTGTGTGTGGGGGGGGGGGGGAATCATTTTTAAGAGAGAATTGATTTGAAATGAGTGATTTATTTTCATCTTTATTGACATATACAATAATTAAAACAATTTTAAGTACACTTTTTTTTACTGTTTCTAAATTTTAGAAAAATCTTGTAAAATGAGCGTTGACAGAGATGTTGTGTAGCGTAGCAGGAACGACAACTCTGGATAGAGAATGGGTATTTTCAAACGCACAGGTGACCATATATTTGAGAAGACAATGAAAATAGAGTTGTCTCCCATACCCCAGGCCTACACCCTTAAAGAGGAACACAGAAGATTATAAAAAGTCAAACTCTGATAGACATTTAGATTTTAAGGAACTTATATAATATGAAACCGGCACGGCCATGAATGCTCGCGCATCTGACAATTATCTGGCAATTTCATCAAAAAGTGTCGAGATTTTTTGGGCCGAGATATATTGGGGACGACTTTTTTTTAGGGCAGAATCTAGTCTCATTCAATCGAGCTGTCGTTCCTTTATTCGAGTTATCGTTCCTTACGAAATCTCAAAAGTTAACTTCCGCGTAGAAACAAAAATTCTTGTCAGTATGTCAGAAGAGATTTAATAAATTAAAAAATATCAATATAAGTAAAACAAGTTAGCAAAATGACTTTTATTACACACGGGTTCCGGGTTTCAGTGGTATCGGACGTACCAGAGAAGGTACGAGACTTCAGGATCACATTTGCGCTTTATGTTAAGAAGATCGTCATTAGTTGAATGTGTTAGTGTGTTACACGGAAACCGGTGTTTACAATTCCACAGTATGATCAACCATTTTTGCTAAAAAATCCTAAGTACACATTTTATACCATAAAGAGCTCGCTTAAGCTCGCATAATATGTTGACACTATTATTTTTGCATCTACAGCTTAGAAATACTGGAGAATTTGAGAGCGCTTGGTACAATACCTACAGTATGTTTGCAAAAGCGTATTCCGGTTTATCAGTGACGATATTTAGAAAAAACCAGTACATGTATATATAATAAAGCGGATGACATGTAATGTATGTATCTTGTAATAAAATACGGGGAATCAGAGGCGTAGAAACATGGGATATAACCAAGACGTACAACACTATGACTAAGGGTTCATGATGTAGCAATGACGTACTATGCAATTGATGACTTTCCATGAGGTGAATACAAGGATTGGTCAACCCATAGAACATGATATTCACCGAGGCAACCGAGGTGAATATCATGTTCCATCGGTTGATCAATCCTTGTATTCACCGATATTGAGTCATTAACTGTTTTATTATATGACATTAAATCAAATTTGAATTAACACCAAATAGCGCCGACCTTGTTCCCCAGACACCCCTAATCTGCCCAACGTTTGTCATTATTAATTTAATTGTGTACCGAAAGTAATTAGTAAGAACCCATCTGATTAGTCGATGACAAAACTTAACCCGATGATGATTGGCTACTACTTTTAAGATAATTGGGAAACACCATTTCTATTTCAAAGTATCTGGAGGAGCGTTGGAATGTTATGTTCAACTCTCGTGACCTTGAATATAACGTTTTATCAAAGAACGTTACTAGGGACGTCAGCCAATCAGAAAAGACATTATCTGAAGTCATATAATAATATACAATTATTGCACTTCATTGAGTGCGATATGATGTGTTATGGAGCACTGGAAAGCAATATTGACCAAGGTGCTCCATAACACATCATATTGCACAAAATGAAGTGCTGTAATTGTTTTATTACATTTAACATTCCACGTTTTTTGTGTGTACCTGGATCATCAATTTTTAGGGATTGTTTGGTTTTTTTCCGGGACAAATGGCAGTTTATGGACCGGTCTGTCACCCACAAAATAGTATATGGACCGAAGCGGAGTTGAGGTCCATATACTATTTTGTGGGTGACACCCCGGTTCATAAACTGCCATATGAACCTTAGTGCCATGAACTATTTGATAATTACTAATTCAATGTGTCCAAATTTATATATGCATTCTGCTTGCGTTTGTAAAACTTCTGTGCCACAGTCTGTTTGTGTTTGTGTGACGTCATTGCAACGGACGTAGAAAACGTTTGGCTAGTAAATTTTAAAATTTTGCCGGGATTTCGCCCACCGCAAAATAGATCGTTCAATATGAAATCCTGCCGTGCAATATGACGATTTATCACAAAAAATGAATTATATGGTTTTATAATACTGTATAAAACCATAAATGTAATAAAACACTATGACCAACGGTTCATGATACAGCTATGACGTACAAAACAGTGCACGAGTTATCAAATTAGAGAGGACACGGACGAAATTAAATATAATAAACCCGTCCATAGTTGTATGCTTGTCCCAAGCCAGGATCTTAAACTTTCACCCTTCCCAGTTTTCGTACATGTCTTAAAACTTGCCTCTCCCACTTTTCGTACCAGTTCTAAACATGCCTCATAAATCTCCGGGTTACACATAAAACGCATCCCTTCTCCACTATCCGGTCCACTACTACGCAGATGGAAATGCAAACGTTTTTCTCGGAAATCTGCTTATGGATTGGTACTGCCGCGAGTTACTGGCAAAATATTATATGATGTCGTACAAAGAAAGCGGAAATCTAACTCATAGCTTACATACTATACACTATATATATGATCACGGCTACGAAGTCCCTTAAAATTGCTAAAAAAGTTTATCTTTTATATACTTCGCCGACTATTTACTATTCATTTACTGATTTCATGAGTTGTCGCAGATTGCTGTTTAAAGCAAAGCGAACAATATTTCAGCTCCCAGTATATCATGGCGAGAACTAGTTGTAATATCGATCAGATGATGATGATGCCCTCTAAGTACTGTACCAACACGGTTAGTTGGATTTTTATACTGCTAACTCGCTGACAAGCAGTTCGTGGGTAGATATGTTGCTCCACATGGACATATTATACTTATTCCGAGCCAACCAGTCTTTGCAGTTACCCCTTAACAACGCGGAGCAGCTAATACCACTTTTATAGTCTTTGGTTTGATCCGACTAGGGCTCGAACACACGATCTACCGCACTCGAGTCGAGTACGCTAGCTATTCCACTTTTATAGTCTTTGGTTTGATCCGACTAGGGCTCGAACACACGATCTACCGCACTCAAGTCGAGTACGCTAGCTATTCCACCTTTATAATCTTTGGTTTGATCTGACTAGGGATCGAACACACGATCTACCGCACTCAAGTCGAGTACGCTAGCTATTCCACCTTTATAGTCTTTGGTTTGGTCCGACTAGGGTTCGAACCTACGATCTACCGCACTCGAGTCGAGTACGCTAGCTATTCCACCTTTATAGTCTTTGGTTTGGTCCGACTAGGGCTCGAACCTACGATCTACCGCACTCGAGTCGAGTACGCTAGCTATTCCACCTTTATAGTCTTTGGTTTGGTCCGACTAGGGCTCAAACCTACGATCTACCGCACTCGAGTCGAGTACGCTAGCTATTCTACCTTTATAATCTTTGGTTTGATCCGACTAGGGCTCGAACACACGATCTACCACACTCAAGTCGAGTACGCTAGCTATTCCACCTTTATAATCTTTGGTTTGATCCGACTAGGGCTCGAACACACGATCTACCACACTCGAGTCGAGTACGCTAGCTATTCCACTTTTATAGTCTTTGGTTTGGTCCGACTAGGGCTCGAACACACGATCTACCGCACTCGAGTCGAGTACGCTAGCTATTCTACCTTTATAATCTTTGGTTTGATCCGACTAGGGCTCGAACACACGATCTACCACACTCAAGTCGAGTACGCTAGCTATTCCACCTTTATAATCTTTGGTTTGATCCGACTAGGGCTCGAACACACGATCTACCACACTCGAGTCGAGTACGCTAGCTATTCCACCTTTATAGTCTTTGGTTTGATCTGACTAGGGCTCGAACACACGATCTACCGCACTCGAGTCGAGTACGCTAGCTATTCCATATTTATAATCTTTGGTTTGACTCGACTAGGGCTCGAACCTACGATCTACCGCACTCGAGTCGAGTACGCTAGTTATTTCACTACCGATGCGTTTGTGGTAGGTAAGTTGTAATAATACTATACAAATGTATATACGAGTGCTATGGACATTCGTTCACCGGCTGGTACTGGTGACGGTTGCCAGTGCTCGATCCACATGATATGGAATCTTGGAATTCAATTTCCCTCACTGAACGATGCTGCGGGGCCAAAAAAAGTACAAGTTTCCAAATTTGAACAATTTTGTTTCTTTATCCAGTTTTAATGTGTTTGTTTGTTTGTTTTAACGAAATGTTCATCTTAATGGCTTATTCATATTTTGGAAGGTACATGTGTATATAGTTTTTCTTATTGTTAATTCAATTTTGATATGTTTTTTTAATTGATCGTAAAAAGGGGTTTTCGAGTTTAACTTGATTGCAGTTAAAGAGATGCAACATGAAGCCCTTGTCGACTTTCTGTGTTCGTATCATGTGTGGGATTAACCATGAATGGATGTTTTGACAGAAACGTATGTCTAGAATTTTACTCAAATGATTTTGGTTTATTTTCAATGAAAACTTGGACATTGTGGTCTGTTCTGAATTCAGCATTGGTCAAATAAATATGGTATAGTGACTGACTGTTCATGATACTAAGTATACCATAACGTCCAACACTGAGACCAATGTTTCATGATATACCATAACGTACAACACTGAGACCAATGTTTCATGATATAACCATGAGGTACAAATTCTGACTAACGTTTCATGATATAAAATGACATACAACACTGTGACCAACGGTTCATGATTGAACCATGACGTACAATACTGACTTATGGTTCGTGATATAACCATGACGCACAGCACTTCGACTTACTGCTTATGCCATAACCATGACGTACAAGACTTTGACCAACGGTTCATGATATAGCCATGACGTACAATTCTCTGTAACCAACTGTTCACGATATAACCTTGACGTGCAACATTCTGACTAACGGTTCATGATATAACAATGACGTACAACAGTGTGACTAACGGTGCATGATATACCATAACGTACAACGCTGTGACTAACGGTTCATGGCCTAACAATTCTATGAGACAACTCGGGGTATGAATTTGACCAAGTGGTATATAATATAACTCGTATTCATTGTTCAGTATATCCATACTTATTGTTACATTTGTCGGTTATATATAGATTCTCCTTCAGATGCCCTTGGGTTACGATATTTCTCCGCTCAAGAGAGTTAAATCAAAAATTTTAACCACAAGCCGTCAGGCGAGTGGTTAAAATTTTTAATTCAACTCGAGAGTGGAGAAATATCGTAACCCACATGGGCAACTGAAAGAGAATTTGTTTCTCCCATTATTTAACACGAACTTTATTTTATTTTCTAGCCAATTACCGATTTGACAACATGCGGGGAAAGGCACGAGACATTTTAATCCTCTAGAGGATTACAGATTTTTCCACCACTGGTTCAGCGGGATTAAAACGCCGTAATAATGGGAGAAAACACTATAATGAACAGTCCAGGAAAAAAATCTTCTGGTCAAACTCAAACACCATGAGGTGATACTGGGCAATAAAGTAGCGTTCATAGGTCGGATCAAACTGCAATACGCATATTGACCAGGCGATTAACAATGGTACTGGAACCAATCATTCAATAGAAATAATACGACGAGTTATTGACCAAATGGTAGGTGATCATTCTCTGCCATACTATAAGCATATAGCCAGGATTTTTGAGGGGACAATAATCACGCGATGCGACGTGGTCTTGTGTACGGATTTTAATAGTTCAACTGAACTTCTGATTTTAAGTCATAATTAGCCACAATCTCGACTTTAAATCATCCAATATGAAAACCAACATGTAGAGAGAGAAAAAACAAGCGAGTCAGTGATATACTCATCTTCCATAGTGATCCAATCAGCACACTTTCAATATACAATAGATTGGTCGCTTTTTCGTACACGAGTTATCAAATTGGAGAGGAGGCGGACGAAATTAAATAACATAAGCCCGGTACATTTTTGTGCCTGTTACAAACCAGAATCTTGATTTCCAACCACATACAGTGTGTGTGTTTTATTTTTGTGTTCAATGGTTTATGGTGAGAGGTGGTTTTTCTACGGCCATTCACTATTCACTGAAAATGGCATTGCTTTACAAAAATAAGGTTGAGATGTATCAATACCTCAAACGATAATAATGTGAACTACAATGCATGTGCCTATTGTTTTATTATTCTACACATTTAATATATTACTGAATGTAATAGTAATAAAACATGATTAATTTCTACTCTGATAGAGATCTGTAATTTTGTTATAACCTTTCATTTTCATTTAAAATTCTGATTTATATAAAAAAAATAAATCAAATTTTAAGAAAAATTTCAGTTATCTAAAGTGGTGTTTCCAGTGATTCTGTTTCAGTATAGAAATTAATCGAAAGAAAGACATTTGATCCATTTGGAAGGATAAGGTAGGTCTTTGACACCTGAGACCCAAGTCTTTGCTTCAGTGTCAAAACATTCCACTGATCTGAGAATTCTATTGGACTGTGTAGATGCTCCTCCAATTAGGAATATTAAATTGCCTATAAAGAAAGTAAACATAGTTTTAAGAACATCATAACTAAAATATATGTCTAGTAAATAAACACACTAAAGGTAGAACAAACAAACAAGCTTACCACAAACAGATCATGACCGACTTTGACATACCTTTATATGATACAAGTTTTTAGTTTCAGAGTTTTAAGAAAAAAATCCTCTTTTGAGAGGCAAAAACTGAAAAAGTGAAAGAGTATACCTTGTATGTAGGTATATAAATGTTTGCTTATTTCATTACTGGGGTCGTCGTGGTTATGATCTTACATGTAATCAGTGACCATCACTACTAACGTTGTGGGTTCGACCTGCCGCAAGTCATTGACAAATTTTATCACATAATCTTGTATCGAGTACACCTCGCCATGAACGGGGTTCGAACTCACAACTTGTAGTGGTGATAGGCACTGATTGCACAGGTGGTTGGCAATCTAACTATCATACGATCACGACCACGACGGTCCCTTGTACAAATATATTTTATATTTTCCGACAATGTAGGTATATTGTATATCTGTATCAGAGATTTCAGAATTAAACAATACTTGCTATCATGCTTTCTTACATACCAATAGTGGCAGCTCCTGCCTCATGGCGAGGTATCACCATGTCTGTACAATGTTCCCAAACATCCTGTGTCTTGTTGTATACTTCTATGCTATGTACACTGCTGATAACTGAATCACTGCTAGCGGATGATCTGGTGGCGCCACCACATAAATACGATTCGCCGTTCACAGTGACCAGATTACCATAGCAACGAGGGGAACGCAGATTACTCTTCCTCTCCCATCTAAAATTGATGAATCTTTATTTTAATAGTATTTAATTGCAAGCACTATGATATTTTTTCAAAATAACTCCTCTAAAATTTAAATTAAAAAATTTGAAAAAACAGCTATTGTTGTCAAATAATGTTCAATGAAACCTGTCTAAACCGAACCTTTAAAAATAACTGGAATCCTGTAAAACTAATAATTACATAAAGTTCCAATGTATGAAATGAAATCATTGTTATTTTAACCTATATAAACCGAACACCTATTTATTCCGAACTATTAATATAAGGTGACGTCTTGAATGCTTTACATAAAACCATAAACCGCCAAAAACTTCATAACGCAGTAGGTGACGGTAAAAAATGTCACATAGTTAATTTTTAAATATCAAAAGTATTATGGGTTATAAACACGAAATGAGTGAATAAAAACGAATGTGTTACTTACATGTTCTCCTGCGGATCAAAACATTCCACAATGTCCAGGACTGGCATTTCTGACGATTGACCAATTTTTTCCCCATAACCCCCAACAGTAAATATCTTGCCATCAATAACACCAGTCGCTACACTATGTCGTGCTTCAGACATGGGGTTGACGAAGATCCATTTGTCTATCTTTGGGTTGTAGCACTCTACTGTGTTCAACACACTGCAAAATAAACTTGTGATGGTTATAATACAGAATTATATACCGGGATGTCGGATACGAAATAGTATGGAACACTGGTGTGGTACCGGTACTAACCAAGGAGCTTTACTATGTACCATAACCTATTACGACCGATTATCGACAGAAGTACTTTACAGTGTAGGACAACCATAAATATAATGTTTTCAGACCTAGCAGTGATCAAGGCGAGTTGGTACAGTATGTGTACAATATCTTCTTCAGATCGAGAACTCGCCAAAGTGAATTTGTTAGTACATGATGACTTCAGATCTCTGGTAGTGATTACGGTGAATTGTTAATTTACCACAACTTCTTCAGATCGAGTACTTACAAAGATGACTTGTTACGTACATAATGTCTTCAGATCTCTAGTAGTGATTACGGTGAATTGTTAATTTACCACAACTTCTTCAGATCGAGTACTTACAAAGGTGACTTGTTACGTACATAATGTCTTCAGATCTCTGGTAGTGATTAAGGTGATTTGTTAATTTACCACAACTTCTTCAGATCGAGTACTTACAAAGGTGACTTGTTACGTACATAATGTCTTCAGATCTCTGGTAGTGATTAAGGTGAATTGTTAATTTACCACAACTTCTTCAGATCGAATACTTACAAAGGTGACTTGTTACGTACATAATGTCTTCAGATCTCTGGTAGTGATTAAGGTGAATTGTTAATTCACCACAACTTCTTCAGATCGAGTACTTACAAAGGTGACTTGTTACGTACATAATGTCTTCAGATCTCTGGTAGTGATTAAGGTGAATTGTTAATTTACCACAACTTCTTCAGATCGAATACTTACAAAGGTGACTTGTTACGTACATAATGTCTTCAGATCTCTGGTAGTGATTAAGGTGAATTGTTAATTCACCACAACTTCTTCAGATCGAGTACTTACAAAGGTGACTTGTTACGTACATAATGTCTTCAGATCTCTGGTAGTGATTAAGGTGAATTGTTAATTTACCACAACTTCTTCAGATCGAGTACTTACAAAGGTGACTTGTCACATGCATAATGTCTTCAGACCTCTAGTAGTGATTAAGGTGAATTGTTAATTTACCACAACTTCTTCAGATCGAGTACTTACAAAGGTGACTTGTTACGTACATAATGTCTTCAGATCTCTAGTAGTGATCAAGATTAATTATTAATATACCAGAACTTCTTCAGATCGAGTAATAACAAAGGTGACTTGTCACATGCATAATGTCTTCAGACCTCTAGTAGTGATTAAGGTGAATTGGTATATACCATAACTTCATCAGGCATAGAGATCACCAACCCTCTTAATGATTTCATAACCTATTCGAATGATTAACGACTCAATTGTGTTGTTACATATGGTTTTAGTTGTCCATATCTTATTTGGGCCATTTCGTGGGATGGTTTTTACCGGTCCCTGTGGTAGTATATGATAATACGATTAATGCACGACCTTTTCCATATGTGACCATCTTTAATCCCTCGACCAATATCAGCCCTCGACTGCGTCTCTGGCTGATGTGGAGGTCCGACATGAAAAATGTCACGAATTGATTTGTATATATATCTCTACTTAGAAATCTGATATTTGATATCGATATCTGTATTTGAATAGAGATATCTCATTTTTAATACAGATACTTTATTAAACGGGTAAAAATCACAACGGATCACTGCTCACAATAACACGGGATCTGTATTATGATGTGATCAAAGCTACTGTATGATGTGATCAAAGCTATTGTATGATGTGATCAAAGCTATTGTATGATGTGATCAAAGCTATTGTATGATGTGATCAAAGCTTTTGTATGATGTCATCAAAGCTTTTGTATGATGTCATCAAAGCTGTTGTATGATGTGATCAAAGCTATTGTATGATGTGATCAAAGCTATTGTATGATGTGATCAAAGCTATTGTATGATGTGATCAAAGCTATTGTATGATGTCATCAAAGCTATTGTATGATGTGATCAAAGCTATTGTATGATGTGATCAAAGCTATTGTATGATGTGATCAAAGCTATTGTATGATGTAATCAAAGCTTTTGTATGATGTGATCAAAGCTATTGTATGATGTGATTAAAGCTATTGTATGATGTGATCAAAGCTATTGTATGATGTGATCAAAGCTATTGTATGATGTGATCAAAGCTATTGTATGATGTGATCAAAGCTTTTGTATGATGTCATCAAAGCTATTGTATGATGTCATCAAAGCTATCGCATGATGTCATCAAAGCTATTTTATTATAGTGATCAACAGTTCTCATGATTGTGTATTTCAAATATTGAAAATACTATAAAAATTCATGGAGACGGGAAATGGTTGACCTATAGTATAAAGTTTATTCTTAGCCTGTTTTAATTTGCCTACAAATCGAAACTTGCCAATGTATAATAAAATGAATGAACCTATGTCTTTTCCGTATCTTCCCCATTATTATATCTTGATAAGACCACTCTGCTACATCATGTTTATTCTATGATAACAGTATATCAATTGTATTACCTGTCGTTTCTATCTTGTCCCCCAATTGCATATACCATTCCATTGACAGAGACTAGTGAATGATTCATTCGTGCTGTGTTCATTGGGGTAATTTTTATCCATGTATACCTCTTGGCATCAAAGACAAAACCATCACTGGTAGGTACTGGATGTTTGACTTTAAATCTAGGATCAAGTCCTCCTGTAAAATTTAAAATACACGTATACGTTTTAATATGAACAACACAAAAGTGAAATCCAAATAAAAAATGTAAATGGAATTTGTTTAAAGAACCGAAGCCACAGAACTCTTGTCTACAATTGTAAATATTAAAGGACATGTCTCTAAAACCTTTTTATTATAATAATTTAAAATAGGGATCCAATTGATATTCTTGTCTTCCAACACAATATGACATGTAGATGGTGAATATTATCTTAATTAACGGTATTTAAGGTGGAAAAGGGGGGAGAGGGGTGGCAATGTTTCCCCCGAGTATGATTTTTTTCACAGGAAATATAAATCAGATTGTGTTTTTAGCTAGTAGAATAATATACATAGATTAATTTAAAAATACTTATGTAGTAGAATCGTGGTTTTATTGATAAGAATAAAGTCTGAACTGTGGTGAAGAGCTATGAATAGATTTTTCCGGAAAAGGGTGCGTGATTTTTTTTCTTGTCTTGTATATGGAGGAGAAAAAAAGGCGGGGGTACAAAACAAGAATATCTTCCACCCCTAAAATTAGGAACTGTTTTATCTTTATAGTGAGAATTTTTTTTTTGTCTATGAAATTTGGCACAAAAAATATTGTTCCATACGTATATTGTTTATATAATACATTTATATATATAATAGAGGTATTATTGTTACCTGTTACATAAACATTTTCATTCAGCATTGTAACAGAAAAATGAAGTCGAGGCTCGGGAAGATCACAGTAGTGGTTCCATTCATTGTCACCACTGTGGTATATGTCTATGGACTTTGCTGCAAAAATAATTTAAGAACAGCATGGAAAAATGTATAAATGTAAAACAAAATGCATTTATATTTTGCCATCTTAAGGTGCGACCACACGATACGATTTTTCGTCCAATTTTCCATCCGATTTTTTCTTTCGAAATCGGTTGACTTCCTATTTTCGCCTGACAGTCGGATGAGAATCGTATCGTGTGACCGCGCCTTTATGCATAAACCATTACATCTTATCTGAATAAACCGCATCGGTGATGTAATGGTTAGCGTCTTCACCTCGGGTGCGTAGATCGTGGTTCGAGCCTCGATCGGGTCAAACCAAAGACTATAAAATTGGTATTTGTTGCCAGAGTGTGGCGATATGTCTATCTGCGGACTGATGTTTCAGTGGGCTACAACAATAAACATTCAACTAAGCTGGTGGTATAGTACAAAGCGGATCTCGCGATTATCTCATTGAAAATGAACTTGTTCTCGCCATGATATAGCTGAAAAATTGCTGAATTGGCGTTAAACAACAATCACTCACTCTTATCTAAATATATGATGGTAAATTCTTTTTTTTATTTTATAAGAATGTCTGGATGCATTGCAATAAAACGATAAAAGAATTTGCTACTAAAAAGCGTTCCTGTTTTGTTGGTAGTTTGATCATTAATGGATCACTATGGGTTTGTTAACTTAGGATCAATCATCGGTCGAGTGTGCATAGAAATCCTATTTAGTTTTTTTCTGTTTTGTATGTGTTTTGTATGTGTTTTGTATGTGTTTTGTATGTGTTTTGTATGTGTTTTGTGTTTTGTTTTTTGTGTTGGATTTGTTTTGATTTTCTAATGTTTTTTCATTGACATTTCCTATTTATCACCTGCAATAGCTTCTCTGGTGTCTGATGGGAAAAAACCTCCTACAACCAGTATTTCTCCTATTGTATTGGAACGTCCCGATTTTGTACTACTTATCGTCTGGTCACGTGATGTTTCTTCCCATTTTTCATCCTTTATTGTCTTGTCAAGTGGTGTTTCTGACCATTTTTTTGCATCCTTTATCGTCTGGTTACGTAATGTTTCTGACCATTTTTCATCCTTTATCGTCTGGTCAAGTGGTGACCAATTTTCATATTTTATTGTCTGTAGACGTGTTGTTTCTGACCATGTTTCACGTTTTATCGTCCGGTGACGTGGTGTTGATGTCAGCATATCCACATCCAACTTTCCAAACGCGTTCTGAAAATTATTCAACAGACAATTGATAATATGCGATCGCACTCAACGTAGTAAACATCCTCTTCAACGAGTAAGACTTCTGCTTTGACCATAAAGATCTTGCATTTCTCCACAAATCAAATTGAAACACACCGGCCATTACTCTGTTCACTTCAAATATAAAACAATTGTAATTTTGTTAACTTACAACAATGAAATATGTTTTAGGGGCCGTTTATGGTCGTCATCGTATGGTAGTTGGATTTACAACTACGTATATCTATCGCCATTAGAGTTGTGAGTTCATGGCGAGGTGTACTCGATACAACATTATGTGATAAAAGTTTTCCAGTGACTTGCTTGCGACAGGTCGGTGGTTTTCTCCGAATACTCCGGTTTCCTCCACCATTAAAACTGACCGCCATGATGTAGCTGAAATATTGTTGAACGTGGTGTTAAACACCATAAACCAACTGAATCATGAATTACCATGCATAATTTATGTACGAGAATGATACTTACGTAGAACTCATCATGCCCATCCAAGAGGGAAGTATCTGTGTTGCGAGGGTTTGGGACCGTCAGGTTAAATGGGTCATCTTTACTTAAATTCCGTGCTGTTATAATCCTAGAAATGGTGATCGAAATCTAATAAAATCTTTGAAATAAATTTCATTTTAAAGTTGTAAAAAAATATATAATGTAATAATTTTTGTTTACAGTTTTCTTACAATTATACATCAATGCCTCACCTTATACACTGTATGTGTAAAAACATGAATAATTTCGTAATGGAATATAGACAATATAATATATTTCTTTTTTTTTTAGCCTGTTTCACAGCGAGTGCATTTTTTTTTTATATATTTATTGACAATGTACCTACAAATGTATATTGTGTTTATCATGAAATGTTAAAGCAAAAGTCAAAAATAACAACCAAATTATCCGAAAATAGCAGAAACAAATGTCGTTCTGTTCGTTTTCAATTGTGTCCTCTGAGAAGTCAGCGCTTATACTGTTACCGTTTCTTATCGTAGCTCAACTTGAAAATCAGATACCAGAAAAGTTATATCTTGGTCAGTGATCGTACATAACAAAAAAATTATCCAGTCAATACAAATTGACTGCTCAAATAGAACCAATGCAGAATAAATAGAAAAAATATATATATGTGAATGAGGCCTAAAACTAGGATAAAGGAGAAGCTAATCGAACCTTTCTCCAATTTTGCGCCGAGTACAGATAAACGTTATATCTTAAAACACTGCATTAATTATATAATAGTTACTTATGTATAGGGCATTATCGTGATTTATAGACTGCCCAAGGGACAGTAGTATTGACTAAAACATTGATAATGCCTGAGCCGCAGTCGTGGGCATAATCAGTGTTGAAGTCAATACTGCTGTCCCAATGACAGTCTATCTATCACGATAATGCCATATGCATAAGTAACTATTATTTTTTATTTCATTGAAGGAAATAAAAATTTCTAAGGGACGCAACTCCAAAACCTCGAGCGGTCATTAACGATGACTGGTATATTTCTTTAACGCAGATTAATTCATGACACATGACCATGTCTACACCAATGAAAAAGTCGATATTAGAACTGATATGAAATAATATTGTGTTAATCCTGTAGAAAAATCACATAAATTATCAATCAACGTTTATATTTTGAATTAAATAATACAATTATCCCTTGATTGCCCTTTTTGATATTTTCTTCCAACAGGAAATGAACTGGAATTACAACTATTCCCAAATCTGAACAGGTAACATGTGACAGTGGTAACAGAAAAAGCTATTATTTCGGTCAGTGACACTATATAACAGAACATTATCCAGACAATGCAATTAACCTACTCAAATAGACCCAATGCAGGATAAAACAATTTATCCTGCATTGGTTCTATTTGAGCAGTCAAATTGCATTGATTGGAGAATTTTTGTAATATAAGATCACTGAACAAGATAGAGCTTTTCTGGTACCTGATTCATGTTGAGCAACGATAAGAAACGACAACAGTATAACCGCGGACTTCAAGAAAAGACACCATCAAATAATGAGAACGACGCTTGATTTTGCTCTTTTCAGACAATTTGGCTTTTTGATATTACAAGATAAACACGATATACGAACATACAATGTACTTAGAACTTAGAACAATAACAAATACGTTTTTTTATTTTTAACTAAATTTATAAACCTACCAATTTGCCTCCAATATCATTTTCTTACATTCATCATTTTCTTTAACGAGGTCTGTAAGTTTAATACATTGGAACAGTTCACCCTGCGTCATGAAAGGAAATCGAACACATTTCATCAGCCTGAGAAGTTGTTGCTTTCTTTTTAAAACGTTGCATCCAATCCATCTTATAGCAGCTTTAAAGACATCAAGTTCAGAAGAAATATTTAACCTATCACTGCTTAGTATGAAAATTATTGTCTCAATGTCAATGTCCAAGAACACTGTTTCCGTGGTGAAAGCATTGAACTGCTCACAAACAGCAACTATTGCCTTGTCATAAACCGGTCCAAATATCTTTTCCTTCGTCACAATAGCCAATGCTTGTATTGATGATAAACTTTCCATATAATGAATCACGAGAGATTTCACTTTCGGCATTTTCAGATTCTCTGCCATTGTCATCAAATCACCGACAAATTCAGGTGTGATGGGCAATACACCGCTGTAAATATATTCTAGCAATACTTCAAAGGACGCTGGTGCAATTCCGTTTAGTCTAATATTAATTGGGATATTCTGTTTGTTTTTTTGATTGTAGAATACCTCTGCAAAATAATCACTGTAGCATGCAAGGCTGATACGATGAACGGTATATTGTTTCGTCCCGATATGAACAGTAACGTCACATATTCTTTCATTAGTGTGGAGGTCACGGACAAAGTCTCCGAGTTGGGCAAAATGCCCCACTTGTTCAAATGGTATATTCTTTAACCCAGTCAGTGTCCTTTCGACTTCACGACTGGCTAGTGGCAATTTTTGTGGATGACTGATTGGGACAAAACCTTTGATTTCATTTGTATGCCGGACAGGATGTAGAATGTTGTTATCTTCGAGATACATCAGGGCAGATACGTCTTGATTTTGGATGGATTGGTTTATCTCTGAATATATAAAATAACTAATTTTCTATGTATAATTCCAAAAATTCCAGCGCAAAATTAATATTTATCAAATAGTTCATGGCACTAAGGGCCATATGGCAGTTTATGGACCGGGATGTCACCCACAAAATATTATATGGACCGAAGCGAAGCTGAGATCCATATACTATTTTGCGGGTGACAGACCGGTCCACAAACTGCCATTTGGCCCGAAGTGCCATGAACTATTTGTTATATTATACTCAATACATGCAAATCTGTCAGACGACATGTTTTGTTATTTTATATCTAAGACAAAAAAACGAGTTCGAACAAAATCCGGAAGAAAACATTATATTGATCGGGCCCGGTCAATATACTAAATTATCATCCTTCCCTCCTGCTACCTGCTGACTCCATAAGCAAAACTCGTATCAAAGTTCGCGTGGGATGAGCTGGACTTATCAACAGTGAGCAGGAGTTATCACCAAATTATCTCAACATTTAAACGACAATTCCTGTGAAGATGTCAAACGTAAATAAAATTCATCACCACCATTAGCTAGTTAACATTATTTTTTTTAAACATATATCAAATTAGGAACTGTCGTGTCAGCAATATCAACAAACATCGTCCTACAAAAATGTACTTGACACAATTCTTGATAACCTCTGCTGAGACGTCATAATTATTACGTCATAAGGGAGGTCGTGACCTTTGTGTTTTCTACTCTGGAACGGCATTGGGAAACAAAACCTTTAATGAAAATGGGTGACTTTGATGTTTGCAATAAAAAAAAAAATCCAATGAATATCACCATTTAAATAAACCTGTAAAAATGAATGGTATATTTGCAAACTACTTATGAACTACGGTTTTCAAGGGCGAATCCAGGATTTGTGGTTAGGGGGGGGGGGGGGAGGGGGCGTCAGCAGGCGATGGGTCTGGGGACCGCTTAAGGTCCCCTGCTGGTCCAGAGCAGAACCCTGGTAGTGGGCCCAGGGGGGCAAAGCCCCCCTGAAGCTCTGGGGATTTTAGGAATTACAGACATTTATTTGAACGACAATTTTGAACCACATAGCCAGAAATGATAGGTGATTTGCTCATTTGCATATTCAAAATGGCGGCTCAAAGAGAATTTGGATTTTAACATATAGTTGAACGGGAAACTTTCTGTTAACTTGGGCCGGACAATTTGCCGGGATAAAAAATCAAACTATGCACCGGTTTGAACAATATCTCAAAATATTACAGCTGTACCATGAAAACTCAAGGTTCCCACCCAGTTTCAAATTTTGAAGCGTAAGCACCATTCAAAAGCATTGAGAAGAAGTGAAAAAATGCATCCTGCACGGTTTTCAAGACCTAAAAGCACTTTTCTTACAATCCCCATTCTAATTGCCGGGACAAATTCCGTCGGTTCCGGTAACATTGTTGAGGAATCTTTCTTCGATAAATATTTTGCTGACAAATTAAAGGTTCCCACGATAATTTAAAAGAGGGCTTCACAAGTTTTTTGTTTACCTTTCTAGTAGATATTCAATAGGGGTTCACGCAAAAAAATCTACTATTTCGTAAAACTGCTTCTGCTAGACATGGCATTATTTGAGTAAGCACCGCATTCCATTGTGAATGTAAATAAACAATTAAAAAAAGGCTCCACAAGGGTATTTTTTTATTTCGACAAAACAACAGAACAAGTAGGTATAATACAATTGGTAACAATACTGCTGATATATAAAGTTCAAATAATTTAACAATATATATCCTATATTGCTATAATAAGCGATTTCAGTGACATACTAAATACTTATAAATGTAGGGCAGAAATTGAAAAAAAATGCACAATATATTTTTTATTTATATATTTTTATTTCGTGGAAAAAAGGGGGGAGGGCAGTGCAATAAATATATTTTCGATCTTTTACACACATCATCGGATTCCTAATGAACATATGATGACAATTAATTTTGATACGATCACAAATAATTATAAAGTTATTTATGTGATCAAAACTGTGATGAAATATTATTTAAAAAAAATAGATACGAGTTTTCATCAGCGTCTTCCAAATATGGTTCAACGTTTATTTGCTGACGTCATACATGACGCGATTTGGTTTATGAATATTCATGAGCAAAATCACCCATGATTTCTGGCTATGAACCACGCCATTTTTATCAGACCAAAAAAACTTGATTTTGAGTCTTAATTTTGTAGGATAATTGTTAACAGTATATTTTTGTCAGATTATAAGAACCTAAAGTAAAACTTTTTTTGAACAACCGTGATGCGAATTGTTCAACTCATGACTGATCGATCACGATATGTTAACCCTTCAAAGAACAATTGGTTTAGTTTTAACGCATTCCTCATTTCACTAATTGGTCTGTACTTTCGGTGCTTGGCCTTTCGGGTGGTTCTAGTTAATACTGCCCGTCCGGATGGAGCTTTTCTTTTCGTCGTTTGATTCATTTGAATTGAAAACATATGATTCGACGTCCTTGTTTATAGACAAGCAAAAGCGGAAATTGTCGGCGAATCCATATATGAATCAACGAACACACCCAACGTGTATTTACAATGTGTAGGAATATTTTACTACAGGTCACGAGTTAACCATTCATGAAAAAGTTGTTTGTTGAACTGCTTAATTAACGTTGTATAACATATGCTTTGCGAATTTTATGGGGGAGGGGGGCGCACGCCCCGCACGCCCCCCTCTAAATCCGCCTCTGGTTTTGGGGAAGCGTCTTGAATATTTTGAATCATGTAATTTTTCCCGCGAAAATACAAATATAGATGTATTCGTGTTTATGTTTGATATAAGGATGATAAACATGTCATCTGAATGTGAATATGATTGATACTGAAAAATATCAGCCTGCTCGACAGAATATGAAGGTTGTGACTCGTTCGCTTCGCTCACTCACCAACAAACTTCATATTCTGGCTCGGCAGGCTGATATTTTCGGTATCAATCAATTCACATCCAGATAACATATAAATATTGACCGGTCAATATAGGTTGAGGTGAATATTGATTTCTAAGGTCCATAAAAACTCGTATTGACCGATACAAAAGACTGTAATTGTTTTATTACATTAAAATGAAAAGTGAAAGTGAAACCAAGTCAATACGAGTTTTAATCAAACAATATCAAATGTTACGGAATGTCAGGTGATAGATAGCATGATAGCCAATACAATTGCTTAAATAAAATCATTATGCAATAATATACAATTATAGTCTTTGTTGAGGTCAATACGAGTTTGTATGGACCTTAAAAACGATATTCACCGAAGCCTGCGGCGTCTCGTCCAATACGGGTTTTCAATACAATTACAGACTCGTACAATATGAATATCTTTCCATATTGTACATAACACTATATAATAACCTATTAATATAGACCGGCTGCGCTAACAAAGACAAATATGGAAAATAAAAACGTAAAATATAATGTACCGGTATATGATATGCATAGCCATTATATGTTATTCAGCTATCAGACAGGGTATATAATATGCATAGCCATTATATGTTATTCAGCTATCAGACAGGGTATATAATATGCATAGCCATCAGGGGCGTAGCTAGCCTTTTTTGCAGTGCAAGCAACCAAAGCTGGAAGGTTTTTTGGACTAGATGCAAAATGGTGCGTTCCGAGGTGTTTTCATGAGTAAATTGAAATTCAGAATACATAAGCAACACATTGATTTCATGATTTTGTTAGACAGAATTTACTTAGAATTTCCCAAAATCTGTTCTTCGTGTCTTAGCAGACACGAATTTCTCCATACCTTTGTCTAAATCCACACAGGCTGAAATCGCGATGGATATGCATTAATGCTAGCGATGACAACCTATCGTTATGCATTGTTGATCGTACATATGTCTTCAACCGACGTAGTACACTGAACGATCGCTCTGCGGTAGCACTTGTTACCGGCATTGTCAACATGATACACAAGATGGTATCTATGGAAGGATATAGCACCGGGTTTACCGCATCAAGTGTCTCACAAAATGAAGTTGGCATCTGATAGCGAGGTGTTATACTCCAGCGTGTTCGCCATCGAGTGACTCCCCTCTTGAATTCGTCTAAATCACATCTTTCCAGTTGACTGTTAATAATTGCATCTTAACATATGTCATCTGCAATTTGGAATCTTGCAGACTTGATATATCTGGGTACGGAGGGACGCTGTCTTTGCTAGATACGGTCGAAACTGAGCTTGCATGTTCACTGTCATCAATTCTTTCTGGCAAAGACTCTTTGGAAATAGGTTTTTCTGTTGAAGCAATTTTGTCTGAAGAATCTTTCGTTTCTGTTGAAACAGGTTTAGTGAGGAAACTGCCAATTGTTTTCCATTTAGCCTTTTCACGTTTCGACGTCATGTTGTCATTCAACGCCGGAAAGGTCACGTACATGTATACATATATACCAGAAACGATGACGGATGTAACTCATACTAATGATACAGCCGTACGTAACGTCATTTGAATAAAATTTGAAATGTCGTAATTTTTATGACAATGAATTTTCACAAAAAGCTACAACAAGACTTTGTTTTCCACTTTTTTTAAAATTTTTATTATTCCTTATTTATTTTATTTTTTTGCTCTTTATTTTTTTTCAGCAAGCCGATGTGCACGCAACTGCGTGTTGGCGTATAGAGAGCTACGCGCCTGGCCATTATATGTTATTCAGCTATCAGACAGGGTATATAATATGCATAGCCATTATATCGTATTCATTATTAATAGAGTACTATAAACTTGCCGTACTAAACATCCCGTATTCTATAATAATCAAACAGCGAATAATTAAGATTTCTCCCAAAATTTTACAAATGCAATTAATTTGTATTTGTGTTACGCCATTCCGTATTTCAAATACAATCAAACCTGCCCATGTGGTCACCTCTATTAAAAGGTCACTTTTTGTCCTGTCAGAACATTTCATATGAATGGAACCTCTTTTAAGAGGTCACCTGTCTTAAAAGACTACTTTTTCTTTGTCCCGAAGTTGACATCTTAATACAGGTTTGACTGTACATCTATGTGATATTTATATCATATACAAAAAAGATATTTGAATATATAAACTACATGTACATACATTTGTGCATTTATTGCTACAATTTTGTTTTTATTAAAACCAAGAAGAATTGATTTAAGCCTTTTTTAAATGAAATAAATAGTAAAAAAATATAATGACGAATACTTCTTGCACATTTAGTCAGGGCTCGACATTAGCGGTAGTCCGATAGACCCTTGACATCGCGGAGATGACCCTTGCAACTTGTGTCCAATCCAATTATTAAAATATATGTTTAATCTAATCTAAAAGTTTGCTTTGGACTAGTGAATATTGTATGTTACAAGTGAAAAAAAGAAAGCTCTGCAATTTACAAATATTATAATAAAATTCATCGGTAGTAAGTTATTTATAAATTTTGTGGTGAAAAAAACCCCCACATTTACCGGTAACAACCGACTTCACCATAGACATCAAGGAATTTCCTATATATGATATTTGTATCTACCAATCACTGAATCAGAAGTGGTTTCTAAAATTATGATGACGAGAAAAGCTGTCCATTATTATTGAATCAAAAGTACATTATTTGAAAGTCAGATATGAAAAAAAAACCTACGACGCTGTGACAGGAATCTTTTGGATATGGCAACAGTTCGTTGTCAGATACAATTTTGTGTTTTTAACATCGAAATGGTGTCCTATTTGAGACTGGCGATCTGCTTTTCTAAATGAGCCCCACTAAGCCCACGGAGAGCAGATATTGCAGCAGTGACAGTTGAAAATCTTACGGGAATAAAGGAACAACGAGTTCTTGGAATCCTGGAATACATTTGATAAGCTTGCATTCCATGAAATTTTAATGATTTGCATTTTGTGTAAAAAAAAATAGAGGCAATTGCAGAACAGACTTCACTTTCAACTGAGAACAAATCTTGCAGAAAAGAGTGCATTTCCGTGGAAATTATCGTTTTTATTTTCACTCTCGTTGCATTTCCCATCATTTCGTAGTCGGAGCTACGTGTCTGTATCTTTTACAGTTGAGTCCATTTATGAGTTAACTGTATTGTAATTGAAAATTTTACGGCATCAGTTGGAGATTTGATGGTTGCAAATTGAGTTTACTGGCACAGATGTTTTACAAATGCAGCAGAATGCACATATGAATTTGTACGTGCCACACTGAATTAGTATTTTCAGTAGACGTCACAACGTGTCAGATGTGCGCGAAAATGTAGATAACCTTACGCAATATGTCGTGTGATAAAAACGTTTGACGTCATGATGTGGAAAAGCAATGGAAAAAGTGGTTGATCATGATTGCAAGTCTTTTGAATTTGTATAAAAAAAACACTTGCAAAGTAGTGCGTGTATTAATTATGTGTCATTACCGTAGATTCTACATACCATTTTTTCTAACGATATAACTGAAATATTGTTGAACGTGGCGTTAAACACCATACACCAACCACCATTTTTCCATAACAAATGTTTCACATTAAAAACTTTTAACAACCGCAAAAGGGGATTCGATCCCGGGACCTATCGCATTGTAACTGCAAACCACCGCTCTACCAATCGTGCTACAAAAGATCTCCACTAACCTTATGTAGAGGAACGCCCCCGTAACACATGCAGTGCAGATGAAAAAGGTCCCTTTTTCCCATAAACTGTTTTAATTTTAATATTGCAACAACTTGTGAAATTTTTATTTGCTATAAAATTATATGATCCCAAATGTCTAAAAATTATGAGAAAATGTTTCTTCCTCATATTGCTATTGCTAGACAGGGTATCATTGCTCTTGCTAGACAGGGTATCATTTTGCTCTTGCTAGACAGGGTATCATTTTGCTCTTGCTGACAGGGTATCATTGCTCTTGCTAGACAGGGTATCATTTTGCTCTTGCTACAGGGTATCAATTTGCTCTTGCTAGACAGGGTATCATTTTGACGGTTGTAAGGGAAATAACTCATATAACATATGAATACAATCGGCAAACCTCGGGTGAGTCCGCTTCTCTCCCTCAATACCTCGGCTGTAATACGGTATTTGATATGCGTCTACGCGTCACATTTCTTCGCCGGAAGACCGTATCACTTCAATCAAACATTGCGCACCGCGAATAAGTTCTAAAATGGCGACAATGGATGAGTTTGTTTTGAAAAATATTGGTCTTTGATGAAGGTACGGAATCAGCCGACATTGCGATGAATGAAAATATATTATTATTGGACGAATATTCGAAAGTGAAATTATTTTAATACCTCCTTCATTGAAGATTTCCGAAAGTAGTTCCAATGGGAGCTATCGTAATACGGACGAGGTATGATGAAGGTACGGAATCAGACGAAGTTGCGACGAGTGATATGAATAAAAACGCATAATTTTAAAATCAAATCGGGAATGTGCCAAAACTCTTTTTCCGGAAAAAACCCCCCACCCTTTCAAATACGGGTTGTACTAAACTACGAAACGAAATCGAAACCCAACGAACGAAACGAAACGAAACGAAATATACTAAACTGCGAAACGAAACGCAACGCAACGAAACGAAATTTACTATAATGCGAAACGAAATGAAATGAATACAACGAAACAAAACGAAATATACTAAAGTGCGAAACGCAATAGAACGAAACGGAATTTAGCGAAACACGATGAAGTTTTCCCTATAATTATCATTCATCAGAAGCAAGACAGTTCTCATTATTAATTAAAAACTCAGAATTCAATGTAATCTAATAGCTAATAGCTACAGTGACAATACTCTGCTTTGAATTTCTCTGATAGGTATCGTTTACGGTTCCATCCTAATACCCGTAATTAACGGAGCAGCGATCATGTTTCAAGTACTATATACATTATCTGGCGTCAAAAGAAATTAAATATCTTAAGACACTGAGGATCATTTAATATGATGAAAACCCTGTCGCTTCACATGCAAACAAATAATGGGATTTCCACAAACATGGGCCCCTGTCCAAAATAAAGCGGGCATACATTTCATGGTGAATTTATCAGACCACGAAGTGCATTGTCATAATAATAAAAATAGTTATTAGTAATAATAGTTTTTTAGAAACCTTTTGTTTGATCAATTGACCAAAAGGAGCTTCTGTGCTAGTACTGTATTGTATTGATTTGATTGATTGAATTTGATTTTTGGTGTTTAACGCCACTTTCAGCAGTATTTCAGCTATTTCATGGCGACCAGTTTTAGTGGTGGAAGAATCCGGAGTACCCGGAGAGAACCACCGACCATGGGCAAGCAACTGGTAAACTTTATCACATGTGACTGCGAGTCGAGTGCACCCTTTTTTGTAATATACAAAGCCGGGTGCGAACCCACGCCGTATTGGTGATAGGCTTGTATGAGTTGTTAGATAATCCAACTACCTAACTCATTGAGCCACCCAGGACCTGGAATAGAGCTTACAAATATTTTAAACTCTTGGAATAGAGTTTAAAATTGGATCCTTTTGAAATATGTTACAAAAGAACCACTGCATGGATTGAAACCAAACATGGCAGAAATAGACCTTATACGGTCCTCATAACGTGTCCAACATGCATGTATTTATCAGCACCTTAGTTATCCCCAAGCAGCGAGGTTGCACAGGGTGTATTGTATCTGGACTGTCCTCACTCCCTGCATACCAATACCAGTCCTGTTGTGTGTCCGTCCATAACATTAATTCTTGTGGATATCCTGGATGTTTCTCAACCAATCTTAATCAAATTTAGTAAACATATTCAGTATAATAGCAGCAAACCTTATTCGAGTTTCAAGGTCATAGGCTAAAGGTAAAGATCATGAATACATATTTGCTAAGTTTACAGCGTTGTGGACAAAACATAGCTTTTATTCCTTGGATTTCAATCGGACTTTGTTCCACTCTCTGAAAATATTTTTCATTGAGAGTGGAACAAACTAGTTGGTTTTCTACGTGTAGGTCAAATGTTCAATTCGTCGTCCTACTTTGCATTTCTTTAACAGCCATGTGAACACAACAAAGATTATTTTTTCAACCGGCCGCAAGTTGGTTGCTTATTCCTGGCTCGTAAGTTATTCCTTATTCATTACTTATTCCTTATTCGCTATTCCTTATTTCATTCGATGGATTACAATTAAACTTGGAGAATACATCAACAACTGAGATTGCAATTATCCTTTTAATTTTAAAATTCAGAGGTCAGGGACATGGTGACCTTTTGTCTTTTCATATATAGCCTAGCGGACACAACATAGCCTTTTTAATTGGTTTCGATCAAACTTGGTTAGAACATTAACCATTTAGAGAGCAAGAAGTTTATCGTATTTTTAATGTGATAGGTCAAAATGCCAAGGTCCCCGTTATATTTTTAATTTCTTTTACAGCCTTGTTGACACAACAAAGCTTGTGTTTTTCAATGGATTTCAATCAAACTTGTAAATATTAATCGTTGAGATTGTATGAATGTTTATTTTCAATGTCAATGGTAAAATGTCAAGGTCTCAAAAACTTGAAATTTACACAACTGAAACTAAAGAGTAATCAGCAACTCGGACTCTGCCAAATATGTGGAACTTAGACCAGATGCACCGGTTGGGTAAGTGTTCTCTGCTTTTCATGAAACACCCACCACCTTGCTCGTGTCATAGTCCGGTAAGACGTTGCTCATGTCATAGTTCGGTAAGACGACAGAAAAAACTACGAGTTAATTAGGAAACTAATCAGTTCTAAATTGAAAAAAAAAATTGCACTGTATTTGCACCACAAAGTGATCCTCTAAAATTCAACATTTATTCTTCGTAATTCGAAATCGACTAAACATTATAAAAAAAAATGCGAATGTAAAGTAACAACAAACGAAGTTTTTTTTCTCTAGTTTTGAGAAGATGTCATTTCCGTAGAGATGTTCTTAAGATATTCTATTAAGATATCATCGTGACTCTTATTAACTGTGGTTTCATTTAATTTCGATAGGTACCAATTTTCCAACGACCTGTTTATTCTATTATTCTATAAAAGATGATCTGGTAGAATTCCACAAACCACGAAATTGAGTATACACAACTTGCCATTTTTTTTCAGTTTACGAAAATCGATACCCACAAAAATAATTGAATCCATAGTAATCGGATTTACTATAATAAATGATGCGTTATTATGTACTCTGTATGCGTATATCAAATATAACTATATATGTACGTACTGAAATGTGCACGAATAATAATTTTGTTTCCACACTGATATGAAAACGTCTAGATCGATTGTGTGTCAGACGAATATGCATCTGATAATGCGAATCGAAAACGCTTTTAAATTTTGTGGTAAACTGATTCACTTTTACAACGAACGGATTTCTTTTCTTTTTTATTGTGAAGATGGAAAACGTGGGGCTGTCAGTTGACTTTCATTGAACGCTGTGGAAGTTAAGCAGACCTCTCATTTACTTGATGTCTGCAGGTTTCGGTTGTTCCTCTGACAGTTCGATGGTTTCGGAAACCCCTTGAGGATTTTCCGCTTTCCTCCATCTTTAATACAGCCGGTTTTGCACATAGTGCATGTACAACGGCATCAGTGGTATCTGGGGCTACTCGACTGGATAGTATGTAGTTGTCCAGGTCGGTATTCCCCGTTACAGAGCCTTTTAATGTTTGGAGTTGAATTTGTCCCCCGGTCCGTGGTTCTTTCCCCCGTTTACACTACACTGTAAATAATGTTCATATCACAGTAGGGATGATCATGGAGTGACATGTAAGTATTTCCTGTACCCCCTTTTAAGCTGTTAGACCAGACGCATAGGCCCTGAGATCCGACTCTGGAAATACTACAGAAACCCTGACAGGAATGCCTGGATATCATTCTTACCTCATTTATTGAGGGTGCTCCTTATAGAAAGGAGGATTCTACCTGGCATAATGGTCGTTGATAAATTTGCATTTTGTTTGTTTTGACGAATGGTTCATAAATCTTATACATTAAATTTTTGTCTTGAAGAATGGTTCATAAATCTTCTTATACATGCATATCAGTATAAAATTCTGCTTAGACTTTTTCATCACTTCTCGTTCCATTCATGTTGTTCTTATTGGATTTTAGTATATTTTCGTTTAGTTTCGCATTTTAGTATATTTCGTTTCGTTGCGTTTCGTTTCGCATTTTCGTTGCGTTTCGTAATATTTCGTTTCGTTCGTTGTGTTTCGATTTCGTTTCGTAGTTTAGTACAACCCTTCAAATACTGCTACAAAAGTAGCTTTAAAAGAAAAATAGAATGACTTCTATTTGCTAGTTTCAGAAACCTCTCGCTTGATTCTTATAGAAAAAAAACCACTTAAAAAGGTAGATTATTTGAAAATGTTTTCCGTTTATATAAAGAACAACTATCATTTGTATTTATGTAGATTAAAAGAAATCAATTTTAGTTCTGTATTGCACTAATACGATTTTTGGGGTTTGTTACGGTAGTGACCAATTTGACTTGTTTGGTTCTTTCACATGTGATGTTAAAATATTTATCGTCTACAAATAGTCACTGCTGCTTTACTTTTCAGAACAAAGATAGCCTTACTGATTTAGCTAGCCCAAATTTGGAAACGGTTTTCTATTACATTCAAAAACCAATTATTTGCAATGCCATTTGAATTGTGAATACAGTTGAAGTTCAATACCCTTTGAAATAGTCATTGATTCTATTTCCTTAGAGACAATAGTCATTGGAACTACAAAAAAATGTATTCCCAATTTGATTTTCATGTGACAAAATAGTCATTTTTATCGGTATTTAATTTAATAATAATCTGAACTAATAGTTTCGAGGAGATTGATTGAAATCATTAAACGAACAGTAAATAATAATTTTAGTACCTGTTTTGTTAGATTTCTTTCTTGGTTTCGCTGAAGGTGTTGAGGTGCGAGAATAGCTCGAAATGTGATGTCTAAACCTTTCCTCTTGGCTATTTGGTTCTGGACTGATGTCTACCGGAGATTTAAATAATTGTTTGTTTGGTTCTGTTGGTTCTGGACTGGTGACTACCGGACGTCCAGATACTTCTCCTTTTGGTTCTGGACTAGTGTCTACGGGCAAAGTACTATTCCCATTTGATGACTCCATCTTGTTAACAGTACCCGAGTCCTTACATGGTACAGGGGACAGTTCTGCTGTACCATGTTCCTCTTCCAAATTTGCTTGTGATTGACGGTCATGCTGTGAACTAACATTAGTCAACGAGTTCTTCACAAGGAAAGATTTGAAATTAAAGCGTGGCATTTTGAGAGCTATATCGTAGGCTCTGTTCCACGCTAATGATCACGTCATGTCAACCCCTTTTCTCGCACCAGTGCCGATAAATTTGTTTATCGTGGCGTCATCGATGGTACAACGTCACATTTTGGTCCTTTTCGAGCTAAACGTAAAATTGCACGCGTTTTTTCATACTTTATTTGGGTCTAATGTAAAATTGCGCACGTATATTATGGACTTTATCAGGTACAATGTAAAATTACATACGCGTTTTTTTATATATATTTTTTTTGGGCCCAATGTGAAATTGTATTCGCGTTTATCACACTTTACTGTAAAATGGCACACACTTTTGCATAAAAAGAACCAATGGAAATGTTTATGTATTACCCTATAATACACATGTGAATTATATTAAGAAGCGAAAACAATAAAAATGCTAAATACAGAAAAAATTAAATCATATATATATATGAAACATGATAAATATACAGGTGAAGTTGAAGAAAAGTAACATTTGAATCGATAAAGGGCATACATGTATACATATGTGCATAGTCCAGTATTGAGTAATACGTATTGTATCTAGAAAGTTTTTCTGTTCTCTTTTACATGTGTAATTGTTACTGGTATACTTCCATTAATGTGCATGCTCTTTTTCATATGTATATGTGTTATATTTATTATGGAATTCCAAGGAGAAGACTTCATAAGTTGGTAAAACTTGTGTCTTATCCTTTTTGTCTCTATGAGCAAATAAAATTGTTATAAACTAAAAAATCTAGAAAGTTCAACAGGTCTCCGGTCGGTGGTTTTATCCCTTTATGTTTTGTTCATTTAATACCGCCTTCAAAAAAAAAGAAAGAAAGTTGTATCCAAATGTTATAATTTCGACGTAAATCCCACCCACACATAGCAACATGTGATAATGTGTGAAATTAACACCCGCTGTGACCGAAGATTGCCGAACCAGAAAAAATTACCACCCGCTCCGGCCGAGGTTTTCCGATTCGTCACACTACTTCTGCCATTACTGTACCAGACGGCAATGGACAGTTCCTGATAGCCTTAAAAACATGGCATTTGCCGACATAAATGAGGACAACATTTCATCTTTGTTACGTAGCAAGGACAGTAAGTCTACGCAGCGTTCTGTGGCGAGAAGTATCAAACTTTTCAAGGACTATTTATTACAAATGATGAGTCTGTTATTAAATTTCTACTGTTTTTCACTTTTTGCTTTTATATTATTTATCTTGATGCTTATTACATGTATTATGATAAGACTTTTTTATAGCCCCCCCAAAAAATTAGCAAAAACACCAAAAAAATCACACAAATAATGTAGTAACAACTAACAAAATAAATATAAAAATCATAACGCATTCAGTATAATAAAAATTATTTTCTTTCAACACTTCCACTGTGTACAAACTGACCCGGCAAAATATGTTTGGACTCGTGCATATCTAATTCCGGAACGGAACCGGACTGTAAGAAGGCAAGAAGAAGGTAAGAATTCTGTTTATTTATTTGTTTTTTGCATGAACTTGGGGGAAATAAATGCTTTATTAACCATTTCCTGCTGTCAGATGAAACATTTTGGCTATGTCATCGTATATTAATTGAGAAATAAGCGATAATGTGCCGCAAAATGACGATCAGCTTGACCCCAACCCCGAATTTCGCTCAGTTTCTCTTTGAATTGCTCACATTGAATGGAACGAAATGTATTGAAGGAACGATTGATGAATAAAGATGACAAGAATCGCCACTTTGTGCTTTTAATTATTGATATAAGTAAGCACGGGGCGAAAGAAATGGGTCATCTCAAAATGGCAGGACCCGGTTTCGTGAATGATGTTACAGCGGGGTCAGGTCATTATTCCGACAGCCTATTGCTCCGACGGCCCATTATTCCGACAGCCCATTGCTCCGACAGCCCATTTCTCCGACAACCCATTATTCCGTCAAAAATGGTCAAAAGTAGTATAATTATCTTAAAATCTGTTGTTTTTCTTCTATACCTAACGAAAGACTGACTTTAATCTTTATACTCATTGGGCGGATTGTTTCTGTATTAAACAAAAGGGTAAATATGGTGTCAAAGTCAAATGTCATGGTGCTAGCAGATTCCTTACATCATGACGACATGAGAAATATCAGTACCAATTTCGGATGGTCTAACACTTCTACATTTTGGATTTAATCATGAAAAGTTTACACCGCCACCGTGAAGCGAGACGACACAAACATTATTAGAGGGGGGGGGGGGAGATTTTTTTTTTTTAATCTCTTGCCCTGATTTTTACCGAAAAAAAAATCTGTCCGGACGCATTCAACTCGCATCATGAAACGTACGTCGGAATGCAGAATAAATGAACGTGTGTGGAAGCGGCATAATGCATATGGAAGGCATTCTATTAGCCGCATATGTTGGTTGCCAATCGTGCTTCAACAGAAGTGATCGATGTATTTATTGACCTGCACAAGGGAACTGTCTACCTATCTCCGGAGCTTTTTCCATTCTTCTGCATGTACATTGTGCCCCCTTTCTCTCCTTTTCTACTATATACGTCCTTCTTCAATTCTTAACTCGCCTCGCTTCCATGCGTATTGCTATCTTCCATCATTTTGTCTTTCTCGTGCTTCTCCCAGTTTACACTTTTTTCGTTCACTCCTCTTTTCTGGTTCCTTTGTGCAATGTGCACAACTTTTTCTTCAATTTTTAACTTTCCCCATACCAGGTCGGTCGATCATAATTGCCTTGAACGGGGATGTACAGCCTAGGATAAAAGCTCCTTTTCCTTTCCAGAACATTCTGTCTAGGCCATGGTCCGTCAAGATTAGCCTGACCGACGGAACATCCTGTTGGATACACCTGGTTAAACCATGGATTTGTGGATTGAGTTCTATTTTGCATTGTCGGAAAAATGGGCCGTCGGAGTAATGGGCTGTCGGAGTAATGGGTTGTCGGAGTAATGGGCTGTCGGAGTTATGGGCTGTCGGAATAATGCTACGCATCCGTTACAGCATGATGACCCGGTTTTGTTCCAAAATTTTTTTACGAACAAACAGGAACCAAAGCAACAGAAATCCACAGCCACCATTGTTTATACTGTGATACAACATTTCCAAAATTCGATGACTTAATAAAACATTCTAGAGAAAATCACCCGTACCATTTGTTATTACTAGTACTGCAAAACAACCTTCGTCCTATTTGAAGAAGTAATAAAACACTCGACGGAAAACCACGGCTCACTAATGTTGAAAGTTAAATACCTTGAACTGAATCCATCTAGTGGACATTATGGTTACAAAAGCCATAATTTCAATGTTATTCTAGAGAAAATAAAGGCTTTGGTTCCTGTTTGTTCGTAAATATTTTTGGAACAAAACCGGGTCATCATGCTGTAACATCATTCACGAAACCGGGTTCTGCCATTTTGAGATGACCCATTTCTTTCGCCCCGTGCTTACTTATATCAATAATTAAAAGCACAAGGTGACGATTCTTGTCATTTTTATTCATCAATAGTTCCTTCAATACATTTCGTTCCATTCAATGTGAGCAATTCAAAGGGAAACTGAGCGAAATTCGGGGTTGGGGTCAAGCTGATCGTCATTTTGCGGCACATTATCGCTTATTTCTCAATCAATATGCGATGATATAGCCAAAATGTTTCATCTGACTGCAGGAAATGGTTAATAAAGCATTTATTTCCCCCAACAAAAACAAATAAATAAACAGAATTCTTACCTTCTTCCAGTCCGGTTCCGTTCCGGAATTAAGATATGCACGAGTCCAAACATTTTTTGCCGGGTCAGTTTGTACACAGTGACTTCGTTCGTCCGAAAATAAATCTTTTCTTGTTCTACACAAATAATAACAAACTAGGTAATGGGATTGAGTCGCTCGCTACGATTTATTTTTAATATTTTACATTACATAATCAAACATAAACATATCATATCGACATAGAAATATTAATAAACATATGTACGATGCTAGAAGTATCCAAGCTCACCCTTAAAGGAAACGTTAAACCCATAGAGAAAATGAAAAAATTAACGAATACGTGCAGACTGTTACAGTAGCGAGACACGATAAATTAAATACCCGCCAGTCCTTTGTATAAATACCACCCACAATCAAGTCCGTGGGTCTACTCGACTGGTAAAACAAGCTAACGAGTCTAACAATTCCGAAAAGAAATGAATCTATTTTCTTCCAACACTTCGTTCGTCCGAAAATAAATCTTTTCTTGTTCTACACAAATAATAACAAACTAGATAATAGGATTGAGTCGCTCGCTACGATTCGATACGTACGAAGATAAAAGTAAGCAAGTGAGTTCAAAGGGAAAGACAACATTTATCTGTGAAAAAAAAAGGACCCAAACAAATCAAATACTTAAATTTCGAGACACAAATAACCTGTTATATAGACTGTCCTTTATATAGCCATCTTTGGATTTATCAGAGGCCCATCTGCCATGTACTCGTAAAAGTCTATCGGGTACTTTATTATTTACTGCTGCAGTAACACCTCCGCTCCGTAAATTATGAAGGCAATACATTGATTTGTCAAGCCCTACAGCAGTTAAAGCACCCAATAGAATTTCTCGAGCCCTTGTGTACGACAATGGGGAACACTGATTTGAGGCCTTATAAGTTCCCAACTTCCTGCAAAACTGTACTGAAGTAAAAAGAAATTCTTCTGAACCTGGGGTGAGCTTGGCTGCTCAGTCCATGTATCGACTTAAGCAAGTTACAGGACATAGTTTATTCCCCGTTTTCAGAGGCGGATTTAGAGGGGCGCGTGCGGGGCGTGCGCCCCCCCCCCCCCCTAAAATTCGCAAAGCATATGTTATACAACGTTAATTAAGCAGTTCAACAAACAACTTTTCATGAATGGTTAACTCGTGACCTGTAAGTCAACATGAATAGTAATGATATTAGGAGTAAATTTGGGATATCATTCTAAAAAGCTCTACCCATTGATAAATGATCAGTATACTGTCCGTCCGGATGAAGCTTTTCGTTTCGCCGTTGGTTTATTCATTGAAAACGTATGATTCGTTCTTGTTTATAGACAAACAAAGGCGAATATGTTAACATTAATGCTGCATGAAACGATTCTGATCATCTAATTTAGTTACGTTAGCTTATCAAAAATCAATAACAAGTTCATGTATTGACAATTTCCGCTTTTGTTTGTCTATAAACAAGAACGGTCGAATCATACGTTTTCAATGAATGAATCAAACGACGAAAAGAAAAGCTCAATCCGGACGGGCAGTATTAGCTAGAACCACCCGAAAGGACAAGCACCGAAAGTACAGACCAATTAGTGAAATGAGGAATGCGTTAAAACTAAACCAATACTTCTTTGAAGGGTTAAAATATCGTGATCGGTCAGTCATGAGTTGAACAATTCGCATCACGGTTGTTAAAGTAAAGTTTTACTTTAGGTCCTTATAATCTGACAAAAACATACTGTTAACAATTATCCGACAAAATTAAGACTCAAAGTCAAGTTGTTTTGGTCTGATAAAAATGGTGTGGTTGGTTCAAAATTGTCGTTCAAATAAATGTCTGTAATTCCTCAAACCCCCAGCGCTTCCGGGGGGGGGGGGGGGCTTAGCCCCCCTGGGCCCCTTAACAGGGCTCTGCCTTGGACCAGCTGGGGACACTAAGCGGTCCTCAGACCCCTCGCCTACTCACGCCCCCTCCCATAACCACAAATCCTGGATCCGCCCCTGGTTTTAGCAATAAGGACGGAAGAACCTTTTCTGTAAATATCAATTTTACTCCTATTCAATTTCACTTCAACGTGAGTGTTTGTGAATACAAGATTTCTTAACACAGGCACTGGGCATACATTTTTTGAATGAAACAAGTGCCTGTGTTTCTTAACCTAATTTCTGCTAACTCACTATATCTAAAAAATCCTGAAAAACCCATTGAACATAAAATGCAAATACATTTTGTAAATTTTTACCGTACAAGTCAACTAGTTTTTCTAAAATATCGACGGTAATTGCTTTTTTATTTACTGGCCTGGATAGTACAGGCCTCATAAGTCAACTTAACCAAATTATCCTCGCATGGATTAGAATGTAAAGAAATGTTGTGGTAACGATTGATGCTATTAAATGCAGCATCTAATACAGAATTAGAAACACATTGTTGAACAAGTGAACTAATATATAAACAAACAGTAGCAGGACGAGCAAGTAAAGATAAAAGTCCGTGCAAATTACACCACCGCGAAAATTTATCAAAATACAGTTTGTATTTTTTGTTGGTATTTGCTTTGCTGCATCGGCCAAGGTTGAATCACAGGCACTCGAATTCCGGACCCCCTTTTTTTCTCATTTGGTCCCTCCCCGCGATTATGGTATGGATCTTTGTCTGGAAGTATATCTTTGAACCATTTATCCATATTTTACAACATTTCGTGTTACAACTCTCTCGTTCTACTAACTTTTGTTTCTAGGTCCAGCTGCCGTATTACTTATATATACATAAAGGTATGAAACAATCGTCAAAATACAAAGAGGGAATCCTCGCTTCGACTCGATATTTTACAATAACGCGCCAGTTTTAAAAAGGACCTTCGCTTGTCCTCGTCTCAAAAATGATTTCCCTTCATTCCTATCTAGTTTATACGTACGAACAACAAATATTTATTGACGAAATTCAAGTTTATTCTCGACGACACATCCAACTTTCCTCCATTCGTGCCCATTCAGGAGGTCAGCCGAACATATTTTGTTTCGCGCTATTTCATTGGTCGGAAAGATTTTCGGAACTTTATTAGCTTGTTCTTCGCTATGCACGGCCAATCCATTTCGTATCGAGAGGCCTATTAAGCGGGAGTTTTAAATAAGAATAAAAGTGGAAAGTAAACCTTTTCAGCCAATATGTTATATAGGCACCAGAAAAAAAAAATGACGAACCTAGTGACATGGTAAGAATATTGTCTGAAATGAAAAAATGCACTTCAAACATAAATTTTGACGGATGACCATTTGATCACTAAAAGATCAGAGAGAAAGGGACACTAGTTATCATAAAGCAAAAAAATCTCCTTTTTAGGCTTGTCAAAAAATAAAAATGAGTTAACGCTCCTCAACCCCTATCCTAGCAACAACAAAAAGACAGTGTACATAAGTAAACCCCTTGTAAATTGCAGCTTTCATAATTCCCCTCTTCTGCCTTAGAAACAGGTATATGTAAATATGCCTCAAAAGAAATTTTTGCATTAAAGTGATTAGAACTACTCTTTGTATTTCTTTTCTGTTTAGGGAGATACGTGTAAAATTCCAACTGTAATGGCCTTTGCAAAAAACGTAGGAAAGAACGAAATATTCTTTAATTTACATGGGGGGGGGGGGGGGGGATCAACATTTTTGTACCTAGGCTCATCACAAATAATTAATGATCCCCCCCCAAAAAAAACCAAGAAAAAAAAACCCTCTTAATGCAATTTCGGATGCCCAGTTTTGATTTAAACAGTTAAAATAAGTAAAACATGAAGGTGTGCATTTTTAGTACTTCATGTTTCAATAGACCAATAAAAAAATACAACACAAATTTTGTCCCCCCCCCCAAAAAAAAGAGTACATTAGACCCAAAAATAATACGTGTCTAGTTACAAAAACATTTTCGTGAGTAATTACCCCCCCCCTTTTTTTTACATCCACAATTTTAGGTGTGTATTGTTCAAACCAGAATTTTTATAATATTTCTTTCAGCTACAGAAAGAATTAAAGATCAAACTTTGTTGCGATACTCATGAAAAGTTCTAATTATGTTATTTACCTGAAAAAAAGAATGGATATGGGTAAATGTACATCTAGCTGCAATAATGTAGCTCCTGTGACAAACTTGTGTCTCGGCAGAGCTACAACGTGGTCCCATTCGTCACAATGGAGCAAAAAAAAAAGTTGCAGTTGAAACATAAAAACTCACTATTTACGCTTCAAACATTTCATTATAACAATTACTGATGATCCCAGTCCTTGTTAAATCGGTTTGGCTGAGAAATATATGCTTTTCAAAGTTAGCAACAACCTTGTTCAAATTTATCGATCGTTTTCCATAACCGGAAACTACGGAAGGCGGAGCTTTTCTAAATATGGTATTTCTTATTACAACCTGATGTAAACATTCCAATCGTAACTACTCGGCCATTCTCGCTACCCTGTTATTTGCAGGGTAGCGAGAATGGCCGAGTAGTTACGATTGGTAAACATTCACGCCTAAATCGCCAAATATGGTATCGACATTCAAATAGTGAGGCCGGAAATGACGAAATTCAAAATTTTCAAAGAGAAGATTTTATTTTGTGGGAATTACATTCTAAAATACTGGTAGGTGATAAAAACTTGTTATAATACTGGACAAAAGGAAAGGTTATGTCTTATTATTGATAAAGGCAAGCGTCAGAAGCTCTGTAAGCGAGCGCAAAAAATCTCGGCGGCTGCTCCATTACGTGTAATGGCATCCCGTTATAACCCTTGCGAGTAAGCGAGCATTTAGGGTTTTATTATTAGAACTAATGTACATCATGTATATTGTACATAAAACAAAATCCAACAACATACAAGGAAACAACCAGCTTCGCTTTTCTGCTTGAATCTTCAACAACAAACCAATCTATACCTAACAACATCATCTATTCTAACCACCCCCACCCTTTTCCCAAAAAAAGAAGAAAACAAAATGGTCATCAACAGAGTCCTAGATTTAATCTGCCGTGTACTTCTCGTGCTTGTTCTTTGAAAGCTTTGCCAAAATAACAGTATTTTTGTTGAAACTTGTATTCTTTTATTCTTATTTAAAACTCCCGCTTAATAGGCCTCTCGATGCGAAATGGATCGGGCGTGCATAGCGAAGAACAAGCTAAAAAAGTTCCGAAAATCTTTCCGATCAATGAAATAGCGCGAAACAAAATATGTTCGGCTGACCTTCTGAATGGGCACGAGTGGAGGAAAGATGGATGTGTCGTCGAGAATAAACTTGAATTTCGTCAATAAATATTTGTTGTTCGTACGTATAAACTAGATAGGAATGAAGGGAAATCATTTTTGAGACGAGGACAAGCGAAGGTCCTTTTTAAAACTGGCGCGTTATTGTAAAATATCGAGTCGAAGCGAGGATTCCCTCTTTGTATTTTGACGATTGTTTCATACCTTTATGTATATATAAGTAATACGGCAGCTGGACCTAGAAACAAAAGTTAGTAGAACGAGAGAGTTGTAACACGAAATGTTGTAAAATATGGATAAATGGTTCAAAGATATACTTCCAGACAAAGATCCATACCATAATCGCGGGAGGGACCAAATGAGGAAAAAGGGGGGTCCGTAATTCGAGTGCCTGTGGGTTGAATGAGAGCGAAAACTTTGGATCTCCTTCCAGTGACCATGGGAAAACAACTTCTGTAAAAGAAATCATTTATACAATCAAAATACGTCACGTGTAAATATGCATTTTTTGTATTTTGTATTTTTTTATCAGCGCACCAACGCTAGACAAGAACAACAGTGTACACTTTACATGCATCATGACACGAATCAGTGGTAATCACTACAAATGCACAAAACACATTACTAACAATATCTGAAACGATGTGCGCACCAACGCATTTAGATTTTTTTTGGATTTTTTTATTATTATTTTTTTAAACTGTTGTGCGCACCAACGCATTCCAACAATTATAACTTGATTTGCGCACCCACGCATGAAAGCAGTTATGTACAATCTATGCACATTACCAACACATTACTGATAAACGGTGACATTGCAAAAATACTCTCCTTGTGAGAACCACTCACGAAAAGGTTTTTAGGTTTGACATACTCAACAAAATCTGATATATAAGAGTGAAATTTTCCGCCTGAATCTACAAGGCATGGCCAAAATAAAGCCGATTCCCACTTTGAAACTACCAAAGTTCCTTTAGCTTTACAGTTTCTCATGTACTTTAAAACCTGAGGTATTAGATAAATAGGAGGAACCAACCAATTAATATCGTGTGACCAGTCGTAGGCAAACGCGTCTATACCAGCCGTACCGGGACACCAAAATTGCAAATTAAATTTTTCAACTTTCTTATTTTATTGGTTAGCAAATCTATCATAAGTGTGCGGCCCCACCGACTCTCAAAGAAAGTAAATATATATTTGTTGACTGACCAAGCATCGAAGTCGAACACTTTACTAAAATGATCTGCTGTGAAGTTTAAAACTCTAGGTATCCATGCGACTTCTAAGGCGACATTTGCCGTGATACAGATTTGGAAAATTGAAATAGCTAATTTCTGTAAATCATGTACTGTACTACCCACGCTTATAATGCGAACGACATTCTGATTGTCGGTATAAAGTTTCATGAATTTACCATGTAGTTGAGTCGAGAAACTTTTCAAAGAAAACTCTACAGCTCTAAGCTCTCTGAAAGTTGAACTTTTTTGCATATCGGTTTCATTAAACATAAAATGAGATACCTTGTTCTGAGATTCAAATAAAACCGCTGCACCTGCAAAACTACTAGCATCTGTAAATAAAATTATCTCTGGCACTCTAAAGACGGGTGCCAAAGATCTAAAAGGTAATGTTTCTAAATTATTAGACCAAAACAACAATTCGTCAAATACGAGTTTGTCTAAAATAACAGGCTTGTCCCAAGACACTCTGTTTTGAATAGGTACAAGTAAATTTCTAGTCATGATTTGACAAAATGTTCCCTAAAGCAAATGACATTGAAATAATACGACCAACAGTGCGAGCTAAATTTCTAGCTGAAACTACCTCCTTTCCGTAAAGTAAAGACGAAATGTTATCTTTCAAAGCAACAAATTTCTTTTCATGTATTTCTACGCTCCCTTTGCCTAATCCCAAATAAAACCGAGCCACTCGAACCTGTCGGTTGGCTCCCAAATGCTTTTTCCGTTGTTCACGACGAAACCGGCGTTTTACAAATATTCCTGAACCTTTTTTGCTCACAAGACGACAAGTGTACTCGTCGTGTGACGCCCAACCGTTGTCTAGATACATAATAATGTGATAGACAAAAGAACGCCAACGTTTTACTAAAGGGCGCAAAACTTTTGTGAATACAGTTCCAGCAACTCTCAAACCAAAAGGTAATACTGCAAAAACATAAAACTTTGTACACCCGTTGGAATTCCAAGAGAAACCTAGATATTTTTGAAAGTCTTCGTGGATTTCGATATGAAAATATCCAGATTTTAGGTCATATTTTATCATCTTGTTACCTTTATGTGCGTAATTCAAAGCCTGTTTACACCCTTCAAATTTAATTTTTTGTTTCTCGACAAAACTGTTTACATGTCTCAAATCCAAAATAAGTCGACCTTTACCGAAACTGTAAGTGGATTCACACAATGTGAACGTGCATAGGTTTCTTTAATACAACCGGCATCTAACAATCCACGGATAGCATTTTCAACGAAATTAGAATGATTTCTAGCTGATGAATTGTTTCTACAAAAGATTTGACTGGAAATTTTATAAAAGGTATTTTGAAACCGAATTCAATAATTTCAGCGATATATTGGGTTACACGCAAAATATTTTTCCAAAATTGTAAGTGTTTTCTTAAATTGCACATAATCTGAACAGTTCAAATACTCAACTTCATTTGTGACTACATTATTGCTGGGGGGCTTGACCTGCGTTAGCTGAACTGGTGGCTGTGGTTGCTGTCGTTGGGGACCTTGTTGCGAACTGGCGGCTGTTGTATGGGCAATGCTTTGCAAAGTGTCCGGGCAGGTGGCACAGGAACCTGGTGCAAATATTATGGCTGAATTATCTTTTGGCTGGACTTTTGCACGAAAAAGAGAGTTTTGACGACCGGCGAATCCACCATATCCTTGGTTAGGTTGAATTGGAGGTTTCCTGTCGTATGGCTTGGAAACGTTCCTCTTACGAGAAGCTCTTGCGATGGCTGTGCGCAACTTAGTGGCGTCCTCATTGTCGTCAGCCAAAGGATATTCCCGTACCGTATCCCATCCGTGACGGTCGGCAATCTTGATAAGTTTGTTGCGTTGCCGAATTTCGCTGATCTCCGACTTAACAACATCTTCTGTGTCTTCATTATGACCAGACTGAATCAAACGTAGGACTTCAGAAAGCTTACCTGAGCGTTGGGAATTAAACTTGTGCTGTATTTTATTCCCTTCTTGGCGAAAATCAAACTCCTCGACAGTAGCGGGTACTGGCCTGTTCACTGTGTCTAATTTTGAATCTATATGATCAATGAGAATTTTCCTTTGACGTTCTAAAGCTCTGTCAATTACAATGTTCATCAAACTCATTTGATCAGAATTACTCAATTCATTTCGGCTTCCATGATGTTCAGGTTCACTTTCCATAAGAATATCGTCTGAAGACGCCATTAAATCCCAACAATAAACGAATACGTGCAGACTTACAGTAGCGAGACTCGATGAATTAAATACCCGCCAATCCTTTGTATATATACCACCAACAATCAAGTCCGTGGGTCTACTCGACTGGTAAAACAAGCTAACGAGTCTAACAATCCCGAAAAGAAATGAATATATACTGCCCATGGATGCGGGTGTTATGGTAGATTATCACACTCAGAAAAAAATAATCACCCTCGACTTCGTCTCGGGTGATAATTTTTTCTTCGTGTGATAATCTACCATAACACCCTTATCCAAGGGCAGTATATTCATATTGACATATGCGAAGAATCGGGAACTGTCAATATTATATGCATAATGGATTCCTTAACAAAGCATATCAAAAAGACCATGTAGTGTGCCAGTAACCAATAATGCATGATAATAATAGTTCCCGGCACTGATATATTTTCATTTCATGATATCGGAAAGGATTTTACAGAAAGTTCACGGGAACATCAACCATAAAAGTAAAAGTTGTCGAGTACGAGAACAATATCAAACTTGAATAATCGGTCAAAGTGATAGACTATAGGCAATGTGGTATTATGTCCATCAATGTGCTACAGAAATCATGGCTATCGGCTGGTTATGCATTTTTTTATATATAATTTAAAGTAAACTGGGTTTTTTTCACTTCTTTTTGCTGTCGTTAAGCCGAGAAACCCATGGGTATCTAGAACCAAAAGAAGTCATTGTTTTCTTTGTCCCAATATTTCATACAAATACATGTCGGTGGAGATCCAACTATCACAAAGTGGGGTTGGGGCTGGGATGATCATTATTGTTTAAACTTTCTTGTCACAATTCGGAGTATGCTTGTTCGAGTTATTGGCGTTTTGTTACTCTTTCATCTATATCGTGACAAACAAACTAATTGAGGGAGGTCGAGGAAAACCAAGAGTGTTATTAACCGAAAACGGACAAATAAAACCACGGACATGGGCAAGTGTCTTAAAATATTAACACTTTAGCCGGGTAGTATCGTTGCGCAAAGCCATGACAGCGGGTGGCGTTATACTTGTGGTCAGAAGTCTACGATCTTATTCACACAGCCACTCATATGTATGTCCTTCAATGCATAGTACTTAGGTACTCGTAACAGTTGTTTAACAAAGTGGTCATACCCACAGGCACTCGAATTCCGGACCCCCCTTTTTCCTCATTTGGTCCCTCCCGCGATTATGGTATGGATCTTTGTCTGGAAGTATAACTTTGAACCATTTATCCATATTTTACAACATTTCGTGTTACAACTCTCTCGTTCTACTAACTTTTGTTTCTAGGTCCAGCTGCCGTATTACTTATATATACATAAAGGTATGAAACAATCGTCAAAATACAAAGAGGGAATCCTCGCTTCGACTCGATATTTTACAATAACGCGCCAGTTTTAAAAAGGACCTTCGCTTGCCTCGTCTCAAAAATGATTTCCCTTCATTCCTATCTAGTTTATACGTACGAACAACAAATATTTATTGACGAAAATCAAGTTTATTCTCGACGACACATCCAACTTTCCTCCACTCGTGCCCATTCAGGAGGTCAGCCGAACATATTTTGTTTCGCGCTATTTCATTGGTCGGAAAGATTTTCGGAACTTTTTTAGATTGTTCTTCGCTATGCACGGCCACTCCATTTCGTATCGAGAGGCCTATTAAGCGGGGGTTTTAAATAAGAATAAAAAAGAATATAAGTTTCAACAAGTAGATGATGTTGTTAGGTATAGATTGGTTTGTTGTTGAAGATTCAAGAAGAAAAGCAGCAATTAATGTGCTGTTCCTTTGTGAAATGGTTGTTTCCTTGTATGTTGTTGGATTTTGTTTTATGTACAATATACATGATGTACATTTACCCATATCCATTCTTTTTTTCAGGTAAATAACATAATTAGAACTTTTCATGGGTATCGCAACAAAGTTTCATCTTTAATTCTTTCTGTAGCTGAAAGAAATATTACAAAAAGTCTGGTTTGAACAACACACACCTAAAATTGTGGATGTAAAAAAAAAAAGGGGGGGGGGGGGTTAATTACTCACAAAAATGTTTTTGTACCTAGACACGTTGTATTATTTTTGGGTCTAATGTACTATTTTTTTATTGGTTTATTGAAACATGAAGTACTAAAAATGCACACCCACATGTATTACTTATTTTAACTGCTTAAATCAAAACTGGGCATCAGAAATTGCATTAAGAGGGTTTTTTTTCTTGTTTTTTTGGGGGGGGGAGGGGTGTCATTAATTATTTGTGATGAGCCTAGGTACACAAATGTCTTTTTGTTGTTGCTGTGATAGGGGATGAGGAGCGTTAACTCATTTTTATTTTTTGACAAGCCTAAATAAAAAGGAGATTTTTTGCTTTATGATAACTAGTGTCCGTGTCCCTTTCTCTATGATCATTTCAGTGATCAAATGGTCATCCGTCAAAATTTATGTTTGAAGTGCATTTTTCCATTTCAGACAATATCCTTACCATGTCACTAGGTTCGTCATTTTTTTTTCTGGTGCCTTTATAACACACTGGCTGAAAAGGTTTACTTTCTACTTATATTCTTATTTAAAACTCCCGCTTAATAGGCCTCTCGATACGAAATGGAGTGGCCGTGCATAGCGAAGAACAAGCTAATAAAGTTCCGAAAATCTTTCCGACCAATGAAATAGCGCGAAACAAAATATGTTCGGCTGACCTCCTGAATGGGCACGAGTGGAGGAAAGTTGGATGTGTCGTCGAGAATAAACTTGAATTTCGTCAATAAATATTTGTTGTTCGTACGTATAAACTAGATAGGAATGAAGGGAAATCATTTTTGAGACGAGGCAAGCGAAGGTCCTTTTTAAAACTGGCGCGTTATTGTAAAATATCGAGTCGAAGCGAGGATTCCCTCTTTGTATTTTGACGATTGTTTCATACCTTTATGTATATATAAGTAATACGGCAGCTGGACCTAGAAACACAAGTTAGTAGAACGAGAGAGTTGTAACACGAAATGTTGTAAAATATGGATAAATGGTTCAAAGATATACTTCCAGACAAAGATCCATACCATAATCGCGGGAGGGACCAAATGAGGAAAAAGGGGGGTCCGCAATTCGAGTGCCTGTGGTCATACCCTCTTGAGCCTTTCTCAATAATTTAACATTTATCAATTTTATAATATGGTTACACAAAACATTGGCCCTACTATTGTACAGTATTGGCCATGTTTATGTGTAATGTCTTGAGTGTAAGCAAATATATGCGCATGCTTTTTTTTTATTGTTCGTTTATTTATGTATTGTCGCTGGAGATCCAACTATCAAGAAGTGGGTGGATGGTATGTCCTTAACCGGCTAAGCTCGTCATATATTGGCGATTGTCCCAAGACATTACCTGGATTTCCAACGCCCCTCTCGTGGCGAGGTGTACTCCATACATTATGTGATGTTTGTGAGTGATTTTCAGCAGGTATATGGTTTTCCCTGGGTACTCCGGTTCCTCCACCAATAAAACTGACCATCACGATATAACTGAAATTCTGTTCAACTCCATAACACTAACCCTGGATTTCAAGCACCAGATGTCACGGTCTTTGTTTGTTCAATAGTTTGAGATAAGAGTGGTTGGTGGTTGTTTTCTTTGTTTTTTAATTGCATGTAGTTGAATTGTTGACCATCCCTGTTTAAATCTTCTTTTTATAACTTGGGGTGGGTATTGGTGTTTTCACAAGATATTTTAGGTTTATGGTATTCAACAATATTTCAGTTATATCGTGGTGGTCAGTTTTATTGGAGGAGGAAACCGGAGAAAACCATCGACTGACAAATTATGTTATCACATGTTGTATCGAGTGCACCTCGTCTGAGCGCGAGTGAGTGAGTGAGTGAGTGTTGTTAACGCCAATTCATTAATTTTTCAGCTATATCCTGGCGAGAACACTTAATTTTCAATGAGATGATGATGATGATGAGGTTCACGACGACCCCTAACCTCAATCAATCGCTAGAAAGTCCCACATTTTCTGGTTATGAAACAAAAAACAAAATTACATATTATTATTTTTTATTTTGGTTTGGCATGTACATATCTTATTTATATACAAATATACATGTATACATGTACATTTTACAATAATACAGTCATACCTACATCAATATACACATTCAATAAAATACTGTGCAAGTGTGGTAAAAACATGAATATACCTTTTTTTTTTATTATTGTTAGTTTATTGTAAAAATGTATTCTCTTTCCAAATATTTTGGCACCAGAATTGTGTAAAAAGTTTTGTGTTGCACCAATATAGCCTGGCATATATTTCATTTTTACATATGTACAGTATTTACAATATATGTATGTACAATTGCAAAAATAAAAACAAGAAGAAACAAATATAAATTTGTAAAAAAATATAAAAATTGATCAACAGTAATATGGCGGACACACTCCATATGGATAAGAGAATGGCATATATGGCGAAAAATGTGGCAGTCTATGTTGGTATGGCGACGTAATTTGTCCATGTGGAGATTGCTGGTTCTGGTTTTCGGTATTACTTGGTGACGAGGTCGATGACGTAGAGGACGCCGGTGAAGTATTTGACCCAGGTGTCATAGGCACTGATTGACCTGGTGTACCGAAATGATAACCGGGTGTGGTATGATGTACAGGCGTTCCAACTGGATGTCCCGGGTAGAAAAACGGACTGGGTACGACTTGAGCTGGTGATCCATGAAGCATAGGATGGTGATGTGGTACCATTCCATATGACGCCATTGGTGACATCATTGGCGACATAGAGGCCATGTAGGCCGGATGTGGATTTTCTTGGGCACGTCTGCGCCATCTGGCTCTTTTATTCTGGAACCAAACCTAAAAGAGTTAAAAAAAACATGTGAAAGATTTCTTTATAATTTGATATTTTATCATAGGGTAAATATAAATACAATGCAGAACTGGTACGACTTTTTTCTAGCTGAAAAAAGATGGTGGACTATAAATTATGGGGTTAGGGTGTTTAACGCAAATTTCAACAATATTTCAGTTATATCGTGCATGACGGTCAGTTTTATTGGTGGAGGAAACCGGTGTATCCGGAGAAAACCACCGACCTGCCACAAGTTACTGACAAACTTTATCACATAAAGGTGTATCGAGTACACCTCACCATTGACGGGATTCGAACTCACAACATTAGTGGTGATAAGCACTGATTGCATAAGCAATTGTAAATCCAATTACCATACGATCATGACCATGACGACCCCTAAATTATGGGTGCTTAACGCCAATGGTATTTCAGTACAGAGAGAACAGAAATGCCGATATTTCGAAAGTCACAGACAAACTTTGTTATATAATGTTGTACCAGAATCGGGAATCAAACTCGCAAGCCTTTAGCGGTATCAGGCCACAATGATTACACAGACAATTGTTTATCCAACTACCATCCGACTGTTACCATGGAGGCCCCTATGTCTTAGAAGAACTTGTTTACAGTAAATATGTATAACATGTTTCTTTTGTCCAAATTAAACATCTTTAAAAACAGTTTTTTGTACAATTAAACGCATTACAAGATACAAATCAGGGGTTAGGGTTATGGTGTTTAATGCCACTTTCAACAATATTTCAGTTATATCGTGGCGGTCGGTTTTATTGGTATAGGAAATTGGAGTACCCGGAGTAAACCACCGACCTGCCATTATCACATAGTGTTGCATCGAGTGCACCTCGCCATAAGCGAGATACAAATCAGAAGATTAAAAAAAACATACTTTAATTTTCGCCTCAGCAATTTCCAGATCGCTAGCTAACTTCTCCATGGTTTCCGGTTCCGGGTATGGATTCTCGTGGAAGATCTTCTCTAACGCCTGCACTTGACTAGGGGAATAGTTAGTCCTTACTTTCTTCTTTATACTACTATCAGTAGATTGAGGACTATTTGTAGAGTTAGATGCTGGCGATGAACTGTTGCTGCTTACAGTTGACGGAGACTCCAGTGATGACGTATTATTAGTAGACATAGATGAATCAGTGTCTCTACAACTGTCGGAGGACTTCAGGTCATTGACAACGTCTATTTCATCTGAAAAAGAGAAGATAAGATATAACTTTCATAGAATATCAACAATGATGATACATTTGTACGTGTGCTCCGAACTAGGAGCTACATGGTAGTGGTCTTTTTTTATGTTTTTGAATGGACACTGAAATGGTTAAATTCTACCTGTTCCTGAAGCAGAAAAGCTAGCATTAGATAAATATATTTGCCTCAGGAGATGAAAGGATGATAGTTCACTGATAACAACTATATTATATATAAATAGTGTCTGAGGGTAAAAAGAAAAAAAAGGCTTATATCAAACGCCAAAATTTCTATGTATCACAAAAAAAAATGTGTTGCCGTGACTGATCTGTGCAATCTTAATTAAAATTAGATACAGGTATTTACTTTGTTGGTCCCTTTTCTGATAAAGTTTCTTCGCAAGATATCATAAAATGGTTAGGGTTATGGTGTTTAACGCCACTTTCAACAATATTTCAGTTTTATCGTGCGGTTTTATTGTTTAAGTAAACCGGAGAACCTGGAAAAAACCATCGACCTGCCGCAAGTCACCGACAAACTTTATCACATAATGTTGTATCGAGTACACCTCGCCATGAACGGAGTTCAAACTCACACCTTCAGTGGTGATAGTTACGAATTACACTGTAAATTCAACTACCATACGATCACGACCACGACGGTCCTACGGCCCTTGTATCAGAAAAGGGAAGTAAACAAAGGTCCAGGTTTAATTATGCAAAAATGTATTGCTGATTTGTGTGGAGTGGCAAAATATTAAATTAATCAAGGATATTTTTTTAACAAATCAAAACATATTTTAATTACAAATATGGTGGACAATTTGCTTTAAGTTTGTATGGAATGCACAAGAATGTACTTATTATTTTGACAACACTCGATTCGGTAAACTGATCTATGGAACTTCCCAATCGTGCCACCTTCAAGTTTATTCAGTGGTCTTGACTGCTGAGTCGTAGCTCTTTGCTTTGCTACCATAGATCGTAACCAAAAAACATAGCTGTTTCCGCAGCTTTCAATGGGCTTTGATCGGAGCTAAAAACGCACAAGATAATGTTAAGCGTTTATAATAATAATAATAATAAAAAAAAAAAACATACCTTCTTCACACGACTTGTCTGACTCTCCATCTGATGGACTGGCCTTGTGATGAAGGGGTCTTTTTGTCATATGTTGTCCTAATGTTGGAGTCTGATATGCTGTCATAATAGATCCACTTCCACCACGACTTGGTGTCAAAAAGGTCATGCTGGGTGGAGTTTTGGGTCTGTTATTTGTTGGTATTGGCGCCATCAAGTACATCATACTATGGTTCGTCTGCTGTCTTGGTTCATGTGTCTGATCAACTGAGTATGGCGACATGTACATTGTCATCGGTTGATGGAATGCAGACAACTTTCCCTCAAGCGTGTCCTTTGGTATGGATGTCTCAACACTGATTTGTGGAGCTGGTCGGTTATCTATCGTCTGTAACGGCATCATGTCATCTTGCTGTTGATTCTCATTGGCACACTGTTGTAAAATCTAGAAAAAAAAAGATGGATGACTACGATAATCGATGATTCTTATATCAACAAAAGCAAATATAATAACAATAATAGCAAAGTAAACTAATTTAAGATTTTATGAAAATGTACAATCAGAATAGACAAGGGTTACAGTTATGATCAATAATTGTGGCGGTCAGTTTTATTGGTGGAGGAAACCGGAGAAAACCACCGACCTGTCGCAAGTCACCAACAAACTTTATATTGCATAATGTTGTATCGAGTACACCTCGCCATGAGCGTGATTCGAACTCATAACCACTGTTTGCATAGGTAGCTGTAATCCAACAGCTATGCGATCACGACAGTCCCAGAATAGACAATGAAGGCAAAAATCAAGAAGTGTATGATAACGAAACGTAACCCCAAATAAATCGTTGATTAGTTTAAACAATGTTTTATAACAGATATAAATAGGTATACAAAGTGCATTTTTCAATGTTGTTTCGTTGTGGAAATGGACTCGATTTTGAAAAATAAATGCTTTGTTTTTGTTTTATTTTTTTTACAGACACAAGTCTCTGTGCTATGATATGAATTGTCGATCAGCGCTTTTTAAGCAAACATTCTTTTTAAAGCACTGGCCTGACTATTATGTAAAGTGAAACAATTATAAACTACCGATTGTTGTATCTAATTCGATAGATTTATACAAATAATTAGTCACAACCTCAACACAGAATCAAATGTTTATTAGATTAATAATATCCCATTTAAATGTGTGGTGTATGTATGTAAACATGATATAGCTGAAATACTACTAAAGTTGGCGTTAAGCATATATACAGATTAATTAAAGATTCCACGATGAAGATAATATACATTTGTAGGTAATTTTTCGAAAACCAAACTGGTAATTGTTAAATCTGGGAATGTGTATTTTTGTGACAGCAACAACATTGATGACGAGTTTCCTTTAATTTTCAATGTGATAAAAAGAAAAATATCCTAAACATTATTTTATGAACTAAAATGTGAAAACGTAGACTCTGAACAACACAGAAGAACGAAAAATACTTCAAATCATAAATCCAACACACATTGGCTTCTAAAACTGAAAACAAGGGATTCTTATATTTTGAACTAAATGTTGTTGAATTTGTTTGTATGTTTTATGTTCTTTATTTTATAGAATAAGAATATTTATTATTCCAATCAATGGGTCCACAATAGGGGCAAACAAATTGCATACATTGATTATTGTCATTGGAGGCAATTATACATATATATATATATAAATATATAAATACAATGTTTCTTGTCGGGTTCAGAGCCTTAAAAAATTAATAATATAAACAGAAAGAGAAAAAATATTTCAGTATCATAAACCCTGTTTCAGTTTTCTTGTCTCAAGGCACTCTATTATACATTTTCCAAAAATATTGATTATTGAAAGATCTTCATTGGTAAATAAATAATAGAATTTTGATTTATCTGACATATTATAGAAGAGTTTGAAGATACCAAAGGGGCAATCAGAATCCGTATATCGAAGAACAGACAACACAATGGCCAAAAGAAAAAGTACAAAAGGACAAACAACGATCTACAAAACATACAAATAAAACTAAAGATCGAGTAACACGAACCCCACTAAAAACCGGGAGGGGGAGACTTTGTCAAAAGCTGAACTTAATATTAAATGACAATATTAGAATATATTTAAAATAAGACTTGTAACACTTACTTTTTCTTGCATCTTGACTTAATTTCTGTCCTGAAAACTTCTAACTGCTTGTTGCTTCGTCAATATTCAAATTCAATAATGATTGCTTGATGAAAGGTACAATGAAATTTATATACCTAAATCTGATGACCTCTTGACATTCACGAGTAAATCAGGGAAAGTTTGAGTTGAACATTTCTATACTGATTAGTTTTACACGTAAACTGATTACTGTTCAAGGCCAATCAAGGTTTCCATTGTCACCCTGTAAAGTCTTTTGTCTACCGGAATGAATAAATGTTACACCATTTTAAAATTGGCGCGTGGTCATTTGATTGATTCACAATTAGTTCATTATTATTTTAATCCAATTAAGAAAGTTACTAAGAATCAAAACAAAACAATCAGTGCTATAATTGTTGTAAAAACAATACTTGATTATCAACTTACATACATTCTGTATTCAAATTTAGTAATTATTTGTACTCAATATTTTTCACATTTTTTCTTTGGAATGGAAATAAAATTGTATGATCTCAATAACAAAATGGAAATAAGATGACACAAATTATTAGAGACCAAAGTGTCATTTCTAAAAATAAGAAAGAAAAAAAAAGCACACACACAAAACAAAAAACGATACAACTGACATATTGTTGAAAGTGGCGTTAAACACCATAACCCTATCTCCCTAAAATAGATCACATCTATCTTTCTATAGCACAAATGAATAAAGGTCGATTTGAAAACCTTTTGTTTGTATTTGTAGTAAAAAAAAATTATTTCAATATTATATAATTATGTAATGATTGGTCTTTATTGATTATTGGAATTATCTGTTGTAAAAAAAAATAAAGTATAGTTTGTGCATCTTCCATCAATTTCCAAATTTATCAACACACCTATTTTTTCTAAATGTGAGGGATGTTATGTATTGCGTAATGACGTTGTGAACGGTATTGGTGGTTAGTAGCGTAACATAAAAAGCTAAACATCTGGACATTGTAACATCCTTATAATTGTAATGGGATTTGTTGTGTAGATGTATGTACGAACAAAGACATAACACAAAAAAGACACAAGTCTTTAGAATAATAGTTGCACCATGAAGGATTATAAAACTGTTAAATTAAGGACATGCTGTACATTTAAATACAAAAACAAAGTGCGTGGGGGGTGGGGGAGGGTGAATGTACGTCATCGCGTAGGATGTCGGCTCCCTAATACGGAAGCCATTTTGTTCCGCCTGAAGGTACATTTTTACTAATTAACATTATATATATGTGTATTGCAAGGGTAACATTAAATGTGATAGTAGCCTATTTTAGTGCGTCAAATGCCACTAAATGACCAGTAAGCGACGATGTGTCCATCGTTTAAACGCATGTTGTTAAACTCTTAAAACACTTCGACATGTTTCGCGACTGGTGAATATAACGCAGGGTAACGGAGGCATTTTCAATAAAAACAGTCCATATTTCTTTAATTCGAATAAGCAGACGAGGGAAATATAATACCGAAAGCTTGAAAATTTATTAGAAATCCAACCGGCATAAAAGTTCTGAAGAAGTCGCAACGACTTTGTCTCCGGATGAAACCGTAATATGATGTCGGCTACACCCATATGAAACCGTAATATGATACCCATATGAAACAGAGGATGTCAACCGCACACACATATTAGATAAAAACAACTAAATGATGCTGCTCTTCAACTATTGCACCACAAATAATTACGGACTCCTCCAATGTCATTTGCAATAATTTCTATCATTTGAAAAAAAAACATGCTATCTGGCCCATTTATTTCTTTGTATTTTTAAACAAAAAACAAAAGAACACATATGTAGACCTGAGAAAAATCAAAATAACTTCTCATTTTTAATTCAAGAAAAGAAAAAAACAAAGAAACAAAAACAAATCAAAGAAACATAAATATACGGCAGAATTATGCATGCATTTCAATTTATTGGTATATTTCACTATTTTGATTCTAAAAAAATGAAACCATTTTACAAGAAAAGATTGTCTAATATGATGAGCTTTCCATTAAAAAGTAATAAAGTAGCCTATGTATATTTGTGATAAACTCTGACACTGAAATCAAAATTAACACAAATTTAAGGCTAATTAACCGGAGCAATAGAATAACCCAACTGGTATTAAACATTCAGTTTACTAGCAAATATAAATACTAATAGTAGTTTGATCAAATATTTTGAAAAATATCATTGCAAGGTCTGTTACCGTAAACCATCTAAAACACGCCTATGGCAATTTATTGGAAGCAAATATGTTTTCACCGGCAGAAGCCCTCGACTGATCACACCTAGATCCTCTATACTCCACTTCGACAATGGAGTATAGAGAATCTAAGTAATATGGATAGAAGCATTAAGTCAAAAATTGTATACAATGGTGAAAATGCAGAAGCACCAAAATCAAAAAACTATAGGAAATTGATAAAGCAACTATAGGAATCTTTTTGGTTTGCTCGTCTTCGTTCCTTGTTATGCTCAATTTTGCATGTGTCTCTGGATTGTCCATTCTTTATTGCCCTTTTCGACCTCAAACGTTTATTTAATTTGTTAAAATAAGTCTTACACCCGTAATCGGCAAAAGTATAAACTTGAGAAAAAAAAACCTTTGCGGAGCTCCCTTACATGTACTTCTAAAAATATTTGAGCCAAACTTTCTTGGTTAGAGTTCGGACCTACCGGAATGCAATTCCAAGTGGGAACCACCCAAGGGTCGTTCCTGCTGAGTTTGGTTCACATCGTCATTGGCACAGTGGTTTTGATGTATGTGTTGCTTTGTTATATAGTCGATTTTAAAGCTCATTAGAGCTTGTGTTGTATGTATATTATGTATCGATTGACTCTAAATAAATTTTAAAAAGAAAAAGAAAAAGAAAAAGAAAACAAACAGATTTTAAAATGTGAAAAGATAGCAACGGACGACGGTCGACGGACGCCAAGTGATGACAAAAGGTCACCCTCACATTTAGCCAGGAGAACTAAATTTGCTTCATATTCTGACGATTCATCCCTAGTAAAACGAATAAACTTGCCCACTGTCGCCAGAATCATTTCAAAAATTGTCTTTCCCGTGTCTTCCACGACGTCCTCTCTGAGCAGCGAACCTCGCTTTGATTTCAATTAAAAGTGACGTCAAAATACCGCCATTTTGGACAAAAGGTATCATTGTGCATAGTTGTAGTTTTTTGTCATTTTAAGTAGAATATGTCATTTTAATTAGGTAAAATTTATAAACATGGCAAAACCATGACGAAACAGCCATGGAGAGAATTGAACAGCAAAAAACATGTTTATATCTAGTAGTGGCCACGTGATAAAAATGTCTGTTTCATTTGGACTGCACTCTTGTTGAATTTTTTGTTGTTCATTTCGTTCTACTTCCTCTGTCCAAAACAGAAATGAACAGTTGCCACCACACGTACAACACATGAATATGATGTCAAGAATGATTATGTTGCGATCCCTTATTTATTAATTAAGATTTTCTTATTTTTTCCCCCCTAATTTTTGAAACTTCAAGTGACTGATATTTTTTTTACATTCAGACGGCTTTTCTGTCGAGTTTTCAAAATTAACCAATTCATATTAAAACACTTTCTTTAAAAACAAATCTAAAGTTTGTTTCTTGTGCAATTTAAAAGAAATAAAAACCATCCCAAATAGAATTGTCTTGTTACAAACAGCAATTAAAAAATGTTTTTTTTTGCTTAAATAGGACAACCATTCCCAAATTAAGCACAAAATTTAATGTCTAATGTCAATATTTTTTATTCTATAAATACATATAGTATAAATCCAATTAAAAGCAAAATCAGGATTTTTTAAACATACAAATGTATATGTTTCATATGATATCTATATATTAAGTAATTTTTAGTTAAACTAAAGTCAATCATATTTATTCAATATTGAAAACTTGTGGGTATGGTATTTCAGAAACATCTGGGACAAGGATACACTTTCTATATTTCTTATCATGTCCCCTTCCCCTACTGTGTTTTCCCATTAGCAATTAGTTCACATGATAAATATCTTATTCATTAAAATAGGAAACCATTTTACATTGGTAAAATTATGAAAATACAAACAAAAGCAAAATTACTTTATCTGTAAATAAAATAAAAGTACAAAATACATTCTTAATTAGGGAACGACCATTTAACTTGAAGGGGGGGGGGGTTATGGTTTTTTGTTTCGTTCAGACAACACGAGAGTTAAAATATTATTTTTTTTTGTCGCGCAATTTTTTTTTCCAGAATTCAACATTAGGTTGTATGACAAAAACTCTTAATCAGATTATTATTTTTTTCCTCCACCAAAATCGGTCCCTTAGACTTGTAGCAGTCATTCTTTTTCATATTTTGGAATAATTGAGTTTAATTGATTGACTGATTGGTATTTCAGCTACTGCTAAAGCTGACATTAAACACCAATCAATCAGTCAAACTCAATTATTCCAAAACTGAGTTTAAAAAACAAATTACACTACATATTTCATTATTTGTTTAGAAAATTAAGTCAACAGTACAATTATTTCATTAGCACATGATCATTAAGTCTCAACAGGACTGCCACAATATAACTGAAATATTGTTGAAAGTGGTGTTAAGACAACAAATCTTTCCAATGGAATGAAAATATCTAATGTACAAAATATGATTCTGTTTTCTTGATGTAAAAAATTGCTGGCAATTAGTTAATATTGTGATGTAATGTCATCATTGTCTTATCCGGGTCACCTTTCACAGGTACATTGCAAATGTTTGGAAGGCCAAAAAATAAAATGAAAAAAAAATTAACAAAAAATAAACCAACAAGGATCTTAAATTATGGTAGTTAAAAAACTGATAAGGTATATTAAACTACAATGGTGTATCATATTGCTTTGTTAAAAGGCATGTTTTAATTTTCAAGCAGCTTATGCAGTGAAGAAAATTTAAAAATATTTGTTAAAAAAGAAATGTATGTTGCATTTATTAGTCATCTTGGACAGGAAACTGAATAAGAAAAATATTGGAAAGGAAAATTTTATTTTTAGGGAACAGAAATAAATAATACATCCTCATTTAAACCAATAAGTAAAAAAAAAAATACATGTGAGTAAATATATTAAATATTCCCACATGTATGCCAATGTTTTTTCTTAGTTTGACATTCTTGTTTGCTAATATTTCCTAAGTTCATTATTCCTACAATAATCCTTCCAACATTCAAAATTCCTTCTTTATGAAATTTCTGATATTGGTTTTCCTATTTGCAGATTAATTTCAAAGTTCAATTTTCCTTTTGCATAAAGATTCAAAGTTAGAGGTTCCTACCAGGATTATAAGGGCTCTATGATTCATACCAGTTCCCACTAGCCCCTGGCTAGTAAGGAAATATTTTTTACTTGCCAACAAAAGTATGTTACTAGCCAGATTAATAAAGATACTAGTTCGTAATATATAACTCTAATATGTATTTATTTCTTTGGCAATAACAAAGGCAATATTATTGCAAGTCCAATTTCATTTTCTCTGACTTTTTCAAAACACTGAAGTATTAAACTTGAAGATGGTTTACTGGAGCTAAAAATGTACTAGTATAAGCTAAGGAATGGGCTTTTGCCGATACCATAGGCCATGGAAAATTGATTGTTGGTTTCCCCTAACATGGGAAAATTTTCAAAGCCCAGCAGGCAGGCTTTTAATTTTTTTATTTTCATTTCTTTAGTAGAATAATACATGTATGCTCCTAATAATCATACTTGTTCTGTTATTCCTCTTTAAAGGGTAAATAACTCAGTTTTATTCTTGAATCTTGTATCCATGGAAAGAAGAAGAAAAAAGATAAAAAAAAAATATTATTCGTGTTGAAAAAAGTGACATGGCTGGCTTCAAAAATATTTTCCAAAAAATGCCAATAAAATTAATTGACCAGGCAGGATAAAACTGACCCGGCAAGGTTAGGGGAAACCAACAATCTTTTTTCTTTGGCCACATTGAAACATTTTTCATGTTTCTGACTTTTATTATGATAAACAAGACTTTCACATTTAAACTTTTTCTTTCCAGTAACAAATTCGGTTTTGCCAGCAATATCTGGTCCTGCCTTTCGGCAAACATCACAAGACATAACATCGCTACTGTAATCGTAAATAATGAGCCATAAAAACTCAAGACTTCCAAACATCTTGGAATTTACGTTTTTCAGCTTTAGAACCCGAACCTTCATTAGTATTTTGGCTTGATATTTCCGTCGATGTTGCATCAGGCAGGCTAGCTTCACAATCAGTTGATTCAACCGGTTTATTCTTAGCGAAAAAAAAGGAAGAATATTTTGTTTTTGCACATCGTGGTAACTTTCAAGCGTTAAAAGTACATGATTTAAAACTTTCGTATGCGAGTCAATTGTGCGATTTAAAAAAACGGATAATCTGTCGGAATTAAAATTGAAAAATATGATCGGTGACGGAGCGAAAAATTTCCGGAAATATCAACTCGCCGTCTGGCTATCAATACAGAATTTTTACTTGCATTTTACAAAAGTAACTCGCAAATGCGAGTGTTTTGGTCGCATTGTAGAGCCCTGATTATAAAATTGTGTGTTACACCATTAAATTCCTATTTGGCTTTAATCTGTTTAGACAACTTTCACACCAAGACTTGTTTTACTGTTAATATTGGAGGTAGATGTAGATCAGTTCTATATAAAACGACATTAAATTATACATATTAAGGTCAGATGCCTGAGTATTTTCACAAGTTTTAATTATGTTTTTTATATCCTAGTCATAGATTGAAGGACACAAGGAACAAAATCTTAAAACCACCAATTCCAATGCCTCCTCTAGAAAAATCAAGAGAGCGGGAATGTCAAAAGTGTATAATGCATGGAGTTCATATAAAGGTCAAAGGTCATAAGTTTAGCTGTTACTATCGTGAATGCCAATGTAAACGATGTCAAATGGTTAGCATGAAAAGACAGAAAAATAAACTAGTCATTGCACAGAAAAGACGTCTGGAGATGAACAAAGAAAAGAATTTCCCTATTGAAGCTGAAAGGGAGACAAGCGATTCTTCAGGTAAATTTATTGACGTGAAATTTTAAGATCCTGCTTATAAAGTTTCTATGGTTAATAACAATAAATAACATAAAAAATTCAAAATAAAACTTGCATACAGTTAAATCTTTTGAGCACAAGGAAGAAATGATGCAAATGAACAGATATATCCCTGGCACCTCTGAAAAAGGTCATTTGAATGTGACCCTGGGACCCAAAATAGAGTTGCTAGAGCATTATGTGCATACCTGCCAACCTCTGAAACACCAAATCAGGGTCATGACCCTCATTCCTAAATGAAAATGAGGGTCATAACGCGTAAAGACATTTTCGGCCATAATCATTATTGTAAATCGTATGATATCATATCTAGTTTAATATGTATTATTAATGATCATATGTATGTACAAATAAACAGCTGTATCAATAAACTATGTCATAGACTCTAAGCTCTGGTTATAATCACTAGTTGCACTCTTTGCAGATTTTAGAACAGAAGCAGATGGTTGATATTCATAACAACATTGATTTTGATTGAATTTACAACTCAGTAACCCACATATGGTGTCATTGTTCAAATCTGATCTGAATTCAGTGTGTATCTTCTTAATGATTGAAAAAGCTCTTTCAGATTCAGAATCAGCATTACTGTTTGGTAATACTAATAAAGTTTTTGCAAGTTTTGAAAGAACACCAAATCTTTTTGTTCCAGAAAAAATGTCATCAAGTTTCCCCATTTCCCCCCCAAAACTGTTCAATATTACTCATCAAAGAATTGTTTGGCATTGTTACAAACAAAGACATTGATTTTGATTTCCTTTGAACCATCTCCAGCTGAATATGGTTTTGTGACTTTGCATGCCTTGTCAGGTCATTCTTTGCACCGGATCCAATAGATAAAATTTAAATGTGATTTACAAAGAATGCAATATGCATCATTTATGCTACGATCAATGTGACTGAGCCAACTAAATTCTGCTTCCCAAGCTTTTTGATATTTGCATAAATATTTCTTTTGCTTAGCAGGTGAAGAACAAGCAGGCCCTGATAAGGACCTCTTCCTTCCAGTAGACATTTTGCAGAAATGATTTAACTTTTTTATTGTAAAAACAACTCAAACTTTCCACAAGGGGATTAAAACTTTATTGTAAAAGACCCAATCATCGCTAATTACTTACCTCGAAGGTATATTGTTGTTGATTGTAGTTGACCATTCGCATTGTTGTCCTTTCGATAGGTAAAATCCCGGTATTTTCTGAATAAATAAATATTTCTAATATCTGGACCAATTCGGGGTGATTCCGGGTCATCGTGGTGAAATCCGTGTCCCGACGGGTGTTCAGGGAAATGAGGGTGTCAAACTCGATTTCCTGGTGTGACCCGACGAAAACGGGTTACTTGGCAGGTATGTATGTGTGACATTTTAGAATAGAGGGAGCAATCAAAGATTTAATTCCATAATTAGATTGGGTTATTTCAGATTAACTACTCAGTATCCTTACAAAAATTTTTAATTTCATTTGTATTTTGTACACACTGAAACAAGTTAGAATTCCAACATGAAGATTAATTTTCAGACTTGGAAATTGATACGACAGCCTGTGAAAATGACGAAGAATCAAAATCAACATCTCTATCAACTAGAAGACCAGTATATTGTCGTAGATGTCAAGTTCATGGTGTTCAAAATCTACTGCGGGGTCATAAAGATAAGTGTGCCTTCAAAGGGTGTTGCTGTTCAGAGTGCAGAATTATTGTCCAGTCTGTTCAAGGTAATTTTCATGATTTGCATAGGAATTAATGTTTTTTCTAATTAATGTATCTATAATTAAAGAAAATGCAAGAGAACATAAGAGTGAGTAATTGTAGTTAAATGCCAAGTGAGCTATATCATGACAAGAACCAGTTACATTTTAGATGAGAAAATGGTTATGACTGCCTTGTACTAGACCAACATGCTGAGTTGGATTTTCATAGTGCTAGTTCACTGAAACAACAGTCTGCTGGTAGACATGTCGCTCCACTTGGACACATTATGCAGATTCTGAGCCAACCAGTCTTTGGTCTTCCTCCTTAATGCTGCATGCATAATGGAAAACCATCAAAAACAAATTTGATAGTCTTTGGTTTGATCAGACTAGGGCTTGAACCCAAGATCTACCACACTCGAGGTGAGAAGGCTAATCATTACACCACTTATGCGGTTCCATTTGATAGGTAAATGCATTTTGGATTGTTATCCTATATCATTACTTAATAATATAATATAATCATACCTGACTATTTTCCTTGTATATTTTTACAATAAGATCGATAATAAAAATAATTGTATTTTTGTAGGCTCACAATTTGGTCTATGTAGTCAATGTGGATACTACCCTCCAGGATTATCTGTACCTTATGTACATCCATATCCCAGACCATTGTATGGAGTAAGTAATTTATCATACTTATTACTATTGTATGGAGTAAGTAATTTAACATACCATTGCATGGAGAACTTTAGTAATTTAACATACCATTGTATGGAGTTTGGTGACAATAAATAAACAGATACTATTTCATCATGAGCCACCGATGAACTGACATTTGATAATCTTAATACTGTGTACTAAAATATAAGTTCATGCTCTGCCCACAGGGATCTACAGAAAACATGTACATAGGCAAAGGATTACTGTAGTCCAATGAGGTTTGTGGTTATGGTTATTGTGTTTAACACCACTTTCAACAATATTTCAGTTATATCATGGCAGTCAGTTTTATTGGTGGAGGAAACCGGAGAAAACCACAGACCTGACGCAACACTGACAAATTATCACATAATTAAGAAATAATTCATGCCGGCCATACATTATTGTTATTCAAATATGGGTAGGCATTATATTCATGAATATTTAACCCTGAGCGAAAGCGAGGGGTTAAATCTCATGAATATAATGCCTACCCATATTTGAATAACAATAAAGTTTGGCTGGCATGAATTATTTCGATTCTAATAGGACAAATACGGTAAATTTAAAATTTTGAGGCGGTCAAGGTGATGCGCTGGTAGTAATCTGCATCACAGATTTGATGTCTAAACACTCTTTTGGTCTTCCCAGTGCTTAAAGATTGTATGATGTATTGATTAACAGAGTTCTGTTGTCTGTAAAAGTTGATTATTTTGTAGTAGGCTCCCTCGTGTTCCACTTTAAGTCCTATTTTTAACGGTGAATTTACTATTGTTAACATATTGACGGATGTCGTCAGCAGACGATGACTCATCATAATGTGCTTTTACGGGGGAGTTAATTGGAATAGCCACAACAAAGCCGTGTTTATAAGAGTTTAATTATGATAAGACTTGATTAGGATTTATTTAATTTTAACTTCATTTATTTCAACAATTTTTAGATAAACAATAATAGAAAATCGCTAACCATGAAGGTGCTTTTTTTTAGCTCAGCGCACATGTGTGGCCTATATTTGATTGTTATTCAAATATGCCTTTATTTGTATACCGAATACGGGACGTCATATTAGAATGTTGTATCGAGTACACCTCGCCTATACAGGATTCGAACTCACAACATTTGTTTAGTCCAATGATATCTGATTAATTTCAGAAGGGATAAATAAAGCACATGGAATGAAAACTTGTAACTACATGTACTGAAATTTTTATGTTTAAATAATTATCAAGCAAGGTTTCGAAATAAAAAACAAACTAAATACATTGTATCAGTGATTAATTGTTTTGAATTAGAATAATTATTGAAATAATTTTTTTTTTTTTTTTCAACAGATGCCACCACCTCTATTGCTGCAACAACAGAGCTTCACTTCTGCAGGAGGTTAGTCGAAAAATATTCAAAATTACAGATATTAAAAACAATATCATGCTATGACATGCATCCCCTCCCCTCTCCTATAAAAATACAGTCAATTCTGTATATAAAGGCCACTTAAGGGAACCTGAAAATGTGGCCTTTATGAGCAGTTGTTCTTTATATACAGGTTAAAATTATATGCACTATTCAATACTTTGAAAAATGAGACTCCTTTATGGACAGTGATTTGTTATATAGAGGTGCCCTTTAAGGCAGATTTGACTGTATATGACATTTCTATGTAGTTGTAATGAAGTGTCCAAAATTAGAAAGTTATGAGATTAATTTTGTAGAATAGCTATGTTGCTAAAGTTAAAATGAGAGAGTGATTGTTGTATAACAACAACATGAACATTTTTTTCAGCTATATCATGGAGAGAATAAGTTACATTTTTTTCAGCCATATCATGGAGAGAATAAGTTACATTTTTTTCAGCCATATCATGGAGAGAATAAGTTACATTTTTTTCAGCTATATCATGGAGAGAATAAGTTACATTTCGATGAGATGATGATGATTTCTGCTTTGTACTAGACCTTAGTTGGATTTTTATGGTGCTAGTTAACTGAAACAACAGTCTGCAGGGTAGACATGTCACTCCACACAAACAACCAGTTTAATGCTGTGTGCTTAGCCGAAAAGCAACAAATACCAATTTTATTGTCTGGTTTAACCCTATTGGGGCTCAAGACAAGCATGTTAACAGTGACCACTGATGCAGTACAAAAATGTACATAGAGTACCCTTTGAGTATTAATATAAAAGTCGTATATGCAGGCTCATTAAGCATATGTTGTGTAGTAAGGAAAGATTTAAAGGAAAACAACTTAATGACCAAAGACTGATTCATTTATTAGTGACCTTGTATAATTTTCATAGTGAAATAACACAATTTTAATGTGGAATTTTTAATGAGTGAGTGATTGTTGTTTAACACCAACTCAGGAATTTTTCAGCTATACCATGGCGAGAACATGAACAGACCAACACGCTTAGTTGGATTTTTAAAATGCTAGCTCACTGAAACAACAGTCCGTGTATTGACATGTCGACTCACTCGGATACATTATCCTGATTCCGATCCAACCAGTCTTTGCTTTTTCTCCTTAATGCTGTGTGCTTAGCAGAAAAGCAATAAATACCAATTTTGTAGTCTTTGGTTTGACCCGATGGGAGCTCGAACCCACATATTTTATGTAATATAGAAATTATTGATTTTAATTACTCTTATGTTCTTATGAATCTTCTTTTTTTTTAGGTTTTAACCATTTAATACAAATTTAAAAAATATTGCCAAATGACTATTTTTTTTACCCCAAAAATAAAAATTAAAATTGTTTGGTCACTTTTTTATGTTCAGATTGTAAAACCTTGAGTTTAATGTTTTGGGAAAGAAAATATCGGCCTAACTTTATTTTGCTCATTTTCTCTTCAAATTGTAACCCAATATGATCTGATGATGTCTTAAAAGACATCATGTGATGTACAAATTGAATAAAGCATCTGCTTCTTATTATTTGAACCTTTTAGATTAGTTTTTTCTTTTAGATTTGATATTTATAATATAAATGATTTATGTTTTTTTTAAATGGTTTATTTTAGTTTCAAATAGAACACAATTTTCAGTACATGTAGTATGAAATTTTGAACAATATTTTTTTAATTTTGTTTGCTAATGATTGTTTTTGTTTTATTTCAGTTAATACAGAATTATCAAATAGTCACAACAGCTACCAACCACAGGTTTGTTTGTTTTTTCAACTCACCAGCCCCAAGGACATGACATCACTCGGAAATTCTGTCCATTGTTAACTTTTCACATTTAAATCTGTTACAAATCAACTTCTTATTTTTAGAAATAAATTTCGTACATAAAAAAAACAAATGTTACATGTTTTTTTCCAATGTTTTGAACGATCATGTTAATTTTTTTTGTCATGGAACTGTTTGACCTTAAATTTTAAGTTCTCCATAGAAATAAATGTACCTGGGTATAGTTGATATTAGATTTATTTTCCTTTTTTTTTTTTTTTTTTATAAGCACCAACATATATAAAAACACACAAAGCGGAAGTGCTATAATCTAGTATAGGAGTAATACCACTAAAGAATTCTCCATAGCCTTCTATGTTAAATAAAAAAAAATTGAGCTTTCATACAGGATTTATCTTAAGTTTAATCTAAGTGATATTCATATCTCATGGAAGGGGTACCTAATTGGAAGCTTAACTCCGAAAATCAACATACATTTAATGGCATATAAGAAAAAACAGACAGTCCGAAGATGTCTACCATCAAAAATCCTACTTTCACTTTCGATTTAACACAAATTCAGGTGTTTTTTTTCCAATGCAATCAATTTTTTATTTAAAACCAAAAGGACATCAAATATGGGCTTAAAATTATCCTAAAATATGTAGGTTTCTGTTGACATTCAGTATTTTGCAGTATCTAATAGGTTTTTTTTTAATCCAACAAGTGTGGACACAGAAATGTGGTGTCCAAAAGGGCAAGTGTGGATGTCAATATGTCATATTATTAACTTAAAAAAAAAAAAAAAAAAATCATGGACACAGGGGTCCTGGATTTTTTTAATAAAAAACTAATCCTGGATTATTATATCCTGTGTTTTTATTTCAAATTTTCATCATAGCCCCCCTCCCCCTCCCAAGGTATATAAAATTGTATCATTAATGATAAATTAACAAATAATCAATTCAGATTTTCTATTTAAAATAAATCTCATTTACAAAACCACTGATATTTGTTCAATTTTTAATGCTGATTTAAGCTTTAGTCGCAACCAATTTTTATTTTTCTCTTTAAACTGTTGAAACATAACATTTATTTAACTGTAAAATTCACAAATAAAATTCACCCTCCCTCTTTTTCCCTTTTTTCTTGTTTAAATCAATGATCAACAATATTCCAGAATCAAACAAATGAATAAATATAACATAGATTTCTTTTACATGCATCTTTTTACCATGTGGAGTCAGTGTGTTTTAAATCGGTCATCCAATCAGGACGTTCATTATTCTTGTCCAAGATAAAAATATATTGCTAAAATTACCTGTGGGTGTTTCCCCACTTCAACTCGTAAATTTACATCGAAATCGGAGATATTTCGTCATAAAACTTCACACATGGTTTTGTCTATCATATTTCTTGAAGACAAACATACAATTTTATTGCATTTATCAATATTTTATGAGTATCAACAGTTTTTTCAACACCGTATCTGTTTCTCGATACAGCCGCAACTTCAACTCGTAAATTTACATCGAAATCGGAGATACTTCGTCATAAAACTTCACACATGGTTTTGTCTATCATATTTCTTGAAGACAAACATAAAATGTTATTGCATTTATCAATATTTTATGAGTATCAACAGTTTTTTCAACACCATATCTGTTTCTCGATACAGCCGCCCGATTACAGTGACCCGTGACCCACTTTAGCACGTTCGACCAGTTTTTTCTTAATAATGTTGTTTAATTACCTGTGAGAAAGTCGCCGTCCAAACTCAAATCAATACCTGTGGGTGTTTCCCCACTTCAACTCGTAAATTTACATAGAAATCGGAGATATTTCGTCATAAAACTTCACACATGGTTTTGTCTATCATATTTCTTGAAGACAAACATAAAATTTTATTGCATTTATCAATATTGTATGAGTATCAACAGTTTTTTCAACACCGTATCTGTTTCTCGATACAGCCGCAACTTCAACTCGTAAATTTATATAGAAATCGGAGATATTTCGTCATAAAACTTCACACATGGTTTTGTCTATCATATTTCTTAAAGACAAACATAAAATTTTATAGTATTTATCAATATTTAATGAGTATCAACAGTTTTTTCAACACCGTATCTGTTTCTCAATACAGCCGCCCGATTACAGTGACCCGTGACCCAGATTAGCACATCTCAGCAGTTTTTTTATTAATAAGGTTGTTTAACAATGTAGGAATCCATTTTGTGTTTACGTACTACTTTCCCATACATCCTTTTCGACTGGTACTCATGTTTAGTGGTATTACACCTATAACTTATATATAATTATTATAGTATGAATAACGATTAACCATACCAAGAAGTTGTCTTTTTAATGTCGTATTTCATTTCTTTCTTACACATGAACCTATATACAGAAGACTGGAAGGACTTTTTCCTCTGTTATCCTTTATCTGTCTAGTGGCTTTATCATGCCTTGAATGTTACCGACTTTATTATAATACCAGGTTAAACAACTTAAAGTTATATTCAGCAAACAACTGACATGGTCTTCAATATTAACAAACCAGGAAAGTCAAGTGCAGACATCCATTTTAGCAAACATTCAGAACAAAGTCTTGAACCAGGTCAAAATATTTAAGAGAGTGCGTTAGTACTCAAGAATGGAAGCTGACAATATGGAAACTGAAATCATCATATTTTGTCATACAGCCTACTAGTATGTTTGAACATCAAGATCTGGTATTGAACATAGTTTTTGGTGAATATTGGAAAAAGGACTTGGGAGATGTTTGGGTCCAACAGACAGAATGATTCCTATCCATCCATATCTCCCAGAACTGCATCGGTCGTGTAATGGTTAGTGTGCTCGCCTCTAGTGTAGTAGATCGTGGATTCGTGTCTCGATCGAGTCAAACCAAAGACTATAAAATTGGTATTTGTTGCTTTTCCGCTAAGCATGCAGCATTAGGGAGAAAGAGCAAAGGCTGGTTGGTTCGGAATCAGGATATGTTCAAGTGGGGCGACATGTCTATATCCATGAACTGTTGTTTCAGAGAACTAGACCTATAAAAATCCAACTAAGCGTGTTGGTCTAGTACAAAGCGGACCTAATCATCATCTCTTTGAAAATCAACTTGTTCTCGCCATGATATAGCTGAAAAATAGCTGAGTTGGTGTTAAACAACAATCACTCACTCCATATCCCCCAAACATTGTTTGTGGGGTATAACAAAAAAAAATATAATGGTGGCTGAACATTAATGATACTTCACATCACTGATACTTTTTAATTTATCTGGAAATAGTAATCAATTTTAACTTTTCTGCACAAAGAGATAAACTCCAAACTCGATATGTTTCAGTTCGAAGTTTGTCAAGTCGTCAATGGTCAAGCACTCGTTTATTTAGTAAAGCACATCGTCAGGAACTTGGCATTTCTCATCCAGAAAAAAAATCTGGTTTTAAGCATTCCTTAAACTTCATTGCAACTACTCGTGATGAACATAACATGTGTGCCGCCATTGTTTTTCTGTTGAAAAATGCCTCCGCTATCCGGAGAACTATGCTCCAATTTCGAGAAAATGCCGGAACTCCGGAAAACGATTACATTTTTTTTTTTTTAATTTGCTGAAAAATAATTAGGGTCGGCGCTAAGAAATAGGGTCGGTCAGGAAACCGGAAACACAGGTATTTTTTTGTATGGCCTAACTGGTTTTATTATAATATTTTCAAAACTTGCGATTGTCTCCGATAGATTGTTTGATGTTTGACAGAGGGCCGCCGTGATCGGATGGTAATTGGATTTACAACTATGCAACATTGAAAATTGTCGTGTATTTGCAGAGACTGTCAAGGCATTATCTCCATACAAGAGGCACACAATTAGTGAAATAGAATATGAAATAGGACGAGAAAATGAATTTAATTACAACACATTTGTAGTCGATCATTTAATACCAAAGTTGGAGACATTTTGTGTTTGCCCATCTGTACATAACAATAGTTTGTACCAGTACATGCATTTCCTAAATATATTCCTTAAAACTTTGCATGCATGCTTATTGCCACATGTATGGAGAATCACATATTGAAACAAGATTAGACCATTTTTAGCCGAGTTGCAACGAAGTTGCAGTCGGCTTATGTTTTGGCGAAAGGCGGCCGTATGTTAACCTATCTTCGTTAACACGATAGCGCTCTTAGTTTTTGGCTGATCAACATAATTTTTGGTAGGAAGCATTATTACACTATTATTTAGAGCGAGTTCGAAATTCAGATTAATCTATTGTTTTTTTCTTGTAAAATCATGGTTTTTTATAGAAAAAGTACATATTTTGAGAATTATCTTCGTTAACGCGATAGCGCTCTTAGTTTTTGGCCAATCAATGTAATTTTTGGTAGGAAGCATTATTACACTATTATTTAGAGCGAGTTCGAAATTCAGATTAATCTATGGTTTTTTTCTTGTAAAATCATGGTTTTTTATAGAAAAAGTACATATTTTGAGAATTATCTTCGTTAACACAATAGCGCTCTTAGTTTTTGGCTGATCAACATAAATTTTGGTAGGAAGCATTATTACACTATTATTTAGAGCGAGTTCGAAATTCAGATTAATCTATTGTTTTTTTCTTGTAAAATCATGGTTTTCTATAGAAAAAGTATATATTTTGAGAATTACACATTTCTCTGAAACTACAAAAGATAGAAACTTAATATTTGGTATGGGTGGAGATGCCAATGTGAAGTTGTGCATTCAACATTTTTTATCCCCGGGGAATCTGTTTTAAAAAAATGTGACCGAGATCCCCACCCTAAACCATATATATTTATGATCAGGGTAACTAGGCAAATTAATTGCATTATAGCTCAGGCCCCAGGGTCATACCCCACCCCCTACCTGAAGTGAACTTTTTAATGGTTGAGATCCCCACCCTTAAATCATATATATTTATGATCAGGGTGACAAGACAAATTAAATGCCTTATAGCTCAGGCCCCGGGGGGTCATACCCCACCCCTTACCTGAAGTGAACCTTTTAATGGTTGAGATCCCCACCCCTAAGCCATATATATTTATGATCAGGGTGACTAGGCAAATTAAATGCCTTATAGCTCAGGCCCCGGGGAGGGGTCATTTTTTGAGAATTACACATATCTCTGAAACCATTTTGTCAATTTTAACCAAACTTTGCCCAAATGTTCCTTGCATGATCCTCTTCCAAAGTTATGTTTGGTATGTCTGGGGGCCCAATATGATTAATTATTTTAATATTTAAAAATCTTCTTCTTGTGAACCAGCAATACCAGAAGATTGATACTTGGCACATAACATTGATAAATCTTGAAAACAGGAATCCAGTTTGACCAAATGAATTTGACTTGCAACTCGGCTGTTGCATCTCTGATGCTTTCTCGATTTTTTAATGAATTCTTGCCTGTTTTTGACTTTGAATATTTCATCTATATTTTAGGTAAATTATTTCCAGACCCAACAAGGAAATCTGACGCAGACATATGAGTCGTCAATGGGATATTCCAACTATCGTCCACGGGAAAGTTTGCAACCAATTCTCAGAAACAGACAACAGGAAACTCAAACATCCCAATCAATTATCCAAAACTGTCTGCAGCAAGAAACTCAAACCTCTGAATCAATCATCCGAAACTGTCTACAGCAAGGTTGTGAAATCTCTCCAGCTACTCTCCAACTCTAAGACTGTTAAACCTCATCCAGTAGGTCAAAGTTCATTGTCAAGCATTACAAGCCAGTAAATCTTTGGACATTTTCTTGATATTTTCTTGGATATTTATTAGGAAAATAATGAATTTTAATTAAAATATAAATAACAGAATAAAATGATTGTCTGAATTAAATGATTTTATTCTAAGTATAATTATGATTGAAATTAATTCATAAGGGGTAAAGTAATCGGATAAACTTTAAATGTTCCCAATAAATATATAAGTGTTATATGAATATTTTAATGATAAAAACAATTTTAGTTGCTGCCCATTTAACTTTTAGGTCAAGATATTTTCCCCCATAAAATTTGGTGTCCAAAAAAAAAAGCCTTTCCACCAAATAAAAATTTAAATGATCGTTCCTTTATATTAAACTGAAGTCAAGGAAAGAATAACTGTTGTCATAGTTTTCAATATTCACTTTGTCATTTTATAACCTCATTAGATTTGATTTATCAAATTATGCCCTGCCTGTCTGACTGGAATTGACTTCAGTTTTTCAGAAAATCTGAACAATTTCTACTATTATTACTATATATGCAAATTTTCAATTTGCCAGACATGAAGGGATCACTTTGTTTGGGCTCGTCGATTTCAGAGTGCCACTTTTCTAATATATGGATGATAAAGACCTGACTAACTCTGTCACGTTACAAGTACAGAGGAACCTTGTGAGCTTCTATTTCTTTAATAATGGTGAACTTACAGATGCCCTTAAAACTTGGAACATCTTATTGTAATCATTAAAATTTACTAAATCATGTAGATTTTTTTTGCACATATTTGGCAAGGATTAGGACAGGTGACCTTGTCTTTTATAGAAAATCCTCTTTCAGTATTAAATACTTTGTACGCCTGATTGTGTTAAATTATTGTCATCATGACAATTTAAATATTTTTTATATTTGTTTAAATAAATATGTGGTTATTGCAGATATATGGCTATTAATTAGAGCAAGGTATATGAAATGTAAATCAGGGGTTAAAAAATCCCCTAGCCCGACGCCCGGGGCTAGTAATTTCCACATTTGGTCTAGCTGAAATAATCAGCTGTATGCCCGACGGGCCAGGAAAAATATATATCGGATATTGACAAACTTGTCAATATTCGCATATCTACTTATATTCATATATGTTGGATGTTGTTTAATCAGCAGCAATGTTTTATTTATTCAACCGCTAGCTTTTTGTCGAAATTGAGAGCAAAGAAGGTAGAAAAACTGCGTATTCTCGTCATAAAACAGCTTCAACAAATGACGGCTTACCAGAAATTTCGAAAATGAAATATCGGATTCCGCAACCGGGAACGACTATTTCCGGTTTTGCCGATAGTAAAAAAAAAAAAAAATTAATGCCGACCGACCCTAGATTTTTTGGACATGTGACCATAAACACACATATTTATTTTTTTGGCCTTACAGTGACCTGAACTGTGGAAAATAAGTGAAAATGAAACGCAATACCAGATCTGAAAAGAAAGATAGTTAAACTAATATACATTGTACATGTTGTACAAGGGTTCAAGTCTGCATGTCGGATTCATGAAATCATGGTATTGACCAGGACTAGTGGTTCATAGATTTGCACTAGTAATATTTGGGAGTATGCTAGCCCTGGGCTAGTGAGGTGGTCCAAGATTTTTTAACCCCTGTGTAAATGCATGCATTGCATATAGATAAAGTAATATAAATGATTTTAACCATCAATATTTATATGCATGTTTGAAGATTTTTAATGTTTTTTGCATTTTTATTGTGTACAATCAAAGAAATTGATAAAAGAAAAATATTTCTTTTATGTCATATAGTATCCATAAAATGTACAATTGTAGCCCTTTGATGAGGTCAATGCATGTTTTTAGCAACCCGATGAAAGTATAATGACAGAGGACGATAAAAACCTGTGTTGACCATTATAAAAAGGCTATAATTGTTTTATTAATATTTCATTTAAAAGTTGTGATTTGTTAATCCATGAAACCATTCATATTTATAAAAAAAAAGAAGCAATACCATTAAATTTTTAATATTTATTAAGCAGCAATAAATGTGGCTCTCTAATCGCGTTCGTTGTCCGATTCAATATTCTCCAAAAGTTCTTTGACTTTTAATTTAAAGTGGTAAATCAGATGCTTCACTCTTAGTTTATTTAATCAATTCTGTTAACTGAAGTGCGAATGAAAGCTCAATTTTGATTGGTCTAATTAAAAAAAAAAATCCAGTCAAAAACTAGTTATTTATTATGTATTTTTAGTAACATAAGGCTTATAAATATCAATTTTTGGTAAGACCCAGTTTATACATGTTTTATAATTAAGTCATGTAACATGAATTGACAAATGAAAGCTTTTAGATAATATAATATTATAATAATATTTACACATACATGTACTTGTACACATTGCAAAAAATTTATGCATGTTTGAAGAATTTTATTGTATTTTTTTTTCATATTTTATTTTGTACAATCCAAGTAATGGATAAAAGAACAATTTTCACTTCTAGTCATATATATATATATATATTATACACATTACAAAAAATACCACCAATGTTTATGCATGTTTGAAGAATTTTAATGGTTTTTTTGCATTTTGTTATTGTATACAACCAAAGAAATGGATAAAAGGAAAATATCTCTTTTTAAGTTATTCATATTTATTATGCTGGTACACATTACACCAAGTCAATGTAATATTGATAGAAGGAAATGTATATGGGTGATTAACTTATGTTTAGGATCTTAAGACAGCCTATAGCAGTCTACAGCATTAAGGGTAATTATTTGTTAAGAGATATTAGTTGCCTTCAAAGTTATGAATGAATAATAAGTTTATTTCTAAATATATTTTTTGTATTTGATCATTTAATTGATTGTGCCACATACATTTGTATACAATGTTCATTGCACCACATATACATCATGTTCATTGTGCTTCAAATTATTGTTGCAATAAATTCAAAGAAAAAAAGGCATCAAAATTAGATGAAAAATAAATATTGTGTATACCTTTCAAATATACAAAATTTCAGTCCTTTTTGGATCACTATCTTTTTTGTCTTAGAAATAACTCGTACAGATGAACAGTTTGCCGGGGGGAAATATAAGGAAATAAAAATTTTGGATTTTGGGCCTTGTCAGTTTTAGTTTATCTCGGAAGCCATAAGAGATAGTAGGTGATATCTATTGACATACTAAAGGAAGCAGCAACTTTAGCTTCTTACATCATACATGCAAGCCATTACACATTACACATTACTTTGGTAAAGTAATGTTGAACGTTTCAATGACTACACTGCACATTTTTTGTCAGAACTGGACCATAAAGTTTGAGTTTGAATTTCCCGCTTTATTTTGTAAGATTATAGAACCATACTTGTACTTTTTAAGTGCCTTCTAATATCCCCTCTTTTTTCCATTAAAAAGTGTATGGGATTACAATACTGAAACCACACTAATACTTTTTAAGTGCCTTCTAATTTCTCCTCCCCTTTTTTCCATTAAAATATATGAGATTGCAATACTGGAGTACAAAAAGTGACAAAAACCAGCTTGCATTTTTCATAATTTTATTTATTAGGTACAAGACCAATGATACCGTGGTGGTACCCCACAATCCATGATTCCTAAATAAAAATGTATTCCTTTCACATCATAAAACTTTTTAATAGAATATCCCTTTTAAGACAAAGTGTTGATCCTTTCATAATAAAATAGGTCGCATAAAATACTGTACAAGGGTGTTGATTTTGAAAGCTTATTGAAGCACACCAAGATTATAATTAATTTTATATTCTTATTTTAGTAAATAATTTCTCATTTCAATCCAAGGAATGGATGATTGTTTTATAGTTGAATGAAGTTTGTTATTTCTCAATTGTTTAGATGGTTTTTATTTGTTGTTAATTTATAATAAATTTTATATTACTGGACTCTATTTTGTATTAATACCCAAGTATTCTGCAACAATTTCCAATATGGCCTTTTATTATGCCATCTTGTATCAAATCTTTTAATGAGTGAGCGAGTGGTTATTGTTTAATGCCAAATGAACAATTTTTCCGGTATATCACGGCAAGAACAAGTTACATAGAAGATACCAAAGGGGTGATCAGAAACTGTGTTGAACAGACAACATAATGGCCAAAATGACAATGATCTACAAAAGACTACACAGGAAACTTAAGATTGAGCAATACAAATGCCAATAAATCCGGGGGTGAACTTGGGTACTCCTAAAGGGTAAGAAGTTCCTGTTCCATTAATGATGCCAGTCTCATTGCTGTTAAACGATAGGAACATGGAAACCCCCTACAAAACAAATGAGAACAGACAAACTGTACATCATTTGTATGTGGACAGCATTAACAAAGAACTAATAAAGGGCTATGCAGAACGAAGCACGATATGACTAACATGTCGACAAGGGAAAGATGAATAAGTGCATATTAAAAGCAAGTATGAACTGTATGTTGCTTGACCAATCCCATTGTGTTTTGGACATTTGTTTGCTTTTTGGTCGTATAAAAGCAGGAAGACATGTAATTGCAAATGAACAACACATACCCAATTAAAAATCAGGGGTGAACTCGTGTGCTCCAAAGAAAAAGCAGTTCCTGCTCCACTTGTGACACCTGTCGTTTTACTTGTTACAAACACAGTGATAAGTCAGGAATGAGGAAAGTAACGGAACATATCCATGGATATTAAAGGGCGAAGCCCTTTTAACTATATGCTATGCGATTTTTGGTAATAAGTCATACTCCTATATATTTTCACCGGAAGCATGAAATTATAGAACAAAGTGGTATTTAAAAACAAAATAAAAATTATTTCAATAAGAAATTCACAAATCTGTATCCATTTCAATTCTTCTCAATTGAAATAAACTTAAAAGAAAATTCTAATATAAAAATCGTGTGCTACAAGAAATGATCGTTTATTGTACATGGATGACGTCATTTTCTAGTGTGCATTTGGTCTGCTTCAGAGGAAAGAAACATGAAATTGCATCCACTTCTTGGTCATCCTGTCTCGGAAAACTTTGTGAGCTGGTGTCAAACTTTGAAGAACAGCTCTGCATCGTTTTTATGTATTCAGGAAACCTATATCATCTCCACGATCTCGCAATTTGAAAGTGATTAAAAAAATGTGTACATTTGAAGTGCATTTGTGTATGATGTCTGGACAACTGATTTTGTCAGGGTAAGCCTTTTAGCACATTTTCCATGGCAAGGTTAAAAATATTGCAATTGCATCTGACCCTCACTCCCCTTTTCACTACCACCAAGGATCCTACTATATAAATCCTTGCTACCACGCATGCATTTCTTTTCTCTCACCATTTTTTCCCCATGATCTGTGATTGGAGTATTCTTCTTAATTCTCGTGACCCTCGATTTATGTCTCTTATTGATTCACCGTTATTTGTGAAAATTTCAAAAATGGCAAATTTTAATTTCCGTGAATCGTGATTTGGATTTTTTTTATTTTCTGAGATTCGTGACCGAAATGAGCAATCTTTATAGAGGACCTTCCTACCAAGTTTCGGTTCATTTGAAAGGACTCTTTAAACAGTGGAACAAAAGAAATTTAACTCCTATAGGTAAGATTACTGTGGTTAAATCACTAATTCTACCAATACTTAACCATCTTTTTATTGCACTTCCAAACCCTAGTATAGAAATTATTAAAGATATTGAAGATATGTTAAATACATTTATTTGGAAATCATCTGTTAATAGAGTGAAAAAGGATATCATGCAAAAGGAGTATCAAGAGGGGGGACTTAAGATGATTAATATACATTCTTTTATTTTGGCTTTGAAGTCCACATGGATCAGGAGACTCTTTTCCAACAATGGTAAATGGCAGAATATTTTTATGTCATCAATTGATATAAATAAACTATCATGTGGTGGTAGTGGATATATAGAACAAGTAATAGAAAGTGTAAAAAATCAATTTTGGAAGGATGTATTATATGCTTGGAAATCTGTTATTGAAAAAGACGAAAACAAAGATTGGACAAACTTTCTTGCCAATACAGTTTGGTTAAATAAACAAGTAAAAATTGACAAAAGAACTATCTTTTATCCAGAGTGGTTCAACAGGGGTGTAAAGTTTGTTAACGATTTTGTCAATGATGATGGTTCTTTTCTGACTTTAGATCAGTTTTCAAACAAATTTGGATTTTGGATTTTGTGTAAATTTTTTGCAATATAATGGGGTTATTAGTTCTTTACGACAAATGCTAAAATTATATCCATATGGAGACAAATCATCTAATTTACAGACTCCTTTTGTCCCATCATCTCTACAAAATATTCTTCGAAGTTCTAAAGGTTCAAAAGATATGTACACAATTCTAAATAAAAACAGTAGTTTTCCTACAGCTCAAAGAAAATGGAATACAGTTTTCGATATTAATTCAAATGAGTGGAAACAAATTTATATACTCCCTTTTAAAGCTACAGCATGTACAAAATTACATTGGTTTCAATTTAGAATAAACCACAATATTCTGGCTACTAATTATTTCCTGAAAAAATTTAAAATTATTGATGATGCAAATTGTAATTTTTGCCAAAAGGAAAATGAAACCATTGAACACATTTTTTGGGGTTGTGAAAATGTACAAAATCTTCTAGGGCAAGTAAATTCTTGGTTCGGTGACAAAGACATTTACCAAACATTTTTAAAGAAGACTCTAATTTTTGGGGATGTTGATAAAGTACATAAAGATGATGTATACAATTCCATTTTACTAAACATAAAATACTATATATATACAAACAGATGTCTGAAGAAAAAATTATCCATACATTCGCTTAAAGCCTGTTTGATAAATTTATATAAAGCTGAAAAAATGATTGCTGTCCGAAATCAAAGAATTGCAGAATTTCAATTACATTAGAATACTTTTGAAAAACTGTTTGAGGATTGTTGACATAGTTTTTATTCTTATGTAAATTCCCTTTCCATAGAGATTCCACTAAATACTAACTGATATAGTCTATCTAAATATACTTTTCTTGTTTATATTTACTATACTATAGTATACTTTATAGTATACTCATTACGGGATAATTAAAACAATATGAATGTTTGATCCATCCAAATAATACTTCTGTATATCTGGTACAGTGTTATAGTTCAATTGATTGTTTGCACCAGGCCAGACCATAAAATTTTACATATAAATGCCAATATAAAGTACAATCTCAACTTCTCAATGTCTTTTCTTTTCTTTTTTTCTCTTTTTAAAAATACACTAAAATTCTTATCTACTTTTTTACCTAATTATACAAAAAAAATATTTATCACATATATCAATAGTAAACAATTTTAAACTCTGCAAAATACCCCTTTTCTCATCTTTTATATTCTAAAAAAAAAAAAAAACCTCCACTGCAATATACATATGATTATATATTGGAAAAGATTGTAAGAAGATTTAATTGTACTTTACTATATAGATTGTATGATGTTGTATATGTTATTATATTATTGTACTCTATTCTGTATTGATGTATCTTGCAGTTGAGAAAAAAAAAAAAAAAGGAAAAAAAAAAAGAAAAAGTTTCGGTTCATTTGGCAAAGTGGTTTCAGAGGAGACGATTTTTTAGAATTCGACCAATCAGAAACAAGAATTGCCTGTGGCACCCATGTTTGTTAGCACATCATTACGAAATGAGCAATCTTCATAGAGCACCTTCCATACATGCTGCCTACCAAGTTTCGGTTCATTTGGTCGTGCAGTTTCAGAGGAGAAGATTTTTTACAAATCTGCCAATCGGAAACAAGAATTGCCTGTGGCAGCCATGTTTGTTAACGGATCGGGACGAAATGAAAAATGTTTATAGAGGACCTTACATAGATGCTTCCTCCCAAGTTTAAGTTCATTTGGCCAAGGGGTTTCAGAGGAGAAGATTAAAATGTGAAAAGTTTACAGACGGATGCCAATAGCTCACGCTGCCTTTGCCAAGACGTGCTAAAAAGTGATGATTTCAACATAACCATTAGGAACCCTGGATTCAGTAGCCACTGATTATTGAATTTTCATCCTGAAAATAGCTTAAATACTACCCTCTGAATATTGAATTATCACCCTGAAAATAGCATAAATACTTCCCACAGTATATTAAACAATTACCATTAAATTAATCTTTCTAATAGAAAGCTTCTTGTAAAATATTATCAAAATCTAACTCATGTCAAGTTGTAAACAATGATTTGATTTGATTTATTGTGTTTAATGCCACTTTCAGCTATATCACGGCGACCAGTTTTAGTGGTGGAAGAAGCCAGAGTACCTAGAGAGAACCACCGACCATGGGCAAGCAACTGGTAAACTTTATCACTTGCGGCTTCGAGTCGAGTGCACCCTTTTTTGTAATTTACAAAGCCGGGCGCGAGCCCACGCCGTATTGGTAATAGGCTTGTATGAGTTATTAGGTAATCCATCTACCTAACCCATGGAGCCACCACCCGGGCCCTTTGTAAACAATGAACACATTTCAAAATCAGTTTTTCACCCTAATTTTTTTTTTAAACTAAAAATAATATTTTGACATCCTCCATTTACGAACTTGGCCAATGTTTTCTTATGAAAAAGCTTCCTAGAAAATATTATCAAAATTTTAACAATTGCATATGTCATACACATCAAAAGTGCAACATACGGTTGTCAATGTTATATCTCCCAACACACCTTATAAACATAGAGGAACTTTACCAGTGTTACATTTATAACTACCTATGCAATCAGTGCCTATCACCACTAATGTTCTGTTTGAATCCCACTCAGCTGAAGTGTATTCGATACAACATTATGTGATAAAGTTTGTTAATGACTTGCAGCAGGTCAGTGGTTTTCTCCAGTTTCTTCCACCAACAGAACTGACCGCTACGATATAACTGAAATATTGTTGAAAGTGGCATTAAATTCCATTACCCTAACCAAAGTGTATCATGACAATGACAGAAATATCAATATTCTAAAACAAACACAATATTATTTTTTTAATTGTTTATCATAATGTTCACATTGCACATATCACCAATTTGATAGCTAATTCAGTCCTTTTAAAAGTTCAATATATTAAAATTTAAAATTATTATTTACTAAACAGGGATATTTATGGTTCGTAAAACACACTTCTCGGATTCTGTATGATGAGCACAAAACATGGAATAACAACCCTGCTGTGACAATGACTGTATGAACTCTGTTAAATATCTCTGAAAATAGATATTGATAATCAAAAACATTTTGGTTAAATATCCCTGAAAACAAGTATTAACAATCAACAAATTTTATTCTTAAGTGGAAAAAGATTAAATGAGAAATCATTTTAGAGTATTTCATATACATCACCCCGTTCTATGCTGTACATCATTTGGACCTAAAAGAGATTTTTAAGCAAGTGATTTTTGTTTGATGCCAAGGCAGTAATTGTTCAGCTAGATCAGTGGCAGGAACAAGTTACATATCGAAGAGATGATGATGTCCACTTTGTACCAGACCAAGAGGCCGAGTGGATTTTTATAGAATTATCTTGCTGTAAAAACAATGGGTACAGGTGGACATGTTCCAATTAAACACATTATCCTGGTTCTGAGCTCACCAAATCTTTTCTTTTACTCCTTAATTCTGCATGCTTTATGGAGAAGTAACAAATACCAATTATAGTCTTTGGATTAAGCCAATCAGAACCAAGAAATTGTCCATGGCAGCCAATTTTTTTTTGTCAGATTGAGTTAAAATGGTGAATTTTTGTTGAGCACCCAACAAACAAAAATTTTCTGTATCTTCCAGGTTTTTTTTCCTTGTATCTTTTTTTTTCAACAGTTATTAATGTACTGATGTATCTCTATGCCTATGTCTATTCAATGGTTTTAGAGAATAAAAGATATGTATATATAGGTACATAATTTATGACATCTGGGTTATATTTACCTGTAAATCAATCTGGTACATAGGATCTTTTTTATAATCGGGATCTTCCTCCTCCTCTTCATCATCTAAACCTTAAAAAAATATGATTGTTTGTATGATAGAACTAAAGTCAATAGAGATAGACATCATACTAAACCTGAACAGAAATCATTGTTTGATAGAACTTAAGACAAAATATAGCCATCACAGATCTCTTCCCAAACCCCCCTCCCTAACAATTTCTGTGAAATATGTTTTTTTTCTTCCTTTCCAATTAAAATCTTTAATGATATCTTTACATTTGTTAGTGAAAAAAACATAAAGTACCAGTACCTTATCCTGGCCTCGTTAATATTAGTAGCATATTATATAAATAGTGTTAGTCATTTTAGTACAATACAATTAAGATTGATCAATAAATGCAATACAGATTTCGAGTTATTTCACAAGTGTTACTAATCTCAGACTTGTTTGTTTACTTCCTATTGTAGTGTATACGTATTTACTTTCGTTTTTGACCCACATGTTGGGGAGTTATAAAAAATCTTAAATGTTTTTTTTAAATTTTATTTTATCAATGTTATATATGTCAAATATGTTACTAGTTTCTTAGCATCTCCACATCATAAATGTTGGAAAATATTAAAAAAATTATGTTAATTTGAAGACAGGAAAACTGATGTATTCATATATATAAAATATAGATGTGAATGAATACTATTTTACACTTATGATTTTCAGGACACAAGATGCAAACTGGTTATAAAATGCTAGGGAACATCATGGTTGTCATCGTATGGTAGTTAGATTTACAACTAGCTGTGCAATCAATGCCATTCACCACTAAAGTTGTGAGTTCAAATCCTGCTTATGGTGAGTTGTACTTGATACATTATATGATTATATGAAATCTCTTAGTGCAGAAAGACTTTTGACCTGTATAAATAGTGTTCCTTTCGAATGTCGTCAACCAGCGATTTTGATCAAATATTGTCTGTTTCCTACTGGATATTAAAAAATTGAGGTAAATTCATGGTGCACAGATAATGGCTAGCCAGTCAAAAATAACATTAGACTCACATTCTTAGTCATTGATTCTGCAAGATTGGTAATTTTGGAAACACCTCTTCCTGCTTCACCAATGTTGCAAAATTTCAATTTTATTTCAAATCTTAAGACAGATTTTCGTTATTGGTAATTTGTTTTGGAAAGATGTTTTTCAAGAGGTCTTTTTTCCACTGCACTCACACTCATGGAAGATATCCTGATCTTCAATATGGACTCGTATAACAACCTATTAGTTCTAGTCAAAAGGTGGACAAAAATCCATTAAAAAATCCTATGATAAAACAAATAAGTACCATTAATATAATCTTCTGACATCTGATCTATCAGTGTAGATAATGACTGTCCTGATAGAGCCACTTCATCATCATCATTATTATCTTCTTCATCACCCCAGCCTTCATCCTATTAATATAATGGTATGTTTTATTATTATTGGTATGTAATAGACACAGAGCTTGTATCAATGTTCAAATCGGCATAATTTCTTTTCCACTTTCTAAACAAAATATTTTCAGGATATGATTGATTGATTCGTTGTAAACGCCTTCGGCTACGTATATCGTGGCAGAATATGAATAAATCAAAAGGGGACACAAAACATTTTTGGGAAAAATTGCTCTGTCAATAAACAAAATTGAAATTGAAATTGAACCAAAAAAAATCCTCTAATATTAAAGGAAACAAAACAAACTTTTGTGACAGGTCGACGCAAAGTATGGAAACAATAGGTCTCCATCAGAATGGAGAAGACATACAATTACCTCATCATCTTGACTGAGACTCTCGTCTTTCTGTTTTGCCATTTTCTCCTCAATTTGATTGGATAACTCATTTATTAAAAGTTTATATATCTTCACTAAAACAGGAACTGTTGTCCATTGTGTTGGACCTAAAATATGAAATAAAATAGTCAAACCTGTCGTAACGGTCACCTGCTCATAACGGTCACTTTCGTGCTCTCCCTGTGCATTTTACTATATATTTTAATTCGATATAGCGTTCACCTGTCACCATTTATTAGTAATTTCCAGCGTAAAACCTTTATATAACGGTAAATTAATTTTCGAAATAATCCCGGAAGTGATTTCAAAAGTTCGGTATTTTTCTTAAATGTACAAAAAAATCCTGAGGTGTTACAAAATATATTGCTTAATTTAATTAACTAAATAAACAAACACTATTAAATTTTGTGAGTAATAAATTACATAAAGGAAAGTTTATACCTGGGGGTTATTGGAGATAATTATTCATTGCGAGAGTAGAAATTCACTCACCAAAAATATTTTGTATCTAGTGCATCATGTCAAAATCATCAACATCCGTAAATAGGAAAGCTTTAAAATTAGACGACAAAGTGAAAGTTATAAATCGTTGTGATCGATGGTGGGAGAAGTTGTTGGGCTGTGGGAGAGGAGAAGGGTGTTTTTCGTACCCAGATAATGAACATTCTTTAAAGAAAACGTGAGATTCAATCGACGATTTTGAAAATGTTTCTAGTTCAACATCGTGTTACTGGAAATTGTACTTTTGTTTATTAAATATCTGTCTTTATTTATTTGTATGTTTTATTCAAATCATATCAGATTGAGATAATTTCATCACAATAAATGTAAACAAGAGTAAAATTACGACAGGAACAAAATAACAAACAAAACATAACATGTAATTAAAAATGTTTATTTACAACTAATGTAGAATATAAAGGTCACCTGTATATAGTGGTCATTTTGTCAATCTCCCCCAGGTGACCACTATAGACAGGTTTTGCTGTATCAGAATAGTTATTACCAAATTCATACAATGATTAGAGGGGTTATGGTGTTTAATGTCACTTTCAACAATATTTCAGTTATATTGCAGTAGTCAGTATTATTAGTGGAGGAAAATGGAGTACTCGGAGAAAACCAAAACAATAAAGTAACAGAAAAATTCAGAAAAAATGTTATGTATGTAGAAATGTGTATCATGTACTACGTCGGTCACAGCATGATACCACCGCAGTAAGTCGACAAGGGTTTCCTCCTGCACCAGTTTTACAACAATCAAGTTTAATTCGGAACCATAACTGATTGAAGAAATTTGTTAGAAGCCTGAACATGGGCATGTGCATGAAGAGAAACTGACCTAATCACAGAAACTTGACCTAAATTTACCAAAGTCTGCAGACCTTGAAAATGAAGTCAAGGTCAAGGTAATCTCTTGTCACTTACTATTTTTAGTTTTTGACCGTGTTCTAATTTCATCTTTTTCCTGTGCTATTTGGTCTCCTTGTACTGTAATCTCTTGTAGTCTAGCATCATTACTCTGTATAGTATGAAGCAGCAATTTACTTAATGCTATTGCACTGAAAAAATATTAGAAGAGTTTTGTGTGAATGTTTGCTTTACACAAGTTTCAGCCATATGTAAGGTACATAGACATCCTGGAAGAAGTCATGTATTAATCTTTACACAAGTTTCAGCCATATGTAAGGTACATAGACATCCTGGAAGAAGTCATGTATTAATCTTTACACAAGTTTCAGCCATAGGTAAGGTACATAGACATCCTGGAAGAAGTCATGTATTAATCTTTCTTTACACAAGTTTCAGCCATAGGTAAGGTACATAGACATCCTGGAAGAAGTCATGTATTAATCTTTCTTTACACAAGTTTTAGCTATAGGTAAGGTACATAGACATCCTGGAAGAAGTCATGTATTAATCTTTCTTTACACAAGTTTTAGCTATAGGTAAGGTACATAGACATCCTGGAAGAAGTCATGTATTAATCTTTCTTTACACAAGTTTTAGCTATATGTAAGGTACATAGACATCCTGGAAGAAGTCATGTATTAATTTTTCTTTACACAAGTTTCAGCCATAGGTAAGGTACATAGACATCCTGGAAGAAGTCATGTATTAATCTTTCTTTACACAAGTTTTAGCTATATGTAAGGTACATAGACATCCTGGAAGAAGTCATGTATTAATCTTTCTTTACACAAGTTTCAGCCATAGGTAAGGTACATAGACATCCTGGAAGAAGTCATGTATTAATATTTCTTTACACAAGTTTTAGCTATAGGTAAGGTACATAGACATCCTGGAAGAAGTCATGTATTAATCTTTCTTTACACAAGTTTCAGCCATAGGTAAGGTACATAGACATCCTGGAAGAAGTCATGTATTAATCTTTCTTTACACAAGTTTCAGCCATAGGTAAGATACATAGATATCCTGGAAGAAGTCGTGTATTAATCTTTCTTTACACAAGTTTTAGCTATATGTAAGGTACATAGACATCCTGGAAGAAGTCATGTATTAATTTTTCTTTACACAAGTTTCAGCCATAGGTAAGGTACATAGACATCCTGGAAGAAGTCATGTATTAATCTTTCTTTACACAAGTTTTAGCTATAGGTAAGGTACATAGACATCCTGGAAGAAGTCATGTATTAATCTTTCTTTACACAAGTTTTAGCTATAGGTAAGGTACATAGACATCCTGGAAGAAGTCATGTATTAATCTTTCTTTACACAAGTTTTAGCTATATGTAAGGTACATAGACATCCTGGAAGAAGTCATGTATTAATTTTTCTTTACACAAGTTTCAGCCATAGGTAAGGTACATAGACATCCTGGAAGAAGTCATGTATTAATCTTTCTTTACACAAGTTTTAGCTATATGTAAGGTACATAGACATCCTGGAAGAAGTCATGTATTAATCTTTCTTTACACAAGTTTCAGCCATAGGTAAGGTACATAGACATCCTGGAAGAAGTCATGTATTAATATTTCTTTACACAAGTTTTAGCTATAGGTAAGGTACATAGACATCCTGGAAGAAGTCATGTATTAATCTTTCTTTACACAAGTTTCAGCCATAGGTAAGGTACATAGACATCCTGGAAGAAGTCATGTATTAATCTTTCTTTACACAAGTTTCAGCCATAGGTAAGGTACATAGACATCCTGGAAGAAGTCATGTATTAATCTTTCTTTACACAAGTTTTAGCCATAGGTAAGGTACATAGACATCCTGGAAGAAGTCGTGTATTAATCTTTCTTTACACAAGTTTCAGCCATATGTAAGGTACATAGACATCCTGGAAGAAGTCGTGTATTAATCTTTCTTTACCAAAACTGTCCACACAAGAAATGAAAATCTATAATTGGACACATATATACTATCGTTGATTGGTTTTGCAAGTATGAATTATATGGAAGGGAGTTAGGATAATGGTGTTTAATGTCTCTTTCAACAATATTTCAGTTATATCGTGTCGAAAGTCACAGACAAACTCTTATCACAGATTGTTGTATCAAGTACACCTTGCTTGAGCAGGATTCAAATTAACAAAGTTAGTGGTGATAGGCACTGAATGCATAGGTAGTTATAAATCCAACTACCATACGATTACAACGGCCACGATGATATATATTATCATGTGTAAAGATCAAATGGTAAATTTTCAAATCATCAATAAAATGATATTTGTACATGATCAACAATATAGCTATTACAGTACCATTTTTAAAATTTTGGTTGCTATGGATGTAGTAAATACTAAATTTTTCATTTTTGTAAAATTAATTATTAGAACCTTACCATACTTTTCTTTCATAAGAACCAAAAAATAAATGCTGTCTTGAACACCATTCTCTTAAAACAAATTCTAATGCTGGTTTTCCCATAGGATCTGGAACATTTGTTAAAAATTCTAAAACTGCTTCTATCTGTGTGTTAATCAGCTGTGCAAATACCATAACTAAACTCTGAAATAAACAAAAACAAACTGAAACATGTCTCTTCTTCATTTGGTCCCAGAAACCATATCAATAATAAAATAATTGTCTAGTGGATAAAGGTGTGACGAATCGGCCACAGTTTCAGCAAATAGATGTAATGTCTTCACACGGAAATATACCAAAGATGCAGCACCTGAATTTTTGTTTTGGGCCAGTAAAAAATTAGTCACTGGCCCAAAAATTTTGACTAGATATCAATATATAAACAGTTTTCAGGTTAATTGTTTTTATCAATAACATTAAAATTCATTCTTTCACTAGTCTCACAGGGGTTGGGCTACTTCAAGGTAATTTTGGTACAGGTGTGCAGCTGAAATTGTGAAAACACCCCAATGCATATATTGCTATCAAATGAAACCTGAATTTACTTGTCATAACCTTTTCGACAACCTTGACTAGTGTGGTCTCAAGAAACGACGCTAGTCCGTCGGATGGGGATAATAAAAGGCTGGTTTGTGTAAGGGGAGACCAATGCCATGATCACATTAAAGACATCTGGAAAAAAAGAGTAGACTAATGCCACTACAAGGATCGCTCTTGCACTCCCCAAAGTGGACATCACTTGTTTCCCAATCCACTATGAAGAAGTTATTATAAAGTAAAATAACCTCTCAGTTCGGGGTAATGTCAGTTGGCTATTCCACAGTCACTTGAAGTTTCAAAAATAATTTATTATAGATGACCAAAATTTTTCGAAGTTTTTCCCCCTTATTTTTGAAACTTCAAGTGACTGGTTATTCATTCCAAACAAGTATCTCACTTTGTTAAAATAACAAATGGTGCTGTCATTTTCTGTTATATAAACAACTGTTAACTTTTCCTGTTAGTTTTTAATTTGTAAACAAAAGTTCTGGTTCCAAAAAAGAAAACACTCCAAATTGTCATTAAGATGTAGCCGTGTGTATAGCGATGAACTATGAAAAGTTTAAAAGAAGTGACAGGCCAGATCGTTTCTGTAGTTTGACATTACTGTCAACAATTTTCTCTCCATTGTTGGGAAAAAGTTTTTCAATGATTACCTAAGGATTGACACAAAAAGGTTTCCGATTTCTGTAAAATGAAATTCGTACATGTACATTTTGCAGCAAATTGAATGAATAAATTTCCGATCCAAGATACCAGATCGCAAACATTATAAGTTGACAGAATTTTCTTTATTGTTCACAAATTTCCCACTTCGTCTGTGAAAGTTAACAATTTTAATAATTAAATCATAAAGAAACAAAAAAACACATTTCTTTTCTAATATTTAGTGAATACTTGTGTATTACATGAAAATGTGTATTGATTGGCTCGATAAAAATAAATAATTGGGGAGAACAGTAAATTACATTAGCTGTGTATTCATTGGTTACAAAAATGTATTTGGACCAATTGCTGTGCTCGTAACAAACTGTTTTCGACTAGAACGGAAGAGTTATCTACCGTTGACGGTACAGTTTATGTCCGGTTTCGGTAAAACAACAATTTTTAACAGTCTTTTAGGCAATCTCCCAGACGTTTTTTGTTGGGCCAGTGACTATCTAATTTGGAGCAACTTTTGGTCGCCTGAATAAAATATTAATCGCCTTTGACCGGCGGGCGACCGTCCATTTCAGGCACAGAAGATGGGATTCAACTATTTTGAAATCCTATGGTTCAATGTCACAGAAACTGTTCTTCTAGTTCAAAAAAATGAACACTTGTTAGGTACTTTTCAAAACAAAACAAAAATAAGTCAAATATTTTGAAATCATTGTTCCATGTCACAGCTATTGTTCATCTTGTTCAGCTAAGTAGCATGCCATGATATAGCTGAAATACCTAAAAGTACTTAAACCACCATGTCTACTGACGAATGAGACATATATTATGACTGCAAATTATTTTAGTTGTATTAAAACGTGCTTACAAATGCAAAATGACAACATAATGAGGCTACCGATAGATAATAACACACCATACAATAAAACGACTCAGAAAATTTGTGATAATATAAAAATGTGATAGGTGCACAGGGATAATCCAATATACCCCATACACATACAGATAGGGGTTAATATCAGTTCCTGCTAGGATGTAAACTTTTAATACCTGTATCACTGTTAATGTTTCTGCTTGTTGCATTTTACTTAAAACTGCTCTCAGCATTAGATCTAAATTTTCTCCCAGCTGACTACCAACTTTACCAATCACAACTGATACCAACCGTCCAACAAATGATGCTGTATGTTCTGATGTTTTTGGATCCAACAATTTAGATATAACTTGAATTATGTAATACAACCCATTATGACCTGTAATGTATATAAAAATCAAATTACATCAAATAAAATTAAATATAATCTGGTACATATAAAAAATCACAGGTATGCAAGATTCCAAGTCAAGGTAGACAGAAATAAATATTTGATATTGAATAGATGTCCTTTAGGTAATTATGAATACTAGAGGCTCAGGTGAGCCTGTATCGCTCACCTGACATAAATAAGTCCTCTTAAGAATGTCTGCATGCCGAATACATCTAAGTTACTATTCAAATCCCATACTGCCATAGGGTTCTATGTTAAAACTATGTCTGCTCATGGCAGCCATCTTGGATGGAGGTCATGGTCACCGGACACAATTTTGAAAGTATACTACCCAAGGACCATCCATGCCATGTTTGCTTTAAATTGGCTGACTGGTTTCAGAAGAGAAGACTTTTAAACAATTTTCCCATAGGGTCCTATGTTAAAACTATGTCTGCTGACGGCGGCTATTTTGAACCGAGATCGGGATCACTGAACACAATTTTGGAAGTTGACCACCTAAGGACCATCGATGACATGTTTGCTATATTGGCTTACTGGTTTCAGAGGAGAAGATTTTAAAACATTTTTTCCCATAGGGTCCTATGTTAAAACTACAGTATGTCCGCTGAAGGCGGCCATCTTGGATGGAGGTCAGGGTCACTGGACACAATTTTGAAAATTGACCACTTAAGGACCATCCATGCCATGTTTGCTTTAAATTGGCTTACTGGTTTCAGAGAAGAAGATTTTTAAACATATTTCCCATAGGGTCCTATGTTAAAACTATGTCCACTGATGGTGGCCATCTTGGATGGAGTTTTGGGTCACTGGATATATTTTTGAAAGTTGACCATTTAAAGACCATTCATGCCATGTTTGCTTTTAAATTGGCTTACTGATTTCAGAGGAAATTTTTTTTAAACCTTTTTCCCATAGGGTCCTATGTTAAAAATATGTTTGCTGATGGTGGCCATCTTGGATGGAGGTCGGGGTCACAGGACATAATTTTGAAAGTTGACCACCTAAGGACCATTCATGCCATGTTTGCTTTAAACTGACTTACTGGTTTCAGAGGAGAAGACTTTTAAACATTTTTTCCATAGGGTCCTATGTTAAAATTAAGTCGAGTCATGGTGGCCATCTTGAATTTCCGATCAGCAAACGATTCACAAATTTAGTACAGGACCACCCAATGATCATTCCTGCAAAGCCACAATTCAATTGGCTTAGTGGTTTCTAACAAGAAGATTTTCAAAATTTCGACCAATCAGAACACATTATGGGCCCTGGTAGCCATGTTGGATTTCCGATCAGCACCAAAAACACAAATCTTGTATATGACCATCCAATGAGCATTTCTGCCAAGTTTGGTTCAAATCTTTTTGTGGTTTCAGAAAAAAAGATGAAAATGTGAAATTCCCATAGGGTCCAATGTTAAACTAAGTCGAGTCATGGTGGCCATCTTGAATTTCCGATTGGCAAACGATTCACAAGTTTAGTACAGGACCACCCAATGATCATTCCTGCAAAGTCACAATTCAATTGGCTTAGTGGTTTCTAACAAGAAGATTTTTAAAATTTCGACCAATCAGAACACATTATGGGCCCTGGCAGCCATGTTGGATTTCCGATCAGCACCAAAAACAAAAATCTTGTATATGACCATACAATGAACATTTCTGCCAAGTTTGATTCAAATCTGTTATGTGGTTTCAGAAAAAAAGATGAAAATGTGAAATTCCCATAGGGTCCAATGTTAAACTAAATCGAGTCATGGCGGCCATCTTGAATTTCCGATCGGCAAACGATTCACAAGTTTAGTACAGGACCACCCAATGATCATTCCTGCAAAGTCACAATTCAATTGGCTTAGTGGTTTCTAACAAGAAGATTTTTAAAATTTCGACCAATCAGAACACATTATGGGCCCTGGCAGCCATGTTGGATTTCCGATCAGCACCAAAAACACAAATCTTGTATATGACCATACAATGAACATTTCTGCCAAGTTTGATTCAAATCTGTTATGTGGTTTCAGAAAAAAAGATGAAAATGTGAAATTCCCATAGGGTCCAATGTTAAACTAAATCGAGTCATGGCGGCCATCTTGAATTTCCGATCGGCAAACGATTCACAAGTTTAGTACAGGACCACCCAATGATCATTCCTGCAAAGTCACAATTCAATTGGCTTAGTGGTTTCTAACAAGAAGATTTTTAAAATTTCGACCAATCAGAACACATTATGGGCCCTGGCAGCCATGTTGGATTTCCGATCAGCGCCAAAAACAAAAATCTTGTATATGACCATCCAATGAGCATTTCTGCCAAGTTTGGTTCAAATCTGTTTTGTGGTTTCAGAAAAAAAGATGAAAATGTGAAATTCCCATAGGGTCCAATGTTAAACTAAGTCGAGTCATGGCGGCCATCTTGAATTTCCGATCGGCAAACGATTCACAAATTTATTACAGGACCACCCAATGATCATTCCTGCAAAGTCACAATTCAATTGACTTAGTGGTTTCTGACAAGAAGATTTTTAAAATTTCAGCCAATGAGAACACATTATGGACCCTGGCAGCCATGTTGGATTTCAAATCAGCACCAAAAACACAAATCTGGTAGAGGACCATCCAGTGAACATTTCTGGCATGTTTGGTTGAAATCTGTTCAGCGGTTTCAGAGAAGAATATTTAAATGTGAAAAGCTAACGGACGGACGGAGACACTTACCCATGACCTATGGCCAGGTGAGCTAAAAAAGAAAACAGAACAAATGAGATCAAACAGCTTTTTACTACATTTGGGCAGGTTAACTTCAGAGGGGTCACAAAATAATATTTTGATTAATTGACATTAACTTCTCTCAGAAGTCACTTCTCTCTGTTGTCTTCCACTTCTCCCTGTGAGCTTCCTGAAAGATAAGTCACTTCTCCCTCTAATTTGAAAGTAGTGAGAGTCCTGTACCTACCTTGTTCATCATGCCATACCATCACTTGTTCTAGACCAACTGATGCAAAAGCTCGTAAACATTCTCCTCCATTCTGAAAAATAGTCAGTTTTACATTACAACACTACAGGATATTAAAAATTGTATGAGTGATGCATCAATGTAACTAGAGGCTCAGTGGGCTGAGCCTGTGTCACTCACCTTTCATTCTGCTGTTAGGAAATTTAATACAGAACCTTCCATACATGTAGATGCTTCCTACCAAGTTTCAGTTCATATGGCTAAACAGTTTCAAGGAGAAGATTTTTTAGAAATCGACCAATCAGAAACAAGAATTGCATGTGGTGGCCATGTTTGCTAACCGATTGGGACGAAATGAGCAATGTTCATAGAGGACATTCCATAGATGCTTCCTACCAAGTTTCGGTGGTAGCCATGTTTGTTAACTGATCGGGACGAATTGAGCAATATTCATAGGGGACATTCCACAGATGCTTCCTACCAAGTTTCGGTTCATTTGGCCAAGTGGTTTCAGAGGAGAAGATTTAAACAAATCGGCCAATCAGAAACAAGAATTGTCTGTGGCGGCCATGTTTGTTAATGGATCGGGACGAAATGAGCTATCTTTATAGAGGACATTTCATAGATGCTTCCTACCAAATTTCAGTTCATTTGGCTGAGGGGTTTCAGTGGAGAAGATTAAAATGTGAAAAGTAAACGGACAACAGACGACGGACACCAAGTGATGGCAAAAGCTCACATTACCTTTGGCAAGGTAAAAAGTGCCTTCCAAAGGAAAAAAAACCAGGGCTTATACAACATCATTTACAGCATCAGTCAAAGGGCTAGGCGTGACCATTTGATTGATGTATGCATTTTCAACCACCAAGAAACCATCAGTTCCCAACACACAACAAATGTGTTGCCTCAACTATTCTGCCTTCTACACAACAAGCAAGTGGGTGCAATGGTCCTATTCGTTGTACCCAGGTCCCACATGGAGCAATCTAGACAGAGAGTCGTAAATGTATTGTTTACCTGCAATCTGGCACAATATTATTATTTTCTGTATTAAGAGAAATTCATACAACTGGGTGGCTATACACCATTTACCTGCATTGTGGCATTATCATCTGTAGTTAGGGTGGCATGTACAACAGCTGGGAATCCCTTGGTTACCATCCCATTAGATAAAGGTCCATTATTGGCTCTGACTAGTACCTCTAACAGTTCTAAAGCTGTCTGTAAAGTAGAAATCATTGAAAAAACTTAACTTCTTCAACAATCTTATACTTTGATAATTTTGACAATATCATATAACTAGTCCTACCCTTAGGTCTTTAATTAAAATAGTTTTGAATTTTAAGTTAATTTTAAGAATTTATTGAAAAGCCTCAGCAATGCCTTTAACATATTTACCGACACACACAATACAATCTTTCAAAAAATTCACACAAGTCAAGTCTATTTGTGATCTTGCTGTTCCTAAGAAAATGAAATTTTTTTGTACAATTTAGCCAGAATGGCTTTCATTTAAACAAAATAAAAGGATGTTTCAAATGATGTCTTAACGCCACTTTCAACAATATTTCAGTTATATCATGGAGGTAAGGAAACCGGAGTATCTAGAGAAAACCACAGACCTATTGCAAGTCACTGACAAACTTTATCACATGATGTTGTATCGAGCTGGGACTTTGGAGAATTAACATATTTTAAACCTACAGAAGGCATTCCTACTGGGACTTTGTCTGGAGAATGTAGTATACTGGCAATTGTTGGTAATAATCTATCTTCTAATGGCTGTCGACAATTTTCATTCTCTGCCAATTCTCGAAAAATGTCTTGAACAATACTACCAATCAGTGGATCTGTCAACAAATAATATTAAGTTAATTTTATAATAATATATTTTCATTATAAGGAAAAGTATTCATGTATGTTTATTTTTCATTTATTGAATCAAAACTTACCTTAACCCTCCCACAAATTCATTAAAAACTGCAATTTCCTAATAATAATTAATGAATTCTCTTGCATGGCCTACTTGCTTCAGTGAAAAGATGTATATAAAACTTCAACGATTGCTTGGATTAACATTAAAAAGATTACACAAAATAATGTTTTTTTTTAATTTATAGTATACATTACCACATGAGTATTTAAGGTAAACAGCTAATGTCAGGGGTGTAATTTTGTTCTCAACTGTGGCTGTAAAAGATTTATCTACCTGTAAAAAACGTGAAACAAGAACATGAATTGAATGCTTCACAAACTAAAACATATCCCTTTCTCTATGGCAATTTACAACAAGATTTCATATTTATGCAAAACAAAATTTCATCGGTTTTTTTTAATACTTTTTATCAAGTATTTTGTTATCTATGTAAAGTGTCTTAGGGTATTTTATTTTAGATACAGCACTATACAAATTCTGGTATTATTATCATTATTATCGTCATTGTTGGCTTAGGTGAAATGTTGAAAAACAGAACTAAATACAAAAGACAAATGTGTATTAATATGATGTTGTTCAGAATGTCTATATATGGTCATTTAACTTTCATTTATTTTGTTATTCATACACATTTAACAGGAATTTTCTGTAAGTTGTATCCAATGCACCTTGTCATGAGTAGAAATAAAAACTTAACAACTTTAAGGTTAGGTTAGGGTTATGGTGTTTCATGTCATTTTCTACAATATTTCAGCTATATTGGGGCAGTCAGTTGTATTCGTGAAGGAGACCAGAGTACTTAGAAAAAACCACGATCTGCCGCAAGTCACTGACAAACTTTATCACATAAAGTTGTATCGAGTACACCTCGCCATGAACTCACAACTTTAGTGGTGATAGGCACTAATTGTACAGGTAGCTGTAAATCCAACAACTATACGATCATGACTACAACAGCCCCCATTTCTTAAGTTATTGATACATATTTTACAGGTCTGAACATAAAATTTCTGTTTTTGTATCCAATCTCGTCATTAGTAGAAATAACCAGAGGCTCTCAAGAGCCTGTATCGTTCACCTGGTAATAAAAAAAACCAATTGGTCCTATGTAAAAACTATGTCCTGCAGTGGTAGTCATCTTGGAATTACGATCAACATAAAAAACACAAAGTTTGTAAAGGACCTTCCAATGATTGATGCACAGTTTAGGTTCAATCAGTGCAATAGCTTCAGAGAAGAATATATTTCTGCATTTTCCCCTATGGTTCTGTGTTAATACTATGACCTGTGGTGGCAGCCATCTTGGATTTCCGATCGGCATAAAAAACACACACCTTGTAGAGGACCTTCCAATGATCATTCCTGGGCAGTTTGGTTTCAACTGTCCAAGTGGTTTCAGAGAAGAAGCATTTTGAAACATTTTTCCCATAGGGTCCAATGTTAAACTAAGTCCTGCCGTAGCCGCCATTTTGAATTTCATATCAGAATAAAAAACGTAAATTTTGTAGAGGACCATTCAATGAACATTCATGTACAGTTTGGCTTTAATCATATTTGTAGTTTCTGAGAAGAAGGCATTTGAACATTTTCCCATAGGGTCCAATGTTAATCTATGTCCTGCGGTGGTGGCCATCTTGGATTTCCGATCGGCATAAAAAACACACACCTTGAAGAGGACCTTCCAATGATCATTCCTGGGCAGTTTGGTTTCAATTATCCAAGTGGTTTCAGAGAAGAAGCGTTTTGAAACATTTTTCCCATAGGGTCCAATGTTAAACTAAGTCCTGCCGTAGCCGCCATTTTGAATTTCATATCGGAACAAAAAACGTAAATTTGTAGAGGACCATCCAATGAACGTTCATGTACAGTTTGGCTTTAATCATATTTGTAGTTTCTGAGTAGAAGGCATTTGAATATTTTCCCATAGGGTCCAATGTTAATCTATGTCCTGCGGTGGCGGCCATCTTGGATTTCCGATCGGCATAAAAAATATAAAATTTGTAGAGGACCTTCCAATGATCATTCCTGGGCAGTTTGGTTTCAACTGTCCAAGTGGTTTCAGAGAAGAAGCATTTTGAAACATTTTTCCCATAGGGTCCAATGTTAAACTAAGTCCTGCCGTAGCCGCCATTTTGAATTTCATATCGGAACAAAAAACCTTAAGATTGTAGAGGACCATCCAATGAACATTCATGTACAGTTTGGCTTTAATCATATTTGTAGTTTCTGAGAAGAAGGCATTTGAACATTTTCCCATAGGGTCCAATGTTAATCTATGTCCTGCGGTGGTGGCCATCTTGGATTTCCGATCGGCATAAAAAACACACACCTTGTAGAGGACCTTCCAATGATCATTCCTGGGCAGTTTGGTTTCAATTATCCAAGTGGTTTCAGAGAAGAAGCGTTTTGAAACATTTTTCCCATAGGGTCCAATGTTAAACTAAGTCCTGCCGTAGCCGCCATTTTGAATTTCATATCGGAACAAAAAACGTAAATTTGTAGAGGACCATCCAATGAACGTTCATGTACAGTTTGGCTTTAATCATATTTGTAGTTTCTGAGTAGAAGGCATTTGAATATTTTCCCATAGGGTCCAATGTTAATCTATGTCCTGCGGTGGCGGCCATCTTGGATTTCCGATCGGCATAAAAAATATAAAATTTGTAGAGGACCTTCCAATGATCATTCCTGGGCAGTTTGGTTTCAACTGTCCAAGTGGTTTCAGAGAAGAAGCATTTTGAAACATTTTTCCCATAGGGTCCAATGTTAAACTAAGTCCTGCCGTAGCCGCCATTTTGAATTTCATATCGGAACAAAAAACCTTAAGATTGTAGAGGACCATCCAATGAACATTCATGTACAGTTTGGCTTTAATCATATTTGTAGTTTCTGAGAAGAAGGCATTTGAACATTTTCCCATAGGGTCCAATGTTAATCTATGTCCTGCGGTGGTGGCCATCTTGGATTTCCGATCGGCATAAAAAACACACACCTTGTAGAGGACCTTCCAATGATCATTCCTGGGCAGTTTGGTTTCAATTATCCAAGTGGTTTCAGAGAAGAAGCGTTTTGAAACATTTTCCCCATAGGGTCCAATGTTAAACTAAGTCCTGCCGTAGCCGCCATTTTGAATTTCATATCGGAACAAAAAACGTAAATTTGTAGAGGACCATCCAATGAACGTTCATGTACAGTTTGGCTTTAATCATATTTGTAGTTTCTGAGTAGAAGGCATTTGAATATTTTCCCATAGGGTCCAATGTTAATCTATGTCCTGCGGTGGCGGCCATCTTGGATTTCCGATCGGCATAAAAAATATAAAATTTGTAGAGGACCTTCCAATGATCATTCATGGGCAGTTTGGTTTCAACTGTCCAAGTGGTTTCAGAGAAGAAGCATTTTGAAACATTTTTCCCATAGGGTCCAATGTTAAACTAAGTCCTGCCGTAGCCGCCATTTTGAATTTCATATCGGAACAAAAAACCTTAAGATTGTAGAGGACCATCCAATGAACATTCATGTACAGTTTGGCTTTAATCATATTTGTAGTTTCTGAGAAGAAGGCATTTGAACATTTTCCCATAGGGTCCAATGTTAATCTATGTATTGCGGTGGCGGCCATCTTGGATTTCCGATCGGCATAAAAAACATAAAATTTGTAGAGGACCTTCCAATGATCATTCCTAGGCAGTTTGGTTTCAATTATCCAAGTGGTTTCAGAGAAGCGTTTTGAAACATTTTTCCCATAGGGTCCAATGTTAAACTAAGTCCTGCCGTAGCCGCCATTTTGAATTTCATACCGGAACAAAAAACGTAAAGTTTGTAGAGGACCATCTAATGAACATTCATGTACAGTTTGGCTTTAATCATATTTGTAGTTTCTGAGTAGAAGGCATTTGAATATTTTCCCATAGGGTCCAATGTTAATCTATGTCCTGCGGTGGCGGCCATCTTGGATTTCCGACCGGCATAAAAAACAGGATATTTGTAGAGGACCTTCCAATGATCATTCCTGGGCAGTTTGGTTTCAACTGTCCAAGTGGTTTCAGAGAAGAAGCATTTTGAAACATTTTTCCCATAGGGTCCAATGTTAAACTAAGTCCTGCCGTTGCCGCCATTTTGAATTTCATATCGGAACAAAAAACCTTAAGATTGTAGAGGACCATCCAATGAACATTCATGTACAGTTTGGTTTTAATCATATTTGTAGTTTCTGAGAAGAAGGCATTTGAACATTTTCCCATAGGGTCCAATGTTAATCTATGTATTGCGGTGGCGGCCATCTTGGATTTCCGATCGGCATAAAAAACAGAAAATTTGTAGAGGACCTTCCAATGATCATTCCTATGCAGTTTGGTGTCAATTATCCAAGTGGTTTCAGAGAAGAAGCGTTTTGAAACATTTTCCCCATAGGGTCCAATGTTAAACTAAGTCCTGCCGTAGCCGCCATTTTGAATTTCATACCGGAACAAAAAACGTAAAGTTTGTAGAGGACCATCTAATGAACATTCATGTACAGTTTGGCTTTAATCATATTTGTAGTTTCTGAGAAGAAGGCATTTGAACATTTTCCCATAGGGTCCAATGTTAATCTATGTCCTGCGGTGGCGGCCATCTTGGATTTCCGACCGGCATAAAAAACAGAAAATTTGTAGAGGACCTTCCAATGATCATTCCTGGGCAGTTTGGTTTCAACTGTCCAAGTGGTTTCAGAGAAGAAGCATTTTGAAACATTTTCCCCATAGGGTCCAATGTTAAACTAAGTCCTGCCGTAGCCGCCATTTTGAATTTCATATCGGAACAAAAAACCTTAAGATTGTAGAGGACCATCCAATGAACATTCATGTACAGTTTGGCTTTAATCATATTTGTAGTTTCTGAGAAGAAGGCATTTGAACATTTTCCCATAGGGTCCAATGTTAATCTATGTCCTGCGATGGCGGCCATCTTGGATTTCCGATCGGCATAAAAAACAGTAACTTGGTAAAGGACATTCCAATGATCATTCCTTTACAGTTTGGGTTCAGTCAGTTCATTAGTTTCAGAGAAGAAGATCTTTGAAATTTCAGCCAATCAGAGCATATTATTGGCCCTGGCAGCCATATTGAATATCCGACTTGAACGAAAAACAGTAACTTTGTAGAGGACCATCCAAGGAACATTCCTGCTAAGTTCGGTTCCAATCGGCCAAGTGGTTTAGGAGAAGAAGCTTGAAATGTGAAAAGTTTACAGACGACAGACGACGGACGCCAAGTGATGGCAATAGTTCACATGGACCTTTGGTCCAGGTGAACTAAAAACTAACAACTATAGTGACGCTAGGCACCAACTACATACATGGTCAGTTGTAAATTTGACTACCATATAATGGCTACGATGACCACTGTGGCTATAAAAAGAATGCAATCCCTACACCAAAAAATACTTACAGATAAAACTACAGCAATTGATTCTAAACACAATGCCAGTACATCTGATGAAAATTGTGTTGCTACAGACAATAAACCATCCATAACATTTGGTAAGAAGGGGGTCAAGACTTGTGGGTTGTTGACAGATTTAAAATGAGTACAGTAACTATAAACAGATCTGATGGCCGATACTCTAACTACTGAAGGCTGTGTTGGGTGTAGACCACCAATGGTCGACTGTAAAAATCTGTATAGAAAAAATAATAATTATTGATTAATATAAATAATGGGCCATGCTGGGAGCACCATAATACGACTGTAGCAAGTCGACAAGGGATTCTTCTTGCATCAGTTTTAATGTATTTAATGTCTAACTCAAAAAACATAGTGGACAATGATGACAACACCATACCATAATATTACAACAATTTTTCTTGCCATTATATAAAAACTTCATAAAAACATTCTTTACACTGTTATAATTAAAGATTACAGCTATTTTTCATAGACTATTCCATTTAAACATACCTCCCGCTAAGCTATTACAATGTATATTAAAACATAATGCCCATTAGACAATTCCATTTTCACATACTTCCCATTAGACTATTCCATTTAAATATAAACCTCCCATTCAAGGAATTCATTAATATGGATCAACAATAGAGGTGGTGAACAAGATATTTGCAAATTATATACCAAATGTTGAAGCACCCACTCTTCAGGAATTGCTGATTAAACAAAGAATTTTTGTTTCTGTTTATAAATGTTCACTAAGAAATTTATTGTGCCAATTTGTTTTGTGCTTTTAACTTAATCACAGCAGTGTGTTTCAATGATATAGTGAGTGAGTGAGTGAGTGATTGTTGCTTAACGCCAACTCAGCAATTTTTTTTAGCTATATCGTGGGGAGAGCAAGTTAATTTTAAACGAGAAGATGATGAGGTTCGCTTTGTACTAGACCAACATGCTTAGTCGGGTTTTTATAGTACTAGCTGACAGAAACAAGTCCGCTGATAGACATGTTGCCCCACACGGACGCATTATCCTGATTCCAGCCCAATCAGTCTTTGCTCTTTCTCCTTCATGCTGCGTGCTTAGCAGAGAAGCAACAAATACCAATTTTATAGTCTTTGGTTTGACCCAATCAAGACTCATTAACCTATGATCTACCGCACTCAAGGCGAGCACGCTAACCATTACACTACCGATGTGGTTTCAATGATATAAGATACATGATGATATATATAGTGCAAGAGTTATATTTTTTTTGTATTTTTGTTCTTCCCTCATTTTGATTTGAAACAACACAATTGATATACTTCAGCACCAACTCACTAGCATAGTGATGAATCTTATTAGTGGAGAAAATGTTGTTATTCGCCAAAAGTAAGATGGTTTCATCAAAATAATTACATTGAGAAAAAAGCATTAGAATAAATCAAATCAATTTCTTGCTACCACTGACCTTTGTAGCAGATCTGGTGTCATGGCTTCTACATATCTACTGGCTGCCCATAAACATCTACCAACTAGGAATGGAGATGCTGTAATGAAAAAAAGAAAACTGCTTGTGATCCTAATTGCATTCCAGTGATTTAATTTACATTTATATTTCCTGCAAAGTTTTGTGGACCAAATATGATTACTTCCTGGACACAATAATCATCTTGTTTGTATTAACTAAACAGTAGCAACAGTTGATTAACACGATTGTAATAACGGTATATACAGACCTGATTTTACGAGGACAACAAAAAAGCGGAAATCAGCAATCGGAAGTATTGGATATACTATAAAAAAGGAATCGTAACGGTAAAATCCGGAATAAAAAAAGCGGAAGAAAATCAGGTCTGTATATACAGGGGTTTCAAATTTTTTTTTATAACAGAAGGTACTTTTAGGAGGTACCTAAAAAGTTAGGCCGGGGCCCACCTGAGGGCCGTAAGGGGTTCAGGCTTTGTCCCCCGGAAGCTCCTGAAATCTAGCATTTTGTGGACCAAAAAATGTACTTCAGAGACTGCAAAACATTAAGTGTTTTTGAAAGAAAAATCCCATTAACTTTCTCTTTAGAGTTCAGATTTCACCAAGACCATGCATAATGGATCCCCCCCCCCCCCCCAATTTCTTTATTGAATATTTCAGTTTACAGATTTCAGCCAAGATTTTTCATGGATAGTCTGCCATATCCTAAAAAAACCCAAAAGGACCATAAAGAGCTACGGTTCTGCAGCTAGGCTTGACCAAGCCATTGTTATCAAAGCTTAAACTTCTCAAAATTCTTTTGTTGGCTTTGTCCTTTTCTTTTTCACAATACCTTGGCTTGTGTGTTTTTTTACTTTATTACCAGTAATTAAACTCATCAAAGACCATTGGCACGGATCAAGACATATAAGTGTCATAATTAATGAAACATAAATTTAATTTGCAATCATCATTAATAAAATTTATAATTTTGATAAATAGATCAATACAAATATAATTAAACAAAAACAATATATATGGTTACTTTCACGACTTTAAGTGCAAAAAAAAAAATGTTCGAACAAAAACGATTCAAAGGAAGACATTTATTAACATTTGAATCACAAAAGTTAAATTATTTTGGAAAAAAAAGTGGGGCCGGCGTTTTGACATTACAATGTAATTCGTATTTGAGCCATGTCCGGTCCTTTTTCAAGATTCCTAGTAATTTTCTATCCCTTATCTCCTCGTATCCCCTTTTAAAAATGCAGTTGTTCGATTTGAATGCGAGAATTCAGCAATTGACGTGATCATTAATTTTTTATGAAAAATATTCCACAAGCCAATCGTACCTGTGGTTTTGACCATCGCTAATTTTTTTCTTGGGGGGGGGGGGGTGTTCAGTAATTTCTACCGGTACTATACACAATCTCAGACGGGTAAAAGTACCGGCCCACTTTGAAACCCCTGTATATATCATATTATTTACCAAAATGATTGATTGATTGGTGTTTAATACCAACATTAACAGTATTTCAGCTAGATACTGTGGTATGAACAAATTTTATAAATTAATTTCCTCAACTATAAGACCTTTAGAAATATTTATCTATAATGACAGTTCTAGTACTTTGTCATTTCATTGCTTTTTTATTGTGACATTGACCTGACTCAAATTAACTCAACTTCTAGTGGAACTATTTTGATTGGCAGATATTTATATATTGATCTTATAATCAATACACAGGATTATAATCAAATTGTTTCTGGACCAGATCAGCTGTTCTTAACAAAGGTATTAACAAACATTATCCTAAATCAATTATTTTTATTATTATGTATTTACCAGACATTTTTATTAATAGTTTGTTTATTTTAACAATATCTTATTATTTATTCTGAAAGTGTGACCAATCAATATTTATAAACACTTGTATCTACATTTTTACTTCAAATTTTCAAGATTACATTTATATAGAACTTCTACTTGATATTTGCATCTTATCATGGTATTAATTCGAAAGTAAACAAATCTGAGCCTGTGTCACTCACCTTAAATTCTGCTTTGAGGAAACTAATACAGAACCTTCCATAGGTGTTTCCCACCAAGTTTCGGTTCATTTAGCTAAGCAGTTTCAGAGAAGTTAATAGAAATCGACAAACCAGAAACAAAAATTGCCTATGGTGGCAATGTTTGTTTACGGATTGGGACGAAATTAGCAGTCTTTAGAGAGGACCTTCCATAGATTGTTCCTACCAAGTTAAGGTTCATTTGGCTAAGCAGTTTCAGAGGAGAAGATTTTTTAGAAATCAACCAATCAGAAACAAGAATTGCCTGTGGTGGCCATGTTTGTTAACGGATCAGGACGAAATGAGCAATCTTTATAGAGGATCTTCCATAGATGCTGCCTACCAAGTTTCGGTTCATTTGGCCAAGTGGTTATAGAGTATAAGATAAAAAAAAACTGCCAATCAGAAACAAGAATTGCCTGTGGCGGCAATGTTTATTAAAGAATCGGGACAAAATGTGCAATCTTTAGAGAGGACCTTCCATAAATGTTTCCTACCAAGTTTCGGTTCATTTGGCTGAGGGGTTTCAGAGAAGATTAAAATGTGAAAAGTTAACGGACAACGGATGATGGACGCCAAGTGATGGCAAAAACTCACGTTGCCTTAGGCAAGGCGAGCTAAAAAAATAAAGGTTGTTTTTGATTGAAAAACATTTGCCCCCCTCCCTCATTTTGATGAAATATTCTATGTCAAAAAGGGCAAGAATTACTTCAAAAAGGGTCTGATCAAATTCCTATAACATAAGCAATTCTTCATCTGGTAAAAACCAAGCATGCCAAGTTTTAAGGAATTTCCTTTTACAATGTTGGAGGAGTTGAGATTAGATATTAAAACAAAACCCAAGGTAATCTTTCTTCTTAAGGTACATGTTTGTTTCTTCTCATCATTATATTACCTTTCAACCTATGATAAATTTCTCTATATACACAGAGAGGGTTAAGTTTACGGTGTTTAATGCCACTTTCAACAATATTTAAATTATATTGTGGCAGTCAGTTTTATTGGTGGAGGAAACTGGAGTACCCGTATAAAACCACTGACCTGCTGCAAATCATTGACAAACTTGATCACATAATGTTGTATCGAGTACACCTGGCCATGAGCGGGATTCAAACTCACAATGTTAGTGATAATAGGTAGTCGTAAATTCAACTACCATACAACCACGACAGGCCCTATACACAGAGATCTTGGTGTCTAAACATATATATACATACCAGAATAATTCATATCATCAAGGACAACTGACTGTAAAAATCCCATCACATCAAACTGTATTTTGCCTGTTTGTACGTACTCTACAACTAGTGTCACTACACTCCCCATGGCTAACATACACGATTCATGTATCTTCCACCTAAGACAGATGTAAATAAAATATATATATTTATCTCGTTCCAAAAGGAGAACCTTGGATAAAACAATAAAAAAACAACAACAAAAAACCAAATACTCTAGAGTGGGAAATTATTACAAAATCTGATTAGTGATAGAAAATTGAGATCTTAGGCTTAATAATTGGATATAACTCAGGAAGTAGGGTTAGGGTTATAGTATTTTACACCACTTTCAACAGTATTTCAGTTATATCGTGGTGGTCAGTTTTATTGATGGAGGAAACTGGAGTGCCTGTAGAAAACCACAGACCTTGTCGCAAGTCACTGACAAATTTTATAACATAATTTTGTATTGAGTACACCTCGAACAAACAACCTTAGTGGTGATAGGCACTGATTGCACAGAAAGTTGTAAACCCAACTTATATACGATCACGACGGTCAAAACTCAGGAAGTAAACTAGAGGCATATTTTGTTATTAATCATCTGTTGATATAATGATAGATTACATAAAGTTCTTTAGTTTGTCAGTTTACCTAAGAAAGGTCAGTGTTTCTCCAGGTAGTCTGCTTTCCTTCACAGAGGGGTGGTCGTGGCTGTGATCGCATGGTTGATGGATTTACAACTACCATATGCAATCAGTACCTATCACCACTGATGTTGTGAGTTCGAATCTCAATCAGGGCGAGGTGTACAACATTATGTGATAAAGTTTGTCAGTGACTTGTGACAGGTTGGTGGTTTTCTCCAGGTCCACCAGTTTCCTCCACCAATAAAACTGTCCACCACGATATAACTGAATTATTGTTGAAAGTGGCGTTAAACACCATCAAACAAACCAATAATACAATTTTTTAAATGTAAACAGACAACAATAATAAATAAAGAAAATAAAAGCTCACCTGACCAGGTAAGATAAGGCCAAAAAATAATAATATGTGTTTACGGTCACCCGACCTACCCTAATTTTTGCTAGCGACCCTATGCATTTTTACACAGAATGCGGATAATCATTTTTGTTGTTTAACCAGCAGCAATGTTTTATTTATTCAACTGCTAGCTTTTTGTCGAAATTGAGAGCAAAGAAGGTAGAAAAACTGCATAATTCGTCATTTTACCGGAATTTTCGAAAATTAAATACCGGAACGACTATTTCCGGTTTTGTCGATAATAATAATAAACCAGAGGCTCTCAAGAGCCTGTATCGTTCACCTGGTAATAAAAAAAACCAATTGGTCCTATGTAAAAACTATGTCCTGCGTCATCTTGGAATTACGATCAACATAAAAAACACAAAGTTTGTAAAGGACCTTCCAATGATTGATGCACAGTTTAGGTTCAATCAGTGCAATAGCTTCAGAGAAGAATATATTTCTGTATTTTCCCCATATGGTTCTGTGTTAATACTATGACCTGTGGTGGCAGCCATCTTGGATTTCCGATCGGCATAAAAAACAGAGGACCTTCCAATGATCATTCCTGGGCAATTTGGTTTCAACTGTCCAAGTGGTTTCAGAGAAGAAGCATTTTGAAACATTTTCCCCATAGGGTCCAATGTTAAACTAAGTCCTGCCGTAGCCGCCATTTTGAATTTCATATCAGAATAAAAAACGTATATTTTGTAGAGGACCATTCAATGAACATTCGTGTACAGTTTGGCTTTAATCATATTTGTAGTTTCTGAGAAGAAGGCATTTGAACATTTTCCCATAGGGTCCAATGTTAATCTATGTCCTGCGGTGGTGGCCATCTTGGATTTCCAATCGGCATAAAAAACACACACCTTGTAGAGGACCTTCCAATGATCATTCCTGGGCAGTTTGGTTTCAATTATCCAAGTGGTTTCAGAGAAGAAGCGTTTTGAAACATTTTCCCCATAGGGTCCAATGTTAAACTAAGTCCTGCCGTAGCCGCCATTTTGAATTTCATATCGGAACAAAAAACGTATTGTTTGTAGAGGATCATCCAATGAACATTCATGTACAGTTTGGCTTTAATCATATTTGTAGTTTCTGAGAAGAAGGCATTTGAACATTTTCCCATAGGGTCCAATGTTAATCTATGTCCTGCGGTGGCGGCCATCTTGAATTTCCGATCGGCATAAAAAAAACCAGAAACTTTGTAGAGGACCTTCCAATGATCATTCCTGGGCAGTTTGGTTTCAATTATCCAAGTGGTTTCAGAGAAGAAGCGTTTTGAAACATTTTCCCCATAGAGTCCAATGTTAAACTAAGTCCTGCCGTAGCCGCCATTTTGAATTTCTTATCGGAACAAAAAACGTAAAGTTTGTAGAGAACCATCCAATGAACATTCATGTACAGTTTGGCTTTAATCATATTTGTAGTTTCTGAGAAGAAGGCATTTGAACATTTTCCCATAGGGTCCAATGTTAATCTATGTATTGCGGTGGTGGCCATCTTGGATTTCCGATCGGCATAAAAAACATAAAATTTGTAGAGGACCTTCCAATGATCATTCCTAGGCAGTTTGGTTTCAATTATCCAAGTGGTTTCAGAGAAGAAGCGTTTTGAAACATTTTTCCCATAGGGTCCAATGTTAAACTAAGTCCTGCCGTAGCCGCCATTTTGAATTTCATATCGGAACAAAAAACGTATTGTTTGTAGAGGACCATCTAATGAACATTCATGTACAGTTTGGCTTTAATCATATTTGTAGTTTCTGAGTAGAAGGCATTTGAATATTTTCCCATAGGGTCCAATGTTAATCTATGTCCTGCGGTGGCGGCCATCTTGGATTTCCGACCGGCATAAAAAACATAAAATTTGTAGAGGACCTTCCAATGATCATTCCTGGGCAGTTTGGTTTCAACTGTCCAAGTGGTTTCAGAGAAGAAGCATTTTGAAACATTTTTCCCATAGGGTCCAATGTTAAACTAAGTCCTGCCGTAGCCGCCATTTTGAATTTCATATCGGAACAAAAAACCTTAAGATTGTAGAGGACCATCCAATGAACATTCATGTACAGTTTGGCTTTAATCATATTTGTAGTTTCTGAGAAGAAGGCATTTGAACATTTTCCCATAGGGTCCAATGTTAATCTATGTATTGCGGTGGCGGCCATCTTGGATTTCCGATCGGCATAAAAAACATAGAATTTGTAGAGGACCTTCCAATGATCATTCCTAGGCAGTTTGGTTTCAATTATCCAAGTGGTTTCAGAGAAGAAGCGTTTTGAAACATTTTTCCCATAGGGTCCAATGTTAAACTAAGTCCTGCCGTAGCCGCCATTTTGAATTTCATATCGGAACAAAAAACATTAAGATTGTAGAGGACCATCCAATGAACATTCATGTACAGTTTGGCTTTAATCATATTTGTAGTTTCTGAGAAGAAGGCATTTGAACATTTTCCCATAGGGTCCAATGTTAATCTATGTATTGCGGTGGCGGCCATCTTGGATTTCCGATCGGCATAAAAAACATAGAATTTGTAGAGGACCTTCCAATGATCATTCCTAGGCAGTTTGGTTTCAATTATCCAAGTGGTTTCAGAGAAGAAGCGTTTTGAAACATTTTTCCCATAGGGTCCAATGTTAAACTAAGTCCTGCCGTAGCCGCCATTTTGAATTTCCTACCGGAACAAAAAACGTAAAGTTTGTAGAGGACCATCTAATGAACATTCATGTACAGTTTGGCTTTAATCATATTTGTAGTTTCTGAGTAGAAGGCATTTGAATATTTTCCCATAGGGTCCAATGTTAATCTATGTCCTGCGGTGGCGGCTATCTTGGATTTCCGACCGGCATAAAAAACAGAATATTTGTAGAGGACCTTCCAATGATCATTCCTGGGCAGTTTGGTTTCAACTGTCCAAGTGGTTTCAGAGAAGAAGCATTTTGAAACATTTTCCCCATAGGGTCCAATGTTAAACTAAGTCCTGCCGTAGCCGCCATTTTGAATTTCATATCGGAACAAAAAACATTAAGATTGTAGAGGACCATCCAATGAACATTCATGTACAGTTTGGCTTTAATAATATTTGTAGTTTCTGAGAAGAAGGCATTTGAACATTTTCCCATAGGGTCCAATGTTAATCTATGTATTGCGGTGGCGGCCATCTTGGATTTCCGACCGGCATAAAAAACAGAAAATTTGTAGAGGACCTTCCAATGATCATTCCTGGGCAGTTTGGTTTCAACTGTCCAAGTGGTTTCAGAGAAGAAGCATTTTGAAACATTTTCCCATAGGGTCCAATGTTAAACTAATTCCTGCCGTAGCCGCCATTTTGAATTTCATATCGGATCAAAAAACCTTAAGATTGTAGAGGACCATCCAATGAACATTCATGTACAGTTTGGCTTTAATCATATTTGTAGTTTCTGAGAAGAAGGCATTTGAACATTTTCCCATAGGGTCCAATGTTAATCTATGTCCTGCGATGGCGGCCATCTTGGATTTCCGATCGGCATAAAAAACAGTAACTTGGTAAAGGACATTCCAATGATCATTCCTTTACAGTTTGGGTTCAGTCAGTTCATTAGTTTCAGAGAAGAAGATCTTTGAAATTTCAGCCAATCAGAGCATATTATTGGCCCTGGCAGCCATATTGAATATCCGACTGGAACGAAAAACAGTAACTTTGTAGAGGACCATCCAAGGAACATTCCTGCTAAGTTCGGTTCCAATCGGCCAAGTGGTTTCGGAGAAGAAGCTTGAAATGTGAAAAGTTTACAGACGACAGACGACGGACGCCAAGTGATGGCAATAGTTCACCTGGACCTTTGGTCCAGGTGAACTAAAAAATTAATCCTGACCGACCGACCCTAGATTTTTTTGACATGTGACAGTAAACACACATATATTTTTTTTTGGCCTAACAACTTTTAATTAATGAATTTGTTTAAAAGTCATATATTATTTCTCTTTAAATCTTCTAAAGTCTAATAATTCAGACAATTTAATGTATCTACATGGGGTTCCCATCTACATGTAATAACAGATTGTACCAGTTTTCATTCCCAGAATTCTTTTGTTGTTCAGACTCTTGTAGATGTTTTGTCACTGCAGCACATAAAGATGGTGCACTTTCATCCTGGAACTCACTAGACAATGACTATGAAAAAATATATATAGATATTCATTGATCAGTCTATTGTAGTTTAAGCTCTGATGATACATGATCATGTTTTAATTAGATAGGATATTCTCCCTAATGGAGACTTCATGCACAATCATCTAGTAGTTGAACTTGTATCAATTAACCTATGTATTTTTATCAATACTGACGTTTACAAGTTCAACTCCTGCTGTTGATATGTACTCAATAGAATCGCAGTTTGCTCTACTAATAAAACATACCACAATATACAAGTAACAAATATTGAATATTGTTAAAAATCGCAAACTGCGGTGTAATGGTCAGTCTAATTGTCTGGAGTGACATGTCTACCTGCAGACTGTTGTTTCAGTCAATTAGCACTATACAAATCGTACTAAGCATGTTGGTCTAGTACAAAGCAGATATCAGCATCATCTGTATCTGGTTCTCACCATGATATAGCTGAACAAATTGTTTATTTGACATTAACCAACGATCACTCATCCCCTAAAAATTCACAATATTTAGACCTTACTTAAAAATGACATTCATTTGAATGCTACCACAATGCTCATCATACCATCTGTCTCATGAGCTTACTTTCATACATTTACAAATGTATTTTCTAAAATGACTATCAAGTACCCCTCTCCATCACACCCCATGTAGAAAGGGCAATAACTACATCATAATGTTTTACATTTATAACAAGAACTTAAGTTATTCATTTTTATGATGTGATTCTACACATCATGAGAATGTGTCGGGAATAAATCTTGTGATGAGATTCTACATGTATGTATGTATGTATGATAACTTACCAGTAGTAAATCTTGTGAGGAGATTCTAACAGAATACGAAAAAGACTCATCATCTTCATCTTCAACAAACTGATCAGGATTATTGGACCAAAGTCTAACCTAAAAATAAATATACAATAATTACATTCCAAGTTTAAACAATAAAGACTTTCTTTCCCATAAATCTTGAATGATAAATTTAAATATCACCAACAGCTGCACCATAAACATGAATTGGAACAATTATACAATATTTATACAATTGAAAACAACATTTTTTGAGAAATCAGTAAAGACTATCAATTCCAATAACAGTACGAAGTTTGAAGTGAATTGGTGAAGGGGTTCTCAATTTACAGCGTGACATACGAAAAATCGCCTACAATTTGATGAATAAAGTCCCATAACTCTGGAATGAAAAATCGAAATTTCACCAAAAAGTTTACACCGTAAGACTATCAATTCCAATAACTGTGCGAAGTTTGAAGTGAATTGGCCAAGGAGTTCTCAATTTACAGTGCGACATACGAAAAATTGCCTACAATTTGATGAATAAAGCCCCATAACTCTGGAATGAAAAATTGAAATTTCACCAAAAAGTATAGAGACCATAAGACTATCAATTCCAATAACTATGCTAAGTTTGAAGTGAATTGGCCAAGGGGTTCTTAAGTTAGAGCGTGACATGTGAAACGGACAGACGGACAGTGGTATACCATAATACCTTAAAGACGGGCACATAAAAAAATAAGTCTCAACATTTACTTAGCAGATTTAGGGGGAAAAAATTAGTCCCTGTTGAATATCTTTATTTTCAGTTCTGGGTTTCAACCGAGACAGAAAATAAATAAACTTAACCGACGAAATCCAACATAAAATTCTTCTGTCCATACATCTATTAAACAGAAATATACACAAATGTGCAGATCCTCAGTCAGTACAAGCCATTCTGCATTTCTTAAGGACCATAACTCATTTCCTGCACAAGAATTTGAACTAAATTAAGATGTCATTTAAGTTCAGTTGTCGTATATATTTCATTGAAATGCAAAAAGGAATGACAATAGCAAAGGGCTTATATGCCATTACATATTTTTATTTATTTCTCAAGGGCCACAACTCATACAAATGTTTCCCGAAATTTAGTCGGAGACAGTTTCATTAAATACAAAACTTTCGCATAAATTTTAATGAAATCTAATTAAAATAAAGATGCTCAACATCAGTAGAATCTGCTTGGATGGACACACATCAACATTCCTTTATTAAATTAAATTGTTTTCCCCTCTAATAAAAACATAGATATCAAATTTAGTCTGCACTACACATTTCTGGAATAACCTTCATCAGGTACGCCGCTCTAAGTTGAAAAATTGGAAAACCAAATAATTCTAAAATCTTTGGGAGCAATATAAATCAAAAGGTCTAAACAGGATAGCCAAAATCGGCTAAGGTAACCAGAACAGAATTTGTATAACATTCATACCTGATCATCTGTCATTTGCATATAAATTATGACATAATATAATATATCATTGATTGACTTCTTGACTAAGGTACGGAACTTTGAAGTATCTATCAGCACTTGTACAAATTCAAAAACACTGTAAACTAAATTCTCAAATCCTAAAGCCTCTCCTGAAAAAATAAATATAAAGGGCTATATAACTTATTTATTGATTAACATTTATTCATTCATTCATTAATGGACATACAACTTATTCATTGATTGACATGGGTGGGGAGTGTTGGGATCCCATTTACTGTGTCCGTCCCAAACGAGAACCTGGATATCCAACATCTTGTGTCATGGTCTTTATTTTTGCGTTCAGTGTGCTAAGGTGAGTGGTGACAGTTCCTTTTGTTGTTAATATTGGTGGGATTGACCATCTCTGATAAAACTTTCTTTTCACATTATGATTTATTGATTGAATGACATACGACTTATTTATTGATTCACTAAAAAATATTTTATTCATTGACATGATTTATTCATTGATTGACACATGATTTATTCATTGATGGACACACGACTTATTCCTTGATTGACATATGATTTATTCATAGATTGACACATAAATTATTCATTGACACGTGATTAATTCATTGATGGACACATGATCTATTCATATATTGACACATGACTTATTCATAGATTAACATACCATCAGAATCTACAGGGTCATTTGCATCCTCCATACTGTTAACTACTGTTCTAACATAACTGATCTTTTATTAAAGAAAGTAAACAATACTGTTTTCTTGGTTATTAGTTGTACTCAAGATCAATTGATGGCATACTTTCTGTACACAGAATGAGTCATTGATGTTTTAATGATATGTAAGTAATTTTTCAGCTATATCATGGCAAGACCAAGTTACATTTCGATGAGATGATGTCTGCTTTGTACTAGACCGATACAGTAACACTTAGTGGGAATTTTATAGTGTTAGTTCACTGAAACAACTTTCTGCAGGTAGACATGTCACTCCAACCGGACACATTATCCCCGATTCCAAACCAATCAGTCTTTGTTCTTACTCCTTCATGCTGTGTGCTTAGCACAGAAGCAGCAAAGACCAATATTATAGTCTTTGTTTTGATCGGACCAGCACTGGAACCCAAGATCTACAGTATTGGAGGCGGGCATGCTTACCATTACCCCACATATAAGGTTCTCTCCGTGCTAATACATTATCCCTACTCTGAGACAACCTGTCTTTGTGCTTACTCCTTAATGCCACATGCTCAGTTGAGAAGCAACAAATATCAATTTCAGTCTTGCAATGTGGCAATACTAGAATTTATAACACAAAAATTTGTAGATGTGAACATGAATATGAATCCAAATTCATGTGAAAATTAAAATTACTGCAATTTTTAATTTACTGTTCTAAAATCTTACAGAATTGATTTCAGGTGAATGCCATTTAAACATAATTTTCACTTTGCTTTACTTAATAAAGATGTACTTCCAACCATAAAAAGTAAAACCTCAATTAAACAGAATCCTGTATAAACCGAACTTTAAATTAAGTCACATTGTAGGAAATCTTTGCTAATTAAACCTGTAAAAACCAAACACCTGTCTATTCAAAACAAAAAACCTCTTCTCAAAGAGGCTTGGTTAAGACAGGTTTCACTGTAGATGAATAATATACCAAGTTAACCAATAAACTTTACAAGGATACAACTCAGCACTTTGTGTATAGATCAGCCATATAGGTTGTAGTATCTGATTCAAATAAGGTGCCATGAATTTTGGAAAACTTTTTACTAATGATGTAATTGCCTGTCAACAAATAAATAAAATATATCAATATTATGAATTTCAAAAAATTTAACATGACCAGGACTAGTCATTCCCTTTATGTACATTTCCAACCAAAAACGATACTTTAAAATGCATGCGAGCTCTTTTAAAATTAGTAATTAGCAAAATATTTAACCAAATATATAATCCATTTCAATTGATGGTCGTAGCTGCAGAACAGTTATATTGTGGCAGTCAGTTTTATTGGTGGAGGAAATCGGAGTACCCGGAGAAAACCACTGACAAACTTTATCACATAATGTTGTATCATGGTGTCGACTAGGTTGATCTTGATTGGTTTGTTAAATGTTTTTTCAACAATCTTCCATAGTTAATTAACTTTGCATATCTATATTTTGTGTTTCTGCAGCTACTGATGGTCCCTTTGTTCTCTGTTATCCTTGGGTGAGAGTTTAAATAGCCCTAAATTTATAATACTCCTAGTGTACCTTATCCCAAAAATGTATTAATAACAAAATTTCTTTCCCAGCTTTGAAAATGAAAATAGAAATGCAATTTATATGGACGGTAAAGCACAGCGTGATACCTGGCTATGTGTATAAAGGACAATAAGTTATCGAACAACCAATTTTTTAAAACTATAATGGGAATTTGCACAATAATTATGTACCTTGACAATCTCCATCTTTAGGCCACTATCTGATGTATAACCATCTGGAACCTGTAGAGCTTGTATGAATGACTGAGTAAATTGTGGTACAAAGGGAAATAATAACTGTTTGGCAATATCCTGTTGGTAAAAAGAAGCCAGTATATATGTACGTATCCGACATAAATTTATTATAATACTTATTATCAAGCAATTAGCGAGATATTAATAATTAACATAATACAGTGGATTCCGCTTATTTGCAAAGCCTATTTGTCAGAGAAAATTTTGCAATTAAGCGGACTTTGTGATAAAACGAAATGCTATTCAAACCGGAAGTATAGACTACAGGTGCCGTGATATTGACATTTTGATAAAGTAAATGCATGAATGTAAATAATAAATTAGAATATTTAATGAAAGTCTTTGTTGTTTATTACTGGTGTAAATAATATTTCCATAATTTCTGTGTATTGGGGGAGCTTTTTGTGTACATCGAGTGTCACATGATCACATGATAGATGTTACGTTTTGTGTACTGTAAATGAGTTGTACTAAATTAATAATAGTTACTGCAGTATCCATATTGTTATTTATAACTGTAGGGATTTACTTTTAATCTTGGTAGGTTATTATCGATAGATATCTCTGTTGTTGACTTCATTCAGTTTCTGTGTAATGGGAGCTTTGTGTATTGAGGATTTGTGTAGTTGTTTATATCACGTGATGGTGGATATTTATAACCATAGGATGACATTTTGCTTACTGAATGACGAATTCATTTTCCCCCTATGCTTTATAGCAAAATAAAAAAAACACAAGCCCAAAATCTGAATATTTTTCATTATTAAATAAATAAAAAAATAATTAATCCACTTTGATTTTTTGTTTGATGTTCTAATTTACATCAATTAATTAACTAACTAAGTAAACATATTTTAATTTCTCTTGAAGTTTTTAATCACTGATCAGCATTCATATTAATTTCTTTGATCACTAATTATGTGTTTTGAATTGCCACGTGGCTGATTGTTACAAATCTAAAAATAGACACCAGGCTTTTTCCTGTAAGGTCACACACTTAATTATTGAATCAAAATGGCGGACGATCAACAATGATTGAGGTACACAAAACGTTCTTTATTAGAGCTTTATTGAAGTTCAGGAAAAGGATTAAACACAAATAAACATGTAAATGGATTTTTATTAAAATATTCAATAGTTCAAAACGTCTCCAAATGTCTGATCAGATTATCACCCCACGACGTTTCAACATCGATCTGCAAGAAAAAATATTTCAAAGGTGTATTGGATTTTTATTTCTCCTTTTTTTTTTTTTATCAGTTCTAGGGTAGTTTTGCAAATAACCGACACTTTTATACATTTTTGGCAAAAATTGTCTTTGCAATAAAGTGAATTTTGCCATTAACTGCTTTGCAATTAACCGGGTGTTTTAACGTTAAATGAATGGTAAATGGATCGGTGTTTAAGCTTTTTTTGCAATAATACGAATTTTGCAATTAACTGGTTTGCAATTAAGTGGAGTCTACTGTATAACTGTTTTTTATGTCAATTCTTGTTTTATTGTATCTGGAAAAAACTTTTTTCCTTTTCTCTTTTCCAGCCGAATCCACTAAATTTTGTGTGGAAACTATGAGTAGTTTTGCATCCGTCACCTTTCTCCCCTTGTCTAAATCAATAACAACTGTACCCTTTTGTGATGTGAAATCGAGCGACACTTGAAATTAATATTAATGATTTGCTGTTGTCATGCAACGATTTTCTTTCAAAATAAATCAAAATAGGTGAATTTTATATCTTAACAGTCTATTTAGTCTTTTTTAATTTTTCAAATATATTCCCGGTAAAAAATATTTAGGTCATAAAAAATAACCAAAATCGTAGACACTATAGGCTATAAAATGGATCAACGACAGCAATTTGGAACAGTCATACCTAGTATTTACTACAATGCAAATACAACATGTTTATTAAATCAGAATAGCATTCCAATTATTATATTAATACGTTGGGAGATCTTGGATATTCTTCTCTCCACCCATACCTTTTGTAATTCTGCCATATTAGCTATCATTGTGGAACATGTATTAAAAATTGTTACAGCTCTTCCTCTTGTCCTTACACTAAAAACCTGAAAACCAACAACATTGATTAAAAAACATCACTTTTAACACAAGCATGAAATACATACATGTATACGTAGCATTTTACCTGTTTTACAATGTTAAAATATGTTTTATCCAATAATTTACTACAAGTAATTAAGCAGGGATACTTATAGCAATTCAATTTGACAGTCGAGAAGACATTTCTGAAAATTTGCAAGAATGTAAAATTTGAAGGCTTTGGTGAGTCCCAACTGAAAATAGCGAGTCCAGGACTCATTTAGGTGAGTAGCAAGGATCTTTTGACTATGTGTAGCATATTAATAGCTTGATCATTGATCATCATTTGTAATATTTAGTACAAATTATTTATATAAGTATCTAGCTGTTTTAATTTAACTAGGGCTTAAGACCATCTTCATTGCCCCCAGCTATCGCAACAGTGCTGGCCACTTTTTTATATAAATATTTTCAGGTCTTCTCAGTCAAGTAACTATATTTGTAACAAAATTTAACTCAAAATTTCTAGTCTAAAAATAAATGCCATACACATTTGTGACAGAAATCTATCAATTAATGCATAAACGTTTTGTATATTGTTAATCTATCAGAATTGCTTTTGTGTTCAACAAAAATTATTTACATACCACATGTATTAATAGAAAAATAGATCATGTGACACAGACTAAATGGTATGCAGAGTTCCTGAAAAGTGTCGGCTTTGTTGGATTAGCCGACAAAAATATGTTAAGTCCGACAAAAATTGATTCTTTGTCGGTCCGCCGGACCGCTAAAGAATTTCCGTAAAAAGTTCATTTCCTTTCCGATTTTATTTTTCTATTCCGCAATTTACCTTGTCCGGTCAAGGACAAATATTCAGTAATGGCCGATATCTTTCTCCCTAAACGCTAAACCTGGGGTAAAACGGAAGCAAGAAAATGTTGCCACCAAGGCGGACAAAAGAAAATATGAAGATAAACGTGATCGTTGTTTTCAGGAGCATTGGCTTGAAAAAATTCCATGATTGCAACACGACGAGAGGGGTACGAGGTGCACAATTTGTTGCAACTTTTACGATAATTCCAAACAACAACAGTACAAAGAATTTTTTTCTTAACAGAGACTGAGGTTACAGTTGTTGATGGGAATGAGGTTGAGGGAAGTGATACAGAGAATGAGCAGGAAGAACAGACAGAACCAGTGAATGTTGTAGAGCAAACAGATGAGGAAGATAGTGAAAGTGAGATGAGTGAGGAGGAAACCTTTAGAAGCATCAACAGAATAATAGAGTATGAGATTGAATATGTGACAGTGTAGTTAAATGAGTTTTGTTATCATTAATGAACTGTTCATTGTCTAGATTCAATTAATAAAAATAGCAAAAATTATTCGGACTGACAAAACTTGCCCTCTTGTCAGTCCAAATGTCTGACAAGATCAAAATCTTTTATAAAAACTCTGGGTATGGTCATGTAACTATGTTGGCACTCTTGTGTAAGAATACTAAATCATATTTCATACAGATTTAACAATTTCGAAAATACAAACCTCTGCTTGCATAAATATTTTGTACATTTCAGGTAATATAACTGGAGCAACTTGGCCCATTTGTGTATCTGTAACATCTTGTGTGAATTCTAAAATAAATACAAAAAAATAGTAGTGTGATCTGTGAGTTACAACCATGACTTGGTTAACCGCTAGGGAACATCAGTGTCACATATGACCATGTATATGTTCCACTTGTCGCAAACACTTTCCAGTCCTTTCCTCATTCATGACTTATCATCAGGTTTGTAACTAGAGTAACATGAAAGGTGCCACTAGTGGAGAAGGAACTGCCTATCCTTCCGAAGCACTGGAGTTAGTAGGGTTCGTGATACTTGATCTTTAGTTTTATAGATCGTTGTTTGTCCCTTTTCTTTTGGCCATTCAGGGCTCCCACTACTTTGAAATCAGAGGGAGAAGTGACTTCTCTTTCAGGTGCTGACAAAAGAGAAGTGAGAGACAACAGGGAGAAGTGATGAGAGTACAGGGAGAAGTTAAAATATTTCTCTAATTGTACCACTTTTCACATTCGCTGGGCATTAGTATGTTATAATGTACTTGTTATGCATTAAGGTATATTCAGTAGTTGTTTAATAATCATGTTGGTTGGACAACTGAAATCATCTATGTAAATAAAGCAGGACATGTATATATTACTTTTCATACAGGCTTGGGTGGAAAACATAACCACCTTTGTTCTTTTAAATAAATTTACTCACCTTCTTTGATCTACGTATACAAATACAATCAAACAATCGACTAAGCTATATCACATTATCACAAGCTGTGAAATCGCTAATTATTTAATCAAATTTTAATGAGTGTATATTATTTACATTGCTTCTCTTTAATCACTGATTGATATTAATTACGAAACTAATCATATCCACAAAGTTAACAATCCCTTTGGATAGCCGCCATCAAACCCCAAATAAATGAAATGAAACAATACCGACGTTATTTTCCCCTGAGTATGGATCCGTAGTACAGTTTTTATATTCGTAACTGTTTAGATTACTTCCCTTTACAATGGCGGTTAGAAAAACGGAAATTTTGTAGTAAAAATATACCGATGTTTTACTGTTAAAACGGTTAAAATTAGCAAAGCGACTTTCACTTCTCTTTTGGCACTAGTACAAAGTGATGTGAGCAGCCACAAGGCGACTTCTTCGCCCTCCAATGTGAGCCCTGTGGCCATTGTGATGTCTGTCCTTCTGATTACCCCTTTGGTATCTTCAAACTCTTCAAACAATATAACATCATGAATATACATCAGGGCTCACCACACATAGTAAAAACAGGGCGACTTGACCTCTCTCTCTCTTGACTTCAGGGTGAAGTGAGGGAAAATCTGGGAGACTTCCGAAAATCGATCCAAATTTTAACGTTTCTTTCCCCGCTACTGCATGTTCTCCTACCTTTCACAAAAACGAACAATGATCTTAAAAGAATGCAATTAACGAGTTTGGAAAATAAAATATTGAACATCAAACCTTGTATGGGTCACATTTCAGGAACATGGGAGCTCCTTTTATGTGAATATTGAAGAAAAAGTATGATTATTGGTGAAAAAAATACCGACTTGAAAAGACTGACAGGGCGACTGAAACTTCTCTTTTTGACAAGAAATTGGGAGACTTCATTGAAACCAAGGGGAAGAAGTCGCCCACTTCGCCTGGTTTGGTGAGCCCTGATACATGTAGCAACATTTCAAAACTATTAATTATAACATACTAATTATTTTTAACTATACCTGCCAAAACTCTCATTGCACCATGAACTGAACTAGGTTGCCCACTTGTCAATGCTTCCATCAATATCTGGAACAATTCTGGCCATGCCTCTGGCCAGTCCCAATGAGCTATGGCTGAAATAGCATATGCCACACTTGTCCGTACCTTGCTAATGCTTTCTTTCAGGCCAAGAGGTAATATTCGTCTAATTTGTACTTTTGCCTATATCAGAAAAGTGTGAAGAAGTATATATTTATTTGTGGATTGAGATTAATAGTGAATTTAGATTATTGGTATCAAATGCCAGCAGCAATATGTGTGCAGTCATGGAAATTAGCACCGGACCGACGGACCGCGTCCGATAAATTTTCCGGCGGTCCGGTAGTTTTCGCTATCTCACCGGACCGACTGTCCAGTAAATTGTTTTGTCAGCCGCTGCCTTTAAGAATAGATAAATCAAGGTTCTCGGTAAATTCAACTTAAAAATATTTCTGATTCTCTTTTATTTGTTATTTTTAGATCAAGAAAAATCGAAAATAAATAATACATGTATCGTAATTGATAATCACGAGTTTTGACAAAGACACTAACTATTTACGACAGTTATTGTCGTAAAATTTTGATGTCGTAAAATATTTCGTGTGACTACAGTGATCGTGGTACAATGTATTTCGGAAAAATAATATTATTCTCTAGAGTTTTTTTCATTAACAATCGTCGTTAATTTGGAACATTTTATCACTTCAAAACACGGTGGTCATGGCTTTCTTGCAGTATAAGACAGGAGCCATTAAAGAGAAAAGTAACCACAGAGGAGAACGGCAGAAACAGTATGAAAAAGACTGAGAACGTAAATTTATTGATTCTTGGAAGCAGGACCGACCCTGGCTTCATCACCATGTTGAACAAAATGTTATGGTCTGCAACTGGTGCATCGAAGCCAATGGACCAAAAGAGCTATATATATATTCTTTTGTAATTCTAAATTCTGGTTTCTAATTATACTTTTTCTTTTAGAGCTATTATTTTATTCAATTTTTTTTTTATATATATACATATAAGGATTCATTTGTTTAGATAGAATGAATATTTCATTTAGTAATTTTTAATGTCACAAATAGTTTTGTAATTTTAGAGTGGAAATATACCTTAATGAATAAGATCATGCTGTATACAATAATATATTTATGGACATCAAATTGTCATCCCACTTGGACACATTATACTGATTCAGAGCCAACCAGTCTTTGCTTTTTCTCCTTAATGCTGCGTACTTAACAGAGAAGCAAAAAATACCAATTTTATAGTCTTTGGTCTGACCCAACTGGAGCACGAACACATGAGCACTCGCATGCTAACCTTTACGCCGCTGTCTAATTCTAGATATTGCTGTTTGTGATTGCAAGTTTAATGCAATCAATATGCGACACTTAAATAAAATAAATTTATTATTTAAAAAAAAATCATTATTTTATTGTCGGTCCTGTAAAATCTAGTTCGGTCCTGTAATTCTTCACAGTTTACAGGACCGAATGTCCTGTGAATTCAAATTCCTAATTTCCTTGACTGTGTGTGGATTGTGATTTATTGGTAGTTCATACAAGTCATACACACTATATTTTGTGGCATTAACAAATCAAGCATGTCAATCATGTTCTTGTTAATCTATTTCCATATGTTACTTACATCTATTTATATATTCTAAAACTTGACAAAAATCATGTGATTTATATACACACATGGCTGATTGATGTAGTATGTTGAAGGTTTCAAAAGAAATTACAATCATTGGGACTTCCATAACAGATGTGAACTCACAAGAAGACTGAAGCATGTCCCTACACTGCACTAGATACAGGAGGTTTAAGTTAAAACAGTGATTAGTTACTGGTACATTTGCTGTGTCTGTTAAGACACATATGATGAAGAAAATAAAAATCCTGATAATATGCAAATCTTTGGTATATGTACAAATATTGTGTAAAATAAAAAGGTTCTAACTGTAAGAGGAAGTTGGCAGATATTTCTTCATCATTATATATTTATAAAAATAATGATAAAGCCAAGACTTTATTGTCATCTGTATACTTTGCAGAACTTACATTTTCTACTGTTTCTGGTAATCTGAATTTTTCAGCATGCTGACACCAATGTGCTTCTACATATTGTCTTAATAATACAGAGGCTAGTTGTCTAATGGCCATTGGACCTTGTGGATCAACTGTCAACTCGGCCAGATGCACACCAAATTCTACAAACAAAAAAAAAGCTGTATAAATTGTTCGTAAATTTCAGAATATTAAAAATATATTGTAGATATATCTAGATCTGAATATCATAAACAATGACTTTAAGTGTACATTTTTCTTGAGTTTTGATCCATAATCAATTGTTGGTTTGCTGTTACCCACCTGACCCACCATATTTTAACATGGAACAATTTTTCTTTTTCATTGTTTTCCTCTTTCACTTCTGGTTTTAACATGTGTCTTTCTATTTAGGACTAGCAGTCTGTGCCAAAAACGACTAACCCTAAGCTCCAGACTAGTCAAACTTGCATAAAATTTGCTTAATCAAATAGAAAAATTCTTCTAGAATGCTGTTCTGGCTAGTTTGTCAAAATGCTTTTGGCACAGATTGGGTGAGAAGTCAACATATTTCTTGCAGGCCTCGACATTAACGTTTGTTGATACCAGTGAAAACTAACGTCGGACAAGTAGATCTTGTATCACGGTTGTCCGACGGGACAAGTGAAAAAATGACTGTCCTACCTTTTGAAGGTTATTTTCTATGATAAAAATGTGCTGCTTTGTCATTTTTACATACATAAACTTTGTAAATAATTATTTTAATGTGCTTAAAAATATCGGTTTCCATTGAAGTACATTATCGCTAATTATAACGGTGAACCAAGAGATATTCCGAACATATACTTGATCCGCATCTTTTCAGCGATTTGATTAAACGACAACTGGGATTAAGTAATAATAATAAAATAGAAATCGATTTGTTTAATATAGTGATTCCTTCCCCTACACAATAATTCCCTGGAAACGTAAATAAGATGTCCATCAGCATGGATCTATATCCCCTGATCTTAAAAAGTACGGATTTACAACAAGCGGCGGAGATCAATTCAGTAGCTGATATTGATACACAATCTGCATTCAATAATATATGTAAGATGGTAAACAATGACGTTCAAAGCATTATGGATTCAATCCACGTTATACGATTACCGCTTAGATGGGCCTGCTATTCGAGAACCAAACTTAGAAATTGACGATTAGACACTCATACCATGATGTGTTTGATACCAATGACTTTATGACTTATGTCTAAGTGGATGTTAATTTATTGATTAAAGATGTCATAATCATAATTTCTGTTAATAATGACAGGATGCGATACTGTTTGTGAGACAATAACCAAAACATTTTACACAAATTGCTGATAATTATTCTCTAGTTTTTGTAATTTTTATAATTTTTTTTGGACAACTAAAAGACTGAGTCGGACAAGTACTTTTTTTTAGTTAGTTGTCTGAAGGGACAAATTAAAAAATATGTTAATGTAGAGGCCTGTCTTGTCCTCAATATGGAAGTTGAATTTCATATGTTGGTAACTTGGCCAAAGCAGACATGTCATGTGAAACCTAACCGAGAGTCACAAAAACAATAATTTTTAGTTACTATACTCTTATAAGTCCCTTGGCTAAGGAATTGAATTATTGACATTGCAACCATGCAGTCTTTCTTTCAAAAATCTTGCATAGTTCTTAACATCTTCATGCATCACTCGTTGTTTTGGGAGTTATCCTTAATCGACCAGTTGAACTGTCTTCCATCAGGCTAGCTTCCAAGTAAGATTACCAGATATTTACAAAGTGAAATAATCTAGTTAACTAGTTCAATATATCCAATTTGTCTGGAAGTAAAAAGAACGTCAATTGTGCATGACTTTCCTAATTTAATAATATAGAAAACTCCCAAATATTTAAACTTTATAATTTTGTCCCAAGATAAATATGGGGACTTTTCAAGATTTTTTGTGGCATTATCCGGAATATACTCACAGTTGTCGTTTCTTTTTTACTTTCAAAAGATATATATTTTGAATTGTAAACAAGGAATTGGTTGGCTTATGGTGTTTAACGCCGCTATCAACAATATTTCAGCAATATCAAGGCGGTCAGATTTATTGATGGAGGAAACCGGATTACTCGAAGAAAACCACAGACCTGTCGCAAGTCACTGACAAACTTTATCACATAATGTTGCACTGAGTATACTTCGCCATAAAATGGGTTCAAACACACAACTTTAGTGGCGATAGGTACTAATTGCACAGGTAGTTGTAAATCCAAATACCATACGATCACGACAGCCCCACAAGGATCTGGTGAAGGTTTTCATCCAATAAAGAGTAAATGTAGAGTTTTAGACAAAGCTTGTAGTAAGTAGGGGTGAAACGATACACTTTTTCCACAAGCGATACATATCGCGATATTTGATATGTATTACGATACGTTTTATGGGAAACTGTAACTATTCCTTAAAGTCCATGCTGGTCGACATGGGCGCTGCCATGTTTTTTTTTTTATATATGAGGTCGCTTACATACTAGCGGAAATTATAAATATTTGATATTTGATTAATTAATTTTAAAAGCATAAATTAAACGATTCACTTTTCTCAAAATATTAATTAAATGATCACCAAAAGAAGAAAACGGAAGTTCAACACTACTTTTTTTCAAAAAAATGAGCATCATATCGTTTGTATCGTAAGCGGCCTCCATGCATCGTGAACCGAACCGTCCCCAAAATAATCACGATTTCGGTACATACGGTGAATCGTTTCCCTCTTAGTAGTAAGGCAAAGATATTAGAATTCATATTGCTGTAGTACTAGCCATTTAAAATTTAATTTTGATGGAAAATTTAACAATTTCCAGAGCATATGATAGAAATAGGAGAGCTGCATCTGCAAGCCTTTTAAAAAATTGTGGACTTACGATAAACATATATTTAGAGATAATGAACAACCTAAAAATCGTTTTTGAAGTGAAAATTTAACATCACTAAAGTACTACTGGTCGGGGAGTAGTTCTCGCCATATTTTACGTTTTTTATCCAATATTTTTAAGAAGCAGTCGAGAAACCTTTTCGGGGATCCATTATTACGATGTTGCGTTTTTTAGCAGAAAATGGCCGCAACAGAAGCAATTCTCGCCAACTTTCAGAAATATTGTTTTTTGTGAAGCTAAAGCATCAAAAGGAAAGAAAAACGACATTTCAGAAAATTAAAACCCTTTCTTAAAAAGTTTACCAGTTTTTGTGTTAGTTTGTAGAAATCTCTGATAATTATTCATCGGCCATCGCTGTTTTAAAGGCTGTCATGCCATCCCCACGTCGCTCCCCCATTCCGTAAAATACATCCTTTTCAACAGTGGTTTAACTGATAATTTTCATTTTATTAATGAAAAGTAATAATTCCAGTTTTTCTAGAATCAATTTTAATATTTTGACTATGTTTTATGCCCAATGTGATAATATAGGATCCATGTATAAATTACACGTCAAGGTAATTGATGACGTAAACAGTGCATGCGCAGGTGGCCATTTGCATTCACATGGAATCTATCTTTATTCTGCAACCGTGAGTATTTTGGATTGTAGGGATGAGTAATAAGGCAAAGTGTGACACTTTTTAGAAAGATCTTAAAGATTTGTGGAGATAAATTGGAAATATGGTGTCACTAGATTCTCCGATGATCATTCCATGTGTTTTTCTATTTTAAGAGTACCAACACACATGACACCCTGTTGATGTTATGACAGAATGTGGGGTGCAGTAGGGTTTTTACCCGATTTTAACGATATTTCACAATGAAATTTGATAAAAATTAATATGAAGGATTGGTACAGCGTCCTTTAATGATGGTGAAAAAATCAGACGAAAATTTGTGAGCGCTCGTGCTAAATGAGACAGTTGGCAAGAACTACTCCCTGACCAGTAAGTAAATTAAAATGGAAAAAAAAATTATTAAAAAAAGGGGGGAGGTCCTTATACTCGAGTGGCTGAATTTATGGAGTGTCCGAAGAGTGAGGTGTTGGAACAGTGCATAGGGTGTAGGAGCATAGGGGTATTCGTGCAATGTTGTGTTGGAAAGCGTGGTCTTCCCGTGGGTGCATTGCCGAAAACTGGAAAATAGCCAAACGTCTCACAACATCTTTTTTTAAGGGATATTTCGCCTTATTCGTGTGAAACTATTTCTCAACCTTCAGTAACTTCCAGAGCCTTGACTTGCTCTTCTCCTGATACTCTGAGATCATGGTCCGGGGACAAGATAGAGCCAAGACTTTCAATCAATGCTTCTTTCAATGACAGACTGCGATCTGATCCCGCCATTTTGAAGAAAGGTGTAAAGCTAAATTTTGGCGGCATATTATTTTCGTATTTAATCGAAAATAAAATGAATTCGTTAAATATCTGAAATAGATCTATATACAATTATAGAATATTATGTGTACTTTTAATTAATTGTAATTTTATTCAGCAGACATTTTGTGTTACTGGCCAATAATACAACCCCCCAATCAATCAATCAATCAATCAATCATATAAACAAATACAACAATGCAGAATGTCAATAAACAACTTGGAAATGGGTCTATAATACACAGATGTTCCTATTACAAACATATACTGGTAATTAACAAGGTTCAAACATATTCAACCGTGCTTCGATCCCGGTTAAGATGTTCTTTAACCATTTAACCGCATGGTTAAAACCACACCGTAAAAAACACTCAACCATAAAAAAATGTTTAAAACCAGGTTAATGGTTAAGAATTAAAAAACAGGCCTTAAAAATAAGCGTTAGAGAAAACCGAAGGGGCTATCAAGAATGTACAATCCAGAGACACAATCGTGATTGAACCACAGGGTCTTACTTCAGGTACAATTAGGTACGGTACGTGGTGTCGCTGTAGTTTGAACATATTCAGTCTACCAAACTTGTATTTTTTTCATGGAACCATATAAATCCTTGATGGAACGAGGGATCAAATGGACCAAAAGTGCGAAATTGCAGACATTTGGAGTTATTCACAAAAAATAAATGTTTCATCTAATTTGTATTTAATTAAACGAAAAAAAAAGAAGATTGTGACAATGGCGTCATGTAGCAGTTCAGTGGATTTCTTCTACCAATTAGAGTTTTCAAATAAAACTTGAGTTATCTCCGTTTGTACTTTGCCCGGGTTCTCCACCATGTAATGATGAAGCAGGACACAACGCGTACCCTGCAACACTCATTACATGGTGGAGAACCCGGGCAAAGTACAAACGGAGATAACTCTTACACAAACTTACGAGACCATACAAACAACTACATATACAAAACAAGAAAAACTGAAAGACTTTAAAAAAAAATGTCGATTTGCAGCGGTCGTATTGATACAATGATCATCATGCAGTGTGCCCGGTGTAATCCTTTATTTTAATTAGATTTTATCATTATTATATTGCTTTAAATATGATTTTGAAGTTTTCAGAAGGGTAATCCAATATTGCCGGTAATACAGGATCCGGATATAAATGATAAAATGACCGGACTACGACGTAAATTAATATTTTTTTAAAAACGATGGCGTTGAGGGTTAGGGAGAAGCTTAGTAGTAATGATAAACTAATCATTAATAGTCCAGACTCTACAATACTATTTACCGACACTGGATTGTGGTCGAGTACATCAATAATGTACTATTTATTACATAATCCATTATTTATTACTTATTATCGACTTATGTAGTTGACAATGAATAATTTGAAGTGAATTGATATATACCATGATTCCTCCTATAAGTCTCTGTGTTCTTGTATTGATTTCACTTGTTTAAAACAAATTAACAAAGGTAAACTTTGCAAATTACTGATAAAAAAAAAATCTGCTATTTGAATAATGCAACGGTTTCTATACATGATTGTCACCAAATTGTCAACCAGCCATAAGAGCGAATAAAATCGAGATAAAAGTTGAATAAATTATTAATGTCAATTCTATTTCCTAGATCATCATGACAAGAACATCAATTGAGCACGATATTCGTCTGGCAAAATCAAATTGTAAACAGTTTCAGATGGAGTTTTGTTATTATTCGATTTAAATTCTACGAGCAAACTCTGTATTTCCTTTGCAATCTAATGAATCGGATCTGAAAAGTTAATGAACTTGTGTCAAGTTTTGGGTTTTTGGTTTAATTACGAAAGTTTTATACTGCCAAAGTAGATAAATTGAAGGATTTGGTATAGATTGACAATGCATAAAACATTCAAATGACATGCACTGACTCTTAAAAAGATGCCGTGTTTTGGATTTACAAACAAATACACTGCAACAAATGTTTTTTTTACTGCGTAAAAGATAAAAAAAAACATGTGAAAATATTTCATAACTATTGGGATTTTTTTTTTTATGAAAAACAATATCTGATTTTGTTAGTTATGGAAAATTATCCAATTTCTTGCAGAAAATTGAAAAGACAGTCACGCATCAAAAGTCCGGATTCTGCTAAATCGTTTTTCGACCCGCGCACCATTGCTACTGCTGTAAATGAGTGTAATTTGGAAGGCTGCAATGGACTTCACTGCTCATGCCATCCAAGAAGAAGTAAGTATACATATTTTTCTTGTTCACAAAAATCCGTTTTATTGGGTATTGTTTTGATCTCTCTGAACGAATTGTAACAAATCCTCAGTTTACATAAATACATCGATCTTATTTATATCAAATAACGATTTATGTCCCATTGTTCTCTTTAGCAACAAACAATTTTACGAAGTATATGCTTGATAGATATTTTATGAGATAAAACAGTATATTCTGATTTCTGTGAAGATGATATTGTTATTATTAACAATATTATTAACAATGTATTTATTTGTGGAGATACTCGGATGTATAACCACTTTGTGTGTGTAATGAAGCGAAATTGACACGTTCAACGACAAAATGATGTACCCTAAGTTACTACACCAGGCTTAAGCTAGTGACCAACAGCTGGCGACCACTAAGATAGCGACCAATAAGGCGATATGCCCCCCCCCCCCCAAATAAAAACAAAAACAAAAACAAAACAAACAAAACAAAACAAAAAATGATAAGAGTAAAATGTACTTTTAAATATTTCTAGCGACCAATTTCAAATATACTACTGTAAAGTCATATTCAAGACATTGAATCAACATCTGGGCATACAAGAAATAAGTCTGGAGCCCCCACCCCACCCCCACAATACCAAAATTGATATTTGACACCCTACTGTGGACTTGAGGCACTTAGGCGAATAAAAAATCCGGGCAATACCTTTCAATAAACATTAAATATTTCTTTTCTTTTCTGGGGTAAATAACGAAGAAAACCGCATCGGTTAGTGTGCTCGCCTTCAGTGCGATAGAACGTGGGTTCGAGCCCCGATCGGGTTAAACTAAAGACTATTAAATTTGTATTTGTTGCTTCTACGCTAAGCACGTAGCATTAAGGAGAAAGAGCAAAGACTGGTTTGCTAATGTGTCCGGGCGACTTGTCTATCCACGGACTGTTGTTTCAGTGAGCTAGTACTATCAAAATACATCTAAGTGTGTTGGTCTAGTACGAAGCGGACCTCATCATCATCTCATTGAAAATTAACTTGATATAGCTGAAAAATTGCTGAGTTGGTGTTAAACAACAATCACCCACTCACTCACTCACTCACTCACTCACTCGCCAAATAACGAAGACACACATATTTTTGGGATGGCGAGCGTAGAAAATAAACACATATTAAACAAATAATTTACTTTCATGTAAACCGGTAACTAATTTAGATTTGACAGCTGCTTTGTCAAACAAGTTCTAATAGGAATGTTGCACAAAATGACATTACTGTACACCTATATTACTCGAATTGAACATGAGGCATGACACACGGGATCACACATTTTAGGTTAATATATATAATTGATCATATGTTAATACAAACTACATGACATTCTTGAATGTTTTTATTTATACTATATTTTCTGCGAATATCAAGCAAACTTAAAAATTTAATAAAAATTGCGCAGACAAAAGCTCGAACAATCACTTGGAAATTTGTCTATCGTGTCGAGTACATCTTTCACCTATCATTAATAAATGATGTGTGTGAATATTCACCATTACGAAATACAATGTCTTTCTATATAGAAATAAATAATAATTTAAGTAGCATGAAGTTCAATTACCTCATCAGGATTTTAAATCGTCTATATTCAGCTCCCAGAGAATCAAATGGTCAGTTTCTATCTAAAATGGTGACATATATTTTTTATTTTTGTTATTTAATTGTTGCAAAATGATAACGCGGACCAGAATCCTAACCCCTCCTAAAATTTGTCAGAAATCAGAAACAAAGTTTCATTAGCGTGACCCAGTCTTTTGTTTTGTTTAAGAATGGTTGTTAACATCTGTGCTTGCTGTAAAAACTCATATACCAGAATACTTATATTGTTCTCTTGCACAAGTCAAGTTTCAATTGAATAATGGATGAGGTATAATGGAATATTACATAATTCTACAGTCAGTAATTACAATTATTTGTACATATCACGGCAAGAACACCAGATATGATTGACGTTTACAATGACAAATTGACATATCACGTTTACAATGATAAATGGATTGAATCTATTGCACTATTTGGTTTCTGTTTATCGATTTAGAATTTGAGCGGTGCACTTTATTAAAATCCATCTAGTTTTTCATAATGTTAAATATGGAAGCATTACGTGTTATGCTGTAGATTTGCCAGACTGTACATACTAAGATGAATTATTTTTATACGTTATTTCTTTAAAGGATATTCACAAAATGAGTGTTAGAACTTTTGGATTGCTATATTTAGAATGTAGCAAATATTCCAATGTTTGCTTGTTTGATGTTTGATGATGTTTTAGTGCCACATTCAACAATATTTCAGCAATATCGTGGCGGTCAGTTTTATTGGTGGAGGAAACCGGAGGACCCGGAGAAAACCACCGACCTGTCGCAAGTCACTGACAAACTTTATCACATAATGTTGTACACATCGCCCTGATCGAGATTCGAACTCACAACATCAGTTGTGATAGCCACTGATTGCATAGGTAGTTGTAAATCCAACTGCCATACGACCACGGCCACGACGACCCCTATATTCCAATGTTAAATTATGATTGAATAATTTCTCCGAAATGCAAAAACAAATAAACAAACAATAACTCATACATTATAACTGTCCAGAACAGCATTCATGATTGTTTCTATTATTATGTCATTTGTGAGCGAGTGATTATTGTTTAACACCAATGGAGCAATTATTGAGCTAGATCATGGCAATTATTGAGCTAGATCATGGCAATTATTGAGCTAGATCATGGCAATTATCGAGCTAGATCATGGCAATTATTGAGCTAGATCATGGCAATTATTGAGCTAGATCATGGCAATTATTGAGCTAGATCATGGCAATTATCGAGCTAGATCATGGCAATTATTGAGCTAGATCATGGTAATTATTGAGCTAGATCATGGCAATTATTGAGCTAGATCATGGCAATTATTGAGCTAGATCATGGCAATTATTGAGCTAGATCATGGCAATTATTGAGCTAGATCATGGCAATTATTGAGCTAGATCATGGCAATTATTGAGCTAGATCATGGCAAGAACAAGGTACTTTTCGATGAAATGATGGTGATGTCCTCTTTGTACTAGACCAGCACACAGAATTGTATTTTTATAGTGGTAGCTCACGAGACAACAATCTGTATATAGCATCTGTTGCTCCATTCGGAGATATCCCGATTCCGAACCAGCCATTCTTTGCATTTACTCCTTAATGATGTGTGCCTGGTGGATAAGCAACAAATAACAAATTTTAACGTCTTCAATTTGGTTGGATCCTATTGGGGTTCTAATCCGTGATCTACCGCATTCGAGACAATCACATTACGCGATCCATTACACCATCAATGCTGTTACGTCATTTGTATCTTTTAAGAAGCACGAACTGCTCTTACTCTTCGCGAGCGCCTGAGTTTACTATCGGTTTTTTGGTGGGGTCCGTGTTGCTCATCTTTTTAGTTTCTCTGCGTTGTCCTATTATGTGTCTTTACGTTCTGAGTTACGTCTTGTGAGGTCCGTTACTATTTCCGCGCATAAAAATAATATTCGGTTCGTTTTTGCCGTTGTGTCTTATTTACGTTTTTTGTGTTTGTTTGCGTCTATGTTGCCAGTTTCTCTGGATTGTCTATTTGTGAGCGCCCCTTCGGTAGTCTCTAACGTTTATTTATAAGCTAGTATATAATTTGCATTCTCTTTTCGCTGAGATAATTCTAATCACAAAGACGTTATACAAACAAAAGTAATAGTACTGGACTGGGTTGCACAATTCTCAGTTAAATTAAGTCTCAATCAAACCTTAAGTGTACATTAAATAAATGTACATTTCAATTAAATTTAAGTGTCAATTATCAAGGACAGCTGCAATACCACAATATATCAAGTTGTTTCCAAGTAAAGATATCAGGTAACAATGACAAGATGCTAAATCATTTTACCAGGAACCCAGTAGTAGTGGTATCCGTTGTATAGATGTTAGCATTATATCTATTTATTGATCAGCATGCACAAAGATTATACTACAAAATACTGGAAGGATCATTCGAGTTTGAGTTTCGAAATTCATTATATAAAACAACCAATCAGTAGACCGCTTCGAAGTTATGGATTCTTTTTTATTATGGTCAATGAAATATTTTTTTTTTTTTTTTTTTTTTTTTTACAGGGTCCGGGTGGTTCAATAAGTTAGGTAGTTGGATTACCTAACAACTCATTCAAGCCTATCACCAATACGGTGTGGGTTCGCACCCAGCTTTGTAAATTACAAAAAAGGGTGCACTCGACTCGCAGCCGCAAGTGATAAAGTTGATCAGTTGCTTGCCCATGGTGGGTGGTTCTCTCCGGCTTCTTCCACCACTAAAATTGGTCACCATGATATAGCTGAAATATTGCTGAAAGTGGGGCTAAAACACCAAAAATAATATAAAAATAAAAAAAAAATCAAGAAGAAAGAAAAATGAAATAAACAAGCAAAATCCCTTTCTTTACATGAAATAAACGGAAGTGAAAACTGAAGTACACATTAAGCAATCAGTTACAGAAGAAATTAATAAAACACTGAATAATGTGACAAGAATGTACAGGGCTGTCTTAACAGTATTATAGGCACCGGACAAAGCACCCTACCTTCACAACCACTCACAGGAATAACAATGAAAATGGTCGATAAAATTAAACATATATTTATTGTATTGGTATTTCCAACAAAATCAGAGTTTGAACATTAAAAAACATGCCATACACAATCATACATAGATTAGCATGATACCCCTATGCCCATGTCCCCCCGAGCAACTACCCAGCGCGCCCATGCCATAAGACGGCACTGAGAATGTGACATTCACGTTGTGTTCATCATGATAGTAAATTCAAAGTACGTAAGGTTGATCATATTTGATAAGAGTAGCCTCCCTTTAGTTAAGTTAAAATTGTCTCTCCTCTATAATTGTTTTGGCTACTCATGTAGTAATTTGTTCAACGGCTTGTAATTGCTCAGAAGTTACATCATTTTGTTATCTTTCATCTCTTGGTTAATTAGAATATTGCAGTTCTAATCTCGAATCACTGACTTCGAATCTTTTAAAATCTCGAACGATCCTCCTGGAATTTCATATTGTACAAATGTCGGGGAAAACAAATCTCACAAAAATAATTTCCATATCATTTGAAATGAATCACAACATACAGTCAAACCTGTATATAAAGGCCACTCAAGGGAACCTAAAATGTGCACTGGGGCCCCTACCTACACAACCACTCACAGGAATAACAATGAAAATGGTCGATTACATTTGGTATTTCCAACAAAATCAGAGTTTAAACATTAAAAACATGCCATAACAACCATACGTAGATTAGCTCATGGCCTCCCAGGCAACAATCCAGCGTGCCCATGTCATTAGACGGCACTGAGAATGTGACATTCACGTTGTGTTCATCATGATAGTAAATTCAAAGTACGTAAGGTTGATCAGATTTTATTCAGAGTAGCCTCCCTTTAGTTAAGTTAAAATTGTCCATGATTGTTTTAGCTACTCACGTAGTAATTTGTTAAGCGGTTTGTAATTGCTCAGAAGTTACATCATTTTGTTTTGTTTCATCTCGTTGGTTATTAAGAATTTTGAATTTCTAATCTTGAATCACTGACTTCAGAGTATTGAAATTCGAATCTTAAATCTCGAATGATCCTCCTGGAATGTCGTATTATACAAATGTCGCGGAAAACAAATCTCACAAAATTATATACATGTCATTTGAAATGAATTACAACATACAGTCAAATCTGTATATAAAGGCCACTCAAGGGAACCTGAAAATGTGGCCTTTATGAACAGTTGCCCTTTATATACAGGTTGAGAAAAAGAGACTACCCTTTATAGACAGTGATTTGTTATATAGAGCAGGGGCGGATTCAGGGGGGGGGGGGGGGGGGGGGGCGCACCCGGCGAAATGCCCCAACATTTTTCGCGCCTGCCTCCGCTCGGCGCAATTTTTTTAAGTACGCCCCCCCCCCCCTAACTTGAAATCCTGGATCCGCCCCTGTAGAGGTACCCATTAAGGCAGGTTTAATTGTATTTTGATTTCTTTCAGTCAATGTCCGGGTCATTATGTCTTTTGTGCTTTTCATGTGTACATTGGTCTGCTTTATTATATTTGCTGTAATATTAATGGATATCGCTATTCTAATGATTGTAGCGTTATCGTACATCAAAATATCGAATATCACAAACATAACGTAAATGAATTTGAAACAATTCAGTGGGGATTTCATTTTTAAAATCGTTTTAAGCTTATGTATTGAACATGATAAAGCTAAATTATTAAAATATTATTGAGAATTGCGGCTTAGATAGTACGGAAATTTATTTACTGTATTATATAAAATTCTAATATGACGCCCTTCTTTCTCTTTGCAAGCAAACGAGCGATTTATTTAGATGGCAAAATCTCATTAGCACATGCGCGGTGCACACATTTAAGCCAGGTGATAAAATCACAAAATAAAATTATTTACACGGTTGTTAAGGTGGTACCATACACTACAGGGAGATAACTCTTTAAAATCAGTTGAACGTTTTGATCATATGATGTTTGTATGCAGATTTCAAGCATCTCGGTGATCAAAACCACAGAGAGAAAAGCTGCTATGTGGCTAGTGAATTTATAGTACTGAGTCTGTTGGTTGGAATTTGTTAAAATTTTGATATTTATTACAGTGGATATATTCAAACATACTGCAAAAAAAAAAAAAAAAATTAAACGAGCAGATCAAATTTTACCTGAAGTGTATGATACCACCTCAACGTTTTAAATATCCGTATTCACTGAAAATAATCAACATATCCAAAATTAATAAATATGTGATGTGCAATTAAAACGTGCACACACAATATTATTATTACGGATACTTTCACCAATAGACTGACTTTCCAGTCGTAAAAGCACATGGTGATGAGTTATTGTATGCACGAATTTGGCAGTATAAATTCTGTGCAAACGTCAATATAAATTATCGTCTTTCAATCAAAGTATACTACCTTATTTGTACTACTAGTATTATACATATCAGAATCGAAATAATTTATGGAAGCCATACTGTGCTGTGAGTTTTTACATGGGTTGGCGGATATTAGTATTTCACCCCGAGCGGGAACTGTAGCTTACATAGTAGGGAAATTTATTTACTGTATTATATAAAAATATATTCCACACGCCTATTAGTGATTTTACTATCGCAAATTCAGGCTTTGAATATTTGTGCCTGGAAAATCATAGATTGACTTCATTAAATGTTCGAACATTTACAGGAACATCCTTGTGAACACTCTAGAATCAACGTCCTTCAATGGATTTTAACCAAACCTGGTACATACTTAGTCCTTAGGTGTGTCTGGAACCCTATTGATTTTCAAGGTCATAGGTCAAAGGTCAAGGTCACAGGGTCTAATTTTTACCCTGTAACATCCTTGTGAACACTCTAGAATCAACATCCTTCAATGGATTTTTACCAAACTTGGTACATCCTGAAGAGAATCTGGAACCCTATTGATTTTCAAGGTCAAAGGTAACATTTGTAGGCGAGGGGATACGCCAGGCTTTGCGTTGCCCTTGTTTACATTATATTTTGGTAGGATTTATTACACCCTTACAACATATTAGACCCGTCTATATGTAGAACAATCAAACAAACTTCAGTAAAATAATAATTTATCAAAATTTAAATTGTGTTGCTGGTTGCTAGTAGATATTTTTGTCCATAGATTAATTGATTGATTGATTGGTGTTTAACGCCAACTTTAGCTGTATTTTAGCTATACCGTGGCGTTCCTGTTCATAGAATTCATGAAACAAGTGACATTTAAACAATAATTGGTAATTGTCCAAGGTTTTGTGGTAATGGTACGGTTGTATTTATATATACGAGTAATGAAGATAATAGTATCATGATAAATGAGACAATGTCAAGACTGTTTTTTTTTATTACTATCTAATACAGAACTCATCCTATCTTAATCAATGATGGTGATGAAAGCGAAAGAAGTGTCATAAAATCACAGATTTCTAAATCAGTTCCCATGAGGTGTTTCTGCAATAACCTTCATCAAGGACACTCAAACCCAAAAGATAGGAAAGCCAAATAATTGAAAATCTTTGGTTGCGAAAAAAAAGAAGAAAAAATAATAAAGAAACAAACAAAAAAAGAAAGAAAAAAGAGGCATAAACAGGATAGCTAAAATTGGATATGGTTACCTATGCCAGAGGAAGATTAACCTTAGATATACAGGATAGCTAAAATTGGATATGGTTACCTATGTCCGAGGAAGATTAACCTTAGATAAACAGGATAGCTAAAATTGGATATGGTTACCTATGTCCGAGGAAGATTAACCTTAGATAAACAGGATAGCTAAAATTGGATATGGTTACCTATGCCCGAGGAAGATTAACCTTAGATAAACAGGATAGCTAAAATTGGATATGGTTACCTATGTCCGAGGAAGATTAACCTTAGATAAACAGGATTGCTAAAATTGGATATGGTTACCTATGCCCGAAGAAGATTAACCTTAGATAAACAGGATAGCTAAAATTGGATATGGTTACCTATGTCCGAGGAAGATTAACCTTAGATATACAGGATAGCTAAAATTGGATATGGTTACCTATGCCCGAGGAAGATTAACCTTAGATAAACAGGATAGCTAAAATTGGATATGGTTACCTATGTCTGAGGAAGATGAACCTTAGATTTAATAATATTTACATAATTTAGGTATTGTAGCGATACATATACCATATAGACCATGTCAGTGCTACAACAATGACTACTGGCGGATGACACGTTCGGGAACTAACAGTCGGAGTCCTGCAGCAGAGATATCGACCCAGTGATAGCAATATAATATAGCTGCTTAGCGCGCGTTTCTGGAATAACTGTCACCAACTATGCTCAAAGTATAAAAATAGGAAAGTCAAAATAACTAAAAAAAAAAAAAAAAAAATAATTGAAGTCGTCTCTTTTGTCATAGAGTCTGGTAAAAAGTTGACAGTTGGTGTCAAATTTGAGATAAATGTGTAGAATGTTATCTCAGATTATTTGGGAGTATATTAAGGGAAACTAGTTTGCAAAGTTTGGATCATTAATTGACAGAATATCATAAATATACATGAAAGTGAGATTAAGGTCTTCAGCATAAAATCTGCCTCATAGGAGTAAAGAACAAAAAATCGAAAAGGATAGGGGCACAGTTTGTTTCCGTGAGGATGTCGATGATTTGTTGAACAATTTACCCACCGAACTCGACAAATACGTTATCAATAAGGAAATCCAGTATACTGGTAACTTTCTTTTCTTTGTATCACTTTCAACTATAAAATTCTAACGTTGTTTACCATTATCTAAAGTAAAATGTTAATGATCTCTTTTAAAGGTTTTTATATCATTTTTTATGAGGAATGGTGGTGTAGAAAAAAGTCAAATGAAATAATAAGCAAAAAACGAGAATTAAAATTATCCAGAAAATCTTTAGAGTTTATCAGTATCCACATTTGATTAATGGTACAAGGTGTCTAGACTTTATCATCGTATGATTATAGTCGGTGTTTGACTGTAGACAAATATTTTGTCATAGTTTTAGACAGTTCTTTTGTTAAGCAACAAGAAGAAACTAATCAGACCATGTGTGTGTTATACATTACTTAAATGCAATGTGCTTAGTTTATAAAGGACTTCAAAGAATGTACACATGGACTGCATACCCAATTTTAAAAGTAAAAGGTTTTAATTTATTTAAATATTGATGGTGATAATTATTAATATTTTCTTAGATTTTAATAATATATAAACCTTATTGTTCTTATGGTACAATATTTTTTTATTTTTTTTAAATCATTATTATTTTTAATTTAAATTGCGTTGTTATACTTATTGGTGATGGATTGAACGTGATAGGAAATTATGTGTAAAACTAAAGCTATATGTACATTCCTGGATTATGGTGACTGTTCCGGTGGTTTTGGGATATTTCCTCATATTTCGAGGTGTGCCTTGATTGGCAGAATCACATATACAGATACAGATACAGATTACTAATACGACATTATGTTGCATCCTATGGAATTTTCCTGTAAAATAATAATTTCCTTTTCATGTCAAGGATAAAAGTAAGATTATTAATTGACAAAGACAGATGGTAAAGTACTTAATATACAGTAAAGGGAGATTATTTCTAACGATTGTAACAAGTGTAAACCTTTTCCATATTTTACAATCATTTCAGCCATTAATACAGCCAAATAAACCGCCATTTCATTACCATGTAGGTGTTGTATAGCTGTCAGTCCATTAATCTGTCTTGGTCTATTAATCTTAGAGTGATTCATCCTTTAAGGAAGCATCAGTCTTTGGACATCGTTATTTTCTAGAGAAATGAAACAGACAAATTGATTCTGTTTTATTAATGTGTTCCAAGAAACTGTTATTACTCGATACGACAGAAGCAGCAAATGACAAATCAGATACAAGCAAAGCCAATAAATTAACACATGCTTTGTGCCTGTTGCAAGCCAGGGCCTGGATTTCTGATTCTACATGTAATGGTCATTTTAGTGTTCAACGGTTTAAGGTGTTTACTATCACTGTTTAAACTTTCTTTTCATGATTCTAAAGGTGCTTAATGCTAGGTATGTGTTTTAAAGAATCGACATCTAAAAATAATTTCTTCAACAAAAGTTAGATATTGCGGTATAAGGAAGTATGTATGTTCATGACTTATCATCGGATTTGGAACTAGAGTAACACGACAGGTGCCACTAGTGGAGAAGGATGGGGTTACCCTTCTGGTGGACAGGAGTTCACCCCCGCTTGTTAGTGGGATTCGTGTGGCTCGAACTTTAGTTTTTATGTGTAGTGCTTTGTAGATCGTTTTTTGTATTTTTTTCTTTTGGTCATTGTAGTGTCTGTCCTTCCATTTACGGCTTCAGATTACCCCTTTGATATCTTCATTCTTTTCTAGTATATCATCCCACGTCTGTCATTAATACATAATAACGGTACATTCATGTATATACATACCACTATCCCTTTCTCGATGTGAATTTAAAACGCACGTTTTCGACACAAGAGACGAATTTTCGCCCTCTATCGTAAATTTTCCTATTTTGGATGGCGAAATTCCGTTGTCTCATCCTGTAGTGTTTACGTTTCACTGTCGCTCTTGCCTGTAGTTGTAATAATGTTTTGGCTTTTAATGCCCATAATAATTTGATAACAGACACAATTCCACAACAAGGATGCTGTATTGAAAACATTCACTAAATGTTATTACTTATTAAGATCTTGAATATAAATACAATTCTGCATGCATCTTCGGTTTTTGGCGATCTAAGATCTAAGATAAAAGTTCAAACCTAAAACATCTAAACTGATGAACATCTTATTAAATCATTTGAGGAGAGGGAAGTTTGAAGATACCAAAGGGAGGTAATCAGAATCCGTAAATCGAAAAAGAACAGACAACACAATGGCCAAAAGAAAAAGTACAAAAGGACGAACAACGATCAACAAAACATTACACATAAAACGTAAGATCGAGTAACACGAACCCCACTAAAAACCGGGGATGAACTCAGGTGCTCCGGAAGGGTAAGCAATAGGTGCAATTTCTACTACCAACTGTTGAATTTTTGTCATAACAAATGCATTGTATGAACGACTAGTATATTCAAAGTGAAATATCAAAGCGAAAGGTTAAATAGAACAAAAGATCCAAACAAACATCAGTTTTATGACAGGACTATAACAGTTAATGGAATCGTAGCCCTCCTATCGTTGTTACTAGACATATAGTAGCTTAACAGATTAATTGAATATTCTCGTCAACCCCAAAAAGGGGAAGAAAAACAAACATACATATCCTCACGGAAATGACAACATAAACATGGACAGCACAACAGCATGTAGGATAAATGTATTATAGTAGTTATGCATATGTATATGTGTGTTAGGCTTATCGATTTGGCTCATGCTTCTATGATTTTCTATTGGATGTTGGAACGGTTTTGATTGTGGTATTTTTTTTTCTTTCTTACTAGTTTCTTGCTAACCCACAAAATATATTGGTTGTAGACCATCAAGTCTAACGATAATATGCAAACATGATGATGATTGATTTAATGTCAGTTAGTTATAAACAAACGAAATTAATAGTCTTTTTGAGAGAGTAGATATAACAAATGTTTCAATGGAATTTAATTTGTGTATATAACTACGATAAGGAACCTCAAATACTTAGTTGCAAAATAGACCTCCTACTAGTTCAGAAAACAAATTATTTATTTTCTTAGCAAACATTCTTTCAATGATTTGATTACCGTTAATATAATATTGCCTATACAAATAAGATGTTACAAAGATGTAATAAATATTTAGAAGTGTCATCCTCGATCTTTACTGCGTTTTAAACAACACCACCAACGACACAAAGATAAGAAATACTCGAATGATAAATATTCTGCAATATGAATTATTTTAGTATACAGAATGTTTATTGCTGTAATAAAATTTACCAACTGTTTTCAATAGTGATAGATACGATAGCATTTATGAAAATGATTTTCGTATTCACAAGACTGTGTGAACATTACTACAAATACGGACAAAACGAACTAGTCCTGAAATATATGAATTATAGGATTTAGCTAAATGGATGTCACCGTCCAAGAAAGAAATACCACCTCTCTTGCTTGTAAAACACCATTATTTACATTCATACTGACCGATACAACATGTCTGAATCTTATAAATTGACATGAGTGAATGTTATTGTTAATACTTTTAGCACACATGACCAAAGGAGTCATGTGAGTTATTTAATATTAGCACACATGACCAAAGACAAAGTAGTCATGTGAGTTATTAGCACACGTGACCAAAGGAGTCATATAACTTATTAGCACACATGACCAAAGTAGTCATGTGAGCTATTAGCACACATGACCAAAGGAGTCATGTGAGTTATTAGCACACGTGACAAAAGGAGTCGTATGAGTTATTAGCACACGTGACCAAATGAGTCATATGAGTTATTAGCACATGTGACCAAATGAGTCATGTGAGTTATTAGCACACGTGACCAAAGGAGTCATGTGAGTTATTAGCACACGTGACCAAATGAGTCATGTGAGTTATTTGCACATTTGCGTCCGTCGTCATCTACGGGTATGTATCGTTGTTGTTGGTAAACCATTTCGCATTTCTTCTTTTCTGAAACCATTGAATCATATTAATGCAAAAATGACAGGAGTGTTCCATAGATGGCACTCAACAACAAGTTTTTTGCTTCCACTGAATACCCAAGATGGACACCAGACCTAATAATGTGATACATTTTGCCGAAATTGCAAAAACTTTCTTTTTAACTACTCTCTGTATTTAGATATTTTTTTTAATACTGTTGCCGTTCTTACCGTTCGCACTACATGAATCTGGTATCAGAAAGCGTCATTAGTTTCATGCATAAACAACCAACAGTTTATTAGACCCATTTATTAGTACTCAAAATGATACGATTGCAAGATAAAAATGTATAATATGTTAGTTGTAGAAAATTACTATAGAAGTAGGGAATACTAAAACTTCTTATTAGACAGACGGCCATGGAGAATCGTATTTGTTTTCGCATTTAGTACAAGATAGATGACGCCATTGGTAATGAACTGATATTAATGTCAACATTATTGATATATACTTCGTTTTCAATTGTAACAGTGTGGGAAACAGACAGCATGTCTATAATACATACAACATACATCATCGTCTCTAACAAGTGCAATCAATGCAATTAACGCAATGTAACAATTCGTTTGTTAAAAGAGTAATGCTACTGTCATACCGATAAAAATGTAACAAATGAAATTTCACCCAGAAAGAATATTTTTATTTTGTATATACTTCCGAATAACTGCTATATCCGTAATAGCTAAACATGTTTCCAGATATATATAGTACAGGTACACAACAGAGGATTCCTTTCATTTTATAGATATTATGAAAAGAAATTTAAAAAAATGATGGTCATCAATTTCACCAATATCAACAAACTAACAATCACCTCTCGTCTTAACTGAACTCACTGAACAAAAAAAACAACACCAAATGTGGCGTTGAAAATCCAGGTTCTGGCTTGGGACAGACTCAAAAATGAGGCGGGGTTAAACCGGCTAAAGCGGTCCCAAACCTCCACCCTTGATAAGTGGATCACGATGGCAATACGTATGAAAACATCTGCACATATTTGCTTCTACTCAAAAAGACCACATACTATCACAGAGATGACAACATAAAACATGGTCAGTACAATAGCAGGGTCAATGAATGCTCGTTGTTAACTGACTACTAGCTAGGAAGGTAGAATATGCTGGTTAAAGACCATTACTCTTCATTTCTTCACAACGTTTTTGGTAATGGTGATTTGACAAAACGATCAATGGAATTAAGTAAATATCATAATAAAATATCCTTCTATTAGGAAATTAACTCCATTAGCTTGATCGATACGTTACAATTACAATAACATAGCGGAAATGACACGTTCAACTTGATATCATGACCAATAAAGTGTGATTAGAAAGCCATTCAAAACGTATACATTGCTTGTCTTGTCCTATATTGAATCTGAACTACAAAAAGCACAAAACGGGCGTGTTGTTCCTTGCATAATTGATTGATTCATTGCAGTCAGCCAATTGTCATGAATATGTAGTGCGTTTGGTTCCTTTATAATACCATAAAACACATTCATTTGTTCTGAATATATGCTTCATCATGGAAGCCAGTTAGCACAACATGACATTGTGCAGTACAACATGACATTGTTTCATTGTTTCCCAAACATTTGAGATGTCGAAAGGTGAAGCCAAGTTCTGTGTTATTTTCGAAGAAATATTCGTTTTGTAGGATGGTCGTCTACAAAATTTGTTTTTCGTTCCAATCGGAAATCCAAGATTACAGCTTAAAAATATAACCTAAGGAAGACATGTTTTAAAAGACTATTCTGAAACCACAAAAGCAATTAAAACCAAACTATGCAAGAATGTTCCATGTATGGCCTTTTTCAAAGTCTATGATTTTCGTTCTGATAGATAATCCAATAGATAATTCAACATTAGACCCTATGTGAAAAATGCTTTAAAAAGCTTCTTCGAAAATAGCAACATCATTTAGAACCAACATATGTAGGAATGTGGTTTTAAAGCCTTAATTGTAGAGTTCCTATAACGAACTAAATTTATAAATTACAGGGCCGTAATCTTGTATCATTGATATCTGTTATCGTTGTCAAGTTTTCATCTGCTTTAATTAAATAAACCAATTTTCCGATGCAACCAGCATAAATTTAATCACCATATTTGTTCTGTAGGAATAGAAATTGAATTACATTGTGCATGAACCGTATTTTCATTTCTGTTTACGGAAGTAGTAATTCGTTGGAAAACACCATTGTGCAGACAAGAAGAAGTAATTCTCAGAGTTACAATATTTGGTAGACAGGGAATAGGAATTCACTGGGATATAACTGAAATATTGCGAAGACAGGAAATAATACGCGTAATAATATAAACAACTGTTGTAGTACACTTGATCTTCTCACACATGTATACTAAACTATTTTTTTTTTTTTTTTTTAATTTTCATTTTTTACAGACACTACAGACAATACTGAACAATTACACAACAAGACAAAATATACTGGCAAATTATAAAATAACCTTATAAAAAAGACTAAAGGAGATATGTATAAATAATATACTAAACTATTGTATAAATCTGATCGGCGTAATAACATATGTATTAAACAATTGTATAGACTGTATAGCTGTATAAGCTCCATCGTGTGATTAACTTACATAAGTTGTAAAAGAGTAATTTCCTTAACAGGATCGGCGGTGTAATGGTTAGCGCACTCGCCTAGGGTCGTAGATCATCGATCGGATAAAAAGAAAGACTAACAATTGATATTTGCTGCTTCTCCAATAAGCATGCAGCATTAAGGAATAAGGACTAGACTGTTTGATTCGGAATCAGGATAATGTGTCCGAGTGGGGTGACATGTGTATACACTTGGACTGTTGTTTCAGTAGGCGAGCAATGTAAAAATCCAACAAACCGTGTTGGTCTAGTACAAAGCTGATATCGTCATCATCCCATCGAAATGCAACTTGTTCTCTCAAAGATGAAACAAATTGCCCATTTGGCATTAAACAACAATCACGCACAATAACATGTATCTTACAGTTGTATGCGCCTTATCTTCTTAATAACATGTATCTTAAACAGTTGTATGGGCCTTATCTTCTTAATAACATGTATTTAAAACAGTTGTATGTGCCTTATCTTCTTAATCACATGTATCTTAAACAGTTGTATGCGCCTTGTCTTCTTAATAGCATGTATCTTAAACAGTTGTATGTGCCTTATCTTCTTAATAACATGTATCTTAAACAGTTGTATGTGCCTTATCTTCTTAATAACATGTATCTTAGACAGTTGTATGTGCCTTATCTTCTTAATAACATGTATCTTAAACAGTTGTATGCGCCTTATCTTCTTAATAACATGTATCTTAAACAGTTGTATGCGCCTTATCTTCTTAATAACATGTATCTTAAACAGTTGTATGTGCCTTATCTTCTTAATAACATGTATCTTAAACAGTTGTATGTGCCTTATCTTCTTAATAACATGTATCTTAAACAGTTATATGTGCCTTATCTTCTTAATAACATGTATCTTAAACAGTTGTATGTGCCTTATCTTCTTAATAACATGTATCTTAAACAGTTGTATGTGCCTTATCTTCTTAATAACATGTATCTTAAACAGTTGTATGTGCCTTATCTTCTTAATAACATGTATCTTAAACAGTTGTATGTGCCTTATCTTCTTAATTACATGTATCTTAAACAGTTGTATGCGCCTTATCTTCTTAATAACATGTATCTTAAACAGTTGTATGTGCCTTATCTTCTTAATAACATGTATCTTAAATAGTTGTATGTGCCTTATCTTCTTAATAACATGTATCTTAAACAGTTGTATGGGCCTTATCTTCTTAATAACATGTATCTTAAACAGTTGTATGGGCCTTGTCTTCTTAATAACATGTATCTTAAACAGTTGTATGGGCCTTATCTTCTTAATAACATGTATCTTAAACAGATGTATGTGCCTTATCTTCTTAATAACATGTATCTTAGACAGTTGTATGTGCCTTATCTTCTTAATAACATGTATCTTAAACAGTTGTATGGGCCTTATCTTCTTAATAACATGTATCTTAAACAGTTGTATGGGCCTTATCTTCTTAATAACATGTATCTTAAACAGTTGTATGTGTCTTATCTTCTTAATAACATGTATCTTAAACAGTTGTATGGGCCTTATCTTCTTAATAACATGTATCTTAAACAGTTGTATGTGCCTTATCTTCTTAATAACATGTATCTTAGACAGTTGTATGTACCTTATCTTCTTAATAACATGTATCTTAAACAGTTGTATGGGCCTTATCTTCTTAATAACATGTATCTTAAACAGTTGTATGTGCCTTATCTTCTTAATAACATGTATCTTAAACAGTTGTATGTGCCTTATCTTCTTAATAACATGTATCTTAAACAGTTGTATGTGCCTTATCTTCTTAATAACATGTATCTTAAACAGTTGTATGGGCCTTGTCTTCTTAATAACATGTATCTTAAACAGTTGTATGTGCCTTATCTTCTTAATAACATGTATCTTAAACAGTTGTATGGGCCTTATCTTCTTAATAACATGTATCTTAAACAGTTGTATGTGCCTTATCTTCTTAATAACATGTATCTTAAACAGTTGTATGGGCCTTATCTTCTTAATAACATGTATCTTAAACAGTTGTATGTGCCTTATCTTCTTAATAACATGTATCTTAAACAGTTGTATGTGCCTTATCTTCTTAATAACATGTATCTTAAACAGTTGTATGTGCCTTATCTTCTTAATAACATGCATCTTAAACAGTTGTATGTGCCTTATCTTCTTAATAACATGTATCTTAAACAGTTGTATGTGCCTTATCTTCTTAATTACATGTATCTTAAATAGTTGTATGTGCCTTATCTTCTTAATAACATGTATCTTAAACAGTTGTATGCGCCTTATCTTCTTAATAACATGTATCTTAAACAGTTGTATGGGCCTTATCTTCTTAATAACATGTATCTTAAACAGTTGTATGTGCCTTATCTTCTTAATAACATGTATCTTAAACAGTTGTATGTGCCTTATCTTCTTAATAACATGTATCTTAAACAGTTGTATGCGCCTTATCTTCTTAATAACATGTATCTTAAACAGTTGTATGGGCCTTATCTTCTTAATAAGATGTATCTTAAACAGTTGTATGTGCCTTATCTTCTTAATAACATGTATCTTAAACAGTTGTATGTGCCTTATCTTCTTAATAACATGTATCTTAAACAGTTGTATGTGCCTTATCATCTTAATAACATGCATCTTAAACAGTTGTATGCGCCTTATCTTCTTAATAACATGTATCTTAAACAGTTGTATGTGCCTTATCTTCTTAATTACATGTATCTTAAATAGTTGTATGTGCCTTATCTTCTTAATAACATGTATCTTAAACAGTTGTATGCGCCTTATCTTCTTAATAACATGTATCTTAAACAGTTGTATGGGCCTTATCTTCTTAATAACATGTATCTTAAACAGTTGTATGTGCCTTATCTTCTTAATAACATGTATCTTAAACAGTTGTATGTGCCTTATCTTCTTAATAACATGTATCTTAAACAGTTGTATGCGCCTTATCTTCTTAATAACATGTATCTTAAACAGTTGTATGGGCCTTATCTTCTTAATAAGATGTATCTTAAACAGTTGTATGTGCCTTATCTTCTTAATAACATGTATCTTAAACAGTTGTATGTGCCTTATCTTCTTAATAACATGTATCTTAAACAGTTGTATGTGCCTTATCTTCTTAATAACATGTATCTTAAACAGTTGTATGTGCCTTATCTTCTTAATAACATGCATCTTAAACAGTTGTATGTGCCTTATCTTCTTAATAACATGTATCTTAAACAGTTGTATGTACCTTATCTTCTTAATTACATGTATCTTAAACAGTTGTATGTGCCTTATCTTCTTAATAACATGCATCTTAAACAGTTGTATGTGCCTTATCTTCTTAATAACATGTATCTTAAACAGTTGTATGCGCCTTATCTTCTTAATAACATGTATCTTAAACAGTTGTATGGGCCTTATCTTCTTAATAACATGTATCTTAAGCAGTTGTATGTGCCTTATCTTCTTAATAACATGTATCTTAAACAGTTGTATGTGCCTTATCTTCTTAATAACATGTATCTTAAACAGTTGTATGTGCCTTATCATCTTAATAACATGCATCTTAAACAGTTGTATGCGCCTTATCTTCTTAATAACATGTATCTTAAACAGTTGTATGTGCCTTATCTTCTTAATTACATGTATCTTAAACAGTTGTATGTGCCTTATCTTCTTAATAACATGTATCTTAAACAGTTGTATGCGCCTTATCTTCTTAATAACATGTATCTTAAACAGTTGTATGGGCCTTATCTTCTTAATAACATGTATCTTAAACAGTTGTATGTGCCTTATCTTCTTAATAACATGTATCTTAAACAGTTGTATGTGCCTTATCTTCTTAATAACATGTATCTTAAACAGTTGTATGTGCCTTATCTTCTTAATAACATGCATCTTAAACAGTTGTATGTGCCTTATCTTCTTAATAACATGTATCTTAGACAGTTGTATGTGCCTTATCTTCTTAATAACATGTATCTTAAACAGTTGTATGTGCCTTATCTTCTTAATAACATGTATCTTAAACAGTTGTATGTGCCTTATCTTCTTAATAACATGTATCTTAAACAGTTGTATGTGCCTTATCTTCTTAATAACATGTATCTTAAACAGTTGTATGTGCCTTATCTTCTTAATAACATGCATCTTAAACAGATGTATGTGCCTTATCTTCTTAATAACATGTATCTTAAACAGTTGTATGTGCCTTATCTTCTTAATTACATGTATCTTAAACAGTTGTATGCACCTTATCTTCTTAATAACATGTATCTTAAACAGTTGTATGTGCCTTATCTTCTTAATAACATGTATCTTAAATAGTTGTATGTGCCTTATCTTCTTAATAACATGTATCTTAAACAGTTGTATGTGCCTTATCTTCTTAATAACATGCATCTTAAACAGTTGTATGTGCCTTATCTTCTTAATAACATGTATCTTAGACAGTTGTATGTGCCTTATCTTCTTAATAACATGTATCTTAAACAGTTGTATGTGCCTTATCTTCTTAATAACATGTATCTTAAACAGTTGTATGTGCCTTATCTTCTTAATAACATGTATCTTAAACAGTTGTATGTGCCTTATCTTCTTAATAACATGTATCTTAAACAGTTGTATGTGCCTTATCTTCTTAATAACATGTATCTTAAACAGTTGTATGTGCCTTATCTTCTTAATAACATGCATCTTAAACAGATGTATATGCCTTATCTTCTTAATAACATGTATCTTAAACAGTTGTATGTGCCTTATCTTCTTAATTACATGTATCTTAAACAGTTGTATGTGCCTTATCTTCTTAATAACATGTATCTTAAACAGTTGTATGTGCCTTATCTTCTTAATAACATGCATCTTAAACAGTTGTATGTGCCTTATCTTCTTAATAACATGTATCTTAGACAGTTGTATGTGCCTTATCTTCTTAATAACATGTATCTTAAACAGTTGTATGTGCCTTATCTTCTTAATAACATGTATCTTAAACAGTTGTATGTGCCTTATCTTCTTAATAACATGTATCTTAAACAGTTGTATGTGCCTTATCTTCTTAATAACATGTATCTTAAACAGTTGTATGTGCCTTATCTTCTTAATAACATGCATCTTAAACAGATGTATGTGCCTTATCTTCTTAATAACATGTATCTTAAACAGTTGTATGTGCCTTATCTTCTTAATTACATGTATCTTAAACAGTTGTATGCACCTTATCTTCTTAATAACATGTATCTTAAACAGTTGTATGTGCCTTATCTTCTTAATAACATGTATCTTAAATAGTTGTATGTGCCTTATCTTCTTAATAACATGTATCTTAGACAGTTGTATGCGCCTTATCTTCTTAATAACATGTATCTTAAACAGTTGTATGGGCCTTTTCTTCTTAATAAAATGTATCTTAAACAGTTGTATGTGCCTTATCTTCTTAATAACATGTATCTTAAACAGTTGTATGCGCCTTATCTTCTTAATAACATGTATCTTAAACAGTTGTATGTGCCTTATCTTCTTAATAACATGTATCTTAAACAGTTGTATGTGCCTTATCTTCTTAATAACATGTATCTTAAACAGCTGTATGGGCCTTATCTTCTTAATAACATGTATCTTAAACAGTTGTATGTGCCTTATCTTCTTAATAACATGTATCTTAAACAGTTGTATGTGCCTTATCTTCTTAATAACATGTATCTTAAACAGTTGTATGTGCCTTATCTTCTTAATAACATGCATCTTAAACAGTTGTATGTGCCTTATCTTCTTAATAACATGTATCTTAAACAGTTGTATGTGCCTTATCTTCTTAATTACATGTATCTTAAACAGTTGTATGCGCCTTATCTTCTTAATAACATGTATCTTAAACAGTTGTATGTGCCTTATCTTCTTAATAACATGTATCTTAAATAGTTGTATGTGCCTTATCTTCTTAATAACATGTATCTTAAACAGTTGTATGTGCCTTATCTTCTTAATAACATGTATCTTAAACAGTTGTATGTGCCTTATCTTTTTAATAACATGTATCTTAAACAGCTGTATGGGCCTTATCTTCTTAATAACATGTATCTTAAACAGTTGTATGTGCCTTATCTTCTTAATAACATGTATCTTAAACAGTTGTATGTGCCTTATCTTCTTAATAACATGTATCTTAAACAGTTGTATGTGCCTTATCTTCTTAATAACATGCATCTTAAACAGTTGTATGTGCCTTATCTTCTTAATAACATGTATCTTAAACAGTTGTATGTGCCTTATCTTCTTAATTACATGTATCTTAAACAGTTGTATGCGCCTTATCTTCTTAATAACATGTATCTTAAACAGTTGTATGTGCCTTATCTTCTTAATAACATGTATCTTAAACAGTTGTATGCGCCTTATCTTCTTAATAACATGTATCTTAAACAGTTGTATGGGCCTTATCTTCTTAATAACATGTATCTTAAACAGTTGTATGTGCCTTATCTTCTTAATAACATGTATCTTAAACAGTTGTATGTGCCTTATCTTCTTAATAACATGTATCTTAAACAGTTGTATGTGCCTTATCTTCTTAATAACATGCATCTTAAACAGTTGTATGTGCCTTATCTTCTTAATAACATGTATCTTAGACAGTTGTATGTGCCTTATCTTCTTAATAACATGTATCTTAAACAGTTGTATGTGCCTTATCTTCTTAATAACATGTATCTTAAACAGTTGTATGTGCCTTATCTTCTTAATAACATGTATCTTAAACAGTTGTATGTGCCTTATCTTCTTAATAACATGTATCTTAAACAGTTGTATGTGCCTTATCTTCTTAATAACATGCATCTTAAACAGATGTATGTGCCTTATCTTCTTAATAACATGTATCTTAAACAGTTGTATGTGCCTTATCTTTTTAATAACATGTATCTTAAACAGCTGTATGGGCCTTATCTTCTTAATAACATGTATCTTAAACAGTTGTATGTGCCTTATCTTCTTAATAACATGTATCTTAAACAGTTGTATGTGCCTTATCTTCTTAATAACATGTATCTTAAACAGTTGTATGTGCCTTATCTTCTTAATAACATGCATCTTAAACAGTTGTATGTGCCTTATCTTCTTAATAACATGTATCTTAAACAGTTGTATGTGCCTTATCTTCTTAATTACATGTATCTTAAACAGTTGTATGCGCCTTATCTTCTTAATAACATGTATCTTAAACAGTTGTATGTGCCTTATCTTCTTAATAACATGTATCTTAAACAGTTGTATGCGCCTTATCTTCTTAATAACATGTATCTTAAACAGTTGTATGGGCCTTATCTTCTTAATAACATGTATCTTAAACAGTTGTATGTGCCTTATCTTCTTAATAACATGTATCTTAAACAGTTGTATGTGCCTTATCTTCTTAATAACATGTATCTTAAACAGTTGTATGTGCCTTATCTTCTTAATAACATGCATCTTAAACAGTTGTATGTGCCTTATCTTCTTAATAACATGTATCTTAGACAGTTGTATGTGCCATATCTTCTTAATAACATGTATCTTAAACAGTTGTATGTGCCTTATCTTCTTAATAACATGTATCTTAAACAGTTGTATGTGCCTTATCTTCTTAATAACATGTATCTTAAACAGTTGTATGTGCCTTATCTTCTTAATAACATGTATCTTAAACAGTTGTATGTGCCTTATCTTCTTAATAACATGCATCTTAAACAGATGTATGTGCCTTATCTTCTTAATAACATGTATCTTAAACAGTTGTATGTGCCTTATCTTCTTAATTACATGTATCTTAAACAGTTGTATGCACCTTATCTTCTTAATAACATGTATCTTAAACAGTTGTATGTGCCTTATCTTCTTAATAACATGTATCTTAAATAGTTGTATGTGCCTTATCTTCTTAATAACATGTATCTTAAACAGTTGTATGTGCCTTATCTTCTTAATAACATGCATCTTAAACAGTTGTATGTGCCTTATCTTCTTAATAACATGTATCTTAGACAGTTGTATGTGCCTTATCTTCTTAATAACATGTATCTTAAACAGTTGTATGTGCCTTATCTTCTTAATAACATGTATCTTAAACAGTTGTATGTGCCTTATCTTCTTAATAACATGTATCTTAAACAGTTGTATGTGCCTTATCTTCTTAATAACATGTATCTTAAACAGTTGTATGTGCCTTATCTTCTTAATAACATGTATCTTAAACAGTTGTATGTGCCTTATCTTCTTAATAACATGCATCTTAAACAGATGTATATGCCTTATCTTCTTAATAACATGTATCTTAAACAGTTGTATGTGCCTTATCTTCTTAATTACATGTATCTTAAACAGTTGTATGTGCCTTATCTTCTTAATAACATGTATCTTAAACAGTTGTATGTGCCTTATCTTCTTAATAACATGCATCTTAAACAGTTGTATGTGCCTTATCTTCTTAATAACATGTATCTTAGACAGTTGTATGTGCCTTATCTTCTTAATAACATGTATCTTAAACAGTTGTATGTGCCTTATCTTCTTAATAACATGTATCTTAAACAGTTGTATGTGCCTTATCTTCTTAATAACATGTATCTTAAACAGTTGTATGTGCCTTATCTTCTTAATAACATGTATCTTAAACAGTTGTATGTGCCTTATCTTCTTAATAACATGCATCTTAAACAGATGTATGTGCCTTATCTTCTTAATAACATGTATCTTAAACAGTTGTATGTGCCTTATCTTCTTAATTACATGTATCTTAAACAGTTGTATGCACCTTATCTTCTTAATAACATGTATCTTAAACAGTTGTATGTGCCTTATCTTCTTAATAACATGTATCTTAAATAGTTGTATGTGCCTTATCTTCTTAATAACATGTATCTTAGACAGTTGTATGCGCCTTATCTTCTTAATAACATGTATCTTAAACAGTTGTATGGGCCTTATCTTCTTAATAACATGTATCTTAAACAGTTGTATGTGCCTTATCTTCTTAATAACATGCATCTTAAACAGTTGTATGTGCCTTATCTTCTTAATAACATGTATCTTAGACAGTTGTATGTGCCTTATCTTCTTAATAACATGTATCTTAAACAGTTGTATGTGCCTTATCTTCTTAATAACATGTATCTTAAACAGTTGTATGTGCCTTATCTTCTTAATAACATGTATCTTAAACAGTTGTATGTGCCTTATCTTCTTAATAACATGTATCTTAAACAGTTGTATGTGCCTTATCTTCTTAATAACATGCATCTTAAACAGATGTATGTGCCTTATCTTCTTAATAACATGTATCTTAAACAGTTGTATGTGCCTTATCTTCTTAATTACATGTATCTTAAACAGTTGTATGCACCTTATCTTCTTAATAACATGTATCTTAAACAGTTGTATGTGCCTTATCTTCTTAATAACATGTATCTTAAATAGTTGTATGTGCCTTATCTTCTTAATAACATGTATCTTAGACAGTTGTATGCGCCTTATCTTCTTAATAACATGTATCTTAAACAGTTGTATGGGCCTTTTCTTCTTAATAACATGTATCTTAAACAGTTGTATGTGCCTTATCTTCTTAATAACATGTATCTTAAACAGTTGTATGCGCCTTATCTTCTTAATAACATGTATCTTAAACAGTTGTATGTGCCTTATCTTCTTAATAACATGTATCTTAAACAGTTGTATGTGCCTTATCTTCTTAATAACATGTATCTTAAACAGTTGTATGTGCCTTATCTTTTTAATAACATGTATCTTAAACAGCTGTATGGGCCTTATCTTCTTAATAACATGTATCTTAAACAGTTGTATGTGCCTTATCTTCTTAATAACATGTATCTTAAACAGTTGTATGTGCCTTATCTTCTTAATAACATGTATCTTAAACAGTTGTATGTGCCTTATCTTCTTAATAACATGCATCTTAAACAGTTGTATGTGCCTTATCTTCTTAATAACATGTATCTTAAACAGTTGTATGTGCCTTATCTTCTTAATTACATGTATCTTAAACAGTTGTATGCGCCTTATCTTCTTAATAACATGTATCTTAAACAGTTGTATGTGCCTTATCTTCTTAATAACATGTATCTTAAATAGTTGTATGTGCCTTATCTTCTTAATAACATGTATCTTAAACAGTTGTATGTGCCTTATCTTCTTAATAACATGTATCTTAAACAGTTGTATGTGCCTTATCTTTTTAATAACATGTATCTTAAACAGCTGTATGGGCCTTATCTTCTTAATAACATGTATCTTAAACAGTTGTATGTGCCTTATCTTCTTAATAACATGTATCTTAAACAGTTGTATGTGCCTTATCTTCTTAATAACATGTATCTTAAACAGTTGTATGTGCCTTATCTTCTTAATAACATGCATCTTAAACAGTTGTATGTGCCTTATCTTCTTAATAACATGTATCTTAAACAGTTGTATGTGCCTTATCTTCTTAATTACATGTATCTTAAACAGTTGTATGCGCCTTATCTTCTTAATAACATGTATCTTAAACAGTTGTATGTGCCTTATCGTCTTAATAACATGTATCTTAAACAGTTGTATGCGCCTTATCTTCTTAATTACATGTATCTTAAATAGTTGTATGTGCCTTATCTTCTTAATAACATGTATCTTAAACAGTTGTATGCGCCTTATCTTCTTAATAACATGTATCTTAAACAGTTGTATGTGCCTTATCTTCTTAATAACATGTATCTTAAACAGTTGTATGTGCCTTATCTTCTTAATAACATGTATCTTAAACAGTTGTATGCGCCTTATCTTCTTAATAACATGTATCTTAAACAGTTGTATGTGCCTTATCTTCTTAATAACATGCATCTTAAACAGTTGTATGTGCCTTATCTTCTTAATAACATGTATCTTAAACAGTTGTATGTACCTTATCTTCTTAATTACATGTATCTTAAACAGTTGTATGTGCCTTATCTTCTTAATAACATGTATCTTAAACAGTTGTATGCGCCTTATCTTCTTAATAACATGTATCTTAAACAGTTGTATGGGCCTTATCTTCTTAATAACATGTATCTTAAACAGTTGTATGTGCCTTATCTTCTTAATAACATGTATCTTAAACAGTTGTATGTGCCTTATCTTTTCAATAACATGTATCTTAAACAGCTGTATGGGCCTTATCTTCTTAATAACATGTATCTTAAACAGTTGTATGTGCCTTATCTTCTTAATAACATGCATCTTAAACAGTTGTATGTGCCTTATCTTCTTAATAACATGTATCTTAAACAGTTGTATGTGCTTTATCTTCTTAATTACATGTATCTTAAACAGTTGTATGCGCCTTATCTTCTTAATAACATGTATCTTAAACAGTTGTATGTGCCTTATCTTCTTAATAACATGTATCTTAAATAGTTGTATGTGCCTTATCTTCTTAATAACATGTATCTTAGACAGTTGTATGCGCCTTATCTTCTTAATAACATGTATCTTAAACAGTTGTATGGGCCTTGTCTTCTTAATAACATGTATCTTAAATAGTTGTATGTGCCTTATCTTCTTAATAACATGTATCTTAAACAGTTGTATGGGCCTTATCTTCTTAATAACATGTATCTTAAACAGTTGTATGTGCCTTATCTTCTTAATAACATGTATCTTAAACAGTTGTATGTGCCTTATCTTCTTAATAACATGTATCTTAAACAGTTGTATGTGCCTTATCTTCTTAATAACATGTATCTTAAACAGTTGTATGTGCCTTATCTTCTTAATAACATGCATCTTAAACAGTTGTATGTGCCTTATCTTCTTAATAACATGCATCTTAAAAAGTTGTATGTGCCTTATCTTCTTAATAACATGTATCTTAAACAGCTGTATGTGCCTTATCTTCTTAATTACATGTATCTTAAACAGTTGTATTTGCCTTATCTTCTTAATAACATGTATCTTAAACAGTTGTATGCGCCTTATCTTCTTAATAACATGTATCTTAAACAGTTGTATGTGCCTTATCTTCTTAATAACATGTATCTTAAACAGTTGTATGTGCCTTATCTTCTTCTTAATAACATGTATCTTAAACAGTTATATGCGCCTTATCTTCTTAATAACATGTATCTTAAACAGTTGTATGTGCCTTATCTTCTTAATAACATGTATCTTAAACAGTTGTATGTGCCTTATCTTCTTAATAACATGTATCTTAGACAGTTGTATGCGCCTTATCTTCTTAATAACATGTATCTTAAACAGTTGTATGGGCCTTTTCTTCTTAATAACATGTATCTTAAACAGTTGTATGTGCCTTATCTTCTTAATAACATGTATCTTAAACAGTTGTATGCGCCTTATCTTCTTAATAACATGTATCTTAAACAGTTGTATGTGCCTTATCTTCTTAATAACATGTATCTTAAACAGTTGTATGTGCCTTATCTTCTTAATAACATGTATCTTAAACAGTTGTATGTGCCTTATCTTTTTAATAACATGTATCTTAAACAGCTGTATGGGCCTTATCTTCTTAATAACATGTATCTTAAACAGTTGTATGTGCCTTATCTTCTTAATAACATGTATCTTAAACAGTTGTATGTGCCTTATCTTCTTAATAACATGTATCTTAAACAGTTGTATGTGCCTTATCTTCTTAATAACATGCATCTTAAACAGTTGTATGTGCCTTATCTTCTTAATAACATGTATCTTAAACAGTTGTATGTGCCTTATCTTCTTAATTACATGTATCTTAAACAGTTGTATGCGCCTTATCTTCTTAATAACATGTATCTTAAACAGTTGTATGTGCCTTATCTTCTTAATAACATGTATCTTAAATAGTTGTATGTGCCTTATCTTCTTAATAACATGTATCTTAAACAGTTGTATGTGCCTTATCTTCTTAATAACATGTATCTTAAACAGTTGTATGTGCCTTATCTTTTTAATAACATGTATCTTAAACAGCTGTATGGGCCTTATCTTCTTAATAACATGTATCTTAAACAGTTGTATGTGCCTTATCTTCTTAATAACATGTATCTTAAACAGTTGTATGTGCCTTATCTTCTTAATAACATGTATCTTAAACAGTTGTATGTGCCTTATCTTCTTAATAACATGCATCTTAAACAGTTGTATGTGCCTTATCTTCTTAATAACATGTATCTTAAACAGTTGTATGTGCCTTATCTTCTTAATTACATGTATCTTAAACAGTTGTATGCGCCTTATCTTCTTAATAACATGTATCTTAAACAGTTGTATGTGCCTTATCGTCTTAATAACATGTATCTTAAACAGTTGTATGTGCCTTATCTTCTTAATTACATGTATCTTAAATAGTTGTATGTGCCTTATCTTCTTAATAACATGTATCTTAAACAGTTGTATGCGCCTTATCTTCTTAATAACATGTATCTTAAACAGTTGTATGTGCCTTATCTTCTTAATAACATGTATCTTAAACAGTTGTATGCGCCTTATCTTCTTAATAACATGTATCTTAAACAGTTGTATGCGCCTTATCTTCTTAATAACATGTATCTTAAACAGTTGTATGTGCCTTATCTTCTTAATAACATGCATCTTAAACAGTTGTATGTGCCTTATCTTCTTAATAACATGTATCTTAAACAGTTGTATGTACCTTATCTTCTTAATTACATGTATCTTAAACAGTTGTATGTGCCTTATCTTCTTAATAACATGTATCTTAAACAGTTGTATGTGCCTTATCTTCTTAATAACATGCATCTTAAACAGTTGTATGTGCCTTATCTTCTTAATAACATGTATCTTAAACAGTTGTATGTGCCTTATCTTCTTAATTACATGTATCTTAAACAGTTGTATGCGCCTTATCTTCTTAATAACATGTATCTTAAACAGTTGTATGTGCCTTATCGTCTTAATAACATGTATCTTAAACAGTTGTATGTGCCTTATCTTCTTAATTACATGTATCTTAAATAGTTGTATGTGCCTTATCTTCTTAATAACATGTATCTTAAACAGTTGTATGCGCCTTATCTTCTTAATAACATGTATCTTAAACAGTTGTATGTGCCTTATCTTCTTAATAACATGTATCTTAAACAGTTGTATGTGCCTTATCTTCTTAATAACATGTATCTTAAACAGTTGTATGCGCCTTATCTTCTTAATAACATGTATCTTAAACAGTTGTATGTGCCTTATCTTCTTAATAACATGCATCTTAAACAGTTGTATGTGCCTTATCTTCTTAATAACATGTATCTTAAACAGTTGTATGTACCTTATCTTCTTAATTACATGTATCTTAAACAGTTGTATGTGCCTTATCTTCTTAATAACATGTATCTTAAACAGTTGTATGCGCCTTATCTTCTTAATAACATGTATCTTAAACAGTTGTATGGGCCTTATCTTCTTAATAACATGTATCTTAAACAGTTGTATGTGCCTTATCTTCTTAATAACATGTATCTTAAACAGTTGTATGTGCCTTATCTTTTCAATAACATGTATCTTAAACAGCTGTATGGGCCTTATCTTCTTAATAACATGTATCTTAAACAGTTGTATGTGCCTTATCTTCTTAATAACATGCATCTTAAACAGTTGTATGTGCCTTATCTTCTTAATAACATGTATCTTAAACAGTTGTATGTGCTTTATCTTCTTAATTACATGTATCTTAAACAGTTGTATGCGCCTTATCTTCTTAATAACATGTATCTTAAACAGTTGTATGTGCCTTATCTTCTTAATAACATGTATCTTAAATAGTTGTATGTGCCTTATCTTCTTAATAACATGTATCTTAGACAGTTGTATGCGCCTTATCTTCTTAATAACATGTATCTTAAACAGTTGTATGGGCCTTGTCTTCTTAATAACATGTATCTTAAATAGTTGTATGTGCCTTATCTTCTTAATAACATGTATCTTAAACAGTTGTATGGGCCTTATCTTCTTAATAACATGTATCTTAAACAGTTGTATGTGCCTTATCTTCTTAATAACATGTATCTTAAACAGTTGTATGTGCCTTATCTTCTTAATAACATGTATCTTAAACAGTTGTATGTGCCTTATCTTCTTAATAACATGTATCTTAAACAGTTGTATGTGCCTTATCTTCTTAATAACATGCATCTTAAACAGTTGTATGTGCCTTATCTTCTTAATAACATGCATCTTAAAAAGTTGTATGTGCCTTATCTTCTTAATAACATGTATCTTAAACAGCTGTATGTGCCTTATCTTCTTAATTACATGTATCTTAAACAGTTGTATTTGCCTTATCTTCTTAATAACATGTATCTTAAACAGTTGTATGCGCCTTATCTTCTTAATAACATGTATCTTAAACAGTTGTATGTGCCTTATCTTCTTAATAACATGTATCTTAAACAGTTGTATGTGCCTTATCTTCTTCTTAATAACATGTATCTTAAACAGTTATATGCGCCTTATCTTCTTAATAACATGTATCTTAAACAGTTGTATGTGCCTTATCTTCTTAATAACATGTATCTTAAACAGTTGTATGTGCCTTATCTTCTTAATAACATGTATCTTAGACAGTTGTATGCGCCTTATCTTCTTAATAACATGTATCTTAAACAGTTGTATGGGCCTTTTCTTCTTAATAACATGTATCTTAAACAGTTGTATGTGCCTTATCTTCTTAATAACATGTATCTTAAACAGTTGTATGCGCCTTATCTTCTTAATAACATGTATCTTAAACAGTTGTATGTGCCTTATCTTCTTAATAACATGTATCTTAAACAGTTGTATGTGCCTTATCTTCTTAATAACATGTATCTTAAACAGTTGTATGTGCCTTATCTTTTTAATAACATGTATCTTAAACAGCTGTATGGGCCTTATCTTCTTAATAACATGTATCTTAAACAGTTGTATGTGCCTTATCTTCTTAATAACATGTATCTTAAACAGTTGTATGTGCCTTATCTTCTTAATAACATGTATCTTAAACAGTTGTATGTGCCTTATCTTCTTAATAACATGCATCTTAAACAGTTGTATGTGCCTTATCTTCTTAATAACATGTATCTTAAACAGTTGTATGTGCCTTATCTTCTTAATTACATGTATCTTAAACAGTTGTATGCGCCTTATCTTCTTAATAACATGTATCTTAAACAGTTGTATGTGCCTTATCTTCTTAATAACATGTATCTTAAATAGTTGTATGTGCCTTATCTTCTTAATAACATGTATCTTAAACAGTTGTATGTGCCTTATCTTCTTAATAACATGTATCTTAAACAGTTGTATGTGCCTTATCTTTTTAATAACATGTATCTTAAACAGCTGTATGGGCCTTATCTTCTTAATAACATGTATCTTAAACAGTTGTATGTGCCTTATCTTCTTAATAACATGTATCTTAAACAGTTGTATGTGCCTTATCTTCTTAATAACATGTATCTTAAACAGTTGTATGTGCCTTATCTTCTTAATAACATGCATCTTAAACAGTTGTATGTGCCTTATCTTCTTAATAACATGTATCTTAAACAGTTGTATGTGCCTTATCTTCTTAATTACATGTATCTTAAACAGTTGTATGCGCCTTATCTTCTTAATAACATGTATCTTAAACAGTTGTATGTGCCTTATCGTCTTAATAACATGTATCTTAAACAGTTGTATGTGCCTTATCTTCTTAATTACATGTATCTTAAATAGTTGTATGTGCCTTATCTTCTTAATAACATGTATCTTAAACAGTTGTATGCGCCTTATCTTCTTAATAACATGTATCTTAAACAGTTGTATGTGCCTTATCTTCTTAATAACATGTATCTTAAACAGTTGTATGCGCCTTATCTTCTTAATAACATGTATCTTAAACAGTTGTATGCGCCTTATCTTCTTAATAACATGTATCTTAAACAGTTGTATGTGCCTTATCTTCTTAATAACATGCATCTTAAACAGTTGTATGTGCCTTATCTTCTTAATAACATGTATCTTAAACAGTTGTATGTACCTTATCTTCTTAATTACATGTATCTTAAACAGTTGTATGTGCCTTATCTTCTTAATAACATGTATCTTAAACAGTTGTATGCGCCTTATCTTCTTAATAACATGTATCTTAAACAGTTGTATGGGCCTTATCTTCTTAATAACATGTATCTTAAACAGTTGTATGTGCCTTATCTTCTTAATAACATGCATCTTAAACAGTTGTATGTGCCTTATCTTCTTAATAACATGTATCTTAAACAGTTGTATGTGCTTTATCTTCTTAATTACATGTATCTTAAACAGTTGTATGCGCCTTATCTTCTTAATAACATGTATCTTAAACAGTTGTATGTGCCTTATCTTCTTAATAACATGTATCTTAAATAGTTGTATGTGCCTTATCTTCTTAATAACATGTATCTTAGACAGTTGTATGCGCCTTATCTTCTTAATAACATGTATCTTAAACAGTTGTATGGGCCTTGTCTTCTTAATAACATGTATCTTAAATAGTTGTATGTGCCTTATCTTCTTAATAACATGTATCTTAAACAGTTGTATGGGCCTTATCTTCTTAATAACATGTATCTTAAACAGTTGTATGTGCCTTATCTTCTTAATAACATGTATCTTAAACAGTTGTATGTGCCTTATCTTCTTAATAACATGTATCTTAAACAGTTGTATGTGCCTTATCTTCTTAATAACATGTATCTTAAACAGTTGTATGTGCCTTATCTTCTTAATAACATGCATCTTAAACAGTTGTATGTGCCTTATCTTCTTAATAACATGCATCTTAAACAGTTGTATGTGCCTTATCTTCTTAATAACATGTATCTTAAACAGCTGTATGTGCCTTATCTTCTTAATTACATGTATCTTAAACAGTTGTATGCGCCTTATCTTCTTAATAACATGTATCTTAAACAGTTGTATGTGCCTTATCTTCTTAATAACATGTATCTTAAATAGTTGTATGTGCCTTATTTTCTTAATAACATGTATCTTAAACAGTTGTATGCGCCTTATCTTCTTAATAACATGTATCTTAAACAGTTGTATGTGCCTTATCTTCTTAATAACATGTATCTTAAACAGTTGTATGTGCCTTATCTTCTTAATAACATGTATCTTAAACAGTTGTATGTGCCTTATCTTCTTTATAACATGTATCTTAAACAGTTGTATGTGCCTTATCTTCTTAATAACATGCATCTTAAACAGATGTATATGCCTTATCTTCTTAATAACATGTATCTTAAACAGTTGTATGTGCCTTATCTTCTTAATTACATGTATCTTAAACAGTTGTATGTGCCTTATCTTCTTAATAACATGTATCTTAAACAGTTGTATGTGCCTTATCTTCTTAATAACATGCATCTTAAACAGTTGTATGTGCCTTATCTTCTTAATAACATGTATCTTAGACAGTTGTATGTGCCTTATCTTCTTAATAACATGTATCTTAAACAGTTGTATGTGCCTTATCTTCTTAATAACATGTATCTTAAACAGTTGTATGTGCCTTATCTTCTTAATAACATGTATCTTAAACAGTTGTATGTGCCTTATCTTCTTAATAACATGTATCTTAAACAGTTGTATGTGCCTTATCTTCTTAATAACATGCATCTTAAACAGATGTATGTGCCTTATCTTCTTAATAACATGTATCTTAAACAGTTGTATGTGCCTTATCTTCTTAATTACATGTATCTTAAACAGTTGTATGCACCTTATCTTCTTAATAACATGTATCTTAAACAGTTGTATGTGCCTTATCTTCTTAATAACATGTATCTTAAATAGTTGTATGTGCCTTATCTTCTTAATAACATGTATCTTAGACAGTTGTATGCGCCTTATCTTCTTAATAACATGTATCTTAAACAGTTGTATGGGCCTTTTCTTCTTAATAACATGTATCTTAAACAGTTGTATGTGCCTTATCTTCTTAATAACATGTATCTTAAACAGTTGTATGCGCCTTATCTTCTTAATAACATGTATCTGAAACAGTTGTATGTGCCTTATCTTCTTAATAACATGTATCTTAAACAGTTGTATGTGCCTTATCTTCTTAATAACATGTATCTTAAACAGTTGTATGTGCCTTATCTTTTTAATAACATGTATCTTAAACAGCTGTATGGGCCTTATCTTCTTAATAACATGTATCTTAAACAGTTGTATGTGCCTTATCTTCTTAATAACATGTATCTTAAACAGTTGTATGTGCCTTATCTTCTTAATAACATGTATCTTAAACAGTTGTATGTGCCTTATCTTCTTAATAACATGCATCTTAAACAGTTGTATGTGCCTTATCTTCTTAATAACATGTATCTTAAACAGTTGTATGTGCCCATATCTTCTTAATTACATGTATCTTAAACAGTTGTATGCGCCTTATCTTCTTAATAACATGTATCTTAAACAGTTGTATGTGCCTTATCTTCTTAATAACATGTATCTTAAATAGTTGTATGTGCCTTATCTTCTTAATAACATGTATCTTAAACAGTTGTATGTGCCTTATCTTCTTAATAACATGTATCTTAAACAGTTGTATGTGCCTTATCTTTTTAATAACATGTATCTTAAACAGCTGTATGGGCCTTATCTTCTTAATAACATGTATCTTAAACAGTTGTATGTGCCTTATCTTCTTAATAACATGTATCTTAAACAGTTGTATGTGCCTTATCTTCTTAATAACATGTATCTTAAACAGTTGTATGTGCCTTATCTTCTTAATAACATGCATCTTAAACAGTTGTATGTGCCTTATCTTCTTAATAACATGTATCTTAAACAGTTGTATGTGCCTTATCTTCTTAATTACATGTATCTTAAACAGTTGTATGCGCCTTATCTTCTTAATAACATGTATCTTAAACAGTTGTATGTGCCTTATCGTCTTAATAACATGTATCTTAAACAGTTGTATGTGCCTTATCTTCTTAATTACATGTATCTTAAATAGTTGTATGTGCCTTATCTTCTTAATAACATGTATCTTAAACAGTTGTATGCGCCTTATCTTCTTAATAACATGTATCTTAAACAGTTGTATGTGCCTTATCTTCTTAATAACATGTATCTTAAACAGTTGTATGTGCCTTATCTTCTTAATAACATGTATCTTAAACAGTTGTATGCGCCTTATCTTCTTAATAACATGTATCTTAAACAGTTGTATGTGCCTTATCTTCTTAATAACATGCATCTTAAACAGTTGTATGTGCCTTATCTTCTTAATAACATGTATCTTAAACAGTTGTATGTACCTTATCTTCTTAATTACATGTATCTTAAACAGTTGTATGTGCCTTATCTTCTTAATAACATGTATCTTAAACAGTTGTATGCGCCTTATCTTCTTAATAACATGTATCTTAAACAGTTGTATGGGCCTTATCTTCTTAATAACATGTATCTTAAACAGTTGTATGTGCCTTATCTTCTTAATAACATGCATCTTAAACAGTTGTATGTGCCTTATCTTCTTAATAACATGTATCTTAAACAGTTGTATGTGATTTATCTTCTTAATTACATGTATCTTAAACAGTTGTATGCGCCTTATCTTCTTAATAACATGTATCTTAAACAGTTGTATGTGCCTTATCTTCTTAATAACATGTATCTTAAATAGTTGTATGTGCCTTATCTTCTTAATAACATGTATCTTAGACAGTTGTATGCGCCTTATCTTCTTAATAACATGTATCTTAAACAGTTGTATGGGCCTTGTCTTCTTAATAACATGTATCTTAAATAGTTGTATGTGCCTTATCTTCTTAATAACATGTATCTTAAACAGTTGTATGGGCCTTATCTTCTTAATAACATGTATCTTAAACAGTTGTATGTGCCTTATCTTCTTAATAACATGTATCTTAAACAGTTGTATGTGCCTTATCTTCTTAATAACATGTATCTTAAACAGTTGTATGTGCCTTATCTTCTTAATAACATGTATCTTAAACAGTTGTATGTGCCTTATCTTCTTAATAACATGCATCTTAAACAGTTGTATGTGCCTTATCTTCTTAATAACATGCATCTTAAACAGTTGTATGTGCCTTATCTTCTTAATAACATGTATCTTAAACAGCTGTATGTGCCTTATCTTCTTAATTACATGTATCTTAAACAGTTGTATTTGCCTTATCTTCTTAATAACATGTATCTTAAACAGTTGTATGCGCCTTATCTTCTTAATAACATGTATCTTAAACAGTTGTATGTGCCTTATCTTCTTAATAACATGTATCTTAAACAGTTGTATGTGCCTTATCTTCTTCTTAATAACATGTATCTTAAACAGTTATATGCGCCTTATATTCTTAATAACATGTATCTTAAACAGTTGTATGTGCCTTATCTTCTTAATAACATGTATCTTAAACAGTTGTATGTGCCTTATCTTCTTAATAACATGTATCTTAGACAGTTGTATGCGCCTTATCTTCTTAATAACATGTATCTTAAACAGTTGTATGGGCCTTTTCTTCTTAATAACATGTATCTTAAACAGTTGTATGTGCCTTATCTTCTTAATAACATGTATCTTAAACAGTTGTATGTGCCTTATCTTCTTAATAACATGTATCTTAAACAGTTGTATGTGCCTTATCTTCTTAATAACATGTATCTTAAACAGTTGTATGTGCCTTATCTTCTTAATAACATGTATCTTAAACAGTTGTATGTGCCTTATCTTTTTAATAACATGTATCTTAAACAGCTGTATGGGCCTTATCTTCTTAATAACATGTATCTTAAACAGTTGTATGTGCCTTATCTTCTTAATAACATGTATCTTAAACAGTTGTATGTGCCTTATCTTCTTAATAACATGTATCTTAAACAGTTGTATGTGCCTTATCTTCTTAATAACATGCATCTTAAACAGTTGTATGTGCCTTATCTTCTTAATAACATGTATCTTAAACAGTTGTATGTGCCTTATCTTCTTAATTACATGTATCTTAAACAGTTGTATGCGCCTTATCTTCTTAATAACATGTATCTTAAATAGTTGTATGTGCCTTATCTTCTTAATAACATGTATCTTAAACAGTTGTATGTGCCTTATCTTCTTAATAACATGTATCTTAAACAGTTGTATGTGCCTTATCTTTTTAATAACATGTATCTTAAACAGCTGTATGGGCCTTATCTTCTTAATAACATGTATCTTAAACAGTTGTATGTGCCTTATCTTCTTAATAATATGTATCTTAAACAGTTGTATGTGCCTTATCTTCTTAATAACATGTATCTTAAACAGTTGTATGTGCCTTATCTTCTTAATAACATGCATCTTAAACAGTTGTATGTGCCTTATCTTCTTAATAACATGTATCTTAAACAGTTGTATGTGCCTTATCTTCTTAATTACATGTATCTTAAACAGTTGTATGCGCCTTATCTTCTTAATAACATGTATCTTAAACAGTTGTATGTGCCTTATCGTCTTAATAACATGTATCTTAAACAGTTGTATGTGCCTTATCTTCTTAATTACATGTATCTTAAATAGTTGTATGTGCCTTATCTTCTTAATAACATGTATCTTAAACAGTTGTATGCGCCTTATCTTCTTAATAACATGTATCTTAAACAGTTGTATGTGCCTTATCTTCTTAATAACATGTATCTTAAACAGTTGTATGTGCCTTATCTTCTTAATAACATGTATCTTAAACAGTTGTATGCGCCTTATCTTCTTAATAACATGTATCTTAAACAGTTGTATGTGCCTTATCTTCTTAATAACATGCATCTTAAACAGTTGTATGTGCCTTATCTTCTTAATAACATGTATCTTAAACAGTTGTATGTACCTTATCTTCTTAATTACATGTATCTTAAACAGTTGTATGTGCCTTATCTTCTTAATAACATGTATCTTAAACAGTTGTATGCGCCTTATCTTCTTAATAACATGTATCTTAAACAGTTGTATGGGCCTTATCTTCTTAATAACATGTATCTTAAACAGTTGTATGTGCCTTATCTTCTTAATAACATGTATCTTAAACAGTTGTATGTGCCTTATCTTTTCAATAACATGTATCTTAAACAGCTGTATGGGCCTTATCTTCTTAATAACATGTATCTTAAACAGTTGTATGTGCCTTATCTTCTTAATAACATGCATCTTAAACAGTTGTATGTGCCTTATCTTCTTAATAACATGTATCTTAAACAGTTGTATGTGCTTTATCTTCTTAATTACATGTATCTTAAACAGTTGTATGCGCCTTATCTTCTTAATAACATGTATCTTAAACAGTTGTATGTGCCTTATCTTCTTAATAACATGTATCTTAAATAGTTGTATGTGCCTTATCTTCTTAATAACATGTATCTTAGACAGTTGTATGCGCCTTATCTTCTTAATAACATGTATCTTAAACAGTTGTATGGGCCTTGTCTTCTTAATAACATGTATCTTAAATAGTTGTATGTGCCTTATCTTCTTAATAACATGTATCTTAAACAGTTGTATGGGCCTTATCTTCTTAATAACATGTATCTTAAACAGTTGTATGTGCCTTATCTTCTTAATAACATGTATCTTAAACAGTTGTATGTGCCTTATCTTCTTAATAACATGTATCTTAAACAGTTGTATGTGCCTTATCTTCTTAATAACATGTATCTTAAACAGTTGTATGTGCCTTATCTTCTTAATAACATGCATCTTAAACAGTTGTATGTGCCTTATCTTCTTAATAACATGCATCTTAAACAGTTGTATGTGCCTTATCTTCTTAATAACATGTATCTTAAACAGCTGTATGTGCCTTATCTTCTTAATTACATGTATCTTAAACAGTTGTATGCGCCTTATCTTCTTAATAACATGTATCTTAAACAGTTGTATGTGCCTTATCTTCTTAATAACATGTATCTTAAATAGTTGTATGTGCCTTATCTTCTTAATAACATGTATCTTAAACAGTTGTATGCGCCTTATCTTCTTAATAACATGTATCTTAAACAGTTGTATGTGCCTTATCTTCTTAATAACATGTATCTTAAACAGTTGTATGTGCCTTATCTTCTTACTAACATGTATCTTAAACAGTTTTATGTGCCTTATCTTCTTAATAACATGTATCTTAAACAGTGTATGTGCCTTATCTTCTTAATAACATGCATCTTAAACAGTTGTATGTGCCTTATCTTCTTAATAACATGTATCTTAAACAGTTGTATGTGCCTTATCTTCTAAATTACATGTATCTTAAACAGTTGTATGCGCCTTATCTTTTTAATAACATGTATCTTAAACAGTTGTATGTGCCTTATCTTCTTAATAACATGTATCTTAAACAGTTGTATGTGCCTTATCTTCTTAATAACATGTATCTTAAACAGTTGTATGCGCCTTATCTTCTTAATAACATGTATCTTAGACAGTTGTATGTGCCTTATCTTCTTAATAACATGTATCTTAGACAGTTGTATGTGCCTTATCTTCTTAATGACATGTATCTTAAACAGTTGTATGCGCCTTATCTTCTTAATAACATGTATCTTAAATAGTTGTATGCGCCTTATCTTCTTAATAACATGTATCTTAAACAGTTGTATGTGCCTTATCTTCTTAATAACATGTATCTTAAACAGTTGTATGTGCCTTATCTTCTTAATAACATGTATCTTAGACAGTTGTATGCGCCTTATCTTCTTAATAACATGTATCTTAAACAGTTGTATGTGCCTTATCTTCTTAATAACATGTATCTTAAACAGTTGTATGTGCCTTATCTTCTTAATAACATGTATCTTAAACAGTTGTATGTGCCTTATCTTCTTAATAACATGTATCTTAGACAGTTGTATGTGCCTTATCTTCTTAATAACATGTATCTTAAACAGTTGTATGTGCCTTATCTTTTTAATAACATGTATCTTAAACAGTTGTATGTGCCTTATCTTCTTAATAACATGTATCTTAGACAGTTGTATGCGCCTTATCTTCTTAATAACATGTATCTTAAACAGTTGTATGTGCCTTATCTTCTTAATAACATGTATCTTAGACAGTTGTATGCGCCTTATCTTCTTAATAACATGTATCTTAAACAGTTGTATGCGCCTTATCTTCTTAATAACATGTATCTTAGACAGTTGTATGTGCCTTATCTTCTTAATAACATGTATCTTAGACAGTTGTATGTGCCTTATCTTCTTAATGACATGTATCTTAAACAGTTGTATGTGCCTTATCTTCTTAATAACATGTATCTTAGACAGTTGTATGCGCCTTATCTTCTTAATAACATGTATCTTAAACAGTTGTATGTGCCTTATCTTCTTAATAACATGTATCTTAAACAGTTGTATGGGCCTTGTCTTCTTAATAACATGTATCTTAAACAGTTGTATGTGCCTTATCTTCTTAATAACATGTATCTTAAACAGTTGTATGTGCCTTATCTTCTTAATAACATGTATCTTAAACAGTTGTATGGGCCTTATCTTCTTAATAACATGTATCTTAAACAGTTGTATGTGCCTTATCTTCTTAATAACATGTATCTTAAACAGTTGTATGTGCCTTATCTTCTTAATAACATGTATCTTAAACAGTTGTATGCGCCTTATCTTCTTAATAACATGTATCTTAAACAGTTGTATGTGCCCTATCTTCTTAATAACATGTATCTTAAACAGTTGTATGCGCCTTATCTTCTTAATAACATGTATCTTAAACAGTTGTATGTGCCTTATCTTCTTAATAACATGTATCTTAAACAGTTGTAAGCGCCTTATCTTCTTAATAACATGTATCTTAGACAGTTGTATGTGCCTTATCTTCTTAATAACATGTATCTTAGACAGTTGTATGTGCCTTATCTTCTTAATGACATGTATCTTAAACAGTTGTATGTGCCTTATCTTCTTAATAACATGTATCTTAGACAGTTGTATGCGCCTTATCTTCTTAATAACATGTATCTTAAACAGTTGTATGTGCCTTATCTTCTTAATAACATGTATCTTAAACAGTTGTATGTGCCTTATCTTCTTAATAACATGTATCTTAAACAGTTGTATGTGCCCTATCTTCTTAATAACATGTATCTTAAACAGTTGTATGCGCCTTATCTTCTTAATAACATGTATCTTAAACAGTTGTATGTGCCTTATCTTCTTAATAACATGTATCTTAGACAGTTGTATGCGCCTTATCTTCTTAATAACATGTATCTTAAACAGTTGTATGTGCCCTATCTTCTTAATAACATGTATCTTAAACAGTTGTATGCGCCTTATCTTCTTAATAACATGTATCTTAAACAGTTGTATGTGCCTTATCTTCTTAATAACATGTATCTTAAACAGTTGTATGCGCCTTATCTTCTTAATAACATGTATCTTAGACAGTTGTATGTGCCTTATCTTCTTAATAACATGTATCTTAGACAGTTGTATGCGCCTTATCTTCTTAATAACATGTATCTTAAACAGTTGTATGTGCCTTATCTTCTTAATAACATGTATCTTAGACAGTTGTATGTGCTTTATCTTCTTAATGACATGTATCTTAAACAGTTGTATGTGCCTTATCTTCTTAATAACATGTATCTTAGACAGTTGTATGTGCCTTATCTTCTTAATGACATGTATCTTAAACAGTTGTATGCGCCTTATCTTCTTAATAACATGTATCTTAAATAGTTGTATGCGCCTTATCTTCTTAATAACATGTATCTTAGACAGTTGTATGTGCCTTATCTTCTTAATGACATGTATCTTAAACAGTTGTATGTGCCTTATCTTCTTAATAACATGTATCTTAGACAGTTGTATGTGCCTTATCTTCTTAATGACATGTATCTTAAACAGTTGTATGTGTCTTATCTTCTTAATAACATGTAACTTAAATAGTTGTATGCGCCTTATCTTCTTAATAACATGTATCTTAGACAGTTGTATGTGCCTTATCTTCTTAATAACATGTAACTTAAACAGTTGTATGCGCCTTATCTTCTTAATGACATGTATCTTAAACAGTTGTATGCGCCTTATCTTCTTAATAACATGTATCTTAGACAGTTGTATGTGTCTTATCTTCTTAATGACATGTATCTTAAACAGTTGTATGCGCCTTATCTTCTTAATAACATGTATCTTAAACAGTTGTATGTGCCTTATCTTCTTAATAACATGTATATTAGACAGTTGTATGCGCCTTATCTTCTTAATAGCATGTATCTTAAACAGTTGTATGCGCCTTATAGTTGGGATAACATGGATATTAAATAATATTATGTCTTATCGTCTGAATAACATGCATATCAAACAGTTGTATATACTAATCGACAGAGTCACATGTACATCGAACAGTGTAGTACGCTTTATCATTATAAAACAGAAGTATATGTTTCATCGTTTGTACAAGCTGTTTCGTAAGAAGTTGTACAGCATTTGATAGTCTGAATAACGTGTATATTAAACAGTTGTATGGCGCATGATCATCGGAATAATATGTCTATGCCCTTTAATAGGAAAAATGTCCATTTATCAGTTGTTTTACGCATGATCGTATGAATAAAATGTATATTCTAACATGACGTCCTTCTTTCGCTTTGTAGACAAACGAACGATTTATCGATGGTATAATCTCATTCGCACATACGCCGGTGAATGTTAATGACTTTTCCATTGCAACATAAAGTGTGCGACATTTTCCGCAAGCGTAAATATAAATTACCGTCTTCCGATCAAAGTATACTACCGTATTTGTACTCTTAGACATATCAGAATTGAAATAAATCATGGAAGCCAGAATGTTTTGAGTTTTAACATGGGTTGGCAGAAATGAGTAAATATCTAATAAAATAGTAAAATACTAATATTCGCCAATCCATGTTAAGTTAATCAGTTGTATTACGCAAGATAAACTGAATAAAATGTCAATTAAACAGTTGAAATTGTGCATGATCATATGCAAAACATGTATATTAAACAATTGTAAATATGCTTGATCGCCAATGTAACAATTACCTTATGCAGTTGCATATTTTTAATCGTATATATTATATGAATGTTTGAATATTTTTTGTAAATCTATTAGGTAAAATAAATTTATTAACTTCCGAGCGTGTTCTTTAATTTCATTTAAATTATTGAACTTGATGAACACTTACTTTTATTTTTTATTATTATAAAGAGTTATGCCTATGCACACATGTATTGATATTGACTTTTTGTTGTTGTTTTTTTTTTTATCGTTTCAGTTTATTCATATATCAGTTCAAAAGGAAAGTTTGAAGATACTAAAGGGGTAATCAGAAACCGTAAATCAAAGGACAGATAATACAATGGCCAAACGAAAAAGGATAAAATAACAAACAATGATCTACGAAACACAACACCGAAGATCTTAGATTGAGCAAGATGAACCCCTGACAAAACGGTGGTGAACGCAAGTGCTTTGGAATGGTAAACAGTTCCTGGTGTACCATTGACACCAGTCGTGTTACCCGTGTTAAAATTCCGGTGATAAGTCATAATTGACGAATGAGATCAGAAGTATAATATTGTGACTACGACAAACGGAACATATTCGTGGTTACCTGTGACACATTATGTTTGCAGCAACCTATTATCATAACATAAGCGCTGTGAACTAAATTTGAACAGCATACGTCACGTCACCTTATACCTAACGACGTGACTATACCAGGTATAGTGCCTTCCACAGAGACAATTGAACCGCGTGTGCGTTTTAGATGAATCCTAATTATAGGTAATATACTAAGCCACCTAATTATAGGTAATATACTAAGCCACCTTTGGACTGTGATTTCCAGTTCGTTTATAAATTCTAGTAGTCTAATTAAAACAACCTTCTTCAGATTGTGACACTCTTCGAATCTGACAGGGAGCAATAAAGGTCACCTTCTTACAACCTTTTAATCATCCAATCAAATTTACACTTTTACGTCTACCGCATTGCTAAATGAAATTTCGGCCGACAAGATGTCAATTCCAAAATGACGAACCCAGGTGGTTTTAATCAAGCTGAAATTCTATATGACATTTTTATTATAATGATTATAAGATAAGATAAGATAAGTTTTATTTATAGTCGGCATATTTAAATAATACAACACAAGCCCTAGTGGGCTTTTGACCGATTATGAAGATAATAGTCATATAATGAACTAAAATATTATGGACTGCCCCCTCGACAACTGCAGGGGCGGATCCAGGAATTGTGGTTAGGGGGGTGGGGGCGTGAGTACGCGAGGGGTCTGGGGATCGCTTAAGGTCCCCAGCGAGTCCAGGGCAGAGCCCTGGTAGGGGGCACAGGGGACGAAGCCCCCCTGAAGCTCTGAGGGTTTGAGGAATTACAGACATTTATTTGAACGACAATTTTGAACCAACCACACCATTTTTATCAGACCAAAAAAAACTTGACTTTGAGTCTTAATTTTGTCGGATAATTGTTAACAGTATGTTTTTGTCAGATTATGAGAACCTAAAGTAAATTTTTTTTGAACAACTGTGATGCGAATTGTTCAACTCATGACTGATCAATCACGATATTTTAACCCTTCAAAGAACTATTGGTTTAGTTTTAACGCATTCCTCATTTCACTAATTGGTCTGTACTTTCGGTGCTTGGCCTTTCGGGTGGTTCTAGTTAATACTGCCCGTCCGAATGGAGCTTCTGCGTGTAATTCATCAATTTGTATCTGGTTATGAATGATACTGATGTTGAAAGAACATCAGTATCAGGATTTAAGTTTACTAAATGCTTTGATCTGTAAAGATTTGTTTTTCTTATAGTTGTAAAATTGACTGAAGAAATAATGTTTAATTAGCGTGAAAAAATAGTTGATGTCTGGTACTTCGAAACCAATCAGAATGGAATAATCTTTGAACTACTGACGGCGAATCCATATATGAATCAGCGAACACACCCAACGTGTATTTACAATGTGTAGGAATATTTTACTACAGGTCACGAGTTAACCATTCATGAAAAAGTTGTTTGTTGAACTGCTTGATTAACGTTGTATAACATTTGCTTTGCGAATTTTAGGGGGGGGGGGGGGGCACGCCCCCTCTAAATCCGCCTCTGAACTGTTATATTGTTTGACGAAGTATGGTGTCCTGGGATGTTGACATCATCTACTAATGTCCATATCATTATAACGAACAAGCATAACATTTTATCATTTAAAAAGCATAGAAGATAGCAGTATTAATTTAGTGCACCAGATATGCATGTCTGTATTTATTATTTTACCATTTTAATGCAGTTGTGTATGTAACACCTTTCCTGATTGGACGATATCAAATATTTGTCGGCATCAATTGCGCGTGCAGAAACTATATATCCGGTTAAATAAAAATATAAATGCGAATAAATGCTTATTCTTCAGAAAATATGCATTGGAATGGAGACAACTGCAATGTATTTGGATATTTGTGGGTTTTATTGTGATTTGATCGTCGCAAATATCCATTTACTGGATCATCGAACGCATCGCCCGTAAGTTCAAACTGCGACTATTAAATCAACAATTGATGCCGGCAAATATTCAATTACAATACAATTATCCCCTAAATGATGATCGACACCTCACCAATCAGAATGTCTTTATATCTAACATAGTAGAGCATAACATAATGTCCTATACTTGAAAATAATATATTATTTTTGTTTTGTTTTATAATTCAGGATATTGTAATAGATGTATGTCTTAATGTACAAATACAAGCATACCAACCAAAGAAAATGTAAACAATTGGAAAATAAGGGAACAACTGAAATGTATTAATGAAAAGTAATGATAAGTAATGTATTCAGAACAATGATTATGGCTAAAAGGTCTTGTCTAAAATCGATTATAGATATATAAAAAAAACAATAACGTTTTATATGCTTTAATAGATATCAAGGAATTTACTGAAGCTAGAAAGTTCAGACAACGGTCAGGGACTAAAGCTGTATATTAAGTTTATTTAGAACCACTGTTTTAGTTTCGTGCTACAATGAAAGTGTCAAGGGAGTAATTATTTTCAATTTGTAGTTAACAAAATAGATTGTGGACTATTTTTCCTATTATTATCAGGAACATTTCAATAAATGTCAATGTATTATTAGGCTACTTAAGTAAAATAAAGTAAATAAATAAATAAAGAACAATGTCGTATTGACCATGAAGCCGAATGTAGTATTTGTGAAAGATAAAAACTTTCTAAACAATCACCAACCCATTTTTTTCGTCAGTATGTTGTTGTCTTTGTCTCTCAATAAAACGATATTGACATTCACATAAGAAATGTAAGAAGCATTACAATCCCATTAAATAGATTAATTTTCAAGATTATAGTGTTTATTATAACATCACTGTTTCGCCCGGTTATATGTGAGAGTTGTATTTTACTCACATGTGGAACGCACTTGTATGGACCCATAACACGAGTTAGATCCCGCTTATCTTTTATTGAAGTGTCTGTACCAAGCGAGGAAATTAAGCAGTCATGTATTGTCTGTTAGGGGTATTGAATTTGCTTCTTTCTACAATTTTCATATTAGATTTTAGAATTGTTGTGAGAGTGTGATTTGTTTTGTTCTTCATTTTATTGTATTGTAGAAAAAATATTAAGTGATCTAAAATTAAAACAAATACTTGCCATTTCAAGGCGAAATGGAACGATCCCGAAAATGGCCTCCTTACACTGTACTAAATGCATGTAGTTCATCAGTTATACTGTTTACGAGATTATACCGATAGTATATCGAGGAGTATCACAATGATTTAACGGCAATATGAGCCATTAAATCATATATAGAGTTGAAAAGGTGGCATGGCCACAAAAATAAGGTCGAGATAATAGGACGAAAATGAACCCTTAAAACAGGCCACCATAGACAGCTACTAACCAAGTTGATCAAATATGGATATGATAGCATGCTGTATTCAGAGGAAACGAAACTGCATGACGATATTGTATTTAATTTGTCCTTATGTTTAAAAAAAAGGCAACATTATATTTGAGAAATTCTACATATATATTGTTCCGCCATATCCCCACTTATGTTGACCTCTTTGATCGTCAAGAACTATAAAATTTAAACGATAAAGGGTTACGAAAGTTCTTCGTCATTAGATAACAGACAAGTATCAAAACATCTATGGTGATACATTTTACTATTGACATCATTATATCGTGCTAGACTGACTCGGATTTCTAAGGAAATCGACGTCGTTGTCGTGATCGTATGGTAGCTAGATTTACAACTACCCATGCTTTCAGTGACTATCACCACTAAATTTGCGAGTTCGAATCCGTCGCAAGTCAAGGGTACTCTGGTTTCTTTCATCAGTAAAACTGACCGCCACAATATAACAGAAATATTGTTGAAAGTGGTGTTAAACAACACAACTCGTGGATTTCTAAGGAAAATATCCTGATAGGACATAGGCGTACACACTTGTCTTCAAAATTATATCGTTTTACTTTCCACATGTAATGTATATTGTTTATGCGAAATGTCCTATTAAAAGACAAAACATAAAGCTTAAAGATATCAAAGGGACAATCAGAAGTCGCCAATCGAAGAAGGGTAGACATCACAATGGCCAAAGGAAAAAGGATTAAAGGACAAACAATGATCTACACAACACTACATAGAAAACTAAAGATTGAGCAACACGAACACCAGTCCCTTAAACCAAAGCGAAGTTGCGATGTTTCATTCCAACTGATAATCACATGCTTTTTTATAATATGGAATAGAATATTTCTATTTACAGATGTGGGCCTTTTCAGGCATTGCAAATAACACTAATGAATACATTTATTACACACAATACACAATCTGGCAAGAAACAACACCTACAACATCAAGCCACTTACGTGGACCAATACAATAAAATACAATAAAATCTACGGTCAATCAAGACGCCCTTACGGGAAATAAGATCAACATGAATTTAATACAATGATTACAATAATTACAATGATTTCAATAGAGTTGAAATAAAAATTAATGATGATTTCACCTTACAAGTGGTCAAGTTCAGTTCAGTGAACCCTTGGTTCTAATAAACAATTGTTGATAATAATATTTAATAATAAAGAAATAATGAAGAAAAACTCGGATGATTGGAAATACACTGATGTTTAAACATATCAATGCATACTGCATGTACATATATCATATTTACTACAACTTAGGTGATTTTCGCCGTCATGGTCGTGATCGTATGGTAGTTGGGTTTATAAGTACCTATTCAATCAGTGTCTATCACCACTAGCGTTGTGAGTTCGAATCCTGCTCAGGCGAGGTTTACTCAATAAAGCATTTTACGTGATAAAGCTTGTCAGTGACTTTCGGCAGGTCGGTGGTTTTTTCTGGGTACTCCGGTTTCCTCCACCAATAAAACTCACCTCCACGATATAACTGAACTATTGTTGAAAGTGGGTTAAACACCATAATCCTAACACTAACCCTTCCCCAATTAGACTTTCGATACAACTAGAATACTGCTTAACGTACAGTGCTAAATAAATCATCCATATTTAGGTACGAGAACAAGTTTAAAAAACATATTCATATTATACAGAAATAAGAGAGCAATGGGACAACCAAGACTTTGACTGTCACTAGAAAAGTATAGAGAGCTGGGTTGTGATGACTTATTTAGCGTATTGTAGTGGATAAAATGCGACTTCTCCTTTTCGAAATCTACAAAAGTTGTCTCTCCTGCAGGCTGCACGGAGATTGGCACTCTTCAAACACGGCACTCGCTATAGTCAACAGACAGTCTTTGCCGTATCATTACCTGATAATCCTTCATCACCTATCAGACACCTGGTAGCTCTGTGGGTTAATCCCTGGGAACCACCACTAGTTCCCAGTAGACAAATGCACTACATATTAATAGTCAGAGATTCGTACGCCCAAGGCAATCGAGTAACATTGGTTTTACATTTTGTTGAACTATTCTGTATTGTTTATAGTGTGAATTTAAAGAAGAATAGTATTTATGTAGTCATTAAATGTACCTTCTAATAAAAATGAGGATAATATCCCAGTCAGAAGTAAATAAGGCTTAGGAAAAAGTGGTGTATTAACGGTGAAACTTCGGACACCAAATATATAAATGCTGGGGTACCCCAGGGTTCAATACTTGAACCTATGCTTTTTCTTATCTACATTAATGATATTGTTAATAATATTTTTTGTAATATTAAGTTGCTTGCAGATGACACTTCATTATACATTTGTACTTGGTTGTAGAAAATGAATATGACAAAACAGAAATAATGACGATCTCTAAAAAAACATCACAAACCCCATCATCCCTCTGTCTACATGGACAATGTAATCATTAAAGAAATTGAAACCCACAAGCATTTAGGATTAACTATAAGTGAAGATGGAAATTGGAATGAACATGTTAAAAATATTATGATTAAAGTGCCATCCCGTTTATCTGTTTTCCGTAGAGTCAAATTTAAACTAAAAAGGTCTCATCTGCAAACAATTTACATATCATTTATCAGACCACTTATGGAATACGGTGATATAGTATGGGACAATATCCCAGACTATTTAAAGCAATCCTTAGAAAGTCTTCAACTTGAAGAGGCCCGCATAGTAACAGGTGCAACAAAATTAACGTCCAGACAGTTACTCTATGACGAAACAGGATGGGAAAAGCTCCAGATTCGTCGTAGCAACCACAAATTGATAAAATTTCACGAAATGTTCCATAAAGATGCTCCTGATTATTTGAATTCTCTAGTACCTCCCCAAATATCTGAAGCCCATCAACATAACACCAGGAGATCAAACAACACAGTCTATCTTAACTGTAGGACTTTTTATTATCAAAATTCTTTTTTGCCGGCCTCGATTAAGCTTTGGAATAATATCCCAAATGATATCAGATTGAATTCATCAAAATGTTGTTTTAAACGATTTTTGAATAGAAATTTGGGTAAAAAATCATATTACTTTAATTTTGGATCACGAAAAGAGCAAATTATTTTCGCGCGCCTACGTCTCAAATGTAGCTCCCTTAAATATCATCTCTTTCAAAAAAATATTATTGATTCAGGTCTGTGTACATGTGGAAAAATAGAAACTACTGCTCATTACTTGCTGCACTGTCCATATTATATATTTATTAGGAACGAAACTATACAAACTCTAGGTACTATGGATGTACAATCTTTAATATTTGGTAACAGCATAAACAATGAAAATGAAAACAGATCGGTATTTGAAACTGTGTCAAAGTACATTGCCAGAACAAAAAGATTTGATTGAACATAAATATGGAAAGAAATTGACCAGACTGCACATGAACTATACATATTGGGTTGTAGACCGTGAGGATAGTACGTGACAGCTCCGTCTTTGTAATCTTTAGAAATATTTTGTTTCAATTTAACCTGTAATTACTTTTCTACTTTTTTTTTACATCATGATCATTCTACTTACCACTGTTTACTAATGTTATCAATATCTAATTAGGGAGACAGATTTACATAAGTTTGATAACTTGTTTCTGAATCCCATTGAACATTGTAAGTATATATATATTTGAATAATTATATACTGAAATTTCATGAAATAAATATTGCTTAAGCTAAGTGTATGCGAACCAGGATGACACCATTGATAGTGATCCAAACTTTAAGCCACACAAAAAAGCTAAATGGACCTTTGGCCGTTCATGGCGAAGTCGTGCAGAAATACAAGACACTTTATTTATAGTCTCTCCTGTTGTTCAGCTTTAAGAGAGCAGTATACCAGATACCTTCATGACGAGAAAAGACATACAATCCAAATACTGTGTAGATAAAAGGTAGTATTGGAATGTGACTATGTACGATAATCAAGATTTTTAAAAGTAAAACAAGATATACATTGGATAGGGTCGAAAAAAGAGCCACAGTCGATCACCGCTAACAAGCTATTGGTCATTAGGATCTGTTGAAAATTGTTTGTTACATGCAAGGAGCATGCCACTTTCCAGACACGAGACACTAATTTAAGTGCCGTCCCAAAGTCGAGTTGTGAATTTGATTGGTCCAGCAAGTCCCATTTCTATCACGTCGTGGGTTATGTTAAATGCATGTATAAAGAAATATGTTCATCTATATGCATATTCAACGCTAACATTTCACTACCTTAAAATGAGTCTATAAATGGTGGATCATACATCTGTATATCTTACTTTTTAAGCAGAAATTTTTGTTCTCATTCAGCCTTTGTAATATAATATTTGACTTGTAATTCACCTTTGATATTTTTTTGTCTGTTTTATGAATTATCTATATTTGTCATCAGATTAAAAAAAATCTGCTTTCTTAATAAAATGAAATTGTCTCTCTTATTCGATCATATTTAACCATAAAATCGTTCTGGTCAAAATAAGAAATTCGAATAATGAAAGGAAAAAATACATTTATCAGTATCATATGATAGCGTATAAAATAAAAACAATAGATATCTAATTAAATTGCATACGCCTCGTTTCTGGAATAACCTTCATCATGTATGTTCATAATCAAAAAATTGGTAAGACAATAATTTAAAAAAAAATTGTGAGCGAGAAAAGCAAAGGGTCTAAACAGGATATCCAAACAAAACTGCTAAGGTTACCCATGTTATCCAAAAAACTCCTAAGGTTACCCTTGTTATCCAAAAAACTGCTAAGGTTATCCATGTTATCCAAAAAACTACTAACGTTACCCATGTTATCCAAAAAAACTCCTAAGATTACCCTTGTTATCCAAAAAACTGCTAAGGTTACCCATGTTATCCAAAAAACTCCTAAGGTTACCCTTGTTATCCAAAAAACTGCTAAGGTTACCCATGTTATCCAAAAAAACTGCTAAGGTTACCAATGTTATACAAAAAACTGCTAATGTTACCCATGTTATCCAAAAAAACTGCTAAGATTACCCATGTTATCAAAAAAAACTGCTAAGGTTACCCATGTTATCCAAAAAACTGCTAAGATTACCCATGTTATCAAAAAAAAAAACTGCTAAGGTTACCCATGTTATCCAAAAAAACTGCTAATGTTACTCATGTTATCCAAAAAACTGCTAAGGTTACCCATGTTATCCAAAAAAACTGCTAAGATTACCCATGTTATCCAAAAAAACTGCTAAGATTACCCATGTTATCCAAAAAAACTGCTAAGATTACCCATGTTATCCAAAAAACTGCTAATGTTACCCATGTTATCCAAAAAACTGCTAAGGTTACCCATGTTATCCAAAAAAACAAACAAAACTGCTAAGGTTACCCATGTTATCCAAAAACTGCTAAGGTTATCCATGATATCCAAAAAACTGCTAAGGTTACCCATGTTATCCGAAAAACTGCTAAGATTACCCATGTTATCCAAAAAAAAACTGCTAAGATTACCCATGTTATCCAAAAAACTGCTAATGTTACCCATGTTATCCAAAAAACTGCTAAGGTTACCCATGTTATCCAAAAAAACAAACAAAACTGCTAAGGTTACCCATGTTATCCAAAAACTGCTAAGGTTATCCATGATATCCAAAAAACTGCTAAGGTTACCCATGTTATCCGAAAAACTGCTAAGGTTATCCATGTTATCCAAAAAACTGCTAAGGTTATTCATGTTATTAAAAAAACTGCTAAGGTTACCCATGTATGAAGGAGATTTGTCATAGTTTTAATAAATTACATTATTTAAAAACTATAAATTTCAAGCATAAATAATATTCCGTAAACCATGTCAGTGTCGAAGCAATGACTACTTGGCTGATGATATCCTCGAGGACTAATAGTCTCACAGGAGAGGTATCCACCCAGTAATAGTAGTAATAAGAACGTAAATATCCTAGTGCGCACGCCTACTTGATCATTTCTCAGAAATACGTAAAATTCCTCATATTACTGACAATTAAATCTCCAAAGCGAAGTGGTAGAGTTATTGGTTTTGTAGAATAATTCTTTCTTATTATGCCATTTGTTGAAAGCTGTATATAAATTCTTAAATTTCTACCAATTTGACTCCGTTATATTACCCTTTTGCAAATGTCGTGCTTTCTTGACACCTGGAAACACACTAATCTCAGCTTGCTAAGGATAACAAATATTTTCTTCATGTTATAGTATAGTAAGCGTGTTGCAGAGGATTTATAAAACAGAAATGGAATATCATGTTTTAAATGGTGTCTTTGCATACAAAACAGAAACGGAATGTCATGATTTAAATGGAGTCTTTGCATTGAAAGGCGTATCTGTTTTTTTCTAGGTTTTATACACGGGATAATTCATTGATACAAAACGTTTAAATCAATCATTGTTCTGCTTTAAAATCAATTTGTCGTTCTTATGTCGAAAACTTGAGTTTAATTGTCAAAAGTATCAGACCTCAAATTGAGTGAAACTACAATCAGTAAAGTTATATATATGTTGTTTAATTCTCATATCAATATAGACGTTATATCAAATTGTTTTTACCTACACAGTATTCGCCAAACAAATTAAATGAAATATCAAAACATTCATAGTTATGGTGATATTTGTAACTTGAGAGTCAAACATATAATACACTATTATCAATTTCTAAGTCCTTTGGTGCAACAATTTCCATTTTACACCTATATGATATGTCTGCTGTTCAGATTTTAGACTTGTTTCCAGATTTCTAAATATAAACAATATGATCGAATTCCATATTGTGACTTTGGTATCAAACAAACGTTGTACTTGATATAGAATACCATTATTGAAAGAGAGCAGAACATTTTATCTTCTCAAATTGTGATTTTATGTAGGATGTAGTCTTATTATGCAATCTTTATCTAGAAGAGTTTAAATACAGATTATGTTCGTATTATATTTTGATTATATCTGTCCATACAATATGAGTTTTCCATCTTTGTGTTATAAATATAGATTTTCTGCTGCACTTACATAGTCGTTCACATTAACATGATGGGTCGTCGTGGTCGTGATCATATGGTAGTTGGATCTACAACTACCTATGCAATCAGTTCCTATCACCACTAACATTGTGAGTTCGAATCCCGCTCATGTCGAGGTATACTCGATACAACATTATGTGATAAAGTTTGTCAGTGACTTGCGATAGGTCGGTGGTTTTATCCGGGTACTGCGGTTGCTTCTACCAATAAAACTGACCGCTACAATATATCTGAAATATTGTTGAAAGTGGCGCTAAACATCATAACCTTAACCCTAACTCACATCAACATGCTTCCTGGTGTCCATGTCAAGTCGTTTAGCTAAACATACGGGCTCTGCTATTTGTTTTGTCTGTCAGATCTTTTGTCTCATGACTCACGAAACCACCAACTTGTATACTTACATTGTCGAAACGCTTGTTGATTCCATCACATGATTCAATCTACTGTTGTCTCTGTTGTATTATGCCTCTTTGGGTCGTTTGTTCAGTTAGTCACATGACTTTCCTTTATGTCGCCCTTGATCGTGCTATGTCATTTCTCTAAGTTATTTGTCTAGTTAGTAACATGATTCTACATTCCGTCGTCACTGTTGTCATTTATCTGCTCAGTCACATGACACTACCAACTGTCATCCCATTTTCTTTATGTCATTGGTTTAGTCAGTCTCATGACTCTACATTCCTTCAACTCCTTTGAGTCTTTGGTCTACTCAGTCACATAAGCCTGTCTCCTGTTGTATTACATTTCTAGCCAGTCATATGACTATATTTACCATTACTTTTGTTATTGGTCTAGTCAGTCACATGACCTTCTGTCGTTCTTTTTATTTCATTGGCCTAGTCAGTCATGTGACTATTTTTGCTGTTGTCCTATTTATGTAACTTTTCTAGTCAGTCACATGACCCTGTTGTGTGTTGACATTGTTGAGTTGAATGCTAAGTCATCCACAAAACAATACTTTCCCCAGCCTTTGTCGGGTGATTTATACAACCTTCATTTAAATATCACAAATGTTACCATATTATGGACTTTGAATGTAAGATAATAAAAACATCTAAGAATACTTTCAAGAACTTATGTCTAATAATTGTTTGACATCATCAATTATCAATTGCAAGACGGTTTTAACCCTTTATTAGCAAATATTATTAAATATGAGGTCTATAGCAATAAAAATATTAGTGAAAGTAACTATATATTGTTTTAATGGAAAATTTCTATTTTAAGAAACGATAAAAATTTCATTTTTGAGATTTTTGACGATATTATTCCATTTTAATATTAGTGGTTAAACATTTTCTACAAATAGACATAGACTATATGATTTATATGAAACCTTGTAGACTTTTATGATCTACCATTAGATCAGATGTAAAATAGGAACAATGCTAATTTACATTAACGTACAAAATCAAACAACAGAATATATATTGGGCGCTTAAAGTTAGGTGGGTAATAGCTTCCAGAATGATCCGAAAATACATAGGGAATTCATAAATTCAAGTTAACAGCGAGTTGAAAAGCGTTATTAATTCAGATTAATATCTGTCGATTTATAAATTAGAAAAAAAAGTAAGAACTAACATGATAGAATTCTGACTTCTAATACATTCATTGCTGTTTATTGCTTGAAAATTCAGAAAACCTGGTAAATTAAACATGTGGTTGTTGCCACAAGCGTTAAGGATTGGGTTTACCTATAAAATCAGTGTTTATCTCCAATAATGGGGTGAGTTCGATTGAGTTGTGATAACTTTTGTCAGTGACTTGTAGCAGGTCGTCTTTGGTTTTCTCCAGGTAGTCCGATTTTCTCCACTAATAAAACTGACCTCAATGAGAAAAGTTTGAAGATACGAAAGGGATAATCAGAAACAGACAACACGAACCCCAATAAAAACCAGGTTGAACCTAGGTACTTCGGAAAGGGAAACAGTTCATCCTCCACATGTGTTACTCACGTTACAAACTTACAAACCCGGTAATAAGTCAGGAATGAGGAAAGGGCAGGATTGTGATTACGACAAACTGAACATATCCGTGGTCATTTGTGACTCCGTAACGGTTAACCAAGTCACGGTGAAGACTGTAAAACTTTGGAAGTGATGACTTCAAGTTAACCACTGTGAACTCTTGGTTCAGTAGCTTCCTTGTTAGCAGCAACTCTCTTTCAAGAAAATCCTGATAGGAACCACAAGCTCTGGAATATATGCTGAACTGATAGATATATACTCCAAATGTAGGTGCTGCTGGAATGATGCTACATATAAATGGAAAATTCACAATGAAAAAAATAGGTGAAACATTTTTGCAAGTGACGTTAATTGCACAGAACCATAACCCTATAAATGTACTAGTACAGATACATTGTGCTATATTATTAGTTAGAATCAACGAATCTGATAGCCTCAAGGTAATCGTGATGAAACATTCGTCAGACATTAATTTTGTGCTAGTATGATTTAAAGTATCACGTTCTGTTAATTCCTACGCATATATAGCAACACACATTCTTGAATGGAGTGAAGATTGCCCCAAACGAACTCCTACGTGATATCCAAGATTAATTAATGGAGCAATATTGTATCAACGCTGATACCAGAGGATATCTAAAACTTTGAATATTCAATTAAGTTAGTGAATGTAAAAAGGAGAAAATAAAATTTCAAGTATTCTTAGCGGAATCAAAGGACCCTTAAATGCTAATATCATATAACAGTTTCTAGGTAGAAATATTGCGAACCGTGTAATATTTTTAACGAAATGTTTAAAACAAAATAATCGTGAGTCTAAATACAAAATTGAAATAGCACTAAAACAAATACGTTGAAAGTATCAGGATATGGATTTATTTATGGCACTCAGAAAGCTATTAAAAAAAGAGATAATTTTGTCTTTATAGTCCATGGTGACAGAACAATTAAATGGCATCAATGAACAAGTAAAAAATCATATAAAAAACTTGTTTCTTTTCGGAAATGAATTGATAGTATATCTACGTTTTTATTACTATTACTGGGTCGATGCCTCTGCTGATGGACTATTAAGGGTATCATCCGCCCAGTAGCTATTGCTTCGGGACTGACATGATTTTCTATCATAAAGGAAACATTCAATCCATTTTTAGAACATTTCCGCAAATACCATACCTTCGCAGTTTAAAAATTAAGCCAGAGTGCCAGACACGATCAAATGCCTTGGAGATGTCACAAAATATAAATCGTACATATTTACCAAGATCTAGATTTTTTATAATAGTATTATATATTATTAATAATTGGTTAATAGTAGAATCTTTTGTTCTGAATCCTGATTGATGATCTGATAATATTTTGTTTCTAGTAACATAATTATAAAGGTTCTTGAAGATTATTTTTTCTAGAATTTTCCCAAAACAGTTGGTAACAGAGATCGGTCGATAATTTGATGGGTCGCAACTATCACCCTTTCCCTTATAGATGGCTGTAATATTAGCACTTTTTCAGTCACTAGTTTTGATATCAACAGTATTGTAAGGTTTTGTGTGGCATCGTTGATACGTATGTTCTGTTGTCATGATAATGCTTAGATTGTGGGGGAGGAGATATCACGCAGACAAAATTATGCAATCTGTACTAATTTCACTTGTAAATACTCTAGTGATATAACCTATATCACCCTGTCACCCTTTTTATTTCTTCTTTATAACAACCTGCTCAACGTGTGAAAAACACTCCCATGACTTCATATTTTCACTAAGAGGGAAGGTTTGGAAACCCAAATTATAACAAAGAACCTAGCTCAATGTAAATAACTTGGATATTATGATTAGAAGTGCTTGAAGATACCTAAAGGGTAATCAGAATCCGTATATCGAAGAAGAACAGACAACACAATGGCCAAAAGAAAAAGTACAAAAGGACAAACAACGATCTACAAAACATACATATAAAACTAAAGATCGAGTAACACGAACCCCACAAAAAACCGGGGGTGAACTCAGGTGCCCCGGAAGTGTAGGAAGTTCCTGCTCCACTAGTGGCACCCATCGTGATAATCTAGTTACATACCCGGTAATAAGTCGTGAATAAGGCACACAAAATTAGACACAGTGCTAGATCATGTGAAAATGCTAAGTACTGCGAAAACAACCTTATTCAATTATGAAATGTGGGGACATCTTTGAGCGTACCTACAAAAGCGAAGAAGTTCTCGCATGCAGTTTCTTAAATAACATAAATTAATTTATATATCATCAATCTCAAAACTCTCTTTGCAAACAATGATCTCAGTAGGGTTATAGCTCATTAGGGGCTAGTAAGTAAAGGTTTTTTTTTTTGCATAGATGGCATTAAAACTTGTTCACCAATCACAAAAGATATTGAGATATAAATTACACTTGCCGCTAGAGATATAGACTATTTACAATTCCTCAGATAACATGTAAGGAATCTGCAGCAACATGAGTGGTATGAGTGGATACAGCATAATTTACTGGCACTATTTAAATAATATTTTTCTTTTTATTATAACATTGATCGGAATGTTGGTTTTCATAACATACGCCTACTGTATAACAAGTGTAAACAATACACAAAACATGATTCAGTCACGAAGAAAAAAAAAGAAAAAAATATATTTATATATCTATATATGTTTCTATTCTAGACATTTCTGTACCTCGGTGTATAAATATTACATAATAACAGCAAACACATAGATCTGTTGATAATTAGAAGTGTACCAAACTCCTTTAATGATTTGAAAAAAAGAATTTCTTCATTTTGTAACAGCTTTCAAGGACTGTCGTATTCCACGCTCAGTTGTTTAACTAAAATATACTGTTTGTAACTTCTGGAAGGTCAGACAATAATAGTTTGTGATAGTCTATTGTCCGTCATTTAAGTCATCCTGCTAATTATAAATGATTAAACAATATTATCGCTTTTTTATATTTTGCTCTGTGTTCAAACTGTTGTTGTGTTTGTATCTGTATTGACACGCAGATGGAATATTTTGATTGCCCGATTACTGTGTTAGACATTGAGGAAAGAAGAGTTTGAAGATACCAAAGGGGTAATCCGTATATCGAAGAACAGACAACACAATGACCAAAGAAAAAAAGTGCACCCAGAAAATTGAACATTGATAAGTTGTTAATTATGAAGCCAATTTGCTGTCTATTTAGAACTTAAATAATATTTTTGTTATAATAATTACTTACGAGACATACATATGGTTAACGATAAAAGGGCATTCATATAGGAAAGATATCAAAGGGGTAATCATAATAAATAAATAAATAAATAAATAAATAAATAAATAAATAAATAAATAAATAAATAAATGATGACAAGTTTGCCGTTCTTACAAGAAGATCCTTTAATATTTTGGATAGGGATAACGTAGTGGTAAACATATTTGATTTAAAGGTTTATTTTTTATGAGTAATAATAATTCTATAGCTATCATATATTTGACATTTTCAGCCATTAAACTCTATGTTACAAGAATTATTGATATTAGAATTATACCGTTCAGATTGTTATACAAAAATGTACTTGTCATTTAGACTATGTATGTGGTATGAAGAGTGTTTGCGGGTTTGGTTATGAAAACGGAAAATACGGATTAAGATATATAGATATATAGATCTGCTTCACACCTTGACCTACATCTAGAAATTGACGGTTAAGAGCGACACTTTTACGATTTCAAGTTTCCCATTGAGAACATTATATTTAGAGACATTCAAGCAGCACCTAATATGATGAACACATCATTCAGTTGATATTCGAGAGCTTGTGGTTCCTCTCAGGATTTCCTTGATAGATGGTTGCTGCTAACAAGGAGGCTACTGAACCAATGATTCCTATTGATTAGGTTGAACTCATCATTACCTGGTTAACAGTGAATATATGCGCCCCAGATGATCATTGATATGTTCCGATTATCGTAGTAACAGTTTTATCCTTCCTTCCTATTTCATGATTTATCAGCAGAGTTTTAACACGACATGTGCCACTAGTGGATCAGTAACTGCTTACCATTCTGCAGCACATAAGTTCATCCACGATTTTTAGTGAAGTCTGATTGATCAATCTTTAGTTTCTGTGTAGTGTCTTGTCTATCATTGTTCATTTCTTGTCCTTTTCTCTTATGCTATTGCATCGTTTGTCCATTAATCAACTGTTTCTTTTTAACACTGTGGTAAATTTAAACTTTTCATAATTATCAATAGATATCTTTAAAATCATTACGATCTTTTTGTATCAATGTAATTTACATTAGTTTCCTGTACAGTTCATTGATAAATGCATTTCATTAGATGTTAAGGTAAACTGTATGGTATTGTTAGTCTGCAGATTCGTTTGTATTAAAAACACCTTTTACATTTACAGACTCATTCAATGCAATGTCGTTCAAATAGTCAGTATAAAACAAGTCCAGTATATTATTAGAATGCTCAAAACAGACTTGTCATGATGTTAAGTGCTGAAATGCATATTCTATAAATTGATTATCTAAAAATATCATGTTATGACATAATAATTTTTATTGAAACCGATGCTTGTTAAAAGGATTAGCAAAATATATAGTCAGATCCTATGGTTTCGTGGGTTTAATAGTACCGTGCATTCACATGCAATTTTAACAAATTTTTGCCACAATTTTTTATCTAAATACCACGGTATCATAGGAACCCGATATAATTCTTAGATTATGATTATAATCATTAACCCCGTACATGGCGAAGTGTACTCGATACAACATTATGTGGTAAAGTTTGTCATTGACTTGCGACAGGTCGGTGGTTTTCTCCGGGTACTGCGGTTGCTTCTACCAATAAAACTGACCGCCACGATATAACTGAAATATTGTTGAAAGTGGCGTTAAACACCATAAACCACCCAAACCACCTTAGAAATTTGAAGTCTTTACAGTCATAAAACTATAAATTATAGAACTTAAATCCTAATTGAACGAATATTTAAAAAAAGTAGTCTGTATTATTCTTATGTTATATTATGTAACGGAGAATGGCATGCAGTATATGGATATTTGAAACCTACAAGCATAACTTGATTATTTTTAGAAAAGACGCCTAATAAAATCTTTGAATCTTGAATCTTAAAAAGCTTCAACAATCTATAAAGTAGGGTTTCTAAAGTTGCAAATGTGCATACCACTACTGCGAATAACATACACTATACATATTTGAAATTTTACAAACATAAATGTTTTCTTTTGGAGAAAAACATCCGTTTTAGAGGAAATGTCTGGTTCAACAAAGTACAAAAAATATTTGAGTTGAGCAAAACATCAATTTGTTTTCGAAAAAAACCTCTACAATCTGTAAATTAAGTTTTCTAAAGTCACAATTCGATCCTTTCCCCATTCGTAACTTATCACCGGGTTTGTAACACGAGTTACAAGACGAGTACCACATATGGAACAGGATCTGCTTACCCCTCCAGATTACCTGAGTTCATCACCGGCTTTGAGTAGGGTTCGTGTCACTCGATCTATAGTTTTCTGTGTAATGTTTTGTAGATCGTTGTTTGTTCTATTGTCCTTTGTCTTTTGGCCACAGTGTTGTCTGTCCTTTGTCTTTTGGTCACAGTGTTGTCTGTCCTTTGTCTTTTGGCCACAGTGTTGTCTGTCCTTTGTCTTTTGGCCACAGTGTTGTCTGTCCTTTGTCTTTTGGCCACAGTGTTGTCTGTCCTTTGTCTTTTGGCCATAGTGTTGTCTGTCCTTTGTCTTTTGGCCACAGTGTTGTCTGTCCTTTGTCTTTTGGCCATAGTGTTGTCTGTCCTTTGTCTTTTGGCCACAGTGTTGTCTGTCCTTTGTCTTTTGGCCACAGTGTTGTCTGTCCTTTGTCTTTTGGCCACAGTGTTGTATGTCCTTTGTCTTTTGGCCACAGTGTTGTATGTCCTATGTCTTTTGGCCACAGTGTTTTCTGTCCTTTGTCTTTTGGCCACAGCGTTGTCTGTCCTTTGTCTTTTGGCCACAGTGTTGTCTGTCCTTTGTCGTTTGGCCACAGTGTTGTCTGTCCTTCGATGTACGGCTTTGATATATTCAAGCTTTTTTTATACGTCGACTGCGAATAATTTAATACAGTATACTTATTTGAAATCTAACAACCATAAATTGATTATTTTTTAAAATAAATATCAGTGTTACTTGTAGTATCTGGCTCCTAAAAACACAATATATACGATGAGTGAAACATCAATGTTATATGGGACAGACGCTCTATGCCAAAACATAATAACCATGGACACACGTTTTGTTCAGCCAACATATTTTACACGGTTATTGAAAAGAACAGAATAAATGTCGATCCAATATATCTTAAGGGTATCCTCTTTCCTGTCCGCTTTAGACCGCATTTGCTCTACAGGAAACCAACAAAAACATGTTCATATTCCTAAATTGTCTGGTAGTAAACTTTTGGTTATATCAGCATATATTTACTAATATTTAAGAGGGCCCAGGTGGCTCAATGAGTTAGGTAGGTGGATTACCTAAATGTAACAACTCATACAAGCCTATCACCAATACGGCGTGGGTTCGCGCCCGGCTTTGCAAATTACAAAAAAGGGTGCACTCGACTCGCAGCCGCAAGTGATAAAGTTTATCAGTTGCTTGCCAATGGTCGGTGGTTCTCCGGCTTCTTCCACCACTAAAACTGGTCGCCATATTATAGCTGAAATATTACTGAATGTGGCGTAAAACACCAAAAATCAATCAATCTAATATTTAAATTAGTATTTCAAATCAACTCTCACTCCGATCATATCACAAAATGACAATAGTGACAAAGTTTGCAGATTAAAAATGAAAATTTCCCTTCAAGGGAAAATATAATCAAGGATATATAAATCATAAACATTGGATTAGTACGGCTTGTTCGTTTTATCACTGTTAATCTTTTAATTTTAAAGTATGTAAATTTATTCAATGAAAATAAAAAAATATTATTTTTATGGATATAACAATAGATTAGGCCACACTTGGTGAAGCACCTAAAACAAATAATACATGCAGAAAAATAATGAGATTTATTTCCATAAAAGGTTAACACAGTATGTTTATATATAATTATATGTTGATATACACTACATACAAGTAAAATACGACCAGGATGTATGTGTATTGGTTTAAAATGTATTATAAAACACCAACATGCCATGGCTTTTTTGTGTTCTGTGAGTTCAGTTATATAGGAGGTGATTGCTCGTTTTGTTGAGATTGGTGGAATTGATGACCGTTACTGTTTAGACTTTCTTTACGTAATGTACCTCAAGTATGTGGATAAATAAAACATGATAAGCAAGACATAATTATATAAGTGAAACATAGGATTTGGTCGCATAAATTACATCGAGTCGAACCATGCAAAAATACAAGCATTGCTGGAATGGATGTGTGAAATTTTTCAAATGGTCTTATACAATATAATATGAATGACACATGTCGGACAATAGTGTATTTCTGTGTTTGTATGTAGGTTTGTATATTGTATGTGCTGATCACATGTTCCATGCTTAAGCTTACCTTTAAAGTTTGGTTTAAATTTTTACCCCCCCCCCATTTTCTGACAGCTTTTTCTATCGCTGTAAATATGGAATCTTCAACAACTAATGCATCAATTCTATTGAAAGATATAGAGTAAAATTGTTCAATACCAGTTGACAAAGTATATATTTGCTTTTCATACTCATAGAGTCCTACGGCATCCTGTTCCATTATTTTTTTTCCTATTGAAAATTTTATATATTAAACTAGTAAGACTATTTGAAACAATTGATTTTCATTCTGACAACCCCCCCCCCCCCCCCCCCCCCCCCCCAGCCCCCCTCCTTCCAATCTAACAAAATGCATACTCGTCTAAAATTAAAATGCGTAAAATTCATTGTCGAAACACAGCAATAAAACAATAATATGTATATAACCAAACAAGCTAAGTGATAATACCCTTAATTTGAATCTCTTAAAGCGTAATAATTATATCAGTACACAGAGCTATAGCAGCATGACGCTATTAACAATTTCTATATGGAGATTATATGGTCACATGTACAAATTTCGTCCATTGTTACAATTAAATGTTTGGCTCAAGAAGAACAAAATCAACAATATCAATCTGCCGAAGATGGATATAGGCGTAATGAAAGCTATGTGATATATCAGAAAAAGCAATTTATCTCCGAAAATAACGAATTGTGTTCGATTTAGATAACTATTAAATGAAAGATGCTATAATCAAACATTTGTATACAGAAAACAATCTTGACTTAGCCGAATATGTTCATTTATAGTTTACAGCGTACATAAAATAATAAGGCCATATAAAACTGGCTTTGCCTTAAAATAAAATTTGAAAAATAGGAATATTATTTGACTCAGAATTCTTGTTTTCCTTTTAAGTGGATTATTACAGAAATGCCTTAGGATATTTCAATGTGAATGCCCATTATTTGAATGATTTGAGGCATATATTTCCGTACTGTAAGCGAACTTTAATGGACTTTTGCAGGAACGTATAGGAATTACGTTAACACCACAAAATCCTCGCTATATGGCATAATGTGTTTTTCAAATGAACTTGCCGCCCTATCCTTAGACAAGGTTAATTGTTAAGATGTAAATTATAGCTTTATTGCGTTAAATGAATAATCAGTTGGCTTTAAAAAGGAAATAATGGACTCTGATGAAAATAACCATGGATTATACAATCTTGTTGAGAACGTGTGGGAATACTACAAACATCGCCTGCTTCAATTGTCGCCTGCTACTGACGAATCATGCAATAAGTTCATCGATGACGACAATGTTTTTGGTAAGTCTTGTTTTTTTTAATAGTAAAATATTTTTTGTAAATATATTTATTGTTTTTTTTTAAATGTCGGTATATTGTGTTCAATTTAATATACATGTATATATATATATTTCTAAGCCTAACACAGCTATAGGCAAGAGTCACTCCTGTGGAGACAAACGCTGCAAATGTTGTAGACATATGCAACACTCGTCATCGTATACTAGTAAGATCACCGGAAAACAGTACAAAATATTTTGTGCAGTTAATTGCAAGAGTACAAGTATTATTTACATTCTTGAGTGTTCCGTTTGTGGCCTCCAATACGTTGGCGAGTCTAAGCAGCCCTTCCACAAATGTCTGAATGGACACAGGAGTAACCTTACAAAAAAGCAATTTCTTCCTGTGAGCCAGCACTTCGGACTATCTGACCACAGTCTCGAGGATTTTAACAGAATGAAAATTCTTGTCATTGAACAGAACTGTCTGTGGAGTGATTTTCAACGTGAGAATCGGGAAAGATTTTGGATTAAAGAACTCCGTGTTTTACATCCGAACGGTATTAACAGAAAACAATAGGTTTTTATGTATATTTTCTTTCACAGTGTTTATAGTCAACGAATATTTTACTACTGTCACAAAGTTAAGGATTTAATTAACGATAATCTTTAACATTCTCAAATGCGTCACACTTTGTCACCTGACTATTTAGTGAATTGTAATTATACCATCTAATCTTTACAAACTCAGTCTAATGTTGAAAGACATTGAAGAAGGTCATTTGTTGATCGAAAATGTTGTCAATATATTTTTTGTAGCATCTTTATCGGTATCGTTGCACAATGTTCTAGACTTCTATAATTTATTTTGTTTGTGCTGCATCGTCATGTCTCGACGATCCGTTACTCATTAAGTTCTCTGGTTGGTAGATTCCCTTAGACTTTATACATATATATATATATATATATATCGGGGTCATATGGTGCCTTGAAGGTTGAATTTAAAAAATGGCGGCGAAAATTTCGGTAATTTTGTTATTACCTTTATTTCCTCATACGCTTTGGTTTAGGAGTACACAAAATTTCATTTTCACACTCCGATCTCTTAACAAGTTTATATTCCGATACCAAGATCTTGTCGAAATATATTCCGTCTCTGCAGAGACGATGATAAACGATGCATTTTCATATAGTGAAAATGTATAAAGATAAGGAAGTCAACAAAAATGTCAAAAATATTTTTTTATCAATGTGTGACGTAAAATTGTTTTTGACATTTGCTTCCCTGGGTTTGGTACTGCTTTGACAACTATTTTACCTATTTTGTTCCAGTATTGTTATAAATACTGTTATGGTGACAGCCGGAACCTTTGAGCCGTAATGAAAGCGGGAGGTTTGGCGCTTTAAAATCTGATTCAACCCACTATTTCTTTAGAAATGCCTGTACCAAGTCAGGGTCAATACGGTTTTCACAGTTTTCCGGTTATTGACTGATTTTGTCTGTTTATATACTTATGAGTTTTGACTTTCCCTTTGTAAGATTGTTCGGAGTTCGGTAATTTTGTTATTACCCTTATTCATTATCTTCCTCACTAATAAACTGTGGTGATACTTGCAAATCAAGCAAACAAACTGGATCTGCGAATTCATAATTATTAGTTTTTAACTGATAATTTGAATTTCAATTTCACTTTCTTTGGAGTTATTGTTGTCATCGATATCTTTTGCACTATGAATGCTGTTGGAATCATTGCCTTCTTCTATATTTTCCGGATGGGTCAGGTGATTTATTAATCAGCGTCGGAAATAATATTACATACCTTAGTATAAATTATTATACCTCAGTATATACTTTCTTAAAGCTTTTTTAAAGAAATAAAAATGCTATTGTTTCACATTTTTAACACTGAGACTATTGACCGGTCCATAGTTTTCAAGACTATTGACTTCCGCTGAACTATTTACTGGCAATTTAAACAACTTTCGCGGAATTTTTAATTGGACGTCGCTTATGGACAAACTACGGTAATTGTTATGCGTGATCCTCTGGCGATATCGTCGCTATCGAGAAACCCGGATTTTTTTGTCAAAATTTCAAAAATTTCATGATTTCAAAATTTTCAAAATTTTTTAAAAATTTCAGTTTTCATAAAATTTCATAAAATTTCAAAATTAAAAAAAAAATTCAAAAATTTAAAATAAATAAAATAAAAATTTTAAAGTTCAAAATTTCAAAATTTTCACAAAATTTTAAAATTTCAAAAAATTTCTAAATTTCCAAAATTTCCAAAAAATTCAAAATTTTCATAAAACTTGTAGTCACCATGTACATTTATGTTGAAGTCTACTTTCTCAAAAGAATCAAACTCTTATGAATAACTGGGGAAACAGCATAACAATGTCCATGAGACAATATTCAGATTTATAATGCAAAATACTGGCAAAAGATGCGTGATTTTATTATTCTTTATCATTTTGAGGTGATCATTCAACTATGAGTCTAATGTTTTTCGGTATAATAAAATACTTATAGACTGTATTCGGGAATAGCAAGTTTCTTGTCCCCTCGACCCTGACTATTAACCTCGGCTTCGCCTCGGTCAATAGTCAGTGTCTCAGGGACAATAAAGTTGCTATTCCCTCATACCCAGTCAATAAGTATATAATATTATCCGGATTAGCTCATTTGATGGATCGGGTGATTTATCAATGAGCATTGGAAATAATATTACAGATGCGTCTCGTGATTTAATAATCAGCGTCGGACATAATATTAAAACCTTAGTATATAATATTATCCGGTTTATCTCATTTGATGGTTCAGGTGATTTATCATTAATCGTCGGAAATAATATAACAGATGCGTCTCATGATTTAATAATCAGCGTCGGATATGATATCATGTACCTGTTTATTGTACACTAGGATACTTTTTTTTATACCAATGGAAAGTATTTTATTATAAAATATTTACCGTAACATAAAATTTAATATTAAATTCTTTCCACCGGATAAAATTTCAACCGGCAAAAAATTATGTCTTACAAATACACGGCATCATATGATAACCGTCCTGAATATTTCATGAAGGTCAGTAAGAGAAGAGTCATAAGCAATTATTTCGTTGGTGTATGCTTGTATTCCTTCATGGTATCGACATGGTCTAAATGGAAATACTTCTTAAACATTCTTTCGTATTGTAGTAAGTATATTTGGTTCCAAGTCGAAATCACTCCTGATTGAAATGTCTTGGCATATTGGACAGAAATTATTCTCTACAACATAAATGTAAAACAATATAGATCATGAAAGTACAATCAGAAAATAATAACTACAAATATTCTTAAATTTCTCAATCATCTGCAATTTGGAAGTTTATATAACGATAGTGAATGTAAAAACATTAATTAATATAAAGAGAATATACTTCAAATTAAGTTCAAATATATATAATGATTGTAAAAAAAAACCCCGTCAATTCGTTGACAGACAATTACGACCCGTTCCTGTTGAGCAGTAAATTATTTGAACTATCTTTATTGGCTACCTAATGGTCTTGAAAATCGAACTCCCACACAATGGTATATCTGTACAAATTGGATAGATAAATCAATTGATTAATATAAATTTGAACAACCAAGATCATTTTAAAGAGGCTGGAATTGCAACTGGCATTTGTGTAACATATTAACTTCTGTCAATTAATATCTACTCGACACAATACAATATTGTAAACGTCAATCAAATAATAATTAAGATGTAAGACATTGTGATCCATATTATTGTGTTGATTTATGAATAATTATTTATTGAATATTCACGCTATAAACATGTCACCCTAAACAGAGTAGGCCTCTGCTGAGCAAGTACATACATCAACACATTGACGGTTTTACAGAGAACAATTGGGATCCGCACCTCATAAGACCGGCCTTGACTCTACCAATTAATTAAAATATTGTTCTATGAGAAGTTTATGGTCAAACCCTAAGACGTGATCTTGACCGTGACAGAAATGTCTATTAAAACACAACAAATTTCCGGTATCATTTCCCAATCAATATCAAGCTTCAACATTTTTATAGTATCTATTGCAGTTTTGATGTTATATAGATGTAAACTGAAAGAGTCAAACTCTAGAACGTGACTTAGAATTTGACTTTTTGACCTATTTCAAGGACACATAAAATTAATGTTGAAGACCATTTATGTTTACGAAATACGATTGTGTTACGACCAATAATAGTTTTAAAGGAACATTCCTTGGAAGTTGTGGTGGCCATTTTGGAGTTGTATCTTTTTTCAGTGAACAGAACAATGTTGTGTATTCACGTCTCAAGTATTGTTTACTATAATTTGTTTGTTTTCTATCTATTAAGATTTCTACTACTTTTCAACTTGAGAACTTTTTGAAGGAAACAACCTACGGTTTTCAGTTTTTACCAATGACAAAGTAGGTGATAATTTGAAAGCGATATGGGTCGTTTGGAGTTTTAGTGAAACATAGAAAAAAAACACCTTCCGACATTAGTATTCTGGCTGTCTGGATATTCTCGATCTACTACGGTTGTGAAAATTCATCAATAATTATTTTTCCCAACTTGTTTTGAGAGAAAACTCCATAGCGACAAATTTTCCAAGGTGAAACATCTGAATGCTCATTGAGATATATCGACACCTGAAGTCGACAAAATGTGTGAACATTTGCTGGTAGGTGGGAAGAAAAAAAGAACAAATAAAATATTAATAATTCCCTGAAAGATCGTAAAAACCATAACAAATAAATAGCTACCTATAGGACCTTTCTACAACAAGAGGAACGTAACTGTTGTGTACTAAAGAGTGGTGATCTGGATAACAATATAATACCAACAGCAGTACAAACACAAAGGTTTCATGAACAAAAGAACAAAAGCTAATTTGGCACAAACTGTCATTAAACCCTGGAGGTGATAATAATGCTATTTTTGTTTAAATTGGAGCACTGATTTCTTATGCAAATCACACTTGTAGTTACTAATAAAAGCCAAATTGAAAACCGATAAATGTGTGAAATATATCTAAGCAATGTGTAGCAGACATGAGAATTGTTAGATATATTTATAAAATGATGTCTCAATCTGAAGTTGGTATGCTTGGATAAATAATATTGATGGTAACATATCTGTAAATCAATTTGATAAATATTTCTTGGATATTATAGCACGTATGGCAAATTGAATAATTGTGTACCTATGCTTTATATTTAATATATTGATATTAATTATGAATGTAATGTAGTAAGGGGCTATTAGCACAAACGTTTGCTTTGCTATAGATCGCTTAACATCTCCAATTCTATTGAACCTTAAGATTACAAGTATGAACACATTTTGTCACCTCGGGGACTAATATTCCACCAGCAGAGGTATTGACCCAATGATAGCAATAAAACGAAGATATCTAGTTTAGTGCACACGTCGTGTTACTGGAACAACCTTCATAAGATATGTTCAAAAGACTGGAAAGGCAATTATTTATAAAGTTTTCATAGGAACAAGAGAACTAAGTTAAGGGCCCAAAGTCGGATGTTACTGTCTGAAGGAGGAGAACGTAAATTTTAATAATTAAACATTACATTATTTAGGAACTGTAAATGTCAATAATAGCTATATAAATCTTGACAGTATTCAAATACCGACTACTGAGCGCACGAAGATTTTAGTCCACCAGCAGACGTATCTGCCCAGTGATAGTTATAAAACTGTAGATATCCACTTCAGTGCGAACAACGCGTTCCTGGTATAACCATCATCAGGTACACTCAAAGTCCAAAGGCTTGTAACGTGATGTTGTCTCATCCCGATCATGTAACGTGATGTTGTCTCATCCCGATCATATAACGTGATGTTGTCTCATCCCGATCATATAACGTGATGTTGTCTCATCCCGATCATGTAACGTGCTGTTTTCTCACCCCTTGGATAAAGTAGTCCGTTAGTTCAGGTGAAAAAGATTTTTCTATCTTACCCCGGCTCCAGGGTAAGACAAGCTACACGCCGTTTTCCCCGCAATATTGTTTTCCATTGTTGAATTAAATTGTCGATTTATAGTGTCTTGACAGTATTTTAAATGTATTTCACAATAAAATACAATAAAATACAATGTATTTTATTTATAAATATATTATAAATGCTATTACAACAGCGATAAATGCCTGTAAAAAATTTAATTTGACGTTGGTCAAAGGGAGGTAATTGTTTTTATTTACGTTAGTTACATAACAAGGGAGAGTACTCTATATTTTCTCAACGTAAACAAATATTGAAAGAGATGAGAAAAAGAGACAAACATCGTAAAAGGTGCAAGATTTTGTTATTGTAGAATCTATCACAAGTTTGTTAACTTTATTATTTTGAACCTCTTTAAAGTTGTAAAATGAACATCTTGTTTTATTTTATTACGTGGCATTTTGCCTTTGGTCCTGTGGCTGTGATACGGTTCGCAAATTAATGCACCAAACTACACAACAAGTAAACAAACATTGACACGGTAGAAAGGGGTGAGAAAAAGAGTCAAACACCGTAAAAGGTGCAAGATAGTAAAATCTGTGACACCCTCGGGTAAGATTTAAATCGTATTGGACTCGGACAAGCCTCGTCCGATACGATTTAAATCTTACCCTCGGGTGTCACAGATTTTACTATCTTGCACCTCTCCCGGTGTTAGACCCTATATGTCTCATCCCGATCATGTAACGTGATGTTGTCTCATCTCGATCATGTAACGGAAAACGCCCATTTAATACCATAATGGTGCTATTTCATATATACATTTTGTAAATCTAAGGTACATGTGTACTTGTTTTTTTCATGTTGGAATCGATGAAAGAGATAAACCGAAAGAAAATTTGTATTCAATAAATCACTTCCCATACTACATAAATGAATAACAATTCAATGTGTTCCTGGTATCATAAACATTCCCGTGTATAAATCAAACCATATAATAGACGGCAATCCATACTGTTGTTTGAATTATATTTTTGGCATCAGGTCATCGATAAAGGTCATACATGTTATAATATTTGTATCAAAATAGTACTTTGTCTTGTTATCATCGTGGAATTTTGATTGTGTATTATTAGACAAACAAATAAAACAAAACAAATTTAATGAAAAGCATTGTACATGTACATGAATGCATTTATGTGTAGTTTAGTTATATGTCTGACTTATATATATTGTTCGTGAACATGACAGTGGAATTAAGGAAACACGACATATCGCGACTAACTACATAAGAAACATACACCGGTGAAACACATTCATTGCAATCGGACATTTAGTTTATTTACTATCGTAAAGTTTAGAAAATTATAAATAAAATAAAGACAAAGTGTAACATCTTATATATCTTACTGTTTAACGGAATTGCATTCCAACTGGACATCTTGATTTGCTGTCTAAAAATGATATACAACCCATTCTGTATTGACATCTTCGAAGGTGAGTAAATTTCTCAAGTATACTTATCTTTACTAACCGATGGCTATAGCTGTGTGTAAAGTCAGAAAGTACCAAGACGTGTTCAAAAGCGATATGAAACAATAGAAAACGACAAACCAATAGTGAAAAGAAAAACAGAAGTGGACAATTCACAAATCCTGAACACAGAAAAAAGAAAAGACCAGACCAAACTACTGGGGGGAAACCCATGTGCTCCTGAAGGGTAAGCATTGTCTGCTTCACTAGTAGTACCCGTCGTGTTACCTAAGGTCAAACATGTCTTGGCAATATCTGGTAAATAGTCACAATAAAGTAAGAGGGTTGAGATAATTTTATGCCAATGGAACAAATGTTCGGTCACATGTGAGATAGATACTCTGTAGATAGTAGGTTCGAACCCCTATCGGGTCAAACCAAAGACTATAAAATTGGTATTTGTTGCTTTTCCGCTAAGCACACAGTATTAAGGAGTAAGAACAAAGACAGGTTGACTCGGAATTAGGATAATTTGTCCGAGTTGGGCGATATGTCTATCCGCGGACTGTTGTTTCAGTGAGCTAGCACTATAAATATTCAACTAAGCGTGTTGGTCTAGTACAAAGCGGACCTCATCATTATTTCATTGACAATTAACTTGTTCTCGCCATGATATAACTGAATAATTACTGAATTGGCGTTAAGCAACAATCACTCACTCAATCAACCAATTCATGATGACGGTCATAAAGTTATCGAAGAACAAACTTAATTGTACCTCACAAACAGAAATATCTTAGTAGCCTATTAATTATTAATTAACTCTTTATGTAGAAACTCTAGGCAGCAAACAACGATGGTAGAATATTTTGTCAGCTGTCATACTCATGCTACATATAACCCTCGTTTGTTTACCAAGTCGTAAACTACATTCAAAATAATTTTGAGAAGTCGTAAAACTTTCCTTAACGTGATTGTATTTGAAAGTATCTGTTAACTGTAAAAAGTGGTCTTCATATATGCAATTCATCTATAGCTACTCACAGATGTAAACATTTGAAGATTTATCATCGAAGAACAATAATAACTAAAGTATTCCTTTGGTTTAATTTGTTTGTAATTATGCACTAATTAAACATCATGTACCACCGTGTATTTTGAAATTTATGTCACGTAAGAAATTGCTGAACAGTTTTACATTCCACACGTTCAATATAAACAAACTTTATCGATTCAGATAGGAATTTATATACATTAATACCACAGATATGTACACGCTCAAATATTAAAATAATTAATTGTTTTCAAATAAAACGTTTCAAAGATGAAATACAATCGAGCAGTATCAGATCTAAAGTTCATGTTCGTTTGACTTGCATCCACATACACCACGCCTGATAAATATGTATTGAATAGATCTCTACAAGAACCATTATATTTGTATACATGACCTTCATAGTGGTAATAAAATTTAGTAAATATGGCCAATAATATATATAAACGATAATATTACTTTCTCTCGTTATTATGACAACTTAAGTTCACAGACACTAATAATACAGGCAAAACGAACTATTTGATTTTAATATATGATTCTGCACATGTTGGCGTTACTCGTCAGAAACTAAAGTCAATCATATATTTTGCCAACAATCTTGTGAGAGAATGAGTGATTGTTGTTTAACGCCAGAATGAGCTATATCATTGAAAGCAAGTTACATTTGATGAAGTCATGTCCACTTTGCACTAGATCGAATCGCTTAGTTCTAGTTCACTACGTAGTACGCGGGTAGACATGACGCCCCACTCGGGCACATTGTCTTTAGTCCGAACCAACCAGTCTTTGCTCCTTAATACTGCGCGCTTAGTGCGCTTAAAAGTAGCAAATACAATTTCATAGTCTCTGGCTTGACCCGACCGGTGCTCGAACCCATGATCTACCACGATCGACGTGAGCACACTAACCATTGCACCACCGATGACATAGAAGATCTATATATACCTCTAAATCTAAAATACTGTATGAATAACTTCCTGTCTTCCCAGTCGTTTGAAAACTAGTCCGTACACATCCATGCAAATCATGATTATTGGTCAAAATACTCCCGTTTCCTTGTTTATCTAGAATGTTATCTACATGTACTATGGAAATGATGTAACCTAAACTCGCCTAAACATAGCAGTTCCTGGTTGGTATTTCTCTGGTTTATGGTGTTCAACGTCACTTTCAACAATAGTTCAGTTATATCGTGACGGTCAGTTTTATTGGTGGAGGAAACCGGAGTACCCGGAGAAAACCACCGACCCATCGAAAGTCACTGATAAACTTTATCACATAATATTTATAAAGTGAACTATATATATTAAGTATGTTGACCTGGTTAGCATTTATGTACTAAGCTGTTATTTCATCAATACTATATACATATAATCACTTAATATTTCCTTCTCTAGAGTCTAGTTATTATAAGTTATATGCGTTCCTATCCGTAGATATGGAGATTTTAACACCCTGAAGTAGCCAAGTACTCCCTGAGGCGCAGCCGAAAGGTGTACAGGCTACTGAAGGGAGTTAAATTCTCCATATCTACTGATAGGAACGTCGATGGGTTATTATCAAAATACACGCACTTTTTCCTGTTGATCTTTTGGTGACATCAAATATTTTCGTTCCCGTTAGTTTTTAGTTTTTCCTACATTACAATGACATATTTACATAATATGCAGTCGGGAAAACCACCATGAAAAAAAAAATTCTAGATATGTAGCACCCTCTAATACCTTTCAGTCCGTGGTGTTATCAACATAAAATTATTCTTTTTAGGAAAATGAAAAATAATTTGTATGTAAAAAGTGGTTACATACATAACATATAGGGAAATTATACATAATTATACATAATGTAGGATATTTTCTTTGGAGCACTAGTTTTTTTTCACAATATTTGGAATTCCATTTAAGCTGCATTATGAAACAAACAAGTTTTCATAATTGTATTTTGTTTCACTTTATTTTAAGAAAAGATGACTTATACATAGTTATCAAAGTCAACTTTATTCAACTATAAAATAATTTACTTCAATTATGTCATTTATCCTTTTTATGAAACAATTTACATGAGGTAACACCATTGACAAGAGGTAACACCACCAATGACAAAAGTAACACCAGGGACATCTTCATGAATGTAAACATTTAATTCAAGAAAAAAACACAACTATCAACCTATATTTGTTGTTTTCTTAATGTTTTCAGTACAATAATCAGTTTTTCAACATAATGCATGAGCAATATCAGTTTTGTCCATGCTGTTATGAAGATATGTCCATGGTGTTATGAAGATATGTCCCTGGTGTTACCAGGTCTAAAAAGTATACTCCCATCGGCTTGTTAAACTATATCTTCCACGTAAATGACGATGTTTGAAAAACAATTCTGTATAGGTTAAAGAGCAATATTTTGTTCTGTATATTACTGTTTATGGAATAATGTGTTTATTCACAATTTTAATGCTAAATGTCTGTGGTGTTACACAATCTTTATGGTAACACCATTGACAGTAACACCACAGAAAACAGGTAAGTATTTTCAGGATGAAAGGAAAATAATTTCTCCCTGACTATATTTTATATGTATATCCTGTGAAGAATACCAAATGTAATGTATTGTATATTTTTACATTTTGTTCAATTCTAACAAAAAGAAGTAGTGAGAAGTACACCACAGACATAAAATTTATATACTATACCAATCGCACGTACCTTTTCGGCTCTATATTAGTTTATGGATCACTTTTGTTTTTGTCGTCTGCACATGTCATGCAACAGGAAATAAGCAAAGGGAGAAACTATTTTTGCTTCAAATATGACAAGACAGATAACTCTTACCAGCCTTAATAGGAAGGGTAACACCACAGACATGAAAATCTATAACAGCAGGTTTTTGCTAATTTTCTTTTTGAATTTTAATATATATCAAGAAAAATAATATAAAGATCGAATAAAATCATAACATCTGAATAGTACAAATGACCAAAAGTAAGTCATTCTGGAAAAATAACACGTGACACCAATTAAAAAACAGGTCTTCGTGTAGCTAGTATAAATTCGCAATTGGACCAATCTGGATTTAGATGGTAAAACTATAGAAAGCTGATGTGCCTTCATGCAAAACATGTTTTCTCCAATCAGTTTGGTTTATATTTGTCTATTAATTGCGTAATAACAGAAAAGTGCATGTTTTTTTATAATGACCCAGATAACGAATGCATCCCCGGTTATAGTAAAAAATAAGACATTTTGGACCCAGTGGCCCACGTAGAAGTGACGTTTTCTTTGTTTTTGGAAAGAATAAGTAAAAAATATGAAAGTTTTGAGTATTTTTTACCCGGTGTAGGGTACTACCTTTAACCCTACAGTTGATCAAAGTAACAGCTTTATATTCAATATATAGCCAAAATTAACTAAATTTGATTTTGCAGCGCAACGTCGCGAGCTTTAACGTCATATTATCCCCGTTTTGAAAATTATAGCAACATTTGATTGGTTAAATGGCTAGTTACATCCGGTAATATGGCCTAGCAACACCCGGGAATATGTTTTTTTTTATACCCGTGGTTTTAACCAATCAAAATTTGTTATAATTTTCAAACCGGGGATAAACCTTCTTATCCCGTTCGTTTCTTAATTCTATTTGTTTCCAAGTGTTCAAAGTAGATGTCTAGCTATTGACTCCTTTATATCTAGTCATCTCTATCAGTGAAATGTAAATGGTAATATAAAGTGTCTATATCAGATGCTGTTCTGTCACCACGATTATAAAAAAAAATATTACAAATACATGACCCAAGACTACAGCAGCGGTTCCCTTCGTATATACAGGCTTGCAGTTAATTGGGTTTTTTCCCCTGTAGAATTGGTTAATCGGTGATTGAATTCACGTTTGCTTAATTTTGACAAAATGAGATTTATTCGGATTAATCAATACTTCATGTATATTTGGCAAAAAGTCACGATTAAAAAGAACTATGTTATGTTCTGTATTATACACTTGATTTATAATATACAATAAAAAATAAAAAAACACACACCGTCATAACAGTTCAAAAATCTAATCGGAAAATCATAGAAAACAGCATTAGAATCGATACCTGACTCTTAACACATGTGACCGCATTCCCCTTCCATCTCCTGACTAAGTCTGTCTTGGTACAGTCACTCCAATGAAAAGTGGCGGGTTCAAATTGGTGTAATATGTCCATAACTGCCCTACTAGTGAAATGAAGCGTTGTGCAAGTGTAAAATACCGACCCTCACATATATGTGGACGAGCAGCATTGTTGTAAAGAAAGAGGTCTCAATCATTTTACTTTATACCTAATAATTTTATTCCTCGTGATGCAGAAGTTGTCATATGATAATAATAGGTATATATATAAATATAAAGAAATCCAATGTCCTGGACCCCATCATTTAAATGTTAGATACACGCATTACAAAAAGGCCATCAGATGACATAATAGTGAAATAATGGTGATCTTTGAACCCAAATCTTATTACTCATACAATTTCTAGTTATCAGCACGCATGTGACGGGAACTTTTCAACAATTAGGATATAATATCTATGGAAAAGCGTTCTTAAAGAAAAGAGGAGACGATTCATTACAAAACCTTGACGTAATAGTTTAGTGTAATTCATTTATAACTATTTACTATTTATATAAAATTATCTTTGTTATGTTTTGAGACTTATCTTATAAAATGTGTTCCCTTCAAAACAAATGATCACGATATCTAAAAAAATCCTGTTTTATCTTAACGAACAAGAAACGGACAATACGTATTAATAGGATCGAATGTTTGTTTTTAAAGAAGAGAACACTTTTACATGATGAGAATAGTTTATCAACAATAAAGGAACTATTTGTATTTTTATTTGTGCGTGATGAGAAAGGGGAGCTATGGTTTTTATTTTTTTTAAATTGTCACGAACTTTTGATACAATTTATGTAAATAGTCTGACCCTACAATTTTCATCCAGTAAGAGGCGGGGGGGCTCCAGGGGGTCAAATTGGTCCCATATTCTGCATAAAAATAATGCTTGACATAAAATGACAACAAACTGTTATTTTAATTGTTATATAATTTGTATTTCTGAAAAGGGGACTTTATGAAGATAATTTCGTGTAAATATCATGAACATCTGGGGAGGGACCATTTTTGGCCATTAAGAGCTCCTCCCTCTTTTGTTAGAATTTGGAAAAAAGTACCGATTTTTTAAATTTTCTAAAAGAAATTATCCGATTTTTGTTTCGTGTCTGACTCTGGGGAAACAAATATTCCCCAAGAGTTAAATGGTCGGCCCCTAAATCAGATACACATATGGAACTGAGGTGATTAGCTTAAGCATATTTTATTTATCTTGAAAACTTCGATATCAAAATTATACAAATAGAATTAGAAAAGGCATACTTATTAAGTCTTCTCCTATGCATATGTTACAATAACATATGAAGTATGCTAATGCATCAATTTACTGGTACAATTATTTAGAATGATTCAAAAAGCAAAAATTAAGAATAAAAAGATCGAAGATAATGGTACTCATGGTTTCTGTTGATGATGTGGCTGTATCACACAAAGAAAAGAAAATGATACCATACTAATATACTGAATTCAAAGTCAACCTTTAATAACTGCGTCGTTCTGTTCTAGGGTGAAACCTATGGGTGGATATTTTGATCCCCACAACAAAAAGGGAGATGATGGAAACCTTTAATTAAGGATGATTTAAATACTCAACAACTCAAAAACTGCTTAAATCTGTCTTTGACCATGTTTTTTTTTAAACCCAAGCACTTAATTTCATATGAAATATATCATACTGGCATTTGAAATCATACACTGCAACCGAGGCTGAGAGAGCGGTGTTGAAGCATAACTACAACAAATGGCAAATGGCTATTGGTTAGCTACATAGAAAACAATATTGATACAAAGTTATCTCTACATATTAAGAACTATCATGTCGAAATAGACACTAAGATGGTGTAATATATAGCAACTGATTGTCATAGTCAATGCATAATTTAGAACCTGCTTCATTAGATTTCACGGGCAATGTTATACACATCCTGTTTAGCATCAATATAAAAAATACACACACAAAGGATTTAAACAGAACTTAAAGATGAAACATACTAAGTGCACTGAAATTCATTATTCTATTCATAAACAGCAAATATCTGTTGGTTTTTTGGGAAAATTATATTCTGAAAAGTATGTTTTTCCTCGCGGTACCGTAATAAATTGAATGTAGCTCACTTTCAAATATCAATGTTATTTTATGGTATTATCTTTTTTTTTATTGCCAAAAGGAAATTATATAGTGCACTGCACAAATAGGTATGAAGGTTGTTATTATTAATGAAATATATTGGTCATGAGTTCACGTAAAGTAATGATTGCATACCAATGTATAAAATAAAAATAATTTGCTTTGCAAAGTACGGGGTCACAGTATCAATATAATTTGCTGGGTCACAAAAATCGATGTTAAACATGACACTATACATATATACATTGGATTAAAAGACATTACAATTATTTTGTAGATTATTTGTCCATTGCATATTGATGCCTTAAGAACGTGACGTTTGATTAATTTGATAATTCTTGTATTACCTCGATCGAATTTAAAATTGTCAATATATAATTTTGAGAAGAGAAGACATACTGTACATGTTTATTAAGCGTTGATTTTGTAAGATTGTGTGTAGCCTTATTATACGTTATATTGAGCCGATATAATTACCAACATTACAGAGAAATTAATGTTTTCAAGGAATAAACCATGCAATGGGGATAAATGTAATTATATAAAAGTTCCGATCGGTGGAGAATATTTTATCATTGTGTACAATAAGGAATCTTAAATTGGACAAACTAGGTAAGTTTTTCTTGAATTACAATGTATATATAAATGGCCTATCATGCATGTCAGATTTTTTTTTGTGCGTTTCGTTATATTTTCCTCGTCTCAGTTGATTGTCAATATATTTGTTGGTTTATGGTGTTTAACACCACTTTAACAATATTTCAGTTATATCGTGGCTTCGTGGATTCTCTCATTCGTATACAATAAATGTAATCAAATCATTTCTTTTAATACAAGCATAAAATAAAATGTAATAATAAAATAGATATAACATCAATATTTTCCATCTATCTAGTTTTTTTCTAATAGTGAAAGGTTTCAGATTTAGGATTATTATTCAAAAAACAAATTTTAACAATATTTCCATTATATTTTGTCAGATTATGTTATTTACGTTATTGGCTTAGCGAAACCTATGGAAACTATCGTCCTTTTTCCACGAGTCACTGACTGAAATTTCGCATCGATAATACCGGCCTCGAACACTCGGATAGATCGAAATAACATCAGATTTATGATTATTATTCAAAAACAACTTTTATCAATATTTCCAATATAATATTATGTCAGTTTGTGTAATAAACGTTTTTTATTGGACGAAACCTATGAAAACTGTTGTCCCTTTTTCTACGAAAAAAATATGCATCGATTATAGCGGCCTCGACACTCGGATAGATTTAAGTAGACAGTCTGATAGTATAAGTAGACAACATCCATCATGGGATTGTGTCCACTGAGAACCATCGAAAATATGATACATGAATATATTCAGTATGATCAACTCTATAATTCATGGTATAGTAACTGTCGTCAATATGTTAAGGGAAACGTCGTTTAATTTTAAGTGGTCGGGCTATGTTTTATATTCAAACAATTATCAGTCGCCAAATTTTTATATTTAAAAATTATCTTGATCTGAAAGATGAAAAAAATAAATAATCTGACCCTACAGTTTTCAACATTAAATTTGGGCAAAATATGAATTGATTGATTGACTGGTATTTAATGCCAACTTTAGCAGTATTTCAGCTATATCGTGGCATGAACACATTTTATTTATTAACTTAGACAACTATAAATATGGCAAAATATGAAATAAAATTACCAATGTTTCATGTCAAGAAAAAAATCGCCTATGTGAATGTAATGTAACGTTCTAACATCATTCGTACTTTCTGTCGACAGATTTAACTACTATCTGATGGATTGTCATGAATATTTTATAATATTACTTCATCTTTTGATGCTTCATTTATAACGATGGATTACATCGTATAACTATTATTAGAAATTACATAATTTTCATCATAAGAGTACACTTCACCGCCATGTTTGGTTTAATCGAGGATTTATATAAATCTTTGGTTTAATATGAATAGTAATATAGAAATTGTAATCTAAATGTATCGACACATAATTTTGGTATAGATAAGTATTATGAAAAGAAAGTTTTAACAGTAATGGTCATCAATTCTACCAATATCAACAAAACGAACAATCACCTCTCATCTTATGTGAACACATGCCTTAATGGTCATGAGACATTCCAGTAAGATTTTCATACTCACACACCAGATCATTGTCCAATCAGAACAAAGTTTTCATTTGATACAGTGTTCTGATTGGCTGGGTTTTTTTCTTTCGAAAACGAGTACAAACTCATCCTCAAAAGATTTAAAACCGTAAGCCCAGATCCCTAGTATTACTGCTGTTATTTCTACCAGGTAAACAATACCATTATATATAACTCACACGGAAAAAAACAATAAAGCAACTCCATAGCTCTCATCAAGATATTTGAAAGATTAATTCACAATGGAAGGTAGGGTGGTGTTATGGTGTTTAATTCCACTTTCAACAATGTTTCAGTTATATTTTGGCAGTCAGTTTTATTAGTGGAGGAAACCGGAGTATCCGGAGAAAAACGCCGACCTGCCGCAAGTAACTGACAAACTTTATTACATAATATTGTATCGAGCACAACTCGCCTGAGCGGTATTCGAACTCACAACGTTAGTGGTGATAGACAATGATTGCATAGGTAGTCAGTGGCTATTACCACAAACGTTGTGAGTTCGATAAAACACCGAACCAACTGCTATACCGAAGCTTTAGATTATATATACAGATGAAGGTTAGTTTTATTTTGAGAGTACCGGATGAAGGTTATTCCAGCAATGTATCGTGCGCACTCAATTAGATATATAAGTTTTTTTTTATTTAAGAGCAACAAGTCACTCGTGAAATAATGCAATTCATTGGAACTAATTAGGATGGGAAAAAATGTTCAATATATTGCTAAGAGCATATTCAGAAACAATCATAGCAAACACTATCGTTCTGTGAGACAAGGTTTACTAGTAGAACAATTCTTATCATCATTTATAAAGTTTTACTGTCGCCATCATGACTTTGTTTATTTACGGAATATCTTTATTATCGGTTGTATTACATTTGACTCATTGTCGTAGTCTTGATTCCGTCCTTCTCTCCTCACTCATGAATTATCACCGAATATTACTTATCACCGGAACTTTAATATGAGAAACACGACGAGGCCACTAGCTGATCAGCAACTGCTTGACATTTGTTGGCATTGTATCTACAATGAGCGTACTCTTTTTGAAATCTTTAACGTGTAAGGAGCGTTGTGCTCTCCAAACACGGCACTCACTATGGTCTATGGTAAGGCTTTCTGTACTGTGACCTGACAACACAATCCTTTCCCTCATCTAGGGACATGTTGAGCAGCTATCTGCATGAGGTGATCTCTGGGAAAGATCACCATACCCAGACATTGTAAATATGGATTTCACTAGGATTGACATGCATGGAACAATAGCGTATTCTAGGAGTATTTATTATCAAAGCAGGTTTTTTTTCAATGATCAAACATGTTAAATTTGCTGTCTCATGCACATTTGGTATCTAGAGATTCGTATTGTCACTCCATTATTGACTTACCGTTTATAAGCTAAAATAACGTTAGACCACGACACACAGAGAGATATAATCGATAAATTAAACATTATTTTTGTCCTTTAAACATTATACCCTGATAACATTTTTGTTTTAAAAACATGCCAGCGGAATGTTATTCCGCTAATGCAATACATGGTTATTCCATGTCAACTAATGTGACCTAAAATGACCGATGGTTGTCTGTAAAGACAATACCCTCGTGCTAGTAAAAAATGTCAAAGAATTAATGGCCACTATTTATCATTAAGCTTAAACTTAGGCTTATAGTGTCTTCGCGAATGTTTAGAAGAAAAATATAGTAGATTTAAAATTATCATTAAGCTTAGACCTTAGCCAATACAGAGTCACAATAAAATGTAGACCTTCGCGAAAAGGAAGAAGATATAAAATATACAGCTGACGTGAGTATTACTTACATGTTAAATATATATGCAATGATTTTCAATCTTTGCCGTTTGAATATTCGCATTTCCATTTTTGCCTTTGAAACCACTTGTTTCTTTGATTTTATTAAGCTAGTACATTTAGTAGTTCAGTTATATTCTGGACGATAATAGGGTTACAAGCAACATATATCATGTCGGTAAATCGGTGTCACTGGGATAGCCCTAAGAGCCGATGATTCCCCCACACACGAAATAAATGAATAAACAACATGTAATTGGAAAGGTTGAAAGTTTGCCTTGTAGCGGGTCACACACGACCACTCTTAATTTAGAGCTGCTGGATATTGTCTTTTTTTTGCAAGGAAAATGGGTACGATATTCACACGAACATTTGCTTATACATGTACAAAATTTTGAAAGCAAAGTTTACACAGTGACGGATAACAATTCCTTAAATATCAACAAAGCGAACACCACTTTTCGCCTCAAATCATTGAACACAGAGTAGACCACGATTTTCTACTGTTCCCTTTCGTGTTTGGTATTTATCTAAACCCCCGATACTACTAAATTGGGACATGACACAGTGGTACAAAACGACAAAATTGAGGGCATTCTTACATAAAGCAAGATAAAATGAATGTTTTCCTGTATATGTGTAACTCAATGCTTTGAAGCTAAAAGGCCTAAACATGATAGCCAAAATCGGCTAAGGTCACCTATGCACGAGGGAGGATAATCTTAGTTTTGATAATAATTACATTAGTTAGGAGTAAACTTGTAACCTTGTTCTCACTATGAATATATATACTAAACAATTCCCGATTTGGTGATTATTTTCATCTCATTCACCCAAATGAGCTTGTAGTAAATAATAATACTGACACTCAAAAGTATGTATCTTACTTTGGAATCGTCAAGGGAAAAAGATTAAAATAAAACCATACTACAAAAAACGTGATGATTTCACTTTTTCAATAACAGAGACGCCAACCTCAAATGAATGGATTGCTGATCATTAAGTGGCACATCCTTGTGAAACATAATCTGTGAATTCTGGAGGACTTAGATCTGGCAATTGTACATGTGTGTTGATTCTGTCCGTGTTGCTAATCTTTTAGTTTTAAGTGTTGTGTTCTTTTAGGGACTGTCTTCGTTCTGTGTCTTTGTCCCAATGTTGCCCGAGTCTCTGGATAGTCCATTCTTGATAGCCCCGTCGCTATCTTCAATTGTTATTTAAATAGAGCTTTAACACATGATGACCAAATCACTGGGGTAAAGCTGATGACCGTAACTGTAATTACGGTCATCCTAAGATGGCGTACATGAAATTAGGTAAGAATCTTTTTTGTCGATTAAATTGTTTCTATAATATATTTTAAATGACACATGCATTAGTACGATAGTAATCTATGAACTTTTCACAAGGAAATCACAAATTACGACTGAAAAATGTATATGAAAGAGAAAATCCGATTTTAAAAAATCGCTAAGATGACCGTAACTGAAAACTGAAATGACCGTAATTGCACCGCCGAATTATGATCAGTTACGGTCATCTTACCCAATTTCATGTCCGCCATTTTGGGATGACCGTAATTACAGTTACGGTCATCAGCCTTAACCCAGTGCAAATAGACAATAGGAATAACACATTCAAACACTTGTAGCTATTGTGGATCCATGCAGACAGCAGGAATACCCAATCCTGATATACGGTAGTACATATAAGCGTTGACTGGTATTTGTAACATGTAGTACCAAATTTCAGTGTTTTTTTTTAGGGATACTAAATATCTCTCCTCAGTGAAAATATTTGAATTATGTTTGCTACTATATAATATGTAGCATTACTGATTAACAGTTGGTAAGCAATATGGAAAAGTAAATAAGATATGAAAACGCAGTTACTCTCTCTCTCTCTCTCACCCTCTCTCTGTATGAGTTGGGTAGAGAAATACCCATTGTAAGCATTTTTCTGGATTAATATATCTGATTAATTACTTTCAACTATGATGCATAAAGTACATGAACTAACCATTGAAATTCACATTCCATGTAACTTTTAAGATAACGTTAAGTCGAATGATGGGAATCTTCAATATCAATTCAAGATGTGCATTTACTTAACAGTTAACTATTGACCCCTATACATTACTAGGTAAACAGTTTGTTGTATGAAAGACAAGCATAAACATTGCATCTTTAAAGGAATTTCTATCGTAAAATCAAATTATCCGGTGTAATCATGAATTATCAAGTTTTAATTTCTATTCTGGGAGATCTTTAAATCTTAAAAAGCAGATGAAACATGATGTTACTGTTACAATTTGTCATAAAATCAATCCTGTATGACAAACGTGATACCACGATCATTATAATATAAACGTTAGAGGCAATAAAAAATGGAGTGAGTGAGTGATTGTTTAAAGCCAATTCAGCAATTTTTCAGCTACTTAGTATATCATGGCGAAGGCAAGTTAATTTTCAATGAGATGATGATGAGACCCGCTTTATACTAGACCAACACGCTGAGTTGTATTTTTATAGTGCTAGCTCACTGAAACAGCAGTCCGCGGGTAGACATGTCGCTCCACTCGGACACATTATTCTGATTTCCATCCAGTCTTTGCTCTTTCTCCTTAATGCTGCGTGCTTAGGGGAGAAGCAACAAATACCAATTTTATATTCTTTGGTTTGAACCCACGATATACCGCTCTCGAGGCGAGCACGCTAACCACTACGCCACCGATGCGGTTCCAGAGAAACTGGCAACGTAGGGTACACAAGAAGAAGAAAAACAAAACAAAAAACACAACACAATATATAATACGACAAAAGTATGTTTTCCTAAAAGTCACATGTATTTTTTAGGGGAGAATAAACCAAATTTTTGATAGACATTTAAAAAATATTTTATCTTTTTGATCAACCATTGTCACTGACTAAGACGCTGGTATCTCATCATTTGTAAGTGTTTACAGAAACAGTTGAGCAATATGTGATTGAAACGAATCTCCATTTTGAAATAATAAGCCATTTTAATGTACAAAAAAACAATCTGTCATCTATCACTTTGTATTAATAGCGTTAAAGAGAAGAACTAGAATATTGTCATTTTGTGGCTGTTTTGGGAAATAATTTATGGAATACGATTACTTTTAGCTGTTTTAATGTTGAGTAGATACCATTATCTTATATTAGCTTTTATTTTCTTATCCATACCTCGCCATTAGACATTAGCAAATCAAAAAATACGGGAAACAACATGTCACATTTATTATAATTAGTTATTATTGCGTTTTAAAATCACAGTTTTTTTTCTTCTAATAATAGAATTGTGATAATCAACTTCGTTTGTATAAATGTGTGTGAAATAAATTTCGAGATATTACTTTTCTGATTATAATACAAATTTTAAATATTTGGGTTTAGTTGGACTTTTAACTTTTTTGAAATTGGGAGATACAAATAATGTTGTTTTTTTTTTAAATCCACTTGGTACTTGATTTTTAAATTAGAGATATTGTACAATTTGTTTATTTCTTGGCTAAAATGAAAAAAAAAGTGAATTGTTATTTGTTTTTGTTTGATCGAACTTATACTTTCCGAACATTATAATTGATGTCCTTTCTTAATGTGAAATAAATGACCAATTAAATACGAAGGAATCTCGATAGTTTGTAATGAAAATATAAATATGGTCGGATAATGAGAAGGGAATGCTATATTATGTTTCAAACACAAACAATATAATTCAAAATTTCGTTGGAACCTGAATGGTAGATTTTTTTTCCACAATGGATTCTGAAGATTATGATACAGATTCAGTGTATATTAAAGGTATAGTACATATACAATGCTAACAATTTAAACTTAGAGTAATTTTTTTTCTTGACGTTTTTTTTAAATACACATTTTACAAATTTAACGATAATCATTTTTTATTGTGGATATTTATTTATACAATTTTTTTGTGGATATTACTGCATTTTCTTTTGCGCTATCTTGCTTGTGGTCAATAATTATAATCATTTAAATATATTTTCTAGGTGGCGAAAATAAATTATTCTTAAAGGGGCAAAATCGTAAATTTTTGTTACCCATAAAAACTATCAGATATGATTGATGCCTTAATAAAACGTGTTTCTGTATCTTATAAATGTTATGAAATGTACGCGCATCGGGGAAAAAAGGTGCAACTGCTCGTGTTTGGAGATCGACCAAGAAATTGACGCCATCTTATTAATTATCGGCATTGTTTACGGAGTTTGCCGAATCGTCATTTCAAGATTTCAAGATTTCAAGATTTATTATATAACTCAGGCACACATGTGCAACATAAGCAAACATAATAATATAATACAATATGTAAATATAGAAAACATGGGGGATAGAGAAGGCATATACTTTAGACTAATACATTATATTCAATACACATTCAACATTTAAGACTTATTGGAATAAACCACTGATGCACTTTATAAATATTGATATTTTTTGTAGTAGTTCTACATTGCATAAAGATAGCATTCTAGACATTTTTTCTAAACTCGCGTTGGTTGTAAAATAATTTGGTATATATTTGTTTCTTAGTTCTAAAATATCATGGCAATTACATACAAATAAGTAATGGAATTCATCACCTATTAAACTTAAAGAACATTTTTGACAAATTCTATCTTCTCTATTAATATTTCTCCAGCGACCGGTCTCAATAGGAAATTTTATATTATTTACTCTAAGTTTTGTGATAAATTTTCTATGGACTTCAGTGAGTCTAGTAAGGTATGGTTCCATACAAAATTCTTGTTTGAAAATAGAATAAAAGTGGCCTCTAGACGAATTAGCAATATCTCCGCGCCATCGTTGCACAAACTGGTCACAGAGTATTTGTTTGGCATGAACTTTAATCCAATTTGGGTTAATTTCTAATTGATTTGTAAATATAAAACTTAGACCAATTTCATCGAAAGTTTTCTTGATAAAATCAATCCATTTGAGACCGTTCGTACCATTTTTATACAAATTATATGTGAGATTATATATTTTACTTGATAATTTTTCAGATGATACAAGCTTACTCCAGAAACATAGCATTCTACATTTGATATTGACAATAAGAGGGTAACGTCCTAATTCACCGTATACAAGAAAATTTGGGGTAGTTATTCTCACACCTAAAATTTTTTTCAGAAATTGGAGGTGGACTTTTTCGATGTTGTCATTCTTTTCAAATCCTAGTACTTCACTTCCGTAGAGTAATGTCGGTGCAACTAGAGCGTCAAATATTTTCAACTGAAGATCAATAGGGATTTTGATATTCCTGATTTTATAATACACGGAATAAAGAGCTTTTTGAGATTGTACTATTACTCTTTTCTTAGCATTAGTAATATTACCATTGTAGTTAAATAACACTCCCAAGTAACAGTAGTTATCTGAAAATTGAATTTCTTCTCCAATTACTTTAAACTTATGATTTGCCTCATATCTTCGTTTTGAAAAGACCACAACTTTCGTTTTGTCGATATTTACATACAGTTTCCACTGTTTACAATAATCTGTGAATACATCTAACATATTTTGCATTTCTTCACGAGTTTCCGAAAAAATTACGGTGTCGTCAGCATATAACAAAATAAACAATTTAATAAACACGCCTAGTAAGTTATCATTCATCTCATCAATCATATGTAAAGAGGATATATTACGATTTTCAAAGAACTCTTCAATATCGTTAATATATAACGCAAATAAGAAAGGATGTAGATTTCACCTTGTCGTACTCCTATTCTACACGGACAAAAGACGGAGTAATTACCATTATTGGTAACACACGATTTAATATTTTCATACATGTTCTTAATAACAACAAAACATTTCCCATTTACATTATTTTTAATCATTTTCGTCCAGAGACCTGTTCTCCATACTTTATCAAACGCGGCTTTGAAATCAATAAATGTACAAAACAGTTTCTTCTTTTTTGATAAGTACAAGTTTATTAGAGAATGTAAGATAAAAATATTGTCACATGTATAATGCCCTTTTCTGAATCCAGCTTGTGAGGGGGAAATTAGGTTAATCTCATCCGAGAACAAAGTTAGTCTATTGTTTAATATACTAGTGAATACTTTGCCAAAACAGCTCACTAAAGTTATAGATCTGTAGTTTGCCGGGTCTTTTCGGTTACCCTTGTTTTTGAAAATGGGGTTGATCACACCAATCGACCATGATTCGGGGATCACACCACCATCAAAAACAAGATTAAAAATTGTTGTATATATGGGCAGCATGATATGAAGTGTAAATTTTATATATTCATTAGTGATGTTATCTACACCAGCCGCTTTATTATTTTGGAGTTTTGCAATTACACTTTCAATTTCACTGGCAGTTATCGGTGCATCCAATATTTCATTTCTAACATCAAGGTTGATATCGTTAGCGTTGGGTACATGTTCCGCGTCGTTCTCTTCATACGAATTCGTTTCCTTAAAGTAATTATATAATTCCTCTAGTGAAATATCCGAGTCAGTTTTTCGCTTCTCGGAGCATCTATTAATAATTTGCCAAAAAATGTTCGGGTCATTTTTCGACGCGTCTCTAATATCTTTGGCGATTTTGTTTTGATAATTCATGAAACCGTTATTCAATGCGCGCTTAATTTCACGACTTGTTTTATTAAGTTGGTCACGATTAATATCGTTCTTGAACAGATTATAAATCATTAAATCAATACAACAATGCACTTATTTCTTATTTTCGGAGAATCTGCTGTTAGTCGGCGTTAATTACGGACAAAGAACCATGCAAGTTTCCAGTTAATAAGCGACAACATACAAATTATTCGTTTTTACCTGTCACTAGTAAGGTCAATTGCATACGGAGAAAGCGAGGTCAAATTATTTGCTTGCAAGGAAATAATAATTCGATGGTAATGCTCGTTCTCAAAAGGCGAAAAGTGGTACGATAAGCTGTTTAATGTGAATTATTTACCTTTATTTCATCATTTTAAAGCTATTTACCAATTTCCAAAACATATATTTTTTTTGGTCAAATTCGTAGCTAATGCCTCTTTAAATAAACATTATTTAAAAATCCACTTACAGTAATATAGCTGTTTGATAATTTTTACTGAAGAAAATAAAATATGAAAATATACTGTCGCCAGCGTATTTACACAACCTGTATTTGTGTTACATTATATAAAAGATATGTTTTTCTAGATTTAATTGAACGTAAGAAAAAAAATAAGATTAACACTAACCAAGAACAAAATGTTTTAATGTGGTACATTTTTATCTCGTAACCCAGTAAACTACTATTAAGAAATTAAACCAAAAGGTCGGTGTTAACTCGATATCATAACATTGGTGATGGGGGAATAATGTCGCCATTTAATTTAAGTACTCCGAAGATTGTTTAAATGATAAAGCAGTTTTTAGAAATTAGAAGCCAGGTGTCAACACTTTACTAACACATAATGCAAGCTCGTATGGTTCAAGTACTTTATAATTGAATTTAAATTTGAATGAAATTTTAAAAAAAAAGAGAAAAAAAAAAAGAAGAAAAAAATGAAAAATGAAGAAGAAGGCATGTTATAATCATGTGAAAAAAAAACTTGAATATGGACATGTTGATTAGATGCCAGAGTTTCATATTATACCATTTAATTTTAAGTACTCCGAAGATTGTTTAAATGATAAAGCAGTTTTTAGAAATTAGAAGCCAGGTGTCAACACTTTACTTACACATAATGCAAGCTCTTATGGTTCAAGTACTTTATAATTGATTTTGAATTTGATTGAAATTTTTAAAAATAGAGAGAAAAAAAAAAGAAGACAAAAATGATAAAATAAGAAGGCATGTTATAATCGTGTGAAAAAAAACTTGAATATGGACATGTTGATTAGATGCCAGAGTTTCATATTATACCTGATTGAAGGTATCACTTTACCAAATATATTCACTAACAATGAAGTAACAATTTTCACACCAAAACGAACACTGTTATATTAATGGCTGAGTTCACACCCGGTTTCTAGTGAGGTCGTGTTGCTCAATTTGTTGTTTTTCTGTGTAGAGTTTTTGTCAACGATTGTTTGTCTCTCTGTCTTTTTTCTTTTGGTCACTGCTTTGTTTGCTCTGGCTTTCTTTGAAATAGGGCTTTTGATTACCACTTTGGTATCTTCAAACTTCATGACTTTTGATCGAAAATAAGACCACGATGTAGGTATGAAAAAGAAACTACTAAAACCGTTTCCCCTGACTTTGAATTTATCTGTGTTTTAGATGGATTTTCTGTCACATTCACTTAAATCCATTTCATTTCTTAAAATACATATAGAAAAATAAAAGAATAAAGTGAGGTTCACTGCACAAATGATTGCATAGTAGCGTATGGGTTAGGCTTTGGTTTATGGTGTTTGGTGTCACTTTCAACAATATTTCAGTTATATCATGGCGGGTAGTTTTATTAGTGGAGGAAACCGGAGTATCCGGAGAAAACCACTGACCTGCCACAAATATTCACTATTCTTTATATTTTCCTTTTTCGAGCTCTGCAAACCCGTTCGACACACCAAACCTTCATGAAACCGACAGTAACCTACCCCCAACATCAATGTTCCACAAAATAAACTAACCGCGTATAGCGCCAGAAATTTCTTGTTGTGGGACGTAAAGCAATTTAACAGCAACCATTCACGATTTCGCTTATCAGACGCCTTCGACGACCTAGACCTTTGCGAGACCGACAGTAACTGACTCCTATTTACACAAATTAGGAGATAACTGTATTGTATTTGAAAATTTCACGGCATCAATGGGAGATTTGATGGTCGCAAATTGAGTTTACTGTCGACCTGTCACTAAAAATAAATATTATAATGTTCAAGATTATAGCTTTCATTATAATAACGATGTTCGGCCTGATATATGTGAGGTTGGCATTTTACTCACATGTAAGCGGCACATGCACGATGGCGTCATTTCACAAGAGGGTAGGGTAGATCCTATTGACCTACTACTAAAAACATTGAACTATGACTTGATCTTGACCTAAGATTATATAGTTGACACTTTATGTTAAGCTTGGTTCAAGAGTGGGAAAAAAAATCATGACATGATTGTGGGATTATTTAAATGTAAATAGTAGTTTAATTGTACAATGTCTTTTCAGAAAACGATATGACATACAAAATGCATTTAAAAATAACAAAAGAACGATATTGATACGAGATGACCTATTTTTGAACATGATAGTGGTATTTAATAATAAGCAGAATGACAATCGACTCTGCTATAACGCGGTATAGATGTAAAAGTGTGACCTAATTCAGCATAGAATGAAGGTTTTGATTCAACCGCTCCAGAGTTAATATTGTGATTCTTTTATAGAAATGCAGGTTATGGTGTTTAACGCCACTTTCAACAAGATTTCAGTTATATCGTGGCGGTCAGTTTTATTGGTGGAGGAAACCGTAGTACCCGGAGAAAACCACCGACCTGCCGCAAGTCACTGACAAACTTTATCACATGGTGTTGTATCGAGTACACCTCGCCTAAGTGGGATTCGAACTCTCAACGGTAGTGGTAATATGCACTGATTGCATAGGTAGTTGTAAATCCAACTACCATGCGATCACGACGGCCCCATTTCATTAAGGGGAATAACACGTTGATGGAATATAGTTTTATAAAACAAGTAGAGTTACAAGTTGTAGAAAAACAAACTTTACAGCTTAACCTAGTCTCTAAATATTGTTGTTCGATAACGAGCATAGATACTTCTACCAATAGCTATAAGCAATTCTGATTTTCTTAAATATGCTGAACATACAAAATCTTATTTCATATAAGGCTAACAACATCACTGCGTCATTTCAAATTTGAAATCTAGACTTTGTGTCTTTTGTGGTAAATTTAGGAATTATGATAAAATATATGACTTTTCTTTCCAAATCATTAATTTGCCATGTTTGAACGTTAACTGCCTTTAGCACAATTCTACAGCGTATATATTTCCATCTTGCTTCGTTTTGCCATGATTTTAATTACAAAACATTACAAGGTTTCGTTTCCATAAAATCTTGAAAACAAAGACTTAAATTTATTACCGCTGCTGTAAAGATCTTGAATATAAATATTATTAAAATCATAGAAATAAAACAAAACGATAAATTTCTCATTCTTCTATTTGTTCTAAAAGCTAATTATTTATAACCTGGCACTTTAAAAACTCTACCATAGTTTCTAATAGTTTCTTTAATGATTTGATTGGTGAATTAGAAAGTCTATCTTCTAAATAAATAGCTAAATATTGTAGATGTAGAGTTTATTGTCCCTATATCGTCATTTCATTCCATTAATTTCGTTGAATGTATATGATTAACTGATATTAATTTCATTACAAGTGTCATTTGTAGTTAATGTAGCAGGAGGTTATTGGCCTTCGACCAGTTTATTCTACTTTCTTGGTAGTTAGCAACTTATGAGTATTTATTGCCATATATTTAAACTGTCCACGTTTATGTTGTCCTTCAAGTTGAAGGGTTTCTTATTGGCTTATATATATCCGGTCAATGTGCTTCTTTTTTTAGCTTGTGGTTTGACACACCAATAGTTCGTGTTTTTGTAACTGATGATATTATCGACCATTATTGTTTGAGAGTTGGCACATCAGTGGTTCATGTTGTTGCAATTGATTGTATTGTCGACAATTAATGTTTAAGAATTGCCAAATCTATGCTTGGTGTTGTTGTTGCTGGTTATATTATCGACCATTTCTGTTTGTGGTTTGAAACATCAGTGGTTCGTTCAATGTTTTACATTTGAATATATTATCGATCATTCTGTTTGAGAGCTGACATACCAGTGTTTGGTGATGTTGAGATTGGTTATATTGTCGACAATCACTAGTAGAAGTCTGGCACATGAGTCGTCGCATTGATGTGGTCGGCTATATTGTCGACATACCTGTTGAAAGCTTGACACATAATTTGTCGTTTGTTATATTGTCGACATAACTGTTTGTGGTTTGACACATCAGTGGTTTGAGTTGCAAGTTTTTGAATATAAGTTGGTCGTGTTGTTGGGATATGTTATATTGATGACCATTGCTGTCTGAGATGTGTCACCTCAAAGGTTCATGTTGTCGAAATTACTATTTGAGGTTTGGCATGTAAGTGGTTGGACTACTTATGCAATCAGTGACTATCACCACTAATGTGAGTTCGAATCCCACTCATTGCGATGTGTACTCGATACAACATTATGTGATAAAGTTTGTCTGTGACTTGTGGTATGTCGGTGGTTTTCTCCGGGTAGTCCGGTTTCCCCAACCAATTAAACTGACCACCACGATATAACTGACATATTGTTGAAAGTGGCCTTAAACACCATAACCCCAACACACTGTAAGTAGTTGGTATTGTAAGGGTTCATTACATTGTCGGTCGTTACTGTCGTATTTTTGTGGTTGGTAAAAATATCGATCATTACCGTTTGCAATTTGGCACATGAACGGTCCGTGTTGTTGCGGTTGTTTGTATTGTCGACATGCTGTTTGGTATTTGACAGATCAGTAGCTCGTGTTATTACGGTTGTGTATAATTTACACCATTATTTGGCGCTTCATGTTGTTGTTTGCGTTTTGGCTTAACATTGGTTCGTGTTGTGGTGGTCAGTCACATGGTGTCTGACTACCCCCTTGGTATCCGCATTGCTTTGCCTACCATTACTACTTAGCGTCTTATGTTTAATTATCCTTAAACAAAGGATGTATTCAATATATCCATTGTAAGTCATATTTGTCTAATAAATTTGAATGTATATCTTCTTATCTTATTGGTTTAATTTCTTCCAAATTATTTTTGAATATAAGCGTACATAATAAAGATTATTCCGGAGACGTGTCGATAACTTTGGGTCGATACCTCTGCTGAGAGACTATTAGTCCCCGATGGTATCATCCAACCAGACATGGATTTTTAGATATATCTATGCTTAAAATTTACAGTTCCTAAATAATGTATTTGATTAAAACTAAGGTCAGATTCCCTAAAATACAGACAACCTTAGTTGCATTTGGCTATCATGTTTATTCCCTTTTGTTTACTTACTTTCAAAGACCTTTTTACGATTAGCGTACATAATGTAGGTTATTCTAAAAACGCGTCGTGTGTACTAACTTAGATATGTACGTGTTTATTATTGTCTTAATTATTTACCATATACATATACATTTAATTAACTTTGCTGCTGTCCTAATTTGCTGTTATCTATGTAAATGTGAAATATCATATATTAAGTTCATTTTATGCCAAAGTTGACTTAATATATATCAGTCACATCCTTTCATTTTGTAGCAATTTGTTTTAATATTATTCATTATAAAAAGATAGAACAAACACCTTGCTTCACATCAACTAAAATAACTACTTTTTTTTAAATTTCCACTAATTAGTTACGATGTGAACACCAGGTCTTTTCAGCATGTAAATAGGTCATTTTCTTTATTAACGATGTGGGAACTGGATGAATAGTTGAAATAATTATAATACAATTGTGATAATTGACGTACGTAATCATTTCTATTATATTAGGTCGTTGGCTGTACCTTTCATAAGAATATATATATATATATATATATATATATATACGTCTGAAAATTAAACCAAACAGTGTTAGAATTAGATTTTAGAGCTGTCAAATTTTTGTTCTTCCCTCGACGGGATTTGAACCCACACCATTGTTACACTGCAGCACCATTCGCTTAGCCTTACGTCCAGCGCCCTAGTCATGTTATCGACGGAAAAATGTTACCCTACATTGAATAAACTCATTAGCACTCCCTTTGAAAGCTACTTTATTATCAATTTTGTATGCTAATATATTTACTGTAATTAAGTTTGTTTAAGAGACCACAATTCCATAGAGGCCACAGAGTGCTTGTGTACTGACGTCGAGATCAAAGCTAGAACCATGATCGGGTCAAACCAAAAACTATAAAAATAGTATTTGCTGCATTTTCACTATGCACACAGCAACAAGGAGTATGAACAAAGACGGGTTTGCTGGGAATCTTGGAAAATGTTTCTGAGTGTTGTTTCAGTAAGCGTGTTGATTTAGTACGAAGGGAACACCATCATCATCATCATCATCATCATCATCATCGTCATCGTCATCGTCATCACAATCATCACCATCACCATCACCACCACCATCATCATCATCATCATCATCATCATCATCACCATCATCATCATCATCATCACCATCATCACCACCATCACCACCATCACCATCACCATCACCATCATCATCATCATCATCATCATTGAATGTAACTTGTTCTCGCCATAACATAAACCCTTTTCATACACAGTCCAATGTTGTATAACTGTTATACGGTAAGTAATGTCTGACGGTAGTGAACTACAATGTTTCAATATACATTCGCCATCTATGAAAATAAATAACACATACGTATTATTTTAGCATAAAGGATATATACGAAGCTCATATATCAGTTAAGCAAAGGCAATATGAACGAATATAGACAAGTATGCACAATATAAATAGAAATAACCGATGCATTGCAGATGATATTTCATTTATCTGTGCATGGCGATAGATGATAGATAAGAAGAGTGTGAAGATACCAAAGGGGTAATCAGAATCCGTAAATCGAAGAAGAACAGACAACGCAATGGCCAAAAGAAAAAGTACAAAAGGACAAACAACGACCTACAAAATTATGTATTGAAATTTTCTTTATCTTAAATACAAACTACATGTAGTTAGCATAGTTTATCACTTTAATTGTTTGGATGATGTTAGACTTATTTTTAGATATAGAATAAGTAAGTTCTTTTCAAGAACTGTATTTCTAGGATTAAAAAGTTGTTATTTAAATCTGTAAGAGAAAACATAAATAACTGGCAGAACTTGATATGTGAGGTGGGACTTGTGTAGAGACAATTGATTTACATATACTTGTATTTTAACATGTCCAAGGGATATAGTAACTCTAGAATGGTACAACCGATCAGTCTATGAACATAATTTTATTCATTATGCAATTTATTTCATCTAATAGTTATTTTTCAGTAGTTTCTTCGGTCAGTTAATTTCAAGTCAAACCACCTGTTTTCATTTAAGACATGTACTTACTTATGAACTGTACGTTAATGACACTGTTTAACATGTGATGATGATGTGTGAAATAATATCTATATATGATATATATTTCAATAACGAAAGAAATCAAAATCGTTTGTGTACTGTTCTGTACTTGGCGGATATCTATCGCAAATAAAAAAGCATGATCAATGTTGACTATGCTGTGATAAAGAAAAGAACTTGCACGCCATTAACAGGATAATGACATCTTACGCAGATAGAAATATCACAGCATGATTTGCTGTTGAACAATGGGCTGTTATCAGAAAGTACGATAAGGCATCACATAAACAAAATCATTTTTAATACTCTAGGGTTAGGTTTTATACCGGGCTAAAGTTGTGTATTTCTGATATTCTATGAAAATTTATGCGGGCTATTGCTGTCTATTTCTGATAATATAAGGGCGGAGTTATTCCGAATATAGCTAGGTATTACTGATTCGTTTTATACATACACACAAACATAACGTATCTTATATGTTTGTCACTGTTTGCAGCCTTTTTACATGAATCTCGAAAGCAAGAAGTGTGATTTTCTCTGCATTATATTCGGTGTTAAGATATCCTGCTAGTTGTTTATCAAATGTCACTCTATTCAGTTGTATTTAAAAACTGCAGATATCAGAATGCAATGCAAAATGGAAGGAAAGTTTTAAAAGTGATGACCAACAATAGCACCAATATCAACAAAACGAGGACCAACTCCTTTCCCTCATATTATATAAATGTATATAGATTAGGACTCAGTGTTCTTTAGTCCCTTTGATTTACTTGCTCCAAAAGCTTTTCAAATTATTTGAATTTCCAATCTTTCGACTTTGAGCGTACCCGATGAACGTTATTTTAGAAACGCGTCGTGTGCACTAAATTAGATATCTACGTATTTATTACGATCACCGGGTTGATACCTCTGTTTGGTGGACTATAGACACCGATGGTATCATCCGCCCAGTAGACAGTGTTTCGACACTGACATGGTTTATTAGATATATTTGTTGTTGAAATTTACAGTTTTTAAATAATGTAATAAAAACATCAAAGCAAAACATTTTAAAGATCATATAACATCAAATATAGTAGAGAAACGTACATGCAATAATACAAAAGGACTCGAATTACCGGACTACAAGAAACAGCAGTACCAACATTCTTTCTTTGTGGACACTGTAATTCATTGGAACCATCTGCCAAACAGTGTCGTGCATGCAAATTCCTTAGAAGCATTTAAGACCGCTCTAAGGAATCAGCGCCAATAAAGACCGCCATCGGCGCTCTCTCTACCCGTTGTATAAAAACCATAGTTGGGTTCTACAACGTACCAGATACAGATACAGACAGAACTAAAGTTCTCCTCCCTCGGGCATATGTGACCTTACCCGATTTTTACGATCCTGTTTAGGCACGTTGGTTTATTTGCACCCAAAACATTTAAACATTATTTGGCTTTCCAACCTTTCAACTTTGAGCGTACCTGATGAAGGTTATTCTGAGCGTACCTGATGAAGGTTATTCTGAGCGTACCTGATGAAGGTTATTCTGAGCGTACCTGATGAAGGTTATTCTGAGCATACCTGATGAAGGTTATTCTGAGCGTACCTGATGAAGGTTATTCTGAGCATACCTGATGAAGGTTATTCTGAGCGTACCTGATGAAGGTTATTTTGAGCGTACCTGATGAAGGTTATTCTGAGCGTACATGATGAAGGTTATTCTGAGCGTACCTGATGAAGGTTATTCTGAGCATACCTGATGAAGGTTATTCTGAGCGTACCTGATGAAGGTTATTCTGAGCGTACCTGATGAAGGTTATTCTGAGCGTACCTGATGAAGGTTATTCTGAGCGTACCTGATGAAGGTTATTCTGAGCGTATCTGATGAAGGTTATTCTGAGCGTACCTGATGGAGGTTATTCTGAGCGTACCTGATGAAGGTTATTTTGAGCGTACCTGATGAAGGTTATTTTAAGGTACCTGATGAAGGTTATTTTGAGTGTACCTGATGAAGGTTATTCTGAGCGTACCTGATGAAGGTTATTCTGAGAGTACCTGATGAAGGTTATTCTGAGCGTACCTGATGAAGGTTATTTTGAGCGTACCTGATGAAGGTTATTCTGAGCGTACCTGATGAAGGTTATTCTGAGCGTACCTGATGAAGGTTATTTTGAGCGTACCTGGTGAATGTTATTCTGAGCGTACCTGATGAATGTTATTCTGAGCGTACCTGATGAAGGTTATTCTGAGCGTACCTGATGAAGGTTATTCTGAGCGTACCTGATGAAGGTTATTCTGAGCGTACCTGATGAAGGTTATTCTGAGCGTACCTGATGAAGGTTATTCTGAGCGTACCTGATGAATGTTATTCTGAGCGTACCTGATGAAGGTTATTCTGAGCGTACCTGATGAAGGTTATTCCAGCGTACCTGATGAAGGTTATTCCAGCGTACCTGATGAAGGTTATTCTGAGCGTACCTGGTGAATGTTATTCTGAGCGTACCTGATGAAGGTTATTCTGAGCGTACCTGATGAAGGTTATTCTGAGCGTACCTGGTGAATGTTATTCTGAGCGTACCTGATGAAGGTTATTCTGAGCGTACCTGATGAAGGTTATTCTGAGCGTACCTGATGAAGGTTATTCTGAGCGTACCAGATGAAGGTTATTTTGAATGTACCTGATGAATGGTTATTCTGAGCGTACCTGATGAAGGTTATTCTGAGCGTACCTGATGAAGGTTATTCTGAGCGTACCTGATGAAGGTTATTCTAGAAACGCCTCGTGCGCACTACATTAGATATCTACGTTTTTATTACAACTCAGCTCACTCACTTATATTTTAGAGTCGGTTTTCAGTAGTTTATGCAATCGGTATCTCTTGCGTTACAAATTTTCCGTTATCACGCGATTATGGTATTAAAATCCAAAACATCATTACAAATACGACAAAAGTAAACCGACCGAAAATATGTCAGGAACCTTACTATCCAAAAAAGTAAAATGGATGGTAGTGAAAGGTGTGTGATATTTATTTATCTATTTACTTATGTCTTTTTTTCTTGTCTGCTTTGTAAATGTGTATTACAAAGCTCCTCTGTCTTACTTTTTGTACATTTTGTTTTTGTATATGTAATTTGTGTATTTTTCTATACCATTATATTTTGGATTATGAGAATAAAGATAAATAAAAGAAAATCTTCCTTTTGTCGTAAACGCAGATGTTAAATTTAGCATGAGAGAGGGACATATCTAAATCTAAAAATTGACATGTCGTTGCTATATTAGACTTATTCAATGCAAATTTCTCGTGGTTAGTTTGTTTTACAAACACAAGAGAAATATGATTATTTGCATTTAAGATGTCGTCTAAAGTTACTGCAATTATTGTTGTATAAACTAATCATCGACAGCTTAGAAGAGTCTTTTTAGAACTTTATTCACAATTTGAGTTTCATAGAAGTAAGAAAACACACCAGCTTATGAAAGTAGCACAATTCGTTGCCATTGAAATTTAAGGAAACACTTTATTGACAAAAGCAATCATTAATGCTGTTTGGCAACACTTTTTGTTTTATTTATTGAAAAAATGAATTAGACACAAGTTAATCTAACTTCTGGAGTCTTTTCCATAACAAATTAAGTTGATTAATATGAAAGTACAAATTATGTCTACCATTATGATACAGGAAGAAAACAAACACGGTGACCTCTGTTTTATTGGGTATTAAGATGTAACTATTAAATACTTTCAATTTTTGTAAAGAAGGAAGATTTATCAAAAAGTTCATTTTATCATTGAATAACCTCATTAAGATCTTTATTTCTCGACGAAACTAATTATAAAGCTGTCAAAATAATAATCATTTCATAAACCACTAATCCTCTGAGTCCTCTTTACCCAATGATTAATGAAATTTAAGGCGAATGAGAATCCAACGATGTTAGAAACTAATTAAGCAGGGTATTGTTTACGTTTTCTTGTCAATTGATTTCCACGACCGACGTTGATTAAAAAAGCACAACGTAAATGTCCGCTTAAATCACACACATTCTTCAATTAAATTACAATGGAGACCAATGATTGAGAAGGAAGAGAAGACACTCGGTTTGGGGGCGCGGGGGTGGGGGGGGGGGGGAGCACAAGTTACGTTTGTTCGTCTTGTTTTACTGGTAAAGGTACGCACTTTAGTTCGAACACCGTTCAATGCGAGGTGTACTCGATACAACATTATGTGATCAAGTTGTCAGTGACTTGCGACAGGTCAGTGGTTTTCTCCGTGTACTCCGGTTTCCTCCACCAATAAACTGACCGCCGCGATATAATTGAAATATTGTTGAAATTGGCATTAATTACCATAAACCTAAACCTACCCAGTTTATAATTTTCTTTTCAAATTACTGCCAATGAAATGATACGATCATTTGACAATAAACGATTTTAGTTGACACTGACGACAATTCCATTTACTTTATTGGAGGAAGGAATTCAGTGCCACGTTACAGCGAGCCAACCTTTTCAAAGATTAAGGTTTGACATCCATCTGATTCACATAATTCGGGTAATTCAATGTTGTTATTGTAAACTGGCTATATTTGATCGCTTATCCAATTAACAGCTTACTGCTAATAACCAATTCGTTGAAAACTCTAATAAACTTGATTTTTTATTGGTATAATAAGTTACACTCTGTATAAAATAATAGCCATTGGAATATAAATAATTCTGTGACTATGCGAAAACTACCATTGTTGTTATTCGAAGAATGATGTCTTGAGAAATTATTTACAACATTTAAAATGAACACATTGGAACGTCATATGGTGTATATATAGAAATATATACCAGATCCAAGGTAATTTAACACACGTCATCTTTGGACATGGAGACTTTCATTTCTGTGTGTGTGTGTGTTTGTGTTTGCTTAGCTCACTTTTTATGACTAGTCCTTTAATCCTCAATCTTGTCTTTAAGTTAATAGAAAGAGATGTTATCCTTTAGTATCCAGTTTTCCATTTACATACATATACTGCTTTGTCGTGGCAATATAAATGTGTGAGTTACCACCTCGTCAGACTTAATTGCAGATATACATTCGTCGTATCCACTATTGTGGAGTAACTATCTAGAGAATGACTAAATTGTTCCCATGTGGATTCCTATTCTCTAGTTGGTTTTTGTTGTTGCTGTGGTTCATCCAATATGAGATTTCCCAAGTTAACTTAGCTTCCTTTCTGGATTAAATATAGATTTTAGGTTACTTGTCGTTCAAGACATCTAAAGACAATCTGCTGGTAGGACTTGTAGGCTAAACTATGAATTTTTGCATATATATCTTTTATATAGTGCCGAGTCATATGTCATGATCTTTGATTATGAGAGGTGATCGTTTGTTTTACTGATAATAGTGTAATTGTTACTAAAATTGTTTAATGTTTTCTTCATAATTAGATTAGACCTACTGATTAATGTTTTGTTTTTATCAACAATAGTATTGTATTATATTCATCAAATTTGATGTATTGTTCGACACAAGTAGGCAACAGTGCCGGATTTGCCATTGTGCTTAGGTGTGCTTAACCACAGGGCCCCGTTGACCAGGGGGCCCATCTTCCTGCCATTTTTTTATGATGTCTGACCTAATATAATGTAATATTTTAACTAAATTTCCTGAGCATGTATGCCTGACTGTCTGTGTAGGTCTACCGGGTCTACCTCCTTCAGGGCCCAAGTAAGGGGCCTCATAACTTAACTAGCATAGGGCCTCATTTGTCCTAAATCCGGCACTGCAAGTAGCAGAGGGGGAAACAGCTTCACTACATATGTTAATCTTATTACATATTCCACATTTATGATTTGTGTGTTAGGGGTATCGATTTTGTCCTTTGTACGATTTTCTATTGGATTTTAGAATGGTTCCAGCAATGTGGTGTTTTTGCTAGCTCACCTGGCCAAAGGCCACCCGAGCTTTTGTCATCACTTGGCGTTCGTCGTCCGTCCGTCATGCGTCGTATTAAACTTTCACATGTACATCTTCTCCTCTGAAACTGCTGAACCAAATTTAACCAAAGAGGGAGAGGCGTTAAGGTGCAAAATTGGCCCCACATTATATTAAAAAATAATGCTTGACATATAATAAAAACAATTTACTAATTTAATTGTTATATAAACAAATTTACAAAAAATATATCTTTCCGTGAAATTGGGTGCATTATGACGTCATAATGACATCATAATTAGACGGATAATGCTAAAAATGGACTACAAACGACATATTTAATGTACATTTTAGCTATTTTATATACCTCCACAGTCTTCCACCAACGCCAAATTGAGCAGTTGCTTTGAGTATAGAGGGTTAATGATTATATCAAAATATTTTGTTGGTGGAGGATTGTGGAGGTTGTTAAATATTAATTTATTTATAACCTCAGCCAGACCCTTAAAATCAATATTTTCACTCTTCTGATATATGAGACCATTATATAAACAATCTCTGTACATTTCATGATTCATTTCAAGTAATAAAATTCAGCAGTAAATAACTTATGTATCTGTAAATAATTGTATTTATTTTAAATACAGTTTGTATACATTGAAACCAGGAGAAAAACTCAGTGCATGCAATTCGGCGTCAATGCCATAAAAAGAACTGGGGACTATAAGTGCCATATATGCCCCATATTTAATGAATCATTATCTTAGAAAATACTTGATTAAAATTTGATGTGTTTTATATTATAGACGACATCATAGTTTTGATGTTAAAACTTGTTTCCAACAAAATCGATACGTATTTGACGTCATTGTGACGTCATGAGAGTTATTTGTTTTCTGTATTTCGTGGAATTTTGCCCACGATATTTCGACGGTTTCCGAAGAAATTAAGCACCTCCGCAGTCGTGCACCAGACAAATATTTTACCAGATTATTAAAATAAATAAAACACAAATACTGTTAAAGTATTTTTTTGGTTTCACGAGGTGTTAAATATCTTGAAAAACGACGGGAAAATGTTCAAATATTCCAAGCGCTTAGATGACGTTTTGATATTTGAGAAGCAATCTTTGCCGTAAAAACGATGGTATGAAAGTGAAGTTGTTTCTTTTTCAGTACATTGTTTAATGACATGATATGTGTATAACAGTTCCCATAATTGTGTGGGAAACAATATTGTTGTAGTATTATTGGTACTTGTAAAGATATGCCACATTATGACCCAAAGGTGTTTTGTGTTATGCACTACATACACAAACTTTGATCCATCATTTGTCCATTGGAGGTTAGGTGTTCAACTTTTAAAAATATTTCAGCTACTACTTTTGTGGCGGAAATTGGAGTACTCAGGGAAATCCACAGACCTGTCGCAAGTCACTGACAAATTTGATCACATAATGTTTTATCGAGTACACCTCGCCATGAATGGCGTTCAAACTCACAACTTAAGTGGTGATAAGCAACGATTGCACAGGTAGTTGTAAATTCAACTACCATACGACCACAACGGCTCAAGTTCAGTTAAGATGAAAGGTATTTGTTTTATTTATATTGATGGAATTTATGATTATCACTGTTTATAAACTTTCTTTTCATATCAATCAATGAAAATAATTGGTTTGCTGAAAGTATGTTTTTTGTTGGGGTTCATTGGATGGAATTTGTATCTCATGTGAAGTTCCGTCAATTGCAGACACAACGTTAGGCATATCAGAACAATACCTTTTCGTTTGCCACCAGACTGGGATGGTAGGCCACTGAGTTTTATGATTACACACTTTCTATAAGTCTACCCATGTTGAATATAAAACTCTGTCAACAGTTGAAACACTGACACCAAAGCATAAATAAATAAATAAATAAATAAATAAATATTGCACGGACCGTGCTATTTATCTTAGTGAATCTCATGATCATCGATGAGCTAAAACAATTGACGAAGGTGGTCCGTTGCTGAGCATGCGCAGTATAAAGCTGGGGCTCTTAAAAGAAAAGTAAAACAAAGTGGAAATATTTTAAAATAACATTACTATCATTTGAAATAACGGGTATACATATGCATAATATGTATAAAAGTGTAGAAAAGTAGATGAATGGATTTGAATCTGAGGATCCCTAAAATTCACATCACATTTTCATAAATTATATAAAGTTTCCCCTTTTGCGCCCAAATTAAACTTTTAACTTCTATCAGTTCCATTCTCTTAAATCAACCTCCAATGGACAAATGATGGATCAAAAGTTTGTGTATGTAGTGCATTGAAAATATCTTCTGTCATGTGCATAAGTTATTGTTTGCATGATTGACAGACAATATTCATCATACTGTTTTCTAACTTCTGAACTGTCGATCGAGAAAAAAATAAAATATTCTAGACAGGCAGCAAGTAGTCAGTCAATGGGGTTTGCAATTCATATTTTGCATGCACAATAGCGACCCCACACCACAAGGTGTGGAAAATAGAAATATTCTTCTGTGGTTTAAATACGTATTAACTGCATTACATGTAAACTGTATGATTCTGTTTGATAAAGTCCTTTAACTAGAACAGGAAAAAAATGTACACTTGAGTGAAATAGTGTTGTAATAAAAGATCGTGAACGTGATGTACAAGTTTGAAAGAATGTCAAGGTATATTTTAAATGAGGTTGAAACAAGTCACCATTTGATATTAATTCGGTTGTATTTCATTTTGACGATTTTAATTACGGAAGACGATCACAATCATATTGTTTTTGATTGGATTAAAATGTTAGCTGTATAATAATGTATAATAACCTATTATTATTAGAATCCTAACATGGCTGCGAATTTGACATAAATAAAATAACAAATGGCTTCCTCTAGGAAAACGCCGACTTTATGTGAAAGGGACACCAGACAGCTATGAGGAACGAATTTAATACATCCCTTAGCGCGGGATGTAAAAGACACAATCCTTACACGTAAAAGACAACTTACAGCAGATTCTGATAGCAACAGCTTAGTAGGAGTGTTGTTGTTGGTTTGTCAGAAAGCAAAATAATATCTACCATCTCTTTTTCTAGTGACAATCAAAACAATCATACATAGACTCATGGCAGCGACACACATTTTACCTACACGATTAATCATATGGTTGTAAACTTGTTCTCATCATAAATATATATGAAATACTTGATTATAAAACAATCATCTATCGACAACCACTTTCTATGGGATATCTGATTCCAAGGCTTGTTATCAGTTTATCAAAAAAACAAAAATAATTCTGACAGGTTCCTAGCTAAAATCGTTACATATTAAACAATTTGTTTCACACCATTTCCCAAAATATTTCCATATTATAAAAAAAAGCGATCTTTAAATATTGGACTTCTCTCAACCCGCACCTTGGCATTTTTTTTTTTATAGATTTGTGATGGTTGTCCGTAAAAATGTACTGGAATATATCATCGCATTGGTTGTCGTTAAGAATAAAGTACGGTTAAAAAAGTGTTTAAAAAAATTTCAAATATGACAAAGTTCTATTGTCCAAATAAATCTATCTATTACTTCTTTAAGATTAATACCAAAATTTCGACCAGTTTTCGACGATTAATGTTAATTAGTTTCTGAATTGATTTGACCTCAATATGTACATTATCAATGTCATAGCAGACGATGAAACCAAAATTGATCTGTATTAGATATATTTTTTAAATGATTAAAGCTTTGTTAAGGTGACGAAAAACTACAATTTGAACGTGAAATAATAGATGTGATATGTAGTTCTTACATTTAAAGATGACATTTTTAGATCAGATTTCATGAGATCATTCATGCAATTTCAGCATCATAATATAACCTCTGACAAATTAAGCGATCAAAATAATGAGAGATGTTATCACGTGAAACAGACCGTCGAAAACAGGAGACCGTCGAAAATGGGTGACGTTGCGACATTGCTATTCGTTCACTTTAATTTCATAATACAGCTTCGGAACATGTTTTTATTCCTGAAATCAATCGACATTGCATATTAAGTCAAATTTATGCTTTGTTTATTGAGTTTTATTATGCTTTGTTTTTGTTTTTTAAAGATATGCATTATAATACACTGATACGTACGTTCTGTATAATGAAAAAAAATACGTTCAGTGCTTTTCATTACCTGAATTTGTCGATCCGCTGTGAGGAATTAGATACACATATTAACTAACTGTATTTATTTCTGAAAAGCACATATTGTGAATACATTTTGGAGAAAATTTTATCGACATCTCAGGTGGGGCCGATTTTGGCCCTTATAGCTCCCAGTCCTTTGGCTGATATTATTCTTTGGTATTTTCCCTTAACAATTGTGTCTGACGGAACCATGCTCCAAGCAAGATGGTGGCCATTACTAAAAATAGAAATGTCTTTAATTGTCTATCGCTGCTTTATTATAAGACAAAATGAGCTCACATTTTAACTGCAGCTACATGGCATTAAGTAGTTTAACATATCGTCAGTGTTTTGTTTCCCAGGAAAGATATATCAGAAAAAAAAATCACAACAAAATCTTCTGCTTAAAAATTTGAGCTGAAATGATCTTTGTTAGCCAACGTTCACAATTGTTTGTGATACCCCTATATTCTATAAATTTTAGAAGTCAATTTGAAAACAAGGTGAGCGATAACTGTCTCTTGGGAGCCTCTAGTTTTTCATTTTATTACATAAATTGTTTTACTTGACACATGCATCTGTTGCAGAATTACATGACATGACAACGTATCTACAACGTAGTTGAAATCCATACTACTTTACATTTTATTGGTTAATGAATCGGCAAGCTTTTTTGGAGAGCTTATATTTGAAAATGGAACGTTTTATATGTAATGAGGTTATAAAGAGAATGGTGTTATACGAAGCTATTATTTGGTAATAAATAAAATGTTGTTATGCGTAGCTAACATTAGGTTATAATTTGATTTGATGTGAATATTGCAATCTGATTGGCTGATCTGCCTGGAGCAAAATTGATTATGCATGATGACCTGGGTTGGTATTGTATTCATACGCCAACGACAATTTCAAATAATCCCATGAAATAATCGTGATTAAAATCGAGGAATCATTACATTTTGTTGTAAGAATTAAATTATAAGGAATATTTGAAATTTTTGAACAGGTCATACTTGTATATAAGTATAACCTGGTTAGGTTACACTAGTATAAGTATAATCTGGTTTGGGAAAGTTTACGCTTTTCATAATCAGCTTTGCGGTTTATTAAGCGTGCGTAAACTGTCCCAAACCAAGTTATATCGTATAACCTGTTAAAAATTTAAAATATTCCTTAAATAAATAGAATGTGTTTTTAATACGTAGTGAAGTTATAGATATAATGGTGTTATGCTGCAATCATTGATTGTTTAAATAACTTTGTTATGTTTTTGGACTGGATTTTATACTACAAAACACTTTACACACTACACAGCTACAAGACCTGCAAATATATCGCGTTGATAAACAATTACCGTGGTAGGTTACTATTACAAGGTATTTCATCTCTTGGACAATAATGCGATAATGATAGCACCACATGCAAGAAAAACAAACAAATATATATACAAGAGGTGGCAAATTGTTGACAAACAATAGACCAATTGTAGACAGATCTAAATAACGACTAATATTACGAACAATCTAGTAATTACACATTCATAAATTTGTATCAATTTAATTTTATTCTAAAAAGTCCAAATGTTTTAATTATAATACCCAACAAGGGGCTTTCGCTGTCGTGATCGTCTGTTAGTTGGATTTGTCAACTACCTGTGCATTCGGTGCATATCACCACTGGACGTGCAGCGGTTCGGTTGTTTACTCCTACTAGATAAAACAAAATAAAAAAAGATATTCATTAACACATTTTCTGATTTTATTTTTTTTGCATTAACAAGAAAAATCAAAGTTAAGTGTGTTTGATAGCTAAACTAGAAAGCACAAAATATGGATATTCTGGAATTACCCGTTTTTATGATTCATTTGGGTTAGAGTTATGATGTTTAGCTTTCAACAATAGTTCAGTTATATTGTGGCGGTCAGTTCTATTTGTGGAGGAAATCTGGGTATCTGGAGAAAACCACCGACCTGCCGCAAGTCGCTGACAAACTTTAACACATACAGTTGTATTGAGTACACCTCGCCATGAGCGGGATTCAAACTCACAACTGATACAATAATGAAGGCGAAATTTATCAATAATTAAAAAAAAAGATGATACTCTATTACTGTATACAATATATATTCAATTGTATTACAAAATTAACGTGTTCTTACGCAAAATATGTAGAAAAACCAAAATAAAATAAAATACAAAATTTCCATATCACACTTGACGTTCGTGTTGTTTTTTACGAAAACATGTACCATTAGTAGAAACAGGAACCGCTTACCCATTCTGAGATCTTGGGTTCATCGTTGGATTCGCTTTGTGCAATTTTTAGTTTTCTGTGTAGTGTTTTATTGACCATTGTGTGTCTGTTTGTACTTTTTCATTGGGCCACTGTATTGTATGTCTTTAATCGAATTACCAATTATGATGACTCCTTTGATAGCTTAGCAAATAATTTTCAGAATTTGATTTTTTATGCCATATTATATGTGTAATCAATATGTGTGAGACCATTGAGTATTATAGATATAATGAAAAAACTAATAAGAATATAATTTTGTTTTTGTTTATCTAACTCTTTTAACCAATCACGTGATATCATTGGAAGCGATAGAATTTGGGCATTTCGAAATGAAACATAGGTTTTATAAAATGACAGAAATATAAACATTACTGAATTTTATGATTTTTTTATGTTTTTTTTTTTGTAAATTAATTTTGATTTATGTTTCAATGGTATTGCTTTGTAATTTTCCTAGACTGTTTTCTCTAATTGATATTTCAGTATATTTACTAGTTGGTGGTTTATCAAAATCTATATAGAATCATAAAGTAGGAAATTAGAAACTTTATTAGTTATAAATATTTAAGAAAAAAATACTTATTCATATGGTAATGTATTATCTATACTGAATTCTAATATGACGTCCTTCAAACGCTTTGAGTCCAAACCCGTGTTAAAAATAATAATATGAGACAGGACTAAAATTTCAATAATACGATGATCCGTACACGTTATTATCTTTTATTTTGAATGAATTTTGTAGCCGATTTGTTATGACTGTTCCGTTCATTTTACCTACGCTGCTCTTCCGTCGAGAGTTTCGTAGAAAGAGATGATTTTTTTATTAGAATTTTATTTCAAGTTTATTTCGATTTTGCATAGAGTAAATAATTAAAGAATTGGGAATTTTTCATTGAAATATATTTCTTTTGCGTTTCTAAATATCAATTGATCTATATTTTTAGACTTCCGGTGAACAGATATTTGGCTATCAATATAGAAAGGAAAAATCGGACAGCCTACCGTTAAAAGGACTTCGTCCTTTATTAATCTATGACCGATTACGTCATAGATAGACGTGGTCTGTGCTTTATAAGCGGCTGTTCCATGACACTCCCCTGTAAAAGGTACACAATGATAAGTATGCAATACACAAAATAAATAAACATTCGTGTATTGGAAATCGGCTCAGGCGATATAGAAAACAGACAGGAAATATAAACCCACATCATTTGCGAAGATCCCGAATAACATATAGTATTCTTGCATATCACTGGGCCTAAAAATCACACAAATTAAAATTCCGCGAAATGTTGTTGACAATTTTGGCACGTAAACAACATGAGGTCATATGAAGACTTCCAGTTTAGAACGTAAAGATCCTGACGTTTTTTGGCTTCGTGTACGCCTCCTTGTCGAAGTGGAAGTTGTAGTATTTTCCATTTCTTTTGAATTGATGTTCATGAATGACAACATTTAGTAATCTCATAAAGTGCCAACCCGTGGTAAAAACAATATAAATATATGGCTACCGGTAATTATTTCTTAAATATAAGAAAATCGTTCTAAGTAATAATAAAAATATATCATTAAGTAAATTGGACAAAATTGATAAAAACAAAGCACACATTGAGGTCAAGGTCTCTCAACTGAAATATAAAGGATGTTCAATTTCCTTGTTTCGCACAGGAGTTTAACTAGGCTAACCGACCCCCCCCCCCCCTAAAAAAAAATAAACCAATAAAAAAAAAGTTAAATTTTCCAAAATGAACATATCTCTTTAAGTACGATACAACTGAGTACAAATGACTATTTAGACAAAGGTTTCTTGCCAAAAGAACATCGTTTTCATACATTGAGGACACACAGTACATTTTTTAATTAATTAAACAAGTCCAAAAATCAGAATAATGTGTCCGAGTGGAAGTACATGTCTACCCACTGACCTGTTTTAGTTGGCTTGCACTATAAATATCCAGATAAACGTGTTGATCTTGTACAAAGTGGATATCATCTTCATATTATCATGATATAGCTAAAACACTGCTCACTGGGTGTTAAGCAACAATCACTCAAAAACCAGACTAGACTCTCTTCCTTGAGATACTGTACATGGAGTATTTGGAATCAAAATCCCATTACCAATTCTGATTTCATTTAACGTTAAATTCAGCTACTTTTAGTCTTTTGATACAGCTAATGTTGGCGTTAAACACCAATCAATCAATTAATAAATCAACCAACCAATCAATCAATCAATCAATGAATAAATCAATCAACCAATCAATAAATCTTTTGAAAGATCTGTCTTGTAAAATCACTTTTTATTACATCATTTCGTACAAAAATGCACTAAACTAGAAATCTGAACAATAACTATAATATGGTTGACAAAAAATATATTTCTAACATATTTCTGTTTCTAAGTAAACAATTAGAATAAATACTATATCAATATTCAATGATTGATAATAAACAGCTTTGTATCAACACCTACCCATTTATTAATAGCAACTATTCTATACAAAAACAATCAGTTGCTGAACACAGGCAAACCTCGTCGAATCATTAACTGTTTACACGTCACGTCAACTGTTATCACGTTATCTGCAACTCGTAATTATACAAAACTAGTCATTCCGGTTTTTTTGCAACTTGTTTATTTAGCGAAGAATAAACATTTCTATGTTTTTCATTTAAATCGTAATGAAATGGGGATATTAAAGGTTCCATAGTATCCAACGGTTCACAGTGAATGGAAGACATGATGACTGGCTTCAAACGCCGAGAGAGACTTTGTTCGATCTATATTATTGATAATATTAATTTCCATTTTAATTTGTCTCCGGATAATTTCACTACCAAGGTTTTAATACGATATGCTTGACAAAGATCATAATATTCATCGCTTATGTCGATACAATAAATTGTCTGCCATTTTGCTTTTGAAAATAGACATCGTTAACGATTTCTAAATATGCCATTTTGCTAATAGCGATACGCTGTGTGTTATTTCCACTGCTGCTGTTTTTATCTAATAGCCAACATGCCGATGCTTGGATGCGATGTATAATTAAGTCAATTATTATAAGTAGATTTATTTTCATTCTTCATATCTTTGTATTGCAGAATCTAATGATTATTCGGATGGAAGTAGTTATTCGCAGACTTCTCGTTTTGACAGATTCTCCTCTGGTACGCTTCCGGTGAGACGGAAAAGATACTACTCCTTGGACAAATCATATTTCCAGAATAATAAAAATGGCCCAGGGCTACACACGATTTCATCATGTGAACCAGCGTACTTAAATCGATCTCCAGCAAAACGCAAAAGAGATCTTTTTCTGAAAAGGAGATCATTTTCAACTAATTCACTGCCATCGAGAGTTGATAGTACGCCATGTGAATTAAGCAGTATGGCAGAATGTGATGAAAATGAAACGGACGTCGATATATTAGGAACTGAGATAAAGGAACATGAAAATGGTAGTAATTGTAGTCGTACTTCATCAATTGACAGTTGTTACATGGAATTATCTACCTTTCCAGATAAACGGCGAACATCTTGTCATAGTTGTTGTTCCAATGAAGGTGTATATAGTGTGTTCGATATTGTTGGTGAAAGTTTTGAAGCTCGATTCCCATGGCAACGGGATGTATCTACACAGTGCAATATTGTGATTGACTGTTGCAGGGAGGGATCATTATCTCGGAGATGTTCGGAACAAAATTTATTGAACTCTCCAACTTCACAACAACTTTTAAGACTTCGTCGTACTAAACTAGGTCAGAGACCACATTCCATTGGATGTGTTGATGTATGTGATGAGGAATTCTTACGGGTGCGTTTTGAACAGTCCCAACAGCCCAGAAAATCAGATTCGTGCTTACAGGTTTCACCAAGAAGTCAGCGTCGACGGTCCTCTCCATATTATTTAGACGAGTTTGGCACTGGTTCAGTGTCTGATCTTGGCTCAATATCGGAAATTCCAGATTTTGAAAGGTCAGTTTTTTTCTTATGCTATTTTTTTGTGTTGAACGCTGTATTTGTGAGAGGCATATTACAGTATAAACTAAATTATTCGTGTAAGGTGGTACTCGTAGAATTGATAGCAACAATTCTTTGTCACACGCACTGTATGTGTGAGAGGTATATTATAGTATAAACTATACCATTCGTGTAAGATGGCACTCGTGTAGAATTAATAGAAACAATTCTTTGAATAAAACCTTGATCTTATTCTCTTTCATGTTAAAGGACACCTGATATCCTTTGCGTGTTAAAATGAATTGATGACAAATCTGTGAACATACTGTTAATGAATGTTTTTGAGAAACTCTGAATAAATCATGACCAAACAATCCATTATATATTAATAGGGTATTATAAATGCTTGATTGATTGATTGATTGATTGGTGTTTAACATCAAAGAGTACTGTTTATAAACAAATAACGTCATTACTTTATTTAACGAAAATAATAGTTGTCCCTAACACCTGCACATGAAACAGTTATATTGAGTATGTAATGTTTTAAACATTGAGATCGGTATTTTAAAGATAATTATCTACTGTTGGAAGTAAACTCCACAGGTTTTTTTTACCTCGTCCGACCAAATGGGTCATCTTATCTATTCTAGAGCCATCACTTGACCTCTGTCGTCATTCGGTCATCTGTAAGAAGAGTCTGAATATATTTTCAGTCTTCAAAACATACAAATGATATGTTAGTTGATACAGATTATATATGTGACTTACTCTGTAAACATCCCCATTTCCTCTAGATCAGGCAAAACATGACCACCATAAGCAATTCTTGTTTCTGATAGCCTTAAAAATTGAAAATCTTCTTCCCTAAAGCTACTTTCAAAGAATGTGTAACTTGGTTCAAATGATGCATGTGAGGTCCTCTACACTGGTTCCTTATTTCATTTTAATTTGGAAAACATATATGGGCATGTTTTGTTATTTGCTTGCTCTCACATGTTCAAGTTGAAATTTCTTGTAACTCAGCACAAATGATGTTGGTCTGGTCCTTTACAAAGACTCATCATATCATCGTGCTCGAGCAAAAACAGTTAACATTTTGGAGCAATTTACGAAACTAGGTGAGAGGTATACATGATCTTAAAAACCTCTGGTTTGGCTAATTGATTGATTGCTTAAAGTAGGAAGTGTTTTAGCTAATGTCTATGTCTGGACTGTTTTATTGACACACAAGTATATAATTAATATGGTCGATAAGGTTGGTTTCATAACGGTGCACTATTAACATATTGATGCTCATTGTTAAAAACAGGTGCAGGGGTAACTCTATTTACAGGTAGCCTGTCTGATTTTCGCCCAACTCATAACACGAATAAAATAATGTCTCTTCCAGCTCAAAAAGGAGGAATCGTATCGCAAAGAAGCGTTTTTATATGTTTAAGCACAAGGATCTAGATAGAGCATGTTTCAGTGTGATAGGTTAATATGGCCATCACTGTTGACGCTGACCCAGCTATGATTATAGTGTTTCCGTTGTAACATAAGACTTTCCTGGTTACACTAACCACAATATACTAATAAAATACAAATCTCGCACCATTTCACTGAGAGGAGAGATTTGAGCTCATACAACTAGTTTAGCCACGCCAATGTTTGTCAAACGAGCAAGGAAAGTGAGCGGTCATGTAAACATGTGTTAGGGGTGTCGAGGTCATGTAAATATGTGTTAGGGGTGTCGAGGTCATGTGAATATGTGTTAGGGGTGTCGAGGTCATGTAAACATGTGTTAGGGGTGTCGAGGTCATGTAAACAAGTGTTAGGGGTGTCGAGGTCATGTAAGCATGTGTTAGGGGTGTTGAGGTCATGTAAACATGTGCTAGGGGTGTCGAGGTCATGTAAATATGTGTAAGGGATGTCGAGGTCATGTAAATATGTGTTAGGGGTGTCGAGGTCATGTAAGCATGTGCTAGGGGTGTCGAGGTCATGTAAACATGTGTTAGGGGTGTCGAGGTCATGTAAACATGTGTTAGGGTTGTCGAGGTCATGTAAACATGTGTTAGGGGTGTCGAGGTCATGTAAACATGTGCTAGGGGTGTCGGGGTCATGTAAACATGTGTTAGGGGTGTCGAGGTCATGTAAGCATGTGTTAGGGGTGTAGGGGTCATGTACATATTTGCTAGGGGTGTCGAGGTCATGTAAGCATGTGTTAGGGGTGTTGAGGTCATGTAAATATGTGTTAGGGGTGTCGAGGTCATGTAAATATGTGTTAGGGGTGTCGAGGTCATGTACATATGTGGTAGGGGTGTCGAGGTCATGTAAATATGTGTTAGGGGTATCGAGGTCATGTAAATATGTGTTAGGGGTGTCGAGGTCATGTAAATATGTGTTAGGGGTGTCGAGGTGACGTACATATGCGTTAGGGGTGTTGAGGTCATGTAAATATGTGTTAGGGGTGTCGAGGTGATGTACATATGTGTTAGGGGTGTAGGAGGTCATGTAAATATGTGTTAGGGGTGTCGAGGTCATGTAAATATGTATTAGGGGTGTTGAGGTCATGTAAATATGTGTTAGGGGTGTCGAGGTCATGTAAACATGTGTTAGGGGTGTCGAGGTCATGTAAATATGTGCTAGGGGTGTCGAGGTCATGTAAATATGTGTTAGGGGTGTCGAGGTCATGTAAATATGTGCTAGGGGTGTCGAGGTCATGCGAATATGTGTTAGGGGTGTCGAGATCATGTAAATATGTGTTAGGGGTGTCGAAGTCATGTAAACATGTGTTAGGGGTGTCGAGGTCATGTAAACATGTGTTAGGGGTGTCGAGGTCATGTAAATATGTGTAAGGGGTGTTGAGGTCATGTAAATATGTGTAAGGGGTGTCGATTTTTATGTTTCTGTTTCTACAATTTTTAACGCCAATTCAGCAATTTTTCAGCTATATCATGACGAGAACAAAGTAATTTTCAATGAGATGATGATGAAGTCCGTTTTGTTCGAGACCAACACGCTTAGTTGCTTTCTTTATAGTGCTAGCGTACTGAAACAACAGTCCACGGGTAGACATGCCGCTCCACTGGGACACATTATTATGATTTCCAACCAGTCTCTGCTCTTTCTCCTTAATGCTGCGTGCTTAGCGGAGAAGCAACAAATACCAATCTTATAGTCTTTGGTTTGACCCGACCGGGACTCGAACCCACGATCTACCGCACTCGAGACGAGCACGCTAACCATTACGCCACCGATGCGGTTTACCATTGTATATATTGTAACATACAGCAATGTATTTGTAGTACTAACGTACATCAGTTCAGTGATTTAAACAACAGATTCTGATAAATGGATGTTCGTTAAAAATGGTAGAATACAATAAAAGATTCATGGGTCATATAATGGTAGAGCGCTTGGCGGAATATATATGGTAAATTTTCAATCCGTTCTAATATCCACGAAAGGATCATACACGAAGAGAAGATTAGAAATCCCCAGGGGTGTCGTGTTACTTTGACATTTTCACGTTTATTGGAATAAAGTTATGTTCATTATTCAACTTGGTTTTCTCGCCGATAAGGCTGCAAAATAGAAGTCGTATTAAACATTATATCTCATGTAATTCTCAAGTTTATCCTGCAAATTAAAATCAAATTGATGAGAATATTTACATGCATATTGTGTTGCTAATCTCTATAAAAGTCTTTCTCAACACGTATTGTTGTTCACTCCTAATATACAAAATTTGTGAATCGTGAAGACGTATTACCGTAGATTTAAAATGAAATTCAAATACAAAATAAAGCTGAAATGCAATTTAGTAACGTCGTAGCAAAAAAAAGCATGCATTTCAACAAGGAGAAAGGGAAAACAAATGAATTATCTTCAAAAATATTCAGTTAAAACGCAACGTCTTTACGTAGGTAGCCCTATTCAGTATTAGTCTATGTGCAGAATGGATAAAACACTCGTCAGATTGTTGTCCAGTGAGTTTCTAACATTAAGTATTGTCTACATGCACAGTTATACTTATTTTACTATTAAATAACACCCGAGAACCTCTATTATCTAATATTATTATTATATTTTTACCATGGGAACTTCTGTCAGTAAATATTATTTACATTCATAGTTATAATACTCTGAGAATGCATTACCGTGATGAATTCCATAATAAAATATTGTACACAGTGTAATAAAGAGCGAAGCCCTTTTAACTATAGGCTATACGAATTTTAGTCACGTGACTATTGTATTCATAACCAAATATCTTTTCACCGGAAGTGTAAAAATATTGAACAAAATAGTATTTAAAATCGCAATAAAATTTATTTCAATGACCTGAAATCTCTTATTGTTTATATTCTGAAAAATTCAAATAAACTCAATTGAAAATTCTAAAAGAAAACTTATAATATCCACACAAAGCGTTTTGTGTAGTACGTCATTTGTTAGTGTGTACTGATCATGAAATACACACATGTGCCAGGTCGTATGCAACCCTGGGATGAATTTCATGAAAGTCCATGCATTTCTCCTGAAAGGATGATTCTCCTCTCTTGAATACTTTGTGTGAGATGGTGTTAAATAGAAACAGCAGCTCGCCTTTGTCTTCGGCTAGGAAATCTGTTACATCTACATGCTATCCGCGATTCAAAAACATGAAATGATTCTGACAAGACAAGGATGACAGCAGGGAATTATAAAACAAGTTTTATAATTCCCTGATGACAGGTAAGTTTTTTCTTTTTATGGCAAGCAGCTTTGCTTGAAAAACCTTGATTGCATTTAAAATGCTTGCATTTTCGTTTGACTTTCATTCCCCTTTTGATAAGCCCAAAACCCTTAACTATATAGAATACAAAATTTGTTGACATTAGGTCGATTCTAGGTCCTGCAAAAATACATTCAGTGGACCTACTTGATATCTGCTGGACCTGTTCTTACCCTTTATTTTGCACACTCACATGGTGACAAAATATATGTAGATCTGAGCAAATGACTTTGATATAATTTTTATTTTCCACCAAAGAGTCAACTAATTCTGGGTCAAAATATTTAAGCCCCCCTATCAAAAACAAATGGTCGCCCCATCATGTTTTGACACTTCAAACTCGAAAAAGTCTAAATGGTAGAAACCTCAGAAAACGATTTTCAGACATTGCAACATACATGCATAGGCACATTCAATAACCCCCTAGGCCCCTTCATAAACCTTTCCTCCCACATCGTTTTTTATTCCCCCTTTAGGCATCAACTTCCTGTTAGGCGGGGGCATACGTGTACTATGGAAACATTTCTTCTAGTTATTCAATTTTAGAAGGCATGCCATTCGCCTCTCATGCCTCTTTTTTAAGACAGCCAAATGTTGGATATAGACTTCGCCCTTAAACAGGTTGTGCTTGTCTCATATTATTCTATATATGTATTCCTATGGGAAACGCCAACAATAGTCATAACCGTAATATTCTAATATTTATTCTCACGAGAAACGTATAGTACCTCAAAATATTTCTATCCCACGATCCTCCACATTTCTTTCTTTTTATGTGTTTTATTCGGTTTTGATTTGTTTTTGCCTATACCTATTTAAAGCATACGAATTATAATCATGTGACAGAAATATAAATCTTACTATCGGTATAATATATAACCTGAAGACGCCATATTGACAGTTTAGTTGTTAAATTTACCGAATGACATCGTTGTTGTGAAATTAACGGGAAATAAGTTAGACCCCTGGGAACTTTCGAATATTAGATTTAAAGTAAAAGAATAAATGAAATACCGTAATACGTGATTATACTTTAAAAAGATTTGCGAAAGGAAAGCGTGTTTCTTTGGGGACACAATAACTTTATATCCAACCAGCATAATATAGCTCTCATACATTGATTAGAAGGTAAATATAACCCATTAATTTATCATTTCACGAAATGACTAACATGTAATTTATTGAAGCATCAATGAAAGAAAATTTCTTTTGAGGGGCACTGGGAATATTATTTTGTACCAACTGTGTCATTTTGTATTAAAATAAAGTTTCTATATATTTTCGAACGTTGTCCAATACTTACCCTTCCGGAGCACCTGAGTTAACTCCAGGTTTTTAGTGGTTTCGTGTTGCTCGATGTTTAGATTTCTGTGTAATGTTTTGTAGACTGTTGTTTGTCCTTTTGTCCTTTTTCGTTTGGTTATTGCATTGTCTGTCCTTTTTTCGATTTACGACTTTTGATTACCCCGTTGGTTTCTTCAATTTGTTCTTATCCAAAATTAAGGCTAACTCAGATAAGACCCATTGGATTATAAGCCTTGGTAACATGATTCTATGTGGGCGACTTTCACATATCTGCAGTAATTTGTAGTTCATCGATGATATAACAATTTCACACATACATATGAAGAAGATATCCAGGACTGTAGCATCCTTCTTGACGATTGTATTTTTGAGTGACAAATATATTTTGTAAGATGCATTTGAAAATAGCAAAAGGAGAATTGTTGAAATGTAAATCTCCTATAAGAAGCACTCTGTGTGTCTATTTCCGAAGGAGGAACTGCACATTACGACTTTTTCTTACAGCACCAGAATCATAATAGTGAGATGTGAATAATTATTGGCACAGTTTGCCCCCGGTTTTTGGCGGAGTTCGTGTTACTCGATCTTTAGTTTTATGTGTATGTTTTGTAGATCGTTGTTTGTCCTTTTGTCCTTTTTCTTTTAGCCTTTGTGTTGTCTGTTCTTCTTCGATTTACGGATTCTGATTACCCCTTTGATATCTGCAAACTCTTCTAATTATAAAAGATATATTGCCCTTACAGAATTAAACATATATCTCCCACTGTAAATGTTGATCTAACCTCTGAACGTCAAGTACGATACTGTGTATTAAATATGACTTACACATTTTATTGGTTAATACGACGATTGAGTTCAGCTTCAAAGTTATAAGCAGAAATTAAGACATACAGCTGTGCACTGAAATTAAGACGTAATGTTGTGCACTGAAATAACGTTGTACACTTATATAACTAGTTGGAGTTCTATACTGAAATAAATACATAAAAATGTACATGTGATTTCAACAAAGCACTTTGTTTCACGTAACAAATTTTAACATTATGTTTGTTAATTAGTATGTAAGATATGTAATTACATGCTGCCATTAATTTCTGCATTAGTGACATATCGTACTACCTTACATGCTGCCATTAATTTCTGCATCAGTGACATATCTTACTACCTTACATGCTGCCAGTAACTTCTGCATTAGTGACATATTTTACTACCTTACATGCTGCCAGTAATTTCTGCATTAGTGACATATCTTACTACCTTACATGCTGCCAGTTATTTCTGCATTAGTGACATATCTTACTACCTTACATGCTGCCAGTAATTTCTGCATTAGTGACATATCTTACTACCTTACATGCTGCCAGTATTTTCTGCATTAGTGACATATCTTACTACCTTACATGCTGCCAGTAATTTCTGCATTAGTGACATATTTTACTACCTTACATGCTGCCAGTAATTTCTGCATTAGTGACATATCTTACTACCTTACATGCTGCCATTAATTTCTGCATTAGTGACATATCTTACTACCTTACATGCTGCCATTAATTTCTGCATTAGTGACATATCTTACTACCTTACATGCTGCCAGTAATTTCTGCATTAGTGACATATCTTACTGCCTTACATGCTGCCAGTAATTTCTGCATTAGTGACATATCTTACTACCTTACATGCTGCCAGTAATTGCTGCATTAGTGACATATCTTACTACCTTACATGCTGTCAGTAATTTCTGCATTAGTGACATATCTTACTACCTTACATGCTGCCATTAATTTCTGCATTAGTGACATATCTTACTACCTTACATGCTGCCAGTAATTTCTGCATCAGTGACATATCTTACATACTAATTAACAAACGTTACATATTTTATAGTGGTAATACATTTTTTTAGCATTGTGTTTTTCTGTAATTTTAGATTGATATGGTAAGTGGTTAATGATGATAGTAATGGATCGGGTTGTGGGGCATCGCTCTTTAGTAGTTTTTGTCAGGTTTTCATTAATCTTGTATATGAATATAACATGTTTGTATATTATTCACAATTCCATTGTTAATAAATTGATGCGAAGGTCATTGGTTGTTCGGTATAAGGTATTTTGTTCATACCTAGTCATTATATTATTTATTACCAAAGTGGAGAAACTACAGACTAAAGGCATATCCTAGCTTCAATTTTTGTATACTTTGCCTAGAATTGAAATCGTGCCGTACAAAAAGACATACTTGGATGTTGTCGAGAGACCCAATTCAAAAAGTTGAAATAAAGTCTTAGACCACTACGCATACAGCTTTAAAGATAATTCGGATCGGATGTAATAGAATTGATACTGAGAGATGGAAAACTGAGACATCTGTGAAAAGGAAAACTGAAGCGATAGCTATAATCTATTAATAACATATATTTATTTTATCAAGCACAGTATCACGCCAAAATTAGTATTTGGTAATATAGCCTTTGGTTCAGATTATAGATCTCAAACGCCGTGAAATTTGACAAGAGTTCTATATAGACCTGAGGCATTTTATCCCAAATTTAGACAACAGCAGTAATGAGATCCACTGTGTCATTACTGTAATTTACTACTGTTGTAAGTTTATTCTTTATTGACAGCAATTTATGTTTTCTATCATGTTAAGATCTGGGGATTACAAGGTCTAGCCATTGACTTAATATCGTTTATTGTTTTCCAATTTGAGGTGTTGTATTGTCACTTTGAAATCACTGGCCATATATTATTCTCTGGACATTCAATATATTTAACTAGCTTAATCTTCCATCAAAAGTAACAAATGTACCAAATTCATACCAATTAACTGATTTTCATCAGACTTTCAATACATTCAAGCACGCCGGATTCCACGTTTCGTTGGATATTCTCTCCAAATATGCACATTTTTTTTTTCAATTACAACCTGTAATATCTTTTACCTCAACACTAAAGTAGATTGCATCTTTTGTTCACTTCTGAAATGGTGATAAATTTCCAAAGTTTACGTGAACATTTGTGCACAGAAACACTTATGGTACAAATCAGTCTTTACTTTGTGAGAAGGATTAATATATATATATATATATGTATGTATATATTGTAAATGCAGTAAGAAGAGTGTGAAGATACCAAAGGGAGGTAATCAGAATCCGTATATCGAAGAAGAACAGACAACACAATGGTCAAAAGAAAGAGTACAAAAGGACAAACAACGATCTACAAAACATGCACATAAAACTAAAGATCGAGTAACACGAACCCCATTAAAAACCGGGGGTGAACTCAGGTGGTCCGGAAGGGTAAGTAGTTCCTGCTCCACTATTGGCACCCGTCGTGTTAATCTAGCTAGTTACACATCCGGTGATAAGTCATGACTGAGGAAAGGACCGAAGTAACAGTAACATTCATTCTGTATAAGAAAAAAGAAAACGCCGAGTTCCTTATGGTTTGCATACTTACATAATTACAATGATCGGTCCTTTCGATTTTTCTGGAATAGGTCATGGGAGACTTTAATATCTTTTCTTTTATATTATGCTCCCAGATGAAATCAGCAACAACGTTCATGTGAGATCTTAAGTAGTCTCTCGTGTCATATTTACCACAATGGACAAGAATATTATATATATCTATAAGTGTCTATGTCGTTACGCTACAATGTAAGATGCTAAGATATCGATTTCAAGGAATAAAAAAGACAGGATATAAATCCGGTTGGACAAGAACTAATCAGTAACACATAAAACAAAATTACAACTAAAGCATATGAATATCAGAATACGTGATTAACAATCGGTAGTAAGATTAGCTACTTACGACGGTACACTTCATCTGCCATGTGCTTGGACACTCGTTGTCAAGTCCAAGGTCAAAGTTGATGTATCACGACCCGAGAAGAACTTGGGGAATTTGAATTTATAGCACCCACAATATGTCTGGTACAATTGTTGCCCAAATTGCATATTTTGTAGCTTTAAGCATTGTTTAAATCAATAAAATAAACATAATTGGTATAGCTAGTAAAATGAAAAACAAAAATACCACACTATCGGAACATTTCCAAAATCCAATAGATAAATCGTAGAAAGAGACAAACATCGATACAAATAGTAGCGAAATACATGACCGCTCACTTTCCTGGCTTGGTACTGGCACCTCAATCAAAATGGCGGGGATCATAGTTTGATGGGCCCAACCATAAATCAGCATAACTGGACGTAGTAAAATAAACTTAACTGGCTTATGGTTTATGTTTGATGTTCACAGAAAACGATAGTCACCGTACCTAATTCTCTGCCGAACTACTAACGTGACTATTTGCCTAATCATACATACAAAACGTTTGGCTTCACTTCAACAAATATTAATGATGATTTTGTATGGCTATTAGTAATTTTAGTAAGCGGAAATGAAATGAAAAACAAAAAATATCACACGTCAGAACAGCTCCAAAATTCTAACGATAATAATAGAGAGGAGAATAAGATCGATAACCCTAACACCCCTTGTTTCTTTACTTTAATTTGCGTCTGAATGTCATATTGGATAGTCTCAAGTTTCTCATTTATATCACTACCCTTTCGTACTAATATACTTGACCGCTAACTTTCCTGGATTTCAATAAGAGCATGGCTGGGATAAACTAGTTTTATGGTACTAAACCTCACCTCTTAGTGGAATCGTGTGGTCATGTTTTTTCCACATGAACGTAAAATGCCAACCCTCACATATAGCTGGGCGAGTAGCGCTATTGCAAAGAACGCTGAGTCATAATCTTTAATATTTTACATAATATATTATTTTCTTCTGGACATAAAAGTTGTCATATGTATAATATTAGTTCTATCAAAGAGAGCCGATAACCTCAACCAGTATTTAAATAGTACACAGTACACAAGGCCATCAGAAGACATAATGGGGAAACAATGGGCAACTTTGAACCAAGCTATTATTGACAATACCATCTCTCGTCATCTGTGCGCAAATGAGAGAATGCCTAAGGCCTTTTAGCAAGGTGTTGACGAGAAAGTTGTAAAAAGTTTGTATACAACCTGAAAGCACCAGCGTAAAGAATGAGTTAATATACATGTAGTATTATCAAAGTGTGGAACATTTATATTGGCAACATTAAAGCCATCTTTTGTCATTGAGTCTCAGCTCAACAAAAAGGAGCGTAAATATGAGGTCAATAACTGTGTTGTGTTTTTTTGGGGGGTTTTGTTTGTCTTCGTCTTGTGTATCCATTGTTGCTAGTGTCTCTGTATTGTTCATTCTTGATTGCCCCTTCGGTTTCCTCTAAAATTCATTGGACAATGCTACGCTTCTTGTACTAAAAAGAATGCAAAATGAACCCGCTCCAAAGGAGCAGCATCTTGTTGGTTGTCTTTTTGTCATACCAATTAACTAATTATTGTAATTGATATTTTAGCAAAATACAGTTGATGGACACATTGACCCTCATGATTAAGTTTAGCATTACTGTATTCGATCGACAAATTGATCCTCACGATTCTTGTTGGTGGTATTTTATTATATCAATTAACTAATCATTAGAATTATTATTTTAACAAAAGACAATCGATGGACAAATTAACTCTCATGATTAAGTTTAGCATTACTGTAATACAAGAACAAATGTTATTCTGATACGTACTGCTACTGTTGTATTAAGACAAGTTATATCTAAATCAATGTTGAATTGAATTAGATAGACATATTATTCCACATAGACGAAATATTATTAGGATAACGATAACATTCCTAGAATGGACTATATCAAACATAGTTATATCCTACTTTCTAATTATTCTATAAGGTACACCAGTATAACATGACATAAGATCACCAAGGAATTTCTTGGTGTGGACCTTTATAATACAAGTCACAATTGTGTTTGTGATAAAAATGTAAATGTTTAATGTAGTATGTAAGACAAAATTAGGTTCTCAATTGAGGAATTCATTTGAGATGTAATCTGTGCTGATATAATACTACGCTTAACAGAACTGAAATATCAAAATTCTAATGGGATTGATTTAGAAGTATAAATATTACCAAGTCAGTCTATCGAGCTTATCAGATATCATTAAAAATATTCTGAAGCGAAAGATCAGGTGTAGCCATGAACAATCCATTATGTGAACATAGACTGAGGGTATTTCTTCGTTTAATGGATATTACGAAGCAATATTACTAGTTAGACCTTTATAATGGAAAGGAATTACGTTGTTTGTTAAATAATGATGGCATATAGTTAAGAGGCATATTAAAAACTCTCGATTTAATGCAGAAATAGTTCTTGTTAATTAACTGTTGTTTGTAAAGGTCAGATGAACATGATATAGGCTATAAAGGAACGCCTCGTTAGAACGACTTAACCTCATGTCATTTCTAGTAATAGATCGAAACGTTCATTTCGCAATGTGGAGGTGTATGACGTTTTTAAATAGAAAGGATCCTTCCCAGTGTGCGTGTTGACATTAATTTAAAATCTGCAAATCTCACATTCGATTTGCTTAAAGTTCTATTTAACAATTCTTAGATGTCAGATTTTAAACGTTGTCAATTCCTGTATGTTCGTTCAGTATTCGCGCATATTACTGTTTCCGACTATCACACTAACGTGGTTAAAACTAACAGTCCACTTCAAGTTTTAAAATGTGTAAGGAATTCAAGCTATGTAAATGCAGTTTGAAAAATATTCTTTGCATAATTAAAACGTTGGTATAAAAACTTACATCTATACTTTGAATAAACTTACATCTCTAGTTTACATTTTTTAATTTGGAAATTAAAAAATTAAGATGGCATTTAATTGTATATCATGCTATCAATTGTTAGAAAACGATATCTGTTTGACAAACATGTACTATTAAACAATTCTAGGGGGCATAGTTCGTTAGGATGACAATTGCGTGAATAAAGCTTAGAATTCAACTGGAAAATGCAAAATGCAACGAAAATCGTAATCAATTATCAGTTATTTTGTCAGTCCTTTTGGTTAGCATTTAGATAAAAGAACAGCTGTACTAACATATCTTTTGTTTTTTTTTCATTGTGAAATTACATTATGAATATTGTTTATCAAACTCGCCTGCTAGTTTATTTAATTGGAAATGTATACGAAAGACACGCACATCGGCAAATGAAAGGAATGCAATTAAAATATTTGAAAGAAATATGCAACGAAAGGAATGCAAACAATGTGTCTTCAACTATAGTTAATTATAATAAATTTTAGTTATTAACTATCGGTGAGAACTTGTGATACATGTTTAATCAGAACAAAGCCAAGCTTTCTATTTTTAGAAAACAATGTTACAAAGAGATCAAATAACTTCGATTGCAACTAAATACAACAACCATCGGATTGATTTACAGCATCCCGTGCAATCAGTGCCTATCAACACTAAAGTTGTGAGCTCGAACCCCATTCATGGCGAGGTGTACTGGATACAACAATATGTGATAAAGTTTGTCATTTACTTGCAACGGTGGTTTTCTCCGGGTACTCCGGTTTCCTACACCAATAAAACTGACTGTCACGATATAATTGAAATATTGTTGAAAGTGGCGTTAAACATTATTAACCACAAACCTTAATTGGCATCGAAATAACAAATAACCAAATCACATAAAAACAAATAATATCCTGTTTTCTTTCATTTAAAATTTGATTAAATTTCAGAAGGGCTTATAATCACCATACCCGTGATCAGTTTTTTTCATCGGTAGTTGAACAAAAACACCTTTACAAGTGACACGTGTAAAAATGTCACTTGACACTTATTTACCCTTTGAAATATCTTAGTATCTAATCAAATCTATATGCACACAATTAAAACTCCTCATATCAATCAAATATACCAATTTGCAGATAGTTCGCAAAAGTAACATGTTACAAAAATATCATATTGTCTGTTCTATCAAATAAACACACAGTAAGCATTGCGGCCTGCTTGACAAAATGTCAAATCGGGTAGAAAATCATATTTAGTCTCGTGATATTTGTTTCTGCCAATATGTGTTGGTTCTTATTGGCAAGGTGAATGTTCTCCTCATAATGGCATCATTCAAAGAAATTCACAAAATATCGTTTAAGCATTGAAAAGTTCGTTCTTGAAGTTCGTCAAAAAAGGGAAAAAATTACAACCAAATAAAAAGATGTTTATATTGATTGATTAATTAGTGTTTAATGCCAACTTTTAGCAGTGCTTAAGCTATATTGTGGCGTTTATTATGTATTATACCCTTTTATTGAATAACATATTTATATCGTTTATATAAAGCAATGCCAAACAATCACAACAGATTAGATATCCACTCGATCTTCCGTTAATCAATATGATTCTGAAATACATGCAACATCGTCTCTGACCTTATATTTTGGATTTTTTTTTTCACATGATCTATCGTAGTCAATGATCCGCACATCTACCCGAAAACCCTTGTCTGTGGCACATACGTGTTCTTTAAAGAAACTAGACGCTATGCGTCTGGTGCTGATACAGTTTACACAACTAACACCGACATGATACAAACAGGTGTACCAATGCAATATGCATATAATGTGTAGGCATGATATCGTCGTTCTTCTTATTTGTGGCGTTGACAGAATTGAAGACGTCCGAATGCAGTATTATTTTTCAAGACAAGAAATGAACTGAATAACATATTTATGCACTGTTCGTTTAGACGCAGTAACGCAACCCGTTGTTAATCAATGCAGGTCAGTATAATCTAGAGATTGATTGTGTAAATGGAGGTAGTTCATTCTGCTCACTTTTCGGAGAATTCTTTTTTATCAAATATTTTGGCTGTAACCATTTGAATTTAAAGGTAAGAGAGAAAATCTCATTAGCACCCTATTCTTTATCAGAAAACAGATTGTAAAACAGTGAATTGAATGCCTCTCACACATTTGAAAATTGGGCTTACTTTGTGTTCATGTACAAGGTAAAAAACACACCAACCAAGACTATATGAACCCGGCTACATGTATCTTTATATGGTATTGATTCTTTGATAAAATAAAAGTAGAAAAATGTTGCGTAAATTATATTTTGGCTTTGAGCGTTATCTGATGAAGGTTATTCTGGAAACACGTCGTGCGCGCTTAATTTGATATTAAAGTTTTAATTAAGAGAACATTGAACAAAAGTCAATCTGAAGTTTGATCGTGAAACCTTTAATTTACAAAATACACACATATAAATTAACAACTTACACAAACTACATATTAATTAGCCGTTAATATCAGTAGAGTCTAGATTTTGAATCGAGAGTTGACATTATCATATGAAATTTTTATTCTTATCAAATCCAATCTGAAATAAATAATATCAAAAAGGATTGGTGGAGGAAACCGGTGGCCCCGGCGAAAACCTTCAACCTGCCGCAAGTCACTGATAATCAGCATAGATCAAGCAAACAATTTAATTATTCATAGACAAAATATTTATTTAAGATATAATTGATGGAAGCAATAATTGACTCTAAAATCACATAGGAAGTGGGTATTCGTATGAACATAGATGGCGTGATACTAATATTTTATCTCTATAGGGAAGTAATTTACTAATAGCAAGGCAATTGATTAAAATATAGTTTCCATTAATTATTTCAGTTCTATTGAGACAAATCAATTCTGCTTTAAAGGGATATTGTCTACCAGCTGCGTAATTTTTTCATACCCAAAATTATTGTCGATTTCCGTACTGACCTTCATAAAATGAAGATTAAACACCGAATTATTGATGAATACGCTCCGAAACGTTGTTTTTTCCGACTAAAAAAGCTGACCATCGTTACCGGAAGCTAATTAATTATGCACTGACCTGGCGAGGCCAACTCTATTTATTTATCTATTTTTATGTCAGTAGCCCGGATGCTGCAGCATGGATATTGAGGTAAGTTTCTATAAAAGTTGAGGAAAAAAGCTATTTGCGAACCGATTGTATCTAAAAGACGTAGAATAAATAATTTCTGTATCAGGAATAGATTTTCTTTGATGAAAACTACATGCCTTAACAGATTCAGCCGATATTTCCACGATAACCATTGAAAACATGCCAGGAGGCACCCCATGGAGACAAGCTCAACTACGTATTTTCGATCGGAAATTTTTGCCGGCGTCAAAAATAACTAAATTAGTTTTTTTCTTCTTATAAGTTATGAAGTTGTTCCCCGAGATTTTGATACACGTGTTAAATTAATTTATTTTAGCCAGTTTTACCGACAATATGAAAACAGAGACATACATGTAGAACACAGTGAAATACATGTCTGATGAAAACGAATGACGTAGCCAGTGTTGTTTTATTTGTTAATTGACTGGAATGTTTCAGAGAAATTTGGGCTGGATTAGAAACAAAAGAGACCTTACTTCTAGTTCCACAAGACAGTTGCTGCAAAATAATATGGGACTGACCATTTACCTTGAAGGGGGCTATGTCACGTTTTTTCGCCGTAGAAATGTTTTTTTCAGACGCCACAAAAATCATATTTTCTTATTTTCTGGCGAAGTGCCAATCTAATTAAAACAAGGTGAACTGTGATCTAATGCTCACTTATGATACCCCTGCCACTTCCCATGATATGGGGTACCTACATGAAGCTTGTGACCAAATACCAGATTTCTGCCATCAATTGTTGTTGAGGAAAATGTGCATATATGTTCAATGTGGATAAAAACCAACTAAGTCGGCAAACAGGAAGTAGGAATCTGATGGTTCCAAAAATGCTTCCCACGATATGGCATACCTATGTGAAGCTTGTGACCAAATATCTGAATTTGTGCAAACTATTTAACTTATAATGAATTATATTTCTTTTTTAAATAGAGCTCATTTTTCTAGATGAATGTATAACCATCTGCCTTTACTCTGTTTTTATTAAATCTCTTGTCTTTATTACAGGACTTTGATCGGATTGTCCTTGATGAGACAGTGTTGGGGGTTGCTAGAATGTTTCGAGAGGAACTTGTAGAAATGCCCCATGACGAGGATTACAACAGATCCAATAGGTATGCAGCCTACCGCCAGTATACCATTTGGGCACATGGCCGACTTGGAGCTGGGGTCAGACGTGTGATCCCAAGCTGTTGTACTTGGAAAATTAGGGACAAGTATCCTGATCTATATGGACAATACAAGGGTTTCATTCCTAGACGATTTAATTAAAACTTGTTCATGAAATATTTTGTATTTTATCCCATATACCCTAATGATAAAGTTTACCACTTGCTTCCCTATGGTCGGGGGTTGTCCGGGTACTCTGGCTTCCTCCACCACTAAAACTGGTCGCCATGATATAGCTGAAATATTGCTGAAAGTGGCGTTAAAACACCAAAAATAAAAAATAAATCAACCCTAATGAGTTGTTAATTTCACAAGTTGGTCAGTTGGAATTGTAAATTTAATTTGAAAGTTTTGCCATCTTATTATTATTTTTTGTTCTATCAGCACTGACAACTTCTTCTAAAATGGACTGACAGTCTTTTATATAATTCAAAACCAAACTTGGCAGAGATGTTTTCTATGAGGTCCTACACAAGAGTTGTTACTTTTGTGCAGATTCGTCAAAAAACATGGCCACCATGTGACTTTGAAAATTCTGATTGGTCGATTTTCCAAGAAACCTCTTCTCAAGAACCGCTGAAGGGATTGAATTGAAATCTGGTATATATATTCCTATGAATGTCTTTAACATGTGTTGTTACTATTTGCGCCATTTGAAAATTCAAAATGGCCACCAGTGGAGGTCAAAGTTTGCATTGAAACCCTATGGGAAACAACATTTTCATCTTCTTCTTGAGAACAGCCGAACAGAATTTAACCAAACTTGGCAGAGATGTTTCTTGTGAGGTCCTAAAAAGTTGTCCTGGTTTGTACTAACTAGACCAACACACTGAGTGCTATCATTATTGTGCATTGGACAATTTGTAATACCCATTATCCTGACTTGGGTACTTTTCTGCTCTAAATGTGCAGAACTTCTGGTAGACCAGGAAAAACAAAGAGTGACAATCTAAATTTATTTTATGCGACAATATAGACAATTGTTTTGTCTTGGTCTTCAAATCTGGATTTCTGAGATGCTACAATATTATCCCGAGTTGGAGGTTGTGAAATTGGTGCAAGATGGACCGAGATTCTTCTGGGATCATCTACTTCCAACTGCAGACGTTAATTCATTCCTTCATTATCTTGCAGTCTCATACAAATGATGACCCTTAATAGTCTTGGAACATAGGAATATGACTTGTCAGCTTTAACAGGCTGCACAGATCATCTAGCTGTCGTTTTGTTGTAACTTCTCTGCCACCTGAAGTAGAAAAATACATACAATGTAATTCACAAGAATAAAACAATAGAATTGAGATTATGATCTAATGAGCCCTAACTTTCAATTCAAGATGAATATCTCGAATGTATAGTGAATGAGCAACTAAACATATCATTACAAGTCCACTTTAAGAAGGATTTGAGTGATTTGTAGACAGATTTTAGGTTGTGGTCATCCCTCAAGAAGTTCTACGGCAGGCATCACGAGCTGGTCAATGGTTACAGGGTGTCTGTTACCCAAATCAGAACTGATCTTCATTTGTTGTTGATGTCTTTCCCTTCATCGGATGGGACTTCTACCGGACTTGACCATGGACAACGCAGGGGGTTTGCGACTTTCGATTGACCCTTCTGAAGCCTATGACCAAATATCAGATTGCTGCCATAAATAATTACTGAGAAAAATGTTATGAACATCTTGGGACGAACGGACGGACAGAGGTAAAACAGTATACCCCCCCCCCCCCCTTCCAGTGGAGCGGGGGTATAATAAAGCTCCTATGACATATGATCATGCATGGTTCTGTTATTAGGACAAAATTTCAAGTACATTGTATGTAAGTTACAACTGAAACATATGAAATTAACATGACAAACCTTAGAGTGAAGTTGAGGCTAGGTTCAAAATCTCCATTGTCAGAATCATCACCAACATCACTGCCCTCTTCAGTAATATCTATTGAGAGACTGTAAGAATAAAAAATAATTGTTTATTACAGTGTATGTGTATAATATCGAAACAAATTTTGTTATATGGTTCTGATGTGCAGCTGTATAACGAAAAAGCTTTTCAAAATAATATTAAATCTATATACATGTATCCAGCACACATCTACACAACCCAATATAAAGAGAAAAAAGTTCCAGGAAAACATTTGGTGCGCCAGACGTGCGTCAATTCTGTCCCAGTTTGGTTTCATTCCCGTAAGTAGCTAAGGAGGACTGGCCATTTCAGCTTGTGGATTGATGAAAATGTAACGATGAAGCAGAAGCCAACATGATCCCTATATAATATAGCTACTAGTAGTATCACTATGCAAGCCACAATAATTAATAGGAAACTGTTATACAAGTGACTGTGTTGAACAATATTGACAATGTTACCTATAAATATAAAGTAGAATATGTCTAATCTTTAACAAAATGAACATACTCAAATGGGTTCACAAATGAACTCGATTTCTCCAGTTTCATCCGTTTCGTTGAAATGTGATGGCTGCTCATTTCTTCTACTCTAGAAATACCTTGGTCAGAATATCTAAATCAAAAGTACAAATATCAATCACTACAAAATCACATTTGTCTGAAATTACCAGTTTTTGTAGTAATTTGCCTAAAAAATTAAGATAATTTTACAAAAACCTGCATGATTTTAACACAGACATGGGCCATCGGTCTACTGTTAAATTCACACACTGTGAAACATGCAAATTGCTATGGATCTTCACATTATTTTTTAAAAATCTTGTTTATAAATCATACTTACAAGATCCAAACTAACCTTGACCTTTGACTTTGAAAATCAATAGGGTTCCAGATTCTCTTAAGGACTAAGTATGTACCAAGTTTGGTCAAAATCCATTGAAGGATGTTGATTCTATAGTGTTCACAAGGATGTTACGCAGTAAAAAATTGACCTTGTGACCTTGACCTTTGACCTTGAAAATCAATAGGGTTTCAAATTCTCTTAAGGACTAAGCATGTACCAAGTTTGTTCAAAATCCATTGAAGGATGTTGATTCTAGAGTGTTCACAAGGATGTGACGGACGGACGGTAGCGTTACTATATAAAAGTACTTTTAACCTTATTTATGTAATGCATTTCCAGTACCCAAGATATAAACTTGTGTGCATAACGGAATTGAAAATGATTTTCATTTAGCCATGGCCTAAAATATGCATTTTAGGACATTTCTGAAATTTTTAGTAAAATTTTGTAGTCATATATAAAAAAAGTTCTGAAACTTGCAAATTTCAATGGATATTCATATCATTTCTTCAAAACCTTGTTTATAATTATATATTATACTTACAGGATCCAAACTAAAAGTGCAATTGAAATGAAGCTTCTTTAAATAGAAAGCTTTTATTTGAAAAATACATACTGATAATTCGCAGAAAGTAAGGTATATACTTTTGGTTCCCAAAACTAAGTTTCATGTCCAAGTTGTTGAAATTTGATAAAATTAAAAACCTAATTATATGTTGTATATCAAAGAAATAAATTTGCTTGAATAAAAAGAACTTTATAGGGTTTTCATTAAGCCATGTACAGTTTTAATTCTTGCATTAAAAATGAATTGATTCGATATTTTTTTTTAAATTGATAATAATAAGCTGCATTGCCATTGATATCATTTTTGCACTCCCATTTCCCCTTTGCTGGCCTCTTAAAATTTGTGTTTGTTTACCTCGCAAATACGGCCGTTTTATGCTACTCATTGACACTAATTTGCTGTTGCCAGGTGCAAAATTACATATATTGATTAATATCTACCGAAAATGATCATAGGCATCATCATAAATTCATAAAATATGAAAAACGATTGAGAAAAGAAGGCAACATGCTCGGCTTACCTATCAACAATAATCAAGCACTTCCTTGAGTTCGCTCCATCCAACGGCAACGGTCCAACTGATCCCCTACATATATCCTGCATTTGTTCCATTTGGAAGATACTTCACTTCTATTCCTCTTTATCTCTGAATCCGTCAAAGTCCGCTTTCTTCCACGCGTTGACAGTTTCTCTTTTGCCCAAGAACCACATGTTGTTTATTGTTTCTAAACAGTGCGCATGCTCAAGACGTGTTCACATAGAAGGCCATATGAATAGATTTGAATATTGTCATCCAGACAATAATTCTGATAACGATAGTTTTGGGTCTTTTTTGTCAAAAAATCGTATCTTTTGCAACATAACTCGGTGTTAATCTTCATTTTATGAAGGTCAGTACGGAAATCGACAATAATTTTGGGTATGAAAAAATTACGCAGCTGGTAGACAATATCCCTTTAATATGTCTTGAAGTCGTAGCAAAGACTTCTCTCAGAATGTCTTCTATCTACTTTTAAATGTTTTTTAGTTCATATTATTTGCAGTTTAATTCCAGAAAGTCGCTGTGGGAATTTAATAATCACCATTTACTCATTGTATAGCATCAGTTTTAACGACTCAGCCGCACAAAGTTATTGTAAAATAAGTAATACGATACCTGTCATGATATGTGGTATAAAAAGTCAATATATGAATTTAATTGTTATGGAAAATGACATAATTTTGAAGTACATAGCACATCTACCAACTAAAAATATCGAAACTGGGTTAATTGACACACCATAAGAAGGATGTCATCATATTAAATTACAAACCATTGATTTTATGATGGTAAACATGAGTTAGATGATGTCACATGGTAAAGACACTTATGACGAACGCGGAGTTATATTACAATACAGGGACGATGTGCATACAACAAAGACAACAGTACACACCATAATGTACCATTGAAATACATAAATATCAGAAATACAAATATAAAGATGCTAATTTTCATATAATTTATGATTAAATGAGGACTGTTTCCTTTGTTCGAAAAATCGTTAGATTTAGCTTGTAAGTACTGTATAAATTGTTAGTTACATATCTCAAACGTACTCGTTGTGCTACTTTGTAAAAGTCCATTTTGTTTTTTAATGGTGATACTCATCCCTTGTACTGACGATACTTCCACCGACGCCTGATTTATTAACGAATATTGTTAGACACTACTACAAAGAATATGGACATTTTAACACACATCATTGTCCATGTACACCATACGTCTTCACTACAATGCGTACCATAGTACTTGAGGGCTTACAATTTCCATAGTTATGGTTCGAACGTAGATAACTTTATAGTATTCATGGGTAATTCGTTAAATTTGTTAATAGTATTTATTTACTTAAAAAAGCAAAACTTTCAAAATAGTATAATCTTTCAACATAAGAATTTAAGAGGGTAATTGAAATAAAATAAGGGCTGAAATTACGGATGTTTCCGTAAACAATAGGTAGCACGGTTATAATTAGTAATCGGGAACCAGTTGGCAATTTCATGTACCCTACATTTAGGTTAACCGTGCACAATGAAGGATGGATACTGACAGGATAAAATATAAATCGATGCTAGAGTGTTACCTATATTTTAAAGGTTATTTTGAGATAAATTGTATGACATTAAAGTGTGGAAGATTGCCCCATGTAATTTGTGATAAATACATCTTTGTGAATCGAATCTCCGCATTTACAATAATATTTTCATTTCTCAGTTAGATAAGATGGACAGTATGTGGACATATGATAATTCCCATGGGAAAATGGTTGATATAGGTTGTCTTCTACCTAACAATATATAATAGTATTTTTTTCACACGTGTAAAAAATATTGAAATACAGAAATGATGTATATTATAAGTTATCTACGTTCCTACCCGTAGATATGGAGATTTTAACACCCTGAAATAGACAAGTACATCCTGAGAACACCCTGAAGTAGTCAAGTACATACTGAGGCGCAGCACAGGATGTACTTGGCTACTTCAGGGTGTTAAAATATCCATATCTACGGATAGGAACAAAGATAACGAATTTATCCCCGGTTATAGTAAAAAATAAGACATAAAAGTGACGTTTTCTTTGTTATTGGAAAGAATAAGTATAAAATAATAAAGTTTCGAGTGTTGTTTACCCGGTGTAGGGAGAACCCTACAATTTATCTAAGTAACAGCTCTATATTAAATATATAGCCAACATTAACTAAATTTGATTTTTGGAGCGCAGCGTCGCGAGCTTTAACGTCATATTATCCCCGTTTTGAAAATTATAACAACATTTGATTGGTTAAATGGCTAGTTACACCCGGTAATATGGCCTAGCAACACCCGGGAATATGGGTTTTTTATACCCGGGGTTATATCCAATCAAAATTTGCTATAATTTTCAAACCGGGGATAAACTAAGATATACATTTTGTACTATACTATTTTTTAATATTTCTTGTTGATTTGCAAGACTACATGAAACACTGATTATATATTCACACACACTGACACGAGTAAAATTATAACATACAAAAGTAAGCGGAAATAAAAAGAAAATACGAAATATCAGTAAATGAAAGATTTGTTTCAAATCCCGAAAATGACGTAATTATGACATTCTCCAACTTGTCTATCAAAGGGTATAAGGGTTATGGTTATGGTGTTTAACACCTCTTTCTACAATATTTCCGTTATATTATGGCGATCAGTTTTATTGTGGAGGAAACCGGAGTTCCAGGAGAAAACCACCGACCTGCCGCAAGTCACTGACAAATTTTATCACACAATGCTGTATCGAGTACACCTCGCCTGAGCGGGATTAAAACCCACAACGTTAGTGGTGATAGCTATAAGTACTGATTGCATAGGTAATTGTAAATCCATTTGCTATACTATCACAACCACGATGTATTAATCTCGGTTTGGTTCATTGACAAAATATGAGATGTAGAAAAGGTTCATGGTGATATTACTGCTAATACTATATTTGATCATTTTCAGGGAAAATAGTATCATAACAGATGGAGAAGTGTCTTCATTATGTCGAGAGCTAAGAGAGATTGCTATCAATGTTCAGTATGAAAATGAGACTGTTAGTATCTTACCTTCTCCCCGAGTCTCACCATTATCATTTACAGACAGATTTACAGAGAAGCCAGAACGAGACGAAGGACAATATAGAGATGATGGTATGTAAATAGATAACTGTTATCACTCATAACACTCATCTGTTGTGTTTGTGCTAAAGAAAACACACTGTTCTATGATTCACATGGCTTTTATCTATAAACAGGCAGACTTTGAGTAAGTTTGTGCGCATGTATTCTTTTTTGGTTTAAATTCAGGCATTTAGTCCCATGAATGGTTTATTGATCATAGAAACCTTTTGTCATATGTCGAGTTTAAATTTTGAAGATTCTAACACCTGGGCGAAATTATATTACTTTATATGTCACAGCTCAAAATGTAATTAGAATATCGGTGAAGGGTACACGACATATATATATATATACTCATTGGTTGCATGGCATTGCTAAAACTGTTCTCTTCATTTATTTTGTTTTGACGGTTATGGAATAAAAACGTTGATATCTAAACTATTCCAGAAACGTGTTGTTCGATATTATACAATTACTGTACTGATCAAGTTCAAATGTAGTAATTGTTTTATTACATACGGCTCTATTTTACTCTAATTTTGAAATTTTATGAAAACTTTAAAATTTTTGAAACTTTTTGAAAATTTTATCATTTTGAATTTTTTTGAAATCTTATGAAATTTTGAAAGCTTTGAAATTTTATGAAAATTTTGAATTTAAAAAAAAAATGAAATTTTAAGAAAGAAATTTTCAAATTTAAAAAAAAAAAAAAAATTTAACTTTAAATTTTTCTTTTTTTTAATTTTATAATTTTCAAGTGTTTTGAAAATTTTGAAATTTTATGAAATTTTCTAACATTGATTAGCAAAAAGCAATTTCTGTGCAATAAAAAAACCATATTGAACTCTCGTGCCACGTAATTTCATTCATTGATTTTGCACAAAGTGCAATATGATTATTTATTGCACAGAAATTGCTTTTTGCTAATCAATATGTTAGAAAATGGTACGTCACGTGTATTGCTTCTGGCCAATAGAAAAACAGTAAAATAGAGCCTTATGTAATAATATATATTATTCAGTTATCAGACAGGGTATTATTAGTTACACAGTGTGTTAGTGACCTAATACGATATATACGGGGTCAGTAAATTCCATGTGGGGCGAGAGCGCAGCTCGAGCCCCATCTTGAATTCACTGTCCCCGTATATATCGTATTAGGTCACTAACACACTGTGTAACGAATATATCTTACTGATTACCTTTGTATGAGGGATTTAGACGTAACTGCATCAAAACTAATAAATATGTAATTTTTGTGTTGTGTGTAAGTGATTCATATGTGTCGCTATAACAATATTTGGTGACTTGTGGAATGTTACATTGGTCAAGTCGTTGAACCAACATTTGGGGACAAACTTACTCAATTATTTTTCTGTTGCCAGGGTGAAACGCGCCGGCGTCTCGTTGTTCAACGTCATCTTTGTTTTGAAAGAAAAAGGGGAGATAACTAACCGTGTATTAAAAATCACGTGATCACTTTAAACCAATGATATCCCTAGAAGTTTGTAAGAAGTAAGATATATAATGTGACATTCCAGGCTTATGATATATATTCCCTGATGCGCAGCTATCAGACAGTGTATATAATGTGACATTCCCGGCTTATGATATATATTCCCAGAGGCGCAGCTATCAGACAAGGTATATAATGTGACATTCCCGGCTTAGGATCTATATTCCCTGAGGCGCCATTGTTCTTTTAAATACAAAATTCAACTGTGTTAAATAAATATGCGTCTTTTATTTTCATGTTTCGTATTTTTAGATGTCCCTTTCCGTACCTTTGACGTCATTCTTCAATGACATCAAAATATGTGTCACGTCATAGTTCATGTATGAGGTGTCTCATGAAGGAAAATCCTGTACTAAATTTCTAAATAAATATAATTTCATTTGTAGTAAATTTTGTAAACTTTATAAATATAACATTAATATATCATATATTAACAAAACAACGGGTTTGCGAAACAATTGCAATAATTTAATGTTTAATAGCATGTAAACAAAACCTTGGTGTGGCCCCATGACGTCGAAAGTTTTCAAGGCTCAACGTTTAAAATTGTGATGTTCATTACGTTATGGTACAGCCGTGTAACATAAGGGTTTGCTGAATAGACGAATTTCACGTTACCGCCGCCATTATGGTTCAAAGGTCAATCGGACTAAAACACGTCAACAAGACGTCATTGCATTTGTAAACACATCGAGACAAATTTATTTATCGTGGCAGTTATGCGTATATCGTCACTTAAGGAAGTTTTCATGAATTTGTTGGTTAATAGGAAAGAAAATGATTTATTGCTACATTTTTCCCGTAGATCTTGAAAATAATAAAAGATCGTGTAAATATTCGAAGTATAGTTCGAAGGACATCATTATGACCATAGGCATAACAGACAACCTCGCAAGTAGTACTATGTTTACAAAACATCATAGAACTGCAAGCATAAATAAATATATCATCCTAGCGGGTACTTATCAATTATGTTGAAGAAAATTCATCTAAATCTCGTATATTTTGTTGGTCTGACTATCCAATAAAAAAAAGGGGGGTCTTATAAAAAAGGGAAAACAAAAGAAGTATTTTTCCCTAAGCAACGACTGGGAGATATTTGTACAAAAACCAGCTTTGTAATGTTAATGCTGGCATTATGTTAGACTGCATTGTTTTATATATACATATATAGTTTATCATATTTATATCACATTAAACATGCAATTTGTAAATTATCATATTATGGAGTAACAAATAAAACTTTTTAAAAGACCCAACTTACAACTGGTGTGACCCTTTTGTTAGAGAATGTATAAAGTCTGTTTGTGTAAGACACTTTTGATGCACTAACTTGAAAATGACTTAGTTCAACTTTATCATTTTGTGATTTTCTTAGAAGTCAAAGAATGCACACCTTTAGTATCTGTACATTAAACACACTACAAAATATTACAAAAACTGTAATGAGGGATAGACAGGGGATAATTGGTATGCCATGATACAGGGCTAAACATTAACAGTCATGATCCATTCTTATATGTATATCAATCACATTATTATGGTGTGGTTTCTGTTGGTGAGACACTCCATCTTTTCTTGTATATGCCAATAATAACATATAAAGATTAGTATGGAAAAAGTGTTAAATTCAGGAACAAGTAAAACTTGGTTCGGCAAAATATGTACATGCACATGTACTCTGTAAATGATTCAACTCTGTAGCTTTTGTAAATTATAGGGCACAAAAATTTAACAAATATTCATTAGTAAGAAATATGTATTGCAAAAACAAAACATCATTAGCATGTCCGAAAAGTCAGCTACGTGTATAATAACAATGTTGTAAAATAACAAAACTATGAACTGGAACATTGAAGAATAGGAAATAAAACACATTCCCCTCATCCTGATGAAGTCTTAAGTTAATGATTGAATGAAAATAATATTGCTTTTAACATAAAAAAAAGTTAATATTGGGGGACACTATACAATTTTCTTTATCCTTTAGTTATTGAATTAGGAAGTTAAAAAATCTGACAAAAGTTTCACCCCCCAAAAAAATCATCCTAAAAATGGACAAAACTCCTTTAATTTCAAAATATTTGTCTAAGATTTTCTCAGGTAAAAGAACAAAGCCCAAAATATTCAATAATTTTACATGAAAAACAACACTCATATGGGGTATAAAAAACATTCCATTCATCAAATTTTTAAACAATGAACAACAAGAAACATCAACTATAACATATGATGTGTAAACTATTTAAGCATGAGCAACAGGAAACACATTTAGATACAAAAAATGAAAAGGTGAACACGCCTAGTTGGGTTTTTATAGTGCTAGTTCATTGAAACAACAGTCTGTGGGTAGACTGTCGCTCCACTCTGAAATATTATTCTGATTCTGAGCCAACCAGTCTTTGTTCGTACTCCTTAATGCTGCATGCTTACCAATTTTATAGTCTTTGGTTTGACTAGACAGGGGCTAGAACCCATGGATCTACCACATTCAGTACGAGCATGCTAACCATTACACCACTCATGAGGTCGGAAATCCCTTTGTCTACAGACTCATAATTATACCACGGCAACATTTTTGCAGTAGTATAAAAATCACACTGAAAAAGGAGTAGTTCTGCAAAACTTTCATTAAATAAGGGTAATAACAAAATTACCGAACTCCGAACAATCTTACAAAGGGAAAGTCAAAACTCATAATTATATAAACAGACAAAATCAGTTAACAACCGGAAAACTGTGAAAACCGTAAGCTAGGGACTTGTGCCCAAGTTAATTGATGCAGTCGACATGGTCAAGCATATATCAAGTAAAACCCATAGATTAGCTTCCATTCAGATTTGAGCTGACTTTTTTTCAACATTATTGAAATGTATTACCTTGTACTATAGAAGCTGAATAATGTACTACCTTGTACTATATAAGCTGAATAATGTACTACCGTGTACTATTGAAGCTGAATAATGTACTACCTTGTACTATAGAAGCTGAATAATGTATTACCTTGTACTATAGAAGCTGAATAATGTATTACCTTGTACTATAGAAGCTGAATAATGTACTACATTGTACTATAGAAGCTGAATAATGTACTACCTTGTACTATAGAAGCTGAATAATGTACTACCTTGTACTATAGAAGCTGAATAATGTATTACCTTGTACTATAGAAGCTGAATAATGTACTACCTTGTACTATAGAAGCTGAATAATGTACTACCTTGTACTATAGAAGCTGAATAATGTACTACCTTGTACTATAGAAGCTGAATAATGTACTACCTTGTACTATAGAAGCTGAATAATGTACTACCTTGTACTATAGAAGCTGAATAATGTACTACCTTGTACTATAGAAGCTGAAAAATGTACTACCTTGTACTATAGAAGCTGAATAATGTACTACCTTGTACTATAGAAGCTGAATAATTGTTAGTGGAAATACACATGTAGTGGACAAACTAAATATGTACACAGATCATTAGCTTCCAAAAGAACTGACAGCTCTCCAACATTATTGAAATGTACTGATTGATTGACACCATAGTAACAACATTTTGGCAGAATCTAGCAAGGCTTGTCACTAAACCTGATTTCAATTGATTACAATAAGCTGTTCTTAAGAAGATCTTTGAAATATTAATCAAACAGAAGCTTTAATGGACCCTTGTAGCCAGGCTTGATCATCAATTAGCCCCACAAGAACTGTGTTATGTCTGTCAAAAAAGTTGGTGGCCAAAATCGGATACCATCATGTTCATCAAGCCTACCAGAAAACATTTGAAGGGGGTCTGAAATTCCAGTCGCACCTCTTGTTATCCTGTAAAATACCATTTTGTGATGACACCAAATACGTTTAACTTACATGCCGAAAAACATGTGACCGCTAGCTCTCATCGTCCAGAACTGTCTCAGATTCTCGACTTTCCAACAACTAAATTAATCAATAATAGTGTATATTTGATCACCAGGATCCATGTGTAAATGTAGAATAAAATTTTGCAAATAAATAAAGTGAATAAATCTTTGAAAAGGTGAAAAATGAAGTGGTAGTCGAAAATCAGCCTATCGCCATGATATAATCCAAACAGTAAGGCGGCTTACCACCCGGATTTTTACTCCGATTGGACTTTGGACTAAGGTCGCTTACAACAAAGAATAGGTTAATGTGAAATAGGTCTATCGATCAGGTATTTGTGACGGAATTATCTGTTGTTATATTTGTTTGTTCATACAGCCGTTTTGAGTATAAAAACAGCATTTAATTTGGTAAAAATACATTTATTATTTCGTATTATGCTATTGTTTCAGTGAAGCGTAATTTTTTGTCGTCCATGTTACTGTTTTTGGGAGACTGAAATATATACCCCGTCTGTTTTCCGAATATATGCTGACAAACTAAATCCGTAATATTATATGTTATTCAGCTATTAGACAGGGTATATAATGTGACATTCCAGGCTTAGGATTTATATTCCCTGAGGCGCAGCCGAAGGGAATATATAGCATAAGCCGGGAATGTCACATTACATACCCTGTCTGATAGCTGAATAACAGATATATTACGGATTTAACCATTGTTTTTTTTAAATACAACATCCAACTGTATTAAATAAATTTGCCTCTTTTATTTTCATTTTTCGTATCTCTAGATGTCCGTTTCCGTACCTTTGACGTCATTCTTCAATGACGTCAAAATATGTGTCGCGTCATATTTCATGTATGGGGGTGTCTAATGAAGGAAAATACTGTACTAAATTTCTAAATCAATACAGTTTCATATGTAGTAAATTTTATAAACTTTATAAATATAACATTGATATATCACATAACAAAACAACGGGTTTGCGAAACAGTTTCAAAAATTTAAATGTTAACACAATGTTAATAAAACCTTGGTGTGGCACCATGCCGTCAAAAGTTGTCAAGGCTCAACGTTTTGTTTATTTGTTATGGTACAGCCGTGGAACATAGGAGTTTGCTGAATCGATCAGGTATTTGTGACGGAATTAACCGTTGTAATATTTTTTTGTTCATGCAGCTGTTTTGAGTATAAAACAGCATTTAATTTGGTAAAAATACATTTATTATTCCGTATTATGCCATTGATTCAGTGAAGCGTAATGTTTTGTCGTCCATGTTACTGTATTTTGGAGACTGAAATATATACCCCGTCTGTTTTCCGAATATATGCTGACATTCATGGCTTAAAAACCAATGAAAATTTGTGTAACAAACTAAATCCGTAATATATGTTTTTATTACTATCACTGGTCCTATATCTCTGCTGGTGGACTATTAGTTCCCGAGGGAATCATCCGCCCATTAATCAATGTTTCGGCACGGACATGGTTTATTAGATATATGTATTATTGAAATTTACAGTTCCTAAATAATGTAATTATTAATACAACTAAGGTTCTCCTCCTTCAGGCATTGGCGACCTTATCCTTTTTTTGGGTATACTGTTTATGACCTTTGGTTTACTTGCACCCAAAGCCTTTTACATTATTTGGCTTTCCAATCTTTTGATACGAGCATACCTGATGAAGGTTACTACAGAAATGCGTCGTTTGATATCTATGTTTTATTAATGCACACAACTTGTTTCTTGAAAAAGCATCCCCAGGTACGCTCACAGCCAAACCATTAGAACGGCAAATAATTCAAAAGTCTTTGGGAGCAAGTAAATCAAAGGCCTCAACAAGATAGCCGAAATCGGATAAGGGTATTTGTGCCCGAGGTAGATTGACCTTAGTGTTTAGAAATGACATTTTTGAGGAAATGTAAGGTTAGGGTTATGGTGCTTAACGCCCATTTCAACAATATTTCTAACAAAAATATTACAGACTTTACTATCATTAAGCATTGTTATCAAATGTTCTTTTTGCTCTGATCTACTAAAACATATTTCCATTCTTTTTCTTGTCAATATAAAGACGTTGTAAATTGACAAAATGTAATGAAGACAATAAGATACTAGTAGTCTATGGATGGACCAGATCAATAAAATTTGCAAATTATAGCGTTTTAACATGAAGACACGCGATGAAGATAATTAATCTTTTAATTAAAATATGTGTCGTCACAATTTTACATGTAGCTTTGCGTCATCTTATCCTCATAAATGAGAACGTAAAACATCGTAAAAATAACGCGAGATGTTTGCTTCCTCAGAAACTGTGAGAATTTGGGTTTTGGTGTTTAATGCCACTTTCAATAACTGAAATATTGTTGAAAGTGGGTTAAGCACCAAAACCCAAACACTCACAGTTGCTGAGAAAGCTATCATCTCGCGTTATTTTTACGATGTATGTATGGTCTCATTCATGAGAGGTTGATAAATGAGATTAATTTCTTGGTAATTTGATAGGTTTCATGCCACAACTTACAAGCTGATGATTTCCCTCGTGTATTGCTACAACAACGGCAATCAGATTTAATTTGATCTTTCAGAACACAATTATTGCTATTTATATTACATTTAATGCATCAGAAATCTCAAAATAATTTATAATACAACTAATGTCACATGGGAAATATTACTATGCTCTACATGTAGTATTTAGCTGGAACAACTTGTTTACTGCCACAGAACATATATAAACAAGAGTTGTGTTTCTATATTTAGTATACGCGTTTAGATATTATATATAAATATGTATTCCCAGTAACAATGGTTAATCAACAATGTTTGTCTTGTTCTTGTCGTCTAAAGTACATTTTTGCAAAGCCACAGTGTAATACAATTTAAATTTAAACTAGGATAACCCTCTGAAGGTCAGAATCCATTCCATCAGCCAATCATGTTGTGACATAGTCTAGTGTGTTACTTGTTGAAACAAAGCAGTTCTACTTTCACTTTGCACTGTAGTGCTATTAATGAATAAATGTCACTCCAAATACATTAATCTGATTCTGAAATCATTTAGGAAACTAATTATCTCTTTGATGTAGCTATTTTTCGGCGCAATATCCGTTTATAAATGATTCACGGTAAACAAAAATAACGAGTAATTGTATTGGTCAAGATGTAAGCATGACATAACATTATTTACAGACACGGTTTAATAATTTTGACCGGAAGTAGTACACATTGAGAATTGGCAATGGTAATTCCATATTTTCGAAAACATAATAATTGTTGCCTGTATTTGATTTAGGATAGTCTGGCCTTAAAACAGATAATGCAGTCTTAGTTGCATTACTGGATGCGATAAAATCTTGATGGTTCATTTGCTTTAATTTAGATAGTTTCAGTTAATTTGATTTTTGCAGTTCATCTGTTAGCTTACTACAGAAGAGCTGTTATGAATATTTGTTCGGATGTAAATTCTATGGTATATTACATTCACCCTGCACATATGACATGTGCATATCAGTTTGACAACCCTTACACGGTTGTATTAGATAAACTATGAAAAAAATTAAGCATAACGGTGGGATAAAGACAATCATATATAAACAACAAAATGTTGAAATTTGCATATATCACGTCCAAAAAAACTTCCATAACAGGGAATGAAAACAACAATATAGACAGTGTCTACGTTTTAAATTGTCAATATATTATTTTTATTTCGTTTCTTTTCATTGAAAGCTCTTTCTTGTGATTACAACATAAAAGTATCCACCTGGTGCCGTATTCGTTAACAAAGATCATTTAGTGTTGACTAAATCCATTAAGTGATCACTAAAATAATCTTCCATTAAATGTCGCTTCGTCAGATACATTACAATAATCTAATACTAATTGCTACCTTTTATGTCATTGATTTTGTATAATTTTGTAAGAGCAGTTGACATTACTAGATAATATACTAGTGTTATCTTTCTTGTCACGGATATACTGCAGAATAGCTCGGAAAGCAATATTAAAGTTCGAAGAACAGTTATCATTATTCTTTTACACTTTACATCATTCCACTAAGAGGGGAGGTTTGGGTACATAAAAAAAATAGCCGATTTTGGCTATCCTGCTTACACCCTTTGCTTTTATTACTCCCAAAACTTAATTTGGATTTCCAATCTTTCGATATTGAGCGCACCTGATGAATGCTATTCTAGAAACACGTGATGTGCACTAAAATGCTGTACAAGGCAAGACAAGTGAGCTGTCATGTATTTGTGTGATATGGGTATCCCTTTTGCCTCTTTCTACGATTTTGATATTTAATCTTGGAATTGTTCCGACAGTGTGGCATTTTTTTAATTTTCATTTGATTACAACAGGAACAACACGTACACATAAAAACTGTAACGTTATCTTAAGACTTATTCATGGAAAACACAAAACCATAGAATACAATTACATTTTCACTTTTATATTTTACAGATTCTAGATATTTGAGAGTGCCACACAAGGTAAGATGTATATCATATTTATACAGCTATATGTTTATCCCTTTATGATAATTATGTTGTAACACTTGCTCGTACATTGCACATTATTTTCCCATAAAACCGTTTTGGAAGTTTCGGAAAACCCCTATTTTCCCCATACGTTTACAAAGGGAGGTAACTATTATCGTTATAGTCCGGTTGTCGTCTGCTAGACACCAATATGATTTTCGATGTTGAATGAAGATGTAAGTACATGTAATTCCATATTGCATGCAGTAATATAGTATAATCTAACAAAAAGGTGAAAATGTAATGGTAAAATATATTTTGGATTAAAAGTAATTAAACTTTTCTAATTCATTTAAGAATAAATTATGAAATTTTAATCATTGATTGAAATGTTCATGGCACTTAGTTAAATGTTGATAATTGCTAACCAAGGATAACCCATGAAAGCCTTACAACTTATTTCCAATGGGGTTCTTTACAATAAGGGTAATAACAAATTACCGAACTCCGAACAATCTTACAAAGGGAAAATCAAAACTCATAAGTATATAAACAGTAATAGTTGAAGTGGGTATTTAAGGTCAATCATCAACGAGCGGGAATGTGGGATTACTTAAATATTAAGAATGGATAATTAATCATTTAAAATAATGTTCCATTTATATGAAATTACACATCTTTCCAATTCCTCACTGGTACATTTCAAGTGACATTTACATTTGTAGATCAGTGATGGATTAAATCGAACCAGGTAGAAAGTTCTAATGCATTGTAATAAATATCATATGAGATATATACATACCATAGGCATACCTTTATTGGTTTTTTAGGTTAGATTGATTAGGGTACACATTAATGCATCTGTTGAATACTATGACACTCCATATGCATAATTTAAAAAAATTGCAATTTGAATATCACGAAAGGCTTTTTTGATACCAAGAATTCTATGGAGGGGGATCGTGGACACAATTATATAATTAGTAAATGAAGATATGTTAATAATAATTATGTAAATATTTGTAATATCTTGCTTTGTGAACAATATTGGAAAACACAAGGAAATGTACGCATGTTAACATGTGCGTGTGAACGTACAAATCTTGATTTGTGGTATCCGCTAAATCAACACGAATAAACCAATCTTTATTGCAAGCATGTCAATATGAATTTGTTAAATTTCGTGTCTTTTATTTTTTGAATTCGTTCAAATGTGTTGTAAAACGATGAATTAGAAAAGATATAATGTCCCAGCGAATTGGTTAAAGTTTAATATGTAACGAAAAGCCGTAAATCCAAAAAGTACAGACAATAAAATGACTAACGAAAAAGGACAAAAAGACAAACAATGATCTATAAAACATTACACAGAAAACTAAAGATCAAACAACAGGAAGTCAATTAAACAATTAAACTCAGGAAAGGTTAGCAGTTCCTGCTCCACATGTGATACTCGTCGGGTTATTACTGTTAAACGACACGAACATCATCTGATATGGCAAACGTGTTGGAGACCTTGTATCATTTTCATTTTGCAAATGTGCTGTTTATAAGATCAGCGATAAAATTATACGGTAACATTTTATTTGTATTTGTTTCATATCAATATGAACAAGTGCATTGGCAAGGATATGAACAGAAGATACACAATGATTGACAACTACGTAGGCGGGAAACATGTTTTGGAAGGAAATCGATGTTTACATGTAACTTTGTTTATGAAAAAAATAATCTGGAAATTCTTAATACGTCAGCCCACTCATATCTTTGAAGTACATTTCTACCCTTGGTTGACACAGTTAATTATAATGAAATCAAGTGTTGGAGGAGACGAGGCGGATTCAGAACGAGGATCACCATTGTATATTTTGGCTGTAACAGGAAGTGAGGGTGGAAATCTCAAAACGGACCAATTTTTGGATTGGATCGAGTCATTTTAGCGAGATTTATGTTTATTGTACTCGATACAAACATTATGTGATCAAGCTTTGTGATATGTCGGTGGTTTTCTCCGCGTACTGACCGCCACGATGTAGCTGAAATATTTTTGAAAGTGGCGTTAAGCACAATAACCCAATAACCATAACCCGTTATGTTTATTGTGAAATCAGCAAGTGTACTAATGTGAGAATTAATGGTTTGTATTTATCAAAATGCTGTGTTAGTGTTCAATATCTGTCTTTTAGATTATTGCAAAATCACATAGTAGTAATCTAAATCATTAAATAAACAATGCTAAGATGACCAATTGAGCTTGATTTTTTCAAATTGATTGCCTTTGACTGCCTTACATATATATTTGTTTAAAGGTACAAATACGGTTTATAACCTCTTAGTGAAGCTTTTTTCATTGGTCCCTCTCATAGTATAAATATAATATTTGATATGAAAGGTAAATATTCTTGTACCCTTTTGAGTTCTGAAGTGCATATTTGTAAATAACAAGTCATAATATTTAAATTGACCATTCATATTATTTAAATGGACCAGCCGTATTGTTTAGATTGACCAGTTGCATTGTTTATATTGGCAAGCCCTATTATTTAAATGCACCAAATGCCGTATTGGTAAAATGGACCAGCCATATTTTATAAATTGACCAGTCGTATTCTCTGCATTGACAAGCCGTATTGTTTAAATGAACCATATGCCGTATTGGTAAAATGTACCAGCCGTATTGTATAAATTGACCAGTCGTATTGTCTACATTGTCAAGCCGTATTGCTTAAAAGAAGCAGCTTTCTTTTTGGTAAAATGGACCAGTAGTATTGTTTAAACTGGCCAGACATATTGTTAAAATGGGTCAGACATATTTCCCGACCCGAAATTTACATAGAAAATACATGTACATGTACATTATTACTGCAGTGTCTTTTCGGTTTTCTCTAACGTTTATTTACCCATATCACTTCTTTTTGAACATCGTCACTCGCCAATTTCACTTTGTTGTATTTATTCATGTAAGCAAATATCAATGCTTACCCGATGTCTATTCTAATAGTCTGAGAATACGAATTCAATAAACTGAGGCCTCGTGGGACAAATTGTGTCTACTTGGACGAATTTAATAAAAGAAAGGTCAAAATGGTGATACGATTGTTCATTAAGGGATTTCAATTTAATCATTTTCTATTTAAATCAGACAAATTAATATTTAATGGATACTGTTTTATATCACTCTACATGTTAGCTTAAAGAGAGTGAAGAATACATGACTAAGTGAAATCAGTCGTATACAGGTTTACAAATGTTATCACAAAACGAGCAAATCTAGATGACTACACAAAAATCAGAGCTAAATATTCGGATATCTTGTACGATGGTCGCACTATTAACTATTTTTCTTCGTCATCTGAATATACTTGTTATTTGAGTTTTCTTTTGTTATCAACGCAATGTGCTTCAGCGAGTGATTCAGAAGTTTGGCACATTTTAAAAGTGCAAAATGTGAGTAATTTGAAATCGCAGTGACCTATAAAACAGTGCGATTAAATTGAAACATTTCCTTTTGATCATTAATATTGACGAGACATTGTTTCTAATTCCCTTCAAGTACTACTGTACTTGTATCAACCTTTAATTTCATTAATGAAAATTATTAGAACCATTGTTTCATATAACACTGAGGCCAACCTGTGTTGGAAGCTAAAATCATTTTCATTAACGCAATAGTATTCAAAACGTAGGTATCTAATTCAGTGTACAGTACGCGTTTCTGGAATGATATTTCTGATCTATACATGTATATCAAAGCTACTAAGCCTGTTTCTGGATTTTGAACTTATATTCTTACTGCTTTCCTAGAAGTGGATTTAATCAAATGTGGATATTAAAAAACCCAGAAGACTTGCAGGTGACTTTAAGTTCTACATATCAGTAATAGTATTAAAACAATTGATTCCCTTACCCTATATACCATCATTCCACATTCGCAACTAAAATCTAGACTTAAATGATTGATTCAGTGTTTCTTCTCAAAGAAGAACGGAGAACAAATGTATCAGTATCTTGTTATTGACGAGGGTAAGTCTTACTTTGCTTAAAGCCTCCCAGAGTCTAATAATAATATAAACACGACAATATTATTCAAATGCTAGATTTTGCATCGAACAACATATTTGTCCAGGGCTCTCTTATAAGAAACAGAAACGGATTGTCCTTCATGAGCACATGGGTCCACCGGTCTTTTTTTTGTGATGCGTGGTATTCATCTTTTTAGTTTTCTGTGTTATACTTTCTGTTTTGTTTGTCTTCGTTCTGTGTATTGTGCCCAATGTTGCCGGTGTCTCTCTCTATTGTCCATCTGTTTTGTTTGTCTTCGTTCTATGTATTGTGCCCAATGTTGCCTGTGTCTCTCTGTATTGTCCATCTGTTTTGTTTGTCTTCGTTCTGTGTATTGTGCCCAATGTTGCCTGTGTCTCTCTGTATTGTCCATCTGTTTTGTTTGTCTTCGTTCTGTGTATTGTGCCCAATGTTGCCTGTGTCTCTCTGTATTGTCCATCTGTTTTGTTTGTCTTCGTTCTGTGTATTGTGCCCAATGTTGCCTGTGTCTCTCTGTATTGTCCATCTGTTTTGTTTGTCTTCGTTCTGTGTATTGTACCCAATGTTGCCTGTGTCTCTCTGTATTGTCCATCTGTTTTGTTTTTCTTCGTTCTATGTATTGTGCCCAATGTTGCCTGTGTCTCTCTGTATTGTCCATCTGTTTTGTTTGTCTTCGTTCTGTGTATTGTGCCCAATGTTGCCTGTGTCTCTCTGTATTGTCCATCTATTTTGTTTGTCTTCGTTCTGTGTATTATGCCCAATGTTGCCTGTGTCTCTGTATTGTCCATCTGTGTTGTTTGTCTTCGTTCTGTGTATTGTGCCCAATGTTGCCTGTTTCTCTCTGTATTGTCCATCTGTTTTGTTTGTCTTCGTTCTTTGTATTGTGCCCAATGTTGCCTGTGTCTCTCTGTATTATCCATCTGTTTTGTTTGTCTTCGTTCTGTGTATTGTACCCAATGTTGCCTGTATCTCTGTATTGTCCATCTGTTTTGTTTGTCTTTGTTCTGTGTATTTTGCCCAATGTTGCCTGTGTCTCTCTGTATTGTCCATCTGTTTTGTTTGTCTTCGTTCTGTGTATTGTGCCCAATGTTGCCTGTGTCTCTCTGTATTGTCCATCTGCTTTGTTTGTCTTCGTTCTTTGTATTATGCCCAATGTTGCCTGTGTCTCTCAGTATTGTCCATATGTTTTGTTTGTCTTCGTTCTGTGTATTGTGCCCAATGTTGCCTATGTCTCTCTGTATTGTCCATCTGTTTTGTTTGTCTTCGTTCTATGTATTGTGCCCACTATTGCCTGTGTCTCTCTGTATTGTCCATATGTTTTGTTTGTCTTCGTTCTGTGTATTGTGCCCAATGTTGCCTGTGTCTCTCTGTATTGTCCATATGCTTTGTTTGTCTTCGTTCTGTGTATTGTGCCCAATGTTGCCTGTGTCTCTCTGCATTGTCCATCTGTTTTGTTTGTCTTCGTTCTATGTATTGTACCCAATGTTGCCTGTTTCTCTCTGTATTGTCCATCTGTTTTGTTCGTCTTCGTTCTGTGTATTGTCCTCAATGTTGCCTGTGTCTCTCTGTATTGTCCATCTTACGGTTCTCTATAGCATTTATAATAGTTATAAGTGAATAAAAAGGGTAAAGAATAAAGAAATCTTAAGATTTATTGACAGACGTAGTTCTTATATACATATGTTAAAGCTGAAGGTACACCTTATGTAACAATCGTGGAATTTGATTGGCTGGAAGCCAGTGTATTTTTCGTGGATTGTCATATTTCGAATGAATTTCAATCATTTATATCACCGCCAGGGAATTTGAACGATGGTTTCACTTTCCCTTTTTGTGTTGTGTTTTGTTCCAAAGAATTTTTTTTTTTTACCTTCATGAGCTTTAACTCACCAAGATAACTCGGAATATTGTTTTCTTTATCGTTCTTTGCTTGATAACATGATAATTCAAATTTGAAAACCGGATGTTCTTATGTGAAAGTATCCAATACAGTACTTGTTTTAAGGAAATTGCCTATATTAATGTCTTGTATTTGACGAATGCTACGCTCTTTATACGTAGAATAAAACTTAGACAACAGCTAGGTCGGATTGTTCGTTGTGTGTGCCAGCTACAAGCCAAACATATTGCTATGTTATTTCTGAACCTGTTGAATATATCATAGAAAATGTGTTTTAAATAATTAATAAATCAGTCAATCCCACCTTATGCAAGTAATGACATATCAACAAAAAAGATTAGTCTGTTTTGTTAGTAATTATATACACGTAAACATTATTCAAAGAGTTTCAAGGACGACAACAGACAAGAGGAAAACTCAAATTAGACGTTCTAGATCCTGTGAACATACATTATATCACTGCATGCTAATTACATTAAGGATTAAACGTTATGTTGCTAGAAGTCAACTATCTTCTCTCGTCCATTGATTTTGTTGAATTTTCTTTAATTATATTAAATCAAAGTTTTTAGACAAGGAAACCATTATACGTTTATTTCTAAAACTGCTGGAATTCCATAAAAAGCAATCACGTTAGCGTACCTGATGATGGTTAATTCAGAAGCGCATCGTGCAGACGAAATTAGATATCTATCTACGTTTTTAGTAAGTCTTCATTCTCTGAGGATCGTTATTGTGATTTTTTATATGCTGTATAAATATATTTATTTAATAAGAATGCAAAATTTAATTTCGTATTATGCATTTTTTTTGTACTCATATTGAACAGGAAACATTATAGCCATTGTGTGTCGCCTTCATGTTCGAAAAAACACCATGAAGCATAGTTATAGAAGAAAGTTTCTGACCCCTATTCATTTCACATGACTTCAAAGTTATTGCTCTGATTTGTACTTCAAAAAAACCTAACAAAGTTCAAAATGTTTGGATAAGATGTATTGAAGCATTCATGACTGACTATAGAACAGTGTGAACTTATTCCCTTATACTTGTACTTATGCCTGCTACAGTACAAATCTGATGTTTTGCCATTGAACGCTCTCCGATCAGTTCAGTGAACGTGTCATTAACGAGAAATATTAAAATGTTTATTGGGTACGGCCAGCTACTTCATGAATGACAAACAAATGGACACTGAAGTTCCACAATTTATGACAGTTGTGAAATCAATATATGTCGTTCCATTTCTCCCATGTTTTAAATGGCAACATGCGTGTCCCACCAAATATGTCGATACCCTTTTTAGTATGTTTTAAACGTCAAGATTTCTTACAAAAGGGATTCAGTTGCCACATAAAACAAATATCTAGAAAGGTCAAGCTTTTTAAACAGTGGGCTTCAGTTGCCATAACCAAAACATATAGAAACGTTAACCTTTCTAAACCAGAGGTTTTCAGATAACACAAAAACAAAAATATAGAAAGGCCAAGTATTCTAAGCGATGGGCTTCAGCTGCCACGTATAAATGACATTGTAAAAACTGTCGAAACAGAGGGCTGTCACATGTTAACATATATTTAGAGAGGTCAGGCACCTAAACTCGGCATCTCTTAAAAATGATTCATGATCGTCGTTATGAGCTAGTCGATTATCTCGACTTCTTCGCGATGGTTACTAAACACCTACTTTGTAAATTAGAACTTCACGACGGCAGGAAGAACTTTATGGATAAACTTTTCCTTTAGTAGTACATGCATGGATTCTTGACTTTCTGTGTGTAGAGATCGTGTCATTCTCATGCACGTCAATATTTAATGTTAGAAATTGTGATGTGCAGTATTTTGCCATGATATATTATTACATATTTCTGTGGTAAGTGTTCTATGAATGTTGATTTACGAGAGTACCAGCCAAAAATAAAGTAATCGTCAACCAGACGAAATATCAGGTTTACATCTCTACTTCGCGATCTTTTGAAAATTCCGTTCCTGGTCTCTATGACCGCCTTTTGTAATAAGTCTATGCCTGTCTGCTTGGAAGAGGAAATATCTGATTTTCTTCTTCGAAAATCCTTCCTATTATTATTAGAAAATGTATGTTCTTGGTTTTAGAAACTCCTTGCTATATATTGTTCTACGAAAATATCTGCCTATGTTTTAAAAAGATCTCTGCCTGTTTTAGTGCAAAGAAAATATTTGCTTTACTTCTCAGAAAATATCTGATATTCTTCTAAGAACATCTTTGCTTTTGTCACCATAAATGCTATTTGAAATATGTCAGTTATTTTATTGAAATACTCGGTCTACATGGAACTAAAAGGAAATTCATGTATATCTAATTGATACTACAGACTTAACACAATTCAGTAAAGATTATTTTGACCGAAATCTTGCAAAACACTATCCATGGCAAGTATATTGCTGTTCCTGCAGAGAAGACCCCGAAGAATATCGTATTTAAATGTAAATCACATTACGTAGACTGTTTTATAAAGGAATTAGGTATTGCTAATTCACTTTGTAACCCTACATTTACCCCGACGACACTTACGAAATAAAAAACTACTAGACCATCACAGGTCTGTTTTTGCTAATTAGCTTCCTGGTTAGCAGCAATCTTATATCAAGGAGATCCTAACAGCAAATATAAGCTCTCGAATATCTGAGTTATATCTACTCCATATCCATATGGTAATGTGTTGCAAGGGTCTTGTTACATATAAATAGAAAGTTTACAATGGGAAAATTGATATTATCTCTGTTGACGTAAGGTTTCGTTCTCCAAATCTCGCATTTATAAATATGTTTTCTTGTTTTTACTTAGTACAGTCATTAAAGATGTAAAGCTTCCTGCTGTTTATGATCGTTAATGTGTTTTAATAAATGAAAAAAGTTTACATACTGTAAAGCTTCGTTTATAAGGAAAGCATTATAATATGGCATGCTAATTTAGACCATTAAAGCAGATGACCCTTTGATCTTTACTAGTGATAATCTGAGGCATGGATGAACATTCAGTAAGTAAATTGAAATGTCGACAAAACTGTTGTTTTTACATATATGCTGCAAATAAGCATTTTGTTTGCTTTTAGGACAGGCAAAGTAGAAAATGGATCGACTAATCAATGTTTGTAAACTAATGTTGTATACCATAATCGATATATAGTAATATTAATGTAGTTATGTCCATGGAGAAAAAAATCATTTTGTATATAAACGAAAACGGAATTTGGACAATTGTAGAAAGCTGACTAGAAGGGCGCATGTCTTATTTACGCTATTTGTGTTTGTTTGTGCATAGTGGTGTCCAACACACATTGTGTTGTGTTTTTCTTCGTCTTGTGTACCCTATGTTGCCAGTTTCTCTGGATTGCACCTTTTTGATTGCCCCATCGGTATTCTTTGCGTTTATTTACTGATCCTATTTGTACTGTATTGTAATCTTTCAGTAATTAAACAAAACTATTATTTATTTTCTGAAGAAACTGATCAAATAATAAAAAAGACAATATACATGTAGGTTGGGAGGTGAGGGTGGACAGACAGCATAAGAATTGTGTTTACGTAAAATGGATGTAATTAATATGGCCTTAGTCTGTACACAGTGATAAATGTAACAACCGTACTCTATGTTCATGGAGTTAATAGAATCCCGATGTTCGATCTTTAAGTTAAAATGTTTACACAGCAGTTATGTGAAAAGCAAATTATTTTTTATAGCATTTATTTTGCTTTTTCCAAGAAATTTGAATTAATAACATTTGTCAACACCAGTTGTTGTTATTAGTTTTCATACGTCTAGTATATTTGACGCAATACCAAACAATGTTCACAATAGACACAATCATTGAAGAGGGCATTATTATATGAGGTGATGAGATTCTTTAGAATTAAACAATAGGGACGTATTCTTAAAATAAAAGCTTAGTGCTGCTATCGCCAGATGATAGAATCCACAGATGATGATGACAAACAATAAAGACATAACAATTATGGGCTATTGCATAAAATAAGAATATACAAGTTGTTTGTTTAATTTGTAATGTCACTACTATACTATATTAACCGTCACTGTGGTTAATCATTGTTATTATCAGAAAACTTGAAACTCTATTCAATATAACCTAGATATATGGAGGATCATAAAGACTAAGTGATATTTCAGATTGAAATAAATCCCTTTGGAGTACGTCTTCCGGTTTATGGTCACAATAATTACGCACAATAAATAAAAATCAATATTTCCGTAGAAGACGTCGGATTTTTATTCGGAACAAATTTCATTATTTTAACGTTTATACACTAAATACACGAAAGGATAAGAACCATGGAAAAAAGTAGTATTAGTGGCTTGTAAATACTCCAATGGGATGTTACATTTCACAAATGATTACGTCAGCGAATTAACTTTAAATGCGTACCGCATACGTATATACAACTAAGACGATTATGATAGACATCTAGAATGTATATATCACTCCATGAAGTAAACATCGTTTGAAATTAATATTAAATAATGTCTTATTCTCAAATGGTATATTAATTCAAAGGACATAACTTTCCATCGAATATAAAATCAAGCGGTATATGATGAATCAATTGACATTATAACCGTAGATAGTGAACTCAATGATCAGCTGTTAATGACTTGAATTTGATATTCATTGATTTTACGTGTATTTCAACAATTGAACTCTAATTTTTAAACTAGAAATATATTATTAGAAATGCTATCTTGCAATTTAAGAAGACTTCATTAAAATTGTGATTTGATTGTGAAATGTCCGAATGTGGATCTTTACAAAGACGTTTATCAAAATTACGTCGTCGTTCGTTACGCCGCAGACAAACTGTTGATTCAGGTAGTCTCAGAACAATATGTAATTTACTTACATCAGAAGAGGTATGTACAATTATTTTGGCTTTATTTAGCGATTTATATTTCTACATTTATTATTCTCTTTGAATGTTTCAACGTGGCTCTTAATGTTCTGAATTAAATTGTATACTAGTGATTGTTAGTTATTCTTCTTTTCGAAATTAACGCTAGACAACTATAGACTGGGGGAGGGGAGATTTGTACATTAAGCATCACAGAAAACCATAACAGAAACAAACACAATTATTCTGTCTTCATTTAGCGATTTATATTTCTACATTTATTGTTCTTTTCTGAATGGTTCGACACATTGTTCTTGTTGTCGTCTGAATTAAGCATTATATTGATAATATTGATAATTCCACTTTCAGGAAATACCACTAGACACAACACAAATTGTCCTTGAATATTCCTACACCCTCTTTTTTGAGCTTGTTCTAATCATGAACAATATACATAAAATGTTACTACCTTTTTCAAATGAATCACTTTCGAAAAGGGTACTAATTATATAATAATATCTCTCTATGATTTACATGTCTTAATCTGGGAAATATTCAGTTCCTAAATAATGTAATTTATTAAAAGTAAGGTCAATCTCCACCAGTAATAGGTAACATTAAGTCGTACCTGAGTTTTTTCCATTCTCTTGACTATAAGTCGTACCTGACTTTTTCCTTAATTAAGACATGTTCGCAATAGAGTAGTTGGAATCTATGGTTTCTGTGATCGTATTGTGTATTATGCAACAACTAAGTGAATAAAGAATTTACGACATTATTATACTTTACGGAGTATCTGTGTCACAAATAATCACGGATATGCTCTATTTGTCGTAATTAAAATCCGGTCCTTTCCTTATTCGATTTACGGCTTCTGATTCCCCCTTTGGTATCTTCAAACCTTTTTCATACAATAACGAAAGATACAGTTTTTTTTGGGTATTTTATTTGATCTAGTTGTTCTGAAAACTGGTGTCCTTGAGATCCCCCTTCGTTACCAGTTGATATGTCCTGCGCCTGTTTGGAATCTAAGGCGTGTCAGAGAATAACTTCCTAATGTTGTAGTAGTAGTTGATGAGTTGTCGACCATCCCTGTTTATTATTCCCTTTAAGCTTTTATTTAGACACTAAGTAAAATTTAACTTAGGCTTGATAGATGCTATGTTTGATATCACAGTTCCTAAATAATGTAATTATTATTAAAACGAAGGTTCATTTCCCTCAAGCATCGATAACCTTTAATTTTAGATATTGTGGTTATTCCCTTGGGTGTACTTGTTCCCAAATACATTTACATTATTTGCTTTTCCAATCTGTTGACTTTGAAAGTATTCGATGAAGGTTTTTCCAGAGATGCGTCGTGCGCACTAAATTCGATGTTTATGTTTTTACTAATTTATGCTTCACAGGTGCTGCGCCAAAAAAATTACATATTAATTGGTAAATACCGGTACTTTATAGAAGAACATTATACAACTACAATGTTTTTTAATATAATTATAAACAGGCCCTTTAATGTGGTTGTGTTACACTTGAACTCTACATTTCTATCTATATCACAAGTAACGCATACAGAGGTATTTCGTTCTTAGCTACCAATTTTTGATAACGCTTATATGGTAATAATAGGGGGTAAAATATATTGTTGTTAAAAAAATAATAATAGGGGGTATACGTACAAGATTTGAATTTTGTTTTGAAATAATTGATCGACTTCCTTAACTTCGAAAAGAATATATAGTTAATATTCAGTTCTATAGTTTGAGAAATCGTACATTTATCTATAGATAAATACAGTCCTTGCATTAGTTTGGTTCATTTCTATTCCTCTATTGTTTTAATTGGCACTTCAAATAGTGGGATGAGTCAACATGTACCACTAGTAGAGAAGCACCTGGTACTACCCAGAAGCACAATAGCTCATGCCTGTTGTTTTTGTCGTGTTCGTGCTGGTCTAACTTTAGTTTTCGGTGTAGCGTTTTGACCACACAAATAACCACAGATGTGTTCCATTTGTGGGAATCATAATCTGGTCCTTTTCTCATTCATGACATATCAACAGATTTGTAACAAGAGTAACACGAGGGTGGCCACTATTGTATCAAGAATTACTATCCCTCTGATCATCTGCTATCACGCCCGAATTTTAGTGGTGTTCGTGTTACTCGATCTTTAGTTTTCTGTGTAGTGTTTTGTAGATCATTTTTTGTTTCTTTATTTTGGCCATTGTATTGTTTGTCTTTAAATTTAAGGCTTCCGATTACCCCTCTGGTGTCTTTAAGCATTTTGTTGTATTTACAAAGACATATGTGAAGCAGGTCAGGATGGAATGATTGTGTGATGGTTGTTGAACGTCCAATATTTCATTCATTGTCAGGATAAAGGTCAGATGGGAATCTCAACTCAAAGGAAAACTATTGAACATTGTAAGCATAATGACAGATGCGAAGCTTACTGTAGTTCACACAAACTAATTGACAACCACATAGGATTACATATACTTGTATATGATTTATTCAACAAACACAAGAACAATAACGAGTCTGCACGTAACAAAACATATAATTGAGCACACCAACCAATCCATTATATTACCAGTTCGGGTGGAGATATTAGCACAATGTAATATATGGTTGCTACTTCTTGAATATTTTCCAATAAAGGAATTGATACCTTCATTTTATAAACAACATTTTTAATTAAAAAGAAGTAACTTCTTATGTTTCTGGGTATTTTCAGAACTTTACCATTTATATCTTACAACTACACATTCATCTTCTTCGATTCAGGTCTTCTGGTTACCCCTTTAGTGCCTTCAAACTTTACTTTCACCCAAAATTGTCAATTACGAGAAGGTTTTTTCTATGACTTACGCGTATGACTACTTAGAACCTCTTAGTAAATATGATTGACCCCAACAACATCTGATTAAATGTGATTGATCACATTCTCCATTAATCTATAGTATATCTATATATGTAATAAAGGGAAATGAAAAAAAATAAACTCTGATGTTCTCCGGAAGATCATTTACCATAGACCCTAAATCAGGGAACAGTAAAACTTCAACCGGAACCATAATTTCAAAATAATTATGGATTCCGTTCAAGATTCCTCTTTTACTCCTACGAGACATAAGGTATGGGAAAATTAATCAAAGACGACTAACTACGGAAGCTAAATCATTTAATCTCACCCACGTTCAGGTATTTTGATAATGTCAATCAATAGTACAAATATTTAGCTAATTATAATTTCCATTTAGAACTTTATATGAAATGTACCCCAAATTGGACATCAATGGTTAATATCTTTCTAACAGAATACATCACAAAGACGACCTCAATTTTACCATTTTAAATATTCCTTCCAAATATTTTTAGCTTTTTGTGTTGTGTGTTTCTACGCTCTTGGTTCCGTGTTATGATGTCTGTTATGATTTCCGCATAGAAACGATGTTCGGTTCGTTTTTAGCTTCGTTTGTTTGTAGGGGGGCTCATGTCTTATTAAAGTTATTTTTGTTTGTTTGTGCATAGCGTTGTGTGTTTTATCCTGTGTCTTGTGTGCCGAAGGTTGCCAGTTTCTGTGGATTGCCCATTTATTTTTTATCGATGTTCTCTAATGTTTATTTACTTGAGAGCCAAATACGAACTGCTTTCGTTTATGATGCATGATTTTACATCTCATACATTACGCTAGAGCCTGCCGTTTATATTCATGCTTTTGCATCGTAACCGTCCTCTGTGCTATTCTGTATTAAATCAAGGATTTATGAAGGATATTAAAATATGTTTTCAAAAAGTGTTTTCGCAAGATATCAACACCTTGTTGAAAGCAATGATGTAGCTTGTATACATATACAATTAGATTTTGAATGATGGTTGAGGCCGTTGACTCTGTTATAAAACTAGTATTATACATATGACAACTGTTGTTGTCATATAGAAAGAAAATATATGTTATGCATTAACTTCATGATTAATATTCTCTACAACTTTACAACAACGCTGTTCATCGAGTCCATATGAAGAAATAGAAAACACTAAATTAACGCATCGTGTCAGTGATAGGGTATATTTAGACCAATGAAAACTAGCTTAACCCCACAAATGTCCCTTTTCCAAGTCAGGAGAGCGAGTCGTCATGAATATGCATCTTAAAGGTATTGATCTGTTTCTACAATGTTCCTATTGCCATTTGAAGCTAGCAAAGCTACACATTTATAGTTATTGGTCACGAATTAACTTATATTGTAACGCACGAAACAAACAAGCAAAAAGAGCTACACAGAAAAATGAAGTCATCAATATGTTGGAGTTCCTTGTCGATAACATATTTGTCGAGTTCAAAGAGACACATTTCCAACAAATCAATGGCATGGTTTATTCCCCGAACGCCTACTCGAATAAAACAACACCTAATTAAGAAAGTGGATTAGGGGGCCTTCTAAGGGGTGGGATAATTGAATGTCTACCTTTAATTTACCTGTCCACCCAATTAACCATGTATGTATTCTCATTTATAGATAGAAAAAACTTGGGATAGTTATGATATATTTATTTGAATTAAATAAATAATACAACAATATATTGCAGATATATCTCTTAATTCAGCAAAGTATGAATTAAAGTGAAATACAAACAGCTTTAACATGTTAAGTCATTAAGCTTCAGCAAACATATATGAAGACAGCACTAATATGAAATTTCTTATCAACATTTGTAAAAAAAATAGCACTGTACTGGAATGAAACTTGATACTATAAAAGATTTACACATTACATATATCTAAACATAGAAACACATTTCAAATCATTAAACTATTATAATTATGCAAAAGTCTATAGGATAATAACATCTACATAGAAGCACAGAATCATCCTAAGTGGAGTAACTGGAAAGCTGAGTCTGCATAAGTAATCAGGTCGATCACACCAGTCTAGTATCTGTCCTTGAGTGTTGCGAGTCGGCGATCAATGTTCAAGTATTTCTTGGCCCATGGTCTAATGGTACCACCAACTGCTCTCTGGATCTTTGCAATTCCAATACTGCTCTGGATGTCTTTGAAGATTTGTATTGCAGTGTAGATATTGGGGTGGGCGTGTTGTGTCATCTTCATAAGTTTGCTGTGCCATCCTTCAATGATTTTGGTAGTGTATTCCATAGTGATTCCATAACGATCTGTCTCCTTCTACCCATTGGTCAGTAACATAGTCAGTAAAGGGTTGAGTTAACTGAGTGATGTCTGCGTTGTCTCGGTCTCAGTTGGTTGATTGTCATCGAAGAGTAAAAAGCTGTCCCCAGTTGCTGTCTGTGTCCATTTTCCTTCTAATGCGATGTCGGTCATGGATCTTGGTAGAGGTGGTGTCTGTTTACGACGTGATCTGTATAAAGATGATTTCGCGGAGTTGAATGTGGATGGGCGTTCAACTACTTCTCTGCTGGTATCGTCCCATTCGTTGTTGAGTTTTTCTGAGTAGATGGATGGTATTGGTTTCACTTCTTTTGCACACCGCTCGGTCACTAAGTTCATAATTTGCTTTGCAACTATTTGAGTGTGGTCCGCTGGGTCATTGTGTTGCTTTCTTCCAAATCCAACTGGTATGTTGTTCTCAGTTGACACGGTAGCAGAACATTCTAGTATGGTGCATCTCCAGAATACTTTGTATGGTCCCCTGCGGTTAACTCGGTAGATGTACCCATGTAGTGCCAAGTTCTGGCCCCCTCTTCTGTTGGTAAGGAACTTTACATTCAGCTGTGCATTTGCCATGGTTGAACATAAACTGATGATTTTTTTTTCACTGCTCTTTATATGTGCTCATTTCAGCTTACATTGTTTAACTTTTTCTGACAGCTTGGATCTGTTCAACAATCTATGACATTTTGAGTTGCAGAGCTTCCATCGAAAATCCAATAACTCTCAGCTGATTTTGGTTGAATCTGATAATTATCTATCATAATTATACTTAGCATGTTGAATACTTAACTCTCTTTTCAAATAATTAAATATATTATTCATTTGAAAAGTGAAAAAGATAAAATTGAAAAATATTAGTTTTATTCTACAAATATTCTACTTTATTTCTACTTTTATAAATATTTTGGGTTTTTTCGTTTTTTTTTCTTTCTATTTTTTTTTTTTTGTTTTTTTTTTTGTTGTTTTTTTTTTGTAAATCATGTATTCTTTTTAAAATTTACCAACAACTTTTTACATGTTTGAATGTATAAATTATCAAACATAACATTTTTTTTTATAGGCATATATTAACATATTCACCTGTATGTCTACTAATTACTACCCCTTTAGATGGCCTCTTAATCCCCTTTCTTAATTATATGTTGGTTTAGTCCAATAGGCGTTCGGGGCACACACCATTGGCATCACTATGGAACCAAGCTGTGTGCCGCTCCTTGTCGATCTTTCCCTTTACTCCCATGATGCAGAGTTTATACAAAGCATTATCAAATACAACAAAAATACAGAAAGTAAAGCCTTTAATCTCACTTTCAGGTATATTGAAGATTTTCTGTCAATTAATAATCCAAAATTTGAGACCTGGATGACATTAATATACCCGCAAAGTACTTGAGATAACGGAAACATCAGAAACAGCTTCCTTTGTTTATTATTTTGATTACATTTAACTCAAATTTGACACCAATGGTCAACGTTCTACCATACTTTATGACAGAAAAGGCGACTTCAATTATGCCATTATAAAATTTCCACACCTTGATAGTAATATATCAAGCGCTGCCGCGTATGGAGTATATATTTCACAACTCATATGCCATGCTTGAGCTTGCAGTGTGTATTCAGACTTTTTTCAACGTCACCGTATTCTGAGCAGCTAACTATAAAAACAATAGTCTTTAGAGAATCAGCCCATATAATGTTTCAAATTGTTTTTCGATAGACATTTATTGTCAGTTGCATGCACATAACGAAAGGTGGTATTGGCAATTAGATTTTGGTTCAAAGTTAACTATTATCTCTCTATATTTATATATATATAATTTGATAAATCTAATATTTAGATAATGATTGCGGCCATCGGCTTTCTATAAAATAGAGCTAATAGTATGCATATGCCAACTTCTGTATCACGAGGATTAAATATACAACGTATATCATAATTATCAAGATTATAGCATTCTTAATAATAACGCTGTTCGCCTGATTATATGTGAGGATTGCTACTTGCATGACCTCATTATTTCACTAAGACGGGAGAGTTGGGCTCATAATACTAGTTTAACTCCACCACTTTTTATTGAAGTGCCTATATCAAGCTAGAAAATAGAGCGATCATGTATAATTATATGTGTTAAGGGTAAACATTTTGCCCTTTTGTCTACGATTTTGCTATTGGACTTTGGAACTGTTCCGACGGGTGTGGTATTTTTGTTTTTCATTTTATTCTAACAGTGTGGTATGTGATAGTAAAAAAATAAAAATATCAAGTTTATTCCACAGAAACTAAGATTGACGTGTTTACCCTTTTTGAATTGAGAATTCAATACTATACTCCATCACAAGGTAAATAGTCAATATAATATATTCTCTCTTGACGATTTAAATTAATGAATACATATTTACCCTTCTCTACTGAGATTTAACATTACGTGGTCTGCATCATTGTTTCTTATTGGACCCCAATTTGTTAATTACCATAACATTTTCAATAACATTGACCTCCTGTGTATGCTTAGGTTTGTTTGTGACTTAATTATGACAAAATTGGCTTACGTCATCTGCCTATGCGAAAGGTTTTACGTCATTATATGAATGAAAATTAAATAACGGAAAAAAAAGAAGAAGAGAAGACTTGTTTATTCCAATGATATTAATTGGCGAGATATCAGGAAAGAAGCAGCTACGATATTCTAAATTCGAAAAGATTTTCAGAGGAGAGTTTGACCCCGGTACAAAAGTACAAACAATGTAAAAACACTACTAAATCCAATAAAACTCGGGGAAGACGTCTTTTATACTATGTTTGTTTATTATATTATTGTTATATCTTATCTAACTCTTCTCACTAAGTAGCTGTTGTCATATTTATTACTACTCTTTTCAACATTTTATCAATGAATATACGTATTAGATAAAAGACAAATAAGGTGTGTGTTGTGTGTGGTGAGGTGGATGTGGAAGGCCCAGTGGTTCAGGCGGGTGGTTGAGTATTAACAACAAGTTCAACATTACTAAAGTGAGATTGCTTCTTTATATATCTCTTCATCAATACACACTCAAGTGTTTCTAGATGTATTCTAAAGGACGTTGGTGTAACCGATCATTTTGTTATAATTTGTCCGGGTCTTCCCCGCCAATGAGCTTAATGTTCACGATATCGGTGGGAATTAGCAGAAAGTGAAGATACACATGCATAAACAAATCCAAACGAAACAACATACAGGTACTCTGTTTTACAGCAAAACCTGTTGAAATCGTTCCTCCCTTGGGACCAACTTTTGCGTTCAGTATGGACAGGCGCTAGGTCTATGCAGGATGTCCTACATTGTGACTTTAAAGTTCGGCTTATAAAGGATTCCAGTTAGCCAGGATTCCGTTTAGATAGGTTTCGCTGTATTCGAAATTGATGAATGGAGAAGTTTTAGATACAATTTTGATTGTTCTCTTTATGATATTCCTAAGAGTATGACCTGTCAGTAATTTGTCAATGTTTAGCCATTATGTACGTACGCAATCAGGGAATACCTGGGACAATATTAGCATATATAACTCGTAGAAAATGAATAACAATATCATCAAACATTCATGGTCAGTTGATTGTGGGCGGATAATTATCTGAGAAAGTGGGTGCCCAGTAATTTGAATTGAACCTGTGTAATTATGAAAGGAAAGTTTAAGCAATGATGGTCAACAACTCCACCAATATCAGCTAATCAAACGTCCATTCCTATCTTAAACTACGGAACACACAAAAATGTTGAAAAGTATGAGCAATATACAAGGTTATACCACGACTCTGACGAGTATGAGCAATATACAAGGTTATACCACGACTCTGACGAGTATGAGCAATATACAAGGTTATACCACGACTCTGACGAGTATGAGCAATATACAAGGTTATACCACGACTCTGACGAGTATGAGCAATGTACAAGGTTATACCACGACTCTGACGAGTATGAGCAATGTACAAGGTTATACCACGACTCTGACGAGTATGAGCAATATACAAGGTTATACCACGACTCTGACGAGTATGAGCAATGTACAAGGTTATACCACGACTCTTACGAGTATGAGCAATGTACAAGGTTATACCACGACTCTGACGTGAAGGACAACAATGAAAACAACTGTCAAGTACTTTGATTTATCAAGACGCAAAATGGAATTGTATCTGCTGTTAATTTACATCCCCACCTCCTCACTGTGATTGTAAACAACATATTACTCCTGTGGTAATTGACATGCCCGACATCACACCATTTAGTTACATAATGGATTTGTTGTTAATTGTAATAAACCTACGATGTTGATAGTATCTTGATATGTTTATGCCCGTCCCCTGTCTGTTTGGTGTTATAAATAACAAAACTGTATTGTCACTGCCTGTATGCGGCTGTAGATGGCTGAAATGTATTTCGTCTGCCTGTTTCTACATATAAATTACTGATATGTATTTTCCCCTGTTTTTTTTCATAGATAACATAAATCGATTTCTTCATGAATTATTCGGTGAAATGTTTCTGCTAGTACCTATTTCCAGTGACCTCTATATCGTGTTTACATAATATTGAGGAAAATAGAAATTAAGACTAAATTACGAAGAGTATAATTTTTCGGATGATGAATCGCCAATAAGTAGATGGTATAACGCATATAGTGATGCAGTTAATATGTCATCTTACACGGTCGATATTGGTGGAATTTCTGACTATCACTGTTTAATATTCTTTCTATAATGGCTTTGTTTCTAGCTTAGTTTCATATCGCATCAAATCATATCTTTATTGTTTATCAATCAATGAAATCAATAATATTGTAATATAGTGGATAGCACTTGCATGACCACATCATTTCAATAAGAAGGAAGGTATGGGCGATACAATTATTTTAACCCCGCCACTTTTTATTGAAGTCCCTGTACCAATCCAAGAAAGTTAATGGTCTTGAATTTGTGTGTTTGATGTATAGTTTTCTACTATTTTGATATATTTGATTTTAGAATTGTTCCCACAGTGTGGTATGTTTTGTTTTTCATTTATTATAGTTAAATAAACTATAATTTAACAGTTTTGTCTATTTTCATTTTAAAGTTTGAATTAATCTGGTTTTCTCAAAATTCAAGTTAAACCAAAATGACGTCTTTACGTTTATTAATATTCCGCCTTCAAATATTAAGGAATTAGGAAGAGGATTGTATTTATTGATATTAATATAGTTTTTAACTGAAATATAGTGACATTTGGATTTTTCATTAACGATTGTGCGTTCGGAATCAATTATGACATATTATGTGGTTGAACGGAAGTGTATTACTCAGGATATGACGTTCCACACACACGTTCACAGGAAAATACCTACTTATGATCTGCAAGTTATCATTATAGACACGTAACGTTGAATGTCAAAGATAACATGAACATGATTTTGAATAATGTGCTGTATAACAGTCTGTCCATTGTTATCGACAAGTCATATTCTTGTAATCATTGTGCTGGAAACTCTTTAAACAACATCTGTTAATTGTATACATATGGCAAAATCGCGGATGCTTTTTTTATTCATGAGGTCATGAAAATTCATGACATGATTGTCACGTGACTTATTTGAAGAAAAAAAATATTCATTACAAATAATCCATATTGTTGTGCTTGTATCCCCTTTAGGTACCTCAAATTCCTTTTTGATCACGTGATTAGTTATTTTTATTTCAACAGGTGTCAAAATGCAGACAGAATTCTGTATGGAATATATATATGTTTCCAGTAAGTTGTACATACTTTAAGGGACCCTAGACATATATTCGACATCGGGGTATCAAACTCATTGACATTTGAAGCTGCTGGGAACCTTTGTTCTTTATTTATGGAAGTTTTTACACGTATTGCCCGGAACTTTAAGACCGGAAGTTTTATAATTTTGCATCGCATCAACAGTAACAGTTGTTTATAGTGTCTCTTTCAATGTTTTCTCTGTTGATTTTTTTACTGTTTGCATAGATATTGAAAGAATAATATTCATTTTTCTTATATCAATCGGGAACCACTGTTTTATATAAAAATATATTGAAATTTGGGAATTGAACTGAAAACGGTGTCGGGGTAAATTTTCGCACATCGCAAATTGACCAAGAACTCTATTATATCTAAAATATCAATTTTTTGAAAAATTGACATTGAAATTGACAAGCGCATCGACGCCATTTAAAAAAAAATGGCGAGGTATGCAAATGAGGAAAACGGCCTGATTTTACCATATGATATCTTCTAGGAATATCAATGGTTTAAAGTGAACACGTGGAAACCGTGTATATTCAATAGTATACACTTATTGACTGGGTACCAACTATTTTCCGAGGCAACGCCGAGTAAAATATTTGGTACAGAGGGGACAATTAAAGTGCTACTACCCGAATATCAAGTCCATAAGTATTTGATTATACTGAACAACTGTGCAATTCAAAATTCTAAATTAGGTCCTTTTCTGATGGATTTCTAGTCTTCTTTATTAATGCTTTTTAAAATTAATACATTTTCATGTGTACATTTGAAGAAGAAATTGTTTTTTTAAAAACAAAAAATATGTGATTAAAGTGCTATTCACCGGCCGGTGAATAGTCATTTGTGCTATTCACCAGTGAATAGTACTTTTCAGACAAATTGAATGAAACAATGGAAATAGTATCTTTATTGCAATGAAATTTATATAGGAAAAAGTATGAGAAATATAATAATAGTTTTTAATACACGGTTAGTAGTAGAGTTATCTCCCCTTTTTCTTTCAAAACAAAATTGACGTCACATATGGATCACGTCACCTGATCACTTACACACAACACAAAAATTGCATATTTATTAATTTTGATGCAATTACATCTAAAGTCCTTCTTTCAAAGGTAATCAGTAAGATATATTCGTTACACAGTGTGTTAGTGACCTAATACGATATACACGGGGACAGTGAATTCAAGATGGGGCTCGAGCTACGCTCTCTCCCCATATGAAATATCGTATTAGGTCACTAACTAATAGTACACTGAAGCCTGTATAAACCAACCCTCCTTGACACCAACTTTTATGTTCGGGATAGACAAGTGATCGGTTTATACAGGTTGCATTAACACAGATTTCCTATACATGAATTTATTTTAAATTCGATTTATGCAGTTTTTCTGGGTTTTTTTGCGGATTCGAAATAGACAGGTTTTGCTATATATACCTTTTAATAGCATTTTAATGAGTACAATGATCTTCCGGCTTCTGATTACCACTTTGGTATCTTTTATTTTTTAATTGTATATTGAACTGATATATCAGCTGCTGATGTATTGTATCCATCAGTTACAGGCTTTAAATAGTTCCATTCGTATGTCCTCTTCATTTACACAAATACAATTTAGTTTATGTACCCTGTATAAATAAGATTTTCTATATATATAATCGCCAATATAACTTCTCTACAGTCAGGAAGAAGAACCAATTCATTGCCAAATTCTAGCGAATCGGACACAGATAACGATCCATCACCGCCTATATCACGACGTGGACGCAGAGCTGCTATTGTTGACATGAAAGTAAGTGTCTTAATTTGGTATAGAAAATACAGATGATAATGATGGACTTCTACAAACAACTGGAAGAGACATTTTAATCATATTAATATATATACAATCAAACCTATATATAAAGGCTACTCAAGGGACCTGGAAATGTAACCTTTATGAGCAGTTTCCCTTTATATACAGGTTAAAATTATATGCACTATTCATTAGTGGGAAAATAAGACAGCCCTTTATAGACAGTGATTTGTTATATAGAGGCACCCATTAAGATAGGTTTGAATGTAGTTCCAGATTTGACTATAAATATATATATTTGCCTCTTAAGTACGAATATTGAAAGTGTTATTTTCATATTTAGCTGTCAGTTTAAAAAAAAACGAGAAATGACTGGATCGTATTTTTGTATCTCACATATGGAGTAAGCTGATCCGTTTGGTGATTATTATACCTGGTCCGATTCACAGTGTGTTATTGTGAGTTCCTATTGTCCTATCAGACTTTTTTTTATGTTAAATATTACTAGTGTTTTGTTTATTTATGGATTGTGACTAATTGTAACGTGCCCTGTTATTTGATAGTTTTGCTTGACCTCATTCAAGTTCTTCAATACTTCGTAAAGGTCGATAACTCTCCTTTCCCACCTTAAAGATATCGGACAATGACTCTTTCAACAAGTTTTGATTCAAGTGGACAAGGTGTTGCTAGCTGTATAAAATGTGAAATTTGATATACAAAATGTATATTAATAATGATTGTGTAAATCAATGTGTCGGTCTGCTGAAAAAAAATAGGTGTTATGATAAACACTTGCGGATAAGTACAACATTGAAATATCTATTCTGTTCCAAAGTGAGTGCCATCAATAGAACGACTCATGTCTGAAGCAATGACTGAAGACTGAACGTTAGGTTGAATGGTTTACTAGAGTGGTGCATCCCCTGGTCAAACATTCTATGTAAGAAAAACATACTATAGAATATTGTGTGTAATTGAGATACATGTTTACTTCAATATAGTCTGCTAACACAATATGTTATCCTGCAGTTGTATATATTTTAGCCTTACACAAAATTAACATGGACTGTTTGTAATAACTGGTGTAAAGTTATATTCAGTCACGAGACTAAAGTTGTGATAGGTGCAGACAAGAAAATTTATGCTTGGCGTCGATGCAATGAACGTTTATACCCTGAATGCACAGGAATAATGTCCGATACTGGCGACAGGGAGAAGCAAGGAACGATCTTGGTTATGTTCTGGGGCTGTATTACGTACAATGGTGTAGGAACAATAATTCCTATCAATGGTAATATGAACTCCGTTAAATATATTGGAACTTTAGATAATCATTTGTGGCCGGTTGTCGCTAAAAACTTTGGAAACAGCGCATGGATCTTGCAGGAAGACAACGCTCCTTGTCATGTGTCAAGCCTGGAAAGCTGACAATAATATTCCTATTTTACCATGGCCTGCACAGAGTCCAGACATAAACGTCATAGAAAATGTTTGGAGAGTTCTGAAAATTCACATTAAAGGGAATGCAAGGGTTAAACAATTAATGTTATATATTACAGAACTTGTATTAAGAAAGCTCTATACGATCTTATCTAATCCAATATACATAAGATATAGATTATACAGCTGTTTTTCTTATCAAATTCTTGCACACTGGGGAAACTCATTATCATAAATTTCGGAAGTGTGTTAATGACGTAGCAGGGGCAATTCCTCTTCAGCAGCTGATAATTCACGTTCATGTCTACCACATGTGTTTACAAACAAAGAAAATATGACAGAGTGTCAAACCAAATATTGTACTGTTCTGCGTGGTCAAGGATATTCAACTTTTGCAATACCAGATCCAAAAAAAGATTATAATAGATGTGCAAGATGGATGCATAATCTTGGGAATTTAAAACTGGATATCAGGACCTTTAAGTACTCAAAGGAGAAGATTGTGTGTGAAAATAGCACTTTGAAGGAAGTTGTTTTAAAGAAGATATTCAAGTAAGTATTATTTATCAATATTTAAATTGAAAAAAAAAGAAAAAAAGATAGATAGATTTCATAATTGTAGTAATGTACATGTTTGTTCTTATTCTTTTTCAACATACTATTGTGTTAGAACTAACAAAATTAAAATAATAACAATAAATAAATGAACATTTCAATATACTTTAGATTATTCTTTGCACTATTCACTTACCTATAAAATTGAATTTGTGGGAAAAGAAAGGTGTTGAAAAAATTATTTTCTCATATAGGCAAAGATAATGGGATTCACACCTACAAGAAAATATTTGAAGGATGATGCCATTCCAACAATTTTTGCTGATAGTAAACCAACAAAAGTAAGAAAAAACAGAGAGGAAAGGAAACAAAAACTTGAAAAGAAGGAGGTAAGCAAATGTCTATTTTATTTTTATTATAAACAAAATCATTTATTTCTTAGTTACTGATCAGTTCATTATTTAAGAGTAATTTAGGTAGTATTAATTTACTAGTATGTGTATTGCATTAACATGTAAAAGTAAATTGTTGCACTTGGACCTGTTGATGATTTTCATTACTGCATAATCACACTATTTTTTTCAGTCAATCCAAAGTCTTCTTAGTGGAAATGAAACAAGTTGTGTTGATCCGTCTACTAGTGGTTTTGAAGGCCAATCTACAAGTCAGTCTCATGAGGTTGAAATGCAAGAATATTCTGACATGTTTAACATTGGTGAGTAAAGTATTATTTATTAAACAAGTATTATTACGAGACAAAACATACCAGTCAACAATAAAGCATTCATGCAGTATGCCTAAAATACATTGGACAATTTCTATATTTAATACAAGTTAAACTGGATAAACAGTGATTATCAGATAAAAACACTATTTATTATGAAATGTTAATTTAAAGAGTAATTGTTTTCAGATCATCCAAAATCTCAGAAAAGAAAGAGAAAGAAAACAACTAAAATACCTTCAAAGAAATTAAAGATAAGATAATTTACATTTTGTTTGTACTATATAGTTAAGGATGATATCGTATTCCCCCATAAAATTATACATAAATTATATGTTTCTTTCAACATTTATTGAGAAAGTTACAAATACACAACTGATACTTGTTTCAAAGAAATAAATTTGGAATAAATTAAATTAAAAGATAATAGGTATCTAAAGATAGAAATAGTATTGTCCAATTATAATTCTAAATATTCTGGCAAACATCAAAATTGTGATATACATGCATTCTTGAGCAGTGTCCATTCAATTAGAAAATGATTTTAAAATACAGTACCTGTCATGTAAGCTGTCAATTACATGCATTATTTAAATTATGTTTTAGGTAACGGTTACAACCACAGATAAGGGGATTCAGGTTTCACCAACATTTGAATAAAAATCAATTGGATGTAATATTCAGATAGATACACCAACAAATCATTGTACCAAATGCTTCAAAAGAAAATATCCATCCATTGTCATTTCGGACCATGGATATTTTAGGTCTATTACATCAACACCTATAAAATCAATTGAAAAAACATATTTGTCAGTCGAAAATGATCTGGAGGAAACAATTTCACCAATGAAATCAGATGTAAATGACACATCTTTCCATATTTCAGACTACTCTGAGGATTCACCGAATCCATCACTCAGTCAAAGTGTTAATAATTGTGAACCAGAAGAAATGGCTAATGACACCAAATTTATCGTTTTTTAAAATTCTTTGATGTTTCTATTTAAGCTTGTAGTTTGTCAAACATGCCAAAGTCCAATAGATACAGATGACATAAAAACTACCGTCGATGGTTCCTGTTTAACAGCACACTTCACATGTCTGAACAGTCACACTTTCAGCTGGCAATCACAACCATTTATCGGAAGACAACCTGTCGGAAATATTCTCATGACTGCAGCTACATATCTTTCTGGAAATACTTATTCAGCTATTTCAAATTTTGTTGAAACTTTAAATTTAAAATTTATCAGCAGATCTGTATTTTATGATATTGCAAACAGTTATGTCATTCATTCAATTAATAAATTTTGGATTAAACAACAGCAAATCTTCTTACGGATCATTGGAGGTAGAAAGTTATGCTTGGATGGAGACGGAAGATGTGATTCTGCTGGATACAGTGCAAAATACTGCACATACACTTTGATGGAAGCTTCAACATCTGCAATTGTGGACTTTAACATTGTACAGGTGACATAAACAGGGTCATCCTCACGCATGGAACTAGAAGGATTTAAAAGATCAGTGTCTTTCCTGCAAGAATCGAATATGGAAATTGACGTAATAGCAACAGATCGTCACACCCAAATAAGAAAGTACATCAGGGAAAGCTTACCAACAGTTTCTCACCAGTTTGACGTATGGCATATAGCAAACAGTACACGAAAAAAGTTGGTTAAAGAAGGGAAGAAAAAAGGTTGTGGTGATCTAATCCCTTGGATTAGAAGTATTTCCAATCACGTTTGGTTTTGTGCTAGCAGTTGTAAAATGGACTCTGAAATGTTAATAGAAATGTGGAAGTCCATCCTGTACCACATATGAAATGTTCACATGTTTTCCGGAACAAAATTCAATAAATGTAGCCATGGCAAACTATCACCTGCCTCACAGCGCAAAAAGAAGTGGCTTAAATCAATAGATAAGGCATATAAAGCACTAGAGAAAGTTGTCAATGATCCCAGAGGAGTCAAGGATTTGCGCCAACTAAGTCTGTTCTGTCACACAGGTGATATTGAAGTGTTCCATTCAATGATGCTGAAATATGTCCCTAAACGTCAAGAATTTCAGTACCCTCAAATGGTGGCCAGAACACAACTTGCTGCACTTGACGACAACTTCAATCTAAAGTGTCAACAAAAACAGGATTCAGCAGGAGAGTTACAGTTTGTTCCCGTCTTCCCAAAGGCAACTGGCAGATGGTGCGCAAAAAAGAGAAATGAAGATAAAGATTATAGATTTCGTCTGGAAATGATGGAATTAGTCTTATCTGTAAAGATCAATGAAGACCAGGAAGATCTAATTACACCACACCAAGCAAAGAAGACACTACTGCCAAAAAATATAGCCACAGTTCCAGCACCAAGTAAATCAGAATTAGTAGAAGCACATGTTTCACGTTTTAGATTAAATTAGACTTATATACATATGATATAAATATGTATTTACGAGATATATTTTGAAGATTGACGTTTATTGTTGCACATTTGGAATTTATTTAGAGTCAGAGTCAGACATTGATGAATCATATTCACTATGAAATCCCTCATGACGTCCAGATTCTTCAGGAAAGGTTTTTCTTATTTTTGTCACTACACAGGCAGGTAGTACCACTCTGTTCTTTTTACCAAGAGGTTGGCCTCTTCTAACCCAATGGACAAATTGTCTGTATGCCATTAACCTGGACTGCCTGAAAAGAAGGTAAAAATTGTTATTTATTTTTTTTTAATCTTTTTTATATTTTGCAGGGTACATGTGTATGTCAATGTGTTTTAAAGCTAATTTCCTTTAGTATATATGTATAAACAAACGTTAATGAAGCAGACTGAAACATCTGTTAGTCATAAAGTTGTTTTGTTTATCTTAACACCATGTTATCATGCTATAATTACAATTTTATTTGTTGTAAAATTTGCACTGTATTATATCATTTTGGAAGAATCTGTTTACTTTTATAATCCTGATCATGTAAAAAGTGATTACTTTTACAGGAAAGGCTGATCTATTAATTGTTGTTTAATTTCCGTATAATCATAAGTACCGGTAAAATAATATTAATTGTTACTTATATTAAATTATTAACATAATTAAATAAAGAAGAAAACAATAATATTCCTCAACTAATTATATGAATATGAATATTTAATATTCTTGTCAAAAAGTTTTAATATATACCTTGGAGATAATGAATCTGGTGCTCTTCCTCCTAACCTTTTATATCTCATAAATACTACATAAGCTGTTGTTTTTATCAATTGCTTCATCTTCTTCATTGTTTGTTGATTCTTCATTAGTGGCTGTAGCTGCTGCTAATTCCTCTTCTGTATACTCTGGTTCATACTGGTAACCAAAACAGGAATTTTCTCCAACTTCAAAATCACTATCCGATGATGACATAATTACAAGTAAATTTCTAATACTATCAATGTAACTGCATAACGGAATTGCCACTGCTACGTCACAAACAGCTGTGAAGTCTGGGAAATTGCTGATAAGGGAGATAAACTAAATACCAATATGTCTGTCTCCAGCTGAGTGATAAAAGCTTTAAATAATTGCTTATAACAGGACAAGCGTGCATGGTTCAATTAAGTGTATACAAAAATTCAACATGAATTTATGAATATTTGTATATATTAAACTATTTTTTTAACCCTTGCATTCCCTTTAAGAGACGCGCGAATTACATAAAAACCAAAGCAGATCTTGAACGGGTCGTCACTGAAGTGTGGACATCACTCCCTTTACATTATATTCAGAGTTTGTATATAAGTAAATGAGGGTAATAACAAAATTACCGAACTCCGAACAATCTTACAAAGGAAAAGTCAAAACTCATAAGTATATAAACAGACAAAATCAGTCAACAACCGGAAAACTGTGAAAACCGTAATGACCCTGACTTGGTACAGGCATTTCTAAAGAAATGGTGGGTTGAATCAGATTTTAAAGCGCCAAACCTCCCGATCAGGGTATCAGAGTCTTCCTAAGCGAATCAAGGCTGTAATTAAGGCAAAAGGAAACATAGCAAAATATTAAAAGTCAAATGTAAGTTTTGAGTTGTTTTTATAATAATATTTGTACTTGTGTTTGGGCTCTTGATAAAGTGAACTAAAAATCGTCCGCCATTTTGGGAACTTTTAGATGGCCAGGTGCTGTATGTTCTTTGTATTGTATTGAGTTTTATTATTTTGTGTGAAATCATACACTGATTATACTGTACAATAAGATTTACTGTACATGTTAGGAATGTGACAATTCAATTAGTTCATAAAGGATGTCGCTATTGTTATGACTTCGATCGTTAAACTCCAGAGATCTTACTAAACTAGCAGTGTCATTGTAACTGACAAATAAACAACAGTCTCTTATGATTTGTTGTTTACATTAAACATGGCTAATTACCAATACAACGCTACCTGTAATAACAAGGAGAACAAACAATGATCTTGCTGTTTAAGTATATTTTTTATATCCCTTTATTTCTGTAATATAAGATGTAATGGGGAGAAGGAAATCAAGTTTATCATCTAGCAACATGGAAGCAACTCGTAGATACCCACTAAATCAAGTCAGAAAAGCTATACGTACAAACTGTGTGGTTAGGATTAGAGGTATGGTGTTTAAAGCAACTTTCAACAATATTTCAGCTATATCGTGGCGATCAGATTTATTGGTGGAGGAAACCGGAGTACACGGAGAAAATCACCGATCTGTCGGAAGTCACTTACAAACTTTATTACATAATGTATCGAGTGCACATCGCCATGAACAAGATTCGAACTCACAACTTTAGTAGCGACAGGCACGTTTTGCATAGGTAGGTAGTTGTAGATCCATCTACCATAGCCCTAGCCCTTGCCTATTAACTTGTTGAAGGGGATCAGTATTTGAAAGAAGTAAAGTACGATAAAACCTGCAGTGGAGATGTAATCAGTACTTCTGTCGAAATGTAGTAAGACCATTAATGATTATAAATAGTGGGAGGTTATATTATCTGCCTTTGAATGACAGTTAAAACAGTCTAGATGAAACCATAATGTATCAAATATAAAAACAAGATCAATATGTGTTTTAACTAAAAGCTTTCAAGTCTGACTGATGACAGTTTTTTTTTAAAAGAAATAATTAACCTTTCTCCTTATATCATTTCCTATTTCATTATCTAGATATATTAGCTATTAATAATGTGTTTACAAAATAAGAAAAAAATAACGATTCTTTTGTGAAGGAATGAGATTTTAGGTATCTTTAGCTGATAAAATGTTGACCCCCTAAATGTCAAGTTATTTACTCTTTTCAGTTTTTTATCTAAAAGATGACGATTGTTTTTTTTAATATTAATTGTTATTAGGTGATCGAATCGGAAAATGATTAAATATTACAGATCAGTATATTGTTTTCTAAAATATTGTATTTTCTTACAGTAATGATTGGATTTTTTTGGATAAAAGTATAGAAATCAAATTATTCTAAGATTAAATACACAAATCGGCACTCCTATGGGGACAAACTGTGCCCCTCTTATACCCGATCTTTACCTTTGCTCACATGAGGCAACGTTTATGCAAAAACTAATCAAAGATTTTTTTTTATTATAGAAGCTAAAGCCTTTAATCTCACTTACAGGTATATTGATAATGCTTTGTCAATTAATAACCAACTTTGCTAAATGGATACCGTAATATACTCGAAAGAACTTAAGATGAAATAAACAACAGCTTTCTCTGCCTTATTTCTTGATATCTACAGAAATTATTCTTCATTTCAAATAAGATTTAAGAAATCACTTTTTGTGGAAAGTTTATATAATATATTTAATAAATTTAAATTACTTTCAGAATAAAAAGAAATACATAAATAAAAACCTATGAGCATTTAGTAAGAAATGATATGGGTGTAAATGAACATGATATACTATTCAACTCGACACTTACAAAAACACAAATTAAAGTAAAGGAACAGTGATTTTATTGCTGCTCTAAAATTGCAGGGTCTTTAATAATGAGCATTATTCTAAAATGAGTGTGAAATGGTCATTGACTTGCAGTTGAGGCGTACCCTTTACTTCTGTCGATATGTATTAAGACCATTAACTATTATATATAGTGAGAAGCTATATTGTTTGTCTTCAATATATTTAGACCGTGTTTACACTTGGTGAAAAAAAAGATCGATCTTTAATTGAATCGATCTAATTAGAGCCGTTTGCTTCTACACTTAAAACGAGTAAATCGATCGCGATCGAACTAAATAAAACCGATGCGCTTACACTACATCTGCACCAATAACAAATATGACCTAGATAACTATTTATGTAAAGAAATGTTGCTATTTTCATCTACACAGCATTATCTTTTTCCTCCCGACCTCTTATTTTGACGTTTTATTTGAAAATACTGTGTCTTCAGTCTTTTGATTCTGCCTCGACAATCCTCCGCTGATCTGCAAAATTCCGGAAGCCTATCTTTAATGTCTTGGCATACTCTTCTAAAAATGTATATATTTCTCTTAGGTGTCGTATCTAATTGCTGTTGGACATGGTCATCTCCCCACAGTTCTATCAACACAACTGTTTCCTCGTGAGTCTATGAATCTCCTCTGGCCGGCAATGTTTTGCTAATTATAAATATTCTTAATAATGCACGTGTATTTTTCCCGCCAAGCATGCGCATATGAAGTTTCACTTTATTCAATTCGATGGCGAATTGTGCGTTTACACTGAACGTTAGATCGATGCAAATAAGATCGTTCTTTTTAAGTCTACCTCTGGAGCTGTACTTTTTTAGATCGATATTAGATCGATTTAAGCCGCTTACACTAGACGAAGATCGATATTTTTTGCATCGATCTTCTTTATGTCGATCTATTTGTGCAAGTGAAATATTTTACAATGACAGTAAATATGTCTAGATGAAACCATACTGTCATGTATTAAATATGAAAACAAGATCAATATATGTTTTAAATGAAACCTTACAAACCTGAAAATTGACAGTGTCTCCCTCAAAGAAACAGTGAACCTTTATCCTGATATCATATATATTAATATCTAGATATAATGTCAGTTATTCATAATAAGTTTATAGAAAAATGTGAAGAAAAAAATAATAATATCGAGATGAAAGAGTGAGTGGTTTTAGCTTTAAAATTATTGACCTCTAATGATGAAGATATTTATTTTGTCAGTGTTTGTTGGTGGTCAATTTGAACTTGGAATTCGAACTCATATCCTGTGGAAAAGCTGTACATCTTAAGATATTAAAGATCAGTATATATATCACTTAAATATTGTATTTTTTCCTGCAGTAATAATTTGATTCGATCGAAAATACAGAAAAAGCTGTTTTTTGTTGGGTTCGTGTTACTCGATCTTTAGTTTTATTTATATGTTTTGTAGATCGTTGTTTGTCCTTTTGCCCTTTTTCTTTTTGCCATTGTGTGGTCTGTTCTTCTTCGATATACGGATTCTGAGTACCACTTTGGTATCTTCAAACTCTTCTGAAAAGACAGAGAAATAAATCTAAATATGAAATGTATCCATGGTGTATATATATATTTTTTTCAAATGGACGTTATATTTTCCCTTTAATCTGAAAATTGTAATGCATCTGCTTTCCATCTATTCTTTAAAAAGGAAAGCATAGTTAATTGTAGGTCAAGTGTATCTAAATTTAAAATATTTTAGCAAGGTAAACTATACTTAATTTTATATGATTGAAGCTTTTTTGAATCTACCCATAAACTTTATTCAAATAATTCACCATCTTAAGCAAAATACCGAGAACAATCGCCGTAGTTCTAATTAAAACTTTCCGTTAATGTCATATTATCAACAAGTATGCGAACATCAGAAGTAAATTGTCAAATGCATGAATTTATGATACCAAACAGATGGAAAGATATAAGAACTACGTCATTTACTACCGAAATCACCATCTGTACAATGTCATCTAACTGAATCGATGAAGTAGAATGGTTGTCAATATCTAGGGTAGTAAATTACTAGAGCATTTCGCTTATTGCATAGCTTCTGCTGCATTGATACTAGTTTTCCCACTCAAAATCACGAAATTGTTGACAGATAATTCCAAGTAGTACATTAAAGTCATTTTCGAAACATTTCACTTTATTGGATGTGAAATTTGTTGGCTAGAATCAACTTAAATCATGCATTTGATTTTTACTTAAGAAAAGTTAGAAGATACCAAAGGGGTAATCAAAGACGTACATCAAAGAAGGGCAGACAATACAAAAGCCAAAAGAAAAAGGAGAAAGGGACAAACAACGATCTACTTAACATTACAACTGTTCCCACAATTTGTATTTTGTGTTTTCTCACTTATTTGACATTTTCCTTATTTATTACAGAATTTTGGAGACGTTTCTCCCAGTACACTATCACCCGAAGTTTCACCATGTAATTCATGTGACGAAGGAGACAACGCCAGGTAACATTTAATATTGCTACAACATCGATGATGCTTGGACACAAAAGAGAAAAAAAATATGATTATTTGTTAATTTCCAGTTAGTTGCAAGAAAAAAAAATGTAGATATCAAATTTAGTGAGCATGACGCACTTATGGAATAACCTTCATCAGGTACGCTCAAAATAACCTTCATCAGGTACGCTCAGAATAACTTTCATCAGGTACGCTCAAAATAACCTTCATCAGGTACGCTCAGAATAACCTTCATCAGGTACGCTCAGAATAACCTTCATCAGGTACGCTCAGAATAACCTTCATCAGGTACGCTCAGAATAACCTTCATCAGGTACGCTCAAAATTGAAAGATTAGGAAACCAAATAATTTAATATGTTTAAGAACAATAAAACCAAAATGTGAGCTGTCAGCTATATCGTCTTGATTAGATATAATTGTTGATGAAGAAAAATTCACTTTACAATTTGAACCTGGTAACCTTTGTCACTTTATGCACAAGTCACGTATACGTTACTATGATATTCGAGTAATACATCACTGCATTCAAATAATATGTAATATGGCCAAAACAACACTCCTCCCCAAGTTCCTCCAACTAAACTAATGTATAAAACCACAACCCCAAACTATGACATATAATCAACTTCCAGAAAGAAAACAAGTTCAAGATACAATACAACAGGTATTGTGCAATAACTGTACTCTTTCTCGTGCGATGATATATACTATCATTCCATGTCTCAGAGAGGTCAATATTCAGTGAAGTACTGTGGAAGTACTGATATTCGTGCACACCAATGTTCGTTGCTTACACAAAATCTGTCGACCTCTTCGTTCTTGAGTTTGTGGTTTCAACCACTGCATGTAACAAATGCATGGGGAAGTTCAATTTCGTTGAATTTTAATTTTCGTGGTTTTAGTAAACCACGAAATCTACGAATATTAATACCTTGGACACATGATCTTGATTCCGAACCAAACAGTCTTTCCACTTAGACCTGAATGCTACGTGTTTAGTGAAGAAGCAGCACATACCAATTGTATAGTCATTTGTTTGACCCTACCGAATTATTATTGTAAACTACAATTTCGATCATGTCAGAATCAAACGTTAAATCATTTTTTTCTCGATCAGATGTACGTAGGTCACGGAGTTATGCTCGTAATATAAATAATCCCTTGCGTGTAATATAATATTTGTTTCATGATAGACGTGGAATAACCCAATGCATTTTATGATTCTGAAAAGAAATTTAATGCAACTGTCAGATGATTCTTTAAAGTAAACGGAATTTGATATATGCATATAACCGTCCGTATCAAGTTACAACCATAGGACAATCATGAATCTGTCCCACTTGATCTGACAAGGATACTGAATGTAATAAATTGTTTATATACATTTAGAAATTTAACATATCAGTGTTAGAGTTATATAATATAGCTGACAAATTTTTGTTGTAACTTTGTTCTTCCCTCAATGGGATTCGAACCTACACCATTGGTACACAGCACCACATATTTGCCAAAATAAAGCGAACTATTTAGCTTTCTGGGCCAAATCCAGTATATTTAAAAATATAGCATCAATACCAAAGGTGATACCTTGTCACGTAGGGTAAAACTAACGACTGACATTTTAGTTGTGCTAAAGTGTGTCCTGATGGTATATACATGTGATTTTTTTCAATCTATTTTACAGCAATCTACTTTAAAATTTGTAATTATTCATTGCAAAGGATGATTTTTCATATCATACAATCACAGAAATATCATTACTGCTGTCTCAAACCAACGTACAATGTATCCACATCCCCACTGAATCCTGAAAGGATACTGGGTTGTATTAAAGATTTTATATTTCTAATTTAGTGCACACCACGCGTATCCAGAATAACCTTAATCAGGTCCGCTGAACGTGATACGATTGGAAAGTCTAATAATTACAAAATATCTTTCGGAGCAATAAAACCAAAAGGCATAACATCTGATTATGTCATCCATACCCGAGGGGGGATAATACTAGTTTTAATAATAATCACAATTTTAAGGAACCGGAAATTTCAATACTGAAATTCTAGAATTCTTAAAAATTAAGATATAAAGTTATAGTTATTGAAGGGCTAAACAGGGTATACAATAACATTCTCCGCTTCGGATCTATGTATCCGTAAACTGACACATCGAGGATATGCAAATTCGGAGCCGGTAATTTGATATCATATGCTATCTCTAGCACCTGTATAATTTATAATGTACCTAGATGACATTTAATCCAATTATATTATTTCTTTTTCTTTCTTAAGGAACTTTGAGAGGCATCCCCCCGACCACTCGATGTTGCAAATTGTAGATGTTCCACTTAATGACCATCAACTCATTCATTTTGGGTTGATATTCCTGATAGGGTTCTATTGATGTAATGTTATATTGATAGATTGTAGTTTTTATTTGTCCCTTTTGGTTCTTTCATTGTATTCATAATTTGATGGAGGCGGGCTATTAGGACAATATTGTCTTTTATGATCTGCGATCTTGATCTTCTTGCCGTGATTTATAAAACAAAACACACATAACGTATTGAATACAGAAAAACCCAACACCACAGGGTATAGATGAACATGTCATTATCTGTAAAAGCCTTTATGTAATAACTCTCAGAACAATCAACGTATTCTCATAATATACAATATCTTCCACTCCTACACAGTTCGCAATGATTTATACTATTAATAAATCTTCATGTAAACAATTATATGCATAATTGCGAAAGCATGCTTTAGTGGTCATATAATGTGAAAATAATAATCATTAATTAGTCATGTTTGAAAACCCATGGCAATGCTCTACGTTAAAGCCGCATCGGTGGTATAATGGTTAACGTGCTCGCCTCGAGTGCGGTAGAGTATGGGTTCGAGCCTCGATCGGGTCAAACCGAAGACTGTCATATTGGTATTGGTTGCTTCTCCGCTAAGTACGCAGCATTAAGGAGAAAGAGCAAAGACTGATTGGCTCGGAATCAGGATAATGTGTCTGAGTGGCGGGACACGTCTCTCCGCGGACTGTTGTTTCAGTGAACTAGCACTATAGAATATCCAACTAAGCGTGTTGTTCTAGTACAAAGCGGACCTCATCATCATCTCCTTGAAAATTAACTTGTTCTCGCCATGAGTTGACGTTAAGCAACAATCACCCACTCCCTCACTGCAAATCAACACAAAATAACCATGCGTGTCCTCCCTTGTTAAGTAATAAACACATCAAAACATGACAGTTCAGTTATCTACATCCTTTGAATTAAAAGTTCACAAATTTTAGTTTAGACGCAGAAACATCTCGTGTGGTACGTATTTAAATATTATTGTTTTTATCTTCATCATGGGTAAATCGATAATATCTCCTGTATTACAATATGATCATCAATCAGTTTGACTTTTGTCTCCATCTAAGTAATGCCATTTCACAACTTAATGTGTTACAGCAATCTTGCAGAGCGCCTTAGGAGGAGACGGAGTTCTGTTGAAATGAACATGTCTGTTTATCCTGGAGACTTGCTTATCCAAGACCCACACAAGAAATTATTGAAAAGAAACACTATATCGGACTTTTATCCTAACAAAAATGGATCGACGCTAACAGAAGGTATGTTATTATTAATTTAATTACTTTTAGTCTGTTCAATAGGATAATTCATAGTTGATAAATTCTTTGTTGCTTTCTCTGGAGGAGTGACGTTTTTGTGCTTCACACCAACTCAAAAGTTGTAATGTTAAGGATTAGGTTTTTCGGAAGCCTCGTTGTTCTTTTTCGATTTACGGATTCTGATTACCCGTTTGGTATCTTCAGACTCTTCTTACGAATCAATTAATTATTTTCGGGTTTAGTTACATATTGTATGACAATTTTAAACCGATTGTTGACGCTTACTCGGTGAACTATTACAATACTTCAGTTACCGTATATTTCATTATGGAAAATCATCATATAGTAACAAATTAGTAGATGTCGTGTGCGCGATTGTATGATAGTTGATTTTCATCCACATAAACAGTCAGCGCCTATCACATCAACATTTCGCTGGTGACAAGGTGTACTCGATACAACTTTATGTCATACAGTATGTCAGTAAAATGTGGCAGGTCGACGGTTTCGTTTTGGTACTTCTGTTGTGTACAAATAAAACTGACAGCAACGGTAATACGCATAAACGAACTAGCTGAGGTTAACTATTACGCAATATCTGTGTCACAAATGACCACGGATATGTTCCGCTTGTCGTAAGCTTTTCCCGGTCCTTTCCTCATTCACGACTTATGTCCGGGTTTGGAACCGGAGTAAAACGACTGGTGCCACTAGTGGAAATGTAACTGCCCAATCTTCCGGAGCACCTGCGTTCACACCCGGTTATTAGTGGGATTCGTGTTGCTCGATCTTTAGTTTTTTGTGTGGTGTTTTGTAGATCGTTGTTCGTCCTTTTTCTTTTGGTTATTGTGTTGTCTGTCTTTCGTCAGGTTACGGATTTTGATTTGGTATCTTCAAATGCTTCTCAGATATTACACATTTCAACTGGCGGATTGCATATGTACATTACAATATAACTAATATTCACCATTTTCACATTGGTCATGCAAACCCCTGTAACTATCAAATGTAAACATTGTTGACTGACAGTAGCCAATTTGGTGAGAAAAGATTATGGTTATAGGTGTTTAAAGAACCTCAATAACATTTCAATTATATTATGGTGATTAGCTTCATTGAAGCACGAAACCGTTGAAAATAACCTATACCTGCCGTAATACCTCTAGAACATTCAGTGATTCAATGCGCAATGCTCAATCGGACAACCAAAATCATCCAAGATTACCTTGGAGAAATTGCAGTATTAAATATATCTTATAAATCATGTCAGATGCCAAATATTGACTACTTGGTGGATGATACCCTCCCTTTTGGTGCTAATAGTCGACCAACGTAGGTGTCGACAGTAATACAAACATAATTACAGTGTATCTAATACGACGCATTTCTGGAATTACCTTCAACATGTACGCTCAAGGTTTAAAAATCTAAATAATTTAGCGTTTGTTATGTATCACCGGGCTTCTGGATACCTTTTAGTATGTTTGTGTTGTGGTTTTTAACGTCACAATAGTTCAGTTCTATCGTGACAATCAGTTTATTGGTGGGGGGAACCGGAGAAAACCATGGACCTGCCGCAAATCACTGGCACCTTTTCCTATGACGCTGCAAAAACGACTGATATAACATTTGAATGCAAAAAAATGGAAATTATTGAGAATTCTACAAACATTATACTGGTATTTGTAGAAATCTTATTAATTAATTTGCTACATGGTGGTGAAATCTGTTAATTGATTATTTATTGATTAACGCCATATGTTCAATATTTCTGCTTTATTAATAACAAGAACAAGTGTACAGACAATCAATCTGCTAGGTAAAAACTCGCCACTGAATTTGGTCTACGTGACATAAAAACAGGACATAGTGAATAGGGTCAGTAATTAGTGCTTTGCCTACGAATATTTCATATGAATGATTTGTGTATCTGGTTCGTCTGTCATAATAAACGCATGTCGCTCTTGTACACCATTGTGGTAGACGTGGTCCTTTTTCTATATCACAGGTTTCCTTCTTGGAGTTGTTGATATCTGCAATATAATTTCAAAAGAAGGGTTCGTCATCTTTTGAAAATCCCAAGCTTAATATTGTCTTACTGAGAAAGCGACAAGATTGGTAATCCCGAATGCGAACAACCTGCTTGAATGTAATAAAATCGTAGAAATTTAATTTAGTGCATACGAAACTTCCTGGTATAACCTTTACCAGGTAAGATCATAGTCAAAAGATTGTAAATCCAAATAATGTAAAACTCTGTAGAAGGAAGGAATCAACAGGATAAACCAAACCGGCTAACATTCCCTATGTCCGAAGGAGATTGACCTTAGTCTTAATAGATGCTATTATTTAAGAACAACAAATTCCAAGCATGGATATATCTAATAAACGATGTCATGTCAGTGCTGAAACACTGATTACTGGGCAGATGATACGCTCAAACATTTTATTTTCCTAGTTTCTGTTTTATAAATAAACAGGTAAATAAGTCCATGACTTGCTATTGTGGTAGAACCCTCAGTCCCTCTTTTTCCAAACATAACAACTACATATTAATTTTATAAACTAATTGCAGATTCAAAGAAAAGACAGTCATTTTCATTGCTGAAATTAGTAAGTTTATTTACAAATAAGTTTTGTTGCTATGACAATACTGTCGATATTGTGACGATCGCCTATTGCTTTTGCTTTCAATAACTATATGTATTGACGAAACACTCAAATTATATTTAATTAAATTGTACTTGCAATAATAGGGTTAATATGTAAGACATCCATTATTATGTCTGAAAAATGTCGTCATGATACCGTATATTACTTTGCAATAATGCAAAGCAAAAACAAACGAACAAACAAACAAAAACAGTTTTCTTGGATAGACAGAACGCATCACTTTTGAACTCGTTGTTTTTCATAACTTCTCTTGTTACATATGATTTTAGTGGTGCATTCATTTTCGTGTATTGATGGCAATAAAAGGAAACAACGAAACTGATATTTTAGAAATAAAAATGAACAGTATTACAAATGTCAACAGTTTTACAGTGGAATATGGCCATTGTATAATATGTATGATCATGCACCGAATTAATTACTTTGTTATATACAGTACCCATACAGTGAACTGGTATACAACTAGCACAAACCTTACAAAAAAACCAAATAAGACTGTTTTACTTGTCTTTAAATTATAGGGATGGAAAGTTTTGACAGATCTATTTCCTATATCATGCATTTAATAATTAATCATAGCCTCATTGTGTCGTACTCACATCTATATAAATGAAATTTGTTTCCAAAATCATACATAAAGATGAAATAGAAAATGCCTAGTTCCAACCCTCCACACAGATATCTAACTGTTCTAATGGTGATATTGATATAGGTCATGGCCACTTAACTGATATTGCCGGATACGTTTGAGATGAGAAACTTGATAGACTGTATAGCACAACGTAAGCGGGAGCGACCCATCTTATACTTATTGCATTTACTGATCATTACAAAACGCATTATAATCTTACTAAACTAATTTACATTCCATATAGATGAAAACGAAGAGCAAGGAATCATTACCACGACTTGAAGACATTCTCAGTCAAATCACACCATCAGAGTTCAAAGACAATCATTTATCTGCTTACAAGGTAAGATATTTATCAGGCAGACTACTCACGTTCAATGACAACCATCTATCACGTATCAACTTCTTTTACAAGTCAACTATTCAGGTTTTCAGAGACAACCATTTATCACTCATACGATATGAGTTGATCTCAATGCATCTGCATATAAACTACAATTATGTAAATCACTATATTCGAGTTCAAAGACATCCATGTATCACCTTTCCCGATATAAATGGTTTCCTTCAGACTATCCGCTTGTAAGGACATCGATATTTTCACATACTAATGACCTTGTTGTACTCGTCACATATTACGCTATTTCATAACCTTGTATTTGCATCTAATGTTACCAAGGTTTAACGGCAAATCATGAATTGTAGGTGATGAAAAAGCAAACTATTAATACAAACATGTTTTTATCTACATTAAATAGCATTTAAAATATATGTAGATGAAATAATGCTTAGTTGAAATTAAAGAACAATCTATCGATCAATCAGATATCGTGTTTGTATAATTTGTTATTTAAATACATTTTTTTGCTGAAAAAATATAAATATTTTTGTCCTTTTGCTTTAGGCTATTGTGTTGTCTGTCCTTCGATTTATGACTTCTGATTACCCCTTTGGGTGCTTGAAACTTTTCTTATAAAAACAATGACACAAACACATTTCTTTCATTCCTGAAATAAGAAATTAAAAAAAGAACCCCACATCAACATTAATGTCAGTCATTTTATAATTATACTGTATTATATAATAATACCACTCAAAAGTATGATTCTGTGATTTATATCAGCTTATAATCTCCTTATAGACATTGCATTGGTCAGATTTAGTGGCAAGTTCTGATAAACAACCAGATGAAATTAAAATACCAGACACAGAACGGAAACGACGTGAGGCGGTTTGGGAATTATTTAAAAGTGAATGCGTTTTCTTGATAGATCATTTGATGGTTCTGAAGCACGTAAGTGTTTATTGTCATGAGATAAGTCATAATGGTATTAGTTTTCCGATGCTTGTATGATTGGAATGGTCTATTATTACGATATTAGAGAAATATTTTATTTAATATTTACTTGGAACATTCTGTTATATCTTTGATGTCTTTAGATTTTCTCATTATAGCAATAAATATAATCTACTTTTCCAGTAATTTATTAGTAAATAACGTTTTTTTCCCCCATTTTTATCAATGTCGAAACTTTTCTAATAATTTATTAGTAAATAATGGTTTTTCCTTTTTTAACTATGTCGATGAAACTATGATAATTGAACTGTGGTCGTACTTTTGATAGTATTTCACAAATGGTACAAAGTAAAACCCAGCATGAAACCAAATGTTATATATGAATGTAAAGGTTATATTTCTCGCAAATTTCAAATTAGAATACAATATTTATCATGGCAAGAGCATCACCATTTCAACACCATATTTAAATTATATAGCACACATTTATAATTGTATTTTAGTGTTTTCTAGAACCCCTGAAAAAAGTACAAGTTGAAGGACATCTTATGTTTACTGAACCTCACGATATATTTGGAAATTTAGATGAACTTTGCTATGTAAGTTAATAATTTAGAAACACGTAGTGCAACTTGAAAATCATTTACAAGTATTAGATGGTCAACTAGATTACTTATCAATTTAAGAAGAAGAAAAAAGATTACTTATCAACACCATTAGGGTCATACGCTATTTTGTAGATTGTGTTGCAGTAGTAACAGTCCGGCGTATAGTGATGAATATTTCAATCATTGTTTAAAGCAAGAACACATATTGTATCAACAGTTCTGTATTAAAATTATGTCTGCTTTGGTTTTGTGTTCGACATTAATCTTTTGTGTGTGTGGTTATTTTGAAGTTTCCAAATTGTTTTGCTTTTGCTGCTCTTCTCGTTAATAACATTTTTTCTTATAATCCAAGCTAGGGAACGTGGTCAGGTGCATTTTAACTGTCCCAAGCTCAGCTTATATTGTACCAGCCTCAAACTCGATTTACGTTTTAATTGCCTCAAATCGAAGTCAATCTACACTTTATCTGCCCCAAATTCACCTTAAAATTTACATGTCCCAAACTCCGCTTGAATGTTACCTGTCTCGAAACCAACTTACATTTCACCGGTCATAAGAAGAGTTTGACAATTCCATTAGCGTAATCTGAATCCGTATATTCGTTTCATTAGTATCCAATGCATCATGTCATTGGCAATACAAAGTATTAAAACAAGCACGACAATCTATTTTTAAGTGTGTTGGTTTTTTAAAAGATGTTGTGAACCATAGTTCAGTGTCTACTCAGCATAACTAACTTTGTCTTACAATTCACAAATTCACAGAGGACAGTCCATAAGTTGTGATAACTGTTTGTCCAATCCTATTGCTGTTTTATTTACAATAAAAATAATATTGAACTACAACTAATTAACATGTTAGGACTAGTCAACTTGTAAATAAAGGTAATAACAAAATTACCGAACTCCGAACAATCTTATAAAGGGAAAGTCAAAACTCATAATTATATAAACAGACAAAATCAGTCAACAACCGGAAAACTGTGAAAACCGTAATGACCCTGACTTGGTACAGGCATTTCTAAAGAAATGGTGGGTTGAATCAGATTTTAAGGCGCCAAACCTCCCGCTCTCATTACGGTTCAAAGGTTCCGGCTGTCACTGTAACAGTATTTAAATACAGGAACAAAATAGGTAAAATAGTTGTCAAAGCAGTACCATATTCGGTGACGTAAATGTCAAAAATATTTTTACGTCACACATTGACAAAAAAATTCTTGACATTTTGGACTTCTTTATCTTTATACATTTTCACTATATGAAAATGCATCGCTTATAATTATTTCTGCAGAGACGGAATATATTTCGACAAGATATTGGTATCGGAATATAAACTTTTTAAGAGATCGAATAAGGCGAATCTTTTTATAGCCCTGGTCCAGTAGCCTGTTTCTCAGATGAAGATGACGTTTCAGGAAATCAGAATAATTGCTACTGGCCCTTGCATAGCGAATCAATTGCGAGATGTAAACACCATATGCAGGAGAAGCTGGTATATTGCTGCACATGTTTGGAAAATTTATGATTTTAAAATTGAAGTCGTCCCGCTTATCATAAATTTTAGTACTGAGTTGACCACTGTCGTCAAATTCGAGGTATAAGTCCAAAAATGATGCGGACGAAGCTGTATCGGTGGTCTCTTTAACTTCCAGCTCTGGAGGATATATCAATGGAAGAAATTCTGCAAATCTAGAATTATTGATAGATAAAACGTCATCAATATACCTGTATGTGAAATTAAAGGGATGATTCAAAGTCGAATTAAAATATTTCGCGTTCCTTCTATTCCCCATTGTCCCCATAGTACATTAAATGTATAGTAAGTATTGGTATACTTGGTCTGTCTATTTCCTCGAGGGAAGTTTGCTTTCTTTACATTATATCATAAGTTTGATTCACAATTCTACACGGCAAAGACAAAATCATAATTATAGATTAAATGGTGTATAACAAACGCCCACTAACTGCCCATTAAGTATTAGATCACACATCAATACACATTATTTCTTGTTGTGAAATTAGATTTTTAGGTTCAATGTGTGTTTTCCAACCTACAATATTGCGCTAGGTATGCTGTTGATATGTAATGCTGAAATTCTGCTCAGCTTATCTTAAAAACAACCGATCAATATATCTATTATAAAGATAAAAGGAAAACGTAACCCATGAAATGGATGGGACCTAATGCAAACTATCTTCAATTAGACAAGATGTCATATATATACTGATGATCCAATACTAAAGTTGTCAGATGGTAAACTTCACTGTTTTTACTTGATAATTCAGGGCAATACAATACCAAGCTATTATTAATATTTAATGACATATTTTTTTTTAGTATAGTCTGTACTACCATTTGTACACTAAATATAACATATAGACACCAGTATGATGTGAATTAAATATATATTTGTCTCTGATTAATAGGTTAGTTATACTTTTTGTAAAGATTTCATCTCGGCTCTTGTGAAAGATATGAGTTCAACAGATTTTGGAAGTACAAATGTATTAATTCGGGCATTTGAAAGGGTAAGATAGTATAACATACAATAGTTATAATTCGTAGGACAGTTTACAATCTAGTTAAAGTAAAATCGTTACTGTGATTTCATTAACATTCGTGGATATCAGTTTTCGTAACCGCATCAGTGACGCAATCGTTAGCGTGCTCACCTCGAATGTGGTTGGTCGTGGGTTCCAGCCCACGGTCGGATCAAACCAAAGAATATAAAATTGGTATTTGTTGCTTCTCCGCTAAGCACACAGCATTAAGGAGTAAGAACAAAGACATGTTGGCTCGGAATCAAGATAATGTGTCAGAGTGGAGTGACATGTCTACTCGCGCACTGTTGTTTCAGTGAGCTAACACTATGAAAATCCAACTCAGCGTGTTGGTCTAGAAAAAAGCGGACCTCATCATCATTTCATTGAAAATTAACTAGTTCTCGCCATGAAATAGCTGAAAACATTGCTGATTTGGTGTTAAGCGACAATCACTCACTCACGTGGTTTGAGGCCAAAATACATTGTCGTGGATGCGTAAATTCGTGGATCCCCTGTTATAGTCAATGGATACGAATATGATTACAAATATTCGTTGAATGCTTAATTTTGGATGCCACGAATACTAATGAATTCACAGTATATCGTTTTTAAAGTTTGTATTCCGTGACGCCAGTAGCAATAACAAACCGTAACACAAGTCAGTTCAGAGGTCACATTTCAAACGAGTAACCAATAACCGTACTACGACATATTTAAGTGTTGAACGGCATGGGTTTTTCTTTTTACAAAGGAGTAGGGAACTTCCAAAGGTAAATGAAACGTTACGTGATGTGGTCCTATTTTGTAAATGTTGGTGGACTACTGGATAAAAACTAATAAAGTCCAATAAACATCTGTTTTTCAGTACAGTGATAGTTCTTAATAATATAATGAGCAACACAATGGACAACCATTCTCTATCAGGTGAACCAGAACAAAAATAGGAAACTTAGTACAAAGCATAATGCAGACGTGTTTGCGTGATTTCAGGAATGCACAGTTGCACACAGTATGCGAGTTTGATAAAAAAAACTAATTGTCTATTAATATCTTTTATTATGCAAAACAAACATAAGAAAAATATAAAGCGACTTGGAGTACGATTAAGGGGTGGGGTCGGGGTAACATATTTTACCTTATGTCTCCTAACTAATGCAGGAAAAATATGCCACACAACTAAATATAAAATTCAACACAAATATACTTCAAATGTTTCATCAATATAGGATGTTTCCTAAATTCTCTTAAATGATTCTTAGACCTGCGGATATGGTGTTTAACGCCACTTTCCACAATATTTCAGTTATATCGTGGCGGTTAGTTTTACTACTGGAGTAATCCGGAGTACCATGAGAAAACCGCCGACCTGCCGCAAGTCACTGGCAAACTTTATCACATAAAGTAGCATAGAGTACACCTCGCCTGTGCGGGATTCGAACTCACAACGTTAGTGGTGATAGGCACTGCTTGTATAGGTAGAGATAGTTGTTAATCCAACTACCATACCATCACGACCACGACGGCTGAATGAGGACGGACATTTTCATACGACGAAGGCATACATTTAAATATGATAATGATCACCTGCTTATCTGAAAATTAATAATGATTCTAAATAAAGTAAGGATGGCATTGCAAATGACCATGAACTTGATGTGAGAATTTTTTTTTTATATTTTTGACAATGTTTCTATTTTTAGTTCACAACACATTCCAGAGACGGTGGTGTCTATCATACGTATTGTTTAAATTACGTTAATGCATTGGGGTATCTCGACCAATTGCGCCGCCATGATGATTTTGCAGAATTTGAAAAGGTAATAACACGTAGATAGCAAATTTATTGCACACGACACGTTTCTATAATAACATTCATTAGGTATGCTCAAATGCGTAAGATTGGAAAGTCAAATAATTTAAAGTTTTGGGAGCGATAAAACCAAGGGGCTTAAAGAGGATAACCAAAACCGGCTAAGGTCACCTAAAATAATGTTCAAAATTCTATATATACTGAAGACAAGAATGAAAGGTCATACATCATGAAGCATAGTATATAATAACAGTACAAGCGAGTCAAATTAAATTAAATGATATTCAGTGGTACGAAATAAAACATATCAATGACGGACACTAGTATTGGGAAGACGAACATCTTGTGAAAAGGGAGACAACAATTATTAAATGGATAACAATAAAAACGTAGATATCAAGTTTAGTGCCTTTCTGGAATAATCTTCATCGGGTATGCTCAAAATAGAAAGATTGGAAAGCAAAATAATTCAGAAAGTTTGGGAGCAATAAAGAGGCCTAAACCAGATATCAAAAATTGGCTAAGGTCACCTATGTCTGAGGTAGGAGAACCTTAGTTTTGATAAAAATTACATTAAATGTCACAAATAAATAAATCTAATAAACCATGTCAGTGCCAAAAACACTAAGTGATACTTGGTTTACCACACTGTGTATTGTTCCCATGTTAATTATGTTTTATAATTGATTTTTTTCCAGTGGTGTACATCAGACCCAAGATGTAACCGTTTACAGCTAAATGACTTGTTGGTAGCACCAATGCAGCATTGTACAAAATTTCCACTGTTGTTATCAAATATACGGAAATATACTCGCAACTTAACAGAGCAGGAATTATTATCAGAACTGATAGATAAAGTCGAATTTTCATTAAGTAAGTTATCACATATAGAGTTAAAGTTATTTTTCAATGCCAGCAGTATACGTGACATCAAGTTACATATATGTTTGTATCACCCGTCCCATTTATGTACCCCATTAAGACATAAAGCATTCAACCAAGTCTAAAAAAAATATATCAACAATGCATTATCAGAACCCCCCCTTACCTTATGCAAATTAAAACTGAAATTCTATAGCTTAAGGATGAAAAACTAACAAGGAAATAAATTACGTCACTGAACCACAAATATAGCATTAAATCTATAACCATGGGAATAAAAAGTTAATCCGCAGCTAAGCTGAAACTATGACATGGAATATCATAGATATTTAATAAATTTTACATTACATCGTTAAAGAAATTCAATATTCCTGTAATTTAAGCTAGAAAATAGTTTATTTAAAGACGGAAATGAAACAAAATAATTAAAAGACAGTACATGTTCTTCTTGAATGGAAAGGAATATGTGCAGTTTATTTGATCGTTTGTTGATATTCGGATTGCCTTTGGGAATCCAGTTATCAAGAGGGGAAAGTTGGAATCCGATTAACCGGTTTTACCCCGCCATAGTGTTGTGCCTGTCCACAGATGTATTTCCAACGTCACATGTATAGTCTTTGTTATGTTCAATGAGCTGATGTGAGTGGTGATTGTTATTCTTGTTGATATTTGTGGAATTTCTTACCATCACTGCTTAAACTTTCTTTTCATAATATTCACAAAATCAGATATTGTCTTGCAGAAAAAATGGAAGATAAGATGAAATGGGTTAACAATTATGAACGTCTTCAGGAAATTCAGAGTCAGTTAGTATGGCCTTCCGTTACAGATATGGATGCGCGAGCATTTGTCCCGGATGTAAGTTTGTTTTCGCAAAAGATATTGTGAAATAATTAAAAAGTGTAATGATAAATTCATAGAATAATATGAATAACCTAAATTACCATATTGATTGTGAGCTGTTTTTGGTGTGTGTGTGTACATGTCTTCTAGCGTATCATTTTATCTATATTAGATATGACGAAAAGCTTATTTTCACAATTAAGAAATACACTGGAAACTCTACCAGGGATAACTCGTTGTGGGTTTGAATTTAACTGCAACAATGTCGTAACAATATCACCCAAATAATGGGTTTGGCTTAGGTTTATGGTGTTTAACGTCTCTTTCAACAATATATCAGTTATACCGTGGCGGTCAGTTTTATTGGTCGAGAATAGAGACCTGCCGCAAGTCACTGACACACTTTATCACACCTCGCCTGAGCGGAATTCGAACTGGCAAAATATTGGTATCTCTGTAATAAATTAATAATTATTGGAACATTCTTAAATCCAAGTTAAGCAAAACGTAGCTTATTCAGGAAAGAAAAAGAAAACAGATGTTGCATAATTACTGCAAACTTGTGGAACTATTAAGTCCCCATATGTCTGTAGTAAACACGTAGATGTCTCATTTAGTGCGTTTAGATGCGTTTATCGAACACCCTTCATCGGGTACAGTCAAGGTCAAATATTTGAAAGTCAAATACTTTAAAGGTCACATAAACTGGATAGTCAAATTCGACCTAGGTAACCTATATCTGAGGAAGGAGAAACTATGTTAAATAATAATTACATTATTTAGGAACTGTAACTTCAAATATTAAAAAATGGAATTATTTTCGTATTTTAGTTTTTGAAAGGAAGGTTGTTAAGGCAGCCCTGTGAGAGACTTATTGGTAGTCCAGGACGGCAGCTACTTTATGAAGGGTTCTTAACTCTTGTTGGTAAGTTGATAACTACATATATAAATATTTGTAAAAAGATTAGTTAGATTGCAAAATTCTTTCTGATGCATTTAGGTAATTCCAATATAAGTAAGAACATGGTTGAAAGGACTTTTTCTTTTGTCATCGTAATATTATTACAATGAACCATCAAAAGGAACAAATATGTTTGCTTACAAAATAGATGTGCACATTTTGGATCTTGTAGGATCTTTTGAGCATTATCTACTACACATTCCAAGGAAATGCGTTTTATGTCAATGATATCATGTTGTATTGTAAGTAAAATGTTTTTGTGTAAGACGTGCATAATGGTATAACTTTATGATTATGTGTGCTACCCTAAGCTTTGTCAATAATTTGTTATATCAATTACATCACTAACCTTCCGTATGTCACTTCCAAACGTTATCACAAAAGATTGTATCGTGTGCACCCTTTCCACATGCAGGAGTTAAACTTACGCGCTTTATTGGAGTAAAACACCGATTCCATTGATAGACTAAGTTAGCAAACGATCGTTCATTCTAGATTGTTGCTTAGCGCAAAATAAGCAAATTTTCAGCGATATCATGGAACGAATAAGTTACATAGCAATCAGATGATGGTGATATCCGCTTTGTACTAGACCAACTTGCTTTGTTGGATTGTTATTATATACCAGGCCGCGGATAGATATGTATCTAATCCTGATTTCGAGCCAACCAGTATTTGCTCTTACCCCTTAGTGCTACATGCTTAGAGGAGAGCAGCAAGTGCCAATAGTCTTGGGTCTGATACGAGGCTCGAACAAACGATAAACCACAGTCGGGGAGAGCACACTAACCATTACTTCACCGATAAGATTAAAAAACAATGCAAACATTCATGACACAATACAACAACCAGCCAAGTAATGTTACTGAATGTTGGTACTAAATTGTCGCGTACCATAGTACTAGAAAAATTAAATAGAGAGGGAAGACAATAGTTGATGTCGCCATTCCCACCCTATAGACCTGTCCTATCTATTTACTTTCACGTTGAAATATAAAACAAGTCAGAACTCCAACGCTAAGATATTTGTTAAATATGGTAAGTCATTCATTTAGTTTATACCTTTCTTATTTCAGAAACTGCCAAATCAAATGAAGTGTACGTGTTTCTTTTTGATGACATCTTATTAATAACAAAACCTAAAAAAATACAGCGAAAGGTAATGTTACCTACTGTTATCAATCCTAATATTAGAAATATTGTATTCTTAATTTATCTTACAAATGTCCATGGATATGTTCTGTTTGTCGTAATGACAATTTTCTCATTCATGTCTTTTCACCTCGTTTGTAACAAGAGTAACACATCGGAGAATACGAGTTCACCATCGGGTTTTAGTGGCGTTCCTGTTGATCAATCTTGTCTTCTGTTAATGTTTTGTAGATCGTTGTTTGTCCCTTTTTCGCTTGCCCATTGTATTGTATGTTCTTCGTCGATTTGCGGCTTCTGATTACCCATTTTGTATCTTCAAACATTTCTTATATCTTTATTTGCGGATATGTTTATAAAAGAGAGTCCTAGTTCCATGAAGTGTGAACATATCGTAGTATGCGATGCAGTGAAAAGTACAATTTTATATACCCTGTATATGTTCCATACTAACAATTCCAGTTCGAGGTTAGCGTTTTGATGTTGGCGAAATACGGTGTTTTCGAATCATTTTCATTCCAGCGGAAACTCTGGTATTTTCGTACATTGATCACGTGGATTGAAGTAAATTGGTTAGTAACGCTTGACGTAATTGTAAGTAAAACGTGTACATTTCCTTGACAGAAAGAAAACCCTAAGTTAAGAAAATAAATAGTGTTCATATGACTGTTCATAGTCATTTGATGACGTAACGGTCTCTCTGTTTGTTCATACAATTTAACCAAAACTGATGTCCTGTATTAATGACAAGTGATGCTTCTTTGTTATAAATATCCCTTTAAATCAGGTACCTGCCATCTAAAGACGTCAAATTGCATATCTATGATAAACCGGAGTTTGTCAGTGACTTGTGGCAGGTCTTTAGTTTTCTACGGGTACTCCGGTTTCCTCCACCTATAAAATTGACGCCACATTATAACTAAAATATTGTTGAAAGTGTCGTTAAGTACCATAACCCTATACCCCCTTTATAAACCGAAAGTTTGTATGGCCGTTGTTTAGTTCATACGATACGCTAATCGCACCACCAATTTGAAAACTGAATAAACTCAAAAATAACGTATTGGTTGCACTTTAAATTTTAATTTCGTACAGTCTCTAGACGTTTTATAATATTGTTTCAAACCAACAACATCGATTGAATGATGCTGATCACTGTTTAGAGGTGGACAAATTATTATGCATTCCTTAGTCTAGATCGAATATTGTCATTTGTTCCTATCGTTTTGATTACGTTATGATCATACATTTTCAGATGCATTTTTATAAATAAGGGTAATAACAAAATTACCGAACTCCGAACAATCTTACAAAGGGAAAGTCAAAACTCATAAGTATATAAACAGACAAAATCAGTCAACAACCGGAAAACTGTGAAAACCGCAATGACCCTGGCTTGGTACAGGCATTTCTAAAGAAATGGTGGGTTGAATCAGATTTTAAAGCGCCAAACCTCCCCCTTTCATTACGGCTCAAAGTTTCCGGCTGTCACTATAACAGTATTTATAACAATACTTGAACAAAACAGGTAAAACAGTTGTCAAAAGCAGCACCAAACTCAGTGAAGTAAATGTCAAAAATACTTTTACGTAACACATTGATAAAAAAATATTTTGACATTTTTGTTGACACCCTATCTTTATACATTTTCACTATATGAAAATCCATCGTTTATAAATATAGATCTCTTCCGCAAGAAATAAAGTATTTCTATCACAAACAATAACTCAACAATAAACACATTTTCCATGTATGTGGCCCATGCTAAATATGCCATTACGAGGCTTCCATCATACTACTTAATGGTGTTATGTTGTGTTGTCTATAATATGAGACAGGCAACCTGTTTGAAGGACGAAGTCCTAATAAAATTTCAATAATACGATGATCCGTACACGTTAGCCTCACCGGACGCAATTACGAACAATTTCGATGATATTGACCGTGGCATTTGATAAATAAATTTGACCAAATTGATGAAGCTGATTGCATGTTCATATTTCAGATTAAACACCAATATTCCTTTTGAATCATAGCCCATATATTATTCAATGCATTGTTACGGGTTTTATCTTAGAACAGATTTTCATGACCCCGTTCTAGTCACTCTGTGACCTAGATCCGGACACAATTTCGAACGACATCATAATAACCTTTCTAGTGTAAATTATTTAATGACAACTGTTATAATTGAAAGAGCATTCATTCATTTACGTTCATATACTATTTGTATATAATACACATGACATAAAAACCTTTCCTTTATTCATACCATAAATGTGTGCCAGTTTGCATTCGGAATTCCTTGGACTCTTCAATGAATAAGGTACATCACGGATTTTGACATTTTGGGATAGATCAAGGTAAGGAAAATGTATTATATTGACTGTTTTTGTTTTAATTTCAATGTGTTCTACATATGCATAGAACCAGGAGATCATATACTTTCCAATTACAGGCATAAGATAACAAAATATGCGTACCTCAATGAATTTTAGCGATAGATTCCAAGTGCAATTGTCGATCGTTTTCTGTTTACAAATATGAAAACCCGTCGTCTGCATCATTCAACAACTACACATGAATAATTTTCTCCCAAAACACGAGTAATTTAGCGGGGTATCTATTTATAAAAAAACATTTTTTTTAATTCATGTTTTGAAGGAACAATTAGGGGACATACTTTTTATTTCGTTCGTAATTGCGTCCGGTGAGGCTATTATCTTTTATTTTGAATGAATTGTGTAGCCGATTTGTTATGGCGTTCATTTTACCTCGGGAGTTTCGTAGAAAGAGATTTTTTTATTAGAATTTTATTAAAAGTTTATTTCGATTTTGCATAGAGTAAATAATCAAAGAATTGGGAATTTTTCATTGAAATAGATTACTTTTGCGTTTCTAAATTATCAATTGATCTATTTTTTAAACTTCCGGTGAGCAGATTTTTGGCTATCAATATAGAAGGAAAAATCGGACAGCTTACCGTTAGAAGGACTTCGTCCTTTATAAACGGTGAAAAGGTGTTGTTTTATAATTGTTATTTTACACTATGCAGTCGACAATTGATTACAAAAAAATTATGATATAATATAGTCGATATGCATCTATCTGATCATATAGTAAGGTGTTTTGTATGCGTCATGCATGTCGAATCATAAATGTTCATTCCTCATATGGTTGTAGCTATGTTTCCGAAATGTGAATGATTAAAGATTTCTTTCTGGTTTACGCATTCATTGCGAAACAGAGCAGTCTGACATTACACACATAAATTAATTAATAAAATATAAAAATGACAGGATGGGTACAACAATTGGAACAGATACTACCTAACTTTCGGGAGCCCCTGAGTTTATCCCCGGTTTTTGCATTTGTTTTCTGTGTAGTGTTTGTAGATTAGTGCTTGTCCTTTTGTCTTTTCTTTTGGTCATTGCATTGTCTGTCCTTCTTCAATTTACTGCTTCTGATTACCCTTTTAGTATCTTCAAACTGTTCTTGTAATTCCAATCTTTCAAATAAAAACTATAGCAAAGCAAATAATATGCTGATTTATTTATAGAAACACTCACTAGATAGTAATTACATGAAATTACAAACACTTACAACATCTGAAAAGGGAACCTATATAGTAATGAAGCAGCCTATGTCCTTAGATAGACTCAGTGTTCACGACGTTAGCCATAATGAGGCTACAGGTAACTAACTAAACGAATCAACAATTACTAATTACTTTATTTAGCATTTTACTACTAACTTTTAAATATTTTTTGTGAATTTACATTTAAAACAATATCGGGAAAATTTGCCAAACCAAACCATCAAAATAAATCATGGTAATATCAATATATATATGTTTGTTAAAGTATTAGATATTTTAAAATCCAGAATATATTGACTTGTGCTCTGCTTATTTTAATAATGTGCTAGATTACAAACAAATCTATGCTCTGTTCATGTAGTTGGTGTATATCATGAATGGTAAATTCTATAATTTGATACTTCGATTGGACTTTGGAACTTGTCAGACAGTTGATTATTATTTGTTTTTCGCTATATGTCTAGTTTTGTCAGTTGATAACAAAGATGAAGTGGCTATGATTGCCTTTGATTAATCACCATCGAAAATAAATTGAATATTTCTTTTATTTTAGCAAATGGTATAAAAAATGCATTTGTCCTTGTACAAATAAGTCGTTATCAGCAGGTTACAGGAGTCTTTACATTCCAGTGCCAAAATGAATTAATCAAGGTAATTCATTCTTTAACACTGTTTATTTTCAAATGATGGATTTTGGGTACATACATAATTTCCTTGATAGAGGGTTGCTGCTAACAGGGAAGCTACTGAACCAAGGGTTCCTCTTGGCTAAGTTAAAGTGATCACTTCGAAAGTTTTACGGTGGCCACCATGACTTGGTTGACCGTTTTGGAATATCTGTTTTACAAATTTTTTTTTTTATATAAATAATCAAAAACATCTGATTGGCTTCTGACTTACATATTCGACTCAATTTCACATGGTCGATTTTTGAGTACGTTTATGGGGTTCGAATTGTCATGAATGTACTTATATAGGATTTAGTCTAAATTCACCACAGACTGCTTATATTTAAAACTAAAACTGCAAAGTAACACTCGGGCAAGGCAGGATTCAGGATAGAAAGCTGTTCGTTCTCCATATGAGGAACATTCGCAGTATATTGACAACCATATAGATGACTCTTATCTATATCAAAATACACACACATACATATTTTGAGTGAGTGGGTGAATGTTGCTTAACGCCTAATGGGCATTTTTCAGCTATATCAGGGCGAAGAACCAGTTTGTATTCAGTAAAATGATGATGATGTCCGCTTTGTACTAGACCAGCACGTTTAATTGGATCTTTATTGTTCTAGCTTACTGAAATAACAATCCACGGGTACACGTGTGGCTCCACTCGGACACGTTATCCTGATTCAGAGCCAACCAGGTTTTGCTCTTACGCCTTAAAGGTGCGTGCTCAGCAGAGAAGCATCAAATACCAATTATATTGTCTTTGGATTGACCAGACCGAGGTTCGAGTCCACGATTTACCGCACTGGAGGCGAGTACACTAACCAATTACACCACCGATGCAATGACAAATATTTTGAGAATTGGATGAACAGAAAATAAAATAATAACATATTCTATAAACATTTAACGTTCTAAGTACAATATTACAAACCTGTATATCTAATAATTGACCTGTTGCTATATTTTAGGTTAAATGGGTAGATAAGATCACAGGGGCCAGATTAAAGGTAGTTTCTGGACACACAAACCATCATACATTTTTAGATAATTTTAAACAAGCTGCGGCATCACCGCCACAATCTCCACCTGTGAGCGGCGACTTTCTAAGAAACCGTAGATTACGACGTCCACAGTCTCTGAAAACATCTCATGGAAAATCTTTATCAATGGATGCTGTTTATTTATGACAAATAAATGGCTGTTTGGTGAGGATAATGACCATTGAAACGTTCTTCAGCCTTACACGAAGATATAACATGATGCGATGTCATACCACAAAGTCGCATTGCTTAGAGCGATGATTAACGTCATTTGGTATTACAGTTCCAAATGCAGTAATTGTTGAAGTGACGAAATGTCTTTGACAGGATTTTATAGAAAATACGTTAAACAAACTACACATGTACACAGCCTTGTCCACACTTGTAAAGCCATAACACATGCTAAATAGTATGACAAGAAAATGTGAATTGATAGGACAAGAATCGAACTAATTGTAATATTGGATTACCAAGTAGGACCATAGAGTCCAAACCTACGGATGTTGGACAAAGACATTGAAGTATTCAAAACATATCTAAAACTAGACATTTTGCTTCTTCTGTGATAACCACTCTTTCTGCATCATTATAACATGTTTATCTTTAATGTTCTTGTGCCAGATTATATTGTGTGTCATATGAGATTGTGTAGCCTTTTTCAGAAATAACTTAAACTTATTGCATAAATGCCCGTGAAATACTGATATAAATTCCAAATGAAAACAAAAACGGTATTTCACCTAGTGAAAATAAATTCGTGTATTACAATGTGTGACGTCACATTACTAACGTCGAAGCAATCGAAAATATCACTGAGCGTCTGAAATGAAAACCAAGTTCCTTTTTGAAACGTTTCTTATTAGCGCAAGCAAAAGTGTAAAATTTTTGTAATAAACATTATAATTGCCCTTGCAGACCGATTATCAAAAATAACTGGTAACAAAAGAACGATGGTAATTTTCTCATGCACTAACATGCATTCGTGAATTACTGCATTGTTTGAGTACTCATGACGATATTCGAAATGCAAGAGTAGTTATACCATAGATATTTGTAAAATGATTGATTCGGTTGTGATATAGTTTTCAATATCGATACAAAATTTCCCATCTATGGTTTCTAAGTGTGCCTTTCAGCTTTCACTGACTTTTTTTTAATCTTACTTATATATAGCCATTTATGTTGCCAACGAATAAGGACGAAATAATAAAACAATTGATTCAATATTCAGCGAACAGTATTTTAGCTATATTCAGAACGAGAACAGATTCAATAATGTCTATAATTCAGTTAGAAAAGAGGGCGGAATGTACTAATATGCCACTAGAAAAATATGGCGATTTGGGTAGGGGCTACAATGCGGTTGCTCTGCTTTGAAATATACAAAAGTGGTATTCATCGTGCAAAGAGCGTGGCACTCTCCAAACATGTTACCTAGTGCGGTTCACGGTCAATCTTTCATTATTATAACCTGAAAACCCGCAACGAGAGGGATCCCCATATCCGAGGTGCAGCTCTGTTGGTTTCAGTCCTGGTAACCTTCACCAGTACAAAGACAAATAAAATAATTTTAGTGGTACAATGGCCAATGCAATGTCGTAAACTATTTTTGCCCGAGGAACAAAATAAAGAACAGGCTCATAAATTTAATTATTAAAAGGTATTCTTTTGGTAGAATTGATGACGTGCTATTTGCATCATTTAATTTAGTATGTTGTTGTCCTAAAATGAAAAGGAATGATATACTCTTTTTGTGGCTTAGAGTTATTTTCCCCCAAAAAACCAGTTACTTCCCTTTTTTAGTAAGTATGTCAAAAATTAAATGCAAATATCAATCGCCGTTACACAATCTGTATTTACCCATCAATCTGAAGATATACATTTTAAAAATACGATGAAAATGTCATGGTCAAACATTATTTATAAGACAGAACACGAAATAGTTATTTATAGACATTAGAGAATACCAAAGGGAATCAAAAATGGACAATCCCAAGAAACTGGCAACATAGACGAAGAAAAACAAAGCAAAACCACAACACACAAAAAAGTTGGAAAAACCACTAACGCAAACAAACACAAATAACGTAAATAAGACATCCTACAAACAACTGGAGGTAAAGACGTCTCAAATTTGTCCAATTTGTATTTAAATTCACAAACATTAAATGGTTGCTATGGTATTTATTAGATAGCCCGTAATTGAGTTACGTGATGCCTATCTTTCAAACTGTGTTCAAAGCATTGGAGTATATGTTCCTAGTTCTCAAGTTTATGTACTTTGCGAGTTGTTGACTTTAAGTTCAGCGTTGATAAAAGGTGTGTGATATGAAACCTGTTGTCACAATGTTCTGCAAAATCTAACAATTAATTATCAAATACTACAAACATCATCTTTTCTCTTTGGACTTATTTAACATATGCTCGTTCTAGTGCTCACATTGAACTCCAAGTGTCATAAAATTGATATATGCTGTTTCTCTTCTAAGCACTCACCGCTACGAAATAACAGTTGTGATAATATGTTTAAGTGAAGCGACAGGCGCGGTATACTTGCAGAATGGTCTGAATGTGGTGTCTGAAAATATTGGCATAAAACAAAACAAGAATCACCATATCACATTTCACATGTAATCTTATCACATGTAACTTTGCAATAAATAACAATCACTTCACTCACTTTACACATATCTTGATGTGGTAATTAACTTGAAACAGTCTGAATATGAAATAGCGATCAAAGTACACATTGAACCATCAGTTCCTAACTCATCAATGCCTAACCAAGTGTAACTGCATGAATGCATAGCTTGTTGTTTCCGAAATTTGTTTGTGTAAAACACACTTTTCTATTTTTATTTCTATTTTTATTAATGTGAATACGTGTACAACTTTAAAATAAACGCACGAACGATGGCATGCGATGGATCGATGTCAAGATCGTGAGTTTTTGTTGTTGAAATAATCAAATTCGTATGTAAGTGTATTTTTGCTTACAAAATAACTTAAGGAGATTTTTGTATTCCATATTTTCATGTTTTATGATCTCATCACCATATTTTATGCTCATCATGTCACACTTGTTACTTTTAAAGAAATATGTTTACTGTTTTAAATAAAAACATAAAAATAAGTGATTTACAAATGTCTTCTATTCTTTCTGCAAAGCATTTTAGTGAATTGAGATTTAAAATATATATATATATTATATAATATTGTAACAAACTGCTCCCGTAGGCCGAGTGTGTTGGGAGGGTTTGTTGACGGGTAATGTTGTCTTGGTCAGGATTGTGATATACTAAAGTTTTGGGTCTATATACTCAAGCATAAAACTCAAATCAGTGTAGAACATATATTTATTTTTTGTTTTATTCTTTCTTTGTCTTGTCATTTTCAGTGTACAAATAAACACACATATATATATAGTATATTAAATACGCAATACACAATAAACATCGGACTTCATTATTAAAGGCCAATAGAGGAAAAGTAATACCTGGGCTTGGTCTACTTTGGGTCGCTCATTGTGGTGGGGAATAACTGCCGCTAAGCTTATAATAATGTTAATCTGTATCTGTTATTAACCTGTTATATTACTCTTTACTGTAAAAACTGATTGTTATCAACGAAGGTCTATCAATTGGTTCTAGTATGCTTCTAGTAGCTATGTGGCTTGATCTAGCTGGTTGCTTAGACTAGCAAGTTTTTCGACATGTAACTGAACGCTTGCCCTTTTATAGGTTTTCGGTTACCCTGAAGACCAATGGGATTTGAGAATTCCTCTCAGAAATCCTGTCAACCAATGAGAGCGTTGCAGGATCCTGGAACCTCTCAGAAAAATGTAGGAATACCAACAGGATTCCTGTCGCCGAAACTTTATCATTATAATATACAGAGACGAAGACTAACAAAATGCCTGTGATATAAAAATATAATTAAAAGGAGGTAGGTTCCACCTTATACTTTAATTTATTTAACAAAACAAACGTAAATTTCTCTGAACTAGAACATTTCCCATTGTTAGGTGGTGCCGCAAGTATTGCAGCGACGCGCATAATAATTGTGTAACATTCTGAGTAGAATGGTTAAGATAAAGTCTCTATCTTAATATATTTAAAACTTTCGTCAATACTCATTAAATATGACTAGAAAACTTATTTAATTTCCTTTTAAAAAAAATTGCCTTATTTCTCATAGGACATTACTTTTTTAGGATACAAACTGACAAAAACTGTTATGGTCATGTGACCAACAAAATGGCGGACTACGTAGTGAAAATATGTCTTGATACAGACGAAAAGGATCGATTTCTCTCTAATCTGAAGTTATATAGAAGTTATATCGCAATAATTGAGTTAAAGGTAGACCTGTTACGATATAGATTACATAGAAAGACCGGGAGGGTTTCAATTACGTATACGGACTTGGAAAACATGCTTTGGAACCACACATAAATATCAATTTGTATGAAGCAAATTACATATAACCCATGATATAAGTATTCTAATGTCACCAAAATGTCCAGCCACAAGCCTCTTGAATAAAATAATGATGATGATCTTGAAATTCACGACCATAGTGAATGTCAATAAATGATGTTGTCTCTGCATCTTTGTTGAGTTATTTGTTTACATTGAAAGTTTTCTTACGTTGTCCCTTTGCACATGTTGAATCTAAGTTAGTTTATTGAGAGTTATTATATGCGGTCATCTTATTACAATATCATACAAATAATTACATGCATATGGAGTATATATCTCTCAGTTGATACGATATTCCAGAGTTTGTGGTTCCTATCAGGGTTTCCTTGATAGAGGGTTGTTGCTAACAAGGAAGCTACTGAAGCAAGGGTTCCTTTAGACTAAGATAAGTTGAAGTCATCACTTCGAAAGTTTTACCGTCGCCACCATGACCTGGTTGACTGTTATGGAATATCTGTGTCACAATTGACCACGGATATGTTCCACTTGTTGTTAACACTTCATGGTCTTTTCCTCGTCCATGACTTATCGCCGGGTTTGTAACTAGATTAACACCACGGGTATCACTAGTGGAACAGGAACTGCCTATCCTTTCGGAGCACCTGAGCTCACCTCAGATTTTTAGTGGGGTTCGTGTTACTCGATCTTTAGTTTTATATGTATGTTTTGTAGATCGTTGTTTGTCCTTTTGTACTTTTTCTTTTGGCCATTGTGTTGTCTGTTCCTCGATATACGGATTCTAATTACCCTTCTGTTATCTTCAAACTCTTGTTACCCTTTGTGCGGTCAATAGCAGGGCATGTGGACCCGAGGCCTGTGACTCGAGGTGACCTGACCTCACTGATGCCAATGGCTGATGTCAGATCAGGTCACCGAGAGTCAGAGGTCAAGGGTCTTCATTTCCTGCTATTGACCTCACAAAGAGTAATTGATTTTTTAATTATAACCATTTTCTCTTAATACTGCAAGTTTATTGGAGAACCATCAAATATCAATTTTAAAGTCTATTTTGATAGAACTTTGACTACACCAATGATAGCTATCTGAACATGACAAATCGCGTGTTTTTGAAATTCAAGCGATGAAAGCGGCCATTTGTTGTTGATGCAGTCAATATTGGAAGGTTATGTCTATCCCATGATCAATAATGACTCCATTACAGGTCACTCTGTCAAAAATAATCACAGGTCATGTGATCGAAAGAGCCAATAGGAAACGTGCATTAAGCAACACATATACATGAAGTATAATAACAAATACTAATTGGACGGAATAATTATAAGAAAATATTCAATAATACAAAACAACACCAATTATAGTGAATAGTACAAAATACATAAAAAATAGCAATAATAGGGAACACTACAAAAACATATGCAAAACACTAATTGCATGGACCAGTACAATAATAAAGGAAAATATTAATTATATAGAACATTGCAAAATGTAGGTAATATACAATTTACATGAGTACAACACAAAAAATACAGGGAAAATACCAACTACAAGGAATAGTACAACAACGAAGGCAAAATATATAATAACAATCAAAAAGCAAACAACATACATTTTAGGGGAATACCATTGATAAAACAATTGCTATCTGGATATACAAAAAATAACAGTAGTAGATCTTTTTAAAAATGAGCTTTAAAGATCTACCAACAGGAAAACGTTAGAGAAAATCGAAGTGGTGATGCTTCAACTTAGCTGTTTTCGTCAGCAAATGAACTCTGTCCAGAAAATCACTACTGAACACAAGCCTTAGAATAACACACGAGTTGTGAATACAAACTCCATATGCTATGTGCGATTCGGAAGATTATCCTGTACTGCTCGAGAAATACAATTATGTCTTTCCAGAAATAGGACAGAATGTACTACTGCTGCAGAATGTCAGCCTGTCCTGCACTGAAAATGTCATATTCTAAGAAGGGCAGCATATCCTGATTAAAACATTATTGTTCAAAACAGTATTATCACAATGTTAGATTTCTGCTTTATTATTACTATCTCTGGGTCTATAATTCTGCTGGTGTAGTAAGCTTTATTGATTTTTGCTACCCTTTTCAGACCCTTTGGCTTACATTCTCCAATAGACTTGATTTTGATTTTAAGTGTACTGTGCCAAGATTATTCACGAATTGCGTCGTGCACACGATATTAGAAATCAACGTTTTTATTGATATTGCTGGTTCAATACTTCTGTTGTTGGACTATTGGTATCCGCGGGTATCATAACCTCTGTAGTCAATATGTCGGTACTAGTAGTCATGACTACGACACTGACATGTTTTTTATTTGATATATTTTTGCTTACAGTTCCTTAATAATGTACGTGTAATTATCAAAACTAAGGTTAATATCACGCATGTATATGTAACCGTAGCAGATTTTGGCTTTTGTATTTAGACCCTTTGCTTTATTCGCTCCTAAATACTTTTATATTATTTGGTTTTCCAATCTTTTGACTTGGAATATAAATGATTTGAGGGTTATTCCAGAGATCCGTCGTGCGCACATTAAATTGGATATCTACGTGTTTTTGTTATATAAATTTGTATGTTAGAAAAGTCTAATTGCATACATTTCTTCGTCGTAAGAGAAGCTACATACCACAGCTGTGCCGAGAAGAGCGTTAATATCGTATTGACTGTGTAAATATAATTCCTAATTAAAAGTAAGATGACTATGACAAGTAGAATAGAGATGCTAACGACCTTGGTTAAATCACCACTTCTCACCATAATTGGTTGCTACTTCATATGTTAACGCTATGTCTGTATATTTTTATTAGTGCCACATGATACAATTTGTGTTTTGCTTACTTTCTATATCTGTCTTCGATTACATAGTGAACTAGTTCTTCAATGTCTTTCTGAAGTAGTCAGTCATGTGCGATTTCTGAACGACATGCATCACATCTTGCTAGTATACCAAAAAACAAATACCATATGCATAATTAGAAGACGGAAATCGTAGAATGATAGAAACTACAATATAAAACACTACACAGAAAACTGAAGATTGAGGACAAAGCGCCTCACATTTGAAATCCTTGTGTACAGTGTAATTTTTTGCAAGGATTTTCTAATCAACCTACATGCTCTTGTGAATTTCTACGGCTGAAATGCGAATGAAGTATTTTGATGACCTAAATTCACCATTTGCACCAACATTTGTCTGGGTAAATTTTGATGACGGTTCTTCACCACTATTCATCACGACCTCGATTGGCATGTACAGGTGTGTCATCTTTGCACGAGAGAGGGGTTCGGGTCATAATATGGAAAGATTCTCGGACCATAGCTGATAACATGTGTGGAGATTTCTACCGTCTACATGTATGCACGTTAATGACCGATGTTGTAGATTCACAAAAGAGTAGACACATTACAGTCTCTTCAAAATTCTCAATTTTTCGTTCCTTCTGAAATCTCCATACGGTTCCAATTGTAGTTAAAGGTCGTTGAATAGATTATGCCAGCCCTCCCTCATTTATGCATATATATTCGGTATTGGTGACTTTATTTTCTTTCTTAATTCCTTAATATGCAAAAGTTCATTTGCAAACATATGTTGGCAAAACTCGTATGGGGAAAGTCCGGTTACAATATATCTAATTTGTCATCACGAAAAATAAATGTATCCCATGGAGAATAAGTAATCACAATTTGGAGACTTGCGTACCATGCTTAAACCCGTTACATGTATTGTGCCTGTCCCAAGCCAGGACCACCTAGATTTCCAATGAGAGGTAATTGTTCGTGTTGTTGATATTGCTGGAATTGATGACCATCACTGTTTAAATTTTCTTATCATAACTGATTGAAAATAGAAATTGTCTTTGTGTCGTCTTCGTGTGTAAGCGCTGTATAAAAGAAAACCCATTAACTGTCGTTCAATGTAGAGAGGAAAACGTGTATCCAGTACTTCAATGGAAGTTATCATTGCAAAACTATTTAATCAACTTGTTTTCATGGACTTTATGAAAAGTTATTTTGTTGAATAAATGGCAAAATTTCGGAGTTTCCTTAAACATTATTTTGTGTGGGTTAGGTTAGGTTAGTTATAAATAAATGTGTTCTAAATGTTAAGGAAACTGTCATTTGTAATGTACTTAACTGACTATTTTTGTCTTTGTCTCATAATTGCAATTTCTAGCTGTTTTAAGATGTCATTGATTTATTACTTCCTTTTTGACATATTTGAATACTGTTTTTTTTTTAATAATCAGCTATATATAGAAATTTATGATATTATGATCTCTAAGGTGTTAATAGCAGCATCCTACTTGGTTTATGTCATACCTGAATGAACTTCTGATATTTTCCGTTATTGTTAATTGTAATACCTATTTAATTTGTAAGATATCTTTGTCTGCTGGGCCTCCTTCCTGTATATATTGGTATTTGACCTTAATGGCGAACACGACGTACCTAATTCAGAAGGCAATTGTGTGTGATACAGAACAAACTGAAAAAAGCTTTGGTAACACAATTTTTTTTTCAAATTTCCCGTGAGCGCCCTGGTATTCCGGAAAGAATAATACATATCATTATACATTAAATAAACTTTAGAGAAAACTGTAGGGGCAATCAAGAACGGACAATCAAGAGAGACCGGCAACTCTGGGCACACAAGACAGAAGACGAAGACAATCACATCACAACACAGAAAACTAAAAGATGAGCAACACGGACCCCACCAATGTAGCCCGTTATTACTTTATAATTCACATTATAATTAGAAAGCCTGGCTAAAAGTTGTTTCGATATTTATCACATGGATACAACTTCGCCTCGTTATCTTTTTCTTCAAGTCTAACCCGTTTGTTTTCTTATGAAAGAATACACGATATGCTTCTATTAAATTGCCATTGAAGATTCGCTTGACACGGTATATAGGCATCAAAATGTAAAAATAAAATGGTTATAATCGGTGCATGAATAACTATTACATAATAGCACAAACTTTTGTGAGCCTTTAAAACCGACACTAACAACAAAATAACAAAGTTAAGACACATAAAAAAACACATTATGAGAATAAACACGCATGCAAATGTTAATATAATCAGTCAGAAGTCAGAACAAATGTGGTTCAGGGGTAAATAACTTCTATACCAGTGAATTTTAAACATTTATCTGCTATTACGTTGATTGAAACAAAAAAAAAATTCTCTCACTATTTGGAGAGTTTCCATTAATTGCGCAAAATTACCAATAACGTTAGAAAAATTGCAAATCACGTATTAAATATATCATGGATCTATTCTGATTGGCAACCATCACATTATTGACCGATAAATCGGCTTGGCTTAGACATATTCTGCCATCATTTGTCATTAAAGATTTTACTGTTGGCACATATTTTAATAAAATGGTTATTTTATTGACTTGTTTTTCAATTTGGTGACACATATACCTAGCTGTCTACACGCCTCTCAGTTTTTACTACTGTTATCAGTTGGAATCCTTTTATGTTCGTTCCGTCAGCGTTCATATACTACAAAATAAAATATATTGTAGCAGTTCTTCTGTTTTAAATGGTACTAAATCTCTCAAGCGAAGATTGGAGTCTTGTTGTTTTTGCTTCGTTTCTTATTATCAAATCTCCCTAGCTTGAAGCTAAGAAACTTACTGTTTATTATTATTATTATCTAAGAAATAATTCATAAAAGTCATAATGTGTTGTGGGGTTTGACATGGGTTAGCAGGATAAAATTTAGTAATATCCTGCATGGCCAAGTTAAAACTACAAACACATTATGGCTTCCATGAATTATTTCAATTTGAATATGTCGGACAGTACAAATACGATGGTACACTTTGAAGAAAGACAGTAATCTATGTTTTCGGATGCGAGCAAAGTCGCACACAATTTATTTGATGTCTTTGCCGTTCATTCTTTCACATTGTCAAATTCAAAAAAAAATTCACTCGTAAATTAAATTTAGTATATAGATGAAAAGAACAAGGACATGATATTGTCATACCAGATTTTACATTATTCTGTTCTTTTACGAAATCTACAACAGAGGTTTTTAATGTGCAGGGGGAGCGTTACCTAGTATGGTTCACTGCCACACTTTCCGTTTTGTAATCTCATCCCCCCTTTCCACCATTGAGATGGTACCCCTATTCATCCTAGGAGCAGTCCCCAATACCCATTATTGAACAATGTTATGCAAAGACACTGTAGACAGTACACACTCATTGGGTGATGTAAGGTGCTGACAAAGGTAAGAAGATCATTCTTTGTTGAAAGCTTTTTGCGCACAATGTTAATTATCAAACGCAAAAGATTTCCAATATGAAAAAGAAACGTGTCTGCATCAAGTTCTATCGTGCAATCATATTAAAACTCATAGAATCTAATAGAATGAAAATGTAAACAATAATCTGTAATTGTTTGATAGATTCTGAGTAAGGTGGGTGTAATGAGTATTATAAATTTGTTATTAATTAAATGAGGGAACAATAACAGTACCATCGATTATTATTAAAAGAGAAAAGAATCACAGAACAAGAATAGCCACACACATGTAATCTTCAACCAGTTAAATCGTCCTGCATGTAACTGAACTACTGCTCGTTGGACGTTAATCAATTATCAATTAAGTTTACATATTTCAGTAATATTTAAACAATGTAGTGGTTTTTTTGTTGTTGTTTTTTTCAGTTTATTAACGTAATTGAAGATTAAATACTACATGTATACTCCATCACAAGATAAATGCTTTATATTTTCTCTAGAAAATAGCATAAACGAATACGTTCCTGACTCAAGGAAGATTAAGCGTTATGTGAACAAAGTTGTCTAGCTTCGTCTGCCAATGTTTTGTCTTCATTTTACCAACCGCTTGACATTATGAAAAATTCCGAGGACATCCAACCGGATGCTCAGATGTTACACTTCCGGTACGAAGCAAAGCGTGCATGATAAATCTTCTGTGACACTCAAATTAAGAGCGCATATTCAACAAGATTCATTTGAAAGATACGTCAATCTTGAAATTAAGTTGAACAAAATTGTATCTTTCGGATGCACTTGACGAATCGAGGAAAGTACTGTGATATCCCGACGTTTCAAATCATATGAAACGTGGTGACACAGTATATACTCATAGAGACACTTTCTACAAAAAATAAATTAATATCTTTTGTCGTTAAAAGTGAAGATCACATCAATAGATAATTTGATATTAATCAACCAGAAAATTCATAATGAAAACTTCACACTAACGCTATATTATTTGAGTTTTATCCTGATAATATATCTGTTTTGATTTGCGAGCCATTTGTAATATTTCACTTCATCACGACATTTTCTGTCTATTATTTCCACCAATTTGTCAGCTAGGTGCACACATTGTTTGATTTATGACATAATGATATAAAAGTCATTGATATTTATGTCAGTTTTTGTTAGGAATAATGGAAAAGTACAAAAATATGACACAGTCTCCCACTACGAGTGTAATCCTTCCGACTGACGGCGTCAGATAGTTATATGGAGCGAGAATAAAGATATATATATATCTATATTCTCATAATCCAAAATTCAATGATATAGGAAAATACATAAATTACATATATACAAAAACAAAATGTACAAAAAGTAATACAGACAAGCTTTGTAATACACATTTACAAAGTCGACAGGAAAAAAAAAGATTACACAGGAGAGTCCAACGTTTGATTCACAATTCTAATACATTTTCACAAATTATTCATATCAGACAAGTTATTACAATTCCTAAGTGAACTGAATTTTAATGAATTTGGCCTATTTCTAAATGTTTGCCTACTAAGTAGATTTCGATTGTCTTGCCCGTTTCAATTGGTAATTTATGGTTCGTCGTTCTGAATCTACAAAGTGTTATGATGTTTCTATTGTCTAGCTTCTTTAAATATTTTTCTAATTCTTATTTTCAATGTTTCGTAGATGGAGTATGGCTCGCTTTTTGCAAGCAAAAGAAAACGAGCATCGGGTGCTAATGAACACATGTTTCTCAGGGCCAATCGTTCATGGCCCATAATTAAGCCACCATCTCTGGTCTAATACATTATATCGTCGTATGACTTGTGGCTTTCTAAACGTCCGACCATGAACCCATCCTAGTGCCACTTTTTCATTTCACAGTTGATGGTGGGAGGGGGGGGGGGGGGGGGTGGGGGTGGTGGTGCCTAACACCACTTTCAACAATAATTCAGTTATATCGTAGAGATCAGTTTTATTGGTGGAGGAAACCGGAGTACCCGAAGAAAACCACAGACCTGCCGCAAGTCACTGACAAACTTTTTCACATAATGTTGTATTGAGTACACTCCGTCTGAGTGGGATTCGGACTCACAACTTTAGTGGTGATAGGTACTCATTGCATATATAGTTGTAAATCCAACTACTATACGATCACGACCACGACGGTCCCTCATTTTACAGTAGGCATGTTCTCGTCATAGATATAGCTGAAACATTTCTTATCACTATTTCATGGTTCTGATAAATTCAATAGGTAGATAAAGTTACCACTTTATTGTACCCCCCGGAACAGACCGAACGAACACAATATTTGCGTTATAACCGTATTTTACCATATTCACTTTTGATTGGAATTAATGGTAATTACGCTTTTTACTCATTGTCGATATTTCTTTTTTTTTTATGGGAAACTTCGACATTAGCCTTGTCAGTCTTACGAACGAATGAAAGAATGATTGAAACTTGCGTTGTATTTGGTAATTGCTTTTTTAACTTGATAATCACTGCACTAATTTCCTTATTTATTGTTTAATAACAATGATTAATATTTCACTGGCGGTTCTTGGTAATTCTTTTTTTTCGTTTGTTTTTCAGCTGGAGTGCATTCTCCATAAAGTAATTAATTACTAATATATTTAAAAAAAAATGAACTGCGTTATGAAATACTACATAACAGGTTGGTAAGTGATATTTTAAAGCCGGATTAAGTAATGTAGAGTAGCAAGTGTACATTTTGCGGCATGTGCAAGAAATGCAAGTACTTTACACATGTGAGTAAAATGCCAATCATTACATATAACCGGGCGAACATCGATTTTATAAAGAACGCTCTGATCATCGAATTGATAATCTTCATTTATGATATTTGACTGATGAATACAAAATATTCATGATCATCAAAACAACTTGATGTATAACATTCATCAATAACTTAATAAAAAACAAACAAACAATTTAGTTTAAGCATATGTATTCATTTAAGACATAATATCTGTGTCACTATTGACCACGATATGTTCCCTTTGTCTGGTCCTTTCTTCATGCATGACATAGCACCGGATTTGGGACCAGAGTAACACGTCGGATGCCATAAATGGATCAGGAACTGCTTACCCTTCTGGAGCAGCTGAGTTGTTCACCCCTAGATTTTAGTGGGTTTCTTGTTGCTCGATATGTGCACTGTTTTGTAGATTATTGCTTGCCATTTCTTTTTTTCCTTTGGCCATTGTATTACCTGTTCTTCGTTGATTTACCCTTTTGGTATCTCCCACCTTTTCCTGCAAAGTAACACAAATATTATTGTACGATGTTGCATTTATTTGACGACCTATGATTGGATAAAATAATTCCTAAAAATAACGATAGAAGGCAGAGCCATATATGGAAATCTAGAGAATAAGATTAATACGCTTTACTGGCCAGTGGAAAATTCCATATGCCAGGTGACTGGAGCATTGTGTAATCTATTATTACATAATTTGACCTCGAAGCTGTCCGAAATAAAGAAATATTGTAATCGATAACTGAGACGACGCATGCCAAGTGTACTTGACCAGGCTCACTATATATATATGTGTGTGTATTTTGATTTAGCATAATTAAACACAACTGCAAGAAAGATGATGATTTACATTTTCTTCTAAAATAACACAGTAAAAAAACTCTTCTTGAGACACAATAAAAAAGAAAGAAATTATCGTTTCTAATAAACTACTTAAAAGAATGTTACACACCGATGCAGACGATAGATAAACGTGCAGCTACGAAACGATGCAGACGGGAAATTACAGAAGGTCAGTAGGCGGTGCTTAACTTTGTCTAGTGACCAGTACGTCTTTAGCCTTAGAACTTCCAAGAAAGTCCGTCAAACATAGTTCGTGGAAAAAACTTAGTTACTGTTTCAAGAAATAGATCAGCAACATCGTACAAAAATGTTCTAAGCTCCCGTGACCGACTATGATTATTTAGACGGTAAGTAATCATAGTCGGTCACTAGGGAGCTTAGAACTTATAATATATATATTGTTCGGAAACAAGATAATACATTGCACTAACCTGTTTCCTTGTAGGTCAAACGAACTATTGCATTCAATATATACACACGGTGTAATTATTTTAAATAAATACATAGAATTAGATAAATAAATCCTGATAATTAATCATAGATTTTTGTACTGCTGGATTCTATTGAAAGATACATATAATTAACACAATTCAAAGCCATAATTCTTAATAATGTTATTCATATAATTTTCATACTTTAATAGGGTGGAACACATGGTTTAATCTTACTTATTGTATAGATTTATATTATTATGCTTATATATATTCTTTTTTTCTTGGTTAATTAACTGCCAAGAAGATACCACTGGTCGATCTCAAAAGCAGTAAACCGAAAACGAATGATGTATATGTCTCCATGCTGTTTGTTAAAATATCCAATTTGACGACATAATCCCCATATTGATTTACGTTTGAAGGTATACAAGGGTAATTAGAAAAAGTAAATCGAAGAAGTACAGATAATACAATGACCCACATAGTAAGGACAACATAACAAACAATGAACTACAAAACACTACACAGAAAACTAAAGATTGGGCAACCTGGACCCCATTACAAACAGGGGACTCAGGTGCTCCGAAAGGGTAAGCAGTTCTTACTCCACTAGTTGTGCCTCTCGTGTTACTCTTGTTACAAGCCCGATGACAAGTAATGAATGATGAAAGGACTGGATTATGATTACGACAAACGGAACATATCTACTTGAGCAGTATTTTAAGTGCATATTTGTACGAATGAATATAAACATACCTGTATATGAACAAGGAACAAGAAATGCATCTATACGAAATATTTGTGTATCTGATATTGTCGCTACATTGTTCGTACGAATAAATAAACAATTATTTATTTGTGGGGGATTCTTTGTCTTCTTCGTTTGTTATTCTTTTGGTCTGAAATTATTAACCATTAATCATGATGGTTGACGTATAATTATGACATATGAATATAATAGTGATGTATTTATTATATGGCCATTGTCGTCTTACGTACTCTAAGTATGTTATTTTATATTTAGCTAAATTATCTTAACGATTTTTCTTTTTTACCATGTTCCAATGTAGTAAATAAACATACGATGTAACTGACATGTATATTATTAACAGGGCCCAGAACAGAAACTAAGATATTGTTTCTTGAAGGCAAAATGACGTCTTTTGAGTTGTTTATTGTTCTCTATTAGAATTTGCAGATGTCATGACGAGGCTAACTATGACACAGAATCAAATTGCTTTCGTTGATTTAGGAGAATAAAAGACAGGAATTTCTCTTAATATTGATACAGAGAGAATGCAATGTGTACCCTTTCGAATGTTGAATGGTGATAAATTTGCTTTAATAATCGATTCACTTATCTCATCTTTTGTAATGTTGCTAATGGGCGAACATTATTAGTCTGGTCTTAACTATCTTGGGAATAATATGTTGGAGTAACGCTTTTGATGCGATGAAAAATAGTTTGCTACTTCGAATAATAGATAGAGATAGTGTGTATGTTCAGTCAATTACTGTTCCCTCATACCGAATAAGCAGACCAATACCAATATTATACCATTTTCCGTTTTATACATAGCAGACTAACTTATATCTAGAATAACCACCGCTCATCATTACCCTATCTTTAATTCCAAATTGTATTTTTGCAATTTCTTAGTTGCCCATTCTTTTCCCCTTTGCTAAGCAATAGCGAATATTTTACTAAATGCTATTTCGTGACTTTGGTCGATTATGGATAACAGTCGTTTCTTATTACATTATTTTAAATTGAATTTCCAAATGACAAATTATTGTTTATATCTGAATTACGTTATAGAATTAGACATTGAGACAGAACACGAGACACTGGTAGACTTAAATAGAAACAAATTGACAGAGGCTGAATAACATGAAGAAAAGTTCTTCCACGACATTTTTTCCTTTCACCGATATGGAACTATGTTGTAGGACTGGGGCTATGGATGCTTAACGCTGCCACTTTCAGCAATGTTATAATAACATCATCGTGGTGGTCAAATTTCTTTAGAAGAAGAAAACCGGGCATCTGCACAGAAACATTATTTGGCTTTAGTAAGACCAATATTACACCGTTACAGACTATAACAGTAAGCACATTTTGAAATTAGAGAAACGTTTGATTAGATGATTGCTATGTCGTGCACACCAAATTAGATATCTACGTTTTTATTACTATCACTGTGTCGATTCGCTGTTATAAGACATTGAGGGTACTATCCGTTTATTACTTATCGCCTCGACATTGACATGCTTTTTTATAAAGATATATAAGACATATTTGAAATTTACAGTTCCTAAATGATGTAATTTATAAATACTTAGGTCAATAAACCTCATACCTAGAGTATTTTCGTTATCTTCTTTATGCATCCTCGTGAACTTGCTCCCAAAGACTTTTAAATTATTTAGTTTTCCCATCTTTCGAATTGTTTTTTGCACCTGGTGAGGCGTCGCGCGCTCTAAATTAGATTTCTACGTTGATATTTTAGACATTCTATTGTCGTCATATACTAATAATTGCCGCAATGTTTGTTCACAGAAGATCTTAAATCTTACAACGACCTTTCTTCGTTAACAGATTACAACAAATGGTAAATTTTTGTTATTACCCTTACTTATTCATTAGATGAAGAATATGCAAGAAACGCGTCGAGTGCGACAAATAAGATATCTACGTTTTAATTATTATCACTGGTCACTGGGTCGATACCGTTGGCATATGTCTCATAGTGTATCATTCTCCCAGGACTTAGTGCTTCGGCACTGACATTGCTTCCTAGATACATTCATATTTGAAATTTAAAGTTCTTGAATAATGTAATTCATTAAAACTAAGATCAATAACCCTGATGGCTAGGTGTATTTTCGTTATCTTTTGGGCATCTTGGTTAACATGCTCCCAGAGACTTTTAAATTATTTGGTCTTCCCTTCGTTTGAATGTTCATCTACCTATTGACGGTTTTTTCAGAAACGCGTGCTACACACTAAATTAGATTTCTACGTTTATATTTTAGATAGACATTATACAGTCTTTACATACTAATAATTGCGACAACATTTGTTCACAGAAGATCTTAAATCTTACAACGACCTTTCTTCGTTAACAGATTACAACAAATGGTAAATTTATAGCTATTGTTACTCAATTATAAAAGTCTAGAGATCACCACGCTTCTGTTAGGCTTATATCGGACAATGTATCGTTGTCTGTGAATGGAAAAGTCCTTTAGGAGGATGACTTACGAGTATTAAGAGCATTGTCAAACACAATGTATCAGAAATATCGGCCAGTTGTATAGGTGGAGGAAATAAGAGTACCCGGATTAAATCATCGATCAGCACATTTAACTGACACAATTACCCAGTGCAGACACACACACAAATTAATATTTCATTTATCACCGAACATAATGTGATATTATCAATTTAAGTGTAAAACAATATGGTATTTTCATGCTCAGCATAAATCGTTGTTATTTTGTCATGAATACATTTGACAACTTTCTAATTCTTGGTTAGAAAATACCCGCCAACATTGCTTGCTTAAGCAAATCAAACTTTCTGCGATTAAAATATTATTTCGTTTATTTGAAATATTATTTCGTTTATATGAAATATTATTTCGAAATACTATGTATATTTCTTCGAAATATTCCCCAAGAGAGCCCAATAAACTATCTTACGCGATGGCGTCCATCTTATAATGGAAATTGGCACCAAGGTCACACATTTTATGCAATACGATCATATCAATAAGCTTGCAATATATTATTCTAATTTGTAAAGTGGTTTATAGGAATTTACTGTTTATAGATGTGTTCCATAGAGTCTACTAATAAACAATATTTCGTGGTCATTGCCATACTTGATAGAATACAGACCAAACAAATATAGTTTGAGAACGGATTCATAGTAGTCTAGATACACATTGCCTAGACGTTTCACAAAAGATTATGACAGTAAGCAAATTTAGAATTAGAGAAGCGCTTTAAAATCTGATTCAACCCACCATTTCTTTAGAAATGCCTGTACCAAGTCAGGGTCATTACGGTTTTCACAGTTTTCCGGTTGTTGACTGATTTTGTCTGTTTATATACTTATGAGTTTTGACTTTCCCTTTGTAAGATTGTTCAGAGTTCGGTAATTTTGTTATTACCCTTACTTATTCATTAGATGAAGAATATGCAAGAAACGCGTCGAGTGCGACAAATAAGATATCTACGTTTTAATTATTATCACTGGTCACTGGGTCGATACCGTTGGCATATGTCTCATAGTGTATCATTCTCCCAGGACTTAGTGCTTCGGCACTGACATTGCTTCCTAGATACATTCATATTTGAAATTTAAAGTTCTTGAATAATGTAATTCATTAAAACTAAGATCAATAACCCTGATGGCTAGGTGTATTTTCGTTATCTTTTGGGCATCTTGGTTAACATGCTCCCAGAGACTTTTAAATTATTTGGTCTTCCCTTCGTTTGAATGTTCATCTACCTATTGACGGTTTTTTCAGAAACGCGTGCTACACACTAAATTAGATTTCTACGTTTATATTTTAGATAGACATTATACAGTCTTTACATACTAATAATTGCGACAACATTTGTTCACAGAAGATCTTAAATCTTACAACGACCTTTCTTCGTTAACAGATTACAACACATGGTGAATTTATTGTTACTCAATTATGAAAGTCTAGAGATCAACACGCTTCCGCCAAGTTTATAGAGGCCATTGTATTTGTAATTGGAAAAGTATTTTTGGAAGATGAATTATGAAAGTTAAGAGCATTATCAACCAGGTATCAGAAATATCGGTCAGTTGTATAGGTGGAGGAAATAAGAGTACCCGGATTAAACAATCGATCAGCACATTTAACTGACACGATTACCCAGTGCAGACACACGCACAAATTAATATTTCATTTATCACCGAATATAATGTGATATTATCAATTTAAGTGTAAAACAATATGGTATTTTCATGCTCAGCATAAATCGTTGTTATTTTGTCATGAATACATTTGACAACTTTCTAATTCTTGGTTAGAAAATACCCGCCAACATTGTTTGCTTAAGCAAAGCAAACTTTCTATGATTAAAATATTATTTCGTTTATGTGGAATATTATTTCGAAATACTATGTATATTTCTTCGAAATATTCCCCAAAAGAGGTCAATATTAAACTATTTTACGCAATGGCGTCCATCTTATAATGGAAATTGACACCAAAATCACACATTTTATGCAATACGATCATATCATTAATCTTGCAATATATTATTCTAATTTTTAAAGTGGTTTATAGGAATATTTTGTTTATAGATGTGTTCCATAGAGTCTACTAATAAACAATATTTCGTGGTCATTGCCATACTTGATAGAATACAGACCAAACAAATATAGTTTGAGAACGGATTCATAACAGTCTAGATAAACATTGCCTAGACGTTTCACAAAAGATTACTCGTGTTCAAAGTGAATATTTCAGTATAATCGCTTAAATAGCTAAACAAAATAACATTGATTTAAAAAAATAAAAAATAAAATAAAGGTAAAAGTACACAATTGTCAAATAAATCTGAATACACATGAAAGATGTATGCTTCGTGTGGAATTTGTTCTGTTATTGTCATAGACTAAATCGGGTTTGGACATTTTATTATTTTCTTACTGTCATATAGTGTGTTTTACCCAATGTTCTATTTACATGTATTAGTGATTTTGGTTGGCTCATGGTTTGGTCATCGGACACAATCCTTATTGTAGACACCATCAGGATGATTCAGATATGATTGTACGTGGTCCAATGAGGAGATGATTTTTGAAAAGTGTTCATCCCCGGATTTTAGTTGTGTTCGTGTTGCTCGATCTTTAGTTTTCTGTGTAGTGTTTTGTAGATCATTTTTTGCTCTTTGTCTTTTTTTCTTTCGGCACATTGCATTGTCTGTGATTTACGGCTTCTGATTACCACTTTGGTATCTTCAAACTTTGTATATGATGAATGGACGACAGACGCCAAGTAATGGCAACAGCTTCCATATTTTTGGTCAGACTGTTGTGATTGTAACAAACAAAACATATGAATCACTGAAACGGGGTAAACAAGTGTCTGGTATTAGTCGAACCAACATGAAATTAGGTACACATAATTTTACTTGATTTCAGACAAGATTAATATTGTTAAAAAAATTAGGCAATCAGAACAAGAGTTGCCACGGAGGACTATGGTTTTATTCATAAATCTAAATGTGCTGCTAAGAGGAGGAAATAATTTTAACGAATTACTATTTCAATGAACAAAAATAATATTTCGATAAAACGAAACACTACTTCGAATAAACGAATTAATATTATTTCAATGAAACGAGATATTACTTTGATAATACGAATTAGTAATTCGATAAATCGAAATATTATCTCGATAATACGAAATTATATTTCATAAAAAAATGAAATAACATTCGATAAAACAAAATTGTATTTCGAAAATACTGGAATAGTGTTAAAAAAAGGACTACACAAATGTATATCATCAAATGGGCTCTGTACTGATAACTGTAAACAATTACTTCAATTGATATAAACAAAATGCATTTCTACTTAGTCGACTTATCCATTATTTACAGTTCTGCATATTTATGGTCGAATTAGCTTAAATGTCAGGTTAGTTTGGTTCTGACATGTAGAATATTGAAATGTTCATAACAAATTGATACAATAAAACAACCCACGCTTTTATAGAGACTTGTAGGTATTATCATTGGGATAGCACACCACCAGAGTCTATCAAGTCTATCAACGTTGAAAGTGGAGACAGAGATTTTGATAGATACGAATATTAAATAGAGCTTATAGGTAAGTCTTTGCATACCCTAATAATCATATAATAGATAGATTGATTTGATTTGATTTATTGTATTTAATGCCACTTTCAGCAATATTTCAGCGATATCATGGCGACCAATTTTAGTGGTGGAGGAAGCCGGAGTACCCGGAGATAACCACCGACCATGGACCAGCAACTGGTAAGCTTTATCACTTGCGGCTGCGAGTCGAGTGCACCCTTTTTGTCATTTACAAAGCGGGGCGTGAACCCACGCCGTATTGGTGATAGGCTTGTACGAGTTGTTAGGTAATCCAACTAACCGAACTCATTCAGCCACCCGGGCCCCTTATAATACATAGAACACCGAGAAAATCACCAACCATTTAAAACAGTAATTTATTTCATTATTGTTATTAGAAAAGATTAAAACTAAAGCTTAGTAGATTAACACCATGCTGTGTTTGATATGACAACATTAAAGTCATTGTATTATTAGACTTTCCAATTTTTCGATTTTGAAAGTAGCTGATTAAGGTATTGCCAGAAACATGTCGTGTGCACTGCATTAGATATATACGTGTTTATTATCATCACCAATCTATAGAACTAAAGATTAACAAAACTGTGTTTGTTCGTAAACGTATTTGCTATATCAATATTAACATATATCGCTGTAACCTTCAATTTTGCGAGTGCAGAGTTTCATTGTGTTTATGTGAATTGAGTAACGCTAGGTGAGTAATTTATATCATCACGAGAACATGCTCTATTTTTATGAGATGGCGATGATGCTGACTTTGTATTAGATCAACACGCTCAGTTGGACATTTACATCGCTAGCTTCCCTGTTTGCATCAGTCACGAGCCAACCAGTTTTTGCTTAGCAAAAAAGCAGCACACTACAATGTATATTCGTTATATTGGATACAATCTTAGGTATAAGAACTGGTTTATTCTGTAAGTTTCGTGTAATAGAACATAATTATTGATATAGTTTTCCGAAATTATTGTTGAGAAAGCAACTTCTGGAGGATTGATAAGTTGATGTTCACCTCATATAAAGGCAATAACTGTTTTATTATACCGAAACTACTCTAACATGTTTATGACTTGAATGTTTTGTTTTGCATAAGACAACAAAATAATATCCGGTATACACAATACAATTACGGAACCAAGCTGAAAAATAATATCGGATTTTCAACACACTTCCGGTTATCAGGGGTTGTACACCCGGTGACAACCTTTTATTTCCCCTACGTTATATATGTTTGGGATGCTCACCGGGTTGTCTCCCTCTTCAGCAAATTTTCCTTAAAACATCCAAATTGTCTTATTACTTTTATATAGTAAAATATAATGTAAGGTACAATGTCAATGGTATGGCGCAAAATAATATCTATCATTATATAGTGCAACCTGTCTAAACCGAACCCTGAATAAACAGAAATCCTGCATAAACCGAACTTTAAATAATGTTCTAATGTAGAAAATCTTTGTTAATTTAACCATTATAAACCGAACACCTGTCTATTCCGAACATAAAAGTGTGTCCGAAGGAGGTTCGGTTTAGACAGGTTTCCCTATATAATGATAAATATTGTTTTGCGCCATATCATTGACATTGTTCTCTGTCATACTATTGGTTTTGTTTTCCGTCACAATACTGACATTGTTCTTCGTCATAATTTTGATATATTTCCCCGATATCATTTTCCTTTGAACGATTTAATGATTTGGTATACGTTTATGTTTGCGGGTAAGTTACAATCACTATGACATTATACAAGGTCAACGTATCCACATCGTTGAGATCTCTGAGAAACAGGCTACTGGACCAGGGCTATAAAAAGATTCGCCTTATTCGATCTCTTAAAAAGTTTATATTCCGATACCAATATCTTGTCGAAATATATTCCGTCTCTGCAGAAAAAATTATAAGCGATGCATTTTCATATAGTGAAAATGTATAAAGATAAAGAGTCAAATATGTCAAGAATTTTTTTTGTCAATGTGTGACGTAAAAATATTTTTGACATTTACGTCACCGAATATGGTACTGCTTTGACAACTATTTTACCTATTTTGTTCCTGTATTTAAATACTGTTACAGTGACAGCCGGAACCTTTGAACCGTAATGAGAGCGGGAGGTTTGGCGCCTTAAAATCTGATTCAACCCACCATTTCTTTAGAAATGCCTGTACCAAGTCAGGGTCATTACGGTTTTCACAGTTTTCCGGTTGTTGACTGATTTTGTCTGTTTATATAATTATGATTTTTGACTTTCCCTTGTAAGATTGTTCGGAGTTCGGTAATTTTGTTATTACCTTTATTCATTACCATAAGTTATATCTATGAGAATGACGAGATGGAAATTTTACACATCGTCAACAGCTCAAAATCATTTCTAATTAATCGACGGTCTTCTTGTACAGAGAATGATTGGTTATTTTCTGAAGTGTAAAAATACGAAACAATATCCGTACGTGATACACGTATTGATTGATTATAATATTGTTTTCCAGTTTTGATTGATTGATAGGTGTTTTATGACTACATTAGCAATATAATTCAGCTATATCGTGGCGTTTTCATTTTTGGTATACTGAGTTAACGATACATAAAGTCACATGATAGTGTGGTTGAGATCTATCGTGCATTTGTATTTCATGAATAAGAGTAGGATCAGGTTAGGGTAATGCTGTTTAACGCCACTTTCAACAATATTTCAGTTATATCGTGGCTGTCGGTTTTATTTGTTTTAGAATCTGGAAAAAATCACCGACCTGCTGAAAGTCACTCGCAAACTTTATCACATATTGTTGTATCGAGTACACCTCGCCATGAGTGGGAATCGAACTAACAACTTTAGTGGTGATAGGGTAGTTGTAAATCCAATTACCATACGATCACGACCACGATGACCCCGTCACGAGTAAGATAAGGGTTAGCTTAGGTTTATGGTGTGTAATGGCACTTTCTATAATATTTTAGTTATAATGTGGCAGTCCATTTTCATTGGTTGAAGAAAACGGTGTACCCGGGGTAAATTACCGACTTGGCCACAAGTCACTGACAACGTTAGTGATGATAGGTACTGATTACACAGGTAGTTAGAAATCCAACTACCATAGATCAGGATCACGACGACCACACTACCTCTGAATCGCTGTCAGTAGAAGGTTTGCATCAAAAGATTCACAATTAACAATTTCATCCCTGAAAAGACTAAAAATCAGAACAGAACAAACGAGATGTATCTAATTGCTTAGCTTGAACGAAGTAGAGTTCATATTTTTGGTCCAGCATTTGAAAATGCAGTTAAAAAAATTTTTTGACAGGAACATCGTGCCAGTAATTAATCAATTTATGCTTTTTCAGTTTATATATCACATGACTTCACATGGCTTAAACACAATTATTTACATACGATATTTGAAATTTCAAGGTTCAACGTTAATATATCCAATTACAATCTACATTGCATAGAACACCTGAATCTGTCAAACACGACTTTGATTGTAGATCAATGGGTACTACGTGTCATTTAGGAGTAATACAGTTACTGAATTGATGTATAATAAACAATTAAACACATTTTCACATTGATGGTGATTCCCTAAAAATCATACAATCAATTATGTTCTGCTATTGTGATATACACATAACATAATAAAAGTTAGAAAATACCGAAAGGACATTCGAAAAATGGACAATCCAGAGAAACTGGCAACAAGCAAGACGAAGCAAAACAAAACAAAAACACAACACAATATGTGCTGGACATCCCTATACGCCTCTTAGCAAACACAAATAACGTAAACAAGACATGCTCTCCCTCCTTCAAACAACTGGAGGTAAAGATCATCGCTTTTTTTTTTTTTTTTTTTTTTTTTTTTTTTTTTTTATAATTTAGCAATAGTGAATATTACAAATTAATGCACCTTTCATTAAACAATAATACACCGTTGGTCAAATCTAAGCACGAATCTATCAATCCATCATAAAACATGTAAACATAACAGTTAATTAGATTTGATTTGATTTTGATTTTTGGTGTTTTAACGCCACTTTCAACAATATTTCAGCTATATCATGGCCACCAGTTTTAGTGGTGGAGGAAGCCGGAGTACCCGGAGAGTACCACCGACTATGGACAAGCAACTGATAAACTTTATCACTTGCGGCTGCGAGTCGAGTGCACCCTTTTTGTAATTTACAAAGCCGGGCGCGAACCCACGCCGTATTGGTGATAGGCTTGTATGAGTTGTTAGATCCAACGACCTAACTCATTGGGCCACGCGGGCCCCCTAACAGTTAATAAATTACAAGCAAAAGTGCTTAATAATGTATAACATGAAATATTATGATTTATTTATAGTACATCTGTTCATTGGAAACAATACAACAGAGCAATCTATTTTGATGGCGCATGATTATTTACAACAGCATCACAACTTTTACCGATAAAAATGTTCTACTATAAGTAGATAAAATAGCATACGCATAGATTTTTTTTTTTAAGTATGTTCCATTTTATGATGCTTTGAACAGTTCATGTTTTATGATGCTTTGAACAATTCATGTAAGCCTTAATACAAACATTTAATTAGAAAATAATTGCACTAGACATGAATCCCTTATGAATATAACTTATCTGCATTCGCACAATGTATAATACAGTCGATTTATTGTATTGCAACTTTCATAGACAGTCATTAACAACTAACAGTCGAGTGTCGTGTACAAAAATGCCACCGTGATCGTGACTTTAGAGCTCAGTTAAATATGGCAGTTTATTTCCACGGTCCACATATTTTTGTGGTTTGAACTTCCTCATCTAATTTACTGGTATATGCACCAGTACAAGACGGAGTTTCGCGTGCCGAAATGAGCCACTGTGATATTGACCTTAGATGTCAATATCTTACTGAAACAGATATGGATTTCTGTGCAATGTCTTGAGCTCGACTTTCCATTTGCAATACCCTATATCAAGACTAAGAGGAAATCATAATCCGTAGATCGAAGGACAGACAACGCAATGGCCAAAAGAAAAAACAACATATCAATGCAGACCCATGTTGCCAGACACAGACAGCGTCGTACAACTATTTGAACAATTTGTACAGTAAATGTAAAACCCTATTATAGATATAAACCATATGGTTGAGTATGGAAACGTTGTCACTTTGTCGACGTAGATAAATAAATACAAACTAAGAAATGTTTTATTCGAACTAACTCTAAATATGATTTATGTTAGTGTAAGAGCCTTTTTGACAGCAAAAGCAAGACTAGATAATTATATAGAGCAAATTGAATGGCGTAGTGTAGAATAACAAACAGATGTGGACCTGGTCGATAAGTTGTAATTTTCGAAATTAATTACAATACTTTTTTTTCTACATTACAATACTTCTGAGAACTGTCTGTATTTAGCAAAATTATACAGTTCATTTAACAGCACAGTATGTTCTCGATTTTCTGTGAAATTAACAAAATATGAAGTAAACATAGCTCTTATTTTATATATTTGTCAAGATTTTGTTTGAGAAATAACAAGGACAATCGATAAGCTTCAAACTTAGACACCTCTATATCAGTAATATATGGGGGGAGCATTTCATCGCGCTTGTTTGTTCGGTATTTAATTCAGAATAATGTTTGCAATATAAAGAACTGCAATGCAAAATATGTTATTTTAGTACAAAAAATACTACTTGCATCTTCTATTTCTATCCATAAAAAATAATAACGTAGGTTACCTATTCCTAAGGAAGATTTACTTTAGTTTTAGTATGTGAATAAAGCTATTGACTTGTGCTGGTCATCATGTCTTGTTTGACATTGTGTCTCAGTGGTTTTTAGACCGATATCCTAGAGAACATTGAATCCTTGTTGATGCTAGCTAAATTTTAAGGGTTGAATATTTTGGATTTTATTTTCTTGGAACTGATATCACTGTGGTTAAAGTTGTGACGTTCCCAATTTTTGTTTCATTGAAGGTTTCTTCCCAAGGTTTTACAAGCTTTTGATTTGATGCATAGTCGTAAGTGTTCTCATATATTTAAGACAACAATCTGAATATCCTATGGTCGTGTTTATTTTATGCTTCACCGTTCAACAGGTCCAACTGTTAGTCATATCGAATCTTTCTAGACTGATAACGTATAATCTCCACCCAAAACCTCACAACACTATTTATATAAATACCATATATCTTTTTAAATGTATTGGTTTTATTTGCTCTAGACATGCTATTTCGTAAGTACATTTTGTGCATATATATTGATATCTCCAGTTGCATGTCTTGTAGAACTATATAATTATCAATTCGCAAGACGCCGAAGGTCACATGAGTTTAAAAAGATATTAAGTTTAATTCCAAATGATAAACAATTTGTTATAAACAAACAAAGAAATGGAATATTTAATTAGAACAATATTTCAGCTTATGATAAAGTAATATATATGTTTTTGTGATGTACATGGCGATGACACTGACTAGAGAATACTATGCTGACTTTCTGGTTTCAACATTTTCAGCAAGTTGGTTTGCGGTACAATTATGATTACGATGATATGTTCCGTTACGTACAGTAGAGCATACATCAAATTCGATTAAGGCAAGCTGCAAATAATTTTTTCTAGGAAAACCACCAAAGCATTAATAAGAAAAAAACATCGAGGAAACAGAAGATGACATGTCAATATATTGTGATTTGACTGACATCATTATAATGTTTTCATGGCTATGTTAATCTTTTATTTTGTATCAATGTGGTTCATTAGTAGCGGGTTGTTAATGTCTTAATATAAGGAAAAAAAGCTAAATCAATAACTGTCAGTCTTGCAGTAGACCATTTATTTCTAAATATTATCAGTAGTAATTAACTAGTGATGTCACGTAACTAACCTACCAGCACTACATCTCTGTCGTCTATGATAGATAAAGTAGTGAAAGCATCATGATGGTGGGTAAAGATTCTTACTTACCATATATATTGAGCAAATGTCGTCGTTGTCTTGTCCGTATGTTTGTTTGCCTATCACTACTAACGTTGTGAGTTCTAATTCTGCTCATACAACATTTTGTGATAAAGTTTGTGGGTGACTTGTAGCAGGTCGCTATGGTCGTGATCGTATGGTTGTTTCATTTACAACCACCTATGCAATCTGTTCATATCACAACTAAAGTTGTGAGTTCTAATACCGTTCATGGCGAGGTATATACGATACAATAGTACTTGATAAAGTTTGTCAGTGACTTGTGACAGGTCGGTGGTTATCCCCGATTTCCTTCACCAATAAAATTGATCGCAACTATATAACTGAAATATTGTTAAACACCATAACCTTAACCTGTCAACGATGACTTTTTGAACAAGAGTTCCTTTCCTTCCCGAGAACCAGGGGGTTGTATGCACATACAATGTACGATTTTCCATGGGAAGAAATATTATGAAAATAAACTGTTGATATCAATAATGGTGAATTTAAGCCTTCTTGTGATGTTTTCTAGTATTTCGCAGTCTCTCAATGAATGTATAATAAACACTTTTCTGCTTTCGGATGGGTATTCAGTACACATCCTGTTGGGTTTATAAGGCACTTTATTTAATTACCTACTGTCATGTCTGTCGCAGGTAATATACAGACGTATTGATATTTGTATGTGTGTTGATATCTCGTTTTGCAATTTAATGAGAAGAAAGCTTCAACAGTGATGGTCAATAATTCTATCAATATGAACAACTACTGCTGCTCCCTTCAAATCATTGAACACAAAAGATCAAGAAACATACAGATCCAGATCCTAGCTTGGGAAAGGTACATACATGTGGCGGGGTTAAGCGGGTTACTGAAATAACAGCCCTCCATCTCTTGATAATTACATCTCCAAAGGCAATCAAATGTAAACATACAATTAAAAAACCTGCACAATTTCCTTCCACCCTCAGCAACCACATAATATCACGAACTTGAAGGACAATAGTGAATGCTGGTAGTTAACTGACTACTAACTATTAAAGAAGTCAGAATATGTTCGTTAATGACTACTACTCTAAGAACAAACAAATCATAACCGATACGTCTAACGTATTTAATATTAATTAGTCATACATATCTAAATAATTAATAAATCAAGCACGTATTTTATTGTATAAATACATCGATTTGTCAAATTATCTGTAATTAGAAATGGTGTCGAACTACTATAAATGTATTTCATATATTTCTTCCATTGACATCAATTTTTCCTTTGTTGTCGAATATGGCTTCCCCTTTGTTTGTCATGTCTTATACCAGTTGACTGTAAAGATGAATCAATCACGTCGTGTAATTGGAATTTCATGTAAATTGCACGTGCAAAGGGTTTTCTCCACGTGCAAAGGGTTTTCTAAAGTACAATCAGGTGCTCCTAACACACAGTTAGTTACAAGATATATCTCTATATTAAACTACGATATTTTTTGTAAAGAAAATATATACATGTAAGCTAAAATAGACATGCCCTTTCTATAGAAGCTAGGAAGGGCCACAATATTTTTTTTTCTAATGTGTTATATAGCAAATTATTAATTGGTTATATGAAATTACTGATAACAAACTAATAATTCCTATAAAACAGAATAGTAACTTGCTATAGCAAATTTCTCTTTGCTCTTCCCAGCTTCCGTACCTTTCTGTGATGTCTTACTCTACGTTTATAAAAAAAAAAAATTATCTGATTTTAATGGAAATCTCATTATTAACAAACAGTTGACTGGATAATTTCCATATATAGCATTGTAATAGTAAGGAATGTTCCCTATTCTTAAATACTTATTATTTCCTTAGTTAAAGGAAGTTTACGTTTAGTGTTGCATGCCACCGACTATTTTTTCTCGTTAACTAAGGAAAGCGTTTGTGAAATTTTAATTCAAGATGTCTAGTGCATACGAGTCCCGAATTTCTTTCCGCAAGGGAATCAGTGTTAATTCCTGAATAGATTTAGGGGCCGCCGTGACCATGACTTTGATAGTTTGAATTGAATCACATATCTATCATCGCTAAAGTTGTGAGTTCGATCTCGTTCCGTGTCGCATTGTATTCGATGCGACTTCGAGAGAGGAAGTCTGTCTGAGACATGCCACTACGATATAACTTAAATACAGTTACTGTTAAATGTTAAGTTGAACACTCGCTGCCTACCCAGGCTTCCAGAGAACTAAGATTCAATGGTTATTCATGATATTTGTTACCAGATTCTTGGCTAGAAACATGCAAATACAATGGAGGTTGAGCGCATCTGCGGTTTTTATTGTCAATGCGTTGTTTGTTGATTCGTCACAACTTATTTTTTTAAAGTGATTATGTCCGGATTGTTGATTGTGTAGCATTTATTCTTGGAAATTCTTCCTGTGTAATGTTTCCAAACTGCTACTTCTGTTATACAAATGCGATGTGGCTTACAATCAAAGACAATAAAAACAAGAATAAATTCGAAATACTTCAAGAAGACAACACACTATTTACAAAAAGAACTGTGTGATAGTATAGTGAGACAACACTATTAAGCTAACTTATGCCTTTTCAAATAAAGAAAATACAAATTCGTTTGTTGTTGACAATTTCTGTAAGCACAAAACAAAATATAAAACTTCCATCTCGCATATGAGAATAGTGCGCACGCCGCGATTCTGGATTAACCCTCATCGGGTACTCTCAAAATCGAAAGATTTGAAAGCCAAATAATTTAAACCAAAGGGCCTAAACAGGACAGCCAAAATCGATTAAGATCACCCATGCATGAGGTGGTAGAACCATAAATGTCAATAATTCATGGATATGAAACGCAACATTCTTCTTTGAGAAACTCGCGCTAAATCCATCTGAAATTTAAATAAGCTTGAAAAGTTGAGAGGCAGTACTCTTATCATTATAAAGACAAATACACGTATTAAAATGAGTGTTGTACTTTAAGCGTTTGTGAAATTACGATGAGATACGAGAGACGAACTTCCAAATCTTTAAATAAGCTTAACGGTGAAGTCTTACAGATTACTCTGAATATTAGTCTGCAGTTATTGTTGCGATAATTGAATAAACAATGCATTTAGAACAATACAAAAGATAACAAAGTTAATAAATTCGCCGATTTTAGACTTTAATTGCATATTGTTACAATTTAAATAGACATAATGCTGAGTCATGAAACACCTAAAACGTAATTATGTCATGAAAGAAAATGAATGACTACAAATATCAATTCTGGTGAAACCTACAGGTAATAGAAATAGAACATAGTTTCTCCACTGATGGGTACAACCACAGCTACAACCGAGGGACAAATCCAGTACATAAGAAATGGTTTGAAGATACTAAAGGGGTAATCAAAAGCCGTAAATCGAAGACGGACAGACAATACAATGGCCAAACTAAATAGGACAAAAGGACAAACAATGATCTACAAAAACATTACACATAAACCTAAAGATCAAGCAAAACAAACACCACTGGATAAACACAGGAATTTCTTCTCTACGTGCCTGCGTCACAAGTGACACCCGTCGTGCTACTGTTAAACGACACTAACATCATCGGATATGGACACCCATATGCGTAAATAAATATAAGTAACATAAATAAAACATGAACCACCTACAATTTTAAGCGGAAGAAATCTTGTGGTATAGAAATATCACCTAGAGATAAACCAATCCAAGTAGATACAAAATTCGTCCTCAGAATGGGATATCAATGAGAGTCTTTGTATTAAGCATAGCTGATAAGATTCGTGAATGTGTACGACAACTTGAAGAATCCCCCGAGCAAAGCATCTTCGAGTGCGGTAAATTGTGCGTTCCAGACCAGATCCAGTCAAACTAAACTATATAAATTGATATTAGCTACTTTTTCACTAATCACGCAGTATTAAGGAGTAAGACCAAATATTTGTTGGCTCCTAATCATTATTATGTGTCCGAGTTGAGCGACATGTCTATCCAGAGACTGCATGTTGTTTCAGTGTGATAGCACTATAAAAAGACAGCTATGCCTGGTTTAGTACAAACCGGACATCATCATTATCTTATCAAAATGTAACGTGTTCTCGCCATGATATGACTGAAATAATTGCCTACTTGGCTTTAAGCAACCACTCAATCTCCACAATGATCAATAATTTGCTATGGTGTTCGTTAGTGGCCAGTTTCAATGTGAAATCGTCAAACTCTATCCATCCTATCCCCTCTTCTTTCCAGTAATCAACAGTCTCCCACCCATAGGCCTAATCATAAGCCATATTTTACATACATAATTTATTGTTAATAAACCTGTTCTTAAGTATTAAACAACAATCAATGAATACAACATCATTCAATAAAACCTTTATGGAGAATGCGGTTTTATCAAAAACAATTTTCTTGACAGGTTGGAGTTTTATCTATAGCGAAGTGCATAACGAAAACGTATGTGTAGCGTCTATGACGCAAACATCTGTGTGATATTGGTTGATACAATCAAGTGTTTTAATATACAATTGATATTGACTGCCCAGTAGTTTCAAACGAATATAAATACTAGTCGTATAAATAATGTATCTCCCAATATACACACATCACCTGTCTCTTGTATAATCAATTCAGTTGTATATATTATAAAATGTAGTTATATTTTTCGATATTATGAATATTTATAAAACATGCTTCTTTGTATGACTTGTCTTGAAAGATGGACCACAATTGTTACAGTTAAACAGTAAATATTTCCTGTAAACACTTTCGTTATACGTAACATTGTTTATTAGATATATATTTTTATCGAAACTTACAGTTCCTATATCATCAAATAATTATTAAAGTAAGGTTTTCCTCCTCCCTCAGGCGTGGGTGATGTTATCCGGATTTGGTTATCATTCCTGCTTAAGCCCTTAGGGTTTCTTGCTCCCAAAGACTTAAGAGTATTCGGTTTCCAATCTGTTGGTTTCGAGACCTGATAAAAGTCATTCTAGACACACGTGGTGCTCATTAAATTATATATCTACATTTTTATCTAGTTGGTACAATGGAAAATCAAACATTGCGTGAATAAATTTAAATTATTTTTATGAAAAGAAAGTTTAAACAGTGATGGTCATCAATTCCACCAATATCAACAAAATGAGCAATCACTTTTCTTCTTAACTGAACTCCCTGAACACAAAAGACCACGACGTATGCCGTTGGAAATCCAGGTCCTGACTTGGGACAGGCACAACAATGTGGCGGAGTTAAACCGGTTAATGGGATCCTAACTCTACCCTTCTGATAACTGGATCACCAACGACAAAGTTATATAAACAAACGATAAAAATCCTGCATATATTGGCTTCCACTCAAAAAGACCACATCCTATCACAAAAATGAATGACACCATAAACATGGACAGCACAATAGCAAGGTCAATGCGTGTTAACTGACTACCAGCTGGTAAGGTAGAATATGTTGGTTAAAGACCATTTCTCTTTGGAGAAAAATATCATAGATGTTTAGTAAACATACTTCTTTGTATGACTTGTGTAGACCACATTTTCAACAAAAAATATCTCAAGCAAACATCTTCAATATACGTTACATTATTTGGTGCTATGCTAGACGTTGTGTGAGGAAATTTAAAATATCATTTCCAAATTTGAAAATAGCTATAATATTTCAAATACTATTGTAATTTGGGTATTATGTGTTTGACATCCGGAACTCCTCGCGCCTTTCCCCAAGTGAAATTGTTTTTTCACTTGGGGAAAGGCGCGAGGAGTTCCGGATGAAGTGTTTGGTTTTCAAATTGCGATATTCTCTAGAAAACTATAAACAGGAAATATTTCCATTTTAGAATTTTCCTCATTTTTTTTACGATAACCAATAATTGGGCTTAGTATTTACACCCAATGCTTCCAATTTGTTGCTATATAAAGACCGACTGGGGGAAATTATTGATCGTTTGTTGTTGTTGGATCGTTGTATAACATCTAATGAAGAATATGTAAGCTAGATTCATGACAAAAGTGAGTGAGTGTTGTTTTTATGTCACTGCGAGAACAAATTATTTTTCGATGAGATGAAAGTGTCATGTATTTTGTGTGTTAGGGGTATCGATTTGCACCTTTCTACGATATTGATATTTGATTTCGGAATTGTTTCGATGGTGCAGTGTTCATTTGATTACAACACCAGAACGCTCAATTGGATTGCTATAGTACTAGCTCACTGAAGCAAGAGTTCAAGCGTCGACATGTCTCTCCACTGGGTAACCGCGTATATTTGCGTTTGTTGCGTGTTAAGATATTTATTGTAAGACTGCCCTGACCACTGACCAGCTCCGAAGCTTTCTACATATCATTGATTAGCTTCAACAAATTGTTTTATAGCCAACAAAATAACATATTTTCCTGAAATTAAACTGTTAAGAAGAGAGGTACGTGTCACAATTTTCCCGTTTGTTATCCACGATGAATGATATAACGACTAGTCGGTCAGATCACATCTTACGTAATATGTTCAATCTATCAAAAACGAAAAATTAACTGATATTAGGAAAAGTATTAAATACAGATAAGTTACGGAACAGATTCGAAACAATAGTTTTCATACGAATTCAGGGGTGTTTAATGCCACTTTCAACAATATTTTAGCTATATTGTGGCGGTCAGTTTTATTGATGGAGGAAACCGGAGTACCCGAGGAAAAACACCGACCTGCCGCAAGTCACTGACTAACTTAATCACATAATGTTGTATCAAGTACACCTCGCAATGAGTGGGATTCGTATTCACAACTTTAGCAGTGATAGGCACTGATTGCATAGGTAGTTGTAAATCCAACTACTATACCATCAGACCACGACGACCCCTCATATGAATTGACCGACGGGTGGTGATTATCACATATGCAATACACCTCACTATGATGATCCAGTAAAAATAATCAATTTAATGGAAACAAGGCAATGAAGACAAACATCCTAAAGTAAAATGTCAAAGCTATTTTTATTGATGAACAATGGAACTATCCTGCTATCTTGATAGATAATTAATCTTGAAAGTTTTAATAACTTGGTTCTAGTATTCGCCACTATTTGTTTTGTTTTAATTTCCCCGGTTTTTCAAATGAAGGAAATCGAATTTTCAAAACTCTTGTTGGAATATAATAACATATAATAAATTTGAAATGTTGCATTCATTGAATAACTGTTCTTTAATATTTATATTGTGCTATGCTAGACGTTGTGTGAGGAAATTTAAAATATCATTTCCAAATTTGAAAATAGCTATAATATTTCAAATACTATTGTACTTTGGGTATTATGTGTTTGACATCCGGAACTCCTCGCGCCTTTCCCCAAGTGAAATTTTTTTTTTCACTTGGGGAAAGGCGCGAGGAGTTCCGGATGAAGTGTTTGGTTTTCAAATTGCGATATTCTCTAGAAAACTATAAACAGGAAATATTTCCATTTTAGAATTTTCCTCATTTTATTTTACGATAACCAATAATTGGGCTTAGTATTTACACCCAATGCTTCCAATGTGTTGCTATATAAAGACCGACTGGGGGAAATTATTGATCGTTTGTTGTTGTTGGATCGTTGTATAACATCTAATGAAGAATATGTAAGCTAGATTCATGACAAAAGTGAGTGAGTGTTGTTTTTATGTCACTGCGAGAACAAATTATTTTTCGATGAGATGAAAGTGTCATGTATTTTGTGTGTTAGAGGTATCGATTTTGCACCTTTCTGCGATATTGATATTTGATTTCGGAATTGTTTCGATGGTGCAGTGTTCATTTGATTACAACACCAGAACGCTCAATTGGATTGCTATAGTACTAGCTCACTGAAGCAAGAGTTCAAGCGTCGACATGTCTCTCCACTGGGTAACCGCGTATATTTGCGTTTGTTGCGTGTTAAGATATTTATTGTAAGACTGCCCTGACCACTGACTAGCTCCGAAGCTTTCTACATATCATTGATTAGCTTCAACAAATTGTTTTATAGCCAACAAAATAACATATTTTCATGAAATTAAACTGTTAAGAAGAGAGGTACGTGTCACAATTTTCCCGTTTGTTATACACGATGAATGATATAACGACTAGTCGGTCAGATCACATCTTACGTACTATGTTCAATCTATCAAAAACGAAAAATTAACTGATATTAGGAAAAGTATTAAATACAGATAAGTTACGGAACAGATTCGAAACAATAGTTTTCATGCGAATTCAGGGGTGTTTAATGCCACTTTCAACAATATTTTAGCTATATTGTGGGGGTCAGTTTTATTAATGGAGGAAACCGGAGTACCCGAGGAAAAACACCGACCTGCCACAAGTCACTGACTAACTTAATCACATAATGTTGTATCAAGTACACCTCGCAATGAGTGGGATTCGTATTCACAACTTTAGCAGTGATAGGCACTGATTGCATAGGTAGTTGTAAATCCAACTACTATACCATCAGACCACGACGACCCCTCATATGAATTGACCGACGGGTGGTGATTATCACATATGCAATACACCTCACTATGATGATCCAGTAAAAATAATCAATTTAATGGAAACAAGGCAATGAAGACAAACATCCTAAAGTAAAATGTCAAAGCTATTTTTATTGATGAACAATGGAACTATCCTGCTATCTTGATAGATAATTAATCTTGAAAGTTTTAATAGCTTGGTTCTAGTATTCGCCACTATTTGTTTTGTTTTAATTTCCCCGGTTTTTCAAATAAAGGAAATCGAATTTTCAAAACTCTTGTTGGAATATAATAACATATAATAAATTTGAAATGTTGCATTCATTGAATAACTGTTCTTTAATATTTATATTGTGCTATGCTAGACGTTGTGTGAGGAAATTTAAAATATCATTTCCAAATTTGAAAATAGCTATAATATTTCAAATACTATTGTACTTTGGGTATTATGTGTTTGACATCCGGAACTCCTCGCGCCTTTCCCCAAGTGAATTTTTTTTTTTCACTTGGGGAAAGGCGCGAGGAGTTCCGGATGAAGTGTTTGGTTTTCAAATTGCGATATTCTCTAGAAAACTATAAACAGGAAATATTTCCATTTTAGAATTTTCCTCATTTTATTTTACGATAACCAATAATTGGGCTTAGTATTTACACCCAATGCTTCCAATTTGTTGCTATATAAAGACCGACTGGGGGAAATTATTGATCGTTTGTTGTTGTTGGATCGTTGTATAACATCTAATGAAGAATATGTAAGCTAGATTCATGACAAAAGTGAATGAGTGTTGTTTTTATGTCACTGCGAGAACAAATTATTTTTCGATGAGATGAAAGTGTCATGTATTTTGTGTGTTAGAGGTATCGATTTTGCACCTTTCTACGATATTGATATTTGATTTCGGAATTGTTTCGATGGTGCAGTGTTCATTTGATTACAACACCAGAACGCTCAATTGGATTGCTATAGTACTAGCTCACTGAAGCAAGAGTTCAAGCGTCGACATGTCTCTCCACTGGGTAACCGCGTATATTTGCGTTTGTTGCGTGTTAAGATATTTATTGTAAGACTGCCCTGACCACTGACTAGCTCCGAAGCTTTCTACATATCATTGATTAGCTTCAACAAATTGTTTTATAGCCAACAAAATAACATATTTTCATGAAATTAAACTGTTAAGAAGAGAGGTACGTGTCACAATTTTCCCGTTTGTTATACACGATGAATGATATAACGACTAGTCGGTCAGATCACATCTTACGTAATATGTTCAATCTATCAAAAACGAAAAATTAACTGATATTAGGAAAAGTATTAAATACAGATAAGTTACGGAACAGATTCGAAACAATAGTTTTCATACGAATTCAGGGGTGTTTAATGCCACTTTCAACAATATTTTAGCTATATTGTGGCGGTCAGTTTTATTAATGGAGGAAACCGGAATACCCGAGGAAAAACACCGACCTGCCGCAAGTCACTGACTAACTTAATCACATAATGTTGTATCAAGTACACCTCGCAATGAGTGGGATTCGTATTCACAACTTTAGCAGTGATAGGCACTGATTGCATAGGTAGTTGTAAATCCAACTACTATACCATCAGACCACGACGACCCCTCATATGAATTGACCGACGGGTGGTGATTATCACATATGCAATACACCTCACTATGATGATTCAGTAAAAATAATCAATTGAATGGAAACAAGACAATGAAGACAAATATCTTATGCTTCTCTAAAGTAAAATGTCAAAGCTATTTTTATAGATGAACAATGGAACTATCCTGCTAGCTTGATAGATAATTAATCTTGAAAGTTTTAATAACTTGGTTCTAGTATTCGCCACTATTTGTTTTGTTTTAATTTCCCCGGTTTTTCAAATAAAGGAAATCGAATTTTCAAAACTCTTGTTGGAATATAATAACATATAATAAATTTGAAATGTTGCATTCATTGAATAACTGTTCTTTAATATTTATATTGTGCACAATATCTCAGGCATCGTCATAACGTGTACAAGTTTACAAACAAAATACCATCAAATATGGTAGGGCAGATGTGCGCCTACATTTATACGAGAATATTTGATTGTCGTAATTATAAAGAAGATGATAATTATAATCGAAATGAATTCTCCTTTACAGATAGCCCCGAACGACGACTCGTAATTGGTAATTAGCTTGCTCTGGTTATTATTAATGTGATAGTAACATATTATTACTGACATTATTGGACCAGCGTTTATGCTGTCCATTGTCTTTTGTATTTACATCCTGTTATGAAAAACAGTCTATAAGTACGAAATCTGATATGCGATATATTTCATCACATGTAATTTAATCCAACAAATAAATTATATTAACGAATACAATTCTTAGAATGTTTCCTGAAACGCTTTGTACACACTAAATTAGATATCTATGTTATAAAAGAATTCAACATCCAAATGTTAAAAGGCCTCTAAACCAATAACGTTACAAGATACTTTTAATGATTTACTTTCTAATATACAGAAACCTCTTGGAATTCATCACATTCGTACAATCTTATTTTCACTACCTGTAAACTACCTCAAAGATCTTAGGGATTTTGGACTTGACAAAGGAGGCGTAGATCCTTTTTCTCCTAAGTACAGATTGTCTAGTATTATATGTGACGTGGCGTCTTTTCGTGTTTTCAAACCAGTTCGATCTGAACCTCTTCATGATAACAACAGAAAATTCCTCCATATTCCGTTTGCTAACAAAGGAATCGATGCTATTAACATCAGCAACATTCTTAATAGAAAAGAGGTCGTAAAAGAAATTCCACCATATTTCAAAAATCAATCTGTTCCCATTGTCTCCTATAGCTACACTAACAGCATTGGCCGTAAAATTTTCAACTACAAAGAAGCATTGCAAGATATTAACATAGAAGAGTACCTTAAGAACCCTCTGACTTGTGACTGCTCCCACTCTCCTTTTCAATACAACCCATCTGGACATGTAATCACTGGTGATCTGAATATCATTCAACATGAGAGGTGATTTATCATGGTCCTAAATTCAGAGAACCTCAACACATCAATTGGAAACATAATTTCAAGATAATTATGGATGCTGTTGAAGATTATGCCAGAAGGTGGATAAAGAGAGAAGTAGACCAAGATCCTGAGTTAGAGTCCTTGTCAGACTGGGTTAGAACAATTAGGTCTCTAGTACAAGGTCGGATTCACAAACTCAAGAATTGTGTTAATAGTCGACCTAAGTCTGTATTTAAAGACCAAGAAGCTGTTAAGTGTCTTTCCTCTCTTCATGACAAATATGTTATCGTTCCTGCGGACAAGGCTTCCAACAATATCGTGTTTGTATGTAAATCATATTACTTCGAATGCCTAATCAAGGAATTAGGCATAAATAACAACACCTCTAGTAATACCACATACAAACCTACTTCGTTCGACAAAGATGAAATCCTAGCTAACCACAGATCATTCATGACCTCTTTAAACATTCCCTCTGGTAAAGAGTCTGAGGATTTACCCTATTTATATTGGATACCTAAACTCCATAAGACACCATACAAAGAAAGGTACATAGCGGGATCATCAACTTGTTCGACGAAAGAATTGTCTATTCACCTGACAAAGATTCTGTCTGCAGTAAAAGAGGGACAACAGAAATATTGTGAAACTGTTTACTCGCGTAGTGGCATAAATCACATGTGGATTTTGAAAAACTCTAAAGATCTTTTGGATAACCTTAAATCAAGATCTTTCTCTCAGGTATCCTCCATCAAAACTTTTGATTTTTCAACTCTATATACCATCCTACCGCATGACAAATTAAAAACCCGCTTAAAGGAAACAATTCACAAAGCTTTCAGTCATAGAAACTATGGCTCAAAATTTGTTGTGTTAGGCTACAATTCCACATATTTTTCAAACAAAATTCAAAAAGGTAAAACATGCTACTCCGAGGAACAAGTGATAAGTATGCTGGAGTTCCTCATCGATAACATATTTGTCTCCTTTGGAGGGATACTGTTTCAGCAGGTCGTCGGCATACCAATGGGCACGAATTGTGCCCCTCTTCTAGCCGATTTATTTTTATACTCATATGAGTCGGAGTTTCTTCCAAAGCTTGTAAAGATTCATGAGGCTAGAGCCTTTAATTTCACATACAGGTATATTGATGACGTTTTATCTATCAATAATTCTAGATTTGCAGAATTTCTTCCATTGATATATCCGCCAGAGCTGGAAGTTAAAGAGACCACGGATACCGCTTTGTCCGCATAATTTTTGGACTTATACTTCGAATTTGACGACTGTGGTCAAATCAGTACTAAAAGTTATGATAAACGGGACGACTTCAATTGTAAAATAATAAATTGTTCAAATATGTGCAGCAATATACCAGCTTCTCCTGCATATGGTGTTTACATCTCGCAATTGATTCGCTATGCAAGGACCAGTAGCAATTATTCTGATTTCCTGAAACGTCATCTTCATCTGAGAAACAGGCTACTGCACCAGGGCTATAAAAAGATTCGCCTTATTCGATCTCTTAAAAAGTTTATATTCCGATACCAAGATCTTGTCGAAATATATTCCGTCTCTGCAGAAAAGATTATAAACGATGGATTTTCATATAGTGAAAATGTATAAAGATAGGGTGTCAGCAAAAATGTCAAAATGTTTTTTTATCAATGTGTGACGTAAAATTATCTTTGACATTTACTTCACTGAGCTTGGTGCTGCTTTTGACAACTGTTTTACCTGTTTTGTTCAAGTATTGTTATAAATACTGTTATAGTGACAGCCGGAAACTTTGAGCCGTAATGAAAGGGGGAGGTTTGGCGCTTTAAAATCTGATTCAACCCACCATTTCTTTAGAAATGCCTGTACCAAATCAGGGTCATTACGGTTTTCAGTTTTCTGGTTGTTGACTGATTTTGTCTGTTTATATACTTATGAGTTTTGACTTTCCCTTTGTAAGATTGTTCGGAGTTCGGTAATTGTGTTATTACCCTTATTGTTATCACTCACTCGATACCCGTCGTGATCGTGATCGTATGTATTTATAACTAAATTGCAATTAGTATCTATCGCCACTAACTTTGTGAGCTATGGCGAGATGTACTTGATACAACATTATGTGGTAAAGTTTGTCAGGTCGGTGGTTTTCTCCCTGTATTCCGGTTTCCTCCGCCAATAAAACTGAAAGCCACGAAACTACACATCCGATAAACTATTTGTCTCTGCATTGAAGTCTTTGATACACATAAAATAATTTAATTGATATCTGTCTTTTACAGAAAATGTTAAGATTTTTTTAAGTTGAGGATCGAACGTTAAAACGGCACATATCGATTGGGAGTTTTTGTTGTGTATATTGACACCGGAAGTTCAGTGCCAGGAGTTCCATCGAAATCACGCGATCTGGCGGACGAAAATAACAAAATTTTGACGGAATGGAAATGATTCGAAACAACGTATTTTGAAACTTTTATTAAAAAGAATTGATTTATATCCAAAAATATAATTATATAACATATGTTCTAAATATAAGGTTTCATCTTTTTAATATTTCTTTTATTTGTACATATAATCCGTTTGTTTTATAGACAAGTATGTTTTATGTTTTATTTCTAATGATCATTAGAAATAAAACATAAAACATACTTGTCTATAAAACAAACGGTGTCTAAGTTTAATAATTTGATAATAAAATTTGTTCGCACCATGATATAACTGAACCATTGCTAAAGTTTGCGTTAAACACCAATCAATCAATCAATCAATCAATCAATCCTTCCTACCCCTATGTTTTGGTTTTGTCCATTTTTTCTGTGTTGTTGTTTTGTTTGTCTTTGTCCTGTGCCTTTTGTCTGATGTTGCCTGTGTCTCTGGATTGTCCATTTACGATTGATTATTATGATTTCTGTAACTAAGGAAGATTGGCATTTATCGTCACACCGTTTTAGCTTGATCGTGCCTTAATGGGGACGAAAAGGGCTGCGTCGCCGGTGAAAATGCCCGTTTTTGGATATGGAAGACTTAAAAATTGAGTTCAAGATGCTAGGGCAAGAACTAATGTCAGTGCCTTGTGGTCAAAAGTTAATAACATTTAACTTCCTGTCCAATCATGACCCCAAAACATCTGGTATTAGCTCCGGTTGTTTTTGCGTGAATTCGTATTGTTCGGATCTTGGATTATTTTGCATTGATGGTTTAGCTTTTGATATTAACTTATAGTATATATTTTTCATATGCTATATTTTTATCTGATTACAAGAAAATTTTTAAAATAGCCGGCGGAGTGAAACAGTTGACTGGTCCCCTACTTCCGGATCCGAACTGTTCCATACCCAAGAACGATGCGCAGTGCGTCATTCCTGTCAAATGCTGTATTTCTTTCAAAACAATGTTGTGCCCCAATTTGTTAATGGTATGGTATGCTAACATTATCATCTTCAGTGGATTTGTGGTTATGTGCATGTATATAAGATAATAAAACAGTTATTTCATGCCTGTTCAGGGAACAGTCAAACTATTGTCCCTCTTTGGCCTCAGGCAACAGTTCTCAAGTCATCTCCAGCACCTCGGGTAAATAGTTTTGACTGTTCCCTGAACAGGCATGACATAACTGTATATTGTTTTCTTGTCATTGTAGCTGTCAGCATAAACTGTATCTGATGTATGGTATTACAGCTATATCTAATACATACCATACAGCGGAACCATATTTATGCTACCAGTTTATCAGCATTTTCCATTTTTGATTGCCCCTGCGGTATTCTCTAACATTTATTTACATTGTCGTCTTCAGAAAAACAAACTATGCTAGATTTATACAGATCATACTGTTTTTGGAATAGAAAACTGGATAATATCGCTCTGTTTTCCCCAGACCACAGTTTTCTAAAGCATCTTGTAATTAACTAGAAAGTTTATTCTTTGGAAATGTTAGCGATGAAGATATGACTTAAATCAGTTGGATGTCTCTATATCATAGCTAAGAAATGACTTAAATCCTGTGATAATATTGTCGATGGCATAATTTGTGGTTTGGTTTATGAAATAATTCACGTTAATAATAGTTCGTTTCATGCTGTGCTGCAATTTCCACAAAATTGCACGAATGATTTTAATCAGAAGATTAACATTGTTTGATTTTTACTTTGTAAAAAAGCAATTCCTGATATCTAGGATTCGATAGAAATATCAGCCACTTATTAGTAAACGTTCAATGATTATGTTTATTAAATAATCTCAATACTGATAGGATTAAACATGAACGTTTTAGCCGATTATTGGATAGAAAAATCAGTGTACACGTACAAGAGAGTTGGGAGGTTGTTGTGTTTAACGCTACTTTTAACAATATTTCAGCTATAGAGTGGGAATCAGTTAAATTGGCGTAGGAAACCAGAGTATCGGGAGGAAACCACCGACCTACCGTTAGTCACTTGATCAATTAAGGTGTATCGAGTACACCTCCCCATAAGTGGGATACGGATTCACAACCTCAATAAAAGGCACTGATTGCATAAGTAGTTGTAAATCCAACACCTATAGGCTCACGACCACGACGTCTGTTAAGATTTAAATACTGTTAAGCAAAATTGTTTATATAGAATGGAAATATGAGGAAACCATTGTACCCGGTGAAAACCACCGACCTAGTCGCTTGTCACAGACACACTTTATTCGTTAACAAAGTTTGAAGAGTTCCAACAGATTTGTTGTAGCTTTTTCTGTTCACGAGTAAGAGGGGACTTAACGAGAACACCACCTCTTTTTTTTTTATTGAAGTTCTACTTTAACAGGCTTCAATTGAACATCGGATCCTATGTAAAAATGAATGTAATAATTTGTCTTAAAATTGAACACTGAACACAAACTTGAATATGAATAATCAGGTGAGCGATACAGACTCGGGTTTATTTATATTTCGTTACAAAAAGACTAAATACAATCAACAAATTGAGGCTTTAGTCAAAGAATTAAAAAAAAAATTCGCAAAAGCAAACAAAAATGTGATTAATACCTTTTGTCATTAAAAGTGCATGTCACGTCAATAAATAATTTGATCAGATTATTAATATTGAAACTTCACACTTATATTATATTGTTTTGGTAGTTTTATCTTAATACTACATCTGTATTGATTTAAGAGCCGTTTCAACATTTCAAGTCTACACAAATAAGATAATCCATCATGATATTTCCTTCTATTAATTTGATGATTTGTCAGCTAGGTGCAAACATGGTATGCTTTATGACATAATTATTTGAAAGTAATATATATTTATTTCTGTGTTTCTTGAAATGATGGGAAAGTAAGATATAGTAACATGTAGTTAATAATTACAATATATAAGATGATACATACAAGATAATACACATAGGATAATACACATAAGACAATACAAACAAGACAACACATACAATGCAATACATACAAGACAATACAAAGAGGACAATACAGATGATATAACACATACACCACAATTCATATGCAATAGTGCATACAAGACAACACATACAAGGCAACACATACAATACAATACTTACAAGACAACACAAACAAGACAATACATTCAAAACAGCATCTAAATCAGTAAATGCACTCGTATGCAGCCTTATTCATTCCCTTTTCGCGCCACTGACCAGCAAGGTGTTTAAACGTTCATACATTGTCATTTTATAATTGTCAGTTCATGATGTTTTCATATGATTGTTCGGATATTCTTCGGGTAAGGTTTATTATTTATTTTTGTATTGCTGGGAATAAAACCAATCGTAACTACTCGGCCATTCTCGCTACCCTGCAAATACCTCGTACGTACACAGTAGAAATTCTTCTTAAATTGTTTGCCGGAAGTTAAGTTAAGTTAAGCCGCACAAAAATATAGTCCACGAAAATCCAATATGGAAGACATACTAAGTAAAATCTAATCATGCAAAACTAATTAAAACTTTAATTGAAATATAGAAAATTGATTAAAATGTAACTTTATCAAACTTTCATGTAACTGACATGTGAAAAGTAGTGCGTTTTATACGCCTAATGCATACGAGGTTATTTGTAGGGTAGCGAGAATGGCCGAGTAGTTACGATTGGGAATAACACGTTTGTCAAACTGACGTGTCGAGCACACGTCGGTTCAGAAAGTGGTGAGTCATGTTCAAAGGATTTATGATTTATATTTCTGGCTAACATATTCGTATATTAAGGGTTATCTTATTTATTCCAGGGGTCCCTTGCTTCCTGGAAATGGATAAATAACATATTTACCTGATGACAAGATTAGGGAATGACTCAGGAAGTTGGTTCTGTTTGATCACGTTCTCTATAGTGATTGCGGAAGTTGGGTGTACTTGAACAAATTATATATGGTGATTCCGGAAGTTGGTTACACTTAAATACGTTCTGTATGGTGATGTCCCGGAAGTTGGTTCTAGTGAACAAGTTCAATCGTAACTACTCGGCCATTCTCGCTACCCTGCAAATAACCTCGTATGCATTAGGCGTATAAATCGCACTACTTTTCACATGTCAGTTACATGAAAGTTTGATAAAGTTATATTTTAAACAATTTCTTTTATTTCAATTAAAGTTTTAATTAGTTTTGCATGATTAGATTTTACTTAATATGTCTTCCATATTGGATTTTCGTGGACTATAATTTTGTGCGGCTTAACTTAACTTAACTTCCGGCAAACAATTTAAGAAGAATTTCTACTATGTACGTACGAGGTTATTTGCAGGGTAGCGAGAATGGCCGAGTAGTTACGATTGCAACAAGTTCTGCATACTGATATCGAATGTTGATATAGGGTTCGTCTGAAACCCAGAAGTGAAGTATTAATAGCGAGCATCGCAAGTTGCGAGCTAAACAGCAACATGTGTGTAAGGAGATGAATCAATACATTTTGTATATGTACGATCAATACCAACCGGAAATGGATTCTAAGTTTCAGCATGGAATGGACAATCGGAGTGAAGTACAGGAAATAGCTCTTTAATTTGAATAAAAAATAACCATCCAGTTTAAAAACAACACCAAAAAATTAGAAAGGAAACCGTGCAGCTTCTTTACATGAAACGATTAATTTATTTAAAAAATGGACAATCGTTAGACCTTCTTGTTTCTCCCTAACCCGAATAATCCAGTCGTTATATTACTCTCCCGCTAGTCCAGCGATAGTGCCGATAGAGGGCGCAGTATTCTTCGAGTTAGTATTGCCCCTAAAGAACGATCGGCCCTAAAAAAAGTCGTCCCCGATATATCTCGGCCCTAAAAAAAGTTGTCCCCGATATATCTCGGCCCAAAATATCTCCTTTGCAATAGAATTAACTGGGTAAATCGAATTGAAGAACAAAGAAAACAAAATCAAGAATAATGAAGAAAAGAACCCAAAACTACTATTTTTACATGTACATGTATATGCGTAGATGCGATGCTCGCCTGTAGGCTGTGCCTAATCCATATTATAGTATATTCCATTATTTAGTGAAATCCAGTATTCCGTAATTTATTTCATTACCGGAAGCCCATTGTCTGTAGTCCATCATTGTCAGTGGAAGTTCAGTATGCGTAGTCCGTTAATATGATCGGAAGGTCATAAAGATTTAATCCGTTTTTCAGACCGGAAGTTCTTCATTTCCAAAATTTATAGTTGTGTTTATTTATATATCTACTTCCTGTACCTACTGATGATTATGTTTGGTGATTTGTGATTTAAACACAACTTTTGTTGGCTTAGAATTTTATTTTTATTTATTTTATTTTGCCTTTTCATCTTTTGTTCTTACTTTATGCGAGTGGATGTATTTAAGTTTTATTTTTCATTTCACTTGCATATGAATACTTTTGTTTGTTTTTTCTGTTTATTTACCTTTTAGTAAAATATGTAATTTCACATTTTGTTGATATGAGTGATGGTCATCTGAAAATCCGATTATCTGTGTCTTTACAATAACACATATTTAAGACAATACATATGAGATCATACAAGATAATACATATGATATAACATATACAAGACAATATACATATATGAGATATTACATACAAGATAATACATATGAGATAACACATACAAAACAATAAATATGATATAATACATACAAGACAATGCATATGAGATAACACATACAAGACAATACATATAGGATGATTCACACAAGACAATACATATGAGATAATATATACAAGACAATACACATGAGATAATATATACAAGACAATACATATGAGATAATAGATACAAGACAATACATACGAGATTAATTGGATTTTTGTTATGTTTTGACGATGTGGCATATCATGTTTTTCATTTTTACTATTCGTTTGTCAAATATATATATATTACCATCAGACCCATATGTGTCGTTTACATTTGTCAATGTTCAACTCTTTGTTTGCCAAATGTATTATAGCTGATTCCTGTACCCCCCTCCACCCCGTAGCATTATTCCAAAATACTGTTTTTGCCCAGTAGCACTATACCAGATGCCTGTATTTTCTCCAGTAGCATCATAGGCGATTCCTGTTTCCCCCCAGTGGCATTTTATCAGATTTATGTTTTTCCCAGTAACATTATAACCGATTCCTGTTTTCCCCAGTAGCATCATACCATATTCCTGTTTTAAGTAGTTTCCATGATGACTCGACAGACATGGATATAAATATATATAACATGAACCAGATCTTCAATTGTGCATTTCTTTTCATGCAAATGGATTGATTGTCCATGCTACGGCTGATACTATCCATATATATAGGCCGGGTTTTTAAATTCAGTTAATTTTAATTATTAGTTTTTCCCCAGTAGCATTATACAAGACTCCCGTTTTTTTACTAGTAGCATTATACCAGATTCCAGTTTTTCTCTCAGTAGCACTATTCCAGATTCCTGTTTTTCTCAGTAGCATTATACCAGATTATTGTTTTCCCAAGTAGTTTTATAGCTTAATCTTGTTTTTCTCAAGTAGCATTATACCATATACTTATTTCCCTCAGTATCATTAAACAGATTTCTATTTTTCCATCAATAGCATTATACAAGACTCCTGTTTTTTCGGTAGTTTCCACGATAACTCGACAGATATGGATGCAATTGTACATAACAATAAACCAGTTCTTCAGTTGTGCATTTCTTATCATGCATATGTATTGATTGTTCCAGCTACGCGCTGATTCTATCCATATATATATAAGTCCGTTTTTTTAATGCAGTTAATTTAATAATTATTAGTTCTATTGCGACATATAAATATCAATTATACGTTCGTAATTGAATTGACGCTTGTTGCTTCCTGGTTGCACAGCATCAAAATTGTAGACGGTACAATATTTATTCATACAAGGTGATGTGTTAGCTTGGTTATTTCAACTCAACCATGATGGCCAGCATGTTTTTACTTGATTAAAAGTATTTGATGTCGTACTGACGATTCTACCGTTAATATTTGATGATGCATTTTTTAATTACAGACAATCAGTGTTATAATAATATCGTATGTCAAAGCTAGAGCTAAAACAGGTAGTAGTGTAAATTTAATTTTCAGATTCATTAAACAAAGCTGTGAATGCTACTTCTGCCCAATGTCAATGAAAATATGCTTTATATACAATACAGTTGATGTCTTCAATATTGTAAAGATTGGATTGTATTTGATATGACTTGACATTTGTTGATTAATAACGATAATCGTAAATTACACGTGGGGAAGAGCTCATTGTTTACATTATACATTCAATGAGAAGACGGATGTATTTTTCTAGATAACAACAAAATTGTGTTTGATTCTTACAGGGTAAATTAAATTGAAAATGGTGATTTTTTATTATTTTTTTTCCTTTTGAAATGTGATTGACCAAGAGAATTGCTAAAAAAATTAATAAATAGTATCTTTAATTTTTCTGTTAGATTCTTGAACTATTCCTACAGTGTTGTATTTTTTTAATTTTAATGCTCTTATTAAAATTTGTCTACCATTGTTATAAGGAGTTAGCTAAGAAATAATTGCACACAATACATAACGACTTTTATTGTTCATTAGGCTATGGTGATGATAAAGCGCTGCCTGCTGTAGATAACCGGATAATATAATGATCATCGACTTGTACATACTTCTTACTAAAGGAACATGTCGTAATAAGTGAAACAAGAACAACATATCACTAGTGTTAATCTTTTGGAAGTTTTGTTATGTCTCTTCGTAGACGCCCTTGTTTGAGGGACCAGAGGTGGACGTTACAACGTGGTAATACAATAGAGGAATTAGCTTTAGAAACATGTGTTGATCTTGATCTAGATTTAGAAGTTCATATATGTAAGGTAAGATTTCTTTTACTTATTGTGTGTTTAATGTAAGGTAAGAATTCTCTTACTTATTATGTGTTTAATGTGAGGTAAGAATTCTCTTACTTATGTGTTTAATGTAAGGTAAGAATTATCTTACTTATAGTGTGTTTAATATAAGGTAAGAATTATCTTACTTATTGTGTGTTTAATGTAAGGTAAGAATTCTCTTACTTATGTGTTTAATGTGAGGTGAGAATTCTCTTACTTATTATGTGTTTAATGTAAGGTAAGAATTCTCTTACTTATGTGTTTAATGTAAGGTAAGAATTCTCTTTCTTATGTGTTTAATGTAAGGTAAGAATTCTCTTACTTATTGTGTGTTTAATGTAAGGTAAGAATTCTCTTACTTATGTATTTAATGTAAGGTAAGAATTCTCTTACTTATGTGTTTAATGTGAGGTAAGAATTCTCTTACTTATGTGTTTAATGTGAGATAAGAATTATCTTACTTATGTGTTTAATGTAAGGTAAGAATTCTCTTACTTATGTTTTAATGTGAGGTAAGAATTATCTTACTTATGTGTTTAATGTGAGGTAAGAATTCTCTTACTTATTATGTGTTTAATGTGAGGTAAGAATTATCTTACTTATGTGTTTAATGTGAGGTAAGAATTATCTTACTTATTATGTGTTTAATGTGAGGTAAGAATTATCTTACTTATTATGTGTTTAATGTGAGGTAAGAATTCTCTTACTTATGTGTTTAATGTAAGGTAAGAATTATCTTACTTATTATGTGTTTAATGTGAGGTAAGAATTATCTTACTTATGTGTTTAATGTGAGGTAAGAATTATCTTACTTATTATGTGTTTAATGTGAGGTAAGAATTATCTTACTTATTATGTGTTTAATGTGAGGTAAGAATTCTCTTACTTATGTGTTTAATGTAAGGTAAGAATTATCTTACTTATTATGTGTTTAATGTAAGGTAAGAATTCTCTTACTTATCATGTGTGTGGTTTTTTTTACTTACGTCATATATGTTTCAATCTTATAATCTTATTTCAGTTGGAATTTATTTTAATGCGTACTAAATATTTTAGACAGTTTTATGTGTTGAAATCCCTTTGTATTTTTTTAAACAGTTGTTACGTTTCATGTTGGGATGCTTTGGTATATTATAAAACAGTTGTTACGTTACCTGTTGGGATCCAAGAAGAATGGTCTAGATACATGTTGGGATCCTTTTTTGTTAATATTTGCTAAGTTTGGATCCATGCAGAATATTTCACATAGTTTTCTTACAACATTTATGAGATGTTGGGATTCATGTAAAACTGTTTAGATAGTTCTTATATGTTTGGATCCTTGTATAATATTTTAGACATTTATACTTTTAATGAGATAATTGTTGACTCTTATAACAGACATTTATATGTGTTTGTATCCTTGTAGAATTTTTAACACTCTACGCACTGTAGGATTTTGTCTAAACAGTTTTCACGTGTTAGGATCTATGTTGAATTATTGTGTATATCTTCTTATACTACTATCTCATACATTGGCAGCTTCAACATCCGTTTTATGGCTTGAATATATTTTTTACAATATAGGTATTGCATAAAGATTACCAAAATACCTGGGATATTTGCTCCTTTTTATGATGAAATCTGTACACATGTAATATTTTTTATTCTGGTATAGCTTAGATGTATCCTTATTTGTAAAATTTTTAAGCGTTTGCAGGTAAATGATGAAAAACAGACATTCGTTTGGTTTCTTTTTATCATTTGATTATTCTTTGTGTTCCTGTTCGGAGAATGATACCAGTAAATAGGATTGTTTTCTTGAAAAACAAAGCATACAGTAGAAATTTAATTTGTTCCATACTGTTATAAAAACTTAGATATCAAATTTAGTGCGCACGACATGTTTCTGGAATAACCTACATCAAGTATGCTCAATATCGAAATATTGGAAAGTCTAATAATTTAAAAGTGCTTGGGAGCAATATACCAAAGAGTTTAAACTGGATAGCCAAAATCGGGCAATGTCACCTATGCCTGAGGGTAGAAGAACCAATTGTCGTGGATTTCGAGGATAGTTTCAAACCACGAATATTTGTCACCATATAAATATGTACTCACTATAGCAGACGATCCACAAATGTACTTATCCACAAATCCACGAAAATTGGTATACACGAATTTAAATGTATTTACAATAATTATTTGGTAGGACAAGATGAAGTTTGTGGGAGTTTAATCCATTATAAAATGTCTATGTAGTCTTGATGAATCTTGATTCGGAAAAGTTACACGCCTGTGTTGGCAGAGATATATGAATCTTAGGAAACTAGACAGTTTGAAATATGAGTTTTGTTTCCTTTTCTGTTTACATATATGGAATGAAACATAAATCACCACCAAGCAATTGACAAACACGTCTAACAGGATTCATACATGTATATGCTGAATGTTATCAAATAATAAACTAAATATATTTAAATCCTTATTTTTTTTAATATTCCTGATCTAAATAACAATGGAATGGAAAACAAAGATTGTTTCAAAACTTTAATCAGTCTATTAAATGTAACATGCAATGAATAGTGAGACTAAATCTGTGCATATTGAGAGTTTATTAATACAATCAGTCAAAGTGAGAACACAAATGACCAAAGAAGAGAGGGGAGGTAATACAAATAGAGAATACAATGGTAACAACAAAATATATCAAGCAGGAGATACCAATTTGAACTACTCGCCCGTCAAGTTGAAAACGAGATCATTCCTGAGGACAACATGACCGCTAACTACACGTATTTATCAAAAGTGATGCTAAAAATGGTTTACATCAATTGTAACAAATGTGAAAATATACCTTTTTGCTTTGAATAAATCTCCCATGCGTCTACAAAGATGTAAAAACAGTATTGAAAAAAAAAATTCAACTAAATGTGTGCTTTAGCCTAACTGGTCATTTTGTCTGAGATGAAATAAAAACGTATATATCTAATTTATTGCAAATGATGTGTGTCTGGAATAACCTTCATCAGGTACGATCAAATTCAAAAGATGTGTGTCTGGAATAACCTTCATCAGGTACGATCAAATTCAATTGATGTGTGTCTGGAATAACCTTCATCAGGTACGATCAAATTCAATTGATGTGTGTCCGGAATAACCTTCATCAGGTACGATCAAATTCAAATGATTAAAAGCCAAACAATTTAATAAGTTTCTATGAGCAATTAAACCAAATGGATTAAACATGTTAGCCAATATCGGCTGCAGTTACCTATGCCTTGGGAGGATAACCTTGGTTTTAATAATAATGACATTGCTTGGGAATTGTAAATTCAATTCCAGTAATAAATATATATGTTAGTGCCTAAGCATTGTGTACTGAGTGGATGATACCATCAAGGACTAATAATACACCAGCAGAGGTATCGACCAACTGATAGTAATAAGACATAATCTTTGGAACGCCATATATTCTGAGAAGTGCATGATTTATCTCCGTTCTGTCAGAATATCATAGGATTGTTAAACTTTTACAGTGAAGTATCATGCTGCTCCAGGACAATCCCTACTCTAAGCTATCAAAATCATCCTCACGAAATCCAATGCTTATAGTTTGTGCATCAAGCCCTCATAATGGTATCAAAATACAACTAAACCCAATCAAATTTAGTGTTTTTATATTGAACTTCAATAGACAACTTGCCAATTCCTGACTTGATTCTAAAGTTATACGCTTTCCTCGGTTGATGTTGTAGTAGTTGCCTCCCTTTAAGCCGATCAAAAGTGTCCATTTCATGCAATGGTCAACCAAAATAACATATATTTTTCTCATATTCTGTATAAAATTTAAATGTTGCAACGAATTTTGATTTTTTTCATTTGCTATGACATTAACCTCTGTGATTTTACAAGTTTCAAATATCTATAAAGTGTAAGAAAAGTATACTCAAATTCTTTGTCTTTCCGGTTGCTCTTACATGGAACGGCAACAATTTTACCCCCGCGAGGGAAATACCTCAAATAAACTCCATTAAAAAAATAACAAAAGTGTATAATTTTAGAATCAGGTCGGAAACTGGCAAATGGTTTATTATAATAAGACTACTTTTGTTCTAAGCTGTGATTAGTGAATTGGTGTTTTATACCTAAGGCATTATGAACTCCAATGTCTTTTTTTCTTGTCAATTGTTTAAGCATCGTTTTTTTTAACAAGAAATATATCGAAATTATCAGTGAAGAGAATTTTACAAGTAAATTAATTTGACTAGTCTACAAATGAAAATGTTATGAATATGTAAGTAAATAGTATCTTATGTTATGGTACCTAAAATATCTTCAAAATAAACATGGTATGGTTGTCTTTTGACATACATTGTTGGCTCGATGTTGTTACATTTATTAGACAATATACAATTTACAATTTTAGTCTCGAACGTAGCTTTAAAAATATAGTTTGATAACAACTCAGGATTTAGGTTGCTAAATGTATGAAAAAATAACCTTTATAGAAATGCATGACGATGATAATATGGACACCCTACATGTGATGGTGTCTAATATTTTTAATGTAAACAAGTAATAAAACAAACAAGTTTGCAGATGAAGCGAAATATTCTTAGTGCAAGATTATTTTACTCAAGCCTCAGATGGTTACATATATCTAAAACGACGTTAGTTTTTTTGTCTATGTACAGTACAGTACAGTTTGCATAGCGAATCGCTTCAACAGGAGTTTGCTAAGAGCATAAATTGATGTGTTATTTCTTTTGTCAAGCATTCTGTAAAAAAAAAAATCATTTATTCAAGTCACATTATTTCTACTCGCGCATTGATATTTAAGTTGTGCACTTCCGGTTTATAAGTATGGTCTCTTTTTATAATATAGTTGATTGAGTGACTGATTATCTTTATTTCCTCTATGATGGAAGATTTTACAATTTATGCTAAAAAAAAAAGAACATTTCAAAACATTATATAAACATACATTGTATTTACATACTAAATACACATGAACTATTTAGGACCATAATACAAAAAATACATAAAACATCAGAATATCTTTCCACAAGCACTTTGTATGACAACATATTAATTTTATTCCTATATATGACTATGAAGATCGTACTTGATATGAAAATGAAAATATTCGGAACATCTTTATATGGTTTTTAACGAAAAACATCGTGCAAGGTTTGTCAATCGTAACGGATATAAATTTTGTAATTATTTAAAAAGTGTATTTATAATGAATATATACATTTACATTTCGAGAAGCGTTTATATTTTTTTCTTTCTTTATACTAGTAGATGTTAAGAATTTCTAAAATGAAGAAAAAACAAACAAAAACAAGAAATTTTATTCTGTCGGAACAGTTCCCAGACCCAATTATAAAATCGTAGAAAGGGGTAAATTTGCTCAATTTTGCCGTTCAAAACTGCAACACTGTAAACGAAATATAACAATATTTACAATCAATTCGACCATTTTGAAAAAGCACCCATCAGTTGAAACTGCATCTGTACATGAACACATGTACATAGTATCAAGAACCTTATTTTGTAGACATTCTTTATCATATGTATGTCACAGATCAAGGTTGATAACTTGTGAAATGTACTTCTCGCTGGCATTTAGTGCATTTAATCTAGCTACAATCTGAATCAAGATCTTATATAAATGACAAAGTTAGCAATTGTAGAACAGAGGAATTACCCGAAATTAGTTTCTTTTACTATAATTTACATAAGCACGGAATCAAATTATTTAAAACAAAAAAATTATAGTAAATTATTACAGTTTTCGTATTCGTTCATTTCATTTTCAATATTTGTTTCTCTCACATAACCCCCGTGTTGCTGGATCTTTAGTTGTCTATATAATGGTTTGTCCTTTTCTCCTTTTTCTTTTGGTCTTTGAATTTCTGTCCTTCTTCGATGTGGTTTCTAATTACATATTTTGTATCTTCAAACTTTCCCCCCTTCATATAGAAGAGTTCCAAGCACCAATATAAATTCCCGACTTACATTTGCAATTTTAGTTTTAATGAAGACTTTGTCAGCACGAACTTGTTTTTTTCTTAGGAGAAATTGCCTTAATAGAGGACGAGCTTTGCTTCAGATTCAATTTATTTTCCTTCGTTCAGGTAATAATGTATTGAAATAGACCATCTCTAACAAAATAAAATTTCATGAATATCAATATGAATATGAAAGAAATCAGTGTGAAAATGTATGTTTTATAATATTGCACCAATATGGCATTAATTTTAACTTTTACATACTAAACACTGACCCTTAAGATAATAATAGCTGTTCCATTGTATTTCCAACTGATGTTTGTCATCATTCTTGGATTATCTTGGTGAATTATGACATACAATAAAGTGTTCATTTTAGAAAATAACAACACCACTCTATTTCTATTGTTATCAAGAATCTCCATATTTTATTACTGTTTCTGAAGAAATCAGATTATGGTTTTTTATCATAACAATAGATTTTATTGACGATCCTGAATTCTATCACTTTATGTATTAGTGTCAATTACTATAGTTGGCATCATCCGTAAGCACTTGTTATAAATATGTCCTTGAGACGGTCTTAGTTAGAATAATCTTTACGTATACTTAAAGGCATACATTTAATAAATGTAGTCCAAAGAAGTATGTTGTATTACACGAATAACAACACTGAAAAGCGTCCTTGGTATGTATATTTGCCATGGGTACTGACGACGACTTCCATGGCACAACACGCAGAGCAGTTCAACGCGCCACATGGGTGGATAGAGGATGCTCTCCGGATGGTTACAATACAGAAAATCTAATTTTGGGCTAAAGTAGGAAAAGAAAAACGAACAATTTGAAGATGCCGAAGGGGTAGTCAGAAATCATAAATCGAAGACAATACATTGCCCAAAGAAAAAAACCAAAAGAACAGACAATGATCTACAAAGCACTACACCGAGGAACACGAACCCCACTACAACTGGGGGTGAACTCATGTTCTCCTGAATAGTACCCACATTTAACCACTACAAAAGGCTACAAACTAAATATATTATTCAGGATTATCCGTTGTCCTAATTTTTTCTCCAGTTTTATGTATTATTGAACTTGCTCTCTCAATGAATATGTCCGACATATTTACAGCTGGATATTAAGAAACCAACATTCAATCAAACCATACAATTTGTGTTCACATGTGTAAAATACATATAGGTAATTGGGTCTATTTTCTCAATTTATATTTGTGCATGCTAAAATATACCTACAAATTATACTTACATTTGAGGGATTAGGAGTTATGATGTTTTACGCCACTTTCAACAATATTTCAGTTATATCGTGCCGGTCAGTTTTATTGGTGGGGGAAACCGGAGTACCCGGAGAAAACCACCGACCTGACAAACTTTATCATATAATGTTGTATCGAGCACTTCTCCCCATGAGCGGGATTCGAACTCACAACGTTAGTTGGGATGTACACTGATTGCATATGTATTTGTTAAGTCAAATACCATACGATCACGACCATGACGGCCCCTATGTAACATTTGAACAGGCTTACGAAATAATAAGACATGTGCACTATCTTTTATTTTAGGGATATTTTAATACATATAAAGAAGTAATTTGCTTAAATGTTATTCAACATATAATTTAAAGATATTTTAGTAATATCATGAATATTTATATATCACTTTTTAAGAACGTGATTCATTCCAGAAAAAATAAAATATAACGAGTAATCAATCATACATCACAACACTGAACTGTGGGTATTTTCGGGACAACAGTAATCATGTCGTAATGATGCATTAATGTGTTACCTTTCAGTTGCCAAAATAAGTTGGCATGGTCATTGTATACACATATTGACTTCACCAGACTGATTAGTGGCTTTTTATTGTTTCCTTTGCTATTATAGTAATTATATACTTCCGGAGCACCTGAGTTCACCCCTAGTTTGTAATGGGGTTCGTGTTATTCGATCATTAGTTTTATGTGTATGTTTTGTAGATCGTTGTTTGTTCTTTTGTCCTTTTTCTTTTGGTCATTGTGGTCTGTTATTCCAGAAACGCGTCGTGCGCATTATTAGATATCTACGATTTTATTATCATATTATGGCGATTGGAAATCAAAGATAGCAACACAAGTTGAAATATCTGTTGATCGAAAGTCGAACCACATACTAAAAGGTACATCATTGATCAATAAACAGTGTTTATCAATGAATTTATTTTCACTAAGGTCTTAATCAATGTTGTCCACCACCATTAAATGTATCATGTAATTGTGTAGGAGATATTATTGAACGTTGATTTCATGTTTTTTCAAATGTACTTTGCTCAATCTTTATTTATCACAGGGCTCTAGTAATTATACAATAACATACTGATTCAGTAAATATTTATCAGCGTATGATTAAACATTAAATAGACATATAATAATATAGACTCCAAAGAGTAAATTAAAAAAACTAAAAATACCCACACCATCTGAGTACAAACAGAAATCTCGAGCGTAGGAAAATATTTCCTTATGGCACCCCACCCAACCCTAACCCTAACCTTAAAATTAACCTTTACTCTATTTATGATCAAAATCATTAAATTAATATGCTTATTTCAAAATATACAAGTTTCATAGATTTGTGGGTGGGGTGCCATAAGGAACTCTTACCGAGTATAGCGTATGAGTTGTGAAATATAAACTCTATCCGCGGAAGCTGTTGATATTTTACTATAAAGGTGTGGAAATGTTATAATGGAAAAATTGATATCATCTCTTTTGTCATCGAGTATGGTAGAAAGATGACAATTGGTATTCAGTACGAACTAAATGCGAAGAAATGAGGCAAATGATGTTGCTTCTGTTATTTCGATTATCTGAAGTTATTTTGGTGAATATCAATGGATTCCAATTAGCAGTTTTCGGTTATTAATTGAAATAATGTCATCAATTTATATGAATGGGAGATTAAAGTCTTTAACTTCTGTATTTTTTGCTATCTTTGAAAAATCTTGGTATAAACTCTGGCTAATAGGAATACAGTAAAAGATTGGCAGGGATGGGGAGATGAGTACAGCTTGGGGATGTAGGTTATAAATATAACTAAATTTCAACAAATTGAACAATACCACATCTATTCGTGCTTGTTCCAACTGATACCCATCAAACAATGTTGATTTTGCATTACCGGTACGTGAATACATGCATGTTTTCAAAGATTATATTATCAATTAAAAAACAACATTTTAAAATCAGTTTATTTTAATCAATATACAATATATAGAATCCCTTAAAAACAACCAGATTTCAATTACCTTTCTGTACCACAAAATAACATAAAGAACTTTTAAAGTGTCGTTTCATATCAACTTCTAGTAAATATTTTGTCACTAACAATTATTTTTCTACACCAAACTTATTATCTACTATTACTGGTCATATTTCATATATTGGCGAGTTTGACCCCGTTGATCTAAGCGATTTCCTAGAAAATGTGCGTAATATATTATTCCCAACCCAAAACGCATTAGCTACAAACATAATATAAAAATACTGATGAACGTCATCGAAGATTTACGAAGAAATGGCAAAAAAACCGAGAAAAGATTGAGATTGATACCTTCCAGAATGGGTAAAAAATAGTTAATTGTTTCATTGACAACAGTATCAGAAAATAACAGGGTTCTCTGAATTCCAATGTAACTTCAATATTCAAAGACTGCTGTTGTCACCGAATTAGCCAGACATCATGACAAATGTCTTGTCTTACTAGTCGATATAATCTGTAATAAAACTGTATTTGTGTGCAGGACACATTACTTTGTCTGTCTTATAAAAGAACTTAGAATCAATCACGCACCTGGTAATCCTACAAATATAAGATATTTGCCATCACTTAAGTTGAAATTCGAGACAATCACGAACCTATTATAGCATCCTTTATTTTTGCAACTTTCTACGGACATTTTCATTCAGTTCTTAGTTCAAAAAGGTAGTACACACAAATGTATTTGTTTAGATTAGAGCTAGCATATCAACAATAACTAAGTAAACTCTTGCTTTCTTAGCTCATCAGGCCTGAAAATATTGCCATCACTTGGCGTCCGTTGTCCGTTTATCAGTTCACATGCTTTCGACACCTGCTCTAAAACCACTGGATCTATTTTAACAAATGTTGGCAGCCCTCTTAAAAATTATGCCCTACAGATCCACAAATCTTCAAGTATGGAGGCCATTATGAGAAATAGAAATATATATTGTTTTTATCTCTCGAAAGTAGTGGCCCATATTTAACTAACCATGGCAGGAAAGATCGTTGAATTGTCTTGATCTATAACTCTGCAGGACACATTACTTTGTCTGTCTTATAAAAGAACTTAGAATCAATCACGCACCTGGTAATCTTACAAATATAAGATATTTGCCATCACTAAAGTTGAAATTCGAGACAATCACGAACCTATTATAGCATCCTTTATTTTTGCAACTTTCTACGGACATTTTCATTCAGTTCTTAGTTCAAAAAGGTAGTACACACAAATGTATTTGTTTAGATTAGAGCTAGCATATCAACAATAACTAAGTAAACTCTTGCTTTCTTAGCTCATCAGGCCTGAAAATATTGCCATCACTTGGCGTCCGTCGTCCGTTTATCAGTTCACATGCTTTCGACACCTGCTCTAAAACCACTGGATCTATTTTAACAAATGTTGGCTAGCCCTCTTAAAAATTATGCCCTACAGATCCACAAATCTTCAAGTATGGAGGCCATTATGAGAAATAGAAATATATATTGTTTTTATCTCTCGAAAGTAGTGGCCCATATTTAACTAACCATGGCAGGAAAGATCGTTGAATTGTCTTGATCTATAACTCTATCGCAAAGCTCTGCCTTCAATCAAAGATGGACCCTATAACTAGAATTAGACATTTTCCTAAAACTATTCTAAAAAAACTAAGGTTCTCCTCATTCAGGCATTGACCGTAGCTGATTTTTTGGTTATCTTGTTTAGGTCCTTTGATTAACTTACCTTCCAAGACTTTGAAAATATTTAGCTTTCTAATCTTTTGATTATGAGCATACTTGAAGAAGGGTATTCCTGAAACGCCTCGTGCGGACTAAATTTGATATCTACGTTTTTATTAGAATATGTGTTCTGATGATAGTCTTCGTTGATCAATTCCTCTTGTATATATATACACGAAATATAAAATGAATCATGACGCAGTGTAAAATATGAATATATTGATTTCATAATCTCATTCAAAATCCTTTTGTAATTCTATTCATATATTTATTAATTGTTTCTGTTTCATCATTTTCCACCTTTGTTAATGTACATAAAACATTTTAATAACATTTTCAGTTATTATCAAATTTACAGTTTTAATGTAAGTTTATTTGTTATTTATTTCCTAGAGTGTTGTTCTCGTCTTTTGATCACGATGGTTCTGTTTATTCACCAAATCCATTAACACATTAGTCAGCTAATTCTGGATAAGCAATATCAAATTCTCAACAATTGAATTATTTATTTTTCCACAATATTACGAGACATTAATTGCATTGAATTTTCCATATTTTTTTGATGATGTTTATTCATTATTAGACTAACATACATGTATTTCACACTTCTATGTCGAAAACTAAACGGTTTTGTATGTAAAAGTTTGTATTAGATAATTAACAATAAACGTTTCGTATTTTGCAATAAATACATATTTAAATGAGGTATGCGACGGTGGTATGTTTTTTCTACTTTGATTGAGTGAGTGAGTGATTGTTGTTTAACGCCAACTCAGCAATTTTTCAGCTATATCATGGCGAGAACAAGTTAATTTTCAATGAACTGATGATGAGGTTCGCTTTGTACTAGATCAACACTCTAAGTTAGATTTTTATAGTACTAGCTCACTGAAACAACAGTCCGCGGATAGACATGTCTCCTTAATGCTGAGTGCTTAACGGAGTAGTTTGACCCAATCGGGGTTCGAACTCACGATCTACCGCACTCGAGATGAGCACGCTAACCATTACACCACCGTTGCAGCTTTTTTCTACTATGAAGATTACAATATATATATCGTGTATGTCACCACTAAAAGGTTCCTTTAACAAATATATTTTTGTCACTCGTTTCCTTACCACAATCACACATGTTGTCAATGTACAATTCTGTACATAAAACCTAGTATTTCATGTTAATTTTCAACGTTTTTACTCGGATATTAACATTTCTATTGATTGTTGAAATACAACGTATTGTCTCTAACAGCCACTTCCCTGTAGCAAGTTCTGTAAGAGTTTTTGCGGAAATTTCAAATGATTTTTCACGAAACCTATAGACTTTAAGTAATATTTTATGATCGATGGGCATGCAATGATCCTTATGACTATTTTTGTTAATGTACTCAGTGCAGAAGACTTCCACCTGTACATTTTGCTACGTGATTTCGGTGACAACAACGGCGAAAGACATTTGAGCGAATTGATAGGGCAAAGGAGCGAAATAAACGGACATAAGAGCGACAACTTGTAACCCATTTGAGCGAAAATTTAATAACCCATTTGAGCGGGAATAAAAACTCTGCCGTTGTCCACTCCTCATCACAGGGAGGTGGAAGTAGGTTTTTTAGCAGGATATTGTCTTGGTTTATTCATAAAAGTTCAGTGTTATTTTAAAAGTTTAAAGGAAATATATACATGAAAATAAGGTGATATTCTCATAATTATTTCTTTTAGTCTGATTTTTTCTTCCGCTTCCGCTTCTTCTGCTTCTTCTCAGCGAAGCTTGTCCGGACCATAACTTTTTTGTCTTTCCAGATAGGTCAATTATATTTAGTATGTGGGTGCATGACCATAAGGCGGTGTGTCGCATACCGTAATGAACTTCGTGGGACCTTGACCTTTGACCTCTAGGTCAAATAATTATTTTTTAAATAGTATTTTCTTGTCCGGGCCATGACATTTTTGTCTTTCGAGATAGGTCAACGATATTTGGTATGTGGGTGCATGATCATAAGGCGGTGTGTCGCGTACCGCAATGACCTTTGTGCGACATTGACCTTTGACTTCAAGGTCAAATAAGTTTTTTTTAAATAGTATTTATTTGGTACGTGGGTGCATGACCATAAGGCGGTGTGTCGCATACCGTAATGACCTTCTTGGGACCTTGACCTTTGACCTCAAGGACATTTAAAAAAAAAAAGTATTTTCTTTTCCATGCCATAACATTTTTGTCTTTCGAGATAGGTCAATTATATTTGGTATGTGGGTGCATGACCATAAGACGGTGTGTCGCGTACCGTAATGACCTTCTTGGGACCTTGACCTTTGACCTCAAGGTCAAATAATTGTTTTTTAAATAGGATTTATTTGGTATGTGGGTGCATGACCATAAGGCGGTGTGTCGCATACCGTAATGACCTTCGTGGGACATTGAACTTTGACCTCAAGGTCAAATAATTGTTTTTTAAATAGGATTTATTTGGTATGTGGGTGCATGACCATAAGGCGGTGTGTCGCATACCGTAATGACCTTCGTGGGACATTGAACTTTGACCTCAAGGTCAAATAATTGTTTTTTAAATATTATTTTCTTGTCTGGGCCATAACATTTTTGTCTTTCGAGATAGGTCAATGATATTTGGTATGTGGGTGCATGACCATAATGCGGTGTGTCGCGTACCGTAAAGACCTTCCTGGGACCTTGACCTTTGACATCAAGGTCAAATAATTGTTTTTTAAATAGTATTTTTTTGCCCGGGCCATAACATTTTTGTCTTTCGAGATAGGTTGTTGTACAGATGGCCGCATTAATGGGAGACATAAGTTTTAGGTATCTAAAACAGTTCTTCCTAGTTCCATTCTTGCTTAGTATTTAAACCCAAGAGTACTGGTCTACTGTTCACCAGAAATTTCACCACTAGAATACTTTTGAACCATATCATGCAAGTGTTTATCTAGTTTATCTAAAAAGTTATCCTTTTCCAACCTGGATTTTGGAAGTACTGTGTCCATGCTCCTGATATAGTTAATGGTTTGGAGTTTCAATAACATGTCAATACTCTACCCACATTTTGGGGAAAATGTTGATTCCATGGTACCATACCAATCTCAGAGTTAGACCTTTTGTATTCCTGACTTAAACCGACTTTCTGTATTTGTCTGGGCAATATGAAATCTGTAACATTTGATCCTGACATTTCAGAATATTTCCTTCAATACTTTCATGGCTGCCAGTTCACAATCCACATGGATAATAGCAGGATTAAACTGTAATCCATTATCAATATATAGTGTAACAATAGTTGACATGTAGTGACTATAAACATGTTTCGATTTCCAAGACAACAAGACAAATAATAACGGAACCTAATAAAACAAACTCATGTAATACTTTGCATGTGTGTATACGTAGATGTTGTGAGAATCATTCAATTGTCCACATAGATTTTAGGGTAAATTGAAATTGTGTCGCTCAAATGTCCACTAATGTTGTCGCTCAAATGTCCACAGTGTAAATTAATTTTTTTCGCTCAAATGTCCATCGCCCGACAACAAATACAATTTCGATTTCAGCAACCAATGTTTTCTTTTTGAAAAATCCAAATAAAAATATTGATATTAAAACATGAATGTGAGAATTATATCATAGAAATTTTTAATATAAGTAGTATGGGTAGGGCTCATAACATTACGCAGTCAAACCTGTATTAAGAAGTCTTTGGGACAAGGAAAAATGTTGCTTAATAGGACAGATGACATCTTAATAGATGTTCAGTTGGCATGCAATTTTCTCTGACGGGAAAAGAGAAAGATGACCTTTTAATACAAGTGACTGCTTATTAGAGGTGACCACATGGGCAAGTTTGACTTATATAGAGGTGACCACATGGGCAAGTTTGACTTAATAGAGGTGACCACATGGGCAAGTTTGACTTAATAGAGGTGACCACATGGGCAAGTTTGACTAAATAGAGGTGACCACATGGGCAAGTTTGACTTAATAGAGGTGACCACATGGGCAAGTTTGACTTAATAGAGGTGACCACGTGGGCAAGTTTGACTTAATAGAGGTGACCACGTGGGCAAGTTTGACTTAATAGAGGTGACCACATGGGCAAGTTTGACTTAATAGGGGTGACCACATGGGCAAGTTTGACTTAATGGAGGTGACCACATTGGCAAGTTTGACTTAATAGAGGTGACCACATGGGCAAGTTTGACTTAATAGAGGTGACCACATTGGCAAGTTTGACTTAATAGAGGTGACCACATGGGCAAGTTTGACTCTACCATTCACTCCTCGTTCTAAGTGAACATTATACATTTAGTTATTTCTTTTTAATGATGATGTTATATTTCCAGCTGATAATTAATTTGTTGATCTTGAAACTTTTAATTTAAAGTGGATTGCAGTGTAAAAATGTTTTAATTCTTTTTATTGGAAATGTAAGTAAAAGGAGGGTTAAGCCATCCCTCTCCCGACGGCATGATTTTAAACATTATAAACAAAAAGACATGTATTATTTTTTTTAGACATTCTATTCGGTGAATTACTAGTGATGGCTGATGCCAATATTATCACCTGGCTCATTTTTTATGTACATGTTTGTACTTGCAATGTTACTAAGAAAACATATGCATACATGTTTCTAGTGATCTCTATTTCCTTTAGGAATTAGGACGTCACGACAGTATCATGGTGGCAGTATATGTTTGTCGTTTCGCTGTATTTACTGTTACTCATGTGCTCTTCTGTTGGTGTTTTTCTGTATCTGCATCTTGTGAGCATATCCTTAGAATATTGACGTCCACGTTCGCTTCGAGTTTATTTTGAAAAATCGCTATTTTATTTCATTCTAATAGAATCAATTCTGGTAAACGCATTATTCTATTTTCGGAACTGTTTCCATTCAGTTGTTCAACAGGATACAATCTATTCTGGTGTATCTTGCTGAAAAAAAACCTTTTTTTTTTTAAATTAAAGCACATGTCAAATGTTGAAGAAATAAGATTAGATGCGTAAAATCTGTGATATACTATCTCTAATTTCACATCTATCAAGCACCCACAAACTGTTTATATGGTCTTCATCAAGAATTGGCTGACCATTACGTTATTATTTCCTTCTCTCCAGTGTATGCAGACAAGCTTCCATTAGAACATTGTCTCTTTGGATCCATTTGTGGTATGCACTGTACTATGTAATACGTATTTCACCATTATCTCCAAAGTAAACCATGTCATAAAAATATATATCAATATATTCTGTGCACTAAATTAATATTAGTAGCCTTTGACGTCAATAATGACTATCGAGTCAATACCAGCTCAGATCATTGACTGTCACTCCAGACCAGTAGCCTAATCATGACATAAGTTCATTTTTATTTTGAAATGTGAACAAGATATTGTACAACAAATGCTTCTTCTGTTGACATAGATCCAATCTTTATTTGTGTTGTAGAGACTGTATTACTTTGAGCACTGCTTTATTGATGTTATAATACAGACACGTGTATTTGTTGCACGAAATAAAATTAATATAAGATTCTTTGATGTTTATTAATCAAATACATCACACGCCACTGTTTTATTATTTGAGGTTTTCACCGTACCAGGTTAATTGACCCTGCTTTAAAAATTGAATTTCAATATTACATTTTGTCCATCGCTTAGAATACATCACTTCCATTTTGAATTGATTTGCTAATATTTTTTTTATTAGCTATATACACCTGATTAATCTTGTTCACGACTATGCAAATAATGAAGTGAAAACCATAGGATTTACTCAACAGAACCTGTCATATATGATGCAAATAACCCCAGTCATGGATTTCACACATCAAATTTTAATGACTTGTATATGAACTATTCAAAGAGAAACGAACATATAATTTTCTACAAAGTGACAGGATTTTTATTTTCAATTTAAATGAATATCGCGAAAGTGAGTGAGTGATTGTTGCATAACGCCAAATGAGCAATTGCTATAGTATATCAATGGGATAACAAGTTACATTTAAATATATGATGATGTCCAGTTTGTACTAAATCAACACGCTGCGCTTAATCTTCATAGTGCTAGCTCATTGAAACAACAGTCCGCAAGTAGACATGTTGCGCAATTCGGACACATTATCCTGATTCCGAGGTAACCAATCGTTGTACTTACTCATTACAAGCTGTCTGCTTAGCGCAGAAGCAACAATTACAAATTTTATCGTCTTTGGTTGTACCTGACCAGGGCTTGAACCCGCTATCTACCCTGAGAGAAGAGTCCGTCCACCCGCTGTCTACCCTGGGAGAAGACGCCGACCACCCGCTGTCTACCCTGGGAGAAGACGCCGACCACCCGCTGTTTACCCTGAGAGAAGACACCGTCCATTACATTACACCACCGATGTGGTTATCATGGCAAAATCAAATTTTCACAATGTATATACAATGAACTATAGATATGGATAAAAATGATAAGGCTCAAAATCCCCTATCAATAGCTAATATAAGCTAGCTGTATGAAAAAAACCAGCTATCGATTCATCCATCCTCGATCCACTAACAAGCAAATTGTATCGTAGTAATTAAAAAAGAACAAAATCAGGATAATTCATGCATGAAATGTCTTGCAAACAAAATTTCTAAAGAGGTACTAAAATGTGATGTTTATGCAATATATAATGACAAAGCAATTTCATGTCACGGTTATATGCATTTTACTTCTTCTCGATCACGCCTATTGTTTTAGGCGGAGGTCAAGCTGTCAAAAGACCATAAAAATATATTATTCCTTTTGTTAGTAGATACATCAGATTAAATAATGAATAAGATATATTCTAATTAACATTTCATGATATTTCAACAGTAAATGGTAGGTTTACAAACACCTTGCAAACATGGAATAATCCAGCTTCTTACTCTTTTGTTCCAGCATACAGTACCCCACAACAAAAATAGATTTCCATACTTTTGATATTGCTACTAGCCTCAATGGACACGATTACGAAAGATTTTCATAAAATAACCCCGATTTTCCAAAGTACTCAAATTGTAGATCAAACTTTTCTAACACATTAAAACTTGCACTTTAGACGGGTTTTGTTTTTTATCTGAAAGAAAAGTTTGTGTGCATAATGAAATTTCTTAGAAGACAACATTGGAAAAAACATCTGTAAAACTCCAAAATGTACGTAGTTATCTATATGAACCGTCATAATTCCAATGTAAAAGTATATACATATCTGAATCATTATCCCCGTTTTATATGTCTATATTCAATTTGCATGCTTGTTTTTGTTGACATTGTGGATAACAATTGAAAGATGTAAACATTGAAAAAGCCGGGAATGAGATCCGAATGTGATTACATCATTTTGTTTGCTTTTATGAGGTAGTTAAACTTGAATTAAATACTTCTGCATGATACATTATTGTTTGTAAATCAGTTTGAGAATGTGAAAATATAATATCTTTCAAACTTAATAAGAATTTGTGCATCTTTCTGATGTCTTAATTATTATATTAGTCGTTCGTATTTTTGTCATGCGAGTTCGTTATTGGTATTGGAAATCAAGCTTATTTTCGGATTTCTACTAACTAGTTGCTTATTTTTTATTGTCATTTATACTTTTTTGACTTAACATAAACATATATATTGTATTCAAGCCGGCGTCAAGGTAATTGCAAATGACTTTCTTGCAACAAATCTCAGGAATTGTTCGTAATGACGTCCGTTGAGGCTAATTGTATTACATATTTCGAACGATATTTTTAACTACATAATATAGTTTATTCAATATACATGTCGCTTGTTACGTTAGCACTTACTATGTTCAAACGCCTCCTAGGTATCTCGGTGGAATTTAGACTTACCAATCAGGGATGATAATCATAAAATTTAAGGGTTAAGGTTATGGTGTTTTTATATATTTATGTTTTTGATATATTCATTTGTGTGCTTAATTTGTGTAAATAAACAAAATGATAAAAACAAAACATTCTGCAATGACAGGCCGTGTTCAAAATTCAATAGGAAAATCGTAGAAAAATGCCAAATCTATACCCTTAGCACACGATAAATGTATCAGGATTACACTAGTTTTATGGACCCAAACCTCTTAGTGAAATGATGCAGTCGTGTTAGTGTTTTCCACATGTGAGAAAAATGCTAACCCTCACATATAACAGGGTGAGCGACGTTAATATAGTGAACTCTCGAATCTTGAAATTTATTCATAATATATTTATTCTTTGTGACACAAAAGTTGTCATATGTAAAAGAAGAAATATTCTACTGCAGAGAACCGGTTGTCTCCATCTTCATTTAAATATTAAATAGTACACAAGACCATTGTACGACATAGGACGGAAACAATTGTCAACTTTGAACCAAAATACCATATATCGTCATCAGTAAGCAATTGACCGAATACTTTTCAACAATGAGTTGATATCTTCCGAAATACTTTCTAAAAGATAACGGAAGACGATTCTTTAAATATCATTGATTTAAAAGTTAAAAGGACAACAAACTATTTAGAAAACATACACATAAAACTAAAGATCGAGTAACACGAACCCCACTAAAAACCGGGGGTGAACGCATGTGCTTCGGAAGGGATAACAGTTCCTGCTCCATTAGTGGATATCAAACCCAGTGTGCACGACGCGTTTCTGGAACAACATTCACCAGTCACGCGCAAAATATTTGAGAGTGAAACAACACAAAATTCCTTCGGAGCACGAAAACCCAAGAGCCTAAACAGGACAGTCAAAATCAGCTGAGGTCACCTATGTTTGAGGGAGGAGAACATTTATTATAATAATAATTTTACATGATTGATGAAATGTATATTTCAATGAAAAATATATTTAATAAATTAATTCGGTACCGACACTCTGACCACTGGGCGGATGATAATAGTTCACCAGCAGAGGTATCGGCCCAGTGATAGTAATAAAAACGTAGAAAGAATAATGTAATGAACAAAACGGTTATCTATTTACTAAATCGACGACCTCTACAAATGAATTTATATTACTCGAAATGTTTACTAACGGTTGAAATTCGTAGCTCTATGATAAAAAAGGGGGGAAAGACCGTTAAGAGCTACATTTCATCAGATACACTTGCGCATTATTTAAGTGCGACTTAATTATTTCGGAGGAGCGCATGTAATTCATGTTCACCTCAATACGTTTGATCAGTGGAATGATAATGAGAGATAATGATGGCGACGATAGTGTAATCTTGATGAAGTTTAAAATTCTTTAAAGTTGTTGATTGACACAAATTGAAGAAAATGTGTATATAACGGTCGGTTTGATTGAGTCATATATAAACTTATTTGTTTTGTTTACCTTATATCGATGACTATTTATATTCCCATTCATTTTTCTATTAGTTTGGCTTACGCAAACCAACTCGTAAAGATCACATTGATTGGTACTATTTAAATTAGCATGACTGTGGTTAATGTAATTCGTGATAGTCGTATTGCTTAATTGGTACTACTTAATCATCATGGCTTTAGTTATTGTAATTTATAACAGACATATTGGTTGTAAGCATACAATCAGAAATAGTAACAAACACTGATAATAAAAACGTAGATATACAAGTTAATGTACACGACGAGGTTCTGGAATAATGTTTTTCATGAACGCTCAACATTAAAAGATTCAGAAAGCCAGTTGCTTTAAAGGTCTACACGAGCAAAAAAATCAAATGATGGCTAAGAAGAGTTTGAAAATACCAGAGGGGTAATCCGAATCCGTATATCGAAGAACAGACAACACAATGGCCAAAAGGACAAACACAGATCTACAAAACACTACATATAAAACGAAAGATCGAGTAACACGAACCCCACTAAAAACCCGGGGGTGAATTAAGTCGCCTATGCCTTATATTTATTAATGATTACCTTATTTAGGAACAGTCAATTTCAACATTATATAGTTCTAATAAACCATATGAGTGTCGTTAAATTGACCACTGGTAAGATGATACCCTTGGAAACTAGTTATCCACCAGCTTTGCTTGATAATAATTGTGAAATAACATTGAACACTTTTGTTCATTTACATTAAAATATAAAGTGTAATATTTTAGGATTCCGATGTAATACAAATGATCCATTTCTCCTAGAAGATTATTCTGCATGATACATATTCACGTTCGTCTTGTAAATTGTGATTATAGTAGTTCACAGTGGCTATTATTTTCAAATTTGTTTGTATAATATTAGCAACGGCAACACCAGGGTCTGTGCGTCAAGTGATCATATGTCAATTCGGATTCCAGTATGATAACCAACCTGCCAAGGAAAACAATCGTCAATCACCATGTTGACGTATCACATAATTATTTTAGACAATAACGTAACAATCGTGTATCACATTTAAGATTACATCATGTTAAAATCAGACCATCTAATGTACATATAGCATCGTACCTATGAAATCTTCTGTCAATTCATTTATGTAACGTCATCATCTGACATTATATCAAAGCATGACCTTAATTCAAAAACTATATTTAAATCGTTCATATTTTATCATGTCTCCAAGTAAAGCTATGTGATTGGCTACACGAAGTTCAATTATCGATTTTATTTTGTTCGAAATTCCTTGGTCGGAACTACTTTTGGTAACACCTTGATTCAATGTTTTTCTTGTGCGATTCCTATAGTCCGTTTGACTTTTATAAATGTTCAGAAATTGTTTTCTTAAAAATCCAGTTTTCAAATAAACATTTTTTTTAGATATATACGAACTCTGACAATTTATTTAAAAATGTTTGGTCCATTATTAATAAAAGCTACCCATTAGGTTTCATTATTGTCATAGTTCGTATATATCATATATTAATATATATCTAGAAAAATAAATTGTTGATTTGAAAACTGGATTTTTAAGAATTTTTTCTTGACATTTATTGAAGTCAAACGGAATATACTTTCGCCATGAGTTCACATTCAAGCTAAAAATCAAGCTTAATGTCTGAATTTGGTGCCCATTCTGTCTTTGACAAGTGTCAGTTCCATATGTACGCGTATGTAAACCCTTATAATAGTGTGAACCATTCTCTAGCCTGCTGCTGAGATGTACTCTTTATTTCTGTCTATAAACGCTACATCTTGACATATTTGTCGTTTTGCTGTTATTTGGTGCGTATACTATCATTTTCTAGATGTGGAGTTATCAACAAGAAAACGAAATACAGGAAACGGAATCTGACAAATACCGTCATCATTATGACTGGCATCACAATGTGAGGCTACAAATACAGACAAAAACATCCACAAGGCTCACATCGGGTAAATAACAAGACAACTAAACATTTTATAATAGTTTCAAGTTGTCTAACTAATTGGATGGACATGTATATATGTTTTAGAAAGCAACATCTTGAAAGTTCATGAAGTGTAAACATTAAATACTTAATCACGTACATGGTATCCACAACAGTATATAATAAGAATATACACCTTAAACACGAGGAAATGTTCTCCCAACACTCTACACTGCACGAAAGAAACACTATGATAATTCATTAGTAAGAAAGGATATGGAGGTAAATGAACATGACAGACTCCAATTTTATACTTAGACACACATTAAGTAAAGTGTATTGTATTACTCCTACAATTAGCTCGCGCATTTTTAATCTTTATGTTATTTTAACTGTAATGATCACAATGTGTCCTTAATGTCATCCAAGTGTATTGCATGTAATTTTTGTTTGGTCACATCAAAAGGAGTGATTTCCATGACGACTATTTTCACGATATAAACCAACTCTAGAATCGGAAATCCGCAACTACAAACTTGACTCAAAATGGAGACAGTATGCGTGACTACTCTTTTGTTATTATACAAGAGATTTTAAATAAATCCGTGAAATGCGATAGAGCTATATAATAAATAACGTTAATATTAAACATGTATTAATGATACTGAGATCACAACTTGCGAACCACAGAACATAATTTATCGTCGTATATCATTTGAACTCATTTACAAGTAAAATTTGGAGATTGTATTATTTCATATAATAACATACAACTGTGTGGGAACAGATCCAAAATCGAATAGCAGACAAAATTCGATACACTAACAAATATTACATGACAGTTCACTTTCTTGAATCTTCTTTATCTATCTATTTCATTTTATTTTTCCAGCTGTTTTGGGAGTTCAAGATTTCACAAATTTCCAGACTACTATAAGAGGAAATATAGATTGTTCCATGTAGATTACATTTTATCTTATGATCAATTTCTAATCACCCAGTGGCCGTTGTTTTTTGTGATTTACAACTTCAGTGAATATTACCACCAAGCTTAGAATTTTTTTTTAATATTCCCGTCTTTTAGCATCTATAACATTATGTCATTCAATTTTAAAAATATATACTCTATATTTTATTATTTTTTCTTTAATACTAAGTATATACATGCATAGATAAAATTGTATATATCTAGAAGTAAAAGTAACATGTTCTACTGCATGGTATTTCAAGTGCATAATTGTTTTTATTTTTTTATTCATGTTGTAAAAACGTGTAATACTGTCACGTACCCTTTTACTTAACCACTGCCCCTTTTGTATTGCTATACTCACTTGTCCCTTGTGTGTCGGTATAATTGGAAATAAAATAGAGTGGAGTCACCTTTCATACCAATCCTCTTTGTAAGGAGAATTAAAATCACATTCATCAAATTTATTCTAATATAACACAAGTGTGGACACAGACATGTGCTGTCCAAAAGGCAAGTGTGGATGTCAATATTTCATATTATTAACTTTGAAAATAAAAATTCATGGATTTTTTTAATAAAAAACTAATCCTGGATTATTATTTTTGCTTAAAGTCCGGTCCTGTGTTTTAATTTCAAATTTTCATCATAGCCCTCCTCCCCCTCCCAAGGGATATAAAATTGTATCATTAATAATAAATTAATAAATAATAAATTCAGATTTTCTATTTAAAATAAATCTCATTTACAAAACCACTGATATTTGTTCAATTTTTAACGCTGATTTAAGCTTTAGTCGCAACACATTTTCATTTTTCTCTTTAAACTGTCGAAACATAACATTTATTTAACTGTAATATTCACCCCCCCCCCTTTTTTTCTTGTTTAAATCAATGATCAACAATATTCCAGAATCAAACAAATGAATAAATATAACATAGATTTCTTTTACATGCATCTTTTTACCATGCGGAGTCAGTGTGTTTTAAATCGGTCATCCAATCAGGACGCTCATTATTCTTGTCCAAGATAAAAATACATCGCTAAAATTACCTGTGGGTGTTTCCTCACTTCAACTCGTAAATTTACATAGAAATCGGAGATATTTCGTCATAAAACTTCACACATGGGTTTGTCTATCATATTTCTTGAAGACAAACATAACATTTTATTGCATTTATCAATATTTTATGAGTATCAACATTTTTTTCAACACCGTATCTGTTTCTCGATACAGCTGCCCAATTACAGTGACCCGTGACCCATTTAGCACGTTCTACCAGTTTTTTTCTTAATAATGTTGTTTAACAACTTCCTTATAGATGATAACGTATTGACGAATGACATAAATGAAACAACTGCTGGACAAAATAATGCCTGTAACAGTCCATTTCAATCTGTGATAAGCAATAATTGACAGTGAAAGACTGTCCAAAGATGCATCGGTAAATACTTTAAGCTGTAACAGTTGAATCACTGTTTTCCATTAAGACAAACATACACTTTTTAATTGTCACAACATGTTTCAGTGTTAATACAGATAAACATGACTGCTACAGGGGTTTCACATTTTACTGATTAAATAATGAATCCACATCTCATTTCCACCAGACCAGCCTAGAGTAGCTAATCTCAAAATAACTCTAAATGCATGCTTGGACAGCAGAATAGATGTCAATAATTTGGCAAAGAGATTTTGATGAGCATTTGGCAGACCCAGCAATATAACGTTGTTTGTAAGGACACATGCAATTCAGGTATGAACAGCGAGACGGCAGATCCAGTCGTTCATCTTTTTGTTGAAACTCTAATGAATACAAACCATACATATGATTGTCCAGGATTGTTGAAACTCTAATGAATACAAACCATACATATGATTGTCCAGGATTGTTGAAACTCTAATGAATACAAACCATACATATGATTGTCCAGGATTGTTGAAACTCTAATGAATACAAACCATACATATGATTTTCCAGGATTGTTGAAACTCTAATGAATACAAACCATGATTGTCTAGGATTGTCTCCATGGTTGGTGTCGTCAGGGTATATGATGGTTTGCCAGTTTGCCAAGTGAATTTTCAATACTTTTAAATCCTTTGTCAAGCAGTGTGTAATGTGGTGTACTACATACAAAAAATAATATTGTTAAGGGTTTTATCCACTGGAACAACGCCATACCTATTAGGGAGGTAAGGCAGGTATATTAGGGAGGTCGGGCGGGTGAATTAGGGAGATAGGGCGGGTGTTGTACAACATTTGTTTCCATAAAAGTAGATTTTACACTATTGCTCATTCACATGTTCTTTTTAATTCAGTTTAAGTTATTTATATCTATATCCACTAACTACAAAGATCTCTATGTTTTGCTTTAAATGTAAAGGTACCATTGATATTATCCAAGTGAATTAATATGCCTATTTAAATGAAAGAATTCATAGAGCAAAGTTTTGGTAACTTAATTTTAAAATCTTATTTGTAAAGATAAACTTTGAAGTTATATTTTTATTCATAAATGATATCTAACAAGCTTTTTCCGTAATGAGAGCGGGAGGTTTGGCGCTTTAAAATCTGATTCAACCCACCATTTCTTTAGAAATGCCTGTACCAAGTCAGGGTCATTACGGTTTTCACAGTTTTCCGGTTGTTGACTGATTTTGTCTGTTTGTATAATAATGAGTTTTGACTTTCCCTTTGTAAGATTGTTCGGAGACCGGTAATTTTGTTATTACCCTTATTTCTAACTTCTACTTAAGACGAGATTTCTCGTAAGAAATATAAGAAACTAGTTTAACCTGCCACTTTTTATTGGAGTGCCTTTGCCAAGCCAAGGAAGGGAATGTTGATGTATTTGTGTAATAGGGTGTCGATTTGACCTCTGTCTGCAATTTTGATATTAGATTCTTGAATTTTCTGACAGTGTGGTATTTTTTTGGTTTTCATTTGATATCAACTAATGAATGCAACGTAATGTTACGACATCGTTACGTATTAATTAGTATGTACATATGTACATTTAAAATTTAATTTAATTTTCACTCAACTCTTTGTGTATATAATCTGTAATAAAAATGTTTCATGACGTAAACATACCCACTGTTCAAACATAGGAAAAGGTAGCAATATTTCACCTGTTTGCAGGAAGAAAATATCGAGATTTTGAGTTCTTTTAATTGCTATGTACATAATTTATTTACTCAATTGAGTTTTTTTCTTATGTTGTTTCAAATATCATTGTGTATTATTTTCATCAAATTATTTCACGACTTTCGTGTACTAGATATAGCTATCTTCGAAAATCTACGTGACAAATACGGTCCACATATTAACAAGCCTCGCTATTAATAAACGTAGATCTAATGAAAGCAAACTCTCTAATTACTTACTCAAGGCTACAAGAAACCGAAACATTTGTCATCGCTTCTGAAATGCTATGGTCCTCATCATAAGTTATTAGTTCCATAATGAATTATAGTATCTCAACTTGGCACAGACGTGTTTACAATAATGAACTTGCGACGTCTCATTTGGAAATGATTTGGAGTTCGTGTTGTCCACCAAGTGAACCTAGCCGAAGAATCAATCTTCTGCGATCACAATAACAGACAATGAAGTCGTATCAGTAGCTTGGGTTATCTATTCATGCCATAGATGGTGAGGGCCATTTGAAACCCATAACAAACACGTCCATCATATTTCATGATCAGATATCTATTCAACAGTATATATTTTGTTTGACTAACAAACAAGTGTCAAGCTGACGTGGAACATAGCACAGGGTCACCCAAATTAATACAACAGAAAAACGAATATGTCAAGCTGGAAATATTAATTTTGTAGTAAGATATATCACAGCAGCCAAACCTGCTAAATGTGTCCATCTGAAGCATAGCAATTTACAATATATTATCATATCACACTAAGCAACACATCAGCCAATCCGAACACAAGGGTGAAGCTGAAACATAAATACATATTATTTACGATATTTCCACAGCAGCGAAACCAAACAAGGGTTTCAAGCTGAAACATAGAAAATGGTTAGACTACAAAGGTTTCATGATGTAAAGTAGAAAGCAATTAGATAAGGTATTATCATAGAAGCCAAAAGAAAACAATTGTAAAGATGAAACACATAAAACGATTAATTTCGCTATTACCACTGTTGTTAATGCTAAGCAGCAGCCAAAAAGAAACAAAAGTATCAAACTGTGTCATAGAAACGCATCAATTAATAATTGCAGTAAGATAAAAAGTTGGACCCATAAAAGTAGTTTAACCCCGCCATGCCAGGTAAATGAGCGGTCATGTATATGTGTGTTACTAGTATGTTAATTGATCTTGTCTCTGTTTTTCTCGATTGTACGATTAGATTTTGGAACTGTTCTGATAATTTCGTAATTTTTGCTTTTCATTTTATTAAGTTATTACCATAGCAACCAAACCAAACAAATGTGTCAAGCTGAAACGATTACTGCAGCGACCAATGTAACAAAGCATGAGTTTGATTTGAAAATATCAACACATCTTGGTTGCCACATGGATCTGCTTCAATATTCAAGACTATGACGAACTTTAAGGAATTATTGTAATTTCCGGAAATCCAGTGAAGGAATGGCAATTTAAAATATCTAGTTCATTTATCTAACCTCTTAGAAATACGTGAAAGACAATGTCTCACAAGAAAAGTACGACACAAAACGGCACAAAATACAACTAGATCTATAGCTAGCAGATCATTTGTTTGAAAAAGCAACATATTTTGAAACAATAGTCGAGAGATTACCATATACATATACATTTACAAGATAATTCTTGCAAGTGTCAATGCACAAAGTGATTCCTCATATAATATTTAGGGGGAATTCCCTATTTGCGACGGAAATATCAACATTATTTTAATATTTAAATAAAAATATTTCTACTTGAACATCAGACATTGAAAAACTATTTTCTCTGAAAATCTGTTTCGCTAACTTGAATAAATGAAGCACATACAAAGGCTGATATAATATTCACTGTGTCAACCTTTCAAAAGTCAGCTAAGACGGTTGAGAAATGAAAACCACTCATCCCGTTCTCTCAAATTTAAGTTAATCTTAAATACTGAAAATTATTCAAATTGAATTTAGCAATGAGTTACACTTCGCTTGAAGTTTGCATGTGGTGGTTTAATTCTTGTGTCATTTGGTCATTGCTTGCAACAGAAGTGTAATCTGTGAGCGTTACGGTTGATATCCTTGCGAGTCTTCTTAATATTAACGCATAATTGAAACATAAGCATACTCGGATGGTGTAAGACGAATGGCATATCAAATTCACAAACAAACCCCACATATGCTTAGACATAAACAGAAACTTTCAATTAAGATATACATGTAAAATTGATTAATAGAGGTGAACAACTCTGGCCCTGCTACAATGAATAATGACGATCTAATTAAATTTTCATTGAGAAAGTCAATGGTGTATTCATTATTTCAAGTGGTTAAGTGTGGATATCTTCACCCCCTGTTTTTTGGTGGGGTCCGTGTTGCTCATAATTTTAATTTTCTGTGTTGTGTTTTTTGTTGTTGTTGCATTGTTTGTCTTTGTCCTGTGTCCTGTTTCTCTGGATTATCCAGGCTTGATTGCCCCTTTAATTATGCACTACTTACCTTGTGATAGAGCACATTGTTGTATTTTTTATGCAAAAGCGTAAGGAATGGGCACATATGAAATAAGTACTAAATTTTTGAAAATAGGTTAATGCGACACAAAATATAGTTTTGCATTTCTATTATTGTAACATTATTATATTAATTATTGTTTTGAATATTGAATTTAAATATTATCGCTCGCTCTTTAAACAAAAGGAGATATGACCCATATGCAATGATTACTAAAATATTGCTTCAACTTGACGACCTTTTAACTGGAAAGAAATATAGGGTCTAACACCAGGAGAGGTACAAGATAGTAAAATCTGTGACACCCGACGGTAAGATTTAAATCGTATCGGACGAGACTTGTCCGAATCGGATACGATTTAAATCTTACCCGAGGGTGTCACAGATTTTACTATCTTGCATCTTTCGCAGTGTTTGACTCTTTTTCTCACCTCTTTCTACCGTGTCAATGTTTGTTTACTATTTGTGTAGTTTGGCGCATTAATTTGCGAACCGTATCACAGGACCAAAATGCTACGTAATGAAATAATACAAGATTTTGATTTTAATACTTTAAAGGGGTTCAAAATAATCAAGTTAACAACTTGTGATAGATTCTACAATTAAATAAATGTTGCTCCTTTTACGGTGTTTGACTCTTTTTCGCATCTCTTTCTATCGTGTCAATATTTGATTACGTTGAGAAAATATAGAGTTCTCTCCCTTGTTAGTAACTAACGTAAATTAAAAAAAAATACCTCCCTTTGAACAAAAAAAAACACTTTTTTACAGGTATTTATCGCTGTTGTAGTAGCATTTATATTATATTTATAAAATACATTGTATTGTATTGTGAAACACATTTAAAATACTGCCAAGACACGGATGCATATCTATAAATCGACAATTTAATTCCACAATGGAAAATAATTTTGCGGGAATAAGGGCGTGTAGCTTGTCTTACCGAGGAGCCAGGGTAAGATAGAAAACTCTTGTTCACTTAAATTAATGGACTACTTTATCCAAAGGGTGAGAAATACATATCTCCTGATGAGGAGCATTGAGTTCTTTGTGATCACTTACTGTGTATTGTTTATCCCTTAAAAGTATAGTGCTATCTTTTACTAGTCTACTATGACTAAAAATGATAATCAAGCATTAAATATATTTGATAATTGTTGAAGTTCCACACATGAAAAGAAAGTATTCAGTGTACTGATGAGGATTGATGAGAATTTGTTGAGCATTAGATGACATAGATTAAAATATTGCATCACTGTCAGTGATTTATTATATCAGAAATGTCACATTTTTTTTTCTGGTGAGTCTTTGATAAAATAACTTTCCAATACAGTAAAAAGGAATGCTATCCGTTTCATCATAAAGCTTGCTGGTCCTATGTATTGGTGCTTCGAACTAACAAACAATTTTAATATGCAAAGCACAATACAGTCATAAGATTAGTAAAAGGTGAAAATGGTTCCTTTAAAAAAAACATGAGCTTGGCAATAGTTTACAAATATACAACTTGTGCTATGGTTCATATGTTTATTATGAGAGCACACCAAGCATTCACCTATCACCTCAAGTACAAATATACAACTTGTGCTATGGTCCATATGTTTATTATGAGAGCACACCAAGCATCCACCTCAAGTAATTGAACATAAAAAGACCACGACACAAAACCACAGGAGCTAAAGCTTCTATTCTGACTTTCAGGTATTTTGATGATGTTCTGTCAATTGATGATCCAAACTTTTCTAACTGCATTTAATTAATATATCACAAAGAACCTGAAAAACAGAAATAATAGAAAAAGCTTCATCGGTCTCATTTTGTTTACATTTACATCGAATTTCACATTAATGGTAAACTTTCTACCAGACTCTGTGACAAAAGAGACTCCTTCAATTTTGCCATTATACATTTTCCACACTTTAATAGTATTTCACAACTCGTAGGTTATGCTCGATCTTGCAGTTTGTATTCAGACTTTTCATAAAGTTACCGCCTTCTGAGCATTAAACTATAAAATAAAGGGTTTTTAAAGAATGGTCTTATCTCATCCTTAAAAAGTGTTTTTTCCGTAATATATCAACACCTTGTTAAAAAGTATTCTGATGGCATTGGCAATTCGATTTTGGTTCAAAGTTAATTATTGCTTCCCTATTATTGTCTTATGATAGCTTTCTGTAGTATAGCATCTAATAGATGTAAATGATGGTTGAGCCAATCGGCTAACTTTAATGGAATTAATATTATACATATCACAATTTATGTGTCACAAATATTAATTATATTATTATATATGTGGGTTTGCATGTTACTCACGCGTGGAAAGCACGTGCATTAGATCCTTTATGTTAATTATACTTAGCATAGACCATGCGAAAATAGTTGCCAGGGTCGTGCCCTATGGCTTCCAACATGGGTAGGATTTTCTCATAGCTAATGCTTTACACAGCATTATTATATATTCTCATACTAGTTGTTTATTACATAGATACCAGGAATTTATAGCATACCCCTTCATACCAAGTAGACATCCCTTTTACCGCCAAGAATATCTGCATACCCTCTTACCACTGGCATTGCATCTATAGTGACCCACGAGAGGTATTTTATTGCCCTTCGGAGCTACCATCATGCATTATTTATTTTCATAGAATTTACCATTCTGAAATTGTGTATGCCACTCGGAATGACAAGGGATATTTGTATATAAGGGTAATAACAAAATTACCGAACTCCGAACAATCTTACAAAGGGAAAGTCAAAACTCATAAGTATATAAACAGACAAAATCAGTCAACAACCGGAAAACTATGAAAACGTAATGACCCTGACTTGGTATAGGCATTTCTAAAGAAATGGTGGGTTGAATCAGATTTTAAAGCGCCAACCCTCCCGCTTTCATTACGGCTCAAAGGCTCCGGCTGTCACTATAGCAGTATTCATAACAATACTGGAACAAAATAGGTAAAATAGTTGTCAAAGCAGTACCAAGTCCAGTGAAGTAAATGTCACAAACAATTTTACGTCACACATTGATAAAACAATATTTTTGACATTTTTGTTGACTTCCTTATCTTTATACATTATCCCTATATGCATCGTTTATGATCGTCTCTGCAGAGATGGAATATATTTCGACAAGATCTTGGTATCGGAATATAAACTTTTTAAGAGATCGAATAAGGCGAATCTTTGCATAGCCCTGGTCCAGTAGGCTGTTTCTCAGATGAAGATGACGTTTCAGGAAATCAGAATAATAGCTACTGTCCATTGCATAGCGAATCAATTGCGAGATGTAAACACCATATGCAGCAGAAGCTGGTATATTGCTGCACATATTTGGAAAATTTATGATTTTAAAATTGAAGTCGTCCCGTTTATCATAAATTTTAGTACTGATTTGACCAGAGTCGTCAAATTCGAGGTATAAGTCCAAAAATTATGCGGACGAAGCGGTGTCTGTGGTCTCTTTAACTTCCAGCTCTGGCGGATATATCAATGGAAGCAATTCTGCAAATCTAGAATTATTGATAGATAAAACGTCATCAATATACCTGTATGTGAAATATAAGGCTCTAGCCTCAAGAATCTTCTTATCTTTCACAAGCTTTTGAAGAAACTCCGACTCATATGAGTATACAAATAAATCGGCTAGAAGAGGGGCACAATTCGTACCCATTGGTATGCCGACGACCTGCTGAAACAGTGTCCCTCCAAAGGAGACAAATATGTTATCGATGAGGAACTCCAGCATACTGATCACTTGTTCCTCGGAGTAGCATGTTTTACCTTTGTGAATTTTGTTTGAAAAATATGTGGAATTGTAGCCTAACACAACAAATTTTGAGCCATAGTTTCTATGACTGAAAGCTTTGCGAATTGTTTCTTTTAAATGGGTTTTTAATTTGCCATTTATACATTCCAGGGATATTGTTATACTCCCCTTGCACTTACCAATAATATGTATATGCCTCTCGTACATATCATGGATATTTCCAAAACCCTCGTAAATACATTATGCCCATTTAACCTATAAGAAATCTCTTTATCCACATCATATCAACAAGGAATCTCTTCATGTCCCTCATATCGACCATTGTCATTAATGAGGTTAAGCATTATATCTTCATGACAAATAATGCGTCATATAGATGACATAGGGATTGTTATTTTATTATACATTCAATAGGACTATTAGTTGACGGTGTCCCATATGTTAATCAACAGCGATTCTTAATGTATATGGATTACAATGACAATGACTTCATTGACATATCATAATGTTAAAATGATCATGTGGGAAGCTTTTGTCTTGTTTACGTTATGTTTAGTTTATAATTATTTTATTTGATCAATGATACAAAGAGGATCAGACACAAGTTTTACCAACTTATGGAGTCTTCTCCTATATATACAATCATTATTACATTATATTGAGAATGCACAAGAAAACAAGAAAAATACAATTTTATCATATAATATAGCTGAAAATAGTAAACGAATAAATAGAAATGAGGAAAAAGTATGTGTGTGTGTTTGGATGCTGGATGGTGTTTGGTTAATACATTAAACGATTACATTATGTGTGCTTGCTTCCGCATAGGTGTGTCCAACACATATTGTGTTGTGTTCTTGTTTTGGTTTTTTTGGTCTGGTGTTCCCTATGACTATGTTGCCAAATTATTTGTATTTTCCATTTTTGTCCCTTCGGTTTTCTCTAGCGTTTATTCTCTAATTCTTCTGGTTATTTCCATCTATACTTGTTTGGTTCATTAAACTTGATTTGACCGATTTGAAGAATTTGCTGGTATCATATTGGGACATATATAACAAATGTGATATAATTGACAAATCAATATTAAATGACATCTTTAATTTGTATTATACTAATTTCTTCTATAATACAGTAAATGTATCTCTGTTATAATGTGATCGTATCTGTCTTAGTAGATTTATACGAAATGTCTTCAAATATTACATTAAACCATAATTAAATTGGACTTACCAATGACTAAATCGTATTTAAATGTTCAGCTACGTACATCGTTATTGATTTTCCCAAAAGCAACATTTCATGCAAGTTAGTTAGGACGTACATTATGTAAATTATATCTTATATCTACGATCTATGAACTCTGTGGATGTATGTCGATTTCATGCTGGAATTGCAGTTTCCATTTCATTACGAATGTCGAATTCGAGGTTCAAATACGAAAGACTTGAAATCAAGCCCAATTACTATAAAAATAATAGAAAAAAAAAAAAAAAAAAAAAGTGTGATTTTATGGTTTGGGTGTATGATGTTTAACGCCGTTTTCAACTATATATCAGTTATGTCGTGGCGGTCAGTTTTATTGGTGGAGGAAACCAGAGTACCCGGAGAAAACCATCGACCTGTCGCAAGTCACTGACAATCGTTATCACATAATGTTGTATCGAGCACAACTCGCCATGAACGGGGTTCGAACTCACAACTTTAGTGGTGATAGGCACTGATTGCCCAGGTAGTTGTAAGTCAAACTACCATACGATTACGTCCACGACGTATATGATTTTATAAACGAAGTGTCATAGGCATATGTCATGAAAGTGTTCTGATATTTAATTAAATAAGTTTATAAATAAAAACTAATGGATTCGAATTGCATCAATTTAATACTCATCAAGTATGTATTCGGTTTGGATGTATGCACTTTTACACATAGCATCACTTTCGGTCTAAAAGGACAACTTCATTTGATTAATTTCTGATACTTCAAATGATGTCATTTATTGTAAATTCTGCGTTTTGTAAATGAAACTTGATAATTCTAAGAATGACTAATGACCGCCCTAGAAAATCTTGTATACGATAGTCTTATACTAATGGCATGACTAATGTCAATTATTATACTAATGGCATGACTAATGTCAATTATGTTATACAACATGATTTGGCTAATGTCAATTATATTAGACCACAGGACCTGGTTAATGTCAATTATATTTAGACCACATGACTTGGCTAATGTTAATTATATTAGACCACATGACCTATCTAATGTGAATTATATTAGATCACGTGACCTGACTAATGTCAATTATATTAGACCACATGACCTGACTAATGTCAATTATATTAGACCACATGACATATATAATGTCAATTATATTAAATCACGTCACCTGACTAATGTCAATTATATTAGACCACATGACCTGACTAGTGTCAATTATATTAGACCACATGACATATATAATGTCAATTATATTAGATCACGTGACCTGGTTAATGTCAATTATATTATGCCACATAACCTGGATATAGTCAATTTGCTTCGATCACTGACATATCCTGACTTATCATATATATTAGCTCAAGTCCATACGGTTATAGAAACATGTCTGCTCTCGAACTCCATAAATCGTCCAGAACATTGTATTTACTGAATATGTTGTTTTCATTGGACGATTTTAGGGGTAAAAGTGTACCAAAATCTTACTCGAAAGTCTTATTACTGTAAGGTCATACCAGGTCTTATTCTAATACATCTTATTGTCTACAATTATTTCTTTTTACATACATGGATTCATTTGTAATGATAAAATGCATTTTGATAAATGAACATTTTCATGATGGTGGTATCCAATCTGTAGACACATTGTGTTCATTTACATTTGATTGTCTAATGCAATATTAGACGTCCACATTGCCTTAAGCGACCCCTAATTTAATCATCTATCACGTCTCACTTGCATCAAAAACAAACACGAGGTTATGTGTGATCACCACCATTTAAAGAAATCCAATGATAATAAAATAATAAAATCATTTATGGCGCAAGAACAACCATGTTCCTACACCACTAGTGGCACCCGTCGTAATACCATAAAACGAGAGGAAATTATCTGTGCGATATGCGTTAAAGTCAGTATTATCTTGTTGAAATCAATGTGTGGACATCCTGTATATGTTCGTTCTGAGACGCATTCGATTTATATTTAATGATTCTCTTCCGTATTCTTCAGTATACTTAATTGTTATGATAATATGTGCCAAATCATGTTGTATATATGTATATATAATACTTCAAAAAGGTCGTTCTCCTTGAATTACCGCAAATAACGCAATAGACATGGCATAGGATATAAATAACTATTTGATTTTTCGTGCATTAGCTTAAATATGATACTTAAAGATATTTCACCTTTTGCTACATGTACTCCCAAGGTATTAAGCTAATTGAATGTTGTATTCTTAGTACTTCCAAAATCAAATATGAAACTCGTAGAAAGAGGCACAATCGATGGCACTAAGACAGAAATACATGACCGCTCACTTTCCTGGCCTGGTAAGTCCACTTCAGTAAAAAGTGGCGGAGAAAAACTAGTTTATTGGACCAAATAATTGATTATTAGTTGTTAATATCTACATATATTAACTGTCATATTAGTCAAACATTCCGTTGTTAGTTTATGTTGTTTAAAAAACATTTTCCACTTCATTTTCTGTGTTGATTGTGTTTGGGCGTTCTAGATTAAAGTGTAGAATACAACTGATTACAACTGTCAATCAAATATTCCATATCTTACTTCAAATTCATGTTTTAATTAGGTAAGGCTTAGCAGATCTTTCCAACTGACTTCATCTTCTTATTTTTCTGTTTTAAGTTTTATCCATATGAACTATTTGCAAATTGAATTTCGTTCTACGAGGAATAACCTATTAAATCAAGAATAAATTCCATCTTATTCTGGCTTTGCAAAAGCACTACAATAAAAAGAGGTGGGGCTAAATTAGTTTTATGAGACCAAATTTCCACCCTTGGTAAAATGATGCGGTAATATAAATGAGTAGACTAGTGATATATGTTGAGAGATATTACTTATGGCAATGTCTTATTGTAATATTTTAAAAACCAAATTTTGTATTTTATTGTCTGTCTTGAAGTTCCGATAAATGTCATGCATTTTTTGTACAAATGAAGGATCCTAAATCCGCCCAAATTATATAGATGTTTCCACCCAAATGAAATATGCTTTCCCTCGCAGATGGAATAATAGTCCGCCCAAATAAAAAACGCTGTTATGATATATTCATTTTGTTACCACTTGGCGTCATTCATCCGTCCATCTTCTGTAAACTTTTTTTTTACATTTCAAACTTCTCTTTTGAAACTACTTGGTCAGTTGGAATGATGTTTTACATATCTTCTACAAAAAGGTCTCTGACAAAGAACATCGCTGCAAAAGACATTCTTATTTCCTATTGGTCAATATACATAACAATTTCCCTCTGAAACTACCGTGTCATTTAGAACCAAATTTCACAGGAATGGTGTTTGTAAGGTTTCCTTCAAAACAGTCTTCACCATGCGTCATCACGTTTTCATCGTCAAACGATGACTACCATATCTATATTTCAATGCATGCAGAAAGTTCTTCTTCACAATTTTCCAAGAAAACGAATTATAAACCACTACTATTTAATAGTTTAACGTTTCAATTTCAATTGTTTATAAAACGTGACCGCGCATAAATGCGTACCGTTCATGTATCCCGTGTCAAAATAAAGTACGTCAGGACCCGTAAATATTTTTCAAGCTAAATATTTAATAGGTATGTACGAACACAAGGCCATTCTTAATGATACATCCATTGGCTACAGTTTTAAATACATTATCGTGAGTCAACAAATTATAGCTACAAGTATGTAGGACTTCATTAATCACGTTGCTTAACAACGGAAAATACATTAGCTCATCATTTGTTTATATTATCTAATTTCCTAGGAATTAGCACATCTTTGTTAAAATGACATACCTTTATTGTGAAATGATATGGATAATTTAAAACTATGTAATGTATCGTGTTTTGTGTACCATCTGTCGCCGCACCTACAAGACGTCAGCAGGACGAAGCGAGATTCACTTAAATATCACTCTGTTGTTTTGTCGTTCTATCATTATGTCAACGCGCCAGTTACAAAACGATGGAAAGAAATGGTGACAGAATGAGGAAATGGAATTCTTAATTCTCGTTCTGTCGCTCGTAATTCATCTGCCTCATCTTTTCACATAAACCTCAAATATGACAACAATGATCACCATTGCCCTTCGCCAGTACATGGGTTCATCCCCGGGTTTAGTTAGGTCCATGACAACAATGATCACCATTGCCCTTCGCCAGTACATGGGTTCACCCCCGGGTTTGGTTAGGTCCATGACAACAATGATCACCATTGCCCTTCGCCAGTACATGGGTTCACCCCCGGGTTTGGTTAGGTCCATGACAACAATGATCACCACTGCCCTTCGCCAGTACATGGGTTCACCCCCGGTTTGGTTAGGTCCATGACAATGATCACCATTGCCCTTCGCCAGTACATGGGTTCACCCCCGGGTTGGTTAGGTACATGTTCTTCGCCCTCTTAGTTTTCTGTGTTGTGTTTAGTTTGCTTTCTTTTTGTGCTTTGTTTGTCTTCGTCCTATGTCTTGTGTGCCCAATTCTGCCATGTTCTCTGGTATGATGGGTGTAAATAGGTGGAGCTTATACCATGGTACAACATGGAGGTGTGAATGTTGTCGTCCCATAGCTCATAGCCAATAATGGTAATCTTTTCGTTTTTTTTAAAAAAGGTTAACTTGCTCAAGCTTCAATCAAAGTCCAGGACTTGTTTTGAAAGTTATCTTTTTTCGGAGATTGTGTCAGCTTTCTACGAAGTTAACCAGATTGTCGAACTGCTCTTGAAAATTAACCAGAACGTAGCTCTGCTTTTGAAAATTAACTAGATTGTTGGTCTGCTTTGAAGTTGTATTTCTATTAGTTTATCCGAGAAATATTTGAGATTTCTCAAGAAAAAAGACTGCCACAATGAACAGGAAACATAAATAAATAAATAAATAAATGTGAAAAGTAAAACAAATCACGATTATAAATGCAACATAATAGTTTTTGTTTATAATTCGCTATGAAAATGTATTGATTAAAAATAAAGGGCGTTCATTAACAAAAATATATATTGAAACGTTCTTTAATTGTACAAACACAGAAAACACGAGATGTGCTACTTTAGTGCATCATGCAATCATTACATTTGTTCTACAATTAAAATATCCGATATATACGAATATTTTTTTTTATACGTGGTACTTGATACGAGTTGTCCGAACTTCATAGTGCGTTGGGGAATGTGGACACGCTTTGTCTAAAACTAAGACTAAGACTGTTTGTTTTTTAATTTTTGCACTCGATGCGAAACGGGCAAAACATAAAGCTTGATTTGAAATACGTTCTGAATATCTATATCGCTACGTCAGATCTAATACAAAAATAAATGTGTAGGCTACTATGAATAGTATGCTATATCTGGTCAAGGTCTCTTGTTCCTTGTGATTATTAGCATAGGAACAATATTGTTGCCCACTAAGGAAAGTATGTTGCGCAATGTATTATTATTTTCTAGTCTCAATCGTTCTGTCAACGTTTTTGAAAAATAAAGCTTTTAGATCAGTATATGTATAAACCAGTTGGATATTTGTCAATCTCGTGCGTTCTTGACATCCTGGTCAACGAGTGTGTTTCCATTTATACTAATGCCCGAGGTGACCGGTGGTAATTGAAGAGAAGCAATCTGCTGTCTAAAAAACAACGGCTGATTCTACACTATCACTATTCTTGTAATTAGTATCACCATAAATTATAGATAATTCAGATGTAAGTGCTATAATTTCAGCAAAATAATGATTAATTCAAGAGTTTGTTTCAGATTGATTGTTTTGTCTAAGTTCAAATTTAACGAATGGTATTGGCTTTAGCAATTTGATACAAATCAATATTAGACGTATCCAAAGATGACTTTATTAGTATATGTTTGGTTGTTTTTTCAATGTTTTCACATAAAGGATTAAAAATACAACAGTAAGAATAATATACAAGTATGGCCTTCATGAGAAGTTAATATCTATAATTATTAAATTGAGAGATGGGTTATTTTCCCGAGGTCTGCGACCTCGGGAAAATAACCCATCTCTCAATTTAATAATTATAGATATTAACTTCTCATGAAGGACATAACTGTATTATTATACTGAACTAATATGAGGGAAATAACTAGTTATTGGTTCGACGTGCTGAGGGAAAAAAACTAGTTATTGGTTCGACGTGCAAAAGCGCGCCAATTTCAAACAGTTATTTTGTGCTACGTGCAGATTCCCTCACAGTTATTTGACATACGTGCAGTTTGCCGCGGGAATAATGAGTTATTTCTTGTTCCATGGAATAAAACTTCAAAATATCTTAATTATTTCTTGCTTGGTTTCTATAGTAAAGTATAATAATCATTGGTATCTGCAAACTCTTCTGAATGATAATATTGATCGTGAACTAGAGTCAAAGTTGTATTAGTATGTTTTATAGTAGTAAAGAAATATTTTTTCTTTCCGTATCGTCTGTTTCCTGTTTTGTGTGGTGACGTCCATTTCATCTCATCATATGGTGTTTATATTTCTCTGTTGATTCGCTTTGCACGTATTTGTCATAATGTTTCTGACGTCAACAAGGCTGCGATGTTCCTAGGTTGAAGTCGTCGGTAGTAAGCATATATAGTCATCACGAACCGACTGACTGTTACTAAATATCACTTTTTCAATTGACAATGGATCTTTTCCCGTACATGTTTATTATTTTTCTGACCTCTATCACCGACAAGGCTTTTACCTGATTTGACACAATGAGTAATACGGCGGTTGTTTTATATGGAACAGAAAAGTTTTTCCTTCGCGAGCAGCAGGAATAGCCCTTTGGTTTTTGTTTTGTGTAGTCCGTGTTGTTCATCTTTTAATTTTAACTTGATGTGTTGTCTTGTTTTGTTTGACTTCGTTCTTTGCTTTGTGCCCAATGTTGCCTTTGTCTCTAGATAGTCCATTTGTTTGACTTCGTTCTGTGCTTTGTGCCCAATGTTGCCTTTGTCTCTAGATAGTCCATTTGTTTGACTTCGTTTTGTGCCCAATGTTGCCTTTGTCTCTAGATAGTCCATTTGTTTGACTTCGTTTTGTGCCCAATGTTGCCTTTGTCTCTAGATAGTCCATTTGTTTGACTTCGTTCTGTGCTTTGTGCCCAATGTTGCCTTTGTCTCTAGATAGTCCATTTGTTTGACTTCGTTTTGTGCCCAATGTTGCCTTTGTCTCTAGATAGTCCATTTGTTTGACTTCGTTTTGTGCCCAATGTTGCCTTTGTCTCTAGATAGTCCATTTGTTTGACTTCGTTCTGTGCTTTGTGCCCAATGTTGCCTTTGTCTCTAGATAGTCCATTTGTTTGACTTCGTTCTGTGCTTTGTGCCCAATGTTGCCTTTGTCTCTAGATAGTCCATTTGTTTGACTTCGTTTTGTGCCCAATGTTGCCTTTGTCTCTAGATAGTCCATTTGTTTGACTTCGTTTTGTGCCCAATGTTGCCTTTGTCTCTAGATAGTCCATTTGTTTGACTTCGTTTTGTGCCCAATGTTGCCTTTGTCTCTAGATAGTCCATTTGTTTGACTTCGTTCTGTGCTTTGTGCCCAATGTTGCCTTTGTCTCTAGATAGTCCATTTGTTTGACTTCGTTTTGTGCCCAATGTTGCCTTTGTCTCTAGATAGTCCATTTGTTTGACTTCGTTTTGTGCTTTGTGCCCAATGTTGCCTTTGTCTCTAGATAGTCCATTTGTTTGACTTCATTTTGTGCCCAATGTTGCCTTTGTCTCTAGATAGTCCATTTGTTTGACTTCGTTTTGTGCCCAATGTTGCCTTTGTCTCTAGATAGTCCATTTGTTTGACTTCGTTCTGTGCTTTGTGCACAATGTTGCCTTTGTCTCTGGATAGTCCATTTGTTTGACTTCGTTCTGTGCTTTGTGCACAATGTTGCCTTTGTCTCTAGATAGTCCATTTGTTTGACTTCGTTCTTTGCTTTGTGCCCAATGTTGCCTTTGTCTCTGGATAGTCCATTTGTTTGACTTCGTTCTGTGCTTTGTGCACAATGTTGCCTTTGTCTCTAGATAGTCCATTTGTTTGACTTCGTTCTTTGCTTTGTGCACCATGTTGCCTTTGTCTCTGGATAGTCCATTTGTTTGACTTCGTTCTGTGCTTTGTGCACAATGTTGCCTTTGTCTCTAGATAGTCCATTTGTTTGACTTCGTTCTGTGCTTTGTGCACAATGTTGCCTTTGTCTCTAGATAGTCCATTTGTTTGACTTCGTTCTTTGCTTTGTGCACAATGTTGCCTTTGTCTCTGGATAGTCCATTTGTTTGACTTCGTTCTGTGCTTTGTGCACAATGTTGCCTTTGTCTCTAGATAGTCCATTTGTTTGACTTCGTTCTGTGCTTTGTGCACAATGTTGCCTTTGTCTCTAGATAGTCCATTTGTTTGACTTCGTTCTGTGCTTTGTGCACAATGTTGCCTTTGTCTCTAGATAGTCCATTTGTTTGACTTCGTTCTTTGCTTTGTGCCCAATGTTGCCTTTGTCTCTTGATAGTCCATTTGTTTGACTTCGTTCTGTGCTTTGTGCACAATGTTGCCTTTGTCTCTAGATAGTCCATTTGTTTGACTTCGTTCTGTGCTTTGTGCCCAATGTTGCCTTTGTCTCTGGATAGTCCATTTGTTTGACTTCGTTCTGTGCTTTGTGCACAATGTTGCCTTTGTCTCTGGATAGTCCATTTGTTTGACTTCGTTCTGTGCTTTGTGCACAATGTTGCCTTTGTCTCTAGATAGTCCATTTGTTTGACTTCGTTCTGTGCTTTGTGCACAATGTTGCCTTTGTCTCTAGATAGTCCATTTGTTTGACTTCGTTCTGTGCTTTGTGCCCAATGTTGCCTTTGTCTCTAGATAGTCCATTTGTTTGACTTCGTTCTTTGCTTTGTGCCCAATATTGCCTTTGTCTCTAGATAGTCCATTTGTTTGACTTCGTTCTGTGCTTTGTGCCCAATGTTGCCTTTGTCTCTAGATAGTCCATTTGTTTGACTTCGTTCTTTGCTTTGTGCCCAATGTTGCCTTTGTCTCTGGATAGTCCATTTGTTTGACTTCGTTCTGTGCTTTGTGCCCAATGTTGCCTTTGTCTCTAGATAGTCCATTTGTTTGACTTCGTTCTGTGCTTTGTGCCCAATGTTTCCTTTGTCTCTAGATAGTCCATTTGTTTGACTTCGTTCTGTGCTTTGTGCCCAATGTTGCCTTTGTCTCTAGATAGTCCATTTGTTTGACTTCGTTCTGTGCTTTGTGCCCAATGTTGCCTTTGTCTCTAGATAGTCCATTTGTTTGACTTCGTTCTGTGCTTTGTGCCCAATGTTGCCTTTGTCTCTAGATAGTCCATTTGTTTGACTTCGTTCTGTGCTTTGTGCCCAATGTTGCCTTTGTCCATTTTTCAGTTTTCTCTAGCGTTTATTCAAAAGACATAATTACGTAACAACGAAAATAAACTTTTACAGTTTTCATAAATTATTGAAAACTTTCATTAAGATTTATACATGTTTTGCCTATGTAAAGAACTTGTATATAAATACAATTCCAGATGTAGAAATCTGATCTAAATGGTATTTCCAATCTATGTTTCTATGGTGACGTAATTAACAAAGATAAAACGTACAAACAGACAAATGCAGACATGCAACATTATTTAAATTTCTATGGTTTACTCTTTGGAGCATGATTTCTTTGTTATATAATATACACAATATATTGGTATAGCCAGTATGTACAACTAGCAATTAAATCAGGGTATTTATATTCATTACTTATTTTTTACTGATTGATGTTCAATATTTGATCCAAACAAATGTCCAACCTAATTACTCTGGTCCCCTATGAAGACCATAACCCCTTCTTTGGTTGTTCATGATTAATTGATATTACATCTGTTAGAGGTATCAGTTATTCTTATCTTTCTCGTAAAACCAACAAATTCTACCTTCTAAATATGTTATCAGTTACAAACGAGTATTCACTTACCCTGTTACTGTTCTGTAAATGTTTTATATTGCCATCCATTTTTGTGATAGCATGTGTTTTTTGTGAGTAGAGGCGAATCTGTGCAGGTTTTTAATTGTTTGTTTTTATATGCAGTGTCGTTGGCGATCAATTTTTTAGAGGGGGCTGGAATCCCATTAATCCATTTAATCCCACTACATGATTGTGTTCTGGATTTCCAGCGCCATATTTCGTGGTCTTTTTATGTTTGATAGTAAGAGGTGAGAGATGGTTGGTAGTTTTGGAGAAGTTGTTGGTTGTGGAGAAGTTGACCATCACTGTTTAAACTGTTTTCATAAAATTACGAATTTGGAGGAAAGTGTTAATCAATAAAAGTATATAATACACACAAACTTCATTAGAATGTTTATGCCCTTCGGTTTTATTGCTTCCAAACACTTTTAAATTATTTGGCTTTCCACTCTTGTTATTATGAGCGTACCCGATGAAGGTTATTCTGAGCGTACCCGATGAAGGTTATTCTGAGCGTACCCGATGAAGGTTATTCTGAGCGTACCCGATGAAGGTTATTCTGAGCGTACCCGATGAAGGTTATTCTGAGCGTACCCGATGAAGGTTATTCTGAGCGTACCTGATGAAGGTTATTCTGAGCGTACCTGATGAAGGTTATTCTGAGCGTACCCGATGAAGGTTATTCTGAGCGTACCTGATGAAGGTTATTCTGAGCGTACCCGATGAAGGTTATTCTGAGCGTACCTGATGAATGTTATTCTGAGCGTACCCGATGAAGGTTATTCTGAGCGTACCCGATGAAGGTTATTCTGAGCGTACCCGATGAAGGTTATTCTGAGCGTACCCGATGAAGGTTATTCTGAGCGTATCCGATGAAGGTTATTCTGAGCGTACCCGATGAAGGTTATTCTGAGTGTACCTAATGAAGGTCATTCTGAGCGTACCTGATGAAGGTTATTCTGAGCGTACCTGATGAAGGTTATTCTGAGCGTACATGATGAAGGTTATTCTGAGCGTACCTGATGAAGGTTATTCTGAGCGTACCTGATGAAGGTTATTCTGAGCGTACCTGATGAAGGTTATTCTGAGCGTACCCGATGAAGGTTATTCTGAGCGTACCTGATGAAGGTTATTCTGAGCGTACCTGATGAAGGTTATTCTGAGCGTACCTGATGAAGGTTATTCTGAGCGTACCAGATGAAGGTTATTCTGAGCGTACCTGATGAAGGTTATTCTGAGCGTACCTGATGAAGGTTATTCTGAGCGTACCCGATGAAGGTTATTCTGAGCGTACCTGATGAAGGTTATTCTGAGCGTACATGATGAAGGTTATTCTGAGCGTACCTGATGAAGGTTATTCTGAGCGTACCTGATGAAGGTTATTCTGAGCGTACCCGATGAAAGTTATTCTGAGTGTACCTGATGAAGGTTATTCTGAGCGTACCTGATGAAGGTTATTCTGAGCGTACCTGATGAAGGTTATTCTGAGCGTACCTGATGAAGGTTATTCTGAGCGTACCTGATGAAGGTTATTCTGAGCGTACCTGATGAAGGTTATTCTGAGTGTACCTGATGAAGGTTATTCTGAGCGTACCCGATGAAGGTTATTTCAGGAACGCGTCGTGCGTATTAAACTAGATATCTACGTTTTCATTGCATGTGTAACTAATGAATATTTTCATAAAACGATAAGTTATTGACTACCGATATCATATGGTTAGATCTAATGTAATTTGATTTATCTGCCGATACTATTGGGTGAAACGATGATGTCCGCCGTCATGCATATTGTATATACACTGACGGCAATTATATATCTGATGCATTATAGCATTATTATTTATTTATATTATCATTTAATGCATTTTAGATGACAGCTATTGTCATCAGTGTAACAAACCTTTCCGATCGTGTCTATCCTTTTATTTATCACTTCCATTCGAATTTTCATAAAGCTATTCTATTTATATTCGTGTTGCGTTAGAGGGGGGTGGGGTGGTAGAGTAGTCGTGATCATATGGTAGTTTGATTTATAATTACCTATGTAATCAGTGCTTATCACCACTAAAGTTATGAGTTCAAACCCTGTTCATGGCGATGTGTACTCGATACAACATTATGGGATAAAGATTGGTCATGAACTTGTGGCAAATTGGTGATTTTCTCCGGGTACTCCGGTTTTCTCCACCAATAAATCTGACCGCCACGATATAACCGAAATATTGTTGAAAGTGGCGTTAAACACCAAAACCCTAAGCCCCTCCTATTTTTGTTTTTATTGACAAACAACTCACTGTATTTAGCTGCATCATTACATTATGTTACGCCATTCATTAATTTGTGTCATGTTGTGGCATTTTTTTTCCTTTGATGAATCTTGAATCCACTGTTAAAATACATTTTTCATAGAGGCAAAGTATCAGAGTTTTTAAAAGTAAAAATGTCAGACTATATATTACAATTGTGACGACTATCAAATTAGTTCTACAATGTTGTCAGAATCATTCTTCTCAAATATTTGATGTAATTTATTCCTTTCTAACAGCACATAGCATAACTTTTTGTGAATTAGTCTACCAAAAAGCTATTTCAAAATCTGAATCTCCATATAGTTCAATCAGACAACCATAAAAAATGCAAATCTCATTGTGTCTCAATATAACACAATTTAAGAAAAGAGTAATTCCATACATGCATATTAAATGTGAAACTATATAGACAGATAACTTCGTCAAAAATTGAAATCCAATGGCCAAAAATATAGATACAAATCTATATGTCATGCTTTCTTCCAGACTTCGTACATATAGTTAAGAGTGTTGTAAGGAGTGCTAAACACCAATAAACAATAGCCAAACTATAAAGAGTTCTAATAGCTGTGCTATTTTTTTATTGGTGTCTAACGCTCCTTTCAACATGATCTTATCGGTGATTTGACATTTGTCCTTTGATCTCTACGAGTGATATTATCAGGTATCAACGACTTGACTCTGATACTGAAAAAATATCGGTCAGTCTGATGTCAAACACAACAGTTCTTAACCTTCGTTCTACAGGATTCCGCTACCGAAGAAACTTTATTAGATCGATGTGTAGATAACACTGAAGTTAATTGACTTCTTTGTTAATACTGAAAATCACACTATAGCAGGATACAATATAACTTGGTAACCCGCTATAATATCTTTTAGTTATTTACCTAAAGACCTTTAGCACATCCCTTCCCATATGAGTAAAGCACACTCTTCTCAACTGCAGGCCAAGGGCCGTTTCAAACTCATTTGGGGGTATGAGTTTTGCTCATTGTTGAAGACCCTACTATGAATGTGAAATGTAGACCAGCAATACAACCTCGGTTCCTTTACTTGAATTTGTGTCTTAAGTGTAGTGTTAGATATTCTTCCGTAAAGGGCCGTTTTCGGGTTGAGATGACCGAGTTAAGACGAGTGCACGTCTCTACTCGTTGTGACATCCAATCAGAACGCCTCTAACAAGAAAAAAATCGCTTAAATATATATCCTAAGCCGGGAATGTCACATTATATATACCCTGTCTGATAGCTGAATAACAGATATATTACGGATTTAACTTTTTTTTTTTTTTCAAATACAGACTCCAACCGTATTAAATATATTTGTGTCTTTTATTTTCATTTTTTCGTATTTCTAGATGTCCTTTTCTCACTTTTGAGACAGACCAGTTCCTATTTTTAGCGATGTGAGATTTTCTTATCTTGCACTAGTGCAAGACAAAAAAAATCACGTGCGTTTTACCGACAAATGCATACTGTACAGTTTATGTCAACTGCCCCCTTATTCTCCATGCTTTTCCTTTTTAAAATAAACAATTAACCACGATTCTACTACATAAGTAATTTTAAATTCATTTATGTATTATATTCTGCTAGCTAACGTGCACCTTTCACGGTGTTTGATTCTTTTTTCAGGCTCTCTTCCAGTCATTGTTTGTTTACTTTGAGTAAATAATAGAGTGCTCTCCCTTGTTAGTAACTAACGTAAAGAAAGAAATTACCTCCCTTTGACCAAATTCAAATATTTGTTTACATGTATTTATCTCTGTTGTAACATTTATAATATATTTATTAAATACATTGTACTTTATGATGAAATACATTAGAAATACTGCCGAGATACGTTGCATATGGATAAATCGAATATTTACTTCAGCAATGGAAAAATAAATTGCGGGAAAACGCTCGATGGAATGTAAACAAAAGCAATTAGGTGTTTAGTGAGAAATAAAATCAAACACCGGAAAAAGTACAAGATAGGGAAATCTCCGACACCCTTGGGTAAGATTACAATCGTTTTCTAACTCGGCAAGCCTCGTAAAGAGAACGATTGAAATCTTACCCTCGGGTGTCGGAGATTTCCCTATCTTGTACTCTCCCCGTACCTTTGACGTCATTCTTCAATGACGTCAAAATATGTGTCACGTCACATTTTTCGTCTCATGAAGGAAAATACTGTACTTTCAATAAAATATTAGTGAGAAAAGCTCAAATATCAGTAGAAAGCTACTTAGTTTATCAATCGGTGTCACAAATGTCAATTTTATGTGATGTGTATTTCATAGCGCTCAATGATATTGATCTGATAATTTATGCAAATTAGTTACTGATCAATGGCGGGGGTCTCTAGGAGTTCGCGATAGTGAAAGTTGTTGGTTTACGGAAGAAATAGGTATTTACATGCGTTGTTGGGAAAGCCCGGGTGATTTTCCACTCGTAATAAAAAAAAATGTTTCTTTTCGCTCGTTTCGCTGCGCTCCACTCGCGAATAGACATAAAATTTATATCACTCGTGGAAGATCACCCTGTCTTTCCCAAGAACGTATATAAGAACCTATTAGTCTCTCATCTTCATTTACATCAATATCCTTGCTTACTAATTGGTTAAATTTTAATCCTTTTTAGTCGTTAATTTACAATACGGGAGTTCGGAGTTAGAAAGTCTTTTGTGAAGGAGGTAAAATAGTACTATTATATTTCCCGCCGTTGGACGTTTATTCAAAATGGCGGGTTTTACTCTGTATTATGTTCCTTTGAATTGAACATTGATGCAAGAAAATATTTAAAAAATAATACCCACAGCTATTTATATGCGAGCTTAAGCGAGCTCTTTATGGTATAAAATGTGTACTTAGGATTTTTTAACAAACATGGTTGAACATACTGTCAAAGAAAAAAAATTCGACGCTTTGTAAACACCGGTTTCCGTGTAACACACTAACACACTCAACTAATGAAGATCTTCTTAACATAAAGCGCAAATGTGATCCTGAAGTCTCGTACCCTCACTCGTACGTCCGATACCACTGAAACGCGGAACCCGTGTGTAATAAAAGTCATTTTGCTAACTTGTTTTACTTATATTGATATTTTTAAATTTATTAAATCTCTTCTGACATACTGACAAGAATTTTTGTTTCTACGCGGAAGTTAACTTTTGAGATTTCGTAAGGAACGATAACTCGAATAAAGGAACGACAGCTCGATTGAATGAGACTAGATTCGGCCCTAAAAAAAAGTCGTCCCCAATATATCTCGGCCCAAAAAATCTCGACACTTTTTGATGAAATTGCCAGATAATTTTCAGATGCGCGAGCATTCATGGCCGTGCCGGTTTCATATTATATTCTTTCTAATATGACAAATAATAATTGCTTTGTCTGTATATTATGCTACTGTAAATCTAACATTGATACAGGGAAGATACCTACGTAAAAAAAAGAAGTATGTTTCTTTTAATGTGACAACTAAAATAATAAAATGTTAATTATTTTCATTAAATATAGTCTGTTCAATTTTTGCTTTCATAAAGCAGGTAATTTTACACCTGAAATGTTCAGTGTCATCTTACAGGGAAAATACCTTCGTAAAAAAAAGAAGTATGTTTCTTTTAATGTGACAACTAAAATCATAAAATGTCAATTATTTTCATTAAATATAGTCTGTTCAATTTTTTTTTCTTCATAAAGCAGATAATTTTACACCTGAAATGTTCAGTGTCATCTACGGTAACTAGATTTGAACATTGTCATTACATCCGATGCGACGATGATACTGCACACTATAGCAAAGTTTCTTTATCTGCAGTTTCAGCTTCTGATGAATAATCCTAACCTAGCCAGGCAATGATCAGTGATAACATAGAATATGAAATTAACACGCAACCACTACCCGGTAAGGTATAAAAGGGAATGTTTTTTCTCTGCTGATAATGACAGCTATTTGTAACAAAGGACGGCAGCCATCTTAAAAAAGTGTCCGAAAATGAGACCCGGATGTACACCTTATGTACTCTTAACGGCAAAGAGCTAGACACAGGACATAACTCTTCCCCTAACTCCGAACTGTCGTATTAGATGTACGAGTCTTCAATTATCGCCTTCATTTTCTACAAGTAAATATAAGATATTTGTGCTATGTGTATCTAGGAAAAGTTGTAGATTAGATATATGTAACACCCTCTTTATCACATAAACATGCATTGTTGGATCTTGGAAACTCTAGAAATCAGTATGTTTAATATATCAATGTGCATCTGCATGACTAGTCACTGTACAAGAATACAAATGTATATACACATTTGGTTAGCTTCTATTGTGTGGTCTATGAGGAGTCGTGGATAAGAAATGCGCCACATTGAAAAATCATGTTTGGTTTTGATATACACCAGATAATTCCTGTGATAGAACATTAAATATGCAGGTGCACAGCTTCATTTCCTGTTGAAGGTTGTTTGCAAATTTGGTTGTTTTATATCGAGTGGTTTAGTAGGTGTCTTGTGTACTCAATTTTGTCAGTTTATCTAGATTGTCCATTCTTGATTGCCCCTTCGGTTTTCTCTAACGTTTATTTTTTCAGAAAGGAAAGGGCGGTGACGACGACCGAAGACAACGAATCTTGATCTTGATAGACATATAGACAGTCTCTGATATGCAGGCGACACCATAAAAATTCTATATTTAGATAATCATCACTATATGACATTAAACGTTGTAAAAATCGGCTATCATAAGACGGAATTATAATCTGTGTTTGTTTCTCTTCGTGTTGCATTTTTAATAAAAATTGATTATCTGTATTTTCTATCTTATTAATGTCACACACAATAATGTCTGCATTGTTTTAGGATTGATAAATTAGTAGATTTAATACGTGACAAGTGTCGATATAATACTCTGGATCTTATGTAGAGCGAAGTTTTTCTTCCTATTTCTAGCGATCGTACAAATAAATTGTACATTTGCCACAAATGTTCGCTTCTTTCCTAATCGTCTATTTATCTTCTGAACAACATAGATAAATATTATGTATTTTCCCGATTAAATATATCAGAATGTAGCAAATAATGTATTGGTTTACAATGAGAAAAAGCTTCATGTATCATGTAGTATGATTTTGCAAACTAAAAATCACTAAACCTTTCATACATTGCTTGGTGTTTATTGTGCCTTACACATGATTTTATATCTCGTTGTCTCTTTAACAAAAGAAAGCGCTACAGTTTAATTCAGTATCACTATCGAGTTTACAGTATATATTATTATTTAGTAACAATTGCCTGTAATAGCCAAATAAATCCCTTTTGTAGGAAAAACCAATATGTCAAGAGAAGGATTAGATAAACAATCTCCCCAAATAGAGAACTTCCAATTGGCAGATTCAATGTTAATGTAACATGTTCGATTTTTCCTTCTATTTTGTATATAATAATCTCGGTATAGGTAGTCTCCTTAAGCCAATGAATTTCATTCTAATCACAACAATTAAGAGTAGTTTGTCCAGCAAGTGCTTCAGTGTTATTACGCGCCATCAGTTTGAATAAAGTAGATGTAGCGTATTTTCCGCTAGGAACTCATACTGGATGGATTGATATAGCACATAATGGATGGTAGAAACCAATAAAATAGTAATGTGTTCTGAAGTAATTATAATGTATTAATAGTACCATGGAAATAATTAATTGTGATAAGACAATAGGATATGACTTAGACAATAAACATTAATGATAATTTTCATTCAATAGATTGGTTTTGTATTTGTATGAAACATAACGTGTTCTGTTTATTTGTAAGCTAAGAAAGTAAACAATACTGAACAATGTCGATAAGGAGACGTCAAAATTTACGTAAGGAACGATTGAAATATTTACGCCATGGAAGTACCATAGAGGAACTTTCACTAGAGGTGGAGGATATTGAAATGCAGGTAATTAATATAATATTCTTTCTTTTTTGTGTGTTTGTTTTTGTTTGTGCTTTGTATAACGGTGATTGGTGTGTTGTCGTTTATGGAAATTTTGGACCTAAATAAATCACTCGAATTGTTTGCATGTAATAAAAGTATCAAAACAAAACCCCCGTAGATATCAAAATTAGTGTGCACGACGCGTTTCTGGAATAACCTTCATCAGATACAATCAAAGCCAAATAATTTGAAAGTGTTTGTTAGCAATAAAACCAAAGGGCCTAAACAGAATAGCCAAACTTGGTTAGAGTCACCTATGTCTGAGGAAGGAGAACATTATTTTTTTTTTATATAAAAATTACATATTTAGGAACTTGTCTTATAATCTTTGTTCAAATACTACAGTTTTATCTAGGTCATTTGATGTTGATCATAATTTTTTTTCTTTTTTTTTTCTGGTCATTATTATATCTACGACTTTGTTATTATTTATTATAAGTTTACTACAAATTAACATTGTTTCCCCCTTTTTGTTGTTAATGTTATATTTAACTAACAAGTAATTAACAATCCTCTTTTTACGTTGGTATTAAGGAAATTTAATTGGATTTGATCTATAATGACCCAGGATATGAAGATTGACATTGTAATTAGTAACACTAATAACATGCACATAATCCTATTATAATATATAAAAAGGTATATGACTGATCAAGACAATACCAGTATATAACCAGATTTTCTTTCAGATGTAGATAGTGCCTACTCAATTATTTTTCTTCTTAAATACCATTATGTAATGAGCACCTGAGTACGACCCTGGTTTTTAGTGGGGTTCGTGTTACTTGATCTTTAGTTTTATGTGTATGTTTTGTAGATCGTTGCTTGTCCTTTTGTTCTTTTTCTTTTGGCCATTGTGTTGTCTGTTCTTCTTCGATTTACGGATTGTTATTATCCCTTTGGTATCTTCAAACTCTTGGAGGCCGTTTTTTTTTAAATTAATTTTTTGGGGTTATCAATTCCGATTTAAAAGTACATGTCTCTTTTCATTTTCTACTAAAAATTCAGATATCTGATTTAATGTGGACGACACGTTATCTTGAATAATCGTAAATATCAGGTACGCTCGTAGTCAAAATATTTATATACAAGTAAATGTACTGCACGACGCTTTTCTGGAATAATGTTCATCAGATACCTTGAAAATAACGATGTAAAATTGCTATAATTAATAAACAATGACAGTTGTGAACGTCATCGCATGGTGATTAACTTGTATCTATCATTTCAATCAGTGACTTTCACCACCTAACTTTTGGGTGTGATTCCCACAGATGGTGAGATATACAGCATCATCTGATATTGATTTAGAAACACTCTTTTTTACAAAAAAGAACAATTTTAAAATGTACATGACAAAACCATGATTAACGATAAATTTGTAGAGTAAAAGTATTTTCTGATGAATAAATAACATAATCTATGAGTTAACAATTCATAATTATATAACGTAAAACGAACGGATTTGCTACATTTTGCCAGGAACTGCTAATCCTTCCGGTGCACCTGAGGTCACCCCGGTTTTAGTGAGGTTCATATTGCTCGATCTTTACTTTTCTGTGCAATGTTTTGTAGATCGTTGTTTGTCCTTTTTCTTTTGGTCATTGCATTGTCTGTCGTTCTCCGATTAGCGGCTTCTGATTACCCCTTTTGTATCTTCAAACTTTGCTTAAAGGGGGAATCACAAAAGCAGGCCATCTAGAATCAACATTTTTTTCTTTTGTTTGAATTTGTTTACAATGCATGTTAAAAATTGATTTGTATTGTCTTGAAGAGTTAAAACTAAGCTCTCACAAACTAAAATCAAAAACAAACAAAACAGAGCAGAAAAAAACGTCTAATTGTTTACTTTTAATCTTTGAATATTCTTTAAAAATACTGCAATATGTAAAGAATCGATAGCTCAGTGATTAATGTATGATGTTCAGAGCTTGTGATATGATTCCTACAACATCATGATTTCCTTCACAGAAGGCTGCTGCTAACCAAAGACGCTAATGAATCAAGGATTCCTAGTGGCCATCATGACTTCATTATCCGATACGGAATAACATTTGTGTCACAAATGATCAAAGATATGTTACATTTGTTGATATCACAGTCGCGTTCTCGTTTCCTCTTTCATGACTTATCACGTGATTTCTATCACGAGTAACACGATTAATTATACTAGTGGAACAGGAACTGCTTGCCTTAACTGAACGAATGTGTCCACCCCAGCTTTTTGATGAGGTTCGTTTTGCTCTATCTTTGGTTTTTATTGTAGTGTTTCGTTTGCCCATTGTTTGTTATGTTGTCCTTTTTCGTTTGGCCATTGTAATGTCTGTACTTCTATTTACGATTTCTAATTATTTGATCTTGTGGAAGGTTGGCTAGATCCAAGCAAGCTACCCTCTTACGATAAAGATATTATTTTATTATTATTAATATTATTATTATTATTATTATTATTATTATTATTATTATTACTCGTTTGGTATCTTCAAGCATTCCTGAATCGGTAGCCCCGTCGTTCTTCACAAACGACAGTAGTGGTAGTTCAAACCCGAAATGGCCTTGTTCTATTAATTAATTTTATTTTTTGTTTTTGTACATTCAACTAACAAATGAGATTAATATTAATGAATATTGCTACATGTGTTAAAAATATCAATAATTTACAATGTATAAATGATATGGTTTTATTGTTCGGAGTTCGGTAATTTTATTATTACCCTTATTTAATAGTCTCAGATAAGTAATTTTATTATTACCCTTATTTAATAGTCTCAGATAAGTAATTTTATTATTACCCTTATTTAATAGTCTCAGATAAGTGATTTTATTATTACCCTTATTTAATAGTCTCAGATAAGTAATTTTATTATTACCCTTATTTAATAGTCTCAGATAAGTAATTTTATTATTACCCTTATTTAATAGTCTCAGATAAGTGATTTTATTATTACCCTTATTTAATAATCTCAGATAAGTAATTTTATTATTACCCTTATTTAATAGTCTCAGATAAGTAATTTTATTATTTTACTACTTAATTACCCCCAGTCTACGTGCCTTATACATGTAGGCGTTATGGGTAACTTTGACACATTTACTTGTATATAAATATTTGATAAAGGGACATAAAACGCTATATCAGCATACCATATCCTCTATGTAATCGATAAATTACTGGCAAAAAGGGGGGTCCCGCAAAAATTCCAATTCGGTGTTTTCCTGATCTTTCAAAAAAAAAAAAAAATTAAAAGTGAATATCAAGTGGATATTACTAGATTATAGTTTCGATTACAGTCTTTATAAACATAACCGTGTTTTTAGATGAATGTAAGGAATGCAGAGAATGCTTGGCCATGAACCTTTGTCGGTGATTTCTGGCAGGTTGATGGTTTTCGCCTGAAATTGTGATCGTATGAGAGTTGGATGCAATCAATGCCTATCACCATTAACATGAGTTCGAATCCGCTCATGGCGAGGTGCACTCGATACAATATTATGTGATAAAGTTTGTCAGGTCAGTAATTTGCGGTGATCGGTGGTTTTCTCCGGATACTCAGGTTCCCTCCGCCAATAAAACTGACCACCACGATATAACTGAAATATTGTTGAAAGCGACGTTAAACACCATAACCCTCATCCTTCTACGGTAAATCCTGTTTCATCCACAAATAAAACTGTTTGTCGCGATAAAACTGAAATAATTTTGAAATAAAAATCATAGACAAACATGTTTATGTAAACGACTCGTGTTTCTGGAATAAGATATGGAAAATAGCGTTTAACGGACATTTTTAATCCTATTATTATAACAATGTTCATCAAAGAAAACTTGGATCAATATTCAATTTAACTACATATATGCATAATAAAAACGGAAGTGTATATCACGTAACACGGAAGTAATTCGTGTACCTATTAATAATTCTTATATGATTTACATAATTAGAAATCCTATACTCTGATTGGGTATAAGCGCTTATGGAGGCGGGGTTTTGTCAGTTTATTTTTCGATAGACGATGTTCACCGGACTACTTTTTTCGTAATGTAAACAAAATGGCGGCTTGGATTCCCGATAATAAAAAAAGATAAAAGAAACAATGTTTATTGTTAATAATCGACAATTATTGTTAGATATGAAATAAAAAAATAAATGCCAATGAAAACAAAAGCTTGTATTGTTGACATAAAAACAAAATTCCGGAAAAAATACTTAAGACAACCATCTATCGACTTTGACTTTTGTAATATATCGTCATCCTGTGACGTTGTTTACAAGGGACGCTGATTGACACAAGCTGGTTACTGATTTATTTTACGATTTTGTGGGCATTTTACTTGTTTGAGTAGCTAAATGCAAAATGCCATCAAATTGGAATATATCAGTAACTTAATTACATCACTGTCTAGTTTAAAGTAGGAAAACAAGGTTAGCTCATGTTGTTATTCATGGCCGGCCGACACACATCAATGGAATGTATGTGTGCGTATTGGGGATCCTCGAAGGTAAATTTTCAAAACAAATGAAATAAAAACTTAGTTACAGAATTATAAGGATTAAACGCATTTTTTCCGGAGTTTATTTATGTATAACCTGGACCAATTCACTCACAAACTTACATGAGTGAATTGGTCCAGGTTATACATAAATAAACTCCGGAAAAAATGCGTTTAATCCTATAAGTATATGTCGAAAATTGTTTCCTCCTGAAACATACAATTTTACTGAAAACGATTAGTTATTGTATGTAGGAAACGTTATCATATATTCTAATATGACGTCCTTTGTTGGCGATGTTAATAATTCCGTGATAATGTTCACTAAATTGTATTATTACATAATGATTTTATTTAAACAATTGTATTGGCTATCATGCTGTCACCTGACATTCCGTAAAATTTGATATTGTTTGATTAAAACTCGTATTGACTTGTTTTCACTTTCGTTTTCGTTTAATGTAATAAAACAATTACAGTCTTTTGTATCGGTCAATACGAATTTTTATGGATCTTAGAAATCAATATTCACCTCAGCCTAAAGGCTTCCGTGAATATCGTTATTAACGTACATAAAAACTCGTATTAACCTCAACAAAAGACTATAATTGTATATAAGTGACCATACAAGCAGCATTATATTGCTTGGTTTTCTAAATGACTCCGCAGAACCACTTTCCAAATTATTAACATCCAGTCCATCACCGCTCAAGATAAAATGAAAAACAAACGCATACCACATTTTCGGATCAATTCTAAAATCTAACAGAGACAAAATACATATCCCTAGCACACATATACATGACCGCTCACTTTCCTGTCTTGATACAGGCACCAAGTATGGCGGGGTTAGTCTAGCTTTATGGGCCTAAACTCTTGACTTAGTGAAATGATGCGGCCATACCAGTGTTGTTCATATGTGAGTAAAATGACACCCCTCACTTATAGCTGTTAAAAAGAACGCTCGAATCTTCAACATAACATTAGCGTTGCCATGGCACTAGCTACTCAAGCAGTGACATATGTCAGGTGTTGATTCTGAAAAATTCGAAAAACCTGTCATATCACATGCAATTAAGGCCCCTCCCCTCATACAATAAACATGAAGCATTTGATTTCTTTGTCCTTTCCACAACGATTTCCCACTAAGCTAACATACAATTTAAAACAATTAATTAAACTTTTCATATATCAAAAGAAGAAATGATCACCGTAGATACATGTGCAAACAGCTTGTTGATCATGAAAGATGTAGAAAGTCTTATTTTTGTTAAATAAATTGACTCGGATTCTAACAAAAACATTTATGAAACTGACGTTATCAAATGCTGAAATTGTTTTTATTGACAATATATTTGTTATGTTTGAAAAATGTGTTATTTCAACAGACATTGGAATGGGTTCCAAATGTGCTACTCTTCTCTACGACTTGTTCCTTTACCTTGTATTCGTATCAATCATTCTGCATCCAAAGGCTTGCTACGAGAAGAGAAAACAAGCTAACCCGGTCCTTTTAATTTTCGTTCCACTATATGGATGATATATCTTTTCCTATTGTTGAATTGTTGATCACTTCTATATTGGGCGTATCTATCCGATTTAACTTGAAATAAAGTATACCACATATACAGCTAAGTCTGCTTCATTCCATGACCTACAAATATAAAATGACAGTCATAGCCCGTCATTGCAAGAACAAAACTTTACAACAAAAGAGGTGATTTCAATTTTTATTAATAATATATTCAACAATTATGCAGCACCTTTATGTGGGATATATATATTAGTTGATATGATATCCCAGATCGTGTGGATCACATCAGGATCTCCTTGATAGAAGGTTGCCTCGAGAGAGGAAGCTGCAAATCCTAGAGTTTCTAGTGGTTAAATTTGGGTTAGTACTTCAAACGTTTTACGGTAACAGTCATGACTTAGTTATTTAACCGATAAAGATGACCATAGATGCCTTCCGTTTGTTATCCCATACACATCATTCTTTCCCTCTATCATAAATTATCAACAGTTTTATTTTATTTTTGTGGATTTGCAAGTTAGGTGTCCGACTCTTATTTCAATATAAGGTTAATCGTTACTCGCTTTTTGTATGATTTCCCATGAGGACTGTCATGCATTTCTTATCTACATAGGTGTCATTTCGGGTGTAAAGTTACACTTAAATCATGTCAATTATTTACGTTTTTGTTTTTAAATAATGCCTCCCTACTGAGAACATTACATCACTAACGCGATATAGTAGAACAGTGTTTACACTCTATCGTTCATTAAGGTATAAAAAGACAAGAGAGATGTGACCTAGACAGAATGGGATGCTGTAAACGGCTTTAAAATGTAAGTAAATGTTGATTCTTGTCACACTTTGATTACAAATATTGCGTAATAGTGTATGTTATATATATTTGTCGTTTAATTTTTATCCATTATAGAGGACCGTCGTGGTCGTGATCGTATGGTAGTTGGATTTACAACACTATCTATGCAATCGGTGCCTATCACCACTGATGTTGTGAGTTCGAATCTCGATCAGGGCGAGGCGTACAACATAATGTGATAAAGTTTGTCAGTGACTTGCGACAGGTCGGTGGTTTTTCAGCGGGTACTCCTGTTTCTTCCACCAATAAAACTGACCGTCACGACATAGCTGAAATATTGTTGAAAGTGGCGTTAAACACCATCAAGCAAACAACAAAAAACCATTATAGGGTGTGCCTGTCAACACATGCTCCGGGTGTATGTGGTAATCATACTCATCACGGTGGATGCCCGACAGGGTATACTTGACTTGTGCAATGATTTTATGGCTGATGTGCACTTTTTTCTTAAGAGTAACGCCTTTAACCAACATATTCCTCCTAGCTAGTAATCAGTTGAATACCAGCTATTGTTCTGTCCTTGTATATGTTGTCATTCCTTTTTTAGATGGAATATGTTTTTTTTAGTGGAAACAATTCTGTGCAGGACTATTTTATCATTTGTTTCTTAGGTTCTTTGTCGTTTTAGATCCAATTATAAAAGAGAGAAGGCTGGTATCATATTAACCGGTTTAGTATCGCCATATTTTTGTAGCTGTCTCAAGTTAACATTTGGATTTCCAACGCCATATGTCGTGATCTTTTTTGCTTTGAATGGTTTGATTGTTCGATTTGTTGACCATCACAACTTCATCTTTCCTCAAGGCCAAGTTAGGTGTCTTCTAGGCATATGTTCTTACCTGACGATAAAGTATTATTAATACAGGGTATCCTATATTACATCTACAACTTCGTTTTACAATGAACTATGTATGTATGTTCTCTCTATTTTAAAATAATGGAGAAATAACCAATTGAAAAGTTTTGCTCACGAAACTGGATCACTGCATAAAGTCGCACGTACTGTTAGAAACACATGATTGTAGAAAATATTGTTCGATCGTTATTTTAAAATTGACATGGTTTGGTTAGGGATTTGGTATCTATCTCCAATCTTTAATAATTTACGTCATCTTATTTTGTTGCCATAGTAATTAATATAGGATTAAACGCATTTTTTTCGGAGTTTATTTATGTATAACCTGGACCAATTCACTCACAAACAAATAAAAGTCCGAAGGACTTTTATGTAAGTTTGTGAGTGAATTGGTCCAGGTTATACATAAATAAACGGACTTTTATTTGTTTGTGAGTGAATTGGTCCAGGTTATACATAAATAAACTCCGAAAAAATGCAAACAAATAAAAGTCCGAAGGACTTTTATGTAAGTTTGTGAGTGAATTGGTCCAGGTTATACATAAATAAACTCCGGAAAAAATGCGTTTAATCCTTATAATTCTGTAACTAAGTTTTTATTTCATTTGTTTTGAAAATTTACCTTCGAGGATCCCCAATACGCACACATACATTCCATTCGGCATTGATGTGTGTCGGCCGGCCATGAATAACAACATGAACTAACCTTGTTTTCCTACTTTAAACTAGACAGTGATGTAATTAAGTTACTGATGTATTCCAATTTGATGGCATTTTGCATTTAGCTACTCAAACAAGTAAAATGCCCACAAAATCGTAAAATAAATCAGTAACCAGCTTGTGTCAATCAGCGTCCCTTGTAAACAACGTCACAGGATGACGATATATTACAAAAGTCAAAGTCGATAGATGGTTGTCTTAAGTATTTTTTCCGGAATTTTTTTTATGTCAACAATACAAGCTTTTGTTTTCATTGGCATTTATTTTTTTATTTCATATCTAACAATAATTGTCGATTATTAACAATAAACATTGTTTCTTTTATCTTTTTTTATTATCGGGAATCCAAGCCGCCATTTTATTTACATTACGAAAAAAGTAGTCCGGTAAACATCGTCTATCGAAAAATAAACTGACAAAACCCCGCCTCCATAAGCGCTTATACCCAATCAGAGTATAGGATTTCTAATTATGTAAATCTTATAAGAATTATCTAACAATAATTTTCGATTATTAACAATAAACATTGTTTCTTTTATCTTTTTTTATTATCGGGAATCCAAGCCGCCATTTTGTTTACATTACGAAAAAAGTAGTCCGGTGAACATCGTCTATCGAAAAATAAACTGACAAAACCCCGCCTCCATAAGCGCTTATACCCAATCAGAGTATAGGATTTCTAATTATGTAAATCATATAAGAATTATTTAACATTATATTTCAAATTCATATATTTAATAATACAAATACGTATGTGCAGTTTTACAATTAACAATACAAATTATATTTCAAAATACTGGAACATAATATAATTTGACGACGTAGACAATAGTTTAACCCCGGCCACGTTTTATTGAAGTGTCTGTACCATGTCAGGAAAGTGAGCGGTCATGTATTTGTGTGTCAGGGGTATCCATTTTGCCTCTTTCTATGGTTTATATATTTGATTTTGGAATTGTTCCAATGGTGTGGTATTTTTTGTTCTTCATTTTATTAACATATATTGACATAATTTGTTCGATGAAGCGACAAGCTCTTGCTTAACGGGGCACCAAATGTACCCTGGATATAAGCTAACATTCTGCCATACTTCTGTATTGGAAACACCCGTTTCATTTGTGATCCGTAATATTTTGTTGTTATTTTTAGATACATGTAATAGGTAACAGACGAACAATTTTGTTGATAACGAATTCTGTAATGAATTGGAAAAAAAATATAGGAAATTAATGCAATTGGTGAAATCGATAATACTGTTTTATATACAATTTCTAAAAATGTAAACATCTTTTTTATTTTCTTTCCAATTATTTGACTGAACTATTTCCTGTTTTGCTGAATTAAATGTCTACAAACAAGATTTATCTGCAAATGAATGACAAAAATAAACAGAAAAGGTAATGATACAAGTGAAATCGGAACTTACTTAAAATAACTTTAAAAGAAAAGCATTTTATGGTTAATTAATTGTCAGAATCAAAATAGCCTAAACTGAAATTCGTTCTTTAAGAAAATTACCAAAACTTTAACATTGATTACGTAAATGTTTATATTTTTATGAAAAATATGCTAAAAGTCGGTTCGTTTTAAAATTCTAAATATATACAAATCCGTCATTTTGTTTACATATTGGCATTTGACTGATGGATAGACAGACGATTGTCCATCTAGTAACATATATCGTTCTTTAGTGACGGAAGCAATTAGTCAAAGCTTTGGAATTAATCCGACAGTGTGTCATGTTTTGTTTTTCATTTTATTCGTCAACAGCCATCATTGCGTTTCGTATGAAACAATAATTAATGTACAATATTGAAATCGCGTGCACTAAGTTAGATAAATACGTTTTTATTAAAAAAAAAATATATATTAAAAGATTTTTTGAGACTATAAGATCCAGATCTCATTACTTTTGCAACGGCATTAAAACATTGAATTTCTCTGCCTGACCTGCTACCATGCGTAACTGAAATCTCTTCTGTAATTAATTGATTCATCTTTGATCTCGGAGAAACACGGAGACAAAATTTATCAGTATCTTGTTATTGATAGAGATAAGCTTAAAGTTACTATGGCAAAATGTTATATTTTTTTTTATCGACAACATATTTGTCCAGTTTTATGGACTAGTGTTTCAATATACATTCTGTAATATTCAAATGAGTACTAATCGTGTTCCACTGTTTGATGATATGTTTATACATGCCTATCAAACTTCATATAAATGTTAAAACTTAGCCCTAACAATTAAATCCAGCTTCCGCTATATAGATGATGTTCTGTCACCGAATTATTCTCGATTCGATGATTTTCTGAGTCTCATCTACCCAAGTGAACTTGAAGTAAATCAAAAGTCTGGGTTTTTTCTTCGTTCTGTGTCTCACGTCTAATGTTGCCTGTGTCCCTGGATTGTCAATTCTTGATTGTCCATTTTGTTTTCTCTATCGTTTATTTGGTATATAACATTGATATATTGTTTTTTCGTTTGATTTACAAAATTGGTATTGTAAACCTTGTAACAAAGCGGAAGCCACATCTAGAGCAGGAACTACTTACCCTTCCGGAGGACATAAGTCCCCCCCCCCCCGATTTCCAGTGGGGTTCATGCTGCTCGATGTTAGTTTTCTGTGTAGTGTTTTCCTCTTTATTATTTTGAACACCAAAAGTAAGCTTAAGCGTACAAGTGTGGCAAAAGAATACATCATTCCAGTAAGAGAGGAGAGTTGGGCCCATACAACTAGCTTAACCCGCCACTTTTTATTTGGAGTGCCTTTACAAAGCCAGGAAAGTGAGCGGTGATGTATGTGTGTGTTGGTGTATCTATTTTTCCTATTTCTACGACTTTGACATTTTAAATTGGAATTGTTCCGAGTGTGCGGTATGTTTTGTTCCGAGTGTGTGGTATGCTTTGTTCCGAGTGTGTGGTATTTTTTTTCTTCATTTTATTACTAATACAAAAAACGTACCAAGCTATTTTGTCAAGCAGTTAATGTATTGTACCGCATGCACATTCGTGCACGCAAACTCACAAGCATGCATGCACACAAGCACGTATACACACAAACACATAACACACTCTTTAATCTGGCAGGAACAAAACGGCATATTATCGCTGGGTGTCCTTGTCTTCGACAACAGTTCAATTTTGAACATTGATTCTGCGTAAGACATTGAAATGTCGCAGCCTGGATTAATATAAACGATGTAATTGATTTTACACATCAAACGCCAGACATTGAATTGGTAAAAATTTGTCACTAACATTAATCTTTTTGTGATCTTTTTAGCCGCAAATATATTTTTGGATTATAAGATTAATTGATGAAATGATAAATGCATAAATGGAAAGTTCTGTCAGGAGTGAAAATGAATAATTTATTATGTCTCCATTACTGGTGACAACGACATTTTTCTTCTAATTATCAATTTATTTCTGATTTTTTTGTAAACTGTATTTTATTTTATAGTATTATTCCCGAAACTGAATTAAATACAAATGTTATCCGTTTAAAAACTGTAGAATATGAAACGCAATCAGTTATGCTTTTGATAAAAATGTAGATATCAAATTTAGTGCACACGACAGGCTTCTTGAATAAACTTCATCAGGTACGCTCAGAATAACCTTCATCAGGTACGCTCAGAATAACCTTCATCAGATACGCTCAGAATAACTTTCATCAGGTACGCTCAGAATAACCTTCATCAGGTACGCTCAGAATAACCATCATCAGGTACGCTCAGAATAACCTTCATCAGGTACGCTCAGAATAACCTTCATCAGGTACGCTCAAAATAACCTTCATCAGGTACGCTCAGAATAACCTTCATCAGGTACGCTCAGAATAACCTTCATCAGATACGCTCAGAATAACCTTCATCAGGTACGCTCAGAATAACCTTCATCATGTACACTCAGAATAACCTTCATCAGGTACGCTCAGAATAACCTTCATCAGTTACGCTCAGAATAACCTTCATCAGGTACGCTCAGAATAACCTTCATCAGGTACGCTCAGAATAACCTTCATCAGGTACGCTCAGAATAACCTTCATCAGGTACGCTCAAAATAACCTTCATCAGGTACGCCCAGAATAACCTTCATCAGGTACGCTCAGAATAACCTTCCTCAGGTACACTCAGAATAACCTTCATCAGGTACGCTCAGAATAACCTTCATCAGGTACGCTCAGAATAACCTTCATCAGGTACGCTCAGAATAACCTTCCTCAGGTACACTCAGAATAACCTTCATCAGGTACGCTCAGAATAACCTTCATCAGGTACGCTCAGAATAACCATCATCGGGTACACTCAGAATAACCTTCATCAGGTACGCTCAGAATAACCTTCATCAGGTACGTTCAGAATAACCATCATCAGGTACGCTCAGAATAACCTTCATCAGGTACGCTCAGAATAACCTTCATCAGGTACGCTCAGAATAACCTTCATCAGGTACGCTCAGAATAACCTTCATCAGGTACGCTCAGAATAACCTTCCTCAGATACACCCAGAATAACCTTCATCATGTACGCTCAGAATAACCTTCATCAGGTACGCTCAGAATAATCTTCATCAGGTACGCTCAGAATAATCTTCATCAGGTACGCTCAGAATAATCTTCATCAGGTACGCTCAAACCCGAAAGATTGGAAATCCAAATAATATAAAAGTCTTTGGAAGCAATAAACCAAAGGGCTATAATGTTTTATGAATATGCATGCAATCCAATAACTTAGCTACCTACGCATCTTTGTCAGTTGCTTGATGTATTTTCTGCAGTGTGAATATCTTTAATAATTTTTGCGCATGCAATTTTGTTGATAATTACAAAATAATAGACAAGCTTCCTTTCACGGTATCAATTTCTTCCTTCCACATTTGCTAACCATGCAATATTTTAAAGGTTACCATCCTTTGTGTTTTCAACGTCTTCGATTTTCCAATTTCCCATACCATAAACTTCTTTTACAAACAATTAAGTGATATAATGACATGTATACCTAATTCAAGCAAGACCCTTACTGGTTTTTAGTAGCTTTTCTTCTGACATCACATCCGAACTTAAAAAAAAAACTTTAAAAAAAAACATAGTCTGAAAAAAAGCAGAGATATACATGTCCCAGAAGAAAACTGACAGGTGTGTTGTATAGATTATGTACCACAGGTCCTGTGATCAGAGATCATATGTCGCAACTAGTGGTAACTGCTTCATTCAGAGCACATGAGTTTTCACCCCGGTTTTTTGGGGGATAATCTCGCTCAATCTTTAGTCTTCTGTGTAGTGTTTGTGGGTTCCTAGTGGTTAACTTGAAGTCATCAATTCAACAGTTGTACGGTCACCACCATGACTTGATTAACTATCTGTGTCACAAGTGATCCGTTTGGCGTAATCAGAATCCGATACTTTTCTCGTTCATGACTTTTCACTGGGTTTGTAAGAGTAACACGATAGGTGCCATCGTGTACAGGAACTACTTTCCCATTCCAATCACATGAGTTCACCTTCGGTTTTTGGTGATATTCCTCTTCCTCGATCTTTTCTGTGTAGTGTTTGTGGATCCTTTGCTGTATTTTTCTTTTTGAACATTATATTGTCGATTTCTTTTTATTGAGATACGACTTCTGAATACCCATGTGATCTCTTCAAAACTTTTCTAAAGAGCTTTTCATCAGTGATTTACTACCAGCTGTCCCGCAGCTAATTTTAAAAACATTTCCTATGTAATCCTGTGAATCTATGTTTCCACTTTCAAAGGAAGTTATATACAGTGATGACAACAATCCCACCACTGTCAACAAAACGAAAAAAATCTCACCTAATCCGTGACAGTACTAAGCGTTCGTTGTTGGGACACAATATGTAATTAAGATACAACTAGTGGTAATATACTTTAGCACATGTAAGATCGAAACCAGACCAATGTTATTTGAATAATCTATATTGGAATATGCATGACATGACATATTATCCATATATTGTAGCAGACAAAGCCTTTCTGAGCCTGCTCGTAAATTGCTAGACTTACATATTATGCTTATTAAGTATGGAACATGAACAGATATGTGTAGGACGACATCGGTAAATACCTTATGGAATAGTAGGTCTTGCACGAAATTGGTACATGCATCATAGATTTGTGTCTTATACATAAACGATACATGCATCATGGAGTGGTGTCTCTTTTACGTCATTTGTACATGTATCCTTGAGTAGGGTGTTTTGTCTGTCATTGGCACATGCATCCAGGAGTAGCGTGTCTTGCATGTCGGGTACATGCATCAAGAAGTGGTGTGTCTTGTCTGTCATTGGCACATGCATCCAGGAGTAGCGTGTCTTACTTGTCGGGTACATGCATCAATAAGTGGTGTGTCTTGTCTGTCATTGGCACATGCATCCAGGAGTAGCGTGTCTTGCCTGTCGGGTACATGCATCAAGAAGTGGTGTGTCTTGTCTGTCATTGGCACATGCATCCAGGAGTAGCGTGTCTTGCCTGTCGGGTACATGAATCAAGGAGTGGTGTGTCTTGTCTGTCATTGGCACATGCATCCAGGAGTAGTGTGTCTTGCCTGTCGGGTACATGCATTAAGAAGTGGTGTGTCTTGTCTGTCATTGGCACATGCATCCAGGAGTAGCGTGTCTTGCCTGTCGGGTACATGCATCAATAAGTGGTGTGTCTTGTCTGTCATTGGCACATGCATCCAGGAGTAGCGTGTCTTGCCTGTCGGGTACATGCATCAAGAAGTGGTGTGTCTTGTCTGTCATTGGTACATGCATCATGGAATGGTGTGTATTGTCTATATTTGGTACATGTATTATGGAGTGATAAGTCTTGTCTATCATTGGCATATGCATTATGGAGTGGTGTGTCTTGTCTGTCATGGGCACATGCATCAAGAAGTGGTGTGCTTTGTCTGTCATTGGCACATACATCATGGAATGATGTGTCTGATCTGTCATTGACACATGCATAATGGTGTGGTGTGTCTTGACTGTCATTTGTACATATACCAAGGAGTGGTGTGTCTTGTGGGTTATGTGTTCGTCTTTGAGTGGTGTACTTTGTCTGTCATTGGTACATTCATCATTGAGTGGTATTTCACACATGATTGTACATGAGTGGGAGGCATTTTCGATGTGAGATTAATCAAATCTAAAATCAGTAAATGTGCAAGATGATCTGGAAATCTCCACCACCCGAAGGTAATATTTTAATCGTCGAGAACGAGGCATGACATAGGACAATGTCACCCTCTCGTTCACATATGTTTTTATCAGAAACTCGTCATTCTTCGAAAATATGAATCCTATGGTTGAATTGTTCCATCATGAAATGACCATTTCTGATTATTAGTCTTGTACGTAATCGTTCCATACATCATGTGGTGGTATGTCATGTTGTAGATGTTTAGCGTATATATACCATCACAGTTTAGATTTCTTAATCAATCGAATGTAGAATACCAACGATTTGCAATTTGAGCAATCTTGTCTTCGTTTATACGTGGCTATTCAGAAAATAATCTTTAATCTTCATCAATAGATCAATAACATTATACAGATTCAACTCATTTAGAGGCTAATGTGGAGTATCGGAATTCAATTCTCTATGAATATTTTATAGTTTATAATCCCTGTATAGGGTTAACTTAGTACTTGCATGCCAAAACCAGTGATTTTACCTGAAATTAATATACATTATTTACAGATAAAGATTTCCATGTTATCCTCCTGCATAAGCAATCGAAGTACAATTGGTCAAGAATATTTGCGTTAAATTGAAATTTTCTCACATGCTCATTTTTATCTTTTTTTGCTTGTACAACATAGTAATGCAATTAATAGATGTGTTGAGACCTAACTTCCGCTTGGTCAGAAAGCGTAATCTGTGCCATGGGCGTTATATCTTCAAATTCTTATCAACTGATTCTACGATAAATTTTAGAGATGCACACTAGTTCCTAGATCTGGCATATTATAGTCGTTAAAGCTTCGACATAAGCTTGATCAGCTTACCTTCTTAAGTAATCTGTATACGTATTAAAACAACTCATAATATATAATGGACAGTTTTGTTTTGTGGTGTTATTTGTGATCCGTTGGTAACCAACATTTTCTTACCTTATCAAAAATCACTTTTGCTCTCTCGTGAATATGTGTTGAAGTTATGGTCTACAGTACAACATCAATCACTCAACGGAGTTCTTTTCCCATAATAATCAGTGGAAACTTTGTGCTGACATAGCTCAGTTACATATAATACCATTAGTTTTTCGGCATACATATATGAATACATTTTATTAATTTTGGTATGATATTAGATTAATTATTTTAATGCTTATATGGTTGTGGCTTGATGAACCTTACATGACCTGTAAGGAAAGTTTGACGAATTGCAAATTAGATCCTAGGTTCTAGTAGTTCTCAGAAGCTGTAATTCGAAGAAGGTCAGACAATACAATGAACAAAATAAAAGAAGGACTAAAAGACAAACTATGATCAACAAAACATTACATAGAAAACTAAAGATTTAACTAAGACCAGAGTGAACTCGGATGCTCCTGAATGTTAGGCAGTTCCTGCTCAACTACTGGCACCCGTCGTGTTACTGTACAACAAGAACGACATCTGATGTGTAATTCGTGTTGGAATTTCATACAAAACAAATTGGAGTAAAGACGAACTTCACATCGTTTTTACGTGAAACCGTTGCTGAAAAGTTGTTTCAGATCCTGCAGAGAGGAAAACAAACAATTGTGTTAAATACCTAACAAGTTAAATACTGTTGAATTGAATGTTGAGACGTTTATATAAAAGAGGCCGTTGTGGTGGTGGTCGTATGATAGTTGGATTTACAACTACATGTGCAATTAATGCATATCACAACTAACATTGTGATTTCGAATCCCGCTCATGGCGAGATGTATTCGAAACAACATTGTGTGATAAAGTTTTTCAGTAACTTGCTAGAGGTCTATGGTTTTCTCCGGGTACACCGGTTTCCTCCACCAATAAAACTGACCGCCATGATATATCTGAAATATTGTTGAAAGTGGCATGAAACACCATAACTCCTATCCCTGTTTATATAAAAGAATATCTAATATATCGGATAATTCCCTAGGGATTCAATGGGGGTTGTAGATACAGTGCATGTGGCGATTATATATTTTATACTAATACATCCTTATATATATCCGACGATGTGGCCGCATGGTCAAGGTAGTTTGGCATAGGACTAAGCGATTAATGTTGTTGTGTAATAAAGGTGTGGGTTCGAAGCGGTTGAGGATTATCTGTTTAAAGGATATAACTAGTGACATATCAGTACTTAAAGACAACAATATGTACAGTGAACAATAAAGACCTTGATAATTCATATTCATGTTTACTTGGCATTACGTAACACTATATTATTGTACTTGATAACTCCCACAGTAGTATTGTACAACATACACTTGTATTCCATTATCTCTGTTAGACATGATATATTTATACATAGAAGAAAAACATTTTAGAATTCACATGTTATGATATAGATTGCTTTGGGAATAAATACTAGGTTGAATTATATAATGCATTCATGGATCATAGCCTTACTTAACGTTAATGTTTTTAATGGATTTGTAAAATAATACTCATACCATCCATAAATCTACAGTATCTGCATATTGTCGATAACTATAAAATTTATTTGTACGAGCTTTTGAAATAGTAATAAAACTCAGACACTTGTGTACTTATCCTTTCTGTGTCGAGACGAGTACAAATACATTTGATATTTCCTGAGAATTGTATGTATTTTGTGTTTATATTGAAGCGTCATATATACAAACAATCTTGTTAAATTTGCATGCAAACAGGCACAAGCATTGCACATATGGTTGAATTTTTTATTGGGTGGTTACAACGTGTTCCATGTTCGACTTGTGTCTATTATGGCACCGGGAGACGTTATTCGTCTAGTAGACGTGTATTGAGGTATAAAACAACTGTTTATACCTACACCTTTATCATAGGCAGAAAAAGCACTAATTGTAGTACGATTCCAAATATTATAGCCGTCAGTCTTCTTACAAATAATCCATGCATGTTTGAATTACATTCATCCAAAAGGGGGTCGTCATGGTCGCGATCGTATGGTAGTTAGATTTACAACTATGCAACCAGTGTCTATCACCACTAACGTTGTGAGTTCGAATTCCTCTTAGGCGAGGTGTACACGATACAACATTACATGATAAAGCTTGGTAGTGACTTGCGGCAGGTCGGTGATTATCTGCGGGTACTCTGAAATATTGATGAAAGTGGAGTTAGACACCATAAACCTAACCCTATTTAATCAAGCGAATCTGAAGGATGAGTTTGTTTAAATGAGTTCATGAGTAAAACATGTGCTATATGTTTTGCAACAGAAGTAGAATGATTGACATTTGGCACTAACAGCATAACACAACTGTGAACCAATGAAATGAAGGCTCGTGCAGATAGGTTTTCTGCCATTTAAGCTCTGTTTGAAGAAAAAGTGGAGGATTGTATTTAATGAGAAAGGAGACGGGGCATAAGCTATGGTACAACATTCAAATATTCATTTTGTACCATGGTATTAAGCCCTGCCTATTTGTGATTGGATTCAATAAAGTTTAAAGGACTGGTTGATTGAATATGGTCGTTTAGGTACCTGATAACTAACACAAGAAGATTTATTTTCAAAACTATAACATATAAGCTTTAAAAATACAAAAAGAAAAACAGTATTGTAAAGAGACAATTCAGACACATATATATATAACTGGATTACCAGATATATGAGAAATTTATATTTAAAAGATCTAATTGGATTATATCAACATTGAATTATAACTTTATCTGTCTGCATGTCAACATTTCGGTAATTCCATCGTCATTAGAATGGGAACAAACTGTGTAACCTTTTTGTTATTCAATTTTCTGCTATGCTCATGCAAAGCAAGGTTTCTCAAAAGATCAGAATAAGAAACATATAGCTTGTCGTCATGAGTAGTAATGTATTAATGCAATAAACATGTAAATATCTAATGCACACGATTCCTTTTTGGGATAGCCTTCATGATGTACGTGCACGCTCGTAGTGAAAAAATTGGAAAGCTAAATAAATTAGTTAAGTCTTTGGTAGCGAGTAAACCAAATGTCCTTAAACCCTATGGCTGAGGTAGATTGACCATAAGATTTAATAAATTACATTATTTTGGAACTCTAAATTTTAAACATCAATACATCTAATAAACCATGTCAATGACAAGCAGTGTTAGTTTTTCATAGTAGACACACATCTCTTTGAAATTAACATGAAGCTAGAAATTAAAATCTATGTCTATCTCTAGATTCGCCTTACGAGAGTGCCAATATAACACTTCGACTATTGAAGCTATATTTCTATATAGCGGATGTGGCCGAGTGGTCTAGGATGCTAACATAAGGTTAAGCGATTGGTGCTACATTGTATCAATGTTATGAGCTCTAATCCCGCAGAGGGAGAACACAAATTTGTCATATCCATAATTTACACTGTTGGGTTAAATTTTAGGACGTAAGGAAATATATATATCAAAATCGAAATTTACATTTTATTGAGTTCTATGATGAAATATAGTATCATTAGTTTCAATTTTTTATAATAATATGCAACATTAGTAGGATCGAAATTGACAACCGCGTAGATGTAGATTTCATGACATTAACAAGTTCGTGATTTCGATATGCTTTTTTTGTCTCTAACATTTCATCACCAAAGTGAAATGTGATATAACAACAATGCCATTATTTTGAAATTCACATATTCTGATATTAGTTTTATACATATTTACTCAATACTGATTCACGAATTGGACAATTAAACAGATGTTTTTCTTCCACACATGTTTTTTTTCGGCTTGACAGAATACCCTAAAACATAGTTTACAAAACTTTATCACCAACATAGAAATTTAATATCCACGGAAGGAAGTGCACCAGTGTATTATCTCCGTACGCTATAAATTATCAGGTAAATCGAACTACACACCCATAATAATTCTACGCCTACAGTTGTGTACCAAACGATAGAAATTAGGAAACTCCCTGACGTGGTTATTCCCATTATGTCATTTAAAATCGATTAATAAAGCAAGCAATGACTTTAAGTTGTGTAGAGATAACGTTTATTAACACCAGAATATCTATCTTAGGTAGATGTAATATTCTGGTGTTGATAAATTATTTTATCATATACTTGTAGATGTTAAAGCTAAAATTTTACCCCGTAATAAAACTTTGAGTTTTGTTTAGAATGATAAGAGGAGTCATGTTTATTTCACAGTTTCACAAGAATGGTTCAAGCGGGCTGATAATTATAGATTAATGCATGCCCTTTTCCATATCAGGACTGTTATCATCCCGAGAAACCGATATCGGCCAGAGGGCTTTAGCCCGAGGGTCGATATCAGTCGAGGGATGATAACAGTCCTGATATGGAAAAGGTCATACATTAATCTATTTATCACATATTTCAACATTGAATTAAAAAGAATAAAATTAACTTCCCACGCAGACACCAAACTTATGGATATGAGTGATCGATGTCGTTTGAGGAATAACTGTCCTGATATATGGAAACACCAACAAATCTTTCCTAGCCGGACACCGATCTTTTCCAAACGACAATTGACAGTTGGGCGGAAGTGACGTCATGGAGCTCACGAGAGGCTTGATATCGTGTTATCAGTGTTTTGCCCCGATAGATGCCCATGGGATGATATCGCTATGGCACTTCCGGTGTTTACGTATGGGCAAAATTGACGTTATTACTTATAAATATGTGATAAAGCCAGTTTATTAACTTCTTCCGGAATGTTATTACATGTCTTTCCGTTAATGACCGTAAGTTCACTTCGTGAATTTCCGGAAAACTGTCTACAGACACGGCGGATTCAACTGTTTTACAAAATATTTGCACAGAAAATTTGTAACTACCATTCTCTCTCTTATGATATTGAAAGTGCTTAAAAAACGTGCATTTATTGGATTTTTATATTAATACAATATTTTTTTTGTTCTATAACTATATACATGTATTTAATTCTAGCCAAAAATGACTAAAAATTTTGATACAAATCAGTTATTTCCTCTGTTGAAGTATATAATAAACATATCATAACATGTCATTTTTCATATCATACCCTTTATCAACCCTCGTTCATATATCATCCCTTGAGCCTATCGGCTCTCGGGCTGACAAATGGTATGATATAAAAAATGCCATGTAATAATATATATTTATTACATGACTGTAATTTAGCTTGGCCTAAAACTGATTGAGAGGTTTTGAGTACTTGCGATATCACCCTCTTGGCTAAATATAGATCCTGGCAGGTGTCCGGAAAGTGATCACCCTCGCAAGGCATACAAATAGATGGGGAAAACCAGACTTTTGCTATCCTATCAAATTCGTCCTTTCGTTGTTCAATAACCAATGAGATTGCGTTTAACATTTGTTTTTCAGCTGAATCATAAACAAACGTCTAAAATTGCGATATTTTATTGGCATGACGATAAATTTGTAAGTAGATAACATTAAAACATTTTCAGGAAATAATACAATTATTGACTTTGGAATAGGTTGCTATCTGGTTTATCAACCTTTGAAAACGTATATTCACCTCGCCTGTGGCTCAGTGAATATTACATTTTTTCAGGTTGATAAATCCAGATAACAGCCTATTCCAAAGTCAATAATTGTATAGTATCTACTCATAATAATCCATCAAATATATAATGCTATATTTTCGCCATTTCACCGAGATTTTTTGGAAACTTGTTTGACGGACAGACAGGCCGAAAACGCAACTATGATGTCAATTGCGATACCTAAATTACAGATATCAATCGGATATTCTTATTCTGAATGAAAAATGACCAGGCATAAGAAATAAACCCAATAAACTCGAATTACAACCCAGGCGTAACGTCTATGCAGCGCCATCTATTGAGCATTGAGTGATTGACTGAGTGAGTGAGTGAGTGAGTGAGTGAGTGAGTGAGCGAGTGAGTGAGCAAAATGAACAATTTTTCAGCTCTATCATGACGAGCACGAGTTCATTATCAATGAGATGATGATGCGGTCCTCTTTGTACTAGACCAACATGCTTAATTGATTTGTTACTGTGCTAGCTCACTGAAACAAGTCCACGGTTAGACATGTCGCCACACTTGGACACATTATCCGGATTCCAAGCCAACCAGTCTTTGATCTTTCTCCTTAATGGTGCGTGCTTAACGGAGAAGCAACAAATACCAATTGTATAGTCTTTGGTTTGACCCGATCAGGGCTCGAACCCACGATCTACAGCATCTCGAGGCGATCACTGTAAGTATTACGCCACTGATGCGGTTACAACACTGCTGATCAATGGTCGATAGTATATATATATATAACAAAATATTATATAAATGATATGATTTATCTGACTGTCTTTTCATCCTTATAATCGGTACTTTACAATCAATATCACATCATTTTCACCTATTTAGAGGACAATTAACGATTTTCTTCTGTATAACCTGTTAATTTCATTCTGGTGCAAGTTTTACGCCTGAATCTTTAATGATTTGGCATTATATTTATATATTTTAACTTAATATACCCAGGTTGTACGAGTGTGTAGTTGTAAAATCCGGTTACTTTTTATCCTATTCATATTTATTCAACACCATTGCTTCCAATATAATTATCGACACAAATATTTTTATTGAAAATTGGATGTTAAACTTGATATAAACACATTTAGGAAATGGATTCCATGGCAATGTCAATTTCAGATTTCTTCATAGTTATATGTTCACTTAATTCAGTTACTACATTTCTCGCATTAATTCTGAAATTAAATTTGATTCAGAATGGTCTTCCCATTAAATCCGAGAAAATAAATAATTTAATGAAATAAAAACCCAACTTCTATCACATGCATTAAGCATAATAAAGATAAAAACGTAGATATCGCATTTAGTGCGCACGACATGTTTCTGGAATAACCTACATCAAGTACGCTCAATATCGAAAGATTGGAAAGTCTAATAATTTAAAAGTGTTTGCTAGCAATAAAACCATAGGGCCTAAACAGGATAGCCAAAATCAGCTAAGGTCAAATGTGCCTGAGGGAGGAGAACCTTAGTTTTGATAATAATTAAATTATTTAGGAACTGTATATTTCAATAATAAATATATCTAATAAACCATGTCAGTGACGATAAACTTACAACTGGGCGGATGATACCCTGTCGACTAATAGTCCACCAGCAGTGGTATCGACCCAGTGATAGCAATGTAAGCGTAAATCTCAATTAGTGCAAAAGCCAGAAATGGGAGAAATCACTATATAGTGCGCTCTACATTTAGGTCAACCATATGTGAAGCAGCAAATCGATATCCCTCTCCTTCACATATTTCTGCTTTAATTTAATATAATACATATCTATTAATATTAGAACGTCCTCACCGTTTGACCAGTTCAGCTTTCAGTCAACGCGCCATATCCGACCTGTCGAAACTGATAGCATATAATAGCCACAAATAGGACTGATTGGTTTCAGTTAGAACAAAACGAAATAAAAAGAGTCTGTAACCGAAGACTTAGATATATATTGATTAGGTAAGAGTATGTATTTATAGATAACTTTTATAGTTTTGTTTTCTTGTAGATTTATTTTCCTCTGATGTGTTCTTCCTAATGAAAAACCAATGCTATATAGGTTTATGTCTGGTCTGTGGACACACTGGTACTTACGACAATCATTAATATCATTCACTGTGTTACAAATTAAACTAAGATTATCTTTTTTTTTATATATTCCTTGAAGTGTCAATTGATTTTGTTTCTACTTGTATTGCTAGCTTGAAGATTTGTCAATGTCGTAAAAAATGCAGTTAACAGTGCACAAACAATAACACGCATTACAGTATTAACATACAACACTTGTGCACTGTCGAAGCATATAGGTAATATGTGTATGAGCCTTAGAAACGTGGGAAAAGGTGAGGCTGCTTCGCCTCGCCTTTTCCCGCGTTTCGCGCCGAATGCACATATTTACCTATATGCTTCGACAATGCACATGTATTGTATTTATCCTGCAATTTTAAATCGTAAATAAACGTTTACTGGACGATGATAAAAGTATTTGAAATAATTGTGTGTATGTATTTGAAAACAATATCCCCCGATGAGTTTGCCCAGTAATGTGTTACGAGCAATCGATCGGGAGTGATTTGGTTTATATTGATTTGCGACGCTTAAGAAAAAGTGCATGAAAAAAAATGATATATTGTGTATTTATTAATTAAATACAACCTCCGGCTCCGGCAATATCATTTCCATTGGTCCGTACCACGACCCTTGAGCAGTCTATATATCCTAATATTGCCCTCCATATCTAATATATAAATATATCACTGAACAGAGAATCGTCAGATCACAATGCTTAATGATGCAATAGTGTTGTTTAGCTTTCAGTTATATCACCTGGGCTCACCCTCGGTTTTTGGTGGCGTCGGTATTGCTCATCTTTTTAGTTTTATGTGTTTTACTTTTGGTCTTGGTCTTTTTTTCTTTTTTTCTTTTTTGTTTGTTGATTTTTTTTTTTTTTTTATCATTTGTTTGGTTTTTTTTGTCTTCGTCTTCTCTTTTGTGTGCCCAAATTTGCCAGGGTCTCTGAATTGTCTATTCTTGATTGTCCCGTCGGTTTTCTTAAAAACAACCCTCATTTTATAGTACACAAACCTGTACAGATTACTTTCCTCTCAAATGAAGCACACACTATCACAACAATAAATGATAACAGAAATGTAGATATTATATTAGCAGGGTTAGTTTGGTTGTCTAATTATATATATAAGCCACCACAAAATTGTTCATGCAATATAAAGTATACGAATGGACTGTTTTATATATTTCATGAAACGTACTTTAATCTACTTCTACATATTTGCGAAATAAAAAGTTCCCAACTTGTTTTCATAATATAATATAAAGATTCAATGCTAGCTAATTTTGTTAATCCCGTGATAATTCTATCAGCTTCATTCTGCATGTATTTTATTGTAGCAATTGTTCATTTCAATGTTATATTTAAATTTTCTTTAGCAATGAAACACAATATTGTTCTAACAAGGATTACTTTGTTGTTTTTATATCTTTATTATTTCTAATATAGATCTGTGAAAAAACAATATATATACAATACTTCTGCACTGTCGAAGCATATAGGTAATATGTGTATGAGGCTTAGAAACGGGGGAAAAGCAGAGGCTTCACCGAGCCTTTTCCCGCGTTTCGGGCGGAATACACATACTTAAATATATGCTTCGACAGTGCACATGTATTGTATTTATCCTGCAATTTTAAATCGTAAATAAACGTTTACTGGACGATGATAAAAATATTTGAAATAATTTTGTGTATGTATTTGAAAACAATATCCCCCGATGTGGGCGGAGCTTACATTTGTATGTTCTATTTATAACTGACCAATATCAAAAAAAATATTGGGCAGGCTATATTGGTCGGTAAATGCTGTCATTGCAGAATAAAATACGATATATTGAGTAATGACCAGGCTACAAAATTATAAATGATGATTTATCCACATGTAAAACAAATTTACTGCACCGAGCTCCAAGTATCATTGTCGGGAAGATTTGATTGTCGAAAAAGAGGGTTAAGATTCGGGTTATGGTAATTAAAGCCACTTTCAACAATATTTCAGCTATATCGTGGCGGTTAGCTTTATTGCTGGAGGAACCGAAATACCCAGAGAAAACCACCGCAAATCACTGACAAACTTTATCACGTAATGTTGTATCGAGTACACCTCGCCTGAGCGGAATTCGAACTCTCAACGTCAGTGGTGATATGCACTGATTGCATAGGTAGTCATAAATCCAACTACCATACGATCACTACCACGATGAATAGGTTATACTATTACATCTATTGATGTTAAGTATCACCATATGATTGATTAGAATGTGTTGGCTGTAAACGAAGAGACTGAATACCGGTGTTACATACTCATTTTCCCCCCATACTCATTTTTCTCCCCGGAAAAATGAGTATATACTCAGTTTTCCCCCCGGAAAAATGAGTATGTGTTAACACATACTCATTTTTCCCCTCATACTAGTTTTTCCCCTCTCCTATTTTAATTGGGTTTTTCTTGTGTACACTTTTATGCATGTATATGGTGGAAGACATACTAGTTAAATGTGGACGAAAGAGGGTATCAACAATGATGATAGTAATAACTAAGGCAAGCATGAACATGGAGTGAGAACGGATAAGGAGGTAGGAGGAAAGGAAGGGAAAATACTTGAGTGATAAAGCGATCTTCCTTAGTGCAAGTGAGAAAAACTCAAGTTTGCTAAGTGCTGGAAGGCACAGTTGACAGGTATGAGGAAGAGGACAGGAAGGAAGGAATATAAAGAGAAGGATAGAGAGGACGGAGGGGGAATGGTAAAAAGATGATGGGGAGGAAGGAGAGATACTAGAGGTATAAAATAAGGAGGATGACGGGGAGGAATTAGGGAGGGAGTCAATATGGAAAAGGATGGAGATAGTGAGGAGGATAATGATGAGGAAGTAGTGAAACAGGTATTGAAGAGGAGATTTGAAGGAAGAGAATAAAAAGGACGAAGTGACAAAGGTAAACGAGGAGGAGAGAAGTAGTGAGGAGGAGGTAATAAGGAGGATGATGATGACGACGAAGGAGAAAAGTATACGGAGAAGGCAATTAGGAAGAGTTAATAAGGAGGATGGAGACGGAAGAAAGACAGAGGTAATGAGGTGGATGATAATATTACAGGAAAGAGAAGAGAGGTAATGAGGTGGCGGATTGAAAGGAATGAAGGATGGAGAGGTGGTGAGGATGACTGAGAGGAAGGAGGGAGAGAGGTAGTGAGGATGACTGAGAGGAAGGAGGGAGAGAGGTAGTGAGGATGACTGAGAGGAAGGAGGGAGAGAAGTAGTGAGGAGGATTAAGAGGAAGGAAGGAGAGCGGTAGTGAGGAGGATGACAGAGGAAAGAGGGAGAGAGCTAGTGAGAAGGATGGAGAAGGAGAGAGAGAGAGGTAGTGAGAAGGAGGATGGAGAGGAAGGAGGGGGAGAGGATGACAGAGGAAGGAGGGAGAGAGGTAGTGAGGAAGTGGATGGAGAGGAATGAGGGAGAAGAGGAGAGCAAGGAGGGAGATAAGTAGATAAGTAGAGAAGAGGAAGGAGGGAGAGAGGTAGTGAGGATGACTGAGAGGAAGGAGGAAGATAGGTAGTGAGGAAGTGGATGGAGAGGAATGAGGGAGAAGTAGTGAGGAGGAGGAAGGAGGGAGAGGCAGTGAGTAGGAGGCAGAGGAAGAAGGGAGAGAGGTAGTAAGAAGAGAACAAGGAGGGAGAGAAGTAGAGAAGAGGAAGAAGGAGGGAGAGAGGTAGTGAGGAGGAAGATGGGAGAGAAGTATTGAGGAGGAGGATGGAGAGGAATGAGGGTGAGGAAGGAGAGAGAGCCAGTGAGGAAGAGGATGGAGAGGAATGGTGAGAAAGGTAGTGAGGAGGACGACTACTTTAATAAATTTCCCCCGACAATGCCTTCAGTGGTTCTTGAAAATCGATTAATCAGAATGTTCAAAGTCTCCTATCGATCTGCACCAAAGAAACAACACTTGTGTAGTACCTCATAGTGAACACCCTCAAAGTTAAATTGGTTAAATTATGTTCAGTGGTTCTCAATGAGATTACGAAAATGTAATTCATAGGTTTTCAAAGCAATTTTGACCTTCGCTGTCGACCATTTTGAATTTCCGATCGGCATAAAAACCATTATCACCTGTAAAGGACTCAAGACAATGTTTACAACCATAATATGCAGGTCAAGTTCAATTTCAGCCAGATCCCATATACGGCTTGGATGTTAGGCCCACTTAGCTGAAAGCGGAGAACTCCGTGTCCTCAGACACATTCTTCTTTTATTCATTTTTTAACGAATCGGCATGAAAAGTAACAACACTTTCGTAGGACATAATAGTGAACACCTCTGCCAAGTGTGGTTAAATTCTGTTCAGTGTTTTTCAAGTAGACCATGACAATGTTGCTTTACATATGGTTTCAAAGCAAACTTTGACCTCCGTTGGCAACGATTTTGAATTTCCGATGGGCTCAAAAAGTAACAAGACCTGTCAAGGACCTTAAAATGAACATACAAATCACGTTTCCATACCATCGCTTCAGTGGTTCTTGAAAAAAGATTAATGAAAAACTAACAATGTTTCCAATGTCTCCTGATGACCATTTGTTGACGAATCAGAAACAATCCCTCATTCGATCTAGACAAACACCAGATCCCTCAGTACAATTTCTAGTCAATATGCAAACCACAGATAAATTAAATGCAGACGAACAATTACGCATTGGTTGACCATATGCGAACTCTAACTGATTTCAAATCCGATACGACAATAATAACGGATTTAAATTCGATTTGATGATTCGATTTCAATCCGCAATACGTGTGAATATGGTATTATAGTGCTACCACTTTCGGTAGATCAATCAAAAAAGATGGAGGCAAACGCATTTATCAAGATGGCTTAATTTTATAATAATTTGATCATGAAACGAAGCAAAAAATAGTTGTGCTGATATAGTAGAGGGGGTTAGGAGGGTGCCTGACCCCGAATCCCCGAACTAAAAAACTTGAAATTCCCTTAGTCCCGAACTAAAAAACTTGAAATCCAGAAGTCCCGAATATAATAAAATTTCAATCCCGAATCCCGAATTCTCGAGCTTAAAAAAACACCATCCCGGAGTCCTGGAAAGGGTCCTTCCCCCCTCATAGTAGTAGTTTAATTTAGAGAATACTGTTACCGTTTAGTTCATCATTTGAAACGAACATAATATGATAAATTGGTATAATTATGTTCGGTAAAACAAATCCACACTCTGACATTAGAACTAATAATTGTATCATTCATAGTTATGTGTTATTTATGGACACTGCCATTCTATAGTTACTGATCTTTATTTAAAATGATCGATTACAAACAAACAAGCTACCACAAAATAGTTTGTTTAGTTTAAAGCTAATTATGTTGTGTCTCGGTGTACTGTAAACAGTTGAAATTCTTAAGAATAAATTAACAGATAACCATTGGCGGATCCAGGGGGGGTTCCGGTAGTCGGAACCCCCCCCCCCCCCCCCCCGTCCTTTTGCTCGGCAAATTTTGAAAAATCCGTGAAATTCGGCAAAAATTAGACTGGAACCCCCCTTTTTAGCTCACCTGATTAAAAGTCAGGGTGAGCTTTTGCCATCACATTGCGTTCGTCGTCCTTCCGTCCGTTCGTTAACTTTTTACATTTTGATATTCTTCTTGAGAACCACTGAACATAATTTAACCAAACTTGGTATGAATGATCCTTAGGGTGTGTAAACTATAGTTTATGAATTATATATCCGTCGATGAAAAAACATGGCCGCCATGGCTAAGAATAGAACATAGGGGTCAAACTGCAGTCATTGGCTAATATTTCAAAAAGTATTACATATAGAGAAAAATAGAGGTGATCTTCCTTCTTCAGCATCAAAAGCTCTACAAAAGTCTCCATAGGGTAGACCCCTTATAGGAGTTATTGCCCTTGTATAGTCTATCAGTGCAAAGGGGGAGAATTGAGTATGAGGGGGAAACTTCAGTATATACTCAGATTTCTCCCCCTAAAAATCAGGGGGAAAGATGAGTATATACTGATCTTTCCGGGGGGAAAAATGAGTATGTAACACCGGTACATAAAATGATGTAATAGTTTACTTGACGTGTCCACCTCCTCATCTACACAGCTTACATACGATTTAGAAATAAACTGTTCAGGTTGTAGGAATATAGTAATAGCACTTACAGACTTACATAGCACATTCTAAGGAATTCTTAAGAGTAGTTAAACCCAGTCTTTGTGCTACAACAATCTTAAGCAATTGCAACACTGCCTAGGAATATTCTTGAACAGATTTTACAGATTTTAGAATAATGATATATACTCAATAGAATATATATTCTTATATGTTGGGTATCTGTGTAGTAGCACGTACACTTTTTAAGTTGAAGTAAATGTGTTCATACAGGGTTGAAATCCCATGAACTGGTACAATACCGCCGCTTTTTTGTGCCTTCCTTATACCAGGTATCTCTGATATATTAGGAAAAATGAAAATAAACAAATACGATTGAATGATAAAAACTTCCATAAAAACCTGCAGTGTAATCAGATTCTTCAAGTTGGAAAGCTTTAAATGCTAATCCATGACCACTGTCAATTATCCGAGGTTCAATTATTGCATTGTCGTCTTTGTAGACAAAATATAATAAAATAGGAGAATTTGGGAAAAATGTAAATGTAAATTAGAGGAGATGTATCAGTAATCAATAAAATAAAACAAATTTTATCTTTAAATACCAATAACTGAAAATCAAATAAATTATTAAGGCTCAAAGACAAGATATATATCATTTGCATTATATTATTTTGCCATAAATAGAGATAATGTCTGTTTTTGACAATCAAAAACAAACAAATAAGCGATCGATATGTTGCTTATCCTCACTCAAATACCCATTTTTATAATATATTGACACTTAATCAGTATTAAAACACTTTCCAGTTAAAAGATAAACAAAACACATTTCATGTTTTTCACTTTATCATTTATGCCCTGTCATTGTTTATTGTAGTGCTTGTATCAAGCCAGAAAAGTAAAAGGTCATGTATTTGTGTGTTTGGGAAATCGATTTTGCCTATTTCTAGAATTTTTTCTGTTGGATTTTGGAACTGTTCCGACAATGTGGTCAATTTTCTTTATCATTTTATTAGGAAACAATCAGTAGCTTATATCTTTATTGCTTCTCATGTCTACTCGTTCCAGGATATGGCGTTGTCCATTCTGATATGTTACTGATGATACACACGCAAAGGGGGACAAATCAAATGATTAGTACAAAACAAGAAATGTATTTCAAAATTCGAGATTTATTTTTTTTGCGATTTTCATCGGTTCGCAATTTGGGCTTTAATTATAAAACATCACAATTTTTATTCTCGAATTTAGAGTACTGATGCTTTGATTTGTTTTATGCCAACTGTGTAAATGAGGGCTTCGTCATGCGTTTCAAACAAGGTTCATATACATGACATACTTCTCACTGTTCTATATTATACTGATTCTAAAAATGAGGATTCTTTTGTGGTGTTATTGTGTTGCTCAATCATTAGTTTTATGTTTAATGTTTTGTAGATCTTTGAGTGTCCTTTTTCTTTTTCCCATTGTATTGTCTGTCCTTATATTTACGACTTATATGGATGGTTATCCCTTGGGTATTTTCATACTTTCCATACATGAATCATATTGCATATTTATATCTTACTTTTGATTGAACATATATGTTTGTTGTATTATATTACATTTTATTATTAACCTAAATACATTTTATATGTTTGCCTTTTATTGCCATGTTATCGGATTTGTGTCTCACAACAGATGTTTCTGATTGATTATTCACTACAAATTGCAATGTAAGTTTATTTTAAATCTACTTTAAATCGGCTTAGAGAGTAGTGTCCGCGTATCATTGCGGTAATGCTTTTTTGCGCCCGCAGAAATATTGCGGTCGTATGATATTATAGGTCTAACGTCGTCGCAGTCATTTAACTTATGCAGGTAGAAGCCATTGTCGATTTGGTGTGGTCGTAGTAATCTACACTCGGTGTAGCCCTTCATGTATAAAGAATTTATGACAAACTTTGTGATTCGCGCTCGCGCATATGTGTGTATGTGTTAAAACAACGCAATTGCTATTACACACGACTAGTACGTGCGCCGCTTGCTTAAGGAGATGGTATCCTATCCAGTAACTTGAATTTGTTTTTGTGTTAAATTTTATATTATACAATCTTGTGTCATATTTTCAATTCATATGTTCCCTTTTATTGCTTTTTCACTTTTCTTCGTCACAAAGGAATTAAATTTTTAAAGTGAAAAAAACAACCAGAATTAATTAAAAATAAGGGTATTTTATACTTTTCAATTTAATTATAACTAACGTTCTTTTTTGTATCTTTTTTCAGGAAAGAAGACCATTAGTCCGTCGAGCTTCCTCTAGCCTGTCTAGTTTAACATCTGAACATTCCGAAGAATCAACAGCACCGGCATTACCTAGGAGAGGAAGACGTTTGGCCATTGTCGACACAAAGGTAATATGATTTATTGAGGTCATTATTACAAAACTATAAACTACCTTCATTTGTTGTCATGACGATATATTGTGTAAATGTCAACCCCATTTTACCTGGACGTGATAATTAATTCGCAAATTATACCTAATTTCGGTAATTAGGTAGAATATGAGTAATTTGGCAATGCTATTTCTAGAATATGAGAAATTTAATAGTGCTATTTCTAGAATATGAGCATTTAACCGTGCTATTTCTAGAATATGAGCAATTTAACAGTGCTGTTTCTACATATCAATGATTTTGGATAGTTTGATAGACCTATTAAATATCACGTGTATATGGCGGTATTTGTACAACCGAGCTATTATCTATTTGGTGTTTGCACGACAGAGCCATTCTCTTACAGTTGTTCTTGAATGTCTTCCTGACATTTGGTACTCTTGTACGCTTTCAGTTTGAATCGTACTTTGCATTGAGCGAACACTTACTGGATGGCTAACGATATAATGCCATATACCCCTTACCATTCCAACTGCTTGATTTCGCTCTGCTTTTAACAGTTTTCGGCGTAACTACCAATGTTGTCCCTGTCTCTGGATTGTCCTTCTTTAATTGCTCCTTTGGTTTTATTCAGCGTTTACTTACAAGGAGAATTATAATGTCAATAATAGGACATTGGAAAAGATGTTCACGACAGATAATTTGACATTAATTTAACGTTTGTTGTCTGTTCCGTACAACCTGGAAGGTTTAATCAAAATCTAATTTCAGGAAAATGTTTTCATGCGTCAAAAAATCAAAGCGTGTTTCAAATATGTAATTTATGAAATTAAAAGGTCACCACCGTGTGTTAATTGCATTAAACAAACACGAAAGATCTACTTAAAATCAATTAAGCATGGCAGTTGCTCTTTAAATTGCATGAACAAAAGATTCTGATCAAAATTCTAAATATTGAAAAAGGTTTTCCCCATTGAAACGAACCTTTGCTATTTAAACTTCGTTATAAATGATTGAATAAAATGCCACGTATTGAAGGATGTTTTTCTATTATTACACGCATATCTAGAAACCAAATTTGCAATATGCATTTATTATCTGATGTAATGGAATTATTTGTGTAATCAGACATTCTACAAATGTCAACCCCAACCTGTTCCGTTATTAGAGTCAATCTCTACATTGCTCATTGTATTAAAAGTGCAAATAATATGCCGTAATTTCGAGATATATATAAAATTGCACTCGTATATGTCTAATTAACCAGCATTATTGTCGATATGAGGAACTTCCGCTTTTGAAACAGGTTTCTTCTATGAAAATTAAAGTGTCTGATTTCTGATTAATATAACGGTGACTTCCTTTTAATTATATTTTATTACTATATTTTCTGTAAGAAAGTTCTTATATAGTTAAAGTTCTCTAATTTCGTTGAAATATATATATATATAAGGCAACATGACAACTGATTTATACTCTAAGCCCACAGACAAACATCAATACCTTTCACCCAGTAGTTGCCATCCTAAGCACTGTTTTAAGAGTATCCCATTCAGCCAAGCCATTAGGGTAAAACGAATATGCTCCACTGTTGAAACCACCAAGCAAAGACTGGGAGATTTACGCCATCATTTGAAGAAACGGGGATATAATGACAAAGTTATAGACAGTGGGTTTTCAAAAGTGAAATTAACAGAAATGACCTCCTGGAGTACAAAGAAAAAAAGATCAACAAACGGGTTCCCCTTGTTCTCACTTACCATCCTTCTTTAGAGAAAATTGCAGGCATTGTCCGTCATCATTGGAAAGAAATTGAAAAAAGTGAAACCCTGGCCAAGTTGTTCCCTGAACCACCCGTTGTAGCGTTCCGGCGACCTAAAAGCATTAAGGATACACTGGTCAGAGCTGCGGTATCTATACCTTCATCGACGGAAGGCCAATGTAAACCATGTGGTGACAAGCGTTGCAAGTGCTGTCTCCAATTGCAACACACACAAGTGTTCCATAGCAAGACGACAGGAAAGGAGTATAAGATATTTTGCAATGTCAATTGCAAAACACCTAATGTGGTTTACCTCCTTGACTGTCACGTCTGTGGGTCGCAATACGTAGGAGAAAGTGTCCAACCATTCAACAAAAGAATGAATGGACACAGAAGTGACCTTACGAAAAAGACGCTCTTGCCCGTGAGTCAACACTTTGTGTCGCCGGGGCACTCATTGGAAGACTTTGGCAGATCCAAAATTTATATCATTGACCACAATCCAAGTTGGAAAGAAAATCAAAGACAGAAAAAAGAGAGTTTTTGGATCCGCGAGTTACAAACATTACACCCGGAAGGCATAAACAAAAAGGCCTAAATCTTTTGTTTTTTAACTTTTTAACCAGTGGCAGTGCCTGGTCCTTAGCTAGTTGGTAAACTTCATCATTACATTTTCTCATTCTATTCATATTTATAAATTAGTGTGCAATATACTTGAATAATATAAAGTATAAAGTTCAAGATTATGATTTTTAGTCATTTATGTCACGATAACTGATGGTCACGTGACAATTTTTCAAATCAGATTACAGACGCTGATGAAGCTTGTCGGTTAATAGTCAGAGATTCCTCTGTCGTCCGACGACATTATATATTTTGCTAGAGCCGTGGGACGTCAGAGAGCTATACATACGGAAAACAGCGGATTTTCCTCTCCGACTCTTGTTCGGCACATTTCCACGTTTCGTGGCTATCGGATTTTATTTTCTATCAGAAACCCTTATATAAATCGTTTCACCAATCATTTTTCTATTCATTCATAACCATCTTACCCTCAGAAAGTGGTGTTACACTCCATTACAGCACGATTTTGCCTTATATCCTATTATTCCGCCATTTGACTTCCATTTTCGAATCTACACACGTGATCTCGCGATACTAACTGAATGATGACAGCAACGCATTGCATGATGGGAGCTAATTAATGCAGCGTGCCAAATTATTTGGAGCATTATTTGCATACGTAAACAACATTCAAATCACATGGAAGACGATACATTTAAGCGTATTCTGCAGGACAAACAGTCCATCTACAGATCAAAGCAGAGCAGAAGAAAATAATACAGAATGTGTTTGAAAGAAAAGATTCAATGGCAGAGTGTTACCAACGGGCTTCGGAAAGAGCATGTGTTACGTTCCCCCTTTTTGGACAAGGTACTACAACATTTTTTTTTCTGATGGTTATCTGTAATTCACTAAATTTGCTGCTAAAATCATTACCAATCAATATAATCAACTGTATTAAATTTTATGTTAATTGTTCTGCCTTAACAGGCGCCTATGATTGGCAATAAAAATATTTGTTTGTTTCTTTATATGCAAATCATCTCCCATGATACATTGCGGTAATCGTAGTTTTCTCGTAGTCACGTGACAAATGTTTGAAACATGGAAGTCAAATGGCGGAATAATAGGATCTATGGCAAAATCGTGCTGTAATGGAGTGTAACACCACTTTCTGAGGGTAAGATGGTTATGAATGAATAGAACAATGATTGGTGAAGCGATTTATATAAGGGTTTCTGATAGAAAATAAAATCCGATAGCCACGAAACGTGGAAATGTGCTGACCCAGAGTTGGAGAAGCAAATCCGCTGTTTTCCGTATGCATAGCTCTCTGACGTCCCACGGCTCTAGAAAAATGTATAATGCCGTCGTACGACAGAGGAATCTCGGACTAGTCGGTCAAGCGAAATATCCGTCGATTTAATTGTAATTATAGTCTTTTTGTAGACTTATAGTTATTTTTGTTACATTTTAACATCTTTTTTTTATATCGTTGTGCTAACATTTTAGACGTTTATTTATCATTTGTGTTTGTTTGCGCAGTATCGTTAACACTTGTTTCCGATCCGACATCTCGTAGGTTCATACGTTGGCTACTTTTTCAGACGTTTATATATATATATATAGAATCTCCCTCAGTTACCCGTGGGTTACGATATTTCTCCACTCAAGAGAGTTCAATTAAAAATTTTAACCACAAGCCGTCAGGCGAGTGGTTAAAATTTTTAATTTTACTCTCGAGAGTGGATAAATATCGTAACCCACATGGGCAACTGAAGAACAATTTGTTTCTCCCATTATATAACACGAACTTTATTTCAAAATCCGATTCAATTACCGATTTGACAACATGCGGGGGAAGGAACGAGACATTTTAATCCTCTAGAGGATTACACATTTTTCCACCACTGGTTCAGTGGGGTTAAAACGTCATAATAATGGGAGAAATATATATATTGGTACAATTATATTCGATGATAGCATGCACCCTCCTGTTAAAAATATTTGTTTGGCTGTCAATCATGTAATGATCACGTGACTGTGGGGATTCGTTCCTGTCAATTATCGAGTAGCCTGGATTTAATTTTCTTCATCTTATGTGTGCTTTACGTAAAGCATTAAACTAAAATCCAAATAAACATATAAGGGCATCGCCTACCTAAAGTTCTAATACTATTTCATTCGTTTTTGAATCAATCAAAGGTGGTGAAAAAAAACCGGCTGATGTTCACGTATCACTCTGGAATAGAACATATGACGTCATGTCTTAACAATGACGTTTAGTCGGTAAAGGCGTAACACATCTTTCGCGAAATTCATGTTTTTTTGTAAATTTTAGAGCAATTTAATAGCTGAATCGAAACAATTGCTTTCTCTATCAGTTAACGATTATTCCCTTAACTATGATCTTGGACAATGCAATACGATGAAAATTCATCCTTCTGAATGTGTCGTCCAGTTTAATTTTTCTTAATTCTTCTAGATTTAGAAAGGAAAAATCGATAACTCGGATAATTCTGCTATGGTGTATTTCTACTCGGGCATAGGACATTTGAGCGAAAATTAAAAAAATTCAGGTGGACATTTGAGCGAAAACTATTTTTCATTTACCTGCGATTTTAGTAGGACATTGAGCGAATTTCATTTCATCATATCTTATGATATTTTCAGATATGAAATTAAAATAAATCATATTAAAATATAAAAAGTTATAAATAAATATAAGAAAAAAATAGAAATAATTAAGAAATCAGAAACAATGTATAAGTTCATACAATGTGTTCTCGGTAAATAGTCATTTTTGCCAAGGGCAAAAACGTTTCTTTACAATAACTGAACTCTGTTCAGCTAAAACAGAAAAGTTCAACTCATACGATTGTTATATGTCAAGATGGAAGTAACTGTTATTGAGACAAATAAAGGACACAAGTCTATCTTATGTGAAGGTTTCCGATACAAATTGGATGTGGAAACTAAATCGGGGGTTCTTTCCTGGAGATGTTCAGCAAAGGGATGCAAAGCTAGAGTACGAACTGATGCTGGTCCATCACTGGTTATTCAACAAAAGAATGACCATAATCACGATCCAGACGACAGAGGCAATGAACGTCATGTTCTGCGAGTAAACGCTAAGAGAAAAGCGGTAGATGATTTGTCCGCAAGGCCATCAAAAGTGATAAGGAGCTAGTTGCAGACAATGAATGAGAAAAGCTTGAAACCGAAAGATTTAAAATGTGCAGCAAAGGTAGTCTACAGAAGGAGGAGGAAAACCTACCCACCTTTACCCACGTCACAGCAAGAAACACGAGAATCTGCAGAAAATGAACATCGAAACAAACAAGTTTGAAAATTTTCTTCAAGTGAATGATGCTGAAAACGTAATAATTATTTTTACATGTATATCCAATCTACAGTGCTTATGTGATGTTTCAGAAATATTTATGGATGGTACTTTTAGGTGTTGTCTCATAGATGCATGCGTGGGTGAACAGCTGAAAATTTTCGGAGTCCAGTATTCAACACTTTTTATGATCTACAGCACCTTTGGAACGTACAGGAACTACACCTACGCACACTTGCTCTATGCATATATCAGACCCATAGATCATAACCTTTTTTCCAAATTTAGTGTCCATAGACATTTTTCACTCTTTTTTCTTCATACCTGGAAGCGACCGAAAGCCGCCATATTGGTTTGTTGACATTATCAACACTGTCATTTATATGACCATGCATCTCCAGACAGTAATCTACGCCACAATTAGCGTATTATTTCATTCGCTTTTTACCACCCATGACCCACACCATGAACCACCAGTCAGTATATGCTTAGATGGCTCGAACTCTATCTACCTATGGATATCCGATTTCAGGCCCCACCAGACACACAGCAGGGCAGTAATGCTACATACTAGACAAGTGGTACACCTCCTTCTTATGCTTAGCGGACAAGTCGAACTCAATCCAGGTCTATATACACCAAAGTTTCCGTGTCAGATTTGCTCCAAAGTGGTCAAATGGGGTCAACGTGCCCTGGCCTGCGACAACTGGGACCAATGGTGCCATACAGAATGTGTGACGATGACATCAGAGGAGTACCATCATCTAGCCTGACGCATCGGTTATATGGCTATGCAAGATCTGCCATGCACCAAATATATCAAATTTGTATGGCTCAATCACAGTCACTGATAACTCCTTTTCCAGCCTCAGTACTGAACATCACACAACATCTGCAATAGACAGCTCATGCCACGCAACAACATCATTAGGCAGTCCAATGGCCTCATCATCACCAAATCGAAGTACAAAGCATAACGATCCGAAAATACCATTAAAATCATTGAGGGCAATAGTAATCAACTTCCAGAGCATAAAAAAAAAGTCCACGAAACTCAGGTACAGATAGACAATGCTGATCCCGACATCATCCTAGGTACAGAGATGTGGCTGAATGGAAACATCTTATCAGCAGAAGTTCTACCAACAAACTTCCAAGTATTCAGGAACGACCGCTCCGACTCCTATGGAGGGGTGCTCATCGCAGTACATGCTCACCAGTCAGAAGACCGAGTTGATAAGCGTTAAACTCCAATTAAATAGAGCAAAGTCCATCATTATATCTTCGTTCTACAGGCCACTCAATATGACTGAGGACACATACTCAAGTGCTGCCTTGGAAGAACTTATCAAGTTGAAGCATGATAACCAGAAATCTGATTTCTGGATTGGCGGCGACTTCACCCTTCCTGATGTGAACTGGTCGAGTCTAACGGTTACATCAAACCAGTATTCTTACGCCATGACAGACACCTACCTTGACATTCTCAGGAACTGTAATGTGGAGCAGATAGTCGACTTTCCTACTAGAGGGAATAAAACCCTGGACATATTATTAACAAGCAATTAGGGATTAATCGACCGCTGTAGAACTATACCTGGAGTCGGTGACCATGACGCAGTACTGATTGACACCCTCATCAAACCAAGACGTACTAAGCCTAATAGAAGAACTATACACCTATGGGACAAGGCTAATATCACTGAATTTAAGATTGAGGTTACAGTATATATCAACAAGACAACATACTCAAACTTCTAGACAAGCATGTACCACACAAACAGACTAGATCTCGACATACCAGCCCCTGGATGGACACCACTACTCGGAGATTGACAGGACAGAAAAACAGAGCTTTCCGCAAAGCTAGGACCACAGGAAAACCATCAGATAAGAAGCGATATCAGAAACTGAAATCTACTTGCCAAAAATAATTCGAGCAGCACACGATAACTACATGAGAGACATCATCAGCCCGGACGCAGCAAAAAACCCAAAGAAGTGTTGGTCATTTATTAAAGGCAAGAAACAAGAGTCCTCAGGGATGGCTCCATTGCGACAAACAGATGGCACACTCCACAGTAGCCCTCACACCAAAGCAGACATACTCAACTGTTAATGCAAGTCTGTCTTCACTAAGGAGGATATGAGCTCGATGCCAGACAAAGGAGACAGTCGTACAATACCATGGATCCAATAATTGTCACCATAGCTGGAGTTGAAAAATTACTGAAAAACATCAAACCATGCAAAGCGACTGGACCAGACTCTATCCCAGCCAGATTGCTTAATGAGCTATCCGTTCAACTTGCACCAGCCTTAACCTACATCTACCAGAAATCAATCACAGCTGGAGAGGTACCCGACGATTGGAAGATGGCCCATGTAATCCCCATCTTCAAGAAGGGCGACAAGAGCAAGTCCTCAAACTACAGGCCTGTGTCACTGACATCGATATGCTCCAAACTTATGGAACACATACTCCACAGCAACATCATGTCACACTTTGAGAAACATGCTATCCTTACTGAAGCACAGCACGGATTCAGGAGCAGGAGATCGTGTGAGTCCAAGCTTATCTACACGGTCCATGAACTGACGAAAGGACTATCTGATGGGAAACAGATCGATGTCATTCTCTTGGACTTTTCCAAGGCCTTCGATAAGGTCCCCCATGAACGCCTCATCCACAAACTGCATTACTATGAAATCCGGAACAACACCCTCAGCTGGATTAGAAGCTTCTTGCAGAATCGTAAGCAACTTGTTATGGTAGAAGGCGAAAGATCAACTGTAACAGACGTTGATTCAGGAGTGCCTCAGGACACAGTCTTGGGCCCACTTTTGTTCCTGGCCTTTATCAACGACCTCCCGGAAGTTGTCAGTTCCCCAATTCGAATCTTCGCAGACGACTGTCTTGTATATCACAGCATCAATAAAGTGGAGGACACAGCAGCTCTACAAAATGACATGTCAGCACTACAACAATGGGAGTCCGACTGGCAAATGATGTTCCACCCTGCAAAATGTACTACCATCCACATTTCCAAGAAGAGAAACCCAATCCACACCGTTACAAGCTACACGGTCATACACTTGAGAGTGTCCCTGGCAGCAAATACCTTGGCGTCCATGTTAACAAAGATCTATCCTGGAATGACCACATACAGCAGACATCAGTCAAAGCCAGCAGATCAGTAGGTTTCCTACGGCGGAACTTGAGAGGTTGTCCTCAAGACGTGAAAGTCCAGGCCTACACCACATTGGTGCGACCAGTGCTAGAGTACGCATCGACAGTTTGTGATCCGTACACGCTCCAACAGATCTACGCACTGGAACGGGTACAACGACAAACCGCCAGATTTGTCACCGGTGATTATTCCAGCAGAGACCCAGGATCTGTTACCAGAATGCTGCAACAACTACAATTGGACACACTAGAAGAATGTAGAGCCTGAAGTAGATCAATAATGCTTTACAGAATCCTGAACAACCTGGTGGAAGTACCACTCCATCAGTACATCCAGATTAATACCACCAGAACTAGAGGATCCTGTGCCCATAGCATCCGCCAGATAAGTACCAGAGTAGATGCATACAAGTACTCATTCCTAGCAAGAACCATCGTAGCTGGGAATTTGCTACCACCAGAGTTGCGAAGCCAGCCAACAGTTGAGTCGTTCAGGCATCACATACTTACCAGCAGTATGTATGGACTCATCAGCAACATGTGAACAGGACCAGCTGCTTTTAACTGTAAATAGAGTCATTTTAATTGTACATACTCGGGTGATTTTCTGCTGTTCACCCACCATGCACTGGAGTTTCAACACTCGTAGAAGAGTTCACTCCATACCGGGAAGAAGAAGAAATAGCTTCACACCATACATGGATATAAAGATGGAAATTATATACCACTTGTTTTCATGTTGTTGCCAGGAAAACCGAGGAAATCTATCATACTTGTATTTCTGCACTCATCAAACTTTGTTCCGAGAAGAATCTGCAGTTTCAGCCTAGTGTTGTTCACATAAACTTTGAAAAGGCGGTGATGACTGTAATAAGCCAATTATTGCCTGGTTCAACTATAAAATGCTGTAGATTTCATCTCGTACAAGCTTGGTGCCATAAAATCCAGAAAGTAGGTCTCAGCTCTGAATACAAAGATCCTGAGTCCGAAATAGGTCGATGGTGGAAGTCAATGTTCGGAATCGCATATCTGAGTCCAGATGAAGTAGAGGATTCGTTGGTGGAGGACTACATGTCAGTGGCACCAGGTGATGAGAAAAGCACAATGTTTGCAGACTATCTGACCAATACGTACATGACACATGAATCGTTGTTTCCTCCCCCTTTATGGGCTGAGGTACCTTCTGACTCGAAAAGGACAACGAATGGACCGGAATCTTTTCATGCACATTTTAATGGTCAGTTTTATTGTGGTCATCCGTCTATTCATTTATTTCTGGACTTTGTTTTAAAACTGCAAACCACTAGCTATATCAAATTAAGAAGCATCAATGAAAAGGTACCTCTTTCAAGGGCAGACAAGGAAAAAGAACAGAGTTTAATTGACTTACACAATCAATATAGTAAGTGGTACAATTACCAGAGAAAAGTACAGTCGGACACTTGGATACAAATATCAGGCGAGAACAGACATTTGAATTCACTAGATGTGACTAGAATTATGGACAGATCTCAGTTTTATGGACGGTTTTAATTTTTTATAGTGCTTTTTATAACATGTAATATTAAATAAATTAAATTATATAGATCCTGCTCAAAATCCTACTTCCACCTTCCCGTGGTGAGCAGGGGGCAATAGACATAAGTTGTTCAAAAGTCTTTTTTTTCCGCTCAAATGTCCATCTGGTTTATTAGATTTTGCTCTTTTGTTTGACACACAGACCACATGTGGTACGCTTCAAAATTACACATGTATTGATTTGTACGTGTACGCAAATCCACACAAAATTGTATATATTTTAATTTCATTTTCTTGTTTGGAATTCAAACCCATTTGAGCTGAATGAGAACGATATTCCTTCTTAGTATATAGCTATAATTTAAAAGAAAATTTGTTACTAATTGTGTATGGCTGACCTCAGTGGACAATTTGTCTTACAATATCCATCTATGAAAACGTGCGCAGAATTTGTTTCTGTGAAAAGGAATGGTAGCCGGTTAAACTTTTATTTGTTCACAAATAGATATAAAAATAGAAAATGTGCAATAAGTCTATTGAAAAAACAAGAAACAAAAACTCAGTTAATCAATAACAGCGATGAAGGACGGGTTTTAACTTTTATCATTAAACCATATATTTAAGAAAAGTTTCTTCAAGATGCCAAATGGGTAATCAAAAGCCGTCAATCAAAGAAAACAGACAATACAATAATCAAAAGAAAGAGGCTTAACAACAATATACAAACACAGAAAACTATAGATCGAGCAACACGAACCACTCTAAAACCTGGAATGAATTCAAGTGCTCCTGAAGGATTAGCAGTGTCTACTCCACACCACTCTAAAACCTGGAATGAACTCAAGTGCTCCTGAAGTATTAGCAGGAGGCATTCGTCAGTTTACTCTTGTTACCTAGCGATAAGTCATGAATGAGGAAATGACGGGATTGTGATTACAACAAACAGAACATTTGTTTACAGTTAGCTATGTTACGGCGATAGCACTCCATATCTGTCTGATAGTCTTCTTTCACATTTGATTGGAACATTTGTTTACAGTTAGCTATGTTACGGCGATAATTGACTTCAAATACTAGACAAAGACAAGACAAACACTTTATTAAACTCAGACACACTAAGTGTACAAGAGGACAATACAGTTACATAATATACACAAAATCAATGACAGCAAGGATGAATCAATAGATTACATAAACAATTTAAACAAATACATTTCCATGGTTCTATCTGTATAATAAATAAGGGTAATAACAAAATTACCGAACTCCGAACAATCTTACAAAGGGAAGGTCAAAACTCATAATTATATAAACAGACAAAATCAGTCACCAACCGGGAAACTGTGAAAACCGTAATGACCCTGACTTGGTACAAGCATTTCTAAAGAAATGGTGGGTTGAATCAGATTTTAAAGCGCCAAACCTCCCGCTCTCATTACGGTTCAAAGTCTCCGGCTCTTACTATAACATGAACCCCGTGTAATCCGTGAACACCAATCGCAAGGCAGTGACCGTTTTTGATTTGATCATTGAATTGCGATCTCGCATACACGGATTACATATACAATATTCAGAATGTCAGTACTGATATTTTTTTAGATAAAAAACGACCACTTTTTGTACATCTGCACATGACATAAAGATAGCATGCCTTTCATTTTACTTTCACTGGGGTTTGTAGTGTAATAAGTCGGTATATACTTAAGTCTGAGTTATTTGATTTCAGGGTATTCACATTTAAATAAAAACTTAAATTCATTTCCAATACCTGATTTACAAAGATCACACGTTCTATTTTCTTTAGGAATACCTGCCCACCTCCCCGTTTCAATTGGAAATTTAATGTTTGAACATCTGAATTTAGTTATATTAATTCGTTCACCCTGTGTTAATTTTAATAGATAAGATTCTCATTGGAATTCATTTTTAAATAATGAGTAAAATTCACCTCTGGAAGTGTTGTTTATTTGTGAAAACCAATGTTGGATGAATTGATCACTCAGTTTTTGTCTGATAGTAGTTTTAAGTAAAAATTTATCTATAGACACTTGATCATTCCACATAAAGCTTAAACCACAATCGTTCATGATTGATTTCGTGTATGATATCCATTTAAACTTTGTGGGGTTGTTCTAGTGAAATCTTAGCATAAGTTTGTACATGATAGAAGACAATTTCTGATTATTGAATAACATGCTGTTCCAAAATAATACCAGTTTTTGTTTTACCATTATTTCCAAAGGCAGCCTCCCTAATTCCCCATACACCATAAAATTTGGAGTGCTGTTTCGAACTTTTAGAATTTTTTTGCAAAACTATAAATACATTTTTTCAATATTACCCTTGTTTTCAAAACCCAAATACCTCTGCAGAATAAAGTAACATAGGTGTTACAAGAGAATCAAAAAGTTTCAGTTGAAGATCTATTGGAATACTAATATTTTGTATTTTTCTAAACAAGCCATACAATGATTTTTTAGCCTTATCTAGCAACTTTTTCCTGGCACTGTTGAAATTTCCACTGTAATTAAAAGTAACACCAAGATATGAGTAAGAATATATAAATTTTAAAAATGAAATTTGATCTAAATCGTCTCTTACTGAAAAACTACTAAAAGGAGCACTTTGGAAATAAGCTTAAGGACATTTAAGAGCTATCCTTAGCTGAAATGATCCATAGAGCATAACTCATTCATGAATCATGTTACATTTTTATTTCTTAATTTTAACTGCACACATATCTTTGTTGCATTACATAACATTTTATTATGAACTTGAATGCATTTTATCTGTTTGTCTTTTATTGTCATTCAGTAGCCCATTTTATGGGATTTGTGTCTCACAACTAATGTTTCTGATTGATTATTTACTACACATTGCGTCATGTGAGCTTATTTTAAATCTACTTTAAATCGACTTAGTGAGTAAGGGTGGTGGTTATGTGTTTATCGTGTTTAACACCACTGTCAGCAATATTTCAACTATATTGTGACGGTCAGTTTTAGTGGCTGAGGAAACCGGAAAAAAACCACTGACCTGTGTCACTGACAAACTTTATCACATAAAATTGTATCGAGTACACCTCGCCATGAGCGGGATTCGAACTCACAACTTTAGTGGTGATAGATACTGATTGCATAAGTAATTGTAAGTACAACTACCATACAATCACGATCACGAAAGCCTCTTAGTGAGTAAGGACATGAGTCCACAGGTACAGGAAGATACATAGTCTTTCAAATAATGTTAACACAATTGTTTTCGAATCTCGTGTAACTGGCGACATGCACAAACATAATATTGCTGATAGTAAGAAATACTCAGTGCTCTTCGTATTGACGCATTATTGCTACAATGATAATATTTGATTGATTGATTGATTGATTGAAGGGAACAAGGATTCAAACAATAAAACGTGTTAGTGAACAGATGTTAAAAGGGAAGCAGAAGTATAAATTGCCAGGGAATAAGATGATATAATGAATATGGTCGGAGTTTGTTGCTTAGCAACATACAAGCAACGATGTCAAAATTAGAAATAACATACTGTGGTTTATGGTACTTATCGCCACTTTCAACAATATTTCGGCTATATTATGGCGGTAAATACCATACGAGATATACTATTGTTACGACAACGGTTACAAGCATTACATTTTCTTTTTTAAATCCGGGTTGTGTTGACAATGGTAGAATTTTCGAAGGACCTTGTAGATTTGTTTAAGATGAAAGCGTATCTTCGAACTATATAACTATAGATAGTCTAAGATGTCTCAAAATAATTAAGAAGCTATATAAAATGGCGGACAAGGGAAATGTGATGGATGATCTATCTTTCTTACGCTACACACACAGAGTTTGCACTTGCCACTTCGGCTTTGACAGTTATTTTGTAATTTGGTCACATTAATAGGAAACGTAAGTATCGTCTGCTGTTGATTGACGAATGAAAAGATATTTATTCATCACCATTTTGAAAAAAGTCACCTTTATCGTTTAATATTGAACATAGACTATCTTCAAAGACTATCTTTCAGATTCAACGATAATGTGTGGAACACAGACCAGCTGTTTGAATGTATCGATTCCTTTGTTTACTAATTGCAAATAGAGATTTTATTTAATTTGATGGACACATAATAGCTCCAATTTGTAATTAATTTGATTTCTTTTCAAATAAAATGTTTGAAGAAAATCATGGATGTGGTATATTTATTTTACCAAGCCTTTTGTTTTGTTTTATCATGAAACATCTGACGTTAGTGTCTTCTTCTATTTAAGAACGTAGGAGACGTGTCACCGACTACAATGTCTTCAGACGCCACACCAAATACATCATGTGATGAAGACGATAATAGGTGAATATTTTGTATTTAATTAATATTTGTCTATATTTCTGAAAATATTATTTCTTATTCAATTTTAACATTTCTGAAACAACTCTTTTCATAATATCATAGTTGTATTGTGATTAACTAGGTACACGTATTTATACGAACATCACCAACATGCTACCCGATCGGTGGTCCAGTGGCTAGCGTGTTCGCTATCGGGTGCGGTAGATCGTGGGTTCAAGACCCGGTCAGGTTATGTAATTGGTATGTGTTGCTTATTTGCTATACATTAAGAATTAAATAGCAAAGCCTAGTTGTCTCGGAACCAGGATAATGTGTCCGAGTGAGGCGACATATCTAACCGTGGACTGTTTTTTCAGTGAGCTAGCACTATACAATCCAACTAAGCGTGTTGGTCTAGTACAACGCTGACATAATTGTTGTAACATCGAATGTCGCATGTTGTCGCCATGATATAGCTTGTAAACAGCACATCTGGCGTTAAACAACAATCATTCACTCTCTTACAGATGAGTGCACAACAGTTGTCTTTATATGTACAACAAAATAAGATAAAATGTAGATATTATAACAATGCACATAAACACTTTCTTGAATAACATTCAACTGTTACTTTCAATGTCAAAAGATTGGGAAGGCAAATAACATAAAAAGGTCTTTTCAGCAAGTAAACCAAAAGGGCCTAAACAGTGTTGGCTTAGATCACCAATGCACATTAAATCAGTTGTAATGGGTTTGTCAAATGTTTCATCAAGTTAACATGACATCATTAATTTACCATTCCTTTCTAGACGTAATCGTAGGAAATGTTCTGATGACTTGGAGAACAACAGCTATCACAGAGAACAAATGCTACGAGAAAAGAGGAAAAAGCTTCTGAAGCGAAATACAATCTCAGACTTTTATAGAGCAAGGGACCCAGGAGGACAATTAGATGGTATGTAGTGCTCGAAAAACACAGATAATACAAGATATTAGCATTCTGTTATATATATTGGAATGTTAAGGTGTATATATCATATCATTTTTCTTTCAATTTTAAGTCGTCCTTGAGCTAAAAGAAACATTAGATTTTGTCTCATTTTTGCTTTGCACGATTGCTACCACGTCAGGTGTTTTGAGAATGATTTTCAGTATTGCTATTGTTCCTACTGTGCTTTACGACTACTGCAGGATTATGCATAAATGATTTGTTTAAATATTGATATCCACTGGACAGATTACTGTGATTTTTAATATCAAGAATGGTTTTGTTTTGAAATATAATGCGTTCACGAACACAGGTGTCTAAAAGTGTCATTTCAGTCTGTGAATTTTAATAGCGGGTGGTGAATGCTTACTAAGTTACAGAAGTCTCTGAAATCCCAGAGTTTTGCATTAAATATTAAAAAACCGTCACCTCGAAATTTTCCATAAAATGTTATGTTTTCACTATTATCTCCTCATTTATTTAACATTTATCCCTTCATTTTTTTCCAAAGCTGCAAGGTAACAGATTTCTGAACTGCACTTGGAGTCTTTGAATACTTGTATTATTTTCCGAAATATCTAAAGCAAAATTGTTCAAGACGGCGTTAAACAATGAAACTATAGTCAAGCTTGTATTAGGAGGTCACCTTTGGGACAAAGAAAAAGTTACCTTATCTGACAGGTGACCTCTTAATAGAGGTTCTATTCATATGAAATTTTGTATGACAGGATAAGAATAATAGAGATGACCTGATAGTCAAGTTTGTTTTTGTTTTTGGCGTCATGACTTGATATTCTGTTTCAATACATTTATCACATGTACTCTCTAGCTACTGGATCAGAGATTTTTGCAAGTGTAGATTTGTATAAATGGTTGTGATATCAAAACTAACCAGATAACTAATTGTATTCAGTCGTAGTGTCTCTATCTTATTTATAAGTCACAGCTGTCACGAATCTAATTCTTTTGACAATTGGTACAAGAAAGTAATCAATAACTCCACAATTCTTTTTTCCTATGACAAAGTTTATTTAGGAAATTATTGGTCTGCATGTAAGCAATTCAGTTATGGCTGTTGGTTGTGTAATAGAACAATGAATAACACCTTTATTAAGGCGATGTAGCCCAGGAAGAAGGAATAGAAATCCCATAGGCGAGGTAGTTCAGGGAGAAGGAATAGTGATCCCATTTATTGAGCTACAACGGGAATTATAAGTAGTCCCGTTAATCCCACTATTGACTTACATCACATTGTCAAACGGATCGATATAGCTGAGATGCTGCTAAAGTTGGCGTTAAACATCAATTAATCAATCAAACGGACCCAATATGCGTTTATTGTTTGATATATCTTGTTTTAATACTTCAAGGTAATAGTTGGAGTTTAATAGTCGAAGACATTCCGGAATGTATTGTTTTATATTTTAGTTTGAGATTCCAGCACCTCCTTAGTCGCTCTATATTTCATGTTAAAAAGACCTTGTAACGAAAACTTGTGTATTTTTACCGAAATTAAAAACTATTTCTATACTAGATACTTCACGTTTTGTCAGATCAATGTATTTTTTTAATTAAAAAACAGGCTAACTGTGGTTGATAAACCGATTTAAGGCTAAATAGATGTATGAATGAGTCACTATAAGAAAATGATACCTACATTTCATTTTTCTTGTTAACTCATCTAAGTCTTTTTACAAAGATATCCGTAGGTTATGTATATTTTAGGCTGAGGAATAAATGGTAAATCTTTACCAAAAGCTAATATGTTGTTCATCTGTCAATGACCCATTGGTGTGGTTGTGAAAATACTGCTAAAGGTGTCGTTAAGCACCAATTAATTAATCAAATCAAGGTTGTAAACGAACATTTTCGCACGATATACTTTGGTTTATTTTTTTCTAAATACAATTACATCAAGTATTCTATATTTCTGCTCTATTATTCTGTTTTCTCTTAAATCCTCGGCCTATATTTAATGTCAATCTTGAAATAAATATAAAGTATTACTTAATATATTTAAAGACAGACATAATTATTGACTGATTAAACTTCTGTTATCTCTGCAATCACATAAGGTATGGTGCAATAAGTAACTATAAATAGTGTCAGAATCACGTGATAAGAGAAGTTTCAATAAATATCCATGGTAGTTAAAGGCATACAAGGCAGTCAGAATTAAATTTTCTTGTTTATATTAAAAGTTGCCAATATTCGATGTTTCATACTAATAAAATGTGCTGAACAAGAAGCCAGGTTTAAAAGAATATGCTATAATGTCGTAATTAGTGAAAATAATTCGAATGTCTGTTGGTAAAATCGCCATTAACACCACCTAATTATAAGTCAGCTGCTTTTCCGAAGTTTGCCGAATACTGATAACTGCTATAAATAACCAGAAAGCATGTTGCATGTAAATTCGTTAGAATTAGTACAATTTAAGAAATATATCTATGAAATTGGATCCCGGGGTAATCAGTTAATATTATATAATGGTATTTAGTAAGAATGACACTTAGAATCGGAAATACGCGATGAAATCAATAAAAACAAACCCAAGCTCTGCAAAAGGGCCTGAGAAAGGGAAAATTGTAAGCAAATTGTATTACTTATTATTGAGTTGACTTGATTTTATTTATTAAGAAAAAAACAGACATGAAGTTCATTATTTTAGTCTCTAATTTAAAAGAGATATCACCTAGCGTTTTCTCCTGTAGAAAAGACTATATAAAAAACTACGATGCAATTCTACTGTCAAAATATGATTCGGCCGAAAAAAAGATACTAAATTATGCTTACGTTTTGAAAAATGGAGTAGGTGGGTATAACATCTTCTTTTAATTTTTACACAAAGCTTGCTGAATCCTCCTTTTTGTGTCGTTTTCGATTCTTTCACGATTCGATTTGTGCCATGTGCTTTCTTCATCAACAAACGCTTTCCCGAATTAGTTCACTGTCAGGTCGTATGAATATTGCGCGGGTAAACATTGGATTCTTTACTAGATTCAAGAAAATAAAACAGCGACGTATTTCCTTCGTTCTAGGCTATTTACGTATGATATTATGAAAAATGTCACCTGCAATTAGTATAAAACATCGAATATTGGCAACTTTTAATATTAAAAAAAATTTAATTCTGACAACCTTTAAAGTACCGAAAAGACAAACAATTATGTTTTTTATTTGATGTAAACAGTATAACCCTCTCCAATGAGCTAGATAAAATTTATATGTAATCCAATTACATTTAGAAATAAATGATGGAATGTACACTAAGCTATAGAGTACAGTTTAAGGAAACCTTTGATAATTTCTAAATCACCGTGTTCGCAAGAGCTGTCCTACTTAGGAAAGGGGCACAATTTGTTTCCACGGAGATACCGAGGATTGTTACGAATGTGCTATCGATAAGAAGGAATTCAAACGCACTGATTTGCATGTTTCAATGTGTAAAGGCGTTTGTCAATATACAAGCATTCGACATTAATTATGTTTTTATATTTCGAATATCATATATACCTTTGTTTTCCCTCTCCATATTTATTCCTTTCAACCCCTATATATCCACTGTGTTTCATAGCTTAAAACCTTAACGTTTTAATATATTTTATTTTGTTTTTGTAATCTTTCTTGTTGCTCATTATGTGCCTAATCATTTCCTAGCGAAAAAAAGTACAAACTATGGTACTTTTTTCTTCATAATGGTTCACTAGGTACATAAATGCTCGATGTCTTTACAGAGATTGTGTTTATCTTATGAGATATTTGGGTTTTAGTGGAACCTTATAGTTGTATTCGCTAACTAACTGTTGGCTACAGTTGTTCTATTGTTGGAATCTTACCAACAACTGTCAGTTAGACCATGCTTAGAACCTCTCTGATATTGATAGTAATTCTGTATATTTTTTATATTTCAGACAGTAAAAAGAATCGACAGTCTTTTTCACTCAGGAAATTTGTAAGTATTTTGAACAAATACATTAACCCGAATACTCCAGTCGACATATGCATACACAGTAAAAACACGTCAACCGCGGTAAAAGCAATGCGATGCATCATGGGATTATTACATTGATTAGGTATGAAAAGTAGGCGGCGCTCATTGTATTTGTAAACATGAGCGATTGAAAATTTAATCGCTCTCATTAGAAAGACACGTTCGATAACAATAACATGATGAAATAATGCAAAAGAGACATTACGCCAATTCAACCGATAGTAAGGGTGTTGATCGGATCGTCGTATTCGCAGAATCAATTGACTCTGATAGCTGATTGGTTGTCTGGTACAGACACCGCGTGACGGAAATTTAACGAATGGAGATCGCAAGCCCTCGTAAGACGATTGTCGATAGACGACGCAGTAATCATTCGAGTTACATATACATGTGTTGGTTATTTTCGATTTACGATATCCCATAATCCCTTGTGTGTTTTTGGCGTTCCTGTTTCAAGTTCCAATAGCAGATAAGTAGAAGCAAAAGTAAGAAATATAATATAGTAATATCATCTTCTTTTCATGCCAGAATTACGAAATAAATAGTGATGAACTGTGTCGGTCGGAATCCACGAGATGTACTTTTATGCAGACTATGAGCTAATCATAGAAAGTAAGAAATGCAACGCTAGTGTAAGAGAGACAATGATGCTTGTTTTGACACATGTTTTTTTTTTATCAAATCTGACACAGTTTTGTATCTTTAATATTGCAGGATAAGCACAATATATATACATTGTCGGCAAACACTAAATTTAATGATTACAATGAGAACACAGCGTTATTTCGTTATAATGCGATATATCGATATACAAAAGTGTGATGTTTGTGTTGAAAGTATTGATTGTTGAATTGGCAAATTTGTACATGTAAATGTTTTTCTTACTATTATTGACAGATGAAAACTCGAAGTAAAGAATCGCTAACAAAACTCGGAGATGTTTTATCAAAGTTGAAACCATCACAATTTCAAGATGCAGAATTAGCAGCTTATAAGGTAGTGTGTTTTTCTAATCATTTTTTATTAATATGAAACTACTATTATCGATGTTCAAATGAAATTGCCAAATTTGTCTAAGATTTGGATGGCAATGCTATTACGAAAAACTGACAGCTATTATTTATTATATAATTGACGTAGCACTTCCGTACATACCAGGTACAAACATACAACTGTAGAATAACATGCATCGTATAAAACTATAAGTATATTCTAAAGCATAGCGGATGATTTTGTCCACCTTAATAATATTTAAACAGGGGATATATTAAAACATTGATAACCGTCAATAAACTGCTTTGACAATATGAAATGAAATATCGGTTTATTTCGCGAAAAATATCACCCAAATCATTTCTGTCATCACAACTATATGTCATATAAATTCATGATTTCCCACTACGCAGACATGTTGTCGCTATTGATTTAGAGAAAAGGAAAATTGCGATGAATGGAGAAACAACGCTTAGCTCACAGGACCGGATTCGGCTAAAAAGAGAACAGGAAAAAGGTGTTGTCAAACTATATGAACATCCAAATTACCACAGGGTACCAGCATGGTCGTTGCTTGGAGTTCAAAGACGTTTTTGGAGAGTGTCATAGACGCGTACTTTTATTCCGGCATATTTTAATATGTTGGAAGAGAGTTTTCCGAATTACGTCATTAGTATTTACCTCAGTCAACAACTAAATAGGTCATGACTAATTAGTGATAATAACACAATTTTCATCCAATACACGTCGTAAACTCTTTTTGTATTTTTGCAATGCATAAACGAACGATTCATTGCAAGAAAAATAATATTGAAGATCTAGAATTGTAACAAAAAATAAATATGATGTCTATAAATCAATATTGTTTTACAGACAGTTCATTGGACAGATCTCATTGCACAAACAGAAAATAACACTAAGCCAATTAAAATATCGGAGACGGAACGGAAGAGGCGTGAGGCAGTCTGGGAATTATTTACATGTGAATGTAATTTTCTAATTGACCATTTAATGGTCCTGAAACATGTAAGTAGGTTGATTGTAAGTTGCCTAATGGGTTTTATGGGATTCAATGAATTAACCAAATAACACTGTATCCGTTTGAGGGTTATAGCAAGTGTATGTAGTGGGATTAAACTGGTTAATGTGATCTCAACCCTTCTTAATAGATGGATTTCCAACCGCAATACAGATATAGACCAACAATGAAAACTTGTACAAATGCTCGTCTACTCAAATGACAACATAAAAATGGACAGTACATTAGCAGGGTCAACGAATGCTCGTAGTTAACAGGCGACTAGCCAGGAAGGCAAAATCTGTTGGTTAAAAATCATTACTCTTTCGACAAACAAATAATAAATGACACTTCTAACATATGTATTATTGATTAGTCATCAACATATTTACCACTTCCTAAATATGCTATTGCATTGTATTGTGTTGTCGGTCCTTCTTCGATTTACGGCTTCTGATTACCCCATTTGATATCTTCAAACTTTTCTTATAAATTGTTCTTATTACTTTTGCTACATAATCGCACATTTTCTATGAATGTTTCTACTTTTGTAGTGCTTTATGGAACCACTGAAAAATGTCCAAGTTGAAGGTCATCTCATGTATGCAGAACCGGAAGAAATATTTGGAAATCTGGATGAGTTATGTTATGTAAGACATTCTTCCAATGTTACAAGAAATTTCATCCTTATATTTTTATATCCACTATCAGAATATGCTACACTGCGTTTTGGTGGCTCAATGTGTGTTTCAGCCTGAAGTCGTTCAAATATGATTATTGTAACTTTCTTCCTTTTTAATTGCGACCGTTTTGGCTTTTTACCGTTAACGCATTTTTCTGTGTAAATTTTCGGAAAGTGGAAACATGAAATAATTAAATTTCTCGTTTTCCTGTTTCCGATTTCCTGCTTTCGCTTTGCAACAATTGAATAACGAAAACGTGGAAGCGCCAAAACGCGAAATGACAACATGCCTCTTTCATAGGTGTTCTCAAATTAATTTCAATTAACACTTAGCATATATATAGATATTATAATAACATATAGTTTTGTATCAAATGGAATTTCCAGGTATTTACAAGATAAACTAAACAATTAAAGAAGTTACTCTTTTTCTTCACAATTCAGGAGAAATCGGTGTAGTTGGAGTAAGAAGATATTAATTAATAAGAGTATATAAATAAAAATACCAAAGGGGCAATCAAAAATGGACAATACATACAAACTGGCAACATAGGATACTCAATACGAAGAAAAACAAAACAAAAACACAACACAATATGTGTTGGACACCACAAAACAAACACAAATAACGTAAATAAGATATAGCCACCTTACAAGCAACTGGAACCAAAGACATCGTTTGCTTTTATGCGGAAATTGTAACGAATCGTTTCTTTCAGATCAGCTATACATTTTGTAAAGATTTGATATCTGTTTTGTTGAGGAATCTGAAAACGGATACCATATGGAGTACGGACAGCCTTGTAGAAGCATTAGAAAGGGTATGATATAAATTACAAGGTGCTATCTTAAAAATACATTCAACGAGCATGGTAAATTGTATCCGAGATATTCAGTATTCAGATACTGTATACAAGAAAATCAATTAGTAGGAACGGATATGGATGTAGATGAACACAAGAGACTATCCAACATTACACTTAGACATAAAATCAGGTACGACGCCTAGCCTGCATTGGAGTGGTACTCTTTACTTCTGCCAATAAACGCTACATCCGGACATCGTCGTCATTTCGATGTTATTCAGTCCGTTAAGAAATGTTTACGGTGTTATATTTCCATCGATTGTACAAGATATACCCCACGTACCTCTCAAAAATACACATTATGCAAAAATGTTCATGTATAATTGAAATAGCCTTGCAAGCATATTTGTAAGGATCATGTGAAAATTTATATTTTGTGTATTAAATTTCCATACAAGATGAGGCTTATTGTTTATTGCAAGAGGCAAAATCGATTTGAATTCTGATTATATCATTAATTACCCTGAATGATATACGACAGATATACGCCCTTAGGACCTATATCATCATTGAAACTTAGTTTTTTCTTTCATGTCTCGGCTTTCCTATATGTCAAAATGAAATATGTTTGAAGGTCTGTGACATATTGAATTAAATTTGAAGACACAGATAAAAATCAATAATATCGTTCCTCAAGCCGACCTCTGCAGTTTTGATTAGTTTAATTATATCAGTGTCATTCATTCGTTAATGGTCTTCGTTATATAGATTTCCACGTCTATATTTACTTTTAATTACTATCATGCACATTCAGTTCAAGAAACAGACGTAGAGTTGGTTTTTTTATCTTCCAGTTTTCACAGATTTCACATGAAGGAGGGGTTTTCCATACAAATTGTGTGAACTACTCCAAAACAGCAAATGCTCTGGAGAAATTAAGAAAGAATGATGACTTTTGTGAATTTGAAAAGGTAAAACAATTATCAAAATATTATTTACATATCAATCACTACAAAAAACGTCAAAATTCTTATCATTAATTATAACAAAGCAGCCATAATTGAGATAACGCAAGTCTTGATCTAATGTATACATCTTCGTCAAGATACGTTCATTGTTGGTAGGCCACTGTTGATCAAGCTATTATAATCTCCACTCGTAACCCGTGGCTCAACTGACAGAGAACTCATTGTAGTCTTTAGTCATTTTAAAACATTTTGAAAAGCCATGTCAAACTGTTAACAACCAATTTTAGTATTTAAAAAAGAACAGGATTTTCCTCCCAAATTAAGAGATTATAAGGAACGAACCTGTCGCAATAGGTTATCAACTATGAATGCATATATCGACCAGTAAGATTGTATAATCTCTGCAATCCTTCTAATATGGATATTACCGGTTGTTGACTGATTTTGTCTGTTTATATAATTATGAGTTTTGACTTTCCCTTTGTAAGATTGTTCGGAGTTCGGTAATTTTGTTATTACCCTTATTTATAGGATGATATGTTATTAAGAAAACCATTAGATACAGATCAATTACGAAATAACCTCGAAATGTACGTTACATGTTGATTCAAGCATATATATTGAGAAAAAGAAAAAAAACAATTTGTATTCTGGCTTCACAATTAAATGAAATCTTTACAAATTAGTAACTCCGCCCATGACGGAAGCAAAATTCCATCCATCTTTTTTCTGTACTGTAATGAATGCAGGAAGACTTGCATCCAGTTTGTTATGATATTGCATATCTCCATAACAAAATTGGAAGAGGAAATGCCAATGTCACATCTTTCTTCAATCATTGTACACTGGCAACAAATTACGAAATTAAAATATCAATTCAAGTTCAGAGCGTGATCATAAATGATTTTACTCTTCCTTGACGGGCTGCAGAATTTGGATTGATATCACAATCTTTGTCATACTAAGATGTAAGATTGTTTGCTACTTTCATTTTCCCGTCTGTGGACTTTCTTTGATTAATAATTCTTTTTCAAAAAGTTGATAATCAATAAATCAAGTCTCCATGAAACTCATTCATTATCTCTAGAATAGTTTTTTCTAGCAAAGAAAGAATCTTAGGATTAAACATTTGAAAGCCGACATTCCTCTAATCGACATGCTTTCTTTCATGTCCCAGTAGTGTTGTAACGATATATTGCAAAGATCAATGTTAATATCATGAAAACAAAACATCAATCCAACTTGAATAATATTAAAAATAGATACCAAGCAAATCAGACAGAATATTGATGTGAGTTTTCTATTTGTAGTGGTGTGGACAAGATCCAAGATGCAACAGGCTTCAGCTTAACGATTTGTTGGTGGGACCACTGCAACACACAACAAAATTACCATTATTACTGGCACCTATCAGAAAATACACAGCAGAGGAATCTGAGAGAAATTTACTGACAGAGGCCATAGGCAAGCTGGAGGAATCATTACGTAAGTGGAATGGAGTAACTCTATATCACTACAGAGCACCATAAATGAAAATTTTATTAGAGTAAAATTTGAGCAATACATTATTAAATAAGAAATATAATGAAAAGGGAAGGTGAAGGCATGACTAAAAATGCAGAAAATTTGTTCAAACATACCTTTTTAGCGACTTGTAGAAAAAAATGAAGCAATTTTGTTTCATCGACAGGTCAAAGAAAGTATCACTACGAATTTGTTTATTCATCAGTAGTAACATAATTACTTAGTACTATATATAAGTATCAGATATTTGTATTTTCTGTCCCAAAATGTATGTACAGTTGATACTTACATCTTTTTATAGATAAACTAGATAAAAAAGTGATGTTAGAGAGAAATAATCAAAGAATACAAGAAATCCAAGAGCATATGGTGTGGCCATCAATCACTGACATAGACCAAAAAGCTTACATTCCAGAGGTAATAACTAGATACAAAAACATGTATCCTTAGTAGGTCATATGGAGGTAGCACATATATTCAAGGGGCCGTCATGGTCTTGATCGTATGATAGTTTGATTTACAATGACGTGAAGTACTAGATATAACATTATGTGATAAAGTGTGTCAGTGACTTGCGACAGGTCGGTGGTTTCTCCGGTTCCTCCAGTTTCCTCCACCAATAAAACGGACCACCACGACATGACTGAAATATTGTTATAAGTGGCGTTAAACACCATAACCCCAACCCTTTACTCATAAATGCAAGCATGAAAATACAAAACAATATGACTGCGCATACAACATAATTAAATTTCTGCGTTCACAATCCTTGCTGAGATTTGAGAGTTGATATTTTTAGACATGTGTAATAATTTGTAAAACATTTTCACATTTCCTAACCAGCGTGAGAACAATATGATAATTAATGTATTGCTAACATAAGGGAAATTAACCTACGAGTATGGAACTCGATTATATCCTCAGAGATTTTACAATTCTGATTCAAGAAATCCTGTTAATAACTGCTAAGAATACACACTTCATATAGATTAACTATCAAAATTAATATATTAGAATATAAAAGACTGCTTATTTTGAATCGCAAAGACAAGAAATCATGAAATCGAGATTCAGGAGAAAGAATGACATTAATATAGGAAACTGTATTGTGCTCCTGTCAAAATATCATTCATCACAAGAGAGGAAAATTTCATTATAAAAAAAAAATCAATTTATTTGTGTCAGTATTTTGAAGAAATGTCCAATAAAAACAAATTCAGATCTAAGCAGTTTTGCCATTATACAGAAACATGCGATTATTTCATCTTCAAAATAGGAATTCATATCCATAATTGGTTCTATCACATTTAACTTCCGTGTTAGATTTATCATCCGTTTTATAACGTATTTGTACAAACATTAGTACTTATCATTCTAAGTTCTAATAATACGTCAACTAACTTTAATGGACATATAGTATCAAATAAATATGTGCTAAGTAGATCACCTTTAGTCTTATTAAATGGATTACGATTCGGGTTATTGTGATAAGCTTCACTTTCAACAATATTTCAACTATATTGGTGGAGGAAACAGGAGTACCCGGAGAAAACCACAGACCTGCCGCAAGTAATTGACAAACTTTATCACGTAAGGTTGTATGGAGTACACCTCGACATGAGTGGAATTCGAACTAATAACGTTGGGGGGAATAGGCACTGATTGCATAGGTAGTTGTAAATCCAACTGCCATACAATCACGACCACGACAGCCCCTGGTCCTATTAAGATATTACAACAAATAAAAAATACTTAAATTAAAACAATTTAAAAGTACGAATTAAAATTTATTTACTTAGTTCATTATACATGCATGGTTATTCTATGTTTACAACTTGTACATACGTTACATTATTCCATCAGATACGACACATAGTGATCTGTCGTCGGTGATCATATCTGTCGTCGGTGTTCCAGTTTTGTTTCATGAGAACGATATATATTGTTTTTGGAAGCTAACGTGATCTGTATCTGCCATTAACGGAATTTCATGAAAATAAACAATTCTAATTTACTTTCGCTCATTGAACAAATCTTATCTTTTATGTGATGGTGCTTTTGTCTTCTTAACATAAATGTGATTTGTCATTTGAAGGACATCAAAGTATTTTTTATCTAACAATAACCCTTGAAGAAGAATAGCCAATCACCACAAAATCATTGTTTCCCTACAAGATGTAAAGGCCTATTTTTGAAGATTACTACTGATAGCATTAACGTAAAAGATTCCATTAATCATGCATGCAGATCGCATTTCTGTGTTTATTGTCCACAGTATGTGCTAAATAGTGATATTAAATGTAATAATCTCTTCGGTCGAAAGACAGAATTCAATTAGTATTGTATTACCACACGTTTGTCCATTCTAACACTGACAGATAAGCAATTGAATGTGACATTATCTTATACTTTATCATTCTGAAGACAATATGTTATATCCTGGAAGTTCAGATCAGTCATCGTTGCGTTGAATTAAACATTTTTGTGGGTGATTGACCCTACAATGTACATGTCCTGTAGTTCATTCTTTCATCACAGCTAAATTTGATATCTGGATTCGAAGAATGACCTAGTTGGCGTGAAGTGATTCTAGTCTTCATTGATGACTTTGTCCAATAACATTTTAGGGGTATTTGTAATTTGTCATGTTATTGTCAAACATAGATAAAATGAGTTCATGAGCAAAGGAAATGATCATGTTTTCCAGAACTTATTAATGGGTATTCGAAGAGGATGCAGTCTAGTCTTCCTTTCCGATGTCTGATAACCATTCGACTATAGATAAAAATGTAGATATTCTTCGTCTCATTTAACAGTAACATGACGCTGTCACATGTGGAGGAGGAACTGCTAACCCTTCCGAAGCATCTGTGTTCACCCCGATTTTTAGTGGGGTTCGTGTTGGGCGATCTTTAGTTTTCTGTGTAATGTTTTGTATATCGTTGTTTTTTAAATACTGTTATAGTGACAGTCGGAACCTTTGAGTCGTAATGAAAGCGGGAGGTCTGGAGCTTTAAAATCTGATTCAACCCACCATTTCTTTAGAAATGCCTGTACCAAGTCAGAGTCATTACGGTTTTCACAGTTTTCCGGTTGTTGACTGATTTTGTCTGTTTATATACTTATGAGTTTTGACCTTCCCTTTGGAAGATTGTTCGGATTCGGTAATTTTGTTATTACCCTTATTTGTTCTTTAGTCCTTCTTCTTTTGGCCATTGTGTTGTCTGTCCTTTTTCTTTTGGCCATTGTGTTGTCTGTCCTCCTTCTTTTGGCCATTGTGTTGTCTGTCCTCCTTCTTTTGGCCATTGTATTGTCTGTCATTTTTCTTTTGGCCATTGTGTTGTCTGTCCTTCGATTAACGGCTTCTGATTACCTGTGGGTGTCTTCAAACTTTTCATGCACACGACTCGCTTCTAGAATAACATTCACCGTGTACATTCAAGAGATTGGAAAACCAAATAAGTTTATTGTATGAAATGAAATATGTCAAGTATAAAAAATAATTAGGCTATTTGTTTCTTTATTCGTCAGTTTTTGAAGCAGTGTTTAACTGTTCAGCCATCAGCCAATCTGTTATCAGCACCAGACCGTCAACTTCTTCATGAAGGACCACTTCTATTAATCCGTAAGTGTTTAATCAGTTACTTTACTCACATTGTTTCTCATATTAATGATATAATGTTAATTTGTACTTTAGACATTGTAGACAATAACAACATATCAAATGTATTGCGCACCATGCGTTTCATCAGGTACTCTCAAAATCAAGATTGGAAAGCCAAATAATTTAAAAGTGCTTGGGAGCAATAAAATCAAAAGGCCTAAACAGTATAGCCAAAATCAGTCACATCTGAGGGAGGAGAACCTTAGTTACAATATACTAAAAACTCATAGTATACAACACACCTATTCAATGCGATTGTCCATCTATTATTTAATAACTAATGATAATTTTTCAAACAAAGCCACTCATGCAATTAGGGTTATTTAATTATTAAGTGCTGACATTGAGAACAGAGAGATGATATAACTATCATAGATAGTGTAAAAGAATCAGACCGTCTGTCTGTATCCTTATTCTTATACAGTATATTTTTTAGGTATGTTTGGAAAATAAAATTTGACTAATGACAATGATGGGAATTTTGTAGATTTAAGAAATAATTCATGGAAACCATTGTTTTTGTCTTCTGTTAACATTGGTGCCATTTTGTTTCGGAAAAGGTTTATCCAGAAAGAAAATAATGTTACCCTGTTAACACGTGATACAAACTATGGCTTCAATATGAATTATTTCGATGATAGTAATAAACATCTACCATATTTTTTTAATTGTAAGTCAGTAATGGAAATGCATGTCATAACAAAATCCACCAACCGTCATGATCACAGATGTTTTTCTTATATAAATAACTAGACGGTGTTGTAGTTAAGGTAATGATATATTCCAATTTGATGGCATTTTGATTTTAGCAACTTAAACAAGTAAAATACTTACAGTTGTGAAATATATCAATACACAGCTGATGTCAAAGCTACCAGCGTTGCTTGTAAACTACATTTATTCACCAATAGACGACAAATAACAAAACTCAAAGTCGATAGATGGTTGTCTTGGGTATTTGTTTCTGGAAAAAAAATTAATATGTAAAGAAACAAAGCAGCCATTTTTATGCTTATAGGAACCACAGTCCCGTAAAAATACATGCCACTACTTAGGAATGTTAATAATTTGATCGCCAATACGCATGTACGAATTTAAATATATCGGGAGTTTTATCACTGCATTGTTTATATAGACAATGAAGGACATCGTGTTAGAATATATGACAAGCTGACCTAAGATGAAGCGGGAGGATTGGCGCCGTAATATCTTGATTCAATCCACCATTTCTTTGGATATGCCTGTACCAAGTCAGGGCCATTGCGGTTTTCCCAGTTTTCCGGTTGTTGACTGATTTTGTCTGTTTGTTGACTTATGAGTTTTGCCTTTCCCTTTGTAAGATTGCTCGGTGTTCGGTAATTTTGTTATTATCATTATTTATGATGTACATTTAAATATTAACTTAACTGTGCTATGCATTTTTTCAAGAGTTAATGTTATATAGATTAAGATGTCCGTTTTCATTCTTCAGTGAATGCTTATAGGTTTGATTATTCTTCAATTACTTAAATAAATTGAATTGCTGTATATTTCGTATTGTAAAAAGAAAACCTATAATGTCCGTCATTTATATTCCAGAATCAACGAAAACAGTAGACGTCCAATTATTTTTGTTTGATGATAACTTAATTATTGCTAAAACCAAGAAAATGACACGAAAGGTAATAATTTCTACATGCCAGTTCGTATAATTGTCATTGACATGCTGTAAATAGGTCAAATAATCGAACAATGTAGATAAATCAAGATGCAATACAAATTTCTTAATATCTACTGAGTTTCTGTGCTTTTCTTTGTGTTAGCAAGGGTTGAGGGGTTATGGTGTTTACCGTCACTTTTAACAATTAGTGTTAACTGGAGTTGTCACAAAAATGATTTATGCTGAATAGTGTGATGTCGAGAATCAAGACAAATTGTGACATCTTGCCTTTACTGTCAAAACACTTGTAAGTACGAGTATGTTTATCCTATTCGCACAAAAACCACAAATCAGAGCACTGTATACAGTATATTCTTATTCGAATATTTTGTAGCTTGAGTGCGAAAATCGTATTGGAATGTTTAAACATTGACCGTTAGTCTAGATAATTGTAATGTAATTTGAAGCGCAAAAAATATACATATGAAAATAATATTTTAAAATATTTAAAAGTATTTTTAAATTTCACAAGTTAGTTGTTTAGTTGTAAACCTATCTCTGCGAATTATTTAGATAAATCTCCAATATTTATTCTCGAAAAATATTACGCAAAGAAATTATCGGATGAAGATTATTAATTTTGTTATGCATCCATAAATTTAAAACAATGGGAAGCGTCCATTTATAACATGTGACCATCCATTATTTTGTTCCCTATTGTACGAACGGAAGTCGTATTCTTCCGTATTGGACGTCCAGAAAAATCTACATTTTCCATACTGTACAGTGGGAATAAAAGACATAACTCGTGCTTTCGTTTGTTTTAGATCAAGATTTGGATCCTGCTATGTCTATTTTTACATAAGAAAGTGAAAGAGAGAGATGTGATTAATATGTGCATGTCCCTCTATTTTACTGTAATAAAATCGTAGATAAGGTTTAATTATCATATTTATTCTTAATATTTTGTAGAAAATGTCTAATGCTGACGATTATCAGACAGATCACACATTGTATGAGGTATACCAACAACCAATAGCATTAGATAGATTTAGTATGCACGACGTTGGATCTAATGAAGCAGCAGGTATGAAACAGAACTATCTTCTATGAAAGACATTTATACATCCGTATGCCACGTTTTCCATATAATAAAAAGTTAATCTAGCCGTTAAATCAAAACGTTTGAGGGGGCCGTCGTGGTCATGATCGTATGGTAGTTGGATTTACAACTACCTATGCAATCAACCCCTATCACCAAAAATGTTGTGAGTTCGAATCGCACTCAGGCGAAACAACATTATGTGATAAAGTTTGTCAGTGACGTTCGACAGGTCGATGGTTTTCTCCGGGTCCTCCGGTTTCCTCCTCCTATAAAACTGACCGCCACGATATAACTGAAATATTGTTGAAAGTGGCGTTAAACGCCATAAACCATCAACCACCACACAACGTTTGATTGCTTTCACTGATGTTCTTTCTCTCACGTTATAATACATGTGTGAGTGACAATTTCGATGTGAAATACCAACGTGAGGTTCACACTGACAAAAGTCAGCAATTGGTAGTGTGTGAGAATTATGAAATTAGTTAAGACTGGCAGTGGTCAAGAGGAGGAGGTGTGGATCGTAACTCTTGGACAGCCAATATTAATTATATTCCCATGACCCTACATTCTACTTGTAACATGCAACGTCAATTTATAGACATTCACTTTCTTTGCATACACACGTAACCATTTCCAATTTATGTATTTTTCAGTCAATGGACTCAAAAGTATTTTTGTGTTGGTACATATCAGTCGTTTTCAACAGATAATTGGTGTTTACACTCTACAAGCCAGCTGTGATAATACAAAGGTAATATTTGTATTTATTAATTCTCATGTAAATTTCCTAAATTTGTATGTAAGGAAAGTTTGAAGGTAGCAAAGAGGTATAATCAGAAGCGGTAAAGAGGCTCAGAGGAAAACCACTCACTGAGGTTTCAAGTTAACTTCTATATTTGATAAGAAAAAATCGAAACATAAGTTAAACTTCCAATTTCAGCTTACTAGATTAAAACTAACTTATTATTGTCATTTAAAGAAATTTCTATTTTAAGGAAATCTAGTTATCTAGGGTAAGGGGGGAATTATATCACACACAATTATAAAAGTGGACAACTGTATATATTGGTTGAACAAAAATATACACTGCAAAATTAGTTATTAACAAAAACTGAAATTGTCAATTCAAAGATCAAATATATTTTGATGAATGCCATCCTCTTGGAGAACAATGCTGTCGGATATAGTGTTGCAAAAATACACATCATTGTCTTGCAGTTGTACTTTAAATTTTAGCTCTATCGGGTTAAAATTAAAGATGAAATTGTCAATTAGTGAATGAGTGCTTAACAGGATTGACAAATTTAACATACACCTCCACAATTTATCAACCCCATCGGTGATGTAATGGTTAGCGTGCTGCCCTCAAGTGCGGTAGATCATGAGTTCGAGCCCTGGTCATGTCAAACCAAACACTATGCAATTGGTATTTGTTGCTTCTCTGCTAAGCACGCAGCACTAAGGTCAGTACCAGCTTGTCATATAGGCTTGATAGGCTGAAGCATAGGGCTTCAACATCTAGGGGGCCTCTGGCCAAGGTGTATAATAAGTCTGATTTCTGTGTTAATTTTGTCCTTCCATAAAAGCAGTGAGATAGATAACTTGAGTGAAAAGACAAGGTGTTGTCAGACATCAAATTTGTTTGGCGCGGAATGGAATCAGAATATTGTGTCCGATTGGAGCGATATGTCTACACACAGACTGTTGTTTCAGTATAACACTATACAAATCCAACTCACCGCGTTGGTCAAGTACAAAGCGAACATCTTCATCATCTTATCAAAATGGTTTTTTTTCTGTAGCCATGATATAACTGCATTGTTTTTAACAATAATCACTCACTCACTGAACAAATTGTATTTTATCACAACAAGTCCAAATTTCGAACATTGTAAATATGAATATTAACGTTCAATGTCGCATTATGTATTGTTGTCTGTGGTGAAGTCATTATACCAAAAACATGGACATATTAAAAAATGAATCATTAATAAATATTGTATTCTATTGTTATTTTATATCTTTTAATATTTCAGGAACAATGGATTACAAAAATTATGGACGCAAAGGATAAGTTCAACTGTAAACACTGCATGATATTTCATAAATATTCAGGAAAAGAAAAAAGTCCAAAGATACCTAGTATGGAATCACAGCTAAGTGATGATAACGAGTTGTCTCCCCGAACACAACGACGTGAAAGAATGTTAAGTACACATCACAAGAAATCACTTTCTATGGACACGGTGTATATTTAAACAATGAGAACTATGTTGTTGTTGTTATGGCAATCAAACTTGTTTAATGTTTTGTTTGAATTGTTTTCATATTAAATCAAGATTAGCAAGTCTAAATTAACAACTTGAGTTTTCTTTTGAAAATAGCACGAAAACAATACACTAGTCTTTTATAAGAGATAAGATTCAACATAATGTGTTAAAACAGAAAAAAGCGGTATATCCATGGAAATGTTAAGATTTAAGGGTTAGGGTTATGGTATTTTACGCCACTTTCAACAATATTTCCGTTATATTATGACGGTAAGTTTTATTGGTGGAGGGAACAGGAGTACCCGGAAAATACCACCGACCTCTCGCTAGTCACTGACAAACTTTATCCCATAACGTTGTATTGAGTATACCTCTGCTAAGATTTATTTAATTAAGTAGAAATAACTACATCTACGTAAAAGTTGTAATATTAAGAATTGAATTATTAATGTCCCTTTATTATCGATGTCCTACTTATAGTACAAAATTAAATTATTAATCTGTGTGATAGCTATTAAAAATATTAAATTTGCCGCTTCGTTTCACAGTTGACAGTAATAAATAGTATATTCTTCTTTTCCCATAAGGCGTTGTAAATAATTACACCATGATTTTATCAAGGACAATATGAATTTATTAAAGTTAAAATACTATTAATATTAGATTGAGTAATTGTACGTATTCTCTCTTTGGATGCGGAAGGATAAACCAAATAATGATTAAATTCATTAACAATGGAACAGCTTTTAAATTACGTTTAAAATAATATTAATTGCTAAGGAATACTAGAATTGTCCAGTCTTTCAAATCTTAGAAAACGGGTTTAAGAAGAGTCAGAAGATACCAAAGGGGTAATCAGATCCGTAAATCGAAGAAGTGTAGACAAAACAGCAATACTAGAATACTCTAGACCTATCAGAGCTTTTCATGAAAAATCCAACTGTGCACACATATGAACCATATGTTATAATGAGAGATACTTCGGGTGGTGAGAAAACAATTCAGTTGAATATAGGGAGAGATAGGCATGCACCAAGAGTGGCATGTTCTGCATTGCATAATTCTGCTATTGAGACGAGAGATCTGTAAATGATATTGATAAGATGATAATGATGATATGATCACCGATGTCATAAACATTGTTTTACAAGGATGAGATGAAGAATATAATTGAATAATCAGAGACCAAATTGCTAGGTCTCGATATCTATCCCTTAACAGGGGTGTCATTGATTAGTTCTTGTTTTTCCTGCAACATTAAATATGGCAGTCACGCTATAGCTGAACATTTGTTGAAAGTGACAATATAACTAATAACTCAACCCTATGATTGCGAATTTTTTTGTAGTGATATCAATACCATTGTGTAGAAATTTTCTGTTACATACTGTGTATAATCATTTCTAAACGGAGTGCGTGTAGTTGATGTAATATGTGCAATTCTTGTCCTACTAATCGTTCATAATTGGATCCTGTAGATTTTGTAATATTTTACCTGTGGCAATCAATATATAGGTCACTACTTTGCCACTTTTTTAAGAAAATGTTAATTGATTGTATGCAAACTTCTTCGCAACACCACTTGTTATAGTTGAAATACCGTTAGCTTAACGTAAAACACCAGTTCATAGATCAGTAGCGTAAATGACTGTATTACTAAACATTGAACTTACCCGGAGTATAGTGGGAATGACATTTTGCACATTCCGGATTTGATTATAAAATTATAGATTTTTATCGGATTTATCCCCCTTACCGCGGTTATTACGACACCCATTCCATGCTAGAGCAACTGAAAGGACATATACTATAGCTATAATTTTGTTTAATTTGCAGATATTTGAACCCTGTAGAAATCGGAGGATGCATGTATTAATTTTAATAGCAACAGATAATTTCAGAAGTTGCTACAAGATATAAGGTGTATAAACGTATAATTGTAGAATAAAGTAGGAAATGTGCAAATGGTCTATTGCATCATGGGACAATTCAGCATAATGCACTAGCAGTATTTATCAGGAATATAGCAGATTACAACACCACTGCACAGACATGTACCGGAAATGTTTTTAATTGTTTTAAGTTGGGACTTAATTTCATAAGCGAATAGCATCTTCCGTTTTGCATGTATATGCATTATGTTCAATCAAAACTTTTTAATTATTGGGGTGAAACTTTTAGGGCGAACGGACTCAGGGCGAATGTGTAATTAGGGCACACGGACACGAAACCTTGCATGTGTCATGTTGTAGTTAATAGAACCTGATTAGAATCAGATCTCTTACTTGCTTCCCTTTACTGGTGTATCGCGGCATGAGATATCAAAGGAAACTCCATTACATGTCATATTCAAATAACCTTATGTCACGAATAATAATATAATCCATGCGGTCATGCCCTTTTTCGACCAATCGGAGTGCTTGTTACATGCAAAACAGTTTAGTGACGCTTTCAAAATCTCACAATCTCCATTTTGATTGGATGTTACATAGGGTCACCCGAATGTGACCGGTAAAGGGGGTTTCCACGGGTCTTACACACCGCGACATATCAGTAAAGGGGAGCAAGTGAAAGATCTATCAGATTTTAATCTAATTGTAGCTAATACTTTAACATAAAAAAAGAAATATACAAATTCCATATAAGTTTAATTAAAACAAATAACAGATTGTCATGTTCACAGTTATTATAAAACAGACAACATTATCTTAGCAATAATTTAGGGTGCCTTTGCACCAATATACCATTTGTATCCAATATGTACATATATTTACAAATGTTATATATATATATATATTTATTTATATAAATATAATTACAAATTCACAAGGAAAATCTTGAAATGTAATATTGCTGACTAAGCGAAATGAACATATTAGATGAACATATAACATTAGAAATAAATACACAAAACGTAAACTATCAAACAAATCGAATGTTGACTGCAACACAACATTGAATACTTAGATCAACAAGCAAAAACAAGCCGAACGTTGACTGCAGCAAAACATGAAATACTTCGACCAACAAGCAAAAACAAGTCCAAGGTTAACTGCAGCAAAGCATCAAATATTAAGATCAAGAAGCAAAATAAATCATATATGAATCTGTAGTTGTAAATCACATTGTATCGTCGACTTCATTGTGCTTTGGTTTTGTTATTAACGTGCGGATGGTTGACCATCACTGTGGATATGTCTATGCTTAAAGTTGCAGCTTCAATGTTTTGTTTTTGTTTTTAACATGCGGATTACCGACCATTACTGTGGATGTGTTTGTGCTTAAAGTTGCTTCAATGCTTTGTTCTTAACATGCGGATTATCGACCATTATTGTGGATTTGTTTATGCTTAAAGTTGCTTCAATGTTTTGTTTTTGTTTTCAACGTGCGGATTGTCGACCATCACTGTGGATTGTTTATGCTTAAAGTTGCTTCAAAGGTGGAAAAACAAATGATGCTGTTTTATGAGTAACATATTACATATTTTATCACTTGCATATCTACAATATACATTGTGTCAAGCACTATGCAGGTCATTTATTACAAATGTTAATAATGTATTTATATCGACACTTGAACTAAACATAAGCTTTAAAAATACAAAGATACATATCTGTTATTCCTGTTTCGGAAATTAGGGACCCGGGACTATGTCCCTCTTTCTATTCTATGCACAACAACGTAGATATATCTTACAACAAAAGACTACTGAGCGGTAATTTGTCTCTTTTTACAACACAATCTTTGAAGCATTAGTCAAAAATCGGATATATATCAGCGACCACAAGCAAGTCTGTTTTACAACAACAAAGATCTATAGAGCAGGATGCAGAACGTGTAAATGTGCCAAAGGTCAATATTTGTAACGTTAAGTTCATTATATATATGATTAATTTGATAATAAACATTGCTGTACACCAGAAACAAAGCTAAAAAGATATAACCGAATTCAATTATTAAATAAAATGAAAACAAAAAATACCACACTGTCGGAACAATTCCTAAATCAAATCTCAAAAAAGTAGAAGGAGACAAAATCGATACCCCTAACACACAAATACATGACTGCTCATTTTCCTTGCTTGGTACAGTCACTTCAATAAAAAGTGGCGGGGTTAAACTAGTTTTATGGAGCCAAACCTCCCCTTTTTTGAAATGATGCGGTCATGCTTTACATGTTTGCCTTAAAATTAGTAAATACTTTTCAATCATGATTACCAACATGCTGTCTCTGTCTCTTACAAAATGGTAATCAGAAGCTGTAAATTGAAGGACAGACAATGCAATGGTCAAAAAGAAAAAGAAAAGAAAAGGACAAGCAATGATGTGCAAAAAAATACAAGTATTTAGTTAAATTAATACGATTTTGTTATTTAAAATTAGTTTGTCAAGTTATTTGTTTCTTTACAATTTGTATAATACCCTTATGATACTTTAGCAGACACGTTTATCACAGTTTATATACAAACAAATGACTTGAGAAAAATGAAAGTAAAACACATATTGTATTTACACAAGAAAATTATTATTGGAACTTTCGATGCAAGCAGAGGTTCAGAATTTTTTTTATCAAATATAAAGCCTATATATAGTACTAATTTTTATATAAGCTAATATACGATGCAGTACTTTATGCAACTTGTATTATATAAAATAAAACTATAATTATATAATAAGGTGTAATGCGGATGTTTACAACACACATACACGCAGCTAGATATAAACAGAATCGACGGAGTATGATTTGCTATGATGATTTTGAAGGACTATGTTTCTATGATGCCTGCCTGGTGATGTTGACGGATGAGATATAGAGCGTTCTACAGTATGAACAACTCCACTGTCAGTTTCTTTTAAAGAGTGTCCACTACTACTGAAGTCATCTGTTGAGAACTGACCCCTTGCTTCAGCAAGCTTTTCTAACCATGCTGTCTGAAAACAAATGAAGAAAACACGATAACGAGTTATTTATTCTGGCAGCAATTAGCATACATGTATGCTAGTATGCTAATATGGTTGTTGTTTTATTAACATATTAATCATCGGTTGTACTAAATGATTATCCGGAACAAAATAAGAAAGAATTTAAGCTTTGACTTGTTTTCGTTCGTTAACTTCAAGGCGAGATCTTCCAATGGAAACACTGATTTGAAATTTACGAAATGATACTGATAGCATTTTCAAAGTACATGTACCAAATATTATATATATTGGTAAAAAAAAATAATAGAGGATCCAGCAAAGTCAAAAATGTAATAAGCATGGCATATCTTAAATCAAAGATCCTACTTTGAGAACGGAAAACATGTATATATTGTGTGTTGCTGTCTGGTTTATATTATACCTTCGAAGCATCGCTAGGTGAACTCATTGTAAAAACTCCAATAATCTGTTGAAAACGGCTAATCTGTACTATTACGAAGGCACACTTTAAGCCATTTGCTGTAAAACAAAATTAATGAATGTGATTTATTCAATTTGGATATTACCAGTAAATATACTTAGATATAAGTCAGAAGTGGTTATGTTGTATAATATAATTATACTTCAAAGCACTAAAAAAAAATGTAAACAGGATTACCAGTCTATGTTCTTACTTTACGTAAACATTTTGATTGTAATTTAATCATTACATTGTAAAACGCCAAAGTTCCCATTATGTCTATAATACAGACGGCAACAAGCTAATGTTGTCCAAGCATTTTTTATATGGTTTTGTTTTGTTTGTTTGTTTGTTTGTTTGTTTGTGTATGTTCTATGATTAATTCCATGAAAAGTTGGTAGATTACAGACTTTGCTCACCCTGTTTAGGCCTTTGGTTTAATTGCTCCCAAAACGCTTAATTATATAAATTATCTGGCTTTCCAATATTTCGATATTGAGAGCATCTGATGAAGGTTATTCCAGAAACGCGTCGTGCGCAGTAAATTTCATATCTACATTTTATTAGTGCGCACGGCACGCTTCTGGAATAACTTTCATCACTAATGAACAAGTAGTACTAATTAGTAGTAAATTATCATTATATATATCATACCTGCAGCCTCTGTTTGAGACACATCATGGACACTCAAACGATCGAGAGCTATTGGTTGTCGATGTACGGTATACTGTACTTTATCAGACTGACTTGTTGATTGTTGTTTAATATGATTTGGTTCATTAATAGATTGTTTCTGAAAAAATACATGACGAGAATTATTTTTAATTTGATATAAAACCAGTCAACTGCAAGTAATTCATCTGAGGACAATTGGATAAGCTAATAATCTAGAATATAAGCAGATTGGTGTTCATTGGATTATCTATTTTGATCATTCATCGGCATCCTTCAATGATTTTCGGTAAATTACATACAACGAACCATATACATTTGCACAGAAAATTTTCTTTAAAAGATGTCTGTCTTTCAAAGAGCATTAAAGGGGAACAACTCTATTTTTTTACAATGTATTGGGTCACACTACAGTTTGATCTATGCATCTTAATAAATGACTGTATGACTGCTATAGCACAAAAATGTCAAATGTTTATACGTACCTTTCTGGCCCCTTTCTTGTGCCTTGTTATTAATAATATATCATCAAATAGAAATAGGTACACGTCTGTAGATTTTGTGGTTTCTAAAAGAAAAATGAATAAATATTTTAATAGGATCAAAATGTGAATATATGTGAATAAATTGAAATACTTAGCTATCTAAGTTTGAGTTTAAACTCCTCTGTCACTAATATTTTAATACGACGAAAATGTAAATATATTTGAATAAATTGAAATAATTAGCTACCTAAGTTTGAGCTTAAACTCCTCTTGTCACTAAGAAAAGCTTGAAGATACCTAAGATATCTGTAGCCGTAAATTTGAGAACAGGAAGTATAAAAAAAATGACCAAGAGTAAAAGGACTAAAAGACAAACGATAGTCCGCAAAATGCTGCTCAGAAAATTAAAGATTGGGCAACTAATAAATGGGAAATCAAAAAAATTACCATACCGTCAAAATCTTTCCAAAATCTGAAAGAACAATCGCAGAAACATGCGACATTGATACCGGTAACACCCTTATACAGGACCACTCACTTTCTTGGCTTGATACAGATACTTCCTTTTACAGATCGTTGTTGCTAAGGTTGCAAAGCATTAACATATGTCTTATATTCCAACTTCTTGATAATAACACACACTGGTTCTAGGTGTCAAATCGGTTATGATTACACAATATAGCAGAAATTTCAACGACCGAAAATGTTATCTTACTTAAGAAACGTTAATAATTGCATGTTCTCAGGTTCAATAATTAACATCTAGGATAGGTAAATGTTTCAAGATGCCAAAGGGGTATTCAGAAGCCTTAAATCGAAGAAGGACAGACAATACAATGGCTGAAAGAAAAGGGACAAAAAAGGACAAACAAGATCTACAAAACACTACACAAAAAGCCACAAATCGAGTAACACGAACGTTAACCCATCTAAAAATGCGGGTGAAATCGGGTCCTTCAGAAGGGTAAATAGAAATGGATATGCAATTACAGACAAATTGTGACATAACATTATTTTAGTATTATTACCTTCTTTTTTAAGAGAACCATAACAATTCAGATTCTGATCTGGTGAGGGTTCATTATTGAAATCCCAGAGAAAGAGTATTATAGAGGCCATACATTTGTGCGTTAATTGAGTACAATACCGAATTACATATACATTTTTATTTATGTCGATACCATGAGAAAATAACTTGCAATGTCAATCCATGAGTAATGGATAAACAAACCGTTTTGTATCTGTCATGCGGAATGTAATATGATATGCTAAATCAGCACGAACCCCACGTAAAACCAGGAAGTGAACTCAAGTGCTCTGTATGGATAAGTTTACACTTCCTGTTTCACTAGGGGTACCGGACGTTCTACTACTAAACGACACCAACGTGTGATATGGAAATCGAAATTGGACACCAGGGCCCGGTTGTTCAAAATACTGGATAAAGCTATACAAAAGCAAAGACAAGGGTTGGCTAGATATCCACTGGATAAAATTTTATCCAGAGGACAACTCCCATAATTCTTTGCATTTCCTGTGTAAAAGCAATCCAGACCACAAATTAAAAAACAAGGATCTGCTTTAAAGTTCAGCGACATTTCAAGTTATTTTTCAGGCAGTTCAATTTATTTGTTGCGATCTTCAAATGATTTATGATCAATCATTTTGCTATCTTTGTGTTGGAGCTGGAAATGTATGTCTCCATATAATTTTTTTCAAGTCATATGTAGATAAAAATATGAAGATATATTTATTTTACGAAAAACACAATTTTACAAAACGTTAGAAATATTTTATAATGATCCAGTTCAATTAGTGTACTTAATGATGTAGTGAAATGGAATCTTACAACAATAAAATCCATATTGTGCTCTGGAAAACATGAAATCTATTGAAGTGGGCTGGCCTGCAATAATTGACATTTTTGGGGCTATGCGCTACTCCCTATATATATGTAAATATAACGGTTTACAAAATATGTTGGTTGGATCTTGGGACATTTAACGTACATGTCTTAGGATCAGATATTTTCATAGAAATCTACAGACGTACACTGAATGACATTTTTCATACTATTGTCAAAAACAAATAAAATATAAATAATATTTAAATCCAATTTTTGAGAGACAAAAAAAAAGAATTGTCAATTAAAATCGATCCCAAATCTAAATCCAAAACAACAAACAGATCTAGTAAACAATTTTCCAGCACAAATTTTATAATTAGCCATTCTTCTAACTTTGAGATTAAAAAAAAAGGGGGGATCCTCGTCACGGTTCATCAAAAGAATTTCTTACGGTTAAATAAATTCTTCTGATCACATTTCACAAAAATATGTAACCCAATGTAATTGATAATGTATATTTTTTTTTTACCATTTCTACATACTCACTAGTCGGGTCTATTTTGTCAACAATTGAACGGTGTATGTGTCCAGTAATTCATGTAATATTGACATCGGGTTGAGAGAAAAAAAAATCAACAAGGAACATACACAGAAGTTCATATTGAAAAAAAAAGGTTCATAAAAACGTAGACGAGAGGCGTATATCATAAAGAATGTAAAATAAATTTGACTGAAAACGATTCACGGACAACGTCCCCATCAAGATTCACAGCAAAAAATATTGGGGAAGAAAAATCCACGAATACGGAAAACCAAAAACACCCACCAGTCCCTTCAATTACACCTCTCTTTAATTTGCTTGCACTGCGCAACAAACATTTGTATTTAAAATCTGTCTATTTATCTTAGTTCTTGTTATGTGTCATCTATTTCCAAAAGGAGGAAATGATACTTTTGAAATTGAATAGAGGAAAATTTCATGACGACAAACAAAAAATCTACTGTAATTTCAATTGGCGATCATATTTATCCACTGAATAAAACTTTATCCGTACCAAATTAGACTGGACAAAGTTGTCCTGGATAAGTCATATTTGTCCAGTGGATAACTTTTGAACAACCACATTTACCCAGTGGACAGAAGTTGTCCAGAATAAATCATATTTGTCCAGTGGATAACTTTATCCATTGTTTTGAACAACCGGGCCCAGCATATCAAATAAGGAAAGTGCCAATGAAAAAAAAATAACTTCTAATTTGTGCGAACTGCATATAAAATACATCTGCATAAAATATACGACGATTAATCCGTTTTTTCTCTGATACCGGCTACATTGCGTTGGAATGATTCTCTATGTTTGCGATTACATTTTTTTCTTGAACGAATAAATGACATCAGTAAATACAATTTACTGAATATTCGTTTTCCTAATGTTCTATATAATCGCGCTTCTTTTAATCTACAACTGATATTATAATACTTACCAACAAGCGTTAATGGACCTTCATGTAAGAGCTGTCTGGTAGGGCAACCCAGCAATTTCTCACATGGCTGACGTAGTAATGTCGATTTTAGATACTGCAAGAAAATGTTTTCATTATTATATATGAGTCCACTTCTTTGATACGTTAGAGTGATCGCCTCGAATGTGGTGTTCGTCGGATAAATCGTAAGAATATAAAAATTGATATTTCTTGTTTCTTCACTAAGCATACAACATTAAGGGGTGAGAAAAAAGTTGTTTGAATCTGAGTCAATATAATATGTCCGAGTGGGTCGACATGTTTGTCTGTCTGTGGACTGTTGTTTCAATAAGCCATTACTATAACAATCCAGCATAAAATAAATGTAAGAAAACAATAGTATGACTGTGTCGTTTACACAAGGTCATGCAGATCAGTTGTTATTAGCAATTACAGTATTCGTAACTAATTATGATGATTGAATTCAGTACATATGCTTCAACAAACAACACAGCTTTAACAGAAACCAATAATAGAAAGTAATGTTACTGTAAATCAACTGCTTACAGCGACAAACCTGTAATTATACCTAGATATCCAAAACTAATTATTTTCTCTATAATATATTACTCATTTTTATGTAAGCCTCTTCGCGAAGGTTTACAGAACAATAACAAATACATAATAAAATGACAATAAACAACTACAAAATAAACAAAATATACAAATATATATAAATGCGTTGCATTTTTGCTGAACACCAAGACTGTTAACAGACTAAATTAATTAAATAATGTAGAGTTAAAATTGAATCTGTGTCACAAATGACCACCGATATGTTCCATTTGTCGTAAGCACTTCCCGGTCCTTTACCCATTCATGATTTATCACCTGGTTTGTAACTAGAGTAACACAAAGGATGCCACTAGTGGAGCAGGAACTGCTTACCCTTCCAGAGCACATGAGTGCATCTCCGGTTTTCAGTGGGGGTCCATTTTGCTCAACCTTTAGTTTTCTGTGTAATGTTTTGCAGATCGTTTTTGATCGTTTAGTCCCTTTTCCTTTGACAAATGTGTTGTCTGTCCTTTGTTTTTTCAGATTCTGATTACCCCTTCGGTTTTTTCAAACTCTTCTTTGATTGTTATGGATTTCTATATTTACGTTAGATTAAAATGGATATGACCTAGGTGCACTGGTATTAGGCTTTGTTCGTGTATTAAACAACACACATACAACACAATGATAGTTGGCTTTACAACTACCAGTTTAATTATTGCCCAAACTTTATCACATATTGTTGTGACAAATGTTCCCGGTCCTTTACTCATTCATGATTTATATGTGATAAAGTTTGTCTGTGACCTACAGCGGGTCGGTGGTTTTCTCTGGGTATTTCGGTTTCCTCCATCCAATAAAACTGACCGCCACAATGTAGGTTGAAGAAAGTGCACCTAGGTCATATCCATTTTAAATCAAATATCATCTGTAAGAGCTTATATAATATTACGTTATATAATATTACGTTAGATTAGATATGATTATTTCAGTCAATAAGTAATTAAAATATCTGTTACATATACAATGTAGGCTGAAGAAAGTGCACCTAGGTCATATCCATTTTAAATCAAATATCATCTGTAAGAGCTTATATAATATTTTAGCTGAAATCAAATGAACAGCTAAACACCACTGTTAGGTCAAGTATCATTCATTTTCAACTATATGGCATTCAATGCAAGATTATATTTTAACATACACAATATATTGTTCTCGCCACGATATAGCTGAAATACTTCTAAAGTTGGCATTAAACACCAATGAATCAATCAATCATATGCAATCTGGAAGTATGTAAAGTTAACACACAACAAGGAATGTTTGTCATGGGTTATTTGAGAATTGATAAGGATATTCAATCTGGATTACCTGACCCTATTTCAATGACAACAGGAAAAGCAAGAAACATGTACAAATCTTGATAGAAAAAGCAAAACAAAAATGTAACAGTATTAGAAAAACACAATTTCTTCATTGTGTTGTATGTGTGTTGTTTAATACACGAACAAAGCCTAATACCACATTCATTACAGAGAAAACAATTAAACAATATCTACTTTCTTATTTTATTATATTTTATTACATATGTATCTGTTTGCTCCATAACAGTTTGGGCAATAATTAAACTGCTTACCTCTGGTATAAATATTCTGTGATCGAAATCTGTGACAGGGGGCCACATTAATTGTCTTTGTATCTCCTGTAATCGTTCATAATTTTTCGCCCATCGCATTTTATCTTCCATTTGTTCTGTTAAAGAAATAAGTTGTACCAGTTAAAACAAGCAAAGCCAAACAAATCATTACTTAGAAAAGGGACCGTCGTGGGCGCAAATGTATGTTTGTCGTATTTTTACAACTAGCAATTCAATAATTTCTGACAATGCGAGGGACCGTCGTGATCGTATGATAGTTGGCTTTACAACTACCTATGCCATCAATGCCTATCACCACTGAAGTTGTGAGTTCGAACCCTACTCAGTCGAGGTGTACTCGATACAACAATATGTGATAAAGTTTGTCTGTGACCTACGGCAGGTAGGTGGTTTTCTCTGGGTACTTCGGTTTCCTCCATCCAATAAAACTGACCGCCACTATATAACTGAAATATTGTTGCAAATTGGCGTTAAACACCATCAACCTAAATCAAACCTGATAATGCGGTGAGTTCTATTACTTATTCATAGCGATGTATAATCGATATAATCTTATGAATTTTGACAGTCCATTGCAGGATGTCGGTCGTTTAGATCTTGCCCGGTTTCCTCCACCAGTATAACGGACGACCACGATAAAACTGGGGTATTGTTCAAAGTCGAATTAAACACCCATCATATAACCCTTCGTTGAAATATATTGTAACATCATCTTGTTAATTTTGTATATTGTGTACACAGATTTACCAAGACTTCTTGATCGCCACGATATACCTGAAATATTGTTGAAAGTGGCGTTAAACACCATAAACCTAACACTTCTTCATCACACAATGACCTTCTTTATACACGCACCACGCAAGGAGACGATATCGATGATTATACTATCATTAATTAGAAGGCATTCCAAAACAAGCCTGAGGGCCCGGATGGCTCAATGAGTTAGGTAGTTGGATTACCCAACAACTCATACAAGCCTATCACCAATACGGCGTGGGTTCGCGCCCGGCTTTGTAAATTATAAAAAAGGGTACACTCGACTCACAGCCGCAAGTGATAAAGTTTACTAGCTGCTTGCCCATGGTCGGTGGTTCTCTCCGGATATTCCAGCTTCTTCCACCACTAAAACTGGTCGCCATGATATTGCTGAAATTGGTGTTAAACACAATAAATCAACCAAAACAAGCCTGAATTTTGGAGAAAAAAACATGTTACATTAAAAACAAACAGGAAATTAAATGAAGAAAGTTACATAATATAAATGTTTGCCTTACTGTTCTTATGCTTCAGTTATAATGTTCCCATGTGTTATACATATAATCACGTACACAATGTAATATTCCTTATATCAGTACTTACGTAATGATGATCCCATCTTATCTATTGCATCTGCCAACATTCCAGCTGCTTCTTCACAATCAGTATATTTTCGAATATTCGCCAACAACAAAGGGAATTTAGTTACGTGTTGCATTGGCGCCACTAGTAGGTCGGCAAGCTGCAATCGTTTACATCGCGGATCCTGCTCACACCACTAAAAGAAAATATGTTTTTGTTCATTTGTTTGTATATTAATGATCGAAAAAAATGTAGATATCTAATTTAGTGCGCACGATGCCTTTCTGGAATAACGTTCATTAGGGACGCTCAAAATCGAAAGATTGGAAAGTCCAATAATTTAAAGTTTTGGGAGCAATAAAACGAAAGAACCTAACCAGAACATCGAGTCATTGTCACATATATATAATAAATGTGCACCAATTAGGGACAGTGTTCTCTCTGAAATTAATGTTTTGTCCTTAAGATATGACCATTCTTTTCGAGATCTGATAAAGTCAAATGCAGTTTATTACTTGCAGTATATTTTAGTTAACATGGTGGAATAAAATGCGAATTTCTTCGAACGATTATCTAAAACATTGACACATTAAGCACACCCAATGAAGGTTATTCGTGTGCATTAAATTATAGATCTACGTCTTTATTTGTTTTGTATTTATCACATCACGTTTTTGTCATATATCATAAAAAATGGCATGTATAGATATGCTTACAATTAAATTAATATCTGTTTTGTTGCTGTTTATTGCATGATAAACGTGAAGATGATCTAACTAACTATGTAACCATGACAATGTCGTAACAAAATGTATTATTTCATCGTTCCATCATGACAGCTTTGTTTAACAGTGGAGTCCCTAGTCGAATTCAGATGTAATTGTAATTGATATATTAAAACATGTGTTAAACAGACAATCGTAAATTAAGGTACCATCGTCTGAAGATGGCGGACGTTCAATGGTGTGAACGCTTTCTTCAATTTTCCACAACACATCTTATTTAACGTAAAAAAACAGCGAAGAAACTTTCTAAATTGTGACTACTTATTACATGATAAACGTGAAGATGATCTAACTAGATCGTAACAAAATGCATTTTATCATTGTTCCACCATGACAGCTCTATAGAACGCTGCAGTTTCTAATTGAATTCAGTTGCAATTTGTAGTTAATATATTAGCATTGGTGTTAAACAGACAATCGTTACATAAGATATCGTCATATCAAAATGGCGGATGCCCAATCAGGTGAGATTGTTGTTTCCATTTTTTGTTGCTTACAAAAAAAAATTTCAACGCAAAAAATGCGAAGAAATTATCTTTACAACTGCAAACTCACATGTATCAATTAAATAAATTATGCTTCACTATTATCGAGAATACAACTAGTGCAAAAATGACCACAAAGGGTTAGAAGATACCAAAGTGGTAATTTGAAAACGGACAAACAATGCAATGGTCAAATGAAATACGACAAAAAAAAATAAACAACAATGGTATGCAAACCTGGAATTGAGTCATTATCAAATTCAGTTGAACTAACAGCACACATATTTGTATGAACATTCATCATAACACGTTTTTGTCATATAGCAAAAACAAGAAGCTGCATGGAAACGTTTATAATTAAAAAAAACCAATTTGAATTGTTACAGTATATTAATATAAAAATAAAAATTGTAGTTTACCTTTTCAAATTCAGCAAAATCCTCTCTAGACCTGAGTTTATCTATATATGTGAGGACATTTGTATAATTAAGGCAATATGTGTGATAAACTCCACCGTCTTTGGAATGGATGATGAACTGAAAATCAAAATTAAACAAAAATGACTTTATATTGTACACCCGACATCATTCATAAATGCAATAACAAACACAATCAAGCAAACATGACATTGTCCAGATATCATTCATAAATGTAATAACGAACACAATCAAACAAAAATGACATTGTCCAGATATCATTCATAAATGTAATAACGAACACAATCAAACAAAAATGACATTGTCCAGATATCATTCATAAATGTAATAACGAACACAATCAAACAAAAATGACATTGTCCAGATATCATTCATAAATGTAATAACGAACACAATCAAACAAAAATGACATTGTCCAGATATCATTCATAAATGTAATAACGAACACAATCAAACAAAAATGACATTGTCCAGATATCATTCATAAATGTAATAACGAACACAATCAAACAAAAATGACATTGTCCAGATATCATTCATAAATGTAATAACGAACACAATCAAACAAAAATGACATTGTCCAGATATCATTCATAAATGTAATAACGAACACAATCAAACAAAAATGACATTGTCCAGATATCATTCATAAATGTAATAACGAACACAATCAAACAAATATGACATTGTCCAGATATCATTCATAAATGTAATAACGAACACAATCAAACAAAAATGACATTGTCCAGATATCATTCATAAATGTAATAACGAACACAATCAAGCAAAAATGACATTGAACAGACATCATTCATAAATGTAATCAAACAAAAATGACATTGTCCAGACATCATTCATAAATGTAATAACAAACTTTAAAAAAACCATTTTCTTCACATGGATTTTTCAACGAAATGTCTCTTAGACAAAGATGGAAATATTTTACTAATAAACTGAGACAGCTTAAATTTCGCAATAATCGGTTTATTCAAGATTCTGATTAATATGGTTTCATTGAAATATGTCGGTAATCAATATCACTGGGCTTGTGGAACTGCAGTTTATAAAACAATATTCTAAATAACTGTTGTCATAAAATATTATTGAATCAATCGCTGAGACATTTTTCTCATATTTTTCATGAAAGAATGACGTCAATGAACCAAATATACCTCATCGCATTAATACACTGCTTAAGTCGAAGTAATCTGACATATTGAAAAACTTAAGCAGGTTTTTGTGGCATAAACTGATCAAGCATTTTTATAGTACACTGATTTTTTTTACATTTGTAACGCTGCCCTTCATATAAACATAAAACTGTTTTTCACATTTTCCCAGGTTATTCTTTACATTTTGAATATTTGTTAATGATATGAAGAAGAAAAATATGGATTCATTATTTTTTAAATTCAAGTAAGCAGTGGTTGAGGAAAATGGTATGATTGGTAACGGTAACAAAAAGAAACAAAAACACCACACTGTCGGACCAATTCCAAAATCAAATATACAAACTGTAGAAAGAGGCAAATTCAATATAGGAGAATACACTGCATTATACTGCTATTTATTGCTCGTGTAATGAACCGCCATTCTTATCAAGTTCTGGCTTAATATGAGGTTAATCTAAGAAATGTTGGAAAATATAAAAGGAGTAATCAGAATCCGCAAATCGTAGAACAGACAAAAGAAAAAGATTTGATTTCTGAATTTTGGAGTTTTAACGCCACTTTCAACAATATTTCAGCTATATCATGGCGACCAGTTTTACTGGTGGAAGAAACCGGAGTCCCCGGAGAGAATCACCGACCATGGGCAAGTAACTGGTAAACTTTATCACTTGCGGCTGCAAGTCGAGTGCACCCTTTTTTGTAATTTACAAAGCCGGGCGCGAACCCACGCCGTATTGGTGATAGGCTGGTATGAGTTGTTAGATCCAACGTCCTAACTCACTGAGGCACCCGGGTCCCTTAAAAGAAAAAGAAATAAGAGAGACAAACAAATGCGGCGAAACTCTACACAGAAAACTGCAAATTAAGTAACACGAATCCGTTGTTGTGCATTTGATACAACCTCCAAACCAGTGTACTATCCAATTCCATTTATTTTACTTTACTTCTATTGGCTTATAAGTGTACTATCCAATTCCATTTATTTTACTTTACTTCTATTGGCCTATAAGTGTACTATCCAATTCCATTTATTTTACTTTACTTCTATTGGCTTATAAGTGTACTATCCAATTCCATTTATTTTACTTTACTTCTATTGGCCTATAAGTGTACTATCCAATTCCATTTATTTTACTTTACTTCTATTGGCTTATAAGTGTACTATCCAATTCCATTTATTTTACTTTACTTCTATTGGCCTATAAGTGTACTATCCAATTCCATTTATTTTACTTTACTTCTATTGGCCTATAAGTGTACTATCCAATTCCATTTATTTTACTTTACTTCTATTGGCCTATAAGTGTACTATCCAATTCCATTTATTTTACTTTACTTCTATTGGCCTATGTGTATTCACGGAAATGTTTTACAGATATTTTGATTATATTATTTTAACCCCTTTACTTGTTATCCGTATAAATCTGGGAAACCTGATAACGTTGTAAGTATTATCGTAACTTGCACAACACACACCGTTAATCTTTTTAGAATGAAATATATATATATATATATATATATATATATATATTTATATATATTTTTCATTCTAAAAAGATTAGGGTGCTTAACGCCACTTTCAACAATATTTCAGCTATATTGTAGTGGTCAAGTTTTTCTTTGGTGGAGGAAACCGGCTACCCGGAGAAAACCACCGACCTGTCACAGATCACTGACAAACTTTATCATATAATGTTGTATCGAGTAAACCTCGACATGGTATTTTTTCCATTTCTTTATTTATCATAATTATTTTAATAGGACACCAATTTTTTTTTATATTTCAGACAAATTATGGTACCAACCACATTAACTTTCAATGTATCAATTTCATCCTGCAGCCATTGGTATATTTATGTTTTTGCTGATCTTTTCCGTGATCATGTGGTAATATTATGTCTTATTAAAGATCGTTGCATGTAACCACCGTATCTTGCATCTTCATCAATCATTCCAGGCTAATTCCTCAGAAAATATAACTTGCTTCGTGTCATTTTAATCACTTCTTCTTTATCGATTTCTAGTATTATGACATTATGATATTTTAGGATCATACAATTACAATGTTATTTCCAGAGTTTTGGTCCAGAAAATTGCACATTGAAGCACAACTTGCATCTAAGATTACCACGATCTAAATGATAAGGTTTACAATACGCTTCAAATTAAAACGCATTAGATCATATTTTTATAAAGAAAAAAAAAATAAAATATCAATTAAGTTCTAACCTGACACTTTATCCCAACCATTATGACTTCGCGTGTTAGTTTACAAGATCACTATAATGAAAATGTCCCTGGGGTACGAATGACGTATTGCTAGAGGGATACTATTAAGTGTTATTTAACTTGCAAAAATGAATCTATCAATACACGAATCACATGGATCACGTTCATATGTTATATAACACAGTATGTCTAATGCTACAACATGAATAACAAGTTGTGTTTGCATTGTAGAAGGGGTAATTTTGGTCGTGATCGTATGGTAGTTGGATGTACAACTACCTGTGCAATCAGTAAATATCGCCACTAACGCAGTGAGTTCGAATCCCGCACATGGCGAAGTGTACTCGATATAACATTATGTGATAAAGTTTGTCAGTGACTTGCGACAGGTCGGTGGTTTTCTCTAGGTACTCCGATTTCCTCCACCAATAAAACTGACCGCCACCATATGACTGAAATATTGTTGACAGTGACGTTAATCACAATAACACACCAAACCCACCCTCCATTGATGATAGTGCAATAAGGGATGAATTTCTACATTATCTATAAAATGTTGAAAACCGGTTGTGTGTTGATAGGAGAAACTAAATGTTATCCATATCATATGTAATAGACCATGTGCATATATCTGACATATTATCATTATTATTATTATTATTATTACTACAATTGTACGTATTACATGAGTTATTTTCCTTTAAAACATGCAAAATTGTTCCTTTTCATTTAAGGTTCAATGAAAATAAAATATACTGAACACTTGAAATATATTAATTAACTTTAATGAAACACTGTATTGTATTAAATTACATAATACATGTATATGTCTTTTTTTCTCTAGCCAATTATAAATACTTACTCTATCAAAAGCTTTGAGCAATGCCTTCGTACTTCCAAAACCTGATGAGCTCATATCTTTTAACAAAACAGCAATAAAATCTTTACAAAACGTATAACTGACCTACACAATAAAACAAACAAAATTTAATACATTAACCTTAAAATACAACATTATGTGCTTTGTTTTGGTAATGAAAACTCCGAAGATGTAATATGACATTTGTAAGAATACAGATATAATTGAACATGAAAGACTATGTTTGGTACTTAACCACGCAGAGTGTCGAAGGACCTGGACTCAACTCTTGTTGAAGTGTTGCTTCACATAAAGATAAACATTGTCAACAGAACATTGTCACTCTACTTGAATTCATTGCTTTACGTTTGTGTGTGACTTATTGTTGTCGGATAGTGAAGATGTTGACATAAGTAATTATATTAAGTGATTTTCCGACTATAAGGTATGGTATTAAACTAGAGGTTTACATGAGACTGCATCCTTTCATCTGGAATAAAGTTGGCAAAGGTGGATACGAAATGCTAATATTTCAAAATAAACCAGAAACTTACATAGCATATTTCATCAAGGTTCCCAAAAATGTCTTGAGGTTCTGCATACATCAGATGACCTTCAACTTGTACCTTTTTAAGAGGTTCCATAAAACACTGTAAGGGAGATAATTGTAAAATGTGTTAAAGTTCAAATTGTACAAAATGCATTTTAACATTGTCAGTCGAGCCCACCTAGGACTATCTATTTCTGAACGAGAACGTTATTATAATGGTATCATTAAAGGAAAAAACAAAATATGGGAATGTATTATCACAGATTAATCTTCTATGTCAATCACCATGTTTGGCTTCACTTTTCATGAGTGAGCGAGTGATTATTGTTTAACGCCAAATGCGCAAATAATTAGCTATTTCCTGTCGAGAATGGTGATGATTTCCGCTTTGTACTACACCAAGACGCTTAGTTGAATTTTGATAGCGCAACAGAACAGACATGTCGCTTCACTCTTACACATTATCCTGATTCCGAGTCAACTAGTTAATGCTCTGTCTCCTTATTGCTGCGTGCTTAGATAAGAACCAGCAAATACTAATTTTGTTGGTTAGACACGTCCGTCATCGAACCCACGATGTAGCGCATTAGAGGCGGGCGCACATTACACAACCGATGAGGATTTTGGCATGAAAAGTAACGTGGTATTCATTAAAACAGGTGGCCAAATGGTTTATCAATATAGGATATTTAACATTTGGTTATGAAGTAAGTAACGCATCTTAATCACGGCATGATGATGATCCAAAGGATATATGTTCAATGTTTTACATGTTCGCAGCCACATGGGCCTGCTATACAACAGGGTTCTAAACATGCACTGTATCTGCACCTGAACTTCCGTTAATAAGTTGTATTCTTTCTTCATACAAATGTCTGCACATCAGTTTCAAAAGCAAACAAGGTAGAAAGACAAAAAGTGAAAAAAACAAGAAAAAAAATTTGTCTTGAACTATTTAGAAAAAAAATGTATTTTCGCGAAAACATTACTAAGCTGGAGTAAGGAGCTTTAAACATAATCTTATTATATATCCAATCAACTGATCAATTCATGTAAGACATACGTGGTTCTTATTATATAATTTTCTTTTGCATGCTATTCCAAATACTAACTATAAGACTAAAACTGCTATGAGATTTTAAATGAAAATTATTTCCTCGTAGGGAAGCTTAAATAATGCAAAGTGTCATTTGCAGTTCGGTTCCCGATCAATTTCAATTTTAGAATTTTAATTAGCATTTCTGTATGTGGTTATGTTGCTAGGTATATTAACAAGAGTTATTAACCAGTAGGTTATATTATGAATACTACAGATTGGTTTGTATTTATATTTAAAAGCCATTAAAGGCCCGGTAAAAGCCATAATGGACCGGTCCATTATGGCTTTACTAAAAAAGAATGAAGATTACCTAAAAATTTCATAAAATTTCAAAATTCTAATATCAATGAAAAAAATATTTGTTTTAAAGTTCAAAATTTTCCAAAAATTTCAATATTTCAAAACTATGAAAAAAAAAATTTAATTTAAAAAAATTCAAAAAATGTTCATAAGATTTCAAAATTTTCAAAATTTCAAAATGGTAAAATTTTCAAAAAGTTTCAAAAATTTCAGTTTTCATAAAATGATTTTTTTTTAAATTCTAACATGAATTCTTATTCTAATTGGTTAATAAAAGTTTTAATATTATTATATTATTATAGGATTTGTCCATGTGAACTCTAGATTATATTGAAGAAATATCAACCGTGATTTCATATACTTAATTTCTATTATTTAATACATGCAGTAAACTAATGTACAGGAAAAACCAACATTTTCTCTTTCATTGATTGATTGGTGTTTAACGCGAACTTTAGCAATATTTCAGCTATATCCTGGCATGATTTTTTTTCTTTCATACAAAGGTGGTATATTGTTAGGTTTTAATGGTGCATTACAATTAAAAACCCATGATTTACACAAGAGAAACCTGATATTCAAGTATAGAAAACAAATACTTGATGACTACTTATAACTGTATTGTATTGTAATGTCACTCGGGACGAGTACGTACAGAATTACTCGAAATTGATTATTTTGGTTGTAATAGTTGAGAAAATACAAGTTTTGTGAATTTCAATACATGGTGTCAACAATATGATATGGAATAAGCGTCTATATTTTTAAAAATAGATGGAGATTAAGTAGTCATCAATGACACGGATAGTGTACGATTTTCAAAGATGAAAATAATTAAAATCACACTGCACATCCCAGAATTTAATTAGAGATAACAACAAGCAAGACTTGTATTATTAGCCATAGAAAGGTATTGTCCACCTTTCTAGTAGACAGCATTTGAAATAGTATTTATCAGCTGTAATTCTGTTGATAGTTTGCTATCCTGTTTATGCTTTTCGGTTTTGTTGCTTCCAAAACTTTGAATTACTTGGCTTTCGATTTTGAGCGTACCTGGTAGAGGTTATTCTGAGCATACCTGGTGGAGGTTATTCTGAGCATACCTGGTGGAGGTTATTCTGAGCATACCTGGTGGAGGTTATTCCAGAAACGCGTCGTGCGCACTAAATTTATATCTACGTTTTTATTATAGATATGCAAAATTAAAAACAAGCGAAGAAATGTATTATCCTCTCCTCCATTGGATTGAGTTTGAAAGAATTATCAATTATATAAAATCCGTCTATTTTCTATGCTTAGAATTAAGGTTATGATGTTAACACCACTTTCAACTATATTTAAGCTATATCGTGGCGATCAGATTTATTGGTGGAGGGAACATGAGTACCCGGAGAAAAACACCAACCTGACGCAAGTCACCGACTAACTGTATATCATATAATGTTGCATCGAGTACACCTCACCATTAACGGGATTCGAACTCATAATATTAGTGGTGATGAGTACTGATCACATAGGTAGTTGTTAATCCAACTATCATATGATCACGACCACGTTATTCCCTTATGATTTCTGAGTTACTAAGGAGCCTACATCAAAGAGAACATCTTTGGGAAATTCTAGTAATATGTTATTATGTTTTAAGCATTTCAGAGTGTCATGTTAATATAGAATTATATATCTCTACCTCTAGCAATATGTGGAAATTTCAGACAATAACTGATCAATTTGGCTGAATCATTGTGTGTATATTAATGTTGATTTCCAATAAATTACTGACAAAAAATGTAGACTTACATGTTTTAAAACCATCAAATGGTCAATGAGAAAGACACATTCACTTTTAAAAAGTTCCCAAACAGCTTCTCTCCTCTTTCGTTCCATCTCTGTTACTTGAATATTGTGATCTGATTGTTTGTCTGAACAGGCAATCAAATCAGACCAATGTAAATTCTATAATAAAGAATATTTACTTTATATTTTATGACTGAAAAATGAAAATAGAATGTTGGAATGTTTAAGAGAGTCAGTGAGTGAGTGACAAGTGGGCAATTTTTCACTTATATCAAGGCGAGAAAAAGTTATATTTGATGAGATGATGGTACTATACCATAACGTTTAGTTGGATTTTTATAATACTAGCTCACTGAAACAACAGTTTCCCGGGTAGACATATGGCTCCACTGGGAGTTAACAAGCAAATACTAATGTTATAGACTTTGGAATGACCAGATCACGTTGCTCGTATCCAAATGAAAAATTATAAAGGATATTTACACAGCAAGTCTATAAAAGGGTAGTATACATTTGATTTATATTACGGTATTAGATGCATAAAGCACATGAGGCTACGAAAGACTTTAAAACACACATATTTTTTTTTTAATATTTATGTACAAATACAAATACAAATCTCCATACAAATATATATCGCTATATATAACTTGTTTATATAATACTATATTATATATCTACGTTTTTATTACGCTTTTCCACATTGATGTAAATAGGTCATATGTACGTTCTTTATAAAAAATACATATACACCAATTAGACCATACATATATCTAATCATGACTTATTACATCATGATCAAATTTCGTATTATTTAATGAAATATTTAATGCATAGTCGTAACATAATTTTCCACAAAAGACAAAACAACACTGTTTACCATAACGATTTTGTCTTAGTTTCTAATACGACATGTAAAAGGTTTATAAATCGTTAAGTTACTACATTTATCCAATATATAGGTTATTGAGAATTAAATAACACACCTTATAAACTAACAGATGATTATCCTTGAATTCTGAAGGTTTTACTACACTTAAAAGGTCTTCTAGCTTTGATATGGCTTCTTTACTTCTTGATCTCATCTTTAAGAAAAAAAAGTAACATGACACAATAAATCTATTAATGGTTAATGTATTATATATCAGAATACAAACAGACATGTAGGCAGTATACGTTATTAGTCTAGAAAGGTTGGATAAGGCACTTTGATGGAGAGCTGGGTGTGTTAAACTGTGTAGACAAATGGGATAAGAGGCTATGGTGTTTAACGCCACTTTCAAGCTTAGCGAATTTAAAATAACAACTTTAGATTTTTTATTTGAAAAGCCCTTGAAGAAAATCATTAGTTTTAGGAGTTTTATTTTATCCATAAGCCATACGCTTCAACAAAAGATGTTATAACAGAAGAAAGCGGTGTACCCAAATGTTGAGATCTCAGGGGTAAGGCTATGTTGCTTAATCCCACTTTCAGCAATATTTCAGCTATATCGCGGCGGTCAGTTTTCTTGGTGAAGGAAACAGGAGCACCCAGAGAAAACCAACAACCTGTTGCAAGTCACTGATACACTTATCACATAATGTTGTATCGAGTACACGAGCGGGATTCGAACTCACAACTTTAGTGGTGATAGACACTGATTACATAGGTAGTTGTAAATCCAACTTCCATACGATCATGACCACGACTGTCCATATTTTAATTTAAAACAAGCCAGATGTCCAAAATTGTCCTGGTTTCTTGGAAATTGCAGGGTCATAAAATTTGTTGTTCGATTGTTAGAAGCACAGGTCATTAGTTTCTCTTGAACATTGACACGCAATTAGACATTGCTATATAATGATTTTATTTCTTGAACATTGACAGGTCTTGATTTTTAGCAGTTACAGGACACTGTCAGCAGTAATCAATTCGAATACTTAAGAGAACGTTTATTGCATCAAGTTTCGATAACGTCAGGAACGATAAATCATTATGCTATGTCATTCGGAATTGCCTTAGATTAAAATTACATTAAGCTGAAGTTGAGCTGTGAACGTCCAAACACGTTACATCAGTATATGGCAAGATTTAGATGTGAACGACCATTTATATTCAACAAAGTAGATTAAAATTAAAGATGGTCTTTGAACTACCAAATATGAAAAAAATAAATTACTTTATAAGCAAAACAAACATGCAAGCTTTTGAGGCATTCCCATGGGAAATGTTGAGCATTCAAACTTTTCTATAACATTGTGTAAGTCAAAAAGAGCCATAACTCATTAAAAAATGGTCTGTTCAAACTGTCAAAATATGTGCAAATCTTCATATGTAAATAAACAAGCTTGCAAAGTTTGGATGGATTCACATTAAAACTTTAAGAGGAGCTACATACCTTTGTGACAGACGGACGGGACGAAACCAACGTGTTTCTCCCAGAAGGAGGAATATAATTAACTAGTGCTAAGGTTGTGAACGCTCAAATATGTTAGAACAATATACACTCGTATGCTAAGATTGATATATGAATGACCATACATGTTATACCAAATTAGATTCAGGTTAAAATTGAACATACCAACTATGCAAAACAAAAATAGATAAAGGTTGAATTGTGAACGACCGAACATGCTGAGAAATATTATACCATGGCGATGTATACTTCATACAACATTGCGTGATAAAGTTTGTCAGGTAATTACGGCAAGTTTGCTGTTTTATCCGGTTTCCTCCACCAACAAAACTGCCTGCCACGATATAGCTGACATATTGTTGACAGTAGTGGTGTTAAACATCATTAACTTAACTTAGTCTATATGAATCGACTACTAATGGAATGATTGATTGTTTTCAACGGTAAACGTTGGTGCTAAGATGGGTCTATTATTCAGATGTTTTTATTGCCATATAAATAAATGGGAGATAAAGTATTGGATCAGGATTTCTTGCATTGAAACTGGCAACAAAAGGCAACTCACATCCAATTGCAAGTTGTCCATAGTGTGCAAGGTGTGACATTCAAATTGTGTATTTTGTTCCTCACAACTGGCGAATGACATCTTTGGAGGAGCTATATCTTACAGCTCGTCATACATACGGCTAATTCGACCATTAATATCATAGATGTAATTAAAAGATTTTCTAAAATATGAAGTTTGATTTGGATTTTACTATATCAACATTAATACTGAGTGCTCACTTGAGATGTGACGTAGCTATCCCATAAAGCTCATTAAATAACTAATTAACTAAATCCAGTGTACTTATAAAATATCCTTCTGAACTGAATCAAAATCAAATCGTCACTGAATCATGGGATAGCTACGTCACATCTCAAGGGAGCATCTCAGTATATGTTGATATAGTAAAATTACTACTACCTTCTACTTCTTTAAAGATTATACAGTAATAACTTACCAGTTTAAGTAACGAAAACGATTGTCTTCCTTTCTTTCCATCTGAAATAATGAAAATATTGATATATGTTGGATATACAGCTACCTGTGCAATGAGTGTCTCTCACCACGAAAGTTGCGAGATGGATTCGAAAAAAACCTTTATATGACAATGTTTGTCAGTGACTTGCAACAGGTCGGTGGTTTTTACGGTTTACTCTACAAACAATACTGACCGCCACGATATGTCTGAAATATTGTTGAAAGTGGCGTTAGACACCATAACCCCCGAACACTTGAAATATGTTACTACATTGAGTTCAAAGTATGAATATAATTAGTATTATTCAAATCATTTGATATTGATAAACAATGTTTCTAACCAAAATGCACACTTCAAAGGAGAATTATTTCTCTTACGGAAGCAACACAATTCAAAACCTGGAAATCACCTATTCCCTTTCCAGAGAAACCAACCATTTAACCACCTCGTGCAAATCCACTATGCTAACATATTGCTCAATTAACAGTAACGACGCCTTGCTACGTAAGGCGAGAATTATGGCGATATACTATTAGTTTTAAAACATGTGGCGATACTGTTATACACATGTATTAATTTTTAATTGTGTACCACTTTTACCGAGCATTTCAAGCTGTATATTGCATACCATGCTTTTTGTATATCACAAAGTCACAGGAAATAGATAAATGATTCATCAGAACGCTAAGCGAACAGGTGTTGGGCATTTATTAACGATGATGGTTCGAATCTCCCTGAGGGAAGAACAAAAATACAAAAAAGTGTCAATTTAGCTCTAACACTGTTAGATATATAGACACATAGATCAAGTTTTCGGTTAGACAATCTTCTGTGAAGGAGTTTTTCTTAAATTAAAGTGATAATGTTGTCAAGATGTAACAACAGACAAGATGTCTTATATATTATTAATCAATATTTTATATATGATCGCCTTAATTGCTACATAGGACAATAAATCGATTTCCTCAACATAATCAGCAAAAATTACATTTCAAGCAATCGCTTCAGTTGCACTTCGCTGCACATGCTCTAAATGCAGGGGAATACTCTTGAGGACCAACATTTGTTTTCTCTTTTAAGCAAACAGAATTATTTATTGAATTGTATGTATCAGTAACCATATAAACCAAGATAATCTATATAAATAACATACCACGAGGTATTGTCCTGAAACATATATATAGGACAAAGCTCAGTCTACATGTAAATAATGTAATAAACTTCTTACACAAAAAAAACAAACTTAGAGCTACTGACATTTTGTAATCCACTTAAATGTCTAAATGAGAAACCACGCAGAAACAAATCATCAGTTGTGCTTGTTTGCGTATATGGTGTCCAACACATATTGTGTTGGTTTTATTTTTGTTTTGTTTTTGTTGCTGTTTGTTTTCGTCTTGTGTACCGTACCCTATGTTTCCAGTTTCTCTAGATTGTCCATTTTTGATTGTACCTTTGGTATCCTCTAACGTGTATATTCTCAAATGTATCCGCGACAATCAGGTATTGGAAATGAGAATATCCTTAGAAACGTAAAGACGAAGTTCCCCACTACTGGGTAGTGTAGAGGATTAGGAACGTTGATTAAAAAGATTGTGAAAGCAATGAAGTGCAGTCACGACATTGCCCAGACTTATCCAAGCACTACATACCCTAATTGTTAATAACAAGATGAGATAATAGTATACAAGGGTTTCCGAACTATTATCTAAACAACCAGATCATACATTTAAGAGTCCATCATTAGCTTTTATGAACTTAAAATAAGGCTAATTATTTGGCTTTCCAATCTTTCGATTTTGAGCGTACTTGGTGAAGGTTATTCCAGAAACGCGTCATGCGCACTAAATTTGATATCTACGTTTTTATTGGACTTCTAATTAATACCATAAAATTATACAATTACTGTCTTTTAATGAACTTAATGTGGTTCGATTGACTTTTGAAAAACTGATCTTCACACAGACAAACCGAATTAAAAGACTGTTATTATTTTATTCCATATTCGGAAGAAAAAAGAAAATTGCATTAAATTACAAGCCAATATACAGTGTTACAGCAGGTTAAAATACGAAATTTAGTGGTATAAAAATAGTTGAACGTGATATTTTTGCTCGATCAATACACGATTTAAGACACGTATGCCAGGTGAGTGCCTTGTGTTATTCATTTTCAACTTTCCAATTACAAGCATACTGAAATTATATTAAAACGGAATAAATATTATTGTATAAACAGCGGAAAAACATATTTCATTTACCATGAATACTACTTATAGAAAAACGATACAGACATTATTTCTAATATTGCAGCGAGTCCGATCCAACGAGTTGTTATACTTGTGATCATGTATGTGTAGACCTTCAAAACTAAGCAAACGTCCTTGGATTTTATCGGTAACATCATCATGTGCTTGACGTCACATTTAGTATCAAAGTCAGTCCATTGGTAATAATAATATCTAATATTGAGACTAAATGGAAAATATCAAAATTAGCGACAATTGTTACTAGAATACTGTGAAACTGTCCATACTCGGTACATGAATACTTAACAGTTATTGTTACTAGAGAATTATTATGAAAGGGGTAAGCAGAATCCGTAATTCGAAGAAGGACAGACACAACAATGGCCAAATGAAAAAATATAAAACGACCAACAACGATCTACAAACACTACACAGTAAAACAAAAGATCGAACAAGACGTACCACTCTAAAAACCGGGAATGAACCTGTTACAGACCAGGAATACCAATATTCAATCAATATCACCTATAATCTACATGGCATATATGTAACCAACTGTGAATAGGTAATTATATGAGATAATACCCAACAATTGGATTAGACATTCACCTATTGCCTGTACTTCATGTGAATTTTTGGTCTATCAGAATCACTTGTTAAACTAATCAATTAACTACTCGTAACTGAAGAACTAGTATGATATTTACAGACAGTTTGTACGTATAGAACTTCTTTAATTTCTGTTGTTTCAATCAATACTTAAATGAAACATAAAGTAAGTTTACAAGGGAGAGAAGTCATGTCGTAAAAGGAAAGTGAGAATCAAATCATTTTTTACATAACTTATCGTTTTTCTCCTGGTCATGTGTCACTACTGTCATAGCTTAGTAATAGAATGTTCCAGATATAAATTAACAAATTTAGAGATAAGGTATTTGGTTTGACCCGACTAGGGCTTGATCCTACCACACTGATGTTGTACACGCTATTTTATGTAGAATTTCTAGCAGATTGTGATGGGCTATTTTTTTTCTCATTGATTGATTGATTGATTGATTGATTGATTGATTGATGGGAACTTAGCAATATTCATGTTATATTCAGGACATGAAAAATTTTACAGAAGATAGGTAGATGATTGGTCCTTGCACGACGAATATCTTGATTACTACAATGAAAAGGGTGAATGATGAAAATAGTAGAAACATTATTCTTTGAACAAAAGCAAGCAACAAACCGTTTCTTATTAGAATCTCCTGCATGTATTGATTGACATGCAATGATGGTATGGCTAGTAAGATAAGGATGTATGAGAAGATGATAAAATGTCCATCAAGAATGTCAAGAGATAAGGAACTGTGTTTCTATTTCTGGTTAATGACCATTTATCACTTTTTATAAATTACATCTTTCATTGTAAAAGGCTGCAAATGACATTAGGTTTAACGAAGTGTCAACAAATTCATATACATTACAAATGTATGTATATTAAGGCCTGGGCGTAAGGCTAGGCGAATGGTGTTGCAGTGTATCAATGGTGTGAGCTCAAATCCCGTCGAGGGAAGGACAAAATTTGACAGCTCAAAAATTTAATTCTAACACTGTTTGGTTTAATTTTCAGACGTATATTTAATATCACAAGTAACTTTGAGATCCAGTGGGACAGATATATTGTATGGATGTCAATTGCTTAGACGTTTGTATAATATACTTTATTTCCTGCGACTGTATAATGAATTCATCATTATCCTATACAATATATTAAAAATTGCTGAGTTAGATTGCTGTCAAATTATAATATTAAGTATATATATACCATCTACACACGCTTATACACATGTCTTATGTCTATCTCTAGATTTGCCTTACGAGACAAGGTAACACTACGATTATTGAAACTCCAGTTTTATGGAGTGGATGTGATCGAGTGGTCTAGGGCGCTGGACGTAAGGCTAAGCGAATGGTGCTGCAGTGTATCAATGGTGTGAGTTCAAATCCCGATATATATATATATATGTTGTTTATATTGTTCTGTTAGCTGGTTTAATGTTAATGCTATCAGTGGGTACCATGTTTGTGTATCTTTACGAAAATCAATCCCCATGTTTAAATAACATTTTTTTTGGCGGCGAAGGGTAACCTACATCACGTGGCTCTATTTTACATAAATGTTAATATTTAAGTCCATGAATAATTGCATTTCATAACTCTCGAAAAATTCTAAAAAAACAGTCATTTCAACCATCTAAAAATGGGGAATAAAAATTCAAACCGTTAGAGATAAACCAAAATTATCAAGTATCTTCCAAATAGTAATCACTCTACGATCCACTAATATTAACAAATTTTATCAAAGTCACATTTGTAAATTCAGAATATACAAACCATCGCTTATGCTCTGGCTGGATCCGTTTCGTAATGTGTTAAAGTCTGCTACTGTGTTCCGCTTCAGTAATCGCTTATGATGCTCCTGTACAAGTAAATCACCGGGGTAGATATTCATGGCTAATTCCACAGAACTCCGTCGACGTCGCAGACGGGCTGTTAGGTTGCTAAAAATAATTTAGAGTTTTAGTCAATGCATATTTACTGATTAGTTTATGCAAATATAAATTGGGGAATTTGAATAGTTTCAACTGTAGCACATTTCACATGCACACTACTCATTGTTATCCAAGAAGTGAAAATAAAATGCCAATTGATATTTATTATAAATATTCAAACGGAGCTTACACATAGAAAATAATCAGACATACTACAGGTTGTGACAGGGATAATATTGTCTAAAACAAGCCAAATATAGTCTAAAACAAGCCAAATATAGGCTGAAACAGGCCAAATATAGGCTGAAACAGGTCAAATATAGTCTAAAACAAGCCAAATATAGGCTGAAACAGGCCAAACAGGCTGACACAGGCCAAATATAGTCTAAAACAAGCCAAGTATAGGCTGAAACAGACCAAATATAGTCTAAAACAAGCCAAATATAGGCTGAAACAGACCAAATATAGGCTGAAACAGGCTAAATATAGTCTAAAACAAGCCAAATATAGGCTGAAACGGGCCAAATATAGTCTAAAACAAGCCAAATATAGGCTGAAACAGGCCACATATAGGCTGAAACAAGCCAAATATAGGCTGAAACAGGCCAAATATAGGCTGAAACAAGTCAAATATAGTCTAAAACAAGCCAAATATAGGCTGAAACAGGCTAAATATAGTCTAAAACAAGCCAAAAATAGGCTGAAACAGGCCAAATATAGGCTGAAACAAGCCAAATATAGGCTGAAACAGGCCAAATATAGGCTGAAACAAGTCAAATGTAGTCTAAAACAAGTCAAATATAGGCTGAAACAGGCCAAATATAGTCTAAAACAAGCCAAATATAGGCTGAAACAGGCCAAATATAGGCTGAAACAAGCCAAATATAGGCTGAAACAGGCCAAATATAGGCTGAAACAAGTCAAATATAGTCTAAAACAAGCCAAATATAGGCTGAAACAAGCCAAATATAGTCTAAGACAAGCCAAATATAGGCTGAAACAAGCCAACTATAGGCTGAAACAGGCCAAATATAGGCTGAAAGAGGCCAAATATAGGCTGAAACAAGCCAAATATAGTCTAAAACAAGCCAAATATAAGCTGAAACAGGTCAAATATAGTCTAAAACTAGCCAAATATCGGCTGAAACAGGCCAAATATAGTCTAAGACAAGCCAAATATAGGCTGAAACAAGCCAACTATAGGCTGAAACAGGCCAAATATAGGCTGAAACAGGCCAAATATAGGCTGAAACAAGCCAAATATAGTCTAAAACAAGCCAAATATAAGCTGAAACAGGTCAAATATAGTCTAAAACTAGCCAAATATCGGCTGAAACAGGCCAAATATAGGCTGAAACAGGCCAAACATAAGCTGAAGCAGGCCAAATATAAGCTGAAGCAGGCCAAATATAGGCCCAAACAGGAAGAATGCAAACTGAAACGTGTTAATACAGGTTTCTCCAATTGTAGTGAATATATGAACATAAATGGGGTTAAGACATCAATTGTTTAAAACAAAATATGCATTATCTAACATAATTAAATTGAAACTCTTTCACGACAGATGCATAAATTCTACAAATAAAGTAAAGGGTTTTAGAAATTTTTTAAAAAGCAAGCGTGAAAGTATTTTCCCCTCCCAACTAATGAATCCAGAAAATAAATCCGAAACCTTTACCAAAGGTAAAGATATAAATTCAGTTCATTTTAACTCTTTTGGCAAGGAATCTTCTATAGACCTAAAGCTGAAGAAAGAAATTGAAGATTTTATTTCTAATGTTAATAATAATGAAGTGTCCGTAAATTCGCCAATTTTGGTAAAATTTAGTAAAGAGCAAATAGGAAAAATCGTTAATCGCCTCCATACTGGTAAATCAAGTGGCATTGATGAAATACCGAACGAATTTTTGAAATTTGGTGGTGAACTACTTGTCAACTCATTAGTCGATTTATTCACTATCATCTCGGACTTGTAAACTATTCCAGAAGAATGGGGAAAAGGTATTATTAAGCCCTTACATAAGAGTGGTACGGTCTTCGACATTGATAATTGCAGGGGGATAGCTCTTACTTCCAATGTTTATAAAGTTTATTCCAAAGTCTTGGAAGAAATTGTAATGAACTATCTCGAGGAAAATAATGTTTTGGGAGATGTTCAAGGTGCTTTTAGGAAAGGTAGGCGAACTGAGGATCACATTTTTACATTACAGGGCATATGTTCTATTCGTAAATAAAAAAAATGTAAACCTTACTTAGCGTTCCTTGATTTGTCTAAGGCACTTGATAGAGTTTGGCGTGACGGGATTTTTTACTTACTTTGGAAAAATGGGATACAAGGCAAATGTTGGAAATTACTTAAGTTGCATTATAGCAAAGTTTCCAATAAAGTTTTATTTGGTCAACATGAAACAGAGTTCTTTGACCAGGAGTTTGGATTGAAACAATGATGTGTTCTTTCTCCTACCCTTTTCTCAGTTCTAATGAATGACTTGGTAAGTATGTTGAAAGATGCCGTTGTGGGTATTGGATTAGCATCAGAAATGATTAACTGTTTACTGTTTGCTGATGATATTGTACTCATTGGTTAAACAGAAGAAGAACTACAGTCATTACTAACAATAGCTGGTATTTTCGCCTCTAAATGGAATATGAAATTTAACGCTTCAAAATCTAAAGTAATGGTTATTGGTAAGTGACTTGATAAAAATAAGGAATGGAAACTGGGAAACTCTATGTTAATCGAAACTAATGATTATAAATATCTTGGTGTGTACTTCTCGAAGTCGCTTCCATTTTCCTACCATATAAATTACTATCTAAAAGAAAACTTTGAACATAAGTTTAATTATATGATTAAGCTACTTGGAGAACATGGAACCTTTAATCGAATAACTTCCGACGATGCGTTGTGGAACTCAGTACTCCGACCGTCAATCTCTCATGGATGTGCTGTATGGATGCCATCCGCTTTATCCTCCAAAGGTATGCTCGAAACGTGGCAGTATAAAGCAGCTAAATTAATCTTTAACACAAATATGACTATTCCTAAATAGGCTCTCTTCTTAGAATTAGGTTGGGAACCTATCAACGATTTTCTTGACAGGCAAAGAATATCGTATTTCTCAAGGCTACAAAATTTGCCTTGTACGAGACTTTGTAAAAAAAAATGATGAACTAAAAGATTCACAGTCGCATCCTAAATGGGATTACCTTAATAATGTACGTAGGCTTTTTGAAACTGCTGGTTTAGACCATTATCTTAACTCTGATGTAAATATGATTACTCTTATAAGAAGTTCTTTGGCGAATATGTACGAGACAGAGAAATTAACAATGCTAAAAGTAAAAGTAGCTTGACAAATTACGTCCACTTCCCTATATATTTTCATTATCATTATAACCTCGCTACAATGTCATTTGGAGTATTTCCGTTGAAGTCAACAAAACTTTTGCCGACAAATGAAATTTAAGCGAAGGAAAACTATTTTATATTTAAAAATGTCCACATATTATAAATCTATATCTAAGTTTCTATATTGGATAAATTGCTACTGGGATTTCTTCATATTAACCCATATTAGTCTGGTCTTCCTCGATCTAAGATGACTACCCTTAAACATAATACAAGACGAATATGAAAAGACTTAGTTAATAACGCTATATAACAAGTATATTTTGTAAAAGGTTAACAGCTTCCAAGCTAACGCTGTTTGAATATACAACATATTTTATTTTAAATGAGTTGTTTGAGATGTAATTTACATCCCCTATCTCTATATTTCATTTTTAGCTCTATTTTATTCATGTTTTGATGTGGAACCATATTACATAAATCGTCGACCAACCTTCAATGCTAAAAAGATTGAGCACTGCATAAAACATTTTAAGATTGTCAGATGTCATGAAAATTACGATTAGATCTACTCCGTAATTAAACCGTTTTCTATTTTCATTTTTAAAAGGATTTAATGGACATTTTTATTAGCTTTTAAAATTAATTTAATCTAAATATTGACCTAGATTCCTAGAAAATGCATTAAAGAAGCGAGTAACGTTAACAAGATGCTTAATCATGGTTAATTGTAGACACTGCCGATATTGGAAACACGGATCCTTATCAAACGTTTATCAGAGCACGATGACTGTTTTTCAATTAAGATGTTACAATGAGTGGATTTTTTGTCTCGCAATTTCCAGGTATTAGAACCCGTAGCATTTAAGCAAAACTCTAAGACGATTGTTACCCAGAAATAAATTCTCAAATAATCTTCTTTTTTTTCTTATAAAACATGCTTCCTCCATTCCTAATTAATATGATAATAACTTAAAAGAAGATTAACTCTAAGATGTCTTATAAGATACTTATTGTAGTATTTCTTTGTATTAATTTTCTTAACCATTGTATGATAATGTTTAATAACTGAGTATAGGTATGGTCGACTCCCAAGTACAAATGCGTCGGCCATGTCAGTCACACGTGAATGGCTATTTGAACACTAATGTTGCCAATTTGAGCAAATATATCAGTTGTATGTTGAGAATTGTATATGAAAATAGTTAATGACTCTTAAATCAACGATTCTCTCCATTGTTTAATTTAAAAAAAACATATTCATTCGGAATTTATGCCCATTACAATAAATGATTTCTTTTCTTTTCAACTTTTTAAGCTTAGGCAAAATTTAGGCAAAATTTGTGTCCAAAAATAGCATGAAAAATAAATAAATTACTGAACTCATTTTGATATGTAAATAGATTCTCTTTCTGTTACCAGCGGGTTACGTTATTTCTCCACTCGAGATAGCTATTGCCAAATTTTAAAACTCGAGCTTCAGCGTAAATTTATTTGAAAATTTAATTATCGAAAATTATCGAAAATTTAAGGTAGTCGACTGACAGAGCAAGGAGTATTTGTTTATCCTATTACCAAAACGTAAAAAAATATACCAAGTTCTTAATTTCCGTCGCTAATGACTGTTCAAAGGAAATTAACGGGAATTTTCATGCAGAAATGTGACATCCGTTGTGATTAAAGCATTTAAACAAAATTAAACCAACGCTAAGAATAGATGAAAATGTAACGTGCTTCTCTTCTCTTAACAATGTATAGGTAACCGATATGTACATCATACATGGAGGTCAACAGTGGTTGCTGATATCTCCTGTATGTTTTGTTTTAAATCTGGATGACTTCCACACAATGTTGTATTAAGTTTACATACCTAGCTGCTTCTCCTTCATCACAGGAATTACTTGGAGACAATTCCGGTGACAAATTTGACGGAGATACATCTCCAAAATTCTACAAAATAAATTAAAATGACTTAAGTATACGTTAAAGAAGCCCGAAAGGGCAATCGTGGTTGGATAATCAAGAGACACAGACAACATTGGGCACAAGATACAGAACGAAGACAAACAAAACACACAGCACAACAAACCAAAGAATATGAGCATCACGGACCCCAGCAGAAAATAAGAAGAAATATAATCTCGCGCGAGTATTTTGAAAATTATAGATATGTCTAGTATGTACATGTGTATACATAAATTGTAGACTAACATTTGGATATGCGTGCCGGAATTCCAATTTGGCTAGTTAGACTCTATGTAATGTTGCTCGAGTTATTTTCGTAGATACAATTCGAGCTTGGACATCATTTAAGATATATAACTAAACCGACTAAAACAAATCATCCTGTATACGAATGGAAACAGCAATATATCATGATTTTTCCAAATGGTAGATTTGAAACTCCAATGCACAATTTGGCTTCGAAGATGGTTGCGATAATACATTTTTTGCTAATTCTATGCCATCAATATATTGAAAACGCGTGAAAACAAAGCGCACAAATGGATACTGTCTCAGTAAAATCAGTCTGTCATAACCAGTGACATGGCTTGATGAGTTCTTAATGACTAACGAGGCTGTCTGTGAAGGCTATCTGTCATAACCAGTGACATGGCTTGATGAGTACTTAATGACTAACTAGGCTGCCTGTGAAGGCTATCTGTCATAACCAGTGACATGGCTTGATGAGTACTTAATGACTAACTAGGCTGCCTGTGAAGGCTATCTGTCATAACCAGTGACATGGCTTGATGAGTTCTTAATGACTAACGAGGCTGTCTGTGAAGGCTATCTGTCATAACCAGTGACATGGCTTGATGAGTACTTAATGACTAACTAGGCTGCCTGTGAAGGCTATCTGTCATAACCAGTGACATGGCTTGATGAGTTCTTAATGACTAACTAGGCTGCCTGTGAAGGCTATCTGTCATAACCAGTGACATGGCTTGATGAGTTCTTAATGACTAACTAGGCTGCCTGTGAAGGCTATCTGTCATAGCCAGTGACATGGCTTGATGAGTTCTTAATGACTAACTAGGCGGCCTGTGAAGGCTATCTGTCATAACCAGTGACATGGCTTGATGAGTTCTTAATGACTAACTAGGCTGCCTGTGAAGGCTATCTGTCATAACCAGTGACATGGCTTGATGAGTTCTTAATGACTAACTAGGCTGTCTGTGAAGGCTATCTGTCATAAACAGCGACATGGCTTGATGAGTACTTAATGACTAACTAGGCTGCCTGTGAAGGCTATCTGTCATAACCAGTGACATGGCTTGATGAGTTCTTAATGACTAACTAGGCTGTCTGTGAAGGCTATCTGTCATAATCAGTGACATGGCTTGATGAGTACTTAATGACTAACTAGGCTGCCTGTGAAGGCTATCTGTCATAACCAGTGACATGGCTTGATGAGTACTTAATGACTAACTAGGCTGCCTGTGAAGGCTATCTGTCATAACCAGTGACATGGTTTGATGAGTTCTTAATGACTAACTAGGCTGCCTGTGAAGGCTATCTGTCATAACCAGTGACATGGCTTGATGAGTACTTAATGACTAACTAGGCTGCCTGTGAAGGCTATCTGTCATAACCAGTGACATGGCTTGATGAGTACTTAATGACTAACTAGGCTGTCTGTGAAGGCTATCTGTCATAACCAGTGACATGGCTTGATGAGTTCTTAATGACTAACTAGGCTGCCTGTGAAGGCTATCTGTCATAACCAGTGACATGGCTTGATGAGTACTTTATGACTAACTAGGCTGCCTGTGAAGGCTATCTGTCATAACCAGTGACATGGCTTGATGAGTACTTAATGACTAACTAGGCTGCCTGTGAAGGCTATCTGTCATAACCAGTGACATGGCTTGATGAGTACTTAATGACTAACTAGGCTGTCTGTGAAGGCTATCTGTCATAACCAGTGGCATGGCTTGATGAGTTCTTAATAACTAACTAGGCTGCCTGTGAAGGCTATCTGTCATAACCAGTGACATGGCTTGATGAATACTTAATGACTAACTAGGCTGTCTGTGGAGGCTATCTGTCATAACCAGTGACATGGCTTGATGAGTACTTAATGACTAACTAGGCTGTCTGTGAAGGCTATCTGTCATGACCAGTGGCATGGCTTGATGAGTACTTAATGACTAACTAGGCTGTCTGTGAAGGCTATCTGTCATAACCAGTGACATGGCTTGATGAGTTCTTAATGACTAACTAGGCTGTCTGTGAAGGCTATCTGTCATAACCAGTGATATGGCTTGATGAGTTCTCAATGACTAACTAGGCTGCCTGTGAAGGCTATCTGTCATAACCAGTGACATGGCTTGATGAGTACTTAATGACTAACTAGGCTGTCTGTGAAGGCTATCTGTCATAACCAGTGACATGGCTTGATGAGTACTTAATGACTAACTAGGCTGCCTGTGAAGGCTATCTGTCATAACCAGTGACATGGCTTGATGAGTACTTAATGACTAACTAGGCTGTCTGTGAAGGCTATCTGTCATAACCAGTGACATGGCTAGATGAGTACTTAATGACTAACTAGGCTGTCTGTGAAGGCTATCTGTCATAACCAGTGGCATGGCTTGATGAGTACTTAATGACTAACTAGGCTGTCTGTGAAGGCTATCTGTCATAACCAGTGACATGGCTTGATGAGTTCTTAATGACTAACTAGGCTGCCTGTGAAGGCTATCTGTCATAACCAGTGACATGGCTTGATGAGTACTTAATGACTAACTAGGCTGCCTGTGAAGGCTATCTGTCATTACCAGTGACATGGCTTGATGAGTACTTAATGACTAACTAGGCTGCCTGTGAAGTCTATCTGTCATAACCAGTGACATGGCTTGATGAGTACTTAATGACTAACTAGGCTGTCTGTGAAGGTTATCTGTCATTACCAGTGGCATGGCTTGATGAGTACTTAATGACTAACTAGGCTGCCTGTGAAGGCTATCTGCCATAACCAGTGACATGGCTTGATGATTACTTAAAAACTAACTAGGCTGTCTGTGAAGGCTATCTGTCATAACCAGTGACATGGCTTGATGAGTACTTAATGACTAACTAGGCTGTCTGTGAAGGCTATCTGTCATAACCAGTGACATGGCTTGATGAGTACTTAATGACTAACTAGGCTGCCTGTGAAGGCTATCTGTCATAACCAGTGACATGGCTTGATGAGTACTTAATGACTAACTAGGCTGTCTGTGAAGGCTATCTGTCATAACCAGTGACATGGCTTGATGAGTACTTAATGACTAACTAGGCTGCCTGTGAAGGCTATCTGCCATAACCAGCGACATGGCTTGATGAGTACTTAATGACTAACTAGGCTGTCTGTGAAGGCTATCTGTCATAACCAGTGACATGGCTTGATGAGTACTTAATGACTAACTAGGCTGCCTGTGAAGGCTATCTGTCATAACCAGTGACATGGCTTGATGAGTACTTAATGACTAACTAGGCTGCCTGTGAAGGCTATCTGTCATAACCAGTGACATGGCTTGATGAGTACTTAATGACTAACTAGGCTGCCTGTGAAGGCTATCTGTCATAGCCAGTGACATGGCTTGATGAGTACTTAATGACTAACTAGACTGCCTGTGAAGGCTATCTGTCATAACCAGTGACATGGCTTGATGAGTACTTAATGACTAACTAGGCTGCCTGTGAAGGCTATCTGTCATAACCAGTGACATGGCTTGATGAGTACTTAATGACTAACTAGGCTGCCTGTGAAGGCTATCTGTCATAACCAGTGACATGGCTTGATGAGTACTTAATGACTAACTAGGCTGCCTGTGAAGGCTATCTGTCATAACCAGTGACATGGCTTGATGAGTACTTAATGACTAACTAGGCTGCCTGTGAAGGCTATCTGTCATAACCAGTGACATGGCTTGATGAGTACTTAATGACTAACTAGGCTGCCTGTGAAGGCTATCTGTCATAACCAGTGACATGGCTTGATGAGTACTTAATGACTAACTAGGCTGTCTGTGAAGGCTATCTGTCATAACCAGTGACATGGCTTGATGAGTACTTAATGACTAACTAGGCTGTCTGTGAAGGCTATCTGTCATAACCAGTGACATGGCTTGATGAGTACTTAATGACTAACTAGGCTGTCTGTGAAGGCTATCTGTCATAACCAGTGACATGGCTTGATGAGTACTTAATGACTAACTAGGCTGTCTGTGAAGGCTATCTGTCATAACCAGTGACATGGCTTGATGAGTACTTAATGACTAACTAGGCAGCCTGTGAAGGCTATCTGTCATAACCAGTGACATGGCTTGATGAGTACTTAATGACTAACTAGGCTGTCTGTGAAGGCTATCTGTCATAACCAGTGGCATGGCTTGATGAGTACTTAATGACTAACTAGGCTGTCTGTGAAGGCTATCTGTCATAACCAGTGACATGGCTTGATGAGTACTTAATGACTAACTAGGCTGCCTGTGAAGCCTATCTGTCATAACCAGTGACATGGCTTGATGAGTACTTAATGACTAACTAGGCTGCCTGTGAAGGCTATCTGTCATAACCAGTGACATGGCTTGATGAGTACTTAATGACTAACTAGGCTGCCTTGTTGATTGTTATGTTCAAATTTGTAATGGTACAGCCGTGGAACGTGGGAGTTTGCTGAATTGTTCTGGTGTTTGTGACGGAATTAACGGTTGTAAGAGTGTTATAATCACAAAATAAATCATCATAATTTACATCCAAAATGTCAACGACGTCCGTAACCGACGATGAAACATGTGTAGTGGCTCTCATTTGAACAAGTGATGTTGAACTTGAACTGTTTTGTGTCGGCGGCATGAGTTGCAACCGGGAAGTACTGTGCGGTGGCATTATTGAGGATAGTTGAGATGGTTGCTCTCCACGAACAGAACTTGTGATAATGTCTCCCATAACTTGTTTTTCCTTTGATGAAACACGTTGATATACTGCAACTGACGAGGCAGATTTGTGTCCGGTAACTGCCATAATTTGTGCCATTGAACAGTTTCTTCCGAGGATAGTTGCACCCGTTGCACGAATTGAGTGGTTGGTGTAGATTAGTGAAAGGTATATTTTAATTTTTTATTGAAGAAAAGAATATCTTTTTTGTTCATACAACCGTTTTGAGTTTAAAAACAGCATTTAATTTAGTAAAAATACATTTATTATTCCGTATTATGATATTGATTCAGTGAAGCGTAAATATTTCTGTTTTTGTCAACCACGTTGTTATTGTTTTTTGGGGCCCAAATGAGGGAGACCGAAAACGTACATATATACCCCATCTGTTTTCTGAATATATGCTGACATTCAGGGTTGAATAACCAATGAAAATATGCGTAACAAACTAAATTCGTAATATTATATGTTATTCAGCTATCAGACAGGGTATATAATGTGACATTCCCGGCTTATGCTCTATATTCCCTTCGGCTGCGCCTCAGGGAATATAGCCGGGAATGTCACATTATATACCCTGTCTGATAGCTGAATAACATATAATATGATTCGCATTGAACTGTACTTTAAAATAATGAGTACTGGTCTGTTTATTTTCTTCCTGTTTCCTTAATTAACAAAACAAGACAACGGCAATTGCCACAAAACAACTGTAAAGTTACTATTAAATCAAAACTCAATAATAATCTGTGAATTCAATGTCGCGATAGCTTAAAATCTTACGGAATGCTGCAATCATCAAAATAGGGTTAGTGTTATGGTGAGTAATGCCATTTTCAACAATATTTATCGTGGCGGTCAGTTTTATTGGTGGAGGAAACCAGAGGAAACCACCGACCTGTCGCAAGTCACTGACAAACTGTATCATACAATGTTGTATCGAACACACCTCGCCATGAGCGGGATTCGAAATCAAAACTTTATTGGTGAAAGGCACTGGTTGCATAGGTAGTTGTAAATCCAACTACCATACGATCAAGACCACGACGGCCCCACAAGCAATGTGGAATGATTCCATTGGCAGTATGGAAAACATAATTGTGGAATGATTCCATTGGCAGTATGGAAAACATAATTGCTTATCTACAAAATAAATTCAAATGAACAAAAAAAAAAAGAATAATGGCCCTATTCGATTTGATATTATTTTGATAAATAAATATATTGTTCTCCCTCCCCATAAAATCATTTGCGTATTTTCCTTGACAAATACTGCTAGTTAATCTCTTAAAAGAAAGCCGCAGATGGACAATCGCTGTATGTGAAAATTGTCACTAATATAAAATCGATTATTAGGACACTTGGGTCATCATCCGGTCTAAGAAGGCGACTCGGGAGGACTGGAACTGTATATCAGAATAATATTTTATTTGGAAAGCTAAATAGCATTATTTGTAACAGATCTTAGTAATGGAAAACCATATATTAGTAAATTGAAAATTCATATTTTAGCCCTATGATTATTTGATTAGCTAATAACCCTTTAATAACTTGTGACATTTACAAACATGCCACATTGTATATTGTTATACTTCAGTATCTTTTTTCAATAGAAAATCAAGTGTAATATTTTAACTAATAAATCCTAAATTCCTTGTTTTCTCTATTTCACCGGTCATTAGTTTTTTACTAATGACCGGGGAAACAGTGATCTAGATCGCCAAAGCGCTTACGATATCGGTAAAATGACCATGATCTAAAACGTGTATGTATAAAATATCCACCGCCAGTGTGCCCAGTGGAACCATTCTGGCTGTTCATTTACAGAAATGTTCGCATTTATCAAAAAAAAGATTGCATCGAGTTTCAGTATAATAAAACAATTAATGCCTGCACTTGCGGTGAATATCATAATCGTTCACCTTAAGTGCAGGCATTAATTGTATACTGATGAACTGTTATGTTCAAAGTTAATAAAGAATTTGAATTTGAATTATCTGCTATTGACAGAGGATACAAATTTAGTTCCATTGTTATTATGCATGTGCGTATCTGATTACATTTATTTTAGAAATACTCGTAGTGTCAACGAAATTATATATCTACGCTTTGTATTACTATAGTTGGATTGATAGCTCTGTTGGTGAACTATTAGTGTGACCTGTCGCAAGTCAAGAACACCTTTGGGTCTCTTATTTCTATATCTTGGACTTCCGAGTGGAATAAATAACCATAAACTTTGTAGAGGGCCATCAAATCAACATTGCTATCAAGGTTTGGTTTCAATTGTATTAGTGCAATAAAATATAAATATTTACGATGCACGTAAAGTGATGATAAATGTGAGCAAAAATGAACATCCTTCGAATATAAACAATATCGTCACAGATGAGCATACTGTTCATATAAATATTGAACCTGCTCTATCAATATTTAACACAGTATTCATGATGTTTTAACAACTACATCGCAATTAAAACTTTTCATTGTCAATGCGATAATGCCTTCCAGTAAATCATTGTTTCTTTAAATATGCTATGACCTATGAATAATAATCCTGATGAACAGTGTCTTCTTTTAAAAGGCAACTTAAATAACAAAAGTAACATGGCAGGTGCTACATGTGTAGCAGGAACTGCTTACCGTTCCGGAGCTCCTGAGTTCACCCTCGGTTTTTAGTGGGGTTCATGTTGCACGATCGTTTCTGTTTACTGTGTAATATTTTGAAGATCATTGTTTGTCCTTTTGTTCTATTTATGTTGCCTATGGTGGTATCTATTATTCTTCGGTTTATGGCATTTGGTATCTTCAAACTTTTCTGTGTCATCTTTTAGTAATAGCTACAGTCATTTTATTCCATTTTATACCATTTTAAATCAAAAAGTGTGCAATGCTTACCTTGGTGTCCACGATTGCAGATCGTCGGCCACGTCTTGATAATGGTGGTGATACTTCACTATCACTTTCGTCTGATCCACTTGTAACACTCCCTGAACTTCGACTTCTTTTGATCTGAAAATACAAAATAAACATTAGTATTCAAATTACTTTGTGTAAATAATAAAATGTTGTATGGTTCCAAACCTGTAAATTAGATTATATTAACCAAAGATCCAACACGCATTTTGAAGAGAATCATACACGTTTTCCTTAATTTCTCAATATGTACTTATCCTTTTAGGAATAACAATATCCATGCCCCCCTCCCCTCCCCCCCCCCCCCCCCCCCGAACTTGTGGTGTTTTGATTGTTCAAACAGTTATACTATACTAAAAGTTTCTATTTTGGTTGTTTCGATCAAGAACAGCGGGCCACTTTAGTCTTCAAAATTGTTCTTGACCAAGTTTACGATACATTGCAACGTAGACTTGTGAAACTCCAGATTTGGATTCCACGACGACTGTCATTTAATGGGTAAAAGATGCATTCACCTTCGAACCATTTAATCGGTGAAGTGGGTTGATGTGTAACCCCACACATAGTTTCTGGGTGAGTAAGTGTTGTGAGAGCGAATTTTATTTTATTTTTATTATTTTGTATGTATATTTGTTGTTTTTGTATTCAAATCGTCTCTACCCTCGGAAATCTATTCGCATCGCATTTTTGAGTGACAGGCAAGAGTTCAATCTATGTTTCATTTCTGAAATGAAGATTTATCTGAAAGAAGTAACACCAAGATGATGCCATATCTTAACGGTCAGTTTTATTGTTGGAGGAATCAGGAGTACCCGGAGAAAACCACCGACTTGTCGCAAGTCACTGACAAACTTTATCACATTCAGCTCTTTCATTGATGTTCCACATGTCGCAGTCACAGTAGCGTCTAACTAAAATCTGAGCATACTTTCATACATTAAAACGATTTTGAAAATTCCCCTAGCCTGCGGTGACCGGTACTCTTCATTTCTGTCGATATTCTGAAGTCTATGGTAAATAGTATTACTCTGCTACTTATCGCCATATCTTGTCTGTTAAATTATCTTAGCGTGACATCTATTATAAATTTCTGGAACAGGAAGAATCTCATCATTTCATTGTTCCAAGATCGTCTTTAAGCACCATTTAACATTTTGATGACACAAATCTGACTTGAATAGCTGATATTGTTGCTTTGAGGCTCAATTTCATATTTACAACCAATCTGAAGTGTAATACGTATAAGAGATACTTACTAATATGATCAATATAATCATTATTTCAATGCATCACACAAACAGCAGTGGGATTTATTTTCGTGACCTCTACATGACATACGATTATATATTGTATAATTTTCGTATTAATTAAGCAAGTTTATTTACTCTGGTTTTTCTTAAGGTGATTTTTAACACCTACTTTACGTGGTACTGATAGAAAGTTGTGAGTTCGACGAGGACTATATGATTTTCCCTTTTGAGAATCTGTAAAATAGAAAAAAAGAACATTTTAGAGGATGACGTTTATACGCGGTAATACCTGTTCATGGCACTAGCATTACAAACAAAATATTACCATTACGAGCAAGATATATAGAGCTCTTATAAAAATATATCATTAAAAATATAACGAGAAAAACAAACACTAATTACAAAGAAATTAAATATAGATTAGTATAATCTAAGTAGGGAACAATGTACCAAAATGGATTGTGAATAGACTAATATAGTATACGTATGTAACACGTCTAGTATAATACAGGTATGTAACACGTCTAGTATAGTTCTCGTATATAGCAAATGTAGTATAGCGCTCATATATAGCACATGTACCAACAATGAACAAAATATAGTGAATAGATTAGTGACTTGTCCGTATGGAACAAAATTACCAAAAACAGACTGTGAATAGACTAGTATTAAAATATTTCTACCAATAAAGTACATTTATTTAATTGAGCTTTGTTCTTCTATCATAAAATGAAATGAATGAACAAGACATATATCATTGAATTATCTTAATGTACCCCACTAACACGCAAAACTTATGTGGATACATGAATTTAATTGCCATGTTGTACTTATCTGATATTAACAATGATTTGACAGTTTCGTTGCCTGTTTTATGGCAAACTTGGCTTCCAGTTCACAGTTAGTATTTTCATACAGAATGAGACAGATAATTTCCTGTTAAAAATTTGCAAAAGGTGACACATTAAAACGACGAGCTCTACTTGCACTGATACTCTTTTGAATAAATTGACGAAATGTGATACGTGTTTTTGGCGTACGCAATGTTGGGGGCGGGCTATACATGCGATGATCTAACATTGTTTTATTAAAAAATTACAATTGCGAAGTACTTAAAAGCAAATATTCTGTTTTCTGTGTAGTTTTATGTCGACTATTTTTGTTTTTAGTCCCTTTTCTTCTCGCCATTGCATTGTCTGTCCTTCTTCGAAGTACGGATTATGATTACCTCTTAGTATCTTCAAATTTCCTTATAAAATTTAATGGTAATTTGATCTATTTTACTATCAAGATAGACGTGTCCCTCATTTTGTAAAACGGTTGAATTAAATCCTTATACTAATTTCATATTATTCCGATTGGTTTGTATATGGATAAAATGAGGGTAAAGTCAGTCAAATAACCCCGTTTTGTTTTCTTTGGAGATGTATATGAAAGTACATTTATTGAAAATACTATTTTTACAAAAAAAAATATTTATCCATCGTCTACGAAGAACAATGCCCATTAAGCGCTTTTTCGTAATAACAAGCTCTGAAGTAGACATATATTTTCAGTCTAGACATCCATACTAAGGCTCATTCAAGTGTTGTATATTGAACAATGTTTGTGCTATTTTGTAATATGGAATTCATTTAGACGCTGCGATTGTTTATTTCGTAAATAGACAGTTTTTCAAGCGTACATAACGATTTCCTTTTATAATTCTCCCGTCTTACATTCATTTAATTTTATATAAACGTTTTCACAAATAATGAAAATCATCGAGGGAGTCCCGAAGTATAGAAATAGTGCATGGACTTTCCGTTGGTTAGGTAAGACGGATCAAAGGTCTAAGGGGGGGATTTAAATGAGTGTCTCGTGTTTAAAGAATACGAAGCTCAATTGCCCGTTAATGGTTAACATACTGTGTTTGCTAGGTTGTGTCCTTTGGCATATGATAGTTGGATTTACATCTACCTATGCAATCTGTGCCTATCACCACTAAAGTTGTGAACTCAATGTCCACAATTTACGATCATTGAGACGCTTCTCATGACGTATGCATAGTCTGGTAAACTTTAGCAAAGTGTTTAACAAGTAGATGAGGTCTATGTAATTATCCAAAAAGAGCGGAATGGGTGCGATAAAGTTTCTTTCTGTAATGCTTTATTCGAGACGAGGTAAAGCTAACTTTACGCTTTTTATGGTCATCGTAACCTTTATCAAGGGTGCCTTCGACATATAATTCGATAAAGGGGAAACCATAAATTTCATAATAAAGAACGACAATAAAAGATATTACTTAAAAAGCCATATCAATATACATGTTTGTATCATCAATCGAAACTAGATTCCTTCTCATGGCCTGATGTACTCTATACAATTGTATGTGATAAGGTTTACTGCCAGTTGGTTGAGTTGTTTATTCGTCTGGTACTTCAGCTTTCTGGTCCATTAAAGCGACCCACCATGATATAACAAATATATTGTAGAAAGCATAGCCCATATTATGTTGTTGTGTATGTGGTCTTTTACTTGAAGATCAAACCATTCGCCCATATGCGCAGTCTAAAGCAACGTTTTTCACATATATTCTAGTCATAAACATCGATTTTGTTCCTTTGACATCAAGTAACAACTTTTAATCAATCAACTAATCAATTTATTTAGTCTGTGTCCGGTTGTTCAAGACAGTGCATAAAGTTATCAACTAAATAAAGCATTTCTCCAGTGGACAACATCTAATCATATAGTCTTTATCCTGGACAAATAATGTCCAGTCTCTTTTGTCGTGCGCACTAAATTAGATAACTACGTTTTCATTACTTTCGCTGATTGATACATCTGCTAGTGTACTGTTATCACTCGAGGGTATCATCCGTCCAGTAGTTTGATGTTTGATGGTGTTTAACGCCACTTTCAACAATATTTCAGTTATATCGTGGTGGTCAGTTTATTGGTGGAGGAAACCGGAGGACCCGGAGAAAACCACCCACTTGTCGCAAGTCACTGACAAACTTTATCACATAATGTTGTACACCTCGCCCTGATCGAGATTCGAACCCGCAACATCAGTGGTGATAGACACTGATTGAATAGGTAGTTGTAAATCCAACTACCATACGAACACGGCAGTAATTCCCGTCCAGTAGAATGTTTCGGCACAGACATAGCTTATATATAGTAAGCATTACTAAAACTAAGGTGCATGTCAGGCATATGTAACCTTGGTTGATTTTATTTATCTAGTTTAGGCTCTTTGGTTTTGTACCAAGAACTTTTAAATTAGTTCGCTTTCCAATCTCATGACTTTGAGCGTACCATCCACATTAAATTAGAAATATATCTTTTTATTGTTACGGATAAAGATTTATCTAGTGGTTAAATAGGTCTGTCCGGTCGCTATTTTATGTGCAACAGACAAATAAACCATGCACTTATTGACAACTTCAAGCAGAACTATGAACATATTCAGAATTCCAAAGAGGGCAAATCATTTAGACCTCTCTATAAATGATTTGATGCGCGGTTCAAATTACGTTGCGTTGTGTAAATAAATTAAAGAGTGACGGTTTCTAATACACCATTAAATTATTTAGATAACACAACTATGTTTTACATATTTAGTTCTAGTACCTCTCTTTAATTCATTTAAACAGCGCAACAAATTTGTTTATACCTCACAAATGATAATTTGCATCTAGCAATAAATAAATTAAAGGCGCAACAAGTCATAAGAACAGCGTCACAAATACGTCCAATATAAATTCACCCATACAGAGTTTAATTATTTGTGAATCAGTAAATTCGGAGTCTAATAAGAATGGCGCTTTTAAATTTGGCATTTAGTAGTATTGACAGCATTCAAAATATGTTCAGCCAACTCTGCCATTACTGTTATTTTAGTATTGATAAAGTTACATGTAGCAAACGTTCTTGTTGTTTCAGTCACCATGGCATACAGGCAGTAGGTGCAAGGAATCCTGGTAGTTCTCCAATGGGGAAAAACATCGAAAGCTAGCCATTCACTGTCTATACTTTTGAACACCTCGTTATATCCACTAAAGAACTATCCATTGGATAAGGAGTTTGATACCTTCGTCCGATGGATAACTGCATCCACTATTTTGAACAACCAGGCCCTGGTATTAAATGCATACTGACAATGATTTTGATGTAAACCAATATGCCTGTTGAAATGTTGAAAGTGACTTACGACTAAACGCCAGAACTTATTTGTATGAAATTTGATATTGACGAATATAATGCCAGACGGAGATGTCATATATGTGTAACCTTAGTCTCGTTTTACAGAATTCCCTATAGTAGGTGTTTTGACATTATATGATGTATTAGACCAAGCCCTATATAGAAATTTCTTATTATATATTCTGTCTCAAAACTATGTACCAGTGATTCATGTTATCCTTACAATTTCTGGTCAAACATCATCTAATAACGTCGTGACATGATAACTGTGTATGGGACCATGTCATTAATATCTGGACATAACAGTGGTGTATATGACCTGTGTTATTGTAACCCTTACTTTCCTTTTATAGGATTATATGTTATCTGTATGACGTTATGGGATGAACCTTGTCAATATCATATATGGTTAATTTCAACTTCGGTTTTCATTATTAGTAAAAATTAACTGACACGATGGATGGATGGATGGAGGGAGGGAGGGAGGGATTCACAATGGCAACCGTAAAACATCAGACACGAGACTCATGTAAACGAACATTCGTACAAGATTGTTTTTTTTTATATTCCTGCTAAAGGGTCAAAGCATTGCACGTATCACAGTATTAATCAAATATGTTATATTCCAACTAATTGATTGCTATAGACTTTCTCAGTCGTTAATCTTCACGGGTTCTTCAGACTTCCGCAACAGCTAATCTTTACAATTAGCTTAGTTTAATATAACTTGTCATCGGGATTGCCGTTTCAATTAAAGGTGTTCGTAATAACATAAGACTTTTCTGACATTTCTTCGAAGTGTAATTTTCAAGAAATGAGCATGGCAGACGAAGCGAATAAACCAATTTGACATTTACTGGACAAGACCTCGATTACCATACACTAGAAATCACGATTCTACAGAGTTAATGACACTGAGATGACAGCCCCAGTATATGGTTAGACTGAACGTTTCAGACAATTTCCAAACATTTTTAATAACAATTGATATACCACTATTGTGAACAAATGTTAGTGAAATAAGATAGTTTTATACATGATAAATACAATGAAACTAGACATTTTCGATTTTATGAATGTTTATTGTGCATATGCAATATACAATTTTTTTTTAGCAACAATAGAAACTCCATTAACAACCAATGTATAATCTCCATCGGTTGTGCTAAAACACGTATACAATTTTAAAAAAAACTTTGGATGAAAACAAAAATGAAAGAAAAATCATCTTAACCCTATAATCGGGTAAAAATCTAAAATTCAGCAAGAGAGTTTTTATTGCTGTTCATCGTCTCAGTAACCGTGAAATCCACAATAGTAATCATAATATATACCTTAGAGTAGGAGTTAGACGGTGCCTGTGAGACGGTGTTTGATATTCGTAAAACGTTAACCAGAAAATGCTGCGTCTGTGTTTTATAAGAAAATATATCAGACACGCTTCAAATAATCTAATAATAAACAGCTGTCGTCAGTATGCCCGATATCACTACAAAATAACAATACTAGCATTTATTCTTTATTTTGACACCAACGCATGGCTAAGTCTATTATGAAATATGTTTTTATTTGCAAAAAATACAATTGGATTGAAGCAACACTATACAAACAAACAATAAGACATAAAGGACATACATGATATATAGAAAATATACGTACATTGACAGCAAACATAACACTTATTTCATCTAGTTTCTTTTCTGGGATGAGATAAATCATATTTCATTTGTATTATCTTGTTTTCAAGAACATACATAAAATATCTTATTTTGATAATCAATTCTATTATTTCTAAGATTTGCATAGCTATATGAGGTTTTAACTTATTTGTTTGTTTTGGAAAATTGTTGAAGATACCGATTGGGTAGTCAGATGACGTAAATCGAAGAAGGACAGACAACATAATGGCCAAAGGAAAAGGGCAAAAGGACAACCAATGATCTACAAAACATACATATAAAACTGAAGAACGAGCAACACGAACACCACTAAAAACCGAGTGTGAACTGGGAGTTCTGGAAGGATAAGCAGTTGCTGCTCTTCTAGTGGCTCCCGTCGTGTTATTTGTGGCTACAAACCTGTTGATAAGACAAGTTTGAAGATACCAAAGAGGTAATCAGATATGGCATGAATGACACCAATTCCTGTTTTTGGATAAGTATACCAGGAGTACGTGCCTTGTATATCTAATATTTTCGTAATGTTACATGTTTCAAGCAGAAGATGGTTGGGTTTTTTTCGTTATTTAATCTGGATAAATTCATAATGATTAAGCTTTGATAAAAGTAGTATCTTTATATAAAAACATAAATATCAAATTTAGCGCGAACGATGTGTTTCTGTAAAACCTTCATCAGCCACACTCAGGGTCATATGATTGAAAAGTCAAATAATTTGAAAGTTCGGGAGCAAGAAAACCTAACGATCCAAACAGGACAGCCAAAATCTGTATTAACAGTTGTATTTCTTGAATCTTTCATAATAGTTTTAATCCGTCTAATAGGTAAATTCGAGTGATGTTATGTTGCTATGGAAATTATTTAACACAGATAATTTTCAGAGCAAACCCGAAACGACGGTTTTAGAATGGTTTGACCCACGAGTGATGGGTGGAAATATCAACGTGTATCAGTCGTGGGATACCAACAGTGGGGGACAACATAATAAGTACAACTATTTGTATAATGGTGACCCTACATTTTATCGGAATTTGTGTTATCATAACGTACTGTAGTATAATGTGTAGTAAATGGGTGGGTGGGTTGTAAAAAGCAAAGTTGTCAACATGTGTCTTGATGACTTACCATCTCTAACAATGTGAACACGAAGTATACAAACTGAAAATAGCATCCATGATATAACTAGATTCCTTTTGGATTCAAATGGCAATACATGCACTAAGCCATTTCTTTATATTTTCGAAAATAATTACAGTCTAACCTGAGCCTCAGCAGTACTTTCCAAACTAAAGATTTCTTCCAGGTTAACGTTCCGAATGAGCATACACGTCAATTTTATGAACTGTAGTAAGCATATAGTTCGGGTTGAAAAAAAGATAATAAAGAGCAATTGAGCCCTATGATAACACTGCCTAATCAATAACGAAAGAGTATTGGCTAATAAATGATTATGGTTGCCTTTGTTGTTATAGCTTCCCTGTTTTTGTCCTTACTCCTAGCTGAAACTGGGGGTTATGCCGACCAAAATGTCGTCCTGTGTATGTTTTTATTTATCATTAATACATGTAGCGCATGTATCACTAACGCATTCTTTTAATTTTACATCCGCCGTTGGCAAGGAGCACTCCTTAACGTTATATGTTAAATCTGACAACAAACTGACATTTTTTACTTTTAATACAACTTAATAACAACATGTTAAGAATTGAAGTTCATTTACACATATATGTCAGAGAGATAACCGATAAAGAGGCACGAAATGTATTACATATATATATGACTTGAGGATGTAGCATAGTCAAAAGTTTTGCTTAAAAACAAACTGAAATATTGTTGAAAGTGGCATTAAACACCATAACCCTAACAAAAAAAATAGTCCTACTTTCATTTTGCATTAAATATTTGTTTGAAAGAAATCTATTTAGAAATAATTTGAATCCAAAAATCACTATTGTTTTTCAAGTATTTATGTTTATGCGAAAATTTTATGACGCCTATGCCATTTTGTAAGTACGCCATCAAATTCTTAATCGACTTTAAATTTGATCCTCCGTAGTAATTGTATTTTAGAATGAAGACGTGATATCTAATACATGTTTAGAGTTATGTTTATCATTGAACATATTACCCAGTGCAATAAAGACGTGGGTATATAGCTTAGTGCACACGACGAGTTTCTGGAACGGAACAACTTTTTTCAACTCAAAATCAAATGATTTGAAACCTAAATAATTTAAAAGTCTTTGAGAACAAGTCAACTAGAGGGCCTCAACAGGTTATCAATAATAGGCTCAATGTTACCTATGCCCGAGATCAATAATAGGCTCAATGTTACCTATGTCTGAGGTCAATAATAGGCTCAATGTTACCTATGCCCGAGATCAATAATAGGCTCTATGCTACCTATGCCTGAGGTCAATAATAGGCTCAATGATACCTATGCCCGAGATCAATAATAGGGTCAATGTTACCTATGCCTGAGATCAATAATAGGGTCAATGTTACCTATGCCTGAGGTCAATAATAGGCTCAATGTTACCTAGGCCTGAGGTCAATAATAGGGTCAATGTTACCTATGCCTGAGGGGGCTTGACATTAGTTTTAATTAATTACATTATTTAGGAGCTGTAAATTCCAAGCATCAATATATCCAATTTACCCTCAAATTTGATCGAATTCCTTTCTTGCTTAAACATATTTGAAATTGTTTGTGTTTGAAAAATAAGCGATACATATATTTTAGCTGATAATTTTTTTCTAAAGTTTCAAGATGCCAAAGGGATATTCAGAAGCCATAAATCGAAGGACAGACAATACAGTGGCCAAAAGAAAAAAAACCAAAAGGATAAACAATAATCTACGAAACACTACAGAAAACTAAATATCGAGCAGCACGAATCCCACTAAGAAAAAAGGTGGTGGAATCGGGTGCTCCAGTAGTGGCCCCCCCCCCCCGTTGTGTCACTCTTGTTGATGTTAATGTTCAATACCAATCAATCAATCAATCAAGCATTCCTTCATCACTAGATCAAATGTAAACATCTATTTTTCTACTAAAACAACATCATTATTATGGTCGCATTAATAATACCGGGGATTTTAATGTGACAATTATTTCCTGCAGTGATTTGAGCTATTAAAATAAGAAAATATTTTGTCGACATCAAACATTAACAGCACTGTTATATCGGTCGTGGACATTATCCAAATTGAATTTTTGGAGACAATACTGTTATAGAAACTGTCTTAGGTTGTTCAACTAAATTCGATTCGTGTCAAGCTGATTTTCTGATGTAAAATCCGTGTTAAATAATGTCATCAAATTAATAAAACTGATGTAAAAATAGCTGGATTCAGATCCAATCCAATTCCATTATTATTTCATAACAATGCGAACAGTACAGTAAAGTTATTATGACAAAAAACTAATTTCGACAGTAGACATTTCAACTGACATGTCCAGAAAGGTATTACAATAAAACGTCTTGTGCGTTATTATGAATACTTGACTGTTTATTTCATCGTGAATAACAAGGTCCAAACATAACAAATACATCATTGTAAGATTTCAGAACGTATATTCATGGTTACAGTATACAGTTCAAATTGAATTCCCCTATATAAATCTAGGTTGATATTATATTCATGCTGAATTAATGTAAAACCAAACAAAAAACATACGGGTACTGAAATGAAGACGTAGCAGATTGCCAAACTGGATATTATGTCAGGTGTATATGATAGTTGATGCGTTGGACAAATCATCCACACAACAATATACAATTGCTGTGCACCTCAAAGATAACATTGACAGAAGCTCCTACAGAACCGTAGTTTGTTAAATATGGCAAATAGTAGCCCGTTGCAGCAAGTGAACAAAAGGTTTGTTCAAGAAGAACCCTGTGTAACCGCGTATATTTGCGAATGTGTGCGATTTAATATAACTAATAGTAGATCTTCAATGATAGGATAAAAAAATATAAAATACATAAAATACATCCAAAACTCATAAATTGACAATAAACACATATAACCCTAGCCCTAAAATATTTAAGTATGGATCTAGCATGGTGTAAGCTTACCTTTGTAGCTTAAGATAGCAGCCTGTCTGATACAATGTGTCTCATACAAGAGATGTTGTATCACCACACTGTGGTGGAAAAAAAGAGTGGCACGAAGCTGCATGGCATGTTCTCTGCCAAACTACTTGTTGATGGCGTCATAGTATTGAAATGTGGGAAAAGACGTCTCAATGTTATTAACGGCAACAATGCGACTGGCCAATACTCATTGAATCATATTTTGTTCGTTCATTCGACAGATCATGAATTCAGTCATATTCTCATTTCTAATGACAATAGTTTCAATATTGCCACCAACTGCACGGTATAGTACATGTATTCCCTATTTTCCCTAAAGAAGCATAGTCCGACGATTATTTAGTGACACTGTAATTGTATGATGGGGGAATTTGCCAATTTTGAATGAAAGACAACATGAAAGTAATGTGCAACATGTGGTCGTCCGCAAAGTACTGTAATCAATTTATTAATTTTAATTCAGCCCTTGTTATTTGTATTCAGTGTAGTTTATACTGGAATGTTAAATAAACATATTACACGATAAACATGCTATCATTTATATATTTTGCACATCGAATTTCAGCTCTCAAGCTTCACTTGGATGCGATATGTTTCTGGCAAATCCATTCTCGCAAAACAGAACAGCGATGGTATATACTTTCTTCAACTTTTCTAAAAATAAATCATGCGCTGATGCTAATCCTTCATATACTAAAATGCGCATTATCTGAAACAATAACTAGGTAAAATGATAGAATTATTTATTTCAACGCCTACTACAACTTGTAGAACTTACCGGATGTATCTTCTGAATCGGAAGTTACAATCACCCCTGGGACTGCACTAAATATATCAGGTGAAACACGTGGTGATGGTAAAACTTTTATATATCCGTTTTCTGTTTCGTTATGTACAGTTAATCGACACAAATCTTTACAAATGCTAGCTACCTCTTCTTCTGAAACCAAGCTGTTCTCTCTTGATACGTCAAACGAACTGAAAAAGAAATAAAACAATATACATGTAGTGTTTGATTGATTGGTTTGTGCTTCACACGCCAACTTTAGTAATATTGCTGCTATATTGTGGAGTTATAGTGTTTGAAAGCAGCTCATAATAATGCATGACCTTGGGGAAATTTAAAAAAAAAAAAACTTTCAGAAAAAGTTCCAGATGGTAATATATATATATATATAAACAGGGAGTGGATGTGGTCGAGTGGTCTAGGGCGCTGGACGTAAGGCTAAGCGAATGGTGCTGCAGTGTATCAATGGTGTGGGTTCAAATCCCGTCGAGGGAAGAACAAAAATTTGACAGCTCTAAAATCTAATTCTAACACTGTTTGGTTTAATTTTCAGACGTATATATATATATATCAAATAAATGGTGCCGGCAATTTGACACTTTCGAAGAACCCAGTCTAACTCAATTTATAAGATACATTTTGTATGTTTATTATTGAAATTCACAGTTCCTAAATAATGTACAAAATGTAATTAACAACGGTTCATTCCCCTCATGCATTGGTAACCTTAGCTACAGCTTAGAACCTTTGAATATGATGGAGATGTTTCTAGAAAAGCGTCTTGCGGACTTAATTAGATATCAACGTACCCATTACTATCATTAGGTAGGTAACTCTGTTGGTGGACTATCAGTCCTCTACGGTATCATCAACCAATAAGTCAGTGTTTCGACAATGACATGTTTTATAAGATATATTTATTATTGAAATTGACAGTTCTTAAATAATGTAATTACTATTCAAACTAAGGTCCATATCCTTCAGACATAGGTGACCTTAGCCGATTTTGGCGTTCCTGTTCAGGCCTTATATTTCGCTTGCTCTCAAACCTTTCTTGATTATTTGTCTTTCCAGCCTTTCGACTTTGAGCGTACCTAATGAAGGTTAATCTATAAACGACTCGTGTTCACTAAATTTGATATCTACGTTTTATTGTCTATCCTACTGAAGCCCTTTAATTTCCTTTTCTGCAGAGAACCGTTTAAATATTTTGGCTTTCCAATCTCTTGAATATGAGAACACCTAATGAAGGTTATTTCAGACACGTGTCTTGTGCACTAGAATATATATCTACTAGAGGTCTTTATTCAAGCTTGGCATGCCATCATATTATTGTATAACTGTAAAAAGAACATTCTGCAAATGTCATAAATGGGCAATGAAATTAAAATGACTACTTACATAGACATCTAAATATCCATTTCAATTTAGAAATGTTTTTCCATTGTCTATATAGATATGCTTATATTTAAATTTACCGTATGTTATTAAATCATAATTATTGTTCATTTGTTTCACCCAAGATACAATCGTATTATTAATTAGTAATAAAAGAATCTAGAACATGTACATCTCGTTTTGATTAAATATTGATTTTACCATTATCTGTCTATTACAAACCTACAAATACTATTTTCTTTACTCCCTCATTATATTATATTTTGCCGGCAACTTCAACTTTCAATAAAATTGTATTAAGCGGGGTAAATCAATCTAATTTTTATCGGGAAGGAGTAAATTAAATTGAATTAATTTACACTTACTACATATTATAAGAAATAATAACTGAAAACTTAATCAGATGTTACTAAGTATATGTGTTTATTCCAATTCAGGTGAGGTATACTCGATACAACATTATGTGATAAAGTTTGTCAGTCACTTGTGGCAGGTCGGTGATATTCTCCTGGTACTCCGGTTTCCTCCACCAACAAAACTGACCTTCACAATATAACTGAAATATTGTTGAAATTGCCGTTAAACACCATAACCCTAACCCCTATCCCGTTTGAAAATGATTACATGACTATGAATGTGTACATACTATGATAGCTTCAAATAAAATATTCCTTTGTACGACCACGGATAATGTACAGTGTACATGTGTGTGTACAAGGTTTTTTTCGATTTGTAATTATGTGAAGAATTTGAAAATATATTCATCATTTAATTAAACTGTTTCAAACCAAAACCAAAAACCTTTTGTGTTTTAGCCTTTCTATTTAAATGTATTCATACTAACAAATGACTATTTTGTGTTTTAGCCTTTCTATTTAAATGTATTCATACTAACAAATGACTATTTGCAAAAACACATTAAGCGAGCTTCAAAGAAGTACTGGATGACCAATTATTAGTTTACATATTATCTACTCAAAACGATGTGATGAAAATATATTTGGTTTCCAACTGTTTAGGGTTTAGAGCCTCTGAAGAAGTAATATACAAAATTGAACATCTAGTACAATTAAAGAAGTTAAATACACAAATACACACTTGGTGTTTACTGCTTCTAAAGAAATTAAATAGAGAAATGCACATCTGATGTCTAGAACCTCTGAAGAAGCTTATTACTGCAATGTGCATTGGGTGTCTAGCACATCTGAAGCAATTGTATACAAAAATGTACATCTGGTATCTAGATCCACTGAAGAAGGTATTCTGTACCTAGATCTTTGGTATTTGATTTTGGTTTTCAAACTATTTGGTCATGCACTAAATGCAAAATCAGGTAAAATACAGAAACGTACAGAATTTGGTATTTTAAATAAATATTTGCATTTCGGATACGTTTATTAAGTTTTAATTAGAGTATTATCTAATTATGTTTCTTATATTCAGAATATACAATATTACTCGGATGACACCATTCCAACATGATAAAGCCCTGCTTAGACAAATTTATAGACAACTAAATCAAACGCTTAATCTCCGTCTGTTATAATATCAGGAACAATAGCTGGTATTACGACAACATATATCCGGTTTCACAACAAAATAACAAAATTATCTAGATTTAAGGAAATAAAATTCTATCTAGGGATAGTGAAGCATTAAGAATATTGTGTTGATATCCGAGTCTATAAGATTTCTAATAAGAAACGAAATGAAAATGCTTTAATTAACTCTGTGAAGAAATTCTATTTTTGAATGTATTTATAATTCTTCAGAATCACCACAACTGACATGGTTTGGCATAAAAGCACTAATTAATCCACCATATAAAAGTAGTCTTTATTTAACAATAAGATGCTATTAGCTTTGTTGTGTTATAAAAAATTTTGTTTAATGTAATTAAAGTTAAATATATTACGATTACTTTTATTAAATAAAACCGTAGATATTTAATTTACTGCGCACGACGCCTTTCTGGAATAACCTACATCGTGTACGCTCTTTATCAAAATATTGGAAAACCAAATAATTTAAAAATGTGTGGAAGCAATAGACCAAAGAACTTAAACATGATAGCAAAAATTGACTAAGGTCACCTATGCCTGAGTGAGGAGAAACTTAGCTTTGATAATAATTACATTACTTGGGAACTGTAAATTTCAATTAAAAATATATCTAAGAAGCCATGTCAGTGCCGAAACACTGACTTACTGGGCGGTTGATACACTCGAGGAATAATAAATGGTCCACCAGCATTGAAATATATCGACCCAATAACAGCAATAAGAACGTAGATATCAAATTTTCTGCGCACGACGCCTTTCTGGAATAAAAATTTGATTGGAGCTTGTGGTATTTTAATACCTATCTTGGGGATTAATGCATGATTAGCAGATACAATATTTCTGTGGATGAACATTTTTGTTCAAGAAATTAATGCATTTAACAACACTATATATCGTTCCAACTTTTATATACAACAAAAAACACTTAGAATGAAAAATATCTTGAACAGAATGATAAATTACCTTTAACTGAATAATGTAAAAATATTAGTAAAGTATTTTAAGTTCATAGATCAAATTAGTCAAGTTCCAGACACAATTACACTATATACATATTTCCTGCTGTGATTATCTCTTGTCGTACAAATACCAGCTGGATCCCTGGCAATATTGCAACAGTTTATATATGTTTATCCTCTTAGAAAACCTTGACTTTTCATTCATTTTCCATATCGTCTTGAATGTAATCATCTTATATTTTTCCTTATCTATTTGAAAATATTACGCAGCTATCATGAACTACAGGTATTGCCTATAAACTTTGGTCTTGAGAAGTTTTTTTTTTTTTTTTTATTAATTGCTAGATTTACGAGAAAATTCATTACATTTGCGTAAAATAAGAGTAATAACAAAATTACCGAACTCCGAACAATCTTCTAAAGGGAAAGTCAAAACTCACAAGTATATAAACAAACAAAATCAGTCAACAACCGGAAAACTGTGAAAACCGTAATGACCCTGACTTGGTACAGACATTTCTAAAGAAATGGTGGGTTGAATCAGATTTTAAAGCGCCAAACCTCCCGCTTTCATTACGGCTCAAAGGTTCCGGCTGTCATTATAACAGTATTTATAACAATACTGGAACAAAATAGGTACAATAGTTCATACATTTTTTTCTTATTTTTATTTTATTCTTATTTTTTTTATTATTATTATTCTTTTATCTTTTTTTCTATTTCGAAATTGGCTGAATGTACATATTCGCTAAAAAAATGTTGTTATTCAATGGGGAACAAATTGTGCTCATTTCATTGTTGATTTCTTTTTTGTTTTACTGTTCTGAATCTCAAATAGTGGAGCAGGAACTGCTTACATTAAAGGAACACGTGAGTTCACCTACGGTTTTTAGTGGTGTTCTGATGTGCTTTAGATATCATTGTTTGTCTTTTTTGCACTTTCTCTTTTCTCCATTGTATCGTTTGTCCTTCGATTTACGGTGTCTGATTATCTCCCTTTGTATCTTCAAAATTTGTTTACGTGTTCTTTCACTTCCCCCTCGTTTATTTTTGAGATAATAGTAATGGTCTTCAACCAACCTTCTTAGCTTGTAGTCAATAACTACATTATTAACTGACCCTACTATTGTACTGTCCATGTTTATATTATCGTTCATTATTATGAGAATGTGTGGTCTTTTGATGTGGAAGAGAATATGTTCAAGTTTTTTTTATTGTTGATTTGTACCTGTATTGCCGTTGAAGATACAGTTATCAAGAGCGGAAGAGTTGGGATCTCAAGTACCTGGGTTTTTTTGTGATCAATGATTTGAAGTGAGTCGTACTTGTTCGTATTGTTTATATTTTGTCGAAATGTGACTATTCCTGATACAACTTTCTCTACACAATATAAGGTCATTTTAAGTTGCTGACTTCTTAAATATAAAATGATTGAGTAAGTGATTGTTGCTTAACGCCATGTCAAGTGAGCAATATTTCAGCTGTGTTTACATCATGGCCTGAACAAGTTGCATTTCCACGAGATAATATGATGATGATGATGTCCGTTTTGCACTAGACCAACACGCTTAGTTGGACTTTGATAGTGCTAAATCACTGAAACAACAGTCCACAGGTATACATGTCTCTCCTTTCGGGCTCATTACCCTGATTCCGGGCCAACCAATATGTGTTCTTACTCTTTAAAACTGTATGATTATCGGAGAAGCAGCAAATACCAATTTCGTTTTACTCGTACGGGACTCGAACCTACCACACTCACGCGAACACGTTAACCGTTACACCACCGATATGGTTCCAATGTAAATTGAAAGCTGTTTATTAAGGTATATGACTTCTCTGAAGGAATGCCTTATTTGATATTGATTTTCATTTTTCATTTTCTTTTAATAGCATTAAGGTGTTGGATATTACTAGTATATAATAATGGAAAGCGATGTAATTATCTAGTTATAGAAATTAAGTCAAAATTACATTGATCACGAACCAAGTATTGCCGCCATTCCTATTTTGTGTCCCCCGTCTAATACGTCTTAATAACGTTTCTTAATATTTCCCATACCATCTCTTGATTAATTGTCTTACTTATCATTTCTGTTGAGATTGTCCTTGCTGATTGGATTGAAGGTATTTTTAAAGTGTATGCTGTTACAAGATGTCACGTTTTCGTGTGTTTATGATTTTAAAATCATATTTCTACGTTTTTTGTTCTACACCTGGGATTATCGCATATGTCCATCAATGAAATTTGTTGACAAACCGTCTAATATATTGCATAGAAATTTTCTTTCCACAAAACTTTTTTTCTTTTTTATTCGTTCGCCACAATTAGAAGAACCATTGGGTTTTTTTTTTTTTGTTGTGAATATCTTCTTTTTTTTCTTTTTTTTTCCCTCTTTGATTGAAAATGACCAGAATCGAACGCTTCACACCTTCTTCAAACTTCGGTATGGTACATCGGCTTTCCCTACAGAAATCCTTATATGAGTTATCTTCTCTTTAACTAAATATATAAAGTGTACCGTAATTAAGAAACGACAAAAGATATTGCTACATATATCAAATGTCTTTTACTTGCGTTTTTCCAGTAGTGGGGCAACTTTCACTCAACACTTCCGGAAACCAAGCAAAACAATCACAGGAGTAACTGACCTTTGAATTATTTTCATGAACCGTAAACACTTGAAACTCATGATTGTGTTATTGTAGTGTCATGAGATTTTCTCAATTCAGTAAATTGTCCTTTGTTCTTTTTAGAGGTTATCAGGTTAAAGGTGAAAAACAAAAACATGATTTCTGTTTCTTAATTTTTCATTATTAAAGGGAATGATTGCTCTTTTGCAACTCGTCTTATTGAATAAAAATGTGTTAATATCAATCGCGTGTTGCTAGTTTTCTAACTTTCATCTTGCTAGACAATGACGATTTTGGCATAATAATTATCTCCCTTCTTAAAATGTTTATATAGTAGTCCATTGTGGTAAAATAAAAACACAACAAGAATATCACTGCGAAACCTTTTTCTAGAAAATGTACTCACGTGGTCTTGGTTAATTTGTAATCACATATTATTTCGAAAAATATACCTTAGTATGCATTGTAAGAAGAGTTTGTGATACCAAAGTGGTAATCAGAATCCGTATATCGAAGAAGAACAAACAATGGTCAAAAGAAAAAGTACAAAAGGACAAACAACGATCTACAAAACACACACATAAAACTAACGATCGAATAACACGAACCCCACTAAAAACCGGGGGTGAACTCAGGTGGTAATACATCATAATATTTTATCTGCATTTGAACAATGCATTTCATAATTAACAACACACAGCACAAAACTTATCACAGTTGACATTCTAAATTTGACTTTCTAGAATTGTTCAATAAAGATGTCACGTTTCAAAATTACATTCGCATATACTTGTAAACTTGACTTTCAATATTATGGAATATACATTAGTGCGATTGTTCATTTCATGATATAATTGTATAATTAGCAGTTTATTAGAATGACTTATAAATACGGATAAAGTAATTTTATAAACACTTTCTTCAGTAAGACGTCATCGACATTCGATGACTTGAATTAAGATCGCCTTTGAATTGATATGGACTTTTAAATTACCATCAATATTGGAAACAATTGACAGAACTTTAATGTCGGTGCTAATGTGTTCTGCTAAGTTCTTGACGAACAAGGAGCACTTTAAAACAAGTACAGTTGTGCAGAATACTCTGGTGAATTCGATAAAAGGTTGCCATTTCTAAAGAGTCCTTTTCTGTTTTATTTCATTTACAATGACAATGGAATGAGGAAAGATAGAAGTAAAATAAATAATATTTTTCAGTATGAGACATCGGCTATCCTGTTTAGGCCCTTTGGTTTTATTGCTCCCAAACTTTAATAAATTATTTGGTTTTCCAATCTTTCACTTTTGAGCGTACCTGATGATAGTCATTTCAGAAACGCGTTGTGCGCACTAATTTTGATATCACCGTTTTTATTATATATTCCATACAATACTTTCATTTATGGACAAATTATTCCACCTATTAAAATAGTATTTAGATTATATACGTAGTTTGATACAAAGACATTTACCTTATATTTTATAGAGCATAGTGTATACACATATATACATATGTACTATACGATCGAATTGGGGGAGTTGATATGATACAAATTCTTCCATTGTGTCCGTCTGCGAGTATTATACACAGAGTGATTATACGACAGAATTGAAAGTTGTTTGTGAGTATTATGCTCATAGTGATTATACGAATGGATTGAAAGAGTTGTTTGTGAGAATTATGCTCATAGTGATTATACGAATGGATTGAAAGAGTTGTTTGTGAGTATTATGCTCATAGTGATTATACGACCGAATTGAAAGAGTTGTTTGTGAGTATTATGCTCATACTGATTATACGAATGGATTGAAAGTGTTGTTTGTGAGTATTATGCTCATACTGATTATACGAATGGGTTGAAAGAGTTGTTTGTGAGTAATGCATGCATAAGGATTATACAGCCGTTGTTATGATACACATTCTTCCATTATGTCGTCTGTGAATATTATATACGCAGATTCAGATTCAGATTCAATATTTTATTAAAGTCTCACCACATGTAATACATATAATACACAATCATCACAATATATACGACATTGTATAACACAAAAGTTTTATAGATAAAATACAAGTGCCATTCTATAAAGAATTATGAAAGACTATATAAATTTCAATAAATTAAAACTTTAAATCATGTCTAAAACATTTCAGTTCATTAAAAAGTTAACTATCCATCAAGAATATAAAAAACTATTTCTTCTACTTAAAATATTAAAGCAGGTCTTGGCAACCATATCATAACACTCAGTACTTTTAAATAGATATATAAACTTATCATCATCAGATAAAATAATAAAATGTACATTACTCCTTTTAACTTCATTAAATAATCTTTCACGCAAATCTGCATATAAAGGGCAATATAATAAAACATGTTTCTCATCTTCTATCTGATCATGACATATAAAGCATACTCGTTCATTTACATTCTTGTTTTCATAACGACCTGTTTCTATTCGCAGATGAGTCACACCACACCTAAATTTAGCAAAGGCACTTCTGTATCGACTTGGAATGTTCTTACTTAAATACATCTCTGTTTCAAAAACCTCTTTAAACAATTTATAAGTTCGTAATTTATTTCCGACTTTTTGTGAAAACATTCTATTTTGCCAGTTTACTTTATATTTATCAAATAAAAAATCTTCTAACTGTGTTATAACATTTTTATGCAAAATATTCTCTAAATCAGTATATAGTTCTAAATTGCATTCTCTAAATTTTGTCATAATTCTAAAACACCAATTTTCCTTTTTATTAACAGCATTTCTAAAAGCCCATCGAAATACTTTGTAATTCACTCTGTCCGTAGACATAACATTACATCTAGCCCAGTGTCTAAAACACAACTCCATTGCTTAACACAAAGAGGTTTCCAATCCATATCCCCATTAATGGCGTCATTAGGAGAATATTTACCAAGACCCATAAAACACCGGATAGCTCTGTGCTGCACAGCATTTATGCATGAAAAATCTCGAGTGCCCCAGATGGCTGCACCATAACTTATTATTGACCAGACCAGGCTATCATAAAGTTTTGTGTATGTATCAAAGTGGAAACCTCCATGTGCTTTGCTCTTTACAATCGGTAAGCTCGATGCTCGACCTGCTGACCTAGCTACAGCTTTCGTCATCTCATTGTAATCTAGAAATTCAGTTAATAATAAACCAAGATATTGATATTTTGATACAACACCTAACTGTTTTTCACCCATTAAAAATATTTCATTTGTTGGTGGTACAGAGGGATTTCTAAAATGCACAATCTTTGTCTTTTCAAAGCTTACATTCAATGCTTTGTGTTTACACCATGTATTAAGAATATCTATCAGTAATTGCAAATCATTTTCATTTTCAGCAATTAATACAATATCATCTGCATACAAAAGAATACCAATTTGTTCACCCTCAATATCAATACCAATACTGATACCAAGATCATTTAAATCTCTAAACAATAAACTCTTGTTAACTGTATCATATGCTTTCTTGAAATCTACAAAGACAGCAAAAGTTGACAACTTTCTCCGTTTTCTGGTTTCAATAATAGATGTAAGTGTACTTAGATGATCAATAGTGCTTTTACTTTTACGAAAACCATTTTGTTCATCATGTATAATATCTCTTGTATCTAACCAAGTTACCAATCTATTATTTAAAATACTACAATACAATTTATAAGCACACGGTGCTAAAGTAATTCCCCTATAAGACAATGGATCCCTGGGATCCGATGTAGAACACTATGGAATAGGTGTAATTATCCCTTTAAACCACACAGAAGGAATTTTACCAAATTTAAAACATATATTAAACAATTTGTGCAAAACATGTAACAATAAATTATTTATATACAATTCTACAGGTATCAAATCAATACCTGGCGCTTTGCCATTTTTAACTTTTGTTAATACTTTTAAAACTTCATCTATACTAATTTCAGAATCTAAATCAACATCCAAAATATTATTTGACATATTATCATTCAAGTTTACTACATCATCACAATTCAAAAGATTTTCATAAGCAGTTGTCCATGTGTTTAAAATAATGTCAGTGTCAGTACAAATTGAGCCATCTTCTAGTACAACTTCCATGGGTATGGACTTCTGTCTTTCATTGCTAACACCAATCTTACTGATGTTCTTCCAAAACTCCCGAGGGCCCTTATTTTGGATATTCAAAAGTTCATCTTGACTACGGTACCAATATTGCCTTTTTGTCTGTTGACAGTTTTTATCAAAAGGTGTACGCTTGTCTACAAATATGTGACGCAATTTTCTCTTTTCTTGGTTGTGGCTTCTATTCCATTTTCGTTCAGCTTTGCATACTTCATTCCAAAGTGCGGTGAGATTATCATTCCACCAGGGCTTTTTCATTTTCCTGCGTTTATTATTAAGACCATCCTTGTGAACCACCTTTCTCTGAGTAAGCTTAGAGTTCATTTCGTCATGAATAATTGTGACCAAATCATTGTACTTATTGTCCAATTCTAACTGGTTAATTACGGACAGTTCTAAGTTTTGTATAAACTGGTTTAATTTCGTTACTATTTCGACAACTTTCATCAATTCATTTGGTATATTGCGAATGTCAAATTTAATATTTTTACTCTGTTTCATATGCAACTGGTCATATGGTGCTACATTTTCATTCACACAGACTTGGGTACTAAAAGTCCAGCATAACAAAGAATGATCTGGAATGTGTTTAGGTTCGTACTCCCCAACATTAAATATGCTGTCAGTTAAATGTTGAGCTCGAATTACTTCAAAATTGTCAAAAACAGTTAATTTCTCATAAGGTACAATGCAATAGTCGACGACTGACGTCCCTCTTGTTGAAATGTAAGTAAAATCGTTATGTAAAGAGTGATTATACGACCGAAAGTTGAAAGTGATTATATGACCGGATTGAAAGAGTTGTCATGATACAAATTCTTCCATTTTGGTCGTTAGTGAGTATTATACGACCGATTGCTAATGTTGAATTGATATTGTCTTCTATGTGCACCACTGGATTGGAGTGGAAAAATGACAAAACAATATTTCTATTTCTTCCATTCTTCCGTCTATATATTTTTATATTAATATACATATTTCTCTTGAAAGGAAAATTCCTAGGGACAATGTTATATTGCGACTGCCGCAATCTAATCAGCAATAACAAGGATCAAAACTGCTATATATTTTATATAATATCATGTTCATTCTTATATAATGAAACCAGGAAAAATAATTATTTCTATTGTAATTTAGTAAGCCCAGCATATATTGACATGTATTATGTTACCTAATTACAGTAGAAAACATCGCATCGATAATAAGAACATAGCTATATAATTTAGTACGCACGGTGCGTTTCTTGAATAAACTGTATAAGGTAATAATACTCTTAGTAAAAGGATTGGAAAATCAAACAATTTAAACATCATTGGTAGAAAGTTAACCATAGGACACAAAGAGGAGAGCCAAACTCGGTTATCAGCAATGCCTGAAAAAGCCTCACCTTAGTTGTAATAAATTACATTATTTATGATCTGTGAACAACAAATAATACATTCACCATACAAACATTTTATATTATATCCCCGTGTGATAAGTCGGTCAGTCATTGGATAATGTTTCATTATTTTTTTTCATGTTTGAAAAGTAAACATTTTTTTTCTTTTTAATTATGTTCCTCATCTATTCTTGCTCACATGTGTAAAGTTCCATGGAAAAAAAGATCGATAATAATAACACACTGACCCATATTTGTTTACTACCCTTTTTCCAAATGGCGTCCTATTACGTCACACAAGGCCGGTCAAATGTCAATAAAGCTCATGATTTTGTCATGGGTCAACCAAATTTAAAAAGTAAACCAGATTAAGAGAGTATAGTATTTTAGCCTTTTCTGTGTAATTGTTTTGTCTGAAAAATTTCAAAAGTTTTTTTTTTTTTTAATAGTTTGAAATTGAAGTATTAAAAATTAATTATTTGATGCAAACATTGAACTTGCTTACCCATAAAATAAAATATTTAATCCAGTGAATTTTGTGTTTTTATTTTTGTCAATGCAATATATTAGACTGACTACATACTGCCATATTTTTGTAAGACAATTAATGTCTGATTTCTGTTTATTTCAATCATATTTATTATCACAGAGTGGTAACAATACAGTTTTGTTGTAATAATTAGTAATAATGACAGGTTTTTTCCCTCCAGATAATTTCATTTTTCTGTTTGGTTTAATTTAATTCTTTGTTCAATTTATGTTATAAATTTTGATTATTGCTGTTAAATTAATTCTTTTTCTATCTTCTCTGTGAATATAATTTCATTACCCCAAGAAGTAAGGAGTATATTTGTTATTAAAGCAGCAGTGGAAATGCAAACTAATCTGCCATTTTGTGACTAATGGAGAGCACTTGTATGTATTTTCCCGGTAAAATCAGCCATTTTCTAGAAAATGGAGGAATCTGAATGATCAACCATCATGTTTTCAAGGTATTTTAAAATAGAATTTGCTTGGCCTACATTCCAGAAAAGGTCATGATCTGTGATGACGATTACATCAACTAACCGGAAAGGTACAAATGCTTGGGAAATACCATCGATGGAAACATATTTAACAAGCATAATGATCAGGGAAAAAAGACATTAGTAAAAAGGATCTTTTTTACTTGCATGGAATTTATTCATTTCAAACTTCTCTGTTTTAATCTCATCTTGTAATTTTGACGTTGAAAAGAATTCCCTCTGTGTTTATGTACGCTATGAATATACAGAATGACGTCATTGGTCTCGTGCTGCGCGAAAATTGTAAATCAAAACAAGTGACCGACTTTATTGCATGACCGAGCAGATGTCACGACTACGATATTTGGTATTTGATGAAATGGTTGATATCCTTATTTATTAGACTACGAAAAACAGGCTATTATTTTTTTCAAGGTTACCAATCGATGATAGTGATAGTTTAATACACCTGAGCCAATATCATTCTAATATTACGATAGTCAAAAACATCTGAGACCACATCATTCTAATATTACGATAGTCAAAAACATCTGAAATCATATTATTCCAATATTTCAATAGTCACAAACATCTGAGACCACATCATTTTTGCGATAGTCACAAACATCTGAGACCACATCATTATTGCGATAGTCACAAACATCTGAGACCACACCATTATTGCGATAGTCAATAACATCTGAGCTACATCATTCTAATATTGCAATAGTTGAATACATCTGAGACCACATCATTCTAATATTACGATAGTCAAAAACATCTGAAATCATATTATTCCAATAGTTCAATAGTCACAAACATCTGAGACCACATCATTATTGCGATAGTCAATAACATCTAAGCTACATCATTCTAATATTGCGATAGTTGAATACATCTGAGACCACATCATGCCAATATTGCGATAGTAAAAACATTTGAATTCATATCATTCCAATATTGCGACAGTCAAAAACATCTGAAATCCTAACATTCCAATAATGAGATATTTTAACATATCTGAAGCCATATCATTCCCATATTGCTATAGTTTAACATATCTGAAGCCATTTCATTCCAATATTACGATAGTTTAACATATCTGAAACCATATCATTCCAATATTGCTATAGTTTAACATATCTGAAGCCATATCATTCCAATATTTCGATTGTCATCATCATCTGAGACCACATCTTTCAAATATTGCACTGATCAAAAATATTTTAAACCATATCATTCCAATATTGCTATTGTCAAAAACATCTGAGACCATATCATTCAAAATTGCGACAGTCAATACATCTGAAATCCTATCATTCCAATATGTCGATAATTGAATACATCTGAAACCGTATCATCATTCCAATATTGCTATAGTAGAACAAAATCATCTGAAATCATATCATTCCAATATTGCGATAGTCAAAAACATCTGAAATTATTGCGATAGTTAAGCACACCCTGATAACATGTATCTGGGGATCTTATAGTATTGTAGTAGTAAAGTAAAAAAATGGTGGCGAAAATTGGTTGAAATAGAACGTGAATACACGGTACCATAGAACCCACGGTACCATAGGATCACACTATATAACAAAAATCGTTGAAATAACACGTGAATAAACGGTACCATAGAACCCGCGGTACCATAGGATCAGACTATATAACAAAAAATTGGTTGAAACAGCACGTGAAAAACACGGTACCATAGAACCCGCGGTACAATATGATCAGACTATATAACAAAAAATTGGTTGAAATAGCACGTGAATACACGGTACCATAGACCCCGCGGTACCATAGGATCAGGCTATGTAGCAAACAATTGGTTGAAATAGAACGTGAAAAACACGGTACCATAGAATTCTCGGTATCACAGGATCAGACTATATAACTAAAGTAATGAAATTGTTGGTGGAATTGATTAAATGGACATAATGATGATGTACTAAAGCTGTTCTATATCTGGTATAAGACAAACACATTTGTATCTTAATTAACTAGAAACAAGGATGTGATATTCCTGTTTGATCGGATCTCTACACGTCCAATTATTTTTCTATTTATAGCAGTAAAGTCTAGGACTTCGAATGGTGTCGTATATGAAGGAGGTGAAGACCCCGATTTTCTAATCCTAATTAAACGTACACACAGTTTTGATTTTGATATATGGGTTTTAATTATGTCATTTAAAACAATATTTCCGTTATATCGCGGTAGATAGTTTCATTGGTAGGGTAAACCGGAAAAAAACGACAGGCATTCTTTGAGTGAAGCGGTAATAAACTCCATCTAATAAGATCGTATTGCATAAACCTCTCAATAGACTGCAATCGAACTTATAAATTACTATAAAAATTAGTAATAGCGGATCACACCTTAACGTCTGTCGATAATTAATATTAACAGCGATCTCTATTTAAACACATTCAAATGGTTCAAACTGCAGTTGTTAACGCTTTGGTTTGTTCAAAATCGTGCGTCAAGTCTGTTATCCCAAAGAGTCGGATGCCAACAATTGAGTAAACTAACTTCTGTAGAAATACTGATGTTTGAAAGAACATAAAGCTACATAATTATGTCAATCCTTATAAAGGCTACCGGATTGCACAAGGAGTGGCATGTTGCTGTCTCTTATTTTGCTGGCATACCTTGTACATTTACCTATCTGAAAATCTAGAAAGAGGCAAACATCCTGAAACAGGCATTTCATACAGTATATTAATTCACACACATTAAGCATAGCATTAACAGAATGCACAATCTTCAATATACGATTGATATTGTGAAAATTACAGTCTATGTCGTCAGTTACAAAATTTCAAACCGATGGTGTTTTTTCCTAAGCCATTAACGTGGAAGTGAATTTCTTTTTTTCTTATTGTTTGTTCCTTTTTACAGAAATACAGTCATTAAAACACATAGAATAACGCAATGAACATTTTGTGTACTAAGTATCGTAATTTGTGTGTCAAAACTACTATTTTGGAGTGAATTTTACTCACCATAATAAAATAACAAATTAATTCTACACTTTAAAAGTATGGTTTTAAAAGCCATACTATGATTTATTTGTTAATCCATAGAATTAACTTTTCAAAATGTTGAATTCATTTTTCTTTATTTATGATGAGTAAAGTTCATACAAAAACACAAGTTTTGACAAATAAGAAATGTGGGCAAATCTCAAGTCATTTATGTCAATAAACATTTCGATTTCGATACGTTTCCATTAATAATAATAATAATAATAAATTCTTTATTTGTAGAGGGTTACACAGTTAGTTAATAACTAATCTTCCCTGAGGCCCTCATTGACATATTTAGACATACATTGTAAAGTACACAATATAAAGTTACACAATACATTGTAATAAGTATACACAAAAGATTTAGTAAACATTTAATGGTAAATTAAGGTATATCATCATTTAAAATGAGACTTTTAACTTTTGTTTTAAATGCATTATGAGAAGAAGCTTGCCGTATCGTAAACGGAAGTACATTCCATAGTTTTGATCCAGAATATGTAAAAGTTTTCTTAAAAAGTTCAGTTTTTGCCTTTGGGATTTGTAATTTTTCACTTACAACATTCCGGAGAGAGTAAGGATTTCTATCAGACAAGTACTGGATTTTATTTTTTAAATATTATAGGTGTTTCATTCTTTAGACATTTTGAAACACGAAGATATTTATGATATTTGATTCTTTGTTCAATACTCAATGAGTCATCCATCCCAGTTGTTTAAATAGAGGTTCAGATGGTGCTATCAGATCTTGATCTAATATCAATCTTGCTGTTCTTTTTTGCAATTTAAGAATGCGATTAAGTCCCTCATTTGAACAATTTCCCCAAACAACACAGCAATAATCAATTAAAGGCAAAATGTAACCTGAATAAAAAAGTTGCCTTGATTCAAGGTTTAAATATTTCTTAATTTTTGAAAGAAGGTAGATTTTTGATGATATTTTAGAACAGGCTTGATCAATTTGGTTTTTCCAATTTAGATTTGAGTCAATTTTGATACCAAGTAATTTTTGACAAGCAGTATGTTGTAATTGTTTAGAATTAATAGTCAAGAATAGTTCTTCATTTTGAAATGCAAATTTTTGCTTTGTTCTAACAGTAATACATTTAGTTTTATTACAATTTATAAACATATCATTATCCTTGCACCATAATTCAATTCTATTCAAGTCTTCCTGGACTTTGGTTTGTATATCTGAAATATTTTCCCCAGAAATGTGTATTGTAGAATCATCAGCATACATATCAGTGTTGCAATTTGAAATACTTAAAGGTAGATCATTTATATATAAAATAAACAATAATGGACCGAGTATTGAGCCTTGAGGTATTCCATATTTTACAGGACAGTTATCAGAAAGAGCATTTCCGATTTGTACTTGTTGTGTTCTATTTGTCATATAAGAATTAAAAAGAGCTAAAGCTTTTTCATTGAATCCATATGTTTCAAGCTGTTTAGCCATGATATCATGGTCAACAACATCAAAGGCCTTTTTTAGATCTAAGAGTATAACTACATTTCCATTTCCATTATGCATTTCCTCTATCCATTTATCTATGATGTTGATGAAAGCAGTTTGACAGGAATGATTTGATCTAAGACCAGATTGGGCATCATGTAGAAGATTGTATTTTGCCAAGTACTGATACATATGTCTTGAGATATGTTTTTCAATTAGTTTTGATATACATGTAACCGGTAGTACGGATATAGGTCTGTAATTTGTAGGGAGACATGTTTCCCCTAACTTAAAAATTGGAGACACTTTTGCATTTGTTAATATGTTTGGATAAATACCGTTGTCTATTATTCTGTTCAATATATAAGTTAAGGGATACACAATAAATGGGGCACTGACTTTCAGAATCATAGGTCCAATGTTATCAGTTCCAGTTGATTTGTTTATGTCGAGATGTAAAAGATCCTGTAGTAATTCATTCATCTTCACTGGGGGTATACCAAATTGTGTATTTTGAGATATTTTATTATTAACAAAGTTAAGTAGTTTACTAAGATTAGTGGAAGTTGACATATTTTCACTTCTAAGATTTTCAACACAAGAATTAAAAAAACTTGTTAAAGGTATTGAGTTATCAACTCTTAGATCATTTTCTGTAACAAGCCTGTGGGGTCTGATATGGTTTGATGGGCTTAGGCTGTGTATACATTTCCAAATTATGTTGGGGTCTTTGGATTCTTTTAACATGTTATTGTAGAAATTTTGTTTAGCTTCATCTAATATTTGCTTTGTTCTATTTCTCCAGAATTTATATTCAGCCCACATATCAAGTTTTTTAAATTTATCTCTCATTTGTCTGGCATACTGAACTTCTGTATTATATTATTTAGGTTGTTTATCTCTTTTAACTATTTTTGTTACAATTGGTGCATGTTTATTTAGTATTTCATTAAATAAATTGTACCAGATTTTAAAAGCATCATTAGGGTCTTCTACATATTCAACTTTATTAAATGGAGCATATGGTAAATCTTTTAAAAACTATAGACTATAGAAATATGTGTCTTTCTTCACACTAATTTGCTCACTTCTAGTTATACATACTGCATTAATTTAAATTAGCTTGAACCATTGCTTGACGTGTTATATTTTGTTGATTTGATCTCTGAAATTATTTCAAAATTAATTTCTAGAATCTAGATTGGTACTGCCGTGACCCACTTTCTAGTTTTATGTTACAATTGAAAACAGCATTGTTTTCAAAATATGGAAACTTCAGGTTAACCAGACTTTTCCGATATTTGTTCATGTTGATATCAAGCACCTTGTCTGTGAAATTTAGTCCCCCATCATTTATTTCCCTGTAAATAATATTGTTTTTAAATATTAGGTGGCTTATTGTCCCATAAAATTTCAATATATAATATTCAACATCCATTAAGAGTGTATCATCTGGCGTTGGTAGTACTGATATGGGCAATAGGTCAGTTGTAGGATCTCCAGACTTTTTAGAATAGTAATTTTACCAAATAATGTCAAATTTTCTTTTACCCCAGGCTTGTATTGTATTATGTGTTATAAATGTTAGTTTATGTCATAAATATTGCATTTGATTATATCCTCAAAATTGCAATTGATAGGAATTACATTACCATGAAGAAGTAGGAATTACATTACCATGAAGAAGTATATATCTAAATTAGTGCGCATAATTCGTGTCTGGAATAACCTTCATCAGGTATGCTAAAACAAATGTTGTCATAAAGAAGTTTTACACCTGAAGTTTGCTTCTATTAATCAATTTTAAAAATAAAGGCAAATAATTTAAATCTTTGATAGCAAGAAAACCAAAGGGTACAAACATGTCAGCCAATATCAGCTAAGGTAGCATATGTCTGAGGAAGGAGAACTTAAATTTTAACACTAATTACATTATTTTGGGAACTATAAATTTCAAATACGAATATTAAGCCATGTCAATGCCGACAAAGACGGGAAAAGTCAGACCAGTTGTCATCTGCGACACAGTCATTACGTAACTGTTGACCAAGTCATGATGGCAACATTCCCACTTTCGAAATGATGACTTCAGTGTTACCATTGTATCACCTTCTGTTTCTCGTTTTAGTCAACATTCGCTAAAACGTTTAATTTTATGTGACCAGAGGGAGATGTATCTAATCTAAATTCCAGAAAATGCTGGAACATATCCATATCATTTTCTATAATATATTTTTCACCTCCGCTTTCATCTTATCAGCATACAACATTACAAGCAGCATGTTTTAGTGTAAGGACATGCGCGCTGATTAATATCAATGTCGTTTGACGTCAAGACAGCAATATTTCAGCTACTTTTAGGCTTGTCTGTTTCCGTGTTAAAACTATGAATGACAAAAATGATATTACCATTCATGTCTGGGGAATATCATGAAACAAATGTGAAAAATACAAACAAAGTTAAATCGTGCATTGACTCAGTTCCAAAAGTGAGTGATATATTGATAACCGTAGTTGTCGTTTGTTTTGATTGTTTGTTTTGTTTTTTTTGGTTTTTTTCCTTTTGTTTGCTGTGTTGATTCTTATATCTGGATCGAAATTTAGCTTCTATAAATATGTTCTAATTTTGATACTCTGCAATCAACATGTTTACTTCTTTTTGTTCCCCTACTTTCAAATGGTTATATAATTCGAACGCAGAATAGCCGAATCTGGAAACAATTTAGACTAACCGGATGCAAGAAAAAAATAATTCAGACACAACGGTACAACTACACAAACGACAAAAGATCTGATAACATGATAACCCCCACACATATACACACACACGCACATACATACACAAGAAAGGCGCTCCGGAAGGGTTAAACAAAATCATTCAAGATTTACAATAGGTGTATATACTTAACGGTGTCGTATATGCAAATACTCCAAATGAGAAATGCAATACATTTTTTTTCTTTTCTTCAACGACAATGTCAAAGCATCTATATTTCAATCTTATACGGCGTGTTTTGTATTGTATAAGAGGCGCATGTAAAGGTCACAACTGAAAAGATTCGCTTTTGATTTAAGGTATACAAAAATGTAGGAGGACAGGTGTACATTACATTTGTATTAATATGGGAAAGCTTTATTACAGTTTATTAAATGAAATAGGAGGAAATTGCCGAGAACAAAGAATCCCAGATAGGGATATTATCTGATGCACACAAATACATTTGTTTTGTGTCCTTATTATGTTATACTATTTGCTTCGCAAATTGTATTTATTTTGTGCGCACATTACATATGTATTGGGTACGCACACAGTAATAAATGTATCTGGTGTACACATTGCATTATTTTGTGTCAAATTATGTTTTATATTTCCCTATTGGGACTCCGTAGATTATTGATACTATGTACTACGACGACGACATGAACGGCATGAACACAAGACGACGGATAGTGATCTTATATGTCGGATGTGCTATGCAAATTAATATTATTTTCTGCGTTCAAAATAAGCTTAAATTTGCAAAATTGAAAAATAAAGAAGCATATATGTTTTATAATCTTTTTAGTCAGGTTTAAAATCCTTTCTATTAAAGCAAGCATGACATTTAGTAAAAATGATATGGATGTAAATGAACAGGAGAGACTGTCGAACGTCACACTTAGACACGTATAAAAAGAACTTTTGTCATTCATACGAAGAGCTGCTTGCACGACCACAAAAAAAAGTTGCACAGCACACAAAATAATCAGAATAAAAAGTGGGTCCTCTCAATTGAGAGTGAAAGTGTTTTAGATTTTCAAATATTATAGTTGTTCTAACGCAATGAGTGCTTATTAAACATTAGGTCTGATTAAATTAAAATGTTGGCATGTAACATTTAAAATAGTATATTTAATTGATTTTTTTAAGATGAAAACAAGCAATAGAATACAAACTAAATAAACAAAAAATGTAGAAAACGGAAATTACTCGTTTACTTCACTGGTCAATCTGGTTCATAAACACATTAATAATACCATTTGTGCCCATTCCAGATCTTATTCAATTGGATTTTTCGCTAAAGAATAGTTTTGCAAAATAGAAAATTGGAAATCCCTTTAATCACAAGAATAGATATAGACTCGGATTTCATCTCCTTATCCTGTAATATAAGTATTGATAAGGTAGTATTTTGGTCTGTATCCATTCAGAAACATATTGTTGAAAGTGACGTTCAACACCATAACCCTCACCCACCTATCCCAATCAGAAACATTTATCAAAAAGATGACAGATGATGTTGATACACTGATGTTTCACACATAACAATGTAATATTTGTTGTCAAATATCAAGGAAGGTCAGATTGATCAAGGAAGGCCAGATTGCACCTGTTGTTAATCTACAAGTAAGTTCACAAGACAACGACCGTCAACGGTACACCTACGATTCAAACTCCTGACATTTCGACATAAAATCTCGTAAGAGATCAATGAAACGTCGGGCATCCAGCCCTCTAAATACACAAACATGAGGTGGATTTTTAACACTTGTAGTACGATATTACCGCCACGAAATAACTTAAATATTATTGAAAGTGGCGTTAAGCACCTTAACACCCATCCCCACCCCTGCAGTACGATATCAGAAAACGTAGACTGTCTGAAATGTTCATTTCGTTCGAGCTATAATAATTCTGATTATTGATTACCAAGTTTAACACAGAACTAATTATTGGTAACTTTTGAATATTGAATATATATGTATTTCTGATTCTACTTTTTAAAAAAAAGTTTTAGTTGTCAAGTGTACTTACTACATGTATAATACTTGAATTAAAACGTACATTTATAGATATCAAATTTAGTACGCACTGTCCGTTCCTGGAATAACCTTCATCAGGTACGCTCAAAATCGACAGATTAGAAAGTTAAATATTTAAACATTTTGGGAGCAATAAAACCAAAGGGCCTAAACAGGATAGTTAAAATCATGATTTTTTTTTTATAACAAATAATGTAAAAAGACTGTTACATGATTAAGCGTCGTTTCTGTTAACATATACAGTGAAACCGGTATAAACCGAACTCTGAGTAAACCGAAAACTTGCCTAAACCGAACCCTGGGTAAACCGAAAACCTGTCTAAACCGAATCCTGAGTAAACCGAAAACCTGTCTAAACCGAACCCTGAGTAAACCGAAAACCTGTCTAAACCAGACAGACGTCCAATCTACTAATTGCTTATGTAATTTGAACCTGTGTAACCCAAATACCTGTCTAAACGGAACAAATTCTTTAGTCCCATAGGGGACAAACTATGTACAGATTGTAAGTTTGTACTATATTCACGTAATGGGCATATATTCGTTTTTCATTTGAAACAAACTTTGCCATTTGTAGTAAACAACATGAAAAAGAAAACAAAATACCATACTGTAGGAACAAAATCTAATAAACGAATCGTAGAAACAGAGATACATTTGATACCCATAACACACATGTACACGACCACTCACTATCTTGATACCCTAACACACATGTACACGACCACTCACTATCATCACTTGGCACAGGCACTTCAAGATACTAGCGGTATTTATACTAACAAACCTGCTTAGAAACCAATACCCGTCGCGTTACAGACCTATTTGGTTTCTAAGTAGTTAACTGATAATGAATAAAATGACGGATATTGTTATTTGTTATTCTATATTTTTGGTGACAACATAACTATGACAACAATAAAACAAATATTCATCAATTCGATTTTTGCTTTAATTATTGAAAACAACGATTTATGATCTAAGCTATTCTGTTCAATCTAAACCTTCAATTCCATTATCAGTTCTAAATAATTTTCAATAATATTAATAATGAGTGAGTGAATGATTGTTGCTTAACACCAAATGAGCATTTTTTTTTCAGCTATAGCGTGGCGAGACCAGGTTACATTCAATGAAATGATGATCACGTTCGCTTTGTACTAGACCAACAGCTTACTTAGATCTGCATAGTGATAGCTCACTGAAACAACAGCCCGCGGGTAGACATGCTGCACCACTTGGACATATTATCCCGATTCCGAGCCACCTAATCTTTGCTCTTACTCCTTAATACAGTGTGCTAAGAGGAGAAGCAACACATATCAGTTTTACAGACTTTTGTTTGCCTCGACATGGGCTCGAACCAACGATCTACTGCACTTAAGGTACCATTACAGGATTGATGCAGTCCAAAATTATTACTAAGCTGTCTTTGTTTTAGAACCAAGAGTCCGTTTAATCAAAGCTTGCTAGAGAATAGTCTACCCTGGCTACCAGTCCACATCTCCAGTCCTTCTACCCCCAATACCGAATGACGTGCTACAGTTAAGATTTTTCAGAATATGAGTCGGGAACAGTTAGTGAACGAGTTATCAATTTGACTTTTTCACTTTATATCGCTTTCAACGTTGTAACTAGAATATGATTTTTGAAACCTAAAGAATATCTTAACATTGTCAGCACTTCCAACTCAAGTATGTATTGCCGTGTGTATCTTTCTAGTATATTACATCATAAATATAATGTGCATCCTTGTATCAATAAATAATTAATGGTTTTTGAAGAGAAGTTCCTTTACTTTTGAAATAATCAGAAAACCAATTGAAAAACTGTCAAAATATGTAATATTAGCTAAAATATTCTGAAAATTTATATTCATTATAAAAGATGACACCATCGGAAATAATATATCTTAAGTACTAGAATCTAACTACTAGTACACACTTATTGACTGGGTATGAATATCAAGTATATACATGCAAGTGTTTTATTATACTGAACAACTGTGCAATTCAAATTTCTAAATTAGGTCCTTTTCTGATGGATTTCTAGTCTACTTTATTAATGCTTTTTAAAACTAATACATTTTCATGTGTGCATTTGAAGAAGATTTTTTTTTTTTTTAAATAAAAAAAAACATGTGATTAAAGTGCTATTCATCGGCCGGTGAATAGTCATTTGTGCTATTCACCGGTGAATAGTACTTTTCAGACAAATTGAAAGAAACTATGGAAATAGTATTTTTATTGCAATAAAATTTACATAGAAAAAAGTATGAGAAGTATAATAATGATGATTAGTTGCATCCGGTCATTATATTAATGGCTCTTTTTTTTTTACACACATCATTTTTAATACTGTTTTTTTTTTTAATAATAATATTACATGCATACATCCTTATATAATCAAAATAATAATTTAATAAAATAATTAGTTACACAATCAACCAATTTGTGAATTTAAATATATATATATATATATTAAAAGCCTACCTTATTGAAACGCAACATGTCCCAAACTTCTGCATAAGTAAAATCATAATATAATTTCATAATCCATTTTGAAATTCATATATTCACAACAAGTGGGTCTAAACAATGCGACATTATTTCAACAACTGATCCCTCATATGTTTATCAACATAGCCTTCACGAAGAAACCACCAATCAATAATGTCATGTTATATACGATAAATCGGCAACGGAACCATCTTTGAAAAAGATCACTTGATTTGTTGGCATTAAATCAAGACCCTTCCATCACTTGCCCACAAAGGGAACAGGATAAGGATTACCCGATTAAAGAGGTTTGATTATGAAGTCATTGAAACCTCAATGAAAATTCAGTAAGGATTATCAGATTAAAGAGGTATGGCTACGAGGTTATTTATACCTCAATGACAATTCATTTCTTAATCTGATTCCCCTTTTCTAATAGTTCTGTTTATCACCTGGATGTACAAATTAATTGTTGTACAACATGAAATAGAAATAGATTTAATCATCGGAAGATATCAGAAACATTTATGGCAGCATAAATACCAGAGAGAATCTAGAAGATAACCCAAATATTTGAGGCAACACGAATGGCTTAATTCATAAACTAAAACCTAAATATTTCAAGCAACACAAATCACAAGAATACCAAACATTTCAGATAATACGAATGGCTTAACCCTCCACAAGATAGTCCAAATATTTTATGAAAAACAAACGGTCAAATAATCAAAAACAACTTGAAAATTTCAGACGACACCAATGGCTGAAACCACCAGAAACTAGCACAAAATATATATGAAAAAATAGTCATAATCAACAGAAACAACCTAAGAATTTCATGATAATTCAAGAGTCATTGGGAGGAAACGAACCAAAAGGCCTGAGCATGATAGCCAATATCCACCTAAGGTTACCTATGCACGAGGGACATTGGTCTTAGTTTTAAAAATTATTACATAATTCTAGGAAGAGTAAATTTCAAATATGTATATATCTAACAGACCGTTTCAATGCCAAAGAACTTTCCGCTAGTTAGATGATACCATCGGGGACTAATCAATCTTCCAACACCTGAGGCATACATCATAGTGATAGTAATAAAATTGTAGAGCATATAAGGCAACACAAATTGCTAAAATCATCACAAGATAACTCACATTTTGAGTAAAACACACAAGCTAACTCAAACTTTGAGTCAGCACACAAGATAACTAAATGTTGAGTCCACACACAAGAAAAATAAAATTTTGAGTCAACACATACGATAACTAAACTTTGAGTCAACACACAAGATAACTAAATTTTGAGTCAGCACACAAGCTAACTCAAACTTTGAGTCAACACACAAGATAGCTAAATTGTGAGTCAACACACACGATAACTCAATTGTGAGTCAACACACAGGATAACTAAAGTTTGAGTCAACACACAAGATAACTAAAATTTTGAGTCAACACATAAGATAACTAAATTTTGAGTCAACACACAAGATGACTCAAAAATTGAGTCAACACAAGTGGGAGAAAACATTAGAAGAAAGCCTAAACATTTGAGACAATGGCTAAAACAAATCACTTGACGAAAACAAATATTTCAACCATAACAAATGGTGAGTGAGTGAGTGAGTGAGTGAGTGTTGTTTAACATCAATTCAGCCATTTTCAGCTATATCATGTCGAGAACAAGTTAATATTCAATGAGATGACGATGAGGTCCGCTTTGTTCTAGACCAACACACAGAGTTGGATTTTTATAGTGTTAGCTCACTGAAAGAACAGTCCGCGGGTAGACATGTCGCTCCACTCCGACACATTATTCTGATTCCGAGCCAACCAGTATTTGCTCTTTCTCCTTAATGCTGCGTGCTTAGCGGAGAAGCAACAAATACCAATAGTCTTTGGTTTGACCCGACAGTGGACTCGAACTCACGATCTACCACACTCGAGGCGAGCACGCCAACCATACACCACCGATACAGTTCCCATAACAAATGGATAAATTCATCAGAAGAGAATCCTAGACATAGGAGGAGCAACACAAATATCACATATCATGAACATTTGAGGACACACAAATGGCCAAATTCATTAGAAGATAATCTGAACGTCTAAAGCAACGGAAATACGGGTTGATAGTCTACTAAAGATCCTTCATTCATCACAATTACATTAAAGAAGATTCTCATATGTCCAACATTATTCAAAATTACATGAAAAGAACTTCTTAAATTTCCGTCAATATCCAAAAAAACATTAAAATGATTAACAGAGCTTCTCACATGTCCATCATAATCCACAATAACATTAATAAACTTCTCAATTTCCACTCGTTATCCAGAATAACATTACTATTATCCAATATCACAGGGCCGTTGAGGCCGTGATCGTATGGTAGTTGGATATCAACTACCTGTGCAATCAGTGCATATCACCACTAACGTCGTGAGATCGAATTCCACCCAGGCAAGGTGTACTCGATATAATATTATGTGATAAAGTTTGTCAGTTACTTTCGACAGGTTGGTGGTTTTCTCTGGGTACTCCGGTTTCCTTCACCAATAAAACTGACCGTCACGATATAGCTGAAGCATTGTTGAAAGTGGCGTTAAGCACCATAAAACCACCCAACCAACCAATCCAATATCACGAGAAGATGGCTCAAACATTTGAAGTACATGTAGCACAAAAGACTGAAGACATCAGAAGATATTACACACATTTTTGGTAATACAAACCCTTTAAATTCACATGAAAAATGTAAAACATCTGACTGATTGATTAGATATAACGTGTCTTACGTCATTTTCAGCAAGTTATCGCCTTTATAGGAAAATCACAGGTATGGAGAAATGTAATACTGTCTAGATGAACTCTCACAATAGGGAGTAGAAGTCGAGCACACCGTGGATTGCATTTGGCCATTTGTTCATCAATGCTTTGGAGGACAATATGAATCCAACCAGAATATACAACCGAATTGATGGGTCTCATTGAATTCTATTTACTTAACTTCGGGCGGGGGTATATATTTTTTCACTGGTTGATTTAAACATAAACTGTCTATCACATTTAAATTGAGAACTGAAAGTTCATGCAAATCATTGAAAGAAATCTTCAGTGAAATTTTCAACAGACCTAATACGACTGTGTTCTATTTTCATCAGTTATTTAAAAGGAACACGTGTGATGATATAACTGATACAATGCATTGTAACCTCCAGGTTTTCGTGAAAGCTTAATCAGTAACAGAGTTACACAAGATAATATTATTCGACGTATTTATAGATCGATAAACAGATATGCTAATCGGTAATTGTATTTTAACGAAGCAATACAATAATACCGTGGTGACAAAAGAAGATATTATATAATTGAAAAAACTAGTTCGCGATGCAATTGCCACACTTAACGATTTGTTTGTATTTATATGTTTATTTTTTTCCTATCTGGATTGGCTTTTCGTTTCTTTGTTTGTCGTTTTACATCATGATACAATACTTTCTAGTGTTATTCTATGTTGGTATTCATCCATATATCAAACAAAAGCAATGGAGAAAACCTCTTTTATATTGTTCATCTTGATTATGACATTATCTCTTTACACACTGAATCTTGAAAAGTAAATCAACATTACAATTGGTTTTGGTTATTTTTGGTTTTAGCAGAACGCAACCTTCGGTTTACAACATGTTAAAAATTGGATTTTTCTTGGGCATATATAGTTGATTTAAATGTGCTCCTTTTATTTGGATTTTTTCCAAACAGCAGACATGTTTGGTAGTAAATTCTTTGCATTGATTTAGCGTACTGCTATCGGTGTGTCTTTGCCGCTACAGAAGTACTATACGTACATTGTATATCTGTTTTATAGGGGGTTATGGTGTTTAACGCTACTTTGAACAAAATTTCAGTTATATTTCAGCTATATCATATTTTAAGAGAAAATTATTTCAAGATTTCATTTTATGAAATGATGGCAACAAAATATAGCCTACAAAATAAGAAGCAAAGCAAATTTTTCAATAATTTCTACCAAAGAACATTCATAAATAAAAATGCATGAAGCATTTCATATAGATTTAATCCATGTTGAATGTTGCATAGAAATATGAAAACATGAAAATAATAACTGGCGTCAAATTGAATGGAGAAAGTGATCATTTTATTATTGATTTTTACAAGGAAATGGAACTGAAAGCTTCGTATTAAATATTCATAACATAGTTTATATTTCATAATCGAGTTGCTCATTTCATCGTAGTTACCGATAATAGCTTATTGAGATAGCTAGCTACATATTGTTGTTATACTGTAAAAATTGATGTTTCAACGTGTAATTATGTAGCACAATATTATGACATACAACAATGGGCGGAAATATTAAACTGGTACCTTGAAGAAAGTGATTCAATCCGAAAATGGTACCAGCAAGACTTTATTGATAACACTAGAGCGGAACATTATTGAGTTCAATTTCCTTTTGATTTCTTGATGCAATATTAACATGCAAATGTTGAATTTTAGTTTGCATGGGAGATAAAATAAAAAATACTTAGTCTGGTATTAGATGTTACAGAATGGACCAAATATCCTTCATTTGATATGTTTGAGGGTGTTTGTTACCGTAATGTGGGGTAATTACTTTGTAATTGAAATTACTCACATTACATTACATTTACGACATCTGAATTACCTTGCCACTACCATTACACTATTATTTTCCCCGTAAATAATGGCATTTAATTACTACATTCTCTAATATCTAAATTGACACTTTAATGGCACCATAGAAGTAACTGGTTGTAACCATATACGCAAACTGTATGCATTGATCAATGGATATAATGGTTGTCTGAGACAGAGAGTCTCTAGTCACAGAGTTGGAGCATTCAGCTCGATCCATATCTCTAAGCCATAGAGCGTGAGCCTTCAGTTTGACACATATCTCTGAGCCTTCAGTTTGACCCATATCTCTGAACTATAGAGTTTGAGCCTTCAGTTTGACCCATATCGCTGAGCCATACCATTTGAGCCTTCAGTTTGACCCATATCTCTGAGCCATACAGCTTGAACCTTCAGTTTGACCCATATCTCTGAGCTATAGAGTTTGAGCATTCAGCTCGATCCATATCTCTAAGTCATAGAGCTTGAGCCTTCAGTTTGACACATATCTCTGAGCCTTCATTTTGACCCATATCTCTGAGCTATTGAGTCTGAACCTTCAGTTTGACCCATATCTCTGAGCTATAGAGTTTGAGCCTTCAGTTTGACCCATGTCTCTGAGCCTTCAGTCTGACCCATATCTCAGTGTCATACAGTTTGAGCCTTCATGTTGGCTCATATCTTTGAGCCATATGCATAAACCATTTGTCGACCCAAATAAGTTTCCATACAATAGTATTCCACCATATCTCAACTATTCTCTGGTACCGAGATACTTTTCTTGAATGTATATACTAAGTAACTATTACTTTCAAACTCGTGTAATAAGGTGCAACATATCGATCTCGTCTTTTATTTTGATGTGTTGTAATATACATGTATGTCATGAAACCAATTAATTAACTACATGTTGTTTACCTGTCAACTGTAGAATTATTGATGATGTTGTGACAGTTGATAGATTCATTAACTTAAGTGTCACTCACACCATGTACAATGTTTCTAATGTATAACAAAATGTTTTCCTTACACAATACTCAAGGAATCAAAATTTATTAGTTTTTACGAAACAACAAGACAAGTGTGTTTGCATTTTAAGTAATATTTTGCTTAAATCATTTCATATACTGGTATTTTGGCTCTGAATAGGTAAATATATGGTACTGTACATACCTATCAAAATGCATATGTTATTTGGGTCTGGATGAATAAAAAGGAAATATACAACTTGAAATAAATCGTAAGCTCTGCGTCTCGTCTGTTTTTCGTATATATCATGAAGTTTTTAAGAAATGCGCCTTATAAAAGTTACAAAATGAAAATTAAAGGCTGTTTTGACGCCAATACACATGTCTCCACCAGGCACATTCTTCATCGCTTGTGAAAGATACCATGTAAATGCTATGTGCAAGCTATAAGTATCTGAAGAAATGTACATTCCAACCTGACACAATATAAACACTGATTTAAAGGCAACATCTGTCTTTTTAAGACATATTCAAAGAGGGCAATATCTCTTTCAAGACAGTTTCTATCAACCAGTCAAAACAATATGCATATATCCATATGGTAATAAGCAAAGCATGCGAATGTTAGGTAATTCCAGTTTAAGATGTTGGAAAAGGGCAATAACTCTAACATTTCAGGATCAAAATCTTGTACTTTTAACGATCTCCAAATCTCTATATGGTTTCAAGCAAGCACGCAAGTTTTGAGGAATTCCCAATTCAAATTTATTAGGGTTAACAAAAAACATTTTAGTGAAATATCCAAGTCAAAAAGGTCAATACCTCCTTCAAAAAGAGTTTGATCAAACTGTCAAAACATTCATGCAAAGCTTTGAGGAGTATTTGCCGTTTCAAAACTTTTTGATAAAGCATTCTATGTCATAAAGGACAATTATTCTTTAAAATTACCTCTTCAAACTTCCGATACGATATATGAATCTATATATGGTAATAAACAAGCATTCACAGTTTTAAGGAATTCCCTATTCCAAAATGTCAATGGATAACAAAAACAGAAATTACCGCTGATCGTATGTTGTTACCAATATATTGTTTACCCTAAGTATGATACAGATGTGTCATATTGTTATATGAAGGTTTGATGGAGTTATTCAAGATAAAAACACTTTAACATTAGGGATTATATAATACAATCTGCACAAAAAGACTCAAATACTCTACCAAAACGAATAAATGAGAATCCCTTTGCTATTATTGTGTATGTTTCCGTCTCAGTTTCATGAATTAATATGAAGGTTTGATGAAGTTATTCACAGTCGACACAGTAAAACTGTATATCATTATACAATACAAAGATTTCATGTAATCAGTGAAACTCAAGAAGAAGAAAGAATCCAGTTAAACATCGAAAGAAGTAATGATTGAGTGCTGTTAAACTTGAGCAGTATTTCAGTTATATACATCGGTGATAGGAGCAAATGAATCCACAATACACCATGCCGGTAAAAGTTGGTACTGAGAAGATGTAATGGACGGATGCGGTGTATAGCGTACGTAACAAATTACCTTGCGACCACTCCTAACAAAATGGTGCTATGTGCATACCACGTTGTATTTTTACATTCCCGGGGTACTCATTTACGTCCCCTCCTAAGGACGAGTTGTGTATTCTCCCACACAACTAGTATATGCCCCTCTCGGAGGGATTTTACATGTACCATGCACCGGAGAAACTATATCTTTATTCTCATCACCAAATGACATAGGTACAGAGAAGACATAGACTATGTCCTTTTTCTATTCTGTTGTTTCGTAATAATTAGACAACTTCCGGTTATAGGTATATTCACCCATGCATCACATTCATCAGCGGTTAACACCATCATAAGACTTTATAAGATGTACTTAATTAGTAAGAAAGGATATAGATGTTATAGTATGTCTGTTTATCAATACAAATGTCAACGACTTGTGTAACCATTACATTATTGGTTATATTTTATGCAAACAAATTAAATGCAAAAACCGTTGTACTTGCATGTTGTTACTAGTGGCCTTCTAATAGTGTCTCACGAAAGATATTTAAGTACAAATTAAGATTTATTCACAGTCATGACTCAAATTTAAGCTCTTTAACCTGTAGACTAATGATAAGGGAGCAACCATTTAACTTTTAGGAGGAAGGGTTATGTTTTTTCAGCTTTATTTAAATCCATGTTTTGCGGTTAGGAAATTTGCAGAATATCTTTTTTCATTCAATATTTGAACCAGATTATTTGTATAAAGATATTCTTAAATTTCATACAACCAAAGATAGGTAAATAGGCTGATCGAAGCAGCTTCTTTTAAAGATGCTAGACTTGTATTAGAATGAATTCAAGACTTTAGAACTTTTCAATCTGAAGGTACTAAATAACCACATATATATTATAAAGACCCAACACAGTGTGTTCCTACAGAACAGAATATAGTTCTATGAAATAGACCTTAGCTTGGATTCACCTTTCACAAAATATACATAGGTATATGTCACAGGGCTATACAAAATAGGATTACATGATTGATTGATTGATTGATTGATTGATTGATTGATTGATTGATTGATTGATTGATTGATTGATTGATTGATTGATTGATTGATTGATTGATTGATTGATTGATTGATTGATTGATTGATTGATTGATTTTTGGTGTTTAACGCCACTTTCAGCAATATTTCAGCTATAACATGGCAACCAGTTTTAGTGGTGGAAGAAGCCGGAGTACTCGGAGAGAACCACCGACCATAGGCAAGCAACTGGTAAACTTTTATCACTTGCGGCTGCGCGTCGAGTGCACCTTTCTTTATAATTTACAAAGCGCGAACCCATGCCGTATTGGCGATAGGCTTGTATGAGTAATCCAACTACATAACTCATTGAGCCACCCGGACCCTAGGACTAATTGAAATTTCAGGTTCGCCATCAAGGTGCCCAATCCAATTTTAATTAGGTTTTCAGAGTTGCTATTGTTTCTGGTGTTGTTATCATTTCACCTCCAAAAAAAAGAAAAGAACTCGCTAAACTTTGTAAATTAATTCAAGAGATAAATACAGGTGTGTGTGTGTGTGTGAAGGCTAGAATTTCAGATTTAATATGTAAATATTGATACAAGTGCTTCTCTATGCATTATTGTAACTTGCAATGGTTTATGAGAATAAAGATATATATACAAGATAAAAAAAAAACAATCAATAGTGCACCGTAAATTAATTCAAGAGATAAATACAGGTGTGTGTCAAGGCTAGAATTTCATATTTAATATGTGAATATTTATACAAGAGCTTCTCTATGCATTATTGTAACTTGCAATGGTTTATGAGAATAAAGATATTTTTACAAGATAAAAAACCAATCAATAGTGCACCGTTGTGAATAGATGATCTGCTAAGAAGGTAATGTGTACTGTACGGCTTAGTGTTACTTTTAATTTTAAGAATTCCTGTATTTTGAAGTCTAAGGCATTTATACATACTAATATTAAAATCATTCCAGTCTCATTTCATATGTGAATATTAAAAGCTGATGATGAGCTTATTCAAAGAAGTATTTAATTTCCTCAAGACAAAGTTCAGAAATAAACTTATTATTTTGTGTTATCGATGTCATTTTCAACACATTTAGGGGTCGTCGTGGTCGTGGTCATAAGATAATTGGATTTACAACTACCTGTGCAATTAGTGCCTATCACTACTAAAGTTGTGAATTCTAATCCCACCCATGATGAGGTGTACTAGTTACAACATTATGTGTCATTAATTTGCGGCAGGTCGGCGCTTTTCTCCGGGTACTCCGGTTACCTCCACCAATAAAACTGACAGCCACGATGTAACTGAAATATTGTTGAAAGTGGTGTATAACCCTAAGCCTTCAACACGTTTATTAAAGGCTGTCTCCTACTGCATCAAAGGCTTCACTGAAGTAAAGATGTGCATGTTTGTAATATAGAAACTAGCATATCGTGACTATTGTACAGGAAACTAGTTGGATTCGGTTGTAGTACCCCTTTCTTATTAATAAAGTCACATATGTCACGATTATATAAATGTTTGCCTTTTGACAATCAGTACAAGAAAATGATCATAAATTTACTATTTTTGTCTGTGAGAAAAACGTAGATATCTAATGTATTGCCGACGACAAATTTCTGGAATAACCTTCTTCAGCTACGCTAATAATCTAGATTGGAAAGCCAAATCTTTTAACAAGCCAGTAAACCAAAGAGCCTAAACAGGAGAACCAAAATCGACTGAGGATACATATATGTATGACGGGGGTGCTTACATTAGTTTTAATAAATTACAGTGTTTTAGGAACTGTAAATTTGTAACATAAATGTAACTATTAAACCATGACAATGCCGATGTACTGACTACTGGGTTGATGATACCCTCAGGGACTAATAGTTTATCAGCAAACGTATCAACCTTGTCAAGAGTTGTATTTTGAGAGATTATTGTTTTGTTATGGCTGATGTTTGGTTTAGAATACCTGGAAAATTATTATCTTTATTGAAACTAGATCTTCTAAACATTAAACGCATTTTGGGTCAGGTTGTCCACGTATCACAATACTGAGATTGACCTGTCCAGTTATATCTTCCTATGTGGCTAAAAAATGAAATTCAAAGATTGGAACCACTATTTCTTCTTCCTAAGCAATCCCTTTATAATAATGATATGATTCTTGGTATTCTTTCCCAAAGAGCAACGATAACAGCCAATTGCGCCCATGCAGACCAATAATCCCCCAAATAAAATATGTCAGGAAAAAACAAGTGAATTCATTGCTCATTTTTGTACGGTTTATGGTTGTGGTTTATGGTGTTTCACGCCACTTTCAAAAATATTTCAGTCATATCGTGGCGGTCAGTTTTATTGGTGGAGGAAACCGGAGAAAACTACCGACCTGTCGTAAGTCACGGACAAACTTTATCTCATAATGTATCAAGCACACTTCGCCTGAGCGAGGTAGAACTCCCAACGTTAGTGGTGATAGGTACTCATTGCACATGTAGTTGTAAATTCAATTACCATACGATCACGAACACGACAGTCCCTATTTTATGTATGATTTTCACAGGCAAAACAGTTGCATTCATGAGAGCTGTGACTTTATAGCTTAGATAGAATAAAAGCAGTACGGCCGAATCCAAATAGTTTCTATTTAGTTTTGATATCATAAACTGCATTTGGTGAACTATATGATGCAATGCAGAAAAAAATCTATCCTCTATAAGTTAAATGGTTGCTGCCTAAGATTAGGATTTTCCTCTGGAGATCCAGACTTAGAATCATGGTTATTATATCTATTACTGATTTCTCTTGCTAGTTTATTGTACCTTTCACTCCCGGGACCCAGGTTATCACAGTATAATCTATGAAATCCAAGCAAGAAGATGCAACATTTAATAAGTACTGGAAAAAAGCTTAAGACAGGGTGCATCTTAGGCCATACAATATGATTACAGTGCAAAGTTAGACTCCGTATACTACCTGTTTTTATTACATACTTAGTTCAAATAAAGGCATTTTTGTATGACCACTATGACCGAAAGTAAACTGTCCATATTTTCACACCCCGGGAAAATAACCGGTTATTGGATTACTACAAGATCATTTCCATATCCAGGCCCATATTGGCCCGGGCTAATATGGGCCTCGACTTCGTCTCAGGCCAATATGGGTGTCTCTTTTCTAGATGTCGGAAGTATGTAATAAATAGTTTAATACATGGGCATTTCCATATTGGCCTGGTTATCATCCCTCCACCCATATTGGGGTCTCGGGATGATAACCAGGCCAATGCCCATGTATTAATCTGTATGCATTGCCAGCAAAAATCATCAAACATTCATATATTGTCGATATATAAGTTGAGAAAGCAATTAAAAAGTACTTACTTGCGAGTCTTTGCATTTTCCATGATACATTCCAAATCAGACACAGAGCCCGGGTCATCGTTAACAATCAATGGCTTTCGATTTGTCTTGTGATATTCAGATTTTCGAGGTTTTAAAGTATTCCGTAGGTCCGTCAAAACATTAGTTTCATTAGAATGTCGTCCATATAATCCAAAGGAATGGGGCCTATGTCTCATGATAGATCTCCCTTTTCTGTCTTTATGAGTTGGAACCGGACTTGAATCTACAGAATGTGAAATTCGTTTACTTCCAATACTAAAATCAGTTCTTTTATTATCGGTTGGCGAGCGCCGACTTTTGAACATCATATCTAGGCTACTTAGTTTATCAAGTGATTCTAAATTGTGTGCACCTTCCATTTCTGGGCATGATATTGAACTCGGGGAATATTTAAGTGTTGAATGCGAAGATGAACATTTTTGGTAAGGTTTTCCAAACAGCTCTGTCGATTTAAGCCATATGTCTCGGTTATAATGTTCGGGGTCAGGAGTCCGTGATCCAGATCTATCATTCATATCTTCTTCACTCATGTGTTTATTGTCATTGTAATCCTCTATTGAGCAAGAAGATGATGATGAACTATGAGCTCTTGTATTTCGTGGATGTTCATATTTTTTCTTTTGAAAAATGTCCCTCTTACGTTTTGAAGGTGATCTTGAATCTACAGGATATGTGGGTTGTCCATTCCACGACGTGCCAAGTGATGACGTGGAGTAGCGTTTATGCTTGGAATCTGCATCAATCGAAATTTGCCTTTTCCGTGGCGGTAGTGGTGGTGGTCTGTCGGTTTCTACCGTGTCGTCATCGTCGTCTGGTATGTTTGAAATTTCTGAATCTTTTTGTTTGTCTTTTTCTACAATATAAAGAATGTTGGATAAAATTTGTTTCGTGCAACAAATTCATTTTATTACTAACTCAATGGTAATCACAGAAATATGTTGTATCCATAATCAAGCAACGTTATCAACAAAAAACAAAAAAAGACTAGGGTTAATTTCAAATTAAAATTACCAAAGATAACAGTCGGAACAATTCCAAAATCGCAGAGAGAGAGTCAAAATCGATACCTCTAAAACACATAATGCTATATACATGACCGTTCACTTACCTGGCTTGGTATATAAACGTCAATAAAAAGTGGCGGGGTTGAACTGGGGCAAGGTAAAATACCAACCCTCGTATATACTTGGGTGACCAGTGTTGTTCTACAAAATGTGAATTGATATAAACAAACAGGAGAGAAAATTCCATTTTAGAAAAAAAAATGCTTGCTCATTTCAAGTGTGCGTCAAGTGATACCTTATAAAATTACAAAATTAAAAATAAATCTATTAAATTATATCAATACTATATCAAATTTAATCCCAGTCTAGGTCATAAATCTAACCACAAGAATGAAAGGTCATCTTAATTGTGGTCAAGATTATCATTTCAGTTTACGATTATTTTCATACATGATAACTCACCACATTACAATTGTACGTTTGTATTTACAGTCAAGCTTGCATTAGTGACCAATTCTATTAAGCAATAATTTGCATTATGTGACCTTAATTTTTTTTTCCAAGTGCTTTTCATATTAAATAAACCTGTATTAAGCAACCACGTGTGTTATGTGACCCTTTTTCAACGTTCCCTTGAAAAGTCACACAAGACAGGTTTTACTATAGACTATTAATTGTGTAAAAACAATATATTTATGAAAAATACTTTTTCCTTTCACACTTCAGATATAAAAGATACATTGAATAGACATGGACTAATTTAGACCATCATATACATTTGTAAACTATTTTATATATACAATACATTCGAGTTAAACATTTTATGACAGTTTGAACAATTTATCTGGTCTGATCAATGTTTTAGTTTAATCATATTTTATTAATTAATAAATTATATTGTACAATATTATAATCAATTTCAACACGGTATAATATTACATTTAATGAAAGGGATCTGAAAACAAGTTCTAAAAACTTAAATTAATTCGTTTTCGATCAATGTTTTGATTATAAGCATTTACAAACAATGTATTCAAATAGAATATAGGTTACAATTAAAAATTAAACATCACTACATACATGTACATTAAGGTGAAGGGCATTACTAGCCCGTACGGTTAGGAATCCAAACATTTTTTAAATGATACGGTATCTTACTATTATTCTTGAAGTAGCCAGTGTGATGGTGTTACTAATATTTCTTATTTAGTGTCCACTTCCGGCTGACAGGAAGCATGACTTAATTTGTATTTATCAATAAATTACAGAAATATGAGTACTGACCACGAGAGTTTATTGCTCATCAGTATCATATAAGGAAATGTAATTGCATTAAATCTGCATCTTCATTTTTTACCAAGTACATGTAACTGTCAAAATTATATATAAAACATCTATCCTGAATGTGCAATAAAGACTACAATTTACTAGATTCTGAAGTTTTTTTGTTTGTATGCCTTTTACCTTATTTTAGTGTGTTATCAAACTAATGAGACTTGGTGTAAAATGGTAAACAATCAAATTGTCAGTTGCTTGTTTTGCTTTGTTTCGTAAATAATGTATGTTTCTGTCAGTCAATATTGAAATGACAAATATTGCAAGTGTTATATAAGATATAACAACATGGCCAAATATTTCATGATATGAAGAAAAAAAAGAAATAGATTCTTCCTTATTGACAATTCTTTTTTAATGGGGGCTAAGTCAAATTATTAATAAAGTATTGTCAGCGACATTTTAATTTCTGTGACCAAAAAAAATCCCCATATACTATAATATATATATAAGCTACAAGTACATATAACCTTACCATAACGTTCGTCTCCCATTTCCTTTGCTTTTAGAATGCAACCAATTACACAACAATTAATAAAGCAAGTCATTTTTCGAACCGTTTGTATATTATATATATATATGTAAGAAATTAACTATCCAATTAGAGTTTACGTAACCCCACATAATATATATATTTTACACGTTTTTGTCCTTCAAATACAAAGAAAATGGACATGATTAATTTTCAAAAATCCGCTGCTACTATGACAAGCGTATGTAACGGCATGATAAATTGCTTACCCTGGGGTAAAGTTGTATTTTAGCTACGAGTTGTAATTTTCATTTTCCCCTTCGATAGTCGGTCCATTAGTATCTATTATAGTAGAACGACCATGTTTATTATACCTTAATTTTAAATTCTACTTAAATTACAGACCGAAAACATCGGAAACGATTTAACTCATTAAAAATAGTCATTGTCAGGTTGAGTTGAACAAGTTCATTATGGCCCAAATACCCACAACTGTAGTACGAATCAAGGTATTAATATTATAATTAAACTAAATAAATCATATATTACACACAAAAAATGGGGAAATTGAAATTTTTGTGATAGTGTAGTTTTAAGATTATTATATATTATAATGGCTTACACGGGTGAATGAGTGGAAATATAATCCAGCGGTTTTCCTTGTGGTATATTTTTTTTTCTGAATTAAATGCATTTCATTAATTCTGTTATTCATTTTTTTTTCATTTAAAAAAAACGAACTATTCAAATTTCAAGGTACATTACCCAAATCATGTTTCAATCAGTGCGTGACCAAAGTGAAAAATTATGGATATAGTTTATAAAAATTAAAAAGAAGAAAAAAATCACGACAGATGTTTAAGTTAATTTATTTTAAACAATGAAATCATATTTTATACACCAGACAGAAAGTCAAGTTTTAAAAATCTGCACATTAACGATCACTTTGGGTTTATATACATAATTTTAGTTTTAACGTTAAATATGACAACTCATAAATCTAAACAAGGAATATTATATTACCCTTAATTCAGTTAGAAACTTGTCGGGGTTATTTGTCATGGTACAAAATGTATTCAACAATGCTTCTTTCCATTTCACAGCTTATATGTAAGGCTAGGTTTATTCAACAATTCTTCAGATAGATCGTGGCGGTCAGTTTCATTGGTGGGGGAAACCGGGGTACCCGGAAAAAACCATCGACCTGTTGCAAGTCACCGACAAATGTTATCACATAAAGTTGTATCGAGTACACCTCGCCATGCGCTGGATTCGAACCAGCTTATATGTACCGAAGATGTATATTCGCAGTATTTATATCATGAACCATTACATATTACAGATGTTCATTGTTGTGCGATTGCAATGTGCCGGTCACAAGAAAACCCTCTCTACCTAAGGTTTACGATCCGCTTGCTATCGCTCGTTTATTTGAAAACTTGTCCCCCAACCATACATAGATATATCTGGGTGGAGGATTGATGAATAGCAATATGCACAATATAACCCTTATATCAACAATTTATTTATTTGATTCCTAGATGTCACATAGGGGAGGGGGTGTAATTATTAGTTGAGAAATTTAAAACTAGAATAGAAAGGTGCGTTGATTACGTCGCCCGGCATGTCAGTATACATCGTCGGCGACACAAGGCTGCTCACGCTCGGTCGTAATAACTCATTCTTACCGACGATGGTCAGATTAGCAAGTTTTTTTTCCTTCATTTTTTCAATTGCCCTGTTATGACTTTAGACTTGCGATAATATCCTTTCTTATTAATGATAATTAATTATTAAAATGTGTTACTATGAAAGTCCAAATCTTGTCTGAACACTTATATAAGGACTGTAAATACAAATGGTTTATCAAGATTTCAACTTTCATAGAAACAATTTCTTTAAAGGTATGAATAATGAGAAAGTCTATCATAATATACTTCACCTGAAAATACATAACTTTTATTCATGCTTTTTTTTTCTTTTTTTTTTTTTACAAAATCCATGTGATTTGTATTAAAGAAAACATGCATAAAAGATCTTAATTTAAAGCACACATATCTAACATTTATTTTGGTCTTTGTTAATACATAAAAATATATTTAAAAAAAAATCTTTGTATCGTTTCTTTAGTTGACTAATATATTATTATCACCTTTTATCGACAATATACATCATTTCCAATAAACTCGACAGTCTTCATTTTGTGGCTTATTTCTTTTACATATATTTAAGTGAAAACCAGGTAGGATTGAGTTGACCTTTATCCAATAAACTCCCACCACGAGAAAAAAAAAAAAAAATAAACACACACACAAAAAAAACATCCTCAGTTAACTTCCTGATTATACGAAAATATCTGCCATTACTTTGCATCCAACATTTTGTTTAAGATATTGTATAAGCTTACTTATTTTCCCCTCTTTTCCTTTTCTTTTCATATTTTAACAATATCATTATGTACCAAAGTTCGTTCAGTATACCTTTCAAACATATCTCTATTGTCGACTTGAAAATGCACCGGATTATCCATTAAGCTGTGTGTCTAGGGGCTACGAAAATGAAAAATTACGTGAAAAGAAGTATTTTGTCTGGTGCACTTCATTTCTAATTTATATGATACAAAAGAATGAAAACAAATAGTGTTTAAGGAGTAGGGCTACGATAGCCATAACCCGACCCTGCGTATCCGTTATTAAAGCATAGTTTACGCTTACAAATTTACAAATATACAATGAAGAAATTAAAAGTGCAGGTGCGTCCATAATAAAAAAAAATGTGTTCATATTAAAACACAGTACATATGTGCCAAAATGTATAACAAATTTTTAGCCAACATAATGAGGTGAAGACCAGATTGTTCATGGTTTTGAAGTCTAAATATTATATACATATGGGCATTACTACTAATATTTACCCTCCAATAGGTATGGCATTGTTAGCTCCCAACGTATTTTCCCAAATGATTTTGTTCTTCTAGGTATCCTTGTGTGTTCAGGTCTGCCCAATAAAGGTGCACTATGTCGCCTCATTATCAATTTGTTTGAAGATAAAATTCCGTATAAAGTTAGACCCTCATTTATCATGGAGATAAATGTATTAACACTCGTGTTTATATTTTGGCTCAATTAGCTCAGAGAAGTGGACTGAACTTGACTTTACAGAGTTACAATGTTAAAAGTAGTAATAAAAATATTGTTTTGTTTTATATATAAATGTTTGTGTCATATACATTGTTTAAAACCTTAGAGTGGGCATATGATACACAATATAAGTACTAGATAAGTCTAAACGACGATCAATTCTATAATAAAAACCAAAGGTAATATACAGGAATACAAATGTTTAAGTACATCCTTAGACGAGAAATATTAAATTTTAATCCACTGAGGAAATGGATTTAATAATATATAAAATAAAAATATTGTGATATTAAAAGACAGACATATTTATCGCTAGTTTAAATTTGACAGGAGTTCCCATGTCATCTTAGTACAAACAATTATTGAAATGAAACCATGTTAACATTTCACTGTTACACAATTTGTTTTGTACTATTTCTTTTTATTACATTTGGGTGCAAATTGGCAAAAATCCTCATATCAGTTTCAACGATAACGACAGAGAGAAGCCGATGGATAATCCGGGTACTGTATGCAAAAATACTTTAAAAAAAAGTGCCCGAGATAATCGGCTGTGCAAACTTTAAACATACACTGAGACGATGATTCAGAAAACCACAAATTATTAAAAATAATTTCAGTGAAAGGACGAATGGTAGGAAAAATTTAACTTTTGACCTAAAAAATGCAAAACATAAATGATCTGACCGTACAGTTGCGATCAGAGATTTTTGAAAAATTTGTAGAAAAATACTGATATTCCATGTAAACAAAATGTGGGCTTTGTAGCCTGTGAAAAAAATATGGTCTGGGGGAAGAAGGGGGGGGGAATAGCATAGCCATCCTTTAACAATTAAATGGTCATTCCCTAATCTACTTCCGATGAGCAGTATGTTTGATGTTAAGTTTACAAAGTATATCAGTAAATATAGGTTACAATGTAGCATTTGGACAAGTAAATCAAATGAAAAGCTTGAAGATACCAACAGGAAAATCAGAAGCCGTAAATCAAAGGACAGATAAAACAATGACCAAGATAAAAAGGACAAAAAGACAAACAATGATCTACAAAACACATCACAGAAAACTAAAGATTGAGTAATTGGCAGAGAATTTAATCTTTTAACTAAAGACTTTCAGCAACCTGGTTACATGAAAGAATATTGGTCATATAGTCTATTTTAGTGACATAACGATGGAAGCATGTTTGTCAGCAGTTGGGATCATCAATCATAATTATTAAAACGAAAATCAAATATATCGTTTCCGTTAGGATTGGTTGAATTAAGATAAAATGATATTTTCTCCAATTTTCTGCCATTTTTGGTATCAATTTCCTAATTTTGAAGACATTTCTTTATTGCGAGATTAAGAAAATTGACTTTGATAGATCAACATGGGTACAAAGTTGTCCCAAACATGTGGAGAATTGCTTTATTATCAGACTTCATTGTCATAATTCTAATATCAAAGTTTAATATAATCGCATATGACGATTTCCTTAACTATAAGATATATTATCGCGTCCTTACACAACCAACATCACGAGATGCCTAGCTATACATACGTTTTATATAAATTCCGTAATTTGACCGACATATTTGACAAATTAAATACTTATCAATTTCACAAAAACGATGTTAGTATGTTAGTTCTTTGTTCATCCATAACCCAAACAAATAGTATTTATAGTTTGTAGGTGACGCCAAGTTTGGACGGCTTAGTGAAATACTTATAGTCTATCATTGCTTAAATGCAACTGCCTACAGCCAATTAATTTGTATATGCTACTAAATATTATCACTTGTATTCTAACAAAAGGGGGTTTTAATTCGTCTTAACTCGAGGTTGTATCAGTTGTAGATTATTTTAATTAATGACCATTTAATATATGGTTTTGGTATAGAATTCATGAATCCTAGGTAGCATTGACATTAATTTGAACTTTTTTGTCACTGCCTAAAGTTTCTCACCTTTGAATGTCACCTAAGCAACATTGTAAAGTAGTAGTCGGTGTATTTGAACTAATAAGAACAGAAATATTATCTCATATGGTGTTTGTGAAAATTGTCAACACATATCTGGTTCTCTTATGCTATAACGACACCCGATTACATATACAACGTAAAATAATTTATTTGTCAATCGGCCCGAGTGATACAACAGAGTGAAAACATTTTGGTAAATGGCGCAAAACCCTGTACACTGGCAATTTCCAGGCACCCAATTTGTATTCCAAAAAACCAACGGGATCGTCGTGGCGTAATTGTATGGTAGTTGGATTAACAACTGACCGCCACGATAAAACTGAAATATTATTGAAGGTGGCGTTAAACACCATAACCCCAAAACAACACCATTTTAACACAGAATTTTTATAATTTTCTTAAAACATACTGTGAAAATTATAAGTCTAGCTCTAAAGCGTAATCTAACCATTAACAAATCGTGACTAGAGGCTCACCGAGCTTGTATTACTCTGCAATTGTTTACCCAATTATATCAAAATGGCGAGGTTGATTTGGGCGGTTGCCTTATGATTTTAACAGAGTTACCTGTAAACATTGCAATGATACTAACTTTAACAAATCTGGACTATAGCCTCACCAAGCTTGTATTACTCTGCAGTTGTTTACCCAATTATATCTCTATGGCGAGTTTGATTTGGGCGGTTGCCTTATGATTTTAACAGAGTGACCTGTAAATATTGCAATGATACTAACTTTAACAAATCTGGACAATAGCCTCACCAAGCTTGTATTACTCTGCAGTTGTTTACCCAATTATATCTCTATGGCGAGTTTGATTTGGGCGGTTGCCTTATGATTTTAACAGAGTGACCTGTAAACATTGCAATGATACTAACATTAACAAATCTGGACTATAGCCTCACCAAGCTTGTATTACTCTGCAGTTGTTTACCCAATTATATCTCTATGGCGAGTTTGATTTGGGCAGTTGCCTTATGATTTTAACAGAGTGACCTGTAAACATTGCAATGATACTAACTTTAACAAATCTGGACTATAGCCTCACCAAGCTTGTATTACTCTGCAGTTGTTTACCCAATTATATCTCTATGGCGAGTTTGATTTGGGCGGTTGCCTTATGATTTTAACAGAGTGACCTGTAAACATTGCAATGATACTAACTTTAACAAATCTGGACTATAGCCTCACCAAGCTTGTATTATTCTGCAGTTGTTTACCCAATTATATCTCTATGGCGAGTTTGATTTGGGCGGTTGCCTTATGATTTTAACAGAGTGACCTGTAAACATTGCAATGATATTAACTTTAGCAAATCTTTACTATAGCTTCACCAAGCTTGTATTACTCTGCACTTGTTTACCCAAGATATATCTCTATGCCGAGGTTGATTCGGGCGGTTGCCTTATGATTTTGCTTTCAGAGCGACTTGTAAACATTACAATAATACATAAACATTGTTGTCCAGTTATGCTAAAATCAATATGTAAACAACTTGTCTAGCGGGGGTTCGTTTTCGATAATCACATGACTGTGAGGTTTATAATTGACAGCTTTGTCTTAAGGAGCTTTTAAAAGGAGTTGATTATGTATCAGGTGTGTGGACTTGACAGTAAGAGGATTGTGAGTTTGACCTACAGCTTGGTTTAAAACTGCCCTGTGGTTTCAGCTGAGCAGATAAATTCTATCGAAAGTTATGATGACAACTGACGTAAAGTGATGGCAAAAGCAAAAGCAGTACGGAGGAGTCAGGACTTTAAATTTTGATTCTGGACATATGTACTTTCGCATGTGTGGGTCAGACTCCACCCTATTTTGCTATCTATGTGGGGGGGGGGGGGGTGTTCTGGTTTTTATTTTTGGCTTTTTTTTATAATTTATTGTGTGTGTGTGTATGTGTGTGTGTGTGTTTGACCATCTAGACTAACCATATATAGAACGTAAGTTATATCAGACTGGGGCTGGATAGTAAAGTGATGCATTATAAATATCCCAACTCCCACAGCAACATCTTCTATCTTGTCATAAGCCCAGTTCTTCTGTTCCTGTGTGGTATATATACTATGGAGTGTAGTAGTATTATGAGAGTTTTACGTCCGACTCAACTATGGAGTGTTTGCTCATTCTTATTTATATAACTTAATTTGAATACTGCAATCTGATTGGCTGATCCGCCTGGAGAAAAATTTAGCTATACTCAATAACCTGGGTTGGTATTGTGACATCAACAACAGATTCACTCGCCAACGACAGATTCAAATAGTCACATGAAAAAATGGGGGAATCATTAAATTTTGTTGTAAAAATTAAATTATAAGGAATATTTGAAATTATAACCTGGTTTGGAACAGTTTACGCTTTTCATAACCCGCTTCGCGGTTTATTAAGCGTAAACTGCCCCATACCAGGTTATATCGTATAATCTGTTCAAATATTTCAAATATTCCTTAAATATATCACATAGAGAAAGCATAATTATTTCTAATTTTTCCATTGCTGGGAGAAGATCAGAACTCACTGTATATTGTTGTTACGCTTAACTCTGTACATAAGTTAAAATGGTTGTAAAGGAAACCAGTTCACCAATTTCTTCCCTTCCCCAAGAACAGAGCCGCCTACCACTAGGTAGAGAACCTGCAGACTGCATAGATATAAACACCACAACAAAACAGACAGTGGAATGCTATCGAGGATAGTTCACTGTCTTAGAGTTAGGGATGAGAACAATGATAAACTTGCGAGTTAGAGAGAGAAATCTCGCCTCCCCCTTTTCATCAACAATGGCTATCAAATTTTCTGTAGTTGGAGACATTAAGCTGCACCATCCTCTCGTGAACAATTGAACTAATTAAGAAATAAATCATAGAAGCCAGAATGTGTTGGGAGTTTTAACATGGATTGGTGGATATTAGTATTTTATCCCGAGCCAGAAGCGAGGGATACAATTTACTAATATCCGACAATCCATGTTAAAACTCAAAACACATTCTAGCTTCCATGATTTATTTCGATTCTGATATGTCTAAGAGTACAAATACGGTAGTATACTTTGATTCATCTTCGCTAGCCAAGGATTACGATCCGCTCTACTCTTCTTCGCCCTTGGCATCGTTAGACGGATTTTCGAGGTCACACGGTGACGGTTTATATGTAATGCAGCTAGTGGTAGCTGCAACCAATCAGAACGCGCTTTACAAAAAGCACATGTTCTGTAGGAAAAATGTCAACAAAATAAAAATGCGTGTACATATAAAATAATGTTGTAAGTTTGGAATAAAAGCACTAGCTTACCATTGAAAAACAGTATGAGCCTCGTCAAATCTTCGCTTGAAAATCAGCCATATTATAATCTCGAGTCAATTTTCAGGGCATTCAAACGAAAGGAAATGAAAGCCTCGCGTCGATTGGCTGAAAATGACATCATTACAAGGGTCGTAACTGTCAAAATCCAGCAGGTGGCAGTGCGCGGGAATTACGAAAATCCGACTAACGATGCCAAGGGTGAAGATGAGTAGAGCGGATCGTAACCCTTGACTAGCGAAAATGACTTCGATTGGAAGACGGTAATTTATATTTACGTTTGCGGAAAATGTCGCACACAATTTATGCTGCCAATGGAAAAGTCAGTCACATTCACCGGCGCATGTGCTAATGAGATTATACCGAATGGATAACTCGATCGTTTGTTAACAAAGCGAAAGAAGGAGGTTATGTTAGAATTGATATTAGACACTGACTGGTCTCTTAAAACTGATAATAGTGTGTCACTACAAATGTATGTCTCTTCACATCTCGTTTTAAAAAGTTAAAATGTAGATTCTGGGCTCAAATGATCACTGATTAGCAAATGGTAAACCAACTTTCTGTTATATCTTAACAGTATAAATAACCAGTTAATTGTATGTTCAAAGAGAAATAGACAAGACAAATAACACAAACGTGATAATTATTTACAATATAGGAATTGAAATGCAGAAATGACAACCGTATTACATTAGAAAGGGATAAATTTGTATGGACTTCTCATCCAATTCACGCTCAAGTACAACACTAAAATAATCATGAATGTGAAAATTAAAATATACTGTCAATGATTGTCACAGGTTATATTATAGCATGACATCACAATAAAGGCTTAATTTTAAATTTTAGAATGTAAAAAATGAAAAACATAAACAAAAAATACCATACCGTCAGAACCGGTTTCAAAATCTAATCTATAATTAAATTTCTTCCCAGGATAATGTTTTACATAAACGCTATAGATATGCAAATTAGCAAATGCTGTAGAATTGAGTTCATTTCCGCACGGACGATTTCGGCAGTTGGTATATAAAAATTGATTTAGGTGTGCTCGATTACTGCGATGTTCGTTACAAGTGTAATACGACAAAAGTTCGTGCTTTGTATGTCATAGTCTCCCGTCCACCCAACATACTCAATCCAGATTAATACAAATAGAATTTAAGCTACTCATATATATTTTGAATTTTTTGAAGGGATAGAAATGACAAATTATGAATGAATTTGTTATGTTGATACTTCGGTGGCTTTCTCCGGGTTCTTCGGTTTCCTCCATCAATAAAGCTGACCGCCACGATGTAAATGAAATATTGTTGAAAGTGGCGTTAAACACCATCAAACAAACAAGCAATTGTATACGTTTATTATTAATGTTATGCGATCTTGTAACGAACACACAACCCTACACTGTGTTTAATTTTATTTATATTTCATTATTTCGGAGGATCGAAACGAGGGAGAAAATAAGTTGTAAAAACAATGGCAATGTCGATACCTCTAACACCCAAATACACAACTACTCACTTTCCTGCCTTTGTACACACATGGAGGAGTTCAGCTAGTTTTATATCCCCAAATTTTCCCTCTTAGAGAAATATATGCAAAAAATGCAGTAATACTTTGAAACATTTCTAATTATACATAAAAAGGCAGAATAAGTGGAATTTTTGCTCTATAATATCAATATATTTTTTATAATATAAGCTTTATTTTTTCAAAAAAAAATGTTAATTATGGCGTTTAACACTTATAACCCTAGCACCTTATTCTAGATAAGATAAAATATTACTTATTGCAATATTTAGTATTTACTTAATGTATGTATGTGAAACAAGACATAAAACAAAGACAAACAAACAAAAAAAAGCAATACAGGGAAAGATCAACAACACGGACCCCATCATAAATACCGGCGGTGAACCCATGTGCTCGCGAAAGAATTAAAAATCCTTTGTTTTTCAAGCAAATTAAAAGGTTAACAAATCATTTACTAAATAAGTTTTTTTTTTAATTAACACCCAAATCTGAAAATAGTAAATTATCTGAAATCGAAAAATTTTCAGAACTCTTAAAGTGAAAAGGAAATGACTGCAATTTACGGTGTTGAATTTGTTATAAAATTCTATAAGTTCTACATGTGAATATGTAAAAAAAAATTACATTATACATCAACAAAAATAAATAAAAGCAATGAAAAGCGATAGGTTGAAACTGTGGCTCTAATCGGGTAGTTTTTACTAACACATATTTCTCGCCTCAAATTATTGAACATTTGCAAAGACCACGGGATACGCTAATGGTAAACTAGGTCTTATTGGTTTATATGGTTAAATTTGTAAATGTGCATACGCTATATGTTTATGGATTCTAATATCCCTACAATGTACTGACTACCTAACTTACAAAAGCAGCCTTTCAAATTTTGCTTTAGTATCAACCTTGAGCAAAATAAAATGTTCTGCTCTCCATGGCAACGCCTTGACTACAATCAAGCAAAGTATAACCATTGTTTGTAGCAATTTTATACAGAGGAGCAAAATCATTTTTGTAGTGTAAAAAATGCTATTGACATACTAGATAAACATAGGTTTGCATATTCAAGTGAAGGATCTTTCAGTATAGAAGGCTTTGACTACATATGCTGTACCCAATATACAATATGTTTAGTGATGATATAAATACTATTTGTCTTCTGTGTAGCGTTTTTTCTAAACGGTGATTGGTTTATGCAGCGAGGACAAACTCCGATGTTTGCTCGCGAAATTATTTATACCCCGTATTTCTACTTACAAAAACGCAACCACGTGGATGTAGTGAAACTGGATGAAGTTTTAGGACATTTTTATATGGACATCAGAACTGGGTTATAAGAGCAGTGGTATTAGGTCACCCATGGCTATTGGATGGCTATTTTTAGAACACTCACATCAACACAAGCTGTGACGTGTTATTTAAAACACTGGTGAAGGTCACATGGAAATGGGTCATTTATTATACAGCAGATGCACTAAAATCGCTATGCAGACGACAATATAGAACACGAACACTAAAAAAACGCTACACAGAAGACAAAAACATTATCATCCTCTAAAGAGCTAACATCGTGGGTTAAGCCTGTGGCTTGCCATACAAAAGATTTCTACTTGCAGTTTAACCCACGATGTTAGCTCTTTAGAGGATGATAATATAAAATCTACAATTTGATTTGTACAAACATTTGTTGCTAGACAACATTAATGTCAATTTAGCAATAAAGTGCTTCGTCAAACTGTAGGAATTCCGAAGGGAACGAATTGTACGCCTCTCATTGCGGATTTTTTTAACACTTCTATGAATCTCAATGTATGGCTAAGATTCAAAAAGATCATTCAAAGCACTCACTGGTTAGGTTTATTTTAAGAATAATGTATATATACGATATCTTAATTGTTAATATTCTAAATTCTCGCAAGGCTACAATGCAACACCAATAGTTGACTCTTTGAGTAAGTTTTCTTTAGTAAAAATATAGACAAAATAGACTAAAAATATGAAAGAATTAATAGGTCCAATTAGCAATTATATGTTTATTACAAATTGATGTTAAACCTGGCAGAGGTATCAGCTATGAGTTGTTGTTTTTTTGTACTAAAAGTAATGGCAATTACTCTTCAGATTCTTCTGTCTTAGTTGGTAGTCAATGTTAGGGTCAATTCAAATGGTTTATCTTTCCGAAGCCCTCACATTTCCAACGTCATATGTCGTGGTCTTATTTGTGTGCAATGATTAATATTTAAGGTGAGAGGTGTTTGTTTGTTTGTTTTGTTGATAGTATTGTGTAATTGTTGACCATCACTGTTAAAGCTTTCTTTTCATAATTAATTATGTCTGGTTTGTTACCTTCAAATTATCACAGATTTTGAATACCATTTTTTTATCAGTAGATATTTTTAACATACAATGTAGGTTTCGGGGTCGGTATTTCACAGTACAGTAAACAGATTAATAATATTTCCCTCTTATGAAATATTATCTATACCCCTTTATTATAATTTCTTTCTAAATGAGAAATTAATATCATTATTTATATATTAAATTGACCCAACAAATTAATAAAAAAAGAAAAAATTCGTACTCACCCATTTAACATAAATTGTATAAAATAAATGATGTTCGTTCATCCTACACATTTGTACAGGGTTACAATAATGTCTAAAACGGACGACAGACGCCAAGACTTCTACTACGGAATTCTTATTATATTTTAACAAAAACAATTTCCTTTCAAACTAATCACGTGACAAAATATAATGATGATTAAAACATGTTGAATTGTAACATAAAAACGCGATATCATGATGAATATAAAATATATGAGTTTTAATGTCTATCAACTGTATAAGAACCTACAATCTTTATAGTATAAGAATGAAATACAGTCAAACTTGTATATAAAGGGCGCTCAAGGGAACATGAAAATGCGCCCTTCATGTGCAGTTGCCCTTTATATACAGTATAAAATTATATGCACTATTCATTTATGGGGGAAATGACGCTGCCTTTATAGACAGTGGTTTGTTATATAGAGGTGTTCTTTATAGACAGTGATTTGTTACATAGTTAGGTATCCTTTATAATTTGATTTGTTACATAGATGTGCACGTTATAGACAGTGATTTTGTTATATAGAGGAGCTCTCTAAAGCAGGTTTGACTGCAGTTTTTTTTATCTACTTACATTTGTATATATTATACCAGGCATTTTCTTTCAAACAGAAACGACACAATAATAGATATTGCAAATAACCGAATGATTATTGGATGAAAATGTTCCCCTCCTTCCCCCAAAAATATGCAATATGCAATAATGCAATGGTAATTTCTAGAAATCAGTAAGCAAGTTTTGACACAATAGTCTTACTCACTTCACAATAGGGTCTTGTCATTTAGCGAACCCATATCCAAAATTGTTGGTCTATTATAGAAACCTTCAGCTTAAACTGGAGGCTTACTTGAGCCTCAAACGCTCACATCAACAAATAAATCTTGTTCTAAAGATGACAATAGAACACATCATTATAGATTTTGACTGAAGACTAGTCGAGTTTGTAAAAGACTTAAAATCTGAGGACATTTTGGTTTGATAAACGGTAAGTTTAACCAAGTGAAGAGGACATATTGGCTTTTTTTAATGACATCATCCATTTTAGTTGGAGTTCAGACTGAGATACAGTTTAGCATGGAGACGACTTAAGACTATTCATACCTAGTTTTGTTCATATTAGTAAATTAGCTACATAGATTCTTTTTAACTTATTTTTGCTTATTGTATTGCAGTTAAGATTTAAGCAGATTTTGTCTTAGAAATGGTGCGTTTTGACAATTTAGAGAATGTTCTATTTGTAGTGCGAAAAGTTTGAACACGGGTAATTAGAAGACATTAATCAAAGGACAGACAATGGCCAAAAGAAAAAGACTATAAAAAGACAAACAATGCATTAAGAAAAAACTATGCAGAAAACTTAGAATTGAGCAACAAGAACCGACTAAAACCCGGAGGTGAACTCGTGTGGTCTGGAAGGGTAATCAGTTTCTACTCCACTAGTTGCACCGGTCTTGTTACTCTTGCTACAAACCCGGTTAGGAGTCATAAATGATAATGATTAGGACAAACGGAACATACCCGTTGTAATTTGTGACACAGATATTTCATAACAGTTAACCAAGTCATGATGGTGACGATAAAACTTTCGAAGTGATGACTTCAACTTAACCACTATAAACCCTTAGTTCAGTAGCTTCCTTGTTAACAGCAACCATCTTTAAAAGGAATCACGATGGAAACCAACAGCTCGGGAATAGCGTATCAACTGTGAGATAGACTCAAGTGGCCATCTTGTATGGAATTTTGTGACCAATTGGATATTGCTAAGAATGGGAATCAATAAGGACTACTCCTGCTAAATTTGGTTTAAATTGACTGTGTAGTTTCAAAGATGGATTTTAAATGATTTTTTGGATTTTTGCTTAAAGTGCCTTATTTCTGTGTGTCGACAAAATCGGGAAAAAAAATTAGTTCGCACGACGCGTCCCAAAAATAATCTTCATCGGGCACACGCAAAGTAAAAAAGTTGGTAAGCAAACAAACATGAAGAATCTTAGGAACAAATAGAGCTAAGGTAATAGTATAAGTGTTCATTTCATAATCCCTGAAAGCTTAACTGGAATCCATTCACTGGTTTCAGAGAAGTTGCCGATGGGGGGGGGGGGGGGGGGGTGTTTATCATCTCGATTATTTAACAGAAATATCAAGTCCATTATTTGATACGGGAAATACAAAATAGGAGGTACACAATGGCATAGGCTACTAAATAATCGCTTAAAATTCCACCGAATTCGATTCACTGGTTCAGAGTGATTGAATGTGCTGGCGGTCGATCGGACTTCCTGAATACTGTAGCCCCCGGCCCCGCGTCGATATAGGTGGCATAAAATAAATTACACTTGTTAATAATACATGTACTTACTGTTGGTTTTATAACAATTAAACATCCTAAGAACAATAGCCATTACATGCATTATTTTATCGTATAATCAGTGTGTGTATTGAACCACACGTTTTACAACAATTAAAACAGCATCATTATTGTGCAATTTATGTGCAAAGTGACTTCATACATCGTTAATTTTCCCTATATTAAACCTTTTTAGCTCGCTAATATCTAACCTTATGCACCGACATTTGTTATCAAGATTTTAAAGTTTTGTAAAGCTAACAACTATTTCTTTGACATGACGACAAAAGGTATATGATCATTAAGATGCATATATTTGAAATATTTTTCTTTCAACCAAAATAACTGTTGATTCGTGTTACTGACAAGATTAATAGTTTGTATTTAATATCATTATATTTTAATTTTCCCAGACATTTTTCATAAAATGTTTATTTTATTCTCAGTTACAATAATGGATATGATTATTAAAGCACGCGAAGTATGAAACAGTTTGTTTACTGACTGGTAAATAAATATTTGTGTCATTAATTGTTAATTGCTACGAAAGATGTTTAGAATATTTAGCTTTCCAATCATTAAACTTTGAGCGTCCAAGATGAAGATTATTCCAGAAACGCGTCGTACGTACTAAATTATATTACATAATACATCAGCGGTATTTATATTTTGTTTACGTTTCATTACAATTAACATTTAAATATTCTTTTTTTCACAGGTAAAAATGCAGCATATTATTTGCATGTCTATTTTGAATATGACCTTAGTACGAAAATAAGGACTTAATTATCACATGAAATACTTTCCAACGAATCCGACCATTTAAAAAAAACGCTTGATTCTCGTGTTTGTTATTTGCATGAAAACAAAATATATGAAGGTGGCACTGAGATCGGATTATGAAAAAGAAGGAGATGTGATTATCTTGTGATAATGGCATTTACCACTTCGTCATTCTTTTTCAGTCTTATAATGTTATGCCAAAAATCTGTGAAAGAGGTCCCTGGATCAAATGCCGTCGGCGCCATTTCATCTATCGAATGTACAATACGCTCTACTGTTACACTTTTGTATCTTTTTTTCCATTTTCATTTGTCTATGCTTCAATATTTAATGCAAGATGATATCTTAATATATGTGCAAACAATATGCGTGTCTTAATGCATAGGTTAAATCAGAATATTGAAATGCGAGAAAAAAAAATACGTTTGAATTTTAGAGTTATATCCCCTACCATAGTCAACTTTGCCACACATTCAAATGGACAAATATATATAATGTCCATAGGTTTATCGTAATTGATAACTGTCAATCTATGCATATACACATAGTCTGGAAGTTATTTCGGATTTTATTTAAAGATCAAATGGATTAATGATTTGTATCATTTTACGTTAGCCGACTAAACCAACGGGTAAATAAAGTACACAATAATGTAATACAAAGACAAGATCGAGTTTCTGCACATCGAATGTACGATACTGCTCTTTACTAAATATCACTATGGGCTATGATAGCGATGTCGGACTACTTCATGTTTAGATTCAGATATGTAAACTATTGAGGCAATATCATTCTAAGTCAATATACAGTCTAAGATACCAAAGTCACCCCCACACTTTCCGATACCACATGGTAAGATACACATGCAGATAATATCTCACTGCATGAAAATACTGATATCTCACACTCCATTGTACATGTATTAACGATGTAAAACGACGGATGCCACTAGTGGAGCATGCCCTTCCGAAGAACCAGAGTTCACCCAAGTCGTAGTTGTGATGCTCAGTCTGTTGTTATCTTTGTAGTGTTTTGTTGACCATTGTCTGTCTTTTCATCTCTTTATTTATTTTGGCTATTATATAGTCTGTGCTTCGAACTACGGCTTCTGAATACACATTATTTATAAATTGGCTTGCAGAGTCAAGCAGGAGAAATTATGTTTATCTTCCAAAAATGGTAAAGAAAGTTAACCAGTATATTTATCTGATCATTTTACCACTACTTGTTTCAGATTTGACCACATACAATTTAAGGAATTCAATATTTGTTTTTGCCATATATATGTCCAAACTAACAGCATATCAACAATCTTTTTCCCTGATTTGAAATTGTGGAACGAGTTGGATAATAAAATGAAATAAAAAATACCAAACTGTCGGAACAGTTCCAAAATCCAATAGAATAATCGTAGAAACAGGCAAAATCATACCCTTAACACACAAATACATGATCTCTCACTTTCATGGACTGATACAGACACTTAAAGTGGCTGGGTTAAACTAGTTTAATGGTCCCACATCTCCCCTCTTAGTGAAATGATGCGTTCATGCAAGTGTTTTCCACATGTGAGTAAAATGCTAACTCTCAATCGGACTAACAGCGGTATGATCTTAAATGAAGTTAGCTCTCCGTACCAATTACTTATATTTACTTCTCGACACTGTTACAGACAATTAGTTTTATGGGTTAATTTGGATATGTTTCAATTAGATAATCTACAATCGTAAATAATTTCAAATTCAACCTAACCTATAAAACAACACATTAGGTCTAATCACAAAGCCTCCGCTACATTTTGTTTTGGTACCAGATAATAAATATTTGAACACTGTACATTGTCGGATTCGCAACAAATGCACCGCTTTGAAATAAAACAATTAATATAACTGTGCTTGTAGCAATTTTTCAGAAAATGTAGAACATTGTTTTGTAGATTACCCAGGAGCGGATCCAGGATTTGTTGTTAGGGGGCGTGAGTAGGCGAGGGGTCTGTGGACCGGTCCCCAGGGGGTAGGGGGCGAAGCCCCCCGGAAGCTCTGGGGGTTTGAGGAATTACAGACATTTATTTGAACGACAATTGTGAACCAACCACACCATTTTTATCAGACCAAAAAAAATTGACTTTGAGCCTTAATTTTGTCGGATAAATGTTAACAGTATGTTTTTGTCAGATTATAAGAACCTAAAGTAAAACGTTTTTTGAACAACCGTGATGCGAATTGTTCAACTCATGACTGATCGATCACGATATTTTAACCCTTCAAAAAACTATTGGTTTACTTTTAACTCATTACTCATTTCACTAACTGGTCTGTATTTTCGGTGCCTGTCCTTTCGGGTGGTTCTAGTTAATACTGCCCGTCCGGATGGAGCTTTTCTTTTCGTCGTTTGATTCATTCATTGAGAACGTATGATTCGACCGTTCTTGTTTATAGACAAACAAAAGCGGAAATTGTCTATGCATGAACTTGTTGATTTTCTGATTAGCTAACATAACTAAATTAGATGATCAGAATCGTTTCATGCAGCATTAATGTTAACATATTCGCCTTTGTTTGTCTATAAACAAGAACTTTATCATAGGTCAGATAATATCATGAAGATGTCTTATGCGTGTAATTCATCAATTTGTATCTGGTTATGAATGATACTGATGTTGAAAGAACATCAGTATCGGGATTTAAGTTTACTAAATGTTGTAAAATTGACTGAAGAAATAATGTTTAATTAGCGTGAGAAAATAGTTGATGTCTGGTACCAATCATAATGTAATAATCTTTGAACTACTGACGGCGAATCCATATATGAATGAACGAACACACCCAACGTGTATTTACAATGTGTAGGAATATTTTATTACAGGTCACGAGTTAACCATTCATGAAAAAGTAGTTTGTTGAACTGCTTAATTAACGTTGCATAACATATGCTTTGCGAATTTTAGGGGGGGGGGGGGGGGGCGCACGCCCCCTCTAAATCCGCCTCTGTTACCATATGCATAATGTAAAGATATGAAATAAAATGATTGATGATCTAAATTAGCTGAAAGTGCCTCTTGTAGACAATTTATCATATGGCAATATGGATTTTGATTTAGATAAAAATTTGTAGAGTATTTAACTGTGCTCAAATATTTATGAACGATTCTAGACGTCTCCAATATAGTTAAATTATTAGAACATCGCCAATATGACTGAGTTAAGACACGTTCTTTGTGATAGTATCACAATGCTTATGAATATTTTTATTTTGAGACACATTTTGTGTATGAGAAGCAATGTTTACCTCTTACAAGTGACTTACTATTCATATGCAATAATAATCTGCTAGGTGATACAATAATTATTGTCTCATCAAAATGGATGCACATGATTTGTTTGTTTCATTGTGTATAAGTTTATCGCTTATTTTTTAAGTTTTATCCTGCTGTTTATATTCAATATGGATGCTAATTATGCTGTGTATATTCTAAAACCTTTACCGGTATTACTTTGTAAATAATGGAGACGACATTACTACATTACTATGTTGTATAGATGAAGTGTGTGTATGTGCCATAATGTCAAATTTTGGACAAGAAAATGTGTTAAAATTATTTAACCATTCATTTCTACTCCAGAGCATAATGTCAAATTTTGGACAAGAAAATGTGTTAAAATTATGTAACCATTCATTTCTACTCCAGAGCAAAATGTCAAGGTCATGTCAATCCATAATAAGATACCGAAACCCTTCTTCTCCAGGACAAGAGACCAAGGTCATACCACTCATCGACAGAATACGAGACCCGTGTACTTCATGGCAAGATGTCAAGTTCCTACAAATCTATTTTTAGATACCTAAGCCATTCTACTCAAGATTAAGAAGATAACGTTCAACTACCCCACAATGAAATACAGAGACTCTTTTGCTCAAGCCAGACAACACAATCCTACTAGGTACCGAAAGCCTTCTACACGAAAGGAAGATGCAAACGCCCTACCATTCAACAATAAGATATCAATACCTTTCTGCTTCAGGGCAAGGTGAAGACTATTATACGCGAAGAAAGCAATATGCAAAGGTATTGCCACTCTAAGAGAAAAAAACAGAGACCCTTCTACTCAATAGCAAGATGTCACTTTTATACCTCTCAACATTAAGATACCGAAATCCTTCTACTCCATGATAAGATGCCAAAGACCTAGTACTCCTCGATAAGTCTATGGAAAGACGCCAAGTTTCTACAACTCAACAATAAGATGCATAGACCCTTCTATTTCAGGGTAAGATGCTTATGTTCGACTACTCCACAATGAAATACAGATACATCAAGTAAGATGATGCAGAGGGAAAACTTTTAACAGTCACAGTAACATCTTCAATAATAAGCATAAATGATAAGTTAACTTAAGTATGAAACGGCCCTTAGCCTGCAGTTGAGCGGTACTTTTTTTTCTGTGTATGAACTCTACATCCGTGCATCTATGTTGTTTTGGTGTTACTTGGTGTATATAATGTGATTCCCCGTATTATCAACAAGAAAACAAAATACAAGTAAAGAACTAAAGTAATCATAAAAATACTGTTGACTAGAACTGATTTTCAACTAAAAGGATTTTTTTACAAATTCTTGCCTACAGAAATAGATTTACAATTCTATATTCTATATTATATTCTAAGCATCTTATTTCTTCTTTTATGGCTGATACATGGCTGAAGTCTATAAATACTAACTGGAGGTTTTTTTCCAATTACAGAGAAAATACATTTACTATTACAACAATCTATGAGAAACTAAGTTTGGCCACTTTTATATATTATCTCTGTTGCCACAATATGCTACAAAGTTATTGAACATTAAGGAAAGTTGGAAGATAACAAAGGGGTAGTCAAAAGCAATTTTGTATTTCGGGCAATACGCAGTGTATTTTGTGATATTGAATTCATTTTTGTATTAAATACAAATATGCCTTGTAAAAAACAGATAATTGCGGCATACCAAGTAACTGAATGTCAAAATTCAGACAATTTGGTCTGGCACAGTATTGTGTAATAAAAACACATGTATTCACCGGTAACGTGAAGTGTAATAAAACGCATTTACTCACCAGCAAAGTGTAGTGCAATAGAAAACACATTTACTCACCGGGAAATGTAGTGTAATAAAAAAAACAAAATACTCATCGGTAATGTGTAATGTTATAAAAACCACATTTACTCACCATCAAAGTGTAATGTAATAGAAAACACATGAAATTCACCAATAAAATGTAGTGTGATCGAAAGCACATTTACTCACCGACAAAGTGTAGTGTAATAGAAAACACATTTACTCACCGGCAAAGAGTGGTGAAATAGAAAACACATTTACTCACCTCACCGACAAAGTGTAGTGTAATAGAAAACACATTTACTCACCGGCAAAGTGTAGTGTAGCAGAAAACACATTTACTCACCTGCAAAGCGTAGTGTGATAGAAAACACATTTTCTCACCGACAAAGTGTAGTGTAATAGAAAACACATTTACTCACCGACAAAGCGTAGTGTAATAGAAAACACATTTACTCACCCACAAAATGTAGTGTAATAGAAAACACATTTACTCACCGGGAAATGTAGTGTAATAAAAAAAACATTATACTAATCGGTAATGTGTAATGTAATAGAAAACACATTTACTCACCATCAAAGTGTAATGTAATAGAAAACACATGAAACTCACCAATAAAGTGTAGTGTGATCGAAAACACATTTACTCACCGACAAAGTGTAGTATAATAGAAAACACATTTACTCACCGGCAAAGTGTAGTGTAATAGAAAACACATTTACTCACCTACAAAATGTAATGTAATAGAAAACACATTTACTCACCGACAAAGCGTAGTGTGATAGAAAACACATTTACATACTGGCAAAGTGTAGTGTGATAGAAAACACATATTTATTCACCGGAAAAGTGTTGCGTAATAGAAAACACATTTACTCACCGGGAAAGCGTAATATTATAGAAAACACATTTACTCACCGACAAAGTGTAATGTATTAGAAAACACATTTACTTACCAACAAAGTCTAATGTAATAGAAAACACATTTACTCTCCGACAAAATGTAATGTAATAGAAAACACATTTACTCACCGACAAAGTGTAGTGTGATAGAAAACACATTTACTTACCGGCAAAGTGTAGTGTGATAGAAAACACACATTTACTCACCGGCAAAGTGTTGCGTAATAGAAAACACATTTACTCACCGGCAAAGTGTAATGTTATAGAAAACACATTTACTCACTGACAAAGTGTAATGTATTAGAAAAGACATTTACTTACCAACAAAGTGTAATGTAATAGAAAACACATTAAACTCACCTACAAAATAATGTAGTGTGATCGAAAACACATTTACTCACCGTCAAAGGATAATGTAATAGACAACTCTTTAAACTCATCGGCAAAGTGTGGTGTGTTCGACAACAAATTTACTCACCTCACAGGCAATGTGTAGTGAAATAGAAAACACATTTACTCACCTCATCGACAAAGTGTAGTGTAATAGAAAACACATTTACTCACCGACAAAGTGTAGTGTAATAGAAAACACATTTACTCACCGACAAAGTGTAATGTAATAGAAAACACAATTACTCACCGACAAAGTGTAGTGTGATAGAAAACACGTTTACTCACCGACAAAGTGTAGTGTAATAGAAAACACATTTACTCACCGCCAAAGTGTAGTGTAATAGAAAACACATTTACTCACCCACAAAGTGTAGTGTAATAGAAAACACATTTACTCACCGACAAAGTGTAGTGTAATAGAAAACACATTTACTCACCCACAAAGTGTAGTGTGATAGAAAACACATTTACTCACCGACAAAGTGTAGTGTAATAGAACACACGTTTACTCACCAACAAAGTGTAGTGTAATAGAAAACACATTTACTCACCGCCAAAGTGTAGTGTAATAGAAAACACATTTACTCACCCACAAAGTGTAGTGTAATAGAAAACATATTTACTCACCCACAAAGTGTAGTGTGATAGAAAACACATTTACTCACCGACAAAGTGTAGTGTAATAGAAAACACATTTACTCACCAACAAAGTGTAGTGTAATAGAAAACACATTTACTCACCGACAAAGTGTAGTGTAATAGAAAACACGTTTACTCACCAACAAAGTGTAGTGTAATAGAAAACACATTTACTCACCACCAAAGTGTAGTGTAATAGAAAACACATTTACTCACCCACAAAGTGTAGTGTAATAGAAAACACATTTACTCACCACAAAGTGTAGTGTGATAGAAAACACATTTACTTACCGACAAAGTGTAGTGTAATAAAAAACACGTTTACTCACCAACAAAGTGTAGTGTAATAGAAAACACGTTAACTACCCCACAAAGTGTAGTGTGATAGAAAACACATTTACTCACCCACAAAGTGTAGTGTAATAGAAAACACATTTACTCCCCCACAAAGTGTAATGTAATAGAAAACACATTTACTCACCCACAAAGTGTAATGTAATAGAAAACACATTTACTCACCCACAAAGTGTAGTGTGATAGAAAACACATTTACTCACCCACAAAGTGTAGTGTAATAGAAAACACATTTACTCACCGGCAAAGTGTAGTGTAATAGAAAACACATTTACTACCCCACAAAGTGTAGTGTGATAGAAAACACATTTACTCACCGACAAAGTGTAATGTAATAGAAAACACATTTACTACCCCACAAAGTGTAGTGTGATAGAAAACACATTTACTACCCCACAAAGTGTAGTGTAATAGAAAACACATTTACTACCCCACAAAGTGTAGTGTGATAGAAAACACATTTACTACCCCACAAAGTGTAGTGTAATAGAAAACACATTTACTACCCCACAAAGTGTAGTGTGATAGAAAACACATTTACACACCGACAAAGTGTAATGTAATAGAAAACACATTTACTCACCGACAAAGTGTAGTGTAATAGAAAACACATTTACTCACCGGCAAAGTGTAGTGTGATAGAAAACACATTTACTACCCCACAAAGTGTAGTGTAATAGAAAACACATTTACTACCCCACAAAGTGTAGTGTGATAGAAAACACATTTACTCACCGGCAAAGTGTAGTGTAATAGAAAACACATTTACTACCCCACAAAGTGTAGTGTGATAGAAAACACATTTACTCACCGACAAAGTGTAATGTAATAGAAAACACATTTACTCACCGACAAAGTGTAGTGTAGTGTAATATAAAACACATTTACTCACCGGCAAAGTGTAGTGTAATAGAAAACACATGTACTTACCGACAAAGTGTAATGTAATAGAAAACACATTTACTCACCGACAAAGTGTAGTGTAATAGAAAACACATTTACTCACCGGCAAAGTGTAGTGTAATAGAAAACACATTTACTCACCGACAAAGTGTAGTGTAATAGAAAACACATTTACTCACCGGCAAAGTGTAGTGTAATAGAAAACACATGTACTCACCGACAAAGTGTAGTGTGATAGAAAACACATTTACTCACCGGCAAAGTGTAGTGTAATAGAAAACACATTTACTACCCCACAAAGTGTAGTGTGATAGAAAACACATTTACTCACCGACAAAGTGTAATGTAATAGAAAACACATTTACTCACCGACAAAGTGTAGTGTAATAGAAAACACATTTACTCACCGGCAAAGTGTAGTGTAATAGAAAACACATGTACTCACCGACAAAGTGTAATGTAATAGAAAACACATTTACTCACCGACAAAGTGTAGTGTAATAGAAAACACATTTACTCACCGACAAAGTGTAGTGTAATAGAAAACACATTTACTCACCGGCAAAGTGTAGTGTAATAGAAAACACATGTACTTACCGACAAAGTGTAATGTAATAGAAAACACATTTACTCACCGACAAAGTGTAGTGTAATAGAAAACACAATTACTCACCCGCAGGTAATAAAAAAAAAGTACTGTCGAATTCTGTATCTTAAACTTGTCAAAATTATAAACAAATATTTGTTGTAAATACAATATTTTAAACTATAAAGGATAATAATAGTTTTACAATTACGATTACAATACTTAAAATTTTGTTTTTGGTTTCATTCAATTTAACATTTGGTATTGTTACATCGGAACAAAAGCATACTCTCATTTAGAAACGAACAGTAAATATACAGGTTACAAATATACAATGGCATTACAATCCAGATTGCACGAAATAATATTAGATGGCTGTTGACACGAACAATGACGCTTGTCAAATATTTAGGGAGAAGTTATTTCATTATTTCATGTTGAGAATTTTTAATATGTAATTGTATTTGTCAAGTGTCTTGAAAAATGCATTATAATAAAACATGGGATGTATCAATATTTTTGTTTGGCACGAAATTATTATATATAAATATTGGAAATGGCTATTGACACGAAAAATGACCGCTTGTCAAATTTTTTAGGACAAGTTATTGAAATAATGTTGAGAATTTTTAATATTTATGAAATTGTATCTGTCAAGTGTCTTGAAAAATGCATTGTAATAAAACATAGCATGTATCAATATTTTGCTTTGAATTTTTTTTTAATCACATCTTTCATTATGGGAAAAAAAGTACCGTATTTAATACAACAGATATGCATTTATTTTCCATAAACAATTTGATTAACTAGAGGCTCTCCTAAGCCTGTATCGTACACCTGATTATTCATATACACATGTTCAATGAAGTCTAGTTTTTAAGAAAAATTATTATATTCATTCTTACATAGGATACGATGTTAAATTGTAACCCATTAATTAAAAAAAAAATCTATATACCTTTCAAATATGCGAAATGTCGGATTTGGGCCCATTTTAGACCCCTTTTCGAAATAAATAATTCATTAATAACTGATAAAGATGAACACATCGCGAAAAACTGCATTACACACCTTCCCTTTTGATCCCTTTTATGTCAAAAACAATAATGGAGACAAAATAATGTCATGTATTTTTCTAAAAGGAATTTCATGAAGGAAAACATTAGCAAATTATCATATAAAACAAATGAACAATAAATGATTTATACCCATGTATATGGACACTCCCTTTTTGACACTTTTGAACCCCTTGTTTCTTATGTGTACTTCTGATAAAAAAAAATACCACACACTTCATAGGTCATTAAATGAAGATTCCTATCAAGGTTAGTTCCAATTGGACTAGTGGTTTCAGAGGACAGAAAATGTAAAAGTGCACGGACGACAACGCAGACGACACCGGACGAAGACGACGACGACGGACACCAAGTGATGACAATATCAGACATGACTTTTTGGGTCAGGTAAGCTAAATACGAAGCGCATATGTTCATGGTTGTTTGTTAGTAAACTTTAAAGAAAACCGAAGGGGTAATCAAGAATGGATTCCAGTGACACGGGCAACGAGGACACAAGGCACAGAACGAAGGCATAATATAAAACACAAACAGAAAACAAAAAGATGATTTTGTTTATACATACATGAACGTTGATGATATATCATTTATACTCATTAGTTGACATGGCTAAATCATCAAACTAATAATGTTATTTTGATTGATGTTTAACGTCAACTTTAATAGTATTTCAGCTATATGTCTATAATGTTATGGTGATGGTATTTAACGCCACTTTCAACAATATTTCAGTTGCATCATGGTCAATTTAATTGGAGGAGGAAACCGGTGTACCCGGTGAAGACCACCGACCTGCCGAAAATCACTGACAAACTTTATCACATTATGTTGTATCCAGTACATCTCGCCACGCGCGGGATTTGAACAAACAACGTTAGTACTGATAGCCAGTGATGGCGCAGGTAGTTGTAAATCCAACTACTATACGATCACGACCATGACGAACCCTAATATTATGCTATATTTAAAAAGTAAATATGAGCAATAGTGAAGTAAATACCAAATTATCAATCATTCAAGTTTGTATTGAATTTAAGAAAATCGGGACGGCATTAAGTTTGCATTGATAAATACGGGTAATAACAAAATTACTGAACTCCGAACAATCTTACAAAGGGAAAGTCAAAACTCATAAGTATATAAACAGACAAAATCAGTCAACAACCGGAAAACTGTGAAAACCGTAATGACCCTGACTTGGTATTATATTCTATTTTATGTAAATTAATAGAGCTACGTAGGTATACGATTGGTCGAGACTATACCAAGTGATGCTGAATGTCTTGTTACCCTATTCGAAATTTTGAAGATTTAACTAGAGTTATCTCTCTTTGAACAAAATGAATGAATAAAGTGTATGTAACATTTAATCAAGAGAGGCTCCGAAAATATGTTTGTTAACAAATATGACAAACATGCCCTGATTGCAGTGTATGGCGGTGCTTGTACATTTGAAACACGGACTGTAGGAGTAATGGAACAAACCATTAATTTCCCTTGAGTTAGGGAAAACTGTAGATGTGTTCACCGTCGAAAAGTCATGCTTCCTTTGGGCAATTGCCTTTCGAAGCATGACTTTGATTAGCAGGACAAATTTTCATGCATCTCTATAATGAATAATTATTCACATTGTTAATCTTACATAAAATACTACATAAACGTTTATGAAACCCGAAGGGACAATCAAGAATGGAATCTAGAGACACTGGTAACATTTGACACACAAGACACAGGTCGAAGACAAACAAAACAAAACACAGAACAGTGAAAACTAAAACGATGTCCAACACGGATTCCACCTTAAACAGCAATGTTTATCTACTCTAACAAAGGAGTATGAAGGTGTCCAATGAAAAGTGTTATGATAGTGAAGATTATAATTCTTAATATAATTAGTTCTTTTAATATCTCATACTATATATATTCGCTGATTTGTATTTTTTCTCTCGAATAAGACAGTTATATCTCTTAGTGCAAATGCAATCAGTGCCGGACTTAGATAAAGAGAGGCCTTATGTTATCCCAATGCCCCATCTTCACGAATGAAGGAAGATGGAAGTATGTTTAATCAATTTCAATAAAGACGAAGATGATGAGGTGTGTTTAAAATTCTGCAATATTCTGAAATGGAGTGCAACTGTGTAAGGAAGGTTACTGAAGGGTTGTTTAGGAAGTACAGTACGTTATTCATGGAAGCATAAGTGTGAAAGTCCAATATAACAGTGTTACAAATATCATACACCTTGGCCGGAGGCCCCCTAAATTTTGAGGCCCTAGGCTTGAGCCTATCGAGCCTATAGGTAAATCCGGCACTGAGTGCAATGTTATAATATTTTGTCAAACAGATAAGACGACCATAGTGTACTATTGTAACAAACAACAACCAACAGTATGTAAACTCGCACGTCATTAGGACTTCCGACAACCAACAGTGCGCAACCTCTCTCGTCATTAGACCTCCGACAACCAACAGTACGTAACCTCTCTCGTCATTAGACCTGCGACAACCAACAGTACGTAACCTATCTCGTCATTAGACCTGCGACAACCAACAGTACGTAACCTCTCTCGTCATTAGACCTCCGACAACCAACAGTACGTAACCTCTCTCGTCAGTAGACCTCCTCCTAATAGGATGAAATTTTAAGAGACTTACGTAGGTAACCTGTAGAACAAATCCTCAATCAAGCTACCTCATGATTTGTTATGAATTAGTCTGGCAACTTCTCCTAACACATAATCATGAGGTAGAATACACGTGTATCATCATTATTGTATAAATAATTAGAGTCTTACAGGACATATTTATGTAAATGCATCTTCCGTTTGCGTGTAAATAAGACTTGTTTCATGTCAGTTTGATTAACAAATATGACTCCCATGAATAAACCATAAACAGTTGTATGTCTGTCTAGGAACGCAAGGTTTTAAATAATGTTTAATGCATATCAATGACGTACAGAGAGCACATGTTCTTTCCGGAGTATGTAATCAAATGAAAAACAAAAAATACCACACTGTCGGAATAGTTCCAAAATCAAATATCAAAATCGTAGAAAGAGACAAAATCGATACCCTAACACACAAATACATGACTGCTCATTTTCCTTGCTTGGTAAAGGTTTTTCAATAAAAAGTGGCGAGGTTAAACTCGTATTTATTGAACATTTATTAGTCAAATACAATTCCTAAATAAGCAGTATTCTCTATTTGAATGTCTCATGTTAACCATATTGGAAGAATAGCTGATACGAAAAAACTGCACAATCCTTTTGGTTGTCCAAGCAAACTTTATTTTAATGGATAGTCGTTTCAAAAATAAATATATTTTTTTCTATCTGTCGAAAACTATTATTATTAATTGCTATGGATGTCGGTTTGAACACAGATCACAGTTCAATATATCCTAATATTTTTAGTTGAATTGCAAATTAGACGTTCTAATTAATCTAGTGAGTGGACAACATTAGAAGCTTTATTTTTGTCTAATTAGTGGGAAGTGTTGACAGTTCTAATATTTTTAGTGAATTGGCAACGTTGGGCCGTCGTGATTATATGGTAGTTGGATTTCCATATCAGCATCAACGTTGTGAGTTCGAATCCCGCTCATGGCGAGTTGTACTCGATACAACATTTGTGATAAAGTTTATCTTACAACAGGTCGGTAGTTTTGTCCGAGTACTCTGGTTTCCTCCACCAATAAAACTGACCGCCACGATAGAGCTGAAATAGTTTTGAATGTAGCGTTTAACACCATAACCCATTAGAAGTTTTAATATTTGTAATAAAAGGACAACCTTGAATATGGCTTTTAAGCCAATGCAAGAACATTTAAGTCCGTATTATAGTGGAGGTCCAACTTATTACTTGATGTACATTACAGTTGTGGTTATCATTAAATTCTTATTTTTTTTTTGGGGGGGGGGCTCTATTTCTCAATATATCTTTGCATACCATCGTCATTATCAACAGTAATCTTGGCTTACATATTTTCTAAGTTCATTACATTACGCCGTTTTGTACGAACAACCGCTATATTGCTGTAACCATCCTTTACAAGCACAGTATTGTCTAATATTTGTTAGACGTTAATTATGTGAATCATTGATATATCGCGGGGTATGTCTTGACGTAATGTTTCTTTTCTAGACAGTAATGTATGGTTTTGATTTTATCAAACATCATCATGTCAATATGGATACATTAGATGATGGATATTCACCTCTAAAAATATGCATTTGCTACAGTACAGGTAGAGACATGGTACGATAGATGTCCGACGTCCGACGTGTCGGATCTGACATGTCAGACCTTAGGTCGGACAGAGACAAGTAATAAAATACCTGTATAGAAACAGCAGGGTGCAATTAACAATATTAATTATTGACTAGTTTTATCTACATGTACCTGTTACAGGTGATAATTAAGTTGAAACAATGTTGATTTCATGAGATGTAACGTTTTCTTTTTCAGGTATGGATACTTGGTAGAAGTAGGTCACAAAAATAAATATTGTGCAAATACGTAATTACCATTTTATTCGCGGCAGATAAATAAAAATAACAACTAATATTAATGTAGGTCTCCAAATATTGTAGTTACACGTGTTTCACTTTACGGCGGTTTTCAACTGGATTCATGAATATTCATGACTACTTGGAAGTGTTCTATTTATAGAACCATTCCGATCGCCCTCATTTCTGCACTTTATTTCTCTTTTTGGGAAGTCTACTTTTCTTCAAATATTTTATGGTTTATGTGTGTTTCTTTGTATCATTATTTTTAGTTTGCTCCTATGTTGTTCTTCGGACATTTTTCCCTTTCATTCGTAAATTAACATATGACCTCACATTCCCTGTTCATATTTTACGTTTTATGCCCTATATATGTTACCACTAAAATACACAGGAACACCGTCAGTTATATAAATACAAAAATGTATCAAAGAAATGTACATGGTTTGGTTTGGTTTATGGTGCTTAACGCCACTGTCCACAATATTTCAGATATATCGTAGCGGTCCGTTTTATTGGTGGAGGAAACCGGAGTACCCGGCGAAAACCACCGACCTGTCGCAAGTCACTGATAAACTATCACATAATGTTGTATCGAACAAACCTCGCCATGAACGGTGTTTGAACTCACAATTTTAGTAGTGATATGCACTGATTGCACAGGTAGATGTAAAGCTAACTACCATACGATCATGACCACGACAGCCCAAGGAATGGACATGTAACTTTGACTAATATAGATTATACAATGAAAAGAAAGTTTAAACAGTGATGGTCAACAATTTTACCAATATCAAGACAACAAACATAAACCTCTCACCTCAACCCATTGAACCTAAAAACGACTACGACATGTGATGTTGGAAATCCAAGTCCTGTCTTGGGACAACACAAACATGTGGCGGGATGAAACTGGTTAATGAGAACGTAACAGTCATTCTCTTGATAACTTCTAACTGCAGTACAGATGTCTTGAATTTGTAACTGCGCCAAGGAAATAAAATTTTCATCTACTCAGCAAATAGAAATTATATAATAATGATTAGCAAATTATGTTCTTTTATCAGAATTATCATTAAAAAAAGATTCCTAGTTGACAAAATACATGTAAAATTTCCTTATTTGTTAAACTAAAATTTTTTGATGTTTAAGTAATTTGTTCTACATTTTTCACTCCTACAAATTCTAAAATATTGTAAAATAAGGGGTGAATTGTAAACTAAAGGTATATGTACACTTAACCTTGACTTGGATATTAATAAAGATGTCGGCTTACGATTAATTAGCAATTAGACAAGTACACATTAATCAATTAACTAATCCACACCTGCATGTATGTGGTATGTTATGTCTATTATTACTTAACGTAATCAAAACAGAGCTAATACAACATTGTTATTTTGGCAAAATACAACAGAATGTGACAGCTAAGATAATATTTTGTTGTGTAAACTACTATGAGATTAATTATGTTACATTCGTAATGCAGTGCAACCTTTGTCTACACCGAATCCTGAATAAAACGGAATCCTGTATAAGAAAGAGCTTTAAAGAAGTGCCAATGTAGAAAATTGTTGTTAATTTATTCTGTGTAAATTGAACACTTGTCAATTCCAAACACACAACCTCGTCAAAAGTAGATACGGCTTAGAGAAGTATAACACTGTATATGCTCTTGCTTGTTAAAATTGTGACATAAAATTGTAAATATCTTGATATAACATAGTTGTTATTGTCATATGCGGGAGCAAAATACCCTTTTTAAGCTTTATCCAAAAAGGACTAAAAAAAATCACATTTCAAATATATAAGAAAAAATGTATATAAAATTAATAATCTACATCCCTCATTAAATTTCTTCCAGAACTTACTGATATGTGCGAACCGTTCACAAAATTAACACTCACAGACAGTACATTGTATTTTGCTACTTGAACAATAACGATATTAAAAGACTGGTTATGTGTGATCTAAGTTTGTTATTACCACTGCAAAACGATCTCTCCGAAACTACTCTTAGAGGTGGTAGAATACGAGGTATTCAAATGATTACATTTTCCATTCGAGTGCTTACTTACATTAACATGAACAGTCAGAACTACTGTTCTGTAGTCTTTTGCTTGGAAAAAGGACAACAGTATACATATTGTAGAAGAATTTGTGTCACAACATGCCGCAAACAATTGGACTCAATCTATAAAGAAACACATTGGATTGGATTCTGGAATTGTTCCGACAGTGTGACGAGATATTTTTTGCTTTTCGACTTACTACATCGTGCTCCGAAGAAGACTACACATAATGCTGTTACAACAACAGAAGCTTAACATATAACTTGCTTGCAAAGCGGGAAAATATATGTATCTAGCTGATACATTGCAACAAAGATGCAAGTTGAATCCGAAATACGAGAACTCGATACAATCAAAATTGATAAATGAGTTACCAGAATCAGAATCAAGGAAATACACGAAAAAAAAAGGAAAAAAACAATCGATAAATAAGTATGGATGACCAGAAAGCAAATATGATATTCTGCATTGTACGTTAATATTCGTGATTAACACTTTCTATGTGAAACATGCCGCATTTCTGAAAACAGGTAGCAGAAAGAACCTCTAATCTTACATAAAGTACATTTAAGACCATAGGCTAAATTGTTACAGATCTTGCGTCGTACAACTAATGTGTAATAGTAGATTGTTTGTCGATCTTTCGAGACGTAGACTTTCCGGAAGACTTGATTTGATTTGATTTATTGTGTTTAACACTACTTTCAGCAATATTTCAGCTATATCATGGCGACCGGTTTTAGTGGTGGAATAAGCCAGAGTACCCGGAGAGAACCACCGACCATGGGCAAGCAACTGGTAAACTTTATCACTTGCGGCTGCGAGTCGAGTGCACCCTTTTTGGTAATTTACAAAGCCGGGCGCGAACCCACGCCGTATTGGTGATGGGCTTGTATGAGTTGTTAGGTAATCCAACTACCTAACTCATTGAGCCACCCGGGCCGCTCTTTCCGGAAGACATATTTTCTAAAGTCGTATTACAATAATTAAGATCTCAATTTATAAGACATGATATACCCGACATATATCTTTTGCATAATGGATTTCAATTCAACAATGAACAAGATATGATTATAATCTAACGATTATGAAGTCTCTGACAACCGGTTTAAAAAATAAATTAAAAGCTACCTTTGAAATCGAACAGTGTTGAATTTTTGCGGTATTGTGGCGGCCATTTTGAAAATGGAGACCGGTAGACAATTTTCGATGTCGGGAATCAATTCAGGACGTTGAAATCGAACAATGTTGAATTTGTGCGGTATAGTGACGGCCATTTTGAAAATGGCGACCGGTAGAAAATTTTCAATGTCAGGAATCAATTCGGGACATCATAATCTACCCACATATGAAATGTCGTTGAAATCGGACAATGTTGAATTTGTGCGGTATTGTGGTGGCCATTTTGAAAATGGCGACCGGTAGAAATTTTTCGATGGGGGGTCAGGAATCAATTCGGGACATCATAATCTACCCACATATGAAATGGCGTTGAAATCGAACAATGTTGAATTTGTGCGGTATTGTGGCGGCCATTTTGAAAATGGTGATCGGTAGAAATTTTTCAATGTCGGGAATCAATTCGGGAAATCATTATCCACCCACATATCAAATTTTGATGATATCGAACAATGTTGATTTTTTGCGTATTGTGGTGGCCATTTTGAAAATGGCGACCGGTAGAAATTTTTCAATGTCAGGAATCAATTCGGGACATCATTATCTACCCACATATCAAATTTTGATGATATCGGACAATGTTGAATTTTTACCGCCCATATTTTGTACCGTGTTTTGGCAGACATTTTGAAAATGGCAGACATCTCGAAAATTTTGAAAACGCAGAATTGCTCCTCTAATGGTGACCTATCACTATGTCAAATTTTATCTCTCTATCATTATTCATTTAGAAGTTATCAACATTAATGTACGAAATTTCAACTTTCCCATAGGATTCTGTAGTAACCCCCACCCCCTTTGAACCCCTCAAAATATAATTTTGACCCCCTTTACCACACAGCTGAAAACTTTAGGACCAACTAGAAACATATATCTATAACTCCACCAAGTTTCATGAAATTCTGTCCAGTAGTTCCTGAGATCTGCCGTGGACAAGTTCATGGTCCGCGGAAAGAAAGGAGAAAGAGAATAATAATAATAATAATAATAATAAGAAACGGAGCAAAAACAATAAGTCTCCCAAACAATAATAATTATTCCGAAAGTTCTCTAAAGAATGAGATTTCCGCAATGACACCTCATTGCCAACTGTTTCCACAAAAGAATGGAACAGTTGGACAGAAAATTCAAACTGTGAACTGATGCGAAAAGCCAGACTTTCAGAATCAGATCCATTATTGACTATTTTTGGCTTGCGTCACAAGTTTCCGAAAACAGGACTGTTCAGCGTCTGTAGAACAGAAGAACCAAAACGTTATTTCCAGCAAAAAGTAGTTTTCTTAACACTGCAAAACATCAGAAAGGATATACAAAGTGTAAACAGAGACTGTAATTATATTAGAATCAAGCAACAAAAGAGCTATCAACTTTAAAATAATGACATACTGTTCTAATGGAACCAAGAAATTGACATGGAAAAGAATGGAGAAAATGAGCATATAAAAGAAATAGGCGTAAAGATCGATGAAAACGAAAAATGAATTGAGTTTTAAATGAAAAGAATTTTTGAAATTTGACAACGGTGAAATTATAGACTTAAGAAACAAGATGCTATATCGATAACTTTACCACCCAATAAAACAGAAATAATGCAAACAGGGGCTAAAAAGAGTCAAAATACCATCAAAAGAAAAAGATTTTGTGTCCGATTAGAGACCATAATGTTCCATATGAGGTATAATAATCACTATCTGTGTTCTCCTGAGTTCTATTGTAAATATTTAGTCTTTAGTGGACGCATAAGTCTTAGCTGATGTGGTTTATTATATATAGTTATGTTTGGAATTTACAGTTTCTAAATAATGTTATTTATTTAAACTAAGGTCAATCTCCTTCAGACAATACGATATTTTCTAGTCATTTCCATTCCGGCAGAAACTCCGGTTTTTTCGTTTATTGATCACGTGATTTGACGTAAACTGCAGGCATCATTACTTCCGGTTTGGGTAGCAACGCCTGACGTGAATGTAAATACAACGTCATTCACGGTAAAAATGGAAAGGTCCATTAAGCTTTATAAGGACTGGTGCTGTGTTCCTCAGTGTAAATCTGATGGAAGGAAGCGTGGGAAGTAAATAAAGCATTTCCGTTGTCTTTTTTGTACAGTTTGAGGCGATCATATCATCATTCCAATAACACTTTTTTAATAAATAGTATGTCACACTGTTCAATATTAGGCAACAGTTTTAAATTCGACGACCATATCGGCACTTGTCCGATCTCACACACAACCTGTGTTACACCGTTCTCCGTTATTGTTCTCCTGTTTACTTGTGAAAGTTCGTAGTCATTTGTTGACGTTATTTTCTCTAGATCTAATTCTTGGGCAAGTTCACATAACTTGACTAATTCATGTTTTCTATACAAATGACATGTTATGCCTCTATGCTGTAAATATTCCTTTAGATCGGGAACCTGCCATCGGAAGAAATCTACTTGAATATCCATGATAATAATGATAAACGTAATCTGTTGATAAATGCTGACAAACCGGAAGTTTAGATGCCTGTTGTTTGGTTGCTACGATACGCCAATCGTACCTCCAATTTGAAAACCGCTCTAACCCTAAAATACCGTATTGTAACCTGAGATCATTTTGACTATCCTGTTTAGGCCATTTAGTTTACTTGCTTCTGAAGACTTTTAAATTGTTCTGCATTGTACTTTGATATTCGTGATTAACATATAGTACCCCGCCACTTTCTATGTGAAACATGCCTCACTTCTGAAAACAAGTATCAGATAAAACCTCTAATCTCACATAAAGTACAATTAAGATCATAGGCTAAATTGATACAGATCTTGTGTCGTACAATTAATGTGTAATAGTAGATTTGTTTGTCGATCTTCCGATACGTAGACTTTCCGGAAAACATACTTGCTGAAGTCGTATTACAATAACTAAGATCTCAATTTATAAGATATGATATACCTGACATATACCTTTCGCATAATGCATCTCAATTCAACAATGAATTTTTCAGAAAGTTCTCCAAAGAATGAGATTTCCGCGATTACACATCATTTCCACTGTACTCATAAAGGAATGGAACAGTTGAACAGAAAATTCAAACTGTGAACTCATGCAAAAAGCTAGGCATTCAAAATCAGAACCAGAATTGATTATTTTTAGTGTGTGTCACCAGGTTTCGAAACCAGCCCTGTTCAACGTCTGAGGAACCGTGGAACTTAAACGTTATTACCAACAAACAGAAGTTTTCTTATACCATGACTAGAAGCACTGCAAAGACTGTGATTATATTAGAATCAAGCAACACAAGAGCTATCAACTTTAAAACAATGCAATACTGTACTAATGGAACAAACAACTGGACATGGAAAGGAATGAAGAAAATGAACATATAAAAGAAATAGGCGAAATTCGTGCAAGCTCGATGAGAACGAAACATATTTTTTCGAAAAATGAGATATGAATGAAATGTAATTTTTGTTTTTTGACAGCGGAGAAAATCTAAATCCAAGAAAAAGTAATACTACATCGATAACTTTACCACCCAATAAAAAAAAAATAATACAAGTCGTGGTCAAAATACCATCATAATATAAAAAGTTTGTGTCCGATTAGAGACTATAATGTGTTATATGAGGCATAATAATCTATTTGTGTTCTCCCGAGCTCTATTGTAAATATTTAGTCTTTAGTGGACACTTAAGTATTAGCTGATGTGGTTTATTATATATATTTTTGTTTAGAATTTACAGTTTTAAATAATGTAATTTATTTAAACTAAGGTCAATCTCCTTCAAGCAATTGTAACCTTAGCTGATTTTGACTATCCTGTTTAGGTCATTTAGTCTACTTGCTTTCGAAGACGTTTAGCTTATTTTGGCTTTGCAATTTGTTGACTGTCAGCGTACCTAATGAAGGTTATTGCACTATCGCGTCGTGTGTGCACTAAATATATATAAATAGGCCTATTTGTAAATCAAACTGTGCATCAGGTATAATAATCCCCGTGTGACACAGAAGAGCAATTTAGATTATCCATGCATGTTTCCAAGTGTAAGTATAAACATAATGACAGTCACATTTTCATTGAACTTAAATGACTCGTATGAATACCAAAACAATATTATCGTATTTTATTTCATTTGTTAAACTTATTTCTAAATCATGACACTATTTTTTTGATGAACATATTATGATGTTTTGAATATTTGAAGGTTTCAGTTTTCTATACAAAAGGACGGATGTAAGTTCTAAGAGTCTATAGAAGTGTATAGCAAACTCCACTGGTCATTCTAGTATTGAAGATAATGTCTATATGTGTATCAATCACACATGGTGCTGATGTCATGATATGTAGATATGTAGTAGTTAACACGCCTTGTTATATAAGCACACTTGCCAGATTGTTACAGATGATATGATTTTGAATTTTACATCGTCACAATGATTTCAGGAACTGTCTATCCTACCATAGAACCTCCATTAAGGTCATTTAATCGTAATAGTTCATGTAACTATTGCTTGTTATTTGCTCTAGCCTATACCTTTTTGTACCATGCTTTTGTCGTTTTCTATTGATCTAAGGCTTTCGATCACATCTTGGTACTTTCTGACTTTACGTTTACTATGATTTCGGTATAATACACTGTTACTATGGTTCCAGTACCTAACACGATGACAATATCTTCCGTTTGTTAGAATGTTACGATTTCCTCTTAAATTTGTTTATTCTGTATCTAAATTACGTACAAATGCATAAAACCAACCTTTAAAAAATCAGAAAATTAACGAACCACATAAAGTATCCCGTATTGTTATTTTACAGCTTCAACTTAACTACATTTTGTACGTATATCATTATATAGACATAACATTTTCCAATTTCTTCTTTGTTCTCTTTCATTGATTGGTACATACATTGATTCAAATCAGAAAATTAACGAACCACATAAAGTATACCGTAGTGTTGTTTTACAGCTTCAAATTAACCACATTGTTTACGTATAGCAAAATATAGACTTAACAGTTTCCAATTTGTTCTTTGTTCTCTTTCATTGATTGGTACATACATTGATTCAATCGTGTGTAGACTGTATCCCTAATGGGACCAGAGCACGATACATACATTTCGTATTTTGGAATACATTCAAATGACATTGCCAAGTGGAGTGGTGTCAACGGAAGAAAATGAAATATATCATCGTTAATTATGATCCTGGTAGTTATATCGTACTACAAGTTTTAATATCTCCTATTTCATATTTCTATAATGGTCATTGACAGTGAACACAAATTCTTAATAAGATCCGGCTGCCTAGAAAAAAATTATTGCTTCCTGTAAATTAACTGGACTTGTCTTCTTGTATGGAGCTGATCCAATCAATAGAATGTATAAATATGGATTTTATATAAAAAAAAAATGAAAATATAAAAAAATTAAAATATAAAATAGGCCTAAATTGTATACTATATACATGGATATCCTATTTACCGATCATTAGTGAGGGATAAAATGAAAAACAAAAAATACGACATTATCGGAACAATTACAAAATAAAACATCAAAATCGCAAAGAGAAGCAAAATCAATACCCCTAGAACACAACTACATGACCGTTCACTTTCCTGCATCCACATGAATCTATGAAAAACACGTTATTCTCGTTTTGTTCGTGTTACAGCGGATTTTAATTTCATGCATGATAGAAAACAGCTGAATAGTCTATGTCTCAACAATGGTATGGTGTATGGACATGTAGTGGATTATGCGACTCTGCTGTGGATTTGTACAAATAGAACGGACCTTTTCCTTTAATGTAAGCTTTCTGTTGTACAAAAATGTAAGAAATGTTTAAAGATACGAAAGTGGTAATAATCTACAACACACTACACAGAAAATTACAGATGGAACAACACAAACCCAACTGAAAACCGCGGATGATCGCACAGTTCCTGCTCCAATAGTGGCATCAATCATTGTCTTCATTGATCAGCTTTTTTAAAGTAAGGGGGTTTTCTGTGACAAACTAAAGGTAGTATTAAAAACACATACAATGTATGTATTTCTCTCTGTCATGTGGATCTAGCAATTTGTGACAAAAACACATATGCGAACAAAACCTTTAAATGGGATTTTAGGGATTTCTTCTTCCTAAAAGATATGACTTTTTTATGTAATCTATGCAGATGTACTTTCTATATGCATCATAATTTCATTTCAAACGTCTGAGAGTATCGCTATATTTCAACGATTGTTTCTAATCAAGCCATCTGTCAATGAAATTGCCATATGTACATAATAGCATGAATTTTCCAAAGATTAACAAGGAAGCGAAAGTGTTAATTCAGCATGTACTTAAATATACATTGCTATATGTACATATTGACAAATTATATTCTAAAGACACCTAGAGATAGTGCATGTGACAAGGCGTAATGTATTTTATAATACGATGGTGATGACATCTCCATGTGTTCAAATAATTACCTGACCTTTCCAGGATGAGGAACGTCACAAGTTAAATAAGTGAAAATGTTGTTAATCTAAATATTATATTTGGTTATGTGCAATCATTGTTTGAAGTACTATTCTGATCTATTTATAAAATTATTTCACATTTACACAGAAATCTTTCCAACTTGTTTTAAACAATGTTACAGCATAGCACGAATTGAGCATGTATTACTATTTGTACATGCTTTTCTTCTGAAAGCATAAATACTGCGGGGGCTGTCGTGGTCGTGATCGTATGGTAGTTCACAGGAAACAAAATACAATATAAACAATGGTATATATCAACAAAAAAGTTATATTGCCGTCGATCTAGATTTTCTAACCTACATATTTTAACTAATAGTGTGTTAAAACATACATAAACGCCAAATATACCGATTTGAAAGAAGAGTTTCAAGATACAAAAGGAGTAATTAGAATCCGTATATCGAAGAAGAACAGACAACACAATGGTCAAAAGAAAAAAAGTACAAAAGGACAAACAACGGTCTACAAAACATACATATAAAACTAAAGATCGAGTAACACGAACCCCACTAAAACCGGAGGTGGAATCAGGTGCTCCGGAAGGGTAAGCAGTTCCTGCTCCACTAGTGACACCCGTCGTGTTAATCTAGTTACAAAAATATAAAGTGAGCCTTTACTCGATTTATTTCATGAAATCGTTCTGTTTTCACTATATTATCTGTGCGACACTTCGCTTGAGATTCCACAGCACAGACGCAACGTCGTCATATATTTCGCGATGGATTAAAGAAATACTCGCACGAAAGCGTAATGCAATGTAAGCAAGTCGGCTGTTCAATGTTCATTCGTTCATAATTGTTCGTTCATTCATCAGATTAAAATATCACGAATTCACATTCATATTTAAATTTCCAAGGACACAGTTTCAATATGTCCGGCAACTATATGGCTCAGTACTAAAACAAATGTTCAACATACCCTAATAGGGACACAATCGGACAATTATTAAGTGACAGTGGAAATGATTGAACGGTTAACGTGACATTTGTGAATGAACGACAACAAATAACGTGATGGCATGTACAAAATATAGTCGATCTCACAGTATTGTAATTACTAAGTACATGTAATGTATTTATTTTAATTCAGCACTCATTTATCCGCTCTAATTTATATCAATCAATCAATCAAAGTTTTATTTAAAGTCGGTACATTTTATAACAGTACAACATAAGCTCTCAAGAGCTTTTCAAACCGATATATGATTGATAGGCTTATTGCATGCATAATGTTTTGGTAAAAGACTTTGTATCAGGTTTCATATGTCGCGTGAAGTAACCACATCGTCGATGCTGGTTCATGATACAGGCTTTGATCTGATGCGAAGTCTTGTACCAACACATTGGGTATACTGCGTATAATAGGTATGTCATTTACTCATACCGTTACATACATATTGTGCTCTGAAAATGACACACCACTCTTGAAGTCGATAGTCTTGTTATTCTTAATAGTTGTTCTCCATTTATGGTAGTGTGTCATTTGTGTTACATTGACCATTATAAAATAATTAAAATCTTTGATATCACTTGACATATACACGACAGAACAATATATAAATATATGTGAGAGAAAAGGATATGCGAGTGACCCAAGATTTGAACTCTTTCGGGGAGATTATCGCTCATGCGCAATGTTCAGTTGATGAAAAAAAAAATATATATATTCCGTGTGTACCACATAAGAATAATTGCAAACAAAAATTGGTTCACACGACATGAAACAGACAGATTCCTCAATAATCATTGTCAGTAATGTGTGCGTGCTTATCTCAGCAACCATGATTGTTTATCTTTTCTTCACGAGGTCATAATCGGCAATCATCGGAACAAAACAACCGATATTTAATCAGTTTCCCCAACAACGGCGAGGACGATAAAAATGCACACGGATTTGCAGATTTCTAGTTGTTGGGAACATATTTCGACTTCAAACAAGCATGAATAGCTTAGTAAAGGTACCGCCGTATTCCAAATTGAATTTTCAGGGGAAAATTTTCTTCACCCAAAACTGGTGTAATATTACATTAAATTAAATGACGTATATAATGGAATGATTCTATCATCATCTAATAGAGGACAAATGTCAATATCCATGCAAAAAAGAACGAAATAAATTCGAAAAAAAATGTTGTGTTTTTTTTTATTATTTTCTTCTTCAAATACACACACATGAAAATGTATTAGCTTTAAAAAGCACTAATAAAGTAGACTAGAAATCCATCAGAAAAGGACCTACAATTTACAATTTTGAATTGCACAGTTGTTCAGTATAATAAAACACTTATAGACTTGATATTTGGGTAATAACACTTGTATTATCCCCTTTGTGCCAACTATTGTCACTTGTATTGGATTTTGGAACTGTTCCGACAGTGTGACCAGATATTTTATGCTGTTCAACTTACTACACCGTACTCCGAAGAAGACTACACATAATGTTGTTACAACTACAGAAGTACAACATACAATCTGTGTACAAAGCGGGTAAAACGTTGTATTTAGCGTATTCAATGTATTATTCAGAAAGTTCTCCAAATAATGGGGTGTTCTGCAATTTGACATCATCACCACTGTACACACAAAAGAATGGAACAGTTGAATAGACAATTCAAACTGTGGACTCATGGGAAAAGCTAGACATGCAAAATCAGATACATTATTGACTAATGTTGGTTTGCGTCACAAGGTTTCGATAACAGTCCTGTTCAGCGTCATATGAGTAGAAGAACCAAAACGTTATTACCAACAAGAAGAAGTTTTCTTAACCCTTGACTAGAAGCACCGCAAAACATCAGAAAGGAAATCCAAAGAGGAAAACAGAGACTGTAATAATATTAGAATTGAATCAAACAACAGAAGAGCTACCAACTTTAAAACAATGACATACTGTTCTAATGGAACTAATAACTGGACATGGAAAAGAATGGAGAATATGAGCATATAAAAGAAATAGGCGTAATTTGTGGAAGATCGATGAGAACGAAAAATTAAAAAAAAAATGAATTATGAATGAAAAGGAATTATTTCAGTTTGACAGCGAAACAAATATAGAATTATGAAACAGTAATGCTACATCGATGACTTTACCACCCAATAAAAACCAAATAATTCAAGTTGTGGCTAAAACAGGTCAAAATACCATCATAATATAAAAATGTTGTGTCCGATTAGAGACCATAATGTTCTATATGAGGTATAATAATCACTATTTATGTTCTCCTGAGTTCTATTGTAAATATTTAATCTTTAGTGGACACATAAGTCTTAGCTGATGTGGTTTATTATATATATTTATGTTTAGAATTTAGTTTTTAAATAATGTAATTTATTTAAACTAAGGTCAATCTCCTACAGGCAATTGTCACCTTAGCTGATTTTGACTATCCTTAGGTCATTCAGTTTGCTTGCTTCCGCAGATTTGTAACTAATTCTCACTTTACAATCGTACCTAATGAAGGTTTTTCCAGAAACGCGTCGTGCGCACTAAATAATATATATATATAGGGCTTATTGTAGATCACACAGTGCATTAGATAAAATAATCCCCGTGTGGTCTAGAAAAGCAATTTAAGTGTCCAAGCTTAGTTTATAAGTATAAACATTATGACAATCACATTTTCATTGAACTTAAATGACCGTTATTATTACCAAAACAATATACAAAATTGTATTTACATCCTATTTATTTTGTTAAACTTATTTCTAAGCCATGAACACTTTTTTTCGATGAAAATATTATGATATTTTTAACATTTGAAGGTTTCAGTTTTCTATACAAAAGGACGTATGTAACAGTATATGTAAGTTCATAGCAAACTCCGCTTTTCCTTCTAGTATTGCAGATAGTATGTCTACACGTAAGTCAATCACATATGATGCTGAGGTCCTGATATGTAGTATTTCACACGCCTTCATATATAAGCACACTTGCCCCATTGTTACAGATGACATGATTTTGGATTGTACACTGCCGCCATGCAATCAGGAACTGCCTACCTTACCGTAGCACCTGACTTATGGTTATGTAATAGTTCATGTAACTATTGCTTGTGATTTTCTGTAGCCTATACCTTTTTGTACCATGCTTTTGTCGTTTTCTATTGATCTAAGGCTTTTGATCACGTCTTGGTACTTTCTGACTTTACGTTTACTATGATTTCGGTATAATACACTGTTACTATGGTTCCAGTACCTAACACGATGACAATATCTTCCGTTTGTTAGATTGTTACGATTTCCTCTTTAATTTGTTTATTCTGTATCTAAATTACGTACAAATGCATAAAACCAACCTTTAAAAAATCAGAAAATTAACGAACCACATAAAGTATCCCATATTGTTGTTTTACAGCTTCAAATTAACTACATTGTTTACGCATAGCAAAAGATAGACTTAACAGTTTCCAATTTGTTCTTTGTTCTCTTTCATTGATTGGTACATACATTGATTCAATCGTGTGTAGACTGTATCCCTAATGGGACCAGAGCACGATACATACATTTCGTATTTTGGAATACATTCAAATGACATTGCCAAGTGGAGTGGTGTCAACGGAAGAAAATGAAATATATCATCATTAATTATAATCCTTGTACTTATATCGTACTACAAGTTTTAATATCTCCTATTTCATATTTCTACAATGGTCATTGACAGTGAACACAAATTCTTAATAAGATCTGTCTACATAGAATACATTTATTGCTTCCTGTAAATTAACTGGACTTGTCTTCTTGTAGGGAGCTGATCCAATCAATAGAATATATAAATATGGATTTTCTATAAAAAAAAATTAAAGAAAACCGCTTAAATTGTATACTATGTACATGGTTATCCTATTTACCAATCATTAGTGAGGGATAAAATGATAAACAAATTATACGACACTATCGGAACAATTCCAAAATAAAATATGAAAATCGCAGAGAGAGGCAAAATCAATACCCCTAGAACACAAATACATGACCGTTCACTTTCCTGCATCCATATGAATCTATGAAAAACACGTTGTTATTCTTTCTTTTTTTTCTTCGTGTTAAAGCGGATTTTAATTTCATGGATGATAGAAAACAGTTGAATAGTCTACGTCTCAACAATGGTATGGTGTATGGAAATGTAGTGGATTATGTGACTCTGCTGTGGATTTGTACAAATAGAACGGCCCTTTCCTTTAATGTTAGCTTTATGTTGTACAAAAATGTAAGAAATGTTTAAAGATACGAAAGTGGTAATAATCTACAACACACTACACAGAAAATTACAGATGGAGCAACACGAACCCAACTGAAAACCGCGGATGATCGCACAGTTCCTGCTCCAATAGTGGCATCAATCATTGTCTTCATTGATCAGCTTTTTTAAAGTAAGGGGGTTTTCTGTGACAAACTAAAGGTAGTATCAAAAACACATACAATGTATGTATTTCTCTCTGTCACGTGGATCTAGCAATTTGTGACAAAAACACATATGCGAACAAAACCTTTAAATGGGATTTTAGGGATTTCTTCTTCCTAAAAGATATGACTTTTTTATGTAATCTATGCAGATGTACTTTCTATATGCATCATAATTTCATTTCAAACGTCTGAGAGTATCGCTATATTTCAACGATTGTTTCTAATCAAGCCATCTGTCAATGAAATTGCCATATGTACATAATAGCATGAATTTTCCAAAGATTAACAAGGAAGCGAAAGTGTTAATTCAGCATGTACTTAAATATACATTGCTATATGTACATATTGACAAATTATATTCTAAAGACACCTAGAGATAGTGCATGTGACAAGGCGTAATGTATTTTATAATACGATGGTGATGACATCTCCATGTGTTCAAATAATTACCTGACCTTTCCAGGATGAGGAACGTCACAAGTTAAATAAGTGAAAATGTTGTTAATCTAAATATTATATTTGGTTATGTGCAATCATTGTTTGAAGTACTATTCTGATCTATTTATAAAATTATTTCACATTTACACAGAAATCTTTCCAACTTGTTTTAAACAATGTTACAGCATAGCACGAATTGAGCATGTATTACTATTTGTACATGCTTTTCTTCTGAAAGCATAAATACTGCGGGGGCTGTCGTGGTCGTGATCGTATGGTAGTTCACAGGAAACAAAATACAATATAAACAATGGTATATATCAACAAAAAAGTTATATTGCCGTCGATCTAGATTTTCTAACCTACATATTTTAACTAATAGTGTGTTAAAACATACATAAACGCCAAATATACCGATTTGAAAGAAGAGTTTCAAGATACAAAAGGAGTAATTAGAATCCGTATATCGAAGAAGAACAGACAACACAATGGTCAAAAGAAAAAAAGTACAAAAGGACAAACAACGGTCTACAAAACATACATATAAAACTAAAGATCGAGTAACACGAACCCCACTAAAACCGGAGGTGGAGTCAGGTGCTCCGGAAGGGTGAGCAGTTCCTGCTCCACTAGTGACACCCGTCGTGTTAATCTAGTTACAAAAATATAAAGTGAGCCTTTACTCGATTTATTTCATGAAATCGTTCTGTTTTCACTATATTATCTGTGCGACACTTCGCTTGAGATTCCACAGCACAGACGCAACGTCGTCATATATTTCGCGATGGATTAAAGAAATACTCGCACGAAAGCGTAATGCAATGTAAGCAAGTCGGCTGTTCAATGTTCATTCGTTCATAATTGTTCGTTCATTCATCAGATTAAAATATCACGAATTCACATTCATATTTAAATTTCCAAGGACACAGTTTCAATATGTCCGGCAACTATATGGCTCAGTACTAAAACAAATGTTCAACATACCCTAATAGGGACACAATCGGACAATTATTAAGTGACAGTGGAAATGATTGAACGGTTAACGTGACATTTGTGAATGAACGACAACAAATAACGTGATGGCATGTACAAAATATAGTCGATCTCACAGTATTGTAATTACTAAGTACATGTAATGTATTTATTTTAATTCAGCACTCATTTATCCGCTCTAATTTATATCAATCAATCAATCAAAGTTTTATTTAAAGTCGGTACATTTTATAACAGTACAACATAAGCTCTCAAGAGCTTTTCAAACCGATATATGATTGATAGGCTTATTGCATGCATAATGTTTTGGTAAAAGACTTTGTATCAGGTTTCATATGTCGCGTGAAGTAACCACATCGTCGATGCTGGTTCATGATACAGGCTTTGATCTGATGCGAAGTCTTGTACCAACACATTGGGTATACTGCGTATAATAGGTATGTCATTTACTCATACCGTTACATACATATTGTGCTCTGAAAATGACACACCACTCTTGAAGTCGATAGTCTTGTTATTCTTAATAGTTGTTCTCCATTTATGGTAGTGTGTCATTTGTGTTACATTGACCATTATAACATAATTAAAATCTTTGATATCACTTGACATATACACGACAGAACAATATATAAATATATGTGAGAGAAAAGGATATGCGAGTGACCCAAGATTTGAACTCTTTCGGGGAGATTATCGCTCATGCGCAATGTTCAGTTGATGAAAAAAAATATATATATATTCCGTGTGTACCACATAAGAATAATTGCAAACAAAAATTGGTTCACACGACATGAAACAGACAGATTCCTCAATAATCATTGTCAGTAATGTGTGCGTGCTTATCTCAGCAACCATGATTGTTTATCTTTTCTTCACGAGGTCATAATCGGCAATCATCGGAACAAAACAACCGAAATTTAATCAGTTTCCCCAACAACGGCGAGGACGATAAAAATGCACACGGATTTGCAGATTTCTAGTTGTTGGGAACATATTTCGACTTCAAACAAGCATGAATAGCTTAGTAAAGGTACCGCCGTATTCCAAATTGAATTTTCAGGGGAAAATTTTCTTCACCCAAAACTGGTGTAATATTACATTAAATTAAATGACGTATATAATGGAATGATTCTATCATCATCTAATAGAGGACAAATGTCAATATCCATGCAAAAAAGAACGAAATAAATTCGAAAAAAAATGTTGTGTTTTTTTTTATTATTTTCTTCTTCAAATACACACACATGAAAATGTATTAGCTTTAAAAAGCACTAATAAAGTAGACTAGAAATCCATCAGAAAAGGACCTACAATTTACAATTTTGAATTGCACAGTTGTTCAGTATAATAAAACACTTATAGACTTGATATTTGGGTAATAACACTTGTATTATCCCCTTTGTGCCAACTATTGTCACTTGTATTGGATTTTGGAACTGTTCCGACAGTGTGACCAGATATTTTATGCTGTTCAACTTACTACACCGTACTCCGAAGAAGACTACACATAATGTTGTTACAACTACAGAAGTACAACATACAACCTGTGTACAAAGCGGGTAAAACGTTGTATTTAGCGTATTCAATGTATTATTCAGAAAGTTCTCCAAATAATGGGGTGTTCTGCAATTTGACATCATCACCACTGTACACACAAAAGAATGGAACAGTTGAATAGACAATTCAAACTGTGGACTCATGGGAAAAGCTAGACATGCAAAATCAGATACATTATTGACTAATGTTGGTTTGCGTCACAAGGTTTCGATAACAGTCCTGTTCAGCGTCATATGAGTAGAAGAACCAAAACGTTATTACCAACAAGAAGAAGTTTTCTTAACCCTTGACTAGAAGCACCGCAAAACATCAGAAAGGAAATCCAAAGAGGAAAACAGAGACTGTAATAATATTAGAATTGAATCAAACAACAGAAGAGCTACCAACTTTAAAACAATGACATACTGTTCTAATGGAACTAATAACTGGACATGGAAAAGAATGGAGAATATGAGCATATAAAAGAAATAGGCGTAATTTGTGGAAGATCGATGAGAACGAAAAATTAAAAAAAAAATGAATTATGAATGAAAAGGAATTATTTCAGTTTGACAGCGAAACAAATATAGAATTATGAAACAGTAATGCTACATCGATGACTTTACCACTCAATAAAAACCAAATAATTCAAGTTGTGGCTAAAACAGGTCAAAATACCATCATAATATAAAAATGTTGTGTCCGATTAGAGACCATAATGTTCTATATGAGGTATAATAATCACTATTTATGTTCTCCTGAGTTCTATTGTAAATATTTAGTCTTTAGTGGACACATAAGTCTTAGCTGATGTGGTTTATTATATATATTTATGTTTAGAATTTAGTTTTTAAATAATGTAATTTATTTAAACTAAGGTCAATCTCCTACAGGCAATTGTCACCTTAGCTGATTTTGACTATCCTTAGGTCATTCAGTTTGCTTGCTTCCGCAGATTTGTAACTAATTCTCACTTTACAATCGTACCTAATGAAGGTTTTTCCAGAAACGCGTCGTGCGCACTAAATAATATATATATATAGGGCTTATTGTAGATCACACAGTGCATTAGATAAAATAATCCCCGTGTGGTCTAGAAAAGCAATTTAAGTGTCCAAGCTTAGTTTATAAGTATAAACATTATGACAATCACATTTTCATTGAACTTAAATGACCGTTATTATTACCAAAACAATATACAAAATTGTATTTACATCCTATTTATTTTGTTAAACTTATTTCTAAGCCATGAACACTTTTTTTCGATGAAAATATTATGATATTTTTAACATTTGAAGGTTTCAGTTTTCTATACAAAAGGACGTATGTAACAGTATATGTAAGTTCATAGCAAACTCCGCTTTTCCTTCTAGTATTGCAGATAGTATGTCTACACGTAAGTCAATCACATATGATGCTGAGGTCCTGATATGTAGTATTTCACACGCCTTCATATATAAGCACACTTGCCCCATTGTTACAGATGACATGATTTTGGATTGTACACTGCCGCCATGCAATCAGGAACTGCCTACCTTACCGTAGCACCTGACTTATGGTTATGTAATAGTTCATGTAACTATTGCTTGTGATTTTCTGTAGCCTATACCTTTTTGTACCATGCTTTTGTCGTTTTCTATTGATCTAAGGCTTTTGATCACGTCTTGGTACTTTCTGACTTTACGTTTACTATGATTTCGGTATAATACACTGTTACTATGGTTCCAGTACCTAACACGATGACAATATCTTCCGTTTGTTAGATTGTTACGATTTCCTCTTTAATTTGTTTATTCTGTATCTAAATTACGTACAAATGCATAAAACCAACCTTTAAAAAATCAGAAAATTAACGAACCACATAAAGTATCCCGTATTGTTGTTTTACAGCTTCAAATTAACTACATTGTTTACGCATAGCAAAAGATAGACTTAACAGTTTCCAATTTGTTCTTTGTTCTCTTTCATTGATTGGTACATACATTGATTCAATCGTGTGTAGACTTGTATCCCTAATGGGACCAGAGCACGATACATACATTTCGTATTTTGGAATACATTCAAATGACATTGCCAAGTGGAGTGGTGTCAACGGAAGAAAATGAAATATATCATCATTAATTATAATCCTTGTACTTATATCGTACTACAAGTTTTAATATCTCCTATTTCATATTTCTACAATGGTCATTGACAGTGAACACAAATTCTTAATAAGATCTGTCTACATAGAATACATTTATTGCTTCCTGTAAATTAACTGGACTTGTCTTCTTGTAGGGAGCTGATCCAATCAATAGAATATATAAATATGGATTTTCTATAAAAAAAAATTAAAGAAAACCGCTTAAATTGTATACTATGTACATGGTTATCCTATTTACCAATCATTAGTGAGGGATAAAATGATAAACAAATTATACGACACTATCGGAACAATTCCAAAATAAAATATGAAAATCGCAGAGAGAGGCAAAATCAATACCCCTAGAACACAAATACATGACCGTTCACTTTCCTGCATCCATATGAATCTATGAAAAACACGTTGTTATTCTTTCTTTTTTTTCTTCGTGTTAAAGCGGATTTTAATTTCATGGATGATAGAAAACAGTTGAATAGTCTACGTCTCAACAATGGTATGGTGTATGGAAATGTAGTGGATTATGTGACTCTGCTGTGGATTTGTACAAATAGAACGGCCCTTTCCTTTAATGTTAGCTTTATGTTGTACAAAAATGTAAGAAATGTTTAAAGATACGAAAGTGGTAATAATCTACAACACACTACACAGAAAATTACAGATGGAGCAACACGAACCCAACTGAAAACCGCGGATGATCGCACAGTTCCTGCTCCAATAGTGGCATCAATCATTGTCTTCATTGATCAGCTTTTTTAAAGTAAGGGGGTTTTCTGTGACAAACTAAAGGTAGTATCAAAAACACATACAATGTATGTATTTCTCTCTGTCATGTGGATCTAGCAATTTGTGACAAAAACACATATGCGAACAAAACCTTTAAATGGGATTTTAGGGATTTCTTCTTCCTAAAAGATATGACTTTTTTATGTAATCTATGCAGATGTACTTTCTATATGCATCATAATTTCATTTCAAACGTCTGAGAGTATCGCTATATTTCAACGATTGTTTCTAATCAAGCCATCTGTCAATGAAATTGCCATATGTACATAATAGCATGAATTTTCAAAAGATTAACAAGGAAGCGAAAGTGTTAATTCAGCATGTACTTAAATATACATTGCTATATGTACATATTGACAAATTATATTCTAAAGACACCTAGAGATAGTGCATGTGACAAGTCGTGTTAATCTAGTTACAAAAATATAAAGTGAGCCTTTACTCGATTTATTTCATGAAATCGTTCTGTTTTCACTATATTATCTGTGCGACACTTCGCTTGAGATTCCACAGCACAGACGCAACGTCGTCATATATTTCGCGATGGATTAAAGAAATACTCGCACGAAAGCGTAATGCAATGTAAGCAAGTCGGCTGTTCAATGTTCATTCGTTCATAATTGTTCGTTCATTCATCAGATTAAAATATCACGAATTCACATTCATATTTAAATTTCCAAGGACACAGTTTCAATATGTCCGGCAACTATATGGCTCAGTACTAAAACAAATGTTCAACATACCCTAATAGGGACACAATCGGACAATTATTAAGTGACAGTGGAAATGATTGAACGGTTAACGTGACATTTGTGAATGAACGACAACAAATAACGTGATGGCATGTACCAAATGTAGTCGATCTCACAGTATTGTAATTACTAAGTAATGTATTTATTTTAATTCAGCACTCATTTATCCGCTCTAATTTATATGATTGATAAGTTTATTGCATGCATAATGTTTTAGTAAAAGACTTTGTATCAGGTCTCATCCGTCTCGTGAAGTAACCACATCGTCGATGCTGGTTCATGATACAGGCTTTGACCTGATACGAAGTCTTGTACCAACACATTGTGTATAATGCGTATAATAGGTATGTCATTTACTCATACATATTGTGCTCTGAAAATGACACACCACTCTTGAAGTCGATAGTCTTGTTATTCTTAATAGTTATTCTCCATTCATGGCATTGTGTCATATTTGTGTTACATTGACCATTATGAAAATAATTAAAATCTTTGATATCACTTGACATATACACGACAGAACAATAAATAAATATAAGTGACAAAAAGATATAATTAAAATATACAATGATGTGTTAATCAAGTATAAATAAACATTAGTTCAGCAATAATGTTATTGTATATCAAATAATATCGGTAGTTATTTAATTGTATTTCTATTATGACAGTCCAGTTAGCGGTCTTTAAGGCAAATGATCTATAAAACAATTTCCTTTAAAGCAAGTTGAAAGGGTTAGGGTACTTAACGCCACTATATAATATTGCTTACATGTGTATGAAAAGACATAATTGATGCCGAATACATCGTGGATCAAAATAAAATAGGAGTTTTCGAATCCAATTAAATTATGAATTCCGAACATGTTGCCGATATTTCTACTGGCATGTGTAAATAAGTCTTTAAGCTAATTGTTGTTTTTTTAGTTAAAATAAAAATACCAACTTTATTGACCCTGCTATTATACTGTTCATGTATATGTTGTCATTCATTTTTTTATAGTATGTGGTCTTATGAGTGGAAGCGAATCTGTGCAGGTTTTTTTTTTACCGTTTGTTTATATATGCCTTGCAGTTGGAGATACAGAGCTGTCAATAAGGGATGGGTTGGGATCTCATTGACTGTTTTAACCCCGCCACATTTTGTGTCTGCCCCAAGCCAGGATTTTTTTGTATTCGGTGAGATGAGAGGTAAATTTTGGTTTTGTTGATATTGAAGGACCTTAGAGGACTTGGTACCCATCACTGTTAAATTTTTTTCCATTACCATGACATGCGATTCTGGACTAACAGGAAATTATTATATAACCATGAATTCCGGTAGTTTTTCGAGTCCTAAGTCATTGTAAATTAAAAAAAAAACTTCTTAGCTAACCATGGTCAATTACAGTGAAGTATTATACAAGAATAGTGCCATATTTGGTGTATGGAAAGGGTAACCATGGAGGAGTTCGGCAATCCTGTTTAAAAACTTTGGTTTCCTTACTCCCACGGACTTTTTGAGGTTATTTGCCTTTCCAATCTTTTGAATTTGAGCAAACCTGATCAGTGTTATACCACAAACTCGTCGTGCGTACTAAATTAATCATTGTGTTAGGATCTTGCTACAATAGATCTGGTTTCTTAACAGTGAACCGTTCGGAATTTTATAGAGAATCTAATATAAAAATAATACAGGAAATCAATAACGAATCCATACAAAAACTGGAGCTTATCATCTAGCCGTGTGAATATTAGATCGCACAAATTAAGACCTTCCGTAGTTAATACACTATAAGTTATTGGGTTAAGTTACCCGATGGCGTTTGAGGAGAATATATACCAGACAACGAATTTGACAATGAAATACTATCAGTTTTGTTTATATAGAACCAAGCCTTCTTAAATACAGAGATGAAAATGCTCATTGATGAAGAAAGGAAACCCCATACACGGTGCCCAAATACTCCAATTTTCTAGGCGTCTGGACTAAGATTGGAACATTTATTTCCACATTTGTTTGCAAATAAGAGAAAATCTGCTGATCAGAGGCAAATTTTCATATCGGTAAATGTTTTTATAATTTCTATTATCATATTTCTTTCTCTGGATATATATTTATCTACATCGTGCATTTGCTAGTATATCAAGACAGAAACGACCGGGACATTTGTTTGTCTTCGATATTTTATAAAAACCTATTTAACTAACAAGCTTCTATGACAGTTCAATGTAATGACATAATATCGGGGCCGATATCAAGGTCTCGTGCTGATAACAAGGGCGATATGAAAAAGGCCATGTATTAATCTATTTATCACATATTTTGTCAGGGCAGATAGCATGTTATTGCCCTTCACAAGAGGGCAGCTAACATGTTATTGCCCTTCACAAGAGGGCAGATAACATGTTATTGCCCTCTTAAAATGTTATTGCCCCGGAGGCAAATAACACGCCGCAAATTATGCTTTTATTACACATGCAAATTCGGCGTTATTTCAATAAAATATGTGATAAATAATTAGAATACTATTATAAATCGTATTAATCATACAATAATGTTAAATGATAACATGCACGAAATATCAGTCTTGCTGCAAAAGATAATATATTGTTTACACTAGTACACATAATCCGATCTTTTCGGTTTGTTATGGTCTGAATCAATATTAAAAGGTTTACCTTCGATGAACCCCTGGTAAAGGTAGTTGTACTTTCTGGGATAAACAACTTATTTGATTGGATGTTTCACCTCATACACAGGGCCGTCTTAACAGCATTTTAGGCCCCCGGTAAAAGCAATGCACTGGGGCCCCTACCTACACACTCACAGGAATAAAACTGCAAATATCGATAAAATTCTACATATATTTATTGTATTGGTACTTCCAACAAAATCGGTGTTTAAACATTAAAAAACATGTCGTACACAACATACATAGATTAGCATTGGGCCCCCTCCCCCCATTCTTGTGCCGCCCCGGGCAAATGTCCAACGTACCCATGCGTTAAGACGGTTCTGCTCATACATGTAAGAAAAAAATACAAATAAGAAATGTATACTAGCTTGAACATATGTAAAGATTATCATAATATACAAGTTAAGAAGGAAAATGGTCAAGCTGCTTCATTTGTCAGAAATATTTTACATATAGCATGTGTACAATGTGTGTATAGATATCGTCATAGAGTTCGTGCTTTTATCTGTCCCACCAAGTTGTTTCCGGGTTTTCAGACATCCAGTCGACATAATAACCCTGACGAGTTTAATTAACTTCAGAAAACCTATTATTTTTAACGGTTACATATATATATATATATATATATATATATATATATATATATATATATATATATATATATATATATATATATATAAACGTCTAAAATGTTAGCACAACGATATCAAAAAAAGATGTTAAAATGTAACAAAAATAACTATAAGTCTACAAAAAGACTACATGTATAATTATAATGAAATCGACGGATATTTCGCTTGACCGACAAGCTTCATCAGCGAAAGCGAAATATCCGTCGATTTCATTATAATTATTACAGACGCTGATGAAGCACAGGCGCTTGTGTAGAGTCAAAAATATCTCGCTATGTACCTAAAATACCACAAGGCCAGACTCACTCCTACTACCCCTGTCACTTCAATCGCTATTTCCTCTGTCAAAATGTCGATAGGACGCAAATCGCTTACAAATTTGCGTAGTGAAATGATTTTTCTTCAAGGAAAACCCGTTTTTTTATATCTTCCTACCATCTACACCCCCATACTGACAGATAATCCTCAGATTTTGTTGACAATGGACACCTAAGTGGCAGCAAAGCGAAAGTAGGTCACGTGCGACATATTTCCGCCTTTCGGTCGTTCTCGGGTTTTATCATATATAATTACTAAACACTAGAAACATTACAAGGCGCCAAAATATGACTGACAAAATGAATGAAAACTTCAGTGCTTCTTGGTATGCAAATAATACTAAAAATAAGGCATAGGAAATAATTGTATTTGAAAAACATTATAATTATACAGTAACAATACTGATATATAATTACGTTTCCCGAACTTTTCTTTCTGAACTTCTCAGGTATGTTTCGTAAGGCAATGATAAAACCCGAGAACGATCGAAAGGCGGAAATATGTCGCACGTGACCTACTTTCGCTTTGCTGCCACTTAGGTGTCCATTGTCAACAAAATCTGAGGATTATCTGTCAGTATGGGGGTGTAGATGGTAGGAAGATATAAAAAAACGGGTTTTCCTTGAAGAAAAATCATTTCACTACGCAAATTAGAAAGCGATTTGCGTCCTATCGACATTTTGACAGGGGAAATAGCGATTGAAGTGACAGGGGTAGTAGGAGTGAGTCCGGCCTTGTGGTATTTTAGGTACATAGCGAGCATATTTTTGACTCTACACAAGCGCCTGTGGATGAAGCTTGTCGGTCAAGCGAAATATCCGTCGATTTCATTATAATTATAGTCTTTTTGTAGACTTATAGTTATTTTTGTTACATTTTAACATCTTTTTTTGATATCGTTGTGCTAACATTTTAGACGTTTATATATCATTTTTGTTTGTTTGCACAGTATCGTTAACACTTGTTTCCGATCCGACATCTCGTAGATTCATACGTTGGCTACTTTTTCAGATGTTTATATATATATATATATATACAACGTCTGAAAAACCAGTCAACGATCAATCTTACGGGGTGTTGGATCGTTACGGTATAACGATACTATACAAGTAAAACAATTATAAACGTCTAAAATGGTTTGTAAAACAACACCAAGTACACAAAACAAAGTGATAAAGAATTAAACACTTCGTAGAATGACAAAATTTTCGTCCCACCGAGGGACTTTATCAATGTCTAATTAAATAAAATCTCGAAACAATATGGCGACTTTTCAAATTTCAAAAAAAATTTTGACGGTCCATGTACGGCACAAAAGAACCAGAAGATGCACATATGAAACTACATGCATAAAAGAATGGAAATCCTACATATAAATTAATAAAAGTACAATAACAATAATATAAATATACAATAGGGCTATACATTTAAATAAATGTTAAATTAGAAATAAAAATAAATATAAAAATGAGACATTATTGGTAAATGTATCAAATAGCACTGTCAAAATATTGTTGAAAACGGTATGATACCCAAACTCATTCAAAAAAACGGCCCGCCACAGTGTGGAATATATACTTTGGGCCAATAGAGCAAACTGTATGTCCTAATACGACTGGAGGAGATCAACACGAATAGGAGTCAAGAGAGGATATTACTTTTTCTCATTGATTCCATTCGGTGATAAGGTCTTAAGTTTTCTAATCCAGAAGCTTTCCCTTTCCTGTCTGCTTTTATCATCCCACTTGGGGTTATGGTCAATTATGGTGACCTTCAGTTTGCCGAAAGAATCATGGTGGCCCGTCGATCTGAGATGTCTGCTGAGTGGAAGGTCAGGTTTGCAATTTGCATCGCTTCTGTGGCCATTCAAGCGTTTACTAAGTTGTTGTTTAGTTTCTCCGATGTATTGAAGACCACAAATTGCACATTCCAGGAGGTAGATAATATTTTCTGTCTTGCAGTTGGCATTGCAGTATATGATGAATTTTTCTCCTGTATGTGTGCTGCTGAATTTTTGTGTGCATTGGATGTTTTTGCACGTCATACATCGTCTCGAATCACATTTTTGACACTGACCATTGTAGGCAGATCGAGGGGAGATGTCAGCTCTCAACAAGATGTCTTTCAAACTTTTGGGCCCATAAAACTAGTTTAATCCCACCACTTTTAACTGAAGTGCCCGTAATTATCCCGGAATGTGAGCGGTCATGTCATGTATTTTATAGTGATATCGAATTTGTCTCTTTCTACGATTTTGATATGCGACAGCGTGGTATGCCCAAGGTCCAGGATATGGAGTAAATTTTGATATTGATCGAGCGGAAGGGCTGTCCAGAAATCTTGATATTGCCCTCTCTATGAACCACTATTGTTTTAATTGCATTGAACACATTAAGCTTATAATGAAGCAATCTTTTGAGATTATATTGCTTTAAAAATCTGATTTTGCGACTTGCAGGATTCACCCTTCGCTAAAAAAAAAGGGGGGGGGTGTACTATAATTGGTTTTAATATTTACTAATTGATATGAATTAGATATACAAAAAGGGCTGTATTCAGTATGTTTCTTTTAAGAATGTCATTTAGATACCTGTGTATACCGCTCATCATGTCCAAATATTGCAATACAGCCATGCTGGTCCAAATTATGTTATACAGCCTGGTGTAGATTAAAACATCCCATGTGACTGCACTATAACCAATTAGAATACCTGTTACAAAACTAATATGCAAAAAAATCTTTATAAGCCTAGTTTTCGCGAGAAGTGTTGTTTGCAATGGGAAAATCACATCAATGAAATATGTCAAAAAATAAAACGTTAGAGCTTACCTTTCATATCCCTGTACGATATAGAATACAACTGACCATACAGTTTCCACACAGTATCTGAATTGATATTGTACATTTTTGTCCGATTTTTATTCCTTGTCAATGGTCAAACACGTACACAAGCCAAATAAAAAACCTTAGTCATTCATGAATTGAAACCTTAGATTTCCTGTAAAAGACTGCTATAGTATCCCTAACGTTGGTTCCAGTAAAAAAAATTTATAATTGATCAAATTCATTCATTCATGAATTGAATCCTTAAATTTCCGGTAAGCGACTGCAATAGTATCCCTACTGTTAGTTCCAGTGAAAAATTGTTATAATTGATCGATCATGCTGTCATAGTTGTTCTGTAATAGCTTACATCCAAAGTATACTTCTGATTGGTGTCCCAGCATATATAATTATAGATCACAGGCAATATCAAGCCAAATGAAGGCAAAGTTATCCCACTAAGTAAGTATTTTCAATTTTAGACTAGTAAATATATAGATCAGTTGAATAAATATGTTGTTTTCTCATTATTTTTATATTAGTCGGTACAATAATGCACACGATGTCCATGTCGAAATTTACAGATATTGATATTTAACAGAAACTTACACGATATTAATTTGTCGAAATTCACAGATATTGATAGCAACAGAAACTTACATGATATTAATTTGAGATCGATTTTCTTTAATTATGGTTGTCTTAATTATATACTTTGATGTCCAACCACATATCAATTTTGCTTAAAAATGCATTAGCAAAGACATACGTTATAGCTTAATCAATTATCTCATTTGCAAATTAATATATTCCTTCAATTAACTTCATTTAACTTGTATCCTGTTTTTTTTTTATTTCATTTTGATACGACCAAAAAACTCCTTAAATTTTCCGGTGTTGATAAATAAATAAATGAAAACTCGTTACTTATGTACAGTGATGTAATTGGCATTACCATATAAGCTACGAATTACTAACATCCTAGCGAAGAGCTTAATATATGATCAAAGATTAACCATCCAGACGTTTCATTGAAGAGAAATTCCTACTTTCTTGACTTGATCAACGCTGTCATTATTCCCGCTTAAATTGAAGATTTTAACATTATTTTCATATGCATTTCTATTTAATTTCTCATATATTTAGTGAAATATTCTCTGTATTAGATGATTATTCCAATGATGACCATGTTAGTTAGTTATCGCACTAGATGTTCCATTCACTATTGGTAATTCTTCTACACTACGATTCTTAGCTTTCCTATATATCTGTATTCTCAAAAAGCCAATGTATAACAATGGTACCGAGATATCCTTGAATACAAATAAATACACATTTCATAATTTCACTATTTCTCAACCGCATTACATATTATACGGTTCATATATTTAATGATGCGTAGCATTACAATCGATTATTATATATGTATCAACGCTTGATGCGTAATACCAGTTATTTTTAATTCATGTTTAATTTCTTAAACCAGCGAAGCAAATAGAAAAGCCGTGTAATTATTATATTCCATTAAATTGTTGAGTAGGTAATTTGAATATATTCAAATGCTAGAAATAACAAATATTATTAAAACGCGGAAAATTATAAAGTTTTCAAAATTTAATTCGAAAATATAAAATTTAAAAACACGAAGTTAAAAGGCCACTATTTGAACGCTTAATTTATATTTCATGTAAGTGTTTAATACATTGTTGATTGTTTATAAAGTATATAATTCGTCTACATGTATATCTTCGGAGAAATGGACTGTCATTTATCCTACAATCGTTACATTTCCTATACAATAAATGTGTTAAAATAATTTTATGCTTTATTCGTCTAATATACAAATAAATACCGACGGCTGTCTACATTTGTGATTATTTGAAATGTAAATATCAAGACTAATCGAGTGGACACGACGTATTTTTGGAATAACCTTCATTAGTACCGGAGTCAAAAGATTGGAGAGCTAAATAATCTTTGGGAGCAATTAAATAAAGCATAAACACGACAACCAAAATCAAGGTGACAGATGTATGAGGGAGGAGAGCCAGTTTGTTTCTAGCATCTTGTTGAATGCTTTTTCCTGTTCCCATAATATTCAGCTGAAGCATTTCCGATTCCTACTTGCATAGTTTTCTTTACAAACCGAGAGAGGGTCATATCATACCTGTTGTCCCCTGCTCTAGAATGATATCAGAGACAATGGAGAGTTCAGATGAGCTTCAACTCTCTTTCGAAAGAGTTTATTATATCGGAAACAAACAGAGGAAAGAAATGTTTACTACATGATGGATATGTCTATCGTCTGGATGCCGTCTTATGGCGCACAGAGCGGGAGAAGCATCAGTTTCTGATGAGACAGTATAACAAGCTGCCGTCTGGTGAAATAGACAGATCAGGGTATGTACGCACAGTACGGTCACTTGGTTTTCGATATAGTGTCAGTTTTTAGTGATTTTTATTGGACATTTTTAGTGTTGTACAGAACTTAGTAGAGTTTTTATTGAACATGTTTAGTGCTGTATAGAACTTAGTAGTGTTTTTAACTCGGATTTTATCCTGCTCAAAATCCTACTTCCACCTCCCTGTTGGTGAGCAGGGGGCAACAAATGTAACAATACATTTGGCGGACGGAAGAGGTACGCGCAAATGAATAAAAATAAAAAAGCGCAAACGGAAAACGCCGGTTTAAACTCTTAGATTTTGAATACTCCAATGGACATATTCGACCCCTGGCAATCTGTTTTACATGTGCTTGATTTATATCAGTTTATTAATTATCTTGAGTGCTAAATTATACATGGTAGATGCATGAATAAATAAAGAAACCAATTAGGAAAAGTTGTGAAGTCAAACTGAAATAATTACAGCAGTATACATACATGTATTTGAAATGTTCAAGTCATTTATTTCCAAACCCCATCTTGGAGGCAGACAAATATGGATTCAACCCGCAATAGAGATAGAAAATGATTTTCGACTTGAAACATAGTTTTCTTACCTTATTCAATTTCTTTACTGACTGGCTGTATTAGTACAAGTAATTGATATGAGATCTAATATTCAATGTGTGGCCCGATGTCGAAATTTCATACAATCTAATATATTATTAAGTACGAGGTTGATTTCACTGTTAAGTTTCATAAGTTTACTTTCCTAGAGGTGGTTTTTTTTCCTTTTTTTTTTCTTTTTTTTTTTTCTTTTTTTTTTTTTGGTAATTTTGGAACATTTTTCGTATTAGCGTATTATCTTTCCTTGGATCTACGAAAAAGGAAAATATCAAATCATAATGATGAAATGTTCTAATCAATAATCTAGATTGATGTTGGGAATAACCTGATTAATGTGTGTCCTTCACTAGATTCTTTTGTAAACAATATTGCCGAGTAACATCAGTGGAAATAAAGATTTCAGGCGCGGCAGGATTTTAGATCATGGTAGGGGGCGCACATTTAAGGATCAGGAACAATGGTTTTTTTGCAGTGGTCGTTTGGAGCCCGTTGCAAGGCAATATATTTGTAAGAAAAGGAGTAATCAGAAACCGTAAATCGAAGAAGGACAGACAATGCAATGACCAAAGAATAAAGAACAAAAAGCCAAACAATAATCTACAAAATAAAATACTGTAAGCATGTCCCCGTCATGAACATAGCTGAAATGTTGACAACTTGATGTTAAGCAATAATCAATTCATCGTTCCCAAATTCACAATAGAATGATAGATCCGTCAGGTTTGTGTGGAAAATAGAAAACCAATTTTACTCTTTCTACATGTTATTCATCATTCATCAATATTATATTTTTATCAAAATAATGCATAGCTTTTCTAAATTGAAAATGAATTCTCCTTTGTCAACGGAACTTACGATATCGCGTTAATGAACTCGGACACTATGTATACAAATGCGTAATGAAAATGTAGAAATATGATTGAGTGCACACGGCGCGCTTCTGAAATAGCCACCATCATGTACGGCGCGCTTCTGGAATAGCCACCATCATGTACTTCTTCTGGAATAGCCACCATTATGTACGGCGCGCTTCTGGAATAGCCACCATCATGTACCGCTTCTGGAATAGCCACTATTATGTACCGCTTCTGGAATAGCCACTATTAAGTACCGCTTCTGGAATAGCCACTATTATGTACCGCTTCTGGAATAGCCACTATTAAGTACCGCTTCTGGAATAGTCACTATTATGTACCGCTTCTGGAATAGCCACTATTATGTACCGCTTCTGGAATAGCCACTATTATGTACCGCTTCTGGAATAGCCACTATTATGTACCGCTTCTGGAATAGCCACCATCATGTACCGCTTCTGGAATAGCCACTATTATGTACCGCTTCTGGAATAGCCACTATTAAGTACCGCTTCTGGAATAGCCACTATTATGTACCGCTTCTGGAATAGCCACTATTATGTACCGCTTCTGGAATAGCCACTATTAAGTACGCTCATAATCAAACGATTGGAAAACCATATAATTTAAAGTTTTTAGGAGTAACTAAAACCAAAGACCCTAGACAAGATAGCAAAAAATCGGCTAAAGTCACCCTATGCCTCAGGGAGGAGAACCTTAGTTATATTAATAATGACATTATTTAGGAACTGTAAGTTTCAGTTATAATAATCATACTGTATATAACATGTCTATCGGTGCAAAAATTCTTGATTTGATTTTTTTTAATTTTTGGTGTTTTAACGCCACTTTCAGCAACATTTCATCTATATCATGGCGACCAGTTTTAGTGGTGGAATAAGCCGGAGTACCTGGAGAGAACCACCGACCATGGGCAAGCAACTGGTAAACTTTATCACTTGCGGCTGCGTGTCAAATGCACATTTTTTGTAATTTACAAAGCCGGGCGCGAACCCATGCCGTATTGGTGATAGGCTTGTATGAGTTGTTAGGTAATCCAACTACCTAACTCATTGAGCCACCCGGGCCCTCAAAAAGAAACAGCGTGACGTCTCAAGAATCATTAATATCAAAAATTATAACAAATGTTTACACACAACCAGTACTACATGTGGAACAGGAACTACTTACCCTTTCGGAGCACATGAGTTCACTCGCAGGAATTAGTGGGGTTCGTGTTGTTCGATCTTTAGTTTTCTGTGTAATGTTTTGTAAGAAGAGTTTGAAGATACCAAAGGGGTAATCAGAATCCGTAAATCGAAGAAGTACAGACAATACAATGGCCACAAGAAAAAGGACAAAGGGCAAACAACGATCTACAAAACATACACATAAAGCTAAAGATCGAGTAACACGAAACCCACTGAAACCGGGTGTGAACTCAGGTGCTCCGGAAGGGTGGACAGTTCCTGCTCCACTAGTTGCACCCGTAGTGGTAATCTAGTTACAAAACCGGCGATAAGTCATGAATGAGGAAAGGAAGTGGAACATATCCATGGTCATTTGTGACACAGATATTCCATAAAGGTCAACCAAGTCATGGTGGCGACAGTAAAACCTTCGAAGTCATGATTTACCCAAGAGGAATCCTTGGTTCAGTAGCTTCCTTGTTAACAGCAACCCTCTATCAAGGAAATCTTGATATGAACCACAAGCTCTAGGATATCGTATCAACTGAGAGATATCGTTGCTTGTCCTTTTGTCCTTTTCTTTTGGCTTTTGTCTGTCCTCCTTCGATTTATGGCTTCTGATTACCCCTTTGGTATCTTAGATTTACGGCTTCTGATTACCACTTTGGTATCTTAGATTTACGGCTTCTGATTACCACTTTGATATCTTATATTTACGGCTTCTGATTACCACTTTGGTATCTTAGATTTACGGCTTCTGATTACCACTTTGGTATTTTAGATTTACGGCTTCTGATAACCCCTTTTGGTATCTTAGATTTACGGCTTCTGATAACCTCTTTGGTATCTTAGATTTACGGCTTCTGATTACCCCTTTGGTATCTTAGATTTGCGGCTTCTGATAACCCCTTTTGGTATCTTAGATTTACGGCTTCTGATAACCTCTTTGGTATCTTAGATTTACGGCTTCTGATTACCCCTTTGGTATCTTAGATTTACGGCTTCTGATAAACCCTTTGGTATCTTAGATTTACGGCTTCTGATTACCCCTTTGGTATCTTAGATTTACGGCTTCTGATAACCTCTTTGGTATCTTAGATTTACGGCTTCTGATAACCCCTTTGGTATCTTAGATTTACGGCTTCTGATAACCCCTTTGGTATCTTAGATTTACGGCTTCTGATTACCCCTTTGGTATCTTAGATTTACGGCTTCTGATTACCCCTTTGGTATCTTCAAACTTTTCTTACACCTATTAAAAATGCCTTCTTAGTTCAAACAAATGATTATTTAACAGTGAACATTGTAATACTATGCCTTTTAATTATAATGGAAATTATTGATCACTGTAAAATATGGCAAAAAATTAATAATACGATTTGCTTGTGTATTACATTCTATTCATTGTGATTACTTCATCATTTCTTGTTTGCTTAACAAAAATTTAGAAAGTGTAAATGAAATTACAACAGAAATGTCATTCGAATTTATAACTTGCAAGTAAATGTCAGAATAAAACATGTTACGATGATTTGCTAGCTCTACGTCATTTAACAGGTTGAGTTATTTATAGAAACGATTACGTCTTGAATTCAAGGAAGTTTTATTTCAGAATACGATTACTATGCTATTGAAAATATTGTCCGGAACTATTTTGATTATTGTAATTTGATATGCGTCTAAATATTGATGTGTCTATTAAGATTCTGAGCATTTTCAATTTTATAAATAACAGTTCACGACAAGATTCTACTTACAACAATTTTTGTATTTGTGCAATAAAAGCTAAAACAACAATTTCTAACGGGTTACAACAAACAGAATACTACTAAACTATATGGAGGAAAACAAAAGGCATATGTATAGCAAAAGCAAAGAACACTACTCAGATGCATGGGGAAAACACAGCAGGTTAAGCGCTACAAAGATATGTGAGGAAAACACAGCAGGTTAAACGCTACAAAGATATGTGAGGAAAACACAGCAGGTTAAACGCTACAAAGATATGTGAGGAAAACACAGCAGGTTAAACGCTACAAAGATATATGAGGAAAACACAGCAGGTTAAACGCTACAAAGATATGTGAGGAAAACACAGCAGGTTAAACGCTACAAAGATATGTGAGGAAAACACAGCAGGTTAAACGCTACAAAGATATGTGAGGAAAACACAGCAGGTTAAACGCTACAAAGATATGTGAGGAAAACACAGCAGGTTAAACGCTACAAAGATATGTGAGGAAAACACAGCAGGTTAAACGCTACAAAGATATGTGAGGAAAAAAAGTGCATAGGTATAGAAAAGACGAAGAGCAGTGCTAAGATGCACGGGGAATACACAATATACAGCAAGCGGAACGCTACTAAGATATATGCAGGAAAACACAGTATACAACAAGCGGAACGCTACTGAGATATATGGAGGAAAACACAGTATACAACAAGCAGAACGCTACTGAGATATATGCAGGAAAACACAGTATACAACAAGCGGAACGCTACTGAGATATATGGGGGAAAACACAGTATACAACAAGCGGAACGCTACTAAGATATATGCAGGAAAACACAGTATACAACAAGCGGAACGCTACTGAGATATATGGAGGAAAACACAGTATACAACAAGCGGAGCGCTACTAAGATATATGCAGGAAAACACAGTATACAACAAGCGGAACGCTACTGAGATATATGCAGGAAAACACAGTATACAGCAAGCGGAACGCTACTAAGATATATGGAGGAAAACACAGTATACAACAAGCGGAACGCTACTAAGATTTATGGAGGTAAACACAGTATACAGCAAGCGGAACGCTACTAAGATTTATGGAGGAAAACATAGTATACCACAAACGGAACGCTACTAACATATATGGAGGAAAACACAGTATACAACAAGCGGAACGCTACTAAGATTTATGGAGAAAACATAGTATACAACAAGCGGAGCGTTACTGAGATATATGGAGGAAAAGACAGTATACAACAAGCGGAACGCTACTGAGATATATGGAGGTAAGCACAGTATGCAACAAGCGGAACGCTACTGAGATATATGGAGGAAAGCACAGTATACAACAAGCGGAACGCTACTAAGATATATGGAGGAAAACACAGTATACAAAAAACTGAACGCTACTAAGATATATGGAGGAAAACACAGTATACAACAAGCGGAACGCTACTAAGATATATGGAGGAAAACACAGTATACAACAAGCGGAACGCTATTAAGATATGTGGAGGAAAACACAGTATACAACAAGCGGAACGCTACTGAGATATATGGAGGAAAACACAGTATACAGCAAGCGGAACGCTACTAAGATATATGGAGGAAAACACAGTATACAACAAGCGGAACGCTACTAAGATTTATGGAGGTAAACACAGTATACAGCAAGCGGAACGCTACTAAGATTTATGGAGGAAAACACAGTATACCACAAGCGGAACGCTACTAACATATATGGACGAAAACACAGTATACAACAAGCGGAACGCTACTAAGATTTATGGAGAAAACATAGTATACAACAAGCGGAGCGCTACTGAGATATATGGAGGAAAAGACAGTATACAACAAGCGGAACGCTACTGAGATATATGGAGGTAAGCACAGTATACAACAAGCGGAACGCTACTGAGATATATGGAGGAAAGCACAGTATACAAAAAACTGAACGCTACTAAGATATATGGAGGAAAACACAGTATACAACAAGCGGAACGCTACTAAGATATATGGAGGAAAACACAGTATACAACAAGCGGAACGCTATTAAGATATGTGGAGGAAAACACAGTATACAACAAGGGGAACGCTACTGAGATATATGGAGGAAAACACAGTATACAAGAAGCGGAACGCTACTGAGATATATGGAGGAAAACACAGTATACAACAAGCGAACGCTACTAAGATATGTGGAGGAAAACACAGTATAAAACAAACTGAACGCTACTAAGATATATGGAGGAAAACACAGTATACAACAAGCAGAACGCTACTAAGATTTATGGAGGAAAACACAGTATACAACAAGCAGAACGTTACTGAGATATATGGAGGAAAACACAGTATACAACAAGCGGAACGCTATTAAGATATGTGGAGGAAAACACAGTATAAAACAAACTGAACGCTACTAAGATATATGGAGGAAAACACAGTATACAACAAGCAGAACGCTACTAAGATTTATGGAGGAAAACACAGTATACAACAAGCAGAACGCTACTGAGATATATGGAGGAAAACACAGTATACAACAAGCGGAACGCCACTGCGATATATGGAGGAAAACACAGTATACAACAAGCAGAACGCTACTAAGATATATGGAGGAAAACACAGTATACAACAAGTAGAACGCTACTAAGATATATGGGGGAAAACACAGTATACAACAAGCAGAACGCTACTAAGATATATGGAGGAAAACACAGTATACAACAAGCGGAACGCTAGTAATATATGTGGGGAAATCACAGTGCATAGTGCACTGAGCAGCTTTATATTGACCTTTTCAATATATTATTGATTATATGCCATACTGTAATATCCTATTAGTTTGATATTTTATCTGATAAAGTTGTCTAACATAAGTAATATGTCTTTGTGATAACTATCGTACGTTCAAGGTAATATATAGCTTATGGGTAAAGATGGCTGCAAAGATAGTAATTATTCTATTGTAGTGTTATGTTCAAAATCAGACACATTATTTTGTGCCATTAAGTTTGTAATATTTTCAAATGATTATAGCGTTCTTTATAATAACGCTGTTCGCCTGGTTATGCGTGAAGGTTGGCATTTTACTTACACGTGAAAAGCACTTGCAAGACCGTATTATTTCAATAAGACGTGATGTTTGGGTCCATAAAACTAGTCTAACCCCGCCACTTTTTATTGAAGTGCCTGTATTAAGCCTGGGAAAGTGGGTGGTCATGTATTTATGTGTTAGTGTAATCAATTTTACCTCATTCTACGATTTTGATATTTGATCTAGGAATTGTTCCGACAGGGTGGTATTTTTCGTTTTTCATTCTTATTCTCTTAACCGAGCTATATAATATATTTTGACATAATACTGTTTTGATTCTAAATTTAAGCCATTTAAGTTGTTCTTTACCATTCTATGTGGTATCGAACAATAATATAATTACTTGGGTTAAACACATGTTGAACTTCCTGTCTTGTATTATATACTAAGCCAACGTCACCGATGTACGATGATAGATATCGTCTTTCCTTTCCATGAACATGGAAGACTTATAGGCTCATATAGATGTAAACTATTTTAGCTCTATTAAAAAGAATTCGAATTGATATGTCATAGTATTGCATAATTAGTGCTGTTTCAAGACAACTCAGTATTTGGTTTCAATTTATTATATATGTCTTGTATTACTTCTGTTATGTCAAGACAAGTCATTATCTGATTTATCAGTAATTTACTGCATGAAAATTTTTAACATACCAATGGGATAATCAGAAACCATATAACCACCTCCCATTTCCTGACAGTTCAGTCTTTAGTTTCAATTTATCAGTAGCATATTGCATATCCACTGGCTTGTGATATATTGTAAAGAAAAGTTGATTTGATTTGATTTATTGTGTTTAACGCCACTTTCAGGTATATCGTGGCGACCAGTTTTAGTGGTGGAAGAAACGGAGAGAACCACCGACCATGGGCAAGCAACTGGTAAACTTTATCACTTGCGGCTGCGAGTCGAGTGCACCCTTTTCGTAATTTACAAAGCCGGGCGCGAACCTACGCCGTATTGGTAATAGGCTTGTATGAGTTGTTAGGTAATCCAACTACCTAACTCATTGAGCCACCCGGGTCCTACAACTACCTAACTCATTGAGGCACCCGGGCCCTACAACTACCTAACTCATTGAACCACCCGGGTCCTAAAGGAAAGTTAAGATACCAATGGGGTAGCAAAACAGTACACAGAAAACTATTGATTATGCAACACGAACATCACTAGTAATGGGGTAGGGGTGAAATCATGTGCTCCTGAATGATAAACAGTTCCTGCTCCACAAGTGACACAAGTCGTGTTTCTATTAAATAAACGTTAGAGAATACCGAAGGGGCATACAAAAATGGACAATCCAGATAAACCAGCATCATATGGCACACAAGAAACGACACAGAAGGAAGACACACAAAGCAAAACAACAACACAATATGCGCATACATACACAAACAACGCAAGCTCTCCCACAAACAACTGGAGGTAAAGACGAACCGAGAATCGTTTTTATGCGGAAATCGTAATGGACATCACAGCGCGGAACTCAGAACGTAAAAAACAAAACTCTTAAAAGATGGGCAACACGGATCACATCAAAAACACGTTGTGAAATCAGGTGCTCGCGAAAATTAAGCAGTTCCTGCTTCTTAGACGTCACAAATGTACTAACTACAATTCGAAAACCAAATTTGTGTATTAACTTGATTACGATCTATCAACGAATGCACATACGATGAAATCCTGCTTAGTTTTAACATTGTAAATGGGAGCTACTCCTAGAATAGTCTGATTTCCAACTCATGCTGTCGAAACAATTTCAAAATCGTAGAAAGAGGCAAAGGCGATACCCCTAACAAACAAATACATGACAGCTCACATTTCTGTCTTGGTACAGATACTTCAATAAAAAGTGGCGGGGATAAACTAGTTTTATGGGCTCAAACCTCCACTCTTAGTGAAGTGGTCATGCAAGTGCTTTCAACATGTATCATTGGTATATTAATTTGAGTGTGCTTACATTTGAATAGAATCTGTAAAGGAATAAACTACTGTGATATCATGAACATGGTTCCTCTTTGTTTACATCTTAAAAAAGTGCACAATTTCTACAATTGTTGACGAATGACGAAGTAAATTAGGGGATGTTGTGTTTAACACCACTTTAACCAATATTTCAGTTATATCGTGGCGATCAGTTCTATTGGTGGACGAAACCGAAATACCCAGAGAAAACCACCGACCTGCCACAAGTCACTGACACACTTTATCATGTAAGGTATGTACATTTCGCCATGAGCGGGATTCGACATCGTAACAATCAAGATTTCAAATTTTAAGTCAAGTATTTTATATATTGGTATATATAGCTTGTGAAAATATGTTTTATCAGAATCATGTAAGGTATGCAGAAGAACATTATCTAGCTCTTTCATTGGGGGGTATCCTATTATAATCATTGACGAAAATTTTGTTTTCGGATTGTAGTGATATATCATTAATATATAGCGTATTTATAAGTTTTATGACAATCTGTAGGGGTATCAATGTTCTATATAGCTTGTGTACAAGTTTGATTAGAATCTGATGAGGAATCAACATTACAGGGCAATGACTCCTCATTATACAATGTACTTGTAGATATCCACAAACTGTCACATGATCATCGATTACACACTCGGGGATGTACTCCGTCTTTTGTGTAAAATAGTAATAGCGATATAAATATTACGGTTATCAATCATTTGGTGTCATTCTTACAATGCATTGTGATATATGATCAGTGTTTTAAATGATACGGCTTGATAAATGATCTTCGCAATGATTATCTAGCCAGAAACGATCCCCTTTAATTAACACTGTATGAAAAGAAAGTACAAACAGTGATGGTCAACAATTCTATCAATATCAAACTCTTATCAAGGTTTCTTGAATAGGATAAATTAAATAAATCATTCAATATGATACCCAATTTCGTTCAATATTTTTTTCCCCTCCATATTGTACTCTATTTTTAATCTTACGATATATTAATTATTCGTACTGGAAGTGATAATGACGCACATTAAGAATGGCTTAATATAGAGAATCTCAGTGTAACCATTTCTGGTGAAGCTGTGAAAAACCACTTTCTTATATAGAAATGTAAATAATAGTATAATTCTACGATGTTTTTATGCTACCAAGGAGCGACAAGACGAGTTTGAAGATACCAAAGGGGTAATCAGAATCCGTATATCGAAGAACAACAGACAACACAATGGTCAAAAAAAAAAGTACAAAAGGACAAACAACGATCAACAAAACATACATATAAAACTAAAGATCGAGTAACACGAACCCCACAAAAACCGGGGATCAACTCAGGTGCCACGAAAGGGTAAGCAGTTCCTGCTCCACTAGTGACACCCGTCTTGTTAATCTAGTTACAAATCCGGTGATAAGTCATGAACGAAGAAAGGACCGGGAAGTGCTTACGACAATTGGAACATATCCATGGTCATTTGTGACACAGATATTCCATAACGGTCAACTAGAGCTAAAAACTAAAATTCGCCATTAATAATTGATTGATTGATTGATTGATTGATTGATTGATTGATTGATTGATTGATTGATTGATTGATTGATTGATTGATTGATTGATTGATTGATTGATTGATTGATTGATTGATTGATTGATTGATTGATTGATTGATTGATTGATTGATTGATTGATTGATTGATTGATTGATTGATTGATTGATTGATTGATTGATTGATTGATTGATTGATTGATTGATTGATTGATTGATTGATTGATTGATTGATTGATTGATTGATTGATTGATTGATTGATTGATTGATTGATTGATGTTTAACGCCAATTTAGCAATATTTCAGCTATATCATGGCGTGAACACATTGCATTATTAACTTAGAAACATACAAGACCCTTAGAAACAAACTATTCTTGTCTATAAAACAATCGGATTATATGCACAAATAAATAAGAAACATCAAAAAGATAAAACCACATCTATTGTCATTACGCAATATAAAAATATATTTTGTATCTATTTTCAATTACCTTAGTCAAAGATTTTTTACTGTTTTAGTGATCTCGTCATCAATTTATTTTGTATCTTTGTACCTATGTTTATACAATGGTTTTAGAGAATAAAGGTATATATAGTGAGAGGTCAATCACATTGTGTTGTCATTGTTTTGTTTATATAGCGTTTATGGACAATAATTATAATTCTGCGACAACACTAGATAGTTTAAGTATTTCTTTTCATAAAGGTTTAATGTGTGGTATGGTATTTTATTGTTTATCATTATTTGTACTGTGTAACATGAAGTATTTAACTGTTTATCTACACTGATCGACCAACAAACAAGTACGTAAATGTTCATTTCCCGTTTAGAAAACAGTTAAATAACTTTTTTCAATTGTTTTCGATAATGATATAAATATTATTTTTTGTTCCTAATAATGGAAGGTATATGGCGGGTACACCATAATACTACCGCAGCAATTCGACATGGGATTCCTCCTGCACCTGTTTTATTGCAGCCAATACTAACTCGAACATTACACAGATAGTGATAGAGGAATCCTATTGAATACTACAGCTTCTAAATATGTGAAATATTTCGGTTCCGCTAAGTCATTTTTCCATAAAAAAAAATATTTTTATTGACATATAAAAAAACTCATATAGATGGGCATTTTGGAGAAGTAAAAACATATGCAAAAATTGGATGAAAAATAAAACAGTGCAAATTTCGGAACTTTTATTCTGTGTACAGGTTCATTGTGATGAAAATTTAGGTAGTTCTGTCGACTAGAGTTACAGACGAACGACGAAAAACGCGAGACCCATCATGTAATACAACCGTAAAAGGTACATAAATAGTGCTCCATTGGAATTTGTTTCTCTGTGAAGTAAAGCTTGAGCGTTGTGTTCTGTCATATAAAACAGGTGCACGTGGCGTACAGAAAGTCCTACGTCTCATTTAGAAGTCAAGATGTCATATCCACACTGCACTAAATGCCGTGTAGAAATCAATGTGTCAAATACACTACGCTTTATTCTCAGCAGGAATAAAATGAAAAACAGGAAATACCACTGTGTCGGAACAATTCCAGAATCAAACATTAAAACCACAGAATGAGACAAAATCGATGCCCCTTAAGCACAAATACATGACCGCTCACTTTCCTGGCTTGGTACCAGCATTTAAATAAAAAGTGGCAGGGTTAGACTAGTTTTATGGGCCCAAATCTCGTAGCTTAGTGAAATGATGCGGTCAAGCAAGTGCCTCAAAAGGTGTCAAATTTGTTTTATATTTGATTAGTGATGTAATCGTACTAACACAACATTTCCCTGGAGATCATATGACTATAGTAAGACCGTGTTTACACTTGGTGAAAAAAAAGATCGATCTTTAATTGAATCGATCTAATTAGAGCCGTTTGTTTTTACACTTAAAATGAGTAAATCGATCGCGATCGAACTAAATAAAACCGATGCGCTTACACTACATCTGCACCAATAACAAATATGACCTAGATAACTATTTATGTAAAGAAATGTTCCTATTTTCATTTACACAGCATTTTCTTTTTCCTCCCGACTTCTGATTTTGGCGTTTTATTTGAAAATACTGTGTCTTCAATCTTTTGATTCTGGCTCGACAATCCTCCGTTGATCTGCAAAATTCCAGAAGCCTATCTTTAAATGTCTTGGCATACTCTTCTAAAAATGTCTATATTTCTCTTAGGTGTCGTATCTAATTGCTGTTGGACATGGTCATCTCCCTACAGTTCTATCAACAAAACTGTTTCCTCGTGAGTCTATGAATCTCCTCTGGCCGCCATTGTTTTGTCAATTATAAATATTCTTAATAATGCACGTGTATTTTTCGCACCAAGCATGCGCATATGAAGTTTCACTTTATTTAATTCGATCGCGATCGATGTTGTGCGTTTACACTGAATGTTAGATCGATGCAAATAAGATCGATCTGTATAAGTCTACCTCTGGAGCTGGACTTTTTTAGATCGATGTTAGATTGATGTTAGATCGATCTAAGCCGTTTACACTAGACAAAGATCGATCTTATTTGCACCGATCTTCTTTAGATCGATCTATTTGTACACTATCAAGGAGGTCATAACAAGACCTATCAGTTGTCGTTATCACTTTGGGAGCAGAGTGGGGAGAGCAGTCCACAAAGGTCATGGCTAGACAAAGACATGAGCACGCTACTTAACTCCGTATATAAACATGAGAAGACAAGATTCATAACACATTACACGTCTAGAAAGGTTTAAACAATTCACAAGAACGCGAAAGCATTAACACGTATTTTTCTCAAGAAAATGCAATTATGTGCGAGGAAAATCATGGATTGAAAGTTTAATTAACAAAATTTACAGCACAACCAAAGCAATGCAATTAAAATTAGCCCCTTCGTATGTATGTTACCAGGGACGAGAACTAAAAAAAATTTAATAGATTTACCGAAATTTTTTCATTTAATATTCAACAATACCACTGTATACGGCTGAAATAGAAGACATTTATCAGCATCAATTATTTTTTCATCTCAAGCATTTCCGTATTTCATTTATATCAATAACGACGGAACCCTTGACCATATTAAACCTGTAGACATTCTATTTGTTTTTGTCTTAATTTCCTGGTCACAGACATCTTATCGTAGATTTGTTTGTATTTAATATGTTGCGGAAAGATGGCCGTGTGAAAGGAAATAACATAAGATTGCTTTTCCACAGTTTTGATCACTTTTCAATTAGATTTAAGGAACAGAACCACGGTAGTCAGATATTAGTTGTTAAATGAGGAAAGAAAACGAAAATATATTAGAAGTTAACCACTAATTTATTAAACAAATTCGATTGCTTCTTTGTAGGTACATTATAACAAAGGAAATTGTACACTTAATTGATCTCACATTTAAGGAAACATTTGTATTGACAGAAAAAAAATAATCAAATGTTACTAGTGTCAACTTCCTTCCGTACGTCGTAGTTTTTTATTTGATTGGTTTTGGTTTTAATTCGGTTTTTGGTCTCATTATTCTACCATAAGAAGCAATAAACGGTAATTATGTACAATGTAATCAACGCCAACAGCATGAACCAAATCTTTCTGGCAAGATTCCAAATTAACTCCCCAACACAAAAATACAATGACACTAGAATATTTGAAATATATATAGGCGACAGGCATGACAGGGATAATCAATTAAATATAGTTAATATGATCCCAACCCAATCCCCTTTAATAATTGAATTATTACAGCCAAATAGAAACAACTCACAATGAAAACCTTGTACAGTTTCGTTTCAACCATTACTTTCACAGTAATACTACCTTTTCTAATATGAAGTACATAATATGTCAACGCATTGCTTTTATCGATTATGGGACAAATATAGGGTTATGGTGCTTAACGCAACTTTCAACAATATTCCAAGTGACGGGGAGTTTTATTGGTGGAGGAAACCCGAAGAAAACCACCGACCTGCCGGAAGTCACTCAGAAACTTTATTATATAATGTTGTATCGAGTACACATCGCCATGAGCGGGATTCAAACTCACAATGGGCCAAATATTTGTTCATACATGCTACAATATGATAATGACACAACACCTCTACACTGTGATATAATTTAATAGAAAACATTAAAGATTACCACATCGTCAGAACAGTTTCTAAATCCAATAGGAAAATCTTAATAAATTAAATGGTGATTTTTTTCTCCCGACTAATATCTATCGTTTATTTTATTTGTATTATTGCAATGACAGTTTAAGGTACCACATGAATACATTTGTATTAACTGATTCTCGTTAGATATGCATATTAAATCAACCCTGATCATCATCATTGAAAGTCAAAGAAAATACCGTACATTTTTAATAGAACGCGAAGTTTCCATATACAACGTATATTAATTAGAGAGATTTGAATATACCATATGGATAATTAGAAGCCAAAAATCGTAGGACCAGACAATAATAAAAGACAAAGAATGGTTCACAAAACAATATACAGAAAACTATAGAAAAAGTAACATGAACCTCACTAAAACAGTTACACTAGAAGGATAAACAGTTCTTAGTAGCACGTATCGTGTTACTCGCATTAAAAATCCGGTGATATGTCGTGAACGAGTGAAGGAAGATGTAACTGAGACAAACTGAACAAAAGCCGTGGTCGTTTTTGACACATATATTCTGTAGCGGTTACCAAAATCATCATGACTATTGTAATTACTTCAACTTCACCAATAGGGACTTGTTGTGATTACGACATATCCGTGCTCATTTGTGACACAGATATTCAGTAACGTTTAAGCGAGACATGGTGGTGATCGTATAACTTTCAAAGTGATGACTTCAACTTAGATACTAGGAACGCTTGGTTCAGTAGCTTCATTGCTACCATCAAGGAAATCATGACATGAATCACAACCTCTGGAATATCGTATCAACTGAGAGAGATATATACTCAATACGCAGGTCGGCAACAAAGGAAACACAATAAGACTGACATATGATTGTCAATGATTTCCTCTTTGCTAAACTTTCCTTTTATTGTATTAAGTTGCCAAGTGTGTTGTCAGTACAACGTTTCTTTATTAAACAGTATATGTATACTAATACAGACTTAATGACATCAACATTTTCGCAACATTTTTTCATTAATCATTTATTAAATATTGAAAAAAATTATACTTGCATATATATTTACATACAAACAGGTCAACAGGTAAAACAGTAAATTTACTATTAAAAGGCTTATCCAATGCCATCTTTGCATCTTCATGATTTATTGTTTGAAATACAGTGAAATCTGTCAAAAACGAACCTTGAATAAAGCTGTATCCTGTATAACTCGAAATATATATAAAGCCCAGTGTAAAAAATCTCTGTTAATTTAATTAACAAGATATAATAATTACATAAACAATATACCATAATTAAAGAAAGAGTAAAAGATTACCTACAATTCAATTACAAAGTGTTATATACATTCCACAAAATAATTGCTAAAAAAAAAAGACGAAAAAAATATCAGAATCCATAAATGAATATTACGACTCTACAATAAATGTTATATTAGCAGTAGCTACATATGTTTCCTGTATAATTATATCATTATTTTTTCTTTATGAGGTGGGTGCATTAATGGCCCTGTGGTGAGGTGGGTACATGGGTGGATCAGTGGTGAGGTGGGGGTATGGGTGGATCAATGGTGAAGTGGGGGTATGGGTGGCAATGTGGTTAAGTGGGGGTATCGATGGCTCAGTGGTTAAGTGGGGGCATTGGTGGCTTACTAGTTAAGTTGGGGGTATTGGTGGGTTAGAGGTTAGGTTGGGGGTATTGGTGGGTTAGTGGTTAATGTCGTTAGTTTCGGACCACAAGCCTTACACTTATGATGTGGGATTGCACCCCGATAAACACACCAAAGGATAATGTTTCCAGACACCTACTGATGACTGGGTATTTTACTGGTCAGGTAGTTATAATAGATGCCCGGGCTTTGCTGTATTTTACTGGTCAGGTAGTTATGATAGATGCCCGGGCTTTGCTGTATTTTACTGGTCAGATAGTTATAATAGATGCCTGGGCTTTGCTGTATTTTACTGGTCAGGTAGGTATAATAGATGCCTGAGCTTTGCTGTATTTTACTGGTCAGGTAGTTATAATAGATGCCCGGGCTTTGCTGTATTTTACTGGTCAGATAGTTATAATAGATGCCCGGGCTTTGCTGTATTTTACTGGTCAGGTAGTTATAATAGATGCCTGGGCTTTGCTGTATTTTACTGGTCAGGTAGTTATAATAGATGCCCGGACTTTGCTGTATTCTACTGGTCAGGTAGTTATAATAGATGCCCGGGCTTTGTTCAGTCATCTCTTACTTATGCCCGGGCTTTGTTCAGTCCTCTCTTACTTATGCCCGGGCTTTGCTGTATTCTACTGGTCAGGTAGTTATAATAGATGCCCGGGCTTTGTTCAGTCCTCTCTTACTTATGCCCGGGCTTTGCTGTATTCTACTGGTCAGGTAGTTATAATAGATGCCCGGGCTTTGTTCAGTCCTCTCTTACTTATGCCCGGGCTTTGCTGTATTCTACTGGTCAGGTAGTTATAATAGATGCCCGGGCTTTGTTCAGTCCTCTCTTACTTATGCCCGGGCTTTGCTGTATTCTACTGGTCAGGTAGTTATAATAGATGCCCGGGCTTTGTTCAGTCCTCTCTTACTTATGCCCGGGCTTTGCTGTATTCTACTGGTCAGGTAGTTATAATAGATGCCCGGGCTTTGTTCAGTCCTCTCTTACTTATGCCCGGGCTTTGCTGTATTCTACTGGTCAGGTAGTTATAATAGATGCCCGGGCTTTGTTCAGTTCTCTTTTACTTATGCCCGGGCTTTGTTCAATCCTCTCTTACTTATGCCCGGGCTTTGCTGTATTCTACTGGTCAGGTAGTTATAATAGATGCCCGGACTTTGTTCAGTCCTCTCTTACTTATGCCCGGGCTTTGCTGTATTCTACTGGTCATGTAGTTGTAATAGATGCCCGGGCTTTGTTCAGTCCTCTCTTACTTATGCCCGTGCTTTGCTGTATTCTACTGGTCAGGTAGTTATAATAGATGCCCGGGCTGTGTTCAGTCCTCTCTTACTTACGCCCGGGCTTTGCTGTATTCTACTGGTCAGGTAGTTATAATAGATGCCCGGGCTTTGTTCAGTCCTCTCTTACTTATGCCCGGGCTTTGCTGTATTCTACTGGTCAGGCAGTTATAATAGATGCCCGGGCTTTGTTCAGTCCTCTCTTACTTATGCCCGGGCTTTGCTGTATTCTACTGGTCAGGTAGTTATAATAGATGCCCGGGCTTTGCTGTATTCTACTGGTCAGGTAGTTATAATAGATGCCCGGGCTTTGTTCAGTCCTCTCTTACATCTAGTAGTTACGAAGTAGATGAAAATAAGTGACTATGAACATTAATAACATTACCCCTCTTTATGAGGTAAATGTCAGGAAATGCGGACCTGAACGAAGACATGTCCGAACATCAAAAGTCACATGTCAAGGGTCCTCATGTCCTGATATTGCTTGACTGATTGGTTTCTGTTGATCGGTCAAGTGAGTAGTACAGAGAAATCTGTCTAAACCGAACCTCATTGGGACCAACTTTTGTGTTATATAGACAGGTGTTCAGTTTATACAGGTTAAATTAACAGAGATTTCTTACACTGGGCTTTATATATAGTTCGAGTTATACAGGATACAGCTTTATTCAAGGTTCGTTTTTGACAGATTTCACTGTATAGGAAATTGTTTATTAGTGCTTGGTTTCATTCTGTTGCATGACGTAGCACAATGGCTTAAATAGTGCTGATGACTATTGATTTCAGATATTAGTTAACAGTATTTATTTTAAAATAACTTTCCGTATCATATGTATTTTTGATAACGGCCAAATGATTCGCTATATTACAATCTGTCAATTGTGAAAGGATGTACTGTATGTAGTCATTGAGCCAAGAATGAATTAAAGGCACACACACGACTGTTAAGACTTATGTCTCGAGTTAATAGATTATATGCCGTATTAATTCACTTAATAAATGTCTGGTGCATTTCTAATAGACATTGACATTTGAATTTATAAGGCGAGGGAACGATTGCGTCCAAACGTCTACTATCGCTTGGTCAACTAGAAATTAATCAAATGCTATTATCATTTAAAAGGAGTAAATCAGAAGCCATATTTCCAAGAAGACCAGTCAATAAAATAGCTAAAAGAAAAAGGGAAAATAAATGATCAGTGCTCAACAAAATACTAAAACAGAAAACTAAAGATTGAGCAATGTGAACCCCACTTAAATAAAAACGTAGATATCAAATTTAGTGCGCATGACGCGTTCCTGGAACAATCGTCATCAGGTACGCTCAAAGCCAAAGTTTATTTCAGTAAGCAAACTGTAGTAAAAAAAAATTCTGTTTTGACTACAGTAAACAAACTGTGGTGATATATTTATTTTTATCTGTGAATCTTTAGGCTATTGGATAGACTTGTAAGTATAGAAATCCATATATTTTTGTAAACATCTAAAATGAAACTAAAATATTTTTAATTAATCAATTTAATCGTAAAAAACAACAATTAGTTAAATAAATGATCATCAAAGTGTGAGATGAAATAATGACAATTAAAGAGCGGTTCCATAAGTTTTGATCTTAAGATACAGGGGAAAAATGGTCCCATATATTTTATACTTCAAATAAAAGTGCGGTATCAAATGGTTTTGAGCTTCAGATAAATAAAAATCTAAAGTGATTCCATATTTTTTTAGCTCCAGATACAATATAAGCGTGGAGCCTCAGATCAAAGAGCGGTTCCATATTTTCTTGGTTCAAACAAAATATCGCTTTGAGTTTCAGAGAGCGATTCCATAACTTTTGAGATTCCGATAAATTAAATGAGTGGTGTCATTGTCATTGCTTTTCAGCCGCAGATACAAGAATGGTTCCATATTTTCTTGGTTCAAGCAAGATATCGTTTTGAACTTCATATAAAAGATCTAGAGCGATTCCATAAGTATTGAGCTTCAGAAACAAGAAAAGAGTGGTTCCATACATTTTGGGTTTCAGAATGGTTCTATAACTTTGAGTTTCAGCTAAAAGAGCGGTCCACCTTAAAAAATGTTTCCTATGGCGCCGTTTTCTATCCAAGATGACCACCCGTACTTGAAATAGAAGTGATTTTAATTGTCCAATTACTGCTTTACTTTAAATCAAAAGGAGTTCAAATTTAATTTGCTCTTGCATTATAATGAGTTGTTCAGTATATCTCTTTCTGCTTTTTTCTGAGAAAATTCTTCAAAACGGTTTAAACCCATTAGGCTTATTTACATAAAACATCGCATTACAAATCTTCTAATAATCGATCCAAATGAACAAAATTGGATTTGAATGATCTTTCGGTGGTCCACTTTCAAACTTGTGTACGACAACATTGTCCTCCATTCTAGATGGCCGCCGTGACTAAATATAAAAATGTATTTAACTAACCAATTACTGATTTATCTTATGTCCAATGAATAGGTAGATATCTAATTTAGTGCACACGAATCGTTTCTGGAATAACCTTCATCAAGTACACTCATTTTCAAAAGGAAGGAAAGCCAAATAATTAGAAGATCTTTGGGAGCAAGTAAACCAAGGAGACATGAAGAAGATAACCAAAATCAGGTTGCCTATTCCTGGGAGAGTTTGATATTAGTTTGATAATAATTATATTATTTGGGTACTGTAAATTTCAAACATTAATATATCTAATAAACATTGTCAGTGCCGAAGGACTGACTACTGGGCCAATGATACCCTCGAGAACTAACAGTGAATCAGCAAATGAGCTCAGATTTAAACTGCAGCTGCATGACAATGAGTAGTTCATCATATATTACGGGTTTTTTTTGGGGTGAAATTTGTTGTTTGTGTCAGTCGACTGATACCAAATATACAAATTATATTTGAAGACTTATTTTGATTTTTTTTAAATCGCATAAATATCTTCCACCCAATTGATCCAAATGAAACCAAATTGGATTGGAGTGGTCTTTCGTTGATTCATTTTTTAAAAAAATATGTACAGCTGTATTCCTGGTCCAAGATGGTCGCCGAAATTTCTTTCATTGGCCATTACTGCTTCATTTTATGTCAAAATGAACTCAAATTGTAGCTTCATGACAATAGTTTAACATATCTTCTGTTTTTTCTGTATAAATATTTGTTCGACCGATCTATACTGGATGAACAAATTATATTTATTTTAATAGTAAATCACATTAATATCTTCGTCGCAAAATTGGACTGTGATTATCCTTGGTTTGTGTACTATCCCATCTTCTTTCTGATATAGCTACCATTGTAAAAACAAAAATAGACATTTCTTTAAATGATAAAAAAAAATATGCTAATTTTAAACTTGAATGAGCTGCAATGTGAATTTTAACTTGTTTAGCATATGCTCTGACTTTTCTATAGATTTAAAAGTCAAATTAAAACCTAGATGAGCGATTACAAGCTCCTGAGAGGATAAGGTTTAATTAAACATTGAGAAACTGAGCAATAATTTAGATTTTTAGGTTTTCGATATCAGCTAAGCAATATTAGCGTGTAACGTAGAGATTATAAGACAAACTTGTCTACACTGCAGTAACACTGCAAACACAGGACTTGTTCTGTTGCCTGGTGTACTCCGTCAGAACTCTCATTATTCTCAGAATAAAGTTTGTTTTTCAATTAAAAACATGAAAATGAAATAATTATTTTACATAATTGATAGAAGAGTTCTTTGTCCAAAATGCAATTTAATCGGCGAATAAAGACAGCAACACAATAAATTTAGATGTCTAATCTCTATGACTTCTGTAAGATTTATACAGCAGACCGATAGTTCTAAATTAAAAACAAAAGTATGCATATGAAATCGTATACATTTGAATCTGAACAACTTTCTGACGGTCTATATTTTTTTAGTTTTTGCTGTAGTACAAAGTATTTCTGAGATTGACATTTTTCTAATAAAAATATTAACTTTTTTAATTTGTTTTAAGAACATGTACATTTTATGTGTTTTGTACATTTTCCTTTTGTTCTTTCTATTCCATTTCGAAACGGGATATTTATTTTTTCTATTAAAAGAAACATTCGATAAGATTATTCAACATCCAAGCCTCTTATTCCCGCAGTTTTGTTTTGTTTGTGTCTTTTAATTCTAACGATGTTATATCTATAGTAATGCTTTGGGGGAGTTTACGACACAAATACAGGTAAGGGAATCTTTATGGGTGGTATGTTTTTATCCCAAGCCATAAATTTTTTTCGCGCGAATTAATTATTTTTTGCATCGCCCAGGTCAATTTATCTTTTTCTATAAAATTCTGCAACAGAATTTGTTTTGTATAAAAAACATACCCTCCCCCTCCTAAAGTTTAAATGGTTGTTCTCTAATAAAAAATTCTACTCACTTTTTTCCGTTAGAGATCTCCAAAGTCTTGATTTTAGCTTTGTATTGACAATCCATTCGAACATCATTTTAATGATCAGTCAAATAAAATTAAAAAATAGGAGAAAATCGTCAAATCCAATTTAGGAAATCAAATTGAATAACGATTCCAGTGAAATTCTGTATTTCCATAATCCTGACAAAAAACACATTTCGACAACACGATAGATTGCACAGCTTGAAAAAAATATGTGACGGTTAAGAAAAGTATTTCCTGCAAAATATGAATCTCGAGGGAGATGTTCAGATTACGTACAATCTAGTACAGAACAGTGATAGAAACCACTATTATGTAGAATATTTATGTTCTCTATATATCAGAGATACGCCATTCATTACTTGTCTTCCGCGAATGCTTAATTGTTTTTGAGCCAAAGTAACACGGCAATATCCGAAGCTTAATATTGGTTTTTCTTTACATCATGCGTTCCTAATACTTTATTCTGTTGACGTTTTAATTATTATGACCTTTTATTTTCATTTATATTTTTTAATTTATGGCATTTTATTTTATTTTTTGTTTTTTAATATTTTTTTTTAATATTTTTTTTTTTTTACTTTTTCAATAAAAAAAAACAGAAATACCAAAGCAATTTATAGATTAGATCTCTGTCCCTATTATCAATATATAAATAATACTATTATCATGATTTTAAGATTTCCAATAAATGTGAACATGTAGATATCATTTGACACAGGAATTGTCTTGTAGTTTAAAACTAGTAAGAGAATATAATAAATTGAGGAGGATTTTATTGGGGTGTCGTGGTCGTGAACGTATAGTAGTTGGATTTACAACTACCTTTGCAACCAGTGCCTATCACCACTAACGTTGTGAGTTCGAATGCTGATAATTGCGAGGCGTACTCGTTTCAACATTATGTGATAACGTTTGTCAGTGACTTGCGGAAGGTCGTTGATTTTCTCCGGGTACCCCGGTTTCCTCCACCAATAAAACTGACCGCCACGATATAACTGAAATATTGTTGAAAGAGGCGTTAAACATCATAACCCTAACCCCCTTTTCTTCTTTTTTATGCATTTTTTTGTCGTCCCCGCATTGGAAAAGTTTGAAGGTGCCAAGGGGCTAATCAGAAGTCGTAAATCGAAGAAGTACAGACAATACAATGGCCAAATGAAACAGTACAAAAAGACAAACAACGATCTACAAAACATTACACAGAAAACTAATGATCGAGTAACACGATTCCTTCTTCAAACCGCGGGTAAAGTCAGGTGCTAGCAACCACTTCTATTGTCAATTCCCATCTAGCCATTTTTCAGATATGTCTATGAACTGTAAATTCACATATATTGATGTTTACCCTCTTTCTGTAACTTCCTTCACTTCAATTTTCCTTTGCACCGACAATAGAAGATATGATAAGGTTTATGGGCATTTTATTGCATTGACGACCTCCAATTAATTTGTTTAGTGGAATGTAATTATTTGTAATTATATTCGTCGTAATTGGAATTGGTTTTTATGTAACAAACTGTTCTCTTTCAAATGAAAAATAACAATAACGAAATACATAAACAGGGTCATTATATAAAGAGAAAGCATTGAAAATGATCACGTGATTAGAGCCTGCTAGACTTCAATTTGACGTCACGGTGTGAATGACTTGAGAAATCGTTGTTCATATGCTTAATATGAATCCGGATAATTTCTCCTTTATTCCAGTTAGACTTGGTATACATGGCTTTTAGAGATCTAAGGATGTTCTCTAGCTTCTTTTACATTATAAAAAGGAGCGATGCATGGCTATTTGGTGTGTGTGGTCAGAGGCGGATCCAAGACATTACTATAAGGGGGCCCGATTTTGTTATTAGAAAAAAATCTGATTTAAACAATGGTTAAATAATGACAGAAACGAAATTGGAAATATTCTGTTAAAACACGTTTATACCAGTCTATACCTTTGCTCAAATAGGGGACCGGGCACCCTCCACCTGGATCCGCATATGGTGGTGTACATTTTGGTTTGTGAATTTAATCTTTCTATCGGGCATGTTGTAGGACTCTTTCTCTCTTGTCTCTTTGAATTAATATGTTTCAATTAGGGATTGGTGTATAAGACATATTTCATTTTGTTTATATGCTTTTTTAAACAGCTCAATATTTACATCTCTATTGCCAGAATATCTTTTAACAATAACAAGTCATCAAGTTGTGTCAGACCCGAACTATAAGCCTCTATTGTGGGCCTTCTAAGAGTTAATACACCCAGGCCTTTTCAGTGGAATAACCGCTATCATGTGCCTTTAATCTAAGATCCAATTAGAAAAAAAGTACTGTCATAGGGAAGCATTTATGATTTCTCAAAGTTGGCCATCAAGTCATGTCAAACCCCATCCTTTGACATCTATTGTGGGATTTCTAAGCTTTAAGAAATATTCCCTTCTAATCACTGGTCCCTTTTTGAGAATTCCATCACTTTTCTGTGACTAAATTATTATAAGATAAAACTCTAACAAATAAGATCGATTGATTTTCATCTACCGATATACAATTTTAGGATATCTTCGGCCATCTTCGATTTCAGATCAGACCAAAACACATAACCTTTGTTGACGGCCATCCAATGAACATTCGTGTCATACTTAGTTTAAGTTGGTGCAGTGGTTTCGGAGAAGAAGCCTATTAAACGTGGTTTCGGAGAAGAAGCCTATTAAATTAGTTTCGGAGAAGAAGCCTATTAAACATAGTCCCATGTTCAACTAATAAAAACGTAGATATCAAATACAGCGCGCAGGAGACGTTTCTGAAATAACCTGCCAAAGGTAAGCTCAACGTCAGATGATTGGTAAGCCAAATAATTCAAAGGTTATTGGGAACGGCCATAATACAATTCTAATCAACATAGACATCATTCTGTCGATCCAACCTTTCTATAACACCTTGTCTGAATCTTGCATTTTGTATTTTTGTTTTCACTTTGTGTTTGTACTGTAACAGTTGTATTTCGGATGCTGTGGTTCACTACCTTATTGAATGTCCTGTAAAAACCAGGTAAGAGAACGGTCATGTATATGTGTGTTAGAGTTATCAATTTTGCCTGTTTTTTAACGATTTTTCTATTAGATTATAGAACTGTACCGACAGAGTGGTATTTTTTTTATTTTTTTTTTATTTAGGTATTCTTAAATGTGTAGTTTCGTATATATCGTGTGTTAAATATTTGTCCTGTCATTGACCAGATGTCTTAATTTGTTAAGAAATGACCGGTTACAACACGTTTTGACTTTCCATTCATTGATTTCTTGTCTATGGTTTGTAAGAATTGTATACAATTACCGATTTGTCTGACTTCTTAAATATATGTCACCCGCCAATAGGCATATCAATTGTTTTCGATGTATTACGGAAGTTTTGTCAAAGAATTAATTCTGCTTTATCCGCTGTTTAGTTGGGGAGTATTGGAAGAATTGTGGCTTAATCGTTTCGAATCATGTCAATTCCGACCACGTTCCGTCTTTTTCTTGTCTTGACGTTTGAACAAAACGGCAGGCGACTTCCGGTGTTTACGCTATTACTGTGACAACGTCAGCATATCATAGTCGTAGATGCGGTAGATTATAAGTAATTGTAATATGGAGACGCCAAGGAAACCGCTGAATAAATACTGGTGTTCGGTACCCCACTATCTGTCTGATATCAGAAATATATACATAAAAGCAGATCGTTTTCCTTTGATGATGCTGACAGCCGCAAATAAAGAAAGAAAACAAATTTAATTTTATAGAAGTATTTGTCTCTGCATTGAAGTCTTTGATACAAATAAAATAATGTAATTGATATCTGTCTTTTACAGAAAATGTTAAGATTGAGGATCGAACGTTAAAACGGCACATATCGATTGGAGTTTTTGTTGTGTACATTGACACCGGAAGTTCAGTGCCAAGAGTTCCATCGAAATCACGTGATCTGGCGGACGAAAATAAAAAATTTTGACGGAATGGCAATGATTCAAAACAACCGTATTGTCCATACGTTCGTTCATATTTCCAAATGAAGATTATGTGTTTTTACCCTAGATTTTTAAAACATTTCAAGAAGTTTATGCAATGTATACACATACATAATATGTTCATATAGGCATAAATATGAATTTCATTTCTCTATGATAAAATTACAGATCATAGAACTTTGGTAATTATCAGCAAATTGATGTTTATTAGGTACACATGCAATTGCATTGTGCCACTAACATCCAGTTTTTCCACTCCCAAAACAACATGGATAAGAATTTTCTTTGCTATGTATATAGCATATTTAATATATTACTTATTCAACCTATTAATTCCACCGCTAACGCACTTTATCGATCATATGACACCATAGCAATTTCAATATACGTCTTACTCAAGTATTTACTCCTTCGATTGCGTACTATTTATCACATACCTATTTTAGGACCTGAGGTGTAAAATATTAACAAAACATTTAAATTTCATTCTACTGACATTTCACTATATTCAGCAACTGATATACTATCTGAAAATGTATTGTTATTACCTCTTAATTCTACACTGTCTCTCTATACAATTAACAAAAATCCCAACAGGTGATGGTACTATTGGAGAATGCCAAGAACATTAATTTTTCTAATGATTCAAGCATTTTGGTGGCAATAGTAGCACATTTATTTGCCATACAATGCCTCAATCAAACGTTTATATGATGTAATTATAAATCAAAATTAAGGTTCTCCTCTCTCGGACATATGTATCCTTTATCGATTTTGACTATTCTTTTAGGCCCTTTGGTTTTATTGCTCCCAAACACTTTTAAATTATCTAGCTTTCCAATCTTTCGATTTTGAGCGTACCTGATGACGGTTATCCCAGAAACACAAAGTGCGCACTAGTTTTGATATATACGTTTTATTTAAGCGTTTTGGTAATATCATACTATTGACAATAATATCATCTAAAATCACTGCCTATCATCACAAAAGTTGTGAGTTCGAATCCCGCTCAGTGACTTGCGACAGGTCAGTCGTTTTCTCCGGGTACTCCGGTTTCCTCCATCAATAAATCTGTCCGCCATGATAGTCGATGCTAAACACAATATTGTTATTTAGATAGTGGCCATTGCAAAAGACTACATTTTTCGTCCTGGCTGTCGAAGGTCGTTGCACCGGTTGTCTAATATCTCTCTCATTTCTGTAGTTTTTAGACATTGTTCAACTTGTTCTCGTTCTGAATTCCTGACTTCGCACATCTAGCAACCAACAATCAATCAATCATTATTTTTGTGTCAAGTACTTGCGCATTGTACAACTTCCTGTTCTTTTGCGTCATATGTTAGTTTCATCATTATCCTCCCTCATTTTTTCTGTACTTATTAATAGCTCTTCATTTACAGTAGTATCTAAATTAATTGTCGGTAAATGACAGATTCTAAATGAGATTCGCATGGTAATTACGTGTAAAGATGCAATTGATCATATAAGACTGGTCAAAGAATAATTACAAACACAGTGTTATGAGCATAAAATATATCCCATCTAAAGCGACATTACTTGTATGTTATGAAAAAAGCACTGAAAGCACTTATCACACTTAATACAAAAACGCACAAGGACAAAAATATTTCATGATGTTTCTGATGATTTGAAATGTTCCCCCTGTTTTTCTATGAGATGAACTGACACAAAATATGTTAGTATATAGTAGTTCTTTCTTCAACTTACTAAGGTTAAGGAGGTAAGATAGCCACTTTCTGTCGGAGAACATTTCTAGTATAGTACCACTAAACTCAGTTATAACCTCTGCCACTCGTCTTTCCTGCGGGGCTACAACATTAATGCTTTGTCGTCTGCTTATAATGTTTGTAAACACTCGTCTTTACTGCGGGGCTACAAAGACAATTAATCAAATGATGACGTTAAAATATCTTAAAAGTCTTTATGGGCTAAACATCCTAAAGGCCTAAACAGGATAACCAAACTCGCCTAAAGTCACATATTCCTGAGGGAAGAGAACCTTAGTTTTGATAAAAATTACATTATTTAGGAACTGTTAATTTCGATAGCAAATATATCCCAATAAACCATATTGACCAGTGTCGAAGCACTGATCACACGGCGGATGATACCCTCCGCGACTAATAGTCCATAAGTAGAGGTATCGACCCAGCGATACTGATAAAAACCTAGATGATATATAATGCAACATTGATGGAATATTTATGTTCTGTATATAATTATGACCGAAATTTTGAATGAAATCAAGTTGAGGGTTTGGGATTATGGTGTTTAACGCTACTTTCAATAATATTTCAGTTATATCGTGGTTGTCAGTTTTATTGATGGAGGAAATCGGAGTATCCGGAGAAAACCACCGAACTGTCGCAAGTCACTGAGAACCTTAATCACATAATATTGTATCGAGTATGCTTCACCATGGACGGGGTTCAAACTCACAACTTTAGTGGTGATATGCACTGATTGCATCGGTAGTCCAACTACCGTACGATCTCGATCACGACGGCCCCAAATCAAGTTTATGCATAATTGACAAATAAATAAAAAAATAATAAATAAAATAAAATAAAATAAGAAATTTATTTTTTGTTTCCTTTTTTTATCTTAAACTACCTACAGACGAAAAATTATATATCTATATAGATATCAAAATGTTTTTTCTTTTATCTCTGTGTCAGATTATTCACTTATATATGATAACATGTCCACCATGTAACTGCCAAGAAGTATACAAGAGTCATCAATATTAATCAGGGGAGGTAATTGGTTAATAACCATCTAATAATTCGTACAGATTAAGTGCACCATTTTAAACAGGTAGATATAGACAGCAAGGTGCTAATGACTTTTTATCATTAATCATTAAAGAATTATCTTTGGCTACAGTTATGTATATTCAATATATATTTGGCTGCAGCTATGCACAATTAATAGCCATTATGATTCGTTAACGCGATATATTTGTCTACCGATATCGCCTTTTTTTCTTTAAATAAGTAATTACCATGATATACACCATAATTGAGTTATGCAGGTAATACTATTTATATTTTTTTAATGAATTTATAGTCCTTGGTATGAACTGATCGGTACTCGAACCTCGAACTCAGATCTACCACACCATTACACCACACGATATGGTTGATTACTCAGAAGAGTTTCTACAACATTCCATGTACGATTAACGTGAGTTACCTGAACATTTATAAGATAGGTTGTGACAATTAACGATAGCTTTTCCTTCTTTGTTTGTTCTTTCGTTTCATTGCGTAGTTTAGAAGTGCTTAATTTGCTTCTAAATCTTCTTTACAATTTAGCTCTACAGATAACGATAGATGTCTACAGCGTTCTTAAGCTATAAACATGTTTAGCTCAACAGGTGAGAAAGGACTTCAATTAAGTGGTGAACATAATAATTATGTTTTATCTATCATTGTATTATTGTATTGTTTATCTGCAACTTCCATTACTGTTTTCAGCAGAGTTCCAAGGTAAACAATCTTATTAATATGACACTTGTTCCATCTTCACCGTTGGATGCCAATTTTCTAACAAATAAAATGCTATAGAACTGTTCTATGAGAGTAGAAAGTACTATTAAGCTGGAAGGCAAAAATACCACACGTATGGCTCTGTCTGATATTAAACTAAAAAGCGAGTTCTGTCACTCACCTTTTAGATAAGCAGAGTTACTGTAAGGGACTTTAATGCAATTCGTATCTCATTTTTTTTAAATGAACATGATGTTTCAAAAGCTAACCTTGCCAGTTCCAAAAAAAAAAAAACTTACCAGTATAAAACCAAATATATTTCTTATCATATCTGTATCTATTAAAAGAAACTAAGCATTGCTCACGATCAAATCAAACGACCATAAGAAATGAAACACAAGCTCGAACTTGGCTTTTTAAGAAATGAACAGACAAACAGGTTGCCAAGAGTAAACAGGTACTGCCTGACAACAAGAGCATACTTTGAAAAAAAAATGCAATACAACATAGAGCGATTTGATCGGTAGGAGTTGGTAGAAGAGATAAGAAGAGTTTGAGAATACCAAATATGTAATCAAAATCCTTAAATCGAAGAAGGATAGGCAACACAATGGTCAAGAGAAAAAGAACTAAATGACAAACAACCATCAACAAAACACATCACAAAATGAAATCATGATGTGAGCTAATGATAGTGAAACCGATCATAACAAAGATATTAATAATAATATTCGAGAACAGGATAGAGGATCATCTTTTCTTCTTAAGTCGGGGGATTTTGTTTTCCCGAGTGTTTTAGATACAATATGACCAGTTCAAACATATCTGGTATAATTAAAACCATTGAAAGAATTTTTACTGGCTGAACAATTTTTCAGCTCAGTCAATTGTAGGGAACACCAATTATCTCATGAAAGAGATGGTGCTAAATGAGAAAAATGTTACCATTTTCAGAGATGCTACGAACAAGAGAAAACACCGTTGCCACTAACCAAAACTGAACACCAAAGAACCGGAATTTATCTTAGGTATAGAAGTGTGTTTGATTTCGAACATAAAATTAGAAATAAATTAAATATGTTCGTTTCTTCCAAACTATTAGATAGAAAAACTCTTGATTCAGACAAAACAGTTTAACATTCTTAGTTTGTATGGGTAATTTGACTTTTTATAATTTGTTTTATTTTTCTTCTCAAGTCTGGAAAACTGTTTCCAGAGGTTTTTTTTAATAAATGTATTAAGCTTTCAATTGGATTAAATGGATTTCAAATAAACATGTTTCAGAGAATTACAATTTTATTTTTTGCTGCAATTTAAAGGGGAAATAACTCTAAACCTTTTCATTAAATGTATTTTGCTTTCTGTGAATGTCATTAAAGTTAACCGCATTGATGAATGCTTGACATTAAAACTCTGATTAAGACCAAATAAACAGATAAATATTCTTAACATGAATAGATAATGGATATTTAATTCAATTTCAATACCAAAGAAGAAAATAATACCTATTTAAAGGCAAAATGACTCTTGTTATTCCCATTATATACATTTTGTTTTCAGTGAATGTCATTAAAGAATAACTATTAGCTTTTTAATGAACGCTCCACATCGTAATATATATTATGAAACAACTTTGGAAAGATAAATGGATATATACAACTCTCGATTTCACAGCACTGATAATTAATTCACTGATACAATATGCCAGTTTGTGAATTTAAGAGTATTTTTTAGTCGATTGTGTTATATACATTGTTTTTCCTATTTTACTATATATTTTTTTATCACAATCAGGAGTATTTATTCTGCACATCTTAGGTTTTAATGTAATGTGTCTGTGGTACGAATAAACAACATCGAGACTTCTGGAATTGAGGTTAACCAGACAGGATTACAACGGAAATAAACATAGATCAATTACTCGATTCGATGATAAACTAAATAACAACATCGATCACATGTCAATTGCTCTATTCTCCAATTCCTACAGTTTTAGAAGAGTTGGAGAAAGTATGTAAAGATCTAGAGTCAAAGAACGAAAATTGTTAAAATTCTACCATATCCCTTCGCCCTCACCTGGATTCTTTTAAAAAAAAAAAAAAAAAAAGATGAGCAACACGGAAGCACCACATTACCGGGGTGGGTAATGTGGTGCTTCCGTGTTGCTCATCTTTTTTTGTTTTTTTTTATTTTGTTAGTCTTCGTTCTGTGTCTTGTGCCCAACACTGTCTGTGTTTCTGGATTATCTATTCTTGATTACCCCTTCAAAATTTTCCCTAACATTTACTTGTACACATAAATTTAATGTCAATTTTTTGTTATCACAAGTCTGGTGATCTACTCCTTTACAACCAGTTATTACACATAAAAGACATCAACCACTTACCAATTATTAAGTTTAAAGGAAACAGCTTCAACACTACATTCTACAATACATCTGGAACCTTTCTATTTGAAATTGTATCCAACATTACCTAACCACATCGAATTCCACCCATAGCTTACTCCACAATTCCAGTTAGAATTACAGTACCTCAACAACAGCAGTATTTTGTAACTTCGTAATACTATTGGTCTTATTTGCACACACATAACAACTCCTGGATTTAAATTGGCTTCTTGTACCGAACCATATAATAAATATGTCACCAGTTTACATGTAATCACCTAATCTTAGAGCAATTTTCAGCAACCCTGATATTTTACTCAGTTGAACTGTTAATAAATGACAATATAAATGAGGTTATTATAGTATGTGTGAAAACAATATCATCAAGCATCCTACATATGTTAGAAATTCTAACATGGCGTGCTACTTAAATAGGCCTATAGCTGTTCGCTTTATCAATTACGCCTCAAAGAACACGTATACGCTAATCGAATGTACCTTAAAAAGGGTTATTATATTAATGAATCATTATCCAAAGGAAGATCTAGTTTATTCTATAAGGCTAGACAACTGAAGAAACAAAAGTTAATCCTTGATACGTGGACAAGAGATGGTAACATTTTTGTAAAAACCCTAGATAGTACCGTTAAAGTATGTTCACTGGAAAGTCAATTGCCGATCACATTTGCTCCAAAGACTTCGGTTCCTAAACCATTCAAAACTGGGCAGAAACCAAAACCAAACGAACAAGAACCAGCTCACAAGTCCAAGAATAATGCCGTAATTGTAACAGAAGTCCAGGTTCATTCCAATCCTGAACCTTGTACAGTAAACAACGGGGGTGAAGAAATTGAACTCCTTTCGTCTACAGTAATTAATACGTCGGACAATGTATAAAAAAAAAAAAAAAAAAAAAAAAAAAAAAATGATACCATAATAAACTTATTTTTTTTATAAATGTTTACTTCTCAGGGAAACTCCAATCTATACTGTTTACTTCTGTGTTACTTTAAGCAAATTAACATTCAGTCTATTAATAATATTAGTAAATAATAAGCTTCTTAAGTTGTTTGTCATATTATATATAAATGTTTACTGTTTTCAGGGAAATTCCAATTTATACTGGTTACTCCTGTGTAATTTTAAACAAATTTACACTCTATTAATAATATAACCAGAGAGGTATCTCTGATATTAGTAAACCAGTCAAACCTATTCAATGGGCAAAGTTGGAATTTAATATTATTCTATAAATAGAAACTATATGGATTACCTTAATTGGCTTTCCCCTTATTTATCATTTATCTTTTAAATGCATGTGTATTATATTATTTTCTTATGTTTTTGTGTAACTCTTTGTTTGTATTCTCAATTCTTCAGAATACTTTTTGTTCGTTATTTTTCATTTCAAATTAATTGTGATTTTTTGAGTCATGTGATATATGCAATCTACTTGGTCAAGGTCATGTCAGTATTATTATTAGCACAAGATGGCCACCCCCAGTGCAGCGAAGTTCTAATGTTTATTTCAGACACCAATGACTAGTTCTCTCATGAACAGATACTACAAAGGGTCGGCCATCGAATATGATGAACAAAATGCTGTAAAAAATGGTAAAACAAAAATTAGAAATCTCTTTTATTGTCAAAATAACTCGCACTATAAACAAACTGTATTGTACTACATTCTATTAATAGGACATATTGAATCAAACCCTGGTCCAAATATTGTATCGGGCAAACCTAATTTGAAAAATGGTTCACTAAAAATTGCACATATTAATGCATGCAGTTTATTACCAAAAATTAACTTAATTGAATTAGAAATGTCAAATAATGATATCATACTTGTATCAAAACACATTTAAGTCGGGATATTGACAACGAGGATATCCAATTAAGGGGTTTCCAAAACCCAATACGTGTTGACAGGAACCGCCACGGTGGCGGAGTGGCAATTTTCGCCAAACCTAATATATATATATGTGAAAAGCCGGAATTTCACACTAGTGAAATTGAAATCCTTTGGTTAGAAGTTATCATAAATAATTTAAAAGCGATGGTTGGAGTTATTTATAGACCCCCACATTCAGATGTGTCATATTGGCAGAAATTCGAAAACAATATCCAGCCTATATTGGATTTGAATATTCCTGTAATACTTGGAGGTGATTTAAACATTGATATGTTGGGTCATCAGTGTGGGCACCTTGAAGACATTCTCACACGTCTAAACTTGGAGAATGTTGTGTGGGAGCCAACACGTATTACCCATACATCAGCTACATGTATCGATTTATTTATTACAAACAGACCAAATCTTGTTCTTGATATTAAAGTTTCCCCGAACTTTTGCAGTGACCACTGCCCAGTTAGTGTAGACATTAATATCAAAACGAGTAAAGAGCAGTGTTATAAACGCACAATTAGAAAATATGATCAGGCTGATTATAATTCCATAATCCATGAAATGGAAGGCAAGAATTGGAGTATTCTCTTTGAAAATAAAACTGTCAATGAGAACTACTCTAATTTCCTTTCTATTTTAAATGAGACGTGTGATAAACACATACCTACTAAAACTGTAATTATTAGACCAGATGATAAACCGTTTATGAATAGCTCTATAAGGAAGGCGATTCGAAAGAGAAATCGTATTCATTATAGAGCTAAGTCTACCAACAACCCAGATCACTGGTCACAATATAGACATTTGCGAAATGATGTTATAAGATTGGTAAGAGAAGCCAAAACTGAATATAGAAATAAACTTACTTCTCAATTAATGGACAAAAGTATCCCACCAGACAAATGGTGGAGAATTGCCAAATCAGTTTGTAAACTAAACAAGTGTAATAAAGTTTCACCCCTTATAAAACATGAAAGTAGAATAATAATTCATCCCTCAGAGAAATGTGATATTTTTAATAAGTACTTTGCTGATATTTCAAATATTGAAAATGAACCAAATCTCCTGAATGAAGACTTTGCCCGTGACAATATTTGTCCTGAATTATTGATTACTGAACAAGAAGTAAAAGACCAATTAGAAATACTGAATAATTCCAAACCAAGTGGCCCCGATGGTGTTGCACCCAGGATCTTACGCAGTGTTTCTCAGTGCATTGTTTCCCCCCTTACATTATTATTTAATCAGTCATTGCAATGTGGACAACTTCCATATATTTGGAAATGCTCACACGTAACCCCTGTGTACAAAAATAAAGGGGTTGCATCCGACATTACAAACTTTCGACCTATTGCCCTTACTTGTGTTCTGTGTAAGATGATGGAAAAAATAATTGTGAAACATTTGCATAACTATGTATTGGAGCATCATATTATTACAGAACACCAGTCAGGATTTCAACCAAACGATTCTACAGTAAATCAACTTGTATATATTTACAACACTATTATCAGTAACCTTGATATTGGTAAAGACATAAGGTTTATATTTTGTGATATTTCTAAAGCATTCGATAGGGTTTGGCATACGGGACTTTTATATAAATTACGCAAAATTGGTATAGATGGAAATTTACTAAGTTGGGTTACAGATTATTTAGATGATAGGAAACAAAAAGTGGTCTTAGATGGATTCTCATCTGGGTGGGAGGGAATTGATGCTGGGGTTCCCCAAGGGTCAGTGTTGGGACCTTTCCTGTTCCTTATATACATAAACGATATTGTTGATGATCTTGATTGTAATATCAAACTCTTTGCCGATGATACATCTTTGTATGTAATAGTCGATGAACAAAATTATATACAAGCTGCAGATATGCTTTCGACAGACTTGTCTCATATTCATAACTGGTCACAAAACTGGGCTATTAAATTTAATCCTAATAAAACTGAATCAATTTTATTTACTAGACGAAATATAAATAACCCTCCAGTTTATTTTGGGGATATGGACAACAGAGTGACAGATGTTAATACTCACTGTCATCTGGGTCTGGATCTCCAAAGTAATTGTAAATGGGGTGATCATGTAAGTAAAATTTATAAGAAAGCATGTGACAGACTGAAAATTCTTAGAATGCTCAAATATCAAGTTGACAGAAATGTATTGATTAATATATATTTGTCATTTATCCGACCTATACTAGAATATGGAAATGTAATTTGGGACAATTGTACCCAAAATGAAGCTAATCTATTGGAAAGTGTTCAGGTTGAGGCAGGCAGGATAATTACAGGGTTGAGAGTAAATTCATCCAGATCTAAATTATATAGTGAACTTGGCTGGGAACCCCTTTATAAGAGAAGAGAGAAACAAAAGTTGATTTTACTCTATAAAATAATAAATGGTTTAACTCCGGACTATATGTATGACATGATCCAACCATACACAGAAAATATTCACGATTATAATCTACGACAACAAATATCGGGGGACAATTTTAGATTACCCTTTTGTAATACTGTCTCATCCCTTGTACGTTACGACTCTGGAATGGTCTGCCTGCCTCAACAAAGTCCAGTCCTTCTCTTAATATATTTAAGACAAGACTGAACTCTGGTACAAAAGCCTCACCTTAATATTTTCATATAGGTGACAGAAAAGAAAATATCATACACTGTCAGATGAGGAATGATGCTAGCAATCTAAATCTACATTTGCAACAACATCACTTATCTGACAGACCATCTTGCCCACATTGCAATGATCCCTGTGAAAGCACCTCCCATTATTTTATGCACTGCCCTTTATACAATATTCATAGGCAACAACTTGTTGATTCCTTTAATAAACTTAACATAGAATTTACTATTCAAACCACTCTTTATGGAAGTGAAACCTCTGATTATAATCAGAATGTAAAACTTCTTCGTGCAGTACATTCCTTTATTAAGCGGAGCAAACGATTTGATAATAATATAGTAATATAAATTAAATTTTTTAAACATTTTAAACTATAACAGTATTCTCACATATGATGGACCATGCTTGCAAATATCGGTACTATTCCTCTCACATGACTAAATTAAATTAACTTATTGATATTCTATTTATAATTTATTTTGTTTTATAAATATATAATGTCATAAATCTCATATTTACACTATGATTACCTACTGCATGCTAATAAAAAATTTCTAAAATGAATTAAGTATTTAAATTAAATTGAGAGGTAATAAATCTAGCAACATCGTACACTGGTAACACTTTTAGATAGCAACTAATTGTATTTAAAAAAAATTAGTAGATCTCATATCAGCCAAATTGTCGATAAAATCTAATCAATGTTAATTACTTACATGTATCAATAACTGAATATATGAGATTTCTGACTGCTATTGTATCGTCGTGTATTGTAAAGTCGAGAGTATTGTAAAGTCGAGGGTCGGCTATTTTGCATATTCATTAGATGACGTCGTAGCGAGCACGTGCCCTGTGACTGTCAAACAATAATAGTGATGACCTAGTTGGAAATTACCAAGTATCTTAACAAAAATGAGATTCAAACAGGTAAAATAACATAAGAAAGCCTCAAGATGCCAATTTCCGCCATTTTTGCTAATGCCCATTTTTAAAAAACAATTTCTGTGCCGTTTTTAGAGCTTTGGGTCACCAGGGTCACGGAAGACACGGTCGGCTGCTTTGTTTACAAACTTGGGTTAAAGGTTATATGACTGAATTTGGACTCGTGGGTTTAATCAATTGAGAAAAATGTCTCACAAAACATGTGATTTCTTATTTATCTAACCTGTAAAATGTAAAAAGTCTGACAATGAGTGAAACAAAATAACAACTTGTAGCCTTTCAAAACACTTGGTCATGTGACTTTAACATATGGATAAAAGAAAGAATGTATATTGTGTTTAATATAGTTATAATGTATTGACCCACATTGTTGTTATTTGCTGTTTGAAATAGTGAACTAAAATGAACTAAAATGAACAGCTGAAAAAACTTTATGTGAAAAATATTTTTTTCTGCTGAGACAAATTAAACAATTTTGGTGTAATGCCAGGTTTTTTTAATATTATATGACACTGAAAAAAGATGTTTTTAGTTGTGATTGTTATTACAAATTGCTATCTTAATTATAGTTGAAAAAATTGAATTGGTATCATCTTTCATTTATTCACAACCGTATGCAAATATGGAGTCTCGACTTTACAATACACTCTACAAAACATGGTGGAAATACCCTCCAAGTTTCAGATGAATTTTTAATCACTTGCTAAGGATGCAAAAATAATGTAATCGGTACCAAAAGAGACTACATGTATGTTTATTCTTGATTATGTTATTTATAGAATAGTTGCAGTTATTTTAAAAATGTTTTGAGATAAAATAGTCTTAGGGTCTCGACTTTACAATACACGAGGATATACTCGAGTTATTTCCCTTTGAGTATGAAATTCTATATTGTGTATTGTAAATATTAACTGCATGCATTATTGATTGTTGCTGTTGCCTTGTGTATGGAGAGGATTTATATAGGCTATTGCCTGCTATCCAATCCATCTCATTTATTTATGAATAAAATATGTTTAAAATGAAATACTTTAGCTTTGAAAACAATAGAGGGCTCTAAATAGCACAGAACACCATAAGCACATGCGCATAAGGCATATCTAATCGACAGCGTAGTTTGCATATTTGTACTTTATGTATGTTCAATTAAAAGAATAAAAATAATAAATATACAAAATGAGCATAAAACATGACATGGGAGAATTATTTCGATTCTAATAGGGCCTTATGGATACCGAATGATTTGGCTGTTCCGATTACCTCCCCGAATGACAATTTCGCATTCTACGATGAATTACAGAAAAGTAATGACTAAATTAAACGAAAATAATGTTACCTTTGTTATACAAACTATCTCTTCCATGAATTATTTCGATTCTAGTAGGAAATATAATGGAAATGCATAACATAACAAAATCCACTAACCTTCATGTCATACTTTTCCTACATTGATAACTAGACGGTGATGTAATTAAGTTACTGATATTTTCCAATTTGATGGCATTTTGCATTTAGCTACTTAAACAAGTAAAATGCCCACAAAATCGTAAAATAAATCAGTAACCAGCTTGCGTTCCTTGTAAACTATATTGTACGTCACCGGATGACGACAAATTACAAAAGTCAAAGTCGATAGATGGTGGTCTTAAGTATTTTTTCCGGAAAAAGTCATATGCCAAGAAACAATTCTAGAATGTTTATGTTTGTATTCACCATGGTCATAAAATGAGCCTAAAGCAGGACATGAGATAATTATTTCTTAAATCAGATGAAACTAATTTTCCATCGTGATCAATTTCTATAACGTTTCTGTAGCGTTATATATTCTTGTAAATAATAGCGGGAGGTAGTTGGAACAGCGCCCAAAATAATCTCTGTCTAGGTACGCTTGAAGGCATAAAATTACCGTAAATGCCCTGTTAGAATCGAAATAATTATCGGATGCCGGGCTCTATGCTTATTTTAACATGGGTAGGCATTATATTTGTCAAGATTTTACACCTCGCCATCGCTCGGTGTAAAATAAGGACAATTATAATGCCTACCCATGTTAAAATAAGCATAGAGCCCGGCATCCGAGAATTATTTCTTAAATAATTAATTGGTGTTATTTACCTAGAGTCTTTCTGTCCTAGAAATAAGATATCTTTAGAAAAGTCGATGGCGCAAATAGACTATTTAAAATGTTTTGTTCCTACAATAAAACTGTCAGAAAGGTTTGGAGATACTAAAAGGGTAAATAGAATCCGTAATTCGAAGTAGGACAAAACAGAATCCGTAATTCGAAGAAGGACAAAACAGAATCCGTAATTCGAAGAAGGACAAAGCAGAATTCATAATTTGAAGGACAGACAATGCAATGGCAAAAACAAAGCAGAATGGACAAAGGGCTAAACAATGGTGGACAAAATACAACACAGAAATCAAAACATTGAACAACATGGACCCCATTAAAAACGGGAGTGAACGCGTGTGATCCGGAAGGGTCCACAGTTCTTGCTCCACTAGTGACACCCGTCGTGTTACTGTCAAACGACACGAATATCATCTTATATAGAAATCCTGTTGGACACCAGTACAAATAATATAAATAAAACCTACACTCCCTACAAAGCAAAATGTGAGTAAAAACGAACCGAACATAGTCGTAGCGGACATCGGAGCTAAACACCTGAAGAAATGTAATTGGACAAAATGAAAAACACAAACTCCACTGCAAAGTGTAAGCAATTCCTTCCTTCTCCGCTTGTGGCACACGTCTTGAGTCATGCATGGGGAAAAGAGGAAATTGTAATTACGACATACGGAACATATCCGAGGACATTTGTGACATAGATATTCCGTAACGGTTACACAAGTCATGGTTGAGACAGTAAAACTGTCTAAGTGTTGACATCATATTAACAATTAGGAGTCCTTAGTTCAGTGGTTTCTTTGTTAGAAGCATCCCCTATCAAAGAAATCTTGATAGGAATCACAAGCGTTGAATTCAAAAATCATTTTTCAAATTAATAAAAATGTGGAATGAGCTACATGCACAAACTTCGTTTTGGAAACTTAGCAATAATAATAAGAAGCGGTGCAAATACAGGAAGCCCCCAAATTACGACTGTGTGACTTAATAACAGTCCGAATAAAAACAATAAATCGCCCACTTTTTGTTTAAGAGACATAAAAATACAAAATGACTAATCCAAGGAAACAGACAAACTGGTAATATATCCATAATTGAAAAGACAAACAGTCCAGATCTTGAAAACCAGACTTAATTACATTTTCCTTTGATGTTATTTGAATAACGACAAATATATAGTGTAATTTTATTGGTTTTGCTTGTAAAAGACGTTTCATAAAATCTTTTGTGTCAAACTCTTATACATCTGTTAATCGAATTTATTAATGTCAACGTTATCTATTTCGATCGAAGAATGTTTCATGTCATCAGTGAAATATCAAAGTTGATAGGAGTCGGCAGGAAATGAACGATGTTATATATGCATTGTCTATCACATGCTTAACATTTACAAAATTTGTCAACGTTATTTATTTCGATCGAAGAATGTTTCATGTCATCAGTGAAATATCAAAGTTGATAGGAGTCGGCAGGAAATGAACGAGGTTATATATGCATTGTCTATCACATGCTTCACATTTACAAAATCTACAAATTCTAACTTAATTTTGTAAATTTTGCATATTGCATGATTTAAGAGTCTGTCTGTTATTAATGTCAAACCAATGTGTCTACTTTATCCACACAGAAACGTGACCTAAAAAGCTTATTTCAAACAGAAACAAAAAGGTGGAAAAATATTGTCTTTCTCGAAATTTCAGGATCTATCAAAATTTATATTAATATTATTGTTTTATCTGGGAAAAATTGTTGTTTTTCTCGGTATTTTCGGATTTATCAAATTCTTATATTAATATTATTTCTTTATCTATATATTTTAATCTTATATGAAGTTGGTGTTAAACACCAACCAATCAATCTTTTAATCTTATATCTTGTAAACCAAAGTCGTTATTGCATTAACAAACTTTATTTTCATTAGTATTATACAAAAATAATCTGTTTTCCACGGAATACTGCCAAAAATAATATCAGTGGTTTTATATATGAATTATCTAACTTAAAAGACTGAACCAGCAATCATTTAAAATATAGAGTTGTGTATTTGGGTGTCACAAATTAGAACAAATTCACATATCAGATTTTATATGATTCCATGATTTCCTTATACAAAGAAGGATGTCTAAATGCACATAATATTACTGTGTTTCAATATTGATATCTATACTACATATGAAAAAAGAACTTGTATATCCAATAGATATAGCATGTTCTTTTAAGCTGATCTGTCATTTATAATGATTAGCTCAAACAATTTTCATCCCATATGAATCGAAATATAATATTTTATAAGATAATTCGAGTGGAAATCGTTGTTCTTTTACTTTAATTTATGTCTATATAATGTTGGATAGTCTCTCATGTTCATTTACATCAATATCATTTCATACTAATTGATTATCAGAGTTCGTCTTTCGTTCAGTGTTGAATTGATAAAACACTTCCCCATGCTTAATGTGTATACTCTTAATTATACTCTGTGCGTGACAGAGTGTTTAATTTTTGCAATCCTTCAACTTTCAATTTTTTAGATATTATTTTCCGAAGCATATATACAAGTCTATCCATTTAATAATATCAAACTGTCTAGTGGTCTTACCATTTACTTGATGGAAACCGCGTGTGGTTATTTGTGTTTGTTCTTATGGCACAATGGTAGCGATATTTGTAAGATTATCGCAAACGTATTTTGTTTTCGTGCTGATAACCCCTGTTTGGGAAATAAAATTATATATACCATAAAACATCAAACCGATATAGATGTCCTGATGTAGAATTTATCGGTAGAAGTAAAGAGGGTATGGGTTATGTTTATTGTTGAAGATCCTCCTGCAGAAGTAAAGAGAGTATGGGTTATGTTTATTGTTGAAGATCCTCCTGTGACTATGAAATGTAGAACAGCAATAAAAGCGGTGTCCCTTTGCACTAATCTAAGTGTAATATTGGATAGTCTCTCATGTTCATTTACGTCCATATCCTTTCTTAGTAAGCCTTGTGTGGATTCGGTGAATGAACATAATAAATTAAGTACAGACACTCGTTGAAGTAAAAGTTGAGATTTTTTTTATCTTTGCAAGTTTACAAAATTATATATGGGTAAATTTTAAGCGAATTTGAACAAGAATTGTCATTGTCAAAACAAATGTTGACCTTGAGTAAGCATATGTATTTCTCATTTTCTCTTTTTAATATCTCGAAAATATATTTTTAAGACCCTATTTAAGAATAGGTTTCAAATAGTCATCATTAAAGTCATCTAAAATGAAAATGTGATAAATACCCGTATCCACCGTCTGGTAAAAAGAATGCCCAATAAGAGTCTATTTACATCCCCGGTACAACTTGTAAATAAATAAATTAATATGGATTTATTATCTTATATTTTAATTTCAATCCAAATGCTTCTAATCCCATTACGTCTAAATATTGTTTATGGAAAATAACATATATAGCAACTTCTTCCGCCTATTCGACCAACACAGTCATTTTTGAAGGGGGCATCTTTAGATTTAATATTTCGATTCAGTCATGTTTCACCAACGAGAGAACGTCGATATTTCTCAATTTGATATTAATAATTTCTAATTAAGGGATAAGGGTCTGTACATGTAGATGAACAAAGGCAGTATTAACACTGGGATCATTGAATTCATCAAGAAAGTGATTCGACACGGTGGATACAGGAGATATGTCGCACTCCGATGAATACGCCGAACTCGAGTTCAGTTCAACGCACAGCGGGGTCACTTCCTGTAGACAATTGTATACAACCGTGTCGCGCTGGAACGTGTCGAATTTTTCAGCTTTCCAATATAATTTCCACTTCAGTATGTAAATGGGTGGGAATTTTTCAGTCATGATTAATCAGTGGGTCATATTTTTGCAAAAATTGATAGATGTGTATGTGTGTGTGTGATCATTTTGGATTTAATCTAATATACGAATGAGCCGTCAATAATTGAAAAGTATATGAATGGGTAAAGTTGTTGTACTTCGAATATATGAATGTGTATGGTTTTCATGCAGAGGGAATATACGAATTGGGGAGAGGTTCAAACTTCAGGTGCATAATTGTACCCAATTTTACCTTAAATCACTCCCATCCTTTTTTGTAGTTTAACGTCACCATAAGAAGTAAAAAGGATAGAACCACTGTTACTTCTACATAATAGCATGGATGTTTAATGGGAGGTTCTTTTTGTGTTCAATGATTTGATGAATATGTTCCAATAGTACGGTGTACCGAGCGGGTTTTTGTTAGAAGACTATGATTAATGAAGAATGTCATCTTTCGCGTTACATCGTTCAATATAAACAAACAATATCATATATTATGTAGTATAGGTATGCAATTAACGGTGCATCGAGTAAGATTTTGTGAGAATAAAAAAATATGATTGATGAAGTATGTTATCTTCAGAATTGACATTGAGTAATGTAAACAAACATATTATAATACATGTAATATAGTAGGTATGACGTCATTAACGGTGCATCAAGTAAGAATATCATTGTCATCTTTCGTATTAACATCGCAGTATATAAACAAACATAGTGGGTACAAAATTCACTCCTAATATAATAAATTAAACACCAATAAATCGACGGAACATCTTATATAATATAGAGGAGATGTTCATAAATACGATATGTTTACACCCTAAACATTTTCTTTTCACCATTTGTGTCGATCTTCGATAGAAAAGAACCGTATCTGGTGAAGTAATGGCTAGCGTGCGACCGATTGTGGGTTCGAGCCCCGGTCTGGTCAAATCAAAGACTATACAATTGGTATGTGTTGCTTTCCACTAAGCATACAGCTTGAAGGAGTAAGAGCAAAGATTGACTGGCTCGGGTTAATATGTCCGAGGGAGCGACGTGTCTACATGCGGACTGTTGTTTCAGTGAGCTACATGTAACCCTATTACGGGTCTAACTGAGCGTGTTGGTCCAGTACAAACCGGACTTCGGCATCATTTCATTGCATATGATTTGTTATCGCCATGACATAGCTGATAAATTGCTCATTTGGCGTTAAACAACATTCACTCCATAAAAAGGTTTTCTTCTGGGATTAAGTTTGCTTGCTTGAGATAGTCATTAAGTCATTTTTGGTATCCCAAGCATCACAGTTATAAGTCAGAACATGAAGTTTAATACAACATGATACAGAAAACAGTGGTACTTAACCACGCAGAGTGTCGAAGGACCTGGACTCAACTCTTGTTGAAGTGTTGCTTCACATAAAGATAAACATTGTCAACAGAACATTGTCACTCTACTTGATTTCATTGCCTTACGTTTGTGTGTGACTTATTGTTGTCGGATAGTGAAGATGTTGACATAAGTAATTATATTAAGGTGTAAAACCACCAATTCACCAATCAGAGCTTAGAACATACGAAAGTAGTCCCTTTTCAAGAAAAAAGTTCCTTTCACTTTGTAGTATTGTGAAAACTACTGAATGGAATGGAATGATTAAAACTGATAATTGAAGTTAAATATATAGGGATCATTTTGAGCCCAAATTTGATGGACTTAGTTGTATTTTAATACCTCTATGGAGGATGTGATGCATGACCTATAAATACTAAATTTTTGGGGGATGACCGAGCTATTTTTAGAGTAGATGTTTTCCGTAGTCTGGCATTTTACTGCAAGATTTTAAACATGCCTTAATGTTTTGACAGAACGTAGAGGAATCATGTACGTTTCAGAAAATATATGGTCTTGGAAAGGTTAAACTTAAGATAAAATGGCCAGGTAGGTTCGAAAAACCACAAATCTAGTAGAAAACCTTAAAGAAATTAATTAGTTGTTTCACACCTTATATCATGGTTATAAATAAATGGTCGGAAAAAAAATATCAAAAATCAACAAAAATTTTATACAGTTCATTTACTATTGAATGTAGATCACAGTTGGATCTAAGTAGTGTTTGTTCTCTTCTGATTTTATTAAATTATCCAAAGAGAGACAACTCTATTTGACAGAAGTAGAAGAGCAAACAGTTTACTTCTATTGACTATTGTCATATAAGCCAAACATTATACCATGATATAATAATAATAATAATAATAATAATGTTTTATTCAGGCAAATCAAGCACATACATATAAAACACACATATACTATTACAATATACATAAAAATAAGTTATAAATATTGTAAACTTGACAGCCTAGGATAACCCATAAAGCCCAATAAATTGAGCTTATTTCCAATGGGGTCCTTGTCTTGTAAGATTACAAGAGTAAAATAATAAAAATTGTTTACTCATAAAACACACTAGCACATAAAATATTTTAAAATAAAGCATTAAATTACAATCACTATATTGAGTTTGCCTGAACAAAAATAATTGAAAACATTTGATGAGGGATTTTTAAAAATAAAAATATTCATTTTCTTCTCTTCTTGCCTCAAATTAAAATAATTCTTTTACTGCATTTTTAAATGCTTCCTTATTATTTACATTCTTAATAGAAATTGGCAAACTGTTCCAGTCTCTTATTGCATTATATGAAAAGCTATTAGTGCTACATAAATTTGCGTTTGGAGTAATAAAATTTAAATTAGAGGCTCCCCTTGTATTTCCTTGATTAATATTAAAATTTTATCATAAATATTCTGGTGCTCTACCATGATATATATTAAAAACATGGTTAATTCTAAGTTGACTTACTCTGTCTGGTACAGAAAGCATTCCAACACTGTCTAGTATATCACGATGTAGACTTATTAAAGATAAATCCTATTTACGTGTTACAAAGCTTCACATTAAGCGATGTTACTCTAAACAGTGAATCAATTATCAATTGCTGTGCGAATATATATAATTATTTCTGTTACGTGCATAATAAAATAAAATATGTATCGGGGATATTTTTTCTATTTGCAACGAATTCCATGACTTATGGGATTCCGTCCAGAAGAAAAACATAATGAATGATTTTTTTTTAATCAAAAGAAAAGGGAAAAGGGGGTGGTTTGCTAGCTGTCAATGCGTCAACACCATTGACAGCTATAATTGTAACACGCATATTTGTTTGACAAGATTCCTATAAAAAAAAATTGCATGTGAGAATGATGGGATTGTATGGGAGGATCTGGAATCCACGTGGATTACAAGGAGGACATTATTTATTTGACATCCCTATGAATTCATCTGGTTGTGGTTTACTATTGTCATTACCTCATTACCTATCATTTTACTAAGCTCATTTTTGTTGGCAATGCAACGTTTTAAGACATTGTTGTCTGTGATGTAAATAAATTTCCTTACCCAAACTGAGGTTTTAAAACTTTTCTCTATCATACAGCCTCACATACTTGGTAATCTGTCTCACCGCGGGCTTTTGGTAAGATCTTGACTGTACCAATGCTTTTTCATTTAATTGTCTGATATTTTTTGGTGCTTTCAAATGTCTAGTTCTTTTCTTAAGTATGCGTGAATCATTCTATTATTTGCTAATAACCCTTTTCCGTTGGAAGACGGTGCGCTGTATCCCGTCTTTGAATTGGAAAAAACCGCTAATGCGAATACAGCTTTATCGGATATGTTGCTCTAAGTCATTATTAACCTTTTAGTTTAGGGTTTGTGTGTTGCTTATGACTGTTCAAAAATTAGAATTTTCCATTTTAAGCTTATCAGTTTCATTGTATAAGGGTGCAGTGATGCTATCAATATACATCTGAATATTTTTATGAGTTCATTTAACATAACAGTTTTAACTGATTGTGTTCGTCGCTGAACATCGTTGTCGGTAAACATGACTTGATTACTTAGGGTAGGCTGTGGTTCAGATAACGTACTTTCCACGTTACTACATGTAGAAGATAATGGTGAAATTGATGATGGTCACTTTTGTCCTTCATTGTGTTCAAATTCAACTTCGAAAAACAGTTTTTGCCTCAATAATTTTTCAGAAATACGTTATCAACTGAGGGATGATTCTCAAGCGGTCTGGTGAATGACAACGACGTATATTAGAGCATACTGTGGTTCTTGACATAAATATATTTTGTTTGTTTGTTTGATGGTGTTTAACGCCACTTTCAAACAATATGTCAGTTATATCGTGGCGATCAATTTTATTTGTGGAGGAAACCGGAGGACACGGAGAAAACCACCGACCTGTCGCAAGTCACTGACAAACTTTACCACATAATGTTGTACACCTCGCACTGATCGAGATTCAAACTCACAACATCAATGGTGATAGGCACTGATTGCATAGGTAGTTGTAAATCCAACTACCATACGATCACGACCAGGACGATCCCTGGCATAAATATATATTTTTATATTGATTTAATATCTGTACAACATAATTATCCTATGATCTGTATTACAGTTCTAAATGTGTGAGCAATTCACATCAGACAGTTACAGAAACATAAACAACGTAAATATGACAATTGTCACTTACCATTATGTGATCAGTAAATAAACTGCCAGAAAATAGGAACTAAATAAACATAAATAAGATCTCCAACAACATTTATAGATAATTTTACAACATTTTCCAATCGCGAGCATGTCATAAGAGTTTAAATCATGTTCATTTAACACCATAAACTCACTATGCGTGCGTTCTATGAACGTCAAACCACATCGGTGATGTAATGGTTAACGTTTTGATTTCGAACCCGACAGTCATGTTAAACCAAAGACTAATTGGTATTTGTTGCTTCTCTACTAATCATGCAGCATTAGTAAGTAATGGCAAAGATTGTTTGTCCCGGAATAATGATAATGTGTCCGAGTGGATCGACATGTCTAACCACTGACTGTTCTTTCTGTGAGCTAGCAATATTTAAATCTAACTACTCGTCTTACTCTAGTTCAAAGCGGACATTTTCATCATTTCATGGAAATGCATCTTTCTTGCAATGTCATAAGTTGAACATTTACTGCTGTTCATTTCGGTATTAAAAAGCACTGACTGAAAATCTCTAATTGTATTCGTCAAACAATAAATCATAATAAACGAAACAAAACCACCAATGAGAACACATTTTTACGTTTGTCACTAGTGTAGCAGTAACAGATAAGCCTTTCGGAGCACCTGTGTTGACCCCCGATTTTTAGGGGAGTTCGTATTGTTCGATCTTTAGTTTTCTGTGTAGGTTATTGTTTGTCCTTTTGTCCTTTTCCCTTAGGCCATTGTATTGTCTGTCCTTTTTCCTTAGGCCATTGTATTGTCTGTCCTTTTTCCTTAGGCCATTGTATTGTCTGTCCTTTTTCCTTAGGCCATTGTATTGTCTGTCCTTTTTCCTTAGGCCATTGTATTGTCTGTCCTTTTTCCTTAGGCCATTGTATTGTCTGTCCTTTTTCCTTAGGCCATTGTATTGTCTGTCCTTTTTCCTTAGGCCATTGTATTGTCTGTCCTTTTTCCTTAGGCCATTGTATTGTCTGTCCTTTTTCGATCTACGGCTCTTGTTAATGGTATGTAAGAAAAAAAATAAAAAAAATGTGATGTGTTCACACACATGCAACAAGACCACACTAAATACATGTAATCCTAATTGTGAAAATACATTGAGACAAACAGAAAATAACACTAAATCACTCGCATTAAAACAGGCTTACATGTTGGCATTACTTTAATATGTTTACGTCTAAAATAAAAGTTTACTGATTATAAAACGGTTTCCAATGTAACCTTATAATGTACAATAGTGACTGCTGGATCTATATTCACATAAATTTGGTGCCAAGGAAATTACAATTCTGTATATAGATTGAGTTTAATCTTATTGCAAAAAAAACGGTTTCAATATGTCTCGATAAATGGACATTTCAAAGAACAAAGGACAAATTGGGAAAATTGGTTTGAATAAGTGAATTACATAGCCACTTTCTGGAAAAGCTAAACGTATACATCGTATTCATAACATGATGTGGTCTAATTACGATTGACATTTTTAAAAGAATTGTGTCAGTTGATTACACAAAGAATTGCTTCATCAACTGGGAAATAAACATAATACTGAGTCTAGATATTTCTATCAAGAATACAATAGCCCATTTTGGAATCGTAGCAAATTAAAAAGATACGTATATATCATGTACAATTATAATTGTAATATATGTTTCACTTACGTGTATTGTATGGTAATAATGCGAATCACGATACGTGATTCTAACATTTTGTAAGATAAATAGAGTTAGAGTTAGGAATATTGTTTTAAACGCCACTTTCATCAATATATCAGCTATAGCATGGCGGTCAGCTTTAATGGTGGAGGAAACAGGAAAAAACTACCGACCTGTTGCAAATCACTGACAAACTTTATCACTTAATATTGTACTGAATACATCTAGCATTCTAACTCACAACCTTTGTTGTGATAGGCACTGATTACACATGTTTAATAAAGGAACCAATGAATTGTACTTGTTCATTTGTGCTACGATTTAGTTCAGGTATATAATTTATCAATTGGATTTGACACGGAATTGTCTATTTCAATTTTTAAAAATCCTTACAATTTCATTAATTTAACAGTTAATCAAGAAAATTGTAAAGCATAAATATCGTTTTCCCTTGGAAATAGATTTGGAATATGATATATTTGAGAAAAAATGATAACTTGATCTTTCTGTCGTCTTAATTAAGAATGCATTTAAATATATCGATAGGAGGTCGTATTTTTGCTATTTTTAAATGATTACCGGAAAGGAACAAATTAAACTATGACATCAATGTCTGGGTCTTATTTTACTAAATGAATTTAATTGAACTCTGCAAACTTCTCAGAATTCAAAATGATTCTTAAAAAAGCAAAAAGAAATTGTAACGGCTATGATGAAATCTTGAAAAGAACTGTCGGATAACTAGGACGTTTAAACTGCCTATATTCTGTATGATGCCTATATTCTGTATGATGCCTATATTCTGTACGATGCCTATATTCTGTACGATGCCTATATTCTGTATGATGCCTATATTCTGTATGATGCCTATATTCTGTATGATGCCTATATTCTGTACGATGCCTATATTCTGTACGATGCCTATATTCTGTACGATGCCTATATTCTGTACGATGCCTATATTCTGTATGATGCCTATATTCTGTACGATGCCTATATTCTGTACGATGCCTATATTCTGTACGATGCCTATATTCTGTATGATGCCTATATTCTGTATGATGCCTATATTCTGTACGATGCCTATATTCTGTACGATGCCTATATTCTGTACGATGCCTATATTCTGTACGATGCCTATATTCTGTATGATGCCTATATTCTGTACGATGCCTATATTCTGTACGATGCCTATATTCTGTACGATGCCTATATTCTGTACGATGCCTATATTCTGTACGATGCCTATATTCTGTATGATGCCTATTGAAACAGGATAGTATTGAACCCTATACCTTCTTCACGGACAACAACACGTCTACTATCGTTGGTTTCCAGCGCCCTACCCACAGAGTTGTCTAGCACAGGTGGCTGGTGCCGTAGACATTTGGGGGTTTAATTTATAATGTTGAAACCCTAGCCGCGGATGTTAGTGGGTAGAGTGTTCGGAGATTACCATGCTCTCTTGCCGTTAGAGATTTCTTTCGTGGATATCGAAAAAAAACTAAGAGTAGGCGTATTGTAACCGCTACAATGGGCTAAATTATTCGTCCATACCCAACTCTCCATGCTTTTCCAGTGGTAGTCAACAGACTTTGCCTGAATCCCCCCATTTCTTCCTCATTTAAGTATATTTCTAATATATTGTGTAAGTTGTTCTCGTTCTGAATATGCATGACACATTTGGCGTTGGACAGAAAGCAGTCAACAACCAATCAATGAACCACACCACCAACTGAGCGAAACAATATGATTTGTTACACTCCAGTTCAAAGCTAGTACACGAGGCTTTGTAGTTTCCAACACATGGGTGTTTGACCATCCGTTTGTCTAACTTCAAGAAGACATGAACAGTGCTTCAGGTTTAGGCCGCCATCCTTGGCACCATTTCAACGTCCCAAGTTGTGATCAAAAACCGTAAATTATGTACCTAAAGCAACCACTCTATCAACAGAGTTAAAATATATCTCTACTCGGTCATCTAGTAGAGGGGTTAAGTAAATTTATTATGATACCCGAATGGACAAGTTATTAACCTAACATCGTTGCACAGTTGAGTTCCCACAACATAGTTTTTCTCACTCACTACTGACGACGTATATGTTGTATTAATCAATCCTAGAAGGTGATTGATATCATCCATCAAAAGAGTAATTACAAATTCACGCATTTTATGTTACTTTTGAAAGGGTGACACAAGGAATAGAGATATGGTTTCTTTTTTTCTTTTTTCTTGTACATTGGCATTAAAGACAATATAAAATCAAACAATGCTATTATGATGTAAAATCATATTGGAATTGGATAATATTCATTATTTACAAGTGTAACAGGACCTTCTTACCCTCCGGTGCAGCTGAGTACACTCCCGGTCTTTAGTGGGGTTCGTGTTGCTCAATCTTTAGTTTTCTGTCTTGTGTTTTGTATATCAGTCGTTGCCTTTCTTTGTTTGTTTTTTATCTTTATGGTCAAGGTATTATCATCCTTCTTCAATTTACATTTCAAGTTTAACATTTTCTTACACTTTATTGCTGTTCTGTATCTTGCAGTCAGTCAATGGATGAAGAAGTTTACCGATTTAAATATTTTTACAACACCATTACACTAACAGCAGCAGTGGTGACCAGCCATCATGTGTTGTGTAATGTGAAATCAATTCCATTAGTATTACCAACAAAATCAAATCAAAATGCATGAATATAAGATTGTAAGTTAGTTAAGTATGATGTCATCAATCATTTTGTTTTCTTCTGAAAAGATAATTGATTTCGACAATGACTTGATTTTTAGAAAACCTTTGACATTTATGTTCTATATTACTTCACAATAAATCAAATGTCGTTCTAAAGTAGGCAAAATCGAATTTTCATAGCGATATTTTCGAAAATGATGGTGTAGTATTGAATAAATATTATAGGATAAGTATAAACAAAATGTCGTTTTTATTAAATTTCAACCGATATTTTAATTATATAGCTTCATGTAGGAACTAATTATTACTTGGTTACTCTTTTGTGAGTTCGTGGCTCAATTCTAATGATTGCATGGCTACTCTTCTGTGAGCTTACAGTCAAATTCTAATGATTGATTATTCTTCTGTGAGTATACGGTTCAGTTCTAATAATTGCTTGATTATTCTTCTGTAAGTATACGGTTCAGTTCTAATAATTACTTGATTATTCTTCTGTAAGTATACGGTTCAGTTCTAATAATTGCTTGATTATTCTTTCGTGAGTTCACTGTTCAATTCTAATAATTGCTTTGTAACTTTTCCATGATTTTACAGAATAATTCTAATGATTGCTTAATTATTCTTCCGTGAGTTACCGTTCAAATCTATGGATTGTTTGGTTACTCTTCTGTGAGTATATAGTTCAATATCAACATCAAATGCTTGATTATCTACATGTCAATGATTCTTCATAAATTGTTTTATTATGCTGAAAAATTAGCAGGTATTTTTAATGTTAAGCTGAACACAAATATTAACAGTCCAAATGATAACAAATAAACAAACGATTGTTGTTACCTAATAAATCAAAGTTTTAGTAGTGCTTAGATTCCACACCCCAAAAAATTGAATGATATTTTATTACCGCAATACAATATACACCCACACGATTGATATTGACAACAAACTCATTGAAGCTTTGTTATAAATTTATAGGGAAGTAGATAATGAAGTTTGTTTTATCGTCTGCTTTATGTAGATGCCATCTTTAATACAACATGACGTAACTTTATCAGAACTTCCTCATTTATTTCATCGACGTTACTGTATCTTTTTCCAATCGGTCCATTCTTTCAGTATATGAATTTATTTGTTGGAAGGACACTGGGGGGGGGGGTGCGTTTGTTTTTTATTTTTGTTTGTTTGTTTGTTTGTTTTTTGTTGTTTTCTTATGAGGAAGCTGCAGAATACTTCGATGAAAACATGCAAATACACAAATCCTCAAATAATTTGTTTCTTAGCCGTTTAATATATTAAACATAAAGAATAAATTTCTGATAATCATGCAACCAATTAAGCAGCGACAATTTACAATCCCACCAGTCTTATAAAAACACAAGTTATCCTTCCAGTTATCACGCCAACCACAACAACACAAGCCATCCCTAGTTGTCCAACCAACCGCAACACAAAATATCCCTCCAGTTAAATAATACCACCACCCAAAACATCCCAGCAGTCATTACTTCGGTACTGACATGGTTTATTATATATATTTATGTTTGAGAGTTACTGTTCCTGAATAATGCAATTATTATTCAAACTAAGACAAATCTCTTAATTTGACTATCCTGTTTAAGCCCATTGAGTTACATACTCCAGAAGACTTTTTTTTTTTTCGACTTTTTAATCTTTTGACGGAATGTACCTAAAAAGGGTTATTCAAGAAACGCGTCGTGTGCACTAAATTAGATACCTACGTTTTTTGCAAACATTGCAGTACAATTATTACCAATTTGTTAGTGATAAAAGACCCATAAATTTTATATATGTGTATCTTGCGTACCTCAGTGAACACAGTTATTGCAGAAACAATATTTACAAAGTGCACCAAGTTCACTTAGTGGGGTTCGTGTTGCTCGATTTTTAGCTATCTATGCAACGTTTCGTTATTAATCCTTTTGTCTTTTTCTCAGTGGGGCAATTGTATTGTTTGTCCTTCAATTTGCGGTTTCCTATTACGCCTTTGGTATCTTCTTATTTAACTGCTCAGTTATTTGTTTGTTTAATTTTTTTTTCTTCTAATAAATTCTAAATTAAACCACTTGAAAACAAAGCACTAAATCCATAAAAAGGACAAAAATCAATGTAATTCTAATTTCGAAAAAAGTCGTTTTCTCCTAAATTAAGTGAAAATGTAATCCAGTCGAATCAATCTAAAGAAACCGGTTGTATATCGCTTTTTATTTGATAGTAATGAAATTGTACAAGCCTTAAATGTGTTTGTTCTGAACTTCCACTAAGAGAACAGGCTATCAATGTGTTTGTTCTGAACTTCCACTAAGAGAACAGGCTATCAATGTGTTTGTTCTGAACTTCCACTAAGAGAACAGGCTATCAATGTGTTTGTTCTGAACTTCCACTAAGAGAACAGGCTATCAATGTGTTTGTTCTGAACTTCCACTAAGAGAACAGGCTATCAATGTGTTTGTTCTGAACTTCCACTAAGAGAACAGGCTATCAATGTGTTTGTTCTGAACTTCCACTAAGAGAACAGGCTATCAATGTGTTTGTTCTGAACTTCCACTAAGAGAACAGGCTATCAATGTGTTTGTTCTGAACTTCCACTAAGAGAACAAGCTATCAATGTGTTTGTTCTGAACTTCCACTAAGAGAACAGGCTATCAATGTGTTTGTTCTGAACTTCCACTAAGAGAACAGGCTATCAAATAAAGAGAGAGAAAAAACGTCTTGCTATTGAATTACCACTACTGACTACACATAATCACAATAAAATATTGAGAGCATATGTTATCACTGTTAAATATTATTGTGATATTACAAATACTAATGAAATAAATTATGAAATATGACATATCTACAATAATATCAGCTTTCATAAATTATCAAGATGTATATATCAAAAAACCATTTGTCTTTACTATCTCTAATAAAATAGCTTGATCAATGATGTAAAGAGATACCACATTAGAAAAATATTGATTAATAAATCATATTAATACTAATATCTTTAAAGATGATATAAGGAGTTATAGCCATCTATTGTAGTGGGCGCCATTCTTTAATAACTATTGTTTTGATTGATATCATAATGTGTGACGTCAAGCCATGTATTTTAATAGTTATCATTATGTGTGTTGGATATATCTGGAGAGTTCTTTGATTGTTATTTTGTTCCTAGAGTGAGTGAGTAAGTGAGTGAGTGAGTGAGGGAGTGACGGTTACTCAACGCCAAATGAGCACTTTTTCAGCTATAGCAGATGAGTTTCGTGTCGTATAACAGTAACACGACGGGTGTTACATGGGGAGCAGGAACTGTGGCCCTTCCGGAGTACCTGAGTTCATCCCTGGGTTCGTGTTGTTCGATCTTTAGTTTTCTGTGTTTTGTTTTGTACATAATTGTTTATCGTTTTGTCCCTTTTCTTTTGGCCATTATATTGTCTGTCGTCTTCAATTCACGGCTTCTGATTGCTCATTTGGTATCTGCAAAGTTTTATTATGCGATCAAGCGACATGTCGATGCGATGACGATGGCTTTGTATAAGACCAGCATGCTTAGTTGAATTCTATGGTGCTAGCTCAATCAGTCTACGGGTAGATGTAAATCGTTCCACTCGGACACATTATCCTGATGCCGAACCAACCAGTCTTTGATCTTACTATTTAATGCTGCGTACATAGCGGAGAAGCAGCAAATTCCAATCTGATTTGACTCTACCGGGACTCGAACTACCACACTTAGATAAATGTATACAGTCTGTTGTTTAAGATACATTTGATTATCATATTCATGAATATCATCTTATCGAACAACTCGATAGAAGCATCATTTCTTTTTGTTGTCTTTGTGTCCACAGATTACTTTATGAAACACTGATTTTATAAAATTAATGGAAACGCGACGAAAATATTATTTATTCTTCCTTTTATGAGAAAACTTTGTTACATTATTGTTGTGTATCCACTACAGTATCTGTAAATCACATTTAAGAGGTTCATGTGAACATACCAGACAAGATAAACCTAAGAAAAAGGGTCGTAATGGGTATATAACACGGTCACCGATTTTTTGTCTTGCCAGATTAATAGGACAAATCTCAGATTTACTTGAAGCCATATTACCAGAACGACTCAGATGAATATAATTGACGCTGAATATTATCATGTAATTTATTTAAAAGATTATCTTACAAAAATAATAAATATAAAGTAATTATAGTCCTAATGCTAAATTGATTTTAATGCAGGTCTACATTCATCAATAAAGCCAGAGGTGTATAAAATGTAACAGTGTTAGCGCAAAAATGCACGTGTGTACACATCCTTTGAACAAAAAAAGAAAACAAAAATAAAAACATAATAAGTAAGAAATGATATGGAAGTAAACGAACATGAGTGACTATCAAACCTTACACGTAGACACTATACATTTAGTGCATGCTGGTGAGGGAAATATGAAAATTTATTCACCCAAAAGTATCATATTCCCCTAGGGCAACGCCCGAGAGGAATATAATACTCGTGGGTGAATACATTTTCATATTTCCTGTAACTGCATGCTATCAATGTTTTATTATACCGAATGAAACCAAGAAAACACATATATGTAAAATACTGCAGACAAACATATTTTAAGTCAATTGGAACATTGTCTCAGATATTTAAAAACCACACCTGTCAAAGAACGATAAATCTGGCGAGAAAACCCGCCAGGCTTCCGAGGGGGTGGAATATGATTTTTATTTCACGGAATATGATTTTTGTCCTGTGTGATCACGTGTTCTAATTTTTACCCATTGTTCAATCAAATTAATCTATTTATGGTAATTAATATATGAGGTATAATAAAGTACTTTATCCTGCAATCAGTACATTTGCTGTACAAATATGCTATACGAATAAATATTTGCTTTATTCGTACTAGACGAATACACTTTTCGTACTAAACGAATAAACTTTTCAGCCTACGAATAAACTTTTCAGCCTACGAATAAACTTTTCAGCCTACGAATAAACTTTCCTGGTACCCTGTAGCTATGTACAGCGGAGGGCGCAGACAAGTATGAAACTGGTACTAATGTAACGCGGACCACGAAGAAGACACCCTTGACAACATTTATGAAAGGCGAGGAATGACGCTTGTTTCTGTCCTTTTTGTTTAAATCTGACAAGTTTTCCGACTTTTTTGACATTGCATGATAAACACAAAATACGTACATTGTCGTTAAATATAAAATTCATTTGTACTCGCTGCGAAACAGGCCTGAAAAGCTCGCCGAAGGCTCGCTATTCTGCCTGTTTCTAAAGCTCGTACAAATAAATTTTATATTTACCGACAATGTACGTATATTGTATATTTATTGCTGTTCTACAAGTACATCACGGTGATAAGACAATATGTGATAAACATCACAGATAGATCATAGAGTGAATATAGTTAGTCTGATTTGATCATTATCATGATGAAAATATTATCATATTGTCATAAATATATACGATCACCAAAAGGAACTGTATGCTATCTGTTGAAAGATGAAGATGAGAATGAATACAATTAAAGAATAGTTGTTTGACTACTTTTCATTGTTTATTGAGAGGTAAACAGAAACGGTAAATTGAAGGACAGAAACACAGTGATCAAAAGGAAAAATAGCGAAGAGACAAACAATGGTCAACAACACACTACACAGAATACTACAGATTAAGCAATACGAACACACCTAAAAACGGTAATGTATATACAAGTGCTTGGGAGAAGAGCAGGAAGTTCTTACAGTTGAAACATCTGGTAATAAACCATGATACTACAGATTAAGCAATACGAACACACCTAAAAACAGTAATGTATATACAAGTGCTTGGGGGAAAAGCAGGAAGTTCTTACAGTTGAAACATCTGGTAATAAACCATGATACTACAGATTAAGCAATGCGAACACAACTAAAAACGGTAATGCATACAAGTTCTTAGGGAAGAGCAGGAAGTTCTTACAGTTGAAACATCTGGTAATAAACCATGATACTACAGATTAAGCAATATGAACACACCTAAAAACGGTAATGCATACAAGTGCTTGGGGAAGAGCAGTTGAAGCATCTGGTAATAAACCATGATACTACAGATTAAGCAATGCGAACACACCTAAAAGCGGTAATATATATACAAGTGCTTGGGGGAAGAGCAGGAAGTTCTTACAGTTGAAACATCTGGTAATAAACCATGATACTACAGATTAAGCAATGCGAACACAACTAAAAACGGTAATGCATACAAGTTCTTAGGGAAGAGCAGGGAGTTCTTACAGTTGAAACATCTGGTAATAAACCATGATACTACAGATTAAGCAATACGAACACACCTAAAAACAGTAATGCATACAAGTGCTTGGGGAAGAGCAGGAAGTTCTTACAGTTGAAATATCTGGTAATAAACCATGATACTACAGATTAAGCAATACGAACACACCTAAAAACGGTAATGCATACAAGTTCTTAGGGAAGAGCAGGAAGTTCTTACAGTTGAAATATCTGGTAATAAACCATGATACTACAGATTAAGCAATATGAACACACTTAAAAACAGTAATGCATACAAGTGCTTGGGGAAGAGCAGTTGAAGCATCTGGTAATAAACCATGATACTACAGATTAAGCAATACGAACACACCTAAAAACAGTAATGCATACAAGTGCTTGGGGAAGAGCAGGAAGTTCTTACAGTTGAAACATCTGGTAATAAACCATGATACTACAGATTAAGCAATGCGAACACAACTAAAAACGGTAATGCATACAAGTTCTTAGGGAAGAGCAGTTGAAGCATCTGGTAATAAACCATGATACTACAGATTAAGCAATACGAACACACCTAAAAACAGTAATGCATACAAGTGCTTGGGGAAGAGCAGGAAGTTCTTACAGTTGAAACATCTGGTAATAAACCATGATACTACAGATTAAGCAATACGAACACACCTAAAAACAGTAATGTATATACAAGTGCTTGGGGGAAAAGCAGGAAGTTCTTACAGTTGAAACATCTGGTAATAAACCATGATACTACAGATTAAGCAATGCGAACACAACTAAAAACGGTAATGCATACAAGTTCTTAGGGAAGAGCAGGAAGTTCTTACAGTTGAAACATCTGGTAATAAACCATGATACTACAGATTAAGCAATATGAACACACCTAAAAACGGTAATGCATACAAGTGCTTGGGGAAGAGCAGTTGAAGCATCTGGTAATAAACCATGATACTACAGATTAAGCAATGCGAACACACCTAAAAGCGGTAATATATATACAAGTGCTTGGGGGAAGAGCAGGAAGTTCTTACAGTTGAAACATCTGGTAATAAACCATGATACTACAGATTAAGCAATGCGAACACAACTAAAAACGGTAATGCATACAAGTTCTTAGGGAAGAGCAGGGAGTTCTTACAGTTGAAACATCTGGTAATAAACCATGATACTACAGATTAAGCAATACGAACACACCTAAAAACAGTAATGCATACAAGTGCTTGGGGAAGAGCAGGAAGTTCTTACAGTTGAAATATCTGGTAATAAACCATGATACTACAGATTAAGCAATACGAACACACCTAAAAACGGTAATGCATACAAGTTCTTAGGGAAGAGCAGGAAGTTCTTACAGTTGAAATATCTGGTAATAAACCATGATACTACAGATTAAGCAATATGAACACACTTAAAAACAGTAATGCATACAAGTGCTTGGGGAAGAGCAGTTGAAGCATCTGGTAATAAACCATGATACTACAGATTAAGCAATACGAACACACCTAAAAACAGTAATGCATACAAGTGCTTGGGGAAGAGCAGGAAGTTCTTACAGTTGAAACATCTGGTAATAAACCATGATACTACAGATTAAGCAATGCGAACACAACTAAAAACGGTAATGCATACAAGTTCTTAGGGAAGAGCAGTTGAAGCATCTGGTAATAAACCATGATACTACAGATTAAGCAATACGAACACACCTAAAAACAGTAATGCATACAAGTGCTTGGGGAAGAGCAGGAAGTTCTTACAGTTGAAACATCTGGTAATAAACCATGATACTACAGATTAAGCAATACGAACACACCTAAAAACAGTAATGCATACAAGTGCTTGGGGAAGAGCAGGAAGTTCTTACAGTTGAAATATCTGGTAATAAACCATGATACTACAGATTAAGCAATACGAACACACCTAAAAACGGTAATGCATACAAGTTCTTAGGGAAGAGCAGGAAGTTCTTACAGTTGAAATATCTGGTAATAAACCATGATACTACAGATTAAGCAATATGAACACACTTAAAAACAGTAATGCATACAAGTGCTTGGGGAAGAGCAGTTGAAGCATCTGGTAATAAACCATGATACTACAGATTAAGCAATACGAACACACCTAAAAACAGTAATGCATACAAGTGCTTGGGGAAGAGCAGGAAGTTCTTACAGTTGAAACATCTGGTAATAAACCATGATACTACAGATTAAGCAATACGAACACACCTAAAAACAGTAATGCATACAAGTGCTTGGGGAAGAGCAGGAAGTTCTTACAGTTGAAATATCTGGTAATAAACCATGATACTACAGATTAAGCAATACGAACACACCTAAAAACGGTAATGCATACAAGTTCTTAGGGAAGAGCAGGAAGTTCTTACAGTTGAAATATCTGGTAATAAACCATGATACTACAGATTAAGCAATATGAACACACTTAAAAACAGTAATGCATACAAGTGCTTGGGGAAGAGCAGTTGAAGCATCTGGTAATAAACCATGATACTACAGATTAAGCAATACGAACACACCTAAAAACAGTAATGCATACAAGTGCTTGGGGAAGAGCAGGAAGTTCTTACAGTTGAAACATCTGGTAATAAACCATGATACTACAGATTAAGCAATACGAACATACCTAAAAACAGTAATGCATACAAGTTCTTAGGGAAGAGCAGGAAGTTCTTACAGTTGAAATATCTGGTAATAAACCATGATACTACAGATTAAGCAATATGAACATACCTAAAAACAGTAATGCATACAAGTGCTTGGGGAAGAGGAGGAAGTTCTTACAGTTGAAATATCTGGTAATAAACCATGATACTACAGATTAAGCAATACGAACACACCTAAAAACGGTAATGCATACAAGTTCTTAGGGAAGAGGAGGAAGTTCTTACAGTTGAAATATCTGGTAATAAACCATGATACTACAGATTAAGCAATATGAACACACCTAAAACGGTAATGCATACAAGTGCTTGGGGAAGAGCAGGAAGTTCTTACAGTTGAAATATCGTAATAAACCATGAACAAGGAAAGAACGGGATTTGACTACAATAAGTTGTTTGTAAATAAGCTTTATGGTGGTTTTGCCCACACCACACGCCCTTAAATCCCCTACAAACCCCGGCCAGTCCTGGACATGCTTGGGGTCTCAGAAAATATATAACCTTAAACATTTTCCAAGATAACAGATGTGGATATAACCATATATTAAGAGCCCGGGTGGCTCAATGAGTTAGGTAGTTGTATTACCTAACAACTCATACAAGCCTATCACCAATAAATTACAAATAAGGGTGCACTCGACTCGCAGCGGCAAGTGATAACATTTACCAGTTGCTTGTCCATGGTCGGTGGTTCTCTCAAGTCTGATATATATATAGTATAGTAAATACCTATGGGAAATCACCATTTTTGTTATTTGTTTATACTTATGTCTCATGTCTCTATGTCCATTAAAACTGAAATGATAAACTGACTGACAATCCGCTCGCTTACAGCAACAACTATGAAAACTTCCAACGTTAACTCGCAGAAGACGACAAGATTTAGGTTCAAAATTTTGTATCAAATGGGACGGTGTTAAACCGAATAACGGTATACTTAGATACATACATTTGCTTCCCATCCCCCAAAGCGTCTACATGCTATTACATACATTACAAAGATAAGTAAGTACAGCAGTATATACATATAATTTGATGATCAGAACTTGAATCGAGGTGAACTAAAAATAATCTTTACATACGTTTGAGTGAATTCCTGTTTTTAGTGGGGTTCGTGTTCCTCGATCTTTGGTTTCCTGTGAAATGTTTAGCAGATCATTGTTTGTCCTTTTGTTCTGTTTTTTTTTTTGGCCATTTTATTTTCTGTCCTTCGATATACGGCTTCAACTTACCGTTTCAGTATCTTTAAACTTTTCTTTGAGTTTTTGAGCGAGGATATTTCAGCAGCTTTATGTCAAAATGAGCATTGCAGTGTGCTTATCTATGTACATTGCCGTTAACAGCGATAGTACTCGATACAGTCTGCAACATTAACCAAGGTGAATAATAAACATTCATTTGGCGATCAAAACACCTCAAAGGCCTCAAAACTGTCTGTCGCGAAAGCTCATTTTGGTGACCAAAAGCGCAAAAACCTCAAAGCTGTCTGTCGCGAAAGCTCATTTTGGTGACTAAAACCGCAGAAGCCTCACAATTACTGTCTGTCACGAAAGCTCATTTTGGTGACCAAAACCGCAGAAGCCTCACAACTGTCTTTCGAGAAAGCTCATTTTGGTGACCAAAACCGCAGAAGCCTCACAACTGTCTGTCGAGAAAGCTCATTTTGGTGACCAAAACCGCAAAAGCCTCACAACTGTCTGTCGAGAAAACTCATTTGGCGACCAAAAACCACAAAGTGTCAAAACAGTCTATCGAGAAAGCTTACAAACTTCCAGCATTGTAAATGTAGATTCACATCCGACTTCTGACACCATTGTTGTAACTTATACAATCACGTGTAATGTGTTAAAATAAGACTGAAAAATATAAATTTGAGCCACACCAACCTTTGATCGGAAGCTCCGTTAAAATGGTCCTTCATAGCAACTAGTATCTGAGAATATTTGGTAATGATTTGCTGATACATATGAAGAATCCCGAGAACTCCCTTTCTCAGGGAGAATCTCAGAGTATTCTGTGGGAGAATGTCCAACACTTACATGGTGTTAGGTGCGGTCGAACTTGTAAAAAAGAATCATCCAAGGATCAACTCTTGCATAGATTTGTCTAAGTTGAGTTTTTCACTTGGAAGAAGTTTTTCAAATATACTTTTGTCGAAATATTACTCATTTTAGTATGACAATATATTAGTTTTGGGTTCAACATTTCGCAGATAAAATGCGCATGAAAAGGTAAAAATCAAATTAACTGCATCTTTAGTATCTATATCATAAATGTCAATAGATTTTTGTCCATGAATTTATTTTAAAAAACGTTTAATTTTCTCTAAAATATATACCAACAACGCAATATGGAATCGTATAAACAAACAGTATTGCCCACTTCACACGTTATTAACATAAAAGTGTTGTAATTTCAAACTTATTTACGTTTTTTTCTTCATTCAAATATGTCTGACGATCAATTCGGCTTAAAATTGAATTCCATGACGCATTTGTTTTCAATATATTTTTTCGTATTAAAAGAAATAAGTTGTCAGGCTTCTCCTTTAATACAATTAAATGTACAGACAGATCGTAAGAAGCTATTCATTATCTTTATAGATACTTTTTATCATTCAACGATCGTACTTAAGACAAACCGTACTGAGGAATTGAAATTTTATCCTTTCATTAACCTAACGACAAAACGTTAAATTAGAATCCAGAATTGCTTTGTGTCTTTTAATTTTTTTCTTTCACAAAGCCAGCAAGGGTTGTCATTTGTATTTGTGAATCTGTTTATGAGGATCTAATTTCAAGGTCTATGTTCGTACAACGTATAAGTACATGTAACCAACTTCATGTTTATCAAATTAGGAAGGCTTACCGGCCTAATTCATAATCATGAGTAGGATTTTTTCGTTTTATTCCTTAGGTATCTTAACATATCTCTGAACAAAAAGTTTAAATGTCAGGAGTTATAATAACTGGGTCGATACCTCTGCTGGTGACTATTTGACCCCGAGTATATCATCCGTCCACTGGTCAGTGTGCCGGCACTGACATGGTGTATTAGATATATTTATTATTGATATTTACAATTCCAAAAATAATGTAGTTATTATTAATTAAGGTTCCCCTAGCATAGATGACATTAGCAGATTTTAGCTATCATGTTTAGTCCCTTTGGTTTTATTGCTCCCAAACACTTATGTGGCTTTCCAATCTTCCTGATGAATATTTTTCCAGAAACGCATCGTGTGCACTAAAATTGATATCTACGTTTTTATTATAATGACCAGTGAGTGTACTATAGGTGATCGGCTGTGATCGTATAAATTAACAACAGGATCAGACTGTCTACAGTTTTTAGAATACCACAATTAAATTGTGATAAAAGATGTGGAAATTAATTCACTACTAAAATGAGAAACCAAAAAAAATATCCTTTTATTAACGTGACGATAAAACGTTAAATTAGAATCCAGAATAGCTTTGTGTCTTTTTTTTTTTTCCTTCACAAAACCAGCAAGGCTTGTCATTTGTATTTGTAATTCTGGTAATGAGGATCTAATTTCAAGGTCTATGGCCGTGAAACGTATTAGTAGATGTAATCAACTTCATGTTTATCAAAATAGGAAGGTTTCTTGACCTGATTCATAACCATGAGGAGAATTTTCGTTTTATTTTATTTCGATGTATCTTAGCATATTTCTGAACAAAATTTGTATATGCAAATGTCAGGAATTATAATAACTAGGTTATTCCTCTGCTGGTTTCATCCGCCTAGAAGTCAGTATTTCGACACTGACATGGTGTATTAGATACGTTTATTATTGAAATTTACAAATCCTTAATAATGTAATTATTTAATACGGTTCTCCTCCCTCAAGCATAGATGACCTTAGCCTTTTTTTACTATCCTGTTTACGCCCTTTTGTTGTATTGCTTCTAGACATCGGCTTTCCAATCTTCCTGATGAAGGTTATTCCAGAAACGTGTCTTGCGCACTGAATTTGATATCTACGTTTTTATTATGACAGGTGAATATAATGTTGATGGTCATCTGTGTTCGTATAAATTAACAACAGTATCAGACTGTCTACAGTTTTTTTTAAATACAATGTAATTAAATAGTGATAACCGATTGAATCTATGGGTAAATTAATTCAGATGAGAAACAAAAACAAATACCACTCCGTGCGGAACAATTCTAAAATTCAATCGAAAAAATGTAGAAACAGGAGGCAAAATCGATACCCTAACACACAAATACATGATAACTCTCTTTCAAGGCATGGTACAGACACAATGAAAGTGGTGGGATAAAACAAGTTTTATGGGTCCAAACCTCCGTTCTTAGCGAAATGATGCGGTCTTGTAAGTGTTGTATTCATGTGAGTAAAATACCAACCCTCACACATAGCTGGGTAATCGATACAGTGTACCTGTATTTACCTGTATTTGGTTGTCATAAGTATGGCGATCTACGAGTTAGACATATATTCTCCCTTTGTATTGAATACTGAAACTTTACTTTACTTTTTGAATCCAATATGCTTGCAGTTGATGAAAATACAGTACTATTTAAAACTTTTTATTTCAAAGCAAAAGTTTTGTTCAAAATCCTTAATTATATTTATATTTTTGTATATCATTTCAAACTTGTACTCATTTTTTTCCCCCAAACTATTCAGTACTATTTAAAACTTTTTATTTCAAAGCAAAAGTTTTGCTCAAAATCCTTAATTATATTTATATTTTTGTATATTATTTCAAACTTGTACTCATAATATTTGTTCTTCTTCTAAAACATGAAATATCTTCTATCACATGGTGATGATCTCTTATTCTGTCTGAGTTTCTTTAGTGTGGGTAATATCTTGGAAACGGATTGATATTATACAAATAGTTCATGACACGACTTCAATCAGAACACAATTGGATGCATTATATAGACATTCTTAATACAAATACTAAAATAATCACTAAAATGACAGATATATTTTCCAAAAAAAAATGAAAATCTAAGTATCACCATTAAAATTTAATCTCAAGCAGAAAGATCCTTTACAAAAGGACTAAGCAAAAAACCAAAATACACCATACATGGAGACGAACTCCGGAAACCGATGTCGGTCGAGTTCCGGGTTTTATATTATTGGACCGGCTTGCTTACAAAGACAAATAGTGAAATAAAAACGTAAAGTATAATATAACCATTTATTAGCTTGTTTCCTAATCCTGTTATGAAAATAATGTATAATCATATTGTAATATGTTTGCTTATTTGTATCGTATGCATTACATTTCAACAATAAAATATACTTACACTAAGCAGTGTTGTTATAGCGCTCGATTCTTGAGCTTTGTACATAATAAATTAAATATTCGTCCTACAGTATAATTTGAATATTAGCTATTATACAAGATCATCTTACGACTATAATATGAATGCAATAGTCAAATCTGAACCAAAATATAATTACCAACTGTACTCATGTTACAGAATACGTTTCAACAAAGTGTTGATATCTCCCGAAAAAAGTTTTGAAAGATAAATTGGGAAGATTCTATAAAAAAAACACCCTTGATTTAACCCGGCGGGTATCTTATAAGAAACAGGAACTACTTACCCTTCGTGGGTACATGTGTAACCTCTCCCAACGCCCCCCCCCCCCCCTGGTTTTGTGGAATCCGCGTTGCCCCTCTATTTAGTTTTCTGTTGTGTTTTTGTTTTGTTTGTCTTCGTTCTGTGTCTTATGCCTAATGTTGTCTGTTTCTCTGGATTGCCCATTCTTGACTGCCCCTTCGGTTCTCTTTAATGCTTATTTAATAGTTTAGTACTTCGATGGTCACGTTGTAAAATGTCTTAGTACAAACTACTAGCTCGAGCAGAACGTATGAGTTGTGAAATATGAACTGTATAATCTGGGGGGTATACTACCATCCAGATTATTGTAGTAAAGAAAAAGATCGACAAGAAGAGGGGAACAGTCTGTTCCCATGGGGATGCTGATGATTTGTTTAAAAATATGCCCTCAACAAATACAGTCAAACCTGCTTTAGTGACCACCTCTATTAAGCAATAACTTGTATTATATTACTTTAATTTTTGTTTCCTTTCACAGTGCATTTCATATCAATTAAACTTGTATTAAGCGACCACCTGTCTTATGTGACCATATTTCACTGTTCCTTTGGAAGATCACATAAGGAAGGTTTGACTGTATGAGATCGATGTAATCAAGTATGTTAAGGAACTCCCACATACCGATTACTTCATTTTCTCTGTTAAATGCATTTTAAATGATTTCTTACAAAGGGGTATTTCTATTTTTATGAGAAATGGTTGTGTACACACGTAGAAAAGCCAAATGCTTAGAGAGATTATATTTTCCAAAGAGAACTAGAATTAAAATTATCCAGGAGGTCTTTAGATTTTGTTTTAGCATCCACATCTGATTGATGCTACTACGTGAATAGACTTTGTCACAGTATAATAAAAGTAGTCTTTTCCTAACTGCAGACAAAGTTTTAGATATAGTTATAGACAGTACTTATGTCGCACAAGCAGGAAAGCTGGAAATATATATTTTTCTATATGAATTCGTGTGTAGCTTTGGTATGCAATATAGTTAGTAAGTCGTCATTTTCATCATTAATCGAAATATTCATTGATGACAAAAATGATTTGTAATTTTCCAACATTTCTTTGCAGTATTATTGTACGTAGGATTATCAGAGTTATTGGAAATGTCAAGTTCCTTGATTTGACACTCATAGCAATAATTGTTAAGAATGACATATTATGCCAATCCTAGCAACAACACTTGACACTGAATTACGTAGGAAAAAAGTATAACATTTTTAAACAGGTGTGTCTGATCAAAATACACATTCTATCGACTTGTCGGTAGGCGCTAAATGAACAGACAATAAGAATCAATGATCACAACATATATTACATATACATTGTAACATCCCTATGATTATTATTATTAAAACTAGTCTTACCTTCAACTGGGTCGTCAACAAAAATTGCTTCTTCAGCTTCTGCGATTGGTGGAAAGCTAATTCCAGAGAACGTGAAAACAAATGGTGTTTTACTTTCCCAGTCAACCATGACTTTATCTGGCATTTTCTTCCTGGTTTTACATTTCTTAGCTTGCGTGTTTGTTCCGTCATCAGCAGATACACCTGAATCGGTAGAGCTTTTATCTTTATCTTTATTGTTTTTATTCCTTTTGCTATTTCTCTTCAATCTCTTCAACTTGCTTTTCCAAGAATTATATATACTTTCTTCAGACTCTGAACTTTCCTCCTTAGACTCGGAAGACTTTGACAACAGACTCAGTCTTTTACTTTTTGTGTCGCTTTTGGCGTTATTTGGATGAACTTTAGGCATTTTGTTGTGTCGAACTATTATCTACAATTTTAACAAATTTAAACTTCTCCCTCTTCTTTCAATCTGTTGAAATCGAATTTCTATATTGAAGATAAAGCTAACCGATGTCCACTTTCCTGCTGCATAAAATATTTCCCATTAATATCTCTCAGATTCAACCTGGAAATAGACAGAATATTCTAACACTTTCTCTTTAAGAACCTCGTACTGCATTTCCGATACATTGCATTTATGATATGTATTGAATCTGCAAAATACGAAACTTAAAGGATATAAATTAAACGGTTTTCTTCAATATTGCCGTTTCATTGGCAATAATTAGCTCCCTGATTATAGAAGCAGTTTTTGTCTTCCAATGATGTGTTAGTATCTTTTTGCCACATCAAATGATGTAAATCCATTCATCTCAGCTGTGATGCCGGTGTAATTTGTCGTTAGCACTTTGAAACTAAATAATACTATGTGATAATCATTGGAAATTCATACATATATTGTATATCTATTCTATGTTTAACTTCAATGCACTAAAGATTTGCGTCTGCACTGTGTTTATATTCTTACTGTGAAAGCCTTTAGTCCTTTTCAACTCAAACTAAATATAGAAAATATTCTTATAAGATAGCAAATATCAATAGCAATCTCCCTAGACTCACCTTGCCATAATATGACGTATTTTAAGAATTAAATATGATCACCAGAAGAGTTCAAATTTCAACTTCTGCAAACAAAACGGTCAGAGGCATCAAAACATAAATAAATTATGTGATAACGAGTACAAAGACCTTCAAAACAAAGGGCCCTGGTGGCTCAATCAGTTAGGTAGATGGATTACCTAACAACTCATACAAGCCTATCACCAATACGGCGTGGGTTCGCGCCCGTTTTTGTAAATTACAAAAAAAGGGTGCACTCGACTCGCAGCCGCAAGTGATAAAGCTTACCAGTTGCTTGTCCGTAGTCGGTGGTTCTCTCCGGGTACTCCGGCTTCTTCCACCACTAAAACTGATCGCCATGATACATCTGAAATATTGCTGAAAGTGGCGTTAAGCACCAAAATCAACCTTCAAAACAAAATGGAAGACAAGACCTATACATATCGATTGTAATTATATATTTATATAAAAAACTATTTTTTAAAAAGACCTAAATAGGGAGTATTATGTATGTCACCCAAACTCTGAGATTCGTAAAATATTAAGAAATAAAAACGTAGATATCAAATTCAGAATAAGTGAGATGAAACTCGAAGAGACGATCAATAATAGACAATCCAGAAACACAGACATCATAATAATTATGCATTTGCTAGAGAACGAAACAAACAAAACAAAAAACACAGAATATTGTTTCACAGATATTGTTGATGGGATTATTGCTGCTTGGTATTATCTAGATGTAGGTGATGCTTCTCCAATACACATGTTTGATAGGACTATTGCTGCTTGGTATCATCTAGATGTAGGTGATGCTTCACCAATACACATGTTTGATAGGACTATTGCTGCTTGGTATTATCTAGATGTAGGTGATGCTTCTCCAATACACATGTTTGATAGGACTATTGCTGCATGGTATCATCTAGATGTAGGTGATGCTTCACCAATACACATGTTTGATAGGGCTATTGCTGCTTGGTATCATCTAGATGTAGGTGATGCTTCCCCAATACACATGTTTGATAGGACTATTGCTGCTTGGTATTATCTAGATGTAGGTGATGCTTCTCCAATACACAGTTTGATAGGACTATTGCTGCTTGGTATTATCTAGATGTAGGTGATGCTTCTCCAATACACATGTTTGATAGGGCTATTGCTGCTTGGTATCATCTAGATGTAGGTGATGCTTCACCAATACACATGTTTGATAGGACTATTGCTGCTTGGTATTATCTAGATGTAGGTGATGCTTCACCAATACACATGTTTGATAGGACTATTGCTGCTTGGTATTATCTAGATGTAGGTGATGCTTCTCCAATACACATGTTTGATAGGATTATTGCTGCTTGGTATTATCTAGATGTAGGTAATGCTTCTCCAATACACATGTTTGATAGGACTATTGCTGCTTGGTATCATCTAGATGTAGGTGATGCTTCACCAATACACATGTTTGATAGGACTATTGCTGCTTGGTATTATCTAGATGTAGGTGATGCTTCTCCAATACACATGTTTGATAGGACTATTGCTGCATGGTATCATCTAGATGTAGGTGATGCTTCACCAATACACATGTTTGATAGGACTATTGCTGCTTGGTATTATCTGGATGTAGGTGATGCTTCTCCAATACACATGTTTGATAGGACTATTGCTGCTTGGTATTATCTAGATGTAGGTAATGCTTCTCCAATACACATGTTTGATAGGACTATTGCTGCTTGGTATCATCTAGATGTAGGTGATGCTTCTCCAATACACATGTTTGATAGGACTATTGCTGCTTGGTATCATCTAGATGTAGATGATGCTTCTCCAATACACATGTTTGATCGGACTATTGCTGCTTGGTATCATCTAGATGTAGGTGATGCTTCTCCAATACACAGTTTGATAGGACTATTGCTGCTTGGTATTATCTAGATGTAGGTGATGCTTCTCCAATGCACATGTTTGATAGGACTATTGCTGCTTGGTATTATCTAGATGTAGGTGATGCTTCTCCAATACACATGTTTGATAGGACTATTGCTGCTTGGTATTATCTAGATGTAGGTGATGCTTCTCCAATACACATGTTTGATAGGACTATTGCTGCTTGGTATTATCTAGATGTAGGCGATGCTTCTCCAACACACATGTTTGATAGGACTATTGCTGCTTGGTATTATCTAGATGTAGGTGATGCTTCTTCAATACACATGTTTGATAGGACTATTGCTGCTTGGTATTATCTAGATGTAGGTGATGCTTCTCCAATACACATGTTTGATAGGACTATTGCTGCTTGGTATTATCTAGATGTAGGCGATGCTTCTCCAACACACATGTTTGATAGGACTATTGCTGCTTGGTATTATCTAGATGTAGGTGATGCTTCTCCAATACACATGTTTGATAGGACTATTGCTGCTTGGTATTATCTAGATGTAGGTGATGCTTCTCCAATACACATGTTTGATAGGATTATTGCTGCTTGGTATTATCTAGATGTAGGTAATGCTTCTCCAATACACATGTTTGATAGGACTATTGCTGCTTGGTATCATCTAGATGTAGGTGATGCTTCTCCAATACACATGTTTGATAGGACTATTGCTGCTTGGTATCATCTAGATGTAGATGATGCTTCTCCAATACACATGTTTGATCGGACTATTGCTGCTTGGTATCATCTAGATGTAGGTGATGCTTCTCCAATACACAGTTTGATAGGACTATTGCTGCTTGGTATTATCTAGATGTAGGTGATGCTTCTCCAATGCACATGTTTGATAGGACTATTGCTGCTTGGTATTATCTAGATGTAGGTGATGCTTCTCCAATACACATGTTTGATAGGACTATTGCTGCTTGGTATTATCTAGATGTAGGTGATGCTTCTCCAATACACATGTTTGATAGGACTATTGCTGCTTGGTATTATCTAGATGTAGGCGATGCTTCTCCAACACACATGTTTGATAGGACTATTGCTGCTTGGTATTATCTAGATGTAGGTGATGCTTCTTCAATACACATGTTTGATAGGACTATTGCTGCTTGGTATTATCTAGATGTAGGTGATGCTTCTCCAATACACATGTTTGATAGGACTATTGCTGCTTGGTATTATCTAGATGTAGGCGATGCTTCTCCAACACACATGTTTGATAGGACTATTGCTGCTTGGTATTATCTAGATGTAGGTGATGCTTCTCCAATACACATGTTTGATAGGACTATTGCTGCTTGGTATTATCTAGATGTAGGTGATGCTTCTCCAATACACAGTTTGATAGGACTATTGCTGCTTGGTATTATCTAGATGTAGGTGATGCTTCTCCAATGCACATGTTTGATAGGACTATTGCTGCTTGGTATTATCTAGATGTAGGCGATGCTTCACCAATACACATGTTTGATAGGACTATTGCTGCTTGGTATTATCTAGATGTAGGTGATGCTTCTCCAATACACATGTTTGATAGGACTATTGCTGCTTGGTATTATCTAGATGTAGGTGATGCTTCTCCAATACACATTGAGCAACATATTTTTCCTCTAAGACCAATGCAATTTGAATAAATTTATTAGACAAGAACTTCAATATACTACTTCACAATAATATTATGAGCCGAGTAAAACGTGTACGGAGCTCTTCTTGTCTCATTTTGACAGATAACTAGATCAATCTTTGCTTTTCGTAATAAAATGAGAAACAAAAATACCACATTGACGAACAGTTCCAAAATAAAAAATCGTGGAAAGAGACAAAATTGATACCCCAAGCACATATATACATTTTTGTATTACTGCTGACTCACTTTCCCGGTTTAATGCAAACACTTCAATAAAAAGTGGCGGAGTTAAGCTAATCATAGCTGATTCAAGTTGCGGAAGGTTAATCATATATGTTTCAAAATATGATTCTTACTTTATTCCAAGGATTGATGATTGTATTGATAAGACTGAGCAGGCGAAATATGTGAGCACATGCTAATGATTTAATGGAAGGTTACAGACAGGTTCCGTTGACAGAGAGCTCTTGAAGTATCATTGTCTGCAACATCAGATGGTTTATGTCAGTATAATGTCATCTCGTTAGGTTTGAACAATGCTTAAGATCTTTTCTAGAGAATGATAAATAATGTTGTAAAAGATTTAGATGGTTGTATATGCTTGTATTGGTGGTCATCTTGTAACTAGAGATAGCTGGGAGGAGCTTTTGACACACTTGTATGACAACTTAAATAGGATGTCATCAGCTAATGTGATTGTTTATCTTAGTAAATATAAATTGTTCCATCCCACAGTTACCTATCTATTTATGACATACAGTTAGACCATGCTAAATGAAACCCATTAATGCCGACGTGGATGCAACTGACAGATTGTATCCTCCTCCAACATGTAAAAATGCGAATAGCTAACCCTTCTGGAGCACATGAGTTCACCCTCGGTTTTTAGTGAGGTTCGACAAATTTGACACATTCACATAAACAGTCTGCGTGTGTTAATCTGACAAACTAGACGCATTTGCAGTCAGTTTGTGTTCGATAGCCTGACAAACTTGACACATTTACATAGTCAGAGTGTGTGTGATAGTCTGACAAACCTCACATAGCTTCATAGTTTGTGTTTGATAGTCTGACAAACTTGACACAGCAGTATGTGAATTTTCCCCAAATAAACCTGATACACACGCACACATTCACATTGCGTGTGATTTAATAACAAATTTCACATAGATTCTGCTGGAAGAATTTGTGTCACAGATTGGTACAATATTATACAATATGTAAGACTTTCTTCCAGTGTCAAAATCATGAATACCAATTTTAGTATGAGCTCGTCCAATCCTTATTTCTTATTAAAACTATTGATCTACTCCATCAATCATAGGTAACCATGGCCGATTTTGGCGGTCCTGTTTAGGACCTTTGTTTTGCTTGCACCCAAAACTTTTAAAATTATTTGCCTCTCCAACCTTTCGACTTTGAGCGTAACTGGTGAAGTTTGTTCCGGAAACGCGTCGTGTGCACTAGATTTGAAATCTATCTACGTTTGTATTACTATCACTGTGTAGATACCTCTGCTGGTGAACTACTAGTCCCCGGGGGTATCATCCGCCCAGTAGTCAGTGTTACTATCACTGTGTAGATACCTCTGCTGGTGAACTATTAGTCCCCGGGGGTATCATCCGTCCAGTAGTCAATGATTCGGCACTGGCATGGTTTATTATATATATTTGTTATTGAAATATACAGTTCCTAAATAATGTAATTTTTATTAAAATTAAGGTTCTCCTACTTTAGGTCTAGGCGATTTTAACCGATTTCGGTGGTCTTGTTTGTGCCCTTTGATTTGATGGCTTCCAAAACATTTTAAAATATTTTGCTCTCCAACCTTTCGACTTTGAACGTGCCTGATGAAGTTGTTACAGAAACATGTCGTGTGCACTAGATCTAATTTTTATCTACAATTTTATTCTTCCATTTGATATGTCTTTTGGGAGTGTTTGCTTAAATCAAGATCAGATACGAAATGAATATATCACTATTATATAATAAAACAGTTACAACAACCCCTTGGAAATCGACATTTGACGTCAATTGTCAACAAATTCAGTGATAAATGTCAATATGATTTGTGCAAAATACACTGAGGTCCAAATTACCAAACCAAAATGTGAGCCCACAAATTGAATTAAACTACAGAAATATTCGATATATGTTCCCAGAGATTATTTTAATCACCCTCAACAGGTATACCGTATTAATCTGAAAACATTGTCATGTCAGAATTATTGCTGAGTGTTGACTTGAGAGTGTTGTCAATACTATTATATTTGTTATCATTAAAAGGAATGACTTGCCTTCCAGCTTTCATAGAATCATGTAAATGATTAGTCGGGGGAATGTACTTAATTTACTACCATCTGTTGATATAAACTCCAATTATTTTACACAATTGCACAATATTATTTTCATAGAATTTTAAGATAATAAACTGATTTTCTGGTGGTTTGTAAATCACATAAAGTAGATTTCAATATTTCGATATTGAGCGTCACGTGATGAAGATTATTCCAGAAACGTGTCGTGCGTACTACATTTGATATCTACGTTTTCATTACAAGGAAAAGATAATGTGAGGTATTTTTTCTCATAACATGGTATCTGTCTATCGTCGGTCAGCAATGAACTGACCAGCATTTTATAAAATAAAATCACTGAACCATTTGCAATGAACTTTTGCAGGAATATATATGGAAATCTTAAAACTGTTTATATTTCCAATCTGACATCAAAAGCGGTTGGAATTAGGTTTTTATAACAATGACCTATCCCTGAAATGTAATGACCACGAACATATAATGGATTCCCATAAAATTTAATGTCAAATTATGGACAGAAAGTAGTAACGAGCTGATTTATATATAGATGATGCCGTTTCACTAAATAATTCTAGCTTTGGTGATTTCGTTGATCGCATCTATCCCATTGAGCTTGAAATAAAGGATATCACAGATACAGATAGGCCTGCTTCATACCTTGACATACAGCACGAAATTGACAGTGACGGGCAGTTAAGAACGAAACTTTACGACAAAAGAGATTATTTCAATTTTCCCATTGTGAACTTTTCATTTATATGTAGCAACATTCCAGCAGCACCTGCATATGGAGTATATATATCTCAGTGGATACGAAATTCCAGTGGTTCCTATCAGGATTTCCTTGATAGTTGGTTGCTGTTAACAAGGAAGCTACTGAACCAAAAGTTAAGCTAAGTTGAAGTCATCACTTCGAAAGTTTTACGGTCGCCATGACTTGGTTGACCGTTATGGAATATCTGTTTCACAAATGATCACGAATATGTTCCACTTGTCGTAAACACTTCCCGGTCCTTTCCTCATTCATGACATGTCACCGGATTTGTAACTAGATTATATATAATTAACACGACGGGTGTCACTAGTGGAGCAGGAACTGCTTACCATTCCTGAGCACCTGAGTTTACGCTCTGTCTTAGGGGGGTTCGTGTTACTCGATATTTAGTTTTATATGTATGTTTTGTAGATCGTTGTTTGTCCTTTTATACTTTTTTCTTTTGGTCATTGTGTTTTCTGTTCTTTCACGGATTCTGATATTCTGGTATCTTCAAATTTTTCTTACAATGAAAACTGTAGATTTTTCACACAATTTTTTAAAAACCATATTGAACACGGTTCATCATGAGGGTTGTTGCTAATAAGGAAGTTACTGAACCAAGGCTTCCTAGTGGTTAAGTTGAAGTCATCAATTCGAAAGTTTTACGATCGCCACCATGACCTGGTTAACAGTCACGGAATATTTGTGTTACAAATGACAACGGATATACATGTTCCGTGTATCGTTATCACAATCCGGTCGTTTGTAACAAGGGTAAAGGGTAAACATTTGTTTTATATATCAAACGCAAATGTATTAATGATAAACAGTGAGATACTGTATATCAAAAAGAGATTTACCAGAAAATCACAGCTCTGTGTTTGTTGTTAAAATAATTGAGTAATACGTTATTAATCAATTATTTTAACAACAAATAAACAGCTGTGGTTATTAACATTATTGTATTAAAGAGTTCCTGGAGTCAATTTGAGCATTGTGTTGTTCCAAATGTAGTTAGACTGGTTCTCATGTTATTATATAAAATATTTGTACCAGTCTGTATGTATAGGCAGATTTGGAGAGACGCCAATAAGTATTGTGTTAATTAATGATCGCATCACCCTTTGTGACGGAACATTGTTTCCATGTGTGACGCAATTTGTTTCATATTTATTTTTATTTTTTATTTTTTTTGGGGGGGTCATTTTCAGCTTTTTTCATTCTTGATTTAACTCGAATAATCCAGTTGTTTTATTCCGACTCCCTGTGGTCGCTACATTGCGACGATTGTCGATAGAGGGTGCAGTAATCATATGAGTTATTGTTGCTTTTGATCAACAGCATGAGATAAGACAAAAAGATTTGACCATCAACAAAAGAGAACAAGATGAACCATTATTTGATCAAGAACATAATAGAACAAATAAATTAATCAACACCAGCAGCTAGTCAGCAATATGAAAACAGTACACAACACACAAAGATTTTATCAACAACACAAGACATGAGACTGAAATACGAGTTTGAAGATACCAAAGGGGTAATCAGAATCCGTATATCAAAGAAGAACAGATAACACAATGACCAAAAGAAAAAGGACAAAGGGACAAGCAACGATCTACAAAACATACACATAAAACTAAAGATCAAATAGCAAGAACCCCACTAAAAACCGGGGGGTGAACTCAGGTGCTCCGGAAGGGTAAGCAGTTCCTGCTCCACTAGTGACACCCATCGTGTTAATCTAGTTACAAACCCGGTGATAAGTCATGAATGAGGAAAGGACCGGGAAGTGTTTACGACAAATGGAACATATCATTAGCCCCAAATTTCTATGAGACAAAATATTGAGTCTGAGTTTTTGTTTTGTTTTGTTTTCATTTTTAAGAAAAAACCTGATTAAGATGACCTCCACCCTCTTTGCCGGTACAAAACCTGCCCCTCGTGATATAGTTGAAAGGTTTTTGAAAGTGCATTCCAAAGATACAAATATCACTAGGCTTTGTGCTACCAATCTATAAAATGTTTTTGCATTTGTCAACAGTACACTTTGAATTTTAAATAGGATATTAAACGTGATTCCAGTGAATGTCTTTTGGATTAAAATAAATCGAACCTTTTAAGCTCTGTAAACTTAAATCTGATGACAAATTTCAAGAGATGTCACTTAACATTGACGACGGTATTTAGACTGAACGACATTAAACGCTTTATCGTGAGATATGAAAGGGTTGTACGTCACACCAATGACAACGACTTAACATCTAACCCACATTAGATTAAATACTATAGGAAAGTAGAATTCACAGGCTGTTATCAAAATGGAACTCCTGTCAACTGCAAATCTTGTTGGAGTATGTGAACTGCCTTCCGTTCTTTCCTAATTTTCATACTGTATATGTCAAAATAGTTGAAGATACCAAAGGGGTAATCAGAAGCCATCATGATTATAGCCTTGCTACCGCTTTCTAGATAATTGCTGGTAACAAAGTTACTTATTTCACGAGGGACAAATTAACTGTTGTGACAATACACGATTCTCATCAGACTAACATTTTAACATTTTCTTTCCATGTTATAAACATATACTTAACCGTGCTAATTGTAATAAAGTATTAAATTAAACTGTCTAATTAAGCGTTGTGAAGTTCTATATTTTTGTAAGAAATGGTCTGTCTATATTTGTGCTTTATTTGTATTAAAAGAATTGTAAGATCAATATGGACGTTGAGCATCCCAAAGAGTAAATGAGATATGTTTTGTTGAAAATACCCCAGCAAAGACTACTCTACAATATCAACATGATAGCTGTGGAAAGCTATCTCCCAATATCCGGCTTGTCAGTGATTTGCGGCATGTCCGCGGTTTTCTCCGGGTACTTCGGTTTCATTACAGTTTTCACAGTTTTCCGGTTGTTGACTGATTTTGTCTGTTTATATACTTATGAGTTTTGTTTTCCCTTTGTAAGATTGTTCGGAGTTCGGTAATTTTGTTATTACCCTTATTTCCTCCACCAATAAAACTGACAACCACGATATAGCTGAAATATTGTTGAAAGAGGCGTTAAACACCATAGCCCTAATCTTAAAATCAGACGAACCAAACGTCAAAATGTCAATGCAATTCAGCTCTGAAGGCATTTCTGAGATCTCCATTGATAATAAACCTTATCATCATCAGATAAAAGGGGATTAAAAATAACAAAATCAGTAACCACACAGCTGACGGATGTAGTAATATCCATTCGAAATCATAATAGCCTAATACAATCAGTTCCTTCAATCACACAACACCATATACTGAAACAAACTAAAGAATCTTAGAGTAAGGTTAATATAAAAAATGAATTATCGAGAGACAAAGCCATGAAATATTTGAACTCAATTAAAAATATCTAAGCTTGAAAGTAAAGAAAGCTTATAATAACAATTAAACATTTTCCCGTTCCTACAGATCGTAGTGATAATGCCATTCAGGCATTCTGGAAATATGTAACAGGGACCTTAAGTAGGTAATCAAGTTGATAACATCGACTGAAGCCATCCAGATGGTGAACTGAAAGTTGATAGAGCTTCAATTAGGGTCATATAATACAAGTTTTCAGGCCCTAGCTATTGGCAAAAAATCAATGGATAAAAATATTGTTTTTGATTTAGCAGGAAATAAAATTAAATGCGAAAAAGAAGAAAAATAAAAAATTAATTACTAAGTGTTACAATTGATTTTGAACTTAAATTTAATTTTCATATTTCAAACATTTGTAAAATAAAAAAAAAATAAAAAAATAAAAAGCATCTAGGCAGTTAAATGTGTTAAAAAGGCTAGGTAAATATTTAAATAAGTTGGGTAAATTAACCATATATCATTCATTCATATTGTCTAACTTTAACTTCTGTCCACTTTCATGGCACTTTTGTAGTGAAGCCAATACAAATAAAATAGAAAAAATTCAGGAGCGAGCACTAAGATTTATTTATAATGATTATAATAGTACATATGAAAACTTGTTAATAGTATCTAACCTTCCAACATTAAAAGTGAGAAGGCTGAGAACTATGGCCATTGAGGTTTATAAAATTGTACATAAAGAAAGTCCTTCATATTTACATGACCTAATCAAAATTAAAGATACTAAATATTGTTTTAGGTACGACAACATTACAGAAATTCCTTCAGTACGAACCACAAGGTATGGTCTAAAATTCTTTCGATATGCTGCTGCTAAACTGTGGAACCAGTTGCCAAACCATTTTAGAACACAAACATCTTTTAATCAATTCAAAAATTTAATAAACTCATGGAATGGCAACTCGTGCCGCTGCAATGCTTGCTGCTAGTATTAATTTTTTCTAGAATAGACATTGCATGAAATTTGCCTTACTGCTGCCTTCTTGCTTTGTATGCTTTTCAGTTTAACTTGTGTTTTATTTTTGTGCTTAGCTATTTCTGCATGAATATTTTTAAAATATGTTTTAAAAGTGCATGAATATTTTAAATGTGTTTTGAGTTGATTTGCTTATTTGCTTAATTATAGACTGCTTATAATTTGCATGAATGTACTTGTATGTGTAATGGGTGCTATAAAAGTCTGCATCTATTTTCTGTTTTGACTTCTGGTCATATGACAGTAAGTGCACAGAGAGGCACTTGCCACATGCGCACTGGCTGTAGGAGTCCAGAAGTCAAAACACATAAATGTATGCATAAATATTATCTGGATATGTATTAATTTTGTATTGCATGACATGTTTTATTGTGCTGTATTTAATTCATGTAATTTTATTATGCATGTCGGTTTGAAAAGCTCTTGAGAGCTTATGTTGTACTGTTATAAAATGTACCGACTTTAAATAAAACTTTTTGATTGATTTGATTTGAAGTTACATAGAAAGAAAAAAATATACTTCAGCAAAAACAGAAGAGTTAAAGATCATCCAAGTGAAAGATATGATTACAGAGAACTTGACCATAAATGCGTTACAATCATCTAAAACATTTAAACGAATTGAGATCGAAAAACAAAATTGAAGTGAGAAAGAAATCTTGATAGTGATCTGGGTATAAATACAACATCTGAACAGCTTCTTACGAATATAAGACGTATATAATAACGTATAAACCATTGTGTATCATACATTAAACAACCTATGCACTTAATCTAGGCAACGTGGAAAAAACTGTGAAGCTTCTGAACCGCAGTTTTACTCACTGGGCATCAGCTGTTAACCATCCATTCCACATTCGCTCTGTAGAGTAGAAATGTAAAAACTAGTAAAGGACAAGAATGTAAAATTACAATAAGAAAAGATTGAAGATACCAAAGTGGACAATCAAAAGTGGTGAATAGAAGAAAAAAGGACAAACAACAATCTACAAAGTACACAACATAAAAAGCTAAATATAATAGAGCAACATGAACCCCACTAAAGACCGGGATGAACTCAGGTGCTTCGGAAGGGTGTGCAAAAATAATGCTCCCATGTTCAACAAACAATATCTTCCGTGCATTGTTTAAGCAACAATTGCATTGTATAGGCTAACGTCAATTTAGTTCGAATCAAAGCTGGCCTCCTATGACTGTTTTAAAAATAAACGTTATAGAAGACCTAATGGTATCATTGTGCATAAGACACAGAACGGGGACAAACAAAACACACAACAGAGTGAACTAAAAAGCTTAGCAACATGGACCCCACCAAAACTGGGGTTAAACTCTGTTGCTCGCGAAGGGTAAGCGGTTTCTGCTTCTTGCATAGGACACCAGCTACTCGTTTTTAAGTCCGGTAAAACTCTTGTCGGAGATAGAGGAACGTAAGAATACACTGGTGAATGAAAATTCATGTTTATCTTCTTTCTTTATTGTCAAGATATATAATAAATAAAGGTAATAACAAAATTACCGAACTCCGAACAATCTTACAAAGGGAAAGTCAAAACTCATAATTATATAAACAGACAAAATCAGTCAACAACCGGAAAACTGTGAAAACCGTAATGACCCTGACTTGGTACAGGCATTTCTAAAGAAATGGTGGGTTGAATCAGATTTTAAGGCGCCAAACCTCCCGCTCTCATTACGGTTCAAAGGTTCCAGCTGTCACTGTAACAGTATTTAAATACAGGAACAAAATAGGTAAAATAGTTGTCAAAGCAGTACCATATTCGGTGACGTAAATGTCAAAAATATTTTTACGTCACACATTGACAAAAAAATTCTGGACATTTGTGACTTCTTTATCTTTATACATTTTCACTATATGAATATGCATCGCTTATAATTTTTTCTGCAGAGACGGAATATATTTCGACAAGATATTGGTATCGGAATATAAACTTTTTAAGAGATCGAATAAGGCGAATCTTTTAATAGCCCTGGTCCAGTAACCTGTTTCTCAGATGAAGATGACGTTTCAGGAAATCAGAATAATTGCCACTGGCCCTTGCATAGCGAATCAATTGCGAGATGTAAACACCATATGCAGGAGAAGCTGGTATATTGCTGCACATGTTTGGAAAATTTATGATTTTAAAATTGAAGTCGTCCCGCTTATCATAAATTTTAGTACTGAGTTGACCACTGTCGTCAAATTCGAGGTATAAGTCCAAAAATGATGCGGACGAAGCTGTATCGGTGGTCTCTTTAACTTCCAGCTCTGGAGGATATATCAATGGAAGAAATTCTGCAAATCTAGAATTATTGATAGATAAAACGTCATCAATATACCTGTATGTGAAATTAAAGGCTCTAGCCTCATGAATCTTCTTATCTTTTACAAGCTTTTGAAGAAACTCCGACTCATATGAGTATAAAAATAAATCGGCTAGAAGAGGGGCACAATTCGTACCCATTGGTATGCCGACGACCTGCTGAAACAGGGTCCCTCCAAAGGAGACAAATATGTTATCGATGAGGAACTCCAGCATACTGATCACTTGTTCCTCGGAGTAGCATGTTTTACCTTTATGAATTTTGTTTGAAAAATATGTGGAATTGTAGCCTAACACAACAAATTTTGAGCCATAGTTTCTATGACTAAAAGCTTTATGAATTGTTTCTTTTAAGCGGGTTTTTAATTTGTCATGCGGTAGGGTGGTATATAGAGTTGAAAAATCAAATGTTTTGATGGAGGATACCTGAGAGAAAGATCTTGATTTCAGGTTATCCAAAAGATCTTTAGAGTTTTTCAAAATCCACATGTGATTTATGCCACTACGCGAGTAAACAGTTTCACAATATTTCTGTTGTCCCTCTTTTACTGCAGACAGAATCTTTGTCAGGTGAATAGACAATTCTTTCGTCGAGCAAGTTGATGATCCCGCTATGTACCTTTCTTTGTATGGTGTCTTATGGAATTTAGGTATCCAGTATAAATAGGGTAAATCCTCAGACTCTTTACCAGAGGGAATGTTTAAAGAGGTCATGAATGATCTGTGGTTAGCTAGGATTTCATCTTTGTCGAACGAAGTTGGTTTGTATGTGATATTACTAGAGGTGTTGCTATTTATGCCTAATTCCTTGATTAGGCATTCGAAGTAATATGATTTACATACAAACACGATATTGTTGGAAGCAATGTCAGCAGGAACGATAACATATTTGTCATGAAGAGAGGAAAGACACTTAACAGCTTCTTGGTCTTTAAATACAGACTTAGGTCGACTATTAACACAATTTTTGAGTTTGTGAATCCGATCTTGTACTAGAGACCTAATTGTTCTAACCCAGTCTGACAAGGACTCTAACTCAGGATCTTGGTCTACTTCTCTCTTTATCCACCTTCTGGCATAATCTTCAACAGCATTCATAATTATCTTGAAATTATGTTTCCAATTGATGTGTTGAGGTTCTCTGAATTTAGGACCATGAGAAATCACCTTTCGGAGACTCTCATGTTGAATGATATTCAGATCACCAGTGATTACATGTCCAGATGGGTTGTATTGAAAAGGAGAGTGGGAGCAGTCACAAGTCAGAGGGTTCTTAGGGTACTCTTCTATGTTAATATCTTGCAATGCTTCTTTGTAGTTGAAAATTTTACGGCCAATGCTGTTAGTGTAGCTATAGGAGACAATGGGAACAGATTGATTTTTGAAATATGGTGGAATTTCTTTTACGACCTCTTTTCTATTAAGAATGTTGCTGATGTTAATAGCATCGATTCCTTTGTTAGCAAACGGAATATGGAGGAATTTTCTGTTGTTATCATGATGAGGTTCAGATCGAACTGGTTTAAAAAGACGAAAGGACGCCACGTCACATATAATACTAGACAATCTGTACTTAGGAGAAAAAGGATCTACGCCTCCTTTGTCAAGTCCAAAATCCTTAAGATCTTTGAGGTAGTTTACAGGTAGTGAAAATAAGATTGTACGAATATGATGAATTCCAAGAGGTTTCTGTATATTAGAAAGTAAATCATTAAAAGTATCTTGTAACGTTCTTGGTTTAGAGGACTTTTTAACATTAGGATGTTGAATTCTTTTATGACCATGGCTACGTTTAGTTCTTGGAATAGTATTAAAAAGGCTCATCACGTTGATTTCGTTGCATCCAGGACTTGACAAATTTCCCACTCCTTTGATGTTATATATAAGTTTATCCATATTATTCCTATTTATTAAATAGCAGTATATTATATTCCATGCTGAATGTAATAAAACGTTAGCTTGCAATATTCACCGATATTTGCACCTTTTTAAAGTAGAGGTCGTTGTGGTCGTGATCGTATGGTAGTTGGATTAACGACTACCTATACAATCAGTGCCTATCACCAAATTCACTCATTTCGAGGTATACTTGATACAACATTATGTAATAAAGTTTGTCAGTGACTAGCGGCAGGTCGGTTGTTTTTTCCGGGTACTCAACCAATAAAACTGTGCGCGCGATATAACTGAAATATTTATGAAAGTGACATTAAATACCATAACATTAACCCCTAACCCATGTTTAAAATTATGCTAATACAATAAATGGGATGATGAAAAAGTATTGATGAATATTGTCCCTTGCAGACGAGATGATGATTATGTCCGCTTTGTACTAGGCCAACACGCTTAGTTGGATTTTTATAGTGAAACAATAGTCCATGGGTAGACATGTCACTCCACTCGGACACATTATCCTGATTTCGAGCTAACCAGTCTTTGCTCTTACTCCTTAATGCTACCTACTTATCGGAGAAGCAGCAAATACCAATTCTTTGGCTTGACCCGACCGTTGCTCGAAAATAAACGTTAGCGAATACCGAAGGGGCAATCAAAAAATGACAATCCAGAGAAACTGGCGACATAGGGTACACAAGACGAAGAAAAACACAACAAAAACACAACGCAATATGTGTTGGACACCACTATGCACAAACAAACACAAATAACGTAAATAAGACATGCGCTCTCCTACAACCGACGATAAAGACGAACCGAATATCGTTTTTAATAGGACAACACAAAAAAGCTAAAAAGATGAGCAACACTGACTCCACCAAAACACCGGGGGTGAACTCATGTGCTCGCGAAGGGTAAGCACGTCCTGCTTCTTATAAGACACCCGCCGTGTTACTCATATATAGAGTCAAGTCCGGTAAAAGTCTTGTCAGTGATAGAGGAAAGAACAGTCAACCAGATTGTGATGACGACCGTAGAATTTTTGCAGCGATGACTACAACCTAGGAACAACGTAGCCTTGTTTGAGTTAGCTTTTGCGTCAGCAGCTGAGCTCTGTGCATAAACCCACTGTACTGGGCACAAGCTCTAGAATAACGTATGAGTTGTGAAATGTAAACTCCATACGCTGGTGATGTTGGAATATTGCTACTGATGAAGAGGAAGTTGACTATTGGAAGTGAAGTCATCGCGTTTGTCGTAATGCTTTGTTTTTAATCTTCTTCCATTGTCGATTTTAAGGTCAATGCCAATAGTCAGGTCCAATTTGCTGAAAAGGTGAAGTCTAGCGGCATTTTATTAGTATTTGGTCCAACATAGAATTTTATCCTAATTTGGGTATGAGGAATTCAAAATAATATGTTGGCCATTCGTAAAAAGTCATTTAGGGGTCGAAAATTGCAAATTAAGATGGCACCCTTAAAATCGCGAATATTTTCGATCGATAATAATTCAGAATGGCTCAAATTTTCTTTTATGCATTGAAATCGGTATAAATCTACTGGAATAGCATGAATAGGTTTAAATACAACAGAATTGTAACTTTAATATATATATAAACCTTGTTTGCGCATGCGTAGATCACTATTTCGTGCGTTTTCGGCTGTAACTAAATCATAGAATTAACACATTGCTCATGTTTACCCTGATGACATTTACAGAGGTCTGTGCGTGGCAATTTGGTTTTTTTACAGCTACATCGTAACGTTATACAACCAGTGGAGCACTGACACGATATCATTTCAAGACATGCTTGTGGGATCGGATCAAGTGTCATAAGAAGTGGTATTAAACGATCACCATCCAAGCTCCAACCCATGGTTACAGGAGAAGGCAAACCTGACTTGACAACATTCGCTTGTTTCCACACACTTGCTTGAAAGTGAGCTCTCTCAATGTGCAATTTCAACGCATTACTAGTAGGGGGAAGACTTTCTGGACTCTTCGATTTTCCAAACATCAGATCCCGAGGTCACTTGATTGTAAAGTTTGCATATGAAAGCCTCGGCTAATTTGATCTTCTCGTCAGTTAGTTCTGCTTCTCCAATTCATTCAAGAAGATTGGCATCTTGCTCATAAACCTTATACGCCGTTTTCTTCGACACCCCATAGAAGAAGGACGTAGTATCACAGCAGGTAATTGAGTGAAATGCCAATAAATTTTGGGCCATACGTCTTGTAGGCAAATTCGTCTCTAAAACAGTGTATTGGTATAATATTTCGGCGTTTAGACGTTCCTGCCATCATCCATATCTTGATATCCATTCCGTAAGCATGATGCAGTAAAAGCAAAAAGACATCGGTATCGGTTGCAGATACAGCGATAGTTCGGCAGTTAGATACATTTTTACAATGAAGCATGTGGAGAATCATGCGCGTGTCTGCCTCTTCATGTGTTGCCTTCAAGTTATCTAAATTCAGGCTCTTGTCATTGCTGTCTGCCTGGTCCTCGGAAATAAACTCCCCTCCAGTGACCACAACTTTGCCTTCAGGAGCTTACCGGATGAGTTCTGTTGCCAAAAAGAAGGCCAAGTCTTCTTTATTTTCAGGCAAAGAACGAAAACTTGGCAAATTAGAAGATAGGGGAACGTTACGGTTTAGTATCTACGTTTTTCAACAAGATGTCTAATAGCAACAATTTATTCCCTGTTCTAAGAGACCCGTTCGTCTCCGCAATAGCTATCGGAACTGGCATAAGTTCATGCTTAAGTATTTCTGACATGTTGACCTCTCTTCCGACTTTAAAGGCGGTTACTATTCTATGTAATGTATTCCTGTCAGCCTTAACAATCTTCCCCTTTTCAGATGGGTTTGAACTTGTGTTAATTTTATACAAGGATGCCATTGTTGGTGGATTGTTTTGGCTGATGGGAGTCCGAAGTGGGATTTTAGGTGATTGCTTCTCATCCTTTAACACAAGCCGATCTTTAATAAAAAATCTTCTAGCTGCTTCTGTCCAATCTTTCTAGCGTTCAGGAGAGATTATTTGATCACATCTGTGGCTTTGTCCTTGGTGGCTATGCTTAATAAATGCTCCGACTCATTTGTAAGATTAAACATTCCAAAATTCGTCAGGACCCTGAAAACTGAATCCTCTGATTTCGAATCAAGTTTTTGTCTGCTCTTTGTGGCTTCTTTGTCATTCATTAAATCTTCTGGGTTTACATGAAACATAGATTTAGTCAAGTAATTGATATGAGACCTCAGGTTGTACGAGAGAGACCACCTACTCAGTACTGTAGGAGTTCTTGTTATCCCGACAATTCCACCCCCTTTCTTTCCAGTTTCATTGAGCCATTCCTGACTTTGGTCCGGATCAACCTGATTATACTTGGCATTCGACTGTTTTACAACAAAGTTTCCTGCAGGATTTCAGCAGGTAGCTGAGTTGTATCTGCAAGATAGACTGCTCTCATCTTGCGTAGTTAGTATGGTCGTATCTGAAAAACCACGGAAGCATACATCGAAAAGCATATAAGTATAAGTCCCAAATACCGTCTCTCTCTGCGCGAGTGAACATCAACAATGTAGAGACCATATCTAGATAACTCATCCAGAAAATTAAACTTGGGTCCCTTTCACTAGTAGCTTTGAATTCTGCTATCTTCTGTCGTACTGCATCAGTCTGCAGCATTTCTAATGCCAATTCTATCGAAACGTGATCTGTCTTTAGCAATAATTTCGTCATATTTCCAATTTTGAATCTTGCAAGATCTTATTGCTGACAGAAAACGTTGAAATATTGAACAACTTATCTTTGTTGGAAGTCTGACAAAAAATGCATAGATTCCAATCGACTGGTTTTACAGATCTTCTACTCGAGTATATGGACGTCGACGGAGCCATCGAATCCGAACATGTAACTCCATGTTCCTGCTTTGGCGATTCAACATCTGCCTTTTGCCCTTCAGCTCTGGCTTCAAAGGTTTTGATTTGTTTCTGATGAGTGAACTCAGAATAACATTTTCTATGGCAAAGGACTTCGTCTGATGTATGAAACTCAATAGCCTCATAATATCGTACGTCTCTTATCTTTTGTCTTTGAGAGGCACGTTCTTTCAGGGTCTGAATTCCCCTTTGCTTTTTAGGTTCTAGGGCATCTGTTTTATTTTCCTGACAAATAACACACTTGTTAACATCGTATTGACCAGAAAAAGATCGTTTTCTAATATTTAAGCTTATATCCATTTTGAACTATCGATGGTTTAGCATGTGCTTAGAAACTGTCGACTAATGCAAATATACAGAAAGCATCAATAATGTTTCGAGTATTAGGTAATCTTGATCTTTATACTTTTCAACAAATATTAGAATTAAGTAGCAATGCATGTCAATTATCATTTCGCTAACAGGATTTTGGATCCGAATCATGGGGAAATGCACCTAGAACGGGTTATTATCCTACAGATTGGTGATACAATATATACTTGCCCCTGACACCGCCACCCCCCACCCCCCCCCCCTCGACGGGGGTGATACCATGTGATATAGACAAATAAATAGCTGATACCTAAAATATAGCTTTATTCCAACATTCCTACTCTCATAGGGTCCATTAAAGAACAGTGCTGAATATGGTTTGTTCTCAAATGTTGTTTTTTGGGTAGTCATTTTGTCCGCCATTTTGTGACGTTAAACGACATTTTTCGAATGGCCAACATAGATTTTTGGATTCAGCGACCCTGAAATAGGGTGAAAAGGTATGTTGGACTAAATACTAATAAAATGCCGCTAGACTTTTTAAACGGCAACAGAAGCAGACTTTTGAGTATCAGTAATATTCTTAACTTCAAGCTCATTTGGATAGATGCTCTGATCTACCGTACTCGAGGTGAGCACGCTAACCATGTCATCACCGATGCGGTTTATGTGCAAAATGTATAACTGTTAAATAAAGGGCAAATTCTAATAATTTAATGTGGATATGATATAACTGTAGATATGGATAACCAATCGATATATAATATGTTTAAGTGCTAGACAATAGTTCAATCAGATATTATCATGATATTATACGTCCCCACGTATAACAGATTGCTGATATTTATCTTGGAATCGGAGTATTGACGTGATTTCTAATTATTTTAAAGCCAGATCTAGAATGACATATATATATTCTTTACTTCTTTGTCTTGTTTTGAAAGATAAAATATCCTTAATTGCTTTGTGTATATTCATATTAGCTTTTAATGTAATTTTTTTCACTGTCAATTTAAAATATTGAGAATTAATTACCTCATTGTACTAGATTCAGAATTATACATTTTATCAATTTTCAGACGAATCCAGGAATGAATGTAATTTATTATGAGTCGTTTGAGAAGATTTCATTGATTTTTCCTTTTAAATAAAAACAAAATTATCACTTTATTCCTCATTACTTACTATATATACATGTATTAAAAAGGGAATTTTATTATCACTATCTTAATGTTTGTCACCGAATCGGTGGCTTAATGGTTAGCGTGCTCGCCTCGAGTGCGGTAGATTGTGGGTTCGAGCCCTGGTCGGGTCAAACCAAAGACTATAAAATTGGTATTTGTTGCTTCTCCGCTAAGCACTCGGCAGTAAGGAGAACGAGCAAATGCTGGTTGGCTCGGAATCAGAATAATGTGTCCGAGTGGCGAGTGGAGCGACATGTCTACCCGCGGACTGTTGTTGCAGTGAGCTAGCACTATAAAAATCCAACTCGGCGTGTTGGTCTAGAACAAAGCGGACCTCATTCTCATCTCATTGGAAATTAACCTGTTCTCGCCATGATATAGCTGAAAAATTGCTGAATTGGCGTTAAACAACAATCATTCATGCACTCACTTAATGTTTGTCAAAGGTAAACCCTATTTACCATATATGATTGGATGTTCTTCGACTTCTGAAGATATTTCGAGGGAAAAGTCTTCTTCTTCTTCTTCGCCAGTGGTTATTATTTACTACGTGTATAATAACACAAAATTTGTATAGCCTAACCGTACTTTGATATTTAAACCAATAAAATTCATCTTACGGAAGTGAACCTGAAAGTCAATTGTTCTTTGCGGTTGTTATATACTCCTTCTTAAAACTAACTTTTCTTTTATTTAAATTGAATTATCTGGTATATTTTTCACAATATTGTTTAACATGATCCGAGTTCATGATAAAAGTTGAAATAATCTGATTTCTTACAATTACAGCATTTTAATCAGATTTACAGCCTATAGTGATATAGAATGTCATGAAGAGAAGTATATGTCTTAATTTGCAGTTTTACATAAGAAATATAGTAACGTGAGAAGCCAAAAACCTCCACATTCAAAGCACAATTGAATTAGTATGTTCTGCAAACCAGTTATGAAGGGGTAGGCTTAGAAAAACGATATTCGAGTCATATTTGGTGAAGAAACCATGGAAACGTTTACTTTGAATAAAACAACAGGAATCTGTAATTTTATCAATACAAAACTTCAGTCGCTGTAATTTTGCTTTCTATGTATAATTTCTATATAAAAGAAGTTCAGGAGCGAACACACAAGAATTTATACTTTTATCCCAAAATGGACGTCACCATTCACATCTATGCATCTTATTTTACAATAATAAAGTCAAAAAGATAGTTTGCTACTTTATGGTGCTTAACGCCACTTTCAACAATATTTCAGTCAGTTTTATTAGTGGAGGAAACCGGAGTACCCGCAGAAAACGACCGACCTCTCGCAAGTCACTGACAAACTTTATCACATGATGTTGTATCGAGTACACATCGACTGAGCGGGGTTCGAACTCACAACGTTAGTGGTGTTATGCACTGATTGCATAGGTAGTTATAAATCCAACTACCATACGATCACGACCACGACGGTCCCTAAATACATAGCTCTGGAACAGTTGTTTTCTTTTTCCTCTTTTTATGTCCCCGCCACTAAGTGGCCGGGACATATAGTGTTACCCATGTCCGTAATTCCGAAATAAAACAGTTGTCAACACTTTTTTTCCGCTATGCTTTGAGATATTGACTTGATATTTGGTATGTGGGTGTATAATGATCAGTTACAGATCAAGTTTACGTTTCGTTGCGGTCCAATGAATTTTGGCCGAGTTATGGCCCTTAGACTTGAAATTTGGCCAAATATTTAGTTGTCACCACTTTTTTTCGCTATGCTTTGAAATATTGACTTGATTTTTGGTATATGAGTGTATAATGGAGAAACTGGCCTATTCAAAAAACATTTGATGATGCACAATTACGAGGTATAACTCTGGACCCCTAAAAGTCAGATGCCTAAAAATCAAACTTGACCAGTATTATATCAATCTTAATGTAATTACAAAAAAATGGTCAAATCGGATTTTAGAAACTTATGATAATGCCATAAAAAGCAAAAAAAAACATTTTACGCAAAACTAAGGCCATAACTGTGGAACAATGAGTCAGATACCTACAAAATCAAACTTGGCAAGTATTTTATCAATCATAATCTAATTACCCCAAAAATGGTCAAATCGGACTGGAGAAACCTAAGATAATGTCATAAATCCCACAATAAATCTTTTTATGTATAATTAATGGATATAACTCTGGAATGGTAAAAGTCGTATATCTAAGAATTTAAGTTGGACCTGTATTTTATAAATTTAAATGTAATTCCAAAATATTGGGTAAATCGAATGTCAGAAACTTAAGATAAAGCTGGAAAACAAAACGTTGGATGATCAGCGTTGGTGGCCATCTTGGATAACTGACGGAATCAACGAACACAAATTTAAAAGGGCTCCATCCAAGGCGTATTTGGACCAAATTTAGTTTCATTCCATTCGATGATTCTGAATCCATGGTAACCATCTAAGGTGTATGTCAATGTCACCGGACACAATTTTGGAAGAGGACCACCCAAAAAGAGTATCACATTAAAGATTGGTTCAACTTAGCCAAGTGGTTCTAGAGAAGAAGATCAAAATGTGGAAAGTTAACGGACACCGGAAGAATAAGTGGTGGGAAAAGCTCACGTCAGTTAGAAACGAAAAAACACATTTTGCACCTTATGACCTCTTGCAAGCTTGGAAACGGGTAGGGATATAAACTATCTTTATATATGAATATAATTTTCCTCGTCATCATCATCATTATACTGTTCTTTTCAAAGTAGTCATAAAAAAACATTAAATTGGTGGCGATTTCCCTTACAGAATATTTTTAATGGCAGTGTCTTCATTCATTTCATCATTAATTAAATTCTCGTTTTTCCGTAAAATGTCTGCTACCTAGAGTTACGACCAATTTTAACATTTCCCATAATGTTTAACCAGAGAATTGATTTTATGATTGATTTGTTGTGCTGTGTCCTCTTCATCCATACCTCTTCAATATACTTTTCGTATTTTTCATACCAGCTCTTTCATTTACTACCAAGAGTTTAATTAATTCATGCTTAATATTTTTCATTTTCATCGATATGATTTTTAAAGTAGCTACTATCATTTGATCATGAAGTCACTATATCTTCAGAATCTCTTTTCCTTTTCAAAGATTCGCTTTCAGGACATCACTGTTTAATATGTTTTGTTAATTGTGCATTGTATCAAGCACCACTCCTCAATCGTCACAAGAATGCCTACTTTCACATCTCTTGGTCACCTATACTCATATCCTTTGACGTTGGTATGGCACCAAGAAGAGTTTGAAGATACCAAAGGGGTAATCAGAATCCGTAAATAGAGGAAGGACAGACAACACAATATCACTTGTTCCTTAAACTTTTTTATGACATTTTCACCGGATACAACTGTCTGCCTAATGTCACGATTTCTTGCTTATAGATATTATAATATTATAAACCAGATACTGGCAATTTCTTCCTTGAAGAGTATCTTAATAATAGTAAATATGTTGATTTAATATTATCACTGATACATTTCTATGATCTCTTCCTTCTATAAACGGTTTTGTTATTCTATGATCTTTTCCTGTTGTTAACATAAAAATCATTGAATCATCTAAAAACTAACAGATTCCCAACTCTCATATCAATATAGTTATATGTCTCTTAAGTCCTATATGTATCCTTTATACAACTTCCACAGACTTCCATATTTCATTGTAGAGAGGATTGTATAATCAAATGATCCATTAATCGTAGTGTTGGTCGAATTAATTGATGTCCGTTTTAAAGCCGTTTTATAATATAGGTCTTCCCTCTTGGGGTAATTCCTCTGACTGTCATCGTAAAGAGATGCTTAAGAAAGCAAATTTTCAGTTTTCGTCACATCTTAATGTGGTGGTAGAACCTCCGCATTATCCTGTGGTGATGGTGGCGATGTTGGAAATTGTGTTTGGTGGTGAGTGGTGAAAGCGCATGAATGTTCTGCTGATATAGTTGAGGGATTTGTTTTATATTCTAACATAAATCCTTCATTGAATGTGATAAACGCCTGATTTATTCTAATTGACACATGCGAATTGTCAACAAATTCTTAACCTCATTTCTAAATGACTTCATGTATTCATACAGGAACATGTGTTTACAAGCATAAAAAATGCTCGCATTGTTTCTTCACATATATTTTTGTCCGAAAAAATTATTCAGACAGCCATCTATCGACTTTTACTTGTATAAATGTGTTGTCTTCTGGTGCCACTAGTGGAGCAGGAACTGCTTACCCTTCCGGAACACCCGGGTCCCCCCCGGCTTTTAGTGTGGTTCGTGTTACTCGATCTTTAGTTTTATTTGTATGTTTTGTAGATCGTTGTTTGTCCTTTTGTCCTTTTTCTTTTGGCCATTGTGTTGTCTGTTCTTCGAGTTAAGGATTCTGATTACCCCTTTGGTACCTTCAAACTTTTCTTGAAAGGAACGCTGGTGACATTGACACGAGCTGGTTACTGTACTATTTTACGATTTTGTGAGCATTTCACTTGTTTAAGTTGCTAAATTCAAAATGCCATCATATTGGAAAATATCAGTAACTTAATTGCATCACCGACTAGTTATCCATTTAAGAAGAACAACAGCAGACACTTTCAGATGTGACGAAAATGGAAAAGTTAGTCAATTTTGTAATGACATGCATTTCCATTATTGACTTCCACTTCAAAAAATAAGCTAGATTCTGCCTACTAGAATCGCTCACCAGATATATTAGGCTAAATGTTGTCTTTTATTATATTATCTATTTAAAGCTACTTTTAAAGTTATAAATTGAAGCAATAATCAGCTGGACTAAAGATTACATACAGAAACCAACAAGTGTAAATACAGATAGTCAACTGGACTAAAGATTACATACAGAAACCAACAAATGCAAATACAGATAGTCAGCTGGACTAAAGATTACATACAGAAACCAACAAATGCAAATACAGATAGTCAGCTGGACTAAAGTTTACATACAGAAACCAACAAATGCAAATACAGATAGTCAGCTGGACTAAAGATTACATACAGAAACCAACAAGTGTAAATACAGATAGTCAGCTGGACTAAAGATTACATACAGAAACCAACAAATGCAAATACAGATAGTCAGCTGGACTAAAGATTACATACAGAAACCAACAAGTGTAAATACAGATAGTCAGCTGGACTAAAGATTACATACAGAAACCAACAAATGCAAATACAGATAGTCAGCTGGACTAAAGATTACATACAGAAACCAACAAATGCAAATACAGATAGTCAGCTGGACTAAAGATTACATACAGAAACCAACAAGTGTAAATACAGATAGTCAGCTGGACTAAAGATTACATACAGAAACCAACAAATGCAAATACAGATAGTCAGCTGGACTAAAGATTACATACAGAAACCAACAAATGCAAATACAGATAGTCAGCTGGACTAAAGATTACATACAGAAACCAACAAATGCAAATACAGATAGTCAGCTGGACTAAAGATTACATACAGAAACCAACAAATGCAAATACAGATAGTCAGCTGGACTAAAGATTACATACAGAAACCAACAAGTGTAAATACAGATAGTCAGCTGGACTAAAGATTACATACAGAAACCAACAAATGCAAATACAGATAGTCAGCTGGACTAAAGATTACATACAGAAACCAACAAATGCAAATACAGATAGTCAGCTGGACTAAAGTTTACATACAGAAACCAACAAATGCAAATACAGATATATGTCTTCCCTGTATCCGTGTGTGGACCAAATATGGAGAAACTGACATAATAACGAAATATTATCATAAAAAATCAGTAGACAATGAAATGAGGTGAATGTCAAGTAACACATGTCTGGTTAACATATAGCCATAACGATCAAAATGTGTACCAACTATGGAGAGTCTAGATTGTATGGCAATGGAGAAGCTGACATAATCACAAAATCTTGACATTATTAACGCATTTTTAAGAACGATAAAAGTCGAATACCTCAAAATCATGCTTGATCTGCATTCTATAACTCTTAATGTACTTGCAAAATATTGGTCAAATCGGATTGGAGAATGTCCTAAAACTACCACTATGAACGGGGCGGTCTGTTAATTAGCACTATTCTTTTATTTCATTTAATCAATTTTATTTATTCTTTATTTCTTCTCAGTGTAACATGATATTTATTCTATGCATGTTTGTTACTGTCGATTTCTACCATTTTCGGCTTACGCAAGGAAAATTCACTATTCGTCTTATAGGAACGAAATTTAAAAAATATATAATATTTCGCCAGCATATGTTCGCTGTTATGACCATTGAGCCATTATTAGCCACCCCAAAAAGGGGACTAAAGACTTTATTGTTTATAAGCACATTCCGATATTCTTCACTAATCACCCGTAAGTCATTGCATGTGAAAATCGTCGTGACGGGTTAGTTCGGCTTCCGTGTCTGGTTTGTATTTTATTGTTCCTTAGCAACATAACAACACTCAAATATTCCTATTAGATGGATTAAACGGATTTTTTTTATCCGGCATGAATGTTACGATCTCACTAGTCGAAACAGAATTCATCGTCTACAGCCAACGGCTAATTGCGTCACGTTCCTCTCTCTCTTATCATTTTGATTTGCAACAAATCCTTCCTTCTGAACTGTGATTTGATTGGCTGTAAAATAATGTGTCGGAACTAATCAAAATGTTTTAACATATCTCGTGTATAATTCATACCTACGAGGATTTATCTGTCAGTTGACCTAAGGGTGATAAGTGGAGAGTATCGCGGTGTGATCAACCGTGGGTTACGTATAGGTTATTCAATACCTGGTCATAGTATATGAAAAAGAATGCCTTGAAGCGAAGTCGAGATGCATTCTTTTTCATATACTAATGACCAGGTATTGTATAATCAATTTAGCCCATACTTTCTTTGTCGAGTGTCATGATTACCAATTATTACTAATTTGGGCAGTCTAAGTCAGATTAGATTGAATGAGTATCAGCTCAAAAGCATTACCTTCAATTACAACACAACCCCGGGGTATAGAAATGGGAACGAGAGCTTCTTCGGCTTGAAGGGGCGTCCGTCGGTTGTGCGGGATGTATAAATTCACAACCAACCCGTCCTGTGGATGAGGCGTAAATAAAACCGAGGTCCCGTGTTGAGAGATTGCCACCCTCTCCGTACGTTAAAGAACCCAGTGTAACAGCTCATTATGCTCATGATGAGTGGTCCATAAGAGACCTGTTGCACTGGCAAAATTATCCGTCCCTACCCATCACCTTTCCTTGTTTCGAGTCCCGTGGAATTTAAATTTTTAAATGTTCTCGTCCTAAATATAGCTGAAAAATTGCTCGCTAGACGTTAAACACCAATCAATCAATCAATCAATCAATTACAACATATGTGGTATATGAAAAATATTCAATAACACAAGACAAAGAAAGTATGGGCTAATGATGATGATCAAGATTCAACTTTTGATTACTGTAAACTAGTCTTAACTAGGAAATGTCACAGGTCTTCCTATTTATAACAATTCACAATATCCAGTCGACAAGAACCATAGTTCTTCTTATTATCATTAACCTCTAAATATTTTCAGTTGGTAAGGACTGTTTAACCATGAATTCCTGTTTTAATGGAGCCAATTGCTTTTTATTATTATCGTTGAACAGGCTGTAGTTTTTAATATGCATGGATAAGAATCCGTACCTCAAATCATCCAGTTATAATTTTCAATGTACTCGTTTGGCTTCCAAATCATTTCTTTAAAAGTTTGGGGTTTTTTTTTTTAAGTTTTCTGAAAGACGAACTCGCAACTCACATCATTCCACAAAGCATAATGGTGAGTTAACTTTTTTATTCCCTAATTATACTTCATCATTTTATAAACTTCTGCCATGGTGTGTTTTGTTTCAGACATGTTAAAGGCGCCGTATTTTGGTGGTGTCCGTGTTGCCCATCTTTTTAGTTTTCTGTGTTGTGTTTTTATTTTGTCTGTCTTCGTCCCGTGTCCTGTGTGGCCAATGTTGCCAGTTTCTCTTGATTGTCCATTCTTTGTTGTCCTTTTGGTTTTCTCTAACGTATATTTGTTCTCTTTAAACATGGTATTCTATGAAATTTTATAAAACATGAGAACATATTGGTGTCAGATTCAAGTTCAATGACAAATGTTATAGATAATTAATAAATAAATAAATAAATGAACTTACCATAAATGTACAGTTGATGTTATAAAAACTCCATAATAATCTGAGCACAAATAGTCCATCAGATACTCGTTAATATTTATTTTACCTATTAAAAAATTGCTTTGAAAGTAGAAAATGTCTCACAAAATTATAACCAATTGTTAATTTACGTGATGCTTCATACTGATTATGACAGAATCATTCCTTGTAATCACTGCGCGTATTTTGGCCTTTAATGTTCTCATAGTAAGACGCCTTATTTCCATACATAGATCATTGTTTGGGCAAATTATTCATTATTTTACGTAATTGTCTACACATTCGCAGTTCTAAAAGTTAATTATGACAGCTTCGTCCGTACTATGACAAATCAATTTCATAGAGATTGTGAATTTCTTTGTTTATCAGAGACATGCGTTTCATTAATTGTTAAATATTGTGGATTTTGTTTCTATTTCGGTGTAGATCAATTTGCTTCTTTTTTTCTTTTTTCTTTTTTTTATAATACATGTATATTATTTAATTCTTCCGACAGTTTTTACACTGTAACAAGAGGCTAATTTCAATATATACTCAACAAAAAAAGCTAAGACTACTTGGAATTACAACTATCTGTGCAATCGGTGTCTATCACGAAAGTTGTGAGTTCAAATCCGGATAGTTGTAAATCCAACTACCATGTGATCACGACCAAGACGGCCTCTCTTTGGAAAAAATATATTCACCGGGTTTGTAACTAGATTAACACGACGGGTGTCACTAATGGAGCAGGAACTACCTACCCTTCCGTAGCACCTGAGTTCATCCCTGTTTTTTTACTGGGGTTCGTGTTACTCGATCTTTAGTTTTATATGTATGTTTTGTTGATCGTTGTTTGTCCTTTTGTACTTTTTCTTTTGGCCATTGTGTTGTCTGTTCTTCTTCGATACACGGATTCTGATTGCCCCTTTGGTATCTTCAAACTCTTCTGAGAAAAATAGGGTTATGGTTATAAAGTGTTTAACGCCACTTTCAACAATATTTCAGTCATATCGTGGCGGTCAGCTTTATTGGTGGAGGAAACCGGAGTACCTGAGAAAACCACCGATCTGCCGCAGGTCACTGACAAATTTTATCACATAATGTTGTATTGAGTTGACCTTGGCATGAGCCGGATTTGAACTCACAACTTTCGTGATAGACACCGATTGCACAGATAGTTGTAAATCCAACTGCCATGCGATCACGACCACGACGGCCTCTCTTTTGAAAAAATATATTCACCGGGTTTGTAGCTAGATTAACACGACGGGTGTCACTAGTGGAGCAGGAACTGCTTACCCTTCCGGAGCACCGGAGTTCACCCCCGATTTTTAGTGGGGTTCGTGTTACTCGATCTTTAGTTTTATATGTATGTTTTGTTGATTGTTGTTTGTCCTTTTGTACTTTTTCTTTTTGCCATTGTGTTGTCTGTTCTTCTTCGATATACGGATTCTGATTGCCCCTTTGGTATTTTCAAACTCTTCTTAGAAAAATAGGGTTATGGTTATAAAGTGTTTAACGCCACTTTCAACAATATTTCATTCATATCGTGGCGGTCAGCTTTATTGGTGGAGGAAACCGGAGTACCTGGAGAAAACCACCGTTCTGCCGCAGGTCACTGACAAATTTTATCACATATTGTTGTATTGAGTTGACCTCGCCATGAGCCGGATTTGAACTCACAACTTTCGTGTTAGACACCGATTGCACAGATAGTTGTAAATCCAACTGCCATGCGATCACGACCAAGACGGCCTCCCTTTGAAAAAAATATATTCAATTTATTACAATAAATAATTTTGATAACTGATATGAAGTCGATAATTTTGATAAAGTAAAATATCATTTCAACAGACTCTAGCATTCCATATGTAACACTGCTCGTCAAGGAACAACTTTTCGATAGTAATTCAATTTTTGAAAATGTTACTAAGCGATAAAAATATCATATAATGTCAAACATGAAAATATCAATATCGAGTATGTTCATCTCGCGTCCGAATAACACCCCTACAAATGGTTATGAAGCTGTGAATGTCGGTTCGAAATTCAACCTAAGGAATTCTTGAGTGCGTTTGCAAAAACTTGTTGTGAATTTTGTCGACTTGAAATCCGACGGTGACGGTTATTCCAAGGATGTTGTATCGGATTAAGATCAATACACTTTACTGGCCAGTTCATGTGTGTTTAATTGTTTCCTGATGAAGATATCCATTGACCACTCTAGCGCGACGGGGCGTAGTGTTATCAATCATCGCCAATTGCAGCTGCGTAAAGTCTAACCATAGGTATCAGCATTCATCACGGTATCTTACAGCGGTAACAGGTCCATTCCTGATGACGTCTGCAGAACCGTCATAGCTAATGCCACTCAAAAACAATAACAGAACTCCCATCGAATCAGACATATTCAGTTACAGAACAACTCTTAAATCGTTCGTTTTTCCGAATCATTACTCGTAAGCGACCATCGTGAAAAACTAAGCAGCACCTTGGTTCATATGGTAAAAAGAACATGTCGAACACGGAATACATTCCAGTAAGCATATACCGTCTGGCAAACCGAAGACGACAATTGCGATGGTGTGCAGCTGATTAAAAGGGTAGGACTAGTTTTCTTACATGCAAACCAGATGTATGAAGTCAGTTTCTAACAGTCTGAGTGGAAATCCGCTCTCCTGATACGGGATAAAACTCTTTGTTCAACATGATCACTAATGGCATCCTATTTCGTTTTGCTAGCAATGTTATTTGACGGTATCGATGTAGATACGATAACGTAACCCTCATTCCGCTTTTGCTCCCAGCGAGGGTTACGAATCGGTCCCATTCAACGTATGGGAGCAGCGCCCGGAGTGATTCACACCGGGCGGTTTTTTGTCCTAATTCCGTTGTAAGTGGTTGGAAAAATTAACGGGGGTGAAAAATAAATATATTTAGGTAAACCTTGAGGTGTTAAGTAAACGCTGCATCAATCTACAGTAGACTTATATCCATCTGAAAATTTGAATGCATGAAATCTTCTTCCTGTCCGACATTTTGTTTACAAGTTGCTATTTCACGTGCACTTGCCTCGTTTTGGAGATATCCTTATTTGGATCAATCGTAGTAAAACATCATAGTAACGTTTTTCATATTTGGCATTCAGATCCATATATGGATAGGCTCCGCCCATCAAGAGAGTATACGTAAGGTGCCATGGCGGACAAGAAACAATTTTCTAATACTAAATCGATCGTGAAGGTAGAAACAGGTATTATAACACTTATTTCGTATCGCCATTATTTAAAAATTGTAGGGAATAATAAGTTATGACCAGATATGCAAAAAGAAAGTTGAAATATTCACTTAACGAAAATTTTAATTTGCTCCCATACGTTGAATGGGACCGATTCGTAACCCTAACTGGAGCACAAGCGGAATGAGGGTTACGTAATCGTATCTAGGATCGATGGTGCGTCGTAGTACAGGTCGACCATTTTATTTTTGTCTCCGTTCAACACTGTTAGTCTGTTTGTAATGTGTCCATAAACTGCATGGCTAATGTTAAACTGTATATATACATGTACACTGGTCATTGTGAAAGGCCAGTTTGCAGAAAACCTATGGCTCTCGTGGCCTTCTCTTTTGTTACATGTTTTATAAATGGTATGTTGAAATGTTTATGTTCAACAAAATGTTAAATTTACACAATTTACCAAACAAACATTTCTCTACAGCTGTTTGGAAAAAACCACCGTCTGTAAACCAATTTTGAAAGGGAAGGAAATTACAAGTAAACACTCAATAAAGAATATCAAGTATTTGTTGGAAAAACCAAAAAGGTGAACTCGATAATATTGATTATGGATTGATAGAGGATCAGAGAGTAAAAATATAAATTAGAACTTTTTTAATATTTCAATTATTATATGGTCCTTAACTTATTGAGAGGTATATAAAATACATAGTGATTGTAATTCAGGAGTAGTAAGAAAGACAACTCTATAATGAATAAATGAATATAATAATTCATTATATATTCCATGTGTTTCTTCATTTCATTATTTTATATGACAAGGTGAATGGTCATTATTTTTCCGAGAATTAAGCATATTCTTAACTTGTTCACGCCATGATATAGCTGGACAATTGGTGAGTTTGCGCTAAGCAACAATCACTCTGTCACTCTATGAATATATTCTGGAAAATGGATTTTTCAAGGTCACGCTACGGTATAAGAACATTTATTTGTATTGATGCGATATAGACACAATAGCGCGTTGAACTTAGGATCTAGAGGAGAATGTCAAGGTTTCGACTGAAAAGGGATTACAAAGAAAAAGACAAGAAGACAGCAAATATAATGTAGAATTATCGTCTGATAAATCATGTTGTAATTACCTTGCTTACTCGTATGGATACATGTCTAAAAAGTATAGAAAAGAATACAGGGAAAATATCACTACATTTAAAGGAATGGATGGCAAACTGGCATCTCTGACATCGCGATACATCACGGCCAAAAAGGATATGAGGAATGTAAAAAACAAGATAAGTGTTTGTTCTTATGCCTTAAAAGCAGCAAATAGCAATACTATAGTCCTTGGTTTTACCCAACCTGTGATCGAATCCACAATCCACTGCAATAAATAATTTGTTGTTTATCAGATTTTGAGGATGTGTGTTGAATCTTTTTGTCTTATTATCTTTGTTGATACACTAATTAACATCAAAGAACATCACATATGGAGTGCATGTCATTCATTCATTCATCCATTCATCCATCTATGACCATCGAATCATATGCGAGACAATTAAATATATTGATCAATCTGACAACAGTTCTTGGTGGGTACTCAGATTTAAATAGTGACGTATTTAGGAAGTGACCCCTACTGGATGTCATTAGATCTTGTTGTATCACAAACAAAAAATAAAGATAAAAAAAGATACAAAAAGCATCCAATTTCAATTAGATGGCTTCACATACACACTTTTGTTATCATAAATTAAACATGATCCATGTAGTCCTTACTGTCAAATATGTCATAAAATGTAGAAATTATGGATATTTGCCACAGCAGCCATCTTGGAACTGTCAGACCTACTTTGATTCATTTGTTGTGTAACATTATCCATCAAGCAGCAGGGCCCGGGTGGTTCAATGAGTTAGGTAGTTGGACTACCTAACAACTCATACAAGCCTATCACCAATACAGCATTGGTTCGTGCCCAGCTTTGTAAATTACAAAAAAGGGTGCACTCCACTCGCAGCCGCAAGTGATAACGTTGACCAGTTACTTGCCCATGGTCGGTGGTTCTCTCCGGATACTCCGGCTTCTTCCACCACTAAAACTGGTCGCCATGATATAGCTGAAATATTGCTGAAAGTGGCATTAAACACCAAAAATCAAATCAATCAATCAACCATCAAGCAGCAAATATTTCATGCACATTCTGATTCAGGCCACAACAATAATAACAAATATTACAGAAACGAGGTAGGAATGGGACAATAGGGGCAACAACTTTAGATTGGCATTGGTAAAGTATGGGCAGAGACAAAAAAATAGCCTTTTGTCGTGGGTACAATTTGCCTACTCTTTTGAAATCTTTAAAAGTGGTCTTTTAATGTGCAATCTCCAAACATGGGATCTACTATGGTCCATGGATTGGCTTTATGTATTATGATTTGACAGCAATACTCTCCCTCCTCCCAACAAAGGCACTTGTTTCATTCAAAAAATATATGCCCCCTCCTCTTCCTTACTTCAAGGTAAACATCTGCCCTTTACCCCTTCCCCACTTCGCCTCAATATTTTTCGCTTATTTGTGATCCTTTCGCTGACCCAATTATATCGTTACACTCCCGAGATATTTCTCTTTTCGACTGCCACATTTAAATATAAATACCAATTGGACAAGAATATTCAGCGAGTCGCATTTTCTATTTTTCAGTCAATGAAACGGATACAACCACTTCCGGTTTGCGCTAGATTTTTCATATGCATTCGGAATTCTCTAGACCGGCCATGTGTAACAATGCCATCATCATCATCTCCTCTCAAATGTAAAGTAAGCCTTTAAAATACAGATAATTGTTCCGATGCAGATTATAAAAATATGTTCAACTCCAAATTACTGACATTTGATTTTTAAAACACCTTTTTTTTAGTTTCTAAATCAATTTAGAACGGACCGGAAGTGACTGTATCCGTTTCATTGACTGAAAAATAGAAAATGCGACTTTCGCTGAATATTCTTGTCCAATTCGTCTGAGGGGGGCCCGGTATTTATATTTAAATGTGGCAGTCGAAAAGAGAAATATCTCGGGAGTGTAACGATATAATTGGGTCAGCGAAAGGATCACAAATAAGTGAAAAATATTGAGGCGAAGTGGGGAAGGGGTAAAGGGCAGATGTTTACCTTGAAGTAAGGAAGAGGAGGGGGCATATATTTTTTGAATGAAACAAGTGCCTGTGCCTCCCAATCAAAAATGCCATCTGGGAATGTATAGGTAGTTCTTAAGGTTAAACCCTGGAAACCCTCACAAGAGTCTAAGACACAATTTGAAAGTGGTTACCCATGTTTTGTGTGTCAAAACACATCTAATATGATTTTATCTCATGATCGTTATGAAGACAGTTCATCATTTTACTAGTTACTTCATATTATATATATGTATATTTGGGCCTGGGTGGCTCAATGAGTTAGGTAGTTGGATTACCTAACAACTCGTACAAGCCTATCACCAATACGGCGTGGGTTCGCACCCGTCTTTGTAAATTACAAAAAGTTTGCACTCGACTCGCAGCCGCAAGTGATAAAGTTTACCAGTTGCTTGCCCATGGTCGGTGGTTCTCTCCGGGTACTCCAGCTTCTTCCACCACTAAAACTGGTTGCCATGATATAGCTGAAATATTGCTGAAAATGGCATGAAACACCAAAAATCAAAATCAATTATTATATATATATGAGTGATTCTGGGACAAAAATATGTAATAACAGCAATCTCAGAAAGACAGCTTAGTTGTGTAACACGATTTTAATAAGAGGTCATCCATGAATTACCTCTATCAAGTTTGTTTTTATTTTGCTCAGCAATTTTAGATGGTAAAAAGATTGAAATGTGTAATGTTTAAAGGCAGACAGGTTATGAAAGATACAAAGATATGAGTGAGTGAGTGTTGTATAATGACAAGTGAGCACCCTTTCAGCTATAGCAATATCATGGTCACAACAAGTTATATTTCAATGAGATGATGTTTGCTTTGTACTAGAACAACATGTTTAGTTAGATTTTAATAGTGCTAGCACACTGAGACAATAGTCCACAGGTGGACATGTCACTCCACACTTACACATATCCTGATTCTGAACCAATCAGTGAGTGTTTGTCCTTACTCCTTAATGTTGTAATTAGCGGAAAGGCAGCAATTACCAATTTTATGGTCTTTGCTTAAAAATGCACATTTTGTTAAGGACCATCCAAGGCACATTCCAGACAAGCTAGATGTCAAATGGTGTAGTTGTTTCAGTTAAAAAAAATTTTTTTTGAATATTTCCTCTATGTTAAATTTGTCCTGTGATGGCAGACATCTTGAAAATAAAATTTAGGACGAGACTATCTAATGATTATTCATGTATAGTTTTCAATTTTGGTTCAATAATATTTCTAGTTTCTGAGAAAAAATTGTTTTTCATTTTTCCATAGGGTCCTATGTTAAAACATATTTTAGCGATGTATTTTTATCTTGGACAAGAATAATGAGTGTCCTGATTGGATGACCGATTTAAAACACACTGACTCGCATGTTAAAAAGATGCATGTAAAAGAAATCTATGTTATATTTATTCATTTGTTTGATTCTGGAATAATGTTGATCATTGATTCAAACAAGAAAAAAGGGGAAAAAAAGGGGGGGGGGGGGAATTTTATTTAAATAAATGTTATGTTTCGACAGTTTAAAGAGAAAAATAATAATTTGTTGCGACTAAAGCTTAAATCAGCATTAAAAATTGAACAAATTTCAGTGGTTTTGTAAATGAGATTTATTCTAAATAGAAAATCTGAATTTATTATTTATTAATTTATTATTAATGATACAATTTTATATCCCTTGGGAGGGGGAGGAGGGCTATGATGAACATTTGAAATAACCAGAAGCTCCCAGGAGCCTGTAATCGCTCACCTGGATCAAAGCTGCTTTCAATAACAACGCAACTGCACTGTGGTGGCCATCTTGGCGGGAGAGCGCAACTGCCGGACACAATTTTGGAAGAGGACCATCCAATGACTATTCCATCAAAGTTTGGTTTTAATTGAGCTACTGGTTCCAGACAAGATGGTTTTTATGTGAATTTCCCATAGGGTCCTATGTTAAACTAAGTACAGCTGTGCAGCCATCTTGGTCAGAGGGCGGGACCACCAGACACAAATTTGGTTCAGCGGTTTCAGAGGAGAAGATTTAAATGTGATCTTTTATCAAAATATGCCTAATTTGCATAATCGGTATAAATCGGCTGAAAGAAAAAATTCAAAAAAAAACCCCGAACATATGCTAAACTACTCCTTGCCATGTAGCTGCAGTTCAAATTTGAGCTCATTTTGACTTATGCTAAAGCAGCAATGGACAATTGAAGAAATTTCTATTTTTAGTAACAGCAGCCATCTTGAATGGAGGGTGGGGCTGTCGGACACAATTTTGAAAGGGAACCACCCAGGGACCATCCCTGCCAGGTTTGGTTTAATTTGGTTCAGCGGTTTCAGAGGAGAAGATTTAAATGCGATCTTTTATCAAAATATGCCTACTTTGCATAATCGGTATATATCGGCTGAAAGAAACCCGAAATATATGCTAAACTACTTCTTGCCATGTAGCTGCAGTTAAAATTTGAGCTCATTTTGACTTACACTAAAGCAGCAATGGACAATTACAATTTCATCCCCCCTTTTTTCTATTTTGAGCTTGGCGGCCATCTTGGTTGGAAGTCGGGATCACCGGACACATTTTTGGAAGGGGGCCATCCAAGAATCATTTCAGCAAAGTTTGGTTGAGAATGGCTCAGTAGTTTCAGAGGAGAAGATTTTTTTTTAATTTCATCCCCCCTTTTTTCTAATTTGCATAATCGGTCAAAATCAGCAAAAGTTCAAAGTTCATAAAAAATCCTGTAATACATGTTAAAAAGCTCATCATTATGCTTATACAGTTCAAATTTGGGCACATTCTGGCTTAAAATAGAGCAGTTTTGGCCATTTGAAGAAATTTCTATTTTTAGTAACAGCGGCCATCTTGAATGGAGGGCGGGGCTGTCGGACACAATTTTGAAAGGGACCCACCCAGGGACCATCCCTGCCAGGTTTGGTTTAATTTGGTTCAGCGGTTTCAGAGGAGAAGATTTAAATGTGATCTTTTATAAAAATATGCCCAATTTGCATAATCGGTATATCTCGGCTGAAAGAAAAATTTCACAGAAAAACCCGGAATATATGCTAAACTACTTCTTGCCATGTAGCTGCAGTTAAAGTTTCAGCTCATTTTGACTTACACTAAAGCAGCAATAGACAATTAAAATTTCATCCCCCCTTTTTTCTATTTTGAGCTTGGCGGCCATCTTGGTTGGAAGTCGGGATCACCGGACACAATTTTGGAAGGGGGCCATCCAAGAATCATTTCAGCAAAGTTTGGTTGAGATTGGCTCAGTAGTTTCAGAGGAGAAGATTTTTTTAAAATTTCATCCCCCCTTTTTTCTAATTTGCATAATCGGTCAAAATCGGCAAAAGTTCAAAGTTCATAAAAAATCCTGTAATACATGTTAAAAAGCTCATCATTATGCTTATACAGTTTAAATTTGGGCACATTCTGGCTTAAAATAGAGCAGTTTTGGCCATTTGAAGAAATTTCTATTTTTAGTAACAGCGGCCATCTTGAATGGAGGGCGGGGCTGTCGGACACAATTTTGAAAGGGACCCACCCAGGGACCATCCCTGCCAGGTTTGGTTTAATTTGGTTCAGCGGTTTCAGAGGAGAAGATTTAAATGTGATCTTTTATAAAAATATGCCCAATTTGCATAATCGGTATATCTCGGCTGAAAGAAAAATTTCACAGAAAAACCCGGAATATATGCTAAACTACTTCTTGCCATGTAGCTGCAGTTAAAGTTTCAGCTCATTTTGACTTACACTAAAGCAGCAATAGACAATTAAAATTTCATCCCCCCTTTTTTCTATTTTGAGCTTGGCGGCCATCTTGGTTGGAAGTCGGGATCACCGGACACAATTTTGGAAGGGGGCCATCCAAGAATCATTTCAGCAAAGTTTGGTTGAGATTGGCTCAGTAGTTTCAGAGGAGAAGATTTTTTTTTAATTTCATCCCCCCTTTTTTCTAATTTGCATAATCGGTCAAAATCGGCAAAAGTTCAAAGTTCATAAAAAATCCTGTAATCCATGTTAAAAAGCTCATCATTATGCTTATACAGTTTAAATTTGGGCACATTCTGGCTTAAAATAGAGCAGTTTTGGCCATTTGAAGAAATTTCTATTTTTAGTAACAGCGGCCATCTTGAATGGAGGGCGGGGCTGTCGGACACAATTTTGAAAGGGACCCACCCAGGGACCATCCCTGCCAGGTTTGGTTTAATTTGGTTCAGCGGTTTCAGAGGAGAAGATTTAAATGTGATCTTTTATAAAAATATGCCCAATTTGCATAATCGGTATATCTCGGCTGAAAGAAAAATTTCACAGAAAAACCCGGAATATATGCTAAACTACTTCTTGCCATGTAGCTGCAGTTAAAGTTTCAGCTCATTTTGACTTACACTAAAGCAGCAATGGACAATTAAAATTTCATCCCCCCTTTTTTCTATTTTTAGCTTGGCGGCCATCTTGGTTGGAAGTCGGGATCACCGGACACAATTTTGAAAGGGGGCCATCCAAGGACCATTCCATCAAAGTTTGGTTGCAATTGGTCCAGTGGTTTCTGAGGAGAAGATTAAAATGTGAAATGTTGACGAACGGATGACAGACGACGGACGAAAAGTGATGACAATAGCTCACATGGCCTAAAGGCCAGGTGAGCTAAAAACACAGGACCGGACTTTAAGCAAAAATAATAATCCAGGATTCGTTTTTTATTAAAAAAATCCAGGACCCCTGTGTCCATGAATTTTTTTTTTTTCTTAAAGTTAATAATATAAAATATTGACATCCACACTTGCCTTTTGGACAGCACATTTCTGTGTCCACACTTGTATACAGAAGAAAAAATAATTTTATCTTTCTTTGTAGTTTTTTTTATTTCAACAAAAACAAAAGATCTGACTTAAATTCAGAAATATACTATAAACATATCTATCACGTTAACATCATCAGTAGATAAAATAAATCTTTACTAAAATTAATGCCATCCAATGATCACTAACTTCTTTTATCAGATATCCTTTTAAGGACCGGTATTCATATGACAATATAATCTATGATTTTAGCCGAACATGCATCCAAATTCCATGCCGAATTTTAAATATTTGTTAAATATATGAATTTATTTTCCACATGATTAATTAATTGAATTTGGTAGGACAAATATAACCTTCATTCGACCTACAGAACCAATTGCACTTGAAAGTAATAAAAGTAAGTCTGCACCATTTGTTCATTTCCTATCCTTCATCACTTGTTCACTCGCCTCTCGTCGTCGTTTAGTCAACGGATTACGTGGATCGTGTATTTCATATCTGTCTAATTCTTCTACATTTGCATCAATGACTTTCCTCTTACGATCTTCAGTCATAAACTTTAATTTATGTCTCATCCTAAAAATATAGTAACAAAATATACTCGTCATATGTATTCATCCACATATCTAAATATAGGTACATTGCATAAGAATCATTTTATTCATCTAAGCTAAAAACTTGAGTTTCCCACTTTTGTATTCATTTGATGCTTCTAAGTAAACATTAAGAAGAGTTTGAAGATACCAAAGGGGTAATCAGAATCCGTAAATCGAAGAAGGACAGACAACACAATGGCCAAAAGAAAAGGACAAAAGGATAAATAACAATCTACAAAACATACACATAAAACTAACGATCGACTAAGTTTTTAGTGGGGTTCGTGTTGCTCGATCTGTGTAATGTTTTACAGATCATTGTTTGTTCTTTTGTACTTTTTGTACTTATATTGTCTCTATTTGGTATCTTCAAATTTTCTTAATAACACAGATGATTCTAAGTAAACATTAAAGAGATCTACATCAATCAACTTAAAACACCAATGGTAACGTTTGAAAATGGCCACATCACAATGTATACAGCATGAAACAACATCACCATATAAGAGAAGATTCATAAATATTGCATACTGTAATACATGTAAAATTTTGAGCAACCAGTACCTGCTCCCTACAGACCATAGAGCAATTATATCATTTATCTGCAAATTGATCATTTCCCTTTTCCACAAAAATATTAGGTCAGTTCGTAACTTGCTTGCGAAAATTTATCGGTCAATATGACGTTGGAACATATTATGACGTCACCGATAAAAATAATAGCGTCAGTTCTGAAGGCCTAGACAGACATTATCATAAATATCCCAGCTCGTCCTATCGGACTAATTGTCTTTATTCTATATATATCTGGGACTTTCAAATATATTGACATATCTTCATAAGGAAATAAGGGTAATAACAAAATAACCGAACTCCAAGCAATCTTACAAAGGGAAAGTCAAAACTCATAAGTATACAAACAGACAAAATCAGTCAACAACTGGAAAACTGTGAAAACCGTAATGACCCTGACTTGTGTAGCGTAACCGAGCGGTTGGGGCCTAGTGTATGCGAGCAAAAAGGGAGACGGGTCTATAACGTGGTAACCGCGTCTCTCTCTCTCTGGTTAACGTCCCTGGTTTTGGGACCCGGCACTCTTGGTATCTCTGGTCTGGTAAGGAGGATTACAATAGGGTGATAAAGGGGGAGGGTATTAGGTTTTGGCCTGTGAGAGCGTTTAATTTCATGTGTGTTTTGCTCTCATTCTTTTATACTTGTACATTACAACTAAGTCATTTGTAGATAATTAACTTGTATTAATACGGAATAAATAAATATTCACTAATGATACTTTAACAATATTTATATAATTATAGGTTTAACAACAATAAATAAATAGTTTAGAACTTCTAAATTAGATACACAATATATGTAGTTAATAGGATACTGGATTATCAAAGCAAGAAATGGTCTTAATATATTCCGTACCGAGTTCAAGTCGATGAATAAAAGGATGGAGTTGGTCCACTGTAACTCGGTTCGGAAAACCACCAACGATGGGTAAAAACTAGGAAATAATGGTGGTGGAATGTCCGATGTCCTTCATTTAATTATTAAGACAAATAAAAGCCCACAAAAATATAGCGAAATATTGTTGCTAAAATATGACTTAACATATAGCGGTAATTTGGTAAGGTATTCCCAAGAAGGTAATTTCGGTAAATTGTAGACCTATAAATTATGGGTTTAAACGGACCTGGTACTATCCATGGTTTCTCTAATTACTGGTCTGCGGACTGGTTCTGGAATATTGGTCTATCTCAGTTGGTATCTGGTATCTGCTCGATAAGGGTGCTCTGGTGACACAATGGGTTGCCCAGGGTAGAAGAAAACTAAACTTTATTTCGTAAATCGCGCCTTTTATATTTTTTGTTTACCAATTTACCGATTGGTTTGCCATTTACCGACCGTTACCACGGAGATACCCAAGCAGAACTGGTTATTACCATAAAATATTTAGGAACTTTTGGTAAAACGTTAATTACCCTATAAAACTATTGATAATTACTGAAACGTTCCGAACGCAATCCATTTAAACTTGGATATATACATAATCATACAACTAAAAGGTAATCAGACATTATTTCTAACTATAATTAGCCATTCCTTGCTGCAATTATAATATTTAGTCGCCATGGGTTGTCATAATTATGAACTATAAATAAAAGTTACCGACAAAATGTTGATGTCAACAAACCCAAAATCGAACTATAATAAGATGAAAGAAAATGTTGTAATAGTTGATATTACAAGTGTCATAAACAATATATCATCAGTCTGTAAATGCACTTGAGTTATTTTATTATTGACTTTCCCGTAGTGAACGAGCTATTTTCGCTACACTTGGTACAGATATTTCTAAAGAAATGGTGGGTTGAATCAGATTTTAAAGCGTGATATGGTTTGTGCTAAATACAATTATATTTCCATTAATGGTTCTTAAAAATACAATTTTTTTTTTAATGTTCATCATTGCAGCTGACTTTGAACCAACATGGTTCGTGCCTTGTAGTCTCTACTGTCTTCATGTGTACAAGCTTAAATCTTCATATCACAATCTTAGATTATTCTAAACAAAGTTGTATTTCCATATCTGTTTCTAAAGAATTTGTCTTTTTTCGACTTGTAGCCTTTGTAAAAACTTTGAACCCCATATATAGTCAAATCTGTCCATGCTGTCGTCTCTATTAAGCAGTTACCTGTATGAAAAGGTCACCTTTTTATTGTCTTGTCATAGAAAATTTCATATGAATTGTATCTCATTCAAGAGGTCACCTGTCTTAAAAGACCACTTTTCATTGTCCTAAAGGTGACCTCTTAATACAGGTTTGACTGTACCTTGGGGTCTTGCCAAGATGAGCTATCAGCTGGTCGATGGCATTTAAGTTTTCTGCAATAAAAGGACTGAAAATTAAAAACTTAGTAAACATGGCCTATACCTACCAAGATAAATCTGTTGGGTCATCATCATCATCATCTTCCACCTTCTCACCATCTGTTTTTGATTCTCCCTCCTTCTTTTCATCCTCTTTTTCTTCGTCATCATCATCATCATAATCACCACCAATGAGTTTTGCCGAACTTAGCTTATTCTGAAATTTGGACAGCATGGCCAGTGTTATGGCTTCACGGTCAGATCCTTTTTTCCCTTGTACTTTCTTCATGTCTTGGTACTTTTGTCTTTCTTTCATGTAACTTTCCACGACTTCACTCACTTTTGGCTTTTCTGAAGAAAGAAGTAAACATTTCAGTTGGATACAACATTATGTGATAAACATTGTCAGTGACTTGCAACAGGTCAGTGGGTTTTTCTGGGTACTCCGGTTTCCTCCACCAATAAAACTAACCACCACGGTATAACTGAAATATTGTTGAAAGTGGCATTAAACACCATAACCCTAGCCCCTAACTCTGTAAATAGAACTACTATTATTCATGTATATCTTATATACAGTATGTCCTTGTTCACCCACCATCAAATTTCAAATTCCAAAAACATGTAATTTATATATAAATTTCTCCCTCTATATATTGCCACCCTGGTTTTTTTTGCCAAAATATAGACTGGTCCAAAAGAAAGCAGTAAAACGTGTGTGTACTATATGCAACTAACATAAATATCTTAAATCTATAAATTACATGGCTTTGTGTTGTAAACAATGGTTGTATATACATGTACTCTGACCCAAAAATGTCACTACCATTAATCCAAAGTAATGTTTCAGGAGACCAAAAGAAAGAGCATAGATTATAACAAGTATTGACAGGTATTTTAGAATTTCTTATATTGAAGAGGGGGTCATCATGATCACGATTGTATGATAGTTGGATATACAACTACCTATACAATCAGCACCTATCACCACTAAAGTTGTGAGATCGAATCTCACTCATGGCAAGGTGCACTCGATACAACAATTTAAGATTAAATTTGTCAGTGACTTGAGGCAGGTCAGTGGTTTTCTCTTGGTACTCCAGTTTCGTCCACAAATAAAACTGATTACCACGATATAACCGAAAAATTGTTGAGAGTGGCATTAAACACCATAACCCTAACCCTTATTTGGAGATGAGTGCTGAGTACCTAGGTATGAATAACATTTTTTCACCAATGAATGATACAGGTACAAACACAACAACAGTACAAACAAAAGGCAAAACAAATGATTATAAGCATGTTTAATACAAACTGGGAGTGTGACATGATATTATGAAATGATTATCATCTTCTACTCTATGAATGCATATATCATGAGATCCAACAGCTGGTCAAGGAAAAAGAAATGAAATTTTTTATACCTGTTTTTTGTTTCTCTTCCTCTGTTTTTTTTGTCTTCCCAAGAATTTCTCTTTTCAAATTCCTCGCCTGTCTTTTTAATTCATCTCTGAAAGAAAACACATTTTTTTTTAATTTACCTCTGAATGAAAAAAAAACAACTTTTACTCAAATGTCTCTGAAAACAAACTTTTTATAAGTTTAGCACCGACAGCAGGAAAAATCTACAATGTAATCTAATTATTTTCTATATTGTGTGTGGCAGTTTTTTTTACCATAAATTGTTAATAGTAAAATAGTGTTTTTCAAAGAGATCACCATGTAAAGAACAAGACCTCATATGAGCCTATATCACTCTCCTTATGAACAGACCTCATGATTATGTAACTTTTGAGTATGAATTTCATACTCATACTTCAAAATTGTCCACATACTCCAAAATCATCCAATCGGAACATATTTATTGGATAGGACATTCTGATTGGATGTTTTACCAGTATGAGTACAAATCTAGTAATCGGAAGTTTCATGACCAAAAAGACAATGCAATAGTGAGATGAACACTGAGTACAAAAGTTTAAAGAGATATTTGAGTAAGGAAGATCCAAATACAGAAAACAAAAGTACAGACACTAATGTTAAACAAAAGTACAGACACTAATGTTAAACAAAAGTACAGACACTAATGTTAAACAAAAGTACAGACACTAATGTTAAACAAAAGTACAGACACTAATGTTAAACAAAAGTACAGACACTAATGTTAAACAAAAGTACAGACACTAATGTTAAACAAAAGTACAGACACTAATGTTAAACAAAAGTACAGACACTAATATTAAACAAAAGTACAGACACTAATGTTAAACAAAAGTACAGACACTAATGTTAAACAAAAGTACAGACACTAATGTTAAACAAAAGTACAGACACTAATGTTAAACAAAAGTACAGACACTAATGTTAAACAAAAGTACAGACACTAATGTTAAACAAAAGTACAGACACTAATGTTAAACAAAAGTACAGACACTAATGTTAAACAAAAGTACAGACACTAATGTTAAACAAAAGTACAGACACTAATGTTAAACAGAAAGTACAAACACAATACAGACAAACCTATTTACTTCTAGTTTGGAAAACTTGAAGTTAAAATATGGACCATTTGTATTAGTTATAGGTATAGCAATAGAAGCAATGTTCCTTTACGTTACTTTGTGTCCAAGTATAAAGTTGGATAGTCTCTCATGTTCATTTACAATTGGTAAGTGTAAGTGTTGAAAGTTTGTTCAAGTTTCACAATAATTTAACGAACTCCCTTACAATGTGTTTGTGTCCTCATCTCCTTCATCTATAGTGCCATCTCTTTTTTTATCTCCCTTTGGCTCTTTGGCTCCTCCTTTTAATTTGTCTGCCACAGCTTGAGCTCTCTCCTTTCTACCAAATTCATCCTCCTACAAAAATATTAGATCTCATTTTAATAATTAATAATAACAAAAATCTTTATTTGGTTTAATACACCCTTATATATCAGTCAAGTAAATACAATTCATAATGGTAACAATTTTGTGGGAGCTTTAGGCAGACATGGAACCATAAACCAGTTTAACCCTGCCACATTGTTGTGCCTGTCTCAAGCCAGGATCTGGATTTCCAACGTTATATGCAATGCTCATTTTGTGTTCAGTGAGATTAGTTAAGATGAGAGGTGATTGTTCGTTTTTGTTGATATTGGTGTAATTGATGACAATCACTGTTTAAACTTTCTTTTCATGACCCTACATTCTCAATTCTTATGATTGTTCTATATATAGTCAAAGACACAATGGACACTAGAAATCAGTATGAATTGAAAATTTAAGATGTATGATAATTCCTGTAAAACTTATTAATAGTACCTCCTCAATGTAAAGTCTGCTTCTCTCCTGAAGATCCTCGACCTCTGTACTGAGGGTTGGATCATCTGTAAGGTCATGACTACTTTTACCTTTTCCTTTCAGTTGAATCATTTCCTGAAATAATGAAAATAAAAGTTTAATATAAGTGGTATACTAAAACCAGAAGCCTATTTCACTAACTTGGTAAATTTGTTTTAAAAACTTTTCTCTGTCACAGTATATATCATTTTTTTTTTTCAGGGGTGGTATATTTAGCTCACTGGATATTGGCATCTTAATTAGACTATGGGATTTTCGATTGTACAAACTTGAATATACACCGCATGATACACCATGCCAAATACCGGTTCAACAAGTGAGAAAAGTATCACACAAAAAAGCGATGTAAGTGCCCTACATTTTGACATATCATTGGAAGGAATGTAAATAATGTTGATAAAATGTTGTCAAAATTGTGATCATCTTGACCTTTTCAAGAAAATATATTGCGAGCATTAGCCCTTTATTAAGCACTTCTTCAATACGAAGTGTAAGCTCATGATCTCAAACCACCTTCAAGTTACAGATGGCTATATATAAAATTGTTGATAAAATGTGATTAAAATGGCTGCCGTTCAGCCATCTAGATTTTAAAAAGAATTACATTATGTCTGTTCTCAACCATATATGTACATGCCTACCTATGTTGTAAATCACTTAAAATTTTGCATTTCACATCTGATATATATATACCTACCTCTGTTCTCAAACACTTGAAAACCTCTATTTCACTCAGATTTATCTCCCCTTGTTCTCAGTCAATTGAAAACTTGTATTTAAACACAGATATACAGTCAAACCTGCCTTAAAGGACACCTCTATATAACATATCATTGTCTATAAAGGGCAGTCTCATTTTCCTCATCAATGAATAGTGTTAATAATGTTAACCTGTATATATAGGGCAACTGCTCATAAACAGCACATTTTCAGGTTCCCTTAAGGGTGTAGACCTGGGTTACCCTAAATTTTTCCCATCATTCAATTTTTTTTTTATTTGCATCATGGAATAGTTATTGTCTAAATACATTATCTGTCAAAGTTTCAAAATATTTCACCGTGCCGTTTTTTCCATAGCACATCCTAAATATAGCAATTTTGGGGGTATTCTTGACGCCAGATGGTAATACTAGTTTCGGAAGATTCTAATAGATATGCACATTTATTTCTGATTGAATGGGAATATTTTGGCTTTAATACACTTGAGAGTGTTGTTGTTGAATAAATATGAAATATCTAGCAAATCTGAATATCCTGTTTGGAGATAATCACGTGCAAAACAGTGGAAACGGCAAAAAAGGGGGGATGCCCTGAGGACCACCTTGGTATTAAAAATCGGATTAAAAAAATTCCTGTCCATTAATTTTCACCAAAAAATGTCACACTGAAGAATAGACATATAGACATCATTGCACCAAATTTTACAAACTTTTACCGTCAGATTTTTAAAATATTTAAATTTATGTCTTTCATGGATGGCACCCAGAAAAAAATGAAATTATCGAAGAAAGTTATCACACACACACCCTTTGCTAGTTTCTTTGTTTGTGAGATAAAAAAATAACTAGTTACCAATAACAAAAAGCTTTTGAATTCTTATAATTGACACAGTGGATGTCTAAATTACCAAATGACTGCATTTGTCTTTTTTATTTTAATGTCATCTAGGGAGGGGTGGTTTGAGGGTGACTCTACTTGATTAATTCATTACAAAAAAACAAAAAAAAACAGACAGCCACGCAGCTGTATTGTTAAATTCCTTCAAATTCTGTGCTCCAGTTGTATTCGTTTGATTCTGGTTTATTCTTTAGTTGTCTTAGGAGAAGGGGGCGGCGGTATAAGAGATAATCAGATATTACAATTTTTTTCCCAAACATAGCTTTCTATTTTGTTTCTACCATAAAATGAATTTGCTCTATAGTTTCATAATATCTAAGATTACATTTATGGCATTTTTGACAACATATTTCGATGAACATTTTTTCTAGAAAGAGATATTTCAATGATATCTTGTGGGCACCGGCATATAATAATAACACACTGCCTGACACTGGTATAAGCAGCAATAAGATATAAAAATACAAGGAGCACAGCTATGGAAAGGTAAAAGGAAACTGAGGAGTCATTTTTTTAACTAGCCATATCCAATGTAAACAATCTTTGTCATGAAGAAGCTTGGAATTGAGGGGGGATTTTTCAAATGCACAGATGATCATATATTTGAGAAGACACCGAAAATGGAGTTATCTCCCATACCCTAGGCCTACACCCTTAAATGCCCTTTATATATAGGTTGGACTGTACCTACTTTTGTTGCCTTTGTATCATTTTCTTCATTCTCTTCTGCTTCCTCACCAAATGACAACAGCTTAAAATTTCTAAGAAAAAAAGTTTTTTTTAAGACAATGTGATTTTATCTACTTTGTACAATTAATTCATCATATCAGTATCACTAAAAACAAGTTTCAATTCATTTGGCCAAACGGTTTCAGAGGAGAAGAATTTAAAAAATCAGCCAATCAGAAACAAGAGTTGCCTGTTGCGGCCATGTTTGTTAACGGATTAGGACGAAATGAGCAATCTTTATAGAGGACCTTCCATAGATGCTTCCTACCAAGTTTCGGATAATTTGGCCAAGCGATTTCAGAGGAGAAGATTTTTAGAAATCGACCAATCAGAAACAAGAATTGCCTGTGGCGGCCATATTTGTACATGGATCGGGACGAAATGAGCAATCTTTATAGAGGACCTTCCATATATGCTTCCTACCATGTTTCACTTCATTTGGCTGAGGGGTTTCAGAGGAGAAGATTAAAATGTGAAAAGTTAACGGACGACAGACGATGGACGCCAAGTGATGGCAAAAGCTCACATTGCCTTTGGCAAGGTGAGCTAAAAACATAGATATCCAATTTCAGGGTACATGACACCTATTGATAGAAGAGTTTGAAGATACCAAAGGGGTAATCTGAATTTGTAAATCGTCGAAGGACAGTCAACACAATGGATAGGAGAAAAAGGACAAACAACTATCTACAAAACATTACACATAAAACTAAAGATCGAGTAACACGAACCCCACTAAAAACCAGGGGTGAACTCAGGTGCTCCTGATTTTTGTACAAGAGTCAGGATTTCGCAGACACATTTTGAAAGTGTGTAGTAATAAAAAAAATCTAAATATTTTTTTTTAGAAAATTTCATTTTTATTTGTAGTCACATTATGATCACATGATCATACCAGATGAAAATTGAAGGCAATTATAACCCACTGAGCCTGTGTCACTCACCTTTCATTCTGCTTTGAGGAAACATAATACAGAACCTTCCATACATGTAGATGCTTCCTACCAAGTTTCGGTTCATATGGCTAAGCAGTTTCAAAGAAGAAGATTTTTTAGAAATCGACCAATCAGAAACAAGAATTGCATGTGGTGGCCATGTTTGCTAACCGATCGGGACGAAATGAGCAATCTTCATAGAGGACATTCCATAGATGCTTCCTACCAAGTTTCGGTGGTAGCCATGTTTGTTAACCGATCGGGACAAAATGTGCAATCTTTAGAGAGGACCTTCTATATATGCTTCCTACCAAGTTTCAGTTCATTTGAGGGGTTTCAGAGGAGAAGATTAAAATGTGAAAAGTTAACAGATGACGGACGCCAAGTGATGCCAAAAGTTCACATTGTCTTTGGCAAGGTGAGCTAAAAAGTACAGTCCAACAAAATTCCTTGACAATAGACAGATGACATAATGAATCAACAAAAATATGATTTTTAATCATCACAAAATATTCTGATACAATCAAACAAGGTCCTCCTGTGCTACATTCTCTAAAATATTAGAAAGATGTGGTAATATGTCGAATTTGATGCAGTTTTTTTTTTTATTAATATTGTGTTTGCCAGAGTATAAACCTTCCAATGATATTCAGGTTTTGCAATGTTGTGCAATGTAAAATTTGCATGTGCAAAACCCTCAATACAAAGTTTAAATACCTACTATGCAAAAACTGACCGATTCATGAAAAATTTGATATTTGTTGAATAATAATTACACAAGTACATGTATGTGTAAGTTTAAAATACTACAGTACAGTCAGAGATATACATGTACCATGATAAATCACTATGATAGACATATCACTCATCTTGGTGACATCTTTTGTTCTTTTTAATATATCTTCAAAATTTATTTTGTATTTAGAGTGTTATCACCCAAAATGTACAAGAATGTGAGTAAATAGATTAAACAGACCAAAAAACATATCAGTATCACTAAGGAGAGTGATACGTCTATCACAGTGATTTATCATGGTATGTTTCTGACTGAACTGTACAAAGAAATACCAGTATTTCAAAATTAACATATTGAAAATAAATTTGCATTCTTTATATCATTGACTGATAGCATTTATGGGTACTTACTTAGTAGCTTTAGATTTACTTTTGACTTTTTTATCTTCATTCTTTTTGTCTGAAACTGTTGTCCTTGGTTCAATATCATCAAATGGATTTGACAAGATCTAAAACAAAAATGACAGAATGAGTGAGTGAGTGATTGTTGTTTAACGCCAATTCACCAATATTTCAGCTATATCATGGCAAGAACAAATTATTTTCAATGAGATGATGATGAGGTCCGCTTTGCACTAGACCAACACGCTTAGCTGGATTTTTGTAGTGCTATCTCACTGAAACCACAGTCCGCGGAGGGACATGTCGCCCCACTCGGATAGATTATCCTGATTCCATGCCAACCGGTCTTTGCTCTTTCTTCTTAATGTTGCGTGCTTAGCTTACCACTTTTATAGTCTTTGGTTGGACCCGATCAGGGGTCGAACCCATGATCTACCGCATTCGAGGCAATCACCCTAACCATTACACCACCACTGTGCACTGTGGTTCAAAACTGACAGAAAGGGATTGGATAGCAGGACAAATCTATACATAAATATGACAGATCTACATTATGTACTGTACACTAAGTATACATTTTCCATTGAAAGAGGATGCTATTCAAATTTAGAATCAAGGGAAAACAGAATTTGTCCATGTTGTAATTCTGGGGACGTTGAGGATGAATTCATATCATTTCCATTAAAAATGTACATCATATACATGTATATTTGTAAGCCAGCAAGAGAAAAAAAACTTATTAAAAAATATAAAACATATTCCATATTAGCTTACGGTCTTTTTTATCTTTTAAATTTGTACAACTATTGTTGAACAATAATTTAACTACTATATGTATTTATAAAATTGTTGTAAATTTTTGAAATGAATGTCTATTAATTAGAAATAACTTGAAGTAAAAATCCACTGTCAGTCCTCTAGTAGTCGATTGTTCTCTAATAATAATATAAGAGGTTATGGTGTTTAACACCACTTTCAGCAATATTTCAGTTATATCGTGGCGGTCAGTTTTATTGATGGAGGAAACCGGAGTACCAGGGAAAAAACACCAATCTGCTCTAAGTCACAGACAAATTTTATCACATAAAGTTGTATCGAGTACATCTTCCCATGAGCGTGGTCCAATTTCAACAAAATACAGATATGTACAATATAATTCCATATTAACTGTCCGCAACAGTAAATCTTAACCTAATAGTATTTCGTGTGCAAACAGGAGAATTTGTTTTAATATAATACCCGAGTTTTATTAATCTTAGGAGGATATACAGGTCTGTCGTTACTGTCTGTTTCACAATCCTGTAGTTTTATCATGTTGTACACAGTATCTCCAGTCACCTGTAATATAAAGATATCAACTTGACACTAAATAGTGTTTTAGGCAAGGATGAGTAAAAGGGTTTGTCCTTTTTTTGGATTTATCATGACATTTTTGTAACATATAAGTAAAGTTGGGTTTGTCCTTATTTTTGGTTCTGTGATTGTACAGTTTTATCATGACATTTCCTGTAACATTGCGGTTTAATTTGGTTTGTCCTTATTTTTTATTTATTAATTGTGCAGTTTTATCAAGACATTTCCTGTAACATACAAGTAAAGTTGGTTTTGTCCTTATTTTTGGTTTTGTAATTGTGCAGTTTTATCATAACATTTCCTGTAACATGCAAATGTAGAAGTAAAGTTATTCATCATCTTCTTTATGACTTATCTATAGTAATAACCCAGTATATATTGTAATGATTAAGAGAATAACAAGCTATTTCATGTTATAGTCATGGTTACAGTAACAAGCTATTTCATGACTTCATGTTGTATTCATTATGTTTATATTAACCGCAAGATGCTAGTTCATGTTGTAGTCATGTCACTGTAACAGTAACAAGCTATTTTGAAGAAAAAAACATTATTTTTCCTACTTCCAGTAAATTTTTTTAATATTTCAGGAATAAGGGGGAGTCCAATGCCAATCACTCTACCTGGATCAATCACTGATGGAAACATTCATAAGAATCAGAACTGGTGGCTTTCAGTAGCACTGACCTCGGTTTAAGATTTGTGTAACTGTCCTTGTAATTGGTTGAGTACGTAATTTTTAATCATTTAAACTTACTTTTCCAAAAATTGTGTGTTTGTTCTGTAGTTCTTGTGTCTGACCCAATGTGAAAAAGAATTGACTACCATTGTCATTAGCACCTGCATTTGCCATGGCAACCAAACCACGTCTAACAAAACGAAGTCTTGAATGAAATTCATCCTGAAAATAAGTAAACACTAATATGATTAACTCATAATATTAGCTGTTTTCATAGCAGAACATCCAGCATATGTGATTAAATTCCCTTTTTTACCATCAATGGTAATCAGGGAAGCATTTTGCATAACTGAAATATAATATCCAGATTATCCACTTCTAAATATGTTGTTACAGGTTCACCTTCTTCATACAATATCGACTTCAAAACCCAAACAATGATCTAAATCAGATCAAATATCTTACCTTAAAAGGATGACCATATATTGAATCTCCGCCATCACCAGTGCCTGTAGGATCACCACCTTGTGCAATAAATTCTGGTATGATGCGATGGAAAATTGTTCCATTGTAATATCCCTCCATACATAACTGTATAAAGTTGCGACATGCTTTTGGTGCTTCCTTGGACCACAATTCTATATCAATATCACCAATCGAAGTGTTTAATAAGACCTGCAAAAATTTTAAAAATCATTAGATGTATGCAGTATCAGTTTTGGACCAACATCTTTTACAAAGACAACAAATAGTTCTGCAGATCAAAGTCTAAGAGGTCACATCAAGTATTTAACATTTGTCACTTCATGTACATGTACAATGGGATCCTCCATCACAAACACTACATGAAAGTGGTCATATGACCACAAATGTTAGTTGGCTATATATTGACGACATTAATATGTATACAAGCTGGTTTTCAATGCTAATTTATAAGTCTGTGCTCAAAATATGAATCATTTAGAATTTAACTTGATCTTACAGAAATGTTCAGCAAGATCAATAATATCTGTCAAAACTTTCATGTACTCAATCCAGAACAGAAATTATATTGGCTTCTTAATAATGAAAATGAGGAAATTCTAGCCAGTATTTGTAATTTGATAAAACAAAGCACAATATAATTAAATAATTGCTCTTTTACACTGCATGGGCTGGCATGTTTAGAAAGGAGAAATATAATATAAATTGATAATATTTCTAAGTAAATAGAATAAATTTAAAGAAAAACACATATTACTGGGTTTGATCTGAATTTCTTCTTGATTCATTTTAACATGCCTTTGCACTGTCGCTGGGTGCACTCTGTAATTGAGCAATAACATGATGACATATTTCCTCCAACTAGTTCTCCAGCTCTAAACACGAGGTGACACATCCGAATGAATAACAATAATAATAATAGATATAATAATTAACTAATTTTTTATTTTTTTATTTATAATTATATATAGTATGTGATAAATATTTAATATTATATATAATTATTTACTATATAATTGTGAGAAAATGCAATTAACAGATGGGGTGTGTCAGAAGCACTGTCTCTTGGTGTTTTTAGCAGGTTGACTGCTTGTTAAGGAATATGCAACATATGTAAAGTTTCACACTGGATCTGAGATATAGGGGACAAACCAGAACATGATCCACTAAATAATAATTATATTTATATTTTTAGTAATATAAAAACCCTAAACTATGTCCTTTTTCTTTTGTGTGTATGTCTCATTTATCAATCATGAATGTTTGTATTGTTAATGATGCCTCATGTGAGCCCTATGATTAGGCAATAAAATATATTCTATTCTATTCTATTCTATTCTATACTTGACAAAATTTCAGAAAATTGCCTCGGTTGCCCCCTTGGTAGGTTCGGAGTAGGACCTTTTGGGGTCCCTAGGACAACGAAATTATGAAGGACCCCTCAGACGGAGCCATCCTCTAACTCGCCTGCACCCGACTTGAATATTTATTACTCTATATTTAAACATTTATATACAGAAGAAGCTTAAAAAATTATTTTTGAAAATCTTTTAGAAGGGGCCCTAAGCTGCAGCCTATAGGATAATCCGCCCCTGCTCTTTGGTAGTTACTGCCCTAGCAGATATAATCCGATAAAAGTGTCAAATAAAAAAATACAGACTTTTTGTCTAATCAATATTTGACTTTGTCTTGAAACTTTCTGTCCATTTACCAAAAATATGCATTTACTAAAGAACGATCGAATTCGAAGGAGCTTTCAGAAAAGGTTTGCTGTCAATTGGTTCAATGGTCCGGAAGTCAAAACACAGAAATGTATGCATAAATATTATCTGGATATGTATTGCATGACATGTTTTATTGTGCTGCATTTAATTTATGTAATTTATTATGCATGTCAGTTTGAAAAGCTCTTGAGAGCTTATGTTGCACTGTTATAAAATGTACCGACTTTAAATAAAACTTTTTGATTTTGATTTGATTTGTCTCAGATAAAAATAATTTCAAATATTTTCCCATATGGTCCTATAAAATGATAAATTTGGCCTGTGGTGGTACGTGGCCACAATCAACCTCAATAGAATGAATAGATTGCAGTAGGAAATTATAACCTTTCCATCCGTAGGAGGCTCCTGAATGTAAATGTTACTCATTTTTCACCATATGCCTTGCTCGAAAAAAATTAAATTGAACTCTTGTTTTTGTCCATGGGCGCTGCCATTTTGTTTTGCAAACTAAATGATAAGTTATTAACTTTCATTATTAATTTATATCACTGATTTTTATATGCTATACAATACCAATACAAACATATCTAATATAGTCTTTAATGAAGTATAATTAAAAAACAGAACATTATAATTAAGGAGGGAAATTGTTTTGCTTGTTTAGTTTTTACTTATAATTACCAATAAAAGCGGAAACCGACAAATTCATTTGGAATAATGCAAGGTGCGTAAGTTCACGTATTATAAACAAACGAATGACCGAAAGGAAAATTTTAATAGGTTTTAACACGTGTCCATATTGAAGATATCTTCCACGAGTTAGAACTTAGAGATATTCTGTCGTTTCCCGATTTGATCATTCTCAAGATTGACCAAAATCCTACCAACAATAACATGACGGGCTGATGGTAAAAACGACATAGCTAGCAGAATCCAACGAGGCAGAAGAACCCTATACGCACTACTAGGCGCTGGACTACATGGTAAAAATGGCATAAATCCAGAGGTGTCTTAAAATATACACCACCTTTTGCAGGCCATGCATCATCTATTTCTACTTGATTACTGCCTAGGGCTATCGCATCACAGGCATCTATGGATTAGAAGCGGTAACCTTACCAAAGGAGATGAACAAGAACTACTCTCTTTTGAAAGACGACTACTCAAGCAAATCCAAGGGTTGACAGATCGCTGCCCAACCATTGCAGTATACACACAAATAGAGAAGAACACCTTAACAACGTTCTGCAACATTGCTGCTAATAAAGAGTTTGTTGAGCATGAAATTGCCAGGAGACAGCTAGCTATAAAATACCAAAACATCAACAGCTGGTTTACACACATAAGAAAACTCCTACAGAAGTATAGCTTACCAACTGCATACGACTTAATGGAAAGGCCAAAGGGAAATGGAAGGCAATGCTGAATAAGGCAGTCGAAGAACATCACATGACTGAATGGTACATGTACAACGAGGTAGAAGATAAAACGTCACTAAAGTACCTCACACTGCAAAAACACCCAGCCAGAAACTCACACCCGATCTGGCACACAGTACCTAACAACACACGAGCCGTCATGAAAGCTAACATCAAAGCTAAGATCATCACTGGCACATACATGTACACCTTACAAGCAAACCGTGCAAGATTTAACCTACACTCAGTCTCACCTCCATGCTTACTATGTAAAAACGACAGTGAGGACAGAGAACACCTAATATTACACTGCACGGCACATGCATACATTCGCGAAAAACATCTCACCACCCTAAGACTCTTAATGGCTAGACACTATAGCAGTGATACAGTTGATGAGATAATGAATAACACTGAAATCCTCATGCAGTTTTTAATGGATAGCTCCAAAACCAGAGTTAGTGACATTCTTGGCGATCATAGTGATATTATAGCAGATATAGAGGAGATAAGCCGCAATCTCATTTTCGATATCCATAATAATAGGGCAGTAAACATTTAAACGATTGTGACTATAATTTACCGAAAACTTTACTTGGAATTTATTTTTCCACCAATACCGAATATGACATTTATTTAACCTGTTTAATTTAACAGGGTGCTCCGAAGTCATCGGAAGAATCTACAAGACAACAACAACTACAACATGGCAACAAAACATCCATACTCAAATTTGTCAAAAAATTTACAAATATCCTACCAAGGATTTAAATAGTTAAGAAAGGATACGAATCTCATATTTTCTCACTTTATCACGCGTGGCGATGTTTTATGCTACTCATACACGTAAAATTTAAAAAAGTAGAGTTTCATACATCTAAAAACATATAAAAAATGATAAAGCAAAGCAATCAATCATGCCAAGTTTTGTTGTATACATCGAATACACTCTAAACTACACATTTATACACTTTGGTATGTCGATATGATTTCATGTAAACAAGGAAGTTTATTGATTTCTAAATAGACCACCCCCATTTCCGCCCAGAATGCCGCCATTTTGACAAATGATGGTAAACAATCCGTAATAAATCGGGAGCACTGTTTTCATTAAAACTCCTTCTATATATTGAAAAATATTATATTATCACAAAAATGACGGCTCCGCTTCAATATTCGGTATGATGAGAGAAGAGAGGAGTTTGAAATTTAAATTCGAGTCTTGGCCGCCCATAATAGGTGGGATTATGAAGGTCAAAAGAGCAAATCGATTAATGTCAATTATTGATAAAATATGGGTGATACATCTACAAAAAGTCGATACTTTATCAATGATTGGTATTTAGGACAAATATTTTCACTTTATACCTGTAATTATGGTTTTATATATTTACAAATACTGGTTTAAAATGTTGAAGCGATTAACATTTCCACCATTAATCAAGGCACGCGCATCGTCAACGAATTGCACTATGGGTAATCTCACTTCTTCTCGACCCACACAACATACTTACATACAATCTATGTTAAATCTCGCGAGATTCATATCCTTTATACTATACAAATCATTGATCCTTCCAACAATTATGCTATGCATGTAATCTAGTTGAGATTTGAATATCAGAAGCTATTTTCTGCTCTGTATCTCCACTGAGAATATAGTCTCGCAAGCACTAAGAAAGGTAATCTGAAAATTTTAAATCTGACATTATAATATGAGGCAGGTGCAACCTGAAACGCTCCTGAAGAACAGTAATTTTTCTTCCTGTTTACAAAATATCAAGCTTAAAAATAACACTACCTAAAACTCTACAGCTGAAAATAGAGGTGTATTGTTCTGTATTTCTTCTTTTTTCTCATTGCATCGATCACTTTATTTGCTACTCGCGTATTGTTTATATTGGAGATAGTTTAGGTCACGTAATTTGTCTTAAAATTTATTTCCGGTTGGCAGCCATGTTGTTGAACATTTTGAAGTGCATTAGTACGTAACCTATTCATACTTGTACCATTAATGCTCCCTTTGGGAACGTATAATTAAGACTAAGACTTTATTGGAAATATCAAGTATATATACAATGATGTCTTCCACACAATGAAAAGATATTAAATCCAATTGGAAATATCTATGATGTACTATATAAACATAAATGGACAGAATATCTCGTCAGAGTTAACTACAATGAATAGAAAAAGCTGACTGAATAAAATGACAAATAGTTTTAGTTTCTTGTTTATCAATAGGATTTAACAAGTGTCTGAGAGACTCAGAGTGGACAAGGTCCTGTCAACATGAACATGATTTGTATCACAATAATCAGAATTGATATTTAAATTTGAAAATAGAGATTTACGAAGAGTCATATCGGTTGCAATATAACATAAAATGTTCTTCATCCTCAATTTTATTACAGATTGAACATAATCTTAAGTTTCTTGAGATTTTTGGTCTATGGTATCTTCCTTTTTCTATAAGTAATGTATGAGCACTAATTCTCAATTTAGTAAGGTGTTTCACGATTGATTTTGGCAAATTATTATTTAAATATGGTTGAATCTTAAATTCCTCATAACATTTTGCAACTGTTTGTAGTTTTGAATCAGTCTCTGGTTTCATATAATTTTTCAATTAATCTTTTATGAATTTTTCATAATGGTTTGTTATAAATTTGGGGATTTCCTTTACTGAAAAATTTGTAAGGTTGACATTCATCTTTTTTGTGGAATTATATAAATGAATACCAAGACTTTTGTCCACTGTTAAAAAGACCTTTATACACCTCAAAGGCTTCTTTTACTAATCTAGTAGATGGAAGTTCTTTTAATCTGGAGTAATATTTGAATGTTAATGAAGTTATAAAGCTTATTATTGGTAATCTTCCTAGTTTACATTTAGATGCAAAATTAGAAGCTTTTTTGTGAACACCAAGTAAATATTTACAAAAACGATTGTGAATTTTCTCAAAAGGAATATTGTCACTTTTTAGTTCTTTTATAGTGAAATCACTTATCCAAATTTCAGATCCGTATGTTACAATTGGTCTAATGAGAGTGTCAAATAATTTCAATTTCAATTTCATACTCGAAAAGTCAAAGTCTAGTCTTAGTCTTAGTCTCTTAGTCTTATATAATTACTAATTAATGTTCAATAATTGATTCCAATAATTTGATGACCTATTATGCTATTTAGCTGGTCTCTCATGAAGACCATTAATTTTTTTATGTTCATGACTAATTGATATTAAATCTGCTATAAGTATCAGTTATGATTTTTTTGTCCAAAGAGAAATGGTTTTTAACCAAGAAAGTCTACCTTCCTACAAATGTAGATAGTAGTCTGTTAACTACATGTTGGAAATCCAGGTCCTACTCAAGGACAAAAATATGGCTGGTTAAACCAGTTAATAGGATACCAACCCTCACTCTTGACTAAATTTTTATTGACGTTAATATGAATAATTTCTTTCTTTAAACTAATAATTTGAAGTTAACAGAAAAGATCATGTTTGAAGATAAAATATACACATCTAAACTGTAGTCCTTACTTTGGTGTTGTTTTTCAATTAATGTACCAGTATATAATATACTAGAACAAAATATTAATGCATATAAAGTTTTGTCAAAAGTATTTGGAAACTTCCAATTTTCACTATACATGTGTGTATATTTCATATAAAACTACAATTAAAAATAATATCATGAAGTTCATTCATATCTGATATTAATAATTTTTCATCAACAAAAGCAAAAGTATGTAGTTTATAGTAAAAATTTTCAAGTAATTTTTAAAGGCATGTTTTTAAAATCCTCATGATGATTTAAACACATACTTAGATTATTTGTCTACTAATTAAAGTACTTGAAGTTAACAGAAATTATAAAATATAATGGAGTACATGTTTTAAACGTGCTAAATTCCTAGCCAGCCTCGTTCAATGAAAATTACTTTATTTTTTACAGGTATAACAAGTAAATATAACATCAATAAAACAAATGATGGTTTGAAACCAGCTTGTAAGAAATGTGGATATGGTATGTATTTATAATAGAATATACCATTATACATGTACTAATAGCCCAAATATGGTATAAAAAAACTACATTTTATTTAGATTTCACATCAAAGAGCTTTTTTGAAAAGAATTTTTTTTAAAGACTGGATATATTATAATTTGTATAGTGCTATGGCTAAATCATTTTGATATATGTGAAAATGTATAAAGTATTTTATTCTGAGAAAGAAGATTTGATAGAATACAAACTGTGTATGAATAAACAGGTGAATGATGTACAAGAATGTAGGTCTAGGTTAGATATAGCAATGAAATATACTGGTTTAAAATAGTAATAAATGTTTATGTGGAACCTTACATTATGTATCTCATAGCATGCATAAAATCCAATTAACAACTATATTTACTTTCGTATATCGTCTTTCAGCTGGACATTTAACATTTCAATGTCGTAACTTTGTGAAGTCTGATCCCAGTAAAGATGTTGTCCTGGATGTTAGCAGTACAAGTACTGATTCATCAGATGATGATTTTATTTCACCTCTGACACAATATCAGCAAGGTAAGTTTATCAGGCTTCTGTGGGTTAGGAGCCATCTTACATTCACGCTGAGTTTTAAGTTATTATTTAAAAATTATCATGAAATAATTAACTAAGGCTGTGAGATAAAGAAGAAGTATAAATGTGATAATCCATAACATTCGATACATTTTTCACCACAATTTTTGGATGTATTTTCCAAGCCTAGCATACCTGTACCTAACTGACTGTTGGTAAATATCCAGGATAAGAGCCTGGTTCACTTCTTACTTAAGGTACAACTTGAACTACAAGTCTAACACGCATGTACTTCATGACTGGCTTTTGTTACATGGGGTACCACAATATGACAAAAACGGCTGACTTACAGCAAACATTATATCACTCAATCTTTTGTTTTAGAGAAATACAAGTCAGAAGAAAAGAAAAAGAAGAAAGAAAAAAAGAAAAAGCACAAAAGGTTAGAACAAACATAAATAAAAGAAATGAGTAAAGTAGTTATAACAGTTTTGTTGTGACTTATTTTTGTATATAGTGAGTTTCAAAATTGTTCTAAAATCACTTGATCAGATTCCCCAATTTATGACATGTTTAGTTTTCTGTTTCTTCTCCATTTTTATCTATGCATTAAGATAATGCCACATTCTAGAATTTTTGGTTCAGTTACCAACTGGGCTCCCTAAAATGACGGGGGCTGTCGTGGTTGTGATCATATGGTAGTTGGATTTACAACTACCTATGCCATCAGTGCCTATCACCACTAAAGTTGTGAGTTCGAATCCCGCTTAGGTGAGGTGTACTCGATACGGCATTATGTGATTAAGTTTGTAAGTGACTTGTGGCAGGTCGGTGGTTTTCTCCCGGTATTCCAGTTTCCTCCACCAATAAAACTGACCTCCACGATATAACTGAAATATTGTTCAAAGTGGCCATAAACACCATAACCCTAGCTGACTATTTGAAATTTCAGTATCCATCTGAGCTACTGTCTGAAAATTCTCACGCATCCATGTCTTGGGTTACTGGATCCCTGTTAAGTTTTATACCTGAGTGCTCCAGGTAAGTTTTACATTGTTGACATTCTCACTCCCTTGTTTAGAAATCAATTGAGTATCTTTCTTTCTTCTGTAAGTATTTGAAAACCAATACTAGGTAAAATTGATAATTAATGAGACTAAAATTGGTCTAGATAATAACAGATATTATGTACAAGTATGTGCTGAAACAATGACAAAAACTGAAATCATTACATTTACTGTACAATAAAGGTACCAGTATACATATCATTTTTTTGCTTTATTCATCTATTTTTTAATAAATTTACATATTAATTATACGGTAATGTTACTGGATCTTCACAACTCATTTGCATATAAATTGGCACTACCAATGGCATGCAAGTTTACAGACTAATACAAGATAAAGTTGAATGTTTTTTTGGTTTTTTTTATGCAGATCGAGATCAAGGTCACCTGTGCATAAAAGATCAAAGTCACATAAGGTTAAGAAATCAAAGAAAAAAAAGGACAAAAAAGATGATTCTGAAGATGAAAGAAAATCTCACAAGAAACGTAAAAAGCACAAATATGTTAGTGACACCTACTCATCATCCGATAGTGATTATACAAGTAAAAAATCTCATAAAAAGCGGAAAAAGCATAAACATGTTAGTGATTCATCCTCAGAATTAACTGATACTGATGACAGTGCTGAAGAAAAAAGAAAATTGAAAACTCGCCGCGATTATTCCAATGATTCTCACAATGATGATAGTGATTTAGAACACAGAAAGCATCATAAACGTAAGAAAAGAAAATATGATCATCATGACTGGAGTAGTGACAGTGGTGTATGAAAAATAATACGCAAAATTTTCCTAAGCAATTGTACTGAAAAAAATATAGTGATAGTGTGTATGGGACCAGATACTGTTATGTTTGGTTATGGTCATCAAGTGACATTGGAGATGACACAGGATAAATTGTTAGGGGCCGACCATATAACTTTTAGTGGGGTGGTGCTATGTTTTTTTCCTCGAGTCACAAATTGGTTTTTTTTCTTTTTACACAAGGAACAAAAATCAAATTATTTATCTTTTGTACCTGCAAAATTTTTCTTCAAATTAGGTATAAAAAAAAATTCTCGTTAGAAACTGCAAGATTGGATTAATAATTTTCTTCTTTCAGGTCAATACTCTTTTACTGTCAAATTTAGTGACATAATTTTTAGCTCACCTTGCCAAAGGCAATGTGAGCTTTTGCGATCACTTGGCGTCTGTCTTCCGTTAACTTTTCACATTTTAATCTTCTCCTCTGAAACCCCTCAGCGAAATGAACTGAAGCTTGGTAGGAAGCATCTATGGGCGGTCCTCTATAAAGAATGCTCATTTCGTCCCGATCCATTAACAAACATGGCCACCACAGGTAATTCTTGTTTCTGATTGGTCGATTTCTGAAAATCTTCTCCTCTGAAACCGCTTGGCCTATTGATCCGAAACTTGGTAGGAAGCATCTATGGAAGGTTCTCTATAAAGATTGCTCATTCCGTCCCGATCCATTAACAAATATGGCCGCCACAGGCAATTCTTGTTTCTGATTGGCTGATTTTTTTAATTCTTCTCCTCTGAAACCGTTTGGCCAAATGAACCGAAACTTGGTAGGAAGCATCTATGGAAGGTCCTCTATTAAGATGCTCATTTCGTCTCGATCCGTTAACAAATATGGCCACCACAGGCGATTCTTGTTTCTGATTGGCTGATTTTTATACCCCCGCTCCCCGAAGGGGGAGGGGGGTATACTGTTTTACCTCTGTCCGTCCGTCCAAGATATTTTTCATCGCATTTTTCTCAGTAACTGTTGATGGCAGAAATCTGATATTTGGTCACAAGCATCATAGAGGTATACCATATTGTGGGTAGCGTTTTTGGACCCGTCAGATTCCTACTTCCTGTTTGCCAACTTAGTTGGTCTTTATACACATTGAACATATATGCACATTTTTCGTCACATTTTTCTCAGCAACTATTGATGGCAGAAATCTGATATTTGGTCACAAGCTTCATATAGGTACCCCATATCATGGGAAGCGTTTTTAAACCAATCAGATTCCTACTTCCTGTTTGCCGACTTTGTTGATTTTTATACACATTTAACATACATTTGTATATGCACATTTTTCGTCTCATTTTTCTCAGCAACTATTGATGACAGGAAACTGATATTTGGTCACAAGCTTCATATAGGTATGCCATATTGTGGGAAGCGTTTTTGGACCAGTCAGATAGATTCCTACTTCCTGTTTGCCGACTTAGTTGGTTTCTATACACATTGAACATATATGCACATTTTTCGTCACATTTTTCTCAGCAACTATTGATGGCAGAAATCTGATATTTGGTCACAAGCTTCATATAGGTACCCCATATCGTGGGAATCGTTTTTTGACCCGCCAGATTCCTACTTCCTGTTTGCCAAAGAGCGGGGGTATCATAAGTGAGCATTAGCTCACAGTTCATCTTGTTTAAATTCTTCTCCTCTGAAACCGTTTGGCCAAATGAACTGAAACTTGGTAGGAAGCATCTATGGAAGGTCCTCTGTTAAGATTGCTCATTTCGTCCCGATCCGTTAACAAACATGGCCGCCACAGACTATTCTTGTTTCTAAATGTTTGATTTCTAAAAAAATCTTCTCCTCTGAAACCGCTTTGCCAAATGCACCGAAACTTGGTAGGATTCATCTATGGGAGGTCCTCTATAAAGATTGCTCATTTCGTCCCGATCCGTTAACAAACATGGCAGCCACAGACAATTCTTGTTTCTGATTGGTTGATTTCTAAAAAATCTTCTTCTCTGAAACCGCTTTGCCAAATGAACCGAAACTTGGTAGGATGCATCTATGGGAGGTCCTCTATAAAGACTTCTCATTTCGTCCCGATCCATTAACAAATATGGCCGCCACAGGCAATTCCTGTTTCTGATTGGTCGATTTCTAAAAATCTTCTCCTCTGAAACCACTTTGCCAAATGAACCGAAACGTGGTAGGAAGTATCTATAGGAATTGCTCATTCTGTTTTGATCCATTAACAAACATGGCCGTCACAGGCAATTCTTGTTTCTTATTGGTCGATTTCTAAAACAGCTTTTCCTCTGAAACCGCATGGCCAAATGATATGAAACTTGGTAGGAAGCATCTATGGAAGGTCCTCTATAGAGATTGCTCATTTCGTTTTGATCCATTAACAAACATGGCCGCCACAGGCAATTCTTGTTTTAGATTGGTCGATTTCTAAAAATCTTCTTCTCTGAAACTGCTTTGCCAAAATGAACCGAAATTTGGTGGGAAGCGCGCCTATATGGAAGGATCTGTATTAAGTTTTCTCAAAGCATAATGAAAGGTGAGCGACACAGGCTCAGCACACTGAGCCTCTAGTTTTTAAAGACAAAAGAATAGCCCCTCCCCCCCTCTCCAAAAAATAAGATAAAAAAAGAAAGTTTAAAGGTCTTTGAAATCCCTGAAATCCTGGAACTTAACTTACTCAGTCACAAGAACCAGTCAATCCTATTTGATAAAACTAAGATATAGATTTTGTAAATAGGTCAGATTTACAATTTTACATCATGTTGGTATGTTGGTAAACAATGTATCTATCGTTCAATTCAATTATGTGTTTTTTTATTATAATGTAATTTCTAGTGATTTACATGATATTGTGTACCGTAATCTGTACAAAATTTTAATGTTATAACAACTTTTCTATTTGTTCTAAAATTCAATTTTTTTTCACAAACCTTGACAAGCTTCAAATATCTACAAATATTAAGACAATCATACCCAATTTTCCTTTCTATTGTTCTTGCTTTAACTGGTACAATTTTGCCTGTCACAAAGGAAGTCACTCCTATAAAGAGTGTGTAAAGACATTTAGTTTTGGAATGAAACCAGGAAATGTGCACACACAAAAAAGATCCATTGATTTACAGAATTTGAATACTACAATATTGTGATTTACCAACAATCACCAGAAATTATTTATACATAATGAAGATTGCCTGGTTTTCTTGGGGGTTGTCGTGGTCGTGATCGTATGGTAGTTGGATTTATAACTACCTATGCAATCAATGCCTATCACCACTAACGTGAGTTCAAATCCCACTCAGACGAGGGGTACTCGATACAACATTATGTGATAAAGATTGTCAGCAACTTGCGGCACGCCGGTGGATTTCTCCTGGTACTCCAGTTTCCTCCACCAATAAAACTGACCACCACGATATAGCTGAAATACTGTTGAAAGTGGTGTTAAACACCATAACCCTGGTTTTCTTGATGTTAAACAACAGGAATTGTCATAAATCAAGCTGTAACTGCAGTTATTTATGAAATAATGTGTTAATCTTAAAAAATAAAAATGATATTGTGAGAATGTAAATATACATTTACAAATTGTTTATAGTAATACATGGAAGATATTCAATTGCATTGTATCTTTTGGATTTATTAGTACCTTCAAAACTGCATAATAAAACTGGTGTAATGGTTACTGTGCTGGCCTCAAGTGTGGTAGAACTTGGGTTTTAGTGCTGGTCGGATCAAAACAAAGATATAAAATTGGTATTTGCTGCTTCTCCGCTAAGTAGGCAGTATTAAGGAGCAAAGACTGGTTGGATCTGAATGGAGCGACATATCTATACGCAGACTGTTGTTTCAGTGAATTAACACTATAAAGATCCAACTAAACATGTTGATATGGTACAAAGTGGACAAATTGTTCATTTGGCATTACTCACTCACTTGATTTACTTTCATACTTTGGAACCAATCATACACCAATTATTATCCAAGGAAAGGTTGAAGATACCAAAGAGGTAATTAGAAGCAGTAAATCAAAGGACAGACAACACAATGACAAGACAAACGATGATCTACAAAACACCACACAGAAAACACTTCACAGATTGAGCAACCCCCACAAATAACCAGGATGATTTCAGGTGCCCTAGGAGGGTAACCAATGCTTGCTCCACTAGTGGTGCCTGTCCAAATGGAAACAACCATACACCAATTATTATCCAAGAACAGGTTGAAGATACCAAAGCGGTAATCAGAAGCAGTAAATCGAAGGACAGACAACACAATGACCAAAAAAAAGAACAAAATGACAAAAAATGATCTACAAAACACCACACAGAAAACACTACACAGGTTGAGCAACACAAATAGCTGGGATGAGTACAGGTGCTCTGTGAGGGTAAGCAATTACTTTATACCACTAGTAGCACCTGTCCAAATATATCATTATTAATACTGGTATTTTACTCCCATGCATGCAACAGTTATTTCTAAGTAGTTTAGTACTACCTGGTATATAGGCTTATAGTCTATTTTTGTTGACAGCAAGTCATATGCTGGTGTCATATACTAGTATTAATTTAGCAGCCATTGTTATATTTAACCAATGGAAATACCCATCTTGAGACTCAATTTCCCTCGCCTATGGGCTTTGGAAATTTTAGTCTCTTGACAGCTAATTTTCGCAAATACCACTCTCAAACATGATACCAGTATATATCTATTCAATATTTCCATTATTAGAAGTAAAGGAAACACTATAGCTTATGACAACTTTACAATTATTCAACAACGATCTACAAAACATTACACAGGAAACTAAAGATCAAGCAACAGGAACCCCACTAAAAACTGGGGGTTAACTCATGTGCTACAGGAGGGTAAGCAGTTCCTGCTCCGCTAGTGGCACCCTTGGTATAAAGTCAACTCTGTTATATAGAGTATACATGTTGTGAGTTTTCTGATAGCAAATATTGTTGAAGGTTTTCATAATGTTTGTGTACAATCAAACTAATATTACTTAGTAGATCTCCTTACTTGCTTTCCTTGAGGAAGCAAATGATGAGATATGATTTAGTTAGAACAGCTTTATATTAACATGATACAATCAAACCTGTCTATGGGCACCTCTATATAACAAATCACTGTCTATCAATGGTAGCCTCATATTTTCCATTAATGAATAGTGTATGTAACTTTAACCTGTATATAAAGGGCACAATTTCATGTTCCATTGAATGTCCACCTTGCACCTCAAATAATTGAAAAGTACATATACTTATATTTACATTGTGATGCATTTCTAGGTTTTTATATTACTTCAAAAGTTTTAAGGTTACCACCATTACTTGGTTAACTGTTAACAAATATCTGTGTTACAAATGACCATAAATGTTCATTTCCTCATGGGTGACTTATTAAGTTCATAACAAGAATTACACAGTGGGTGCTACTTGTGGAGCAGGAACAGATTAATGTTGTTGTGATGTCCATTACGATTTCCGATTTCCGCCTTAAAGATGTACAAATAGTTTAAACAGTGATGGTCAACAATTCCACCAATATCAACAGAAGGAACAATTGCCTCTCAAATTAAATCCCTAATGCAAGAAAAGATCATGATATGTGGAAATCCATGTTGTGCACGAAAATGTGATGGGGGTTAAACCACAGGGGCTAGGTGCGTCCGAAAAAAAAAACAAAAAAAAAACTATATAATACTACAAGGGGGCAAACTCACTTGATCCCATTTTTTTAAGTCGTCGTGTTAAATTGATCGTAACTTCGGAACGCCTTAATATTTTCAAAAATGTTTCCACCAGTCGAAAGTCAAGTAATTTTCCTTTCCAAAGAGACCCCAATTGTTAGTGTAGGCCTCCGAACTGCTGAGGTATCATACACGAGCCAAAACAAAACGGCGTGAAAATCCGAAGTCGTACAAACGCTGGGATGACCACTTCCCATCTGTGTACAGACTTTCCCATGCGTAAACGAGTCATTTTGACTAGCTAAATACTTTCATCCATTCAAATTATGATAAAATTTCTTACCTTACGTCAATTTATATGTCCTTTAAGTCTGTTTTTGAAAGAAATCCCATTTGCATCCTTGACAAACGCCATAGACGTGAAAATTGAGAGAGTTCTAACGGGCTTTTTGATTGGCTGAAACACTCTTGATTGGCTGAAACACTAAAGGAATATTTACAGCATAGAAGCATAACATGTCATTTGTATAGAAAACATGAATTAGTCAAGTTATGTGAACTTGCCCAAGAATTAGATCTAGATAAAATAACGTCAACAAATGACTACGAACTTTCACAAGTAAACAGGAGAACAATAACGGAGAACGGTGTAACACAGGTTGTGTGTGAGATCGGACAAGTGCCGATATGGTCGTCGAATTTAAAACTGTTGCCTAATATTGAACGGTGTGACATACTATTTATTAAAAAAGTGTGATTGGAATGATGATATGATCGCCTCAAACTGTACAAAAAAGACAACGGAAATGCTGTATTTACTTCCCACGCTTCCTTCCATCAGATTTACACTGAGGAACACAGCACCAGTCCTTATAAAGCTTAATGGGCCTTTCCATTTTTACCGTGAATGACGTTGTATTTACATTCACGTCAGGCGTTGCTACCCAAACCGGAAGTAATGATGCCTGCAGTTTACGTCAAATCACGTGATCAATAAACGAAATTAACGGAGTTTCTGCCGGAATGGAAATGACTAGAAAATATCGTATTGTTATAATGAAATATTTGAAGGGTAAATAGTGAGTTTTTATGTTTCAACTGCAACTTTTTTTTTGCTCCATTGTGACGAATGGGACCACGTTGTAGCTCTGCCGAGACACAAGTTTGTCACAGGAGCTACATTATTGCAGCTAATGGGATCCCAACACCAACACATATATAAACCTGCACAGATTTGCTTCCACTCAAAAGGACAAGGTACTATCACACAAATGAATGACAGCATAAACATGGACAGTACAATAAGCCAGTGCCGGATTCACCACTGTACTTAGGTATGCTTAAGCACAGGGGGTGGGGACCATCTTCCTGCCAAAAAAAAATTATGATGGATTTTTGCTTATGTGCTGCAATTTTTAATTTGAAGGCGTTCTGTTTCAGATTGATTCCAGACATAATGATATAGAGTTGACTGCCTGTGTAGGGCTACCGGGTCTAACTTCTTCAGGGCCCAATAACTTAACTAGTACAGGGCCTCATTTGTCCTAAGTCCGGCACTGACAATAACAGGGTCAATAAATGCAAGTAGTAAATACATGTATTATAAGCAGTAACAATATCCTAGTACAGATTTAAAGCTTAGTAGTAGACCTGGAAGTTGGGAGGGCCAAGCTTTGGAAGTGGACCGAAAGTGAAAAGGAAAGATTCTGCAGACGATTGGAAAGTTGGTGCAAGCTTTAGATGATGACTTGAAAGTGACTTGGGGAACAATCTTTCAAAACAGACAAGCAGAAAAAAAGTCGTTTGGCTTTTAAGCATACACTTAAAGCCTTAACTCTCGTCATTTAGTGAATATTTTTGCTCCCGTACTCTAGTTGTTTCTAGTTATTTTTTTTCAAAAATAGATGGGACCAAACACATTGTTTTGCCTTTGGAAGTGGGGGCTCATACCTCCGCTCCCTACGCCCCTGTAAAGGGATATTAAAGTTGATTATTTTAAGAATTAAAAATTACTTTGCAAACCCATCTCTATTCGTGACAATTTACGATAAAAAAAAAAGTTTAAAATATAGTTCGTTTGACTTCTATAAATGTTCAGAAAAAATTCTTAAAAATCCAGTTTTCAAATCCACATTTGTTTCAAGATGTATATCAATATATGACATATAAGAACTCTGACAATTAATTTCAAAAGTCCATTATTAAAAAGTTTACCCATTAGGTCTATGTTAATTATATTTTCTGAAGTGTAAAAATCTGCATGGAGTGAGTACAAATCGTGTAAGAGCCAAAAGAGTAAAAATAATAATAACAGACACGTGCTTCATTATCACTCACTCTAATACAGTGCAGTCCTCTAATTGAGTGCATGTATATCCCACTATTGCCCATGCTGGGTGTGACAATAAAGGTGCAAGATAAAACAAAACAATCTGATGGTGCGATTATGTGATACTGTAGCTCAGTACCCCTGCTTGAAAATATCCAGGGAGGTACTATCCACCAATGGTTGTGGAAGGGGTGTTTCATATCCTTATCCTGTCTGGGAAGAGGGAATGCCTGTAGGTTGCAGTTCTGGCGTATGGGACAAGGAATCGGGCTATGTGACCTCTAGCTACGGGTGATTAGTCGGTTTAAGAGCACTTTAGGGCTCATGTTGATTTGTTGTCTATGTATATGATATATACCGACTCTAAATAAAATGTACTTACTATGATCTAGTATGCAACTCAATCGGTGGTATTGCTACGAGGCCATTTACTATTCTGTACACCACTACAGCTTTACATCTTCTCCTTCTCTCGGCTAATGGTTACTATTGTGGTGTATTTAGCATAGTTGAACATTACGCTACTAGTTTGTCGATAGTCGTTGATTACAACCCGGGCTGGTCGTCTTTATACACTTTCTAATTTCTGGATGCTGACGTTGGTAAAAGGGTCCAAAACTGTGCATGCGTACTCAAGCTATGGTCTCGCTAACGTTGTGTAGCATACAGCTTTTGTTCTTTGTGGACAGTGTTGCCGGTTCATTTGAATAAAGACCCTGATTGAGTTGACCTTTTTAGTAATGTTTGTGCAATATTATGCGACATAGGATATCTAAATATTAAATTGACCATCACCTTAATGGTCAGTTAATGAGTAGTCTTTTAAATACAATATACATTGAAAGCACATGTCTATTGTACATTGGCGAGTACCAAGTACAAATGATGAGACTGCAGGACTCGCCGTGACGAGTTGTGGTATCTCTGGTTGAAATACAAGGAGTGTTTCCTAAATATTTGTTACAGTTTGCTGGGATTTCTCGGAAGAATAAAATGGGAGGACTATGCGCAGTGCGGGTTTAGATAAAGAGAGGCCCTAGGCTATTCCACTTGTGAGGCCCCTCCCAATTTCCCACCTTCACGACTGGAGGCAGATGGAAGTGTGTTTAAAATTCTGCAATATTCTGAAATGGAGTGCTGAAATGAAATGTGCAAGGAAAATTACTGTCGGAGGCCACCTAAATCAAGTTGTGAGGCCCTAGGCTTCAGCCTATCGAGCCGATAGGTAAATCCGGCACTGACTATGCGATTTTTTCTCTCACCGACTGGTGCAGGATAAAAATATTTATTTATATGCATGTTGCAAAATCCGAAATTGTGTCCGTCCGTATTCGATTAGAGGTTTATCATATAGAGATCACCTGAGCAATCACGTGCTGGCCATCCAACCCTTCAAAATGGCGAACGAACATTCATTTACGTTCCTTCTTGTTATTTTAGTTTTAACTTTGGTGTTTCCTGGTGTTGAAGCATTTGATGCTGGAGATGCGATTGCTCTTGTCCTCGGATTGGTAATAGGAATACTTGGAATATGTGCGTGTCTAGGATATTACGCGAGAAGACGAGCAGGATGAAAAACTCTTGACACATCATCATCACATCAAACATCATTTATTTAGAATTAACATTATTTACTTTATTGTCATCTGAATCTATTGATGTAACTACAGAACTTCGTGATCCACTTTTTTTGGTATAGAACAGTAAGCTTCGTGTGGACAGACAGGATATGCATGAATGAAAATGAATGATTTGACGACAACCGAACAAATGTAATATGATACTGTGATCCTGGCTCCTGCAACTACTTTATTTATTGAAATTTCATTTTATGATTTAAGACCTACTGGAACAAACTTTAGATGTGAAACATATCCATTGAAATTAACTCTGTCAATTTTTTGTTTAGATTTTTCAAATTTAGCAAAGAACATGGATTTTTATAAGTTTTGAACATTTTGGAATACCTGGACATATCCCGAATTTAGTGCATACGATAGTGATCTGAATTAACAAATCTACAGAAATGATAAAAAAAAAGTGATAATAAAAGTGAATCTATCTACTACAATGAAAGTTTAGTAGATACATTATACACATTTCACAAATCCTGTATATGATTATAACATTCCATTTTTTTATGTTTTGCAAATTTTGTTGCATTTTTACAGGTTTGAGAGATGATCACATGTATGTAAGAAAAATAAATGGAAAAATGTTGAATATTTAATATATAGTGTATATACATTGTACTATTATTACTTACATTTGGCATGGCATATCCCCCCCCCCCCCCCCCCCCCCCTAAAATACAATATGTACATGTTACATTGTTAATAAAACCACTACATATACTACCAACTACCAGTAATGCCAGTATTGTTTTGTGGTAACTATCAGTTGCTAGTTGTTTAGTATATATAGTTCTCAAATAATTACCAACATATTATGTAGGTTTTTACCTCCTCGTAGAAAACCTGCAATGGACAACATGTGACATAACTGCTAGAGCAAGCAATTCAACCTGTTCCAGAGCATTAACATTTGTCTATACCGCATCATTGGTCATTAGCTCACCTGGCCCGAAGGGCCATGTGAGCTATTGCCATCACTTGTCGTACGTCATAAACTTTTTCAAAAATCTTCTCCTCTGAAACTACTAGACCAATTGAAACCAAACTTGGTCTGAATCATCACTAGGGTGTTTAGTTTCAAAATTATGTCCGATGATGCCGTGCACCAACCAACATGGCCGTTGTTACTAAAAATAGAACATATGGTAAAATTGCAGGTTTGTGGGTAATAATATCAGAAATCTGATATGGGATAAAATGATCAGCACAACAAGATCTACCTACCCTGCAATTTTGAAGTAAATCTGATTACCCATCTTGGAGTTATTGTCCTTTTTTCATAAAATTTTTAAAATTTTAATATTTTTCGTCCTTTATTTCAAAAACTATAAGAGATAAAGGTTAATTTTAATGCAAAAATGTGCAGCATGTCAAGATCTACCTACCCTGCAATTTTGAAGTAAATCTGATTACCCATCTTTGAGTTATTGCCCTTTTTTCATCAAATTTTTTAAATTTTAATACTTTTTGTCTTAATATTTCAAAAACTATAAGAGATAGATGTTAAGTTTAAATTGCAAAAAAATTGCAGCATGTCAAGATCTACCTACCCTGCAATTTTGAAGTAAATCCTAATATCCATTTTGGAGTTATTGTCCTTTTTAGTTCACCTGGACCAAAGGTCCATGTGAACTATTGCCATCACTTGGCGTCCGTCGTCTGTAAACTTTTCACATTTCAAGCTTCTTCTCCGAAACCACTGAGCCGATTGGAACCAAACTTAGCAGGAATGTTCCTTGGATGGTCCTCTACAAATGTACTGTTTTTCATTCCAGTCGGATATTCAATATGGCTGCCAGGGTCAATAATATGCTCTGATTGGCTGAAATTTCAAAGATCTTCTTCTCTGAAACTAATGAACTGACTGAACCCAAACTGTAAATGAATGATCATTGGAATGTCCATTACCAAGTTTCTGTTTTTTATGCCGATCGGAAATCCAAGATGGCCGCCACCGCAGGACATAGATTAACATTGGACCCTATGGGAAAATGTTCAAATGCCTTCTTCTCAGAAACTACAAATATTATTAAAGCCAAACTGTACATGAATGTTCATTGGATGGTCCTCTACAAACTTTACGTTTTTTGTTCCGGTATGAAATTCAAAATGGCGGCTACGGCAGGACTTAGTTTAACATTGGACCCTATGGGAAAAATGTTTCAAAACGCTTCTCTGAAACCACTTGGACAATTGACACCAAACTGCCCAGGAATGATCATTGGAAGGTCCTCTACAAAAATATGTTTTTTATGTCGATCGGAAATCCAAGATGGCCACCACCACAATACATAGATTAACATTGGACCCTATGGGAAAATGTTCAAATGCCTTCTTCTCAGAAACTACAAATATGATTAAAGCCAAACTGTACATGAATGTTCATTGGATGGTCCTCTACAAAATATACGTTTTTTGTTCTGATATGAAATTCAAAATGGCGGCTACGGCAGGACTTAGTTTAACATTGGACCCTATGGGAAAAATGTTTCAAAACGCTTCTTCTCTGAAACCACTTGGAAACCAAACTGCCCAGGAATGATCATTGGAAGGTTCTCTGTTTTTTATGCAGATCGGAAATCCAAGATGGCTGCCACTACAGGTCATAGTATTAACACAAGACCATATGGGGAAAATACAGAGATATATTCTTCTCTGAAGCTATTGCACTGATTGAACCTAAACTGTGCATCAATCATTGGAAGGTCCTTTACAAACTTTGTGTTTTTTATGTTGATCATAATTCCAAGATGACTACCACTGCAGGACATAGTTTTTACATAGGACCAATTGGTTTTTTTTATAACCAGGTGAACGATACAGGCTCTTGAGAGCCTCTGGTTTCATCAAATTTTCAAAATTTTAATACTTTTCGTCCTTTATTTCAAAAACTATAAGAGATAGATGTTAAGTTTAAACTGCAAAAATGTTCAGCATGTCAAGATCTACAAAAAAATTCCACAGTTGAGCATGTCCGACAACTGTGTGAAGAGTTATTCCTCTTGAAAAGCATTTTTTTTTTTTTTTTACTTTCACTGCCTTTGGTTACTCAAATAATCAAAGGGAAGCAACTCTTACAAAATGTGAAGTAGCAAAAGCTAAATTTTGAGAATCTTTGACATTTATGTTTTTTTACAGCAATGTTGATAACTTACATTAATGGGTGAACCCCTGCCCAAATTTTTTTGGAGAGGGGTCTGCAATGACGAGGGCTACATTTGTTATTTTTTGACCGAAGCTATCAAGTTTTATTGACTGATGTTGTTATTATACCCAGGTGAGCTATACAGGCTCTTGTTTTGGTTTTCTTTGCTGGGTACTGGTGAATTCGAAGGTTCCCAGGGCTTGAACTCACAGCTGCTCAGCACCATCCCCAGTTGACGAAATCCTCTATAGTTTTTATATAATGTGTTGAACTCATTCTCATCTTAAATATAGCTGAAATACTGCTCGCTGGACATTGAGCAATAATCAATCAATGGTTTTCTATGAGAATTTGTGTCATCAGATCTGGAGCTTTGTTATCACATTGTACTGAATCCATATTTAGCAGGTTGTGAGCTACATTATTTCTATTTCATCATCAGTAACCTAAGGCTGATCACGCTCCAGTACTCAATACTCTCTACTTACTATCATCCAGGGATAATTGACAGAGAAATCCTTGTAGTAATGAATTATTCATCTCAAATCTGATTTTCTCTGCTATTGTTTGCATTATTTGTATTACTTTCTGCTGGACCAGAAAATATTATTTGACATGGTTTTTATATTTAGATTTTTAGCTCACCTGAACCGAAGGGTCATGTGAGCTATTGACATCACTTGGCGTCCGTCGTCGTCGTCGTACGTCGTAAACTTTTTCAAAAATCTTCTCCTCTGAAAGTACTAAACCGATGGAAACCAAACTTGGTCAGAATCATCACTAGGGTGTCTAGTTTCAAAATTGTGTCCGGTGATGCCGTGCACCAAGCAACATGGCCACTGTTACTAAAAATAGAACATATGGTAAAATTGCAGGTTTTGGGTAATAACTCAAAAACCGTTAATAATATCAAAAATCTGACATGGGTTAAAAATGATCAGCACAGCAAGATCTACCTACCCTGCAATTTTGAAGTAAATCTGATTACCCATCTTGGAGTTATTGCCCTTTTTTCATCAAATTTTAAAAATTTAATACTTTTCGTCTTATATTTCCAAAACTATAAGAGATAAAGGTTAAGTTTAAATTGCAAAAATGTGCAGCATGTCAAGATCTACCCACCCTGCAATTTTGAAGTAAATCCTGTTACCGATTTTGGAGTTATTTCCCTTTTTTCATCAAATTTTCACAATTTTAATATTTTTCGTCCTTTATTTCAAAAACTGTAAGAGACAGATGGTAAGTTGAAACTGCAAACATGTTCAGCATGTCAAGATTTACCTACCCTGCAATTTTGAACTAAATCTGATAACCCATCTTGGAGTTATTGCCCTTTTTTCATCAATTTTTTTTTTTATTTTAATACTTTTCGTCTTATATTTCAAAAACTATTTAGAGATAGATGTTAAGTTTAAATTGCAAAAATGTGCAGCATGTCAAGATCTACCTACCATGCAATTTTGAAGTAAATCCCATTACCCATTTTGGAGTTATTGCCCTTTTTCGCTCACCTGGCCCTTAGGCCATGTGAGCTATTGCCATCACTTTTCGTCCATCCGTCAACATTTCAGATTTTAATCTTCTCCTCAGAAACCACAGGGCCAATTGCAACCAAACTTTGGTGGAATGGTGCTTGGATGGCCCCCCTCCAAACTTGTGTCCGGTGATCCTGACTTCCAACCAAGATGGCTGTGAAGCTAAAAATAGAAAAAAGGGGGGATGAAATTTTAATTGTCCATTGCTGCTTTAGGATAAGTCAAAATGAGCTCAAATTGTAACTGCAGCTACATGGCAAGGAGTAGTTTAACATATGTTCGGGGTTTTTGTGTGAAATTTTTCTTTCAGCCGATTTATACCGATTATACAAATTAGGCATATTTTGATAAAAGATCACATTTAAATCTTCTCCTCTGAAACCGCTCAACCAAATTAAACCAAACCTGGCAAGGATGGTCCCTGGGTCGGTCCCTTCCAAATTGATGTCCGATAGCCATGCCCTCCATCCAAGATGGCTGCCATTACTAAAAATAGAAATTTCTTCAAATGGCCAAAACTGCTTTATTTTAAGCCAGAATGTGTCCAAATTTGAACTGTATAAGCATAATAATGAGCTATTTAACATATATTATGGGATTTTTTATGAACTTTGAACTTTTGCCGATTTTGATCGATTATGCAAATTAGGCATAAATAAGCAAAAAAATCATTTAAAAATCTTCTTGTTAGAAACCACTTGGCCAATTTCAACCAAACTTTGTCTGAATGATCCTTAGGTGGTCCCCTTTCAAAATTGTGTCTATCAGCGCCGTCCTGTATCCAAGATGGCCACCATTACTAAAAATAGAAATTTCTTCAAATGGCCAAAACTACTCTATTTTAAGCCAGAATGTGCCCAAATTTGAACTGTATAAGCATAATGATGAGCTTTTTAACATATATAACGGGATTTTTTATGAACTTTGAACTTTTGCCGATTTTGACCGATTATGCAAATTAGAAAAAAAGGGGGGATGAAATTTTAAAAAAAAATCTTCTCCTCTGAAACTACTGAGCCAATCTCAACCAAACTTTGCTGAAATGATCCTTGGGTGGTCCCCTTCCAAAATTATGTCTGGCATTTCAGACCTGCGACCAAGATGGCCGCCACAGCCGAACTTAATTTAACATAGGACCCTATGGGAAATTCCCATAAAAATCTTCTTGTCTGAAACCATTTGCTCAATAAGAACAAAATTTTGATGAAATAGTCATTGGATGGTTCTCTTCCAAAAATAAGTCTGGTGGTTCGGCCCTTCGACCAAGATGGCCCCCACAGCCGAACTTAGTTTAACATAGAACCATATGGGAAATTCACATAAAAATCTTCTTGTCTGGAACCAGTTGCTCAATTGGAACCAAACTTTGATAAAATAGTCATTGGATGGTCCTCTTCCAAAATTGTGTCTGGTGGTCCCGCCCTCTGACCAAGATGGCTGCACAGCTGTACTTAGTTTAACATAGGACCCTATGGGAAATTCACTTAAAAACCATCTTGTCTGGAACCAGTAGCTCAATTAGAACCAAACTTTGATGGAATAGTCATTGGATGGTCCTCTTCCAAAATTGTGTCCGGCAGTCGCGCTCTCCCACCAAGATGGCCACCACAGTGCAGTTGCGTTGTTATTGAAAGCAGCTTTGATTCAGGTGAGCGATTACAGGCTCCTGGGAGCCTCTTGTTATAGGGCTGAAACAATTGTGTGGTCATATTATGTCATGGTGCTGTCATTGTCCGTCTGTATAGACAGAATGGTTTCCGAACTTGGAACTGAATAAAGGGTTGGTATGGTTTTGGGGTACTGTAACCCTACCCGTTTCCACACAAGATGGGGCCGTCGTGGTCGTGATTGTATGGTAGTTGGATTTACAACTACCTGTGCAATCAGTGCCAATCACCACTAAAGCTGTGAGTTCAAACTCCATTCATGGCGAGGTGTACTCCATACAACATTATGTGATAAAGTTTGTCAGTGACTTGAGACAGGTCGATGGTTTTCCATGGGTACTCTGGTTTCCTCCACCAATAAAACTGACCTCCACGATATAACTGAAATATTGTTGAAAGTGGCATTAAACCATAAAGCAAACCAATAAACAAGATGCTGTAAAGTGTAAAAATGGTGGTTTCTGTTATTTGTACAGAGAAATTATTTTTCATCTGATTTTGATGGGTTTTTTTTTAATTAATATCCCTAGGAAAATCCCTTTCAGTCAAGTAAGCATGTTGGTTTAGTACCAAACAAACATCATCATCATTTCATAGAATATAAATTGTTCTAGCCATGATATACCCCGGTATCTCAGAATTTGGAGTTAAACAATAATCATGTAAATGTACATTATAATGTACCTACTTGGATACTCTTATATTTTCAATTTGATATTCTGTTATCAAAACAATCAATGGAGTTTCTTCATGTAAATTTATATACATGTCATATGTACCTAGCTTAATCTGCTTTTTGTTTTCATTTTGATATTCCATTATCAAAAGTGGGTTTCTTCATGGTAAATGTATTACAGTATATGCCTACAGCTCTATATGTTTTCAATTTGATATTTATATTCCATTATCAAAAGGGGGTTCCTATGGGGTTTCTTCATGTAAATGTATATACACATGTACCTAACTATGTTTTAATCAAAAGTGGGTTCCTATGGGAGTTTCTTCATGTAATGTATATACCTTACTCTATGTTTTCATACATGTACCGTTATCAGAAGAGGGTTCCTATGGGGTTCCTTCATGTAAATGTATGTACCTATACTGTGACTCTATTTTTTCCTTTAGATATCAACCGTGCATGTTTGTGCATATTTTTAGCTCACCTGATCTTGACTCAAAGGGTCATGTGATTAGGTATTGTCATCACTTTGAGTCCATCAAGGTCTTCATACATAAACTTTTACATTTTAATCATTTTCTCTAATACCACTGGGCTAATGGGGACCAAAAGCATTTTCTAAAAGGAAAACCAACACTGAACAGCACATTCAAATTTTCAGCTCTCTATTAAAAAGCCAGTAATCTCAACACATCATCAGCAAGCTTAAGCCTGAAGCCAACACCGACCTAAGACTCCTAAATCAGTGGGGTGAGGGTTCATTTTGATATTACGCTATCAAAACGAGGTCCCACCCTCAAGAAAGATATTCTTTTTCACACAAAGCATCAAGATCAGATTATTTCTTTTTTGCACATGAAAAATCAGTTTTGTTTTTTTCATCATTCCTGGCCATTTTGTCTGAATATTGAGCTCAGTTAACCTGACACTAACACTATATGATTTCTCTACTTTCTATCAAGATACTTCAGTATCATGACATCTTTAAAATCTTGCAGTGAAACACTGGTAACAACTCCATCTGAGATCGCCTCTTATTTTTTTATGGTTAACAGGCTTTTCTCGAGTGCGACAGATTGTATAGGTTTCAATATCAATTCAAGTAAAACCAAAGTTTATAAAATTGGCATTCGCTGCTTCTACAGAAGCATGCAGCACTAAGGAGTAACAAAGACTGGGAGTCTGGGATAATGATGTTTCTGAATGGAGCAGCATGTCTATTTCGTAGATTGTTGTTGTAGTGGGCTAGCAACTACCGGTAGTCTAATAACACTATTGACAGCATGTTATCGAAAAGTAACTTGTTCTCGCTATCACATGGCTGAAAAATTGCATTAAGCTACCAGCACTATTCACTCTGGGACAAAGGCTTTGCCCACAGAGCTGTCCAGTGCGTCTAGGTGGTGGATAGGAGTTGCCTTTTCAACGTCCAAACTTTTCCAGTGGCAGTCAAAATTCATTGACCTGCGGTTCTCCCATTGTCCTTTCATTTCTGTATAGTAGATATATACATGTAGTTGAATCATTCTCGTTCTGAATAGGCATGAACGTTGAGACATTGTGCACAGTATTGACGGTTCGTTGTCGTTCTAAATAGGCATGAACGCTGAGACGCTGTATACGGTATTGACAGTTCGTTGCTGTTCTGAATAGACATGATTGTTGAGACATTGTGTACAGTATTGACGGTTCGTTGCAGTACTGAATAGACATGAACGTTGAGACGTTGTGCACGGTATTGACGGTTTGTTGCAGTACTGAATAGACATGAACGTTGAGATGTTGTGCACGGTATTGATGGTTCGTTGCAGTACTGAATAGACATGAACGTTGAGACGTTGTACACGGTATTGACGGTTTGTTATCGTTCTAAATAGGCAGGAAGGTTGAGACGTTGTGCACGGTATTGACGGTTCGTTGCAGTACTGAATAGACATGAATGTTGAGACGTGCACGGTATTGACGGTTTGTTGTCGTTCTAAATAGGCAGGAAGGTTGAGACATTGTGCACGGTATTGACGGTTCGTTGCAGTACTGAATAGACATGAACGTTGAGACGTTGTGCACGGTATTGATGGTTTGTTGTCGTTTTAAATAGACAGGAAGGTTGAGACGTTGTGCACGGTATTGACGGTTCGTTGCAGTACTGAATAGACATGAACGTTGAGATGTTGTGCACGATATTGACGGTTCGTTGTTATTCTAAATAGACAGGAATGTTGAGACGTTGTGCACGGTATTGACGGTTCGTTGCCATTCTAAATAGATTGAGAGGTTGTACACGGTATTGACGGTGCGTTGTTGTTCTAAATAGGCAGGGACGTTGTGCACAGCATTGACGGTTCGTTGCCGTTCTAAATAGGTTAAGACGTTGTGCACGGTATTGACGGTTCGTTGTCGTTCTAAATAAGCAGGAACGTTGAGACGTTGTGCACGGCATTGACGTTTCGTTGTCGTTCTAAATAGGCAGAAATGTTGAGACGTTGTGCATGGTATTGACGGTTCGTTGTCGTTCTAAATAGGCATGAACCTTGAGATGTTGTGCATGGTATTGGTGGTTTGTTGCCGTTCTGAATAGGCATGAACGTTGAGATGTTGTGCACAGTATTGGTGGTTCGTTGCCGTTCTGAATAGGCATGAACGTTGAGATGTTGTGCACAGTATTGGTGGTTCGTTGCCGTTCTGAATAGGCATGAACGTTGAGACGTTGTGCACAGTATTGGTGGTTTGTTGCCGTTCTGAATAGGCATGAACGTTGAGACGTTGTGCACAGTATTGGTGGTTTGTTGCCGTTCTGAATAGGCATGAACGTTGAGATGTTGTGCACAGTATTGATGGTTTGTTGCCGTTCTGAATAGGCATGAACGTTGAGATGTTGTGCATGGTATTGGTGGTTTGTTGCCGTTCTGAATAGGCATGAACGTTGAGATGTTGTGCACAGTATTGGTGGTTTGTTGCCGGTCTGAATAGGCATGAACGTTGAAACCTTGTGCACGGTATTGGTGGTTAGTATCACAACGTAAAAAAAGTAAAAAATCAAGACAAATTGTAATATCCTGATAAAATTGTAATGGGATTTGTTGTGTAGATGTATTTAAAAAGACGACATAAGAAAGACACAAGTCCTTAGAATAATAGTTCCGCCATGCATGATTAAATATCATTAAATTAAAGAAAAAAAATTTAAATACTGTGAGGCTCTTTGGTTTATTTTTCATGGTAAATGAAAAGTACACCGATGATATTTTTTATGAATATATTAACACATTTACGGGTATATGCTTATATATTGTCAAGATTATCCAGAATGTCCAGTTGCAAATTAACTAGTGCTAGTATTATCGATTTATCATGAAAAATACTTTCTACGCAGATGAATTTTACGGGAAACATGTGAGCTAAAAATCAAAATTAGATGAAAAATTACAAAAAAAATTATCCTTTAGACCCCTTTTCATTTGTCAAAAATTGACAATATTACAAATGTCACAGAAAAACCTGGAATATATGTTAAACAACCATGTACCTACTATGTAAAATTTAGCTCATTCCAATAAAAAATGTTGACATAATTGCTATTTTAAGACAATTTCGATTTTTATTAACAGTGGGCGGACCTGTTAGACACAATATGTAGAGTAATACATGTACAAGCTGCCATTTTGATGTGCTAGTATTTTATTTAATCAAAATTTTATTGTTGTTTCCCATTCAAATAAATATAAATAAAAAAAATATATTTTTAATTCAATGAGATTAAATCACCTTTTAATTTTTGTTGTTGAAAGAATGAAGTCGTTGTCAGAGCTATATTAATAAAACAAGTGAGTCATCATTTGCACATGATCTCTGATTGAACCCATTCAGAGATGTAACTACGGTATACATCATCCGGCTGATGAAAAAATACATTGATTCTTTATTGCATTAATAAAAATAATATCTTCAAACATTAAATACATACACCAACATCATCAGAACATTTAAATTCACTATAACAAACAAGCACATTCTCAACTTTTCATCCAATGTCTGATTACTGGGTCAACTTAATACACATGCTTATTATTGTTCTACAATCTTCAGTTGTGTTGACGAGATTTAACTAGGCATCATTGGTATCAACAAACAACTGTTGTAGGTAATCTTTATTTCACATTTAAGTAGCTTTTCACCCATCTTTAAGACTGAGAGTTTTTATTAATCATTTGGCTGTATTATCTACAAAATTTATGATCTTGGCAGCTTGTATGACTTAGAAGAGGACCTAACAAGGTCCCAATTTATATAATTTCATTTTCAACATTTTAATATTTGTACTGTTTTTTTATTACCTGAAAAAAATTGAGGGGGGGGGGGGGGGTTATCGTGTTATCGCCACTTTCAACAATATTTCAGTTATATCGTGGCGGCCAGTTTTATTGGTGGAGGAAACCGGAATACCTGTAGAAAACCACCAACCTGGTGCAAGTCACTGACAAACTTTATAACATAGAGCTGTATCGAGTAAACCTCTCCTGAGCGAGATTCGAACTCACAACGTTAGTGGTGATAGGCATTGATTGCATAAATCCAACTACCATACGATCATGACCACAACTACCCTGAGATGTCAAAAGTATGAAGTTTATGGACGATAGACAGCAGACCCTTTCGGTCAGGTGAGCTAAAAATTGAAAATAAAAGGAGTATGAAACTTTTTGTTTTGCATTGTAGGATTAGGTGGGATAAATAAGAATCTATTACATAAGTATGATTTATTATAAATCACAGTTGACAGATATCATGCTACAATAGCTGACAAAATAAATAAATATTAAATATTAGTTCATAATGATAGAATGTTCCGTGATCATTTCACATGCTGGGCTTTCCTGCCATTTGATTCTGTAATTGCTGGTTGAAGTCATTGATCGCACTGGACACACGTTTGTTTATTGGACGATAATCACACTCCATAGTTTTGGCTGAAATAACTTTATAATAGTTGAGGAAAAAATCGATATATATATGTAATGGTAGTTTGTATATAGAGGAAAATCTTACACCCCTTCAATATAATATGGATTAAATAATGTACATTGTACTTAATTTATCCAACGATTTCTGCCTATCACCACATCGTGAGTGACCCTATGTCATTGATATTTAATGTTGTAATATTGTACATACAAATATTTTTGATAGTATTAATTCACTGATGTAATTGCTCGTAGGATTCTGATTCCCTGCCGATAAGTCTTCTACTTAATGTGTAAGAACCAACAAGGCTTTTGTTTGTCCTGGCAACTTATGGGACTCCATACGAACACACTGGCCATTTAACAAACTTATGGCACTCCATATGAACACACTGGTCATTTAACAAACTTATGGCACCCCATACAAACACACTGGTCATTTAACAAACTTATGGCACTCCATACGAACACACTGTCCATTCAACAAACTTATGGCACTCCATATGAACACACTGACCATTTAACAAACTTATGGCACTCCATATGAACACATTGACCATAAACAAACTTATGGCACACCATACGAACACACTGACCATTTAACAAACTTATGGCACTCCATATGAACACACTGACCATTCAACAAACTTATGGCACTCCATACGAACACACTGACCATTAACAAACTTACGCCACTCCATGTGAACACACTGACCATTAACAAACGTATGGCTCTCCATACGAACACACTGACCATTAACAAACTTATGGCACTCCATACGAACACACTGACCATTAACAAACTTATGTCACGCCATACAAACACACTGACCATTCAACAAACTTATGGCACTCCATACGAACACACTGACCATTAACAAACTTATGGCACTCCATATGAACACACTGACCATTAACAAACTTATGGCACTCCACACGAACACACTGACCATTAACAAACGTATGGCACTCCATACGAACACACTGACCATTAACAAACTTATGGCACTCCATACGAACACACTGACCATTAACAAACTTATGTCACACCATACGAACACACTGACCATTCAACAAACTTATGGCACTCCATACGAACACACTGACCATTAACAAACTTATGGCACTCCATACGAACACACTGACCATTAACAAACTTATGGCACTCCATACAAACACACTGACCATTAACAAACTTATGGCACTCCATACGAACACACTGACCATTTAACAAACTTATGGCACTCCATACGAACACAGACCATTTAACAAACTTATGGCACTCCATACGAACACACTGGTTATTTAACAAACTTATGGCACTCCATACGAACACACAGACCTTTTAACAAACTTATGGCACTCCATACGAACACACTGACAATTTTAACAGTCACAATTCGATAAAGCTTTTGTAATTAATTGACTCTGCAGATAATCACTAAAAAAAACACTAAAAGAATTAAATAAATCTGATTGTAAGGATACATTCTTTCATAACAAAGTTATTCTGTTCATGATGCTGCCATTTTCTTTCTAAATTACCCAGCTAAAAGATAAATAAAAACAATTATGTCAAAAGTACTTCATTTAACAAAATATAGTCATAAATAGTATTTAAGATAGTGCAGAAAAAAATGATTGATTAGCTGGATATTCATATTTATTTTTGGCCGACTCAAAATATCACCTTTACATTACATTAAGTTTCTAACATCTTTTACATTATGTGATAAAGTTTGTCAGTGACTTGCGGCAGGTCGGTGGTTTTCTCCGGGTACTCTGGTTTCCTCCACCAATAAAACTGACCGCCAAGATATAACTGAAATATTGTTGAAAGTGGCGTTAAGCACCATAAAACCAAACCAAACCTTTCTATGTGTGTTGATATTTGTGGTAGACCAGGACAGTGATAAGTTTTGTTGTGTTTTGTGATTGAACATTTACTGGTTAATATACATGTAGATATCCAATTTGTATGTAGTGTGTACAACATGTTTCTGGAATAACCTTTGTCAGGTGTGTCTTACCTCGGGAGATCGAACTTAGCTTTAATATATTATATTATTTAGGAACTGTAAGCTTCATAAAAATATATCTATTAAACCATGCCAGTACCCTCTGGGACTAATAGTCCACCAGCAGAGGTATCGACCCATTGATAGTATTAAAAAAGTAGATATCTAATTTAGTGCACATGACAAGTTTCTGGAATAACTTTCTTTATGAAAGGTTTTTGGCTTATGGTGTTTAATGCCACTTTCAACAATCTTTTTCAGTTATATCATGGTGGTCAGTTTTATTGGTGGAGGAAATCTGTCGCAAGTCACTGACAAACTTTATTACATAATGTTGTATCGAGTACATCTCGCCATGGACGGGGTTCGAACTCACAACTTTAGTGGTGATAGGCACTGACTGCACAGGTAGTTGTAAATCCAAATACCATACGATCACGATCATGACGACCCCTTATATTATGTATACTGTGAACATACAATATGCATTCAACATTCACCAAATCTTGCAGAAATCTATTTTTCATCTTTAGTGGTGATAGGCACTGATTGCACAACTACCATACGATCACGACCATGCCAGCTCCAGGTATCTGCCCACTGATAGTATTAAAAAAGTAGCTATCTAATTAAGTGCACATGACACACTTCTGGAATAATTTTCATTATAAAAGTTATAATTTCATACCTGCATATATGTTTCATTATCTTCTATAGAAGTTTTCATTCCTTCATATTTAGATGTTAATTGAGTCATAACTTTTTTAAAGTTTTCTTTCCTCCTCTGTAGAGATATTCTGTCTTCTTGAAGCCTCTATAAATATATAAAAATACATTGGAAATAACAAAGGAATTTGAATCTAATGTAAATGTTTTTATAGACTAAATAGATTGTTATATATGTAAAAAAAAAAAATAATTACACTTTCAACAATATTTCAGTTAATATTGTCGAGGTAAATTTTATTGGTGGAGGAAACCGGCATACCCAGAGAAAACCACCGACCTGCCACAGAGTTACTGACAAACATAAACGATCTAACATAATTATTTCTACAAAGTTTGGCCCCTTAGTTTCAGAGGAGATGATGAAAATGTGAAATGCTAACAAAGATGAAGTGAGACTGAGGATAACAGATACAAAGTGATGTCAATAGTTGCCATGACCCTTTGAATCAAATGAACTCATATACAAAGCCAGTCTATATGGAAAAAAACCTATAGGGATAAGGGTCCAACAAAAACACATTTCCCTAATGTACATAAAATAGATGCATGCAAGTTTTTTCTCTCGACGATTGAACTTCAAAAAGAGTTTGGTCATATTTGATGTTAGAGTAAACAAATAAATATCCTTGTCTGACATCAACTTATTTGTTTGTGCTGTAATTTACCTTTCGTTTTTAAACAAATAAATATCCTTGTCTGACATCAACTTATTTGTTTGTGCTGTAATTTACCTTTCGTTTTTAAACAAATAAATATCCTTGTCTGACATCAACTTATTTGTTTGTGCTGTAATTTACCTTTCGTTTTTAAACAAATAAATATCTTTGTCTGACATCAACTTATTTGTTTGTGCTGTAATTTACCTTTCGTTTTTTCTCTGACTGGTCTCTTAATTTGTCTAAATCAGTATATGTTTCCAATTCTTTCTCCATATTTGCATTCTTTTCTTTCAACATAACTAATTCCGTAGTAATTTTATCTTCTAATTGTTCAACCTTTTGGAAATCAACTTGTAGCTTGTCACTTTCTGCAGCAAAAAATAACACAAACCTATTTATTTCTATTGAAGGGCAATAACTCATAGTGGACATATGTAATAAGTAAATTATTTTTTTTTAAGTTTACAATGCCAGAAAATGGATACCAAGTGATGGCCATAGCTCACATGGTCTTGAAGTAAAAATATTTTAAAAGCTTTCAATTTTTTTCTTCCTATTAAATGATTTTTTGGGGCAGTTTATAGCAATATTAAGAAAACTCAGTAAAATTTTGTAGCTGTAATCAACATTTATTATGTTATTTTACACAACTGACCTGCTGCAAGTCCTATCGTTGTATGCTCCGACTTCTTCATTTCTCCTGCTTTAAATGCCAAGTCTTCCTTCATATTACTCAGTTCGTCTGGTGAAGGTAAATGTGAAAATCTTCCCATATTCTGTTTATACATACAATATAAAATTATTATTAAAAGCTATTGGTTTATAAAACATGTATCATTACATTCACTTAAACTCTCTTAGGGGCCGTCATGGTCGTGATCGTATGGTAGTTGGATTAACACTACCTATGCAATCAGTGCCTATCACCACTAACATTTGTGAGTTCGAACCCCTTTCATGGCTAGGTGGCGAGGTACAAGATACAACATTATAAGATAAAGTTTGTCAGTAACTTGCAAAAGGTCAGTGGTTTTCTCCGGTTTCCTCCATCAATAAAATTGACCGCCACGATGTAACTGAAATATTGTTGAAAGTGGCGTTAAACACAATAACCCCCCTCCCCCCAACAATGTTTTGTTAACTTCATATTAAATTCTTCAACAGGTCATAATGAGAAAGTTTGTAATATGTGATTGTTGGTGGCCCATTGATAGGCAAAATTTTTCAATCCTATCTATTATATTCTTTTTTATCCTGTGGCAATCTAAATTTACATCCATAGGCCCCTCTTTATCTACAAGATGTATTGTTTATAAACTTGTTCTTGTAATAAATATAGGTGAAATACTACATATACCTGGCATTAAACAACAATCAATTCATTTTTAATCTCTTTTTCCTCCATGTTTTTAAATTCATATAAAAAAGAAAATATGACAATAAACCATGAAATATAATTATCATAATTGGGACTTTCAGGGTAGCTTTTTCCATCATAACTGATTGGAAAATATAATAACAACTCCCTGAACTTGCTCAATAACAATGTCCATATATGCAGCATTATTATTTCACAAACAACTATCTAATCAGATGAACAAGGCCAATTTTTATCACTCTTTTTAGAAGGATTAATCCCCATACCATACATAATCAATTACAATACTTACTCTACTGATGTGCTCCAATATAGCCACAGTATTCTGTTCAAGCTGTGTAACTCTTTGCTATCAATAATAAAAACAATCTGTAGTAGTAATTAGGTTTTATATAAATTAACTTAATCTGTAAACTGGATCGATGGTGTAATGGTTAGTGTGCTAGCTTCGAGTGTGGTAGATCGTAGATTTGAGCCCTGGTCAGGTCTAACCAAAGACTATCAAATTAGTATTTGCTGCTTCTCCACTTAGTACACAATATTAAGGAGCAAGACGAAGACTGGTTGGCTCGTAGTCAGGAAAATGTGTCCTAGTGGAGCGACATATCTACATGCGGACTGTTAGTTACAGTGAACTAGCACTATAAAAATCCAACTAAGCAGGTTGGTCTAGTACAAAATAAACTTCATCATCGTCACATGGAACCGAAAAAAGTTCTCGCCATGATATGGCTAAAAATAAGCTCATTTGGTGTTAAACAACAATTACTCACTCACTGATTTTGTATCATCTTTCACGGCTGTTTTACTCTGTCATGGCATGACATTATGCAGTAAAACCTATCAAAACCCATATAAATTACATAGTTTGAAGGGGTGGTCAGTTTGTAGAATAAATCACAACTATCCAGAATTATTTTTGTAAGTATTTCTAGTTTGGTAAATCGATACAACATTATGCTATAAAGTTTGTCAGTGACTTGCAACAGGTCAGTTTCCATATGTACTTCATATAAAACTACAATTTTTCAAAATATTATTCAGAATTCAATTCATGTCTGATTTTGACAATTTTTTTATTAACAAAAGCAGAAAAGTATGACATTTATGATAGTTATTTTCAAATAATTCTTAGAAGCATTTTTTTTCAAAACTCCATGTTTAAACACAGCCTTAAATTATTTGTCTATTATAGTAATCATTGTATTGTGTATTGGATGAAATTAAGTCAGTTTTGTGTTTAATATTATCTTGTGTGTTACTAAAACTATATTTACTTCTGTTTTTGTAGGTAAACAAAATGGAATTGTCAGAATACTTTTGTTCACTGTTTGTACAAATAGACCAATAGTTTGAGAATTAACTAAATGACTTTTTAATTTAAAAATAATATTACCCGTTCTTGTGATTTAGATTCCTCAAACGAGTTCAGAAACTCTACAAAAAATACATGTACATGTATATAATGATTAAATGTTGAAAATACAAGATTAATGATTGATTAATTAATTGATGTTTAAGCCAACATTAGCAATAATTCAGCTATATCGTGACGTTAAAATACAAGATTAAAATTCAAAATAAAACAAGTAAACACAATTTTAATATGAAGGTCGAAGTTACACTGATTTTATTTTGGTAAATATTAAAATAATAAAATGTTGCAAAAGCTCTCTACATTGTAACAATACAATAAAAATCCATCCCAGCTTGTTGATCTATTACAAAGTAGGAATGGCCAAATTCGTCATTAAAAATAACAACTTGCTTAGGCCAAATAAAATAAAAGTTCTGGTTCTCAGACAATGCCGCCCCCTCAGAATTTCGGCCGATGGGACGTTTTTATTGCAATACAGAAAAAAAATCGCCACCCACACCGTATTTTTGAAGAAGAAAAAAATTAAAATTTACCTCCAAATTTAAGTTTTCAAGCGTGCCGGTGACGCGGACGAGTTTTGACAAACGTTTGAATGACTGATCAATCAAAAACAAAAGAAAAAATTCAGCATGGCTACGAGTGAAAACACTGTCCTCGTCAGTTTTAATGTACAGTTACGTTCCAAACAAATAGTTCCGTGGACTATCCTTTGTTGACAGAGTAAACACTATTGTCTTGTTTGTTTGTCAAAATAGTAGAATTGAATTGGTTTGCATTATGTTTTTAAACCACTGAAAATAAAAACAAAATATAAAAACCCTTCCCATGTTGGATTGGAAATAAAAACAAAAAATAAAAACCCTACCTATCTTGTCCTTTTTTTTAAATCCATTGTCTGAGAACCAGAACATTTTTTTTAGATGGCCTTACTACATTTGTATTTGTTTATTACAGATAATAGTCCTTATCTTTAATTTTCAGTTTTTTAAATTGCTTTCCATGAATTTATTAACAATTAATAAGGTACATTTTTTTTTATAATAATGGCATCACAATTGACAATTGTTACTCCATGGTTCTATTTGATAGAGTGCTTAGGAATAAGAATACAGTAGAGTTCATTTATAACGAACAGGCTTATAACAAAAATCAGGCTTATAGCGAAGTAAAGATAAATCCCTGGTCCCTTCGCTATTTAAACATTGTATTTCTGAAGGCCTATTACAAATTTTTTATAACAAAATCAGGTTTATAATGAAGAGAATTTTAAACCCAAACAACGTTTTTATTACTCAAAATTGACATGATATAACAAAGAAAATTGCTGAACAAACCAATCGTTTACCTGTCTTCTGTTACGCACGGACGTTCACATATTAGAATGGTCAAGTGCACTTGACACTTCCGTTATTGATAATTGAAAAATCAATAATCCCACCTTTGATGTTCTTAATGTCAATCAAGACTTTTCTTTAAAATATTCAAACAATAAAATGGGTATTAATGATGTGATTAACAAGTTGTCATTTAATAACACACGTGCTAATTTATTGCATTAAAAATTAATCAAACGTAATCTAAATTTTAATGAATGGATGCACAAGCTAAAGAAATTAAAAACAAAGTCATGTGTAAGATTAATTCATTCGCTATTGTTTATTTTTTCTTTGATGATAGACTCTTTAATTAAACAACCAACTGTGTGGTCTCAAGGTTCATCTAAATCCCAAAAACAAAAGAAATGTACTCGTTCTGAAATTTCGATTAACCTGAGTTTTTATGTGTATATAATACCAAAAAGAAACAATTATTCTTCAAATTCAAATAAAAAAAAAGGAAAATGGCTACAATCTTAAAATTGGCCATTAAAAATATATATCCGAATTATCAGCATTATACCGATATCGATCCAAGCGTTAATACCCGACTTCATATTTCCTGTTTATAAAATAGATCGTGAACAAAGTTGAAAAAATGTTTCTAAGGAACATTTGAAGATACCAAAGAGGTATTCAGAAGCCATAGTCTTTGAGAACTGTCTAAAGGATTAAATATTTTTTTACGATAAAGGCCCACTTTACTGTGCATCAGTTATCATGGTATAATGAAACTGCCCGGGCCAGAACCAGATTTTTCTCTCTCTAAAATTACGCGACCTCGGTGGCTTGAACTACCGATAGCTAGAACAGATTTTGACAGTCCCTTCGAGTTCGAGCCAGCGAAGTTCTACTGTACGATTTTCAAAAGGGGAGGTAATTCTACATTGTTTCTCTTATAACGAACGATGCCTATAACGAACTAAAATCGAGAGTCCCCTGGACTTCGCTATAAACGAACTCTACTGTATGCTCCAAATTGGTTTTAATCATGTTTTTTCATGTAATATAAATTGTTCATGCAATATAATACCATCTATAGTTTCCTCTCTTTTCTTCAGTTCTTTGTACTTTTGATTCCTTTCACCTGTAGGTAGAAAAATTGTGTCAATTAACATAATTTATAGTTTTTCTGTCACAAATTTCTGATATATATCTTTTTAATTGTCATACATAAAACAGAATAAAACTTTTGGTTGTGATATTTGATTATGAATTCTATGATATTTCAATAAACAGCCATTTTCAATTTCAAAATCTAAACTTTCTAAAATAACAAGAATAATATAATGATATTGAGGTTTTTAAATTATGAAATTCCGTTCATAGCTAGAGGTTCACATATGGGTGGTAAAAATTCAAAATATAAACATTGTCTTTCAGTGTATACCTAATAAATGTGGAGAATTCTGAAGTGACGTAAGAGTAGACATTATGTTTAAAGAGACAAATTTCCAAATCTGGGTATTTGGTAGTCTTGAAATATATGTTAAGAAATATTTAGTTGAAATTAGAATGTTGGAAAATATAACAGATTCACAACTTAAGATTGCAGCAAATTAAGCTGTTAAAAAGAATCAGACAAATTTAAACCTGATGAAAAAAACAACTCATGGGTGGTTGGTTTATGGTTTTTAATGCCACTTTTAACAATACTTCAGTTATATCATGGCGGTCAGTTTTATTGGTGGAGGAAACCAGACTATCTGGAGAAAACCACCGACCTGTTGCAAGTAAACGACTTATGTAAGTGTATGAGGGATAAAACACAATGCTCTAAGTAATATACCTTGATTTTCCTCTATATCAATATCTAATTGTCTGATTTCTTCTTGAACCTGTTCTATCTTCTCTTTCAAATCATTTGTTCTAAAATAAAGCAGTACCATGCGATTAATGTAATGGAAATTCAGCATACCATGTAAGCAAATGTGAAGTTTAAAAAAAAAGGTGATGCCAATTAATTTAGAAAATGAAAGCTAAATTTGTTTAAGATGGTATATATCTTAAATTCAATTATCGGTTAAAATATAAGATTATAAATAACTTTGTTGATTTCTTGTATTATAGAATTAAATACAATTTAGTACCAATCAATCGACGTGTCTTAAGCTCAATCGCATCACTAACAAACTGAAATTAGTGAGGGAAAGTTCATGTCAAATACAATCACATTTCCCTTTCTGGTTCTTGAGAAACCTTTTTTTCCCCCATTACAACATATGTACAATTTTGGACACCAAACTGCTTGGATGCAATAAACCCTGGGATATTCATTTGTGCTTGCTTGAATATGCTTATCAAAATGACAACTCATGCTATTTAAATTGCATTTCCATTACTGATTCTTAAGAAAATCTTTTTTTATTTTAATTTTCTGCAATGCAGACTATGATAACTTTGGACTTCTAGAGCTCTGACCCCTTTGAACCTCTTTCCAAGGACCATCATTGTCTAAGTTTGGTTCATTTAAGTAGTCTGCAGAATGAAAAATTGAATTTACTGGTCCCAATCAAATCCTTGAATTAATTTTTATATACAGTGCTGCCTCATAAGTATTCGCGAAAATAAGAAAATGGCTGCGATCGGTAGTGCGAGTTGAAATTGTCACCAATGTTTTTCGTTGTAATAAAAAGAACTACATAGTTTTGAGTTACCCTTTTGAACGTTCCCCAAATATGTGACGTAATTTTAAGGTCGTCTGCTACGTGTTTACAAATAAACAGACATGTTTTCAAGATGGGTCGCAAGTCAAAGGAACTGAGTGAGGATCGGAAAGAACTGGTTGTGGATTTGAAACGGGAAGGGCATAGAAATTGTGAGATCGTGAAATTGTTGCATATACCTGAATCTACAATTCGTTCAATTTGGAAGAAGTACAACAGCACAGGTAATGTTGAAAACATTCCCAGAGTTGGACGACCAAGGAAAGTGACACGACGCGGTGAGGTTAGATTATTGAGGACGGTAAAAAAGAATCGTGGCAAGGTTTTAAGAGAAATTACCAATGATTTCAATGAAGGAGGGGTTGTTCATGTCCACCCAAAGACTATACAGCGTTATTTACACAAAAACAAAATATTTAGACGTGTTGTTCGTAAGAAAATGGTGGTCAGAGAGGTCAACAAAAAGAAACGACTTTCTTGGTGTCTGGAACGACAGAGATGGACTGTTAATTTACACTGGAATCAAGTAATATTCAGTGATGAATCGCAGATAGTTATTGGACAAAATAACCGTGTGTACGTGTGGAGATCTTCGAATGAGGCTTACCACCCCGAGTGCATGTGTCTGCCATATCAGAGGAAGGTGTCTGTTATGATCTGGGGGTGCATTACATGGTATGGTGTGGGAACTTTATGTAAGGTTGATGGTAATATAGATGCTGTGAAATATCGTGACATCCTTGATAATCATCTTTGGCCCGTTTTAGCCCGTCATTTTGCCGACAAACTTTATCGTTTCCAAGATGACAATGCCCCTGTCCACCGGGCCTGCATAATTGAAGAATTCAAACGAGACAATGACATTCATGGCATGACATGGCCAGCTCAGTCTCCGGACTTAAATATTATTGAAAATTTGTGGCTTCGCATCAAGAGATCGCTACAAAATGCAGCAGGAAACATAAATACTCCTCAAGAACTGTTTACTGCCATTCAGGATATTTGGATGAACTTTACTGTGGATTACATTCAGAACTTGTATACCTCTATTCCACGCAGGATTCTGGCAGTTATACGGTCGAAGGGTTACCTCACAAAATATTAAGGTAAGTTTTTCATTTTTACCTAGTGTATTTTAATGGTGCAAAGAGCAATAACTCAAACTCGTTGACGTCGGCCATCTTGTTTTCGCGAATACTTTTGAGACGGCGCTGTAGTTCATAAAAAAAAATGAAATATTTACTGGTCCGAACAAAGTTTTACTGGTCTTGGGACGGAGGGTTGGTGCTCATCGTGAGAATTGTTTTAGGTTGATACAGACCTTGATATAAAATAATTTCTATAAACAGGACAAACTTACTGTCTTTCCAGACTGGCTATTTCCTGGTTATCTTCCTTGACTTGTTTCAACAACTTTTCCCTTTCTTCTGCTGGAGAAGATTGATTCTTTGTTTCTTGTAACAAAGCATCTCTTTTTACTTCTAATTCATTCAGCTGTTCATATAATCGAACTAAAACAAACAAAATAATACATAATTTTCATTTTAAGAATCAGCTATGATTTTTTTTGTCCTACGATTAATGGTCACAAACAGATTCTACCTTCTTATCTAGTAGTCGGTCAACTATGAGTATTCATTAACCCTGCTAATGTGCTGTCCATATCTATATTGTACTGTCCATATCTATATTGCTGTCATTAATTTTTGTGATAGTGTGTGGTCTTTTTGTGTGAAAGTGAAACTGTGCAGGTTTTTTTCATCATTTGTATATATCTGTATGGTTGTTGGAGATCCAATTATCAAGAAGGGAAAGGTTGGGATCCCATTAATGAAATGCTGCAAGTCACTGACAAATTTATCACATAATGTTGTATCTGGTACACCTTGTCATGAGTGGGATGGCAACTCACAATTTTAGTTCAATAACTATATTGTAAAATATGAGTAAATACTAACCTGCTTCCTGTTTAACTTGAGAAAAAGACAATTCCTGAAAATAAAAAATAATTTTAAAGTGAACATACATGTAAAACAATCTAAAGCTGTGTAATGTACATGTAACACAATGGTTATTACACAATATTGGCATATATTTCTTATAGATAGAAGCCTTAAGATTGTAATAATCTTAAAATTGAAATACTATTTTAGTGGATAATGATTTTCAGAATTTAAAATAGGATTTAAAGCATTTACTTATCATATTCTGTGGATTGTATTACAGACACCGGTGGTGTAATGGTTAGCATGCTTGCCTCGAGTGCGGTAGATCGTGGATTCGAGACTATAAAATTGGTATTTGTTACTTCTCAGCTAAGCATGCAGCATTCAGGAGAAATAGCAAAGACTGGTTGGCTCGGAATCAGGATAATGTGTCCGAGTGGGGTGACATGTCTATCTGTGGACTGTTGTTTCAGTGGGTTAGCACTATAAAATGCAACTAAGCATGTTGTTCTAGTAGAAAACGGACCTCATCATCATCTCATTGAAAATTAATTTGTTCTCACCATATGATATAGCTGAAAAATTGCTGAGTTGGGATTAAACAACAATCACTAATTCACTCACTATTACAGACAGAAGCATGACGACCTTGTCTTTTAATTGAAATTTGATCCCTAGTTCTTACCTCCTGTAGATTTTCAATCTTAGAATTTAGAACATCCAATTCTTGTTGACCATTTTCTAACTGTTTCAACATGTGTTCATTGACATCTTTTAATTCAAAATATTTTTGCCTCATTTTAGGATTCTGAAACAACAAAAAAAAGAGAAATTTATAATAAGATGTTTATAATAAATAAATTGTTTTGCAATCTTCTTTAACACTCATTTTCCCAATTTGGAGAAATTTCAGAATACATATTAATATGTAGAATAACAGTGCAGTCTGTCATTATTGTAAATAAATATATCATGTGTTCATTTCATTCAGAAAACCTCATTTGATTGGTCAAAAGGTTGAAACTTCATCAATCCATGCAGCACACAACCATTCAACCACATACACTTCTGGGAATTTTTTCAAATATAATGAAAACAAATAACTACACAAAATAACAACTTAGCCGTGCTTCATACAAACACACACCATCACCTGTTTTATTGGTCAAATAACAACTTAGCTTCATACAAACACACACCATCACCTGTTTTATTGGTAAAATAACATTACAATCTGAACAAAGGCAGATTTTCTTTTCATAAAACCGCAAATAAATAGGATTTATAAAACTGCCAAATTTTGACACCGCAGATATAAAGCACTATACAGTATATAATACTAACCATGTCATTAACAATATTATCTATATATATATAATACTAACCATGTCATTAACAATATTATCAGCCATTCTTTTTTCCTGGTCTAACTCTTGTTCTATCTATATATATAATACTAACCATGTCATTAACAATATTATCAGCCATTCTTTTTTCCTGGTCTAACTCTTGGTCTATCTGTCTTATCTGGTCTTCTTTCCTGTATACAAATTTAAATGTTCAAACACTTACACAACTCAATGGATTCGAAAGACCTACTTTAAATTCATGTTAGAGAATTATGATTGGTTATTGTACAAGTTTTTTCTTTAAATTTGACACAGGAGACAGGCTGAATTAAATATGACCTCCCCTCAAATAAAATGCAAAAAACCTTAGTTTGTATGGGGTATAAAATAATGTTGATCATTAATCACTATACATACTGTTTCTTAATTTCAAACAGTTCTTCAATTTTTCTTGCTTCTCTTTCATTGCCATTTTTTAACTGAAATTTTAAAAAAGAACAATTAATGTACATCTATATCTGATTATTATACCTCAGTATAAGTTTTCCTGTTAAAAAGATATAAATTGTGCAATGAACTATGCACTGGTAAACAGTCCAAAAGACTATTGACCTCTACTGTGCTAGTTACCGTCGACGCGATATAATTTCGTGGAATTTTAATCCTTTTGATTCATTAGAGGAAACACGGCAATGGAAATTCCAAATTCTCTGGATTTTTCCTATGCAAAACTAAAATCCTGCAGATGACAAAAACAAACATAGCGAGCAGCTTCCTTTCTTATGCTATTCGGTATAATAAAACACTACATAGAATACTGTAACCTGACCATTTATTTCCACACTGGTTAATAAGTACCATATTTTGAAGAAAACTAGAGGCTCAGTGGGCTGAGCCTGTGTCGCTCACCTTTCATTCTGCTTTGAGGAAACTTAATACAGAACCTTCCATACATGTAGATGGCTAAGCAGTTTCAAAGGAGAAGATTTTTTAGAAATTGACCAATCAGAAACAAGAATTGCATGTGGTGACCATGTTTGCTAACCAATCGGGACAAAATGAGCAATCTTCATAGAGGACATTCCATAGATGCTTCCTACCAAGTTTCAGTGGTAGCCATGTTTGTTAACCGATCGGGACGAAATGAGCAATTTTCATAGAGAACATTCCATAGATGCTTCCTACCAAGTTTCGGTGGTAGCCATGTTTGTTAACCGATCAGGACGAAATGAGCAATCTTCATAGAGGACATTCCATAGATGCTTCCTACCAAGTTTCGGTTCATTTGGCCAAGCGGTTTCAGAGAAGAAGATTTTAAAAAATCGGCCAACCAGAAACAAGAATTGCCTGTGGCAGCCATGCTTGGTAATGGATCATAACAAAATGTGCATTCTTTAGAGAGGACCTTCCATAGATGCTTCCTACCAAGTTTCAGTTCATTTGGCTGAGGGTTTTCAGAGGAGAAGATTAAAATGTGAAAAGTAAACGGATGACAGACGACGGACACCAAGTGATGGCAAAAGCTCATATTGCCTTTGGCAAGGTTTGCTAAAAAGAATATTAAAATGTGAATACCTACTTGTAATGCATAGAATAAACATGTTACACTATATAAGCATTAGTTAATTTCTAAGGGAGATAATGGCAGGAGTTATCTTTCTTTTAAAGTTTAGGCAAGAGTTATCTTTCTTTTAACAGAGGAGAAGATTTTTTAGAAATCAACCAATCAGAAACAAGAATTGCCTGTGGCAGACATTTTTGTTAACCGATCGTGAAAAAATGAGCACTCTTTATAGAGGACCTTCCATAGATGCTTCCTACCAAGTTTCGGTTAATTTGGCCAAACGGTTTCAGAGGAGAAGATTTTTAAAAATCGGCCAATCAGAAACAAGAATTGCCTGTGGTGGCCATGTTTGTTAATGGATCGGGACAAAATGTGCAATCTTTAGAGAGGACCTTCGATAGATGCTTCCTACCAAGTTTCAGTTCATTTGGTTGAGGGGTTTTAGAAGAGAAGATTAAAATGTGAAAAGTTAACGGACGACAGACGACGGACGCCAAGTGATGGCAAAAGCTCACATTGCCTTAGGCAAGGTGAGCTAAAAAGTGTTCATGGTACAAAGACTACAGACTGAATCTAGTCTTAAACATAACTGAAAGTCAATAGAATATAAAAATTGATACCATGCTTAGAAGCCAAAAGTTTATGCCAACTATTAAATGAACGTAGACCATCCCCTATGCATGGCTAAATTGATATTACTAGTAATTATGCATACTTACATCTTGCAAGTCCATTTCAACATCTTGTATATCTTCATCTGTAGTTAATTTATCTACAAGCTATTAACAGAAATAACACTAAATCACAAGTGTTGTAAGAACAAAAGAAAATTCTCTTTGATAAAAAATACTGTAGGTTTCTGTCATTTAACATCAATCTACCAAAGACATATCACATGAAAATAAAATTATGGTATTATTTTTGAAACAGAAATTATGACATATTGCGATGATATAATTTTAACATTTATCTATATTATGAAATTACTAAACACAAAGTTTGGTGCACCACGAGAAAATGTGAAAACCAACAATCTAAATGTCAACAATAAGAAAGTGGAATTATTGTCTGGAACTTATTTTCACAATTTTATGTGTATCAAATATTGCATATCAAACATATGTGAAATTAAAAGTTTCAATGTAGATTGTTTTTCATCTCACATGTTCTTTAAGAATACACTTAAGAAAATAACTTTAAAAAAGTAATGATCAACCATTCCAAAAACAAAACAACACTCCTCTGTTTATTTTTCAATCCCTAAATACAAATAAAAAACAATGATGTGTACTCTGGATGTTTAAACAATATTTCAGTAACATCGCGGTGGTCAGTTTTATTGGTGGAGGAAACCGGAGTACCCGTAGAAAACCATCGACCTGCAGCAAGTTACTGGCAAACTTCATCACATAATGTTGTATCGAGTACACCTCGCCTGAACAGGATTCAAAATCGCAACATTAGTGGTGATGGGCACTGATTGCAGATGTGTACTCTGATATCCTATTTAATTAATATGTAACACACTCTTCAACATTTCAATACCTCAACATGAATCATGGGTAATTTACTCATATTTAATTCCATAGTTATCAGTAGTATTTTTTTTACAATGGTCTTGACCAGTTACTGTACATTGGTTATGTCACAGGATGAACTTATTTCTAAATTAACCACTAAAACAAAATTGTTATACTTACAGTGTTATAATCACCAAGTTCTCCTTGTAGATCCCTAATTTCTGAGGCTAACACTTCTGCCCTACAATTATAAATTTTTACTTGACAAATGTATATGATAACAGAAAGTAATTGCTTTTTATTCCATATTACACATTATTGAAAGTAGATGACAATAACTCGCTTAGCCTTTGGTAGCTAACGATATGTTCCACATTTAATAGTAAAAGGAAAGACTTTGACATAAGTTTGGTTTTATTTGTCATATAAGTAAAATCAACAATACAATAATAAAAAAAAACTTACCTTTTTTCGTATGTTAGGAACGCTGAGTTTTCTTCAGAGCTGTTTTCTATCTCTTTGTTTAATTTTGTATTTTCACTGTTCAATTCATTAATCTTACTCCTATACGAATAAAACATTTGTTGATAGAGGTCAGTATTTGGTAGTAGAAGTATAAGAATAAAAACGAAGATATCAATGCATAGTGTGTACAACACGTTTCTGGAATAACCTTCACCAGGTAAGCTCAAATCCGAAATATTGAAAAGCCAAATAAATTAAAAGTCTTTTATTCTAAAGACTATGCACACTTCTACAATGAACAATCCATACAAAGTAACATGTATCACTGGAACTCAATGTTAGTGTAAACAAAATGTTTTTGACAAAGGAAATTAAGACTATTAATGGGAGCTAAACCTACTGAAAGTCAATTTTCTTATGGTTAGTTGGGTTTCCAGACAGTAGAAAGGAGCTCTAGTCAGTGGCAGACAAAACTTTATGAAATAGAGGGCCCCCATACATGATGATGTTAAATAACATGCACAATGCAATGGCAAGACCAAACTTACCGGTAAGACCCTCAAATATCACTTATTTGGTTTCGCTTTCTAAAAATTTCTTGGAGTGGCAGTCCCCAATGTTGGAAACTTTGGTGGCTTCACTTAATGACTAGCAATTCAATAGTAATTCATTTATTTGGGTTTGCCATCTCTATTATAAGGGAAATAACTCTCAAAGTAAAAGTAATAATTTTAGAATGAAATCAGAATTGTAGAAATGGTATATTAAAAGTGAATTTGTAACAACATATTAATAATAAAAATAAAACATAAAGGCAGTCCAGTCCAATTTTAACGAAATTACATCCTGGGACCTAGATTTGTACTATTTAAATCTACATTTCAAATTAATGCTGTTCAGCATTCATTTATACAAATCTGAATTTCCTCTTCCTATTGTTCTTATTTGTCAAGTTTGATTCCATTTGTTTGAGGAAAATATTACTGTAAAATGTGAATAAGTTGGACGACAGACAACAAATGATGTCAAAAGCTCACTTGGCCTTTGCTTCAGGTCTACAGTTCACCTGATAGATACAGTTCCAAAAGATCAAACAATATTGCAATCAAAAAGATCCTGTGAATGAAATATATGTAGAGAAAGTTAGCAAAAGTATAACAATCTAAACTATTAAATAATTTTCTATTTTTCTTCTATTACATTGTACAGTCAAACCTGTATTAAGAGGTCACCCTTGGGACCAAGAAAAAGTGGCCTTATAAGACAGGTGACCTCTTAAAAGAGGTTCAATGCATATAAAATTTTCTATGACAGAACAAGAAAAAGATGACCTTTTAATACAAGTGACTGCATGGGCAGGTTTGACTGTATATGTACAATAGAAATACATCTCCAGACATTTTGACTACCTTATTAGCCCCAAAAAGTATGTTCTATCTTTTACTGTTCTTCCTTGACCTAAAAATACAAAAACATACAACATTTTAAATCTTCAATCTTGCTATTTTTCTTTTCAATCCTACAATGATATTTTCATGTGTTTACACATTTCTTCCTTATGATATTTTCATGTGCTTACACATTTCTTCCTTATGATATTTTTATGTGTTTATATATTTCTTCCAAATGATATTTTCACTAAAGCAATGGGGCTGAACTCAGATGCTCCAGAAAGGAATTGTGTTCTGATTTCTTTCATTCTTAAGTAATACCAAGAAATAACAAAATGGCTTTAAGATTGAAAAGACAGTTATATATTAGCAATTCAAATACATTACTTTCTATTACCATCTGACAAAACTAGATTTAACCATATGTCCAGGTGGTCTTCAGATTAACGACAGAAAACTTATGCGATCAGTGCTTATCACCACTAACGTTGTGACTTCAAATCCCACTTAGACGAGGTGTACTCGATATAACATTATGTGATAAAGTTTGTCAGTGACTTGCAGCAGGTCGATGGTTTTCTCCGGGTCCTCTAGTTTCCTCCACCTATAAAACTGACTTTAACGATATAACTGAAATATTGCTGAAAGTGGCATTAAACACCATAACCCCCTCCTTTATCCTTAATTAAATAATTAATTAATCAATTACCCATACCTTTCACACCAGTTTTCATGCCTCCTAATCCCTGCTGTGTCATTGGTCTGTCTTCAACCTTTAACTGTGACTGTAAAGCTAAAATAGAACAAGAAACATTTCATGGATCTTGATTCAAATGTACATTTACATCTATATCATTTCTTACTAATGAATCAATAATTTTCTCCATTATTGCTTCGGGACCATCGTAATCGTATGGTAATTTGATTTACAACTATCTATACAATAAATGCCTATCACCACTAACGTTCTGAGTTCAAATCCTGCTCTGGTGAGATGCACTCGATACAACATTATGTGATAAACTTTGTCAGTTACTTGCGGCAGGTTGGTGGCTAGTCCGGTTTCCCCACCGATAAAATTGACCGCCACGATATAACAGAAACATTGTAGAAAGTGGCGTTAAACACCATAACCCCCCTAACCCTCTATACATACGTCTGAAAATTAAACCCAACAGTTTTAGAATTAGATGTTTGAACTGACAAATTTGATGTTCTTGTTCAACTGAATACAGCACCAATCGCAGGTGACATTGTTCTAAGACATGACCTTATAACCTATGTTCAATTTGAGACATATCAAACAGATACAAGCAAATGTAATCACAATTCCAAGATTTAAGCAATGCAATCATATTTCTATTGTATTTTAGCATTAATAAAAACAATACATTATTTTGTGAATTTACAGTAACTTCTGTGTTAACTGCAAAAAAAAGAAATGTATACCTGATCCTGCAGCAACTTGGCCACCTCTGGTTCCTGGTCTTGCTGTTCCCGGATTCTGAAAAAAAAAATACATTTCAACCTGTCATTAGCTAAAGCCTCCACTGAATATAAATTATCTGTATAATATCCAAAAATTATCTATATACAATTTTGGTTCAATCATATTTTTGGTCTTAGTTTAAGTTGAATATACAAAATAGGAAGATTTTGACAAAAATATTGCTTAAAAAATCTTAACCAATGGCTAAACCTTACTGGCATTATACAAACATATGCCAAAATATGATATAATGTATACATACCATAGCTGTTGTTAGTCTAGTTGCAGTTCCTGGCTGAATTCCTACAAAATATTAAAGATAACTGAATTAGTGGCAGAATATATACATGTATAATATAGTTACTGTGAATAAAATTTAATTTAAATTAATCAATTTTAAAAATTCACAGCATCATAAATTGTTTTTGTAGTATTGTCAATAAGGATTATGACTCTCTCTTGACCTCCGAACATTAATTTGTACTTTGCAGTCTTGCCCAGCAGGATATTGATTTGTCTTGACCCCCGAACATTAATTTGTACTTTGCAGTCTTGCCCAGCAGGATATTGATTTGTCTTGATCTCTGAACATTAATTTGTACTTTGCAGTCTTACCCAACAGGATATTGATTCTGTGTCCAATCCATTTGAAGTATCAATAAAAATATATAAAATGTGAAATCATTATTTTGATTGTGTTGATCATATCTTGTAGTGTTGTCAATCAGGATTGTGATTATATATGTATTCCTGAGCCTTAATATTTTGTATTGTAGTCTTGTCAATGTTTATAGCTCCTCTCTATTTTGGAATACTACACTGTCTTGTAAAAACCTCAGAACTTAATGACTTCTGCTTCTTTTTGAGTAATACAAACAGGGTTGGCAAAAAACCGGTCAATACTAGTATTGACCGGACCGGTGGTCAATACTGGTCGATTGGAGTAAAAGCCAGATAGGATTATGTAAATTAAGAAGCCATACATAAGAGAAGCCATGAAGAGTAAACCTCCTATAAACTTTCCATTTCCTGCATTCAGAATCATTCTGTCTCACATAACATTGTATTGTTTCAAGCTGGCCACTTTTATTACCCTTTTCCTTCTTACACATTTATTGGGGTTATGTTGTTTTAGCAATTTAAATTTCTTAATTGACCACCTGTCAGCCAGGTGTACAGATACCTGTCCAGCACTTTAATTAAGCTACCTGTAACTTACCTGTTGCAATCACACATTTTGAATTAAATAAATTTTTATGTAATTATAAATATATTTAGTACTGCACCTGAAAACCTGAAAATGTGCCTTAAATAGATTTCAGTAGTAATTCAGTGATGTTTTAAGATATTCAACAGATTAATATAGCAATAAAAATTTAAATTGGGACTTCAAATGAAAATGTTCATCGCTTTAGATATGAAAAAGAACAAAATTGACAATCTTTCACTTAAAATAATAGTATTGACCGGGACGGTTAAAACCGGGGGTGGTTTTAACTGCCCAACCCTGAATACAAACAGAAATGTATGATGAACATTTTGAAATTGGGTTTTTGAAATACATGCATTTAGTCTGTTGCATATTTGTGTCGGTCTCAAGCAAGGAACTGATCTTGTTTGTGTTAAATCGTTTGAGGTGAGAGGTGGTTGTTCACTTTGTTGATATTGGCAGAATTGTTATTTTTCACTGTTTAAACTGTCTTTTCATAATATACTTATTTACCAGCAGCTGTCCCTATTGGTCTTTGACCAGTCCTGGGCCTGTTCCCACTCGCACTTCCTAATCTCCCAGACCTACAAAATAAAACCCAAATTAATGTATTATTTTCAAACAAAGTACTGCCACAAAGATCTACAATTCCTTTTAAAGGTGAAAACTACTGATGTTTAGAAACCTATATCATAAATAGTAAAGCACCCTTGGAGCAAAATGATATTTTGAGTCTGAATTGGAATTATTGTTCATCTGGGGTAATTATATAATACCAAAGCATACTCATTTCCAATAATACACATGCATGTATCACATACAGTTCCCTGTCTGAATAGCTACATATGCATCATTTTAGTGTTTTCTGTAACTCAGAATAGCAATGTTGAAGATATTTGTACTGTACCTGTATTGCTTAATACATAATGCCATTCACGTCCGGCTGGATGGATAGGTGGACTTAAATTGTTTCACTTCTAAAGATTTTATGTTTATATGTTGAATTTATTGATATGCAAGTGATATATTGCAGAGGTGTACACGCCATTTACTGGACAATAAAACTTCAAATTATAATGAGGAATCTACAAGTACCTGTTTTTTAAAGGAAAGGTGTGCTGTAAGGATTCATCTATTTATACCATTTACAGGTTATTATTACAAAATGGTTTTACCATTCAAAGTCTAGCAGTCTACAACCTCCCCACCCCCCACCCCCCCACCCCCACCTTGTTTATATACTGTTAGTATGACATGTAAAACATAGTTTTCTCTTTTGTAGATAGGTTGCTGTTTTGATTTATTACGAAAAGATGCTACTTTGACGAGTCATTGTATTGTGAAAAGGACTATTTTTGTATAGTGTCTTTACAGAGTTGTAGGTCGATTCAAGTCAGAACTGATTATATTCTACTGAAGTCTGCTACAGGTAAAGACACACTTATCCTATCATGTGTTTGAGTTTTATTTTATAAATAATTTATATTCGCTTGAGATGGGAAAATTAGAATATAATGGGTAAACCAACCTGCTAGTGTGAAATTAGTTCCTGGCAAATTTTCTCAAACTGGGTTGTAAAATTTGTTCAAGAATAAAATTTACATTATATGCATGAAATTTGTTTAAAAAAAATTAAGGTTGAAAAGCTTTCCATGGCCGTAGCGTAATGGAGGCAAATGCCTCACTTTTGAAATGGCAGGTGTAACCTTTGAAAGCAAATAAAATCTTTTTTTCTTCAAAATTTGTTTAAATTCACCCCCTTTGCCTCACTTTATTCAGACCCGGCCTATGGCCGTGCTTTCATTAATTTATTTCAGTCGGTCATAATTCACAGGAAATAAAAATTGAAAATCAAGAATGAAGTATGACTCACTGAATTTTTTTTTTAAATGTAATCACCGAGAATTATTGGAAATTATGACATATGGTAGGAGGCCTCATGTACGTCCGTGTCGCAAGTTCGTTCGCCATCTTTGTTTACGTTTACTACGCTTGCACAAGTTCATGATGTCATCTTTCCAGATCGAGAGCGTTCCCCAAATAGAAACGAATAATTTCCAGACCTATTTGCAGAAAATAAGATTCAAACATGTAAATATTAAATAAAAAACTATATTTGCGATAAAAACACTTCAATTTCTTAAGTCATAATGAAGAAAGCCATAAATATCAGAAAAAAATACATATATTGATGAAAAACTTCAGAAAATTTGTTTGCCCAACAGTGTTGACATTCCAATGCGTCGACCTAAATTTCTATTTATATGGAATAGGCCAAGCAAATGTTTTTTTAATAACTTCAAAAAATTGTGACTCCTTACGTTTTTTTCCCCTGACAAATAGAGTAAATCAGTGTAATAGCATCATAAATTGACACTTTATAAAAGATTAGCCGAAATTGGATAAAAATTATTTAAATTTTCGTTTTATGGAGTTTTTTTTATTAACATTGAACTGTGCCACATTTTCTGCAAAAACAATTTGTTTGGTCTACCAAAATAGTGTGTCACGTGACAATTACATCCGGGAACGTACTTGGGGCTCCCAATTCAAAATGGAGGATCACTAAAGGTAAATTTGTTGTTTGTTTTATTTGTTTACATTTTGTTAAAATGGTCTGTTATTGTTATAATTTTAAATACTTGTTTAAACTCTATGCCAGCATAAATTTACCGGTGAATTGTATGCACAGTATTATAATATGACGGGATATTCCTTAGGGGGACGTACTTTGGTACTTCGTGGATATCATAGTGAATGAGAGGAATGCCGGACAACTCGGCCCACGGACAACTCGGACCGAGACAAGTCGGCCCGTAAGCGAGGACAAGTCGGCCCATAAGCGAGGACTAGTCGGCCCGTATGTTAAGACAACTCGGACCGTATTATTGTTTTATAATATTGTTCAATATTTATATGTGTATAATTATTTATTTATTTAAAAGACAATTATTATCTTTTAGTGAAAATGAATTATTTATTAAATGATAATATTAAGTGACCAAAAATGTGATTAGGACGTGATTTTGTTCTCATAACATTGTCTATTACGTATCATTTACAGGAATAAAATTAATATAAAAATAGATAATTCAAGAAAAAAATATTTAGAGCTTATAAATTATGAAATTTCATATTTATATAAGCATTATGTATTATTTTTGTTTGTATAAGCTTCATGGTTGTTGGAAACACCTTGTGAATCAAGAGATTTTGAAAGTTCAAAAGCCTCTTTCAATAATGGATTTAAATTGTCAGTATGTAATCTGGCAAGATATAAAATTGCTTGCAATTAATAAAATTTTCAACAGGAAATCTACCAAGTTCTGCTCTCACTCCTATATTTGAGGAAGTCCTCTTTGTTCCCAGGAGATGCTTACAAAAAATCAAGTGAACTTTTTCGAAGGGGGTTCTATCAATAAAGGTGAAATGGCCCATGTTACCATTTCTTAGTATAGCTCTTTGCTTTGCCGCCCTATGGTAAACAAGAAAATAATCCCTAAAAGATATTTCAGAATTGTAGGTCAAAATAGGTCTAACCAAACATATTAAGTTTATTAACACTAGACTATCTATCAAAATCCTTGAAATGAAGTTGCACATAGTCATCTGTCAAAAGTATTGGGAAATGTAAAAAAACCAACATATTTTATCAAAAAATTATTGTGAATTCATTTCTGGATAGATTTGAACAAATTTTACACCAAAACATTTGGGATTATTTATATTTTGTTTGCTTATTTGCTCATTATTTTTATATGAGCGGTTTTTATTTGTACATAATTTTTCCATTATTGTCAATTTTTAGGATTTATTTTTAGTTGAAATACATAGGAAAATCAAATTTTATTTGTTGTGTTTAAATTATGTACAAATAAAAATCACTCATAACAACACAATGAGTAAATAACCAATCAAAATATAGACAATTCCGAATGTTTTGGTGTAACATTTGTAAAAATCTATCCAGAAATGACTTCACAATAATTTTTTGAAAAAAATATGGTTTTGGTTGATTATATAGGGATTTTTTTTACATTTCCCAATACTTTTGACAGATGTCAGACTGTATCTTTATGATTTCCGTCAATTGTATTAAAAAAAATAAGTAAGACAACAATAATTATTGATGGTCCGAGTAGTCTTTTCATACGGTCCGAGTTGTCTTAACACACGGGCCGACTTGTCTCGGTCCGAGTTGTCCGCGGGCCGAGTTGTCTGGTACCCAATGAGAGCTAAGCCTAACTTCCTAAGACAAGATTGATAAAATGTGATAAAATTACAACTGTGGTTTTTATCGATGAAATTTCATATTTCTCTGCTGACCTAGACAAGAATAAGAAGACTACAATAAAATATATGATAAATAAAAATTTACGACTATTAATTACAAAAATAATATTTTAAAAAATACAAAAAGGGGGGTAGTCCTTTAGGCTTTACTGTGCATATTATTGTGAATGTTAAATATAAGGGTCTTTAATCTTATTGAAAATATATTTATCGATATATTACGAATGCCTGCTGCATTTATTACTATACTTGTCGAACATAAATATATGCTTTGTGTCTTAAAAATGTATTACATTTTGACTCGCTGAACTGTTGTCTGTTGACAGGAAAAGTTTTCTTCTGGAATGTCAGTTGCATTGTGGGTAAGGTAGAATTGGTGGAGAGTCGAATACAAGGTGAATGTAAAACAACAACGGACCACTTATGAATTTAATAACAAGGTACCTACATGAGCTTAGCGACATAAATACAGTTTATAGCCTTTACCTAATCTGGCTAAGATGGTCGTGTGAGTTGACCCATGTGTAGAGAGTATCGGGGCATTATCTGGGGACACTAAATAAGGGTAATAACAAAATTACCGAACTCCGAACAATCTTACAAAGGGAAAGTCAAAACTCATAATTATATAAACAGACAAAATCAGTCAACAACTACCCCCCCCCCCCCCCCCCCCCCCCCCCACTTAAATAGCTGAACTGCATAACTGACTACGTTAATCTTCTGCTCAGAAACTTTAACCACTTGCCCAATTTGAACCAAACTTGGTTGGAATGGTCCTTTGGTAATTGTCATTCTAAATCTTATCCGATAGATCCGAATTCCACCCAAGGTGGCCGCTGTTACCACAAATAGAAAATTGTTAAATGGGCACTTTGAAGCTAGAATAAACTCATTTTTTAACTTCAACGTAATATTTCCCTTCTCCAAACATCTAAGCATTTAATATTCAAGGCGGTGATGCTAACAAAAATCCCTGCAATTCTATCTCGATTTCAATAGAAAATTTGAATTTTATTTTTTCTAAAATAAAATAAACCTGTCATATAATTTGAAGAAAATCAAAAGTAGATATCTGGCTTAGTGTGAAAAAAAAGAACAAGAGGTGATTTTAAATACAATATTTAACTTTTGTTGGTAGATATCAAATAAATTCAATCATATACATTGAAGTCTCTATGTAGAATCCAGAGGATTTTCCTTCACTGGCTTCACCGCCTATTTTTTCTTCATATCAGAAATGCTAATAATTGATTGATATTAGATCTTTTACATATATTCAGGGTTGTTTGCTTTTTTTGGCCGATTATGGGAATAGGTCTATTTAATAAAATAATAATAAATAAATAATTCTTTTTCTCTGAAACTACTTGGCCAATTTGAATCAAACTTGGCAGCAATAATCCTTGGATAGTCCCCATTCTAAATTATATCTGATAGGTCCGAGCTCCATACAAAGATAGCTGCTGTTACTAAAAAAAAATTAAATCCTAAATTGGTCAAATCAGCTTTATTTGAAGCCAGAGTCAACACAAATTTTAACTGTAGGAGCTCTTAATCATATACATTCTGTGTTATTTTGTCAAGTTTATCCTTTTGCTGATTTTTGGAAATTGCAAAAATAAGGCTTATTTGAGCAAAAAATCATTAAAAATCTTCTCTGAAACTACTTAGCCAATTTGAACCAAACTTTGCAGGAAAAGCCCTTGGATGGTCCCATTTCTAAATCTTATCTTAGGTCCAAACTCCACCCAAGATTGCCACAGTTACTAAAAATAGAAAAAATTTCAACAGCCAAAACAGCTTTATTTGAAACCAGATTTGACTCAAACTTTAGTTGTAGGGGTATGATTATTAGCTCTATGTTTTTTAAGATCCATGTTTTTTTTGTCAAGTTTATATTTTTGCAGATTTTTGATAATTACAGATAATAAGACTTATTATAAGGCATTTGATCATTAAGAAAAGATACCAAAGGGGTAATCATATGCCGTAAATTGAAGAAGGGCGGACAATTCAATGGTCAAAAGAAAAAGGAAACAAGGACAAACAATCATCTGCAAAACACCACACAGAAAACAAAAGATCGAACAAACATGAACCCCACTAAAACTGGGGATGTACTCAGGTCTTGCTCCACATGTGTCACCTGTCTGCGTCATGTTACTCTTGTTACAAACCTGATGATAAGTCATGAATGAGGAAAGGGCCGGATTGTGATTACAACAAACTAAACATATCCATGGTCATTTCTGACACAGATATTCCGTAACGGTTAAACAGGTCATGGTGACGACCGTAAAACTTTCAGTGATGACTTCATCTTAACCACCAGTTCTATTTTTTTGTAACTATTATTTTAGTCTTAAATTTCTACTTCATATACATATGTCATCAATTGTCACATAAATGTGTTAATCTAAATTCAAGTATATAGTATTTGAAGTAAAAATTTAAAACTTTTGGTTAGCTTACTAAAAATAAATTCGAAATAATATAAAAATATTTCTAATGTCTAGAGTCACTCATGCAAGCCTTTGGGTTTACGTTCTGTGGATTTGGTTAGGTTATGGTGTTTAATGCCACTTTCAACAATATTTCAGTTATACTGTGGCAGTCAGTTTTATTGGTGGAGGAAACCAGAGTTGCCAGAGAAAACCACAGACCTGCCGCAAGTCATCGGCAAACTTTATCAAATATTGGCAAACTGACCCAAGAATGTCTGCAGCAGGATAATTTAAAGTGAGATTTGCTTACACAGACATGGGAAAGTGTGCAAATATAAGTTTTATATGAGGTATAATTTAAAGGTATAATATCGGTGAGTTTGGTAATTTGTTTACCAAAAACTATGACATTATACCTTTAAGAGAAAATATAATCTATTTTGTTTAGGAATACTTGCCGGTTGTCGTGCATGGGTCAAAGTTGTGATCAGACAATTTATTAATTGATATATCAAAAGTAAGATTGTTTTCTCTATATATGTGAGTAGCTGAATTTGGAACAATTGCCTGTAAAACACATCCCCTTTTCCTCCCCCCTATTCCTCACCTTGTTGTTCCCCCTTTTCTTCCCCTTGGCCCTTCCCCCTGTTCTTTCCCTTTCCCCAATTCCTCCCCTTGGCCCTTCCCCCTGTTCTTTCCCCTTTCCCTCCCCTTGGCCCATTTTCTTTTCCTCTTTTTCCTCTCCTTCCCCATTTTCCTCCCTTTGACCCTTATTCAGGGTACCAGTAACATACTTATTGGTGTTACTGGGCTCAATGTTAAGCCCATTAGCATAACATCTATAAGTGAGAACTGGATTTGCAAAGGAGGAAATGTAATAGAATATATTATAAAATTCATGATATTTGTATAGAAGAGGTAAAATTGACAAATGATTTTAGCAAAGAAACTATTATTTAAAAGGCGAATTACAACAAAAATTAGTTAAACATGTTTACCTTGTCATTATAGAATTTGTTCATATTACAACTTTTGACAAAGATGTCTTGTAAAAATGCTTAACTTAGAATTGTTTAAATACTATTTCTAAATAAGGGCAGTAATTATTTAATTAATATGTATACATGTACATGTAATGTTTTTGCTTTGCTGTAGGGCATTTGTAGAGTTAGTTAATTTAATATATTGTAAACATTGTTGAAATAAGATGGAAATTATGGATGTTTATGTATTCAATTTGTGTTTTAAAGGATTGTTATACTTTTCTTGAATGGAGCCAAGTGCTAGAATGATACACACACGTTTATTGTTAATTTGATACTTATTTAGTGGAAATTCACAAAAAAAAAAAAAGTATACATTGTTGGTTAAAGACAAATGATACCGGAAGGTAAACTATAGTTTAATGTAATATTGACAATTGTCAAGAAGCACAATCAGCTGATAATATTTATGGGGTCAGATTTCTCTCATTCTGTAGAGAATCAAAATAAGGTCTTTATGCCTAGAACTTTATCACGTTCATACACACACTTACATGATCTTTTTTAGAGACCAAGATGTTTGATACGCAGTATCCATTATTTTGTCATAGGCAAATCAGTCACCCCCCCTTTTTTTTTTACAAGTTATGGAACATAATTAAAAGGACAATTTACTGACTAAAAAGATGAAAACCCCCCAAAAAGTTTGAAGCCTTATAAAAATGTATGCTTGCCCAATTTTATTCATTCAGATCATTACTGTAGCTCTACGCCCCTGTAGTCTAATGTTGGTTGATTTAAGAAATATGTATATTTTTAAACATTATTTCTCAAAGGTAATTACAAATTCCTGATTCAATTGCAATTTTTTTAATTTTGATTTTTTTTTTTAAGTCAAATATATTTTTTTTAAAGTATTTACCAATGAATATGTTCTTTGTAGTATAAAAATTAATTTATGTTTTGACTGTCTTTTAGGAGTAATACCACTAAATAATTTCCCATATCATTTTATGTTAAATAAACAAAAATTGAGCTTTTATACAGGTTTCACCTGAAGTAAAAATATAAGTGACACTCATATCTCATGGAAGGGATACCTAATTAGAAACTTGCCTCCAAAAATCAACATTTAATGGCACATAAGAAAAAATTGTCTGCTTGAAGTTGTCAACCCTCGAAAATTCTACTTTCACTTTTGCTTTATCCAAATTCAGGTGGTTACTTTCCAATGTTAGCAAATTTTTATTTAAGACCACAAGGTCATCAAATATGGGTTTTAGATGATCTTTAAATCTGTAGGTTTCTGCTGACAATCAGTATTTTGCAGTATCTATAGGGTTTATTTTTTATCTAACAGTGTAGAGATTCAGTTTGTATTTGACATACTATTTTTTCCTGGATTTAGTGGTATTACACCTTTTGTCAGTATGTCATACAAGGGGGAGTAACTCTATTGTTTTCTTTCTTGTTCTTGTCACATTTTCTAGTTTTGAACACATTTCTGTCTTGGTACTTAAGTTCCTGTGGGTCTTAATTTGTACCCATTTGAATCTCCATATTATGATGATAATGCATGCCAAGTACAATGTCATTGTCATTGCATGGTGACCATTGATTGACATGTTCCAATGAAGACTAGTTTTAAGATTTTTTGACATTGTTAATCTTTGGTCCCCAAGGGCAAGGGACCATTGAAACACCATAGATCCTGGCACTTTTATTTGTATAAACTTGGATCTTTATATGGTAATAAGGGCCCGGGTGGCTCAATGAGTTATAGTTGGATTACCTAACAACTCATACAAGCCTATCACAAATACAGCGTGGGTTCGGGCCCAGCTTTGTAAATTACAAAAAATTGCTTGCCCATGGTCGGTGGTTCTCTCCGGGTACTCCAGCTTCTTCCACCACTTAAATGGTTGCCATGATATAGCTGAAATATTACTGAAAGTGGCATTAAACACAAAAAAATCAAATCAAATTATATTGCAATAATGCTTCATTCCAAATACAACTGCATTTTCATTGCGTTTTCTTGTACAATTGTGTTTAAATGTAAAACTGGTCCCCAAAGACCTGATCCTGTATATCCTGGGACATTTAAGAAGATCTACATATCACAATGATATTTCATTCCATCACTGTAAAGTTGGTGTTAAACACCAATCAATCAATCAACTTCATGAGGAAACAACTTCATTTAGGGACGGACCATTTAACTTCCAGGGTGGGGGGTTATGGGTTTTTTCTAAAAAAATATTCTGATTCCCAATGTTGCTGAAAAAAATATTCTGATTTTGGTGAAGGAAAAAAAAATATTCTGATTCAGAGTTTTTGTCATATAACTTAATGTTAGATTCTGAAAAAAAAAATTATTCTAACTCTCGTGTTGTCCGGAAAAAAAATTCTGAACGAAACAAAAAAGCATACCCCCCCCCCCCTGCAAGTTAAATGGTCGGTCCCTTATGTGTGTCTGAATATCCTTATAACAAGGATCATTTTACTAATAGTTACTTTAAACATATTTTATTGTTCAATACTAATAGTTGATTCCATTTGGGTGCAGGGTTTTCCTGGCAAAAATTAAAATGTGATTTTTTTTTTTAAAGATGACATCGAAAGCAAAGAGACAATAAAAACTCACATGGTCTATAGTTTAAAATGGCAATGTGTTGTATTTGGTTATTTGAAGACATTTCTATTTTTAGCAAAATATTTAACTATTGAGGAAATTGCTCAATATTATACTTGACCATTCAAAATTAGATTATCAGACAAGGGGGAGGGTGTCAGAAACTGTTACAATCACACATCCTTATGATATATTGTCATAATAGAGAAATTTAATCTGTCTTTCAAAGTACAAGATATCAATCAGTGTTTAAAATGTAAGTACAGTTAAACCTGTCTAAACCGAACTTTGGATAAAACGAAATCCTGTATAAACCAAACTTTAGATAAAGCACTGTCCTAATCATTTTTTGGGGCCGTCGTAGTCGTGATCGTATGGTAGTTGGATTTACAACTACATATGTAATCAGTACCTATCACCACTAACGTTGTGAGTTTGAATCCTGCTCAGGCAAGGAGTACTCGATACAACATTATGTAATAAAGTTGTCTGTAACTTGCGACAGGTCGGTGGTTTTCTCCGGGTACTTGATAGGTTTCCTCCACCAATAAAACTGACCGCCACTATACAAATGAAATATTGTTAAATTAGTTTGATGTTTTCCAGGAGATGTCCAAATAATTAATTCTACATCCTTTTCAGTACTGAGTAGTGAAGTAAATGAGATGTCAGTTGTATACCAAAATAACCATGGATGGATACTTGATCACCGTCTGCTAATTACCGCCATTTTAAAAGATGTTAGCAATGATACTAAGAAGATAAATTTTACTTATAATGAAGATTTGTTTAAGATATACAATCCATTTATGATGGACAGCGAGTTCACTGCCAGACATAAACCACCAACAGATAACAATAACAGTGACCCACCTTTAAATAGGCGTGAAAGAAGAAAACGAAAGGTGAATATTTATTTTATCGCTGCAAATAGTAAACTATAAGTGGTTTCTTGATATAATCTTGTATCCATCTTCATGATTGATTTCTATGATATTTTAACTATATTATAATGCAGGTTTAAATTATAAAAAGTTGAGTTAAACACCATAACCCTTTAAATAATAAAATATTAGAGAAAACCGAAGTGGCAATCCAGAATGAACAATCCAGAGACACTGCCAACATTGGGAACACAAGACAAAACACACAACACAACACAGAACTGTAAAAAGATGAGCAACACACAGACCCCACCAAAAACCCGGGGATGAACCCAGGTGCCTGCGAAGGGTAAGCATTTCCTGCCTCTTTAATAAGACAGCAATATTTTATTTATTTGCATAGTACATCACATCCATATGTGTCAAGACTAAAATCAATACTAAATAAAATGATAAATCTAACTCATCATATACAAAATGATGTTTTAATATTTAATCCATATTGCTAGTCTTTTTTTGTAAAATGCTACATCCAGGAATAAATGTACAGTGGAACCTGTCAAATCTGACACACCAAGGGACCAGGGAAATGTGTCGGATTGTACAGGATGTCGGAATACTCGGGTTTTATTTTAGTTAACTGAAATACTTAGGGATCATAAATTTTTGTCAGATGTCACAGGATGTCGGAAAACTCAAATGTCGGATTGCACAAGGTCTACTGTATATACAAAATGTATTTTAATTTCTTTTTATTATGTCTACATTTATTTATGTATTTCAGAGAAAAACTGATTTAAACGAAGGTGAATTGAAGGCAAAAGAACTTCACAAAAATATTATTGCAATTGTTCTTCCTGCATACAAAATTCTTCTGGATGAAGTTAAAGATCAAGGTGTATTCAGAAATTACACAAATCTGGAAGATAATAATGTAACAGCCAGACGTTGTACAGTGTTTCTTGGTCCTGGGAACTCTTTAAGAGATTTTTGCAGTACTACTTTTAGTAGCTTTGAAATTGAGACAGTAATATTAAATTCAGGTATAAAGAACTATTGGTACCATAAATGATATTTTTTTAAAAATGCAATAACAGCACTGTTACATAACAATGATTTTTTCTCCTGAGTTTCAAATGAATTTTTGTTTAGATTATCATGAATGAATGATGGTTAAATCTACCGTTATAACATGTCCACTTGGTTGATATCTGAATTTTAACCATTACAAGATATTGTCTTAGTTGTATATTTATATCTTGTCAACTACTGTGCATTTTCAAATTTCATAATGGCCGTCGTGGTCGTGATCATATGATAATTAGATTTATAACTACCTGTGCAATCAGTGCTTATCACCTTTACTGTACATTTTCAAATTTCATAATTTGTAGGTGATCATGGAAAAAGAGGAAGATATTAATGCTCGACCAAAGGAATCCTTTCATCCTCTCTTGTTGCTATTTTTTTCAATTTTTAATTTCACATGGTATTTATGGCTTTATTTAATATTTGCTGTTCATTTCTTTATGGGTATATTTCGTAATTTTCACCTTTTTTTTTACCTGAAAAGTCAATAAAAAACAAAGAATTACTAATATTTTCATTTTTTTTTCAGGAAGATTCTATGATAACCTTAGCAACAAATTTATCTGCAACACAGAAAATGCACCTATAAAAATTAGAATAATGGATGAATTTTATCTCATACCATCAAAAAGTTCATTTGTGATGACTGATATAAAGAACATGAAGTGTTTTATAAGCCATCTAGGTTTGTATTTCAACTCAAAATAGATACTCTGGATATCAGCACAACATATTGTATATTGGTTTAACTGCCCATTTTGCAGAAGGCTTTTACATAATGTAACAAGTATTGGTGGTCCAGTTAGAAAAAAAGACCATGGATTTGACCCACGTGAATTGTTCAATAGGTACATTGAGATCTAAGGAATGGTGGAGGGGAGGGGGTGTTAGGGTTTTATTGTTTAATGCCACTTTCAACAATATTTCAGTTATATCGTGGCGGTCAGTTTTATTGATTGAGGAAACCAGAGTGTTCAGAGAAAACCATAGACCTGTCCTAGTCACTGACAAACTTTATCACATATTGTTGTATCGAGTACATCTTGCAATGACAAGGATTCAAACTCACAACTCACCAATAATACTGACTGCCAGGATTTAACTGAAATATTGTTGAAAGTGGTGTTAAACACCATAACCCTAACCATTCTTTACATTCTTCATCTAACAAACACAATATGGATAGTGTGATGAATGGCCTTTTGCTCAAATAGTTTTCAAGGTAGTTTATGGTAACTATGCTCTAAAATTGTACATGTATTCAGCATTATTGCAACGTGACTGGTATTGATTTATTAAATGTCAAGAAAAAAAATATGCTTTTAATTTTATATAAGTTAACTATACTAGTAATATGCGAGCGAAGCGAGCTCTTTATGGTATAAAATGTGTACCTAGGATTTTTTGACAAATTTAATCTTCTTCAATTTTCACATGGCTTCACATAGTGATCAGTGATGGATATATTTTTTTTCTGCACATTTTAAGCATGTTCCGTGTAACACACTTACACACTCTACTTATGAAGATCTTCTTAACATAAAGCGCAAAGGTGATACTAAATCTCGGACCCTCTCTCATGCGTCCGACACCACTGAAACCCGGAACCCGTGTGTAATAAAGGTTATTTTGTTAGCTTGTTCTACTTATATTGCTATTTTCAAATTTTATTAAATCTCTTCTGACATACTGACAAGAAAAAAGAATTATGTGCGGAAGTTAACTTTTGAGATCTCGTAAGGAACGAGAGTTCGATTGAATGAGACTAGATTCGACCCTAAAAAATGTCGCCCCCTATATATCTCGGCCCAAAAAATCTTGACACTATTTTGATGCACTGGATGAGCGTGAAATTGGCAGACTATTTTCAGATTCGTGAGCATTCATGGCCGTGCCTGTTTCATATTAATATTTAAATGAAAATGCTGTTTTTTTTCAGGCCGTGGAAAATTTGATTTTATTTTACTAGATCCTCCATGGGAGAATAAATCCAATAAAAGACAAAAACAGTAAGTGAATATTATTTGTGTGCTCCTAAACTTCCGGAGCACCTGGGTTCACCCCCGGTTTTTAGTGGGGTTCGTGTTACTCGATCTTTAGTTTTATGTGTAATGCTTTGTAGATCGTTTTGGACCTTTTGTCCTTTTTCTTTTCGCCATTGTGTTGTCTGTCCTTCTTCGATTTACGGATTCTGATTACCCCTTTGGTATCTTCAAAGTCTTCATTATAATGGGAATGTCATTGTGAATATTAGTATGATGCCTGAAATAATTTGAGGGAGAGTATATACAGTAGACCCTCGTTATATCACCACCTTTTGGACCAAGCTATATTTTGGAGATAGGCGAGAGTCGCAATATCTCAAGGGAAACATTTACATAAAAACTGCATAATTTTTTTAAATTTGGACTTGGAAATTTGATGGTGATAAGTGAGGGTGGCAGATTAAAAAGGGTCGGTAGAACGTGGGTACAATGTAGTTACCTCTTCTGTCTGTCATATTTGTGTGATACAAATAGTTTCCTTGCGATAACTTGAGCTACGTTTGTTTCATCATTATTATAGAGTATCATTCATAACAACATAAAGGCCGTGTTTTATTTCGACAATGAATAATGATGCATTTTACAGAATTTATTTTCCTTGAAAATCTAAATAATAAAATATATGCCAAATATGTTTTTTCCCTAACGATATCTTGAATTACTTTTGTCCTAGTAGCTACATGACATCATTCTTATATGGTACAATTACTATTTAAGGGGCCGTTATGGTCATTATTGTATGGTAGTCGGATTTACAACTACCTGTGCAATCAGTGCCTATCACTACTAAAGTTGTGAGTTCGAATCCCACTCATGGAGAGGTGAACTCGATACAACATTATGTCATAAAGCTTATCAGTTACTTGTGGCATGTCTGTGTACTCTGGTTTCCTCCACCAATAAAACTGACCGCCACAATATAACTGAAATATTGTTAATCTCTGCATTTTTGTAAAAGACTTTTACTTCAAATCTGATACAATGTAGGTAAATTACCTGGTATTATCTAAGATGACGGCTATTGATACTTACTAAGCAAATTAACTCTTACAGATATTGGTCATTAAGTAATGACGAGCTATTTGAGATTCCTGTACCTGAGTTATCTTCCCCTGGCTGTATTATTGGTGTGTGGGTTACAAACAGAGTAAAACACAAAGACTTTATCATAGAAAGATTATTCCCATACTGGAAAGTCAATTATGTGGCAACTTGGTATTGGGTAAAGGTAACAGTACTTATTTATATTGGGAATAACCGTTTAGATTTATTTGGGGGGGGAAGGGGCTATATTTTTTTTTAACATTTTCTGTTGCCAAATGTCAATAGAAAAAAAAAATTGAAAAGATGCACAAAAAAATGATAATAATCTGCCCCTGCACTTTTCAACCAAAATAATTTTGTAAACTTTAAAAATAAAAATTACAGATTATAGATAAAATAAAATAATTTCGTGTGAAAAAAATATTCTGGCTCAAGGGGGGAAATTAAGCCTAATGGTCAGTTCTTCACTGACTTGTTTAGAAATCAAAAGGTTTTAAAATTAGCTCTTTTGTTTTGTGGTAGTTTAAATTTACCAAAAAGATCTTGTTCCAGATTTATCAACTCATTACAAATCATCAAATGACTGATAACACATAATATCAATTCATAAATTCAAAGTTGTAACATCAGGATTGATTCTATTTCAGGTAACAAAATCTGGAGAAATGGTGTTTGATATTCATTCTGATCACAAGAAACCGTATGAAATGTTAATTTTAGGAGTGTTTGAAAGTAGCAATAACATAGAGAATGGGGAACAAATCAGACCCACTGATTCATCACCGATTCAATTAAATAAAAGGAAGGATTTACCTTTAAATAAGACTATAGTTAGTGTACCATCCAGTATACATTCAATGAAGGTACCTTTACAAGGTAGATGGATTATGGCACTTTGAAATAATAACTTGTTAACGAAATTTGTCAGAGTTGATCAAAATGCTTTTACATTCTTTTTATTCCTTGTGACATTTTATTTAAAGAGTTTTATATAGTTACAAATACTAATGGTACATATTATGACTTGGTTTATGACTGACTCCCTAATTGTGATGCGCATCGGTGGTGTAATGGTTAGCATGCTCGCCTCGAGTGCGATAGATTGTGGGTTCAAGCCCCGATCGGGTTAACCCAAGAATATAAAATTGGTATTAGTGACTTTTCCGCTAAGCATGCAGCATTAAGGAGAAAGAGCAAAGACTGGTTGGCTCGGAATCGGGATAATGTGTCCGATTGAGGCGATATGTCTGCAGACTGTTGTTTCAGTGAGCTTGCACTATAAAAATCTAACTAAGCATGTTGGTCTAGTACAAAGCGTACATCATCTCATTGAATGTAACTTGTTCTTTCCATGATAAAGCTGAAACAGTGCTTATTTGGAGTTATGCAACAACCACTCATTCTAATATAATTTTAGCATATTCACATGGTCTTAACTTTGATTTCATTTTCTCATTTTCAGAAATCATTACTCCTTACTTGCCATCCAATCCTAAATGTCTAGAAGTTTTTGCAAGAAACTTACAACCTGGATGGGTCAGTTTTGGAAATGAGGTAACAGATAATATTATTGTTTTTCAAATTGTTTGGACTGTGATATATATATTATGTTTGTTTGTTTGTTTGATGGTCTTTAATGACGCTTTCAACAATATTTCAGTTATGTCATGGCAGTCAGTTTTATTGGTGGAGGAAATCGGAAGACCCGGAGAAAACCACAGACCTGTCACAAGTCACTGACAAACTTCATCACATAATGTTGTACACCTCGCCCTGATCGAGATTCGAACTCACAACATCAGTGGTGATAGGCATTGATTGCATAGGTAGTTGTAAATTCAACTACCATACGATCATGGCCACGATCCCCCCTCCCCATGATATATACAGACTAGCAATAATTTGCTGGGTGTTAAATTACTTAATATTATAAACTAGCATTTATAGCACAATTATAATGTCTGATTTATCCTGCAACAATTTGTGTGGCAATTTATAAGGCCAGTTATACTTCAAATTAAATTAAAACATTAGTTTTTTGTAATTAATACTGTAAATGCAGCAAATATTGAAAGAAAACCTTTTCGTCGTCTTGTCTATAGATATCCTATACGGAAAACCATTTATAATATATGTACAGTCAAACCTGCCCATGCAGTCACCTTTATTAAAAGGTCACCTCTTTCTTGTCCTGTCATAGAAAATTTCATATGAGTTGAACCTCTTAAGAGGTCACCTGTCTTAAAAGACCACTTTTTCTATGTCCCAAGGGTGACCTCTTAATACAGGTTTGACTGTATATGGTCTATTTTATTAGTGTGAAGGAGAATGTGAATTTAAAATGCATGTGAACAAATATATTATGATACAGAAAGCACTTTTAATTTTTTTTTAAATTTGATATTCTTAAGAAAAAAATATTCTTGATAGATTGAAAGAAATTCTAGAGGCTCACACAAACCTATATTGTGCACTTGGTAAAGATTATTTAATTTAATTTATTGCATTATCATAGTTAGATATTAAATTTCCACTCCTGGTTCTCAAGAAATTTTTGGAAAATTTATCCCATTGCAGCCGATCAATTGTTGGGCCACAAGAACTTGATCCCTATATATATCTGGTGTGCAGCCTAAATTTGTGCTAACTTAATCTTCATACCACCATGATGATCCAAGAAATTTTCCATTTCATTTCCATTACTAGTTACAAGCGAAAATAATATTTGCAAGGGTACTTTCTACTTCACTATAAGGGCCATCAGTTTTTTTACTCATTTGTACATACACATTAAAATAATCCCTTAGTCTGTTGCTATTTTCAAAATATATATGATGATATATGAATGAAATTTTGTTGAACAAGCTTTATGAATTGTAAATGTTGTATATGATTACAAATAAACATTAGAGAATACCAAAGAGGCAGTCAAAAATGGACAATCCAGAGAAACTGGCAACATAGGGTACACAAGACGAAGAAAAACAAAGCAAAAATACAACAGAATATGTGTTGGACACCACTGTATGCAAACAAACACAAATAATGTAAATAAGAAATGAGCCCTCCTACAAACAACTGGAGGTAAAGACGAACCGAACATCCTTTTTATGCGGAAATTGTAACAGACATCACAACATGGAACTCAGAACGTAAAGACACACAATAGGACAACACAAAAAACTAAAAAGATGAGCAACACAGACCCCACCAAAGAAACGGATCATGTTCATTTGAATCTTTTTAGGTATTGGTGTATTAATATAAAATAGTCCAACTTACAACTTACAACAAATTAAATTTTTTGTGTTAGAGTTTTCTCTCTTGGAATATTTATTTGATACACAAAGTAAATATTGCACAAATGAAGATGTTTTTTATAGGCTCCAGTGGAATAAAATAATACTGTACTTTGTGTTATTAAAATTTCAGGTATATAAACACCAGCATATAGATTACTTTGAAATGACTTGACAACATTATTGCATTACATATGCCTCAACTTCTACCAGCTCGGACTGTTACTCTTAACGATAAGTGACGATGCAAACATATGAACTTTGCAGAAAGTAATCACAGAAAATGTGGGACTCAACTTATTTTAAAAGAAAAAGGAAAAAAAGACATATAGATTACTTAGAAATGATTTGACAACATTATTGCATTACATATGGATTGAAAGTTAACTTCAACTTCTACCAGCTCGAACTGCTGCTCTAAACACAAGTGACGACGAAAACAGAGATTATAAGGTCACCAAACTCAAAGGGTCATGTTAGGTATTGTCATCACTTTGCTGTTCTCAACACAAGTGATGACACAAACAACTGAACTTTACAGAAAGTAATTACAGAAAATGTGGGACCAACTTATTTTGAAAGAATAAAGAAATAAAGATATATGGCACTTTGAGATTATAAGATCACCAAACCCAATGGGTCATGTGAGGTATTGTCATCACTTTGCGTCCATTTTCTGTGGTCGTCTGATAACTTTTGTTGAACATTCTGAATTTTAAACACATTGATAGTTGGTACATAATGACTGTAAACCACATCGGTGGTATAATGTTTTCTGGTCAAACCAAAGACTATAACATTGGTATTTGTGGCTTCTTAGCTAAGAAGGAGGTATTAAGATAAGAGAACAAAGACTGGTTGGCACAGAATCAGGATAATATGTCAGAGTGGGGAGCGACATGTCCATCCGCGGACTGTTGTTTTTGTGAACTAGCACTATAAAAATCTAACTAAGCATGTTGGTCAAGTACAAAGCGGACCTCATCATCATGTCATTGAAAATTAACTTGTTTTCGCCATGATATAGCTGAAAAATTGTTGAGTTGGTGTTAAACAACAATCACTCATAATGAATGTACATTGCAGTGTTACCCCATTGTTTGATTGCTGTAAATTCAAATACCAATGTTTTATTTCTAAGAGTCTTGTAGGTGTCTTAGATAATAATAACATTTGTTCACGCCACGATATAGCTGAAATACTGCTAAAGTTGGCATTAAACACCAATCAATTAATCAATCAATTCAAATATCAAGCATTTTTTTTGTTACTTTTATTTTCTGAAGTATATAATAAATAAGTCACAAGTATATACAAGATTAAATTCATAGAATTTGTTCGTTTTATACAAAAAATTAATTATCAAAAATAAATCACTAACAATTTAATTACATTCTGACTAGATATTTCAAACAGTACCAAAACATGATGAGAGTGGTCGCTTACTGTTATATTTTTTGAAGCAATTATTCTGTGCTGATTATACAAATGAGTATTTTCGGTATAGAGAAAATATTTTTTTCTGCATAACATACATGTATATATAAAATGAGCAGTTTTCAGTATTGAATTTGAATTTTTAGAATATCAATTTTATTTTATTTTTTCATTCCAAACTTCTACTCATCTTTTTAATAAACGAAAAACACGCAAAAATAAAATAGTAGAAATTTGGGACGGAACGAAATAAATCACAGATGGTTTTTACCTATGCATTGATTATTGTTTACTGGCAATAATCCAATTTATATTGTATACAAGTACCCTTGTTTCGAATCATGTCAATTCCGATCCTGTTCCGTCTTTTTCGTGTCTTGACATCTGAAATGTTAGGCAAACGACTTCCGGTGTTTACGCTACTCACGTGACAACATCAACATATCAGTTAGTCGTAGATGCAGTAGATTATAAGTACAATGTAATTGTAATATGGAGATACCAAGAAAACGGCTGAGTAAATACTGATGTTCTGTACCCCACTGTCTGTCTGATAACAGAAATATATCAAGAAGAATCGTTTTCCTTTCATGGTTCATTGTATGTACAATCACAGCAGTAAATAAAAAAAGAAAACTAATTTAATTTTCAAGAAGTAATTGTCTGCATTGAAGTCTTTGATACAAATAAAATAATTTAATTGATATCTGTCTATTACAGAAAATGCTAATAATTCTTTAAGTTGAGGAAGTTAAAACGCCACATATAGATTGGAGTTTTTTTTTTGGTATATTGACAACAGAAGTCCAGTGCCAACCATTCCATCAAAATCACATGGTTTGGCAGAAGAAAATCAAAAACTTTTGATGGAATGGAAATGATTCAAAACAAGCATATTGTTTAAAATTGAACATATATGAAAAAAATAATATCATTTTAACATCATTTATACAAAAAAAATACATTTTAATAGTACTAAATAAAAACATTTTTGTTATCAAAATATACATGACAAAAGTTATATGCAACTCAAATTAATTATTTCATATCAATGATTTAATCAAATGAAGACAAATGTATATTAAGTCCTGATTAAACAATGATATATGTCCTAGTGAAGCAATTTACGCATCAAACATTTTCCACGAGTCATCTCCAAAGTAGTCCTAAAAATAATAAAATAAAATATATTTATATGATAATAGTAAAAATCAAATACATATAAAAACAGTAAGTAAAGACATTTAGTAAGAAATGGACAATCCAGAGAAACTGGCAACACAAATAATGTAACAAACAACTGGAAGTAAACACATTTAGTAAGAAATGGACAATCCAGAGAAACTGGCAACACAAATAATGTAACAAACAACTGGAAGTAAACACATTTAGTAAGAATAAAGTTTAAGAATACCGAAATGGACAATCCAGAGAAACTGGCAACACAAATAATGTAACAAACAACTGGAAGTAAAGACATTTAGTAAGAAATGGACAATCCAGAGAAACTGGCAACACAAATAATGTAACAAACAACTGGAAGTAAACACATTTAGTAAGAATAAAGTTTAAGAATACCGAAATGGACAATCCAGAGAAACTGGCAACACAAATAATGTAACAAACAACTGGAAGTAAACACATTTAGTAAGAATAAAGTTTAAGAATACCGAAATGGACAATCCAGAGAAACTGGCAACACAAATAATGTAACAAACAACTGGAAGTAAACACATTTAGTAAGAATAAAGTTTAAGAATACCGAAATGGACAATCCAGAGAAACTGGCAACACAAATAATGTAACAAACAACTGGAAGTAAAGACATTTAGTAAGAAATGGACAATCCAGAGAAACTGGCAACACAAATAATGTAACAAACAACTGGAAGTAAACACATTTAGTAAGAATAAAGTTTAAGAATACCGAAATGGACAATCCAGAGAAACTGGCAACACAAATAATGTAACAAACAACTGGAAGTAAACACATTTAGTAAGAATAAAGTTTAAGAATACCGAAATGGACAATCCAGAGAAACTGGCAACACAAATAATGTAACAAACAACTGGAAGTAAAGACATTTAGTAAGAAATGGACAATCCAGAGAAACTGGCAACACAAATAATGTAACAAACAACTGGAAGTAAACACATTTAGTAAGAATAAAGTTTAAGAATACCGAAATGGACAATCCAGAGAAACTGGCAACACAAATAATGTAACAAACAACTGGAAGTAAACACATTTAGTAAGAATAAAGTTTAAGAATACCGAAATGGACAATCCAGAGAAACTGGCAACACAAATAATGTAACAAACAACTGGAAGTAAAGACATTTAGTAAGAAATGGACAATCCAGAGAAACTGGCAACACAAATAATGTAACAAACAACTGGAAGTAAACACATTTAGTAAGAATAAAGTTTAAGAATACCGAAATGGACAATCCAGAGAAACTGGCAACACAAATAATGTAACAAACAACTGGAAGTAAACACATTTAGTAAGAATAAAGTTTAATGGACAATCCAGAGAAACTGGCAACACAAATAATGTAACAAACAACTGGAAGTAAACACATTTAGTAAGAATAAAGTTTAATGGACAATCCAGAGAAACTGGCAACACAAATAATGTAACAAACAACTGGAAGTAAACACATTTAGTAAGAATAAAGTTTAATGGACAATCCAGAGAAACTGGCAACACAAATAATGTAACAAACAACTGGAAGTAAACACATTTAGTAAGAATAAAGTTTAATGGACAATCCAGAGAAACTGGCAACACAAATAATGTAACAAACAACTGGAAGTAAACACATTTAGTAAGAATAAAGTTTAATGGACAATCCAGAGAAACTGGCAACACAAATAATGTAACAAACAACTGGAAGTAAACACATTTAGTAAGAATAAAGTTTAATGGACAATCCAGAGAAACTGGCAACACAAATAATGTAACAAACAACTGGAAGTAAACACATTTAGTAAGAATAAAGTTTAATGGACAATCCAGAGAAACTGGCAACACAAATAATGTAACAAACAACTGGAAGTAAACACATTTAGTAAGAATAAAGTTTAATGGACAATCCAGAGAAACTGGCAACACAAATAATGTAACAAACAACTGGAAGTAAACACATTTAGTAAGAATAAAGTTTAATGGACAATCCAGAGAAACTGGCAACACAAATAATGTAACAAACAACTGGAAGTAAACACATTTAGTAAGAATAAAGTTTAATGGACAATCCAGAGAAACTGGCAACACAAATAATGTAACAAACAACTGGAAGTAAACACATTTAGTAAGAATAAAGTTTAATGGACAATCCAGAGAAACTGGCAACACAAATAATGTAACAAACAACTGGAAGTAAAGACATTTAGTAAGAAATGGACAATCCAGAGAAACTGGCAACACAAATAATGTAACAAACAACTGGAAGTAAACACATTTAGTAAGAAATGGACAATCCAGAGAAACTGGCAACACAAATAATGTAACAAACAACTGGAAGTAAACACATTTAGTAAGAATAAAGTTTAATGGACAATCCAGAGAAACTGGCAACACAAATAATGTAACAAACAACTGGAAGTAAACACATTTAGTAAGAATAAAGTTTAATGGACAATCCAGAGAAACTGGCAACACAAATAATGTAACAAACAACTGGAAGTAAACACATTTAGTAAGAATAAAGTTTAATGGACAATCCAGAGAAACTGGCAACACAAATAATGTAACAAACAACTGGAAGTAAACACATTTAGTAAGAATAAAGTTTAATGGACAATCCAGAGAAACTGGCAACACAAATAATGTAACAAACAACTGGAAGTAAACACATTTAGTAAGAATAAAGTTTAATGGACAATCCAGAGAAACTGGCAACACAAATAATGTAACAAACAACTGGAAGTAAACACATTTAGTAAGAATAAAGTTTAATGGACAATCCAGAGAAACTGGCAACACAAATAATGTAACAAACAACTGGAAGTAAACACATTTAGTAAGAATAAAGTTTAATGGACAATCCAGAGAAACTGGCAACACAAATAATGTAACAAACAACTGGAAGTAAACACATTTAGTAAGAATAAAGTTTAATGGACAATCCAGAGAAACTGGCAACACAAATAATGTAACAAACAACTGGAAGTAAACACATTTAGTAAGAATAAAGTTTAAGAATACCGAAATGGACAATCCAGAGAAACTGGCAACACAAATAATGTAACAAACAACTGGAAGTAAACACATTTAGTAAGAATAAAGTTTAATGGACAATCCAGAGAAACTGGCAACACAAATAATGTAACAAACAACTGGAAGTAAACACATTTAGTAAGAATAAAGTTTAAGAATACCGAAATGGACAATCCAGAGAAACTGGCAACACAAATAATGTAACAAACAACTGGAAGTAAACACATTTAGTAAGAATAAAGTTTAATGGACAATCCAGAGAAACTGGCAACACAAATAATGTAACAAACAACTGGAAGTAAACACATTTAGTAAGAATAAAGTTTAAGAATACCGAAATGGACAATCCAGAGAAACTGGCAACACAAATAATGTAACAAACAACTGGAAGTAAACACATTTAGTAAGAATAAAGTTTAATGGACAATCCAGAGAAACTGGCAACACAAATAATGTAACAAACAACTGGAAGTAAACACATTTAGTAAGAATAAAGTTTAATGGACAATCCAGAGAAACTGGCAACACAAATAATGTAACAAACAACTGGAAGTAAACACATTTAGTAAGAATAAAGTTTAATGGACAATCCAGAGAAACTGGCAACACAAATAATGTAACAAACAACTGGAAGTAAACACATTTAGTAAGAATAAAGTTTAATGGACAATCCAGAGAAACTGGCAACACAAATAATGTAACAAACAACTGGAAGTAAACACATTTAGTAAGAATAAAGTTTAATGGACAATCCAGAGAAACTGGCAACACAAATAATGTAACAAACAACTGGAAGTAAACACATTTAGTAAGAATAAAGTTTAATGGACAATCCAGAGAAACTGGCAACACAAATAATGTAACAAACAACTGGAAGTAAACACATTTAGTAAGAATAAAGTTTAATGGACAATCCAGAGAAACTGGCAACACAAATAATGTAACAAACAACTGGAAGTAAACACATTTAGTAAGAATAAAGTTTAATGGACAATCCAGAGAAACTGGCAACACAAATAATGTAACAAACAACTGGAAGTAAACACATTTAGTAAGAATAAAGTTTAAGAATACCGAAATGGACAATCCAGAGAAACTGGCAACACAAATAATGTAACAAACAACTGGAAGTAAACACATTTAGTAAGAATAAAGTTTAAGAATACCGAAATGGACAATCCAGAGAAACTGGCAACACAAATAATGTAACAAACAACTGGAAGTAAACACATTTAGTAAGAATAAAGTTTAATGGACAATCCAGAGAAACTGGCAACACAAATAATGTAACAAACAACTGGAAGTAAACACATTTAGTAAGAATAAAGTTTAATGGACAATCCAGAGAAACTGGCAACACAAATAATGTAACAAACAACTGGAAGTAAACACATTTAGTAAGAATAAAGTTTAATGGACAATCCAGAGAAACTGGCAACACAAATAATGTAACAAACAACTGGAAGTAAACACATTTAGTAAGAATAAAGTTTAATGGACAATCCAGAGAAACTGGCAACACAAATAATGTAACAAACAACTGGAAGTAAACACATTTAGTAAGAATAAAGTTTAATGGACAATCCAGAGAAACTGGCAACACAAATAATGTAACAAACAACTGGAAGTAAACACATTTAGTAAGAATAAAGTTTAATGGACAATCCAGAGAAACTGGCAACACAAATAATGTAACAAACAACTGGAAGTAAACACATTTAGTAAGAATAAAGTTTAATGGACAATCCAGAGAAACTGGCAACACAAATAATGTAACAAACAACTGGAAGTAAACACATTTAGTAAGAATAAAGTTTAATGGACAATCCAGAGAAACTGGCAACACAAATAATGTAACAAACAACTGGAAGTAAACACATTTAGTAAGAATAAAGTTTAATGGACAATCCAGAGAAACTGGCAACACAAATAATGTAACAAACAACTGGAAGTAAACACATTTAGTAAGAATAAAGTTTAATGGACAATCCAGAGAAACTGGCAACACAAATAATGTAACAAACAACTGGAAGTAAACACATTTAGTAAGAATAAAGTTTAATGGACAATCCAGAGAAACTGGCAACACAAATAATGTAACAAACAACTGGAAGTAAACACATTTAGTAAGAATAAAGTTTAATGGACAATCCAGAGAAACTGGCAACACAAATAATGTAACAAACAACTGGAAGTAAACACATTTAGTAAGAATAAAGTTTAATGGACAATCCAGAGAAACTGGCAACACAAATAATGTAACAAACAACTGGAAGTAAACACATTTAGTAAGAATAAAGTTTAATGGACAATCCAGAGAAACTGGCAACACAAATAATGTAACAAACAACTGGAAGTAAACACATTTAGTAAGAATAAAGTTTAAGAATACCGAAATGGACAATCCAGAGAAACTGGCAACACAAATAATGTAACAAACAACTGGAAGTAAACACATTTAGTAAGAATAAAGTTTAATGGACAATCCAGAGAAACTGGCAACACAAATAATGTAACAAACAACTGGAAGTAAACACATTTAGTAAGAATAAAGTTTAATGGACAATCCAGAAAAACTGGCAACACAAATAATGTAACAAACAACTGGAAGTAAACACATTTAGTAAGAATAAAGTTTAATGGACAATCCAGAGAAACTGGCAACACAAATAATGTAACAAACAACTGGAAGTAAACACATTTAGTAAGAATAAAGTTTAAGAATACCGAAATGGACAATCCAGAGAAACTGGCAACACAAATAATGTAACAAACAACTGGAAGTAAACACATTTAGTAAGAATAAAGTTTAAGAATACCGAAATGGACAATCCAGAGAAACTGGCAACACAAATAATGTAACAAACAACTGGAAGTAAACACATTTAGTAAGAATAAAGTTTAATGGACAATCCAGAGAAACTGGCAACACAAATAATGTAACAAACAACTGGAAGTAAACACATTTAGTAAGAATAAAGTTTAATGGACAATCCAGAGAAACTGGCAACACAAATAATGTAACAAACAACTGGAAGTAAACACATTTAGTAAGAATAAAGTTTAAGAATACCGAAATGGACAATCCAGAGAAACTGGCAACACAAATAATGTAACAAACAACTGGAAGTAAACACATTTAGTAAGAATAAAGTTTAAGAATACCGAAATGGACAATCCAGAGAAACTGGCAACACAAATAATGTAACAAACAACTGGAAGTAAACACATTTAGTAAGAATAAAGTTTAAGAATACCGAAATGGACAATCCAGAGAAACTGGCAACACAAATAATGTAACAAACAACTGGAAGTAAAGACGAACCAAAATAAGTAAATCTGCTATGATGTCATTGAGGAGCCACTATAACTACAAGAACATGTCTTGGAAATTATTGTGCAAAACATGTATCAATAAGACAGGGATCTCTGTAAAGTTTCAATTTACCAGAGGGAACATTCAATTTTTGGAGGTTTTTTTTTCTTCAAACTAATGGCAAATTTCATAGCCAAAGAAGAGACATCCTGTATATATATATATATATATATATTTCATCCATTTTTCGTTAATTAACCAATACATCTTTCAAAACAATCGACCGATATGCGTGATAATTTGCCTTGTAACATGAATGCATTCTTTTCCTTTGATCTTTTTATGGTTTATATACCAGAATGTAAGCAACAGCTAAGAACTATGAAATAATACACGCAGATACGAGATATTGCACACTTTAAATCTGGGCTGTAGTTTTATTACTCTCAAAGAGCCTAGATGTGATATTGCATGGCTTCATGTTACAAATCATTTATACCACAGTTTCCTTCATGTTCGATTATTTAACCGTTTAACTCGGAAAACCGTGGTATAAATACTACTTGTATAAAATACTGTAGTTTAACATTTATGTACGACTTATCATTAATTGAAAGAACTTTTGTTCACAGAAACAACAGGCCACAGTTAGACATGTCGTTACACTCAAAAATGTTGCCCTTACCGCTTGTTTAGCAGAGAAGCAGCAAATACCATATTTATACTCCTTGAATTTGATGAAATTATAGGGGAAAATATGTTTTCATTACAACAAAAATTTCAACATAACCAAACTTGATACTCTATGGAGCTGATGTCAGTGATCGGGATAAAATGATGGTTTTGGTTTGGTTTATGGTGTTTAAAGCCACTTTCAACAATATTTCAGTTATATCGTGGTGGTCAGTTTTATTGGTGGAGGAAGCCGAAGTACTTGGAGAAAACCACCGACAACTAAGTGATAGTATCAAGCCTTAATAGGATTGTACTGTAAGGTTTTCTGTTTAGGAAAGTTAGAGATAATGCATTCTGTTTTTAAGATATTTCATGCCCTTGAATTTGCGTTTAGTTTCCCCGCACATGTTAAGTATTAACTTGACTATAGTAAAATTTTTACCTTGTACTGTTTTTCAAACTGGTTCTGAATCTTATTTGGATGTCTCACTGAACTCCACCAGTTAGGCAAATACTGCAATATATTAATTTGAATAAAATATATTAAATATCTCGCAAAGGATTATATTAGAAACAAGATACTGTGTGTATTGATTTACAGACTTTTGCTTTAGTAATGTCAAGTTATGTTTATAGTTATGGTTATGGAGTTTAACGCCACTTTCAACAATATTTCAGTTATATCATGGCGGTCAGTTTTATTGATGGAGGAAATCGAAGTACCCGGAGAAAACCATTGACCTATCGCAAGTCGTTGACAAACTTAATCACATAATGTTATATCGAGTACACCTCGCCTGAGAGAGATTCAAACTCATAATGTTAGTGGTGATAGGCTCTGATTACATAGGTCTAGTAATGTCAAGTGTAGAATATTTCAGATATATTTTATGACAAGAACGAGTCTACAAACAATATATCATGCTGGTAATAAAGGGCTACACTTAATGCAGCATGATCAAACCGCAACAAGTCAACAAGGGCTTCCCCCTACATCAGTTTTACAGAAAATCATTATTGTCAAGCAAAAGGCTTCACTAGGTAGAATATGTTTGAAAAGTACAGAAAAGAAATTCATAAGGATATTAGAGGAAAATTAACCCATTAAAATGAGCTTTAAAATAAAAAAATTTAATTTTGATTAATAACATTATAATGGGCAAGCAAAATCATCAGAGATACCTTCATACTTACATCAGATATACTGGAGTAGCATTTCCTGCAGATAGCTTTAGCCATACCAGTATGATCAGCGACACATTGGCAAACTTGACATTCATTTGGCAGTGCTGTTTGACTTATTCTTTTACTGACTGTGTTCAGGAACCACTTCCTGTTACGGAGTTTGGAGTCTGTCAAACCAGCAGAGTGGAACAAAGAACCATCGGTGTTGAGTGACAAAGATGTGCATGAATCTTGTGGTATATTAATGTCATTAGAGGCCATGTTGTCTACTGGCTTCATCATGTATTTTTTGCTGTTGTCAAAACCTGAAATAGTAATACCATTTGCATGTAGCAAGGAAATACAATTCTCTCTGAAAAATGTGATTGATGTTTTTAAAATATTTGATACCAAATTGCTAAATTTCAGTTTGAATATAAAGTATGGAATAATCTCAGGTAGATATGATTAATTTCCATACAGTAAAAATCATAGATATCAAACTTAGTGCACACAACACTTTTCTGGAATAACCTTCATCAGGTACGATCAGAATAACCTTCATCAGGTACGATCAATACCAAAATATTGGAAAGCCAAATAATTTAAAAGTGTTTGGGAGTAATAAAACCAAAGGGCATAAACAGGATAGCCAAAATTGGCTACGGTCTCCTATGCCTGAGGGAGGAGTACCATAGTATATTAGGTACATAATTTGTAGTGCACTGACCAAAACCCTACATAAAAACACCTTTTTCTTGTTCTATCATAGAAAATTTCATATGAATTGAACCTCTTTTCAGAGGTCAACTGTCCCATTAGGCCACTTTTTCTTTTGTATCCCAAAGGTGATTCCTTAATATAGGTTTGACTGTACTTGACCATCATTCTTTTGGATATATCTTGGGATTCTAGAGATTCACTTTTACTTTGTTTTGTTATTGTTTATTAACATTCACTTAATATTTTTTTTTCAAATTAGTTTTTTCTCATAATAAATAAGTAAAATCAAAATACCCATAATGACACCCTTTGGACTTCTGTTTCCTTTAAATCTAATATCTTGTTCTCTGATGATATGTAGAGTTATGTCCCTTGTGGACAATACATGTTTAAGGTGATTGTAGTTTACGTTCTTAGAATTGGAGCATTCACCACAATGAAGAAGGACAATTGTTTTAGAAACTCCAGTACGGAATGGCATATCAGCAGCTGTCATGATAGCTTCCAATGGATCAGTAAAGTGGTAGCCAAATTTCAGTGTTTCCTTTCCTTTGGCAAATTTGTTAGCTTCGCTGAAGATGCCGCCATCGAATGTGTGGGCAACTGAAGCAGTCTTGCGTCCAAATCCTGGTCTAGGAGTTCCACCAAATCCAATCAAACCATATCTATTGTCGGTAATTCCTATTTAAAAAACAAACAATATGACAGTCAACAATATAGTACATGAATATTTCATCTTAAAATACTACCAACAAATATGTCATGTACAATGTTCCAAACCTTGAATATGTCATATAAATACCAAACAGTGGGGAAATTGTTTCTCCAAGAGTAGTATTTTTTTTTTTTTTTTTAACTATTTCTTTGTTTTACTTTGTGTTGCTGTTGTTGTTTTCATATACAGATAGTCACTTTGTTTTACTTTGTGTTGCTTTTTTGGTATTTGCATATAGTTATTTTGTTTGAAAATACTTCTGCTTTTTGTTTTTGTATTTAATTCAGGAAAGTGTAATAATTAAAGTTATGAAAGTTTTGTAAGAATACTTACATGAACAAAAATGGAGATCAAGTAAAAATGAAGCATATTCAGTTATCAGATCTTTCAATAAGAGGCTGTACCAGGTACTTTTACCCACTTAAAATGGTATATTTGGTACCTCCTGATTTTAAAGAGTGTTGTATAAGATATTCATGAAAAATGTTTAATTTTAATATAAAGTACCGCCGGTAAATATTGAAGTACTGGTACACTGAATTATGTGAGGATTTCAATACACAAAAAATTATACCATACAACTTTACTTGCCTTTCTTTTTAAATGCTTGTTCAAGCTTATCAACAAGGTCTCCAAGATGTTTGGCAGGGTTTGTATTACAGCTCATCTGTTCTACTATCACGACAACATCAGCTGATTTAGGTACCTGGTAATCATCACTGGATGGGGACAGTTTAATGGATTCTCCACCTTCATACAACTCCTTGTTTGGAGCACTACAAGTTACTGTAAGTCAAATAAAAAACCGATTTTCACAAATATATGTTTAATGACATTAAGAGCTAAAATACTGGTACATGTAACATCTTGTTGAAAATAAAACTCAACAAAACATTTATTCTTCAATGGGGTTTATAAAACAGAAATTATAGTCCTTAATCTTGCAAGAGACATTTATAATACATAAAATACCTTTTGTTTTAATAAATATGTCAATATTTGCATCTGAGAACAATGAAATACTTGTTTCATAAAGAAATCAGTCATGTAAATATTATGTTTTCATAGAAATCTTTTTTTTTTCTTCAAATTTCATAGAGAGTACAACTCGATACATCATTATGTGATAAAATTTGTCAGTGATATACGCCTTGTCTGTGGTTTTCTCCAAGTACTCCGGTTTCTTCCTCCAATAAAACTGACTGCCACTATATAGCTGAAATATTGTTGAAAGTGGAGTTAAACATCATAACCCTAACCCATAAAGAGAACAGATATTTTAATTGAGTCAAAATAGGACACTCACCACATGTCTTTGGTTCCCACAGCATGACATCATTTTGACGACACTGTTTAACATAAGCAGAAACAGCATTACATCCATCTCCCTTTGATGTCTGCATTTCTGCCATACACACTTTCATGAAGTATGCAGTACTTATCTAAAAACGAAACAAGTTTTTGTTGATATTCTTTAAATTAATATTTTTTTAACACAAAAAAAAAAAATATCAAACGAGCCTAATGGTCTTGAACTTCGACAAGAAAGTTGTTTCCCTGAATATCATATATTTTTATACCTTACATATTGTTTTACTATATAAAGGTAATAAAACAGTTTGGATGTTTTATGAAAAATTTCTGACAAGGGAAACAACCCTGTGCAGCCCAAACATCAATGATATAGACAGAGACTATAAGGTATCCCCTGGTCTACAACCTCTGACAACCGGAAGTGTATTGAAAATCTGTGGTGTTTTTTCCGTGCGGTTATGTATTTGTATTTTCTATATTGGAAATTATCTTGTTATCTACTACAAAACAAAACAAAATTTTAAATATCTTTGAGTAGTTTCGGTATAATAAAACAGTTGTTGCCTTCATATGAGGTGAACATCAAGTTGTCAACCATCTGGAAAATGACCACCCTCAGTTTGACAACTTTCGATGTTCACCTCATATGAAGGCAATAATTGTAAAAAGTAAAAACTACAGAGTAACTTAACTGAGGCTCACCAGAACAAACCTTTATCTAAAGATGATAATCGTACATTTCTTTATGGTTTTTGACTGAGGATCAACTGATAATTAGTCTCTTATAGTTAACATATAAGCAGATTTAGGCTTGAAATAAAGAGAAGTTGGTCAATTTAAGAATTTTTTATTATTAGTAATGGGGGCCAACTTGTATGGAAGCTCAGACCAATCGGATACATTTTAGAATGAGGACAACCCAAATAAATATCCACAAGTTTAAAAAAAATCTGCAAGTTTAAAATTAACTTAGAATGTTACAGATTTTGAGCAGGTTTTTTTTTAAAACAGATCGGTTTTTTTTATAATAATATAGTACTTACAACTTTGAAACAAGGTCTGAGTTTAGAATCTGAATTGATGAAGAGTTTGGAGCATTTCAAATATCCCTTCTTTCCTGCTTCAACTTTAATATTAGAGGCAATATTAGCTGAGTTCAAGCATCGTCTGGCAACCTCCCAAGTTTGAGCCATAGCATTGATATCTTTGGTTACTTGTCCCGTGCTGTCAATCATGTCATCATACTGCTCGTTGTCATAGCTACCTAAGAGACCACCCACTTTTCCAAAGTACCATCCACTAAGAACAAAGCCAATATGTTGATTGGCGAGGTTACCACTAATAACAAGTCCTCTACCAGTGTTGACTTGGATCAGGTTACCATCTCTAATAACACTAAGTTTCTGATGTTTGATGGGTAATTCAGTAGGTCTATTGTCCAGTTTTACCTATTGTTATACAAAAAAAAAAGTAACAATTTCACACAGCTGATTACAATGAATAATAAAGAAATTTTTTCATACCACGAAAAATGTGTATTATTTTTTCAGGAACAAATAAAATCTATTTTGGGGCAAACGGTTTTCATAAAACTTGCAACAAAATTTATCTACTTTAAATTGTTAATAAGCCAGTGACAAGGTAAAAAAAAATAGGGAAATCTTGCACATGAAAGACAACTTGCAGCAGCTCCTAATAAAGAATAGCTTGGTAGCAGTAGTAATTGTTGACCTATTGTAAGCTAACAGTGGTAATTGTTGAGCTATTGGTAATTTTCTGGCCCAATCCATTATATACTGTGGCAATCTACTAAATCACCCCCCCCCCCCCCCCCCCCCCCCCCCCCCCAATTGGTCCAAATGCCACCATTATACCTACATGATTCTTTGTTTCTAAACTTGTTATCATTATGAAAATAGCTGAAACACTGTTCCAATGACGATAAGCAAAATTTAGTCAACCAATCAATCTAATACACTCAAACCTGTCCATACGGTTACCTCTATTAAGCAGTCACCTGTATTAAAAGGTTACTTTTTTCTTGTCATCATAAAAAAATGAATTGAACCTCTTTTAAGAGGTTACCTGTCTTAAAAGATTTTTTTTTTGTCTCAAAGGTGACCTTTTAATACAGGTTTGACTGTATATGTTGAAATCTTCAATAAACTTACAGAGAAATCAGGGAAAATTTCAACAGATTTTCCTTCAGAAAGTATTAACAAAGACTTCATTTCAGGTCGACGTTTACCATTGTAATTCAAAATTACAGTAAATCTGTTGCCAACCATATCTTTAGCCAGAACATAACTACAACGTCCAGCAAAATCTATCTGTCTTTGGTCAAAAGTAATGAAGTGTTGGTATCCTGCTACCAGAGCAAAGCCTAAGATGAGAAATTTAATTAGTTTTAGAGGAAGTATAAAATCTTAAAATTAAATCTTAAGATTCTCAATAATAAGAAACTTTTAATAGTCCAATGTGAGACAAAGAACAACAATAAAAGCACTGTTTCTAACTTTAGATATTTATTTTCAGTTTCAAATTTTATTCATGTTAACTACAATCCACATATATTATCTTATTAAAATAAATTTTATTAAAAACAAATGTATTACATTTGCAGTTATAAATTTAGAAAAAAAGAATACATTGTGACATTCTAAATCTCATTTTGACACTGCTTGTTGAATCTACTAATTTTAGTTAGTTCGAATCCTGCTCATAGAGAGGTGTACTCGATACAACATTATGTGATAAAGTTTGTCAGTGACTTGCAACAGGGTGGTGGTTTTCTCCAGTTTCCCCCACCAATAAAACTGACTGCTGTGACATAACTGAAATATTGTTGAAAGTGGTGTTAAATATCATAAACAAAAACACACTAATTTTTAAAATATTGTAAAAATAGAAAAGTGCTATTAAAAGAAAAGAAAGATATTCTTACTGTTGAAAGGTGGGACCCAGTCCTTTGGATTCCAAGATGGCTTATATTTGTAGTAGAAGTCCCAGATATTGAAATCAAATATTTGTGGCAGTTCCAATCTGTCTATCTTTTTAATAGCAGTATCTATTTTCTTGATGTATTGATGAAGTTTGAACTTGGGGATACTCTCTAAGGTGTCTGCTGGTGTTGGTAGGTAAATTTCGAATTCCATTTTTCCATTTTCTGGATCAAATGCAATAATTCTGTTCTTGTCCCAGTGTAAAAATTTCAGGGCAGCAATGTCTTCTTTAATGTATGTTTGTAGTTCATTATACAGCTTAATCAGGTAACTCTTAATTGTTTTCTCTATATTCCATCTTGTGTATGCCCATCTCAGCTGAAAGTATAAAAAGAATCATTTTATTTTCATACACTAACATCAAAGTAGCAATGAACTTGTTTCTTTCTGGTCATCATACTCGGCCAATGAAAGACTCCCAAAAAATTAACAACTACAGGCTCGTATGATCCTGGTAAATTACTAAAATATTCAGACTGGCCAATAAGACTTCAACCAGTTTTGGAATGGAAGACCCTTTTCTGTATGTTGTCAGCTAACATTTGTAAACAGTTACCAACCTTTTTCTGTATTGTTGTCAGCTAACATTTGTAAACAGTTACCAACCTGTTTCTGTAAGTTGTCAGCTAACATTTGTAAACAGTTACCAACCTGTTTTTGTATGTTGTCAGCTAACATTTGTAAACAGTTACCAACCTGTTTCTGTATGTTGTCAGCTAACATTTGTAAACAGTTACCAACCTGTTTCTGTATGTTGTCAGCTAACATTTGTAAACAGTTACCAACCTTTTTCTGTAAGTTGTCAGCTAACATTTGTAAACAGTTACCAACCTTTTTCTGTATGTTGTTAGCTAACATTTGGAAACAGTTCCAACCTTTTTCTGTATGTTGTCCGCTAACATTTGTAAACAGTTACCAACCTGTTTCTGTAAGTTTTCAGCTAACATTTGTAAACAGTTACCAACCTGTTTCTGTATGTTGTCAGCTAACATTTGTAAACAGTTACCAACCTGTTTCTGTATGTTGTCAGCTAACATTTGTAAACAGTTACCAACCTGTTTCTGTAAGTTGTCAGCTAACATTTGTAAACAGTTACCAACCTGTTTCTGTAAGTTTTCAGCTAACATTTGTAAACACTTACCAACCTGTTTCTGTATGTTGTCAGCTAACATTTGTAAACAGTTACCAACCTGTTTCTGTAACTTATCAGCTAACATTTGTAAACAGTTACCAACCTTTTTCTGTATAGTGTCAGCTAACATTTGTAAACAGTTACCAACCTTTTTATGTAAGTTGTCAGCTAACATTTGTAAACAGTTACCAACCTTTTTATGTAAGTTGTCAGCTAGTTCTTTCAATTCTTGAACTTTTTCATCTTGCATTATAGGTTCAAGTTGGTTAGTAATGGCTGTTTTAGTGGTCTCAACGACATCATTGTAGGCTTTAGCTAGGTCCAACTGTGACAGCTTGTTTTTCATTGATGCATGGATCTTCTTGATATAATATTCCCATTTTATTTCTGGAATTTTTGTAGAATCTGGCAGAATTTTTAGGACGTCATCAACATAAGACATCAATTCTTTGACTTCAGCCTGTTCTAAGACACCATCCAACAAAACTACAATATAACATTTAGAAAAGTGATTGAAAAAAATACATTAAGCAGTTACTTATGGAATATGTTCAATTTTTGCATAACCTGTTCAAAAATTGAACATATTACTTAAAATTGAATTTTTACAACAAAATTTAAAGATTCCTTGATTTTAATTACGATTATTTCATGGGACTATTTGAATTTGTCGTTGGCCAATTAATATGTTGGTGATGTCACAATACCAACCCAGGTTATCAAGTATAACCAATGTTGCTCCAGGCAGATCAGCCAATCAGATTGCAGAATTGACATCAAATTAAATTATTTTCCTATAAATAAATATTGTATTATTCTCTGATTGTGCTTTTGTCAAGTCTAAGGTAAATACTGTTGATTTAACCACATAAAACTAAAGAGTCAACACCTGTTTATTCATTTCCCCAGAGGATTCTATATTTATCTATGTCCTACAGTGGTGGTTTATCTATGTCCTACAGTGGTGGCCATCTTGGATTTCCATTGGACACAAAAAAACATATGAATGAACTATCAAAGAAACATTTCAGAAAAGCTATCTTTCAGTGGTTTCAAAGAAGAATAAGTTTAAACTATTTGTCGTATTTGGATTTTCATTTGGATATGTCCATAAATCAGTTTTTCAACAAGACACATGCTATAAGTACTTACCAGTTAATGTTTTTCTAATTTTGTCTGCCATTTTTTGTATATCTTTCCTCATGGATTCTACTGTGGCTTTCATTTTCTTTGTAATTGTTTCTGTTTCTTTTTTCAACATTTCAACCATTTCTTCTTTATAAGTCTAAAATAAAAGGTCATTCTGTTACTTAAGTCAAATAAAACCTTTCATTAACCTACACAAGTATGATAAATGCCTACTTCCTAACTCCTACAATAGTATTGCTTAAACTTTATGCAAGTTTTTATAATTTCACTTGAATTTTAACCACCCAAACCCATCTACAGCTAAATTTTTTCCCATTTATGAGATTCTCACAGACATTGAAATGCTAGCAAATGTTGGTTCATTTTCAACATCTGTTATATATAGTTCCTAAACACTCACTAGCAGTGCAAATATAAGAAGAATTGACGACAAAATCCTAAAGATCTAGGTTTGGTTGGTTTATGGTGTTAAACAATATTTCAGTGATATCGTGGCCGTCAGTTTTATTGGTGGAGGAACACCGGAGTACCCAGAGAAAACCACCGACCTGCCGCAAGTCACTGACAAACTTTATCACATCAAGATCTAGGTTACACTACACAAAATTACATGTATTGCATAAAGAGAACTTCATAACAATTTGAGCTTATCAATATCATTTTTGAAGTCAGACTTAGAAATTGTAAATATTACATAAACCAGAATATAACAGATTGGCTTGAGACAAGAAAGAAATTGAAGATAACAAAGGGAGGTAATCAGAATCTGTAAATCACAGGACAGACAACACAATGGCCAAAAGAAAAAAGACAAAAGGACAAACAACGATCTACAAAACATACACATAAAACTAAAGATCGAGTAACACGAACCCCACTAAAAACCGGGGGTGAGCTCAGGTGCTCCTGCAGGGTAAGCAGTTCCTGCTCCACTAGTGGCACCCTTCGTGTTAATATATAAAGATCACTTTCATTCAAATAAAAATTATTTGTAAAAGGATTGAAAATTATTTATGACAGGAAACATTGTTGAAGGGTTCGAAACTTATATATGGATTAATTATATATACAGTCACACCTGTCTTATATGACCGTCCAAGGAAACAGCAAAATATGGTCGCTCAATACAGGTTTAATTGATATGAAATGCACTGTCAAGTGAAATAAATATTAAGGTTACATAATACAAGTTATTGCTTAATAGAGTAGGTTTGAATGTACCTGGATCTTTGAAGATACATCCTTTACTAATTCTTTGTATTTCTTCTCAAATGGATAGTTCTTCAAATCTTTTAATTTATCCACTTTGGCTCTAAGGTCACGGACGGTATTTTTCATCTGTATCACTGCCTTTTTGTATAGTTCTCTGATAAAGTAATAAATTAAAGCTATATAAATCAAAGAATTAAAAATAAACTAGTTGACAAATTCTTTGTAACAAATGGATTTTATAGTTATTTATTGTAAGAAACAGTTTGAAGTTTTGTATAACTTTTAATAATATTTTTTCAAGTAGTCAGTTTTATTGGTGTAAGGGTGAGGGCTATGGTATTTAACGCCACTTGCAACAATATTTCAGTTATATCGTGGCCATCGGTTTTATTGGTGGAGGAAACCAGAGTACCCGTAGAAAACCACTAATCTGTCGCAAGTCACTGACAAACTTTATCACATAATGTTGTATCGAGTGCACCTCGCCATGAACAGGGTACGAAGTTACAACGTTAGTGCTGATAGGTACTGATTGCACAGGTAGTTGGAAATAAAACTACCATATGATCATGACCATGACGGCCCACGATACAGTTTGAAGTTTGGTATAACTTTCAAGAAGTCAGTTTTATTGGTGTCGAAAAGCCAAGAATGGTGAAACAAACAACAAAATTTGTTGCAAAAATGCAACAACTTCTTCATTTGTGTATTCAGACTTACATTGCTGACGTTGTTTTCTGTCTAACACCATCTGTAACGTCTTTCATATACATTTCATTTTCTTTGTACATCTTGTCCAAATGTTTCCTTATCTTATTTAGACGATTCTGCACAACAAGGAGATTTTTTGATAGAGAGTCAATATATGGCTTAAGTTCTGTTTCAAGTTCACTACTGATGGCTGTATATTTTGCAGTTAACTCCCTTTCCATGTCATTGGTGGTAGATATGAACTTGTCGTTGGCCAACTTTCCATACTTTTCAATTGTTTGGACAACAACATTCTAGAAAAGTGACAAATTTAATACTATTATTGATTATCATATTTGCAAAGTAATATTTTTTTTAATATTAATTATCTAAGTATAAGATAAGCATGATATGGTAAGCAGGGGCTTATGAAGAATACCCAAACCATTTTTAAACCACTAAATTGTGAAACTTAAATTTAGTTTACTGTAACAGTACTCAATTGAGCAACAGGTTCAATTTGAATCTTGAAATATAATCTGAAACCCTTCAGGGACCTCTATTTCTGAATAAATAGGAATAGATTTTCCCTTCTATTTACCTTGTTGAAGTCTTGGCTGTAAAAAAAAAAATATAGATTTTCCATTATGTTCCATAGTGATCCCATTCTCATTTTGAATATGGGCTGTCGTGGTAGTGATCGCATGGTAGTTGGATTTACAACTATCTAAGCAATCAGTGCCTATCACCACTAACATTGTGAGTTTGAATCCTGCTCAGGTGGGGTGTACTCAATATAGCATTATGTGATAAAGTTTGTCAGTGACTTATGGCAGGTCGGTGGTTTTCTCCTGGTATTCCGGTTTCTTCCACCAATAAAAGTGACCGTCACAATATAAAAAGTTTTCTTAGTGAGCCCCAACATTTTTCTGCTTACTTCTTATTTAATTGTATAAAGATTTCATTGTCTTTATGATATGTCCCTTACCATTAAGTCTTGGAAGGCTTGTGGTCTCCAGTTGATTTTAGAATGTAGAATTCTGCTAGTTCTCAAGTTGACTTTGATAACAGCATCAGTTATCTGGGGTTTATCTCCAGTTCTATAAATCTGCACATCAAGATTGGTCTTGCTTGGGTATTTAGCAGCAATATGGAGAACATTATTTGGGCTTTCTATAGAAAAAAACAATTATGAAGAATATTTGGTAATTTATTGTATAAAGCATATTTTGTTCAAAATCAAAAAAATAATATAAAAAGAACTGTAAAAAAAGAAACCGTAGTATAAAAAATCAAGGCAAAAAAGATTTTTTTTTAAATTCAACTCAGCATCTACTCTTCCCTACCTGATTTCGTTTGGTTGAGCAATATTGTAGGAGAAGATTAAAATTAGAAAAAGTTTTTAAAAATGACTGATGCCAAGTGATATAAAAAAGCTCACTTGTCCTTTAGCTAGATGATTTATTGATATACTTTACTACATAATGTTGTATCAAGCACACCTTACAAATATAACAACATTGTAGATTTGGTTAGGTTTTTGGTGTTTAACGACACTTTCAACAATATTTCAGCTATATCGTGGCAGTCAGTTTTGCTGGTGGAGGAAACAAGAGTACCAGGAGTAAACCAACAACTTGTCCCAAGTCACTGACAAACAGGGCCTAAACAGGATAGCCAAAATCGGCTACGGTCAGCTATGCCTGAGGCCTGAGGGATTAGTACCTTAGTATTTAGGTACATGATTTGTAGCACACTGACCAAAACCCTCAATAAAAACACCTACAATTAATGTTTCATGATTTGTTACCAAAAGTTGGGAGGATCAAGATGGATCTACAGTGGTTTAGGGTTAAGGTTATGATATATCGTGGCAGTCAGCTTTACTGGTGGAGGAAACCAGAGTAACTAAGAGAAAACCACCAACCTGTCTCAAGTCACTGACAAACTTGATCACATAATGTTGTATTGAGTACACCCAGCCATGAGCGTTATTCAAACTAACAACTTCAGTGGTGATAGGCACTGATTGTGTAGCATTTAATTGTGTCCTCTAGTTCAAAGTGTCCGCCGGACACTTTTACATATGTTATAGTGTCCAGCAGACACTATTTCATATCGCAATCTCTATAAAATATTGTCCGGGGAGACACTTTAACATAGGACACTATTATGTCTTACCCTAACCCTAATTCTAACCCTAACCTTAACCTTAACCCTAACCCTAACCCTAACCCTACTAACCCTATACTAGGACACAATTTCATAGCACCGGACACTATTTCATATCGCAATCTCTATAAAATATTGTCCGGGGGGACACTTTAACATAGGACACTATTATGTCTTACAAAAGCACAGGTAGTTGAAAACCCAACTTAACCATACAGTCACGACTTTCAAATACCCCCATAGATTTCTAACATGCATACATTTATTTACCTTTGTCATATTTCATTTTGATTTCCATCGCCTTCTTTTTGTTGTCAATAGTGATATCTGTTTCAACAGTATCCTTCCAGTCATGTAAACCTCTGATACTGACAGTTACAGGGACGGTACCATGCATTTCTCCAATAACTCCAACAGATGACTCAGGTCCAACAGACTGGAATAGAAAGGGAGTTTATGATGTTTAATGCCACTTTGAACAATATTTCTGTTATATCATGGCAGTTAATAGCATTGTAATGTTTATTCAATATGTCACTGCAAGGATAAAGCATAATCATTTAAAACCCCTTACACCACACATGGTGGGTTAAAAAAATCTCTCTGATTAAAAATCATGATTCAACACATATAGAATAACAGTATAGTTTTGAAGTTACAATTTATTATACAATTTAAAGATATTAAAAGTGGTGAAAATAAAATAGTCATAAGTGGTGTTCAATTAGATTTTTTTCCCAGTGATGACTGGTAGCACAATTTTTCTTCCTCTCATAATAACTGGTATATTATTTTTCTGAGTATAACAAATTAGGAGACATTATAATTGTGAAATTTTTAAATTGTGACAATTAACACAATGATTAATTTGTAATAAATGATAAAAACAAATGTTGATTATCTTTCAAAACAAATGTACATAAATGTATATATAAAATTCTAATATGACATCCTTCTTCCACTTTGTGATTTATTTAGATGGCAAAATCTCATTAGTACATGCCTGGTGCATACATTTAAGCCATAAATATACTAATATCTACCAACCCATGTTAAAATTCACAACACAGTATGGCTTCCATGCATTATTATTTCTTAAATAAGCAAGGACCAAGTAACTTACTTGTAAAATAATTTTCTTTTCCAATTTGTCAATCTCAGCTAACAGTAAAAGATTTTTCTTTTGAAGTAGGGAAGTTTGATATTTGATCAACATTCCTACAGAGTTCTTGTCCTTTGATCTGCCTACATGTGCACTGATGGATGTGTCCACACGTGTAAATGCCTGGGACACACCTATTGTGTAACTGTGATTGGTTGATCCAAATTCAGACAGGTCTTCAAGTTTTGTTGTGAAGATGATAGTTTTGCTTGGATCACTGCTGTAAGAAAATTCAGTCCTTGCTTCATACAATACATTGCCTTCATTTTCTGTCAACTGCCTGGTCAACATCAGTTCCTGAAAAAATAAATCATTTACATTCATATATGAAAAAATACAGAAACATTTAAAAATGTCTAGTTGGTTTTTTTAATCAATTTTACAATATACACACTATGAAGTTTTTAATTTTAAAGTATGCATATTATTACATAGTTTGTCATGGAAGATATCATTGATCAAAGCAATTCAACTATATACTGTGAAATAAAAAACTATGTAATAATAACTTTTTTTTATGTTTTGTTTTAATTTAAAAAATAAATACAGGCAAATTTTTCAATCATTTTTTTTATACTGAAGAAAATCATAGAAAAAAGATTTTTTTCTGATATAATAATATTCAGTGTTTCAACACTTCAAATAGTCAATAACTGATCATTGTGTTGATATTTAAGCAGATTTTTGCTTTTTTTTTCTGGATATTTTTTCCAACAGATTTATCAGGAATACCTATAAAATTAATCAATCAAAATTGGTAGGAAAAAACCCAAATATAAATTTAAATGGGCCTCTTGTTTTGAAATGAGTGGGGCCACAATCTCCATTTGCAATCCTGATATATCTTCTTAATAAAAATTCAGAAAGATCAGTCAACTAGAACAGATGTTTTTGCTGAAAACAATTGTCTTCAAACAGACAGATGACCACAGACCCATATCATAATACAATTTGCTGTTGTATAAAAAGCAGAAGATCTTGAGATTAAAAATTGACATGTGCATCTCTATCTGATACCAATAAAATACATTGTACACCAAACTATGCTTGATTTACAGGGATGATCCTAGTTAGAATATAAAATAGCTGAAATCAATCCCCCTTCCCCCCCACCCCCCTCCCTGTATCGGTCATCTACACGTGGGACTTAAAACAACATAAGCAAATATTTACCTTGTCAATAACAGGTAGGGACAGTTGTAGTGTACCAGAGTATCCATTACTGTCAGGTGTCATTTCTGTACGAACTGATACCTTTTTAGTCCTGTCTTTTTCAGCATCCCAGAAAACTGTACCTTCAATTGATTTACGTGATAAGACTTTATTGACAGATCCGGAAGCTTCTACTGCCCTAAATGGTGTGATGATTTTGATGGAACCATCCAAAATATCTAATCCTCGTCTGTTTTGGTCTTGCCACTTGACTTCCATTCCAACTGCTTGGTTTTTGTCTTCATCCCATGTTACAACCATTTTGGCATTCTTTTCATCTCCACCCGTGAAAGCTCCCTCTAAACCAACTGACCGTGTAGGATGAATGACCTTAATTTTCAGATCATTCATATTTTCAAATTTGCTTTCAATTTTGATATTGCTGTTTGGTTCCATCTTGTCCCAGTTGAGAATAACATCAGCTGAGTATGGTTCTCCAAATTGAACATTTACGTTACTTTCCATTTGTCTTGGCTGTTCCATGTTGCAATTGTGTACAATTGATTGTCCCATGATAGTTTCTGCTGTAACTAGTGTTTCCCAATATTTTTTACCGTTATGACTCAATGAAATAAATTCTTTAGAAGAAAAGTTTTCTCGCCCATTGTTTACTCTTGATTCTGAACCATATTCAAAATTAACAGTGCTTGCTTGTTCAAATGGAGTAATGAGATCAAATTTAGTAAGGAATTGAGAGTTACCATCATTTTTAATGTCAGCCATTCCTTCCAAATCTAAAACAATCTTTCTCAGTCTGTCAAGTTTGATTTCTGTTTGTGAAGTGACTTTCTTATCATCTATCAGTTTACCATCAAAAGAAAATCCTAATGTCTCAGCACCACTTATTTTACTGTTGAAGTCTAAGCTCATCTGTAAGGTCTGTCTTTCTACAAACTTATAGACAGTAGACAGGTCCATTTCTTCCATGAATGGTGGACGAATAACCAATTTATTACTGAAATCATCGTAAAGTCCATTGTGTGTTAGAGAAACATGGACATCTTCAGCACCCTTCATACCACTAACAAATCTAACATCTCCATTTATGTTTGTATAGTCGTCGTCCATGTCTAACTTGGATACAAGTTTCATACCCTCATTATTCATATAAGGAGGATGTAGAGTAATGGTGTTGACAAAATTCTTTGATCGGCCATTGTGTACCATGGTCACCTGAACATTCTCCATCCCTTTAATACCACTTGTAAATTGATAGACTACTTCCATTTCAGTTCTTCTTCGATTATATTTTTGAATAATTGTAATAGGTTTCATATGAGGTAGGTTGAAAACAGATTTCTCTGATAATTCATGTCTCCGATATTGACGATCAAATGATATTTCAAGATTTTCAGCACCTTCTAAGCCACTAGCAAAAGCTATTTTTGCTAACAGCTTCTCTGGAAGATTTTTAACAAATACAAGATTAATCTGAACTGGTTTATTCTTTGGAGTTTTAACAATTACAATACTTGATATATCATCAATGTCACCTCTGTGTTTTAAGGAACCTTCAATTTTTTCTGCTCCATTGATTCCGCTGGTAAACAAAAAGGAGCCATCAATATTTGACAAAATAACAGTATTCAGGCTGGCTTCTAATTTAATGGGTGCCATTTTGGATTTCTTAAATTCAAAGTTACAATTAAAATCTCGCAAGTTGCCATTGTGTTTAATTTTTGATTCAATTATTTTAAATCCTTTGATTCCGCTGGTAAACAAAAAGGAGCCATCAATATTTGACAATTTAACAGCATTCAGGCTGGCTTCTAATTTAATGGGTACCATTTTGGATTTCTTAAATTCAAAGTTACAATTAAAATCTTGCAAGTTGCCATTGTGTTTGATTTTTGATTCAATCGTTTCAAATCCTTCGAAATCACTTTTGAACTTCAGGTCAGCTGCGAATGAAGTAATTCCACTAAATTGAAGATCTGCCTCTAAAGTAACTGGTTTGTGGGTAAACGGCTTGATTATTATCTTATTTACAACTCTATTAGTTTCTCCTACATGATTAAAATCTAATTCCAAATTTTCGTATCCTTCAATCTTAGTTACAACGATGATTTTCCCCTTGTACTTGCGGTCTTCAATGTTGACCTCTGTCTTAACAACATTGTCGTTATATTTAGCTTCGCTGACAATCTTATTATTTGCTCTGTGAGATCTTAATCCAGTTAATATTGAGATTGGCGTCGTTCCGTCTTTGAATTCAAAACTACCATCAAAATCGTCAATTACATCAGTACCCTTAAAAGTGATTTTCATACGCTTATCCATGTTGTTATAAGAGGTTTTCAGGCTACCTATGCATGTGAAATCATTAAGTTTTCCTTTATGCTCATATTCTAAATTTGAAACATGCCTCTCTCCAGAAATTACAGTTGTCAGGTCCATCTGCAGGTCAAAGTTATAGTTTTTGAGTTTGTAGGTTGTTATTAACATGGCAGAATTATCAGTACCAACTGAGCCTCGTAATATTGTAGTAGCGAATCCTTTCTTACGATTGTCATATGATACTTTCATAATTATGTCTTCTGTTATGGGATTCTGAATTACAATGTCAGTTGCAGCGTCCTTGCCAATCAAACTGTGTTTAACTACAACAATATATTTACTACCACTTTCGTAACCAGCTTCCCCGTTAAAAGCCAATTTTTTCCAAGTTCCATCTTTATTAAATGACAGCATGATGTCTTTGGCCCCCTCTATTGGACTTTTCAATAAGAAGCTTCCAGTAGTCTGTTTATCACTGTGTGTAAACACGGCATCTGAGTTGACGATAAAATCATTATATATAGCTCCTGCGTGAGTCTTAAAGTTAGTAGGTGATCCTTCATAACTGTATTCTATTTGAGCAATTTGCATAGAAAATGGAGAAGTCAGCTTCAACTTTCCTCTAACATCATCTACTATATCAAAGAGTGTTTCAAATTCTATTTTCTTTCCGTTTGTTTCATAATCTATGGTAGTTTGGAAATTTTTCCATTTTTTTCCTCTGTGGGTAAATGAAAGCTTAACAGTTTCGTAACCTCTTATTGGCATTTTAATTTCCATAATTCCAAATAGTTTTGGTTTTGTTCCAAAATTTGTATCAATAATTATGTTCTGTGTGCGACTATATTTGAGTTGAACACGTCGTTTGAAACTGCTCAACTGATCTCTCGAATAATCTTCTTGATGATATAATGCAAAGACTTCATCATTATATGGTGTTTTTAAAGATATACTTCCATCAAATTCGTTACCCTTGGTCAGTATATAAGTTGAAGTCATTTCAATCTTCTGTGTTGGTAAATATTCAAACATCAGTTTTGAGTTTCTCTTTCCATAGATCATTTTACTCTCAACCTCTGCAGACATGTATGGAATTCTCTGGAATGGTGTATCCAATCTGAACGTTCCTTTTGTAATTGTATTGTGTTGCCAAGTCATGACACTAGAAATTTTTCTTACTAGTGGAACAATTTCAAAGTCCATCTTATTTTCCCATTGGTCAGGATATGTTACAAATTTAAAGTATGCACCTGTTCTTAATGTTTGGAAGTGTGGGAAGGGAGTGGTAATTTGAAGTCGTACAAGTTTTTCTAAGCCTGTATTATATCGAACCTCAGCATTGATTTTCTGCATTTGGGCAAACTCCAATTCACTCTCTGCAACCCAATCAAGACCTTCCATTTTGTGTGTTGCTTTCAAAATGACTTTTTTAGCTCCCTCGAATGGTGTTGTCAATTTAACTTTGCTGTCAAGAGTGCCAATTTTGTCGTAATTCAAAGAGCCATCCAATAATATCTCTTTCATTGCCATCCATTTGACTTTCAATGATCCGTTCATTGGCATATGAGCATGTCGAGTTCTACCATCAATAATAAAATCTTCCATGTATTTACTGAGTATTCTGAAATCAAAGTCGGTGCTTCCAAGCTGTCTAGCATAATTCAACATGACAGTTCCTACATTTTCACGATTTGCAATAATTTTTCCAACAGTCTTCACAAATCCAACCTTATCTTCATGCTCAAGACCAATATTTAAGGTACTAAATTCTGATGATGGAATTATCAATTCTAAATTAGCTGTATATTTTCTGTTCGGGAATGTTTCCATATTTCCAGTTGCTTTGGCATAAAATTTCTGTCCTCTACTCCAATCAGTATTAACTATTGTTTCCAGATCTTTATCTTTGTTTTTATGAGACCAGACTATTTTCAAGGAATCATATGGTGAACTGATATCAAATGTTCCAGTATTTTGCATACTCCATCCATCTAACATATGGTCCATGTTAAGTATGTACAAATATTTGACACCGTCTTTAACATACTCAGCCTTGGATAAAAACTTTTGTAAATCGTCCTCATGGGTAAAATTTAAGGTTATAACTCTAAAGTTATCAAAAGATGTCATAACTCCAACATTTATTTTCAGTTTTGTTTGGGGACCTTGATACATGGTGTCTGTGTTAGTGTCTAAGGCTATGTACTGGTTGTTTCTCCATGTGACTTTTATGTTACCTTGTTGCTGATTCAGATCATCTGACAGTGTGTTTTGGATTTTAATTGTAGGATTTCCAATTTTTGAGTATGGTGTTTTCAAATGTAGATTCATGGCAAGATCTGATATATCAACTGGTCTCTTTGTATCATACTGGAATGCCAATGTCTTGCCTTTATTCCATGTAAATGTTGAGCTAAATGCCAGCTTCTTTTTATTCATTTCGTGGTTTCCTCCAATTTCAAACTCTTGAAGTTGTGTGAATGGAGTAGTCAGAGAAACAGATCCTTCAACCATACTACGATACTTTTTAATTTCTTTTGCAAATTTAATAGTGGTTGAAATGGCCTGATCTTTGTTCCAACCAATGGACACAGTAGTGTCAATTTTATCCTTAGAATAATGTTGAATACTGGCAGACAATTCACGACCTGGATATATAGTTTGTGCCGAAATAGCAAAGTCTTCTACTGTGTTGTTACGGAATGACCCCTGAATAAATACTCTACTGGCTCGTTTCTTGTCACGGACGTCCCAATTAACGTCAAACTTTCCTGAATATAGGTCATTTTTAAGACCGCCTTCCATATCTAACATAATTTGCCGAGATGGATATGAAATCTTCCCCAAACCTTTTATGTACGTCTCTCCATTGTAATCTCCAGTTCCAGAGATGACGTAAAATTGTTTTCCAACTTTGACCTTGATCGTTCCTTCTGGCTTGTTTTTATTCAACAATGTAGATCCAGTAATGGTAACTGGTAGCTGTTGATCAATCCTAATTGTTGAGGCAATTTCTCTTTTCTTTGCATTTGGCCAAGAGTATGCCACATGTAATAAAGAGGTATGCCCCACCTGATGTTGTATAGTACACTTGGTATTGTATTCTTTCTCTTTCTCTACAGCTTGTCCTGACACTTGAATATGACGTCCAGCATATTTCAGAGCTACATCTCCACTGTATTTGAAATATTTCTTACTTAAATTCATCAAATTTACAGAAATATCAGCTGATTTCTTGTTGTCATAGCGAATATGTAAGTTTGATTTCATCTCCTTTTTGGTATATTTGTGTGTGCCACTGAAGTAGGAATCTAGTTTCTGTAAAATAGAATGAAACATTTGAATCATACTGTAAACAAGAAGCTAATATCACTGACATAGAACAAAAATCTATTGAGCTATTGGCTATCCTAGTATGTGTTAATTGTGGTATATTAATGAAACAAAATTAACAAGGGCAACGCAAAGCGTGGTGTATCCCCTTGCCTAAAGATTTGACCCGGTGACCTTGACCTTTGACTTATGACCTTGAAAATCAACAGGGTTCCAGATTCTCTTAAGTACTAAGTATGTACCAAGTTTGGTCAAAATCCATTGAAGGATTTCGATTCTAGAGTGTTCACAAGGATGTTACGGAAGGACGGACGGATGGACGGACGGAAGGACGAACGGTAGCATTACTATATCCCTTCGCAACTTCGTTGGTGAGGGGATAACAATCATATTACAAAGCTGCTTAATGCCAATGTTAATCATTAGCATTAACATACTGTCAATTCCGAGAGATAAATTCTTTCATAATTCAAAGAAAATTTAGAATATTAACAAAATACTGTAAAATGAAACCTGTTTAAACCAAGTACCAAAAATAAACAGAAAAAAAGTTTTTTTTGGCATCTTGGGGGCATTTTGTTTCGAAACAGCTATGGCTAAATTCCCCCAAATCAAACACAACCCTTATTCTGTGCCAAGGAATATTGTGTTGAAATGTCAGAGTGATCAGTCAAGTAAGAACAAAAGTTGATGCAAGGAAACCATTTTATCTACAGACGGACAATAACAAGTGTTGAGTAAACAGAAAATGACGATTTTGTATATTGTTAACGGTACTAGTTATAACAATTATGGAGTAATATGTGAATAAAAAGCTAAAAATTATCATTAGAAGAGTCTTTTTAATGTTTTTGTTCTTACCTCAGCTGGTAGTTGGAAGGTAATGTTGTAGTTGATAGTTGACGACTTTGGCTTAATGTTGTACTTCGTCGATGTCATGACTGACAGTCTATGTTTATTTACTTTAGACATATAAGTTTTACCGTAGTCAATAATCAAATCTGCATCTATTTTGGCATTAGGTCGATTCTCGATATTAAGGTTGACCTGATGGTTATAATCTGTAAATCTGGCTGATTTCACATTCCTGAAATATTTTTATTTATAAGCTACCTCCAAACATTGGTACAGTCTAATTATAGATATAGTATGGTAGATGGTTATATACAATTAACATCTAACACAACTTGATTTAGCTTTACCTCCAGGTGAACTTTAGTTGGATTTACAACTACCTATGCAATCAGTGCCCATCACCACTAAAGTTGTGAGTTCAAATCAAGCTCATGGCAAGTTGTACTTGATACAACATTATGTGATTAAGTTTGTCAGTGATTTGCGGCAGGATGGTGGTTTTCTCCAGGTACTCCGATTTCCTCCACCACTAAAACTGACCGTCACGATATAACTGAAATATTGTTGAAAGTGGCATTAAACATCATAACCCTAACTTTAGATTAAGCACAATGAAAATGCTGCTGTCAAAAATTTGAAAGCTGGTTTCGTTAAAGGAAAACCTGAGAGAATACAAAATTTACTTGAGACAAAAAAGTTTGATCAAGCAGTATCAGATGTATAGAGCAATTAATTAAGGGGGAATAACTCTGGAACTGTACCATAATCATTGCCAAAATAAAACTCGACTAACTCTGGAACTGTACCATAATCATAGCCAAAATAAAACTTAAATAACTCTATAACTGTACCATAATCATAGCCAAAATAAAACTTAAATAACTCTGGAACTGTACCATAATCATAGCCAAAATAAAACTTAAATAACTCTGGAACTGTACCATAATCATAGCCAAAATAAAACTTAAATAACTCTGGAACTGTACCATAATCATAGCCAAAATAAAACTTAAATAACTCTGGAACTGTACCATAATCATAGCCAAAATAAAACTTAAATAACTCTGGAACTGTACCATAATCATAGCCAAAATGAAACTTAAATGACTCTGGAACTGTACCATAATCATAGCCAAAATAAAACTTAAATAACTCTGGAACTGTACCATAATCATAGCCAAAATAAAACTTAAATAACTCTGGAACTGTACCATAATCATAGCCAAAATGAAACTTAAATGACTCTGGAACTGTACCATAATCATAGCCAAAATAAAACTTAAATAACTCTGGAACTGTACCATAATCATAGCCAAAATAAAACTTAAATAACTCTGGAACTGTACCATAATCATAGCCAAAATAAAACTTGACATATGTATTGTGGTCAAAATTATTGTACATGAATACAAATTTCAAAACGTTCAAAAAGGGAAACTGAAGTTAACGCATGAAAAAAGAACAACACAAATTTACCATTTTCAATGAATTAATGGGCATTACCCTGGACCATAAAAGAGATAATAATTCTAATAAAAATTTAGAAACTTACGAGTTGAATCTAATCCTCTGTAAAGTTTTTACACTCTTTTTCAGCAGTTTAGAGTTGAATTGTAAACTGTCCTTCACATTACTGAATAATTTTTGCAAATTATAATCAAGTTTGATGAAGGTTTTGGTCACACGTAGTTTCTTGTCATATAGGTATCTAATTTTGGTTGAAATCTTTCGAGGTCCAAAGAAAGAAATTCCTCCCTTGTGGATGTTTCTCTTTCCTTTTACTAGTTTAGTTGCATCACCTATTAAAGAATTATACACAAGTTAAAAACAATTACACTCAATATCAATTAATTTTTTTTTTAATTTCTGACAAAATTTAAAACTTTTTTAGATGGACATTATTAACACATATTATATTTTGAATTAGTTCCAAAACATAAGTTCAAAACGATGTATTACAATATTTCTATTTCTTTCAAAATAAGCAATGTATATTGCATGGTAGACTGTGGAAGAACAGAAGTACTAATGTTGTTTCTGTATCTAGATCTTCCCTTTGTGTTTGTACTAATGTTGTTTCTGTATCTAGATCTTCCCTTTGTGTTTGTACTAATGTTGTATCTGTATCTAGATCTTCCCTTTGTGTTTGTACTACGGTAATGTTGTATCTGTATCTAGATCTTCCCTTTGTGTTTGTACTAATGTTGTTTCTGTATCTAGATCTTCCCTTTGTGTTTGTACTAATGTTGTTTCTGTATCTAGATCTTCCCTTTGTGTTTGTACTAATGTTGTATCTGTATCTAGATCTTCCCTTTGTGTTTGTACTAATGTTGTTTCTGTATCTAGATCTTCCCTTTGTGTTTGTACTAATGTTGTATCTGTATCTAGATCTTCCCTTTGTGTTTGTACTACGGTAATGTTGTTTCTGTATCATGATCTTCCCTTTGTGTTTGTACTAATGTTGTTTCTGTATCTAGATCTTCCCTTTGTGTTTGTACTAATGTTGTTTCTGTATCAGGATCTTCCCTTTGTGTTTGTACTAATGTTGTTTCTGTATCTAGATCTTCCCTTTCTGTTTGTACTAATGTTGTTTCTGTATCTAGATATTCCCTTTGTGTTTGTACTAATGTTGTTTCTGTATCTAGATATTCCCTTTGTGTTTGTACTAATGTTGTTTCTGTATCTAGATATTCCCTTTGTGTTTGTACTAATGTTGTTTCTGTATCTAGATCTTCCCTTTGTGTTTGTACTAATGTTGTTTCTGTATCAGGATCTCCCCTTTGTGTTTGTACTAATGTTGTTTCTGTATCTAGATCTTCCCTTTCTGTTTGTACTAATGTTGTTTCTGTATCTAGATATTCCCTTTGTGTTTGTACTAATGTTGTATCTGTATCTAGATCTTCCCTTTGTGTTTGTACTAATGTTGTTTCTGTATCAGGATCTTCCCTTTGTGTTTGTACTAATGTTGTTTCTGTATCTAGATATTCCCTTTGTGTTTGTACTAATGTTGTTTCTGTATCTAGATATTCCCTTTGTGTTTGTACTAATGTTGTTTCTGTATCTAGATATTCCCTTTGTGTTTGTACTAATGTTGTTTCTGTATCTAGATATTCCCTTTGTGTTTGTACTAATGTTGTTTCTGTATCTAGATATTCCCTTTGTGTTTGTACTAATGTTGTTTCTGTATCTAGATCTTCCCTTTGTGTTTGTACTAATGTTGTTTCTGTATCAGGATCTCCCCTTTGTGTTTGTACTAATGTTGTTTCTGTATCTAGATCTTCCCTTTCTGTTTGTACTAATGTTGTTTCTGTATCTAGATATTCCCTTTGTGTTTGTACTAATGTTGTATCTGTATCTAGATCTTCCCTTTGTGTTTGTACTAATGTTGTTTCTGTATCAGGATCTTCCCTTTGTGTTTGTACTAATGTTGTTTCTGTATCAGGATCTTCCCTTTGTGTTTGTACTAATGTTGTATCTGTATCTAGATCTTCCCTTTGTGTTTGTACTAATGTTGTTTCTGTATCTAGATCTTCCCTTTGTGTTTGTACTAATGTTGTATCTGTATCTAGATCTTCCCTTTGTGTTTGTACTAATGTTGTTTCTGTATCTAGATCTTCCCTTTGTGTTTTACTAATGTTGTTTCTGTATCAGGATCTTCCCTTTGTGTTTGTACTAATGCTGTTTCTGTATCTAGATCTTCCCTTTGTGTTTGTACTTATGTTGTTTCTGTATCTATATCTTCCCTTTGTGTTTGTACTAATGTTGTTTCTGTATCTAGATCTTCCCTTTGTGTTTGTACTAATGTTGTATCTGTATCTAGATCTTCCCTTTGTGTTTGTACTAATGTTGTTTCTGTATCTAGATCTTCCCTTTGTGTTTGTACCAATGTTGTTTCTGTATCAGGATCTTCCCTTTGTGTTTGTACTAATGTTGTTTCTGTATCTAGATCTTCCCTTTGTGTTTGTACTAATGTTGTTTCTGTATCTAGATCTTCCCTTTGTGTTTGTACTAATGTTGTTTCTGTATCTAGATCTTCCCTTTGTGTTTGTACTAATGTTGTATCTGTATCTAGATCTTCCCTTTGTGTTTGTACTACGGTAATGTTGTATCTGTATCTAGATCTTCCCTTTGTGTTTGTACTAATGTTGTTTCTGTATCTAGATCTTCCCTTTGTGTTTGTACTAATGTTGTTTCTGTATCTAGATCTTCCCTTTGTGTTTGTACTAATGTGGTATCTGTATCTAGATCTTCCCTTTGTGTTTGTACTAATGTTGTTTCTGTATCTAGATGTTCCCTTTGTGTTTGTACTAATGTTGTATCTGTATCTAGATCTTCCCTTTGTGTTTGTACTACGGTAATGTTGTTTCTGTATCAGGATCTTCCCTTTGTGTTTGTACTAATGTTGTTTCTGTATCTAGATCTTCCCTTTGTGTTTGTACTAATGTTGTTTCTGTATCAGGATCTCCCCTTTGTGTTTGTACTAATGTTGTTTCTGTATCTAGATCTTCCCTTTCTGTTTGTACTAATGTTGTTTCTGTATCTAGATATTCCCTTTGTGTTTGTACTAATGTTGTTTCTGTATCTAGATATTCCCTTTGTGTTTGTACTAATGTTGTTTCTGTATCTAGATCTTCCCTTTGTGTTTGTACTAATGTTGTTTCTGTATCAGGATCTCCCCTTTGTGTTTGTACTAATGTTGTTTCTGTATCTAGATCTTCCCTTTCTGTTTGTACTAATGTTGTTTCTGTATCTAGATATTCCCTTTGTGTTTGTACTAATGTTGTATCTGTATCTAGATCTTCCCTTTGTGTTTGTACTAATGTTGTTTCTGTATCAGGATCTTCCCTTTGTGTTTGTACTAATGTTGTTTCTGTATCTAGATCTTCCCTTTGTGTTTGTACTAATGTTGTATCTGTATCTAGATCTTCCCTTTGTGTTTGTACTAATGTTGTATCTGTATCTAGATCTTCCCTTTGTGTTTGTACTAATGTTGTTTCTGTATCTAGATCTTCCCTTTGTGTTTGTACTAATGTTGTATCTGTATCTAGATCTTCCCTTTGTGTTTGTACTAATGTTGTTTCTGTATCTAGATCTTCCCTTTGTGTTTGTACTAATGTTGTTTCTGTATCTAGATCTTCCCTTTGTGTTTGTACTATTGTTGTTTCTGTATCTAGATCTTCCCTTTGTGTTTGTACTAATGCTGTTTCTGTATCAGGATCTTCCCTTTGTGTTTGTACTAATGTTGTTTCTGTATCCAGATCTTCCCTTTGTGTTTGTACTAATGTTGTTTCTGTATCAGGATCTTCCCTTTGTGTTTGTACTAATGCTGTTTCTGTATCTAGATCTTCCCTTTGTGTTTGTACTAATGTTGTTTCTGTATCTAGATCTTCCCTTTGTGTTTGTACTAATGTTGTATCTGTATCTAGATCTTCCCTTTGTGTTTGTACTAATGTTGTTTCTGTATCTAGATCTTCCCTTTGTGTTTGTACTAATGTTGTATCTGTATCTAGATCTTCCCTTTGTGTTTGTACTAATGTTGTTTCTGTATCTAGATCTTCCCTTTGTGTTTGTACTAATGTTGTTTCTGTATCAGGATCTTCCCTTTGTGTTTGTACTAATGCTGTTTCTGTATCTAGATCTTCCCTTTGTGTTTGTACTTATGTTGTTTCTGTATCTATATCTTCCCTTTGTGTTTGTACTAATGTTGTTTCTGTATCTAAATCTTCCCTTTGTGTTTGTACTAATGTTGTATCTGTATCTAGATCTTCCCTTTGTGTTTGTACTAATGTTGTTTCTGTATCTAGATCTTCCCTTTGTGTTTGTACTAATGTTGTTTCTGTATCAGGATCTTCCCTTTGTGTTTGTACTAATGTTGTTTCTGTATCTAGATCTTCCCTTTGTGTTTGTACTAATGCTGTATCTGTATCTAGATCTTCCCTTTGTGTTTGTACTAATGTTGTATCTGTATCTAGATCTTCCCTTTGTGTTTGTACTAATGTTGTATCTGTATCTAGATCTTCCCTTTGTGTTTGTACTAATGTTGTTTCTGTATCTAGATCTTCCCTTTGTGTTTGTACTAATGTTGTTTCTGTATCTAGATCTTCCCTTTGTGTTTGTACTAATGTTGTATCTGTATCTAGATCTTTCCTTTGTGTTTGTACTAATGTTGTATCTGTATCTAGATCTTCCCTTTATGTTTGTACTAATGTTGTTTCTGTATCTAGATCTTCCCTTTGTGTTTGTACTAATGTTGTATCTGTATCTAGATCTTCCCTTTGTGTTTGTACTAATGTTGTTTCTGTATCTAGATCTTCCCTTTGTGTTTGTACTAATGTTGTTTCTGTATCTAGATCTTCCCTTTGTGTTTGTACTAATATTGTTTCTGTATCTTGATCTTCCCTTTGTGTTTGTACTAATGCTGTTTCTGTATCAGGATCTTCCCTTTGTGTTTGTACTAATGTTGTTTCTGTATCTAGATCTTCCCTTTGTGTTTGTACTAATGTTGTTTCTGTATCTAGATCTTCCCTTTGTGTTTGTACTAATGTTGTTTCTGTATCTAGATCTTCCCTTTGTGTTTGTACTAATGTTGTTTCTGTATCTAGATCTTCCCTTTGTGTTTGTACTAATGTTGTATCTGTATCTAGATCTTCCCTTTGTGTTTGTACTAATGTTGTTTCTGTATCTAGATCTTCCCTTTGTGTTTGTACTAATGTTGTTTCTGTATCAGGATCTTCCCTTTGTGTTTGTACTAATGTTGTATCTGTATCTAGATCTTCCCTTTGTGTTTGTACTAATGTTGTATCTGTATCTAGATCTTCCCTTTGTGTTTGTACTAATGTTGTATCTGTATCTAGATCTTCCCTTTGTGTTTGTACTAATGGTGTATCTGTATCTAGATCTTCCCTTTGTGTTTGTACTAATGTTGTATCTGTATCTAGATCTTCCCTTTGTGTTTGTACTAATGTTGTTTCTGTATGAGGATCTTCCCTTTGTGTTTGTACTAATGTTGTTTCTGTATCTAGATCTTCCCTTTGTGTTTGTACTAATGCTGTTTCTGTATCTAGATCTTCCCTTTGTGTTTGTACTAATGTTGTTTCTGTATGAGGATCTTCCCTTTGTGTTTGTACTAATGTTGTTTCTGTATCTAGATCTTCCATTTGTGTTTGTACTAATGTTGTTTCTATATCAGGATCTTCCCTTTGTGTTTGTACTAATGTTGTTTCTGTATCTAGATCTTCCCTTTGTGTTTGTACTAATGTTGTTTCTATATCAGGATCTTCCCTTTGTGTTTGTACTAATGTTGTATCTGTATGAGGATCGTTCCTTTGTGTGTATACTAGTTTTGATTCTGTATCTGTGTTTTCCCTTTTTTGTAATTATAGTTTTTCTGTTTTTCCCTTTGATTTAAAATCCCTTCTGACATTAGTACTTTGTGTTTATCTTACAATATTAAAATTTGTCATATTTTACAACAGAATGGAATTTAAAAAGATCACAAAGCTTCTATAGCAAATGAGTCACTTTTTTTCAAGTTAAACTGATAAACCTTATTGGAGTTTTGTGATTTTTTTTAATAAATTTCCTACCTTTTAGCTTCATTGGTTGTTTGAACAGTTTGCTAAGAACCAGATCAAAGCGTACAATCTTTCCTTTTGTCTTTCCAAGCTCAACAGTTCCATAAATATTAATGCACTCTTTTTCTGGAACAGCAAAGATCAACCTTGGAGTATATATGGTTTTCTTGCCCTTTTTGTTGATGTCCAGGTTAACATCAGCATTGTATCTCTGGTTTTTATTAAACAGGAGAGTACCTGTCATTCCATACTGGGTTTTTGTAAATCTAACACTCACTGAAAACATAAAAAGGCAACCAAGATAAAGTCCCTCTATATTCAATCCTTTTCTCAAAATAAATACTATAATTATTTGTATGGTTTTATATACATCATCTACCATGAATATTAAGTTAAAGAGGTCAATTTTGACATTTTGAATAATGTGCCATATAAGGCCCAAACACAAACTAAAAACATGGCCTAGTTCACTTCAAATCAGTGAATGCTGACATGCGCCTTTTATTGGCTAATCTAGTTATCAATGTTATAATCTGGCGACAGGTCGGTGGTTTTCTCTGGGTACTCCGGTTTCCTCCACCAATAAAACTGACCGACACAATATAACTGAAATATTGTTGGAAGTGCTGTTAAACACCATAACCCTAACCCTATAATCTGGCTGATTACTAGTACATAATAAAAAACAACATTAAGTAATAAACAAACAACAACTAAAAGAATATGAAACAAAGAAGTTTTTAATCCTCAGCATTATGAAATATTATGAAATAAGGCATTAAGATGGGGACAGTTTTCAAACATCTACAAACTAACATTCTAAGGAATGCATTAATACAAGATAAAATTAATGCCTTTTTTCACACTACCCCTAACCCTAACTCTTAAAGAAAATCTGTATCTAAGAAAAACATGTTGATTTTCTATGTACTTACAATCTAAAGAAGCTGGTTTCTCAAATGCACCAATCAGTGCAACTTTTGAGGTCATGACTTTTCCTGGTTTATATACAATATCTGCTTCAAAGGTAATAGGATCTGCATTGGGTTGTAGAATTTCCAGCATAGATTTGTAAGTTTTTGTAGATTTTGTCTCAGAGAGAGACACTAATGCTTCAGCTTGGTATTTCTTGGATGAATCAATGGTGACACTTCCTATCACCTTCTTCCTCTTAGGATTATTAACAAAATTTCCTACAATACAAATTAATTTTTTTTTTCTATATCATATTACAGTCTAGTCCACTAATAATTAAATTTGAGGGCGACATGAAATCTTTTCATTATAACCAAACTTCAAAAGTTGTGGTCATGATCTTATGGTAGTTAGATTTACAACGATCAGTGCCTATTACCACCAAAGTTGCGAGTTCGAACCCCATTTATGGCGAGGTGTACTCAATATAACATTATGTGATAAATTTTGTCTGTGACTTGCGGCAAGTTGGTGGTTTTCTTGGGGTACTCCGGTTTCCTCCAACAATAAAACTGACTGCCATGATATAACTGAAATATTGTTGAAAGTGGTGTTAAACCCTATAACCCTAACCCTATACTCAAGGGGGTTGATCATCCCGTTGATGGGGATAAATTATCTGTTCACTATAAACATTTTTTCATTATAACCAATTTTATAATAAGTGGAAAGGACTACAGAGAGTAAAATTAGATAGAAGCATTGGATAATTTATAATAAAAAAAAAAGAAGATATGATCCAAAAGGAAAAAAACCCAATACAGTTGAATCACATTGTGTTGGTGTAGAAAGGGGGGATAATTTTACTTTTTATTATCTGTAGTAAATTAGGTTTAAACTAGAGGCTCACATGAACATATATCACTCATATCGTTAAAAAGATACACCAGAATTTTATTTCTTATATATCATTTCTCTTAATGTTCATTTCTTTAAAAACTATATTCCATCTTTTATTAAACAATTATTGTTTTATTTTCAAGTAAATATTAACCACATTGGTGGTGTAATGGTTAGCATGCTCACCTTGCGCGTGGTAGATCATGGGTTCATCGGTGGTGTAATGGTTAGCATGCTCACCTTGCGTGTGGTAGATCGTGGGTTCATCGGTGGTGTAATGGTTAGCATGCTTGCCTCGCGTGTGGTAGATCATTGGTGGTGTAATGGTTAGCATGCTCACCTCGCATGTGGTAGATCATTGGTGGTGTAATGGTTAGCATGCTCACCTCGCGTGTGGTAGATTGTGGGTTCATCGGTGGTGTAATGGTTAACATGCTCGCCTCACGTGTGGTAGATTGTGGGTTCATCGGTGGTGTAATGGTTAGCATGCTCACCTCACGTGTGGTAGATCGTGGGTTCATCGGTGGTGTAATGGTTAGCATGCTCGCCTCGCGTGTGGTAGATCGAGGGTTCGAGTCCCGATCAGGTCAAACCAAAGAATATTAAATTGGTATTTGTTGCTTTTCCGCTAAACATGCATCATTAAGGAGAAAGAGCAAAGACTGGTTGACTCAGAATCAGGATAATGTGTCTGAGTAAGGTGGCATCTTTATCCATGGATTGTTGTTTCAGAAAGCTAGCACTAAAAAAAATCCAACTAAGCATCTTGGTCTAGTACAAAGTGGACCTCATCATCATCTCATTGAAAATTAAGTTGTTCTTGCCATGATATAGCTGAAAAATTGCTAATACTCACCCACTCAAGTAAATATTTATTTCCAATTAAGTATTGTAATATACCTTCAAACTTAGCAGTTTTCCATGGAGAAATCATGTTCATTTCCATCTTTTGATTTGGGTGATCAATTTCAAAGTCGAAACCAGTTTTTCTCATGATCTTTGACCCAGGTGTATCATACATCATCATGAATATAGCTTTGTTTTTATTCTGCAATATAGTTACATGTTTTAAAAATATTTATATATTCGATTTGAACAATCTATTGAAAAACTAAATACGACAGAATTTATCATTTCACAAAATTGATTCTTGAAATAGATCCAAAGCAAGATCATAACATTGGAAATAAAAAAAAAAACATTGATGTCCCATTATAATATGATGCTTAGAGATCAAACAAATTAGAAGATATGGTTGTCTAAAGGTTCCTGTACTGTGGGCCGTAATTCAACACTAAAGTTGTGAGCTTGAACCTCGTTTGTGGCAAGGTGTACTCAATACAACATTATGTGATCAAGTTTGTCAGTCACTTACAACAGGTCGGTGGATTTCTCCAGGCACTCCGGTTTACTCCACCAATAAAATTGACCACCATGATATAACTGAAGTATTGTTGAAAGTGGCATTAAACACAATAAACAAACATAATTCAACAGGATTCTCCTAAATGATTATAGTTTACTAATATCAATTTGAAGTATTTTCAACTAATTAGATAGGATTCAATCTAGTTTTAATATACAGTCCACTTTCAACCACTTACCATTATGTTTTTCAACTCAAATTTATAACTAGTGTGTGAATCCCTTTTGAGTACACTCAATGCAAACTTGGATGGACCAGTCAATGGGAAATGTGGCGCATTTGTTTTTTCTTCATCTCCTGGTATGGACATGTCCACACAGAATTCTACGCCAGTCACACGAGCAAGAGTTGCTCCAGAACAAGTCTTTTTTGAAATAATGTTTCTGGTAATCATTTTCTGTTCCTTCTCAAAATCGGCATGGACAATGAAGAATTGTGACCTGTAATTATAACGCACATGAAGTTAATCACTTGTTTCCGTTGCATGGTTAGGAAATGTTCATGCATGCATTTCTTGTTGTACTTTAACAAATTAAATATGGAATCAGTTTTATAAAAAATAAATAATTAGTAAAACAGACATTGCTTATATCTGCATTGTCACTAGATATCCAATTATGAAGAGGGAGAGGGTAGGAATCCCATTCACTTGTTTAACTCTGCCACCTGTTTGTACCTGTCAAAAGCTAGAACCTGGATTTTCTATAATTCATTGTTTTTTTTAAATTGTATTCAATAGTTTGATGTGAGAGGTAACTTTGTTTGTTTTGTGAAATTGTTGACCATTACTGTTCAAACTTTCTTTTTTAACATAAGATGTTGTTGCATGTTGTAAACAAGTATAGTAAAGCTAAACAACAAAAACAATTTCTTCTCCAGTTCTGACACATGCTATTGGGAAAAAAATAATTTTATGTTTCAAGGTGAATATCTCCTTTCATATGTTTCAGTCTGTTACCCTTAAGTAAATATGGGCCGTTGTGATCATGATCATGATAGTTGGATTTATAACAATCTAATCAATCAGTGCCTATCACCACTAACGTTGTGAGTTCGAAGTCCGCTCAGGAAAGGTGTACTCGATACAACATTATGTGATAAAGTTTTCAATGACTTGCGGCATGTCAGTGGTTTTCTCCAGTACTCCGGTTTACTCCACCAATAAAACTGACCACCATGATATATGTGGCATTGAACACCATAACCCTAAAGTAAATAACTATAAGGCTGTCACCCTCAGGTAAATCACTATCAGACTGTCACCCTTGGGTAAGTAGCTATCAGACTGTCACTGTCAGGTAAATAGCTATCATACTGTTACCCTCAGGTAAATCACTATCAGACTGACACCCTTGGGTAAGTCACTATCAGACTGTCACTATCAGGTAAATAACTATCATACTGTTACCCTCAGGTAAATAACTATCAGACTGTCACCCTCAGGTAACAAATAGTAACAAAATAAACAAATTTTACATACTTCATATTAACAATTTCAGATTTTTCTTTGGGGAAGCTAAACTCCATTGTCAGCTCCTGTTTATTGTCTAGTTCAAACTTGGCTGTGACAGCAGTGCTTGTATGGAATGTCGATGTCATCTTCAATCCACTTTTAGTTACAAAAGCATCAATACTCATCATGGATGATACTTCAACTGCTCCACTATAACAGAAAGATATTTTTTAGCAATTAGATTTGCATGAAATGAGCATATTTCAAGAAAAAAAACCTCTTATTTTTCCCTTTTTATTCAATCTTTACTTTAAATAAAAATTCTGTCCTAGACAGTTTTTTTTATTTCAATTGTTTCATATTTCATAATGCATTTGTTTGATTGGTTGTCCAATCAACACACATATAGTAAGAATCTCTATACTTGTTATAACTGGTACCCTTAACAATATACAAACATCTTCTTTGTCTATTTACTCAACACTGCTACAGTAGTTATTATTATATCACATTTACACATTTCAACCAATCATATATATAGCAATAGAAGGGGTCGTCGTTGTTGTGATCATATGGTAGTTGGATTTACAACTAGCTATGCAATCAGTGCCTGTCACCACTGAAGTTATGAGATCGAATCCCACTCAGGTGAGGCGTACTCGATACAACATTATGTGATAAAGTTTGTCAGTGACTTGCGACAGGTCGGTGGTTTTCTCCGGACACTCTGGTTTCCTCCACCAATAAAACTGACCGCCTCGATATAACTGAAATATTGTTGAAAGTGGCGTTAAATACCATAATCCAACCTACAGTAAGAGAACTACTCGATGGATGCTAAATAATTACTGTGAGAGATGAGAAATATGTTAAAAATAGAGAAGAAGCTCATACATGTATAGTGTTTATTTTTTTTAGAACATACTAATAATTAGAAACTAAATGATTTAATTTAACTTGTGACTTAGATATTTCATTCCTGAATAATGATCGAAAAAACAAAACTTTGAAAAATTAATTACATACAGGAATGAATACAATCCTCGAAATGAACATTTGGATTTACTGATCCAAATCAAATTCTAGAATTTATTTGTTATATATTCCTAAATAAAAACTCAAAAATTTACTGTTCCGAACAAAGGAGGACCCGTGCTATTCGTGAGGACTGTGAATATGTTGATGTTACTTTATTAAAAAATATTACCTGGGAGTCATCGATCCTTCCATGATAACCTTTTTTGATGGACTTCTAAAATCCATTTTGCCTTTAGCATTCAAGTCAATGGTTGATGTGGCGAGAACTTTTAAACTCAGTGGCAGTCCAGTGACAGTTGGAGTTATAACTGCACTATCCATCAATATCTTGGACATTTTCTGTGAGAGTGTTTGTTCTTTAGCTAAACTCATGAACATATCAAGGAAGTTGAATGGCTTGTCACCATTAGGAATGTTATTGTCAGCAGATTGTTTTGTGTTGTAGTAACTGATTTCATTACCAAACATTCTCATGTATGCTGAGCCTTTCATGTCATCATCTGTTTTTCCAAGCTAAAAAAATAATAATTATGACAGAATCTCATATATAGATTTAAACAAAATGAAAAACAAAAAAATACCACAGTCTGAACCATTCTAAATTCTAACTGGGAAATCGTAGAAATAGAGTTAAAATCGATATTCCTAATGCACAAATACATGACCGCTCACTTTCCTGGTTTGGTACAGTCACCTCACTAAAAAGTGGCAGGGTTAAACTAGTTGTATGGGCCCAACCGCATATGTATTTTCGGAATCGGAAAAAATTAATATTAACCCTTAAAATATTAATTAATTTATATTTAACATATAGTAAAACTTATATCTAAATAAAAGCTTAAGAAAGTGACTTTGGCTTATTTGAAAATGTCTTGATCTCAATAATATAGATCGCTAGTCATTAAATGAAATATTGTTAAATTCAAATATGGCATACACTCATTAATTAGAATATTTTCTAAAAAAAATGCATGATAAAATTTGTCAGTGGTTTTCTCCGGGTATTCCAGTTTCCTCCACCAATAAAACTGACCGCCACGATATAACTGAAATATTGTTGAAAGTGGCATTAAACACCAAGACCCTTACCCCTAACCCTAAAAAATCCATCATTAATAATTATATTAGAGTACACACCTTTTCATCTATTTGTTGAACTTTGTTGAAATCAATAACATTACTCAATTTCTGTTTTGGTGTAAAGTCTTGTTTTGCTCCAAAGTATCCCTTTGGTCCGAAATTATCGGCTAAGATTTTTTCTAATCCTTCGACACGTCCTCCTATTTCAAACAGGTTGACAGAATGTCCAAACAGATCAACAGTAAGATTAACCATTGCAGAACGTGGTACAAAAGATTTCTGAGACCATACAATGTTGCTCTCTATTTCAGCACCAGCATTCATACTCTCATAGAAATAGGACCATTCATAGTTCCTAGAAAACTTCCTCTTGTCAAGATCAAATTCTTTCTTTAATGTTTCATCTTCAAGAATATTTTGGATGGTATGTTTGTGGAAAGAAGAAGATTCCATCAAGTTTGTAAGATGTGTCCATACAAAGCTTCCGACCTGTAGAAAATTATGGGTTTTTTTAATATTAAACAGTTCATTTTGGGTATTATAATAACAAAATTCTTTAACATATCAAAATATATCTAACATGATCCTATATTGCTCATCTAGTAAACACGATTTCCTTAGAAACGTTTCTTGTTGAGCCTCCACCAATAAAACTGACCGCCACAATACAACTGAAATATTGTTGAAATTGGCATTAAACATCATAACCCTAAAATCACTAATCAAAACTCTGAAATGTGCCACAGTTTGTCCTCAAATTACTAATCTGATACTGTGAATTTAATTTTCATGGTTTGAAGAAAAATTGTATTTTCATGGATACGAAAATTATGGATCCCATGCTATAATAAATACATATATGGACAAATATCTGCTGAATTCTTAATTTTCTTGGTTGGATGTAAAAAGAGAGATAATCATTTATATTTATAAAAAAAGATTGAAAGTATGTCAAATTTACCTGATTGACTTCTTCACTTGCTAAAGTATCCTTGACTTGTGATATGATGTACTCATTAGGACATTTCATAACCTGGATGTAGGCAGCAATTCTCAATTCTGAATCTTCTGTATCATCTCTATATAGAATCATCAAATTGTTTCTCTATAAACAAAAAATAATACATATGCTCAAGAACCTGGAAATACTTTTTCTTTTGTCAATCATTTAAATTTAGATGATGGTAGATGAAATGCAACTGATATAAGAAGTCTGAACCTTCATACCTGCCATTTTTCTATATTTATCTTTGTCCCTGCATGTCCATATCCCAAGTGTTGTTTGAATTTTTTTTTGGAAAATATCTATGCAAATTGATTTGAAATTATGTTTTACGTAACATCCTATCAGTATAGGCTATAAACATAGTTATGTGTGATATCATGAAACAGTTTCATTATTGGAGACTTTACCTACATTGTGTACTGGTATGTATTCTTGGAAGAAATTTTCAAGATGAAAAACTATCGTTTGAAGTGAACGGTGGTTCTTTGTTTCATTGATGTTGGTGAGATTGTTGACCATCATTGTTTGTTTCGTTGATGTTGGTGAGATTGTTGACCATCATTGTTTGTTTTGTTGATGTTGGTGAGATTGTTGACCATCATTGTTTGTTTCGTTGATGTTGGTGAGATTGTTGACCATCATTGTTTGTTTTGTTGATGTTGGTGAGATTGTTGACCATCATTGTTTGTTTTGTTGATGTTGGTGAGATTGTTGACCATCATTGTTTGTTTCGTTGATGTTGGTGAGATTGTTGACCATCATTGTTTGTTTTGTTGATGTTGGTGAGATTGTTGACCATCATTGTTTGTTTTGTTGATGTTGGTGAGATTGTTGACCATCATTGTTTGTTTTGTTGATGTTGGTGAGATTGTTGACCATCATTGTTTGTTTTGTTGATGTTGGTGAGATTGTTGACCATCATTGTTTGTTTTGTTGATGTTGGTGAGATTGTTGACCATCATTGTTTGTTTTGTTGATGTTGGTGAGATTGTTGACCATCATTGTTTGTTTCGTTGATGTTGGTGAGATTGTTGACCATCATTGTTTGTTTCGTTGATGTTGGTGAGATTGTTGACCATCATTGTTTGTTTTGTTGATGTTGGTGAGATTGTTGACCATCATTGTTTGTTTTGGTGATGTTGGTGAGATTGTTGACCATCATTGTTTGTTTCGTTGGTGTTGGTGAGATTGTTGACCATCATTGTTTGTTTCGTTGATGTTGGTGAGATTGTTGACCATCATTGTTTGTTTTGTTGATGTTGGTGAGATTGTTGACCATCATTGTTTGTTTTGTTGATGTTGGTGAGATTGTTGACCATCATTGTTTGTTTTGTTGATGTTGGTGAGATTGTTGACCATCATTGTTTGTTTCGTTGATGTTGGTGAGATTGTTGACCATCATTGTTTGTTTCGTTGATGTTGGTGAGATTGTTGACCATCATTGTTTGTTTTGTTGATATTGGCAACATTTTTTACCATCACTGTTCATTTTGTTGATACTGATGAGATTGTTGACCAACTCTGTTTGTTGTATTGATAATGGTGAGATTTTGTTCCCATCACTGTTTGTTTTGTTGATATTGGTGAGATTGTTGACCATCACTGCTTGTTTCCTTGATATTGGTGACATTATTGACCATCACTGTTTGTTTTGTTGATATTGGTGGAATTGTTGACCATCACTGTTTAAACTTTTTTTTCATAATTACTTACATCAGCACCACATGACATTCTTCTAAAGGCCTCTACAGCTGTTACACGGATTTCCATTTCATTAGTTTTCTTTGCAATGCATTCATTTATTGTAGGCACCAACTTATCTGCAAACTCTAAATTACCCATGGCTCTCAGACTGGTCAAAACCTAATAGACAAGAGAATAAAGATCTTTACTGCAAACTCTAAATTACCAATGGCTCTCAGACTGGTCAAAACCTAATAGACAAGAGAATAAAGATTTTTACTGCAAACTCTAAATTACCAATGGCTCTCAGACTGGTCAAGACTTAATAGACAAGAGAATAAAGATTTTTACTGCAAACTCTAAATTACCAATGGCTCTCAGACTGGTCAAAACCTAATAGACAAGAGAATAAAGATTTTTACTGCAAACTCTAAATTACCAATGGCTCTCAGACTGGTCAAAACCTAATAGACAAGAGAATAAAGATTTTTACTGCAAACTCTAAATTACCAATGGCTTTCAGACTGGTCAAAACCTAATAGACAAGAGAATAAAGATTTTTACTGCAAACTCTAAATTACCAATGGCTCTCAGACTGGTCAAGACCTAATAGACAAGAGAATAAAGATTTTTACTGCAAACTCTAAATTACCAATGGCTCTCAGACTGGTCAAGACCTAATAGACAAGAGAATAAAGATTTTTACTGCAAACTCTAAATTACCAATGGCTTTCAGACTGGTCAAGACCTAATAGACAAGAGAATAAAGATATTGACTGCAAACTCTAAATTACCAATGGCTCTCAGACTGGTCAAAACCTAATAGACAAGAGAATAAAGATTTTTACTGCAAACTCTAAATTACCAATGGCTCTCAGACTGGTCAAAACCTAATAGACAAGAGAATAAAGATTTTTACTGCAAACTCTAAATTACCAATGGCTCTTAGACTGGTCAAGACCTAATAGACAAGAGAATAAAAATATTTCAAAGGTTTAAGTATATTTAATCTCACTAGATATTTAGCTATGTAGTAGTGATATATTTGCACAGTTAGTGTTAACATTATTTCATTGCTAAAGAACATAGTACTGGTACATGTACATTTTACAGCTAGGTAAAACAATTATGAATAAAATTATCAGTACAGTAATCAGATTGTGAAACAAGCACATTACTTATATAAATCTGTCTCTGCACAGTTAGTTCACCTTTACACCAGATGATATGTGATATGTTGAACTTGTATACAATTACATAATTAATTAATAATTAAAGGTATGCTGGAACCCTATACTTTTACCTATATTATTTTATGATGGGGGCTGGTTAAACTGTCAGCTTGATATAAACTAAAAACATTTTTTCAATGTAACAAGATTAAATGATGAATCTTTATAGAGAACTTCCCATACATATTTTGTACAATTAACAACTCATCTGGACCTGTAGTTACAGAATGGATGATTTCTAAAGAAACAAAATTTATAAATGGTGTCCATGTTTTTTGCCAGATCAAGACAAAAAAAGGAATCTTTGTGGCATTTTTGAAAACTATCTAGTGTTGGAGTGACTGATTGTTGTCTAATGTCAAGTCAGCAATGTTTAGGTTATATCTTTGAGAAAACAAAGTTAATTTTCAATGAGATAATGATGAGGTCCGCTTTGTACTACATATATAATGTAGACCAACACACTTAAATGGATTTTCATAGTGCTGGCTCACTGACAACAGTCCGCAGATAGACATGTTGCCCAACTCTGACATATTATCCTGATTCCGAGCCAACCAGTCTTTGCTCTTTCTTCTTAATGCTGCGTGCTTTAATAGTGGATAAGCAACAAATACCAATTTCATAGTCTTTGGTTTGACCCGATCTGGGCTCGAACCAACAATCCAGCACACTTGAGGTGGACTCGCTAACCATTACACCACTGATACGGTTACATTTATAAATGTAAACTATACCAGACCCTCTATGGTTAAGTATATTGTCTGTCTATGTACCTGTAGATAATTGCCTTCTGTTACAATACAGCTACTACCAACAGCTTTCTGTAGTTTAGAAATAATTTCCTCTACTTCTGGAACATTTTCACAATTTTCATTTTCTCTACAGTAGGTGTTCACAATCACAGAAGCTGGAAGATAAACTCTTGTTCCTTCTGGTAAATCCATTAGTTTCTGAAATTTTAAATTAAGAATTGAAGTTCAGTATCTAGATCTTAGACAGGTCATTTTACCTGGTACTTGATTGTCTTGTCAATCTTATCTTTGTGACCATTCTCGGAAAATCGTCATGAAAAAATATTCAGTCACATCACATATGAGTTCAATGATTGTAAATAGAAAAATGAAAAAAAAAATGAATATCATGGTTTGGTGCTAAATCCCCATAAATATAAGTATCCAACAAATAATAATCAAATCCAAATTTATTCCTTTTTATCACATGTGATTTTCCCCTATAAATCAGATATCAAAACTCACAGAAATTTCCTGAAGCATTTCTGGTGAAGGATTCTGTACAAGAGACAGTGAAGACAGCCATATCTCTGCCATTCTACCAGTAATCGCATTACGAAGGATAAGTTTGGCAATTTGTTTTACAGCAGCAGTTGTACCAATCATAGGAACAGCATCACTGTAGAATTTCCTGTTAAACAATGATAATACCAGAAGCTTTAAACAAATGTATCGATAGCAAAAAAAATGCTATATAATCTGAGAAAACAGCTTTGTTATGTTTATAACTGTGTCAGGACAACATATTTAGCACAAGTTATTTGATGGTTTGTTGGTTGTGGCTTATGGTGTTTAACGCCACTTTCAACAATATTTCAGTTATATCGTGGCGGTCATAACGTTGTATCGAGTACACCTCGCCTGAGCCGGGTTCGAACTCACAACGTTATTGGTGATAGGCATAGGTAGTTGTAAATCCAACTACCATAAGATCACGACCACGGCAGCCCCTCAAGTTATTTGAAAGAAAGATATATGAATTAACTGAATTCATTGAATGATGTAATGAGTGGATGAAATAGGTTTTTGGCAAACATTTAAAGAACACATTTCTATACCTAACAGTTGCATAGAATAAAAGAATTTGTTTTTCTCAAATTGTTTATAAATGCTGAATGACTAACAAATTTCAGTCTGAATGAAAACTGAGACCTTATGGTGTTTTAGATAAAGACTAACTATAAAAGGCATTGTTAAAGACATTATATTGGTTAAAGCTATCCTTCTATGAACTCCCTATTATGCAATAATTTTCATTCCTGGATTAACCCAAACTACATGTAAATAAAAATGTAATGTACACTAACTTGACTCTTTCGCTGTTATCAATGCAAAATGATTCCATCTGTGACTGTTCATATACATCATTGAGATCTTGACTGTTTAATTCTTTTAGGATATGTACCAATTCAGTGAACAGTCTGGGAGTTTGTGGTGTGATACCATCTTTTGTGGTGGTACATAATTCTGTCAGTTTGTTGATGGCAGCATCTTTATTGTTTGAAGTTTTGCTGTGAGTGTGGTAATGTTTATACAACAAACTTTCACGTTTGTTTATAATACCTGAAACATTAAAATGTCATATGAATAAAATAATGAGCAAATGAGCAAAATAAATTAAAGGATCACCTGGTTATCATAAATGTTTTAGCCTGACTCATTATTGGATGAATAAAAAAACTTAATAATTGGTACAGAACCACATGTGAAATTACCGGTAGTTAAACAGCTTCCTTTGAACCTTTTTTTTTTTTTCAATAAGGTGCTATCAGAGATAATTATATGACACTTTTTTCCATATGGTCCAGATCCTATGATAGTGGTGACATCCACCTTGGTTTTCCACTTTACACATAAAAATACCTCTTCCCGGGATACAAACTTTAAAATGACCATTCAATGATTATTCATGAACAGCTTGGATACTATCAGCTTTTAAATTTGTTGAGAAGTTGGCTTTTTAACATTTTTCCACAGGTCCTTTGTTTAAAAAAAAAACAGGTAAGGACCCAACTCCTTCATATCAGGTAATCAAAACAATTTAATATGCAGATATTCTTTCAGTTATTTTTTAGAGGGAAATTTCTAAAAACTCAACAAAGCTTTCAACTTTTTGATTTACTATGTATATTCACCTGAAATCGGTCTTCCTCCACGTTTTTCAGTGACGAATGTCAATTTCTGTATTACTTCAGTCATAGCTCCATTGTTATCTTTGGCAAAAGGTTGGAATAGATGTATTTCATGACAGACAGTACTCTCTACACGACCTTCTGTACTAAGAACCTGATCACATTCTTGTGTGCTCTTAAGTAAAGGTATTGACTGAACAGTCTGTAATGTGAGAGAAAAAATACATACCATATGTTAGAACACTTCAACAATGCATAACAGTCTTCGTGTTAAACCCCTTGCCCGAAGCTCGGGACAAGTACTGTAAAACTGGATTTGGACAAGTAAAAATTATGAAAGAATTGGTTTTAATAAATATAATTTTTTTTCTAAATTTTGTTTTCTGGCAAGTAGGTGAAACAAATTAAGGCAAAGACTGATATAATGCTCAAAATATTCCAATATTGCACTAATGTCATTAGAAAAGTACTAATTCCTCCTATGGTTTGACATATAACTACATATTTGTCTCCTATCAAACATTGGGTGTCTTATGACTCAAATTAATGTTGGATTGCTAGCATTAACTATTTTGTATTCACAAAAATAATATCACTTCTTTTTTTATAAAAGATAAAAACATATTGTTATGTATTCATTCTTCAAGAGTTAAAGTAAATACATAAAAACAGCTTACTGATAGTACACTGTAAAGTGTGGCCTGTGCAGAGGTCTGGAAACCATGTCTGTTTGTGCAGGTGAGCAAATCTTTTGTTTTCTTCACCTTAATTGTACGCCATCCTTCTTGAGTAACTCTATATGATGTCTGGCACTCTCCTGATACATCAGTCTAAACATCCAAAACATAATCATCAATTTTATACCACATAAACATTAACATGATTATAATGACATTCCATGAGACATAAAAAAATATTGAAAATACCATGAAATCTGTCTAAACCGAATCCTGAATAAACCAGAATCCAGTATAAACCAGAATCCTGAATAAACCAGAATCCTGTATAAACCAGAATCCTGAATAAACCAGAATCCAGTATAAACCAGAATCCTGAATAAACCAGAATCCAGTATAAACCAGAATCCTGAATAAACCAGAATCCTGAATAAACCAAACTTTGAGTAAAGTCCCAGTGGAGGAGATCTTTGCTAAAATTGAACATGTACAAACCAAACGCCTGTCTATTCCAAACTCAACATTTAGTACCAAGGAGCTTTGGTTTTGACAGATTTCACTGTATAAGAATGTGTAGCTTAATATACTATAGGTTATTCCTGCACTGTATGGGTTCAATTAAGTTTTAAATTTTGATGAATTTTTTTAATTCATATTCCCATAGTTAGAACATCTTCGCTAGCCTATGGTTATGATCCACCTTCCTTCCTCTTCACCATTTTCCATTTTAGTTGTAATTTCGTAATTCCCACACTTTACCATCCCCCACCAACCCCCCTCCCACCCCCTTTTTTAAAAATCAGTTGCTCCAACATTAATAATTTGCAGATTATGGTGAAAATATGTTATTTTCTTTAAACTTTGTAAGAAATGGCACTTTTTGCCTGCATAAAAAGGTTAAAACACATGTAAAACATGTAAAAATGTATAATTTTATAATCAAGTTGGAAATGTGCAAAAATACATGTAGCTTATTTATACTGATGTCTGAAATATCAGGAAATACATTTGGTTGTTCTGATTAATTTTTATTAACAGGATCTGACAATGATATCAAAATATATGACTAATGTGAAGTATTACCATCTAAATACTAAATTTAATTATGAATGTATATCATGAATTACACAGATGAAAGTGCTTGCTGACGAAAAAAGAGGAAAACCCCTATACAGGGCCCTTTCTCCTTCATTTTTTAGTTATTTGAACCAAGTTTGACACATTTTTTCCCCGAATATTTTGCTCTAAAAAGAGGTAATCCGCTGATAATAGCAATTAATAATTAAACATATGTGTGTAAAGCGAAAAAAAATCTACCTCTCCGACTTCTGTTTTAATTATGAATACATGAATAATTATCAAAAATATGTGTGTGAAGTTTAAATAAAATCTACCTCTCTGACTTCTGTTTCCATGTCAAATGAATCCATACTATTTTGGAAGGCTGTAAGCATACCACGCTTAAAGTTGAGACTCCAATCAGAGTCTTTGTCATTAGGACAAAGTTCTTCAACAACACCATCTTGGAATGAGAACCGTAGAGAATAATCTTCTAACTGTTTCTGAAACTCACTACGCTGTGCGTTTTGTTTATACTCTCTTGGGTAATCAGGATCAGATCCAAGAATATTAGAATTTTTAACCTGAAAAAGTTACCCAAAAATATTTGTACAAAGATATATGCATCATACTTTCATTACCACATGTAGATCATAAATTTACAACTTGCTTACAGTTTATTCTTTACCTACATGCACATATTTACACAGGGGACATCGTGGTTATGTGCAATCAGTGCCTATCACCACTAAAGTTGTGAGTTCAAAACCCGTTCGTGGTGAGGTGTACTCGATACAACATTATGTGATAAAATTTATCAGTAACTTGCGACAGGTCGGTGGTTTTCTCCAGTTTCCTCCGAACTGACCGCCTGATATAACTGTTAAACATTATAAACCAAACCAAACCAAACCATATTTATAAAATTCAATATTTAGTATTATTCAAAATCTGTTGAACTGAATTATGTATTCTAGTAGAAATACAATATTTCACTAAGTATTATTTTTGAAACATAAAAATAAATCTTCATTTAAAATATTTTTGGTAGTCAATGGTTACGATAAACTCCCCACAGCCAAAAATAAAATACCAAAGTTTCCATTAACCCTATCAAACCTTATTGTGCCTACTCAAGAGAGTTTATTGTCATTGTTGGATAAGCACTGTTAAAGATCCTTGTCCTGTATAATAACCTCAATGTTTTGCCTACCTACTTAAATTACTCTATTTTTATCTAGAATGTTAGTAGAAGCAATTGTTTTTCCTTGGCCTTAGAATTAGATCTTTGGACATTTCTTTTTATGTTAAGGTTTGGTGATAATGAGGTGCTTACTGTTACTGTACCGTTACATGACATATAAAAGGATGCTCAGGTGAGGTGTACTCCATACAACATCATGTGATAAAGTTTGTCTGTGACTTGTGGCAGGTCGATGGTTTTCTCTGGGTACTCTGATTCCTTCCACCAATAAAACTGACAGCCACGATATAACTGAAATATTGTTGAAAGTGGTGTTAAACACGACAACCCACCCCTACATAAAAGGACATCCTTATATAGTTAACTTACAGTAAGAAGAAGTTCACATTTAGATAAAACTTCTATTTCAGCTGTAGCGGTTACTTTTAGTCCACCTTGTTCTTCTGTGGCTCCTTGTATTCCAGTTTTTGTTTCTGTTTCATAAGTGTACTCATAAATAGTACCAACACGATAACTAAACTTATTCTTACCTAAAATAAAGTACAATACAGATGACAATAATAAAAGAACATATATGTACAATCAAGAGGCATTAAAAAAAGTAAATAAACAGAAAAAAGTATACATTTTACTTGATCGAGTCTTTCAAATAATAGGAAATAATCCATTCTGTTTGTAACATTATTGTATCAAATCAACATTAATTTGATCAACATTTTAAATCTGATTGGTTATAATTTACTTGTTATATTACAATGGGGGTTCGTGCAAATATTGATCCAACTGGACTTCGAGCATAATAAAACAATGATTTATACTAATTCTATGAAATTCAATGTATCACTGGACACATAGAAGTCAGTGAAAAGAAAGTTTAAACAGTAATGGTGAACAATTCCACCATTATCAACAAAAGATCAAGGTAACTACCATTAAAAACAAACAAAAGACACAACATATAATAGCATTGGAAATACAGGTCCTGGTTTGGGACAGGCACAAAGGATGTGGCAGGGTTAAAGCAGTAAATGGGATCCCAACCTTCCCCTCTGATAATTGCATCTTCAATGAAAATACATATACAAACAAGTATTAATAAAAACCTGCACAGATTTGCTTCCAATAAAAAAAAAATCTGCCATCACAAAAATGAATGCCAACATAAACATGAACAGTACAATATAAGGGTCAATGTATACTCATAGTTAACTGCATATGTAACATTTTATTTTATCCTCCATAATATTCTTTCCGGCGGATTATTTTTAATATAAAAATATTATCCTTGGACAATATTTCAATATTAAATTTCTTCCAATGCTATTATATATTTTCCAGATGAGATGGAAGAAATTTAATATCAAAATATATCCGTGGATAACATTGCACATTATAACTTTTCTTTTGACTCTTTCATTTGCATTTATTACATACCTTAGTATAAAATATTATCCGGATTATCTCATTTGATGGTTCAGGTGATTTATCATTAATCGTCGGAAATAATATTGAAATCAAATATTTTATTGAAATAATATTACAGATGCGTCTCATGATTTAATAATCAGCGTCGGAAATAATATTATGTACCTGTTTACATGTAGGATACTTTTTTTTTATAGCAATGGAAAGTATTTTATTATAAAATATTTACCGTAACATAAAATTTAATATTAAATTCTTTCCACCGGATAAAATTTCAACCGGAAAAAATTATGTCTTACACATACTAGCTAAGAAGGTAGAATCTGTTAGTTAAAGAACGTTACTCTTCGGACACTAATGCCACTTAGTATCTCTACAGAAGTAATTTCAAGTGTTGACCTAGAAAATAACAATATTTCAAGGTTTCAGACCTATCGTACTCAAAACAGATGTAATTTCTTCTTACCCAAAACATGTTCTCATTTAATTTTTATATTAAGAGTTACAGGGCCCATCTAAGGAATATTCTAATATGACGTCCTTCAAACGCTTTGAGTCCAAACCCGTGGTAAAAATAATATATACCTACACCCATTGTAATTTATGACGTCATCGACAATTTATAACACGAAGTTTTACCCCGAGCGTTAGCGAGGGCTAAAAAGCTGACATAAAGGCCTACCCGTGGTAAAAACAATATATACATATGGCTTCCATGAATTATTTCTTAAATAATCCACAACATGGAGGACATTCACTCATCTTTTGCTTCAAACACCAAAGATACATATACACTCACATCTTGCATATTGAATGACAGTGTTCTTATAATCAAAAAGTAGTGTACCCTTGCTATATAGTAAAACAGGTTGTTAGATTTAATCTTATTTTATTCTGCGCGAGCAATTAAAAAACAGTTGCAGGGAGTCACAGCAATTTTTGTTCAAAACTGAAAGTGTTAATACATAATGTGAAATGTCCAAATATAAAGAATGACTTAGCTCTTCGGAGCAAGATAGTGAAATTTAAAAATTAAATAATAGGCCTCGCACTAACCCACTATAAACATCTGATCTAAATTAAAATTCTGTCTAAATTTCCATGTTAAATTATAAGCATTTGCAAAAAATACCTTTAGAATAAAACACAATTGTATTTATTGAGATAAATTCAAACAAATTTACAAGTTAAGCACTTCCTATTTGCAAACCAAACAAAATTAAAATCCTGCTGGCTACACCTCCTTTGATTATCAAATGCCAGGATGTCAGAACAAGAGAATTTATCAGCAAATTTAGGTAAATAATCATATCCTTCACACTATTATAAGAAGTTCTTCATTGTTTGTTACTAAAGATTATATCAAAATCTGACATGAATCAGGGGATTATAATATAGGATTGACTTAAGTTGCAAAAAGGGTGTGTTCGACTTTGATCAAAGATGAAAAAAAAAAAAATAAAAAAAAAAAATATTTTACATTGAGATACTTTGTATAATATTAAAATAAAGAAACACAAAACACGTGGCATGATTGCCATTTTCCAAATGAAACTTAAGGATATTTTTTAAAACATTGTAATATTATATAACCGAAGAATAATCTCCTGCAGACGATTTTTTTGTTTGTTTTTTTGGGGGTAGGAATGTATTTGTCAGAACTTGCACTTTCAGTTCCATTTTGAAATTGTTGAGATACTGTACACTTACTCTGTGTATTGATTGGTGTACACGGTCCTTGTGTTAATAATTTGTTTCAGTAGGCGTCGACATACCAAGGGATCTCGAGATGGCAGACGAACAAAATTATTTGACGGAAATCTAAAGTGTATTTCAATATGAAAGTCAATGATGGGACGCCGGATTTTCTTTAACTGACATGCGCACAATGATTTGACACAGTTTCCCCTATTATATATTTTCATTTTGTGTTTAAATACGCTATTTAGTCGTCAAATGTCAAGTCCACATTTTTTACAATACAGACGAAAAAGGCGGACTTGTAAACGATTAACGTATTTGTAGTGACATTTAACGAATTAAGTGAAAATTCAAAATTATTAGTTACTAAAAATATTATTATTATTATTATTTTTTTTTTAGAAAAGTACAAAAATGGGAATAGGTTGCTCAAAAGTGACGGTACAAGGAATATTTTGAGCCATGCTTTGATCACATATATAACGATTATATTTCTCTGATTTGCTAGGGTGTATAGTTTTTAATACCTTTATGGGGGTCTAATGCAATAATTAATATCTGAGGATGGCGGTGTTATTTTTAGAGTATGGGCTGTCATATTTTGAAAGTAAACAATATCTGAAACCAATACAGAAATGAGGGCGGATATGAATGCGGGAAGACGATTTTTGACTGCTAACGGAAAAAGTATAACGAGTCTGCTGGATGTTGGGAAAATGTCCTCTTTGTAGCGACTAAAATGCGCATGCTCTTTTTAGAAATCTACAGAATTAGTCCGACGTACAGGGAGCGCGTCCCTCTCCACTGAACACTACCCACTATGGTCCATGGTCAGGCTTTAAATGTATTAATTAGTCTTTTGTGTCTTATTCCCAATTTGTTTGAATTGAATTGGAAAATAACTTTAGATGTACATTATAATCCGATAACCTTATCTGCACTCCCCCACCAAGAGATATCCCACATCCGCAACATTGGGACCAGTGCCGGATTTAGATAAAGAGAGGCCCTAGGCTATTCCACTTGTGAGGCCCCTCACAATTCCCCACCTTCACGACTGGAGGAAGATGGAAGTGTGTTTAATCAATTTCAATATTAAAGGCGAAGATGATGAGGGATGTTTAAATTTCTGCAATATTCTGATGTGGAGTGCAACTGTGTAGGAAAAGGAGTGAAGGGTTGTTAAGAAACTTCACGTACAGTACGTTATGGCATAAGTGTGAAAGTCCAATAACAGTGTTAAAAATATTATACACCTTGGCCGGAGGCACCCTAAATGGTGAGGCCCTATGCTTCAGACTATCGAGCCTATATGTAAATCCGGCACTGATTGTGACGCGTTGATCGTCAGCTCAGTGTGGAGTGAGCATTGGGAACCGTCATCACCAATTAACAGTTATATGTTGTAAAGTGAAAAATTATGTTCTGAAGTTTTTTCCTTTAAGGTCACGTTTGCTTGAAAATTTGTTTAAAGTAAGCTTAAAAACTATTTTCTGTTGTATTTTTATAGGTGAGGAAGAGATTTTACTTTCATTTCATGTTTTATGTTCATATTTCATGTGATGTCCAGTGATTCCTTACAAGGATCAAACGGTTCGAAAAGTTCACATGCTCCAAAAAAATAAAATAAATAAATTAAAAAAAACACACACGCACAAAATGACACGTGTATCTTGTTTACAAAATGCAAGTCATTATCTAGTGTATGTTGCATTGTGTGGTGAAATGTATAAGCCATGGCATGGCACAAAAAATTAAGATCAAAGAACGGACTTTATCCTGTTAATCAGCTTACAGGGAGTGACACAGATTTACAAATCAAAGTCCTAGATAACATTAATACCACACATTTCTTTCATTTATGACTCCGTTTTAAGACAATCTTCGAAATATTTCTGGTTACCCAATATGTGGAAATCTAATTCATCTACTAATACGATCTTAGAAATCAAGAGGTTCCACAGTCAGGTTAAACTGGTTCAAACCAGATAAAGAAAAAAACACGCTTTGATTTTTATGTTTGAAATCATTGTTATGTTTTATTCTTGAAATATGTTCACTAGTTTGATACTAAATTTGTTATTATAGAAAAATCAGCTGTATATCCACTATGTTTTAGCTATCAAATAAACATTAAATACAATACGGACAGAACAAAGAATACAATACTTATATTATACAACGCCATTTCTAATTCGTCCTTTTAAGTTAGGAACATACTTTTTGTAGCTGTTTGTTTAATAACGAAATATATTAAAAACATAGATAGACTTTTTACAATATTTGGATTGTCAAATGAGTAATGAGTAAATAGTTTTGTTCTCAATTGGATGTTAAATTTTTTTAATCGCAAAAAAATACGCGGGATAAGACAATTTATAAAATTTGGTCTTTGTGGACGAAATGCAAGCTTTTAAGTAAATAAACGCAAATTACAAATTTGTGGTCGACAATATTTTCAATCACAGAATCACGACTCATTCTTCTGTCTCATTTCAAACACACAAAGAGACAATGGGAGAAAAATTATTAAGAAATAAATAGACCCGGGCTTGAGACAGGCAAAAACTGTGGCGGGATTTAAACGGCCACAATGATCGGTTCCCAATGATTATTACGGGCTACGCCGTTTTTTAATTATCATGATGATATTACTCACTGGTACATTCTACAGCACACTGTTTATTAGAGTTGAGATTCTTTACAGGTCCTGAAAAAAAGATAAATAAATATATGTTAAAAAAAAAGTTTGAAGATACCAAAGGGGTAATCAGATGCCATAATTTAAAGGACAGAAAAAACAATGGTCAAAAGAAAAGGGGAGTGATTGAGTGAGTGTTGTTTAACGCCAACTCAACAATTTCTTAGCTATAGGCCTGTTTTCTTATTCTCAGACATGCTTATGGTTGAAAACAACCTGAAACACGTTTAAATCATGAACCATAAACATGTTTAAGATAGATAAAAAACGCAATGGTTGAAGAACAATATTTAAGAGAAATTTTCTTGTTCATTGATTATTTTTTCACAAAGTAAAATTAATTCTTCATTAACAAATAAAACAATTTAACTCTTAAACGCCAAGAAAAACCCCCCAAAAAAACAACAAATAAAATAATTTAATTCTGTATAAACAAATACAAATGTACAACAATGCAGAATGTCAATAAACAACTTGAAAATGGGTCTATAATACACAGATGTTCCTATTACAAACTGATAATTAACAAGGTGCCAACATATTCAAACGTGCTTTCGATCCCGGATAAGATGTTCTTTAACCATTTAACCGCATGGTTAAAACCACACCGTAAAAAACCCTCAACCGTAAAAAGTTTAAAACCAAGTTAATGGTTCAGAATTAAAAAAACAGGCCTTATTTCATGGCGAGAACAAGTTGATTTCCCATGAAATAATTATGAGGTCCGCTTTGTACTAGACCAACACTCATAGTTGGATTTTTATAGTGCTAGCGCACTGAAACAACATTCCGCGGATAGACATGTCGTCACACTCAGACACATTATCCTGATTCCGAGTCAACCAGTCTCATGAACACATGATATACCGCATTCGAGGCGAGCACGCTAACTATTACACGACCGATGCGGTTAAGAAAAAAGAAAATATTATATAGGATGGTCGACAAATTATGGAAAACAATTTGTCGGGTTCTGACTCATTTGTAGTGCATACACTTCACGTACTTCATGGCATCATGTGACATGTACTTGATGGTACTTTCAGTTTCCGATGTTCATGTTAATTCTAGACGAACTTTGTATTTATATATAAGCACGATATATGTCAAAGTATTTCACGTGACGAAGCTGTGTATCAAAGAAACTTATTTGGTAAACAAAGAGAAATGATGGCAGGGTTTCCATCCTTCTGCTTGACCTCCTCCCTTTAATATCTGTTATTGCAGGGAACTATTAATCAGCTAAGTGATATTAAATATAGATAAATCACGACGAAAACACTTTTTATTTCAAGCTTAGTTTTTTATTTTTATTTTGTCATCTTTTTTGTTTGTTTTTATTTATCAAAAAACTATTAACATCCAGTTAAGCACTCGTGATTAAAAAGTTGGTACTTGTGTTTATTTTCACAATAGTGCATACAGTGTTTGGTAAGTACTGAGCAAAATACTTTTTGTCCTAATTAAAGCCTGGTTAAAGAAGGTGAAGTGGGAATATGTTGTTTTGTAATTATTTGGTGTATTTACAAGAGAATTCGACACCCCTATTTGGAAGTATATTCTTTCTTTCATGCTGTTTGTCATTCCCGATAAGCTATTATACCGATACTCCATTCTGCCTATTCAATTCTGCATTTGCTTTAAATTTTATTTACTTCATATGAACAAAAATAATTTAAAAAAACAATAAGTTCTACACATTTTTTGACAGTAACAGATTATCGGTATCTTAAGAAAATTAGTCCCTACCTGATAAAACACTTGCTACTAAAAAGACACTAATCACGGCTAAACGTAATTCCATGATTATTGTCCTCGTCCAGCTAGGTGGACAGTTGCGGGAATAATGAAGTTGTATGCGCAGATTCTGATTTTTATAGATAGGGTCACGATGCTAAAGTCCGTATCAGCTGTGTCAGTAAAATCGAGTGCATTTATTTTGGATCCTCCAATCACTGGCTTATTTTATTTTAATATATATATGTCAACAATTAAGTTGAAAACAATTAAACATGGATGAGATTAAAAGAAATAAAACAAACATGTAGGTGCGCCATTCAAAATATGTCAATGATGTGGTTATATTTGATGTTACAGGGGGCACCTTCTTAAATCAGCAAAAATATTATTAAGATTAAGGAAACGGGTTCTTGATTTAATATTTTTTCATGGACATGCGGCATGAAAAATTAATGTTTAAAAATAAAGAATTGTGTAGCTTTTTTCATGGGCATGAAAAAAAATGCTTAAAGATAAAGAATTGTGTAGCTTCTTTCATGCACGTCCGTTTATAAACCTTAAAGTTTGATGTTTGGAACATATTTTCAGAGAAAGCGGCCATCGAACGTCTACAACTAACTCGGGAAATTCTAAAATTGAATGCAGACACATATATCCACCTCGACAACAAGTATAGTAGTTCTAAGTCCTCAGGTTTTTATCGTTATGTATGGTTAGGAGAAAGGTGACTAGTTCGGAAAGATGGAATACTTTTACATGTCACGGGTGGGACTTTAACAACATGGGGTTGGCAGGACACTACTCTGTAATCAATCGTCCCCTGCAACTTTTTCGAACAATGGGAATGTTTGATAAAACGCCCGTGTTCTGGGAGCCACCGCAACACTACTTGGTCTACAGAAGACCCACTTGTAGCCCGCCGTGTCAGAAGTTGCCTCTTAAAATTTGCTACGTCAACTTGTCTTGATGATGCATGGACTCCCAACAGGCCACTCAATCTATACAGTGCTTGCTAGACAGGGTACCAATAAAATAACTGCAGCTACTATTATGTCACAGACATGCTTATAAGCCTGAAATCTAACCCATGGTGAAACATTACCAAAAGTGGTTTCGGGTTTTACTCAATTTACTCTTAATTAATAAATTGAAGGGGAATATAGGATGGGGCTTAACTTTTTGCTGAAAGTGTATAGTTGACATTCCTTAGTGATATTATTGCAAGTCGTTTTTACTGCTGTATAGCTCTGTTAAATTATAAAATTTGTCATGATTTCTCTCCGTTTCATTCCAATACAGAATATATAAATAAGTTCAGTTGTATATCGCGAATCGGCAATTTCAGCATAACATTAACCAGACCAATTAACTCTTTCAACACAAACATGAAATTATGACATAGTCCTAAATTGGGATCAGAAAATAATACTTCATATCTATTTTATTTTGTATAAAAGATGTTATCCCGATTATCTACGAAATAGAACACTGCATAACTGACAATAATTTTGTTTATCTAAATCGGATTATTGGTTTAAGGCACGGAGTGTCGAATAAAACAAACAAACAAACAAACGTTGTTCGCAGCAGTTTTAATTATTAGAGCACATGAAAACAAAGTTATCTGTGTGACAAATTACGTTAATGTAATTTACTTTAAGCTATTTTCAATATGTCCCATATGTACCCACTTTCTTTGTTGTCGATAACCCTTGGTGATAACGACGATTACCACGACCTTGCTTTTTAACTATTATGTTGTAGTTTAGGGACAACATGTAAATATGTCAAAATATAATGAAAAAAATATATATTGACGATTCTCAATTTCAATGTTGGTTCATTAGTTAATTTCCCTGTTAAGGAAGTCAAATTCCCTATCAAACTGGAAACGAAATAATTTGTAATTAATATTTCAAAAGAAACAATATGCTGTCTGAAATGTGGCACATTTCAGTTTCCATTGTCCTCATATTATTAACATGCTGTCTGAAGTCCTGTCGACTCCCAAACAACGTCCTACAGAGAATACCGAGGGTCATATATCCATAAAATCTCCATGGCACCCTAGTCATATATTCATGTTCATTCCGGCATGTCGTGGTCACAAAAGCAAAAGACGATCTAGGCTTACGCAACATTACTGACCAACGACAAACCAGAAATGACGGTTTCTTTTCATTGGACAGTACTGTTGCCCAAGTCCTATCCGTCGCTTTATGTCTCATCACCGACTGACAATCAGAGAAACAAAAGTGCAAATAAATTATGTTGGAACGCGGAAGGTATTACAGCAACATGGACTAGATAATCATTGACCTACAGCATTGCGAAATTGGGGCCGTCTGGGTGATCATAGGTATGTACAGTAATGTTGGCAATTTCGCTGTCACCACGATAAGTCCGTCAAATAAAAAAAATGATGGAACAAGCAAATAACATCAGACAACCGAAACGAATGTTAACAGACGGAACGTCATTTTCATATTTGATTCTCACTTTAGTCAGCTAAAAATGTCTGTAAAATTTTGCATCATTTGAATCGTTTAAAATGCTTATTATTCCACAAGAATCATTAAAAACGTAGATATCAAATTTAGTGCGCGCGACGCGTTTCTAGAATAACCTTCAGGTACGTTCAAAATAGAAAGATTGGAAAGCCAAATAATTTAAAGTTTTGGGAGCAATAAAACCAAATGGCCGAAACAGGATAGCCGAAACTTCAAAAATAGAATGTTGTTTGGAAAATCTCCAGCTTTATGGTTGTTTGTTCGATGTTTCAAGTAGAACTACATATTTCTAATAATCGCATTTGATAATAGTTCATGGTATAATTAAGAAAACTTTCGATTGTATTTGAGAAAACAAATGCCATTCATATAGTTAGCAAGAAAGGATATGGATGTAAATGAACATGAGAGACTACCCAACATTACACTTAGATACAAATTAAAGAAAAGAAACACGTATTATTATTCTAAAAAAATCGAATATTCGAGTAACATTAAGTTGTGATTTTCTGCTTCGACTGTCATTAACCTCGAAATAACGAACGCTTTCTGAGAATGGTATCACGGAGATTTTGTCTCGGGAAGCTGCCCAAACAATAGAATGGAGTAGAAATGTTAATGACTGTTAATGACTGTTGTTACGCTTCTTACTAGTCCTAAGAGTAAACCGAATTTGTTCAGTATGAAAAGAACATTCAAATAATGATGGTCAACAATTCCACCAATATCAACAAAACGAACAACCACCTCTCACTTCAAATAATCGAACACAAATAAGACCACGACATATGGCATTGGAGATCCATGGCAAGGCTTGGGATAGGTGCACAAATGTTGCGGGATTAAATCTGTTAATGGGATCCTAACCCTCCTCCTCCTCCTCCTCCTTGACAAAACAGTTATAAACAAACAATTACACTTAATTTGTAAATAACTTATCCGAACTACAAAAAATAGTCAATAGTTTCATTCTTAAATATTACCTTTTGAGCATATAAACAAATCACAATTTGATTCGTCCGTCTGAATCGAGTTGACCGATACTGGGGATATGTTATTATAGGCCTGTTTTTTTTATTCTCAAACTTGTTTATGGTTAAAAACAACCTGAAACATGTTTAAATCATGAACCATAAACATGTTTAAGATAGATAAAAAAAAAATGCAATGGTTGAAGAACAATATTTAAGAGAAATTTTCTAGTTCATTGATTATTTTTTAACAAAGTAAAATGAATTCTTCATTAACAAATAAAACAATTCAACTCTTAAACACACAAACAAAACAAAAACAACACAAAAAACAACAAATAAAATAATTTAATTCTTTATAAACAAATACAACAATGCAGAATGTCAATAAACAACTTGGAAATGGGTCTATTTATAATACACAGATGTTCCTATTGCAAACATATACTGGTAATTAACCAGGTTCAAACATATTCAACCGTGCTTCAATCCCGGTTAAGATATTCTTTAACCATTTAACCGCATGGTTAAAACCACACCGTAAAAAGTTTAAAACCAGGTTAATGGTTAAGAATTAAAGAACAGGCCTTATATCTTCAAATGGTAGTGCGAATATTCACCATTTGCAGCCCATGACCGTTGTACGTCTGAATCTTAATTTTTAAATTACTACCTGTACCACAGTGATCACGGGAAAATATTGACTTGAATTACCAGCAGAAATCGATATGTGATATTATTGTGTATTATTTCGTTAAACATCCCACTCGTGGCGAGGTGTACTCGATACAACATTATGCGATAATAGTTTGTCAGTGACTTGTGGCAGGTCGGTGGTTTTCTCCTGGTACTCTGGTTTCCTCCACCAATAAAACGGACCGCCACGATATAGCTGAAATATTTTTGAAAGTGGCGTTAAACACCAAAACCTCTCAGGCCCTAAACCTAATAAGCAATTTTGCTTGGAGTTAATGTTAATTCTTCTGTAGCATCAGAAAATGAGTGAGTGAGTGATTGTTGTTGCCAACTCAGCAATTTTTCAGCTATAGACAATGGGCAAAAGTACTTTTGTCCACTGTCTGTATATCATGGTGGGAACATTTAATTTTCAATGAGATGATGACGAGGTCCGCTTTGTACTAGACCAACCCGCTTAGTTGGATTTTGATTGTGCTAGCTCACTGACACAACAGTCCTCGGATAGACATGTCGACACACTCGGACACATTATTCCGATTCCGAGCCAACCAATCGTTGCTCTTTCTCCTTAACGCTGTGTGCTCAGATGAGAAGTAACAAATACCAATTTCATAGTCTTTGGTTAGACCCGCTCGACCAACGATCTACCGCACTCGAGGCGAGCTCGCTAACCATTACACCTCCGATGCGATAATCAGAAGCAGTCAACATGCGGTGACTTCTATGAAAAATCTCCTTTTTATTGACGTTATTTAACACTTTGGATAAAAACAAATCTATACAAAACGGCTTCTTTCGACAAAAAGAAATTCTACATATGATATACATATGTACATTGGACTGTGCAAAATAAAAATGTTTTATTTGTTTTTTGAAAAGGGGGATATGACATTAAAAAAAAGGACAAAATACAAAAATGCATGTGGATGTCATTATAGTTTGTCTCTTGCCTTCGTTTTGCCATATTAACCGAGTGAGTGTGAAAAACTATTGAAAGTTTTGTCAAGCACAGCTCAAGTATTTGAATACAATTAAATTTTCAACCAGTGGAGAAAAAAGCAAAAGTCATCGTCTGTTTATAGATTATTCTGTCTAATCACGAGACAAACTCTTTATCTCTGTTAAATATTGCAATTTTAGTTTAAAATATGATGAATGTCATTTGATTGGTTTTTGGACTAGCTTTAGGTCACCAAAACCACCCAGTGATCTAATGGTAATAGCGTGCTCACATCGAGTGCAGTCGAACATGCGTCCGATCCCCGGTCAGGTAAAACCAAACTCTATGAAATTAGTACTAACTGCTTCTCTGCTAAGAACACAGCATCAAGGAATAAGAGCAAAAAATCGTAGACTCGGAGTCAGATTAATAACATTGCTCATTTGGTGTTAAACAACAACAAGACTTTAAACAACCGTAAGAAGCTAGCCCGCAATTCTAACGGCTGCGTTCAGTTATTCATCTCGAGAATGATTGATCCAATTATATTTCTGCACTTTTTGTAAATTTATTATATGTTATACTGAACTATTCGGCCATGTCTCAATTTGTATTGTCCTTCGTGACTTGTCACCGGGTTTGTAACACGAGAAACAAGAATGGGGTGACACGTGTGAATCAGGAAGGTTATTCATCTCGAGAATGATTGATCCAATTATATTTCTGCACTTTTTGTAAAATTTTTATATTTTTCTGAACTGTTTGGGCAATGCCTGAATTTGTATTGTCATTCGAGACTTATCACCGGATTTGTAACACGAGAAACGAGAATGGGGTGACACGTGTGGAGCAGGAAGGTTATTCATCTCGAGAATGATTGATCCAATTATATTTCTGCACTTTTTGTAAATTTTTTATATTTTTCTGAACTGTTTGGGCAATGCCTGAATTTGTATTGTCATTCGTGACTTATCACCGGATTTGTAACACGAGAAACAAGAATGAGGTGACACATGTGGAGCAGGAAGGTTATTCATCTCGAGAATGATTGATCCAATTATATTTCTGCAATATTTGTAAATTTATTATATTTTTCTGAACTGTCTGGGCAAGATCTGAATTTGTATTGTCATTTATGACTCACCGCTGGCTTTGTAACACCAGTAACACGACCTTCAAAATTTTGGGTTTCTATAATAAATATTTATTATAGATAACCAAATTTTTTGAAGTTTTTCTGATTGTTTAAAATAATTATTATAGATAACCAAAATTTTAATTTTTTTCTCATTTCCCCCCCTTATTTTTGAAACTTCAAGTGACTGTGATCCCATACTGCTGGCAAAAGCATCTCTTCCCTCATGTTGCATTTATCCAACACCACGGTTGATTGAAGGGAGAACAACTTCTGCCAATATGTTCTTATCTTTGCTTTTGACAAGAATCCTTCCATCTGGAGTATTGTCAAAATTTATAACTTTATAGCTACTTTTGTTCTGTTTGCCATCTTGCTCTCGGATAATTGTTCTTTGCTGTATATTCACAAAAGATAAATTTTGTCCGCGTTTCCTTTCAGTTTGTTTATTTGCAATCCATGGTTGTCATGCAAACGGAAAGACATCTGGTCGTATTTTCTTATTTTTAACATCTTTGACTTCTTTGTACGGGAAGGAATATTTCACATACGCATGACATGTGTACACTATATATATATACAAGACCGTTACCAAAGTACAGTAATTCTGACTAACCTTATATTTCTAGCTTCTAAACTCGAGGTTCCCACATTAAATACAAAATGGTCAATTTTGCATCCATGCATTGCGACTTCAAAGAATATCGCTACATTTGAATTTTGGCAGTCGAAAAACTTGCGGAAATCAATAATAACTTTTAATTTATTAAATTGCATTTTACACCCATAAGGGTCAAGCATTACAGTAATACAAACAATAATAACACAATAATAAAACATTTTTTACAAAAGAAAGAGTCTTTGACCGACATGTACCCTTTACCTTAATTCTAATGATTGTTTAATAAAGGTACAAATATCAGATGAAAGATCTGGATTTGGATTAAGAATATATTTCAATTTGTTAAAATCAGACATATTATCAAAGTTAGAGCAGGAATTTCCAATAATATTAAATAATAAATTTCTAGGTTGATTATTTATACGACAATGTAAAAAGAAGTGATTTTCATCTTCAATGTTATTGCAAGTATTGCAGTATTTGTTGACCGCGTAGCGGGTATGCAAGGGTGTGTACAACCTGATTGAGGTTATTTCGATCGAACCGAACAAATAATTTCGATCAATCCTTATAAATAATTCAAACTTTTTTTGCTATGATATTGAAAAATATATTTAATTTTTAAAAATAAGGCAAATAATCGGAAATAAATTCAAATAACCCCAAAGGTGCCTTATTTAAAGAAAATCACCTGATGACAACGGCACGCGACGCCTTGAGAACGACGTTTATTTTTAGATTTCGTACATTGACAAATAACCTCAACTTTTTAAACCAATCAAAACACGTATAAAATGACATGTGACTCTAAAATTAATTAATATGCTATTAAGTTGACAAATTTATTTAATGAGTGAGTGAATGAACGATTGTTGTTTAACGCCGATTCACCAATTTTTCAGCCATGTTATGGCGAGAACAAGTTAATTTTCAATGAGATAATGATGAGGTTCGTTTTCAACACGCTGCATGAGTTGGATTTTATAGTACTAGCTCACTGAAACAACTGAGTCCGCGGGTAGACATTTCGCTCCACTCGGACACATTATTCTGATTCCGAGCCAACTTGGTCAGTCTTTGCTCTTTCTCCTTAATACTGCGTGCTTAGCGGAGAAGCAACAAATACCAATATTATAGTCTTTGGTTTGACCCGACCGGGACTCGAACCCACGATCTACCGCACTCGAGGCGAGCACGCTAACCCGCATGATTACGCCATCGATGCGGTTACAAAGCTAATGAACAGTCCCACACAGCCTGAAACTGCAGTCAAATGATCGCAATCTAATTTAAATATGATGACTATTTATGAGGAAAGTACCATCAATTTCTAGATATGGAAAAACTATGGTTGTGTTCCCCCATTTTTTTCACAGGCGCTCGTGGCACGGACCACCCCCCTTTTTCTAACTTTTGGATTATTAGTATCTATAGAGGGTCAACACATGCAATTTGATGTTAACATAAGATTGTATGAATATTGACACGAACAAGTTAAAATAAGGAAAAAGAGATGAAATAATAAAGAAATAAAGAAATTTTATTGAAAATAAATTTGCAAACAGAAAGTTAGAAAAAGGGGTGTGGTCTGTGCCACGAGCGCCTGTGACTTTTTTGACAAACATTTAGAAAAAGCTTAATTTTTAGCATGGATTTTAAAAGTGTTTGAACAGTATAACGTAGCATTATAATAATCCGTATTTAAATACTTTATTCATTAGCACTAGTTACACCCATACAATGGGGCTACTAAAGATAAAATTAGGTATGATGGTACGTGTCGCTAGAGTTTTAGCAAATTCATATATTCTCGAAACATGAAAACCAATCCGGAATTACCCCACCCCCTTTTTTTTTAACTTTCTGTTTACAAATTTATTTTCAGTAAAATATCTTCATTATTTCATCTCTTTTACCTCTTAATTTAACTTGTTCGTGTCCATGTTCATACAATCGTATGTTAACAGCAACTTACATGTGTTGACCCTATATATAACTGAATGTGATCAATCTCCGTAAACTAATGCCGTAATCACCCGAAGGTGATTCAAAATTTTAATATATGTAATATACTTCCGGTTTCATTTTACACGAAGCATGTCTTACATCCTAAAATAAGAAATTACAAATAAAACCTGGTGTGATAATAGTGGTCTACATACGTGAAACTGGTAAGAAAATATTTAATTCATTAATGAAATATCGTATAAATATGTTCAAAAAGACTACTGCTTAAAAAATTGAGACCAGACCAAGCCCAAGGAGTCATTGAAGGACGTCGTCTGTAAAAAAAACAACCTGTTTCATCATGCATTCGTGATCTACTGTAGCTATTGAAATATAGTTTATTAGAAAGGGTTTGTATATCCCTGTTATTGTACCTATGCTACATCCATGTTCATTTTATCATTCATTTTTGTGATAGTTTGTGGTCTTTGAGAGGGGAAATGAACCTGTGCAGGTTCTTTCATTTCCTTTGTTTACTTCCTTGCAAGTTGTTTCGGCCTTATTACAGATTCGGCCTTAGTTGATGCGGCCTTACGCAAATCCGGCCTTATATCAAATGGAAAAGAATAATTAAAAAATAAAAGTTCTATTTAAATTTAAAATATTATTTAAATATTCATGGATATGATGAATAAAATATTGGAACTTGTAGTGTTTTCACAAGATTTACTCGTAACTCAATATGAAAAGCCATAATAAATCGTTATTATTTAAAAAAAAAATTAGTAATTTTTGGTAATAATGATATACCAAGCTGTCAACAAGCGAAATTCCTTAAATGTTCTCTTGCAATTAATTATCATTTGTTTAATAGTCGTATAATTGCACTGGCAGTATGATTATAAGGGTTACCAAAAAGTAAAAGGAAGCCATACTATAAATTATTCAAAAAGTACTCCAATTCTTTTGATGAAACCGCACTAATATGTGCACATTTTGGTGATTGACAACGCTATCAATTATAATACTACTGAAACGACTATTTTACAACACACGTTTTATACTTTTTAGTAATGGATGTAAATACGTTTTTATGCCACTAACCAAATTTATACAACATGGAAATGATGAACTTTTAACTACTACGTATATTTGATCTTAACTGTAAATACGTATCTTTTTAAGTATGTGCCCGTTAAGTTAGGTTTTATAATTTTATCCTTAATTGGAGTGCTCCGAATCCCGGAGGAATTTTACCTGTACAAAGACAAAGATGGTCCTACTATTTTCAAAACTATCAACTATGTCGTTTCCTTGTATTGTGTGTGAGCAAAACGTCCGTCCAAAGCAGCATGCTTTAGAGTGTGACAGGTGTTTCCAGTGGCAACACAGACTATGTAATAGTAGGACCATCACTTAATTATTTACTCAAATCATCACAATGTGTCGTTTTATTGTATGTATCATATATATCCATAGATACACACCATTCTTAACTGAGGCCGCATTAATTAACCAAGGCCGTATCAACTAAGGCCGAATTTGTTTAAGGCCGGATTTGCATAAGGCCGAATAGTTTTCAGGCCGGATCAACTCGAAAGCGTTTACTTTATATCTGAATTGACCGACACGATGTAACTGAAATATTGTTGAAAGCGGCGTTAAACACTGTAACCCTCTATATCTGTATTGCCTTTAGAAATCCAATATTAAAGAGGGGAGGATTGGGATCCAATTAACTGGTTTTATGTTGCCTCCATCATTATTTGATTAAATGTTGTTAAAAGATAAACCAAAATGCATTCTGAATCTGGGGGGGGGGGGGGGGGGGTGTTATTAAACAGGGTAACAGGTCAAAATGCACGCCCCCACTTTTTTCAAAAATAAATCATTATAAAAAAAATAATTTGTGATTCAAATGTTTATAAATGTCTTCCCGTGATTCGCTTAAATTGTTTGAATATTTTGTTTTTGTTTTATTATATTTTTATTATTATTCTATTTATCAAAAAAATAAATTTAATTAATGAGGATTGCATTTAATTAAATTTATATGTTCCATTGATTATTACAATAATTATATGTCTTTATCCGAGCCGATGGTCTTTGATGAGCTTAATTACCGGAAAGAAAGTAAAAACACACACAAGCCAAGATATTGTGAAAACAAATGTACAAAGCCAACAAAAGAATTTTGAGAAGTTTAAGCTTTGATAACAATGCCATGGCTTGACCACAGGTACGTGTGGACAGGACCCTATGATGCCCCCCCTTTTTTTTTTAGATGTTGCTCCCCCCTCTTTTTTTTTCTTTTTTTTTTAACATCTATTTTTTTTCATATTAACAACATTTTGCAACTTTCTATGTATCACTGTATGACATGTATACAATAAATACAATCAAACAGTAGTTTCTATCCATGCCGGGTTTCTGACATAATATCTTATGATATTATGTGATACATAGAAAGTTGCAAAATGTTGTTTATATGAGAAAAAATAGATGTTAAAAAAAAAGAAAAAAAAAGGGGGGGCAACATCTAAAAAAAAGGGGGGGGCATCATAGGGTCCTGTCCACACGTACCTGTGGGCTTGACATGGCCGTATGGCTTAATATTTAGTGAATACTGCATTGTTTAAAATATTTTGTTACGTAAATTAGGTCCTGTAAATTAGAATTCTTATATTTTTGGTTAACTTTATAGGTGAATTTGAAGTTATTTAAATTGTTACTAAATATTATTAGTTAAAAAGTACACCTTTGGACCTCTTGTGTGTTATTTTGCATCCTATGTAACAATGCAATACTACTTTAGACTTTAAAAAGTATGTATCTAAAAGTCCTGTTGATTATAAATGTATCAACATTTCGTACCCCCTTGTACACAAACGTGTCTAATTTCTATTCTCGTAGTCATTTCTGGTCTCTAGGAAGTTGGTATCCGTGAGAAAATTGTTATTCCATGCAGAAAAAAAGAAAAAAGTAATCAATGGAGTAAACTAGTTGGTTGGCAGCGATTGTCGCGGTTCTGTGAGAATGAGTATATTTTATTGTCACAAAAAAATAAAGACAAACGAATAAGACACAAGTTGTAAACTTATGAAGTTTTCTGCAAAAATTGAAGATAACCATAACAGGACAAAAAATATATTGCCTAGAATATATGGTAAGTCAGTTTTATATATTTATAAACACAATTACCGGAGCGTATATATACAAGTTGTCGTCTGATGTAAGATAAACATGTATAAGATAAGATAAGATAAGATTTTATTAATGCAATCAAGGTCCCAGCAAGGGGCAGAGTCATTATAGTGACAATATATAAATCTACTGGACAAATCTTGAATTACAAGACATCACACATGAAATCATCATTTGAGTAGAAAAACAATAAAAAAATGGGGGCGTTTTAGTAAAATAATTTTTATTCTGAAAATATAGTGGGGGTGTTTTGGAAAAAAAAAATGGGGGCGTTTTGGTAAAAAGTGGGGGCATTTTGACATGTATTCTTAAACAGTAAAAAAATGTACAAACTTAATAGGAATTACCATCCAACTTTCAATAATTAGATGTTAACTGCATGATTGAGATTCTCTATCTTGACCATGCTCAACTATGCATTCATAACAAAAAAAATGGTCAAATAACACAATTCTTGTAAAGTTTTCTCAGAATGGAGGGCTTTCAATATTTTTCAAGTGTATCAGTACTTCACTATTGTGGTACTTTTGATTAAGATTGGCACCATTTTCATGAATATCTTATGCAACACTCTTTAAAATTAGGAGGTACCAAAGACCATTTTAGGCAGGTAAAAGTACCTGAGAGTGTCTTGTCTTATAGGAGTAAATACCTAAATATCTTGTACCTTGCCTTTAATGGATATGACAGGTGACAATTCAATTGAGAAATACCCTTAAGGCTTTATTCCCTTAATTACATGTGAAACATTCTTATTGGTAAATGTTTTAAGGTATTGACTTCATACTGACTTGTTAGTTTAATGCACGTCATGATCATGTAACAATTATACAGGTGAAATAAATGCAATGATTCAAATCAGATCATTGCTATAAATGTTCTACAAATTTTCAAAGTACAGGAAATCTTAATCACACCTGTAGATTTTCAGGAACAAAGAAATATACAGTATATGTACTGGTAGAGTAATTCTAGAACTATGTATTACTAAACTGTAATTGAAAATAGCTCTCCAAAAGTTAAATTTTTTGTTTATTTTATTTTTTTTCATGATAAATTGAATAGAATATGGACTTTTCAGACTGTCATCTATCTATCTGGCTATTTTATGGAAATTGTCATTGATTTTACATAGAATAGGGAAATATTGAAAAAAGATATATTCAGATCATACCACTCAAAAAATCTTCCATTGAGATTTTCAAAAGTTGGCAGGTACATTGTATGGGATGGCAGTAGGGTATATTTTAAGAAAAATCATGGTAAATTTAAGCTAAAAATACTGTATCGATAAAATTTAGCTTAATATGGATGCTAATAGTTGCTAAAAAAAACCAGGTTGACTAAACATAGCAAAATTATCAGGACCATTTGATGCTAACCATAGTGAAAAAAGGTGCTTGATGCTTAACAATAAAGGGCTTTACCATCCTGTATCCTCGGATATGTGAAATAAGTTTCAAGAAGTAAGAAAAAAAATATAGTTTTCAAATTTGTGCCTATTATCAAAGAGACACATCAACACTCCAAACAAGTTGTGAATACACTCATGTACTACATTTAGACAGTGTACTATATTGAATAACACCATTGACCGAAGCTTGTCAATTTCATAGCTGATGTGTTGAAAAAGCAACTGCAGATGATTATGTAACCATAAGTTCTGTTTATTTATATACATTTTACATGTGATAAACTTGTGTAATCCATCAATATAATTACGATCTGTTGGATCAAATATCATAAAAGTTTAAAGTAGGTCCTTCCTTTTGTAACTGGATGCTGAAAATTAAGGGAATGAAGGCCTAGCTAGGGAGACATGTAGAGTACAAGACAGAGATACAGTAAATGTTGTCTCATAGTACTTATCATGCTTATAGAGTACAAGACAGAGATACAGAAAATGTTCTCTCATAGTACTTATCATGCTTATAGAGTACAAGACAGAGATACAGAAAATGTTGTCTCATAGTACTTATCATGCTTATAGAGTACAAGACAGAGATACAGAGAATGTTGTCTCATAGTACTTATCATGCTTATAGAGTACAAGACAGAGATACAGTAAATGTTGTCTCATAGTACTTATCATGCTTATAGAGTACAAGACAGAGATACAGAAAATGTTGTCTCATAGTACTTATCATGCTTATAGAGTACAAGACAGAGATACAGAAAATGTTGTCTCATAGTACTTATCATGCTTATAGAGTACAAGACAGAGATACAGAAAATGTTGTCTCATAGTACTTATCATGCTTATAGAGTACAAGACAGAGATACAGAAAATGTTGTCTCATAGTACTTATCATGCTTATAGAGTACAAGACAGAGATACAGAAAATGTTGTCTCATAGTACTTATCATGCTTATAGAGTACAAGACAGAGATACAGTAAATGTTGTCTCATAGTACTTATCATGCTTATAGAGTACAAGACAGAGATACAGTAAATGTTGTCTCATAGTACTTATCATGCTTATAGAGTACAAGACAGAGATACAGAAAATGTTGTCTCATAGTACTTATCATGCTTATAGAGTACAAGACAGAGATACAGAAAATGTTGTCTCATAGTACTTATCATGCTTATAGAGTACAAGACAGAGATACAGAGAATGTTGTCTCATAGTACTTATCATGCTTATAGAGTACAAGACAGAGATACAGAAAATGGTGTCTCATAGTACTTATCATGCTTATAGAGTACAAGACAGAGATACAGAGAATGTTGTCTCATAGTACTTATCATGCTTATAGAGTACAAGACAGAGATACAGAAAATGTTGTCTCATAGTACTTATCATGCTTATAGAGTACAAGACAGAGATACAGAGAATGTTGTCTCATAGTACTTATCATGCTTATAGAGTACAAGATAGAGATACAGAAAATGTTGTCTCATAGTACTTATCATGCTTATAGAGTACAAGACAGAGATACAGTAAATGTTGTCTCATAGTACTTATCATGCTTATAGAGTACAAGACAGAGATACAGAAAATGTTGTCTCATAGTACTTATCATGCTTATAGAGTACAAGACAGAGATACAGTAAATGTTGTCTCATAGTGCTTATCATGCTTATAGAGTACAAGACAGAGATACAGTAAATGTTGTCTCATAGTACTTATCATGCTTATAGGGTACAAGACAGAGATACAGAGAATGTTGTCTCATAGTACTTATCATGCTTATAGAGTACAAGACAGAGATACAGAAAATGTTGTCTCATAGTACTTATCATGCTTATAGAGTACAAGACAGAGATACAGAAAATGTTGTCTCATAGTACTTATCATGCTTATAGAGTACAAGACAGAGATACAGAGAATGTTGTCTCATAGTACTTATCATGCTTATAGAGTACAAGACAGAGATACAGAAAATGTTGTCTCATAGTACTTATCATGCTTATAGAGTACCAGACAGAGATACAGAAAATGTTGTCTCATAGTACTTATCATGCTTATAGAGTACAAGACAGAGATACAGTAAATGTTGTCTCATAGTACTTATCATGCTTATAGAGTACAAGACAGAGATACAGTAAATGTTGTCTCATAGTACTTATCATGCTTATAGAGTACAAGACAGAGATACAGAAAATGTTGTCTCATAGTACTTATCATGCTTATAGAGTACAAGACAGAGATACAGTAAATGTTGTCTCATAGTACTTATCATGCTTATAGAGTACAAGACAGAGATACAGAAAATGTTGTCTCATAGTACTTATCATGCTTATAGAGTACCAGACAGAGATACAGAAAATGTTGTCTCATAGTACTTATCATGCTTATAGAGTACAAGACAGAGATACAGTAAATGTTGTCTCATAGTACTTATCATGCTTATAGAGTACAAGACAGAGATACAGAGAATGTTGTCTCATAGTACTTATCATGCTTATAGAGTACAAGATAGAGATACAGAAAATGTTGTCTCATAGTACTTATCATGCTTATAGAGTACAAGACAGAGATACAGTAAATGTTGTCTCATAGTACTTATCATGCTTATAGTAGGGAGGTCAGGCTATTTTCTAAAGCAAGGAATTTTCATATATAAATATGACAGCTGTGTAGATTTCTTCAATACCATCACAGAACAGTTTAGTTTTTGGGAATCGGACAAGTGGTTCAAAAGTTATGCTCGATTCAAGTATAGAAATTTACTCCTAAATTTTATCCAAGATGGCCGCCATTTGTGCTGTATTTATGGCCGAATTCAATGCAGATTATTGGTAAAAGACCGAATTGTACATGTAATATTCTTTATTTTGCTTGAAGATTGTTTTTGGTTTTTTTTAAAGGAACATGTTTCAGTATTGGCATTGTTTGCTTACTTTTTAAAAAAAATTGGTCAGTTTCCAGGTTAGCAGTCATTTTCGAAAAATGAAAAAAGATGCTAGTCTAGATTTCTGTGCTAGTAGTGGCTGCTAAGATATCAAATGATAATACACAGCTTTGTCTCAAGTAAACATTTGCACTTCTGACTGCCAATTTCAGTGTTAATATTGGTTCTTTTTCTCATCAAAGAAAAAATATGTTGGTGCCAATATGGCTTTCAAGCCCCTTTTTTGAAGGGCACCAAATTGTCAAAATGTTGAAATCAACCTATGAAACCCATTTATAGAGCAATTTTTCCTATTGAAATTGTATTTATCCTGATAAAAGCTTAAAAAAAGTATAAATGAACAAAGTATTCCCATTTCAGGCTTATATTTTCTTTAAAAATCAGGATTTGCATCAAAAAGGGGCATTTCTGATAGAATTACCTCCCTTTTTATTTTTGCAAAAAATAGGTTTTACGTGTTTATCCTATTTATCCGGAAAACAGCTAGTGGTTATATTGAAAATATAGACTTACCTTATATTTAACAACATTATAACTAATAATAATGACTTCTTATTTGATTATTTGCTGTTTAAGTATAATCTTTGGAAAAAACAGTAAATTTTTTAAAGCAACATCTACAGGCTTCCGCAAATTGTCCCAACAACTTCAACTATGGGGTATTTAAGGTAGGAGTGGATTTATTCATTATTTTATCATACTTTCTCATAAATAATGTCCACTTCCCTTTGAATCAGCTTGCAAAACTTGATTTTCTCTGTAATTACCTCCCTTTTTTATTTTTCCAAATGACGTTTTTCACACTTTTGGTATTGAAAAAAGTAGGATTAATATTAGTAATTATTAAGTTTAATACATTTTATTTTTGTGCATTATAATTGTACTGTTGATTGCTCTGTTTCCAAAGCAAATCATCTTTTTAAGTAGAATATTGCAACAATAGGCTGTGACAAATTCAGAATTCTTCTCATCACCAGTCAAGTTAAATGCAGCTCTCATAATGACACAAAAAGTGCTATAATATGATTCAATCTGTTTTCCACTACTGGCACTAGTGAATGCAATAAGGGCAATCTGCAAATTGGACATACAAATATCAATATTAGCTAGTGTTATGTTATTTGCCCAAATGAAGGGAGAGCATAGGTTGTGTAGAATCTACAAATACAAAGCTATGTCCGTTGTTGCATGTCCTCCTACTCCGAATGGAGAAACCAACAGTGTGAAATGAACATATTCAAAGCCAGTGTGTGTGTCAACTGGGGATGATTAAATCCAAGGTGCCATGTTCGAAAAAAAAACTTCATTGTGACCCCTGAAAGGCTTGTTACAAGGCTAAATTTGTTCATATCCATTATACCCGCCTCTTCAAGGACAGTCAAAAATTTAAGCCCAATGACCCATCCTATTCCTCAAAATGTGTTTATTATTCCCCTTCCGGATTGTCTTCTTGTTGTAATTGTTCACCAAGTTCTTATTTTTTTTGTTTTCACATTTTCGCCTTGTCTCTGGATTGTGGTCTTTGGATATTCCCCTTTAATTTGTTGCTTCGGTATTCTATTGTCAATGTTTTATTGCTTGTCCTCTTTTCAACTTGAATATATAAGCTGAAATATTGCTCAGTGCATGTTCAGCAATCAATCATTCAACTTTAACTATTAGTTCCAAATGAATGCTTTCATGTTCACTTACATGTTACATCAATACCCAAATAAACCATAATAAATTAGATTTGAGCATTTGATTAACTGAGAAAAATTCAGTCAAGTTAAGTATATCACAGCAGAATTAACATCATATATAAAGACAAAGGATCTGAAAAAAAATTGCTTTTAATATCATTATTAAAAAATCAGGAATAAAGTCCTCATTTATATTGCTTGTCTTGTACAATACCCATAACTCCCTTTTTCACCAATTTCAAAATACTGTTAAGTTTTAAATTTGACAAAATTAAGTTCCTGACTAACCCCCTGCCCTGCACCTCTTTTGCCAAAAGAGGGGACAAAAATTGTCATGTCCTATCAAACGATCTTTTCAATGAACATCCATATGATTGTGAGACTAAAATATCATTCTAGTTCAAGGGCCTTTCAAATAAAATGTTAATGTTTGCGCAAAAAAAAATCAATAAAGAAAGCCGACGATTGTATTGCAATCTATTGGCGGGAGTTATTTCCCATCATGTGGAAGCGCCAATAATAACAGGGGAACGCAGGTCATTTCGTAACATTTGTTAATATTGAAATCTAACGATTTCATCCACAATATATTTTTCGTAGCCTATGCTATCATTTAAAACGTACCAGTGTAATTTCCAATTGTGATGAGTTGGTAAATCATGTCATTTGTTGCACCACGTGCTTCCAGTTCAGCTCCGACCCAATTTACGATAGACTCGTCCGAAGACTGAATCTTACCGGCCATGTCAAGGGGGGTAGTGGTCTTTATGTTATCTAAAACAAATGTTGCTGAGTTAATTGAAGTGAAAAGATATTTGCATGGGCAAGAAGAAAGGTAAACTTGAGTTCCGCGATTTCCGTTTGATTTAATCACGTTGAATTTCACAAAAAAATAATTTACTCAAGTTTTCTCTTGACGAGATAGATTCCGAAAAGGGGGATTTTCCCTCAAACGGCATTATCCAATCAAAATTGAAAGCTTCTTCTGTCATGTGATAACTTTATTTTTAGGGTAAAACATCAGCAACATTTGTTTTTTTTCGATCTCAAAATAGAAGTGGGAAAAACTCCGGTGCCATTTTTGTGGCTACCATGTTTTCCGACAAAAGTGGGTATCCAACAGACAACAAAATAACAATGTAAACTATGATTTATTTGATTAACAATATTTTTTATATAATTTTTAAACATTACCTGTACGATATAGACACATTTCATTGCACATTTTACGCGACATTTTTTTATATTGCAAATAAAAAAAACTACTGATTGACTATTAAACTCAGAATATAAACAAAATGGCGGAAGTCACTGACCTCCCTACTTATAGAGTACAAGACAGAGATACAGAAAATGTTGTCTCATAGTACTTATCATGCTTATAGAGTACAAGACAGAGATACAGTAAATGTTGTCTCATAGTGCTTATCATGCTTATAGAGTACAAGACAGAGATACAGTAAATGTTGTCTCATAGTACTTATCATGCTTATAGGGTACAAGACAGAGATACAGAAAATGTTGTCTCATAGTACTTATCATGCTTATAGAGTACAAGACAGAGATACAGAAAATGTTGTCTCATAGTACTTATCATGCTTATAGAGTACAAGACAGAGATACAGAAAATGTTGTCTCATAGTACTTATCATGCTTATAGAGTACAAGACAGAGATACAGAGAATGTTGTCTCATAGTACTTATCATGCTTATAGAGTACAAGACAGAGATACAGAAAATGTTGTCTCATAGTACTTATCATGCTTATAGAGTACCAGACAGAGATACAGAAAATGTTGTCTCATAGTACTTATCATGCTTATAGAGTACAAGACAGAGATACAGTAAATGTTGTCTCATAGTACTTATCATGCTTATAGAGTACAAGACAGAGATACAGTAAATGTTGTCTCATAGTACTTATCATGCTTATAGAGTACAAGACAGAGATACAGAAAATGTTGTCTCATAGTACTTATCATGCTTATAGAGTACAAGACAGAGATACAGTAAATGTTGTCTCATAGTACTTATCATGCTTATAGAGTACAAGACAGAGATACAGTAAATGTTGTCTCATAGTACTTATCATGCTTATAGAGTACAAGACAGAGATACAGAAAATGTTGTCTCATAGTACTTATCATGCTTATAGAGTACAAGACAGAGATACAGAAAATGTTGTCTCATACATGTAGTACTTATGCTTATAGAGTACAAGACAGAGATACAGAGAATGTTGTCTCATAGTACTTATCATGCTTATAGAGTACAAGACAGAGATACAGTAAATGTTGTCTCATAATACTTATCATGCTTATAGAGTACAAGACAGAGATACAGAGAATGTTGTCTCATAGTACTTATCATGCTTATAGAGTACAAGACAGAGATACAGTAAATGTTGTCTCATACATGTAGTACTTATGCTTATAGAGTACAAGACAGAGATACAGAAAATGTTGTCTCATAATACTTATCATGCTTATAGAGTACAAGACAGAGATACAGAGAATGTTGTCTCATAGTACTTATCATGCTTATAGAGTACAAGACAGAGATACAGAAAATGTTCTCTCATAGTACTTATCATGCTTATAGAGTACAAGACAGAGATACAGAAAATGTTGTCTCATAGTACTTATCATGCTTATAGAGTACAAGACAGAGATACAGAGAATGTTGTCTCATAGTACTTATCATGCTTATAGAGTACAAGACAGAGATACAGTAAATGTTGTCTCATAGTACTTATCATGCTTATAGAGTACAAGACAGAGATACAGAAAATGTTGTCTCATAGTACTTATCATGCTTATAGAGTACAAGACAGAGATACAGAAAATGTTGTCTCATAGTACTTATCATGCTTATAGAGTACAAGACAGAGATACAGAAAATGTTGTCTCATAGTACTTATCATGCTTATAGAGTACAAGACAGAGATACAGAGAATGTTGTCTCATAGTACTTATCATGCTTATAGAGTACAAGACAGAGATACAGAAAATGTTGTCTCATAGTACTTATCATGCTTATAGAGTACAAGCCAGAGATACAGAAAATGTTGTCTCATAGTACTTATCATGCTTATAGAGTACAAGACAGAGATACAGAGAATGTTGTCTCATAGTACTTATCATGCTTATAGAGTACAAGACAGAGATACAGTAAATGTTGTCTCATAGTACTTATCATGCTTATAGAGTACAAGACAGAGATACAGAAAATGTTGTCTCATAGTACTTATCATGCTTATAGATTACAAGACAGAGATACAGTAAATGTTGTCTCATAGTACTTATCATGCTTATAGAGTACAAGACAGAGATACAGCAAATGTTGTCTCATAGTACTTATCATGCTTATAGAGTACAAGACAGAGATACAGAAAATGTTGTCTCATAGTACTTATCATGCTTATAGAGTACAAGACAGAGATACAGTAAATGTTGTCTCATAGTACTTATCATGCTTATAGAGTACAAGACAGAGATACAGGGAATGTTGTCTCATAGTACTTATCATGCTTATAGAGTACAAGACAGAGATACAGCAAATGTTGTCTCATAGTACTTATCATGCTTATAGAGTACAAGACAGAGATACAGAAAATGTTGTCTCATAGTACTTATCATGCTTATAGAGTACAAGACAGAGATACAGAAAATGTTGTCTCATAGTACTTATCATGCTTATAGAGTACAAGACAGAGATACAGAAAATGTTGTCTCATAGTACTTATCATGCTTATAGAGTACAAGACAGAGATACAGAAAATGTTGTCTCATAGTACTTATCATGCTTATAGAGTACAAGACAGAGATACAGAGAATGTTGTCTCATAGTACTTATCATGCTTATAGAGTACAAGACAGAGATACAGAAAATGTTGTCTCATAGTTCTTATCATGCTTATAGAGTACAAGACAGATACAGAGAATGTTGTCTCATAGTACTTATCATGCTTATAGAGTACAAGACAGAGATACAGAAAATGTTCTCTCATAGTACTTATCATGCTTATAGAGTACAAGACAGAGATACAGAAAATGTTGTCTCATAGTACTTATCATGCTTATAGAGTACAAGACAGAGATACAGAGAATGTTGTCTCATAGTACTTATCATGCTTATAGAGTACAAGACAGAGATACAGTAAATGTTGTCTCATAGTACTTATCATGCTTATAGAGTACAAGACAGAGATACAGAAAATGTTGTCTCATAGTACTTATCATGCTTATAGAGTACAAGACAGAGATACAGAGAATGTTGTCTCATAGTACTTATCATGCTTATAGAGTACAAGACAGAGATACAGTAAATGTTGTCTCATAGTACTTATCATGCTTATAGAGTACAAGACAGAGATACAGAAAATGTTGTCTCATAGTACTTATCATGCTTATAGATTACAAGACAGAGATACAGTAAATGTTGTCTCATAGTACTTATCATGCTTATAGAGTACAAGACAGAGATACAGCAAATGTTGTCTCATAGTACTTATCATGCTTATAGAGTACAAGACAGAGATACAGAAAATGTTGTCTCATAGTACTTATCATGCTTATAGAGTACAAGACAGAGATACAGTAAATGTTGTCTCATAGTACTTATCATGCTTATAGAGTACAAGACAGAGATACAGGGAATGTTGTCTCATAGTACTTATCATGCTTATAGAGTACAAGACAGAGATACAGCAAATGTTGTCTCATAGTACTTATCATGCTTATAGAGTACAAGACAGAGATACAGAAAATGTTGTCTCATAGTACTTATCATGCTTATAGAGTACAAGACAGAGATACAGAAAATGTTGTCTCATAGTACTTATCATGCTTATAGAGTACAAGACAGAGATACAGAGAATGTTGTCTCATAGTACTTATCATGCTTATAGAGTACAAGACAGAGATACAGAAAATGTTGTCTCATAGTACTTATCATGCTTATAGAGTACAAGACAGAGATACAGAGAATGTTGTCTCATAGTACTTATCATGCCTATAGAGTACAAGACAGAGATACAGAGAATGTTGTCTCATAGTACTTATCATGTTTATAGAGTACAAGACAGAGATACAGAAAATGTTGTCTCATAGTACTTATCATGCTTATAGAGTACAAGACAGAGATACAGAAAATGTTGTCTCATAGTACTTATCATGCTTATATAGAGTACAAGACAGAGATACAGAAAATGTTGTCTCATAGTACTTATCATGCTTATAGAGTACAAGACAGAGATACAGAAAATGTTGTCTCATAGTACTTATCATGCTTATAGAGTACAAGACAGAGATACAGAAAATGTTGTCTCATAGTACTTATCATGCTTATAGAGTACAAGACAGAGATACAGAGAATGTTGTCTCATAGTACTTATCATGCTTATAGAGTACAAGACAGAGATACAGTAAATGTTGTCTCATAGTACTTATCATGCTTATAGAGTACAAGACAGAGATACAGAAAATGTTGTCTCATAGTACTTATCATGCTTATAGAGTACAAGACAGAGATACAGAAAATGTTGTCTCATAGTACTTATCATGCTTATAGAGTACACGACAGAGATACAGAAAATGTTGTCTCATAGTACTTATCATGCTTATAGAGTACAAGACAGAGATACAGAGAATGTTGTCTCATAGTACTTATCATGCTTATAGAGTACAAGACAGAGATACAGAGAATGTTGTCTCATAGTACTTATCATGCTTATAGAGTACAAGACAGAGATACAGTAAATGTTGTCTCATAGTACTTATCATGCTTATAGAGTACAAGACAGAGATACAGAGAATGTTGTCTCATAGTACTTATCATGCTTATAGAGTACAAGACAGAGATACAGAAAATGTTGTCTCATAGTACTTATCATGCTTATAGAGTACAAGACAGAGATACAGAAAATGTTGTCTCATAGTACCTATCATGCTTATATAGTACAAGACAGAGATACAGAAAATGTTGTCTCATAGTACTTATCATGCTTATATAGTACAAGACAGAGATACAGTAAATGTTGTCTCATAGTACTTATCATGCTTATATAGTACAAGACAGAGATACAGAAAATGTTGTCTCATAGTACTTATCATGCTTATATAGTACAAGACAGAGATACAGTAAATGTTGTCTCATAGTACTTATCATGCTTATATAGTACAAGACAGAGATACAGAAAATGTTGTCTCATAGTACTTATCATGCTTATATAGTACAAGACAGAGATACAGAAAATGTTGTCTCATAGTACTTATCATGCTTATATAGTACAAGACAGAGATACAGTAAATGTTGTCTCATAGTACTTATCATGCTTATATAGTACAAGACAGAGATACAGAAAATGTTGTCTCATAGTACTTATCATGCTTATTGCTTTGATATCAGGGATGATTTTGTTCAGTTATTTAACTGATTTCAGCAATTTTTCTGTGAAAAAGAAATTCTGAAAATTGCAGGACACAGTCAGAACATGTAAAGAATGACCTTTTTGAAAGGGGATGTAGATTATTTCAACTATTTTCATTGATTTTCAGTTCTTTCATTATCTATCCAGAATCATTCCTGTAATATAAAACATCAGAAAACGTGTATTGATCAGATGAACAATGCTTTATTGTGAAAGCACCGTAAAAATGTTAGCATTATGTTTCTTTTAGCATTAGTTTTAGCTCAAATTAAGCAAAACTATAATAATCTGATTGGTGTTGTTACAAAGTTGTATGCACTTTTTGACTTTGAATTCCTGGGAATAATTAAATTCCCATCTGCAGTGTTCCTACCAATTTGTTGTAGATTTAAAATTTCATTGTTTCAGAGATATGAGCAGATGTGGGGTAATTGTAATCAGCTGTAATCAATTACATTTTTTCATGCAATCAAATGTAATCAGTAATCAAGCAATTTTTTTTTTAGATTACAGGTACATGTATAAATCGTACTATAATCAATTACATTGATTTAGACCCTGTAATCATGATTACTTTCTGATTACATTTAGATTACTTAATCATCATTTCTTAACTGAATCAGTGATCATATCTATTTTATGGAAATATATGTTTTTCATCAATTTATTTAAATAAAAAAGGAATGAATTTGAATTGAATTTTGGTGTTTAACGCCACTTTCAGCAATATTTCAGCTATATCATGGCGACCAGTTGTAGTGGTGGAAGAAACTGGAGTACCCGGAGAGAACCACAGACCATGGGCAAACAACTGGTAAACTTTATCACTTGCAGCTGTGAGTAAAAAAGAAAAAAAAATGTGAAATTAATTACTAGAAACAGAAATATTAAAATTTTTGACATGATAAATGTTATAATTTCAATCATATACTGTACATATTTATAAACTATCAGGTATATAAATGTACATATACATTGTATGTCAAGTGGATATTTCCAGTTGGAAAAATTATCAAATATTACATCAAACTGTCTTTTTTTTTAAATCAATATATTATACATGTATGTGTAATCTGGTACAAAAATATTTATAAAAAAAACCCACTTTATTTTTGACTTTAACACATACAAACACCATAAATTTATTATGAGCAAGTGCGTTGCATTGTCTTTGCATCTGCCTATCACCACTAAAGTTTTATTTTCTACCCCCACCCTCAACAATAAAACTGATCACCATGATGTTGCTGAAATATTATTGAAAGTGGGTTAAACCTATAATCCCTATAACCTTATTACAAATAATTGACTGTGACAAGGTTACTAGTAAAAAGCTTGAGGTCACTGACCTTTTTGTTTACAGTAAATAACAATTTAATTACTGGCAGTAAACATGATGAAGGATATATACATGTACATACTGGAGAGGGGACAAGGTGGACCTCTATTAGTCAACCATACACACTATTATATGGTACTTTAAAATAACAGGAATACACGAAAGAAATTATATTGTATATGCTTCTTTTTATATAGAATAGAATACATTTTATTGCCTAATCATAGGGCCCACATGAGGCATCATTAACAATACAAACATTCATGATTGATAAATGAGACATACACACAAAAGAAAAAGGACATAGTTTGGGGTTTTTATATTTCTAAAAATATAAATATAATTATTATTATTTAGTGGATCATGTTCTGGTTTGTCCCCTATATCTCACATCCAGTGTGAAACTTTATATATATATATATATTTATCAGGCGGTGAAATATACTGTTCTTGTCAGATACCAGAACCTTTTAGTATCGGCCCTTGGTGAATGTTGCATTGGAATGATCAATTTAATTGTTCTTTTGCGTTATTTGCGAAGAGGTTTCTTGGGTTCTGAGGAAGACAGATACTAATATGTCCAAGTGCATCTGCCCTAGGTCGTTTCTCCACTTGAGTAACTTGCACAATTATTCCCTGTAACTTGCTTCACTGGAGAGGGGACATGGTGGACCTCTATTAGTCAACTATGCACACTGTTATATGATACTTTGACATGAATATTTAATAGAAATTATCAAGGCCAAATTACACCAAGCTTTGTTGGGGGTGGTCCTTAAATGATCCCCTTTCAGAAATATATAAGACAAACAACACAGAATACATAAATCTGACACACATGGTACACACACATGCCAGCTGCAGAGTATTCTCCAGACAAAAGGCTTTCATTAACACCAATTGTTATTTCTTTGATGCCACACAAGTAAATGATGCCACTTTCTGAAGGCAGAAACTATGGTCTCTCTCTCTCTTTTGTGTGTGTAATATACATGTACAGTCAAACCTGTCCTTGTGGTCACCTGTATTTAAAGGTCACATTTTCTTGTCCTGTCATAGAAAACTTCATATGAATTGAACCTCTTTTAAGAGATCACCTGTCTTATAAGGCCACTTTTTCTTTGTGCCAAACGTTTCCTCTTAATACAGGTTTGGCTGTATAGATGTATTTGAGGAATTTTTTTCAGAGTGAATTTTTTTTTTTATTGACTAGAGTTACTGGTACTGGAAATGTTAAAATCATGCATTATCTATTGGTACTGCATTACTGATATTTTCTATGACATGCACAATGCATACAGAAACGATCTCAATCATACCTTTAGGATTTTCGCAAAGAATTAGTTCGTTCCATTGAATCAGATAAAATGTGTTTTGAAAGACAACATATTACCTGGATGGGACTAATTATGATGTTCTGCTATATTAATTTATACAAATGAAGTTTATTGTTGCATCTGTATGGATATTTAAATTCAGGGGTCAGGGTTAGGGTTATGGTGTTTTAAGTTCAGTATTATGATATACCAGTAATTTACAAATATGATGTATGATTAATGTGTATGCCACATACTTTCACTCTCTTTAATATAATATTATCATTTTTAGCTTGCCTTTACGAAGTACAGAAGAGCTTATGTCGTCACCTGTGCGTCGTCGTCGGCGTCCAATGTTAACGTTTGCGTTTAGGTCCAATGTAAACAAACTACTTGGCCCAGGTTGATGAAACTTAACATGTGAGTTTGTCGTGGACAGTTAAAAACACCGCACATAAATATAGGTCACCTGACCTACTATTTCTGCCTGAATGACTTCGACATTTTTGCGTTAACGTTTGCGTTTAGGTCCAATGTAGACAAACTACTTGGTCCAGGTTGATGAAACTTCACATGTGAGTTTGTCGTGGACAGTTAAAAACATCGCACACAACTATAGGTCACTGTGACCTACTATTTCTGCCTGAATGACTTCAACATTTTTGCGTTAACGTTTGCGTTTAGGTCCAATGTAGACAAACTACTTGGTCCAGGTTGATGAAACTTCACATGTGAGTTTGTCGTGGACAGTTAAAAACATCGCACACAAATATAGGTCACCTGACCTACTATTTCTGCCTGAATGACTTCGACATTTTTGCGTTAACGTTTGCGTTTAGGTCCAATGTAGACAAACTACTTGGTCCAGGTTGATGAAACTTCACATGTGAGTTTGTCGTGGACAGTTAAAAACATCGCACACAAATATAGGTCACCTGACCTACTATTTCTGCCTGAATGACTTCAACATTTTTGCGTTAACGTTTGCGTTTAGGTCCAATGTAGACAAACTACTTGGTCCAGGTTGATGAAACTTCACATGTGAGTTTGTCGTGGACAGTTAAAAACATCGCACACAAATATAGGTCACCTGACCTACTATTTCTGCCTGAATGACTTTGACATTTTTGCGTTAACGTTTGCGTTTAGGTCCAATGTAGACAAACTACTTGGTCCAGGTTGATGAAACTTCACATGTGAGTTTGTCATGGACAGTTGAAAATACAGCACACAAATATAGGTCACTGTGACCTACTATTTCTGCCTGAATGACTTCGACATTTTTGTGTTAACGTTTGCGTTTAGGTCCAATGTAGACAAACTACTTGGCCCAGGTTGATGAAACTTCACATGTGAGTTTGTCATGGACAGTTAAAAACATCGCACACAAATATAGGTCACCGTGACCTACTATTTCTGCCTGAATGACTTCGACATTTTTGTGTTAACGTTTGCGTTTAGGTCCAATGTAGACAAACTACTTGGTCCAGGTTGATGAAACTTCACATGTGAGTTTGTCGTGGACAGTTAAAAATACAGCACACAAATATAGGTCACTGTGACCTACTATTTCTGCCTAAATGACTTCAACATTTTTGCTTTAACGTTTGCGTTTAGGTCCAATGTAGACAAACTACTTGGCCCAGGTTGATGAAACTTCACATGTGAGTTTGTCGTGGACAGTTAAAAATACAGCACACAAATATAGGTCACTGTGACCTACTATTTCTGCCTGAATGACTTTGACATTTTTGCGTTAACGTTTGCATTTAGGTCCAATGTAGACAAACTACTTGGTCCAGGTTGATGAAACTTCACATGTGAGTTTGTCGTGGACAGTTAAAAACACCACACACAAATATAGGTCACCGTGACCTACTATTTCTGCCTGAATGACTGACATTTTTGCGTTAACGTTTGCGTTTAGGTCCAATGTAGACAAACTACTTGGTCCAGGTTGATGAAACTTCACATGTGAGTTTGTCGTGGACAGTTAAAAACACCACACACAAATATAGGTCACAGTGACCTACTATTTCTGTCTGAATGACTTCGACATTTTTGCTTTAACGTTTGCATTTAGGTCCAATGTAGACAAACTACTTGGTCCAGGTTGATGAAACTTCACATGTGAGTTTGCCTGAATGACTTCGACATTTTTGTTAACACCTGTTTTACTATTACATTTATATGTCCATTTTGAATACCATTAAATGGTTTTCTTTTGGCTAAACTGAAGTATTGTTCTTAACCAAATTAAACACTAACCACATGGTTATGACATTCACATGTAACTATAGATTGCACAGGTGAGCTGGATGGTCTGCCTTGTGACTAGCTATTTTTTGTTCTTCTGGATACTCTCAAATGCATATTATTGGGTGAGTAAAGTGGCATCACTGATCGATGAAGTTGCATCCCTGATTGTGATATGGTTTGTTTTTAGGTAAAAATTATAACTTGTATCATAAGACCTTCCCTATGGGATAGGAAATTCAGTACATACATATACAAGTACATGTAAATATTTTGGATATGAAGAAGAATTTTGCCTTAAGTGTACATGTGATTATTGGACCATCAAAAAAACACAGTCATAAGCATTTAAATCACTGTACAAAGTCCAGACTTTAGCTACTTCATGTGTTCGTAAGTGGATTAATATTGTAGCATATCAGATTCTGTTTACAATAAGTTTGGTTCAATGATCTACCCTCTTAGTAGTGAGTAGTTTGTTGAATAACATTCATGTGTAAAAAGGTAAATTACAAGTACTGTACTTTCAAACATTTTTAGATGATTCAATTTCAATTCTTCTTTTTAAGTGTTTTTGTTTTTGTTAAGTACAAAAATTAGTCCTAGTTTTAAGATAATTCACTTACAAAGTCATTAGTTCTAGTTTTAAGATAATTCACTTACAAAGTCATTAGTTCTAGTTTTAAGATATTTCACTTACAAAGTCATATGAATATGTCTATCAACATAGTTTTTTTAACTACATGCTATTTTACTGTTATATTCTGTTGTTTTATGTTACATTGTAAGACAGATTGATTACAGACCTGTCACTGTAGGTACATGTAGGTTAAATCTCTTTTTCGGTCATCATAATCTAGTTATTTGTTTATTAGAAGATGTTTCTTCATGTTTTTTTACTAACTATTTCAATTGGAATGGTGGTTTCAATGCAAAATGTAAGTTAAGTGATCTAGTTATAGGTCAATTTGCATCTCAAAAGTGCAAAATATAAGATAAGTGATCTAGTTATTAGTCAATGTTGTGCTTCAAACTCTGGTTTCCTCTAGCAATAAAACTGACTGACACGATAATATTCACAGGTAGCTGAAATATTGTTGATAGTGGCATTAAACACCATAACCCTAACACCCTGTATTGCAGTGATAGGTGCACAATCGAGATGATGCATGTCAGTCTCAGATAATTTTTTAAAATCAAACAGTGCAATGTTGAGAATTTTGACTTGTCACTTTTTTTTATCAGTAATCAAGAATGTCAGAATAGTAGTAATTTTTATGATATTTAATATTACCATCTTTGTTATGTTTTTTGTTTAACATACAGGTACATGTATCAAAACCATTAGGTTTATGATACCTGGATGTGTACATTGTATATCATCTTGATCTGACAATAAACATGACCCATGGGCAATATTTGTTCTGATTGGCTGAAACTTCTCCTCTGAAAGTACAAGTCCCAAAATTTTGTAGTTTGTACGAATGATGTACATGTATGTATGGTCCTCTAACTAACAGAAATTCCTTATATTATCTTTGTCAAGCAAAGAACATGGCCACCATGTGTAGTTCTTGTTTCTAATTGTAACTTTTAGTCAGCATTTAGAATTACCTCCCTTTCATTTTCATTAATTTTGGAAAAACAACTTCTTTCAATATGCTTGGAAATAATACATTTGATTAAAATGGTGAAAAATCTTGCAGACATTCTGTCAGCAATTTTTGATTATTTTATACAGAAGTTAAATGAATTTGTAAATATATTGATTTCTTCGCTAAATAGGGATTTAACCTACGTGTAAGTGGTGTGATGTTGTTGTGATATAACTTATAGATAGTGTACAGAGGGGTAAATATCCTAATCTAATCTCCTCAGTTAGAAATTACGAATTATTAATGAGATTAATTGATAAACGAAATAGCTGTGTACATGTCAGAATATGTGGAGATATGATTTAATCTCTAAAAATGAAAACAGAATTAAATTATATTTAAGGTACCTAGAGGGCATAAATAATAAAGGAAAACAACAAAAAACTACAAATATGTAAGGTTTAAAAAGGGGAGGTTACTCTTAGAATTAGAAACACAAATTTGATTGATGCTTAATTGCTGTACAAATCACATTCACATAACGTGATATTACTGAAATTACTGTAAGCTTAAGGTTTTTCACAGTTTACCAGTATACAATTGATTTTCAACATCCATGTAATATTTAACCCATTGTTTTCTGAGTTATATCTAACTTGAAAGATTATTTAACCGTATAACTCGAAAACCGTAGTATAAATGATTTGTAGCATGAAGCCATGCAATATTTATATCTAGGTTGTTCATTATTGCACGACTCTCTGAGTGTAATAAAACTGCAGCCCAGATTTAAAGTGTGCAATATCTCGTATCTCTAGTTCTTAGCTGTTGCTTACATTCTGGTATATATAACCATAAAAAGATCAAAGCAACAAAATGCATTCATGTTACATGTGACATGCCCTCAGAGTTGATGTCCTATGGGATCAATAACTAATTTGGTATACTTGTTTATGCAAACTTGGTTGAACGATTTCATAAACTTGTTATTGTCACTGAGACCTTTTGAGACACTTTAATTGTCTCCTTTGGAGGTAATGGTTTAATTGTCAGCCAACTTAAATTAACATGAGAGGCACTCACCGGGGTTTTACGATGTTTTGCAACACATTTAGTTTGAACACTTTATTTTTAAAGTTGCATGTTCAAATCCCGTTCATGGCGAGGTGTACTTGATACAACATTATGTGATAAAGTTTGTCAGTGACTTGCGACAGGTCAGTGGTTTTCTGCGTGTACTCTGGTTTCTTCCACCAATAAAACTGACCGTCACAACTGAAATATTCAAACCAAATCTAATCTGTACATGACGGCAAACAAACATAACCTTAATGCCTGCAGCTTTCAATTGCAACTAATTCATTATCAGGATTTCCTTCACTTGAAAATCAGAAAACAATCAAGAATTTATAAACTACTGAACTTTGACCTGCATATTGATGAAGTTGAATTGCAGCTACATGAAGAGGCCGTCGTGGCCGTGATCGTATGGTACTTGTATTTACAACTGCCTGTGCAATCAGTGCCTATCACCACTAAAGTTGTGAGTTCTTCGAACCCCACTCAGACGAGGTGTACTCGATACAACATTATGTGATAAAGTTTGTCAGTGACTTGCGGCAGGTCGGTGGTTTTCTCCTGGTACTCAGGTTTCCTCCACCAATAAAACTGACTGCCACAATTTAACTGAAATATTGTTGAAAGTGGCATTAATCACAAAATTCATAAACCCCTAAAACCCAATAACTTGACCTACATATTGATGAAGTTGAATTCCAGCTACATGTATATAGTAATAAGCAATAAAATATGTCTGCTCTACCAGTATAGTGATACAGGCTTATGTGAGCCTCTAGTTTATGTTATTATTTCAGTTTTTGTTTTGGATAAATTTGGAACACATGCAAAAAAAAAATTACCTAATTTCAATTTTTGTTCGGAAGACATGCAAATATATTTTAAGGAGGCACAAAATATGTCATAGTTTGGAAAACACAGGATTAAATTTGTTTTATTGATCCAAACAGGTTAATGAAATAATTCAGTTAATTCTATGAGCTAAACATAAAAATAATGTAATGTAATATTGAATTAATTAATAAAAATATGTTTAAGCTAAACATAAAAGCACAAGCATTATATAGGTAAATTGATTATTTTCCAAAAACATGGGTGCATTAAACTCCTTGGCTGGTAATTTTTTTTCAACAGGATTAAATTTTCTGTATTTTGCCAAAATAAACACCATCTTTACAAGGTCACTTTCACCAAAAGCCACCTCTCTTAGATAATTATCAGGCCAGATTTCAGATGCACAGAGCTGGTAAAATACTACTAAATTGTCCCCCTCTAGAGAGGCCACCCCTCCTATAAGGCCATTTGTTCATTGCAGAAGGGATGGTTTTACAAGAGGACTATTGTAACTAGACATATATCACTGGCTAAAATAGAATATCTGCCTATAAGTATATACTCATATATTTTTATGTTTGTTTGATGGTGTTTAACGCCACTTTCAACAATATTTCAGTTATATCGTGGCGGTCAGTTTTATTGGTGGAAGAATCCGGAGGGCCCGGAGAAAATCACCGACCTGTCACAAGTTACTAACAAACTTTATCACATAATGTTGTACACCTCGTCCTGATTGAGATTCGACATCACAACATCAGTGGTGATAAGCACTGATTGCATAGGTACATGTAAATCCAACTATCATACGATCACGGCCATGATGGTCCCATGTTTTTTTAAGCACTTGACTATGTTTTTTTGTTTTTTTGTTTTTTTTATTTGTTTCTTCAATAGTCAGGAATTTACATTCATATAAAAGCCCATACATTACCACCTGACATGGATGTACAAGGATTTACAACATAATTATTATGTGACTATTGCATTTTTTTAAAGTTAATTAATAAGCAAAATATGACATGAATAAATAAATCAATTGAGACACATTCATTCTTTCACATTCTCTCTCTCCCTTTCATAAACAAAACACCCATTCCTTTACAATATCTGTCTTCTATTACTTTGTGACTTTAGTAACTTACTCCTAATTGATACAAATAAATACATAAACATAAATAACGTAGTGTACCCAGGTACCTATCCATAGTTAAAAATCTGGAAAAACATGTTTCACTGGGGTCCAGTATTTTTCAAAACCTTTTAAGTTGTTGTTCTTTATGGCTATATATTGTTCAAGTGAATAGTAATTTTTAATTCGATACTTCAATTCTATGATATTTGGAATTTTTTCTTTTAGTTTACATTTATATATATAATTTTTAGCTATAAGGATCAGCAAGTTAAGAGTTAAACTTTCTTCTTTAAATCCAAGCAAAAATTGTTCTTTGTGAAATTCAATATTGTGAAAATAGCGTTTAAGACAGTCATAGAAAGCTCTCAGGAAAGGAAATATCAAAGGACAATTAAAAAATAAATGTTCAACCGTTTCGTCTTCAACATTGCACTTGACTATGTTACTGATATTAAAATTTACATTGTAGATAGGTTAGAATGCCAGGATCAGCCAAGATGGATCAGAGTCGATGGCCAAAAGATGTAGGAATATTAGCCATAGAAGTTTACTTTCCATCACAATATGTTGATCAAGATGAACTTGAGATATTTGATGAAGTATCCACGGGAAAATACACAATTGGACTCGGACAATCCAAGATGGGATTCTGTTCTGACAGGGAGGATATCAACTCACTTTGTCTTACCGTTGTTCAAAATTTGATGGAAAAAAATAACATATCGTACAGTGATATTGGTCGTTTAGAGGTCGGTACAGAGACTATTATTGATAAATCTAAAAGTGTCAAAACTGTGTTAATGCAATTATTTGAAGAAAGTGGAAATAGTGACATTGAAGGGATAGATACAACTAATGCCTGTTTTGGTGGAACATCAGCTCTTTTCAATGCAATAAATTGGATAGAATCCAGTTCTTGGGATGGTATGAATAAAACATGTCTCTTTTTAAACAAAAACAACAAGAGTTGAATTGTCAGCTTCAACTTTAATGTGTCAAATGGTCTTTATTTTAATAGTCAAATTTGAACCAAAATCCTGATTTTAATTGTCACAATTGAACCAAAATCCTGATTTTAATTGTCACATTTGAACCAAAATCCTGATTTTAATATTCACAATTGAACCAAAATCCTGATTTTAATAGTCACAATTGAACCCAAATCCTGATTTTAATAGTCATAATTGAACCCAAATCCTGATTTTAATAGTCACAATTGAACCCAAATCCTGATTTTAATAGTCACAATTGAACCCAAATCCTGATTTTAATAGTCACAATTGAACCCAAATCCTGATTTTAATAGTCACAATTGAACCCAAATCCTGATTTTAATAGTCATAATTGAACCCAAATCCTGATTTTAATAGTCACAATTGAAGCCAAATCCTGATTTTAATAGTCACAATTGAACCCAAATCCTGATTTTAATAGTCACAATTGAACCCAAATCCTGATTTTAATAGTCACAATTGAACCCAAATCCTGATTTTAATAGTCACAATTGAACCCAAATCCTGATTTTAAAAGTCATAATTGAACCCAAATCCTGATTTTAATAGTCACAATTGAACCCAAATCCTGATTTTAATAGTCACAATTGAACCCAAATCCTGATTTTAATAGTCACAATTGAACCCAAATCCTGATTTTAATATTCACAATTGAACCCAAATCCTGATTTTAATAGTCACAATTGAACCACAAATCTTGATTTTAATAGTCACAATTGAACCCAAACCCTGATTTTAATAGTCATAATTGAACCACAAATCTTGATTTTAATAGTCACAATTGAACCACAAATCTTGACTTTAATCATGTTATTAGTAATACATGTAATTGAATCAAAATATAGATTTAATAGTCCATCTTGGTTTTCATGAACTTCCCTATCTGTGGGTTTCAAGGGCATGGGATTCCTATAAATTGTAAGTTACAAAGGTTTCTAGGTCATATAAAAAGTGATTGATGCTTCAGGAGCAAAATGTTTTTCACAAAATGTTCACCCACACATCATATGACCAGAATCTAACCTTGAAACAATAACATCATTACTGCTAATGATAAAGGATGACATCACATTTTCAAAAGTTTTGATACAGTTCAATGAAATTGTAAGTTGTACAACCATCATGATCATTGTCTTAGGATTGTACTTGTTAACAGACTTGCACTCATGGCGAGGCGTACTCGATACAACATTATGTGATAAAGTTTGTCAGTGACTTGCGACAGGTCGGTGGTTTTCTCTGGGTACTCCGGTTTCCTACACCAAAAAACTGACTTCCACGATATAGCTGAAATATTGTTGAAAGTGGCGTTAGACACCGTAAGCCAACCAAACTTGCACAATATTCTTGTGAAGCCAATATTCACTCAGTAAATAACCTTTGATTTAAATATTACTTGTTCAATATTTAGTTTATATGCTGCACCCAGGTTCAAAGACTACTTGTATATAACAATGTATATTAGATATATTACAATGTATATTAGATACATGTATATTAATGACATTATGAAATTTGTTTGAATTTTAAGTCCTTGATACTTATATATATACATGTATATATATATATTTATAATGATAAAAATTCACCTGGTCTTGAACTTTCTCTCATAAGCAATTGATAACATAATAAATTTTATTTGCAAGTAATAATTTTTAACTTTTGAAAAACTAAATGAGGTTATTAACTCCTTTATGAATTTTTTTCTAAGGGGGACTCGGAAGAAGGGAGGGACGGAGGGGATAAGTTCAAATGATTATGGTAAAATTTATATTATATTAAATACAAACTCAGTCCTCGAAATGAAAATTTGAATTTACTGGTCCGAATCAAATTCTTGAATTTATTTTTATATATTTATAAATAAAACAGAAAAATTTACTGTTCTGAACAAAGTTTTTCTGGTCTTGGGCCAGAGGACCGGTGCTCATCGTGAGGACTGCAAACTGGTTTTTTTAATGGAATTGAAAATATAACATTAAAATATTTCTGTTCAAAGTGATAGAAATAAAGGACCTTTGGTTTTCTTAGACCCAAAGACTGGAATTATTTGTATTTCCAGTCTTTTCACTATTATTTAGTGTTACTGATGAAGGTTATTCCAGAAAAATGTGTCATGGACAACTAATTTGATATCTGTGTTTTAATCACGTTTACAATACAATTTGATATAACAGATATAGCACTTAGCCAATGATACTTGTACATTTGTAACTACATGTATGATGTATATATAGTTTTTCTGAGGATGTATATGATATAGAGGGATTACTATGAAATATATAGTTATCACACTCAAGTTATTGAACTTTTGATATCATTTTTGACACGATAGTCATTTGAACCTCATAGATAAAAATATACATGTAATTTTTCATCAACTGTTAAAAATATGAATTACTTAAACATAGAAACGTTCCAAAAAATTTAACATACAGTATAGAAAGCAATGGAAAATATTTTAAATAATCATCTAAATCATTCTGACATGTGCATGCAGAAATTTAGGTCCCATGTGTAGTCTAAGGTTTCAAAGACCTTGATAACTAAATAACTAAAGTTGTGAGTTCGAACCCCATTCATGGCGAGGTGTACTCGATATAACATTATCTGATAAAGTTTGTCAGTGACTTGCGGCGGGTTGGTGGTTTTTTTCCAGGCACTTTGAATTCTTCCACCAATAAAACTGGCCGCCACGATATAACTGAAATATTGTTGAAAGGGGCGTTAAACACCATAACCCCTACCCAGTAGCATTGCGATATGAAGATTTAATTTTGTACCAATGACTGCTGAATGGTCAGTTGTGTTCAATGCCTGGGGATCAAAACTATCATATGCTAGCTTTATATAGACAATGTTCAGTATATCTTATTTATCATATGAGCCTCTAGTTTATTAATTACTTATTATATAATAGGCAATGGAAATTAGGTAAATTATGTCAGTTGAAGGGAGGAACATGCTTAGACTATAAATTTGTGCAATTGCTGCCGCTATCTTAATTGATAACGGTGAATTCATTTATTATTCGTTCTTTACCAATTTTTGTGGATTTTGTGGATAGTATCAAATCCACGAAAATGAAAATTCAACAAATGTTTGTACACACATATAAATGTACTTGATAAGGCAGGCAATATACAAAATTATGTATCCACAAAAATATACGGTATTTTTTTCTTCAACCATGAAAATTGGTATCCACACATTTAAATGAATTCACAGTATTTTATTTTTGGGGGTTAGGGGGTTATGGTGTTTAATGCCACATTCAATTATGTTTCAGTTATATCGTGGAGGTCTTTTTTATTTTATTTTTTTATTGTAACAAACACATAATAGGTTTCAATACAATCTTATGACATGTAAATTGTTATGCAGGTCGTAATGCTTTGGTTGTAGCAGGAGATATAGCTGTATATGCTACAGGAAATGCTAGATGTACAGGTGGCGCTGGTGCGGTTGCCATGTTACTAGGAACAGATGCTCCCCTGATATTTGACAGAGGTATACTGAAAATGTAGCTGTATTTATCTCCCCTGATATTTGACAGAGGTATACTGTAAATGTAGTGGTATTATCTCCCCTGATAATTGACAGAAGTATACTGAAAATATAGTTGTATTATCTCCCCTGATATTTGACATGAGGTGTACTGTAAATGTAGTTGTATTTATCTCCCCTGATAATTGACAGAGGTATACTGTAAATGTGGTTGTATTTATCTCCCCTGATAATTGACATCTCGTTTCTAGGTATACTGAAAATATAGTTGTATTATCTCCCCTGATATTTGACAGAGGTATACTGTAAATGTGGTTGTATTTATCTCCCCTGATAATTGACATCTCGTTTCTAGGTATACTGAAAATATAGTTGTATTATCTCCCCTGATATTTGACAGAGGTATACTGTAAATGTAGTTGTATTTATCTCCCCTGATATTTGACAGAGGTACATGTATACTGTAAATGTAGTAAGTTGTATTTATCTCCCCTGATAATTGACAGAGGTATACTGTAAATGTAATTGTATTTATCTCCCCAGATATTTGACAGAGGTATACTGTAAATGTAGTTGTATTTATCTCCCCATATAATTAAGAGAGGTACATTGTATACTGTAAATGTAGTTGTATTTATCTCCCCTGATAATTAAGAGAGGTACATTGTATACTGTAAATGTAGTTGTATTTATCTCCCCTGATAATTGACAGAGGTATACTGTAAATGTAGTTGTATTTATCTCCCCTGATAATTGACAGAGGTATACTGTAAATGTAGTTGTATTTATCTCCCCTGATAATTGACAGAGGTATACTGTAAATGTAGTTGTATTTATCTCCCCTGATAATTGACAGAGGTATACTGTAAATGTAGTTGTATTTATCTCCCCTGATAATTAAGAGAGGTACATTGTATACTGTAAATGTAGTTGTATTTATCTCCCCTGATAATTAAGAGAGGTACATTGTATACTGTAAATGTAGTTGTATTTATCTCCCCTGATAATTGACAGAGATAGAGGAGTAAAACCACTAAATAATCCCTCATAGCATTCTATGTTAAGTAAAATCTGTTTGGACTTTTATACAGGTTTCACCTGAAGTTTAATTTAGTGACACTCATATCTCATGGAAGGGGTAACTTATTGGAAACTTACCTCCGAAAATCAACTTACATTTAATGGCATATAAGAAAAAATTGTTTGCTTGAAGTTGTCAACCCTTGAAAATCCTACTTTCACTTTTGATTTAACACAAATTTAGGTGGTTACTTTCCAATACAAGATTATTTTTTTTTATTTAAGACCACAAGTTTTCAAATATGTGTTTAAAATGGGAAAATATTTTAAAATTAATGTCAAGAAATTAAAATACTTACACTATTCCAGTATACTACATGTTACTTCTGTTTTTTTTTGTAGGAGTAAGAAGTATATATATGCAACATGCCTATGACTTCTATAAACCAGACTTGTCTTCAGAATACCCTGTGGTAGATGGGAAATTGTCTGTACAGTGTTATGTCAATGCATTGGACAATTGTTATCAAATGTATAAATCTAAAGCAAAAAAGACAAATATTTCAGGTAATTGAAACTTATATTGTGTGTAGAAACTAGAAATTTGATTGAACCCAATTTGTACATGAATAGTTATTGAATTTCCCTTAAAAATGTTCAGTTTTTGTTTGGATTGGAATCCAAGATGCATAAGTAATGTCTAATACCGGTACATTTTTGTATACCGGTATATGTTTTATTAAAATTTTACACCATGATATGGCTGAAATATTGCCAAAAGATGGAGCTTAAAGACAAATAATTTTTATAATGATAACTTATCACAGTATATTATCTGTTTGATCTAAATCACACATTTAAATAAATCAAAGAAGATCAATCATTCTGGTCACCGAACCTTTATATGTACATGATAAAGGATATTAAATCTTTTGTGGATATGATATGTTTTAATTGAAACATAATAATTTCTTTCCTTATTGCAAAAACTCTTAATCTCCTAGATCTGATTAGGTATTGTCAGTATGTTTTCTCAGACTGCACTTGCTTTAATTTACTATCATCTCTTTAGCAACAACCTTCCTCTGGTACTTGGTTGGAATTATTGACCAACTGACCAGTTTGTTGACCTATAGTGTATTGATAATTAATTTCTAATGTTAGTAAAATTTATATTTAGCTTATTGATAATTGAGAACCTAATTAACATGAAATATTTTCGTTTTTTTTTTTTTTTTTTTTTTTTTTTTTTATATCTTAGTGTGATTGTATAATGTATTGGCATTAACTATTTCTTTATGGTGAGTGCCCAGAGATTTGTGAAGTCGGTCGAAGATAAAAAAAAAAAAAAAAAAATAATAATCTGCGTAATCAGTAAAGATCAAAATTCTGGTAGCACTTTCTAGTCACTATTGTCAAAAATAATAAACCTAATTTTTTTCAGTAAATCATACTGTTTTTAATGGCAGGTCATTGATTATCATTAATGATAATATTATCTATATTATTTACAATTTATCAAAATTATTAGATAATGTTGATATGATGTTCAAAGGTACAAAATAATAACTGGTAAAATTGATGAAATAAACAGGTAGGGTATTTAGCACACCTGTTACAGGTAGATAAACATGTAATGATCAGCTCATATCAAGATACAAAAACCTGTAACAAAGATGATTAACATATTGACCTACAACTATATTGACGGTCATTAAAAACAGAAATTAATAACTTAAAAATATTTTTTTAACGTTTTGGTCATAGGAGAACATATTTTCCTATTGCTACTAGTGGATTACGATATTTCTCCACTCTCTATATTTATATTTTAAAAATATAAAGCTTGTGCTAAATCTTGAGTGGAGAAATATCATAATCCACGGGTTGCAGTAGGAGAATCTATATATTTTTACTTGATAGGTAGTAGTTAACTGAAGTTTGTTAAAAAAAAATCAACCCAATACCTAATCTAGATGGTCAAATGTTTTTGCACATGGAAAGTAATGTATTTCATGGTTAATCAAATCTGGAAAAATATGTAGGCATTTTCTTGTATCTCTGACTCTGTATTTTTGTATATTTTCTTTGTGTGTTTATGCAGTGTTTGTTAAATTTGAGTAATATTGTCAATCACCACAGTGGTTAAATTTCTGCATGAGAATTCCCGCCAGTTTCCTTTTGACGGTCATTAAAAACAGAAATTAATAACTTAAAAATATTTTTTTAACGTTTTGGTCATAGGAGAACATATTTTCCTATTGCTACTAGTGGATTACGATATTTCTCCACTCTCTATATTTATATTTTAAAAATATAAAGCTTGTGCTAAATCTTGAGTGGAGAAATATCATAATCCACGGGTTGCAGTAGGAGAATCTATATATTTTTACTTGATAGGTAGTAGTTAACTCTGATTATCAGATATAGTTGTAGGTCAATATGTTAATCATCTTTGTTACAGGTTTTTGTATCTTGATATGAGCTGATCTTTACATATTTATCTACCTGTAACAGGTGTGCTAAATACCCTACCTGTTTATTTCATCAATTTTACCAGTTATTATTTTGTACCTTTGAACATCATATCAACATTATCTAATAATTTTGATAAATTGTAAATAATATAGATAATATTATCATTAATGATAATCAATGACCTGCCATTAAAAACAGTATGATTTACTGAAAAAAATTAGGTTTATTATTTTTGACAATAGTGACTAGAAAGTGCTACCAGAATTTTAATCTTTACTGATTACGCAGATTATTTTTTTTTTTTTTTTTTTTTTTTTTTATCTTCGACCGACTTCACAAATCTCTGGGCACTCACCATAAAGAAATAGTTAATGCCAATACATTATACAATCACACTAAGATATAAAAAAAAACAAAAAAAAAACGAAAATATTTCATGTTTATTAGGTTCTCAATTATCAATAAGCCAAATATAAATTTTACTAACATTAGAAATTAATTATCAATACACTATAAGTCAACAATGAAGGTCAACCACAGCAAATGTGTTTTCAGTACAGAATAAGAGTGAGAATTTGTTATTACCAATTAAAGGCCCACAAGGGGCAAACAATTTAATACAATAATTGAAATGATTGGAGACATACAAAGATACATGTAAGCACACACAAAAACCAGGAAAACATATTTATGATCAGTGACTGCACGGCCAGATCAGAACCTATCAAATACCACCATAAATCAATTCACATTTAATATAATATAACATGTATAATAACTATAATAATTCACCTAACCTAATGATATCTATAGGATCAGTTGTGTCCTCGCAGCAAAAAACATTCTTCAATAAAGCTACCTAATTTTTTCAAAACTTGTTCATGTTCATTGGTAAGTAGCCAGAAAAATTTTGATGATGTGTCCATGTATCTAAAATTTGGACATAAGTCAATAACTTTATCAAAAAATTTTACTCTAATATTTTCATATAAGGGACAGTTGACAATAAAATGTTTCTCATCTTCAATATCTCCCTTAGAATAATTTGTGCATTTTCTTTCTGATCTTATAATGTTCTTATATCTGCCAGTTTCAATATTTAATGAATGAGCACTGACTCTTATGTACATGTACTCGAAAATGAAAAATACAAAAATGTATTCAATTTTAAGTATTATTTATAAATACAGTGGAAGTTGTCTAAACTGAACCCTGAATAAATTGAAATACTGTATAAACCAAATTTTATATCAAATCCTAATGTAGGAAAACTTGTTTTCATCTGAATAAAACGAGCGTAAAATTTGGTTCAGTTTAGACAGATTTCACTGTAAACTAAAAAAAGTTTTTATTATTTTATTTTGTGATTTGGTGAGCATTTGTCCTAGACACACAGTCTTCGAAATAAGGCGGTAGTCCGAAGCCTGTGGCGTGTAAAATTGTACACGGGCGTATAAAATGAGTAGTTCCACAAGTCCGACGGGCCTGTGAAAAAAATTCATATAGTTTCAAAAGTTGATTTCATAAGATATTTTGTGTAGATATTTAGTTTATTGTTCTCCGTTTTCAGTTGCTGCCGAGTCAATGCAAAAAATGGGTAGACCTTTTAAGAATTTCCGATATTCGAAATAGATTTAGGTGTGTCTGTTTTTTGCAATTTGATTGGTTGATATTTTTAGGAAATTACTATCATGTAGGTTTTAAAAAGGGACCAAAATAGGGCTCACGTTAGAGGGCGAAGTAGTTGCGTTGTGAAGGTTGACTTTGATTTCTCCTTGGTCAAAAGCGAAATTTAAGTAGCCTTGTAATTTTGAAGAGTCGCCCTATGTCGCCCACGTATTTTTGCCACGTGCCATTTATGAAAATATCGACATCGTGTTTATTGAATTCTATGTTATTCATTAAGTATTTTGAAAGTGACTTTCTTGAAAAGTAATCCATTTCGGTTTAAAGAAACTTTAATTTCGTTCAATATCAAATAAAAATGGCACCACGAGAAAGGGGGCGCAATCAGACACTGTGCTACGGGAAATGTTGATCGAAGCTACTTTTAACCAAACAAACTTTTGATTCATTTTTTTCTCAATCCTGTGACATAAAGTCTGAGTTCTCGTATATAGTATGTTCATATTTGAGAAGGTTGGTCATTCAAAATTCGTTGAAATGCACGGAGACACTTCAGATTATTTTCGATCCGCTTCCAAATCCGATCGGTATTTTTTTTTATTAATTGCGATCTATTTATAGAACTTGCTGACAGACCTGTGTCTACATTAAGGGTTAATACCTCTGCAGTTAGAAAATAGACTTTGAACTACAGTAGTTTTGTTCCATTGTTGCACTCTGATTTGAGGTCTGACAAATAATAATTACAATCTTTACTTTAAGTTGCTTCAGTTTATGACTGTCAGTGTCAACACTACATGATGTTTCATCCCATAACCAAAACGGACCATTACTAAAACGGACTACACTAAAACGGACCATAACCAAAATGGACTACCAGAAAAAAATATGTATTGCAAGAATCTTTATTTAGTTTTTTTTTTAGTGTGCGTTGATTTTTTTTTTTTTAAACTTATCTTATTTGTGATAATTACTTTCTAGATTTATGAATAAATCAAATTAGTACAGGTAACTTAGTGAAGCCAAGTAATTATTGGTGTTTTAATTGGTTTATGACACCCAAATCACTTTTAATTAGATTAAATGATTTGATTATCAGGTGATTGTGTAAGTGTGTGTTGTCTTGAATTTACTTTTCTGGAGCAATCTGCACAGTGGTCTGTCCCCATTGTGAGAATGATAATGAATGAAAAAAAAACTCCATGTTCTTTTATTGTCTATGAACCAAAGATCAAAGAAATTTACTCGTTTTTGTGATGGAATTTATCAAAATTCCATGTACTGCAATCGGTTAATTATATCTTAATTACTATTTTTTCTTTTTATCAACCCAAGCCCATATTCTTTGGGGGAAACTATGATTAAAGCATTGAGGGTTTAATAATCTTTGTAAATTAAAACCAAATTCTTTAAAATTAATTAACTTTTAATCAAAGAAAAATCAAATTAATCATAATTGTAATTAAGAGGGTAACAATTAATTGTATGATTTGACTAAAAATGTGCTTGCAATGGTTTTTTTTTTGCAAAGGACTGGGAGCTATAAGGGCCAAAATCGGCCCCACCTCAGATGTCGATAAAACAACAACAACAACACTCCTAATAAACTGTTACTATCAGAATCTGCTGTAAGTTGTCTTTTACGTGTAAGGAGTGTGTCCTTTACATCTCACGCTAAGGGATGTATTAAAATTGTTCATCATAGCTGTCTGGTGTCCCTTTCACATAAAGTCGGCGTTTTACTAGAGGAAGCCATTTGTTATTTTATTTATGCCAAATTCGCAGTCATGTTAGGATTCTAATAATAATAGGTTATTATACATTATTATACAGCTATAATTTTAATCCAATCAAAAACAATATGGTTGTGATCATCTTCCGTAAATAAAATCGTCAAAATGAAATACAACCGAATTAATATCAAATGGTGTCTTGTTTCAACCTCATTTAAAATATACCTTGACATTCTTTCATACTTGTATATCACGTTCACGATCTTTTATTACAACACTATTTCACTTAAGTGTACATTTTTTTCCTGTTCTAGTTAAAGGACTTTATCAGAATCATACAGTTTACATGTAATGCAGTTAATATGCATTTAAGCCACAGAATAATATTTCTATTTTCCACACCTTGTGGTGTGGGGTCGCTATTGTGCATGCGAAATATTAATTGCAAACCCCATTGACTGGCTATTTGCTGCCTGTCTAGAATATTTTTTTTTTCTCGATCGACAGTTCAGAAGCTAGAAAACGATATGATGAATATTGTCTGTCAATCATGCAAACAATAACTTATGCACATGACAGAACGCATTTTCAATGCACTACATACACAAACTTTTGGTCCATCATTTGTCCATTGGAGGTTGATTTAAGAGAATGGAACTGATAGAAGTTAAAAGTTTAATTTGGGCGCTAAAGGGGAAACTTTATATAATTTATGAAAATGTGATGTAACATATGCGCCAGGGATATTTCCCAAAATTCTTTCAAAATGATATAAACTGTTACTATCTTCCTGGCATTGATGAAGCCAGATATGTTCGTGGTAGCCCATCACAAAATACTGTCAGTTCCCTTTTAGCGCTCTCGCTAACATTAAATTTTTCCAAAATAAATAACAAATCTTTAATTTTTTGTCTTTCTTCTTCAGACAAATCTTGGTATGAAGATTTTCTGGACGACGGATTGAAATCGATTTTAACAGTCTGCCCATCAGTACTTTCTAATTTTAAGTACTGGTGTACAAGGCCATATGACTCTACAAACCAAAGCGCAGTTTCAAGCTTCGATTTAAATTATTTTAATTTCCTTGATTTGTTATTTTCGATAATTAACGCCTCTCCCTCTTTATGTGCAAACGAACATATGTTTATAATTAAAACACACTAAACAAATTAATACAAATAATTAAATACATATAAAATCATAGAAATAATTCATAAAATATCATATTTATTCAAGAAATTTACATTTTTTATTTCAATAGTCCGTTTTTGTTATGGTCCGTTTTGGTAATGGTCCGTTTTGGTTATGGTCCGTTTTGGTTATAGGATGAAACATCCGGTAGCGAGTGATACGTTCGTGCTATATTTGCATTCCCTAGCTTTCTATATAGAGTGGGACCGTTGAGCAAATTGGCATATACACATGTACTGTACATATTTCTTCTGCTGAAGGCTACACAAATACGACTTTTTGCATTTTGTGTGGTATTAATTCAAAGCATAGTGATATTTAAAAAAAAAGGGGTACATATTAAAAATTATCACCAAATTATATGTCTTACGCAATGATGACATCACAAGTTTTTGTTATAAGAGTCTTATAACAATATTGGTTGTGATGATGATGAGGAGGAGGAGGTGGATAGTGATGATATGGAATATACTGAGGATGCTATTGACAATATGATTTTAGAATTTTCAGGAGATTAATATAAACATGAATCCAAAATAAAGTGTCTTTTTGTGTTTTTTACTTGCATTCTGGTCTTACCTAATGCATAATTGACATGTCCACATAATATTTGGTACATCATCATGTTTTGAGTTTTGGTGGTTTGAATTAATGGTCATTAATGTAGTTTTCAAATTCGGGCCTGTAGAATTGATGGTGGGCCTGTAAATATTTGAACTTACAGGCCCGGTGGGCTTGTAAGGTAAAAAGTTAAGCGTGAAGACTGGACACAAGTTCAACATCAAGATTTTATTATATTTATTAATTATTGTTGAGTTTAATGGTCGATGTTCATCATCATGATTAATAGTGAATGTCCTGTGTGGAATAAGATGTCCGTTTGGCCAGCCTAAAACAGGACTAAAAAATTTATTAAAAATCAACAGTTCAACTTATTGATTTTTTTTCTTCACACATTTACTCGTATATCATCTACCAACTCTGACAAATAATTTCAGAATTTTGACACTATTTTCCAAAAAGTTGCCCATTAGGTCTCTATGTTAAATATTTGTACCAAATGTGGATATGTGCAGAGGGAGTTAGTATGCTTGTTGTTACCAACTTCCAGTGTAAACAATAACAACACAATTGGTTTTATTTACATTTCACTGTCATGTGATTACCTAATTTGAATATGTCACCAGAACCCAAGCATGCATGAGATGTTCATTTCACTTTCAAGTGACAATAGGTTATTCTATAAACAAACCCAAAGATTTTCACCCAAAGATTAACTTTTTACATTTTATTGGAAATTATTTTACAAATTTAAAAGTAAAAAGTATAAATGTAAGCCTTTGAATTTTAAATCTTTTTCTTTAAATTCTAAATAAAATCACTTTTGTTTTGGTGTTTTCTAAAGCCCAGTATTTGAACATTGTTATAAAGTAAGCCTATGTGTATTGACCAGATATACCATGTAAATAGCCCATGCTTATGGCCCAGTATTTGAACTCTAAGAACATTGTTATAAAGTAAGACTATGTGTATTGACCAGATATACCATGTAAATAGCCCATGCTTTGTGTATACTTTTAGAAAATGAAAACAAGTTTTATGTATGTTATTTAAGCATACTAGTAATAAAAAAGCAAGTATTTAAATATTTTTTTTTTTAAATATAAAAGAAAAAATATAAAATAAAGGTAGAAAAAACCCCATTTTTTTTGTCTTTTCATAAATTAATATTTACAAGTTAAAAATTATCTGCCCTTATTTAGAACTCTACCAATACATATATAGAAAGGATAGTCATGCCTCTCAAAACTTCAGATGAAAAACAGGATTTAATACTAAAAGTGTTTGATTATTTTGAAGCCGAATCAAAATTGTCACTTGGTGAAAGTGAAATGAACATCTCATGCATGCTTGGGTTCTGGTGACATATTCAAATTGGGTAATCACATGACAGTGAAATGTAAATAAAATCACATGTGTTGTTGTTATTGTTTACACTGGAAGTTGGTAACAACAAGCATACTAACTCCCTCTGCACATATCCACATTTGGTACAAATATTTAACATAGAGACCTAATGGGCAACTTTTTGGAAAATAGTGTCGAAATTCTGAAATTATTTGTCAGAGTTGGTAGATGATATACGAGTAAATGTGTGAAGAAAAGAAATCAATAAGTTGAACTGTTGATTTTTAATTAAATTTTTAGTCCTGTTTTAGGCTGGCCAAATAGGCTTTTTATGTAAATTTTTTTTAATAGATTAGTAAAAAAAGATGTGGATGTAAATGAATAGTTGACTTGTCACTATTCAACATTACACTCAGACATAAGAGAATTCATATCAGTCAATTTCTCATTGCAGTGTATTTTGCAAGCGAGTAAGAATGACAAACATATCTCTCAAGACATTATAATTTTTGTGGACAAAGGAAATTCTTCACTTTTATCATATTCATGATTTAATTATTTTGTAGAAATGACTGATGACTTTGTACAAAAAAACATAACTTTTGGAGAAAAAAATATCTGCTATACCTAAATTCAAGACTACTACAATATAACATATTGAGTTTCTTTTTTTCTCAAGAGTAATAATTACTTCTATTTTCCATTGATTACAATATACCTATATTTTACAATTGAGATTCATTCACTTATAAAAACAAAATGTCTTGACATTACATTTTGTGTGATAATTTCATTCATTATACAGTTTTGCTTAGACCTTAAACTTACTAAGTAGTCAAGCTCGTCAAATCAAACCTGAGAGATTTGTTGTTAATTTACCATATTTGGAACGTTGCCAATTTTTTTTACTGGCTTGATACAGGCACTTCAGTGAGTGAGTGAGCGATTGTTGTTTAATGCCAATTCAGCAATTTTTCAATGAGATGATGATGAGGTCCACTTTGTACTAGACCAACACGCTTAGCTGGATTTTTACAGTGCTAGCTCACTGAAACAACAGTCTGTGGATAGACATATCACTCCACTCGGACACATTATTCTGATTCCGAGCCAACCAGTCTTTGCTCTTTCACATTAATGCTGCATGCTTAGCAGAGAAGCAACAAATACCAATTTTATAGTCTTTGGTTTGACCCAACCGGTGCATTTGGCACTTAGTGAAAAATGATAGTGTTAAACTATGTTGATCAATACATTGTATGATTCTATTTCAGATAATAAAAGCTTATTGGAATCAGCAGACGGTTTCATATTTCACTCCCCGTATTGTAAGCTTGTACAGAAATCATTTGCCAGATTGATGCTAAATGATTTATGGAATGATCCAGACCCTGATTTTACACAGAAGTATTGTGGTCTTGAAGGTTACAGGTAAATAATTTACTTTGATGTTAATACTGCTAGCTGCTTGGCTGATCCGCCTGGAGCAACATTGGTTATACTTGATAACCTGGATTAGTATTGTGACATTGCCAACATATTCATTCGCCAACAATAAATTCAAATAGTCCCATACAATAATCATAATTAAAATCGAGGAATTATTAAATTTTGTTGTAAAAATTAAAAGTTAAGGAATATGTACTTCTATAACCTGGTTAAAAATTGAACATATTCCTTAAATATCTATATTACATTATTGTTCTTGAACAGACAATAAAACTTTAGTCTTCCAAAGGCAGTCTTATTTTTTTTTGCATTTCAATCTTCACTGCAGAAACCATTGGATTATTTGAACTGAAACTTGTCAAATGAAAAGGCACAGCATAGTTATTGCAATGTTATTGTAGATACCTGCATGCACCAATTATGGTAGTCAAGTAAGACAAGGGACTGTCATGGTTGTGATCATATGGTACTGTGAAAGTACTTTTCTTCGTGGGTATCAATTTTCGTGGTTTGGTTAAAAATTACAAGTTCGTGGATTCGTATATTTGTGGATTTTGTGTTTGTGCGAAAATAAAATTCGTTGATTATATATTTTCAACATAAGTTTCACTGGGTTTCAAAACTTCAAGAAAGCTTCAATACATTAGACAAATGAGCCGTAGAATTATATGTAAACGGAAGTGGAACTTGGATATTAACATGATCATTTTCTCAATTATTTTTTTTACATATATCAACTCAGAATCGGAACGAAATCAGCTTTTGAATTTCATAATTATAGATCAGTGCAAATCAGTGTTATTTTATCGAATTTGAAAATAAAAAAAATCATCTGAAATTATTTTATGAGCATGTACATTAGCAATTTCCAACAATATATATTAAATTTGTTTTTATGTTTTACAAATATTTAATCTCCATTTTGTTTAAAGATTTTGTTTTTCACAACTAAAAAAGGAACAATAAAGTTTGTTTTTTCTGATCATTATTTTGATTCCAATGACAAATTTCATGTTGATGGTGGATCTTTCATTATCCTTATCTCGGATTGAAGCCACTCGTAATCGTGTCACAAGATTAATCCTGTCCCCAGGACAAATGTACAGTTAACATATACTTAATTGTTTAAAGAAAGGTGATTAAATATATTAATTGAAGGGTGTTATAATTTAATAGAGAAATGTTTATACAGCACATAAAAGTGTGTCACCGTTAGTGTATGGTTTGGAAGTAATTTTTTTTACCGGAAGTTGTTTAAATCTTTTCACAGATAAACATTTCTGTCGTTTTTACACATGCATTCAAAATCAAATCATTCACAAACATTTTCATATAACCCATTAAAAGGTATGCTCGTACTTATTTCGTCATTAAAATTGTCAACTGTCCCCTGTGCAGCTAGTCCAGAAATTTGAGGTCACTCGAGGACAGCATGGCAATATATTGATGTCAAGCTACTTCCCAAGTTTCATTGTTTGTTGGATTCTTAATTTCGTGGATAAGTCTACCCACGAAAACAACGAAAATTGGTACCCCACGAATAAAAGTGATTTCACAGTAGTTGGATTTACAACTACCGGTGAGATAAGTGGTTGTCAACACCAAAGTTGTGAGTTTGAACCCCGTTCATGGCGAGGTGTACTTGATACAACAATATGTGATAAAATTTGTCAGTGACTTATGGCAGGTCGATGGTTTTCTCTTGAATACTTCGGTTTCCTCCAACAATAAAACTGACTGCCATGTTATGGCTGAAATATTGTTGATAGTGGTGTTAAACACCATAACCCTAACCCTCAAGTAAAACAAATGTATAAAAATAGTATATATATATATATAATATATGCATTTCACATTCAATCAGAATAAAGCTGGTTTGCTGTCAACTAACGGCCTGACTCACATGTTTAGCTATATTTATGGTGAATACAACAGTCAATATTTCACATGTGACCCTAACCAAGAGATATGATTCTGATTGGCCAGTCCTTGCTATCTTGCATGTCTGTTTAATGAACTGTACATAAGTGAGAAACAACGATTAAGTACCAAATTTATAAAATCTGGTTGGACCCAACAGAGGTTTGAACCTTGATGGCATGGATTCATGGCAAGGACACTAACTATTACACCAAGTTTTGGCAGTCTATAATAGCAGGGATAAAGATTAACAGGGGTCAAGTAGCTCAAGACCACTGATATTTTGACTAGGGCTCTGAAATTTTCAGACAGTATCCAAGATGGCCTCTGAAATGTTTAATACAAATGTATTTCATGTGCAAAGTCAGTTGCTGGACCCCAAGAATTTAAGCAGGAATACTGAAATTGTTATTTGAGGGAGCCAATCTGACAACTGCAGTAAAAATGCTAAGTTTTGTCCCTGCTATAGTTGAAAGATTATTATCATGTGTAGTGCATTGTAGGTCATAGCTTAAAAACAGACAAAAATTCATATCTAAGATTCTTTTACTTACAGAGATATTGATAAAGAAAACACCATGTTCAATAAAGAACTTGAAAAAGACTTTATGGCAGCAAGTAAAGGATTATTTGAGAAGAAAACCAAGCCATCGTTATTTTTAGCCAACCAAGTAGGGAACATGTATTCCCCATCTGTATATGGTGGGATTGTATCACATATTCTGAGGTTAGATGCAGTCTTAACTGATAAGCATATTTTTTTTCTATTCTTTGAGTGAGTGAGTGATTGTTGTTTAATGCCAATTCAGCCATTTTCAATGAGATGATGATGAGGTTTGCTTTGTACTAGACCAACACGATTAGTTGGATTTTTAGTGCTAGCTCACTGAAACCCACTCAGACACATTATCCTAATTCCGAGCCAACCAATCTTTGCTCTTTCTCCTTAATATTGCGTGCTTAGCAGAGAAGCAACAAAAATTAGTTCATAGTCTTTGTGATATTGAAAGCTAAATGTGCAATTGTTAATTATTAATCATTTATGTTAAAATTTATGTTTTGTTAACACAGTATCTACATTTCTCTTTCACCTAGACATGCTCTCACCAAAATACTGTTAGATAATACTGATGCATTTCCAAATTTTGTAAAAAAAAAAAAAAATAGATATATTTTACTTACCAAAAACAAATTACATGTGGTAAGGTTTTCTATAATTTTTTTTTATCAAAATGTTCCGTTCATCAGAAAGTAGTAATATCAGTTTTATAACAGTGTAATTCTGTGATGTGAAAGAATCCACTTTAAATTTATATACAGGGTTAGGGTTATGGTGTTTAACACCATTTCAACAATATTTCAGTTATATCGTGGCAGTCAGTTTTATTGGTGGAGGAAACCAGAGTACCAGGAGAAAAACACTGACCTGCCGCAAGTCATTAACAACCTTTATCACATAATGTTGTATCGAGTACACCTGGTCTGAGGGGGATTCGAAATCACAATGTTAGTGGTGATAGGCACTGATTTCATAGGTAGTTATAAATCCAACCACCATGCAATCATGATGGCCTTTTAAATTTATATACAGAATTCGAATACTACAATAACGTAATTTCTGACAATAATCAGAAATTGACAAATATATCGGTCTCGTGAATGTGTCTAAAAAAAATATTTTGTTCTAACAGCTAATATTTACAACTTATTTCTATATTACAGTCATTCCATAGAAGAATTGAAAGGAAAAAGGATAATATTGTTTTCCTACGGATCAGGTTTAGCATCAGCAATGTTTTCTCTACATTTCACAGAAGACGAATGTTTGAAAAACTCATTACTGCAATTAAAAGACAATGTTTCACATGTAAATTCATACTTAGAACATAGAGCGAAATGCTCACCTGAAATGTTTGCCAAAATGATGAAATTAAGAGAAGATACTCATAATTCAGGTAAATATCAAATGTTGTTCAATATGACTAATAATTAGCTTCTCATCTCTTTCAAAGTGGCCTTCGTGGTAGTGATCGTATGGTAGTTGGATTTACAACTAACTGTGCTATCAGTGCCTATCACCACTAAAGTTGTGAGTTCAAATGTTGCTCAGTCTAGGTGTACTGGATATAACATTATGTGATAAAGTTTGTCAGTGATTTACGCCATGTCTGTAGTTTTCTCTGGGTACTCAGGTTTCCTCCACCAATAAAACTCACCGCCATGATATAACTGAAATATTGTTGAAAGTGGTGTTAAACACCATAAATCAACCAAACCAAACCATCTCTTTCATCTCACGACTATGAGTAGTTTAGATATTTTCTTGATTTTATGTTAATGTTTCATTCAGCTGATTTATATGATTTTGCAAATTAAAAAAAGACTAATAGAAAATCATCTTCAGAAACCATTGATTCAAATAATACCAAGTTCGTCTTTGGGTGGTCAACTTAATAAGTTGTGTCTGACATTTCTTCACTCCATCCAAGATGACCATTACTAAAAATAGAAATTAATTTTATTGACGATTACTGCTATATTTTAAGATATTATTGACTCACAATTAAATTGCAGCTGCATAACAATCAGTAGTTTCAAAAAGAAATTGTAGGGGGTGGGGGTGCAACAGTGCTTTCATTAAGAGCCGGTACCCGGTACTTTTACCCGGCTACGGTAGCGTCTGGTACCGGCAGAAAAAATAAAAACAAAAGAAAATCATGTGGAAAATTCTAGTTAATACAATATAAGATCGTTCTGTGGGACTCGAAATCGTAATCTAGTATTTATGGGAGTGTCTTCGTCGAGGTCCGCGTCGGAATCTGTATCTGTAATTTCTTCATCTCCAGTATTGGAGATCAGATTGGATATATCGTAAAAGCGCTTTAAACTACGACGATTTAACAGTGTCTATTCAAGCGGCATATTATCATTGATGAAAAACGATAAAATGTCTAAACGAAAAAAAGCAATCACTGACTATTTTATGCAGAGCAAAAAGCTTAACAAAGGTGAAGATTCTATGAAAACGTGTCAAATCATGCTGTTCGGCATTGGCATTGCCGCATACCCGTTCTTTTTCCTGATATCTGTTGTGATTTGTGTGAACGAGCGCAGGAAATTTTCAGTGTTAAGAAAACTTAAGTTAAGTTAACACGTGAAATATCAGCATTACTATTAGTCTAGAAATGAACCTGGGGGGGGGGGGGACCAGGGGGCAAAACCCCTGGAAGCTCCTGGATTTTAGGGTTTTTGAGACTTAAATCAATTATGATTATGCTATATATTAATTTCAAATTCATTTATTATACACAAAATTGAAGCAAATATTGCAGTATGTCTTTTTTTTTCAGATCAAAATTTAAGTCTCAAAATCTCTACAATCCAGGAGCTTCCAGGGGGCCAGACCCCTCGCCGAAATTGTTTGGTACCTCCTACATTCTAGAAAGTACCTCCAGCCTAAAAAAATAGTGAAACCCCTGGTGCAAAAATGATGACACAGGACATATAAGTTAAAATGAGCTTACATTTAAATTAGATGCAAAACAATGAGTAATTTTTTGGGGAGCGAAAACTATAATGATACAAGACATGACCCAGTTTGCACCTTTTTATATTGTAAATAGAATCTGCAATCTGTAATATATCAAAGAAATTACTTGGTAATAAAAGATAGACATTCGATAGTGCCATGAAACAATAAATATGGACAAACACCTCTCTGCTTTATTTGTACCCATGATACTGTTGAACTAGCTGCTAATGTTTGTATCAGCAAGGATTGTTACATAGGAGCCATGTAACATTATCTTGCCTATAAGGGTCTGATATGGATATATAAAATATACACTGTAAATAACAAAAACACGATGTTTTTGTCAACTTATTTGTAATCACAGGAGTGAGAAATAAAACAAACATCATTGAAATATACTATAAAGCCACTCCCACCAAAAGCCACCTCTCTTTTCAGGCCAGATTTCCGATGCACAGAGATAGCTTAATATTGTTAAGTTTTCCTCCTCAAGAGGTGCCACCCCTCTTATAGGGCAACCTATAAGAGGGCTACTGTACTTGACAATAGGAATCTAAGAAACCCTTGTGTAAGATTTCAAACTCTGCATTAATATGAAATCTTGTACTTGAGAATGTTTGAGATTCTATATTTCCAACAGCGTTTTATTATGGCTTTAACCATGGAACATAGTTTGAAAATTAGAATTTATAAGAATTATGATTAAAATAATCTTTTTTTCTCTCAGCAAATTAGATCAATGAAATTATATACACATGTATCAAGATAATGTTCTAGTTATGTTCCCCAAACTGGGAGACATATTGTGTTTGCTCCGTTTCATATTATTCTTATTATTCTTTCTTTCTTTCTTTCTTCCGCCAAGTTTATCCAACACATTTCTCTGAGATTACTGAATGGAAATCAATGAAACTTCACAGGAATGTTAAGCACTATGAGTAGATGTGCAGACTACTTTCGGAATTTTCAAAATGGCCACTGTTGCCATGGAAACGGCCAAAATGCTAAAAAATTGAAAAACACAAAAATAGCAGGTTACTTGCCAAACAGAAATTGATGAAACTTGATAAGAACAACATCCACATCTAGTGGAACGAGATAAGCCAAAAAAATCGGAATCAGTTGGACAAACTTTGCTGCAGTTGCCATGGGGATTTAAAAAAAAATTGGATTCCTTTCATCAAACTTCATGAAAATTTGTAGGAATATCCACCATAGTGTGTGGCAGCTTTTGGGGGGTTGAAAAAAATTCAAAATGGCGGCCGTTGCCATGGTAACCAAGGTACAAAATGGCAGCCAAATACAAAAATTCTCTTATTTGGGCGAAATTTGGTTTCCAAGTAGATTATGATGTTGTGAATTGATATTCATCGTTGGTTTGCTATGGTGCTCGGAATTGAATGAAATTTTCCAGAAATTTTGTCTGACATGTGTACACATAATTTTGAGGCTTAGAAATTTCAGAATGGCCGCTGTTGCCACAAAAAACGTGAAAAATTTAAAGTGCTAGGAATTGGATGAAACTTAATAGAAATGTTGTATGGCATGTGTATAAATGGTTTTGAGGCTTGGAAATTTCAAAATGCCTGCCGTTGCCATGGAAACCGCAAAAATACTCAAATTAACACAAAGGTGAATAACAATCATATCTTTTCAGACTTAGTATGCAAATAGCTATCTAATATTTGCTTATTAATATAATAGTGTATGACAAACATCTTTTGTATTTGATTTCATGCTAATAATATAGTCTTCTAACATCTCCATTACTGGTGTTGTAGATGATGGCAGACAATTGAAGCCATTTTTTTCTTGCTTTGCTTACTAGTTTATTGTAGCACATTGTAGGGTAACATAACAAAGAAGCCCTACTATAGACATGATAGAGTCAAAAACTGGGCTCTAATTATTTCTTGCTATGTTCTCACACTATTCTTCATTCATACCAGGGACAGAAATTAACAGGGGCCCAGTCGCCTATGGCCCCTAGATTTTGGTCTGGGCTACTAAACTTTTACCTATAATTTAGTTAAACATATAGACATTTTTTATCAAAAATCTTGTCTGGGCTACCAGCTTGAACTTCCCAATTTCTATCCCTGCATACCACTAGTACTTGTATTGTTCGTTCGGGGGACATTTGTAACGCTCTGCATTACAGTAACCAATATTTACAGTTGGAATTAAAAATTGTTGCTACAAGGATATATAATTTTTAACGATTATAATGATTGATTGATTAATTGGTGTTTAATGCCAGCATTAACAAATTTCAGCTATGTTGTGGCGTAAAAGATTTTTATGTAATAAAAACATATCTAACTTAGTGTGCGTGACACGTTTCTAGAAATAACCTTCATCAGGTATGCTCAATGTCAAATAATATAACATGATAAAAACAAATGATTTTAAACAAAGTTGAACTTGTTTTTTGACATTTAAACTGTCAGAAAAGCAGATTAGTGTCTACATGATCTTATATAATAGCCTCTAATTGATAAAACATCTACATGATCTTATATAATAGCCTCTAATTGATAAAACATCTACATGATCTTATATAATAGCCTCTAATTGATAAAACATCTACATGATCTTATATAATAGCCTCTAATTGATAAAACATCTACATGATCTTATATAATAGCCTCTAATTGATAAAACATCTACATGATCTTATATAATAGCCTCTAATTGATAAAACATCTACATGATCTTATATAATAGCCTCTAATTGATAAAACACCTACATGATCTTATATAATAGCCTCTAATTGATAAAACATCTACATGATCTTATATAATAGCCTCTAATTGATAAAACATCTACATGATCTTATATAATAGATTCTAATTGATAAAACATCATGTTTTAAATTTTATCTTGTTTAATACATCTAATTTGTTTGTATACTTATACTGTAATAAACATGTACATGTACTATGTATTTCTTTTTTGTAGCACCTTACACACCCACACAAACAACAGAGCACCTATTTCCAGGTACTTGGTACCTGACAGACATAGACAATAAACACAGAAGAAAATACCAACGTAAACCAACAGCTTCAGTTCTGAATGGCCATGATAACTTGGAGATAACCGGACTAATTCCTGTATGTAATATGCTATTTACAGTCAAACCTCTATTAAGCAGTCACCTGTATTAAAAGATCATCTTTTTCTTGTCCTGTCACAGACAATTTCATATGAATTGAACCTCTTTTAAGAGGTCATCTGTCTTATAAGGCCACTTTTCCTTTGTCCCAAGGGTGACCTCTTAATACAGGTTGGCCTGCATCTCTTTTATTCAGTATGAAAGTAGAGCATATTGTCTTTCATTGAATCACTGACTGCCAACTTGAAGACATGGTCCCAGCATGAATTTGAAAAGCATGCATGCACTTTAACGTTAACAAATTTCACCATCTCCATATTTTTGAGGTTGAGGTAACGTTTGTGTTATGTGTTGATGAATGTGGTGTGCTTGACCATAATTAAACTTTGTTAATGCAATGTTACTTTTATTTATCAACTGATTCAAACTAATTTTATTCATTTATAAATAATGTTATAATCAAGTTCAAAAACCAAAATTTTTAATGGCAATAGATGTATAAAATGTATTAAAAAAAATACAAGTTAAATATCCTTAAGCTTGCTATTGCATTAGTTTCTTCAGTCTTCTACATATATTCCAACCAAATATTCAAGTGGAAATTTATAAGCGGTATTATGAATTATGATGACTTTTGAGTAAAAACATTGGAAAATGTTATTTTTGGCAGTAATTCATACATGTATACATGTGTGACAGTACCGTTATTAGTTTTTGTAATGAAAAATTATGTTGGCATAATAAAGACATTTACATTTGAAAGTTGTCCCCATTAAAGTTACGAGGAAAAACCAAATCTTTTTGTGTTCATCAAATTAAAAATTGAATGATCAATGTGGTTCAGTTCTGATTACTGATTCATATGATGTACCGTGGAATTAATTATTATTTGTGGTATAGCAATTTTCGTGGATTTAGTAGATAGTATCAAACCATGGAATTAAAAATTTGACGAATATTTGTCACCATATTTATGTATGTGCACAGACTTAAACTAGAGGATCCACAAATTTACGTATAAAAAAATTTATTTTCCTTTAAACAATGCAAATTGTTATCCACAAATTTAAATGAATTAACAATATGGTTTAAAATGTAAGTTTTTTTAATAAGTATAACATATTACTGACCATTTAAAAGTTTTAAGAGTATTTTAGTTTGATAAATAATATTAAAACACATACCCATATTATATGTGAGAAAAAAAATTATATTGTATTTTATGTTTCAAAGTTGGATTAAGAATTAAAAAAAATCTGTGAAAAAAATTATATAACAAGTGTTGAACCCTTATAAATCAAATAAAAAGGATATTTCTTAATAAATTATAAGTAAAAGACTTAAAAAAAAGAGTTTATGATTAAAAGCTTTAGTTATGAAATCTGAAGCACAATAATTAAATGGGAATACTTGAACATATGTACAAGAATTATAAAGTACACATATTTTAATTGTTAGAATGTGTAAACAATTCTATTTATAATGATGATGCAATCTGAAACAAATTTGTTTTCAGATTTATTTTATTCGTGAGATCTTCACCTATTGTTGGTACCCATGGGAGATTTTTTCTACTAGTTTCTAGACTTTCACCTTTCCCTTGTCGACATGCTGTGGTTGTATCATGCTGCACACAATGTATCAATTTATTGCACTATTATGTAATACAATGAACTTTAATAATAGAAGAATCAAAAATGGAATAGCTAAAACATTTTGAAGACCGTTATGGTATTTACTAAACATTCTAGATATTGTTCTGAACATTCTAGATATTGTTCCATCAAATTTGTTCTGTTTGTTGTAGCATAAGAAAAGGAAACTTTGACAGCAAATTGTTTAAAGAATAGTATTGGAAGGTACAAGATTTATTCTCAATGTTGTACAAGCTTGTTATGTTTATTTGCTTTTTTTGCTTTTTTAAAAATTTTGAATGAATAATGCATGAGTCTATTTTTATTCGTACTCTCTAGAAAAGAGTATAATGTTTTTACCTTTTCTGTCTTCGGTTCATTGTTCACTTTTTCTTGTTTTTGTTATTTTCTTAATGTGCAGTAAATCGTTTTGTGTTGATCCTTCTCAATGTTTACATTTTTTATGTAAATAATGAATTTATGAAGTCCACCAATTTTAAGCGAGCGGGGGGAATGTTTTTAAACCTTCTCTGAAACCACAGAACCATTTGAAAGGAATCTTCGCTGAACTCTTCAAAATAGGTTTTTACATGTCCACAAATGCAGAACATTGTATGTTTGTTTGTTTGTTTGGTGGTGTTTAATGCCACTTTTAACAATATTTCAATGATATCGTGGCGGTCAGTTTTATTGGTGGAGAAAACCGGAGGACGTGGAAAAAACCACCAACAAAGTCACTGACAAACTTTATCACATAATGTTGTACACCTCGCCCTGAACGAGATTCGAACTCACAACATCAGTAGTGATAGGCACTGATTACATAGGTAGTTGTAAATCCAACTACCATATGATCATGGCCACGACGGCCCCCGGAACATTGTATGACATAGGTTTCTATCAGAAAATGAATGATCATTGGGTGGCTCCTTGCAAAGTTTTTCAGATGGGTCAGAAATTCAAGATGACCACCATGACAGGATGAAGTCTTTCATTGAACCATGTGTATTTTTTTTTTAATCTTCTGTAAAATTATTGAATATGAATGATCCTTAGAGGCTTAGATGGTTCTTTGCAAACTGTATGTTTTTTGGGTAGAACAGAAATCCAAGATGGCTGCTACTACCAGACATAGTTTTAACATTGGATCATAAGGGTAAAAACATCTTCTCATAAACAGCTGAATTAATGGAATCAAAATTTTTGAAAAAGTCCAAAAATATTCATAACTTATTATCTTGCAGTAATATTTTTTCAAAAAGACAACTATTTTTATTTACTAATTATAAAGTGTATCTTTTTCGAGGGAGGGTGGTATGTTTTTTTTCACCCAATAATCATCCAGTTTAAAACAATGAAAACCAGTTGGTTGATACAAACTACAGGCAGCCTTTAGTTGTTTAAATATGGTTGGTACATTAACATCTATCTATGCAATCATTGTCTATTGCCACTTAGGTTTTTGAGTTTGACTGCAGCCTGTTGCAAGGTGTACTTGATATATCCTAGTGTGATCAAGTTTGTCAGTGTCATATAGAAGGTTGGTGTATTCCTCCAGGAACTCTTGAGTGAGCGAGTGAGTGAGAGTGATTGTCGTTTAATGCCAAGTGAGCAATTTTTCAGCCATTTCGTGGCAAGAAAAGTTACTTTCCGATGAGATGATGATGGTGTCTGATTTGTACAAGACCAAATTTACAAAAATTAAACCCGGAACTGTCATTCGGTCATTTTTCCTGCAAAAGCTTGTTGTAGACCTTGTTGATTTTTTTATGTATGTGCATATAATATAAAAAAAAAAATCTCGTCTCGCACCTTTGTTCTGAATGATGCAGTTTCAGGTGAACCTCCAGTTATTTCTTCTAATTAAACCAGGGTTTGTGATTCTATTGATCAATTTTCACTTGGTGCAAAGTTGCATTTTTGATCTTTATTATTAGATGTATTTAAAGTTACTAAATCTTGCTGTATAAATATATGTTTACTTTTATTTTACTTAATTTCAGGTTAAACAACAACATGTAGAAAACAAGACTTCAATGATAAACTGAAATTCTAAACAAAATAATTATTTTTATCGGGAATATCTGTGATACATGTACCTGAAGAAGACTTTTCAACAAGCATCAACATAGTAGTTATTTGAAAAAATGAAGAGTTAGACAGTGATGGTTGAGAATTTGGCCAATCATCACCGAACAACCTCTCTGATACGGTTTAAATGTTAAAATCTTGAAGACTGGTATGGTGTAGTTATATACAGACTGTTTCCAACAATTGTACAATTTTTATGCCTACTGATCATTTAAAAACCAATGGAGATCAAAGTGGTCAAAGTGTTTTTAATAAGTCTTATATTAGAGAAGAAATATAATCTTCCACTTGTAATATTTGTTAGGTGGTCATCTGGTAAAACGTCAAGTGAGCTTTTTGTATCGCATGGAATCTGTCACGTCATAGATAATAAATCATGATTAAATCATCATCTGCAAAACTGCTCAAACAAATTGAACTAAACTGTCAGGAATGATTCTTAGGAAGAGGAGATTCAGATGTTTAAAAAGGAAATTGATCTTACATGTGGGAGGGGCTAGTTGGGGACATAAAAGGGGGAAATTGAGTAAATCCTTGAAAATGTTCTTCTCAGAAACCAGCAGTAGAAATGGTGCAATATTTGTTTTTAAGCATTATTTGAATATGTAGATTTAGATTTGTACAAACGAAGGTCCTAGGATTATGGGGCCAAAGTTTCACATTGATATACTAGTACTGCTATGGGGAAAAGTTAAAAAAATGTTCTTAGAATTCAATAATGAAAATGCATATATAAATACAGTGAAACCTGTCTAAACCGAACACCTGTCTATTCTGAACACAAAGTTGGTCCAAAGGAGGTTCTGTTTAGACAGGCTTCACTGTAGTACGAATTTGGATAAACAGATTTAAGAATACATAAATGAACACCACATGGTCTGCATGGTCCATGCACAGGGGTGGGCGGTCATAAATTAATTGCAAAAAAAAAGAGATAAATAGTATTCTTTGTGAAATGGAGATTCAATCTTCTTTAAATGAAAGGATATAGAGCCCATGGGGTCTGAGACTGAAGGTACCAAATCTAACATAGCCTGCATTGAGGAAACATTTAAGAAAACATTTCTAAAGAACATTCAATGGAAATGGAATTACATTTGGAATGAAACATCATTTTGACCCTTGGAGTCCAAAATTTTACATATAGAGTACAATGAAGAAACTTTATAAAGTTTGCTAAGAACCAGACATAGAAATTCAATTGTAAATTGTTTGAATCGTTATAGTGACATGCAGATTCAAGTTTGCATGACATATGGTATATGGGATTCAAGCACTTGTGGTCCACATATTACAATAGGCTATGATTGAAATTGTTTTAAAGATTGTCTTTAAAAACCAAGAATGAAAATGCAATTGTATTGTGCATGAAGCAGCATTATTTATTTATTATGATGTGAAGATTAAATGTTGTACCAATGAAGGCCCAGTTGTCTATTAGATTCAAGTCCTGAGGTCAAAATAATATATATACTACGATGGGTAATAAAATATTTACCATGTGAATGATGCAGGCTCATGTGAGCTTCCAGTTTATTATTTTTTAGAACTATCCCTCAAACTTTGTTATTCCTTTGCAGGAGTAATTATGGACAATATGTAATAAAATAATTGCATACAGTGTTACATTAGCTTTGAAATTAAAAGATTTATTTTTAGCTGACATAGGTTTCATTCTATTTCTATATTCTTCATTATACATTGTATATGATTTCATGGATTTTAAGTTCACTTTGCCTTTTTTTTTTTTTTTTTATACATTATTGGTGTCCGTACATATCTTTTAACAGTCTAATATTATCATCTGAAACCACGAAGACAAAATCAGCTTGACTAGAATGGTCCTTTGATAACCCTTTAAAATTTTACAAAAAAATGAAGATTTTAAGGCTTGAATAATTTATGAATTTATCAATTTTTGTTATTAAATATTATTGATTTTTATGTAAATGTTTCAGAATAGACTTTGTACTGTTTCTTAAGCACTGTGTGGGGAGCTATCTTTTGGTCTCAAAGAAACAATTTTTTTTAATTACTCTTGTGGTCTTTGTTGCTGCTATTGAAAATAGAAATTTCTTAAATTCACACAATATCCACATTTAAAACTTGATATGGTGATATGGTTAAACTTTAAACTTTATATGAGTTGTTGTAACTATGTACTGGGTTTTCTGTCAAAGTTCCCAATCTTGCAAAATTTTAACATTGTTTAATTTGGTCTGTTTGATTAGTTTCTGTATTATTTTTTACCGTAATTAGAATTGTTTTACATTGTTTACTGAATATCATTTTAACCCTCTGAAAAGGTTTGTTGAAGTCTTGAGTTGTAAACGTAGGTATACATGTACTACAAACAGTTCCCAGACACAATAGTCATCAATTTAGAACTTAAAAGAGATTATCCCACCAGATGTTTGAACAGAAGATGATAGAATTGTCTATTGTATTTGGTCTAGTCTAGAAATTTATTGTAATATGTAAAGCTATACCATGACACATAAAATTTATTACAATGTACACAATGTATTTTCATATTTCTGTAAGTAGTAATACCGATACCTCTATTTGCAATTTTTTAATATTCCCAATCATCACAGCATGATGTTCTGGGAAAATGTATGCAGAATATTACAAAATTTTCTAATATTTTCTTTAACAGTGAAATGTTACAATGGGATTTCCAGATATTATTACTGGTACATTTAAAATATTTGTATTAATGAGTTATTGTTTTTAATCTAAGAGTTTTGTTTTTTTAAATAACTACCAGTATATCAAAACCTGTTACTTCAAATTAATTGTATCAGACTGTTTGTTTTTAATATACTGCATTGGTTTTTTTTTTTATACGAGTACAATTTACTTTCAATTTGTATACATGCAATACATGTATTAGGTTTCTTATTATTTGATTACAGTACGACTATTTATTTAACAACAATATTTCTGTTATATCGTGGTGGTCAGTATTCAGTCCTTTCCTCATTCATGACTTATCACTGGGTTTGTCGGGTTTTGTAACGGGTGCCACTAGTGGAGCAGGAACTGCTTATCCTTCCAGAGCAACCCCTGTTTTTAGTGAGGTGCATGTTGATCGATCTTTAGTTTTCTAGATCAATGTTTGTCCCATTTTCTTTTGTCTGTCCTTCGATTTATGGTTTCAGATTACCCCTTTAGTATCTTCAAACTTTTCTTTCTATAGAAAACAAGACCTTCAGTAAGTCTTTGACAAACTTGATCACATTAGGTTGTATCGAGTACACCTCACCATGAACAGAAGTCAAGCTCACCAACCATTTGACAATCTTGATCACATTAGGTTGTATTGAGTACACCTCACCATGAACATGAGTCAAGCTCACCAGCTTTTTGACAAACTTTTATCACATTTGGTTGTATGGAGTACACCTCACCATGGACAGGAGTCAAGCTCACCAACCTTTACTGATGATCGATATTGGTTGCATTAGGTAGATGCAACTTCAACTACCATATGATTATAGCTACTGAGGCCCCCCTGTTTAGTTCTTGGGTATATTTTTCCTTGAATAACAAAAATGTGTTTGAATCACTGCAGAGCAGTATCTCATGTTATCATGATTCAGCGACTTATTATCCCCTCGCCAACGAAGTTGCGAAGGGATATAGTAACGCTACCGTCCGTCCGTCCTTCCGTAACATCCTTGTGAACACTCTAGAATCAACAACCTTCAATGGATTTTGACCAAACTTGGTACATACTTAGTCCTTAAGAGAATCTGGAATCCTATTGATTGTCAAAGGTCAAGGTCACGGTCTAATTTTTACCCTGCAACATCCTTGTGAACACTCTAGAATCAACATCCTTCAATGGATTTTGACCAAACTTGGTACATACTTAGTCCTTAAGAGAATCTGAAACCCTATTGATTTTCAAGGTCATAAATCAAAGGTCAAGGTCACTGGGTCAAATTTTTTACCACGTAACATCCTTGTGAACACTCTAGAATCAACATCCTTCAATGGATTTTGACCAAACTTGGTACATACTTAGTCCTTAAGAGAATCTGAAACCCTATTGATTTTCAAGGTCATAAATCAAAGGTCAAGGTCACTGGGTCAAATTTTTTACCACGTAACATCCTTGTGAACACTCTAGAATCAACATCCTTCAATGGATTTTGACCAAACTTGGTACATACTTAGTCCTTTAGGCGAGTCTGGAACCCTATTGATTTTCAAGGTCACAGGGTCTAATTTGTACCCTGTAACATCCTTGTGAACAAATCTAGAATCAACACCCTTCAATGGATTTTGACCAAAGTTGGTACATACTTAGTCCTTAAGAGAATCTGGAACCCTATTGATTTTCAAGGTCAAATTTTAGGCGAGGGGATACACCACGCTTTGCGTTGCCCTTGTTTTTATGTTTATCCGACATATTTTTTAAATATGATATAAATACTGACAAGATAAATACAAAAGTTATTTATATTAAATTGTCTTATTATTAAAATAAAATATTATTATGCAAACCATTTCATTTCTTTCTTGTACAAATGTTTTCCATAACATATAGATGAAATACTATAAATTTCAATAAATGGGAAATTCATAAATAAGGTAACGGTACAGAGCTTCGATTGCTGTCCTCCATTTCGCTTCACATATCCTACTCTGTTCCCGTTGGCATATGCAGCCCCAAGATGAACTGATAGCTATAACTTTGTTCTTTTATCTAAAAACTGTGATTTTTCTCTTGTTTATCAATTTCCCTCATTGTAAATAATGTATTGTGTATATATTAGAGGCTGACTTGAGCCTGAATTACTAACTTATTCATGCACTGTTTGGGGTTAAGCAGCTTTGGTAGTTTTTCTGAGTGCCTTGTTTTCACTAAATAAAATTAAAGGAGGAATATTTGTACAAGACTTCATAAACAGCATTTGCATCTATTATTACTGACATTTTAAAGCTTCAGCCATGGCAGCCATGTTTTTGCAGGTTCAAGACAATATGAGGAATCTTTGTAAATGGACAGCACAAGTATTCTATGTACTACTTACAAATCATTTGGAGTTGTAGTTTCTGAGAAGATTTTTAAAATTTCAGCCAATCAAAAACAAGAATTTCTAATTGTGGCCATGCTTTTTTGCCAGATCAAGAATAAAAGTTACAAATCTTTTGAACTTTCAGAGAAGATTTTAAAGTGAGTGCAGCTTAATGCAGAACGAGCAATTTTTCAGCTAGGTGATGGCGAGAACAATTAACATTTCGATGAGACGATATCTGCTTTGTATTAGACCAATATGCTAATGCACTGAAACAAGAATCATGGTGTAGAGATGTTGCTCCATTTCGACACATTATACCGACTCCCAAATTGACCTATCAGTTGGCTTCACCAAAAAACAGCAAATGCTAATGTCCTAGTCTTTGGGTTGAAACCACGTTCAACCACACTCTAGGCATACATATAGATTGATTGACTGTTGTTTAATGCCAAGTGAGTAGAATGATCGATTGTTGTTTAACACAAAGCGTGTAGAGTGAATGATTGTTGTATTTGTTATTGATTGATATCTTGTTCAATGCCAAGTGAATCATTTTTCAGCTACATTAACTTAGTCACTTTACTCATTATCCCGACTCTAAAAGAGCTAAATGCTGTTCAGCATAGTACCAGTTTGATGTAAAAACCAAGAACTTTTACCCGGTATTATCAAACTCTGAACTCCATTTCTGTTGTTCAAAGAATTGCACATGATTGAAGGCACTCCTAATAGGGCAATTGAATATCATAAAATATATACTAGTATCAAACTAATAGTCATATTAAATGTAACACAAAAATGTTGATGAAATTATTTATGTGAAAATGAAACAACAAAGCACTTTTAAAGTCACAGTTTTATACTATAAGAGTTATACTCCAATAGGCTTTGGCTTTAATGTTGGTAAATCTTTTACTCCATCTTTATTTATAACCCTAATAGTATAGGCTGGTAAGTTGACTATAAACCTCAGTTGTATCTGCAAAAAAATAACAAGATCTTGTTTAATGATAATACCTCCAAAAACAGGCATTCAAAAGAGCATGCAACATATCTTGACTTGACATATGACTCTCGTTTGCTCTCCAAATTTTTATAACCCTAACTCCCAAATTATATGGCAATTTGTTTTTAAATTTGTGGTCTCTCTAAGTATTTTCACCAGCATGATTTTACTAAAAGTCACCTGTATCTAATCAGATAATCAGGATAGGGTATGGTGTTTAACTTCATGTTGAAGTTCTGCTTGACAATCTCTAAATATTGTTGCAAGGGAAATAAAACCTTTCCTATTAAATCATGTGTTAATACAAAAAAATAAACTGCTAGTGATGAAAATTCATGTACCAATACCAAATAAATTGAAAATTTCTTCTTTAGAATAGAAGTGTACAATTGACATCAGTTATTAATTATAATCACTTGCTCTGACAATGTGTGTCCTTATATATTATTGGTACATAAATTTTCATCACTATCAGTTTATTTTTTTTTGTATTAACACACAATTTAATAAAGGAATACAATGGGCTCGGTATGATACGACTGCAGCAAGTTGACAAGGGCTTTCCCCCTGAACTAGTTTTACTGCAATCAAGTTTTACTCGAAAAGCAATAACTGATAGTAGAAATCCTCTGGAAATACTATCTGTACCCATGTCACAATTAATAGACCATTTGGGCATTTGCAAAGGCCCAATTTGATTCCAATATCATGTTTTCATAGGAATTGTTTATCTTATTATGCATTTAAAATGATACCCGTTCATTGCAAGAGGAATGGAAATGACAAAGAATTTAAATAATTTTTTCTTATAATTTGTTGATATTTGAATCTTCTAAAAAATTAGAGGATAATTTTAAAACAAATAAAAAATTCACAAGTTTTACAACAATTTTGTGCAGATTATGGGAAAAAAATATATGTTATTTCCATTGGACTTGAAAGAGGACATTTTTTCCTGCATTAAAGGGAAATAACTCATATAAATATGTGTAAAACATAATTTTAGAATCAAGTCAGAAAAGTGTAAATGGTCTATTCAAAAAGAAAAAAAATGTGATCTAATAAAAGCTATTTAGGCAAATTCTTAATAGCAATAGCAGTACAATTAAATTTATACAATGCAGTTCTATAGAATAATGCTGATCAGATGTAGTTGAACATTGATTTCTTTATGGAATTCTTTACTATAAATACCATGCAAATTCCTAAATGTTATTTAGGGGTCATCATGATCATATGATAGTTGGATTTACTACTACCTATGCAATCAGTACACTAAAGTTGTGAGTTCAAATCCCTCTCACGGTGAGGTGTACTTGATACAACATATGATGTGATAAAGTTTGTCAGTGACTTGCAGCAGGTCTGTGGTTTTCTTAGGTTTCCTAAACCAATGTAACTGGCCCCAATGATATAACTGAAATATTGTTAAAAGTGGTGTTCAACACCATAACCCTGAACAATAAATATTATACTACCTACCTCATCTATACATTTCTTTAACAGATCCACTGCTTCATCTTGTGTGATATCTAGGAGTAAAGAAATAAAAACATGCAATGTAAAAAAAACTTGACGTAAGAACTGACAAAATCTAGGTAGAAAAGAAATACAAACATGCAAGGTATAACAAAATTCACATAAGAAGACGATACAACAGCATTTTCCCTTCAAAGTCATACTTGAAATTAACAAACACGAGACTTTTTCTGATCTTTTATTATTTCCAAAACCCTTCTTTGACAAATTCATTTTGTTCAGTAATAATCATATGTATATATGCGATTGTATCTTGAGATTTGTCATGTAGTCATTAATAGTAACACAACCAATACAACTGATTCTACCTATGACGAAGTACAATCCTATTGTCTATATATGATCAGAGATACTTATAATGCATCTAGATGCATCCTGCACACACCATTTTTATTTCATATGCATTTTGAGATTTCACTCTATATCATTTTCCATCGTGTATATTGTATTAGTAAGCAAGGATACTAATTTACATCAATATTACACTTAGAAAATAAAATTAATGCAAAGGAACAGTGCTTTTATTGCTGTTCTACATTTCACAGTCACAGTAGGGTCTTTAACAATGAGCATAACTCATACCATAAAATGGGTGTGGAACCTAGCCTGCTGTTGAGTGGTACTCTTTACTTCTGCTGATATACACTACACCTGGGTATTTTTGTCATTTTGATGTTATTTGATGTATAGAATTTTGTTTCCCAGATGCTGGATCACCAACAAGAATACAAACCGCATTGTATAGTTAGCGTGCTCGCCTCGAGTGTGGTAAATCATGGGGCTCGATGGGTTGGAGCCCCAATCGGGTCAAACCAAAGACTATAAAACTGGTATTTGTTGCTTCTCCGCTAAGCATGCAGCATTAAGGAGAAAGAGCAAAGACGGGTTGGCTCGGAATCAGGATAATGTGTCCGAGTGAGGCGACATGTCTATCCGCGGACTGTTGTTTCAGTGAACAAGCACTATAAAAATCCAACAAAGCGTGTTGGTCTAGTACAAAGTGGACATCATCATCATATCATTGAAAATTAACTTGTTCTCCCCATGATATAGCTGAAAAATTGTTGAGTTGTCGTTAAACAACAATCACTCGCTCACTCAACAAGAATACAAAATACGGTATCATACCATCCCTGTAATTCCTATCCAGGATACTGTAAGAGAAGAAGGCACCATAACCATGGGCTGCAAATGGGCATTTGTTCATTGATGCTAAATAGTCCATGAAGTAAAGTGATGGTCCGTCTTGTTTATCATATCCAGCTAACAGTAAATTTACTTGATATGGAGTCTAAAAAATAAAAATCATACTTTAGTTTTTATCCTTGTATGTTCAAAATATTGTAAAATAAAATTTATATTGTTAACTTTTTATAGTTCATAAATAATACTCGCATTACTGGACACAAAAAAGTGAGTACAATGTACAATGTACAATGGATTTACCTGGAAAGTGACTCACTTTTGTGTTTATTATGCATGTATACCAGTAACCTCAAGGTCCACTTCTTCTTCTTCACTCATTTTAAAATTTAAGATGGGGTAAAATGGAGTTGAAATTCTTTTTTTTAGACAAATAAAGGTAAATCCTGCTTGGTTTTAGATGGATTCTGTACTGGTTAAAATATTTTAGATGAAAATGCATTTTGTATGCTATGGTTTAAATAGAGAGCAGATATAAAAATTTATCTTGTTCGGACTCCCACTTCTAACTCCCCATGGTGAGCAAAGGACAACAGGAAAATAACTGCTAACGAAATGGATTTATAATAAAATTTTACGGAAATGACAAATTTGAAAATTGCGGGAAAGCAATATCTTTTAGGCAGAAAAGTCATATTAAATTATAATAAATAACTGCGCCAAGAGCACATGATACGCCCGTTATCAACATTCATACAATATTTGTAAAGACTTTCTTTCCCATAACTCTTGAATGAAAAATCTAAATTTCACCAACAGCTGCATCATAAACATGAATTGGAACATTTATACAATATTTATACAATTGAAAACAACATTTTTTGAGAAATCAGTAAAGACTATTAATTCCAATGACAGTACGAAGTTTGAAGTGAATTGGTGAAGGGGTTCTCAATTTACAGCGTGACATACGAAAAATCGCCTACAATTTGATGAATAAAGTCCCATAACTCTTGAATGAAAAATCTAAATTTCACCAACAGCTGCATCATAAACATGAATTGGAACATTTATACAATATTTATACAATTGAAAACAACATTTTTTGAGAAATCAGTAAAGACTATTAATTCCAATAACAGTACGAAGTTTGAAGTGAATTGGTGAAGGGGTTCTCAATTTACAGTGTGACATACGAAAAATCGCCTACAATTTGATGAATAAAGTCCCATAACTCTGGAATGAAAAATCTAAATTTCACCAAAAAGTATACAGACCGTAAGACTATCAATTCCAATAACTGTGCGAAGTTTGAAGTGAATTGGCCAAGGGGTTCTCAATTTACAGCGCGACATACGAAAAATCGCCTACAATTTTATGAATAAAGTCCCATAACTCTGGAATGAAAACTTGAAATTTCACCAAAAAGTATACAGACCATAAGACTATCAATTCCAATAACTATGCGAAGTTTGAAGTGAATTGGCCAAGGGGTTCTCAATTTACAGCGCGACATACGAAAAATCGCCTACAATTTGATGAATAAAGTCCCATAACTCTGGAATGAAAATTCGAAATTTCACCATAAAGTATACAGACCGTAAGACCATCAATTCCAATAACTTTGTGAAATTTGAAGTGAATTGGCGAAGGGGTTCTAATGTTCATACATGTGAACCTTCCCGCGGGAGCATTTTTCTTCCGATTTTGAGGGTCCCTTCCGTCCCTCCCGTCAACTTTCAAAATCTTCCGCCCGTGAAAAAAAATAAAGTACCAAAAAATCTTGACCGACATTTTGCGATCAATATTTCTGGAAATTCCCCATTTGGAACTCCCGCACTGACGAAAAACGCCGAGAGATACGAATGGTAAAGGTGAATGTCATATTTAATGATATCCGGTTATTGATCTGTTTGACACCTTTACAGATAAATTAGTTCATGTTGATTAATCAAGGTGTTGATGATTATATAACAATTATCCACTGATTGACAGTTAATTGGGGATAAGGAAGTGTGTTTGTGGCACACGCTTAGATGATTAGAAGTGTGATAGCAGCAATTAAAAATAGTTATAAACCGTTGTGCAAACACGAGTCGGACAACCTTTGATGCCTAGGAAAACTTCTTATGGGTGATTTTCAAAAAAATGAAGACTTTGTGTGACATAGAGGGTGAAATTTCAAATTGGACAAATTGATATAATTTTGGTCATAAAATAATGTCAATATGATATATTTTTCAGATTCAGTTGCAATATATGAAGACAAAAAAAAAAATTCAACTTTTATTAGCAACAAAATTCTTTTGGGTATGGTAAAAGACCTAAATGTATTTCCATTTGATAATGATATGAAAAAGGCACATTTTGGTACCAAACTTTGTATATATCATGAGAAAACAGCTTCAGTATATCAAAGAAACACTATTTTTACTGTATATTTAAAAAAATCTGGTAATTAAAGTTTTCATACAAGCATAACAAATGTGATCTAATGAGGCTTAATAGTTGTAAATCAATTATTTATATATGCCTAATAAATATAGCAAAAGTTAAGTTAAGTTGATCATTGGTGGTATAAACTAGAGGTAACCAAAGGAAAATACTGTCCATTTTTTGATGTTTTGTCACACTCCTGACACATTTTTCTAAAAGATAAATACACCAAATATCAAGCTAAATGCAATCATTGTTGGTCACAATAACTTTTTTAAGTAGTAGTACATAATCTATTTTGACTGAAAAAAGGTTTCCCTTGAATATATTTCATTTTTGCATTGTTATGATGTTATTTCAATCATATTTTATCATATTCTAAGTAATACTATCATAATTATAAAAAATGACAACTCAATTTTCAACCATTTATACATCTTTTCAAGAGTATAGTGCTTATTGAGAATTAAATAATTCCCCGAGACAATTACAAGCAGTTTTATGGAGGCTATATGCTTACAAAATAATCTATTTCTTAAATAAAATTGTCACACCCCTGACTCTCTCTCGAAAATAAACCTGTCGAGCTGAAAATAATATAACCAACTTATTCTTTCCAAACTAAAACTTATATTTCTTCAAAAGCTTATATTTCTTACAGTTAATAGTAAATATTAAAAGAAGATTCAAAATTATGTTTTTGTTTTTTCTAATGATTAGTGTGCTAATTATTTGCCCTTTAGGAATTTATTTCATCAAAAATGGTTAAAATGGATTTGAAATGTATTAAAACTAGCAATAGATCATCTTTTCTTAGTATAAAATTACTTTTTAGTGGTTTTCAAATTAGTTTCCCCATGTTTCTCAATAATTTACTCTGCAAAAACACTTCCTACTGCAATTGCAATCGACATTTAATGTTTTTATGTCAGGAGTGTGACATATTACTGTGGAATGAAAAATTATTGATAAATTTTCAAAAATGCTATATCAAAAGAATGAAAATGTTTTATGAAAGGCAAGATATATTAAAGTAAGTATTCTGTTTATCTAAAGCAACATACATCAATTTTTCATTTAGAAAAAAAAATCCATATTTTGACATGTTTTAAGAAAATATAACCCTTTATCATCACTTATTGTGAGAAAGGTGTCATGCAATATACAAAAATACTACAATTATTACTTATTGTTTATATGTAATTAAATTGAAAACATTGTGGAAGTTTGTAGAAGCATGGTTTATTTATTTATTTATTTAAAAGATATGCCTATCAAAAGTGTCACACTCCTGACATTAGTTATTTTGATTTCCTAGCTATGATATGTCGTATATCAGAGCTATTTCCAACTTTTTTCTTTGATTGGGTCTGGAGCTTTTGGAAAATAAAGAAAATTGTGAACTATCAAAGCATACAACATAGTACTATACAACTAAGATAAAATGTCACACTCCTGACATTTTTTGTGTCTCTCCTTATGCAAGCCCAATTTTACAACTATCATATTCATCCAGTCTAATACTACTAAATTATTATAACTAATGTTTTTTTACAACATATTTTGACTTTTCTGAACTAATTAGTCTCAACAACGAAAAACTATTAAGGTTTAATTTGACATTTGTACATTTTTCCAAGTTAAATTTATTCACGGACACTAATTTAAACCAGAGGCTCCCAGGAGCCTGTAATCGCTCACCTGGATCAAAGCTGCTTTCAATAACAATGCAATTGCACTGTGGTGGCCATCTTGGCGGGAGAGCGCAACTGCCGGACACCATTTTGGAAGAGGACCATCCAATGACTATTCCATCTAAGTTTGGTTTTAATTGAGCTACTGGTTCCAGACAAGATGGTTTTTATGTGAATTTCCCATAGGGTCCTATGTTAAACTAAGTACAGCTGTGCAGCCATCTTGGTCAGAGGGCGGGACCACCAGACACAAATTTGGTTCAGCGGTTTCGGAGGAGAAGATTTAAATGTGATCTTTTATCAAAATATGCCTAATTTGCATAATCGGTATAAATCGGATGAAAGAAAAATTTCCAAAACCCCCCCCGAACATATGCTAAACTACTCCTTGCCATGTAGCTGCAGTTCAAATTTGAGCTCATTTTGACTTATACTAAAGCAGCAATGGACAATTGAAGAAATTTCTATTTTTAGTAACAGCAGCCATCTTGAATGGAGGGCGGGGCTGTCGGACACAAATTTGAAAGGGACCCACCCAGGGACCATCCCTGCCAGGTTTGGTTTAATTTGGTTCAGCGGTTTCAGAGGAGAAGATTTAAATGCGATCTTTTATCAAAATATGCCTAATTTGCATAATCGGTATATATCGGCTGAAAGAAAAATTTCACAGAAAAATCCGGAATATATGCTAAACTACTTCTTGCCATGTAGCTGCAGTTAAAATTTCAGCTCATTTTGACTTACACTAAAGCAGCAATGGACAATTAAAATTTCATCCCCCCTTTTTTCTATTTTTAGCTTGGCGGCCATCTTGGTTGGAAGTCGGGATCACCGGACACAATTTTGGAAGGGGGCCATCCAAGAATCATTTCAGCAAAGTTTGGTTGAGATTGGCTCAGTAGTTTCAGAGGAGAAGATTTTTTTTAAATTTCATCCCCCCTTTTTTCTAATTTGCATAATCAGTCAAAATCGACAAAAGTTCAAAGTTCATAAAAAATCCTGTAATATATGTTAAAAAGCTCATCATTATGCTTATACAGTTCAAATTTGGGCACATTCTGACTTAAAATAGAGCAGTTTTGGCCATTTGAAGAAATTTCTATTTTTAGTAACAGCAGCCATCTTGAATGGAGGGCGGGGCTGTCGGACACAATTTTGAAAGGAACCCACCCAGGGACCATCCCTGCCAGGTTTGGTTTAATTTGGTGCAGCGGTTTCAGAGGAGAAGATTTAAATGTGATCTTTTATCAAAATATGCCTAATTTGCATAATCGGTATATCTCGGCTGAAAGAAAAATTTCACAGAAAAATTCAGAATAAATGCTAAACTACTTCTTGCCATGTAGCTGCAGTTAAAATTTCAGCTCATTTTGACTTACACTAAAGCAGCAATGGACAATTAAAATTTCATCCCCCCTTTTTTCTATTTTGACCTTGGCGGCCATCTTGGTTGGAAGTCGGGATCACCGGACACAATTTTGGAAGGGGGCCATCCAAGAATCATTTCAGCAAAGTTTGGTTGAGATTGGCTCAGTAGTTTCCGAGGAGAAGATTTTTTTAAAATTTCATCCCCCCTTTTTTCTAATTTGCATAATCGGTCAAAATCGACAAAAGTTCAAAGTTCATAAAAAATCCTGTCATACATGCTGAAAAGCTCATCATTATGCTTATACAGTTCAAATTTGGGCACATTCTGGCTTAAAATAGAGCAGTTTTGGCCATTTGAAGAAATTTCTATTTTTAGTAACAGCGGCCATCTTGAATGGAGGGCGGGGCTGTCGGACACAATTTTGAAAGGGACCCACCCAGGGACCATCCCTGCCAGGTTTGGTTTAATTTGGTTCAGCGGTTTCAGAGGAGAAGATTTTCTATTTTTAGCTTGGCGGCCATCTTGGTTGGAAGTCGGGATCACCGGACACAATTTTGAAAGGGGGCCATCCAAGGACCATTCCACCAAAGTTTGGTTGCAATTGGTCCAGTGGTTTCTGAGGAGAAGATTAAAATGTGAAATGTTGACGGACGGACGACAGACGACGGACGAAAAGTGATGACAATAGCTCACATGGCCTTTAGGCCAGGTGAGCTAAAAATAGAATAATTTTTTGTCGCATAATCATAGGGTCACAAAACATCTAGATATTTGAAGTAAAATGGTACGAAATTATAGAATACAATCTTTCTTTAATATATTTTTTTTATCATCAAGGTAAGTTAAGGGAATTTAAAGTTTGTCACGCTAAAACGTCACACTCCTGACAAAGGACTGGGAGCTATAAGGGCCAAAATCGGCCCCACCTCAGATGTCGATAAAATTTCCTCCAAAATGTATTCACAATATGTGCCTTTCAGAAATAGATACAGTTAGTTAATATGTGTATCTAATTCCTCACAGCGGATCGACAAAGTCAGGTAATGAAAAGCACTGAACGTCATTTTTTTCATTATACAGAACGTACGTATCATTGTATTATAATGCATATCTTAAAAAAAAACAAAAACAAAGCATAATAAAGCTCAATAAACAAAGCATAAATGTGTGGATGTGGATTGATTTCAGGAATAAAAACATGTTCCGAAGCTGTATTATGAAATTAAAGTGAACGAATAGTAATGTCGCAACGTCACCCATTTTCGACGGTTTGTTTCACGTGATACAATCTCTCATTATTTTGATCGCTTAATTTGTCAGAGGTTATATTATGATGTTGAAATTGCATGAATGATCTCATGAAATCTGATCTAAAAATGTCATCTTTAAATGTAAGAACTACGTAAAACATCTATTATTTCACGTTCAAATTGTAGTTTTTCGTAATTCATTTTTTCGTCACCTTAACAAACTTTAATCATTTAAAAAATATATCTAATACAGACCAATTTTGGTTTCATCGTCTGCTATAACATTGATAATGTACATATTGAGGTCATATCAATTCAGAAACTTATTAACATTGATCGTTGAAAACTGGTCGAAAGTTTGTTATTAATCTTAAAGAAGTAATAGATAGATTTATTTGGACAATAGAACTTTGTCATATTTGAATTTTTTTTAAACACGTTTTTAACCGTACTTTATTCTTAACGACAACCAATGCGATGATATATTCCAGTACATTTTTACAGACAACCATCACAAATCTATAAAAAAAAAAAATGCCAAGGTGTGGGTTGAGAGAAGTCCAATATTTAAAGATAGCTTTTTTTTTTATAATATGGAAATATTTTGGGAAATGGTGTGAAGCAAAATGTTTAATGTGTAACGATTTTAGCTAGGAACCTGTGAGAATTATTTTTGTTTTTTTTGATAAACTGATAACAAGCCTTGGAATCAGATATCCCATAGAAAGTGGTTGTCGATAGATAATTGTTTTACAATCAAGTATTTCATATATATTTATGATGAGAACAAGTTTACAACCATATGATTAATCGTGTAGGTAAAATGTGTATCGCTGCCATGAGTCTATGTATGATTGTGTTGATTGTCACTAGAAAAAGAGGAAATGGTAGATATTATTTTGCTTTGTGACAAACCAACAACAACACTCCTAATAAACGGTTGCCATCAGAATCTGCTGTAAGTTGTCTTTTACGTGTAAGGAGTGTGTCCTTTACATCCTGTGCTAAAGGATGTATTAAATTCGTTCCTCATAGCTGTCTGGTGTCCCTTTCACATAAAGTCGGCGTTTTCCTAGAGGAAGCCATTTGTTATTTTATGTATGCCAAATTCGCAGTCATGTTAGGATTCTAATAATAATAGGTTATTATACATTATTATACAGCTATATTTTTAATCCAATCAAAAACAATATGGTTGTGATCGTCTTCCGTAATTAAAATCGTCAAAATGAAATACAACCGAATTAATATCAAATGGTGACTTGCTTCAACCTCATTTAAAATATACCAGGTTTGACTTTCTTTCATACTTGTACATTACGTTCACGATCTTTTATTACAACACTATTTCACTCAGGTGTACATTTTCCCCCTGTTCTAGTTGAAGGACTTTATCAAACAGAATCTTACAGTTTACATGTAATGCGGTTAATACGCATTTAAACCACAGAAGAATATTTCTATTTTCCACACCTTGTGGTGTGGGATCGCTATTGTGCATGCGAAATATTAATTGCAAACCCCATTGACTGGCTATTTGCTGCCTGTCTAGAATATTTTATTTTTTTCTCGACCGACAGTTCAGAAGCTAGAAAACAATATGATGAATATTGTCTGTCAATCATGCAAACAATAACTTATGCAAATGACAGAACGCATTTTCAATGCACTACATACACAAACTTTTTATCCATCATTTGTCCATTGGAGGTTGATTTAAGAAAACGGAACTGATAGAAGTTAAAAGTTTAATTTGGGCGCAAAAGGGGAAACTTTATATAATTAATGAAAATTTGATGTGAATTTTAGGGATCCTCAGATTCAAATCCATTCATCTACTTTTCTACACTTTTATACATATTATACATATGTATACCCGTTATTTCAAATGATAGTAATGCTATTTTAAAATATTTCCACTTTGTTTTACTTGTCGTTTTCTTTTAAGAGCCCTAGCTTTATACTGCCCATGCTCAGCAACGGACCACCTTCGTCAATTGTTTTAGCTCATGAGATTCACTAAGATAAATAGCACAGTCCGTGCAATATTTATTTATTTATTTATTTATTTATTTATGCTTTGGTGTCAGTGTTTCAACTGTTGACAGAGTTTTAAATTCAACATGGGTAGACTTATAGAAAGTGTGTAATCGTAAAATTCAGTGCGGACCAACCATCCCAGTCTGGTGGCAAAAGAAAAGGTATTGTTCTGATATGCCTAACGTTATGTCTGCAATTGACGGAACTTCACATGAGATGCAAATTCCATCCAGTGAACCCCAACAAAAAACATACTTTCAGCAAACCAATTCTTTTCATCGATTGATATAAAAAGAAAGTTTATAAACATTGATAATCAAAAATTTCATCAATATCAATAAAACAATTACCTTTCATCTTAACTGAACTTGAGCTGTCGTGGTCGTATGGTAGTTGAATTTACAACTACCTGTACAATCGTTGTCTATCACCATTTAAGTTGTGAGTTTGAACCCCATTCATGGCGAGGTGTACTCGATAAAACATTATGTGATAAAGTTTGTCAGTGACTTGCGACAGGTCTGTGGATTTCTCTGGGTACTCCAATTTACGCCACAAAAGTAGTAACTGAAATATTTTTGAAAGGGATGTTAAACACCTAACCTCCAATGGACAAATGATGGATCAAAAGTTTGTGTATGTAGTGCATAACATAAAACACCTTTGGATCATAATGTGGCATATCTTTACAAGTACCAATAATACTACAGCAATATTGTTTCCCACACAATTATGGGAACTGTTATACACATATCATGTCATTAAACAATGTACTGGAAAAAAAAACAACTTCACTTTCAAATTTTGTATTAACAATTAAATTAAATTATCTCCATGATCTCAAAATTATGCTTCAGTTTTTACTGCATCTTATCACATATTTTATTGAAATAACGCCGAATTTGCATGTGTAATAAAAGCATAATTTGCGGCCTGTTATTTGCCTCTGGGGCAATAACATTTTACCAGGGCAATAACATGTTATCTGCCCTCTTGTGGTTTTTATGGACCCTATACCATGGACAGGAATAATTACATAATGATCCACCCAACCCAAGCTGCAAAAATTTCATATTTCGTAGTTTGAAATTCTACAAACTTTTGACCCGTCCCCCCCGAAATTTTAATTTTTATCTTGTCTGTTTCAGGATTTACATGATACTTGATGTACCGGATAAGTTCGCTTTCTAGACTAACATATGCGCCAGGGATATTTCCTGTAATTTGTTCAAAATGATATAAACTGTTAATATCTTCCTGACATTGATGAAGCCAGATATGTTCGTGGTAGCCCATCACAAAATACTGTCAGTTCCCTATAAGCGCTCTCGCTAACATTAATTTTTTCCAAAATAAATAACAAATCTTAAATTTTTTGTCTTTCTTCTTCAGGCAAATCTTGGTATGAAGATTTTCTGGACGACGTATTGAAATCGATTTTAACAGTCTGCCCATCAGTACTTTCTAATTTTAAGTACTGGGGTACGAGGTCATATGACTCTACAAACCAAAGCGCAGTTCAGCAGTTTCAGCCTTCGATTTAAATTATTTTATTTTCCTTGATTTGTTATTTTCGGTAATTTCCGAAAACTCTTTTCCACTATTCGCGGTTCCAACTTTTTTATTTATTGATTTTACATAATCTATAAGGCGACTGTACTTTCAGACTGTCAAGTTGATTTGACAAATGCTGGGTTTTTTTGCTAGACATATTTCTTCCTGTAAACTATTATGTAAACCAGAACACTTTTTTTTTCAAATTCTATGTTGTCGCTTTCAAACTTTTGTAAACTAAAATTTAATTGTTTTACATTTTCTAACTCATCTGAGAATATTGCGATCTTATGCACATTACTATCAAAAGCAATTCGCTTCCTCCCTGTCAATTTTCTATTTGATAATAAAATTTTAATATTCTTACTTGAAAGTCTGTTTTCAAGTTTATCTGTGAATTTTAACTGAAATGATTGTAATTGGGAATTTGAAATATCTATATATTTAAAATCGGGGTATTTGTCCTTTGTTTTTGGAGAGCACCTTGAAAAAGGAGCTTGTAATTGAAAATGTGAGAGCTATCTGTTGGATTGTGCCCAAAAAATATCTACTCCTTTTGGATCAAACTATTTTACTTCATTTTAGAAGTAGCATCGATAGACCATTAAACCTACCTCAGTATCCCTGTAGTAATAACTATTTCAGTATCTCGGAAGAAAATATATAATCAATAATTGGGGGCTTATGAAAAAAACCTATTTTGGATGAAGTGGTGTTTATTTTATTTTTATCTTACATTTGTATATAACTGTTACGTGCCGACATACTATCGTTTTTTACGGCAAAGATGGCTTCTCAAATATCAAAACGTCATCTAAGCGCTTGGAATATTTGAACATTTTCCCGTCGTTTTTCAAGAAATTTAACACCTCGTCAAACCAAAAAAATACTTTAACAGTATTTGTGTTTTATTTATTTTAATAATCTGGTAAAATATTTTTCTGGCAAAGATTGCTTCTCAAATTTTCAAATTTCACTGCAGAGGTGCTTAATTTCTATGAAAACCGTCGAAATATCGCGGGCAAAATTCCACGAAATACAGAAAACAAATAACGCTCATGACGTCACAATGACGTCAAATACATATCGATTTTGTTGGAAACAAGTTTTAACATCAAAAGTATGATGTCGTCTATAATATAAAACACATCAAATTTTAATCAAGTATTTTCTAAGATAATGATTCATTAAATATGGGGCCATATATGACACTTATAGTCCCAGTTCTTTTCATGGCATTGACGCTGGGTTGCATGCACTGAGTTTTTCTCCTGGTTTCAATGTACACAAACTGTATTTAAAATAAATACAATTATTTACAGAAACATAAGTTATTTACTGATGAATTTCATTACTTGAAATGAATCATGGAATGTACAGAGATTGCCTATATAATGGTCTCATATATGCAATCAGAAGAGTGAAAATATTGACTTTAAGGGTCTGGCTGAGGTTATAAATAAATTAATATTTAACAACCTCCACCAACAAAATATTTTGATATAATCATTAATCCTCTATACTCAAAACAACTGCTCAATTTGGTGTTGGTGGAAGACTGTGGAGGTATATAAAATAGCTAAAATGTACATTAAATATGTCGTTTGTAGTCCATTTTAGCATTATCCGTCTAATTATGATGTCATTATGACATCATAGCGCCCAGTTTCACGGAAAGATATATTTTTTGAGAATTTGTTTATATAACAATTAAATTAGTAAATTGTTTTTATTCTATGTCAAGCATTATTTTTTAATATAATGTGGGGCCAATTTTGCACCTTAACGCCTCTCCCTCTTTGACCAGATTTTAGAGGATAACGTTTTAACCGGAAGAGCAATCTCCATGACACTTTGCATGAAGATAACTGTTACCATTGTGCTTGTTTTAAGATATTTACATTTCTTTTATATCATTTAATATTCAAATTATTCTCTGAAAATGAAAAGTCTTCATTTTGTTTGAAAATCACCCTTATTTCGATCAAACGTGCAATGAATTCATCTCGGATTGAGTTGTTATGGCTTGTTTGGGACCAAAGCCGATCAAAGTATTATTTAAGGACTAAGTTCCAGGATGGAATTGATAAACCACAAAAATGCCGAAACGTATGCTATCACTCAACGCACCAGCACACGGCAGCAGCAAGGAAGACCAAGTACCTTGATGAATAGTGACTTTTTAAATTTAGCGCTCTATGATGACTTTATTGTTCAGAACATTCTGTCTTCATTGTTATTGCTTTGTTATAACCTTATGATTATGAATAAATCATAAATACAGTTTGTAGCCATCATTATCATATGAAACACTACTTAAGACAAAAAAATGTAAACAATACATATTGAAATAGGATGCAGTTGGTTCAATACTAAAACAAACAAAAGGAAAACATCAATAAACAATAAAAACACGCATCAAATATGTCGATGAAAAATCTCCAGTTATGAGACCAAATCTCCAGCCAAAAATTTGCAAATCTCCAGTTGTAGCATAGGAACTCTATCACATGTATGTATGTTAGAGCACGACATGTGAAATGGACGGACGGACAGTGGTATACCATAAAACGTCCCGTCTTAAAGACGGGTGTATAAAAATGCAAAGAACAGACACTACAGTATCATATAATTGTTAAAAAAAATGGTAGCGGGGGTTAATTAAACCATTGTGATACAAGACTGCTGATAAGAACTAAATCATGTTGTTAGAATTTTATCTTAGGCCAAAAAAAAATATATGCGTGTTTACTGTCACATGTCAAAAAAATCTAGGGTCGGTCAGTCGGGATTAATTTGTTTTTTTTATTATCGGCAAAACCGGAAATAGTCGTTCCCGGTTACGGAATCTGATTCCAGTATTTCATTTTCGAAATTTCCGGTAAAATGACGAATTATGCAGTTTTTCTACCTTCTTTGCTCTCAATTTCGACAAAAAGCTAGCAGTTGAATAAATAAAACATTGCTGCTGGTTAAACAACAAAAATGGTTATCCGAATTCTGTGTAAAAATTCATAGGGTCGCTTGCAAAAATTAGGGTAGGTCGGGTGACCGTAAACACACATTTTTTTTTTTTGCCTTAGCATGCTACAATTTCACTCTAAATTTCATTATCATTATTCAAGGAAAAGCAAGATAGATATTTTTTTAAATTCTGAAATGAATATAAATAGGCCTTCAAAACTCAACTGGAAAGCAAACATTTCTCTCTTTTGGGCAATGTCATATTAATTTATAGGTTTTTTTTGTATTTTTCAGCACCAATTTGGGACAAAATATTTCAAGAAAATAATATATTTGACACCCAGATTTAAAAAAAAAGATTTTTGATTACTACTCATGCTTCAGATGGTTTTAATTAAGAAATAAATCATGGAAGCCAGAATGTGATTTGAGTTTTAACATGGGTTGGCGGATATTAGTATTTCATCCCGAGCCAGAGGCGAGGGATAAAATTTACTAATATCCGCCAATCCATGTTAAAACTCAAAACACATTCTGGTTTCCATGAATTATTTTGATTCTGATATGTCTAAGAGTACAAATACGGTAGTATACCTTGATTGGAAGACGGTAATTTATATTTACGTTTGTGGACAATGTTGCACACAATTTGTGCTGCCAAATTCGAGCAGATGATAATTCATCAACATGTACATTTACAACGTAAAAGTCAGTCACATGCATCAGCGCATGAGTTAATGTATACCCATTCGATAAATCGCTCGTTTATTCACAAAGCGAAAGACGGACGTCATGTTAGAATAACGATTAGATCATTTACATCTAAGTCTCTTCAAACAGTACATACCCGACTTCTAAGATAATCTGCTAGATTTTTCCTTATGAAATTAGCTGCAGCATTGGGTGACAATTCATAACCTGAAAAAAAGATTGTGTTTGTATTTACAATCACCCTATATGTACTTTTTACATTATATTAGGTTTGAAGGATATCAGATCAAATGTATTTTTAACACAAGCTGAGTGTCTCACAAATCTTTGATTTTCTGAGAGACAGAAAACAAGTACCAATATACAATATAGTATATTAATATCTGCATTGTCGTTGGAGGTCTAGTTATTAGAAAAGGGATTCCATTAACCAGTTTAACCCTGCCACATTTTTGTGCCTATCCCAAGACAGATGTCACAGTCTTTTTTGTGTTCAATGGTTTGAAGTGAGAGGTGGAGGTGGATGTATGCTTTGTTGAAATTAATGACTACTTAGGACTATATTTTCATGTTTATCTTACTTTTGCCTGCATAACATCACAGGGGCCGTCGCGGCCGTGATCATATGGTAGTTGGATTTAAAACTACCTATGCAATGAGTGACTATCACCACTGATGTGAGTTCGAATTTCGATCAGGGCGAGGTGTACAACGTTATGTGATAAAGTTGGTCAGTTACTTACGACAGGTCTGTGGTTTTCTCTGGGTCCTCCACCAATAAAACTGACCGCCATGATATAACTGAAATATTGTTGAAAGTGGCGTTAAGCACCATCAAACAAACAAAACCATAGCATCACAGGTATAAATCAAGACTCAATTGGAGAAATAGTTTTCAATGCAGCTAGCTCATCTCTTACTAAATACGTCTAATACAATATTTTGTACAAAAGATGAAATACTTTTGTCCAACAATGAGCCTAGAAAAGACAAGCCTTCAGCACTCTAGTATAACATGGATTCTGTCAAGCCAAAGCAAGATTTGGTAGCAACTTTTGAATTATTCAAGACTTATTTGGATCTTAAAATTTTATTCATGTTTTGCTTAGATTCAATCAGTGTTATAGTTTATTTATGGAAAGAAGTTTTTTTTAACAAGGAACATTCCAGCTAAATTTTAGTACTTTAACAAATTTTTTTCTCTCAGAAAAACTAAACAAACAACATGAACAAATTAACACACATATGATACATGTACCCCATGAAAGCCATAAAAACAGAATTACATGTAAATAAAGAAATGACTATTTAAATTACCATTTCTCATTTTGTACAATTGTATATTCTTTGCCATGTACTCTGCAAACTGGACAGTATCACCTGATTCTCCACTGACTAACATCACCAAATGATCACTTAATTTAAACATCTTATCAGTATCTGCATAAAAACAAATAATATAATATTTATTATGATATATTTGCATCACAACAAAAAATCACATTACAATCACCTGCTTTAGTGACCACCTCCATTAAGCAATAACTTGTTCTATGTTACCTTAATTTTAATTTCACTTCACAGTGCACTTCATATTAATTAAACCTGTATTTAGTGACCACCTGTCTTATGTGACCTTATCTAAATGTTCCATTTGAAAGTCGCTTGAGACTTGATTGACAGTAATATTCTTACATTTATTCATACCTTTTATTGAGAGTAGCATAATTAAAATGTTTTCTTGCAGGAAACAAATCTAAATCATTTTTTCCCTGTGTACCAAACTTAAGTTTTCACTGTTTGCCATAATATCTGATATATTTTAACTTTTTTGCTAACTTTCCAAATCTTAACAATCAAGAGCTACATGTACACTAACACCTAGGATGGTATGTCGACAAGGAAAAGTTGAACAAGCATACATATATTAAAAGCAAGTGAAGTCACAGTATTTCTCTTGACACAGTAATTTGCTGAACTCACTGTATTTTGGGCATTTGTCTTGTTTTTCTTTTCTTATGTACGTGTCAACTCACATTCCAAAATAGACAAAGATGAGCAAAACTCTCGAATAGCAACATAAACATTCATTTTTGAAATCGGTAATAAGCAAGCAATAGATCGCTCTTCACGTTAGAAATGTGGTAAAAAAAAAGAAAAAGAAACAGTTGAATACTAATAGAAAAAAAATTCTTAGTCAGAACATGAAGTTAAAGACATTATTGTTATATGCCAGAAAAATCAGGATTGCTTCCGCTTCTTAAAAAAGCAATAAATATTACAAACTTTGCACCTGGTTATTTGTAATCAGTCATTAAACGAAATATTTGGAGCAATTTGTAATAAGTCATTAACAAAAAATCTTTGGAGTATTCTGAAGTATTTTGACAAATCGATTCTACATTTGAATCCGAAATGTACTCTGAAAGCAAACAATTAACATGTGATGTACTGTTCTTTCATACGACATCATGTCTACTACATTTCACAGATTTTAAGTTTATGCTTGTTCTAGACCAATCAAGTCGTTAGCACATTGAAAAAAAAAAAAATTTAATACCTACAAATGTATACAGAGTTCATTCTAGACCATGCAAATGTGGGGTTCTCACATTTTTAAAGTATTTCCAATATTGCCACAAATTTAAGTCAATGGCCCGTGATTAGACTGTTTGCACCACCGTCATGCCAAAAGTTCTTATACATGGTTAAATTTCAGCTTTGTTCTTCTTGGTTAAGTATACTGAACAAAGCGTATATCTGATCATGAGCGAGTGTATAATTTTGGACAGCCTTCATTTTGATCGTGTGCATATCAGTCGTAAACAGATAAAATCTCTACTTAATTTTTTTTCATGGTATTCGCACAAAAATTTTTTTTAAAAAAGAAGATAATATTAATACAATCTAAGAATTTTGAAAATTTTACTTGTAGCTGAAAAAAATATATGTGGTTTTAAACAATACGGATATTAATGATTACCAATTCCATTTCGCATTTTAATTTATACTTTTTCAAAATGTCTATACCTAAACAAAGTCTAATAGCTGATTTCTTCTGCAAAACTAGTAAGCGTAAAGTCTGAAATTCTTACAGAGGACGATTCTGAAGCCATCGATGCATCTGCTTGAGCTTCCATATACAATTCCTCATCATTCAGATTATCCAATCTGCTTAATATGGGGAGTATTTCAAGAGATACAATATCAAACATTACAATTTACATGATTTGATTATATGTAAAACAATGCATACATGTAGTTTAAATACTCATTTAGTAGGGAAAAAATTGTTTTCAAATATAATTGATTAGAGTATTGGGTTTATTTCATTGCTTTATTGGCTCAAATCTTGTTTTTAATTGCCCATTTTCTTAAGATGAGAGAACACTGACTAATTTTATCCAAATCCTAGAATGAACTCTGTATATATCTATGACTAGACTATCTATTGCCGCACCTGCTTTTAATAATACTAGGGTGGCTTGATACCATTCTGAAAAATGTTGGGTATCGTACAGAAAAGGAGAGGGTCCATTATCACAGTGCGGCTGTGCCTGCAATTAAGATAAGGGAAAACTGGAACGTATTCATTACCCTTTGAAATGGTCTATTATTAATATAATAGAATCCGGGTCGTTTCGCCCTCATTTATTAATAGTGCTTTAAAAAATGAAATATGGAAAATACCATTGCAAATATTCATATTTTGGGTACTTTATTTTTGTCTTCCTCATAATTAACATGCTTTCTTGATGTGTTTAATATTATGTATGGCTTCACTTTCATAGTTTGACACTAAAATGTCTTTGTTCACTTTCATTGTTTGACACCTGATTAAATGTGTAAAAAAATTTGCAGTTTAATTAGTAATAATTGATCAATAATTATTAAATATTATAATATAACCACTATATCATGATTCTTCCCCGTTTGGGGGAAATTGTCACACAATATATAAATGTCCCATGAACGGTAAAATGAAGAAGTAATGAATAAAGGAAAGATTTCAATTATTTTTTGTCATATATAAGACAGTGACAGGGAAGAATCAGGATCATATATAAGGCAGTGCATGACGGGGAAGAATCAGGATCATCTATAAGACAGTGACGGGGAAGAATCAGGATCATATATAAGACAGTGACGGGGAAGATTCAGGATCATATATAACGGACAGTGACGGGGAAGAATCAGGATCACATATAAGACAGTGACGAGGAAGAATCAGGATCATATATAAGACAGTGCATGACGGGGAAGATTTAGGATCATATATAAGAGTGACGGGGAAGAATCAGGATCATATATAAGACAGTGACGGGGAAGAATCAGGATCATATATAAGACAGTGACGTGGAAGATTTAGGATCATATTAGACCAAAAAAAAAATATGTGTGTTTACTGTCACATGTCAAAAAAATCTAGGGTTTGTCGGTCGGGATTAATTTTTATTATTATTATCGGCAAAACCGGAAATAGTCGTTCCCGGTCCCGGAATCCGATATTTCATTTTCGAAATTTTCGGTAAAATGACGAATTATGCAGTTTTTCTACCTTCTTTGCTCTCAATTTTGACAAAAAGCTAGCAGTTATATAAATAAAACATTGCTGCTGGTTAAACAACAAAATTGGTTCCAAATTCTGTGTAAAAATTCATAGGGTCGGTCGGGTGACCGTAAACACACATATTTTATTTTTTTGGCCTTATATATATATATAAGACATGGTTGTACTGAGTCACAGTGCCTGAAATGGACGGTCGCCCAGTTGTCAAATGCAACTAATATCTTATTCAGGTAACCAAAAGCTGTTCCAAATTAGGTAGTCACTGGCCCAACAAAAAGCGTCTGGGCGATTGCCTAAAAGAATGTTAAAAATTGTTGTTTTACTGAAACCGGACATAAACTGTAACTTCAACGGTAGATAACTCTTCTGTTCTAGTCGAAAACGGTTTGCTACGAGCACAGCGATTGGTCCAAATACATTTTTGTAGTTCTCCCCAATTATTTATTTTTATCGAGCCAATCAATACACGTTTCCTACACGTTTTCATGTAAAAAAATTCAATTCTTTATTAAAGATAACTAATAATAATACATTAGTGTTCTCCATTACAAATCATATGATACCAGATAGTATACAAAACAACATTTAAAAGTTACATGCAGTATATAATAATACAGTTGTACACATATTTTAAGAAGTGTTTCTTATTTCTAATGCGTCCCTAATGAATTTATATTTAAATAATTACATTCAATAATATTTTTTGGATTTAAAAGTTTAGACAGTAAAAAATAAGTATTATATGAATCTTTTAGATCTAAACCATAAGACTGGAAAAAAGTTTTCCTTATATCTTTATATTTATGGCATGATATCAAAAAATGTTCTTGTCTCTACTTCAGTACAGAATTTGCATAATCGTTCTTTTCTTGGAATTTTAGGTTTATTATATCTACCCTGCTCTATATTTAAACAATGAGCACTGGTACGTAGTTGTGTAATTTTACTTTTATACTTTTGCTTAGATTGGTTTCAAGATCTTTTTATAAAAGTTTAAGGACGACGTACTCCAAGTGAAGACAAAAGCTCACCTGACTCTTTCGGTCGGGTGAGCTAAAAACGTACATTCTTCTACACATCCATATGATAAACAAGGTCAAAATAAGATTAAATATAATTGTCACGTGCCTTCGTGCCCTGAATTGTGGTTTTTATTACACGAGGGCTGCTTTGCCTTTCATGAAAAAGGGTAATACAAAAAAATGTATACATACAGGTAATTATCCTTGTTTTTAAAATGTGAGCCCTATCCCCTGGCGTCACAAATATTTTACCCCCATACGCCACAATTTAACGTGAGAGACAATTCGATCGTATGCTTCTTATATTGCGTTGATGGTTTGAAATAATCATTCCATTTTAATTTAACGCGGACGACTTTTTAGATAACATATGTCATTGGAAGTATGTGCATTGAGCCTTAAATTAGCTAAAATCTGACGAAGACTTGTGATAATTTTGACCACCCTCGTCATACATTGCAGAACTGTTCACCTATATACCGGACGAATAACGTGGGTAAAATTGGATCAACATCTCCCGAAATGAACCTGGTGTTCCGCTAAATAAGTCATATATTTTAAATAATTGTAATAATGCTATAATTTATGATTTCACACCAGCTTACCTGAAACCGCCGCTTCAGATCAGTGTCCCCCACCTTCACAAAGCCATGTCCCCAAATGTGACGGGGGACACAGTGCAACTAATAAATCAATAATTACCAAAAAAAATTCGAAAAAGACTTCATCTAGTATCATATAATAGCGATTAAGTGAGGCGAAAAGACCCGTTGCGAATCGTCCTGGTATCAATACCATATAATAATATTTTTGGAAAGGGCTCTGAGATTTATATACAATGAATACACCTCTAGTTATGCAGACATGTCATGCAATCTAAACTGCCATCCCTAAAAGTAAGGAGACTTAGAACATTTGCTTTAGAAGTTTTCAAAATTGTTAATAAAAATTGTCTTGTTTATTTATTTGATCTAATGGATATAAAAAATACTTTGTATTCTTTTAAATATCAAAATAAAGCAGCTTTACCACAGGTAAGAACTACAAGTTTTGGTTTGCAATCTTTTCGTTATGCAGGTGCAAAGCTCTGAAATGAGCTGCCTGACCACTTTAGAAAAGACATGTCACTAGACCAGTTTAAAAAAACTCATGTCATTGTTTTGCATGCAAGGCTTCAGTTTGATTTCCTTCCCTTAGTATGCTAGATATTTTTAGCTTAGTTCATCAACTGTGCTTATTTTTAATTTAGTTCAACTACTGTGCTTTTATCATGTCTTATAATATGTACCGGTATGTGCTCTGCTTTTTATGCATGTCTGTCCTTATGCTTGTGTAGCGAAATCAGCCGTTCACATCAACATATATGAAATTACCTGGATTGTCCCCCATTGTTATTACAATGGTCATATTAGAAATCAATTGACATCCGTGTTATTTTTAATCAAAACATGGCACAAACGATATTTATTTGTTAAGGATGAATTAATAAACACATACAGATTATTATCTTTAGATTATCACTTATTTGGAATTAATATTTAACAAGAAACATTTGATAATGAATACAGCTTGTTAGGCTAACCGAACATCGATATGAAACAGTTGTTTTGATTGGTTAATCCAATTTAGAATTGACAGGCTTTCTTTTACGGTCGCGTTCATCGTATTTAAGCCCGTAGATTTGGCAGTGAAGTTGTGCTGGTTGATTGAAGAATATTCAATACTGAAACCTCGCTGTGTGAAGACACAAGGTAAGAGAGAGTTTGAAACAATACGACTTTTTGCTGGGTGCTGCGTTGTTCCTCTGGCAACAACTCATGGCCCTCATGGGTTGGTGATTGTTTCAAGGTTAGTGACAACCTTTTGCTGGGTCCGGTGTTGAAACCAGTGGTTACAACTGACGACTCACATTTGGTTTGGAACTATTATTAATTCACAGTTTTCATGTTGTTTATGGTATAGATCTGTCGTCTTAGGTTGTGACATAGTTTTCGGTGGAGACAGGGTTTGAGACATAGGTCAGAAGCAGGTGTTGGTGACTGGTTAGTTAGGTTTCAGACAGGGTCTGAAACAAAGTAGTTGTTTATAAATATGCATTGTTTATATTTGGGTCTGTGTAATGTTAGTGTGTGTTGCATTAGGATAGTTATATATTAGTCTGTGTAAATAGTGATTGGGCATATATCAATTGCAAGGAGCCATTGTACCTATTTTAGTTTTGTTGGGTTAGACATTGTTTGAACATTCTTTTATTATACAAGAGTCAAGACTATTATTTGTCAGGTCCCCCGGAAACTGGTACGGACCCAGTGTTTATACCATAGGAACTACAGTGGATGCTGGCTTGTTGCCACTATGTCTGCCTCTAAATCCACATCATTGATGCGCGACTTTACGTCACTTCCGGAATTTGATCTTATGTTTATGTTTGCCGTAAAGTCATATTTGCACTCTTGGTGCTTCCAGTGCTCATCTAGGCCGATTTCAAAATTTTTAACTGATTTTGCCTGTATAACTGATTCTGGGAGGCTATTCGGAAAGTATTCCATATTTCGACAAGGATATACATCTATTCAGGTTACACGCTACACTTGTTTTGTTATTTACATGTATGTCGGTTTTAAAAGCTCTTCAGAGTTTATGTTGTATGTTTTATATTCCGACTTTAAATAAAATTTGTATCTTGTATTTCAGTTTTTGAGCCGATCAGCTAATTCACAACACAAGTTAACAACTGATCAGCTTAACAATTTCGGTTAATTAACAGTGAACATTTCAGTACCATGTTTCATGCTAACAATGCTTCTTGCCGTTGCTGTATCTGAAGCCATGACAACGAAATCTTTGCCTTGAATTCCTATTAGACATTCCATCTTAAACTTGGAGAGCCGACAGTGAGACAACAAAATATTTTCACTTCCGGTGAAAAATAACTGGTTCGCAGTGTCAATATTCCACAAACAAAAATACATATTCAATATTAATGTAAATGAACTAGAATTGTAAAAAAAAAGATTGTGTAGTCATATACTATTTTAAACACGTAAATCTGATTTTTGTAGACAATTTTCTAAATAAGTCACGCGAGTTTCATTTTGTGCGTAGATGTTGTGGACAGACAGACAGAATTTGAAAAGTTACCGACAGGTGAGAATGCCATTAGCTGGCGATCAAAATATAATGTTTTCACTAATTTTATACTTTGTCAATGAATATTTGCATGGATGTGTTTAAGTTAAGCATTCCAAAATGGTTTCAAAGACATTATGTATGTATAATATGCAAAGCAGGGATCCATGAGTCATGTTTTCTTGTTTTGGGATTGTCTGCTGTATTTTTTCATTCATTTTATTAAGAGCAGGTGCGACCTTAGAAGCTTGCGATATATAGTCTAGGCATAGCGTCATAAGACTTTCTTTTATGCCATATCGATAGTAAAAAAAGGAACATGTAAATATTTTTTTTCTCCAAAATTTCAGTTCATGGTGTAACAAAAAAGGCATTGTCATGTATCCCAAACAGTCGGAAAGCAAACCCATGATTTGACCGTTATAGCTAGTGATTCTAAAACCACGCAGTCAGGGGGCGATAACCGCAAAAAATTCCCGCTAGGTGCCGCTTTACAAGTCCCGCAAAATTTTTCATTCGCGCCGTTGTAGGATAAACCTGAAATAAAGTATTAAATAGACAAAATTGTGATAGAAACGTGATTTCTATAAAATATATATATATTTTTTGCAATGACTGGCTATATCAGACAAGCGACCGAGGTTTATATTAGTCAAAAACGTGTTTCGAATCGTGCATTCTAAAATGTGTAAAAACACGAGGTTCGGTTTGTTTACATTTTTCGGCCAATGAAAAAGCTGACACAATTCTATATTAGGACATGAAATTGATGATACAGGAGTGATATAGCATCATCAACCAATAGTAAATGCTCTCTCAACTGGAAATTCCGTCACCCTGAATGGAAATCATTACTGAAAGAAAATTCGACGAGGCATGTTTTTTTTAATTTTCGCCTTGTTTTAGAGTAAAATTTGCCCATTTTGGTGAACATTTCTCCCCCCCCCCCCCTTTTCTCCCGTCTCGTCAATGCACTTTGTTTAGACTCCTTTCCCGTTTGCTGTACATATCTAATGTGGCGATTATTTCAAAGGCAATTGGTTTATCAAATATATTTAGGAATGCTGACTTTTAAGTTTTACCTGATTTTCTTCTGCAAATGAATTATGAATTTATGTGTAACAGGTATACATTGATTGAATGAATGTGACTCTAAAAACAAAAACCAGCCAGTGTGTGTGTGTTATAAATAGAAATTAGGCTAAATTTGTTATCTGTATGTAACTGCATATATGATATTTAATTGATTAAACAACTGTAATATGCAAGACTGATTTTACCATAGTTGACTAGTAGTTGTAATGCCTCCAAAAAACTTAACTGTTCTGAAGCCCACAGTGGCAGGGACCCTGGGCCCTGTGTTCATTGTCTGCAGGAAAAGCCATTTTATGCCTTACATGTTATAAAAATTTTAACAAATTTGTGAGGTCTGATGATTCTCTAAATGAACTTTCAAAAACTGAAGACTACCAGTTAACTAAATGTTTTCACAGTTTGATCAGGTGGAATATTGCAATGTAGACTCTGACAATATTGACCGTTATGTACTGTTTTATCCTGTTTTAGAATTTGTAGTCAGTGACTTTTTATCCAACAAAGCTTTATTGTTGCCAGATTTGTACAAAAAAATTGAAGATTTAGTTGACAAAACAGCTTTAATTAAATCACTGAAAGAACCAGAAGACAAAATTGGTGAACCCTCTCCCATTAGAGGCAATAAATTCTCCCATTTAAGTTTGGAAGATTTCAAGGAAACGGGTGATGAAACCTTTGCATGGGAAAGTTTTGAGGAGAAATTGTCAGCTTACAGTTTTCTGAAATATTTGGTACAGGAAAATGATATACATGTAGATCTACCAGGTCTTAAGACTTTTCTTTCATTTTCTGAAACTGACACTGAAAAATCCGAGTTTTGTTCAATTGAAGTTTTAGATGAGACAGCAGATTCAAAAGCCACAGTTTTGAAAACTTTGAATATTCTTCACAAAAAGTTTCAGATTGGGATAAAGCTTCAGTATCAAGTTGTTGTTGGGGACAGGAAATCTTATGACCATTTAATAAAATTAAAATCAGAATATGGAGGTTCATTAAGCTGGGTTTTGCCATATCCTGGAGACTGGCACATACTTTTTTTTAATCTCATTTTCTATTAAATTAATAATTTATTGTACTTAGGATTTGTTCAACTTTCATAAAAATTTATGGACTTTTTACTGTTAATAGTTTATGGAAAAGAAATACACTTGAAAACTAATATGTACATAGTTTATGGAAAAGAAATACACTTGAAAACTAATATGTACAGTCATCTGCCAAAAGTATTGGGAAATGTAAAAAATATCCCTATATAATCAACCAAAACCATATTTTTTTCAAAAAATTATTGTGAAATCATTTCTGGATAGATTGTAACAAATTTTACACCAAAACATTCGGAATTGTCTATATTTTGTTTGTTTATTTGCTCAAATCTTTATACGAGTGGTTTTTATTTGTACATAATTTTTCCATGATTGTTAATTTTTAGGATTTATTTTTAGTTGAAATATATAGGAAAATCAAAATCAATTTTTATTTGTTGTGTTTAAATTATGTACAAATAAAAATAACTCATAACTACATAATGAGTAAATAAACAATCAAAATATTGACAATTCTGAATGTTTTGGTGTAAAATTTGTTAAAATCTATCCAGAAATTACTTCACAATATTTTTTAAAAAAAAATATGGTTTTGGTTGATTATATAGGGATTTATTTTACATTTCCCAATACTTTTGACAGATGACTGTATACATTTTCTTTAAATATTTATACATTTTTTTTTATCTTTATATTGAATTTTATTTTCATGCCTAGAAAAAAAATACACCAGTTCTGTTCATGATTCATTAAAAGGATATAGAAATGTTTTTTTTTGAATTGCTAGAATAAAACCGGTGGACGTGTAAATTTTAGTCGCCTATCCTTTCTTTTGGGGAAAGGAGACCATATATAAATGTTTGTATTTTCCTAAATTTGTAGTTAATTATATGCATATGCTATTAAAATAGCAGCCTGCATCAGCATTAACATTTGTGCACAGCGTGCTTTTAAGTCATTAGGTTAGTTCTAAATAGTAAATGTATTTTTAGAAATAGGGAAATTCATACAGAGTTATCTTTCTTGACTGACAATTTTTCTGAATCTGAATAATTTTCGGCACTAAAAGCTGACAGAAACTCTTATTAATGAATAAAAACGTGTACCAGAGAAACATTTCGTTAAATAAATATATAACCTAGCGCAGTGTGAAGTTTGGGAATGTCATTCTACTGCAAACTTAATATATTTGCATTTTATTTCAATGCGATGGTACGGAGTTATCTTTCTTGGTTGACAATTTTTCGGCACTAAAAGCTGACACAATTTTTTATTAATGAATAAAAACGTGTACCAGAGAAACATTTCGTTAAATAAATATATAACCTAGCGCAGTGTGAAGTTTGGGAATGTCACTCTACTGCAAACTTAATATATTTGCATTTTATTCCAATGCGATGGCGACATTCCATCGAGGGGGTCACCCTCTAAATCATCAAAATTTTAATAGTAATCTCCCGTTTTAACTCAAATCTAATAAACAAATCGTGGAAGTAATTATTGCTGAAAAGAAAACAATATAAGACGTTTCGATATTTTCTACGGTATAAATAAACGAGGTCTTTGTTCTACAATTTTCATGACCGACGAACATGTCAACGTTTTCAAATGAGAATCACGTGACCCGTGGTTTTACCAGCGACGCCATTAATGAGTTTGCTTTCCGACTGCAAAGGGGTACCGGTAAACTGAGAAACGAAAACAAAATCCAACAAAATCTGTAAAGTAAGAAAACGATATGAAGCGAAATCTGTAAAGTAAGAAAACGAAATCCAACGAAATCTGTAAAGTAAGAAAGCAAAATATAACGAAAAGAAACGAAATCTATAAAGTAAGAGAACAATATCAAATGAAAAAAAGAGCGAATTCTGTAAAGTAAGACAAGAATCGAAACCAAATAAACGTTTATTCTTTGTAAGCACTGCTAGAGATATCCAATGAAATTACGTAACTCGCCCTAAGCTACCTATCGAGATGTATCTTTACCTATGGTCACGAAGCATGACACACAGGATCCTACATTGAAGTTTGATTGAAAATTACAATAACATTCAGCATTCATTCAAATACTAGTATTCCACATCTCAGTATTTTCTATTTGATACCGAATGGATGCGCACTTCGGATTGATTTATTTATTTTTAACGTTCAGTCGCTAATATTTCATGCATAATCGGGACGAGAACAAGTTGAAAAAAATCAATTTGATAAAGGAAAGCGAGGTTGGGATGGGAAACAGGAAAAACAATTTTTGACTGCCATGGCCTGGAAAGGGGGAGAGCTGGATAGGGGCGCAAATTTTTGCCATCTGTAGCGGCCCCAAGGTAGCTCAGGGGCATACTCTTACGAAATCTACAGATAGGATCTTTTACGTGCATGAAGAGTGGCACCCTCCACACACGTTAGTCAACTATGGTCCGCAGTAAGATTTTCCTCTAATAGCCTGACAACTCCCGAAGCGAGGGCTACCCTATTTAGCCATCGAGTCACCTAAGGTACAGAGCTGTCGGACAAAATATTGACTAGGTCCGATTTATACTACTTCGCGTCAGACCCGACAAAACGCTTGAAGATGACCGGCATCATTACTTTTGCTTCTCAAACTTGTCGTTGTTTGCAATCTCCGATTTTTGTTTATATAATCAAATTTTGACTTCACATTGAAGAGTTTGACTACTAAATGTGTAACCGATTCAGGACGGACGCGCATCGATTTTACGGAAATTATTATTTTAATTTTTTGGTGTTTTTTTTTGGCAATAATTTTTTTGACTGGCTTTTTTAAGGGTCGGTCGGTGAAAGGAGAAGCAAACTTAATATTGATTTAGGCCTAGGTTGTCAGTCATCCAATTGATACGGTTCAGAGCTAATGCTACTTATAAGAGGTAACACCTTGAAACATGTGCAGGGATTTCAATAAGGGCCGGCGATATGTCGCTGCTTCAAACGAGTGAAATCGCAGGTTCGACTGTTAGAAACTAATATATTTTTTCATTAAATAAAAGAAATATACAACATTTATTCACTCTTTCATCTTAATGATTTTTAAAATCCACAATTATACAAAAAAACAATGCATTTCACGATCGATAGCAATGCATTTGTCAGGGGTTATCTAATACTAGGGGATTGAAACGAATTTATCATTGATTGGCGTGAATTCTACACTTAACTTATAGTACACTCAAGGACATATTGTGAAAGATGTCCGACATGTCGGATTTGACATGTCAGACAACAGGTCGGATGGAGACAGGTGCAATAAAAAGGGTCATAAAACTAGAGAGTTGAGCCAACAGGTGTAGTTAACAAGATTAAATGTTTAATTGCCTTTAATTGCTACCTGTGACAGGATATGACCTGATTAGATTAATTTTGAATAAAATTTCTTTTTCATGTAACGTGGTTTGGATAAAATGGGTCATGGGTCATCAATATTTATTAGAATCAAACTATTCTTGTTTGTGGAAGCATGTAGAAAATAATTTATTTCTGTCGAATTTTATGAAAATCAGTAGTCCTTCACTAAATATATTTTACAATTTGTTCTATTTTCGTGGTTTTTTCCAACTCTAAGCTCATCTCTTGAATATTCATTTTTTACTTGGAATCTATCTATTTTTAGACCTTATTTAGCTGTCTTTTCTCACTGAATCTAAACCTCCATTGTGGCAAAATTTGCTGACATTTAGAAGTACGATCGTTTCTATATGTGTGTTGTTTGCGTTTTCAATATTTTCAACCTTCAGCTGAATTGTGTTTTTTCATGCACATAATTTTACAAGTGTGTGAAATATGATTTAAAATTTCGATGTGTATTTGTTCCGTTCGCATCCCATCTCTTGAATATTCATTATTTACCTGGAATCTATCTATTTTTAGATTTAATCTTGCTGTGTTACTTCCATTGTGGTAAAATTTGCTGACTTTCAGAAGTATGATCGTTTTTTTGTTTTACAGGTGTGTCATTTGCGTCAAACATTTAAACCTACAGCTGAATCGTGTATTTTCGTTCACATAATTTTACAAGAGTGTAAAATGTGACCTAAATTTATATGTACATTTTTTCCATTCGCAACTAAATCTCAGCAGATTTTATCCGGGAATCAGCAACCAAAATTGAAACAAGTTTTCCCTGAAAGATCCAGACACAGATCGCTCAAGTACTTTGCAGAAAAGCTTCAGCAACCAGAATTCCAGGCAAAGATCACTGGCATCAAACAACAGTAACAACATTTACAGAAAACGGCCCTTTTTAGTGCTACACAAGAAAAACAGCCACAAATATTTCAAAAAGTAACAAAAGTTGTTGTCAATTCTCAAATTAATGTTAGCTTTTCCCCAGCCCCCATCTGACTGTCTTTCTCTTTTAAATTTGAAATACTATTTGACATACCAAAAAAAAATTTGTTTGAATAAATCATTTTGTCTGACTATGGTCCTTTATTTTGCAATTATACGAGTACATGAATGTGTATAAAAAAAACATATTTATTAAACTTCTATAGGACTAGTTTTGAAGTGATAAATTAAGTGAATTATATGATTTTTAACCATATTAGTTTTTCTGTGCAATCAATTTTGATAAATCATTCTTTACTATTTAAAGTAAATACACATTCATTGCTTTAATTTTTAATAATCATCTTTATTCATTCATTCTTCATTATTAGAAAAAATACAAATTATTTTACACATTTAGTAGCTTTACCTGTAAAAAAAACATCTGTAACTTGTTTTAAGACAGCTTGATTAATTTGAAACTAATAATTCTTTTAATGTAAATGATCAAAGTAAGGTGATAAAAATGTAAAAATTCAAGTAGTATATTGATGTTAAAATTGTCTTTTATCAGTATTTATAAATATTGAATTACATTTTTTTTTCAGTAAAAAGAAAACAAATGAGAATAACTAATTTTATTTTCTTCATCTTTTTTCACAAACATGGCCATGAATACTTGAAAAAAATAACATAATTATTTGTTTATTTGTCTAAAATTATTGAATTAAAATTGTAATGTGTGATTAAATAAATACAAGAACAGGTAACATGTAAGTCATAGCTTTATCACCTTCAGGTACAAATTTACGACCCCCAATTTAGCCACTATCAGATATTCACACAACAGGTGTGCAATCAACAAACACCTGTAGACTCCAAGTTAGACATGACAGGCAGTCCGTCTCTGAAGGTGATCCACCACAATATGTCCTTGAGTGTACTGTATTATCATTTGATGTTCGATTAAATGTTTAAATGATAGAGATATTTCAATTGAAAAATCTAGAGACACATTGAAAAGATAATTATGTTATCGATAGATAACTCATGAGATATGCAAATGGAAAAGTTTGAAGTGCCATTTTTTGTGATGTGAAGTTTTATGACCTTTTTAGTGACTGTGTTTTATTTGTTAGTTTTCATTCCAGTGCTGATTATAAAAATCATTTCACTCATCTCATTTCTTTTCATTTGCTCTTTAGTATAAGTCAGGTTCCAAGCTGCCTTTTAACAATCCTTAATTGACAAACCTACCAGATTTATTCTACACTCAGAGTCAGATCAACAGTAATTATAACAACAAACAACCGAGACAGTTTTATTTCTTTAATCATACATCTTCTTAAAAATATAAGATATAATTTAGTCTGTTCCAGGTAATATTCATGTGACATTGTCTGAACAATTGCTAAAACTTCACCTAAAAATAAAAGGAAATGCATACAGACTTCCCGAAACTTGCTGAGAAGTTGTCAGTCATTCGGACTGACACATGAATGTCTTGTCAGACCGAAAAATATTTTGCCGGTCCGAAAAAAAAGCCCCCAAAAATTTATTGTTTAGAGTGTTTTACCCTAGTATTAGCAATTGGGCACCTGATTTCACCTCTGGTTTTTATAGAGGTTAAAGTAATTCAATTTTTAGTTTTCAGTGTTGTTCAAAATTGTCTTTTATAGTGTGCGTCTCAAGTTTTGTTGTCTTGATGACCTTGTACTATAGGTCAATGGTTGTATGAAAGACGTCGTGCCATTGGCTACTATATATACAAATAACCAATCGTGTCGTGATCGTCTTCACAAATGGGTTTGGTTGAAACCGGAAATGTATAAAAGGGGTGAAAACAATGAAAATTATGTAATTTAAAAATAAAATTAAACACTGATCAATGCCTTTCGGACAAAATCTGAGGTAACTATTATACCAAACATTCGGTATTACAGAGTTGGCGAAAACTTTTTTTTTCTGTCTTGCCCATGGGCTTTGTGTCTGTCCCACCATTTTTTTGTAATATTGTATATAACCTGTCAATATTTTTTTTATACAGAACTGAATGCAAGATTACCTATAGTCATGATCATTAAACAACTCAATTAAATGTTTTTCTGTATACATATTTTTATCTAAAAAGATAAGGCAGATATAGCCAACAATCCGTATCTAATGGTCCGATCACGTTCCGAATATTATACATCAATGTCAGTTTCCGGTTTACCTACATTTAAATTCACTTCCAACTTCACAAAGTTTTGCAGTAATGTTTCCTGTCACATCCACATCTAGTGGAATGAGATCAGCCAAAAAAATCGGAATCAGTAGGACAAACTTTGCCGCAGTTGCCATGGAAATTAAAAAAAGGGGGACTTTTAAAAAAAATTTGATTTCTTTCATCAAACTTCATGAAGCATCGTAGGAATATTCACCATAGTGTGTGGAAGCTTTTGGTGTGTTGATAAAATTCAAAATGGCATTACCAAGGAAACCGAGGTACCAAAATAATGGGGTGGGGTGATGTACGCTATTGCTTTGCAATGGCAATTCTAGTTATTATTCTTACTCTCTTTCTCCTTTCTTTCTTTGGCACATGAACTTGTCCACGGAATTTCATGACACTTGGTGGGGTTATAGATATATGTTTCTAGTTGGTCCTAAAGTTTTCAGCTTTGTGGTAAATAAGGGTAATAACAAAATTACCGAACTCCGAACAATCTTACAATGGGAAAGTCAAAACTCATAAGTATATAAACAGACAAAATCAATCAACAACCGGAAAACTGTAGGTAGATTATGATGTCCTGAATTGATTCCTGACATCACAAAATTTCTACCTGCCTCCATTTTCAAAATGGCCACCACAATACCGCAAAAAATCAAACCCAGAATTTATCACAATGCAAAGTGTTCATTTAAACCTGTTGTCAGTGGCCGGTTTGGGAGACTTCATAATCGTTAGATTATAATCATATCTTGTTTTTGTTTTTTTTTTTTTTTGCCTTAATGCATAATTTTTTTTATTCAATTTGAAATATGTGGCCGATTTGACTTTCACTGTGAGTCTGTTTTGACTTGAGGCCTATTGGACTGGAAATCCCTTGTAATAATAGGGTATCGGGTCGGTTCACCCTGATAATTAAAAAGTATTTTAATGAACATAATGCAAATTTTAATTTAAATTAACGAGGTAATGATATAGAAAAGTATTAATTTAACACACTTTTTAAAGATAATATCGAGACTGTTCAGACGAACAAATATCCCACTGGACCATGTTCCTCCACAGAATTAAGACAATGCAGCAACTTATATTGATGTTATATTGCTTACTTTATTTTAATCTTTATATTGTAGTGCTTTTGAAATAAATTTGGGAATCGTTGTCCGATGAACATTTGTGATAGATCTCCATATAATATCCATCAATTTATTGTAATGGACACATACAATTTCTACACACTCTTGATTCGCTCATCTTTACCTGCTTTACTTATTCCAATGTTTAGCTTTACTCGTTATCGAAATATACATTTTTTTGCATGTCCCATATTTAAAATTTCTCAATTTATTGTCTAAACCATTAATCTAGAGTAAGTTTATACTTAAAATCCATGAAATGTATATATTATATTTACCATGTAAACGTCACTGCATGTCGTCATATGTTTGCTTTCAGAGTGCATTTCCGATTCGAATAGTCAAGCAATTTGTTAAAAATGTCAAAATACTGTTAGGTACAATCTTTGTAATTTTAATTGCTTTTTTAGAAGCAATCCTGATTTTTCTTGCACATAACCTAAATGACAAATAAACTTTTTTTTTTATTTCTAGTTTCGATGAATACATTTTTTCTATAGTATTCAACTCTTTTTTTTTAACCATATTTCTACCATTAAATATACATGTACACATAATAAAAATGGTGGACAAACTTTCGGTTACGATGAAAGATTTTTTTCTTTTAGTACATGCAGTCACAGAGATCTTTGTAGGATACAATTTTGATGAGTCCCAACCAAAATGTCAGTCCCACAAGTGCATTCTTTGTTATTTTTTGTTAAAAATGGTGATTCCAAAACACATCACGAGTCCAGAACTCCTAGAAAAGTTACAAGTATCTCTGAATTTATCTGATTATTTGCTTAAATATTTCGCTGTTTCAGTATTACAATTTGTTCGAAACAAATGCATCTAATATCTTTTTTAAATTATACTTCAAATTTGGATCCCTCGTGGTATTAATGTTACATTTGTGTAGATCATCGTTCTTGTTATGTTATACTATAGGACTGTCATCGGCTATTTTGAGCGTTTTGATTTCTGTGCAATAACGGTGCTGTACAATAGATAGGTGTCATATATACTGTATAATACCGTATTAGCGGTATTCTGCGGTCAACTCTGGATCGCAGAATATTATGTAAAACAAATGTTTAATGTCCCGTAATAATATTAATAAATCAGCACAAATTACCTTCAAATTCCAATTTTATCAGGAAGTGTCAAATATCTAATTACTATATCCAGATAAAAGAAAGAAAACTGGTACTATATACATGTTTACACAACAATTACATGTTATTTACAAAAAAAATGTAGCTGTGGCATGATTATTGTTAACCGTTAATTACAATTAATCTAGATCTAGAAATATTATTATTATACCAAGCTGACACAGATAATAATTGAACGAAATGTTTACAATCATAATAAAGGTTATTAAAGCAATATTTAAAATTGTTATTACATAATTTAACATTAGTCGTTTTTTTAATTGTTATAGTAGCTGCGATTGAATAGTTTTATCAAACTGTGTGATCTTGGGATTCATCTAAAAACCGAAAAAATAGAAATGTACTGGTTAACCCGAGTTTTTATGTCTACATTATGCTAAAAGAAATGAATAGAATTGGTTCTAATTCAAATTCTTTTTTTTTAATTTTATATGCTAAAGTAATACTACATGTATGAAAATTTGACTTTAAAAAAATATATCCGAACTATCAAACATTATACTGATATCGATCCAACTGTTGACTTCGTATTTCCTTGTCAACAAAATAGATTGCATAAACAGTGGGACAAATAGTTTGTTTATCGTAACATTATGAAACTGTCCTTCATTGCTTCAGTTGTTGCTTCCTGTAATACAAACCTTTCTTTATTCGGCACCAAGATTTTCAATCCGCAGAAAAAAAAGTCTGCAAAAATTAAATGTCTTCTTTTTAGTCCAAAACCGCAGAAATTACCAGTTATACAGTATATAAATTTGACCACCACAATATAGCTGAAATATTGTTGAAAGTGTTGTTAAACATCATAACAGACCCTAACGTTTTTATTGAGATTATGGGAACATGTTTTCTCTGACTTATTTCCAGTTTAGAATGTCAAGCTGTGTTCTTGTTAATTATTAAACAGTTAATATTTTACAGATTGTTTTATGAACTTTTTTCCTTTTGAAGTTGAAACTTTAATAAATAAAAAAACAGACAAATTATTTCTAAAAGCTCATAATTAAATCATATAATTTTAAGCATGTTAAAGGTTCCAAAAAAGAATAGCATATATACATCATTACATGTATATCAAGCAAAATCACATGAATATCAAAAAGAATAATAGTATTATTCAATGTTGGAGATAGATCCTATTATAAACCCTATAGATCCTATTATAAACCCAAGGTTTATAGATCCTATTATAAACCCAAGGTAAAATGTAAGACAGTGAATACTGTACATTGTATATTTTAAAAAATTAATTCATGGATTCAGTTTTCCTTTACATTATATTGTTTTAAGACTACCAGTGGCCACGAAACCAATTTCCATGCATCATGGTTGCATAAAGTAAAAATTATTTTTTAGAGCAATTTTCTGGATGAAACAAAACAAACAACTGTGTACATGTTGTTTATTATTATAAAGAGTAAATACCAGTTGGTTAAAGTCCTGATATTCTGTCTTAATGGAGCGACATTGTTCCAGAAAGCTATCACTATTAAATCAAGCTCTGTATGTTGGTCTGTAGCTACTAGTGGTGTACGGATCATCGGAAACATCGACTAATCAGTCGGACGTCGTCATACGATCCGATGATCGATTCTTAAACCTTGTGGTCTATTCTGATTCTATAGTGTCTAAAATATATATGCTTAACTTTGTTCTTTGGTTGTTTTTGTTTTTTTTTGTCTTCATACTGACAAAAATATTGCAGATTTATCCCAGCTGGTTTTTTTTGCCCTCATAGTGACAAACATCTGGTAGTTTTGTCCAAGCGTATTTTTGACTCAGTCAATACACATATTTGGACTAGTCTATTATTTATCTACTTCCCAGAATAGTCCATTTTATATCAGGTGTTACACATATGGAAAACGATTTTTTGTTTTGTTCTAAGTTAATGTTTACAAATGGAAAAATTGTAGTTTGTAAATATATTATTTGATTTTATTCAAATCTTTACTTTTGTCAAACACATATTTGGACTAGTCTATTATTTATCTATCTATATCAGGTAAAACACATATGGAAAACGATCTTTTGTTTTGTTCTAAGTTAATGTTTACTAATGGAAAAATTATAGTTTATAAATTTATGATACAAATTTATTTATATCTTTACTTTTGTCAATCATACTCTTGAAATAAAGACTACTTGATTAATTATAGTCGGTAAATACATTTAGCAGGCAATTGTCACCGATGATCGATCATCGGTCGATGTTGATATAACGATCATCGATCTTGAAAACGTTACCGATTCCCATCACTAGTAGCTACAATGTAGCAGAGATACTTATACAGGGGTTAAAAAATATTGGACCACCTCACTAGCCCAGGGCTAGCATACTCCCAAATATTTCTAGCCCGAATCTATGAACCACTAGTCCTGGTCAATACCGTGATTTCATGAATCAGACTTGCAGACTTGAACCCTTGTACAACATGTACAATGTATATTAGTTTAACTATCTTTCTTTTCAGATCTGGTATTGCGTTTTATTTTCATTTTTATTCCACAGTTCAGGTCACTGTACGGCCAAAAAAAAATATGTGTGTTTATGGTCACATGTCAACAAAATCTAGGGTCGGTCGGCATTCAATTTTTTTTTTTTTTTTTTTTTTTACCATTGGCAAAACCGGAAATAGTCGTTTTCGGAATCCGATTCGATTCCGGTATTTCATTTTCGAAATTTCCGGTAAGCCGTCATTTGTTGAAGCTGTTTTATGACGAGAATACACAGTTTTCCTACCTTCTTTGCTCTCAATTTCGACAAAAAGCTAGCGGTTGAATAAATAAAACATTGCTGCTGATTAAACAACATGTGAATATAAGTAGATACGCGAATATTGACAAGTTTGTCAATATCCGATATATATTTTTACTAGCCCGTTGGGCATACAGCTGATTATTTCAGCTAGCCCAAATATAAAAATTACTAGCCCCGAGTGTCGGGCTAGAGGATTTATTAACCCCTGTTATAGCAATATATGTATGTTGACGAGTTCAGAAGACATTTCTGAAAATTTTGGTGAGTCCTACCATTGTAAATATCTAAAATTTGAATACTTTGACGAGTTCAAACTGAAAATGATAAGTCCAAGACTCAACCAAGTGAGTTGCAAGGATCTCTGAATGTAGGATGAATCAGGCTTCATTGTTTTGGTCGACATCATAAAGTTTCTTAATTACCATTATATATTATAAAATGAAAAGCAAAAAATGGCACGCTGTTGGAACAGTTCCTCAATCCAATAAAATAAAATACATATCTAACTGCTTACTGTCATGGCTTGGTAAAGGCATTTCAATAAAATTGGTTCAACTAGTTTTATGAGTAGCTAAAAATATCATTTAAATTATTAGCATTTTAACAACAATCACTTCATATGTTAAGAAGAGTGAAAAAATATACTAGTAGCTATAGATATTATCAATTTCATTGATAAATATTATCAGTAAAGTTGTTGAATTATTATGACATTATCTCAGTATGTAGAACATTCCTTTATCTGACCAAAGTGTAAATTTGTCCAAGTGATTTAAGTGAAGAAATATAAATATCATGTCATTTTACCACCGTGGTGCAGATGATTTGAGTATTTATAAACAAAAAGAGCAATTACTCAAAAGTAAAAGGGCTGTAGAAAATTGGAAGAAGGCTCGACATGGTCTCTTAAAGAAAATTTCTAAAAACCCACTGGACTTTGTAAGTACAGTGTGTATTGATGAAATTTTTAAAGAATACAGTTGATGTATATACTACACAAATGATTGATTTGAATGTATGTGAGTAAGATCCAATTTTATTTTATCACCTGATGAAGGTGAGACAAATTTAGATGATTGCTTTTCCAGCAGCTGCGACAGGGTACCATTGATTTTGGAGTGAAGCTTTCAGCCAGCATGTAGTTCTTGACTTTGACCCCATTTTCATGGTCTACTTATGATATCGATTGACATACAACAATCAATAGTCAATGCTACAAATTACACTGTGGCCAAGTCTTATAATCATTTTGGAACATAAAAAGATACTTGACATACACCACAAGTGTTTGTAGACTGTGCTTAGTCAATCAGTTACACGATCAAACTCTTTTGATTGACAAAACAAGCAGGAGATAGATTCTAGCGTCATTACGGCACATCAGTCAACGAAACGGCTTACTCTGGTATTAGGAATTTTTTAATTGCGTTGAATTACATGGCCCTTTTTGTAAAAAGTGCTTGAATACAAGATAATAATGTGCAACTTGCCTCCTTGTAGACATGAAAAGATCCCGCCAATGCATATCCGGAAATCCTGATAACTTTACCGTTAGCATATCATTTGAATACGAGTTAGAGATTGGTGGCCGTGATATGGGGAAAATGGGAAAAAAATATTCTCAAATACAAAAAACTTAATTGAATCCAAATGTTAATATAACTAGTCATTGGAAGGTCCTTTACAAAGTTTTCAATATTTGTGTTGAATGGAAATCCAAGTTGGCTAACACCACAGGACAATTTTTATGGGACTATCATTTCTTAGACAGTTGTTAGAAACTACAATTTTACTCAAACCCAATCAGTGCATGAATAACAAGACGAGTTGCCAGTTTTTTTCCATCTGTTGTACAAATTCAATTTGCACCCCTGATGAAGCTGTACATGTGATTATCATCTCTTGAACAGAATTAGATATTTATTATGATCTCTGAACCATAAAACATATTTGGATTACTGATACTACATGTATATACCAGAAATAACTATTAATATGCAGTGTAACATCTGATAAGATAAAGTGGATTTTTCATCCTTAAAAAATTAAGTTGATAATTCAAGTTAATCAGATATCATCAGAAGCATTCTAAGATAGCAATGTTGTTACTTCTTCTTGTTGTATAAAGTTTTCAAGTTGTATTACAATTTACATGTAGTTCTTGGTTGCCTTCTATTTCCTTTCACCTTATGATCAACATATTATGTTTATCACTCTTTTCATGCTTAATTTCAATCATTCCCCAGCACCACAATATAGCTGAAATATTGCTAAAGTTGGTGTGAAACACCAACCAATCAATCAATCATCCCATGGTGATGTTCTGATCACTATTGTACTAGAGTTTGAAGCATGTTAAAAATATCATCTGTTGGAGGGTATATAGGAATCACCCTGTCCGTCTGTCCGTCCGTCCATGTACCTTGTAAGTGCAACTCCTCCTAAAAGACTTATTGGATTTTTATGAAACTTTACACATTTGTAGTATACTATCTGCAGATGTGCATGAAGGAATATGGTTGCTGTCCAAAATTTATAAGGTGAGATGATTCAACTTATACTTTCACGAAAAGGGGGGGGGGGGGGGGGGGGGAGAATGTACCTTGTAAACGCAACTCCTCCTAAACGACTTATTGAATTTTTATGAAACTTTACACAGTTGTAGTACACTACCTGCAGATGTGCATGAAGGAATATGGTTGCTGTCCAAAATTTAAAAGGGGAGATAATTCAACTTATACTTTCACGAAAAGGGGGGGCATGTACCTTGTAAGCGCAACTCCTCCTAAGCGGCTGATTGGATTTTTGTGAAACTTTACACAGTTGTAGTACACTACCTGCAGATGTGCATGAAGAAATATGGTTGCTGTCCAAAATTTGGAAGGGAGATAATTCAACTTATACTTTCATGAAAAGAAGGAGGGCATGTACCCTGTAAGTGCAACTCCTCCTAAACAGCTTATTGGATTTTTATGAAACTTTACACAGTTGTAATACACTACCTGCAGATGTGCATGAAGGAATATGGTTGCTGTCCAAAATTTGGAAGGGGGGATAATTTAACTTATACTCTGAAATACGTTCTGTATGGAGAAATGGGCTTGTAAGCGCAACTCCTCCTAAACGGCTCATTGGATTTAAATGAAACTTTACACAGTTGTAATACACTGCCTGCAGATGTGCATGAAAGAATATGGTTCCTGTCAAAAATTTGGAAGGTGATGTAAGCGTAACTATTCCTGAATGAAATAGGATTTTAATTGACCTTTTCACATCTGGATATTTGCAATATAAAAAATTACTCAAGAATAAATAATTAATTTTGAATCAATAACATTTGATGTGACCTATATCCTCTTGTACAAAAGTTAGGAAATGTTGTAATCCTCATGTATACTAGTGGTGTACCGATCATCGGAAACATCGACTAATCAGTCGGACATCATCATACGATCCGATGATCGATTCTGATTCTATAGTGTCTAAAATATATATGCTTAACTTTGTTCTTTGGTTGGTTGTTTTTTTTTAGTCTCCATACTGACAAAAATATTGCAGTTTTATCCCAGTTGGTTGTTTTTGCCCTCCTGGCAGTTTTGTCCAAGCGTACTTTTGACACTCAGTTAATACACATATTTGGACTAGTCTATTATTTATCTACTTCCCGGAATAGTCCATTTTATATCAGGTGTTACACATATGGAAAACGATCTTTTGTTTTGTTCTAAGTTAATGTTTACAAATGGAAAAATTGTAGTATGTAAATATATTATTTGATTTTATTCAAATCTTTTCTTTTGTCAAACACATATTTGGACTAGTCTATTATTTATCTATCTACAGTATATCAGGTGTTACACATAGATGGAAAACTATCTTTTCTTTTGTTCTAAGGCCCAAAAAAAAAATATGTGTGTTTACGGTCACCCGACCTACCCTAATTTTTGCTAGCGACCATATGCATTTTTACACAGAATTCGGATAACCATTTTTGTTGTTTAACCAGCAGCAATGTTTTATTTATTCAACTGCTAGCTTTTTGTCGAAATTGAGAGTCAAAGAAGGTAGAAAAACTGCATAATTCGTCATTTTACCGGAATTTTCGAAAATTAAATATCGGATTCCGGAACCGGGAACGACTATTTCCGGTTTTGTCGATAAAAAAAAAAAATTAATCCCGACCGACCGACCCTAGATTTTTTTGACAATGTGACAGTAAACACACGTATATTTTTTTTTTGGCCTAAGTTAATGTTTACTAATGGAAAAATTATAGTTTATGAATTTATAATACAATTTTATTCATATCTTTACTTTTGTCAATCATACTGTTGAAATAAAGACTATTTGATTAATTATAGTCAGTAAATACATTTAGCAGGCAATTGTCATCGATGTTGAAATAACGATCATCGATCTTGAAAATGTTACTGATTCCCATCACTAATGTATAAAGATGAAACCGTATTGGTTTTAAACAATCCCACTTTGTTGAAGACCTTGTAGCGACCCCTAGATGTATGTTCTTGGTTAGTTTATTTTGGAGATGGGATGTTGTCTCCCTGACATTACTCCATATCCGTTCATTTTTCATAGGTAACTTGCTAATATACCTATATTCCAAATTTTGAACATCATAGTATTGCAAGCGGGGGGTATCACTCAGTGAGGTCACTCACAGTTCTAGTTTATTCTAAAATTCTAAAAATTTCGTGTGACTAAGTCTTACATGTTGTAAGTATTTGGAAGGTATAATTTTTTTTTACTTTTCATTCAATTTTGATGTGTTTTTTTTTTTTAATTGATTGTGCTGAGAGCTTCAGGTAGCTTATAGTGTGACTGTTGACAGATTTCCTCAATTTCCTACTGCTTTTGAGATGCACTGTTACTCAGCCTGCACAGTACATGCAAGGCCTATCCCAATTTTCTAACTTGACCATGGCATTGCCTAGCTTAAGCTGTGGTAGAACATTAACATCCTTTTTTGTGATGAGGGATTGTAAAATCAGTCATCCACTTATGTCAGGTCCTGAGGTATTCCTGTATGATGCATAGCAAAAATACTTTGGCGAAATATATATAGTTAAAAATACATGGCAAGTTGCTCTTCGCTTTTGATCCAGCAGGAAAGTGTAGTCGACCTTTACAAGTATACAAGGGTGACTTGCACATCATTTTGACCCAAGAGGAAAGCGAAGTCAACCCCAAAAAATGTGACTTCAACTAAATCGCTCATCTACAAGCTCTGGTACCGATCAGTAATCAGTATATTTAAATCTGTTAGCATTTTTTTCTTCTCATTTCAGAATTTGTGGAACTATGGCTGTCAATGTATATAGTACAAATCAAACATCAGATAACCTCAGTAGACATGATATATTAGCATGGCTGAATGACAGTTTACAGACAAATTACAGTAAAATAGAAGAATTATGTACAGGTAAATAGTCAACAGGATAATATGTACCATTCATTTATATATGTATATTATCGTTCAGACTCAATAAATCTACATTTTTACACCAAATGAGCTGAAATTGTAACTGGGTCCATTTTGAGTGAGTGAGTGATTATTTTTAAAGGCCAATTGAGCAATTTTTCAGCTACATCATCGCGAGAACAAGTAAGTTTTCAATGAAATGATGATGAGGTCTGCTTTGTACTAGACCAACACGATAAGTTGGAATTTTATGGTGCTAGCACACTAACAACAGTCCGAGGGGTAGACATTTCGCTCCACTCGGACACATTATTCTGATTCCGAGCCAACCAGTCTTTGCTCTTTCTCCTTAATGCTTCGTGTTTAGTGGAGAAGCAACAGTTACATGTACCAATTTTATAGGCTTTAGTTCGACCAGATCAGGGCTCCAACCCACGATCTACCACACTCGAAGCGAGTACGCTACCTGATGCGGTTCAAGGTCCATTTTGATGAATGGGATTTTAGAAAATATAGGTTTTGTCGAAATTTGACAAAAATATGACAATTAGGCTGATTTTGACAAAAAAATTATTTTAAAATATTTTCCTCAGAAACCTCTGAGCCAAATTTAACCAAACCTTGTAGGGATGGTTCTCAAGTGGTTCCTTATCAAAATTATATACTGCACATCTGATCTCCATGCAAAATGGCTGTGAAATTTGTAATTGGGTGTATTTTAACCAAACAAATATTTGTAAGATCTTTTCTGAAACCACTTGGTCAATTTGAATCAAACTTGGCCTGAGTCATCATTTGATTTTGAAAAGAAAGTTTAAAAAGTGATGGTCAACAATTCCACCAATATCGAACAAAACAGACAATCACCTACTCAACTCGTTGAACATTTAAAAAAAAAATGACCATGACATATATGCATTGTAATTTCAAAAATGTATCTGACATATATATAACACACCTACACATACATAAGTCACATTTTACTCCGAATGACCTTAAATTTGATGTTTAATGTTTATATTAAGTACAAAGTAAACATTTGGGATGTTCAAGAGTTCATAGAAAAATCATGGGTTTTCTTATTATTGTTATAACTGCATATTCAAATGTTGTATAATATTACATTGTATGTAGTATTTAACTTAAGATTTATCTCTTCTTTTTTTTTTTTACAGGTGCTGCATATTGCCAGTTTATGGATATATTATTTCCAGGTATACTTTTGTTAGTACACCCAGTCCATAATTAAAGTTAAATTGTGCTGTCTGTGCAGCAGAGTTGACATATTTGGATGACTATCCATTCTTTCGTGATCTAAAAATTTTCTTATGCAATTTCAAACATTTTTGCTAATTAAAGTTCAAATTAACATGAGAGATTTGGGCCTAATTTATAGTCATCAAGCTATATGGATATGCCTTGGTCATAATGGTCAATGACAATAGAAAGTTCAGCCGTATCATGTGTCTTGTAATGGTCAGTCAGCGAATTACTGATCTATGGAGGTTTTCATTCAACAGACAAGTTGCAGCGATCTATAGTCGTGAATAATACATGTAATAGTACAGCATTTGATAACTAAATCGAGGTCAAGCTATTTTTAAAATGTTGGTGAAATCAATTAATTATATTTTTAGAAAAGTTGGGTGCTTTGTCTTTGAACATCTGTTTACCGATAAGTTGTTTTTGTTTTACATGTACTTCAATAGAATTTATCATGTTCATGTGTGTTGGTAATTTCAGGTGTCGTAATGTTGAAAAAAGTAAAATTCAATACCAAATTAGAACATGAGTATATACAGAATTTCAAATTGCTACAAATTGCATTCAAGAAAACGCAAACGGACAAGGTGAGAGACATGGATGACGGAGGGCCACTGCTCCATCCACTTTATATAACCAATTCTTATTTTTCTCTGGATCGTGTACTCATTGCTGTTTCTATATACAACTGACTGACTTGGGGATAATAGCATTATATCTTTGTTAATTCCAATTTGAAGTATAGTAAATGTTTGGCAGTTTCTTTTCTTCATTTTAGAGAGAATAATTTTCAGTCAAATCATGCCTTTTATTATATTGTTTTAAGGGAACTGGACAAAAAGCCCCCCATAATGAAATAATCATACAATCTTATTACATTTTTATGCCCCCGCGACGAAGAGTAGGGGGGGGGGGGGCATATTACTTTACCCCTGTCCGTCCGTTTGTCCGTCCGGATATAGATACATGGTTTGTCATATCTCCTCCTACAGTTTTGGAGCTACGGCTTTAATATTTTGTAGGATGTTTATACACATAATGGAGGTGTGCATGTCCACAGGATTTTGATTTTCTTCAAATATTCTCAAAATGACAGGTAGTTTGACATAGTCATTTTGTTCGTCCGTCCAGATATAGATACATGGTTTGTCAGGCTATCTCCTCCTACAGTTTTGGAGCTACAGCTTTAATATTTTGTATGATGTTTATACACATAATGGAGGTTGACTTGTTTATAATTTCTTATGGTCAGGCGGGGGAATCATTTGTGTCTTACAGACACACTTCATTTTTAAAAAATCACTCCTAACAAAACAACTTTGTCCATAATTATCAATTGTGGGGGCATACTTCTTTTCTAGTTTTATATATTGATGGTGATATTAAAGATATCTTAAAGATCAAAACTCACCCCTATTAAAAAGGAGAGGTGGGGGAATTAATACAAAATATAAAATACTTTAAGAACATATTTTTTCCACATTTTGTTCATTGTAATGATCATTTTTGGAGTGTAAATTAAAAAAAAATCCTTAATTGTTTAAATTGAAATTAATCGGGTAAAGTTAATCAAGAATTGTTTTTATTGATAAACAATTGATAATTACCTTTATAACCTTTGAAGTTATTAAAAGTTATAAGTGAGTTATTTTCTCTGACATCCTGTTTGATATCCTATAATAAAAAATTTTAAAGATAAAATAACTTTATTTTTTTGTTTTTACTTTCTTTAACAAGGGTTATTATAATTCTTAAGCAAAAGCTTATGGTATCTTCAAAAATAACTTATTATGATAAAAGGGAATTACAAAGAAATTTTTACATATCTGAACAGTTAAACAAATACACATAAAACATTAACTTCTACTTTTCATTATTGGGTTTTTTTTGTCGGGGCTTTTGTCCAGGTTTTTTTTTTGTAGAAATAGAAAATTCTGACTCCTTCCTATTTTAGAACTTTCAAAATTTACATGAAGATAACAAATAAAAAAAAATTGACCACAGTAAATATGTTTTTGCCAACAAAGATATTTTTTCATTAGAATACAAAACTAGCTTGTTGAAAAATGTTCTTTCAAGAAAAAAATTGGGATATATTTCTCATTTTAGATATGCCAGACAAATTACTATATAATTATTTGGTTTTCTTTTTCTCTTCCTTATTCCTGTACTTTGTCTTTTTGTCATTGTCTATTTAAACAGCAATTTCAGATCTTTTTGTAATATCAGAATGATCAGATATATATATTTATTACTAACTGTCCATGGAACAGATTTCTGAATTGATGAAAGAGAATGAAAGTTAAAATCAGCTTCAGAAATCTGTTTTAACTTCACTTAAAATTATTGCTTGGGCTTATTGGCATGTATTTTACCTATTTCCCCCAAAAAAGTGTAAGCTTCAAGAATAGCTGATCTTTCAACTGTATTAAATTTAATCAAAAATAAGGTTTTTGAAGTTTACACTGTTTTCCTTGTATGATATTTGTAAATCAGAAATGCAGTTCTATTTGAATGTTCACCTGATTACAAATAATACTCAAAAACATTGATGGACATCACCTAGATTGATCGATTTAGGTCATATTTAAGGATAATGAAAGTGGTTTTTTTTTCCTTTGGTTTCCAATTGTTACAATTTGAATTTTAGAGTGTTTTTTTAATGAAAAATCTAATTCATTTCGATATTTACATACAAAACGTATAAATATTGTACAGTTTCAAAAATATTTCATGAAAAGATAAAAATCTCGTTGATGATCCATTTTTGTTTGGTTAGTCAGTGAAAAGGGAGTTGTAGAAGATTTTTGTTTATTTCATTTTCTTTTTGTCTTTCATTTTTCAGGTCGAGTTCAGCTTAAAAAAGTTAAATTTAATACAAAATTAGAACATGAATATATACAAAATTACAAGTTACTACAGGCAGTATTTCAAAAAGAAAGTGTGGACAAGGTGAGTGGTGTTCCCATACCTCCTCTTATTTGTCCACTCAAGAGTTCTCTTCTCTTGATAAGATCACAGATTTACTGCAAAGGTACTCTATATTTTGTTGTTGAATTGTGTAAAGCTGACATCAAAAGGCAGTCTGTACAAGGGCACCTATAAAGTGGGAAACGAAATAGAATAGAAACGAAACGAAATCAACAAAAACGAAACGAAATGACAACGAAATAGAAAATGGAAGAAAAAATAATAGGGGCCTAAAAGAAATCAAACCTATTTTCACAATTACGATGCTAGATTACTTCCCACACATGTCTGTCTTTCATCAGGAGAGGACAGGATTTGATCACCATTGAACAAGAATACTATGCATTTATTCAGCGGGAGTCTGTCCTTTTCACTTAGTGGCTTCTTTTAAATTTGGGAACCATAAGAGCAACGCCAAGTCTGTTGAAAGGAGAGGAATTAAAATAACAGAAGTGCAGTAGTTAAAGTTCACTAATAAATACCCCCGTCCGAGCAAAATTTAAAAGTGTGTCGGAGAGACGAAAAAGTGTGACGACCGGACATACAAACGAAAAAGTGTGACGACCGGACATACAAACGAAAAAGTGTGATGACCGGACGAACGAACGAACGGACAGCAGAAGTCCTATATACCCCAATCTTTTTTTGGTGGATGTATACAAATCCTATCAAAAATTAACTTTAGAAATTTAAAAGAATCTACATATCTTGGAAAAGTACCTTTGATCCCTTTTCATATACCCCCACCCTCCAAAAAAAATTCCGCTATCAATAAAATTTGATACGGCACATATTTTTATACCCTCCGCTATCCAGCGGGAGGGGGGGTATATAGTATATGTTCGTTTGTCCGTGAGTGCTTCCCTCACTGCCTATGCGATTCCTCCTTAACAACTTGGTGAAATTGAATGAATCTTACAGGAAATCTTTAATACCATATGGCAAGGTTCATTAATTTCATGAATTCTTTAGTACCATATGGCATTGTGCACCTTCTATTTTTGTTTTCCCATTTTAACAGTTCTTGCTAAAATTTCTTCACTTTTGGACTTTGTCATTTAAGGCTATGTAATTGTCATACAAGGCTATACAATAGAGAGAGGATACTGTGGCGTTATCCATAACTCTTCCTAAACAACAGAATGGATTTCAATAAAACTTCCAGAGTTTCTTATGTTTAGTTTTTGCAAGCATTATTTTTTCCAGAAGTTCTTTTGTAAGGAGGGCGCTCACTGTACGTCCTGTTATGTTGCTGTTGGTTTTTTTTTTTTTAGTTCTTCAAAATAGAACAATAGGATTTGAAATAAAAAGTTTATAGTGTTGGGTCTTTTTGACCCCTGTATATCTCGGAAAGAACAACGGTAAGACATTACGCCAGATCTGTTGGCACACTACCGAATAAAGGTAATAACAATGGTACCGTACGCCAAGGCGCATTCAAAAGGGAAAGTCCACAAAAACAGACAAAACCGATAAGAAGCTCAACCATCTGAGTTTTCAATCAACGGAACAACTGAAAAACAACATATTCCTGACTTGGTACAGGCATTTTCCCGGGAAAAAGATGTGTTCTGATAGAAGATAGGCAGATGCCACTCGTCTAACCCTAAGACGTTACCAAGTATAAAAACAATCGGTACATGTAAATTCTCTAATCCTAAGACATGACCAAATGTGAAACTAGAAAACAACTATCATATTCCCGACTTGGTACAGGCATTTCCCAAGAAAATGGTGGGTCAAACCTCCCACTTGTATGACAGTCGTTAAAAGTTCCGTCATATTGACAAATGGAGGAGAGGGGGGGGGGGGGTGCATGGGGATTGAACGTGACAAGTCGGGGGAAAATCCAGTAGTCAAATAGTGCCCAGAATCTGAAACTCAAGGCCATCCTGTTTGTTTTGCGAATAGGCAAATTTATGTAGAATACAAACGAAAAACGTAATAAAATCAGACAAATAATGAACCCTCAATATCCCAATTTATGAAAATACCCCCTCATATCCCCCATTTTTTTCTATATGCCCACTCCAGAAACTTTATAATTCATAAATACTGACACAAACACAAATAAAAATATGACATTTGAACTTCTGAAAGTTTGTCGGCAAGCAAACCCGGCTTGGATTGAGTTGCGGGTAATGTACGTGAGGAGTACTGTAACGGACAGATATGCAAGATGGGTTATAATTAATCAAAATTATTGTATTTAAAAAATCGAATTATCTTTTTTTTTTTTTTCTTTATTTCGTTTTGTCTTTTATTTTTTTCCTTCCATTTTCTTCATATCAGTCTATTTCGTTTTGTTTTCGTTGATTTCGTTTCGTTTCGTTTTTGTTGGTTTCGTTTCGTTTTGCACTTTATAGGTACCCGTCTGTACAAAACATGGTCATTTTATTTGTCAATTTTTAGTTCTTTTTGCCTCTTGCATAATTGCTCAGTTTACTGGTAAATGGAAATTGTGTTGTTCTGTTCTACTGGCATCTCATTTTTTTAATTTCTTCTAATGTTTTAAGACAGGATTTTTTTTTTTTTTTTTTTTTTTTTCTTTCTCAACTGCAAAATACATCAATACAGAATAGAGTACAATAATATAATAACATATACAACATCATACAATCTATATAGTAAAGTACAATTAAATCTTCTTACAATCTTTTCCAATATATAATCATATGTATATTGCAGTGGAGGGTTTTTTTTTTTTTTTTTAGAATATAAAAGATGAGAAAAGGGGTATTTTGCAGAGTTTAAAATTGTTTACTATTGATATATGTGATAAATATTTTTTTTGTATAATTAGGAAAAAAAGTAGATAAGAATTTTAGTGTATTTTTAAAAAGAGAAGAAAAGAAAAGACATTGAGAAGATGAGATTGTACTTTATATATTGGCATTTATATGTAAAATTTTATGGTCTGGCCTGGTGCAAGCAATCAATTGGACTATAACACTGTACCAGATATACAAAAGTATTATTTGGATGGATCAAACATTCATATTGTTTTAATTATCCCGTAATGAGTATACTATAGTATAGTAAATATAAACAAGAAAAGTATATTTAGATAGACTATATCAGTTAGTATTTAGTGGAATCTCTATGGAAAGGGAATTTACATAAGAATAAAAACTATGTCAACAATCCTCGAACAGTTTTTCAAAAGTACTCCAATGTAATTGAAATTCTGCAATTCTTTGATTTCGGACAGCAATCATTTTTTCAGTTTTATATAAATTTATCAAACAGGCTTTAAGCGAATGAATGGATAATTTTTTCTTCAGACATCTGTTTGTATATATATAGTATTTTATGTTTAGTAAAATGGAATTGTATACATCATCTTTATGTACTTTATCAACATCCCCAAAAATTAGAGTCTTCTTTAAAAATGTTTGGTTAATGTCTTTGTCACCGAACCAAGAATTTACCTGCCCTAGAAGATTTTGTACATTTTCACAACCCCAAAAAATGTGTTCAATGGTTTCATTTTCCTTTTGGCAAAAATTACAATTTGCATCATCAATAATTTTAATTTTTTTCAGGAAATAATTAGTAGCCAGAATATTGTGGTTTATTCTAAATTGAAACCAATGTAATTTTGTACATGCTGTAGCTTTAAAAGGGAGTATATAAATTTGTTTCCACTCATTTGAATTAATATCGAAAACTGTATTCCATTTTCTTTGAGCTGTGGGAAAACTACTGTTTTTATTTAGAATTGTGTACATATCTTTTGAACCTTTAGAACTTCGAAGAATATTTTGTAGAGATGATGAGACAAAAGGACTCTGTAAATTAGATGATTTGTCTCCATATGGATATAATTTTAGCATTTGTCGTAAAGAACTAATAACCCCATTATATTGCCAAAAATTTACACAAAATCCAAATTTGTTTGAAAACTGATCTAAAGTCAGAAAAGAACCATCATCATTGACAAAATCATTAACAAACTTTACACCCCTGTTGAACCACTCTGGATAAAAGATAGTTCTTTTGTCAATTTTTACTTGTTTGTTTAACCAAACTGTATTGGCAAGAAAGTTTGTCCAATCTTTGTTTTCGTCTTTTTCAATAACAGATTTCCAAGCATATAATACTTCCTTCCAAAATTGATTTTTTACACTTTCTATTACTTGTTCTATATATCCACTACCACCACATGATAGTTTATTTATATCAATTGATGACATAAAAATATTCTGCCATTTACCATTGTCTCCTGATCCATGTGGACTTCAAAGCCAAAATAAAAGAATGTATATTAATCATCTTAAGACAGGATTTATGATGGTATGCCGTTGTCCCTCAGTTTGGCATAAACATGTTTTGCACATTGCCTCGATAGATTTTCTTCAATCTTTATAAGATTATTAGGAATGGTAGACTTCGATCTGTATACTTTTTGACGATTTTCACTGTTGTTAATTCAGAGTTATATGTCTTTATCCCATGAAAAATAATCTGATGTTAACAACATTTCATGTCGCACAGTAACCTCCACTTTACTTTGACCAAAATATTGTTCCAAACTTCAACAAATTATTGGGACTGGCATCATGGTAACAATTATCACATTCTCTAATTTCCCAAGATTACTCAAATAGTGGGACATATTTAACCTGCATCTTCTGAGAGAGGTTTATGGACTAAAAAATATAAACAAGCTAACCTTAATTTTGGAGTGGGGTTGGTTTTTTTAAGGAGTAGATTGTGGATATTTTTATACAAGTAGATATAGACAAGTTACCATGACTACCAATATCACGGCTGGTAATCGGCACAAGCAGAACAGTTGGTTCTGCAAAGAAATTCGTGAGGATAACTTCCGGTTTTGGCGGAGGAGAGTTCACGAAGACGCTTCGCAAGGTATGTACATGTCAAAAATTGAAATTTTCTTTTTTACTGCTCGAATATTGCAAAATCAGAGAATGCTATGCTGTGGCGATTGCTTTCACGATTAGAAACATGTATAGTTTATTCTTGTATATGAAGTGTAACTCTCACAAAATCAATCGTCCCACGAAAAACATGACGAAAATTGTGACACTCTTACATTTCTAAGTTGTTCTTGACAAAGATGCAAGTTAAATTTTCAATTTTTTTCATCATGGGAGTCTAAATGTAATCGGGGATAAATTCTGATTCGTCAGAAATAAATTGAAGTCTAGATAAATCTACAAACTGTCAATTTTCTCGTTTTCCTGCTTGAGGAGATCTGTTCTGATAGAGCACATTGCGAATGCATGAGGAGATTTGCTAGTTTTGGTAATTGTTTTCTGCAAAATTGATAAATTGACACTTTTAAACACAAAACTGATAAATACTCTAATAAAAATAAAATATTCTCTGTCCACTTTCAGGAGATGCCAGGATTCAAGGGAAAGAGGAAAAGGGGACTGACATTGAAAGTGAAAATTTTAATTTGCTACCATACGTTGAATGGGACCGATTCATAACCCTAACTGAAGCACAAGCGGAATGAGGGTTACGTTATCGTATCTAGCGTAGGTCTAACGTAAATAAACATTCACTTTTTCCGAATCCTATTAAGTATTCATCTGAATAGTTTGTACATATTCATGCTTGTATTGTCTTAATGAATTACTTAATAAAATATGTTTACACTAAACATTCACTTAGTGCTAGTAGTCATGAATAAATTAAACACAAGATGTCAATTAAACTGTGGACATATCCTTAAAATTGCGGCAAGAGGAGGGAGGTGCGAACATTTTTGGGATATTTCGTGTGGAAAATCACGATTTTACGCCAAAAAATCATGTTTTTCAATTGCTGAGGGAGGCGCGAACATTTTTGAGGTATTTCGTGTGAAAAATCACGATTTTACGCCAAAAAATCATATTTTTTTGCAATTTCAGGGGGGACGCGTGCCGGGTGCGCCCCCCCCCAACCCCCTGAATCCGCCTCTGCCATGGTATATATAATACTTATTCTTGATTATAAAATTATCTTGCAGTGCATTTTCAATTTTTTCCAATGTAAGGGAAGTTAATCTTGTGTATCCAATACACAATGGAAATTGTCACAAACAACAAATGATCAATAAGTATTATATATACTATGGATCTTACGAATTAACTTATTTAAACCAACGAATCCGAAGGATGAGTTGGTTTAAATAAGTTCATGAGTAAGATCCATGGTATATATGTTTTGTAACAGAAATTATATGATTGACAGATTTATGACGTCAAAATCATGGAATAACAGATCCTAATACGTCAAAACCATGGAATAACAGATATATGACGTCAAAATCATGGAATAACATCAAGATCTTCATGTTAGACCATGGTTTGTAAATGTTCATTATTTTTAAGTTGATTATTGCATAAAAACATCAAAGGAAAAATACGTATTTATGTTACAATGACAAGTTAAATCATGGGAACCGCAGTTACAATTATGAATTGATTCCTTAAATGAAATGTTTCTTTCTAGGTGGACAGCCCATGAACAATGAAATATTACTTTTATACTTTTAAAAACCCGACGGGCATCAGTTCGTGAATTTATTACCAGACAGACATGCACAATTTGTGATTATACAGTGGATTACATGTGTCGTACCAAAACTAGCAAATCTCCTCATGCATTCGCAACGTGCTCTATCAGAATCGATCTCCTCAAGGAGGAAAACGAGAAAATTGACAGTGTGTAGATATATCTAGACTTCAATTTACTTCTGACGAATCGGAATTTATCCCCGATTACATTTAGACTCCTATGATGAAAAAATATTGAAAATTTAACTTGCATCTTTGTCAAGAACAACTTGGAAATGTAAGAGTGTCACAATTTTCGTCATGTTTTTCGTGGGACGATTGATTTTGTGAGAGTTACACTTCATATACAAGAATAAACTATACATGTTTCTAATCGTGGAAGCATTCGCCACAGCATAGCATTCTCTGATTTTGCAATATTCGAGCAGTAAAAAAGAAAATTTCAATTTTTGACATGTACATACCTTGCGAAGCGTGTTCGTGAACTCTCCTCCACCAAAACCGGAAGTTATCCTCACGAATTTCTTTGCAGAACCAACTGTTCTGCTTGTGCCGATTACCAGCCGTGAATATACACTTTTCTGTATATGTAAAAACATTGGCTCTATATTACTAAATTTTCTGTATCGGAATAAAAAAAAAAAGGTTATCATTAACCTATAGTTAAATTTTGTTTATCCCGTCCCAAGTAGTTAATATAGAATTTAGAAAAATAGTTACAAATTTATTTTTCATATTCATTGACATTAGAAATTAAGGTAGAAATTAATAATAGAAGTTTCTTGATTATTATTTATTAATGGTTTTTTTTACAGTTGTTATTCTCATGTATATATACAAAAATATATCATGCCAATACAAGTAATAGCAAAATGTATAACTTTCCAAAAAACTTAAACCAATCTCTATATGAATTGTCATTGGATGATCTTTTACAAAGTTTATGCTTTTGTATCTGCCAGGATAGGCAATAAAATCTTTTTAACATGTCACAGATGCAGGCCTCTAGTTTTGTGTGATTTGGAAATTCAAGATTGTTGCCACCACAGGAATATGTTCACATTTTGAGTATCAGTTTGGTTATTCAAAATGGCTGCCATTGCAGGACAACAACCATTTACCAGTGGCAACATATGGTGATCACTATCTGTGGTGTTGTTTTGTGTTGTCATCACACTATTTTTTATTTGCAAGAAATAAATTTTGACAACAACATTCATTGATGTGAAATATTAGGATCAAAGGCTTGATTTCAATTGGAGTACTTAAGTCATTTAGTCCATCATATGATTTCAATTTAATTGTGGGGGCCGTCGTGATCGTATGCCAACTACATGTGCATTCATGGCGAGGTGTACTCGATACAACATTATGTGATAAAGTCAGTGACTTGCATATATTGGTGGTTTTCTCCTGGTACTCCGGTTTCCTCCACCAATAAAACTGACCGCCACAATATAACTGAAATATTGTTGAAAGTGGCATTAAACACAATAAACCTAAACCAATCAATTTAATTGTGATACAAGCTTGCTTTCCTAGTATAGCCTGATAAGCAGTTCAATTACATGTATATCAAAGTTAAAACAATATCATATATATTTTAGTTTTTTATTAAATAAATCTAATTAAATTTTTTTTAAATAAGAATGTAACAATAATGGATTAACCCCATTTTATATATGTAATGCTTCTATGGCTATGTTCTGTATGATATAATATAGGACTATATTTTCCAATCACAACCGTTGGTGGTTTTTTTCTGTAATTACAAAACAAAGAAAGACAAAAATGCTGCCTCACGGTTAGCACCGGTCCTCTGGCCAAAGACCAGTAAAACTTTCTTCAGACCAGTGAATTTTTCAGTTTTTATTTAAAACTATATAAAAGTAAATTCAAGAATTTGATTAGTACTAGTAAATTCAAATTTTCGAAGACTGTTTAGTACAATGTAAGAGGTGGGTATTTTGTTCCTCCATACTCTTTAACAGGTTAGTGTGGCATTTCAGAAAAAATAGCTTGCCATCAACCTCTAATGTTGCTGGAGTATGTTACAATAGACACATCATATAATATACACAGTATGGTAGATTAATACAATTACACACAGATTTATAAATGTCTTGCTCTATATAATATGTAATGTTCAGTTTGTGATAACATGTTGGGTGAGATGTTCGATTTTCCTCCTATTCCTTTTTATTTACAAAGGGAACTAACTTTGATCAGCATGGGTACATTAATTTGGTAATGGGTAACCAAACACTATATAATGTTATCTTCACTATTATTTTTTACTAACAGAATTCAGTATACAAGTACGTGGTTTGTACTTGATGAAAGATTGCAAATGAATGTTACTGGTTTTGCATTTAAATTACAGTTGTTGGTATTTGGCTACAAACATTGAAAGGACCTCTTTTGTAATAAGCCTAATGGCTTTTAAGGTCTATCCTTGGATGCTATCAACCATATTATGATACTCATGTAAATCATGTTAAAGAGGCATTTTTATATTGAAATAAATGCATTTTTTAACATATTGTATATTAAATGTTGGTATTGTCCTAATAAATTTTTACCTTTTTATCTTTGCAAAGGTTTAACATGGGGAAGTTAAGGGAACAATAATGGGCTTTTGATATTTAAATTGCAACAATTAAAAGAGCAAAAACTGGTTGACTCTGAATCGGGATAATATGTCCGAGTGGGGCGACATGTCTATCCGCAGACTGTTGTTTCAGTGAGCTACACTATTAAAAAAAATCTAGTACAAAGTGGACCTCATCATCATCTCATGGAAAATTAACTTGTTCTCGCCATGATATAGCTGAATAATTGCTGAGTTGGCTTTAAGCAACAATCATTCACTCGCTTATTAGAAGTTGTTATATTTCTCTTTTATACATTGAGTTCAGCTGTTAATTGCATTAAGTAAAGAAATGCATCATGATTTATGTCTGCAGGTCCAGTAATATTTGGCTAACTTCTACATAGTCAGACCTGCCAATGCAGTCACCTCTTTTTATCAGACACCTGTATTAAAAGATTACCTTTTCTTGTACTCTCATTGAAAATTTCATATGAATTGAACCTTTTTTTAAAAGATCACCTGTCTTATCAGGTCACTTTTTCTTTGTCATAAAGGTGACCTCTTCAGGCTCTTGATTCAGGTTGGACTGTACATTACGAGAGCATTTAATATGATTTATTTACTATGGATATAATTTTTTAATTACCATGATTAACCTAGAAATGTTGGAACATGACAAGCATCTATTTATGTACAAATTTTGTTTCAAAACAGGTTATACCAGTTGATAGATTAGTGAAAGGTCGATTTCAAGATAATTTTGAATTTGTTCAATGGTTTAAGCGTTTCTTTGATGCCAATTATCAAGGAAATGAATATGATGCAGTAGCTGCTCGTGATGGACAGCAAGTGGGAGGAGCACCTGCTAAGCCAATGATGAGAGCCTCTCCTGCAGCAAAAAAACAACCTCCACCTCCGAGGCAGCCAGGTATATTATGTTATGAAGTACAAAATTTGAGACAGGTGACCCAGGATTTTGACCATAAGAATATTAGCCATAAAAGTCATCCATACACACACTAAAAGTCACAAATGAGGATGACATGACGGATAGAGTGCCTTTTAAGTCAAAGTGACTTGTGACTAGTGAATGGTTTTCTTCGGGTTCTCCGGTTTCCTCTACCAATAAAATTGAACACCACGATATAACTGAAATATTGTTGAAAGTGGCATTAAACACCATAACCCTATCCCCATACATTAAAAGTCAGAAATGAGGATGACATGATGGGTAGAGTGCTTTTTAAGTCAAGAGAGGTATAGTTAATATCTTATTATAGAACCTGTTTTATTTACGAGGACTTTCTTAACATGTCGCAAGCAAATAGTTTGTTCAGGGATATTAACTACCTAATTCCTAAACTAAAGCCATCATCTAAGTTTTATGTTGTCATTTAAGTTTTATTGTGGCATGTAAAAGCGTTGACCGAAGTACGTTTTGTATGAAGTGTGGTAGCGCTTCATATAAAATAAATAATCTTTTTATGCTTTTACAACCCTATCAAACTGCAAAAAACACATTCAGTACTTGTAATTACATTTTAACAAATATTAACTACAAATGAAATTATTATTTGTTTTAATTTGAAATTTGAAACTTGTTATTGTGTGTAGTTTCATGACATTTGAAAATAGTTCCCGGAACTGGGCATGGTTGAATGGTTGTGGGCTTCACTGATTGATGAGGTTTCACGTCCAAAGTCGTGTGTCAACCTTTTGACCAATCACATGGGACTTTCTAAATGAAATGAACATATAATGTAATTATGTATTGATCAAGTATTACAAGATTTGTCAACAGATGTGAAGATTAAAATTAAACTTTGTCTCCTAACAATTTGTGCTACATATATGTATGTACTATAAACAAGGAAATTATTGGAAAAATTGTTGAAAAATATTCTTCACTGAACCAAGTGGAATTGGCTGGAATTGTTCGTTGCATGTTACTCTTTCAAATGTATGGGTTTTATTTTTGTGTCAGTTTTTTCTCCTTTCTGAAGAGATGGACTGCATCTGTGTTGTAATCGTTTTAGGGAGCTAACACTATAAAAAAACATGTCTAGTACAAAGTGGACATCATCATATTTGCATGAATGTAACTTGTTCTCGCTATGATATAGCTGAATAATTGCTCATTTGACATTAAACAATCAATGTGGAGAAATATCTTGATACATCTTTGTGTCGTGACTTACAGATTTTTGTTTAATTTTTTAGTTCGTTCAGCTACAAATACAAAGAATCCTTCACAGTTACGACAAACACAGCCAAGAACAGTCAACAGTAATCACTCAGTTGGTAGTGGTGATAGTGGTAAAGTAGAAGAATTAAAACAACAGGTAAATTTAGAATACAATTTACTTCCTCATTGGCGTTGTATGGTATACAGGGGGTCCGGAAATACCGAAATTTTCTACTTGTCCACGGGCAAGTTATCTGAAAAAAGTTACTTGTCCGTACAAAATCCTACTTGTCCTGTTTTTTGTATAAACATTTGATACTTGCAAACACAGCTGTGTTTAAAAAAAATTATCATATCAATCAAGTTCATTTTGATTAACCTTGGCAATGGCTGTATCCATCAAACCAGTCATGTATTTAGTTTTAGTTGTGTCTTCACACTTTGCAAATGTCTAGTGCCAGTGGTGGGAAGTATCCATTCTGTCCATGATTTTGTCAATAAACATTAATGATTTCTGGTCAGCAAAATCAGAATAACCATGAGAAATCGGCTAGCCACTTTGTCTTTGGGTGTTTGTCCTCAAATTATGTGTCCTTTTCCGCTAGAGTTTTGTGTTTGTTAACTTTCTCGTGATGTTCATTGTGGTCAGACCCTTTCCCAATCTTTTTTTTATATATCTATTCATTAAGTTATGTTTGTCACTATGCATCCTCGACACTAGTTAGCTTTTCACGTTTCAGTCTTTCTCAGAAATGACGAGAGCATATAAAGTCAAATATGGGAGACATGTTACTTAAATGGTCATCAATATTACTGCTAGACCAATTATATTTTTTAATCTGACCAAAACATTTGTGATGGAGTAAATACATGGTATGAATGTTCCTTATATAACCTGTATGTACTTTGTTTCTGTTGATTGAAAATCCAGATGGCAGTCACTACAGGACATTGTTTAGTATAGGATCTTATGGGAGTAGGAATTTAAAAAAAAAAAAAATCTCTGAAGCTACAAACTTAATAGAATTTGCATAGTACATAAATGAATAGCCAGGCAAGTCATAAAGGTGCACTAGTGAACCTCTAGTTATGTATAATTTAGTTCAATATTAAATATTGGTTTATATTGTATCTTGGTAGATTGAAAAACATGTAAATTTTATTTGAAAGGTAGTTAGTTATGTAGACCATATGTTTATATAATATTTAGTGCACTGGATACGGCCCATCTTTGTTGGTATTATATATTTAAGATGTAGTCTAGAATTTGGTCAATGCTAAAAAGGTTGTTGAAGGTTAGATTGACCTTTGTGTCACAATATAAGTTGGATACAGATGGGAGAATAAAATGTTGGTAGTTGGTGAGGTTAGGGTTGGTTGGTTGGGTTTTGTTTTGCTTTTCTTTTAAATTTTATGTCAAATGAGAAGTGACATCTACTTTAATGATATATTTGTAGCTCCAAAGACATTCGAAGAAGTAAAGAATATGTCTTTAAAAGATTTTAAAGCACTTTGCAAAGATACCAATATATATAGCGACACTTTCTGTTTAGGGTGTAGATCACAATCACAATGAACTCTATGTACTTTTATACAGTGAACTAGGTGATGGCTAAGTGACTAGTTCCTAAAATACAGAACATAAGACTCCCTCATTTGTTAGGCAATGTACAAATTAAAGAATTATATGAGTGAGTGATTGTTGTTTAACACTTGATGTACAATTTTTCATCTATTCTTTGGCAAGAAGTCACTTGCTCACTCACTCAAGTTATGTGTCATTATTAGATTTTAATTTTATTTACCTAATGTTTCTGTTTTTGTTTTATATTTTCAGCTAAATGAAATGAGATTAACAGTAGAAGGATTAGAGAAAGAAAGAGACTTTTACTTTGGAAAATTACGTGATATTGAAATAACATGTCAAGAATATGAAAGTGAAAATTTACCAGCCCTTAAAAGTGTTTGTGATATTCTTTATCAAACAGAAGTAAGTACATAATATTCCTGTTAAAACCATGAGGGGTCAGTTGTATCCCTTGCAGAAGCAATGCCTAGATTTTACAATTTGTTTTTCCAATAAATGTTGGCCATTGTAAATATTGAGATTGTATATTTTAGTTGATATAATGCACTGTTTCTCAGTAGCTGTACATAATGAACCTACCTTGATCTGTGTTGTAAATATATTGTTGGTAAATATAAAATTTATTTTTTCAGGAAGAAAAGTGAGCCTCCAACGAGCTTTGCTTTTCTGGCCTGTTTCGCAGTGAGTGCTAATAAATTTTATATTTACCAACAAAATACATATATTGACAATTTGTGTTTATTTTGTAATGTTAAAACGTCCAAAACAAGTGGCAAATTGCCTGGAAATGGCAGAAACGAACATCGTTCTAATAGTTTCCAATGGTGTCCTCTACCATGTCCACTCTTATACTGTTTCTTACTGCTGCTACATGAATCAGGTACCAGAAGAGCTTTTTATTAGCTCACCTTGCCAAAGGCATGTGAGCTTTTGCCATTACTTGGCGTCCGTCGTCCGTTAACTTTTCACATTTTAAACTTCTTCTCTGAAACCCCTCAGCCATATGAACTGAAACTTGGTAGGAAGCATCTATGGAAGGTCCTCTATAAAGATTGCTCATTTTGTCTCGATCCATTAACAAACATGGCCACCACAGGCAATTCATGTTTATGATTGTATGCTTTCTAAAAAAATATTTTTTTATGTGGAAAGGGAGATAACTCTAATTTAAATATAGATGCTATAAATTGAATTACAGATAAATATGCCTCTAAAACCCCTTAACCAAATGAACTGAAACTTGGTAGGAAGCATCTATGGAAGGCCCTCTATAAAGATTGCTCATTTCGTCCCGATCCGTTAACGAACATGGCCACCACAGGCGACTTGTTTGTGATTGGCTGATTTTTAAAATTCTTCTCTTCTGTAACCGCTTGGCCAAATGAACCGAAACTTGGGAGGAAGCATCTATAAAGAGTGCTCATTTCGTTCTGATCCATTAACAAACATGGCCTCCACAGGCAATTCTTATTTCTGATTAGTCGATTTCTAAAAATCTTCTCCTCTGAAACCGCTTGGCCAAACGATCCGAAACTTGGTAGGAAACGTCTATGGAAGGTCCTCTATAAAGATTGCTCATTCCGTCCTGATCCATTAACAAACATGGCCACCACAGGCGATCTTCTCCTCTGAAACCGTCATATGAACTGAAACTTGGTAGGAAGCATCTATGGAAGGTCCTCTATAAAGATTGCTAATTTCATCCCGATCCATTAACAAACATGGTCGCCACAGGCAATTCATGTTTATGATTGTATGCGTTATAAAAAATTCTTTTTTTGTGTGGAAAGGGAGATAACTAATTTAAATATATACAGGCCACCACAGGTGACTTGTTTCTGATTGGCTGATTTTAAAAATTCTTCTCTTCTGTAACCGCTAGGCAGGCTTTCAAGCGGTTCCTAATTTTCCTTATTTTTTGACAGCAGCCCTAATATTCCTTATTAAAGCTTCAAAATCCTTTAAAAAAAAAGCCCTAATTTGTTGGTGAAAATCCTAAATTATCAAATGTTGAAATTAATGAAATCTAGCCTTAGTATACTTTTAGATAATGAATATGTTGAATTAATGTATTTCTCGGATGACATCTTGATGGTTATCAGCATCATATTTAGCATGGATTTGCACCATATCAGATTACTTAAATCTGGTTGTATTGATATGCTGAATATCGCTGTTGATGACCATTGGCATGATCTTCTGAGTTGGTAATTAGCTTTTGTATTTATGTTCTCCCTGGAGGTGAGTACAGAATGTTTTTCTTTTATATTGATTATTGAATTTCAGTCCTTATTTTTGTCAAAAAAGTCCTGAAAATTCCTTAAAAAAAATAGCCCTTATTTTTTAAGAATCTTGCCCTAAAAGAAGCCCTTATTTTTCACAAAATTTTGCATGAAAGCCTGGCTAGGTCAAATGAACCAAAATTTGGTAGGAAGCATCTATGGGCGGTCCTCTATAAAGAGTGCTCATTTGGTTTCGCTCCATTAACAAACATGGCCACCACAGGCAATTCTTATTTCTGATTGGTCAATTTCTAAAAATCTTCTCCTCTGAAATCGCTTGGTCAAGCGATCCGAAACTTGGTAGGAAGCATCTATGGAAGGTCCTCTAAAAATCTTCTCTGAAATCGCTTAGCCAAATGAACCAAAACTTGGTAGGAAGCATCTATGGAAGGTCCTCTATAAAGAATGCTAATTTCATCTTGATCTGTTAACAAACATGGCCACCACAGGCGATTCTTGTTTCTGATCGATTGATTTCTTAAAAAATCATTTTTTCTGTTAAAAGGGAGATAACTCTAGTTTAAATATAGATACATTTTGTATCTATTCAAAATGCAGTTATCTATGAATTGAATTACAGATAAATATGCCTCTAAAAATCCCTCGACCAAATGAACTGAAACTTGGTAGGAACCATCGATGGAAGGTCCTCTATAAAGATTGCTCATTTCTTCCCGATCCATTAGCGACACACGACGCTTGTTTCTGATTGGCTTACTTTAAAAATCCTTCTCTTCTGAAACCGCTTGTCTAAATGAATCGAAACTTGGTTGGAAGCATCTATGGGCAGTCCTCCATTAAAAGTGCTCATTTCGTTCCGATCCATTAACAACTATGGCCGCCACAGGCAATTCTTATTTCTGATTGGTCGATTTCTAAAAATCTTCTCCTCTGAAACCGCTTGGCCAAATGATCCGAAACTTAGTAGGAAGCATCTATGGAAGGTCCTCTATAAAGATTGCTCATTCCGTCCTGATCCATTACAAACATGGCCACCACAGGCGTCCTCTGAAACCGCTTGGCTAAATGATCCGAAACTTGGTAGGAAGCATCTATGGGCGGTCCTCTATAAAGAGTACTCATTTCGTTCCAATTCCATTAACAAACACGGCCGCCACAGGCGATTCTTGTTTCTGATTGGTCTATTTCTAAATATCTCCTCTGAAACCACATGGCCAAATGATCCGAAACTTGGTAGGAAGCATCTATGGAAGGTCCTCTATAAAGATTGCTCATTCTGTCCCGATCCATTAACAAACATAGCCACCACAGGCGATTCTTGTTTCTGATTGGTCTATTTCTAAAAATCTCTTCTGAAACCACATGGCCAAATGATCCGAAACTTGGTAGGAAGCATCTATGGAAAATCCTCTTATAAAGATTGCTCATTTTGTCCCAATCTGTTAACAAACATGGCCACCACAGACAATTCTTTTTTCTGATTGGTCAATTTCTAAAAATCTTCTACTCTGACACAGCTTGGTCAAATAGACCAAAACTTGGTAGGAAGCATCTATGGAAGGTCCTCTATGGGAATTGCTCATTCCGTTTTGATCCGTTAACAAACAGGCCATCATAGGTAATTCTTGTTTCTTATTGTTCGATTTCTAAAACAGCTTTTCCTCTGAAACCGCTTTGCCAAATGATATGAAACTTGGTAAGAAGCATCTATGGAAGGTCCCCTATAGAGATTGCTCATTTCGTTTTGATCCATTAACAAACATGGCTGCCACAGGAAATTCTTGTTTTAGATTGCTCGCTTTCTAAAAATCTTCTTCTCTGAAACTGTTTTGCCAAAACGAACCGAAATTTGGTGAGAGCACCTATAGGCTATGGAAGGTTTTGTATTAAGTTTCCTCAGAGCAGAATGAAAGGTGAGCGACACAGGCTCAGCTCAGTGCTGAGCCTCTAGTATTTTGGTCAGTGACCGTATATAACAAAAATGTATCCAGTCAATGCAATTTGACTGCTCAAATAGAACGAGTGCAGGATAGAAATGTTTACAAAATAATTTCATCATGGCTAATTTCTCTATATTAAGAATTGAACATCGTGGTGAGTACAACCCTTTATCAATGAGTGCATTTTTAGCTCAACTTGTCAAAGGCAATGGGAGCTTTTGCCATCACTTTGCTTCCGTCGTCTGTCGTCCGTTAACTTTTCACATTTTAATCTTCTCCTCTGAAACCCCTTAGCCAAATGAACTGAAACTTGATAGGAATCATCTATGGAAGGTCTTCTATAAAGATTGCTCATTTCGTCCCAATCCGTTAATAAACATGGCAGCCACAGCCAATTCTTGGTTCTGATGGGTCGATTTTTAAAAATCTTCTCCTCTGAAACCGCTTGGCCAAATGAACCGAAATTTGGTAGGAAGCATCCTTGGAAGGTCCTCTATAAATAGTGCTCATTTAGTTCCAATCTGTTAACAGACATGACCGCCACAGGCAATTCTTGTTTCTGATTAGTTGATTTCTTAAAAATCGTCTCCTCTGAAACTGCTTTGCCAAATGAACCAAAATTTGGTAGGAAGCATCTATGGAAAATCCTCTATCAAGATTGCTCATTTCGGCTGATCTGTTAACAAACATGGCCACCACAGGCAATTCTTGCTTCTGATTGGTTGATTTCTAAAAATCTTCATCTCTGAAACCGCTTGGCCAAATAAACCAAAACTTGGTAGGAAGCATCTATTGAAGGTCGTTATAAAGATTGCACATTTTGTCCCAATCCATAAACAAACATGGCTGCCATAGGCAATTCTTGTTTCTGGTTGGTCTATTTCTAAAAAAAAATCTTCTCCAAAACCGCTTGTTCAAATGAACTGAAACTTGGTAGGAAGCATCTATGGAAGGTTCTCTATAAAAATTGCAATTTTAGTCCTGATCAGTTGACAAACATGGCCACCCATAGGCAATTCTTGTTTCTGGTTGGTCGATTTCTAAAAAATCTTTTCTGAAACAGAGTGGTCAAATGAATCAAAATTTGGTAGGAAGCACCTATGGAAGGTTCTGTTTAAAGTTTCCTCAAAGCAGAATGAAAGGTGAGCGACACAGGCTCAGCCCACTGCGCCTGCTGAGCCTCTAGTTAATTCATCCAGCTGCTTTTATCTATATTACATGTTGTACACTGTTGATTTAATACAATCCTATTACAATTAAATCTCTTCGCTCACTAACCTTATTGATTTGTTAGTTTGTGGGAGATTTTACTGTGACTTTATTGGCACCTTTTCCCTTCTACCTATTTATTGACTGATCAGTTTACCAAACTGTTGACCAAGTAGGAACATGCATAGGGTCCCCTTGGTCATTTCAGTTCAGTAATTGCACAGCCAATCTTACAATATCAAATCCTATTAGGACTTCAAATAGTAATTTGGAAACAGTAAAGAATGAAAGCATACTCACCTTCGTTATTTTCTTCAGTTTACTGGCTGATTGAGTGACAGAAACTGGGGATATAAAAAATACTTACTGTATAAGAGGGTAATATCATTTTTGACTACATTTTTTATTTACAAAAAGTTGAAATTGAAAAAAAAAAAATTAAAGATATTTTTGTACAAGGGAGTAAATTCTAAATATTTTCCATGTCGAAATATTTCAAATAACCTCCCTTTCCAAAATTTTTGCTTTCCCATTTTCTTCAAATTTTGTAAGGCAGTAATAAAAATTTAATTCGGAAATCCTTAAATTGATCAAAACGAATGTCATAAAACTTTCTAATAAAATCTTTTGAAAAGGTCCAAAAAAATATAAAGACTCATTTAAACAATATCTGTTGAAAAGTACTGTCGCTTGATTAGGCAAAAAAAAAAAATATGTGTGTTTACGGTCACCCGACCTACCCTAATTTTTGCTAGCGACCCTATGCATTTTTACACAGAATTCGGATAACCATTTTTGTTGTTTAACCAGCAGCAATGTTTTATTTATTCAACTGCTAGCTTTTTGTCGAAATTGAGAGCAAAGAAGGTAGAAAAACTGCATAATTCGTCATTTTACCGGAATTTTCGAAAATTAAATATCGGATTCCGGAACCAGGAACTACTATTTCCGGTTTTGTCGATAATAAAAAAAAAAAAAAATTAATCCCGACCGACCGACCCTAGATTTTTTTGACATGTGACAGTAAACACACATATATATTTTTTTGGCCTTAGCTTGTTAAAGTTGTTCAATAATTATAGAAGATTACCAGAGGTAAATATAACTTTTTACAGATTGAACAGAACAAAACTGTAAAATTGGTTGAGCAATTGCAAAACTGGAATGGTCAAATTAGACAGTATTTATGCCCCTATTGCCTGACCAATCTGGTAAACTGGTCAGGCAATATGTAATTGTGAATGTGAAAGGTGATAGTAAAGTCACAGTAACTACATATAGTTAGTTATCAGATTATTAAATTTCTCATGTTTTTTGTGAGCCTATTAAGGTTTGACCTTGTTTTTGTATCTTTATTGCAACCACAATTCACTAAGGAGGAAGCTGAGAAATTTTAATTGTAATTATATTTGTTTTAATACTTTTATTGATATTTTTTCATTCATGATAATATAAACATATTATTAGGCTTTGCCATTATCTCTGGACTTTTGATTTTCAAGCCCAGGGAAACAGTCACATTTATAGGTCAGTTTCTTCATTACCATACAACCTATACCCAAACATTGAGCATTGGGTGGGGGTGGGGGGAGGGGGTACATGTCAGTCAGGATTATGTCATCTGACCCTTTACCTCATTTTCATGGTACACTGACTTAAATGTATGTCAAGTTTTCGTGATTAGGTCAATTTCTCCATTACCCCATGGCCAGTTAACCATACTTAGTCCACACGCTGATGATAGAAGATACATGTCCGTATTTATCTATATATACCGGTATGTTACCTTTTCTTAATTTCATTTACTTGATACTTTGACTTTGGGTGAGGAGGGAGATTGAAATCGTACAAACATATCTGAAAAAAATTACATTGACGATTTCCAGGAGGCAGATAAGATCTGTGTCCACACTTGTTTGTTTTCAATCCTCATGAAATTTTATTTTATTCTGGTGCTGTTCAAACAGATTTTACCTAGCTCCAACGAATTCCAAGATAAAAAGGAACCAAAGGGAACCAAATTAATCAAAATCTGAAAGTTTGAATGAAGTATTGTGCTGACGGGAACCCTGGTTGTCTTTGAGAGAGATAAATCATAGCCATTTACTTGTAAATACATCTTTTTTAGAATTAAATGTCATACATGTACCATTAATCTTATCATTTATCTATACTTAAATAAACTTGTGTTATCTTAAAAGTTATAACACGGCTTTCAATATTTTTCAAGTGTACTAGTACTTCATTATTTACAAGTGGTACTTTTTTTATTAAAATTTGAGCAATTTTCATGAATATCTTGTACAACACTCTTTAAAATCAGGAGGTACCAAAGACCATTTTAGGTTGGTAAAAGTACCTGGTATCAGTACTCTTATTGAAGGCCTGGTTAATATTGATGATATTTATGCAGAAATTAAACCGTTTGTATTATTATTATTATTTTTTGACTATTGTAGGAAGGTTTTGCACCTCCAGAAGATGAGGGCCTGGTAGATAATGGTGAAGAAGAAGAATATTAGACAAATTTTATTCAATTCAACAAAAAAGATGCAATTTTTCATCAAGTTGTTTTTTCTATGATTGACTCGTTGAGACTTGTGTGATATTTGTATCCTGTACGACTTACTGTGTCAAAAGTGCTATTAACTGTTGCTTTAAAATTATTTTTTTTTATAAAGGGAGATAATTTGAGTCATAATATCTCAGGAGTTGTTATATAAATCCATGCGAGTGAAAGTATCTCCCAAAGGATAATCAAGTCTGTAGTATATATGAAAGGGAGAACAAATGCTCAACAGAACAATTAAAAGGAGGACTTGGAAACTCAATTTGAAATGAAAATGAAAGTAGCTTAAATATATATACAAGACTATTTGCCCATTGATATTATACTTCCTACATAGCAACTTCAACAAGGACACAATATTAAACCTACAAGCCCATGCTAATAATTATTGTATAGTGTTATATTATGCTATTATTGTCACTCGAAAATTGAAGGTTTTTTTTCCGATTGTTCCATCTATATAAACTTGCACAAACCAGAAGTCTCTTTATAAATTTAGAATTGAAGAAAAGCATTTGTTTTCATTTCAGTTTTCATGTACTCATTTGGTTATTTTGTACTAGATATGTATATATATATTCACTCATATATATCTAATAGCTAACAGTATTTTCCCATAAATTTTTACATATAATTAAATGTTTATATTTTGAAAGAATTTTTTAGTTGCTACAGGTGTAGATATGAAAATACTGCAAAAGTTTAAATGTACAGTGGAACCATGTGTTTATGTGAAGGGGAGATAATATTTTACTTCAAATTTGGTACAGCTATGTACAAACACAATATTCAAAATAACCATTAGTGTGTTTTTGTCACCACATAAATAAATGTGTAGCTAGAATAATAAAAATCAATAAACAATCCAGATACACAGGAATTTGTTGACATTAATTATATAACTTAGGGAGACACAAGAAACTTAAAATCGGATGTTAATTATACGAAATGCAGCCATGTTTATTTTACATGGGAAGTAACTTTTTGTTTTAAAAAAAAATGTACCAACTTTTGCAGTAATACTAATAGCAGTCTGTGTGAAAAACATTTTGACAAACTAGCCCAAACAGCATTTTAGAAGAACGTTTTCTATTTGAATAAGCAAATTGCATGCAATTTTTACTAGCCCGGACCAATATTTACTAAACTGGGGCTTAGGGCTAGTGGTTTTTGGTGCAGACTGTAATAGTTTCATATATATATTATAAATTGTTTGCTCACATGTATGTTTCAATGTGGACTCGTTTATGTTATTTTAAACCGCTTGTTTGTTAAAACTTTTTGTAAGAAAATGTAAACAAAATATGACAGCCATGTGAATTATTATTTAGTGCATGTTCCATATTAATATACTATATGTATTTATCAAGCAATAAATCATTTGTTGATTTAGGGGGGGGGGGGAGAGGAATTGTTGGATACACAAACATAAGTTATATATTGCTTGACTTAAATATAAAGTGAAAAATTTAATCCGGAATGAAAAAGGGAAAAACATGTTCATTAGTGCCTTTAGACTTTTCTATAGTGAAAATGTAGACAGTGCTTGTAAGGATTTTAGAAGTTGACTTTGATGTTGATTGGAGTTTTGGAAAGACGAAATAAAATTGAGGAAAAAAAACGAGGAAATGAACCAAAATTATAAAAATGTAATCATAAAAAAATATTAGAGGCCAAATCTGTCTTAGTTAAATGAATTGTTGTGTATACTGAGTACATCTTAACATACTCTCAAGGCTTTATGTGTATATATATAAAAGTGCAATCTTCTTGAAATTGTGCTTTTCTTGTTGTTTTTCTTCTGCCTACAATTGTGATAGAACCATCAACACGTACCCAGTAATTGAGTAAATGTCTTTATCATTTATGGCATAGAGTAATTGTATAGTAATTGTCAAAACCTCCTATGTGGCCCATAGTTTAAAAAAAATTGCAATATATTATCTACTAATATAAATGTTACTTATTTGATATATAATATATATGTTACGTATTTGATATATAATATATATGTTACATATATAAATATAATATTTTTGAGGTGTAAATTTTCTCTCAGTATATTAAATTTGTACAGGACATTTTTATTAGAATTTCATAGAAACTTTATAGGATGTGATTGTTTACAGGTTTAATTAAGGGATTGTATACAAGCTATCTCGAGCATATGGTAATAAAAGGGCTATTGCACTGATATTATAATGAGCCAGATGTGTTGCATGAGCGTGCGAGTGACAATATTCGTGTAATAACCCTTTTTTGGGGTCAGAACTTGACAATAAAAAACAAATAACCTGAACATCACAATTTAAAGCTATTATGTATACTTCTTGTTTACGATCTTATAATATATGTACTTGTCAACATGTCTTATTAGGCAGGAAATTGTACGTTGTTGTACTGTAACAGTGATTCAGCTAGGAACTGGTCTCGGGACATTTGCCCACCTATTTCTTAAATTGTCCTGAAGAACTTTATAAAAAATTAGTTTTAATTATTAAAGAAAGTCCTGATAGAGAAATTTGATGAAATTAGCAATTGTCCTGAAGATTTCAAAGTCTAGCTGAAACACTACTGTAACGAGAAAAATTCAGTATGTTAACCAGTATATATGACAGTCTGTCTGACCTATATTATGTAAATACTTGTAAATTAATCCAACACATTAGATCTGATGAAATCAATATTACTTGAGTGCATGTTACCTTTGTAATGACAATACTTATTACAGCATTATAAAGGTTTGTCATCTTAAAATAGTTTTCTTTTATCTGTTACACTGAAGTTTTTATATGACTGCAAAATTATTATGGTCATATTATGGTATGGCTTTGTCTTCGGTCTGTAGACTTAATGATTTCTGTGTGATAAATAACGAACCTGTATGATAAAAGCCAGACCAATGTACCCTACGGACTTGTATGATAATATTTACATCGATAATATTCAAAAAGCTGCTGTCATTTGTCTAATCATTCTGACAACATTTCCTGACCTTTTGATGCTGGATCCAGCGTGACGTCAGCGTGATGCAAAATCCTGCATTCTAGGCCTCTCCTGGCACTTGATTTCATTATTGAAACTTCATTTTTTTGTACTATTTTTCTCATATTTTCAGCAATTGTTCAAGATAAAAGACCCTTTTGTTTACTACTTTTGATTATATTGTGGCAGTGATTCAGGCACTTCAATTTTTTAATTACCTGCATCACTGTCTATTCTTTGCTTTTTTTTTGCTCGGCGTCGCCATAGCATGTTTGATAAGGGTGTTCCTGTATAGGAGAAACGTTTATAATTTTGTAAAGCGTCATTCGGAACTCATCACAATATTCCTAAAAAAAAATTAGAACAAAACTGAGAATATGTAACCCAGATAATTCAGTCCCTCTCCGTCGAAAATATTTTTTTTATCAATGTTCGACGTAAAATTGTTTTTGACATTTGCCTCACTGGGTTTGGTACTGCTTTGACAACTATTTTACCTATTTTGTTCCAGTATTGTTATAAATAGTGACAGCCGTAACCTTTGAGCCATAATGAAAGCGGGAGGTTTGGCGCTTTAAAATCTGATTCAACACACCATTTCGTTAGAAATGCCTGTACTAAGTCGGGGTCATTACGGTTTTCACAGTTTTCCGGTTGTTGACTGATTTTGTCTGTTTATATACTTATGAGTTTTGACTTTACCTTTGTAAGATTGTTCGGAGTTCGGTAATTTTGTTAGTACCCTTATCTACGATTTCATCTCCGATGAGCGGAAAATAACGACTGATATTATTCGGGTTAGAGGATACTTTAGTGATGGGAATCGGTCACATTTTCAAGATCGATGATCGTTATACCAACATCGACCGATGATCGATCATCAGTGACAATTACCTACTAAATGTATTTACTGACTATAATTACTCAGATAGTCTTTATTTCAAGAGTATGCTGGACAAAAGTAAAGATTTGAATAAAATCGTATCATATTTTTACAAACTATAATTTTTCTATTTGTAAACATTAACAAAACAAAAGATCGTTTTCCATATGTGTAACACCTGACATCAAATGGACTATTGCAGGCAGTACATAAATAATAGACTAGTCCAAATATGTGTTTGACAAAAGTAAAGGTTTGAATAAAATCGTATGGTATATTTACAAACTACAATTTTTCAATTTGCAAACATTAACTTAGAACAAAACAAAACATTGGTTTCCATGTGTAACACCTGATATAAAATGGACTATTCCGGGCAGTAGATAAATAATAGATTAGTCCAAATATACACAAATGTCGCATGCCTGGAACAGGAAGTTGACAAGATTTTGGTTTGATCAAAAAAGTTGAAATTTGTTTGATATACTGAACATTTAGAAGCAATACTTTGTAAACATCTTGTATTGACACTACCACACATATTCTCTTTCATTGTAATCATAGAAAAAACCTAAATCCGATATTTGTAATATTTTTCAAACTGAAAATTATCGCCGCCAAATCTGATAACCGGAAGTAAACAAATCTTACAATTTTATCAAAACAACAAGGCCAAATCGAGACAGTTACCTTGTACCCTTGTGTCGCCCAAGGGACGAAGATCTAATTGTAAGTCTATCTGTATTAACTACCTGCTATTTTCCATTCTATTACTACTGTCTCATACACCATGAACACGATAAAAACAGTACTCGCAACCATCATTCTCGCACTATTTTTGGCAAATTGTGTCCAGTTAGATTTTATTGTCAACTGCAAAACTGTAGGTCAAAATAAAAACATCAAAGAAAATAAAGAGGCACCAGATAAGTCTTGGTCAGTAACAATTGCAAACCAAGACACGTACAAGTCAAGCATCTCCACAACATCCATGATGGTGCTGACAAGAAAAACCAAAACTATCAAATATGATAGACTGGTATTGACATACCTATGTAGCATTCTCCTAACAAATTCATATGCACCTGAGCCAAACCCTGGTCCACCTAAATACCCCTGTGGATCCTGTAACAAAGCTTGCACTTGGAAACAAAAAGCGGTATGTTGTGACAGTTGTGATCAGTGGTACCACATAAATTGCCAAGGTATCGACGAGAAAATGTATAAAATACTAGATAAAAGCAATCTCTCATGGAATTGTATAAACTGTGGTATGCCAAACTTCTCCACAACTTTTTTCAATAGTACCATACCTGAATTATCGAATACCTACTCAGAATTAGAAATAAGCAATGATTCTGAAAATGAAAGCACTGATAATATTGGATTACCAACATACACATCATCACCAATCCAGATAAATCAAACACAGTCATCATCGACAACCAAGAAAAAGCAAGGTAAAAATAAAAAGGACTCCCACACGTCAAAAAAATCTGAACCACTAAGAGTGCTTACAATAAATTTTCAGTCGATAAAGAACAAAAAACCTGAAGTAGAACTTATCATTGAATCTTGTAAACCCAGCATAATATTTGGTACCGAGACATGGCTCTCAAATGACATCTCTCCATATGAATACATCCCATCCTCTAAATACAACATTTATACAAAAAACAGAAAGGATGGTTATGGGGGAGTATTACTGGCTATCTCAAACCAGCTGACATCCACACAAATCACAAAAGCAGGTACCGATTTAGACCTTGAAACAAACTGCGAAAATGTGTGGGCAAAAATATCGTATGAAGGCAACAAATCACTTTACCTTTGCACATACTATCGACCACCATCCGATAAAGGTGAATCATTAGAACAACTTGGTATCTCACTGAATAGAGTCTTATGTAAGAAAACAAACTCTAACATCTGGGTAAGTGGCGATTTCAACCTTGGCCACATAGACTGGAATACACCAGCAGTCATACCTAACAAACCTGAAGCTTCACTACACCAACAACTCCTCGATATATTACATGACAACAACCTAACACAAGTCATAAACAAGAACACCCGAAAAGACACAACACTAGATCTGCTGTGCATGACAAACCCATCATTTGTAAATAGAGTAGAAACATTACCACCAATCGGTGCGAGTGATCATGATATAGTATACAGTGAAATAAACCTAGCCCTGCCGCAAAATAAACAACAAGCTCACAAAGTGTTAAACTACAAAAAGGCACAATGGGATCAAATAGAAAAAGACCTCACTGAAACTTACAAACAACTAAAAAAAGATCAGGATAAAATGAGTCTAGACGAATTATTGAACATCTTCAAAACCAATGTCCAAGAGACTATCCATAAGTATATTCCAACAAAAAGCATTGGCAACAAATCAAGATTACCTTGGGTAAATAACCAACTAAAAAAGTTAATTAACAAGAAAAAATGTAATCCCAAGTATAAAGAACAATATCAGAAAACTAAAGCCAAGCTCCAGAACGAAATGAGAAACTCATACTGGCGATATATAGAAAACATGATTTTTGATATTGAAATAAATGAACCAGATCAACCAAGCTTCAATAATACACCCAAAAAACTTTATTCTTACATAAAAAGCCAGAAAAATGAAAACACCGGCATAGCTCCCATACGAAGTGAAGGTACCCTACACTCACATCCATCTGAGAAAGCAAATATACTAAACAAACAGTTTCAGTCTGCTTTTACATCTGAAGCAAACACTAACATTCCAGATAAAGGTCCTAGTACTCATCCCACAATGGAACCCATAAAAATCTCTAGGGATGGTGTTATAACTCATCAAAAACATAAACCCTAGTAAAGCTACTGGTCCTGACACCATCGCAGGCAGAGTACTGAAAGAAAATATTGATATATGTACAGACATCCTCACATTATTATTCACCAAATCATTGGAAACAGGCAAAGTACCATCTGACTGGAACCACGCAAATGTCACGCCTGTTCTCAAAAAAGGAGATAAACACAACCCAGGTAACTACAGACCTATATCCATAACATGCATAGCTTGCAAATTACTCGAACATATTTTTGCCAGCAACATCTAGAAACCAACAACATACTTTATGAATTACAGCATGGATTTAGGGCAAAACGATCATGTGAGTCACAAATAATTTCTTTAATACATGATTTATCACAAAACAATGACAAAAATATACAAACAGATTTGATAATAATGGACTTCGCAAAAGCTTTCGACAAGGTACCACACAAAAGACTGCTGTACAAAATGAAATACTTTGGCATATCAGAACAAATCATAAACTGGGTTAAATCTTTTCTCTCAAACAGAACTCAAACAGTACTTTTAGAAAATATGACATCATCAAAAATACCAGTCACATCCGGTGTCCCACAGGGTACAGTTCTGGGACCAATACTTTTTCTAATCTACATTAACGACCTCCCTGAATACATCAAACATAGCCGTATCCGACTTTTTGCAGATGACAGTATGATCTATCGACAAATCAAATCACAAAGCGACTGCCTCAAGCTCCAAGAAGATCTCGAAGCTGCCATAAAATGGGAACAAGACTGGCTCATGTCATTTCACCCAGACAAGTGTAACATCATGAATATAACAACCAAGAGAAATCCAATCCACTTTTACTATAACATGCATGGCCATATATTAGAATCTGTTCAACACGCAAAATATCTAGGTGTCACAATCTCAACAGACCTAAAATGGAACACCCACATCCAACAAACTGCCGCCAAAGCAAACAAATCATTATGTTTTATCAGAAGAAATCTAAAAGTACAATCACAAACGATAAAAGAACGAGCATATCAAACCCTAATAAGACCCAAATTAGAATACTGCTGCACTGTTTGGGATCCTCACACAAACGAAAACATCAACTCGCTAGAAAAGGTACAGCGACGGGCAGCCAGGTATACATGCAACAGACATCATAACACCAGCAGTGTGTCTGAGATGTTAAACACCATGAATTGACAAACTCTACAAGAACGCCGACTAAGAACTAGGCTCATAATGTTTCACAAAGTAATAAATGAAAATATCGCTATCCCTACACAAAATATATTACTTCAGAGCCAGTCTACGACAAGATCTTCCCGAAAAGACTCGTACAGACAAATCCAATGCAATAAAGACAGTTATAAATTTTCTTTCTTTTGTCAAACATTAAAGACTGGAACAAATTATCCCCTGACATAACCAAAAACACCACTACAGAATCCTTCAAGGGTGCACTCATTCACAATGTGCTCCTTGATACTTGTCCACACAGAATAAAATAAACAGAAATCATGTTTTTATCTTAATAAATGAAAAATAAAAAATAAAAAAAATTGTAAAAATCCTAAATTAAAAGAAAAATTGTAAAAACTGATAATATAAAACTAAAAAATAAAATAACAATTATATCAAATAAATTATCTATGTTCTGAAAATTTTTATAAATTTGAAAACATTTTACCAGGCATGCGCCGGAAAGTAAACATCAGTACGTTGATGGTTTTCCGTAACCAAAGAAGAAGAAGAAGAAATATGTGTATTGACTGAGTCAAAAGTACACTGGGACAAAACTGCAAGATGTTTGTCAGTATGAGGAAAAAAACAGCTGGGATAAAACTGCAAAATATTTGTCAGTATGAGGACAAGAAAAAACCAAAGAATAAAGTGTAGCATATATATTTTAGACACTAGGAATCAGAATCGATCATCAGATCGTTTGATGACGTCAGACTGATTAGTCGATGTTTCCGATGATCAGTGCACCACTAGAGGATATGTAGCGATGTTTATTTGTAAAGGTCTGCAAACGTAAACATGCTGATCAGTAGATACATGCACTACGTTGTATTGCTGATGCTAGATAAATTTTCTCTCATTATTAAGAGAAAAAGTAACCGGCGGTGACAGCTAGAGTTACCGGAGATTTTCGTCGGTTGCCAGCTTCTAATGACATCCCTGGTACTTTTATCATACAGGTTCGTTGTTAAAATAGTATAAAAATGAGTTTTTTTGTCGGATGGTTGAAAAATTTCCGCCATTATAAAGTTTCCGATAAAAAAATACCCAAATGTATGACGTACGTTGTCCACCCTGGTTTGGGTTTTGTAGCACTACCTGTTTCCAAACAGGAGGCCTCAAGGTGCAAGTTTTTATATGAATGATATATATGGCATTGTCTTCAGTCTGTAGGCACAATGGTTTCTGTGCGATAAATTTTGTTGTTTTAGGTTTTGAAGCACTACCTGTTTTCAAGCAAGTGGCCTCGAGGTGCAAACTTTATGGGTGAGCGAGTGATTGTTCTTTCATGCCTAGTGAGTAATTTTTATACGCCCGTCTCGAGACAGCCCGCATTGTGTGATCAGGTATGGCGGGCGGGCGTCTACACAGGTTTCCGCACAATAAATTTAGTTCTGTATATCGGATCTTTACCAAACTTGGCCACATGATTCCCCTGTGGAAGGGGAAGAACCCTATTTATTTTGGGGTCATTAGGTCAAGGTCACCATTACTATAAATAGAATTTTTGACAACAGGGTCGTTTCCACATAACTTTAGTTCGGTATATTGGATCTTTACCAAACTTGACCACATGATTGCCCTGTGGAAGGGGAAGAACCCTATTTATTTTGGGGTCATAAGGTCAAGGTCACTTACTATAAATATAATTTTTTTTACCGTTTGATAATTTATATTTTATCATTTGTATTTTGTGATGCACACATTTCTTGTTCAGCTATATCATGGAGGGAACAAGTTGTATTTCTATGAGATTATGATGTCCACTTTGTAATAATCCAACATTCTTTGTGCAAGCTCACTGAAGTAACAGTCCACGGAGAGACAATTCGCTCCACTCTGACATATTATCCTGATTTCAAGCTAACCAGTCTGCTCTTGCTACTAAATGCAGCAAATACCAACTTTATTCTATTTGGTTTGACCCAATCAGGGCTTTAACCTATGATCTACTGCATCCAAGACGAGCACGCTAACCAATACACCACTGGTGCGGTACAAAAATGGGCATTTATTGTTCATCTGATTATGATGAGGTTTTTTGTCATCACTGTGTCCATCGTCTATAAACCTTTCACATCCAAAATTTTGAATTTTTATTTCAAGTCTGATTTTGATGGGTTTTCTTTTTAGAAATTTTTAAGAAATTTTCTGCCTGCATTTTTCAAACATATTTGACCTTGATCTTACAATGTCGGAGATAAAAGGCTCAAAGGGGGCCAAAAGAGACCCAACACCCAAAATGAAATAACTTTTTTTAAAGTTTTTATTTAAGTATGATTTGTATGCAGTTTTTCGATTGAATTCCTTTGAAAAATTTGATTCTGTAGTATTATGACAGACTTGTTCTTATTACTCTTGCTATTTCAAAGGTATGAGGGGATCAAAAATGACCAACATCCAAAATTTTGAATTTTTATTTTGTTTTATTGTTTTTTTATATTTAAATTACCTGATGAAATGCCTTCCTGCACTTTTTGAACAAATTCTACCTAGTAATGTCTTTTGCTGGACAATAATCATTCTCAGATTTATTCATTGCCCATGTTAAATTTGCCTAGTTGATTCAGAGATTAAAATTTGTGAAAAAGTTTTGGATGACAGATGCTAAATGTGACCATTGACCATGAGTAGTCATGTTTTATTATGATCGAGGCGAATTAAGGAATCCATAAAAACATGTGATGTTCTATGATATTTCACCAAGACGAAATAATGTGTTATTAAGGGGAGGTAATATTTCGCTAAAACGAAATTATGTTTCAATAAAACAAAACATTTAAAAAAAAAATAACTAGAGGCTCGGCCCACTGTCGCTCACCTTTCATTTTGCTTTGAGGAAACTTAATACAGAACCTTCCATAGGTGCTTCCCACCAAATATCGAATCATTTGGCTAAGCAGTTTCAGAGAAGAAGATTTTTAGAAATCGGCTAACCAGAAACATGAATTGCCTATGGCAGCCATGTTTGTTAACGAATCGGGACAAAATTAGCAAACTTTATAGAGTACCTTCCATATATGTTTCCTACAAAGTTTCGGTTCATTTAGCTAAGCAGTTTCAGAGAAGATTTTTAGAAATCGACCAATCAGAAACAAGCATTGCCTATGGTGGCCATGTTTGTCTACGGATCAAAACAAAATGAGCAATCCCTATAGAGGACCTTCCATAAATGCTTCCTATCAAGTTTCGGTTCATTTGGCAAAGCGGTTTCAGAGGAGAAGATTTTTAGAAATCGACCAATCAGAAACAGGAACTGCCTGTGGTGGCCATGTTTGTTAATGGATGGGGACAAAATGAGCAATCTATATAGAGGACCTTCCAAAGATGCTTCCTACCAAGTTTCGGTTCATTTAGCAAAGCGGTTTCAGAGAAGATTTTTAGAAATCGACCAATCAAACAAGAATTGCCTGTGGTGGCCATGTTTGTTAATGGATCGGGACAAAATTAGCAATCTTCACAGAGGACCTGCCATAGATGCTTCCCACCAAGTTTTGCTTCATTTGGCCAAACAGTTTCAGAGGAGAAGAATTTTAAAAATCAGCCAATCAGAAACAAGAATCACCTGTGGTGGCCATGTTTGTTAATGGTTCGGGACAAATTGAGCAATCTTTATAGAGGACTGCCCATAGATGATACCTACCAAGTTTCGGTTTATTTGGCTAAGCAGTTTCAGAGAAGATTTTTTAGAAATCAACCAATCGGAAACAAGAATTATCTGTGGTGGCCATGTTTGTTAACTGATCGGGATGAAATGAGCAATCTTTACAGAGGACCTTCCAAAGATGCTTCCTACCAAGTTACGATTCATTTGGCCAAACGGTTTCAGAGGAGAAGAATTATAAAAATCGGCCAATCAGAAACAAGAATTGTCTGTGGTGGCCATGCTTGTTAACGGATTGGGACAAAATGAGCAATCTTTACTGAGGACCTTCCATAGATGCTTCCTACCAAGTTCCAGGACATTTGGCTAAGGGGTTTCAGAGGACAGAAGATTAAAATGTGAAAAGTTAACGGATGCCAAGTGATGGCAAAAGCTCCCATTGCCTTTGGCAAGGGTGAACTAAAAAAAATGAGTACTTGATAGAGGAGATGGCAGCCTTGAATGTTTCGAGCGAGTACATTATTGTTATTTAAGGCCAAATGAGCAATATTTCAGCTACATAGATATCATGGCGAGAATAAATTAACATTTGATGAGATGATGATGATGTCTGCTTTGTAGTAGACCAACGTGCTTAATTAAGATTATTATAATGCTAGCCAACTGAAACAGCAGTCGGCAGGTTAACATGTTGCTCCACTCAGGACACATTATTCTGATTCTGAACCAATTAATCTGTGCTCTTGCTCCTCAATGCAGAGAAGCAACAAATAACAATTTCATAGCCTTTGGTTTGACCTTACCGGGCCTCGAGCTACCACACTAGAGGCAAGCACGCTAACCATTACACCGCAGATGCAGTATGAATGTTTTAACTGAGTGACTCAAAACTATTTAGATATTGTTCAATGTTTTCTTGTCCTGAATATGCATGAAGTATTTGACTGGACGTTAAACAACCAACAAGATAAATCTCACAACGTATATTAATGTAAAATATAACAAGATATGATTATAATCTAACGATTATGAAGTCTCCCAAACCGGCCACTGACAACCGGTTTAAAAAATAAATTAAAAGCTACCTTTGAAATCGAACAATGTTTAATTTTTGCGGTATTGTGTCAGCCAATTTGAAAATGGAGACCGGTAGAAATTTTTCAATGTCGGGAATCAATTCAGGACGTTGAAATCGAACAATGTTGAATTTGTACGGTATTGTGGTGGCCATTTTGAAAATAGCAACCGGTAGAAATTTTTCGATGTCGGGAATCAATTCAGGACATCATAATCTACCCACATATGAAATGGCGTTGAAATCGAACAATGTTGAATTTTTGCGGTATTGTGGCGGCCATTTTGAAAATGGCGACCGGTAGAAATTTTTCAATGTCGGGAATCAATACGGGACATCATTATCTACCCACATATCAAATTTTGATGATATCGGACAATGTTGAATTTTTGCGGTATTGTGGTGTGGCCATTTTGAAAATGGTGACCAGTAAAACATTTTTCAATTTTTCAAAATTTTCAAGAAAAAGAATAAGAATAATAATAAGAAACGGAGCAAAAACAATAAGTCTCCCAAACTTTGTTTGGGAGACTTAATTAATAATAAGAAACGGAGCAAAAACAATAAATCTCCAAACGTTGTTTGGGAGACTTAATTACATGTACGTTAACATTGATGATTCTTGTGAATACTAAAGTTGTGAGTTCGAATCCCGCTCAAGGCAAGGTGTACTTTATACAATTTTATGTGATAAAGTTTCACATAAAGTTTGTCAGTGACTTGTGCCAAGTCGGTGGTTTTCTCCTGGTACTCTGGTTTCCTCTAGCAATAAAACTGACCACCATGATATAACTGAAATAGTGTTGAAAGTTGTGTTACTTTTTTCCATTGCAGCCCAAGTAAAAAAAAAATACCTCCAGGGTTCAAACCACATACACCCTAGCATCTTCATTTGCAAATGCCTGAATCTGCATATCACAATGATTGTTCATATCAAAAGTTTCCACATTATATGCTCAAATCCCATTGATATTTTCATTTGTACGTAACTGAAATATTGTTGAAAATGGTGTTAAACCAAATTTCAAAAGAATATTTCATGCCAAAACACCATGTCCTATCCATTCCTATGGACCATCAGAGCTCGGATACAAAAATCTTACTTGTCAAAGACATAATAAACATTTTTTGGTTTAAAATTTATTTGTGGATGGCAGGAATGGTCTTAAGATCACAGTTCAATAAAAATATATACATTTGGTAAAAACAAGTAATATGTACAATTCATATAAAAATGCATAAATAATTTAACAATGAGAAAAATACCATTATCACACATAACATTCTAGCTCTTCCTATTTTATATTACACCGGTAAATGTATAACATTTACAGTTCTTCCTTTTTAATTTACATCAGCAGTGAAGACATTGGTCCAATTGATAACTAGAATAGTCTGTTAATATGAAATAAAAATTATTGGTCCAATTGATAACTAAAATAGTCCAGTAATATGAGGTAAAAATCAATGGTCCAATTAATAACTAAAATAGCCTGCTAATATGAAGTAAAAATCATTGGTTCAATTGATTAACTAGAATAGACTGATGATATGAAGTGGTTGTAAAACCCTTGGTCCAATCGATAACTAAAATAGTTGGTTTATACGAAGTAAAACCCTTGGTCCTATTGAATCAACATAGGAAGGTTTGACTTCACTTCAAAAAACTTCAAGAACAAAGAGAAGAGACAATACGTCTTAAAATTCTTCTACTCAGTAAAAAGGACTTATTTCAATATCTTCGGTCTCTGTCTCTCAGCTGTAATCTTATTGATGTAGTGGATTCACCATATGAGCTAGAACTGTTGATATGATAGTCCATTCCTGCTGGTTTGTTCTGATGTCTATGTCTCTCCTCAAAACTGAAAATAAATAAATCTCTGTATAATATTTTAAGATCAGCATGACAAAACATAGCATAAAAGAGTGCACAGGTGAAGAATCTGTTTGTTTGTTAATTACGGTACCGTTCAATTTTTTCCCTGTTTTAAATAAATAATCTGTACATTTTGGTTCATGGTGAATGCTTGACAATCTCTAGTTGAAATAACTGAATATTACTTTACATTTTTCAACTTCACTATTTCAAAATAATTTTGTCAGTTAATTTTTTTTCAAAGAATTTGACAAATTCCAAAAATAGGACCTAAAAATATACCAACGTACTGAAAATGAATTGTAAGAAAACCTCCTTTTTTGACTGCATGCAAAAGAGAGATTCATAGGAATTGTGGAAAACACATCATATAATTTAAATATTTCCAAAATAGTACTACTTATATATCGTTGAAGTGGCATTAAACACCATAACCCTAACTCTAACCCTATATATCATTGACTCAATCCCAATCTAATTAAAATTAGATGTTTGTTTTATCTTTCTTAAATATTTTTCTTTGGTGATACACTAAGATCTAACATTTAGTTTGGGGTCATGTCATATATATAACCTTTCATTCATCTCTGACCATCCAATCATGTGCAAGACAGTTAAATATATTGACCAATTGAACAGCTCTTGGTGTGTACTCGATAAAAGAGCATTTTTTTTTAAAACATCTAATTTTAATTAGATTGACTCAATCCATGACCAATAGAATTTGTTTAAAACATGTTCTAAAGTAGGAAAAAAACACCCAAACATTTGAAATGGTGAGCTTCACTATAAAATACCTGATCAATATCAATGTTTTTGCAACATTTAGACTTGATACATGGGGCATGTGAGGACATATGAAACTATTTGGTTATAATATTGAATATGCCAAGTGAGTTAATATAGTCTACTAGAATATATATGTTATAGAAAAGAGAAAAACCATGAAAAGACTTGCAGTGATTAATGTGTATGCTTGAACAAGTGACCGAGTGAAGAAATTCAATAACATCTGTAAAAAAATGCTTGATTCAAATATACTGATTTCAAAGAATTTTATGTGTGATATATTAAAATATGATATTTAAGCTACATGCAAAAGCACAATTTTATTGGTATTCATTTCTATAGTAAGAATGTTCTGTTCAATGAATCCAGGATATATATGATAGACTCAGATCGGCGTCTACTCCTCAATTCGGCATCCACTGATGTCATTATCTCAAATCACGGTCGGTCTCAGATCTATGGCAGGTTTATTGGTAAGGGTTAGGGCATACGTCAGTGACGTCATTGGACACCGATCTAAGTATTTGAAAAAAGGACATTAACAGATCTGATGTCTGTGGCATAGAAATCGGACATGGATTTGAAGATTGGAAGCCAATTAGAGGCTGAACGTCGATCTGAGTCTTACATATACAGTAAAACCTGTCTAAACCGAACCCCCTTTGGACTGAAGGATTTGTTCATTTTAGACAGGGCCTTGGTTTACACAGGTTCAAATTACATAGACATTTAGTAGATGGGACTATAAAGTCTGTTTGGTTTAGGCAGGTTTTCTGTTTACTCAGGGTTCGGTTTAGACAGGTTTTACTGTATTAACCAGAAACATTTAATTTTAAGCCGCTATTCTTTGCTACAATCACTATAAAAGCTGAGAAATAAAATATTTTAATATTCATGAGAAATAGTCAAGACATTTGCTTAAAGGTACTCCTGGCCTTCAAGAAATTAAAAAGCAGATTGGAATGAAACTTATTTTAGTTATCAATTGTTTTAAGTATACCTTGCACAATAACAAAATAAAAGAATTACATTTAAACTTGTCTAAACCGAAAACCCTAAACATACTGGAATCCTATATAAGCCTAACTTTAAACTAGGAAGAACTACTTTAGATACCTAAAACTTATGTCTCCCCTTAATGCGGCCATCTGTACAACAATAAGTCACACATTATGAGTTGAATGATACTATTTAAAAAACAATTATTTAACCTTGAGGTCAAAGGTCAAGGTCCCACAAAGGTCATTATGGTATGCGACACCATCTTATGGTCATGCACCCATATACCAAATATCATTGACCTATCTCGAAAGACAAAAATGTTATGGCCCGGAGAAGAAAATACTATTTAAAACAAAAAAATGACCTTGATATTTGACCTTCAGGTCAAAGGTTAAGGTCTCACGAAGGTCATTACGGCATGCGACACACCGTCTTATGGTCATGCACCCACATACCAAATATATATTGACCTATCTGGAAAGACAAACAAGTTATGGTCCGGACAAGCTTCGCTGAGAAGAAGCAGAAGCGGAAGAAAAAATCAGACTAAAACAATATGTCTCCCTTCGTTCGAAGGAGAAACATAATAAAGTCCCAAAATATGAAATCTTTGTTAATTTAACTTGCATAAACTAAACACTCGTCTATTCAGAACACAAAAGTTGGTCCAAAGGAGGTTTGTTTTAGACAGTTTTCACTGTACTATAATTAGTTGTGTCTAGTTTACATTTACATTCAGCTCTTCTTTGACTTTTAAATTACTGACAGTTGTGCTGCACAAATCAAATACAGGGTTAGGGTTATGGTGTTTCACACCGATTTCAATAAGATTTCAGCTATATCGTGGCGGTTAGTTTAATTGGTGGAGGACACCACAGTACCTGGAGAAAACCACTGACCTGCCGCAAGTGACTAACAAACTTTATCATATAATGTTGTATTGAGTACACCTCGCCTGAGCAGGGAATCAAATACACAACTTACCATTAGGATGGGATGTAAACAAGTGGCTTGTGTATGGAGAATAGCATTATATTATTAAATTCAGTCATAGAATGAGAATCAATGGTAGAAATGTTCAGAATATCCAACTTTGTAATCAAAAGTTGTTAAAATGTTCATAATATCAGACTTTGTAATCAAAGATTGTTGTTGGAGAGGAAGACAATATATAAATTTGTATCATTATAGTGTCTGCACTGAGAGGAAGACACTATATAAATTTGTATCATTATAGTGTCTGCACTGAGAGGAAGACAATATATAAATTTGTATCATTATAGTGTCTGCACTGAGAGGAAGACAATATATAAATTTGTATCATTATAGTGTCTGCACTGAGAGGAAGACACTATATAAATTTGTATCATTATAGTGTCTGCACTGAGAGGAAGACAATATATAAATTTGTATCATTATAGTGTCTGCACTGAGAGGAAGACACTATATAAATTTGTATCATTATAGTGTCTGCACTGAGAGGAAGACACTATATAAATTTGTATCATTATAGTGTCTGCACTGAGAGGAAGACAATATATAAATTTGTATCATTATAGTGTCTGCACTGAGAGGAAGACAATATATAAATTTGTATCATTATAGTGTCTACACTGAGAGGAAGACACTATATAAATTTGTATCATTATAGTGTCTGCACTGAGAGGAAGACTATATAAATTTGTATCATTATAGTGTCTGCACTGAGAGGAAGACACTATATAAATTTGTATCATTATAGTGTCTGCACTGAGAGGAAGACACTATATAAATTTGTATCATTATAGTGTCTGCACTGAGAGGAAGACACTATATAAATTTGTATCATTATAGTGTCTGCACTGAGAGGAAGACACTATATAAATTTGTATCATTATAGTGTCTGCACTGAGAGGAAGACAATATATAAATTTGTATCATTATAGTGTCTGCACTGAGAGGAAGACAATATATAAATTTGTATCATTATAGTGTCTACACTGAGAGGAAGACAATATATAAATTTGTATCATTATAGTGTCTACACTGAGAGGAAGACACTATATAAATTTGTATCATTATAGTGTCTGCACTGAGAGGAAGACTATATAAATTTGTATCATTATAGTGTCTGCAATGAGAGGAAGACACTATATAAATTTGTATCATTATAGTGTCTGCACTGAGAGGAAGACAATATATAAATTTGTATCATTAGTGTCTGCACTGAGAGGAAGACAATATATAAATTTGTATCATTATAGTGTCTACACTGAGAGGAAGACACTATATAAATTTGTATCATTATAGTGTCTGCACTGAGAGGAAGACAATATATAAATTTGTATCATTATAGTGTCTGCACTGAGAGGAAGACAATATATAAATTTGTATCATTTATAGTGTCTGCACTGAGAGGAAGACAATATATAAATTTGTATCATTATAGTGTCTGCACTGAGAGGAAGACAATATATAAATTTGTATCATTATAGTGTCTGCACTGAGAGGAAGACACTATATAAATTTGTATCATTATAGTGTCTGCACTGAGAGGAAGACACTATATAAATTTGTATCATTATAGTGTCTGCACTGAGAGGAAGACAATATATAAATTTGTATCATTATAGTGTCTGCACTGAGAGGAAGACACTATATAAATTTGTATCATTATAGTGTCTGCACTGAGAGGAAGACACTATATAAATTTGTATCATTATAGTGTCTGCACTGAGAGGAAGACAATATATAAATTTGTATCATTATAGTGTCTGCACTGAGAGGAAGACAATATATAAATTTGTATCATTATAGTGTCTGCACTGAGAGGAAGACTATATAAATTTGTATCATTATAGTGTCTGCACTGAGAGGAAGACAATATATAAATTTGTATCATTATAGTGTCTGCACTGAGAGGAAGACACTATATAAATTTGTATCATTATAGTGTCTGCACTGAGAGGAAGACTATATAAATTTGTATCATTATAGTGTCTGCACTGAGAGGAAGACAATATATAAATTTGTATCATTATAGTGTCTGCACTGAGAGGAAGACACTATATAAATTTGTATCATTATAGTGTCTGCACTGAGAGGAAGACAATATATAAATTTGTATCATTATAGTGTCTGCACTGAGAGGAAGACACTATATAAATTTGTATCATTATAGTGTCTGCACTGAGAGGAAGACAATATATAAATTTGTATCATTATAGTGTCTGCACTGAGAGGAAGACACTATATAAATTTGTATCATTATAGTGTCTGCACTGAGAGGAAGACACTATATAAATTTGTATCATTATAGTGTCTGCACTGAGAGGAAGACTATATAAATTTGTATCATTATAGTGTCTGCACTGAGAGGAAGACACTATATAAATTTGTATCATTATAGTGTCTGCACTGAGAGGAAGACTATATAAATTTGTATCATTATAGTGTCTGCACTGAGAGGAAGACAATATATAAATTTGTATCATTATAGTGTCTGCACTGAGAGGAAGACACTATATAAATTTGTATCATTATAGTGTCTGCACTGAGAGGAAGACACTATATAAATTTGTATCATTATAGTGTCTGCACTGAGAGGAAGACAATATATAAATTTGTATCATTATAGTGTCTGCACTGAGAGGAAGACACTATATAAATTTGTATCATTATAGTGTCTGCACTGAGAGGAAGACACTATATAAATTTGTATCATTATAGTGTCTGCACTGAGAGGAAGACACTATATAAATTTGTATCATTATAGTGTCTGCACTGAGAGGAAGACACTATATAAATTTGTATCATTATAGTGTCTGCACTGAGAGGAAGACACTATATAAATTTGTATCATTATAGTGTCTGCACTGAGAGGAAGACACTATATAAATTTGTATCATTATAGTGTCTGCACTGAGAGGAAGACAATATATAAATTTGTATCATTATAGTGTCTGCACTGAGAGGAAGACAATATATAAATTTGTATCATTATAGTGTCTGCACTGAGAGGAAGACACTATATAAATTTGTATCATTATAGTGTCTGCACTGAGAGGAAGACAATATATAAATTTGTATCATTATAGTGTCTGCACTGAGAGGAAGACAATATATAAATTTGTATCATTATAGTGTCTGCACTGAGAGGAAGACAATATATAAATTTGTATCATTATAGTGTCTGCACTGAGAGGAAGACAATATATAAATTTGTATCATTATAGTGTCTGCACTGAGAGGAAGACACTATATAAATTTGTATCATTATAGTGTCTGCACTGAGAGGAAGACAATATATAAATTTGTATCATTATAGTGTCTGCACTGAGAGGAAGACACTATATAAATTTGTATCATTATAGTGTCTGCACTGAGAGGAAGACAATATATAAATTTGTATCATTATAGTGTCTGCACTGAGAGGAAGACAATATATAAATTTGTATCATTATAGTGTCTGCACTGAGAGGAAGACAATATATAAATTTGTATCATTATAGTGTCTGCACTGAGAGGAAGACAATATATAAATTTGTATCATTATAGTGTCTGCACTGAGAGGAAGACACTATATAAATTTGTATCATTATAGTGTCTGCACTGAGAGGAAGACACTATATAAATTTGTATCATTATAGTGTCTGCACTGAGAGGAAGACAATATATAAATTTGTATCATTATAGTGTCTGCACTGAGAGGAAGACAATATATAAATTTGTATCATTATAGTGTCTGCACTGAGAGGAAGACAATATATAAATTTGTATCATTATAGTGTCTGCACTGAGAGGAAGACAATATATAAATTTGTATCATTATAGTGTCTGCACTGAGAGGAAGACAATATATAAATGTGTATCATTATAGTGTCTGCACTGAGAGGAAGACACTATATAAATTTGTATCATTATAGTGTCTGCACTGAGAGGAAGACACTATATAAATTTGTATCATTATAGTGTCTGCACTGAGAGGAAGACAATATATAAATTTGTATCATTATAGTGTCTGCACTGAGAGGAAGACAATATATAAATTTGTATCATTATAGTGTCTGCACTGAGAGGAAGACAATATATAAATTTGTATCATTATAGTGTCTGCACTGAGAGGAAGACACTATATAAATTTGTATCATTATAGTGTCTGCACTGAGAGGAAGACACTATATAAATTTGTATCATTATAGTGTCTGCACTGAGAGGAAGACACTATATAAATTTGTATCATTATAGTGTCTGCACTGAGAGGAAGACAATATATAAATTTGTATCATTATAGTGTCTGCACTGAGAGGAAGACACTATATAAATTTGTATCATTATAGTGTCTGCACTGAGAGGAAGACACTATATAAATTTGTATCATTATAGTGTCTGCACTGAGAGGAAGACAATATATAAATTTGTATCATTATAGTGTCTGCACTGAGAGGAAGACAATATATAAATTTGTATCATTATAGTGTCTACACTGAGAGGAAGACACTATATAAATTTGTATCATTATAGTGTCTCCACTGAGAGGAAGACTATATAAATTTGTATCATTATAGTGTCTGCACTGAGAGGAAGACAATATATAAATTTGTATCATTATAGTGTCTGCACTGAGAGGAAGACACTATATAAATTTGTATCATTATAGTGTCTGCACTGAGAGGAAGACAATATATAAATTTGTATCATTATAGTGTCTGCACTGAGAGGAAGACACTATATAAATTTGTATCATTATAGTGTCTGCACTGAGAGGAAGACAATATATAAATTTGTATCATTATAGTGTCTGCACTGAGAGGAAGACACTATATAAATTTGTATCATTATAGTGTCTGCACTGAGAGGAAGACACTATATAAATTTGTATCATTATAGTGTCTGCACTGAGAGGAAGACTATATAAATTTGTATCATTATAGTGTCTGCACTGAGAGGAAGACACTATATAAATTTGTATCATTATAGTGTCTGCACTGAGAGGAAGACTATATAAATTTGTATCATTATAGTGTCTGCACTGAGAGGAAGACAATATATAAATTTGTATCATTATAGTGTCTGCACTGAGAGGAAGACACTATATAAATTTGTATCATTATAGTGTCTGCACTGAGAGGAAGACACTATATAAATTTGTATCATTATAGTGTCTGCACTGAGAGGAAGACAATATATAAATTTGTATCATTATAGTGTCTGCACTGAGAGGAAGACACTATATAAATTTGTATCATTATAGTGTCTGCACTGAGAGGAAGACACTATATAAATTTGTATCATTATAGTGTCTGCACTGAGAGGAAGACACTATATAAATTTGTATCATTATAGTGTCTGCACTGAGAGGAAGACACTATATAAATTTGTATCATTATAGTGTCTGCACTGAGAGGAAGACACTATATAAATTTGTATCATTATAGTGTCTGCACTGAGAGGAAGACACTATATAAATTTGTATCATTATAGTGTCTGCACTGAGAGGAAGACAATATATAAATTTGTATCATTATAGTGTCTGCACTGAGAGGAAGACAATATATAAATTTGTATCATTATAGTGTCTGCACTGAGAGGAAGACACTATATAAATTTGTATCATTATAGTGTCTGCACTGAGACGAAGACAATATATAAATTTGTATCATTATAGTGTCTGCACTGAGAGGAAGACAATATATAAATTTGTATCATTATAGTGTCTGCACTGAGAGGAAGACAATATATAAATTTGTATCATTATAGTGTCTGCACTGAGAGGAAGACAATATATAAATTTGTATCATTATAGTGTCTGCACTGAGAGGAAGACACTATATAAATTTGTATCATTATAGTGTCTGCACTGAGAGGAAGACAATATATAAATTTGTATCATTATAGTGTCTGCACTGAGAGGAAGACACTATATAAATTTGTATCATTATAGTGTCTGCACTGAGAGGAAGACAATATATAAATTTGTATCATTATAGTGTCTGCACTGAGAGGAAGACAATATATAAATTTGTATCATTATAGTGTCTGCACTGAGAGGAAGACAATATATAAATTTGTATCATTATAGTGTCTGCACTGAGAGGAAGACAATATATAAATTTGTATCATTATAGTGTCTGCACTGAGAGGAAGACACTATATAAATTTGTATCATTATAGTGTCTGCACTGAGAGGAAGACACTATATAAATTTGTATCATTATAGTGTCTGCACTGAGAGGAAGACAATATATAAATTTGTATCATTATAGTGTCTGCACTGAGAGGAAGACAATATATAAATTTGTATCATTATAGTGTCTGCACTGAGAGGAAGACAATATATAAATTTGTATCATTATAGTGTCTGCACTGAGAGGAAGACAATATATAAATTTGTATCATTATAGTGTCTGCACTGAGAGGAAGACAATATATAAATGTGTATCATTATAGTGTCTGCACTGAGAGGAAGACACTATATAAATTTGTATCATTATAGTGTCTGCACTGAGAGGAAGACACTATATAAATTTGTATCATTATAGTGTCTGCACTGAGAGGAAGACAATATATAAATTTGTATCATTATAGTGTCTGCACTGAGAGGAAGACAATATATAAATTTGTATCATTATAGTGTCTGCACTGAGAGGAAGACAATATATAAATTTGTATCATTATAGTGTCTGCACTGAGAGGAAGACACTATATAAATTTGTATCATTATAGTGTCTGCACTGAGAGGAAGACACTATATAAATTTGTATCATTATAGTGTCTGCACTGAGAGGAAGACACTATATAAATTTGTATCATTATAGTGTCTGCACTGAGAGGAAGACAATATATAAATTTGTATCATTATAGTGTCTGCACTGAGAGGAAGACACTATATAAATTTGTATCATTATAGTGTCTGCACTGAGAGGAAGACACTATATAAATTTGTATCATTATAGTGTCTACACTGAGAGGAAGACAATATATAAATTTGTATCATTATAGTGTCTGCACTGAGAGGAAGACAATATATAAATTTGTATCATTATAGTGTCTGCACTGAGAGGAAGACACTATATAAATTTGTATCATTATAGTGTCTGCACTGAGAGGAAGACACTATATAAATTTGTATCATTATAGTGTCTGCACTGAGAGGAAGACACTATATAAATTTGTATCATTATAGTGTCTGCACTGAGAGGAAGACAATATATAAATTTGTATCATTATAGTGTCTGCACTGAGAGGAAGACAATATATAAATTTGTATCATTATAGTGTCTGCACTGAGAGGAAGACACTATATAAATTTGTATCATTATAGTGTCTGCACTGAGAGGAAGACACTATATAAATTTGTATCATTATAGTGTCTACACTGAGAGGAAGACAATATATAAATTTGTATCATTATAGTGTCTGCACTGAGAGGAAGACAATATATAAATTTGTATCATTATAGTGTCTGCACTGAGAGGAAGACAATATATAAATTTGTATCATTATAGTGTCTGCACTGAGAGGAAGACACTATATAAATTTGTATCATTATAGTGTCTGCACTGAGAGGAAGACACTATATAAATTTGTATCATTATAGTGTCTGCACTGAGAGGAAGACACTATATAAATTTGTATCATTATAGTGTCTACACTGAGAGGAAGACAATATATAAATTTGTATCATTATAGTGTCTGCACTGAGAGGAAGACAATATATAAATTTGTATCATTATAGTGTCTGCACTGAGAGGAAGACACTATATAAATTTGTATCATTATAGTGTCTGCACTGAGAGGAAGACACTATATAAATTTGTATCATTATAGTGTCTGCACTGAGAGGAAGACAATATATAAATTTGTATCATTATAGTGTCTGCACTGAGAGGAAGACAATATATAAATTTGTATCATTATAGTGTCTGCACTGAGAGGAAGACAATATATAAATTTGTATCATTATAGTGTCTGCACTGAGAGGAAGACACTATATAAATTTGTATCATTATAGTGTCTGCACTGAGAGGAAGACAATATATAAATTTGTATCATTATAGTGTCTGCACTGAGAGGAAGACAATATATAAATTTGTATCATTATAGTGTCTGCACTGAGAGGAAGACAATATATAAATTTGTATCATTATAGTGTCTGCACTGAGAGGAAGACAATATATAAATTTGTATCATTATAGTGTCTGCACTGAGTCAAGAGAGTGTATGGTCATGTATATGTGTGTTTAGGGTATCTATTCTGCATCTGGTTTTTTAATGATTTTCTGATTGGATTTCAGAACAGTTCTGACTGTGGTATTTTTTATTTTTCATTTTATTTATTACAAACTCCTTAAGAACATTGTACTGTACTTGTGGAGGAAATCAGGAAGGAGTGCATTCCTAGAAACTAAAAAAAATAAATTATAATAATATATTGCTCTCTCCGACATTTGACAAGAGGCAGTCATATCCCAATGTACAATTTGGGAAACAAAAGTGCAAATAATAGAAGAAGAAAAAATTATTTTGTTGGGAATATAATTACAGCTGACAGACTGATGTTTGGTTCGTTTACATCATACAGTTGTAAAGCGTTCAATGTAAACTCCATTAATTGTCAAATAAATTGGTATTTGAATACCTATAATAATATGAACTGGTGTTGTTCTACACAACTATGCCTATTTTCATTACTTGACTCTCAATGGATTTATTTCCCTTGATCACTCGCTAGTCATTTATACATGTAATGATGTGCAATTTCTTAATGTTTTGTAAACGAATACGAATAGTTTTTAAAAGTACACTAGGGGGTGTTATGGTGCTTAATGCCACATTCAACAATATTTCAGTTATATCGTGGCAGTCAGTTTTATTGGTGGAGGAAACCGGAGAGCCCAGAGAAAACCACCAACCTGTCGCAAGTCACTGACAAACTTTATCATATAATGTTTATCGAGTACACCTCGCCATGAGTGGGGTTCAAACTCAAAACTTTAGTGGTGATAGGCACTGATTGCACAGGTAGATGTAAATCCAACTACCATAACATCACGACCACGACGGCCCCACAAATTGAGAGTCAGTGAATAATTGGTATTGATATAGATACAACAACACTAATTCATACTGTAGGTAATATTAAATACTATAATATATGAACAATTATGGAGTTTTCTATTGACTATTGCAACTGTATCATGAGAAAACTTTTGTTCCACTCGGTTATTAAGGCTCTGAATATAAGAACTACACATAAGGAAGGGAAGATAACTGTGCTCAAGAGTGATTGTTCCTCTTACCAACAATGTTCATAACCTGTAACTAAAGTAAATATCAATGATAAAAAGAGAAAGAAAATACATTAAGATGAGTTATATAGCACCATAATATCTATTAGTATGAATTTCTCAAGTGGTTAAATATAGATCTCAACACAAGTGAGAGGTGGTTTGCATGCTAAGAATCAAACAAAATTAGCTAAGAATTATGTAGGGATAAACTGTAAAGTAGTTATACTCTGTCAATTCTTCTGTCCATTTGTATTTTTGTTACATTTTAAGTAACATTTTTCTTAATCACTAGATTTCAATACTCTTTTCTTTTAGAGTTATGAAATCTAGTTGTTAAGAAAAATATTACTTAAAATGTAACAAAAATACAAATGGACAGAAGAATTGACAGAGTATAACTAGTTTACAGTCTATTGGGTTTTTTTTTATTATTATTTTGTTAACCAATCTTTATTTAATTTAGCCATACTGTTCCATGTATCTATTCCTTTCAATGTTTAACAATGGGCAAAATATTTCATAAATTTTTCCGCCACCTGAACAAAACATGGACATTTTTCTGCTGTTCTTCTTTACTAGTATTAGAAGTGTCCGGAGCATTAACTGATATATATGATATACTCACTCCAGTTTGTATTTTGTTTTTGTTTCACTACACCTTCCTTCCTTCTTTTTTTTCATTTTTTTTTTTTATTTCATTTTTCATATATTATCTATCTATATATTGTATATAAATCACCATTATGTGCTATTATTTTTGTATAGATGTTTGTAAAAAGGAAATAACTTCATTCTAATCCACTTTAGCTATTTTACATTAAAATAAAATATGCTGAAACTAAAAATAAAAAAAATGAATGCATGACCCTACACCTGCCAACAAAAAAGTGCAGGGACAAATTAAATCAAGTGATGCAAGTTTCAAACAAGTAACCTTATACAAGGACAAAAAAGGTGTCGACCAATAACTGATAATAATTACCCCCTGATAGCTGGCCCTCATTGAGGACGACCTCATTGAGGATGATCATTACTGGCAGAATACTGCTTACTAAGCAAAGAAAATTAAACATGTATTTATATAGAACATTTTTTTATACGATATGAAATATTTTTACTTTAATTTCTATTTCTGCAACCAGGATATTAATATCATAGTGTTTATTTTTGTGGAATGAGATGGGATTTGATTTGACCCCCCACCATCTTCCTTCAAAATCTCCAAAATTTTAGTGAATTTCAAATTTTTGGAGAATTTTTTTTAAATTTTGTGAAATCAGATGAGCTTGGATTTCACACACCCCTAAAAACCCAAATTTTTAGTGAATTTTCCATTTTTTCCTATTTATAGATTTGTAGATAAATGTTATTCTGACGACACCTCCACCACTACTAAAACTTCCTGTCTTTGGAATGAAAGAAAGATGAAGTTCTCAGTTTGATTAATCCTTGTGTATTTACTTCACTGTGAAACTTTAACAAAATAATTGTAATATTTGTGAAGTTTAAAGACAAACTACTGAGTTCAGTCAGCTATATACATATGCATTCAACAAACAAATCTCTTGATTCAATTAATGGACTTGAAGCAAAATATTGTTGCCAAATTTAACAGAAAAAAATGCCGTGACCTGAAAGATGCAAACATTTTCAACAAGAACTTTTGGTAAAATTTGAAGAAAAGTTACTGATTTTCATGTCAAAAGCCAAATAATCTTATTTTTGTTTTGTGTGAAAAAAATTCCGGCTTAGGGAAAACACACAAACCCCCCTCCCCCCAAAAAAGTTATATAGTTGGTCCCTTAGCCCTTAACATAAAATCTAATTAAAAGATATCCCCCTCTCCCTCCCTTCCCAAAAAAGTTAAAAGGTTGGTCCCTTATCCCTTAACATAAAATTCACTTTAAGGATTCTTGTATTTGGTATACACAATACTATATGTAGTCAAACAAGTTCTATATGATTTAGTTATACATACTCTGATGATGGATCTGTATTGGCTCTCTCATTCTGTCGATCTCTGATGTTATACCTGCCTTGCTTTGGTTCAATACTACTGCTGGGTTTGGTACTTATTAAACCTGTCATCTTATAATAATCTAAAAATGTTCGTGCTAAATTTCTACCTAATTTCATATCTGTATATATTTTGTTAAAGATTTAATCATTCTATTTTAATTTGTATATTTCTGTTTCCTTGTATTTCATTTCATGAAATATCAAAATTCATAAGTTTTACACATCAATAATTCCATTTTGCTAAGGTGTAAAAAAAATTGCACAATTGACCCAAAACATACGCTTCAAGTTAAGGTTTCTTTCAATGTTTGATTTCAACTGGCTCAGGAGTTTCAAAAAAGTAAATGTTAACATATGATGATGATGTTACGGTCATATAATCCTTATTTGGAATTCTCATCTAATATATCTCTCTCCTTACGTGTAACAAATTCCCATCTCTTTCAATCAATTATTATATTTACAAATAGTGTTTAAAACTAAAGGATACACCCTTCTTCTGTATATGGCATAGCAGTACTTGATGAACTAGTTTGGTAACTAAAGAATGAAACTTCTAATGTATAACAGTGTGAATTGTCATCTAAACATCCACCTAGTGTCCTGAATTATACAATATTAAAATCTCATAAAAACATACAGAGTACAAAATCTAACATATAACAGTATTTATCTTCATATAAACATTTATCAGCAGACTTGGGATTAGGTATTTATCTTCATATAAACATTTATCAGCAGACTTGGGAGTAGGTATTTATCTTCATATAAACATTTATCAGCAGACTTGGGAGTAGGTATTTATCTTCATATAAACATTTATCAGCAGACTTGGGAGTAGGTATTTATCTTCATATAAACATTTATCAGCAGACTTGGGAGTAGGTATTTATCTTCATATAAACATTTATCAGCAGACTTGGGAGTAGGTATTTATCTTCATATAAACATTTATCAGCAGACTTGGGAGTAGGTATTTATCTTCATATAAACATTTATCAGCAGACTTGGGAGTAGGTATTTATCTTCATATAAACATTTATCAGCAGACTTGGGAGTAGGTATTTATCTTCATATAAACATTTATCAGCAGACTTGGGAGTAGGTATTTATCTTCATATAAACATTTATCAGCAGACTTGGGAGTAGGTATTTATCTTCATATAAACATTTATCAGCAGACTTGGGAGTAGGTATTTATCTTCATATAAACATTTATCAGCAGACTTGGGAGTAGGTATTTATCTTCATATAAACATTTATCAGCAGACTTGGGAGTAGGTATTTATCTTCATATAAACATTTATCAGCAGACTTGGGAGTAGGTATTTATCTTCATATAAACATTTATCAGCAGACATGGGAGTAGGTATTTGGATTATGGTATTTAATGCCACTTTCAGCAATATTTCAGTTATGGTTTATTGTCAGTTTTATTGGTGGAGGAAACCAGAGTACCCGGAGAAAACCACTGACCTGTTTCAAGACACTCACATACTTTATCACATAATGTTGTATCAAGCACACCTCACCATGATTGGGATTTGAACTTACAACTTTAGTGATAGGCACTAATTGCACAGGTAGTTGTAAATCCAACAACCATACGATCACGACCACGACAGCCCCTGGATTGGGAGTGCATGTACACACTAACCTACAATTTTGGGTGTAAAGCACTATAGGTTTTGTCACAGTAAGTTCACCAACACTATTTTTGTTAAGATCAGATTAAGTGTGACAGTTTTATTTGTTGCCCCGTTCACCGCAACCATCGTTATTTACTGAAAACTGTGTTATTTATCGCTGCATTGCTCACAAGTAAAATTCAGGTCAAAATTTGTCCGATTTATAATACGCTTGAGTCAAGAAGAGGATAGCCAATAGAATGGGTAGACCTATCACTTTCCTTAAAACATGTGTATAATATTTTAATTAGCATGACTGCGAAAATGAACCCACTGGAACAATTGTTATAAACTTTTCCGAAAAAACTAACATGCACATAAATGTCTGCAAAAAAATGTATGTCCATGAGTTGTATTCTATGTAAAATATGTACTGCAGTATGTGAATGGGCATGCTGATTTATTCAGTGTCCTGAAACATACAACTGTAAGAGTATATATGGTCTTTAATCAGCAGATTTTACTTTTTAGAAAGTAGGATGTGTTAAGTATGTACATTCATTAGATTTTTTTTTATAGAACTGCTCATGTGTTGCCATTTTAGCAATTTGCTGCTTAATTTCATGGATTACAAAGATTTCTAATAATTTTATCTCAGTAACATGTGCAAACAAAAAAGCAACAATACTTGATAATGCTGATTTGTTATATACAGTGGAACCTGTGCGATCCGACACCTCAGTTTTCCGACATCCTGTGACTTCCGACAAGAATTTCAGATCCCAAAATATTTTGTTAACATTCTTTGTTAAAAAAACCTTTTGTATTCCTCAAGGCCTAAATTAAAAAATTGTTTGTTTGCCATTCTCCGACTCAGATTTTTTTGTGTGGGTAGGTAGGTAGGTAGGTATATTATTTTATTTTTCTGAACCAGACATACATTTTTTGTATGCTTAAAATATTAAGTATACAATATGAATATACATGTACTGAGTATGCATGAAGCTAAATAGACATTCGTGCATGTTTCTGTTTTAGATTTAGATACATGAACCATGCACTTTTAGGGCTATATTGCATGTCTTCTGTGTGTTTAGCGGAGAAGCAACACATACCAATTTTATAGTCTTTGGTTTGCAACTACCGGGGCTCGAACCCACGATCTACCGCACTCGAGGAGAGCACGCTAACCATTATGCCACAGATGCGGTTTTTAATGTTTATGTTGAATTAATTAATGCTTAAACTCATAAATTTTAAGAGTGGGTGCAAACGGAGGAGGTGTTAAGGCAAGAATAAATTTTTGCTACCATATTTTTAATTCAACTACCATATGGTACCATAGGACCTCACTATAATGTATGGAAACTGTTTCTTAATTTCTGTGGTTGTCATATTAAAAAGGTGGTGCACAATTAGTGTAACCCATACCCGTGCCCATCCAAAAATGCCTGTACCCAAAACACATTTCCTTTAATAAGAAAAGTTTAAACATACCAAAGGATAGAAGTCATATATCAGAGGATAGACAATACAATGGCTAAAAGAAAAAGGACAAACCATGATCTACAAAACACTACACAGAAAACAAAAAATTGTGCAACTCGAATCTCACTCAAAAAAGGGAAGGGATGAATACAGGTGCAGGGATTGGGAAGGCCACGCACCATGCACACTTCCAAGTCGATTGTGGCGCATTGAGGTCTGTTATCTATGCGCCCATGTGTGCCCTGTAAATTCTGATTAATTATTTTATTATTTCATGTGTCCATTAAAGTCGTTTTCTATTTTGTGTCGTGATTTTGTCACTGTCTTCACTCGTCGTTAATTTCCCTTTAATGGCGGTTCCTTGATTTTCCCTTTCTATGTTTAGAACAGTTATTTGTGTCAACCAATCAGACAAAAGGATTCACTCTTTCGATTCTAAATTTAGCGTATTTAAAACACATTTGTCCTGACGTTTCGTTCTCTTTTCTGAATAATTAATCGGTTTTGGTGGAGTGTATTCTACTTTCTGGTTGAATAGAATCTAATTACAATTAATTGGTACAAGTATACTGTGCCGATCTTTTTATTTGAGTGAAAGTTGTATCTATAAATAACCAGAGGCTCTCAAGAGCCTGTATCGTTCACCTGGTTATAAAAAAAACCAATTGGTCCTTTGTAAAAACTATGTCCTGCAGTGGTAGTCATCTTGGAATTACGATCAACATAAAAAACACAAAGTTTGTAAAGGACCTTCCAATGATTGATGCACAGTTTAGGTTCAATCAGTGCAATAGCTTCAGAGAAGAATATATTTCTGTATTTTCCCCATATGGTCCTGTGTTAATACTATGACCTGTGGTGGCAGCCATCTTGGATTTCCGATCGGAATAAACAACACACACCTTGTATAGAACCTTCCAATGATCATTCCTGGGCAGTTTTGTTTCAATTATCCAAGTGGTTTCAGAGAAGAAACGTTTTGAAACATTTTTCCCATAGGGTCCAATGTTAAACTAAGTCCTGCCGTAGCCGCCATTTTGAATTTCATATCGGAACAAAAAACCTAAAGTTTGTAGAGGACCATCCAATGAACATTCATGTACAGTTTGTCTTTAATCATATTTGTAGTTTCTGAGAAGAAGGCATTTGAACATTTTCCCATAGGGTCCAATGTTAATCTATGTCCTGCGGTGGCGCCATCTTGAATTTTTCGATCGGCATAAAAAACCAGAAACTTTGTAGAGGACCTTCCAATGATCATTCCTGGGCAGTTTGGTTTCAATTGTCCTAGTGGTTTCAGAGAAGAAGCGTTTTGAAACATTTTTCCCATAGGGTCCAATGTTAAACTAAGTCCTGCCGTAGCCGCCATTTTGAATTTCATATCGGAACAAAAAACCTAAAGTTTGTAGAGGACCATCCAATGAACATTCATGTACAGCTTGGCTTTAATCATATTTGTAGTTTCTGAGAAGAAGGCATTTGAACATTTTCCCATAGGGTCCAATGTTAATCTATGTATTGCGGTGGCGGCTATCTTGGATTTCCGATCGGCATAAAAAACATAAAATTTGTAGAGGACGTTCCAATGATCATTCCTGGGCAGTTTGGTTTCAACTGTCCTAGTGGTTTCAGAGAAGAAGCGTTTTGAAACATTTTTCCCATAGGGTCCAATGTTAAACTAAGTCCTGCCGTAGCCACCATTTTGAATTTCATATCGGAACAAAAAACCTAAAGTTTGTAGAGGACCATCCAATGAACATTCATGTACAGTTTGGCTTTAATCATATTTGTAGTTTCTGAGAAGAAGGCATTTGAACATTTTCCCATAGGGTCCAATGTTAATCTATGTATTGCGGTGGCGGCTATCTTGGATTTCCGATCGGCATAAAAAACATAAAATTTGTAGAGGACGTTCCAATGATCATTCCTGGGCAGTTTGGTTTCAATTGTCCAAGTTGTTTCAGAGAAGAAGCGTTTTGAAACATTTTTCCCATAGGGTCCAATGTTAAACTAAGTCCTGCCGTAGCCGCCATTTTGAACTTCATATCGGAACAAAAAACCTAAAGTTTGTAGAGGACCATCCAATGAACATTCATGTACAGTTTGGCTTTAATCATATTTGTAGTTTCTGAGAAGAAGGCATTTGAACATTTTCCCATAGGGTCCAATGTTAATCTATGTCCTGCAGTGGTGGCCATCTTGGATTTCCGATCGGCATAAAAAACATAAAATTTGTAGAGGACGTTCCAATGATCATTCCTGGGCAGTTTGGTTTCAACTGTCCAAGTGGTTTCAGAGAAGAAGTGTTTTGAAACATTTTCCCCATAGGGTCCAATGTTAAACTAAGTCCTGCCGTAGCCGCCATTTTGAATTTCATATCGGAACAAAAAACCTAAAGTTTGTAGAGGACCATCCAATGAACATTCATGTACAGTTTGGCTTTAATTATATTTGTAGTTTCTGAGAAGAAGGCATTTGAACATTTTCCCACAGGGTCCAATGTTAATCTATGTCCTGCGGTGGTGGCCATCTTGAATTTTCGATCGGCATAAAAAAAAAAATTTGTAGAGGACGTTCCAATGATCATTCCTGGGCAGTTTGGTTTCAATTGTCCAAGTCGTTTCAGAGAAGAAGCGTTTTGAAACATTTTTCCCATAGGGTCCAATGTTAAACTAAGTCCTGCCGTAGCCGCCATTTTGAATTTCATATCGGAACAAAAAACCTAAAGTTTGTAGAGGACCATCCAATGAACATTCATGTACAGCTTGGCTTTAATCATATTTGTAGTTTCTGAGAAGAAGGCATTTGAACATTTTCCCATAGGGTCCAATGTTAATCTATGTATTGCGGTGGCGGCCATCTTGGATTTCCGATCGGCATAAAAAACATAAAATTTGTAGAGGACGTTCCAATGATCATTCCTGGGCAGTTTGGTTTCAACTGTCCTAGTGGTTTCAGAGAAGAAGCGTTTTGAAACATTTTTCCCATAGGGTCCAATGTTAAACTAAGTCCTGCCGTAGCCGCCATTTTGAATTTCATATCGGAACAAAAAACCTAAAGTTTGTAGAGGACCATCCAATGAACATTCATGTACAGTTTGGCTTTAATCATATTTGTAGTTTCTGAGAAGAAGGCATTTGAACATTTTCCCATAGGGTCCAATGTTAATCTATGTCCTGCGGTGGTGCCATCTTGAATTTTCGATCGGCATAAAAAAACAGAAACTTTGTAGAGGACCTTCCAATGATCATTCCTGGGCAGTTTGGTTTCAATTGTCCAAGTGGTTTCAGAGAAGAAGCGTTTTGAAACATTTTTCCCATAGGGTCCAATGTTAAACTAAGTCCTGCCGTAGCCGCCATTTTGAATTTCATATCGGAACAAAAAACGTAAAGTTTGGTAAAGGACATTCCAATGATCATTCATTTACAGTTTGGGTTCAGTCAGTTCATTAGTTTCAGAGAAGAAGATCTTTGAAATTTCAGCCAATCAGAGCATATTATTGGCCCTGGCAGCCATATTGAATATCCGACTGGAACGAAAAACAGTAACTTTGTAGAGGACCATCCAAGGAACATTCCTGCTAAGTTTGGTTCCAATCGGCCCAGTGGTTTGGGAGAAGAAGCTTGAAATGTGAAAAGTTTACAGACGACGGACGCCAAGTGATGGCAATAGTTCACCTGGACCTTTGGTCCAGGTGAACTAAAAATCGTAAACCGGAACCATGCGCTTGGTATAATTTAAATAACCGAAAAGTATCAGGGAGTGTGATACGCTATATTTCCAACCCAAAATGGACTTTTTTTATCATACTTTTTTTTCTTTGGGTACATTTTGACAGTTAATACTTCAAGTCACGTTCCTGTGTTAAATTTTGAGAAAAAAAATTGTGTAATCCAAAATGCAATCATAACATGAACTGATCTTTTTTTTAGAACATGTGTACTTTGTTTTTTCCATCTTAGCTTAGTGAAAACAATTGTCAAATCAGCAAAGTACCCAGTTGATAATATGCCATCCCTTTGGAAAACTATCACTCTGTTTCACAAGGATGAAGTGCCTGAAATTATTAAATTGGCTCAATATGCACTCACTTTGCCACTTCACACTTGTAGCTGTGAAAGAGTGTTCAGTAACCAAAACTTGATAGTTACCAGACTTAGGTCTAGGCTAAATCCTAAAATCAGTGAGACTTTTAAGAGTAAGAACACAAGGCAAGGGAATAACCAAGCATGACTTCCAAAGCTCTTTAAACAGATGAAGGGCAGCAAAGAACAGACTCTTGAAAAGAAAGACTTTTATTACAGTGTAGACTCTTTTTATTAAAATGTTTGTTCATCTGTTCACCCAAGCTTTTTTTATTACTAGTCAAACCAAGACATCCAAATTAAGAAGATACATTGTACGTGTTGTAGGTTAGATCTGAAACAAGCAAACTTAACAACTGTATGATTGCTAGGTTTGCTTGTTTCAGATCTAACCTATACAACATGTACAAAACATCTTAATTTGGATGTCTTGGTTTGACTATTTGCTTTTTCATGTTACACAATCCATACAAGTCTAAAAAATTATATATATCAATGCATAGGCTAGCATGCAAAAACCAAAGTTGTGGTCCATTGCTAATTTGAAATGGCCCATTGCAAATTTGAAATGGCACAATATTCTCTAAAATGGCCCCTTGATGTGGTCAAGTAAGGGGCCATAGTCTCTGACAACAAATTCTTCCCAATCCCTGCAGGTGTTCAGAAAGGGTAAGCAGTTCCAATTTCACTAGTGGCACTCCTTACATTACTCTTGTTACAAACTCAGTGATATGTCATGAATGAGGAAAGGACAGGATTGTAATTACATCAAAAGGAACATATCTGTGGTCATTTGTGACACAGATATTATGTAGCGGTTAATCAAGTCATGGTAGTGATAGATATTAATGAGACTTGTTTTGATCAAATATCTTAAATATTGTATAAATGGAAGAAATTGTATATTATTTTAGAATATCTATTTTCTTTACATTTATATATTTATTTATTTTATTTTCAATTATTTGACAATTAGCTGCCTATAATATGTAACCAGAAATTGTTATTATTTACTTATTGTTTGTAAATTGTAATGTTTGATTATGTTTTTATATCTGCCCATCTGGATTCTGGTTGAGGACAGACACAGAAAAAGGGCAGGATTAATCAGTCAGTTCAGCATGCAATCTAACGGTCCTAAGCTGCAATATCATTTGCATGATTTATGGCCTAGATCATTGAGATGGATATCTTGTTATTTTCTTTTAGGGCCAGGTTTCTGACGTTCGTATTTAAAATTAACGGCTGTTATCGACAAGAAATATGGAAAGACTACAAGAATTCCGAATATACCGGAAACCAGAACTTTACTAAAACATGAAACGGACCGGAACGAAAATTTTCGGAAATAATTTATTTTTATTTTTTAAAACGGCAATGAAATCTTTTGAGTCGCGCAGATCTTTTTGGGTCGGTCGGCTGACGGCAAACAAACAACATTTTAATTTAGGCCCAACCTGTCACTTCCAACAACCGACACTGTTTTACAGTCCCAGTGTTATCCGACCCTTTGATCTGCTCATTAATAAATTACCATCCTTCCATGTGTATCATTAAATATAAACCATTACCAAATTGACAGGCTTAGCTCACAAATAAATTGTGATTTTAACTAATTGATTAGCAAGTAATTAGAGGCTCATTAGTAAAGGTTAAAAGTAAGTTTACAAAGAAGATATGTAATAATAGAAATTTCACAGCTAACTGTTTTCACTTTCTTTGTAAAGGACATGGCTACAACCATTATCTGATATTATGAAATTGTTGTAGGCTTGTGTACACAAATAAACTATGATTTGAATTTATTGATTAGCAGGTGATTAGAGACTCATTAATAAGGGTTAAAATAAGTTTACCAAGAATATATTAATTAAAATTTTACAGATAACTGTTTTCACTTTCTTTGTAAAGGACATGGCTACAACCAACAATTATTTGATCAGATTATGAAATTGTTCTAATATATTGTGTATAAATTAAATATTAAATGTATTTTCATCTACATTGTATAAAATCCCTTTACATTGTAGTTGCAATAATTTAAACTATCCTACATAATCAAACATACGCAATTTCTTCTCTCGTTAAATTTGTGTAAATTTCTGTTAAGTAAAAAGAAAACCTGAGTTTTCCGACATCCTGTACAATCCGACACATTTCCCTGATCCCTTGGTGTGTCGGATTAGACAGGTTCCACTGTATATATATACTATTGTTGATTTGTTTTACGAGAATGGATTTTTCAAAATAAAATAGCATCAAAGGTGAAGTGTGAGATGTGAGATGAAGTAAAAAATCCATTTGGAGCAAAACAGATCAATGATAGTATATTCATCAAAGGATTTCTCATAATTGAAATCAGTGACATCAACATAGCATCATATTAGAAATCAACGATAATATGCTTTGTCACTTGATAATAGATATTATCCCGTGTAAAGATCAAACGGAAAATTTACAAATCATCGATAACAGTAAATTATTTTACATTTTAAGTTTTCCATACTAAATATTACCACCACAATATAACTGAAATATTGTTGAAAGTGGCGTTAAACACCATAACCCATAACCATACTAAATATTTACCTTCTGCCAGTACCTGCCTTGACAGCATCTCTGTTGAAATTTGTGTTGTTCAGTGAGAAATCTTCAGCATTCGCACACAATAACTTCGGGAAGACTGATTGTCTTTCATATCTTTCCATGTCTTCATATGTATTACCGTACATAAAGCCATTCATCAAAGTAGAATGAGCATGTATATCAATATAAAAATCTAATATACATTTCTGAAATTATATGAATATAAATTCTTAAAACGAATCAAAATTAGATGAAAAATGAAAATTCTATGTACCTTCCAAATATACGAAATTCCAGAATTTGAGCCCCTTTTAGAAATAAACAAGCTACAACATTTTTGTGGTCCATCAATAAACAATAAAGATGATCATTTTGCCAAATAAACCACATTAAAACTGGATAATAAATTTTGAAATCCCTCTCTTCTTGGGCTCCTTTTATGTCAAAATGCTTTGCGAACAAAAAAAAGAAAATGGGAAACAGGTCAAGCTACAATACTCAACCTTTATTCATTGCCAAGGATCTTAGTGTTAAAAATTCAGAATAATCAGTCAACTAGAACAAAAGTTATCACACAGAATCCATTGTGTCTACTGACGGACCCACAGACCCAGAACAGGGTTAGGGTTTTGGTGTTTAATGCCACTTTCAACATTATTTCAGTTTTATCATAGCAGTCAGTTTTGCTGGTGGAGGAAATCAAGAGTACCCAGAGAAAAACACCAACCTGCTGCAAGTCACTGACAAATTTTATCAGATGATGTTGTATCATGTGCGGGATTCAAACTCACAACTTTAGTGGTGACAGACACTGAATGCATAGGTGGTTTTAAATCCAACTACCATACGATCACAACCATGACAGTCCCCAGACCCAGAACATAATATGGTAGCAAAATATTTGCAGCTGTATAAAAATTTAGGAAATTAAAATACATAATTAAATCTAGCAACAAATTTGATATTTTATCAGCACCAAATTAAGACTATCATTCAACTGAACAGGATTGACTCTGGTCAGGAAAGCTAACAGAAATTCTTACATCATTACGATCAAGTTCCATCAGATGATTTTTGGTGGCATACAAGGTAGGATGTGCCCACGGTGATGGTTCTAACCAATGTCTGTTTAGATCAAAACCCATCAAAGAACATCTACAAAACAATAGGAATATCTAAAAAAAAATATTTTACACTACATCCGAAAAACATGACAAAATAAAATCATAGATGCTTAATTTCATATTCTCAAAGTCAAAAATTATAGTCTACTGAGAGGATTTTAAAAGGTTCAGCCAATCTGCCTCAAGAATTGCCTCGATCTCCTTATCAGTCATATACATTTTTTTTTACCTTTTCTTAAATTAACTGATATCAACTAAAATAATATTTTCAGATATTTTGTATTAATGTACGAGATAACCAACCAAAACAGTAGTAAGAAATTATTGTTATATATTACATTGTTATAACAAAATGTATTTCAAACAAACCCTTAAAACTGAAAAGCTACCAATAGAAAGGCATATTAGATTTATCAGATTTTTTAACAGAGCTTGTGGTTCCTATCAGGATTTCCTTGATAGAGGGTTGCTGCTAACAAGGAAGTTACTGAACTAAGGGTTCCTCTTGATTAAGTTGAAGTCATCACTTGGAAAGTTTTATGATTACCACAACGACTTGGTTTTGGTTAACCGTTACTGAATACAGAATATCTGTGTCACAAATGACCATGAATATGTTCCACTTATCATAAAGCACTTCCCAGTCCTATTTGGTTTTATAACTAGACCAACATGATGGGTGCCACTAGTGGAGCAGTAACTGCTTACCCTTCCGGAGCACCTGAGTTCAACCTTGGTTTTAAGTGGAGTTCGTGTTGCTCGATCTGTAGCTTTCTGTATAATGTTTTGTAGATCAGTTTGTCCTTTTTCTTTTGGTCATTGCGTTGTCTGTCATTCTTTGATTGCTATATTCTAATTACTCCTTTGGTATCTTCAAACTATTCTTGGCCTTTCTTTTATGGTACCTAATTCTTCTGTATAAATTTCAAATTATTTGCTTACGGGAAACATGGGTAAAACGTAATGCCCCCAATGCTTAGTGGTGGGGCATAAAAATAAGTATTTGATCGAAATAGTAATTTCACCTGTAATTTCCTAGATATACACCATCAGGATTTAACATTGGTACTATTTTAAATACAATGTGTTCTCTCAATACTTTTGCTATAGGGTGGTTGCTGATTAAAAAGTCTATCATGCCTGAAAAAATAATTGAACACTCTCATAATCTTTTCGATAAATTAGCAAAGAAATAAACATAGATGTTAATATATATTTTTATATTCATCAGGGCACTAACTAAGTTGAATTATATTCAAAAACATTTTGTAACTTGGAATTAGTTCATGATCTTGAAAGAAATCACAAAAGAAGAATAAGATATTTCAAGTTGTAACATGAATGCATTATTTTCCTTTGATCTTTTTATGGTTTATATACCAGAATGTAAGCAACAGCTAGGAACTATGAAATAATACAAACAGATACAAGATATTGCACACTTTAAATCTGGGCTGTAGTTTTATTACTCTGAGGGCCATGCAATAATCAACAAACTAGATGTGATATTGCATGGCTTCATGTTACAAATCATTTATACCACGGTTTTCCATGGTATAAATATCAATAAATATAAATATTGTATAGCAATATAATATTTCATGTAGAATGAGACCATAAGTTATTGTGCAATATTCCCGAATGTCATGACTTCATTGACAGGTTAAAATGGTGCTCTCACCTGCTATACAATAAAAGGGTTACTCATTAAATAGAGGAATTTTGTCCTTTGCAGAATATTTATAGCACACACAACATCAAGTAATATAATATTCTCATCAAAATCATAGACGTTCTTCATTTTACAGTAGGAAGTACAAGGCGCTCACATGAACCTGTATTAATTTGAAGAAGATGGTTTTATTGCTTATCACAGCACATGCTAAACTTTGATCCCCTAGGACTTATAATCCAATAGTACTAAATTGACTTTATCACAATGTTGCTTCATGCCACAATACAATCACATTTCTATTCTTTGTTCTTAAAGACAAGTATACCCACCACTATATAACAGAAGGGTAATAATTTATGCTTAGTAGGGAAATTTAAAATTGCGCAGTTTGTAATAAGCATGCACTAAAAATAACATCAACATACCTTGACAAACATATGATGCTGGTGTTTCACCAGGATGTACCCTAGCTGTACAATATACAACTCTCTTAGTTTCATCTGGATCTAAATTGTCAGGATTTGTGATAGTTATCATGTCTAGTCGTCTTTGTTGCTGAAAATATACAAATATAAATATGGAGTAAAATCTGCCTGAAAGATTACCTTGAATCAGCGGTAACCTGTTGTAAACAACCAGTTTCAAACCTCTCCTGTCGGCTTTACATATAATTCTAACTCAAATATGTAGTCACCTCACTAATACAGTCGATCAAATTTTATCCAATGTATCAGTTTACCTGCATTTAGCAGTCAGTTTTTTTTTGGTATTTTTTTAAATTATTCGTAATTCACTTTCGAACTTGAGGTGTTCTCAATGCAAGACTGTACTAATTAAAGTAACATAATTGAATGATTAACTAATTAGCTGTAAATCGCTACAAAAACACTTGAGCATTACAAAACGACCACTATGTTTTCCAATAATCACCCTCCTTAAATGATAATACACAAATCATTACATTCTGGAACTGACAATTTGGATTCACCAACTTCAAATAAGCAATCGCTTCTGTTATGCTAAAAATTGTTTCTAGTATAGGGATAGCCCTATTTACAGAATTGTAATTCTGAACACAATAAAATACAAACCACTGTAAGACATAAAAGCTCCCTTGAAAAAAAGGCCATGTTTTTCTTTTCTAAATTGTCCAGATAATTCTGTAGTCGAGTGTATGAATACGGATAACAATATGCAAATTGGTAAATGTCATCTTCTTTATCAAAACAGAAGGAAAATGACATAACGTAGTTCTTTCTATGGTCCGGACATCTGTAATAATATACATGCTTAGCTGGAATCCGTACCCTGCAAATAAAATGAAAAATATATTTAAGGTGATAATCTTGCTTTCTCCCATTATTACGGCATTTTAACCCCGCTGAACCAGTGGTGGAAAAATCTGTAATCCTCTAGAGGATTAAAATGTCTCGTGCCTTTCCCCACATGTCAAATCGGTAATTGAATCGGATTTTGAAATAAAGTTCGTGTTAAATAATGGAAGAAACAAATTCTCCTTCAGTTGCCCATGTGGGTTACGATATTTCTCCACTCTCGAGAGTTAAATTTAAAATTTTAACCACTCGCCCGACGGCTTGTGGTTAAAGTTTTAAATTTAACTCTCTTGAGTGGAGAAATATCGTAATAACACCTTTCTCAAACTCATGTTTTATTTTTAACCTTTCTCTAGCTCATGTTTTATTTTTAACTCTTATCATGTGTACCAGATTAATTTTTTTCTGTATTTGGTGTCAGCACACTTTGAGTGAGTGAGTGATTGCTGTTTAATGTCAACTCAGCAATTTTTCAGCTATGTCATGGGGAGAACAAGTTACATTTTGATAAGATGATGATTATGATGGCTGCTTTGTTTTAGACCAACACACTGAGCTGGATTTTTATAGTTCTAGCTCACTGAAACAACAGTCCACAGGTAGACATGTCGTTCCCTCGACACATTAATCTGATTCCAAGCCAACCAGTATTTGCTCTTACTCGTTAATGCTGCATGCATTGCAGAGAAGCAACAAATACCAATTTTATATTTTTTGGTTCAACCCGAACAGGGCTCAAACCCAGATCTACCGCACTTGATGCAAGCACACTAACCATTACACCACCGATGCGGTTCAGTACACTTTGACAAAGGTCACGCCATGAGAATATAGTTTTATATATTTGTACAGTAAAACCTGTGTAAACCGGCCACCATTGGGACCACGTTTCACGGCCGGTATTGACAGTGGGCCGGTTTATTCAGTGTCTACTCTCTGACTACCGTATAAGTGTTTTTTTCACGGGAGCCAAATTTCACGATTTTCTTCCAAATTGGTGGATTTTTTTTAGCGGTATACTTAATTTTTGCGATCCTGAGTTTTAACCAAAATCAAATTTTAGCGGATAGACCATTATATTAGAATTACATTCAGATTGTCTGAATTGCTTAACTAACAATTCAAAATAGGAATTGTTTTGAAATAATTGAGTATCGTAATTTCTTATGCATAATGCACGGGTTTTTGTCCAGATTCTTTATTTTGCAGGAGGGTGCACATTTACTACTGTCTAATATTTTCGTATTTCTTTACTTGTTTGGACACTATTCCACAAAATCATTAAATGCGTATAATACTTTATAATTATTCAGAGAATTACATTTATTGTAATACTCTCTAGTGGAGTTGTGTTTTGAACCAGTAAACGTTGATACGAAAATAAACTAAAAATAAAAGTGTGACTATATCTAACCGTGCGCAAATAATCAATAATGCTGTCGATAAGATTGAATGTGTGTATGTATAAAGGTGTCCTAATTACTTTGTGTATAATTAGACTGCCAGACTGTGTTGACACAAGCTTTTAATGATTGAAATAAAAAGAAACAAGATGAACTGTGAGCTAATGCTAACCTATGATACACCCGCTCTTCGGCAAACAGGAAGTAGGAATCTGACGGGTCAAAAAACGCTTCCCACGATATGGGGTACCTATATGAAGCTTGTGACCAAATATCAGATTTCTGTCATCAATAGTTGCTGAGAAAAATGAGCATATATGTTCAATGTGTATAAAAATCAACAAAGTCGGCAAACAGGAAGTAGGAATCTGATGGGTCTAAAAACGCTTCCCACGATATGGGGTACCTACATGAAGCTGGTGACCAAATATCAGATTTCTGCCATCAACAGTTACTGAAAAAAATGCGACAAAAAATATCTTGGACGGACAGACGGACAGAGGTAAAACAGTATATCCCCCACCCCCTTCGGGGAGCGGGGTATAAAAAGGAATCAAATGTATTTGTCATTTTTTATGTCAAGTCTGGAAGTTTGATTACTCCCAACTGTGAATACTATAAAGTATAATCCGATTAACAATAAATTATCTCAAGTTATGATTGTATGGCTTGGATGCTAGTTCATCACATAAATAATAAGGCATTGTTTGTTGTTCATTTATGATCATTGTCAACATATGCATTGTTTTCGGGAAGGATTCCCCCATGCTGGATATTTTAAAAGCGTCCCGACGAAAAAAACCACTTATAAGTTATACGGGGTATTTCATCTTAATTAAGCTTTCACTTTTTAGGTGTTGATTCCATGTTTGTTTAACATTTAATGAACATTTAAACATTAACCACATGAGTTACCAGTGATCACTAATTACAGGTGTGCTAATATACACACTTCGATAGACACTTTCAATACGTTTCCCCTCGGACGCTCCTTCAATTTACTACCGATCGATATTCACATATATGTAAACATACGGTTGATTGATCTGATCATGACCGGTTTACGGAGATAAATTATAACAGTAATTAGTGTATTGGGACCGCAAGTCAAGGCCGGAATTCGGAATGTGCAGTGTCTGGTTTATTCAATGATTTTTAACAAAGATTATTAAAGAAAAAACTGGGGACTTGAAATTTAGATCGGAATGGACAGGATTCCAGTTTACTCAGTGTCCGGTTTCGTCAGGTTTCACTGTAGTACAATTTGCATAAATCATATCCTTGGATAGATTTTTATGACGTTGTCATCTTCTTACAATGAAATAAATACATTATAATTATTTAATGGACAGAATTTAATGCTAAATGTATTTCATTCTAAACCAATACAAGGAAATTTACAACATGATTTTCTGGAAGAAATGTTCAACTTACCATTTTGGTCTACTTGTAGACTTGACTAGCGGCAGAAATGTTCAACTTACCATTTCGGTCTACTTGTAGACTTGACTAGCGAAAGAAATGTTCAACTTACCATTTCGGTCTACTTGTAGACTTGACTAGCGGAGACATACCATCTCTGTATAATGATTTTGTTTTGCTGAAGTTGACTATGTTAAATATTGCTCTCTGTAAAATAAGATCATAATAATCATGTCAAATTGTTGCTACATCACCTAAGCTTGTTGTCTCACCTGGTAATCCATCACAGTATAGGTTCAATCAATTTGTAATTTCTGGGTTAGCTGTTAGGGTTATGGTGTTTAATGCCACTTTCAATAATATTTCAGCTATATCGTACCGGTCAGTTTTCTTGGTGGAAGAAACCAAGAGTACCTGGAGAAAACCACTGACCAGCTACCATACAATCATGACCACGACGGCCACTGTTGTTTCAGAGATAAGACTTAACTCTCAAAATTTAATATGTTTGAATCTGTGGACTCGCTTTAATTCTCCATAAAAAGTCTTTTTCATAATCAGTTTATCTGTACTGACAGCTGCATAAATATAAATACATAAAAAATATAGTATTTATCTAATAAGACATGTAAGTAATAGGTAGTGGTGTACCGATCATCGGAAACATCGATTAATCAGTCGGACGTCATCATACGATCCGATGATCGATTCTTAAACCTTGTGGTCGATTCTGATTCAATAGTGTCTAAAATATATATGCTTAACTTTGTTCTTTGGTTGTTTTTTTTTCTGTCTCCATACTGACAAAAATATTGCAGTTTTATCCCAGCTGGGTTTTTTTTGCCCTCATACTGACAAACATCTGGCAATTTTGTCCAAGTGTACATTTGACACTCAGTCAATACACACATTTAGACTAGTCTATTATTTATCTACTTCCCGGAATAGTCCATTTTATATCAGCTGTTACACATATGGAAAACGATCTTTTGATTTGTTCTAAGTTAATGTTTACAAAGGGAAAAATTATAGTTTGTAAATATATTATTTGATTTTATTCAAATCTTTACTTTTGTCAAACACATATTTGGACTAGTCTATTATTTATCTATCTATATCAGGTGTTACACATATGGAAAACGATCTTTTGTTTTGTTCTATTTTTAAGTTAATGTTAATGGAAAAATTATAGTTTATAAATTTATGATACAATTTTATTCATATCTTTACTTTTGTCAATCATACTCTTTGATTAATTATAGTCAATAAATACATTTAACAGGCAATTGTCACCGATGATCGATCATCGGTCGATGTTGATATAACGATCATCGATCTTGAAAATGTTACTGATTCCCATCACTAGTAATAGGTCATTTAACTAAACGCCAGGTGAGCTAAAAAAAAAAGGGTGCACTCGACTCGTAGCCACAAGTGATAAAGTTTACCAGTTGCTTGCCCATGGTCGGTGGTTCTCTCCGAGTACTCCAGCTTCTTCCACCACTAAAACTGGTCGCCATGATATAGCTGAAATATTGCTGAAAGTGGCATTAAACACAATAAATCAAATCAAATCAAATCAAAGATTCCAAAATCATAGGTTTTATTCTACAAATTGACCAAGAATGGTGAAAACAAAATATAAGGAACTGAAGATAATGTCTAGAAACCAATTCCTGATGTCTGCCAGCATTTCAACAAATTATGGTGTAATGGTTAGCATGCTCAAATTGAGTATGGTAGAAAGTGAGTTCAAGCCCTACTGGCCCAACCTAACTCTAAAAGGGCATAGCATTCAGGAGTAAGAGAAAAGATTGGTCAGCTCAGAGTGGAGAGACATGTCTACTCCTGGACTGTTCTTTCAATGAGCTAGCATTATAAAAATCCAACTAAGCAGGTTAGTCTAGTAAAAAGCGGACAGCATCATCTCATTGAAATTTAACTTAATAAACAATCGATCTCTAACTTAATCAAATCAAAAACTAAGTTAAACATTGTAATTCAACAACAAATGTTTAAAGACATTGAACCAGTCAAGAATGTAAGGGATTTTTATTTGTGCCTTTCGATAACTTACAAACTTAATAATGGGCAAATCTAAATTTCTGCAAGCATAATGTTATCATGCCAGGTTTTTAATTTTGAGCCTGACAACCCTATTCATTTTACCTGATCGGTTTTGACATTTTCCACTGTAAAATTAAACCACACTCTAAACCTAGGATTACATGTATCTGGTCTGATGAACAGATCATATTCATACTCTGTGATGTAGTCAACTCTTCCCAAATTACCTACAAATAGAAAGAAGATTTATCGTTCAAAACCTTTTTCAATACATTTAGAAATGGGTCTGTTATAAAAGATTTCCATATGGTATAGCTCTATAATTGTGAAGGTACAATCTAATTAAAATTATATATTTTTTTTTATCTATTTCTTTTATTTTTTGACAATACACTTACATTATGAGTTCAAATCCTGCTCAAGGTGAGATGTACTCGATACAATATGTGATAAAAGTTTGTCAGTGGCTTGCGACAGGTCTGTGGTTTTCTCCAGGTACTCTGGTTTCTTCCACCAGTAAAACTGACTGCCACCGTAAATTTTGGTGTAGGTCAATTTTGGCCTTTTTTCTCCAAAAGAGGGTTGTTTTATTTTGGTGTGTGAAATTTTGGCCATTTTCGTTTCTAGTGTGTTTAATTTTGGCCACTTTTGGTTCCCATGTGTTTAATTTTTTTGTCAGTTAATTCAGAACGTAAATGGAAGCGTTCTCATTTCAACCAACGATACTACGTTTTTACTGTTACTTGCCAGATATTTTGATGTCGTACTAAAAACCAAATCGATTATGGATAAATTGTGATATTTATTAAAACTAGGAATTTAAATATTTAAACAGCATAAAGTAAAATGCATTTAATATAAAAACAACAAATAATAATTTTGCACTGGTATTAATCATCGCTTTTACAGGTAAAGTCTTATTATAACGGTCAGTACATGCATTTGTTTACACAACAATTATACATAATAAATAAAACCGATAAGACACTAATTACGTGTTTATTGATTTTTCTTTTTTCTATAGGTAATTGTCATTTTAATGATATTTGACATTTTGTTGACTGAATAAATTTTATTGGTATTGCATGGTTTTTATCAATGTACTTTATTTACCTGTAATTTCTCTCTTGTCATCCAAGCCAACAATTTCACATCGTGAACACTTTTCATTTTGACGTGTGTGTGTGTATATACATGTATAACGGTAATTGACAAAGATTTACTTAGGAAAGAGTGTAAGACAAAAAGGTACAGATTAGGGAATATAAATATAAAAAGATATTAAGGCAGTGTTCAATTTTGGCGGTTAATTTTTGGAGTGTGACATATTTTGGTGTGTTTAATTTTGGCACTTCGTATTTAGGGGCCAAAATAAAACCATGACCAAAATTTCCCGATTTACGGTATGATATAGCTGAAATATTGTTGAAAGTGGCATTAAACATCATAACCATAACCACATACACCATAAAAACATCCTTTATGGGGTCATATCTTTTTAAATATCACATATATATATTGAAATATAATGCCCAGAAACAGAAAAAAAGATGTGCATTTGCAACTAAGCAATTGCTGGTTTTGACTTCATCACAACTCTAATAAATTAAGCTTGTACTAAATTTCTATAAAAAAAATGACACCATTCCACATTCAATTTGACTTCACCACAATTCTAATGAATTTAAGCTTATACGAAATTTCTAAAAAATGAAATCATACCACATTCAAAACATGCATCAAAAATTAAATGTCCTTTCTTTGGCCGACCATTATACCCAGGGGGGACAACTGCAAATTTGTTAACATTTCCTACCACTGGTTCTTCTGTGCTATCTGACTCACTTCCTGAAAACATAAATCAAAATTGGAAAATACAAAACAAGAAATATTACAATGTTAATCGATATAAATAGACACTCAATAAAATCTCTCCAGTACAATGGTAAAATGACAAAACAGTTTATTTGTTCCCTTGATCATGATTTCAACCAATATAGTCAATGGCAGAATATATAAATGCATAAAAATTTAAAGAAGATATCAAGGGTGGGGCACCCTCCTAAAATGCAGTGGCAAGAGGTCTGAAAGTGTTTAATAATAGAGGTTGTTGTTTGCCAAAGATCTCCTCTAAATTTAGTAGTTTTCATCACAGAATACGGAAAAATTGTGTGTTTAAAAAGTGTATGGTGATAGAATATTAAAATCCACCTGTTATGTAAATCTATTGTCAAAACTCTCCATTATTTTAAGGAATGGAGAGTTATTGTTCTCTTTGTACTTTAGATACTATACACAAGACTTTTTTTTGTTACAAGATTAATAATTAATCAAATTAATAAAGTACAATGGGTGGATTTTAAGTTGGAGAATGTCCTCGTATCTCTCCATTCCTTAAAAACAATGGGCCTCGGCCCCTTCAGGGCATCGGCTCCATAATTTTTAAGGAATGGAGAGTTACTCGGACATTCTCCTATACGTAATCGTCTAGGTAAAGTGAAATTGAAAATGTATTTCTTATTTATATATAGATGTCAAATTCTACAACAGTTTTATCATGGCAACAGTCTTCAGGGTTAACAACAGACTCAACAGCCCAGGTCTGTAAAAAATACCGTACAATAATTGATCTATAACAAAATATGATAACACAGATCCCTTATTGTACTTTAGGCAATATTTCATTTTAATGTTTTGGCATAGTTTTCAAATGCTGTAGTTTTCATTATTGTGTGTATTTATAAGCAGAGGACTTAAACAGTCATTGCTATGAGTCTTCTTTCTATTGCTTAAAACATTTTCCATTCCCACTGGTCATCATGTCATAAAACTGAAGACAACAATTATCTATGGTATTTCTGTCATATTGCATCACGGTTGGTGCTAATACACATACATCAGTGATGGAAATCGGTCACATCATCAAGATTGAATTATCGTGATACCACATAACTGCCACGAAATAACTGAAATTTTGTTGAAAGTGGCGTTAAACACCATAACACCCTATTCCTAACGTTGCCTCTATCGGACCCTTGAAAATTTTGCCTCTAATGTCAAGTGTCTGAAGACATTCACCAACTCTGATCACAGGCCCTTGTCACTATCCACGTAAATATACTATCTATGCATAAACCTGTACAAGGGCGGACACCTTTTTTACCCCCACTGGCTTCAAGTAGGGATGTAACGATACACTTTTTCCACAAGCGATACGCATCGCGATATTTGATATGTATTACGATACGTATCGCGATATTTGATGTGTATTACGATACGTTTTATAGGAAACTGTAACTATTCCTTGAAGTCCATGCTGGTCGACATGGGCGTTGCCATGTTTTTTTTTTATATGAGGTCGCTTACGTACTAGCGGAAATTATAAATATTTGATATTTGATTAATTAATTTTAAAAGTGTAAATTAATCGATTCACTTTTCTCAAAATATTAATTATATGATCACCAAAAGCAGAAAACGGAAGTTCAACACTACTTTTTTTCAAAAAATGAGCATCATATCGTTTGTATCGTAAGCGGCCTCCACGTATCGTGAACCGAACCGTTCCCAAAATAATCGTGATTTCGGTACATACGGTAAATCGTTTCCCCCTTAGCTTCAAGTCATGTTTGTTTTTTAAATTCCTTCTAATATATTCAAAACCCTGTTTGGTTCAACTACCAAGACCTTATTCTTTTCAAAAAATATCATGACCCCCCCTCGACTATCTCTTGTGAAGGCGCAGCGGTCGTTTTTGTCAGGAATTCGCCAGAGTAGAGAACTCCATGGACCCAAAGTGAAAGTAAACAGCACCACCTATTAAAAACGGAAGTTCGGAACTCTCTGGGTTTTAGCTTTGAGATAAGGAAAATACTGTTAAGATTCAAACAACATTAAACGGTATTTTCCTTACCTCAAAGCTAAAACCCAGTGAGTTCCGAACTTCCGTTTTTTTTTATATGTGGCGCTGTTACTTTCACTGTGGGTCCATGGAGTTCTCTACTCAGGCGAATTCCTGACAAAAACGACCGCTGCGTGTTCACAAGAGGTAGTCGAGGGGAGGTCATGTTATTTTTTTAAAAGAATAAGGTCTTGGGAATTGAACCAAAGAGGGTTTTGAATATATTAGAAGGAATTTAAAAAACAAACAAGACTTGAAGCGAGCGGGGTTAAAAAAGGTGTCCGCCCTTGTACATGTTTATGCATTGATAGTATATCTACGTGGATAGTGACAAGGCCCTGTGCTCTGATATGCATAACAAAAAAAATTGTCTCACACCTGTGTCTGTGATGAAGCGATTCATTCATTTTCCGTTTTTTAATGCTTGGTCGGCTGCTTGAAAAGGAAGCAATGGTGTGCTATTACAGGTAAAATATTTGAGAATAAAATATCAAAAATATCAAATGCCATTATCTTGCTCTGCTCTTTTTTCTTTTTTTTCTTTTGCATTTTGACAACTTCTTCTTCTTCCAGATACTGAGACGACTCTTCATAGAGCGTTGCCTCTATCGGACCCTTGAAAATTTTGCCCCTAATGTCAAGTGTCTGAAGACATTCATCAACTCTGATCACAGGCCCTTGTCACTATCCACATAAATATACTATCAATGCATAAACCTGTACAAGGGCAGACACTGGGACTTGTTGACGTCCATTAGGTCTATCATGTCCCACTGATTTTTTTTTCTCACCGTCAGTGTAACCCACTGGAAAATCATTTTTAATGTGTTACACTTCGATAGTAAAAAAAAAAACAGTGGGACAGATTAGAAAATTTATTATTTAGTGGCCGGGAAAGCGAGAGCAAGTGTTTTGACTGTTTTTACCAACTTTTTCAGTTTCAGTCCTTGTGAAACGCAAACAATTTTGTTATGTTAGATTTAAAAATGACTCTTCAAAGGAAATATGGGACACGGATGACATAAATAAATATATTTATATTAAAAATATGCTTCTAGGCAACAGAGTGTAAACAAACCAGAGTCGCACTTCTTGTCGGCCATGTTTATTTCCCACAAAGCGTCAGTGCACTCACGCGTGTAGATTGATTTTTGGGAATAAGTGTCATGAAATATAAAATTGTGAGTGACTTCTACGCTATAAAGGGTGGATCACTTACACTCTTACTATTAGTGTTAATGCATTATGTATGTAAAATATGATGGAATAACATTTATTAAACATTTTCTTTACCCTTCCCGCCACACTCCGTCACTCGGATTCTTTGTGAATTTATCTACAGATCTCAATAAATCTTACGCGTCAAAATAATCCACCAATCTAGGGACTTTCATTACTTCACTTAATTATAAAAATCAATACAATCGTTGAAATAGTTAATGTTAATTAAAGTCTATGATCAGAGTTAAGGACTTATTGGATATGGTGATTGGGTTGTGACGTCTCTCATATTATTACTGATGCTGATTGTATCCTTGCATTTATTTTCGTTCCACTGATGGTTAAAGGTTTGGTTCGTAGTGGTCTGTATTTTGCTTATTTCGTGGTTTGATTTATTAATTACTCGATCCCTTTAAGATTATAACTTTATTATTTTCATCCGGGAAACTAGAACTTGTTCGATTATTTTTTTGTGTGGAATATATGATACGTTACTCACTTGTAAATAACAATTTGAAGTCATCTTGATTCTGCAGCTGAAAAGATCTATAAATACAAGCCTGGATATTACTAAGGACATTTTTTATTTAAAACAGGTAAGTTAAAGATAAAGACATTAATTAATACACACACATAGAAAAAGAAAATTTTAAATAGTTGACCAAAAATAATGTCTAGATTGACTGATTCTAATGACCACAGACGTGACAGAGTCGGACAATATATATTATTGAGTGCTGGTGGGGGGAGGGTGTGCTTTGAAGTAGATAACTTTACACTTACAGACAAAAGGAAGTAGACTACAAAGTGTCGAGTTGCTTTAAACTGTTATTTATTACAAAAACATGATTAACCATATTATTTAATCCTAAAATTGATTTATGTTGTGCTTGTATAATGGGGGGGGGGGGGGGGGGGGGGTACTCCGGCTTCCTCCACCACTAAAACTGGTCGCCATGATATTGCTGAAAGTGGCGTTAAACACCAAAAATTCAAATTCAAATTATGTTAGCCTACAGAAAAACAGTACTTAACCATTCATATCAATAATAGGACCATTTAGTTCCTCCTAGACTAAAGTGGTTGACCTTCATGGTGTTCTGAAATCTCGAAGGATATTGCGATGTCTATTAAAACTGCCTAAAAGTATACGAATGCCTTTGTATAATAAGTCTCCTGGTACATGATTCACTTAGAGCCACATGGGCCGGTAACAATCATCACACGAAATGACAAAATCCCTAAAAATACTAGCATTTATAGGGGTTTGGGTCATTTAGAGCGAACGGTAGACTAACAGTATAGCGCGGATGGCGATGAGGACACTGTTGAAACGATGGGAAGGGCGGATGGTCGTTTGTAAGCCATTGCAGGATAAACACACATAGAGGTGATCCGGCTATTATCAGACATTCAGGGTTTTCGGAATGCGTTGTGTTCCCGGTTGAGTTCAAGCGACCATGCCTCTAGTCAAGTTGCATTTTTAAATATTTATAGAATGGAAATTTTCCAGTTGTCATGCTATTTTATAGATAATCGAACCACAGCACGATTTCAATAGGCGTTAATGCACAGAAAAAAATGTGTCTGCATCAATTTAGCACTAAAGTCAGTGTATCCAGCTTAATGGGAGTTTTAGTGTTGTGTATATAATGATTATATTTTTATAAAACATGAATGTTTTAAAAATCAATGTTTGTTGTTTTATTTTCAAATAAATCACTAATTATCGTTGTTTTACTGTTTTCAACCGTCCAATGACCACCCTTATATTTTGCCGCGTTATTTCGTCACTTCAGACTTGGCTGGGATCAGACAGTTGACACTATTTATTGAACGCGTTTTAAACACTTGTTATAAGTTGAAAACAATCAACATTGATTGTTCACATCGAGACTGGTCAATAAATATCATACACATATATTTACAACTAAACCATAGATAATTTCGAAAATCGACATTCTTAACCTTGAACGAATAATGTGCAAGTAAGGCCCAACACTTACAGTTTGTAGAGACTTGTGGGCATTAAGTATGCACAGCCAATGATTGTTCTCGAGAACTCTCCGTAATGGAATGTCGTGATCTTCAGTGTGTATTCAAATTAGACTTTTAGTCCGGACAAGTACAATGTTCATATTTGTATTATATTTTATGATTCGAAACACGCAAACAAGTGTTTTTTTCTCGTGTCCGGTAAAACTCAGTCTAACTTCTCTGTGTTTATGTTAGAGGTAAAACCTCTAAAGGTTAGAAAATTTTGAAAACTAGGTCATAGTTCCCAAACTCAAAGTTAAGGTTTACAAACGCTGCGTCTACCACCATTTTTTTCTAGTACAAATATGGTATTTGTCCCGAGGTCTCCTATAATAGCCGGATCTACTTTTTTTTAGAAGCTAGGAGATGACAATTAAAAAAAATTATTATATACCAACAATTTCTTTTTTGAATTTTCATGCCAACACTTAATTTCATTCATTAAATAATATTCTCTATTTTACCATATAAAGAATATAGTATAACATTCATTCATTAAATAATATTCTCTATTATACCATATAAAGAATATAGTATCAATTGTTCTGTACGATATTACTGAATGCATTTGGTATTGCATTAAATTATGTAGTAACAATGTGCTAACAACTATCCGATTACACATATGCGATTAACAAAATGCAATTTTCAATACATGTCGACTTGACACTGTACTTTGAAGTGTAGAATTAATCGCGCTTGTATAACCATGCGATGAAACCTCCTTTCCGGAAGTGGGTTTTCGGTATGGAAACTTGCACACCAAGGGGTAATCGGAAGCCGTAAAAATCACACGGACCGGTAACAATCATCATACGAAATGGCCCGTTAAATCTATACTATTATACCATATATTAGTTTATATAGGGATTTGCATCATTTGGTTTGATGATTGTTACCGGCTTCTGTGGAAAACGGTGAAGCTGAAGTACGTCATAAGATAAGTACACATATGATACTTAGACACTAGGAGCACGACAAATTCATCTCTTTATTCAAGGGAACACAAATCATGCAACAGAAATATGATAAATTACAGACAATGGACAAAAGAAGTCAGACATTTCCAATTTTTCGTATATGTTTCACATCATGAAACAAGCAACGTTATACCGAAACTTCAATTTCAATTTCTGGCATTGCAGGCATAACACTTTTGAGCATGCGTTTGTACTCATACTCGAAAAGACGGCCAGTCATAACACTGTGTCAAGTAAATGCGTTGTTCTGGTTTGGACATTTTTAGAGTACAAGTACCACAAGTACTTTTGTGTCCATCATAGGCACTGATGACATATTGTAGACACCGTGTCATTGATATGATGTTGTGCTAACTTGTGGCATTTGAAATGTTGTTCCGCACTTCCTATAATAAGGTTTGTGGGAGATCAACCAGAAGGGGTATTAAATTTTACTATGTGTCCCTATGTACATACGTCCCGTATTTGGTTCCGCTCAGTAACTTTATGGCAAATTATTTGAAATGTATAAAGTAGGAAAGGGACCACAAAAACAGACCAAGTTCGATTTGTAACTTAAACACCTTTCCCATTCTGAAGTATTGCTAAAAAGATACAAATCTCCATGTTTCCTTTCAAGAGCTTTAAGTTCCAATCAAAGGAAATCATTTGAAGTTACCACGTATACACAATTTGTTTTTTTTATCAACAATACATAGTCGAGTTCAATTTTGGCTATTTTACGCCTTTTACGATTCCCAACTTGTGCCCTTGTTTACATTAGCTGGAAGCGGAGCTTTCTTCAAATTATTTTTTATCTGCGTCAGACTAATTGGTCCCAGGTGTGTTCAATGGGATTCAAGTTCGGTGATTTAGACAGCCAAGACACGACATCACTGTTCTGCTGTTGAAGAGAGGCCATGAAATACATATGTGGGTCTTGCATTATCATGCCCAAACGTAAAGCCATATACAATGTACATTCTAATGCATGGAATTGACAAACTTCTGTGGCTACAATTGTGCCTCTGAATCTGACCGCATTTATCATACCGTCAGTTTAAAAAAAAATAAACATTTGTCGTGTACGTGGCGTGATTCCATCCCAAACTAACATGTTATGATGCGAATATAGAGTGAATTGGGATCCATCTAAAAATAAAAACAGGACGATGTTGTTGAATACACACACCTAGGTCGAATATTTGCATTATGAATACACACGTCTAGGTCGAATATTTGCATTATGAATACACACACCTAGGTCGAATATTTGCATTATGAATACACACGCCTAGGTCGAATATTTGCATTATGAATACACACACCTAGGTCGAATATTTGCATTATGAATACACACGCCTAGGTCGAATATTTGCATTATGAAGCATCCTATACGGATTGTTCGTGCAATAACCAGTCTGCTTTTATATCACTAGTCGAGACTGACTGGAAGTAACATTATCAAATTTAGATGTATATTTTGGTCGCCCAGAGCTAGATCGATCTCATGTGAAACGAACTACTATGCAGAAACCAACGTTGCTATATTTGACACACATGTCTACCTGGTCAATGCTTATTAAATACATTCTCCTAAGAATTGTCGAGTTTCTATGACCCTTCTATGGGTAAACAATTATACTTGTCTGAGGACTTCAATTTTGAAGCTTCTTGTTTAAAGCTCCTTGCCAGAACAAATTGTTTAAGCCTAAATGCTACCCTATTTAGGATATCACTTTCGGATAATGATAGGTGTACATGTTCTGTTAGATACGATAACGTAACCCTCATTCCGCTGGGAGCAAAAGCGGACTGAGGGTTACGTTATCGTATCTAATGTTCTCTGTGTCCTCTTCACAGCGTCGAGGACTTACAGCACTTTGCACTAGAATGCCCATTATTTGAAGATATACGGGCAGACATTATTTGAAGATATACGGGCAGACATTTTTAGTCAAATCGAATATGTGTTCTCCAGTAATCATATGGGTGTCAAGTTTGAGGAGCTTTCGTCATACTATAAGCTTTTATTTATGTTTGGCGACTATGGATATGACATCAGTGCAGAAATGGGTAAAGAACTGGATTATTTAACAAAACTGTATCTTGTAAAAGCTTTTAATGTGAGGAAAATTGTTTTAGAGAACTAGAAGTTATACTAAAGATGATTTAAACAATGTGTTGTAATTTATGAATTTATAAATGTAGAATGTAGCCAAGAAACGTATGATTCTGTTGTTTGATTGAATATTTTTACTATTTAATGGTAAAATACTGTTTTATTTTCTTCAATTCAGTTCATCAAACTAATGGCAAATTGCACTTTTAATATTACATTATTTTAGAATACTATAATGCAGTGCAGTATAATGTTTTACGATACAGTGCTTGTATTTTTACATTTTAATGGAGAAAATATTTCTTAAGTAGTGCTTGTTACATGAATTGTTTTAATACAGTGGACAGTAATTCTTATTCATTATTATTGTACTTATTAATGTATCAATTATATTTTTATATTGCATTGTACATAGTTTTAAGGACGCAACCACTGTTACCCCAACAGTGGTTGCCCCCGTTGTAAAGGGGTAGTATCCAAATAATATATATATAATCTTGAAAAAGAGAAGGCATTATGTTGATTTTGATGCAGTTTTCTAATGAGCTTGGTGTAAACTTTCTAATGATGTATACAAGTTTTTCAATCGATATTTTTAAATTAACAAATCATTGTCTTATAAATTATATTTTATGACAAATAATTAATTAGTAAACACAACTAAACTGGTACATTACGGAATGTCTGTCTCCGATGACTGTGGATTTATGTTCAGTTTGTCGTATTCATATCCTGTCTTTTGTTTTGTCAGACCTACTCTGGAATATGACTTTTCGCTGTCATAAACACTAGTGACTTGCTTCTGGGTTCACCCATGGTTTTTAGTGGGGTTCTTGGTTATCAATATTCCGTTTTCTATGAAATGTTTTGTGGCCCATGGTTACTGATATCTTCGAACATTTCTAAGGTCTAACCAACGATCATATTTGTAGCCTACGTTGATTCTTGATTATTGTTTTATTATAGATCTAGACAAAACTTCCTTTTTGGTCGTTTTCCTTCCTTTTTGTTTTTCAAATTCATTATAACTTCAAATTGAAAATTTCATTGTAATTATGTCGACAGAATTGTAACAAGCAAACAAAAGATCAGTTCAAAGCAAGAAAATATCAATACATGTATTATTATATATATACATGTATTGTGCATATTTTATATGGGCTCCGTATCCTCAGTTCTAATGCATCACTTCTAACAAAGGAACCATTTTCCCTACTTGAATTGTGGGTGGACTCGATATATTTGATTTTCAGTCCATGTGACCCAAATGGTCATGTGAGGTATTGTCATCATTCTGCGTCCATCCTGGTCGTCCGTAAACTTTTACATTTCAATCTTATTCTCTGAAACCACTGGGTCAATTGGAACCAAACTTGGTAGAGATATTCAAGGGATGGTCTCCTACAAAGTTTATGCGTTTTTTTCTTTTTGATTGGAAATCTACCATAGAAATAAGAGACCTAAAAATGCCAAAAAGGTGTTTTTGTTTTTTATATGGAACACTTATTTTTCAGCCGATTTTTATGATCTTTTTTTCTTTATGTTCCTCATAAAACTCTTTATGTAGTATATCACAGATTTTGTATTTCTCTTTCCGTTTCCATGATAACATGGAAATATTCAGTATCTTAATAAATGCACCCGTATGATTCGACAATTGTCTCATTAGTGTGAACAAATAAATATTTTCAGGTTAATAATGTCCCTCCTCATCGTTGGTATCACACCGGCAATTGCGATTCGTTCCTCTCGCAATCACACGGGCAATTACGATTCGTTCCTCTCGTATCACATTTCCCCTGACAGTATACTATTATTACGATACATGACCCGTTAGTTCGTTTTGTACATATTTGTAATAATGATTGTACTTTATTGATTATAATAACATAATTACAAGGGAACAAATTCAACGTTATCAATCATTTAAATTGTTCCAAACATTGACTAAATTTTATTGCCAGTTATATAGATATTGTATACAAATATAAATCGGGAATGCAGAGATCTGATCAAAAAAGTAATTTCTTATCCTTATTTCAATGGGAAGCTATTATGTATTTGTCTGGTATTCTAGACTCGTATCATTTTGAAAAATCTTATGTAAAGGGTATGATATGCCAACAATATTAGTTTTTGAGACGAGGTTTCTTTTTTTTGAGATATTATAATATATTATTTGATTTTAGAACTACTAGGTCTGTATTGCAATTAATTTAACTATTTTATTTCGAGAACAAAATGTTCCACATGGGGCCAATTTTTTTTTTTTTTTTTTTTTTTTTTTATACATATTTGGAAGGTGTACCAGTATATATTTTTTGTTTTTCATGCAATTTTGATGCCATTTTTTCTCTGAATTTTGTTGAAAGCTTTCAGTAGTATGTGGAAGAATATCCTCTATCTCTTGAAATTTGTGAAAGGAATTAAAACAGTGCCAATTTCCAAAATTCCTTAAAGGCTATCCAATGAATCGTTTGGGTTCCATTCGTTTCTCAGAAAAAAAAATCCCCTAAGTTTTCCCCATAGGTCGTGTATTGAACTACATGTATGTATTTCTAATAGTCTTCTTGTTTTCCCGAAAACACTCATTCAATGAGCACTGATTTTCTGCCTGTTCTGCAGTTTCTGACTAAAGGGTGTTCCCATGGTCTTGTTTTGCTCTATTAACTAATGAAAACTACTCGGATAATATTTCCCCACAAGCAGTCAAGTAAAATCCGCGAAAGAACACTGAAGTTCGCCTAGAGGAAAGAAAGATCGAGTTGTGTCAATCAATCAATCAATCAATCGTTATATTATAAACCAACAGGGTACAAAAATAGCTATTATAATCAATAAACATTATATTCAATATTTTCAAAACACATATTTAGATAGAGAATGAGGAAAGAAAAATATAGACCTGTAGTTATTAGTTAATGCCTAGAGAACTTCAACAAATGTATTATTTATTATTCTTATAAATTTACTGATTACTAACAAGTAAATTTGTTTTCCTAGTAATTAAATGAAGTCTAACCGACCGTTTTGGTTACTGGCCATGGGCTATTAACTATAGATTTGTTTTTAAATATTGTGTCTGTATACTATTTTATTAACAAAGGTTTAGCAGAATAAAGATATATGATAATTAAAACAGAAGCCAACTTGTAAATGTATGGGGTGAAAACAAATCGTTTGTAACTAGATTAACATGATGGATGTCACTAGTGGAGCAGGAACTGCTTACCCTTCCGGAGCACCTGAGTTCGTCTCCGGTTTTTAGTGGGGTTCGTGTTATTCGATCTTTAGTTTTATATGTATGTTTTGTAGATCGTAGTTTGTCATTTTGTACTTTTTCTGATTACCCCTTTTGGTTAAATTTCGCACAACTTGCTATAAATTAGCAATCGAAATATGTAGATGGAGAAATTAAATACGGAAGAGGGCTTATGTCATTTATGTCAATGTCGTGAATTTGGGGAGAGTTTCACTGCCTTTTCAGTTGCCATAATTTTGATAATGAGATGATGACATATTTGTTTTATACTTAGTTGGATTTGTATAGTGCTAGCCACTGAAACCACAGATAGACATTTCGCTTCAATATCCTAAATCCGAGCTAACGAGTCTTTACGAAAATATTTACTGTAACTACCAATTATGACCTCTAGGTTACTACTACAATAGGCATATCATACTAATGTCATGTGAGCTTTTACCATTACTTGATGTTTGTTAGCTTATCACATTCCAATATTCTTGTGAAAAACTGCTCACTCAAATGGAATCAAAGGAATGGCCCTTGGGAAGAGGAGGTTTGGATTTGTAAAAATGAAGTTTATCTTCCCTGGGGTTGGACTATTAAGGGACCTAAAATGGGGAAATTAAGTACATCTTTAAAAAAAATCATGTTTCTATATTTGCTGTGGAGCATCTTTGTGATAGTATATAGATTTAGATTTGTACAAACCAAAGTTCCAAGGTCTATGTGGCCCAAGCTCTTCGGGTTCAAAGTTGAACATGAAAAAAATTAAAATAATATTGTCTTAAGAATCAGAATAGGAGTATTAAAAATCATTTAATGACATCTGAATCATCATTTTGATACACTTTAAAGCTTGCACAAATGAAGACCACAGGGCCTGTGTAGTACAAACCTATGTGATGCAGAGATTTACATAGGCTGTATTAGAATAGATTTGATATAAAATACTTAAGAATCAGGAATGGAAATGTATTGTTCTATAAGTAGCATGAAATATCTGTATGATATTTGTACAAACTAAGGTCCCAGTGTATGTGGGATCCGAAGTTTAACATGTTGAAATTAAAAATAAAAGGTTTTCTTTAGAACCAGCAATTAGAATATTTCTATAAATGGCATGAATCATCAATTGGATTGATACATAGATTCAAACTTGCAGAAATAAAGACACCAGTTCTGAGCCTTTGAGAGTTCAAAGTTTTACATGGGCTACATTACAAAAAAATTATAAAATGGAATTCTCAAGAACAAGGAATGGAAAATTATAAATTGACATTAAATATTATTTTCAAACAGAGATTAAATTAGTACAAAAGAATGTACCAGGCTCTATGAGGTCTGGAAGGTCCAAACCTTAACATGGCTTTTAAGGACAGAACTTATTTTTCTTAAAATCTTTGTATAACAATGTATGTATTAAGACTGGAAATGTCAATTATAAGAATGACATTGCCCTTTGATGTCAAGGTCAAATAACTTAACTGCAATATCTTGTAATTTGTCCATGTCCTTTTTTTTGGGGGGGGGGGGGGGGAGGGGTTTGTAGTAGCCTCATTTCTTATGAGTATATCCTTCAATACCTAAAGAGGGCCCGGGTGGGTCAATGAGTTAGGTAGTTGGATTACCTAACAACTCATACAAGCATATCACCAATACGGCGTGTGTTCGCGCCCGGCTTTGTAAATTACAAAAAGGGTGCTCTCGACTCGCAGCCGCAAGTGATAAGTTTACCAGTTGCTTGCCCATCATCCATGGTCGGTGGTTCTCTCCGGATACTCCGACTTCTTCCACAACTAAAACTGGTCGCCGTGATATAGCTGAAATATTGCTGAAAGTGGCGTTAAACACCAAAAATCAAATCATCAATACATAAAGTGTTCAAATATTTGAACTCATAACAATAGCTGTTATAACTATAACTCATAACCATCCTGAAAGACTCAGATTTATTTTTTAAAGAGTACCTAGCAACCATCCAGTCCAGAATCAGAAGAATAACAGCTGTGACATGGAACAATGAATCGCTCCCCTGTATTTATTGAAATACATATATATTGCATATCTTATCATATGTTAAATGTTGATCTAGGACATGAACACATTTATAAAAGCGTGTCATTTATAAAATTGAATCTACATAAAATCATAATGCGGATTTATGCTCTTTTGGAGAAATGGCCAGAATGGGTTACAGGTATAATAATACTTAAGGATTGATAGCAATTTTTGTTCGGTTCATGAAGAAATAACCTCAGTCAGGTAGTACACACCGTGTAACAGCGGGTTACGCAAGGGTGTGTACAACCTGATTGAGGTTATTTCGAATGAACCGAACAAATAATTTCGATCAATCCTTATCAATTAATTCAAACTTTTTTGTTATGATATTGGAAAATATATTTATTTTTTCAAAATAAAGCAAATAATCGGAAATAAATTTAAATAACCCCAAAGGTGCCTCGTTTAAAGAAAATCACATGATGACAACGGCACGCGACGCCTTGAGAACGACGTCTATTTTTAGATTACGTTCATTGACAAATAACCTCAACTTTTTAAACAAAAACACGTATAAAATGACATGTGACTCTAAAATTAATTTATATATGTATATACGTCAATCTTTTTGACGGAAATTGTTCACGGCACAGCCAAAATATTTCATAAAATATTACACGGTGTATATTCATAGCGACTCCTTTCCGATTAAATCGGCGTTCTTGCCTCCTTTCCGAAACGCTTCCATTCCGACTTGATTTATTTTCATAACAGACGGTGAGTACGTTTTGTCCATTTATCTTTTAATTGCCATATTAAGTGACTGAAAACATAGATTGACGGAACACAATATACATACAAGAAATCGAAATAAGATCTTACGTGATCTCACTGGGCGATGATTTTATTTTCGGCGCACAACAAATATTTGTTACATATCTACGCAACACCAAGAAGGAAAATTTCAAAAACGTGATGTTTCTCGAGTAACATGTCTATCAAAACCAATTGCACAACAATTTTAAGACAATAACAGTTCTATTGAAATAGATAATATAATAATAATAATAATAATAATATTTTATTTGGAAAGAGCACAATAGAGGCGTGATGATACCGATCCAATACAAAAACATGTTGAAATAAATAAAATACATTCTTAATATAGAGTTTGTAATATAAAACAGGTTCATGGAACATTAAGAGCAGCCGGGTGGTCCCGCTCCTCAAAAGCTTCCTTTAGGAATAAACAAATTGTTTTTAAATTTCTTGATGATGATGGGTTGAGTAAATTTATTATGAAAGATAAGGAATCCTCATTGTTTTCGTTATCGTTTCCATATTTTTGTCTTAGTATATTGTATTTTGGACATTTTAATAAGACCTGAGATTCGTCCTCAACTTGATCCTTAACTTGATCCTTACAAAATTTACAAAATCTTTCATTATGTGGAGTTTTTGGCTTAGAATATCTTCCCGTTTCAATTGCCAATGGATGAGCACTTATTCTCAGTTTTGTTAAATGTTTTCGGAGTTCTTTTTGAATATGAAATTTTAAATATAGGTTTATATCAAAGTTAGCATGTACATAAAGTGCGATTATTCAATATTGTAAAACAAGTATAGAACGCCTCCTTTCAGAGCATGGAAACGATTCTTTTCAGATAACCATTCATTGTTCGACTTGCATACGATTTCATGGATTTACTTTACAACATTTCAGTGTGTGGATTTTTTTTTTTTTTTTTGATTTTTTTTGGTGTTTTAACGCCACTTTCAACAATATTTCAGCTATATCATGACGACCAGTTTTAGTGGTGGGGGAAGCCGGAGTACCCGGAGAGAACCACCGACCATGGGAAAGCAACTAGTAAACTTTATCACTTACGACTGCGAGTCGAGTGCATCCTTTTTATCTCACCTGACCAAAGGCCATGTGAGCTTTTGCCATCACTTGGCGTCCGTCGTACGTCGTAAACTTTCACATTTAAATCTTCTCCTCAGAAACCACTGGGCCAATTGCAACCAACCTTTGGTGGAATGGTCCTTGGATGGCCCCCTTCCAAAATTGTGTCCGGTGATCCCGACTTCCAACCAATATGGCCGCCAAGCTAAAAATAGAAAAAAGGGGGGATGAAATTTTAATTGTCCATTGCTGCTTTAGTATAAGTCAAGATGAGCTCAAATCTTAACTGCAGCTACATGGCAGGGAGTAGTTTAACATATATTCCGAGTTTTTCTGTGAAATTTTTCTTTCAGCCGATTTATACCGATTATGCAAATTAGGCATATTTTGATAAAAGATCACATTTAAATCTTCTCCTCTGAAACTGCTGAACCAAATTAAACCAAACCTGGCAGGGATGGTCCCTGGGTTTAATCAGTTCTAAAATGAGACAAATCAATCATGAAAAACCCAGGGACTATTCTACCCTTAAACGCAACCGATAAACCGAGGGGCTAACAATTTATATCGAAAATAGAGTTTACTGTCTTTACAGTGAAATTATTATATCCCCTATTAACGTCTTTGTATGCCTATTAAGTTGGTGTTTGTAGCATTTTTAGACATGTCTTTGGGCACGTCCGATACTCTCATTTTCATATTAATATTTTAGTTTTCTTTAATTGTTCTGTGTTATTTGTGTGACTTTTTTTCTTGACTTTGTCACGTTCTTTTACATGTTTTCACAATCATGATAATATTATTCAAACATCATGGATTCACCTTCTGAAAGGAATCGTTTCTTTACACTCTCAACGGAATCGTTTCCAGAATAGATGTTATATTCGACTGATCGGAAAAGAGGCGTTTCTTTGATTTTTGTAAATCACCAATTTTTCGGAAATTTACTGAAAATATGAATTGACAAAATACGAATGTATTACAAGGACGGTACCAGATTGCAAAATAAGGGTGTTAATTTAATTGTCTGTCTCATATTTTGAACATTAAAGGGATTTATGTACGACACACTCACCTCGCCGTTTACAGTGTCACAGATTTCGTCCAGAAGATAGGTCAACTAACCCTTTTCAAGCTATTTTGAGTTACTATGATGATTGAAATGTTCCGTGAACTGCTCAGAAAAGTCTTACATACCTGTTGTTTTCATATCAATCAGTTTGAAATGCATGTTGTCTGAACATAGCTCCGAAAGGTTGCGTTTCCTGATTCGGAAAGGAGGCAAGAACGCCGATTTAATCGGAAAGGAGTGGCGTTATGAATATACACCGTGTATTATGAATAAATATTATAAAATTGTAAATGATTTACTTGTAAATTGCACAAATGATTAATTTATTTTTGGCACGTTTAATATATTCATTTATGAAAATAAATTTGTGCAAATGGTATTGTTGGCGCAAATGAACGTTTTCTTTTAGTGGACCCCCTCCCAGAGGGCGTGCCGGGGGTAGAATAGGCACCAGGTTTCTCCGCCCTAGAGGCACTAGTCCTCTAAAAGGGGTCAACCCCGGGGTATAGAAATGGGACCGAGAGCTTCTTCGGCTTGAAGGGGCGTCCGTCGGTTGTGCGGGATGTATAAATTCACAACCAACCCGTCCTTCGGATGAGACGTAAATAAAACCGAGGTCCCGTGTTGAGAGATTGCCACCCTCTTCGCACGTTAAAGAACCCAGTGTAACAGCTCATTATGAGCATTATGATGAGTGGTCCATAGGAGACCTGTTGCATTGGCTAAATTATCCGTCCCTACACATCACCTTTCCTTGTTTCGAGTCCCGTGGCTGGCGTTTCAATTTTTAAATGTTCTCGTCCTGAATATAGCTGAAAAATTGCTCGCTGGACGTTAAACGCCAATCAATCAATCAATCAATCTTTTAGTGGAAACGTAGAACGCCGAACGATGTAGACTCGTGTCACTTGTGAGCCTCTAGTTTATGTGATTTTTGTAAAAAGTCAAGTTGTGAGAAGTCACAGTTCATGTTGGAATTTCTTTTCGGGCGATTGATCAAAGGGAATTAGGTGTCCTAATGACCTGGTAGGTGTCTTCAACATATGGTTGGTTTAATACCACCATATTCAAGATAATGAGATATGTTTTCAAACAAAATACAATATAGATTTTTTTTACAATTAAAGCTTAATGACATATGAACAGTTGATATTTTAACATTTAAATAACTAATTTTGAATTTAAGTTTATGGATTTATCCAAGAACATTCAAGGTTACTTTTGAATTTGTCGGAAATATGTAAATAATAACCAGAGTTTAAGAACATTATGACCATGTACCGTGTTTCTGTCAGTTTAAAAGAGCAAGACCTAAAGAACTTTAATATGTAAATAAAGGTATATTTTCACCAAATGGAATGTCAAACTAGACAGCAGAATACTTGTAGTTATATTTCACGTTTTCAGTCTGTAGAATTTTAATTGCTTTGATTTGAAAACTTGAAATTAACTAATTTTATTTATATTTTCTCAAATACATTGCAAATTTGTTTTACTCTAAAAAAAAAAAATGAAATAAAAAAATGATTGAAGAAATAAATTTATATGAAAATAATTACAAAATATTTATGCAAGAAACATTTGATACTAGATAGTCTTAGTTAAAAAAAAAACCTAGAATAGATCGAACACAATACCTATAGTCTAGTCCTACAATATTAGACTCCATGTTTTAATGGTCTACATTAGAATAGATCCAACACAATACCTATAGTCTAGTCCTACAATATTAGACTCCATGTTTTAATGGTCTACATTAGAATAGATCCAACACAATACCTATAGTCTAGTCCTACAATATTAGACTCCATGTTTTAATGGTCTACATTAGAATAGATCCAACACAATACCTATAGTCTAGTCCTACAATATTAGACTCCATGTTTTAATGGTCTACATTAGAATAGATCCAACACAATACCTATAGTCTAGTCCTACAATATTAGACTCCATGTTTTAATGGTCTACATTAGAATAGATCCAACACAATACCTATAGTCTAGTCCTACAATATTAGACTCCATGTTTTAATGGTCTACAGTTTAGGTATTTATTATATTTAGTGGAAAACACCACAATTAAAAAAGAGAAAAAAATTCAAAGTAAAGAATTGGAAACATAGGGTTAGGATTATGGTGTTTAACGCCACTTTCAGTTATATGGTGGTGATGGAAACATTACAGGATTAACTCTTAGTCAAAAGATTGAACATCTAATTAATTTTAAAAGGTCTTTGGAAGGGCATAAACAGCATAGTCAAAATCGGCTGATGGAAAGACCAGGTGATTGACCTTATGTTTAATAAATTATGTTGACTATTTAATTTTTGTTTGCACATTTAACCTCATGATTTTGCTCTTTCTTTTCACTAATGCTGGTGTTTATTGAACCAGAGTACAAAAATATTGAATGATCTATGCAGCCATTTACATTGTTGTCAAAAATATACTAATAGTAATTGCTTATCATTAATCTGCATGTCATGTCAGAAAAGTGTAGAAATAATGCATTCCGATCAAAAAGAGAGGCAAGCTCATTATAAATTCAACATATTTAACCCTTGGTAAATTTCCAGACTTATTTGCAGCTGCAAAAAAGTAGTTTTCTTACATAGTCCCTATGGGCTCGGGTTATTATTTATAGTTCTACAAAGTGCATTGTACGTGTATTAATATAATGCATTTAAAAAAAAACGTGACATCTGTCGTTTTACGTGAAATCGAACTCTTTTTGTGACATTGTCGATCCTGTTAGGTAAACAAACATATTTAATGTGAGAAATTGAATTTCTATCGACTAAACCCAGGAGCATCGATTTTCCTCCTACTCCAGTGAGAATAAATAATGCAAATTCTAATTTCTTTTGCTACTGAATGAATTGTAATGAAGCGGCACGTGCCATTGTTGTTACGTGAGCTCTGATTGGTTGGGAGATGACAGCTGGAGGTGGCGATAATTTGATGCAAATATTTACTGGGGGGTCACAATCTGTTGTTCTACCGTTACACGGAGTACATACGTTGGAATATAACATCTTTGTGTGTAGTCAGTTACTTTTTTTCCTTTGTTTAGTTGAGTTTTCCGTTTATTTTTTTCAATTTGTTTTTAACAGTTTTCATCTCAAATGCAGGTAAGAATTTAAATGATATTTTATCACAATTTATATAATCATATCGATCTAATTTTCAATGCATTTTACTGTCATTTTTTGATGGATTTTAATATTATTGATTTTCTGTTTTCTTCCATTTCAAGATTTTGAAATTAGAAGAACAGACGAGAACAAAGACAAACAACATGATTTCCTTCAATATGATGACCCTGCAACAGCAGCAGAAAATAGTAAGAATCAGTTACCACATGTCATAATTTTTGTGTGTGTCAAAATATCACTCCTAGAGCTTCGCAGCAAAAACCAAGTGCATACCAATAATTATCCCCTCGCCAACGAAGTTGCGAAGGGATATACACACACTCACGGGACAAAAGTTTTTCCCCACTAAGATATTTCCATATATATTTCATATAAAACCATTTATTTTCAAAACATTCTCTTGAAGTCATTCCTTATCTGATTTTCATGAAATTTTCAGCATTAAATGCAGAAATAAATATAGTTTCTTCTTCGTATTATTTTCAAATAATTGTATTTCTACTTTCCCTTACAGTTAAGAATTGATTTAAAAACAAAGTTTAATTTTTTCACCAAATCTTACAATATAATCATATAAAATTGTGAGTCAAGAATGCTTGTAAATAAAAGTTCGAACAAATTGCATGAAGATATTAAAATAAACTAATAATTCTACTATTAAAGGTGAAAATTTCATGAAAATCGGCTAAGGAATGACTTCATGAGAATGTTATGAAAATAAGTGATTTTATATGAAATGTATAGGGAAATATCTCAGTGGGGAAATACTTTTGACCCTGAGTGTAGTAACGCGTCCTTCCGTAACATCCTTGTGAACACTCTAGAATCAACATCCTTCAATGGATTTTGACCAAACTTGGTACATACTTAGTCCTTAAGAGAATCTGGAACCCTATTGATTTTCAAGATCAAAGGTCAAGGTCACCTGGTCAAAATTTTAGGCGAGGGGATACCCACGCTTTGTGTTGCCCTTGTTATATTTTCTTGTTTTAATTAAATAAATATATGTGATTTACAAGCACTGATTATTCTGAGAAAAAAATTGCTTTTAAAAGTAAATGAATACCATATATGACGCAATTTCCACATTCATAATTGATTGAATTTTGACACATTTTCATTAATTATTTTATCATGTTTACCCAGTAATCAATCATTACTTAGGTGACAGTCATTAGTTTTAGAAATGCAGACAATACACAAATAGATATATTGGTGTAAAAAGTAGATCTACACAACAAAATATATTATTTGAATTTTTAATTAATAAGTAAATTTGGGTCTATAATAAATGTATTTAAACATTATTACATGTATAATTCAATAATTGCACCAATATTGTGTTTATGTAGTGTCCTAGAGTATGTTTGTACACATGTCTTAGTACAAGACCCAACTAATGCTATGTTTTATGTGTAATTGTACAAGGGAAATTACACATGTAAATACATTATGTGTCAGTTCTAATAGACCTTCCTCATCATCAACACTTCTGATTATATACATGTTCATTTCTAACTAATGAGAGTTGGGTAATTTGCAATATTCATAGTATGGGGTAAATGTGAGTCATCTTTTATTTGTATTTTTTGGCATATTTTCTTAACTTGTTTCCAATTTTCAATTGCTGTGGGGAAAACTAAATTGGTAAGAAATTCCATGTGTGAAACAGAACTTTTTTTTACCAATATAATTAATACAAATGTATGTATCTCAAGGGGTTCTTTGTTTTTTAAGTATTAGTGTTGACTGTTGTTACATTATTTTTATATTTTGTCAATTTTCAAGTGTGCCAATACTGATATTTAGGCAGTACTTTTTTTTAAATTTGAACATTTTTCATGAATATCTGATGCAATACTTGTGAAATAATGGGGTACCAAATACCATTTTAAATGGGTAAAAGAACCTGGTATCACCCCATATTGAAAGACCTGCCATATACAGATATACTAGGGTAGATTGGACCTCTGGAACCAGTTTTCTATCAAATTTATTACTGGCCCAATTTAATATTATATTGATTGATTGGTGTTGAATGCCAACTTTAGCAATATCACATACAATTCAGAAACTAAAAAATATTGATTGGTTGTATGAGCAAACGATGGGGTATGGTACATGTAGTTTAAAGTTTCATCTGGCCAAACAGAATTGGCTGGCCAAGGTCCCATGGACAAGGCCTATGTAGATAGATTGTAAACATATGATTTCAGATACATGTATAGTCAAACCTGTCTTAGGTTTGACTATATCATATGTGAACGAAATACTTGTATGTATTAAAAGAATAATTTTTTCATCAATCAATCAATTAGATGATTGCAAGTAATTATAGCATTGTCTTGCTCTGTCGAACATTCAACATTGTGCCCAATAATATGCATTCCTTCATTGCGAATGAAGGTGTTATGACTGGTAGATGTTAGAAAATCAAGTGGAAGAATGTTTTCAAACATGAAATAAACATCTGCCAAAACATATCATGCTGATCGATGCTAGAATTCTCTATCTCTATAGAAACATAATATCATTTCCACATTTCCTTGATTTTAGGGAAGATATTTTCTAAAATAGATAGGAGATATGAATTAATGTTATCATATGAATACTTTGCTAATGTTTACTGTAAGGTGGGGTCCTAATGTTTTCTTTAAGGTGGGGTCCATCTAATTACTTGCCAGTACATTTATGTATTTTGTTATATTTTATATGTAGATTTTCCAATATTTTTTATTTTATTTAAATCGTGAATTTTCAATATATATATTTTTTTTTATCTTTGATTATTTATGATTTAACGGTTGTTGTTATGCAAGCTCCAATGATGACCACAAATAAGATAATGTTTTAATACAAAAATGTACATGTAGTAAGTCTTTAACAGTCCTGGAAATGAAAAATTGAATTTACTGGTCCAAATCAAATTCTTGAATTTATTTTAATATATATCTAAATAGAAACTGATAAATTTACTGGTCAGCGGTCAGAACAAAGTTTTACTGGTCTTGGGCCAAAGGACCAGTGCTCATCTTGAGGACTGCTTTAATAAGTAAGAAAATACATAAAAAATGAGAAATAGATCTAATCTATGCAGTATTTTGCAACATTTTTCTGCTGTGAAAGTTGAAATATTTGCATTTCGCTCAAAACCAGTATTGCCGCAACATTGAAAGTTCTGTAACTTCCCTAATGGTATTTGTATTAAAGTGGAGAAATTAATCTCAAAATGACATACAATTTGTAAATTTATAGAATTGGCACATTTTCCTCTGAAATTGTAGCTATAGAGATCTTAAAGTTGTTGATTATGTAAAAATAGTGTGTCTGAATTATACTGGTACTATTTCTGGGTTAATATCCTCTGAGAAAAAAATCCAAATAAAACTGAGGTGTGGTCATGTCACAAAACTATTATCATCTTCAAAGCATTTGTAATTTGAACCATTATTGAACTTGTTTTATATAAGTAACTCAATCTGAGTATAGGGGTTAAAACCTACAAACTTACTTAGTAGCTTGTAGGACAAGTAAAATTATACTGTACTCAAAATCTTAGATTTGTGTCTGTACTTTTTTGTAAGTTATACTTTGAAACCATCATAGTCTCAATGTTTTTGACATCTTAGAAATATAGATGTTATTTATTGCATATTTCAGATCAATTAATTTTAAAAAAAATTCTAAAAAAAAAAATAATTGGCAACATATTTTTTTTTGTTTGTATTTAAGCAAAAACCCCATAGCCCCTTAAAAATGGTTGTTCACTAACTGGCCTTGTTGTTTTTCCTTTAGAAATTTGGAAACATCATAACCACATCATAGTAATACAACATATCATTATGACCTTCATTAACATTATGGATTTTTTATCCTGTTGCAAGAAGGATAATTAATATAATGTTTGTTTTGGGGTCATAGAGGCAAATGGAAGGCAAAGGAACATATTGAATAACCTCTTTTTGCAAATTCAGCATGTTTTTTGCAGTTTTTACTACAATTCTCCAAATAATTTAAAAAAAAAATCTTTTGATGTCTACTAAGTGTATTCACCTAATCTAAAAACCCTATCAAAATATGACAGTTTGTTTTGTTTGAATCATTCATTACTTCAGGACCATCTGTATTTGATACACATATGATGAGTGTTATCATTAAGTATATAGAATATAGCACTCAATTCTACACTGATAGACACAGTCTGGATGGTGGCAAAGATAAGATTGGAATAATTAGGGTCTTCTCTCCTTCATCTTCAGATTAGTTAGGGACTGACCATTTAACTTTTAAGGGAGGTGAGGGGAAAGGGCTATGTTGGTTTTTTTTATTCTGTTGACAGAATCCAAATATGTCTGAATGAATAACCAGCCTTACCATGTAAGCCTCTAGTTACATTGTCGTCTTTTTCATCTTGAAAACAGGACAAAGTGTAACCTTCTTTTTTTCAATTTGCTTCAATAAAATATATCAGCCCTTATCCCTTTTCACTTTCGTTACAATTTGTTGTCGTTCAGTAATTTCATGTGTAATTTCTTGCTGTAGTCAGAATTCTTGAATTATCAGTTTTATCTGACACCAAAATGAACTGCTACAAAGATCTTAGTGGATAATTATGTTGATATGTTGATCTTTTTCCAAGTTCGCTTTTGTAAAAAATATATTGCACAGTTGTTAAATTGTTAAAACATGTTTTATTTTAATACCATCTGATCTAGTTTTTTTAGGAATGGCTTTTTTTCTGATGTAGAAAATTCTTTGCAAATTATTAACCTATGATGACTTTGAGAGAACCCTTTGATTTTTATGAAGCAGTTCAGAAAGGCAAAAGAACATTAAATACATGTATTTGCTGAATTGACCTGTGGTAGGCACCTTGAAAAATACTACTTGCTACTTAGAAAGAAACAGGAATTACAACCCTTTTTAGCCCTGCAATATAAAGTTTTACAGACTAAACTAGGAAATTTTTTAAAACACTTTAGTCAAGAACTATGAATGGAAATGTAATAGAATTTATTTGACACAAGTTATCCAAATGTCAATGATGATATTTTCTAAGAATTGGTAAATTTAATGGAAATGCAATTGTAAATTCCTTGAATCATCATTGTTGTTAACTATGTAGATTCAAGTTTGCACAAATTTAAGCCCAATGTTTCATGGTGTCTAAGCCTGATGTCCAATAATTGAAATAGGCTACAATGCAAATATTTTAAAAATCAAAATGTCGCAAGAACAAGGAATGGAATTGCAATTTTATTTCAAGCAGCATTGTGATATGAAGATTCTGTTTTTACCAATGGCTGTGTTAGGGTACAGGTATATTGGGTCCATGTCCTTTAGGATAGAAAAATTAATACCTACGGTATATACTTTGATAGGGAATAAAATAAATCTTCTTTACCCTGTGAGCAATACAATGCAAGCAACTAATTTCACTTTGTCATATTTAGATGTAGGAACCTTCCAACCTCCTACAAAACATTTGACTCTCATTTCATATGGTTGATTGCCATTAGTGGCATTACATGGAAATGCATAAATTTATTTTTCATATTGAACTTTTTTTCCCAGAATGTACAACATTATTTATGTTTAAACTGGCACATCACAGTAAATCGTGTACATCTATCACGAAAGAGACCTATTTCTAAGTGCTGAAATCTGACTTCTAACACCTTTGATTAGTTTTTAAGTTGGTAATGGATGGAGCTTGTCAGGACAATAACACATCAGTACTCTATTGACTGGATGGTGTTACTGATAACTGGATTATACCATCTAATAGCTTCTTATACATTACATACACTATATAGTATCTATCAGGAGCAAGATTAAACTGACTAATCACTACAGCTTCTGTAATTAGAGGAGCATATACAAGGATCCTGTTGGTAGTTAATTAATGAATGGGGGAAGGATTGGTTATAGTTCTGTGTTAGCGGTAGACATTTTTTTTTTTAGCCACTGTGGCTAATGGGTACTAATTTCTTTTAGCCACACTCAATTTCAGTTAGCCACACTAAATTAAACAAAGAGCATAAAACAGTTGAAAGTTCAAAACTGTATTATGTAATTAACTAACAATAATAATTCATATATTATCATGATAAACAACAAACTTTGAACATTAGATACATGTGTAAACAGAACATTCAATATTCGTATGCTTTTGTTGTGTTTTGCTGTGTGGGGCCGTAGGCGTTGCCAAAAAAGGATAAAATATATCCTTGGCGGTATCAGGTCCGTTTGCCCTACATTTGGGTCAGTTCGCCCTGATTATTAAAAATGATATCGGGTCTTTATAAGCCAACAAACAACCCATTGGACCATGTTGCACAACAGAATTAAAACATTACAGCTTCTATACTATGCAACTTTGTTTTGTAACTTGAACATTATGTTAATACATTGTAGTTTGTTTAAACTATCTTTGTTATATTTATTACTTTTTTAATACTTTAATAAAGTATAATGAACTACAGACTCTTGATTCACTCATCTTTACCTGATTTACTAATTCCAAGGACACATATATTTTCTACAGACTCTGGATTCACTCATCTTTACCTGCTTCATTCATTCCAAGGACTAAAATGTTTAACTTTGTTCATTATATAGAAACATACACTTTAGCATACCAATTATTTTTAATATCCTACATTTTCTAGACCGTGGATTCACTAATCGTTACCTGATTCATTTATTCCAAGGACTGAAATGTTTAACTTTGCCCATTATCGAAACATACAGTCCATGGACATATACATGTATAAGTATTTGTCACTTTCGTTAAAATACAGTATATAGCAAAAATTGTCTTTAAATCATAAGAAAATAAATGAAATCTAACGGAAAATCATGCTGAAATAAACAAAAATCTTTGTTCTGGTGCAAAAATTATCAAAACCCGTTTAGAAATGACTTCAAAATAAAAAATTTGAACAATGTGGTTATCAAATCAAATAATCAAATAAGTTTTATTTAAAGTCGAAATATCTATAACACATAACATAAGCTCTAGTGAGCTTTTGAATCAACATAAGCTCTAGTGAGCTTTTGAATCGACTATTACATAAAAAGCACATACAAGTATAAAATAACTTTACAAGCACATATTACATGACATCACAAAGCAAAACAACTAAAAAAACATGCATGCATAGACATTAGTATAAAACATAAGCTCATGTATACATAGTCATACATAAAAGCAAACTTATGCATACATAAAGCACAGTTACATATAAAATTAATCAGAACTGAATCTAAAAGCATAAAAGCATAAGCTCATGTATACATAGACATACATAAATAGTTACATATAAAATTTATCAGAACTGAATCTAAAAGCATAACACATAAGCTCATGCATACATAGACATACATAAAAGCAAACTCATTCATACATAAATACAGTTTCATATAAAATTAATCAGAACTGAATCTAAGAGCATAATAGCAGATCAGGATAGGGTAATATTAAAACTATATAGCACTAAGTACACAAAGCATAACAAGACAAACTGTTTACACGCAAGCACTACAATGGCATGAGCCACCATTCCAGGTATTCAATAATTTTGAAAATTGATTTAAGTTTTGTTCTAATCTAATATGGTTTTGGTAGCTCATTCCATAGTTTGGTTGAAAAATAACGGAATGATTTCAGACCATACCTTGTTGTTTTTACAGATGGTACATCAGCTGTGTTTTCGTATCTAAAGGAATAATTATGTTTTTTAATATTTACTAAATCATGTAAATAAATAGGGCTTTCTTTATGTATAATTTTAAACGTTTCAATTGCTATACTTCTTAATCTTCTAACTTTAAGTGATGGCATTTTTGATTTTTCCAGTAATTCTTCATAATTTAAAACATAGTCATTATAAATAAACCTGAGTGCCCTTTCTTGAATTTTTTCCATTTTCTTAGTATTTTTCTCACTGCAAAAATGCCATGTTACAGGACAATAATTGAAGTTGGATAATATAAATGAATAGTAAATAGTTAGTCGACCTAGCTTATTTAAATATCTACCAATTCTTTTCAAAACATTAAGTTGACGAGCAGATTTTTTACAAATTTCTGATATATCCTTATCAAAATTTAATTCATAATCTATTGTAACACCAAGAAGTTTAATATGTTCTTCACACTTTATCTTGCTACCATTTAAATCAAAGCAAATCTGTTCTTTAAAAGTTTTCTTGCCTATTGCCAAAGCTTGGAATTTGTCTGGATTAGCTTGCATTAAATTGTTTGCAAACCAATCCAGCATTTTTTGACTGTCACTCTCTAATTTTGAAATAACATTTTTTAGATCATGATCGGCATAAGATAAAGTGTTATCGTCTGCATAATTATATATAGTACTAAAATCAACAGAATAAAAGATGTCATTAATAAAAATATTAAAGAGAATGGGACCCAAAATTGAGCCCTGTGGCACACCTTTATACACTGTTTCAAAAGAGCTACAAATATTTTTTACCTTTACACATTGTTTTCTACCAGACAAATAGGTTATATGAAATAAATAGCGTAAATTCGAGTGACGAATACCTATGTTCATTGACTGTACTTTTTAGCATGCCGCATATTTAAAATTTCTCAATTTAATAGCTTTAAGCAATCAAATATCACTTATTTTTCTATTATTTTTAATACCCTACTGGCCTACATAATTATAATTATTAGGGCAAACGGACCCGGATTCACGCTTTGCCATGCTTGACCTTCTCATTGTGAAATAATTTACTGGTTTTAGATTCAAGCGTAGACAGAAGGACAGACAGAATAAAGCGTAATTTAGGAAACCAGTCAGTCGGTGACTAAATTCGAAACTATTTCCGGAATGGGACCCGGATAATGTTATTTCAACTGAAAAAACTACCGGAAATAATCAATTTGACCCGCTTTTTAAAATCATTTTGGATATTATACATCGATCAAATAATTGTCTATAACGCGTTTTATTCGAAGTTGACTTTCTACATAATAAAAGATCGTTGTCAGATGCACACTCTAAAAGTTTTTCGTTCGCCAGTGTGGCTACTGCTACACATTATCTTCGCCACACTACCGTTATATTCGCAAAATGCAACGTGGCGATCGTCTAACGCTAACGCAGTAGTTACTGCTATGACATGTTTGGTCTAGTCTTATTGTAGAATGACATCTTGGTAGTTAATTAATAAAAGGGGGAAGCATTGGTTATAGTTACTGCTATGACATGTTTGGCCTAGTCTTATTGTAGGATGACATCTTGGTAGTTAATTAATAAAAGGGGGAAGGATTGGTTATAGTTACTACTATGACATGTTTGGTCTAGTCTTATTGTAGAATGACATCTTGGTAGTTAATTAATAAAAGGGGGAAGCATTGGTTATAGTTACTGCTATGACATGTTTGGTCTAGTCTTATTCAAGTTATTGTAGGATGACATCTTGGTAGTTAATTAATAAAAGGGGGAAGCATTGGTTATAGTTACTGCTATGACATGTTTGGTCTAGTCTTAATGTAGAATGACATCTTGGTAGTTAATTAATAAAAGGGGGAAGCATTGGTTATAGTTACTGCTATGACATGTTTGGTCTAGTCTTATTCAAGTTATTGTAGGATGACATCTTGGTAGTTAATTAATAAAAGGGGGAAGCATTGGTTATAGTTACTGCTATGACATGTTTGGTCTAGTCTTATTCAAGTTATTGTAGGATGACATCTTGGTAGTTAATTAATAAAAGGGGGAAGCATTGGTTATAGTTACTGCTATGACATGTTTGGTCTAGTCTTATTGTAGAATGACATCTTGGTAGTTAATTAATAAAAGGGGGAAGGATTGGTTATAGTTACTGCTATGACATGTTTGGTCTAGTCTTATTCAAGTTATTGTAGGATGACATCTTGGTAGTTAATTAATAAAAGGGGGAAGCATTGGTTATAGTTACTGCTATGGCATGTTTGGTCTAGTCTTATTGTAGGATGACATCTTGGTAGTTAATTAATAAAAGGGGGAAGGATTGGTTATAGTTACTGCTATGACATGTTTGGTCTAGTCTTATTCAAGTTATTGTAGGATGACATCTTGGTAGTTAATTAATAAAAGGGGGAAGCATTGGTTATAGTTACTGTTATGGCATGTTTGGTCTAGTCTTATTGTAGGATGACATCTTGGTAGTTAATTAATAAAAGGGGGAAGCATTGGTTATAGTTACTGCTATGGCATGTTTGGTCTAGTCTTATTGTAGGATGACATCTTGGTAGTTAATTAATTAAAGGGGGAAGGATTGGTTATAGTTACTGCTATGACATGTTTGGTCTAGTCTTATTCAAGTTATTGTAGGATGACATCTTGGTAGTTAATTAATAAAAGGGGGAAGCATTGGTTATAGTTACTGCTATGACATGTTTGGTCTAGTCTTATTCAAGTTATTGTAGGATGACATCTTGGTAGTTAATTAATAAAAGGGGGAAGCATTGGTTATAGTTACTGCTATGGCATGTTTGGTCTAGTCTTATTCAAGTTATTGTTGGATGACATCTTGGTAGTTAATTAATAAAAGGGGGAAGCATTGGTTATAGTTACTGCTATGGCATGTTTGGTCTAGTCTTATTGTAGGATGACATCTTGGTAGTTAATTAATAAAAGGGGGAAGCATTGGTTATAGTTACTGCTATGACATGTTTGGTCTAGTCTTATTCAAGTTATTGTAGGATGACATCTTGGTAGTTAATTAATAAAAGGGGGAAGCATTGGTTATAGTTACTGCTATGGCATGTTTGGTCTAGTCTTTAACTCTTATTGTAGGATGTCATCATGATGGTAGTTAATTAATAAAAGGGGGAAGCATTGGTTATAGTTATAATTACTGCTTTGGCTTAGGGTTAGGGTTATGGTGTTTAATGCCACTTTCAACAATATTTCGGTTATATCAACAGGGTTTGACACTAACTTCTTCAGTATAATAGTCCAAAGGGCTAGTAGTGTAATAATTTAACTAGCCCTTCCAAAATTTTGGTAGTCCTTGTCACGAGGGCCGTGTAAATGGCCCGAACTAGAGGGGAGGGTTTGCCCCCCCCCCACGAAAATTTTAAATATTTTGATGTAAAATCCTGCATTCTGAGCTATATTTTTGCTGATTTGGACCAATTCAATTTCTGAATTTCAACTAGTTTTTGGTAGAGCAAATTAAAAGTTTGAGGTTTTTTTTATTGTGAATTTGAAAACTGCAAAAAGATGAGACAGTTTGCAAATATATTTTATTCATTAGTAGATAATTGACACCCAACATCCATGTTTTCCATCATCATTAAGAAATAACCACAACCGACTTTTACCCCTAATTTAGGGGTTTTTAATCTTCATTTTATGTTTTAAGCTGTTTCTCAATATAAGAATAAAATCTTTGTATCTTCAGTGATAAAATTTATTTTGATAACATAATACATGTATATCTTAATTGTCAAGCTCGATCCTATACTAATTTAGTGTTTCGGCGTTTTAATAAGGCACGCCATCGTCAGGGATCTGCCTTTTACAAGTTCGATGAGGTCAATATGTCCCCCAAGTTTCTATGCTTTTTATATATATTAAATTGGTTCCTTTGTAAAAATGTCTACAGATCTCGCTATGTTTTAACAATTGCCAATGTTTGACTAGACACTGTTTTATCTTTCTGATACATGGGTTATATTTAGTTGAAAGCACCAAAGGAATTTCCTTTGTATGTTTTTTGCTTTTCTTGTTTAAAATTTCGGCTCTGTTATTAGATAATGCCTGATTTATATTGTCATCAATTTCAAGTTCGTTGTAGCCTCTTTTTATCAAGTTCAATTTGAAGCTTGAAAAGATTGTTTATAATTCAAGGCAAGCCCCAAAAATTTATGTAAGCTCATTTTATTATTCCTCCGTGTCAAATTTTAAGTCTGAACACGTTAGTCGTTACTTTAATCGTATGGATGAAAGCGCAAATAAGATTCTGACGCGGAATCTGACTCTTTTTCATACAGATCGACAATGGCACGGAAGAAAGCGCTAGCTTGATTATGATGCTTTAAATCGAAAGTAACTGGTTCCCGTTAACAGAATTTAAAAAAAATAACCAGTCTACATCGGATTTAGAATTCAAAACAGCTTTTGCCGTTTTTGGTAAATAATAAAATTTACTAGCCCACGAGGCTACGCTTATCAGAACTTTAACTAGCCCTGATCATTTTTTACTAGTCTCAGGCTAGCAGGCTAGCATTAGTGTGGAACCCTGCATCAATCATGACAGTCAGTTTTATTGATGGAGGAAAAAGAGGTACCAGGAGAAGTCACTGACAAACTTTATCATATAATGTTGTATTAAGTACACGTCACCATGAGTGGGATTCGAACTCATAATTGTATTGGTGAATAGGCACTGATTCCACAGATATTTGTAAATTACTAATACAGGGGAGAAAAAAATAATTATGAACGATAAAAAGGTAATTTTGACAATCATTTCAGCTTGAAGAGTTATTAATATATATATATTAAACTTGTATCATGCTTTCTCGTCTTTTCTGTTGTCAACAGCCGTACAATATCTCATGATACCCAGAGAGGAGGTAGAGCTAGATGACGGCACATCATACAATATCTTCGATAACAAAATATACAAGATATCATAAAGCTTACGTACTCTCACTCAAACAGCAAATTTAAAAAAAACTTTGATTGACGTCACCTTTGATTGACGTCACAAGATACAAGTCCCTTATTGAACAAAATTACTGTGCACCATCAGATATTTTGATAGGCCTACCAAAATATCTGATGATACTTTTTGTTCAATAAATGTAACATAAAAAAGATAACCAGATTATAACATGCTTCAGTGTTTTGTAAGATTCTTAATTAATAATAGTACATGATCTGATTAAATACAGATTATGTCCACTGTCCTGTTATCTTCTGTGCCAGAGTTTTGTTTCTGGAAAAAGGGTTTATTATAAATAATCAATATTCTTTATCTATACCATATAAAAATTTAGCCTAAATTATTCTTGTTTCACATACATGATGGCTTATTTCTAATTAGCTTTTGGGGTACAACTCCTTTGAAGGAATGTCTGCAAATCAAATACACAACTTGTCCATAGGCTTAGGACAAGTCACAAATGGTTTATTTCGGTATGGAGAATGGCTTGCCCCTTGTAAGTGATAATAAATTGGTTATCGTAAAATAACACTGCATGAACCAAGACTTTGCCATACGACCATCTCAGTACCATCTTTTTATACGATATATTGGTCACTGAGGAAAGTGATCCTGACATCTGCATAATTTTGTTCATAATCATTTGTAGACCTATAATTGTTTATGGTGAATTATTGATGTTTATTTTATGTTGCCTTTTCTATATAACCTTAATTTTAATTGTATATTTGTATTGTATTGTATGGCATCAACCCCTTTAGGGTAATGTTGGACTTAATCAATAAAGATTATATAAATTTACTCTTGTCATGAAGAGACTGCTGAATACTTCTCATGTGACATTAAACAACAATAAGACAACCCATTGATTCAGTAGCATGTTTTGTTGTGGTATATGAACTCATTATTTCTGGGGCTGTCTAGTCATGATCATATGGTAGTTGTATTTATAACTACCTATGCAATCAGTGCATATCACCACTAACGTAGTGAGTTTGAATCCCACTCATGATGAGGTGTACTCGATACAACATTATGTGATAAAATTTGTCAGTGACTTGCGACAGGTCAGTGGTTTTCTCGGGGTACTCCGGTTTCCTCAACCATTAAAACTGACCGCCACGTCAGGGCGATATAACTGAAATAGTGTTGAAAGTGGCATTAGCCATAGCCCTAACCCTCATTATTTTACTTTTGTTACATATTAAGGATAAGCATGTACATTTGAATTCCTTTACTATTTTTAGATGGAACATGCTATTCCAATGCAGCAAACTCCTCAGCAACAGAATGGTACAACATCACCTGCATCTACTGAATCACAAGGGGACGAAAATTGTAGCAAGACCAACCTCATTGTTAATTATCTTCCACAAACTATGACCCAGGAAGAAATCAGGGCATTGTTTTCCAGTATTGGCGAGGTGGAAAGCTGTAAACTTATCCGTGACAAGCCAACAGGTACTAACATATTAATCATATCGTTACTTAGAATTTGTTTAGCCTTTTTAAAGTTGATAAAAAATAGTGAAAAGGATTATTTTCTATTAAATTGTTATTAGAAAGAAATAGATAATGTGCTTATGGTGTTTTTATCCCTATTCTTTATGATAGATTGCAAGATAAATGAAACTGCTCGAAAGTACTATTGCATCATCCTTCCACAGAAGAAATTTGATAAATTTCCAAAATGTTTTATTTCAAAATTTGTTACAAATACACAATGTTTATTGCCATTTATTTGTGATAGTCATTTACTTGATATCATTATTTTGTTAATTTCTTGATGTTTTTGATTTGTTACGTTATTATCATGTCATGATCGCTATGGGAAAAATATTTTAAAATCTTCTTAGAAACAAACTCATATACCCGACCGATACAAAATGTATGTCAAAAGAAATTAACTAGTTGCACATCTTCAGAGTTATGCCCATTCAAAATTGAGAAAAATTATTAAATTGCTGCATCATGAACATTTTAATATCATTGCATAAACACGTGCATCAGAACATGCACATACCAGTATTTCTGCATAAAAAAGGGTTGTGAGATAATTTAGAATATGAAATGTTTTAAAAATTGCTAATATTTTGGCAAGCATGTTCTGACTTTCAATAATCAATTAAAAAAATATAAGTCAATTAAGACTCAGGTTAACCTTCTATTCATCTTTACTTTCATACGAAAAAAACAAGACAATTCAGACAGTATTTTGGTGAACAGATTGATATATATAACCCTTTTTCAAATGCGTTAAAACATCTACATGCCTGCCATTCCTTTCACCTTTCACCTCTGTTGTTTTTCTGTTTTAGTTATGTTTATTGATATGATTGTTCTGCAATTTCAGGTGACGTTAAATCTTTGATTTCAGGTCAAAGTCTTGGTTATGGTTTTGTAAACTACAAGTGTGTCAGAGATGCTGAAAAAGCCATTCATACACTGAATGGCCTTAGACTTCAGAATAAAACTATAAAGGTAGGGGGCCACAGGTGTGCTATATAAACAAACCTAACACAATTATAAGGCATATTCAGTTATTTGGACACTAATCTTAAAGATGATATTTCTTTCAATCTTTTTTTCATATAGTCATTTCTTTTAAGAGTATCTTTTCATTTATAGTCACTAGTTTTAATTATTTCAGAATTTTTTTCCTAGAAAGAAACATTTTCTGAATTTGCCTGCTATTAATTATTTTTTTTGGAGTGTATACTAAACTGTCTGGTGTGCTACAGGGTTTTTTTCTTATTTCTTAGAACTGGTATATGGGAAACCTAGGTGAATGTGAAAAGAAACAAGATTGAGAATCTATATATGTACAGTAATGTTGACAAGATAAAAGGGTTTCTAGGGGTGTACACTTGACTTTGAAGTGGGGGAATATGTTATCTTAAATATATTTTGAAATTATTATGAACAGTATCAGTCATCATAGAAATATGTAACTGAACATATTTTATTATTTCTGAAAGAATAATAAAGTTAGTAAGACCAGATGTTACTATACAAACTATATTAAATCTATAGTTCTTGATTTTCTTGTATAATAGGTATAAGTAACAGATGTTAAAGAAATTGTCAATTAAAATCAATAACCTACAGATTATACAGAGGTTGATTTTTATCAAATTTTAGGAACATCTTTTTCTGTAATGTTATTTTGCTTTGATGATGTTTTTTTCTCTCCCTTCATTGAATTAGATTGATGGATAAAAAGGTGGGTTTTTTTCATAATTGAATATTCTTTTGGACATTAGATTGCCATCGTCAAAATCAATATCATTTTACAAAAAAAAAACATACTATAAAACCCATCAAACAGTTTCTGATTTTATTTAGTGCAGCATGAATTACCCTTGGTAACCCTAAAACAATAGCAAAATAAACTTCTTGGAAAGAAATAAAAAATCACGTAATTACAACAATGTAATTTTTTAGAAACTAGAAATGGATGTAAGTCTTGAGTAGAGTCGATCAAGGATATTAACATGATCTCAATCTTGTTTCTTGTTTCCATGGTGATGAATATATTTTTTTTCTTCTTCATATGAATTGCTTGTCATTTGTTTTGTGCAATCTCCTGAGATGGTAGATTTCCTATAAAATATTCCAAAATGTCTCTATAGCAATATGAAAAGCTTGTGAGGTTGATTTATAGTTATAGACACATGTTATCAGTTATAACTGTAAGTGATTAAGAATATTGATGTTTAGAAGGCCAATTATCAATATATTTTTGTTTCACATCAGTGCCTTTCTAGCTTTTCTGAATCAAAGGTCCAATTCGAAGTATTGACGTCCCCTTTCGTCTGTCTCTTTCACAGGCACTTGTTTCTGGTAATTTTTTTTTACCTAGATACTATATATATACTACAAGGTATGTAACCGTTCATTTGTAAAAAATCTAGGTCATCGCGATTTTCGCGTTTTTTCAACTCGACGGACGCCAGCATGGAGGAATGGCCTACATCATCTGAAACTACGATAATTTATCTACAAAATGATGTATAAAACACCTACCTTTGCTGAACCTCAACAATGCAACGGACCTTTTTCCACGGGTCAGTTATCAGCTTTCATCATCCAGTTGGTCACCTGTCAAGTTCTAACCCGCAGTGAATGAAAAGTTCACGGTCGAACTCAGGTAAAGTATTTGATTGGTCGAAGTTTCTCATTACATTTAGCAAGCTGGAATTCTGAAGTTTATTTTTATAATTTTTCATCAAAATGGAGAAGATGCAAAAAGAAACATGTGATGCTGTATTAATTTTCCCACCTATAAGACTTTCAGTCCTGTTGATATACTTCAGGGAAAAATCCCGAGGTTGTATAGAAAGTTCACAAATTTTTGAATTCTAAAAATAGCCACAGATTTGCATTCAAACTACACTTTTATTCTAAGAAATTAAAACACTTTTATTAATTTTTTTTATTGGAATGCAATATATATAATTTTCTAACATCTCAGTATTTTTTATAGCATTTTTATTACAACTTATCTTATTTTTTCTTTCACTGCGGGTTAGAACTTGCCAGGTGACCAACTGGATGATGAAAGCTGATAACTGACCCGTGGAAAAAGGTCTGTTGCATTGTTGAGGTTCAGCAAAGGTAGGTGTTTTATACATCATTTTGTAGATAAATTATCGTAGTTTCAGATGATGTAGGCCATTCCTCCATGCTGGCGTCCGTCGAGTTGAACAAACGCGAAAATCGCGATGACCTAGATTTTTTACAAATGAACGGTTACATACCTTGTAGTATATATATAGTATCTAGGTAAAAAAAAAAATACCAGAAACAAGTGCCTGTGGTCTCTTTGCCAGGATCTGTAAACATTTTACTATTCAATTTTTCATCCAAACTACTGGACCAAGCATTCTACTACAGATGGACTTTTTGTTTGCCAGTGGTGTGTTGATTGGAAATCCAAATCTGCTTTAATATAGGACCCAACAGTAAAATGCTGAAGTGCCTTTTTCTCATAAACTGGGTTTTTTTTATGAAAAAAATGACACACCCATGTGAAGAAAGGACCTATTATTAAGTTTAACAAGATGAATTAAATGTACCAGTATACTTGAAGCATGTCTAGAACAGTAAAAACTTATAGTGTGAACTTTTACTGTTGTATATATATAAAAGCATATTCAATACTAAATAATAACCTACTAATCTTTACTAATGAATTACAGCAACAGATACTTAATGACTTCTATCATATTCTGATTCTTGCATTAAATATGAGCAAATTGCATCATTGATGGCTGATTCTTGCATTAAATGTGTGCAGCATTAAATTTGCTTTGAAGCATAATAACTTAGAATTTCTTACACAAGATATAATGTCAAACGAGTGTATACAGGAAGAAGTAACAAACATACTGTATGGTCTCTCAGGAACCCATTTCTTATTTTAATTCTGTATTCATCTTTTTACTATTTTTTATTTACTTTATTATGTAATAGAATATATTTTGTTTATCTGTGTATATTTAGTTGTATGTTTTGCCATTTTATGTTTTAAGTGATGTTAGATCATTATTTTTACTTTTTTAACAGCCATACTGTACATACCAGTACATAATTAAACACATGCAACTGTCAGTTTTACTGGTGTGTTAAATTTAGAAACTTTAGTGTAACCTGCTTACACAATTTTATTTCAGTTATGTATGAAAAAGTTGGGGGGGGGGGGGGGGGTTTTCAAATAAAAACTTCTAAATTACACAATCCAATTAAAATGAATTAGATCTATGTTTGTGATATATATTTTTTTTAGCAATGCATATACTGGTATACTATTGTTGATTTGTTTTGCAAGAATTGATTTCTCAGAGCAGCCTCGCTTTGAAGGCAAAACCTGAGATGTCAGATGAGATGAGAAGTCCATTTCCAGGGGTTTCAAAGTGGACCGGTACTTTTACCCGTCTGAGATCGTGTATAGTAGCGGCAGAAATTACTGAACCCCCCAAAATTAGCGGTGGTGAAAACCACAAGTACGATGGTCGATAGGCTTGTAGAATATTTTTCATAAAAAATTAATGATCACGAACATTTTTTTTGCACATAAGTCGTGAAAGTAACAATAAATATTGTTTTTGTTTAATTATATTTGTATTGATCTATTAAAATTATAGATTTTATTAGATTGATGATTGCAAATAAATTTATATGTTTCATTAATTATGACACTTAAATGTCTTGATCCGTGCCAATGGTCTTTGATGAGTTTAATTACTGGTAATAAAGTTAAAAAAAAGCATACAAGCCAAGGTATTGTGAAAAAGAAAAGGACAACGCCAACAAAAGAATTTTGAGAAGTTTAAACTTTGATAACAATGGCTTGGTCAAGCCTAGCTGCGGAACCGTAGCTCTTTATGGTCCTTTTTTTTAAGATATGGTGGACTATCTATGAATAATCTTGGCTGAAGTCTATAAACTGAAATATTCAATAAAGAAATTGGGGGGAAAATTCCAGGCATTATGCATGGTCTTCACTCTTGGTGAAATCTGAACTCTAAAAGTTAATGGGATTTTTCTTTCAAAAACACTTAATGTTTTGCAGTCTCTGAAGTACATTTTTTGGTCCACAAAATGCTAGATTTCAGGAGCTTCCGCCCCCCTGGACCTCTTACGGCCCTCAGCCTAATTTTTTAGGTACCTCCTAAAATTTAAGAAGTACCTCCTATTATAAAAAACTTTGAAACCTCTGCATTTCAAGAAAAACATATCGATGATAGTATGTTTATCAAGAATTTGATGAAATGACGCCGGTGGCGTCATCATAGCGTCACATTAAGAAACAGCAATATTAAGTTCATATCATGTTAGTTGCTTGATAATAGATATTATCACATGTAAAGATCAAAGGGATATATATTAATTATTAGTATTTTTTTCACAAGGCAAGGATTATCAGGTCACAGCGAATCTGATGTGGACCTGATAATCCTTGTCGAGCAAAAAAAAATACATTGTACTAATAATTTTTTTATCCGTAATTTCACAATTTTAACACAGCTTTGTGATTTCTTTGTCATGTTTTGACCTTTTTTAGTTCACCTGGACCAAAGGTCCAGGTGAACTATTGCCATCACTTGGCGTCCGTCGTCTGTCGTCTGTAAACTTTTCACATTTCAAGCTTCTTCTCCGAAACCACTTGGCCGATTGGAACCGAACTTAGCAGGAATGTTCCTTGGATGGTCCTCTACAAAGTTACTGTTTTTCGTTCCAGTCGGATATTCAATATGGCTGCCAGGGCCAATAATATGCTCTGATTGGCTGAAATTTCAAAGATCTTCTTCTCCGAAACTAATGAACTGACTGAACCCAAACTGTAAAGGAATGATCATTGGAATGTCCTTTACCAAGTTACTGTTTTTTATGCCGATCGGAAATCCAAGATGGCCGCCATCGCAGGACATAGATTAATATTGGACCCTATGAGAAAATGTTCAAATGCCTTCTTCTCAGAAACTACAAATATGATTAAAGCCAAACTGTACATGAATGTTCATTGGATGGTCCTCTACAATCTTAAGGTTTTTTGTTCCGATATGAAATTCAAAATGGCGGCTACGGCAGGACTTAGTTTAACATTGGACCCTATGGGAAAAATGTTTCAAAATGCTTCTTCTCTGAAACCACTTGGACAGTTGAAACCAAACTGCCCAGGAATGATCATTGGAAGGTCCTCTACAAATTTTCTGTTTTTTTATGCCGGTCGGAAATCCAAGATGGCCGCCACCGCAGGACAGATTAACATTGGACCCTATGGGAAAATATTCAAATGCCTTCTACTCAGAAACTACAAATATGATTAAAGCCAAACTGTACATGAATGTTCATTAGATGGTCCTCTACAAACTTTATGTTTTTTGTTCTGGTATGAAATTCAAAATGGTGGCTACGGCAGGACTTAGTTTAACATTGGACCCTATGGGGAAAATGTTTCAAAACGCTTTTTCTCTGAAACCACTTGGATAATTGAAACCAAACTGCCTAGGAATGATCATTGGAAGGTCCTCTAGAAATTTTCTGTTTTTTATGCCGATCGGAAATCCAAGATGGCCACCACCGCAATACATAGATTAACATTGGACCCTATGGGAAAATGTTCAAATGCCTTCTACTCAGAAACTACAAATATGATTAAAGCCAAACTGTACATGAATGTTCATTAGATGGTCCTCTACAAACTTTACGTTTTTTGTTCTGGTATGAAATTCAAAATGGCGGCTACGGCAGGACTTAGTTTAACATTGGACCCTATGGGAAAAATGTTTCAAAACGCTTCTTCTCTGAAACCACTTGGATAATTGAAACCAAACTGCCCAGGAATGATCATTGGAAGGTCCTCTACAAAGTTTCTGTTTTTTATGCCGGTCGGAAATCCAAGATGGCCACCACCGCAGGACATAGATTAACATTGGACCCTATTGGAAAATGTTCAAATGCCTTCTTCTCAGAAACTACAAATATGATTAAAGCCAAACTGTACATGAACGTTCATTGGATGGTCCTCTACAAACTTTGCGTTTTTTGTTCCGATATAAAATTCAAAATGGCGGCTACGGCAGGACTTAGTTTAACATTGGACCCTATGGGAAAAATGTTTCAAAACGCTTCTTCTCTGAAACCACTTGGATAATTGAAACCAAACTGCCCAGGAATGATCATTGGAAGGTCCTCTACAAGGTGTGTGTTTTTTATGCCGATCGGAAATCCAAGATGGCCACCACCGCAGGACATAAATTGACATTTGACCCTATGGGGAAATGTTCAAATGCCTTCTTCTCAGAAACTACAAATATGATTAAAGCCAAACTGTACAAGAATGTTCATTGGATGGTCCTCTACAAACTTTACGTTTTTTGTTCCGATATGAAATTCAAAATGGCGGCTACGGCAGGACTTAGTTTAACATTGGACCCTATGGGGGAAATGTTTGAAAACGCTTCTTCTCTGAAACCACTAGAACAGTTGAAACCAAACTGCCTAGGAATGATCATTGGAAGGTCCTCTACAAATTTTCTGTTTTTTATGCCGATCGGAAATCCAAGATGGCCGCCACCACAATACATAGATTAACATTGGACCCTATGGGAAAATGTTCAAATGCCTTCTTCTCAGAAACTACAAATATTATTAAAGCCAAACTGTACATGAATGTTCATTGGATGGTCCTCTAAAAACGTTAGGTTTTTTGTTCCGATATGAAATTCAAAATGGCGGCTACGGCAGGACTTAGTTTAACATTGGACCCTATGGGAAAAATGTTTCAAAACGCTTCTTCTCTGAAACCACTTGGATAATTGAAACCAAACTGCCCAGGAATGATCATTGGAAGGTCCTCTACAAAGTTTCTGTTTTTTATGCCGGTCGGAAATCCAAGATGGCCACCACCGCAGGACATAGATTAACATTGGACCCTATTGGAAAATGTTCAAATGCCTTCTTCTCAGAAACTACAAATATGATTAAAGCCAAACTGTACATGAACGTTCATTGGATGGTCCTCTACAAACTTTGCGTTTTTTGTTCCGATATAAAATTCAAAATGGCGGCTACGGCAGGACTTAGTTTAACATTGGACCCTATGGGAAAAATGTTTCAAAACGCTTCTTCTCTGAAACCACTTGGATAATTGAAACCAAACTGCCCAGGAATGATCATTGGAAGGTCCTCTACAAGGTGTGTGTTTTTTATGCCGATCGGAAATCCAAGATGGCCACCACCGCAGGACATAAATTGACATTTGACCCTATGGGGAAATGTTCAAATGCCTTCTTCTCAGAAACTACAAATATGATTAAAGCCAAACTGTACAAGAATGTTCATTGGATGGTCCTCTACAAACTTTACGTTTTTTGTTCCGATATGAAATTCAAAATGGCGGCTACGGCAGGACTTAGTTTAACATTGGACCCTATGGGGGAAATGTTTGAAAACGCTTCTTCTCTGAAACCACTAGAACAGTTGAAACCAAACTGCCTAGGAATGATCATTGGAAGGTCCTCTACAAATTTTCTGTTTTTTATGCCGATCGGAAATCCAAGATGGCCGCCACCACAATACATAGATTAACATTGGACCCTATGGGAAAATGTTCAAATGCCTTCTTCTCAGAAACTACAAATATTATTAAAGCCAAACTGTACATGAATGTTCATTGGATGGTCCTCTAAAAACGTTAGGTTTTTTGTTCCGATATGAAATTCAAAATGGCGGCTACGGCAGGACTTAGTTTAACATTGGACCCTATGGGAAAAATGTTTCAAAACGCTTCTTCTCTGAAACCACTTGGACAATTGAATCCAAACTGCCCAGGAATGATCATTGGAAGGTCCTCTACAAAGTTTCTGTTTTTTTATGCCGATCGAAAATTCAAGATGGCCACCACCGCAGGACATAGATTAACATTGGACCCTATGGGAAAATGTTCAAATGCCTTCTTCTCAGAAACTACAAATATGATTAAAGCCAAACTGTCCATATGTGTGTACATTGGATGGTCCTCTACAAACTTTACGTTTTTTGTTCCGATATGAAATTCAAAATGGCGGCTACGGCAGGACTTAGTTTAACATTGGACCCTATGGGGAAAATGTTTCAAAACGCTTCTTCTCTGAAACCACTTGGATAATTGAAACCAAACTGCCCAGGAATGATCATTGGAAGGTCCTCTACAAGGTGTGTGTTTTTTATGCCGATCGGAAATCCAAGATGGCCACCACCGCAGGACATAGATTAACATTGGACCCTATGGGAAAATGTTCAAATGCCTTCTTCTCAGAAACTACAAATATGATTAAAGCCAAACTGTGCATGAATGTTCATTGAATGGTCCTCTACAAAATATACGTTTTTTATTCTGATATGAAATTCAAAATGGCGGCTACGGCAAGACTTAGTTTAACATTGGACCCTATGGGAAAAATGTTTCAAAATGCTTCTTCTCTGAAACCACTTGGACAGTTGAAACCAAACTGCCCAGGAATGATCATTGGAAGGTCCTGTTTTTTATGCCGATCGGAAATCCAAGATGGCTGCCACCACAGGTCATAGTATTAACACAGAACCATATGGGGAAAATACAGAAAATAAAGGTAATAACATAATATATTCTTCTCTGAAGCTATTGCACTGATTGAACCTAAACTGTGCATCAATCATTGGAAGGTCCTTTACAAACTTTGTGTTTTTTATGTTGATCGTAATTCCAAGATGACGCAGGACATAGTTTTTACATAGGACCAATTGGTTTTTTTTATTACCAGGTGAACGATACAGGCTCTTGAGAGCCTCTGGTTTTTTAATACTAATAATTTTTTTATCAGTAATTTCACAGCTTTGTGATTTTTTTGTCGTGTTTTGACCTTTTTTTTTAGTTCACCTGGACCAAAGGTCCAGGTGAACTATTGCCATCACTTGGCGTCCGTCGTCTGTCGTCTGTAAACTTTTCACATTTCAAGCTTCTTCTCCGAAACCACTTGGCCGATTGGAACCGAACTTAGCAGGAATGTTCCTTGGATGGTCTTCTACAAAGTTACTGTTTTTCGTTCCAGTCGGATATTCAATATGGCTGCCAGGGCCAATAATATGCTCTGATTGGCTGAAATTTCAAAGATCTTCTTCTCCGAAACTAATGAACTGACTGAACCCAAACTGTAAAGGAATGATCATTAGAATGTCCTTTACCAAGTTACTGTTTTTTATGCCGATCGGAAATCCAAGATGGCCGCCATCGCAGGACATAGATTAACATTGGACCCTATGGGAAAATGTTCAAATGCCTTCTTCTCAGAAACTACAAATATGATTAAAGCCAAACTGTACATGAATGTTCATTGGATGGTCCTCTACAAACAATACGTTTTTTGTTCCGATATGAAATTCAAAATGGCGGCTACGGCAGGACTTAGTTTAACATTGGACCCTATGGGAAAAATGTTTCAAAATGCTTCTTCTCTGAAACCACTTGGACAGTTGAAACCAAACTGCCCAGGAATGATCATTGGAAGGTCCTCTACAAAGTTTCTGTTTTTTATGCCGGTCGGAAATCCAAGATGGCCAACACCGCAGGACATTGATTAACATTGGACCCTATGGGAAAATGTTCAAATGCCTTCTTCTCAGAAACTACAAATATGATTAAAGCCAAACTGTACATGAATGTTCATTAGATGGTCCTCTACAAACTTTGCATTTTTTGTTCCGATATAAAATTCAAAATGGCGGCTACGGCAGGACTTAGTTTAACATTGGACCCTATGGGAAAAATGTTTCAAAACGCTTCTTCTCTGAAACCAAACTGCCCAGGAATGATCATTGGAAGGTCCTCTACAAATTTTCTGTTTTTTATGCCGGTCGGAAATCCAAGATGGCCACCACCGCAGGACATAGATTAACATTGGACCCTATGGGAAAATGTTCAAATGCCTTCTTCTCAGAAACTACAAATATGATTAAAGCCAAACTGTACAAGAATGTTCATTAGATGGTCCTCTACAAACTTTACGTTTTTTGTTCCGATATGAAATTCAAAATGGCGGCTACGGTAGGACTTAGTTTAACATTGGACCCTATGGGAAAAATGTTTCAAAATGCTTCTTCTCTGAAACCAAACTGCCCAGGAATGATCATTGGAAGGTCCTCTACAAATTTTCTGTTTTTTATGCCGGTCGGAAATCCAAGATGGCCACCACCGCAGGACATAGATTAACATTGGACCCTATGGGAAAATGTTCAAATGCCTTCTTCTCAGAAACTACAAATATGATTAAAGCCAAACTGTACATGAATGTTCATTGGATGGTCCTCTACAAACTTTGCGTTTTTTGTTCCGATATAAAATTCAAAATGGCGGCTACGGCAGGACTTAGTTTAACATTGGACCCTATGGGAAAAGTGTTTCAAAACGCTTCTTCTCTGAAACCACTTGGATAATTGAAACCAAACTGCCCAGGAATGATCATTGGAAGGTCCTCTACAAGGTGTGTGTTTTTTATGCCGATCGGAAATCCAAGATGGCCACCTCCGCAGGACATAGATTAACATTGGACCCTATGGGAAAATGTTCAAATGCCTTCTTCTCAGAAACTACAAATATGATTAAAGCCAAACTGTACATGAATGTTCATTGGATGGTCCTCTACAAACTGTACGTTTTTTGTTTCGATATGAAATTCAAAATGGCGGCTACGGCAGGACTTAGTTTAACATTGGACCCTATGGGGGAAATGTTTGAAAACGCTTCTTCTCTGAAACCACTAGAACAGTTGAAACCAAACTGCCCAGGAATGATCATTGGAAGGTCCTCTACAAATTTTATGTTTTTTATGCCGATCGGAAATCCAAGATGGCCACCACCGCAGGACATAGATTAACATTGGACCCTATGGGAAAATGTTCAAATGCCTTCTTCTCAGAAACTACAAATATGATTAAAGCCAAACTGTACATGAATGTTCATTGAATGGTCCTCTACAAAATATACGTTTTTCATTCTGATATGAAATTCAAAATGGCGGCTACGGCAGGACTTAGTTTAACATTGGACCCTATGGGAAAAATGTTTCAAAATGCTTCTTCTCTGAAACCACTTGGACAGTTGAAACCAAACTGCCCAGGAATGATCATTGGAAGGTCCTGTTTTTTATGCCGATCGGAAATCCAAGATGGCTGCCACCACAGGTCATAGTATTAACACAGAACCATATGGGGAAAATACAGAAATATATTCTTCTCTGAAGCTATTGCACTGATTGAACCTAATTTGTGCATCAATCATTGGAAGGTCCTTTACAAACTTTGTGTTTTTTATGTTGATCGTAATTCCAAGATGACGCAGGACATAGTTTTTACATAGGACCAATTGGTTTTTTTTATTACCAGGTGAACGATACAGGCTCTTGAGAGCCTCTGGTTTTAATACTAATAATAATAAAAAAAAATCAAAAAAAAAATCGATAATTTCACAATTTTAACACAGCTTTCTGATTTTTTTGTTGTGTTTTGACCTTCTTTTTTTTAATGAAAGGTTTAGTGACGTCACGTTAGACCGCGCATGACAAATGACCAACAGCTGATAATTTCTTGTATCACGAGTCAGTGGTCAACTGAACATTGTTACTAAATTTATTGGGTAGTAAAGATCAAAAGAAACTAACAAATTACCGATAAAACAACATCCCCTTTGGTGTCATGTCAGGTAACTTTTCATTATCTTTGACCTTCCAATCATATGCAAGACAGTTTTAAAAAGATTCTAACATGACGTCCTTCTTTCGCTTTGTAGAGAAACGAGCGATTTATCGATGGTATAATCTCATTTGCACATGCGCCAGTGAATGTGACTGACTTTTATGTCGTAAATGTACATGTTGATGAATTATTGTCTGCTCGAAATTGGTAGCATAAATTGTGTGTGACATTTTCCGCGAGCGTAAATATAAATTATCGTCTTCCAATCAAAGTATACTACCGTATTTGTACTCAGAATGTGTTTTGAGTTTTAACATGGGTTGGCGGATATTAGTAAATTTTATCCCTTGTCTCTGGCTCGGGATGTTAAAACTCAAAACACATTCTGGCTTCCATGATTTATTTCTTAAGTAACCAATTGGACAACTGCTCTCATCTTGTGCTTGGTTTAAAATTTGGTTAGCTCATTATTGATTGGTAGGTTGATAGTATGAACCCTGACGTGACCCCATATGAGATGTTGTCAGATGTTAGTATATCATATTAAAAAATATGCATAGGTGACCTTAGCCAATTTTGGCAATACTGTTTAGGCCCTTTGGTTTACTTGCTTCCAAACTTTTTAAATTACTTGGAGTTTCGACTTAGAGCGTACTTGATTAAGGTTGTTCCAGAAACGCATTGTGCACACTAAATTTGATATCTATGTTCCTATTGCAAAAAGATACAATGTATCTAATAAATAATTTGTTTATTTGAGAATAATTATTTCATATTTGACAACCAGGAACAAGAAATTGCAAGAAAATATCTCATTTCAATCACTGGTATAACCTTTGTATTTATAGTTAAATTTAATTGGCTATCCAATCTTTTTACTATGAGTGTACCTGAATAAGGTATTCCAGAAATGAATCGTCGTATGCACCAAATTAGATGTCTACTGTTTTATTATATACAACCAGTATATAAACCACAGTGAGTCAAGAGATTTCATATATTTTGGTAATTCACATGGCTTGATTTGAATGACATCACATTAGAACAGAATGGATTTTGCTTGCCATAAGTAAGAATATTGTTGATTGCCAAAGATTTAGAGGGTAAAACATGACACACAGAATATAAAAGAATGATCATTCTCAAATTTCAAGTGCTTTTATTGGAAAGTAAATAAAAACTAGCTATTTATAAGAGTATCACCCACAGGCAAAAAGGAAGGGGGAGTTCGTAGGAACCCACTTGTAAACCTAGAAGCATTATTTTGACCCCAACTGCAAGACCATCTGGCATCGTGAGGCGGATGACATAGAAGCTCATTGAAAAATCCTGTCTAAGGGCCTGAAGGTCATGTATTTTTTATTCCTCAGCTTTTTAAAATAGCAAATCTCACTTCAAGCAACATTTGAAGTTGACTAAACTATGTATCATATAGTGAGTAAAATCAACTAGTTGTAAAATACGTAACATCACAACATACATTTTTATTTCCTGTCCACTGTAAGTCCTATGTATCCCATCCTTCCCAGTGGAAACATAGCTTTATGATGCATGTACATATCTGCAATCATTAGATATTGTGATGTTTTGAAAAGTAAAAGAGATCGCTCACACCTCTACTGGCGGACATTTGTTCAAACAGATTGTTCTTCTTTATACCAGGATTACATTAAGACATTCTTTTCATCTTTTTATAGCTCCAGTATGCTTGGTACCTAATTACATTCAGATATGAAATATTACCGGTACAGTGAAATAGAGATCATTTATTCAAGTTTAGAAACATGCAATTAAACAATATTCAAGCTTGGTATTCTGTATTGGTGTAGATTCTCCTACATTTGAATATATTTCCAAATCTAATTATACCCCACTCCCAGAAGGGGGAGGGGGGTATACTGTTTTACCTCTGTCCGTCCTTCCGTCCTTCCAAGATATTTTTCATTGCATTTTTCTCAGTAACTGTTGATGGCAGAAACCTGATATTTGATCGCAAGCGTCATATAGGTATACCATATTGTGAGTAGCGTTTTTGGACCCGTCAGATTCCTACTTCCTGTTTGCCGACTTAGTTGGTTTCTATACACATTGAACATATATGCACATTTTTCTTCACATTTTTCTCAGCAACTATTGATGGCAGAGATCTGATATTTGGTCACAAGCTTCATATAGGTACCCCATATTGTGGGAAGCGTTTTTGGACCCGTCAGATTCCTACTTCCTGTTTGCCGACTTAATTGATTTTTATACACATTGAACATATATGCTCATTTTTCGTCGCATTTTTCTCAGCAACTATCGATGGCAGAAATCTGATATTTGGTCCCAAGCATCATATAGGTATACCATATTGTGGGTAGCGTTTTTGGACCCATCAGATTCCTACTTCCTGTTTGCCGACTTTGTTGATTTTTATACACATTGAACATATATGCTCATTTTTCGTCGCATTTTTCTCAGCAATTATTGATGGCAGAAATCTGATATTTGGTCACAAGCTTCATATAGGTACCCCATATCGTGGGAAGCATTTTTTGACCCGTCAGATTCCTACTTCCTGTATGCCGAAGAGCGGGGGTATCATAGGTGAGCATTAGCTCACAGTTCATCTTGTTGGACCCGTCAGATTCTTACTTCCTGTTTGCCGACTTAGTTGGTTTTTATGCACATTGAACGTATATGCACATTTTTCGTCACTTTTTTCTCAGCAACTATTGATGGCAGAGATCTGATATTTGGTCACAAGCTTCATATAGGTACCCCATATCGTGGGAAGTGTTTTTTGACCCGTCAGATTCCTACTTTCTGTTTGCCGAAGAGCAGGGGTATCATAAGTGAGCATTAGCTCACAGTTCATCTTGTTGTGGTATGATCATTATTATATTTTACAATAATCAAATTTTCACTAGATCTGCAAGTACAATTTGTTAACAACTGTTATTCATACCAGTTTATCAAAAGTGTTAATAATTTTAAGTAGGCACCTGATATCAGTATTAGATCTTACTCTGGATTGTCATTGACTTCTCTGGGATAATCAAATTCAGAATTATATTTCATTAATCTCAAACGAAACACAATATATTAATTATCAAGAAGAATATTTCAATGTTTCAGTCCCAGACTTGTAAAAAATAATTAATTTTTGTCTTTGTGGAATTTGTAATAAGCAGGAAAAATCTGGACTGGAATAATCCACATCCATGGTACTATAAATATTTGTATCGATTATGGTCCAGACAACAAAAAATATTAAGCACAGGTTGAAGTACAAATGTTCTAGTATATTGATGACATGTTTTTCTTATAAAGAGCCATTACACAGTTATTAGAAAACAACAGCCATTTAATGTTATCTAATTAAGTGGTTATCAATATTCCCACCAAGACCCAGACTAATAAAAATATGGCTACCAATATAAAATTGTTATTAGTCCTTATACTACAACCCATGATGGAAAAAATAACTATTTGTAAAATTTAAGTGCTATTAGATACACATCTTTTTAATTAAAACTATAAACCATAGCAAATACTCAATAGTAATAGTTCTGTGAAATTCTGTAAGATGGCAACCCCAATTAAGGCCCCAATTTACTTCTACATGTATTTGAGGCCAGCTACTTTTGTTCATAATATTGATAGTTATATACATGTATGATATAAAAAAAAGCACCCAAACATTATACCAGATTAAAAGGAAAATAATTACTGGTAGAGAAATCAATAATGCTTTGAAACCTTGAGAAATTGTAATATTTATGAAGACTAATTAATATCACTGTTGAGATGAAGCTGATGAATAAAGTATTGGTAAATATAGCTTGCATGAAATAGTGGTCAATAAGATTTTGGCTTTCCATCTTGGAAGTGATAATGAGCATTTGTTTTGAAGGTAATCTCAAAGACATGATTTCGATACTTACGTGTCAGTGCTCTGAAAATTGCAATCCTACCTGGACAATATCATCCAATTCTCTACAAGCTAAATGTGGCCCAAATCGTAACAAGAAATTTAACCAAAAAAATTATTCTAACAGTCATAAAAAAAACTGCTTCCACTCTTTTAATATACACATGTATAGCCATCATAAATGAACTGCTTCCACTCTTTTCATGTCACCAATGTAGCAATCATAAATAAACTGCTTCCACTCTTTTTATGTCACCAGTGTAGCAGTCATAGAAACTGCTTCTTCTCTTTTTATGTCACCAATGTAGCAGTCATAATAGGAGGGTCAGACTTTTTTTGAAAATGTGTTAAAATATCTTAAAGTACACACCAATGATCAGATCTCCTGAAGATATTTACAGTGGTGTTTAGTTTTTTAAAATCTGTTAAGTGGTTCAAAAGTTATGACAATTTGAAGTTCGGAAAATGACCACTTATATTTTACAATGGTGGCCATTTTGAATTTTATCTGTCTTTACCAAGAAATAGAATATCAGAAATTATTTGAAAACAATAATGAAATCTAATGAAACTGTACTTGATAAATGTAGTTTAGACATTGTTCTAAAAGAAATTGCATAGTTGTAGTCTTTGTTTCATCAGCAACATGTGTTTCCAAACACATTTTTAAAATTATTTTTTACTATGCATTTCAATGGGAAAATTGAAAACGGCACCAAAATTGAATAAATTTTACCCATGAAATTGAACGTATAAATAAAAATTTTGAATTTTCTCATCAAACTGTATGAGATTATTAAAACCTAGCCTACTATCCACTACTGAAGAGTTTTACTTTCAATCTAACTGGTCAGCAACATGTGTTTAAGGGAAGAAATAGTTTCAAAATAGCGGTGCCATTTCCAAAGTTTCCATTCAATTTTGGTCGCTTCTGTCCAGTTTAAATATAAAAAAATTGTGACATATGAAGAATTTTCTCCAAACATGTGCATTATTTATTTATTTCAACATGTCACCTTTTAAATAATTCACTTTAAATAATAGTGTTCTAGTGCATTGTCACTGCAGCTGTCTTCAAATGTAAGACAGAATTACAGAATTTGCCATTGTGTAAATAAAATTGAAAAATGTCTGACCTCCCTAGTCATAAATAAACTGTTTCTTCTCTTTTTATGTCACCAATGTAGCAGTCATAAATAAACTGTTTCTTCTCTTTTTATGTCACCAATGTAGCAGCCATTAATAAACTGTTTCCATTCATTTTTATGTCACCAGTGTAGCAGTCATAAATAAACTGCTTCCACTTTTTGTATGTCATCAATGTAGCAGTCATGAAAAAACTGCTTACACTCTTTTTATGTCACCAATGTAGCAGTCATAAACACTGCTTACACTCTTTTTATGTCACTAATGTAGCGGTCATAAAAACTGCTTGCACTCTTTATGTCACCAACGTAGCAGTCATAAATAAACTGCTTTTACTCTTTTTATGTCACCAATGTAGCAGTCATTAATAAACTGCTTCCATTCTTTTTATGTCACCAATGTAGCAATTGTAATTTAATTGCTTTCAGTCTTTTTATGTCACAAGTGTCATAGTCATGAAAAACCTGTTTCTTCTCTTTTTATGTCACCAATGTAGCAGTCATAAATAAACTGCTTACACTCTTTATGTCACCAATGTAGCAGTCATAAATAAACTGCTTACACTCTTTTTTATGTCACAATGTAGCAGTCATAAATAAACTCTACTCTTTTTGTGTCACCAGTGTAACAATCATAAAAACTGCTTCTTCTCTTTTTATGTCACCAATGTAGCAGTCATTAATAAACTGTTTCCATTCATTTTTATGTCACCAGTGTAGCAGTCATAAATAAACTGCTTCCACTTTTTCTATGTCACCAATGTAGCAGTCATAAAAACTGCTTACACTCTTTTTATGTCACTAATGTAGCAGTCATAAAAACTGCTTGCACTCTTTATGTCACCAACGTAGCAGTCATAAATAAACTGCTTTTACTCTTTTTATGTCACCAATGTAGCAGTCATTAATAAACTGCTTCCATTCTTTTTATGTCACCAATGTAGCAATCGTAATTTAACTGCTTTCAGTCTTTTTATGTCACAAGTGTCATAGTCATGAAAAACCTGTTTCTTCTCTTTTTATGACACCAATGTAGCAGTCATAAATAAACTGCTTACACTCTTTATGTCACCAATGTAGCAGTCATAAATAAACTCTACTCTTTTTGTGTCACCAGTGTAACAATCATAAAAACTGCTTCTCTTTTTATGTCACCAGTGTAGCAGTCATAAAAAAACTGCTAGCACTCTTTTTATGTCACCAGTGTAGCAGTCATAAAAAAACTGCTAGCACTCTTTTTATGTCACCAGTGTAGCAATCATAAAAACTGCTTCTTCTCTTTTTATGTCACCAGTGTAGCAGTCATAAAAAAACCTGCTAGCACTCTTTTAATGTCACCAGTGTAGCAGAGCTGACATATAGTAATCACTAGAAGTTGTGCTCAATGTTTTTTCACACTATTGTTTACTCCTTTCCTTAAAGTTGATGGAATTCAACTTTACCATATACTCCTCATAAGATACTGGTATGCGACTCATTTCTTTCCCTTATTCTTTATATAAAAAAAAAATTAAGATTTTATATTCAAGTCTAGACCCTTTTTAACTTTGTCGATTTTCATGCCTCCACATTATAGCTGAAATATTGTTGAAAGTGGCATTAAACACCGTAAATCCAATCCAATCCAATTTACATGTGAGTGGGAGATCAATGACAGACACATCTTTGTCTTGTCAAAAAAGACGAATAACTTTTTATGGTTAAGCTCAAGTATTTAAAAAAGGAAAGGAAGAGGTGTTTTATTTTATTTCACTTACAAGTAAACCATTTATTGTTCGTCTTGGTTCTTGTCCAGAACAATAAAGCATCAACTGATGTGCCAACAATAATTACATTGATCTGGCTATATATACAGCCAGGAATAATTATTGTTTTAAAGCTCTGTCTTTGATTAGATGTAAAATCAGCAAAAGAAACCATTTGGAGTTAATATCCAACAACTGAACTTCAATTAATATTTATGGATCCGAAAGGATTTTAAAAAATTCAATAAAGTTTTATCTTAATACAAGGCTTGATTCAGAGACTTGTAATAAAAACAATATAGATGAGTCGATTTTGTTTCCTTAAAAGACATAAAAATAAACGGTATAATGGGTTAGCTTACTGCAGTAAAATCGTGAGCGATAATTGATTTTGACTATAAGTGGAATTGGAAGTGACGTCTTTCTATAAGAAATTGGATGACATCTTGGAATTCAAGTTTTCTTGAGCAGTAGTATTTGAACTGATTCCAAATAAACTGTTTTATCAAGTCTAGTTGATTTATTAAGTAATGTACACATACGAGTACTATGTTTTTGTTTGTTTGTTTTTTTATACCCCCGCTCCCCGAAGGGGGAGGGGGATATACTGTTTTACCTCTGTTCGTCTGTCCAAGATATTTTTCGTTGCATTTTTCTCAGTAACTGTTGTTGGCAGAAATCTGATATTTGGTGACAAGCGTCATATAGGTATACCATATTGTGGGTAGCGTTTTTGAACCCATCAGATTCCTACTTCCTGTTTGCCGACTTAGTTGGTTTTTATACACATTGAATATATATGCACATTTTTCTCAGCAATTATTGATGGCAGAAATCTGATATTTGGTCACAAGCTTCATATAGGTACCCCATATCGTGGGAAGCTTTTTTGGACCCATCAGATTCCTACTTCCTGTTTGCCGATTTTGTTGATTTTTATACACATTTAACATACATTTGTATATGCACATTTTTCGTCGCATTTTTCTCAGCAACTATTGATGACAGGAATCTGATATTTGGTCACAAGCTTCATATAGGTATGCCATATTGTGGGAATCGTTTTTGGACCCGTCAGATTCCTACTTCCTGTTTGCCGACTTAATTGGTTTTTATACACATTGAACAAATATGCACATTTTTCGTCACATTTTTCTCAGCAACTATTGATGACAGAGATCTGATTTTTGGTCACAAGCTTCATATAGGTACCCCATATCGTGGGAAGTGTTTTTGGACCCATCAGATTCCTACTTCCTGTTTGCCGACTTTGTTGATTTTTATACATATTGAACATACATTTTGTATATGCCCATTTTTAGTCGCATTTTTCTCAGCAACTATTGATGGCAGAAATCTGATATTTGGTCACAAACTTCATATAGGTACCCCATATATCGTGGGAAGCGTTTTTTTGACCCGTCAGATTCCTACTTCCTGTTTGCCGAAGAGCGGAGGTATCATAAGTGAGCATTAGCTCACAGTTCATCTTGTTTTAACTCAAATATCAGTTTACCAGGAATTGCTGTCTATTTAATTCATAGGGTCATTTGAAATACCATATTTCAGATCTCGTATTAAATATTTAAGATGTCGTGGGATGATGTTGAACTTTGCTATTAGTTTAGATGAAGGTCAGGTGTTAGCTATTGGTTTCTGATCATTAGGTATCTATATAAAGTTTTTTCTTTCTTTCTGGAAGGAATTGTTCTGATTTTGAAGATGAAGTCTTGCCATTCATGATTGAAATAATTTTTTTTTTTAAACCAAACATCGATTTCTGTGTAGTGTGGGTTTTATTTGACATATATCTACATTGTATGTATAATTACTGCTTGTGACAAATACAGTTCAAGATCACTTAGGATGAAGTTTTTACTGTCATGAGTTATATCTCTTCAAAAAGATGATAAATTCTTGATATATTGGTTTCTGGATAAGACCCCCCCCCCCCCCCAAAAAACCAACATTTGTTTCCACTCTTGTCTACTGACCCTGATTTTTAGTACCTATCCTAAGGTGTGTATTGTCATTTTTTGGACAAACACTGTTTAAAAACAAGATCCTTGTCCTTTTTATAAACCTAGGTTAAAATGAAAAAATAAAAATATAGAAAAGATTTGTCTTATTTTTTTTCAAGAACCATTTTTCCTTTGCCAAATAGTATTTATATCACAAGGATGATTTTTTTCAGTTATTTAACGGAATTCAGCTATTTTCCTAAATTCCAAAAGTTACAGACCACAGTCAATACAGTTCATAAAATAGACCTTTTGAAAGGGGGCTTCAGCTATTTTCATTAATTTTCAGTTATTATATTTTCTAATCATCTCTGAATTATCATTCTTCTTTTGCAAAAAAGATTCTGATCACACTTGACACGGTGGTGGTTTTTAACATTTCCAGTGTAATGTCTACTAATGGATGGTGGAAGAAGATGATTTGTGTGTTTATGAAATGTTAAACGGGGATGGTTAAATTTTAACAACCGATCCAAAGAAGACAAAAGTGTCAATATAATCATCTATTTATACAATGCTGGAGGGTAATTCTATGCACCATCCAATTCAGTGCATATCTATGTAATTCATAGGCTTACATGAATTACCCATAATGACTGTACAACTGCAATAGTTTTAATAATTTTTAAGACAACAAATGATTTGGTAGTAAACAAAACCTTTAGACTTTGGAATATGTCAAATTTTATTTTATTTCAATCAAACTAATCTTGTCAATATTGCTGTAAATGTTACCATCGAGATTTTTGAAGCCAGTGAAAAAATAATTCCTTACAGGGGAAGAATCATGATTCTTAAAATTATCAAACAAGAAAGAAAAAAACATAAGCACAGTACTTGTTTATTGCTGGAGGTTTATATTAAAAGTTTGACCCCTAGATAGGAATGTTGGTATTGCATTTTAATTAACAGTTTTGCAATCTCCAGAGGCCAATTTTGTATTGATCAATGCTACAGCAATATCATCATCAGATGTTGGAGTTCAGCTCAAGTTGACAAGGATACCAGTCTGAATATTTATTGGATTTCTGCCTTATTTATCCTCTAATTGTATTTAGTTCTGTATTTGTCTTTGTTTTTCATCAGTATTCTTCTTCTTTTTTTTCAGTTGCAATTTTTCCACGTTCATGTTTTGTTTATTATTTTCAGGTTTCTTTAGCCCGACCCAGCTGTGAAAGTATTAAAGGGGCCAACCTGTATATATCAGGCCTTCCCAAGTCCTTGACACAGTTGGACTTGGAGCAAATGTTCTCCGATTGTGGCGAAATCATAACGTCAAGAATACTATATGACCAAAATACAGGTACAGAAAAAAACGGGGTTTGCACAAGAAAAAAAATGAAGGGGTAGGAAGTTTGAAGATATGGCTTAGACAGAACATGAGGAATAATTTTTTATGATTTTATTATTATTTTGATTTTTTTATTCATTCTTCTTCGTCCTGTTTTTACTTAGGTTTCCCTCGCACGACCAAGTAGCGAGAGCATTAAGGGTGCTAACCTTTATATATGCAACCTGCCAAAGAATATGACCCAGAACGAACTGGAACTGTATTTTTCCCAGAGTGGGAGAATCATAACCTCTCGAATTCTTTATGATAATACAACAGGTCAGAAATCGTGTCACGTTTTGGCAATGTTGTTACTTGATGCTTGCATGTTAACGTCTTTTTTTGTGACCAGTTGCGAGGGCTGTTTTTTTTTGTAATTCTTATTACTATTAATTATTATAATTCTCTTGTAGTCTTACTTTTCATTGTTAAAAATTGTTATTTAAATCTCTTTTAATTTTCTATTTCATTTTACTTACTTATAAAGTTTATTTTTGTTGATTAACACCTTGCATTCTTTTAGCTTATTGAATAAGTTTGTTGCCTCATGTCATGTTAATAACTTTTTATACCATTTTTGCATGATGCAGATCCAACCTTTATATACATGTATATGTCATCCATAATATGAGATGTAAAATATTCTTTGAAAATCACATTTCATTTTTAGCTCACCTGACCCAAAGGGTCATGTGAGGTATTGCCATCACTTGGCGTCCGGCGTCCGTCGTCCGTCCGTTAACTTTTCATATTTTAATCTACTCCTCTGAAACAACTGGACCAAATTGAACCAAACTTGGCAGAAAGCATCTATATAAAGTATCTTCATTTCGTCCCATTCCACCAACAAATATGGCCACCAAGGGCAATTCTTGTTTCTGATTGGCTAATGTTAAAAAAATCTTCTCCTCTGAAACTGCTTGGCCAAATGGAGCCAAACTTGGCAGGAAGCATCTATGTAAGATCCTCTATAAAACTTCTTCATTTAATTCCATTCGGCCAACAAACATGGCCACTGTTACTAAAAATAGAACATAGGGTAAAATTGCACGTTTTTGGTAACAACTCAAAAACCGTTAATAATATCAGAAATCTGACATAGGTAAAAATGATCAGCACAGGAAGATCTAATTACCCTGAAATTTTGAAGAAAATCTGATTACCTATCTTGGAGTTATTGCCCTTTTTTCGTCAAATTTTCAAAATTTTAATACTTTTCGTTTTTTATTTCAAAAACTATAAGAGATAGACGTTAATTTTAAACAGCAAACATGTGCAGCATGTCAAGATCTACATGCCCTGCAATTTTGAAGTAAATCTGATTACCCGTCTAGGAGTTATTGCCCTTTTTTATTTTTTTTATTTAAACATTTTTGTCTGATATTTCAAAAACTATTAGAGATAAAGGTTAAGTTTAAATTGCAAACATGTGCAGCATATTAAGATCTACCTACCCTGTAATTTTGAAGTTAATTTGAGTACCCAATTTGGAGTTATTGCCCTTTTTTTCGTCAAATTTTCAAAATGTTAATACCTTTTGTCCTTTATTTCAAAAACTATAAGAGATAGATGTTAAGTTTAAACAGCAAACATGTTCAGCATGTCAAGATCAACCTAGCCTACAATTTTAAAGTAAATCTGATTACCCATCTTGAAGTTATTGCCCTTTTTTCATCAAATTTTAAAAATGTTAATACTTTTCATCCTTTATTTCAAAAACTATAAGAGATAGATGTTGAGTGTAAACTGAAAACATGTTCAGCTTGTCAAGATCTACATGCCCTGCAATTTTGAAGTAAATCTGATTACCCGTCTAGGAGTTATTGCCCTTTTTTCATCATTTTTTAGCTCACCTGACCCAAAGGGCCATGTGAGGTATTGCCATCATTTGGCGTCCGTCGTCCGTCCGTTAACTTTTTCATATTTTAATCTTCTCCTCTGAAACAACTTGGCAGTAAGCATCTATGTAAGGTCCTCTATAAAGTTTCTCCATTTCGTTCCATTTGGCCTATAAACATGGCCGCCAAGAATAATTCTTTTTTCTGATTGGCTAATGTTAAAAAAATCTTCTCCTCTGAAACAGCTTGGCCAAATGGAGCCAAACTTGGCATAGATGGTCCCTGGGTGTGTCCCTTTTAAAATTGTGTCCGACAGCCCCACCCTCCATTCAAGATGGCTGCTGTTTTTTAAGGTAATGATTATCTCCCTTTGAAATTTGCTTCAGTATCATTCTATTGTCAGGTGAGCGATACAGGCTCAGTGGGCTGAGCCTCTATTTTTGTACTGCTCAGTAACTCAACAAAATTTACATATTTATAATAAAAAAAAAAATAGATATATTTTGACAGAAACTAAAAAAAATTGAATAAATTATTACCTTATGAAAATGCTTTCTTTAAATGTTTGTTGTCTAGTATGTAAAATGTATGTTTTTTACCAGATATGCCATGAATAAAAAAGAACTTAATAAAATCTTTAGAGAATACATACCTGGGCATATTACAAAAGCATTGATTTAAAATTATGGTTGTGTATGAAAAACATTTTCAAATGGAAAGACTTGAAGACCCTCTAAACTGATCAGATCTAAAATACATAAATTTAATAAACCTTTGTTAGAATCTAGGGACATTAGGTCTATTGCACAGTCTTTTGTGTTAGAAAAAGACATAAAATATATTGTGTTTTGTATAAATTTCATGATGAAGTTCAACATCCTATTGAATTGATCAATACAACTGCATGCAAAGGTGAAGAGTTTGTTATTATGAAAGGTGCTATATCTGGAATAATTATTTGCTTGAAAACTATTTGTTCCCAAGAAGAATTTACAATTACAACTTTATTCGATTCATGTTGATTTTGAAATCTCCATGCATATAGTACATGCAGGGGCTGTTTTTACGTGCTGTAGGGTCCATTTATCTTGTCCTAAACTTTGTACTCTATATATATAGGAACTCTATATAAAATAAAACCTACTTCCACCTCCCCATCATGGCATGGTGAGAGGGTGCAACAGACAATGTCTGGGTAATGGAAGAGACCCAGGTTTGAGGTTTGGTGTTTAACACCACTTTCAACAATATTTCAACTATATCGTGAAGAGACCCAAGTAAATCTGCTCTTTTGAAACAAAACAAAAATACCCCTTTGATTTATCATTATTTTCGTAGAAAAAAAATCCACACTTTTGAAATGCCCATCCACACTTTCGTTAAACTCCCACTTAGTCAAAAGCATTAGCATGTAGATTTTATTATCCCCTCGCCAACGAAGTTGCGAAGGGATATAGTAACGCTAACGTCTGTCCTTCCGTAATATCCTTGTGAACACTCTAGAATCAACATCCTTCAATGGATTTTGACCAAACTTGGTACATACTTAGTCCTTAAGAAAATCTGGAACCCTATTGATTTTCAAGGTCAAGGTCACCGGGTCAGATTTTTAGGCGAGGGGATATGCCACGCTTTGCGTTGCCCTTGTTTAATTCAAGTTGCAAAAAAAAAAAAACTAAAATTTGATTGTGTATTTGTAATTTAACATAAATAAGAATGTAAAGTTTAAGGCAGCTAATAATCCCATGTCAATATGGCAATAATTTATTTATGTATGTTAAATTGTCCTGGATTGTATGTCCTATTTTAGACATAATGTGAGAGATGGGGATGAGAAAATCCTTGAAAATCGTACTCTGAGATAAGAGTTGTAAAAATGTTCTGCTTTTTCAAAATTGAATCTGAATGGTTAATTATCCTTCCTGGTAAATGAAAGGGAGATAATGCATTCCCCCCCCCCCCCAAAAAACACCCTTTTTAAGCATTAAATGATAACCGTTTCATTTACAAACCAACATATCTTGTAAAAATTATTTGTAGACCAGTCACTGACTTTCTTTGTTATATAATATACTGGTACTTGTTCAACATTTTATTTCTAAATGTCTTCAGGAACAGAAATAAATGTTGATCTTTAACATGACCTAAAGTTAGATATTCATAAATACTTCAGCTACTAGAACATGTAATAAAACAAGATCAATGCAGTTTAATTTACCAAAGGCAAAACCACCATCATTATTAACCATACAATTTTCAGAGAAATATTATTGATGTAGGCTGACAAAAAAAAAAAATTCTCTAAAAACACAAAAGATATTTGCCATTTTAACAATCACGTCTGTATCAGGACATTACGGGACCTATGATTATTGATATTCCCATGTTTCTTTATGAACCTTGCAGAAATTTTCTTGGCTTCAATCAATACTCCCAACTCACTATGGCCACAAATCAATTTTTCATTGATTTTTGTCTTTGAGTAACTAATGATATTATTTGCTTTAAATGTAATGCACACAGCCTGATCACAATTATTCAAATTCTGTTCTGTTCATTATAAAGTATTGATAAGGGAGTACAAGATTTTATCTTGATTTTTTTTTATTCCTTTAAAAATAGCTTTTCAATTAAAATTGATATCCCCTTGGTAATGAACTTAATTTGTATAAAATATGTCAATATTTGCTGTTCAGCAATTGGATACTGTTGAATAAGATCTTGTAATATGAAGCTCTTATTAAAGGAGATTAATTTTTGTAATTATTACAACATCATAACTTCTTTTAGTCTAATACCACTGTTAAGTGACATTAACAATACAATGAAGTACCAAATATATATACAGCCAAACCTGTCTTAAGAGGTCACCTTTTGAGACAAAGAAAAAGTTGCCTTATAAGACAGGTGACCTCTTAAAAGAGGTTCAATTCTTATGAAATGTTCTATGACTGGACAAGAAAATGTTACCTTTTAAATACAGGTGACTGCTTAATAGAGATGACTGCATGGGCAGGTTTGACTGTTCATTTTTCTGGGTGTACCAATAAACTATTTCAGTCTTTGTTTAAACAAAACTGAAGAAAACTAGACATTTATTTTGTTAATGTGATGAATTAGATCATTGGCATATTTTGCTTTGTTTTATATGAAATCTTTCGAATGATAAATAATTATAAAATAATATCACCAAAATATTTGAAGAATTAAAAAGGAAAGATTATAACAGGAAAGAGTTGAAAATATATATTAATATTTTTAACAAATTTGGTCAGTTTGTGTGATAAATATGATTTTTTTACTTAAGGCCACAACAAATTAATTAAATATTTGGAATTTTTTGGTTTAAAAAAAAGAGAGTTATTTGTATATTTTTTCTTTATCTCTATACAGTATGTGGACAAAAGTGATTCCGTTTCCGCCATCTTCCCTATATATTTCATATAAAACCACTTATTTTCATAACATTTTCATGAAGTCATTCCTTAGCCGATTTTCATGAAATTTTCACCTTTAAAAACAGAATTGATTAGAGTTTATCTTAATATCGTCATGTAATTTTTTCAAACTTTTATTTGCAAGCATTTATGATTTAAACACAAATGTAAATTCTTGACGTCAGATTATATAGTAAGATTTGGTGAAAAAATTAAACTTTGTTTTTAAATCAATTCTTAAGAGAAAGAAGAAACTATATTTATTTCTGCATTTAATGCTGAAAATTTCATGAAAATCAGATAAGGAATGACTTCATGAGAATGTTATGAAAATAAATGGTTTTATATGAAATATATAGGGAAGATGGTGGAAACGGAATCACGTAGCTGTTGGTTTGTCATTAAAATGGGGGAAGGACTGATTTTAAACAAAAAATTAATTTAGAGGAAAAATAGAAGAAATCAATATATTTTTGTATTTAAAAATAATTCTCAGCCAAGAAATGTCACGATCATGTGTGCATAAGCAAAGAAATTATTTTGATGTGGTCTAAATAATGAATACAAAGAGTTCACTAATCAAGTTAAAAGAAGATTCTTAATGTCAAGTTGATGAAATCATCAATCAATAAGTTGTTTTATAAAAAGAATAATCTTAGGTATCTTTAAGGCTTATATTTATATATAGAATTACTCATTAACATCCTTATTAATTCTTATTAACATCGTTATCTCCCAAAATAAGATATTATCTTATTTTAAACATTTTATTTTATTTTAGTGAATATCGTACATTAATGTTAGTTCTTTTGTTAACAGGGTTGTCGAAAGGTGTAGGATTTATACGATTCGACCAAAGGATCGAGGCAGAGAGAGCCATCCAGAAGCTAAACGGAACCATTCCTGATGGAGCCACTGAGCCAATTACAGTCAAGTTTGCAAACTCTCCAAGCTCTAATAAGAATTCAGTACTAGCTCCACTGACCTTAGCTCCTTATCTTCCTCAAACTAGAAGACTTTTGGGTCCTATTCATCATCCATCGAGTCGTTTCAGGTTTGATTCATTATTCTTCATTTACTTTAAATAAGGAAAATATGAAAACTTGTTAATCTGCAAAAAAAAATGGAAAAAAATGCTTGTTTTGACAATTTGGTTATTCAGCAGAGACCAGAACACAACAAAATATTGTTTACTAAAAATGAAACAAAATTGTTTGGTTGTGAAAACTGTTTTTTTCTTATAAGTTAAAACTTGAACATTTTTTTTTACTATAGCTGAACTATTCTTTATTGTACAACAATTAGTAAGAAGGGATATGGATGTAGACTATTGGGACAATATACTGAGAAACAAATTAAAGTAAAGGAACAGCAGTTTTTATTGCTGCTCTACATTTCAGATGTCTTCAATAATGACCATAAAATTTGTTCATATAACTGAAATACTGATGAAGTTGGCATTAAACATCAATCAATTGATACCAATTAATATAATCACCATGTGTCATGCTCTGGCAACATGAAGCATAATAATCCATGGATCATTCAAACATCGAGTTTCATAACCCAATTAATTTGGTCAGCACTATTTTAGGAAAAACCGATGAAAAATCAAACTTCCAGATTCCTTGTATTTAAGTTTCTTTATTCATTGCATTATTTTTCTGCCTCAGAAAATGCGACTTTTTATTTTGTTCTTTATTGCATTTCTTGATAAATCTCACCTTTGTTTGGGAGATTTGTTTGACATTTTAATGGTATGACAACATACCATTAAGTGAAATAAGATTTAGTTTTTCTTAGAAAGTAATCTAGCACCAGAGATTTTTGGTGTTGTAGATTTCTGTCTGGTTGAATTTTGTCAATAATTATAACAAAGCAAATGACTTTTATCTGATCTTTTGGAATGTTTTAAAGTTGTAATCAATTTAAATGATATTTCTTACAATATTTTGCATTAATGAATAATCCCACATAATTTTTGCTTAAAATGGTCTTTGGTATCTCCTGATTTTAAAATGTTGTATAAGATATTTCTGAATTTTGTTCAAATTTTAATAAAAAATACCACCTGTATATAGTGAAGTACTGGTACACTTGAAAAATATTGAAAGTACAGTACAAGGGTAATTAAGAAAGGATTTCTTTATTGTGCTTTTTATCTGGTAGTCACTTGACAATGGCAACAGAATTCTAAAATTTTCTATCTAGTGAAGTACGGTAATCTCAATTCTCTTCCTAGTTGTCTGTGTATTGACTAAATACAGTTAAACCTGCTTTAGTGACCTCCTCTACAAGAAATAACTTGTATTATGTTACCTTAATTTTTATTTCCCTTCATAATGCATTTCTTATCAATTAAACCTGTATTAAGCGACCATCTGTCTGATGTTACCATATTTGACTGTTCCCTTGGAAGGTCACATAAGAAAGGTTTTAACTGTATTATCAAATTATGATTTCCTAGAAATATTTTAAAAAAAATGTTTTCTGTCCTTAGGTTTTCTCCAATGGATGCAGGGTCCATTTTGGGAGCCAACACTATCATTCCTACAGCAGCCACAACAACCACAGGCAATACTATCAATGGAGCAGGATGGTGTTTATTTGTGTACAATTTGGCACCAGAAACAGAAGACAGTACATTGTGGCAGCTGTTTGGTCCCTTTGGGGCAGTACAGAATGTTAAGGTCATTCGCGACTTCCAGACACAGAAATGTAAAGGATTCGGATTCGTTACCATGACGAACTATGATGAAGCTTTGGTGGCAATTCAGAGTTTAAATGGCTTTGCTCTAGGAAATCGGGTTCTTCAGGTCTCATTCAAGACCAACAAATGTAAAATTTAAGAATGTCAGATGATAAATAGTGCTATAATTACTCAGTCATTCCGGACATAACTGGATTAGATTGAGAAGTTTGATCTAGTCATATTAATTATTCTCCACAAAATAGTGCATCATGTTGAACAATCAATGAGAATGTTTTCAGTTCTGAAGTTGCCAAACAAATTTTAGAATTTTTTATTCCCCTGGATCAATTATCCAGGTGTGTTCTTTTGCCATCACTTGGCAGTCTGTCATGTCATCTCTACTTTATTGTTAAAAAAAAAATATTCATTGTTATTTTTAAATCTTGAATGAAATTTATTAAGATGATATTATTTAGCTGTTTTATAAAGTGATTGTGTTAAAATTGTATGTTAATTGTATCTGGAGAGAAATTTAATTTCAAGGAAAACAATTAATTAAAGTGGTGAGTGTTACTGGTTGTGTAGGCCTTTTTATGTTTTTTTTTAAATAACCTCTCAATTTTAATTTTTTTTTAATTTTTCTTATATCTGAGAAGTACTCATGGGTTGTTTTTTTTTACTTGTTTTATTTTTATGCATGGATCCGTGAAATCCTACATTTTGGTCGTTATTTTACTCTTCTTTTTTTTATTTGACATATATATCTCATCTCTCCTTCAGTAAGAAGGCAAATTGATATATAGCAGAGGAAAATCTCAATAAAACTAAAATTAAATATTTAATTATTTGTAAATTTTTATTAGATCTATTTCAGATCATAAAGTTTTAATTTGTTTTTAGAAATATCTGAAGATCTCATTTTTAATGTTACCTTGTTTAATGGAATATAGGTCAGTAATGTTATAAAAAGTTTTATTTTTCACCATGGGAGCTTACATACATATTTTACTTACCTGGCCCTTCATGCTACCGTTATGTGAAATAATGTCGTCACTTTATGTCTGTTGTCATCATCTGTCTGTGCAGTTTTTATATTTCAATCTACTCCTCCATTGGGTCCATATGTACCATTACAATAAACATAGGACCTTATTGGCATATGATCTAAAAATATACTTGTCAAAACTCTTCAAAATTGAATGTCTTTTTTTTTAAATTATTTTATCAAAAATCAAAGATGGGAGCCACCATATCACAGTGTTGAACATGGGACCTTCCGGAAAACATTTTTAAAATCTTCTCGGAAACTACTAACATAATTGAATCCAGGAATATGAAATGATTAGCACAGGTCTCAATTTAATATTACACTTTTATGAAGCTATTCTTTGCAAATATTACAGTAAAACGGCCTTTTACCACAAGATGATTGATACATGCTCAGGTGAACCTCTGGTTTTTATGGGGGAGGGTTTGTTTCTTTACCTAGAATGAGCGATTTAAATAATTTTTATAAAGATTAAAAAATTTTAGAGATACATTGTAGTAATTATATCTTAAGAAAAAATAACATTTACAAATTCAGTATTGTACTGATTAAAATCCTGTATTAAAATTGAGAAATATTGTTGAAAGTGGCATAAACCAAACCAAATCTAAAATTGAGAATTTACTTCCTGGTTAAGGCCACACAATTTGTTTATTAGCTAGGTATTTGGAGGGTTTACATTACACAAAAAGTAAAGTTTTACAGAATTATTATTTAAAATAGTAAATTTTTCCTCTGAATATTATTATTAAGAGTAAAAGTGAATTGATCAAGGTAAAAAGAATCCAAAAATAAGAGATTATTCGGTAAACTGAAGAAATAGAGCAAACCTTCAATATGTCTGATAAAAAGATACATTTATAATATTGAATGTTCACAGTACATTATTCTGTTTATTTGTTGCTTCATATATTCCTTTGATAAGAAAGGAGCATGGAAATAAAGCAATAAATCTCATAGGATTGCCTTAATACTCTCTCTCTCTTATTTTTATTTTCACACCAAGATCTAGGAACTGAAATGGTGTGGCCTTATCTTGGTATTCAATTGCACACGGAGAGCTCAAGAGAACAAAAAATAATGCCTCGAGACAATTCATGACATAATCTAAGAGACAATTAGTTGACATAATCCAAATTATTATTATTATTTATTTATTGAACAAAACAATGGATGTTGATATTATTTAGTGATTATTAAGTTATATGATTGATTATAAAGATTTCATTTTTGTTGTTATCCCATACTTGGTGTTCTGTGGTAAATAAAGTGTATTACATTTTTTCAAATATTATTTATTGTTTGTCGATTGTTTACATTCAGTAGGTAGAAATATTATAACTTTGGACCCTAGGTCTGTTTATTGTTTTTTGACACATTTAGAATTCTTAAATAGAAAAATTATAAAAATCTGGATATTTTTTTCTGATTTTTTCAATTGTAGAAATGTTCACAGTTTTTCATAAGATATATAAAATATGATTTGATCTCTAAAATAAAAATCATGGTGCAATGTGAAATATAAAGATACAATTTAAATACATATATAACACGTAGATGTCAAATTTTTAAACTCAAAGAGTTCTATGTATTTTTAATTAAATATCATTTATTTTTAATTTTTGGGTGACGTCTTACCATTTTGAGTTTTAAGCCATAAATCTTAGTTGGTTGATGGTTTTCATTCTATAATAATTTTTTTAGAACAAAACGCACCAGATTAAGGTTCAACTTCTTTGTGCTAAAGACATTTTGATTTAGTCTTCACACGAAAAAAAATTAATGAAAAACTGAGGAAATTTTTACGTGCAAAATGAAAATCTATCCGTTTGTATAGCCTGATATGGTTAATGGTTTTCTGTCCGTTGCATGAATGTTTGCTTTAGTTTGATTAATTATTGTTTTTGCTCTATGTTATATACACTGCTGCACACGAATGCCAATTTTATATTTCCACATTTTAAAAGAAAAGAAATTGTTTCAGTATACATGTGTTTTGTTTATTCACCAAACACACATTACTAGAGAAGAATTATATTAAATATGATTTATTATGTTATGATGCCACGATATAGCTGAAATATTGCTAAAGTTGGCGTTAAGCACCAATTGATCAATCAATCATGTCATATTAATCAGGTGACATAATTTATGGTTGTAATTGTTCTTATTTTCATGATTTAAAAAAGATAATTTATGTATTAGTAATTTTTTAAGATCGAGGTGAAGACCATATGTGTGTTTGGTGAAAGGTTTTTGTTATTTAATTCAAGCAGTCATGACTTTTGATTTTGCATTTGTTTATTTTTGGGAGTGATGTTTTTATCAGTTTAATATAAAGTATGTTTGCCAGAATTTTCAGTTTTCTAGCACCTTAAATTGGGTCTCGTTTGCCCCAAAATGTGTTGGCACAAGTTTTCTTTCTTTCTTTTTTTTTATTTTCCTTTATTTTTATCATTTCTGTGATCACTTATTTCCATTTTTTACCATATTTTCAGGAAGGCATTGTTAGAGAATATTTCATTCTAAATCTGCTGACATTTTTCCATGGTTGAAATAGAGATTTGATAAAATCATTTATTGCATCTGATGCCAAATTGATCTTCCAATTGTTGACAAGGTATAAATTTTTTGACATTTTTTAAATGTTGTGTTTAGGGTTTCATGTTAAACAATATCTGTATATGTTGGACGTTTTTTTTTTTTCAAATGAAAAAAAAATTATCTGAGACATTTTTACATGTTTAATTTCTTAAAAATTGAACTTTTATACAAACCATCTTATTAAATGTATTTTGGGGCACTCATTTTAAATGCTCATATTTTTTGAAAATCATCAAGACATTCCTCAGGAAATCTTTCACAGAAAGTGTGTTTTTATTGTTATAGCTCTTTGTGAAAGGTTCCTATATTTTGCCCCCTTTGATGTAAATATTCCTTTCACTCTAGGGGCATGATTCACAAAGAATTTTTAAATATTTATGGAAGAAATTTTGAACGAATTTATGGGAACAATTTACAACTCATTTAAATGTTAAACATGTCAAACATTAAACAGACATTGTCTGTCTTTATTTAAGCATGACTATAGCCCTTTGAGGGTTATAGAATGTCCTAGCATGTTTCTTGGTTGATTACGATATATTTTTGCCAGTGTCTTTGGCAGAATTTTTAAGAACTTCCACTTCTTTATTTATTCTTCATCAAGCAAAGATGATGAAATAAAACAATTTTATACTTAAAACTATATATGCAATTTTTACCCATACAGTTCTGTATTTGTGGAATCTTATATGGCAATTTTACATTTTTATGTGATTACAAATTCATATGAAGTTGTTTTGACTTGCTTATTGTTACTGAAAAAGCAATATTTACATTTTTTACATTTTCATTGACCAATGATTTTTGAATGATAAAATGGGATAAGGTCAGAATATTGATGTGCCAAGCACAAAAATAAAGAAATGATTTTCATGGTCAGTAAGATGTTTGATCATGGTCGAACAAGTGTTTGAATTTGTGCCTAATGCCAAACAAGTGATTGAGCAAGGATAGAATTGAATGACAAAAGTTATGATTGTTTGAAGGTGATTAACAAAACCCACCTATTATATATAACACAAAATGTGTGCACACAGTAGACAAAATTGAGTTTCATTATTATTAAATTTCTTTTTAAGATTGTAATTAGCAGTCTATTGTTAGAGTTTTCCAACTTGCTTTGGTGAATTTTTTTTTTATCCTTTTTGACATTTTCATTATTACTTGTTCCATTGTTTGTTGTTTTGTTTCATGTTGTAGCTGCTCTTTTGAAGAAATTATATTTATAAAGGTACAGATTTACAGCTTATGCATTTCTATAGAATATGAGTTTTTTTCCATGTCAACACAATTCATTAGAAAGTTTTATCTATTGATATAAAGTTTCTGTGATCTACAAAACCATAAGTAGCGCATAAACTTTTTTGTCTTTTTTTACCCAAAGAAAGATTTTCATTTGATATTTACGTAAATAATGTAAAGTCCTACCTTCAAAAGAGCATCTTCATGTGTTTTTTTTTTTTCATTTTTCTCATATTAGTTATATGTACATCATGTGCCGTGTTGTCAGAATCATTCTAGTCAGCTGTTACCAGTGATATTAATGTTTAATAAAATGACGATTTTTTTGTTTACAATTCATAAAGATCACCTACCTCGTGCAGATATTTTAAAAACCAACAGAGAAACATGCTCTCATGTAATATATGGAATTGTAGTACAGAAAAGATGAATGGTACTGGTCTACTTAAGTGTATTTTCCATTTATTCTTAAGCCACGATAATAGCTGAAATAGTTCTAAAGTTGCCATTAAACACCAATTATTCCTTGCAAGTAGTATTAAGCCGTTACCAGTAGTGTCAATAAGTAGCAAGGAATTCAGAAATGTTTGATAGTTGATAAAAGATGTGTAATATTGGAATAGTGATGACAGGGCCGTCTTAACTGCATCATAGGCCCTCGGGCAAAGCAGTGCACTGGGGCTCTACCTAACAACCACTCGCATGAATAAAAATGTAAATGGTCAATAAGATTAGCATGGGGCCACCAGGCAACTGCCCATCATGCCCATGCGTGTAGACGGCACTGAGTGATGACTCTTGTCACACATTCATCTTTACTGCAAGTTTTAAATTACAATTTTCCATCATCTGTACTTTAATGTTTTGTATTAATACATGAAAATCACAAAAACCTAGTCACAACCAATTTTGGTGTATTATTGAATGTTTTGAATGGGGGTAATTCCTTGACCAAAAACAGAATTATAGTCAACATTTAAAACTAAAACCATTTGTTATTGTATCTTCACACAATACCAGGATTTCTATGAAATGATATCCAACCGCCACAATATAACTGAAATATTGTTGAAAGTGGCGTTAAACACTATAAACCAACCATCTATGAAATCCATACGCAAATGTAAATATTTTACAAGAACCTATTATTTGTTTTTACATTTAACCATTCTTCAATAAGTGCTATTGAAATATTAGAACCATATCCTCATTTTGAAACCAGAAGTCTGCAGGTTTTTTACTATCTGTGATATCTGTGTTCGCTCAATATGCCCAAGTGATCTAGTGTCATTACTTGGCATCTGTTTGTTTTTCACTTTTAAATCTTTTTTTCTCAGACCAAATGGAGTCAAACTTGGTAGAAATGTCATTTGCTTGGTTCTCTACATTGTGTGTTATTTTGTTCCATTTGGAAATTCAAAATGACCACCATAGCAGGGTATTCAATAAGATTGTATTGAACAGGCTGAATTGAAATTTGAAGCGGCTACATGATAAAAGGAGGGGGGGGTACTTTCCCGTCCACTGGAAAATAACAGCTAGCAGTTGTTGTGAAAGGGTCTAGATATCCCAGTTAGTCATAGGTTATATATGTAAATGAGTCCTTATTTGATATGGTGCCCATGGATGTGTTACATGCCTGTCAATTTTTAGATATCATCCATTTGTGTTTAAAACATGATTAAGACCTTCATCTTTTCATTTTTAACCAAGAAAATATAAATAAAAGACACCAAAATAAAAAAAATTCCTCTAATCTTTATTGTGGTAGCATTAGGTTTGGGACGAACAGGGACAGACTATTTTATGAATAATAAGCAAGACAAAGATTTATGTTTGTTAGAATTGTGGTGTAAAGTGGAGTTTCAGCATCTAAAATCCTATCCATATATTAAAAAGTCAACAAAATAGGACAGATTTTTTATAATAGGGAAAATCAGTAAAATGGTTGGACGAACAAGGACAGACTCTTTATGGCAAGGCGACAAAACCAGATTTTGTTTCATATTCCTGGATTGGTAGATTTCAAATATTGGAAATGAAATTTCAATTTGCTAAATGATAGGAACAAGCTTACAAGTTGCAAAAAAAGAAAATAAATTTCAGGTTTTGGTGTTGGGCGAACAGTAGACAGACATGTCTGTGTTGGGACAAACAAAAGACAGACATGAACTTTGTTGGGACAAACAAAAGTCACCTCCTGTGCAGACAGAATTATATGTTATCTGACAAATGATGAACTTGCATTCCATTTCATTTAACCTTTCTTTAAGTTGTAAGCAATAAACCTCTGCCAATTTTGTAATTTACTGTCCTTTAGTGCGTCTGAACTGAATGTTTCTGTCCAAATTTGTCAGACCACGATGTAAATGTATGCAAATTTGTTGTTATTTCGTGACATTACAAAACAATACTTCTCGTTTGAAAAACCTATGAATATAGCCTTTTGTTCAACAGTCAAGGAGTGTCACACAAACAATACAACTTGAATTAGTTTGAATGATTTCTCATTACATGCAGTTCGCTCGTAACTTGAGTTTGCCACAGACATTTAGAACTTACCGAGACAGACGGCAGACATGCCGTCCCTTCAGACGCCATGACAGATTTAAGTCCGATTTTCGGCAGTCAAGTGCCATGATTACCGTAAAAGCTTGATGTCGTAAACGGTATGCAAACTTCAGAAGGGCAAATAATATGATGCAATTGTCGCTCGTAATATGCGGACAGAAATTAACCTTCCCGTGCTTTCGCCGAGTTTTAATACTACATGTATGTTATGTACAGATTATTGCAATAATTTCACAACGTACAGTTATCTTTTTTTCCCAGATACGATCATGCCTGTTTTTGTACCATCACTTGTAGCTTAACGAATTCCAATTTAGTCAACCTTTCTTGTTGGACAGATATAGTTACGTCTGACACCCCAACTTTTAATTTATAATTTAAGCATTAAATTCTTACTGGAATCAAATCATTTGTCCTCCAATATAAAAACTTGAATATCATCTCTCAATTATATTCAAATTTGATCCAAGTGAATTCTTTATGAGACTCTCACACTCCAGACAATTCTCCTGCTAGAACCATGCAACAAAATGGAGGCAAATCCAGATAATTTTAGGAATGAAAAGGCATATTTTAAATGTGACCCTGGTCAGATTTTTAGTCAGAAATGTTTATTCTAGATCTAACAACAGTATACTTTTCAATTAAAATCCTGGTAAATTTTTTTTACTAATATTAATTTTATATTACATTTTGCTTCCAGGTACCAAAATGGGCACTTGATCAAATATTGACTCAAATACATCAAATAAAATAATAATAAAAGCGTTAATTACTTGATAATGGCACTTCAAACTTTTCCATTTGCGTATCTCATGAGTTATCCATCAAGATGAAAGAGTGAATAAATATTGTATATTTCATTTATTTAATGAAAATATATTTTAGTTTCTAACAGTTGAACCGGCGATTTCACTCGTTTGAAGCGGCAACATATCATCGGGTGCCGGCCCTTATTGAAATCCCTGCCATAGCCAAATTAATCTTTTTGATTGACTGGAATCTCCTATATCTTCTCAGAAATCACATGTGTTATTTGATAGGAGTGTTACCGGTACTTCTACGACTACAATGTGTGTTTTTTAAATGATCCTGTACAAAAGTTCACAATTTTTGTGTCAATCAGAAATCCAAGATGGCTGCCACAGTAGGACATTTTTTTATTGGGCTTCTAAATAGTGATTTTTAAATGGTTCTTCGCAAATTTAAAGCTTTTGTCTAGATTGAGAATTTAAGATAACCATTACGCTAGAACATTGTTCCTTTGTCACAAAGTTTGTGTAATCCAAAAGTCTCACAATTTTTATATCAATGAATTTTAAAATGGCCACCACCCAGGACAAAGTTTAATACAGGATTCTTATGCGGAAATATATTTTAAAATCTTCTTGTCTGAAACCACTGAACAATTAAGGCTCATTGTTTGGTCATGTATGAAACTTACAAGTTTTAAATTAGTCGTAAATCCAATATGGCCTCCACCTCAAGACAATATATCATAGGACCCTATTGGAATAGTTTGAAGGCAATATTTTCTACTGGTACTCCATTTGTCTCTGCCAATAAAAATAAAATTTGTTGAAAGTAGCATTAAGCATCCATTATTATCAAACCCTGAATGATAAACAAAAGATTTTATATCCATGTGAGTGATATGCTCAGATAAATCTCTAGTATTACATTTTCTACCAAAAACCTTCTTTTTGTGTACCGGGTATTTGTATTCATTTACCAAACCAATAGGTCCCAAATTTATTCAAATTGATCTCATAATTTATGTTAATTCTTGCTCAAAACCATGTCCCAGCTGAAGTGGTGAGATTTTATTTCCAGATTACCTTCATAAAGGAGAGAGTCACCACTACAGGTGAACTCAATATATTCATTATTTGATTAAAAAGTTAATTCTTTCAGAATAGCTCAGTCAAAAAATATTGATCTTGCATAAATTGCTAATGGATGTGGGAAGTAAAATTCACTACTTCTTTAAATATATGTATATGTATGAATAAGTCAAATATATTTGATTTACATTCTGTTTTTGTTCAATTAATGTCTCGTACTCTACAACTGACCTTTTAAAAGAACAATTTATAATATTGGTTTATGTACCATAATTAATTTTCCATTTCCATCCAAGATGCCTGTTGTTACTAAAAATAGATTTATCATCTTTATTTTAAGCCTAGATGAACTTAAATTCATATATATCGTAATACATACAAGTGAATCTATAAAACAACAAGATTCAGCATTCTTATATCCAGAATTTGATCAAAATTTCAATCAGTTTACATAATAATGATTCAAATTATGAAAAGAAAGTAAAATTGTATGTTTTAGAATAAAATCCAATTGAAGGCTTTCTGTCAGTTTGAAGCTAATTGTAAAGCCTGATTACATAATTATGGAAGCTACTTGTTTCAAACAAAAATTTAAGAATATGATTTCATCCTTTTTGGTATTTGTCTAATCTTTAAGAATATCTGATGTTCTATTTCACAGTGAGGGAATTTTTGTTTTGATCGAATGGATATTTATTTTATCCCCTGCAAAATATTAGATGTTTGGTGATGTGATATTGTACTTGGGACGGTATTTACAAATAGTGGCATTAAACACCATAAACCAAACCTACAAATATTTAAGCCAAAACCAAACTATTGTAAAACCTGTCCAGAACCATTTACTGTGGAATAAGTTGAAGATGTTGTTTGTTGTGTAAATATATTAAACTTTTATGTAGAAAAAATATGATTTTAGCATATCAAAAAAAGGTATTTTTACTGAAATATTTGTCCCACTTAAATATTTATTGTATGTAAAATACTGATCTCCTTGGGAAACATCTGTGCAATTATTATTTTTTCAAATATCATCATCAAATGAAATCATTTTTTATTCTCAACTGACAACACATACATGTATGTACAATTTAAATTATGTTACCTTAATTGGCTTTTTGTGTGCTTTTAACATTGCTTTGCATTTGTTTAGTCCCTGTGTTCAATTTGGAATAAACATAGTCAAAGACTGGGTCCATATCTATAGTGTTTTATATATAGATAGCCCGGTAATATAATGTTGGTTGCCCAGCGCCATGGCTATATTGCAGGCGCTGGCTTGTTGGTTGTAAACGTTATTATGTAGTTGGTTGTAATGCAATATTTGTACTTTTATTACATGTGATGATTATAAATAAAATTTTAAATAAATTTGTTTGATGTAAACCAAGTTCTTTCTTTTTATGACAGATGTGTGTGTGTCTAATATGCAGGTAGCCACAATGGATTAACCACCCCCAAACTCCCTTATGCAATCTTGGATTCATGGTTGTAGGGAACAAATATTCAAACTTTTAAGAAATACAACATCTCTTTAGTATAATGGTTAATGTGTCGAAGTTGGATACACTATGATGTCATTCTAGATTAAGAATTTGCTGCTTCTCCACTATGCAGACATACTGGTTGGCTGGTAGTTGGGATGTTTCTGTGAAATAGCACTAAAAAATATATCTCTGTCTGTGCATATTACAAAGCAGCAGCATCATCTCTTAAAAGTAAATCGTTTTCTCCACCATATATAGCTGGCAAATTGTTCCTTTGGTGTTAGACAGTCAGACTGGCTCGTGTGCTAATTTTTCATGATGCTATGCAAAGATTGTTAAATAATCTAAGCAGATAATGCTTTAAAAACGGATAATTTCCATTGGAACAGATTGACGTCAAATGTATGGTCCTGTGGGGAAAGTGTACATTAGCAACCCTATTTACTGACGCAAAGTTAAGGTCAAACGTGCTAGTTCAGTTACTCAATTACTAAAATTAAATTTTAATTAGAACCCAAAGTAATTGCTAAAGCATCCTCACAAAATCAATGCAAAAAATGCTACAACTAGATAAACAAGAAATTCTAAAGAAGATATCAATAGGTTAGTACAATATGACTAATAAGGGAATGATGACAAAATTCTGTAAAAATATGCACATTCGGAGTCAATCCGAAGTTTTAACCAGTTTAATGCAATTTATTTATATTGGTTGGTTGCGAATTGTTATCAGTTCGTTTTGAGGTCGGAGATTTTTCTTTTGGTGGACTATCTGAAAGGCATAGAATTGGGCTCGAGTTCATTCGCGACAGGGTACAATATCCCTCTGAGGTCTGAGTAGTCGGTATGCTGAGCTAATCATATACAAAATTCGCCCTCAGGAAAAAACCCATTAAGAACGTAACGGCACCTATTCAGCAGGTTTGTTAGGAGTGGTCGTGAGGATGGGGTCCGTTGCATGCCACAATGTTCCGATCCTATAGTATATCATCTTTTGTTTCCTGTGGTAATATTGACTACACCCACTTGCCTATTCCAGTGAAACCTTTTTTTACCTTGCATGATTTATTTTTGTAAACTTGTTTTCGTCATGAATGTAGATAGCTGAAACACTGCTCGTTTAACATTACATAGGAGTTAATCAGACAATCTTGGTGAATCCCCAGCAAAAATTCACTTCCGACTAACTATCCTTAAAACAAATTATTCAGTCTTAGCTCAAGATATCGACCAGTGTAGCAAATAACATGTTTGTGACATTACATCTCCATATGATTAATATTTTGGAATCTGCATTTAGATTTCTTTTTGTGGGGGGAGAGGGAGGTATAATACTGCACAAAAATCACTAAGATAACACGAACCGCTCCTTTGACAAACTCAAACTTCCGAGCACAGAAATTAACACATGCGTAGGTAAAAAATCTAAATCTATTTTTAAAGACAAACACGAAAAGGTGGAGGTGTTAACCTGGTTATTAGGATAAAATAGTGCTTACAATTCCTTTTTACTTCAAACAATATTAAGTGATGTCAAATATATTTGAAGTTGCCGTTATGTGCTCAGTTTCAATATGCATGTTAGACAGATTTAACAAGATTCTGGTATAGAAACTTGTCCATCCTTCGAAATTTTGCATATTTTAGCTCATCCTACGTCAATTGTCTGTTCGTTTATAGTTAACTTTTACTGTTTTTTTTATCTTCTAATAGTAACTGCACAACCACCTATTGACATTTCATAGGTTTTGATTTGTCAATGTTAAAAAAGAAAATACATTTGTTTACCAATGAATTCCCAAGTATATATTGGTATAACATATGCTCTTATGAGAATCAGTTTTTTTTTATAAATATTTTGTATGAGAATGAAATTGTATTTGACACGAAGCAAAATGAATGGGTGTTTTCACAATCGCCCTGTGATATGTCCTCGCTCTGTAATAATGGCCTCGGAGTCTGTAATGACCATTGGCGTTGCTTCGGGCAATTACATCCTTCCTGAGGCCATTATTACAGACCTTGGACATATAACAGGGCCATTATGAAAACATCCATTCATTAATACTATATCAATTCATATAACAATTATTGCTGTACGTGTACATTTCAAGAAATATATCCTGTGGTTTAATCTTGTATGCTTGTATTTATATTATCTCTTAATGCACATAATTTCATACTTTTAAAGCGGAAGGAACAGATATTCGAGAAAAAAGGAAAACATTCCTCAATATACTCAAATGTATATAAAATAGGTGATACAATATAAAGTCGGACTATATTTTACAACGTTAATGGGTTTTTTTTTTTCAAAATAATTTTCAGGAGAGCGGAATTGTCTGGGTGGGTATAAAAGTCTTGCCGACGTTCAACATGATAACCATTCTCTGTCATACTGTGCTTACATACCCAGTGTGACCGCTCTTTGCTGTACATACTAGGGTTATGATCAGAGGTTATAATATTGTGTTTAACGCAACCTTCAACAATATTTCATTAATATATCGTGGCGTTCAGTTTATTGGTGGAGGAAACCGGAGTACCCGGAGAAAACCACCGATTTGCCGCAAGTCACTGACAAACTTTATCACATAATCTTATATTGAGTACACCTCGCCCGAGTGGGATTCGACTGTACATACTAACTAACACGAAAATACATTCAACTGAAGTTAGCAGATTACTAAGACATTATCGTTTCAAAATGAACTTCACCAATTGTTTGTGATAGGAGTTTTCAATGTACGTAAGTACACACATGTGTGTTGTACTAAGCTAATGTCCCTTTCTTATTAATACCTAACATTCACTAAATAATTACTACTTCAAATTGCCAAAACAACTTCTTGTGTGTATTTTGAATCAACATTGTAAATATAATATCAAGATGTGAGTTGCAAGGAAGAATTTATTTTTATGCTTGCGTCTTGTTTCTGTAATAGTTTTACCATTTGAAACATTACATTTTCGAGTTTTCGTGCCAAGAAGACGTAAGAAGGTTATTCTTTGGATGAGATAAAAGCATTGAGATGCATCCACTTAAAAGCTGTAATATTGCCGTGTCAAGTTACAAACGCCATATATTACCCTCGGCTATTAAATAGAGTGCGCTTTTAGCAGCTGAATTTCTAATCAGAAATCAGGCATATCTATGTGTTTTATGCTTAGCTTGATTTAGTTTTATTCTGTAAGTCTGTAATTATACAAGTAATTCATGCATGACTTATTGTTGTATTTTTTATTTTTTTTTTACTTTCGGGTGAGGTATTAACGAAATCACCATTTAAATAAAAAAATTAAAATTCAAATTATTTTATTGGAAATAGAACATATATATATATGATGGCGTGATCCAAGTACATGTACATATAAAACAATACCCTTTGTATTCATTAAAGTACGTTGCTGTCTACGTTGGTTAATGTTGTTAAACACCAAGCGAGCAATTTTTCACCTATACATAGACGTGATCCGAGTTCATGTACATATAAAACAATACATTTTTGTATTAATTAAATTACGTTGCTGTCTAGCTTATTAATATTGTTCAAGACCAGGTGAGCAATTTCTCACCTACTCAATGGGGAGAACAAATTACATTCGATGAGATGATAATGTCAGCTTTAGTTGGATTTTAATATAGTGCTATCTTACTGAAACAACAGTTCGTGCATGGGTGAATATTTCGTTTGAACTCGGACACAAGTATCCTGATTCTGAACCAAACAGTCTTTGTTCTTACTCCTTAATGCTGTGTGTTTATCTGAGAAGCTGGAATTTAATACCAACAGCGTTTGTTTTCTTCTTATTCTTGTTTCAATACGGAAAAACTTCAACTTGATGAAGGTTACTTTCCGGCGCATCGCGGCATGCCTGGCATAACAATTTTTTTTTTATTAATTTTCATATTATTTTTTTTACAATTTTTCTTTTTATTTAGTATAAGATAAAAACATGTTGTAGATTATTAGATCAGGTGTGGAAATGTTTTAAGGAGAACATCATGTGTCAGTCTCTTCCTAAAAATTTCTGTAGAGGTACTGTTTATAATATGTTCCGGTAATTTATTCCAATCTTTGATAGTTCTGCAGAACAATGAAAATTTGAATGAGTCTTTGTTGCACTGTATTTGTCTGATGGTATTTGAATGGGTAGATCTTGTTCTGGATTGGCTAGGTATTAGGATGTTATCATATGGAACTGCAATTTTGTTGTTGATTATTTTGTAGAATATATGTAATCTAGTTTTTAGACGTCTTTCTTGTAATGTTGGCCAATCAAGTGAGTGTATCATTTCTGTGACGCTGCTAGTTTTGATCTGACCGGGGCTCGAACCACGATCTACAGCACCCGATCAGAAACTTCTTCAGTTATATCGTGGTGGTATATGGTAATAAACATTGAATTGAATTGAAATGATATGAATTGAATATATTGTTTTTTAATATTAAAATAATCTGCATGGTCATATTAGGTGGAATTTCCTATTGTGTAGTATTTATTGAACATTGTTTGAGAAAATGTGTTGTAAAGTTAATAAAAGAAAAAGGTCGTATGTAATAATAAATCAGAGAGCTAAAAGCTACAATGTACATATTGCTTTTAGAAAAATCAAGATTTCTTCGTTAATGTATACGCTTTAACCATATACTGCAGACAAGCTGTAGAAATATTCATTGTATCTAAATGGCAAAAGTTCAGAATAAAGCATTCCTAAAGGAAATCTATAAAAATATTTGCATAAAGTAATCCACTTCTAGCTATATTGTCAGTTATGACATTCAAATTGAAGACTATGAAGACGGATCGGTGCACGGACCTTATGTTACATCTCCATATAATGGAAGCAATTTAATTTGCCCAATATTTTTATGCGTAGAGTTTTCATGACATTTTAGTATTTTGGAATAATAGGGGAATTATAAATACGACCCCATTTACCATTCTATAGAGAACATATCAATAGATGTTATTCTCTGGAACAATTTCCACGATGATGAAAAATGATCAAGATCAACGTATATTTATTACCCCTGTCTTTTACGTCTGATTAAGTTTCAGATGTAATGAGGTAGGGAGGGAGGGAGAACACTATACCAAAATAAACATTAAATCTGCCGGGGAAAACCACCGACCTGCCGCAAGTCACTGACAAACTGTATTGATGCAACATTATGTGATGAAGATTGTCAGTGATTTGCGGCAGGTCGGTGGTTTTCTCCGGATACTCCGGTTTCCTCCACCAATAAAACTGATCGCCACAATACAACTGAAATATTGCTGAAAGTGGCGTTAAACACCATAACCCTAACCCATTAACAGTCCAGCTTTGCTTGTTCTTCTCGTCATAATACCGGTATAGCCGAATACTGTTCAATTCGCGTCAACTCACAAACTCATTTGACTGCTTTCCAATATTTCGATATCGAGCGTACCTGATGAAAGTTATTCCAGAAACGTGCCGTGCGCACTACATTAGATATTTACGTATTTAATATGTCTGACTGTCAATGATCGGACAAATGATTGTCAGACTAATGATTGTCGGACCAGAGAGAATCGGGATATGAAATCGATCGGGTTTTTTGATGTAATTTTTGTAATCGTAGCACTCTAAGAAAATGGAAATATTTTAAAGGGGTGTGAATAAAATAGCAAGTTGGGATTTAACCAGTTTCTTGGATACGCATTGCACTTAAAGCTGTTCAAAAAGAATTAAAAATGATCACAGGAATGTTGGGAACCTGTATTTTATAGTATGTAAAATAAATGATTCTACAGTTTCATAAAGGTACAGGGCCGTCTTAACAGCACTATAGGCCCACGGGCAAAGCAGTGCACCGAGGCCCATACATACACAACTACTCACAGGACACAGGAATAAAACTGTAAATGTAGATAAAATTAAACATATATTTATTATATTGGTACTTCCAACAAAATCGGTGTTTAAACAAGTTTAAAAAAAACATCCCAAAACACAACATACATAGATTAGCATGGGGGTCCTGTGCTCGTGGGGCCCCCGGCAACTGACCAGCGTGCCAATGTGTTAAGGCGGCACTGTACAGGTATGTTCAGTGGTTTCTGAGATACAGCTTTCACCAAAACCTGTTAACGTTATGATAGCATCAATGTTTGATCAGTCTTGACGACCATAAGCTTGCAATCTTAAAATTCTAAAATAAGTAAAGTTATCCTACAATTCATTGTGTAATATTCAATGGCTTCCGAGATACAACTTGCACCAAAGCTTTTGTGAACGTTTGGTTGCCCGCACACCCACAGGACATCGCCAGGCTATTATAACCGCATGTGAACTCTCGTCTGAAAACCAGGTTAATCATTTTTGCACGACTATATGTATATACCCAACACTGAATTTCCCCCAAAAAAGTGTTTTTCATCACAGCTCTATCGAGGCTAATTATTCAACCTGCACGTTTAAAAATAAAAATCTTGGATTAATTTGGTTCCAATAAATATTCAGGAAGTTCGCATGTTGGCTGTTTCTGGGCTAATAACTTGTATGTATGTAAAATAATCGATAACTCATCGTAATGAAATCTGAGTTGATACACCACTTTAATTAGTTTTCCGGTGTGAAAAATGAATAATTATTATTGCATTTTCTGTATTTAGAAACATAAAGGCAACTTCTAAGACTATATTGAATTTATTTTTTGTACATGGAAAATGTTTTAACGTTGTCAAGATAAACAGTCTTTAATCAATGCATGTGTATGTACATTTTGAACACAAGAAACATGAGGTATAAAAGAGGAAAATTTATTCCTGCTTTTTTTGTTATTGTATAATTGATCAATAGTCTTTAATCCATACCATGCTTCAAAATGCTTGACTGAAAATCAAGACAAATGAATGGTCAAATCATTTTACAGATCGGAGAAAGCTGACTGAACTGTCAATAATCATGATATGTTGGGAAAATTTTGCATTATTTTGCATTGTAGTAAAGAAAGCATTCTTTAGCATCGAACTTAGCCTTGTTCTTTAATGTTCAATTTATTCAATTAAACAAAATTTATTTAATCTTTGTATATATACATCAAAGGTTTTGAGTTTGTCATTACTTGTTTAATACAGACATGACAAGCAGAAGAAAGGCAAATCACGAATTGAAATTGATATTAATTACGTTCACTTTGATTTTAAAAGTCATATCAATAAGAATGAGCTGTGTGTTGATGGTATATCTCAATTTATACACGTTTTGTTCAAATGGCTGTTCCGGTCTGCAAAACAAAAATGAACCACACGAACTGTTTATAATACTGAAATTGTTTTGTCGACTTGCTAAACAAGTTGCAATAAAACTGTAGCTCGTCGAAAACTCGACACCAACCAACACTCCTCTGATGCATATTCAGAGGGGGTGATGATGGGCGTGCGCCCTTCCTCTCTTTGCAAAGATATATCATACAACCTCATTTATCAGAATACTAGCAATGACAGTAATTCCTCAAACCTCAAATTTCAAAGATCTTACCAGAACTTTACCATGTATCCGTATCTGCTCCTCAATGAGCCATTGCTCATTGAGAAATGCTGCAAATGTTCTTTTCTGTGTATGGAGAGTGATATTCGACTGTCCAATTACACTCATTTACTCCCGAGTCATTGGACGAGTTATGTAAAAAAAAAATTATACATAATTCACAACCAGTGGATAAGTATTTTATCTTTGATTCTCCCCATAATATATATTGGAGGGTGTTTTTCCCCAAAAATTAATAAAAAAATTAATCATGAGAAGCGAATTTAAAAAAAAAAATGTTGAGACCATAATTGATTGTAGAAATTTACCGCTTATTTGGTGAGAAGTTAGCAGATTAGAAAATGAGTAAAAAAGATGTCATTTCTGAATTTGTCATAATACTATGAGTATTAGCTTGATTCGATCGTACTAAGGCGACAACAAACACCCTTGTTGAATTTATACATCCCTGTTCGTTCATATAGAGACTGATAGTCAAGTGAAATTTATATCTGTTGATCCTGATACAAATTGTTGTTTTCATTATGCCTGGATAACTACGAATTTTGTAAAAATTCCTGTCTATTTTTATAATCAATAGGAAAGTGTCAGGATATGAGAAATTGTCTATCAGATTAATTCAATACTATTCTTCGTAACAGTTTAGGGGGAAATTGAAATATTGATTTGCGGCAGTTTGCCAAAACCTTTTCTGGTGTTGCGTCAAAATGATGAAAAGCCAAAACGTATTAATGAGAAAGAGGCATGTTGATCTGTCTTCGAGATAGTAAAAACAAAATTCTAACACCTTTAGAATAAAGAATATGACATTTGTTTATTGTTCACCGAAATCTCTGTGAAAATGAATTATTTACTACATAATTATACATCAATAGACTTCTGCAATACACTAATTTGTATTGTATTAATTTGATAATTTCTCATATCATATCGAGCATATAGATACAAGTGAGATTTAGTTTTACGTTTTGCAGTTTGTTTACGCCTCTTCATAAGAAAATAAACACGTGAAAAACAATTTTGATCAAAAGAATCTTTGCTATTGAATCATTAATTTGTTTTCGTTCTATTCATTTAATTTCCCCCTTAAAATCCCAACTAATTGTAGATAGTATCTTGATTTTCAAAAAGCAATACAAATAAACAATATAATTATAAGAGTAAAATATTTTATTTATTTATTTATTTACTGAAGTCAAACGGTACATTTAATCAATGAAACGAACATTTTCCTATAACTTATAGTAAATGTAAACATGAAAAAATGTTTGGAGCCATTTCTGAATTTTTTTTGCTTCAAATATGAGGATGTGTAGACGCCCCCACACCTAGTCCAGAATATATACCCGTACATTGAACTTTTTTTCTGAGTTAAATTATTAATTATGTTTTGTTTTTCAAACTGACTTAATCCGAATACCGGTATGTCTTAATTTTCCCGCCATTAATAATAAATAATTGGTAAAAACAGATCAAAATTACAAGAACGAAGATCGGGTATTAAAAATGTTACACAAGATAACTGGATCAGAATCGTTGCACGCAGGGCTGGCCTTAATCCAATTGGACCAGTTGTTCCAAATTGGACCCCGCGTTGGAGTTATCTACTCTTGGCTGTTCAAGTACACACAACAACACACTGCATGTTTTACAGAGAACAATTGGGCCCCACACCTTCTAAGACCGGCTATGGTTCCACGACAATCTGTCATCCTAAGACTAGAGAAAGACAAAACTATGTATATGTGGCATAATATAATGTGCCAACACATTTTTTTAAAACAGAAATACTGAAATTTTATTTCCGTTTTCAAAACTTTTGACATTTCATTTCTCGTCATATGTTATCTGTATAATTTACATAAGTTAGGCTATTTTATATAATAATCTAAATTATGCTTATGTTTTTAATCTAACAAAAATAACCCAGCTCATTTGTCCATGTAAAACAGATTCTTGGTACTTCATACTGAGAGTTTGCATGCGACAAAATTGCATGTTCTTCACACTGCATAATTCATACACTTAATTTTCAGATGAATCATCTGAGTTTGGAATAAAACAATACCGTGAGTCACATTCCTATAGATGAAAGAGAATAATTCGATCGATTGCATGTCAAACAAGCGTCAATGGTAAAAAAAGTGTTCTTTATGCGGTGATGAGTCATGATTCTGCGTAAGAATGGAATTTTAATATCAATGTATTTTTAATTGATCTTAATCCACAGAATGTACCCAGTGACAGGTTAAAGGACAGATCTCGATGATCTATATCGATCTCTCGGAAGTATTGACATTTACTCGTATGTCAATCGTCTTTGGCAATATAGGATCATATATTTATTGTAGAATCATTAAATTTGGATGAGCATGCGGAAGAAAATTTAATTCAAACCTTTTTCCCGCAACACATTCACTCGTCGAAATGTTATGTTGTAACACAGAAGTGAGCATAAATCACAATTAGGGAAATATCATTAAACTTCCAGGTTTATGGTGCCTAACACCACTTTCAACAATATTTCAGTTATATCATCATGGCGGTCAGTTTTCAGGGGCGGATCCAGGATTTCAAGTTAGGGGGGGCGCACTTAGAAAAATTGCGCCGAGTGGAGGGAGGCGCGAAAATTGTTGGGGTATTTCGTGTGAAAAATCACGATTTTACGCCAAAAAATCATATTTTTCCCAATTGCGGAGGGAGGCGCGAAAATTTTGGGGGTATTTTGTGTGATAAATCACGATTTTACGCCAAAAAATCTATTTTTTCCCAATTTTAGGGGGGGCGCACGCCGTGTGCGCCCCCCCCCTGGATCCGCCCCTGGTTTTATAGGTGGAGGAAACCGAAACGTACATGGAAAAAACCACCGACCTGTCGCAAGTCACTGACAAACTTTATCACATAATGTTGGATCGAGTACACCTCGCTATGAACGGGGTTCGAACTCACAACTTTAGTGGTGATAGGTACTGATTGCATAGGTAGTTGTAAATCCCATTACCATACTATCACGACCAAAACGACCCCTAAACTTTTAGGAAGTGGTTTATATATATTTTTTTTAATTTCCTATCACCAAATTTTATAGAAAAAATTAGTTGACCTGAAAGATGCAAAAAATGAATAAAACCCTGCAGTTTTCACCGAGAAATTTTGCTTAAATTAAAAAAAACAAACACAAAAAACCGTACCCCCTAAAAAGCTAAATGATCGGTCCCTTGGGAAAATTATCATGGTGGTGGTAACTGTAATGTTGGAAATAATTTTCGATCTTCTGTACATTGCCAACAATTTTGTCGCACCAGGTTGTATCGATTACGTTTTTGGGAAATTTTTTATTTTGCATATTAAGGGGGGGGGGGGGGGGGGGGTGATGATGGGGGAGGGATCGTTGATCGGTGGACGTTGACGTCGTGATTTTTTAATTTTAATAAACAAAAAAATACTGTAATTATTTTGGGAAAACATAAATTGACAGGGAAAGAAGTACAACATAAAGGAGAAAAAAATCAATATTTTGTAGAAATTGTAGTATTTCTCAATTATAATATATTGTGCCATTTAGCTACATTTAATATCCGATTAGATTTGATGTATTCGATCTGACGTCTTGATAGTAATTTCGCCAAAAAAATGATCGAATCGATTCAAATTGTGTAAATAATGCATACCTTCAAAGAGGGGAGGATAATTACCCGAAACAACTTTGCTATTTTCCACTGAATCTTCGGAATGGGGGAAACCGTGTGAAAATTTAGTACAATAATGTGTAAAATTTACACTGTAATCATAGACTTCCTTGGCTGCTATAAAACCGTGGAAGTTTCTGGTTAGAAAATAAAATAACTGAAAATCAATGAAAAATAGCTGAAACGATCTACACCCCTTTCAAATGGTCCATTTTTGACCTGTTCTGACATTGTTCAGCGACTTTCGGCAATTTCTTTCCAGGGAGAAATAGCTGAAATCAGTTAAATAACTGACGAAAATCATGCCTGTAAAATTGTTATACCACACGTGGTCTTTATACAGTAATGTGCTTTCATGTGGCACACCACTGTTCAATTATCTAACAATATAAGTATAAGACTACATATTCCTTTCCAATATTGCAATCAGGGCCGGCCTTAAGTAAATTGAACCAACTGCTCCCAAGTGTGCCCCGTGCTTAAGGGGCACCACGATGGAGTTATATACTCTCGGCTGTTCAAGTACCCATAACACACTGCAGATTTTACAGACAACAACATTGGCCAGGTACCTCTTAAGATAAAAATCATTTACATTTAACGTTTCCATTGTTTTATGCTCCATCGAAAAGCACCATGTCATTAATTGTTGCCTATGTCCGTCTTTCCGTCCGCGTTTCCCACAATAAAGAAAGGGGGAACATTAAAAGTAAAGGAGGATCGACAATCTGTGGAGTATTGTAGGACTGCACTGTAAACATGAACACGAAGACAACATGAAGAATCCTATATCTATTTCTTGAAATAGACAACATTAAAGTGTTTATTATCAGTTACTAAATTAGCACTTCAAAAGAATAAGTAATAACATATTTGTTGGTTTCGAATACACATCATACGGTACATAGCCATAATCATAATTAAATGATAATAATTAAAAAAAAATTAAGTCGAAAACTGCAAATTAGTTGATATTTATATCTTTAAATCGACACGATATACATTTACAATTAATACTAACCGTTTCCAATTAGCAATTTGAAACAACTATTGTTTTAGAATTTAAGAAAGTAAACATCTTGGATTAAGCTTAAATGTGATGAAGTAGAGGACGAAATTCACTGCTTTTTAATATGTCAACAAAAAATAAACATGATAAAAACCTTTTTTCAAAATATATAGATGGTTCATATGACTTTCATCACTCAGATTTCTCTGGAAAATTAAATTGTAAACTAAATCATAGAACTCTTAGTCAAGTATACATTAACAGCTTCCTTTACTAGACAGTCATTAGAACTGAGTATATTTGACTTAATCTTAATACTTTATAAAAAGTACACCCTTTACGCAATGTTGGTGTTGTGCTGTTGTTTGTCTCTCTGTACTCACATTGTATAACCGGACAGTTTTGAAAAACGGAAGTTGCTGTACTGTCCGACCAGATAAGGTTAGTTGCTTGCAGAAAATTCGACATTTTTGGATGATTATCCGTGATTTATTCTTTGAAAGTGGATCAACTGAAGCAGCAAAAATAAAAAAAATACTGCAAAGGTATGTCATTTATATTTCTGATCAAATAACAGTGCCCTATTTGAACACTGAAACTGGAAATCGTCGTTTAAATATCGTGGATGGTATGTTTTCGCTTGAAGAAAGGGGGTTAAAAATCTAATTTTTCTCCACTTATTCTTTAAATTATGTCAAATATGTTCTCACTATCTGATGAAATAGACATCGACGTTTTCAATGCAAGGAAAATATGACCGTAAACGCACTCATTTTCCTTACGACGGGTGCATTTAACATCGTTCTTCATTCTACGTCACTGTACGCCTAATTGCTAACGAATTTGTCTGTCCTGTCCGCACAATTGTGTATTCCTTCAAGTTTCGAAGTTGTTATATGTTGTTCTAAAATTTCATACTTTTTTACGTCATAATTTACTATATACTTATGTTAAATTTGAACTTAAACATTTTAATTCTGAGTTTAACTTACTGTTATTCAAAAATTGCAAAATTATTTCAAAATTACTGTAGGAAACTATATTAAATTTGAATTTTAATGGTGAACATTTTATGAAAATCGGACCAGAAATGACTTTGGTAGAATATTTCGAAAAAAGAGAGCTTTATATATAATATATAGGGAAACAGACATTTGTTCATAAATACAAAAAAATGTATATGGCACAATACTGTATGTAATGTTTCATTTCACACAATTCGTATGACATATTTTTTTATTGATGTAGTTAACTCAATAATACATATAAGTGTGAGTACTTTTCGAAAAGAATTGCAGAAATTTATATTCAATTGTTTTTATGTTTTAATTTTATACAGACTAAGTATTAGGTCATTTATTGTTGTTATAACTCATTTTTTACCTTCGTTTTTAAGTTTTCTTTTACAGAAGAAGGGATCCATTTTTTACTGTTGTTTTTGTTATTTTTAATAGTGTTATAACATGAAATATTTTGCTTATGTTGGTGTATTAGGAGATGTAATTAGGTCATCTTGTTAGTCGTTGGACAGATAGAAGTGATGGCTTTTTGCAGGAAACCTATTAATAGATATGCACATAGAATCACCCAAAACATTTTGCTTTACGATTTCTGATAATGTACTTTAAAATAGACCATCCAGCCAAACCACAAGTCCAGAGGTCGCAATGCAGTATTCAACACGGTAGAAACCACACAGCGAACAACATATACAAATGTTGGACGAGCTGCAACAAGTGTAAATATTTGTTTTTGCAATATTCTGTGTCAAATCAAAAGCATAATTCATGTAAAATATATTTAAAAATTCTCCAGGTAGTGTCAAAGGGGAGAAAAAATATCTTGGTTGGCAGGTGGGGTCATCGGATATGATTCTGAAAGGGGGCCACACAAGGACCATCAATCTTGCCAAGTTTAGTCCCAATTGGCCCAGTGGTTTCAGAGGAGAATATTAAAATACAAAAGGTTAACGACGGACGTACGGACGGACGACGGACGCCCAGTGGTAGCAAATGCTCACATGACCCTTGGTCAGGTGAGTTAAAAAACGTCTAAGGAAATGACTAAGATCAAAATGTTAGATGATGTGTTTTTAATATACTATTCCTGAAAGTCAAATCCAAGTCTTTTATGCGGTAATATTTTTTCTTCGTTGCACTGATGGTATTGTCTTATAGGTTTTATTCCCTGACATGGTGCACCAAATTTCGTAATGGTCGCATTTTTTCGCTTAGCATGCTTCCGCTCAGCCCTGTCTGTAGAATCGAAGAAATGACCCTTATGTTCTATTAACTGTATATTAAATGGATTTAGAAATACCTTTTTTACTGCGGATTCCGGTGGTTTTACGCATTACTCTCGGGACTCGTCTTATATTGCACCGGACGGTACATTGTGGCGAGAATTAATTCCTAATGCATGAAACACGATATTCGTATCAATCACGTACATTGTAGTTGTAAAAGACAATCATTGCAGTCAATGTATAGACACCTGCTGCTAGAGGAAGATAACTCTGTAAACGGGAGAAAACTCATTTAACTTGTTCCAAAAACTGGGAATAAGATACAAATGTATTTGAATCACATATCATCTAAGATTACTGAATATCAGGTAAATGTAGTTCCTTACAAGTTCTCCAATGCAAGCAACACATAAACTATCTTAATTTTCGGTAAAGCAAAATTTGTAAAGGATTAGACTGTAGAAAAGTTCTCGATCAACTTTAACAGAAAACAATTAGGCGGACAGATGAGTTTTAAGATTCAGCAATTAATGATAACGTACAGTAGCAATTAGGCGTACAGTGAGGTAGAATGAAAAAGGATGTTAAATGCACCCGCCGTAAGGAAAATGAATGCGTTTACGGTCATATTTTCCTTGCATTGAAAACGTCGATGTCTATTTCATCAGATAGTGAGAACATATTTGACATAATTTAATGAATAAGTGGAGAAAAATTAAATTTTTACCCCCTTTCTTCGCCGAGCGAAAACATACCATCCACGATGTTTAAACGACGATTTCCAGTTTCTGTGTTCAAATAGGGCACTGTTATTTGATCAGAAATATAAATGACATACCTTTGCAGTATTTTTTTTATTTTTGCTGCTTCAGTTGATCCACTTTCAAAGAATAAATCACGGATAATCATCCAAAAATGTCGAAATTTCTGCAAGCAACTAACCTTACCTGGTCGGACAGTACAGCAACTTCCGTTTTTCAAAAATGTCCGGTTATACAATGTGGTACTAGTTAGTTTTTCTATCTCGCCTGCGACGAAAGTAGTTGAAGACGAAACATATATGTTGCTTTTCCGGCGGCGGCGACCGCGTTGACAATATCAGTTTCTGTGGTATTTACATCGGTTTACTTTACTTTACAAAATAGAATCGCCATACTGATCATGATGGGTACATGTGTCACCTGACCTTGACCTCATTTTCATGGTCTATACTGTTAAATTTACGTCACGTTTTCGTGATTAGGTCAGTTTCTCCATAAACATAGAAACACCATATTTGGTTCACATATTGATCATAAATATAAATAGTACATCATGTCAGCCATATATGTATCTAATGGTTTTCGTTTTTATGGTCTACTGGCTTTGCTAATTTTACGCAAAGTTTTTAGTTTTATGATAATTTCCTCATTGCGTTTTTCCAACTTTTAAACATTACCGGTAAACTTATCATGTAAACTTTTTGATATTTTGATCCAACCAGTCCTACTATACAACTGTGAGGTTTGGTTTCCTGAAGAATACTTACCTGTATTAAGAGCTACAGATAGAGCAAATAGAAATGGAACTAAATGCGATTTATTGTCTTTTGAAGAAAAAAGGTCATATGAAAAAGTGCATAATAAGTATTGCAAAGCTCTGTTAGGTATTAAAAATTTGGCGAAAAAGTCTTGTCGATTTGTTCATTTCAATAAGAAAAAAGTCAAGAAGAAGAAACCATGGATTGACACAGAATTTAAAGACTTAAAGAAAACTGTACTAAATTTAGGGTCTGAAGTTAAAAAACAACCTTTTAATTCACAACTTGAGTTAATTATTTTACACATTGTAAAAAATTGAAAAAGAAGGTTAAAAATAAAAAATATCAATATACGAAGGGATTGTATGAAAAACTTTTGAACTAGAAAGAAACAGATCCAAAACAATACTGGCAAGTTTTAAAACCAAACACTGAAGGAGACGAAATGTAAGATCCACGTGGTTTTGTTTACGTTCCATATTATGACATCTTGTACATATACATTGATATCGTAGTAATATAATAATATCACAATACTTATTGACTATTTGTTTTTAACGTGTGGTTACTAAACATTAATCCTTTTGTTATGGTAAACTAAAATAGCCAACACGTGTCCTATTCTGAAAATAGCTCCCACAATTCATAAAGCGTGAATTAAGTGAATATATTATACACATGTCTATAAAGGTCAATGTTTGGGTGTACTCGACTTATTAATTTGAATTTATTTGCAGAAATAAAAATGATATTATTTTATTTGTTATTATTAAGGTTAGTTATTTAAAATCAACTTTTTTAACGAAATGATTTAGTAACAACACGTTGTGGGTTCTATATGTTTAGGTATTTTATAAAAAACTTTTGGAACTTATAATGTTAATGAAAAAAACAAGAATAATACTTTCAAAAAAGAAAATAAACCCTGGTTTGATTTAGACTGTAGATTTGCACGTCAAAACTACAGAAAACTTAAGAAACGTTTTAAACGTTCAACTTCTACACAAAATCGCTTAGCTATGATTGACGCTGAAAAACATTACAAACATACATTGGACAGAAAATATAAAAATTATCGAAAGAAATTTTCAGAAGATATACACAATATGAGTAAAAACAATCCTAAAGAATTTTGGAAACTTTTGAACAAAGGTAAAAGAAAGAAGCAACCGAATATTGAAATTGATAAACTTTATGATTTTTTTCAAAATTTGAATACAAGAGACATTTGTGATGGTAGCAACGGCTTACCAGAGTTTAATATTCTACAGAATGAACCAATCAATGAACACATAAACGCCTATATCTCAAAGGAAGAAATTTTAAAATGTATACAAAAATTAAAGAATGAAAAAGCTTGTGGTGAGGATGAAATTATAAACGAATACATCAAGTCGACATCAAATCAATTTATAAATATTTATGAGAAGATATTTAACATTATCTTTGATAAGGGTTTTGTTCCTCATATTTGGTTGATTGGTACAATCAAGCCTATTTATAAGAATAAAGGCGATATTTATGAACCCAAGAACTATAGGCATATCACAATTGTAAGTTGCTTGGGAAAATTATTTACATCAATTCTGAATACAAGACTCAATAACTTTTCTGAGGAATACAGACTTATAAAAGAAAACCAATTCGGATTTCGCCAAAATTATTCAACTATAGATAACATTTTCACTCTCTTTTCGTTTTTCCAAATAATAAAACTTAAAAAAAGGAAATTATTTTGTGCCTTTATAGATTTCGAAAAGGCCTTTGATAAGGTATGGAGGGAAGGGCTTTTCTATAAAATGATGTTAAATAAAATCAATGGCAACATGTATAATGTTATTATTAATATGTATGATAGTATAAAATCTTGTATCTCATATAATAATTGTATATCAGAATACTTTGATTGTGCAAATGGAGTCAGACAAGGGGAAAACCTGTCCCCTTTTCTTTTTTCATTGTTTTTAAATGACGTTGACACTTTTTTAGAAAACAAAAATATTACAGGACTACAAACTATCTCAGATGAAATAGAAAACAATTTAGACATTTACCTTAAACTTTTTATTCTGTTATATGCTGATGACACTGCATTGTTAGCTGAGACAGCAAATGATCTCCAAACTCAACTGGATGCTTTTTATGAATATTGTAATTTGTGGAAATTAAAAGTAAATGCAGATAAAACCAAAGTAATGGTGTTTGGAAATGGGAGATTACCACAAAATTTGAGCTTCAGCTATGATAATCTAAATCTTGAGATAGTTAAAAATTTCAACTATCTTGGGATTATTTTTACTAGAACAGGAAATTTTAGTTTAACAAAAAAACATCTAGCTGATAAAGCACTAAAAGCTATGTATGAAGTTTTGAAAATGGGAAGAATGTATAAACTATCAATAAAATGTCTACTTGATCTATTTGACAAAATGATTAAACCCATCCTGTTATATGGCTGTGAAGTGTGGGGCTTTAGTAACAATGATATTCTGGAAAAATTACATCTAAAATTTTGTAAGATTCTTTTAAATTTAAAAACATCAACGCCTAGCTATATGGTGTATGGTGAACTAGGGCGATACCCTATATATATTGATATTAAAATAAGAACCGTATGTTACTGGGCAAGACTTATAGTTGGTAAACAAACAAAGTATTCTAATATATTGTATAGACTATGTCGTCAATTGAATGAAAATCATAATATGCAGTTTAGTTGGATATTGTTTGTAAAACAAATATTTAATGAGTGTGGCTTCCCCAATATATGGGAAACAGAACTTTTTGACAATGTAGATTATTTGAAATGTGTAATTAAACAGCGATTAGAGGATCAGTTTCTTCAAAATTGGAATTCTTTAGTACAAAATTCACCTAAAGCCATAAATTATAAAACAATTAAAACAGAGTTTAAATATGAAGAACATTTAAATATTTTAGAAATAAAAGATGCAATTTTGCTTTGCAGATTTAGAACAACAAATAATAAACTCCCCATCGAAACAGGGCGATGGCAGAACATTCCAAGAGAAAATCGTAAATGTATATTATGTAATAGATCCCAAATTGGAGATGAATACCATTATATTTTTGAATGTATTTATTTTAACCAAAAACGTAAGCAGTCACTGTTAAATTATTTCATATATAGACATAATATTATCAAATTTTCTGAACTTATGTCAAGTAAAAGAAAACCAATACTGAAGAAACTCTGTCATTTTATAAGTGCTATCAATACCGGTGTTTGTCCTCCAGGCTCTTAATCCTTTGTAACCTCTCTCCTAATTTATATATATGTTGTAAATAGTTGTTGTTAATTTGATTTTATTGTTATATCTCTGTACCATTGTTATACATTGGCTTTATGAGAATAAAGATATATATTTGTGATATTTTTTATTGGTTCAACGAATTTATATTTAGGACTCCCAGATGGGAAATATATCATGTGAATATGTGCAAAGAGAAGTGCTTTGTATATAGAATCATATGTTTTGCTTTTTTTTTATTGTACTAATGTTTTTTTATTTTTGTGTTCCACACTTATGATTTTTTCTATGATCACTTTCATTGATGTACATGCCTTTTGTTTGTGTTTAACCTATCGCTATAATTTTTATTGGATTTTTTTGTTTGATAATGGGTAATGACATTGTCACTTACAGAATTGCGATAGGTTCATTTGATCTCAGAACTAGATCTGTCGTTGTCAAAAACATATTGGTTTCCTTAAAATTGTCATCCTACGTCCTATTAGTTTTACTTTTAGTCATACATCGACTGTCTCTAATAAATTGTCAAAGTTTCATCAATAACTACTTATTTGGATGCTTTTATCAAAACATATCATTTACCTTGTTACTTTTACAACTTTTGCTTTTGGGCAATGATGTAGCTGAAAATCCTGGACCAGAAACTAGGGTAGGTGAAGTCAGTGTTTTTCATTGGAACTCTAGAAGTATTAGGCATAAACTTGATCATTTACAAACCATAAGTAATGATTCATCAATAATTTGTGTTACTGAAAGTCATTTAGATGAAAATATTCTGACAACGGATATTAACCTACCAGGATATCATGAGCCTTTTAGGAACGACAGAAACTGCTTTGGTGGGGGAGTCTTGGTTTACACTGCAGATTACTTGCACGTATTAAGACGCAATGATTTAGAATTTAATGGGGGAGAGTTAATTTGGTTAGAAGTAATCTTCCCTAGATTTAAAATTCTTGTATGTGCTGTTTATAGGTCCCCTGGTGCAGTAAATAACTTCTGGGAAAACTTTCACATTTCAATTGAAAGGGCATTCGAGTCATCTCCTCGTATTATTATAACTGGTGATTTAAATGTAAATTTATTGATAGAAAATGACCATCGCTTAAACTAAATTATAAATATTTTTAATCTCACAAATTGTATTCGTGAACCTACAAGATTAGGTGCCTTATTGGACCCTATACTTTTCTCGGATGAACTAGAAACTACGTTTTCTGATGTTATACAAGTAGATAGAATTAAAAGTGACCATGATGCCACAATTGCCTTTTTCCCAATCCCCTATGACCTTCAGACTAATTATAAAAGAGATGTATGGCTGTATAAACATGGAAATTATGATGGTCTTAATTCTGAAATTGACCAATTTGACTGGAATAGCCATTTATCATCACTAAATGACATTGATGAAATGAGTTCTAAATTTTCTAATAAATATATTGAACTTGCAAAAAAATACATTCCTGTGAAAACTGTAACTATCAGGCCTAATGATAAACCTTGGTTTAATTCATCAATACGAAAATCCATGCGTCTCCGGGACCGTCTCCATAAACAACTTAAGCGTAAGTATTCAGTTTCTCTTCTGGGTAAATATCGGGCACAACGAAATAAAGTGAACAATATGGTTAAGTATGCTAGAGAACAGTTCTTCATAAATGTAAATGATATGCTAGACAACGAAGGGAAGTCAAACCCTAAGTCATATTGGAGTCTTGTTAAAAAATTAATGGGTAAATCAACCTCATCACCTATACCACCTTTGCAGAACGAGGCTACTGGTGAGTTTGTTGTAAATGACGAAGACAAAGCTAATCTTCTAAACACGTTCTTTTGTTCAATCTCTGAAATTATTGATTCTGATCTACCTACACCAGTTTTTGATAAGCGTACAGGACGTAAGCTTGATGTGTTCAATATAACAATTGAAGAAAGCAAGGATGTTCTTCTGAATTTAAAATTAGGAAAAGCAGTTGGTAATGACAAAATTAGTCATAATATGTTAAAACATACAGCATCTACTGTCTGTAAGCCCCTTGAGATTATTTTTAACTGTTCTCTACAAACTGGTAGATTCCCACAAATGTGGAAATCTGCTATAATTATTGCTTTGTTTAAAAAGGGTATCAAATCCGATCCTACAAATTATAGACCAATTTCCTTGTTAAGTTGTGTTGGTAAAGTGTTTGAACGTGTGATTTTTAAATATATTTATAATTTTCTGATAGACAATTCCTTAATTTATAAATATCAGTCAGGTTTTATGCATAAACATTCCACAGTGCATCAATTAATAGAAATTTACCATAATATTTGTTTGGCTTTGGAAAATCATGAAATAATTTGTTCAGTGTTTTGTGACATATCCAAGGCATTTGACCGTGTCTGGCATAAAGGCCTTATTAAAAAAATCGAAGGTTACGGAATTACTGGAAACCTTTTACGTTGGCTTGAGAACTATATAAGTAATAGGTATCAGAGAGTTATCATACGGAATTGTCTGTCTGAAAGGGGGAATTTAAAAGGTGGTGTTCCTCAAGGGTCTATCTTGGGTCCCTTGTTATTTCTGTTGTATATTAATGATATTGTAGACAATACTCAAAGCTTCTCAAGGCTGTTTGCTGATGATACATCATTATTATATTCTTCTAATAATGTAAATGAAATTGAAGTTATAGTTAATTCAGACTTATCTAAAATTTATAACTGGTCAAAAGAATGGCTCGTTGACTTTAACCCAAAGAAAACAGAATGTATTATTTTTTCTACTAACCAAGCAGCCAATAAGCCTTGTATTGTCTTCAATAATGAGAATGTAAAATTTGTAGAAAACCACAAACATTTAGGTGTCACCTTTTCCCACAATTGTAAATGGCATTGTCATATTGAAAATATACTAAAAAGCACGTCTATTCAACTATCAATGTTACGAAAATTTAAATTTTCTTTAAGCAGACACAACCTGGAAACAATTTATTTTACATATATTTTGCCCCTTTTAGAATATGCTTGTGAATTATCGGATGGGTGTACTCAGCAAGAATATAATAAAATTGAACAAATTCAGCATGAAGCTGCCAGAATTATAACTGGATTACCCAAATTTTCGAGTTTGGAATCGCTTTATTTCGAAACTGGATGGGAACCACTTCACTCTCGTCGAAGAAGAAGAAAATTAAATATGTTTTACAAAATTCGAAATAACAATGCACCCTCGTATTTATGCGACTGTCTATTACCCTTTGAGGGAAACGAAAATGCTTACAATTTGCGTAATCAAACAGATTATAATAACCCATTTACTAGGTTACAATTGTATCGCAACTCATTTTTTCCTTCTTCGATCAAACTTTGGAACAATTTGACACCAGAGATAAGAAGTGCCCCGACAGTTAGTAGTTTTAAAAAGTCACTAATAAATGATGTTAATTTATTGAAACCATCTAGATACTATTCATATGGTTGTAGAGTGTTAAATGTCCTACACACTAGACTAAGACATAGATCTAGTAACTTGAATGCCGACCTTTTTAGGGTAAATTTAATTAATGACCCAGGTTGTGTCTGTGGATGGGTAATAGAGGATGCGATTCACTTTTTTCTAGAGTGTTGCTTATATGTTGAAGCTCGTGAACAGTTGACAAATAATCTGCAATTTCTTGACAGTTTACTTATTGAAACTTTACTATTTGGCGATGATAGCTTATCTGAGGAACAAAATGCACAAATATTCAAATCAGTGCAGTTGTACATCAAACAAACGAAACGTTTTACCCCACAGTGATCACACTTCATATATTGAATTTAACTATTTTCTTTTGTGAACATTTTCTCCATTGTTGAATTACCCCCACGAATATGACAATTCTGTACTGTTATAACTCAATATATTATATAATTTAAAAAAAAAAAAATCTGTTTTTTTTCAATGTTGTTATAAAATGTAATTGTTAATTATACATTATTACTTGCTGGTGCATGGAATATAAAATTGTATGTAAATATGTGGAGAGGACCTTTGTAAGTTGGAATAACTTGTGTCCGATCCAAATGTTATATAGTTAACAATAAAATACGTTTAATCTAATCTAAGTTTTAAATTCACTCAAAAAGGGTGACAACTCGAGTAAAAATCCTGAAATTCAAGTTAATTTTGAAAAGATAATTGAGCATTTTAAATCACAAGGTAGTTGTAAAAATTATAATGTAAATTTAAAAAATAAAGTTGAAAATTATATAATTCAATATAAAAATTTACTAACAGAAAATGCCATTACTTATAAACCATTTAGGGACCGACCATTTAACTTGAAAGGGGGGGGGGGGGGGGGGGGTTATAGTTTTTAGAGTTAGAATATTTTTATTTTATTTTTCCAGAAATTAACATTAGGTTATATGACAAAAACTGAATTAGATCATTTTTTTTTCCTCCACCAAAATCAGAATATTTTTTTCAGCAACATTGGGAATCAGAATATTGTTTTAGAAAAAAAACATACCCCCCCCCCCCCCCCCTTCAAGTTAAATGGTCGTTCCCTTACTATCTCTGAAATAAAACAGTGCATTAATATACTTAAAACCAAAAAAGTGCTGGACCTGACCTTATAACCAATGAAATAATTAAGTATAGCTCTGTAGCAACTTGTAAATCTATAGTGAAGTTATACAATTTAATACTAGATTCTGGAAAATATCCATCTGCACGGAGAAAATCATTTATTATCCTTATACACAAGTCGGGGGATAAAAGTGATTTAAATAATTACAGAGGCATCTCTCTTCAAAACTGCATTGCTAAGCTATTTAGTTCTGCACTAAACAAGAGACTTAGGTCACATTACGAAAATTTATTTTCATCACAGCAGTTTGGTTTTAGGCCTCATCATAGAACTACAGATAGTTTATTTATTTTAAAAACCCTAATATCTAAATATGTTTTAGAAAAGAAAAGAAAAATATTTTCTTGCTTTGTCGATCTACGCAAAGCATTCGATACTGTTTGGCACAATGGTCTGTTGTATAAGCTACGGACAAATAAAATTGGTCATAAATTTTTCAATATTATTCAAAATATGTATAATTTATGTCAATCTGCTGTTAAAATTGATAATAAACATTCCAACTATTTCAATTTAGAAAAAGGAGTAAAGCAAGGAGTTAGTCTAAGTCCCACGTTATTTAATTATTTCATTAATGATATACATGATATATTTGATCAATCTTGTGATCCACTTAAACTTGATCACACTTTAGTATCTAGTTTAAGCTTTGCTGACGACCTTGTAATATTTTCAGAATCTCATAAAGGACTGCAGAATGCTTTGTATAAGTTACAAAAATATTGTTTTGATTGTCAATTGACTGTTAATATAAATAAAACAAAAATATTGACTTTTCAGAAGACTTTTTCACCTACCCCATGCTTTTTTATGAACATAAACCACTCACAGAAACTAAAGAATACAATTTTCTCGGAACTGTCATTGACCATAAGGGTTGTTTCAAAAGGGGAATACAAGAATTGTCAAAAAAGGGTTTAAAAGTTTTATTTTCTTTGCGAAAACTTTTCTCAAATTTTGAACAACTACCTGTCAACCTCTCGTGTAAACTCTTTGACACGCTGATCCGTCCCATTTTAAGCTATAATTGTGAAATATGGTATATGGACGAATACCTCCCCTTATATAGAGCCATGCTTCGAGCAACCAGAACTAATACTTTTTGTGATACTTTAGCCCTACAGGAAAAATCATCATATGAAAAAATACATACAAAATATTGTAAAACAGTTTTAGGCCTTAAAAAAACTGCATGTAACATTTCGACATTATCAGAGTTGGGACGACTCCCTATTGCTTCCTTTATTAAAACTCAAGTTATGATGTATTTTGTAAGAATAAATACTAATAATATAAACCCATTAATTAAAGAATCCATTAATGTTAATAAATCTTTACATGATGAAGGCTTCTACACATGGTATACTTTGGCATTAAATGTCTTTCAAGAATTTGATTTGGATGCTGAAGATTTTTCTAATATGGATAAGTGTTACCATAAGATAAAAGTTCCATTTAAAAAAGAATTTAAAAAGGTTGTCCACAATAATTACATTCAGAAAACTAAAGACAAACTTTCAAAATTAACAGATAATTCAAAACTTTATTTGTATAATAAAATAAAACATGATATTGTTTTGGAAGAGTATTTGATAAAGGAAAAAAACCTTAAAAATAGACATCTCATAGCTAAATTTCGGACAAGTGACCATTGTTTGCAAATTGAAACTGGTCGATATATTAATATACCCCGTCAACAAAGACTTTGCACTACTTGTAATATCTTAGAAGATGAATATCACTTCTTTTTAAATTGTCATTTAAACCAGCAACTAAGAAATTTACTAATAAATACTATTGAAAATAAATGTCCTTCTTTTACTAATATGTCACCCATGAATAGACTTGATTACATACTCAATCCAACTTCAGATCTTTTATCGGTTGTTTGCACCTTCATAAAACAATCACTAGACTTGAGATGATAGGGTTCACGCCGGTCAAATATTTCTCCTACATTTACACATTTATTATGTTTGTGTTGTTTTTCTTTTATATGTTTGCATGCTTTTGTATTGTAATTGCTTGACCCATATGAGTGTAATATGCAATTTGAATAAATAAATAAATAAAATTAAAAAAATGCACGCAATATTGCGGCCAAATCGGAACTTGGGAGATTCCCAATCGATTCTTACATTAAAAACTCAAATTTGGATGTATTTTTGTAGACTAAATACAGATGCTATTAATCCTTTACTGAAAGAGGCCTATAATGTTAATACAAAATTAAATAATGGAGGTATAAAAATCTTTGATGAGTGTGAAATGGATTTAGGTGAATATGAAAATCTTGATAGACCTTTCAACAAAATTAAACAGTCTTTAAAATTTTAATTTAGAAAAACTGTGTCGCAAAAATATACTAGCAGAACATTACAAAAGTTATAAAATATGAACAATGATTCTAAACTCCTTTTGTATAATCAGTTGAAGACTCAAATAAAATTGGAAGAATATTTGCTAAAAGAAACCAGCTTTAAAAATAGACAACTTCTCACAAAATTTCGCATAAACGATCATAGTTTAAAAATAGAAATAGGTCGATACAGAAATATTCCGAAGGAACAAAGGTTATGTGATAACTGTAAAGTAATTGACAATGAGCATCGTTTCTTTCTACACTGTAATTCGAACAGATCATCCTAATATACAAATTCAGCATATTCTAAATCCTCAATTTGAGCTTTTGCCAACGGTTTGCGACTTTATAAAGCAGTCATTGGAATTGCGAAAATAGGTCCACATCGGTCAAAGTTCTAATCTGAATTTCAATAGTACCAATGTACATGTAGTTATGCGTTTGTCTGCTCGTTTTCTTTCACTTATTTTGTATGAATGTATGTATTTTGCTTTGACCCATATGGGTGTAACTGCAAATAAATAAATAAATAAAATAAATTACCAGATAACCTACGCTCACCGTTCTTGATCCATACATTGATCACAATTGGTACATGCTAGCCAACCATAACTCGATTTTCATGGTCTATTGACTGTGTTATTTGTACCTTTCGTCAAGTTTTCGTGATTAGGTCAGTTTATCCATTACCATACAACCTAGGTTCACCATGTTAGGTCCACACATTGATGATGGAGTGTACATGTACATATTTATCCATATGTCACCTTAACTTAATGTCAGTTTAATATGGTAGATTACTTCTTTGAATTAGTTTGTTTTCTGGAAAAAAAATTTCACACAAACGATTTTATTGGATATATATATAAATTGTTATAGACCCCCCTCCCCCTTTATGAATTAGTTTTGATGATATACTATCTTCTTTTCTGTTTGAAAACATCTCAGATAAAAGTCTTCCAGATGTTTTACAGTTTTGTAAACGCTTTAGAGCTTAATAGTCTTAATGAGTAGCGCGTGCATTGATATTGTCTGCTGTCTGCCTCTTTAGATGTATATTGTATTTGTGATAATTTAGTGTCTATAGTAGCAATTTTCTAACTGTGTATTGCTTATAAAATAAATACACATTTTAATGTAGACAAACATGTTTGAGGAATTTTTCCACTAGTTCAATAGCCTTGCAAGTTTTATATGTTTTGATCTGAGATAAAAGAAGAAACGACAGATAGGAACATTTTTATTCCAATCAAAAATATGTGCGTCTTGAAGTAAATGGAATTTTGTATGTATTTAGTGCCATATTATTATGCATGTCTGATACTACCAGCGTAATTACACTTATGCTCACTTTAGGTCCAAACTCGGTTTCGCTTGACTCTTGGAAATTGGTGATTAAAAAACCCCCAGAATATAGCTTTATTCGAGAAATCCTGAAGATATCAATTTGAATTTAAGTCTTCTCTATCCTAATAACTGATTAATACGGAACTTGTCGGTTTTCATGTTGCTAATTATATAAGCATCAAATGTCTTGATACTATTGGTCGAAGATATATTTATTTGTCATTAAATTGTTGTGAAGAATAGAATATTCACGACCCTTTTCGAGTTCACCGTAAAGGTATTTAAATATCAGAGTGTAATCACTGTTGATTTCGTAGGCTTCATGTACTGGTTTTCTTATTTATTAATATTTTCACCCCCACCCTCCTTTCCTCGAATATCCATTCGGACCTGTTCGTCTCAAAAACCACTCGACTACTTTCCATTGGATCTTCGGAATGATACCAGAAAAACGAAACAGTATGAAAATTTATGGAAATATTTTGGAACTCGTTTCATAGAATTCACACCAACTTATTGGTTATGACATCAACAATAACCTGTCAGAACAATAGTAAGCAAAATAAACTAGTAAAATCTGTATACTATAAAATATGCATTATGTTTCAATATAGACACGAACCGCATCGGTGGTGTAATGGTTTCCTGCTCGCCTTGAGTGCGGTAGACCGTGGGTTCGAGCCCCGGTCGGGTCAAACCAAAGACTACACAATTTTAATATGTTGCTTCTCCGATAAACAGGCAGTATCTAGGAGTAAGAGCAGTGACTGATTGTCTCGGAATCAGGATAATGTGTCCGAATGGAGCAACATGTCTGTTCATGTTCCAGTGAGCTAGCACTATAAAAATCCAACTAAGAGTGTTGTTCTGGTACAAAGCTGACATCATCTCATGGAACTTGTTCTCGCCATGGTATAACTGAAAAGGTGCTCACATATCACTCACTCAATTTACTACTCAATAGCAAAGAGAAATATTCATATCTCCTCATTATAATATCTATACGATGGCATCGTAACAAATAGTGTTAAAATATAAACAAGTTGAAAATGTATTTGGTTTAGTTGGCGAGTTTGAATTACCTACGTGTGCATATTCACGAAACAGTTTTTTTGGGGGGGGGGGGAGGGGGGGGGAGTTTCACCATGTATATCACAAACTTTTACTGTATTTCTAACTGTTTTCTCTTCTAGAATATGTCTGTATAGTGTAACTTAAATTCCCCATTTAATGCTGACTTTTCAATATTATCTACTCATATTAATGAGTAACTATCACGTTGTTGTTATTTTTTTTTGTCAAATTGTTCTGTCACACATTTTTGTATGTAAGTATATATATTTATTTAGCTATTTTTTTTTCTGTTATTTTAGACTTATTTCTGATTATATTCCATGTATTCGATTCAACTGACCAAACTATTGCTAAATACTATCCATATTTGTTTTCAAAATTAGTTTCTTCAGTTTTGTAGAAAATGCCAACTTAATTTGCTTATAATCCGTCAACAAAAGACAGTTTTAAATTCATATTGAAATAGAATTGTAATAAACAAACAATGCAATGGGAGACAACTCCAATTGCGTATTAAAATATTTTACATAGGAGAATAATGTCCAATCTTTTCATTTTTAGAGGAAAACAATAGTGGATAATTTGAAATTTACGTAGAGATGGTCGACTCGAGTGCAGTAGATCGCGGATTTGAACCCCGGTCGTGTGAAACCAAAGACTATAATGTTGGAGTTTGTTGCTTCTCCACTAAATAAATAAAAAAAAACACAAAAAAACATTAAGGATTTTGAGCAAAGACTGGTTGGCTCGGATTCAGGATAATGTACAAGTAGATCGTCACAGAAAACTACAGATTCAGCAAAATGAACCCCACTAAAGACCAAGGGAACTCAAGCGGTCCAGAAGGGCTATCAGTTCCTGTTCCACTAGTGGTACTCGTCGTATTATTGTTAAATGCCACGAACATCATGTAATATGGATATCGTGTTGGAGCCGGCAATGCTATCGTACGACAGTAAGACTGGCTAGTTTGACGCTGACCCTCTAGAAGTTCACTGGATGTATTCTTGCGTGAAAAGGTTAGTCGGTGACTTAAAGGGAGTCCCGTGTTTATCCCGTGACTTAATGGAGCACTGTGTCTATCCAATGACTTAAAATAGTCATGTTTATCTCCAGGTTATCTGGTTTCTTCCATTAACAAACCGCCATGATGATGATATAACTTACATATTGCTGAGATAAAGGTATTAAAGTACCAAAGTAATACCATGCAATAATCAATTACATCATTGAGAGAGGGTTATGGAGGTTAGGTGTTTAACGCCACTTGCAACAATATTTCAGTTATATATCGTCGTGGCGGTCAGTTTTATTTGTGGATGATGCTGGAGTTCCCACAGAAAACCACCGACCTGCCGCAAGTCGCTGATAAACTTTATCACATAATATTGTATCCAGTACATCTCGCCATTAGTGGGAATCAAACTCGCAACGTTAGTTGTGATAGACACTGATTGCATAGGCAGCAGTGTAAATCCAACTACCATACGATCACGACCACGATGACCCTTTATTACATATGCATCACTGAAGGTAGACAAAGTAACAACAACGAAACTTAAAATATCAAAACAAATATAAATTGAATAGACAACATTAAACACTACAAAATGAACAAAACAAAGTGGTATGTGAGTTTGCATACTTTGAAAGTGATGATAAACAAAGATCATGATGCCGATATACTTTTTGTATCTATGTTTTTTTTTAGTTGTGATAAATATCTAAAAGTGTTATGTAAACTAAAATGCAGAGTATGTAAACTATTTTGTTTGTTAACTTCATATCATTATTATTGTTTATTTAATTCACTATGTGAAAAGAAACAACAAGTAAAGAAATTATTTGTCTATAGCTACATTAGAAATAATACAGATAAAATCTCGTAAGTTGCGATGCGATGATTTTTTATCGCGGAATAATTTTCACTAATAGTTCATACACAACATCTCATTTGACTCAGTTATTTGTGTCTCTTCCTACTGTATGGAGGTCGCATCTATATGGTAATCTATTTAGGGAACAACCATTTAACTTGAAGGGGGGGTTATGGTTTTTTTTCTAAAAAAATATTCTGATTCCCAATGTTGCTGAAAAAAATATTCTGATTTTGGTGGAGGAAAAAAAAAATAATCTGAGTTTTTGTCATATAATCTAATGTTAAATTCTGGAAAAAAATTTCGCGCTTAGCGCGACAAAAAAAATAAATATTCTGACTCGTGTTGTCCGAAAAAAAAAATTCTGAACGAAACAAAAAACCATAACCCCCCCCCCCCCCCCACTTCAAGTTAAATGGTCGGTCCCTTATGGCTATATAATTTATGCAAAATACAGAATGAATCCTTACACTAATAGATTAAAAATAAACCCGGGTAGATACTGCAAAATACTGAATGTCAGCAGAAACCTATAGATTTAATGGTTATTTTAAGCACATTTGAAAAGCGTGTGGTCAATATTGCTGGCATAAGAAGTAACCACCTGAATTTGTGTTAAATCAAAAGTGAAAGTAGGATTTTCGAGAGTTAACAATTTCAAGCAGACAGTTTTTTCTTATATGCCATTAAATGTACGTTGATTTCCGGAGACAAGTTACCAATTAGGTACACCTTTCATGAGATATGAGTGTCACTTATATTAAACTTCAGGTGAAACCTGTATAAAAACATAGAATGCGATGGGTGATTATTTAGTGGTGCACCGCCTACTGCCATTCGGAACTATCTGATAAATTTTGACTGCTCTCTCATATCAACAGGTTGAGTGGAGAAACATCCGAAGAAGTTCCGAGTGATATACTAAATGGGCAAATGGCAAACCAAAACGATGGGAGTTTCTACATTGAACTTTGTAAAAATCCAATACGTTTCGACCCTGTTGATAAAGTGACAAATGTATTTTACGACGATGCTAACAAACAGGTAAACCGAGAAGGAATATGTAATTTAATTTAAGCAATTCGATATGTTCCATGATGATGATGTCTGGATTGTATTTTGCTGTAACTGTAAGCGAATATCCTGAAACAGCAGCAACTATGTTTTTCTATGCAGTATCCTACAGTATCGTGCCGAAAGTATGTCAGATCTAAAAAGTATCATATATATTCATTTTGAAACACACTATATTTAGTAAAATATCAAAAGTTTCTTTCTTATCCACCTTAAATGAGGGCCGTCATGATCGTATTGTAGTTGGATTTACAATCTACATATGCAATCAGAGCCTATCACCACTAACGTGAGTTCGCAACCAGCTCGTGACGAACTGTGTTTGATACAACATTATGTGATAAAGTTTGTCAATGACTTGCGGCAGGTCTGTGGTTTTCTTCGAGTACTCTTGTAACGTCTATTTTCCTCCATAAATAAAACTGACCGCCACGATATAACTGAAATATTGTTGAAAGTGGCATTAAGCACCATAATCCTAACCCTCCAATTTAAATGTGTAACGGGAACGCTCCTCTACCTAAGCTTATAGGAACCGTAGTACAGTAGGTTCATACATGTGGCTACCTCTACTAACTGCGTTAGTGGAGGTCTCCTTTAGCTCAGTTGGTAGAGCGGATGGTCCTGGGATCAAATCCCATTGGGGATATTGCATTTGTCAGATAAAATATATTCTACTGTTACAAATGAGATAATAGCTATTTAATGCAGAATAATAGTTCTGTACACAAAGCTTAGAGCATTTCATGTTCGACATTTATGACATTTCTACCCAGTCTAAAAGATTTCCAAGTGTACTTTTCGCTAAATGTAAACTCATGTGTTAATTGAAAATAAAAGATGGTCGCCACCACATAACAATGTTAAATATAGAAACCGTTGAAAATTGAATAAAATAGTTCTTTTTAGGAAAAACAAACTTGTTAGAACCCAATGCAATCAGTGCATGGATAACCAGGTGAGAGATACTGGCACTGGTTTGCCCTAGTTTGTATCAATTTATCACTTTAATTCACTTATGAAATAGTAATTCATGATAAGATTTAAGAATACTCAAAGTTATCAGTTTCTCTTACACTAGGAAGATTGGTATCCACGAGTTTCACTTTTTTCATTTTTTTTTATTTAGGTATTTACAGTACGATCTGGTGGGGCCATGGGCGTTGTTGTTAAAGGACCAAGAGAAAGCAACACGCTTACTTTCAGGTAATTAATGTTGAGAACATACTTTGTATTAAAGAGGCTGCAAAAAAAAATCATCACCAGCTTCTTGTGTAACAATATCATAATTTTTTTTTATATTAGCAATCTTTTCAGAAATGTTCCATTCAGTTTCAACTGCATGAATTTTGTAATACTGGTTGGTAGCGTACCTGCCTCGGATGCTGTAGATCTTGGGTTCGAACCCCAGAGTCGGGTCAAGCCAAAGACTATAAAATTTGTATTTGCTGCTTCTTCGCCAATCACGCAGAGTAAAAGCAAAGACTGCTTGGCTCGGAATCATGATAATTAGGCATAGTGGAGCGACATGTCTACCCATGGACTGTTGTTTCAATTAGTTAGCACTGAAAAAATCCATGTTAGTTTAATACAAAGTGAACATCATCATCTCATTGAATGCAACTTGTTCTTGCCATAATATACATCTGTAACTGAAAAATTGCTCACGCAAGTGGTGTTAACAACACTGACTATCTCAATTCAGTTTAATTTATTGATGCTGTCGTTAAATGAACTTGTATTGATTTGACAAAACCAAACTAATGAGTTGTTCCAATGCAAGGAGGTGTCTACCATATTACCTATGGCAGAATAGTTTCACTGTATGAAATGTTAAATTACAGAATACGTAAAAGATTAAATTAGCAGTAATAAAGTGAACGATTGCCCTGCAGATCTAGATCTGAGTACTGGTAATAAAATTCGTTCACAACAAAATCTCTATAATATTTCAAGTTTAATTTCACCTATCTATTTTGAACAGGCCTAAATTTCTTTACATTAATTATATAATTACAGAATGGAAAGTAGAGGTGATGTTTTATCCATAAAGTTTTCTCCAGATAAAAGAATTTTAGGTGTGCAAAGGTCACAAAAATCTGTTGTAAGTATGTTTGTATTGAAATTATGTTGAAGTACAGTAAATTCAGAAATATATGCAGAAAGTTTTTTGTTGTTGTAAAAATGGCTCCAATTTGTGACTTTTATGTTATAAATTAAACATTTTGTAGTGTCGCATAATGTTTATACACATATTGTGTTCTCTGACATAATCTTCAACTTGTTGAAGGCAGTCATTATTTGGTAGAAGTAGAAGTAAGTCAAATTAAGCAAAACATGATTGGGATGTTCCTTAAATGACATTTTTTTTTCTGCAAAATACATATATCCATTTTGACATCACGAAATACCCAATTTGATGAAACATACTTTACTTCATAAATGGAATTTTGTTTATCATTAATGGTTTTTTATGTATTTTTTTTTTTAATCAATGGATTATCTTAAATTTTTTTATTTTTTTTATTAAGGAATTTATAAATTTTCTACAAGATGGGTCTTCAGATCAGTTAGAATACTCACAGACATGCAAGGTAAGGCAAATATAGATGCAATATATTACCTGTATTTAGAATAATATCATTCTCTTCTTAATTATGTAAATGTGACTGACTAGTAATGAAATATGAGATATAAATGAACAGCATCAGTGGTGTAATGGTTAGCTTTCTTGGTTGAGTGTGTTAGATCGTACATTTGAGCACCTGTCCGGTCCAATCAAAGGCTATAAAATTGATGTTTGTTTCTTCTCTACAAAGCACACAGCATCACAGAGTAAGAACAAAGACTGGTTGCCTTAGAATCAGGATAATATGTCTGAGTGGAGCGACATGTCTACCAACAGACGGTTGTATCAGTGAACTAGCACTATAAACCTGCAACTAAGCATGTTGTTCTTGTACAATGTGGACATCGTCATCATCTTATCGAATGTAACTTGTTCTTGCCATGATATTGCTGGAAAAATTGCTCACTTGGCATTATAAAACAGGCATTCATTTCTCACTCATACATAAGTAGATAAATGAGACCTAAATTTCTTTGGGGGCCATCATGGTTGTGATCGTATGGTAGTTGAATTTACAACTACCTATGCTATCAGTGCACTCGATACAACATTATGTGATAAAGTTTGTCAGTGACTTGCGACAGGTCAATGGTTTTCTACGGGTACTCCGGTTTCCTCCACCAATGAAATTGACCCCACAATATAACTGAAATATTGTTGAAAGTGGCATTAAACACCATAAACCAACTAAACCAACCTATTTCTTTGTTCACTCGATTTGATGTTTATATTTATTTTGTTCCAGGGTAGATCCACTATAATTAATGGGTTTGTGTGGACATCACTGAATGAAATATGTTTTATTACAGACCATGGTATAGAATTTCATCAGGTAAATACTATTAAATTTCAAATGGTCATATTTTGCTCACATTATTTAGCAAAAATGAATTTAAATTAAAACTTTTGTAGAAAATTTGAATTAATTTTTAAGTATGTTGACACTAATTAATATCATTTATGTCTAATTTAACCAGTAAAATATAACAAATTTTAAATATTCAAGTTTGAAAATACCAAACTTAACTAATAACCAATTTAATTATTAAATGTACACCAGTGAATATGTTTTTATGAATGTACTGTATATATATATGAAATCGAACTTTAGAAAAGGGTCCATGGTTTTGTGAGGATTTGTACCTTCAAATTTCCATAAATAAGCACAGAATGTGGTGCTTTTTCAAATTAAAGTAATATTTTCACAATATCCCTCCACAAAGAGACAACCCTGGGAAAGTCATCCCGATGTATGAATGAGATACAGAAATAAAATACATAATTAGGAATTTGCAAGAAGAACATTTTAGGGGAACATTTGTATCTCTGAAATAAAGAATGCATGAGGGAAACAACTAAATATTTATGTGAGATATACAGATTCATTTTTTTTTTTCAACTAAGCACCAGAAGGAAGATTATATTTAAGAAATAAATCATGGAAGCCAGAATGTGTTTTAACATGGATTGGCAGATTTTAGTATTTTATCCTGAGCCAGAGACGAGGGATAAAATTTACTAATATCCGCCAACCCATGTTAAAACTCAAAACACATTCTGGCTTCCATGATATATTTCGATTCTGATATGTTTAAGAATACAAATACGGTAGTATACTTTGATTGGAAGACGGTAATTTATATTTACGTTTGCGGAAAATGTCGCACACAATTTATGCTGCCAAATTCGAGCAGACGATAATTCATCAACATGTACATTTAAGACTGAAAAGTTAGTCACATTCACCGGCGCCATGTGCAAATGAGATTATACCATCGATAAATTGCTCGTTTGTCTGCAAAGCGAAAGAAGGACGTCATGTTAGAATATTTTATTTATTCAACATGACACTTAATAGAGCATTATTTTTTTAAATTTTAGATAACACCAGAAAGAAGAACATTAAAGTGTTTAAAAACAGTTAACCTGGGTGTTGTATGGCATATCTGGTTGGTAAGTAATAATAAAACAGGATATATTTTAAATTGTTGTTATATGAAGTATAAATGCAGCATGCCCATTCACGTACTGTAGTACGTGTTTCACGTAGAATAAAAATCATGCACGTATAATTGAAAGAACCCTACGTGCGTGCACGTAGAGAACCCGTTGCGAGCACTGTATAAAAATTACCTTTTGTTTACAATTCACTTCAAAGTAAGTATAATAGAGTTGTTCTGATTAGTTAATTTCGGTAATATTATCCAATCAGAGCATTCCTTGCATATTTTAAGTGAAATGATATGATTTATAGATCGCCCAATTCTATTGGCTCCTTATTTTTTATTTGTTCAATCATAAGAACTGCTACTGTTAAATCCCGTAATCAGAGTTGGCGAAAATCGTCGGACCGGCAGAATAACGGTCGGTCCGATTAATTAATGAACCGTGTCTGTCCCAATGTCCGTCACGAAAATATTACTTTGTGGTCGTCCAGTTGACGATTGAAATTTATTCACTCCCAGTTTCCACTGTCAATGGCATTAAATTCCGTTTTCAGTTTTATTAAAATGTCGGACAGAGACTTAAAATTTGTTTATTTATTCTGTCAGACCGACATGTTCCTCTTTGTAATAGAAACTCCTATACAAATGTACGTAAATGTAAACATCCTTTTAGTAGGAACCAGCACCTGCAAAACGTGGAACATTAAAACTGAAATATATTATTGAGCACAGAAATAAGTTGACTTCCACACTCCCCAAGTATCAAAGATTGTTTGTATTTAATTAAATATGTTTTGAGATGCTTATATATTGAAGATGACAACAGATTCATATTCTTAACTGAAATTAAAAATGTAGGTAAACCGGAAACTGACATTGATGTATAACAGGGGTTTCAAAGTGTGCCGGTACCCGGTACTTTTACCCGCTTGAGATCGTGTATAGTACCGGCAGAAATTACTGAACCCCCCAAAATTAGCGGTGGTCAAAACCACAAGTACGATGGTCGATAGGCTTGTGGAATATTTTTCATAAAAAATTAATGATCACGTCAATCATTGCTGAATTCTCACATTCAAATCGAACAACTGCGTCACGACCAAGTTGATGGGATATTCTCTGTTATAAAAATAACTTTACCTTAGAATCGTAAATAGCAGTTTGCGCATGCGGTAAATAGATATGTTTTCGCCCCAATAACTTTTCATCCTTGTGTAAAACTCGGACCGGAACAAAGCTGACATCATTTCAAAATAAAAAAATGACCGATTACAAATTATGTGCAAGCACAATTTAGTGTAATCTCCAGTAATATAAGTATGATCATTGTGTATTATGAACATATGACTACACAATATTTTGTGCGATTTTCTTTATCCATTTAAAACCCAGGGTCGAATCATTCTGGGGCGTACTGTCTTGTTGCTTAACTCCATCCATATTGTTTAACTTCCGGTATAAAAAAATAAAAACCTATGGCTAATTTATTTACATATTTCGACAGGGCCCTACCGTGGTTGTTCACAGAAATGAAAGTGTGCTGAAAAACATTTTAAAAATGGGGTACGAGGAGATAAGGGATAGAAAATTACTAGAAATCTTGAAAAAGGACCGGACATGGCTCAAATACGAATTACATTATAATGTCAAAATGCCGGCCCCCCCTTTTTTTCCAAAATAATTTAACTTTTGTGATTCAAATGTTAATAAATGTCTTCCCGCAAATCGTTTTTGTTCGAACATTTTTTTTGCACATATGTCGTGAAAGTAACAATATATATTGTTTTTGTTTAATTATATTTGTATTCATCTATTAAAAAATTATAAATTTTATTAAAGATTGATGATTGCAAATTAAATTTATATGTTTCATCAAGGACGTATTCTATATACGTCCTTGGTTTCATTAATTATGACACTTATATGTCTTGATCCTGCCAATGGTCTTTGATGAGTTTAATTACTGGTAATAAAGTAAAAAAAACACACAAGCCAAGGTATTGTGAAAAAGAAAAGGACAAAGCCAACAAAAGAATTTTGAGAAGTTTAAGCTTTGATAACAATGGCTTGGTCAAGCCTAGCTGCAGAACTGTAGCTCTTTATGGTCTTTTTTGGTTTTTTTTAAGATATGGCGGACTATCCATGAATAATCTTGGCTGAAGTCTGTAAACTGAAATATTCAATAAAGAAATTGGGGGGGGGGGGAGGGGAGGGGGGGTGGAAATCCAGGCATTATGCATGGTCTTCACTCTTGGTGAAATCTGAACTCTAAAGTTAATGGGATTTTTCTTTCAAAAACACTTAATGTTTTACAGTCTCTGAAGTACATTTTTTGGTCCACAAAATGCTAGATTTCAGGAGCTTCCGCCCCCTGGACCCCTTATGGCCCCCAGCCTAATTTTTTAGGTACCTCCTAAAATTTAAGAAGTACCTCCTATCATAAAAAACTTTGAAACCCCTGTGTATAATATTCGGAACGTGATCGGACCATTAGATACGGATTGTTGGCCATATCTGCCTTATCTTTTTAGATAAAAATATGTATACAGAAAAACATTTAATTGAGTTGTTTAATGATCATGACTATATATAGGTAATCTTGCATTCAGTTCTGTATAAAAAACAAAATTTGACAGATTATATACAATATTACAAAAAAAATGGTGGGACAGACACAAAGGCCATGGGTCAGACAGAACCCCACTTCCTGTCTGACCCAATGTCAGACAGAAAAAAAAGTTTTCGCCAACTCTGCGTAATATTTACAAAAAAAACTGCATGGTGCACGACCTTCCGTGGAGAAAATGCAGTTAATTTTCATTGTACCCCCAAATGAAGAGTTAGAGATTGCACCCCCAAAAAAGATGAAAAAACCTGTGGGCATGCTGTAAATGGAAACATGAGAGTGTCAATACTTTTTAGCTCACTTGGCCAAAGGCCATGTAAGCTTTTGCCATCACATGGCATCCGTTGTCTGTTGTACGGCGTAAACTGTCACATTTAAATCTCCTCTGAAACCACTGAACCAATTTCAACCAAACTTGGCTGGGATTGTCCTTGTGTGGTCCCCTTTCAAAATTGTGTCAGACAGCTCTGTCCTCTATTCAAGATGGCTGCTGTTACTAAAAATAGAAATTTCTTTAATTGTCTATTGCTGCTTTATTATCGGTCAAAATGAGCAAAAACTTTCAACTGCAGCTACATGGCAATGAGTAGATTAACATATATTATAGGTTATTCATTGAATTTGGAGCTGAAATGATCTTTGTTTGGCCTACCTTCAAAATTATTTGTGACATTTCCATTTTCTATAAACTTTAGAAGTCAACTTGAAAACCAGGGGAGCGATGATAGGCTCCTTGGAGCCTCTCGTTTCAACTGTCTGTACAATCTGGATTTAAAAAATAAATTCAATCACAAATGTAAAACAAAACAAAAACCATCCAATCACAGATAATATGTGAATGCTAAAAAATTTCTGTAAATTTAAACATTTCCTAGTAGAAACCTCAATGATAGTTTATTAAGGTAGGCCATATCATTATTTTCTAACATATTATGTTAATTGACATGTTGGATTTCAAGAATTAAATTTCTTCATTTCATGGAATTTGTTTTGTAGGCTGAAAGTAATTTGTTGCTGATAACATCAGGTAGCCTTAGTAACACTTTGAATCCTTTTTATTTTCGGGTAAGATATATAATATTAATAGTTAATGAGTTAAATCTGAACTTCTTCATTACTTGTTTCTTACGTAGCTTGCAACAGACTTTCTGTAATATTGACAGATGCATCATCACACTATGTACATTATTTATTATACACCTGTCTAAAACGAACCTAGGTGTTCGGTTTAGACTTGTTGAATTAATAAAGATTTCCTACATTTGGACTTTATTTAAAGTTGGGTTTATTTTATATTCAATTTTAATCAGGAGTTGGTTCAGACAGATTTCACTATATCTGTATTTTTCAAAGTAAAAAAAAAAAGCAAATGTGATAGTAAAACTCAGTTTTCAACTCACCTGTCCCAAAAGGTCCATTTTTATTTATTATAGGCAGGATCTGTAATAAAACTACCAAAATTTGAAGTTGACCTTCCAGTTGTTTCAAAACAGACTAAATCTAACTTATTGGAAAGAGATGTTTCTATGGCAACTATGTGAGTAAGCTATGTTATATAAATAGAACTTAATTAAATAATTGAAGAAGACAATCACAATACTAGTTATCTATGTAATTGGACTTGAAACTTTGCAGAAATAATATATAGATGGTTCCTCTTTTCATTTCAAGTTGAAATCCAATTTGATCACCGCAAAACAGAATTATTATTGTTTCTGATGGGTTAAATTTTTTCAAAAGATTTCTGCGGAATGAACAGAAACTTTGCTAGAGTGATATGGGGATAGTCCTCTGAATATGTCCTCATTACATTACATTCCAATTCATAATTCCAATATTGATTTTATAGTTTTCCAAAGCCAAAGAGGGATTTTTAGTATGGTTCAGAGGTGAGGAGAAACACATCTCTAATCTGCAACTCTTCTTAGATGCACATAATGCAATAATTTAAAGTGAATTGTAAAAAAAAAGGACAGATGTCATCATGAGATATGTTTTTTTTTTTTAATTTCAGCTATAATCAATTATATATTGTAATACTGCGACACCAACCCAGAACAGGTTCACAAGGAGCTGAAATTGTCTTGTACCAGATATCAAGGTATTATAAAATTATTTGTCGCAAGAACATCTGTTTTTGGAGCTACCTGGCTTATGATGTTATCTATAAAATGTATTATCACTAGTATCACAGCTTGTCCAATCCAATTTGCTGCTATTTTAGCTATAGTGTTTGTCTGGAATTTTATAATTGCCGTTGTTCTATATATACATGTATTTTACATGGAGGGAGCTATTGTTGTAGCAATCATATGATAGTTGTGATTTACAGTTACATCTGTAGTCAGTGACGATCTCTACTCAGTTATGAGTTATATTCACGCCCAGGACAATGTGTACATGATACAACTGTATATGTGTTCTATGTCAGTGGTTTTCTTTGTGTACTCAAGTTTCCTCTACCAATAAAACAGAAATATTTAAAAATGGATTTTTATAAAAATGTAATTGATTAAATATAGGTAATTAGTATTATTTATTTTGTAAAATAATTCAAAAAGTTTTTTTTTTTTTATTTCTCATTCAATTCTAAAAATGGAAGGTACACGTCTTTTCTATTTTCTGACAGGGACGCACCAGCACGTAAAACTGATGTTCTAAGATTAGATATGAGTGGACGATTTGCCATAAATATTGTAGATAATTTAATAGTCGTTCATCACCAAGCTTCTAAGGTATGTTTTATTTTAATAGTTGAATAAAATTCTGAGGTGCAATTATTGAACATATTGCTCAGGGAAATAAAAGCCCTTTATGGTCCTCTGTGTAATCTGAAATATTACATGTCTTGTAAGATAAATTTTCTTCGTTTTAAGGTGAACAATTGAGAATGTATAGAGCATGAAAAATAATCATTTTACAATTTTTTTTATATATTATATAAAAAAAAAATCTTAGTAGTACCAATTGTTAATATATAATGTATGTAATTTTATCTTGGATCTTACACTGTTATTTCGATAGAATAATGATTGTGTGATCATGTGAAATGAAGTGAATTCTTTTACAATTTTTTTGTATAGAATGTTTATAGGGTCATGGTGTTTAGTGCCACTTTCAACAATATTTTAGTTATGTCATGTTGGTCAGTTTTATTGTTGAAGGAAACCGTAGTAAACCACCGACCTGCCGCTAGTCACTGACAAACTTTATCACATAATGTTGTATCGAGTACACCTCACCTGAGCAGGATTGGAACTCACAATGTTAGTGCTGATAGGCACTGATCGCATAGGTAGTTGTAAATCAAACTACCATACGATCACGATCACGCCAGCCCCTATAGAATTTTTATATAGTTATGAACATCTCTATATATTTTACAGACGTCAGTGATATTTGATATCCAGTGTGAAAGTGAAAGTGATGGATTTGCAAAATATCATTATCCAGTAGTATCACCATTACCTTTGAAGCCTTTTAAATTACTCCTTCCTTGTAAGTACAGAGTAACCTAAGTAAACCATACCTCCTTGGTACCAGCTTTGATGAATAGACAGGTGTTCAGTTTATACAGGTCAAATTAGCAAAGATTTCCTACATTGAAACTATTTATTTAAAATTCAGTTTATTCAGGGTTTGATTTAGACAGGTTTCAGGGTTTTATTTAGACAGGTTTCAAGGTTTTATTTAGACAGGTTTCAAGGTATAAGTTAGCAATATATAGAGATTAATACATGACCTTTTCAAGATCAGCCCGGGTATCATCCCGAGATGCAGTCAAATGCTTATATGGGTCGAGGGATGATAGCCAGGATGATATGGAAAAGGTCATGTATTAATCTTTTTATCATATAATTCCGACAAATTTTTTTATGAAGCAAATAAACAAAATGAAATAATTAAATGAATTTATATGGAAGCTTAATTGTGTATTCAATCGATACATTTTCAGAACACTATTGTCAAACAAGAACATTTCTACCCCCATTAATATTAATGGCAACATTTCCTATGAAGGCATTTTTAAACATAGAAAATACAGATGTGATTCTTTATATGTTGTTTTTTATTTACCATGAATTGTGATGAGGGCATTGCCCATGAATCGTTTTCATTCAAAATCAATTTTCGTTCTCCGTGATATAATCATTTATCATCTAACATTTCTATGATTTTTATTTAATGTGGTCTTCTTGACGACAATGTTTCCCTCTCAACTCGAGTTGTCAATGATACAGGCACCCTTACTGCCATACTGATCATGGGTTGAGTCCTGGTCAGGTCAAACCAAAGACTATAAATTGGTATTTGTTTCTTCTTTGCTAAGCATGCAGCACTAAGGCATAAGAGCAAGAAGGGCTTGTTGCCACCCAATCCGGATAATGTGTATGAATGGAACAACATGTTAATTATCATTAATTTATTCTTGGTTTTTTTTTTCAGCTTTAAACTTGCAAGAAAATAAGATGGAGTACAATTGTGAATTATGTATCCTTTTGTGTCAGCAATGTTTTCCAAATTTATAACTACCTAGGTGAATCAAAGTGACAGACAATACAATGGCCAAATGATAAAGGATAAAAAGACAAAAACAATGATGGCTTGTGGCAGGCTGAATGTTATGTCAGAGTACTTCTATTTCCTCCACCAATAAAACTGACAACCACAATATACCAGTTGCTGAAATATTGTTGAAAGTGGTGTTAAACATCAATAACCTTTGTTAGAACATTGGTTATCTACACCAATTAAACCGATCAACACGATAAAACTGAAATATTGTTATAAGTTGTGTTAATTAATTAGGATATAATCCTAAAATACACAGTCAAATTATTCCTTCCAATTCACTTCAATCTGTATCTGTGTACTGGTACCTGTTTCAAACACAAATTTGACAGTCTAAACACATCATAAAACATGTTTGTGGTCCAACAAATATGGGTTGGACAGGTGTTTAGAATGTCAAATTTGTGTTTTAAACAGGTGCACAGGTAAAGTTTGTGTTTTAAACAGGTGCACAGGTAAAATTTGTGTTTTAAACAGATGCACAGTTAAAGTTTGTGTTTTAAACAGGTGGACAGGTAAAGTTTGTGTTTTAAACAGGTGCACAGGTAAAGTTTGTGTTTTAAACAGGTGGACAGGTAAAGTTTGTGTTTTAAACAGGTGGACAGGTAAAATTTGTGTTTTAAACAGATGCACAGTTAAAGTTTGTGTTTTAAACAGGTGGACAGGTAAAGTTTGTGTTTTAAACAGGTGGACAGGTAAAATTTGTGTTTTAAACAGATGCACAGTTAAAGTTTGTGTTTTAAACAGGTGGACAGGTAAAGTTTCTGTTTTAAACAGATGGACAGGTAAAGTTTGTGTTTTAAACAGGTGCACAGGTAAAGTTTGTGTTTTAAACAGGTGGACAGGTAAAATTTGTGTTTTAAACAGATGCACAGTTAAAGTTTGTGTTTTATACAGGTGGACAGGTAAAGTTTGTGTTTTAAACAGGTGGACAGGTAAAGTTTGTGTCTTAAACAGGTGGACAGGTAAAGTTTGTGTTTTAAACAGGTGCACAGGTAAAGTTTGTGTTTTAAACAGGTGGACAGGTAAAGTTTGTGTTTTAAACAGGTGGACAGGTAAAGTTTGTGTTTTAAACAGGTGGACAGGTAAAGTTTGTGTTTTAAACAGGTGGACAGGTAAAGTTTGTGTTTTAAACAGGTGCACAGGTAAAGTTTGTATTTTAAACAGGTGGGCAGGTAAAGTTTGTGTTTTAAACAGGTGGACAGGTAAAGTTTGTGTTTTAAACAGGTGGACAGGTAAAGTTTGTGTTTTAAACAGGTGGACAGGTAAAGTTTGTGTTTTAAACAGGTGGACAGGTAAAGTTTGTTGTTTTAAACAGGTGGACAGGTAAAGTTTGTATTTTAAACAGGTGGACAGGTAAAGTTTGTGTTTTAAACAGGTGGACAGGTAAAGTTTGTGTTTTAAACAGGTACACAGGTAAAGTTTGTGTTTTAAACAGGTGGACAGGTAAAGTTTGTGTTTTAAACAGGTGGACAGGTAAAGTTTGTGTTTTAAACAGGTGGACAGGTAAAGTTTGTGTTTTAAACAGGTGGACAGGTAAAGTTTGTGTTTTAAACAGGTGGACAGGTAAAGTTTGTGTTTTAAACAGGTGGACAGGTAAAGTTTGTGTTTTAAACAGGTGGACAGGTAAAGTTTGTGTATTAAACAGGTGGACAGGTAAAGTTTGTGTTTTAAACAAGTGGACAGGTTTGTGTATTAAACAGGTGGACAGGTAAAGTTTGTGTTTTAAACAGGTGGACAGGTAAAGTTTGTGTTTTAAACAGGTGGACAGGTAAAGTTTGTGTTTTAAACAGGTGGACAGGTAAAGTTTGTGTTTTAAACAGGTACACAGGTAAAGTTTGTGTTTTAAACAGGTGGACAGGTAAAGTTTGTGTTTTAAACAGGTGGACAGGTAAAGTTTGTGTTTTAAACAGGTGGACAGGTAAAGTTTGTGTTTTAAACAGGTGGACAGGTAAAGTTTGTGTTTTAAACAGGTGGACAGGTAAAGTTTGTGTTTTAAACAGGTACACAGGTAAAGTTTGTGTTTTAAACAGGTGCACAGGTAAAGTTTGTGTTTTAAACAGGTACACAGGTAAAGTTTGTGTTTTAAACAGGTGCACAGGTAAAGTTTGTGTTTTAAACAGGTACACAGGTAAAGTTTGTGTTTTAAACAGGTGCACAGGTAAAGTTTGTGTTTTAAACAGGTACACAGGTAAAGTTTGAAGCCAATTTGAAGGGAAATTTTGACTGTATGTGCTTCTTAAATCTAATCACTGTTGAAAAAATAAAAAACAACTGACCATTTTCTTATTTCTGACTTTGATTCTAAAAATATATGTTTTACATGAGTTATTTCCCTTTAAGGCAGGCAAAAGGATCCCTCTCCTTTCATGCAAAGTTCATATGAAAATAACATGTATTTTCCCCATAATCTGTTCAAAATTTTAATGTTGTAGCAATTTGTGAATTTTCTTTTTGCTATGAAATTATCCTCTGTTTTTTTACAGGGTTCAAATATCTACAAATTATGAAAAAAATTGTACTCAAACTTGTTGTCCTATCCATTGCTCTTGCAAGACCGAGTACCATTTTGGCCGTCGTAAGGGTATAAAAACATATAAAAATGTATAATATTGAAATAAAATCAAGTATGTGCAAAAGGTGTATTTATATATGTAGTTGTTAGTGATATTTTGTTTTCCTGACTTGATATCAGATTCTGCTAACTGGATAGTATTTCAGCCAAACATTATCATAGATGCCAAATTAGGTAAGTATAAATATGTTAAATATTGAATATTTATAGGGGCCGTCATGGCCGTGATCATATGGTAGTTGGATTTACAACTACCTATGCAATCAATGCCTATCAAAACTAAAGTTGTGAGTACGAATTGTGTTCATGGAGAGGTGTACTATATGATAGGCACTGATTACACAGATAGTTGTAAATCTAACCACTGTAGCATAAAATAAAATCTCTCAGATCCATCACAATATTAGACAAACTAATCATGGCAATTCAAATTGGTTTTTTCCCATTAATGAGGGTAGTAATAACGGTGAATTTTAAGATTGATCAAATCTACAAATTTGAAGCACAAATAAAACACTGGGAATAATCATAAAAACAGATACAGTAAAACCTGTCTAAAACTAACCCTCAATAAACTAGAATCCAGTATAAACCAAACATTTAATAAATCTCACTGTAAGTACTTTAAACTGTATAAACTGAAAACCTGTTTATTCAGAACATAAAAGCTGGTCATTAAGAAGTTCAGTTTAGACAGGTTTCACTATGTCTAATTTCGTGTACATGATACGTTTCTGGAGTACCGGTAACCATCAGGTTTTTGCTTCTACATTAAAAGTACTGTTTTTTTATTTCTGTAGGCTGTCTATGGTATGTAGATCTAAAGCTGGAGCCTCTTGTTACTATGATAACAGATAAGGTATGAAAAATATGTGTTACATTATTGTTATGATTCCTGATAATGTATGTGTGTTACACAATTGTTATGATTCCTGATAATGTATGTGTGTTACACAATTGTTATGATTCCTGATAATGTATGTGTGTTACACAATTGTTATGATTCCTGATAATGTATGTGTGTTACACAATTGTTTTGATTCCTGATAATGTATGTGTGTTACACAATTGTTTTGATTCCTGATAATGTATGGGAAATTTTCACTGAATTTTTGTTTCACTACAATGCGCAAAAATAAGTCTGACACAAAAAGTTTTCACTAAATGTGTATAATAATATTTCCATACAATTATTCCCCATGCAAATGGTTTATAAAAAACAAATTGCAAAATGTTGCTTATTATTCAAGCAAATTTAAAATAAGGAGTAAACATTTATAAAGCTATTAATGCATTTTCACTTTTTATCATTGATGTTATTGTATTTTTACAGAGTAAATTGATGAAGTTTTTACTACTACGACGAGACAGTAAGGCAGTTATATTATCTGTTTGTCGACAGATGTTGTTACCCGGACAACAGATCAACTTATCTATCATTGCAAAACTTTTAGATATGTTAACTAAAGTATATCAACAACATTTAGAAAAAGAAGTTCTGATATTGGTATGTTTTGTTCTATATTGTTATAGTTCACTAGTTATGTGGGGACATATCAAGTACACAACTCTTCCACCCTAAAGACAGATTATTAATGAAGGCCTCTTGTTGGAGTATAACATGCAGTTCATCAGGCTTTAAAGACATAACTATACTGGGAGCAACAGGCTCCTAATTCAAAAATCCAGAGGCTTATAAAAAAGTTAAGGAGATATTTAAAACAAATTTTGGCACCAATTGTTAAATATATGTAACAAATTAAGGTATTTCTGCAGGAATGCCTATTATAATGTAGTTTCAGTAACTTATTTTAATATGACCACAAAAATTTTGCAGTCTTATGTTCATATATATTTGTCATGTTTGTCTTTGGCGGCGTCCCCATCCATCTGTAGACACAATGGTTTCCTTACGTTAGCTTAAGTTCTAGTTGACAGATCCTTCTGAATTTATAACACAAAGGTTGGGTTCCACTCTCGTTTTTAAGCAAGAGGCCCCATGGTGCAAAAATGGGTGTTTCTGTTATTTGTACGTGGAGAGTTTATTGTTTATCGGATATTGATGTATTTTTTTTTAGGTTGGTGTATGGTATTTAATGCCACTTTTAACAATATTTCAGTTATATCGGGGCAGTCAGTTTTATTGGTGGAAAAAACCACCGACTTGTCACAAGTCACTAACAAGTGATAGGCCCTTATTGCACAAGTAGTTTTGAATAAACTACCATAAGACCATTATGCCCCCTATTTTTCATTAAAACATGACACTACAGTATAACTAAACTTTATCACATAATGTTGTATCAAGTACACCTCGACATGAACGGGGTTTGAACTCACAACTGTATTGGTGATAGGCACTGATTACACAGGTAGTTGTAAATCCAACTACCATATGATCACGACCATGACAGACTTTAAATGAATCCCTTTCAGAAAAATGCAGAGCATTATGATGTAACTATTGTCATTTTGAGATAAAAGGGGAAATTATGGAATTTAAATTTTATTTTTCATCCAATTTTGATCCATTTTTATTTGCAAAATTTTCATCTTTGTGAGTTATTGAGGGGCATTGAAAATAGCAAATTTTGAAATATCTCACATTTGGAAGGTAAATAGAATTTTTATTTTTCATCCAATTTTTACAATTTTTTTTTAAACTTTGAATTGATTGTGCTGGGAACTACTGGTAATAAATCTAGATTTCCTTTCTCTCTCTCTCTCTCTCTCTTATGGCCTCTTAGATTGACTCAAAGGGGCTAACAAGTGCCAGATTATTGCAAAATGATAATTTTTATGGGTTATTGATGGGCCATAGGAAACTGCTTTCTATTTTATTTTGAAAATGGTTTGAAAAGGATAACATTTTGCATACATGTATTTGGAAGTTATATAGAATATTTATTTTTCATCAAATTTTGATGCATTTTCTTTCCTTTGAATTGATTGTGCTAAGAACTTCAGAAATATATCTTGATCAATTTCCTGCATGTCTTGCAGTTTTTGAGATAAACTCCATTGAAAGGGACCAACAAAAACCAAATTCCAAAATTTGAACTTTCTTATTTTTCATCCAATTTAATGCATTTTTTTAAATGAGTTACTTTTGAGTCAATACAGAACAATGAGCTATTTATGAAAAAGGGGCTAATTATGGCCCAAGTTCCGAAAATTAGCATATTTGGAAGATATAATCAATTTATATTTTTTATCTAATATTTGCATGTTTGATGTCTTTTTTTTTCTTTGAATTGATTATTTTAAGGGTTTCAGGTAATATTTTTATGGATTTCTTCTATCAGTTATTACTTTTTGAGTTTAACTTGATTGCAGTAAAAAAAAACTGGTGTAGAAAGGAAGCCCTTGTCGACTTGCTGCCGTCATATCATGCTGTTCCTGGTGTAGCCCTTTATTTTGTATATATTCTATCTTTACAGGCAGGAGAAACATCCACTTCAGATTTAAATCATGCCCAAGTTATTGTGGACCAGTCTGAAATGTATACACATGTATTTTCTGAGTTTGAAGATAACAAGGTATTGTGTTCTTAATAAGAGTTATGAAAAGAAAGTTTAAACAGTGATGGTCAACAATTCCACCAATATGAACAAAACAAAAGAAAGTATAAACAGCGATGGTCAACAATTCCACCAATATGAACAAAACGAACAATCACCTCTCTTGTGTTTATTTCACTCATTCGGTAGATTATTATATAGTGTAGAGTTGTTGTGTTTTTTTTGCCAGTTGCAGAATTCTTTTTTTTTAAGCCATAACTAAATCCATCATAATAATTAAAAGATAGATAACAATGTAATAGACATTTTATTTTGATCTTCTCATAGGACCAATAGGGAAAATTGCAATCTTTTTCAACATGAATCATTTATGGTGATATACTGGATAAGGTTCTCCTCCCTCAGACATTTGGCCATCTTATTTCGTCCCTTTGGTTTTCTTGCTCCCAAAGACTTTTGATATATTTGACTTTGAAACCTGATGAAGGTTATTCCAGAAACGTTTAGTGCACACTAAATTTGATATCTACATTTTTATATAATTTAATTTGATTTGAATATTTCAATCTGATTGGCTAATCCGCCTGGAGAAAATTTTGGCTATACTTGATAACCTGGGTTGGTATTGTGACGTCACCAACGTGTTCATCCACCTACGACAAATTCAAATAGCCACATGAAATATTCGTAATTAAAATCGAGGAATCATTGAATTTTGTTGTAAAAATTAAATTATAAGGAATATTTGAAATTGTTGAACAGGTTATACTTGCATAACCTGGTTTGGATCAGTTTACGCTTTTCATTTACCGGTATTAAACGTAAACTGATCCAAACCAGGTTATATCATATAACCTGTTCAACAATTTCAAATATTCCTTAATTGACACATTGTTTAGTTGATGACATCGTTTTTGTAAAACAACATTGTTGGTATCCCCACAAAATTGCTGTTTGATCAAATGTATTAAGATCTGACAAGTTCTATTGACATTGTTGGGATCTGTTACTGTTCCCACAGTGCTTGTTCTTCAATTTCATCAGACTATATATTAATGGGGAAAAAAACACTTTTTATTTTCAGGATATCAAGTATAAATTTAAAGTAGCAGTATTAATAGAATATATTCGTTCACTTATTCAGTGTAACATACCTGTACAGGTAAATATAAAAGTATTTACAATATTTATGTTATTAATACACCCATTGTGTTAGGGTTATTGATGTTTAACACCACTTTCAACAATATTTCAGTTATAATTAGATTAATTATGGATTTTGATGGCGATTTCAGTTATTTCGTGACAGTCAGTTTTAAAGATGGAGGAAACCGAAGAAAACCACAGACATGCCACAAGTTGCTTTCAAACTTTATCACATAATGTTGTATGGAGTACATGAGGGGGATTTGAAATCACAACTTTAGTGGTGATAGACACTAACTGCACAGGTAGCTGTAAATTCAACCACCATACGATCTTGACTATGACGGCCCCTCACACACACACATTGGAAGGAAGTACTTTTAAAATCAAGATTTTGTTTGAATTGTGACTATTAGAGTGGAGATTTTGGTTGAATTATGACTATCATCTGGATTCAGTTAAACTATTGAAGACTGTATTTTGATCCACGACAGCAAAACCAAATTATGTTATGGGTTTATTGATGCCAAACACTCCCCCTTCAAAACATCTTGGTTATGGAAAAGGTGAAAAAGACCTGAGCTATAGCAAAGATTTCTATGCAAAATAACTGGTCTGTTAACTTAAAATCTAAGGGTAGAAAACATTTTTTAAAGGGAGATAATTTACATTTTTATACCAGGTTCCTATTGAATGTATTTGTATTGTAGCATTACCTTTATGAATTAATTATCAACATTTTGGTGAGGAACAACTGTTTTTATCAACTCCACCAGTTGCTACAGTACCATGTGTTAGCTGACTCTAAACCATTAGCTTGTCTGATGTTATCTTTGGAACATGTGTATCCACCAGCTCATCAACTAGCCTTAGATATGTTAAAGGTTAGTTAGTTATGTCAAAATGTGTTCAAGTTAGCAGAAGTTCAAGCCACTGAAGTGAAGTTAGACCACATTGGTGATGTAATGGTTATCATGCTCACTTCAAGTCCGGTAGATCATGGGTCCAAGCCCCTGTCGGGACAATCCAAAGACTATGAAAATGGTATTCTCTGCTTCATAGCAAATCAGAATAATATATTTGAGTGGATCAGCATGTTGTTTCAGTGAGCTAGCAGTATAAACATCCAACTAAGCATGTTGGTCTTGTACAAAGCGGACATCATCCTAATCTTCTCATCGTCTGTAACTTGATCTCGCCAGAAAATTGCTCACTTTCATTAAACAACAATCACTCACTCACTTACTTTTGTTGTTTTCAGCGGGTGTCAACAGCAAATGAAGAAATAATTGAAGTATTACTATCAAAACAACAGTTACTTCCTGTTATCAGGTATGTTATTACGTTGATTAAGACTTAGCATACTTAAAGCAAACTTTTTTTGTGGTACATAAAAGTTATTTAATCAACAGTGGAAAAAATATAAAGACAATTTTTAATATAAAGATATGATTTTTGTTTAGCCTGTATCACTTGCAGACTCGTGTGAGTTGTTGTCATTACTTTTAATCTATTGTCATCTTGTGATCTGCTAACAGACCGTTCAAATTTGTGTTGTTGATGCAAATCAAAATGCAAGATGGCTGCCATAGTGAAATATGTTCTTCTGATTGGCTGGAATTTTAACACAACTCCAGAAACCAAATGACTTGATAATTTCTCAAAATAAATATATTTTTACAGGAAATATTCTTCTCCCAAACCACTTAACCATTTAAATATTATTATATTAATTATATTATTTATCTTTTTTTCATCGAAACACTAATGTCTATTCAGATATGACATCCTTCATTGGTTATACAACCAATATTGTGATGAAATCCCTGATAGATTATGCTTCATACATGTGCATTGTCAGGCAAATTGTGGACATCATTCCTGAGTGATTTCATGTTTTCATAGTTCTTGTTATGCGACATGGTCTTGCAGCCAGGGTCAAAATACAGAATTTAGTTCAACTGATATCCCAATTTAAATAACAAAAGTTGTGAGTTCGAACCCCGGTCATGGCAAGGTGTACTCGATACAACATTATGTGAAAGAGTTTGTCAGTGACTTGCAACAGGTTTTTTTCTGGGTACTCTGGTTCCTCCACAAATAAAACTGACCGGCACAATATAACTGAAATATTGTTTAAAGTGGCATTAAACACCATAAAATAAACCAAACCAAACCAAACCAAACCAATTTAAATAGTTGTAATTCAACCAAAATTTTGACTTTAATGGTTCATCTTGGTTTTCAAATGCCTACGGGTGTGGATAATGATGAAACAATATCACTATGAGTGTTTTATTTTTCAGATTTATTAGAAGTGTAGGTATTGTTGACACAGTTTCAGCTAGAAAGTTTCTTGAAGCAGCTATGATTACAGATGATCCAATGTTGTTCTATACAGTTTTTAAATTTTTTGAGCAGAGGAACATCAGATTAAGACAAAATCCAAGGTTTCCTCCAGGTAAATTTCGTTTTAAAATGACAGTCATATTTTGACACATTGGTTGCCAAAATACATGTACAGGGAAACCTGTCTAAACCAAACCTCCTTGGGGCCATCTTTTGTGTTCAGAATAGAAAGGTGTTCGTTTTATAAAGGTTAAATTAACATAGATTTCCTACATTAGGTTATTATATAAAGCTCGGTTTATACAGGATTCTGGTTTATTCAGAGTTTGGTTTATACAGGATTCTGGTTTATTCAGGGTTTGGTTTATACAGGATTCTGGTTTATTCAGGGTTTGGTTTATACAGGATTCTGGTTTATTCTGGGTTTGGTTTATACAGGATTCTGGTTTATTCAGGGTTTGGTTTAGACAGGATTGTTTTATTCAGGGTTTGGTTTATACAGGATTCTGGTTTATTCAGGGTTTGGTTTATACAGGATTCTGGTTTATTCTGGGTTTGGTTTATACAGGATTCTGGTTTATTCAGGGTTTGGTTTATACAGGATTCTGGTTTATTCAGGGTTTGGTTTATACAGGATTCTGGTTTATTCAGAGTTTGGTTTATACAGGATTCTGGTTTATTCAGGGTTTGGTTTAGACAGGATTGTTTTATTCAGGGTTTGGTTTATACAGGATTCTGGTTTATTCAGGGTTTGGTTTATACAGGATTCTGGTTTATTCAGGGTTTGGTTTAGACAGGATTGTTTTATTCAGGGTTTGGTTTATACAGGATTCTGGTTTATTCAGAGTTTGGTTTATACAGGATTCTGGTTTATTCAGGATTTGGTTTAGACAGGATTCTGGTTTATACAGGATTCTGGTTTATACAGGATTCTGGTTTATTCAGGATTTGGTTTATACAGGATTCTGGTTTATACAGGATTCTGGTTTATACAGGATTCTGGTTTATTCAGGGTTTGGTTTTTACAGGATTCTGGTTTATTCAGGGTTTGGTTTAGACAGTTTTTACTGTATAACTAAAATAATCAATTCATTATGATTATGGTGGCTGATGTAAAATTTGTAAGAATTCACTAGTTTGAGGACAGTACTTAAATTATGTAATTATGTTCTTTAAACTGTAAAAGTATTATTATTCATGTAGTTTCAATTTTCGTGCATTTCTTTGTTCATAAAATCATGAAATATGGCACCCATCTAAATACAAAATGTTACCAAGTATGAAAACGCGAATTTGAGAATCCACGAACCAAGGAATTTTCATAAAACCACGAAAATCGATATCCATGATAATAAGAACTTTCACAGTAATTAGCTTTACCTATTTGTCTAGTTCTAAATCCATTCTACAAAATGAATCATTGACATTTAATTATATGTTGAAAAATATGATGAAACAATCCAAATTGTCACATAATTATTATTTTTTATTTCAGGAGAACACTGTGAAGATTATATTAAGCATTTTGAGAGTTTATTTGGCACAGATGCATTTGCTTCTCTGCCATCTTAACTGTAGAAACTGTGGGGATGTATTAGAAAGTAAATTATATGGCTTGCTCCTATCAAGTAAGATAAATGACCCAAGGTCTTGCCATGTGGTCTGGTGAATGTACCAACATTTTATTGTTACCTATATAGCGAGTAGCATGGGGAAGGGAGGTAAAGGTATCGAACCATTATTCCATAATAAAGTTCTTGTCACAATTGTAGGGGATGAAATTTGATTGGATAACAGCAGGGGTTTCAAAGTTTTTTATAATAGGAGGTACTTCTTAAATTTCAGGAGGTACCTAAAAAATTAGGCTGAGGGCCGTAAGGGGTCCAGGGGGCAGAAGCTCCTGAAATCTAGCATTTTGTGGACCAAAAAATGTACTTCAGAGACTGCAAAACATTAAGTGTTTTTGAAAGAAAAATCCCATTAACTTTAGAGTTCAGATTTCACCAAGAGTGAAGACCATGCATAATGCCTGGATTCCCCCCCCCCCCCCAATTTCTTTATTGAATATTTCAGTTTACAGACTTCAGCCAAGATTATTCATGGATAGTCCGCCATATCTTAAAAAAAACCAAAAAAGACCATAAAGAGCTACAGTTCTGCAGCTAGGCTTGACCAAGCCATTGTTATCAAAGCTTAAACTTCTCAAAATTCTTTTGTTGGCTTTGTCCTTTTCTTTTTCACAATACCTTGGCTTGTGTGTTTTTTTTACTTTATTACCAGTAATTAAACTCATCAAAGACCATTGGCAGGATCAAGACATATAAGTGTCATAATTAATGAAACCAAGGACGTATATAGAATACGTCCTTGATGAAACATATAAATTTAATTTGCAATCAATCTTTAATAAAATTTCTAATTTTTCAATACAAATATAATTAAACAAAAACAATATATATTGTTACTTTCACGACATATGTGCAAAAAAAATGTTCGAACAAAAACGATTCGCGGGAAGACATTTATTAACATTTGAAACACAAAAGTTAAATTATTTTGGAAAAAAAGGGGGGCTGGCGTTTTGACATTACAATGTAATTCGTATTTGAGCCATGTCCGGTCCTTTTTCAAGATTTCTAGTAATTTTCTATCCCTTATCTCCTCGTACCCCCTTTTAAAAATGTTTTTCAGCACACTTTCATTTCTGTGAACAACCGTCAAAATATGTAAATAAATTAGCCATAGGTTTTTAGCTCACCTGACCCAAAGGGTCATGTGAGCTATTCTCATCACTTGGCGTCCGTCGTCGTCGTCCGTCGTCCGTCCGTCGTCCGTCGTCCGTCGTACGTCGTAAACTTTTTCAAAAATCTTCTCCTCTGAAAGTACTAGACCAATGGAAACCAAACTTGGTCTGAATCATTACTAGGGTATCTAGTTTCAAAATTGTGTCCGGTGATGCCGTGCACCAACCAACATGGCCGCTGTTACTAAAAATAGAACATATGGTAAAATTGCAGGTTTTTGGTAATATCTCAAAAACCGTTAGTAATATCAAAAATCTGACATGGGGTAAAAATGATCAGCACATCAAGATCTACCTACCCTGCAATTTTGAAGTAAATCTGATTACCCATCTTGGAGTTATTGCCCTTTTTTCATCAAATTTGTAAAATTTTAATGCTTTTCGTCTTATATTTCAAAAACTATAAGAGATAAAGGTTAACTTTAAATTGCAAAAATGTGCGGCATATTAAGATCTACCTACCCTGCAATTTTGAAGTAAATCCCATTACTCATTTTGGAGTTATTTCCCTTTTTTCATCAAATTTTCAAAATTTTAATACTTTTCGTCCTTTATTTCAAAAACTATAACAGACAGATGGTAAGTTGAAACTGCAAACATGCTCAGCATGTCAAGATCTACCTACCCTGCAATTTTGAAGTAAATTTGATTACCCATCTTGGAGTTATTGCCCCTTTTTCATCAATTTTTTTTTTTCCTTTTAATACTTTTCGTCTTATATTTCAAAAACTATTTAGAGATAGATGTTAAGTTTATTGCAAAAATGTGCAGCATATCAAGATCTACCTACCCTGCAATTTTGAAGTAAATCCCATTACCCATTTTGACCGATTATGCAAATTAGAAAAAAGGGGGGATGAAATTAAAAAAAAATCTTCTCCTCTGAAACTACTGAACCAATCTCAACCAAACTTTGCTGAAATGATCCTTAGGTGGTCCCCTTTCAAAATTGTATCCATTAGCCCCGTCCTGTATCCAAGATGGCCGCCATTACTAAAAATAGAAATTTCTTCAAATGGTCAAAACTGCTCTATTTTAAGCCAGAAAGTGCCCAAATTTGAACTGTATAAGCATAATGATGAACTTTTTAACATATATTACGGGATTTTTTTATGAACTTTGAACTTTTACCGATTTTGACCGATTATGAAATTTAAAAAAAGGGGGGATGAAATTAAAAAAAAAATCTTCTCCTCTGAAACTACTGAGCCAATCTCAACCAAACTTTGCTGAGATGATCCTTAGGTGGTCCCCTTTCAAAATTGTGTCCGTCAGCGCCGTCCTGTATCCAAGATGGCCACCATTACTAAAAATAGAAATTTCTTCAAATGGCCAAAACTGTTCTATTTTAAGCCAGAAAGTGCCCAAATTTGAACTGTATAAGCATAATGATGAGCTTTTTAACATATATTACGGATTTTTTATGAACTTTGAACTTTTACCGATTTTGACCGATTATGAAATTTAAAAAAAGGGGGGATGAAATTAAAAAAAAATCTTCTCCTCTGAAACTACTGAGCCAATTTCAACCAAACTTTGCTGAGATGATCCTTAGGTGGTCCCCTTTTAAAATTGTGTCCGTCAGCGCCGTCCTATATCCAAGATGGCCACCATTATTAAAAATAGAAATTTCTTCAAATGGCCAAAACTGCTCTATTTTAAGCCAGAAAGTGCTCAAATTTGAACTGTATAAGCATAATGATGATCTTTTTAACATATATTACGGATTTTTTATGAACTTTGAACTTTTACTGATTTTGACCGATTATGCAAATTAGAAAAAGGGGGGATGGAATTAAAAAAAAATCTTCTCCTCTGAAACTACTGAGTCAATCTCAACCAAACTTTGCTGAAATGATCCTTAGGTGGTCCCCTTTCAAAATTGTGTCCGTCAGCGCCGTCCTGTATCCAAGATGGCCACCATTACTAAAAATAGAAATTTCTTCAAATGGCCAAAACTGCTCTATTTTAAGCCAGAAAGTGCCCAAATTTGAACTGTATAAGCATAATGATGAGCTTTTTAACATATATTACGGGATTTTTTATGAACTTTGAACTTTTACCGAGTTTGACCGATTATGCAAATTAGAAAAAAGGGGGGATGAAAATAAAAAAATCTTCTTCTCTGAAACTACAGAGCCAATCTCAACCAAACTTTGCTGAAATGATTCTTGGGTGGTCCTCTTCCAAAATTGTGTCCAGCATTTCAGAACACCGACCAAGATGGCCGCCACAGCCGAACTTAATTTAACATAGGACCCTATGGGAAATTCCCATAAAAATCTTTTTGTCTGAAACCATTTGCTCAATAAGAACAAAATTTTGATGAAATAGTCATTGAATGGTTCTCTTCCAAAAATGTGTCTGGCGGTTCGACCCTTCGATCAATTTTTATTTACCTGCAATTTTGAAGTAAATCCGATTACCCATCTTGGAGTTCTTGCCCTTTTTTCATCAAATTTATAAAAATGACGAAGGCTACAATTGTTAATTTTTTTTACCGAAGTTATCAAGTTTTATTGACTGATGTTATTATTATACCCAGGTGAGCTATACAGGCTCCTGGGAGCCTCTAGTTATTTTTTTATACCGGAAGTTAAACAATATGGATGGAGTTAAGCTACAAGACAGTATGCCCCAAAATGAATCGACCCTGGGTTTTAAATGGATAAAAAAAATCGCACAAAATATTGTGTAGTCATATATTCATAATACATAATGATCATACTTATATTACTGAAGATTACACTAGTTTGTGTTTGAACATAATTTGTAATCGGTCATTTTTTATTTTGAAATGATGTCAGCTTTGTTCCGGTCTGAGTTTTACACAAGGATGAAAAGATATTGGGGCGAAAACATATCTATTTACCGCATGCGCAAACTGCTATTTACGATTCTAAGGTAAAGTTATTTTTAAAACAGGGAATATCCCGTCAACTTGGTCATGGTTGAACGCAGTTGTTCGATTTGAATGCGAGAATTCAGCAATTGACGTGATTATTCATTTTTTATGAAAAATATTCCACAAGCCAATCGTACTTATGGTTTTGACCACCGCTAATTTTGGGGCCCCGTCAAAATATGTAAATAAATTAGCCATAGGGTTTTATTTTTTTATACCGGAAGTTAAACAATATGGACGGAGTTGAGCAAGACAGTACGCCCCAAAAAATCGCACAAAATATTGTGTAGTCATATATTCATAATACTTAATGATCATACTTATATTACTGGAGATTACACTAAATTGTGTTTGAACATAATTTGTAATCGGTCATTTTTTTATTTTGAAATGATGTCAGCTTTGTTCCGGTCCGAGTTTTACACAAGGATGAAAAGATATTGGGGCGAAAACATAACTATTTACCGCATGCGCAAACTGCTATTTACGATTCTAAGGTAAAGTTATTTTTAAAACAGGGAATATCCCATCAACTTGGTCGTGACGCAGTTGTTCGATTTGAATGCGAGAATTCAGCAATTGACGTGATCATTAATTTTTTATGAAAAATATTCCACAAGCCTATCGACCATCGTACTTGTGGTTTTGAGCACCGCTAATTTTGGGGGTTCAGTAATTTCTGCTGGTACTATACACGATCTCAGGCGGGTAAAAGTACCGGGTACCGGCCCACTTTGAAACCCCTGTAACAGATACTACGAGCAGCCTGTAAGAAAAGCCGGTTGGTCAGTTGGTTCCTCTATATATTATACAGTCAAACATCCTTAAAAGGTCACATAAGACAGGTTTGACTGTATATAGTTAAAACAAACTAATTGTCATTAGATGTTTGTTGAATCAATCTTTTTATGCTCCCGCCACCTGCTAGCCATTAGGGAAATGAAGTATTACCTATGTTCGTAAGTCCATCTGTCCATCTGTCCATGCATCCCACATTTCATTTCTGCTCAGTAAAAAAAAGAAATTTATACACAAGGTCCGAGACCATAAAAGGAAGGGAAAGTGTGATTTAAGACCTGTTTACATTAGCAGGGGGTATCCATTATCTTGGACACATTCTTCCATTGTTTTTTCGTGATCTAACGTTTAACACATATGGGGTAATGTATATCGAGTAATTTTTTTATCTCCTTTGATTATCTAGTCATATCCAAGACTGTAAACATATATTTAATATTCTGACAACAGCTCTGAGCAAAGTCTCAATTTAATGTTCAACATGGGAGTCAATCGTAGAAATCTCTATTGCAAAAATAATCCAGAGAACATAATTTTAGTTTGGACGCATGATAACTGCATCAGTGAGGTAATGGTTAGCGTGCGGGTCAAACCAAAGACTGCAAACTTGTATTTATTGCTTCTCCGCTAAGCATTAAGGAGTAATAGCAGAGACTGGTTGGCTCGATATCAGGATATTATGTCCAAGCAGAGTGACATGTCTATCTGTGGACTGTTGCTTCATTGATCTAACACTATGGAAATCCAAGCCAGCATGTTCCTGTAGTATAAAGTGGACATCGTCATCATCTCATTGAAATCTAAATGTTACTTGTTCTCGCCTTAATATAGTGACAAAAATGCTCATGTAACAATTATCACTCGCTCAAAAAAAAAAGTTCTACAAACATCTAATTTTAATTTGATTGTGACAGATAATGCAATAACAAAATATTCAAACTAATCTTAATACTTTTAATATGTATGTTCTTTGTAACTAATATGGGGCCGTCATGATGGTGATCGTATGGTAGTGGGATTTACAACTATCTGTGCAATCAGTATCTATCACAGGGGCAGATCCAGGATTTCAAGTTAGGAGGGGGGGCTTAATTAAAAAAAAATTGGGGTATTTCGTGTGAAAAATCATGATTTTATGCAAAAAAATCTTATTTTTTCCAATTTTAGGGGGGAGGGGGGGGGGAGTGCATGCCAGGTGCACCCCCCCCCCCCCCCCCCCTGTATCATCACTAACGTGTACATATACATTGTAAGTTTGAATCCTGATCATGGTGAGGTGTACTTAATTCAACATGTACTTAATTCAACATTATGTGATGAAATTTGTTCATGACTTGCAGCAGGTCTGTGGTTTTCTCCTGGTACTCTGGTTTCCTCCACCAATAAAACTGACTGCCACGATTTAACTGAAATGTTGTTGAAAGTGGCACTAGTCACCATAACCCTAACCCAAACCCTAATGACAAAGGCTATGATATTTAAACAGTAGGTAAATCTTTGAGACATGTTTACCTTGCTATAAATATAGATAATGTAAATTCTTAACTAGTAAAACAATTTTGCAACTAATTTATGTATTGTATGTACACTTTTATTGTTGTTATATTTTACATTTTTATGATACATTTTTTACATTTTGTCTCTCATGAAGACCATTAATTTATTTGTATGTTTATGACTATTGATATAAATCTATTTGAAATATCTAATGTGTTTTTTTATCCTTAAGAGTAATGGTCTATAACAAATAGACTACCTTCTTTGCCAGTAGAACTATGAGAATTCATTTGTTCTACTTATGTACTGTCCATGTTAATATCTGTTAGTTAAAGTGAGTGATCTTTATAGAGTTGAAGTGAATCTCATTTCTTAGCCCACCTTACACAAAGGGTCGTTTGAGCTATTGTTATCACTTTGGAACGTTGTTTTCTGTATTTTGAAACACTGCTTGTTTTTACGAGGATCTGACATCCAAGATGGCCACTATCACAGGACAAAGTTTAAAATAAGACCAATTAGAAGAATAATTTCAAAAATATAATTCTCTGAACTATTTAAAAAGAAACCAAAGTGGAATGTTAATAGATTACCCTCTACAAAATGTACATTAATTGTACCAATCAGAAATCCAAGATGGCCACCACCCTAAGACTTAGTTTAGCATAGAACCCTGTTGAAACTGTTGAATACAAATTATACATGAACAATCATTGTATGGTCCTATGTAAAGTTAGCTTTTTTAAGATGCTCACCAGCAAAGGACAAAGTTTGGGACTTATGAGAAATACATTTTATTAAATTATTTCTCTGAAACATTTTAAAGAAAAATTGGAGGGAATTTCCTTGAATGATTCTCTATGAAATATATAAAGTTTTGTGACAGATCATTGACAACAGGTTGTTATGTTTATCAGAAAGAATAGCCACTACTGTAGGAAGAAGTTTAATAAAACCCAATTGATAGGTAGATATATAATTTAGTGCGCCAGACACATTTCTGGAATAACCTTCATCATGTATGTTCAAAGTCGAAAGATTCGGAAGCCAAATAATTTAATAAGTGTTAACATTACATTTAACCTGCAAGAAGTCAACTCATTCTGCCTACATAAAAGAAACGACTGATATCATATCGTATGAAAAGGCCATGGTTTTCATGATGTTACTGCCACATGAATGACACCTATTGTGAATATCTCAAATCGTGTATTGTACAAATTGGGTTAATGGAGACAATCTTCTAATAGTTATAGGGAACCGACAATTAAGGCACGGAGATCCAGTACAGGTTGGCATAATAACGACGACGGTCGTTGAACGTGACTTTGTAGTTGATATTCCTAAATAAATCTTATCAAATATGGACTGCTTCTTTTATTTTGAAAGTACTGTATAATACTTGTACAGTAATAGTGTTAGTAAATAAACAAATGGTATGTCAGACATTTAATCCAACTACAACTTTAAATTTGTATATGGCTAATTCCATGTGCCTTTCAAAAAAGTAACAAATGTATACCCCTATCGAGTTCGTTAACTCGTCAAAATTTAATCAGTAATAAATAAAAGGTAACAGTTCCTTTGGACAATAAATTACCTCAAATCCCAAACAATGAACTATTCATCCATGAAACATTTGAATTATTCAACACTGATAAGACTCGTCTTTTCCGCTGTTTGTAAAGACACTTCTGTAACTTTGATACCCAATACAGTGAATGAAAATCAGTCTTCATCACGTAGATTACACCCGAAAGTCATTGATGTATAATTAATACACAGATCTTTAATTAAACTAAGTAATTTCCTTACATAAATAAATAAATAAATAAAGTTTTATTTAGAATCGATACATATCACAACATACATAAAACACAAGCTCTACATACAACTGGGGGATTTTATTACTCCTAGCATACAAATATAACCTCCATTCTTCTGTTCTAGTATCAAAGGGTAAAATGCGTGGTATCACGGTCTCCAGCCACCTGCAAGTCACTGACAAACTTTATCACATTGTGTTGTATCGAGTACACCTCTCCACGAGTGGGATTCAGACTTACAACGTTAGAGAGTGACTTACGGAAGGTCGAAGTTGTTCCCAGATACTCATATTTCCACCTTCATATAACTGAAAAATTGTTGATGTGGCGTAAAGCCTGTTATAAATGTGTACAATTAACATGTAATGACAACAGAATAAAAAACTAAAGTTGTTATTTTATTTTATTGGTCGTATTATCTCGACTATCATTGCCCCCTGTTAACGTTAATTTGCCCACTTGAGTCTTCAGACTATCATAAGTGGGCATAGATTTGATGATTTTGTTTGATTTATTGTGTTTAACGCCACTTTCGGCAATATTTCAGCTATATCATGGCAGCCAGTTTTAGTGGTGGAGGAAGCCGGAGAGAACCACCGACCATGGGCAAGCAACTGGTAAACTTTATCACTTGCGGCTGTGAGTCGAGTGCACCCTTTTTGTAATTTACCCACGCCTGTATGAATTATTGGGTAATCCAACTACCTAACTCATTGAGCCACTCGGGCCCATAAGTGGGCATAGAAATGCTGGCAAATGTGGATATATCTAAATGAAGTATCATTCTCTTTACCCGAAGTTCTTGTAAAATTATGTTTAAAATTAACAGTTCCTAAATAATGTAATTTGCTAAAACTAAGGCCAATTTCAGACAGCCTGAGCTAATATCCTGTTTAGGTTCTTTGGATTATTTGCCCCCAAAGTTTTTTTTTTTTATTATTTGGCTTTCAAATGTTTTGACTGATCATATGTAGTGAGGGTTGAGCCAGAAGCGCATCGTGCGCACTAATTTAGATATCTACGTTTTATGTCGTTCAAATAAACGATAGTATCGCAGAAAATAATGTTGGGATGTTTCAAGGCCATTGGCATAACATTGTTTTTTAATATATCAAATTGGCAGACAAGAAAAGAACTTTAATGAAAACAACATGGGCAAAATCAAGTATGATTAGATTATTGGTCCGTTTGACAATACATCGTATCGTCTCTATGGCCAATTGGATCCAAGACTGGAAATGCCCGGACAAATTTCCCATCAGCAAATATCATTTCACACCAGTAGCATGGAATATTGTATCCTACATAACCGATTATATCATCAAACTCTCGGAATTGTCTGTCACACGAGGCTATCATTTGTGGGTGTTTCCATGTGTCAATTATTGCCTTTGCCATCAACTCGTTGGACACGAATCTTGGTAATGGACCACTTCCGGTACATTGTTTTCTATGATTTGCAGAATATAGATAACGATTATAATTCCGTTCTAATTGTTGAACAAGTTCATCATCAAAAAGAAATTTTCGTTTGGAATATTTATCCCAATTTGCATCAGAATAGTGGACAGCTTTTTTGAAAGCATAGTCTCTGATTATATTAAAACATTTTAAATGAGCCTCTTTGTTGATAACACCATTATTTATTTTATCATTGTTTTGTTGAACATCATCGAGTGTCTCGGTACGATCAGTTGACGTAGAAGTAGCGACGGTAACAACAGACGACATTTTTGTCTCGTGCTCTTTTTGTGATATTGTTCTGTCACTGTCACATGATAATAACTTTATCTTGCTCTCTTTTGATAGACTCTTCCTTTTACGTTTACGAGACACGTCTTTCTCGCATTCACTGCATGATTTTCTGTTGTGTTCTTTTAACTTACTTCTATCACGTTCAATTGACCATTTTCTTTTGTGTTCACTCGACCTTTCACGTTCGCGTTCGCGTGATCGTTTTCTTTTGCGTTCGCTTGATCGTAATCGTTCTCTTTCACGAGTATAATGAGTTATCTCGGAACTTTCACTGCGAGACCGATAATTTCTTAACTGTATACTGTTTCGACGAATCTCCTCTTTTGAACCTTTGTTGTTATCGCTTGTTTCAAACAATTCATCGCATGGTCGTTTAAACCGTGAACGTGCTGAAAAGCTACGAGTAATTTTAAAATTAGTGTATTTTTTAGTACTTTTTTCCGAATGACTTTTCTCGTTATCATCATCCGTATCTTCCTCCCTTCTTCTGAACGAATTGTTTCCGCTAATATTTTGATTTCTTTCATTATTGTCATGTGTACCTGTGGAAAAATATATGTCACCAAGTCTCCTATGTCGTCGCAATTCGGTGAATGTTTGACGACTTGTCGATTCTAATGGTCTTCTTATTGGCGATCGCGTTCTATATCGCATGTACTTTTCCTTAAACGATGTTGGTGGTAATCCAGGCCGCCGAAAACGCCGTTCGTTAAAGTTATACGACTTGTATTGGCGTGTATACAATCTTGGCTGAAGATCGCTGTGTTCCGTTGACGAATTATCATTGTTGGTCAGCATCCTATTCTCGTCTATATAATCGGACCAGCGGTATACGTTTCTTTTAACTCCAATTCTTCTAGGTGGAACATGTAATGGTATTCCCCTAGATGACCTGTAGATATTTGTATTATCTCGAGTTGGCATCCTCGAATCAGTGTTTCTGTACCTATTGGTAGAATATTTTGTTGAATGATGGTCTTTACGAGTGAGAAATGTTCTTGTATGTGTTTCTATGTCGTCTGGTATCTCCCCTGGTTCTAAATCATTGGATTGGTCATTCCCGATTTCGCCATTTAATGTCGTTTCTTCAAAATTATCAAACAAAGTTTCAGTTTGGCTTTTGTTTTTGTCTAACGTTTCTATTGTTTGTGCATAAATTTTCTTTATCAGATTGTCGGTTCGATCTTCATTGTCTTCCATTATCAACTCCGCAGCTGTTCTTGTCAAATGTTCGGTCTGGCTATCGTTTTTCGAAATTACCTGTACATTGTGTGATTCTTGTGTATCAAGTTTGTTTTGACAATTTTCCGAAAAATCCCCCAACAACATTGGGCATGTTTTGTTTATGTTATCCGCTCGATTCGAGTGGGGACTCTCGACTGTCCAACAGGACTGATGACCATCGAATGGCGAATTTTTGTTCTGCTTTATGTCTGTAATTGTTGACTTCTGTGATATTGTTTCTGGAGTTTTCGTAGAATGTTGCACATTGCTTTTTGATTTGAATGAATCTGTTTGCACAATAGACGTACTAAGTACAGAACAATCGTGTGTGCCAAATCGTGCACCAAAATGTTCATTGCGTGTCTTATCAGTTTCAAACTCATTTCCCTGTAGACTACTTGTCAAGTTATCTGTTATGCTTTCAGGCGTGCTATCAAGACATGATTTTGTCTTATCAGAACTAGATCCATTTAAACAACTGTTATGTTTGTCAACTTCAACAGATTCAGAATTGTTCAATATATTATTCATTAAATCGTAACGTAATACCGGTGTATTTTTATTGTCCGGTGTTTCTGTAGAATTAAGGTTTTGAGAGTACATACCGTTCCCGATCTCGTTACAATCATTCGTAAAGTTTTCGTTCTTGACAATACTTTTCTTTGAATGTTTATTTTTCGCTAATCTGTTGAAAAGCAGTTCGTTGGTATTGCGTAGTGTGTTGGTGTTACCTTTTCCATCGTTCGACCATTGTGTATCATCCATGTTTTTGAAACATTTATTTTGTTCTAATAAGTACACATTCATTTCTATTTCATCGTCTGAGAAAATACCAGAAGATGATCCGTCGTAATCGGACGTTTCGTTTTCAAATTTAATTTGTTCTCTTGGCAGAATGTCCTTCTCTCTGGAAGACAATTCGCTTTCTTCTATCATAAATGGAGTTATTACGTGTAGTTGATGAATAGTTAGACCTTCACGTTGCTTTCCTTTTAATTTCTGTAACATTAGCAAGTTTTCATCTAATGTTTTGTGTTCAGAAATAATCGTCTTTGTATCATCAATAATTCTGTTTAATGATGTCGTCTCGTGACTAGCTGCTTTACATCTGAGGCAATCGTCACGTGATCTCACAATGAATTTATTTTTAATGACGAGTTGTATTATATTGATACCAGAATCTCCAGTTTTATTTGGAGCGGCTTGTTCATTGGTTGGTAGCCGACAAGAAATGGATTTTGCTGTATCTTGTTTCAACTCATTTTTACTTTCTTTGTGTGACTTTTCTATACGGTTGCCACGTTCAATCAGAAATTCGTCAATGAATTCAATTGTGTCTCTTAGGTTTTTAACTTTTGCGTCTGTTGAAAATTTTTCCTTTAGAAGTATTGATTGGTCAATATATATTTTGACGTCAATTTCAGTATACATTTCAGCCATTTTCAATCCGTTTTTGTATTATTTCTGTTCCGTTATCTATAAATGTTGTACAACCCGTATTATATCAGGCACCTGCAAATATATACGAGTTCAATAGAGTGATTGTTGTTTAATACAAAATCAGCAACATTTTAGCAATAGTCATAATACGAATCATAGTTTGTAGGAATGGTGACTGTTTTGCTAGGTTTACTTCCAGTTTTGAGTAGGGTTCGTGTTGATCGATCTTTAGTTTTCTGTGTAGTGCTTTGTATATCGTTGTTTGTCCTTTTGTTTTTTTTCTTTTGGCCATTGTGTTGTTTGTCCTTCTATTTACGGATTCTGATTACCTCCCTTTGGTATCTTCTAACTCTTCTTGCACTGGGCAAACATGTCGTATTTTTTAGAGTCAGAAGACACATTATACCAAAGAAATGGTAAAATAATATAACACGGTTAGGTCTGTCATACACACACCAAAGGAAGTGAGAATAGTGTGGCATGATTAAATCCTGTAACACATACAAAAGGGCGGGAATATCGTAGCAAAGGAAGGGAACTTGATTAGTAAGGGACCGACCATTTAACTTGAAGGGGTTAGAATATTTATTTTTTTTGTCGCGCAAAGTGCGAATTTTTTTCCCAGCATCCCACATTAGGTTATATGACAAAAACTCTGAATCAAATTTTTTTTTTTCCTCCACCAAAATCAGAATATTTTTTTCAGCAACATTGGGAATCAGAATATTTTTTTAGAACAAAAACCATAACCCCCCCCCCCCCCCCCCCCTTTCAAGTTAAATGGTCGTTCCCTAACAAGTAACAAAGAAAGGGAAAATATGATGGCATGATTAGGTCCTGTCACACATACTAAAGGATGGGAAATCATAACATGTTTTAAAAGCCTGTTAAACATGACCAAAACAAAGAACATGATTGGGTCAGTCACATAATACCCCTTACGGTAGTGTTGTATTGACTATTGTGTGTGGGTTCATTTTCTGTGCTATTCGTGTAGTTGTAATAATCGTGTGGGTAGTCCTTATTGATTTTGCCTCTGGACCGACTGGAAATAGTTGACAAACTACTGAGAAAAATATATATACAACTTTATTCTTTGGAGCCAGGGCTAATGAGAGGGGGGTTCAGCCGGTACATCGGTCCGGGGCCCGCAGAGCTAAGAAGGGGCCTGTGAATCCCTGAATGTCCCCATAGCCTTAGCCATAGACGTTTTATTTTGAATTTTTCATATATTTTTTTGGTTTTGTCAACTATTCTTAGTTTATTTAGAACTATAATTATGTAAAATTCCTTTAGACTTCTGAATTATATTTGTCACTGCTTTGAATAAAGTATGTATTATCTGGACATTCTGCTGCACAGGTAACAAGGCATTTATGAAAGTTTATCAATGATTTTATTGGACCTCAAATCCTCAATTTTGAGAGAAGTCTCAGTCTGTCCCCGGGGCCCCAAAGCAGTCTTATTCCGCCTTACAAACTTTCTCTTGGAGGCCCTGTTTGGAGCTTAGAGTGAGTGTGAACTCCTCGAAGAATAAAGTTCGGTCTCTATCGTTTCCATTCTTGTAGTAAGATCGAACCTGTCAATAAAATTCTATCACCCGACCACGTCATTGTCACGGAACCTTTTTGTTATGCAAGGAAATAGCTGAAATTGCACGACGAAATACACAAAATGAACTCGTTGCTGCACAGGAGAAAAGTGATTTCTCCTTCAATTTTAACTTTTTTTCACAACGGAAAGCAGGAAAAGTTTACATTTTCATATCGGAAGGGAATAGCATTCTCTGATTTTTAAAACATGTCTCGAAATATCTAGAAATATGAGATAAAACAACTTACCGTGCACACGTTTGTAAATTTTCCTCGACAGATGGTCTCAACCGGAAGTTGCAGACACCTTTTTACTTGCTCAACATTATGTTGAGACCATCTGGTTTACCAGGCGTGGCTCATGTGTATGTTGTCGACAATTATTTAATGTAAGATTTAAATGCTATATTCACAGTATTTAAATACTGGAATTATCATTAAAACTAAATTTCAAATCCATCAGACACAGAAAACATTAACAGATTTTGGATATCCTGACTAGGCCTACTGCTTCATGCACACTAGATTATATGTTTACTACTCTCTAAATAGCTGTGAAACCGTAGCTCTTATGATACTTTTTATAGTATCAACAATATTATCTATTATTCCTGTTTTAATCAAATTTAGTGTGCACAGCGTGCTTCTGGAATAACCTTCACCAGGTACGCTCAGAGTAGTGATTGAAGGTCAAATGATAATTTGAAAATCGTTTGGGAGCAATAAAACCAAATGGTGAATTAATGAACGTTGAAATACACACGTGTGAGCACTTTATGTAACAATTTTAAACGAATAAATAATCATATCATTATATATTTTGAAACTAAATTTTTAAAAGATCCTACCTTTACCGAATTAATCATCCAACTACATTGTATAACATTTATTGATTTTCTTCACTCTTGGTGTGTTCTATATATTAGTCTAATTATAGTAAAGGTGTGTTCGATTTGTCATTTGGTAAAAAGCAAATTGCGTTGCACTCGTACATTTCATGTTTTGATTATTAATGAAGATTGTAGCTTTTGGGTATTATGTTCAAGTGTATCTGTATATTGTTTTTATGAAGTTGCCAATATTCGATGTTTTATACTAATTGCAGTTGAAATTTTTCATAATATCATACGTAAATAGCCTAGAACGAAGGAAATACGGCCGAATCGTATTTTGACAGTAGAATTGCATCGTATTTTTTTATATAGTCTTTTTTTCAGGAGAAAACGCTAGGTGATATCTCTTTTAAATTAGAGACTAAAATAATGAACTTCATGTCTGGTTTTTTTCTAAAAAAATATAATCAAGGCAACACAAGTGTTGTCAATAATATGCAATACAATTTGTTTACAATTTTCCCTTTATCGGGCCCCTTTGCAGTGTTTGCATGCACCATGCTTCCTTGGTTATTTATAGCAGTTATCAGTGTTCGGCAAATCTCGGAAAAGCAGCCGACTTATAATTAGCTGTGTTAATGGTGATTTTACCAACAAACATTCGAATTCTTTTCAATAATTACGATATTATAACATATTTTTTTAAACTGGCTTCTTGTTCAGAACATTTTATTAGTATAAAACATCGAATATTTGCAACTTTTAATATAAACAAAAAAATTCAATTCTGACAGCCTGTATGCCTTTAAACTAACCAAAACGGCCTAAACAGGACAGCCAAAATCGGTCAATGTCACCTATGCCCGAGGGAGGAGATCCTTAGTTTTAATAATAATTACAGTTATCTTCCTGTATCATCTGTTCATTTGATGCTATAGTTCATTACTGTTAAACAACAACTGTGTTGTGGACGCCATTGTTTTAAAAATAAGTTAAGACTGGTATTCCTATAACACTTGTCTGGTTATGACTCTGTCACTATCCACTAGGGCAAATGTTTATAACAGACATGTTTATATATTGGTTTTCACATAAAATCTCATTTTCATACTTTTGCGTCTGTGTTTTAAATTGATGATGAAGAAATAGTTATTTGATACAAGGATTTATATAGTAAGATTTTACTACATAAATCCTTGTTTGATAGTACCATTTATTCTAGGGTGCGATTTTAAACCAATTAACAACTTATGCGATTTTTTTCGAACATGTACAAAGATAATAATTGTTACTTCTGGTGGGACGATTGGAGTGAAGATGTGAAGAAAAAAAAAATATGTAAGGCTTCAAGCCAAGAAATTGATGACAAATAACGTAAAATATACTTACTATTGTATGACTGAATGTACCAGTTTATTCGATAGCCTACTACTTTTTGAATATATTTGCGATTGTCCAAACAAAACAAATCATCTTTATGTCATTTGCGGGCAAAAAACAAACAAACATTCTTCGTCCACCATGCATATATTCATTTCAAATTTTATGAAAATACTTTCCAAACTCCTTTTTTCACTATAAGCCACAGAAGGCAGAGTTTAGATCCCTCCAAGCTCTCGATCTGTTCGGTGAACAAAATTTGACAAGTAGACAATGGTTATCACTGAACACCAGTTTGACTATGAATCTACTAACGGTATATAGCACTCTGTTTTTATCCCCGTTATCTGTAGAACACCTGGATAAGGTCATTGAGATCGAGTATAGCCACAAAAACAAAATCGGTAGATCTATTAGCCTTTGGGATTTACAGTATGTTGAGAAAATAAATAGATATTTGATATGTCACGACTAGTACTGCTGAGAACAATGTCAGTTGTAGACAAAATAACAAAAAGCGTATAAATCTAATTTAATGCGCACAGCGCACTTCTGAACTAACCTTCATCGGGTAAGCTCATAGTTAAAAAACTATAAAGCCAAATAAAACAGGACTACAATCAAGGTTGAAAAATAATAAATCTGCATAATGCATATGCCGCTGTGAGCTCGAGGTGTGCTTTCAAAATTTAAATAAAATGTCTAAATTAGTAGAATGCTGATAAGACGCTCACATGGGATATACAACTTCCACTGAATAAAAATAACATCAATTGAAAAAAGACACTGAGGGTGGGTTGCATTTGGGTCGTAAATTTGCCACTACAATATATCAATGAGTGGTGATTTTTGAACTTTTGAGTCCGTGTTGCTTATCTTTTTAGTTTTTTGTGTTGTCCTATTATGTGTCTTTACGTTCTGAGTTCCATGTTGTGATGTCCGTTACGATTTCCGCATAAAAACGATGTTCGGTTCGTCTTTACTTCTAGTTGTTTGTAGGAGGGCTCTTATTTACGTTATATGTGTTTGTTTGTGTAGTGATTTTGTTGTTCGTCATCCTCTTGTTGGTTTCTCCATTTTATTGCCCCTTCGATATTTCCTAAGGTTTAAATATCGAATGAGTCTTATGTCTACAATCCACAGCTTCTTGGTTGCAAAGATTTCTTATGTAATCAAATGTTTTATTGAATATTAATAATTATTGTGTGTTTATTTTAATCTAATATTTAAAGTGAGTGCTTGTTGTTTAACGCCAACTCAGCAATTTTTCATCTATATCATGGCGAGAACAAGTTAATTTTCAATGAGATGATGATGTCCACTTTGTACTAGACCAACAGGCTTAGATGAATTTGTATAGTGCTAGTTCACCGAAACAACAGTTCGCAGATAGACATGTCCACCCACTCGGGACACATTATTCGGATTCCGAGCCAACCAGTCTTTTCTCTTTCTCCTTAATGCTGCCTTAGCGGGGGCAATAAATATCAATTTTAGTCTTTGGTTTGACCCGACCGGGGCTCGAGCCCATGATCTACCGCACTCGAGGCGAGCACACTAACCATTACACTGTTTACACACTGATATTTAAATACAATGTACATGAATGGGTCATCAATAATAGCACACTATATGAATAGGTTTTCGTAGTGTGAATGGGGTATTGTTTAAACCTCATGCAGCTGCACAATTTTATAAGTGACACCCCCCCACCACCCCCCCTCTCCCCGTTGTCACCAGCACTAAAAAAAAAACAGGCTGCCCCTATACTAACATTATGGGGTTACCATCAAATTTGTAAATTTTCAGTTATATCATGACTTCTAGACATATTTGGGAAGTATGCATGGCCAGAAAATAAACTGACCAGTGAAACTCCAGTCTTGGGTAAATATCTGGAAACGTAAACACTGGAGGTGGGTATTAGGGAAAATCTTCACATCAGTTGCTTAGGCTTAGCTTATGGTGTTTAATGCCACTTTCAACAAAATTTCAGTTATATTCGTGGCGGTCAGTTTTATTGGTGGAGAAAACCACCCACCTGCTGCAAGTCACTGGCAAACTTATCACATAATGGTATATCGAATACACCTCGCCATGAACGGGTTTCAAACTCACAACTGTAGTGGTGATAGGCACTGACTGCATAGGTAGTCATAAATCCAACTACCTTACAATCACGACTTGAGGTGGGCGTTAGGGCAAAAGCTCACATAAGTGGCGTTAGGCTTGTAGTCACAAGTCAACGACTTCAATCACTCAGCCACTGAGGCCCCATTTGAAATTAAATACTTTCGAACTGAAATACACAAGTGTTTATCATTTCAAAATGTTTTTGATCGATTTTAATTTTAAAAATTCAAACATTAGAATTTTTGTGTGTGTAATCAAGAAATCAATGTGCTCGTTATCTTTGATTGTACTCTAAATTAAGCTATACCCAAGCTAATTTTATTGTTTGATATCGCCAATTAATTTGAACAATTTATAAAATCAAGTGTAGTAAAAACATACAAGAACTCAAAACCCAAGCTAATTTTAGAGTGTGGGAAATTTGAAAGTCTTTGTTCTGCCGCGCTGTGGCTATAAAAAATGAACTATGACTTTCATTCATTCCTTCCATGATGTCTTACCGATGTGTAGACCTGTCAGACCGCGGCAGCAAGCTCTAGAGTGTGACTCCTGTGGAAACTAGTTATCTCCCGCTTATCATTCGGAACACACTTTCTGTTTGACGTTCAGGTTTGCTAATCTATGAGCGTAGTATACACAAAGAAAAAAGTTAAGCACCCCCATGTTTTTTTGAAATGACAAATGATAAAAGTATCGAGATTACTGACCAGATAATCTCAAGAACGCAATGGTGACTTGTTAGGACATTACATTGGCTGTAAGAAACCACAAAAAAAATAAAGAAAAGTGTTAATTTAATCACAATATCACAAGGCCAGTTTTTGCAGTAAAACATGTCCATTTTAAGTATTGACCTTCACAGTTCAAAAAGCACGATAAGATTGTCATTTCACTTTCAAAACGTCACTTATGAATCACTTGACGACAACTATTGTTCAAAATTCAGTACCGGGTGTAACCCCCACGTGTTTGGATGACGGCTTCAACCCTCCAGATAGACGTCGGATGTCCTGTTGTGATAGCTGCTGCCATTCCTGATGCAATGCTGCTTCCAACTGACGAATGTTTTGCACAGGAGGTTCCCGAGCCTGTATATGATGGCCTAACATGTCCCAAATATGCTCTATGGGATTCAAATCTGGGCTCATGGCTGGCCAAGGAACAGAAGTCACGGCTTCGCTTTGGAGGTAGGCGGTTACTGCTCTTGAATGACGAGACCTCGCGTTGTCATCCATATACACAGGCCTTGTAGCTAGTGGGTGGTTGTCGAAATGGGGGACAACTGGTTGCAAGACGTCTCTGATGTATTGATCACCAGTTATGTTGCTTTGTATGGTAACTAAATCCAGCTTGTAGTCATGAGAGATACACCCCCAAACCATTACTGAGCCTCCACAGTAAGGGAAAGTTGGCTGGATGTTCCTTGGGGTTTAGGCTGTATTTTTGTGTCTCCAAACCCCCATCCAGCCGTCGGTTACATGAAGCAGAAACCGGCTCTCGTCTGACCAATGGATCTTGCACCATGTTCTTAAATTCCAACCACATCGTGCTAAACACCATGCCAAACGTGTTTGTTGATGTCGGTCTGCCAACAGTGGACGTTTAATGACTCTCCTTGACTTAAGTCCCACTGATTTCAGACGGTTTCTAACTGTTCTTGTTGACAAACGTCTATTGGGCAGCCAGTGTTGTTTGAGTACGGGACTGGTTGCGAATGGCATCCGTCTAACCAAACGCTGCAATGCCCTGTCGTCACGATCAGATGTTACCCATGGTCTGTCGGATCTTGGCAAGTCTTTCACATTGTTGGTTTGCATGTGTTTTCTCACCAGTCGGCCGACTACAGTATAGTGGTAGCCCATCTGACGTCCAATAGCTTTGAAAGACATCCCTGTTGTATGCATGCCGATTATTTGCCATCTTTGTGCTTCTGATATTCGCCTTCGTACCATGCTTACTGAGAATGAATAATTTTTTTAAAACACCGGACTTAAATACCCATTTTCAAAGCGTGAAAATACTGAATTTTGAGTAAAGCGTGAGAGGCATGGTTCACGTGCATGATGACTAATCGATATTAGACATAATGGTCACACCTGTGTGAGCACATCTTTTTAATGGAACATTGTTCTTGCTATAATCAATATAAATATTAGAATCTAAACTTAGTGTAACTTATTATGTTTTAATATATCAGGGGGAGCTTAACTTTATTCTTTGTGTATATAATAAAGTATTCTGCAGTCTTTCAATGTGTTGTTTTCTATAAAACTTGCTAAGTAAGTAAGTTAAAATAAAGCACAAAGCCATGAACTACTGAATTTTATATTATAAGTAAAACTTCTACAATTTGTAAATTTACATAATTTATGTACAATTTGCAAACATCATAAAATAAAAATAAAACAATGAAAATATGACAAAAGAAAAGAAAATGAAAGTAGAAAGTAAAGAATATGGATGATAACAGTAAAACAGATTAAATTTTTTTTTACAACTAAACTACAAATGTACATGTATTGCAGTTTGTGTGTGATATCTAGCTGATGGTTAGTGTATTGCATAAAGTACTTCACGACTAACTGGTTAACTCATTTCACTTATTTATTGATTGCATTTATGATCACAGATACTAGTAGTAGCTTTTTTATATATTGTTCTGATATATATCCAGGCAAGTCAATTTAAATAACGACAGGCTCGTTTGATTTTAGTAGATTAATACTTAAAACTGTTGAAAGGTTTAGGTTTATGGTGCTTGATGCCACTTTCAACAATATTTCAGTTATATTGTGGTGGTCAATTTTATTGTTATAGGAAACCGGAGTACCCGGAGAAAACCACTGACCTGTCGCAAGTCACTGACAAACTTCATCACATAATATTGTATCGAGTACACCTCGTCTGAGCGGGCTTCGAACTCACAACATTGGTGGTGATAGGCACTGATTGCACAGGTAATTGGAAATCCAATACCATACGATCATGAGAATGATGACCCCCTAAAATTGTTGGAATCTGTATTTTAATAACTGCTATCAATAAATGAAACTGAGCTGACAACAATCTAATTAAAATCAGATTTTTGTTGTATCTTTTTATGATTTTCTTTAGCAATACACTAACATTTAATGACATCCTGTGTTGAGTCATGCCAGGGTTCATCTCAACAAACCAATCAGTGATGAGCCTACTAAATCTTTAGTTAATAAAACCGAGTACATACCAAGAGCTATTATCCCATTGTATATACACAATGTATAATATATTTAACTGTCTTGTATATGATTGGATAGTCAAAGATGAATGACAGGTTACATGACATGATCCTAGAGCAATGTCGTTAGATGTTATTCTTTGCCAAAGAAAAAAATAAACAAACATCTAATTTTGATTAAATTAAGTTGACAGTTCCTATAAAATATGATATTGGTTCTTTTCACATCACAATTACAATGCATTTCTCTTAAGATACCATGTTTTACATTTAAAACGTATCCCTTTCATTTTGTTACGGATTTAATATACTGATCTTTCCACCATTTAGTTCCATTTCATTAAACACTTTACTGGAATTCATAATATGTTAACTCATTGTATGTTTAGTATTCCTTCTACTATTCACTATTCACCAGTAGAAAGAGTTTGTTATAAAGGAAGCTGCCGATGTAAGCCAGCCATTTGCCTTTTTGGTATCGTCTTTATTTCGGGCCAATGGTTTGGTATGTGCTTTAGGGCTGTCTACATCTTCAGGTAAGTAATCAGGTAACGTGATATTTTCTTTGTCAACTTCTTTCATGTTTGACCCAAAGGAGACAAGTTTCTGAAATGCATATACCGGTAATAATGTTAAGACAAAAAATAAAATAAACTGCATATACTCATGCAGTCCTCGAAATGAAAATTTGAATTTACTGGTCCGAATCAAATCCTTGAATTAATTTTTATAAAGTTCTAATAAAAAACTGGTCTTGGGCCAGAGGACCGGTGCTCATGCCTAAGGTATATCTTCAAAAGTCATTCTTTCATTGTAAACTAAATTTGAGTGAGTAATTGTTGTTTAATTCCAAAGGAGCAATTGTTCATCTACATCATAGCTAAAGCAAATTACTTTTTGATGAAATGATTTTGTACTAGACCAAGTTGGCAACATGCTGAAGTGGGATTTTTATAGTGCTACCTCACTGAAACAGTCTACAGGTAAATATGTCACTCCACTCAGGACACATTATCATGATTCCAAGCCAACCAGTCTTTGTTCTCACTCCTTAATGCTCTGTGTTTGAAGTGATGAAGCTACAAATACCAATTTAGTAGTCTTTGATCCATACAAGGAATTGAAAAAAAAAGTTCTACAGAACTCAAGGTGAACACGCCAACCAATGGAGGACAGAGGTGGTCCAATAGAACTGAATGCCAAGATACAAATATTGATAAAAGTGGCGTAAAGACCTTTAGATGGAGATTATATCCGTCAGTGTTAATGTTCAAGAAGGCTGTGTCAGTTTTGAAATTATTATGTGTCTAGACCAGGGATCAAACAAAAACTTCATAAAAATTTTTCTAGGTCAAAGTACAGTAATATTTGTTTCAAGATTGGGGTCTAATTTAGTCATCACATGGACTATTCATGTAATGGTCATTGATTCCACTACAGAATAAAAAAAATAATACAGTATTCAAACTGATCTTGTCTAATAATATTTGTTTGTTTTTAATTCAATAGAAATGTTATAATTCAACTCACATTTCAAGTGTTTAGCAAGGGAGACAACTACTTTTTGAATTCAATAGAAATCTTATCAATCCACTGACATTTCAAGTGTTTAGCAAGGGAGACAACTACTTTTTTTTAATTCAATTGATTGTTCAAGTGGTTAGCAAGGGAGACAACTACATTTTGAATTCAATAGAAATCTTATAAATCAATTGATTGTTCAAGTGTTTAGCAAGGGAGGCAACTACTTTTTGAATTCAATAGAAACCTTATCAATCCACTGATTGGTCAAGTGTTTAGCAAGGGAGACAACTACTATTATTTTACCTCCTCTCCATTTTCATCTTTTACCACTTGTTGAGCTGTCATGGTCTGTGATTTTGCAACAGCCTGGGACAAAGTCTGATAAAGCAATAAAAAAAAAATTGTATGTAAACAGTTATGGATATTTACCTTATTTTGTTCATGATAAATTTGCAAAAACAATTTCTTACATATTTTTAGGTTAAACACCTTCCTAGAAGCTAAAAACTATTTAGTGTATATAAAACTTCACCATCAGTATTTCCATGCGTTGTTACCTAATGTTATTTCGTTGACAAAGCTTAAAATACAATACAATATTCTCCATTCTAATGCAATACCAGAAATGAAAAAAAAAAATGTTTTGATTGAGCTATTAAATTGGTCTGTCATAAAAAACTACTAAACACAGGTATAGTCCATTTGAATGCTATAGACCACCTAAAAAAATTTAATTAAAAATTCATTTTAATGTTTTCTTTTCTTTTTTCTTCACATATATATTTTATATGTTTCTACGAACTCTGACAGTAACTTTTAGAATTTTTCATCCATAGATAAAAAAGTTGCCCATTAGGTGTCTATGTTAAATATTATTAGTTATATAGGCTTTAGACAGGTAATACAGGTTATATGAGCCCGTATTACCTGTCTAAAGCCTATATAACGAATTTGTCATACTGCAATACCATGGGTCCGTATTACCTGTGTAAAGCCTAAATAAAGAACATGACTACTATACATGTATTGTCTCATGAACATTTAACCCCAGATATGACTTTGCTTTAAAGAAGAAATTAATTCTTCAACATATTTAATAAACAACTTAACAATTTTAACAGAAATATAACAAATGATTTAGAATTGCCTCAATATCGGCGTCAGAGTGACAGGTGAACCTGGGGGTCGCCATCTTGATTACGTATGATTTCAAAATGAGTTATCTTTCTTGGCACATGCTTTCATATTACCGGCTAGAGCCGTATAATATGGATTAGTAAAATCAAGTAAATAACCAATCGGATCACTTAGATTTTATATTGCAGTATGACAATTGTTTTTATATATGTAATTTCTATGGGAGTGAAAGAACAGCCTAAAACTGTAAAAAAAAAAAAAATAAGAACATGTGCTCCTCATGCAAATATACTATTGGCATGTGACTTGTCATTTAAATATCAAAGAAGATGACATGTAAAGGATGATTGGAAATAACAATGGAAAATAACCTTGTGAGATCAAGGTGAACTTTAAATACCAACAGTGCCTCTTGCTTGAATAAAAAGCATGCAAGTCAAGCTCTATGCATTCTTCAATATATATTTAAACTAGAGAATGTGTCCATGAGAATTAAAGATCAAGTGACAATGACCTTGATACATGTGTTTTGAATTAAATGGACAACTCTATTCATGCAAGCCCATTTGATATTTAAATGGTCAGTCATATGATATATAGAAATTTGCATGTCAAGCACATGTTTTCATTTTTGTTTACAGTATGAATGCTCTTCTTTAAAGCATGCTTACTCCACTGAAAATTACACATATAAGTGCAAATATTTAACATAGACACCTAATGGGCAACTTTTTTATCTATTGATGAAAAATTCTGAAAGTTACTGTCAGAGTTCGTAGACACATTTGAAATATATATTTGAAGAAAAAAGAAGAGAAAAAATTAAAATGAATTTGTAATTAAATTTTTTAAGTGGTCTATAGCATTCAAATGGACTATAGGGTAGGCTTAAAACCATTTAATGGAATACAAGTATGTATCTTTCTACAATTACATGTAATTTTGTTAAAAACATAAGAATTAATTAATTTCAGCTACTTGAATTATTTATTAAATTAATTTCAGCTACATGTAATATTTTTTACCTCTGGTTTAACATCTTGTTTTGTCCTCAGTATACATCTTTTCTGATTGAGGTCAAAGGTTATACTGATAACTCCTTTAACATGCAGCAATAGTCTCATTACGACATCTTTGTCATTCTATAATAAAACAAAATAATATGCATTTAACTACCCACTTCAACAAAACCTTTCTTCTGTAAATTGTATATTGCTTTGTATAAAAGAGCCTAAAGCAGACAAGGGTCTCAAGGTGCTGCTTTCACAGGCAAGTAATCCAATTACCGAGAACATCAGTTAAATTAACAGTAATGTCACGATCGTAAATCTATTGACCATGTGAGCAAAGAATACAAACACCCATCCAAGTGTGAAAATGGCCAGGTTGCTAAGCTGTTCAATGGGTGAAATGTGACATGGACAAGAAGTTCAGATAGTTCAAAATCTTAATGCAATTTTTCAAGGCAGATAGGTAATTGAAAACTGTGAAAGAAGTTTATTACACAATATAGGTACCGTACATTGTACTGTCTTCTGAAAATGTTTTTGAAAAAAAATTGCCATTAGTTCAAATATTCATAATATCTGTAAAATTTTGATTATTATCATTAAAAATTCACTTGCATATCTTCAATATGTCCATAACAACTGAGTATAGGTCTGAAATCTTTTGGTTGTAAACTGTGACAGGAGTTGATTTGAATGATTTCAATGTTGATGTTTTGACACTTCAAATTCAAACATTTATTCCATTTGTTTATTTTAAAAATAATTGTGTTCGTCTGTACCTCCAGTTCTTTATAGGAGGGTTTACGTCTTACTTATGTTATTTGTGTTTGCCTGTGTATAGTGGTGTCCAACATTTTGTCATATTATATGTCTTTACGTTCTTAGTTCCATTTTGTGATGTCCGCTATGATTTCTATATAAAAATGATGTCCGGTTCATCTTTACCACCAGTTGTATGTAGGAGGGCTCATGTCTTATTTATGCTATTTGTGTTTGTTTGCACATAGTGGTGTCTCAAGAATTAAAAACATAACAAGATGTTGCACGCTACGTCGCACTAAGAATACCCCCACTCGTTCATTTGTAAGTTGCACGGTAAACAGGAAGTAGATGTGCGGTAAACCTGGAAAGGGGAGACACGGTACAAGTCACCATGCCAAAGCCATATATCAAATATAAAATCATTCCTTCCAGTAGAAGCTGAGATAACTGTTATGAAAGTTTTCATTACAGCAAACATGAAAAATTCTAAGTCGCACTGTAAACAGGAAGTAGATGTGCGGTAAACCTGGAAAGGGGAGACACGGTATAAGTCACCATGCCAAAGCCATATATCGGTACAAGTCACCATGCCAAAGCCATATATCAAATATAAAATCATTTCTTCCAGTAGAAGCTGAGATAACTGTTACGAAAGTTTTCATTACGGCAAACATGAAAAATTCTAAGTCGCACGGTAAACAGGAAGTAGATGTGCGGTAAACCTGGAAAGAGGAGACACGGTACAAGTCACCATGCCAAAGCCATATATCAAATATAAAATCATTTCTTCCAGTAGAAGCTGAGATAACTGTTACGAAAGTTTTCATTATGGCAAACATGAAAAATTCTAAGTCGCACTGTAAACAGGAAGTAGATGTGCGGTAAACCTGGAAAGGGGAGACACAGTACAAGTCACCATGCCAAAGCCATAAATCAAATATAAAATCATTTCTTCCAGTAGAAGCTGAGATATCTGTTACGAAAGTGTGAACGGACGGATGGACAAACAAGGTGATTGCAATATGAGTGGGGGTATAATAATCTTCATACTTACTGTTACGTTCTTTTTGTTAGATGTTTAATTTCTGAATTAAAACTTAGAGAATGATCATTTAACTTTTTAAAAGGCAGTTTTCAATAAGAAATTTTGGTAAGATTTGAAGAAAACAAAATTGCCAATTTTTCATGTAAAAAAAATAATCTGAATTCTGTTTCTCGTGATAATTTTTTTCTGGCTTGGGAAAAAAAACATTGCCCTCTCTAAAAGTTAAATGATTGATCCCTAATTTAATATTAAATACAAACTTTGACAACAAGTCCTCTTATCTGTAATATTATATGCTTGGTTCTGCTTCCATGTGAACTCTTTTTGACACCAGTTCTGAAAAATAAATAATTCACTGTGATAACAGTTACTTATCGTTTTCAACAGAAGTGGTAAAAAAAGTGGGACTATATATATAGATATTAAAAACCTGAACAGTATTCTGATGTTCACTGGCATGTTTATATTTGTCTACGTACACATTATTCCTTCTTATAATTAACGTATAAACAGTGGTTTCATTAAGATTTTGAATAGAAGGATTTTTTTTTAGAATAGACAGAAAATGGAGTGAACGAAGCAAGGGGTCCGGGGGCCGCCTAGGCCCCCGGAAGCTGACGACAAAATGATGCAAAATCCTGGCATCTGGGCATTTCCTGGGAGATAAATAAAGCTTTGAATTTGTCACTTTTTACACATTAAATTATTATTATTATTTTTTTTTTTTTTTTTAGGTTTTCAGTGGATTACATTTTGTTATACTGACTTTAGCAAAATAAATGACGGTGAACCTTTGCTATTAGCACCCTAATCAGGATAATTTTTTTGTTAATAGAGATTCGATTTGTTTATATCTTTTATTCAAAGAAATCAAAGTCATCTAGGTCAGTTGTGCAGAACTGCTTGGCTTCAACTACAGATTTAGCAATCTTTAGCTGTTCAAGTAAAGTCTGTTCTAACTGTCTTTCGTGGTTTTCAATTTCAGCATCAGAGTCCATAGAATCAGTGCCAGAAGCAAAATTTCCAATGTCCATTGGAGTAATTGGATCACTTGGCTCAATAATATTAACTTGTTCTTCCTCTGTCTGAGTTTCTGCCTCCATTGTTACACTAACAGTAGGATTCCCCGATTAGACTGTCTTGAAACTCTTGTCCCTGCAGAAAAAAGATCCTTAAAAGTTATAGCAAATAAATGATAGTAAAACAGCAAACTAACAGATATTTCTCAAATTCTGTTTCACTAGGAAAGCTGACTGTTCATATTGGAAATTGTAATGTTTTTTTTTATGTATAGAAATATTGCTTTTTGGATAAAGTTTATCTGCAAGCATCATTGGTTTGAAAAGGACTTAGAGAATCATTATTATGGTGTATTGTTAATGAAACATTTTCAGGTGTATAGACAGAGTGAGACAATCTGATGAAGATACATTTTCTGAGGAATGTATGGCATAATGGATTTTTTAAAACAAAGTCAATGTACTAAGATATTGTTTTTTTCTGGCCATGCCTTTTTAAAAAAAAATAAAACTGGCATGTTTGTATACTGTATTACAGATATGACAGTTACATTGATTAAAAATCCCCCAAAAAATAATTCAGATTTTTAATTTCAGTGGTCAAATGATGTATGTTGTAAACAAAATAGATAAATGAAAATCTACCATTTAATCAATTCATTTTGATAATTTTGTAGCTACATGTATGGTATTTTTTGGATGAATAAAAAAGTAAATTGTATTTATTACCTTTATTCCGATTTGGTAACTTTCTTCTGGATTTCGTCTGTAACCAGTTTTTAATAGAAGAGGTTATTAGGTCATCATATTGGTCTGTGCATATGTCTGGTCCATTAACTGTTAAGTGCATCAATCCTTCCAACATATCGTTTTTTAGACGGTTTCTCAAGTCTGTTTTTATAATTTTTACTTTGGAGGCCCCTTTTTCAGGCCATGCGTTACTAACAGGTATCGTAAGTACTAGTTCTGCTAATCTAGTTAACTTTGGGCACATGTGCTCATATTCGTGCTTCTGTTTGACAATTCTGGTTAAGCACCATTCTGATGGTGTGAGACAGTCAGTAGTCACATCTTCTTTCTTAGGAATAATTGTTTTCAACCTACTAAAATTGTATTACAAAAGACTCCATTCAGCCATACATTCCTCCAAAGATGTATCTTCATCAGAATGAGATGCATCTAGAAGTAGTTGAAAATTACTGCAATTGATTCATTGCCATAACATGCAAATTGAGTACTGTTTTTATCTGGTAAAAGCAATGGATTAAATAATTCCAGTTCCGTAAGCACTTCAACATCTGGAAAGCGTTTGTTAACATTTTCAACTAGAGTTGTATAATTGTTCAAAGTAAACCGATTCTCTGTGCCTTCTTTTAGACACAATTCTAAAAGTTCCAACTTGCCACCTGGCTTTAGATCATCTTTCAAGGACTGAATAAGAGTTTTACTTTCAGCTAGGGCCATCAGTTCAGACTTAGCACAATCCAACATTTGACCTGAATTTCCGGTAGTTGGAAACTGTACATGTTTGCAAAATTTACATTGATAGTCGCCAATTGAGCGCCATTATTTTATTTATTCACTTCATAAATTTATGAAATACAAACCTCTAGACTGCTTAGCCTTTGGGCCTGACTGGAAGAAGTCCAGTATCGTCCTTTTAGACATATTAATGATATTTCAACCGTTTCTCACGTTGTTCTGTGGTGTCAAATAATTGTACATATTTAACACAGTGGATGGATAGCTGTATACCGAAAGAAGAAGAAGAAGAAGAAAACTCGCCAGCGTAAACCAAGGAAATTATTTAGATCGAGTAATGACTGGTTTCCCGTTTCAAATCTGAAAAACGGACTAAAGCACACACTATCAAATACGGAACCAGAATAAAGACAATCCCAAAACACGTACAACTGGTCCCGGAAAAGTACCGATCTATTTTTGTCGGAAATAAAATAGCAGGAAAAAATACCGCAATAGACGGCGAAATTCGTCGGCTTCCGGCTCTTATTGAAAACACTGGTATATAAAAATAAAAAGATAAGACTCAAGAGATTTACCCTAAATTAACTCCATTGTATAGAAATTATGTTTACAAGTGATCAGTGAAGAAAGTGACAGGGGAAACCCAAGATTATCAACGTTTAGCATCAGCCAAATATAGACTACAGACTGTTACTTGTCTCAGACAAGGAAGCACCAGATAACAATATTTATATGTAAACATCAACTCAATAAAAATTTTGTATGCTCCGACGTGAAATTTTTTTTTGTGTGTGTTTTTTTTTAATTAATTCCCAGTATAAAAGATTAAATGAGTTTGAAACTCATAATAAAGACCATTAATTTTCCTTACCTAGGTTTTGTACTTGATGTGTTAAATGAATCTTTCAATGGAGCACATTTTTCTGGTTTCTGATTTAATAAATCAAAAAGTTTCTCAGCTAGTTGGCTAACCTTTTCTTCCTCTCTATAAGTAGTTGAAATGATAAAATAATATAAAACAAAATCATGTTCAAGGGTGAAAGGTTGTCTCCATTATGATTTTTCTTTTTCGTTTGTTTTTCAAAATTTGGAAATGTAAATCCCATCTAAACAGTTTTACTATTTTGTTTACCATTTCTGGTTAATAATTTGACTATATTTGTATTTTCCAACTATCATTATATAGATTTTGGGAAATGCAAAGATTTCCAAGTGAAAGAAAACCCAGTATTTCACCCGTGAAATAATGTTTATTTCACTAAATGTTTTTATTTTCGACATTCTGAATACAACACTGTCAACAGTAGCTATATGATTTGTTATACCTTTACACTTTTTGTTTGCACTAATAAGACGCTTAAAAAATAACTAGCTTTTCATTGTTAAATGCTGTACTTATATTTTCCACACAAATAATGTGGCCAAATATATTGGCATAATTATGCAACATACATATATACTGGCCCGGGAAAGCACTGTAAATTTCACTTGCTAATTTATACTTGTTTACCTATTGATTAAGTGTTCCACCTGATCAGTCAAACCCATAAAAGCACACAATTTTGGTCTGTACTCTTGTACTTCTGCTAGAAGGACTAGTGTCTGTAATGAATATTATGCACAAAATAACTAGAGCCTGTACCACTCATCTGGTTTTTCATGCACTGTCCCTATTCAAGTATATTTGTAGTTTCTGATAAAACAGGTTTTATTCACAATACAATAGGATCCTATGTTAAACAATGATATGTGGTGGTAGAAAACTTAAATTTTGATTCATACAAAATTTGAAAACTTAGTAAGTACCATTCAATGACTATTCATAAAGTTTGAGTTCAATCAAGTTTATAATTTTTTAAGAAAAATGAATACTCTCTCTACAGGGTCATATGCTACTTCAAATTAGTCATGTGATGCATCATGGTGTCCATCTACGATTTCTAATCTGCACAAAAACATGAAATTTTGTAAAAGACCATCCAATGATATTCATGTCTGCTAATCAGAGGTAAGTGCAGTCATCTTGGATTTCAAATTGCTCTGAAAACAGATAAACCCTAAAGGAACACTTGTGATCAGTTTGATTGGTCATGCAGACAAGAACAAATGCCAGACACTTTTTGATCACAAAAACTCACTTGAGCAAAAAAAAAAAAAAAAAACTAACAGTTATTATATGAAATTGTAGCTTGTTATTTACAAAATCATGAAAATTTACCATCACTGTCTTTTTTTAAAAGCATAAATGTTACATAATATACATTCTATTCTATAATAAAGTAAAATTAAGAGAATTGTGTATAAAACCATAATTAATTGATATTTAATTTTGTGCTCTCTACTGCATCTGTGTAGCTTCAGAATAAAACATTAACTTTACCTCAAGTGCTATTGTTACAATTTTAACATCTGGATTTGAAAGAACCATCACTAGTCCTCCTAAAAATGTTGGATCCTAAAAAAAAATACAAGTGCATAGTAATATGATATTGAGATAAACCCTTGGATGTAGCAAATTGCATAGTAACATACACTTCCTTAAAAAAGCATGACTATTATAAGTAGGTGTGCCAACTTTCTTAAAAAAGTGTGGCTATTATAAGTAGTCCCACCAATTTTCTTGGATTATGTGACCATCATAAGTAGCCCCATCAACTTTCATAAAAATGTGGCTGCCATTAGTACCCCTACCAACTTTCTTAAAATATATGGTCATCACCAGAACCTCTTACCATTGTCAATCCATCAATAAGGAGAGATTTTATAAATGTAGATTTATTCAAATGTGTTTTATGTTTTTGTCTTACTACAAACATAATGCTAAAGATGAAGTTTTTGTCAAAAGAACATCTTACATAACATACACCACAATGTAGTAGCTAGAAAAACTTTCTAATCCATTTTGTTGTTGGTGTTTCTTTTATTACCTTAATTACAAAATATCTTCTTTTGGAATCACCCGCCATTGTTTTCAACGAAACCAATGCATCTGCAGATAGACATTTGTCTGAAAAGAAAAGATAAGATTTACTGGAAAATTTGCATTTTTTCTTAACCTTTCAACTCTTTACACAGAGGCCATCTAAGTACTCAACACATGCAAGTAATTCGTATAAAATTGTGTTCTTTATAAATTGGGGATGAGAATTCTGGATATCAAACTAAAACCTTCTGGACCACTGACCACATGCATGGAATTTTCTTCAGACTACACCTGTTAATGGTTGTAACAAACATCTGCCTTTAAGTTATGTTCAAATTAGAGGCTCACCTGTGCCTGTATCATTCACTAGAAAGGGTAGGTTATCACGGTTATACAGTATAACTTATACTGGATGATCATATACTTACTTATCAATGATCAATCATGTATTTGAAACTATTAAATTCACCTATCACTTGCTAGTAAGTGACCATGATGTTTGTTAAATATCAGAATCTTCCAAAAATTCCTAGTTATTTAGCTTTATGCCAGTATTATCAACAAATTATATAATGTAACTTTTAGGTGAGTGAGTGATTATTGTTTAATGCCAACTCAGCAATTTTTCAGCTATATTATGGCAAGAACAAGTTAATTTTCAATGAAATGATGATGAGGTCCGCTTTGTACTAGACCAACATGCTTAGTTGGATTTTTATAGTGCTAGCTCACTGAAACAACAATAGTAATACGCGGAAAGACATGTCCCCCCACTCGGACACATTATCTTAATTCCGAGCCAACCAGTCTTTGCTCTTTCTCCTTAATGCTGCATGCTTAGGGAGAAGAAACAAATACCAATTTCATAGTCTTTGGTTTGACCCGATCAGGGCTCGAGCCCACGATCTACTGCACTTGAGGCGAGCACGCTAACCATTACACCACCAATGCAGTTGTAACTTTTAGATAATATTGTAAAAGTAACTTGAATTTTTATTAAATAATTATCATTTAATAAAATAACTGCAATCTAATTCTAAGGAACAAAAAAATAGCAAAAATGAACTTAAATTTCATCCCTAAAAAGTTGTAATTGGCACAGGTAATTGGTGTTCTTGCCACAGTTTTACAACGGAAAGAAAATATTGCCCTTTTTAATTATTTGTATCTCTAAATTGCAATATTAATCTACAATCAAACAATCAAATGTTTGATTGTAGATTAATAATGCTTTTTTAATTAGGTAACGCAAACACCAAAGATCAGTTTTCATGTTATATTGTCTGATCTTATTTATTTTATATATGGAACAGTGTGTTCTATACCATGTATTCATGTGCTATTTCAACCAATTTTCGTCATTCTTTAAACTTAACTACCACAGTACCATATAGGAACCCGATATAATGCTAAACTGGATCTGTTCGCTTTATTGCGATATTAATATTTTTGTCTTACCATGATTGATATCAAAAAGGATATAAATCTACATCCGAACTTCGATTAATTTTATATATATATATATATAGCAAATTTTGAGCTCCTTTTGTACACTCTCAATAAATATTTTAAAAAGTGAATATTATGGGTTAGGCCTTGGGGTTATGGTGTTTAATGCCACTTTCAACAATATTTCAGTTACATCGTGGCAGTCAGTTTTATTGGTGCAGGAAACCGTAGTACCAGGAGAAAACCACTGACCTGCCACAAGTCACTGACAAATTTCATCACATAATGTTGTATCAAGTTCATCTCACCATGAGCGGGATTCGAAATCAGAGCGTCAGTGGCGATAGGCACTCATTGCATAGGTAGTTTTAAATCCAACTACCATACAATTATGACGGCCCCTGAATATTTATTAGGTTAGATTATGACTGAAGTGTGTGTTGGTAGGAGCACAGGGTTGATTAATTGATTGATTGGTGTTTAACGTCCAGCGAGCAATTTTTCAGCTATATTCAGGACGAGAACATTTAAAAATTTAAACGCCACAGGACTCGAAACAAGGAAAGGTGATGGGTAGGGACGGATAATTTTACCAGTGCAACAGGTCTCTTATGGACCACTCATCATGAACATAATGAGCTGTTACACTGGGTTCTTTAACGTGCGGAGGGTGGCAATCTCATCCGCAGGACGGGTTGGTTGTGAATTTATACATCCGCACAACCGACGGACGCCCCTTCAAGCCGAAGAAGCTCTCGGTCCCATTTCTATACCCCAGGGTTCCCGCGGGGTTAGGAGCACAGGGACTTTCGATTCTCCGGCCACTAAAATATTTTTTACTATCAATATCATCACTCAGTATCAATGTGTACACACTGAAAAATCACATGTTACATGCAAAAATGTGTATGTTTTCAAACTTAGCTTAGGTGTAAATGAACAAATGATTGAATCATCCAATCCTGATATTTAGAAAAAGAACTGGAGCAAGCAGCGAAATTTGAAATTTCCTCCCCCTCCCCCCACACTCCACAGCATTTTATATTTTTTTAATAATCTTCCATTTAGGAATACCTGTCAAATTATTTTGATATACATGACATATGCCTATTTTTGTTAAATTTATAGTAACTTAAGTATTAAATAACATTAGTGAGTGCATACACTGTGTTGATGGCATTTTCAGTATATTTTGTTCATTCAATCATTCAAATAATATCTCAATGTTGATTGGCTCAAGAATATAAGACACTATTTGCGATTGGTCAATTTACAAAACGGAAGTGGAAATTGAAAAATGGTGGCGATTTGAAAAAAGGTATTTGTTTTTATAAATCCTGTATGTAATATCCAAACTATTACGATAATTATGAAGTATAGCTGATATATATTTTGAAAGGATAAACGGCATAGTAATTAGTATTGATTGTCGTTAACCGTGGGCAATGGTAGGATCGTCGGTCAATAGGGTCCAGCGGTCTTATTGCCAATATTGGGGAACGACCATTAGCATCGTGTCATGGGTTTTCGTACTATTATCGATTTTCCGATATAGCGATTAACAGTGTTAACCCTTCATTCATATGACGATTGGAATTTTCAAAGAATGGCTAGTTAAATATTTCTTTGTACATAAGATTGTTTTTAAAGCCATTCTTGTATTTTAATATACTCTCGATTATCTGGCAACTTTTGCTGTCAGTAAAATGGCGTCATCTGTTTTCGTATGAAGTAAAAACAGGGCCGATATACGGGATGGAAACGAATATAAAATCCGGAAATGGCTGGTTTTAAAATTTCATGGTTCTGGCCATCTACCAAATCATACTACATCTAAATAAAATAACAGAATGTTTGAAAATGACCACTTTCAAAATTGTGTTTACTTTTGATGTATTTTTAAGTGCTGAAACCACAATGCACTGCAAATTGACATGTAGTTTATATAAGAAACGGGCACATTTCAGTCAGCTCTTTTGTTTACAAGTACGATCAGTGACCCCATGACATTTGCATGACAGGAAGAGCTGGTGTCTGAGAGGCAGACAACATAGTTCAATTTTATATAGCCCTTCTGAATTTTTTTTCAGCTACTTTATAAATGAAGTAAATTTTTAGCATTACAAAAAGTATGGTTCAGTAGGTTCACTGTTTTTGGTACTTACATCTTTAAAAGCAAACTTTAACATTTTTTACAGATGTCACGTTGTAGTCCTGTTTACGTTCCATAAATTTATAGAAACTGGAGGACACATCAAAAATAATGCGTGCGCTGTGGAAATCAAAATAAAATTGATGATACAAAAACACATGACATACGAAAACACATACCGTGATGATAAGATTAGAGGTCCTAAAAAATTCTTGTCGACAAATTTTTATAGAAAAAAAAATTGTCTTGAAGTTGAAAGATGCAAATAATGAATAATTTGACTTAACAGTTTCAGAGAAACTTTTTGTTAGAATTTTAAAAAGAATACCGATTTTTAATATATGTAAAAATTGTTTTGAATAGTGGGAATTTTTTTTGCTGGCTCTGACTGAGCCTGAGGATTAAAACATAGCCCCCCTGCCTACAGTAAAGCCAAGCATAATATATTAACATACGTTTTCCAAGGCTGTTGAATGATATGACTCTTAAAGGGATATTAAAGCTCATTTTGGTAATTTTTTGTATCTCATGAAAACTTGCAATTGCCGAAATGGTTCAATAAATGATATTTATGAAACATTAACCCAGTTTTTATCAATGAAACTTTGAAAAGCTGTAATCGACTTTAACAGTGGTCCGGTGGCCCACGGCCAGTGAAAATTGATTCGGACCAGTGACTTTTGCCAATTTTTTTCAATAGAATCTATATAAATATTCTAATTTTGAAGTTTTCTGGCCAGTAAATTCGAAAGTCTAATTTCGAAGATTGCAAAAGTGACATAATTCGTTGATAATTCTGTTATATCTTGCAGTTTTTCCATTAAATGAATTTTGCTTCCTGGACAAAAATTCATTTCGACCCTTTTAAGTGATATTTTAACGATATTAGGGATTTAATGGGTGTGCAAAGTATTTTTTTATTGTTTTTACAATTAAATTGAAAAGAAACAAATTGAAAGAATATATGTTAAAACGAGCTTTGATATCCCTTTAATCAAATGATTTCGATCTGTGTAGTGTGTGATGAAAGTAAAACAAAATACAAATTAATTTCTTTGTACGTGTATTGATTTAATCTTCAAAGAGGTAAGTAATTATGCTAAATCAAAAATTTAAGTTTCTTTGAAGTTTTTATGAATGCATGTCAAAATACCAATTAATCAGGTATTGTCTTAAACCGTTACATAAACATGTCTAGTGTCATAATATTCCTCTTGTCCGTTAAAATCGGTCACCATTTTGGAATGCGCTGTTACATGGGTTCAGATGTCAATGACGTCATTTATTCTACAAACTGCATCCAGAAATAGATAATCGATTTACTTTTACTTTGATCAAGACAACAATGAGATTTAAACAGATAAGAAAAGATATCTATAGATTTTGGTACCAAAATGGTGCCATTTTACTACTACAATTTTGACTTAATAATCAGTCAAATATTTCCAGAAAAACAGTCCGTAGTGGATAATTTGCATATCCTGTGTTTGTTTACATTCTACTGTGCATCTTGACCTATATTTACAACTCTATTAGGCAACGGCAATTGTATTGTTTTCGTTTTGAAATTAAGTAATTCCTTAGACAATTTTCTGATTTTTAGTGGGAATTTGTGGGGAATAAATATGATTTAATATAAATTAGGCCTACATGGAAATGGATAAAATTGTACGTGAAAACAGAGAAATTATCTGCTGAAAACAAGTGACAGCAAACACAGTTTAATGAAAAAATGGGAAAATATGGAAAAAGCATTTTAAAAAATATTGTAAAATACAATCTTCTATGCCTATTGGTGTTCCACGTGACTTGGGCGCCATTACAAAACATATACAAACAAAAAAGGTTAGTGAGCCGATTTTTTTAATAACAAAATAAAACAAAAAACCTGTATTTGAATATATGAATATACAGCATATTTTAAAGTCTAAATGAAAATAGAAAAAATAATAGATTTATTAGATTTTTTTCCTGTTGTTGTTCAGACCCTTTATCATGAGCACCCCAGAGTCGCTTTGGGACTTCAGTCGGTTTCATCTTATGTCAATGTTACCAAAGACAGAATATTTATCTTTTTTTAAACTGACTAAAAAGGCGACTTGCCATGTAAAGATACTTTGCATGCAGAATTGGCTTAGTGGTTATCTCCTCGAGTGAGGTAGATCGTGGGTTTGAGTCCCAATCAGGTCAAATCAAAGACAATAAAATTGGTATTTGATGCTTCTCCGCTAAGTATGTATACACAGCATTAAGAAGAAAGAATAAAGACTGGTTGGCTCGGAACCAGGATAATATGTCCGAGTGGGGTGACATGTCTATCCGCGGACTGTTATTTCAGTGAGCTAGCACTATAAAAATCCAACTAAGTGTGGTGGTCTATTACAAAGTGGACCTCATCATCGTTTCATTGATATTTAACTTGTTCTCGCCATGATTTAGCTGAAAAATTGCTGAGTTGGCATTAAGCAACACTCACTCACTCCTTTCACATAAACTAAGCCCCCCCATCAAAAGAGTCTCTGGATCCGCCCCTGAATATATAGGACAAAATAAGAGAAAAAACTAGTTTCATCAACATAGTGAGCTCTGTTATTATACAAAGATGTTAACCTATGGTATCTTCAAGTTCAAAGTTCAACTTCAAGTAGATGAAACTTTGTATCTTGGCCCAATAATGTTGACTTATTGTTGTGTTAACTTTAAACTTACATGTAGGTAAGTTTTTACTCCTATTAATTGTATGTTTTTCTGTTATCTTTCAGAAAGGAACATATGACATAATATGGTTACTTCATGATTTTCGGTATAGATTTCGATAGTAGCTGTTCACAACACTAAGTACTCCAAATATGGATATTTTAGATGATGTAGTAGTGGTGTTGAGAGTTGTTCTGGATTACCTTGGCATTGATATAGAAGATGTGGTAATTTCAACTTTTGAAATATTGGAAAATGGAAAGAGTTCCCAAAATAGAATAATTTACCCGAATAGAGAAGATTCTGAAAACCCTAACCCACCATCAAATTAATATGCTTAATAAATTATTAAATATACAAATTCCATTGATTTTTGAGTGGGGGTGCCATAAGGAGCTCTTACCGAAATATTTATTAAATTATTACAGTTGGATGGTCCTTTACATTTTACTAATATGGTGTCAGATTTAGAAATAACAAGACAAAATTTAATAATTTTTAACATAGGCCAGTCAACTTCAGCATTCATCTTCTCAATTGCAAACTTTTTAAATTTGCAACTTCCATTCTTAAATTTCAGCATATTTTCAACCATGATTGTAATATTATTGCAAGTTTGTGACTTATCATGGAACACTTTGAAGTTCTGCGGATTTCGACATTAATTTGACCAAGTTTTAAGAATAGGAGTAAAGAGTTCCTTGTTGTGAATGTATACTACATTTTGTACTTACAAAATCATAATACAAAAATGTACATATCAGATATGTTTGCAGCAAGGCTTACTGGAGGAAATCAATGCTAGAAGAAGGGAGAGATTTTATCGTACACGTCAAGCAATTTCTTATTACTGGACTCGTGTGGTTGATAGACGGCAGTGTATATTAAACAGAATGAATAGAATACAGACAGATGTCAGACATAGAAGTTTAATAAGAATTGCAGGTTCCTACTTGCCATTGAAACCATTAAAAAGAATCAGAATTCAGGTTTGTTACTAAGAGTGGTTAGTGAATATAGAAATGAAATGAATTTTAATAACAGTTTAACACCATTCATTTATCACAACTTTTATACAGTCAAGATGATCATCATTTAATGTATAGATCTACTATCTGTCCATTTGGATAAATATTTCATTGTGAAGATACAGTTTAGCCGGAAAAGTTTTGCTTATATTTTAGCGTTTTAATCACGATTGCCAAAGTAAAGATCACTAATTAATATATGCTGCACTTTGTGTAATGGAAAAATGAAAGTAATCATGAAAATATAAACTACCAAATACTTTTAAATATTTTTCATACAAAGTTGTTAATAAATGGTAAATTTTGATTCTGCTGATTTTAACTTTTGTTATTCTTATAATTCTTTGTCCTTTGAGAGATCAATTATTTTTCACCATATTTGTTCAATAACTTGAGTTTCCTTTAAGGGATTCTTTTAAAAAAAATGTATGCATTGTTCATGTGTTTCTAATTACCTGTATAATGATTAATAAAGGTCAAGATGTATATATTTTGACAGTTTCCACTGATGTCACCAAAGTCTTCTCCACTAAGTACGCAGCATTAAGGAGAAAGAGCAAAGACTGGTTGGGCTGGAATCAAGATAATGTGTCCAAGTGGGGCAACATGTCTACCCACAGACTGTTTGTTTCAGTGAGCTAGCACTATAAAATTCCAACTAAGCGTGTTGGTCTAGTACAAAGCAGACGTCATCATTATCTCATTGAAAATTAACTTGTTCTCGCCATTATATAATTGAAAAATTGCTGAGTTGGCATTAAACAATAATCACTCCACTGATGACAGACATTCAGAGGTTAAGTTCTTGAATTATCAAAAGGAGGATTGTTTGGGGTCAGAACTATTATATTATTTGAATTTTTATTTTTAGAATCATTTGTTACAATCAAGACATCCTAAGTTTATGTATGACAGTGATAGTGATGATTCTGTGATAACTACAACCAGTGGAGGTTCTACTACTGATGATGATATTGTATGGGTTGAAGAAGATATTGGAGATAACTGTGTGAGAGTTAGGTATGTGAAAGAAGGGGAAAAAATAAATACAGGAACATTAAAACAGCAACTTAAACACAGAGAACATTTCATATAAAGAAAAACAACAATCTTCAAATTTTTTCTCACGAAATTGCATGTGGCACTTTTATTCCCAAATCTAAGGCCAAAAAAAAATGTATATGTGTGTTTACTGTCACATGTCAAAAAAATCTAGGGTCGGTCGGCATTAATATTAATTTTTTTACTATCGGCAAAACCGGAAATAGTCGTTCCTGAATCCGATTCCGGTATCTCATTTTCGAAATTTCCCGTAAGCCGTCATTTGTTTTGAAGCTGTTTTATGACGAGTTAAGCAGTTTTTCTAACTTCTTTGCTCTCAATTTCGACAAAAAGCTAGCAGTTGAATAAATAAAACATTCCTCCTGATTAAACAACAAAAATGGTTATCCGAATTCTGTGTAAAAATTGATAGGGTCGCTAGCAAAAATTAGGGTCGGTCGCATGACCGTAAACACACATATTTTTTTTTTTGGCCTAAAAAAAGTACAAACGGATGTTTTCTATTTCATGATCATCTCTTGTTGTTGAATTTTGTTAGATCATAATTAATTTCATATGTTTTGAGTTATTTGTAGCTTTTTCAAAGCTCCACAATTTTTCATATTTTAAAAGTGGTGACACATTTTAAAGAGTAAAAATAATGAGGGAAGGAAACAAACATTTTAATGTTGATGAATATATTTTGGAGATTACAAGGGGCAAAACAAATAAAACCTATTGTCAACAAATTGATTAATTGATTGGTATTTAATGCCAACTTAAGCAATATTTCAGCTATATACAAAACATGACTTTAAAGTTAAACATGTCAGAAAGACATTTATTTAACAAGATATTAGCAAATGCACATTTCAAATGCAAATATAGACAGTGAGACACTTTTGCAGAACCATATCTATCTGACATTTGTGTCTAAGCTCTTGGAAGTCACACTGCCATGCCTTCACTTATTCCTAATTTTCAGGACAGGACAAACCTCACTATTTTTGCACATGTGATTTAAATGCCTTAAATTTAAAATATTTATAGTTATTCTTTTGTTAATTCATATCATGCACAATGATTTCTACCCAGAAAACAAGACCAACAGATATTAAAATGTAAATTAGACAAGTAGATATTAAATGTAAATTAGACAAGTAGATATTAAATGTAAATTAGACAAGTAGATATTAAATGTAAATTAGACAAGTAGATATAAAATGTAAATTAGACAAGTAGATATTAAATGTAAATTAGACAAGTAGATATTAAATGTAAATTAGACAAGTTCAATGAAAAATGACTGGAAAATGAAGAGAAGGAAGAACAACATACATGTACATACAACATATATGAACTAATTCTTTAAACCTCTGATTATTACAACATCAAAATTAATCTGGTTTTATTTTCAAATATAGAGCTGAGAAGAGGAGACATTTTGATACCAGTGCTGTATTTGATGAGCTAGATGATGACTTGTTTATTACTCGTCATAGTCCATCACCCATGATGAGTTCCACCATGATTTCTTCTGTGTCGTCCATGTTACAAAATCCTGCTGAACAGACACAGAAATTAACAGCAATGGAAGATGAACTGACAATTTTGCGACAACAAATTGCAATGCTTGTTGAGGCTCAAGAACAGATAAATAAATCTCAAAGTAATCCACTTAAGAACTCAAATTTATATTTAGACTTTTTTTTTTATTTTAGAAATAGAAAAGTGTTAAATACAAATGAATTTCAATGCATACACCAAATAATATATATGAAAAAGATATTATGTTTTCACACAAGCAGTGCCTGAAATGAGGGCCTTTGGCTGGCCCAAAATTATTTTTTTGGGCCAGTAAAAAATTAGAGTCACTGGCCCAAATGGCATAATGGTGGCCCCAAAATGAAGAGTGACATCACTTGTTTCAATCCACTATGAAGAAGTGATTTTAAAGTAAAATAACCTCTCAGTTCGGGGTAATGTCAGTTGGTTATTCATTCCAAACAAGTATCTCACTTTGTTGAAATAACAAACGGTGCTGTCATTTTCTGTTATATAACTGTTAACTTTTCCTGTTATTTTTTAATTTGTAAATAAAAGTTCTGGTTCCAAAAAAGAAAACACTCCCAATTGTCATTAAAATGTAGCCGTGTACATATAGAGATGAACTATGAAAAGTTTAAAAGAAGTGACAGGCCAGATCATTTCATTAGTTTGACATTACTGTCAACGATTTTCTCTCCGTTGTTGGGGAAAAGTTTTTCAATGATTACCTAAGGATTGACACAAAAAGGTTTCCGATTTCTGTAAAATGAAATTCGTACATGTACATTTCGCAGCAGATTGAATGAATAAATTTCCGAACCGTGGAAGATACCAGATCGCAAACATTATAAGTTAACAGAATTCTCTTCACAACTTTCCACTTCGTCCGTGAAAGTTAACAATTTTAATAATTAGATCATAAAGAAACAAAAAAAACACGTTTCTTTTCTAATATTTAGTGAATACTTGTGTATTACATGAAAACATGTAGGAAACGTGTATTGATTGTCTCGATAAAAATAAATAATTGGGGAGAACAGTAAATTACATTAGCTGTGTGTTCATTGGCTACAAAAATGTATTTGGACCAATCGCTGTGCTCGTAACAAACAGTTTTCGACTAGAACAGAAGAGTTATCTACCGTTGAAGTTTCAGTTTATGTCTCGGTTTCGGTTAAACAACAATTTTTAACGGTCTTTTAGGCAATCGCCCAGACGTTTTTTGTTGGGCCAGTGACTACCTAATTTGGAGCAGCTTTTGGTCGCCCGAATAAGATATTAGTCGCATTTGGCAACTGGGCGACCGTCCATTTCAGGCACTGACAAGCAATTTAAAATACAAGAACAAAGATAATATTACATGTATTCAATTTCAAAGATAATCAGCCATTCATTGCCGCATCAACATTAAGCCATTTTTTGTTTTGGGGATATGTATATTTAGACTTACTTGACATCCTTACGATCCATTACCAGAGCTGTATAATTTATATTTGTTTGTACATAATACCTTAAGTATTTTGTTTGTATTTCTGTTCTTTTCTACTTATATTTTATGTAATATCTAAATCATGTTAGTAGAAATGCAGATTAATTTGGGAATTGGTGTTTAGGCCTTTTTGGAAATAAACTTTTTGGGTACAATTTTGTACCTACCTAAAACAGCATCGGTGGTGTAATGGTTAGCGTGCTCTCCTCGAGTGCAGTAGATCGTGGATTCGAGCCCCGATCTGGTCAAACCAAAGACTATAAAATTGGTATTTGTTGCTTCTCCGCTGAACACACGGCATTAAGAAGAAAGAACCAAGACTGGTTATCTCGGAATCAGGATAATGTGTCCTAGTGGGGCGACATGTCTATCTGCAGACTGTTGTTTCAGTGAACTAGCACTATAAAAATCCAACTAAACGTGTTGCCTGTTGGTCTAGTACAAGCAGAACTCATCATCATTTCATTGATAATTAACTTGTTCTCATCATGATATAGCTGAAAAATTGCCGAGTTGGCATTAAACAACAATCACTCACTAACTCACTCACTGTACCTACCTCAAAAACATAATTAGTCATAACACTACCCAATCTACAGTGTTCTGATTGGACAATTTAAAATACAAATACAGTACTCTGAAATTTTTATGATCATATTGTTGGATACACTTTTCTGGTTGAACGATTTATGTAATTTTGGCCTTTATAATTGTAATTATTTTTAATGCTCAAAAGCAAGCTTTTAATATGCCCCATTAAGGACTAATGCTGAAATTCAATACACATAGTGAAAAGTTATATATATATATGTTAGCGGCAATAAGTGAAATCAGGCATTAAGCTTAAATCCTAGGCAATAAGCTATTGCCTGGGCATTAAGCTTAATGTCTAAATTGTGTTAGGCATTAAGCTTAAATCCTAGGATTTAAGCTTAATGCCTGAAATATATGTTTAGGCATTAGGCTTAATGCCTAAAACATAAAAAACATAGATATAATACATTTATTAATAATATAAGTCAGTAAAACATTGACAATTTTATATTAAAACGAGATATTTAAAATGTCAAATATCTGAAATAAAAATCATTTCTAAAACTACATCATTCACTTAAAATGCTAAATAGAATAAAATATTAAAAAATAAAGTTTTATGGAAATATTTAAAGTCATATATTAAAAATCATTTGTTATCACATGATCCAGAGCTATGGCACCGACTATTGCACAGTACTCCATTTTTCTTACACTTGCATCTGTTACTTGAGCATTTTGATTTACACGAACATTTAGGGTGGCTAAGATTCCTTTCGGAATTTTGGTCTCCGAGGTTAAACCTACAGTTGCGCATTTCCCAAAGAGAGCTTCGTAAGGTGATCGTCCAATTCTTTTGTTGAGGGCAGAATTTTTTGCAACTGGACAAATTTTATCCCAATTGACCATTTTTTGTATTCATTGTCTCTCATCCATGTGAATGTCGCCGTTTGATCTCTCAACACTCGCCTGAGATTGGGGGTGTCTGGGCTTCCCGTAAACAATTACTAACTCTGGCCACATGTTTTAACTCAGAGATTACCAAAGCTGTAAATTTACGACCATCATCGCTTTGTAATATATGAGGTGCGCTGAAAAGTGTAAAAACCTCTATCAAATTGAAAGCAACTTCTGAGGCATGCTTCGAAGTAAGTGCACGAATGTTGCAAAATTGTGTAAGGTGATCCTGGTAAACCATAAAAAATTTGTAGTTGCCATCAGAGTTTGACTGGAAATCCATTAAGTCAACCTGTCCCCTACTATTGATTTCTTTTGATAAGATAGGTTTAACGACCACACCTTTAGCTATGTGCTTTTTTTTCATATTACAATTTTCACACAGCGATGTGAATAGTTCAATGCTTTCTCTTGAAATGTTTGCATAGCCGTTGTAAAGATGTTTAATCATTCTGTCTCTACCACCATGACCGGTCTCCTTATGTGCTTTGTCTAAAATTCCATATAATTCCTCCATATAAACATAAATTTTGAAATTTGCCTCATCAGTCTCTTTGACTTTGGTAATTAGCCTTTCATAGCCTCCAATAATAAAAATGTCATACCTTTTCAAATTGTAATAATCTGTAGTTGATTTCTTTTCTGATGACTCCAATAATTTGATCTTAGCCAAAAGTTCATTGTACTGCTCTCTTGAGTATATAGTCCTAGTTTTCTTCGATTCAAACTTATTTCGTAAAGTCACAAGAAATGTTTGCTCAGAAGAAGACATGTATTATTTAACTACTTATAATCCAGATCAAGAAATGAAGAGGTCTGGGGGCATATAGCATTTAAAGGCATGTTAAGCAAAGAAATTTTACTTATCAAATAAAATCATTTGAACAAGTAAGTGAGCAAAATTCAAATCTAGATGTGTCCAGTTGAAACCAGCCAAGCCACTGAAGTGTGAATTTTATTTTGGGAAAATATCTTGAAATTATTCTATAATAAATTTTTTTTTTTCATTTTTAGGCAAAACAATACATTTTTAGACAATATCTAATTTTATTCAACTTATAAGACAGATTGAAATACAGAATAATTTGAAAAATTGAGCATGCATTTGTCAGAATTCATAAAACTGAATTTCACCTATTGCCTAAAATTGAGTTCGGCAATAGGTGAAAAATTCATCAATTCATTTCAGGAAATAAGCTTAATGCCTAAAATTTTAGGCATTAGCTTATTGCCTAGGATTTAAGCTTAATGCCTGATTTCACTTATTGCCACTAACATATATATATATATTAATGCATGAATGTTTTGATTGGGAAAAGATGCCAAATCTCGTCCTTTATGATAACAACATTATACATGTATATGTACCATTTTTTTTTATAGTACCCCCACAGTCTTTTAAGGAAGATGAATCGTTAGTTGTCACATCCTGTCCACCACTAATGGCTCCTCCTTTGCCACCATTACCACCTCCACCTCCACCAACAACAAAGCAGCTTACACTGACAGTCAGTCCTATTGAAATGGATAAACAGGTTAGTCATACGTAGTTGTCTAAAAGTAAACCTTATTGGTCATGTCGAAATGTTTACAAAGACAGATTTGATCATTAAAAAATGTGTTGTTTAATTTGGCAAAGCTTTATTGCAATTTTTATTTAGAAAATGGGGAGACTACTCAAAGACTATCAAATTATGTTTATGTTACAGTTGTCTCCCATGGATTAAGGTGGTCATGAATTTCACTATGAGAAAAAACTAATTTTTCACTGGTTACAATGCATATAAATGTGGAATTTTGTGCTCATGATGGAGCATATTGAACATTATCTCAACAGAACCAATATTTTGTGATGAAAATGTGAAAATATGATTTCTGCAATTGTTATCCCCTCGCCAACGAAGTTGCGAAGGGATATAGTAATGCTACTGTCCGTCCTTCCTTCCGTCCGTCTGTCCGTCACATCCTTGTGAACACTCTAGGATCAACATCCTTCAATGGATTTTGACCAAACTTGGTACATATTTAGTCCTTAAGAGAATCTGGAACCCTATTGATTTTCAAGGTCAAAGGTCAAGGTCATCAGATCAAATTTTTACCGCATAACATCCTTGTAAACACTCTAGAATCAACATCCTTCAATGGATTTTGACTAAACTTGGTACATACTTAGTCCTTAGAAGAGTCTGGAACCCTATTGATTTTCAAGGTCAAAGGTCAAGGTCACTGGGTAAATTTTTTACCTTGTAACATCCTTGTGAACACTCTAGAATCAACATCCTTCAATGGATTTTGACCAAACTTGGTACATACTTAGTCCTTAGGAGAATTTGGAACCCTATTGATTTTCAAGGTCAAAGGTCAATGTCACCGGGTCAAATTTTTACTGCATAACATCCTTGTGAACTCTAGAATCAACATCCTTCAATGGATTTTGACCAAACTTGGTACATACTTAGACCTTAAGAGAATCTGGAACCCTATTGATTTTCAAGGTCAAAGGTCAAGGTCACAGGGTCAAATTTTTAGGCGAGGGGATACGCCACGCTTTGCGTTGCCCTTGTTTTCTTTGGATATGTATGTGTACTGTGAGCACTACTCAGCTGTCGTGTAAGTTAGTTTGTTTACACACCATTGACATATTTACACATGTAGTAGATCTATGAAATAAGAAGGAAAAAGAAATCTTTTAACAGTCTGCAACGTTAGCCACTAGCTCGATGCCTGCGGCTAGTAAAATAACGAGAGGGCTAGTTAAAGCTTTATAATGCTAGCCCGAACGGGCTAGTGAAAATCAATGACCTTTATCTACAAAAAAAGCTTTGTCGAGTATTCAGATAACTTCTTGGTACGATTATTTGTATGCGTGAACGTCTCGCCGCTGTTTGTTTACCCTTACAAATGCATTTGTCACATTGTTAACCTCATGGAGTTCACCTGAATCAAGTTCGGAATATGCTTTGTATCGTGGTTAGGCCAAAAAAATATATATGTGTGTTTACTGTCACATGTCAAAAAAATCTAGGGTCGGTCGGTCGGGATTAATTTTTTTTATTATTATTATTATCGACAAAACCAGAAATAGTCGTTCCGGAATCCGATTCCGGTATTTAATTTTCGAAAATTCCGGTAAAATGACGAATTATGCAGTTTTTCTACCTTCTTTGCTCTCAATTTCGACAAAAAGCTAGCAGTTGAATAAATAAAACATTGCTGCTGGTTAAACAACAAAAATGGTTATCCGAATTCTGTGTAAAAATGCATAGGGTCGCTAGCAAAAATTAGGGTAGATCGGGTGACCGTAAACACAAATATGTTTTTTTTTGGCCTTAACAAGAGAAAAATCCAGAGAGATTCCGTTTTGATAATACTAATTACCAATAAAAATATTCCAACCTGCCAACTAGCTACAAATTAGTTATGATTGATTGTATTTCTTCTTCTTGTTACATCGGGTTCTATTCATCCAAATCCAGGTCCAAGAGAGACTTGAAGTCTTTTCGCTTACGATGCAGGGCTTGACTCCAACAGAACGATATTTGGAAGAAATCGAATCAGTATTGATACTCGACTTCATCTTGGGCTCAGTGGGTTTAATAAACATTTATTAGTTACAATCTATGTTTGAGTAAATTTTACGATCATTGTGATGGTAACAAAATAGAAGATGCCAAATATTACTTATTAAAATGTAGCCACCACATTATCCCTAGAATCACATTGCTACTAAATGTGAAACATATTATCTGTCCTGGTATTAACATAATGTTGTTACGAGATCTATAGAAGTAAGTTTTTGTCAATATTTTTATAATTTGAAACTAGATAAGCGATACATGCTCTTCAGAACCTCTAGTTACAATTAATTTTTGACATGTTTATGTATATATACATTAATTACAATGATATCTTCATATAATTTGGACCGCATCAGTGGCATAATGGTTAGCGTGTTCACCTCGAGTGTGGTAGATCGTGGGTTCGAGCCCCGCTCCGGTCAAACCAAAGACTATAAAATTGGTATTTGTTGCTTCTCCACTAAGCATGCAGCATTAAGGAGAAAGAGCAAGACAGTAGACTGGTTGGCCTGGAATCAGAATAATGTGTCTGAGAGGAGAGACATGTCTACCCACGGACTTTTGTTTCAGTGAGCTAGCACTATAAAAATCCAACTCAGCGTGTTGGTCTAGTACAAAGCGGACCTCATCATCATCTCAATGAACATTAACTTGCTCTCGCGATGATATAGCTGAAAAATTGCTGAGTTGGCGGGTAGACAACAATCACTCGCATATAAAAATTGGTAATTGTGAAAATGCAAACATAAAAACTATATTAAAATAATAAAAGATTGTTTGAGATCTGATACCACTCTCTAATTATGTTTTTAGAAAACAGTTCTACGTACAGTTAATAAAAATAGTACTGACACATCAGATTCACTTCCAACACTTACAGACGTGCTCAAAGGATTAGGAAATATCAGACTCAAAAGTATACAACGGTAAGAAAAAAGTAACGTTATAAGTAAAAGTCTGATGATAGATCAGCTTATTGGGGTTAGGGGTTATGACTTATGGTGTGTAACGCCACTTTCAACAATATTTCAGTTATATAGTGGTGGTCAGTTTTATTGGTGGAGGAAACCGGAGTATTTGGAGAAAACCACCAACCTGTCGTAAGTCACTTTCAAACTACCGCATTTTACGGACGATAGGTCAATAAAATTTTTTCTCAACACACTGGCTTCGACCTATCGTCCTATACAAGGATGAAGTTGAACAAAATCTGGAATCCCTAAAAAAAAATCTCGATAAAAATGACGATTTTGTTTACAGTATAAAGATTGAAATCATCGATGTTCTTGGTGTTGTTTTTTTTTTTAATAAAGCAATAAAAGTATACTACTAACCGGGAAAAAATGTTCAACATCCGAAAAAAATCAATATTCAATGATTGAAGTGTTAATAGCGAAAATCAGTTCAATATTTTATTGTATATTAAAATATATACTATAAAAAATGTATGTTGTTGAAAAAAAAATCACAGGGTGGATCGTTTTACAATATAAAATTATTATCTCAAAATATCAAAATATAGCTATAAATAGCTTTTCAATCAAACACGAGCATGCGCACGAGGTTGTAGTAAAAAATGGTGGTTGCATTACATCTCACAATAAACGTGGAGAACAAGCTTTTTTATACTAAATATACTAGAAAATTATCGATTTCATTAAATTAGAATGTTCTACACTTGAATTGGTCAATTAGGAACAAATAAAATAATCACCATGAGATAATCAACACAGGTGAACATCAGTCGGCACTTAATTATCCTGATCAGCTGATTGAAAATTTACTGGACCGAGACGAGCACATAATTTGTGTACTATTATTATTTAAACACATTTTAAAGGTATGTCAATAAAAATGCACAAGGTGATACACTGTTTTGACAGCTTGATTATTTTATTGTATGAACATCCGTTTACCATCTATTTTGACACCCACAGACGGCCTGATTTGAATGTCCTCGATGTCTGGCTTTACAAACCAAACTCCTCATAAAAAACACACAAACACAAGTTTAAAAATAAAATTTTATTTAATTTAACTTTCATAATTATTTCGTTAATGACACATAAGAATAGTATCGTTGAGCTACTACTTACAGATACAAATGTACTTACCGAAGAACATCGTTATAGGACAAATGCTTACCAATGTACAAAAAAAATAACCCGTTCCATGTGACGATACTTACCCAAGTTATCATCAGCATCCTCGACCTATGGAATGCTTCGACCTATCTTAGTATTCCCCAAAATATTTAGCCGAAAAGCAGCAATCCGACCTATCGTCCCCATCGACCTATAGTCCGTAAAATACGGTAAGCTGATTGGGTTAGTGATATGTAATGGTGACTGTCAGTTAGTGGAATCATTATTAAATTTCAATTTTTTCAAATTCTGATTTCAGCGACACTTGTTCATAGTACATGTAAAAAGAAAGAAAATATTTCTCTTTTTCTGGACAAGATGTAAAAAAATTATTGTAAAAGTACAAATCAAATTATGTTATGGCACCAAAAGTTTTATCAGCATTAGCACGGGCTAGATAATCATTGACAACAACATTGTTAGCAGCCAGGATGATTCTGAGATCATTGTAGGGAACAAATCAGAAATTATATTGTTACACCTTCTCATGTGTATGCAGTCTTAATCATATAATCACTTCTAATCTCATCTTGAATTCTTCAATGGTTGTGATTGTATATTAGTTGAATTTATAACTACCTATGTAATCAATGCTTATCACCACTAATGTTGTGGCTTCGAACCTCGCTCAGACGAGGTGTACTCGATACAACATTATGTGATAAAGTTTCTCAGTGACTTGTGGTTGTTCAGTGGTTTTCTCCGGATACTCTGGTTTCCTCCACCAATAACACTTACTGCCATGATATAACTGAAATATTGTTGAAAGTGGCATCAAACACCAAAGCCATAACCCAAACCTGGAATTCTCAATCCCATCTAAAACTAAGCTATTGCATTTAGTCTTTTTACAACATGTACATTTTTCTTAAATTGTTAATAAGAAAAAAAAATAAGTCAAACAGTATTGGTTGATAATATTAGCAATTGCAACAAGACCAAGTGTTATTTTTAGAAATACCTCATGTCTTCTTTTAAATTCTTAAATCTGATGATTTATGGTATACAGTTGTAATATATACAAAATCTGAAAAAGTTCAGTGGTTTTAAATCTGTAAATAATTATATTAACACTGATATTCTCAACCTATATATGTTTTTTTAAATTATTTTTTGCTCAAGATGTTTTACTTGATCATGATGAGCAACACATGCCTGCAGGGTCAGGGATTCAAAATTATGCGATAAACAAATTGTTGCAATTTTACATATTTACTTTTATATTTTCTATTTTTTGTAGATCTCCTGGAGGCACTCCAATTAAACCAAAGTCAAGGAAGAGAGAATCAGTTAGTGATCCAGCATCAGTTATTGCCCAAGCTCTAAAGAAGAAGTTTGCTAACCAATTAATTCACAGTCCTGACATAGACAAGGAAAATGATAGCCATGGTTTCAGTTCTCCTGAAACCAATAGTCCTCATTATGTAAGACCTTTTTTTCTTTTCTGTAGGGGTTAGGGTTATGGTGTTTAACACCACTCACAACAATATTTCAGTTATATATCGTGGCAGTCAGTTTTATTGGTGGAGGAAACCGGAGAAAACCACCGACCTGTCACAAGTCACTGACAAACTTCATCACATAATGTTGTGTCAAGTACACCTCGCCATGAACGGGATTAGAACCCACAATTTTAATGGTGATAGGCACTGATTGCATAGGTAGTTGTAAATCCAACTACCATACAATCATGACCACAACAGCCCCTCTTTTCTGTAGATGTGTAATACTTTAGGAAGATGCAAGATAAGGCCAAGGTAAAAAAAATAATTGTTATCACTAACAAGGGTAGGTAGGTAGACAAAATTTTAATTTTTTTAATTTTTACCTAGGTGATATAGGACAGTGATCTGACTTTAGCCGTGCTCGTCTAAAAATGGCAAGAAAACCTTAGAGTAGGCACTAAAAATTAGGGCAGGAAAGGTTAGCAGAAACACAGTGTTTTTTTCTGCCTAACTTGATTTTCTTGTCAGTATCCCATTTTTTTATTTCACCATTTAGCTAGGAACATTATTTTCTGTAACATGTTTCTTAGAATATTTTGCAGAAAATCCAAAGTAGTGAGGCTCCCAAGTTTGATCATTTTCAGTGTGAATGTTTAGATAGTAGATTTAACAATGAATATATTAAGTTGGAATTCTGCAAATTTGCATAAGGGTGAAATCCATAGCTCTGCATTCAAAAATAGACTGTTAAGATCAATGGTTCTGCAGCTAACACTGATATTGTGGTACATATGTACATTATGTGTTCAATACTGTAGATCTCAAGAATGAGATATAAAAAAAACATCAATTATTGTTGTTCCTATTTTGGATTTGAATATTCCAAACCTTAGTTAGATTATCTTTAATGTTCTATTACATATTAAGTCCTGCGTTGTTAATAAGGTTTATTGAATTTATGCAGTAACATGTTAATTAATACCATGATGAACTTCACTGTATACAGTAGTCAAGAGACATACCATGATAAATCACTGTGATAGACATCACTCATCTTGGTGATTTGGATGTATCTTTTGTTCAATAAATATATTTTCAAAATTTCTTTTACATTTAAAGTGTTACTTACTATCACCCAAAAGGTATATCAAAATAAGTAAATAGATTAAACAGACGTCGATCAGTGATTTATCACGCTATGTCTCTGACTGTACTGTACCTGTCGTGCTATTTAAAGTAGCAATTAGCTTCAAATATTGCTGAACCGCATCGATGCTGTAACGGTTAGCCTGCTTGCCTTGAGTGTGGTAGATCATGGGTTCAAGCCCAGATCAGGTCAAATGTTGTTGTAAAATTAGTTTTTTTTTTAATTTTACATTGGATGAAATTTATATTTTTCAAGATGTAGCGGTAAGATTTATTTATTTTACATTTTTTTGCAGTTTGGAGAAAGAAATAAGAGGATAATAAGAAAAAGGTCCATATTTACAGAAGACAAAAACAGACTCTCTGAACCTTTAAGACTTTAATAGACTTTCATTTTACAAAGCAATATATTTTTATATTTAATAAAATGTGCTTAATTTTTATTAACAATAACAATTTTATTAATGCTTTTTTTGCAAAGAGGTTTCCAATCTTTTAAGTACCGATAAACAACTGATCAGTATTTTATACTCCAATTGTCTGTTGGTTTAAGTTTTTAGCTCTTTGACAAAAGATTGTATCATTTTTCTCATTTCTTTAACCAATAGATTCTACCTTCTTAGCTAATAGTTGGTTTACTACAAACATTCAGACACTGCTTTTGTACTGTCCATGTGCATGTTGAGATTCATTTTTTATTAGTGTGTGGTCTTTTTGAATGGAGATGAATCTGTGCAGGTTTTTTCTATTGTTTGTTTAGATCTGTATTAGCATTGTGACTCCAAAAATCTGGCTAACGCTGCCAAGGTGAAAGAAGGGGAGGTGGATTGTAATCCTTGGCTTGCAAAGATGTGGAATTGTTGACCATACATTTTAAACATTCATTTCATAATGAATGATTATTCGATGGTACTTTATAAAGTTTATATTTTTCATGTTGATCAGAAATTACAGTTGCTACTACTGCAGGAAAGTTTAAAATGACGTACTTGAGAAATGTAAAGAAATTCCTCAGAAAAAGTTAACTGATTCAACACACACTGTCCATAAATGACATGTGGAGCAGGAGCTGCTTACCCCCTTCGAAGCACCTAAGTTCACCCAAGATTTTTGTGGGGGTCAGTGTTTCACGATCTTCACTTTTTTGTGTAGTGTTTTGTAGGTCATTTGTTTGTCTTTTTTTTTTTTGGCCAGGTGAGGTTTTGCCATCACTTGACTTTAGTTGTCATTGTCTGTCCATCGTATGTCATAAAAACTTTCAAATTTAAATCTTCTCTGAAACGGACGAACCAAATTTGGCCCTTTCAAAATTGTGTCTGACAGCCCCGCCCTCTATTCAAGATGACGGCTGTTACTAAAAATAGAAATTTTACTCTGCTAATAGAAGTGGCAGCTATCTTGAATCGAAGACCATTTTAGATAAAGTTTCTGAGCAAAAGAAATTAAGGTGATTTTTTTTCCCCAAAACATGCAAAATTGGTATAAATCGGCTGAAAGAAAAATTTCACAGAAAAATCCAGAATAGATGCCAAACTACTCCTTGCCATGTAGCTGCTATTACAATTTTAGCTCATTTAGGTTATATAATAAAGCAGCAAAGGACAATTGAAGAAAATTCTATTTTTAGTAGTTTTTGGTATTTGATATTTTTCCCCTAAGCACACAGTAGTAAGAAATACAAGCAAATACTGGTTGGCTCGGAATTGGGATAATGTATCTGAGTGCAGCCACATGTCTATGCATGGACTGTTGTTTCAGTGAACTAGCACTGAAAATCCAAAGCATGTTGGTCTAGTACAAAGCGAATCTCATGTCAAAATGTAACTTGTTCTCGTCGTGATATAGTTGAAAAAATGTGCTAAACAACAATCACTTGCTCATTCCTTTAAATGTGAAAAGCTTATAGATTAACATATTAAAAAAAGTTTTAAAAAATCTTGAAAAAGACCATCCTTGGAATATTTGACAGATCCAAATTAATGACAATAAATCCATGTCAGTTAATAAAACAACACTGTTTTCTTAGAAATACAAAAAGTATTTATTAAGTTATAATAAACAGATTTATCAAAGTAACATTATTTTATATTGTATATTTAACCATAAAATTTAAATCAGAATTTTCCCACAATTTGTTTTCCATATCGTACATAGATCTGTTATCTAGCATGTAAAATGAAAATGTGGACAATTAATGTACATATGGGATTAATGAAGATATTGTATTCTAAACAAAAGATTGATACTTGTCCTTACTGTCCACAATATATTTCCTGGTCCCATTTGTACAGAGATTTTCAATTAAGCATTCTGCCGGGTTCAAGTGTAACTCACGGTAAAATTAAATCACACATTTTCCGATAGCAATTGCTAACAAATTAGCCAGTACAAATAAATTTCATAATTGCTGACAATGTACATATATTGCCAATGTACACCATGTCCACACTTTCAGAGTTTATTTGCTATAATTAGAATTTACATCTTGTAAAAATTTTACCCTCCCAAACCCTTTATAACAAATTCAAAATGAATGAATCCCTCTGGCATTCAAAAAAGTCTTAAGTCATGAAGTATATCACAGACATAGCATAAACATCAATAAATTTTCTCATAAATGCAAAATAAAGATTTATATTAAATATAATATAATTTAAAAATATTGGTTTTTTTCTTATACAAAGATGTATCACAGTCTTAATGGTGGTCTATCTTCACTGTCTAAAACACATTCAAATATATTCTCCATTTTCTCAAACATGTCTCCAACAATATGATAGGCCTGAAAAATAACAAGGGATATTTTTTTAAGTAACACATGAGGACATCATTAGAAAGTTGCAGGTGTAAAATACCTTACCAATGAAAATGTGCTGAAAATTGTCATGGCTACAGGGAGAGTTTTATAATACACTAATATGCATATCTGACGATTATTGACAATAGATGCTATATCGACTAGTTGAATCATATCTTTCATAATCTCTTCAATCTATCTAGTAGGAAAATTTGAGTGATGTTGAGTCATTGTAGAAACTACCTGACACAGATTTAGGAGGGGGAAAAAATAAAAAAATTAACTAGTCTTAATTTGTAAAATGAAATTTGATTTAAATTTTATTAAAATAATATTTAGCTTAGAATTGGCAAGATTGTTGACCTCTGTTTAACCTTGTAGCATGTCACAATTACCAATTACATAATGATTTTATTTAAACAATTTTATTGGCTATCATGCTGTCGCCTGACTTGGTTTCACTTTCGTTTTCTAACGAAAGTCTATAAAAAGAATCACATGAATTATATTTCTATTCGACCAATGGACATAAAGGTAATGTGAAATTTCGTCCAATCAGAATCGTCGTATTAGCGTTACTTTAGAATGAACAAGTAATCATCATGTCCAACGCATGTGAATGGCTTACAGAAGTAAAACAGAGATTTGCAGAAATATCGGAGACTTGGTTTCACTTTCACTTTTCATTTTAATGTAATAAAACAATTACAGTTTTTTGTATTGGTCAATACAAGTTTTTATGGACTTTAGAAATCAATATTCACCTCAGCCTAAAGGCTGAGGTGAATATCGTTTTTAAGGTCCATAAAAACTCGTATTGATCTCAAAAGACTATAATTGTATATTATTGTTCTGATAGTTGCTTAACTTACCAATTGTCAAGCTATTTTTATTTTCTACTGTACATTATATATTACCCAGTCTTATTAATATTACATTGTTTTTTTGTGGGGTCGTCGTGATCGTATCGTAGTTGGATTTACAACTACCTATGCAATCGGTGCCTATCACCACTTACATTGTGAGTTCGAATCCCGCTCAGGCAAGGTGTACTCAATACAACATTATCGGATAAAGTTTGTCAGTGACTTGTGACAGGTCAGTGGTTTTCTCTGGGTACTCTGGTTTTCTCCGCCACGATATAACTGAAATATTGTAACACCATAACCCCCTTTTTCTTTTTTGTGATACACTAGCATCTAATGACATCATGTACGAGGTTAGGTGACATAACCTTTTCTATCTTTGACCATCCAATCAAAGACAGATAATTAAATATATTGACCAATCAGACAACAGCATGACACAACTCCAATACAGAATGTCATTAAGACATAAGAGTATCACCAAAAAAAAAAGATCCAACAAACGCTTAACCGTAATAAGATTGTATATTACCTTAGCTTGTAACTTTTCTTTATATTTCCTGTAAAGTACTGGATCAGAGTCTGGAATTGGACTCTGTGGGACACTGGTTGGTGTTTGAGTTCTTTCTCGACTGTCTGATTGCAATGCTCCTGGAGTTGCAGATCCTCTACCTGCAGGTTTCTTTCCAGGTGGACCGGGTGTCTTTTTCCCTGTCTGGTCTGGTTTACCCAACTGAAAGAAAAAAAACCAGACAAACAATGATCATTAAAATCTTACTAAAAATGAGAACAAAGAAGTAACCCATGATATTGTAAATCCTGGCTTGTGAATGACAAACAAGAGGCTCCATGTAGCCTATAATTGCTTAACTGATTAACAGTTGTTATTTATTTAAGGAAATGGTCAAAACATGTCTCATTTAAATATTAAATGATAAATTATGTGACTATTTAAGATAGGCCATTTTTATGCAAATTTGATTTTAATTGGTAAATTATCCTGAATAGAGTTTTCAATTTTCCAACCAATCAGAAACTAATATGATATTTGAAATGCTAAATCAAAATAAAATGAGGATCATTTTGGGATGATCTATCGAAAAATCTTGAAATTTTTTCAAATCAAATGTCCCAGATGCTTCAAAGGACAAAATTGTAAATATTTTGGCCAATTAGAAATGATAATGTCCAATATCAACAATATTAGATGTCTGATCAGTACAGAATGAGGATTCTTTTTTAGGATCATAGACAGATATTGATTCAAATGGTCAAGTGGTAACTGAGAAGATATTTTCATATTTCATGAAATCAGAATCTATTTTGCCTGACTGAACAAAATATAAATGGGTTATTTTTTAAAGAACATCAAGAAATAATATATGCAAAGGTAATTCAAAATGGCTCATTGAATTCTGAGAAGATTGAAATGTTCCAAATTAACAGACACAAATTAAAAGACAAAAGAACTGCTATGTACAATACATAAACTGTGCACCATACATAACTAATTATGGTAAAAGTCACTGTATATACAATTACATACATCTTTTCCTTTAGTTGCTTTAGCATCTTTGGCAGGTGAGGCTTTCTTGTCTAATGCAGGTGTTTTAGATCCTTTAGATTTAGCACCTACAAAACAAAAATAATAAATAACAACTTTATGAACATAATAAACAGAATATATTATAGTAATGTTAAATTCAATCCAATAAAACCAATATTTTGCAAAAAATTTACTTACGAGACAGCTAAATAAAACAATAACATACTCATACTAATATTTTCCTGAATTAAAATGATATAAGGGGTCCTTTTTTCAATTGACAGCTTAGATTGATACTAACATCCATATTGTCTAATGCATTGGTATTTATATAGCATTATAGAGAAATGTTACTTCAATCTTCTGTAAAAATACATTACAATGGTCCCAAAATCCCATGATTCTTATCAAATTAAAGAAAAATTGAGTTCAATAAAAAAAATGTATTAATACTTATTAATAATAATGTTGTTATTTACAATAAAGAGTGTATTACTCCATTTTTTCTGTCAAATCATAGCTTTCTTTTGATTTCCTTTTAACTAAAAATTTAATGTAATGGACAAAATAATATACATTCACTAAATTTGCACATCAGAAGACCTAATGTCAACATTAATAAACAGAAATAAACAATTACACAGTGAAAGTACATTTACCTACAGCATACGTTCTTGTCACTTGTCAACTCATTTTTTGTAAACTTAAAAACACATACGGAATGGTGCCAAAAATGGGTCAAGTTTTTCAATATTACCTATATACAAGTACAACAAAAATGTATACATGTACATGTATTTCATATAATAATCATAATAATAAAAAAATATAGAATAACAGAAGTATTGATGTCGAGACAAATATTATCACTAGTATCTCAGTGAGTCTGATGGATGAGCTGTGATACTAGTGATAATGTATGTCGAGACTTTCAAAACTGCCATTATTGTTTTTATTTGTTACGTCATAATGTGTTCAACGTCACACTTTGGTAATACTGATCAAAGGAAACATGTCAAAATTACCAATAAATATATACTATTGTTGATTTGTTTTGCGAGAATGGATTTCTCACAGTAATATCACATTGAAGGTAAAGCGTGAGATTTGAGATGTGATGGCAAGTCCATTTCAAGCAAAATATCAACAATGGTATATTTATTAATGATTTGGTAAGGTGGTCATTATAACGTCACATTCGAAAACAGCATTATTATGTTAGTATCAGCTAGCTGCTTGAATAAAGGTATTATCACGTGTAAAGATCAAAGGGAAAATGTACAACTCATCGATAATGAATACATAGGGTATTTTTGTAAACATGACTCACTTTTGGCACAATACTGTATACATATTGTTACCTACCATTCAATTTATTGGTAAATTCCAAACTTCATTTTGTGACCATAAATAAAAATAAATGTAGTATTTATATATTTTTTTCTAAATATTCAACCAATAAACAAAATTGAGTTGACAAGTTTCTAAACCAGAGGCTCAGCACTGAGCTGAGCCTGTGTCGCTCACCTTTCATTCTGCTTTGAGGAAACTTAATACAGAACCTTCCATAGGTGCTTCCCACCAAATATCGGTTCATTTTGGCAAAGCAGTTTCAGAGAAGAAGATTTTTAGAAATTAACCAATCTAAAACAAGAATTGCCTGTGGCAGTCATGTTTGTTAATGGATCAAAACGAAATGAGCAATCTCTATAGAGGACCTTCCATAGATGCTTCTTACCAAGTTTCCTATCATTTGGCCAAGCGGTTTCAGAGGAAAAGCTGTTTTAGAAATCGACCAATAAGAAACAAGAATTGCCTATGACGGCCATGTTTGTTAACGGATCAAAACGGAATGAGCATTTCCCATAGAGGACCGCCCATAGATGCTTCCTACCAAGTTTCGGTTCATTTGGCCAAGCGGTTTCAGAGGAGAAGAATTTAAAAAATCAGCCAATCAGAAACAAGAGTCGCCTGTGGTGGCCATGTTTGTTAATGGATCGGGACGAAATGAGCAATCTTTACAGAGGACCTTCCATAGTTACTTCCTACCAAGTTTCGGTTCATTTCACCAAGTGGTTTCAGAGAAGATTTTTAAAAATCAGCAATATCTGTATAGAGATAACTGCATTTTGAATACAGATATCTATATTTAAACAAGAGTTATCTTCCTTTTAACAGATTTTTAAGAAATCGACCAATCAGAAACAAGAATTGCCTGTGGCAGCCATGTTTGTTAATGAATCGGGACGAAATGAGCAATCTCTATAGAGGACCTACCATAGATGCTTCCTACCAAGTTTCAGTTCATTTGGCCCAGTGGTTTCAGAGGAGAAGATTTAAAAAAATTGGCCAATCAGAAACAAGAATTGCCTATGGTGTCCATGTTTGTTGATGGATCGGGACAAAATGAGCAATCTTTAGAGAGGACCTTCCATAGATGCTTCCTATCAAGTTTCACTTCATTTGGCTGAGCGGTTTCAGAGGAGAAGATTAAAATGTTGTGAAAAGTTAACGGACGCCAAGTGATGGCAAAAGTTCACATTGCCTTTGACAAGGTGAGCTAAAAAAGAAGTTTGTTCTGACATGGTAAAAGAAGTTTTGACAATAACTATTCTATCAAAACAAAAACAACAAATTTTTAATTCTATAACAAACTACAAAATTTACTGGTACATGCACAGTTAAATATGTCTTATGTGACCTTCCAATGGAACACTGAAATAAGGTCAAATAAGACAGGTGGTTGCTAAATAAAGGTTTAATAAATATGAAAATGCAATGTTAAAGAAAATTGAAATTCAGGTCACATAATACATGTTATTGCTTACTAGAGGTGGTCACTAAAGCAGGTTCGACTGTTTTACCTTGAAACAGAACATAGATTGAAATGGTTAAGAAGATATCAAACCAACCTTGAAAGGTACCATACTATGATATTAACCCCCAAAAAGAGACATTTAAAAAAGAAAAAGAAAAAAGACATGTTGCAAAAAGTAATGATAATTATGGTTTCTTTGAATAGTTTTTACACAATGGTATAATCAAATTAGCAGACAAGGCCAAACAGCTGGCAGAGGGAAACAACAAGGCCAATACAGAATCATCACATAATTATATCTTTATTAATTAACTGCTAACTTGGAATGTTTTTCTGTATGTTTTGCTTCTTTTTATGTGCAAATGCATCCATCATCTTTTGTGAATATCACATTAGTGATACTTCTTGAGTGCTTTATTGGCAGAGCCAATTGAGCAGACGACAGTTCAGTCTTTGTCATAACATGTCACCTAAATAGAGACATACTAGAATACTGTATTGGTCGGATAAGAACTCGACAAATACGAACAAAAATGAATATTGGTCTAGTAATCCTGTATTGGCCTTGAAATGGTATACATATTGTAGGGGCCATTTTGTTGTTATTTCAGACAATAACACGGTAGTTAATTAATAATTGTTGTTATATAATACATGAGCTGTATTAAAAGGAGAAATTATTAATAATAATACAACACAATTGTCAAACTTTCATTTAAACTTTTTTGTTAAATCTTTATGCTTTTTTTTATAAGTACAATCAATACCTAAATCACCCAAACTCGCTTTATCCTCTAATAATGGTGTACTCCCTGCTGCCATTGTTGGATGCCTTAAATTTGTTCTACTCTCATTTAATGTCTTTTCTATATCAAAATATATTCAATATTCACTATTACAACAATGAAATTTTAAAATAAAAGTAACATCTTCTGATTATCAAAAAAATAAATAAAAAAATAATAAAAATAATAATAAAAAAATGTATTTAACCGTAACCTTTTCTATATTAAAAATATTTAATATTCACTATTATAACAATGAAATTTTTAAGTAAAATTCACATTTTCTGATTAACAAAAAAACCTGTATAAAAGATGGATACAATAATAAGTAATGGGTATTGGTGGCTGTCTGTTTGATTGGTTGAGGAAACAGGGTTTACTCAAGTAAGTAAACCAATCATCTTCCACAAGTCTTCAACAAAGGTTATCATATAAGGTTGCATTGGTAAATGTAAATCCAACTACCATATGATAAAAGACACGAAGGCCTATACAAAGTATATCAGACACGAAGGCCTATATAGAGTAAAAGACATGAAGGCCTATACAAAGTATATCAGATACGAAGGCCTATATAGAGTAAAAGACATGAAGGCCTATACAAAGTATATCAGATACGAAGGCCTATATAGAGTAAAAGACATGAAGGCCTATACAAAGTATATCAGATACGAAGGCCTATATAGAGTAAAAGACATGAAGGCCTATACAAAGTATATCAGATACGAAGGCCTATATAGAGTAAAAGACATGAAGGCCTATACAAAGTATATCAGATACGAAGGCCTATATAGAGTAAAAGACATGAAGGCCTATACAAAGTATATCAGATACGAAGGCCTATATAGAGTAAAAGACATGAAGGCCTATACAAAGTATATCAGATACGAAGGCCTATATAGAGTAAAAGACATGAAGGCCTATACAAAGTATATCAGATACGAAGGCCTATATAGAGTAAAAGACATGAAGGCCTATACAAAGTATATCAGATACGAAGGCCTATATAGAGTAAAAGACATGAAGGCCTATACAAAGTATATCAGATACGAAGGCCTATATAGAGTAAAAGACACGAAGGCCTATACAAAGTATTGCAGATATGAATGCCTATATAGAGTAAAAGACACGAAGGCCTATACAAAGTATATCAGATACGAAGGCCTATATAGAGTAAAAGACATGAAGGCCTATACAAAGTATATCAGATACGAAGGCCTATATAGAGTAAAAGACATGAAGGCCTATACAAAGTATATCAGATACGAAGGCCTATATAGAGTAAAAGACATGAAGGCCTATACAAAGTATATCAGATACGAAGGCCTATATAGAGTAAAAGACATGAAGGCCTATACAAAGTATATCAGATACGAAGGCCTATATAGAGTAAAAGACACGAAGGCCTATACAAAGTATTGCAGATATGAATGCCTATATAGAGTAATGATAAACATGACAATAGTAGTGAAGAGATGAAGTTAGAAAAACAAGGATCGTATATAAAGAAGTTTAATTAAACCAAGCATTATATGGCTAAATAATAGCTTAATAGTCAGTTCTCTTTACATGCACATTTAACAATTCTATTTTATAATATATTTACATTTAATGTGAAAAAAAACCTTCCAATTCAGTTACCCTCCAAAGTAACACTGAATTGTTTTAATTAACAAAACCTGTACTAACATGAACTTTTAGGTCAGGTGAGCTAAAATATATACAGTCAAACCTGCCTTCAAAAGTCACTCAAGTGAATCTCTGAAAATATGTCCTTTATGAGAAGTTGCCCTTTATATACAGGTTAAAATTATATGCACTATTCATTAATGGGGAAAATGAGACTGTCCTTTATAGACAGTAATTTGCTACATAGGGGTGCCCTTTAAGGCAGGTTTGACTGTATTCTTAAATTTAAGTAAAAGTGTAAAGAAAGTAAAACCATCTGTAACAAATAAGACAATGCTTTCTTTCTTACACTGCATTGTGACACGATTTCATCACGTGTGCTATATTTCCACACAGACATGCCTGATACCTATTGTGGTAAAAACAATTTAAAACAAAAGAGAGTTGATGACTTTGAAATAGAGACTATGATGAGAAAACAGCTTTAACCTAGTTCTAGTTCTCAGGCTACATTACTAATAACTAGAGCTTCATATTCCAAAATCGTACAATCAAAATGATGTGTTAATAGTAATAGGATATGACGTTATTCTATTAATTATGAAATACTGGTGATCATATTAGTTTTATATTCTTAATGGGTCCTATGTTAAACAATGTCCTGTTGAATTTTTGAATCTGTATATCAAACAATATATAGGTTATGTCTACTACCTTGAACCTCAACCGTGTCTGCTTAATACAACACATTGTTCTATCCCAACAAGATATAAATATATATATATTCTCCAAACGATAAATCTGCTTCCTTCAAGTGACCAAAGTAATTAGTATGAAAATAGCAATAGATGATAAGTGTTACTGAAGCGAATATTGTTGACGTTTTCCTCCCACAGACAGTGACCATTAGAATTACCTTTTAACCTTGAATCTAAAGAAATAGTATATTAGACTAGTCATTCATAGTTGTAAATATATAAAAGCTGTAAGATAAAATACAAAGGTTTTTTTGTTAGGCTATAACAGTACTTCATGCATATTTCATGCATTGTAAAAAAAAAAAAAGGTTTGATTAATATATGCAGCTTTCCTTTAATACAAAATTATGTCCATTCAGCATGAAAATATTAGGAAGTTTTACTCTGTGTAATAGCATTTGTGTATCTGTTCACCATTTTGGCAACAAAATAATTGTAGACTAAATAGTTGATTCAAAAGTGTCTTACTTGCATTTTGAAAAAAATATATATGTAAAATGCAACTGTAACAAGGAAATTCTTTCATTGTTAATTTTTTTTTTTAAAGTTTTGATATAAGATTAAATTTTCTAACAAATGCCGGCTCAGGTGTATCTAGTTTATATTGTGAAGTGACACAAATCTTAGACACTACATTGTATTAGATAACATTTCAATTGTCTACGACTTTTAACTTTTAATGTTTGAGATTTTCCCCGTCTTGTACTTACACTGTTAGGTTCTAAAAGATGTTAGATAAGTAAAATATCAAGGTAGAATTTCAATCAACCTAGATCTATTTTTATACAATATATAGTCTAATAGAAGCCTAAAGCTAAAGATCTGCATGCCATATTTAAGGGAAGATAACTCACTATCCGTTTCCCAAGCTAATGATTGCAATGATGATGTTTCACGAGAATTTCCTGCTGTAACTATGATGTGCACAAAACAATAAGAGTTAAAAATTAAGATTCTACAGCAAAATTGTGAGTTCAAAGAATATATTTTTAAGGTAAAACATGCGATGGTATAATTCTTATAATAATTTCATAACATTTTATAGGCAAATTCAATTAAAGTCTGATTCTTATCATTGTTATTTACTTAATTATATAAGAAAATATTAACACGAAATACTTCATAAGTAGCTTGGGCTTTTGAAGTAATAATGTAACAAGCATTGCTGTTTAAAAACAAAAATTCATAACATTCTATAAGTGAACCAACAACATGTATTTCGTAACATTAGGTAGAGCAACATGAGTATATACCCTGAGAAATGCTGCAGTTGTCTTAAATAAACATAAACTATCTCTTTTCTTAGAAATAGTTTTATTAGTTAGATTAAATGGGATAAATTACCTTCCTTTGCAAGTAATTTGTCTTAACTAGACAATAACAGATGGGAAAATATTAAATGATATTAATTACCTCCCTTTGCAAGTAATTCGTCTTAACTAAGCTTAACTTAACAGATGGGAACATAAGTTATCAATGTTTTCCATTTCAAAAACAGATATTATAATTGTGAACTTAGTAGTAAAAGTTAGAAAAAACAAGATGAACTGTGAGCTAATGCTCACTTATGATACCCCTGCTCTTCGGCAAACAGGAAGTAGGAATCTGACGGGTCAAAAAATGCTTCCCACGATATGGGGTACCTATATGAAGCTTGTGACCAAATATCAGATTTCTGCCATCAATAGTTGCTGAGAAAAATGAGCATATATGTTCAATGTGTATAAAAATCAACAAAGTCGGCAAACAGGAAGTAGGAATATGATGGATCCAAAAATGCTTCCCACGATATGGGGTACCTATATGAAGCTTGTGACCAAATATCAGATCTCTGCCATCAATAGTTGCTGAGAAAAATGTGACAAAAAATGTGCATGTATGTTCAATGTGTATAAAAACCAACTAAGTCGGCAAACAGGAAGCAGGAATCTGACGGGTCCAAAATCGCTTCCCACAATATGGCATACCTATATGAAGCTTGTGACCAAATATCAGATTCCTGTCATCAATAGTTGCTTAGAAAAATGCGACGAAAAATGTGCATATACAAATGTATGTTAAATGTGTATAAAAATCAACAAAATCGACAAACAGGAAGTAGGAATCTGATGGGTCCAAAAACGCTTCCCACGATATGAAGCTTGTGACAAAATATCAGATATCTGGCATCAATAGTTGCTGAGAAATATGCGACGAAAAATGAGCATATATGTTCAATGTGTATAAAAACCAACTAAGTCGGGAAACAGGAAGTAGGAATCTGACGGGTCTAAAAACGCTACCCACAATATGGTATACCTATATGAATTCTGCCATCAACAGTTACTGAGAAAAATGCGACGAAAAATATCTTGGACGGACGGAAGGACGGAAGGACAGAAGGACGGACAGAGGTAAAACAGTATACCCCCCTCCCCCTTCAGGGAGCGGGGGTATAAATATCAACATTAATACTAATAGAATCCATTATTCAACTTTATAGAGATAAATCATTAAAAACATTTCACACAAAAAGTAATCAAGACAAAATCCTTGAAAGAATAAGTAAAACCTCAGGCAAAAAAAGTCAATATCTATTATTTACCACAGAATTAAAAGAAATGTGTTATAATGAAAAAAAAATAAATCAAAATTAAAATTAAAAAAAATTGTACGTACTGTCTTCAAAATCACTAGATTCCCTCTCCGGAAGTCCCATCACTTGTCTTATAGAGATTGACTCTCCAACAATGTTGTCTAGCATTTCTACCAATAATTCATACCTGTATATGATGATAATTATGAAAGCATATTATGATACATGTGTGTATGGTTATGGTATTGAATGCCATTTTCAACAATATTTCAGTTATATCAAGGTGGCTCAATGAATTAGGTAGTTGGATTACCTAACAACTCATACAAGCCCATCACCAATATGGCATGGGTTCGCACCCGGCTTTATAAATTACGAAAAAGGGTGCACTCGACTCGTAGCAACAAGTGATAAAAGTTTACCAGTTGCTTGCCCATGGTCAGTGGTTCTCTCCAGGTACTCCAGCTTCTTCCACCACTAAAACTGGTCGCCATGATATAACTGAAATATTGCTGAAAGTGGCATTAAACACAATAAATCAAATCGATCAAATCAAATCAGTTATATCGTGGCAGTTAGTTGTATTGGTAGAGGAAACCAGAGTGCCCCGAGAAAACCACCAACCTGCCGTAGGTCACTGACAAACTGTGTGTATGGTTTATATGGAAAAGTTTGTTAAAAATACTATTGAGATGTACGGTAAATACATAAAGAAATACATCCCTTACAAACAAGGATAACAAAACTCATGTAACACTTCATGTTTGTTGGGACTTAAATTCATGATTTCTACTTTTTAAAATTTTTGCTCATACTTAATTTGCAGCTTGTATTGAATGGAATATCATGTTTTCTTTTTACCCATGTCAACCACACAATTTATATGAAAGAATAAGAATACATTCACAGTATATTGATAACTAAAATATGAAAAGTAATTGACCTTCCTCCCCTTAGTAAAACAAGATATGATTATAATCTAACGATTATGAAGTCTCCCAAACCGGCCACTGACAACCGGTTTAAAAAATAAATTAAAAGCTACCTTTGAAATCAAACAATGTTGAATTTTTGCGGTATTGTGGTGGCCATTTTGAAAATGGAGACCGGTAGAAATTTTTTGATGTCGGGAATCAATTCAGGACGGTGAAATCGAACAATGTTGAATTTGTGCAGTATTGTGGTGGCCATTTTGAAAATGGCGACCGGTAGAAATTTTTCAATGTCGGGACATCATAATCTACCCACATATGAAATGGCGTTGAAATCGGACAATGTTGAATTTGTGCAGTATTGTGGCGGCCATTTTGAAAATGGCGACCGGTAGAAATTTTCCAATGTCGGGAATCAATTCGGGACATCATTATCTACCCACATATCAAATTTTGATGATATCGGACAATGTTGAATTTTTACCGCCCAAATTTTATGCCGTGTTTTGGCAACCATTTCGAAAATGGCAGACATCTCGAAAATTTTGAAAACGCAGAATTGCTCCTCTAATGGTGACCTATCACTATGTCAAATTTTATGTCTCTATCATTATCCATTTAGAAGTTATCAACATTAATGTACGAAATTTCAACTTTCCCATAGGATTCTATAGTAACTCCCACCCCCTTTGAACCCCTCAAAATATGACTTTGACCCCCTTTACCAAAAAGCTGAAAACTTTAGGACCAACTAGAAACATATATCTATAACTCCACCAAGTTTCATGAAATTCTGTCCAATAGTTCCCGAGATCTGCCGTGGACAAGTTCATGTGCTAAAGAAAGAAAGGAGAAAGAGAATAAAGAGAAGAATAAGAATAATAATAATAATAATAATAATAATAATAATAATATTAATAAGAAACGGAGCAAAAACAAAAAGTCTCCCAAACTTTGTTGTTTGGGAGACTTAATTACTCTGTAAATAAGGCTAAATTCCAAGACTGAACTTGTACAGCTAGATAAAAAGGGAAGTAACTCAATATTTCCCATTTACAGACTGTAGACCTGTGAAAGTAGTAGAAACATGGGACATCTTTTAAGAGGTCACCTGTCTTAAAAGACCACTTTTTCTTTGTCCCAAAGGTTTGTTAGGTTAATAAGACTTTTAACAAAACATACCCAGCTTTATAAAGATCTTTTCTGACAGGTTTGTTAGGACAATAAGACATCTTCGATAAAAGTATATTCATCTGATGTAGGAAATCTTCTTTTCTCTCATCGTCATCATCCATTTCCATTAATTCCTTAATAAACAACAAGAAAAAAAAGACTTAAAACAAAAAATAATCCATTTGGTGGCCATCTTGTATTTCTGATAAACCTGAATACATACACATTCAAGTTGGTGTCCATCTTGTATCTCTGATAAACCAGAACACATACACATTAAGAAAGGTTATTCATTAATGTACAGTATAGTATTCAATCAGTCTGAAGATTCTGAGAAGACTTTTTTTAAATATTTATCCCACATTATTAAATTATGTCTGGATTTGGTGGTCATATTGGACCCTGGATCAAAACAAACTCTGTAAATGACCAACCAATAAATTCATGTACAGTTTGGATTCAATCAGCATTGAAGTTATTGAGATTTTTTTTTTAATAATTTCTCATATGGTCTTATTTTAAACATCATTGACAGCATTCTTTGGATTAATCATCAATCAACACAAAAACATTAAAATGTGAACCAACAGAAATAGTTTGTAATCATCAAAACATTTTAGATTTTATGAGCAAGTCATGAAATGACTTATTGCCTGAACTTCAACAGAATAATCCTTAATGGGGGTGGCGAGGTGTACTCGATAGAACATTATGTGATAAAGTTTGTCAGTGACTTGCGACAGGTCGGTGGTTTTCTCCGGGTACTTCAGTTTCCTCCACCAATAAAACTGACTGCCACGATATAACTGAAATATTGTTGGTGTTAAACATCATAACCCTAACCCTTAATAGGGGTGGCCTGTTTTTAACTGTTTAAAACTGCCATGTTGTTTTGGGCATTCAAATACTTCCTTAATATCATTTATAACAGGTTTGTAGTTAACACTTACATCTTTGAGATCTTCCACAGATAAATCCCATATTCTGTCTTCTCTTTCTTCAGGGTTGATCTCAGCATAAAGTTGTTTTAATGCTTGAACTGCATCATGGTTATAGAATACCTATTAAAACAAAATAATATAAAATGTCAGTACATTTTTCTTCAAGTCCATTTTGCCAAACCTTTTATCAAACTTTTCAAAACAAAATAAAAAAATATGTAAAGGATCATGAAGGGAACATTCCTATAGTGTATAAATGCCATCAATCACTGGGTTTTTTTTAGTTTTTTTTAAAGATTACTGTTTCAATTTTAGCAAGTAAGAAAGCACTCCTGTATACCTCCCCTACTATTTAGACCAGGATAAAATAATTTTCATATGAGGTGGATTTAAAACTTTCTATATCATTTTTTTGTGGATTTCTTAAGATTTTTTTTCTTTTTGCTAAATGCTGTCAGGATAGACTATTGCACCAAAATTTACACAAAAATTACATCACAGAAACTACTGGTTTTGTGGAAACTGAATATTATTTCTTACTTTAGGATTATTTCTAGTAAATATTTCTTCTTCTGTAATATAAGCATCCAGTGGTGATGGTGGTCTGTCTTGTATTTTAATTCCATCAATTATATTATGTAGCATATTTCTTACGATCTGTTCTGCTTGTTTTTGTTGCAAATCTCTCTGTAATTTGCATAATAAAATGACATCATTAAATGACAAAAATACTATCATATATATACTGGCACCTAAGGATTTTGTGTGCTGATTGGTCATTTCAAATTTGACCTCTGATGTGACCCTATATAAGATGTTGTTAGATGCTAATAGTGGATCTTTGCTGGATAATAATTTTTTTTTAATTAGAACAAAAATGTAATTTTAACTATACTGCTGTGTTACAAATTTTCAGACAAAATTCATGCTTTATTAATTTTACAATTAACGTTTATCGGTTATAAAAAATACATAATTTAAGTTATTACTCAACTGTATATTACTGCATGCATATCTAAAACCCTATTACATGACCTAAAACTAATTATTTATTTTGTATGGCCTTATTAAAAACCTACTGGCACAGAAGAAGTTTGAATGAAATGGCACATAAAAACTAAGTCAAAAACTAAAGTCAATTTTGATTTAATTTAAACATGAAATTAAAGTCAATTCCATTTTTTCTATTGTCAAAAGAATTATTTTTTTAAACAAATATTAATATGTTATATAAATACCTCTAACTGTTCTCTTTCTTTTTGGAACTTGTCCTCTTGTAGAGCAATACCTCTGAGTGTAACAATTAATGAGGCTCCTCCACATAACACTGGCCGTGTCTCAAATCTCCATTGCTCAGTGAAAACACCAGCATTAGGTGATTTAAAGACAAAAGGAAACTTCATAGTTTCTCCTGGTAAAATTACTCCTGAATAAAGAATCAATTGTTCTATAGTATATACCTTTGTTAAATCTTGTATGTTGATTTGGATTATGGTGTTTAATGCCACTTTCAATAATATTTCAGCTATATCATGGCGGCCAGTTTTATTGGTGGAGGAAATTGGAGTACTTGGAGAAAACCACCGACCTGTCACAAGTCACTGACAAACTTCATCACATAATTTTGTATCGAGTACACCTCGCCATGAACGGGGTTCGAACTCACAATTTTAGTGGTGATAGGAATTCTATAGCAAAGCAAAATTTTTGCAAAGTTGCAACTGAAGATGAACAGTGCCTCCTCCCTGTTACTCCAAACGTTTTCAGATTCTATTAAACCAATTTACATTCAAGCTTTTACATGTATATCAACAATATTTCAGTCAATTTTGAAATCCATAAATATTTTAATCATTAGATTTATCGCTTAAAAGGTGAAATAAAACCTGCCAAAATTTCTTTGATAACACACCAGATTGTCCATTCTAATACACAAAGCCTTTAGTAAAAAGGTATCATTATATATTAACCGACTAGTAATGGGAAATTATAATACATTAGGACTTCAACAAGTTTTAACATTAGATTTAACATATAACATAGCTGTACTAACCACTACTATTATTAAAATAAAACCTCTGTACTTGAGCATGGACCAGATCAAATGGATTATCTTTTGGTAGTTTCTGAAAGGAAAGAACAAATACTGTTATTACTCTGAATTACAATGATACAACAGATATTTAAGTGGTTACATCACTATTCAGTGCATAAAATATAGCAGGATTAATACAACATTTTTTTGTCAAGGGATCAAGTGTCAATTTTCGCTGAGTGACAGAAATGAGATGTTTGTTGTCATTTGAATTCTAGTTTTTGATACTTGCAAATGACTTCTCTTGTTATTTATGCCTTTTGTTGTGCAATAAATTTCATAGTTTGATTGAACCAACAAAAATTAGTCTTCAATAAATAAAATGAAGTCAAAGTTTATAATCTGCTTTTATTTCTTGATAAGATGTGAGCATTAAATCCACCCTATTGCCTCCTATTAGGGGGTTAGATGATGCTTGATATCACTTACAACAATATTTCAGCTATATTGTGGCAGTCAGTTTTATTGGTGGAGGAAACCGGAGTACTCAGATAAACCTACCGACCTGCCGCAAGTCACCGACAAACTTTATCACCAAAAGTTGAATCAAGTACATCTCGCCATGTGTGGGATTCGAACTCACAAATTTAGTGGTGATAGACACCTATTGTATAGATAGTTGTAAATCCAACTACCATACGATCACAACCACCTCCTATAAGGTTAATTAATACACACCTTCCAATCATAATATACAGCTGTGGTACCATCATTGACAATGTACAAATATGATGTCACTCTGTCACCAGAGTAGGTCTCAAATGTCACTCTCCCTTCAATGCCCACTTTACCCTGATAACTATAGCCATCACCAATCCACCGTGCTGGTTGTCCAGCAAAGTTAATTGATGGTCCATATACTTTATGGTTTTTATAATCTTCTGGACCTTTTCCATTATCTCTGCAATAAAATCATTTAGACTGCATAAACATTCTTAATCTCTAATAAAACAATAATACTATATATCTAAGAAATAAAAACATCTATAAACTAGTCATGGGGATGGTTCTGATTAGAAAATTAAATACCGGTAACTGAAAATCAATGAAAATAGCTGAAGCCATCTACACCTCTTTTCAAAAGGTCCATTTTTGAACTGTTCTGACTGTGTTCTGTAACTTTCAAAGATATTTTGTCAGAGAGAAATAGCTGAAATCATTTAAATAACTGAAAAAATCATCCTTGTTAAGTCAGTAACAAAAAACAGTATTCAAAGACTTAATAAAAACTGGAATTTTAAATGATAAATTTAAAAAAATGTATTTTTGAACATTTTGTTTTTTTCAATCATACCAGTAGTAGGCAGTACTTACAAATCCTGATCATCTAAATCATCTATAGACATCTTATCTTCTTGAGCAAAATCTATTTCAGATTGTGGTCTCTTCATCTGAGGTTGGTTAGAACCAATCACTTCAAGGCCATCAAAATCCTATAATGAAAAAAACGGAGTAAAAAAATCATTTATGAATTTAAAATGGATAAAAATACCAGAAAGTACCAGAAACAATGCTTTATGTTAAGATAACAAATTATTATTACTAAAAATATCACCTATGTTTTCGTTTCTATAGAAATCATAACCAGACAGAAATATCATAGCCATATTTTTAGTATAAGTGTACTAATCTATGAGATGGAATAATCCTTGTGTACAACCCCCCACCCCCACCAATCACATTTTTTCTATTGCCATTAGTGGTAACTTTTCCATCCATAAAAAAGACGGAAAGGTTAAGTGTGAAATTCCAGAATTTGTCAAATTGCTCTATTTAAATTAAGATTTTAAAATATCTTGGTTATATTGCCAATTTGTTTTTATTTAAGGATTGATCGCAATTTTTGTTCAGTTCATGAAGAAATAACCTCAATCAGGTTTTGGTTACGCAAGGGTGTGTATAGCCTAATTGAGGTTATTTCGAATGAACCGAACAAATAATTTCGATCAGTTCTTATAAATTAATTCAAACTTTTTTTGTTATGATATTGAAAAATATATTTATTTTTTCAAAATAAGGCAAATAATCAGAAATAAATTTAAATAACCCCAAAGGTGCCTCATTTAAAGAAAATCACCCGATGACAACGGCACGCGACTCCTTGAGAACGACGTTCATTTTTATATTCTGTACATTGACAAATAACCTCAACTTTTTAAACCAATCAAAACACTAATAAAATGACATGTGACTCTAAAATTAATTTATTTTTTGTTGCACCTACACAATGTTGTCATGAATGTCTAAAAAAAAATCATTTCAGCTAACATACATATAAGAATTTTTTTTTTAAACAATGACATACAGGTGTAGTTTTAATTTTGATCTCAAACCATTTTTCTATAACTAAATTTTGGTATTTCTCCAACACAGATAAATCAGGAGTTAGGGTTATGGTGTTTAATGCCACTTTCAACAATTTTTCAGCTATATCATGGCAGTCAGTTTTATTGGTGGAGGAAACCAAAGTACCCTGAAAAAACCACTGACCTGCTGCAAGTCACTGACAAACTTTATCACATATTGTTGTATCAAGTACACCTCGCTATGAGCAGGATTCGAACTCATGTTAGTGGTGATAGGCACTGATTGCATATATAGTTGTTAATCCAACTACCATTCGATCAAGACCACCCCACGACAGCCCCTAAATTAATCATGGCCATCACGGGAGTAACTTGTACAAAAATACAAACTGGTTTTTTAGGGTCCAGTTCTGTGATGTATTTCTCCAATTCTTTCTTCCTCTTCTCCAGGTAAGGAGCTTTATGCCAGGGATAATGTACTGGGGCAGTATGTGTTGGAGCCCAGTACCAGCCTTTCTCCTCTCTGATACTCTTAGGTATACCAACATGTGTAACTGGTTGTGGGTATCCCTTCTCTGTCTGTGTTAGTGTCATGCTATATAAAAAAAAAGTCCATCAATTTCTTAGCTTTATTACATAATTTGTTTATTTCCCACAAATTACATATTTATCATAACTTTTTTTTTAAATGCAAGACAAAATAATCATCATGTTACAGCCATACTATGCAGGAGACATTAAAATATCATTTTACATTTTTTCAATTTTTCAATTTTTGTTACTATCATATTATTCTATGACCAACACAGTGGAAATAAGCATATATATTTCTGTCTAGCACGTGTAGACCAACAATTTGCATACATTTTTTATTGTTAGAATGTTAGAGAATTGACAAAGAAACTAAGAAATGTAAAAAATAAATTCCAAACCATAAGACACCTTATTTCCATCCTTTAGATTTGTATTTACAAAAAACATAGATCATTTATACTGGTAAAGGCAAAACTTGATCACCCTCTTCATTGTATATAAACAGACCAAAATAAACCCTTTTTTTCTAAATCAAATACCGTTGTATAATTCTACAATACCAAGTACTGGTAAAAAATAAAATCTTTTTCCATCAAATAAAAAAAAAGTCAAATATACAACTACAGTCAAACCTGTCTTATGTGACCTTCCAAGGGAAAGAGAAATATGGTCACTTAAGACAGGTGGTTGTTTAATACAGGTTTAATTGATATGAAATGCACTGTAAAGGGAAATAAAAACAACTTTGTTTGCAGGGGGTATACTTAAGGTCACATAATACAAGTTATTGTTTAATAGAGGTGGTCACTAAAGCAGGTTTGACTGTACTTACCTTATTTCTGAACACAAACTTAAATTTGTAGGCATTCGTCTAGAATTATTATCAATTGGAAATCTAGATTCTAGCATTGTTAACAATGAATGACTGACTTTCAACAAGTTAAATTATCAATTTTTATAAACTGAGCTTTAAAATTTGATATTAAAAAACTATCAGTCTAATGGTGTAGGAATTCATTTATTATTTTTCACACTTATATTTTTTCGGGTCAAAAAGATTAGTGGCTTGCATGAAGTTACTAAGAAATATCATATCACATTTATATATATCAAATGATATTGCAGTGATACCAAGAATTCTTGCGTGTGGAGAATGACCAGGCAAAACAATAATAAGTACATTAATCATACAATTGAATGGAAACCATATTTTTCATTGATAATTTTCTTTTTTTTAACAGGCAAAACTAATAATCTTAATCATTTATTAAAGACCCTACAGTGACTGTTGACCTAAGATTCATGTCAATTTTTTCAGGTATATCTCTTCTTGTAAAAGCTAAAATATGTCTAAATAAAGCTTACTGAACTCCAGTTAAGTCATCTCCAAATAACTCTTGTTGCTTCCAAAACTCACTTCCAGTACGATCTATAATAATAAATGTTTACTATTCAATGAACCAAATCATAATCATATGTATTATGGTAGTAAAAATAGACACCAGACGGTAATTAAAAAAAGCATGTAAACAATTTTAAAATTCTTTTTCTATATGCTTGCAGAAAAGATGTATATCTCCATTACCGGTAGATTCTTCAGAGCACAATATCAAACGTTCCAATTAGTAGACGGTCCATCGTAGTTGTGATCGCATGGTTGTTGGATTTACAACTACCTGTGCAATCAGTGCCTATCACCACTAAAGTTGTGAGTTGGAATCCTGTTCATGGCGAGGTGTACTCGATACAACATTATGCACTGACATTTGTCAGTGACTTGCGACAGGTAGGTGATTTTCATTGTGTACTCCAGTTTCCTTCATCAATAAAACTGACTGCCACTATATAACTGAAATATTGTTGAAAGTGGCGTTAAACACCATAACCTCTAACCCTCCATTTAGTAGATTATAAAGTAAGCCGTGCTTTTATTGAAGAATTATCACTAGCTATTTGTATTAAAAGCTTGCATACTAACTACTAAGTCGCTACTAAATTAAGGTTTGCTTTTTATTGAAGTAAAAAAAAAGGGCAATAACTTCTAATGGTCCGATCAAAATGCAGTAACAATATGCAATTTTCCATATGGAAATAAGCAAGCATGCAAAGTTTTAAGGAATTATCTTTTAAAATGTAGGAGGAATTGCACGTTTTGAAAAGATACTTGATTTATTACTGACAAGTTTGGTTCAATTCATTCAAATCAATTCAAAATGATTGAAATTTGAAAAGTTGAAAAGTAATGACAATAGCTAACAAAGCTCTTTAAAAACCAGGTTCACTAAAATATAAATGTTGTAAATCTATCAAAACCCCTTTATCTCTGTTAATATCTTACATCCTTTGCCGTAATCAGTAAGTGGGATTGTTCTTTCAAGGATATATCTCTCTTCTTGTATTTTACGATAATTATCAGCAGCATTCATAGCCAAATCCTCAGGATTTTTCTGTAAAAGCTCTAAAATTCACAAAAAATAAACATTATTTATACAGATGAGCGTATACTATTATTTTCCATTAAGAACCACTCAAAAATCATTTAAAATCATATACAGAATTCAAATTAAAGAATGACAGTTTATTTTACATCGTACTATCTAATTAAAGGCTATCTCCAGCTTATGGGTCTGATTTTGCCCATGTGTACTCAATTCAAATTTAAGTTCTTTCAGACAGGTCGGCTGTTTTTCTTGAGATATCAGTACTCAATTTTCCTCAATCAATATTAAATCAAATATTGTTGAAAGTGGCAATAAACAATTACACTTCCAGTTATCACTATCCTAGCTTAAAACTAGATGTGTCGGAACGACATGAATGTCCCCGCCGTGAATATTAAGGAGGCTCGCAAATGTTTCACCCTTTTTTAATTCCCTCAGTAATAGGTTAAGAATAACAATTGAATTTCAAAGTTGATCTGTAACTTATGATTATACACTCTCATAACAAAAATCAAGTCAATATCTCAAATCATAGTGAAATAAAGTGGTGACAACTAAATATTTGGCAAAATTTCAAAGTCCAAGGGCCATAACTCGGCCAAAAATCATTGGACCGGAATGAAACGTAAATTTGATCTGTATCTTATCATTATACACCCACATACCAAATATCAGGTCAATATCTCAAAGCATAGGGAAAAAAAGTGGTCGCAACTGTTTTATTTCGGAATTATGGACATGGGTAACACTATATGTCCCAGTCACTTAGTGGCGGGGACAAAAAAAGATAGGCAATGTGAGACATGTTTAACAAAAGAATACCACTGTCTGACTCTGGTTAGTTTCTCAACACAATGCTATTAGGTACATTTAATAGGTATATAATATCTGAAAATTTGATTTCATCATAAAAACAGCTGACATAGTAAAAAATACAAAGATACAGGTGAAGAAATATTAATTTGAAGAAAACCAAAATCATCGCATTCAAATGTGCAACCTCGTTTTGATAATATATTCCACTGTGACAGTGAAATGTAAAACAGCAATAACAGCACTGTTCCTTTACTTTAATTTGTGTTTGAGTATAAAGTTTGATAGTATCTCATTCTCATTTATACATCCATATCCTTTCTTACTAATATTTTGGTCACTACATCAATTTAGGACTGCAATACCTTGTCACTATTTCTTTCATCTTGTTACCAGAAAAAAATGATGCAAGAATTTTTGTTTCATCACACAAACAAAATTTAATATTTAAAAATGTTTCAGTGTTTCATCTTCAAAATTCTTAAAGAACAAAATGTAAACAAAACATTTGATCATAAAACATAAACAAAAAGTAAGAATCTTACTAGATATATAGCCCTGTTGTTTCTTCCTCTCTATCATTTTCATCTGCCAGTTATGTAAAGCCTTGTTCTCATTAGTATGGACAGGAGCTACACGTACAGGTTTTTTCTTCTCATATTTCACGGTAGGAACACTTGAATCTTGGTCTCCTTCTGGTATTGATACATCCTATAACATTCAATAACAAATTGAAATTCACAGTATGAATAAAATGGAGGGGGGGGTGAAAGGAATAAAATAAAAGTGTAAAATATAGTACTATTGGGACTGTCACACTCAATTTAGGGTAGGGGCCATTGTGGTTGTATCGCATGGTAGTTGGATTTACTACTACCTGTGCAATCAGTGCCTATCACCACTGAAGTTGTGAGTTCCAATCCGCTAATGGAGAGGTGTACTCGATACAACATTATGTGATAAAGTTTATTAGTGACTTGCGGCAGGTTGGTGGTTTTCTTCGAGTACTCCGGTTTCCTCAACCAATAAAGCTGACTGCCACAATATAACTGAAATATTGTTGAAAGTGGTGTTAAATACCATAACCCTAACCCTCCATTTAGGGTACAAGTCATTTAAAACCCTACTACGACAGGATGAAGAACAGTTTATTCATTTATTTTTATTTTTCCTTTGTTGTAAAATGGGATTTATTTTTATTATATTAATGTGCATCAATATAATATTCTAAGTCAGTATCAAAAACAAAAACACCATTATTCTTTTTATCAATGATTTGGTGTATTAAAGCATATTAGATTATATAATGCATTTTATAATATTGTCGAGAGTGGGTTAGAGGGTTATGGTGTTTAGTGCAACTTTTTTTTTTTGTCGAGATTGGTAATTAATAGGACCACAAAAGAAGTAAAATAAAACTTATATAAATTTGCATCAGTAATTTGATTGGTTCAAATCAAAACAATAAATTTTAAAAATGAAATACTTCTTTTGTTGATCTTTTTTCATAGATTAAATTAATAAAATTATTCCATGTCCTAAAGATGGCAGTATAAAGTAGGCATATCTACCAAAGTCAATATAAAACTAGCTTGTATGATAGAAAAAAAATAGTACCAAGAGATCTCCTCTGTCTAAAGCAATCTTCTTGAATTCAGAAAATGTTCCCAGCAAACTATGTGGTAGGACCGATCCATCGTCAGCATACCTTGGACCAGCAAAACCTGAAATTAAATAAATATTGCTTAAAATTATCATTACAGAAAAGTGTTGACCCCTAAACTTGTGGGCATATTCTATACACAACGATAAAGACATATACATGTTACTGTACCTTAATTCTTACTGAATGCCCTTTGCAATGCCTATTTCCTGACTTAACACCTAGTTTGGTTAGGCAAAAGAAATACTTATATTATTTATATTTGCAACCCAATTTTATACTTGCTCAACCAGTTTGCAAATGTATTCAAATTGTATACAATGTATAACCCTGATTATGGTACAAATTTTCCTTTATTTATATTTCGTTATTTGTTTGTTCCTTTTTTGACAGAATCATGTGTAAGCAAATATTTTTTTTTCTGGGGTACTGCTAGGGTGTTTAATGCCACTTTCAACAATACTATACAATGTAGTTATATTGTGGCAGCTATATACAGTTAGCTACAAGAACAGAAGTTAAACATTTTGATATTCTAAAGTAAATTGATGTACTTACCAGAATAATCAGGTTTTTTGATTGGTGCATCTGGTGGAGCAGGTCTTGCCACAGTAACACTGAAATTATTTTAAAACTGTTTTAATTATCAAACATTACCGGTACTTTTCTATCAACAGGTTCTCAAGAACTTGCATTACTCATCCAATTTTAAGCTTAAATATGAAAAAAAAATATTCAACATAGAAATCTATGATAAACTATCCGACAATTTCCCAAAAAACTTTAAAAAAGGACAATTAAAAGATTTCTAAAAAGATGGTGGCCATCTTGAATTTCTGATCCATAATTAAAACTACCCACAAACTATCATTCAAGAACAATTTGGGTTCAATCTTGTGTGCAGTTTTTAAAGAAAAAAGTGTTTATTAATTTTCCTATAGATGAGGGTCAAAGTCTGAGGTGGCAGCAACCATTGATTTAAGTCCGACATAAAAATCCCAATGATAGCAAAATTTCACTTGGCTTACGGCCATGTGAGCTAAAAATAAACTACATTGTATTTTGAAAATAATATAAATTTGAAAATTACAATTTAAAAAATAATCCTTCTGGGAGTTCCCTAGGTTCAAATCAATAAATCAACAATGTTAATTTGTGAAAAGGATTTGCAATGCATATTGATATATTGATAAATATGTATCGATCAACAAACAATAAAGTCACAGGTTTTGTTTCTATATTAAATGTAAATATTGACACAAGCCCATACAATGTACATACATAATTTTATCTAGTCTCCCACCAGTGTTTTATAAAAGTAATATCATTCTCTATTTAAATATTTCTATTGCATCCAAAAGTCAGACAACCATCTGCATTAATATAGCAAAATAATAATAAATAATTAAAAAATAATTTACCAAAATATTTTATTATGATTTTTGTTAAATTTTGCCTAATTAGCATAATTAGAAAAATGAAAAATTTGAACAAAAACAAGGATTTCATAATTCAATGTTACAACAAAATTTGTAAGAAAGAGTATGGATGTAAATTAACACAAGAGATTATCCAACTTTACACTGAGACAGTAAAGAAATAACACTTTTAATGCTGTTTTACATTTCAATTTCAATACATTCTGGTGCCAATGTATTGTTAAAAGTGGTGTTCCTTTACTTTAATGTGCATCTAATGGTGTAAAGTGGGATAGTCTCTCATGTTCATTTACATCTATATTTGTTCTTAGTAATTAAACATTTAGTAACCAGCTGTATATAGTTTTTTTCTTCTGATCTATATACATGTACAAAATAAGTGCCGTCTGCTTATTAAATATCCTCAATCAATAAATGAATTTGTAACTTGACATTGTTATTCAACATGTCATAAGACCATTATAAATATTGTGTTCATAAACGTTCCATTAGAGATCTCGTAACGGCAAATTAAACTGGACAGTTTAGTAAAATAATAGGAAATTCCTTTAACGAGTTATTTGCATTACATTTTTGGCTTAGGTTTATCCAGTTCAGATTGAGGCTTCATCTTCTTGACAATAACTTTAGCAGTTTTCGGTGATCTTTGTTTTTCTGTTGGTGGAGATGTATGCACAATCTGAAATAAATAAATTTTTTCTTTATTATCAAATTCGTAATTGACCTTGAATATTACTGGTACACATCATGTGATATATCATGTTCAAACCAAGATAAAACATCATTTATTTGTCCAATCAAGACGAGGTTAGCATGTAAAAAATAGTTATGTTTAATGTTTATGGAACAATTTCAAAAATGGTCTTTAATAATATTAGACAGTCAAATCTGATCATCTGGAACTATTATAAGTAAAGTAAACATCTGGTTCATTCAAAGTATTTTTTTAGCTTTATTTATGCTGGAAAATTCGAATAATCAGACATTATGAAGAAAGATCATAGATTCCTTTAACTTTGACACTACAAGGTTATACTTTAAATATGTGTATTACTGTACAGACTAGCTAATCATACATCAATACTTAAAATAGCATGAAAACAAATTTCAAGATAAAACCACTCGCTAAGTATTATTGACTGGTGTTTTTAAACAAACTTTATGCAGGTTTAACATATAGGAACCAAATAAGGGACTAAATCCTTAACTTGTGTTTAAATTTGCATGTTTTAATTGCAATTAATAGCAGGGGCCGATCCCCCCCCCTAAAATTGGAAAAAATATGATTTTTTTTACATAAAATCGTAATTTGTCACATGAAATACCCCAAATATTTCACCCCCCCCCCCCCCCCCCCCCCCTAAAATTGGAAAAATATGATTTTTTTGCATAAAATCGTGATTTTTCACACGAAATACCCCAAAATTGTTCGCGCCTCCCTCTGCTCGGCACAATTTTTTTTAAGTGCACCCCCCCTAACTTGAAATCCTGGATCCGCCCCTGAATAGCATCTTGTTATTAATGATAATGTGTTTGATTTGCTTTAATTAATACTATCAAAAAAACAATTTGTTGGGAGAACAGAACCAAACAAGATTTACATTTCTGTTTATTCCACACAATATAAATTATATTAGTCAAATTTGAATTAAAGGGCACCTCTATATAACAAATCATTGTCTATAAAGGGCACCTCTATATAACAAATCACTGTCTATAAAGGGCACCCCTATATAACAAATCACTGTCTATAAACGACATCTCTATATAACAAATCACTGTCTACAAAGGGCACCTCTATATAACAAATCACTGTCTATAAACGACATCTCTATATAACAAATCACTGTCTATAAAGGGCACCTCTATATAACAAATCACTGTCTATAAAGGGCGGCCTCATTTTTTGCATTAATGAATAGTGCATATAATTTTAACCTGTATATAAAGGGCAACTGCTTATAAAAGGCACATTTTAAATTTCCCTTTATATGTAGGTTTGACTTATTATACAAGTCTGACATTTGACATTTGACTCAGCATCTCATGATTTAATATATTATTTACTAACATTTTTTAGATCGTCTTCCTTGATCTGAAGTTTTTCAATCTCCTCATTCCACAGTACATTCCTTGTGGGGGATTGATTTTCGTCTGCGGCATCTTGTGAGGGTGTGGCAGATTTCTCAGGAGTGCCTCCTTGGTTTTTACCTCTTTTAATCTTATCTACAAAAAAAAAAGAATTACATGTATATCATATTTCTTTTCTATTGTAAGGATTTTCTCAGACAGATTCTTTCATTAAAATAATCATGAATTAAAATTTTCCCTGGTTTTGTAAATTTGTATCAAATGCACATTTCTAATAACTGTAATAAAATATTAATATTGTAACCAAACATTGTCAAGTTTCTCAAATGTTAACCTCTGGTCTGTCTCATTTGTAATTACATCTGCTGGTTCATTAGTTGTTGTTTTTATTTTGAAAATATACTTTAAAAGTTCACAAACTCATCAGTCCTGAACATAAATTATGCCAGAATAGAAAAGCATGCATCACTGTGCTTACAATTTTTTTGATGAGATATTCTAAGTAAAAAAGGGCAATAACTTCTACACAAATGATCCGATCAAAATGCTGTAATGATATGCAATTCTCTACACTATGGTAATAAGCAAACCTGCACAGATTTAAGGAATTCCTTTTTAAACAAGATATGATTATAATCTAACGATTATGGAGTCTCCCAAACTGGCCACTGACAACAGGTTTAAAAAGTAAATCAGATGCTACCTTTGAAATCGAACAATGTTGAATTTTTGCGGTATTGTGGCGGCCATTTTGAAAATGGAGGCCAGTAGAAAATTTTCGATGTCGGGAATCAATTCAGGACGTTGAAATCGAACAATGTTGAATTTGTGCGGTATTGTGGTGGACATTTTGAAAATGGCGACCGGTTGAAATTTTTCGATGACAGGAATCAATTCGGGACATCATAATCTACCCACATATGAAATGTCGTTCAAATCGGACAATGTTGAATTTGTGCGGTATTGTGGTAGCCATTTTGAAAATGGTGACCGGTAGAAATTTTGAATGTCGGGAATCAATTCGGGACATCATTATCTACCCACATATAAAATTTTGATGATATCAGACAATGTTGAATTTTTGCGGTATTGTGGTGGCCATTTTGAAAATGGCGACCGGTAGAAATTTTTCGATGACAGGAATCAATTCGGGACATCATAATCTACCCACATATGAAATGTCGTTCAAATCGGACAATGTTGAATTTGTGCGGTATTGTGGTAGTCATTTTGAAAATGGTGACCGGTAGAAATTTTGAATGTCGGGAATCAATTCGGGACATCATTATCTACCCACATATAAAATTTTGATGATATCAGACAATGTTGAATTTTTGCGGTATTGTGGTGGCCATTTTGAAAATGGCGACCGGTAGAAATTTTTCGATGACAGGAATCAATTCGGGACATCATAATCTACCCACATATGAAATGTCGTTCAAATCGGACAATGTTGAATTTGTGCGGTATTGTGGTAGCCATTTTGAAAATGGTGACCGGTAGAAATTTTGAATGTCGGGAATCAATTCGGGACATCATTATCTACCCACATATAAAATTTTGATGATATCAGACAATGTTGAATTTTTGCGGTATTGTGGTGGCCATTTTGAAAATGGTGACCAGTAGAAATTTTTCAATGTCGGGACATCATTATCAATGTTGAATTTTTACCGCCCATTTTTTATGCCGTGTTTTGGCAGCCATTTTGAAAATGGCAGACATCTCGAAAATTTTGAAAATGCAGAATTGCTCCTCTAATGGTGACCTATCACTTTGTCAAATTTTATGTCTCTATCATTATCCATTTAGAAGTTATCAACATTAATGTACGAAATTTCAACTTTCCCATAGGATTCTATAGTAACCCCCACCCCCTTTGAACCCCTCAAAATATGACTTTGACCCCCTTTACCACAAAGCTGAAAACTTTAGGACCAACTAGAAACATATATCTATAACTCCACCAAGTTTCATGAAATTCTGTCCAGTAGTTCCCGAGATCTGCCGTGGACAAGTTCATGGTCCACGGAAAGAAAGAAAGAAAGAGAAAGAGAAGAAGAATAATAATAATAATAACAAGATATGATTATAACCTAACGATTATGAAGTCTCCCAAACCGGCCACTGACACTATCTACCCACATATCAAATTTTGATGATATCGGACAATGTTGAATTTTTACCCCCCATTTTTATGCCGTGTTTTGGCAGCCATTTTGAAAATGGCAGACATCTTGAAAATTTTGAAAATGCAGAATTGCTCCTCTAATGGTGACCTATCACTATGTCAAATTTTATGTCTCTATCATTATCCAGTTAGAAGTTATCAACATTAATGTACGAAATTTCAAGTTTCCCATAGGATTCTATAGTAACCCCCACCCCCTTTGAACCCCCAAAAATATGGCTTTGACCCCCTTTACCACAAATCTGAAAACTTTAGGATCAACTAGAAACATATATCTATAACTCCACCAAGTTTCATGAAATTCTGTCCTGTAGTTCCTGAGATCTGCCGTGGACAAGTTCATGGTGCATGGAAAGAAAGAAGAAGAATAAGAAGAATAAGAATAATAATAAGAAACGGAGCAAAAACAATAAGTCTCCAAACGTTGCTTGGGAGACTTAAATATGGGGACGAGTTGTGCTTAAAAACTTTTGTGACGGACGGACGAACAGGACAAAAACAATATGTCTCCCCCATAAGAGAGGAGACATATTAATCATTAACAAAACAATCAAGTATATATATTATACAGATTTGTCGGGTATTGCTGGAAAATGTCAAAAAAGTGATGAGAAAAAGTTTTATGGCTTATACAACTAAAAAAATTGATAAAAGAAAATGTCATTGCCAATTTTAAAAGTACAAAATAAGTGGCTAAAATTGGTCAACGGGTACTCAGTTAACTTGAAAATTCAACTACAAAATGTCCCATTTATTTACACAGTTGCCAATTCAAGTACTTCAACCTTGGTTGACATGTACAATGTTCATTTTAAGAGCAAAATTATAATAAAGAAATATATAATTTCTTGACAACATTTAAATGCCTTTAAAAAACAAATCGGTAATTCTATTCCTTCACCAAAAGAAATATTACTTACGCATTGCTTTTTACATCTAATAACTTAAAGAATAAATCAAAATGAATTTATCCATAGCACTTTGTAAAAAATTTGTTCAATTAACAGATCACCATCGAGACAGGACTTATTGATACATGCCACTAATTACCGGTATACCAATATTTTATTTGGATTTTTATCACTACTACACACACGTTAAATAAAAACAATTAATACAGATTAAATATCAGCATTGTCTAACAAATCTACAATTATTTACTTGTTCAACGGAACAACAACCTTTACTGTTTATCAGTCTACAAGGTAAAGTTATCTAACCCTTTACATAATCAAGATCATTTGCAAAGTTGACTTTGGTTCAAGCTAATCTCTGAAATTTCCACTCACTGCACATACTAGCGGTATATAGAAGATTGAAGGTTGTTTTTGACACATATGTCTCACCCTCCTCCGGGTCCCTCTCCACCTTTCACCCTTAAGGTAGTTTTTGATGCAAAAACATATTTCTCTCAAAACACACATTTATCATTTGGGAAAGCTATGCGCCATCTATACGAGGTTGAAAAAATGTACGGTATATATTAAACTGACACAATTAAAACACTGATATAAAATACTGTAGTTTCCCGTAAAAAGGAAGCTTTTGTCTTTTTAATGATACAAAATACATACAATGTAGCTGTAATGATATGCAATTCATCATATTAATAAGTAAATATGCAAAGTTTTAAGGAATTCCTTCTAAACATGCAAGAGGAGTACAGCGTACAAACCTTTGTGACAGATCGACGGATGGACATGAAATTTAAATTTTGAATGCTTTAACCTAGTTTTCCAATACTAAAAAATCAAGTTATAAGATCTGAAAATTAAGTTTGTTTTACATATATCATTCTTCTGTATAAAATTACTACTTATGACAATATAACAATCAAGTTTTGATGCAATTTATTTAAAATTAGATCTTTGTTGTATCACTTTGAAACAAATTCTTTAGCAATACACTAATGCCTAATAACATCCCTTTTGGGGTTATGTCAGGTAACCAGTTATTGATCTTTGACCATCCAATTATATGAAAGACAGTTAAATATATTGACCAATTGGACAACAGCCTCTTGGTATGCACTCAGCATCAATTTGTATGACCCCATATGGGATGAGGTTAGATGTTAGTATATCACCTAAGAAGTAAAAAAAAAAAAGATTCAACAAGCATCTAATTTTAATTAGATTTGTTTTTATGATGAAAATGATGATGACCAACCATTTTATAATTATCTCCCTTTAAGAGTGAAATTCTCCATTTTTCCTTTAATGTTTACTAGTATAACACCAGTCAACTGAAATGTTTACATACAATTAATACATTTCTCTATGATTACAAAATGAATATCATCTTACAGTTGAGTCATTTTTGGAAAGTCACATCAAGGCCACAAGAATTTTAATTAAGTCAGACTGATGGACAAAGGAGCAACTAATATGCTTTCTGGTATTATAAAGGTCAAAAGTAGAGGAGCCATGTGCCCTCTCCACAAACAAATTTGACTTTTAAGGAATACCACAAATTTTAATATATAAAATATATTCATATTTGTATCCCCCTTCGTGACCCCTCTATTTCAAATTGATCACAGGTTTGAGTGAAATTTGAAATACCTTAAATAAATAATAAAAAAATAAAAAAAATAAAATAAAAGGTCAATGGTCAAAGACCAATCTAGAAAGTCAAAAGAAACAATTTCAACTTTATTTTACAAACTTTGAATAACAATAAATATGTTTAAAATAATGCGCAGAAAGGGTATTTTATTGACTAAAAGTTTATAAACTGTATGCACCCTACAATTACTGAAAACTCACGTCCAGTCTGTGACATAATAGACATACGTCTTTCTTTAAAATGACCATACTCTTTACTTGGTCTCCGTCCTTTCGCTTCTTCCTTCACCATATTGAAAATGAAGGATATTATTCTAAATACACACCTCCATTTAAAAATGATAATCCTTTTTTAATAATTACAAAATTTGGAACACTTTTAATAATAAAATTATATTAGTTTTCCAATTTTATGAATTTTCACAGATAACAAACAGGATCCAACATACACTGTCAAGGTAAGTAAAATTTACATGACAAAAATTCTAATGTATTCAAGTCTTTTAAATTTCAATTTATCATTTTGATGTAAAATAAATTAAGAATTCACAAGTTTCTCTGCTACTGAATAAATATTAATGTCTTCCTATTGGTTCATACAAAGTGTATCAACTCCAGCTATGTTAAGTAACAACACTTGAATTATTCCGTTTCTTTTCTTTATAACCATATTTTCACTTCTGATAAACTTCAAGTAGTTCTACACCAATTCTTCACAGTGGGTCTATTACTATTATAAAAAGATATTCTACTCGAAAATAAGTAGATTAACTTTTCATTTCATACTTTCCTTTTAACAGAATCCCCGTCCAAAGATACGAAGAAAAAAAAAAGCAATCAATATTCTTGATCAAATTAAAAATTGTTATCCATTGGGAGATTGTCAGTTGGTACAATGGCACATAATTATAGACAATAATGGCCATGGTTAATCCTCTAAAAGAATGTTTTCAACCAGAACTGTCAAAAATTATATTAGTTAATTTGATCCATACAATGCTTTATGTGTATTTGCTAAAGAGTTTTAAAAAAATCTATACGATCCATCTTTCTTTAGAATGATACCATGACAGTTTAAACACCCGCCATGGAGAAATATCTCATTTAGATCTTTACCATCCAGGAACAAGGTAAGCTGTTTACTACGGCTGTGTGCTATATAGATTTTTTAAAATACAAAATTAAGTTATTTTACAATTAAAGGAGATCAAATTACTTTTTTTTCTTAATTCTGTTTTTTTTTAAATGTTCACAAAGGTTTTGTAAAATATTTTGATTGAAAAATCTTTGGCAGATTTCATTACATTAAAAAGAAAGAATGACATGAATTTTTTTATTTTTCTTGTGAAATCATCCTTAGGTATCATCCAACGTTTTTTCTCCTTTTTTTTTTTGACCGTTTCATATCTACATGTATTTTTTTCCAATTTTTGTTCTGGAAAGCAGGAAGGCAAAAAGAACAACAGACAACTTTAATACCAACAAAATAAATAACAAGAGGCTCTCAAGAACATTGTAATTGCTCTCCTAATTTATATAGGAAATTAACAAAAAAAAATTAAAACTCCTTGTTGGAGTGTAACCCCAATGTTTTATTTACTGTAAAAGCAGCCAAGTTTGGTTCAAATTGGCCATATATTTTCAGAGGAGAAGATCCTCTTCTTATTTTTTTGTTAAAATAGGCCTAATTTGCATATTTCGCTTAAAAAAATTGCAAATTTCATGAAAAAATTTCACTGACCACATAAATTAAACAACTCATTGGCATAAAATTACATCTTAAATTCTAGTTTAAAAACTAACCATTTTTGCCCATTTGAAGAAATTTATATATTTAGTAACTGTGGCCATCTTGGATGGAGGTCAGAGTTGTCAGATAGAAATTTGAAGGGAGACCATCCAAGTATCATCCTTGCAAAGTTTAGTTTAATTTGACTCATTGGTTCCAGAAGAGAAGATTTTCAAATGATTTTTATTTATTTCAGCCTGATTTGCACATTTTTGTCTAAAAACGACAAAATGCAAAATGTTTTGACAAAAAAATGTAGTGTATACATGTACTACTGATTAAAATGTAACTAGTTTGTTTCGTGGAAAACTGTGGCTTTATTTGCTCTGAGATAATGTTTTACCACTGTGCTCTATTAATAGAAACAGCAGCCATGTTGGTCTGTTGGAGTGGTCATTGAAAATCTTCTCCTCTGAAACCATAGGGCCTATTTCAAACAAAGTTGGCCTCAATCACCCTTAGGATGTCGACTTTCAAAAATCTGACGATCCCGCTTATAATTTTTTTGGTTACTATCAAGTTTGAATATCATACAGAAAACTCAAGTTAATTAAAAATGATAACATCACAAGAAAAATTATCACATGAAAACGATATAACATGTATTATTAAAGCTTTTTTATTATGGCTAAATCGTTATAAATCTATATAATAAACAATACATGATTGATTACTAATAAATTAGTTACTCACGACCATATAAAGCTACAAATTATTACATGATCGATTACTAATAAAGTAGTTACTCACGACCATATAAAGCTACAAATTATTACATGATCGATTGCTAATAAATTAGTTAGTCACGACCATATAAAGCTACAAATTATTCATGTACATTAATTTAAACTTTTTTATAGTTGCTACAAAAATATAAATGCTAGGGGTAAACATTCAAAAGGTGGGGGGAAGGAGAATCATTTGTTATCAGATAGTAATGATCATAGTCTTACTATATATGACTTGAAAAGATTTGAAATGACATTCCACAAAAACATTTTATTCTATAAATGCTCACTTTTATAATTGAGTAGGTGGGTGGGTTATCATATTTAACACCACTTTCAACAATTTTTCAGTTATAAGCATTCAGTTTTATTGGTGGAGGAATTCGGAGTACCTGGAGAAAACCATCGACCTGCTGCAAGTCACTGACAAACTTTATCACATAATGTTGTATCAATTACACCTCTCCACAAGCGGGATTCAAACTCACAACTTTAATGGTAATAGGAACTTATTGCATAGGTAGTTGTAAATCCAACTATCATACGATCATGATCACGACGGCGCCTAAAAGGGGGAAGGAGAAGAATTATTTGTTATGAGATGGTAATGATCATAGTCTTATCATATATGGTTTGAAATGATTTAAAATGACATTCACAAAAACATTTTATTCTATAAATCTTTTATAACTGAGATTAATTTAATGAACAATCTGGTAAAGAACAAATGCATGTAATTTGCTTGTATTTCTATATTACTGCTTTTATCATTGAAAAATATATTATTTTCCTGATCAATTTGACAATAGCAAAAGGTATTGAATCTTCAAATTGTTAATTTATCAATAAATAACTAAATTTATTTTCCAAATGTTTTTTGTCCATTAACCTTCATTGTATTCTGCAAACTGAACTACCCCTGGTATATCATTACAAGTTTTTACTGTCAAAACAGTGATAAAGGTGCTGTTCCTTCACTTTAATTTGTATTTTAAGTGTAAAATTGGATAGTCTCTCATGTTAATTTACATCCATATCCTGTCTTACTCATTTAGATTCACATTATATGCATTAAATAATGACGTAATGACGTTACTATGACATTATCGGTTTGAAAATGAAAATAAAAAATGTAATGATGTAGTTAAGTTTGAAAAATATATAGAAGAAGGCTAATGGCCGAAACATTTTGAAAAAAGATTTAGTGATACATTGATGCATCAACTTTCAGTAAGAAGAGTAACCCAATTCACTATTTGCAAACAGTTGCTGACAACATTTGATCAGAGACATACAAGAACCTTTTCCTTTTTGACATTAGAAACAATATACATATATATAAGGATTGATCGCATTTTTTGTTCGGTTCATGAAGAAATAACCTCAATCAGGTTGTACACACTGCGTAGCGGGTTACGCAAGGGTGTGTACAACCTGATTGAGGTTATTTCGAATGAACCGAACAAATAATTTCGATTAATCCTTATAAATTAACTCAAATGTTTTTTGCTATGATATTGAAAAATATATTCATTTTTTCAAAATAAGGCAAATAATCGGAAATAAATTTAAATAACCCCAAAGGTGCCTCATTTAAAGAAAATCGCCTGATGACAACGGCACATGATGCCTTGAGAACGACGTCTATTTTCAGATTCCGTACATTGGAAAATAACCTCAACTTTTTAAACCAATCAAAACACGTATAGAATGACATGTGACTCTAAAATTAATTTATATTTAAGAAATAAATCATGGAAGCCAGAATGTGTTGGGAGTTTTAACATGGATTGGCGGATATTAGTATTTTATCCCGAACCAGAAGCGAGGGATAAAATTTACTAATATCCACCAATCCATGATAAAACTCAAAACACATTCTGGCTTCCATAATTTATTTCGATTCTGATATGTCTAAGAGTACAAATACGGTAGTATACTTTGATTGGAAGACAGTAATTTATACATACGCTTGCGGAAAAATCGCACACAATTTATGTAACTCGAATAATACTGCGCCCTCTATCGGCATTATTCGGGTCACAATTTATGCTGCCAATGGAAACGTCAGTCACATTCATCGGCGCATGTGCTAATGAGATAATATGAAGAAATAATTCTGGGTTTTTTTAACAAAGGGAAAGAGCTAGAATATAATATTTTTTTTTTTTGCAAATAGTGAATTAGGTTACTCTTCTTTGGGAAAGTTGATGCATCAATATATAACTAAATCTATTTTCAAAATGTTTTCGGCCATTAGCCTTCTTCTATATATTTTTCAAACTCAACTACATGCATCCTTACATTTTTTTTAATTTTCATTGTCAAACAAACTGAGATTCACACAGATAATGTCATAGTAACGTCATTACGTCATTATTTAATGCACGTAGCGTGAATCTTAATTAGTAAGACAGGATATGAATGTAAATTAACATGAGAAACTATCCATTTTTATACTTAAGACACAAATTAAAGTAAAGGAACAGCACCCTTATTGCTGTTATTCATTTGTTTTAACAGTGAATAACTGTAAATTAATGAAATACCAGATATATAAATAAACGTCTGAAAAAGTAGCCAACGTATGAACCTACGAGATGTCGGATCGGAAACAAGTGTTAACGATACTGTGCAAACAAACAAAAATGACAACAGTGTAAACCATGTGGTGACAAGCGTTGCAAGTGCTGTCTCCAATTGCAACACACACAAGTGTTCCATAGCAAGACGACAGGAAAGGAGTATAAGATATTTTGCAATGTCAATTGCAAAACACCTAATGTGGTTTACCTCCTTGACTGTCACGTCTGCGGGTCGCAATACATAGGAGAAAGTGTCCAACCATTCAACAAAAGAATGAATGGACACAGAAGTGACCTTACGAAAAAGACGCTCTTGCCCGTGAGTCAACACTTTGTGTCGCCGGGGCACTCATTGGAAGACTTTGGCAGATCCAAAATTTATATCATTGACCACAATCCAAGTTGGAAAGAAAATCAAAGACAGAAAAAAGAGAGTTTTTGGATCCGCGAGTTACAAACATTACACCCGGAAGGCATAAACAAAAAGGCCTAAATCTTTTGTTTTTTAACTTTTTAACCAGTGCCTGGTCCTTAGCTAGTTGGTAAACTTCATCATTACATTTTCTCATTCTGTTCATATTGTTTATAAATTAGTGTGCAATATACTTGAATAATATAAAGTATAAAGTTCAAGATTATGATTTTTAGTAATTTACGTCACGATAACTGATGGTCACGTGACAATTTTTCAAATCAGATTACAGACGCTGATGAAGCTTGTCGGTCAAGCGAAATATCCGTCGATTTAATTATAATTATAGTCTTTTTGTAGACTTGTAGTTATTTTTGTTACATTTTAACATCTTTTTATGATATCGTTGTGCTAACATTTTAGACGTTTATATATATATATATTCAACGAGTGGTTATTTATATAAAATTTGTATTGTTATAAAGATATATTTTATGTTTTACAATACTGGAATAAATAATGATATTTATCAAATTTTAATTCTACGGTACATGGATGATTTTGGGTAACTATTGATAATTATAACATTACACACGTCATGGCAAATTTGATCATTGATAAATGTGTATAAAGATTAAAATTAGATATATAATAAAAGAATATCTTAATTAAACACCTGTACATGGCATTTTCATCTAATCTTTGGTCTCTTTTAGATTAATAGATAAATGCTATACAAGGTGTAATACCACTAAAGAATTCTCCATAGCCTTCTATGTTAAATAAAAAAAAATTGAGCTTTCATACAGGTTTCATCTTAAGTTTAATCTAAGTGACACTCATATCTCATGGAAGCGGTACCTAATTGGAAGCTTAACTCTTGTTACGGCAATATTTACCACAATGGGCAGTGTATAATACACACTAATGTACATGTATAATATGCAGTCTTTTTATCAAGTTCCTTGATCCTTTCCCACAATACTCCACTAGAATAGCATAAATGTTTTTTTAATATCATACATTTAATCATACAGTAGACCCCTCTAAAAAGTCAACTGACACCTAGGGGCAACCCTCTTTATGCTATTTCTCAGATGCAGCACTGAGGTAAGTAAAATACCACAAAATCGACCTCCTCAAGAAGTCCACTTTCTCATTACAGAATGGGTGACATTATAAGGGACTACTATAATACACACTACTAAGTACTTCATTTGATCTTTCAAACATTGCAATTAAAAGTAAAATGTATAAGATGTACGAACTCATTTGAGATGCATAGTGTTTTGCTTTACTTTATTCAAGCAAGGTTGTCTGACCTGTAGGAAACAACCCCAACCTATAAGGGTGTTTTTTGCTGGTTGTGCGGGATGCATAAATATACAATTAGCATCTATTGAGTGTGATGTAACTGGAAGGCTGTCCAATTTCAGGAGAATATCACGCTTCTTGTATGCTAAATATCCCTTGTTCCAGCTTTTAACAAACAACAGCTCAGCATCATAAGTGGCCATTGCAAGTAAAAAAACTGTGACTATAACAAATATAATCTTTCCACTTTTGGAATTATTGGAAATGAAATATTTTTCCCATAAGCACAACATTTTTTTACCTTATAGCTGAGTTTTTGGTGTGTAAACTTCTTACTCACTATGAAAATGACTAAATCAGACATAAGGCATTCTTTTACCAATGCAAAGACATATGTGACTTTGTAGAAAAACAAATTATGAATTTCTCTTTTTTACTGTATAGGGCAGTTAGTTATTTACCGTATTAATAATTCATGCATCACTTTTTAAATCTAATATATGATATCCTTAAATTTGTTTCTTCAAGCCACTGCCTGATCATGACTACACTTGTTCATGGAAAATGTCTTATACAATGTCTATCACAAAAACCCAGTACACATTTCATCACTCATCCCCTTATTAGTACCCCTATTTCTTTAATATAAGCAATTTAATTCCAAACAAACATAACATTTTTTAAAAATAATTTACCCTTCATCATTTCAAAATCAAAGATAAATACATGTACACATATTTAAATAAAAATCATGGTAACCATTGTGTTTTTAAATATGTAATTTAATACAGTGATTTAAAATTCCCATTAACTTTCAAAATGTGATAAATTACATGGACAGTTGAATAATAATATGCAAAATCATGTTTAATTAATGTATTCTATTCATCTAATAAGTTTGTTTGATCATGTCTCAGATGAAAGAAAGAATAGTAAGGGAGACAACTCATTTTGTCTGTTGTCACCCAGTTAGTAAGGGAGACAACTGAAAAAGTCTAATATGAAGTAAATGGTAGTAAGAGGGAAAACTTGTCATCACCAGGTTAAAGTAAGGTGTAGTTATGGGGAACAATTCATTTACATTGTACTCGTCATCAAAATGTAAAGTAAACAGTAATGAACAACTCATTTTGACTGTCATTATAAGATAAAATAGTAAATAGAATACAATTTGCCCATTGTCAACAGGTAAAGGGCAGTTAGGGGGAAAACTAAATTGTCAGTCATCACAAGCTAAGTATAGGATCATTAGGAGGACAAATAAGTAAGAAAAGTAGTTAGGGGGAACCTTATTTTGCTAGTCATTGCAGGGTTAAGTATAGGGTAGTTATGGGGAGAACTAATTGTGTCACTTGTAATCAGCTAAAGTAAGCAGTAGTTAGGGGAGACAAACTCATTTTGTCTGTTGTCACCAGGTAAAATAATCAGTAGTTAGGGGGGACAACTCATTTATCTGTCATCAAAAGGTAAATAGTATTTAGATAGACCATTTATTTTGCCTGTCTTCACCTTGGAAAGTGTATTTACCAGGTTATCTAGCAGTCATCATTCTAGAGATACATGACTACCATAACAATGTGTAAGGTTGCAAAATAATCCCTTAAAGTAAAGAAATTGATTGCTATGGTAATTTAAAGACAGCATTCATCTGGTTTAACCTACATCTTCTTAAAGCAGTTCACATACTCTGTCAAAATGATTAATTCATATATACCTGATTTAGGAAGAAATTATTTTTAAGAGGTAGGTGGGAGTTTTTTTCATACATCTTCAGATAGATGTAGGGCGAGTTATCATGATAAATGAACATGATTTTATGTCAGTAAACATTTTTGGTGCTACAACTAATTTGACACCTGTATCAGTATTTCGATTAATAGTATTTAACAAACAAAACAGTTTCCAATTGCAAAATGAAATAATTATATATGGCATTTTTTTGCACATCTTTAGCTAATTTTCATAAACATTAACAGAAACCATTTACAGGCAAATGTAGTCACTCAAAATTTCTTTAAATATATTTTGCAGAAGGGTATGCATTATTTAAGAATCAAATAATGTCCCTAGCAGTTTAAAAGTATTATTTCAACCAACTGCATATTATGAAAAATATTTTCATAGAGATCTAATAAACATTTTGAATAATAAATAAAAAAAAAACAAAAAAATATCTTACTGCCGCTTAAACGCCTTGTTCCACCAACACTTCCAGACATTGAGAAAAGTGAATATTTCCTATCACTTCCCCTCCGTACAGCCGAGGAAGGAGCTGAGTTATGTTTAGGTCCACTAGTGACTGGAGCCGTAACAGATCCAATCTGAACAGACATTCTTCTTTTAGCAATTGGATCCATGTTAAATCTTAATACATGTACAAATGTACCGGGGTATGTGTATTTAAAAACCAAACCGGCAATTCTTTCTATTTTTGGTTTAAAGAAAATACATATATATTGTTTCAAGCTAAACTTCTTCTGAATTCTATCTTCAATGTATAATTATAAAAACAAAATTCTGATTTCAAATATAAAATAAGTCCACAATATTTTACCGAAAAACAGTTTTAAAGATAATCCTCAACAAAAAGCACCATACACAATATATAAGTAAATATGTAAATCAAAGTCTGATACACAAGGAGAATATTATTCTTGACAACAAAATCGTCAAACAAGGGCGCATACAACATTTTCTACATCACAAGAAATAGTTTACTTTTAGATGAAAACCCAGGAAATTAACCTTTAATGTATATATAGACATTGGTATAATGTAAATTTGACAAGGTAATTATTAATGATACCTCTATCATGTTTGTTCTACATTCAAAGAAATGTTTGCTTTGTAAATTTCACTGTTTGATCTTCACAAGCACTTGCCTGTTTACAAAAATATACAGACTGTTCCCCCTTGGAACCACTCAAAAAAGCTTATACTTATAAAATAGAAATGTAGATTTTTTGGCAAATACATGTGAATTTCACTTTCAGTCGCCATTGTAACCTAATGTAATAGAAGATGCCATAATTTTGAAATTAATTTCAATTATGTTCAAAAAGTGTTCCAAATAAAAGTTAGCGGTATACATGAGTCTGTATTGCTAACATGGGATAAGAAGACTTATTTAATGTATTTTTTAATTTCCTTCTTTTCAGCCTTCTAACTAGCCCCTCCCATATTGGGGATCAACTTAATGTGTACGAAATATGATTCTTCTCTTCTCAAAGATCATTCCTGTCAAGTTTAGTTCCATTTGGTTGATCACTTTTGCCAGAGGGTATTAAAATGTATAAATGTTAATGAAATGGATGCTACACCATAATCTTAAACTCAAGACAGAGGCATAAAAAGTGCCAAGAAAATGACTTTAAAATCTAGTTCAACTAAACTCTTTTCCTAATACTAATCCACAAGGCAAGTGACAAGAACAAAATTATACAAGGTGAAGTTACCTTCCAACAAAATTAAATCAAAAGCTTAACCTTGAAACAAGCATAGTTACTAAAGCATAAAATCGAGGTTATGTCACCTTGACATCACCACATAAAACTAGAGGCTCAGGTGAGCCTGTATCGCTCACCTGACATAAATAAGTCCTCTTAAGAATGTCTGCATGCTGAATACATCTAAGTTACTATTCAAATCCCATACTGCCATAGGGTTCTATGTTAAAACTATGTCTGCTCATGGCAGCCATCTTGGATGGAGGTCGTGGTCACCGGACACAATTTTGAAAGTATACTACCCAAGGACCATCCATGCCATGTTTGCTTTAAATTGGCTGACTGGTTTCAGAAGAGAAGACTTTTAAACAATTTTCCCATAGGGTCCTATGTTAAAACTATGTCTGCTGACGGTGGCCATTTTGAACCGAGATCGGGATCACTGAACACAATTTTGGAAGTTGACCACCTAAGGACCATCGATGACATGTTTGCTATATTGGCTTACTAATTTCAGAGGAGAAGATTTTAAAACATTTTTTCCCATAGGGTCCTATGTTTAAACTACAGTATGTCTGCTGAAGGTGGCCATATTGGATGGAGGTCAGGGTCACTGGACACAATTTAGAAAATTGACCACTTAAGGACCATCCATGCCATGTTTGCTTTAAATTGGCTTACTGGTTTCAGAGAAGAAGATTTTTAAATATATTTCCCATAGGGTCCTATGTTAAAACTATGTTCGCTGATGGTTGCCATCTTGGATGGAGGTCGGGGTCACAGGACATAATTTTGAAAGTTGACCACCTAAGGACCATTCATCCCATGTTTGCTTTAAACTGACTTACTGGTTTCAGAGGAGAAGACTTTTAAACATTTTTTCCATAGGGTCCTATGTTAAAATTAAGTCGAGTCATGGCGGCCATCTTGAATTTCCGATCAGCAAACGATTCACAAGTTTAGTACAGGACCACCCAATGATCATTCCTGCAAAGCCACAATTCAATTGGCTTAGTGGTTTCTAACAAGAAGATTTTTAAAATTTCAACCAATCAGAACACATTATAGGCCCTGGCAGCCATGTTGGATTTCCGATCAGCACCAAAAACAAAAATCTTGTATATGACCATCCAATGAACATTTCTGCCAAGTTTGGTTCAAATCTGATTTGTGGTTTCAGAAAAAAAGATGAAAATGTGAAATTCCCATAGGGTCCAATGTTAAACTAAGTCGAGTCATGGTGGCCATCTTGAATTTCCGATTGGCAAACGATTCACAAGTTTAGTACAGGACCACCCAATGATCATTCCTGCAAAGTCACAATTCAATTGGCTTAGTGGTTTCTAACAAGAAGATTTTTAAAATTTCGACCAATCAGAACACATTATGGGCCCTGGCAGCCATGTTGGATTTCCGATCAGCGCCAAAAACAAAAATCTTGTATATGACCATCCAATGAACATTTCTGCCAAGTTTGATTCAAATCTGTTTTGTGGTTTCAGAAAAAAAGATGAAAATGTGAAATTCCCATAGGGTCCAATGTTAAACTAAGTCAAGTCATGGCGGCCATCTTGAATTTCCGATCGGCAAACGATTCACAATTTTAGTACAGGACCACCCATTCCTGCAAAGTCACAATTCAATTGACTTAGTGGTTTCTGTCAAGAAGATTTTAAAAATTTCAGCCAATGAGAACACATTATGGACCCTGGCAGCCATGTTGGATTTCAAATCAGCACCAAAAACACAAATCTGGTAGAGGACCATCCAGTGAACATTTCTGGCAAGTTTGGCTGATTTCTGTTCAGCGGTTTCAGAGAAGAAGATTTAAATGTGAAAAGCTAACGGACGGACGGACGGATGGACGCTTACCCATGACAAAAGCTCACATGGCCAATGGCCAGGTGAGCTAAAAACATACTATTATCTCATTTGTCAATATACATGCGATAATTTCAGTTGTCATTCCTTGGAAACATGAGATTTAAGAGAGAAAAATAGTCACTGCATGATTATATAATGTCTAGTTCTTCAGAAACAAAGATTAACCACAATTTTAATTTGAAATTTGAAAATTCAATGGAGGATACAAATCTATGTCAGCTGACCTTGATGAAAAAATTCTCCACAAGTAAGACTTTGAATATTCATTAATAATCCATTGAAATGAAAATTTGAATTTACTGGTCCGAATCAAATTCTTGAATTTATTTTTATAGAGTTCTAAATAAAAACTGACAAATTTACAGGTCCGAACAAAGTTTTACTAGTTTTGGGTCAGAGGACCGGTGCTCATCGTGAGGACTGTATTGTTGATGCATAGATATTTATATCTACATGTAGTTTCTAAACATAATCAGTGAAATATCAACAAGTGAGGTCAATATATAATGTGAAGTGGAACATGTCCCATTGGGTTTGACATTCATGTATCTTTGGAATGGGATATAAATATCATCAATTAAATGTTATCAAAATAACAACTGTTCACCGATATTGACCTTTCAACAAATGGGAAAAAAAATGTGCATGCATCAGCTCTTTTTTATGCACTACCTAACTATATACCAGTTATACAAGGTCATGATATATGTAACATCAATCCAATTACATGTGGTCATATACAAAAACATCTACAAAATGTCATCAAAATAGTTGAAATTTGATCAACTTTACTTTTTCAAAATAATATTTCATATCAATCAGACTTTAATGATTTTCAATGATCTGAAATGTGGTTATTTACAAAAACATATACAAAATGTCATAATAGTTGCTATTCTGCCATCTTGAGTTTTCCACCAAAAATTATTTCACATGCATCAGCACTTCTATGATCTCAAACAACCTTCCAGTTACAAACAACATCACAAGACTGACTTTTTCAAAAATCATATTTTGCTATAATATAATATAGGCTAATGTTCTGAAACCACCTTCCACCTTCATTCTAATGGACAGACAGACAGACAGACCACAATCCTATTACTGGTAGTCTCTCTATAGGAACTATTGTGGACTAATCAATGGTACTATGGGACAACTGATATTGTAAATCAAAGGTGAACAGCATAATGTAACATCAATAAATGTGATGCTGTCTATTTTAATAAAATTGTTACCAGTAATTACAATATCTTGAAGCCATTCTTAAAAAGAAATACTAGTTTGTTGCCACTCAATTTAAGATTTTTGAAGTGGGTACCAGTATGTAGATAGACATTTTCTTTTTTTCTTTTGGATATCTGTCAATTTAAATCTTATTTTTAAATGTACAAATAAAAGTCACAAATTTTCCTTAGGAATTCCTGGTAAAATAAAGTTTTAGGTAGGGTCAGTTTTGGCAGGTAATTCCACAGGAGCTTGGGAGATTATTTTCTATATACCGGTACATTTATATGTATGGTAGTATACTACCACCAAGCCCATGTACCCCAGTAGGTCTTTTTAGTTCTAACAAAACAAAAATGGTATGGACTCCACCTGTGAGTTAAAGCAATAAAAGCCTGTTCATTTACTTTAACTTGTTTTTAAGTGTAAAATGGGATTTTCTCTTATGTTTTATTACACTTATTTCCCTTCTTGAGAATGCAAAACAAGTTCAATTCAACCGATCTGCAAGTGCTATCAACCTTAGTCAAAGGGAGATAACTCTATCAAAAACTTTATATAAAAAAAAAAATTCCTCACTAGAGCCAAATTACTTCTTTAATTTTTGTTTCCTACACATAACTACAGATCTTATTTAGTGAAATAAATATGGCATGCAGTTGTCTAAAACATGTTTTTGCTCAGAAAATTAACTCACTATGTATTCAAAAAGATGTACTGCTATACACATGACTTAATAAAATCAATAGACAACAAAGAAAATATACATGATTTTTTATTGTACACTGAGGGCAACTTTTAAAAAAAAGACTCTTCTTGACACTATTAATACCTTCTAATAATGAGGCACTAGTATAAAACATGAAAACATTTAGCAATAAAACCAAACATCCTGACTATATACAGCTGCAAAAAGGGGTTATAAAAAGAGTTTGAAGATACCAAAGGGGTAATCAGAATCTATATATCAAAGAAGAACAGACATCACAATGGCCAAAAGAAAAAGAAAAACAAACTCTTCAATAAATTTCTATAGGGCACCTCATTGCTAACAGCAAAAATATCAAATCTATCACCGTGTCTATAAAAGGCTGCAAACAAGGAGTATCAGAATTCTATGATCAATATCCAAAAGGTCATTTAGTTCACCAGCAACAACATTCACAACCTTAAACAAAACCATTGACACAGTGAAGTCTATCCTTAAAAAAATAATATCAATACAGATGCCTTAAAGCCCTTTCATTAACTGTATACTAGTAATTGTGTAGTAATTGCTCATTCACAATTAATGCAGTTGTAATGTCATCTGTGACTGTCTTATAATGCTACTTTTTTTAAAAATCAAACAAACCATAAATAATCAGGACAAATACTATAAATAGATCATATTCATACTTCCAGTTATTCAAGATTAGGGTAATGGTGTTTAACACCACTTTCAACAATATTTCAGTTATTCTGTAGCGGTCTGTTTTATTGGTCCAGTTATTCAAGAAAACAGATTATCCAAGTTTGAGATAACAAGATTTGACAGTACCAGTAATTTGAGGGAAAATGTAAGAAAGTGTTCATAGGACACTGATGCAACAGTCCACTGCTTCTAACTAAAGTAAATAGAGGCATAGGACACTAATACCACAGTCCACTGCTTCTAACTAAAGTAAATAGAGGCATAGGACACTGATGTCACAGCCCACTGCTTCTAACTAAAGTAAATAGAGGCATAGGACACTAATGCCACAGTCCACTGCTTCCAACTAAAGTAAATAGAGGCATAGGACACTGATGTCACAGTTCACTGCTTCTAACTAAAGTAAATAGAGGCATAGGACACTGATGTCACAGTTCACTGCTTCTAACTAAAGTAAATAGAGGCATAGGGCACTAATGCCACAGTCCACTGCTTCCAACTAAAGTAAATAGAGGCATAGGACACTGATGTCACAGTCCACTGCTTCCAACTAAAGTAAATAGAGGCATAGGACACTGATGTCACAGTCCACTGCTTCTAACTAAAGTAAATAGAGGCATAGGACACTGATGCCACAGTTCACTGCTTCTAACTAAAGTAAATAGAGGCATAGGACACTGATGCCACAGTCCACTGCTTCTAACTAAAGTAAATAGAGGCATAGGACACTAATGCCACAGTCCACTGCTTCTAACTAAAGTAAATAGAGGCATAGGACACTGATGCCACAGTCCACTGCTTCTAACTAAAGTAAATAGAGGCATAGGACACTGATGCCACAGTCCACTGCTTCTAACTAAAGTAAATAGAGGCATAGGACACTGATGTCACAGTCCACTGCTTCTAACTAAAGTAAATAGAGGCATAGGACACTGATGTCACAGTCCACTGCTTCTAACTAAAGTAAATAGAGGCATAGGACACTGATGTCACAGTCCACTGCTTCCAACTAAAGTAAATAGAGGCATAAGACACTGATGTCACAGTCCACTGCTTCTAACTAAAGTAAATAGAGGCATATGACACTGATGTCACAGTCCACTGCTTCCAACTAAAGTAAATAGAGGCATAGGACACTGATGCCACAGTCCACTGCTTCTAACTAAAGTAAATAGAGGCATAGGACACTGATGTCACAGTCCACTGCTTCTAACTAAAGTAAATAGAGGCATAGGACACTGATGTCACAGTCCACTGCTTCCAACTAAAGTAAATAGAGGCATAGGACACTGATGTCACAGTTCACTGCTTCTAACTAAAGTAAATAGAGGCATAGGACACTGATGTCACAGTCCACTGCTTCTAACTAAAGTAAATAGAGGCATAGGGCACTGATGCCACAGTTCACTGCTTCTAACTAAAGTAAATAGAGGCATAGGACACTGATGCCACAGTCCACTGCTTCTAACTAAAGTAAATAGAGGCATAGGACACTGATGCCACAGTCCACTGCTTCTAACTAAAGTAAATAGAGGCATAGGACACTAATACCACAGTCCACTGCTTCTAACTAAAGTAAATAGAGGCATAGGACACTGATGTCACAGTCCACTGCTTCTAACTAAAGTAAATAGAGGCATAGGACACTGATGTCACAGTCCACTGCTTCTAACTAAAGTAAATAGAGGCATAGGACACTAATGCCACAGTCCACTGCTTCTAACTAAAGTAAATAAAGGCATAGGACACTGATGCCACAGTCCACTGCTTCTAACTAAAGTAAATAGAGGCATAGGACACTGATGCCACAGTCCACTGCTTCTAACTAAAGTAAATACATGTAGAGGCATAGGACACTGATGCCACAGTCCACTGCTTCTAACTAAAGTAAATAGAGGCATAGGACATTAATGCCACAGTCCACTGCTTCTAACTAAAGTAAATAGAGGCATAGGGCACTAATGCCACAGTCCACTGCTTCTGGCATAGGACACTGATGTCACAGTCCACTGCTTCTAACTAAAGTAAATAGAGGCATAGGACACTGATGCCACAGTCCACTGCTTCTAACTAAAGTAAATAGAGGCATATGACACTAATGCCACAGTCCACTGCTTCTAACTAAAGTAAATAGAGGCATAGGACACTGATGTCACAGTCCACTGCTTCTAACTAAAGTAAATAGAGGCATAGGACACTGATGTCACAGTCCACTGCTTCTAACTAAAGTAAATAGAGGCATATGACACTGATGTCACAGTCCACTGCTTCTAACTAAAGTAAATAGAGGCATAGGACACTGATGCCACAGTCCACTGCTTCTAACTAAAGTAAATAGAGGCATATGACACTGATGTCACAGTCCACTGCTTCTAACTAAAGTAAATAGAGACATAGGACACTGATGTCACAGTCCACTGCATCCAACTAAAGTAAATAGAGGCATAGAACACTGATGTCACAGTCCATTGCTTCTAACTAAAGTAAATAGAGGCATAGGACACTGATGTCACAGTTCACTGCTTCTAACTAAAGTAAATAGAGGCATAGGACACTGATGTCACAGTCCACTGCTTCTAACTAAAGTAAAGAGGCATAGGACACTGATGCCACAGTTCACTGCTTCTAACTAAAGTAAATAGAGGCATAGGACACTGAAGCCACAGTCCACTGCTTCTAACTAAAGTAAATAGAGGCATAGGACACTGATGCCACAGTCCACTGCTTCTAACTAAAGTAAATAGAGGCATAGGACACTGATGCCACAGTCCACTGCTTCTAACTAAAGTAAATAGAGACATAGGACACTGATGCCACAGTCCACTGCTTCTAACTAAAGTAAATAGAGGCATAGGACACTGATGCCACAGTCCACTGCTTCTAACTAAAGTAAATAGAGGCATAGGACACTGATGTCACAGTCCACTGCTTCTAACTAAAGTAAATAGAGGCATAGGACACTGATGCCACAGTTCACTGCTTCTAACTAAAGTAAATAGAGGCATAGGACACTGATGCCACAGTCCACTTCTTCTAACTAAAGTAAATAGAGGCATAGGACACTGATGTCACAGTCCACTGCTTCTAACTAAAGTAAATAGAGGCATAGGACACTGATGCCACAGTTCACTGCATCTAACTAAAGTAAATAGAGGCATAGGACACTGATGCCACAGTCCACTGCTTCCAACTAAAGTAAATGGAGGCATAACTCCAGAACAGAAAAAAGTCTTAATTCAAATTAAATTCCTTTTATGGTCACTGATCTTGTGTATAATTTTTACTTAAGGGGAACTTAAGTTATTGAGTAGAAACCAAATACAAAATGTAAATACATAAAGACATGTGTAACAGTTAATGCCCCTTACCCTCATCTGTACTAATTGTACCCACAATTAAATTACAATGATGGAATCCTTACCGACTAATAAGGAAGCAGCAAACTTTCCTTTCGTATCTCCCCATTTTGATTTTTTTCCTCCGGAACTGTCGTCTGACGTATTCTTTTTCTGTGAGAATGTCGTGGATTCTCCCCCACCTGAGTTGTTACCGAGCGCCTTTTTAAGTAACAACGCAGCTTTACCCATACCTGCCATCTCCGTTCACCAACTAAGAAAAATTATCATTTTATATACATGAATTTAATAGTACACAAAATAGGCATATCAAAAACATGTCAGTTATCCATTACCAATAAATTCCGTTAACAGAGATTTCTTTTCAATAAAACAAATGTGTTTCAAAAGGCAAACTTTAAAACATAGATGTGATTTTATTAAAAAATGTAAAATAAAACCTTCATTTCCATAAGAAACTGTTTTTATATACATTAACTTAACAGTAAATACATTTTATATGTCTTAAAGAATCATGATTAAAAGTATGGATACTTTCAGAAAGAGAACCTGCTGAGGGAGAGCTGAAATTACTTGAAAAGTTATCCCAAAGTATTTCACATGGACAAAACATTAATTGAATATTAAAACGTATTGGTAACTAAATCAATTTAACTACCGTATTGGTAAATAAATCAATTTAACTACTGACGTAGGATATTTTTGGTATAAAGTATGCTAATTTTGCATATATGATACATGTACCAGTAAAAATCTGATTACAGGCAATCATAATTAAATAGAAACATAAGATTCGTAGTAGCCTTATTCATTATATTAGACATTCAGTTTTATCAAGTTATCTACAAATAATACCAGTCAAATCTCCTATCCTGATTATCCACATAGATACTTAAAGTGATTGTTGATATCATTATATTAGGTCATGAATAATATTAATGTGTCTGTGGTGACTTCCTTGGACTTTTTTCCTAACATACTACCTGAAATTTTCTTTACTTCGAACATTACTGTATACACAGGCGCTATGCATTTCTGCTATTTTTTTAGAAAGTAAATAAATCATTTCCGCAATAAGATCTGTGTTTACCTGTGTGGTAAAGGATTCAAAATATCCACATTCTACTTGAGCTGTTGCACAAAAAACTGCCAATTGTAAACAAACAATGGTCTGGACAATTTTATACTCATCACCCATCCATTTTCATTGATGTAGACAATTTTTTTATGATGAAAAGTCATATTAAATTGTGGAAATGTAAAGCACCAGTATACACAGTAGCAAGCTTTAAAAAAAACTTTTCAAACAACAATATACATGTACTTACAAATAAGAAATGTCAATATCCAGAATTTCCTAAATCTTAGTATAAATTGAATAAAAAATAACAGGAAGCTTTGTTGTATTACATGGACCTCCCTAAGAATTCAGAACTTTATAAACACTGGGTTACTATTTGTTGAACAAACAAGAAATTTTTAATATGATATCAAAGTTGTGCGACTTCCATTTCAAAGGGAAACAATATTTGAAATAAGTTCAATATAGGTCAGTAAATATGATTTTCAACTGACTTCAAATATTTGGTTTCGAAACTAATGAACTTTCCTTTCAAATATTTGTTTTCTCCTACCATTAAAATCACTGCTTCTTGTAACAATGTAATATGACATCTGAAACTAATATATAGAAAATTCTTTTCAATTTGGTTGAAAGAGAACAAGTAGCTGAAATTCTCCTGAACAAACATAACACCATTAAGTTTAACAATTCAATGTCCATTTAAAAAATCAATTGTCTTTTAGACCAAATTTTCATTTACAGCCCGTTTACACAAGAACGCCAATTGGGTATACATAGCATAATTTAAATCTTTTTAACAAATATATTGCTTTGAAATGGATGGTAATTTGGGAAACAGTCTTACATTTTTTTCTTTCAAAATTATAATTATTACTTGAAAAGATGGAATATAATTATCATTTATAATTTACAATGAAAATACAAACCATGAGAGAAAAAATTAACCTTGATAATAAAATTAGCAGAAATCTCCCACCCTTGGGGAACCTCTATTCTAATTCTTCTTTCCATGTAAATATTGATAATAAGATGCCATTTTTAATATAGTTCAACATTATAACTATCACTTCATACAGAAAAGATAATTTAAGAGGTAAAGTCATTCTTCTTTTTTCTCTTTAATTTTCATATTGAATTACCATAGTACTGTCTTGTCGAAGACTTTCAAATTTTATATTTCAATAGTACAAATAGGTACGATTTCCTTTCACTTTCTTTTTATTTAAATATGGTATTTCAAACTAAAAACTGCAATATTTCTTTTCAATTTTGCTTTATCACATAATACACATTGGTACTGGTCTCGTGATCAGACAAATTAATCTTAAGAGACAGTTAAGTTTCCTGACAATAACTTTTGTTCTTTTTCCCCACCACATTGTATTCAAAGGTTCAACACAAATTTTATATGGCATTTGATCATTCTTTCAATAGTATTTCACCTTCACTGTGTTAAAGTGATATAAGGAAACACACAAGCAAAGACGTAAATCGTCATACGGTCCTTGGTGTAAGAGGCAGACTGTAATGACATATTTTGCCTTTTTTATGCCTCCTCACCTTTTCAAAATAAAGCAGATCATTGAGGAAGAATTTTGATTAGATGAAATCAAATTTGGCAGGTATATTGAGTATGATGACAGCAAAAGTTTCAAACCTTCCTCAAGAAGTATGCAACTAATAAAATTATATTCTAAATGTCCAATCCCAATTTGTTAAACAACATTATTAAGAAAAAACTGGTAGAACGTGCTAAAGTGAGTCACGGGTCACTAATCGGGCGGCTGTATCGAGAAACAGATACGGTGTTGAAAAAACTGTTGATACTCATGAGCGTCTTGATTGGATGACCGATTTAAAACACACTGACTCCGCATGGTAACAGAAATCTATGTTATATTTATTCATTTGTTTGATTCTGGAATATTGTTGATCATTGATTTAAACAAGAAAAAAGGGAAAAGGGGGGGGGGATTTTATTTGTGAATTTTACAGTTAAATAAATGTTATGTTTCGACAGTTTAAAGAGAAAAATAAAAATTTGTTGCGACTAAAGCTTAAATCAGCCTTAAATCAGCATTAAAAATTGAACAAATATCACTGATTTTGTAAATGAGATTTATTTTAAATATAAAATCTGAATTTATTATTTATTAATTTATTATTAATGATACAATTTTATATCCCTTGGAAGGGGGAGGGGGGCTATGATGAAAATTTGAAATAAAAACACAGGACCGGACTTTAAGCAAAAATAATAATCCAGGATTAGTTTTTTATAAAAAAAAATCCAGGACCCCTGTGTCCATGACATTTTTTTTTTTTAAAGTTAATAATATGAAATATTGACATCCACACTTGCCTTTTGGACAGCACATTTCTGTGTCCACACTTGTTATATTTAGCAAATAAAATATGTTTAAAGGCATACAGTCGCTCAGATTGATTTTTTTTGTTTATATTAAAAGTTGCCAATATTCGATGTTTTATACTAATAAAATGTTCTGAACAAGAAGCCAGGTTTAAAAAATAGGTTATAATGTCGTAATTAGTGAAAAGAATTTGAATGTTTGTTGGTGAAATTGCCATTAAGACACCTAATTATAAGTCAACTGTCTTTTCTGAAGTTTACCGGACACTGATAACTGCTATAAATAGCCAGAAAGCATGTTGCAGGTAAATATTGGTTAAAATTAATATAATTTAAGAAATATATCCATGAAATTGGATCCTGAGGTAATCAGTTCATATTATATACATTTTGTTGTAATGGTATTTAGTAAGAATGACACTTAAAATCGAAAATATGTGATGAAATCAATAAAAACAAACCCAAACTCTGCAAAGGAACCCGATAAAGGGAAAATTGTAAACAAATCGCATTGCATATTATTGACAACACTTGAGTTGTCTTGATTATATTTTTTTTTTTAGAGAAAACCCATTATTTAGTCTCTAATTTAAAAGCATTTTCTCCTGAAAAAAAAAGATATATAAAAAAAAATACAATGCAATTCTGTCAAAATACGATTCAGCCGAAAAAAGATATATAAATTATGCTTACGTGTTGAAAAATGGAGTAGGTCGTCGGTTTAACTTCTTTTTTTAATTTTTACACAAATCTTGCTGAATCCTCCTGTGTCGTTTTCGGTAGAATCCGTCAATATTTTTATTTATAACATGTGCTTTTTTCAGCAAACAATTTCGCACATGCGCAAACGCTTTACCGAATGAGATCACTGTGTAGGTCATCAATGGTCATATGATCATATTCATGAATATATGAATATCATGCTGGTAAACATTGAATTCTTTACGACGTAAGAAAATCAAACAGCGACATATTTCCTTCGTTCCAGGTTAAATACGTATGATATTATGAAAATTTTTAACTGCAATTAGTATAAAACATCGAATATTGGCAACTTTCAATATAAAAAAAAATCAATCTGAGCGACTGTATGCCTTTAAACTAAACTAACTAAAAATACCATAACTATCAAAGAAATCATTATTTATTAACAGTAAATCTATAATATAATCCGTAAATGTTGTTTTTCATCTTAAATTAAATAAGTTTCTAAGGTAAACAACTATAATATTACTTCCTGGATACCATACTGAAAAAGGATAATACAGCATTTTGTTTTTACCACCGGTAATAGCATCATTTAAAAGGCTAAATGTTGATATTGAACTTTTCAATCAATCTTATCAATCTAAATATTGGTTACTGTAACGCAGAGCGTTACAAATGTCCCCCAAACGAACAATACAAGTACTAGTGGTATGAATGAAGAATAGGATAGTGTGAGAACATAGCAAGAAATAATTAGAGCCCAGTTTTTGACTCTATCATGTCTATAGTAGGGCTTCTTTGTTATGTTACCCTACAATGTGCTACAATAAACTAGTAAGCAAACAAGAAAAAAATGGCTTCAATTGTCTGCCATCATCTACAACACCAGTAATGGAGATGTTAGAAGATTATATTATTAGCATGAAATCAAATGCAAAAAATGTTTGTCATACACTATTATATTAATAAGCAAATATTAGATAGCTATTTGCATACTAAGTCTGAAAAGATATGGTTGTTATTCACCTTTGTGTTAAATTGAGTGTTTTTGCGGTTTCCATGGCAATGGCAGGCATTTTGAAATTTCCAAGCCTCAAAACCATTTATACACATGCCATGCAACATTACTATTAAGTTTCATTCAATTCCGAGCACTTTAAATTTTTCACGTTTTTTGTGGCAATGGCGGCCATTCTGAAATTTCTAAGCCTCAAAATTATGTGTACACATGTCAGACAAAATTTCTGGAAAGTTTCATCCAATTCTGAGCACTATAGCAAACCAACGATGAATATCAATTCGCAACATCATAATCTACTTGGAAACCAAATTTCGCCCAAATCGGAGGATTTTTGTATTTGGTGGCCATTTTATACCTTGGTTACCTGGCAATGGCCGCCATTTTGAATTTGTTCAACCCCCCAAAAGCTGCCATATACTACGGTGGATATTTCTACAAAGTGGATCATAATATGGCTCCCAAACCATGGATATCAATTCCCAACATCAAAATCTACTTGGAAACCAAATTTCGCCCAAATCGGAGGAATTTGTATTTTGGTGGCCATTTTGGATTCAAAATGGCCATCACGGCAAACCAATGATGACTATCAATTCGCAACATCATAATCTACTTGGAAACCAAATTTCGTCCAAATCAGAGGATTTTTGTATTTGGCAACCATTTTGTACCTTGGTTACCATGTCAACGGCCGCCATTTTGAATTTTTTCAAACCCCAAAAAGCTGCCACACATTACGGTGGATATTCCTACAAAGTTTCATGAAGTTTGATGAAAGGAATCCAAAATGTTTTTAAATCCCCCCCTTTTTTGTTTCCATGGCAACTGCAGCAAAGTTTGTCCAACCGATTCCGATTTTTTTTGGCTTATCTCGTTCCACTAGATGTGGATGTTGTTCCTATCAAGTTTCATAAATTTCTGTTTGGCGAGTAACCTGCTATGATCATTTTTATATTTTTCAATTTTTTAGCATTTTGGCTGTTTCCATGGCAATGGCGGCCATATTGAAAATTCCGAAAGTAGTCTCCACATCTACTCATAGTGCTTAACATTCCTGTGAAGTTTCATTGATTTCCGTTCATTAGTCGCCGAGAAATGTGTCGGATAAACTTTTGGCGGAAGAAAGAAAGAAAGAAAGAAAGAAAGAATAAGAATAATAATAAGAAGAAACGGAGCAAACACAATATGTCTCCCAAACATAATTATGATCTCAACAAGTCAAACACACCATTTTGAAAAGAATCACTATTTATTATCTCCCTTTACAAAAGTCCTTAACTACAGGACTTCAAATAAAAAATTGTGCATTTTCTTTAAATATTATGGTTTAAGTTTTCATTAAAAGTAAGAAACATGTTCATTTTCATTTAAAATGAGTTTGACTGCCACAAAATATTTGTAATATATATATATACAAAAAAATGTATTATTATTCACATTTTAATATTTTCATGCTTTTTATCCAAATTTTACACTGAAAACGACCTGCATTCTGTTATCTAAATCATACCCAAGTCCTGTAAATTAGGCTTTCATCTAGAATTAACAATTTTTCAAAGATGCATCACTGATGCAGTGTCCTTTTTGCAAGGTAAACTAAAGAAAAGAAAGTCATACTTTTCAACCCAGCAGAATTTTTCACTAAAATGACTAAAGACAAAGTAAAGATAAACAGATAGCCTTGCAATCTTGCTTTTCTAAAGTTAGGGGATACTATTAAATAGAATTTAAACCAAGTAGTCAAACCTGTATATAAAGGGAACCTGAAAATGTGGCCTTTATGAGCAGTTGTCCTTTATATACAGGTTAAAATAATATGCACTATTCATTAATTGGAAAAAAGAGACAGCCCTTTACAGATAGTATTTTGTTATATAGAGGTATTCTGTACTCTAAACTTGCTTCTCTGATTACTAACTTACTGTATTTATACAGTCTTGACACCATCCTTATTGTATGGACTGAACCTTTCAGTTTTGTAATGGCACTGGAAGGTTCCTTCTGATGTGAAATTAACGGTTTTCCAAATGTAAACACTTTTTTATTGATATAGCTTCTTTCCAATGATAAACTCAGATCAGGTGACCGTTTGTCCTTTTCCTTTTCACCTTTCGTTTTAAGTTTATCTATAGATTTCATAATTAATTCTTTCAATAACTAACACTTTTATGAATAAATTAAAATCTTAATTATTTAGTTTTAAGTATTTCAACTGTATTTCACATCTATTGCAAAATTTAGGAAAACAAAACAGTCAATTCATTCGTCCCACCAGACAACACACACCGATTCCAAATGAGGTATAATGTAGTAAGTGCACTATATGTTCTTACTTCATAACTTCAACAAAAAGAAGAAGAAATTCATAATTGTCCATAAATATCCAAACCCAGTGATATGTCCACCATATTTTCACGAGTCAATTTGTAAGACATTACTTTTAATCTAAATTTCGTACTCATTCACCGGTTGAAATATTTTACTACATGTAGTATATCAATCATGTAACATTGTATATATTATTCTTTTACAGGAAAGACAGTTAAAATTTTGACTATCATAAAAATTCAAGTAGAAACAAAGCCAAGAATTAAATTCTTGACCAATCCGCTTCATATCAGAAATTATTAAAAAATGACCCAATTTTCTCCGATACTTCTTATCCCCCTTATCAATGTAATTCACAAGTACATCCACATATAAGTAACAGCATTATATTTTCTCGTACATATTGACTTTCATAATAGTAAATCATATCTCATATACTATAGGTACTAAAGATATAGACCATATTTCTTAACATGGTTTTAATGGTCATATATTAATATACCAATCAATATTCATAAAATTCCAAATTTTCAATCAAGTAGATATCGAGTTATTAGAATATCAAAATTAATTACAATAATAATGAATATTATCTATGCATGCAAATATAGTATAATCTCAAGAACTTCGTACCTGTTGTATTACTTGTATAATAGTCATTTTATTGGACCTGTTAGTGGTAATGAACAGGTGTACACAAATAAAAACACTTATAATCTGGGTGATAAGCACAAAATTATCCCACACAAGGGAAATAAAATATTTTAACAAAATGAGCAGATTTATGATTTGATGCATTCGATGTTTAAAGAATTTAATAAAGTTATCAAAAGATAATGACACCTTAAACAAAAATCAAAAGGTCTACAGGTGCGGCTTAAAACACAATGTGAAAGTCTGAAGTCAATAATGAAAGATCAAGGACCTCGGACCTACATAATTTTGAACCCGATTAAAACCTACATGTAACAAAATTTTCAAATGAATCAATTAAATCTTTTTTATCATGAAAGCTCTTACATAAATTTAATATTTCATTACAAAGGCCATTCCACAGCAGCCGGGCACCGGGCAAATTGCCCATCTAATTGCATTCTTCCCAGACTAATTTGTTTTCAAAAATGATAATGTAAAATACGGCTTTGTTTTGCAAGCTGGTTTTACACGATCCCCCCTTCTACTCTGGGATTATCACCCCCTACCTGAAAGTGAGTGGAATGCCCTGATTATGTGTATATCAGATGTCACTTAGAGACCCGTCCATTTCTACTTGGTATTGACATGAGAAATAAAAACTGTAAAGTAATACGTTTTCTGCTTAAAATTCACATTAAAATTAATGAGTATCATTTTCAAGCAATGAGAAAGATTATCTACCAGTACTTCTTTTACAATCAATTATTTAAAGGATCAAGGTAGGGGTGCATATCATACATGTGTACTGTACATTAACAATCATGCTAATTTGAGATTTTTTGCATCATTTGAAAACACAAGACTTGACTTCTACATAAATGACAAGTCTAACTATATATATAAAATTAAACCAAACAGTGTTAAAATTAGATTTTAGAGCTGTCAAATTTTTGTTCTTCCCTCGACGGGATTTGAACCCACACCATTGATACATGGCAGCACCATTCGCTTAGCCTTACGTCCAGCGCCCTAGACCACTCGACCACATCCACTCCCTAAAAAAGGAGCTTCAATAATCGTAGTGTTACCTTTTCTCGTAAGGCAAATCTAGGGATAGTCGTAAGACATGTGTATAAGCATGTGTAGATGGTACATATATACTTAATATATATATATACATACACTGTATGTTTGAACATATTATGTAATTAATAGAATCTAATATCAGGACAACCTTAATAAAAAAAACATGTGGTATTGTGATTATGATAAAAATTGAAGGCGAGAAGTAGGAGGTAGATACAAATTTTATGATTTTTTAATTAGATAAGGAATCTCTTGAAAATTAAATTTTAATGTATATTTATTATTCATTTTGTAATCTCAAAAAATTAAAAGCTTTCCTTGAGAAAGTAATAAAAGTATAGAGCTTGTCAAGTAACATAACCACAATTGTATTTTTTTCTCCATTTATTCAACATTCATGTAAGCAGAAAGATACAAAGAATTGTACAATATAACCAATTTAATAGATACACATCAGATCCTGTGTGTGGTAACCAATGTCAATGAATAGTTTTACACATGAAATAATGATTTTAATCTTGTTATCACACACAAATGTATGAAAGTCTACCTGCACAGTACTGTAATATTACAAAATTTCATTAATTTCATTGTAATTAATTGAGAACAAAACCAGATATCAGAACTCATCTTAATAATATAACAACCAAACTTAACAAAGTGTGCTAAATTTATTACCGGGTATTTTTAAACAATCATGTTAAAAAATTTGCTTAAAAAACTGGGATCTGAGAATCAGATGCTCAAGTCTTTGTTGTTATTTTAAAATTCATTTACATTAACAAATAAATTTTCTCCGAGGCATTGGACATAACTAATATCTTCAGTAGTCGAAAACTAAAAATAAGTCCAAAATTCATCTGAAATCCTGCAGATGTACTTAAAATTTCAATCCAAACTTGAGATGATGCTTAGAAAGTGGAAATCAATGAAAAACTTAAATTTTCACATATAGCAAGGGACATAACTGCTGATTGAAAAAAAACCAACAACAACAAAATCGAACTTGACCTATATTGCATCCATCTAAATATACTCTCAAAATTTCAAATCAATAGAAAATAGAGAACCCAAGACAATACATGAAAACAATTAACTAAAGGTGCACCCAAACCTGTATCATTCACCTTGTTTTAAATTATCATTTATGTTGAGTTAAGGTTTAGTCTGACATTTGTCAAGTCAGTTGCTGGGCCCCAAAAATTTCTTCTACTAAAATTATTATTTTCGGGAGCCAAGCAGGCAACTGCAGCAAAAATGTTAAGTTTTTTCCATGTATACAATCATGTAATCAGCTTATTTGAAAATATGAATTTTCATTTTTAAAACACATTTAAGGTAATATTTTTAGAAAATTAATTGAAGGAGAAAGATTTTATTGTATGATCACCAAATACACTTCTATTACCATTTGTAAATATTAACTTAGACTACAATAACAATTGCTTATCAGTATTTTCTATTATCATACTCTACTATAGTAACAGAGTAAGAAATAGCTCTGTTATTTTACTATTTTTGTTGTTGATGTCAAGCAATAACTATTTTTTTCCACAGTATACTGCATGTAGTACTAATAACTGTTAGGGAATATGTACATGATGAAAAATAACTGTTTGAATTTGGCAAGTAACTGCACATCAAACTAATAATAACTGGTTATTTCTTATTGTCTGACAGTAACAAACAACCAGAGGCTCCCAGGAGCCTGTAATCGCTCACCTGGATCAAAGCTGCTTTCAATAACAACGCAACTGCACTGTGGTGGCCATCTTGGCAGGAGAGCGCAACTGCCGGACACCATTTTGGAAGAGGACCATCCAATGACTATTCCATCAAAGTTTGGTTTTAATTGAGCTACTGGTTCCAGACAAGATGGTTTTTATGTGAATTTCCCATAGGGTCCTATGTTAAACTAAGTACAGCTGTGCAGCCATCTTGGTCAGAGGGCGGGACCACCAGACACAAATTTGGTTCAGCGGTTTCAGAGGAGAAGATTTAAATGTGATCTTTTATCAAAATATGCCTAATTTGCATGTTCGGTATAAATCGGCTGAAAGAAAAATTTCAAAAAAAAACCCCGAACTTATGCTAAACTACTCCTTGCCATGTAGCTGCAGTTCAAATTTGAGCTCATTTTGACTTATACTAAAGCAGCAATGGACAATTGAAGAAATTTCTATTTTTAGTAACCGCAGCCATCTTGAATGGAGGGTGGGGCTGTCGGACACAATTTTGAAAGGGAACCACCCAGGGACCATCCCTGCCAGGTTTCCTTTAATTTGGTTCAGCGGTTTCAGAGGAGAAGATTTAAATGCGATCTTTTATCAAAATATGCCTAATTTGCATAATCAGTATATATCGGCTGCCATGTAGCTGCAGTTAAAATTTCAGCTCATTTTGACTTACACTAAAGCAGCAATGGACAATTAAAATTTTATCCCCCCTTTTTTCTATTTTGAGCTTGGCGGCCATCTTAGTTGGAAGTCGGGATCACCAGACACAATTTTGGAAGGGGGCCATCCAAGAATCATTTCAGCAAAGTTTGGTTGAGATTGGCTCAGAAGTATCAGAGGAGAAGATTTTTTTAAAATTTCATCCCCCCTTTTTTCTAATTTGCATAATCGGTCAAAATTGGCAAAAGTTCAAAGTTCATAAAAAATCCTGTCATACATGCTGAAAAGCTCATCATTATGCTTATACAGTTCAAATTTGGGCACATTCTGGCTTAAAATAGAGCAGTTTTGGCCATTTGAAGAAATTTCTATTTTTAGTAACAGTGGCCATCTTGAATGGAGGGCGGGGCTGTCGGACACAATTTTGAAAGGGACCCACCCAGGGACCATCCCTCCCAGTTTAATTTGGTTCAGCGGTTTCAGAGGAGAAGATTTAAATGTGATCTGTTATCAAAATATGCCTAATTTGCATGTTCGGTATAAATCGGCTGAAAGAAAAATTTCAAAAAAAAACCCCGAACTTATGCTAAACTACTCCTTGCCATGTAGCTGCAGTTCAAATTTGAGCTCATTTTGACTTATACTAAAGCAGCAATGGACAATTGAAGAAATTTCTATTTTTAGTAACCGCAGCCATCTTGAATGGAGGGTGGGGCTGTCGGACACAATTTTGAAAGGGAACCACCCAGGGACCATCCCTGCCAGGTTTCCTTTAATTTGGTTCAGCGGTTTCAGAGGAGAAGATTTAAATGCGATCTTTTATCAAAATATGCCTAATTTGCATAATCAGTATATATCGGCTGCCATGTAGCTGCAGTTAAAATTTCAGCTCATTTTGACTTACACTAAAGCAGCAATGGACAATTAAAATTTTATCCCCCCTTTTTTCTATTTTGAGCTTGGCGGCCATCTTAGTTGGAAGTCGGGATCACCAGACACAATTTTGGAAGGGGGCCATCCAAGAATCATTTCAGCAAAGTTTGGTTGAGATTGGCTCAGAAGTATCAGAGGAGAAGATTTTTTTTAAATTTCATCCCCCCTTTTTTCTAATTTGCATAATCGGTCAAAATTGGCAAAAGTTCAAAGTTCATAAAAAATCCTGTCATACATGCTGAAAAGCTCATCATTATGCTTATACAGTTCAAATTTGGGCACATTCTGGCTTAAAATAGAGCAGTTTTGGCCATTTGAAGAAATTTCTATTTTTAGTAACAGTGGCCATCTTGAATGGAGGGCGGGGCTGTCGGACACAATTTTGAAAGGGACCCACCCAGGGACCATCCCTGCCAGTTTAATTTGGTTCAGCGGTTTCAGAGGAGAAGATTTAAATGTGATCTGTTATCAAAATATGCCTAATTTGCATAATCGGTATATATTGGCTGAAAGAAAAATTTCACAGAAAAACCCGGAATATATGTTAAACTATTCCTTGCCATGTAGCTGCAGTTAAAATTTGAGCTCATTTTGACTTACACTAAAGCAGCAATGGACAATTAAAATTTCATCCCCCCTTTTTTCTATTTTGAGCTTGGCGGCCATCTTGGTTGGAAGTCGGGATCACCGGACACAATTTTGAAAGGGGGCCATCCAAGGACCATTCCACCAAAGTTTGGCTGCAATTGGTCCAGTGGTTTCTGAGGAGAAGATTAAAATGTGAAATGTTGACGGACGGACGACGGACGAAAAGTGATGACAATAGCTCACATGGCTTAAAGGCCAGGTGAGCTAAAAATGGATGTCATTGTGAGCAAATGGTTTGGGTCTAGATGGGACAAATAAGCTAGATGTGTAGTGAATTATATGTCCATGTCGTAAAAACATGAATAAAACCTAATCACTAACACAATTTCAGTGTTATTTGTTAATTTGTTAATTATTGGTATTAAAATGTTAACTAAAAATGAATTACAAATGCATAGATTTTTTTAACACAGTGCATTCTACATACAAATGTACAAACACATTTCTATCCTTTAACAGGGGTTTCAAAGTTTTTTCTAATAGGAGGTACTTCTTAAATTTTAGAAGATACCTAAAAAAATTAGGCTGAGGGCCATAAGGGGTCTAGGGGGCGGAAGCTCCTGAAATCTAGCATTTTGTGGACCAAAAAATGTATTTCAGAGACTGTAAAACATTAAGTGTTTTTGAAAGAAAAATCCCATTAACTTTCTCTTTAGAGTTCAGATTTCACCAAGACCATGCATAATGGATTTTTTCCCCCAATTTCTTTATTGAATATTTCAGTTTACAGATTTCAGCCAAGATTATTCATGGATAGTCCGCCATATCTTAAAAAAAAACAAAAGGACCATAAAGAGCTACGGTTCCGCAGCTAGGCTTGACCAAGCCATTGTTATCAAAGCTTAAACTTCTCAAAATTCTTTTGTTGGCTTTGTCCTTTTCTTTTTTCACAATACCAGGCCTCTACATTAACATATTTTTCAACTTGTCCCTTCGGACAACTAACTAAAAAAAAGTACTTGTCCGACTCAAACTTTTAGTTGTCTGAAAAAATTAATAAAAATTACAAAAACTAGAGAATAATTATCTAGGGCTCCCACTACTTTCAAATTAGAGGGAGAAGTGGGAGACAACAGAGAGAAGTGGGGAGACTTCTGGAAGAAGTCAATTGCGATAAATCTGACGTTACCCTGCCCTAATTTAGTAAATAGTTAAAGCTGCCTGAACTGATTTGTTCTGGGTTTTTTTTTATTCATAACTACCTTAAGGACATATATTCAATGTCATATTTTTATTTCTGTCTACCTTGATTGGAGTCTTGCATACCAGTGATTTTTATATGTACCTCCCCCCTTTTCCTTTTGAAATATTACTGTGTTGTGATCCAATACCACACAAATTGTAATAACTCATATTTGTGTTATATAAATCCTTGTTTCTGGTAAAAAAAATATACCTAGATACTATATATACCAGTATCTAGGTATATTTTTTTTACCAGAAACAATAATCTCATCGAGATTAGGATTCCGGAGAAATTTTCTGTCTGTTCTTCATCCTACAGAAAATTTCTTTGGAATCCTAATCTCAACGAGATTACAGAAACAAGTGCCTGTGATATAAATAAAGCATAGTATTTTATTTAAATTCACAGAGAAATAAAAATTTCAGTGGATCTTTTCAACCAGATCAGGAAAAAGCTTGTAATATTTGTCCATTTCAAAGGTTTCAATATTTCCCAAAAGCCTAAATCAAGTCCTCTATCGTATTTTGCACATAAGACAAGTCTAAAAGGTAAATGTCAAGGCCTGAATACCTTGGCTTGTGTGTTTTTTTCCTTTATTACCAGTAATTAAACTCATCAAAGACCATTGACACGGATCAAGACATATAAGTGTCATAATTAATGAAACATATAAATTTAATTTGCTATCATCATTAATAAAATTTATAATTCTAATAAATAGATCAATACAAAAATAATTAAACAAAAACAATATAGTTACTTTCACGACTATGTGCAAAAAAAAATGTTCGAACAAAAACGATTCGCGGGAAGACATTTATTAACATTTGAATCACAAAAGTTAAATTATTTTGGAAAAAAAGTGGGGCCGACGTTTTGACATTACAATGTAATTCGTATTTGAGCCATGTCCGGTCCTTTTTCAAGATTTCTAGTAATTTTCTATCCCTTACCTCCTCGTACCCCCTTTTAAAAATGTTTTTCAGCACACTTTCATTTCTGTGAACAACCGTCAAAATATGTAAATAAATTAGCCATAGGTTTTTATTTTTTTATACCGGAAGTTAAACAATATGGATGGAGTTAAGCTACAAGACAGTATGCCCCAAAATGAATCGACCCTGGGTTTTAAATGGATAAAAAAAATCGCACAAAATATTGTGTAGTCATATATTCACAATACATAATGATCATACTTATATTACTGAAGATTACACTAGTTTGTGTTTGAACATAATTTGTAATCGGTCATTTTTTATTTTGAAATGATGTCAGCTTTGTTCCGGTCTGAGTTTTACAGAAATACCCTAAAGAATCATCGTAATTTTTCTTGCAAATGCGAGTTTGGTCAATAGTTTTATTTAATTTCATATTAAATAGTTCCAAAATCTGTTTTTTCCATTGCCGATAACGTATATGCAAATTCGGTACATGTTTGTATTACTGGTTATATTTCCTCGATACTACATATGGTAGACATAGGTTGACTGTGACGGGACCAGTACAAATCTGATTCCTGATCAAGAAAACGCTTGGAGAAACGGAACCTTCTCACTATACATTTACAATTAATTTGACATCGAGACATAAACAAACATGGATCTTACGAAGTTTGGATTTATGACGTCTAAGAAAAAAAAAAGACTGACGATCATGATGATGAAAAGAAAGAAAAGAAAAAACAATATTAAACAAAGAGAGAGAGAAACTTCCAGGAAAATTGGGCAGACGAGTTCCCAGGTGTCAGGCATGCAGTACCACTTGACGAGGAGGGGAACATACATGAATCAACACCGAAACTGCCGAAAGTCATGTTTTGCCAGACTAGGAAAGCCTATCTAATAAAAACTAATTGCTGATGTTCAATATATATCTTTATTAATATGAAATAACTGATCTTTATTAATAACATATATAACAAATTGCTTAATGAGTAAATTCTGGAATACCTCAGTCCTGGGTGGTCACTGGATCTATAGATGCTTTCAAATTTTGTTTAAAATACAGAGGTACTAATTATTTTATAATCTTTTGATTCATATTTATGAAAAAAACAAAGTTCGGAGTACTTTTAGAACATTTTCAAGAATTTCATGAAAAGCCTATGTCTTGTTTCTACCAAATAACAAACTCTTTCATTTTTTGGATCTTCGGGTCAAATTTTTGGACAAGTGATGTTTTAATTCGGACAAGTCAATCTAGAAAGTTACTTGCCCAAAGGGACAAGTTTGAAAAAAAGTTATTGTAGAGGCCTGAACATCTTACATGAATAAACTAGTAAGGGCAGACATGGGGTAATCGTAATTTGTAATCGTAATCAGTTGTAATCGATTACATTTTTCATGTCATTGAATGTAATCTGTAATCAGACATTTTTTAGATTACATGTAATCGTAACGTAATCGATTACATTCATTTTGACCCTGTAATCATGGTTACTTTCTGATTACATTTAGATTACTTTTCATCATTTTGACTTATTTTGTCTTAACTGAAACATATATCTCCTTCATGAAATTTATTAAACAAATAATGTAGATATTATTATATGCTTAATTGCAATCAAAACTATCACAGCTACAAAGAATATCAAGTATAAATTATGACTTCAAAGACTTGATCTCCAAACAAATAATATCTCAATTTCAATTTCTTTAGGGTTTCAAAAATTCAGTGAAAACAGTTTGTCGGCTTGTGTAAAACACAACAAGCTCTAAAATTTTAAATTATCTGACACAACTTTCAAGATTTCATATATGAAATTGCTTCTATGAAAGACTATCACCATGTCCTCATGATTTGCATAAGATAAAGAAATATTTTATATAAACCAAAACATAGGTATCTCATGAAGATTTCTTATACAAGTTTAAAAAGAGATTTAAATTTCAATAAAGATATTATATAAAAAGCAAAATGTAAATTATAATTTTCAGAAACATTTATTTATGATGCTCGTACATACATGTATATTACAAATTAACTGATAAATAGCAAGTTGTAATATTTGTAAAATTTTGGATTTTTTTTTTAAAGAATATTCTAATAGGGCTTGTATCTGATATTCAGATATATGTGATATTTCTGCTTTTTATTTTGGTGCTGATTTTCCTTTTAATATTGGATTATATAAAAAAAAAATCATTACTTGTGGGTTACTATGCAACTTCAATTACTTGTAATTAATATTTTATTAAACCTATTTACATAAATTAAGGATTTAGTTTTCATATTTAGACTGAGAAATTATGTACATTTTTAAGCAAGTTTTTAGAATCAGAATGATTTTTGTTTTTTTATTTTCTGAATTATATATATCAAGGACAAACATTCAAATGGTGTGAAATTTAGTAATGGTGATTGTTACATAATTTGGTGTCATAAATAATACCTTAATTACAAATTTTATCAGATAATTAACTGCTAGTTTATTATCCCCAATATACTTTCACAGGATGTTTGAAATTATTTGATATATATTATTAAAATGTGCAAATGTATGTTATAATATTTACTAATAGTATAAGATGGAATCAATATTGGTCATATATAGTAATAAGAGAAGACATATTTTATGAAAAATAGGAAAATGAGAATTGCTGTTTATTATTTACAATGTACTGTTTGTTATTGCATGTAATGATCACATTACAACTGAACTGTAATTCATAGTTCTGATTAAGAAATACATTTAAAAAAAAGAAGAAGAGATATTGGACAGATGCACACGAGACAAAATAACATAAAACACTAATGTATTGGTTGTCATGACATTAAATGTAATCAGTAATGTAATCGATTAAATTTACAAAGTGATTGTAATTTAATCGATTACATTTGAAAATTGATGTAATCGTAATGTAATGTAATCATAAAAATTGCAAAGTAATTGTAATGTAATCGATTACATTTGAAAGTAATTGACCCCAAGTCTGAGTAAGGGCAGTAGATAAATACATGTAAATGACTTTAGTAAATATGCTTGAGATAAAACAGCAAGAGAATATTTGTCATTATGAAGGGGAAAAAAGAATGAAGTTAAACATATTAATTTTTTTAACACCAGGAATCAGAATTAACAATAAGACTTAAATAACGATCATTGCATCAGATAAGATAATCTGGCTGATCGGTACCCCACTAGTAAATAGTATACTTTCAATTTCACACTCTTTGACTTTGTCTTACTCTTCAATGAACCATGCAAAATACACTGGTAATACATTATTCATTACATTTCTAGTGAATGGATTAAAACAAATATTTCTATTGCATTAAAGGAATTGAAATTACATAGTTGTACAAGTACCTTAATCTCGTTGAGATTTGATTTCCGAAGAAATTTTCTGCTCTATTTCCAGTAACAAAAGTTACATGTAGATTTGAAGACATTCTTTTAAAAATTAAAGTATACTGTCTTCACCTCATTTCGTGTTAACCTCGTACCGAGGTATTTTCTTTTTGTGCTTCGCGTACTTCCATTTACGCAGTCGCAGGTCACGTTCCACTGACGACACGCTTTGCTTACATCCCCTACTTTTTGGTAATGCTTGCATTTCAGGTAAGCTTTTGCCGTTTTATTATATATGTAATAATAAATCTAAACTTCTCCTTCACCCTTATATGCCATCTCATTTGATAAATCTTAAAAACCAACTTAGATATCGTTTATTGAACATGTGAAAACTGTTTTGTGTTCGTCTGCTATCCAGCTTCCTAGTTACCAATGACAATAAAGTTGCACTTGCAGTTGTGCGCAGGAAAAAACTATGGAAAGCCAGATTAATAATTATGAGAATTTTGTTGTTTTTCGATGATAATACAACTGGAGTAAACAACGTTAAAGCTGTTGACGTCTTTAAGTAAAGATCATTAATTTTATGCCATATGTGTGGTTTAGCTGTTTCTTCCAACTCTTATAATGTGAAATGTAAATTTAAAATGAAAATTGCCAAAAAGGGCATAAAATTTCACCCCAAACATTTTTTTTTTTAGATTTTATGTAATCATATGTTTTTTCCATCTGTTAAAGTGTGCTATGCAGAATTAAAATAATAAAAAATTCTTTTATTTGTTTCAAATATATCTGATATAAATAACCCGCCACAGCAGTCAAGCATATTATCCCAAATGGCTCTCCACAACAGGGAATTCCCAGTACATCGAAACGAGGTTAAGGTAAAAAAAGGTGTCATCGGAGAACTGTCAACAATCAATAACTTGAACACAAGGTAAACACTCCTGTTTTAAAAGGATATTATTATTTTTTATTAGTTCATATCATAATATGCTTGTATAAATACAGATTCATTCAAACGATAGGTATCGGATATTATACAAGGTGTGTTTCCGTAAGACCATCGGAACGAGGTAAACCCAGTATACATATAAAGTCTTTGAGATTTGACTTCCGATGACATTTTCTGCTCTGTAATTGTATCTCCAGTAAACTCTTCGGAAGTCATATCTGGAGATACAGACCAGAAAATATCTTCGGAAGTCAAATGTAAACAAGATTACATGTACTTTCAAATTAATGTCTTCAAATCTACCGTACATGTTACTTTTTTGAATGATATTGTTTTTACATTCATCCATTTCAGGACCATTATTTGCATCGTGTTATCGGTTTTCGTGCTATTATCGATTTTCAGATATAGCGATTAACAGTGTTAACCCTTCATTCATATGACGATTGGAATTTTCAAAGAATGGCTAGTTAAATATTTCTTTGTACATAAGATTGTTTTTAAAGCCATTCTTGTATTTTAATATACTCTCGATTATCTGGCAACTTTTGTTGTCGGTAAAATGGTGTCATCTGTTTTCGTGTGAAGTAAAAACAAGGCCGATATACGGGTTGGAAACGAATATATAATCCGGAAATGGCTGGTTTTAAAATTTCATGGTTCTGGCCATCTACCAAATCATACTACATCTAAATAAAATAACAGAATGTTTGAAAATGACCACTTTCAAAATTGTGTTTACTTTAGATGTTTTTTTTAGTGCTGAAACCACAATGCACTGCAAAGTGACATGTATTTTATATAAGAAACAGGCACATTTCAGTCAGCTCTTTTGTTTACAAGTACGATCAGTGACCCCATGACAGTTACATGACAGGAAGAGCCGGTGTCTGAGAGGCAGACGACATAGTTCAATTTTATATAGCCCTTCTGCATTTTTTTCCAGCTACTTTATAAATGAAGTAAATTTTTAGCATTACAAAAAGTATGGTTCAGTAGGTAGGTTCACTGTTTTTGGTACTTACGTCTTTAAAAGCAAACTTTAATTTTGTTTACAGATGTCACGTTGTAGTCCTGTTTACGTTCCATAAATAGAAACCGGAGGACACGTAAAAAATAATGTGTGCACTGTGGAAATCAAAATAAAATGGATAAAACGAAAACACATACTGTGACGATACTACACAGACTGACAGAGACCCAACACTCACACTCTATATATTAAAAAATATGAAAACAATGTCAATAATTTTCCTTTTGCTATGCAAAAAAAAACCCCAAAACTTTTGGGATCACAGAGAACAGTCGCTATATCATACATTGGGGTTTGTAAACAATGTAGTAAAATGTCAATTCTGAATTCATGAATTGACAATATTATAAAGTCGTATGAATGAAAAAAAACCAATATGTGGACGATACACACCACCCGATTTGGGCCTTTGCAGACTTGACTGCTTTCCTTTCGTTTTTGTGCTCATTTCGTATTTAAACTGCTTGTTTATGCTGTAAAATGTTAGATAATCATAACTCGGTGCCCGTTCTCAAATTCAGGCGGCCATATTGTTTCTTGGCAACCATCAGAAGGTCTCGCGAGAACAACAAAATCTGTTTCCGGTTTAGGGAAATACTCAAAATAAAAAACATTTTTATAAATCCAACCGCTAAAATCAATAATGTCCAATAATCAGAAAGATAAACACCATATAAATGTCTCTGATTATGTGTATAGTAAATAGAAATAGTTTATTTGTACATAACAAACAGATACATGCTACCTATGCGGAAAATATTTTTTATAATAACTGTGCAAGTGTCCGTGCTAAGCCGGCGAAAAGTGATTAAAATAAGTCTAGAGACTAGACAATAAATCTCATTTTTTTAAATATAATAATATTTAAGGAATATTTGAAATTGTTGAACATGTTATACGATATGACCTGGTTTGGGTCAGTTTACGCTTAATAAACCGCGAAGTATAACCTGTTCAACAATTTCAAATATTCCTTATAATTTAATTTTTCAAACAAAATTTAATGATTCCTCGATTTTAATTACGATTATTTCGTGTGACTATTTGAATTTGTCATTGGCGGATGAACACGTTGTTGACGTCACAATACCAACCCAGGTTATCGAGTATAACTAAAATTTTCTCCAGGCGGATTAGCCAATCAGATTGAAATATTCAAATCAAATTAAATTATTTTGAAATACTTTAAAGAAACTCACAGTAATTTTAATAATTGTAATACAATTGAAAAAAATACATAGGCCTATAATCTTAAATCCACCAACACCTGAAGATTTTAAACTTTGGCCCTTTTTTTTCAGCATTAATAAAAAAAAATATTAGAGTGAGTAAGTGAGTGCTTATTGAGCCATTTTTCAGCTATATCATGGCGCGAATAAGTTAAATTCGATGAAATGACGATGATAATGACGGTCCTCTTTGTACTAGACCAACACTCTATAAGTTTTGTAGTGCTAGGTCACTGAAACAATAGTCCGCGGATAGACATGTCGCTCCACTCGGAAACATTATTCTGATTCCGAGACAGCCAGTCTTTGCTCTTACTCCTAGATGCTGTGCGCTTAGCGGTGAAGCAACACATACTCAATTTTATAGTCTTTAGTTTGACCCGACCATGACTCGAATCCACGACCTACCGCACTCGAGGCGATCACGCCAACCATTACACCACCGACGCGGTTTAACAGTTATTCTGAGACATACCATTTAACATTCTTTTTATTGTTTGCCCTTATAGTTTGTATCTTTAGCCCAATTGTATTTCTGCTTAGCAAATAGATCTACTACTATCATAAAGTATATATATAGCCCGTTTGATATACTGCATGATCCTTTACTCTGTATATATATATAGTTTCTGTCATTTGATGTTTTGCTTGCATTGTAAACGTTTATTTATCATGTCAACCCTTAGGACTAAAAATGCGCACTAATTAGCAACCCATTGTAACTGAATAGCCCAGCATTTCAATCCTAAAAAATACACATCCTGCTTAAATAACAGGTACATATATTAACAACCACATCAAATATATTTAAAATGGGACTCTTGCAATATGATTACACATTATTACATGGAATGACTACATCACTTCATCAGAATCAATGTTGAACACTGACTATCAGCAGAATAGCAGCTTCTAATAACCTTGTTTTTTTTTCTACAGGAAACAAGTGGCTACATACCGTGTTACTTCCATATTAACTTTGATCAGCATGAGGTCCTGTGACGGAATGAGTGCTGAGAAATGGGTGTATCACAATTTCGCTAAGTAAAGCTAGAGGACCATCAATCTATGACCCAGGATGGGTTAACTATCACTGGATGATCACATGTATAACAGGATAAATGTGTGGATACAGTCAGTTATGGTGGATATATAATGAATCATTGTATAGAGACAGACCCGGATAATCCGTGTGTGGTTGGATCAGTCGCTTATACCACGATATGTCTCGCAATCGGCATGGAAACAGCTTTGTACATAAAAAATCAACAACAACAAAAAACACAAACAAACAAACAAACAAAGCAAAACAAAAATAAACAGCGAAAAATAAAATAAAAAATCATGAGTAAAATAACCAACGGAAGAGCGAGACTTGATTCCTGCTCCATTCTTGACTCCATCACACGACACAGTTGTACGCGGTGCAATTGAATTATCAGAAATGAATAAATTTATAAACTACCTGTTCAACAGTGCTACACAAATATTTGTACAATAATTCCCCCAGCAACGCTATGGTAAATGCGGCCTCTGATATCACATACAGGCCGGTAATAGGCCGCTAATACAGGCTGCTGTACTGAATATATGAACTTTAACCTTTTACTGTTTTAGGCTTAAAATGTGTTAAGCATATTTTGGGCCTTTCTGGTATCGAACCACTGTTGGGCTTTTCAAGTCTGCTTTGACTTTCAAAACTTCCATCTAACCACTCGGCTACGGTGACCACACTACTATACGCTATAATTAGTGTATATGACTCTTGATAGTAAGCTTTGAAAAAAAAAATCAACAATTTGTTTAAAAAAGCAAGTATTTCAGATCTGGCATAATTTATTTTAGAATTGACGAGTATGTGAACTTTTAAGATTTATTCTCGCAATACAAAAACAACTAACCGACTGCAAGTAATAACAAATCAGACAGACCACAGGTGAAGATTTGGGACACTTGAAAGACCTTGAAATATCTAACTATAAACGATTCTTTTCACTTGAAAGACCTTGAAATATCTAAATATAAACGAGAATCGAAAGGACGTTGACCGATAAAAATTTGTCGTTTTATTTTTGTTAATTGTTGTCTTATTTGGCTTTCTAAACATTAAAAGTGTAAAAATATATGCCATACCATGATATTTTTTCAACAACACTATTATTGTACAAGTTAGATACATTATTATTGAAACAAAAGAATTTGCCCGTATTGGATATAACGGGTTTCTTTTTCCGCATTCGTACTCAGGTGACGGACCGCGGCCTTCACCTGAGTACTAATGCGGAAAAAGAAACCCGTTATGTCCAAAACGGTCCACTTCTTTTGTTTCAATAGTATCCTATACATGGACATGACATGACATGTACCCGCCACGATCAAGGTGTGGACCAAGGTTGCATGGTTATGGATAAACAAAGTCAGTAGATCATGATATTTAGGTCAAGGTCAGGTGACACACGCCTGGGTGGCATGAATTCTTCGTGATCAATATGTGACCAAATATGGTGACACTAGGTTGTATGGTAATGCTGATACTGTCCTAATTACGAAATCTTAATGTAAATCTATGTAGACCATGAAAATAAGGTGAATGTCACTTGAGTTTTCTGATGGAAAAGTGTCTGGTGTCCTGTCCGTCCGTATGTCGTGAACTTTTCGCATTTCCTTCTTCAGAAGCCACTTGCATGCCGAGTCACCAAACCTACCACAAATGTTCCTCAAGGGGTTATGCAGAGGTGTTGTAATTTCTTGGGGCGATTAGAAATCCAAGCTGACTGCCATTACTTCTTCTACAGAATCACTGCTCCTCTGTGGTCCTCAAAAGGTGTTGCTACGTTTCAGAGCGATTCGAATCCAACAACCTATCTGGTTGAACAATAATTGCCCGTTTGTCGTAATCACAATCCGTTGTTTCCTCATTAATGACTTATCACTGGGTTTGTTACAAGAGTAACACAATAGGTACCACTAGCAGAGCAAGAAATGCTCACCCTTCCGAAGCACCAGAATTCACTCCGGTTTTTTGTGTGGTTCGTGTTGCTCAATCTTCAGTTTTGTTTGCAGTGCTTTGTAGGTCATTGTCATTTTGTCCATTTTATTTTGATTATTGTATTGTCTGTCCTTCTTCTTGTCATTGTATTGTCTGTCCTTCTTCTTCTTGTCATTGTATTGTCTGTCCTTCTTCTTGTCATTGTATTGTCTGTCCTTCGATTTACGATTTTTTATTACCTCTTTGGTATCTCCAAAAACATCCATATTATTATATGAAGAGATGGTTTTAAGAATTATTCTTGAACAAGAAAGATAACTCTTTTTTGTCTAAGTATAGTACTGAACAGAGAGATTGTCCAACTATATATACACATAGACAGTGCCGGTGTTATAGAGCCATTTTTCCCCCATAGCCATATTTCCCCCTTACCTGGATAGGCGGGAAAATGGCTATATATGGGGGGGGGGGGGGGGGGGGGGGAGGGGGGGGAAATGGCTATATAGTAGTTTTCCCCCCCAAATTATGTTGGGATATCAAAACGAAGTAATCACTTCCAAAGGGTGCATTAATGCTAAAAAAAACATGTAACAGATTATCAGGGACCCGCCACATAGTGGTGAACGCCCTATACTGATCGCTCTGTCCATCCGTTCGAGTCTGCTTCATAACTTTATAACCAGTCATTTCTCTATTCTATAGTAGATGGATGAAACTTTGCATGATTGTTAACTACTATTAGAAGGTGTGTCGCATATCATATTCTTGTTTGTCCTCCTAAAGTCAAGGTCTCAAACTTTTCATTTCATGGGACCCCTATCTGAAATATATATCTCTCAGATGATACGATATTCCAGAGCTTGTGGTTCCTATCAGGATTTCCTTGATAGATGGTTGCTGCTAACAAGGAAGCTACTGAACCAAGGGTTCCTTTTGGTAAAGTTGAAGTCATCACTTCGAAAATTTTACGGCCGCCATCATGACTTGGTTGACCGTTTTGGAATATCTATGTCACAAATGACCACGGATATGTTCCACTTGTCGTAAACACTTCCCAGTCCTTTCCTCATTCACGACTTATTACCGGATTTGTAACTACATTAACACGACGGGTGCCACTAGTGGAGCAGGAACTGCTTACCCTTCGGGAGCACCTGAGTTCACGCCCGGTTTTTAGTGGGGTTCGTGTTACTCGATCTTTAGTTTTATATGTATGTTTTCCAGATCGTTGTTTGTCCTTTTGTGCTTTTTCTTTTGGCCATTGTGTTGTCTGTTCTTCGATATACGGTTTCTGATTTCCCCTTTGGTATCTTCGTCTGTTCTTCGATATACGGTTTCTGATTGCCCCTTTGGTATCTTCGTCTGTTCTTCGATATACGGTTTCTGATTGCCCCTTTGGTATCTTCAAACTCTTCTTGTGAACTACAGAAAATCGTGTCCGCTCTAATTATTGTAGAGGGATGATATTTTGTGATTGTTAACCACTGTGAGAAGGTCTTACTTAATTCATTTTTGTCTTTCAAAGGTCAAGGTCTCAAACTTAGGGCTTTTCATGGGACGATAATTTTGGTACCCCAACAGATTCTTTAGATATTGACTTTATTTTGCAACGGCGGGGTCCTTAGAGATAGTTTCCATCTCCATGTCATCTAGTTATTAATATTATTATTATTATTATTATTATCTTATATTAGGGGTGATATTGGTCGAGGCTTGACATAGCATGTGGTATAAGTTTGATCATGTATAATTCTTCAAATAACACCCGAGTAGGGATGCGATATAGGGTAGTGATACATGTCTTACAAATTCATGCATCATGCATAATAAAAATGTATATGTACATGTGTATTTTACTCTAAGTATATAAATAATAATAATATAATAATAATAATAATAATAATGAATAAATGTTTTCTTAGTGCAAATAAATCATAACTTATTTATAATAAATTAGAAATAACATTTAGGGGGAAAGCCCACTATATAGCCACCCCCCCCCCCCCCCCCCCCTTACTTGTAAAGGGGGGAAAATGGCGATATAGCCATATTTCCGGGGGAAAATTATACTATATAGCCACCCCCCCCCCCCCCCCCCTGATAAGGAAGGAGGAAAGATGGCTATATAGCCAATGTTCCGGGGGGAAATGGCTCTAGAACACCGATCTTAGGCCAATTGGAACAATTGCTCCCAATCGGGCGCCGCGCTGGAGTTATTTACTCTCGTAAGTTGTTCAAGTACACACAACAACACACTGCAAGTTTTACAGAGAACAGAAATTGGACTCCGCACCTCCAAAGAAGACCCTGACTGTAATTAAATTAAATGAAGACACATTTTCATTGTATGGTAGATCACCTTAATTTATGAACGCATTTTGTTATGTCAAGTAGTTAACCAATAATTCTGAGGTACTAAAGTAGAGACGTTACGCACGATTGCGTCAATGATGAACAATGTTATATATTTCTCTGAATATGAAGTTTCTATTTAAATATGCTGACACAAAACATGCATTTTGTTGTATTTTAAACTTATATGAACCTACTCCGCCTACGAATTGATATAATTTTGACATAATTATCCGGAATATTTAATAAAATGACATGAATTATAGCTAAAACGTCAAAATTCTGCGTGTAAGACGAAACAAACTATAAGCATTTTAAAATTACTGAAAGAAAAGACAGGTGCGCTCTTGCAGATAGCGTGAAACGCACGAAATTTTGCATGACAATTTTACGTCATATTTTCTTTATGATGCCATATGAAAAAATACGCCGTGTTGAAGAAAAAGAGGATATTTTCCAAAATTCTGAATTCACTTGCTTCTGTAAGATTCTAAGGAGTGGCAAATTTCTTCAAATTAGACTTATAATAATTATAAAATGGGAAAGCATTCAATTCTGATATTTTACCACATAAAAGTACTACGAATCGTGTATAAAATACCCAATTTTCACAGCTTTGAAATAACGCATAAAAGCGCCACGTCTGTTTTCGGATGTCTTGCAACAATGTCCAACGTCGAGGTTTTACGATTCCTAGTAACGAAACAGTAATAGTAAGACCACAGGCACTTGTTTCATTCAAAAAATATATGTCCCCTCCTCTTCCTTACTTCAGCACTTGTTTCATTCAAAAAATATATGTCCCCTCCTCTTCCTTACTTCAGCACTTGTTTCATTCAAAAAATATATGCCCCCTCCTCTTCAGGAAATAAGGAAGAGGAGGGGGCATATATTTTTTGAATGAAACAAGTGCCTGTGAGTAAGACGTCATATTGTAAGATAAATGTTTAATTTGTGAAAAATGGTGGTTTATTGTAAAAGTATCTAGACTGAATGAGACATAGAGCCAGGGCACGAAATTAACGCTGGTCCGCTATGATAGAGCATAGTTTTCAAAAATGCATCTACTCTTAAAACGTCTTTTGGAGCAAAGCCGAATGTCTTGCAGTTTTGTCCACTAAGCGATGTTTACGTTGTTATCGTTATACAACCATTAGGTATTATGTACGTTGCTGATGTTCAACCGTTTTATACACATTGTAAAGGTGTTGGTTCGACTTGAATGTTACTTGATGTACATATGAAACACTTTTATATTATTAGACCGCTTCCTTTAACCTGTTTAAAGCTCTAAATTTAGCCATATTATACTTTTACAAAAATTGATAATTTAAATAAATAATTCAATGCTTGATTTCCGTATAAATGTAGAAATAATAATTGGACATTAAACATAAAGATAAACTTAAAAATGTTAATTACAAACGATATGTTCACGGAAATCTCGCAGTGGTATATATTTGTATACATTGAAGAAATTCCATGCCCCCAACACAAAAACTTTAAACTTGTCAGTCAAAATAGAAAAATTGTCCAAATAATTTCTTAAAATTCAGACGATCTTTTGGTCCGAGACTTGTCTTGTTACAATGGTGGTGATTGCTTTATTGGCAAAATTCAAAGCTGCGAAAAAATAGAATTCATTGGTAACTATAGGAGAGTTACGCCAAAATTGGCAAAAATACGTATTTTTCGGCAGTTCAAATGCATTTTAAAGTATGAGCGAACCTACGACCCGCGTAAATATTCAAAACAGATACCATCCATAACTAAGTCTTTCTATATATAAAAGCTTGATGTGGGTCGTAGGTTCGCTCATACTTAAAAATTAAAAAAACGGCGAAAGAAATATGTTTGTTTTCCTTGGTTAAACTAACAAAAAATCGGTATGAGGAGCGGACTTGACTGTATTTCCGGTATGCATGGAAACCTTATCAGTCTTTGTTCTTACCATACTATTAATGCAAATATCGTTGTTTTTAGCTGATTGACTGGTTTACAGTGGAATAACACTCGTTTTTAAATTCCAAGCGGTCTGGACAACTTCTTATCATACTCAATTCCGGTTTCTACGGACTTAATAATATTGATAGAAATAAAAAAAATCGAAATATAATTTTAAAAAGTAGGAAAAAAGGAAACTCTTGCATTAAAATATTTTTTTTTCCTTGTCTCAATCAATCTGGAAATATAGGAAGACAGCATTTTAAGAATATCTTTTGACAAGATGAGTAAATAATTTCCCGCAAAAATGCCAGTTTAAATCCTTCGACCAATGAAAACTCACCTTGATATTTAGTCCGTATAAACCGGAATTGAGTATGATAAGAAGTTGTCCAAACCGCTTGGAATTTAAAAACGAGTGGTATTCCACTGTAATTGTAAACCAGTCAATCAGCAATGGTTTTTTGTTTCGTTCAGAAATTTTTTTTCGGACAACATGAGAGTTAGAATATTTACTTTTTTTCTCGCGAATTTTTTTTCCAGAATTTAACATTAGGTTATATGACAAAAACTCTGAATCATATTATTTTTTATTCCTCCACCAGAATCAGAATATTTTTTTCAGCAACATTGGGAATCAGAATATTTTCTTAGAAAAAAACCATAGCCCCCCCCCCCCCCCCCCTTTTCAAGTTAAATGGTCCGTCCCTAACCATATCAAAATAACACCTACACGTCCACAATCTTCCGTTCTCGGACTATCTTACACACTTACCCATATTACATAGAATGAACTCTCCAATACAAACACATGGACGTAGACTTTATGTACTTATGAACAAATAATTTAACGTTCAGTACCATGTAGTTTTTTGTGTAGGTTTTGAATTGTATGAAGACGTCAACAATATCACAACGTCACCACTATCTGCGGTTTTTTGTCAATACCAAATTCAACCCTTACATGTTAGAGAGAAACCCAAATGGACAAACAGTATAGTACATACGACGCTATTATAGAATAACATTCATCATATATACGCGAATAGTCAAAAGACAGAAAAGCCACATAATTATAAAATCTTTGGCATCAAGTAAACCAAACGGCTTAGAAACGGGATAGCCAAAATCAGCTAAGCTGGGTTACCATGATTATGTAAAGTATGAAAGGAGAGTAGAATTAGAATCAGAAAATACTGAATCTATGTGGTTTGAAATATTTCCAAAACATCAAAAGTCCTTTTTATTGTGTTTTATATATAGACCTCCTAACAGCAATGTGTCGTGGTATCCGTATTTCGACAAGGAACTGACTAATGCTTTTGCTAAGAATGATTACGTACTTATTACTGGTGATATCAATATAGACTATTTGAAACCATTGCCAAGTAACTGGGAAACTATTTTATCAACATATGGCCTTGATCAATTAGTCCATGATCCAAATCGAGTTACCAGTAAGAGCGTAACTTTAATAGATCACATTTATACAAGTCGACCAGAAGAAGTCGTGCAAGTACGTGTTTCTACTTACTGTCCAGGTGACCATTATCCGGTCAGTTGTTCGGTAAAATATGGTAAAAGCAATAAGAGCAAACCACGTGTTAATAAGCATACTGTAATTAGATACAGAAATTTTAAAAATTTCGATGAAAAATTATTTCTTCGGGACTTGAAAAATCAGAATTTCAATTTAGTATTACAGATCACCGACCCAGATCTAGCTCTTGATTCGTGGTATGACAAGTTCATGTATACCCTTAATAAGCATGCCCCTTTAATTTCTAAAAGAGTGAGAAAAATAAACAGGCCAAATGGCACAAAAAAGAATTTGCCGACCTACGTCAGCAAAGGGATTATTATCATGGTATAAAAGATACCGAGAATTTCAAAAAATATAGAAACAAATTGACATCATCCATTAGAACCAGTAAAGCTAATTATTTTTCTGAGGCTATTAAATCTGGTAATAATGTAGGTGAATTATGGAAACACTTAAAGGACATAAACTCAGTATCAAAATGTCATATAAAATGTATAACTATTGATGGTAAAAAGTGTGATAATATTGAAGATATTTGTAATAATTTTAATAACCATTTTTCGTCAGTGGCTGAACGCATCATCAAAAATTCCAACTTGAATGCGTCGACTGAAAAATTAGATAATTGGGTTAGTTCCAAGCTTTGGCTCGAAAATACATTTTCATATACTTGTATACTACCAGAAGAAGTACTTACTGAACTTTTGAAGTTGAATATTCACAAATCCAGTGGTTTGGATGGTATAAGTCCTAATATTTTGAAAATGTCAGCTACTGTTATTTACGAGTCGTTAACCCACATTTTCAACTTAAGTCTTTGTACTGGAAACTTTCCTTCAAAACTTAAGCTGGGTAGAGTAACCCCACTTTATAAATCAGGAGATATTGCAGATATGAACAATTATAGACCCATATCAGTACTTCCTATCTTATCTAAGTTTTTGAAAAAATAGTTTATGCACAGATTTATGAATATTTAATCAAATACAAACTGATTCATCCGAATCAATCTGGTTTCAGATCTAAGCATTCTTGTGTGACAGCTTTATCTAAAATTGTTGATCATATTCTAAAGAATCGGATCAAGGGAATTACACAGGGGTTTTGTTTCTTGATTTTAAAAAGGCATTTGACATGGTTAATCACACTATTTTGTTATCAAAGTTAAAAGTATATAAACTTAATGACTTATCTTTAAATTGGTTTAGATCATATTTGTCGGAAAGATCTCAAAAAGTAATTATCAATAATTATGAATCATCTGCACAAAATATTAGATATGGAATACCACAAGGAAGCATACTTGGACCCTTGCTTTTTCTTTTGTATATACATGATTTACCCCTTTATGTAGACCATAGTATGTCAGATTTGTATGCAGATGATACCACTATACACTTCTCGTCTAATTCCATATCCGACATTAACATTAAGTTGAATGAAGATATGGAAAAGGTACAGGGATGGTGCACTAGTAATGATATGGTTATAAATACTATGAAATCAAAATCAATGATAATGGGTTCATCTAGAAAGATACAATATCTTGAGTCTAATTTTAATATTTTTTATGACGATGTTTTATTGAATGATGTAAAATATGAAAAATTACTTGGAATTACTATTGACAAATGTTTGTCTTGGTGTCAGCAAATTAATAATATTGTTTCAAAGATTTCATCAAGGCTTGGATTGATGTGTCGTTTGCGAACATACTTACCTACTGAAGTAGGGAGGACAAACGTAGTCGTCGATAGCGTTATTATTTTCTGTCGGAGTAGAAAAACCCGAATTTTCACCTTTTTCATTTCATTAGAAAAACACCTAAAATTTATTATTTCGTGATAAAAAACATATCAGATAAAACTTGAAAACTAGATCTTCATTAATTTGGTAGTTATAAGCATTAAAAATATGATTGGGTACTACTACTGAACGTCCAAAGTGAAGTCGTTTCGAGAAAATCGGACGCCATCTTGATTTATGTGTCAACGAACAGCCCATTTTCAAAAATAATTCCGGGAGCTATCCCTGGACCAATATTCTTCATTCTTAAAATTTGCAGAAAGTCTTCAATTTTACCAATCCGACTGTTAAGAATTTTTTAAAAGTCAAAATCGTAACGTAAAATATAAAAGTTTACAAAACAGTGTTTTAAACTCGCTTACCGCTTTTCCGCAAAAGGTTAACAGTCAGACATCAATAATCTGGACCTTCCTCTAAAGATATGTCGCCAAGGTTTCAATGGATAAGCAGTAATAGCTCCCGGAAATCATTGGATGTTCGGTCCATATTTTCTGACCTTGCAATCAGAGTTGAGCGGGAAGAGTTATCGGACGTTGTGTGGCGCATGACCGGGATGTATGTCTTCCGCCATCTTGGCCAGGACAATTTCAGAGTTGTACCAAAGAAAAATGGAATTTACCGACGTATTGTTCTACCAATTGATACAATAATTATCTAGCATTGATGTATTCAGACCACGGAGGTCAATCATGCACGGTAAGTAACAAAACTTCTTCTAAAATATAGTTTTATTCTCAAAAGAAATATCGTTTTCAACCGGATCAAATGGGGGTTAATTTTGAAAACAAAAGATGCACAAAAAAACGCACAGAAACTTTACACGAACTGAATAAATATATATCTTTGCTTCGATAAATGAAAAAGAGATGGGATTTAATTCAAGATTTTATTATTTTACTCGAAAAATGGCGAAAACGACAAGCATCAATATAAAGTTGTCAAATTCTCCCAATCTATAAATAACTTTATCCAAGCAGAGCTTTGGTGACGTAATCATGCCTGTTCGGAAATTATCGGGATTTATTAATACATCTATATAAAGGAGTTGTTCCGGTATTCTTTGATATTTTTAGAAAAGGGGGGATCTTTTGTGAAATGTTCAAGATTTTTTATATTTTTTGGTTTTAAATGAAATTTGTCTACATGAAAACTTTTTATGCATTTCTCATTAAGTTCCTAGTGTATATTGTAGCAATACATAGGACAATTGTTTTTAAATAGTAACATGAATTTCCATGCAACATTTTTGAAACAATTTATTTAAATTGTTATAAAACATAATTATTATGTTTCAGTGCTATTAGGGAAGCTTTATGAAATATATGCTTAATGCATACATTACAGTATGTGAATGTATTAACATTCTGGCTATATACAATGTAATCAGTGGCAGTGCATGTGATATGCTAAGTTTAATTAATTACATTTTTTTCATTACACCATTACTGTGTGCAAACTTGTTTGGTATGACAAAACATTTATGATGCATGCAGCAAACATTTCTGGAATAATGCTATTTTTCATATAGAATCTATTTGCCACCTAGCATATATGCATAAAGATAATTTTTAGTCGAAGAGTGCATTGTATTCCCAGTCTGCAGGGTGACGTCGAACCAACGTCGGTAAAAGGTCGTAATGGTCGGCTGTAGGTCGGCGTCGGCTTGACGACGTTGAACCAACGTAGGATTAGTGTAGGCAAAGCGACAGTCGAGTTTCCGTTCTTAAGCCGACGTTGGGCTAGATATGGCATAACGACGGTCGGGTTCTCGGTTCCTCGCCAACGTCGAGTTAGATTTGACAGACCAACGGTTGGGTTCTCGTCTTTTCACCAACGTTGGGTTAACTTTGACAAAACGACGGTCGGCATTAGGTTATTTGCCGACGCTTGGTTTGAATATTTGACGTATGATTGTTTATATCTTAATTCTAGATTTAAAACCCTATTTAAAACACACACACACAAAACAATGATTGTAAATGCACGGCCGTAGGCCGGGTCTGAATAAAGTGAGGCAAAAGGGGTGAATTTAGACAAATTTTGAAGAAAAAAAAAGATTTTATTTGCTTTCAAAAGGTTACACTTGCCGTTTCAAAAGTGAGGCATTTGCCTCATTTGCCTCCATTGCGTTACGGCCATGAAATGAAATCTAATACGTGGGGATTTCATTTATCATCATTAACAACATCGATACTGATTCCTGTGGTTTTCCGGCGCGACCAATTAAACCGCATACGCCATTTTCATTTTGAGACTCGCGGCTAGCAGAAACTCGTGTAAGTTATCTCTTAATTTTATTTATGCTTTAAGTCATACGTGTAACTGATTTATATGGAATTTTGTTAGCAACGATTTATTAAGACTACTTTTTTTTAAAACAAAAGGCTGAGTAAGATTTTTATATAACCAAAATGGCTTTTGATTTATTTAGCTTGTGGTGATCCAGCTATTTTAAATATAGGAGTGATGATAGATCCTGCAAGTAGTGACTGAAAAAAATGGGTTAATTATAGCCTAATTTTGTCAAAATTTAAGTAAAATATTAAGAAAGGCGAAGTTAATTTGCAACACTTCCCCCTTCTGAATAAAACTTTAAATAGAAGTTTAAATCGAGAGTTTTTATAAAACTTTTAGGGATATTTTGAATTTGATACGTTATTTTTCAAATTTGTTTATGAAATTGAAATTATTCAGAGAGCGATTATGCAGTTACAATTTACTAAAATATAAATCTGGTGGGTCACATTCTTCAAAGTTTATTGCTATATAAATGTAACCGTCTCAAAGGTCAAACATGAAATTTAATGCTAGTTTTATTGTGTGTGTGTAATGATCAAGACAGTTTAGCTAATAGAATATATTGTTTAATACTAAGGGAAGAGGTCAGATACATAAAAGGTTGTCATAGCAACCATATTTATGAAGGAATCTCGGGGAATTAATGCAATTTAATATTTAAGAGGTCAATTGATAGTTCCGAGATAAGAATGTAAGTCCCACCTCCTTAGCAATTGTTGCTATGCGCCACAAGCTTATCGGTTACATTTTCAAAATGGCTGCTCAACATCCCAAGCTCGCGTCCGATTCTTTAGAAAAAATTCCCGATAATATCGCAGTTTCATTCTTACCCGACTTTGAATCGTAGTCCAAAAAGGCATTAGAAAAGGGTTTAAATTATTTCACCCAAGGTTATATCCACAATATTAAAATTTCGGAAGCACGTGGAGCCATGCGTGTGGATGCAAGATGTTGGCGGTCAATGAGAAAAAGTCAAGATCCACACAACCTTCATGTCGAAATCGGCGATGACAAACTTTCAGAATCGTACTGTACCTGTAAAACTGGGTATATAAATCTTTTATATATTTTTGTTGTTTTTGTATCAGACAGCTTCAAGGCTAATTCAAACGATAAACAATAAATACCATTGTCCATTCTACACAGCGGGTCGTGCACGCGTATGTGTATAATCACTACGTATACGTAAACAGACAGCACATGCTGATCTACAACAATTGATATTTATCAAAGATAACGTCTGTTTACTAAGTTCATAATCAATGAATTGCTCTGATTTAAGATAATATTATCTCTTTTGTTACCAAATAATTAATTATGCACAAACAAGATGAAAACGATCTTGAAATTCTTCCTTCATTCATTCGTAGACACGTGAAAATATTATGAAATCAATTCTTTTGTATTTATATAAATCTAATACTCACGTGAATATTAATTTCTGCTGAGAAAGTTTATGTATTTGCGAAATATACAACTTTAAGAATGATAAGAGGACGACCATTTGATTTGGGTGTACATGTGCGTGTGAGGAAAAAAAAAAGAGGGGGGGGGGGGGCAAGGCAATGGGCGATTTTGTAAATAAATCATTTATTCTTGATGCCAGTGAAAATAATTAATTTTATATTACTTATCGAGAAAATAAATAATTTGGCCTTCATGTAGTTTAGGGGGCTCTATAATGCCTCTCAAGCATGAAGGGACCCAATGATACATTTGATGAACTAAATATATAGTTTAAATGACTACATTTTCTGGACCTCAGACCAACGTGACATTGGTGAAAATAAATAAGCAATCTTCATTTGACAGTTTTTTAATGTCTTTCGGGATATCGCTCATCTGAATTGCATGTCCCCCATGCACATTGAAGCACCATTTCGGCGATATAACTAGCAGAATTTATATATAAAACTACGTTCCCACAAATACACAACTCGGTTTGTTTGTGGGACAAAGATGGCATCACCTGATCTCATTAAAAATGCGGCGCACTGATTGGTCGGTTATTTTAGTCTGATTGACGTCTCGGAAGCATGGATTGGATGCTGTCTAAGCATTTATATTATAGTCAATGTGTATGTCGTGTATATATTTGTATGTGTAACTATGTAAATAAGACACAAACTATGACAGGTGTTTGTGAGCACCTGTGACAACTATAAGACAAATGCAGCACTAAAGTGAAATAGTAGATGCGGTATTACATTACAACTTATTACTTTATCCCAAACCGAACAGATGTTGATCTTGCTTTACACGAAATCCCCATATGTTGTGTATCAAATATAAAATATACTTGTGGGAATATTTTAAAGTGATTAATGATTACTCATGTAAACGTAATTCGTGGTAAACGGTTTAAAAGTATTGGCCATGTACACAGGCGCATGGGGCATGGATTTCGTTTCCTCCTCCCCCCCCCCTTTTCTCTACTACCCCCCCTTTTTTTCAAAATTTTCATATAAATCATTCCTTTTTCAAAATTTTCATAATCATTTGTTTTTTCTTCATTTGACAATATCAGTAGACGTCATACATCATGAATAATACGTGTATTCTGTGTCCACATTTTTTCGACTGATACAGTATAAGAGAGAAGGTATGCAACTCCATTTTCATATTTCGCGCCATATCGCTCACCTTGGTTGGGAAACCCCAGTGTTTTTTACACTTTTTACCTTGTCTACATATGGCACTGTCGTATCAAACTGTTTCTAAGACACTTACCTAATTGCCCATGTTCGAATTTCAGTCTGTACGTCGATCTTTTCCAAGAAATCTCGCCGAGAATAGCGAGGCAGCTTCGTTTTTATGTCAAACTACATCATTTGAGACGGAAGTGCAAGAACGGGAACCCTGGGATTTTTACGAATGGATTACCTGCAATGAAAAACCCAGATGCGCTCCGAATATTTTTCCCATAATGTTTTGGCGGGAAATATAAACCGCTGAAAAAACCTAACAGCAGACGGATTATTTCGTAAAAATGGCACAACGACCATCTGAATATGGAAACATTGAAATAATTTGATGGTAGATAACTGTTCAAAAAGAAATTCAAACTGAGAAATAGATGATTGAATGGTTAGAACTGAAGTCAAAATTTCAATGAAAAAGAAATATTCAGCTTGCCTCTACTTCAAATTATTAAAATCATACCCAAACAAATACATATACATTGTACAACTAAAAAAATAGATAAATAAATAAATAAATAAAAAAAAACAAAGGAAGAAGAAGCTGAGAACAGCTATTGAATGGGACTATGGCATTTTACCCCCTTCCTCAATAAAAGGGCTCCCAACTGACAAAAATGTGTAAGGGAGCCGGAGAGACCATTTAACTAAGGGGGCTATTTCTTTTTCATTTCATGTCACTGATTTTATAAAACAATAATCTGTCTTACAGGGGTAAAAAATAAATAACTTGTGTAACTCCACTTTTCAGCAGTGACAGAAATCAGTGTTGAAATCCAGAAAAAAAATCCTATTTTACCGTATAAGTGATTATTTTGGTGGGTATTTAATTTTCGCTTTCTTTGCGAGGATGTTAAATGCGCGAAAAAAGTTCACGAATTATTATTTCACGTTCAAATAGTTAAACAAGTTATTTATTTTTTTACCCCTGAAAAAGAAATAGCCCCCTTAGTTAAATGGTCCCTCCGGCTCCCTTACACATTTTTATCAGTTGGGAGCCCTTTTATTGAGGAAGAGGGTAAAATGCCATAGTCCCATTCAATAGCTGTTCCCAGCTTCTTCTTCCTTTGTTTTTTTTTTATTTATTTTTTTTATTTTTTTTTAGTTGTATATGTATTTGTTTGGGTATGATTTTAATAATTTGAAGTAGAGGCAAGCTGAATATTTCTTTTTCATTGAAATTTTGACTTCAGTTCTAACCATTCAATCATCTATTTCTCAGTTTGAATTTCTTTTTGAACAGTTATCTACCATCAAATTATTTCAATGTTTCCATATTCAGATGGTCGTTGTGCCATTTTTACGAAATAATCCGTCTGCTGTTAGGTTTTTTCAGCGGTTTATATTTCCCGCCAAAACATTATGGGAAAAATATTCGGAGCGCATCTGGGTTTTTCATTGCAGGTAATCCATTCGTAAAAATCCCAGGGTTCCCGTTCTTGCACTTCCGTCTCAAATGATGTAGTTTGACATAAAAACGAAGCTGCCTCGCTATTCTCGGCGAGATTTCTTGGAAAAGATCGACGTACAGACTGAAATTCGAACATGGGCAATTAGGTAAGTGTCTTAGAAACAGTTTGATACGACAGTGCCATATGTAGACAAGGTAAAAAGTGTAAAAAACACTGGGGTTTCCCAACCAAGGTGAGCGATATGGCGCGAAATATGAAAATGGAGTTGCATACCTTCTCTCTTATACTGTATCAGTCGAAAAAATGTGGACACAGAATACACGTATTATTCATGATGTATGACGTCTACTGATATTGTCAAATGAAGAAAAAACGAATGATTATGAAAATTTTGAAAAAGGAATGATTTATATGAAAATTTTGAAAAAAGGGGGGGGAGGTAGTAGAGAAAAGGGGGGAGGAGGAAACGAAATCCATGCCCCATGCGCCTGTGGCCATGTAGTGAGGCTGCACACATAATAGTTATGATATTTTAACTCAAATTTATTTTTATTCTCGTAGATGAATGTCTTATAATTTATAATAAGCGACAAAATACAAATTATTCGTTTTGACCTGTCACTAGTAAGGTCAGTTGCATACAGAGAAAGCGACTTCAAATTATTTGCTTGCAAGGAATAAATCGATGGTAATTTTCGTTCTCAAAAGGCGAAAAGTGATACGATAAGCTGCTTAATGTGAAATAGTTACCTTTATTTCATCATTGTAAAGCTATTTACCAATTTCCAAAACATTTATTTTTTTTGGGTCAAAATCGTAGCTAATGCCTCTTTCATTTTATTTGAACATGCAATGTCATTGAACATTTTTCCGGAGTACCCAGAGAGAACCACCGACCATGGGCAAGCAACTGGTAAACTTTATCACATGCGGCTGCGAGTCGAGTGCACCCTTTTTGTAATTTACAAAGCCGGGCGCGAACCTACTCCGTATTGGTGATAGGCTTGTATGAGTTGTTAGATCCAACGACCTAACTCATTGAGCCACCCGGGCCCCCTAGTAATAACTTAACGTTTATAAATGAGTAAAAGGAGTATTAACCTCCTAAAAAGATTAAGTAAGACAAACGACATCAAAATTGTTCTAATTTTTGGAGTAAAGTGACGGCAGTGTACCGTTATTCAATAAGTATTGAACAAGCTAAGTACTACACGAATCAGAAAGGCATACAAGACTAATACACCCTAACGTTTGTGTGTACACTAAATGTTACAAATAAGGTGATGGTTTGCTTTGTGGTTATACAAGAAAGATGTTGGATTATACTGATTTGACGTCGGCCCAACGATCAAACATACCGTCGGGGCAGACGTGTTGCCGACCAATGCACAGTATTTGAACGTTGGATATTGGTCGGGAAACCATTGGAAATAAGACATTGCAACGTCGGGCCAACGTCGAGCCAATTAGTCGCGCCAACGTCGACCCGATGAGCAAAATGACGACGGGCCAACGTTGGCATTCGACGTCAAACCAACGTCAGAGACGACCGTTAACCGACGTTGGACCAACGTCACTTTGCGGACTGGGTTAAAGCTTTTTTCATTTGTACATGTATGATAAACTATTTCTGGAAAAGATCAATTATTTTTAGCTCTTTATTTTTATTCTGTATAACATATTTTAAATGTTTATTTTTATTTTACAGGTGTGATAGTGGCATCTCAGTAGATCATTAAGAGTTTTAAATCATTAAAATGACACTTCTGAAAGTTGATGCTGTTGATTATGATTCAGTTAATCAAATATGCATAGGATATGCATAGGATCACAAAACACACAATTTAAAGAAATCACAAAGATTTCATTTGGAATAAGTTGGTCATGAACTGGGACACAGCACTATTTGTAGTCGTCAAATGTAAAATTATAGTATATAAAGGAAAAGAGAGTGACATTGAGGACTGTTATGAATTAAGATTATAAATAATAGTAGAAGATAACAGTTTATTGATTTGTGACAATAAAAATGATAACTTTGAAAATTTGGGACTTTCTAATCGCATGAACTGTTAAATCAGCTAAAATTGTCAAATTTGAGGTTTTTCCCAGACAAAAAAATGAAAATCATGTATAAAATGTGCTAATTAAATGTTTAAAAGATAAAATAACTTCAAGGCTGGCTTATAAATTGTACAGAGAACATATCTGATAATCCAAATAAGATTTTTCATGGAATATGGGGCCATAATTGAAATATTATTTTTACTAAATTTCCAGGTAGAGGGCTAATGAACCAGGACATAGTTCATACCAGTGTCAGAATTGGGGTTCCTGATAGTTTTCTCCTTGTAGCATACAGTTATAGGATCAAAATAATACCAAACACTTGAACATTTAATATTATAATATTCGACAATTATTGAAATTGTATCAATTTTGGGAATTATCTGAAATTTTTATTGAACAAAGAAAATTGACCTTTTCAATGGAAAAAATGGCAGTTTTTACACAAACTGTAATAATAACTTCATTGATGTATGGATATTGAGGTTGTTTACCATAAAAATATCAATTTGAACATACAAAATATAATTAATTCCCTAAAATAACTTATTTTTACACTTTACGGAGCTCAAAATATTAATCTGCGGAGTTTATAATTCTGGCGCTACAGACTTTGAGAATTTGTTTTGCTGATAAATATAGGTGTTCCCTGTTAGAGGGTTCTTTTCCCTACCAAAATCAGTATTCAGAAAAATTCTAGTACTTTTTTCAGATTTTTTATGACCAAAAACTTGATTTTTCGAATAAAATTTGACGTTAAAATTATGGAGGCCTGCGCAAAGGAAATAATATTAAAAAAATATATATATTAATTGAATAAATGATATTCTTGATATTTTTACCTAGAGACTGGGCACTTTGTGGACAGTGCTGCAAGTTTCAGCCTTGCAAGTTAAAGGTTTTTGAAGATATTTGACCACAAACCTGGTAGTTTGAACAAGCAGACGGCTGACACATAAATTAAAAAAACTAAGTCCAAAGGCTATTTTCAATGTTTTAAATTCTGTGACATTTTTTTCATATAACACCTACAGGTGTGTATAATACCTCTTTTTGAAGCATAAGGAGGATACATTACTATAGAAGAAAGCATGATAACCTATTAGGTAGTGAAAATAATATATTTTGGTCCAAAAATGTCATTTTTTTTACATTTTTCCAAAAAACAGAAAATCGACCACTTTTGGCTCACCGAAAAGGCCATAACTTTTGAACAGCTCAACCGATTTTAATAATTTTTGTACCAAAATTTCCCATTTTGTATGTACTGTCATATTAATCTATAATTGGATGATTTATTAGCATTTCAATTTTTGGCTTGACCACCCTAACTGAAGGCTTAATCATGTACTATAATGGATATATTCTACCACTGTTTGATTATTGTTGTACTGTATGGGGAGAAACCACAAATTTGAATCTTGAAAAACTATGTAAATTACAAAAGCGTGCAGCAAGAATTATTCTTAATGCAAAATATGATATACCATCTCTTCAATTATTTAAAAAAACTTGGTTGGCTGTCTATTCAAAATAGATTAGAATATCATAAAAGTGTTTTAATGTATAAATGTATAAATAATTCTGCTCCTGATTATTTGTGTAATTTATTTGATATGAATACAAATTCTAATATTTATTCATTAAGATCATCTGCAAAGGGAAATTTGTTCGTCCCAAGACCAAATTCTAATTTTATGAAACGAACTTTTCACTACTCCGGAACTATTTTATGGAATTCTTTACCTCCTAATTTAAAATTAATTCAAGACATAGATCTATTCAAAAAGAAATATACAGATTATTTGATGTCAAAGCAAAATAACGAATGATTATATTCATTATACCAAGGATTTATCCTTGATTATACTCAGATTGTGATATTGTTGCTAACTGTGTTACCCTCTTGAAATAAAGTCATTACTTACTTACTTACTTACCTATGTTTGACAGAGGTTGACCTTAGTTTTAACCCTTTGGATGCCAAGCCCTTTTCACTGATCAGTGCCAAGGGATTTTTAGTCAAATTTGTTTACTGTGAAGTCATGACGTTATCAGTGTAAACGTCACAGTACATGACCTAATGTAAAATTGCGCACACCTTTTTTGACTTTGTGGGGTGTATATTGTAATGTAAAATTACACACACGTGTTTAGACTTTGTGGGTTGTTTTACAATGTAAAACTACACACACGTACGTGTTTAGACTTTGTGGGTTGTAAATTTACAATGTAAAATTACACACACGTGTTTTGACTTTGTGGGTTATAAATTTACAATGTAAAATTGCACAATCTTTTTTCAGACTTTAATGGGTAAAATAGAAAATTACTGATGTATTTAAAAAAAATGTGTCTAATGTAAAATTGTACACTTGTTTTTTCCCCCACACTTTATTGAATCTAATAATGTAAAATTGCATGCGCGTTTATCACACTTTAAATAATGAAATAAATGTAAAATTTGACATACGCTTTTGCCCTAAAAAAACAATGCCAATATACGTCGTGGTCGTGATCTTATGTTAGTTGGATATTTTTTTTATAACTAGCTATGCAATCACTGCCTATCACTACTAACGCTGGGAGTTCGAATCCCACTCGGGCGAGGTGTACTCGATACAACATTATGTGATAAAGTTTTTCGGTGACTTCCGGTAGGTTGATGGTTTTCCCTGGGTACTCGGCCGGTTTCCTCCATCAAAAAAAAAACTGACCACCACGATATAACTTAAATATTGTTGAAAGTGACGTTAAATACCATAACTCTCTGTTATATATATCAACATTAAATAACAAATAGTATGGAGGAAGCATGGTAAATATTCACATGTAAAGTTGAAAGAATCGACATAAATGACATGAGTATCTCTCTAGTCCAGCTCCGAGTAATGAGTGTTGGATTTTAACCTTATATATGAGAAAGTTCAACAAAGATATATAACAGTTTAATTATTGCCTGTGATCTGTGTTTTTTTTTTCACCCGTTAAGTTTTGTTCTTTCAACACGTTAATCTATCCATCTAAAAAATATATATTGACAAAAGCTATGAATTGTCAATATGTTCAATATGATTCTTAAAGTTCAATGCCGATACAAGCACATGGCATGAACCACTTTATTACATCTCGAGCACATAGTGATTGCTCTAGAACGTATGTTTGGTGTAGTACAGAGAATACAGTTTCGCTGTTTCCCCTTTCCAAAACGTACAAGTCTATTTCTGTTGCCTTGATTAACAAGCTGGCGTCGCCTGATAACATTATCGACAGATCGAGGATTGCAGGTGGAGGGGCTCAGTAATGGTGAGTAGACATGATCCGACTTTTGTTAAACTCAATTGATTCCGTTCAGATGACCCTTTATTTTTTATCTATTTATTAATTTCACATCGTCAGTCACCACATTGTCATTGTCAAACATTGCAACATACAAATTAAACAAATTATAATCAAGGTATGCTGAGCGGGTCGGTACAAAAGATGTCGAGAGAGAGACTGAGAGAAATAAAAAAAAAGGATGACATCTCGGACACGCACAAGTCAACTGACCAAAGTAGGCCTACAGTAGTTGTTGGTATCAAAAGTAGTTTCTACCAAATTTTGGTATATTGACTTCAGTTTAACTTTAAACTGATTAATATTCTTATGAAGGCAAGTGGGTAAAACGAGGCACGAGGGTTCCTCTTGGTAATTTTTTCCAAAGCCTCGGAATCCTATCTGAATAACATTTTCTGCTGAAATTGTTTTACCCTATGCTTTTTCAAATAAAAATGTTGTAGACTTAGACTAAAACGTGTACTTATTCAGCTGCCTAGGGCATTACATTAGTGAAGATATGTTTTATATTTGGTTGTCGATAAAATAATTTGACTATTGTTTTTAGTTTATAAAAATACATCTATTAATAAATGTACCAGTTCATTATAATTAATGGTCCAGACAAATAAACAAGTAGAAAGCCGGGGTGTTTTCTAAATCACAATTCATCATTCATTTTTGCTGTACTGATTCCTTCCTTATGACACACCGTGGTGGACTTAGTTGGAGAATTGTAGGAGGGGGGCCAAGTTTCCCTTTTCCCTGGTGCCCAAAAATTCTCTTAGCGGCCCTGCCTAGACCTTTAAATTAGACACAAGTTTATAACTCCTAATCCTGAACGGAAAGTTGGGGCCATTTCAGAGGGTACCCTACAGTACCCTATATATATATATATATACTGTATATATACATATAATCGTTATTAAAATGTCGAATGCGGTAGGTCGTGGGTTCGATCCCCGATCGGGTTAAAATTGGTATTTGTTGCTTCTCCACTAAGTACGTAGCATTAAGGAAAAAGAGCAATGACTGGTTGGCTGGGAATCAGGATATTGTATCCGAGTGGGGTGACATGTCTATCTAACTATAATACTGGAAATAATGCACTTCTCCGTAAATGAATTGAAGAGATGTTTGATTACTTTACACCTTTCTTTAAATGATTTGTTACGCCGTTCAGAAAAGATTCAATGGCAGAGTGTTACCAACGGGCTTCGAAAAGAGCATGTGTTACGTTCCCCCTTTTTGGACAAGGTACTACATTTTTTTTTCTTATGGTTATCTGTAATTCACTAAATTTGCTGTTAAAATCATTACCAATCAATTTAATCAATTGTTCTGCCTTAACAGGCGCCTATGATTGGCAATAAAAATATTTGTTTGTTTGTTTATATGCAAATCATCTCCCATGATACATTGCGGTAATCGTAGTTTTCTCGTAGTCACGTGACAAATGTTTGAAAGATGGAGGACAGATGTCGAAATCGTGGGATCTGGGGCAGGGTCGTGCCGTGGTGGAGTGTGGCGCCACTTTCTGAGGGTGAGATGGTTGTGAATGGATGGAGGGATGATTGGTGAAGCGATTTATATAAGGGTTTCTGATAGAAAATGGGATCCGATGGCCACGAGACGTGGAAGTGTGCTGACCCAGAGTTGGAGAGGTGGGTCCGCTGTTTTCCGTGTGTGTTGTGCTCTGGCGTTCGACGGCTCTGGCGGTGGTATGTGGTGTCGTCGGGCGACAGAGGAATCTCGGACTAGTTGCATGCTTGTTATTTGTTATTTATTTTGTGTGTGTATGTCGGTTAAAAGCTCAACAGAGCTTATGTTGTATGTTGTTTTAACCATGCCGACTCTAAATAAAGCTTATTTATTATTTATTTATTATTTATTTATTATTTGATGCGCAATGCATATATACCAATCATTATCAGACAAGAACTATTCGAAGAAATAGAAACAGTAATAAAATCGTTTTATCCGGATCTTGCGTTTTCAGAGCTACCGTCCTTTCAAAAGCTGCGGTGACTTTTGTCTTAGTTTTAGTTTTAACAGTGAGCTTGGTTTCTTGCTCGACCAGTTCAGTAAAAAGACTAATTATTAATATTGTGTTTCTTTTATTTTATATGTCATTCTTATATTTTATTTATAATTAAGTGCAATTAAAAATATACAATGTATATAATTTTGTTTTAATGAAGAATGACACAATTGTTTCTGTGATAATATGTTATGACTTTTATGACAATGACAATGATGTTTTTTTTATTCTTTGATGATTTCAAATGTGTTATCTTCAATGTTCGTGTATGATTAATATTCATTTTAATATAGTTGTATAATTTATTATTATTAGACGTACACATTGGTACGTTGATGCTTGCCACCGTTGTAAAGGGGTAGGTTCTGAATAAAAAATAAATAAAAAAAATATATATTATAGAACGGCACTATCATTGAACTTGTGACGTCATCGATGAATGACGTTTTACGCAAAGCCTACAAATAGGCCGTTGGCACTCGAGGGGTGGTTTGAAAAGCCTAAAAATAGGCTCTTTGGACATGTAAGGGTTAATAAATTATTGCGGATCTGTAAATTTCATAGATATATTTAATAAACCATGCAAGTGCTGAAGCACTGACTACTGGGTGAATGATATCTTTGGGAATTGATAGTCCATCAGCCGAGGTATCGAACCAGGCTCAAGCTAGCGAGCAATTTCTAGCGAGCATTAAGCTAGCGAGCAATAAGGCGATATGTCTCAAAACCAAAAAAATAAATAAGAGCAACATGTACTTTTAAAGATTTCTAGCGTCCAATAACAAATATATTACTGTAAATGCATAGCCAACACAATAAATCGACATCGGGGCATACAGTAAATATATCTAGAGCCCCCCCCACCTCACCCCCGCCCACACAATACAAAATAACGAAGACATAAATATTTTTCGGATGGCGAGCTTACCACTTTAAATAAACACAGAATAAAAAATCATTTACTTTAATGTTTTAAACCGGTAGAAAATTTGGACAGCGTTTTGTCAAGCAATATAAAGTCATAAGATTCCGGTTCAAATGAAGACATCTCATCAATCTAAAGATTAAGTGATTAACGATGTTTTTTAAAACGAGATGACTTTTCTCAGTCATCTCTCATCGAAGGGCGAAGCCCTGAGATGAGTGAGAAACGTCCTCGAGTTTTAAAAAGCATCTTTAATTATTTTATCGCTATTTTGTATTCATAATTAAATAATTTTTGTTGAGATACTGACATTTTTTTAAACACAATTAATATTTTATATCGTTAATCACTTAATTATCAAGAATTTGGTAATGTGACGTCATTATAACGTCATATAAGAAAAAAAGATATATAGAATCTAACACCGGGGAGAGTACAAGATAGGGAAATTTCCGACACCCGAGGGTAAGATTTCAATCGTTCTCTTTACGAGGCTTGCCGAGTTAGAGAACGATTGTAATCTTACCCAAGGGTGTCGGAGATTTCCCTATCTTGAACTTTTTCCGGTGTTTGATTTTATTTCTCACTAAACACCTAATTGTTTTTGTTTACATTCCATCGAGCGTTTTCCCGCAATTTATTTTTCCAATGCTGAAGTAAATATTCGATTTATCCATATGCAACCGTATCTCGGCAGTATTTCAAATGTATTTCATCATAAAGTACAATGTATGTAATAAATATATTATAAATGTTACTACAACAGAGATAAATACCTGTAAAAAAAATATTTGAATTTGGTCAAAGGGAGGTAATTTCTTTCTTTACGTTAGTTACTAACAAGGGAGAGCACTCTATTATTTACTCAAAGTAAACAAACATTGACTGGAAGAGAGCCTGAAAAAAGAATCAAACACCGTGAAAGGTGCACGTTAGCTAGCAGAATATAATACATAAATGAATTTAAAAATACTTATGTAGTAGAATCGTGGTTAATTGTTTATTTTAAAAAGGAAAAGCATGGAGATATTGGGGGGCAGTTGACATAAACTGCACAGCATGCATTTGCCGGTAAAACGCACGTGATTTTTTTGTCTTGCACTAGTGCAAGATAAGAAAATCTCACATGGCTAAAAATAGGTACTGGTCGGTCTCAAAAGTGAGAAATATAGAATCTAACACCGGGGAGAGTACAAGATAGGGAAATCTCCGACACCCGAGGGTAAGGTTTCAATCGTTCTCTTTACGAGGCTTGCCGAGTTAGAGAACGATTGTAATCTTACCCAAGGGTGTCGGAGATTTCCCTATCTTGTACTTTTTCCGGTGTTTGATTTTATTTCTCACTAAACACCTAATTGTTTTTGTTTACATTCCATCGAGCGTTTTCCCGCAATTTATTTTTCCATTGCTGAAGTAAATATTCGATTTATCCATATGCAACCGTTTCTCGGCAGTATTTCAAATGTATTTCATCATAAAGTACAATGTATTTAATCAATATATTATAAATGTTACTACAACAGAGATAAATACCTATAAAAAAATATTTGAATTTGGTCAAAGGGAAGTAATTTCTTTCTTTACGTTAGTTACTAACAAGGGAGAGCACTCTATTATTTACTCAAAGTAAACAAACATTGACTGGAAGAGAGCCTGAAAAAAGAATCAAACACCGTGAAAGGTGCATGTTAGCTAGCAAAATATAATACATAAATGAATTTAAAAATACTTATGTAGTAGAATCGTGGTTAATTGTTTATTTTAGAAAGTAAAAGTATGGAGAATTGGGGGGCAGTTGACATAAACTGTACATCATGCATTTGCCGGTAAAACGCACGTGATTTTTTTGTCTTGCACTAGTGCAAGATAAGAAAATCTCACATGGCTAAAAATAGGAACTGGTCGGTCTCAAAAGTGAGAAAATACTACGTGCGTCCTTGACAACGCTACCCACATGATATGAAATATATCGGTTTTAAACATCAAAGGGAAAATAAACAAAATAGCGATAAAGTGTAATTATAGAACATTAGAAAAATATAACAGTAAGTTTTATGAAAAAATAAACAAAATCTAAATGGAAAGGTATAAACAATGGTAGTTGCAGGTAAATATGTAAGGATTATTTGGAACCCAAATTTGGTTACATTTAGTTGTATTGGAATCCTTTATGGAGGTCTTCATGAATGACCCATCAATACGGAAATTCCGGGAATGACGTTATTATTTGTAGAGTAGGGAATATCCCAGAGCATGATACTTCACTGCATATCAAAGTTGATATTTGACACCCTGCTGTGGGCTTGAGGTGCGGAAACCCACCCAGGCATTTAAATCAGTTAAAGACCTGGGCAATATCTTTGATTTAAACCCCAAGTGGGCAAGAACTTGATATATTTTTCATGAGATATTTATAGAGACCCCCCTCCACAAAACAAAATTCAAATATCAAAGTTGATATTTGACACCCTGCTGTGGGCTTGAGGTGCAGAAACCCACCCAGGAACTTAAGTCAGTTAAAGACCCGGGCAATACCTTTGACTTAAACCCCAAGTGGTCAAGAACTTTACCGTCCTTAATATATTTGTCATGGGATATTTATAGAGACCCCCCTCCATAAAAAAAAATCAAATATCAAAGCTGATATTTGACATCCTGCGGTGGGCTTGAGGTGCAGAAACCCACCCAGGCACTTCAGTCAGTTAAAGGCCCAGGAAATACCTTTGATTGAAACCCCAAGTGGGCAAGAACCTTGCCGTCCTTAATATATTTTTCATGGGATATTTATAGAGATCCCCCTCCATAATTTTTTTTTCAAATATCAAAGTTAATATTTGACACCCTACTGTGGGCTTGAGGTGCAGAAACCCACCCAGGCACTTAAGTCAGTTAAAGGCCCGGGCAATACCTTTGACATAAACCACAAGTGGTCAAGAACTTTGCCGTTCTTAATATATTTTTCATGGGATATTTATAGAGACCCCCTCCTCCATAAAAAAAATCAAATATCAAAGTTGATATTTGACACCCTGCTGTGGGCTTGAGGTGCAGAAACCCACCCAGGCACTTCAGTCAGTTAAAGGCCCGGGAAATACTTTTGATTGAAACCCCAAGCGGGCAAGAACCTTGCCGTCCTTAATATATTTTTCATGGGATATTTATAGAGATCCCCCTCCATAATTTTTTTTTTCAAATATCAAAGTTAATATTTGACACCCTACTGTGGGCTTGAGGTGCAGAAACCCACCCAGGCACTTAAGTCAGTTAAAGGCCCGGGCAATACCTTTGACATAAACCACAAGTGGTCAAGAACTTTGCCGTTCTTAATATATTTTTCATGGGATATTTATAGAGACCCCCTCCTCCATAAAAAAAATCAAATATCAAAGTTGATATTTGACACCCTGCTGTGGGCTTGAGGTGCAGAAACCCACCCAGGCACTTCAGTCAGTTAAAGGCCCGGGAAATACTTTTGATTGAAACCCCAAGTGGGCAAGAACTTTGCCGTCCTTAATATATTTTTTATGGGATATTTATAGAGACCCCCTCCTCCATAAAAAAAAATCAAATATCAAAGTTGATATTTGACACCCTGCTGTGGGCTTGAGGTGCAGAAACCCACCCAGGCACTTCAGTCAGTTAAAGGCCCGGGAAATACTTTTGATTGAAACCCCAAGTGGGCAAGAACTTTGCCGTCCTTAATATATTTTTTATGGGATATTTATAGAGACCCCCTCCTCCATAAAAAAAAATCAAATATCAAAGTTGATATTTGACACCCTGCTGTGGGCTTGAGGTGCAGAAACCCACCCAGGTACTTCAGTCAGTTAAAGGCCCGAGAAATACTTTTGATTGAAACCCCAAGTGGGCAAGAACTTTTCCGTCCTTAATATATTTTTTATGGGATATTTATAGAGACCCCCCTCCATAATTTTTTTTTCAAATATCAAAGTTGATATTTGACACCCTGCTGTGGGCTTGAGGTGCAGAAACCCACCCAGGCACTTAAGTCAGTTAAAGGCCCGGGCAATACCATTGACTTAAACCCCAATTGGACAAGAACTTTGCCGTCCTTAATATATTTTTCATGGGATATTTAAAGAGACCCCCCCCCTCCATAAAAAAAATCAAATATCAAAGTTGATATTTGACACCCTGCTGTGGGCTTGAGGTGCAGAAACCCACCCAGGCACTTCAGTCAGTTAAAGGCCCGGGAAATACTTTTGATTGAAACCCCAAGTGGGCAAGAACTTTGCCGTCCTTAATATATTTTTTATGGGATATTTATAGAGACCCCCTCCTCCATAAAAAAAAATCAAATATCAAAGTTGATATTTGACACCCTGCTGTGGGCTTGAGGTGCAGAAACCCACCCAGGTACTTCAGTCAGTTAAAGGCCCGAGAAATACTTTTGATTGAAACCCCAAGTGGGCAAGAACTTTTCCGTCCTTAATATATTTTTTATGGGATATTTATAGAGACCCCCCTCCATAATTTTTTTTTCAAATATCAAAGTTGATATTTGACACCCTGCTGTGGGCTTGAGGTGCAGAAACCCACCCAGGCACTTAAGTCAGTTAAAGGCCCGGGCAATACCATTGACTTAAACCCCAATTTGACAAGAACTTTGCCGTCCTTAATATATTTTTCATGGGATATTTAAAGAGACCCCCCCCCCTCCATAAAAAAAAATCAAATATCAATGTTGATATTTGACACCCTGCCGTGGGCTTGAGGTGCAGAAACCCACCCAGGCACATAAGTTAGTTAAAGGCCCGAGAAATATCTTTGATTGAAACCCCAAGCGGGCAAGAACTTTGCCGTCCTTAATATATTTTTCATGGAATATTTATAGATTCCCCCCTCCATAATTTTGTTTTCAAATATCAAAGTTGATATTTGACACCCTACTGTGGCTTGAGGTGCAGAAACCCACCCAGTCACTTAAGTCAGTTAAAGGCCCGGGCAATACCTTTGACTTAAACTCCAAGTGGTCAAGAACTTTGCCGTCCTTAATATATTTTTGATGGGATATTTATAGAGAATCTCCCATCCATAAAAAAAAATCCAAAAATCAAAGTTGATATTTGACACTCTGCTGTGGGCTTGAGGTGCAGAAACCCACCCAGGCACTTAAGTCAGTTAAAGGTCCAGGCAATACCTTTGACTTAAACCCCAAGTGGTCAAGAACTTTGCCGTCTTTAATATATTTTTCATGGGATATTTATAGAGACCCCCCTCCATAAAACAAAATCAAATATCAAAGTTAATATTTGACACCCTGCTGTGGGCTTGAGGTGCAGAAACCCACCCAGGCACCTAAGTCAGCTAAAGGCTCGGGAAATACCTTTGATTAACACCCCAAGTGGGCAAAAACTTTGCCGTCCTTAATATATTTTTCATGGGATATTTATAGAGACCCCCCTCCATAAAGTTTTTTTCAAATATCAAAGTTGATATTTGACACCCTACTGTGGGCTTGAGGTGCAGAAACCCACCCAGGCACTTAAGTCAGTTAAAGGCCCGGGAAATACCTTTGACATAAACCACAAGTGGTCAAGAACTTTGCCGTCCTTAATATATTTTTCATGGGATATTTATAGAGACCCCCCTCCATAAAAAAAAATCAAATATCAAAGTTGATATTTGACACCCTGCTGTGGGCTTGAGGTGCAGAAACCCACCCAGGCACTTAAGTCAGTTAAAGGCCCGAGAAATATCTTTGATTGAAACCCCAAGCGGGCAAGAACTTTGCCGTCCTTAATATATTTTTCATGGAATATTTATAGATCCCCCCTCCATAATTTTTTTTTTCAAATATCAAAGTTGATATTTGACACCCTGCTGTGGGCTTGAGGTGCAGAAACCCACAAGGCACTTAAGTCAGTTAAAGGCCCGGGCAATACCTTTGACTTAAACCCCAAGTGGTCAAGAACTTTGCCGTCTTTAATATATTTTTCCTGGGATATTTATAGAGACCCCCCTTCCATAAAAAAAATCAAATATCAATGTTGATATTTGACACCCTGCTTAAGGTGCAGAAACCCACCCAGGCACTTAAGTCAGTTAAAGGCCCAGGAAATACCTTTAATTGAAACCTCAAGTGGGCAAGAACTTTGCCGTCCTTAATATATTTTTCATGCAATATTTATAGAGACCCCCCTCCAAAATGTATTTTTCAAATATCAAAGTTGATATTTGACACCCTACTGCGGGCTTGAGGTGCAGAAACCCACCCAGGCACTTCAGTCAGTTAAAGGCCCGGGAAATTCTTTTGATTGAAACCCCAAGTGGGCAAGAACTTTGCCGTCCTTAATATATTTTTTATGGGATATTTATAGAGACCCCCCTCCATCATTTTTTTTTCAAATATCAAAGTTGATATTTGACACCCTGCTGTGGGCTTGAGGTGGAGAAACCCACCCAGACACTTAAGTCAGTTAAAGGCCCGGGAAATACCTTTGATTGACACCCCAAGTGGGCAAGAACTTTGCCGTCCTTAATATATTTTTCATGGAATATTTATAAATAAAAATTCAAATATCAAAGTTGATATTTGACACCCTACTGTGGGCTTGAGGTGTATAAACCCACCCAGGCACTTCAGTCAGTTAATGGCCTTGGCTATACCTTTGACTTAAACCCCAAGTGGGAAAGATCTATGCCGTCCTTCGATATTTTTTCATGGGTTATCTATAGGGTCCCCCCAAATCCAAATATCAAAGTAGTGTATCGGGACAGGTCAAGGAATATTTCGGGGGGAGCAAAGGGGAGCGTGCCATTGCGTATGCGTTATTGGAAGTGACGTCACCGGAAGCGGCCCTGACCGGAAATGACGTCACATGAAGTCGCGTGACCGGAAGTGACGTCATAACCGGAAGTATGTTCTGCACATGCTCGGAAGGGCATTCCCGCGCTTTTTTTCTTACCATAGCAGTAGTACGAAATGTACAATTGTGCATGACCGGAAGTAGCATGGCTAATGGATGTGACATGAACGGAAGTCACGTGACCGGAAGTGACGTCATTTTCTCCGCGCTTTTTTCTTACTATAGTATTAGTATAAAATGTATCATTGTGCATGACCGGAAGTAGTATGGCTACCGGATTTGACGTGACGTCACAGGAAGTGACGTCATAAGACCGAAAGTGGATGATTCCCCTTGGGGTGTGTTCTGATTTGTTCCAGGTGTTGTGTAGTACTCCAAGGGTGTTTTCTATCACGTCTGCGTTCTCACTGTGGTATTTCTACTAAATAACCTAAGAGTCAAATGAATGAAATGGTACATTTGATCCCCTAAGTCACCCAGTAGAAGGTCCAGGTTTGTGACTGGCTCTATATAGAGGTTGCATTAACCTTCTTTTTTTTCTCCTTTTTTTTTACCTGTTTTTTTTTTTTTTTTTCATAGCACATGTTTAACAAGTAACAACACAAATCTCTGTACAATACCCGTCGCTTCCACGGCATTTTCTAAGATCCTGGTGACGTCTGTCATGCTATGTCCTGCACATCGATGAATGAGATAAAAAATGCAATGAAATCCGCACATGGTAGATCCTTCTTCTTGTACTCGAACGGTATTGTAAGTCCAATGAAGGCAATGTTTGTTCATGAAATTGACATAAGCGGATTCGTGCGGTGGACGTCCGGTTGGATCGTAGTATTCCCCTCGTGAGTTGGCGTCGATGTATATAGCGATCCAGTGTTGTCCCATTGGATGGTCTGGATCCGTATTTCCCACAAGGGCCGAAGGTACGTTTAATAATCTAGGTAATCTGTTTCTGGCATAGACCCCTTAAACACCGGTCTGGAGTGGGGATGTTTTTTCAATAGAGTGTTAATCTCTAGCGTATTCATTATGCAATGTAGTCAAACAAGACTTGTCTGTTTCTACCGATTTCGATCACGTTGTCAAATTCTGCATACAGCACGACGGTGATGGTCCCTGCCAGAGCTTCGTCGAAATGAATCTCCACACGTAAATTGCCCTATCCAGAGTCATATCGAATCCAAATAAGGTGTTTCCTTTAGCGTATTCCTCTCTGGAGATGGTATTTCCTTCGTCTTCATGCATCTTTCCCGTACTGGCATAGAGTACCATATAACTGCGAATATAACCTGCGTTTTCAAAGTCGGGTTGTAACGGTTTGGCGGGAATCTGTCGTCCGTCCACGTTCAGTGCCACAAAATTGATCTTGTAGTGTTTAAAATCGGAAGGGGTTTTCGTAATAGTCCCATTTAAGGTATCACTGTCCACGCAACCAATCACCAGTTTTTTCGGCAACTGTCCCAAAAACATGTTGTCCTGGACGTAATTCATGTTGCCACGGGGAACCGTATCTACTTTGACTTCTACACGTCGGATGGGGTATTTACAGCTGGTCTTTTCCAAAGCTTTGACGTGACACATTCTTACGGCAGGACTTAACTGTACATTTCTCACAAATAGAGCGAGATCCTTGATTATGATCTTATAGTTGTCGGCATCGGCCATTAGAGCGAACACGTCTCGACTTCGTCGTAATTTGATTTTCAGATCGACGTGATTCAGTAAATATTTCTCTTGACAAAATAAATCCATGTGTAGTTTTCCCATCATCTGTACACAGACTTGCTTTGGGCCGTCAATGCTTTCCGGGACGTGAATCCTTTGTTATTGGTTGTTCTCTTATCCTGATGTCCCGGTGTATCCTTGTACCACATGACTCCCGTTAATTGAGATTCTTTGGCAGCTGGGCCATAGCTGAGTAATATTTCTATGTAAGCTCTGTAAGGGTACAAGCTGGTCGGTGGTGAAACCAGATTTTCGTTGAGGCTAACACTGACATCACTAAAGAGGGAATGCATCCATAAGTTGACAGATCCAACGTCCGCTCCGCCATCCAATGCAGTATCGTCGTCATCCATGATCTGTGCTTCCACAAACGGGTAAGTATTAGCCAAGTCGATGTAGTCGTCCCCCGCCCCACTGACGGCAAATTCGTAAGGTCCTTGATCCGTCAGAGCCGATGTCAATCCTTTCTGCTCCCAATACCCATAAGCCACACTGGTCTGTGCAGGTGGAACTTCAAATAAATCCAGTTCTGATTTCGTGCATTCGCATGAGTTGGGATGTACAAGTGCCATTCTTATCCGAAATGTCATTCGAAATGTTCCGTTGCTTGGTCTGCCGACGTCTGGTCTTTTTTCGCTTGGCAGGTCCTTTTAGAACTCGTTGTCCTGGGGGTCCTACCGTGTCTATAGCCTTCTGGAGTAAGTTTTCTCCTGTTGATTTCAATCGTGATGTTGCTGCCTGTTTGATATTTATTCCTTGTACGACATCTCCGGCAATATTTAATCTCGTTTTTAAAGCCTCGCGTTCTAGGGTCTATAGAGCCCGTGTCGTCCCTTAAATCTATTTCCACGGTCTGAAATCGTTTTTGTAACAGGGGACAGTACTGTATCGGATCAAACACTCGGGTGATCATTTCTCCGTCTCTTCCTTCCACCGGTACGATTCTCTATAACGGTACTTGGGCATCTCCCACCATTCACGATTCCACCAAGGGACAATACACGTACAGATAATTTAATCCTTTCTTGAGGTCCACTACCCAATCTGAAACATACTTCCCCGCCGGGAATATAGCTTGTATGAATCCTAACATGGATTGTATTAAAGGACTGATGATGACTTGACAATCTTTTTTCACTTTCATATCGATTTTATGATTGATTTTGTTGAAACCCATGTCGAATTTATTCTTGAGTTCCTTCATGTGCTTTTTCCCCTCGATGGAGAATCCTTTTGGCCGAGGAATAGTACCCATCCGGTAACAAGACCAAATGCTTTTGTAGTTCTGACTCCTTGTAGAAGTGAACCTTCAACCAGGCTTCGTTATTCATGACGCTATACCAACTGTGAGTATACTGTATCTCTGCCAATCCGATTTTCCATGCTCTGTCCAGATCCGTTATTTTTGGCAATTTCGTCGTGTAATGAGTCAACGTATTGTTCGGACAGTAATTCATGGAACTGTTACTAGGCAGAGTCAGGTAAAACATGCTTCGTCTTGATCGTGGGGTTAGGTAACAGTTATCCCAGACAACTGCTCAACAAGGCCGTCCACAAGGTACTGTTCTCCGATTTGACCGTTAAGGTGTAAATGCTGACTACGATAACCGTGTACAGAATGAGTACCTGACATAAAAATACGACCTCCGAACGTGGAGTCTTCTTTCCACAAGTCACACAAGACGATACACTGTCCGTGTCACTCGGTGCCATTCGCAAGACTGACACTTCAAGTAGGTGTTGTGTGCTTTTGTAGGTCCTGGATATCCGAGCCACTTGACTAAATACTGAACTCTTTGTCCCATTTTTCTCTTTTTAAAAATGGGTTCAATCTTGTATACGTCGTCTGTCTTAATGACTTTCTGTAATTCTTCGACATAGAATGTTCCTTCCAGAATTTCACCGTGGTCGTCTTTGACTAAGTATACCGAGGGTCTGGTTTCGATGCACTTTACTACCGCCGCCCAGATTTGAAAATGACCTGAAACGCATATTTTAAAGTCTTTCCCGTCTTGTCTGTCAATGGAACGACCCAAGCATATCGGGATAACACGTCTATACATGTCAACAAGTACTTGAATCCTTTGTTGTAAGAAGACAATTTTGCGAGATCCACTAAATCCGCCTGCCACTGGTGGTCAATTCCATAGACTACAACGCGTCTCCTGGGAAATGGTCGTCTAGTTGGTTTATGCAAAGTGTGCGTGTCCTGAGACTGTAACCATTCTCTGACTTGTTTCTTCGTATAACCTTTCGGCTTAAATTTATTCAATCCTCCATAACTGGCGGGAGCTAAAAGGTTGTAATAGGTCGATTCCATGTTTACAACTGCCCCTTCGTGGTCTCAACCTCCGTTTTAAAAGTCGACCCAGTTCTGGACTTCTTTCCTTCTGTTTCTTGGTGTTTTTGGGGAGTACGGTCTAATAGGGGATGGACTCTGTTGTCGTTTGCGAGATCCCGGTGTTGTTTTGGTCTGAGTGATGTATCTCCAGCGGTCCTCGTGACCAATCAAATCTTGTGAAACATTTGCTTCTCGTAAGGCTTCTCCAAATGGTTCCCATCCTTGTGGGTTGAAATATTTCTTTTTGCTCAGCACGTCGTTGACTAAATCCACCACGTTGCTTCCTTAAACGGTTTCTCCCTTGTATTTCAGTTCCCCTTTCTCATTCCAGCTAATGTCGGGACTGCTCTTCATTTTTTTCAACAAGAGTTGTACCTTGGCCTTCATTGTTTTTCGTACGCTTTCCAAAATTTCGTTGTCGATCAGGTCCCGTTTCACGGGTTCAGGTGCGACTGCCACGGGTCTGGGTCTGTAATCGTCGTAGACGTTCAAATATAGCTTGAGACGTTTGTCTGCCGACAGGTCTTCTCTTTCTAGTATGGTTTGCATCTTCTTATCCAAGGTGTGCATGACTTTCACGCGTTGTTCCACTGGAGGTTTTGGGCGCTCTTGAGTCTGGTGGTATCTATTTATTAAGGTTAGTTCCTTCATTTAAATAATGTAGAGAGCAACGGTGCTACCACAGATGCAATCGGTGCTAGTAGGGATCCCAAAAATCCACCTTTCTGTAAGATCGCTTTCTTCTGTTTGAGAGAGAACGACTTTTTCTTCAGTGCTCTCAATCCGGCCTTATTTCTCTTGAGTTTTTCCTTCTGCAGTTTAGTTAACGGGACGTTGCCTCTTAAAATATTATCGGCACACTCACACAGACAGTCGACGAGACTGCCATCCGCTTTTGTTATGATGTGTTTACGAATACACGGTTTCGTCTTTTGTAAATATAATATATCACTGCCGTGCATTTTCAAGCGCTGAGAGACCATGTTATTCCCTCAGAGTCTCATGCAAGAGTGACAAGAAACGGGATGTAACATCCTTTTTATGACTCGACATACGCTTTCTGTTCTTCACCGGAAAAGATGAAGGTTCTTAATCTCAGGATATCCGGCGTGTTTTGTTTCATATCGATCACCATGTAGCCATGAGGTCTGGCTGTAGCTCGGGCAAAAGCTTCCAGGAAAAATTCCGTTCTCCTGGGATACATTTGGTGTGCTAGCGCCATGATCTGCGATACGTCTGTCAGGTTTTGGAATAGAACCATGTAATGGGCATTGAGACTTATGGTTCTATGGTGAAACAGATTCTGAACGATGTACATGACGCTGATGTTTCTGTGGTGACTCTTTTTCGTAAACAGTGAAGCCACCCTTTGATCCGTTTCGTCCATGAGATCGTCCAAAATGATCAAATGTTTTTCTCTTGGATCTAAATTATCCAGATCCGGTAAACCTTGTTGAAATTCTATCCCTTTTACGGTTCCATACAACGTCTGATATTCACCATAACACCTTAAGATCCGATCTGGCTTGGGAGTCATCATGTGTTTGATATTGTGAACGAACCATCGGACAAACATCGATTGTCCACTGCCTGTAGGTCCGGCAATCACACTGGTAAACGGATGTACCCATGGCATGAAATGATCGGGATCGTATCCGTCTGGAACCCAAAAAGAAACCGGATTATTGGTTTTCAAAATATAATAGGGTTCTCCTTCATTACTCTGTGAGTATTGCTGCTGGTGCGACGGCACATATCCATCTGTCAGCGGAGGCGGCGGCGGTGTATATCCCTCTGTCAGCGGCGGCGGCTGCGCATAGCCCTCGGTCAGCGGCTCTTAGGTTATTTAGTAGAGATACCACAGTGAGAACGCGAACGTGATAGAAAACACCATTGGAGTACCACACAACACCTCGAACAATTAAGATCACACCCCAAGGGTAATCACCCACTTTCGGTCTCATGACGTCGATTCCTGTGACGTCACTTTCCGACACGTCACATCTGGTAGCCATGCTACTTACAGTCATACGCAATGGTACATTTTGTACTACTACTATGGTAAGAAAAAAAGCACGGGAATACGCAGAACATACTTCCGGTTACGACGTAACTTCCGGTCACGTGACTTCATGTGACGTCATTTCCGGTCAGGACCGCTTCCGGTGACGTCACTTCCAGTAACCCATGCGTAATGGCCTGCTCCCCTTTGCTCCCCCCCGAAATATGCCTTGAGCTATCCCGAAATACTACTTTGATATTTGGATTTGGGGGGTCCCTATAAATAACCCATGAAAAAATATCGAAGGACGGCAAAGTTCTTGTCCACTTGGTGTTTCAATCAAAGGTATTGGCCGGGCCTTTAACTGACTTAAGTGCCTGGGTGGGTTTCTGCACCTCAAGCCCACAGTAGGGTGTCAAATATCAACTTTGATATTTTATTTTTTTTTATGGGGGAGGGGGTCTCTATAAATATCCCATAAAAAATATATTAAGAACGGCAAAGTTCTTGACCACTTGTGGTTTATGTCAAAGGTATTGCCCGGGCCTTTAACTGACTTAAGTGCCTGGGTGGGTTTCTGCACCTCAAGCCCACAGTAGGGTGTCAAATATCAACTTTGATATTTGAAAAAAACTTTATGGAGGGGGGTCTCTATAAATATCCCATGAAAAATATATTAAGGACGGCAAAGTTCTTGCCCACTTGGGGTGTCATTCAAAGGTTTTCCCGGGCCTTTAACTGACTGAAGTGCCTGGGTGGGTTTCTGCACCTCAAGCCCACAGCAGGGTGTCAAATATCAACTTTGATATTTGATTTTTTTTTATGGAGGAGGGGGTCTCTATAAATATCCCATGAAAAATATATTAAGAACGGCAAAGTTCTTGACCACTTGGGGTTTATGTCAAAGGTATTGCCCGGGCCTTTAACTGACTTAAGTGCCTGGGTGGGTTTCTGCACCTCAAGCCCACAGTAGGGTGTCAAATATCAACTTTGATATTTGAAAAAAACTTTATGGAGGGGGGTCTCTATAAATATCCCATGAAAAATATATTAAGGACGGCAAATTTCTTGACCACTTGGGGTTTATGTCAAAGGTATTGCTCGGGCCTTTAACTGACTGAAGTGCCTGGGTGGGTTTCTGCACCTCAAGCCCACAGCAGGATGTCAAATATCAGCTTTGATATTTGATTTTTTTTTATGGAGGAGGGGTCTCTATAAATATCCCATGAAAAATATATTAAGGACGGCAAAGTTCTTGACCACTTGGAGATTAAGTCAAAGGTGTTGCCAGGGCCTTTAACTGACTTAAGTGCCTGGGTGGGTTTCTGCACCTCAAGCCCACAGTAGGGTGTCAAATATCAACTTTGATATTTGAAAAATACATTTTGGAGGGGGGTCTCTATAAATATCCGATGAAAAATATATTATGGACGGCAAGGTTCTTGCCCACTTGGGGTGTCAATCAAAGGTATTTCCCGGGCCTTTAACTGACATAAGTGCCTGGGTGGGTTTCTGCACCTCAAGCCCACAGCAGGGTGTCAAATATCAACTTTGAGATTTGATTTTTTTTATGGAGGGGGGTCTCTATAAATATCCCATGAAAAATATAGTAAAGACGGCAAAGTTCTTGACTACTTGGGGTTTATGTCAAAGGTATTGCCCGGGCCTTTAACTGACTGAAGTGCCTGGGGGGGTTTCTGCACCTCAAGCCCACAGTAGGGTGTCAAATATCAACTTTGATATTTGAAAAAAACTTTATGGAGGGGGGTCTCTATAAATATCCCATGAAAAATATATTAAGGACGGCAAAGTTCTTGCCCACTTGGGGTGTCATTCAAAGGTTTTTCCCGCGCCTTTAACTGACTTAAGTGCCTGGGTGGGTTTCTGCACCTCAAGCCCACAGCAGGGTGTCAAATTTCAACTTTGATATTTGATTTTTTTTTATGGAGGAGGGAGTCTCTATAAATATCCCATGAAAAATATATTAAGGACGGCAAAGTTCTTGACCACTTGTGGTTTATGTCAAAGGTATTGCCCGGGCCTTTAACTGACTTAAGTTCCTGGGTGGGTTTCTGCAACTTAAGCCCACAGCAGGGTGTCAAATATCAACTTTGATATTTGATTTTTTTTTATGGAGAGGAGGGTTTCTGTAATTATCCCATGAAAAATATATTAAGGACGACAAAGTTCTTGACCACTTGGAGATTAAGACAAAGGTATTTCCCGGGCCTTTAACTGACTTAAGTGCCTGGGTGGGTTTCTGCACCTCAAGCCCACAGCAGGGTGTCAAATATCAACTTTGAGATTTGATTTTTTTTATGGAGGGGGGTCTCTATAAATATCCCATGAAAAATATAGTAAAGACGGCAAAGTTCTTGACTACTTGGGGTTTATGTCAAAGGTATTGCCCGGGCCTTTAACTGACTGAAGTGCATGGGGGGGTTTCTGCACCTCAAGCCCACAGTAGGGTGTCAAATATCAACTTTGATATTTGAAAAAAACTTTATGGAGGGGGGTCTCTATAAATATCCCATGAAAAATATATTAAGGACGGCAAAGTTCTTGCCCACTTGGGGTGTCATTCAAAGGTTTTTCCCGCGCCTTTAACTGACTGAAGTGCCTGGGTGGGTTTCTGCAGCTCAAACCCACAGCAGGGTGTCAAATTTCAACTTTGATATTTGATTTTTTTTTATGGAGGAAGGAGTCTCTATAAATATCCCATGAAAAATATATTAAGGACGGCAAAGTTCTTGACCACTTGTGGTTTATGTCAAAGGTATTGCCCGGGCCTTTAACTGACTTAAGTTCCTGGGTGGGTTTCTGCAACTTAAGCCCACAGCAGGGTGTCAAATATCAACTTTGATATTTGATTTTTTTTTATGGAGAGGAGGGTTTCTGTAATTATCCCATGAAAAATATATTAAGGACGACAAAGTTCTTGATTACTTGGAGATTAAGACAAAGGTATTGCCAGGGCCTTTAACTGACTTAAGTGCCTGGGTGGGTTTCTGCACCTCAAGCCCACAGTGGGGTGTCAAATATCAACTTTGATATTTGAAAAATAAATTATGGAGGGGGGTCTCTATAAATATCCGATGAAAAATATATTATGGACGGCAAAGTTCTTGCCCACTTGGGGTGTCAATCAAAGGTATTTCCCGGGCCTTTAACTGATTTAAATGCCTGGGTGGGTTTCCGCACCTCAAGCACACAGCAGGGTGTCAAATATCAACTTTGATATGCAGTGAAGTATCATGCTCTGGGATATTCCCTACTCTACAAATAACAACGTCATTCCCGGAATTTCCGTATTGATGGGTCATTCATGAAGACCTCCATAAAGGATTCCAATACAACTAAATGTAACCAAATTTGGGTTCCAAATAATCCTTACATATTTACCTGCAACTACCATTGTTTATACCTTTCCATTTAGATTTTGTTTATTTTTTCATAAAACTTACTGTTATATTTTTCTAATGTTCTATAATTACACTATTTTTAGATTGATGAGATGTCTTCATATGAACTGGAATCTTATGACTTTATATTGCTTGACAAAATGCTGTCTAAATTATCTACCGGTTTGAAACATTAAAGTAAATGATTTTTTATTCTGTGTTTATTTAAAGTGGTAAGGTCGCCATCCGAAAAATATTTATGTCTTCGTTATTTTGTATTGTGTGGGCGGGGATCTAGATATATTTACTGTATGCCCTGATGTCGATTTATTGTGTTGGCTATGCATTTACAGTAATATATTTGTTATTGGACGCTAGAAATCTTTAAAAGTACATGTTGCTCCTATTTATTTTTTTGGTTTTGAGACATATCGCCTTATTGCTCGCTAGAAATTGCTCGCTAGCTTGAGCCTGGTAGGTATCGACTCTATAAAGACATAGATCTATACATGTAACTAATTTAGTGCGTACGATCCCTGACATTGACAATCCAGAGATACACGAAACATTGGACACACCACACCAATCGGTAAACCTCGGGTAGATCCGCTGTTCCCCGTCTAGATGAATGAACGGAATCGGCCGAGGTGTGACTAGTGACAAGACACAGAAGGAAGACAAAAAGAACAAAAACAAAACACAGAAAACTAAAATAAATAAAAAAATAAATAAATGAGCAACATGGAGCTCACCAAACAAACCAGGTGTTCGCGAAAGGTGCATAGCTCCTGTTTCTCATGGTCAAATTAAGTCCCCCAAACAAAGCATGGATTCGTGTGTCTAATATAAAATCATATGTGAAATGGTTTTGCTTAGCTACAATTAGTGACACTTCTTTATTCATTCAGCTGAGGGTTAGGGTTATGGTGTTTAACGCCACTTTCAATAATATTTCAGTTATATCGTGGCGGTTAGTTTTATTGGTGGAGGAAACCGGAGCACCCGGAAGAAACCACCGGCCTGTTGCAAGTCACTGACAAACTTTATCACATAATGTATTCAGTTGACGGTATACTTAGTTCTACTTCCGTTCTTTTATTTTACATTAAGACACACGACGGACTGGTACCTAGGCTTCCGTCAAATAGACGGCTGAACTCATTTCGAAACCAAAAGGGGTCTAGATGATATTTTGTGGTTAAAAATGTTCTTCAGGTAAAAAAAAGTCCAAATTTTGTATTTTCTTCTCAATTGAATTCGAGTTTTCCTCGGGATTGTTGCGCGACTCTTGAATTAAAACCTGATGCTGTGTACACAAACTTGACATTAGAAATCAATTCTTCATACTGAATTGACGGTGAGATGGTTGTCATGCTCTCCTCGAGCACTGGTCCGATGCCGGATTCACTGAAAAAGGCATTTGACAAATTCTTGCTGTTTAACTAAGAACGCAGCATTAAAGAGTAATAACAAAAACTGGTGTCTCTGAATGAGGATAATGTGTACGAGTGGAGGACAAGTCTACATGTGAACTGCTGGTTTAGTGCGATATTTGCCACTATAAATTTTCCACACCTTGATAGTAAAATACCAGCCACTCCCGTATATTGAGTTTGTATTTCACATCTCCTACGTTAAAATTCCTGTAATTGGGGTTGATGCCAGGTGTGTTATTATCACCTTTGCTACTCTATTTATGTAAATGAACTGGAAATTGAGTTAATTAAGCAAGGGCCTTGAACCATGAGGCGAATGAAGAAAAATGTTACATTTTTATTTATTTATATACGCAGGTGATACAATTCGTCTTAGTGAAATTGTTACTGATTTTCGTTTTTCTTAATAGACGTGTGTTAAAAGATAATGGGGGCCGTCGTGGTTGTGATCGTATGGTAGTAGAGTTACAACTATCTGTGCAATCAATGCCTATCACCACTAACGTTGTGAGTTCGAACCCCGTTCATGGCGAGGTGTACTCGGTACAACATCATGTGATAAAGTTTGTCATTGACTTGCGACAGGTCGGTGGTTTTCTCTGGGTCCCCCGGTTTCCTCCACTAATAAAACTGATTGGCACGATATAACTGAAATATTGTTGAAAGTGGTGTTAAGCACCATAAACCAGACCTAAAAAGATAATGAGTGAGAATTGGTTTCTGTATGGTCAAATGATATAATTATGTAATCAATTTGCATACTTCATCATATCAGTATATTTACCTTAACGCAGAAAACATTATCTGACAAAGATAAAAAAAAAAAAATGCAACTTTTTGCTTGTTGAGTAAGATGCACGAATATTTATTAATACAGAGACTTTAATATCTGCTTTTGATACATAATAAGGGTAATAACAAAATTACCGAACTCCGAACAATCTTACAAAGGGAAAGTCAAAACTCATAATTATATAAACAGACAAAATCAGTCAACGTGTAGTGAAGAACGGAATTTCCCAAAGGAGCCGACATAGAATTGCTACCATTTTATAACAATTAGTTGCTAACCTGTTATAACAGGTTGCTAATCTGATAACGTTATTACTGATTGCAACAATATAAACCTGTATCGATGACAAAGATGCCATGAATGAAAATGACAAAAGCATAAACATGTATAGGAGTACTGTAATGGCATTATTGCGAACAACGTGCCATTGACTTGGGGACCAACCAGTTTCTCATCCATCCGGGAGGAGGTTGTTAGGGTGTCAGGGTGCTGGGGACGAAATATAAGAAAATGGTGTGTGGCGTATACCGTATTTAATGTTATATATAGTAAAGTATACAATAATCTTACTGTATGAACCAATCATTCGGCTTCATAAAACATAGAAAACATTTCATCTATATTTAGACGAATGTGACTAGTAAAAGTTGAAGCACTACCAGTCCAGTGCTCTATGGTTTCTATAATTAGTGTGTTTAATACAATACAATATACCAACTATACCGTAGCAGTCATTGTCTTGGTGAAGGAAACCTGTTGTAAGAAGAGTTTGAAGATACCAAAGGGGTAATCAGAATTCGTATATCGAAGAAGAACAGACAACACAATGGCCAAAAGAAAGTACAAAAGGACAAACAACAATCTACAAAACATGACTAACTTGATCACAATGGTGTTGATGATACGGTGGTGGTCATTGTTTTTGTGAAGGAAATATACTGTAAGTCACCTGACTAAATAAACGTTAGAGATACCGAAGTGGCAGTCAAGAATGGACAATCCAGAGAAACTAGCAACATTGTGCACACAAGACACAAGGCGAAGATAAACAAAACACAACAACAACAACACAATATGTGTTGGACACCACTATACGCAAACAAACACAAATAACGTAAATAAGACATGAACCTTCCTACAAACAACTAGAGGTAAAAACGAACCAAACATCCTTGTTATGCGGAAATCGTAACGGACATCACAACACGGAACTAGGAACGTAAAAACGCATGATAGGTTAACACAAAAAACTAAAAAGATGAGCAACACGGACCTCACAAAAATACCCCGGGGTGAACTCAGGTGCTCGCGATAGATAAGCAGTTCCTGCTTCTTATAAGACGCCGGTCGTGTTACTCATATATATAGTCAAATCCTGTCAAAGTCTTGACTAACTTGATCACTATGGTGTTAATGGTACCGGTGTGATCTGGTCTAGTGTTGCTGAAGATCTACAATAATAACATCACACTAAAAAGATCTAGTCTAGAATATTAATTATTATATTAAATTAACTGCAAGCGGCTAACTCGGGAGTTTCACATGAACTATGCCTCCACGTCACTTTAGTTGTCCCTGTTGTCACTTTATAGTCGAAATATAGTAATCCAAATGTAGAATTGAGATTCTGTGTGTCATTATGTAAAACCAATTAAAAGTATATGTCATGTGCTACTTCCGATCCATGAGACCCCCATTTCCAGACTAATTGGGTCTTTTTTTTTGGAAGACTGTTTTCATATGCCATTGATATTGAAGTTTCTGCGATACACCTCGGGTCTGTCTATATCAATATCAAAATGCTAATTCATTTGTCATTTTGGAATATTACAGTTTTCAATTAGTCTCGTATCAATATTTTTCCCGATCAATATTAATAAGCAAAAGTAGTACATTATTGGTTATTTTTTTTATCTCCTGTTTGAATTGCAATGGAGAAGTCACAAAACATATATTGAATGACCATGGAAATGTTGCAAATTGGCTAAAGATTATGAATGGTTCCCAACTATGTATTTGCAGAAAAGAACAGGAAAATAGTCTTTAAAATCATATAGGTGAACTATTATGAACTTGATGCTTGATGTTCATCACTTTATAGGATGACCACTTAAAATCAATTTCTATCTGGTCTCGCAGATTACAAGGATGTTTTACGTTGGCATTGTTGGTGGGGGTGGGGGGTAAGAAAAGTTGATGATACCAAAGAGGTATTCAGAAGTCGTTCATCGAAGTACAGACAATTTAAAGAAAAAGAACAAACGAAAAACAATGTTCAACAAATCAATGGTCAATGCTAAGAAAACTGAAGATTGACCAACACGAGCCCCACTAAAAACCAGGATGAACTTAAGTGTTCCGGAAGGGTAGGCAGTTCCTGTTCCGCTAGTAACACTCGTCATGTTACTATTAAACGACACGAACATCATTTGATACTTGTATTGAAATCGTGCTGGACACTAGAATACGTACATAAATGCACATAGATATACATAATAAAATAGGTGAATGCATGTACTTGGACAAAATGAACAACACAAGCCCCACTGAAAACATGAGCGAAATCAGGTGCTCGACAGGTATGAAGTTCCTGATCCATTGGTGGTACCGTACTGGCCGTGTTTTCCCTTCTGAAAAATGCGATGATAAGTCACGAAAGGGATTGACTGATGTTTGAAAGGGAAAAGAAGGACATGGTTCGACTAAGACAAACGGAACATATCCATGGTCATCTGTAATTATTAACAAAGTCATGATGATGACCGTAGACCATCCCAAGTAATGATTTCAACTTTACTATTTTGAACCATTAGTGTCAGCTGGTTAGCAGTAACCCTCCGTATAGGTGAAGGAACGAAGTAGACTTGACTGTATATGTGGTATCTTTTATTTTACTTTCAGATGGATAGATGTCAACACTTTGAAATATTCGGTGAAAGCTAGCATCTTTGCATCTTTTCGTTTTTCTTGGGTGAATGCCAAGTCCAGTAGTACAGTGGGAGTAAGGATATTTATCCTGTCTGTTGAAAAACACGTCTACCAAAAATAACACATATGTTGTTAATCAAATACTGAAGCACTTTGATTATGTCAAAGATGTAGAACGAATCGTGTAGCTTTTTTGACACCTTTTAGGTCCTGTTTGATATATTAATTAATTTTTGAATAGTGGTCTCCGCACCTTAATTGGATACGTATAACGCGGGTACGTACAAACAGTGTTGTATTCATTGGTCTGTCCACGAAACATTAAAACCTATTCCATCAGTGGTCAAATCCGGGCTTCAGAATTAAGGCCGGTTTAAACCGTAAGATTAATCGCTTATTTTTTTGACTGTATATGTGGTATCCTTTAAAATAAAGTCAATCCCTTTCGTGACTTATCATCGCATTTTTCAGAAGGGAAAACACGACCAGTACGGTACCACCAATAGTAGTCCGAGATTCCTCTGCCGTCTAACGGCTACAGCAAATCCATAAAAGCCGTTAGACGGCAGAGGAATCTCGGACTACACCAATAGAGCAGGAACTTCATACTGGAGCACCTGATTTCGCTCATGTTTTCAATGGGGTTTGTGTTGTTCATTTTGTCTAAGTACATGCATTCACCTATTTTATTATGTATATCTATGTGCATTTATGTACGTATTCTAGTGTCCAGCACGATTTCAATACAAGTATCAAATGATTGTGGTTTTTTTTCTTACAAAATAATATTTGTTCATTCTTAAAACAATATATTTGTAGTTACTTGGCCACTCGATACAACATTATGTGATGACGTTTGTCAGTGACTTGCGACAGGTCGGTGGTTTTATCCGGATACTCCGGTTTCCTCCACCAATAAAACTGACCGCCACCATATAACAGAAATATTGTTGAAAGTGGCGTTAACACCACAAACCAACCAACCAACCAAACCATTCCTTTTTTATGAAACAAAGTTGAATTAAATCTTTTAATCGGTGTTTTAGCTTACAGTGGGGAATAGTTGTATTTATAAAGGGTAGAGAAATCATATTTTAATGATGTTTCATGATCGGAGGAACTTTGATTGTATGTACCCTGTCAGATCTTTAGAATTTTTCAGAATCCACATCTGATTCGCACCGCCGTTGGTGTAGCTAGTGTCACAGTAAAGACCGGTTCACACGATAACATTAATCATATACTACAAATTATATATTATTTTTATAGTATACGACATCACCGTTCACACCTAGTAGTTAATCATCAACATTATGTGATAAAGTTTGTCAGTGACTTGCGACAGGTCGGTGGTTTTCTCCGGGTACTCTGGTTTCCTCCACCAATAAAACTGACTGCCACGATATGACTGAAATATTGTTGAGAGTGGCGTTAAACACCATAAACCAAACTAAACCTAGAAGTTAATCTTATACTACATGTATTTAAAAAATCACTTTCCCTTCACAGCAAAATGTTTCTCAATAATGAAGATGGCATGGCTGAAACCTTGCGCACTTTAATTATTCTTCGTGCTATATATAAGAAGGAGACGGATAATTAATTGAATAAGAAGACGCCCAAAAATTTGGGGGATTCCATGCACTTTTGACAGAATTACCAACAAAAGATCCACAAAATTTTAGGATGTTTTTAAGAATGGACAAGGAAGCATTTGAAGTCATACGTTTGTGTTTGCAGAATATATGATTGAAAAACATATAAGACACATTTTGAAATAGAGCAGAGCAGTGCTCTAATAACAAAATAATCGTATACAGTATGTGTTTTTTTATCTGTAGTATACTACAAAAAAAATAAGCGATTAATCTTACGGTGTAAACCGGCCTTAATTCTGAAGCCCGGATTTGATCACTGATGGAATAGATTTTAATGTTCTGTGAAATTTATCTAAAAATATTTGTAATGTTATATGCCGATGACACAATTGTATTAGCTGAATCAGCTGAAGATCTTCAAGTACAATTAAATGCTTTTGGTGAATATTGTGACAATTGGAAAATGAAGGTGAATGTGAACAAAACAAAAATAATGGTATTTGGATTTGGAAAACTACGACAAAATCTCAAATTCACCTATAAAAACGTTGATATCGAAATAGTCAAACAATTTAATTATTTTGGGGTAATTTTTACAAAAACATGTAATTTTGATGTCACTAAAAAGCATCTTGCGGACAAAGCGCTTGAGGCAATGTACGAAGTTCTTAAAATGGGAAGATTATATAAATTATTGGTAAACATCCAGCTGGATCTCTTCGATAAAATTATAAAACCTATTCTCTTATATGGTTGCGAGGTCTGGGGATTTGGCAAAAATGAAGTATTAGAACGAGTTCACTTGAAATTCTGCAAAATACTTTTAAATTTAAAGCTCTCTACTCCAAACTATATGGTTTATGGTGAGCTAGGCAGGTATCCAATTGATATTGATATAAAAGTAAGGACAATTTCATACTGGGCAAGACTTTTAAGTGGTAAGCAGGCTAAATTTTCAAATGTATTTTATAGGCTTTCTAGAAATTTGAATGAAAATGGCGATACTAATTTAAACTGGGTTTATTTTATCAGAACAATTCTAAATGAGTGTGGATTTACATATATATGGGAAACAGAAAATGTTAATAATAAAGAATGGTGAAAATGTGTTGTGAAACAGCGATTGTTAGATCAGTTTGTACAGAATTGGCAAACATCTCTGTCAGATTCTTCAAAAGCATTAAATTATAGGATTTTTAAAACCAAATTCGAATTCGAGGGATATTTCAATATTGTAAATATAGGTGATGCAATCAGACTGTGTAGATTTAGGACAACAAATCACTATCTACCGATTGAAACCGGTAGATGGAGAAATATTGATAGAGAAAACAGGTACTGTAATTTATGTAATTGTCAGAAATTAGGCGATGAATACCACTATGTTTTAGAGTGTTCCTTTTTAAACGATAAACGCAAGCAGCTTCTTCCAAAATATTTTATGGAAAGACATAATGTTGTCAAATTCTTTGAACTTCTATCTACCAAAAAACAATCGCTGTTACGAAAATTATGTATATTTATCAAACATATCAATAAGGTCTTTTGTACTCCACTGTTGTTCCTTAACCTATGTATATTTTGTAAAAAGTCTTGTTATGTTATTATTATGTTATTATTTTTCTCTGTACCATTGTATTTGGCTGTATGATAATAAAGATATATACTGGACAGACCAATGAATACAACACTGTTTGTACGTACCCGCGCTATGCGTATCCAATTAAGGGGTTCATTCAACCCAGGGGCGAATCCAGGATTTCAAGTTAGGTGGGGCGCACTTAAAAAAATGACGCCGAGCGGAGGGAGGCGTGAAGATTTTTGGGGTATTTCGTGTGAAAAAATCACGGTTTTACGCCAAAAAAATCATATTCTGGGGGGGGGGGGGGGGGCATGGATCCGCCCCAGCAACCTATGCCAACATTTTAAAAAATAGGTATAAAAGGTAAGAAAAAATGTTGGCATAGGTTGAATAGGTTAATTGTTATATAAACATGACTAGTCATGTTTAATTAGTGTAAAACTGGGGGAGATTTCAATGTACTCCAAGTCCACAATTAACTTTTATTAAATGTAGAAGTTGTCTTGTTTTTGTGTGAGTATTGAGTGAATAAACTAAGTTAGAAGTAAATATTTAAAAGCATATTTTTTGGAAATAACAAAATAAATCAGTATATCAGCACACACACATATATATGAATATCAATCTTTATGAAAATAAATCAGGACATTATAAGCACATACACATGTATATTTTAATATCAAACTTTATGAAAATAAATCAGGACATTATTGTAACTTAGGTGTCTGGAGTCACTGGACTCTTACTGGGTTCCCATTTATACCCTTTGTTAGCTTGGTCAACTCTGTTAAAGTAGTGAACATTATTCATTAACTACTGTAATAAAATATTATCCTAAATCACATCAATGTGAAAATGACTGATTATCATTAATTAGCTTCTAAAATTTTGAATTTAGATTTTAAGAAAATCGTTTAATTGCATAAGTATCATATAATATTTTAAATTAAGACTTTTTAAAAAGATTTTTTATTTAAATTATTCTAAAATTTTAGATTTTCATCTTTTTTATTTACAGATTTTTGTTTAATTTTAACAGAATTATTATTCTATATATAAATTTTTACAAAGCTTAATATTTTTATATTTTTTTATATCTTATATTTTTAGACTAAAAAAAAAATCCACTTTTGAGACCTACATTTCCAAATTTACTTACCTGTAACTATCATTAATTGTTATATAAACACCTGTAATAAAATGTTTGTTGGCATACCTTGAATATGATATTTCAAAATGTTGGCATAGGTTGAAGACACCAATTAAGGTGCAGAGACCACTATTAAAAAATTAATTAATATATCAAAAAGGACCTAAAAGGTGTCAAAAAAGCTACACGATTCGTTCTACATCTTGACAAGGATAATTATGAATCATTCATTAGTCCCACATTTTGACCGAGGCAATTTATAATATGAACCAATAGTCATAGACTTTGACAAATTTATTTGATCAATACGTTAAAGACATTGATTCAAAATGAACTGCAGGTTTAAAGAACAAATGAAAACTTTCTTTTACAATTTAAATACCAGTAGTCCAAGGAATGAAAGCACTGTAAACGGAACAATACGTGCATGTAGCAGGTAAACATAAGTTTATCTATACATGTATTTAATCTGAGGATGAAAAAAAAATGAATTAAATTAAATACTTTTAAAATTATTGACAATTTTCTAGTTAATTATAGGAATATTATTGAAATAAGATATAAAAAAAATAAAAGATATTTTTGTTTTAACATTACAACCATGGAACTGTCAACTACGGTTTTAGAAAAAAAAAAGGTATCAAGGCTAATTTTATGGACTCTTTAAAGGCTGTATATTATATATCAGGGGCGTAGGAGCAGAGGGCATGTGTCCCATCCCACTTTCAAAATACATAGGTATTGATGCCATTAACCTGGGCAATATACTTCCTTAAGAATCAGTAAAATCTATAATTAATCCAATTGTTATTGCACAGATCAATATGTTCAAATAATATATACCTAAATTACAGAACCACATCTATGGTGTAATGGTTATCGTGCTGCATTAACGACTTCAAGGCTTTCTGTGCTCCTCTGACTTCAAGGATTTCCTATGAGTACCAACAGTGCTCCTCTTCTCGTCTACTTGTTCCATTGTTCGTATGAACAGACGTCATAGGTGGTCGCCTCAAGAAAAACCAAAATGAAGGTAGGAGTGGTCTTTTAATTTCACGTTCCCTATATAGACGATGTCTATTCATACAAAAAATTCTAAGTTTGTTGATTATGTTGAACTATCCCAATGTGATTAAAAGAAAAGATACAACAGATACAGTTAGGTCTTCATCCTTTGACCTAGATAATGACAGTGAAATATTACAGCAAAGCAAATTATCTCAATTTTCTCTTTGTGAACTTTCCATTTAAATATACATATAACAACATTCCAGCAGCACCTGTATATAGATCTCAGTTGATACGTAATTCCAGAGCTTGTGGTTAATATAATGATTTCCTTGATAGAGGGTTGCTGCTGGCAAGGAACCTACTGGACCAAGGGTTCCTAGTGGTTAAAGGTGAAGTCGTCGCTTCGAAAGTTTTACGATCGCCACCATGACTTTGCTAACCGTGAGTTGGATTTGAAGTATTTTGAACGATGTTTTGTTATAGAAGGGCTTAGGCAACGGAGTGCATATAAAATAATATGCAATTGTTTAGTAATCACTGATTGAAAAGTGATGATTTTTCTACAAAAATCGGGAGATCCTTTTGTCACAAGGTTTACTCCATCAACAATCTCAATATCATTCAAGGCCGTTGTGGCCGTGGTCGTATGGTAGTTGGATTTATAATTACCTTTATAATCAGCGACTACCACCACACTAAAGTTGTGAGTTCGAATCCCGCTCATGACGAGGTGTACTCGATACAACATTATGTGATAAAGTTTGACAGCGACTTGCGACAGGTCGGTGGTTTTCTCCGGATACTCCAGTTTCCCACACCACGATATAACTGAAATATTGCTGAAAATGACGTTAAACACCATAACCCTAATATAGCCCTGATTCAATTCAGGCGTTCAAACAGAACGGAATGTAACCACCATCGCTTGAAAAGGCCACAAACCTTATAAATACTAGTATACTAGTATAAAGAAAGGTGATAACACAGTTTTACCTGATTGTATTTCAACTAATGCCAGGTAGAAATATCTATAAATGCACATTTGCTCAACAATTATTATATTTCAAGAAAAACACAGCGTCTTTACGTTCACTTAAAGTACAGACAATTTAATGAAAAAGAACAAACGAAAAACAATGTTCAACAAAACAATGGTCAATGCTAAGAAAACTGAAGATTGACCAACACGAGCCCCACTAAAAACCAGGATGAACTTAAGTGTTCCGGAAGGGTAGGCAGTTCCTGTTCCGCTAGTAACACTCGTCATGTTACTATTAAACGACACGAACATCATTTGATACTTGTATTGAAATCGTGCTGGACACTAGAATACGTACATAAATGCACATAGATATACATAATAAAATAGGTGAATGCATGTACTTGGACAAAATGAACAACACAAGCCCCACTGAAAACATGAGCGAAATCAGGTGCTCGACAGGTATGAAGTTCCTGATCCATTGGTGGTACCGTACTGGCCGTGTTTTCCCTTCTGAAAAATGCGATGATAAGTCACGAAAGGGATTGACTGATGTTTGAAAGGGAAAAGAAGGACATGGTTCGACTAAGACAAACATATCCATGGTCATCTGTAATTATTAACAAAGTCATGATGATGACCGTAGACCATCCCAAGTAATGATTTCAACTTTACTACTTTGAACCATTAGTGTCAGCTGGTTAGCAGTAACCCTCCGTATAGGTGAAGGAACGAAGTAGACTTGACTGTATATGTGGTATCCTTTATTTTACTTTCAGATGGATAGATGTCAACACTTTGAAATATTCGGTGAAAGCTAGCATCTTTGCATCTTTTCGTTTTTCTTGGGTGAATGCCAAGTCCAGTGGGAGTAAGGATATTTATACTGTCTGTTGAAAAAACACGTCTACCAAAAATAACACATATGTTGTTAATCAAATACTGAAGCACTTTGATTATGTCAAAGATGTAGAACGAATCGTGTAGCTTTTTTGACACCTTTTAGGTCCTGTTTGATATATTAATTAATTTTTGAATAGTGGTCTCCGCACCTTAATTGGATACGTATAACGCGGGTACGTACAAACAGTGTTGTATTCATTGGTCTGTCCACGAAACATTAAAACCTATTCCATCAGTGGTCAAATCCGGGCTTCAGAATTAAGGCCGGTTTAAACCGTAAGATTAATCGCTTATTTTTTTGACTGTATATGTGGTATCCTTTAAAATAAAGTCAATCCCTTTCGTGACTTATCATCGCATTTTTCAGAAGGGAAAACACGACCAGTACGGTACCACCAATAGTAGTCCGAGATTCCTCTGCCGTCTAACGGCTACAGCAAATCCATAAAAGCCGTTAGACGGCAGAGGAATCTCGGACTACACCAATAGAGCAGGAACTTCATACTGGAGCACCTGATTTCGCTCATGTTTTCAATGGGGTTTGTGTTGTTCATTTTGTCTAAGTACATGCATTCACCTATTTTATTATGTATATCTATGTGCATTTATGTACGTATTCTAGTGTCCAGCACGATTTCAATACAAGTATCAAATGATTGTGGTTTTTTTTCTTACAAAATAATATTTGTTCATTCTTAAAACAATATATTTGTAGTTACTTGGCCACTCGATACAACATTATGTGATGACATTTGTCAGTGACTTGCGACAGGTCGGTGGTTTTATCCGGATACTCCGGTTTCCTCCACCAATAAAACTGACCGCCACCATATAACAGAAATATTGTTGAAAGTGGCGTTAACACCACAAACCAACCAACCAACCAAACCATTCCTTTTTTATGAAACAAAGTTGAATTAAATCTTTTAATCGGTGTTTTAGCTTACAGTGGGGAATAGTTGTATTTATAAAGGGTAGAGAAATCATATTTTAATGATGTTTCATGATCGGAGGAACTTTGATTGTATGTACCCTGTCAGATCTTTAGAATTTTTCAGAATCCACATCTGATTCGCACCGCCGTTGGTGTAGCTAGTGTCACAGTAAAGACCGGTTCACACGATAACATTAATCATATACTACAAATTATATATTATTTTTGTAGTATACGACATCACCGTTCACACCTAGTAGTTAATCATCAACATTATGTGATAAAGTTTGTCAGTGACTTGCGACAGGTCGGTGGTTTTCTCCGGGTATTCTGGTTTCCTCCACCAATAAAACTGACCGCCACGATATGACTGAAATATTGTTGAGAGTGGCGTTAAACACCATAAACCAAACTAAACCTAGCAGTTAATCTTATACTACATGTATTTAAAAAATCACTTTCCCTTCACAGCAAAATGTTTCTCAATAATGAAGATGGCATGGCTGAAACCTTGCGCACTTTAATTATTCTTCGTGCTATATATAAGAAGGAGACGGATAATTAATTGAATAAGAAGACGCCCAAAAATTTGGGGGATTCCATGCACTTTTGACAGAATTACCAACAAAAGATCCACAAAATTTTAGGATGTTTTTAAGAATGGACAAGGAAGCATTTGAAGTCATACGTTTGTGTTTGCAGAATATATGATTGAAAAACATATAAGACACATTTTGAAATAGAGCAGTGCTCTAATAACAAAATAATCGTATACAGTATGTGTTTTTTTATCTGTAGTATACTACAAAAAAAATAAGCGATTAATCTTACGGTGTAAACCGGCCTTAATTCTGAAGCCCGGATTTGATCACTGATGGAATAGATTTTAATGTTCTGTGAAATTTATCTAAAAATATTTGTAATGTTATATGCCGATGACACAATTGTATTAGCTGAATCAGCTGAAGATCTTCAAGTACAATTAAATGCTTTTGGTGAATATTGTGACAATTGGAAAATGAAGGTGAATGTGAACAAAACAAAAATAATGGTATTTGGATTTGGAAAACTACGACAAAATCTCAAATTCACCTATAAAAACGTTGATATCGAAATAGTCAAACAATTTAATTATTTTGGGGTAATTTTTACAAAAACATGTAATTTTGATGTCACTAAAAAGCATCTTGCTGACAAAGCGCTTGAGGCAATGTACGAAGTTCTTAAAATGGGAAGATTATATAAATTATTGGTAAACATCCAGCTGGATCTCTTCGATAAAATTATAAAACCTAATCTCTTATATGGTTGCGAGGTCTGGGGATTTGGCAAAAATGAAGTATTAGAACGAGTTCACTTGAAATTCTGCAAAATACTTTTAAATTTAAAGCTCTCTACTCCAAACTATATGGTTTATGGTGAGCTAGGCAGGTATCCAATTGATATTGATATAAAAGTAAGGACAATTTCATACTGGGCAAGACTTTTAAGTGGTAAGCAGGCTAAATTTTCAAATGTATTTTATAGGCTTTCTAGAAATTTGAATGAAAATGGCGATACTAATTTAAACTGGGTTTATTTTATCAGAACAATTCTAAATGAGTGTGGATTTACATATATATGGGAAACAGAAAATGTTAATAATAAAGAATGGTGAAAATGTGTTGTGAAACAGCGATTGTTAGATCAGTTTGTACAGAATTGGCAAACATCTCTGTCAGATTCTTCAAAAGCATTAAATTATAGGATTTTTAAAACCAAATTCGAATTCGAGGGATATTTCAATATTTTAAATATAGGTGATGCAATCAGACTGTGTAGATTTAGGACAACAAATCACTATCTACCGATTGAAACCGGTAGATGGAGAAATATTGACAGAGAAAACAGGTACTGTAATTTATGTAATTGTCAGAAATTAAGCGATGAATACCACTATGTTTTAGAGTGTTCCTTTTTAAACGATAAACGCAAGCAGCTTCTTCCAAAATATTTTATGAAAAGACATAATGTTGTCAAATTCTTTGAACTTCTATCTACCAAAAAACAATCGCTGTTACGAAAATTATGTATATTTATCAAACATATCAATAAGGTCTTTTGTACTCCACTGTTGTTCCTTAACCTATGTATATTTTGTAAAAAGTCTTGTTATGTTATTATTATGTTATTATTTTTCTCTGTACCATTGTATTTGGCTGTATGATAATAAAGATATATACTGGACAGACCAATGAATACAACACTGTTTGTACGTACCCGCGCTATACGTATCCAATTAAGGGGTTCATTCAACCCAGGGGCGAATCCAGGATTTCAAGTTAGGTGGGGCGCACTTAAAAAAATGACGCCGAGCGGAGGGAGGCGCGAAGATTTTTGAGGTATTTCGTGTGAAAAAAATCACGGTTTTACGCCAAATAAATCATATTCTGGGAGGGGGGGGGGGCATGGATCCGCCCCAGCAACCTATGCCAACATTTTGAAAAATAGGTATAAAAGGTAAGAAAAAATGTTGGCATAGGTTGAATAGGTTAATTGTTATATAAACATGACTAGTCATGTTTAATTAGTGTAAAACTGGGGGAGATTTCAATGTACTCCAAGTCCACAATTAACTTTTATTAAATGTAGAAGTTGTCTTGTTTTTGTGTGAGTATTGAGTGAATAAACTAAGTTAGAAGTAAATATTTAAAAACATATTTTTTGGAAATAACAAAATAAATCAGTATATCAGCACACACACATATATATGAATATCAATCTTTATGAAAATAAATCAGGACATTATAAGCACATACACATGTATATTTTAATATCAAACTTTATGAAAATAAATCAGGACATTATTGTAACTTAGGTAATGACTGGAGTCACTGGACTCTTACTGGGTTCCCATGTATACCCTTTGTTAGCTTGGTCAACTCTGTTAAAGTAGTGAACATTATTCATTAACTACTGTAATAAAATATTATCCTAAATCACATCAATGTGAAAATGACTGATTATCATTAATTAGCTTCTAAAATTTTGAACTTAGATTTTAAGAAAATCGTTTAATTGCATAAGTATCATATAATATTTTAAATTAAGACTTTTTAAAAAGATTTTTTATTTAAATTATTCTAAAATTTTAGATTTTCATCTTTTTTATTTACAGATTTTTGTTTAATTTTAACAGAATTATTATTCTATATATAAATTTTTACAAAGCTTAATATTTCTATATTTTTTTATATCTTATATTTTTAGACTAAAAAAAAAATCCACTTTTGAGACCTACATTTCCAAATTTACTTACCTGTAACTATCATTAATTGTTATATAAACACCTGTAATAAAATGTTTGTTGGCATACCTTGAATATGATATTTCAAAATGTTGGCATAGGTTGAAGACACCAATTAAGGTGCGGAGACCACTATTCAAAAATTAATTAATATATCAAAAAGGACCTAAAAGGTGTCAAAAAAGCTACACGATTCGTTCTACATCTTGACAAGGATAATTATGAATCATTCATTAGTCCCACATTTTGACCGAGGCAATTTATAATATGAACCAATAGTCATAGACTTTGACAAATTTATTTGATCAATACGTTAAAGACATTGATTCAAAATGAACTGCAGGTTTAAAGAACAAATGAAAACTTTCTTTTACAATTTAAATACCACTAGTCCAAGGAATGAAAGCACTGTAAACGGAACAATACGTGCATGTAGCAGGTAAACATAAGTTTATCTATACATGTATTTAATCTGAGGATGAAAAAAAAATGAATTAAATTAAATACTTTTAAAATTATTGACAATTTTCTAGTTAATTATAGGAATATTATTGAAATAAGATATAAAAAAAATAAAAGATATTTTTGTTTTAACATTACAACCATGGAACTGTCCACTACGGTTTTAGAAAAAAAAAGGTATCAAGGCTAATTTTATGGACTCTTTAAAGGCTGTATATTATATATCAGGGGCGTAGGAGCAGAGGGCATGTGTCCCATCCCACTTTCAAAATACATAGGTATTGATGCCATTAACCTGGGCAATATACTTCTTTAAAAATCAGTAAAATCTATAATTAATCCAATTGTTATTGCACAGATCAATATGTTCAAATAATATATACCTAAATTACAGAACCACATCTATGGTGTAATGGTTATCGTGCTGGACGACTTCAAGGCTTTCTGTGCTCCTCTGACTTCAAGGCTTTCCTATGAGTACCAACAGTGCTCCTCTTCTCGTCTACTTGTTCCATTGTTCGTATGAACAGACGTCATAGGTGGTCGCCTCAAGAAAAACCAAAATGAAGGTAGGAGTGGTCTTTTAATTTCACGTTCCCTATATAGACGATGTCCATTCACACAAAAAATTCTAAGTTTGTTGATTATGTTGAACTATCCCAATGTGATTAAAAGAAAAGATACAACAGATACAGTTAGGTCTTCATCCTTTGACCTAGATAATGACAGTGAAATATTACAGCAAAGCAAATTATCTCAATTTTCTCTTTGTGAACTTTCTATTTAAATATACATATAACAACATTCCAGCAGCACCTGTATATAGATCTCAGTTGATACGTAATTCCAGAGCTTGTGGTTAATATAATGATTTCCTTGATAGAGGGTTGCTGCTGGCAAGGAACCTACTGGACCAAGGGTTCCTAGTGGTTAAGGGTGAAGTCGTCGCTTCGAAAGTTTTACGATCGCCACCATGACTTTGCTAACCGTTACAGATTATGTCACATTTGACCACGAATATGTTCCGTTTGTCGTAATCACAATCCCGTTCTTTCCCTATTAATTACTTATCTCCGGGTTTGTAACAAGAGTAGCACCACATGTGCCTCTAGTGGAACAGGAACTGCCTACCCTCCAGAAGCACAATAGTTCACACTAGGTTTTTAGTGGTGTTCGTATTGCTTAATCTTTAGCTTTCCGTGTATTGTTTTGTAGATTGTTTGACCTTTTGTCCACTCACGGTTGGACATTGTGCTGTCTGTCCTTTCGAGTTAAGGTTTCTGATTACCCATTTGTTATCTTCAAATCTTTCTCTAAAACAGGCCTTCCCAATTCATAAATATCATGTGGATTGCCAACACTTTCCATCCTATACCCTAATTATCAATCCACTAACAGAAACAAACTATTTATTTCTTGGCCGAACCTGTTACCATCATAATTTGAGGAAAATGTACATCGATTTGCATTAATTTCAAATTTGTAACATAATTTAACATTTTATGATCAATATTTATTGATTTACGGCAGATTCTAAAGATAAAAAAGAACAAATGTTTCCTCAAAATATATTCTTATCATTGCAATAATATATTTTTTGACGCCATACGAACATTTTCTAATTTTTTTTTTATAATTATACAGCGGATTGCATTTACTGCTGTCAAATTTTACTGCTCACTACAGAAATGACGCACAGACAATACTCGTTGATTTGCCAGACTTTACTCCGAGTCGTGTTTTTATTCGAGCCAGTCTTGAACCAATATTTACACACAATTTCTTTTGTTTACAGATAAGTATTCAAATAAAAGCGTACGTATCTGGAGATATCGAATTTAGTGCACACGATGGGTTTCTGGAATAATCCTCACCAGCTACGCTCATAAATAACAGATTACAAAGCCAAATGATATAACTGTGTGAGCAAGTAAACCAAAGGACCTAAAGAGGACAGTCAAAATATACACGAATGTCACCTATGCTTTAGGGAGGAGAAAAGCAGTTTTTATTAATAATGACATTACTGTAAATTTCAATAATAGTTATTTAGCAGCCCATCAACCAAGTGATAAGTATCTAATTTAATGCGCACAATGCGTTTCTGGAATAACTTTCGTCATGTACGCTCAAAATCAGAAGACAAATAATCTATAAATACACATGTACGTATTTGTCAAATAATTCGCACGTGAGAAGGTGTTGAAGCACAGGAGCTCGGTCTTAACAAGTTAGTGTGAAAAACGAAAAACACGGGAAATTACAATAGCATTGGAGACAATAAAGAAAATAAAAGCACGTGTACGCATATTTAAACGAGCTAAAAGTGACAGTTATCTAACCTACGGCCAATCATATTTAACACGAAATCATACCCCTCCCCCAAATACAAATAAACTCATATATGTTTCATGAAAATGTACCATGGGATGTGAATATTAAGAAAAAAATTAGGACGATATGCAAATTGTAATCATTGTATTGCAGTTTATCTGATATTAAAACATTACCAAAACGGCTCGAGATTGGGAATTGTCAGATAAATTATTTGTTCAACTATAATGAAACCGACTTTGTGACGTCACATGAAGAGGTCTCATGGCCGCTTACACTTGGACAGGAAATTCAAAATATTCATATTTCTAATCGGGTATATTAATGTTAATAAAGGTGGGTTTTTTTATTTAATAATTAGTTCATTACGAATAAAAAGCTATAATGTATTGAATTATAACAATTATTCAACTGACTGGATTTTTCTTTTAATGAATCACACCCTATCTATAATGTGATGTAAAATCGGGGCTCTGTCAGTTTAACTTGATTGTATTCATGAACCAATTGCACAGAACCACAGCTTCGGCAGAAACCGGAAGTAGACCTTCCAAACAGTTGCCAACTCCAATTCAGGGGGCCGTCGTGGTCGTGATCGTATGGTAGTTGGATTTCCAACTACATATGCATTCAGTGCATATCACCACTAATGTTCGAATCCTGCTCAGGCGATGTGTACTCGATACAACATATTGTGATAAAGTTTCAGTCATTGACTTGCGGCAAGTCGTTGATTTTATCCAGGTACTCCGGTTTCCACATCAATAAAATTGACCGCCAAGATATAACTGAAATATTGTTGAAAGTGGCGTTAAACATCATAACCCTAACTCAATTCAGGCGTTTCATACAGACCGGAATGTAACAACCAATGCCACACACATATACTACATGTAGTATATACAGAAGGGTGACAAAACAGTTTTACCTGATTGTATATCAACTAATGCCAGGTAGAAATATCTATAAATGCACAGTTGCTCAACAATTATCATATTTCAAGAAAAACATAGTGTTCATTTTACGTTCACTTAAAAGTAAGGATTTTGTTTAGTTCATGAGTAATTGTGTGCATTTCTCTACATTTATGCTGTAGTCGGTCGAGATACAAGACAGTGAAGTGAGTTGGATTTGAAGTATTTTGAACGATGTTTTGTTATAGAAGGGCTTAGGCAACGGAGTGCATATAAAATAATATGCAATTGTTTAGTAATCACTGATTGAAAAGTGATGATTTTTCTACAAATATCGGGAGATCCTTTTGTCACAAGGTTTACTCCATCAACAATCTCAATATCATTCAAGGCCGTCGTGGCCGTGGTCGTATGGTAGTTGGATTTATAATTACCTTTATAATCAGCGACTACCACCACTAAAGTTGTGAGTTCGAATCCCGCTCATGACGAGGTGTACTCGATACAACATTATGTGATAAAGTTTGACAGCGACTTGCGACAGGTCGGTGGTTTTCTCCGGATACTCCAGTTTCCCACACCACGATATAACTGAAATATTGCTGAAAACGACGTTAAACACCATAACCCTAATATAGCCCTGATTCAATTCAGGCGTTCAAACAGAACGGAATGTAACCACCATCGCTTGAAAAGGCCACAAACCTTATAAATACTAGTATACTATTATAAAGAAAGGTGATAACACAGTTTTACCTGATTGTATTTCAACTAATGCCAGGTAGAAATATCTATAAATGCACATTTGCTCAACAATTATTATATTTCAAGAAAAACACAGCGTCTTTACGTTCACTTAAAACTAAGGATTTTTTTTTAGTTCATGAGTAATTGTGTGCATTTCTCTACATTTATGCTGTGTAGTGGTCAAGATACAAGACAGTGAAGTGAGCTGTGTTTGAAGTATATTTGAACGATGTTTTGTTATAAAAGGGCTGTGGCAACGGAGTACATACAAAATAATTATGTGTACATTATACAACTGTTTAGTAATCACTGATGATTTTTCCACAAATATCGGAAGATCCTTTTGTCGCAAGGTTTACTCCATCAACAATCTCTTTATCATTCAAGGCTGTCGTGGCCGTGGTCGTATTGTAGTTGGATTTACAATTACCTATGTAATCAGCACCTATCACCACTAAAACTGTGAGTTCGAATTCCGCTCATGGCGAGGTGTGCTCGATACAACATTCTGTGATAAAGTGTCAGTGACTTTCGACAGGTCGGTGGTTTCCCCTAGTACTCCGGTTTTCTCTACCAATAAAACTGACCACCACGAATTAACTGAAATATTGTTGAAAGTGACGCTAAACACCATAACCCTATTACTCCTCTTTATCATTGACAATGTTCATCTCTCATTTTCACAGGAAATCTTCTTCTATCCACATCGGGAAAGCATAAAATTATGGGAAACCCAGCTAATCAGGATTTATTTTATTGTCTCTTAATTCGATACTGGAAGTATAATTTTATCAAATTATTGATGAAACTACATTTTACTTTATGTTTTATTGCAGGTCGCCCACACGTCAACTTTAACAATGACACATAAATATCGAACGAACATAAAAACAGATGCGAATATATAGGATGCTCCAATCAAAGATGCACCTTGATATGTAATAAGTACAGTATATACATGTACACGACTTGACAGTTAATTATGAATTTCCCATAGTCCAATTCTTGTGCTGAAGTAAATATCTATAAACATGTTCCATTTCTCCACCACATTTTACAGTGTATAAAGGTTCTCATTTTGATGTTTGTTTGTTTGTTTGTTTGATAGTGTTTAACGCCACTTTAAACAATATTTCAGTTATATCGTGGCAGTTAGTTTTATTGGTGGAGGGAACCGGAGGACCCGGAGAAAACCGCCGACCTGTCGCAAGTCACTGACAAACTTTATCACATAATGTTGTACACCTCGCCCTTATCGAGATTCGAACTCACAACATCAGTGGTGATAGGCACTGATTGCATAGGTAGTTGTAAGTCTAACTACCATACGATCACGGCCACAACGGCCCCGGTTCTCATTTGAAGACGCATGGGGGTAAGGGTAACTTGATATTTAACTCCACTTTCAACTATATTTCAGTTATATCGTGGCGTCAGTTTTATGCAAGGAAACCAGAGTACCATCGGGAGTGTTACTAAACATAAATGAGAATGTACGAGTCTTGCAATGATTTATTTCAATAGTCCTCTGCAGTCAGACCAACAACAGTTCACTTTGTTTGGTATTGTATGAATTTTTTTTTTGAATTTACCAAAGAGAAATAAATCTTATTTTGTCCAAAAAAAAAACCTCTCTGGTTCATCAAAAATTCTTTTAATCTGAGATTATCAAAGTGCTCGAGTTTTTTTATTGACAAAATATTTGTTATGTTTGGTGGACGCGACTTTCAACAGCCAGTCGGCATTCATTTGGGTACCAACAATGCTCATCAACTCGCAGGCGTGTTCGATATATATCAGACTTAATATATGGGCTTCTCAGGAAAACCCAAAAGAAATTAACCAAATCCTTTAATTTCACTTTCCGATATATAGGTGATGTCCTTTCTAAGCAATTCTAAGCTTGGTAATTTTGTTGATTGCATGTATCCCATTGAACTTGAAATAAAGTATACCACAGATTCAGCTAGACCTGTTTCATACCATGACCTACACGTAGAAACGGACAGCGAGGACCGGTTAAGAACCAAACCTTACAACAAAAAAGACGATTTTCAATTTTCCCATTGTCCACTTTCCATTTATATGTAGCAACATTTCAGCAGCACTTCCATAAGGAGAATATCTCTCTCAGATGATACAATATTATAGAGCTTGTGGTTCCTATCATGATTTGCTTGATAGAGGGTTGCTGGTAACAACTAAGCTACTGAACCAAGAGTTTCTAGTGATTAAATTGAAGTTATCACTTCAAAAGTTTTACTGTTGCCACCATGACTTGGTTAACCGTTACGGAATATCTGTGTCACAAAATACCACAGCTATGTTTCGCTTGTAATAGTCACATACCCTGTCCTTTCGCGATCGTCATTCATGACTTAGCATCGGGATGTAACAAGAATAACACAATGGAGTGCCACACGTGGAGCAGTTAACTGATTACCCTCCCGGAGCTTAATAATGTTTACATCTCTCAAATATATAATTGAACTTCTCTTCCTGGTTAGAAAATATAATTAGTTTCTGCACATGTACTTTGTGTACATGTTGTATTTATCTTCGAATTCTGTAACTATGCATATTAGTTTATGAGAATAAAGATCATTCATTCTTTCCTAAATCGTCATAGTTTGATATGAATTTAATATAATTTACTGTTATTATATACGATTTCACAGTTGTCAGTTTTCCCCCTAAGATATCACCAATTTCAATCTTCGACTCCACTTATACTGGTACATTTGTTTTTATAAAGATCAATGGTTGTTTGCATTTCCGGCTCTAGTGTCACACATTGCATCAATCGGCAAACCTCGGATGAGTCCGCTTCTCTCCCTCAATACCTCGGCTGTAATACGGTATTTGATATGCGTCTACGCGTCACATTTCTTCGCCGGAAGACCGTATCACTTCAATCAAACATTGCGCACCGCGAATAAGTTCTAAAATGGCGACAATAGATGAGCTTGTTTTGAAAAAATATTGGTCTTTGATGAAGGTACGGAATCAGCCGACATTGCGACGAATGAAAATATATTATTATTGGACGAATATTCGAAAGTGAAATTATTTGAATACCTCCTTCATTGAAGATTTCCGAAAGTAGTTCCAATGGGAGCTATCGTAATAATGACGAGGTATGATGAAGGTACGGAATCAGCCGAAGTTGCGACGAGTGACATTGCATCTGACATATCTTGCATGTCTAACACATCTGTTGATCGCATCTATCCAATTGAACTTGAAATAAAGGACACCATATTATGCAGATAGGTCTGCTTCATAGCATGACCCACTCCTAGATATTGGCAGTGAGTGACAATTACGATCGAAACTTTACTTTGTGTAGTAAAATTCCAGGATCACCTACATGTGTAATGAGTAAGCAAATTTTCAGCTACATTATGGCAAGAATAAGATACATTTCAATGACATGATTTCCGTTCTTTACCTAGAAGATGATTTTTTTTGTAGTGCTAGCTCACCGTAACAACACTTCACAGGTGGACATGCCTCTCTATTAGAACAAATTATCCTGAGACTGTTATTCCTTAATCATGTGTGCTTAATGGAGAAACAGCAAATACTTATTTTATAGTCCATGTGCTAGCCCTAGCACTTGAACCATTACACCACTGGTAGCAGGTCAAATCGGCCCCAAGTCAAATTGGCCCCAGATCAAATCATTGTATTATTTTTTTATTTGATAATTATGGTTATTAACTTCTCATGAAGGACATAACTGTAATATTATACTGAACTAATATGAGGGAAATAACTAGTTATTGGTTCGACGTGCAGTTAGTTGACCTACGTGCAGTTTGCCGCGGGAATAATGAGTTATTTCTTGTTCCATGGAATAAAACTTTAAAATATCTTAATTATTTCTTGCTTGGTTTCTATAGTAAGGTATAATTGGAACAAGAAATAACTCATTATTCCCGCGGCAAACTGCACGTAGGTCAAATAACTGTGAGGGAATCTGCACGTAGCACAAAATAACTGTGAGGGAATCTGCACGTAGCACAAAATAACTGTTTGAAATTGGCGCGCTTTTGCACGCCGAACCAATAACTTCCCTCAGCACGTCGAACCAATAACTAGTTATTTCCCTCATATTAGTTCAGTATAATAATACAGTTATGCCCTTCATGAGAAGTTAATATCCATAATTATTAAAACTCGAAAGGGTTATTTTCCAGAGGTCTAAAGGAAGGAAGACCTCGGGGAAAATAACCCTTTCGAGATTTAATAATTATGGATATTAACTTCTCATGAAGGCCATAATTGTATATTATTATACTTTACTATGGAAACCAAGCAAGAAATAATTAAGATATTTTTAAGTTTTATTCCATGTATTATTGTATTATACTTTACTATAGAAACCAAGCAAGAAATAATTAAGATATTTTAAAGTTTTATTCCATCGAACAACTCATTATTCCCGCGGCAAACTGCACGTAGGTCAAATAACTGTGATGGAATCTGCACTAGCACAAAATAACTGTTTTTGACATTGGCACGCTTTTGCACTCGAACCAATAACTAGTTATTTCCCTCATATTAGTTCAGTATAATAATACAGTTATGTCCTTCATGAGAAGTTAATATCGGACCTCGGGAAAAATAACCCTTTCTCAATTTAATAATTATGGATATTAACTTCTCATGAAGGCCATAATTGTATATTATTAATTGTGTTGATTGAAGTTTTTTGCTTATTTTGTCTATATGAATGTAATTTATAGAAGTACCTGAATGATCACGATTGAAGTTGACTCTTTTATAAACTACAAAGAATTTCTCAATCGTGAGTTGTTTTTCTTGGCTTGGTTATTTAGATGCCCTCTTGTTATTAAAAGGCCAATTTATAGACAATAGCAAAAATCATCAAAGAATGTTCCTAATCAACATAAAGATCATTATATAATTGTCGCCAATCACATTTTATGTAAATTATACTAATCACTTAATTATGTCATAAATTAATCATTAATTAATTTCTTTGATCCTTACAAAAGAATCCGTTCATCAATAAAATTAAATTTTACATCTTTTAACCAAAAATATTAATTTAAATTAATACATAATTTTTTTTATTTTTTTTTGGGCCGATTTGACTTTCATTTTGAGGCCGTTTTGACCTGGGGCCGATTTGACTGGAAATCACACCACTGATGCAGTTACCTGCATACGGAGTACATATCTCTCAGTTTATACTGTTGTCTATAGCTTGTGGCTCTTATCAGAAATTCCTTGCTAAAGGGTGGCTGCTGAAAAAAAAAGCTACTCAACCGAGGGTTCCTAGTGTTCAAGTTCACACTTGTTGAACTGGTCACTTCGATGGTTTTACAGTTGCCATAATGACTTAGTTACAATGAATCTGTGTCACTGATATGTTCCGCTTGTCTAGTCAGTCATATTTCTTCTTTCATGACTCGTCACCAAGTTTTAACAAGAGTAACACAAGGGGTGTCACTAGTAAAGCAGGAACTGCTACCTTTCCTGAGCACTGAGTTCACCCCTGTTTTAGTGGGGTTCCTTTTCTGTGTAGTGGTTTGTCTTTTTGTCATTTTCCCTTTAGAAATTGCGTTGTCTATCTTTCGATTTACGTTTTTTTGTATCTTCCAACTTTTCTCATCAGATTCAGATTGTCTTTTTTGAAAAAACAAAAATTTTTCCAACAGCCTTCTTCTTCTTAAAAATTTACAGTATTCAAACTTTGCGATACAATACATTGAAAATCGATCCTACTGGAAAAACAATAGCTATAAAAATTAGATCTCCCTCTCTCTCTTTCTTTCCACTATTTCCCTGGTATTTCTCCATTCTTTCACGGGTGCCACATGTGAAGCAGGAATTGCTTACTCTTCTGGAACACCTGAATTCACCTACAGTTTTTAGTGGGCTTTGTGTTGGTAGATCTCTAGTTTTCTATGTAATGTTTTGTAGATCGTTGTTTGTCCTTTTGTTCCATTTCTGTTGGTAATTGTGTTGTCATTAATTCTTTGATTCTTCTGATTACCCCTTTGGTATATTTGCAGCTTCTGATTACCCCTTTGGTATTTTCAAACTTTTCTTTTTTTACTCTCTCTTACTTTGTTCACACAAGTATGTCTTATTTCAATAGTAGATTTGACACTAGTTAAAACAGGTGATCACGCCCACAACAGCCCCCTTAATGACATATAAATTTATCAATATCGATGCTCACACAGAGAGTGTGCATGTGCCAACTATTACCACATTCTATCAGCACAAAAGAGAATGTAACTGATGCTAGTGTTTTTGTGTTAGGTATTTTGTGATTTCGATTAAACATTGACTGACAATAATGAAAACAAGAATACATATATCAGATACAGTAGACCCCCATCTTATAAGGCCACTCCCACCCTCAGGGCAGATTTCAGATGCACAGAGAGAGTAAAATACTACTAAATTACCTCTCAAAAGAGGCCATCTATCGTATAAGGCCACTTTTTCATTGCAGAAAGGGTGGCCTCATGAGAGAGGGAATATTGTACATGTACTTGTACAATCGCTGGATTCTGGGCACTGTTAGCACTTGTTACCAAAAAAATACAACTTACTGGCCTAAGGCACTGTTAGCACCTGTTATCACAATTGAAAACAAACTGCCTTAAAATTTAAATTTACTTTTTCAACCAGAATTTAATCATTTCATTTACATAAGTATAACATGTGACCAGTGGTCCATAATTTATTTTTATCTCAATTTCACATTTTTCTGCTTTGATTGTTTTGTTTAACATTAAATTACATTGTACATTTTTGTATAATAACATCAAACAATTTACTGACCACTTAAAGATAATTATATTATGAACTACAATCAATGTAAAATATATCACAGATTTTGCAAGTAATAACAGTCATATTTTAAATTATTTTTCATATTTAATATTCTTAATAATCAAAAAAAAAAATAACAAAGCAAAGCACTTATACATTCCATACTAGGAACCTCCCTATCAATACCTTCATATCTAAAATGATTTCCTGTCTTTTAAATAAAAATTAATAAAAATAAAAATATGTCATAAGAGTTTATTAAATGCAATTTGCACCAATACAACAATATAAAAGTTCCCTTTCAACTCAATCAAATTTTAATTTAAACTAGAGGCTCAGCCCACTGAGCCTGTATCACTCACCTGACAATAGAATGATACTGAAGCAAATTTCAAAGGGAGATAATCATTACCTTAAAAAACACCAGCCATCTTGAATGGAGGGTGGGGCTGTCGGACACAATTTTGAAAGGGACACACCCAGGGACCATCTATGCCAAGTTTGGCTCCATTTGGCCAAGCTGTTTCAGAGGAGAAGATTTTTTTAACATTAGCCAATCAGAAAAAAGAATTAATCTTGGCAGCCATGTTTGTAGGTCAAATGGAACGAAATGGAGAAACTTTATAGAGGACCTTACATAGATGCTTACTGCCAAGTTTGATTCCATTAGGCCAAGTTGTTTCAGAGGAGAAGATTAAAATATGAAAAAGTTAACGGATGGACGACGGACGCCAAGTGATGACAATACCTCACTTGCCCTATGGGTCAGTTGAGCTAAAAAATGATGAAAAAAGGGCAATAATTCCTAGACGGGTAATCAGATTTACTTCAAAATTGCAGGGCATGTAGATCTTGATAAGCTGAACATGTTTTCAGTTTACACTCAACATCTATCTCTTATAGTTTTTGAAATAAAGGATGAAAAGTATTAACATTTTTAAAATTTGATGAAAAAAGGGCAATAACTTCAAGATGGGTAATCAGATTTACTTTAAAATTGCAGGCTAGCTTGATCTTGACATACTGAACATGTTTGCTGTTTAAATTTAACATCTATCTCTTATAGTTTTTGAAATAAAGGACAAAAGGTATTAACATTTTGAAAATTTGACGAAAAAAAGGGCAATAACTCCAAATTGGGTACTCAGATTAACTTCAAAATTACAGGGTAGGTAGATCTTAATATGCTGCACATGTTTGCAATTTAAACTTAACCTTTATCTCTAATAGTTTTTTAAATAAAAAACGAAAAGTTTTAAAATTTTGAAAATTTGATGAAAAAAGGGCAATAACTCCAAGATAGGTAATCAGATTTTCTTCAAAATTTCAGGGTAGTTAGATCTTCCTGTGCTGATCATTTTTACCTATGTCAGATTTCTGATATTATTAACGGTTTTTGAGTTGTTACCAAAAACGTGCAATTTTACCATATGTTCTATTTTTAGTAACAGTGGCCATGTTTGTTGGCCGAATGAAACTATATGAAGAAGTTTTATAGAGGATCTTACATAGATGCTTCCTGCCAAGTTTGGCTCCATTTGGCCCAGCAGTTTCAGAGGAGAAGATTTTTTTAACATTAGCCAATCAGAAACAAGAATTGCCCTTGGCGGCCATATTTGTTGGCGGAATGGGACGAAATGAAGAAATTTATAGAGGACCTTATATAGATGCTTTCTGCCAAGTTTGGTTCCATTTGGTCCAGTTGTTTCAGAGGAGTAGATTAAAATATGAAAAGTTAACGGACGGACGACGGACGCCAAGTGATGGCAATACCTCACATGACCCTTTGGGTCAGGTGAGCTAAAAATGATTCCAAAGGTTAAAGTGTCTCAGAAAAACCATAAGCATAAAATCATCAAATATAAAAAAAAAATATGCTTAGATTCAACATGGCTACCCACTAATGTTGTTTCAATGAGCTAGCACTATAAAGATCTAACAATTTGCTTAATACAAAGCAAACATCATCATCATCTCATCGAAGTAACTTATTCTCGCCATGATATACCTGAAAAATTGCTCATTTGGCATTAAGCAACAATCACACACTCACTGCCGCATAACAGTACCCCCACCCCTACTAGTATCACAATAGGTACAACTAAAACATAACAAATTTTAGATCCACAAAATAGCCTTAGCATAAACAGATAAACAAAGAATATTAAAACAGTGTATTTAATTTAAAAGGAATGGGACCTGAATACTAAAATGTCTTCTTATAATACAAAAAAAAAATCAACTAAATAATGATAACCATCATAATATTGTACATAATTTGGATTGTTTTTGTTGCATTTCACTAGCTGCCGGATGCCCAGATTTTCTAATGCTCTGATTCAACCCAGTTTGAGATTCTTCTGACTCTAACATACCATGGCTCTTTTTCTGCACTCGGTGGAGCACGATTCTATATGCACCGGTAATACTGCTTCGAGAGTCTCTATGTCCAGAATTTTTGAAATGTTCGTTTTCAATTCCTAAATCACCTAAGATTTGGCGTGTTTCTTTTTCCTCTGGGGAAAGTTCACCAGCAGCGTTTGGATGTAAGTTGTATGGCTCTAATTCTTCAGGAAAATCACAACCTTCTAACCATTCACTTTTTTCAATTTGTGCAAGTGTAATACGTTCTTGTGGAACAGACTTAAGAATACTTTTAATAAGAAACTGACAACTAGTTGAAACATAAGAAGGTATAGTATAAGCGCCTTCTAGAATACACTTTTTCAGTTTGGCTACTGTTTCGGCACGGAATGGCATTATTCCAGTTACCATAAAATATAGCATTATTCCTAAAGCCCATATATCAACATATATTCCGTAATAACTCTCGTCTTTGAACAATTCTGGGGCTGCGTAAGGTGGTGATCCACAAAATGTATTCAATGTCTGTTCTTGGCGACTGTATGTACTAAAACCAAAATCTCCAATTTTGACAATGTTTGGCCCTGCGTAGAACACATTTTCTGCTTTTAGATCCCTGTGAATGATATTGTACTTGTGCTGAAAAACAAACATAACCAAATTTGTTAAAAATGCACTATTAATATTTTTGTTGAAAATCAGCAAGGTAAGGTCATGAAAAGCAATTTATACAGGGTGGACAACGTACGTCATACATCCAGGTATTTTTTGTCTAATCATTCCGACAATATATAGCATCAAAAGGAAATATTGTCGGAATGATTAGACAAATGACAACAGCTTTTTAAATATTATCGATGTAAATATTACCATACAAGTCCGTAGGGTAATTTGGTCTGGATTTTATCATACAGGTTTGTTTTTAAAATAGTATAAAAAAATAGAGTTTTATTTTGTCAGATGGTTGAACATTTTTCGCCATTAAGGCATTATAAAGTTTTCGATAAAAAATACTTGGATGTATGACATACGTTGTCCACCCTGTTTATATAGAAACGGTATGTGGTTGCTATGAGACTACTGAGTCGGTAACAAACAGCGTTCGTAAATGTCCCAAGAAACCTATATATTGGTCATCATTCTAAAAAAAGGTCGTTCCTTTTTAACATTAGACAGTTGGATTTATTTGGGATTTTCTGTATCATATAGGCCAATATTGGTTGACCTAAATGTGAAATATGTTTGAGATATCCGACCTTTCTATACTGAAAGGTAAAAAATAATGTTGTCTGCTGTGGTTTGTTTTAGTTTGTTTTTTTGGAAAGAGGTGATCGTTATGGATTTTGCAAACAAAAGGTCTGACATAAATAAAAATGTTGTACATAATAATATCAAATTAATTCCTATCTTTCATACAAATACCAATGAACTAATATGAGTCGTCATATGAGTCAGTAACAAACAACGTACAAAAATGTCATAATACCCCTATATATCAGTCATCAGTCTAAATCAAGGTCATTCTGTTTTGACTTAAAACTGTTGTAAATGTTTAAAGCTACTGCTAATTAGCAATATTTCAGTAATACCGTGGCGATCAGTTCGTGGAAAAAACCAGAGTACCTGGAAAACCCACCGACATGTCACAAGTCACAAATAACTATTTCACATTATTGTTGTATCAAGTACACCTCGACACAGGCAGATAGAAATAGTGATGATGCATATGTCAATATAAATCCAATTAGAATATGATATCCGACATTTTTTAAAGAGATTAATTTCTGTATCAATGTGGTCTCGATTGTATTACATACTAGTATTTATTCATAAGAAGATTAAATTATGGTTTAACTGTATAAATAATATACATCTTTCCTTGCAAGTATGCACTGATATTTATGGTATTTATTTCATTTGTGTAATATACAAGGAACGGGTGTTTTTTTTAAGCATCCTCCTACTCTTAATAGCACCAGTATTGATATGTTTGTAAATCTTGCGAATGGAAACCCTTATTCTGTCATGATCTTCCATGATTGATTGAAATAATTTAATATTAACTTGGATGAATCCCATAATTTGGCCTCTCATTGATTAATATTGCTTGGAAACTTGAAAAAAATCTATATGTGCCTGTGTAATTTACCAGCGAAATATATAAGTAATCATACATATTATCAAATGGTCTTTTTCTATATAATCAAACCTGTATAACATTTCTTAATTTGACACCTACATATACATATATAGCTTTAATCTAATATCATCTGGATCATAATTTGAATTTTCCTTTATTCAACTATGTCAGTTATAACCATTCATCTGATGTAGGTTTGGCTTGGTTTATGTAGTTATATCCTGGCAGTCAGTTTTATTGGTGGAGGAAACCGGAGTACCTGTAGAAAACCACCGACCTGTCGCAAGCCACTGACAAACTTTATCACATAATGTTGTATCGAGTACACCTCACCATAAACAGATTTTAATTCACAACTTTAGTGGTGATAAGCACTGACTGCACAGGTAGTGTAAATTTACTTCCATACAATCACGACCACGACTGCCCTTCTTTTGATTTATGCAAATATTAAAAATGTTGTATAAATCTACATTGTACATTGTATATCAATATTATGTAAAATTTATATTCTATATCAGACTAAATCTACCATGTAGTAACTCCTGTCACAAAATGATAAATTAGGTCACCTACTTTTTGGTAACTCCTCGTCACAAAATGATCAATTAGGTCAACTACCATGTAGTAACTCCCGTCACAAAATGATAAATTAGGTCACCTACTTTTTGGTAACTCCTCGTCACAAAATGATCAATTAGGTCAACTACCATGTAGTAACTCCTGTCACAAAATGATAAATTAGGTCACCTACTTTTTGGTAACTCCTGTCACAAAATGATAAATTAGTTCACCTACCATGTAGTAACTCGTCACAAAATGATAAATTAGGTCACCTACCATGTGTTAACTCCTTTCACAAAATGATAAATTAGGTCACCTATCATGTGTTAACTCCTGTCACAAAATGATAAATTAGGTCACCTACCATGTGGTAACTCCTGTCACTAAATGATAAATTAGGTCACCTACCATGTGTTAACTCCTGTCACATAATGATAAATTAGGTCACCTACCATGTGGTAACTCCTGTCACTAAATGATAAATTAGGTCACCTACCATGTGGTAACTGCTGTCACAAAATGATAAATTAGGTCACCTACCATGTGGTAACAGCTGTCACAAAATGATAAATTAGGTCACCTACCATGTGTTAACTCCTGTCACAAAATGATAAATTAGGTCACCTACCATGTGGTATCTCTTGTCACTAAATGATAAATTAGGTCACCTACCATGTGGTAACTCCTGTCACTAAATGATAAATTAGGTCACCTACCATGTGGTAACTGCTGTCACAAAATGATATATTGGCAACTATCATGTAGTTATCTACTACCACATGGGGTCGTCGTGGTCATGATCGTATGGTAGTTGGATTTACAACTACCTGTGTAATCAGTGCCTATCACCACTAAAAGTTATAAATTCGAACTCTGTTCATGGCTAGGTGTACTCGATACAACTTTATGTGATAAAGTTTGTTAATGACTTGCGACAGGTCAGTGGTTTTCTTCGGTTTCCTCAACCAATAAATCTGACCGCCATGACATAACTGAAATATTGTTGAAAGTGGCATTAAACACCAAAAACCAAACCTCTATCAGACACACCTACCATGTGGTAACTCCTGTCACAAAATGATAAATTAGGTCACCTACCATGTGGGAAACTCCTGCCACTACTTGTGCCATGATGCTTTTGGCTTCTAGTTCTGTAAACTTTCCGTCGTTAGAAATTTTATTAAAAAGTTCACCTCCTCCTGCATACTCCATTACAATGTGCATCTTGGCTAATGTTTCTACTACTTCATAAAGTCTTATAATATTTGGGTGATGAAGCCGCTCCATACTAGTTATTTCACGAGAAAGAAGTCTTTGTGTTTTCTGATCAAGTTTTGTCTTATCTATTATCTTTATTGCAACTTTCTCTGAAAATAAGACAATAAGATCATGATGAAACCTCTCAGCAATGATATTTAAATGAATTTTACCCAATCTGAAACTGTAAAGCCAAATAATTTTGTGGATTGATTGATTGATTGATTGATTGATTGGTGTTTAACACCAACTTTAGCAGTATTTTAGCTATATTGTAGCATTACAATTCTGTTCATTTTATTTATGTTTGCAAGAAAATAGTAAGAGATAATATACTAATTACTATGAACAATGAACAGAGCAAAAACAATTCTGATTTAAGATAAGCTGAATAAACATATATAAATATGCTAGAAATTAGATCTAGCAAATATTTAGACACCAAAACGGAACAAGATCTGACTAGCAATATTCTGATAAGTCCCAAATTATATTAGGTTGAATATATTTAATGTGATTGGAATACTTTATAAACATCTTGGTAAAAAATATGACACCATGAACCGTTTCCCATAGTTTTCTCAAACTTATTTTACAAGTACAAATAAATAATACATGTATATGTAATATAAAAACCAATATTTATAGAAGACAATATATGTATCATTGTATTTTGTAAATTCAAGGGTACACATAACCTATAAGCTCTAAACTAATCATTTGGTACACATATTTAATGCCCTCACCGCTAGTCATCAGGGGCATACAATTTTACCCATGTCCATGCATCCAGCATTTGGTTTCAATTATGCATAAATAATTTAAATTCCTCTTCGGCAAATTATTTCTAATTTACATACACGGTCAGAGACGATAAAAGGAAGGCCATGTTTGATTTTGTACTTGACCACCTTACTTCAGCTGGAAGCAGGGCCATCATTGTGCTACCGACACATTCTTCCACAATATACCATACATTTCATCTTAAATTACTGGCATACCAATAATGAGAATTCTCTATACCACAATTTCATAAAAAATATATATTTAAAATTGAATTTTGAACATTTTTCAAATATCAAGTGAAAAAACTTAATTGTTAATGCAATATTAACTGACCTGATCCGTTCCATACAGGAATTCTTAAATAACCATTAAATTTGGAATTTTAATTCATTGTGGTTACTTTATATATTACAATGAATACACTAATAATTCTACAAGCCCATGAAGCTTCTTTACTTTTTCTCATAAGAAAAGTGAAGATACCAAAGGAGTAATAATCAGAAGTTGTAAAGCTAAGAAGGACAATACAATGGGTGAAAGAAAAAGGACAAACAATAATCTACAAGACACTACACACAAAAAATTTAAGATTGAGCAACATGAATCTCACAAAAAAAACGGGGATGAACTCGGGTACTTCAGAAGGGGCAATATTGATCAATATGGGTTTGTTTTGTATGTTATTCTAATAATATCATGAATGGGTAACAAATAACTTATAATATATGAATGGGTATGGTTTTCAGGCTGAAGGAATATATGAATGGGAGTGTTTTTAAACTCCAGCGGCACCACCGTACCCAATTATACTTTAAGTAAACCTCCATGTATGACACCCACTGCTTTAAACAAAATATATCGTCATTGTTGCTTTAAAACACTGAAGTGATAAAGGAGGTCGTCGTGGTTGTAATCATATGGTAGTTGGATTTACACTACCTATGCAATCAGTGCCTATCACCACTAACGTTGTGAGTTTGAATCCCGCTTATGGCAAGGTGTACTCAATATAACATTATGTGATAGAGTTTGTCAGTGACTTGCGGAAGGTCAATGATTTTCTCTGGGTATGCAGTTTCCTCTAAATATAACATTGATCGTCACGATATAACTGAAATATTGTTGAAAGTGGCGTTAAGCACGATAACTATCACCTTAGCCATTTGAAAAAAGTGATAAAAGAGAATATATTGATTCTATTATAACTCTTTATAGGAGATAAATTAGAATGTTAAGCTTCATCTGGATACAGAAGTTTTAAATACTGAAGATAAAAATAACAATGGCTTTTTCAAATAAAATATCAGAAAACAATCTAAATAAAGCAGTGATAGATTGTTAATTAGCGAACGATAACGATCAACTTACTCTATACATACAGATCAGGTAAATTGATTACAACAAATATTCTCTTGATTAAGATTCATTGACTATTTTCATTAAGGTACATTTTGTATTAATATCTGTTTCATATTACAAGAATATAATTATGATATGGCCAGTTGTATACAAATTACTAAGAATACCCATGATTGGAAATATTTTCAATAATCATAATCAAACTATTGTGTAAAATGTTGAAAGAACTGCTGTTCAAACATATGATGCTGTTAGTCGGAAATTTACAATAAATAAATATGAACCAAATCATAGTAAATCATTCTACCAATACTGCAATATTTATATGCTTCGCGTTGTGTTGTAAGTTAATATGCAATTATTTTAAAGATCAAAGAAGCTCTCTGAGTGCTCCTAAGAAGCCTTCTATTGACAACTGATTTTTTTCCAATAAACAGTAAAAATGTCTACACTACATCAAGTTACAACAAAACATTCTACAAACCAATTAAAGATATTTTTGACAATCCTTATATACAACGCCACTTCGCCAGACATAAAGACCAGCTTGGTAGGTCTAAGACGAAATACACAATACGTGAATAGAAAGAGATTCTCAATCAAAGAACTTTGAATTTCCACATACAAAAACAACAGTACAATCATTAATACAAAATTAACATAGTACCCAAGTCTGATATAATTCTCAATAAAAGGAATATATGTATACAAAATTACAGTACAATCATTAATACAAAACTAACACACAGCCCAAAAGTCTGATACGATTTCCAATAAAAAGGACTACTAGTATGCACCCAGTGATAATTTATGATATCTAATTTAGTGTGCACGATGAGTTTCTGGATGATGAACTACTTCCTCATTGTAAACAGATATATATTGTTGTCCTCTTGGGAGTTGAAGCAAATCTTTGCAGATATTTTTATTCTTTGGTTATTTCTGTTTTGACAATTGAAATGTAGGGTATCAAGAGGGGAGATCACATTAACCTGTTTAACCGGCCACATTTTTGAGCATGTCCCAAGATCTAGGATATATTACCAATACTGTTTAACTTTTTATTTCATGTTTTTTTATAGATTGGCAGATATTCTGTTTATCATATCATGGTAGGCTGAATTGTCAACCATCACTGTTTATTTTTTTAAATAATGGCAGATATTCTCTTTCTATGGTAGGCTAATTTGTCCACTATAACTGCAACATATTATTATTTTTTTACTAATGGCAGACATAATAATAATAATTAGAACTCATCGTGACTAGCACATAGGATATGATGATTTAAAATTCAACAATCAGATCGAAGTCTTTTCAAATAAGATCAAGAAAATTCAATAAAATCCTGTCAAATGGTATACAGTATTGTATTTCACCCCAATCAAATGATATCTAAGGATATAAACCACTTTCAAAGAAACTACTAGGCATGCAGTGATGTCACGAGCTAATGAAGGATCTTTATTTATCACACAACAACATAATCAATTGATGAGTGGCATTGTTCAGGTGCAATATGCATTTACTGAATCTAAGAACACTGAAAGTTCATTTTCCTTTCAACACATACAACATAAATCATGACTATCTAAATGTGAGCAGATGCTCAAAGGAGAATAACTGCCACGATATAACTGAAATATTGTTGAAAGTGGCATTAAATACCATAAAACCAAACCAATCAAAGGAGAATACCTCTGCCTACATGCAGCAGTTTGTTGTCATATACATTTGTATGCAAATCTGATTAAAATTACATAGATCTCTCACTTACTCCTCTGACTAACAGGGAGCAAATTAACATAGATCTCTCACTTACTCCTCTGACTAACAGGGAGCAAATTAACATAGATCTCTCACTTACTCCTCTGACTAACAGGGAGCAAATTACATAGATCTCTCACTTACTCCTCTGACTAACAGGGAGCAAATTACATAGATCTCTCACTTACTCCTCTGACTAACAGGGAGAAAATTAACATAGATCTCTCACTTACTCCTCTGACTAACAGGGAGCAAATTAACATAGATCTCTCACATACTCCTCTGACTAACAAGGGAGCAAATTAACATAGATCTCTCACTTACTCCTCTGACTAACAGGGAGCAAATTACATAGATCTCTCGCTTACTCCTCTGACTAACAGGGAGCAAATCAACATAGATCTCTCACTTACTCCTCTGACTAACAGGGAGCAAATTACATAGATCTCTCACTTACTCACCTGACTAACAGGGAGCAAATTACATAGATCTCTCACTTACTCCTCTGACTAACAGGGAGCAAATTACATAGATCTCTCACTTACTCCTCTGACTAACAGGGAGCAAATTAACATAGATCTCTCACTTACTCCTCTGACTAACAGGGAGCAAATTAACATAGATCTCTCACTTACTCCTCTGACTAACAGGGAGCAAATAAACATAGATCTCTCACTTACTCCTCTGACTAACAGGGAGCAAATTACATAGATCTCTCACTTACTCCTCTGACTAACAGGGAGAAAATTAACATAGATCTCTCACTTACTCCTCTGATTAACAGGGAGCAAATTACATAGATCTCTCACTTACTCCTCTGACTAACAGGGAGCAAATTACATGGATCTCTCACTTACTCATCTGACTAACAGGAATCAAATTACATAGATCTCTCACTTACTCCTCTGACTAACAGGGAGCAAATTAACATAGATCTCTCACTTACTCCTCTGACTAACAGGGAGCAAATTAACATGGATCTCTCACTTACTCCTCTGACTAACAGGGAGCAAATTAACATAGATCTCTCACTTACTCCTCTGACTAACAGGGAGCAAATTAACATAGATCTCTCACTTACTCCTCTGACTAACAGGGAGAAAATTAACATAGATCTCTCACTTACTCCTCTGACTAACAGAGAAAATTAACATAGATCTCTCACTTACTCCTCTGACTAACAGGGAGCAAATTACATAGATCTCTCACTTACTCCTCTGACTAACAGGGAGCAAATTACATAGATCTCTCACTTACTCCTCTGACTAACAGGGAGCAAATTACATAGATCTCTCACTTACTCCTCTGACTAACAGGGAGCAAATTACATAGATCTCTCACTTACTCCTCTGACTAACAGAGAGCAAATTACATAGATCTCTCACTTACTCCTCTGACTAACAGGGAGCAAATTAACATAGATCTCTCACTTACTCCTCTGACTAACAGGGAGCAAATTACATAGATCTCTCACTTACTCCTCTGACTAACAGGGAGCAAATTAACATAGATCTCTCACTTACTCCTCTGACTAACAGGGAGCAAATTAACATAGATCTCTCACTTACTCCTCTGACTAACAGGGAGCAAATTAACATAGATCTCTCACTTACTCCTCTGACTAACAGAGATCAAATTACATAGATCTCTCACTTACTCCTCTGACTAACAGGGAGCAAATTACATAGATCTCTCACTTACTCCTCTGACTAACAGGGAGAAAATTAACATAGATCTCTCACTTACTCCTCTGACTAACAGGGAGCAAATTAACATAGATCTCTCACTTACTCCTCTGACTAACAGGGAGCAAATTAACATAGATCTCTCACTTACTCCTCTGACTAACAGGGAGCAAATTACATAGATCTCTCACTTACTCCTCTGACTAACAGGGATCGAGCAAGTGAGTAATGTAATTTTAATCTGATTTATTATATGTTGAAAAGAAATTGGTAGTGAAAAGTGTACATAAATGTTAAATCAGTAATGTTGAATATACAATGTATTTATATAGACATGCACTTTATCTTCAAATTTTATTTATCCAGTTATAACATTTTGACTGTAACAGAAGGTGCTATGCACTTTTCTTTTCATCATAAATTTTAAATAGGCTCTTGTTACAAATGTTTCTATAATTTGCTCACAGACAATCACTGATATCATTAATGTTATAAAAGCTAAAACAAACAAAAATGATGGATATAATACTGGAGGATGTTGACTACCATCAGAATCATCATAAATGTATTTTGATGAGATCCAAAAGAACATGACCGCAAGAAAATTTTGAAGATACCAAAGTGTTAACCAGAAGCCGTAAATCGATAAAGGACAGCCATTTGACCAAGCAGCTTAAACCAGACACATTGGTTGGTTGGTTGTATGGTGCTTAATGCCACTTTCAACAATATTTCAGTTATATCGTGGTGGTCAGTTTTATTGGTGGAAGAAACCGGAGTACCTAGAGAAAACCACAGACATGTAGCAAGTCACTGACAAACTTTATCACATAATGTTGTACACCTCGCCCTGATCGAAATTCGAACCCACAGCATCAGTGGTGATAGACACTGATAGCATAGGTAGTTGTAAATACAACCGCCATACGATCACGGCCATGACAGTCCCTAGACCAGACACAGACTTGGTCGCAGACAATAACCAAAGTAATGATAATAACACACATGGTATTTTTGTAGAAAATGTGCTAAATATCAAATAAACAAAGAGAAAACTTTGACATTTTATTATATTGATTTATAGTTATTTCAGTTAGTACTGAACAAAACTGATATGGAAAATACCAAGTTGCCATTAAATATATATTATGCATGTAGAAAATATTGTAGATACATATTAAATTGATTTGTTTAGCCTAAAGTGAGAAAATACTGATCTCATTTCTAATATACATGTACAGTCAAATCTTGTTGTGTCGTTCATTTGAGTTATTTCCCTTTCAGGTAGGCAAAATGGTCCCCTTTCATGCAAAGTTCAATGAAAATAACATATAATTTTTCCCATTATATGTTCAAAATTTTAATGCTGAAAGTACTTTAACTTGTGAATTTTCTATTTATTATAAAATTATCCTCTGATTTTTTTCCAAGGTTCAAATATAGCGGAGTGGAACTTTGTGCAACTTGGCTAAGAAAATATTGTCTCTGTTAAAGTGAACCTATTTATTGTAAGGCCCTAGACAAATTTGAGTTGACAAAGATTAATACTATTTACAATTGATTTTGTAATTATATAAGAGACATTTAAAGTTCATATTGCATTGTGGGAGATATAGTATGTATCTGCCTTGAACAAGAAGAGGCTGTGGATGGAAGAAACCTATCCAATAGGTGGCTAAGGCGAATGATCATATAATCAGCTAGAAATGTGACTTTTGATTGCCCAATATACCGGTATGTCAATTTCTTGTGTTACAAACTGGAACTAACTAAATGGAGGCTGTGCATAAAAAAAACTTACAAACAATAGCCCTTGCGATACCATGCATTCTATTGATTTAATTGATGTAAAAAAAATAGTGTAGATTCATATTAAATTGATTTTTTTAGTTTTCTGGACACGTTGTAAGTTGTGGTATAATTTGCACTTACTAAAACTGTCAAAACAGAGTTTAAATACCCTGCCATATTAACATCTTATAACTGATAAGAGAAAAATCAATTTATAATTATTTTGTTCTTAAAAATATTTTTGGTATAATATAAATTTAATTTTCTGAAAGGGGCTGCTGTGGTCGTGATCGTATGGTAGTTGAATTTACAACTACCTACATGTATGCAGTCAGTGCCTATCACCACTAAAGTTGTGAGTTCGAACCCGGTTCGATCTTTACAAAAATAATGTTATCCATGTTAAAATGTTGTACAAACTATGGCTTCAAATTTATCTTTATGTTAATTCTGCTAGATGCAATTCTTAATAAATCAAAATACATGTACCACAAATTGTTATTATTATTATTATTTAAATAAACTTGTGATATCATGTTTACGGGACATGTATCCCATATTTAGTTGTCACATTAAAGTTTTATGGATCCCTAGTTCTTTGGGTTTGTTTTGAGAAAATGTCACTTAATGTGGTCTTAATATATTTAATATGGCAGTACTGAGAAATTCTGTTCATTTAGATCTACTTGTATTTGATTCTTAAAAGAATTTAATTTCTTCAAAACATTCTTGAAATGGGAGATAACTCCATTAAAATTTGCTGTCCATATCATTATGATCTGGGGTTTTTTATTAGATACATTTTTATATCATTTACTTGAACAAATGGGTTAATGAGTTTGTCCTATAAATAAGCAACGTAGATATCTAATTTAGTGTGCATTGCACGTTTCTAGAACAACTTCACCGGTACATGCGTACTAATAGTCAAAAGACTAGAGAGGAAAATAATTTAAAAATCATTCAAATCAGTAAACCAAAGTACTTAAACAGGATTGCCAAAATCAGCTACATATGCCTGAGGCAGATGAACCTTAGTTTTAAAAAATTACATTAATTGGGAACTGTAAAATTCAGACATACATATATCTAATAAGCCATGTCCGTGTCAATAATTGAAACAGTTCTCTTTTTGTTTAAGTCTTCTCTAGCATGAAACAATCCGATCTAAATGTAGTAAAACATACTATATTTACAAGGGTAATCGTGCTTGAAAGTCTTTAATTATATTAAGGTAATGGCGACGCATTTCTGGAATAACCTTCACACAGAAATGCATGCACATATACCAGTATCGTGTTTTTTGATTGATTGATTGATTGGTTGATTGATGTTTAATATCAACTTGAGCAGTATTTCAGCTATATCGTGGTGTGAACAAATTTTATATACCTAAGGCACCTTAGAAATTAAACATACTTGTCAATAAAACATCTGGGTATATGTACAAATAAAACATCTGGGTATATGTACTAATAAAACATCTGGGTATATGTACAAATAAAACATCTGGGTATATGTACAAATAAAACATCTGGGTATATGTACAAATAAAACATCTGGGTATATGTACAAATAAAACATCTGGGTATATGTACAAATAAAACATCTGGGTATATGTACAAATAAAACATCTGGGTATATGTACAAATAAAACATCTGGGTATATGTACAAATAAAACATCTGGGTATATGTACAAATAAAACATCTGGGTATATGTACAAATAAAACATCTGGGTATATGTACAAATAAAAGAAACATCAAAATCATAAAAACTAGAACATATGTTATCTCATGTTTTTTTTAGTAAAGTTATAAATAAGCATACATTTTATTATTAACATTAGACAAGTTTTGATAAAAATCTATCATATACATGTATTGTTTGTTATAGATAACTAGAATTTAAGACAAGACCACAAATGCTCCTCCAAAATTGTTGTACACTAAGTGATATTAAGTAAGCCGGAACTTCAAATTACATAATTACATATAAATGTTTACTTATTCCTTCAAACATAAATCATTCATACATCATCATCATGACGATGATTAAGCATAAATTTTCTGAAATTGAAATAGAATTAGGCTTGCTGATTACATTTACCACGATTTTTTGGATTAACATATTGTTCCCTAATTGTGCAGGAAGTTAAGCTAACTGGTTTTGTAAGCATCACTATTTGGTCTGGTTCAATGATCCAAACCAAAATTTGAAAATATTTTTTCTATATAAGTATACAAAACAAAACACTTTTTTAGAAAATGATATTTGATTGGTTGCATTGTGTGCCTCATTTTAATGATATTTTGTAATTGTTAGTGGAGTTACGGTATCTACTATTGGTTGATATCATTTTCAAAGGACAGATATCTCCAAATATAATATGCCAAAAAATTTAAACATACATAAAAACAAAAACACAACCTAAGGTGCAACTGAACAATAAATTAACACATTAATTTCTATCTATCTAAATAAAAGAAATTTTCTAAGCCAGCCATATTGGAGACCAAATGTTTGGAAAAGCAAAGATGTACATCAAACTACCATACGATCACGGCCACGACGGCCACCTATCTTCCATTAAAACATGACACTACAGTATAGCTAACATAACATGCACACTTAGAGCAAAATACATCATACTCTGTATTTTTAACAAGATTAATTTTGGAATAAAATAGCCATTTCCACTCATTTGATTATGAGCATACAACTTGTTGTGACATTAAATTAGATATCTTCATTTTTATTCTTCATCTGCATAGCTATTAGATGTACCAGTGCACAAATTGAAAATTAACAATTTTAATCAGATTAATTAAAGCATTCTGAATTTCTAATCCATTATACACAGTATCATTTACTACGGTGAATGAGTAGAGAATTAACTAGAGGCTCAGTGGGCTGAGCCTGTGTCACTCACCTTTCATTCTGCTTTGAGGAAACTTAATACAGAACCTGTGCTTCCCACCAAGTTTCGGTTCATTTGGCTAAGCAGCTCCAGAGAAAAAGATTTTTAGAAATCGACCAATCAGAAACAAGAATGGCCTGTGGTGGCCATGTTTATTAACAGATGGGATCTAAATGCACATGATGACCTTCCAAGGATGCTTCCTACCAAGTTTTGATTCATTTGGCAAAGCAGTTTCAGAGAAGAAGATTTTTTAGAAATCAACCAATCAGAAACAAGAATTGCCTGTGGTGGCCATGTTTGTTAACGGATCGGAACTGAATTAACATTCTTAATAGAGGCCGTTCCAAGAATGCTTCCTACCAAGTTTCGATTCATTTTGCCGAGCGCTTTCAGAGGAGAAGATTTTTTAGAAATCAACCAATCAGAAACAAGAATTGCCTGTGGCGGCCATGTTTGTTAACGGATCGGAACTGAATTAACATTCTTAATAGAGGACGTTCCAAGAATGCTTCCTACCAAGTTTCGATTCATTTGGCCAAGCGTTTTCAGAGGAGAAGATTTTTTAGAAATCAACCAATCAGAAACAAGAATTGCCTGTGGTGGCCATGTTTGTTAACGGATCGGAAATAAATGAGCAATCTTTATAGAGGACCTTTCAAGGATGCTTCCTACCAAATTTCGATTCATTTGGCCAAGCGGTTACAAAGGAGAAGATTTTTTAAAAATAAACCAATCAGAAGGAGAAGATTTTTTTAGAAATCAACCAATCAGAAAGAAGAATTGCTTGTGGTGGCCATGTTTGTTAACGAATCAAGACGAAATGAGCAATCTTTATAGAGGACCTGCCATAGATGCTTACTACTAAGTTTCGGTTCATTTGGCAAAGCGGTTTAAGAGAAGAAGATTTTTAAAAAATCGGCTAATCAGAAAGAAGAATTGCCTATGGTGGCCATGTTTGTTAATGGATCGGAACTAAATGAGCAATCTTGATAGAGAACCTGCCAAGGATGCTTCCTACCAAGTTTCGATTCATTTGGCAAAGCGGTTTTAGAGGAGACGATTTTTTAGAAATCAACCAATCAGAAACAAGAATTGTCTGTGGTGGCCATGTTTGTTAACGGATCGGAACTAAATGAGCAGTCTTTATAGAGGACCTTCCAAGAATGCCTCCTACCAAGTTTCGATTCATTTGGCCAAGTGGTTTCAGAGGAGAAGATTTTTTAGAAATCAACCAATCAGAAACAAGAATTGCCTGTGGTGGCCATGTTTGTGAACGGATCGAGTCGAAATGAGCAATCTTTATAGATGACCTGCCATAGATGCTTCATACCAAGTTTCGGTTCATTTGGCCAGGCGGTTTCAGAGGAGAAGATTTTTAAAAATCAGCCAATCAGAAACAAGAATTGCCTATGGTGGCCATGTTTGTTAATAGATTGGGACAAAATGAGCAATCTTTAGAGAGGACCTTCCATAGATGCTTCCTACCGAGTTTCACTTCATTTGGCTGAGGGGTTTCAGAGGAGAAGATTAAAATGTGAAAAGTTAACGGACGACAGATGACGGACGACAGACGCCAAGTGATGGCAAATGCTCACATTGCCTTTGGCAAGGTGAGCTAAAAATCTGAAAATAAGTGAAAAGATGGGAAAACAGTAAAAAAAAAAAATCTACGTAACATTGGACAAATAAGATCAGATTAATTTCATCAACAGGGATTTAATTCTCTTAAGTATAATCTCATAATTTTTTTTAATAGTTATTGATCCTAATTACAATATAAATTTTATATCTTGTCAAAACAGTATCCATGGGAAACAACAAACCTTCAACTCCAATTGTACTAACTGAACTAAAACTCATTTTAATGTCATCCTTAATTGAGGGGGATAAAGACCAATTTTCGTTCAACATGTTTGCCCTTCTTATTTAACGTGTTTTCGTGTTGGAGGTCCGTTATTCACAGTGTTTCGTACACACAGATATATATACATTTTGTACTCTGTACAAGGATAAAAAAAATTTTTATTCATCATGAAATTCAGTTTTATTTCACATTCTTCCGTGCTCATACCCCCTCTTTACCACCCTCTTAATTGTTGTTGGTGTGATGTAAGCCAATTAGCAAGTTATTTTCCCATTTAAGGTAGCACTAGAGTTAGATTATTTTTTCCCTGACCACTGATCTTTAATAGCCTATAACTCGGAAAAGTATTGTATGGAATTTCAATATATTGGTATTAATGTATTCCCAGAAGATTATTCTTTCTTTTACATTTAAATTCAATATTATAACTTTTTAACAACAAAAAAAGTTATATCATGAAATGCACCCAAGTTGCAGCCATCAACCTTGGTTAAAAATAGCACTGGCATATAAATTGTTATTGTAATTCTGTTTATTTACATTGAATAAGCCCACTGTGAAGCTTTTACAGACATTTGAAAAAAAAAACCAGCATTTCTACCAACCCAAATTCAACTAGGAAGAACTGTTTTAGATACCTAAAACTTATGTCTCCCCTTAATGCGGCCATCTGTACAACAATAAGTTACACATTATGAGTTGAATGTTGTGGAAAAAATGTCATGAAAGCAAACCATTAATTGACCTTGAGGTCAAAGGTCAAGGTCACATGAAGGTCATTACATTACGCAACAAACCGCCTTATGGTCATGCACCCATATACCAAATATCATTGACCTATCTCGAAAGACAAAAATGTTATGGCCTGGACAAGAAAATACTATTTATAAAACAAATATTTGACCTTGAGGTCAAAGGTCAAGGTTCAACAAAGGTCAGTATGGTACGCGACACATCGCCTTATGGTCATGCACCCACATACCAAATATCATTGACCTATCTCGAAAGACAAAAATGTTATGGCCCGGACAAGAAAATACTATTTAAAAAACAATTATTTGACCTTGAGGTCAAAGGTCAAGGTCCCACGAAGGCCATTACGGTACGCAACACACCGCCTTATGCCCATGCATCCACATACCAAATATAATTGACCTATCTGGAAAGACAAATAAGTTATGGTCCGGACAAGCTTCGCTGAGAAGAAGCAGAAGCGGAAGAAAAAATCAGACTAAAACAATATGTCTCCCTTCGTTCGAAGGGGAGACATAATAATTGCTATGCTGTATTAAAACAACCCAGTATTTCTTTAAAGATTATATTACCTGTCTGGTATTATGGTGCATTTCCTGTACCATTTAATGAATGTATTTACCAATTGCTCAATGAATATTAACCAACTGGTATTTAAACTCCTAGAAGTCACATTGGTGTTGGGTCAGAAAAAGTTTAAAGTTCCTATTGTTGAGAAATCAAGTTCCTATTGTTGGGCAATCAATGAACAATAGGAATTATTATACCTCAGTATATATTTTCTATATAAAATTAAATGCAGATAAAATAACTATTTTGCACATAAAAATCCAATTTGCTGATTTTGTTTAAATAGTTTTGATGACTGATCATGACTATTATCCCTAGGGAAATAGTTCAGTTCAAACAGCATACGTTTTCCCGCGTTTTTATGGTTCGGATCTTTGTGTTTTAATGCCCAAAAGATACAATTATTTGTTTACCAGACGATAAAATGGCTTCTGCTGAAGCTTTTATTGTTGATATTTTTTCTTAATATTACTATTAAGAACTTCTATTTGTGTCTTTTTAATAGCCATATTTTCTCAGATTTCCTAGATTGCCTTTGGTATAATAAAACACTTATTTACTGGCTATGAGGACAATAGCAAGTTTATTGTTCCCCGAGACACCAACTATTTCCCGACCGCGAAGCAGAGGGAAATAGTTGGTGTCGAGGGGGACAATAAACTTGCTATTGTCTTCATAGCCAGTAAATAGGTGTATACTGTGTTTAAACTTCTTTCCTGATGAAAACTTTTTCTCTGATGAAATTTCTTTGATGTTATTTCAAATTGAAAAATTACTTCATTACACTGATTATCTTTCATATAAATGATAACAGGCACTGTATAATGGTATATACATGTTTGTATATCATATTATTACCTAATAAAGTGTATTTTTCTGTTTTATTGAGTCAAATTTAGTATTATATATTTTTCGCACTCCCGATGAACTATTGCACTGTGCAATATTCTGCACGTGGCGTCTATAGCACCGACCCGAGTTGACCTTTGAACACGATTTCTGATTGGCTTTCAGTTTTGCCGATTGGCCAATCAAATAATTGCTCTATTTATTGAAGGCCAAGGAGATGTATGCAGTATAAATATAAATAATTATGACTTGGTAATGTTTTGCTGACATAAAGAAAAACTTTCTTGGTAAGATATTAGGTAATACATCTGTTATTTAATGGTTTCAGGTGCAATAGACTGGAACATTTGCCCTTTGGTCATTCCCAGGACCTCAGGGCAAATATTCCAGTTTATTGCACCCGCAACCATTAAATAATCGAATATTATAATCTTTTCCTAATTTGAGAAATAACTCCCATTGTTTTTAATTTAGACAGCTGGTAAACATTTTTCTAACATTTATATTTTTCCTTTTTTCTTCTTTTATATTTGGAATCTATGGCATTGTATGCAGATATGGAAAATAATGTTTTGTGAATTGCTCATTTTCACAATAACAATATCTAGATATGGATATAGTACATGTATGTATACAATATTCGAATTTGCAAAATATTGCAAAATACTGATTTCATGTACCAACAATGACCAAATTCCATATTTTTGCCAGGTTTATATCCCTGACATTATATATAAGATGCAGCTGAATCTGGTTTACTATAATCTGGATAACTAAAAATAAAATGAAAGTTCATTAAGCTTTTTAACCATGAAGGTGAAATTGATAGTCCACACAAGGATCCACTGTATCATATCTTCACAAGTCAAGTGTTTTTTATCTGCTTGTGTTCACCATCTGTTTGTGGGGGGAACAAGCAAATCGAAAAACACTTCGACTTGGGAAGATGCAGTATCCATAATGCAGACATTTACATAGTTTATAGTCCATTTGGCGACTCTGAAAATAGGGGATTTTTTTTATTTATTAAAAATCGGATTTAATTTTGTATTTTTTTCTTTACATATATTTCATCTTGTATCCTATATACAAACTTGAGCAAATATTTACAGATTTCTTGGACTCAAAATAAAAAAGTTACCTATTAAACTCCCATTTTGAAAAAATATTTATAACATAGGAGGGTAATGGGTAATTTTTTTTATTTTGAGTCCAAAAATCTGAAAATATTTGCTAGAGTTCATATATATAGTATACAAGATGAAATGTCTATAAAGAAAAAAATACAAAATTAAACCTGATTTTTATAAATAATTTTTTTGCAATTTGCAGTCACCAATTGGACTATACAAAATGTAAAATGTCAAGATATAGCTCACAAACCAATTTTACAAATAAACAGCGATAAAATGTAATTGCATTTATTCATCAAATTAGAAAAAAATAATTATTTTTCATATGCATAATGCCAATTATACAAAAGAAATGAATTCCAATGAAGACATTTTTCAACTTGAAATAAAATCAAAGCAGTTTCTTCAGAGAGGAAGTATTCATCAGGAAAGAAGTTTAAACAAAGGTTCATTGATTGTCCAACAATAGGAACTTGATTTCTCAACAATAGGAACTTTTCTGACTAACACCAATGTGACTTCTAGGAGCTTAAATACCAGTTGGTTAATATTCATTGAGCAATTGGTAAATACATTCGTTAAATGGTACAGGAAATGCACCATAAGTACCCTTGTACAATGTACATGTAAATATAAATATCATTACCTTTGACTAGAGCATGAATTCCCATTTTGACCTGGGAAAAGTTACCAGTTCCCAATTCTCCACGAATTCTGTAAAATCCTATTCGTTTTCCTAACGTAATTTCTTTCAAGCATCTTTGATCGTTACTTAAATCAAACGAAAGGCGTTCGTATGGAGTAGATTTACGTTGTGGTCGTTCTGGAACTTCTTCCTCTTGAGTACCGTTCGTTGGTACTGTACTTATCGTCTGTTGTTCCTCTGTAGGGTTGGCAGTTTCTCCATTTAACATTTCAGATTGATTGTTAGCCGCTATGTCTTTCATCATGTGAGTTTCCACCATATCAATTTCCATATAACGGTATTTGTAGCGATCATCATGAGAAAAACAATTGCTACGTCAACTCCATGACAATAAGTTTGTGTGTAGATACTAAAATTATTTACTGTTCATATATCTGCCTATTAACACCACAATCTAATACAATCACCTGTATATATAACATCTGTCACTCCTTCTATAAAACGCACCTGAAAAATATAATATACAAAAACGTTTAATCCAATACTTCACCATCAATGTATTAATAAAATACAAGATATAAAAAAATGTAAATCTAATAAATAAATCACCATTCAAGTTTCCTTAAAAAATTAATGTTATATGTATAATATATGATCTACCAAATAGATTTTATAGGGTTATAAAAATCTATAGTTAATGAGAAAGAAAACGGCTTACATTCAAGCTCTTAATCAATAAAAACCTGCCAATAGATACATTGTATATTCACATGCAAGATGGGGGGAAAAAATTGTTCAGTACATACTTGAATATTTTGACGAAAAGTTAAAAATATATGAAGGAACATATATATTTCATTCACATGTTATTTCAACAATCGGCAATAATTCTTGGTCGTGGAAAATATAATATGGATTTGTTGATAATAACATTTAATTTCATTTCTTGTAACAATAAGAAGGATTAACTGCTGTAATTAAGTATGGTATACAAAATCTATCAAAATTCTTTCTTTTGAAAATACACTAGTGGCTTCCAGGAGCCTGTAATCGCTTACCTGGTTTTCAACTGGTAAGTGTCACAAAAAAATTTGAAAGTTGACCTTTGAAAAGCTCAAATTTTTTAGCAAAGATTTTTTATGTGTTTTTTTTTCTCATAAAATGACTAATCGGTATACATTTGCTAAAAAAGGAAGATATGTTGAACTACTCAATGCCATGTAGCTGCAATTAAAGCAATGAACAATTGAAGAAATTTCTATTTTTAGTAACAGCAGCCATCTTGAATGGCGAGCAAGACTGTTTGACACAATTTTGAAAGGGGACCACCCAAGGACTATCCCAGCCAAATGTGGTTTAATTTGGTTAAGTGGTTTCAAAGGAGAAGATTTAAATGTGAAGGGTTACGATGTACAATGGGCGGATGACGGATGCCAAGTGATGGCAAAAGCTCACATGGCCCAGTACATAATTAAACAAGATAATTACAAAAAACAAAACCTCTGGAAAAACCAAAAATACCCAAAACACTGAAAGGATGACCGATGCTGATAGAAAATTATGTCTTGGCTAATGTAACAGTCACAAATATGTGGCAATGTCAAACCAGTAAATAAATGTAGGATCTACTCTAGATTTGCAGCATCAAAACAGACAAAATATAAAATAAATATATACATTACACATATTTACTACCTGCCACTTACTAAAAAAAAAAAAAAAAAATTAATAGCAATATATGGACAGTGCAAATGACTGTAGCTGTAAAACTACTAGCTAATAAGGTGTAATCTGTTAATTACAAATCTAAGCCTATCTGTATTTCAAATAATGTATTAATATGTGGAGTAATTGAGCTTAAAGACATAATTGGTAACAATTCAATATCGTGAATATGTAAATTGTCAAAGAGAAGACAGGGAATAAATGATCATTTTTATCCACATGCAAAATGAAAATATAGCAAATCAACAAATATATTAGATGCTATAACAATAAAAATGTAGATATCTAATTCAGTTTGCACAACATGCTTCTGTAATAACTTTCATTAGGTAGGCTCGAAAGTCAAAATATTGGAAAACCAACTAATTTGAAAGTCTTTGGGAGCAAGAAAACCAAACGGCCTAAACACTAAAACAGGATGGCTAAAATCGACTAAGGTTACCTTTTCCTGCGGAATAATGACCTTAGTTGGAGTTTACGTAGTAAATGAGTTAAAAGTACCAAATTGATAATATTATAAACAGAAAAAACAATAAAACACAAATTACAAAAATACAATGTAAAACAGATGACTAGTTATCCAGAAAAACTACTGAAATGTCCCATGTGTGTTATCTGTTGTTGCCTCAATTTACATTATACAGTCAAACCAAGGGAACATTGAAATAGGGTCACATAAAACAGGTTTAATTAATATAAATTCACTGTGAAGGGAAGTAAAATTAAGGTTACATAATACAAGTTATTGTTTAATAGAGGTGGTCACTAAAGTAGGTTTTACTGTAACTTAATAGAGGTGGTCACTAAAGTAGGTTTTACTGTAACTTAATAGAGGTGGTCACTAAAGTAGGTTTTACTGTAACTTAATAGAGGTGGTCACTAAAGTAGGTTTTACTGTAACTTAATAGAGGTGGTCACTAAAGTAGGTTTTACTGTAACTTAATAGAGGTGGTCACTAAAGTAGGTTTTACTGTAACTTAATAGAGGTGGTCACTAAAGTAGGTTTTACTGTACCACACAGATGTTATGGATTAGGGTTAGGGTTATGGTGTTTAATGCCACTTTTAACAATATTTCAGATATATCGTTGCGGTCAGTTTTTTTGGACGGTGGAGGAAATAGGAGTGCCTGGTGAAAACGACTGACCTGCTGCAAGTCATTGACAAACTATATCACATAATGTAGTGTCGAGTATACCTTGCCATGAGCAGGAATCGAACTCACAACGTTAGTGGTGATAGGCACTGATTGCATAGGTAGTTGTAAATCCAACTACAATATAATCACGACAACAATGGCCCCTAACAGATATTATACTGGTCTTACTATACTGTTTTAATTTTCGTTACTTGTATCTTTGGTGTAACTAATATTATACAAATATCTGTCCATGTGAATATTTGATTTCTATGCAAAGTATTTCTATATTAAGTTCTATAAAATTGCAACAACAACAAAAATATATTAGAAAATAAACAGAAAAAGTGATTTCCTTGAAAAAATTTCAGCAGCTAACTTAAACAGACCACGCATTTTGCCTTAATTGGAGTATAGATTTATAATTAATTATTCTTATAAAATTTTTACCATGACAAAACAAACTAATTAAATTAACAAATTACAAGCCAATTGTAGTCTACATAAATAAACTGATTAAGACTTGGGATGTTAACAGCTGTGTTTGTTCATTTATATGATAATTTGGTACAGGCAGTTTCTAAGGAGATTTCAGATATTGTGAGAGTACTTTTATTTGTTGGCACAATTTTTGTGATTTCTACAAAATGCATTTATCCCTGGATTCTTGAATTTGTGGTTTCAAACATTACATGCAACAAACAATGGGAAAATTGTATTTAGTTGGATTTTTATTTTCGTGGTTTAAGTGGACCACGAAATCAGCAAAAATTAGAACTCCACGACTAATAATAAATTCACAGTAAATAATTTCAGAAAAATGTTTTGCATTGAAACGAATCATAACTACAACCAGAGGCTCACCTGGTTATAAAATATATCTATAATGTACATTGTACATAAGTGTATTCCTGTCTTTTAGCATAAGACGTGAAGAGGTTGCTGTTCTAGAGGAATCTGACACAGGAGATTCAGATAGGATTCTGAAGCACTGTCCCTTGGTGTCATTTGAAGTTTTGCAACCATGCATATTATAATTATTACACATGTGTACAAATTTGAGGTTAGGGCTTATAGGGTTTAACGCCACTTTCAAAAATATTTCAGTTATATCATGGCGGTCAGTTTTATTGGTGGAGGAAACCAGAGTACCCGGATAAAACCACCAACCTGTCACAAATCACTGACAAACTTTATCATATAATGTTGTATTGAGTACACCTCGCCGAGTGGGATTCAAACTCACAATGTTAGTGGCGATAGGTTCTGATTGCACAGGTAGTTGTAAATCCAACTACCATACAATCACAACCACGACGGCCCCTATACAAATTTCAGTTTACAAATACAAATTTATATATTAATCTACAACACCCTGGTTGCACAGCCAGACTGAAGGAATATTCTATAAATAAATTAAAATAACCATGTTTCGTTATATGTGTTTGTTTTACTGTAAACTATAATCTTGATGTTGAATAAGTAAATCTAATTTTAGTTGTCAATATTTATTGCCCTTTTAATATGGACCCATGATTGGTCTTATAAAATATTAAATGATTTGATTCAATATTCATAGAGTATCAAATTACATTACCCCCAATTTAGGTCCTGATGTGGTGGCCATTTTATTTTCTAATCAACATTTATTCAAATCTTGCTAACGAAACTAGCAGGTACAGTTTAAGTTCAATTATTACAGATGTTTCTGAGAGACTTTTTTTTGCATCATATGCCCGATGATATGGTTCTTTTTCAAATATGTCCTTTGCTGCTGCCCATCTTGGAATTCTGATCAACACATGTACAAAAACAAGATCTATGAACTAGTAAATCTTTTAAATTCATTTCTTGAACAAGTCAAGTATGTCAAATATGTCCTTTGCTGGTGGCCATCTTGGAATTCTGATCAACACATGTAGAAAAACAACAAGATATATGAACTAGTAAAGCTTTTAAGTTTGTTTCTTGAATAAATCAAAAAAGTACCGTATATGGATTATTTTAACAGGATTTTTTTAATCAATGTAACTATGATTATTTCCAATCAAAAGTTTATTCTTTTAATTCCGACACATCTATGTAGATTTGAATTTTCTGGTATATCGCTTTCAGCAATATTCAAATAAGTTTTAACTTGTAAATTCCTTTCATAATATTCATGGTTAATTAAATATATTTCTTTTAACAATATTCATGTTCATTTAAGACATTCATGAATATTCTTAAAAAAAATATATTGATAGAATATTCTAGAATAATCCATGTACATGAAAGCAGGGAGAATTTATTGATATAAACATTATACTACAGTAAATAAAAGATATTATTATGTAATAAATGATAGCTTTGTGAAGTATCATTTAATGATCAAAGATGTATAGATTGGATTCAATCAGATTTGTACTTTCTGAGATGATGTTGAAACAGTTCTTAGTTTCTATTAGTCCTATGGTGGTGGTCATCTAAGATTCTAACACAGCACAAAAAAAATAACCCAATAAAAATCCCCACACATTTAAACTTTGTAAAGAATCATCCTACCATGTTTGTTTTCATATATGGTTCAAAGATTTATTGGTTGGTTTGGTTTATAGTGTTTAACGCCACTTTCAACAATATTTCAGTTATATCATGGCGGTCAGTTTTATTGGTGGAGGAAACCGAAGTACCCAGAGAAAACCACCGACCTGTTGCAAGTCACTGATAAACTTTATCACATAATGTTGTATCGAGTTCAAATTCACAACTTAAAGTGGCATTTGCGGTAGTGCCTACCGACAATATTTGTGGGTGGAGCTTATCATTAAAAATCCCTGTTGATATGAACAGCATATTTATAAAACTGTATGTCACATGACCAACCCCAGAAATTAAAATTTTCGAAGTGATTTTTGTAGTTTTTAGACCGATGAAGAATATTATTTTTAACAAGACTGAAGTTTCGTAGGGAGGAACACTAGTAAACCAGGTCTGTTAAATATTTTGCTCTAAAAGTAACTGAAACTGTGTATCATTGATTCTTCCTCCTCAAAATAACCGTGTTCAAAATAATGAACAATCTGAATGTTTGCTCCGCCCACAGCTATTTATACCCATGGTCCTGGTTTAAGTAGTGATAGGCACTGATTGCACAGGTAGTTGTAAATCCAACTACCATACAATCACGACAACGATGGACCCTGGTTCAGTGATTTAAAACAAAAAGATATGAGGAATATTTTTCTCATAAGATTCTATGTCTTGGGATGGTGGCCATCTTGGATTTCCGTTCCAAATAAGAAATAAAAACTTTGTGAAAAACCATTCAGTGATTGTTTACTAACAATTGAAACTCAATTGGTTTTATACATGTGTACAATGTAACTTCTGCTAAGAAGATTGTTTAACATTTTTCCATGGATTCTGTTTTACACTATGTTTAGCAATGTCAACCTATCATTAGATTAAAAGAAAATACATGTGTGTGTATATGGGCACCTATAAAGTGTGAAACGAAATAGAAACGAAACGAAACGAAATCAACGAAAACGAAACGAAACGAAATCAACAAAAACGAAACGAAACGAAATGAAAACGAAATAAAACGAAACCAATGAAAGGATAACAAAATCAACGAAAACAATTACGATGCTAGACTACTTCCCACACATGTCTGTCTTTCATCAGGAGAGGACAGGATTTGATCACCATTGAACAAGAATACTATGCATTTATTCAGCGGGAGTCTGTCCTTTTCACTTAGTGGCTTCTTTTAAATTTGGGAACCATAAGAGCAACGTCAAGTCTGTTGAAAGGAGAGGAATTAAAATAACAGAAGTGCAGTAGTTAAAGTTCACTAATAAATACCCCTGTCCGAGCAAAATTTAAAAGTGTGTCGGAGAGACGAAAAAGTGTGACAACCGGACGGACAAACGAACGAATGGACAGCAGAAGTCCTATATACCCCAATCTTTTTTGGCAGATGTATACAAATCCTATCAAAAATTAACTTTAAAAATTTTTTAAAAATCTACATATCTTGTAAAAGTACCTTTTTTCCCTTTGATCCCTTTTCATTAACCCCCCCCCAAAAAAAAATTATGGTATCAATAAAGTTTGATACGGCACATATTTTCATACCCAGCGCACAGGCACTTGTCTCTAAAAAAAAAAATGTGTACCATATATCATATATTAAGACTTAATATATGATATATGGTACACATTTTTTTTTAGAGACAAGTGCCTGTGACCCAGCGGGAGGGGGGTATATAGTATATGTCCGTTTGTCCGTGAGTGCTTCCCTCACTGCCTATGCAATTCCTCCTTAGGACAAAAAAAATATGTGTGTTTACGGTCACCCGACCCACCCTATTTTTCAGCCGCCGACCCTAACCTTTTTTATCGGCAATTATTCGACACTAAATTTTGCTAGCGACCCTATCAATTTTTACACAGAATTCGGATAACCATTTTTGTTGTTTAATCAGCAGCAATGTTTTATTTATTCAACTGCTAGCTTTTTGTCGAAATTGAGAGCAAAGAAGGTAGAAAAACTGTGTAACTCGTCATAAAACAGTTTCAACAAATGACAGCTTACCGGAAATTTCGAAAATGAAATATCGGAATAGGATTCCGGAACCGGGAACGACTATTTCCAGTTTTGCCGATTGTTAAAAAAAAATTAATGCCGACCGACCCTAGATTTTTTTCACATGTGACAGTAAACACACATATATTTTTTTTTGGCCTTAACAACTTGATGGAATTGAATGAATCTTACAAGAAATCTTTAATACCATATGGCAAGGTTCATTAATTTCATGAATTCTTTAGTACCAAATGGCATTGTGCACCTTCTATTTTTGTTTTCCCATTTTAACAGTTCTTGCTAAAATTTCTTCACTTTTGGACTTTGTCATTTAAGGCTATGTAATTGTCATACAAGGCTATACAATAGAGAGAGGATACTGTTGTGTTATCCATAACTCTTCCTAAACAACAGAATGGATTTCAATAAAACTTCCAGAGTTTCTTATGTTTAGTTTTTGCAAGCATTATTTTTTCCAGAAGTTCTTCTGTAAGGAGGGGGCTCACTGTATGTCCTGTTATGTTGCTATTGGTTGTTTTTTTAGTTCTTCAAAATAGAACAATAGGATTTGAAATAAAAAGTTTATAGTGTTGGGTCTTTTCGACCCCTGTATATCTCGGAAAGAACAATGGTAAGACATAACGCCACATCTGTTGGCACACTACCGAATAAAGATAATAACAATGGTACCATACTCCAAGGCGCATTCAAAAGGGGAAGTCCACAAAAACAAACAAAACCGATAAGAAGCTCAACCATCTGAGTTTTCCATCAACGGAACAACTGAAAAACAACACATTCCTGACTTGGTACAGGCATTTTCCCAGGAAAATGGTGGGTTCTAATAGCAGATAGGCAGATGCCACTCATCTAACCCTAAGACGTTACCAAGTATAAAAACAATCGGTACATGTAAATTCTCTAATCCTAAGACATGACCAAATGTGTAACTGGAAAACAACTATCATATTCCCGACTTGGTACAGGGATTTCCCAAGAAAATGGTGGGTCAAACCTCCCACTTGTATGACAGTCGTTAATAGTTCCGTCATATTGACAAATGGGGGGGGGGTGCATGGGGATTAAACGTGACAAGTCGGGAAAATCCAGTAGTCAAATAGTGCCCAGAATCTGAAACTTAAGACCATCCTGTTTGATTTGCGAATAGACAAATTTATGAAGAATACAAACGAAAAACGTAATAAAAACAGACGAATAATGAACCCTCAATATCCCAATCTATGAAAATACCCCCTCATATCCCCCATTTTTTTCTACATGCCCACTCCAGAAACTTTATAATTCATAAATACTGACACACACACAAACACAAATAAAAATATGACATTTGAACTTCTGAAAGTTTGTCTGCAAGCAAACCAGGCTTGAATTGAGTTGCGGGTAATGTACGTGAGGAGTATTGTAACGGACAGACATGCAAGACGGGTTATAATTAATCAAAATTATTGTATTTAAAAAATCGAATTATCTTCTTTTTTTTTATTTCTTTATTTCGTTTTGTCTTTTATTTTTTTCCTTCCATTTTCTTCATATCAGTCTATTTTGTTTTGCTTTCGTTGGTTTCGTTTCATTTCGTTTCCATTTCGTTGATTTCATTTCGTTTCGTTTTCGTTGATTTCGTTTCTCACTTTATAGATACCTGTGTGTATATATATAGTATCAAAATCAATGATTGTAATTTATTCACTTCAGTCTTTCCAGGAGAATACTGAAATGCGTCACTTGACCAAGGTGATAATTTTTATTAGCAATTTATAAAAGAACAAATTGCTTTTGAAAGAGAAAATAGAATAAAATTAGAAAAACATGTATACCGGCACCACACCACTAATATACTGGTATTATAAATGTACAATATATATATATTTTGGTCTGACATTAGACATTGAACTAGAGGCTCAGTGGGCTGAGCCTGTGTCGCTCACCTTTCATTCTGCTTTGAGGAAACTTATTACAGATTCTTCCATAGGTCTTTCCTATCAAATTTCTGTTCATTTGTCTACTAAGTTTCAGTGGAGAAGATTAGAAATCAACCAATTAGAAACAAGAATTACCTATGGTGGCCATGTTTGTTAACCGATTGGGACTAAATTGGCAATTTTTATAGAGGACCTTCCATAGATGCTTCCTACCAAGTTTTGGTTCATTTACCCAAGCGGTTTCAGCGGAGAAGATTTTTTAGAAATCGACTAATCAGAAACAAGAATTCTCTGTGGCAACCATGTTTGTTAACTTATCAGGACGAAATTAGCAATCTTTATAGCGGACCTTCCATAGATGCTTTCTACCAAGTTTCGGTTCATTTGGCAAAGCGGTTTCAGAGGGGAAGATTTTTTTAGAAATCAACCAATCAAAAACAAGAATTGCCTATGGTGGCCATATTTGTTAACGGATCGGGACGAAATGAGCAATTGTGATAGAGGACCTTCCATAGATGCTTGCTACCAAGTTTCGGTTCATTTGGACAAGCGATTTCAGAGGATAAGATTTTTTAGAAATCAACCAATCAGAATTGCCTGTGGCAACCATGTTTGTTTCTGAATCGGGACGAAATGAGCAAATTTTATAGAGGACCTTCCATAGATGCTTCCTACTAAGTTTCGGTTCATTTGGCCAAGCGATTTCAGAGGAGAAGATTTTTTTAAATCGGCCAATCAGAAACAAGAATTGCCTGTGGTGGCCATGTTTGTTAATGGATCGGGACAAAATGTGCAATCTTTATAGAGGACCTTCAATAGATAATTCCTACCAAGTTTCAGTTCATTTGGCTAAGGGGTTTCAGAGGAGAAGATCAAAATGTGAAAAGTTAACGGACGATGGACGAAAAGTGATGGCAAAAGCTCACTTTGCCTTTGGCAAGGTGAGCTAAAAAGTCTCTCGGCGAGATGAAAATTTTGTCATTCAATAAAGTATTTAATTCTTTATCACTTTGTTTTGTGTACTTGGTAATATATATACATGTATGTATAATAGGTGAGATAATTTATTTCTTGGTCAACGAAAGGGCCTACCTATCTAATGATTTCAGCCTCTCTAAAGAAATCAAATTGGCATTCTCTACATATTTTTTCATACCTTAAAATACTTTTGAAAAAATATAACCAAATTTAAATGTGTATCAATATACTTTTTTTTAACTCAATTCAACTCTCCTCTTTCCAAACATTTTACTTTTCAACACTATCATTTCTCGTGAAAATAAAAAAAACAGTTTAAAAGAAATCATTCACAATGCATTTTACTTTAGCAATGGTAGGCAGCGTTACAATTAAGTTTATAGTTTTGGGTCACCAATAAACTTATTTTTTTAGGCACGATACAAAGTGCAAAAAGTGATACACAGAAAATGAAGTCTTCAGTATGTTGGAGTTCCTTATCAACAACATATTCATCGAGTTCAGAGTTTTTCAACAAATCATTTACATCCCCATGGGAACCAACTGTACCCCTTTTCTTTGCTGATCTTTTCCTATACTCCGATGATGCAGAGTTTATACCAAAACTTAATCAAAACAAAAAAATTACAGAAGTTAAAGCCTTTAATCTCACTTTCAGGTATATTGATGATGTTCTGTCAATTAATAATCCAAACTTTACTATCTGGATTCCATTAATATTTCCCAAAGAATTGAGATAAAAAAAACGACAGAAACAGCTTCATCTGCCTCATTTCTTGACATTTACCTCAAATTTGACACCAATGGTCAACTTTAATAACTTCAATTTTGCCATAATAAATTGTCCACACCTTGACAGTAATATACAATGTACCAACCACTCCTGCATTTGAAGATTATATTTCACAACTGATATATTATTCTCAAGCTTGCAGTTTGTATTCACATTTTTTATAATGACACTGTCTTCTGAGTACATGTACTAAACTATTAAGTTAATGATTTTTAAAAATTCGTCTTATCTTATCATTCAAAAGTTTTTTTGGAAGATTTCAACACCTTGTTGAAAAGTATTGTGTCACTTGCACAGATGATGATAAATAGTATTGGCAATGAAATTTTGTTTAAAGTTGATCATTGCTTCCTTATTATGTCTTAAGATGGCCTTGTGTACTATCTAATATTTAAAAGATGTTTGATGCCATCGACTCTCTTTAATAGAACAGTATTATACAAATGACAATTTCTATATATTATAATGAAGATTAAATAAATTATTTATAAATTTCAAGATTTGAGCATTCTTTATAACAATGCTGTTCAACTGGTTATAAGTGAAGGCTGACATCTTACCCACATGTAGAAAACACATGATCACATTATTTTACTAAAGAGGGGAGTTTTAAATTTGAGTCCATAAAACTAGATTAACCCCACAACTTGTTATTGAAGTGCATGTCCTAAGCCAGAAAAGTGTGTGTTAGGGTCACCAATCTTGCCTCTGTTTCTATGGTTTTGCTATCGGATTTTAGATCTGTTCTGACTGTGTGGTATTTTTTTATTTTTCATTTTATCCCAATACTTACATTAAAGTTAGTCAGAGTTTCTTGTGTACCAGTATGTTCCATTCCCCAAATCATTTTCAGAGACATACCATGATAAATCACTGTGATAGACGTATTACTCATCTTGGTGATTTCGATATATCTTTTGCTCTATTAAATATATTTTCAAAATTTCTTTTACATTTAGAGTGTTAATTACTATCACCCAAAAGGCATATCAAAATAAGTATATAGATTAAACAGACCAAAAGATATATCAGTATCACTAAGAAAAGTGATACATCTATCACAGTGATTAATCACACTATGTCTCTGACTGTACTGTACTCCTAAAGCTCCTACCCCATAATTAGATGGAAATGGCTGGTTTATTTATTGAGTATAATAAACAAATTATGTCCCTGTATATGTAATAAGAAATGATAATGAACAAGATACATATAGTAAGAATACCAAGTTCAAATATTAGTATTACACGTATGAAACACTTTTGTGATAGCTGTTCAAACATTCTATTTGTCTTTCGTGCATTTAAATAGCTCGTCTAAAAATAGGTCAAATATAACATGTACCGGTATGTAACGTATGCCATTTAAAGTATTATCAGATTATTTTGTTAAAAATGGTTGGGCAACTAACAGCAAACAAACCATATATAACTGTAGTTAAAAGTTTAACAATACAAATACATGTTGCTTGTATAACAAAAGTATTATATACAATATATATCAAGAAAGAAAGACTTTTGATCTATACTTTTGAGAAGAGATTAATTGTTTCTTAAATACACTTAAATATAGTTATGAAATTGTATTTACTTTTCAAATATACATGAATATCGTACCATATGATTGAATAAATTTTATTTTAAATTGAACTTCTTATATACCTTTTCTTTCTGTACATAATGTTTTATTTTTTGAATCCCACATCAAGTGTTTAAAATGTTTACAAAACACTTACCCAAAAATCAGAGGTTTCACCGTCTGTCACCTTGTTATATATCCCTTTGAATACATTTTACTTTAAATTGAACTTCTAATATACATAAAGTTTCATTTTTTGAACCCACACCTCAAGTGTTAATGTTTCCAAACACTTACCCAAAAAGTCAGAGGTTTCACCGTCTGTAACCTTGTTATATATATCATTTTTGATTTATATAAAGAAAACTAAGTAAGGTCAAATTTAGCCAGAACATTATTTTAGTGATATTCTTTTACTATTATATAAATACTGATTCCATACGTCGATTTTCTAAAGGGAATATATTACTTTTTATTTACCCCCCCCCCTCCCCCCCCCAAAAAAGAGGTACATGTATGTATCACTATTTAAGAATAATTATATTTCAAGGCTTGAATATTTGGTGATTCTATCTTGATCTTTGTAAAAAATCTTATTGTTTTTTATTTACATGGACTACCTATTGTTATTAAAAAATTACTATTTTGGGATGAAAACCTGCTTTAAATGCCAAAAACCCAGTAATTTTTTATTTTTGTTTCAAAATATATCTTAATGAAAGTTAATGAAGAAGAACCGGTGATATCCTCTGTAAGCTTACTAGTTTACAATAATAATGTATATAATCATAAGACACCATACATAGGTCAATGCACACATCTAACTTTTTCTTGACAATATGATTTCAGAAAACATGAAAAAGGCATTTAAACATAACTTGCCATGAAATATTTAACATATCATTCTTGTACATTGTACATCATTACTTTTCTTACTATATGACAAATCTATCTTAACAGAGCAGGGGAAGAACAGGAGACAAGGGGCACGACTATGTCATAGGTAGAGATGGTCTCTGCAACCTGTATTACCTTCTTAAAGAACATATCAACTGAGTGTTCTGCATTAAGATCCAAGTTAAAATATGTCCATAATATAATGTTATTTATTTATTTTTTGGCAATACACTAATATCTAAATAAAAACCCCACCCCGTTTGAGGTCATGTCTGGTAACCTTTTGTTATGCTTTGACCATCCAATCATTGCAAGACAGTTAAATATATTGACCAATTGGACAACAGCTTTCAGATTTGTGCTGAGTTTCAATACCTCAATATTTGGTAGGCTAATCATTGATTGGTCGCTTGAAAATATAAACCCAGACATGACCCTATACATGATGTCATTAGATGTTAGTATATTGCTAAAAAAATAAATAAAAAAGAGATACAATAAACATCTCATTTTAATTAGACTGATATGGAAGATTTTTGATAAAGTGTTTGTCAACTTACATTATGAGTATGATTTTTATCAAATTACCAAACAAAGAATAATAATATGTTACTGTTGGTTTACAAAAACATCTTCAGTGGTGTCAAAGGTTAATTAGCATGTGTAAGATTGTGGGTACCAGTTCATGTCGGGTCAAAACAAAGACAATCAAATTTGCTTTTGCTGCTTCAGAAATTTCTTAAATAAACACGTAATTCTTGAGACACCAATTAATTTTCTGCTAATTTTAAAGTCCTGGGTAGCTAAAACAAGATTCACACAATGAAAAAATTATCATGACCATATCTGTCACACAGGAGCCGGTAATAATCAGCATGAAATGTCATTACCAAACAGGGCAACAAAATAAATTTCACCCAGCTCATTTCAAATTCTTTTATCTCTACTAGTACTAATACTGGGCAGAAATGTCCAAAATGCACACAAATACTCATAGATTATAAAAGTTTAAGAAAAATTCAAGTTTCTTTACCTCCACTGACTCTAGAATATGATTTTAAAAAAAAAATTTAAACAGAATATGCGGTCGATATAGTTTAAATCGTCAGTCTAAAAAACAATTTTTTCCTTTTAAAAAGATGATTGTCGTTTACACAATAAATCCAATTAAATGTCATTAACTTGCTTTATCAACCATCGTTGAAACGTTTGTTGAGCACAAATTTACCATGTACAGAGACAGATTTTTCTCCTCTTTTCTCTTTTATCCACTGACATGTTGAATGTAGAAATATTAACCAATCAGATCACCGCTTTAACATCTTAAGGGCTTCTACATTCAATTTGTTGACTGTCTGCTATATATTGTGTTTCAAATACTTAAAAATATATGCTGGAGTGAAATGTAGATTTTACAGTTTAGAATATAATAGATTACAAGTAATTGTATGCATTTCTTACATTTCTGCCCGGTATTTGTGGAGATACAAGACTCTGATGTGGGCTCCGCAAAACTTCATTGTTACTTCTTCTGGTATAATTTGGGGCATTTTGAGCGACGATCGGTTATACTGACCCTGTGATCTGTCGAACATAAATAGCTGAATTTTTCCTCAATTTTAAATTTTGGAATATATTAGTGTGATCTATGTGACATTTCCTATGTTACTTTCACTTTCAGAATGCCCTAAATATTGAATAATATATGGAGATCAATTGAATCTTCCTATTATACTATTTTAATAAAAAAAAATTAAAGCACTCAGCTCCTGCAACACAGTCACCTCACATCTTTGCGAGTGTTCCTGATTAAGGGAAAACAGAATACATAGGACTACCAGGCGCGTAGCTCCCTATACGCCAACACGCAGTTGCGTGCACATCGGCGTGCTGAAAAAAAAATAAAGAGCAAAAAAAATAAAAAATAAGGAATAATAAAAATTAAAAAAAAAAAGTGGAAAACAAAGTCTATGGCGAACACGCTGGAGTATAACACCTCGCGATCAGATGCCAACTTCACTTTGTGAGACACTTGATGCGGTAAACCCCTGTGCTATATCCTTCTATAGATACCATCTTGTGTATCATGTTGACAATGCCGGTAACAAGTGCTACCGCAGAGTGATCGTTCGGTGTACAACGTCGGTTGAAGACATATGTACGATCAACAATGAATAACGATAGGTTGTCATCGCTAGCATTAATACATATCCATCGCGATTTCAGTGTGGATTTAGACAAAGTTATGGAGAAGTTTGTGTGTGCTAAGACATGAATAACAGATTTTGGGCAATTCTAAGTAAATTCTGTTTAACAAAATCATGAAATCAATGTGTTGCTTATGTATTCAACTTACCCATGAAAACACCTCAGAACGCATCATTTTGCGTCTAGTAAAAAAAATAATTCGGGGATGGGGGGGGGACCAGGTTTGGTTGCTTGCACTGCAAAAAAGGCTGACTACAGTACAGTTTTCTTTTTCTCATGTTTTCTTATTATAAGAGCTTTACAAGTTTGTATTTAATTGTCAACTAATGAACTATGTAAATCATATAACTACGACTGCAGAGGGTCCATTTTATGGAAACAATTTTATTCCTCATACATTTATCAGTCCGCAAAGATAATGATATAAGGTGAATTGTGGATTTTTGAGAGAGACTTATATTGTTCCAACAGGTATTTAGCGCTACAGTACAGGTGAAATCCCGGTTTTGTGATTTTAATCATTTTGAACTCCTTTTCTTTTTACATTGAAAAAGAAATAAGAGACATTTAATTAAAACATATTATAATTTGGTTTGTATATATATCAATGGTGTTTATTACTGGTCTTACCTTATCATTTGTACTTGTAGATCGTAAGCGACAGTGAATCAAAGCAGGAAGAACAGAATGCTTGACGTCACTAATAGCAACAACAATCAAAGTTATCTGTTGATTAAGGGTAGATAACCAATTTCCCGCTATTGTATACCACTGTAGTCTAAGTATTTTAGGTCATACTACACTATACTCTATAGTCGCTGACAAAATCATGAATAAGAATTTAACAATGAATGCGCATCTACAATTGATCATATCTTGTACAATAATATTTCATTTAAGTAAGGATTTAAATAGCTTTACTATACAAATCCTTGATTTAAGCACTAAGTACATTATTTGGATTTTTGAATAGAGTTGGAAAAAAAATTGGGTTTGTATAGTGCTCAATCTTTAGTTTCCAGAGTACAGTAGTGCTTTGGGGATTTGTCTTTTATATAATATGAAACCGGCACGGGCATGAATGCTCGCGCATCTGAAAATTATCTGGCAATTTCACGCTTATCCCAGTGCATCAAAAAGTGTCGAGATATTTTGGGCCGAGATATATTGGGGACGACTTTTTTTTTAGAGCCGAATCTAGTCTCATTCAATCGAGCTGTCGTTCCTTTATTGGAGTTATCGTTCCTTACGAAATCTCAAAAGTTAACTTCCGCGTAGAAACAAAAATTCTTGTCAGTATGTCAGAAGAGATTTAATAAATTAAAAAATATCAATATAAGTAAAACAAGCTAACAAAATGACTTTCATTATACACGGGTTCCGGGTTTCAGTGGTATCTGACGTACGAGAGAGGGTACGAGACTTCAAGGATCACCTTTGTGCTTTATGTTAAGAAGATCTTCATTAATTGAGTGTGTTAGTGTGTTACACGGAAACCGGTGTTTACAAAGCGTCGATTTGTTTTTCTTCGATAGTATGTTCAGCCATGTTTGTTAAAAAATCCCAAGTACACATTTTATACCATAAAGAGCTCGCTTAAGCTCGCATATAATATATGTCCTTCTATTAGCCGTTTCTGGTTACGGCATCTCCAACCTTTTCTTGTAATGTGTACATTTTTAAATTAAAATAATTACATTACTTCTGTTTTTCATTGAAATGTTACAATATAATTGGTTATGAAGTGGTCACATGATTATAAAAGAGATGTTTCACATCCCAATGAAACTCAAATCCGAACTTGCACGTGCCTCCATGACGACGTCAGATGTAAACAATCAATGGCGTAGTAATTTCCAACAGCAAATAATCTAACACAAATAAAATTCACAACGAAAAATTCAACTATATTAAATTTTGGTGTGATTTAAATATAATTATAAGAATGGAATGCATTCTTTTGAAGTTTCATTGGGGTATGAAAGCGTTGACCGAAGTACATTTTGAAAGCTTTGACCGAAGTACATTTTGGAGAAATGTACTTCGGTCAACGCTTTCATACCCCAACGAAACTTCAAAAGAATGCATTCAATTCTTAAATGAAATCTGAATTATAAATTTAATGTCGCAGTATGTTTCTGGTGAAATATATGAATAGAAAGAGGCAGGTATGAAGGTTTGAAGGTTGAAGATATAATGTGTAATACATGTTTTTTAAATATAGAAGATGAGTTTCATTTCCTTATGATTTGCTCGCCATTAGATAACTGTAGAGCAAAATATTTTAATATTATAAAAAGGTTATATACCAACTTTGAGAACTTATCAACAGAAGATAAATTTATATGGTTACTATCATGTGAAGATAAAGAAATTATTTCATTAACATCTAAACTATTAATTGATTTATTTAAAGAAAGAAAACAGAGAATTACTTAAAATAATATAATAAATACATTAGAATATTATGTTTTTATGGGTTGTCTTCCCCTTTGACCTTCAGAGTCACCGTGTGTCTCCAAAACTTTTTTTTGTATTGTTTTAATTTGTTTTCAAATTACATTTAATTATTACAAATCATATGTGTATTTTATATTCTTTAATTTGTAAATGATTATTCTGTTCAGTACTGGGCTCCATGATGGGAAAATAAAATATCTTGTATCTATAAATTTGTATTTTTGGGGAAAAGGGGGGTCCCGGGGGTCAATCATTTATGTAACGCAGTCTCTTTTTCATTAATGATAGATTGATGCCGGCAAACAGTACAGTTTGCGCATCATATATTACAGTGTGGAAGCAATGATAGAAAATTTTAAGACATCGCCAACCTTTGAAATCATTTCTTGTTGGATTTTCCACCGCGAATTTGATGCGTACACGTTGCGAAATAATGTCCATTAATTGATTGTTTCATCATTGAATATATCATGAATGTCAATATTTTTATGAAGAGTACAAGAGAACTATGCAAGAAAGTTATAGAAAATTTAATGATAGCTTTGCAAACGAGCTAAGACAAACGTCAAAATCTGATTCTAGGAAATATTTGAATATTTTGAATAGATATAGTGAGTCTAGAACTGATTCAAAAGCTATTTCAATTGAAGATCTCTATGATTTTTTTAAAGCCAAAAATTCTTTTGATGAAATTGATGAATGTGGAGAGAATGAGAATGCATTTTTTTGTATGAATGATGGTATCTCAAAAGAGTTAAATGAGTCTATTACAGAGGATGAAATTAGGAATATTGTAAACAAAATTATCAAATAACAAAGCTGGTGGCTATGATAGAATATTAAATGAGTATATAAGGTCCACCATTGATCAATGCATAGATATTTATGTCAAGCTTTTTAATTTAGTTTTTGATTCTGGATTTTTCGCAGAATGTTGGACTGTTGGGATTATAAAACCATTGTATTAAAATAAGGGTGATCCAACAAATCCAGAGAATTATCGACCAATTACACTTTTAAGTTGCATGGGCAAAGTTTTCACTGCTATTTTGAACAGAAGATTATGTATAATCTCTGAGGAATAAAATATTTTAAACGAAAATCAGTGCAGTTTTAGGTGTGGGCATTCTACTTGTGATAACATTTTCATACTGCATAGTTTAATTTCATTATACCTTGGCTGTGGGAAAAAACGTTTTTGTTGTTTTGTTGACTTCAGCAAGCCATTTGATACTGTTTGGAGAGCTAGTCTTTGGCAAAAATTACTTGATAATTGTATTGATGAAAAATGTTTTAGAATAATTCGAAATATGTACAGTAAGATTAAATCATGTATTTCTCAAGGGAATGAATTAGGCAAGGTGAACATTTATTATCCTTTCTGTTTTCATTGTATTTAAATGACTTAGAAATATTTTTGAACGACAATAATGTTCAAAGTCTCAATCTGATAAGACAATTTTTGCATTGAAAACATCACAACATATTTACGTATTTTGATTTTACTCTATGCTGATTATGTTCTGTTAATTTCAGAATCTGCAAATGGTTTACAAAATGCACTTAATGCTTTTAATTTATACTGCAAACAATGGAAACTGAAAGTTAGCACAAATAAAACTAAAATAATGGTCAAGCGAAAATTTGGAATTGATAGTTTTTTTCTGTTTGATAACACTAAATTTAGAGGTATGTGAAAATATTTCATACCTTGGTATTACGTTTAATTATAATGGTAGTTTTATAAAAACGAAGAATAAGTTAGTGCAGCAAGCACAAAAAGGTCTATATTCTGTGTATAGAAAAGTGCGAAATTTGTGTATACCTGTTGATTTACAACTAAAATTGTTTGACAGCATAGTGTTACCTATTCTAACATTTTTTTTTTTTTTTTTTTAACAACATAATAATTTTATTTATTCTAACGTATTCTTGTGAAGTTTGGGGTTTTGAAAATTGTGCTGAAATTGAAAAGGTTCATTTACGATTTTGTAAGAAAATATTAAAAGTAAGACAAGCGACTTCAAATTACATGGTTTACGGGGAATTAGGGCGATATCCTTTGAATATCCACATCAATGTCAGAATGATTGGATTCTGGTTAAAATTAAAGAGTTCAAACAAATCATCTAGTAATGTATATCAATTACTTTTTACCTTGAAAGAGTCAAAAGATTTCCGTTTAAATGGCTTGATCGTATTTTTAAAATATGCAACTCAACAGGTATGAATTATCTTTTAGATTCAAAAGAATTAGAATCTAGTCACCAACGTATCAAATTGCAATTTAAACGTATTTTACAAGACCAATTTATACAGTCATGGTTCTCTGATATGAATAAAAGTTCAAGATTTATTCACTTGTAAAAGTACTGATATAAATCTGTTGAGGTGTAAATACATACCGCCATATTTTTATAATAACCCAAATGTATATAAAATGAAAGGAATGCTATCAATATGTCATGTACAATTGCTGACAAATGTTTGTAAATTTGTCAGAGAATTTTCAAAACTTTTGTAATTTATGTCATATACATATATATCTTAATTTAGGTAGTATTTTGTATTCGTTATTATTTGATGTCTCCTGTAACATATCTTGTATATTATTATGTCTAAAGACTTAATATCAACAAAGTTCTGAAGTTCTGATTTCCTGACCTATTTATTTGAATTAACCACGTCGACGTTACTTAATTGTTTCATTGCACGACATTGAACAATTCCGTCCGATTTCGCTCATGAAAATAAAGCGTCTTATATTTGAATAGTTGTAGGATTCTACCAAAAATAGTACCATACACTTTGCAAAAACGTTTCTATGAATCGTCCGATTAAACTACAGAGACTTGCTCCCGGCCACTAAATAATTTTCCCCACTTAATTATTTTTTACTGTCAATGTATTATCCACTTTTGATTTTTTTTTACTAGCAATGTATTACCCACTTTTTAAGTGGACGGGAGCAAGCCCCTGTGATTAAACTAAGACAGGGGATAAATTTGATCTCCGTTCATATCCGTAGATATATGGAGAATGTAACACTCTTCAGTCTACCTGTACACCCTCGGCTTCGCCTCAAGACGCACGGTGCCATTTTATGGTGTTACAATCATATCTATGATACATAATATATCTATAGATATGAACGTAGTTATCTTATAATATCCCCTGTGATTGAACTTTAAAGACAACAGATGTTAGAAGCTACGATTCAAAAATAGATGTTTCTTGATTTTAATTTTGACACAAAAGAAGAACAAAGATGTAAAATTGTCTTATTAACGTTCACGAATCCTTGGATACATGAAACATTATCCCAATATAAAAATAAATCTACATGTAATTTGAGTACAATTTGTATCCATTGGAATGCCGATAGTCTGTTGGAAAACTCGACCGCCAAACGTAACAATTATTGAGGTGGTTCATGGGCTTAGCAAAGGTTAAATGTACACACAAAGTAATTAGCAACGAATGTACCGTGGATTTAAGAGTTTAATAAACTCTTGGAATGGCAGCTCATGCCACTGCTGCTTCTGTGCATGATTTTAAATTATTTTCATACTTATTTTGCTTTGCTTTTTCTATTTTTAGATATAGATGCATCTGCTTTTAACATTTATCATTTTTAAATGTTGCTAGTTTCTGTCTCTCATTTATATCCATGCTTTTTGTTTACTCACATCAATATATATATATATATGCTTTTAAATTATGCTGGTGCTACTGCTGTGTTTTAATTGCTTTCATATTTTAGTTTAGTTTTAAATTAAAATGTTTTGTTTTATTGTTTGAATATGCATATTCTTATATCGGATTTAAAAGCTCACCAGAGCTTGTATTATAATTGTTGATTCTTTCCGACTTTAAATAAAGCTTATTGTATGGTATGCTGATTTAAGGTGGGATTCCCGGAGTGTAACCACCCTTCTCTCCCCAATGTTTTTTTTTTAACGATTTGAGATGATAATTGTTTACCTGAAAATTTGCAATAAAATGCAATATTTTGTTAGCAAGATGAACAGTAATTACATTTCTGCAATTATCAAAGACCAAACATATTTCTACGATTCATTAATTTGTGTATTTTTATTTTAAGGAATCGGTTAGCTAGCGCTATCACCTTTTTACACCAAACATCGCAACATCACATTTTCAGTATCAATAATTTTAAGTTTCTAAATGTAGGCGAGTGATTGATAATAACAGAACACCATGACGGCACTGTTATTGTTTGAGGACATTAATAATCTTAGATCTTAGATTATTTAATGTCCAGAAAGTTGAAGCTGAAACTATAACAGTGTCCTTAAACAATGACAGGTTAGGTTACCTTGGGGTCGAATTTTTCAAAATAGCGAATTGGTAATTGGAATGGGCATATATATATTGTTGCCGTTTAGCCCCCTTAAGCCGAATTTACTAAGGGAAATATTAGAAGGCTGAAACAGGAACAATAATTTGCATGGATCCTTTGAAGTGGCTATAGGTTGATAAATAAAAATATAAGTCAGGATAAGTTGAATTCTACTTTATGTAGATATATATTAGATAGTAATATACTATATAATTATTACACATTAATATTTGTTGAACCAATAAGTACTGTAATCCCTCTAAGCATATGAAGGCTGATTTGTACAAAATTGGATGAAGGCTGATTTCAGCCTTCAGCCTTTAGAAATATTTGTTAAGTAATTTAAGCACAAAGTTTAATTCTACTTTATGTAGATATATATTAGATAGTAATATACTATAATTATTGCACATTAATATTTGTTGAACAAATAAGTACTATAATCCCTCTAAACATATGAAGGCTGATTTGTACAAAATTGGATGAAGGCTGATTTCAGCCTTCACTAGCTTCAGCCTTTAAAAATATTTATTAAGTAATTTAAACACAAAGTTTCTTAAACTTTGCAAAAATATGACTTTCCGTCAAACTTTACTATAGTTTTACTATATATATGCCAAATAGAGCGTAAATAGGTTTTTAGATCGAAGGCTGATTATTAGCGAATCAGGAAGGCTGACCTCAAGAGCAGATAATCAAGCACATGGCTAATTTAAATATCGGCATCAATTTCGCCGGTTTAAACAATTACCATTCCCAACTGGTTTCTCATTTTCTCAACTCCTCTATGAGCCATGTTTATGAAGGCTGACGAAGGCTGATTTATATTGCTTTGCTAAGAAATTAACGTCTGCTCTTGAACAGCAATGAGAAAAGATTCTGACGAAGGCTGATCAAGACCCCTATTTATTGGTCCCACCCCCTGGTCTTAGCCAATCAAACGTCTGCTCTATAAAATAACGTCTCGCGAGAATTCCCGCCAATACACAAATACGTTAAATTATTAATGGCTGACGTAGTAAACAACAAAGTATCTAACTGGAATGTGAGGGATCACGGATGAATAAATGCATTATACAGTTAGCAATTAAGTAATAAATACACATAATTAAATAAACAAACCTCAAATATTCACGATAACTGTCAACCAGTGGTCAAATGGTTCTGCTTGCACAAAACACGTGAAAATTCCCGAAGTATTTCAAAAAGTAAACAAACGCGATTACGAGTAACCGCAAACTCGTAACATAGCCCCCCTTCCCATAAGCATTTGTCCCCGAATGCTCATATAGCATATTTGCTAATGAAATACAATAAAAACGTGATAAAGTTGACAGTTAACTTTAAACATTTTACCATTAAAATATAACATTTTAAAATAACTTCCTATCTAGAGGAAAATATTCAAATTGAATTTAAAATTCAATCTTAAACTGTAACACATATAAATATTAGATTCAATAATACACAATATAACACAACCAGCTACTATATGGGATAAACAACTAAATATAGAACAGTAAAACCTGAGAAAAGAAAAGAGAACTTTTATCAGCCTTAAATTAAAGACATCATAAGCTTTTCCAAGGTAATACTGTGCTTTGTAGCATACAATTTCAACAAATTCATCATAATAGCAATCCAAGAATGACATGTAAAATCTCCCCCCCCCCCCAATATTACTTAAGCTAAAACACCATTAATGTCCATGAATAATATACTACCCCCCCCCCCCCCCCTCCCCCCAAAGTTCTATAAAAGAAAATGTCCATGCTGTAAGTCTAAAATTCTGCGTTGTATGTTAAGTTCCAAATGTTTAAGTTCATAAAAGGCGGCTTCTACTTGTAATTCTTTTAACTGACGCAAGTCTCTAGGTAACATATCACTATGGTATCTTCCACCATTCCTTAAATAATTTAAAATAACTGGAAAATGTTTTGGGTCGCGGTCAATAAAATAAGTTGATCTACCTTCCACTAAGTATGGTTTGACGGTTGAATTTGTGTTTATAAGTTCGAATAAAACGGAATCTGGCACATTGTTAATTGTGTTGGCACAGGTTTCAAATTTCACCCCCCAATGTTAAACATGATATCTGGTTTTCTGTCCTTTGTCTATTTGCCCTAGTTTCAAGATTCTAGTTGGTGTTGCTGTGTAGATATGTTCTGTTTTACTGCTGCTTATTTCCGTAATGTCAACTACTTCTGTTACTTTCATCCTATCCTCATTTGGATCATTGTCTTTTTTTCCACTATTATCTTGTAAACCATTCATATCATCATCATCATCATCATCATCACTGAATTCTCCTTCTTCCATTATTGATATCTCTCCTTTTTCCGACGACGTTGATGATGCTTCACTATCAACCATTAATTTCTTTTCTTCTCTCTGACTCTGGTACAGACTATCACCAGCTGGACCCACAGTCTTACTGGGCTCTTCATGAGCCTTACCAGCAGCAGCTGGAATTTTGACTGGTGTTACCGGTAGTATTTTGACTGGTGTTATCTGTGTCGGCCTACGGAATTCTTCTTTCTTCTCCTGGTCACGGCACCAACTCTTCTCTCCAAAGTTCATCTTCATTGGTCTGTATACATTTTCTAATACTGCTCTTTTCTTTGGACTCATTTTTACATTTTTGAAGACCTTCCCTTTTATGTGTGACCTACTTCTTTGGTCATTTGTTAGACTCATTTTTTCTCCACATGACATTCTAACGAGAATGATCTTGTCACCTCTATTTCTTTGAAATCCTTCATATGCCTCCTTCTCCTCCCTAGTGCAGGTCATGGTCGTCCTATTGATTAGTTCTAGTTCTCCTTGACAGTTTTTGTGTCGAGGCAACTGACGAGCGAATACTATTCGGCACTCCTGACACCGCCATCCATAGCCAGAGTGTTTTTCAGTCATGTGCCTCTTACACATTATGGACTGATCGAAATTATAATCCTCACATATTCCACATCTATATACTGTAACCTGTAATGACAATATATGAAATATTTTTAGGATTTATAATTTCATATATATCTTATTTATTTCTATCTTAATATTGGACTGGATAGACTTTCTCTGATACCAAGATATTCCATTCTCTTGGTATCCTGTTTCATTTATTAATCCTATTCCCACAGTGGAGGATTTTCACCTTTGTAGGGTTTTAACCTATCTTGGTGTACCACCTTTGGTTTATACTTTGGTCCTTTTCTAATACGATAAATAACATCATTTATTTTATCTATCACTATGTATGGACCTTCCCAATTTCTTTGTAACTTTGGACATAGTCCCTTTGTTCTGTGTGGATTATGTAACCACACAGCTGATCCTTCTACAATATTTTGCATTTTAGATCCAATATCATATTTCTTTTTCATGTTGTCACTTGACAATTGCAACTTCTTTCTTGCAAAGACATGAATTTTCTCTAATTTATCAGATAAATTATTTGCATAATCAGATATCATTCCTGAATTGGAATCATTCCCAGATAATCTACCCAACAACAAATCTACAGGCAAATTTAATTCTCTTCCAAACATCATAGAATTGGGCGAAGTCCCTATGCTTTCATGTTCTGATGACCTATAGGCCAACATCAATAAATAGACATATTCATCCCAATCTCTTTGATTTTCTCTGACAAAAGCTGATAACATAGTTTCTAATGTGGAATTAAATTTTTCAATCATGCCATCAGATTGTGGCCTTGAAGGAGTTGTTCTTGTTTTGTGTATACCCAAAATTATACACATTTCTTTAAACACTTTTGATTCAAAATTTGACCCTTGGTCAGAGTGAATTTGTAAGGGGACACCAAAAATAGAAACTATTCTTTCTACAAATTTATCCGCTACAGTCTTAGCTTCAGCATCAAGTATTGGAATTGCTTCCATCCACTTTGTGAAATAGTCCCCAACCACCATTATGTATTTATTACCGTTATCTGTCCGAGGAAGAGGTCCCAATATATCAATTGCCATTCTCTCCCAAGGAGCACCCACCAGGTATTTACACATAGGGGCTTTTGGTTTTCGATGTGGTGCCTTTTTCATAGCACAAGTATCACATTTTGAACACCAATTCTTTACATCATTTCTAATTTGATACCAGAAGTATCTCTTTTTGATCTTGTATAAAGTTTTTCTGACTCCCAAATGACCTCCTGTCAGTGTGTTATGAACTTGGTTTAACACAAAACCATTCAAGCTTTTGGGAATAACTAGATGTAAATCATAATTTTTACCATCATTACTTTCCCATTTTCTATACAATATTTCATCTTTGATAATGAAGGAATTTAATCTGGACCAATAAAATTTTATCTCAGGACTCGTATGAGAAATATCTGACCAAGTTGGCTTTTTATTATTACTTTTCCAAAGAAAGATCTGACTTAATATTTCATCATTTTGCTGTAAGGTCTTTATATTGTCCTTATCCTGCATTGTTTCATCATAGCTCTTTGCTCGGGTGCTTACTCTTACATGTTCCAGTAATTTAGGAAGTACGACACTTTTGCCCTCAGTTTCCAGATTACAAGGAATATCATGTTTCCCTGAGTAAGATTTTCTTATACCTATGTTCTGTTTTAAACTTTTTCTGATATTTTCGCCCTTTTGAGAACTCCCTTTAATACTTCTTTCATGTTGAACTTCTTGAACCAATTGGCAAGAATCACATATCAAACATGGTATGCATTTTGAGTTGTTCTCATTATTTGGACCAATATCATTTTGACCAAAACATACTTGAACTGTATTTATTTCTAGATCATTGGAATCATCAACTGACTTATCTAAACAATTTAAACAATTCTCCTCAGGAGATTTGTTTGGATCAATCCTTATATTTTCAGCTGATACCTTGGTTTCAGATAATTGATTATCATAGTTTCTCTCTGCTCTTAAGCAATAGGGGCAACAAGTTTCTTGACATGGGCGCCTGCTTAAAGCATCTGCATTATTATGAGATCGCCCAGCCCTATGTTCTATCCTAAAATCATAGGATGCTAAAACTTCAAACCAACGGGCTAATTGTCCCTCTGGGTTCTTAAAATTGAAAAGCCAGCTAAGTGCTCCATGATCACTTCTAACTTTAAATTTTCTTCCATATAAATAATGATGAAAGTTTTTAATAGATGCCACTACTGCAAGAAGTTCCCTTCTTGTAACACAATATTTCCTCTCTGCTTTGTTAAAAGATTTGCTGTAATAGCTGATAACTTTTTCTTGCCCGTCTTGAACTTGGGACAATACAGAACCCATTCCCACATTACTAGCATCTGTGTCCAAAATAAAGAAATCTTCCCTAGTTGGATATGCTAGAATAGGGGCACTTATCAAAGCTTGTTTTAATGCATCAAATGACTTTTGACAATCTTCTGTCCATGTAAATTTCTGATTTTTCTCAGTAATTTTGTGTAAAGCTTTAGCTTTATCTGCATATTTGTAAATAAATTTTCTATAGTAAGATGTTAAACCAAGAAAACTTCGAACCTCTTTTACATTTCTTGGAATAGGCCAGTCTTTTACTGCCTTTATTTTGCTAGGGTCAGTTGATACCCCCTCATCACTCACTATATGACCTAAAAATTTCACTTTTGTTTTAAAAAAATGACATTTCTTAGGACTGAGTTTTAGATGAGCTTCTTTTAATCTCTCAAACACCTCTCTTAAATTAGCTAAGTGGTTTTCAAAAGTTCTTGAAAATATAATAATATCATCAAGATAAACTAAGCAAGTTTTCCATGTTAGCCCAGAGAGCACCCTTTCCATCAATCTCTCAAATACTGGGGCACTGTTGCTTAATCCCATAGGCATTCGCTTAAATTGCCAAAGTCCTCCCCCTGGGAAGGAAAAAGCAGTTTTATGTCTATCTTTCTCAGCCACAGGAATTTGATAGTATCCTGACTTTAAATCAGCTGTTGAAAAATATTTTGCACCAGATAGTGCATCTATTGTATCATCGATTCTTGGGAGTGGATGTGAATCTTTGACTGTTATATCATTCACACCCCTAAAATCTATGCAAAACCTTAAACTACCATCACTTTTTCTAACCAATACAGGATTAGAATTCCAGGGACTCATAGATTGTTCAATTACTTCTTGTTTGACCATATTCTGAATTGCTTCTTCTGCCTCTTTTATTTTAGCTAGAGGTATTCGTCTAGGTCTTTGACGGACAGGACGGTGATCCCCCGTATTTATTGTATGTTCCACTAAATTGGTCAAGCCAATATCATCTTCTGATTTTGAGAAAATCGTTTGGAACTCTACCAAAAGATCTTTATAAGATTTTTGTTGGTTTTCGTCTAAGCAAGTTATGCCCCTTTCATAGACATTCTCAATATGTGAGGGTAATGTTGCCACCTTTTTGACATCATGTTGCACATTAGACATATTTACATCTTTATTTTCCTGAATGTCTGTTTCTTTTATCAATTCGCAAGTAGCTACTATAGTACCTTTATATATAGTACAAGGAGTGTCATTTACATTAACAATCCTAAGAGGTATTTCCTCTTTATTCAGATTTATTATAGCTCTTGCTAAAAGTAACCCCTTTTTATTTACAAATTTATCTGTGTGTTCAACTAACCCCACTAGATCTTTACTAATAAGGTCCATTAATTGGCCTTTAGCAATTATTTCAGTATTTGGAGGAACATAAGTTGTCTCCCTTATTGAAATTCTGCAACATGATTTTGCATTACTGGCATAATGAAATAAAGGAATTGACTCCCCTTTTAAGCATAACCTGTTTTCACTTAAGTGAACATCACAGTTATTAGCAGCTAAGAAATCCATCCCTAGGATGCCTTCATTACTTATATCAGCAATAAATACATTATGCTGATAAAATTTCTTTCCTAAAGAAATTTGGACATTAATCTGTCCAATGAAAGGTGAGGTTTCACCTGTAGCAGTAACTAGGTGAACATTCACAGGATTAACCTGCGACAATAATGAGGGTTGAATGTTTTCTATGAACTGTTTGCTCAATATTGTTACATTAGCACCTGTATCAATTAAAAATGCCAAACATTTATTTTGTAGTTTAGCTTTTACAAAAAGTCCCTCATTATTAGCCCAAGTTTCATTAATTTTTATTGCCTGGGGCCTTCTTGAAGATGCCTGGCTCTGGCCCCCGAGCCCGACCTCCATTGGTTTCCCTGGTTCATTGTATTTTGGTCATAATTCCTATTGAAATTATTATTGGTACTATTACCCCAATTTCTATTGAATTTACCATTATTTCTGGTTTGTCGATTTTGATAATGTTGATAGTTATTTGAGCTTTGTGGGTTATTTCTTTTAACCTCCCCAATATAACCTGTATTGCCCAGTCTATTTTGGACCATATCTCTAATTTCCTTAGTGAAAGAACTCATTTCCTTCTTTAACTCCTGAAAATTATCTTTAAGGTGTTTGATATTGTCTTCTGAATTATTTATTTTTACAGGGTTTAGATCAGGGGCTTGTTCTCCCACTTTCCTAATCATTCTCCCTTTTTGTCTATCAGCGAGTTTCAAAGTCTCAAGTCTGACTGCTAAAGTTTCAGCTTCATTGATGTTTTTAGGGTTAACTTCTCTTAGACGAAGTCTTATATCCCCATCTGGTATAGCATCAATGAAATGTTCTAATGAAAGAACACTAATTAGGGTAGAATGAGCAATAGGATATGCCAGCCTTGTTAGTTTCTTAATACTTTGCGCTAATTCAGGCAAAGTCTCATCTTTCCCTCTTATTCTAGTTTGTAGTTTTGCTCTATATAATTCAGACCTTTCTGCCGAACCATATCTATTGTTTAATACCCTGACTAAACTATCATAGTCCCTTCTTTGATCCCTGTCTAGTTCATTAAGTAGAGCTCTTGCTCCCCCCTTTAAACTACCTGCCAAATACAAGGACTTTGTAATATAGTCCCAGTTATTGATTTCTGCTAAAATTTCAAATTGAGCTAAATACTCATTTAAGTCATCATCCCCATCATATAATTGAGGCTTCATACTAATATTTCTATTATTTTTGCAATTAACCACTGGTGGTGAATCTCTTGGTACCAGATGTCTATCCAAGTCTATAGAATTATGATTAACATTTTCAGTACTTTTTGTAACATTTTCAGTACTTTTTGTGTTTGTATTGAAATGTGTTTGTTCAAGTAATGTATTTGACTTGAATTTATTGTCTATTTCTTGAGTGTGAGAAAGTTCATCAGATACTACTCTCTCTTCTTCCTTTGATCTTTTTAAAGCATCAGATGCCTCTTTAATTGTAACTTTATTCTGTTCAATTATTTGATCTATTGCATTTATACGACCCTTTATATCTACTATATCTGTATTGACCTTATTGGTCAAATGCTCAAACTTTGATGCAAATTCTTGTCTGCATTGTGTGAAATCATTACATATGTCTTCCCAAGCATCTTTGAAAATTCCTTTCAATTCATTTACTTCATCAAAAATATTATCTAGCTGTATATTTCTGCTTTTTATCTGCTCTTTGGGGTCAGACATCCTGGTATTTCTATTTTCAACATTTAATTCTATAAAAGAATCATTTAATGGTAAAGTACTATCTTGGTCCCCTTCTATATCTCTAGAGGGTGTAGTATTTATGATTACTTCATGGGAATCATCCATATTTATTTTCAATTTTCAAATGAAAATTTTAAGATTTTTATTTTTTTATTTTTTTTTCTCTCAACCACCAACTTCAAATTATCTTTATTTTTTAAAAAGAATCCCACTTCTGACACCAATGTTGCCGTTTAGCCCCCTTAAGCCGAATTTACTAAGGGAAATATTAGAAGGCTGAAACAGGAACAATAATTTGCATGGATCCTTTGAAGTGGCTATAGGTTGATAAATAAAAATATAAGTCAGGATAAGTTGAATTCTACTTTATGTAGATATATATTAGATAGTAATATACTATATAATTATTACACATTAATATTTGTTGAACCAATAAGTACTGTAATCCCTCTAAGCATATGAAGGCTGATTTGTACAAAATTGGATGAAGGCTGATTTCAGCCTTCAGCCTTTAGAAATATTTGTTAAGTAATTTAAGCACAAAGTTTAATTCTACTTTATGTAGATATATATTAGATAGTAATATACTATAATTATTGCACATTAATATTTGTTGAACAAATAAGTACTATAATCCCTCTAAACATATGAAGGCTGATTTGTACAAAATTGGATGAAGGCTGATTTCAGCCTTCACTAGCTTCAGCCTTTAAAAATATTTATTAAGTAATTTAAACACAAAGTTTCTTAAACTTTGCAAAAATATGACTTTCCGTCAAACTTTACTATAGTTTTACTATATATATGCCAAATAGAGCGTAAATAGGTTTTTAGATCGAAGGCTGATTATTAGCGAATCAGGAAGGCTGACCTCAAGAGCAGATAATCAAGCACATGGCTAATTTAAATATCGGCATCAATTTCGCCGGTTTAAACAATTACCATTCCCAACTGGTTTCTCATTTTCTCAACTCCTCTATGAGCCATGTTTATGAAGGCTGACGAAGGCTGATTTATATTGCTTTGCTAAGAAATTAACGTCTGCTCTTGAACAGCAATGAGAAAAGATTCTGACGAAGGCTGATCAAGACCCCTATTTATTGGTCCCACCCCCTGGTCTTAGCCAATCAAACGTCTGCTCTATAAAATAACGTCTCGCGAGAATTCCCGCCAATACACAAATACGTTAAATTATTAATGGCTGACGTAGTAAACAACAAAGTATCTAACTGGAATGTGAGGGATCACGGATGAATAAATGCATTATACAGTTAGCAATTAAGTAATAAATACACATAATTAAATAAACAAACCTCAAATATTCACGATAACTGTCAACCAGTGGTCAAATGGTTCTGCTTGCACAAAACACGTGAAAATTCCCGAAGTATTTCAAAAAGTAAACAAACGCGATTACGAGTAACCGCAAACTCGTAACAATATATATACTGCCCCAGCAAGTTCTAGAACATATTGTCACTTAATATGTTTTTGGTTTTTATAAGCACAACAGATATCAACAAAGCAAAAATCAAAAACCAGATAAATATGCTAAACAAGTTAAAGCCTATTTTTGCCATTTACAGAATTTAATAATTTTCATAATGTAGTTATTTTGGATGGATATCTGGTTTTTCATACACAATTTTGATAGTGAACAAACCAAAGATCATCATTTCATTTGGCGATGAAGATTTAGATGTGATCTATAATCAAAATTATATGTAGAGTAACAGCAGCCATGTTGGATGATTGGTGGAGATCCTATGTTAAAAACAAAGTCCTGTGGTGGCGGCCATCTTGAATGTCGAATCCACAAATTTTCGACTTCCACAGTACTACTGCAAGGCAAGCCATCAAACTTACCAAAAATGTTCCTCTAAGGGTCCTGGATAATAGTTGCTACTTTTCAGAGCGATTTCAAATCCAATATGGCCACCTTGGCCTCTGATTGGGTAAGGGTTAGGGTTATGGTGTTTATCACCACTTTCAACAATATTTCAGTTATATCGTGGCAGTTAAGATGAGCGAAACATACTAATGTATTAAAAAACATATGTACGTTCAAATATAAATACATGCGATAAAGACATTGTGACAGTGTCAGTGGTTTTCATCCGGGCACTCCAGCTTCCTCCACAAACAAAACCGACCGCCACGATATAACAGAAATATATTTGAAAGCAAGAGACTATCAAAGTAACATTCTTACCAAGTTTGTTAAATGCGAAAAAACGACAAGCAAAATGATATAAAATTACCAAAGATTTAAACTGATATAACGGCAACTTTCAATAATGAGTCAACCGCATCGGTGGTGTAATAGTTAGCGTGCTTGCCTCCAGTGTGGTAGATTGTGGGTTTGAGCCCAGATTGGGTCAAACCAAAGACAATAAAATTGGTATTTGTTACTTCTCCACTAAGAACGCAGCATTAAGGAGAAAGAGTAAAGACTGGGTGGCTCCGAATCAGGATAATGTATGCGAGTGGGGCAACATGTCTATCTGCAGAGTGTTGTTTCAGTCTTCAGTAAGCTAGCACTATAAAAATCCAACTAAGTGTGTTGGTCAAGTACAAAGCAGACTTCATCATCATCTCATTGAAAATTAACTTGTTCTCGCTATGATATAGCTGAAAAATTGCTGACTTGGCGTTACACAACAATCACTCATTCACTCACTCAACAATGAGTCCAACAAGGTTTAATCATAAAAAAGAAACAAACTGTTATACAAAACTTTAATTTGCCACTCCAGAGCTAACTTATATCCATTAAGCCACAAATGAAATCAAAGTAAATTGCACATTTGCAGTGGTGAATACGATTCACGTTAAAGAATTAATATTTGAGCACCAAGTAAATGCAGACAAAATACATGTATATACAAAAATATAATCACCATTACCTAACTTTGAATCCACAATACAAACTACCATGTGTGTAATTCACCATTTTACAAATGAATGAATCATACATAAATTTGCCTACTTCTGTAAAACAAAAATTTGAAATGGTCAGGTGACACATTATTTAGTGTTTTTGACCAATCAATGACTTTTATTTTGGTGTACAGAAGTCTTGTAATGCTAATTATGAACTGGTTTCTGGAATAAATAATATATGGGAGCAGGACAATAGCCCCCCCCCCCCCCCTCTGGACAATTGCCCCCCACAAATTTTTTCAGTTTTATATTTAGTTTCTGATTACCTCTTTCTGACTCTATGAACTCCATTGCACTACTATACTTTCACTTCAAAATGCACTCCTATATAAGCCAGTTCTAAGCTTGCAATCATTATTTCTCAAAATTCTTTTTAATTATTAACCTTTGTACATAGCTTTGATCATTGTTAAACCAATTTTGTAAGGTAATTAAACTTAATTGGAAAATCATTAAACTCTATCTAAAAATAAAATATCTATAAATAATAAGAGAAAGTTATTTTTATCATAGCTTGTCCAAGCTGTATAATCCTTTTGATGATTAATATCACAGGGGCTTGAATCGATTTCATAGAGGTCACGCGGCCTATATACGTTAGTATATATGGTATATAGGCTGTGTGACCTCTATGAAAGCGATTCAAGCCCCTGTGATTAATATACAAAGAAAAAAATCCAACTTAAAAGTAATTTGAATAATTTAATCTGATATTATGCATATTTTTTTCTCATTTAAAAAAAAATAAAAATGAAATAAAAAAATTGGGGGATGGGGGGCAATTGACAGGGGGGCTATTGTCCTAGACCCATAATATATATGTATACATTTTAATAGTATATAATAATCTCTTGTTAATGATATCGTTGAGGTTTCCTCAAGAGGAGAAAACCAAGAAAAACATAAATGACAATTGTCCAAGAACAAATGTTTTAAATGTTGCATAGTTAGTTAGGTTATTAATTAGTTTTTGTAATATTGTTGATTTCATAATTATCATATTCATAATCATACAGATCTTCTATAGTTCCAGTTGGGCCAAAAAAATGTTCAAAGAACCATCCAATTGTCATTCATACACAGTTTTGTACAAACAGTTCAGAAAGATTTTCAGTAGGTTTTCCCACAAGAGTCCAATGTTAAACCATACACTATTTTTATATTGTTTACCTAGTCATCACCAAAGCACAAAATTTATGATTTAACCCGCTATTGAATATTTTAAGGGAGATAATCACTATAAAGAGTCATCAGATTAGCTTGACCAAAACAATCAAGTTGAAGTATAAAATTGATAAATAAACTTTTTGAACTAGTTTCACGTCCATGTCTATTACGGTTTGATGTCAGTACAGATCCTGGAACGTAGAAGTTTACAATACGCACGAAACGCAAACGAACGGAAAACGCAAACGAAACGAACGAAAAACGAACAAACGCTTCACACGAACGATACGAAAAACGCACGATAGACGAATGAACGAATCATTGGAGCGTAAATGTAACCATATATTATCCAATGACAAACGATCCTGGTTCTATAGAAGTACAAAAAATGTACAATATAGTATCGTGTTATTATTTGAATGACCTTTGTGCAAATTGACGTGATTAACTAATCTTATATTTTATACGCAATTGATACAAAATGGATATATAAATGATAAATTAGTCAGTAAAGTAATAGGATAATACAATTTATATTAAATAGTTTATATTATCAATGTGTTTAATAATCATATTTATGATTAAATTTTAAATCTCATATATTTGACTTCCACATAATGCTTTATATTTATATAATTATTCAGAATTTATATTTATATAATTATTCGGATTCTGTATTGATGTATCAGTTATTTTCCCAGTCAAGCTGTCCGAGAGGTGTGTGGCTTAAAAAGGTCATAAATAGTATAATTGTTAATTAGAATGAAATTAAGAGTTGACATTTCACACCTGCAGTGCATGTATTTCCCAGGTGAAACTGCCAGAAGCGTTTGTTTACATACATGTAGATGTTACACATGTAGATGATTTCTTGTTTATTTGTCGGTAGAGTAAATTCTAGAAAAAAATGCATTTATTAAATTTGTTTTCCCTTAAAACAATTAATAAAATAGTCCAGTCTGGTAACATCGCACAACCTCTAACTGCGCATATGCCCGTTTGAATGCTTCCAATGGGTATATATTTTAATTGTGTTTATGAATTGTTATAAATGCACAATTTATTTTGTTTTTAACTCGAAAAAAATTGGAATGTGTACATCAACTGATGAACGAAACGAACGATACACGAAATGAACGATACACGAAACGAACGATACGCGAAACGAACGAACCAATTACACAAACGAAACGCAAACGAACGGAAAATGAAAAACAAACGAACGATACACACAAACGAAACGAACGAAAAACGCAAACGATACGAAATATCTGTTAACTTAAACGATCCAGGGTCTGTAATAAGAATAAATGCAAAGGTGAAACATTAACCTTTTGAACTTTCTTTCAAGGTAAAAGGACAAGATGACTACTTTTACAATTTGCAGTTCTTAAGATTTTATGTTACATGTATCAAGTGAGAATAAAGTAATTAATGGGAGATAACTCTTTTCAAATTAAGACAAAACTGCAATCAATTATACTTGATTTTAGTATGGCTTTTTGACATTTCAAGATATTTAAAGGAAAAGATGACCTTTGACTACGACCCCCTTCAGGACATTAATCTTATGAGTTTATGGTTTGAAGTGAGAATAAAGTATATAAGGGGAGATAACTCCATTCACACCAAATAAGACAAAGCTTAAAGGGATATTAAAGCTCGTTCTAACATATATTTTTTCAAATCGTGACGAAGGTTGTTTCTTTTCAATTTAATTGTAAAAACAATCCAAAAATACTTTGCACGCCCATATAATCCTTAATATCGTTAAAATATCACATAAAAGGGTCGTAATGAATTTTTGTCCAGGAAGCAAAAATTCAATTATTGGAAAAACCCAGAGAAAACCGGAAGATATGACAGAATTATCAACGAATTATGTCACTTTTACAAAGCTTCATTGATAAAAACCGGGTTAATGTTTCATAAATATTATTTATTGAACCAATTGCAAGTTTTCATGAGATACAAAAAATTTACCAAAATGAGCTTTAATATCCCTTTAAATAAAAACAAATATTTCGTCAATTTCACATAAAAACCAACAATCATTTGAAACACTAACATCATATCATTGTGACATGTTGCAAACTATTTTCAAAAGGCTCTTCAATAAGTTAGCTATAAAAAAGAGAATAAAGATAACTACATCTATCGTTCTTTCCATCAGAAATGGACAAAATAAATAATAAAAAAACACTAGATAGCTATAGTTGGGAAATAAAAAAAAAAGGTAAATGTTGTGGTGTTAAGTTAAATTACATTGCAGCAAATTATAAGCATGGAAATTACAATGGTAAAAAAAAACCCGTCTTCTCTGTGTTTTAAAATCTGATGCAAAAATCGGACTTTCAATAAACATAAAATCGAAAATGTAAAATACATGTATATATATAATATATAGATAATATATAAATAATTTGCTACTAGGTATACACACACATAAAAAAATGCAATTGTCATATTTCATTCAATACTTTTATAAACAACCACATTTAAGCAAATCACATAATAAAAAACCCAATTGCACAAACTGATATGCCATACTGTAATACATGTACATACATTATATAAATGTAAAAATACAACAAGTGGTGGGTTAAAATAATTTGATTATGGTAAAGAAATAAAATTAAATATTTAAAACAATAGGTTTTTTTCTACACAGCCATCAAAACAACCTTTCAAACTTCTATTATCCTTTTATTTACATAATTACCATGGTGATCCATAGCTTAACAGGGAAAGAACAATTCTTTTTGGTGGAGTTTTAAATTTGTATGTTTCTTGCAAAATCAAAGTGTTATTATTTTCTTCTCTAAATATATGGAGTAGACCAACAATGTATCAAGTTCATAACTGTATTTATCTTGCTGATGAACAGCCAGAAATATGACAAGAAATTGATTTTTTTTTCCTATTAAAAAGTCTTTTTTTTTGGAGCGAAAAATGCCAAATTAAACATTTACAGGAAGGGGTAAAAGAACGAAAAACTAAATTAGCAATTTTAATAGATTTGTGGTTAACCTTGTCCTACATTCTAATCACAAGACATAGCAAACCAAACACATTTGACCCATAGTGTTATTTTGACCACTACCTGTGAATGCATGCATTCATTGTCACACGACCAAAACAACCCATATTATTACTTGTATATCATGAATTAATGAATCTTACATATTATAAAGCGATACAATACACAAAAAATATCAGGAAGTCAATCTGTCAAAAAAATAATTGCAGTTGATAAAATGTTTCGGGAGAAATATTTGCTGTTACTTTACAAATCATATCAAGTCTACTCAGACTACTGTGAAATATAAACCCCTCCCCCTTCACAGTATTATGTAAATATATATTTTTTTAAATAAGAAGAATTTAATATATTATTTTACTTTCGTAAAATTTGTCAAAATTGGATTAAATTGTATAATTACATTGTATATAAGTTTGAAAAAAAAAAAAAAAAAGTTGAGATTTCAAAAAGCAGTGTATAACAATTAACAGTAAATAAAAGTTGATAAACTTTTAAATTTGTGTGAAAAAAAGCTCTTGAATTATGTGGAACAGAGTATTATGTTTCTAAGGGGTTCGGTGACTGGGTGGCCAAGTGGTTATGTTCTGACCACAAACCTGACACCACTGATGTATCCAGACACCTACCAAAGGCTGGGATGTCACCAGTCAGTTTATTATCTTGCCCTTTCTCTTCAATTAAGTCTGAAATTCACAATATAGCTGCAAAATTGCTTAAAGTGAATATAATCACTGAAAACCGAGCCCAATCTCATCCTAAGATCTGTAACTCACAACTGATCATGCTCCGATGCTTTCCACTTGTCTACAGTTGGTAAACTGACAGAGAAATCCTTGTAGTCATGAATCATTCAAGAGTTATTTTTTAAAAAACATTGATACATTCTCATTCACTGTCTTACAACCAATAATTTTTTTTTAATAAGATTTAAAAAATGATTAGATGAGATGAACGGATTGCAATTACCCATGGGTTATTGATGATGAATGCTATATCTACTAGTAAGATCTTATCGTACATAATCTGTTATATGCATCTAATATGGAAGTTGAGTCATGTTATGTAAATTACATGTACCGGTATTAAATACAGATCAGGCATGGAACAAACACAAAATGGTGGTTTTCATGAGTAGAACTCAAGGGTGATGAGTGATGCCCTGGGGGATTACTCATGTTTTACTTCTCCTAAATGCTGGCATATTAAAATATTCTATGGAAGACCATTTGGTACATTAAAAATTTAGGCTTTGATCAATACTGACGAGATAAATCTATTGCAATCATAATGTATATTTTAACGATGTTTTTTTATTATTTGTTTTACGATTTTATTTCTATTTAATAAATCATCATTAATTTCCGTGAAAAATATATGACATTGTCAGGGATGTCATTAGAAGCCGGGAACCGGCGAAAATCTCCGGTAACTCTAGCTGTCACCGCCAGTTAATTTTTCTCTTTAAAAAAAATAAAGTGCGTGTATCTACTGATCAGCATGTTTGCAGATCTTTACAAATAAACATCGCTACATATCCTCTAACTCGAATAATATCAGTCGTTATTTTCCGCTCATCGGAGATGAAATCGTAGACGGAGAGGGACTGAATTATCCGGGTTACATATTCTCGTTTTTTTTCTATTTTTTTTAAGGTATATTGCGATGAGTTCCGAATGACGCTTTACAAAATTATAAACATTTCTCCTATACAGGAGCACCCTTATCTAACACACAATGGCGGTGCCGAGCGGGAGTTTGTTAACTGTTCTGTTTTTCAAGTTAAATTGTATTGAAGAAATAAAATCTTAATACATCTTTGTAGTCAACAAATTGAAGTGCCTGAATCACTGCCACAATATAACAAAAAGTAATAAAAAAGGGTCTTTTATCTTGAACAATTGCTGAAAATATGAGAAAAATAGTACAAAAAAAATGAAGTTTCAATAATGAAATTAAGTGCCAGGAGAGGCCTAGAATGCAGGATTTTGCACAATTTATCCCAGACCCCCGGCCATAAAGGGTGCCGAGCTTGCTCGGTGCAGCGGACGGCTGTGCCATCCGCAACAATTTGCCTGCTACTTTTCAATTTTCTCTTGCTACTTCAAAATCTATTGACATCCCTGATTGTTATTAAGGGTGATGAAGGAATGATATAAAACTAACTCGGGCAAACAAATAACAAGAATCTGACAACTTCGTTAATGCGTCCCAACAGCTATCAAAATCTGTAATGTACACTTTTCCATAAATTGTAGACTACTGTGAAATCATTATTAATTGTGTTCTAATTTTCGTGGATTTCGTGGTTCACTTAAACCACATAAATTAAAATCTAACGAAATACAATTTTCCCATTTGCTGTTGCCTGTAGTGTTTGAAACCATGAATGCAAGAACCCATGGATCAATGCATTTTGTTGAAACCACGAAAATAGGTGCCAAGAAATAAAAGTACTTTCACAGTATTTAAACAGAGTTCAGTTTTTTTTTGTAGAATATGTTTTTGTACAATTAAAATTTCTCAAATATGGTTGCTTGGTTCAGACAAAGATGAATACAGTAAAGAAGGCTTCAATTTAAACTGCCTAGTAGCTTCAAATTTTTTTCCATTTGCCTGCCTATCATGTACTATTGTGATCCGTGGCAGACATTTTGGAGCTCCATATTTAGACAATTCATCCAATGATGCAGTTCATATGCAATAGCACAGTGGTTTCTAAGTAAGAGACTAAAACCTTAAAATTTTTACAGACAGACCATACACAATGGATGTCAAGTGATTGTGAAAGCTCTAACAGCCCTTTGACCAGGTAAGCTTCAAAGTTTGATTTTTGCTTGTTAGATTACTAAGTAAGAGCTTAAAACATGAACATTTTACAGACAGACCATACACAATGGATGTCAAGTGATTGTGAAAGCTCTAACAGTAACAGCCCTTTGACCAGGTAAGCTTCAAAGTTGTATCTTACTTGCTAGATTTCTAAGTAAGAGCATAAAACGTGAAAATTTTACAGACAATACACAAAGGATGTCGGGTGATTGCGAAAGCTTTAACGACTCTTTGACTAGGTAAGCTTCAAAGCCGTATTTAGTTTGCTAGATTTATTTGAGAGATTACTAGTTATCACAGTTCCCTGGTTATCACAGAACATTGTATTAAAAATATAAGTGATGCGAAAACAAAACGACAAACAAAATTCATATACCCTTCTAGTTTTTGACAAACTTCGGAATACATAAGCAAATAGCATCAATGAAACAAAATCGGTCAAGATGGCGATGAAGCTGGTGAACCATTAGGAATACTATTTCGTCTGTCTGTACTAAATTGATAACTCTCTATAAACTTTGTAATATGTTCATTTCCTGCTTCTTTGGCAAGCTCCGCAGCAGTTCTTCCTTCCTGTTGACATAAAGAACAATTAAATGTACACAGTAGAGTAAATAAAATGACAATATAAATAGTGAACCAAAAGATTGAAAGAGAAAATTGACGGTTGTTATGACACAAATTGCTACATTGCATACAAGTCTTAGTTTGTACTGTTCTGAGTATTTTTTTAACAAGATCTCACAGGCTACTATGCTCATCTGAGAAATATGGTCCATTCTGTGCATTATAATGTACACAATTTTGACTCACATTAGTCCTACACTTTGAGCCTGTAATTTAAACAAATTTTAATCTTTACAACGATGCCTTTCTAAGATCTAACCATTTTCTTTTAACATGCTCCTTTTGTACTGGGGACAGATATATCATTATGCTTTTTCAATATTAATAGCATATTTCAGAAATTCAAGGTCACCTGCTACATAAAGAGTACTGCATTTACATCTGCAGACATATATAAAATCAGTGAGAGTTTTTCTTGAGGCCTTCATGGGTTGTTGAATTTTCATCTAACTATGTAAACAATTCTTAAAACCATCAAGATTTGCAAGTTCCACCTGGTGGTAAGACAAACTTTATATAACTTAGGTCTCAGATACCCCTGCTTGGGCCTTCTGATATTGGAGAAAAAAATACACCTTTATACCTTGTTTATAAACAGTGTGTTTGATAGTACGGAACTGACGATAAGATTTTCATCATATGTAAAGTTGTGATGTTTTATTTTACCTGTTAAACTAAAGCACATCACAAAGTAAAACGTGAATAACTCGGGTAACATGAGACTTTATATGATTAAGTTAATCAATGACTCATGAAAGGTTGAATGTTTTCTCAAGGATCTACAGTTTGTACACTAATGGTTTTCAGTAAGTCAAGTCTTTTAATCCAATTAGTTTCAAAGCTTTCAAGACAATGTAGCTAGAGGCTCAGTGGGCTGAGCCTGTGTCGCTCACCTTTCATTCTACTTTGAGGAAACTTAATACAGAGCCTTCCATAGGTGCTTCCTACCAAGTTTCGGTTCATTTGGCCAAGCAGTTTCAGAGAAGAAGATTTTTAGAAATCAACCAACCAGAAACAAGAATTGCCTATGGCAGCCATGCTTGTTAACAGATTGGGATGAAATTAGCATTCTTTATAGAGAACCTTCCATAGATGCTTCCTACCAAGTTTCGGTTCATTTGGTAAAGTGGTTTCAGAGGAGAAGATTTTTAGAAATCCACCAATCAGAAACAAGAATTTCATGTGGTGGCCATGTTTGTTTATGAATTGGGACGAAATGAGCAATCTTTATAGAGGACCTTCCATACATGCTTTCTACCAAATTTCAGTCCATTTGGGAAAGCGGTTTCAGAGGAGAAGATTTAAAAAAAAATCAACCAATCAGAAAAAAGAATGGCCTGTGGCAGCCATGTTTGTTAACGGATTAGAACTAAATGAGCAATATTTAGAGGATCTTCCAAGGATGTTTCCTACCAAGTTTTGATTCATTTAGCCAAGCGGTTTCAGAGGAGAAGATTTTTTAGAAATCAACCAATCAGGAACAAGAATGGCCTGTGACGCCCATGTTTGTTACCGGATCGGGACAAAATGACCAATCTTTATAGAGGACCTTCCATAGATGCTTCCTACAAAATTTCAGTTCATTTGGGAAAGTGGTTTCAAAGGAGAAGATTTTTTAGAAATCAACCAATCAAAAACAAGAATGGCCTGTGGCGGCCATGGTTGTTAACGGATCTGAACTAAATGAGTAATCTTTATAGAGGACCTTCCAAGGATGCTTGCTACCAAGTTTTGATTCATTTGGCCTGGCGGTTTCAGAGGAGAAGATTTTTTAGAAATCAACCAATCAGAAACAAGAATGGCATGTGGTGGCCATGTTTGTTAACGGATCGGGACGAAATTAGCAATCTTTATAGAGGACCTTCCATAGATACTTCCTACCAAGTTTCGATTCATTTGGCCAAGCGGTTTCAAAGGAGAAGATTTAAAATAATCGACCAATCAGAAACAAGAATTGCCTGTGGTGGTCATGTTTGTTAATGGATAGGGACAAAATTAGCAACTTTATAGAGGACCTTCCATAGATGCTACCTACCAAATTTCAGTTCATTTGGGAAAGAGGTTTCAGAGGAGAAGATTTTTTAGAAATCAACCAATCAAAAACAAGAATGCCCTGTGGCGTCCATGTTTGTCAACGGATCGGAACTAAATGAGCGATCTTTATAGAGGACCTTCCAAGGATGCTTACTACCAAGTTTTGATTCATTTAGCCAGGCGGTGTCAGAGGAGAAGATTTTTTAGGAATCAACCAATCAGATACAAGAATGACCTGTGGCGGCCATGTTTGTTAACGGATCGGGAAGAAATGAGCATTTTAATAGAGGACCTTCCATAGATGCTTCCTACTAAGTTTCGGTTCATTTGGCCAAGCGGTTTCAGAAGAGAATATTTTCTTAAATCGGCCAATCAGAAACAAGAATTGCCTGTGGTGGCCATGTTTGTTAATGGATCGGGACAAAACGAGCAATTTTATAAAGGACCTTCCAGAGATGCTTCCTACCAAGTTTCAGTTCATTTGGCAGAGGGGTTTCAGAGGAGAAGATTAAAATGTGAAAAGTTAACGGACGACGGATGCCAAGTGATGGCAAAAGCTCACATTGCCTTTGGCAAAGTGAGCTAAAAATGGTTTGAGGATACCAAAGACAAGAGGTAATCAGTAGCCATAAATCAAAGGACAGACAATACAAAGGCCAAAAGAAAAAGGACAAACAATATTCTACCAAGCACTACAAAGATATCTTAAGATTCAGCAACATGAAACCCACAAAAAAAACCAGGTGTGAACTGAGTGCTCCGGAAGAGTGAGTAGCTCTTGATCCACTAGTGGTACGCGTCATGCTTTTTTTCTGCTAAGTTGACACATGCTTAAAGATCCTATGTCTCACTTACTTTATTTTTGATTTTAGTATCTATGTTGTAGGACATTAAAAGTTTGATTACTTTTAGATGACCAAATAAGGCAGCAGCATGCAAAGGTGTTTCTCCATTCTGTAATATATAAAAGTAACTAATAATTTTAAGCTGTGACAATTGATTGTAATTTTTGTGCTTATCATGTCATGTTATGAAAGTTTACTCATTCTTTTTTATTTTTCATTACAATTTTTTGAGCTTGGAGTTATGTTTGTTGTTTAATGCCAAACTAGCAATTTATTTTAGCCATATCATGGCGAGAACAAGCTACATTCAATGAGATGATGACAATATCCCCTTTGAACTGGACCAATAGGTTTAGATGGCTTTTTAGTGTTAGCTCGCTGAAACAACAGTCAGTGGGTAGACATGTTGCCCCACTCTGACACATTATCCTGATTTCAAGCCAACCAGTCTTTGCTCTTACTCCTTAATGCTACATACATAGCAGAGAAGCAAATACCAATTTTATAGTCTTTAGTTTTACCCGAGCCACAATCTCCCACACTTGAGTTGAACATGCTACCCATTATACAACAGATGTAGTCTTTGTAGTATGAATTTTTTTTTATTGAATACGAGAACTACATGTATCTTTATTGAATACGAGAACTACATGTATCTTTATTGAATACGAGAACTACATGTATCTTTATTGAATACGAGAACTACATGTATCTTTATTGAATACGAGAACTACATGTATCTTTATTGAATACGAGAACTACATGTATCTTTATTGAATACGAGAACTACATGTATCTTTATTGAATACAAGAACTACATGTATCTTTATTGAATACGAGAACTACATGTATCTTTATTGAATATGAGAACTACATGTATCTTTATTGAATACAAGAACTACATGTATCTTTATTGAATACAAGAACTACATGTATCTTTATTGAATACGAGAACTACATGTATCTTTATTGAATACAAGAACTACATGTATCTTTATTGAATACAAGAACTACATGTATCTTTATTGAATACGAGAACTACATGTATCTTTATTGAATACGAGAACTACATGTATCTTTATTGAATACAAGAACTACATGTATCTTTATTGAATACAAGAACTACATGTATCTTTATTGAATACGAGAACTACATGTATCTTTCTTGAATACAAGAACTACATGTATCTTTATTGAATACAAGAACTACATGTATCTTTATTGAATACAAGAACTACATGTATCTTTATTGAATACGAGAACTACATGTATCTTTATTGAATACGAGAACTACATGTATCTTTATTGAATACAAGAACTACATGTATCTTTATTGAATACAAGAACTACATGTATCTTTATTGAATACAAGAACTACATGTATCTTTATTGAATACAAGAACTACATGTATCTTTATTGAATACAAGAACTACATGTATCTTTATTGAATACAAGAACTACATGTATCTTTATTGAATACAAGAACTACATGTATCTTTATTGAATACGAGAACTACATGTATCTTTATTGAATACGAGAACTACATGTATCTTTATTGAATACAAGAACTACATGTATCTTTATTGAATACAAGAACTACATGTATCTTTATTGAATACAAGAACTACATGTATCTTTATTGAATACGAGAACTACATGTATCTTTATTGAATACAAGAACTACATGTATCTTTATTGAATACAAGAACTACATGTATCTTTATTGAATACAAGAACTACATGTTTCTTTATTGAATACGAGAACTACATGTATCTTTATTGAATACGAGAACTACATGTATCTTTATTTAATTTAACTTGTATTATCTAACCTAATATGTACCTTTAATAATCCAAGTTCAGGTTTGTATTTTAATAACTGTTCTGCTACTTCTAAATGACCTTTGTGACAGGCTTTGAATAATGGTGTAGCACCATCCTAAAATTAAACAATCTCCAATATTATTAGAGTAAATGATAGTAAAACTAAATATCTTATACACCTTGTAATAAAGACTTATATATTAAATTTAGTGTGCAAAAAGACACATTTCTGGAATAACCTTCGTCAGGTACGCTCAGATCCAAAATATATGATAGCCAAATAATTTATAGATCTTTGGGAGCAATAAAACCAAAGGGCCCAAACAGGTTAGCCAAAATCAGCTATGGTCACTTTTGCCTGAGGGAGTAAAATTGCTAGGACAACAAAAAGAAGATTATGGTGACGTTACATTTTAAGTGCTAAATGGCAACAACATTTCAGTTTTTTAGGCAGAGGAAAGCTTAGCACTTGAAGGCACCTACATGTAGCAACCTGTTATAAAATAGTTTTTTTGAATTCACTAATAATTATTCCCCTAAATAAATCATAACCTTTATTCTGTGCAAAATGAAGGCAGTGTTAGTCTGCCACATGTATATACAGGCCAGTCAGACAATAGTATATCATAATACATCTTGTTCAAAAATGTATGTTTAAAAACTGTTAGCTTATCATATAATGACAAAAAAGCCTATATTTAAATACAAAATGCTGTAATATGTCCTCACCTCTCTTACTGCATCAACTTTGGCACCTAAAATGAGTAGTTCTCTGACAACCTGAGTATGTCCCATTTGGGAGGCTATCCATAAGGCAGAGGCTTGGTCCTAAAATAAATACAAAAATGAAATGATCTCATGATAATTAAAAAAAAACAAAACTCATCAGATTTCAAAAGTTCTACAATAAATAATGTGCTGGGAATAATGTTTAAAATAGAGTCAAAACTCGTGACAAAGTCGAGATGCCAATAACTTTACTTCAAAACAACCAAGCATTTTGGTTATCTAAGTTAATAAAGGTTGCTGCCACTGCAAAGGGACAATGACCGATAATTTTATTTTTGTGATATCAAAGGGAAACAAATTCAGTTTGAAATATAAACATGGTTAATCTAATAAAGTTTTGCTATTCAATAAAAGGTTTTATTAAATGACTAAAAAAATCTGCTTTTTTGATTGGTCAAAACCATACATAGCCCTTTTTGATCAAACATTATGATCACCATGCAATCTTGCACGAGAGGTAGACAATTACTGTATCATAACTGTCAAGTACCAAAATATAGATTGGGAAAATCCTTATGACGTTCGCTTTAAATCGAATGTTTTGATTGGATGGTGTATTTTTATAAACCAATCATTGGTATATTATAGAGTTCAAGTCATTTAATAAAAACAATTGTTGACTTTTGATATAGGTTGACATGATATTTATCACTCCAAGAAGTGAAAATCACCCCGGCCATTGGCCTTGGTAATTATCACTTCTTCTAGGTTTATAAATCATTGTGTCAACCTATATCAAAATCATTAATTGTATAATATCAAGTGTTGAAAGACATTTTATATATTTTTTTTATGAAAAATGAGGGTTGGTAACAAATTCCATAAATAACATGGGTTGGTAACCAATCTAAGAAATAGCAGGTCTAGTACCTAATTCCATAAATAGCATGGGTCAGAAATTAATTTCTTTAATAGCATGGATCCATAACCAATTCCATAAATAACTTGGGTCAGAAACTAATTCCATATATAGCATGGGTCAGTAACCTCTTTTTTCCTAATAAGCGTAGACATGTCTATACCCATGCAAATTGTTTCTGTGAACTATTTTTCATAAAATAAATTAATGCAATGTACCATGAAACTATACCCGCTCCACCAAAGTGTAGACCAAATATAGTGAAACTAGATTGTAGAAACTGACTTAATCACCAAAACATGATGTAAATTTAACAATGTCAATAGACTGTGAAAATGATGGTTTGGTTTATGGTGTTTAAAGCCACTCTTAACAATATTTCAGTTATATAATGGCAGTCAGTTTTATTGGTGGAGGAAACTGGAGTACCAAGAGAAAACCACTGACCTGTGGCAAATCACTGACAAACTTTATCACATAATGTTGTATCGAGTACATATCGCCATGAACGGTGTTCGAACTCACAACTTTTGTGATGATAGGCACTGATTACACAGGCAGTTGTAAATCCAACTACCATACGATCATGACCACGACGGCCCTGTGAGGTCAAGGTCAGGTGACACTTGCCTGGCTGACATGTACCCTCCATGATCAATGCAAGGATGAAATATAGTGAGAATAGGTTGTATGGTAATGGAAAAATTGGCCCAAATCACACAAAAATGACAAAAATTTGAAGTTATATAGGAAAATAGGATTTTTATTGGATAAAAAAATATGGAAAAAATATAGGGTAAATTTAAGATACATTGTATATATAGCAAAAAATGCATGACCTCCACCTCTCCTGTAGCCATGCCTCACCTCCTTTTTGTTGACAAGTGAAAAAAAACAATATCATTAAACTCTAGTCTCCTATTGCTCTTTTTACAAAATAAATATTGTGACAAAGAATAAAGCATATTATAAAGAAAACATGGAAATCAAATTATCATATTGTTATTTCAAATAAGTTCTTAAAATGCAAATATCACTCAGGAAAAATGCTGGATTTCTCATAATGGTATTTAGTAGTAAAGATTATAAACTAACTTTACAATCGGACAGTGAAAAAAGAATCAACATTTGTCTTTTTCTAAGGATTGAACATTACAAGAACATGACAACTCCTTTAACACTGTAAAGGATAAATTTTGATATAATGTCTTCGATTGATTGATTGATTTGATTTTTGGTGCTTAACGTCACTTTCAGCACTATTTCAGCTATATCATGGCGACCAGTTTTAGTGGTGGAAGAAGCCGGAGTACCCGGAGGGAACCACCTGGTAAACTTTATCACTTGTGGCTGTGAGTCAAGTGCACCATTTTTTGTAATTTACAAAACCGGGCGCGAACTCATGCCGTAGTAGTGGTGATAAGCTTGTATGAGTTGCTAAGTAATTAAACTACCTAACTCATTGAGCCACCCGGGCCCTAATACTGTCTTCGAAATCATGACTTCTAAATTTTATAGAACATTTTTTGTGAAGAAAAAGGTACCTATTCAACTTCACAAAGTTTGTTGGAACAAATGTTCTGTAGCAAGACTTAGGGTTTGCATTTTTTCAATGACTCTTTCAGAGTTAACCTGGTATTTTTTATGTTATAGACCAACTAATATTGTATTCAAGATGTATATTTCTAATCCAAGGAACCAGTACCGAGTAGCAGACCACTATAAAAATGGACATTTACCGCAAAAGACTACAATACTGAAATAAATATGCAATCATGTGAATTTAAACCCTAAGTAAATTCAAGAATAAAAAAGTCACATGTATGTACCTGTTGCTATACAAGATCAGCTAAAAACTATAGAAGTATCAACATTAATATCTTGTATACCCTCTATTTGTCATGTTTATATGAAATTTCCACTCAAAATTAAAGATTCAACTTTTTTCTCATAGTTTTGGAAAAATATAGGATTTTGGGATGTAATATAGGAAATTTTAGGCAAATATAGGAAACATAGAAAAATCTTGAAAATATAGGAATATAGGATCAGTTGAAACCAAGAAATTAAGAAACTGACCTAATCACGAAAATTTGACATTGTTAATGTCGTCGTCACTGCCAGAAAAGCAATACCTATGTCTTTCCTTCAGCAACTTACATCGCAGTCAAGACAAAACTGAATAATATATAATATGCAAATTTCAGTGACTAAAATCTGAATTTTTTCCAACTATATTTTCCTTTACAAATTCGGTCAGAAAAAAACCCAAACATTTCCATTAATAGTGTGGCTCTGTAACAAAATAATGAGGGTCGGAAATCCATAAATAGAAGGTGATGTAAGGGTCAGTAACCTATTCCATAATAGGAAGGGGGTGTAAGGGTCAGTAACCTATTCCATAATAGGAAAGGGGTGTAAGGGGTCAGAAACCAACTCAATAAAGAAATGTAATTAAATTCTGAGTAAACTGTACTGATTAGGAATGTTGAAAACTCTGACCAAAAACCATAAACATACCTGTCTAGTTGAATTCACTTCAGAACCTTTAGATATGAGGTATTTCATCAATTTAACATGACCATTCTGTGCTGTGATGAAAAGGGGTGTGGCACCATCTACCATCTGTGCATGTAAATCAGCACCACGGTTCAGTAAATCATCTACAACTTCTTGATGGTTACATTGACAGGCTACAAAAAGTGGGGTGCCACCATCCTGTAAAAAACATTGTTAAAAATAAACACATGAATAAACCATGCTTAAAATCACTAAAATGGTCATCGATTTAAAAAATTGTGTGATTAAACAACAGAATGGTATTTTGTAAATTTCAGTGACTACAATCTTAATTTTTTCTCTCAATCTCTGAAATTATTGGGTATTTCATACTCTACTAGAAAATAGTGAAAAAGAAAAAAAAAGATACACATGAATAAATAACTGAAACAGTCATCATTTCAATAATTTTACGATTTTACAGTTCAACATATCTTTATGCAAATTTCAGTTATAAAAACATAATTTTCCGGATATGTTCCCCTCAAGCTCATAAGATATTGGGCATCTCATTGAACTTGACTAGAAAATAGTCACATGATAACTAGAGGCTCCCAGGAGCCTGTATAGATCACCTGGGTATAATAACACCATCAGTCAATAAAACTTGATAACTTCGGTAAAACAAATTAACAAATGTAGCCCCTTCTACAAAAAAATGTGGGCAGGGGTTCCCCCTTTAATGTAAGTTATCAAAATTGCTGTAAAAAAACATATATGTCAATGATTCTCAAAATTTAGCTTTTCCTACTTCACATTTTGTAATAGAGTTGCTTCCCTTTGATTATTTGAGTAACCAAAAGCAGTGAGTCAACAAAAAAATGCATTTCAAGAGAAATAACTCTTCACAGTTGTCGCACATTTTTAACTGTGGGAAATTTTTTGTAGATCTTAACATGCTGAACATTTTTGCAGTTTAAACTTTCCCTCTATCTCTAATAGTTTTTGAGATATAAGATGACAGTATTAAAATTGAGAACATTTTGATGAAAAAAGGGCAATAACTCCAAAATGGGTAATTGGATTTACTTCAAAATTGCAGGGTAGGAAGATCTTGACATGCTGCAAATTTTTGCAATTTAAACTTAACCTTTATCTCTTATAGTTTTTGAAATATAAGACGAAAAGTATTATTATTTTTTTTATAAATTTGATGAAAAAAGGGCAAGAACTCCAAGATGGTTAATCAGATTTACTTCAAAATTGCAGGTAAAAAAAAAAAAATTGATCGAAGGGTCGAACCGCCAGACACATTTTTGGAAGAGAACCATCCAATGACTATTTCATCAAAATTTTGTTCTTATTGAGCAAATGGTTTCAGACAAAAAGATTTTTATGGGAATTTCCCATAGGGTCCTTTGTTAAATTAAGTTTGGCTGTGGTGGCCATCTTGGTCGGTGTTCTGAAATGCTGAACACAATTTTGGAAGAGGACCACCCAAGAATCATTTCAGCAAAGTTTGGTTGAGATTGGCTCAGTAGTTTCAGAGTAGAAGATTTTTTTAATTTCATCCCCCCTTTTTTCTAATTTGCATAATCGGTCAAAATCGGTAAAAGTTCAAAGTTCATAAAATATCCTGTAATATAAGTTAAAAAGCTCATCATTATGCTTATACAGTTCAAATTAGGGCACTTTCTGGCTTAAAATAGAGCAGTTTTGGCCATTTGAAGAAATTTCTATTTTTAGTAATGGCGGCCATCTTGGATACAGGACGGCGCTGACGGACACAATTTTGAAAGGGGACCACCTAAGGATCATTTCAGCAAAGTTTGGTTGAGATTGGCTCAGTAGTTTCAGAGGAGAAGATTTTTTTTTAATTTCATCCCCCCTTTTTTCTAATTTGCATAATCGGTCAAAATTGGCAAAAGTTCAAAGTTCATAAAAAATTCTGTAATATATGTTAAAAAGCTCATCATTATGCTTATACAGTTCAAATTTGGGCACTTTCTGGCTTAAAATAGAGCAGTTTTGGCCATTTGAAGAAATTTCTATTTTTAGTAATGGTGGCCATCTTGGATACAGGACGGCGCTGACGGACACAATTTTGAAAGGGGACCACCTAAGGATCATTTCAGCAAAGTTTGGTTGAGATTGGCTCAGTAGTTTCAGAGGAGAAGATTTTTTTTAATTTCACCCCCCCCTTTTTTCTAATTTGCATAATCGGTCAAAATCGGTAAAAGTTCAAAGTTCATAAAAAATCCCATAATATATGTTAAAAAGCTCATCATTATGCTTATACAGTTCAAATTTGGGCACTTTCTGGCTTAAAATAGAGCAGTTTTGGCCATTTGAAGAAATTTCTATTTTTAGTAATGGCAGCCATCTTGGATACAGGACGGTGCTGACAGACACAATTTTAAAAGGGCCCACCTAAGGATCATTTCAGCAAAGTTTGGTTGAGATTGGCTCAGTAGTTTCAGAGGAGAAGATTTTTTTTAAATTTCATCCCCCTTTTTTCTAATTTGCATAATCGGTCAAAATGGGTAATGGGATTTACTTCAAAATTGCAGGGTAGGTAGATCTTGATATAATGCACATTTTTGCAATAAACTTAACATCTATCTCTAAATAGTTTTTGAAATATAAGACGAAAAGTATTAAAATGAAAAAAAAAATTGATGAAAAAAGGGCAATAACTCCAAGATGGGTAAACAAATTTACTTCAAAATTGCAGGGTAGGTAGATCTTGACATGCTGAATATGTTTGCAGTTTCAACTTACCATCTGTCTCTTATAGTTTTTGAAATAAAGGACGAAAAGTATTAAAATTTTGAAAATTTGATGAAAAAAGGGAAATAACTCCAAAATGAGTAATGGGATTTACTTCATATCTTGATATGCCGCACATTTTTGCAATTTAAAGTTAACCTTTATCTCTTATAGTTTTTGAAATATAAGACGAAAAGTATTAAAATTTTACAAATTTGATGAAAAAAGGGCAATAACTCCAAGATGGGTAATCAGATTTACTTCAAAATTGCAGGGTAGGTAGATCTTGATGTGCTGATCATTTTTACCCCATGTCAGATTTTTGATATTATTAACGGTTTTTGAGTTATTACCAAAAACCTGCAATTTTACCATATGTTCTATTTTTAGTAACAGCGGCCATGTTGGTTGGTGCACGGCATCACCGGACACAATTTTGAAACTAGACACCCTAGTAATGATTCAGACCAAGTTTGGTTTCCATTGGTCTAGTACTATCAGAGGAGAAAATTTTTGAAAAAGTTTACGACGTACGACGACGACGGACGCCAAGTGATGGCAATAGCTCACCTGACCCAAAGGGTCATGTGAGCTAAAAAAGTACATATACATAAATCACTTTTAAAATCACTAAAATAATAATTTTATGATTAAACAACAGAAAAAAACATATTTATTTCAATTTCACAAATAATAGCTAAACGCATTCAAATTCATCCGATTTACATGATTTTGTATCTGATGCTATTTATTTCCATCGTGGTCAAAATGGTATAAATTGACTGTTGTAAGTGTTTTCTTTATATAGTCTCACGAAATCTATAAAAAAAAGTTTTCAAACGGCATGTTTTTTTTTATTGAATTAGCCGGCTATTTTAATAGGGAAGATACATCACATCTCCTTGTGTTTTATTACGCCCAGTTGAAACCAATGGTTAACAAAAGATGGCTGACAACTTTTCCATATCATTATACAGTGAAACCCATCTTAACAGAATCCTTAATAAACTTAATTAACTGGAATCCTGTCTAATTCGAACACCTAATTTAGTCCCAATGTCTGATATCTTTACAAATTCAACCTGTGTAATCCTAACACCTGTCTATTCTGAACAAAAGCGCTAGTCCAATAAGTGTCCGGTGTCGAAAGGTTTCACTGCATCACTATAAATTTTAAGGGTTAGGGTTATGGTGTTTAAGGCCACTTTCAACAATATTTCAGCTATATTGTGGCGGTCAGTTTTATTGGTGGAGGAAAACGGAGTACCCGGAGAAAACCACCGACCTGCCACAAGTTACTAGCAAACTTTATCACATAATGTTGTATCGAGTACACCTCGCTTGAGTGGGATTTGAACTCACAGCATTAGTGGTGATAGGCACTGATTGCTTAGGTAGTTATAAATCCCACTACCATACAATCACAACCACGACTGCCCCTAAATTTTAATCAGTTGTATAAAAACTATATTAACAGTAAATATTGAAAGTAATATGATGATGTCTTACATAACTGGCAAGATCTACTGAAGCTCCACTGTCTAATAATAACTGGACAATATCTGAAAATCCTCCTTGAGCAGCAAAAAACAAAGCACATGTTCCAGTCTGAAAGAAAAATTAATATGTATTACATGTATCAGTTCTTCAATCAATGACAAGTTATTTGGATACTCTTTAAACCCCCCAAATATAATATGCCTTAAACTGTTTAAAAGAGGTCACAAAATAATCAAATGTAACACAGTAATGTCACAAACAAGAGGCTCACCTGAGCCCATTTTTCAACAGACTATAAATGATCTAGTTTCTTAATTAATGATCACTTACATGTAGATTAGATTCAATCAGAGGTGTAGTTTCTATGATGACTGTATCATAACATTTTCCCATTGGGTTCTGTTTAAAAGTTTATTTTAAAGTGGTGGCCATTTTGGATTTGCTAAAAAGCCTCCAACAAGTGAGTCTCATTTATCTTAACTTGTAATGGTGTACCGTAATTACTTATGTATAATGCAGTATTTTACATAGATTCTTTATTTTGCAGAAGGGATGCTCATTATAAACAAGTACAATGTGCTTTGCTCTTTTTTCAGACCAGGAAATCACATGTCTGCCATGTTTTGGTGCTTACTACTGTCAACATGCAAAGTTAAATGTTTTTCATATTTCTTAAATTGTTTGGACACTATTGCACAAAATCATTAAATGCATCTAACAAATTTTAATTATTGAAGAATTAAGACTGTCTAGTGCAGTTGTGCTTTGTATTACTACAGGTACATGTTTACCGTTGTTATGAAAATAAACTACATATAAAAGTGTGACTATAGCTAGCCATGCATAAAATAATCAATAATGTTGTCGATAAGATTCATTGTGTGTATAAAGGTACTACATGTAGGTGCAACTTTAAGTGATAGTTTGTTGGTGACTTGCGATTGCAACAGGTCAGTGTAGGATATAGTGTTTTCACCACCATTAAAACTGACTGCCATTAACGGAAATATTGTTGAAAGTGATGCTGCATACCGAAAACACACATTCCTTAACTTGGTTCAGTCATTTATCCAACTAAAAGTGAACCTCATTTACCATAACTTGGCTAAGTCATTTGGTTCATTCGTAGCAAGTTTATTACAAATAGGATAACTCGCATATTGTGATATTTCAAAATAAAATCATTCCTCAGTTGTCTTCTTCATAGCGAGGTTATACTGCATATCGGAAATATTTGCACTTTGCAGTTCAGAAAGAATATTTCAATTGCAATACATGTACCTATAAAAATTAACTGATTAATTGATTGGTGTTTAATGTTAACATTAGCAATAATTCAGCTGTATCTTGGCATTATATTGATTGATTGTTGCTTAACGCCAACTCAGCAATTTTTCAGCTATATCATGGCGAAAACAAATTAATTTTCAATGAGCCGATGACGAGGTCCACTTTGTACTAGACCAACATGGTTAGTTGGATTTTTTATAGTGCCAGCCCACTGAAACAACAGTCCGCGGAAAGATGTGTCACCACACTCGGACACATTATCCCGATTCTGAGCCAACCAGTCTTTGCTCTTTCTCCTTAATGGTGCATGCTTAGGGGGGAGTCAACAAATACCAATTTTATTGTCTTTGGTTTGATCGCACTCGAGGCAAGCATACTGATCATTACAAAAAAAATGTATAAACACAACTAGAATATTTTTGTTACCAGTCTTCTTGCATTAGGATCTCCTCCTTGTTTTAATAATTCTTTAACACAGTCTAAATGGTTATTGGCACAGGCTAGTATTAATGGTGTTGTCCCTTCCTGCAATTGATTTACAAAATGAAACTACATTAGTATCATAATTTCTGGATGATAAGTGCATGTTGACTATACATTGTATTTGTAATTGGGGCCGTGATCGTATGGTAGTTGGATTTATTGCTACCTATGCAATCACTGCCTATCACCACGGATGTTGTGAGTTCGAACCCAGCTAAAACAAGGTCTACTTGATACAACATTATGTGATAATGTTTGTCAGTGACTTGCAGCAGGTTGGTGGTTTTCTTCGGATACTCCGGTTTCCCCCACCAATAAAACTGACCGCTACAATATAGCTGAAATATTGTTGAAAGTGGCGTTAAACACCAAAACCCTAACCCAAAGACTTCTATCTATGTTATGCAAAAAATCTTGACATTGGGTATCTGTGCTACTTGGTATTCTGTATTTGTTTCTGGCGTATTCATGAAGTGTGATTATACATTTATACATACTAATATTGAGTATAACATACTGTGTTGCAAGAGTGAATTGTAAAAAACAGTGTCATTAGTAATATTGACTTACATCATATTTGTGGACTGTTGAAATATGCGCATGATAATAACATTCGATGGACGAAATATGTAGTCACAGACAGGAAAATTTTTGTAGTTTATCATTAGCTATAGGTACTGTTAAAGAGTTTATACTTTTTTAATAAATGTGATTGTAGAAAACAATGAAACTTGTATAAAGTGAAGACTGGCCGTACATTTGGTAGGTAAACATGTAAACCAGACATGCTAATTGACCAACACGTTGCTGGTCTGACCAGTATTGGTAATTGATTTCCTGCTGACCTTCTAATCACCCATACAACCAGCAATTGTTTATCGACAATAGAAAACAAATTTTAATACCTCACCTAGGCCTGTAATGATAATTCTTCAATAAATTATGTGGAGTATTGCCCCCCCCCTCCACTCCAAAAAAATGTGCACTTAAATTTCAGTGCTGCACTTAGTGACCAGCAGATTCACCGATTTGGAGTTGACATCTCTGTATTTCCTGAGGATTTCATTAAAAAAAAAACTCATCCTAAAACAGATAACAATAAACTGTCCACATACAAAAAAAGTACACACACATCCCTTATTGCAACTTAGGGCCTCTTGTTTGAAAACATGTCAGGCTACAAACCCCAAAATCAATATAATCCCAATAATTATTCTGTGCCAAGGAATCTTCATGTTAAATTTCATGATCGTTCCACTAGAACAAAGGTTACCTCCCAGAAACAATTGTGTCTACAAACAGACAACAACAACAGCAGCAGCAGTAGACCAATACATAACATATTAATACGACTGATTTTTTTTTTAAAGTCTTTTAAAATTTTAACAAACATCTACCGGTAATTTAAATTAGACTGCCTTAGTACTGATCATACAAGCTTAGCTTACAACATACACTGATAATCTGGTGTCTTCAACCTATGCCAACAAATATATTACTACATGTGTTTATATAACAATTAATGATAATTACAGGTAAATAAATTTGGAAATGCAGGTCTCAAAAGTGAAATTTATAAAGAATTTTTTTTAATCTAAATATATAAGATATATAAAAATATTAAGTTTTGTAAAAATTCATATATAAAACTAGAACTGTGAGTGACCTCACTGAGTGATACCCCCCACTTGCAATACTATGATGTTCAAACTTTGGAATACAGGTATATTAGCAAGTTACCTATGAAAAATGAACGGATATGGAGTTATGTCAAGGAGACAACATCCCGGTATTCCTTCGTCCACATCTGTAGGTTGTGTACTACAACTGTGTAAAGTTTCATAAAAATTCAATAAGCAGTTTAGTAGGAGTTGCGCATACAAGGTACATAACACCCCTTTTCGTGAAAGTATAAGTTGAATTATCTCCCCTTTTAAATTTTGGACAGCAACCATATTCCTTCATGCACATCTGCAGGTAGTGTACTACAAATGTGCAAAGTTTCATAAAAATCCAATAAGTCGCTTAGGGGTAGTTGTGCTTACAAGGTACATGCTCCACCCCCCCCCCCCCTTTTCGTGAAAGTATAAGTTGAATTATCTCCCCTTTTAAATTTTGGACAGCAACCATATTCCTTCATGCACATCTGCAGGTAGTGTACTACAAATGTGTAAAGTTTCATAAAAATCCAATAAGTCGCTTAGGAGGAGTTGCGCTTACAAGGTACATGCCCCCCCCCCCCTTTTCGTGAAAGTATAAGTTGAATTATCTGGCCTTTTAAATTTTGGACAGCAACCATATTCCTTCATGCACATCTGCAGGTAGTGTACTACAAATGTGTAAAGTTTCATAAAAATCCAATAAGTTGTTTAGGAGGAGTTGTGCTTACAAGGTACATGGACGGATGGACAGACGGACGGACGGACGGACAGGGTGATTCCTTAGTTCTAATAATAAAACCCTAAATGCTCGCTTACTCGCAAGGGTTATAACGGGATGCCATTACACGTAATGGAGCAGCCGCCGAGATTTTTTGCACTGGCTTACAGAGTTTCTGACGCCTGCATTTATCAATAATAAGACATAACCTTTCATTTTGTCCATTATTATAACAAGTTTTTATCACCTACCAGTATTTTAGAATGTAATTCCACAAAATAAAAATCCATGTTTACTTTCTCTCTGAACATTTTGAATTTCGTCATTTCCGGCCTCACTATTTGGATGTCGATACCATATTTGGCGATTTGAGGCGTGAATGTTTACATTAGCGTGTAGTAAGAAATACCATATTTAGAAAAGCTCTGCCTTCCGTAGTTTCCGGTTATGGAAAACGATCGATAAATTTGAACAAGGTTGCTGCTACCATTGAAAAGCATATATTTTTCAGCCAAACCGATTTAACAAGGACTGGGATCATCAGTAATACAATAGTTATAATGAAATGTTTGAAGTGTAAATAGTGAGTTTTTATGTTTCAACTGCAACTTTTTTTTTGCTCCATTGTGACGAATGGGACCGCGTTGTAGCTCTGCTGAGACACAAGTTTGTCACAGGAGCTACATTATTGCAGCTAGGTGATTCCTATATACCCCTCCAAACTTTGTTTGCGGGGGGTATAATAATAATTCTTTTGAAATTAACCAAAAAAGCTTTGTAAAATTTATATATAAAATTCTAAGTCTGTTAAAATTAAACAAAAATCTGTAAATAAAAAAGATGAAAATCTAAAAATTTTAATCTAAATATATAAGATATACAAAAATATAAAAATATTAAGTTTTGTAAAAATTCATATATAAAATAATAATTCTGTTAAAATTAACCAAAAAAGCTTTGTAAAATTTATTTATAAAATAATAAGTTAAAATTAAACAAAAATTTGTAAATAAAAAAGTTGAAAATCTAAAATTTTAGAATATTTTAAATAAACAACCTTTTTAAAAAGTCTTAAAGGGAAACTTCGTGATTTTTTACATGTTAGCTAAATATGTTCCTAGTGATATAAAATACATATTCACAAAGTTTTATCGACATATTTCCACAAATAACGAAGCAAATCGCAAATTTGTAATTTTAATTTCAAATTTTTCAACCAGGCTGTGACGTTTTAACCTAGTAATGCATTGTGGGATTGAAATTTAAAGTCTGGGTCGCTGATGTTAAATTCGCTTCATTTAAAGTGCTCAGAGGACTGTAATTTAAATCTAATAACCGTTGGAAAATTAAATACTGAAGTGAACAACTACGTACCTTTTTGACAAACAACTATTTTAAATGAACAAAATGTTTCATTTCCTTTATATTTACAACGGAAAGAGTGTTTTACAACAGTCACCTATATTCGCTATATATCGGAACTCTTTTACAATTATGTTCATTTTGTTTTACTGCTAATGTGCTGAAAAATATAATGGATAATTTTGACAACACGTAACTTGTGTATTGATTTCTAGATTCTGTTTTAATCTCTTTTTTTATAATCATTATTCGGCATGCTGTTTACTGTTATTTTGATCTCTGCATGTAGATGTCCGCTTGGGTGTTTTCTAGCCGGAGGGTAAAATTATACAGGGGTAAAATTCAAGGTGACCGGATTAATAAAATGGGAATTGGAATACACACTATTTGCTTTCCAAGACGAGTTGGTAGATCGTTTATTATCTATTAAAGATAAAATATTCTTAAAACATTAGAATAAATATAATGTTGAAATAACAGGAACAATTTATGTTTTAGATGATAAAAAAGTATACACCATCCTTGAAATTATAAGTTTTCATTATGAGAGGCGCCAAATTGGCCTAACTATATATAGCTGTCTCACCATAATAATTTAACGATCGATGTTCATAAAAGATGTTTTAATTTTATTTTAAATAAAATGATTTAGGAGGCCTAAACTTTTAGAAATGAATTTTTCTTTTTAACAATAAAACAAAATGATTATGATTTTACTCAATCATTATTTTAACAGTCGGTGTTCATAAAAGATGTTTTAATTAATTTAATTTTAATCAAAGGATTATGATTTTACTCAATCATTATTTTAACAGTCGGTGTTCATAAAAGATGTTTTAATTAATTTAATTTAATCAAATGATTATGATTTTACTCAATCAATATTTCTTTACTTTTCTTTTGTTCAACGTGTGTTGTTTGTTTGGGAACATTTCTATATAAAGCACCGAAATTAATGTTTTAGTTATAGCTTAAATATGTCGAGCTCAGGTATGGAAAGTGACTCTAGCGCCTCAAGTGATGTAGATTTCGACGACTATGGAGAGTTTGGTTACCAACTTGAACCAGAATATACGGAAGAACTCAGACAAATGGAAGAGGCAGCGAGTGCCCAACGTCGGGAAATCGAGAACAACCCATGTAAGAACGACACAAATTGGTGCTCATGCTCAAAATGCATTTCACTACCTTTGCCGTCGGAATGCCTGTGCTGCCATGAATTTTCATTGTTTGATGGTCAATTGGAACCCAGTGACTGCATTACCGATTACACCAACTTTAGAACAGTTTGTCTCAACCCTGTTGTGCTTGAAACAAGCTACATTATTTTTTTGAGGTACAAACGTCACAGAGGAAGAGCTCCAGATGTGTTAACTAACCGACAGAGTAGACTCATGGCTTATTGTCAGTTTGTTTGTTGGGTCAGAAAAGGTCAACCACTTGGCAAGAAATACAGAGTGACCCTACCAGCCTGCGTTGTCAAAACTATAAGGGAAGAGTTTCCGTCACCAATTGGAAATTATGAAGGTTTTAAAGAGTGTGCATGTGAAAGTGATATATCAGATTCTGACTAGTTTAAAATAAAATGGACATAATTAAACTGTAATTAATATGAAGATTTCAATTATATACAATATATTATTTATTTATTTATTTAATAAAATATGTTTAAGCATATTCGGTTTATTGTAGTTTACAAAGGTAGTGTTTGAAGAAAAAAAACTCTTTGCTCAGTCACCCCCAAAAGGCACAAAACCTAAATATATGATTTTTTTTAGCTCGGAACCCTGTAAGCAAACTTGACCTATAATTTTGATAGCCACTGATATTCATTTAGATAAAGTTTGGAAGAGATCATGATCATGAGTGGTATAAACAGATGAAGGGCAGTCAAAAATTAAAAAGAGATTAGGCCACACCAGATTTACTTCTTGTTCTTCGGATTTTGTGCTAAAAACGTTGTCCAGAGCGAGCAAGTGATTTAAAAATGTTAATTTCTTTTCCTTTTCTTGCTTGTCATTTTTGATGAGCGAAACGTAAAATATTATGCGAAAAATATAATTTTTCATGTATTTTCAGAAGCGAGAGACCATATTTTAATTTTAAATATTTTATTCTTCAATAAATTAAGGCAAATAATTCCTGAAGTAAGAAGTGAAATGCTGGATTTACTTATTTTTATCTTCATTCTGAAAACGATAGGTACATTCACACCAGTTCACTCAGCAGGGTACCGAATATTGCGTAATGAGTTTAGGTCCACACAGGAAATCGCCAGGCAGAATATACAAGTGTCATTTTACATCCGGTCGACAGGCCTCTGACCGAATACCTGAATACATGTGTCACAATATTTGGTAATAATCAGAAACGCAATGCACATTTTGTGACCCGTTAACTAACTAACTTTATTAATGCTCAATTTTACCCCTAAGGGTTGGAGGCATGCACAAGGAATATATACAAACAACGTACACAAGTCAAATAGACAAAAACATAATAAGAACAGAAAATAAAATGAAAACAAATTACGCTACCCGTGACTAGAATAACAGATGCAATACACATTTTAAAGGTTCTAATAGGTGATCAAAATACACCACCCTGATCACGTTGAAGTATACATTAGGAATGGGTGCATATTAATGCACACTTCCGGATCAAGGGGGTGTTCGACAATTTAGTCAAATTCGTGTATAAATTGGGTAAAATTGGCAAACAAGAGCCTGGCACCCCGTTTTCAAAACTGCTGGATCCACACCTAATGCAGCACAAAAAATCTTGAGATTACAATGGATCGTAAGCTATATTGAATTGTTCATTTTTATCTTGATTTTTTTGTGCCCCATCAGAATGATGTAGCAACAACCAAAATTATGAAATAAAGCAGGATGAACAGGGCAGGGTAGAAATTCTTCTTGCAAAATAGACAAAAACCATTCGTATGCAATTTTTCCTTATAGAAATAGAAATAGAAATAAGTTTATTAACCAAATCAGGGCCCCAGGAGGGCATATACAAATAACAATTATGATTGATACACAACAACAATACATCAAACTAAATTTTCGCGGTGAAATATCAATAATTGTGAAGAACAAATTTTTTATGACTATTCTGAGATTAATCAGAAGGGGCCGCCAGTTCGAAAGACGTGATTAAAATAAACAAAAAATGTTTTCTTTATGCAGAGACATATTATATGTTACGCTTTGTTCAAATCAGAAATAACCATTATGAAAACAGATTAATCTTTTTACTGTTGGCGAATACGAATATTGTATTACCATAAACAAATTATTATATTACGTAAGAGATGTACCCTGAAGTTTTGTATAATAAACTTTAAAAGTATTTATAATACTCATCGTCTGTAACTGTCAAATGAAAACTATTACAAATCATATGTTTACATAATCCTCTCAATTGTATGGCTTCCTACCCTGTAACTTTCGGTCCTTTTAGCTTATGTGTATCTTTATTGTAGTGCATGAACGATTGATTACAAAATGCGATCTTACTGAATAATGTCATTAAAACAATTTTACCCCGTAGTATAGGCCTTTTTGGATTTTTTAAAACAAATTCAGGGCATTGTTCCGATGTCTGTTCTTTTTTTAACTTAATTTCGTAGTTCTTCAATTTTGGAAAAAAATCTTTTGTAAATGTGTCTAATTAAAGACGAACCTTTCCCCCCCGATTCATTTGTTTTGCCATAATCTATAGAAGCAAAACGTAAATCTGCAAAAAGTGATTGTGTAATAAATTCATATATTTAGAATAATAAGAAAAATAAAAAGAATTACCATAAGTAAGTAAGTAAGTAAAACTTTATTTCAATTCGGCATGTAATATAAACAAAAAACATAAGCTCTCAAGAACAGGAAGTTTCGAAATGGTCTTCGCAAACCAACTTGTGGTCAGCCAAGTCAAGTAGAGCTCTTTCTTTTTCACAGGGTCAGGAAAACAAAATAGGCTTTTGCCATATCCTTATCGAGTTAAACAACCGTACGCCTGACAAGCCATATCGACACTGAATGAAGACCCTGGTTTGTCACGCTTGTTTTGGGGCGTGGTGGTATTTAGACGTCACGTGATACTTGGTATTGAGATACAATCAAAATGGCGACTTCCATGTATCATTGACAGATTTTTAAAATCGATTTCATTCCCTTATCCAACATAATAAAACGCTAATATACATATAAACATCCATATTTATACATCAGGAAAAACATATAAAAAAATTATTTTTTTGCGAAGTTTCACTTTAATTTAAAATATTATATGATACTTATGCAGATAAACAATTTTCTTAAAATCAAAATTCAAAATTTTAGAGTAACAACTATTGATAAATTTAGAATTATCAGAATTTTGGACAATATTTCCAAACTAATTAATCATAACATCAGTCATTTTCATATTGATGTGATTTGGGATAATATTTGATATTAAAATATATGTGCTTATAATGTCCTGGTTTATTTTCACAAGATTGATATTCATATGTATGTGCTGATATACTGATTTATTTTGTTATTTCCAAAAAATATGATTTTAAATATTTACCTCTAACTTAGTTTATTCACTCAAAACTCACACAAAAACAAGACAACTTCTACATTTAATAAAAGTTAATTGTGGACTTGGGAGTACATTGATATCTCCCCCAGTTTTACACTAATTAAACATGATTATTCATGTTTATATAACAATTAACCTATTCAACCTATGCCAACATTTTTTCTTACCTTTTCATACCTGTTTTTCAAATTGTTGGCGTAGGTTGAATGAACTGATAATCTGATAAGAAATGAATTCTCTATAGTGGCATCAAGATATCATATAATGGAAGACTTTGATATTTACTAGAAATAAAATCTTACCTTATCTTTACAATCAACATGAACCTTTCCACTATCCAGTACTTTTTTAAGTTTCTCTAAATTTCCTTGTAGAGCTGCAAGATGCAGCTGCTGATCTGATGGTGTTTCTTTCTACAAATATCAATGAAAATAGTTTAAATACATCAATAATCCTCCATATAATTAATGTAACTGTGAAGATAATTCATTGCTAAATAAGATTATATGCACTCCATATAATTGCAAACCTCCATTTTTTATCAATCTTAATTCTTCCATCACTCTCATTTAGAGTGACCTAAGACCAACAAGTAGACAGGGGCAGATAAGCATCTTTATGGAGACAATACGATATTTAAATAAATTGCAAGCGATATTATAGCATTTTTACTTTGAAAATTGTAATTTGAGAAAAAATATCTTGTTTTTACAAGAATGCTTTCAATTCGAATTAAAATTATTTCCTTTGAAAACTTAGGTAATGGTTAATCATGCATTTTTGGTAATCAGATTTACTGCACATAAACTATAGTTCACCCAAACGAAAATGTCTGAGACAGCCCAAATAAGTAGGTGGTGCTCCTAGTTATAGGAGCGACACACAGCAGCATTTTGTACACAAGACACGATAGAAATAAATTTTACGATATCTACACTGATCAGCAAACATTCGGATACCGAGCAAAAAAACATTGTGTGCCACATTGGCACTGACATTTGTCACTCAATGCATAATTTTTTGCCAAAATGTGCATATTGTGCCTGATTTTCACGATCACTGTGGGACTTATCAATGGTGGTCATTCTACTTTTTATGTCCTTTTTTTACCCCTTTTTCCAAAACCAGGTGAAATACAAAGTCCATGCTTTAACAAGAAGTTTATTGATACAGTCCACTACACAGACCCTGTGTATTTGAATTGTCACTTTGTTTAAGTCAGAGCTATTAACCTCAAGATAATCAATATAAGTTGATTAATATATGGACCATCTATAAAAAAAAAAATATGGTTAAATGCATATATGGAACTTTGGCAATTTTACATGGTCTTGAAAAAGGAAAAAATGGACAGCAGATACCAGATCCGTTTTTTTGGAATTTTTATTGAAATATAACATTTGAAAAATACATGTCTGTACGTTGCTACCCCTTAAAATCATAAACCTTTCATAGTTTTTTCTCTATTCAGTATAAATATTAGGTCTTTTTTTTAGATAATTGGTATTTGTGTAATGTAAAAAAAAATGTAGCTGCAGAACCATAGCTCTTATAATTAGTTTTTGTTGTGACCACTGAGCTACAGATTTGGTCTGGTTAAAACCTTTTGGATTGCAACCTCAACTTGAGTCACAAATTTGGTTAACAACTGTAATCTGTGCTGTGCAATGGTTGTGGTACATATGATACAAATAACTTAAATAAATTGCTTCATTTAATATTGTTCTTCAAGATTCCATAGTTAATTACTTTTGCACATTTATATCAAGTCCTTTAATGAGATAAATGATTATTGTTTTTAACACTGACTATTGTTTCACCATCCTAACTCAGTGCCTGAAATGGACGGTCGCCCAGTCGCCAAATATCTTATTTGGGCGACCAAAAGCTGCTCCAAATTAGGTAGTCACTGGCCCAACAAAAAACGTTTGGGCGATTGCCTATTTGACCGTTAAAAATTGTTGTTTTTCCGAAACCCGACATAAACTGTAACGGTAGATAACTCTTCTGTTCTAGTCGAAAACAGTTTGTTACGAGCACAGCGATTGGTCCAAATACATTTTTGTAGCCAATGAATACACAGCTAATGTAATTTACTGTTCTCCCCAATTATGTATTTTTATCGAGCCAATCAATACACGTTTCGAATACGGGTCGTTTCGGCCCGATGACCTTTTGTTCGCCCCAGGTCGATTCGTCCCACTTAATCGCTATTATATTATAATAGATGAAGTCTTTTTCGACAATTTTTTTATAATTATTTATTTATTAGTTGTATGCAAAAAAAATAATAATTCATTCATTTTGGTCTACTTTAATTATTTATTTATTAGTTGTATACAAAAAAATAATAATTCATTCATTTTGGTCTACTTTTGTCAAAGATCTCAAGCGAAACTTTTCTTGCAAAATTTACAAAAAACCACACAAGAACAATAAAAAGGTTGGGTTTTTTTTGGTACCAACTCAAAAGTGCATGAAATGACTAAGATGTTGTACAAGTGCACGCATAACCTCTTTTCTAATGAATTGCGCATCAAATGTTAAAATAGTAAAAATTTAATCAGATGTCAAACAAAGAGTGAAGCAATACATAATATTAAACACGTCAAGAAAGCATGTTAATTATGAGGAAGACAAAAATAAAGTACCCATGAACAAGCCTTACAAGCCTTTCGCTGACGTTTACTAGGTGGCGTTTCACTGTTAGGAGACGCTTTCGGTAAAGTCTGATGGTGGTCCTCTTCTGTGCGCGTAGATCTTATAGGTGTTGTATTTTTTTTACAAATTATATTAAATGTATATTGTGTACATGTATCTAAAATAATATGTGGCCAAAAGTATTGCAACATGTAAAAAAATCCCTATATAATCAACCAAAACCATATTTTTTCAAAAAATTATTGTAAAGTCAATTCTGGATAAATTTTAACCAATTTTACACCAAAACATTCAGAATTGTCTATATTTTGATTGTTTATTTGCTCATTATGTTTATATGAGTGGTTTTTATTTGTTCATAATTTAAAAAGGATTGTTAATTTTTGGGATTAATTAATAAAACGGGGCGAAACGACTCAGGGGGCGAACAGGATTCGGGGCGAAACGACCCGGTACCGAACATACCCACGTTTCCTAAACGTTTTCATGTAATACACAAGTATTCACTAAATATTAGAAAAGAAACGTGTTTTTTTGTTTCTTTATGATTTAATTATCAAAATTGTTAAAAATCACGGACGAAGTGGAAAGTTGTGAATAATAAAGAGAATTCTGTCAACTTATAATGTTTGCGATCTGGTATCCACAACCACGGTTCGGAAATTTATTCATTCAATCTGCTGCAAAATGTACATCATACAACATGTACGAATTTCATTTTACAGAAATCGAAAACCTTTTTGTGTCAATCCTTAGGTAATCATTGAAAAACTTTTCTTCAACAATGGAGAGAAAATCGTTGACAGTAATGTCAAACTACGGAAACCATCTGGCCTGTCACTTCTTTTAAACTTTTCATAGTTCATGTATACACTGCTACATTTTAATGACAATTAGGAGTGGTTTTCTTTTTTGGAACCAGAACTTTTGTTTACAAATTAAAAAAAAAAGGAAAAGTTAACTGTTGTTTAATATATAACAGAAAATGACAGCACCGTTTGTTATTTCAACAAACTGGTGAGATACTTGTTTGGAATGAATAACCAACTGACGCTACCCCGAACTGAGAGGTTATTTTACTTTAAAATCACTTCTTCATAGTGGATTGAAACAAGTGATGTCACTCTGGGGAGTGCAAGAGCGGTCCTTGTAGTGGCATTAGTCTACTCTTTTCCGGATGTCTTTAATGTGATCATGGCATTGATCTCCCCTTACACAAACCAGCCTTCTATTGTCCCCATCCGATGGACTAGCATCGTTTCTTAAGACCACCCTTGCCAATGGCATCAAGGTTGTCAAAAAGGTTATAACAAGTAAATTAAGGTTTCATTAGATAGCAATATATGCATTGGGGTGTTTTCGCAATTTCAGCTGCACACCTGTACCTACCAAAATTATCTTGAAGACCCCTCCCACCCCACCCCCCCCCCCCCCCCCCCCCAAACCCTTGTGAGACTAGTGAAAGAATTAATTTTAATGTTATTAATAAAAATTAATTAATCTGAACTGTTTATATATTGATATCTGATGTCTTTTTTTTCAAAAAAAAATGCCACAAAATGATTGGGCCACCATTCTGCCATTTGGACCAGTGACTAATTTTTTACTGGCCCAAAAAAAAAATTTCGGGCCAGCCATAGGCTAGCCCTCATTTCAGGCACTGCTAACTACGAGAAAAGTACAGAAAAGTATGTTAATGAACATAATAAATATTGTAATTGAAATTAAAGAAGTAACGATATAGAAAAGTTTTAATCAAAAATATACATGTAAGCTTTTGATTCAGAAATTAAGCAGCTATTAGATATTGTTTGAAATGAATGATTGTTGATTTCATCATTACAATTAATTGATGTAAGCTTGGTTTGAGTAAAACAAATTGCAAACATAAAAGAATTATTTACTTTACTGTTTACAGCTTGTGTTCTTTGATCTCGTGTGTGTTTTGATAAACTTTTTTCTTATCGAAATACACTTTTTAGGGGCGTGACTTTTTACCCAAATACACCATAAAATCGTATTTATTGTATTAGTTAAAGGTTCTATATGAATTATTTTTCATAAAAAAATTCAAATTTCATAACTTTGTCACAAGAGTAATCAAAATGATCAATTTTATAACTATTATAAACATCAATACAACATGGCCACTTCCAACAAATACAAATGTACCCAAACACACTCAAAATTCATATGGTACATTGTATGTGTTGCCTACATACAACAAATATATTTCTTCCAACACTCTTTTAGTTATTTTATTTATTTATCTTATTCCTTTTCTTCCTTTTTAATATGAATAAAAATATATATGAAAATGGGAAATGATCAGTATGCTCCTTTTTTTCGGTGATTAGACATACCACGTCTTAACAATCACCTTAAACATATCACGTCTTAGCAATCGCCTTAAATCAACTGCATAAGTTTTAAAAAGACTAGAATTGTTTTCAGTATCAGAATTTCTGAAAAAATATAAAAATAATTTATATATATCAGACTTTTGAAAGACGAAATTTTAATGTATATTTGGGTATATTCGTGATTGTAAGCGAACCGACCGAGATCGGGATCGTTTGATATTGTCCTTAAAAACCTGACTATTTTGTTGAAATTCATGAAAAAATAACGATAGAGGAGCTAATAAATCATTAATTATTCATAAAACATCTCAAAATAATAGAAATAATATAATTTTATGGTGTATTTGGGTAAAAAGTCACTTTTTAGCATGTCAACACCTATTTAAAATTTCTTAATTTTTAAACCATCAAATATCATTAATACTTCATTCATTTTCAATAACTTTCATATATATAATTATCAGGGCGAATGCACCCAGGGCGAACGTGTATTAGGGCAAACAGGTAATAGGGCGAACGTGAATTAGGGCGAACTAGTCTGAGATTCCTTTGCCGTCCGATGGCATTATTATTTTTTGCTAGAGCCGTGGGACGTCAGAGAGCTCTACATACGGAAAACAGCGAGATTTGCCTCTGCAACACTTGGTCGGCACATTTCCACGTTTCGTGGCTATCGGATTTTATTTTCTATCAGAAACCCTTATATAAATCGCTTCACCAATCATTTTTCTATTCATTCATAACCATCTTACCCTCAGAAAGTGGTGTTACACTCCATTACAGCACGATTTTGCCTTAGATCCTATTATTCCACCATTTGACTTCCATTTTCGAATCTACAAACGTGATCTCGTGATACTAACTGAATGATGACAGCAATGCATTGCATGATGGGAGCTAATTAATGCAGCATTATTTGCATACGTAAACAACATTCAAATCACGTGGAAGACGATACATTTAAGCGTATTCTGCAGGACAAACAGTTCCATCTACAGATCAAAGCAGAGCAGAAGGAAATAATACAGATGTGTTGGAAAGAAAAGATTCAATGGCAAAGTGTTACTAACGGGCTTGGGAAAGAGCATGTGTTACGTCCCCCCTTTTTGGACAAGGCATACTACATCATATTTTTTTTTTCTTATGGTTACATTTGTATCTGTAATTCACTATTGCTGTTAAAATCATTACTAATCAATATAATCAACTGTATTAAATTTTATGTTAATTGTTCTGCCTTAACAGGCACCTATGATTGGCAATAAAAATATTTGTTGTTTGTTTATATGCAAATCATCTCCCATGATACATTGTGGTAATCGTAGTTTTCTAGAAGTCACGTGACAAATGTTCCAAAATGGATGTGAAATGACGAAATCATAGGGAAAATCGTGCTGTAATGGAGTGTAACACCACTTTCTGAGGGTAAGATGGTTATGAATGAATAGAAAAATGATTGGTGAAGCGATTTATATAAGGGTTTCAGATAGAAAATAAAATCAAATAGCCACGAAACGTGGAAATGTGCTGACCCAGAGTTGGAGGGAAAATCTGCTGTTTTCCGTATGTAGAGCTCTCTGACATCCCACGGCTCTAGCAAAAAATAATAATGCCGTCGGAGGGCAGAGGAATCTCGGACTAAGGGCGAACGGACCCGGAACCCCTAATTTCCATACAAGGGTGTGCCAAGGTAATTGTTGTTTAGAATCGATTTGGGTCGAATAAATCAATGAGAGTTCCAGGTAAAATTTAATTTTGCGCTAAAAAATTTCCGAACTTTTTACACGGAACTCTCGCATTTTACCGTATCGTCAATATTTGAAATGGCCAGCAGATGTCGCTAATATCACACTTCCATAGCTTTAATTCGAGTTTTCAAAAATGTCGTCTGAAAATCGCAAATCGCGAGTGGAAAATGTTCCATGGAGAGTTGTCAGCTGCTGCAAATAAATATTGATGTGTGTTTTCAGGGAGAATGATATATACAGAGAAGGAATAAGCCAATTTCCAGACAGGTAGGCCTTTTTTATTCACTAAATTTAAGATGAATGCACAACAGATACCCCAATGTAAACAAAGAAGAGTGACTTACCTTCTCTCTTATAATATTATGTCAGAAACCCGGCATGGATAGAAACTACTGTTTGATTGTATTTATTGTATATATGTCATACAGTGATACATAGAAAGTTGCAAAATGTTGTTTATATGAAAAAAATCGATGTTAAAAAAAAAAAAAAAAAAAAAAGGGGGGGTATCATAGAATCCTGTCCACACGTACTTGTGATTCCACCAACACTTTCAATTTTGAATTTGATTATTTATGCTAAAAGGTTTTCCAGACCTCTCACTCCTCAGCTTGTAAGTTGTGTCTGTGGACCTCGTGAAAATGCTGTCACGATTCAATGGATGTCGTCAATTTGCTTACCTTGTAAGACATTGCGTAGATAACAAATAAACCAAATAAACCTCAGTTATCCTTAACAATCATTGAATGTTATCGTGCAAAACCTGTCAATTTCCCATTCTTAAAAACGACCGGAAATGCGTGTTTTTGACTTTTATCTGGGTTCTAAATATGTTTGATTTTTATAGGAAAGTGATATAATTTTTGATAGTAAAATAGGAATAACGAGATCTCCGGATTCCTACTGAAGTCCATCAAAGCGGATATTGAAAAACCGTGGCACTATTGTACTGAAAGGCATTCTGAAAATAAAAATTTGCGTCCTTGTTAAAAAAAATATCAGAGCCCCCTCTGAATTTGTTGAAAAAGGACATTGATTATTTTCCTCCGAGTCAAAAATTTTCACACGAAGCAAAAATCAGCTTAAAATAGTGCTTCTTTGAAAATCCATAGCTTTTCTTAAAATTTGGTCAACATTTCTTATTGAAAATTTGCAGGTTCAAATTATTCATTTAGCCTCTCTTTTTTTCTCTAAAATATGGCGACAGTCAGAAATTGTTTTCCAGAACAATGACTTGCGTATATTACAGAAGTGAGTGGATCCGTCGTGGTCGTGATCGTAGCTGGATTTCTAACTACCTATGAAAGCGATTCCAGGGCATAGGTCCGAAGGTTCATTAGTCCCAAGTGTCATTGGTCCGAAAGGTGGATAGTCCGAAGAGTCAATGGTCCGAATGTTCAATGGTTCGAAGTGTCCGTGGCTCAAAAATATTTAAAAAATCAGACAAAAGGGCAAATGTAAACTCGATTCAGCTGTATATATGTTCCAAATATTATGAGTAAAAGACTTATCTTTCAAGAGCTATGTGTGGATTTTCCCGAAAATGTTCAACATTCAGCTTCCTTACATCGCTTGGTCATCTCCGATTGAATCTTAAAGGCATGATAGAAAATAAGAAAAAACCGAATGAGCAACCAAAAACCAACATCCAATGACATATATAATCCCTAGAAACAAGAAGCGAACATCAACATTCAACATTCAAAAAATACAATCAATACATAAACACATGCGAACAACATGAACTCCCGATGGAAAGGGAGTGAAACAGGGGCTCCGGAATTTGTAGGCAGTTTCTGCCTATTAGACATCCGTCATGCTGCTCGAGATTAATTCCGATGGTAGTTATATCCGACGACACAGGGACATGGGCCGCCAAGAGAATTTTTGGGTCCCAGGGCAAAAGAAAACTTGCCCCTCCCCTCCTCCAATTCTCCAAATAATGAAACTCAAACCAAGTCCACCACGGTGTGTCATAAGCAAGGAATCAGTACAACAAAAATGAATTGATGAATTGTGATTTATAAAACAGCTTTCTGCTTGTTTATTTGTCTGGATTTATGTTTTTTTTAACAAGTCTCTTCATAACCTCATATATTTCAATATTCGCAATCGTAAGTTCGTAACATAGCTCTTCCACACTCTCATTCTCAGAACATGTTTTAGTCTAAAGTCTACAACATTTTTATTTGAAAAAGCATAGGGTAAAAACAATTTTAGCAGAAAAATTTACTCAGATAGGATTCCGAGGCTTTGGAAAAAAACTTACCAAGAGGAACCCTCGTGCCCCGTTTTACCCACTTGCCCTCGTAAGAATATTAATCAGTTTAAAGTTAAACTGAAGTCAATATACCAAAATTTAGTAGAAACTCCTTTTGATACCAACAACTATTGTAGGCCTACTTTGGTCAGTTGACTTGTGCGTGTCCGAGATGTCATCCTTTTTTTATCTCTCTCAGTCTCTCCTTCTCGACATTTGTGTCGACCCGCTCAGTATACCTTGATTATAATTTGTTTAATTTGCATGTTGCAATATGTGACAATGACAATGTGGTGACTGACGAAGTCAAATTAATAAATAAATAAAAAATAAAGGCTCACCTGAACGGAATCAAGTGAGATTAACAAAAGTCTGATCCTGTCTACTCACCATTAATGAGCCTCTTCCCTGCAATTCTCGATCTGCTACTCTCAGAGGTAATTCTTAGGGACTTAGCCCGGGTTCCCATTTCCTATGTATTTGTCTATAGCAAATCACTTAGGCCTACCTATTTCAGAGCTCTTATATAAAAAATTAGTGGGCCCCTCTACCTGCCAGTGTCAATGGTTGTTCTTGGGGGAGCCCAAGCAGTCGGGCTTGGCACTCATTTGAGTCATTTGATATACATTTGCAAGTGGAAAATCACTAAATATATGTATGTGTATAGTGCCCCATACACCGTAACAGAAAAATTGTTATACATCATCAAGGGCCTTATGAAAGTCATTAGTGGGCTCCTTCCTGAAACCTGGGGCTACTTCTGTATGAAGAATTTTATTTCTACTACACGAAATTGTCATTCACATATTCACGAAAGCACACATTTTATTTTGTTTGCCTTGCTCAAGGTACACCCTCGGTTTTTTTCTCGTTTGGCTTGTGGGACCCCTAAACTCATGGGCATTTTCCACAGGCTCTCGCGTAAAAGCATGTTGTGAAACGCTTCATACGTTGATTGTTGCTAAGATAGGCAAAGATGATTGTAGAACGTTGAAGTCATCACGTTTGTCGTAGAGTTTAGTGTAACATGTACCCTTTGAGTCAATATCGATATACAGATTAACAGGTACCAGTTATTTAATCAACACCCGTGTCTCGCTTCAGTTTTGCAAGATGTAAGCCATTCATAACTATACTTAGACTGCACTTGGCGTTCTCTATGTGAGATTTTGTATTTTGCTGTTTTGTTGGATCGTAGTCTCATTGACATTTATTCCACAATTCAGTATTTTCCATGTACATATGCTATCAAGAAGTTTGTATGGCTGACAATTACTACGACCTGTTCAAAATTTCAATCAGTTAGGGCTGAAACTACTGGAAATTACTTGGAAAAATATAAATCCAAGGGCAATAACTCTGCGAAAAATTATCAGACCACATACTTGCTATGTAATACACCATGATATAATCATTTAATAAATATGAAGTCAATATGTTAAGGCATTACAAAGTAAATGGTCGGATTGACGGACGTGGACGGAGTGTAAAACTATAGTCCTCTCGACTTTCGTCGGTAGTGATCTAAAAGGTTTCAGAAGTCTCACCAAATTATTAAGTAGTCTTCAGAGATACATTGACAAAATGCAAGTAAGATACCTATAGGTTCATAACAACTTTATTCAACAAAGCACTATACGTGTAGGTTTGCTGTTGAGGGCATATTTTGCCGGCATCTACGCAACATAAAAGTTTTATTTTCTCTTTTCAACACAATGTCACAAAATAATCAAGCAGTCAATATATAACAGAAATACCAATTTGAACAAGATAACCGATGCTCTTATACAAATGTTTTTACAACATAGCGCATATCATCCCAGTATTCCTGGACATTCCTCCTCCCGTTCCTGTACTCCTCTCAATCTCAATATCCTCTCTTCCATTACTCTATTCTTTCTCCTCCTGGGTTTAGGGGATTACCCCTTAGAGCGGCTGCAGCTGACACGTCGGTCTCCCGCTGTTCATCCTTCATCTTTTGAATAAAAATCCACAGGGAGGGATGTGTTCTTTCGACCGCCGAATTCCACTTATGATGAAATCCTGAAATTAATTTTCGAATTCTACATGCAACATTTAAAAACGTGTAAAATTTTATTCAAATTTCCAAGCTGGTTAGGAGTTGCATACACAAGATAGAACGGAGACAGACGGACGAACACACTGATTCCTGTTTACCCGTAATCTTTAATTTGGGGGAACGTATACATTTCTATTCTTTATTGGCACGAGTATTTTGATTGAAACAAAAACATTTTGATAAAAACAAGTAATAATAGTGTTGGGATACTAACACGAAAGTCGTCTACATGGCCATGGATAATATACTGTTGAAATCAGTACTCTAAAGTCTTCCTAGAAATAAACGTTGAAATCAGAGTAAATTTAACGCACTCTGCCACCATTTTGATTATGGTGGCCACCTTGAATTTCAAGTTTTGACGATATCGTCTCAAATTATATGGTCGACCTCTTTACTTACGGAGGTCATTCAGTAATATTAGTAGGCATGCTAAAAAAAAGTATTAATTTTTGATAGATTTAACGAGGCCTTGTGAAAATTTGTAAATTAGACAAAAATATGTTACTATCATTTGAAATACACGGAATACTGTCTCCCTTCCGTACGGAATGTGGGTGGGGTGGGGTGAGTCGGATGTTAAGGCTTTTAATTTAATTACTATTGACTTCACACCTTCTACGTGATTGTTGGTTCGAGTGTCAACATTCCTTTCGTAGACGTTCCACTGGGGAATAGGAAACTGACCATCCACTGGGGCATGTAATTTCTCTGTAGGTATGTAAAAAAATCCTGAAGTGCCGGAAATCTCTGTATGAGCCTTCTCGTTCTCCTATTGTTAAGCAATAGTCGAAAGTTCTGACGTACAATAGCGACTGGTAGATACGCAATTGCCATAACTTTCTGGATGCAAGACTGAATATGTATGTGCCTTGAATATGGTATTGCTAGAGCAAGCTCTTGAAGGCGTCTACAAAGACTTTGACAGAAATGGAAATAACAATTTCTGACCCTTGTCCTTGGAAGTTCAGTATCGAAGGCAATTCTGAGGCTCTGTTCAAAATCACAGATGGCCATTCTAGGAGAGAAACGGTGTCCTGTAATGTTACACATTCTGACCTTTACATGTTGAAGGATCTGACGGTAATGTCCTACTGTCTTACCAGTTGCCAAGGCCATGACACAAGGTAGTACCCTTCCATGGCATAGACTATGTATTGTTACGAACTGTTCGTATGGTGGAGGGCGTGACTTGAAAGTACCATCAGTAGAAAAAACGCAAACGCCCCAGTCATTGTCGATATGACTTAGAAATGGACGACCTTGCCCATGTAGTTGCCCATTCACCAACTATATCAACATCGTCAATCGTCTCTGGCGCCTCGGGTATTAGGGATTATCTCTTTCGCTTCAAGGCTGACTGTACGCTTGAAAACTCCGGGGTATCTTCTACAGGGAGGTTTTCGGCCGTCTCTGTTAGGATTTCATTGTAGACTCTTTTGATGGGTCTTGTTGGGTCTCTTTGAATTTGTTCCCTCATACGTTGGACCAGGACGCTTCTAGTGATGATATCATTCTCTGCACCATGAGTGTAGTCTTCTGACTGAAAGTTGAGAATCAAATATCTCATCATTTAAGGTATCACGAAAAGACATCGTACTTTTTGCGTGAATAAGGCATATTAGTGTGCGTACTATTTCACTACTGAGGAGAACTTGGGGTTTTCAATGTGTGGTAAACATTTTTCATGTCAAGAGAAAGTTTTGTTCACGCATTTAGTGGATCAGTTATGTACGAAAGTCTATTGATTTCATATTCGTAGGTTAAAAAATATAATTTCGCCAATTAACGTGAAACTTTCGAATAATAACGATAAACTTTCGCGAATTAATGCGAAAGTTTCGCGTAACGCGAAAATTTCGCAAATTAACGTGAAACTATTGCGTAATAACGCTAAACTTTCGAATAATAACGAGAAAATTTCGCGAATTAATGCGAAAATTTCGCGTAATAACGAGAGCCTTTCGCGAATCACGCCAAACTTTCGTGTAATAAACGCATAATAACGCAAAGCTTTCGCGGATTAACGCGAAACATTCGGGTAATAACGGAAAACGTCGCATAGTAACGGAAAGATAGTTAGGGGGGGGGGGGGGGGGCAAGCATAACGTATTTAGTCCCTATTTGCAACAACTTCCGGTTGGGACATGAAAGGTCCGAAAACTGGTATATTTGGGCCGTGGGTTGTACATCTCATTCCCATTTTCATCCAACCGGAAGTTGTTGCAAACAGGGGCGATATACATTATGTTATTCTCCCCTATCTCTATCTTTCCCGGTAGGGGAAAGGGGCTGATTTTCAGAAAGGTTACAGATCCGGAATGAAATGTACCACTCTCGGACCATATATACCGACTAATATTTTCAAAGTTTTAAAAACCACCCCCTCAATGCCACCAAGGAGAAATGATTTTTGGCGGGAAGTCGAACCACCTGTCGGATTGCATATATTCTTTCGAAACAAATGCTTAAAAATACAAGATCACATCATTTCATAAAATCGGCATTCATGAGTCAAATCCATCCTTATCTATATTGTAAGGCTAGTATGATAAAACAATATTTTTATTTCAAATAAATTTCCACGGTGGCCGATTTTCGAAACTAAACTACCTTATATCTACTAATTGTGAAGTGCTATTATATACGTCATGTTACTCCCCCCCCTAACTCTATCTTTCCATTTACACGAACGTTTCGCGTTAATTCGCGCAAGTTTCTTATTGAAAATACGCGAAAGTTCTCGTTAATACGCGAAATTATTTTGTTTACCTCCGAATATGAGCTTATTAGTCTTTCGTAGTTATGGTTGTCCGAGATAGACGCTTTGCATCTGCACAATGCATACTGAAAAGAAAGGTATGATTACCCAACATTGTTGCTATTATCGAAAGTCTCAAAGACGCCACTGCATGTAATAAAGTATTTCCATTTATTGCAATAAATGGCATAGATTTGGTTAAATATTCTTGTCACAAAAGAAAGGTTACATAGTTTCATTTTAATGTCTGCAAAAGGAGCGGTATACGAATAAATGATTCAGTTGGGAAAGCGTTGATTTTATTGATTTTATCATTTGCTATGTACAACGAGAACAAAATCGCCATTTATTAAATGAACAAAATCGTCATTTATCATGTGCCTTCTTTGTAGAATTTTGCATGAGAGTTGAAAAAAAAAATGATGTTTCAAATGTTGTTCCGACATTTGTCCAACCTATTGAAATCATTCTTTGTCATGTATCGAAGAAAATCCATGATTCAAGAAAATAAAAAAAGGTCAAACTCAATTCCTGAGTTAAAATAAGATTTTAAAAATCTCTAAGGGTGAAGAAAAAATGTCGGAAACTAATTAAAAGGTGTTTACGGTTGAAAATAATCAAATATAAAGTTGAGACAGCTTTATTTTCAAGGACGCTTTGAGGACTTACAGTTTGAACCCAATTAATACACAGGCGCATGGGGCATGGATTTCGTTTCCTCCTCCCCCCTTTTCTCTACTACCCCCCCCCCTTTTTTCAAAATTTTCATATAAATCATTCCTTTTTCAAAATTTTCATAATCATTCGTTTTTTCTTCATTTGACAATATCAGTAGACGTCATACATCATGAATAATACGTGTATTCTGTGTCCACAGTTTTTCGACTGATACAGTATAAGAGAGAAGGTAAGCAACTCCATTTTCATATTTCGCGCCATATCGCTCACCTCGGTTGGGAAACCCCCGTGTTTTTTTACACTTTTTACCTTGTCTACATATGGCACTGTCGTATCAAACTGTTTCTAAGACATTTACCTAATTGCCCATGTTCGAATTTCAGTCGGTATGTCGATCTTTTCCAAGAAATCTCGCCGAGAATAGCGAAGCAGCTTCGTTTCTAGGTCAAACTACATCATATAAGACGGAAGTGCAAGAACGGGAACCCTGGGTTTTTTACGAATGGATTACCTGCAATGAAAAACCCAGATGCGCTCCGAATATTTTTCCCGGAATGTTTTGGCGGGAAATATAAACCGCTGAAAAAACATAACAGCAGACGGATTATTTCGTAAAAATGGCACAACGACCATCTGAATATGGAAACATTGAAATAATTTGATGGTAAATAACTGTTCAAAAAGAAATTCAAACTGAGAAATAGATATGATTGAATGGTTAGAACTGAAGTCAAAATTTCAATGAAAAAGAAATATTCAGCTTGCCTCTACTTCAAATTATTAAAATCATACCCAAACAAATACATATACAACTAAAAAAAAAAAAAAAAAAAAAAAATTAAAAAAAACAAAGGATTAAGAAGCCGAGAACAGCTATTGAATGGGACTATGGCATTTTACCCCTTTCCTCAATAAAAGGGCTCCCAACTGATAAAAATGTGTAAGGGAGCCGGAGGGACCATTTAACTAAGGGGGCTATTTCTTTTTCAGGGGTAAAAAATAAATAACTTGTGTAACTATTTGAACGTGAAATAATAATTCGTGAACTTCATTTTTCACGTATTTAACATCCTCGCGAAGAAAGCGAAAATTAAATACCCACCAAAATAACCACTTATACGGTAAAATAGGATTTTTTTTTCTGGATTTCAACACTGATTTCTGTCACTGCTGAAAAGTGGAGTTACACAAGTTATTTATTTTTTACCCCTGTAAGACAGATTATTGTTTTATAAAATCAGTGACATGAAATGAAAAAGAAATAGCCCCCCTTAGTTAAATGGTCTTACCGGCTCCCTTACACATTTGTATCAGTTGGGAGCCCTTTTATTGAGGAGGGGGGTAAAATGCCATAGTCCCATTCAATAGCTGTTCTCAGCTTCTTCTTCCTTTGTTTTTTTTTATTTATTTATTTATTTTTTTTTTTAGTTGTATATGTATTTGTTTGGGTATGATTTTAATAATTTGAAGTAGAGGCAAGCTGAATATTTCTTTTTCATTGAAATTTTGACTTCAGTTCTAACCATTCAATCATATCTATTTCTCAGTTTGAATTTCTTTTTGAACAGTTATTTACCATCAAATTTTTTCAATGTTTCCATATTCAGATGGTCGTTGTGCCATTTTTACGAAATAATCCGTCTGCTGTTATGTTTTTTCAGCGGTTTATATTTCCCGCCAAAACATTCCGGGAAAAATATTCGGAGCGCATCTGGGTTTTTCATTGCAGGTAATCCATTCGTAAAAAACCCAGGGTTCCTGTTCTTGCACTTCCGTCTTATATGATGTAGTTTGACCTAGAAACGAAGCTGCTTCGCTATTCTCGGCGAGATTTCTTGGAAAAGATCGACGTACCGACTGAAATTCAAACATGGGCAATTAGGTAAGTGTCTTAGAAACAGTTTGATACGACAGTGCCATATGTAGACAAGGTAAAAAGTGTAAAAAAACCACGGGGGTTCCGAGGTGAGCGATATGGCGCGAAATATGAAAATGGAGTTGCTTACCTTCTCTCTTATACTGTATCAGTCGAAAAACTGTGGATACAGAATACACGTATTATTCATGATGTATGACGTCTACTGATATTGTCAAATGAAGAAAAAACGAATGATTATGAAAATTTTGAGAAAGGAATGATTTATATGAAAATTTTGAAAAAGGGGGGGGGTAGTAGAGAAAAGGGGAGAGGAGGAAACGAAATCCATGCCCCATGCGCTTGTGGACTAATAATGCATAACAATGTAGCATCTCTTTGGTTGATTAGCAAACAGGGGCGTATGTTTCCCCCCCCCCCCCCCACACACTTTTTGAGGAAAAAAATAAATTTATGGAAAAATACAGTAAAAAACCTTGTTTTCTTTTGCTTTTCAAAATTTTTTGCTCGGTCCTTTCGGACTATCGATCATTCGGACCATTGACCCTTCGGACTATTGACCCTTCGGACCATTGACCCTTCGGACTAATGAACTGACGCGATGCAAGCACTGTCTATCGTCACTAACGTTGTGAGTTCGAATCTCGTTCAAGCGAGGTGTACTTGATACTACGTTATGTGTTAAAGTTTTTTAGTGACTTACGACAGGTCGGTTATTTTCTCCGGGTTCTCCGTCTCCGGTTTCCTCCACCAATAAAACTGACCGCCAGGATATAACTGAAATATTGTTGAAAGTGACGTTAAACACCATAACCCTAACCCCATAGATTACAGAAAAAAATTGTAATACATGTATACATATCTTAAACATCTCATCATCATACATATTAGAAAATTTTAGCTCATCCTAATAAAAAAAAATGTAGACGTAATGGCTATTTTAAGAAAATGTCTATTTGCAATAATGGCGGTAATGTTTGATGGAAGACGGTGTTGTCGGACACAGTTGTGAAAGAAGATCATTCAATAACACTTTCTAGTCAAGTTTGGTAAATACAAATCTGTCCAGTGGTTTCAGAGATAAGATGTCGAAAACAACTATTTCTATTTTTAGTAACGGTGGTCATATTTGAAGGTGGGAGGACTTGTAGAACACGATTTTAAAAGAGGGTCAATCAAGGACCCTTCTAGTCATGTTTGATTAAAATTAGCGCAGTGGTTTCAGAGTGGTCAAAAGTAACTACATGTTGTATTTCTAATTTAGTAACGCCGGCAATATTTGAAGATAAACGGACCTGTTGCAAACACAATTTTTTAATGATAAACAATCAAGGATAATTTTGGCCGAGTTTGGTTAAAATGGACCCAGTGGTTTTAGAGATGTCAAAGACAGACTACGGACGAGATTTAATGGAAATAGTTCACATGACCCTATGTGCCAAGTGAGCTAAAATGAAGCCATGTGACACAGGCACTTGTTTCATTCAAAAAGCCCCCTATATATTTTTTGAATGAAACAAGTGCCTATGCATCGTGACCTTGGATTTAGAGTAAATGTTCAATATGTTATTCAATATGATATACAGGGCCAAACATTTTTTGTGACAACTTGAGTAAAAATTATCTAAATTTTATTTTTTATGCATGAAGTCTGGAAGTATGAATATTTTGGATAAGTTGTGACATGGGAAAAATTGCAATTCTAACTTTGGTAAATTTTCTAAGACCTTGTAATTCTTGATAAAAGTACCAAGCAGCCATACATTTCAAGAATCACGAGCAACAGTTTTTATATATAAGATATTTCTATTAATTTGAATTCCAAATTTGGTAAATATCCTAGAAGATTTTCGGACCTTTTAATATATTTTTAAGTGTCTCATAGGCGGGTCCGGCCCCCTTTTTAGCTTAGCTATACACCGGTAAAAACGTGTTTTAATACAATATTTCCAATTTCGTCCTTGTCACTTTTCTTCTTACCATGTTTTGTAATTTTCTTAAAACAAATTGTTTTGAAATCCGATTTTTTTAATGAAAAAAACAACAGCAAAATCACGGACCTCCTTATGAAAATGTCTGGATCCGACACTGTACCTAGTAACCGTACATTTCTAATGTTGTGTGTTCGAATCCCGCTCAGGTGAGGTCTACTCGATACAACATTATGTGATAAAGTTTGTCAATGACTTGCGGCAGGTCGGTGGGTTTCTCCACAAAACAAAACTGACCGCCACCAAATAACTGAAATACTGTTGAAAGTGGCGTTAAACACCACAACCCTACCCCCTTCTTTGACAACTTTATTAATTATTTCCGATAGAATTTTGAAATTTGAAATATTTTTGATATTGGTTTTATTTTATACTTTCTGTCCGTACAAGATAGATGCCATCTTGTTGATCCCTTTATTTCCATATTAAAAATATGACCATCTGATGGTCATTTATTTAACTAGAATCAAAAACACCAACATGATATAGCATGATTCAATGGGAATTCATCTACAGTTACAAGTACTTTTTTTTTAAAAACTTCTTCACACTTAAAGACTTATACTAAAATCATGTCACATTGTGGTAGCCATTTCAAATTTCAGATTGGAGGGTTAGGGTTATGGACTTATGCTGTTTAACGCCACTTTCAACAATATTTCAGTTATCTAATGGCAGTCAGTTTCATTGGTGGAGGAAACGAGAAAATCATCGACCTGCCGCTAGTCACTGACAAATTTCATCACATAATGTTGTATTGAGTACACCTCAACGTGAACCCGATTCAGAATCACAATTTTAGTGGTGAAAGGCACTGATTGCATAGTCTTCTTCGGGCCTGTAAGTTCAAATATTTACAGGCCCACCATCAATTCTACAGGCCCGAATTTGAAAACTACATTAATGACCATTAATTCAAACCACCAAAACTCAAAACATGATGATGTACCAAATATTATGTGGACATGTCAATTATGCATTAGGTAAGACCAGAATGCAAGTAAAAAACACAAACAAGACACTTTATTTTGGATTCATGTTTATATTAATCTCCTGAAAATTCTAAAATCATATTGTCAATAGCATCCTCGGTATATTCCATATCATCACTGTCCACCTCCTCCTTTTCATCATCATCACAACCAATATTGTTATAAGACTCTTATAACAAAAACTTGTGGTGTCATCATTGCGTGAGACATAATTTGGTGATAATTTTTTAATATGTACCCCCCTTCTTTTTTTTTTAAATATCACTATGCTTTGAATTAATACCACACAAAATGCAAAAAAGTCGTATTTGTGTAGCCTTCAGCAGAAGAAATATGTACAGTATATGCCAATTTGCTCAACGGTCCAACTATATATAGAAAGCTAGGGAATGCTAATATAGCACGAACGTATATTGACACTGAGTCATAAACTGAAGCAACTTTAAAGTAAAGATTGTAATTATTATTTGTCAGACCTCAAATCAGAGTGCAACAATGGAACAAAACTACTGTAGTTCAAAGTCTATTTTCTAACTACAGAGGTATTAACCCTTAACGTAGACACAGGTCTGTCAGCAACAGTTCTATAAATAGATCGCAATTAATAAAAAAAAATACCGATCGGATTTGGAAGCGGATCGAAAAAAATCTGAAGTGTCTCCGTGCATTTCAACGAATTTTGAATGACCAACCTTCTCAAATATGAACATATTATATATGAGAACTCAGACTTTATGTCACAGGATTGAGAAAAAAATGAATCAAAAGTTTGTTTGGTTAAAAGTAGCTTCGATCAACATTTCCCGTAGCACAGTGTCTGATTGCGCCCCCTTTCTCGTGGTGCCATTTTTATTTGATATTGAACGAAATTAAAGTTTCTTTAAACCGAAATGGATTACTCTTCAAGAAAGTCACTTTCAAAATACTTAATGAATAACATAGAATTCAATAAACACGATGTCGATATTTTCATAAATGGCACGTGGCAAAAATACGCGGGCGACATAGGGCGACTCTTCAAAATTACAAGGCTACTTAAATTTCGCTTTTGACCAAGGAGAAATCGAAGTCAACCTTCACAACGCAACTACTTCGCCCTCTAACGTGAGCCCTATTCTGGTCCCTTTTTAAAACCTACATGATAGTAATTTCCTAAAAACATCAACCAATCAAATTGCAAAAAACAGACACACCTAAATCTATTTCGAATATCGGAAATTCTTAAAAGGACTTGTTTGCCTACCCATTTTTTGCATTGACTCGGCAGCAACTGAAAACGGAGAACAATAAACTAAATATTTACACACAATATCTTATGAAATCAACTTTTGAAACTATATGACTTTTTTTTCACAGGGCCGTCGGACTTGTGGAACTACTCATTTTATACGCGCGTGTACAATTTTACACGCCACGGGCTTCGGACTACCGCCTTATTTCGAAGACTGCATAGGTAGTTCTAAATCCAACTACCATATGATCACGACGCCATCCCAATTTCAGATTGACACCAATAATATTAATTTGGTCAAGGACCAGCAAACAAACATTTCTACAATATGGCAATTTCAGCAGCAAATGGTTTCTGATTTTTGTTTTAAATTCCAGTAACTGAAAAGAAACAATTGGCTTTTTAATTTTAATCTGCAACAAAAACACAACCATCTAAGGAATATTTCTGCAAAGATTGGGTTCATTTGGTCTATTACAATGTAGATTTTGACAACATTCAGTGCATGATTGTTGCCTAAACGCCAAATGAGCAATGTTTCAGCTATGCCATGGCGAGAACAAGTTACTCTAGATGAGATGATGATTATGTCCACTTTGTTCAATACGCTGAGTTAGATTTTTTTATGGTGCTAGTTCACTGAAACAACAGTCCACATATAGACATGTCACTCCACTTAGAAGCAGCAAGTACATATTTTATTGTTTTTGGTTTGACCCGACTGGTACTCGAACCCATGATCTACCACACTCGAGGCGAACACGCTAACCATTACACCACCGATGCAGTGACAAAATTGAAATGTGAACAATGGATAAAAAGAGATGACAAAATCAAACGACCCTTTGAGTCAAGTGAGTTAAAAGGAGCAGGCATAAACAACTTTCATTTATATTTATTTTATTCAATTTTAATATTTACATATGAACATTGAATGACACATATTTATGGACAACAATTTTTTTTAAAAGCCTCGGTATCTGCCGGGTATTGCTAGAAATCAGAGAGCTTGTAATCAATAAACAAAGATTGCATCATATATAAATAGGTAAAATATATATAAAGTACATCATTTTCAGTTTAAGAATGATGTTAGACTGATATTATTTTTCAATATAACCCTGTCACATTTTTGTGCCCGTCCCAAGCCATGACTTGATATCCAACATCATATTTTTTTTTTTTTTTTAAATGTTAAATGAATTGAGGTGAAAGGTGATAGTTGTTTTTGTTGATATTGGAGGAACTGTTGACCGTGACGTGATTCACTGTTTAAACTTTCTTTTCATAATATTATGCAAATAAAAATATTTTAGTCACATAATTCACCACAACTGTATACATTTCAACTTCAGCTGAAGCAGTGAGTGAGTGAGTGAGTGACTGTTGTTTCATGCCAATTGCAAATGAGAAACATTTGTCACCACCCGACGGCTATATCATGGAGACAACATGTTACCTTCGATGAGATGATAATGATGTCTGCTTTGTACCACAACAACATGCCTAGTTGGATTATTATAGTGCTAGCTCACTAAAGCAACAGTCGGCAGGTAGACATGTTGCTCCACTTGTACACCTTATCCCGATTCCGAGACAACCGGTCTTTGCTCTTTCTCCTTAATGTTGCATGCTTCTCAGAGAAGCAACAAATACCAATTTTATAGTCTTTGGTTATTGGTTTGACCCGACTGAGGCATAAACCCATGATCTACCGCACATGAGGCAAGCAAGTTAGTCATTGCACCACCTATGCTGTTTTCAGCTGTAAGAGTTATCTAACTATTTTTTAGGAAAACCGCCTGTGGCCATCGGCTGTCTGCAATCCTCGTTAAATAAATAAAGAATTAAACTATCACAATGGCAACAGACCATGAAAATTCAGACATATGGTACAGGGCTCCCACTACTTTGAAATCAGAGGGAGAAGTGACTTCTCTTTCAGGTGCTGACAAAAGAGAAGTGAGAGACAACAGGGAGAATTAATTGTACCACTTTTCACATTCGCAGGGCATTATCGTGGCATTCGTATGTTATAATGTACTTGTTATGCATTAAGGTATATTCAGTAGTTGTTTAATTCCTTGTTTTTGTTAGCATATCATCTCTCTGATTTACATATATATGTCCTTGTATTTGTTTTTTGTTTGTTTGTATTAAGTAAACCCTTTTCAGATTCTTTGTTTTGTCTTGCACAGATGATAAAGGCACATATATGATAGTCAACTATTGTCCAATAAATAATAAATAAATAAAATTGAATAATAAAATTTATTTTGACATCAGCATTGTTTCAAACAAGTTGCACATAGATAAAATGACAAAACATTAGATAAGATAAATATATGCCCAAAAAAAACCCACAAGCTGTGAAATTGCTAATTATTTAATCAAATTTTAATGAGTGTATATTATTTACATTGCTTCTCTTTAATCACTGATTGATATTAATTAAGAAACTAATCATATCCACAAAGTTAACAATCCCTTTGGATAGCCGCCATCAAACTCCAAATAAATGAAATGAAACAATACCGACGTTATTTTCCCCGAGTTCGGATCCGTAGTACAGTTTTTATATTCGTAACTGTTTCGATTACGTCCCTTTACAATGGCGGTTTGAAAAACGGAAATTTTGTAGTAAAAATATACCGATGTTTTTTAACAGTTAAAATTAGCAAAGCGACTTGGTAAAATTAAAGGGCGACTTCCACTTCTCTTTTGGCACTAGTACAAAGCGAAGTGAGCAGCCACAAGGTGACTTCTTCGCCCTCCAACGTGAGCCCTGATGGTATGTAAAATATATAGCAGCATTTCAGTTATAAAAAGGATTGAAGGTCACCCAATGTGCAGATTGTTGGTTCTTTGCTTTCTTTGAAGTTGTGAACAATGATTTATATGTATCTGTAGCATTAGAATCTTTCTGAATACTACTAGATTTCTCTCCTGATTTTCCATTGGTCAATTTTGAATTTGACCTTAAACTTCCATTGGGTAATTTGCTTTTCATATCTAAATGTCCATTGGTCAGTTGTCCATTTGTACTAGCAGTTGCATTGGACATTGCACTTGAGGAGGCTGTTTCAACTTTAGATTGTTTACTAGAGGGTTCTCCATTGACCTCTGAAAGAAAAGAAAATAGAATGGAATCAAATGTATTTCATAAAATAAGAAAAGATAAAACTAGATGCTCACCTGATTATTCATGTTGAGTTTGTGTTCAATAAATTAATAATTCAATAATAAATTCATTGACACAAATATGTTCTACGATGGCAATCATCTTGAAATTCAATCACCATAAAAAATAGAATTTTTGCAGAGAGTTACCCAAGAAATAATGCGGCCAACAAGATTTCAAATTGTTCAGTGGCTTCAGAGAATAGGCTAAATTTTCCCATGTGGTCCTGTTTTCTTTTTTGTCTTGCTGAGGAGGCCATCTTGGATTTTTGATCCATACAAAAACATACATACAGAACATTTCAGTAAACTGTATTTTGGACATTTGTTTTACTATTTCAAGTGTTAAATATGCCTTCTAAATATGTGACATTTAAAATTTTTTGCCCCTTTTAAACCATTTTGAAATAAAATAGCAAAATTAACCCATAAAGATGACCACTTTTCCAACTAGAGGCTCAGTGGGCTGAGCCTGTGTCACTCACCTTTCATTCTGCTTTGAGGAAACTTAATACAGAACCTTCCATAGGTGCTTACCACCAAGTTTCGGTTCATTTGGCTAAGCAGTTACAGAGAAAAAGATTTTTAGAAATCGACCAACCAGAAACAAGAATTGCCTGTGGTGGCCATGTTTGTTAATGAATCGGGACGAAATGAGCAATCTTTATAAAGGACCTTCCAAGGATGCTTCCTACCAAATTTCGATTCATTTGGCCAAGTGGTTTCAGAGGAGAAGATTTTTTAGAAATCTACCAATCAGAAACAAGAATTGCTTGTGGCAGCCATGTTTGTTAAGGGATCGTAACTAAATAGGCACTCTTTATAGAGGACCTGCCATAGAGGCTTCCTACCAAATTTCAGTTCATTTGGGAAAGCGGTTTCAGAGAAGAAGATTTAAAAACAAACAGCCAATCAGAAACAAGAATGGCCTATGGTGGCCATGTTTGTTAACGGATCGGGACAAAATGATCAATCTTTATAGAAGATCTTTCATAGATGCTTCCTACCAAGTTTCGGTTCATTTGGCCAAGCGGTTTCAGAGGAGAAGATTTTTAAAAGTTGGCCAATCAGAAACAAGAATTGCCTATGGCAGACATGTTTGTTGATGGATCGGGACAACATGAGCAATCTTTTGAGAGGACCTTCCATAGATGCTTCCTACCAAATTTCACTTCATTTGGCTGAGGGGTTTCAAAGGAGAACATTAAAATTTGAAAAGTTAACAGACGACATACGCCAAGTGATGGCAAAAGCTCACATTGCCTTTGGCAAGGCGAGCTAAAAATGCAGCAAAATTTTTGCGGTCATATACAAATTAAAATGAAAAACTTGTGGACACAGACGAAGTTGACTATGAAGACGGACGTCAAGTGATGACAATAACTAGAACAAACCTTAGGTCCAGTTGAGCTAAAAGGCTGATGTGCACGGTGTACTTTTTCACTGCAAAATATTAGGTTACTCCTCACCATATCAGAAAGAATTTGAAAAAGTGTTTGTAAAATATCATTTTTGTCAACGTTGAGCTTTGGATAAACAAGCTTTGTACATGATATTGAAAGACTACATCTGCAAAGCTTGTTTTCAAATGGTTCAGGGGTTACAGTGAAGATGTTTAAATTTTTCCAATAAGGTCATCTTGGTGTGCAGACGTCTTGGATTTCCAATACAAAACAAAAATATATATATTATAGAGGAGCATTCAAGGAAGACTTCTGTCAAATGCAACAATGTTTTCATAGCGTATCGTCTCAGTGTTAGTTGACACCTCAAAGAAATAACCAAGCTTTGACCATAAGGAAACTAGGCTTAAAAGCAAGGTGAATATTTGCTGAAAAAAAAACCACTCGGTAGGTATACTTTCAATATATTTAATTATGAATACTATGTAAATCTTTACTTTACATGCTTAATTACCTGAAGTTGTTGGTTCTTCTGAAGTCTTGTGTTTTTGTGCTTTCTTTGCTTTCTACAAAATAATTTTATTTGTAAGAGAATATGCAAAAGTATTTTCTGAAGGAAAACACAATTTTTGTTTAAACAGTAACAATGGCTCTTTAGAACCAAATACATACATGCACTCTGAATATCTAAATTTAGCACATCATAAGCTGAAATGGGCAAAAAGTTTCAAAAATCGTTCAAAGGTTAAGTAAGTGTTTAACGTTACTTTCAACAATATTTCAAATATATCATGGCGGTGAATTTTATTGGTGGAGTCACTGACAAACTTTATCACATAATGTTGTATCGAGTACACCTCCCCACGAGCAGAATTCAAACTCACAACTTAAGTGGTGATAGGCACTCAAATGTGTTAAAGACTTGGTATATCATATTTATTACTATGATGTATTAAACAGTTTTTTATGTCTTTCTACAACAATGTTCATATATACCTTGTCAAGTTTTGCTTGAAGTCTGCGTTTCTCCATAATCTTTTTCAATTCTTCTACATCTTCCTCTGAACCATTTAACACCACTATATCTTTAGAAGAATATGGTTTCCCACACTACAAAAAATAAGGTTCAGTTTTATTCTAATGTAAAATACAGATTGAATTTGATTAAAAACACCCTTAACTTTGAAAAGATAAATTGCATACTTTAATTCACTGGTTTATGGTGTTTAACGCCACTTTCAACAATATTTCTTTTTTTTATCGTGGCTAATGTTTTGTGAAACTACAACTATGATTAATGTATGGAAATTCAAAACTTTAAAATTTTATTCATTACTATCAATCAACTTAAAAACTAGTATTACTGTGAGCACAGCTCACTAAGATATACACTGTACCCCCCGCTCCCCACATCTGTTCAACCTATTTCCATAACCAAAACATTACTGATTGTTCCAACCAAAAATGAAAGGGACCCCCCTCTCTTCACCGCTAAGCTGCTGATAAAATTTCAAAACATTCTGAGAAACACTACTCAAGTTATCATATGACAGCGTAAAAATCCTATTTTCCGTCATATCAAGTCCAATAACTCTGGAACGGCAGAAGTAAAAATCGTCAAAAATGAAAGGGATCCTCCTCTCTTCACCAGTAAGCTGCTGATAAAATTTCAAAACATTCTGACAAACACTACTCAAGTTATCATACGACATAGGGTAAAAATCATATTTTCCGTCATATCAAGTCCAATAACTCTAGAACGGCAAAAGTGAAAATCGTCAAAAAAGAAAGGGATCCTCCTCTCTTCACCAGTAAACAGCTGATAAAATTTTAAAAGATTCTAAGAAACACAACTCAAGTTATCGTACGACATAGGATTTGTCTACAGACAGATGGACATGGTGAAACCAGTATACTCCTCTACAACTTCGTTGCGGGGGGTATAAAAAAAATCTTATACAGTGTAGAATAATAAAGATTAATTTTTTTTTTTAAATTTATGTCAAAACACTTTTTTTAAATTTTGATCTTAATGTCCTATATAATTTATGATTACATACCTTGTGGCAAGTTTCTGATTTTATTTCCTTCAATGCACGTTCGGACATTACACATCCACAACTCCACACAAAGCAAAATCTACAACAAAAACAAAAGAATACTCAATGTACTTTGAAATCATTCTTATTCCTGGAGCATCAATTTTCTAGAATTATGAATTTAAGTTTTGAACAATTTTAAAATTTTAAAGTTCATATATTAAAAATTTGTTCTTGCACTATAAAATATTTCTTCTGTTCATTTATCACTAATTCACAAGGATGTTAAAATTTGGTTTGGACCATTTTAAGAAAAGTTTGAAGATACCAAAGGGGGTAACTATATATATTTTCACATTATATTTTATATTATTATTTGGAGGCTATACAAAGTTATTTTCAACTTACTTGTAAGTGCCATTCATTTCCAGCCCAACAACAGGACAAATATAAGGAGATGTCTGTGTGTCAATGTAAGAGTCACCTTTCTTGGCCTTTTCTTTCTCATAAGCTTGGTTATCTGTAAATTTCAACTCTTTAACATCCTGTAAAAAGTTTAAATGTATATGAATTACTCTTTTCTCATTAACTGTCTTTTCTTTTATTCTGTTCTTCAAATAATGTTGTTTTTTAAAATTAATTTGGAAGGCTTAAAATAATTAATATACAACATAAATCTATAGAAAGTCTAAACTATAATCTTTTTCTACATTTTGAATTAAAAAAACACAATATACCAGATTCAGTAAAATTACAAATACTGTCATCCCCCGCCAATTCAGCAATTTTTCAGCTACCGGTATATCATGGCGAGAACAACTTAATTTTCAATGAGATGATGTCCGCTTTGTGCTAGACCAACACTCTCGAGTTGATTATTATAGTGCTACAGTACGCACAGCGCGATTTAGCAAGAAATCACTCGGGTCCGACGTCGGTGAAATCAAAAAAATTTCGGAGATGTCCAAGAAAAATCGAACACAGTGTTTTCGGTGATTTACTATAAAACGCCGCCAAAACACAGACATCGACGATTAAACGCTGCGAAATAAGATCAAATAAAGAAATGGGATATTAACCTTTATTTGTACATTTGTATGTTCTTGAGATTTGTATATAAAACTGTCATTTTTGATAATATGAATGATTCATAACAAATAATTATTTTCTTTTTCAGGTGTGTAAGCTGTCATCATATTTTCGTTCTTTAATTCTGATATTTGCTTTTGTTTTAATCTATTATGCCGGAACAAATGTTTAGTATTATGTGATCATTACCATTTATAAGCTTGTATTGTATTATTTTTTAATTAAAACAAGATGAACTGTGAGCTAATGCTCACCTATGATACCCCCGCTCTTTGGCAAACAGGAAGTAGGAATCTGACGGGTCAAAAAACGTTTCCCACGATATGGGGTACCTATATGAAGCATGTGACCAAATATCAGATTTCTGCCATCAATAGTTGCTGAGAAAAATGCGACGAAAAATGAACATATATGTTCAATGTGTAGAAAAATCATCAAAGTCGGCAAACAGGAAGTAGGAATCTGACGGGTCAAAAAACGCTTCCCACGATATGGGGTACCTATATGAAGCTTGTGACCAAATATCAGATCTCTGCCATCAATAGTTGCTGAGAAATTTGTTTACGAAAAATGTGCATATATGTTCAATGTGTATAGAAATCAACTAAGTCGGCAAACAGGAAGTAGGAATCTGACGGGTCCAAAATCGCTTCCCACAATATGGCATACCTATATGCAGTTTGTGACCAAATATCAGATTTCTGCCATCAATAGTTGCTGAGAAAAATGTGACGAAAAATGAGCATATATGTTCAATGTGTATAAAAATCAACAAAGTCGGCAAACAGGAAGTAGGAATCCGATGGGTTCAAAAACGCTTCCCACGATATGGGGTACCTATATGAAGCTTTTGACCAAATATCAGATCTCTGCCATCAATAGTTGCTGAGAAAAATGTGATGAAAAATGTGCATATATGTTCAATGTGTATAAAAATCAACAAAGTCGGCAAATAGGAAGTAGGAATCTGACGGGTCCAAAAACGCTACCCACAATATGGTATACCTATATGAAGCTTGTGACCAAATTTCTGCCATCAACAGTTACTGAGAAAAATGCACCAAAAAATATCTTGGACGGACGGAAGGACGGACAGACGTAAAACAGTATACCCCCCTCCCCCTTCGGGGAGCGGGGGTATAATAAACTTGATCTTTTGAATGAAAGCTTGGTATCCCGAGTTAATTTGCGAAAAGAAATTTCATAAAAAAAAAAAAAATAGAATTCTGCCCCGATTACATGATTAAAGTCACAAGCCTTCGGATGTTCAATTATTGTTGACTTGGCACGTGACTAAAGTTCACCTGTTACAAAAGTTTCTAGATCCCCAAAAGCACGCTTTGATCGATAATATATTACCAACATGTGGAAACCTTTCTAGATTCTCATTCATGTGAAAAATGTGTGTACTCAAAGGGAAATGTGTATCCACTTTTATTAAAGGTAAAATGACACGTGGCTTGCAAGGGGATTAACGACATACAAATACGAAAAAGCACGTTTAGATAAAAATTTACATCGATTTTTTTTTTCTTTTCAATCCTTCTCGGTTTGTTTTTAAATCAATCTGATCAGCCTCAGGTAACTGTGTATTTGACCTTTTAGTGACCGAGTTCTATGTGTGCACTACATAAATACATAGATAAAATACAGCCTGTAATACCAGGTGATTATCAACCAGGTGTATCAACTCGTGAGAGAGAAAAAAAATAACACCTATGTAAGCCAATCGAAATGTTGGGATTAGATAACATAGGCAAAACAAGATGCATGCTCATATATCCTATAAATAAAATGTATGCCATCCGGTATCAAATGATCAAATTGAAATATACAGTACGAAATAGTAAAAAAACTAAACTAAACAAACAAAAAACAAAAGACAATGTGTACACGTATGATTTTCGCCACAGTGTTGTCACCGACAATTAAAATATTTCACTGACATTTAGGCCCTAATTTGTATATTTTCACGGTGAAAGTTTCACTGTGATTTCACCCACATTTTATGACATATCACCGCCATTTCACCGCGAAAAAACACAGACCAAGCTGATTTCGTGCTAAAAGTCGCTGTGCTCATGAAACAACAGTCCGCGGGCAGACATGTTGCTCCACTCGGACACATTATCCTGATTCTGAGCCAACAAGTCTGCTCTTTCTCCTTAATGCTGATTGCTTACCGGAGAAGCAACAAATACCAATTTTATAGTCTTTGGTTTGACCCGACCGGAGCTCGAACCCACGATCTACCGCACTCAAGGCAAGCACGCTAACCATTAATGCCACCAATGCGGCCCTGTCGTCAATATGTTAGATATTAACTCTCAATACATTATGTGCAGTTATATGATTTAATGTTTGATTTTTTTTTTAGGTTTTTCATTATGCTGATATTAAACAAAAATGGAACAAAATTTGTAATTGTGCTTGCCATTTTACAAAGACCATTTTCAAGAAAAAAAACTTTAGACTTTCGTTTTTGAACACTTGTGTTAATTACTGGAGGAAATCTAGTACCCAGAGAACACCACCAATCTTTCTTTATCTAGACACACAAGATTGTATAGAGTATACCTTACCCAGAACAGGACAATTTACATTTTGTCTTACCTTTAAGCCTCTAATATGAGCAAAACCTGATGCATTTTCAAATTTGCTCTTGTCAATTAGAAATTCCAAAACAGATTCTTTGTTGTAGAGCCTATAAATAATTTATAAAAAAGAAAGTCAACAGAAATTTAGACTAATTTACATGTACATATATTACAATGTCATGATAAAAAGTAACAGCATACAGTATATACATATTCCATTTGTCTGACATCAGTATAAATAACATTTCATGAATCCTCTGTTTTTATTTGATTACTATTTGTTGTAATCTTGGTTTCCACTTCTTAAAAATCATGTTTTTTTTTATTATAGAAGTACTACAGAGGTTCAAACTAACATTTTTATTAGAAAAAAAGTCTCCATATGTTTTACCATCATAAGAGGTAGAGATAATGAACGACAAGAAAGCTGTTCAGACTCCAAATCAAATTTATATCTCTTATTCATAGATAACATATAACTGTATTTAGATGGTACAAATGTTAATATACATTTTTACTGCTAAAAATATTGATTCTGTAATAGATGTTTGTATTTACAGATGAGAAGATATTCATACCAGACATATAACTATTTATGTGTTTTTGTTTTAATGCACAAGACTGTAACTGTGAATTCACCATTTTAAAAACTAATGGATATTTTTTTTACTTTTTATCATTATAATTATAATTCCCTACTTGCTCAATATACTTAAAATTATTTGTTTGTTGTATCTTTTCATAATTTGTTTTCTTTGGCGATACACTAACATCTATAATCACATTCCACATGGGGTTCATACAACAAGCAATCATCTCTCATCTTAACGTCACATCCCACATGGGGTTCATACAACAAGCAATCATCTCTCATCTTAACATCACATCCCACATGGGGTTCATACAACAAGCAATCATCTCTCATCTTAACATCACATTCCACATGGGGTTCATACAACAAGCAATCATCTCTCATCTTAACATCACATCCCACATGGGGTTCATACAACAAGCAATCATCTCTCATCTTAACATCACATCCCACATGGGGTTCATACAACAAGCAATCATCTCTCATCTTAACGTCACATCCCACATGGGGTTCATACAACAAGCAATCATCTCTCATCTTAACGTCACATCCCACATGGGGTTCATACAACAAGCAATCATCTCTCATCTTAACATCACATCCCACATGGGGTTCATACAACAAGCAATTATCTCTAATCTTAACGTCACATCCCACATGGGGTTCATACAACAAGCAATCATCTCTCATCTTAACATCACATCCCACATGGGGTTCATACAACAAGCAATCATCTCTCATCTTAACATCACATCCCACATGGGATTCATACAACAAGCAATCATCTCTCATCTTAACATCACATCCCACATGGGGTTCATACAACAAGCAATCATCTCTCATCTTAACATCACATCCCACATGGGGTTCATACATCAAGCAATCATCTCTCATGTTAACATCACATCCCACATGGGGTTCATACAACAAGCAATCATCTCTCATCTTAACATCACATCCCACATGGGGTTCATACAACAAGCAATCATCTCTCATCTTAACATCACATCCCACACAGACATGGGGTAATCGTAATTTGTAATCGATCATGTAATCGGACATTTTTTAAATTACATGTAATCGTAATGTAATAGATTACATTCATTTTGACCCTGTAATCATGGTTACTTTCTGATTACATTCAGATTACTTTTCATCATTTTGACTTATTTTGTCTTACCTGAAACATATATCTCCTTAGATATTTAATGTATGATTTAAGTAAATGAATTTTCTTCATGAAATTTATTAAACAAATAATGTAGATATTATTATATGCTTAATTGCAATCAAAACTATCACAGCTACAAAAAATATTAAGTATAAATTATGACTTCAAAGACTTGATATCCAAACAAATAATATCTCAATTTCAATTTCTTTGGGGTTTCAAAAATTCAGTGAAAACAGTTTGTCGGCTTGTGTAAAACACAACAAGCTCTAAAATTTTAAATTATCTGACTCAACTTTCAAGATTTCATATATGAAATTGCTTCTATGAAAGACTATCACCATGTCCTCATGATTCGCATAAGATAAAGAAATATTTTATATAAACCAAAACATAGGTATCTCATGAAAATTTCTTATACAAGTTTAAAAAGAGATTTAAATTTCAATAAAGATATTATATAAAAAGCAAAACGTAAATTATAATTTTGAGAAACATTCATTTATGATGCTCGTACATACATGTACATGTATATTACAAATTAACTGATAAATAGCAAGTAGTAATATTTGTAAAATTTTGGATTTTTTTTTTAAAGAATATTCTAATGGGGCTTGTATCTGATATGGAAGCAGGTCAAATCGACCCCAAACCAAATCGGCCCCAAGTCAAATCGGCCCTAGTCAAATCGGCCCCAAATCAAATCGGCCCCAAGTCAAATCGGTCCCATTTTTGTTGTTTACTATTGTCAACATGCAAAGTTAAATAGTTTGAACACTATTCAGCAAAATATTTAAATATATCCAATACGTTTTAAATATTGAAGAATTAAAACTGTCTAGTAAGTACAGTTGTGTTTTGTACCAGTAAATGTTTACCGTTGATACGAAAATAAACTAAATATAAATGTCTGACTATATCTAGCCATGCTTAAAATAATCAATAATCTTTTATAAACTAAAGAATTTCTAAATCCGAGTTGTTTTTCTTGGCTTGGTTATTTAGATGCCCTCTTTTTATTAAAAGGCCAATTTATAGACAATAGAAAAAATCATCAAAGAATATTCCTAATCAACATAAAAATCAATCACGTTTTATGTAAATTGCTAATCACTTAATTATGCCATAAATTAATCATTAATTAATTTCTTTGATCCTTACAAAAGAATCCGCTCACCAATAAGATTTAAATTTTACATCTTTTAACTAAAAAATATTAATTTATATTAATATATAATTTTTATTTATTTATTCTTTTTTTATTTTTATTTTTTTGGGCCGATATGACTTTCATTTTGAGGCCGATTTGACTTGAGGCCGATATGAATTGGGGCCGATTTGACTGGAAATCTCTGATATTCAGATATATGTGATATTTCTGCTTTTTATTTTGGTGCTGATTTGCCTTTTAATATTGGATTATATGATATTTTTTTTCATTACTTGTGGGTTACTATGCAACTTGTAATGGATATTTTATTAAACCTATTTACATAAATTAAGGATTTAGTTTTCATATTTAGACTGAGAAATTATGTACATTTTTAAGCAAGTTTTTAGAATCAGAATGATTTTTGTTTTTTTATCTTCTGAATTATATATCAAGGACAAACATTCAAATGGTGTGAAATTTAGTAATGGTGATTGTTACATAATTTGGTGTCATAAATAATACCTTAATTACAAATTTTATCAATTAACTGCTAGTTTATTATCCCCAATAGACTTTCACAGGATGTTTGAAATTATTTGATATATATTATTAAAATGTGCAAATGTATGTTATAATATTTACTAATAGTATAAGATGGAATCAATATTGGTCATATATAGTAATAAGAGAAGACATATTTGATGAAAAATAGGAAAATGAGAATTGCTGTTTATAATTTACAATGTACTGTTTGTTATTCATAGTTCTGATTAAGAAATACATTTAAAAAAAAAAAGAAGAGATATTGGACAGATGCACACGAGACAAAATATCATAAAACACTAATCATTCTAATGTATTGGTTGTCATGACATTAAATGTAATCAGTAATGTAATCGATTACATTTACAAAGTGATTGTAATTTAATCTATTACATTTGAAAATTGATGTAATCGTAATGCAATGTAATCATGAAAAATGCAAAGTAATTGCAATGTAATCGATTACATTTTAAAGTAATTGACCCCAAGTCTGATCCCAAATGGGGTTCATACAACAAGCAATCATCTCTCATCTTAATATCACATCCCAAATAGGGTTCATACAACAAGCAATCATCTCTCATCTTAACATCACATCCCACATGGGGTTCATACAACAAGCAATCATCTCTCATCTTAACATCACATCCCACATGGGGTTCATACAACAAGCAATCATCTCTCATCTTAACTGAACTCTATGTACATGCATGCTTTATAATAATACATGGGAGTTCCAAATTACACTCTGCATTCTCATAATTTTTCAGTGTGGAATTTTACGAAAACTTTCTAAGAGACTTCGAACATACCCTCTGAGAAGGAAGGTAACTTACAAATATTTGAGAATAAAGCTAAGTTGATTACAGCATTTTTTATTCTATTTTTAGTGTCTAAATTAAAATTTCTCAACTGCATGTTTTTTTTATATGGAAATTTATTTAAATTTTAAGAAGATGGCTAGTAATTATTTTGACAACCTCCTTTTAGCATGGCTAATCAAATTAGTAATTATCCAGTTATTACACTGTACACACAGCTACATAAATAGCTCATATTGGTTATTAAGATAACAGTATTGATATTTCACAATAACTGAGTGAGTGAGTGATTGTTGCTTAACACCAACTCAGCAATTTTTCGGCTATATCATGGCAATGCAAGAACAAGTTACTTTTCAACGAGATGATGACGAGATCCACTTTGTACTAGACAAACACCCTTAGTTGGATTTTTTAGAGCTACAAAAATGTAGCTCACAGAAACAACAGTCCACTTATATACATTTTATCCCGAATTCAAGCCAACCAGTCTTTGCTCTTTCTCCTTAATGTTGTGTGCTTAGTGGAAAAGCAACACATACCATTTTATAGTCTTTGGTTTGATCCGATTGGGGCTTGAACCCACTATCTACGACACTTGACACAAGCATGTTAACCATTACACCACCAATGCAGCCCACAATAACTGTACATGGTGTTCTAGAATTAGGTATGGCACAATACACAACTTTTTGCTTCACAACTGAAAAATCACATTGTCAGAAAATGTATGAATTTGTATACATTATACATGTACGATCCAATTATCTTGAGAGGATTGATCGAAAATTTTGTGTTTACTGACAAACAGTTACCAGTAAATAAAATTGTTTTTGTATTTTATATTACCTTCCCAATTCACAACCCATTATGGGTGCTCTTAACGGTTCTTGCGTTATCGCACAGAGTTTCCATTTAGCTTCCATGTCAGCAACTTTATCTTTCTGAAAAATAATAAATCATGTATCAAAATCAAATTTATTGTCATATTTGTAAATCAATGATTTGTGACATACACACAATGCTAGTTAGAAAGAATAAACAACAGCACCATAACATAATACAACTGTAATTTCTTTGGTGTCGTATCAAAATTTAACCAGAGGCTCTCAAGAGCCTGTATCGTTCACCTGGCTATAAAAAGAACCAGTTGGTCCTATGTAAAAACTATGTCCTGCAGTGGTAGTCATCTTGGAATTCTAATGATTGATGCACAGTTTAGGTTCAATCAGTGGAATAGCTTCAGAGAAGAAAATATTTCTGTATTTTCCCATATGGTCCTGTTATAATACTATGACCTGTGGTGGCAGCCATCTTGGATTTCGGATCGGCAAAAAAAAGGATTATTCCTGGGCAGTTTGGTTTCAATTGTCCAAGTGGTTTAAGAGAAGAAGCGTTTTGAAACATTTTCCCCATAGGGTCCAATGTTAAACTAAGTCCTGCCATAGCCGCCATTTTGAATTTCATATTGGAACAAAAAACCTACACTTTGTAGAGAACCATCCAATGAACATTCCTGTCTAGTTTGGATTCAGTCTGATTTGTAGTTTCTGAGAAGAAGGCATTTGAACATTTTCCCATAGGGTCCTGTGTTAATCTATGTACTGCGGTGGTGGCCATCTTGGATTTCCGATCGGCATAAAAAACAGAGACTTTATAGAGGACATTCCAGTGATCATTCCTGGGCAGTTTGGTTTCAATTGTCCAAGTGGTTTCAGAGAAGAAGCGTTTTGAAACATTTTCCCCATAGGGTCCAATGTTAAACTAAGTCCTGCCGTAGCCGCCATTTTGAATTTCTTATCGGAACAAAAAACCTAAAGTTTGTAGAGGACCATCCAATGAACATTCATGTACAGTTTGGCTTTGATCATATTTGTAGTTTTTGAAAAGAAGGCATTTGAACATTTTCCCATAGGGTCCAATGTTAATCTATGTCCTTCGGCCATCTTGGATTTCCGATCGGCATAAAAAACAGAAACTTGGTAAAGGATATTCCAATGATCATTCATTTACAGTTTGGGTTCAGTCAATTCATTAGTTTCAAAGAAGAAGATCTTTGAAATTTCAGCCAATCAGAGCATATTATTGGCCCTGGCAGCCATATTGAATATCCGACTGGAACGAAAAATAGAAACTTTGTAGAGGACCATACAAGGAACATTCCTGCTAAGTTTGGTTCCAATTGGCCCAGTGGTTTCGGAGAAGCTTGAAATGTGAAAAGCTTACAGATGACGGACGCCAAGTGATGGCAATAGTCCAGGTGAACTAAAAAAGTTAAATTGAATCAACGCCTGGTACATGTATCATTAATCTCATTGAGATTAGGATACGGAAGAAATTTTCTGTCTGTATCGGGTGGAGATACAGACAGAAAATTTCTTCGGAAGCTTAATCTCAACTAGATTAATGACTGTCAATGTATCAAAATTATCATGTCTGTATCAGAAGTCAAATCTCAACGAGTTTAGTTTATTGATGAATAATTGGGATCTTATGTAACAAAATATTTGTTCCGGCGTGAAATTTGTTCACCTATTTCACAGAAAATTTGTTCTGTCAGAACTTTTTAAATGAACCAGAGGCTCTCAAGAGCCTGTATCGTTCACCTGGTAATAAAAAAAACCAATTGGTCCTATGTAAAAACTATGTCCTGCGTCATCTTGGAATTACGATCAACATAAAAAACACAAAGTTTGTAAAGGACCTTCCAATGATTGATGCACAGTTTAGGTTCAATCAGTGCAATAGTTTCAGAGAAGAATATATTTCTGTATTTTCCCCATATGGTTCTGTGTTAATACTATGACCTGTGGTGGCAGCCATCTTGGATTTCCGATCGGCATAAAAAAACAGGACCTTCCAATGATCATTCCTGGGCAGTTTGGTTTCAACTGTCCAAGTGGTTTCAGAGAAGAAGCATTTTGAAACATTTTTCCCATAGGGTTCAATGTTAAACTAAGTCCTGCCGTAGCCGCCATTTTGAATTTCATATCAGAATAAAAAACGTATATGTTGTAGAGGACCATTCAATGAACATTCATGTACAGTTTGGCTTTAATCATATTTGTAGTTTCTGAGAAGAAGGCATTTGAACATTTTCCCATAGGGTCCAATGTTAATCTATGTCCTGCGGTGGTGGCCATCTTGGATTTCCGATCGGCATAAAAAACACACACCTTGTAGAGGACCTTCCAATGATCATTCCTGGGCAGTTTGGTTTCAATTATCCAAGTGGTTTCAGAGAAGAAGCGTTTTGAAACATTTTTCCCATAGGGTCCAATGTTAAACTAAGTCCTGCCGTAGCCGCCATTTTGAATTTTATATCGGAACAAAAAACGCAAAGTTTGTAGAGGACCATCCAATGAACATTCATGTACAGTTTGGCTTTAATCATATTTGTAGTTTCTGAGAAGAAGGCATTTGAACATTTTCCCATAGGGTCCAATGTTAATCTATGTCCTGCGGTGGTGGCCATCTTGGATTTCCGACCGGCATAAAAAACAAAAAATTTGTAGAGGACCTTCCAATGATCATTCCTGGGCAGTTTGGTTTCAACTGTCCAAGTGGTTTCAGAGAAGAAGCATTTTGAAACATTTTTCCCATAGGGTCCAATGTTAAACTAAGTCCTGCCGTAGCCGCCATTTTGAATTTCATATCGGAACAAAAAACGTAAAGTTTGTAGAGGACCATCCAATGAACATTCTTGTACAGTTTGGCTTTAATCATATTTGTAGTTTCTGAGAAGAAGGCATTTGAACATTTTCCCATAGGGTCCAATGTTAATCTATGTCCTGCGGTGGTGGCCATCTTGGATTTCCGATCGGCATAAAAAACACACACCTTGTAGAGGACCTTCCAATGATCATTCCTGGGCAGTTTGGTTTCAATTATCCAAGTGGTTTCAGAGAAGAAGCGTTTTGAAACATTTTTCCCATAGGGTCCAATGTTAAACTAAGTCCTGCCGTAGCCGCCATTTTGAATTTTATATCGGAACAAAAAACGCAAAGTTTGTAGAGGACCATCCAATGAACATTCATGTACAGTTTGGCTTTAATCATATTTGTAGTTTCTGAGAAGAAGGCATTTGAACATTTTCCCATAGGGTCCAATGTTAATCTATGTCCTGCGGTGGTGGCCATCTTGGATTTCCAACCGGCATAAAAAACAGAAACTTTGTAGAGGACCTTCCAATGATCATTCCTGGGCAGTTTGGTTTCAACTGTCCAAGTGGTTTCAGAGAAGAAGCATTTTGAAACATTTTTCCCATAGGGTCCAATGTTAAACTAAGTCCTGCCGTAGCCGCCATTTTGAATTTCATATCAGAACAAAAAACGTATTGTTTGTAGAGAATCATCCAATGAACATTCATGTACAGTTTGGCTTTAATCATATTTGTAGTTTCTGAGAAGAAGGCATTTGAACATTTTCCCATAGGGTCCAATGTTAATCTATGTCCTGCGGTGGCGGCCATCTTGAATTTCCGATCGGCATAAAAAAACAGAAACTTTGTAGAGGACCTTCCAATGATCATTCCTGGGCAGTTTGGTTTCAATTATCCAAGTGGTTTCAGAGAAGAAGCGTTTTGAAACATTTTTCCCATAGGGTCCAATGTTAAACTAAGTCCTGCCGTAGCCGCCATTTTGAATTTCATACCAGAACAAAAAACGTAAAGTTTGTAGAGGACCATCTAATGAACATTCATGTACAGTTTGGCTTTAATCATATTTGTAGTTTCTGAGTAGAAGGCATTTGAATATTTTCCCATAGGGTCCAATGTTAATCTATGTCCTGCGGTGGCGGCCATCTTGGATTTCCGACCGGCATAAAAAACGGAAAATTTGTAGAGGACCTTCCAATGATCATTCCTGGGCAGTTTAGTTTCAACTGTCCAAGTGGTTTCAGAGAAGAAGCATTTTGAAACATTTTTCCCATAGGGTCCAATGTTAAACTAAGTCCTGCCATAGCCGCCATTTTGAATTTCATACCAGAACAAAAAACGTAAAGTTTGTAGAGGACCATCTAATGAACATTCATGTACAGTTTGGCTTTAATCATATTTGTAGTTTCTGAGTAGAAGGCATTTGAACATTTTCCCATAGGGTCCAATGTTAATCTATGTATTGCGGTGGTGGCCATCTTGGATTTCCGATCGGCATAAAAAACATAAAATTTGTAGAGGACCTTCCAATGATCATTCCTAGGCAGTTTGGTTTCAATTATCCAAGTGGTTTCAGAGAAGAAGCGTTTTGAAACATTTTTCCCATAGGGTCCAATGTTAAACTAAGTCCTGCCGTAGCCGCCATTTTGAATTTCATACCAGAACAAAAAACGTAAAGTTTGTAGAGGACCATCTAATGAACATTCATGTACAGTTTGGCTTTAATCATATTTGTAGTTTCTGAGTAGAAGGCATTTGAATATTTTCCCATAGGGTCCAATGTTAATCTATGTCCTGCGGTGGCGGCCATCTTGGATTTCCGACCGGCATAAAAAACGGAAAATTTGTAGAGGACCTTCCAATGATCATTCCTGGGCAGTTTGGTTTCAACTGTCCAAGTGGTTTCAGAGAAGAAGCATTTTGAAACATTTTTCCCATAGGGTCCAATGTTAAACTAAGTCCTGCCGTAGCCGCCATTTTGAATTTCATACCAGAACAAAAAACGTAAAGTTTGTAGAGGACCATCTAATGAACATTCATGTACAGTTTGGCTTTAATCATATTTGTAGTTTCTGAGTAGAAGGCATTTGAATATTTTCCCATAGGGTCCAATGTTAATCTATGTCCTGCGGTGGCGGCCATCTTGGATTTCTGACCGGCATAAAAAACGGAAAATTTGTAGAGGACCTTCCAATGATCATTCCTGGGCAGTTTGGTTTCAACTGTCCAAGTGGTTTCAGAGAAGAAGCATTTTGAAACATTTTTCCCATAGGGTCCAATGTTAAACTAAGTTCTGCCGTAGCCGCCATTTTGAATTTCATATCAGAACAAAAAACCTTAAGATTGTAGAGGACCATCCAATGAACATTCATGTACAGTTTGGCTTTAATCATATTTGTAGTTTCTGAGAAGAAGGCATTTGAACATTTTCCCATAGGGTCCAATGTTAATCTATGTATTGTGGTGGCGGCCATCTTGGATTTCCGATCGGCATAAAAAACATAAAATTTCTAGAGGACCTTCCAATGATCATTCCTAGGCAGTTTGGTTTCAATTATCCAAGTGGTTTCAGAGAAGAAGCGTTTTGAAACATTTTTCCCATAGGGTTCAATGTTAAACTAAGTCCTGCCGTAGCCGCCATTTTGAATTTCATACCGGAACAAAAAACGTAAAGTTTGTAGAGGACCATCTAATGAACATTCATGTACAGTTTGGCTTTAATCATATTTGTAGTTTCTGAGTAGAAGGCATTTGAATATTTTCCCATAGGGTCCAATGTTAATCTATGTCCTGCGGTGGCGGCCATCTTGGATTTCCGACCGGCATAAAAAACAGAAAATTTGTAGAGGACCTTCCAATGATCATTCCTAGGCAGTTTGGTTTCAACTGTCCAAGTGGTTTCAGAGAAGAAGCATTTTGAAACATTTTTCCCATAGGGTCCAATGTTAAACTAAGTCCTGCCGTAGCCGCCATTTTGAATTTCATATCGGAACAAAAAACCTTAAGATTGTAGAGGACCATCCAATGAACATTCATGTACAGTTTGGCTTTAATAATATTTGTAGTTTCTGAGAAGAAGGCATTTGAACATTTTCCCATAGGGTCCAATGTTAATCTATGTCCTGCGGTGGCGGCCATCTTGGATTTCCGACCGGCATAAAAAACACACACCTTGTAGAGGACCTTCCAATGATCATTCCTGGGCAGTTTGGTTTCAACTGTCCAAGTGGTTTCAGAGAAGAAGCATTTTGAAACATTTTTCCCATAGGGTCCAATGTTAAACTAAGTCCTGCCGTAGCCGCCATTTTGAATTTCATATCGGAACAAAAAACCTTAAGATTGTAGAGGACCATCCAATGAACATTCATGTACAGTTTGGCTTTAATAATATTTGTAGTTTCTGAGAAGAAGGCATTTGAACATTTTCCCATAGGGTCCAATGTTAATCTATGTCCTGCGGTGGCGGCCATCTTGGATTTCCGACCGGCATAAAAAACAGAAAATTTGTAGAGGACCTTCCAATGATCATTCCTAGGCAGTTTGGTTTCAACTGTCCAAGTGGTTTCAGAGAAGAAGCATTTTGAAACATTTTTCCCATAGGGTCCAATGTTAAACTAAGTCCTGCCGTAGCCGCCATTTTGAATTTCATATCGGAACAAAAAACCTTAAGATTGTAGAGGACCATCCAATGAACATTCATGTACAGTTTGGCTTTAATCATATTTGTAGTTTCTGAGAAGAAGGCATTTGAACATTTTCCCATAGGGTCCAATGTTAATCTATGTCCTGCGATGGCGGCCATCTTGGATTTTCGATCGGCATAAAAAACAGTAACTTGGTAAAGGACATTCCAATGATCATTCCTTTACAGTTTGGGTTCAGTCAGTTCATTAGTTTCGGAGAAGAAGATCTTTGAAATTTCAGCCAATCAGAGCATATTATTGGCCCTGGCAGCCATATTGAATATCCGACTGGAACAAAAAACAGTAACTTTGTAGAGGACCATCCAAGGAACATTCCTGCTAAGTTCGGTTCCAATCGGCCAAGTGGTTTCGGAGAAGAAGCTTGAAATGTGAAAAGTTTACAGACGACAGACGACAGACGACAGACGACAGACGACGGACGCCAAGTGATGGCAATAGTTCACCTGGACCTTTGGTCCAGGTGAACTAAAAATTAGTTCCTGAAACATATTTCATAGGATAATTTATTCCGCCTATGTGAAATTTGTTCTGGTATCTATTTCACGACCAACAGTGAAATTTGTTTCGGAATTAACATTACAAAAACAATTATTAGTTTCTTTGTTAGACAAAATTTAATTTTTTTCTCCAATATTTGATTAATTAGCAGGCAATGGTGTAAGATTCTAGTCCGAGATTCCTCTGCCGTCCGACGGCTTATTGTTCGACTTGCTGGAGCCATGGGAGGTCAGAGCGCTCTCCATAAGGAAAACAGCGGATTTGCCGCTCCAACTCCGGGTCGTCACATTTCCACGTTTCGTGGCTATCGGTTTTTATTTTTTATCTGAAACCCTTATATAAATCGCTTCACCAATCATTTTTCTATTCATTCATAACCATCTTACCCTCAGAAAGTGGTGTTACACTCGATTACTGCATGATTTTCCCTTACACCCTCTCATTTTGCCATTTCACTTTCATTTTCGAACCTACAAACGTGATCTCGCGATACAAACTGAATGATGACAGCAACGCATTGCATGATGGGAGCTACTTAATACAGCACGCCAAATTATTTTCATACGTAAACAACATACAAATCACATGGAAGACGATATAAAGCGTATTCTGCAGGACAAACAGTTCCATCTACAAAATGTACAGCTCAAATCAGAGCAGAAGGAAATAATTAAAAATGTGTTGGAAAGAAAAGATTCAATGGCAGTGTTACCCACAGGCTTCGGAAAGAGCATGTGTTACGTTCTCCCCCTCTCATTTTGGACAAGGTAAGATCATATATGCAAATCATCTCCCATGATACATTGCGGTAATCGTAGTTTTCTTGAAGTCACGTGACAAATGTTTGAAAGTGAAAGTGAAATGGCGAAATGAGAGGGTGTAGTAATCAAGTGTAACACCACTTTCTGAGGGTAAGATGGTTATGAATGAATAGAAAAATGATTGGTGAAGCGATTTATATAAGGGTTTTGGATAGAAAATAAAATTTGATAGCCACGAAATGTGGAAATGTGTCGACCCGGAGTTGGAGCGACAAATCCGCTGTTTTCCTTATGGAGAGCGCTCAGACGTCCCACGGCTCCAGCAAGTCGAACAAAAAGCAGTCGGACGGCAGAGGAATCTCGGACTAGTAAGATTCCAAATGTTATTAAAAATAAATATGAATTTATATACAATATTACACATGTATTTAGGTCTTTCAGCTAAATGAAAAGCAAATACTTATAATTAATTTGGTTTATTTAATTTAATAGCAATCAAAAACACACATATGTTAAGTTGGTGACCACTAGAATTGTGACACATTTTCTAAATAGTTGACAGTTTATCTTTGGTTATTACCAGCCTTTTGACCATATTGTCACTTAATTTATCTTTCTCCAAATAGAATAAATCAGATCCTTTAATGACAAATTTATATGACATCTTTCTTATTCTTCTTTTTACTGATTCTTTTATGTCATTTCAAGGATTTATATAGTAAGAAGGATATGAAACTCGTATTTTCTCGCTTTATCTCGCGTGGGCCAGCAAGATTTTATGCTACTCACGTTGATTTTTTCTGTATCACCCCTCATACACGTAAAATAAAAAAAAGTAGTTTCATACATCTAAAAACATATCAAAAATGATAAAACAAAGCAACCAATCACGCCAAGTTTTTTGGTATACATTGAATACATTCTAAACTACACATTTATACACTTTGGTATGTCGATTTCATGTAAACAATGAAGTTTTTTTATTTCTAAATAGGCCACCCCCATTTCTGCCCAGAATGCCACCATTTTGACAAATGATGTAAACAATCCTTAATAAATACAAATTGGGAGCACTGTTTTCAATAAAATTCCTACTTAACATTGAAAAATATTATATTATCACAAAAATGACGGCTCTGCTTCAATAAACGGTATGATGAGAGAAGAGGAGTTTGAAATTTAAATTCGAGCTTTGACAGCCCATGAAGGTCAAAAGGGCAAATCAATTAATGTCAATTATTGATGAGATATGGGTGATACATCTCCAAAAAGTCGATACTTTATCAATGATTGGTATTTAGAACAAATATTTTCACTTTATTCCTGTAATTATGGTTTTATATACTTACAAATACTAGTCTAAAATGTTGAAGCGATGAAAATTTCCACCGTTTATCAAGGCATGCGCATCGTCAACGAATTGCACTATGGGTAATCTCGCCACGCAACATACTTACATACAATCTATGTTAAATCTCCCGAGATTCATATCCTTCTTACTATATCGTGCAAGGTCCAATTTTCGTGGATTTTCAGGAAGTCTCGAGATTTCGATCGTGATGTCACATTTAGGAGTGTTTTAGCTGTAACTATGAAGTGGAATGTCGCTGGTGTTTATTTACATTTGCTGTACAATATGCGGTCAAAACAGGTAAATTTACTTATAATTGTATCACAACTATGAATTTTTTAACAAATTTTACTATTACCAAATTTTGCCTATGCTTAATCATCCAGAAATCAAGTTTCTGCAGTCAGAATTCTGATGTTTACATCTGTAAGCACGTGTGCGTATTTTTAGTCACTGTATGACATCATACAACTTTGAGGCCAATGCTATTTTTGTGATTTTCTTGGACTTAAAGAACAGTTTGATACATACCCACGAAAAGTGGACTCTGGGCAGTCTTGCGGTCCCCTAATTTTGTTTATACGGCTTCACTATTATCGTTTATTATTGTATTAAATTGAGCATGCATTTTTCTGAGGATATGTGGATAAAAGGATGTGATATCAATGTTAAAGGTAAGCAATTCCATATTTTATCTTATTTGATGATTTTATTGTTATTTCCACGATAATGCTTAGATCCACGAAAAGTGGACACACGAGGATATAAATCCTTGGTCATTTGGATACTTTTTATCACTTAAATAGCCAAATATTTTTTCATACTCTTCAGGATCCATTTCTCTTTACAATTGTGTTCAACTCAGAAAATAAACAAGAGCGAGACATTTAAAACTTACTAATGAACACAATTCATGATTTTCATGCATCAGTGGAATCTACATGTATTCTCGTATGACAATAAGTCGGTCAGTCATTGGATAATGTTTGATTTATTTTTTTCATGTTTTAAAAGTAAACATTTTTTTTCTTTTTAATTATGTTCCTCATCTATTCCACAGGCGCATGGGGCATGGATTTCGTTTCCTCCTCCCCCTTTTCTCTACTACCCCCCCTTTTTTCAAAATTTTCATATAAATCATTCCTTTTTCAAAATTTTCATAATCATTCATTTTTTCTTCATTTGACAATATCAGTAGACGTCATACATCATGAATAATACGTGTATTCTGTGTCCACAGTTTTTCGACTGATACAGTATAAGAGAGAAGGTAAGCAACTCCATTTTCATATTTCGCTCCATATCGCTCACCTCGGTTGGGAAACCCCCGTGTTTTTTACACTTTTTACCTTGTCTACATATGGCACTGTCGTATCAAACTGTTTCTAAGACACTTAGCTAATTGCCCATGTTCGAATTTCAGTCTGTACGTCGATCTTTTCCAAGAAATCTCGCCGAGAATAGCGAGGCAGCTTCGTTTCTAGGTCAAACTACATCATATGAGACGGAAGTGCAAGAACGGGAACCCTGGGATTTTTACGAATGGATTACCTGCAATGAAAAACCCAGATGCGCTCCGAATATTTTTCCCATAATGTTTTGGCAGGAAATATAAACCGCTGAAAAAACATAACAGCAGACGGATTATTTCGTAAAAATGGCACAACGACCACCTGAATATGGAAACATTGAAATAATTTGATGGTAAATAACTGTTCAAAAAGAAATTCAAACTGAGAAATAGATGATTGAATGGTTAGAACTGAAGTCAAAATTTCAATGAAAAAGAAATATTCAGCTTTGCCTCTACTTCAAATTATTAAAATCATACCCAAACAAATACATATACAACTAAAAAAATAAAAATAAAAAAATAAATAAAAAAAAAACGAAGGAAGAAGAAGCTGAGAACAGCTATTGAATGGGACTATGGCATTTTACCCTCTTCCTCAATAAAAGGGCTCCCAACTGATAAAAATGTGTAAGGGAGCCGGAGGGACCATTTAACTAAGGGGGATATTTCTTTTTCAGGGGTAAAAAATAAATAACTTGTTTAACTATTTGAACGTGAAATAATAATTCGTGAACTTTTTTCGCGCATTTAACATCCTCGCGAAGAAAGCGAAAATTAAATACCCACCAAAATAACCACTTATACAGTAAAATAGGATTTTTTTTTTGGATTTCAACACTGATTTCTGTCACTGCTGAAAAGTGGAGTTACACAAGTTATTTATTTTTTACCCCTGTAAGACAGATTATTGTTTTATAAAATCAGTGACATGAAATGAAAAAGAAATAGCCCCCTTAGTTAAATTGTCTCTCCGGCTCCCTTACACATTGTTATCAGTTGGGAGCCCTTTTATTGAGGAAGGGGGTAAAATGCCATAGTCCCATTCAATAGCTGTTCTCAGCTTCTTCTTCCTTTGTTTTTTTTTTTATTTATTTTTTTTGTGTTTTTTTTTAGTTGTATATGTATTTGTTTGGGTATGATTTTAATAATTTGAAGTAGAGGCAAAGCTGAATATTTCTTTTTCATTGAAATTTTGACTTCAGTTCTAACCATTCAATCATCTATTTCTCAGTTTGAATTTCTTTTTGAACAGTTATTTACCATCAAATTATTTCAATGTTTCCACATTCAGATGGTCGTGCCATTTTTACGAAATAATCCGTCTGCTGTTATGTTTTTTTCAGCGGTTTATATTTCCCACCAAAACATTATGGGAAAAATATTCGGAGCGCATCTGGGTTTTTCATTGCAGGTAATCCATTCGTAAAAATCCCAGGGTTCCCGTTCTTGCACTTCCGTCTCATATGATGTAGTTTGACCTAGAAACGAAGCTGCCTCGCTATTCTCGGAGAGATTTCTTGGAAAAGATCGACGTACCGACTGAAATTCGAACATGGGCAATTAGGTAAGTGTCTTAGAAACAGTTTGATACGACAGTGCCATATGTAGACAAGGTAAAAAGTGTAAAAAACACGGGGGTTTCCCAACCGAGGTGAGCGATATGGAGCGAAATATGAAAATGGAGTTGCTTACCTTCTCTCTTATACTGTATCAGTCGAAAAACTGTGGACACAGAATACACGTATTATTCATGATGTATGACGTCTACTGATATTGTCAAATGAAGAAAAAATGAATGATTATGAAAATTTTGAAAAAGGAATGATTTATATGAAAATTTTGAAAAAAAGGGGGGTAGTAGAGAAAAGGGGGGAGGAGGAAACGAAATCCATGCCCCATGCGCCTGTGATCTATTCTTGCTCACATGTGTAAAGTTCCATGGAAAAAAGATCAATAATAATAACACACTGACCCATATTTGTTTACTACCTTTTTTCCAAATGGCGTCCTATTACGTCACATAAAGCCGGTCAAAGGTCAATAAAGCACATGATTTTGTCAAACTTAAAAAGTAAACCAGATTAAGAAAGTACAGTATTTTACCTTTTTCAGTGTAATTGCTTTGTCTGAAAAATTTCAAAGGATGTTTTTTTTACATAGTTTGAAATTGAAGTATTAAAAATTAATTATTTGATGCAAATATTAAACTTGCTTACCCATATAATAAAGTATTTAATCCAGTGAATTTGGTGTTTTTGCTTTTGTCAATACAATCTATTAGACTGACTACATTCTGCCATATTTTTGTAAAACAATTAATGACTGATTTCAATTTATTTTAATCACATTTATTATCACAGAGTGGTACCAATACAGTTTTGTTGATGCTATTTGTAATAATGACAGGTTTTTTTTACCCAGATAATTTCATTTTTCTGTCTGGTTTAATTTAATTCTCTGTTCAATTTATGCTATAAATTTTGATTATTGCTGTAAATTAATTCTTTTTCTATCTTCTCTGTGAATTTCATTTCATTACCCCAAGAAGTAAGGAGTATATTTGTTATTAAAGCAGTAGCTGCAATAATGTAGCTCCTGTGACAAACTTGTGTCTCGGCAGAGCTACAACGCGGTCCCATTCGTCACAATGGAGCAAAAAAAAAGTTGCAGTTGAAACATAAAAACTCACTATTTACGCTTCAAACATTTCATTATAACTATTACTGATGATCCCAGTCCTTGTTAAATCGGTTTGGCCGAGAAATATATGCTTTTCAAAGGTAGCAACAACCTTGTTCAAATTTATCGATCGTTTTCCATAACCGGAAACTACAGAAGGCGGAGCTTTTCTAAATATGGTATTTCTTACTACACGCTGATGTAAACATTCACGCCTAAATCGCCAAATATGGTATCAACATCCAAATAGTGAGGCCGGAAATGACGAAATTCAAAATGTTCAGAGGGAAGATTTTAATTTTGTGGGAATTACATTCTAAAATACTGGTAGGTGATAAAAACTTGTTATAATAATGGACAAAATGAAAGGTTATGTCTTATTATTGATAAATGCAGGCGTCAGAAGCTCTGTAAGCGAGCGCAAAAAATCTAGGCGGCTGCTCCATTACGTGTAATGGCATCCTGTTATAACCCTTGCGAGTAAGCGAGCATTTAGGGTTTTATTATTAGAACTATTAAAGCAGCAGTGGAAATGCAAAATAATCTGCCATTTTGTGACTAATGGAGAGCACTTGTATGTATTTTCCTGGTAAAATCAGCCATTTTCTAGAAAATGGTGGAATCTGAACGATCAATCATCATATTTTCAAAGTATTTTAAAATACAATTTGCTTGGCCTACATTCTAGAAACGGTCATGAACTGTGATGACGATTATGTCAACAAACCAGAAAAATAAAAATGCTTGGAAAAATATTTAACAAGCATAATGATCAGGGAAAAAAGACATTAGTAAAAATGATCTTTTTTACTTGCATGGAATTTATTCAATTCAAACTTCTCTGACTGTTTTAATCTCATCTTATAATTTTGACGTTGAAAAGAATTCCCTGTGTTTATGTACGCTATGAATATACAGAATGACGTCATTGGTCTCATGTTGCGCCAGAATTGTAGATCAAAACAAGTGACCGACTTTATTGCATGACCGAGCAGATGTCACGTCACGATATTTCAGTTTATATGGAACTTATTTCACCAGGTAAGAAGTGAGGGAACTTTTTTCACAACTCTGGAATTTATTTCACCAGGTAATTTACAGGAACAAATTTCGCATCAGTGGAACTTATGTAATATAATTTTCCTGTGAAATATGTTCTACCACACTATTCACATGAAATTATTTCTGGGGAACTTTTTTCACAGGAACTTATTTTGCCATTTTTGGCTCACACTTACCTGTTCAGGTTTTTTCTTTGTTCTAACAAGTTCATCTCGTGTTGGAATTGTACCTCCATCACATCCCATTTTTACCGAGAAAGCTAGATACACAACTTCTAATATGTACACAATGTCTAGACACTACGAAAGAAAATGGCTGTAATGCAAATCAATACGGTAAAAAGAGAGAGAATATTTTGTTGAAAAAAACCTTTCGATTGCTCTCGCGATTATACGTTTAATTTACTCAAAGGTTTCGTATATTTAACGTTTTTAATATCGTTTTTGTATCAAAAATAAAAACAAAACCCATCGATGAATATTCTTAGCTAAAAATCAATACATGAAAGAAATATACAAAACTTTTTATTGTGTTATATTAGTTTCGAATGTCCATTATAAGAAACTGACACGACAGCGGACAGAACCAGGAGGTGCGTGTCAAGTAACCGGTATATTGACATTGACTACAAAAAAGTCATCAGTTAATCCACGTGTGCTGATAGAGTAAGTATATCCATTTTTATTGTATTTCCAAACAGTTTACCTACATGATGTTCTATTCCAATAATAATAATTACATTGTTTTTAATTGATCTTCTACTTTTTATTTTATTCTACATGATCATCTCTACTACTACTAGTAGTACTACTACTAGTACTAGAGACTCTACAAAGTCAAAGTAAAATCAAGTAACAATTGATAATCATCAGGAAAAGTCTTGATATAGACTAACAAAATGAGAACTGACACGTTTTTTGGGGGATTGTTAATAAATGCCACAATATTTATTAATTGTAAGGACCCCCCCCCCCCTTTTTTTCTGAAATAATGACAATTGGTTTTTTTGGTGTTTTTTTTACAAATATTGTGTGCATGTTTTTGTTTTATTGTTTATATATGCATATTCTTATGTCGGATTTAAAACCTCATTAGAGCTTGTGTTGTAATGTTTGATGTTTTCTGAGTTTAAATGTATTGTATGACTAAAAAGATTTGAACAAATCAGACTCAAATTTTATGACAAAGTGTCGAAAACACTGAATTTTAAAAATTTTAATAATGCTGAGAATAAAATGAATATTTTATTAAATAACAAATCATACCCCATTTTAAAACTTACTTCCTCTTTCATCTCAAATTGTTTAGCAATAAGAAAATCTTTATTACTGTAGTATCTCATACTCCATGCAGATAATTTGTATATATTATAACAATAATTATTCATGTTCATTTACATATTATATATAATTTGTATCACATTTTATTATGTAATTGGGCTATAGCCATATCCAGTTGATGAGTTTGTGCCAATAAAAGAATTTGAATTTGAACTAAATGAGAACAAATATGAAATAAATAAATTGAATATCTTTTTAAATAAAACAAGTGATATAATTTATTAAACAATGAATTAATTAGGGAACTATAAGGTGTGTAGGTACACCTTTGAGTAACAGACTAGTATTAATGTACACCAGTGACCAGATTTATTTATACATGTATGTCTGAAAAGAGTGAGTTAGTTAATAATTTTTCAGCTATACCACGGAAAGAACAAGTTACATTCAATGAGAAGATTTCCACTTTGTACTAGACCAACACACTTAGTTAGTTTTTTATAGTGCAAGCTCACTGAAACAACAGGTTTGACATGTCACTTGACTCTGACACATTATCCTGATTTTGAGCCAACCAGTCTTTGCTCTTTCTCCTTATTGCTGCTTTCTTAGTGAAGAAGCAACAAATACCAATTACACCACTGATGCAGTTATATATGAAAAGAAATAAAGAATATTGAACAACTTGGCCCAAAGACAACTTAGACTGTCTACCAAAAAAAACTTGGACCATCTATAAAGATAACTCGGACCGTCAATGAATACAGCTTGAACCGTTGAGATCGGATCGTAAAGGAAATATTTATATTAGACTATTCAAACTGTGATCCTTGATAAATCATATATAAGGTTTGGGAATTAGAGTAAATAATAAATGGCTATGCAGAGCAAAGCATAATACGTCCACAGCATGTCGACAAAGGAAAGTTGAACAAGTGTATATTGAAAGCAAGTGCGGACACAGTATTTTGCTTGACTTAGTAAATTGCTGGACAGAGTATTGATGGATCCACTGTATTTTGGACATTTGTCTTGTTTTACTATTTCAAGTGGTAAATACATTGTAATCTGTATGCCTTCCAAATATGTGAAAATTTGGTAATTTGCCCCCTTTTAGATCCCTTTTTGAAATTAAATAGCAAAATGTTTTTATATTTAAACAATATAAACCCATAAAAAGGATCATTTAGTAAAGACAATACATTAAAAATTAGAAGAAAAATAAGAAAGTCCAAATTTTAGAATTCAGCTTTTGGTAAAGTATATCTTCAAAACCGTAAGAGATAGAGGAAATCGGTTGATATAGCACTGGAAGCTCAAGACCCAATCATTTCAATGATAAAAACCATCAAAATTATACGAAATATAAAAATTCTATATACCTTCCAAATATGTGAACCCCGCGTGAACCCCAGGGTATAGAAATGGGACCGAGAGCTTCTTCGGCTTGAAGGGGCGTCCGTCGGTTGTGTGGGATGTAAAAATTCACAACCAACCCGTCCTGCGGATGAGACGTAAATAAAACCGAGGTCCCGTGTTGAGAGATTGCCACCCTCTCCGCACGTTAAAGAACCCAGTGTAACAGCTCATTATGAGCAATATGCTCATGATGAGAGGTCCATAAGAGACCTGTTGTACTGGCAAAATTATCCGTCCCTACCCATCATCTTTCCTTGTTTCGAGTCCCGTGGCATTTAAATTTTTAAATGTTCTCGTCCTGAATATAGCTGAAAAATTGCTCGCTGGACGTTAAACAACAATCAATCAATCAATCAATCAATCAACCAAATATGTGAAATTTCGGATTTTTGATCCATTTTAGTCCTTTTCAAAAATAGAATAACAAAAACAAATTATTGTCCAGAAATAACCCATATAGATGATCATTTTGCAAAAGAATGCATTAAAATTGGATGAAAAGTAAGAAAGTTCAAATTTTGGAATTTGACATTTGTTGGCCTCTTTCAGTTGAGTTTATCTAAGAAATCTGTCACATATTATCATAGGCTCGGGGTACAATCAATTCAATGGAAAAAAAAACTGCCTCAAAACTGGATAAAAAATAAAAATTCTATATACCTTTCAAATATGCAAAAGAAATTCAAGCTCCTTTTAGAAATTATACCCTACATTTTTTTGACCCATCAATAACCTATTAAGATGATCATTTTGCAAAAAAAAAATGCATTTAAATTGGATGAAAATAAAAAAAAGTAAAAATTGATATTTACCCTTTTCGAGCCCCTTTTATGATTTTATGAACAATTCCTGATAGTCCAACGTTTCATTTTCCAGATTGTCCAAGGTACCCTTTCCTGTATGATTCCCCTACAATTTTGCTACTAATTTTTTTCACCTGTAATTATTTCAAGTGAGACAATCAGGATGACACCGCTGAACCAGATATCCACTAGATTTACTAGCAGAGGGTACATTGTGTATTTAAATGTGTTGTGACTGGCCTGGCTTATTAACCTAATTTCATTACATAGATAAGGCTAGCAATAATTTCAACTACAACATGTACGACTAGGCATATTAAAATAACTGACTTGCCAGGAAAGCACATGTATTTGTTTTTTTATGATAACAGTAATACCATGCAATATAAAAGAGCACAAGTTCTACATACTATAAGATAATATATTTTATTTCCAATAAAGGTCTCACAAGGGGCAGAATAATTACAATGATAATTGATAAACAATGTAAATAGACATATATTTAAAAGATGCATACATACATTGTAAAATAATTTAAATATGGTGGTATCGTTGTGTGTAATATTAGCACATTTGAAACAGATTCAGTCTGATTAAAACAATCACATATATGCCAATCCTACCGATTTATGCGGTAGTCTACCAAATTTTTAAGTCTTCTACCGCCTACCGATTTTAGATGTTTTCCTACCGATTTAAAAAAAAAAATGTAAAAAAATTTATCGTGAATTGTTCATATGTTGATTATATTCTTGTAGATTTCTACGACGTATAAATGAATACAAATTCAAATTATTTAGGCCCTTTCCGTAATCGTTTCCCTCTTAATTTGTACCGGAAACTTCCATTGGTCAATTCTTTATCATTAAACCAATCAGAAACGGTATTTAAAATAAAGTTTTGAAGCACTACATTTTGAACTTATGATTCCTAAACATCAACAGATCAATGTCTGAATGAATATGTCCGAAATGCCAGAAAAAAAGAAGGCTCGTTTACGTTATGACAACGTATTTAAGACAGCATGGACTGATGAGTTTCATTTCATTAAACATTCCCGAAAGGGAAATAAATTTGCATTTTGTGAATTCTGCAGGACTGCAACAGAATGCACCATTTTGCATCCTTCTGAAAAAAAAATCATTTTTTCATGGTTTTATCATACTATATTTAAAGTTTTAACTACACAGATTTTAAATCCAAAATGCAGCATTTTGCGTCCTTCTGACAAAAAAAGACCCCCCTACCGCTTTTAGTCTCTTGAGGGTTGCCATGTATGCAATCACCCCAACCTTCCCTATGCCTGATGAGTTTGGGGGAATTGCTTTAATCAGACTGAGCATTTTACATCCATGATTTTACATATTTAATATAAACACACACAAAATGTTTAGTATAAGTAACCATCTATGTATCGAAGATCATCATAATATTGTAAAAAATATTTTATAAAGTCGTTTTCAGGTATAGTTTATACAGGTAAAAAAATTATCTTATCTTTAAATAAAATGACGCAATTTAAATGTTCTTGTATACAGAAATAGTGAATATGAGAAGTTCGTGAAACAATATTGTCTTATAAATCAAGTACATGTACAAAACATGTAAATGATGACTGTCAGGTAAATTTCCTTTATGTGAATCACTTCCTTTTTTAAATAATTTAAATAGTTTTTGGACCTTGTTGTCTCTAAACTGGATCTAAGCAGATGACTTGTGTTTGTCTTTCTATATTCATCTATAATTTTTTGTATAACTTTTCTGCTTTCCATCTTCATAGACATTACTTTGTCTATCTTCCTGTGTCTACATTAGTCAATCATCACCTTGTGATCAAACCGCATCGGTGATGTAATGGTTAGCATGCTCGCTTCGAGTGCGGTAGATCGTGGGTTCGAGCACTGATCGGATCAAACCAAAGACTATGAAATTGGTATTTGTTGCTTCTCCACTAAGCATGCAGCATTAAGGAGTAAGAGCATATAGACTGGTTGGCTCAGAATCAGGATAATGTGTCCGAGTGCGACGACATGTCTATCCGTGGACTTGTTTCAGTGAGCTAGCACTAAAAATCCAACTAAGCGTGTTGGTCTAGTCAAAGTGGACTTTATCATTATATCATTGAAAATTAATTTCTTCTCTCCATGATATAGCTGAAAAATTGCTGAGTTGACGTTAAACAACAATCACTCACTTACACACCTTGTGATTGCTATGCAGCTATCATTTTACATGTATTACATGCTTGATTGACACCATATGCTGTAGATTTTTTTCATTTTCACTTTTTTGTGTGTTTAATATTCAGTTGATAGCATACGGTAGACAGCATTGTACTTGTTTGGTCATAGAATTTTTCAAGTGCTCTAAAAGGTATTTCTTTTTAAAACAAATTTGTCAGTTAAATTAATTTATTCTTGAAATATAGTATTAATGTCATTAATACTATATTTCAAGAATAAATTAAATGAACAGTGTTACTTAACAGTTTTATAAATATATAATTTGCTGTATATGTTTTCAGTATTACAAAAATATAATTTGCTGTATCTTTTCCACTATAACCCTGGGATATAAAAGTAGGACCTAGTTTCTCAGCTATGAGGTACAACTGTTACTAAAGATGCATCGCCTAGTTGTGCTGAATTAATCAAATGCACAAATCATGCTGAGGTTGGGAAGAAAATGAGTTCCTCATGTTGGGAGAATGCTTTGCTCCTTGCACATCTAAAACATTTTTTGATATTTTGGCGATATACTATCGTTGCAATGAAAGCTTGTCAACCCATCAACTCCAATTTTCCTTGTTCTCATCATGAATATAGAAGGACATTAAACAACAATCAACAAATATGATCAAAGACACACAAATGTTTGTTTTACACTCTTTTCTTTTCATGAATACGAGTGAATATCGATTCACATGAAGGAAATTTACATTTTTGTATTTACAGGTTTTGTATATAAAAACTAGGGTTCGTTTCACTTTCATTTTGTATAAAATCCAGAGTTTGTTTCACACTCGGTTTTTAGATATGAGTTACACTCATCACATTGAAGATGGCAGTAAATGCACTATTCCTTTGCTTCAGAGTTTCAGATTTTCTTTCATTGTCACTTTCAATGAAATTCTTAAATTTTGAAAAATTAATTTGAAAAGATCAATTTGATTTTGCAAAATCCTTGAATTTTACATGACAGGTCAATAAATATTCCACTTAAATTAAATAATAATTTTTAAATGTTTTTTTCTCTCACTTTTTTTTTTACAGAAGCATGTCTGGACAGTGTATTTTGGTGACGGGTGGAGCTGGGTTTGTTGGCAGTCATTCTGTAATTGAGTTGATCAGTGCTGGATACTCAGTTGTTGTTATTGATAACTTTGTTAATGCCAGCCATGGTATGTTTTTCCCATCATTTACAAGTTTTATATTTAAAAGAATTATGTGTGTAGACTATTATTCAACAATATTTTAGTTACAAAATTGTAGATTGTGGTGTGATTAGTAATATTGAACTGATCATCAAGAACATAGATTAATTGATCAGTCCGACGATGGAGACCAATCTGATGATCAATTGTACATCACATAATTCCTGAGGAAGTTTGAGATTTAAGCTGTCGCCATACTCAATATACTGCCAAATGATATAACCTATTAACTTCAGCATCGTTATCATTCATTAAATATTGTTTTGAAATTTTACATAATTTAAAACGTCTTTAGATGTGTTTTAAATAGGTATTTCTTTCCTATTTTGTCATTATCTTTATTGCTTTTGCCATTTTACATTCTTAAATTTTGGAACTAAATGTATTTTCAGCAAATACTTGTAGTATATTTGTGTATAAATACACACATGAATCTATTTTTAGATTACTACAGGGGCCATCATGGTCGTGATCGTATGGTAGTTTAAATTTTAAACACCTCATCATCATTTAACAACATCTTATATTTCAGCTGGGGCTGTCGTGGTCATGATCGTATGGTAGTTGGATTTACATCTACCTGTGTAATCAGTGCCTATCACCACTAAAGTTGAGAGTGCGGATCTCGCTCATGGCGAGGTGTACTCGATACAACATTATGTGATAATGTTTGTCAGTGACTTGTGACAGGGTGGTGGTTTTCTCCAGGTACTCTGGTTTCCTCCACCAATAAAACTGACAGCCATGATATAGCTGAAATTTTGTTGAAAATGGCATTAAACACCATAACCCTAACCCTAGATTACTACATGTATTATCATTTCCACAGTCATGACAGTGATCACAGGAACATATTGTTTTTAGTTATCGATAGAAATTGGTCCGTTTTTTAATCTTGTGTACAGTATTATTTCATAAAAATATAACCTCAAGTACATGCTGACTTATGTTGAAATTTTGACTACAATGAGTTGGTGGAGAAAAGAACAAATGTTACCATCAGGAAAACTAAACTGCCTGGTAGATTATTCTATCTGATCATGAGACCAACTGTTACCCTTCTGTTGCTTTCTAATTTAGTGAACAATAACGTGTGTAATATAATATAAAAAAAAAGAAAACTTAAAAAGAAATACTGCAGTTTTTAGTGTGAAATATTTGAAAAAAAGATGAAAGTGAAAGAAAATGGTAGATATTATTTATCACATTGAAATCCAATAAAACTGACCACCACGATATAACTGAAATATTGTTGAAAGTGTCGTTAAACCTCATAACCCTAACCCTACCCCCCACCACATTGAAATATAAAAGTGTGTAAAGAAAGTCAGGGACTAGTTAGTACCTCAGCACTTTGATTAAATCTTGTGGGTGATTCAGATTCCTAGTGTTGTAAAAATTAAGATATTTAACTCTTGACTATTTCTTGGTTTTTTTTTATCTCAAATTGACAAATTCCCTTGCTATTTTATCCTGAACCTTGAATAACCTTGAAATATAAATATATATAATTTAATTTGATTTGAATACCGCAATCTGATTGGCTGATCCACCTGGAGAAACTTTTTGGTTATTCTCGATAACCTGGGTTGGTATTGTGACGTCACCAACATATTCATTCACCAACAACAAATTCAAAGTCACATGAAATAATAGTAATTAAAATCGAGAAATTATTAAATTTTGTTATAAAAGTTAAATTATAGCGAATATTTGAAATTTTTGAACAGGTTATACTTGTATAACATGGTTTGGAACAGTTTACGCTTTTCATAAACTGCTTCACGGTTTATTAAGTGTAAGCTGCCTCAAACCAGGTTATATCGTATAACGTTTAACCTGTTTAAAAATTTCAAATATTCCTTAAATAAATAAATGGTAACAGGTTACATACTTCTTAATATTCTTGAAAAAAAATTAACATGTAGCATATTCTGTACCTTGAATAATCTTGCAATATAAATATTTATAAATAAATGGTAACATGTTACTTATTTTTTGATAGTCTAGAAAAAAAAATTATACATGTAGCTACATGTAGCATATTTGATTATAAATAGAATGTTTCAACGACCACATTTTCCAAGATTTTGTAGGATTCTGGCAAGTGAATGTGAAAATGACTACATGAGTATATAGCTATTCCATTTTGAAAATCATCTGTGACCACAGCACATTTAAGAATAAAAAGTACTACTGTCCATGGGCTTACATGATATAGAACAATCAAAAATCACATTTGTCAAACATACTCTTGAAATACAACTATTGATGTGATTTAGAGTAATCTTTGTTAGAAAAGTTTTCTACTCTGAAACCATGGTGATAAAATAAGCCAAACATGGCTTTGAAGGTTCTTGGTGGTCATGTTTTTAATCTAGATATGATAGCCTAGGTGTCAATCTAATATGTCATTATTAAAAGAAATTTTTAAAATGGTCAATCTACATTTTTATCCAAAATGAGCTGAAATATAGGGATTTAGGTTAGGGTGTTTTACGCCACTTCAGTCTTCACGCTTAACTTTTTACCTTACAAGCCCACCGGGCCTGTAAATTCAAATATTTGCACCATCAATTCTATAGGCCCGAATTTGAAAACTACATTAATGACCATCACCATTAATTCAAACCACCAAAACTCAAAACATGATGATGTACCAAATATTATGTGGACATGTCAATTATACATTAGGTAAGACCAGAATGCAAGTAAAAAAAAACCAAAAACACACTTTATTTTGGATTCATGTTTATATTAATTTCTTGAAAATTCTTAAATCATATTGTCAATAGCATCCTCAGTATATTGCATATCATCACTGTCCACCTCCTCATCATCATCACAACCAATATTGTTATAAGACTCTTATAACAAAAACTTGTGGCGTCATCATTGCGTGTGACATATAATTTGGTGACAATTTTTAATATGCACCCCCCTTTTTTTTAAAATAACACTATGCTTTGAATTAATACCACACAAAATGCAAAAAGTCATATTTGTGTAATCTTCAGCAGAAGAAATATGTATATGCCAATTTGCTCAACGGTCCAACTATATATAGATAGCTAGGGAATGCAAATATAGCACCACAGTCGTATGAATTTTAGTCATAAATAGAGAAAAATAGTGAAAATTTAGATGTTGGGGTAATATAATATATATACATGTATATATTTATAGGAGTCATAAATAGAGAAAAATAGTGAAAATTAATATATATATAAGAGACTCTTTTATATATATTATATTACCCCAACATCTAAATTTTCACTATTTTTCTCTATTTATGACTAAAATTCATACGACTGTGATAGCACGAACGTATTATGTACAATGTATATTGACACTGACAGTCATAAACTGAAGCAAGTAAAGACTGTAATTATTATTTGTCAGACCTCAAATCAGAGTGCAACAATGGAACAAAACTACTGTTCAAAGTCTATTTTCGAACTGCAGAGATATTAACGTAGACACAGGTCTGTCAGCAACAGTTCTATAAATAGATCGCAATTAATAAAAAAGATACCGATCGGATTTAGAAGCGTATCGGAAAAAAATCTGAAGTGTCTCCGTGCATTTTAACGAATTTTGAATGACAGACCTTCTCAAATATGAACATATTATATATGAGAATTCAGACTTTATGTCACAGGATTGAGAAAAAAATCAATCCAAAGTTTGTTTGGTTAAAAGAAGCTTCGATCAACATTTCCCGTAGCACAGTGTCTGATTGCGCCCCCTTTCTCGTGGTGCCATTTTTATTTGATATTGAACGAAATTAAAGTTTCTTTAAACCGAAATGGATTACTTTTCAAGAAAGTCACTTTCAAAATACTTAATGAATACCATAGCATTCAATAAACACGATGTCGATATTTTCATAAATGGCAGTGGCAAAAATACGCGGGCAACATATAGGATGACTCTTCAAAATTACAAGGCTACTTGAACTTCCCTTTTAATCAACGAGAAATCGAAGTCAACTTCACAAGGCAACTACTTCGCCCTCTAGCATGAGCCCTGCTTCTGTCCTTTTTTAAAACCTACATGATGGTAAATATATCAACCATTCAAATTGCACGGAAATTCTTAAAAGGACTTGTTTGCCTACCCATTTTTTGCATTGACTCGGCAGCAACTGAAAACGGAGAACAATAAACTAAATATCTACACACAATATCTTATGAAATTAACTTTTGAAACTATATGACTTTTTTTTCACAGGCCCGTCGGACTTGTGGAACTACTCATTTTATACGCCCGTGTACAATTTTACACGCCACGGGCATCGGACTACCTCCTAATTTCGAAGACTGCCACTTTCAACAGTGTTTCAGTTATATCGTGGCGATCAGATTTTATTGATGAAGGAAACCGGAGTACCTGGAGAAAACCACTGACCTGTGGCAAATCACTGACAAACTTGATCACATAATGTTGTATCGAGTACAACTCGCCATGAGTGGGATTCTAACTCACAACGTTAGTGGTGATAGGCACTGATTGCACTGGTAGTTGTAAATGCAACTACCATACAATCAGGATGACTCCAGCTGAAATATAAGATGTAGTTAAATGATGATGATGAGGTGTTTAAAATTATTCTTTGTTTTTCTGTGAAAGTTGTATTTTGTGGATACAGTAATGCTATTAGTTCTATTTTTGACAAAAATAATATAAAAATCTTCTCTTCTGAAGCGACTGAGCTGTATGAAGCCAAAAATGGCTGTGGTGGTACTTGTGTGGCCTTATGTTTAACCTGTACTCAATTGCTCTGTCATCAATGCAAGGCAGCTGTCATAACTAAAAAAAACTAATTTCTATTTTAAGAAATTGGTATTTTAGTAATGACAGCTAAAACAATAACTGTTAAGGCCATCCTTAAAAATATTTCAGTTTGCCCAAACCCGACCCATGACTTTTGGGTATGGGTAGGTAGGTAGGCAAATTCTTTTTTTTATCTTTTTTTTTGGAGCACCAGATTCTTCCATGTCCGGCTCAAATGTTTGTCCAGCTCTGTCCGAGACTGTCACTAAAAATTGATCCGTCTTTTTCAAGTCCACTTCTTCGGGGTCTGTCACCTCGTCGAAAACGTCATTCCATGTTTTTTTGTTGTTAAACCTGTAGATTCTGTTTGATCCAATTGGTTTCACTTTATTGTCAGTTTTGACTACAACAAATAACTGTGTGCCATTCCGATTTCACGTGGTTTCAATATATAATGATAAATGCTGAGGATATCGAAAAAAATCTCATCAGTATCACTTAAGCGCTTCCCGGCAAGGATTTTGTAGTGTTGTTGTAAGTGCGAAAGTGATTTAACCTGTAAAACTAATATTTTATATGAACCCGCGGACACGGGAAATAAAAAAAAAATCGAAATTTTACAGCAAAAAAAGAATTTGACTCGGCAGGATTTTTTGGGGTCGGTCGCGTTTGGGCAAACAAACTATATTTTTATTTTGGCCTAATATATTCTCACTTTTTTCTGTAAAATTAGAACTCTTGTTGATTTTTTTGACAAGAGAACAAGTTTATAAACAATAAATCATGTAGGTAACAGGTAGCAGTGTGAGGGGTCTTTGGAGGGAGATGTTTTAGTTGGTTGTAACAAGGGAAAGGGGAGGTATTGAATCGAGTCAGGAAAGTTTGTCATGCAACTGACTACCAATGACCTTTCCTAATAAACAATTGTATATTATTATCTGCTCCTGCAAATACATGTAAGCTGGAATGAGCTGAAATAGAAAATACTTACCAGGTGAGCAATTTCAGAATCCATGATACATGTAATCACTGGTTGCAGTCCTTGAAATGAAAATTTGAACTTACTGTTTCAAATCAAACCTTTGAATTTATGTTTATATACCGGTAATTAAAAATAAACGTGAATAATTTACTGGTTTGTATTAAAGTTTTTCTGGTCTTGGACTGGAGTACCGGTGTTCATTGTGCGGACTATGGTTGTTGTATGGTATACAATTAAATGTACAAATATAGTTCATATTCACATGCATGTTTTGCTAACCAATCAAATTAGCGTTCAACCCTAAATATAAGAGTTATGGGGTCAAAGTCATTTGGACTAAAAAAAATAAAGTTGACATAAACTACCAAATTAAAAATATTTCAGGAATATTTTTTTTAATTAATCTAAATCACCGTTACCAATTACTGGTATCCAATATTGAAGAGATAACTGGATAACGACAATAAGTTAATCATATAGCTTTCTAATATTGTATTAACATACTTTCAAGTTAAAACAAAGAGTTTTAAGGTTTAAATTATATTACAGAGAGTATGAAAAGAGTAGAAGAAATAAGTGGATCCAAAATAACAATGTATACTGTAGATTTAACAGACAAACAGGCCTTACAAGATGTATTTAAAAAGGTAATAGTTGTAATTGGATGTAATGTTATCTTGTACTTTTATTAATTATGTACTACATGTAGTATCACTTTGTAGATAAATGAATAGGGCCCCACGAGCTCTCACCAAATGATCCAGATTTAACAAATGCTTAACATGTTTGCCATGGGTGATGATTATCACAGGTTGGGTCAAACCAAAGACTGAAATTATTTGCTGCTTCTCTAAGAATGCAACATTAAAGATTAAGAGCTTGGAATCAGGATAATATGACAGAGTTGACCATCATGTTCACCTGTTTACTGTTGTTTCTGTTAACTTGCACTATAATATTCCAACTCAGCTTGTTGGCTATTTAAAAGCTGTCGTCATAATCATAAATATATAAAGAAAGAAAAATTTTCAATGTACAATCTATGGCATCACTTATATGGGCAATAACTCTTTATTTCCTATGGAAAATGTTGTTGTTAAACATGTATGTTTTATTATTACCATAACCACTACTGGAATCATTTCAAACATTTTATTAAATTGTATTTGATTATTCTGCTCAGAAGGGTGTCTTTAATTTGCAATAAAATGATTTGTTGTTAAAAAAAAAATGTCTGCAATAACAATGTTAGTTAACACCTTGTATGTGTAATTCATTTGTTTAAATAACAAATACACCTACTGGTTAGCGTGCTCGCCTCGAGTGTGGTAGATCATGGGTTCGAGCCCTGTTTGGGTAAAACCAAAGACAATAAAATTGGTATTTGCTGCTTCTCCGCTCACTAAGCATGTTGCATTAAGGAGTAAGAACAAATTGTCTCTGAATCAGTATAATTTATCAGAGTGGAGCAACATGTCTACCTGCGGACTGTTGTTTCAATGAGTTAGCACTATCAAAATCCAGCTAAACATGTTGTGATTGCACAATACAAAGCAGACATCATCATTATCTCATCGATATGTAACTTCTCGTCATGATATGGCTGAAAAGTTGCTCACTTGATGTTAAATAACGATCACTCAATCACTCATTGATATATATATATATGTATATAATTACAGCACAAATTTACAAGTGTTATACATTTTGCTGGATTAAAAGCTGTAGGAGAATCATGTGATTTACCAATACTGTATTATAAAGTCAATGTTGGAGGTACTGTAAATTTACTAGAGGTAAGGTTATCTATACACAGAAATGACTATCTTTCAAAAATCAAAGGAAACTACAACAACAACCGACCCACTATTTAAATTTTAGAAGAGATTTATACACTATGCAATGTTTACTTATTTTATTATTAAAGGTTTTAAAACTGAAAGCTTTATGTATTATCATTATATATATATAAATTTTTAAAACTTCCCCCAGATCAAATTAAATTTAGAATTTAAAAGAAAAGATCAATGATTGCATAACTCAATCCTTAGCAACCTAAGACAGGGCGGCAAAGCTTACTGTGCAAATAAGTGAGAACGATTTGTTTTTTTTTCATCTTTCTTCAGTCCAAAATATATGGAGAATTTGATTGAGTCGATAAATCAGGGTATTTCTATAATATTATCTTCATCAAGCTAGTTTATTTGGAAATTAATCCATTTTACATTACATTTTTATTCAAGAAAAACATTTAAAAAAAATTGATATATTATATAATAGCATAATATATCTGGTGCAATCAGTACAAAATGTGCATTGAAAAACAAGCATGCAAGCTGTCTACATGAATACAGAATAAAATTATCTTATTGTATGATACCATTTAAATCTTATCACTATCATAATATGTATTCAGTGCAGGCGAGACGGCGACGATTCAAATTTAAAGATAATATACTCATTTTTTACCTGTAATTATAGAAGTAGATTGGTTTTCACTTGTTATGTAGAATAATGTATATAATGGAGAAGATGTCCTAAGTTGCATAACTTGTATCTTATCCTTTTGTCTTTTTATTGGATAATAAAATATGTTTAAACTACCCATTGTATTTATTTTACTATTATTGAATAACAAATAAAAAACTGTCTTTCTATCTAATTATTTATTTTGTTGCTTTGTAATATTTATTAAAACATCTGGTACATTAAAATGCCCTGACAGGGCCGGGTAGGTTTAAAAAAAAATCCCTTGATTTCTTAACAATTCAATAAATGACTGCACAGCTATAGTTGGAGTTAAACACCAATCAATCAATCAATCAATGACTGCATTTGTAAGATAGATCTGTTATATATTTGTAGGTAATGAAGGAAAACGATGTAAAGAATCTGATATTTTCCAGTTCAGCTACAGTATATGGTACACCAGAATATTTACCTCTGGATGAGAACCACCCTACTGGAGGATGTACAAACCCATATGGAAAAACCAAATATTTTATAGAAGAAATTCTGAAAGATTTATCTAAGGCTGAACCTGTAAGTTTTGTTGTTCATAATACATTTGTATTTGAATTCATGGTATTAAAGATACTAATAACATCCTCAAATTGTTGACTGAAAACTCAATATTTGTTTCTTGTAGTTTTCTACTACCTGTAGTTGTCTACAAGATGTTTGGTGCATTTCATTCCATGGCTTTCAGTTAAATACATAAGTAATTTGTCTTTGAAAAGGTCAAATCCAGATCGCAGTATATGTTTATTAGTTCACCTGACCAAAGGTGAAGTCAGCTTTTAGTGTCACTTGGTGTTCATTGTCCATCTGACTGTCATTTTTTACTTTTTCACTATTTAATCCTCTGCAAAACTGCTTAACAAATGGAACCAAACTTGATTGGCAAGAGGAAATGCAGATCTCTTCAAATTAAGTTGATCTTCCATGAAGACTTCAAGTGGAAATTAAGTAAGTCTTTAAAAAGAAAATGTGAATACCGTGAAATCTGTCTAAACCGAACTCCTGTATAAACTGAAATCCTGTATTAATTGAAATCCTGTATAAACTGAACTCCTGTATAAACTGAACTCCTGTATAAACTGAAATCCTGTATTAATTGAAATCCTGTATAAACTGAACTCCTGTATAAACTGAAATCCTGTATTAATTGAAATCCTGTATAAACTGAACTCCTGTATAAACTGAACTCCTGTATAAACTGAACTCCTGTATAAACTGAAATCCTGTATAAACTGAAATCCTGTATTAACTGAACTTTAAATAAAGTCCTAATGTAGGAAAGCTTTGTTAATTTAACCTGTATAAACCCAACACCTGTCTATTCAGAACACAAAAGTTGGTGCCTAGAAGGTTTAGACAGGTTTTACTGTACTGTAAATATTTTTTTACCAGATATTCTGGTCCAGGTCATGTGAGCCTGTCATTTAAACTAGTCATAAAAATTCTAAGAAATTATAACTTTATAAGGTAAGTTTTTCACCTGTAGTGCTTATGTATAGCACAACCTCCTCAGGGGCTGCATTGAAAAACAAAAATTAAAATCAGTCCTTACGATGAGCACCAATCCTCCAGCCCAAGATCAGTAAAACTTTGTTCGGACCATTAAATTTGTCAGTTTCTATTTATAACTACAGTCAAACTTGCTTTAGTGACCACCTCTATTAAGCAATAACTTGTATTATGTGACCTTATTTTTATTTCCCTTCACAGTGCATTTTATATCAATGAAACCTGTATTAAGCGACCATATTTCACTGTTCACTTGGAAGATCACATAAGACAGGTTTGACGGTATATAAAAAAAAAATCAATAATTTGCTTCCAACCAGTAAATTCAAATTTGCATTTCGAGGACTGTAAAATGAATCCATTTGGATGTAACCTTGACAAAATTTTGTTGCACTAAAGATAATTTTCATTAATGTTTTTTCTTCGTTAAAGGGTTGAGCAGAGTTTTAAGCTCTGTTGAAATGTATTGAAAGTAGATAGTCATGACCTAATTCTGCAACAAAAGTATGTCACAGCACCATTTCTCTAAACATAGGAGTGTAACATACATACGTGTGATCTTTTGAAATTGACTGGGAGGGTGATCTAACAGATTTAAGAGGGAGATTGTATCCGTTAAGAGGGAAAAGTGTTGTGCACTAATTCTGCAACAAAAATCAATTAATTTCAATCAGCAAATTTAGGCTATTAATGTACTGTATTAACAAACTAAATGGCAACAATACTATACTCAAGTCTTACTTAATATTAATAATAGAGTATTTAATTTGATTGAATGTTTAGTTATTCACTTACTTGTATGCATGCCTATATATAGAGTCTGTTTATACCTGTGTAATGCACAAGTCATATTTAAATCAATACAGAATTATTTCAGTTTAACATCAAAAGCAGTTAAGAGAAAAAAATGTATAATATTAGAATAGGCAAATTAAATACAAAAAGAAACAATTTAACATCATAAAACACCATTTTTTTTTCTTTTAAATAAATTGTAGAAACATTTACATGTTATCAATCAAAATTTATCCATATATCAATTTTGACAATCATTTCCCAAATAATTTCCAAAAGATGATTAAAAGTCAAGGGAAGTAACTCAGTCACAACAGAAAAATATTAGATTAGAGTTAGTTGTTGCATTTTAAGAATTAGTTGAATGAGTTCACAAAGTTATCACAATTTGGGAAGATTTGAAGATATAAATGATGATTTCTAAGTGTCAACTGTCCATATCAATAACTTAATAAGCAGACATGCCAATAGACCCACATTTGTAAAATTTGATTTTCTGCTGACACACAAATCACTCATAAAGAAAACCCAGTAATAGTTTGGTCACTGATGAAAAGGAATTTATAATAATTATTCAATGAATTATGCAGAATGGTTAGTTGTTTGACATCATCATCATCATCAGTATTCCAGAACTTTTGCTTCTGCGAGAAAGGAGGATAAAAAATACCAGTAAGTGACGCTCTGATGTTCTATCAGAATCATTATGCCTCCTAAATACTAATAGTGGCAAAGAATTCTGCTGTTGAAGATGTAAAACGGCTTTTGCAATACAACTGACGGATTTGAATCTCACAGAAGGGGTTTCAATTCTTAAAAAAAAACTTTAGGTGTCTGATATGTATATTTTCAAACAGGATTTGTCATATAGAATTGCAAGTAGAATTTCAGATGTTATTAAAAAAAAGACCATTTTATTAAATGTTCATTATTTCTCACTTGCATACATTGAAGTTGTCATTCTGATAGCTCTGGTATTTACCAGTATTTGATGGGTTCTGTGTTCTGTCATCATTAAACCTGTCCATCTAGTCCTCAATCATATTACAAATGTATCTGTAGAGCATTCATTTCTGATCAGACTTCTTTTTAAAAATATCTTTGGTAGCAACTTATTTGACATTAATTTAAACTTCAAAAATTTAGGTTAACATCATTTTTACTTATGGATTTTTTAATTTATATTCTGTGAACAAATTTTCAACAAAATTTTCTTTTAAGGGACAGAGTGGGGGGTGAAAAAAAATAACCTCCAATACTCGATAGTTGATAATTTTAATTGGTAAAAACTTCCTTTCTTTAAAAATTACTCTGTTGTCCTTTTCATAAAAGTGTAAAGGTCAAGGGAATAGGTCATACAGATATTTTAAACTTTTGATGGTTTCTAGCATATTTATATATTTTTGGATCATTTAAAGCACCATCAATAATAGCCTCTCTCACAACTGGTTTACATGTTCATCCTATACTATATATGTAAGCAGGATATTTGTCACATGACCTATTTTCATTGCCTTACCTTAACCTCATTTACCTGTATCATATTTTAATAATATGAGAGGTTTTGTGACTTCATTATTCATGACATACAAGGACTGACAAGACTTCTTCATCAATGCTTTTTTGTTCTGAAAAAGGTTTTTTAAGCATGCAAAAAATTCTTATGGAGTCTGATATTTTTTGTTTGTTCTATTGATATGTAAGAAAGTGTATACTTCAATTGGATGAAATGCTGTCATTGAGCCATTTCATGTTGTTGGAGCGTAATTTGTCTTGGCTTTCATGAATATCGTCCACCACATAATGTACAGTGTAGTAAACTATGAATTCATGAGTTAATAAATATCTGTTACAGTGAAACTTGTAAATCTCCTTGGGACCAACTTTTTTTTCAGAATAGACAGGTGTTCAGTTTATACAGGATTTTATTTTATTTATTATTCGGTTCCTCTGTATTTGTTTTCCAAAAATGATACCAACAAAAATAGGTGAATCCACAGTTCATGTGGTAGATAAAATTATTATTTTCATTCCAGGAATGGAACATTATTATATTACGTTACTTCAATCCAGTTGGTGCTCACAAATCAGGAAAAATCGGTGAAGATCCAAAAGGTGTTCCAAATAATTTGATGCCATATTGTGCACAGGTCGCAGTAGGAAAAAGAAAAGAGATCAATGTATATGGACAAGATTATGATACACCAGATGGAACAGGTTAGAAGTGTGATCTTACTCCTGGTTTTATTAAGACTATGTTTACTTGCTTCCCAGGGAGGAATATTTCAAAACTTTTTTTTTAACTAGTGCAAATCATAGCTTGGTGATATTTGTTACAAAGCTTTATTTAAGTTTTGCTTATGGTTTTATACATTTTTAGACTAATTGCTGATATTTGATATCAAGCTTTTTATCTAGGCTAGACTTGATAACTTATTATCCCCTCGCCAACGAAGCTGCGATGGGATATAGTAACGCTACCTTCCGTCCTTCTGTAACATCCTTGTGAACACTCTAGAATCAACATCCTTCAATGGATTTTGACCAAACTTGGTACATACTTAGTCCTTAAAAGAATCTGAAATCCTATTGATTTTCAAGGTCAAAGGTCAAGGTCACCGGGTCAAATTTTTACCTCGTAACATCCATGTGAACACTCTAGAATCAACATCCTTCAATGGATTTTGGCCAAACTTGGTACAAACTTAGTCCTTAGGAGAGTCTGGAACCCTATTGATTTTCAAGGTCAAAGGTCGAGGTCACAGGGTCTAATTTTTACCCTGTAACATCCTTGTGAACACTCTAGAATCAGCATCTTTCAATGGATTTTGACCAAGCTTGGTACATACTTAGCCCTTAAGGAAATCTGGAACCCTATTGATTTTCAAGGTCAAAGTTCAAGGTCACCGGGTCTAATTTTTACCGCATAACATCCTTGTGAACACTCTAGAATCAACATCCTTCAATGGATTTTGACCAAACTTGGTACATGCTTAGTCCTTAAGAGAATCTGGAATCCTATTGATTTTCAAGGTCATAGGTCAAAGGTCAAGGTCACCTGGTCAAATTTTTAGGCGAGGGGATACGTCATGCTTTGCATTGCCCTTGTTGATATTTGATATCAATCTTTTTATCTAAGCTAGACTTGATAACTTATTTGATATCAAGCTTTTTATCTAGGCTAAACCAAGGATTTGTATAGTAGAAAGGATATGAATCTCGCAAGATTTAACAGATTGTATGTAAGTATGTTGCGTGGCGAGAACAAGTGAGATTACCCATAGTGCAATTTGTTGACGAAACGCGTGCCTTGATTAATGGTGGATATTTTCATTGCTTCAACATTTTAAACCAGTAGTTGTAAATATATAAAACCATAATTACAGGTATAAAGTGAAAATATTTGTCCTAAATACCAATCATTAATAAAGTATCGACTTTTTATAGATGTATCACCCATATTTCATCAACAATTGACATTAATCGATTTGCCCTTTTGACCTTCATAATCCCTCCTATTATGGACGGTCAAGACTCGAATTTAAATTTTAAACTCCTCTCTTCTCTCATCATATCGAATATTGAAGCGGAGCCGTCATTTTTGTGATAATATAAATATTTTTCAATGTATAGAAGGAGTTTTATTGAAAACAGTGCTCCTGATTTGTATTTATTAAGGATTGTTTACTATCATTTGTCAAAATGGCGGCGTTCTGGGCGGAAATGGGGGTGGCCTATTTAGAAAGCAATAAACTTCCTTGTTTACATGAAATCGACATACCAAAGTGTATAAATGTGTAGTTTAGAGTGTATTCGATAAATAGAACGAAACTTGGCATGATTGGTTGCTTTGTTTTATCATTTTTAATATGTTTTTAGATGTATGAAACTTTATTGTACTTTTCCATTGAACCTCTATCGGCAAATCCAAGGATTGTTTTGTGTAGTGTAGTATATAGACGATGCATAAAACAAACTTTGGTGTAATTGGTTGATTTTCCTACGAATTCTCAAGGCATTTCAAAATGAATGAATTAATTTTTGCTCTGTTGTAGCATAAAACATAGCCACGCAAAATGAAGCGAGAAAATACAAGATTTGTATCCTTTCTACTATGCAAATCCTTGGCTAGACTTATGATAACTTATTGATATTTGGTACCAAGCTTTTTATCTAGGCTAGACTTATGATAACTTATTGATATTTGGTACCAAGCTTTTTATCTATACTAGACTTATGATAACTTATTGATATATAGTACCAAGCTTTTTATCTAGACTAGACTTATGACAACTTATTGATATTTCGTACATAGCTTTTTTTTTTAGATATATCTTATATTTTATTTATAATAGGGGTTAGAGATTACATTTTACTTTTATTTCATTTCATTTTTAAATAGGAGTTAGAGATTACATACATGTAGTCGACTTAGCAACAGGACATGTAGCAGCACAGAAAAAGGTAGAAGAAAAATGTGGACTGAAGGTTAGTTCATAGAATGTACATGTATTTGTGTAAGGTATTGAATATTAAAAAAATAATTTAACAGTAGTGGTCAAAATTTACAACAAAGCAACCACAACATAAACCACTCCTCTGACTCAACATAAATAAACTCCAATTAAAGTGGTGTTAAACATCAATAACTCAGAATCCATTTATTGATCAGAAATCAAAGATGGCCACCTCCACATAAATATAGTTTAACAGGCTATAGGAAAATGTTTTTATAAATATTTGATACTCTGAAAAAACCGCTCTACAATTTAAAAGCAGACTTGACTGTATAGTTCTTTTTATTGACCTGTACAAGGTTGTTATGGTTTTTTTTATGTTGATCAGAAGTCCAAGCTTGCCTTCACCTCAGGACATTGTGAAATTAGGATATATTTTTTTTTCACAGAAACTACACACTTTATTGAACACGGGTAAACATAATTCATCATAACCTGATTTTAATATAATTTTGCTCACTGCTGAAGTAGATTTCAGATGATATAGTAATTCTTTAATCGTACTGTTTTGATGAATACCTGGTGATTTCAAGTTGAATTGAAATTATACCTCATTTTCTGTCCTTTTTTTTGGTCTTCTGTTTTATTTCTGTTTCTTTTTGTGATTTATTATTTTCCTTTTCACTTCTTAACTTGCTTGTCTGTCTACTCCGTCCGTCCATTGAGAAATTCATGTCGACTTAATATATATTGAGCAATTAATACTACTTGGGGACAGGTCAGGGATACAATTAATACTTAACCAAACTTCTATTTATAGATATATAACTTGGGTACAGGCCACGGATACAATTAATACTTAACCAAATTTGTTTTTGTAGATATATAACTTAGGTACCGGCCACGGATATTCAGTCATGGACATGATAAATGCTTTAAGTAAAGCTACAGGTAAACCAGTAAGTACAACTTTTACTAGTAAAGTAGTACCTGTCTTATAAGACCACCTTTAACTAGTACAGTAGTCCCTCTCTTATAAGACCACCCCTTCTGCGGTGGAAGAGTGGCCTTTAAAAAAAGGTGGCCATTCTTGAGAGAAATTTTTCCTGCAGTGAAAAAGTGATCATATGAAAGGGCTTTCTTGAGAGAAAATTTCCTTCTGCAGTGAAAAAGAAACCTTATGAGAAGGGTGGCCTTTCTTCAGAGAAAATTTCCTTCTGCAGTGAAAAAGTGACCTTATGAGAAGAGTGGCCTTTCTTGAGTGAAAAAATTTAGTAGTACAGTGAGACCTTCCTAACCGAACCACATGAGGACCAGCTTTGCAATCGCAATCGGTTTATGTAGGTAAAATTAAAGATTTTCAACATCGTGACTTTATTTTAGGTTTATGGATTATACAGGATTCTTGTTTTATTCAGGGTATGGTTTAGACAGGATTCTTGTTTTATTCAGGGTATGGTTTAGACAGGATTCTTGTTTTATTCAGGGTATGGTTTAGACAGGATTCTTGTTTTATTCAGGGTATGGTTTAGACAGGATTCTTGTTAAGTCTCCCAAACAACGTTTGGAGACTTATTGTTTTTGCTCCGTTTCTTATTAAGTCTCCCAAACAACGTTTGGAGACTTATTGTTTTTGCTCCGTTTCTTATTATTATTATTATTATTCTTCTTTTTGTTCTTGTTATTCTCCTTTCTTTCCGTGCACCATGAACTTGTCCACGGCAGATCTCAGGAACTACAGGACAGAATTTCATGAAACTTGGTGGAGTTATAGATATATGTTTCTAGTTGATCCTAAAGTTTTCAGATTTGTGGTAAAGGGGGTCAAAGCCATATTTTTGGGGGTTCAAAGGGGGTGGGGGTTACTATAGAATCCTATGGGAAACATGAAATTGCGTACATTAATGTTGATAACTTCTAACTGGATAATGATAGAGACATAAATTTTGACATAGTGATAGGTCACCATTAGAGGAGCAATTCTGCATTTTCAAAATTTTCAAGATGTCTGCCATTTTCAAAATGGCTGCCAAAACACGGCATAAAAATGGGGGGTAAAAATTCAACATTGTCCGATATCATCAAAATTTGATATGTGGGTAGATAGTGTCAGTGGCCGGTTTGGGAGACTTCATAATCGTTAAATTATAATCATATCTTGTTTTATTCAGGATAGACAGGTTTCCCTGTATTTTACAATTTCAGTGCATCTGAAATTTGGTGGGAGCGGCCTTATTAAAAGGGGACTACTGTATACTGTTTGAAAAATTTGTTTTGGTACATTTTTTGTGTATTCTTAGATTGTGTAACCTTTTTAGCAGTAATTACAATATTACTTAAAGTATATGAATTGATGTTATTATACCCCCCGCAACGAAGTATACTAGTTTCACCTAGTTCTAATAATAAAACCCTAAATGCTCGCTTACTCGCAAGGGTTATAATGGGATGCCATTACACGTAATGGAGCAGCCGCCGAGATTTTTTGCGCTCGCTTACAGAGTTTCTGATGCCTGCATTTATCAATAATAAGTCATAACCTTTCCTTTTGTCCATTATTATAACAAGTTTTTATCACCTTCCAGTATTTTAGAATGTAATTCCCACAAAATAAAAATCCATGTTTACTAAACTCTCTGAATATTTTGAATTTCGTCATTTCCGGCCTCACTATTTGGATGTCGATACCATATTTGGCGATTTGAGACGTGAATGTTTACATCAGCGTGTAGTAAGAAATACCATATTTAGAAAAGCTCCGCCTTCTGTAGTTTCCGGTTATGGAAAACAATCGATAAATTTGAACAAGGTTGTTGCTACCTTTGAAAAGCATATATTTCTCAGCCAAACCGATTTAACAAGGACTGGGATCATCAGTAATAGTTATAATGAAATGTTTGAAGCGTAAATAGTGAGTTTTTATGTTTCAACTACAACTTTTTTTTTGCTCCATTGTGACGAATGGGACCGCGCTGTAGCTCTGCTGAGACACAAGTTTGTCACAGGAGCTACATTATTGCAGCTAGGTTTCACCATGTCCATCCGTCTGTCCGTCCGTCTGTAGACAAATCCTATGTCGTACGATAACTTGAGCTTTATTTCTTAGAATCTCTTAAAATTTTATCAGCTGTTTACTGGTGGAGAGAGGAGGATCCCTTTCATTTTTGACGATTTTCACTTTTGCCGTTGCAGAGTTATTAGACTTGATATGACGGGAAAATAGGATTTTTACCCTATGACGTATGATAACTTGAGTAGTGTTTCTCAGAATGTTTTGAAATTTTATCATCAGCTTACCAGTAAAGAGAGGAGGATCCCTTTCATTTTTGACGATTTTCACTTTTGCCGTTCCAGAGTTATTGGACTTGATATGACGGAAAATAGAATGTTTAACCTATGTCGTATGATAACTTGAGTAGTGTTTCTCAGAATGTTTTGAAATTTTATCAGCAGCTTACCGGTGAAGTGAGGAGGATCCCTTTCATTTTTGACGATTTTCACTTTTGCAGTTCCAGAGTTATTGGACTTGATATGACGGAAAATTGGATTTTTACCCTATGTCGTATGATAACTTAAGTAGTGTTTCTCAGAATGTTTTGAAATTTTATCAGCAGCTTACCGGTGAAGAGAGGAGGGTCCCTTTCATTTTTGGTCGGAACAATCAGTAATGTTTTGGTTATGGAAATAGGTTGGACAGATGTTGGGAGTGGGGGGTATATCTTAGTGTGCTCACAGTAATACTAGTTCGTTTGTTGTCTCATAATTTTTTTTTACATGAAACTCACATTTATTTTCTTAGAAATAAATTGTGTGGTGTTCCATTGTGAGGAAACAATTTTAGAATAAAATTAACCTTATATTATAAAGATTTTTTTGGCAAGATTGATTGATTGTTGCTTAATGTCCAGTGAGCAGTATTTCAGCTATATTCAGGATGAGTTCAACAATATTTAAGAAATATACATAAATGAGAGAGAGATGGGGAAACAACTTTTGACTGCCACTGGAAAATTATGGAGATTTGAGGAGAAAATAAAATTTTAGCCTTATGTAGCAGCTAATCTTTTTTTTTAACTTACAAAATTGGTTGTTATAATGCAGGAAATGTGGCATTTTCCAAACACTTTACCCACTATGGTCCATGGCCAGGCTTTCTGTATTATAACATGACAACCCATTATTGAGAGGACACCCTAGTTATCCTCTACATGCCAATGTGCAGGGCAACTCTGTGGGTTGACCCCACAGAACTGTCACCAATACCCAGAAAATTAAGAAGAATATTCCAAGTTTGCATTATACAGTATAAAGATGCCGGGCGTGGAAAATGACAAATGTGTATTTCTAGGATTAACTTTATACAAATGTATATATTGTAGGTGCCATATAAAGTAGCAGGAAGGAGAACTGGAGATGTAGGTTCATGTTACGGTAAAACAGATTTAGCAGCAAAGGAATTAAAATGGAAAGCCACAAGAAACTTGGATGAAATGTGTAAGTAACCTGGACTTGGATGCACAAACATTAATTAAATAAGTGTCAATTAAAACATAAGTGACACTTAAATTTACTTGAAATGTACATGAAATTAATTTACACTTATTGTTTAATTGACACTTAGATTTTATTGACATTTGTGCAACTCAGTCCTGTACTATTTTTAGTTCATGAGAACTAACTTGGTTGCCAATTAATCTTTACGTTAAACAGTAATGTCATAATGTGTATGATTTTCTCATTTACATTGTACTTTGTCAATTCATTGGTGTAACACCTTTGCACTTAATGAAAAAAACTGGGGTTAAACTATCACATGTCCATGGATTCCTTGTGGATGGGATAATCTCACCCACAGGAATCCATGGAAGAATTAATCAGGCTGATAAGAACCACATGGATATCTGTAAAATTAATAGTGGCTAAGTCTCCGGAAACCACAATGGATATCTGTAAGCTAAGAGGTGTTCAACTGTCCGGAACTTCATGGATATTTGTAAAATAAGGAAGTACCCAATTGTCTGGAACCACATGGTTATCTGCAAAATAAGATTTAATCAGTGGGAACTACATTGATCTACTGTTCTATCCAATATTAAGAAACCCTGTTGAGAAAAACACATGCTTCCCATTGCAGATGAATAATAGAGTAATTTGCAAGAACCACATGCCAACTTAGTCTGCTTTTTAACAATGTTTATGCAGTTGTATTTGGTAAAATAGCATCATTATGATATGTAGTTCCAAGATTGTACAAATGAAGTCATTGTTTTCTGATATGAACATGAAACACCACAATTATTTTTTTTATAAATTATTTACTATTATTTTAGGTGAAGACTTGTGGCGATGGCAGACGATGAATCCAAATGGTTTCAGTACCAACGGACCACAAAGTTAATGACAATAATATTATAGTGGTATACTTGGTGCAGGCAGCTGGGGAAAATATATTAGTGGGACATATAATAGCGCACTGTGATGTTTTGGGACATTATGTAGATTCTATTTTATTTTAAGGATGTAGATGTGATTCAGTATTAATTTCAGGGAATTTAAATAAATTGATTATCTATATCTAATCCAGATGGCAGACTTATCTGTAAGGACACACTGAAATTGGGATGTTGTTAATAATTAATGTTGTATATTAATTAAAACCAAATGACCATTTTTTTCTGTTCATTTAGAATGAAAACATAGGTGTATAAGTACATTAAAATGACATTGAAATAATTTAAAGGTCATTTGATATGGGTTAATAATGGTGTTATTTATTTTCTATGTCTTTTGTGTGCAATAAAATGCATATTTTTTTCATATTTTCCCTTAGTCCATGTTATCATCATTTTGTGCCCATCATCCATGGTATCATCATATATTACTACTGGGCTTAATGAAAGCAAGCTTTGTAGAATTGTGACAATCTAAGATTTAACATGACCACCCAAACCCATTATGCAATTGGATTGGCTCAATTTCAAAGCTTTTCTAATAAAAAAAAAACATAGTCATTTGTAACTTAATGTTTGTATTATATGTATAATTCTGGGGTTGTCCTCTACAAAGACTTTTTTGTATGTTAATCAGAAATCCAAGATGACCACCAGCACAGGAAATACTTTTCATATTAGATACTACAGTAATTGTAAATTCTCCTCAGAAGTTCAAGCTGAAGGCAAATTATGCATGAATGATCATTTGATGTCCCTCTACCAATTTTTTTGTTTTTGTTGCTACCAATCCAAGATGGGTGCCATTGCATGATAGAATTTAACATAAGACCTCAATGGGAAATTGTTTTTCTCACATGATGGTACATGTGTGATGGTATATTCAATGTGAGATTCATGCAACTCCCATCTTAGGTTTTTTGTTGGGGTTTTTTTTATTGTGTTTTTTTTTTTTTTTTTATTGTGTTTTTTTTTTTGTGTCACAATACAAAATACATTGCGTCACAATGTGGAAACATTACAGGAAACAAACTATTTCCTGTGGGTTTTTCAAAAAAAACATTGAAATTGGGATTGCTTCAAACTATTTACTACTGTGTTAATACTTTCAAATTGCTTATTAATAGTTTTTTTTTATCTATGATGTAAAAATAAAATGCATACAATAATTTTGAATATATTATTTATATATCAAGTCGCATAGTTCTTTGCTGAATGAGGTGAGAAAAATAATCAGTGATGGTCAATATTATAATGCAAGATGAGACATTTCCATCCCCAGGTTCATTTTCTTTTATCAGAAACTTGGCAATCTTCATTTTCGACTTGAAAATGTGAACCCTTAGACCATGAATGATTATTATATTCTCAGAAACTACAGAAGCATTTTAAAGAAAACTTGGCCAGATTATCCTTGGATGGACCTCAACAATTTTGAGTTATTACTATTATATATTGATCAGAAATCCAAGATGGCTGCCACCACAGGACAATTAACATTGGACCCTATGGTGTACTTCTTTTCTGAAACCACAGAAACACTAAAGAAAACTTATTATTGGTATATATGGCCTTATGATGGGGTCAACTACAAAGTTTGAGTATTCTTGTTTCAGTCAGAAATCAAACATGGGCATGAATGTTCCTTGTATGGTTCTTTACAAGACATATCTTTTTCATATCAAAGGAAAATCAACCAGGTAGCCTCTTGGAAATAGTTTGACATGGGACCCTTCGGCAGTGCCGGATTTAGATAAAGAGAGGCCCTAGGCTATTCCACTTGTGAGGCCCCTTCCAATTCCCCACATTCACGACTGGAGCAAGATGGAAGTGTGTTTAATCAATTTCAATAAAGGCGAGGATGATGAGAGGTGTTTAAAATTTTGCAATATTCTGAAATGGAGTGCAACTGTGTAAGGAAAATTACTGAAGGGTTGTTTAGAAAATACAGTACATTATGACAGCATAAGTGTGAAAGTCCAGTAACAGTGTTAAAAATATTATACGCATAGGCCGGAGGCCCTCGACTTCAGCCTATCGAGCCTATAGGTAAATCCACACAATCAACAAGGTAGTCTCTTGGAAATAGCTTGACATGGGACCATTCAGGAAAATGTTGCTGGGTAAATAGTCCAATTGTAAAAAGTTAGTTTTTAGCTCACATGACATATAAAATCATTACCCCAATTTAAACTTATTTTACAAGAATGATGTATGGAAGGTCTTCTATTGTCAATACTTGCTTCAGAATGCCTGAAATTATATAAAAAAAAATAAAAAACCAACAACAAAGAATTGTTGAGGTGATGTATAGATGGTCTTGTACAAACTTACCTTATTTGAACAAACTTGGCCGACATTTTAAAAATCTTCAGTAAAACAATAATATTCAAGGCCAAATAAATTGCAATTTTGTAGGAATGATTCTTATCAGAAACTTGGCATCCCCATTCCGTGCATCTGAAGATAACCAATATTTGCTCTTTCTCCTTAATGCTGGGTGCTTAGTGGGGAAGCAACAAATATCAATTTGATCTTCTTAGGTTTGTCCTGATGGGAGCTTGAACCCACGATATATGGCACTCGATGCGAGCATGACAACCATTAAACCACTGATGCGGTTGAAAGAAAGCATTATAGTACTTGCACAAAGTAAAAAAGATAGTGGGTTATTCGTGAGGAATTGAAAGACATGCCTGCCTTCATGATCAGTGCCCTGGGAGTATTACTCTCGGATCTGCCATAGAAAATATTACCCTCTGATTGTCTTGAATTTAAATTATTACTTAGTAGGTCCTTCAAAAATCATCATCATTTTAAGCTGATCAGGCATATATTGGCCAGTTATCAAGGTAGCAACTAAGACTAAGCACTCCCTGAGCATATACTGGTAGTTATCAAACTTAAATAATGTTGTAAAGAATCTAATTACATGTATAGCTATATTATACACATTATTTAGGTTTAATATACTGACATGCACATTTTATCTTTGTTCTTCATCAACATATACCTTTCTTGAAACCACTCGCACACTGCATACGAATATTATTAATGCGGAGCTGTATAGCTAAAGCGGAGCATCAACATTTCAATCACATCACACTTGATCGCAATGTTGTGATCGTATTACGTTATTACTCTGTCGTCATCATCCATCTGTAGACAACGGTTTCTGTACAATAACTTAAGTTCTAGTCTACAGAGCCTTCTGATCGAAGTTTGAACACAATGTTCCACTGGCACTGAATAAAGGTTGTTATATTGATATGGTGTATTGTACCATTTCCAAACAAGAAGCATTGAGGTACAAACATGCATGTTTCTGTTATTTGTACATGGAGATTTATTGTTCTTCTGACTTTTTTTTAATGAATTCCTTGAGAAAATCCCTTCAGAAAAATGCGTAGCATTATTATGTAACTATTGCCGTTTTTGACATAAAAGAGGGAATATTTTTAATTGACTTTTTTTTTTCATCAACTTTAATGGGTTTTTTGGTGTTTTTTTTTCTTTTTTTGTTGCGAAGTGATCATTTCATGTGTTATTTTATATCTAAAAGGGTCCAGATTCCGACATTTTCTCATATTTGGAAATGGGCAATTTTTTTTCTTTGAATTGATTGCAATGAGAGCTTCAGACAGAATACAGACACATTTCCTCCATCTCTTAAGCTATTTCATTTTTATCATCTTTATGAACCATAGAAAATATTTACTTTTTTTATTTCAAAAAGAGCTCCACATTCCGAAATTTAGCACATTTGGAAGGTATATTAACTCAATATTAGAAGAAAATCATGTCATGGGACACGGGATGTAGTCTTATTTCGTAAGATAATTACTGACAAAAGGCGAAAATAAGTGAATTGGTGCCTTTCTGATAGCACTGAATAATAAATAAGGATACACTTTTAAATAGTGGATTTTGGATGCCTTCTACTCTTGTATAGTTTTCTTGTTTTTATTCTTGTCCTTACCCTTGGTTGAAAGTGGTTCTTAATCCGACCTAAATGTCGTCGAGTTTACAATTTTTTATATTAATAGAGAAGTAATTATACGGAATCTGGATAATTTATTGTTTTCTGACATAATCTTCACCTTGTTGAAGGTGGTCATGAATATTTGGTAGAAGTAGAACTATTTTACAATTCATTTTTACATAGTAGGGTGTCTCAAATCTGTCATTTGTATTTGGTTTGAAGCATTTTTGTGGGGGGGGGGGTTAGGGTTACAATGTTTAACGCCACTTTCAAGAATATTTCAGTTATATCGTGGTGGTCCGTTTTATTGGTGGAGGAAACTGAGTTCCCGAAGAAAACATCCGACCTGTCGCAAGTCAATGAAAAACTGTATCACCTAATGTTGTATCTTTTTGTGATAGAAAGATTTATTGTTTATTTACAAATGAAGGACCCGGTGGATAATAGAGTACAAAACTTGAAATAACAAGTTTATTATTTTTATTCCCGCATGTGTAAGGATATGCAATCGAAATGCAACTGTATATATACACATTGGCATATTTGCAGAAAGAAAGACTCCAAAATATATTTGATTCAAGTCCATGGACATCTTGAAAATTAAAATGTTTGTTTTGATATCTGTTTGAACAAGGATTTATATACTATACTATATAAATCCTTTGTTTGAACACACTACATTGTATTAGTCAAGGATATATTACCTCAATGCAAGGGTTAATTGTCTCCTTTGTATGCAGTATTTACTCTTACTTATGCAGGACCAGGATTTAGTTACAACAGGTGTCGCATCGGTAGATAATATTATACTTTAAACATAATATTTCTTTGGAACAATAGTTAACAATTAACAGTATAGAAATAGGAATTTATGGTTCAATTCACAAAAACGTTATTAAATAAATTTAATATCTGTGCACAAATTTTCACTTTGTTTCTTTTTCAAATATATATTGGACAGTTTATATCTTGACAAAGAGTTTCTTAAAATTGTAAGTATTTTTCAACCAGACTTCAAGCAGACCAACTGTGATGATTTTTGCAACATTATTATTTTAATTCTTTAAACGATTATAGAAGAAAATTAATTATTGAGCCTTCAATCATTAGCTCAGGTTTATTAGTTTGGTTCATATTCACAAAATACACGAAAAGTTAGATTTAATCCCAGTGAAACTGATATTTGGATGTGGCGAGAGATTTTAATGTTATCATGTAGTAATGGAAGAGCGTGTTTTTGTAGAAATAGAGGAAAATGCATAATCGTAAAAATGCATAATTTCGCAGAAAACCTTTGAAAATTTGACCGTGTAAAACCCTTTTCTACATTTGGATTTTCCATACATAAATATGCTCTCTGAAAATATAAACATTTTGACAATTAGATATGCTGTCGTGTTTTAACCATTTGTGTCCGCGAGAGATGACGTTAGATTTACCCTGTTGCTTTAGGAATATTGTTGAACTTTCTTTCTTTCTACAATCATTTCATTTTCTTTTTTCGATAAATATTTGTACTCAAGTAACCAGGGTAATCTAGTAGATGGGCACCCCCCCCCCCAAAAAAAACCCCAACCCCTCTTAAAATGGCAGGTTGTACATCGCTGTGCATTGTGAAATAATTAACCGTTAATTCCATTTCAATTTCATGGTCGACCTTATAAGCCATTTGGACCAATTGCTCCCAACTGAACCCCGCACTTAAGGGACCTCGCGTTAGAGTTATCTACTTTCGGCTGTTTATACAACAACACACTGGAGGTTTTACAGCTAACAGCATTGGGCCCCACACCTCCCAAAGCCGGCCCTGAGTGCTGTTCCCTTGTTTTTCATTGTAGGAAACATCAGAATTGTATTAGTCTGCACATCCATTATTGTTTATTATAAATTATTAAGATTTTATACACTGTTTGCCTCAGCCGCTGCACTAATATTCACTTTATCAATAAGATGAAAAACGAATAATAGAGCACTGTCGGAACATTTCCTAAATCCAATAGAAAAATCGTAGACAGAGGGAAAATTGATACTCCTAACACACAAATGCATGACCACTCACTTACCTAGTTTTGTACACGCACGTCGATAAAAAGTGGCGGGATTAAGCTAGTTTTATAGGCTCAAACCTCCCCTCTTAGTGAAATGATGCTGTCATGCTTTATAGGCTCAAACCTCTCCTCTTAGTGAAATGATGTGGTCATGCCTTATAGGCTCAAATCTCCCTTCTTAGTGAAAAGATGCGGTCATGCTTTATAGGCTCAAACCTCCCCTCTTAGTGAAATGATGCAGTCATGCTTTATAGGTTCAAACCTCCCCTCTTAGTAAAATGATGCTGTCATGCTTTATAGGCTCAAACATCCCCTCTTAGTGAAATGATGCGGTCATGCTTTATAGGCTCAACCCCCTCCCCTCTTAGCGAAATGATGCGGTCATGCTTTATAGGCTCAAACCTCCCCTCCTAGTGAAATGATGCGGTCATGCTTTATAGGCTCAAATCTCCCCTCTTAGTGAAAAGATGCGATCATCCTTTATAGGCTCATACCTCCCCTCTTAGTGAAATGATGCGGTCATGCTGTATAGGGTAAAACCTCCCCTCGTAGTGAAATGATGCTGTCATGCTTTATAGGCTCAAACCTCCCCTCTTAGTGAAATGATGTGGTCATGCCTTATAGGCTCAAACCTACCGTCTAAGTGAAATGATGCTGTCATGCTTCATAGGCTCACACCTCCCCTCTTAGTGATATGATGTGGTCATGCTTTATAGGCTCAAACCTGCCCTCTTAGTGAAACGATGCTGTCATGCTTTATAGGCTCAAACCTCCCCTCTTAGTGAAATGATGCGGTCATGCTTTATAGGCTCAAACCTCCCCTCTTAGTGAAATGATGCAGTCATGCTTTATAGGTTCAAACCTCCCCTCTTAGTAAAATGATGCTGTCATGCTTTATAGGCTCAAACATCCCCTCTTAGTGAAATGATGCGGTCATGCTTTATAGGCTCAACCCCCTCCCCTCTTAGCGAAATGATGCGGTCATGCTTTATAGGCTCAAACCTCCCCTCCTAGTGAAATGATGCGGTCATGCTTTATAGGCTCAAATCTCCCCTCTTAGTGAAAAGATGCGATCATCCTTTATAGGCTCATACCTCCCCTCTTAGTGAAATGATGCGGTCATGCTGTATAGGGTAAAACCTCCCCTCGTAGTGAAATGATGCTGTCATGCTTTATAGGCTCAAACCTCCCCTCTTAGTGAAATGATGTGGTCATGCCTTATAGGCTCAAACCTACCGTCTAAGTGAAATGATGCTGTCATGCTTCATAGGCTCACACCTCCCCTCTTAGTGATATGATGTGGTCATGCTTTATAGGCTCAAACCTGCCCTCTTAGTGAAACGATGCTGTCATGCTTTATAGGCTCAAACCTCCCCTCTTAGTGAAATGATGCGGTCATGCTTTATAGGCTCAAACCTCCCCTCTTAGTGAAATGATGCTGTCATGCTTTATAGGCTCAAACCTACCATCTTAGTGAAATGATGCGGTCATGCTTTATATACTCAAACCTCCCCTCTTAGTGAAATGATGCGGTCTTGCTTTATAGGCTCAACCACCCCCCCCCCCCCCCCCCCTCCTCTTAGTGAAATGATGCGGTCATGCTTTATAGGCTCAACCCCCCTCCCTCTTAGTGAAATGATGCGGTCATGCTTTATAGGCTCAAAACCCCACTCTTAGTGAAATGATGCGGTCATGCTTTATAGGCTCAAACCCCCCCCCCCCCTCTTAGTGAAATGATGCAGTCATGCTTTATAGGCTCAATCCCTCCCCCTCCTCTTAGTGAAATGATGCGGTCATGCTTTATAGGCTCAAAACCCCACTCTTAGTGAAATGATGCGGTCATGCTTTATAGGCTCAACCCCCCCTTAGTGAAATGATGCAGTCATGCTTTATAGGCTCAACCCCTTCCCCTCCTCTTAGTGAAATGATGCGATCATGCTTTCTAGGCTCAAACCTCCCCTCTTAGTGAAATGATGTGGTCATGCTTTATAGGCTCAAATCTCCCTTCTTAGTGAAAAGATGCGGTCATGCTTTATAGGCTTAAACCTCCACTCTTAGTGAAATGATGCAGTCATGCTTTATAGGTTCAAACCTCCCCTCTTAGTAAAATGATACTGTCATGCTTTATAGGCTCAAACATCCCCTCTTAGTGAAATAATGTGGTCATGCTTTATAGGCTCAAATCTCCCCTCTTAGTGAAAAGATGCGGTCATGCTTTATATGCTCAAACCTCCCCTCTTAGTGAAATGATGCGGCCATGCTTTATAGGCTCAAACCTCCCCTCTTAGTGAAATGATGCTGTCATGCTTTATAGGCTCAAACCTCCCCTCTTAGTGAAATGATGCGGTCATGCTTTATAGGCTCAAACCTCCCCTCTTAGTAAAATGATGCTGTCATGCTTCATAGGCTCACACCTCCCCTCTTAGTGATATGATGTGGTCATGCTTTATAGGCTCAAACCTCCCCTCTTAGTGAAACGATGCTGTCATGCTTTATAGGCTCAAACCTCCCCTCTTAGTGAAATGATGCTGTCATGCTTTATAGGCTCAAACCTCCCCTCTTAGTGAAATGATGCGGTCATGCTTTATAGGCTCAAATCCCTCCCCTCTTAGTGAAATGATGCGGTCATGCTCTATAAGCTCAAACCTCCCCTCTTAGTGAAATGATGCGGTCATGCTTTATAGGGTCAAACCCCCTGCCCTCTTAGTGAAATGATGCGGTCATGCTTTATAAGCTCAAACCTCACTTCTTAGTGAAATGATGCTGTCATGTTTTATAGGCTCAAATCTCCCCTCTTAGTGAAATGATGCTGTCATGCTTTATAGGCTCAAACCTCCACTCTTAGTGAAATGATGCGGTCATGCTTTATGGGCTCACCCCCCACCCCCCCTTAGTGAAATGATGCTGTCATGCTTTATAGGCTCAAACCTTCCCTCTTAGTGAAATGATGCTGTCATGCGTTGTAGGATCAAACCTCCCCTATTAGTGAAATGTTGCGGTCATGCTTTATAGGCTCAAACCTCCCCTCTTAGTGAAATGATGCGGTCATGCTTTATAGGCTCAAATCTCCCCTCTTAGTGAAAAGATGCGATCATCCTTTATAGGCTCAAACCTCCCCTCTTAGTGAAATGATGCTGTCATGCTTTTTAGGCTCAAACCGCCCCTCTGAGTGAAATGATGTGGTCATGCCTTATAGGCTCAAACCTCCCCTCTAAGTAAAATGATGCTGTCATGCTTTATAGGCTCACACTTCCCCTCTTAGTGATATGATGTGGTCATGCTTTATAGGCTCAAACCTGCCCTCTTAGTGAAACGATGCTGTCATGCTTTATAGACTCAAACCTCCCCTCTTAGTGAAATGATGCTGTCATGCTTTATAGGCTCAAACTTCCCCTCTTAGTGAAATGATGCGGTCATGCTTTATAGGCTCAACCCCCCCCCCCCCTTAGTGAAATGATGCGGTCATGCTTTATAGGCTCAAACCTCCCCTCTTAGTCAAATGATGCGGTCATGCTTTATAGGCTCAACCCCACCCCCCTCCTCTTAGTGAAATGATGCGGTCATGCTTTATAGGCTCAACCCTCCCCCCCCCCTCTTAGTGAAATGATGCGGTCATGCTTTATAGGCTCAACCCCCCTCTTAATGAAATGATGCGGTCATGCTTAATAGGCTCAAACCTTCCCTCTTAGTGAAATGATGCTGTCATGCGTTGTAGGATCAAACCTCCCCTATTAGTGAAATGTTGCGGTCATGCTTTATAGGCTCAAACCTCCCCTCTTAGTGAAATGATGCGGTCATGCTTTATAGGCTCAAACCCCCTCCCCCTCTTAGTGAAATGATGCGGTCATGCTTTATAGGCTCAAACCTTCCCTCTTAGTGAAATGATGCGGTCATGCTTTATAGGCTCAAATCTCCCCTCTTAGTGAAAAGATGCGATCATCCTTTATAGGCTCAAACCTCCCCTCTTAGTGAAATGATGCTGTCATGCTTTTTAGGCTCAAACCCCCCCCCCCCCTCTTAGTGAAATGATGTGGTCATGCCTTATAGGCTCAAACCTCCCCTCTAAGTGAAATGATGCTGTCATGCTTTATAGGCTCACACTTCCCCCTCTTAGTGATATGATGTGGTCATGCTTTATAGGCTCAAACCTGCCCTCTTAGTGAAACGATGCTGTCATGCTTTATAGACTCAAACCTCCCCTCTTAGTGAAATGATGCTGTCATGCTTTATAGGCTCAAACTTCCCCTCTTAGTGAAATGATGTGGTCATGCTTTATAGGCTCAAATCTCCCTTCTTAGTGAAAAGATGCGGTCATGCTTTATAGGCTTAAACCTCCACTCTTAGTGAAATGATGCAGTCATGCTTTATAGGTTCAAACCTCCCCTCTTAGTAAAATGATACTGTCATGCTTTATAGGCTCAAACATCCCCTCTTAGTGAAATAATGTGGTCATGCTTTATAGGCTCAAATCTCCCCTCTTAGTGAAAAGATGCGGTCATGCTTTATATGCTCAAACCTCCCCTCTTAGTGAAATGATGCGGCCATGCTTTATAGGCTCAAACCTCCCCTCTTAGTGAAATGATGCTGTCATGCTTTATAGGCTCAAACCTCCCCTCTTAGTGAAATGATGCGGTCATGCTTTATAGGCTCAAACCTCCCCTCTTAGTAAAATGATGCTGTCATGCTTCATAGGCTCACACCTCCCCTCTTAGTGATATGATGTGGTCATGCTTTATAGGCTCAAACCTCCCCTCTTAGTGAAACGATGCTGTCATGCTTTATAGGCTCAAACCTCCCCTCTTAGTGAAATGATGCTGTCATGCTTTATAGGCTCAAACCTCCCCTCTTAGTGAAATGATGCGGTCATGCTTTATAGGCTCAAATCCCTCCCCTCTTAGTGAAATGATGCGGTCATGCTCTATAAGCTCAAACCTCCCCTCTTAGTGAAATGATGCGGTCATGCTTTATAGGGTCAAACCCCCTGCCCTCTTAGTGAAATGATGCGGTCATGCTTTATAAGCTCAAACCTCACTTCTTAGTGAAATGATGCTGTCATGTTTTATAGGCTCAAATCTCCCCTCTTAGTGAAATGATGCTGTCATGCTTTATAGGCTCAAACCTCCACTCTTAGTGAAATGATGCGGTCATGCTTTATGGGCTCACCCCCACCCCCCCTTAGTGAAATGATGCTGTCATGCTTTATAGGCTCAAACCTTCCCTCTTAGTGAAATGATGCTGTCATGCGTTGTAGGATCAAACCTCCCCTATTAGTGAAATGTTGCGGTCATGCTTTATAGGCTCAAACCTCCCCTCTTAGTGAAATGATGCGGTCATGCTTTATAGGCTCAAATCTCCCCTCTTAGTGAAAAGATGCGATCATCCTTTATAGGCTCAAACCTCCCCTCTTAGTGAAATGATGCTGTCATGCTTTTTAGGCTCAAACCGCCCCTCTGAGTGAAATGATGTGGTCATGCCTTATAGGCTCAAACCTCCCCTCTAAGTAAAATGATGCTGTCATGCTTTATAGGCTCACACTTCCCCTCTTAGTGATATGATGTGGTCATGCTTTATAGGCTCAAACCTGCCCTCTTAGTGAAACGATGCTGTCATGCTTTATAGACTCAAACCTCCCCTCTTAGTGAAATGATGCTGTCATGCTTTATAGGCTCAAACTTCCCCTCTTAGTGAAATGATGCGGTCATGCTTTATAGGCTCAACCCCCCCCCCCCCCCCCCCTTAGTGAAATGATGCGGTCATGCTTTATAGGCTCAAACCTCCCCTCTTAGTCAAATGATGCGGTCATGCTTTATAGGCTCAACCCCACCCCCCTCCTCTTAGTGAAATGATGCGGTCATGCTTTATAGGCTCAACCCTCCCCCCCCCCCTCTTAGTGAAATGATGCGGTCATGCTTTATAGGCTCAACCCCCCTCTTAATGAAATGATGCGGTCATGCTTAATAGGCTCAAACCTTCCCTCTTAGTGAAATGATGCTGTCATGCGTTGTAGGATCAAACCTCCCCTATTAGTGAAATGTTGCGGTCATGCTTTATAGGCTCAAACCTCCCCTCTTAGTGAAATGATGCGGTCATGCTTTATAGGCTCAAACCCCCTCCCCCTCTTAGTGAAATGATGCGGTCATGCTTTATAGGCTCAAACCTTCCCTCTTAGTGAAATGATGCGGTCATGCTTTATAGGCTCAAATCTCCCCTCTTAGTGAAAAGATGCGATCATCCTTTATAGGCTCAAACCTCCCCTCTTAGTGAAATGATGCTGTCATGCTTTTTAGGCTCAAACCCCCCCCCCCCTCTTAGTGAAATGATGTGGTCATGCCTTATAGGCTCAAACCTCCCCTCTAAGTGAAATGATGCTGTCATGCTTTATAGGCTCACACTTCCCCCTCTTAGTGATATGATGTGGTCATGCTTTATAGGCTCAAACCTGCCCTCTTAGTGAAACGATGCTGTCATGCTTTATAGACTCAAACCTCCCCTCTTAGTGAAATGATGCTGTCATGCTTTATAGGCTCAAACTTCCCCTCTTAGTGAAATGATGCGGTCATGCTTTATAGGCTCAACCCCCCCCCCCCCCCTTAGTGAAATGATGCGGTCATGCTTTATAGGCTCAAACCTCCCCTCTTAGTCAAATGATGCGGTCATGCTTTATAGGCTCAACCCCACCCCCCTCCTCTTAGTGAAATGATGCGGTCATGCTTTATAGGCTCAAACCCCCCACTCTTAGTGAAATGATGCGGTCATGCTTTATAGGCTCAACCCCCCCCCCCCCCCTCTTAGTGAAATGATGCAGTCATGCTTTATAGGCTCAACCCCCCCCCCCCCCCCCCCCCTCTTAGTGAAATGATGCGGTCATGCTTTATAGGCTCAAACCCCCCCCCCCTCTTAATGAAATGATGCGGTCATGCTTAATAGGCTCAAACCTCCCCTCTTAGTGAAATGATGCGGTCATGCTTTATAGGCTTAAACCCCTCCTCTTAATGAAATGATGCGGTCATGCTTTATAGGCTCAAACCCCCCTCTTAATGAAATGATGCGGTCATGCTTTATAGGCTCAAACCCCCTCCCCTCTTAGTGAAATGATGCGGTCATGCTTAATAGGCTCATCCCCCCCCTCTTAGTGAAATGATGCGGTCATGCTTGATAAGCTCAAACCTCCCCTCTTAGTGAAATGATGCGGTCATGCTTTATAGGCTCAAACTTCCCCTCTTAGTGATATGATGTGGTCATGCTTTATAGGCTCAAACCTGCCCTCTTAGTGAAACGATGCTGTCATGCTTTATAGACTCAAACCTCCCCTCTTAGTGAACTGATGCTGTCATGCTTTATAGGCTCAAACCTCCCCTCTTAGTCAAATGATGCGGTCATGCTTTATAGGCTCAACCCCACCCCCCTTCTCTTAGTGAAATGATGCGGTCATGCTTTATAGGCTCAACCCCCCTCTTAATGAAATGATGCGGTCATGCTTAATAGGCTCAAACCTTCCCTCTTAGTGAAATGATGCTGTCATGCGTTGTAGGATCAAACCTCCCCTATTAGTGAAATGTTGCGGTCATGCTTTATAGGCTCAAACATCCCCTCTTAGTGAAATGATGCGGTCATGCTTTATAGGCTCAAACCCCCTCCCCCTCTTAGTGAAATGATGCGGTCATGCTTTATAGGCTCAAACCTTCCCTCTTAGTGAAATGATGCGGTCATGCTTTATAGGCTCAAATCTCCCCTCTTAGTGAAAAGATGCGATCATCCTTTATAGGCTCAAACCCCCCCTCTTAGTGAAATGATGCTGTCATGCTTTTTAGGCTCAAACCCCCCCTCTTAGTGAAATGATGTGGTCATGCCTTATAGGCTCAAACCTCCCCTCTAAGTGAAATGATGCTGTCATGCTTTATAGGCTCACACTTCCCCCTCTTAGTGATATGATGTGGTCATGCTTTATAGGCTCAAACCTGCCCTCTTAGTGAAACGATGCTGTCATGCTTTATAGACTCAAACTTCCCCTCTTAGTGAAATGATGCGGTCATGCTTTATAGGCTCAAACCTCCCCTCTTAGTCAAATGATGCGGTCATGCTTTATAGGCTCAACCCCACCCCCCTCCTCTTAGTGAAATGATGCGGTCATGCTTTATAGGCTCAAACCCCCCACTCTTAGTGAAATGATGCGGTCATGCTTTATAGGCTCAACCCCCCCCCCCCCTCTTAGTGAAATGATGCAGTCATGCTTTATAGGCTCAACCCCCCCCCCCCCCTCTTAGTGAAATGATGCGGTCATGCTTTATAGGCTCAAACCCCCCCTCTTAATGAAATGATGCGGTCATGCTTAATAGGCTCAAACCTCCCCTCTTAGTGAAATGATGCGGTCATGCTTTATAGGCTTAAACCCCTCCTCTTAATGAAATGATGCGGTCATGCTTTATAGGCTCAAACCCCCCTCTTAATGAAATGATGCGGTCATGCTTTATAGGCTCAAACCCCCTCCCCTCTTAGTGAAATGATGCGGTCATGCTTAATAGGCTCATCCCCCCCCCTCTTAGTGAAATGATGCGGTCATGCTTGATAAGCTCAAACCTCCCCTCTTAGTGAAATGATGCGGTCATGTTTGATAGGCTCAACCCCCCCCCCCCCCCTCAAACTGAAATGAGGCAGTCATACTTCATCATGCTTTATAGGCTCAACCCCCCCCCCCCCCCCCCCCCCTTTTAGTGAAATGATGCTGTCATGCTTTATAGGTTCAACCCCCTCCTTCTTAGTTAAATGATGCGGTCATGCTTTATAGGCTCAAACCCCCCCCCCCTTAGTGAAATGATGCGGTCATGCTTTATAGGCTCAAACCTCCCCTCTTAGTCAAATGATGCGGTCATGCTTTATAGGTTCAACCCCACCCCCCTCCTCTTAGTGAAATGATGCGGTCATGCTTTATAGGCTCAAACCCCCCACTCTTAGTGAAATGATGCGGTCATGCTTTATAGGCTCAACCCCCCCCCCCCCTCTTAGTGAAATGATGCAGTCATGCTTTATAGGCTCAACCCCCCCCCCCCCCCTCTTAGTGAAATGATGCGGTCATGCTTTATAGGCTCAAACCCCCCCTCTTAATGAAATGATGCGGTCATGCTTAATAGGCTCAAACCTCCCCTCTTAGTGAAATGATGCGGTCATGCTTTATAGGCTTAAACCCCTCCTCTTAATGAAATGATGCGGTCATGCTTTATAGGCTCAAACCCCCCTCTTAATGAAATGATGCGGTCATGCTTTATAGGCTCAAACCCCCTCCCCTCTTAGTGAAATGATGCGGTCATGCTTGATAAGCTCAAACCTCCCCTCTTAGTGAAATGATGCGGTCATGTTTGATAGGCTCAACCCCCCCCTCCCCCCCCCCCCTCAAACTGAAATGAGGCAGTCATACTTTATCATGCTTTATAGGCTCAAACCCCCCCCCCCCTTTTAGTGAAATGATGCTGTCATGCTTTATAGGTTCAACCCCCTCCTTCTTAGTCAAATGATGCGGTCATGCTTTATAGGCTCAACCCCCATCTTAGTGAAATGATGCGGTCATGCTTTATAGGCTCAAACCTCCCCTCTTAGTGAAATGATGCGGTCATTCTTTATAGGCTCAACCCAACCCCCCCTCCCTCTTAGTGAAATGATGCGGTCATGCTTTATATGCTCAAACCCCCCCCCCCCCCTCTTAGTGAAATGATGCGGTCGTGCTTTATAGGCTCAAACCCCCCCTCCCCCTCTTCGTGAAATGATGCTTTAGAGGCTCAACCCCCCCCCCCCCCCCCCTCTTAGTGAAATGATGCGGTCGTGCTTTATAGGCTCAAAACCCTCCCCTCTTAGTGAAATGATACGGTCATGCTTTATAGGCTCAAACCCCCCCCCCCCCCTCTTAGTGAAATGATGCGGTCGTGCTTTATAGGCTCAACCACCCCTCATAGTGAAATGATGCGGTCATGCTTTATAGGCTCAACCCCCCCGCCCCCCTCTTAGTGAAATGATGCAGTCATGCAACTGCTTTCCACATGTGAGTAAACCTCACATATAACTGGACGAACAGCATTATTATAAAGAACGTTATAATTTTGAACATAATACATAATACATTTTTTTTATATCTAATCTTTTTTTTATACAGTGCAATGACTACGACGAAAGAGGCGACACTGGTAGACATTGAGGCGGGAATACATCAAGTTAGAGGACTATTAGAGGATGTGCTGAGGAAACAAGACGAAAATATGACGTCATTGTCTGAACAATCGGAATTAATTCAGGAGACAATCACAAATTTTAACGTTATTCGAACGTATCTTAAAAATACTCGACGAATGTTATATACTACTGGCGATACCAACAGTTGTAGTACGGAATCATTTATTCAACGTATACGTCTTACTTGATTGGTTACCAGCACCTGCCTTCAGTTTTACAGTTTTCATATATCAAGTACTATATATATTACAGTTGGTTTATTTTGTTGCTTTACATATTAAAAAAAAAAATCTTTGATTGTATTTAATGTTCTTGTTACTTCATATTCAACTTGGATTTTCACTGTACATTTGTACTACAAAAACAATAATTAACTCTCACCATTCGGCTCGCCTCGGAGTATATTATATCAAACGAATACGTGGATAGTGACAAGGCCCTGTGATTTAATACGTGGATAGTGACAAGACTCTGTGATGTAATACGTGGATAGTGACAAGACCCTGTGATTTAATACGTGGATAGTGACAAGACCCTGTGATTTAATACGTGGATAGTGACAAGGCCCTGTGATTTAATACGTGGATAGTGACAAGGCCCTGTGATTTAATACGTGGATAGTGACAAGACCCTGTGATTTAATACGTGGATAGTGACAAGGCCCTGTGATTTAATACGTGGATAGTGACAAGACCCTGTGATTTAATACGTGGATAGTGACAAGACCCTGTGATTTAATACGTGGATAGTGACAAGGCCCTGTGATTTAACACGTGGATAGTGACAAGGCCCTGTGATTTAATACGTGGATAGTGACAAGGTCCTGTGATTTAATACGTGGATAGTGACAAGGCCCTGTGATTTAATACGTGGATAGTGACAAGTCCCTGTGATTTAATATGTGGATAGTGACAAGGCTCTGTGATTTAATACGTGGATAGTGACAAGGCCCTGTGATTTAATACGTGGATAGTGACAAGGTCCTGTGATTTAATACGTGGATAGTGACAACCCTACTAGCCAAATTACGTTGTCAAAACGTTGTGACAACGTAACTTTTTCGTTGTTACAACGTAATAATTTTACGTTTTAACTACGCCGATTTGTAGACTCCCCTAGACGTAAATACCACGTTGTGGTACTACGTAGTAAAAGACCATTCTACAACCAAACGACAACCATGACCATGTAAGGACGTTTACACAACGTAACCACCAACCATCACAAGACCTTTATACGAGGTAATTACAACTAATTAAGGACGTTTACACAACGTAACTACCAACCATCATAAGACCTTTATACGACGTAATTACAACCACCAAAGGACCTTTACATGACGTAATTACAACCACATAGGGACCTTTCGACAACGTAACTACAACCACCTAGGGACCTTTACACAACGCAACTACGACCACCTAGGGATCTTTACACAACGTAACTACGACCACCTAGGGACCTTTACACAACGTAACTACGACCACCTAGGGATCTTTACACAACGTAACTACGACCACCTAGGGATCTTTACACAACGTAACTACGACGACCTAAAGACCTTTAGACGACGCAACTACAACCATCTCTTTATAGTTATACAACTACAATATAAAACCCTAAAAGGACTGTTATAGCCAAATTACTTTGTCAAAGCATTGTGACAACGTAATTTGGATAGTAGGGTAACTATAATCACATTAAGCCCGTTACACCATGCAACTACCAACTACATTATTTTTTGTGTATTTAAGGACCTTTTGTGATGTTCTTATTTCCATCCCATGTGCTTAACTAATAAAATATAAAGTTCTAAACATTTATTAATCCAAATTATTGCAACTTTTACAGATGATGAAACACTCTTTCTACTCTCAGACTCCTCCCATCATAATCTATTTTAAAGATGCCAAAATGTTTAGATGTAATTATTATACAAATATAAATATGTCCAGTAATAATAAATATATCAGATTAAAAAACATGTATAATAAATGTACTAAAAATCTTTATCTTGTGAATGTTGCATTTGACAAAATTTAAGATAACATCTCTAGAAGTAATGAATAGGTACACATCCAGTGGAGGACATACATTTTAAGCTCCCTGAACTATTATGTGGGCCCTTTTGCAGCCAGCAAGAATAACCAACAAGGTCAAAAGGGCCATGAACAGGGTGTTGGGGTGGAGTCCTTGACAATGGGCCAAACATTGATCCCTTTCCCACCAGCAAAGAGGTCTGGGTAACGGAAGGTATCTTCTTCAATGGTGTTGTTCCATGGGAGATCCTGATAATTGTTTTTTTTTTTAATTTAACCACTATATCTCAGATTTTTATTAAAATTGCTGTACCCTAAGCATTTTATGCTAGAAAACAGAAATATCTCAATAAATATGGGAACTGAAGCACTAGTAAGTTGCTGGCTAAGGAAACAGCAGAAATACATGTATACATATAAAAATATCACCCTGCTTAGGCCTGCTAACTATGGACCAAACTTATAAGAACAACTTGACTTATACATCTATTCTTTAGTTTAACATTAAACACTAAAAAAGATATAATAGAAAATTACCAAAAACGAAGAAAGATTTGTAGGAACCAAGATCACACCACCCAACATCAATACACAGAAAAAAGAATTTGTTCATTCTTTAAATTACTAGAGATGAAGGTCATTAGAGGGGGGTCGTTAGGATAAAGAGGTGATAGTCTTGATTGTTGGTGTTTGAATGCACAAGCCAGAGGAGTGCAGCCTGAATTAAGAATTCATATGTCTGTTTGTGGTTCTGATTGGTTCTAACATAAGGACTGAGCTGTCAAACTATTAAGCTGTGCACCAACAAAGGATTCGAGGATCCAACTGCCAAAATGTAGGCTATGAATAGATTCTGGCTAAGTCAAGGAGCCCATACAGCTTGGGATTCAAGTGCTGAAACCCCCCATACAAGTTTGGAAATTTTACTAATTACAGGGACATTTTGAGGCCATATGAAATTGGAATTGGAGCATATTCTAAGGTCAATATTAAGTACTTTAACCCATTGACTTATGATTCTATTACTAAAATAGCCTTATTTTAATAACAAAGACTTAAAAAAACTCCATTAATTTTGTTGAAAAGTTAGTTCATTAAAAAAGTTGTTTCCAGGATATAAGGGGCCCTGTAGCGCAAGCTTCATAGTAAGATCTACCAGTGTACACATCCCAATCCTGAAAAAGCTGTAACCCCAAAATATTCTTGTTAATTGTATATAAAAATATAACAAAGAACAATAATCTTTTAAGCTTAGCAATTCAAAATAAAAATATCAAAACCAATATATCACATCCCCTACCCAGTACAGAGAAAAAAAATATAACCCTAATTTTTCTTTCTTTCTTAAAGAAATAAAAGAACTGCCTAGCGCATAAATGCACGACGTATCCCCCGCACTTGCATAATATTTAGTTTTATATATTTATAGAAAGCAACCTTGCAGTCTTAATGTATAACATACTTTATTGAAGGATGGAGTAAATTGCAGCATGACCTGAATAATATACAGGAAGTACTCCACTTTGAACACTGTGTAAACCTCTGATGTAAATATAGATTTTCTTCCAAAACCCTTGCTTCAAATATTTCCATGTAAGAACCCATCCAAGATCATGATAATTACAAGCCACATGCAAAAAATTATTCAAATCTATCCATGTTTACTAAAGTTATCGCATAAACAAGACACAATTCTCAAAATTGGTGATTTTTCAACCAAAAACTATGATTTCCCCCCAAAACCCTTGCTTCAAATATTACCATGTAAGAACCCATCCAAGATAATGATAATTACAAGCCACATGCAAAAAATTATTCAAATCCATCCATGTTTACTAAGTTATCGCATAAACAAGAAAGTGTGACAGACGGACGGTGGCTATTTCTATATCCCCCACCGCTATCGCGGGGAGATAAAAATATATATTATTAAATATGGGGGCAGTCGTGATTGTATGGTTGTGGGATTTATAACTACCTATGCAATCAGTGCACATCACCACTAATGTTGTGAGTTCGAATCCGCTTAGACGAGGTGTACTTGATACAACATTATGTGATAAAGTTTGTCAGTGATTTTCTCTGGGTACTCCGGTTTTTCAACCAATAAAACTGACCGCCATGATATAAATTAAATATCGTCGAAAGTGGTGTTAAACATCATATGGCATAACCCTAACTCTATCTATTAATTATCCGTTTAACATGATAAATCCAATAAGAAAAACATGAAACTTGTATAAATACACACAATCATATAAATCTGAAAACAAATCAAATACATTTGTACTTTAAATGTTAAATTTCAATTTATATACTGGCATACAAATCATGATTCTCATTCAACCAATCAATTTTCATTCAACATTATATTATATCATACTATCCTGGGAACTCCGGTTTCCTCTACCTGTCTACCATTATAAACATAACCTTATAATTAACTCTAACCCACATTATCTCAACCATACTGATACTGATATAAATCACAAAACTTGCATACAAAAAAAAACCACATACAAATTCTAACATTTGGTCAGCAAAAAAATGTAAGATATAAAAAACAATAAAGTTAAATGAACAATGAAAGGTTTCCTTAAACTATAAAGTTTTTTTTCTCCATCAAGCATCTGGAAAGCTCCCCTCATTGGTGGATTGGTTCTGAAAAAAATAATATGATATTAATATTTTCAGCTAAATCGAACAAATTTAGGGGTGAAAGTATTTTTAGTAACTATTTTGATCATGATCAGAAGCTTGAAATTATTATATTTAGGAGATCATAACTGTACTGTATTTTAAGCTTTGTGGATGTAAATCGTCAGTTTTACGGTCGCAAAATGTGTTTACCTAGCGACGCATAGCGTAGTTAGGTAAACAGATATTTGCGACTGTAAGTGAAGACACATTGTAAAACCTATAATTAATTGATTATAACTCGGAAATATATTGCATGGATATATATTACAGAGCTAAAGAAAGAAATCCAAAAAAAAGGGACCAAACATATAGTTATGTTAAATTTTATTGATAGGACAAATCTAGAAAAGATACATCTCCATTTATGTAAAAAAAACACCATGGGAACAGAGGAGAATTAGAAGAGAAATAGTACAAAAAAAGTGCAGTTCAAACATTTAGATCTATTGCAAGACTACAATATTATCAAAATTCAAACCTAATTTTATAAGAAGCATTACAGTATGTAAAACATTAGACTCGGAAAGGAACTTACACTTAATATGCAAAAACTAAATATCTCTATATTAAAAATTGATTTAAGACAGCACTTATCTTGCAGTTTTTGATATAAACATATCATGTAAAATGTTTTTCATGATCTCATTTCATTAACGAGAAATTACGAAAATTACAAAAGCACATATAAGCAATCAGTGGTGAGGAAATTTATATCAGAGTTCGTGAAATGTGTCAGTCCTGTCAGACATGACCAGCAAAATTTGGGCAGATTTTGCTAAGGACTGACACAAGATTGGTATTTTGCAATAGAAAATTAATGAGGAATGACATTTTTTTCACTAGGACCACCAAACCCATATGCAATTTCGCGAACTCTGTTATATCGATCAATCAGTGGTGTGATCTAATTAAATAGCAATTAAGCTGCATAATCACCCATGCCCAGTACTTCTCTACTGACCAATATTACAAAAAAAATGTATCTTCATTTATTATACTTTTATTATTTCTACACTTAATATAGAAAACTTTAAAAAGAAAAGAAGAAATGAACCAAAAAAATAAGTCCTTGTTACAAAGCTCTGACAAAGGATCATATTTAATATAATTATTTACTCTTGGGAATGTTAGGCATTTTTTCTGCAGTTTTTTTTACATAACTATATTCCTTATTAATTGATTTCTCAAAATTTCATTACAGGTACTGTAGTTAATTTGTTTTTGAGGTGGGATCTCTATCAGATACATTTTTTGTAGGTTGACCTTTTTAAAAAAAAAATATTTGATTTTATACTAAATTATAGTCAACTGTAACTCATGATATCTAACATACATGTAAATCTCTTCTTAAGAAATGTTCTGTATTTGAAGTAGATTGTGTACATGTAATTAAATGTAACAAGTTCATCTAAAGAACCCTTTGTTTCTGTAATAGCCACACACTGTAAATATGGGAGGAGCTCTATTGGTATAAGTGTATGCATGTACAAATAATGTATCATTAACTTACTTTCATTAGTTTTATATATATCAATATGTCCTTTGTGCATGAAATCTAATTTCTGGTTCATCATGGTAGCTTTCGTGATCCGATAGAGTTTAATCCCTATAAAATGCCTCAGGACTAGATTATTTGATAGTAAAATATAATGTTGATGTCTGGCTAGAAGAACATGAAATTGATTACCTCTGATTACATGATGGTGAAATTTGCTGTTGTCTAGCTATAGCTATGTGTTGATCGGTCTGACATTACAGGACATGAAGCAGGTGACATCTGTGGTTTCCAATATTACATGGGGGCAGGAATTATTTCGACTGGTTTCCTATGTTGAAAAGTCACATGGTCACGATCAGTTACATTTGTACATGTATGTGCCTATAACAGCTTATAACCTCAAATCCAATTGTACTTGTTTACCACTTTTACAGAAATGAACCAGCTCTGAAATTATAAAGAAGAAATTTAAGTTATTTTATTCAGACTCATTTATACATATTATCATACTGTCTTAACAATAATAAAAAAAAGAGGCTACTGCCCCCTGCCTCCTAATACAAATGTAGTATAGCCAGAAATGAGGTGCCATTTGATAATTTGCATATCTAAGATGGGGACATCATAAGGAAGTCTGCAATTTTCATATGATCTACATTAAAGATATAATTTCTAATTGCATGCATGTTATTTTCTGAACTTGAAAATGATACCTTTGGCTTAAAATAAAAATTTAAGTTAAATCAAGCTGAATTAATAAAATAAATGAAATACAAATTAAATGTTCGAGGTTCCTGGACAAAATGAAAATCGGATGCCTCTAACCTTCATCTGATCTTAAGAGTCTATGTAAAAATGTCTGTAATACATGCAATTGAGGCCAATGAGGCAGACTTGGGGTCAATTACTTTCAAATGTAATCGAATACATTACAATTACTTTGCAATTTTCATGATTACATTACATTACGATTACATCAATTTTCAAATGTAATCGATTAAATTACAATCACTTTGTAAATGTAATCGATTACATTACTGATTACATTTAATGTCATGACAACCAATATATTAGTGTTTTATGTTATTTTGTCTCGTGTGCATCTGTCCAATATCTCTTCTTTTTTTTAATGTATTTCTTAATCAGAACTATGAATTACAATTCAGTTGTAATGTGATCATTACATGCAATAACAAACAGTACATTGTAAATTAATAACAGCAATTCTCATTTTCCTATTTTTCGTAAAATATGTCTTCTCTTATTACTATATATGACCAATATTGAGTCCATCTTATACTATTAGTAAATATTATAACATACATTTGCACATTTTAATAATATATGAGCAAGAATATGGTATTTGAACCGTTTCTGATAACGATAGAAAACTGATAAAATTGGATATTTCTTTGATATATGTTGTAATTATAAGGCCAAATGGTTGGTTGGTGTGTTAGATGAATGGTGACCATTGATATATTGTAAATATTTTATGAATAAAAATTATTTTTAATGTCCATCTTCGTACTTTTATGCGTCGCTTCTTATCGTTATTTTCGTCTCCGAACTGCATAACGGAGTTGGATTTCCACACAACTGTGACATACAAAAATGTAAGCTAGCCGTTAAAATATTGACAAACATTGATAATGAAGAATGGAGAGAAGAAAATTTTGAGCAGAGTAAGTATTTCTGTTACAGGTGTCATATTTTGCGTGTTACATTGGTTTCCGATTTCGTAACGCTATTTTAAGTTGTGTTATCTCCTTTTTGTAACAGTCGCCATAACAACGATTAGCATAAATAAAATCTTGTGAGATGCTTAAATAGATTAATCACGGATGTTTACATTTAAGCTTTTCATTTTCTATTTTTTTTATTCAATCATCCACCTGTTCCGTTATGCGTTACATGTCATCCAAAAAGAAATGTTAATTTAAAGATTAAATAAATTGGTATGATTTACAATTTCCGCCCAATTGAACTTCCGGTCACAAGTGAACCACGTGTAATGGAAGTGTAATTTTCGGAACATTTATACAATTTTTGTATGATAATATTATAACTCCGATACAGTACTTGTGGTATCCTGTCGCGTTAAAAAATAAAAAAAAATATACTACTTTAATATTTAAAATGGTATATAAATGCATTAAATAACCAAGAAAAAACCCAAATGGTCTTAGATGGTGGCGTTTCATACATTTTTATCGTGACAGGAAACCAAATGTTTATTACCATAACTTGTAATAAACATTTGGTTTCCTGTAACGATAAACATGTTTAAAAAGATGGGTAAATATTTTTCCCTTGATATCACTTGTTTCTTTTGTACAGTGTTAATATAATCATATTCCACGTGTGAAATATTTAAGTTTTAGTATTTAACCATTTGGATACCAAAAGAAACCAAAAGTTCAAATACCATATTCTTGCTCATATATCAAATAATTTCAAACATCCTGTGAAAGTCTATTGGGGATAATAAACTAGCAGTTAATTACAACATGTACCTGATAAAATTTGAATGTTTGTCCTTGATATATAATTCAGAAGATAATAAAACAAAAATCATTCTGATTCTAAAAACTTGCTTAAAAATGTACATAATTTCTCAGTCTAGTAAATATGAAAACTAAATCCTTAAGTTTTCCGGTTGTTGACTGATTTTGTCTGTTTATATAATTATGAGTTTTGACTTTCCCTTTGTAAGATTGTTTGGAGTTCGGTAATTTTGTTATTACCTTTATTATGTAAATAGGTTTAATAAAATATCCATTACAAGTTGCATATAGTAACCCACAAGTAATGAACAAATTATCATATAATCCAATATTAAAAGGAAAATCAGCACCAAAATAAAATGCAGAAATATCACATATATTATCACATATATCTGAATATCAGATACATGCTTCATTAGAATATTCTTTAAAAAAAAAAATCAAAAATTTTACATATATTACAACTTGTTATTTATCAGTTAATTTGTAATATACATGTACCGGGGTATGTACGAGCATCATAAATAAATGTTTCTGAAAATTATAATTAACATTTTTATGTAATATCTTTATTGAAATTTAAATCTCTTTTTAAACTAAGAAATATGAAAACTAAATCCTTAATTTATATAACTTGTAATGGATATTTTATTAAACCTATTTACATAAATTAAGGATTTAGTTTTCATATTTAGACTGAGAAATTATGTACATTTTTAAACTAAGAAATCTTCATGAGATACCTGTTTTGGTTTATATAAAACATGTCTTTGTCTTATGCGAATCATGAGGACATGGTGATAGTCTTTCATAGAAGCAATTTCATATATGAAATCTTGAAAGTTGAGTCAGATAATCTAAATTTTTAGAGCTTGTTGTGTTTTACACAAGCCGACAAACTGTTTTCACTGAATTTTTTAAACCCTAAAGAAATTGAAATTGAGATATTATTTGTTTGGATATCAAGTTTTAATCAAGTCATAATTTATACTTAATATTTTTTGTAGCTGTGATAGTTTTGATTGCAATTAAGCATAAAATAATATCTACATTATTTGTTTAATAAATTTCATGAAGAAAATTCATTTACATAAATCATACATTAAATATCTAAAGACATATATGTTTCAGTTAAGACAAAATAGGTCAAAATGATGAAAAGTAATCTAAATGTAATCAGAAAGTAACCATGATTACAGGGTCAAAATGAATGTAATCAATTACATTACGATTACATGTAATCTAAAAAATGTCCGATTACAGATTACATTCGATTACATGAAAAATGTAATCGATTACAACCGATTACGATTACAAATTATGATTACCCCATGTCTGCAATGAGGCACACAAAATTTAACAATGATTGAAATTCTGAATGACATTTGGCGTCAACACAGTATTTTCTTAAATCAATTTGGATTGCTCATTCATAGATGTAATTCTATTGACTAACCTTATATTTCTAGCTTCTAAACTCGAGGCTGTTGTATGTTCGGGACATCAAAGAAATTGTTAAAATTGTCACAAAACATCAAAATGATTTGAATTTTGATAGCAAATTCAAACTCCGGAAATAGCAATAACTTTCTATTATCGAATCGTTGACGGACACACTGAATTTCCGCATTGTAGGAAAAGTACTTCTAATTTTTGGATATGGTAATTTTATTGCAAGTAATTAAATCTTGGAGATACAGACAATGGACAAAAGTATGCACACGCTTCCAATTTACCCTATATATTTCATATAAAACTACAGTTTTTTTCAAAATATTATCTTGAAATCAATTCACGTCCGATTTTAATCATTATTTCATCAAGGAAAGCAGAAAGATATGTAGTTTATAGTAGTAATTTTGAAATAACTTTTTGAAACATGTTTTTCAAATCGTCATGATTTAAACACAACCGTAAATAATTTTTCTACAAAGGTACTATCTATTAAAGCATTGTATTTCGAAAGAAATTAATTCAGTTGTGTGTTTTGCTTGTATATTCTAAAAATGTTTATCATAGAAAATTATTTTGAAATTATACAGTAAAACTACATACAATTCTGTTTTTATTGATATAAAAATTATCGAAATCGGATGTGAATTGACTTCAGGATAAGCTTCTGAAAAATTGTAGTTTTATATGAAATATATAGGGAAAATTGGAAGCATGCGAATACTTTTGTCCATTGTCTGTACATTTGTATATATCGCCTTATACATCACGTTCTACTAAGTTCAGTGGAAAGAAGAACGATTAACGATCAAGAGGCCACCTTTGTCTTTGTCTTTGCCACCGATTCGATCCTCGTACATGGCGTTTTTATTATGTTTTTTTTTTTATTGCTATTGATATACAACTATAGCCAGTTGTATCATCTTAACGCAAACTTTGAATGTAGCTAAATAACAACACAACTTAGTCACATTTTTACTGATGAACCTGGAAATGCAAAAAGTCCCTATCAACCATGCATTTTTGGAATCAGGAGATCAACCACTATCAAATTCAAAGTCATATCTAGGGAATACCTTCCAATTTGAACAATTCACTTTTTAATTAAGATCCTTTCCCTTTCCCAGTGAAATACCTTAATGATTTATCTTTATATTAAAATACGGTTGTCTGACAACGACTTGCATATAAAATATATCCTGAAATACGTTACCAGGACGTAAAAATTACGTTTGAGCTTTTACGTTAACATCAAGACCATATCCGTACGTAACAAAAACGTTCAAACTACAGTGTCACAACGACTTGCATATAACGTATTCTGAATACGTTACCAGGACGTATTAATTACGTTGGAGTTTTTACGTTAGCATCAAAACCATATCCGTACGTAACAAAAACGTTCTGAATACGTTACCAGGACGTACAAATTACGTTTGAGCTTTTACGTTAGCATCAAGACCATATCCGTACGTAACAAAAACGTTGGAAAATACGTTGTCACAACGACTTGCATATCACGTATCTAAAATACGTTGTGGCAACGTAATTTTTACGTAAGAAAGGGACCTGACCAAACAGCAACCAAACTGCAACGTTGTGAATACGTAGTGTGCTAGCTGGGAAGGCCCTGTGATTTAATACGTGGATAGTGACAAGGCCCTGTGATTTAATACGTGGATAGTGACAAGGCCCTGTGATTTAATACGTGGATAGTGACAAGGCCCTGTGATTTAATACGTGGATAGTGACAAGGCCCTGTGATTTAATACGTGGATAGTGACAAGACTCTGTGATGTAATACGTGGATAGTGACAAGACTCTGTGATTTAATACGTGGATAGTGACAAGGCCCTGTGATTTAATACGTGGATAGTGACAAGGCCCTGTGATTTAATACGTGGATAGTGACAAGGCCCTGTGATTTAATACGTGGATAGTGACAAGACCCTGTGATTTAATACGTGGATAGTGACAAGGCCCTGTGATTTAATACGTGGATAGTGACAAGGCCCTGTGATTTAATACGTGGATAGTGACAAGGCCCTGTGATTTAATACGTGGATAGTGACAAGGCCCGGTGATTTAATACGTGGATAGTGACAAGGCCCTGTGATTTAATACGTGGATAGTGACAAGGCCCTGTGATTTAATACGTGGATAGTGACAAGGCCCTGTGATTTAATACGTGGATAGTGACAAGGCCCTGTGATTTAATACGTGGATAGTGACAAGGCCCTGTGATTTAATACGTGGATAGTGACAAGGCCCTGTGATTTAATACGTGGATAGTGACAAGGTCCTGTAATTTAATACGTGGATAGTGACAAGGCCCTGTGATTTAATACGTGGATAGTGACAAGGCCCTGTGATTTAATACGTGGATAGTGACAAGGCCCTGTGATTTAATACGTGGATAGTGACAAGGCCCTGTAATTTAATACGTGGATAGTGACAAGGCTCTGTGATTTAATACGTGGATAGTGACAAGGCCCTGTGATTTAATCAGAAATGGAAAAAGTAGCAAAATGTACGCAATAGCATATGTACAATGTTTTCAAGTTCCGATGTACCTTATCTACATTTCCAAATCAAATAACACTATAAATATGATGAGTGCGCTATTTATGTTTATAATTATTTACTTAAAACAAAAGATCTGCATTCTATAAAAATTGATGTTGCATCATGCAAAACTGGAAACTTTATAACCCATTATTAGTAGTGTAAGATATCTAAGTGAAAACAGCATCTCTTTATATCAAATAACTCTTATTGTTTTTTGTGCATGTTTGCTTTCAAATAAAATATTGTAGGACGTTATGAAATTTTGATCAAATTTGAATATCGAGTGCACCCTTCGAGTTTGAAAAGTGTTAGGATGAACTTAATGTTCATTGTAACACTTCTCAAGGGTGTGTTCGACTTGCAAATTGATAAAAGAAAAACACAAATTTGTCTTGAATGAATAAAAATTGTGAAAAAAAGAACAGCCACACTGTCAAAATATTTTTACATGGGGATACTTTGTATAACATTAACAGAAAGAAATACAAAACGGTTTGTGAAGCATTGACCTTCGCCAAAGTCACCTTTTCTCAACACTAACCCTTCCCCCTTCCCCAATTTTCATCCTTAGAACACCCGGTGCTCCCCTTTTCTTCCCTTTACCCCTATTCAGGGTTTGACTCTTATTCAGGGTAACAGTTATATACTTATCGGTGTTACTTTTTTATATTTTAAACTGGGCTGAACGTTAAGCATCTATATGAGAACTGGATTTGCAAAAGAAAAATTGTAATATAGGGTATTATGAAATTCATTATATTTGTATAGAAGAGGTAAACACGACAAATCATTTAGGCAAAGAAACTATTATTTAAATGGTGAATTACAACAAAAATTAGTTAAATATGTTTAGCTTGTCAATATAGAATTTGTTCATATTTCAACTTTTGACAAGGATGTCTTGAAAAAATGTTAAACTAGAATTTTCGAAGTATTATTTCTAAATAAGGGAAGTAATTATTTAATTAATAGGTATACATGTACATGTAATGAATAAGAAGAATAAGAATACTTTATTTAACCAATCATGGTGCCCATAGCTGAGCAGTAGAATCAATACAGAATCATACATAACAAAATAAACGACATGTACATATACACATACAATGTATAACATAATAATAATAATAATAATAACTTGATTATATTTGATTAGTTTGATTAAATACACATAGTGAGACTAAGACAAAATGAAAATAAGCAAAATAAATATTCAAATTAACCATCACAATTGACTGCACAATAAAAAAATGTAAATTTAAATTTAAAGATCTAAAGATTTTGATTGAATCAAGGGGGAAGAGAACTAAATGTTACTCATTAAGTTCTCTGGTTGGTAGATTCCCTTAGACTTATATATATAATAGGGAGTGGATGTGGTCGAGTGGTCTAGGGCGATTGACGTAAGGCTAAGCGAATGGTGCTGCAGTGTATCAATGGTGTGGGTTCAAATCCCGTCGAGGGAAGAACAAAAATTTGACAGCTCTAAAATCTAATTCTAACGCTATTTGGTTTAATTTTCAGACGTATATATATATAGATATATATATAGTTTGATAATAAGATAATATAGTAACTGATAGCAATATCATGTAAAAAGCACTAGTAAATATATAAAATTATCCATTCATGATTATTTTATCTCTTTCTAGGAATAGAGTAGACAACAACCCGAATAGATGTATGATGATTTGTTTGTCCTCTGATGATAGAAACCAAATTAATTTATTTTCATCAGATAATAATGAGAAGTTTTTATATGTCTCTTATATTCTTTATATATGGTTCTCTAAATTTCTCTAGAAGAGGACTAGTAATAAGGAAATGAACTTCATCCTCAATGTTATTTTTGCATAAATTACAAATACGATCTTCAACTTTTGTGCCAATATATCTCCCCTTTTCAATGTTCAAATTATGAGCACTTATTCTAAATTTTGTTAATAGTTTTCTGTGTTGCTTAGTTTCAAATAATAAATATGGTTCTAATTTAAAAATTGATTTAAATTTTCTATATGTTCTTAATTTATTCTTAGAGTTTGGATTGACCCTCTTATCATCATTGAGGTTGTCTGTCCAGTTCTGTTTGAATTTATTCTTTAAACAATATTTAACTTTGCATAAAATATAATTTATCCTATACTTTGAAGGATCGTCATATATATAATCTAATTTCAAATATTTAAATATTTCTGTAATGTGTTTGCTTTCCTCTAGGGCATGTGTACAGTTAGTTAATTTATACTCACTTTCATAATTACATAAATTCAATGCTAATCTTCTTGCAATAAAAAATGGTAAATATATTGTAAACATTTCTGAAATAAGATGGAAATTATGGATATTTATGTGTTCAGTTTGTGTTTTCATGGATTGTTATACTTTTCTTGAATGGAAACAAGTGCAAGAATGATACGCACATGTTTATCGTTAATTTGATACTTATTTAGCGGAAATTCACAAAAAGGAAAAGGTAGGCATTGTTGGTTAATGACAACTGATATATACCGAGAGGTAAACTTTAGTTTAACTCATTAATAATGACAATGTCCAGAAGCACAATCAGCTGATAATATTAATAGGATCAGATTTCTGTCATTCTGTAGAGAATCAAAATAAGATCTTTACACCTAGAACTTTATCACGTTTATACACACGCTTACGTGATTTTTTTTTACAGAGACCAAGATGTTTGATTCGCAGCAACCATTATTTTGTCATAGGCGAATCAGTCACCTCCTTTTTTCACAAGTTATAGAACATAACTAAAGGAAAATTTACTGACTAAAAAAATAAAAACCATTAAAAAAAGTTTGAAGCCTTATAAAAATGTATGTAGTCGGCTCCCAGGCCCCTCGCCCAAATTAATGCATCCAGATCATCATTACCGTAGCTACCCCTCTGGCATCCAGATCATCATTATCGTAGCTACCCCTCTGGCATCCAGATCATCATTACCGTAGCTACCCCTCTGGCATCCAGATCATCATTACCGTAGCTACCCCTCTGGCATCCAGATCATCATTACCGTAGCTACCCCTCTGGCATCCAGATCATCATTACCGTAGCTACCCCTCTGGCATCCAGATCATCATTACCGTAGCTACCCTTCTGCCAGACATGAATCTAATGTCAATGAATTTTTCATGAAATAATATATAGTTTATTTGCCAGAACTTCACCATTGTCATTGGGAACGATTTATCTGCTACTAGTCTATTAAAATTTATAAGCAGAACGCCACGATATAGCTGAAATACAGTTAAAGTTGACGTTAAACACCAATCAATCAATAAAGCAATTGTCCTGCAGACTTTGCTTCTTCCAGAACTTTCGGGGGAGGGGGGGATCGATACCTCTTCAAGAGGTGACTGAATTTCTATATCATTTTCCTGATCACTGGTTACAATGATGGCATTCTAATTACATTCAAATGTAAGAGAACCTTTGATTGGGTTTTGAGCTTTAATTTGCGTGCTTAGCTTTTTCTTATTTTAGTGTTAATTTTTTACAAAAATCCAAGTATTTCAATATGCGAAGGAATAATCACCATGTACAACACCTCTCGAGCGGTGGCAGTGCGGAGGTGCTTCCGGTTCCATCCGGTGACGGTTTTGAAGCGGAGAATTCTATCAACTTTTTAGGTTAGTCGATATTATTTCATAACTTATTAAGTTTTACATTATGAAACATTTCAGACGGAAATCTTGAATCATTTTGGCAACTGATAAACGATTTCTCTTCAGAAAATAAGTCCTAGTTTTTCCAAACACTTCGTGGTAAAGTCGGATGATCACGTCAGTTTTGCGTGTCAGGTCACACAAGTTTAAGTTTTAAAAATGCGTCGGCATTTATTGTGTGAAAAGGGGGTCCTGTTTGAGGGTATTCGATATTATTCTTCGGCAAAAGTGAATTAACTGACCAGTAGCATCGTAAATCGACGCGATTCAGCCAAAGGCAATGGAGGTCATTCGATGGCGGTTGTGGAGGTCTTATCGGTGGTGGTGCAAATTTCATTTGCAATCCTTTTATCTCGTAATTACCTATAAAATACAATTAATACTTTATTTATATTCAGAGTTATTTATATATTCCCAAAATGTACCATATTTTAACTGATTTAATCATACGAAATGAGACAATAACAAACCCAGCCTCGCTCTAGTAAGGATAACAAAAAAGTTATAGCACATTCCAAGTCAATGGTTTTGAAAAGTAAAAAAACATTTGGTCATTTTTTTTTCAATTCACTAGACGAGCTTTGGACTTATAAATACGATAATTTATATGAGTCTGCGTTATTGAGGAATAGTGGGGGGCTTCACAATAAGTCGTAAGTGTAAAGAAATCGACATAAGTATTGACGTCATTGTTCCATTGTACTTCATATATAGTCAACAGAATACCGAAGGAACAAGGTAAAGGGATTATTAAAAAAACGACAGAATCCAAAGACAAGGCAAAATCGAGATAACACACACGAAACCGACAAAAAGGAGGGGTACAAAAAAAACAACAGAGCACAGACGGGAAACAAATTTACATAAATGATACGACACAAAAACTGAAGCACTTACAGATTTTTCATGCTCGAGAGGTGTTGTACGTGGTGAACTAAACTCATTGCGAATAGTTGCACATGCGAAAGACGACTGTCGAGGTAATATATTAGTTCTCTTCTATTATATAATTCGTCTCAAATTTAATATTTTCAGAACGTAATGATTTATTGAAAATACGACTTTAAACAGGAAAATAAATGTAAATCACACACAAACAAAACCATAAGAACCAATTATGAAACAAAGCAAATAACAACTTCTCAGAAGGTATCTTAAGTTTATTAACTTGTCACAGGCTGACATAAAAAAAAATGTGTTTGGTGCAAACATATTTTATTCCGGAGCACCTGAGCTCACCCCAGGCTTAAATAGTGGAGTTCGTGTTTCTCGTTTTCTGTGTAGTGTTTTGTAGATCGTTGTTTGTACATTTGACCTTTTTCGTTTGACCATTGTGTTGTCTGTCCTTCGATTTACGGATTCTTATTACCCCTTTGGTTTCTTCAAACTGTTCTTATTCCAAAAACATACATAATACGAGATTCCATTTGTAAACAAAAAAAGTAAAACAAATGATTCAACATTCAATACTTTATTCACTCAAGATACTACACATATAATTGTGTTACAAGATGCCATTGAATAAAACTGTTCAATAACAGACAAACCAGGTTCTTATACACAGGGGCGTAGGAGCAAACACTTAGAAGCTGAATTTGTATAGCATGGAAACAAAAAATGTCTACTTTACTAAGAGGTATAAGGGTATGATTTGATGCCAAGCGCCCCCGTTTATGCTTGTCAGTTTTGAAAAGCTTGTCCCTCTTCCCGGTCCTGTTCTAAACGGCTTGTGCCCCCAACTTACCGACACGCTTACAAAACTTATCCACTCCTACAACTTGCCCCTACTTTCCGGCCTCCGAAAATTGAAGTTGGAGAGGAATTATAATGTTTTCAATTTCAAGATACACGCGGTTCAAATATCATACCTCAGTATCTTCATTTAGGGTTTGGGTTCTTCTTACATGTATTTGTAAAATGCACGTACATGGTGGGTTCTTCTTATATGTAAAATGCACGTACATGTACATATACCGTGGTTCTTCCTATTTGTAAAATGCACGTACATGGGAAAGGTATAGCATAATTCAGGATTCTGATTCTTTTTATTAAGGAGATATGTGGACAGTTCAAGAACAAACAAAAAAGAATCACTGATACATTCCATGAGGAACAAAAATGACCGTCTAATTTTATGTATTCATAAATATGTGTTAAATTCACAGGTTATAAATATATAATGGACGGAATGAAATTTAAAGGAACAGTAGCTGCGTGTGTCGACTATGTCTAGCATAGTCCGACCCTATGGTACCGTGGGTTCTATAATACCGTGTATTCACGTGCTATTTCAACCAAGCGTCGCCGCCATTTTTTAAATTTAACTACCACGGTATCATAGGACCCCGATATACTACTTGGGGTTCCAGGTGATAAAAGTCTTTTTCGTTTAGGAGTGGACCCTTTAAGTGGTGTACATTTATGTTTCCCCCCACTTTGTTGCTAAGATTCATATAAATCATTTAAAATTTCAGGCGGGAGTTTTCTACATAATTGAGAAACAAATTTGTGTCTTGGTAAACTGCGGCGTTTTGGTCTGTGAAGCCAAAGGGAACTCTTCTTTGTCATTTGCCACTATATTTGTTATCACTACCTACAATATGGTATATTTTAGGATTATATAAATAACTCTGAATATACATAAAGTATTAATTGTATTTTATCGGTAATTACGAGATAACAGGATTGCAAATGAAATTTGCACCACCACCGATAACACCTCCACAACCGCCACCGAATGACCTCCATTTCTGTTGGCTGAATCGCGTCGATTTACGATACTACTGGTCATTTAATTCACTTTTGCCGAAGAATAATATCGAATACCCTCAAATAGGACCCCCTTTTCACACAGTAAATGCCGACGCATTTTCAAAACTTAAACTTGTGTGACCTGACGTGGTCATCCGACTTTACCACGAAGTGTTTGGAAAAACTAGGACTTATTTTCTGAAGAGAAATCGTTTATCAGTTGCCAAAATGATTTAAGAGTTCCGTCTGAAATGTTTCATAATGTAAAACTTAATAAGTTATGAAATAATATCGACTGACCTAGAAAGTTGATAGAATTCTCCGCTTCAAAACCGTCACCGGATGGAACCGGAAGCACATCCGCACCGCCACCGCTCGAGAGGTGTTGTACGTGGTGATAATGCCATTGTGTAATTTTGTTTGGTACTTGAATCGGTCAGATATTTCACCTGTTTCTCATTATGAGTGCAATGGTATATATTATTTGACTATTGATCAGGCGACCGTTTCACTAAAGGTCGTAAGTCGTAAACGTAGACGTAAGTGTACTCTTAAGAGTTACGACCGTTTCACTAAAACATGTAGTTAGGATTTACGACTTACGACAGAATGGCTGTGATCATAACAATAGTAGTACTTTAGTTATTCATTCTTTTTAATTAAATCATCTGCAAAGATGACTTACGGCAGGTCGGTGGTTTTCTCCGGGCATTCCGGTTTCCTCCACCAATAAAACTGACCGCCACGATATACCCGACATATTATTGAAAGTGGCGTTAAACACCATACCCCCTCCCATCTGTAAAGATTAAGTTATATAATTTGGGTTCAAGAAATTTTGATTTTTCATCGCCACCATATTTTTGTGGGAACAAGATTAAATAAGGAATATTTGAAAAGGACTTATAATACACCATTTGTACTATGCAAAAAAATAATTTGAATGTGTAGCTTTGGAGAAATTTTAATAAGTTTCAGCCAATCAGAACCAAGACTCTCCCATGGCGGCCACTTTTTTTTATCAAGACAAATGTATAATTTGTGTAGACGACCTCACAAAGATCGTTTTTGCAAAAGCCTTGTACCAATTGGCACAATAGTTTCAGATGAGAAGAACTTTATAAAGTTTCAATCCATCAGAAATAAGAATTGCCCATTTCAACCATGTTCTCTGTTCATAGCCAGAAATGATGGGTACTTTGCTCATTTGCATATCTAAGATGGCGACGCCGGGACGTCTGCAATTTTCATATGATCTATATAGACGATATCATTCATAATTGCATGTGTGTCATTTTCTGAACTTGAAAATGATACATTGAATTAAATGAAATAAAAATTAATGAAAACAATTAAATATTCGCGGTTCCTGGACTAAATGAAAATCCGAGGCGACGAACCCCTTTTTGGCTTTAAGAGTCTATGTAAAAATGTCTGAAATACATGAAACTGGTGGCGTGTGACACAAAATTTAACAATGAATGACATTTGGCGACATATTTTCTGAAATTAATTTAGATTCCTCAATAATACATGTAATTATATTAACTAACCTTACATTTCTAGCTTCTAAACTCGGGGTTCCCACATTAAATATAATATGATCATTTTTGCATGATCGCGATATCAAAGACATGTCTAAAATCGTTACAAAACAAAAATATTTGAATTTTGACAGAAGAAAAACTTTGCGGAAATAAACAACACATTGAATTTCCGTACTATAGGCTATTTTTTGACAAATCTAATAAACGATCCATCAAGCTTAAAACTGCAGTCACGTGATCAAAATCTATTTTAAATATGATGAATATTTATGAGGAAAGTACCCTCAATTTCTGGATATGTTGATCAAGACGAAATGAGGAATTTTCGTACCAGTAGTTTTAGAAAAGATTCAAGTATGTATCAGGCAATCAGAATCAAGAATTGCTCGAATACTTTGACTCTTAAATTCAAGCTGAAAAAAAACATATGGCTGCGTTGTGTGCTTGATCAAACCGGCGATATTGTGTGCAGAAATAAAAAAAGATATAACTGTGTAAAGTATCACTTTACAAAAACATACACGATTTCTGACATAGAAAGCATGAATGGAGGACTATTCGACAGAGCTATGAAATGTAAATTATGTAGAAATATAGACAAATTAAGCCCGAACACGCGTATAGCATTGTTTTTCTTTAATGACGAAAATTATTTGAAAAAATAGGTACCCACCCTTGACTTCCTTTAATTATTGTTAGTCCATGTTAACTTACAATGCTCCTCGTTAGCATTTGGCGTATGCAGGGTGTGTGTGGTTATACTTTTATCAATGTTTATTGGTATACACTGAGGAAAACTATAAAGGGAAATCATCGGTTTCTATCATAGACCTGCATTATAAAAATAAAATTTTCAATGTCGATTTATTTAAAAACTACAGATTTATAAATATAACTCCAAATTTAAATTAACCATATACGATACTAATAATATACTAGAATGCGTCAAAATAAAATTATACCACTCAGTTGAATAATTATTATGATTTAAATTTTAATAGACTTTTGACAAATCCAAAAAAAATCCACATGTTTCCCTTCAGACGATTTGCTTAGCAATTAAGATACTAGTTTCTGATTGGTCAATATTATGTATCTTGTGAGCGATGATGCTTGCAAAAATCCTCCTAGATATGTTCGCATTCGAGCTTGCTTTTACTCTGACGTGCCAGATCAGAGGGGTATACTAAAAGACCTTCGACGTTTGTTGTTCGGTCTGCTCTCCAAAAATGAAAATTATCTACATTAAATTCACCATTTCGAGTTTGGTTTCGCCGACGATAATCATATCTTACAGATTTTCATTTAACAATTCTTTGATTGATTGCGTTGTTTGTTTGTTTGATGGTGTTTAATGCTACTTTCAACACTGAATATTTCAGTTATATCGTTGCGGTCAGTTTTATTGGTGGAGGAAACCGGAGGAGCCGGAGAGAACCACCGACCTGTCGCAAGTCACTGGCAAACTTTATCACATAATGTACACCTCGCCCTGATCGAGATTCGAACTCACAACATCAGTGGTGATAGGCACTGATTGCATAGGTAGTTGTAAATCCAACTGCCATACGATCACGGCCACGACCGACGACCCCTTGATTGATTGGAATTTATTTCTGAATAATAAGGGTCACAAAAAATAGAGACAACGGGTCGCTCGACAAGTCTATATGAATATGCTAAATGATTCTAAAATACTTATTAGTTAACAATAAACAAAATCAAGGACATAAATTATATACATTGTATGGTGCTTAATGAAAAATATTCAGTCGGCCAAAAGCTCACTAGATCTTGTGTTGTATTTAAAGTTTTGACATGCCGACTGTAACTAAAACTTATCTTAAAATGAACAAAATAAAGTTAAATTATCCCGCGACGACCCTTCTTGGATCTTCTTGAACGGAAGCAAGTAACGCCATCTATTAACAGGTGAAAACAAAGGAACGGCTTGCTCTAAGAGGGTAAATATTACAAAAACAACTAATCTATCCCATAAAGAAACATTCTTATCTAATTATTCTACTTTCATTGAAATATTGACCTCTTTTTACTGTACTAGAAACATAAATTTTAAAAGCCATGCACACTATTTTGTAATCTATAATTTACACTAGGCCAATGCTAAATGACCTTCGCCTTAGTATTCTATTATACACAAAAAGTTCGATAACTCTATCAAATTAAGATTATTTATTAAGCCTTATTACAGAGCAACATGTGCCCTCTACAATCGTCTACATTAAATATACAGTATGACAAAATTACACGACTAAAAATGTGGAGTGGATAGTGAGTCACAATCATACAAAGAGAGATAACTCTAATATAACTTGAGTCAAATTACTCCACCAATATTGAAGGAACTGAACATTTGTCCAACAAAATCTTTGTAGTAATTTCATACGTTTGACATTTAGATAAAAGAAATTGACTTATTAGATATATGTTACAATATTATTTTTATGTTCTGTGGATTTCTGAAAGTCTTTATCGCTAGTACTGCTTTAAAGGTTTGGGGCTATACATATAGTTTAGGTGTCTCTTGCAGATTGGTGATGAATCACCTGATATATATGTATATGTTCTCTCTCATTTTTAATGAAGAAAAAAATCGACTTCAATAGTACATGTAATATTTTCAGAAAAAAAGATGGAAGACAAAGCATTTGCCTACCTTTATGATGGTACCAACCAGACAACAATGCAAAAGAAAAATATATTGGAGATAGCTGGTCAACAAATCATTGGGAGGAACAGTAAGTCTTTAATAGTTCATACAAAGTCTTTTTTGTATATCTGAAACATAGTTTCATTGAGGTACCATTTCTAACTTTACTTGCCCAAATATTATATATTTAAACTTTTGTCATTCACTCAACATTTAGGAGTAAGAGCTGGTTGACTTGGAATCAGAATATTGTGTCTGAGTGGAGTGATATATCTACCTGCAGACTGTTGTTTCAGTGAGATAGCACTATATAAATCCAACTAATTATAAGGATGTTGGTCTAATACAAAGCGGACATTATCATCATCCCATCGATGTAACTAACTTGTCCTCGCCATGATATAGCTGAAAAATTGCTCATTTGGCGTTAAGCAACAATCACTCACTCACTCATTATGGAGAACTACAAATGGAAGTAAAATAATACAATTAAGGATTGATCGCAATTTTTGTTCGATTCATGAAGAAATAACCTCAATCAGGTTGTACACACTGTGTAACCCGTGTAGCGAGTTACACAAGGGTGTGTACAACCTGATTGAGGTTATTTCGAATGAACCGAACAAATAATTTCGATCAATCCTTATAAATTAATTCAAACTTTTTTTGTTATGAAATTGAAAAATATATTTATTTTTTCAAAATAAGGCAAATAATCGGAAATGAATTTAAATAACCCCAAAGGTGCCTCATTTAAAGAAAATCACCTGATGACAACGGCATGTAACGCCTTGAGAGCAATGTCTATTTTTAGATTCTATTCATTGACAAATAACCTCAACTTTTTAAACCAATCAAAACACGTATAAAATGACATGTGACTCTAAAATTAATTTATTCACATATGTTTAGTACCGTAAACGATCTTCTATTAACTGCATTGGTGCATAATCCACACCCGCTTTTGCTCCCAAAGTCTTGCGAGAAAAAACTTTGTTCAGGTATATAATCTGCATCAACTTTTAATCCGTTCGTAGGACAAATGCATGAATAAAGCCTAAAATCTGGCAAGAAAAATGTGTACAAGAAGGTACATAAATCTTGTTTTAAAAATGAATGTTATGTTTTTATATAGATGCTGCATCTGTTCAAGAGCCACCAACAACATGTATTAACAATCCTCATTCGATTCAGACAGACGATGCTCAGATCATGGAATGTAACTTAGACACCAAAACTGTACTTCAAATTATTGAAAACTTGGTATGTTTGCAAAACAATGTTGTGATAATCTAGTTTGTGCTATCTTTAATATATCGGTAATACTTGCTATAGTGGGTAAAGATGTAAAGTATTTATTTGGTAGTTTTCACCAGAAATTAAGAAAGGCATGGTATTTGTGCAATCTGAGGTCACTTACTCATCATTTTATGAACACTGGGTATCAAAACACTAATTCACCAATCAGGGCTTAGAACATATACAAAAGTACAGTAGTCCTTTTTAAAGGTTTGGTAATAAAACTGACCGCCACGATATAACTGAAATATTGTTGAAAGTGACATTAAACACCGTAATCCTAACCTTCTTTAACAGGTTAAAGATACAGGATCATGTGTTGAGCCTTTTTTTTCTTGTTGTTAGCAGAAATTAAAAGCCTATACTGTTATTTTCAGTGTTCAAAACTAACAAAAGAAGGAGAAGATTATATAATGGTCACTACAAATCCTTACAAACGAACTTCAGATTTCATTGCTTCAGAACAGGGGAGAGAATTCATGATCAAGAATGATAGCATGATGGAGAAGTTTGTAAAACACTGTTACAGTAAGTTAATCTAAGTTATTACAAATCCTTACAAACGAACTTCAGATTTCATTGCTTCAGAACAGGGGAGAGAATTCATGATCAAGAATGATAGCATGATGGAGAAGTTTGTAAAACACTGTTCCAGTAAGTTACTTTTAAGTTATTACAAATCCTTACAAACAAACTTCAGATTACATTGCTTCAGAACAAGGGAGATAATTCATGAAAAAGAATGATAGCGTGATGGAGAAGTTTGTAAAACACTGTTACAGTAAGTTAATTTTCAAGTTATTACATGTATGACAATAAAAGGCTAGTTATCAGACATTATACTCCTGAAGAGCCCCTTTTGAGGTTGCAGGTCACTTTCAAACATGTGCAAGGTCAGTTTTAGGGCTGTTTGGTTTGAGGGAGTTACGGGGGTTATGGTGTTTAACAATATTTCAGTTATATAGTGGCGGTCAGTTTTATTGATGGAGGAAATCAGAGTACTCTGAGAAAATCACCGACGTCACTGACAAACTTTATCGCATAATGTTGTATCGAATACACCTAGCATGAGCAGGGTTCAAACTCACAACATTAGTGGTGATAGGCACTGATTGCACAGGTAGTTGTAAATCGAACTTCCATACGATCACAACCACGACAGCCCCTCGTTTGGTTTGAGGTAGCATACTGTACAAGGGGAAATGTTCATGTGGGGGTAAATTTTTGCTAAACATGCTAAATTTGTGTTTCATTAGATTGTGCGAAAATAACCCCTCCACAAAAAGTTTTCAATTTATGTGTTCAAGTGGAAACAGTAAGGTTTTATCAAAATCAAGCCCCTCACAAATTGCTTGTTGAACACATATTGCAAAATTTAACCCTTGTGAAAGTAACCACGTATACAGTATCACATTTTGGGAAAGATATCTAATTTTTATTTCAATACTTTCGGGTCAATAAACTTTTCTAGATCTTGTTTGAAAATACTTTTTATATATTGCATTTTGAGTTTTAACATTTTGTGTATATGTAGACCGCCAAAATTTCAAGCCATAAAAGGGGCCGTCGTGATCGTATGGTAGTTGGATTTACAACTAGCTATGCAGTCAGTGACTATCACCACTGATGTTGTGAGTTTGAATCTCAATCAGGGCGAGGTGTACAACATTATGTGATAAAGTTTGTCAGTGACTTGCGACAGGTCAATGGTTTTCTCTGGGTCCTCCGGTTTCCTCCACCAATAAAACTGACTGTCAGGATATAACTAAAATATTGTTGAAAGTAGCATTAAACACCATCAAACAATCAATCAAACCATAAAACATGCAAACTATACAATATACAATCACAAGGTTAGTAATAATTCTCAAAGCTGAAATATTTTCACTGGGTTTTTAGCTCACCTGGCCAAAGGCCATGTGAGCTTTTGCCATCACTTGGCGTCCGTCCGTCCGTCGTACGTCGTAAACTTTCACATTTAAATCTTCTCCTCTGAAACCCCTGAACCGAATTAAACCAAACATGGCAGGGATGGTCCTTGGGTGGGTCCTTTTCAAAATTGTGTCCGACAGCCCCGCCCTCCATTTAAAATGGCTGCTGTTACTAAAAATAGAAATTTCTTCAATTGTCCATTGCTTCTTTAGTACAAGTCAAAATGGGCTCAAATTTCAGAAGCTGTCCATTTCCCTGGGGAATAGACCTGGCAATAGATCAGTCAATAGTTTGATTGATAATCTGGAATTTCCATCACAACGTTTCCTGCTTCGTAATCTAAAACGTTTTAATGATTAAAATTTTTGTTTACCAGATGACATCGTTTATGTAGCAGAGGAGGATTTGCAGGAATTTGTCTTAAAGTTATAATTAGGTAATAAAACAGTTATTTAATGGGAGTGCAGGCAATATATCAAACAATATTTCCCTCGGCATTGGGAAAGACCAATGTGTTCTATTGCCCTCATAGTATTTCATTATTAATTTGTATATTTCAGATGCTACATTCGATATTCAAGAAAGCATAGAAAAACCCCAATTGAACTGTTTGACAGCTAGTCAGCAACCTCAACGATCATCACCAATAAAAAATGAAGTGACGAAGCAAATAAAAAATATTGAATTCTCAGATAATAATAGTGAAACAAACGAGTTTGATTCAGATGTGACAGAAAATTACGAAATAGAAAAAATTGTTGAGAAAGCAGTGGAAGTTGTAGACAAAACCTTTCAATGTCACAATATAAAAAATGACACTGAAGCAATTGATAAAACTCTCAATAAAATGCCTGCAAAGTTTAAAGAGTATCCTCATCCTAAAAAGAGGCTGACAAAAATGAAAGTGAAAGTAGAAGAAGTTTGTGAAGATCAGGGATCAGCTGTTCATTTTAAAACAAACACAGTACTAAAGAACAAGACGAAATCCAAACCTGTGTGTGGAGATTGTGGTGCAAACTTTCAGTCAAATTATCTCTTACAGAAACATAAAAGAAAACATGTACACAAGTTTAGTTGTACGATATGTCCTCAAAAATTTGCATCTAAATCTTTTCTGGAAAAACATGCAAAGGTCCATACAACAGACGATGTTAAAGAAGAGAATAAATGCAGTGTTTGTAGCAAATGTTTCCGATCAAAATATAGTTTGAAAAAACACATGAGTGTTCATCAGAAACACATAAAATATCAATGCGAACATTGTAGTAAAAACTTTTGGCGACCCGAGTCCTATAAATCACACCTTATATTCCATGAACAACCACAGCATGCATGTCCTCTCTGTGACAAAACTTTCTATTTAAAAAGGTCTTTGGCCAAGCACAAAGAACTTCATAAGAAACCGTTTGAATGTAAGGCATGCCTTGTTGTTTTCAAAGACAGGGAAAATTATGAATTACATAATTGTGAACAGGACGATCCTGATAATTTTACGCGAACATATGATTCAAGGGTTACAGAAGATGGACAACATGTATGCGGCATTTGTCAGAAAGTTTTCCCAAAACGCAGAGCTCTTTTGACACACCGTAAACTTCATTCTAATATTTACACATCAAATAATGTATGTGAAATTTGTAATAAAAGTTATCGATCAAAAAACATTTTGAGAAAACATATGAAAGTGGTGCATACAGAAACAAGAGATTTTGTTTGTGATTTATGTGGTAAGAGTTTTAAACAGCAAGATACGTTAAATGCTCATGTAAGAGTTCACGATAATAACCGAACAGAATTTCAATGCAAAGAGTGTGGAAAATATCTATCTGCCTCAGCCGCCTTGAAAGTTCATATGAGAGTACATCAGAGACTTAAACCATATATGTGTGATGTGTGTGGCATGTCGTTTTCTCAACGTGGGAATTTAACCAAACACATGTTGTCGCACACTGATACAACAAGTTTTACATGTAATCAGTGTGGTAAAAATTTCAAATATCAAGAGACCTGGAAAACTCATATGAGATCTCATGCACTGAAGGCTGGTTTGCAGGATTATGAAGTTTTAGCCTTTGGAAAGTTTTATGTATGTGAAATTTGTCAAAAGAAAGTAGCATCTGCATCTCAGTATAAAGTGCACATGAGAACTCATACAAATGAACGACCTTATCCTTGTACTCATTGTGGTAAACGTTTTAAGGAAAGTGGAAAACTATCCAGGCACATGAGAATTCATCGACCAATCAAACATGATGAACACAACTATATGACTAATATTAAGGGTGGAAAGGGAAAGAAGAATGGAGAACAGTTTGTAACTATTGCAATGAAACAAGATTATAATACGAACCCAGGTCACACAGAACACAGAATTGATAATGCAAATATGGGAGAAAGTGTTATGGTTTCAAATTCAAATCCACTAGCCGATGGTAATCATCAAAATGTCCATTTTATGGAGAACATGTCATACTCTGAAGATACATGTAGTGATACAGGTTTAGTTATAATAAAGGATGCCCATCCTATATCCACTAGCGACAGTCAAATACGCATCATAGACGACAGTCGGCACCAATTTTTGATGCATCAATTGACTCCAGTGTCAAATTTGATAATGGAATCGCCAGATGGAAGACAACTCCAAGTACCATCTACAAGTTCATTGGCTGAAATGCACATTATGCAAGTTGGATTTGTCGGAGATGACCATGTGACCAGTGAAAACCACATACCGGTAAATCATTCAGGGTATTCCGTTGTACAAAACACAGACATGGTACAAGGAAATAATCCTAATAGTCTGCTGCCATACAACAAATATTTTCAACCCTGAATGACAGATATATAAAAAAAAAATGTATCATATTTAGCTTTTCTTCCTTTTTTACATTTCAAATTCTCGTACTTTCATTAGCCTTTTCACATTTGAATATTACTCTGAAACTACAGGGCTAACTTGAATTAAACATAGCGAGGATGATGCTTGTGCGTTTTTATTTTAATAATTGTGTCTCAACAACTCTGCTCTCCATCCAAAATTATATGTTATTTATTGCGAGCTAAAAAAAAGATCTACCTGGGACCTGCAAGTGCAAAATGTAGTATAGGTAAACAAACAGTATAGCAAATAGAAAAAAGTACAGTCATTTTCTTTTTCAAGTTATGTTAGGTTTTATAGGTGTTTAATGCCACTTTCAACAATATTTCAGTTATAATGTGGCAGTTAGTATTATTGGTCAGGTAGAAGTACCTAAAAAAAACCATTGACAAATCTTATCACATACACCTCGTCACGAGAGGAAATATTTAGTGGTTATATACACCGACTGCATAGGTAGATGTAAATCCAACTACCATATGATTGTTGCCACAACAGCCATTCATTTTTCAGTTAACATGTCAGATGGGTTTGATTTAGTTTGGGTACAAGTAGGTATAAATGGGTAACAAGTTGTTGGTTTAGGGTTATGGTATTCATGCCACCTTCAACAATATTTCAGTTATATTGTGAGAAAACTACTAACCTGCCGCAAGTTATCGACAAATTTGATCACATAAAGTTGTATTGAGTACACCTCATCATGAGCAGGATTCTCACAACATTGGGTGTGATACTGATTTCACAGGTAGTTGTAAACCCAACTACCATGACAGCCCCAAGAATTCATTGTCATTTAACCAGTATGTATATTTCACCAGTATGTATATTTAACCAGTATGTATATTTCAGCAATATGGACAAAATAAGAACACTAAGTGAATTGTTTAATGCCAAGTGAGCAAGTTTTCAGCTACATTGTATATCATGGAGGGAACAAGTTGCATTTTGATGAATAAGATGATGTCCACTTTGGATTAGACCAAAACACTTAGTTGATTTTTATAGTGGTTGAGCTCACTTAGACAACAGTCTGCAGATAGACATGTTGCTCTGCTCCGACACATTATCCTGATTCCGAGCCAATCAATCTGCTCTTACTCCTAAATACTGCGTGTTCAGTGGAGAGACATTAACCAATTTTTAGTATGGTTTGACGCTTGCGAATCCAAGAACCACTAGTAACGAAATGTCAGTTAAAAATAATCTATATATCCCAAAGATATTGCCCCCTTTTAAATACCCTAATAGCCCCTCCCGTGCTTCAATTTCCTTTACATAAATCCAAATATCTTCTTCCAAAGAATCGCCAAAGCCAAATTTGATTACATCTGGTTGAATTATTTTGTAGGAGATCAAAATGTAATAAAGTAAATGATTGGCGATGAGAAAGTACTTTGACCATGACCATGTCAGGCAAAATATGACTAAGCACAGACCTGTAGTGCTATTGGATTCCTCCTTAGAAGAATGCTGTCTGATGATTGCTATATAACATGGGCTGTCGTGGCCGTGATCGTATTGTACTTTGATTTATAATTACCTATGCAATCGGTGCTTTTCACCACTAACATTGTGAATTTGAATCGAGCTCGAGTGAGGTGTACTCGATGCAACATTATGCGAGTGTCGGTGACTTGTGGCAGGTTGGTGGTTTTCCCAGGGTACTCTGGTTTCCTCCACCAATAAAACTGACCACCATGATATAACCGAAATATTGTTGAAAGTGACGTTAAACACCATAACCCTAACCCTTGTTATATAGCAAACAAATAATTTGACAAATTCTGTAAGTTTCAGAATTTGTTATTTACCTTGTGACATTTGTCATGGAGACCAGAGTTCTGTGAAGCAGTGTATTTGCCTTACGGCTAAGGAAATCTGTCCATCTCTCTACCAGTATTTTTATTTTTGGCATGGTACTTTTTGCCAAAATGTGATAAAGTTTGTCAGTGACTTGTGGCAGGTTGGGTACTCCACCAATAAAACTCACTGCCACGATATAACTGAAATAGTGTTGAACACCATAACCATCCATCCATCCTAAATAAAAACAAAACAAGGACAACTCAAAGTGTGCCATATCCCCTCACCTAAAAATTTGACCCGGTGACTTTGACCTATGACCTTGAAAATCAATAGAGTTCCAGATTCTCTTAAGGGCTAAGTATGTACCAAGTTTGGTCAAAATCCATTGAAGGATGTTGATTCTAGAGTGTTCACAAGGATGTTACAGAAGGACGGACGGTAGCGTTACTATATCCGCAACTTCATTGGCGAGGGGATAATACAATAAAATGGTGCATAATTTATTTACCAACATATACATAAATTAATCACAGAACTGCCATTTTCTTTGTTTCACATAGGTAATTAATTAGTAGTGTACAATACTGTCGGTGTGTAATAATACAAATACAATGAATACACAAGCTGTAAGACCAAACAAGAGGCTGATCACTGAAGTAGTGTACAATACTGTAGGTATGTAATAATACAAATACAATGAACACACAAGCTGCAAGACCAAACAAGAGGCTGACCACAGCCTGTATCACTTGACTGGTTGAAGTAGTGTACAATACTGTAGGTATGTAATAATACAAAGACAATGAACACACAAAATTTAAGACCAAACGAGAGGCTGACCACAGCCTGTATCACATGACTGGTTTATAGACATTCGTCTATTACAAACAGTCAGGAAGATACGAGATCATCAAATTTCTTTGCTTTAGGCCTCTTCAATGTTAAAAAAATGATTGCTAAACTGAAAACAATGTTTCAAAACATAACTTTGATATCACAGATTGGTTTATAGTAGAGCTTGCTATGAATCAATATGTTAATTCTAATATATTATTTACTACTGCATGTAACCCACTATTGCAAAATTCATACACCTTTGGCTTTATGTAGAAATATTTCTGTCTTTGTCAGTTTTTCTTGGAAAAACATATTTTTCATGAATCTTTATTTAAAATGTTTATAAATGTAGCAAATAAACATTTTTGATTTTTGATTTTTGATTTTTAAAAAAATTCTTCTTCTTCTTGTCTGTATAAACCTCCAGTAGTATGGAGCACAATTTTAAAACCTATAAAAGCCAATGTTCTACAATATATGAATATTATAATTAATAAAGTTTAACCCAGATACAGAAAAAAAAGAGTTTCACAGATTATTCAACTGTCTCCATCTTGGATTTCTTATTGACAAAAACTTTGTAGAGGGTCATATAAGGAACATTCCTCCATACCAACAATTCTATCACACGTGTGGTTTCTGAGAAAAAGATTTTCAGCCCATCAGAAAACATGATTGACCCTAGCAGCTATGTTGAATATATGAATTGAAGGATAATCACAAATACTGCTGGTGACTAAACAAGTAGCAAAAACATGGAGTATATGTCAGCTTAAATTATTAGAATGGGTTATTCTGAAAATAATGTCACATGATGTAACTTCATGATAGGTGGGTTGATATACATGTATTGGTATTGCTGGTACAATATGGGTTACCATGGTAATCATATACAACATAGATATTGAACTCTTATTTTCAGTCATATCAAGCATGCAAAATTAGTTGTTTTAACGGCTACATATTGATATTTGCATGTTTACCAAATTTTCCTCAGTCACACATGATTTCTAAAACACAGTTATTTTTTTTAATATGGAGACAAAACTGAATCCACAAGAATGGTTTAAAGACAGTACCGGTACATAATGTGTTGCATTATGGGTACTTTGAAATGGTTATAAATGTAAAACTTGACCAAAGTTCGTCAAGGTCATTCGAGTATGATGGTGCTGTGCAATCCAAGAGGCATCCAGAATTTGGAGAATACAACAAAAATAAAACTTGAAGTCACTCAAGCATACAATGTAGGGAAATGAACAACAAAAATAAAACTTAAGTCACTCAAGCATACAATGTATGTAGGGCAATGTATGTAAAGGTGCTGTACTTGTACTATACAAAGTTGTTGGCACATATAATTTATGAAGAAAGGACTTACCATTAAATCAAAGGAGCCTTATTTGATATGTTAGAAAAAAGTTCTCAATACTATTTTACATGATAAATATAATGGCACTAATGTTCCAATTACACATGTGTTAAAAAGTTAAGAATACTATTTTACATTATAAATATGATGGCACTAATGTTTCAATTACACATGTGTTAAAAAGTTAGGAATACTATTTTAGATTATAAATATCATGGCACTAATGCTCCAATTACACATGTGTTAAAAAGTTAGGAATGCTATTTTAGATGATAAATAGCATGGCACTAATGTTTCAATTACACATGTGTTAAAAAGTTAGGAATAGTATTTTACATGATAAATAGAATGGCACAAGAGTTCTGATTACACATGTTTAGCAGATTTCAAGATATAAATTTGATTAAAAAACTTAACAATCCAATAATAAATAAACCAGATTTCTGATTGAAGTACCATAGCAAAACTAATACAATTACTCTAGTATTATTCATATTCTTTTAACTACATACTAAATGTTACCATTAAACTATCAATTTGAATAAAAATATGATTCTTTGATTTTTTATTGAAAAAAATTAAATCAAAATTTAAAATCCAGAAACAATTATTATCTATAAACATACATAACTTTAAGAAAAGCTTATGTATGAACCTTTTTCTCTTCTGAGAATCATATTAAAACAAATTTGAATGTTTAAGAAATTCTGTTTAGATTATGTTATAGTAAAAATAATCTATATATCCCAAAGATATTGCCCCCTTTTAAATACCCTAATAGCCCCTCCCGTGGTTCAATTTCCTTTACATAAATCCAAATATCTTCTTCCAAAGAATCGCCAAAGCCAAATTTGATTACATCTGGTTGAATTATTTTGTAGGAGATCAAAATGTAATAAAGTAAATGATTGGCGATGAGAAAGTACTTTGACCATGACCATGTCAGGCAAAATATGACTAAACACAGACCTGTAGTGCTATTGGATTCCTCCTTAGAAGAATGCTGTCTGATGATTGCTATATAACATGGGCTGTCGTGGCCGTGATCGTATTGTACTTTGATTTATAATTACCTATGCAATCGGTGCTTTTCACCACTAACATTGTGAATCTGAATCGAGCTCGAGTGAGGTGTACTCGATGCAACATTATGTGAGTGTCAGTGACTTGTGGCAGGTTGGTGGTTTTCCCAGGGTACTCTGGTTTCCTCCACCAATAAAACTGACCACCATGATATAACCGAAATATTGTTGAAAGTGACGTTAAACACCATAACCCTAACCCTTGTTATATAGCAAACAAATAATTTGACAAATTCTGTAAGTTTCAGAATTTGTTATTTACCTTGTGACATTTGTCATGGAGACCAGAGTTCTGTGAAGCAGTGTATTTGCCTTACGGCTAAGGAAATCTGTCCATCTCTCTACCAGTATTTTTATTTTTGGCATGGTACTTTTTGCCAAAATGTGATAAAGTTTGTCAGTGACTTGTGGCAGGTTGGGTACTCCACCAATAAAACTCACTGCCACGATATAACTGAAATAGTGTTGAACACCATAACCATCCATCCATCCTAAATAAAAACAAAACAAGGACAACGCAAAGTGTGCCATATCCCCTCACCTAAAAATTTGACCCGGTGACTTTGACCTATGACCTTGAAAATCAATAGAGTTCCAGATTCTCTTAAGGGCTAAGTATGTACCAAGTTTGGTCAAAATCCATTGAAGGATGTTGATTCTAGAGTGTTCACAAGGATGTTACAGAAGGACGGACGGTAGCGTTACTATATCCGCAACTTCATTGGCGAGGGGATAATACAATAAAATGGTGCATAATTTATTTACCAACATATACATAAATTAATCACAGAACTGCCATTTTCTTTATTTCACATAGGTAATTAATTAGTAGTGTACAATACTGTCGGTGTGTAATAATACAAATACAATGAATACACAAGCTGTAAGACCAAACAAGAGGCTGATCACTGAAGTAGTGTACAATACTGTAGGTATGTAATAATACAAATACAATGAACACACAAGCTGCAAGACCAAACAAGAGGCTGACCACAGCCTGTATCACTTGACTGGTTGAAGTAGTGTACAATACTGTAGGTATGTAATAATACAAAGACAATGAACACACAAAATTTAAGACCAAACGAGAGGCTGACCACAGCCTGTATCACATGACTGGTTTATAGACATTCGTCTATTACAAACAGTCAGGAAGATACGAGATCATCAAATTTCTTTGCTTTAGGCCTCTTCAATGTTAAAAAAATGATTGCTAAACTGAAAACAATGTTTCAAAACATAACTTTGATATCACAGATTGGTTTATAGTAGAGCTTTCTATGAATCAATATGTTAATTCTAATATATTATTTACTACTGCATGTAACCCACTATTGCAAAATTCATACACCTTTGGCTTTATGTAGAAATATTTCTGTCTTTGTCAGTTTTTCTTGGAAAAACATATTTTTCATGAATCTTTATTTAAAATGTTTATAAATGTAGCAAATAAACATTTTTGATTTTTGATTTTTGATTTTTAAAAAAATTCTTCTTCTTCTTGTCTGTATAAACCTCCAGTAGTATGGAGCACAATTTTAAAACCTATAAAAGCCAATGTTCTACAATATATGAATATTATAATTAATAAAGTTTAACCCAGATACAGAAAAAAAAGAGTTTCACAGATTATTCAACTGTCTCCATCTTGGATTTCTTATTGACAAAAACTTTGTAGAGGGTCATATAAGGAACATTCCTCCATACCAACAATTCTATCACACGTGTGGTTTCTGAGAAAAAGATTTTCAGCCCATCAGAAAACATGATTGACCCTAGCAGCTATGTTGAATATATGAATTGAAGGATAATCACAAATACTGCTGGTGACTAAACAAGTAGCAAAAACATGGAGTATATGTCAGCTTAAATTATTAGAATGGGTTATTCTGAAAATAATGTCACATGATGTAACTTCATGATAGGTGGGTTGATATACATGTATTGGTATTGCTGGTACAATATGGGTTACCATGGTAATCATATACAACATAGATATTGAACTCTTATTTTCAGTCATATCAAGCATGCAAAATTAGTTGTTTTAACGGCTACATATTGATATTTGCATGTTTACCAAATTTTCCTCAGTCACACATGATTTCTAAAACACAGTTATTTTTTTTAATATGGAGACAAAACTGAATCCACAAGAATGGTTTAAAGACAGTACCGGTACATAATGTGTTGCATTATGGGTACTTTGAAATGGTTATAAATGTAAAACTTGACCAAAGTTCGTCAAGGTCATTCGAGTATGATGGTGCTGTGCAATCCAAGAGGCATCCAGAATTTGGAGAATACAACAAAAATAAAACTTGAAGTCACTCAAGCATACAATGTAGGGAAATGAACAACAAAAATAAAACTTAAGTCACTCAAGCATACAATGTATGTAGGGCAATGTATGTAAAGGTGCTGTACTTGTACTATACAAAGTTGTTGGCACATATAATTTATGAAGAAAGGACTTACCATTAAATCAAAGGAGCCTTATTTGATATGTTAGAAAAAAGTTCTCAATACTATTTTACATGATAAATATAATGGCACTAATGTTCCAATTACACATGTGTTAAAAAGTTAAGAATACTATTTTACATTATAAATATGATGGCACTAATGTTTCAATTACACATGTGTTAAAAAGTTAGGAATACTATTTTAGATTATAAATATCATGGCACTAATGCTCCAATTACACATGTGTTAAAAAGTTAGGAATGCTATTTTAGATGATAAATAGCATGGCACTAATGTTTCAATTACACATGTGTTAAAAAGTTAGGAATAGTATTTTACATGATAAATAGAATGGCACAAGAGTTCTGATTACACATGTTTAGCAGATTTCAAGATATAAATTTGATTAAAAAACTTAACAATCCAATAATAAATAAACCAGATTTCTGATTGAAGTACCATAGCAAAACTAATACAATTACTCTAGTATTATTCATATTCTTTTAACTACATACTAAATGTTACCATTAAACTATCAATTTGAATAAAAATATGATTCTTTGATTTTTTATTGAAAAAAATTAAATCAAAATTTAAAATCCAGAAACAATTATTATCTATAAACATACATAACTTTAAGAAAAGCTTATGTATGAACCTTTTTCTCTTCTGAGAATCATATTAAAACAAATTTGAATGTTTAAGAAATTCTGTTTAGATTATGTTATAGTAAAAATAATCTATATATCCCAAAGATATTGCCCCCTTTTAAATACCCTAATAGCCCCTCCCGTGGTTCAATTTCCTTTACATAAATCCAAATATCTTCTTCCAAAGAATCGCCAAAGCCAAATTTGATTACATCTGGTTGAATTATTTTGTAGGAGATCAAAATGTAATAAAGTAAATGATTGGCGATGAGAAAGTACTTTGACCATGACCATGTCAGGCAAAATATGACTAAACACAGACCTGTAGTGCTATTGGATTCCTCCTTAGAAGAATGCTGTCTGATGATTGCTATATAACATGGGCTGTCGTGGCCGTGATCGTATTGTACTTTGATTTATAATTACCTATGCAATCGGTGCTTTTCACCACTAACATTGTGAATTTGAATCGAGCTCGAGTGAGGTGTACTCGATGCAACATTATGCGAGTGTCAGTGACTTGTGGCAGGTTGGTGGTTTTCCCAGGGTACTCTGGTTTCCTCCACCAATAAAACTGACCACCATGATATAACCGAAATATTGTTGAAAGTGACGTTAAACACCATAACCCTAACCCTTGTTATATAGCAAACAAATAATTTGACAAATTCTGTAAGTTTCAGAATTTGTTATTTACCTTGTGACATTTGTCATGGAGACCAGAGTTCTGTGAAGCAGTGTATTTGCCTTACGGCTAAGGAAATCTGTCCATCTCTCTACCAGTATTTTATTTTTGGCATGGTACTTTTTGCCAAAATGTGATAAAGTTTGTCAGTGACTTGTGGCAGGTTGGGTACTCCACCAATAAAACTCACTGCCACGATATAACTGAAATAGTGTTGAACACCATAACCATCCATCCATCCTAAATAAAAACAAAACAAGGACAACGCAAAGTGTGCCATATCCCCTCACCTAAAAATTTGACCCGGTGACTTTGACCTATGACCTTGAAAATCAATAGAGTTCCAGATTCTCTTAAGGGCTAAGTATGTACCAAGTTTGGTCAAAATCCATTGAAGGATGTTGATTCTAGAGTGTTCACAAGGATGTTACAGAAGGACGGACGGTAGCGTTACTATATCTGCAACTTCGTTGGCGAGGGAATAATACAATAAAATGGTGCATAATTTATTTACCAACATATACATAAATTAATCACAGAACTGCCATTTTCTTTGTTTCACATAGGTAATTAATTAGTAGTGTACAATACTGTCGGTGTGTAATAATACAAATACAATGAATACACAAGCTGTAAGACCAAACAAGAGGCTGATCACTGAAGTAGTGTACAATACTGTAGGTATGTAATAATACAAATACAATGAACACACAAGCTGCAAGACCAAACAAGAGGCTGACCACAGCCTGTATCACTTGACTGGTTGAAGTAGTGTACAATACTGTAGGTATGTAATAATACAAAGACAATGAACACACAAAATTTAAGACCAAATGAGAGGCTGACCACAGCCTGTATCACATGACTGGTTTATAGACATTCGTCTATTACAAACAGTCAGGAAGATACGAGATCATCAAATTTCTTTGCTTTAGGCCTCTTCAATGTTAAAAAAATGATTGCTAAACTGAAAACAATGTTTCAAAACATAACTTTGATATCACAGATTGGTTTATAGTAGAGCTTGCTATGAATCAATATGTTAATTCTAATATATTATTTACTACTGCATGTAACCCACTATTGCAAAATTCATACACCTTTGGCTTTATGTAGAAATATTTCTGTCTTTGTCAGTTTTTCTTGGAAAAACATATTTTTCATGAATCTTTATTTAAAATGTTTATAAATGTAGCAAATAAACATTTTTGATTTTTGCCAACAGTGTTTGTTTAAAAAAATTCTTCTTCTTCTTGTCTGTATAAACCTCCAGTAGTATGGAGCACAATTTTAAAACCTATAAAAGCCAATGTTCTACAATATATGAATATTATAATTAATAAAGTTTAACCCAGATACAGAAAAAAAAGAGTTTCACAGATTATTCAACTGTCTCCATCTTGGATTTCTTATTGACAAAAAATTTGTAGAGGGTCATATAAGGAACATTCCTCCATACCAACAATTCTATCACACGTGTGGTTTCTGAGAAAAAGATTTTCAGCCCATCAGAAAACATGATTGACCCTAGCAGCTATGTTGAATATATGAATTGAAGGATAATCACAAATACTGCTGGTGACTAAACAAGTAGCAAAAACATGGAGTATATGTCAGCTTAAATTATTAGAATGGGTTATTCTGAAAATAATGTCACATGATGTAACTTCATGATAGGTGGGTTGATATACATGTATTGGTATTGCTGGTACAATATGGGTTACCATGGTAATCATATACAACATAGATATTGAACTCTTATTTTCAGTCATATCAAGCATGCAAAATTAGTTGTTTTAACGGCTACATATTGATATTTGCATGTTTACCAAATTTTCCTCAGTCACACATGATTTCTAAAACACAGTTATTTTTTTTAATATGGAGACAAAACTGAATCCACAAGAATGGTTTAAAGACAGTACCGGTACATAATGTGTTGCATTATGGGTACTTTGAAATGGTTATAAATGTAAAACTTGACCAAAGTTCGTCAAGGTCATTCGAGTATGATGGTGCTGTGCAATCCAAGAGGCATCCAGAATTTGGAGAATACAACAAAAATAAAACTTGAAGTCACTCAAGCATACAATGTAGGGAAATGAACAACAAAAATAAAACTTAAGTCACTCAAGCATACAATGTATGTAGGGCAATGTATGTAAAGGTGCTGTACTTGTACTATACAAAGTTGTTGGCACATATAATTTATGAAGAAAGGACTTACCATTAAATCAAAGGAGCCTTATTTGATATGTTAGAAAAAAGTTCTCAATACTATTTTACATGATAAATATAATGGCACTAATGTTCCAATTACACATGTGTTAAAAAGTTAAGAATACTATTTTACATTATAAATATGATGGCACTAATGTTTCAATTACACATGTGTTAAAAAGTTAGGAATACTATTTTAGATTATAAATATCATGGCACTAATGCTCCAATTACACATGTGTTAAAAAGTTAGGAATGCTATTTTAGATGATAAATAGCATGGCACTAATGTTTCAATTACACATGTGTTAAAAAGTTAGGAATAGTATTTTACATGATAAATAGAATGGCACAAGAGTTCTGATTACACATGTTTGGCAGATTTCAAGATATAAATTTGATTAAAAAACTTAACAATCCAATAATAAATAAACCAGATTTCTGATTGAAGTACCATAGCAAAACTAATACAATTACTCTAGTATTATTCATATTCTTTTAACTACATACTAAATGTTACCATTAAACTATCAATTTGAATAAAAATATGATTCTTTGATTTTTTATTGAAAAAAATTAAATCAAAATTTAAAATCCAGAAACAATTATTATCTATAAACATACATAACTTTAAGAAAAGCTTATGTATGAACCTTTTTCTCTTCTGAGAATCATATTAAAACAAATTTGAATGTTTAAGAAATTCTGTTTAGATTATGTTATAGTAAATGTCAAGTAATATAATTGAAACATTTTAGATAATGTGTGCTTACTATATTGTGAGATCAGTAATGATTATTTGTACATAAATACCTGTAAATATAATGTTTTAAAAAAAAGTAAAAATAAAAATCACATTTTCACTAAATGTTAAAATATTAAGCTAACTTTTTTTTTGCTAAATATTAAGATATGGATTATAGGATTAAGCCACTTGTAACAATATTTCAGTTTATTTTGTGGCTGCCACATTAAAAAAACTGCTGTAGCTGAAAGTTTACAATTCACAACAATTTAATGTGGTAGCCATTTTGAATTTTGATTATTTTCTTAATATTATTTGGCCTAAACAATATCAATACAGACACACACTTATGATTGTCATTGAACTATAAACAAACAGAACACAATGTTTAAAGCATATCTGAACAATTCGGACACCTGTTTCAAGAAAAAAATTAATACTAATGGCCGATAGCTTATATATATCTCACGATTTTACATTTCTTAAAAAACATCACAATTTTTTTTTCAAATGACTTTGAAAAAGGCTTATTCTGATTTGAGAATTATGCAGACTTGAAATTTTCTTTGATGTCAAAATCTTTAAAACATCAATTTGAAGGTCCAGTTATAAGTTCTGCTTAGAATAATATGTACTGGTAAATATCAAGATATGATATGGAACCTTTTGGACAAGAGTGTGCTTTAATATTCAAGGTTAGGGTTAACACCATTTTCAACAATATTTCTGTAGAAAACCACCGACCTGCAGCAAGTCACTGACAAACTTTATCACATAATGTTGTATCGTGTACACCTCGCCCGAGCAGGATTCGAACTCACAACGTTAGTGGTGATAGGCACTGATTACATAGGTAGTTGTAAATCCAACTATCATATGATCATGACAACAACCGCCCCAGATTTATTGTGATAGTCGTCATTACATCTGGTATGCTACAAATTATTTAATGTTTTTTTTCTATGAAAGTAAGAAAAAAAAAAAAAAATTGCATTAAATTTAGTCTGCTTACATTTTCAAATGGGAGGCATTTACCAATTTGCCTTCATGATGCTATGGCCTTGATATCGGGGAACCAGTAATGATCATTTCAATATGACACCCTGTAAACACAATGTATAATAAAATGTAAAAATAAAAATAAAAATCACTTTCTATTAGTCATATGTATGTATGTATGTATGTATGTACAAAAATAAAATAAAACCCTCGACCTTACAACAAAAAATAACAAACAGACCCTTTCATGATAACTACCGTCCTGCATTCATCTGGGACATTTGTGAGTGGTAATAATACCCTTTCCCATAAAATGACATCGTAGAATAATTAAATGTGTTTATGACATCACGATTTTTCAGCAGTCATCATTTTTCCATTCACAAAGGTCCCGGATGAATGTAGGACTGCAGTTATCATGAAAGGGTCAATTCAATGATCATCAGTGCATTAAGTTAAATCTAATGTGCAAAACATGCAACATGTACATGTTAAATATTAATAACAATGAAATAAATAAATATTAATATACAATACATGTATAATGTAACAATACAATAAACTCGTCACAAACAAGAAACGTTGATCTCCAAATATTTGTAGATTTCTTTGAACCGGTATTATATAAAGATAAGTATATCTTCAGTATTGTTTACAGACTGCAATAAAAAGTGCAGTATTGCATATTTTATATTTATCACATGTTTCATTGAATAAATTAAATTATTGTAATATTTGGTATTATATTATAGTATCAAATATTTCATGAAGATTTCATTGACATTGTAAAATAAAAATGCAATATTTTCCAATACCTTTATAAATATAGCTAAAAAGTAGAGCATTTCCGAATGAGTTAAAATATTGCATCTTGACTGATATTGCATTCCATTCTTTCTCCTTTAAATTTGGTATGCACTAGAGAGGTTCCGAGTAAAACTGTATTTGCACGCAAGCAAACGAGAGATAAACAAGATGGCAGAATTATATTGAATACATGTTGCAAAGAAATATGGTTAAATGAAATTGTCACAGACTGAAATATTTGGTACTATATTATAAAAGGGTTATTGCACTAATATTGAAGAATATTGTACCTCCTAGTATATCGTATTGCAATAGCAAGCTCGTGCAGTATGATATGCTGCTCAGTACAATATTCCTCAATATTAGTGCAATAACCCTATAACATTACTGTGTACAATAATAACAATAAATACTATGGAATGTAAATTATTGCTCTTTGTGCAATAATAACAACACATTTTAACTATAAAACAATGATTTAAAAAAAAAATCATTGCATTGGTAGTGCAAAAAAAAAAAAGAAAAAAAAGAAAAACATTCATTTACAATAGGTATATACATGTACCATGTTAGTGCAGTGTTTAAAAAAATAAGTTTTTGTGTATGAGGTTTAGAAACTGGGACAAAGGCGAGGTTTATTGAGCCTTTCCTGAATTCTGCACTGAGTACACATAAACTGAATATCTAGTCACTGCATTAATAGTATTTATCCTTCAGAACAATTATATTTTCTTATTAATCCATAGACAGTTGGTTATACTATGGCAACCCCCATCCCTTTATAGATTACACATGTTTCAACTTGACTTCTCTCTTCCAGTCATACAGTAAAAAGTTTAAAAGTTAATCAAAAAGGATTCACCCATTAACAAAGACTATTGTATTCATTCCATGGACTAGTTATATTTGAAGTTTTTTAAATGCATTTCTCAACACCAATTGAAACAGGTGTAATCTGATAGAGGCTTTGTAATAAAGATGAAAATTATACAATTATCACATTTTTGCAGCCATTAATATTTTCTGTAAATAGGAAGTGAACTGACTTACAACTAGTTCAAACGTTGTCACAAATAATGGCACAATTGTATAAAAAAAACATTCCATCGATATTAAATTTTCTGGAATGGCTCTTACAAAATAAATTTTCAAAATATAATGTGCACATATGTAAAAACAAAATAATAATTTAATATTTGTTTTAAAATAAATTGATTAAAATTTAAAAGAAATAAACACACTCAGCATCTTAGATTGAGATCAGTACTAGCTGTCAATGTTATTTGTCTATCCTCTACTTTTCCCTACAAGCAAGTTATAAGACTAGATATTTTTGCATCTAAAAACTTGTCTTCAATATTTGTAGATAAGCAGAGTACCGGTATATATCAGAAAATTATCAATGTTGTCAACCATATTGGTATAATACAGGGTGGAGTGATTGATTGTTGCTCAACACAAAGTCAGCATTTTTTCCAGTTATATCACTGTGAGAAGAAATTAGTTTTTGATTAGATGATAATGATGTTTGTTTTTGTACGAGACCAACATGAAAAATTAAATTTTCATAGTGATTGGAACAGTTGGTAGACATGTGATGTCACTTTTTTTGGACACATTATCATGATGCCAAGACAGTCAGACTTTGCTCTTACTCCTTAATTCTGCTTGCTTAGCCAAAAAGCAGCAAATATAAATTTTATAGTTTGGTTTGATGTGACCACAATCTACCACACTCAAGACCAGCATGCTAACAATTACACCAATGAGATGGTAGAAAATATACATTTTAGCTATATCGTTGAAAACAAGAAATGTGTGCATCACAAAATACGCCCGTCTATATAAATTATCAAAGTCTATATAAATTATCAAACGGTATATTGGTAATGACCCCAAAATAAATAGGGTTCTTCCCCTTCCACAGAGGAATCATGTGGCCACGTTTGGTAAAGATCCAATATACAGAACTAAAGTTATCGTGCGGAAACGACCCTGTTGTCAAAAATTATATTTATAGTAACAGTGACCTTGACCTTTGACCTAATGACCCCAAAATAAATAGAGTTCTTCCCCTTCCACAGGGGAATCATGTGGTCAAGATTGGTAAAGATCCAATATACAGAACTAAAGTTATCATGTGGAAACGACCTTGTCAAAAATTATATTTATAGTAAGTCACCATGACCTTTGACCCCAAGATAAATAGGATTCCTCCCCTTCCACAGGGCAATCATGTGCTCAAGTTTGGTAAAGATCCAATATACAGAACTAAAGTTATCGTGCGGAAACGACCCTGTTGTCAAAAATTATATTTATAGTAATGGTGACCTTGACCTTTAACCTAATGACCCCAAAATAAATAGGGTTCTTCCCCTTCCACAGGGGAATCATGTGGCCAAGTTTGGTAAAGATATGATATACAGAACTAAAGTTATTGTGTGGACGCCCGCCCGCCGCCCGCCATACCCAATCACATAATACGGTGTATAATAAAAAATTAGATTTCAATTATTTTTACATGGCTCTATAGAACTCGACATCTAGATCATGTGATTTTTGATACTGCAAGGTCTTTTTTTGCATAGGTAGATGTAAATCCAACTACCCTATGATAACAGTGGATAACGACAGCCCCCTGATTTTCAACTGGGTAAATCAGTTGCTATAAAGAATGACATGGGTAATAATAATAATTGTTATGAAATATTCCAGTATGAAAAATCACAAATTTTCACTTGATCTAATTCTGAGTATTAACCTTTCAGAATCAACTTTAACAAAGCTGACTATTCATGTATATTAAAGATTCAAAATCTCACTTCAAATAAATTGCACATAGTTAAAGAAGAAATAACATGATTCCTAAAGATAAATTTCCCACAACCTTTGGCCTAATTACTGACGTACTTACCATAGTACCAGTTGACAATGTTAATCATACTTCAACTGGTACTGTGGTAACCAGTTTTGCCTGTAATGGAAGAAATATTTCGCAATGCAATCCAAAGATCAAACTGAACTGGTATAAATTTAACATCAGGTACCAGTATTAATCAGTTAGCTTTTTTCAAGAGATAGAAATTTTCTAGAAAATGATTCTACATTGGCCTGTGATGTCACTTTCAAATATATATGAGGACCTTGGCACAGGGTTGAAATATCTTTAACAAATATAACAATCTAAATTTGCATAATGTTCTAGATAAAAATGAAATCAACTATCTTTTCTTTGATTATGCATTTGATTATCAGTTCCTGAAGACAGCAGTGGTTCCATTTTGTTGAATTCTGAAATACTGAAAAAGAAATTTGCAACAGTTACTGGCGAGATCTTTATTTTAATCATAATATGAGTCCAATAAAAACTACTACCAATTTATGAATCACATGATCTTTAATATTATGGATGCTTAATACTAATTTCAACAAAAGTTATATTTTGGCAGTCAATTTTATTAGTGGGAAATCAAAACCACAGACATGGTGCAAGTCACTGACAAACTTTATCACATAATGTTGTATGAGTACACCTAGCCATGAACAGGTTCAAACTCACAACTTTAGTGGTGATAGGCAATGATTGCACACATGGTCGTAAATCCAACTACCATACGATCATGACGGCTCCCTTCTACAATTGATCAACTACTACATGTATTTAATAACAGATTTTTTTTTCCTATCAAAATTGATTAGTTATTTCTTACATACATGTACTTGAAGAGTGAATGATTGTTGTTTAATGCCAAGTGAGCTATTTTTAGCTATATCATGTAGAGAACAAGTAACATTTTGATGAGCTGATGAGGTTTTGTACTAGCTCACAAAAACAACAGTCCTCAGGAAGACATGTCGCCCACTCTGACACATTATCCTGATTCTGAGTTAACCAGTCCTTGCTCTTACTCCTGAATGCTGCATGCTTAGCAGAGAAGCAGCAAATACTGATTTAATAGTCTTTGGATTGACCAGACCCTAGCTAGGACCCATGATCTAGTCATCTTTTACTTTCAAGGAGTGTGGTATTCACCAAAAACAAGACACTTATTTACACTACATTCTATTGACAAGTTATGTATTTAATTCGTCTAGCACAACTAGTAGGCACCCAGTCATTCCGATTGGGTTGTTACAAGCATTTCTTTACACTATGGTTCCCTCAGGGATAAAATGAATAGGAATGATTGTAAACGCTTTCTTGGGTCATGCTTGGAAGGGTATTATCTTATATATAAGTGCATGTTATCCTTGCCATACTTGTTTTATTTCATATTTCTAAATACGCATATTTTAAACTACACTTGTATGTACATTTTAGTTGGTATCGATTCCTAAATGAATTTGAGCTTTTACCTATGTAAAAAGCATAAAACAATACACAGACATACCCCTGATTATCTTGTATAACTGTCACATCTGTGTGGACACCATTTAGTTTGACAACAGAATTATTTACACATGTTATATCATTGTTTATGTCAGATCCATTGGTCAATTTTATTGCATTGTTCTGTGACTTAAAAGGACTTTGTTCTGCACTTGTGCACCCTGAATCAACATCCCTACAAGAATTAAGACAATACATATAAATTAGAGGCTGTATCGCTCCCTTGGTTATTCATGTACTGTTTGTGCGCAATTACGTCTAGTTTTGAATGAATAACATTACTGCATATTGAATAAGGGATAAAATACTACCTTGCCTTGCAAATGAATGCCTACTACCACTAAAGTTGTGAGTTCGAATCCTGCTCAGGCAAGGTGTACTCTATACAACATTATGTGATAAAGTTTGTCAGTGACTGTATGCTATAAAAAAAACAAAACTGTTCTATAAATTATTCCATGAAGCAATGTTTTATTTGGTAGTTTCTATTAGTCCACAATTACTTTGCCAGAAGTATTGCATTTTGTAATCCCTAATCATAACAGTAGTTCAAAAGCTACAGGGAATGAATAGATTGTTGATTTGATTGATTTTTTGTACTTAACGCCACTTTCAGTAATATTTCAGCTATATCATGGCGACCAGTTTTAGTGGTGGAAGAAGCCAGAGTACCCAGAGAGAACCACCGACCATGGGCAAGCAACTGGTAAACGTTATCACTTGCGGCTGCGAGTCGAGTGCACCCTTTTTTGTAACTCACAAAGCCGAGCGTGAACCCACGCCGTATTGGTGATAGGCTTGTATGAGTTGTTAGGTAATCCAACTACCTAATTCATTGAGCCACCCTTATATTGTTGACAAAACTCACAACTTAATGCAGTGATAACTATTTTGTGAATTATTACTTATAAAACAATGAACATTTCTACTTACATTTCAAAGTCCTCCTGAAAAAACAAAACAAAAGATGTATTAACACATAAGTATCAGATTGACTTAAACGTACTGAAATGACTGTGAAATGCTGACAGAATAGCAATAAAAGCATTATTCCTTTACTTGAATTTATGTCCAAGTGTAATGTTGGAAAGTCTCTCATGTTCATTAACATTCATATCTTTTCTTACTAATTGTTTAATCTTTATCAGATTAATACATGTATATGAAATTGCTTCTTTTAAAAAAAATATCCTTATACCTTCAATGAAATGACAAGACTGTTTTGATCAGCAGCCACATGAATAAATCATGAAAAGGTTACTAAACACAGCAAGCCTGTTACATATTTATGTCTTGTAAAAGTCAAAATGAATATTTCTTACACTGATCATTGTTGCATTAGTGACTAATAGTGTTATAAACTTTGTCAGTGACTTGTGGTTTTACTTAAGTAATTGTTCATTTTCATTGTGACATTTTTGGTTTTTTTTTTACATTTTCAAGCTAAATTTATATAACAGTTGCCTTTTATTGGGTCTAGGACAATAGCCCCCCCATCCCCCAATTTTTTAATTTCATTTTTATTCTTTTCTAAATGAGAAATAAATATGCATAAACTCAGATTAAATTATTCAAATTACTTTTAAGTTGAATTTTTTTCTTTGTATATTAATCACAGGGGCTTGAATTGCTTTCATAGAGGTCACACGGCCTATATACCATATATACTAACGTATATAGGCCGCATGACCTCTATGAAATCGATTCAAGCCCCTGTGATATTAATCATCAAAAGGATTATACAGCTTGGACAGGCTATGATAAAAATAACTTTCTCTTATTATTTATAGATATTTTATTTTTAGATAGAGTTTAATGATTTTCCAATTAAGTTTAATTACCTTACAAAATTGGTCTTCAAAGAAAAATTATAAGAAGGAATTTGATTAAACAATGATCAAAGCTAAGTACAAAGGTTAATAATTAAAAAGAATTTTGAGAAATAATTATTGCAAGCTAAGTACAAGCTTAGAACTGGCTTAAATAGGAGTGTATTTTGAAGTGAAAGTATAGTAGTGCAATGGAGTTCATAGAGTCAGAAAGGGGTAATCAGAAACTAAATATAAAACAGAAAAAAAATTGTGGGGGGCAATTGTCCGGGGGGCTATTGTCCTGCTCCCCTTTTATTTGTTCAGTTGGAGAAATTGTCTGTATTTTGATAACAATTAATAAACTATTAGATATATTTTTTTTCACTTTTCAACACTTATTTTTCAAAGAATTGTCTCGCCTTATCTTTCAAAATGTTTTTCTGATGATATCAACATTGAAGCGTATTGTCAGTTGCGTATAGAGGACGTGAGATGGTATTGACAATTAGATTTAGGTTTAAAGTTGACCATTGTTTCCCTATTATATCTTTTGATGGCCTTGTGTACTATCTATAACATTTATATGATGGTTGAGGCAATCAGCTCTGTTTTATAGAGTTTCTAAGTTTGGTTTAATTTGGCACTGTGGTTTCAGAGGAAAAGATTAAAATAAGAAAAACTTAATATAACAGATTTTTGGGTTTTGGGTTGGCGAGCTAATAACTTATAAGTATGTGATTATATTTGGTACCTTATCATTAATATCGATTTCACTTGGTAAATATTTCTCATCATGTTCTCCAACATGGTATGGGTCTGGCCCAATCCAACTTAATATCACCGGTAAATAGGCTAATCCATGGAAGAGTCCAAATATAACAACAGTAATAAATACCTGTAACAAAAATAAATGATTGTAGCATAGACTTAAACTTCACAATAACATTACAGTTTTATATGTTATCCTTTATACAATCAGAGGGGTCACTGTGGCTGCCATCGCATGATACTAGAGGGGACACTGTGGCTGTGATTGTATGGTATTAGAGGGGCCCAGTATGGTACCATGTAAATGTAAACATTTATATAGTATCAGTTTTTTCTTTTATCTGGATATAGTAATTGGGACTAATTAAATATTTGACACTTTCGATAAATTGGAGTTAAGAGTTTGAAAAGGTAATTTGTACTGATTTATTATTACGGAGTTGACCGCAGAAATTAGATAACTGCAGAAATTACCAGATATACGGTATTAATGACGAGAACAAGTTGATAATCAATAAATCAAGTAGGCAAAAATAGGCACTTGGATGGAACTATGGATGGAAAACAAGAAATCCTGGATATTGTTGAAAATGTTTACCATGAAACTACCACTTATAACAAGCAGTTGCTCATTAGAAGATGCTGCAAGTTGCCTTTCTTACATGCAAGGAGTGTGGCATTCACAGTGAGTATTTGAAATGGTAGGGGTAGTGGTGGTCATGATCCTATGGTAGTTGGATTTACAACTACGTATATAATAAGTGCCTATCACCACTAATGTTGTGAGTTCGAATCACGCTCATGGTGAGGTCTATTCGATGCAACATTATATTATAAAATTTGTCAGTGACTTGCGGCAGGTCGTTAGTTTTCTCTGGTACTGCAGTTTCCTCCACCAATAAAACTGACCGCCACAATATAACTGAAATATTGTTGAAAGTGGCATTAAAAACCATAACCATTGAAATGCTAAGAAGTTGGGTACCAGTGTTTTAATATTTTATGATAAGGAAGAGTAAACATTCTGCAATGAAACAGTGGCCTAATAAGAGGGGGGACCTCTCTTGAGGAGGACAAATGAGTAGAATTTTCGATCTCAGTGCATCTGAAATATGGCCTGATAATAGGGGTACTTAAATATTACATACATACCCTAAAAAATAAAGCAAATCCATAACTATTACTTCTGCTTAACAATACAAATGCTAAAAATGTACTAAATCCACCACTGAATACTGCTGGACCAATGGCTGCGAGGGCTTTTATTGATCTTTCTGTAAATATAAAATTAATCATAGATAATTTTGAGAATGAACATTTACTATTAATATAAACTCTTCATATTTGATTACTGGTTTCATAAGAATCGTTTGGTTTGTAGGAGGTTAAAGTTTTATTTATGTCATTTGTATATATTCTATGGATACAGGTGTACAACATGATTTCCATATCAGATGATGTTCATGTTGTTCAATCCTGGATTTCAATGGGGTTTCAGTTTCTCCATCTTTTCTGTGTAGTGTTTTGTAAACCATTGTTTGTCTTTTGATCCTTTTTCTTTTGACCATTGTATTATCATTACCTGTTAACCCTCCCCCTTTGTGTGGGAGTCTCCCACGTAAGAGCCTTATCTCCCGCATGGACTGGGTCTCCCGTGCGGGAACCTCCCACACACACCTTTTCCTCCCACACGATCTCCCCCCCAACAAAAAATTTGTTTACTTTCTTCAGTGGCCATATTTGTTTACAATCGATCAACTATTTCCGTCAATCGTCGAGATGTTTCGTATCAATTTTTAGCGACTTTCTCTAGACTTTTCGTTCAGGAATACGAAACTGATTGTTGTTTACGTAATCGAACGGATAACAACACCAATTAGAAATGTACATTCTCGGTGAGTACTATTCAGATTTAGCTTTAAATAAGATTTGCTTCTGGCATTTTATAACGATGTCTCAATCAACAAAGAGAAGGTGGAATTCGGGACCTAGCACTCCTTCTTCGACATCAAAGAAAAAGAAATACAATTGTAAATTCCAGGACGAGTGGAAAAAATCACACCACTGGTTACAGTCAAGTTCATTGGGAAATGATCTGGCGTTTTGCACTCTGTGTAGTTCCAACTTCAGTGTTGCTTCAGGGGGACTGTATGATATTAAGAGACACTCAGAGACCAGTTTACACAAGAAAGCAGTCACTGCTACTAACAAAACCCCCCAATTGCACCAGTTTATGCCAACAAAATCAGTTGATGATCAAGTAACCAGGGATGAAACTTTATTCAGCAACTTTGTAGCAGAACATAATTCATGTAACTAGACTGTCAAGCTATTAATAGAAGGGTCAACAATAAATTTGTATACAATGAATGTGTCTTTATATACCATTTTATATCATTGCTTTATTATCATTCAACTACAAGGTACAATTTTGTGCGTTTAAAGGTGAAGTGCAAGATCTCCCCCTTAGAAGAGTTGGTAGGGGGAGATCTCCCCCCTAGCAGTTCCCATAGGTTAACAGGTATGTATTATTTGTCCTTCTTCAATTTACAGTCTCTAACCTCTTTGGTATCTTTAAACTTTTCTTAGCCTTGTTTTATTCAAAATATTGATAGATTAATGTTTGTTTTATGCAACTTCAGTTGTATCATTGCAATCAAGTTAAAAAGGCAAAAAAAAGTAAATACCATCTCTTGAACCAAGAACTGTCATATATGTATGTCCTATGTGGGCTGAATAGTCTACAGCTAGTCCAACAGAGAGTGTCAACAAAATACTACTGGCTGTGTCAACAGTAACACCCCAGAAATATAAAGTCCCTGCCACATCAATCTGGAAGAAAAAAAATGTGCAAAAATTATATACTACTGGCTGTGTCAACAGTAACACCTCAGAAATATAAAGTCTCTGCTACATCAATCTGGAAGAAAAAATGTGCAAAACCAATATACAAATGTACGAGAAACATTTACAAAACAGGAACAAAATGTAACAATGCAATCAAACCACTTAAAATGTAACAAACTGTTATAAGCCTTGGAAAACTCAAGGTAAAAATTTGGTCCGTTCATATCAGCTTTCTTCTGATTTTTATCTCAGATAAATTGAATATTTTGATATTTCGAAGTGAAATCTTCAGTCATTTCAATTTCAACACAACAAAGTTACAAAATTTGCATTTTATCCAAAAATACATATTTGCATACTCAATATTATGAAAAAAACATTATCTTAGTGTCAAAAAAAAACTTTGTTTTACTCTAGTTAAAAATAGTTGAATAATTATCATTTCTTTCTAGAAAAAAACTAGTATTACTGTGAGCACAGCTCACTAAGATATACCCCCCACTCCCCACATCTGTCCAACCTATTTCCATAACCAAAACATTACTGATTGTTCCAACCAAAAATGAAAGGGACCCTCCTCTCTTCACCGCTAAGCTGCTGATAAAATTTCAAAACATTCTGAGAAACACTACTCAAGTTATCATACGACATTGGGTAAAAATCCTATTTTCCGTCATATCAAGTCCAATAACTCTGGAATGGCAAAAGTGAAAATCGGCAAAAATGAAAGGGATCCTCCTCTCTTCACCGGTAAGCTGCTGATAAAATTTCAAAACATTCTAAGAAACACAACTCAAGTTATCGTACGACATAGGGTAAAAATCCTATTTTCCGTCATATCAAGTCCAATAACTCTGGAACGGCAAAAGTGAAAATCGTCAAAAAAGAAAGGGATCCTCCTCTCTTCACCAGTAAACAGCTGATAAAATTTTAAAAGATTCTAAGAAAAACAACTCAAGTTATCGTACGACATAGGATTTGTCTACAGATGGACGGACGGACGGACATGGTGAAACCAGTATACCCCCCTACAACTTCGTTGTGGGGGGTATAAATATTGTGCATAGAGTGAATCTAATTTCTGGCTTTTTTCCCAATTATGCATTCATACAACTAAAAGAAAACTCACCAGGGTAAATATAACGCATGTGAAAACAACCACACTTGTCTGTAAATTAGCTATCAATAGCAATGTCACAAGAAATACACACACTCCTGCTAACAATAAATTTCTGTATAATTCTTGTTGAAGAATCTGTAAAGTAAGAGATCGAAAATGTTATAAGACATTGAATCCATTTTAAGAAGTTGGAGGATTGTGTAATTGTTTTTTTTTTTTATCAATCGGCAACTTTTCAGTTATATTTGGTTTGGTGAAACCTCCAGTCATGGGTAGGTGTCTGGAAGGAAACCTCAACAATAGGGGTGGGTATCAGTGCATCAGAAGTCAATGACCTTAACCCCTCATCCACCCACCAGAATATGAACAAGCCAATCCTAGAATATTGAAAAATATTTACAAAACAATTTGTTAGATTAACAATAATGTAAAACACAGCTATCATGTATTTACAGTTAAACCTGCTTTAGTAAAACACAGCTATCATGTATTTACAGTTAAACCTGCTTTAGTAAAACACAGCTATCATGTATTTACAGTTAAACCTGCTTTAGTAAAACACAGCTATCATGTATTTACAGTTAAATCTCCTTTAGTAAAACACAGCTATCATGTATTTACAGTTACACCTGCTTTAGTAAAACACAGCTATCATGTATTTACAGTTAAACCTGCTTTAGTAAAACACAGCTATCATGTATTTACAGTCAAACCTGCTTTAGTAAAACACAGCTATCATGTATTTACAGTCAAACCTGCTTTAGTAAAACACAGCTATCATGTATTTACAGTTAAACCTGCTTTAGTAAAACACAGCTATCATGTATTTACAGTTAAACCTGCTTTAGTAAAACACAGCTATCATGTATTTACAGTTAAATCTCCTTTAGTAAAACACAGCTATCATGTATTTACAGTCAAACCTGCTTTAGTAAAACACAGCTATCATGTATTTACAGTCAAACCTGCTTTAGTAAAACACAGCTATCATGTATTTACAGTTAAACCTGCTTTAGTAAAACACAGCTATCATGTATTTACAGTTAAACCTGCTTTAGTAAAACACAGCTATCATGTATTTACAGTTAAACCTGCTTTAGTAAAACACAGCTATCATGTATTTACAGTCAAACCTGCTTTAGTAAAACACAGCTATCATGTATTTACAGTTAAACCTGCTTTAGTAAAACACAGCTATCATGTATTTACAGTCAAACCTGCTTTAGTAAAACACAGCTATCATGTATTTACAGTTAAACCTGCTTTAGTAAAACACAGCTATCATGTATTTACAGTTAAATCTCCTTTAGTAAAACACAGCTATCATGTATTTACAGTTAAACCTGCTTTAGTAAAACACAGCTATCATGTATTTACAGTTAAACCTGCTTTAGTAAAACACAGCTATCATGTATTTACAGTTAAATCTCCTTTAGTAAAACACAGCTATCATGTATTTACAGTTAAACCTGCTTTAGTAAAACACAGCTATCATGTATTTACAGTCAAACCTGCTTTAGTAAAACACAGCTATCATGTATTTACAGTTAAATCTCCTTTAGTAAAACACAGCTATCATGTATTTACAGTTAAACCTGCTTTAGTAAAACACAGCTATCATGTATTTACAGTCAAACCTGCTTTAGTAAAACACAGCTATCATGTATTTACAGTCAAACCTGCTTTAGTAAAACACAGCTATCATGTATTTACAGTTAAACCTGCTTTAGTAAAACACAGCTATCATGTATTTACAGTTAAATCTCCTTTAGTAAAACACAGCTATCATGTATTTACAGTCAAACCTGCTTTAGTAAAACACAGCTATCATGTATTTACAGTTAAACCTGCTTTAGTAAAACACAGCTATCATGTATTTACAGTTAAACCTGCTTTAGTAAAACACAGCTATCATGTATTTACAGTTAAATCTCCTTTAGTAAAACACAGCTATCATGTATTTACAGTTAAACCTGCTTTAGTAAAACACAGCTATCATGTATTTACAGTTAAATCTCCTTTAGTAAAACACAGCTATCATGTATTTACAGTCAAACCTGCTTTAGTAAAACACAGCTATCATGTATTTACAGTTAAACCTGCTTTAGTAAAACACAGCTATCATGTATTTACAGTTAAACCTGCTTTAGTAAAACACAGCTATCATGTATTTACAGTTAAACCTGCTTTAGTAAAACACAGCTATCATGTATTTACAGTTAAATCTCCTTTAGTAAAACACAGCTATCATGTATTTACAGTTAAACCTGCTTTAGTAAAACACAGCTATCATGTATTTACAGTTAAACCTGCTTTAGTAAAACACAGCTATCATGTATTTACAGTTAAATCTCCTTTAGTAAAACACAGCTATCATGTATTTACAGTCAAACCTGCTTTAGTAAAACACAGCTATCATGTATTTACAGTTAAATCTCCTTTAGTAAAACACAGCTATCATGTATTTACAGTTAAACCTGCTTTAGTAAAACACAGCTATCATGTATTTACAGTTAAATCTCCTTTAGTAAAACACAGCTATCATGTATTTACAGTTAAATCTCCTTTAGTAAAACACAGCTATCATGTATTTACAGTTAAACCTGCTTTAGTAAAACACAGCTATCATGTATTTACAGTTAAACCTGCTTTAGTAAAACACAGCTATCATGTATTTACAGTTAAACCTGCTTTAGTAAAACACAGCTATCATGTATTTACAGTTAAACCTGCTTTAGTAAAACACAGCTATCATGTATTTACAGTTAAACCTGCTTTAGTAAAACACAGCTATCATGTATTTACAGTTAAACCTGCTTTAGTAAAACACAGCTATCATGTATTTACAGTTAAATCTCCTTTAGTAAAACACAGCTATCATGTATTTACAGTCAAACCTGCTTTAGTAAAACACAGCTATCATGTATTTACAGTTAAATCTCCTTTAGTAAAACACAGCTATCATGTATTTACAGTTAAACCTGCTTTAGTAAAACACAGCTATCATGTATTTACAGTTAAACCTGCTTTAGTAAAACACAGCTATCATGTATTTACAGTCAAACCTGCTTTAGTAAAACACAGCTATCATGTATTTACAGTTAAACCTGCTTTAGTAAAACACAGCTATCATGTATTTACAGTTAAATCTCCTTTAGTAAAACACAGCTATCATGTATTTACAGTTAAACCTGCTTTAGTAAAACACAGCTATCATGTATTTACAGTTAAACCTGCTTTAGTAAAACACAGCTATCATGTATTTACAGTTAAATCTCCTTTAGTAAAACACAGCAATCATGTATTTACAGTCAAACCTGCTTTAGTAAAACACAGCTATCATGTATTTACAGTTAAATCTCCTTTAGTAAAACACAGCTATCATGTATTTACAGTTAAATCTCCTTTAGTAAAACACAGCTATCATGTATTTACAGTTAAACCTGCTTTAGTAAAACACAGCTATCATGTATTTACAGTTAAATCTCCTTTAGTAAAACACAGCTATCATGTATTTACAGTTAAACCTGCTTTAGTAAAACACAGCTATCATGTATTTACAGTTAAACCTGCTTTAGTAAAACACAGCTATCATGTATCTACAGTTAAATCTCCTTTAGTAAAACACAGCTATCATGTATTTACAGTTAAATCTCCTTTAGTAAAACACAGCTATCATGTATTTACAGTTAAACCTGCTTTAGTAAAACACAGCTATCATGTATTTACAGTTAAATCTCCTTTAGTAAAACACAGCTATCATGTATTTACAGTTAAATCTCCTTTAGTAAAACACAGCTATCATGTATTTACAGTCAAACCTGCTTTAGTAAAACACAGCTATCATGTATTTACAGTTAAACCTGCTTTAGTAAAACACAGCTATCATGTATTTACAGTTAAATCTCCTTTAGTAAAACACAGCTATCATGTATTTACAGTTAAATCTCCTTTAGTAAAACACAGCTATCATGTATTTACAGTTAAACCTGCTTTAGTAAAACACAGCTATCATGTATTTACAGTTAAACCTGCTTTAGTAAAACACAGCTATCATGTATTTACAGTTAAATCTCCTTTAGTAAAACACAGCTATCATGTATTTACAGTTAAACCTGCTTTAGTAAAACACAGCTATCATGTATTTACAGTTAAATCTCCTTTAGTAAAACACAGCTATCATGTATTTACAGTCAAACCTGCTTTAGTAAAACACAGCTATCATGTATTTACAGTTAAATCTCCTTTAGTAAAACACAGCTATCATGTATTTACAGTTAAACCTGCTTTAGTAAAACACAGCTATCATGTATTTACAGTTAAACCTGCTTTAGTAAAACACAGCTATCATGTATTTACAGTTAAATCTCCTTTAGTAAAACACAGCTATCATGTATTTACAGTTAAATCTCCTTTAGTAAAACACAGCTATCATGTATTTACAGTTAAACCTGCTTTAGTAAAACACAGCTATCATGTATTTACAGTTAAACCTGCTTTAGTAAAACACAGCTATCATGTATTTACAGTTAAACCTGCTTTAGTAAAACACAGCTATCATGTATTTACAGTTAAACCTGCTTTAGTAAAACACAGCTATCATGTATTTACAGTTAAACCTGCTTTAGTAAAACACAGCTATCATGTATTTACAGTTAAACCTGCTTTAGTAAAACACAGCTATCATGTATTTACAGTTAAATCTCCTTTAGTAAAACACAGCTATCATGTATCTACAGTCAAACCTGCTTTAGTAAAACACAGCTATCATGTATTTACAGTCAAATATGTTTTAGTAAAACACAGCTATCATGTATCTACAGTCAAACCTGCTTTAGCAAAACACAGCTATCATGTATTTACAGTCAAACCTGCTTTAGTAAAACACAGCTATCATGTATCTACAGTCAAACCTGCTTTAGTAAAACACAGCTATCATGTATTTACAGTCAAATATGTTTTAGTAAAACACAGCTATCATGTATTTACAGTTAAACCTGCTTTTATAGTAAAACACAGCTATCATGTATTTACAGTTAAACCTGCTTTAGTAAAACACAGCTATCATGTATTTACAGTCAAACCTGCTTTAATGACCACCTCCATTAAGTTACAGTCAAACCTGTGTTAGTGATCACCTCTATTAAGTAATAACTTGTATTGTGTGACCTTAATAATTTTAAATATCCTTCACAGTGCATTTCATATCAATTAAACCTGTATTTAGTGACCACCTGTCTTATGTGACCCTATTTCAATGTTCCCTTTGAAGGTCATATAAGACAGGTTTTAATGTTCTTCTCTTCAATATCATAGGAACAGATATGAATAATTGGATTTTCATTCATATTTTTAATGGTCAATGACAGATTAAAAAAAAAGAATTCTCCATTGGGTTACAACAAAATACCAACTACTTCTTAAAAGAGTTTATTCGTAATATTTTCATATACCTAAGAAGGGGCCATTGTGGATGTGATTGTATGGTAGTTGGATTTACAACTACCTGTGCAATCACTGCCTATCACCACTAAAGCTGTGAGTTCAAAGTCCATTCATGGTGAGGTGTACTCGATACAACATTATGTGATCCAGTTTGTCAGTGACTTGCGACAGGTCTGTGGTTTTCTCTGGTTTCCTCCATCAATAAAACTGACCACCACGATATAACTGAAATATTGTCAAAACTTGTAAGAAACATTTTATCTAGATTAAAGATAAGGGGGTTATTATTACCTTGTTTGTTTCATAAGTAAGATACTGCATAGCATAAGGAAAACAATTTCCTCTTTGGAACCCCATAGAGTCAGTTATTTGTCGAACACCCTCCATTGCTTTGATTTCATGCTTGCTATCAATTTGATAAGTGTGTCTAAAAGAAATATATGTACCCTGAAAAGAAAAAGAAAAATAATGCAACATGCATTAGAAAATATGAAATTGTACATAGAACAGTATGCAGGTCCTTCTACGAATATGCAATATCATGCCATTTTGTTTTTTCGCAAAATTTTAATGTAAATGCTTTACAGTACTGTTTTTTTTAAAGTAAAAACAATATTTTGATAAAAAAAAATCCACCCCTCCTATGAATTGTTTTTCTAAAAAAAAATTGAAATAAAGCAACTTAAACACACTTTTTAGGCAACAAATTAATTTGTCATCAGAAATAATTGACCACATGAGAAGCAAAATTGCAGTATGAGTTTGTAACAATTTGAACCAGTTTCATTTCCAATTTTTACATGATTTGATATTAGTAATGAACATTTAAAACGTCAAGAATAAGAATAACTTCACTTTTGTAAAGTTCAAAGGTCAGGAGAGATTTCAGTGAAAATGTATGGCTCTTGAGGTTTTTTTTGCTGGATTAATATTGAATTTCAAAGATATCATTGGATCCTCTTGACCCAAAGATGCGGTAGAGTATACTTGTTTTGATATCACTTGTGGTTTAGGAGGAGCAATGACTACAAGGATTTTTTTTACTATGGAAAGATAACTCTGTAATGGAAAATATTTTGGTCTGTAACAGTGAACAGAAAATGCAAGTCTGATATCATGTAATGGTATCAAGTAAGAAGTTCTAGGAGGATTATTGGCATGAGACTCATGTCATGCACCAGTACCATGTTCAGATGTGTGGATTACTCACTTTTATTTTGGTAAGAAAATTATTTGATCAGCCTGGATGAGTATTATACACCAGATATTAAGATAAGCTACATACGTCTATATGTATTCCAACTGCTACTTGAAATAACCATGTATGGGGTTGTGTGCTATACATTAATGCAGATTATACATGGTCAATTATGGTACAAAATATTATATGTCTATGGATTGTTAATGGATATATATATGGACAACCATACACAAATTTCTTATATTTGATGGACATGGGAAATAACATTAAAAAATTAGAAGGGAATTTCTTTTCTTTTTCTATCTCAGCCTTACGTTGAAAAATAATATCTATAAATTTAATATATAAATAATAACTGGCCTTATACAAGGTACCTGTAAAACTGGAGGTGTTGTGTTGGAAAATTTGATATACGGACTATAGACTTGTCCTATTCTTGATTCAGTGATAAACTTATGTAGTAATACGTTAAATGCATAGTTTGAATATGGATAACCATCTAAAAATAAAGAAAAATAACATACATCTAAAATTAGAAGAGAGAATAAACACAAGTGTAGATACAGATCTATGTCGCCTGCTCCCTACAAATCATTTGTCAAGCCTTTCCCTACCAATTGTTTGTTAGGAATTTTTTTAGTTTAGAATACGAGATAAATCAAAGTACTATGAACATGAAATTCAGTAAAATTGATATGTTTATTCATAAATATGGACATGTATCCTCAATTGTCGATGGGTGGAACTGCATTGGTGGTGTAATTGTTCGTGTGTTTGCCTTGAGTGTGCTAGATCGTGGGTTCGAACCCTGGTCGAGTAAAACCAAAAACTTATAAAATCATTATTTGCTGATTCTCTGCTAAGCATGCAGCATTAAGGAGTAAGTGGAAAAACTGGTTGGCTTGGAATCAGGATAATGTGTCCGGGTGAATCGACATGTCTACCCGCAGACAGTTGTTTCAGTGAGCTAAGCATGTTGGTCTAGTTAGTACAAAGCGGACATCATCACCATTTCATTGTAATGTAAATTGTTCTTGACATGAGATAGGTGAAAAATTGTTCATTTGGTGCTCAATGGGTGAATCAAATATGGTGAACTTAGGTTGTATGGCAATGGAAAAGAAATGTCCTAATCATGAAAAAATAGATCTAAACTTAAGAAAGTTATAGACCATCAAAATGAGGTCAAGGTCAGGTCAATCTGAGATTTATGATTGACAAATAAAGCAAAAGGAAACAGTTACAGTTTGAAATGCTACAAATCAAAACAGAACAAAATAAATACAAAAATGTAGCTTTATACAACTTCTCCGATTAAAAGTAAAAAAAAACAACAAAAACACACACACACACAAAGAAAAAAGACTTACAAGCACACCTAATCCTATATCTCTCATCTGAGCATGTATTATTCACTTAAACCTGAATAGCTTACCTGGTTATTTATCAACTACTGTAAATAAATTAGATCACTACTACCTATGGTAAGAACAGTCTGACTACAATTTATTATAATTATCAGTACTTACCAGCACCCAGTAAATATCTAATATCAACATGACTCGTTGTATGTAACCAAGAATGAAATGCCTGGAACCAGTTCACCACGGTACCATTCTGTACATAAGGACTTGCTATTATTTTATTTATCATATCTTCAAACAATTGTCTGTCTTTTTTATATCCTACATCATCTACAATAGACATGGAAATACAGGAATTAATAATAATATTGAATCATTCTTCTTCGTCATTAAATAATTGTAGATTAGGGATTAGGGGGGCACTTGTTGATTATTGGGACGTTCAAAAATATTTGTAATGAAATTTCTGTTGAGACAGACCACCACAAGTTACTTAGGTCTGAAAAGATTTTTTAAAAGATGAAAGTCAATAAAACACAATAAAAAAACAAGACAAAAATGAAACCCTGGACAATAAAAACTCCAGCAAAGACCATCAGTCAGATCTGGCTTTGCCGTCGAAAAACCTCTGTGTATGAGTTTCATGCACATACTCCAGAACTGGCCAATCAGAATATTGTATCCAGTAGATATAGTTTTCTGATTAGAATATTTTTTAAGTATAAGTACCAAACAACTACTGTAAGTATTTCAGTTATAAGTTATATCATGGCGGTCAGTGTAATTGGTGAAGGAAACCAGAGTACCCGGAGAAAACCACTGACCTGCCGCAAGTCACTAACAAACTTTATCCCATATTGTTGTATCGAGTACACCTAGCCACAGGATTCAAACTCACAACTTTAGTGGTGATAGGCACTGATTGCACAGGTAGTTGCAAACCCAACTACCATATGATCACGACCATGATGGCCCCCTGTAAGGTGAAGGTCCTTGCGTATATATGTTTTTGAAGAAAAAAACAAAAAAACTACTACTCTCCTAGTATACAAATTCTATAAAACCACAGTACAAAATGTATCCCAGACACAATCTATACAATATCTTGACACCTGGTACATGTAGTACAATATTTCTGATACAATCACATTTTTGTAAATGCTTCAATTAAATTATTACAAAGAGATTTAAACTGATATTAAAAAATAATAATTGACAATTTTTTTTACCATAAATAGGTATATTTTTCAAAAATTTAAGTAAGCTGTATTTTCTATAAATAGACTGATTGATTGTTGGTGGCTTAACGTCCTGTGGTAAATATTTTATGCATATTCAGGACGAGAACAAGTTCTACACAGGAGGGGCGGGACAACCTGGTCAGTGACTTCTGACTGCCACTAGAAAAGCATGGAGAGTTAGGTAGGGTAGGCAAAATTGAAATCTACAAAAGAGGTATTTCCTGATGCAAGAAGAGTGGAACTCACTATGGTCCACGGGAGGGAAAAATCAAAATCTACAAGAGGTATTTCATGATGCAAGAAGAGTGGCACTCACCAAACATATTACCCACTATGGTCCACAGGAGGGAAAAATCAAAATCTACAAAAGAGGTATTTCATGATGCAAGAAGAGTGGCACTCACCAAACATATTACCCACTATGGTCCACGGGAGGGAAATATCAAAATCTACAAAACAGGTATTTCATAATGCAAGGAGAGTGGCACTCACTATACACATTACCCACTATGGTCCACAGGAGGGAAAAATCAAAATCTACAAAAGAGGTATTTCATGATGCAAGAAGAGTGGCACTCACTATACACATTACCCACTATGGTCCACGGGAGGGAAAAATCAAAATCTACAAAAGAGGTATTTCATAATGCAAGGAGAGTGGCACTCACTATACACATTACCCACTATGGTCCACAGGAGGGGGAAATCAAAATCTACAAAAGAGGTATTTCATAATGCAAGGAGAGTGGCACTCACTATACACATTACCCACTATGGTCCACAGGAGGGAAAAATCAAAATCTACAAAAGAAGTATTTCATGATACAAGGAGAGTGGCACTCACCAAACACATTACCCACTATGGTCCATGGGAGGGAAAAATCAAAATCTACAAAAGAGGTATTTCATGATACAAGGAGAGTGGCACTCACCAAACACATTACACACTATGGTCCACGGGAGGGGGAAATCAAAATCTACAAAAGAGGAATTTAATGATGCAAGAAGAGTGGCACTCATCAAACACATTACCCACTACGGTCCACGGGAGGGAAAAATCAAAATCTACAAAAGAGGTATTTCATGATACAAGGAGAGTGGCACTCACCAAACACATTACCCACTATGGTCCATGGGAGGGAAAAATCAAAATCTACAAAAGAGGTATTTCATAATGCAAGGAGAGTGGCACTCACTATACACATTACCCACTATGGTCCACAGGAGGGGAAAATCAAAATCTACAAAAGAGGTATTTCATAATGCAAGGAGAGTGGCACTCACTATACACATTACCCACTATGGTCCACAGGAGGGAAAAATCAAAATCTACAAAAGAAGTATTTCATGATACAAGGAGAGTGGCACTCACCAAACACATTACCCACTATGGTCCATGGGAGGAAAAAATCAAAATCTACAAAAGAGGTATTTCATGATACAAGGAGAGTGGCACTCACCAAACACATTACACACTATGGTCCACGGGAGGGGGAAATCAAAATCTACAAAAGAGGAATTTAATGATGCAAGAAGAGTGGCACTCATCAAACACATTACCCACTACGGTCCACGGGAGGGAAAAATCAAAATCTACAAAAGAGGTATTTCATGATACAAGGAGAGTGGCACTCACCAAACACATTACCCACTATGGTCCACGGGAGGGGGAAATCAAAATCTACAAAAGAGGTATTTTATGATGCAAAGAGAGTGGCACTCACTATACACATTACCCACTACGGTCCATGGGAGGGAAAAATCAAAATCTACAAAAGAGGTATTTCATGATACAAGGAGAGTGGCACTCACCAAACACATTACCCACTATGGTCCACGGGAGGGAAAAATCAAAATCTACAAAAGAGGTATTTTATGATGCAAAGAGAGTGGCACTCACTATGCACATTACCCACTATGGTCCACAGGAGGGAGAAATCAAAATCTACAAAAGAGGTATTTTATGATGCAAAGAGAGTGGCACTCACTATACACATTACCCACTACAGTCCACGGGAGGGAAAAATCAAAATCTACAAAAGAGGTATTTCATGATGCAAGAAGAGTGGCACTCATCAAACATATTACCCACTATGGTTCACGGGAGGGAAAAATCAAAATCTACAAAAGAGGTATTTCATGATGCAAAGAGAGTGGCACTCACTATACACATTACCCACTATGGTCCACAGGAGGATAAAATCAAAATCTACAAAAGAGGTATTTCATGATACAAGAAGAGTGGCACTCAGCAAACATATTACCCACTATGGTCCACGGGAAGGAAAAATCAAAATCTACAAAGAGGTATTTTATGATGCAAAGAGAGTGGCACTCAGCAAACATATTACCCACTATGGTCCACGGGAGGGAAAAATCAAAATCTACAAAAGAGGTATTTTATGATGCAAAGAGAGTGGCACTCACTATACACATTACCCACTATGGTCCACGGGAGGGAAAAATCAAAATCTACAAAAGAGGTATTTCATGATGCAAGAAGAGTGGCACTCATCAAACATATTACCCACTATGGTTCACGGGAGGGAAAAATCAAAATCTACAAAAGAGGTATTTCATGATGCAAAGAGAGTGGCACTCACTATACACATTACCCACTATGGTCCACGGGAGGGTAAAATCAAAATCTACAAAAGAGGTATTTCATGATACAAGAAGAGTGGCACTCAGCAAACATATTACCCACTATGGTTCACGGGAGGGAAAAATCAAAATCTACAAAAGAGGTATTTCATGATGCAAAGAGAGTGGCACTCACTATACACATTACCCACTATGGTCCACGGGAGGGTAAAATCAAAATCTACAAAAGAGGTATTTCATGATACAAGAAGAGTGGCACTCAGCAAACATATTACCCACTATGGTCCATGGGAAGGAAAAATCAAAATCTACAAAAGAGGTATTTTATGATGCAAAGAGAGTGGCACTCACCAAACATATTACCCACTATGGTCCACGGGAGGGAAAAATCAAAATCTACAAAAGAGGTATTTCATGATGCAAAGAGAGTGGCACTCACTATACACATTACCCACTATGGTCCACGGGAAGGAAAAATCAAAATCTACAAAAGAGGTATTTCATGATGCAAGAAGAGTGGCACTCACTATACACATTACCCACTACAGTCCACGGGAGGGAAAAATCAAAATCTACAAAAGAGATATTTCATGATGCAAGAAGAGTGGCACTCACTATACACATTACCCACTATGGTCCACGGGAGGGGAAAATCAAAATCTACAAAAGAAGTATTTTATGATGCAAAGAGAGTGGCACTCACTATGCACATTACCCACTATGGTCCACGGGAGGGGGAAATCAAAATCTACAAAAAAGGTATTTTATGATGCAAAGAGAGTGGCACTCACTATACACATTACCCACTATGGTCCACAGGAGGGGGGAATCAAAATCTACAAAAGAGGCATTTCATGATACAAGGAGAGTGGCACTCACTATACACATTTCCCACTATTGTCCCCAGTCTGACTCAGTATTATAACCTGATTATCCCTATCAAGAGTGCACACCCTATCTGCCACCTGGAGACACACTCAAGGCAGCTCTAGGGTTGAGTACCGGGAACAGTCACCAGTAACCAGAAACAAGATAAAGCTTGTGATGTCTAACAAACCAAGATTCTTTGAAATTCCCTCTTTTCATTAAAAAAAACTCATCATAAAACAGTTGAACAAGAAATTCTTCATGTACAAAAAGAAGAAACACAATTTTTTGCATCCCCTTGAGGCCTATTCTTCGGACACATGTATGGCTACAACCCCCCTACATCAATCATAGTCTTTATTGTGTCAAGGATTTTTGTGTAAACAAGTCATGGACTACGGCGACAGACTATAATATAACATGACCATCTAATAAAATGTGACTGACAATGGACTATGCACCATGAGGTGTATAAATGTATAAAAAGGTATTGTCAGATGTCTGGACTTAGAAACAAAGACAATTAGAGAGAAAAAAATTAAACATGATACACACTTTTTTCTATAAATAAATTAATAAATACTACAATATACTGGTACAGTAATTACAATCAATAAGACTTTAATTAAAGAAGGAAAGGAAGAGAAAAAGAAAGAAAAATTAAAAGTATGCAATAATAATTAAAAGTTTGATGAAATAAGAGGAAAAAATATAATATTTTTCTCTATATAAGGTAATCTTAAGCAATATCATATCTCTTTGGATAGCTGCAATCAAAAACTCAAAATAATTAGTTAGCTATGGACCAGTTGGGCTAACAATACTTCATAACTGGGATAAAAAAAGAATATCACATCTAAAAACAATTCATTGTTAGTATTTTTTTTTATTTTAAAAAGCAATTTAGTACAAGCAATAATCATACAAATTCTGCAAACCTTTATTTGATGCAGCCTTAAATCATGCTACTCCTGCCTTAGTAATAATAATATTACAACATGCTTTATAGAACCATATATCTGACATTTTTGGCTTGTTTAATATATTTAAATATGAACTTTTCATGGTATTTCATTGTTGTAGTACATACATTTTTTAAACACTTACATCTTTGCTTCATGGTGAAATATCTTTTTTTTTTTCAATCAATAAAATAGGGTTAGAGTTATGGTATTTAAAGACACATTCAACAATATTTTAGTTATTTCGTAGCAGTTCATCTTTATTTGTGGAGGAAACCAGAGTATCCAGAGAAAACCACCAACCTTTCGCAAGTCACTAACAAACTTTATCACCTCGCCATGAGTGGTATTCGAACTCATGATGCAAGTGGTGATAGGCACTAAATACATAGGAAGTTGTAAATCCAAATACCATACAATCATGTTGTATAAATTATTCTCTATGTATGCATATCTTCTATTTGACTTCATTAGCAAGTCAGTCCAATACAATGTAAACTTTACAATTTCATCCAGAGTGTGTTTTATTCTTTCATACTACATAAAAAAATGTCGTCTGACAGATTTGAACAAAAAAAAAGGAAAGATAAAACAGATAAAATAGAGAAAAAAATAAAGCAAAAACACACAATTTCATTAAAAAACCAGAGGCTCTCAAGAGCCTGTATCGTTCACCTGGTAATAAAAAAAAACAATTGGTCCTATGTAAAAACTATGTCCTGCGTCATCTTGGAATTACGATCAACATAAAAAACACAAAGTTTGTAAAGGACCTTCCAATGATTGATGCACAGTTTAGGTTCAATCAGTGCAATAGCTTCAGAGAAGAATATATTTCTGTATTTTCCCCATATGGTTCTGTGTTAATACTATGACCTGTGGTGGCAGCCATCTTGGATTTCCGATCGGCATAAAAAACAGGACCTTCCAATGATCATTCCTGGGCAGTTTGGTTTCAACTGTCCAAGTGGTTTCAGAGAAGAAGCATTTTGAAACATTTTTCCCATAGGGTCCAATGTTAAACTAAGTCCTGCCGTAGCCGCCATTTTGAATTTCATATCAGAATAAAAAACGTATATTTTGTAGAGGACCATTCAATGAACATTCATGTACAGTTTGGCTTTAATCATATTTGTAGTTTCTGAGAAGAAGGCATTTGAACATTTTCCCATAGGGTCCAATGTTAATCTATGTCCTGCGGTGGTGGCCATCTTGGATTTCCGATCGGCATAAAAAACACACACCTTGTAGAGGACCTTCCAATGATCATTCCTGGGCAGTTTGGTTTCAATTATCCAAGTGGTTTCAGAGAAGAAGCGTTTTGAAACATTTTTCCCATAGGGTCCAATGTTAAACTAAGTCCTGCCGTAGCCGCCATTTTGAATTTTATATCGGAACAAAAAACGCAAAGTTTGTAGAGGACCATCCAATGAACATTCATGTACAGTTTGGCTTTAATCATATTTGTAGTTTCTGAGAAGAAGGCATTTGAACATTTTCCCATAGGGTCCAATGTTAATCTATGTATTGCGGTGGTGGCCATCTTGGATTTCCGACCGGCATAAAAAACAGAAACTTTGTAGAGGACCTTCCAATAATCATTCCTGGGCAGTTTGGTTTCAACTGTCCAAGTGGTTTCAGAGATGAAGCATTTTGAAACATTTTTCCCATAGGGTCCAATGTTAAACTAAGTCCTGCCGTAGCCGCCATTTTGAATTTCATATCGGAACAAAAAACGTATTGTTTGTAGAGAATCATCCAATGAACATTCATGTATAGTTTGGCTTTAATCATATTTGTAGTTTCTGAGAAGAAGGCATTTGAACATTTTCCCATAGGGTCCAATGTTAATCTATGTCCTGCAGTGGCGGCCATCTTGAATTTCCGATCGGCATAAAAAAACAGAAACTTTGTAGAGGACCTTCCAATGATCATTCCTGGGCAGTTTGGTTTCAATTATCCAAGTGGTTTCAGAGAAGAAGCGTTTTGAAACATTTTTCCCATAGGGTCCAATGTTAAACTAAGTCCTGCCGTAGCCGCCATTTTGAATTTCATACCAGAACAAAAAACGTAAAGTTTGTAGAGGACCATCTAATGAACATTCATGTACAGTTTGGCTTTAATCATATTTGTAGTTTCTGAGTAGAAGGCATTTGAATATTTTCCCATAGGGTCCAATGTTAATCTATGTCCTGCGGTGGCGGCCATCTTGGATTTCCGACCGGCATAAAAAACAGAAAATTTGTAGAGGACCTTCCAATGATCATTCCTGGGCAGTTTAGTTTCAACTGTCCAAGTGGTTTCAGAGAAGAAGCATTTTGAAACATTTTTCCCATAGGGTCCAATGTTAAACTAAGTCCTGCCATAGCCGCCATTTTGAATTTCATACCAGAACAAAAAACGTAAAGTTTGTAGAGGACCATCTAATGAACATTCATGTACAGTTTGGCTTTAATCATAATTGTAGTTTCTGAGTAGAAGGCATTTGAACATTTTCCCATAGGGTCCAATGTTAATCTATGTATTGCGGTGGTGGCCATCTTGGATTTTCGATCGGCATAAAAAACATAAAATTTGTAGAGGACCTTCCAATGATCATTCCTAGGCAGTTTGGTTTCAGAGAAGAAGCGTTTTGAAACATTTTTCCCATAGGGTCCAATGTTAAACTAAGTCCTGCCGTAGCCGCCATTTTGAATTTCATATCGGAACAAAAAACCTAACGTTTGTAGAGGACCATCCAATGAACATTCATGTACAGTTTGGCTTTAATAATATTTGTAGTTTCTGAGAAGAAGGCATTTGAACATTTTCCCATAGGGTCCAATGTTAATCTATGTATTGTGGTGGCGGCCATCTTGGATTTCCGATCGGCATAAAAAACATAACATTTGTAGAGGACCTTCCAATGATCATTCCTGGGCAGTTTGGTTTCAACTGTTCTAGTGGTTTCAGAGAAGAAGCGTTTTCAAACATTTCCCCCATAGGGTCCAATGTTAAACTAAGTCCTGCCGTAGCCGCCATTTTGAATTTCATATCGGAACAAAAAACGTAAAGTTTGTAGAGGACCATCCAATGAACATTCTTGTACAGTTTGGCTTTAATCATATTTGTAGTTTCTGAGAAGAAGGCATTTGAACATTTTCCCATAGGGTCCAATGTTAATCTATGTCCTGCGGTGGTGGCCATCTTGGATTTCAGATCGGCATAAAAAACACACACCTTGTAGAGGACCTTCCAATGATCATTCCTGGGCAGTTTGGTTTCAATTATCCAAGTGGTTTCAGAGAAGAAGCGTTTTGAAACATTTTTCCCATAGGGTCCAATGTTAAACTAAGTCCTGCCGTAGCCGCCATTTTGAATTTTATATCGGAACAAAAAACGCAAAGTTTGTAGAGGACCATCCAATGAACATTCATGTACAGTTTGGCTTTAATCATATTTGTAGTTTCTGAGAAGAAGGCATTTGAACATTTTCCCATAGGGTCCAATGTTAATCTATGTATTGCGGTGGTGGCCATCTTGGATTTCCGACCGGCATAAAAAACAGAAACTTTGTAGAGGACCTTCCAATAATCATTCCTGGGCAGTTTGGTTTCAACTGTCCAAGTGGTTTCAGAGATGAAGCATTTTGAAACATTTTTCCCATAGGGTCCAATGTTAAACTAAGTCCTGCCGTAGCCGCCATTTTGAATTTCATATCGGAACAAAAAACGTATTGTTTGTAGAGAATCATCCAATGAACATTCATGTATAGTTTGGCTTTAATCATATTTGTAGTTTCTGAGAAGAAGGCATTTGAACATTTTCCCATAGGGTCCAATGTTAATCTATGTCCTGCAGTGGCGGCCATCTTGAATTTCCGATCGGCATAAAAAAACAGAAACTTTGTAGAGGACCTTCCAATGATCATTCCTGGGCAGTTTGGTTTCAATTATCCAAGTGGTTTCAGAGAAGAAGCGTTTTGAAACATTTTTCCCATAGGGTCCAATGTTAAACTAAGTCCTGCCGTAGCCGCCATTTTGAATTTCATACCAGAACAAAAAACGTAAAGTTTGTAGAGGACCATCTAATGAACATTCATGTACAGTTTGGCTTTAATCATATTTGTAGTTTCTGAGTAGAAGGCATTTGAATATTTTCCCATAGGGTCCAATGTTAATCTATGTCCTGCGGTGGCGGCCATCTTGGATTTCCGATCGGCATAAAAAACAGAAAATTTGTAGAGGACCTTCCAATGATCATTCCTGGGCAGTTTAGTTTCAACTGTCCAAGTGGTTTCAGAGAAGAAGCATTTTGAAACATTTTTCCCATAGGGTCCAATGTTAAACTAAGTCCTGCCATAGCCGCCATTTTGAATTTCATACCAGAACAAAAAACGTAAAGTTTGTAGAGGACCATCTAATGAACATTCATGTACAGTTTGGCTTTAATCATAATTGTAGTTTCTGAGTAGAAGGCATTTGAACATTTTCCCATAGGGTCCAATGTTAATCTATGTATTGCGGTGGTGGCCATCTTGGATTTCCGATCGGCATAAAAAACATAAAATTTGTAGAGGACCTTCCAATGATCATTCCTAGGCAGTTTGGTTTCAGAGAAGAAGCGTTTTGAAACATTTTTCCCATAGGGTCCAATGTTAAACTAAGTTCTGCCGTAGCCGCCATTTTGAATTTCATACCAGAACAAAAAACGTAACGTTTGTAGAGGACCATCCAATGAACATTCATGTACAGTTTGGCTTTAATCATATTTGTAGTTTCTGAGTAGAAGGCATTTGAATATTTTCCCATAGGGTCCAATGTTAATCTATGTCCTGCGGTGGCGGCCATCTTGGATTTCCGACCGGCATAAAAAACAGAAAATTTGTAGAGGACCTTCCAATGATCATTCCTGGGCAGTTTAGTTTCAACTGTCCAAGTGGTTTCAGAGAAGAAGCATTTTGAAACATTTTTCCCATAGGGTCCAATGTTAAACTAAGTCCTGCCATAGCCGCCATTTTGAATTTCATACCAGAACAAAAAACGTAAAGTTTGTAGAGGACCATCTAATGAACATTCATGTACAGTTTGGCTTTAATCATAATTGTAGTTTCTGAGTAGAAGGCATTTGAACATTTTCCCATAGGGTCCAATGTTAATCTATGTATTGCGGTGGTGGCCATCTTGGATTTCCGATCGGCATAAAAAACATAAAATTTGTAGAGGACCTTCCAATGATCATTCCTAGGCAGTTTGGTTTCAGAGAAGAAGCGTTTTGAAACATTTTTCCCATAGGGTCCAATGTTAAACTAAGACCTGCCGTAGCCGCCATTTTGAATTTCATATCGGAACAAAAAACCTAACGTTTGTAGAGGACCATCCAATGAACATTCATGTACAGTTTGGCTTTAATCATATTTGTAGTTTCTGAGAAGAAGGCATTTGAACATTTTCCCATAGGGTCCAATGTTAATCTATGTCCTGCGGTGGTGGCCATCTTGGATTTCAGATCGGCATAAAAAACACACACCTTGTAGAGGACCTTCCAATGATCATTCCTGGGCAGTTTGGTTTCAATTATCCAAGTGGTTTCAGAGAAGAAGCGTTTTGAAACATTTTTCCCATAGGGTCCAATGTTAAACTAAGTCCTGCCGTAGCCGCCATTTTGAATTTTATATCGGAACAAAAAACGCAAAGTTTGTAGAGGACCATCCAATGAACATTCATGTACAGTTTGGCTTTAATCATATTTGTAGTTTCTGAGAAGAAGGCATTTGAACATTTTCCCATAGGGTCCAATGTTAATCTATGTATTGCGGTGGTGGCCATCTTGGATTTCCGACCGGCATAAAAAACAGAAACTTTGTAGAGGACCTTCCAATAATCATTCCTGGGCAGTTTGGTTTCAACTGTCCAAGTGGTTTCAGAGATGAAGCATTTTGAAACATTTTTCCCATAGGGTCCAATGTTAAACTAAGTCCTGCCGTAGCCGCCATTTTGAATTTCATATCGGAACAAAAAACGTATTGTTTGTAGAGAATCATCCAATGAACATTCATGTATAGTTTGGCTTTAATCATATTTGTAGTTTCTGAGAAGAAGGCATTTGAACATTTTCCCATAGGGTCCAATGTTAATCTATGTCCTGCAGTGGCGGCCATCTTGAATTTCCGATCGGCATAAAAAAACAGAAACTTTGTAGAGGACCTTCCAATGATCATTCCTGGGCAGTTTGGTTTCAATTATCCAAGTGGTTTCAGAGAAGAAGCGTTTTGAAACATTTTTCCCATAGGGTCCAATGTTAAACTAAGTCCTGCCGTAGCCGCCATTTTGAATTTCATACCAGAACAAAAAACGTAAAGTTTGTAGAGGACCATCTAATGAACATTCATGTACAGTTTGGCTTTAATCATATTTGTAGTTTCTGAGTAGAAGGCATTTGAATATTTTCCCATAGGGTCCAATGTTAATCTATGTCCTGCGGTGGCGGCCATCTTGGATTTCCGACCGGCATAAAAAACAGAAAATTTGTAGAGGACCTTCCAATGATCATTCCTGGGCAGTTTAGTTTCAACTGTCCAAGTGGTTTCAGAGAAGAAGCATTTTGAAACATTTTTCCCATAGGGTCCAATGTTAAACTAAGTCCTGCCATAGCCGCCATTTTGAATTTCATACCAGAACAAAAAACGTAAAGTTTGTAGAGGACCATCTAATGAACATTCATGTACAGTTTGGCTTTAATCATAATTGTAGTTTCTGAGTAGAAGGCATTTGAACATTTTCCCATAGGGTCCAATGTTAATCTATGTATTGCGGTGGTGGCCATCTTGGATTTTCGATCGGCATAAAAAACATAAAATTTGTAGAGGACCTTCCAATGATCATTCCTAGGCAGTTTGGTTTCAGAGAAGAAGCGTTTTGAAACATTTTTCCCATAGGGTCCAATGTTAAACTAAGTCCTGCCGTAGCCGCCATTTTGAATTTCATATCGGAACAAAAAACCTAACGTTTGTAGAGGACCATCCAATGAACATTCATGTACAGTTTGGCTTTAATAATATTTGTAGTTTCTGAGAAGAAGGCATTTGAACATTTTCCCATAGGGTCCAATGTTAATCTATGTATTGTGGTGGCGGCCATCTTGGATTTCCGATCGGCATAAAAAACATAACATTTGTAGAGGACCTTCCAATGATCATTCCTGGGCAGTTTGGTTTCAACTGTTCTAGTGGTTTCAGAGAAGAAGCGTTTTCAAACATTTCCCCCATAGGGTCCAATGTTAAACTAAGTCCTGCCGTAGCCGCCATTTTGAATTTCATATCGGAACAAAAAACGTAAAGTTTGTAGAGGACCATCCAATGAACATTCTTGTACAGTTTGGCTTTAATCATATTTGTAGTTTCTGAGAAGAAGGCATTTGAACATTTTCCCATAGGGTCCAATGTTAATCTATGTCCTGCGGTGGTGGCCATCTTGGATTTCAGATCGGCATAAAAAACACACACCTTGTAGAGGACCTTCCAATGATCATTCCTGGGCAGTTTGGTTTCAATTATCCAAGTGGTTTCAGAGAAGAAGCGTTTTGAAACATTTTTCCCATAGGGTCCAATGTTAAACTAAGTCCTGCCGTAGCCGCCATTTTGAATTTTATATCGGAACAAAAAACGCAAAGTTTGTAGAGGACCATCCAATGAACATTCATGTACAGTTTGGCTTTAATCATATTTGTAGTTTCTGAGAAGAAGGCATTTGAACATTTTCCCATAGGGTCCAATGTTAATCTATGTATTGCGGTGGTGGCCATCTTGGATTTCCGACCGGCATAAAAAACAGAAACTTTGTAGAGGACCTTCCAATAATCATTCCTGGGCAGTTTGGTTTCAACTGTCCAAGTGGTTTCAGAGATGAAGCATTTTGAAACATTTTTCCCATAGGGTCCAATGTTAAACTAAGTCCTGCCGTAGCCGCCATTTTGAATTTCATATCGGAACAAAAAACGTATTGTTTGTAGAGAATCATCCAATGAACATTCATGTATAGTTTGGCTTTAATCATATTTGTAGTTTCTGAGAAGAAGGCATTTGAACATTTTCCCATAGGGTCCAATGTTAATCTATGTCCTGCAGTGGCGGCCATCTTGAATTTCCGATCGGCATAAAAAAACAGAAACTTTGTAGAGGACCTTCCAATGATCATTCCTGGGCAGTTTGGTTTCAATTATCCAAGTGGTTTCAGAGAAGAAGCGTTTTGAAACATTTTTCCCATAGGGTCCAATGTTAAACTAAGTCCTGCCGTAGCCGCCATTTTGAATTTCATACCAGAACAAAAAACGTAAAGTTTGTAGAGGACCATCTAATGAACATTCATGTACAGTTTGGCTTTAATCATATTTGTAGTTTCTGAGTAGAAGGCATTTGAATATTTTCCCATAGGGTCCAATGTTAATCTATGTCCTGCGGTGGCGGCCATCTTGGATTTCCGACCGGCATAAAAAACAGAAAATTTGTAGAGGACCTTCCAATGATCATTCCTGGGCAGTTTAGTTTCAACTGTCCAAGTGGTTTCAGAGAAGAAGCATTTTGAAACATTTTTCCCATAGGGTCCAATGTTAAACTAAGTCCTGCCATAGCCGCCATTTTGAATTTCATACCAGAACAAAAAACGTAAAGTTTGTAGAGGACCATCTAATGAACATTCATGTACAGTTTGGCTTTAATCATAATTGTAGTTTCTGAGTAGAAGGCATTTGAACATTTTCCCATAGGGTCCAATGTTAATCTATGTATTGCGGTGGTGGCCATCTTGGATTTCCGATCGGCATAAAAAACATAAAATTTGTAGAGGACCTTCCAATGATCATTCCTAGGCAGTTTGGTTTCAGAGAAGAAGCGTTTTGAAACATTTTTCCCATAGGGTCCAATGTTAAACTAAGTTCTGCCGTAGCCGCCATTTTGAATTTCATACCAGAACAAAAAACGTAAAGTTTGTAGAGGACCATCTAATGAACATTCATGTACAGTTTGGCTTTAATCATATTTGTAGTTTCTGAGTAGAAGGCATTTGAATATTTTCCCATAGGGTCCAATGTTAATCTATGTCCTGCGGTGGCGGCCATCTTGGATTTCCGACCGGCATAAAAAACAGAAAATTTGTAGAGGACCTTCCAATGATCATTCCTGGGCAGTTTGGTTTCAACTGTCCAAGTGGTTTCAGAGAAGAAGCATTTTGAAACATTTTTCCCATAGGGTCCAATGTTAAACTAAGTTCTGCCGTAGCCGCCATTTTGAATTTCATATCGGAACAAAAAACCTTAAGATTGTAGAGGACCATCCAATGAACATTCATGTACAGTTTGGCTTTAATCATATTTGTAGTTTCTGAGAAGAAGGCATTTGAACATTTTCCCATAGGGTCCAATGTTAATCTATGTATTGTGGTGGCGGCCATCTTGGATTTCCGATCGGCATAAAAAACATAAAATTTCTAGAGGACCTTCCAATGATCATTCCTAGGCAGTTTGGTTTCAATTATCCAAGTGGTTTCAGAGAAGAAGCGTTTTGAAACATTTTTCCCATAGGGTTCAATGTTAAACTAAGTCCTGCCGTAGCCGCCATTTTGAATTTCATACCGGAACAAAAAACGTAAAGTTTGTAGAGGACCATCTAATGAACATTCATGTACAGTTTGGCTTTAATCATATTTGTAGTTTCTGAGTAGAAGGCATTTGAATATTTTCCCATAGGGTCCAATGTTAATCTATGTCCTGCGGTGGCGGCCATCTTGGATTTCCGACCGGCATAAAAAACAGAAAATTTGTAGAGGACCTTCCAATGATCATTCCTGGGCAGTTTGGTTTCAACTGTCCAAGTGGTTTCAGAGAAGAAGCATTTTGAAACATTTTTCCCATAGGGTCCAATGTTAAACTAAGTCCTGCCGTAGCCGCCATTTTGAATTTCATATCGGAACAAAAAACCTTTAGATTGTAGAGGACCATCCAATGAACATTCATGTTCAGTTTGGCTTTAATAATATTTGTAGTTTCTGAGAAGAAGGCATTTGAATATTTTCCCATAGGGTCCAATGTTAATCTATGTCCTGCGGTGGCGGCCATCTTGGATTTCCGACCGGCATAAAAAACAGAAAATTTGTAGAGGACCTTCCAATGATCATTCCTGGGCAGTTTGGTTTCAACTGTCCAAGTGGTTTCAGAGAAGAAGCATTTTGAAACATTTTTCCCATAGGGTCCAATGTTAAACTAAGTCCTGCCATAGCCGCCATTTTGAATTTCATACCAGAACAAAAAACGTAAAGTTTGTAGAGGACCATCTAATGAACATTCATGTACAGTTTGGCTTTAATCATAATTGTAGTTTCTGAGTAGAAGGCATTTGAACATTTTCCCATAGGGTCCAATGTTAATCTATGTATTGCGGTGGTGGCCATCTTGGATTTTCGATCGGCATAAAAAACATAAAATTTGTAGAGGACCTTCCAATGATCATTCCTAGGCAGTTTGGTTTCAGAGAAGAAGCGTTTTGAAACATTTTTCCCATAGGGTCCAATGTTAAACTAAGTCCTGCCGTAGCCGCCATTTTGAATTTCATATCGGAACAAAAAACCTAACGTTTGTAGAGGACCATCCAATGAACATTCATGTACAGTTTGGCTTTAATAATATTTGTAGTTTCTGAGAAGAAGGCATTTGAACATTTTCCCATAGGGTCCAATGTTAATCTATGTATTGTGGTGGCGGCCATCTTGGATTTCCGATCGGCATAAAAAACATAACATTTGTAGAGGACCTTCCAATGATCATTCCTGGGCAGTTTGGTTTCAACTGTTCTAGTGGTTTCAGAGAAGAAGCGTTTTCAAACATTTCCCCCATAGGGTCCAATGTTAAACTAAGTCCTGCCGTAGCCGCCATTTTGAATTTCATATCGGAACAAAAAACGTAAAGTTTGTAGAGGACCATCCAATGAACATTCTTGTACAGTTTGGCTTTAATCATATTTGTAGTTTCTGAGAAGAAGGCATTTGAACATTTTCCCATAGGGTCCAATGTTAATCTATGTCCTGCGGTGGTGGCCATCTTGGATTTCAGATCGGCATAAAAAACACACACCTTGTAGAGGACCTTCCAATGATCATTCCTGGGCAGTTTGGTTTCAATTATCCAAGTGGTTTCAGAGAAGAAGCGTTTTGAAACATTTTTCCCATAGGGTCCAATGTTAAACTAAGTCCTGCCGTAGCCGCCATTTTGAATTTTATATCGGAACAAAAAACGCAAAGTTTGTAGAGGACCATCCAATGAACATTCATGTACAGTTTGGCTTTAATCATATTTGTAGTTTCTGAGAAGAAGGCATTTGAACATTTTCCCATAGGGTCCAATGTTAATCTATGTATTGCGGTGGTGGCCATCTTGGATTTCCGACCGGCATAAAAAACAGAAACTTTGTAGAGGACCTTCCAATAATCATTCCTGGGCAGTTTGGTTTCAACTGTCCAAGTGGTTTCAGAGATGAAGCATTTTGAAACATTTTTCCCATAGGGTCCAATGTTAAACTAAGTCCTGCCGTAGCCGCCATTTTGAATTTCATATCGGAACAAAAAACGTATTGTTTGTAGAGAATCATCCAATGAACATTCATGTATAGTTTGGCTTTAATCATATTTGTAGTTTCTGAGAAGAAGGCATTTGAACATTTTCCCATAGGGTCCAATGTTAATCTATGTCCTGCAGTGGCGGCCATCTTGAATTTCCGATCGGCATAAAAAAACAGAAACTTTGTAGAGGACCTTCCAATGATCATTCCTGGGCAGTTTGGTTTCAATTATCCAAGTGGTTTCAGAGAAGAAGCGTTTTGAAACATTTTTCCCATAGGGTCCAATGTTAAACTAAGTCCTGCCGTAGCCGCCATTTTGAATTTCATACCAGAACAAAAAACGTAAAGTTTGTAGAGGACCATCTAATGAACATTCATGTACAGTTTGGCTTTAATCATATTTGTAGTTTCTGAGTAGAAGGCATTTGAATATTTTCCCATAGGGTCCAATGTTAATCTATGTCCTGCGGTGGCGGCCATCTTGGATTTCCGACCGGCATAAAAAACAGAAAATTTGTAGAGGACCTTCCAATGATCATTCCTGGGCAGTTTAGTTTCAACTGTCCAAGTGGTTTCAGAGAAGAAGCATTTTGAAACATTTTTCCCATAGGGTCCAATGTTAAACTAAGTCCTGCCATAGCCGCCATTTTGAATTTCATACCAGAACAAAAAACGTAAAGTTTGTAGAGGACCATCTAATGAACATTCATGTACAGTTTGGCTTTAATCATAATTGTAGTTTCTGAGTAGAAGGCATTTGAACATTTTCCCATAGGGTCCAATGTTAATCTATGTATTGCGGTGGTGGCCATCTTGGATTTCCGATCGGCATAAAAAACATAAAATTTGTAGAGGACCTTCCAATGATCATTCCTAGGCAGTTTGGTTTCAGAGAAGAAGCGTTTTGAAACATTTTTCCCATAGGGTCCAATGTTAAACTAAGTTCTGCCGTAGCCGCCATTTTGAATTTCATACCAGAACAAAAAACGTAAAGTTTGTAGAGGACCATCTAATGAACATTCATGTACAGTTTGGCTTTAATCATATTTGTAGTTTCTGAGTAGAAGGCATTTGAATATTTTCCCATAGGGTCCAATGTTAATCTATGTCCTGCGGTGGCGGCCATCTTGGATTTCCGACCGGCATAAAAAACAGAAAATTTGTAGAGGACCTTCCAATGATCATTCCTGGGCAGTTTGGTTTCAACTGTCCAAGTGGTTTCAGAGAAGAAGCATTTTGAAACATTTTTCCCATAGGGTCCAATGTTAAACTAAGTTCTGCCGTAGCCGCCATTTTGAATTTCATATCGGAACAAAAAACCTTAAGATTGTAGAGGACCATCCAATGAACATTCATGTACAGTTTGGCTTTAATCATATTTGTAGTTTCTGAGAAGAAGGCATTTGAACATTTTCCCATAGGGTCCAATGTTAATCTATGTATTGTGGTGGCGGCCATCTTGGATTTCCGATCGGCATAAAAAACATAAAATTTCTAGAGGACCTTCCAATGATCATTCCTAGGCAGTTTGGTTTCAATTATCCAAGTGGTTTCAGAGAAGAAGCGTTTTGAAACATTTTTCCCATAGGGTTCAATGTTAAACTAAGTCCTGCCGTAGCCGCCATTTTGAATTTCATACCGGAACAAAAAACGTAAAGTTTGTAGAGGACCATCTAATGAACATTCATGTACAGTTTGGCTTTAATCATATTTGTAGTTTCTGAGTAGAAGGCATTTGAATATTTTCCCATAGGGTCCAATGTTAATCTATGTCCTGCGGTGGCGGCCATCTTGGATTTCCGACCGGCATAAAAAACAGAAAATTTGTAGAGGACCTTCCAATGATCATTCCTGGGCAGTTTGGTTTCAACTGTCCAAGTGGTTTCAGAGAAGAAGCATTTTGAAACATTTTTCCCATAGGGTCCAATGTTAAACTAAGTCCTGCCGTAGCCGCCATTTTGAATTTCATATCGGAACAAAAAACCTTTAGATTGTAGAGGACCATCCAATGAACATTCATGTTCAGTTTGGCTTTAATAATATTTGTAGTTTCTGAGAAGAAGGCATTTGAATATTTTCCCATAGGGTCCAATGTTAATCTATGTCCTGCGGTGGCGGCCATCTTGGATTTCCGACCGGCATAAAAAACAGAAAATTTGTAGAGGACCTTCCAATGATCATTCCTGGGCAGTTTGGTTTCAACTGTCCAAGTGGTTTCAGAGAAGAAGCATTTTGAAACATTTTTCCCATAGGGTCCAATGTTAAACTAAGTCCTGCCGTAGCCGCCATTTTGAATTTCATATCGGAACAAAAAACCTTAAGATTGTAGAGGACCATCCAATGAACATTCATGTACAGTTTGGCTTTAATCATATTTGTAGTTTCTGAGAAGAAGGCATTTGAACATTTTCCCATAGGGTCCAATATTAATCTATGTCCTGCGATGGCGGCCATCTTGGATTTCCGATCGGCATAAAAAACAGTAACTTGGTAAAGGACATTCCAATGATCATTCCTTTACAGTTTGGGTTCAGTCAGTTCATTAGTTTCGGAGAAGAAGATCTTTGAAATTTCAGCCAATCAGAGCATATTATTGGCCCTGGCAGCCATATTGAATATCCGACTGGAACGAAAAACAGTAACTTTGTAGAGGACCATCCAAGGAACATTCCTGCTAAGTTCGTTTCCAATCGGCCAAGTGGTTTCGGAGAAGAAGCTTGAAATGTGAAAAGTTTACAGACGACAGACGACAGACGACGGACGCCAAGTGATGGCAATAGTTCACCTGGACCTTTGGTCCAGGTGAACTAAAAAAAAGCAGGAAAAGACATAGGTTTTCTGGAAGGGTAAAACATGTTCTATATGTAGTGTCTATCATATTGAAGTAAAATAATGTTGTCTTTTGAATATAATACAACAAATACTTCATGGCACTACAGTCTATGTGGCAGTTATGGACTAGTCGGTTCATAAACCTGCATATGGCCCTCAGATTCATGAAATATTTGTTAATTAGTATTATGGTGTTTAACACCACTTTCGACAATATTTCAGTTATATCATGGCGGTCAGTTTTATTGGTGGAGGAAATCGGAGTACCCAGAAAAAACCACCAACATACCGCAAGTCACTGACAAACTTCATCACATAAAGTTGTATCAAGTACACCTCGCCATGAGAGGGATTCAACCTCACAACTTTAATGGTTATAGGTACTAATTGCACAGGTAGCTGCAAATCCAACTACCATATGATCATGATCACGACCACGACAGCCCCCTTTAGTGGTGATTGTACTTTATAGGTGTAAATCCAATTTGCATTTCTCGATGAATCTATGTCAATCTGCAAATCATATTTTGCCCAAAATGATTTGTTGTCATAGTTTGTCATGGGTTAGCCCACCGCACTCTGTAAAGCAAAATCTTAAAATGCAGGACTAAGAAATCGTCACACCAATCCATTCAAAATTGAAATATTTTGAGATGTTAACTTCAAAAAGCTGTGATAGAAAAAAAATTACAAGTTAGGTCTGTGTGGTAAAGTGCTACATCTGTTGTTAACTTGGTGAAAAAATAGAGAAAAAATGCAATGACTGTTAATACCATTAATACATATAAAATACATGTTTATGAACATGCACGTAAAATTCCTAGAGTGTGGATACCAAGCCAAACATTATATCTAATAGTCTGTTGCAGTCTTCACATTAACCCACTCGCCCGAAGTCCGGGACAAGTAAAACTGGATTCGGACAAGTGAAAATTATGAAAGAATTTGTTTGAATAAATAGATTATTTTTCTAAATATGGTTTTCGGGCAAGTGGGTGAAGAAATTGAAGGCAAAGACTGCTTTTATTATTACATTACATACCTATTAACCCAATGTTGGGATCGGTACAATCTAAAAATATTTATTTATATATTCTACATACATGTATTTTAATTAATAAACACCTGTGCCATGATTTCAGGATACACCTGTTGTCCTCCCATCAGTTGTGAAATTTAAAAAAAAGTGTCGGTTTTAGCAAAGTATTAGAACAGCAAATGTAAAAATCGTCAAAATCGAAAGTGAATTTACCTAGAACAATCTTTAAATTGCATAAACATTTCATGACATTTGGTGAAAATAATCATACGAAATGTAGAAAAATACTATTATTCTGGAAATACTTAATAGGAAATCTTTGAAATCGAAAGGAATTGTACCCCTTACGGTTTTGTAAAAAAAAAATTTTTTTTATAAAGTTTGGTCATAGCAAACTTGAATTATATGTGAAAAAAAATGTAATTTTTTTTTACAAACAAAGTCTGATAACTCTGAAATAGCAATAGTGAAAATAATCAAAATCGAAAGGTACCATAAGACTGTGTAAACTTTTTTTATGAGATTTGCACTCTGTAGTCTGTAGATGGATGGATGAAGGTATACATTAATACATCCAGTCTCCAATAGGTATATAAAAAAAAGCATAGACACCAATCACAGTAGCTTGGGAGAAGCATCTCTGTTGGGTTTTTTTCTTAACCAAATGAAGCTCATGTAACTATGGAAGGATTTTTTTTGTAAAAATTAAAGAATGGAAGGAAGTATTTATTACTATTAACACTGAACTGATAAGAAAACAAAGAGTAGGATTTGAATCTCTAATCTCCTGAGTAAATGGCTCTTAAACATAACGTTTGGTTTCAAAGCTGTTTAATGATTAAACATACTGTTAAAAATTCTTTAATGAAAAATTACAAACCCTAAAAATGACTAAAAAAAATATGATTTTATAGTGTAAGTCTTTCTACAAAAGAATATTCTATATTAAATTATCACAGTGTAAACAAAATCATTGTCATTGACAGGTATAAACCAGTGTAACACCAAATAGTGAATCTATATATCTTTGTCTCCAATGGATTACAGTAATTTCTCCCAGAAGAGTACATCAGTAACACTTAATGGGAAGATTGTAATATAAAAATGTAGATATCAAAGTTAGCACACACAACTTGTTCCTGGAATAACCTTTATCAGGCACACTTATATTCAAAAGATTTGAAAACCAAATAATTTAACTAAAAGTCTTTGGGAGCAAGTAAATCAAATGGTCTAAACAGGATTGGTACCCGTGATAAATAGTTTCTCCATCGATTGACACAAACAATAGATACCTTCAATGTAAGTAACTGAACTGACAGATTGAAAATGACTAGAAATTTGTAACTTCATATTCATACAAATTTTCAATCATGAGCCTTTGGAATAATTTTAGCTTTAAAAATATGTTATATAACTATTACGAGTTGTGAAATATTATTCACAAGAACTAATCACAGGGATAATCCTAGTTAGAAAATAAAATAATTGAAATCGATGGAAATCGAGCTGAAACAATCTACATCCTCTTTCAAATTGGTCAATTTGGACCTCTTCTGACCATGTCCAGCAACTTTCAGAAAACAATTTTCAGAGAAAAATAGTTGAAATCAGTTAATTAACTGAAAAATAGCTGAAATCAGTTAATTAACCGAAAAAAATAATTCCTGCAATCAAGATATATAATATATCTATTGACTAACTTAAAAAAAATAATCAAGAGATATAATATATTTATTGACTAACTTAAAAAAAATAATCAAGAGATATAATATATCTATTGACTAACTTAAAAAAAATAATCAAGAGATATAATATATCTATTGACTAACTTAAAAAAAATAATCAAGAGATATAATATATCTATTGACTAACTTAAAAATAATAATCAAGAGATATAATATATCTATTGACTAACTTAAAAAAAAATAATCAAGAGATATAATATATCTATTGACTAACTTAAAAAAAATAATCAAGAGATATAATATATTTATTGACTAACTTAAAAATAATAATCAAGAGATATAATATATCTATTGACTAACTTAAAAAAAATAATCAAGATATAATATATCTATTGACTAACTTAAAAAAACACACAACACAACTTGTCCCCACTACACATGGTTAATTGATATGATTAACAAAAAGTTGAAAGAATTAAAATTAAAAATTTTTTACACAAGAATTTATTAAATAACATGCAATGGATGAAGAAATGATAAACAAAAACTCACAACAATAAACTGCAGCATCAATGCCATCGTTTGGAAAATAGTTCTCCCTAGCTCGATCATACTGATGGGCATAAGAATCAGCAGGTATGTACATTGTCAGATCAAAGTTCTGTCGTAACTGTGTAAAACCATAGATATTTATTGCCACTATGATAGCAGTGATTGTCATAACAATAATCTGAAGAAAAAAAGGAAATACTACAAAATACATATAAAAAATAAACACAAAACATTAAATAACATCAAAAAAAAATATACAAAAATAAAAAACAAACAAGTGTAGACACAGAGTTATGTCTAGTAAATTGTGTGTGTGAATTTTTTTCAAAGTACCATGAAACTGATTTTTTAGTTTTTTGTGTTGTTCTATTATGTGTCTTTACGTTCTAAGTTCAGTGTTGTGATTTCCGCATAAAAATGATGTTCTGTTCGTCTTTACCTCCAGTTGTTTGTAGGAGGGCCCATGTATTATTTACGTTATTTGTGTTTGTTTACATATAGTGGTGTTCACCACATATTGTGTTATGTTTTTCTTTCTTTGTCTTCGTCTGTGTAAACTATATTGCAAGTTTCTCTGGATTGTCCATTTTTGATTGCCCTTTCAGTATTCTCTAACATTTATTTAGTTACGGTGACATATGCATAAATATGCACATGTACCCTCCATCATCGATGTGTGAACCAAATATGTTGAACCTAGGTTGTACGGCAATGGAGAAAGTGATCTCGAAAACTTGACTTAAATTTAAGTCAGTAGACCATGAAAATTAGGTCAAGGTCAGGCAACAAATGCCTGGCTGGCATGTACCCTCTATGATCAATGTTTGAACCAAATATGGTTCAGCCGAGGTTGTATGGTAATTGAGAAACTGACCTAATCAAGAAAACTTGACATAAACACATGCACTCCTACATACAATACATAGCTAAACCCTCCTGGAACACATGCACTCCTACATACAATACATAGCTAAACCCTCCTGGAACACATGCGCTCCTACATACAATACATAGCTAAACCCTCCTGGAACACATGCACTCCTACATACAATACATAGTTAAACCCTCCTGGAACACATGCACTCCTACAAATAATACATAGAAACACCACTGGAACACATGCATATGGTAGAATTTTACTTATAATGCAATTTTCAACAAACGAGTTAAAGTAATATGAAACAAGCTTTTGGTGAAATAAACATCTTCAAAAATATTCTTGATATGTTTACATTCTCTAAAAACTAAACCATTCGTGCATGTTTGATGACGAAAATCGCGATCATCTGTGATTAAGAACAGAAAATCATTCCATCTCGTACGTGTTTTGTCAAGACAATGGCGGCTAATTAACTTTCGGATGCACCGTTCTGATGATTGCCGATCGTGAAATTTCATCACCAACGTAAACAGGTGAGCACATGTATCATTCTGGTTTTGAAAGAAGTTAAATTTCTTGCATTTCTTGCCTTGCAAAGAAATTATTTCATGTATGTTTTACCTTAAAGATTATCAACGGCAATGAATTTCATTCTGACTTAATCAGTTTATTCGAAAAACTGGACAAAAACATTGAAATGGCAGTTTTTGTAAATAAAATAAATAATCTGGCCACCCAAAGTTGGAAAAAAATTCTGGCCTTTGTTTCATAGAAAATTATAAAAAATAATCAGGCCTGAACTGAGTAAACAATGTTATAACCTGTCCTGCACTATGTGTCGAATGAATTTTCTGTCAAATATTCTAACCTGACTAATCTTGCCAGGCTCCTTCAGAATCAAATTATTTGCCTATATATTATTATGAGATAAAGAATGTGTGCTTTCTTTCACATTCTTTTCTCTTAGGTCAAATAAATTTTAAATAGATTTGAAGCAAAGTAGTATTCATTTTTAATATAAAAAAAACCTAATATTTTAACATAATTACAAGTGGCGTATGCAGTGTCCCCTTACTGGGCCCCGCGAAATTTGCTGAATTATACCAAGGATGTATGTAAGATTCTATATACATCCTTGATTATACACATAATGCTGTTAAAAGACATTTACGGCGGTTTAGATCATAGATGGTGATATATATTTATTTTCCAGGTAAAGAGATCCTTGTTTAACGTTTCGCTAAGGGAAAATTATTTTTAATCGTGGATTGAATGGAAAATAATGGAATGTAAATCGAAACGAAAATGATGTTACCTGTCAAGACTATAACGGAGCATGCACACAATCTCTACCGAATGAGTTCAAATCTCAGGTCAATAGCATATGATTTGCATTATTGTCCGGGTAGCAAGAATTATCGAAGTCAGAATAAAATGACGTTTTCTCCTGAATTATACATCGTAGCTCTCAAAAAGTGAATGGTTTACGTTCTTTGTATATTTAATCTTTACATATATCAGAAATTTTTAGAAAACTGAAAATAATGATTTTGGCATTTCATATTACTTTAAAACTAGGAAGAACTGTTTTAGATACCTAAAACTTATGTCTCCCCTTAATGTGGCATCTGTACAACAATAAGTTACACATTATGAGTTGAATGATACTATTCAAAAAACAATTATTTGACCTTGAAGTCATGCACCCACATACCAAATATCATTGACCTATCTCGAAAGACAAAAGAGTTATGGTCCGGACAAGCTTCGCTGAGAAGAAGCAGAAGTGGAAGAAAAAATCAGACTAAAACAATATGTCTCCCTTCGTTCGAAGGGGAGACATAATTACCTTAACTGGAAATTTCATCAAAAATGGACCATAATAACGTCTAAAGAACACCTGTCCCCAATCTCGTTTGCTACATGCGTTTCCTTGGTGATTTTTGTGAACATAACAGCATAAAAGACAATTCCTGCCTGCTTCTATCCTCATCTGATCCAAAGTCAAACATGCCACAAAAAATGTGGATTGAAGAATGAACAAGGCAAAGATACCAAGCGCCGCATAGATACAAAATCCACTGAGTCCAGGTATAACCTGAAGAAAATAATTAAATCTCTTTTTTTACATATTTATATTTATTAAAAGACTATATTTTGAATTATTTTTTAAAGAAATGACAAATAACAGAAAAGCAAATCAAGATAAACTGTTGCAATGTGTTTCAAGGTCATTTTCTCCAATATTCATTATTTTACATGAATATTCCCAATACAATTTTGGCTCTGTATATGTACATTTGTACACTATTTCCTAATTAAACTTAGGTATTTGTTTTTAAATCCTATCAATACATTACTGTCATATCTGTGAAACAGTTCTTTGCATTTTTGTTTATTTCTGTTATCACCTGTAAGAGTAGAGTGAGTGAGAGAGTGATTGTTGTTCAACACCAAATATTTTTCAGCTACAGTTGACTCTCGTTATCTCGAATTTGATGGGGCCATGGAAAAAATTCGAGTCAACTGTAGTTCGACTCAAGAGGAGCTACGAAAATACCGGAAATGTAGTTTGTTTAACACGAAAGGGAGACAACTCGAGCGAATTTTTGAAGAGCTAAAACCAGCATCGCATGTCCCTATTCTCGGAACGATTTTAAACATATTCGATGTTTTTGTTGCTGTTTTTTTCTATCTCCCTATTCTTGGAACGATTTTAAACATATTCGATGTTTTTGTTGCTGTTTTTTTCTATCTGTTAAATTCTTTGAATCTTGTGGAACGACTGATAACTTCTAGATACCTTTTTTTTGTGTGTATGAATATGTTTATCTGTTTTGTTTATGTTTTTCAGCTGTTGCATTGTCATTAAACTTCACCCATCATGATGTATTTTTCTTTGTGCAATACTGTTTATTTACAATAAATTGTGTGTTTTTATTATTCAATAAAGTGTAGAAGAAAACTATTATTTTTTAATCAAAATTAATTTCCGACAAATAATTCAATAGATAAAACACTTCCTTTGTGTACTTTTCATAATCATTGATGTATGCCGACCCAAGCGCACTTATTATGAATTGATAATTTTTTATTGTACACATCTAACCTGTGTCACAATACCAAGCCAATTCAAATATTATCACTAATTAATTTGACAGATTGTGAAATAAACATCTGAAATAGCCCAAGGTAAAAATGTCAAAGTCAATGACCAGATGTTTCACCTGTGATCCGATTTTAATCTCAAGGTAATACACATGATTTGACAGGTAAATTCGACTTAACGAATGTAAATAATATGGCTTTCTACATCTCGGGACCAAAACTTTTATTCGAGACAACCCAAATTTCGACTCATCCGAATTCGACTCAACAGGAGTCAAATTATATATATTTATACACAACGAAGTTCGGGACTTCGATAAAAATTTGACTCAACCAGAAATTTGAGTCAACCGAGTTCGAGACAATGAGAGTCAACTGTATATCATTGTGAGAACAAATTACATTTGATGAGATGAGGATGATGTTCAATTTGTACTAGACCAACACGCTTAGTTGGATTTCTATAGTGTACGCTCAGTCTGCTAGAAGACATGTCACTCCACTCAGAAAAAATATTCTGATTCCAAGCCAACTAGTGTTCGTTCTTACTCTATAATGCCGTGTGATTAGCAGAGAAGTAGCATATTTCAATTTAATAGCCTTTGGTTTGACCTGACCATGGCTCGAATCAACGATCTACCTCATTTGAGGTGAGCAAGCTAACCATTACACCACTGATGCAGTCTGTCAGAATAGAAGATAACATATACAAGATGTCAACTCTTTTACAGTAGAAGATTACCATAATAGAAATTAAATAAGTGACCCTTCTTCTGGTCATATTGTAATAAAAAAAAAGGACATTTAGACTCTTTTGTTTTTACCGTTGAAGCACCAATAGCGAAAGCTACAATATCTGTAATGGAAGTCACAGTAACAGAGACACCAGCTCTCTTCAGGGTCAAGGCCATTCTTTGTACCAATGGTAGTTTACTCTCAATCAACGTCAAGTTTTTCCAGGATCCCACAATAACAAACATATCGTCTACTCCTATCCCTAAATGTAGGCAAAAAGCTTGAATTAGCTAACTACTGGATATAAGACTAAAAAAATGGAAGGATGTTGCTATCATGAATTTCAAATGATTTATTTGTTGGGAACTTAAGTTATTGAATGGAAGCTAAAACTGGGCATACAGACATGGGTAAAATTAATCCCCCCAGAGTCCTAGCAGGAGGGGCATAAAAATGGTGCATATGACCACATACATGGATGTTATTTCAGTAGTGTAAAAAATGCAAATCCTAAATTGATGAAATATAGTTAATGTCTCATACTGGACTGAGTTGCACAAACCTCAATTAAATTTAAGTCTCAATTAAACCTCAAGTGTAAATTAATACAGTTCAACTAAACTTAAGTGTCAATTCAGTTCTAATTGACACTTGAATTTCTTTAACCATCAAAATAGGGTGATTGATTGATTATTTCTTAATGTCCAGCAAGCCGAATTTCAGCTATATTCAGGACAAGAACAAGTTCAATAAAATATAAAAACTATATAGAAATGAAGAAAGGGATGGGTCTAAGACTTTTAATTGCCTCTGTGATAATGTGATAATTTGATAATTTGAAATTAGCTCTCAGTTTGAACTAATTAATTACAAGGAAGAAACAAATATAATAATTAGCATATTCCTAATAAAAATTCATACTGTATGTAAAATATTAATGGATCCAAAATGTACCCCAAAAATCATTTTGAGTATTTTCTCTGAAAACTGAAACAGCCAAACCAAATACATGTATTCAGTATTTTTTTTTCTTTATGGTCTGATGATCACAATTTTCTTTAAATAATTATATGGCTATTACCTAAAAGAAGAAATGGCATCAAAGCATGGACAGGTCCATAGATAACACCACAAAACATGGCTAATCCATAGGCAAACACTATAGATAGTCCAACTACAAAAAGTCCAGCTAAGGATACATATAACTGAAATATAATGGTTGCAAATTATAATATATATAATCATATTAATTATATTCATATAGTACGGACAAAATTTCTAGGTTTTTTTTGTCTCATGCATGCATACATTGTACTTAAGCAGATTAAATTAAATGTAAAATACAGTTACTAAGTAAGAACAATTATTGGTAATTAAAATCAACACCAATTTGTGTTTCCCTAGTTATTTCTCAGCCAATAAAACTGGGTATTTCAATACAGCTGAAAAGCCTATATAATCAACCAATAGTGGTAGGATTCATTTGCTATCTCCCCTTATTTAACTTTCATAAAGGGAGATAACTAATTATTATATAGATATCGATGAAATACCATGATTTCCGAGTTAAATAAAAACGATAATTTCACTAGTGAAATTACCATTTTTATTTCACTCTCGCTATATTTCGCGCCATTTCGTTGTCGACGTCATATGAAGACTTCCAGTTTGAAACGTAAAAATTAGACGTTATTTGGCTTCGTTTACGATTCAATTTGGATCAAATTTAACTAAAATAATATTTCAAGGTAAGCATTTTAATTATTTTATTGTCGTGGGTGGGTGTCGCCATGTTTTTTGAAGTGATACACATTATAGTATATCCCTACGCTACACACGTAATATAGTGCAATTAAACTCATTTTATATTAAATTTGATTCGAAACATTTTTTTTATCTATATAATAAATACTATAACTAATTGACGAGTTTCATTATCAAAAATATGTCACGAATGACCAAATAACACAGTAACTCACGAATGTGCACAGTGCATGAGTGAGTTACAACGTTATAGTATAATTATTGTTTTCCATTGTTGCTTAATCTGTGTAGGATTATTTTTATTTTATTTTTACCTTTGAAAGGATTCCATTTGTTCTTTGTCTAAGAACTGTTTTTTCTTATTTCTATTGAATTTATTTTTCCAGCTCAAATTATTTTTTTGCAGTTATGTAAAAAAACTAATTGTTGGTTTTCAAAATTGAATTTGCATTTCCAATGATTTATGTTTTTGGCAAAATCTTCCACCAGATCCACCAAGAAAAAACTGCCATCCTACTCCTAGCTTCAAAAATGAATCAACAATCAACATCCAAAATTTAACTAAAATATGAGTCAGTTATTTTTTTTGGCAGAATATAACAATGAAACAGTAATTTATTCAACTTTTAATATTTATTACACTGCTACTGGACCTGGAGTGCAAAACAAAGCAACCTGCTTACCTTTAGTTCAAGTAAATTAAATCTTCCTAATGTCAGAATAACATATATAAAGACAATTGTAAAACCAGCTGTAAGTAAATTTGTATCACTGTTGAGAGCTCCATAACCTTCATCATCAAAACTGAAAATTAAATCCAGTTGTAAAAGTTAATACAATGTACTCAAATTGAGAATTCTGAATTCTACTCATATTTTGTTGACTAGGATTATCGGTGAGCGAGTGATTGTTGTTTAACACCAAATAAGCAATTTTTCTGCATTGTCATGACGACAACAAATTAAATTTCAATGAGATGATATGTCTATTTTATTAAAAACCAACACACTTAGGATTTTTAGTGCAAGGGGACTGTCAGAAACAATAGTCTGTGTGCATGTTGTTCCTCTCTGACACATTATCCTCATTTTGAGCCAACCCATCTTTGTTCTTACTCCTTAATGATCCATGCTCAGATAAGAAGCAGAAAATACAATTTTTTTTAGTTTTTGATTCGACCCAACGATGCGGTTTTTATGATTATTGGCATTTAATACTAGGACATGGTAAATTCACACAAAACCAGGAGATCAGGTGTTCGAGTAGGTTATTCATCTCTGGTTCCAATAATGGCACCCATAATAACTGTATAGGAAAAAGACATCATAATATTATTTTCAATCCATGTCTGCAACAAGTTAATTCCAAATGGATCTACCTACGGTACTGACAATGTCAGTGGAAATTGGAAATTGACAGTCTTTCATCTGTAGGATAAAAACTAACAAACACACTAACCAACCCCTTGCCTGGACTCCCCAAAAGAAAGTTAGATCTAGACATGAGTTTTCACTTAAAATTAGTTGGTTTGTTCAGTGGACAACTCTAACTTAGGTTTCAGATTCATTAAAGAAATCCAGTCCTCATACAAATTTAAGTACCGTTATTATTTGTATCAGCATGCCATGAAAAACTTAATAGCTATTGGTTGTGCGATGTATGGTATATTCTTTGCATAAATCAGTCAGACAATGAGTTTTCTCTTGTTTTTGTACATGTAAATGTTCTTTGCATAAACATAAGCTGACCTTCTTGTAGTGTAAATATAAATCTGTTTGATGTCCTTGTGACCTTGGTTTGCCATATTGACCATCTGCAGTTCCCATTCCATCACTTCCCTTTTCCACTATAAAACAAGTAATAACAATAATGCTATGCATTTTTCTGAAAGTGATTTTCCTAGGGAATTAATTCAATACAAAAAAAACCATCAAAATCAGACGAAAAATAAAATCTCCATGTACAAATAACAAAAACATCCATCCAGATTATTGTTCATTTACAAAGAAAAATGATTCATAACTTTTAATTTTGCCATTCATTTGTAAAATGCTTTTTTCATCTTCATATTGTTGAAAACAATATGGAACATTTTAAAGTTACTAATCAAGTAGAACATACCTCTGGTTTATCTTGTAGTAAAAATAGCATTGTGGCAGCTTCTGCTCCGGAAATTATACCCTTCCAGTCTCTTCTTATTCTGCCAATTACGGTCTTTATGTCTGTATCTTTGTGATATAATGAACTATATAAAATAAGGAAACTTTAATGAACAAATCAAAGTTCTTACAGTGCTAATGATAAAAAAATAACATTAAAAGTATCACAAAAATCAACCATGGGAGAAATAAATTAAAAAAAATATCGTTGAAAAATGTACATGAGTTACCAGGGGTATTTATTGTGGGTCACTCTTTCTCCCTTTTGGGATTGTTTAGCTGCTTTCCCAATAGACAAATCTCTCTTTGAACATACTTTGTGGGTCACTCTCTCCTTTTGGGATTGTTTATCTACTTTCACCATGGACAATTCTCTCTTTGAATATACATGTACATGTATTTTGCAATATTAATCAATCCTAATTTTGAGTTCACAAAGAAGTTATGTTATACCAATCGTTGTCAATTGACCACATCAGTGATGTAATGGCTAGCATACTCGCTTCCAGTGCAGTAGATCATGGATTCAAGCTCTGGTCTGGTAAAACCAAAAGTTATAAAATTGGGAACAGCAAAGGTTCGGACTCAGGATAATATGTCCGAGTGAAGCAACATGTCCACATGCTGACTATTGTTTCAGTCAGTTAGCACTATAAAAATCCAACTATAAGCATGTTGGTCTAGTAAAAAGCGGATATCATCATCTTGTCATCAAATGTAATTTGTCTCAGTATGATATAGGTGAAAAATTATAAATAAAAGTCATCAAGAAATAACCTGTATATCTACATAAGAGATAATTATATATAACTACAAACAGTATATATACATACCTATATGATGTGTTTTGATTGAGAATTTTGATTTTTTCTTCCCTTGATAATGAATCTATCACAGTTTTATTATAAGACCACATTTCCAAAATACTGTGTACATAGCACCGACCTGCAACACTGAAAATAAAACAAAAAATACATGTCAATACAATATATATAATCTATACTACCTTATCATTATATTTAACAGGGTCCATTGTGGTCGTGATTGTATGGTAATTGGATTTACAACTACCTGTGCAATCAGTGCCTATCACCACTAATGTTCGAACCACGTTCATGGCGAGGTGTACTCGATACAACATTATGTGATAAAGTTTGTCAGTGACTTGCGACAGGTTGGTGGTTTTCTCCGGGTACTCCGGATTCCTCCACCAATAAAACTGACTGCCAAGATATAACTCAAATATTGTTGAAAGTGGCATTAAACACCCCTATATATATATACGTCTGAAAATTACACCAAACAATGTTAGAATCAGATCTTAGAGCTGTCAAATTTTTGTTCTTCCCTCGACGGGATTTGAACCCACACCATTGATACACTGCAGCACCATTAGCTTAGCCTTACGTCCAGCGCCCTAGACCACTCGACCACATCCACTTTATATATAAAAATAAAAACTTCAATATTTATTAACATGATGCAATGTCTGATTTCAAATTTAGATTTTATTACCAGTAATATACCTCTTATAATTATTATTACTTTATTTTATTTTTCAAGGTCTCTGATTTGTCAATTCATTGTCACATGTTATTGGATAGAATATAAAGCTGTATTTTTGGGGTATTACTTAAAATAGAATTGTAAAAGTTGCATTGCTTGGGTATTTCCATAAACAGAAACAGACAATTTGACTCTTCAATAGAACAAGTTTGATTGAGTAATGACATTCATAATTCTTTTTTCTATTCAAAGTTCTCATGGCCATGAGGACAATACAATAGGACAATGGCATCCAACAAGATCAAAGTCGTTAACGATTAAATGTAAGAATTATTATTAAATATGGATGAAGATGATAACCGATGAAATTTTCAACTTTCGGTTAAATTTTGAAAATCATTAAGGAAAGGGGAAAATAAATTCTCATTTGCTCATTTGTTTCATATATTTTGTACAATATGTTAAACAATAAAGTCATTTAAATAACAAAACAATTGTAGTCTTTTTGATATAAGTCAATGCCTGAATTAATAGACGAGATAAAAACATATCGAACGTTGGACTACGTCCTCAGTCAATATACGTTTACTGGTCAATAAATGCTGTCATTCACCTCTTCAAAAGGCTTTAATTGTGTTATATTTATGAACAAGTCATTAATGTTTAAAACTCACCAAATAAATTATAAACCAGAGGCTCAAGGGAGCTTGTAATCAGGCATAGGTAACCATAGCCGACTTTAGCTATCCTGTTTAGTCTGTTTGGTTTACTTACTACCAAAGATTTATAAATTATTTAGCTTTCTTTTGATTTTGAGCATACCTGATGGAGGTTATTCCAGAAACTCGTCGTGCGAACTAAATCAGATAACTACGTTTTTATTGCTCACCTGGTAAATCAAGAAACAGATATTATAGTAATCATTTAAACATACCGAAAACAAAAATCTTCAAACTTCTTTCCAAATACTTCAATGTCAAGAGCCATCTTGTATAAATCATATATCTGAAAACCAAGTTTAAAATTTTCTATTGGAAATTTTTCATATCATCACACACAAACAGTCCTCGAAATAAAAATTTGAATTTACTGATCCGATTCAAATTCTTGCATTCATTTTTATATAGTTTTAAATAAAAACTGAAAAATTTACTGGTCCGAAAAAAGTTTTACTGGTCTTGAGTTGCAGGAAAAACTAGTTCTTAAATTTTTCTTCTTTCGAGGGAATTATAACTTTATTCTAGATAAAATTTCTTGAAATGTACAAAACATAATAGCACTCAATTATATATTATCTATTGAAAAGTACTGTCACTTGATTAGCTTGGTCAAGTTGTACAAATATTTACAATGCTAGTTGTGGCCTAGAAATAGCTTTAATGTTGGCGCTTTTATATAAATTACCCCAAAAGAAAAGGGCCTTCATGGTCGTGATCGTATGGTAGTTGGATTTATGACAACCTATGCAATTAGTGCCTATCACCACTAACGTTGCGAGTTCAAATCCCACTCAGGTGAGGTGTACTCGATTCAACATTATGTGATAATAAAGATTGTCAGTGACTTGCGGCAGGTCTGTGGTTTTCCTCCACCAATAAAACTGACCGCCACAATATAACTGAAATATTGTTGAAAGTGGCATTAAATACAATAATCCTAACCCTAATCCCTATCCCAAAAATACTATGAAAATTACCCAACATGCAGTACATTCTTTGTAAATGTATGGACTACGTGTGAAACATTTAATATTGACAAAATCATTCTCAAGTTTTAAAGTTCAAAATACATATAAACAAAGTCATTGACCTTATATTGATTAGTTCATTGTTATACCATATGTGATTATTCAATGATTACTGTCAATAATCCTTGTTTACATATTTTTTGTCATGTTTTAACATGAAATGTTATATCAAATGATTAAATCAGGAACCATGACAGGTTACATGATTCTTTTTAGATATACAGTTGACTCTCATTGTCTCGAACTCGGTTGACTCAAATTTCCGGTTGAGTCGAATTTTTATCGAAGTCCCGAACTTCGTTGTGTATAAATATATATAATTTGACTCCTGTTGAGTCGAATTCGGATGAGTTGAAATTTGGGTTGTCTCGAATAAAAGTTTTGGTCCCGAGATGTAGAAAGCCATATTATTTACATTCGTTAAGTCGAATTTACCTGTCAAAACATGTGTATTACCTTGGGATTAAAATCGGATCACAGGTGAAACATCCGGTCATTGACTTTGACATTTTTACCTTGGGCTATTTCAGATGTTTATTTCACAATCTGTCAAATTAATTAGTGATAATATTTGAATTGGCTTGGTATTATGTGTACAATAAAAAATTATCAATTCATAATAAGTGCGCTTGGGTCGGCATACAACAATGATTATGAAAAGTACACAAAGGAAGTGTTTTATCAATTGAATTATTTGTCGGAAATTAATTTTGATTACAGAAGTTTTCTTCTACACTTTATTGAATAATAAAAACACACAATTTATTGTAAATAAACAGTATTGCACAAAGAAAAATACCTCATGATAGGTGAAGTTTAATGACAATGCAACAGCTGAAAAACATAAACAAAACAGATAAACATATTCATACACACAAAAAAAGATATTTAGAAGTTATCAGTCGTTCCACAAAATTCAAAGAATTTAACAGAGAGAAAAAAACAGCAACAAAAACATCGAATATGTTTAAAATCGTTCCGAAAATAGGGACATGCGATGCTGGTTTTAGCTCTTCAAAATTTCACTCGAGTTGTCTCCCTTTCGTCGCTAAACAAACTACATTTCCGGTATTTCCGTAGCTCCTCTTGAGTCGAACTACGGTTGACTCAAATTTTTTCCATGGTCCCATCCAATTCGAGATAACGAGAGTCAACTGTATATATATATTGATGCTATAAATAAAACGCATTTATGTTATAATACAACAGTGATTGATAAAGAAGTTGTAAGAGCCATGTTTTAAATAAAGGGCTATGCAGAGCAAAGCACGATACGAATGCAGATACGAACGCAGCAAGTCGACAAAAGAAAATTAACAAGTGCATGTACTTCAAAAAAAGGTTATCTTATGTTGGATACAAAAATTGAAATTCTTTTTGCATGTACTTACATGCATATCAATACTTACTGCATTAAAAGATCTGGTTGATAATACATTGTTTTCTATTATTATCATAGAGGCATATCTTGTAAAGGGTGGAAAGTTTTCTAACACCCATCTTCTTTCTGGCTGTATTCGTGAGGAATGTGGTACCCAAAGCTCTGCATCTTCTGTAGTTTGCTTAAAATTTACCATACCGATCCCAAACAGGCCACATACAACAATGCAAATTATGATTGTCAAGATGGGATGTAAGGCTACAGTACTACCAAGCCTGCAAATAAAATATAATAAATATACATGTAATACACATACCTTTCTGCACTTTTACAGGGAAGTGATGTTCATACAATTTTATATAATTTAGAATTTAAGATGTACAGGGTTGGAGTTATGGTTTTTAATACCACTTTCAACAATATTTCAGTTATATCGTGGCGGTCAGATTTATTGGTGGAGGAGGAAATCATAGTTCCCGGAGAAAACCACCGACCTGCCGCAAGTCAATGACTAATTTCATCACATAATGTTGCATTGAGTATGCCTCGCCACGAGTGGGATTCAAACTCACAACACTAATGGTGATAGGTACGGATTGCACTTTTAAATAGTTTTTACAGCTAAGGGATCGTCGTGGTCGTGATCATATGGTAGTTGTTAAATACTTAACAGCTAAGTTTGACTTAACACTACCATATGATCACGACCATGACGGTTATTTAATCGTTTGTTATATCTCTAAGTAGCATGATGCATTAATAGGAAAAATTTTGATATGATGGAAGTAAGAACAATTTCATGTGAAGGGTCTACCATAACTGTTTTTACACAATTATAGCACAGGTGTCAAGCAGAAGAACAGGTGTGATGAAATTATCATGGACAATTGACTTCAAATAATCATTAGAGTTCATGCTATCACTAATAAGAAAAATTCCCTGAACAAGTTTGGTGAAGATATGCAAGTAATTCAGATAATGCCAGGGGGAAAAAAATCTATATTTAGTAAGTGGCCTCATACTGTTTCCAAAATTAATAGTGATCTACCTCCTCACACAGAGTGTTATTTGACCAAGCTTGGTAACAATACAATGGTACATAAGATAACCTGCAGAAACCAATTCAAAATAAAAAAATTCTATTTTTAGTAATATAAATTTACCTTTAACTTTAACAAACACATTAGGGCCGTCATGGTCGTGATCGTATGGTAGTTGGATTTACAACTACCTATTTGCAATCAGTGCCTATCACCACTACTATTGTGAGTTCGAATCCCACTCATGGCGAGGTGTACTCCCTACAACATTATGTGATAAAGTTTGTCAGTGAATTGCGGCAGGTCAGTGGTTTTCTCTGGGTACTTTGGTTTCTTCCACCAATAAAATTGACAGACATGATATAACTGAAATATTGTTGAAAGTGGCTAAATCACCATAACCATAACAAACATTACTATTTTATATTCAATATTCATAATTTGATTTCAACAAATTGATGACCTATTTATTCTGGTCTACCACAAAGACCATTAATTTCTTCAGATGTTTGTGACTACCAGGGTAATTGATATTAAATCTGTTATGTATCAGTTATAATTTTGCTTTTTAACTAACAGATTCTACCTTTCTAGTGAGTAGTCAGTTAACTACAAGCTTTCATTGACCCTTTTATTGTACAGTGACTGTACTGTCCATGTAATAGTATGTGGTTTTTTTGAGTGTATGCAAATCTGTGCAGCTACGTTTTTTACTGTTATATATGTAGTGCGGGAGCAGGAAAAAAGCTCTCTGACAAAAAAAACCCAAATAATGAAATAATCATATACAATCTTATTACATTTGTTTTATATTGATGGTGGGTGATATTAAAAGATATCTTAAAGAATTAATAAAAAAATAAAATACAATAAAATTATATTTTCCCACATTTTGTCATTTGTTATGTTCATTTATAAAGTGTAAATTAAAAAAAGCACTGCGTAATTGTTTAAATTGAAATTAATCAGGTAAAGTTAAGCAAGAATTGTGTTTATTGATAAACAATTGATAATTACCTTTTTAACCTTTGCAGTTATTAAAAGTAATGAGTGAGTTATTTCCTCATCAACCACATCGATGGTGTAATGGTTAGCGTGCTCGAGTGCAGAAGATTGTGGGTTCAAGCCCTGATTGGGTCAAACCAAAGACTATAAAATTGATATTTGTAGCTTCTCCTATAAGCACACAGCATTAAGGAGAAAGATTAAAGACTGGTTGTCTACCCGTGGACTGTTGTTTCAGTGAGTTAGCACAATAAAAATCCAACTAAGCGTGTTGGTCCAGTACAAAGCGGACATCATCGTCATCTCATTGAAATTAACTTATTCTCGCCGTGATATAGCTGAAAAATTGTTGAGTTGGCGTAAAACAACAATTACTCACTCACTCGCTATTTTCTCATCTTATTTGATATACTATGATCTTTTTAAGATAAAACAACTTTACTTTTGTTTTTACTTTATTTGATGAGGGTTATTATACTGGTAATGCATAAACAAATACTCTGATTGTTTATGATAGCTTCATGTTCCAAAAATAACTTATTATGAGAAATGGTATTCAAAAATAATGTTAATCCATAAATAGCAGTACAATATAATGTGTGCAAAGATACAAATATAGAAATATGGTTTGAGGTAAAAAAAAAAAAAAAAGTCTTGGATCGTACTATAAAATACAAAGAAAATTTTACATATCCAAACAGTTAAACAAAGACACAGAAAAAAAAAAATATATATGACACAAAAATCATTAACTTATACTTTTCATTATTGGGGGGCTTTTTGTCAGGGTTTTTTCGTCCTAGGGGGCTTTTGTCCAGAGGCTTTTGGAGATCCAATTATCAAGAGGGGGGAGTTGGGATTCCATTAACCAGTTTAACACTGCCACATTGTTGTGCCTGTCCCAAGTCAGGACATGGATTTCCAACGTCATATGTTGTGGTCTTCTTTTATGTTCAATGAGTTGAGGTGAGAGGTGATTGTTTACTTTGTTGATATTAGTGGGACTATCATTGTTTTAAACTTTCTTATCATAATCCATAATATATAAACTTCTTCTATTCAGTTGCGAAATAGTTTCAAACAAGATTTGCTATGATTGTTTTGCAAAATATTTGGCATTTCCAATTTTCCATTATAAGCAAAAATGGACAAAAGTGTAACCTCGATGGAATGTTGGTTCATATTGGTCCAGTAATTTCAGAGGAGATGATTAAATTGTTAAACGTTAAGGGATGACGGACGACACCTGATAGCAAAATCTCACTTGACCTTTTTCCAGGTGGGCTAAAAAATATACATCATCAAAAAAAATTGATGGTTATTTTCATAAATCTGTCATTCCTTACATTGAGGACAAAAAATTAGCTGTCATTCCTACGTGAAATTGGTATCATTGAGTAGAGAGGTCAGGAGAATTCGTTATTCGTTAATATTCTAAAGAAAATATACCATGTACTGAATAACTGATTACCATTTTATCAAATGATAGTTTGTAAAGATATTTCAACAAATATATCCTTGTGATCATTAGATGACTCACGGTTGGATGCTGTTGTGTCAATCTGATTAAAATCAAATCTCTCACTTCCTGATATGTTGTGGCTGGAATACCTAAATTTGAGTTTAAAAATCAAAAGTGGAGGGGTTCCATACCACAATCACTTGCCACATAGACATATTAAAATTTCTTTCTAAAATTCTTATATTGTATTTCAAGATCATGGCAATTCTATTATTCATAAAACCAGAGAAGAAAATATATAACAAACTTACTTGTAAAAGACATTTTCTAAACCGTTAATAATCCGATCACTGATCTGTTTTAAACATGTTCTTTTCCTAACGTTGACTTTTCTCGTGTGATACACTTCGTCCTCTGTATTGTCAGTAATGTCCATGGTGTCGAAGAAGAAGCTGGAATGTGTATGTACTTAAATATTGAAGGCATTTGTTTGGTTTGATGGTATTACCTACATTTTACTCAGGGAAGATCATATGCTTGATTGCGATAACAGCTTATTAAAGGTCCTTGAACCGGTGTCGTATTAAATTCAAACTCTCCACAATCAATAGTTTATCATTGCCCATCTGTCACGGCGAAATAGGAATTAAACTATTTTCAGATATCTCATCATGACAAATCATGTCCATCAAATAAATTGAGACTGATGCAATCTATGATAAAGGGATACGCAGAGCGAAGTATGATACGACCTAGTCCGAGATTCCTCTGTCGTTTAACGGCATTTATAAAGTTGCTGTAGCCGTCTCTCGGACTAGATACGACCGCAGTGCCATCGATCGCTTTCGAGTTGATCCGGCCTGAAAACTATTCGGCCTTATGCAAATCCGGCCTTAAACAAATGCGGCCTTAGTTGATTCGGCCTTAGTTGATTCGGCCTTAGTTGATACGGCCTTGGTTAATTAATGCGGCCTCAGTTAAGAATGATGTGTATCTATGGATATATATAATACATACAATAAAACGACACATTGTGATGATTTGAGTAAATAATTAAGTGATGGTCCTACTATTACATAGTCTGTGTTGCCACTGGAAACAACTGTCACACTCTAAAGCATGCTGCTTTGGACGGACGTTCTGCTCACACACAATACAAGGAAACGACATAGTTGATAGTTTTGAAAATAGTAGGACCATCACCAAAATATGCATATATTAGTGCGGTTTCATCAAAAGAATTGGAGTACTTTTTGAGTAATTTATAGTATGGCTTCCTTTTACTTTTTGGTAGCCCTTATAATCATACTGCCAGTGCAATTATACGACTATTAAGCAAATGATAATTAATTGCAAGAGAACATCTAAGGAATTTCGCTTGTTGACAGCTTGGTATATCAACCTGAATTGTTTTTCTTCATCATCAACTTCAATGGAAATGATTTCCGTCATTATTACCAAAAATTACTAATTAAAAAATTGTTAAAATAATAACGATTTATTATGGCTTTTCATATTGAGTTACGAGTAAATCTTGTGAAAACACTACAAGTTCCAATATTTTATTCATCATATCCATAAATATTTAAATAATATTTTAAATTTAAATAGAACTTTTATTTTTTAATTATTCTTTTCCATTTGATATAAGGCTGGATTTGCCGTAGGCCGCATAAATATATGATAAGGCCGGAACATCAATTTTATATAAGGCCGGATTTGCGTAAGGCCGCATCAACTAAGGCCGAATCAACTACGGCCGAATCTGTCATAAGGCCGAAACAACTTTCGAGATGATCCGGCCTTAAACAAATGCGGCCTTAGTTGCTACGGCCTCAATTAAGAATGATGTACCGTCCCTTGGTGTTTTTAGCAGGTTTACTACTTGTTAAGGAATATGCAACATATGTAAAGTTTCACACTGGATCTGAGATATAGGGGACAAACCAGAACATGATCCACTAAATAATAATAATTATATTTATATTTTTAGAAATATAAAAACCTTATACTATGTCCTTTTTCTTTTGTGTGCATGTCTCATTTATCAATCATGAATGTTTGACTTTGTATTGTTAATGATGCCTCATGTGGGCCCTATGATTAGGCAATAAAATATATTCCATTCTATACGATACGTACGATAAAACGACACATTGTGATGATTTGAGTAAATAATTAATTAATTAATTTGTCTATCAGGTGCCATATAGCATGGGTTTTTTTTCTTACGACTGTTACATTTAATGGTAGCAATATCTGACGTAGTGTCATAATTTTTTATCAATGTCAAGCTTTACGTAAGTATTACAAACGATGTAAATGTATACACCGCAGATTTAAATACCAAGAAGTCGGTTTGTCTTTACAAGCGGGACAATAGAAAAACTAACCAAGCGCGTATTTATATTGTAATTATCGCTATTTTGTTTATTTTTCCTTTGATGTTTAAAACCGATATATTTCATATCATGTGGGCGCATGATATGATTCCAATTATCGGTAATCGCTAAGCGTTGTCAAGGACGCACGTAGTATTATCTTGTTTTTAATATGACGTTATAATGACGTCACATTACCAAATTCTTGATAATTAAGTGATTAACGATATATTATATATATTAATTGTGTTTAAAAAAATGTCAGTATCTCAAAAAAAATTATCTAATTATGAATACAAAATAGCGATAAAATAATTAAAGATGCTTTTTAAAACTCGAGGACGTTTCTCAGCTTCGCCCTTCGATGAGAGATGACCGAGAAAAGTCATCTCGTTTTAAAAAAACATCGTTAATCACTTAATATTAATAAAAAAAATATATAATTTACATACCAGTATTACATAGTCTGTGTTGCCACTGGAAACAACTGTCACATGCTGCTTTGGACGGACGTTCTGCTCACACACAATACAAGGAAACGACATAGTTGATAGTTTTGAAAATAGTAGGACCTTCACCAAAATGTGCTTGCTTAGATATATTAGTGCGGTTTCATCAAAAGAATTGGAGTACTTTTTGAGTAATTTATAGTATGGCTTCCTTTTACTTTTTGGTAACCCTTATAATCATACTGCCAGTGCAATTATTATAGGATTAAACACTGTTTGTTAGGAAATTATCTATGTATAAACTCCGGCAGCTCACTCACAAACTGAATAAAGTCGAAGTTAGGAAATTATCTATGTATAAACTCCGGCAGCTCACTCACAAACTGAATAAAGTCCGAAGGACTTTATGTAAAGTTTGTGAGTGAGCTGCCGGAGTTTATACATAGATAATTTCCTAAAAACACAGTGTTTAATCCTTATAATTCTTATTCTTTGACATCGTGTTTGTTTTCGACGCTAAATACTATTAAAAAAATACCCAAGGACATACAATACGCATACGATTGTAAACTGAAAAAAATCCACGAAATGTTATTGACGACTTTGGAACATAACCAACATGACGTCATTGACGTCATATGAAGACTTCCAGTTTGAAACGTAAAGATTAGACGTTATTTGGCTTCATGTACGCTTCAAGTTTGATACAATTTAACTAAAGTAAGTTTTCAAGGTAAGCTTCTTAATTATTTGTGTGTACTGTTGTAAATATGACATGTAGCATTTCACATTTTCAAGATGGCAGATTCTTCCAGGAGAACCCCTTAGTATCATTGCTCGTAGATTTATACGCGTGGAATGACCGGGGAAAAAGGTAGTCCGGCAAACGGAAATACTGATTTATAAATTCCTTTCGAATGACGTAGAATAAGTGACGATATCCAATCGGATTACGAGTTATTGATAAATTCTAGTAAGAATAGAATTATATGACTATGAAACAAATGATCTAAGGAATTTCGCTTGTTGACAGCTTGGTATATCTAGTCCGAGATTCCTCTGTCGTTTAACGGCATTGATAATCTTGCTGTAGCCGTTCAACGACAGAGGGTGATACATACGGAAACCATCAAATTTGCCTCACAGCCATAGTATCGGCACATTTCCACGTTTCGTGGCTATCGGATTTTATTTTCTATCATAAACCTTATATAAATCGCTTCACCAATCATTTTTCTATTCATTCATAACCATCTTACCCTCAGAAAGTGGTGTTACACTCCATTACAGCACGATTTTGCCTTAGATCCTATTATTCCGCCATTTGACTTCCATTTTCGAATCTACACACGTGATCTCGCGATACTAACTGAATGATGACAGCAACGCATTGCATGATGGGAGCTAATTAATGCAGCGTGCCAAATTATTTGGAGCATTATTTGCATACGTAAACAACATTCAAATCACATGGAAGACGATACATTTAAGCGTATTCTGCAGGACAAACAGTCCATCTACAGATCAAAGAAGAGCAGAAGGAAATTATACAGAATGTGTTGGAAAGAAAAGATTCAATGGCAGAGTGTTACCAACGGGCTTCGGAAAGAGCATGTGTTACGTTCCCCCTTTTTGAAATTTTGTTTTTGGACAAGGTACTACATTTTTTTTTCTTATGGTTATCTGTAATTCACTAAATTTGTTGTTAAAATCATTACCAATCAATATAATCAACTGTATTAAATTTTATGTTAATTGTTCTGCCTTAACAGGCGCCTATGATTGGCAATAAAAATATTTGTTTGTTTGTTTATATGCAAATTATCTCCCATGATACATTGCGGTAATCGTAGTTTTCTCGTAGTCACGTGACAAATGTTTGAAAAATGGAAGACAAATGTCGAAATCATAGGTTCTAAGGCAAAATCGTGCTGTAATGGAGTGTAACACCACTTTCTGAGGGTAAGATGTTTATGAATGAATAGAAAAATGATTGGTGAAGCGATTTATATAAGGTTTATGATAGAAAATAAAATCCGATAGCCACGATACGTGGAAATGTGCTGACCCAGAGTTGGAGAAGCAAATCCGCTGTTTTCCGTATGTATCACCCTCTGTCGTTGAACGGCTACAGCAAGATTATCAATGCCGTTAAACGACAGAGGAATCTCGGACTAGGTATATCAACCTGAATTGTTTTTCTAATCATCAACTTCAATGGAAATGATTTCCGCCATTATTACCAAAAATTACTAATTAAAAAATTGTTAAAATAATAACGATTTATTATGGCTTTTCATATTCAGTTACGAGTAAATCTTGTGAAAACACTACAAGTTACAATATCCTACCATGACATCTACTCGGTCATGCAATAAAGTCGGTCACTTGTTTTGATTTACAATTCTCGCGCAGCACGAGACCAATGACGTCATTCTGTATATTCATAGCGTACATAAACACACAGGGAATTCTTTTCAACGTCAAAATTACAAGATGAGATTAAAACAGAGAAGTTTGAATTGAATAAATTCCATGCAAGTAAAAAAGATCCTTTTTACTGATGTCTTTTTTTCCTGATCATTATGCTTGTTAAATATGTTTCCATCGATGGTATTCTCCAAGCATTTGTATTTTTCCGGTTTGTTGACATAATCGTCATCACCGTAGTTCATGACCGTTTCTGGAATGTAGGCCAAGCAAATTGTATTTTAAAATACTTTGAAAATATGATGATTGATCATTCAGATTCCACCATTTTCTAGAAAATGGCCGATTTTACCGGGAAAATACATGCAAGTGCTCTCCATTAGTCACAAAATGGCAGATTCTTTTGCATTTCCACTGCTGCTTTAATAACAAATATACCCCTTACTTCTTGGGGTAATGAAATGAAATTCACAGAGAAGATAGAAAAAGAATTAATTTACAGCAATAATCAAAATTTATAGCATAAATTGAACAGAGAATTAAATTAAACCAGACAGAAAAATGAGATTATCTGGGTAAAAAAAAACCTGTCATTATTACAAATAGCATCAACAAAACTGTATTGTTACCACTCTGTGATAATAAATGTGATTAAAATATATTGAAATCAGTCATTAATTGTTTTACAAAAATATGGCAAAATGTAGTCAGTCTAATAGATTGTATTGACAAAAGCAAAAACACCAAATTCACTGGATTAAATACTTTATTATATGGGTAAGCAAGTTTAATATTTGCATCAAATAATTAATTTTTAATACTTCAATTTCAAGCTATTAAAAAAAAACATCCTTTAAAATTGTTCAGAGAAACCAATTACACTGAAAAAGCTAAAATACTGTACTTTCTTAATCTGGTTTCCTTTATAAGTTTGGTTGGCCTATGACAAAATCATGTGCTTTATTGACCTTTGACCGACTTTATGTGACGTAATAGGACGCCATTTGGAAAAAGGGTAGTAAACAAATATGGGTCAGTGTGTTATTATTATCGATCTTTTTTCCATGGAACCTTTACACATGTGAGCAAGAATAGACGAGGAACATAATTAAAAAGAAAAAAATGTTTACTTTTCAAACATGAAAAAAATAATCAAACATTATCCAATGACTGACCGACTTATTGTCAGACGAGGATATGTCATGAATATTTATGCTAATAATCTGAATACATTATTTTATTCATCATACCATGAATATTTAAATAATATTTTAAATTTAAATACAACTTTTATTTTTTAATTATTCTTTTCCCTAAAATCATAGTCACAAAAATATATTAGCGTAGTTGTTTATAATAGCGTATATTAAATATATCTCACGGCCGGAACATCCATTTGATTTAAGGCCGGATTTGCGTAAGGCCGCATAAACTAAAGCCGCATCTGTCATAAGGCCGCATCAACTTGTAAGGTTTAATTGTTGTTTTATCTATATATATATTGTTTGTTTTTTGCTTTGTTTTTGGTTTTTTTTGTTCTTTTTTTTTCGTTTGGTTTGTTTGTTGTTATTTTACTTTTTTGTGACAAACATTACGTTTCGCATAGGTTACATACAAAATTGATCAATGCGACGTCGCATTGCCGTCATCATGAAAAATCACGGAGGGGACATTCATTTCACCCTTTTTAACGTTCCATATTTCAAACCCCGTGATTCCTATGTTTATAATTTTTGCAGATTTAAAAAGAAGAGAAAAACAACATTTCATCATTTATTTTTGATTACTCTATGCCTTGAATTGGTATTAACAAAACCATCCGGAAAACGGTTGCCTACATTATTTTATTAAAAAATTGGACTCGGGACATTTTGTACACCCAAAATGAAAAGGTTTTTTTTTTCTCGGATTTTGCCTTTTTTCTATTTGTCCTTTTAAAATGTTGAACTCCTTAAAAACAACATTTTGATAGTTACATTATTTACTCATCAATTTCCATGATAAAGCTGTATTTTTGTCTTGTTTGTGAAGTCTGAGTTGTGATTGGATGAATGGGACACAATGTAATTGTTCTCGAACTTTCCTGGCAAATCGGCAAATGACGTCATAATGACATCATAAGTTACGTCATCAAAGATTGCCACTCTGGGCACTTCGTGGCAAAAAAAAAGAAATCGGACAAGAATTTAAAACGTTAACAAGGCTTTAACTTTTATTTGAAGCGTAAAATGTTACACGGGACAACGACTTTTTTCACCGAAATCAACATTTCACGGCTTATAATTACAAAATAACACATTTTAAATCGGAATTAATTACAAAGAGTAATGGGGACGGACTTAAACTTTCCATAAATATACATTTCTCAATGCAATATTTTTTTCTATCTTGACTGCACGGTCTTCATAAAGCGGCAAGCTTAATTATGGTTAAACGTACGAACATCGCGCGTAACGTTATATATAAACATGTACATATGTTTTTGAAACTTAACATTAAAATAGAAATTAAAAAATATAATTTTCTAAATAGTACATATTTTGGAAAACTTAATAGAAAAATTAAAATAGACAATATAAGAATAATATATATACATATGTAAATTGAAAAAAAATTCTATATCAAATTATCTATTAAAACTGCAGGGACATATTAAAAATGTTGACCTTTACTAAATGATTATGTAAATATTTTTCACTTAAATAGTCAAAAACCTTTTGGGGGGCCCACCCTCACATTGTTCATGGCCTTGACGTGGCGTGAGGGCTCTTCCATTATTTACAATTTTATTGCAAATAATGGTTGTCTAACATGAATAACTCTTTATTTCCGTCTTGTATGATATTTTTTCTTTTGTCTTCCATCTTGGTGCTGTGATTGTACAGGTGCTGAATATGCAGTGTATATTGACCACTATTGATTTAATTACAGACAACACGTGCCATGACACATTCCACAAAATAGATAATTTCCTAATACACATGATTAATCATGAAGAAAAAGACACACAAAAATAACGGAACAATGGTAATATATACTAAACCAATTATAAAAACATGTAAAAACCAGATCTATTTAAAGTGAGAATGTCATTGAATGGAAATTTCTTGTTAAATTTGTATGAATATAAATCATCAGGGACGTATTTATACATATCCTACTATCTAAATCCTTGAAATCGTGTAAATCATTTTTACAAAAAGCAACAATTTTGATTATATTTATAAAAAATTATTTAGAATTTAAATATTTATTTATTTATTTATAAATTATGAAATACTGCCGGACACTTTTTAGTAGTTGCCTAGGACAATTATACTGACGATAAAGACTTCACTTACCTTCAAATTCCATCATGATTTCGAAAAAAAAGATAAAAACAATTTGTCAGTTCCCGGACGCTATTGTCTACTACCGGGCGCTCACAGGCGTTCCCGGATGCTACAGGGCTCTCCCGGGCGCATTTTAATAGGACCGGTTGTGTATCTAACTTGAAGTACTCTTTTTACAAAATTTCATTCAAGATACAAACCGTGATATATAGAATCTTTCTTTGCGAGCAGTTGATTATCGTATTTCTACAGTCGAGATAGTTAAACTTTAAAATTTCGAGCCTCCGGCTACTCGAGTAGTTGATACATGATGAAAACATGTGATTTACGCTACAATTAATAAAAAAAAATGTTCTGGTTAAAAGTCAACACACAACAAACACTTAAGGCATGTTGTCTCTATCAAAGTTTTCCATCAAAAACTTGGTCAAAGAACACTTTGACCAAGAGAACTTGGTCAAAGTCATGTGTTGTCACTATCAAAGTTTTTCTGATGATTGGTCAAAGAAAAGGCGGGAATTCAGTGTCTACAAAGAGTAAAATGGCTCCAGTAAATATATCACAGAATGACTATCTTGCTCTTTCACTTTGTCTTTTGTGTATGTACATGTATTACCATTTTGAGGAGGCGAATTAGACATCTCACAAGAGTCGGGAAAAGGCGAACAAGATACTAGTTCTCTTATCTCTATCACAATATTCTTTTGATTTTATATTCCATATTACTGATCTGGCCTCAACCATTTCAATCAATTCTTCTATCACGTCATTTGTCCACACTTTTTTAGTTTTGGAAGCCATCCTGCAAATTCAGCTTTTCCCGCCGTTTTTACCATGTGCTTTTTGTTTGGTAAACAAAATTGCATCATTCCAAAACTCAACTCTGATTGGCTAATTCCCATCAAAGTCCATCCAAGTTTCAAGAAAAATAGGATGAGATTCTATTCCATCAAAGTCCTTCAATGTTTTTGATCAAAGTTTTCTTTGACCGTTGTCACTGTCAAAAATCCTTCAAAAACTTTGATAGTGACAACAAGCCTTTAGATTAGACATGGATATGGTAAATCAGAATTTGAATATACCCCTGTAAACAAGTGTAGTACAACATACATTTCAGCGCATTACAGAGTTAATATCTAATAGAATACGATAAATCTTGACAATACGTATTAATGTCACTCCATAAGTGTGTGTGAAGAAAAATAGTTTCATATGTTGTCAGTAGATCACAGTAAAACAATTCACTTATTAACAGTGCCGGATTTACCATTGTGCTAAGGTGTGCTTAAGCACAAGGCCTCGTTGGCCAGGGGGGCCTCATCTTCCTGCCAATTTTCTTTTTACGATGAGCTGAGTCGTGGGTCTGTGTCAGTCAGAACTGCGGAGTTCATTAAAGAATTGGAGAGAAAATTACCAGCCGAAAATAAGCCTGTTAAATTGTTTTCCCTGAATTATGATGTCCCACTTGTATTAGTATACATTGGGGGAAGCTAATTTAGTTCTAAGACAATCAACCGCATTCGTTTTTATACTTTGCTATTTTCATGTATAATTATGCTCTTCAAATTCTACTTTCATTTTTACTTTTATATATACCAGCATTTTCTAATCGTTATCAGTGGCGGATTTAGAGGGGGCGTGCGCCCCCCCCCCCCCCCCCCCCCCCCCCCTAAAATTCGTAAAGCATATGTTATACAACGTTAATTAAGCAGTTCAATAAATAACTTTTTCATGAATGGTTAACTCGTGACCTGTAGTAAAATATTCGTACACATTGTAAATACACGTTGGATGTGTTCGCTGAATCATATATGTATTCGCCGTCAGTAGTTCACAGATTATTCCATTCCGATTGGTTCCGAGGTACCAGACATCAACTATTTTCTCACGCTAATTAAACATTATTTCTTCAGTCAATTTTACAACTACATGTACACGTGCTATTTAGAAATTATAAAATGGATGAAAATTCTAGGCCAAGAAAACAAGCAAGATTGGATACATTTCTGATTCCTCGACGAGACGAGAAAAGTCAAAGGTAAACTAAAAAGTAAATTCAATCAATACTTCGAATAATTAATTTAACAATTGATCTCATTTATAAAACATACAACGAAAACCTATAACGAGAGAATCAGATGATGAAACTGAGATAGTGTGGAGAAATTTGAGTGTCCCAAGAAAATGGTCACTTCTCTTTAAATAATGGTTCAAATAGTTCTTGAATTCGAAATTCTGCAATTTCATATGAAAAAAAATATAAGTTTGATTTGTATACAAATACCCGAAAATGTTGCCTATTACTTTTCAAGTAAAGATCAGTAAAAATACGCGTTGGTATATTGTACATTAAAATACAAAAGTAACATATTAATAGAAAAAAAAAAATTAGCGGCAATTTATTTGTAACAATCTCTGCATCTGCCCGAGGTATCTGCACAAGAAAGTGTGAACAAATCCTTTGTCTGGGTACGTTTATATTATTTATATCTACCAATGGATGTCTGTACAATTTTTTTACACATTTTTAACAAAAAATTCTGACTACAATTTATTTGTAATAAATTAATATCTACAACTGCACATGAAAGTGTGAAAATAATCTCGACAAAATGGTTTATGCATATCTCAAACCTGATTTCCGTAAGCATATTTCTCGAGAACTTGTGTTTGATCTTTTAGTGTAATGAGGTTTTTACGCCCGTTGCTCAAACACTTGATGTCCGTCCGTCTGTAAGATTTCTGCAATCCGCAACTCCCCTGACTGTAACCACGCAATTGATTGACGTTAAACTATATAATGTACTTGAAATACATTGTAGTTGTGCACAATGGTTTTTAGATTTTTCATTGAAGGCCGGGTGGAGTGGGTAGTAGGATGATTCTGCAACCCGCAACTCCTAAATAACCACTCAATGGATTGAAGTGAAACTTAAACTACAAATTTGACATACAATGTAGTTTGCTCACCACGGTTTTATTTTTAGAATTGGAGGTTAGGGGTAGGAGGGAGATTCTGTAATCTGCAGTTCCTCAATAATGCACTGAATGGTTTGAAGAGAAACTTGTACAATAGACATGACATACATTGTACTTGTGCACCGTGTTTTTTTAGGTCCTTCCACTGAATGGAGGAAATACGAGGGGCTGTGAGTATTAGTTAGCCCTACGCTCACTTAAATTTGTGATAGGTTAGCATCATACTAAAAGTAATGATTTTTAATTAGAAAAACAAAACTTTGCCATTAGTTTTATTCCGTAAAAGATAATCGGAAATTTCAAACGGGAGTTTTGTACAAAATTTGGGGACCTATCTTAATTTATGAAATTAATGCACCTAGTCCAAAGGATCTTTCGAAGTTTTTTCATCACCCTGCGTCCGACGTCACGGTTGTTAAAAAAAAAAGTTTTACTTCAGGTTCTTATAATCTGACAAAAACATACTGTTAACAATTATCCGACAAAATTAAGACTCAAAGTAAAGTTTTTTTTTGGTGTGATAAAAATGGTGTGGTTGGTTCAAAATTGTCGTTCAAATAAATGTCTGTAATTCCTCAAACCCCCAGAGCTTACGGAGGTGGGGGGTTCGTCCCCCTGGACCCCCTACTAGGGCTCTGCCCTGGACCTGCTGGGGACCTTAAGAGGTCCCCAGATCCCTCTCCTACTCACGCCCCCCCCCCCTAATCACAAATCCTGGATCCGCCCCTGGTTATAGATCCCTTTTCTGAATCATACGTATACAACACCTGTAGTATGTAGGTAAAAAGGAAATTCCGTACATAACTAATGGCTAATGGGTATGAGCCCTACAACCATGCACTACCGAAATGTTTTTTAACCGAATTTGAATGTGGGATTCTACAGCAAAAATGTATATACTATGCAAAAATATAATCATTTTGGGGTCTAATCCCCAACCAACTCAAATTCTTTTATCTCATATTGCTCTTTAACTGAAATGTACGTACCTGTATTTTTGGTTTGACATTTTTTATCATTTATAAACGATTTTATTTCTGATGAAGTTTTCAATGAAAGGGTATCTGAAACTGTTGGTATCTGTTCATTGTTATTTGTTTAATTTCTCTGTTCCTGAAGATAATTCAAGGTACAAACTGTAGCAATATGTACACATGATGAAGACAATAGCACTTTGAAAGATATTGAATGATGAAATTTAAATGATCTATTGTCAAAAGCAAGCATTAATTTACTATTAGTATTGATAAACGAAAGTATTTTCATTATGCTAAAAATGTATTTAAGAATCCAAAGTAATTCCATTCATCTGTCAGTAAGTATAATCATTAAAATCAGCGCAAGTTTTTTTTACTAATTTAATCTTTTTAGATGATGAGAGGGTGTCAGCAGTGCACATGGAGTACGAGGATGCGGCTACTAGTCCAGCATTGGATTTTCTTCCTCTAGATTTTAACGACCGTAGAATTTACTGTGGAACAGTAGTTCAGGTACGTGGGGTTTGTTGTACTGCCGTTGTATAAACCATGCTGCTGGCAAAAGTGGTTCTCTACAATGTCCGAATTAATTCTTGAAGGTACAACATACCTACGGGGGAACCTGTTCAAATGTATAACACACATTTCCTTAAAGGTGAGAAGCATATTCTCAATATCCTCTAAGCATTTTGGAGAAATTAGCTTCTTAACGGTGTTAACTCCTGTCGTTTTCAACTGTGCTATCTCTTTTCTCCAACCCTGGAACCAGTCAAATGCATCCTTCAGTATTTTGATTCGACAGTCGGACAAGGATGTCACCGGGCGTGAATCCCGAAACACAGAAATTATTCGTGAAGTGTGTTTGAGCAATTGTATTGAAGAGTTAGATGAGAACCGTCGTTGAGGTCTGACTGAAAGGCTTCCATCAAATATAAGAAGTCCTCATTTAACATATCTTCTGCAAGATGATTTCTCATCTTCTCCGAACTGTTCGGATACAAGTGCTGATCTGATCTGTTATTTTGTGACATAAAGGCCTAGTGTTGACCTCCTGGTCCCACTTTACTGCTGATATCCAATGTTCCCATATAATGTATAGATCATTTTTTTGTACAAGTCTTTTATGGAACGGTTTGTGACCACTGCTTAGAATGCTGTTTCTAAGCTTTTTCATGTTATGTGAAAAATCTTGAATGTGTGCCACAACACAGGTGGGGTCTACTAGATTGGGGCTCAAGTAGTGTCGTTCAAGCTCATCTCCATCAAAGTTTGATTCTATAAATTGTCTGTTCTCTTCTCCCCCATCCTGCATTAGGGACCGTGCAATATTTATCTGAGGGGATGGACCGGTACACACTAGGACGGGACATAGACTTTTTTTACAAATAATTTTGGTAGGGTCAATACTTTTTCAAGAATAAGTTGTGGCTGGGCCAAGACTTATTTTTTGTGGGGGGATGGGGGGAAATAATAATAAAAAAAATAAATCAATACAAAACACAAACAGTCATTAATACCATATCCTTCTTTCCAAGTATAGTTGAAGACAACAGATACTATCTAGAAAAATGTCCAGCTTTATATTTATTTCAACTCAACAGTCCATATTTTTATTAACAAGGTATAGGGAAGACCAGTACCTAGAGCACCTGTGGTAATGTAGGATAGTTTTACATAATATGTAATCCACGAGGAAACCCCAGTCGTGGAGCTTTTTAATTGTGGAACATAGGTTTGTATGCAGTTCTCACGCCTTTACCCCACATGTTGGGTAATAGCAAACTGGAAATCTATACCCAGTATATCCAACAAACATAACTTAGAGAACATGTGTAGCTAATGTTGATTTCATGGTTTTTTCTTTCAAAAATTTGGCATGAAGGTTCTCTTCTCCCGTGTCTATCCATCCGATTAATTTCGGACACCCACTGCTCATGTCTAGAGCTAATCCTTCCTGAATCTTAGTTTCGCCATGAACCAAACCACCTGCATACCCGTGCTCCTCTAACTGGTTTTCCTTTGCAGCCATATACGTACATCCAATTAAGTACTTCATCGTTTAATCCAGGTTCTTGGTTTACTTTATTCTTATATTTTCGTAGCTGTCTACCCGATGGAAGGATCAGCATGTTACTGTCCCGTATATCTTGGTAGTTTTTTTGGACTTCTGACCCACAGTGACAGACACATACTTATAATCCGTTTATCCCACTTCATTCCTTTCATATCTTTGCAGTTAAGTATTTTTCTTTGGCTTTCAAGCAAATATTTCATATCAGCAGTGGCATTAGGGAAAACCCTATCGAGAATCTCGGACATGTCTTCTTGGTTTTCTTCATTGAGAATCACGTTTTCTTCTTCCTTGGTGTTCTCTTGTTTTCTATTTCGTCTAATTTTGATTTGACATGCTCGGCAATAGTTTACACATGAAAACCATCCTAAAATTTGATTACATTTTTTGTATCGTACAACTTTAGATCCTGAATTTTCATCCCCAATGTTGGATACATATTCTTGAAAACAAGTGTTGTTATCATATCCCAGTTTAAGTAGGAAAGATCTGAAATCGGAATTCCAGTACATATTTGTAATTTGTCAATAATACTTAGAACATTGTTCATGCCATCTATTGTCCAGTCAAAGATATGGTCAATTTCTAATGTATCAAGTTCAATGTCCCTCTCACGAACAGAAAGATTCCATTTAGAATTGTGAATTGTTACCTTTTTTGACAAAATGTTCCCATTACAAAGAAACTGAGTTGGAACGGTAAAGGTTACTTTGTCGTTCATATGTAACAAAACTGCACAGTGTTTTGGAATGTAGTTTGTAATGTTTTCAATTGTTAACGTTACAGCCTCAGCCTGCTCTTCTCCTCTAAATTCAATGTACTGATATGCAGTTTCTTGCTTTCCAGTTTGTTTGTTCCTAGGATATGTTTTCTTTATCCTGGGAAATAATTTGCGAATGATTCTGCCAATACGGACTAAATCAACATTAGTACTGTCAGTACTTGTATATCGGTCAGCAATATCTCGACCCCGGATCTGACTCTTTGGGTCTGTATTCTCTTTCATGTTGGCCATCAGCCTGAAAAAAAAATATTAGGACTATGCTTAATATGCTATGACCATGTGACAATTGCTTTCCAGACAGGTATGTTTATAATATGCTGTAACATCATTCACGAAACCAGGGTCCTGCCATTTTGACATGACCAATTTCTTTCGCCCCGTGCTTACTTATATCAATAATTAAAAGCGCAAGGTGACGATTCTTGTCATCTTTATTCATCAATCGTTCCTTCAATACATTTCGTTCCATTCAATGCGAGCAATTCAAAGAGAAACTGAGCGAAATTCAAGCTGATCGTCATTTTGCGGCACATTATCGCTTATTTCTCAATTAATATACGATGACATAGCCAAAATGTTTCATCTGACAGCAGGAAATGGTTAATAAAGCATTTATTTCCCTCAAGTTCATGCAAAAAACAAATTAATAAACAGAATTCTTACCTTCTTCTTGCTTTCTTAGTCCGGTTCCGTTCCGGAATTAGATATGCACGAGTCCAAACATTTTTTGCCGGGTCAGTTTGTACACAGTGATATTTATATAGAGACAAAATTATAAGGCATAACAATGTATTATACCTTACATATAAATATTCCCTGAATTTGAATTTTTTTTCTGAATGAAATATATTTTACATTTCTATGTGACACAGTTGAATTAAAAAGCATAGATGCTGGTGATACAAAACAGTTGAAATCTTGTGCAGCCCAACATATTCTGTTTCTAAAAGTTAACGCTCCAGTATTTCTCAAAGTCAATCTGAACAACCATTTAGTAAACGGTAGAAGGAATTAAAAGCTGATTCGGTGTCTGTTTATTTCGAACGTTTACATACAACTGTTGAAATGAAAAGGCATCTGTTTACAGTCTATGATATAAACGTCAAGCGTGATATGGCAACACGTTTACAGATACCGCTGAAACTTGGATACGCCTTTACTGTGCACAAAGCTCAGGGGTTAACTTTGGATTGTGTAGAGGTTGATTTTCGAAATATGAATTGTCCAGGGCAACTTGGTGTTGCAGTTGGACGTGCCGTGAAAACGGATGGTCTGCGCGTCATTAACTTCGACAAATGTTATATGAATAAACAACCAGAATTATTAGAGTTCTTCTATAAATCTGATTCAGCCCTTATGCGGAAGGACCTGGAATGTTGCACCCAATCATGCCATTGCTGTGAATCGTGACATTGAATTTTTATCAGGAGTTGTGGAAAATTGGTCAGACTCCGACAGTTTTGACGAAGAGCCTGCTGAATTTCCAATAGATACTGTTGATACAGTTCCACTGTCAGACGAAGATGAATTGCCAAATGAATTACCAAACCTACCAGATGAAATAGATCTAAAACTAATCATTGAATCAAATCTGTATCAAAATCCTCAAACAAGTAATCAAATCATGCTTAATTCGAACCTGAATTATCTCCTTGCACATATTGGCGAAGCAAATACTTTTTTTCAAATGGATATGGAAACACCTTAATGAAATTTTTGAAAGTCATATTCAAGATGAAACTGCCGTTGAAAGCAAGCAGTTAACTAAGTTCCACAAAGGTGTTGTGTTTTTGATATCAAAGAACAGATACAAGTCTATGGTAGGTGAAATGTTCTCCATAAATGAAGCCTCCGGAATTCCCTTCCGTGCTGCCTATGGTATTTTAGAAGAATTGAGAAAACTGCTTATGATGAATAAAACTGAAGATGTCATTAGAACAAGTCGTGAGAAAGCATCAAGAGATGGTGGTAGGTCCTTCAAAACTTCAGAAGCTGGGAAGGCGAAAGTGAGATATATAGCTGGATGGTGCGTGACATCGTTAAAACACCACAAGAAGAGAAAATTCTATAGCGTGCATTCTAGAGAAAATGTAAACACAACAGACGAGGAGGTGAAATGTTTGGAAGAACTGGTGGTGACAGAAGAAGAGATTTTCCAAATAACGACGGATCTGTCTTCACTAATGGATGTAAAAATAAAGCAAAACATACTAAAAGGTCTGACTAATGTAACTGATTCCTGCTTTCAGTTTTTCCTTGATTTAGATGATCGTATCAGAAGATTAGAAACCATGGAAAATCTCAATATTTACTCGAAGAATCTGTACACGTTCATTCTTAATGAGGTATACGAATCTCAACCCCTTAAAGAAAAGTGGATAGCATTATTCTCAGATAAGGAACAGAATATTATCTTGTCTCTGTTTAATGAAGCCGTCTCAAAATACATGCGAATGTCTTCAAACGAATTCAAAGGCGAGTGCAACAGAACTGTTGCTGCTGAAAAGGAGCAAGCTCATAGAAAACAAATACTAAAGAAAAGGGAAAAATTGTTTATCCAAGGAAATTGGAGCATGAAAAACCTGTATGAAGATAAAAGTAATAGAAAACTTTCTTCACATAGATACATGCCAACTGGAGACAAACAGTACCTTCTTTACACGTAGTGTCTTTACGAAAAAAGATCTTATAAATCTGTGTCATGCATATAACATTAATGCTCCCAAAAGCACAGAAAAAACTGAGTTGGCTACAAAATTGCAAGCAGTGATAGTTGCGGCAAATGGAATGGTTAACCCTGATATCTTTTCTGCTGTGCCGTCTGGGTCATCCACACAGGAGACTAGTCCGATTGCAGTTACTCAGGACAAAGAAAGTCAGGAAAGAGACATGATAGCAAGGCATACCCATGGTGCAGAGTCACATGTAATAGTGGATCAGATTGAAAATACGGTTGAAGCTGTTACTGTAAGTCATTTAGATGCAGAGGGTAGTAGCAAGCAGAAGGGGAAAGGAAGGAGAAGTAGGAAATCTTCATCAATGGGCAAACGACCAATGAAAAAACTGAAAACAATAAAATGGCCATGTGGGATTTGCGAACAGGAATGCACACACGGGGTAGTCTGCTGTGATAATTGTGACACATGGCATCATTTCGATTGTTTGAACATGGATGCTGATGATGAGGAGTTTGATGTTGATGAGTGGTCATGTCCTGACTGTAGAAAAAAACTTAATGCTGACTCAGACTGACCGTATTTTATGCTATTTTTGTATATATTTATGTATATCAACAATCTTGAGTTGCCCGTGTTTAACTATGTCTACTGTCTAGATCATGTTGATTGATCCACAGGTTAATGTCCGTCTTTTTGTGTCTGAGAACCGAATTATGTGGCTTATCGTTATTAGTTCACTTGCCGTCCGTTGTCTGTAAACTTTTCACATTTCAAGCTTCTTCTCCGAAACCACTGGGCCAATTGGAATCAAACTTAGCAGGAATGTTCCTTGAATGGTCCTCTACAAAGTTTCTGTTTTTCGTTCCAGTCGGATATTCAACATGGCTGCCTGGGCCAATAATATGCTCTGATTGGCTGAAATTTCAAAGATCTTCTTCTCTGAAACTAATGAACTGACTGAACCCAAACTGTAAATGAATGATCATTGGAATGTCCTTTACCAAGTTTCTGTTTTTTATGCCGATCGTAAATCCACCGCAGGACATAGATTAACATTGGACCCTATGGGAAAATGTTCAAATGCCTTTTCAGAAACTACAAATATGATTAAAGCCAAACTGTACATGAATGTTCATTGGATGGTCCTCTACAAACTTTAGGTTTTTTGTTCCGATATGAAATTCAAAATGGCGGCTACGGCAGGACTTAGTTTAACATTGGACCCTATGGAAAAAATGTTTCAAAACACTTCTTCTCTTAAACCACTTAGACAATTGAAACCAAACTGCCCAGGAATAATCATTAGAAGGTCCTCTAAACGAAATCAAAGATAGCTGCCACCACAGGTCATACATAGTATTAACACAGGACCATATGGGAAAATACAGAAATATTTTCTTCTCTGAAGCTATTGCATTGATTGAACCTAAACTGTGCATCGATCATTGGAAGGTTCTTTACAATTTCTTATTCTTATTCTTATTCTTATTCTTATTTACAAACTTCGTGTTTTTTATGTTGATCGGAATTCCAAGATGACTACCACTGCAGCCGGCCGCCGGGATCACGCTGCTCTTCGCCAATGTCTCCATTTGCGATTTTTAATTTCATTTGGCGACAAAATACGGCCCTTGACGATTTTTTTGGCGACAACATTTTATTTATCAAAAATTACTTCGTACTGCTGTCAGTCAACGGCGCAGGTAAGAAACATCGTCTGCTAGAGCGTGCCAGTCGATGACAGATAATAAATCAATTACTAGTGATTGCTAATCCGAATATCAGGTAAAGAATGATTATGTAATAATTGGTCATTTGCAGGTTGGATGATTAATAAATGGATATAATTAAGGCCAATTAAGAATGAACTGAGTTGAACGCGCTTAATGGAAAAACTCCGTCAGCTGCTGTCTGGTTCAGACGACCAATCAACTGTCAGATATTAGTGCGTATGCGCATTAGTGACTTCCTTTACTTCCGTTTGTAAATATTGACAAAACAAACATGGAGAAAGATTGTGCATTTGCAAATTTAGAAGACAAATACACCTTTAAATTCAAAGAAAAACAAAAAGATCGCTCCATTGGACATTATTTACAAACACATGCTTAGCTCCTCCTATTTTACGCGCCATTCATGCCTATTGGCGATGTCGTAATACCCATAAGTCATAGCGATTTACTATTTCCGTTTGATGGATTTGATCAATGAATGCATCCAGGCGTTAATGCAGCGACTAGCGGGAGAGTAATATAACGACTGGATTATTCGGGTTAGCTTAGCTGCTCATATTTTATGGAATTCTATTCTATGTCGTAATACCCATAAGTCATAGCGATTTACTATTTCCGGTTTGACGGATTTTATCAATGAATGCATCCTGATCCAGGTGTTAATGTAGCGACCAGCGGGAGCGTAATATAACGACTGGATTATTCGGGTTAGTACGAATAGTGTAGCGGCTAATCGTACAAACTTTTTTATACTTAAGGTGTGAAACCAATAATTAATTTCCTACCTGGCCATTTTATCTTAAGTTTAACATTTCGAAGACCATACATTTTCTGAAACGTCCATGATTCCTCTACGTTCTGTCAACATATCAGGCCATGTTTAAAGTCTTGCAGTGAAATGCCAGGCTATGGAAAATACCTACTCTAAAAATAGCTGTCATCCCCCAGAAATTCCCTATTTATAGGTCATGCATCAAATCCTCCATATCCATATTAAAATACAACTAAATCAATCAAATTTGGGCTCAAAATAATCCTTATACATTTAACTTCAATGAAAAATTTAATTATTCCATTTCATTCAGTATTTGTCACAATACAACAAAGTGAAAGGAACTTTTTTCTTTAAAAGGGACTATGGTCTTAGCTCAGATTGGTTGAATTACTGGTTTGACACCTATAGAAAGTCGTGCCGGACTGACGATTTTCCGGATATGGCTTATAATTTATCAACACGCGTGAACACATTCATCAAATATACAAATCTGTTTATCTTGTGTGGGTTGTTCTTTGATATGAAAACATGTCGGCGGACATTAATATAAACGATAAATTTTCTTCTTATGAAGAATTATTAGTTTTTTAACGAAACTACGAAAAGTATAATTGTATTCAATTATACACAATTCAATTATACACAAGAACATCACAAACTTTGGATTACTTCTTTAAGAGAAATCCTTCCAGAAAAGCATGAGTAAATTTGAAATATTCCAGAATTGAACTTGCCTGTATACACGGTGGGAAAAAAATTGTTTCCGAGACAAGTGTAAAAAGACCACTCACCTGGTATTCGTAAATTTTGAATTATTTCTTACTATTATTCTTACTACACTATTTTTAAGTGAAAGTGTCTCAGATTTTTGTAATAATTTGCAGAGAGAGTATGAAAGTATTGACTTCCCTATTTAAATAAATAAATGTTAAGACTTATTTTACCCCGGCAAAATAGAAAGTAGCACTATGATTATCAAAATAAATAAATGAATAAATATTGTGCCATAAGTACGTGTAAATATGTTTTTAACATGTTTTAATATGAGACAGGTAACCTGTTTGAAGGACGAAGTCCTAAAATTTCAATAATACGATGATCTGTACACGTTATTATCTTTTATTTTGAATGCATTTTGTAGCCGATTTGTTATGACTGTTGCGTTCATTTTACCTACGCCGCTCTTCCGTCAAGAGCTTCGTAGAAAGAGACATAGCCAGAAATGATAGGTGATTTGCTCATTTGCATATTCAAAATGGCGGCTCAAAGAGAATTTGGATTTTAACATAGTTGAACGGCAATCGTAACTACTCGGCCATTATCGCTACCCTGCAAATAACCTCGTATGCATTAGGCGTATAAATCGCACTACTTTTCACATGTCAGTTACATGAAAGCTTGATAAAGTTATATCTTAAACAATTTTCTATATTTCAATTAAAGTTTTAATTAGTTTTGCATGACTAGATTTTACTTAATATGTCTTCCATATTGGATTTTCGTGGACTATATTTTTGTGCGGCTTAACTTAACTTAACTTCCGGCAAACAATTTAAGAAGAATTTCTACTATGTACGTACGAGGTTATTTGCAGGGTAGCGAGAATGGCCGAGTAGTTACGATTGAGTTGAACGGGAAACTTTCTGTTAGCATGGGCCGGACAATTTTCCGGGATATAAAATCAAACTATGCACCGGTTTGAACAATATCTCAAAATATTACAGCTGTACCATGAAAACTCAAGGTTCCCACCCAGTTTCAAATTTTGAAGCGTAAGCGCCATTCAAAAGCATTGAGAAGAAGTGAAAAAAAAATGCATCCTGCACGGATTTTAAGACCTAAAAGCACTTTTCTTGCAATCCCCATTCTAGTTGCCGGGACAAATTCGGTCAGTTCCGGTAACATTGTTGATGAATCTTTCTTCGATAAATATTTTGCTGAAAAATTAAAGGTTCCCACGAAAATTTAAAAGAGGGTTTCACAAGGTGTTTTACCTTTCTAGTAGAGGTTCAATAGGGTTCACGCAAAAAATCTACTATTTCGTAAAACTGCTTCTGCTAGACATAGCATTATTTGAGTAAACACCGCATTCCATTGTAAATGTAAATAAACAATTAAAAAAAGGCTCCACAAGGGTATTTTTTTATTTCGACAAAACAACAGAACAAGTAACTATAATACAATTGGTAACAATACTGCTGATATATAAAGTTCTTCAGCATCAAGATGAATCATTCTTATTGACGTGTGTAGTTATTCATTTACAGTTTAATATTAATGATTGACACATCAGTTTAATATTGATTTATCGTCACGGTATGTGCTTTCGTGCGTCATCTGTTTTCGTGGTATCCATTTTATTTTGATTTCCACAGCGCACGCATTATTTTTGACGTGTCTTCCGGTTTCTATTTATGGAACATAAACAATACGAAAGCTGACATCTGTAAACAATGATAAATGTTAATTTTTAAAGACGTAAGTACCAAAAACAGTGAACCTACCTACTGAACCATACTTTTTGTAATGCCAAAAATGTACTTCATTTATAAAGTAGCTGGAAAAAAATCCAGAAGGGCTATATAAAATTTAACTATGTCGTCTGCCTCTCGGACACCGGCTCTTCCTGTCATGTAACTGTCATGGGGTCACTGATCGTATTTGTAAACAAAAGAGCCGACTGAAATGTGCCTGTTTCTTATATAAAATGCATGTCACTTTGCAGTGCATTGTGGTTTCAGCACTAAGAAAAACATCAAAAGTAAACACAATTTTGAAAGTGGTCATTTTCAAACATTCTGTTATTTTATTTAGATGTAGTATGATTTGGTAGATGGCCAGAACCATGAAATTTTAAAACCAGCCATTTCCGGATTTTATATTCGTTTCCATCCCGTATATCGGCCTTGTTTTTATTTGCCACGGAAACAGATGACGCCATTTTACTGACAACAAAAGTTGCCAGGTAATCGAGAGTATAGAATAGAATAGAATAAGTTTATTAACCAAATCAGGGCCCCAGGAGGGCATATACAAATAACAATTATGATTGATACACAACAACAATACAAATAACAATTATGATTGATACACAACAACAATATATCAACTTAAATATTCGCGGTGAAATATCAATAATTGTGGTGCAGGCACACTCGGGCAGGAAAAGAGATATATGCACATAAACGTACATACACTTACTCACATATATATGAGGGGGTGGGGTGATGAGAGAGAACATATACATATATATCAGGTGATTCATCACCAATCTGCAAGAGACACCTTGAGTCGATGCTAAAAGGAATAAAGTCCTACTTGTGTCTAGTGCAGACCGGCCATGTTGATGTGGAAGGAATATTGTTTGGAACATGGAAAGGGATCAGAGCTTTTGGATAACCAGCAGTGAGCATCAAGGGACGATGCGAAAAAGAATATTTTCTTTCTCATGCTCAATGCAGGTCATCCAGTTTGCAGATCTCCAATTCCATTTAATCAAATAGTTGTTGATAAAAGATATTGACAAAGATATCTGAGTATAGTTGGGTCTTCATTATTTAAGATCCATATGAGTTTACATTTGTCATCTAAATTTTGAAAATTTTGACACTCAGATGTCAAATATGTAGTAAAAATTTCCCTATGGTTTGCATGGCAAGTACAATGAAGTAAATAATGGATCTCATCTTCTACCTGACCCGAAGTGCACCTGCAACAGATGCGGTTTTCCCCGAGAGTACCCTGGTATCTTCCTATTTCTATTTGTAATTTGTGAGCTGATATTCTTAATTTGGACAACCTTCTTCTCTGCTCAAAATTTTTAATGATTGACAAATAATTTTCATATCCAAAATTGGTTTTTATTTTTAAATAAGTTCTTAATTTTCCCTCTCTAAGTGAATGGGCTTGTTTTGTCCACAATTCCAAATAGTGTTGTTTTACAATTTTATTGCATTTATATTTAAAGGTTGATGTTTTGTCTGTCAAGAAATTAGTTAAGCTTGGCATATTTTGCAAAATATGTTTTACAGAGCCATACCATGATGGTTGCTTGCCTTCATATAAATTTTTAGTACATTTATATGCAGCTTTAAGAAGTGGGAAAGATGAATCCAGATTTTCAAGTCTATGCCAAAATCTTAAAATTTGCTTTAATATATCGAAATGAAGAGGGAACCGGCCTAGTTCTGACTGTACTCCAAGATTGGTGCTTTTTTTTATGCACTCCCAAAAGAAATTTACAGAACTTCAAGTGTAACTTTTCACAATGTAGTTTAGAAAAAAATTGGTCTATTGGAATATTTCCATTTCTAAACCGTGAGGTAAACGGGTTAAAATAACCCCAAATTTCACAGCCATATAACAGAATCGGCTTAATAGTGTGATCAAAAACGTGAATTGAGGTTTTAACTTCAGGATTGTGGACTAGAAAATCACTCTTCAATTTAAAAAGGGCCTTTAAGGCTTTCTGATAAAGTTCATTTTGAGGAAAGTTGAAGGAGCCAGAGTTGTTAAACCATATTCCTAAATATTTATAACGAGATACACATTCTAAATTATTATTCTGAAATACAAACTTATGTGAAAGATGTCTGCCCGCCTTGTTAAAAATCAAAATTTTGTTTTTTTTAATATTGATATCAAGACACCAATCAGTACAAAATGCAGAAAGTTTGTCTAATTTTTCTTGCATTCCTTCTGCTGATTTTGGATAATAAGACAATGTCATCAGCATACATCAAACAATGGATTGGGGAATTATCTAAAATGACTGGGTCTTTTGTGTTACTGAGATAACTGGGAAGATCATTAATAAATATTTTAAATAAGTTAGGGCTCAGGTTGTCCCCTTGTTTTACTCCCAGTTTGGTGGCGAAAAATTCTGTTAATTTATCGTTTATCTTGACACAAGATGTACTATAACTGTACATGTTTTTTATGATATTATAAAATCTTGAACTAACCCCTATTTCTAATAACTTGAGTTTAATTCCTGTATGTATAACTTTATCAAATGCTTTTTGAAAGTCGACAAAGCAGGCAAACACCCTTCCATCTTTAGTTTTACAATACTGGTCAATTATACATTTTAAAATAAACATATGATCAGATGTTCTAGCTTTTCTAGTGAAACCTATTTGACAGTCATCAATAATATTATTTTGCTTTAAGAAGGAATCTAGTCTTTCATTTAAAATACTGTTGAAAACTTTGCCAACTGAGCTGGTAATAGTAATACCTCGGTAATTGTTGGGATCTGCGGCATCACCAGATTTATGTATTACAGAGATATAACCTTCAGCCCATGAGTGTGGATATTTGCCATGAGACAGACAGGAATTAAATAATTTTGAGAGACATGGCAATAGTACTGTTTGGCTCTGTTTTATCGTGGTATTGGAAATATTATCAAGACCTGGGGCCTTCTTGTTTTTCAGCTTTGATATTGCTGAGGTGATCTCTTTTTGTGAAATAACATTATCTAAATCATTATAACATGGTATCTTTTCAAGGTCATCAAGTCTTCTCTCCAACTGAGATAGTCTTACTTTATATGATTCTTTAAGTTCTCCAAGGGATTGGAAATGGGACAACCACTTGGATGGTGCTACAGCAGAACTATAATCGTTATTTTATTTGTTTTTGAGTTCGTTAATAATATTCCAATACAATTTTGGGTTATCGTCATGAAGAGACTGAAGCTGATCAATCAGAGAGTTCTTGTACTCCCTGTATTTGAACTTCCTCAGTCTGGAATATTGCTTGTCAAGTTTGAAATAATGCCCTCGTACTAAAGGATCATGTGGGAATTTACTGTAGACTTTCCCGTAATTTATTAACTTCCTCCTAAGTGACTTAAGATCTGTATCATTCCATTTCTTATCTTTGCAACTTTTTTTACTCTTTGTACCCCGTTTGAGTGAAATTGAGGCGGCTGAAATAAATATATTTGATAGTTCTGCTGACGCATCATCAATTAAGATTTGTGAATTATCAATATCTTTATTTTTAAAATTTTCTATTTTTTTCTGTATATCTGGAGATAAAAGGGCTGCCTGGAATTCAGCTATAGAATCATCTGACCATATAAAATTACTACTTTTGTCATACAATTTAACCTCATCAGCTATTATATCAATAGTAAATTTTGCTGACATTGACCATTCAATTATACAATGACAATCTGATATTGTAGGTACAAAATTATTAACATTAAAATACAATATTTGATCCAGAATACTCTCCGAGATTAAAGTATAATCGACAATACTTGTACCATTTGTCGTGTAGCAAGTGTAGTTGCCACATAAATCACCAAGGACTCTACCATTTAACATTCTAATCTGATTAGAAATACAAAAATCAATAAGTTCCTTTCCCCGTGTGTCTAAAGTGGTATCTTTACTCTTACGGCATCGGATTTGCTTATCAACAGTATAGTTGTTAAAAAGGGGTGTATGTGAGTTATCATCGTCTATGATAAAGTCATCAGAACTTGAGACCCTGGCATTGAAATCACCACATAAAAGGATATTACCATATTTCTTGTATTCAACTGTTTCGTTTTCTATGCATTCCAGAATATCATGGTTGAGCCCCTGGGTATATGATGATGTCATAGGTGGGTTATAAACCAAACAAATATATAGGTCTTTCAAAAATCCAAAGAAGGATTTTTCTAATTTTATCCACTGAAAATCAGGGTTTGTATTTTTTTGAATTTGTACATGTGGTCTTATATGAGACTTAGTTAATATAGCTAACCCTCCAAAATAGCGGTTATTGGGTCTACATATAGGCCTACATATTTGATAAAAATAAAATGTTCCCACTCTGTGAATATTGGATTCATAACCAATATGTGTTTCAGCTAAAAACACAATGTCATACTTGTTAATTTTGTTGATAAAAAAGAGATCCTCTAATTTACTGCCCTCCTTGTTTTTCAGACCTCCTACATTTAAAAAACACATTTTTAAGGAGGTTGATGAGTGTAATGGGGCCATTACTAATTTTCATAAAATATTACTGATCTTGGTTATTTTTGGGACAAAAGAGTGCTACTTTTCTGATTGCACAAACAAAAAAACAAAAAAATTATTTTTGGGATAAAAGAGTGCTTCTTTTCTGATTGCACAAACAAACAAACAAAAAAAGAACCCCAAAAAAAAACCCAAAACAACAACAAAAAAAACCCCACACTATTGTAGGAAGAGAAAAGTGGTTATTATACTTCCAAGTGTAGATTAAAAGGAAAATACAAGGAATATTATTTACACTGTTCTATAATAACCCAACTATTAAAAAATAAAGGAGGGTTGAAAAATCAGTTAATACTTTTGCTGATTAAAACAGTGGTATTTTGTTTTTATGTAACCAGTTAAGTTATTGGTAGTTTTAACAATTTTTGGTGATATCCTGGTATTGGCTAGCAGACATTCTGTACTGGATTAAAGGTTAATAATTATATGCACATACTATTTGAATTTGAATTAAAAAAAAAAAAAAAAAAAAAAAAATGAGATACATGTACCATTGATAACATATTACATGGTGATGATTGTACAGTGTATTGTTTTGTTGTAACATATTTTATATGCATATATAAATTATATATGCAAGTATAGTCCATTATGTCATGTTTATCTAAAACGGCCGCGTCCAATTCCTCTGCCAATTCTGTTTCGGGATCGGCTTCTTTGTCTTCTTATTGGTAATGGAATATTCAGAATGTGATGTACAGTTTTCTTTATGTTCATTGCTAAGAGTGATACACCTTTCTCATTTAAGTGGTATCCGTCCGGCTTAAGTAAATCTGAATTTGGTTGTCCTTCGAAGTACAAATTATGATGATCCAGGAGACAAACAGAGGTAGTGTGATCTTCGTCGCTAAACTGTTGCTTCAGTAGTGCATTTACTATCTGACCATTCGTGTGATATTTTAAATTATCCCTCCTCGGAGTGGCTAATGATATGATGCATATTGTATTTTTCCATTTTCTATTAATGATGGTGATAATTCTAGTGAGATCTTCCACACAGTCCTGATGCGACTTAGTCTTGAGATCATTAGTTAGAGAATGTAGTACAACCACATCAGGGGGAGTGTGTGGGTTGCATGATAATATGTAATCTCTGCATTCTTGCAGGGTATAGCTAATGTGCTTAACAACTTCAACATCAGGCGTGAGTTTTTCTTCATTTATACCACTGATGTTTGAGGTTCCGATGAGGAGAGCAACAGGTTTTGGAGGTTGATCATATTTTGTCTGTTCATTTTTCTGGCATAATTTTCCAGAAGCAGAGCTAATGCCTGTCACATGTGTTGCATTGTCAAATGAGTCTGACAACTGACTTTTCAGATTAAGGATTTCATCTTGAGCTTTATCTAGGGTTGTTTTGAGAGCACGTTCTGAATCTAGAAGCTGCTGTATTTCCTGGATTTTTTTCACCCAGTCTATTAGAAACGAAGGCAGTCTCAGAATTTGTAGATGTTACCAGATTTTTCAGTTCATTTCTGGTTTCGTTTAACATTTCTCTCTGATGTTTTAAAGTATCCTCATACTGTGATTTGACCAGCAGAATATTTCCCCTTTCATGCTGAAGTTGTGCTTTAAGTGAGTCTCTTTCTTCTTTTAAATTTATCATTTGTTGCTTAAGTGTTGCACATATAGCCTCAGCAGATTTGTTTGTACCTTGTTGAGGGATTATTTTTGCAATTGATGAATTGCAAGCATTTACAGCATCCAGTATTTTAGACGAATCTATCAATGTCACATTTTCCAGTTTTTTTATTGCTCCCAAAAAACAGTTTTCTAATGTTGTTATTTGATCATCTGGAACCTTTAGTGTTACAGTATTGTTATTGTGATCATTAGTCGCCTGTGTTTTTTCAGGCACCAAAGGCAGTTTGGGGCAAGTGTCAGTGTTATCTTGTATATTATCTGGTGCGACAGGTAATTTAACACAAGTTTCAGCATTATTTTGTTGTACGGCGGCACATGTGGCATTTCTTTCTAAATGTTCAAGAACTTGTTTAAGGATTCTTATTAATGTTGGGAAGTGTTTATCTGTAAATAACCTATATTGGCTACCTTGGGCACGGATTGTACCAGTAGTCACAAAGAATGTCAAATTATATTTCAGTGTTTCATCAAGGTTTTTCACTTCAATCAGAATACAGTTTGCCGCATCATGCCTGTCTGACCAAGTCTCTGGTATGTCCGACCAACTTAGCTTAATATTGTCCTGTTTGCCCAAATTGTCGTAATAAAAGATACTCAGGACCTTTATCCAAGGTTGAATTCTGGGCAACGTGGTGTGGAATGTTATCATGCGTGCCCCTTCCTCATACAAGTTTAGATCAATGGCCTCATACGGGCATCTTAGGGCTTTCCCTGTACGTTTGTTTAATTTTGATGGCAAGCATTCAAGAGGGTATTCTAGCAGAATTTTTTCCATAGATAAGTCTATGTGCAGACCTTCGAGCGAATTCACATTGTCCGCCATTTTGATTCTACTCAAACAAACGCGATCAACTTCTGTGTGCTTACAGTTAATTTCTTATTATTTCTGTAAATGATGGTAGATCGTGAAAAAAGGGGAGGGGGGGGGGGGACAGTGCATTAAATATATGTTCTATCTTTTACACTGTGACACATCATCGGATTCCTAATGAAACTATGATGACAATTAATTTTGATACGATCGCAAATAATTATGAAGTTATTTATGTGATCAAAACTGTGATAAAATATTATTAACAAAAATTGATACGAGTTTTCATCAGCGTCTTCCGAATTTGGTTCAACGTTTATTTGCTGACGTCATATTGACAACTATTTTACCTATTTTGTTCCTGTATTTAAATACTGTTATAGTGACAGCCGGAACCTTTGAACCGTAATGAGAGCGGGAGGTTTGGCCACAGGAGTCGGAAGTTCTATCAATAATAAAGTATAGGGGCACCTCGAGGATCGCTGGGCAACTATAAAAACAACAACAGGAGTGCAACGCATTTTTGGGGGGTTGGCCTAAATCTATACCTACAGGTAGATCAGCATGGAATAAAAGGTTGAATCCTACTCTTGGATGTTTAAACTAAATAAATATCATGTTTTTTTGTACTTACCACACGGTTTTGTAGCAGTTTCGTACATTTTACCCTTCTACACCACCATCCCCAGATCCATGATGCGTAAACCGGAAGTGCAGTGAATTTTAAGGTCAGTATAATTAAATTATGGCAAAATAAATACAATTGGACCTTATTTTTTAAGTAATATTTTATTATATTTAAATCATATAATTTATCACAAGATGTTTCATAATTTATCAAGAGATAATTTAATTGCATCATTATAATCAGAGGCGGATTTAGAGCGGGGCGTGCGCCCCCCCCCCCTAAAATTCGCAAAGCATATGTTATACAACGTTAATTAAGCAGTTCAACAAACAACTTTTTCATGAATGGTTAACTCGTGACCTGTAAATCAAAATGAATAGTAATGAGTAAATTTGGGATATCATTCACAGGCACTTGTTTCTGGTAAAAAAAATATACATAGATATCATTCTAAAAAGCTCTACCCATTGATAAATGATCAGTCCGTCCGGATGAAGCTTTTCGTTTCGCCGTTCAGTGGTTCATTCATTGAAAACGTATGATTCGTTCTTGTTTATAGACAAATAAAGGCAAATATGTTAACATTAATGCTGCATGAAACGATTCTGATCATCTAATTTAGTTACGTTAGCTTATCAGAAATCAACAACAAGTTTATGTATTTAGACAATTTCCGCTTTTGTTTGTCTATAGACAAGAACGGTCGAATCATACGTTTTCAATGAATGAATCAAACGACGAAAAGAAAAGCTCCATCCGGACGGGCAGTATTAACTAGAACCACCCGAAAGGACAAGCACCGAAAGTACAGACCAATTAGTGAAATGAGGAATGCGTTAAAACTAAACCAATAGTTCTTTGAAGGGTTAAAATATCGTGATCGATCAGTCATGAGTTGAACAATTCGCATCACGGTTGTTAAAGAAAAGTTTTTCTTTAGGTTCTTATAATCTGACAAAAACATACTGTTAACAATTATCCGACAAAATTAAGACTTAAAATCAAGTTTTTTTGATCTGATAAAAATGGTGTGGTTGGTTCAAAATTGTCGTTCAAATAGATGTCTGCAATTCCTCAAACCCCAGAGCTTCCGGGGGGGGGACTTAGTCCCCCTGGGTCCCCTACCAGGGCTCTGCCTTTGACCCGCTGGGGACTTTATAAGCAGTCCCCATACCCCTCGCCTACTCACGCCCCCCCCCCCCCCCCCCTAACCACAAATCCTGGATCCGCTCCTGATAATATCTACTACAACACGCAATCTACTTGAATAAAAACAAGGAAGATATAGATATTTGCATATCCAAAATCCTTGCCATTTAAATGCCTTATATCTTCCTCGCTTTCTCTAACAGAAAAAAAAATAATTTTGAAAAAACGATGATAGTTTTGAGCGTTGAAAAATCATTAATTTATTACTTTTCATTGTTTGAAAAGAAAACAAGCAGATAAAATAAAGGACCTATTAGCCACTACAACGCACAATCCTCTTGAATACAAGCGAGGAAGCCATGATATAGGTATTTATATAACAAATCCTTGCCACATAAATGCCTTCTGTCTTCCTCGCTGATGCTTGAGTTTTGATCCAATTACAAATCAGTTATAACTTGCTCATTAAATTAAGGCTATCAGGGGCGGATCCAGGATTTGTGGTTAGGGGGGCGTGAGTATGAGAGGGGTCTGGGGACCGCGTCCCCAGCGGGTCCAAGGCAGAGCCCTGGTAGGGGGCCCAGGGGGCGAAGCTCTGGGGGTTTGAGGAATTACAGACATTTATTTGAACGACAATTTGGAACCAACCACACCATTTTTATCAGACCAAAAAAACTTAACGACCGTTCTTGTTTATAGACAAACAAAAGCGGAAATTGTCAATACATGAACTTGTTGTTGATTTCTGATAAGCTAACGTTACTAAATTAGATGATCAGAATCGTTTCATGCAGCATTAATGTTAACATATTCGCCTTTGTTTGTCTATAAACAAGAACGAATCATACGTTTTCAATGAATGAACCAACGGCGAAACGAAAAGCTTCATCCGGACGGACAGTATACTGATCATTTATCAATGGGTAGAGCTTCAGTTTAGAATGATATCCCAAATTTACTCCTAATATCATTACTATTCATTTTGACTTGCAGGTCACGAGTTAACCATTCATTAAAAAGTTGTTTGTTGAACTGCTAAATTAACGTTGTAAAACATATGCTTTGCGAATTTTAGGGGGGGCGCACGCCCCGCACGCCCCACTCTAAATCCGCCTCTGGCTATAACATGTACAGAAGTCCTATCATCGGATAGTTGAAATTCCGGATGGGGTTGGTCCGGAAGTTGGTTTTTCTTTTAGAATATCCCCTGTAAAACATTCAGATGACTCAGATTAACAATACAATTACCACAAATGTGAATACTTTATTTTGAAGAATTTATATTATCCCATGTGGGATAAAAGTGCGATTATGCCCTTCGAAATATAACTTCTTATTCGGAATGATAATCTTCTAGCGGTATACAGAATATTAAGTGTGAAGGATATCCCGTACACAGCTATTTAGACTAATTAGAGTCAAATACAAATATATTTGTTTCTGTAATTCATGAATTTGTTCATTGACGTTAGTTTTGACAACAGTTGTGTCATTGATTGATCGATTCAGTGATTGACATTGTCGTTGTACTACTTCTGGTCACACAGAGACTTGGGAGGTATGTATTGTAGTAGGAAAAAAGAGAAGGGTGTACACTTTTGAAGCAAAATTGAAAACGATTTAAATCTAACTTTTTTGCCAGTTTATTTGTGACTTTCTGTTAATGTAAACCTTCCTTGACCATTTCCTCATGATCAGCAGTGTAAAATAATGGTCAGTGTGGTCATCTCGAGTTTGGTAAATCTTGAATTCCAGCACAGGGTGGGTCAAACCCAATGCTATATATTGTGATTGGTATATTTGCTCGTTTTCCTCTTGGCACATGTACACAGCGTAAGAACTAAGCAAAGACTAGGTTTCAGTGTTGGAATTTTGCAGGTGTTTAGTGGAATTAGTTCGTATTACTTTTAGATAATAAAAGTTTTGATGAATTTCTTCTTTTATACATGTTCTATACAATCGAGAGCAACAGAGAAAATTATTTCTGGGTTGTTGGAGAATATTTATTATTGTTCTTCATCCATACAAATATGGCCAATATCTAAAATCTCACTGGCATGGGTGTTTACCATAAGCAGGTTAATTTAGTTTTATTGGACATTATACAAGATGTGTAATTCGTTGGACAAAGTTTAATTATAATTTTACTACATCAACTTACTGCTAAGATATCTCATGCTCACCCTCGTTTTGAGTGTCCACCCAATTAATATGTACATTTGTGTAGGTCTATGTACTTTTAAAATTTGTATTATTTATTGACAGATGATAATATAAAGATGGAAGAACTTGATACCTCACCAGATTCAATTAACATGGACATTATAAAAGAAGAAAATGATAGAAGAGAAGTCTTACACAAAATTGAAGATCTGGTAAATATACTGCATATGATATATTTATTTTTTATATGACAGTAAGAGTTTGTGATCATAAAATAGAGTTGCATCGGTTGTGTGATGGTTAGCGTGCTCACTTTGAGTGTGGTAAATAGTGGGTCGAAACAAAGCATTTAGTCTATAAAATTGGTATTTGACTTGTTGCTCCTCTGCTAAGCACACAGCATTAAGTCTGAGTGGAGCAACATGTTTACCCATGGACAGTTGTTTCAGTGAGATAGCACTATAAAAATCCAACTATTAGTAAGCATGTTGGTCTAGTACAAAAAGGACATCTTTATCATCTCATCTAATGTAACTAACTAACTTGTTCTCGCTATGATATACATGTAGATGAAATATTACTCATTTGGCATTAAACAACAATCACTCTGACACTCACTTATAAATCATATAATAGTTAACTACAGGTCAACATTAAATTATTCTTTAAATCTCTAAATCATTTGCAGAAGTTTGTCTTTGATCAATAATTTTTGAAGGAGTTATTGCCCTTTTTCATCAAAAAAATTGTACTACACATAACTCTTCCAATATATTAAATGAAAACTCCTTAGAAGTTTGCATGCTTGTTTATATACCCATGTGAAGAATTGTGTATCACTACTGATGTTTGATCAGACTATTTTTATTAAGAATTAATTTCTTTTTAACTCTCCTGACCCTAAGGGTCATGTGAGGTATGGTCATCACTTGGCATCCATCATTGTCATCAGTAAGCTTTTTACATTTTAATCTTATTTTTTTAAACAACTGGGCTAATTGGAACCAAACTTGGTACTAATATTCATAATCAAAAGGAAATTAACAAAAAGGACCTTTTAAATTCAGTGAAATATTGTTGAAAAAAAGTTATTCCATGTTAAAAAATATATAAACAAGTAAACAAAAGTGTCAAAATTAAGTTGGGTACATAAATATCAAAAATCTGCATTTGGCCTAAAGCTATTTTATTTTCTTCCTTATATAGGGAGAAAATTTACTAATGTTTCCATTATAGGAAAAAATAATTATATGTAAATGTATTATCTTTATTTATTTTAGTGCAAGAATTTAATGAATGAAGATCAACATTATGTAATGATGACAGTTAATACATTCAAGAAGACTTTTGATTATATTGGATCTCCATATGCAGCAACATTTCTTGTTGAAAATGACAATGTTATGAAGTCTTATGTTAAACATTGTTACAGTAAGTAGGAAGTCAAAATTATATTTAATTGATAAAGATTTTTATTTTTTTATTTTGCTATAGGAAAGCCATGATGTCATCTTGATTGTCAAACTTTTAAAAATTACTGATCAGAAATTACTAGTAAAAATAGATGTGATGCAATCAAAACCAGACAGCTTTTTTGATTAAACAGTAAAACAGGTTCTGTCTTACCATATTTTGCAGGAAAAAAAAGAGTATACATTTTTATTTTTGAACTTTAGGATATATATGTCTTAAGATATAATTACGACATTTGATCAGCCCTTCAGGCTACTGAACAAGCTTACACTACAACAAATTAGCTTGAACTAAAGAAAGGAACCGTCATGAGTCTGTGATATATATATATATATATATATATTTCAGGTCTCTTAAAAGTGCAATTGGACAATTGGTCAAAATGTGCACTTGGCACAATGTGATCATTGCCTTAAAATTGTTACAAAAACAGGATTATATAATGAAAAGTCTGAAATTATAAACTTAATGGGAAAATAAGTGACATGTAATGAGAAACCCCATTATGCTGCCATTTACACTTCCAATTGTTTACATATAGGCTACCACTATTTCCCAAGAATTTTAATTTTTTTTTTATTATTTCAGAATCTGAAATGGAAAAATGTTACCTGAAAGATGATATTGACACAAAATTATCAATAAACAACATTTTGACATCTGTAGCAAAAGAAGCATTTGACTCTTTCAATGAAAAGGTTAAAGAAGAAATCAGAGATGATGAGGAAGAAAGTGACGGAAATGATATGGGAACAGATGACAATGATGCTGATGATTCTGATCGTGGAGATGATCCGGATTACGTAATGTCTGATAACGAGGAAAAACAAAGCAAATTTTCAGAGAATCGTACAGATCTTTGCAAATTTCAATGTAACAAGTGTAGGCATACATTCAAAACTAACTTGTTGTTACAGAATCATTTAGAGGAACATGCTGTTTTTGATAAATTGGACAAAAACGACAATACATGCCCTGTTTGCTGTAGATTGTTTAGTAATAGAAAAATCCTAAAACGTCATTATAGAATCCATTCCAATGCTATTCTTTACGAGTGTAATATATGTGACAAAAAATTTACACGGGCTGATACATACAAAAATCATATGGGTAGTCATGTAGATTCCTATGTAGACAAATTATCAGAGACGGAAACATTTAAGTCTTTCGGAAAGAAAGTTAAAGATGAGGAAAAGATTAAAAAGGAAATGAAAGATTATGAGGAAGAAAGTGACACAGATGACGATTATACAAATGAATCACATGATCAAGATTACATAAAAGCCGACAATCAGGATAATCAAAATAAATCTTTGCCAAAAAATAAACAAAAAAGTCCCTCCAAATTTCAATGTAACAAGTGTAGCCATACGTTCAGAACTAACTTGTTGTTACAGAATCATTTGGAGGAACACGCTGTTTTTGATAAATTGGACAGTGACGACAATACATGCCCAGTCTGCAGTAAATTGTTTAGTAATAGAAAAATTCTAAGACGTCATTATAGAATCCATACCAGTGCGAAGCTTTATGAGTGTAATATATGTGACAAAAAATTTGCACGGGCTGATACATACAAAAATCATATGCATGTTCACGAAGAACCCAAATTCACATGCTCATACTGCCAGAGACGTTATCACTCGAAAACAGGCTTGTTGAAACACTTCAAAATCTGTAATGATGAAGTTAAGCTTGAATGTAAGTCTTGTAAACTTAGATTTCAAGACAAGGAAAATTTTGAAATGCATGTATGCCATTCTAATGATCCTAATAATTTGACAAAGACTTATGAATCTGGAAAGACTGAAGACGGGAAACACATCTGTGGAATATGTAAAAAAATCTTTAACAGAAAAAAGGGGCTTCTTAACCATCGCAAACTGCATTCTGCTTTGTACAGATTTAATTATTGCTCAAAATGCAATAAAAATTTTAATACTAAAGACATATTGAGGAAACATGATAAGAGTGTTCATGCCGAAAGCAGAAATTTTGTCTGTGATTACTGTGGGAAAGGCTTTAAACGAGCAGATGGATTGAAAGAGCATTTAAGAACTCACAACACTGATGATAGCGAAAAGGCTGAATGTTCTGTATGCGGAAAACTTTTGTCTTCCAGAAAGTCTTTACAGATCCATATGAGAATTCATGAAGACATTGTGCCATTTATATGTGAAACATGTGGAAAATCATTCAGACAGCAAAGTAATCTGAAAAGCCACGTGATAAATATACATACAGACGAAGCCATGTTTCAATGTGAAAAATGTCCTCGGAAATTGAAATCTCTTGCTATATGGAAGGTTCATATGCGATTTCATGCTTGTAAGGAAGGACTGGATAAAATCAATACACAATTTCTTGGAAAATTTTACAAATGCAAATTTTGTCCCAAAACATTTGCAACTGCTACACAGTATAAAACTCACTTAAGTGCACATTCTAATGAGAGACCATTCGGTTGTAACATTTGTTCTAAATTCTTTAAAGAGCGTTCAAAACTCAAACGTCACATAAATACTGTTCATTTTGAAGCTTCTTCTTCTTTTATGGTCAATTGTACTCAACAGTTTAGCTGAAAAAAAATGTTTTGATTGGAATTTAATATAAAATGAGTTGAATAGGACTATATTACGTGTGTAGCATAGGGAGATATTTGTGAATAGTAAATACAACAGGAGGTATAATAAGTAAAACAAGGCAATGGCACTATAAAGACTGTTAACTAACAAAAAATTGGATGATAGTATGATTCTAAACTATAATATCTGACACACTTAGTCTGGACACTTCAGATTCACGATTGACAGACAGAACGATGAATGAATGGACTATTTCATTTGTGTGTGTGTGTTGATTTAACGACCCACCAAAAATGTGACAATGGAAGCCTATGATGTTTATTCGAATTTAATATTTTGTATGCAGATTGTGAACTAACAATATTTTTGTGTGAAAATTTTAGTTTCACGTTAGAAATTGTCAAAGGGACATAACTGTATAACAATGCGAAATATAATACAGAAAAGTAGCACTGACAACGAAATGGGACAAAATAGAGCGAGAATGAAAAATGAAAATAAAAACGATAATTTCACTCTTTAAATTATCTTTTTTATTTTAACTCAGGAAAATTCTGTAATTCACAGCCATCTATATATTAAAGATTCGTTGGTTTATGGTGTTTAATGCCACTTTCAACAATATTTCATTTATATGGTCACGGTTATATAATAAAGACAAATATTCCAGTCAAAGTGGTAAATTCTTTCTTGTCTTGTTTTTGTTATATTTCTCAGTAGCATTTCATTTGTTTACCATACATGTACATGTCAAAGATCAAGGTTTTAATGTAGTGACCTGAATGGAGAATTACAATTTGCAAGGAATTTGAAAATTACATATCAAAGCTTGAATAATTGAACCTACATGTATCAGAAGTTTTGTTCAATCTGATTATTTTGATGAATATTTAATTGGAGTGTATATTGGTACTCATTCATTGCTATTTGTGGTGCAAAACAGCTTTTAATGCTAATATATATGATAATTTGAGAATTATGTTTAAAATATGTTGCAAGCTTTTATGAAATTTTGATAAATAAAGTAATTTGAAGTACTTGTACAGGTAATTCTTTATTTCCAAAACAATACTTTGGTGGCTTCCTTTCATTAACATAAATGGATATGCACTCGAACTTCCAAGTCAATGTCTTCTTAAATTTCTGTACCATCACATCTGACATCTTGGAAAAAGGTTTCTCAGAACCTATCCTAGTATACATTGTACATCCGCACATACATATCCGAGAATCTCTTTAATGGTAAATTTCTACTGATAATACAAGGCCATTTACGGTATTCTTCTCCAATAAACTCTAGCATTAAAGGAATAAGTAAAGACTGGTTGGCTAGGATAACATGTCCGGGTTTAGTGACATGCTTTCCTGTTTACAATTTTCTAGTGAGCTACATTTAAGCAGGATAAAAATCCAGCCGCCATAATTTAAAATAAAAATCTATGTATTCGTTTTCTATCTCGGTAAAAGCGTCCTCAGACCAGTATTTAGAATCCTCAGGAGGTACATCCAAACAAAACCTTTTTATTTACACTAGAAATTAAATCAGTTAACTGAACATACAGATTCAGAATTGAGGAATTTCATCAATTTCTGATATATTTTTTATATACAAATGTATATGGTAATAATGCCACCTGATTTTCTTGCAAATATTTTAGGATATTTTGTAACAAAGCTATACCTTTCAGGTAAATTAAGTACATCTTAAGAATCTAATTTAGTTTCACAAAAGAAAATAATATCATACAGCTTAATTAAGTCAAGAAATTCTAGAATTAAAAGTTTTGATTTTAGAGATATGTAACAGTAATTTTATTAGTTAAGAGCCATCTATCTGTCTGATGTGTTGTCCTACTGATAGTTGTAAGAATAAGAATGTTCAAATTTTAGAATTTGGCTTTTGTTGTCCCCCTTCGGTTTAATTTTGCCCCAAAACTTTAGATCAAATCTGTCAACATACCACTGAAAGCTCTCAGCTAAATAAATTCAAATAAAAAAAATTCCTTCAAAATTTGACGAAAAATAAAAATTCTATATGATAAATTTCAGAATATGGGTTCCTTTTAGAAATATAAATCCAATTTTGTTATGAGGCATCAATAACTCATTGAGATGATAATTTTGCAACAACAAAAAACTGCATTTAAACTGGATTTTTTTTTTAAATATAAAAATTTAAAATATCACATATTATATATATATATATATATATATATATATATATATATATATATGCATATTTCTGAATTTTCATAAGGAATTCATTTTAAAAAACTTCATCAAAATCAGATGCAAAATAAATTCTCCGTGTACAAATAACAGAAACATCCATTTTTGCGCCTTATGGCTTCTTGTTTGGAAAATTAATGTTGGTATACCAACATTAATTTTATTCAGTGTCAAACTATCATCATTGTGTTCAAAATGCAGAAGGATCCGTCAATTATAACATAAGTTATCTCACGGAAACCATTGTCTACAGACCGCCAATGACAACGACGAGATGGGGTGACATTTCTTTGAAACAAATATTGGAACCTATTCAATTTGAAATCTTTGTTGCTTCAGATTCCTTCAACAATTTTGACCTTTTAAAAGAGTCACATTTGAAAATTGACACAATACACATCCAATATAGTTGATCAAAGGAATTAATTCACAGAGAAGCTTATTTTACCTAGTACATGTTGGTCACTCAAAAAAAATGAGCATAGAGATTACGTTGAATTCTGTGTTTTTCAGCGATATGATCATCTAATTGGTTTATGATTTTATTGTGCTTAACGCCACTTTCAGCAATATTTCAGCTATATCATGGCGACCAGTTTTAGTGGTGGAAGAAGGCGGAGAGAACCACCACAGGAGTCGGAAGTTCTATAAATAATAAGGTATAGGGGCACCTCGAAGATATCTAGGCAACTATAAAAAAAAATAGTTGCCCAGCGACTATGGGCAAGCAACTGGTAAACTTTATCACTTGCGGCTGCGAGTCGAGTACATCCTTTTTGTAATTTACAAAATTAAAGCCGGGCACGAACCTATGATTATCTAAACTCGAGTAGATGATTTGGTATCGGGTGATTGTACAGCAAGAAACGAAACGAAACGAGACGCAACAATTCTTATTTTGTTAAATGACAAGTATTAACTGCGAAAATAGTGTTTTCTGGTCTAATCAGATTAGGGTACTTGTTGATTTTTTTTTCACATGTTTTGAATCGGGTTCATTCTTGATGGTTATCTTAAACTTGAGACTCGCAAGAGTACAAATATTTTCCTCGAGTACCCCACAGGCACTTGTTTCATTCAAAAAATATATGCCCCCTCCTCTTCCTAAGGGGCATATATTTTTTGAATGAAACAAGTGCCTGTGGAGTACCCCCCTCAATTTGAATAGCGACATTGTTGCGGTATCAGATATCTGTTTGCGATTCTCTACAGATCGTCCATGAGTCATTTAGAATGTGGACATACCGAGCTTATTTCCTTTGTATTTGCTCAACCTGAGATAGTTGGTGTTTTTAGGTGGATTCCAAACTGCACCACGAACGAACAAGAGATGTGTAGTAAGGTTTTTAACATGTACAGTTTTTCATGTTTCTGCGTAGAAAACCTAAGATTGTATTGACCTTTGTAGTTATATTATTAATATGTGGACCCCAATCTAGATCACTCTTAATAGTTACACCTAAATATTTACTATGTTCAACTGGTTGTAATATATGGTTATGTAATAAATAATTAGATTTAAAGGGGAATTTTCTTCTTAGTAACATGGATGACATAACATTTTTAAAAAATGTTGTCATCCATGTTACTAAGAAGAAAATTCCCTTTAAATTTCTGGGTTAAATTTCATCTGCCAGGTCTTTAACCAATTCTCCAGGTTTGTCAAATCTTTGGGTAACAATTCTGAATCAGATTTGATTATTCACATTTCTATACAAAAAGCAATTATCTGCGAAGAGTCGAACATTTACAGTGTACATTAATAAATGATAAAAGTAAGGTTGGACCCAAAACTGTACACTGGGAATACAGAGTCAACTGATAATTTGGAAGATGTCTATTTTCTAAAAAGTCTGCTATCCAATTTAAGTTTTTATCTCTAATATCGTCATAATTTAATTTATGAATCAATCTTTGGTGGGGAACTTTATCAAAGGCTTTTGAAAAATCTTAATAGGATTATATCAATCTGATTACCATCTGCTAGTGACCTAGCAAGATCTTGATACCTAATGAATAGTTGTGTCTCGCAAGATCTTCTGCTTCTAAAACCGTGTTGACTATCATGTAATATTTTATTTTGACTAAGATGTTTACTGACTTTGACCTTTATCTGGTGTGTGTGTGTATGTGAAGAAAAAAGAGTTTCATATGTTGTCAGTGGGTCACTGTAATTCAATTACAATGTATTAAACATATTTTATACAAGATATACAATAGACATGCATTTGATGATTTTTTGTTGGCGAGTGATTGATGATTGTTTTGAGCAATTTTTAACTATATCATGGCAAGAACATGTCTCATTTCAAAGAGATCATGATCATATGTCCTCTTTGTACTTGAACAACACGCTAGGTTGGATTTCTGAATCTGAATCTGAATAAATACGATACAGAACCATCACTGGTATAAACGCATCGATGAGAGAGCTGCTAAATTAGTAACAGATCGGGAGTACTTGTTTGAAGCACTCAACTGTCTTTGCGCGTGCTGTGTCCTCCGGTAGTTTGTTCCAGCTCACAATAGTGTCAACAAAGAATGAATTCCTATATTGGTTGGTTTTCGAAACTGGGACCGCGAATGATCTAGTATTGTTTGTCACCTGACGGTCGATAATGTTTTGTGCTACACAGTCTGTAAATTTGACGAATCTGATTTGACGTTTTGGTCTATTCGGTTTAATAAACGTATCGGGATCTATTGCTGGAACCAATCCATCGACCACTTTGTATAGGAACACCAATTTGGCATTTGTTCTTCTGTTGTAATGTTGGTAGATCAAGATCTTTAAGCATGTTGGTAACTGCTCCTTCGTGTCTGCTTTTATAATCCCCTGTTATGAAACGGGCGCCATTTCGCATTTTCAGTGCTTGCTCACTGAAACAACAGTCTGCGGGTAGACACATCGATTATCCTGATTCCGAGCTAACCATGCAGTTTTTGCTCTTACTCCTTGGTGCTTAGCGAGGAAGCAACATATACCAATTTTATTTAATAGTCTTTGGTTTGACCTAACCAAACAAACGTTTGATAACCCCTGTTATCATTAAATTAATTAATGTATTTTGTTAATTTAATCCACAATAAACATGGTCCAAACTAATGAACACATTTATTAATGCAAATTCATATACATTCAACAGGTCGGTGCATGATTTTAAAGCACAAATCTTAGTTGATACAATGTCCATTTTTCCTAGGAACTGTTGATTAGTCATAGAAGAGCCTTGCTGTAGAGTGAGTGAGTGAATGTTGCTTAACGCCAATTCAGCAATTTTTCAGCTATCTCATGACAAGAACAAGTTAATTTTCAATGAGATGATGATGAGGTCCGCATTGTTCTAGACCAACACGCTGAGTTGGATTTTTATAGTGCTAGCTCACTGAAGCAACAGTCCGCGGGTAGATATGTCGCTCCACTCGGACATATTATTCTGATTCCGAGCCAACCAGTATTTGCTTTTACTCATTGATACTGGGTGCTTAGCAGGAATCAACAGATACCAATATTATTTTATATACTTTGGTTTGACCTGACCTGGGACACCATCAACGTTCACATGGCTATTGCTTGTTGCTTTTGTGGAAGTTTGTAATTCCATAGATGATTCCTACCAAGTTTCGGTGGTAGCCATGTTTGTTAACCGATCGGGACGAAATGAGCAATCTTCATAGAGGACATTCCATAGATGCTTCCTACCAAGTTTCGGTTCATTTGGCCAAGCGGTTTCAGAGGAGAAGATTTTTTAAAATCGGCCAATCAGAAACAAGAATTGCCTGTGGCGGCCATGTTTGTTACTGGATCGGGACGAAATGAGCATTCTTTATAGAGGACCTTCCATAGATGCTTCCTACCAAATTTCAGATCAATTGGCTTTGTGGTTTCAGAGGAGAAGATTAAAATGTGAAAAGTTAACAGACGACGGACGCCAAGTGATGGCAAAAGCTCACATTGCCTTTGGCAAGGTGAGCTAAAAAGATAATTTCACAGTGAAATTATCGTTTTTATTTTCACTCTCGCTATATTTTGTGCCAACTTGTTGTCGGAGCTACTTTTCTGTTAGTCCGAGATCTCGGACTACTTTTCTGTATGTATTACAGTTACCTGCCTTTGACAATTGTGCATGGTTATACAGATAAAAAATCCCTTTAACCGTTTCCAACTTTTTTTCTTTTTTTTTAAAAGTAAAATTTTCAAACAAAATTATTGTTAGTTCACAATCTGCATACAAAATATTAAATTCAAATAAACATCATTTGCTTCCATTGTCACATCCTTGGTGAGTTGATAAATCAACACACACACACACAAACAAAATAGTCCATTCAGTCGCGAATCTGAAATGTCTAAACTAAGTGGGTCAGATATTATGCACGTTTAGAATCATACTATCATCCAATTTCTTGTTAGTTTAGTTAACAGTTGTTATAGTTTCATTGCCTTGTTTTGCTTAGGGAACGACCATTTAACTTGAAAGGGGGGGGGGGGGGGGTTATGGTTTTTTTCTAAACAAATATTCTGATTCCCAATGTTGCTGAAAAAAATATTTTGATTTTTGTGGAGGAAAAAATAAATCTGATTGAGAGTATTTGTCATATAACCTAATGTTGAATTCTGGAGAGAAAAAAAATATTCTAACTCTCGTGTCGTCCGAAAAAAAAATTCAGATTACTTTGCTGTCTGGATGATTTTCCACATGTTTCACATATAAATGGCACAATGTCTTCATGAATTCTCATATGGATCTGTAAAGACTTTCTGGAAGACAAAAGTTTTCCGCATACAGAACATTCAGCCTTTTCGCTATCATCAGTGTTGTGAGTTCTTAAATGCTCTTTCAATCCATCTGCTCGTTTAAAGCCTTTCCCACAGTAATCACAGACAAAATTTCTGCTTTCGGCATGAACACTCTTATCATGTTTCCTCAATATGTCTTTAGTATTAAAATTTTTATTGCATTTTGAGCAATAATTAAATCTGTACAAAGCAGAATGCAGTTTGCGATGGTTAAGAAGCCCCTTTTTTCTGTTAAAGATTTGTTTACATATTCCACAGATGTGTTTCCCATCTTCAGTCTTTCCAGATTCGTAAGTCTTTGTCAAATTATTAGGATCATTAGAATGGCATACATGCATTTCAAAATTTTCCTTGTCTTGAAATCTAAGTTTACAAGACTTACATTCAAGCTTAACTTCATCATTACAGATTTTGAAGTGTTTCAACAAGCCTGTTTTCGAGTGATAACGTCTCTGGCAGTATGAGCATGTGAATTTGGGTTCTTCGTGAACATGCATATGATTTTTGTATGTATCAGCCCGTGCAAATTTTTTGTCACATATATTACACTCATAAAGCTTCGCACTGGTATGGATTCTATAATGACGTCTTAGAATTTTTCTATTACTAAACAATTTACTGCAGACTGGGCATGTATTGTCGTCACTGTCCAATTTATCAAAAACAGCGTGTTCCTCCAAATGATTCTGTAACAACAAGTTAGTTCTGAACGTATGGCTACACTTGTTACATTGAAATTTGGAGGGACTTTTTTGTTTATTTTTTGGCAAAGATTTATTTTGATTATCCTGATCGTCGGATTTTATGTAATCTTGGTCATATGATTCATTTGTATAATCGTCAACTGTGTCACTTTCTTCCTCGCAATCTTTCATTTCCTTTTTAATCTTTTCCTCATCTTTGACTGTATTTTCGAAAGATTTAAATGTTTCCGCCGCTGATATTTTGTCTATGTAGGAATCTATATGAGTACTCGTATGATTTTTGTATGTATCATTTGAATGGCATACATGCATTTCAAAATTTTCCTTGTCTTGAAATATAAGTTTACAAGACTTACATTCAAGCTTAGCTTCATCATTACAGATTTTAAAGTGTTTCAACAAGCCTGTTTTCGAGTGATAACGTCTCTGGCAGTATGGGCATGTGAATTTGGGTTCTTCATGAACATGCATATGATTTTTGTATGTATCAATACGTGCAAATTTGTTGTCACATATATTACAATCATAAAGCGTCGCACTGGAATGAATTCTATAATGACGTTTTAGAATTATTCTATTACTAAACAATATACAGTAAACAGGGCATGAATTGTCGTCACTGTCCAATATATCAAACACAGTGTGTTCCTCTAAATGATTCTGTAGCAATAAGTTAGTTCTGAACGTCCGCCTACACTTGTTATATTGAAATTTGCAAAGATCTGTACTATTCTCTGAATATTTAGTTTGCTTTTCCTCAGTGTCAGATATTACGTAATCTGGATCATCTACACGATCAGAATCATTGTCATCTGTTCCCATATCATTTCCGTCACTTTCTTCCTCTTCATCTCTGATTTCTTCTTTAACATTTTCATCCTCTTGAATATTTTTATAAAAAGAGTCAAATGCTTCATTTGCTACAGATGTCAAAATGTAGTTTATTGATAATGTTGTGTCAATGTCATCTTTCAGGTCACATTTTCCCGTTTCAGATTCTGAAATAATTTTTTTTTAAACTGTTGGGAAATAACCTACATGTAAGAAGAGTTTGAAGATACCAAAGAGGCAATCAGAATTCGTAAATCGAAGAAGGACATACAACACAATGGCCAAAGAAAAATGACAAAACATATACATAAAACTAACGATCGAGTAACACTAACCCCACTAGAAACCAGGGATGAACTCAGGTGCTCCGGAAGGGTTAGCAGTTTCTGCTCCAGTAGTGGCACCCGTCGTGTTAATCTAGTTAAAAACCTGGTGTTAAGTCATGAATGAGGAAACAATTGGAAGTGTCAATGGCAGCATAATAAGGGTTTCTCATAAAATGTCCCTTATCTTCCAATTAAGTTGATTATTTCAGACTTTTCATTATATAATCTTGTTTTTGTAACGCTAACCATTACGCCACCGATGTGGTTGCCTTGCTGTAGAAGAGCTTGTGGTTGAATCACATGGTCATGTATCACCAGCTAATCTGCTACATTCTATTTTTATTTCATTTCTGTTTTTGTTTCAGAGAAGCTCGCCTGTTTTTGTGGTTGATCAACATGCTGAGCTGGATTTTTTTTTACCAATTGTTCAATTGCACTTTTAAGAGTCCAATGAAATATATATAGATCATAGACTCACAACGGTTCCTTTCTTTGGTTCAAGCTTATTTATTGTTGTGTATCATTATGCTTGTTCAGAAGGGATTTATCACATGTCATGTTAAAATATGATCCTTCGTTAATGCTTACATTAATAACTCAAATAAATGATTACATTCAAAAATTCAAATGCATACTCTTTTTTTATGCAAAATATGGTAGGACAGAACCTGTTTTACTGTTTAATAAAAAAAATCTGTCTGGATTCAGTTACATCCTGATTGCACCACATCTATTCTTTCTAGTAATTTCTTACCGGTAATTTTAAAAAATGTGACAATCAAGATGACACCCAGCATTTTCTATTGCAAAAACTGTAACAATGTTTAACATAAGACTTCACAACAATGTCATTTTCAATAAGAAATTTTTCTGCATACGGAGATCCAATATAATCAAGTCTTCTTGAATGTATTAACTGTCATCATTACATAATGTTGATCTTCATTCATTAAATTCTTGCATTAAAATAAATAAAGATAATACATTTACATAATTTGTTTTTCTATAACGGAAACATTAGTAAATTTTCTTCCTAGATATGGGTTAGGGTTATGGGATTAGGAATTAATTATGTAATTTTGGCTAATCATCTGGTTAGTTAAATCTGGACGCCATGCATTTCAACCAGGTTAACCCTCGAATGCCCTGTATATCATGATACATGGCGCAGCTTTGCTGATTACTGATTTAAATGTAGACAAGAGGTGTATCTATTTTTAAACATGCAGTTATGTGTATACTCTAACTTACTGATGCCATTATCAGCAACTTATATGTAACTTGCCGCGGCGACATGGTAAGTCGACACGGCATGATAGTAAGTCGGCACGGCGAGATAGTTTAACTCGCCATGGCGAGATAGTAACTCGCCACGGCGACATAATAAGTCGCCACGGCGAGATAATAAGTCGCCACGGCGAGATAATAAGTCGCTGCGGCGAGATGGTAAGTCGCCACGGCGAGATAGTAAGCCGCCACGGCGAGATATTTTTTTTTCTTGCATGTCCCTAATACGCTTCCGTAAGATCTACATTGTATTTATGGCAAAAATTCTTGTTCTTTAAATAGTGGGCTCCTGGCTTGTTGAAGACTGTGAAGACAAAAATTACAACAAAGTGACTTAAGGGTATCCTTTTCATTAGATGTGGTTGTGGTTGCCTTCATGAACACAGAAGGACCTTTAGTTCCATTTCCTATGAGATACTATCCTTGTTAAAAGGAATTATGAAATTAGAAGCCTTTCAATAATAATCATCAGGAAGGGGGGCAAAAGATTTGAAGTAGTTGAAAGAGGGGGGGGGGGGGAGGGTAAAAATTTAACACAACTTAAAAAGGGGGGGTGGTCAGTTATGTTTGCTCATTCCAAATTTACATTTTTCCGTATATTTTGGGTATATTCGCGATTGGTAAGCGACCCGACCGAGATCGGGATCGTTTGATATTGTCCGTAAAAATAACTCAAATGAATGATTACATTCAAAAATTCAAATGTATACTCTTTTTTTATGCAAAATATGGTAGGACAGAACCTGTTTTACTGTTCAATAAAAAAATCTGTCTGGATTCAGTTATATCCTGATTGCATCACATCTATTCTTTCTAGTAATTTCTTACCGGTAATTTTAAAAAATGTGACAATCAAGATGACATCCTGCATTTTCTATTGCAAAAACTGTAACAATGTTTAACATAAGACTTCACAACAATGTCATTTTCAATAAGAAATTTTTCTGCATACGGAGATCCAATATAATCAAAAGTCTTCTTGAATGTATTAACTGTCATCATTACATAATGTTGATCTTCATTCATTAAATTCTTGCATTAAAATAAATAAAGATAATACATTTACATAATTTGTTTTTCTATAACGGAAACATTAGTAAATTTTCTTCCTAGATATGGGTTAGGGTTATGGGATTAGGAATTAATTATGTAATTTTGGCTAATCATCTGGTTAGTTAAATCTGGACGCCATGCATTTCAACCAGGTTAACCCTCGAATGCCCTGTATATCATGATACATGGCGCAGCTTTGCTGATTACTGATTTAAATGTAGACAAGAGGTGTATCTATTTTTAAACATGCAGTTATGTGTATACTCTAACTTACTGATGCCATTATCAGCAACTTATATGTAACTCGCCGCGGCGAGATGGTAAGTCGCCACGGCATGATAGTAAGTCGCCACGGCGAGATAGTTTAACTCGCCATGGCGAGATAGTAACTCGCCGCGGTGAGATAGTAACTCGCCACGGCGAGATAATAAGTTGCCACGGCGAGATAATTTAAGTCGCCACGGCGAGATAATAAGTCGCCACGGCGAGATAATAAGTCGCCGCGGCGAGATGATAAGTCGCCACGGCGACATGGTAAGTCGACACGGCATGATAGTAAGTCGGCACGGCGAGATAGTTTAACTCGCCATGGCGAGATAGTAACTCGCCACGGCGACATAATAAGTCGCCACGGCGAGATAATAAGTCGCCACGGCGAGATAATAAGTCGCTGCGGCGAGATGGTAAGTCGCCACGGCGAGATAGTAAGCCGCCACGGCGAGATATTTTTTTTTCTTGCATGTCCCTAATACGCTTCCGTAAGATCTACATTGTATTTATGGCAAAAATTCTTGTTCTTTAAATAGCGGGCTCCTGGCTTGTTGAAGACTGTGAAGACAAAAATTACAACAAAGTGACTTAAGGGTATCCTTTTCATTAGATGTGGTTGTGGTTGCCTTCATGAACACAGAAGGACCTTTAGTTCCATTTCCTATGAGATACTATCTTTGTTAAAAGGAATTATGAAATTAGAAGCCTATTATAAAAGAAAATAAGAAAGAAATTCCTAAATTAATATTTCATGAAATTGAAATTGATTTTGTATCAAAGCAAATAAATAAAGCAAATTCAAAAAAAGCAACCGGACGTGATGGCATTTCGGCAAAACTTCTAAAATTTGCAAAACCAGCTATTGTTAAACCAATTACAAATTTAATAAATAAATCAATAAATAATTCCATTTTTCCAGAAAAATTAAAAGAAGCCCAAGTTGTACCACTATTCAAGAAAAATAACTCTTTAGATAAATGCAATTATAGACCTGTAAGTATCTTACCTACTATTTCAAAATTTTATGAAAGAGCAATATATGAGCAGACTGTGACCTTCTTTGACAAGGTGTTTCATCCTTCCCTGTCAGCATTCCGATCGGGTTATGGTTGCCAAACAGCTCTTCTAAAAATAATAGAAGATTGGAAAAAGGCCCTGGATGAAAATAAATTTGTAGCGGCCATCCTCATGGATTTGTCAAAAGCTTTTGACTGCCTTCCCCATAAACTGTTAATAAATAAACTAGATGCATACGGAGTAAGTGAATCTGCATTGAAACTGATAAAAAATTATCTCTCTAACAGAAAACAGTGTGTCAAAATCGGCAATATAATGAGCGAATGGGAAGACATATATAAAGGTGTACCTCAAGGTTCTATTTTAGGTCCTGTACTTTTTTAATATATTTATAAATGATATATTTTATTTTATTTTATACAAGAAAGTTCCCTCTATAATTATGCAGATGATAACACTTTGTCATATGAAGGCCACAATCTGGATCAATTAATCACAGTAACTGAAAGAGACAGCCTAACTTTAATAGACTGGTTTACTGAAAACCAAATGAAAGCAAATCCAGACAAATTTCAAGCGATAGCAATTGGAAAAAAAACTAAAAATGAAAATATCTCTTTTAATCTTAATGGTAATATAATAAAATGCGAAGATGAGGTAAAACTTTTGGGAGTCACAATAGATTTTGAACTAAATTTTAATACTCATATAGCAAATATCTGTAAAAAAGCCTCAAGACAACTGAACATTTTAAAAAGAATTGGTAAATACTTAACAAAACTTGGTAGACTTACAATATACTACTCTTATATTTTCTCGAACTTTAATTATTGCCCTGTAACATGGCACTTTTGCAGTGAACAAAATACAAATAAAATGGAAAAAATACAATTTAGAGCTCTGAAATTTATCTATGATGATACTGACAGCACATATGAAGAACTTTTAACAAAATCCAAATTACCCACTTTAAAAATCAGGCGAATTAGAACTATAGCCATTGAAACATTCAAAATTGTCAATAAAACCAGTCCTTTGTACTTACATGATTTAATTACAATTAAACAAAGTAAATATTCTTTCAGATACCAAAATACTGCGGGGTCCGACCTATAATCCGACAGTCCGATAGTCCGACGGTCCGATAGTCCGACAGTGCGATAGTCCGACGGTCCGATAGTCCGACAGTCCGATAGTCCGACAAATGCTATATTTCTTTGAAAGTTAACACTATAACATGTGTAATATGGGGCCAGAAACCGAACCGTTTACTCACCAAAGAAAGGTCCAGAATATCGGAAACACGATATCATAGACGGACAAACAATTAGCAGGGCCACACAAGAGCTAAAAAAAAACACATATATGAACAACGCGGACTCCATAAAAACCTGGATCCAATCGTGATGAACCGGTAGTGTAAGTATCCCGTATATTTTTTAGTAGCGACTACTTCAGGCTTTATTTAAGTAGTGTGTAGCCGAGTCCAGCCAAGAAAAGTCACTATTAAAAAGAAAGATGAAATAAACGAATACACAAAAAAAAAGAAATACAAAAAAAAAGGAAAGGCCAAAAGGAGAGCGTAACAGTGTCCCCGCCCTTTATCATGGAATATTTATGTTAAAAAGCAATGTCGACACACCAATAGAGCTGGATACAATAATGTGTGCGAATTGATTGATTGATTGATTGATTGCTTATGGTCCAGCAAGCAATATTTCAGTCATATTCAGGATGAGAAAAGTTTGTAAACAAAAAATCAGAAAGAGGGGACTCTGGGATGGGTCAACATGGGCAACGGCTTAACACGGGAACTTGTTTTTCTGCCTCTTCCGACAAGTTGGTTCTATTTTTATTACCCGGGATTCCGACGGGTGGCCCTGCTATAGTCGCCTTCTACGACAAACGCATATATAAAAAGTTACGATTGAAGGAATTGTCCCTAAGTGACCCCTTATATCACGGAAAGAAACAGCATCGGAATATGACAAAATAAACAACTGTGCCATGATACGCCCCCCCCCCCCCCCCCTTTTATGACATAATAATCATCAGGAAAGGGGGGGGGGGCAAAAGATTTGAAGTAGTTGAAGGGGGGGGGGGGGGGGGGGGGGGGGGGGAGAGGGTAAAAATTTAACACAACTTAAAAAGGGGGGGGGGGGTCAGTTATATTTGCTCATTCCAAATTTACATTTTTCCGTATATTTTGGGTATATTCGTGATTGTAAGCGACCCGACCGAGATCGGGATCGTTTGATATTGTCCGTAAAAACTGACTATTTTGTTGAAATTCATGAAAAAATAACGATAGAGGAGCTAATAAATCATTAATTATTCATAAAATATCTCAAAATAATAGAAATAATATAATTTGAAGCTATTTGGGTATATTTGGGTGTATTTAGGTAAAAACCGTACTTAGGTTATCTCCCATTTGTACTTCCGGAATAAACATTCGAGATGTCAGATGTTGTTGGAAGAACACTTGCAGCTCTGCCGAAACTATTTGGAGATAACCTTATTAGTAGTGCCCAAGGACCACAGAAACAAAAAAACATACTGGGATTAGGACCAAGTTTTCAAAATTTTGTCCGCCTGTTACATAAAACAAAAAATAAATATGTAAGTTGCATGCTTGAAACACAGGAGTTGATTATAATATAAAGGACGAAGTCCTTCTAACGGTAAGCTGTCCGATTTTTCCTTCTATATTGATAGCCAAAAGTCTGCTCACCGGAAGTTTAAAAAAAATAGATCAATTGATAATTTAGAAACGCAAAAGAAATCTATTTCAATGAAAAATTCCCAATTCTTTGATTATTTACTCTATGCAAAATCGAAATAAACTTTTAATAAAATTCTAATAAAAAAATCTCATTCTACGAAACTCCCGACAGGAAGAGCGGCCTACAATAAGTAGGTAAAATGAGCCATAACAAATCGGCTACAAAATTCATTCAAAATAAAAGATAATAGCCTCACCGGATGCAATTACGAACGGAATAAAAAGTGTCTCCTAATTGTTCCTTCAAAACATGAATTAAAAAAATGCTTTTATAAATAGATACCCCACTAAATTACTCGTGTTTTGGGAGAAAATTATTCATGTGCAGTTGTTGAATGTTACAGACGACGGGTTTTCATATAAATTGTAAACAGAAAACGATCGACAATTGCACTTGGAATCTATCGCTAAAATTCATTGAGGTACGCATATTTTGTTATCTTATGCCTGTAATTGGAAAGAATATGATCTTCTAGTTCTATGCATATGTAGAACACATTGAAATTAAAACAAAAACAGTCAATATAATACATTTTCCTTACCTTGATCTATCCCAAAATGTCAAAATCCGTGATGTACCTTATTCATTGAAGAGTCCAAGGAATTCCGAATGCAAACTGGCACACATTTATGGTATGAATAAAGGAAAGGTTTTTATTTCATGTGTATTATATACAAATGGATATGTGAACGTAAATGAATGAATGCTCTTTCAATTTTAACAGTTGTCATTAAATAATTTACACTAGAAAGGTTATTATGATGTCGTTCGAAATTGTGTCCAGATCTAGGTCACAGAGTGACTAGAACGGGGTCATGAAAATCTGTTTAAAACCCGTAACAATGCATTGAATAATATATGGGCTATGATTCAAAAGGAATATTGGTGTTTAATCTGAAATATGAACATGCAATCAGCTTCATCAATTTGGTCAAATTTATTATCAAATGTCAATATCATCGAAATTGTTTGTAATTGCGTCTGGTGAGGCTAACGTGTACAGATCATCGTATTATTGAAATTTTAGGACTTCGTCCTTCAAACAGGTTTCCTGTCTCATATTAGGATTAAACACATTTTTTCCGGAGTTTATTTATGTATAATTTAATTTGATTTGAATATTTCGATCTGATTGGCTAATCCGCCTGGAGGAAATTTTGGTTATACTCACAGGGGCTCGCAGTTATATTTTCACATCACCAGGCATGTATTAAAAAGCAGAAGGGAGGACACTTTTTGGGGGGCCAAAAGTGAAAGTAGAGTTTTGGCACATTTTTTCGCTTCAAAAACGGTTTAGTCTTTGTTCTTCCCATAAAATTAATGCAAATATCAATGTTTTTTGGTGATTGACTGGTTTACAGTGGAATAACACTTGTTTTTAAATTCCAAGCGGTTTGGACAACTTCTTAGCATACTCAATTCCGGTTTATACGGACTAAATATCAAGGTGAGTTTTCATTGGTTGAAGGATTTAAACTGGCATTTTTGAGGGAAATTATTTACTCATCTTGTCAAAAGATATTCTTAAAATGCTGTCTTCCTATATTTCCAGATTGATTGAGACAAGGAAAAAAAATATTTTAATGCAAGAGATTTAAGTTGACTTTTTTCCTACTTTTTAAAATTATATTTCGATTTTTTTATTTCTATCAATATTATTAAGTTCGTATAAACCAGAAATGAGTATGATAAGAAGTTGTCCAGACCGCTTGGAATTTAAAAACGAGTGTTATTCCACTGTAAACCAGTCAATCAGCAAAAAACAATGATATTTGCATTAATATTATGGTAAGAACAAAGACTAAACCGTTTTTGAAGCGAAAAAAGGTGCCAAAATTCTACTTTCACTTTGGGCAGCAAAAAAAGTGTCCTCCCTTCTCTTTTAACATATACCTGGCGATGTGAAAATATAACTGCGATCCCCTGTGGTTATACTCGATAACCTGGGTTGGTATTGTGACGTCACCAATGTGTTCATCCGCCAACGACAAATTCAAATAGTCACATGAAATAATCGTAATTAAAATCAAGGAATCATTAAATTTTGTTGTAAAAATCAAATTATAAGGAATATTTGAAATTGTTGAACAGGTTATACTTGCATAACCTGGTATGGGTCAGTTTACGCTTTTCATAAACCGCTTCGCGGTTCATTAAGCGTAAACAGACCCAAACCAGGTTATATCGTATAACCTGTTCAACAATTTCAAATATTCCTTAAATAACCTGGACCAATTCACTCACAAACAAATAAATTCACTCACAAACAAATAAAAGTCCAAAGGACTTTTATGTAAGTTTGTGAGTGACTTGGTCCAGGTTATACATCAATAAACTCCAAAAAAAAATGTGTTTAATCCTTATAATTCTGTAACTAAGTTTTTTTTTCTTCATTTGTTTTGAAAATTTACCATTGGGGATCCCCAGTACGCACACATACATTCCATTGATGTGTGTCGGCCATGAATAACAAAATGAACTACACAATGTAACCTTGTTTTCCTACTTTAAACTAGATGGTGATGTAATTAAGTTACTGATATTTTCCAATTTGATGGCATTTTGCATTTAGCTACTCAAACAAGTAAAATGCCCACAAAATCGTAAAATAAATCAGTAACCAGCTTGTGTCAATCAGCGTCCCTTGTAAACAACGTCACAGGATGACGATATATTACAAAAGTGAAAGTCAATAGATGGTTGTCTTAAGTATTTTTTTCGGAATTTTTTTATTATGTCAACAATACAAGCTTTTTTTTTCATTGGCATTTATTTTTTTATTTCATATCTAACAATAAATGTCGATTATTAACAATAAACATTGTTACTTTTATCTTTTTTTATTATCGGGAATCCAAGCCGCCATTTTGTTTACATTACGAAAAAAATAGTCCGGTGAACATCGTCTATCGAAAAATAAACTGACAAAACCTCGCCTCCATAAGCGCTTGTACCCAATCAGAGTATAGGATTTCTAATTATGTAAATCATATAAGAATTATTATGTTATCAATTAAAATATATACAGTATGTGGCCAAAAGTATTGCCACATGTAAAAAAATCCCTATATAATTAACCAAAACCATATTTTTTCAAAAAATTATTGTGAAGTCATTTCTGGATAGATTTTAACAAATTTTACACCAAAACATTCAGAATTGTCTATATTTTGACTGTTTATTTGCTCATTATGTTTATATGAGTGGTTTTTATTTGTACATAATTTAAACATAGCAAATCAAAATTGACTGATTTTCCTATATATTTCAACTAAAAATAAGTCCTAAAAATTAACAATCCTGTTTAGTTTTGGTTGATTATATAGGGATTTCTTTGCATGTGGCAATACTTTTGGCCACATGCTGTAGAGTAGATTCGGCTATTATCGGACACCTCGTTACATTTACTGGTTACTGGTACGTTCCTCCATTCTGCAGAGCACTCTCAATTGAGATTTTAATATCTAATTAAAAAATTAAGTAAAATTACCATGTTTGTACTGTATCCATGTGGTTTCTGGTATACACAGTGCTTGCAAAACTTTCCTTTTGTAACCAGCTTTCTGGATTTTTGTCCCGTTCGATATCTTACTTATGTCTTTGTAGTAAATAATAAAGATAAACAACGAGAGGTTAGTAATAGTATGTAAATTATGTATACATGTAAAATGTGATCTAAATAAAATAGAGGACGAAATTATTTTTTTACTAGAATGTCCTTCAACATCTATGGATCGACAAGTCTTAATTGATATGATAAATAACAATTGTAACAACTTTCAATATTTGAACTTGTCAGACAAATTTTTCTGGTTACTAAATTGTGAATCAATTGATATATTAAAACAGCTTGGTTATTTTTTTATCAAAACATCTTTTTTGATATATATGTAGGTATATATATGATGAGTGTGTAAAATTTATTATTATTTAATTTGACTGACATATGAATGTGATCTGAATATCCTCTTAATAATTGTATTTTAAAATTTCTCATTGTATGTACATGTATTATTATGTAAGCATTTGCCCCTTGAGAGTACCTCTTTATGGAAATAAAAGATATTCTAGTATGGGTTGTACAGACACGCATGTCTTACAATGGTCAGTGAATTGGGTTATACTGGACATGAGAAAAGACACTTGCGTGTTTGTTCATTAGATACAATACATTTAATATGAATATTGTATTTGCGCCAACTACTATTCGCGTTTTGAATTCTCATTGAAGATATGTCCATTCTGTATGTTGAGTTCTTGAGAACCACAATGACTGTGTGTACCCAATGCCAAGAAGTTTCTGCATACTGAAATAACACAGTATGTGTACGTAGCACATTTGTTCAATGACAATGATAAGCATGTTGACTTTCAGTATTATATATTTTTTTTATGCTTTAGCTGGTTTTTTTATTTGTATGATACTTCTGGACAAGTCTGACTGTGAACAATCAATGTTGATTGTTTTCAGCTTGAAACAATTGTTTGTAATCCCTTCAATAAGTAGTATCCAATCCTACCCAGGAGACAAAATAAAGGAGCAAAAAATTTGGGGGTTCATCGGATGGTGGAAAACAGTAAATTTCAGTGATTTCTTTGAAAATGAGATTGCAAATATTGATTTTCAAAACGTACTTTTGATTTATATGCATAAAAAACATTGTAAACACAGCACAAAAATCCTTAATAAGCTGGATAATCTTGCATTGTAAATTGATGCAGACAATTTTTTCTGGAAGAGATTTGGGAAAAAACTATCATTATACCGGGAAATTGTGCCATTGATCGATTATCTGTATAAAAAAAAAACAGTACTGCATCTGGAAAGTTAAAGTTACGTTTGATAAATAATTACATGCATCATAGATGCATTATCGCTTGAACTCAAAGGAGTGGAACACATTTTGAAATGACCGAAAAACCCTGAATGTCCGATAACAGACGGATCTATATGTACACTTAATCCTGAATAATTCATTGTTTTTTTCCCCATTTTGAACTACTGTTTAATCAGGAGATATTAATAAAATATTCGACTTCTGTGCATGAATCCACATTCACTTGGTCAATTAAAAAAACCAAATAGTAAAACTGATCGTGTGATAAAATTAAAATGAAAAGAATTTGAAGAAATGTAGTACATTTTTGTAACTGTGTATGTAAAATGGGGAGTTATGCAATGCACTTTTTGAGCTAAATTGTAAGCAATGACCTGGGACAATAACAGACACAAAGGGACATGGTTGGACCCCCCCCCCTTAGTCAAGGCAAGACATGTTCTTTTGTTCATCAATAAAGATGAAACATACATTCCATACAATGAAAAGGTACATCACTAACAGACATAGAAATATCTCAAGTGTTAATGACATACTATGAAGCTTAAAATGGAGAAGCCTAGCAGACAGGAGAATAAACAGTGGAGACCCATGCCTTGTCATTCTGTACTGAACTGGCAGATGAGTTCCACCACTCCGACAGGCACGCAACATGCACTCACTCGCATATCAAATACCATCACAACTTTGACAATGCTAATTTTTCCCATGTACAATCAAAAGCTGGAACAGCCATCCACTGAGCGCTGTGACGAGTTACTCTGACGAGTCATATAAAACAGCTGTCTCAAAACCACCTAATTTTTTCGTCATGTTTAAAGAGTTTTATCCTATTATTAATTATTTAAAATATATATAAAAGAAAAGTATAATTGTAAATATTTTTGTATAAAGTACAATTTACTAGTACATGTATATCTATTTGATAGCACATACATGTAAGAACAATAATAGTGATATAAACTTCAGTGTGTTGAAGGCAGTCACTATGAACTAGCTATATATATAGAAGTAATTCAATTTTCAGGCCTTTTTTCCCAGAATTTTATGTTCAGTTTAAAAGTTTGTTCCTCATGGAATAAAACTTGTAATTAAGTAATAATTATAAAATATTGATAAAATTATGATTATAAGTCGGCCAAAATAAGTGATAAAATTGTTGGCACCCTTAAATTGCGTTAATGGGAATTGTAATATTTGTGTGGCTTTTTCAAATATTGCATTGATGATTTTTGTACAATAGGGTTATGTTTTTTGTATACAAGTAATACTTTTATTTGTTGAATGATTAAAAAAAAAGAGAGAAAAATAATGATACACTACCATTACTGTTATAATAATTAATTTGAAACAATTTTCAAATATTAATGAAATCACATTTTTTTTTATTCTTGCAGGAAGAAGAACAATTTATTAAAACCCAACTTGCAGATATGAAGGAACAGGTCAATAATCCAAAAACCAGTAAGGTAGTTATATTATCTCCCTTTAATTTCACTCACTGTAAGTACCTTTATTTCTTAGGACTGATCTTTGGTGGTCCGTTATATGGCAAAACAAATTTACCATATCCATTGTATCCTTTTTTTTCCCCTGTGGCTATATCTCATTTTCAACATATAGTCCCATCCCAATGCAATATTTTTAATGTTTATTAACTTGTTCTAGCCATGAATATTGCTGAAATACTCCTAACTTGACATTAAACAACAATCAATCAATTATCATGCTATCACTGTGCCATCCTTGATCAAATTACATCTGAATACATTAGTTACCTCCACCGTTCATAATCAAAACTTTTAAATGCCGTTCTTTCTTACATACATTTTGTACATGTACATTCTGAAAATTGAATACGTTCTTATTAAATTAATGATTACAACCGGGATGGGTATCACTATGGCAACTGTCTTATACTGTACATTTTATTTTACCGTACTGAAGTACATGTAGTAAGAAATAAAATTTCACGTAATATTACTTACTTGAATCTAGATTTAGAAGATATGATTTGTAAATGCATAAGAAAAATCAGATAGAGATATTCACCTGTTGTGGTACAGTACTACAGTGAAACCTGTCTTAACCGAACTCTGAATAACGTGAAATCCTGTATAAAGTAAACTTTTAATAAAGTCCCAATGTAGGAAATCTCTGTTACTTTATTAACCTGTATAAACCGAACACCTGTCTATTACGAACACAAAAATTGGTTCCATCTTAGACATGTTTCACTGTATTAATATAGTTGTAGTCACAGAAGTCAGAACACTAATATATATATAAAATATGTAGTCACATAACACTAATATGCATTGTATATAAAATATACAAGGATGGATCTTGCTTCAGATATCATGTCACAGAACACTAATATATATAAAATATACAAGGATGGATCTTGCTTCTGATATCATGTCACAGAACACTAATATATATAAAATATACAAGGATGGATCTTGCTTCAGATATCATGTCACAGAACACTAATATATATAAAATATACAAGGATGGATCTTGCTTCAGATATCATGTCACAGAACACTAATATATATAAAATATACAAGGATGGATCTTGCTTCAGATATCATGTCACAGAACACTAATATATATAAAATATACAAGGATGGATCTTGCTTCAGATATCATGTCACAGAACACTAATATATATAAAATATACAAGGATGGATCTTGCTTCAGATATCATGTCGCAGAACACTAATATATATAAAATATACAAGGATGGATCTTGCTTCAGATATCATGTCACAGAACACTAATATATATAAAATATACAAGGATGGTTCTTGCTTCAGATATCATGTCACCAATTTCAAAATAAAATTGACCTGAAAGAAAAAAACATTTTATGTTACATGTAGATAAAATTCATTATGAGAGTTAACAGTGGGGGAATTTAAGGTTTACGTCACCTGTATAATAAGGACGTGTGATCTATTGCCATCACTTTGGATCTGTATAATATCGTCATCCATAATTTCCACATTTAAATCATTTTCTTTACCATTACATATGGAATAAAACTTTTTTTCACATTATATTTTGTAGGATCGGATTATAGATCTTATGTTTCAGTGTGTATACTGTAGAATGCTTGGGTATAGAGCAGATTTCTCATATATAGAATGTTTGAAGTTGCTGGGAGGCATAGATATGACAGATATGAAAATTGGTATTTATATGTAACAAAAAAAAAAGATAAACACAAATATTGTCTTTTTACTACAATTAATAACAATGATATACAGTCAAACCTGTATTAAGAGGTCGTCTTTAGGACAAAGAAAAAGTGGCCTTATAAGACAAGTGGCCTCTTAAAAGAGGTTCAATTCATATGAAATTTTCTATGACTGGACAAGAAAAAGGTGACCTCTTAATACTGGTGACTGCTTAATAGAGGTGACCACATGGGCAGGTTTGACTATAATTATGCAAACCATAATGGGGTTGTAATTGTAAGCGTACTTGTACTTGCCTCAAGTATGTAAATTGTGGTTTCGATCCCAGGTTGGATTGGGTCAAACCAGTGTCTATAAAATTGGTATCAGCTACTGTCCCGCTAAGCACACAACATTAAGAAGTAAGAACAAAGACTGGTTGGCTCTGAATCAGGAAAATGTGTTTGAGTGGAGTGCTTATGTATATAAAAGGAATAATCACACAATTGTCCCTTTGATCACAGATTTCTTTTGATGTGGATACTGTGTGTTTGTCTTATAAGAATAACATTATTCATAAATTATGTAATGCGATAGGGTGCTCTTGGATTCACATTAGTAAATCCATGCTTTAATTTGCGAATTTTACAATACATGTCAAACATCCTGTTTCTTTTCCCATTCACAACGGCAAATTTACTTCGTCAGTTGAAAAGTTTTGTAGATAATGTAGATAGGTTAAATGATAATACTGCTCAATTATACAACTTGAGTTTTTGCTCATTAGAGCTGTAGTGTGTTCCATGGTCAACACCATCTGTTAACTTTTTACACTGTCATTTTCTTCTCTGAAACCACAGAATCATTTCAAAATAAACTTGGCTGGAATATTACTTGTATGGTTCCCGAAAAAGTATTCATAATTTTGGTGTTGGAAATAGTATTAATACATATAGAATCTATAGATTCTTCTCAGAAACTGAAGTTTTGTTTGTGGTGATCCAGGATTGTGACGACCTCAGGTCATAGTTAAGTTTAATATAAGGACCCTGACGACCTCGGGTCATTGTTTAATATAAGGACCTGATGACCTCAGGTCATAGTTTAATATAAGGACCCTATATGTTTCAAAATCTCAGAAACTACAGATTTGTTTGAAAACAAACTTTACATCAATGGTCACTGAATAATAAACAGCAAATCTATAACCAGGTGGGCCTTTGGTTTGACTTTAGCTTACAACAATAAATAAAAATCAGTCTGGTTAAAATCATTTATCTCACTTGCTCCTGTTAAATGATATATCACAGCGTGGGAGATTTGAAGAAACCCCATTACGAGTAGCATGCAAGTGACCCTATGTTACCATCCAATGAAAATGGTGATTAGGTGAATATGAATGCATTTTAAATTATAATTAAACTGCTTTGTTTGCTAATAGCATTCTTATTAGTTGAAAAAGGTCATGACCTGTATTTACCATATCATTAAATTGTATTCATGACATAGGGTCATTCAGATGTGACTTGTAATGAGATATCTTCAGATTCCCCACCCAGTGACATATCTGTAAAGGAGAGCAAATGAGAGGTGTGGTTTTCATCAGATTGAGTACAAATAACAGCAGTTGTTTGCTTTTCAGGATTTGTAACCACTAATCTTCTTCTTGAAAAAACAGATGGGACTGCCTTGTTAGCTACTTGTTCAATTATAAAGGTACATGATTATAGATATAGTTTTTAAAAATGTTTTGTTACAGTTAGTATAATTAGTTTGTTTTACATATTTATGTATATACAAATGTAACTGTCATATTCATGACGAGGCACCGTCATGGTCATGATCTTATGGTAGTTGGATTTACAACTACCTGTGCAATCAGTGCCTATCACCACTAAAGTTGTGATTTCCAAACCCATTCGTGGCGAGGTGTACTCGATACAACATTATGTGATAAAGTGTGTCAGTGACTTGCGACAGGTCAGTGGTTTTCTCCAGGTACTCCGGTTTCTTCCACTCATAAAACTGACCAACACGATATAACTGACATATTGTTGAAAGTGGCATTAAACACCATAAATCATATCAAACCTTATCTGAATGAGGCCATTTATATATGACTGAAGCACAGTGTAAGCAGTAATGCATTTTACCCTTAGCATTGAACTGTATTGTATTTGAAAAGTTGGGGATCATTCACATTAGAACTCTTAGTTATGAGATTTCAGTGCAATCATTAGCAAATGGAAAACCGTGTTAAATAATAATTGCATTAGATTGATAATAATAGTCAATTAATTATGAATTTTCATTAATTTCATCAACTTTATCTCCATTAAAGTCAAACATTGACTATCAGAAGTAATTGTAGATTTAATACCATACAGCTTTTTGCTGGCAGACAGAAAAAATAGCCAAATAATTCTTGTGTTTATAATGGTGGAAATTAAGTTACCCACACAAAATAACGATACATTTCAATAAATTCTTTTGAAAATGAAATGTGTGTTTATTCATATGTTTAATTTGATTTAATTTCTTTTGGGTTAGGATTATGATATTTAATGCCACTTTCAACAATATTTCAGTTATATCGTGGAGGTCAGTTTTATTGATTGCGGAAAGTGGAGTACCCGGAGAAAACCACTGACCCGACGCAAGTCACTGACAAACTTTATCACATAAGGTTGTATCGAGTACACCTCGTCATGAGTGGGATTCGAACATCACAACTTTAGTGGTGATAGGCACTGATTGCATACGTTGTTGTAAATGCAACTACTATACGATCACGACCATGATGGTCCCTTAATTTCTTTTGTATATACCGGTAAATATAAGCATATAAAACACACTGGAGGATAAAAAATGTTGGAAACTTATATAATCATTACTGCTTATAAATTAACATTAGTCATTAAATGCAGGGAATTTTTTAACTACCGGTGTAGCCTTTATAAACTTAACCTTGAATAAACTGGAATCCTGTATAAATGCATCGTCGCATCTCAAGGGTTGTGATCCACGTTTCATCCTCTAGTAGGTGATTCAGATCGTATCTCTGGACTAGTGAAGATGGTATTAATCAAACTTTAAATAAAGTTCCAATGTCAGCAATTTAACCTGTATAAACTGAACACATGTCTATTTCATAGGAGGTTAAAGTCCAAACAGGTTTCACTGTATTATAGAAGGTGTCAGTTGATTGATTATAACCATGTACATGTAGCTTACAGTTACACTGTATGTCATATTGTAATTTGTATATCTAACAAGAAAAGATTTAGATGTAACTGAAATTTCAAACCTGTATGAAAAGGTCACTCTTGGGAAAAGAAAAGGTGGTCTTTTAAGACAGGTGACCTCTTAAAAAAGATTCAATTCATATGAAAATTTCTATGACAGGACAAGTAAAAGGTGACCTTTTAATTCAGGTGAATGCTTCATAGAGGTTACCACTGGGGCAGGTTTGACTCAATGTTAATTCCTTTTAACTTGTACCTCAGTGAGTGTCAGAGACGGCCCTTCCTATACCAGTAAATAAATTTGAGATATAAATATATACAACTGGAAGTTATAAATAGATATAATGTCTTAATATTTCCTTTTCTTTTGTAGTATTTAAAGAGTACTAATTTACTGGAAGTCTTCCAAGCTATACCAACAGCTGCACACCTGTCAATTCCACCAATCATTGAGTGTTTGTTACCGGTTGTACAAGACATAACAACCCATCGTAGGTAAAATAACGACCCATCGTAGGTAAAATAGCGACCCATCATAGGTAATATAACGACCCATCATAGGTAAAATAATGACCAATCATAGGCAAAATATAGACCAATCGTAGGTAAAATAACAACCAATCGTAGGTGAAAAATAACGACCAATTGTAGGCAAAATAACGACTCATCGTAGGTAAAACATTGCATTTTATCCTGAAATAAAAGTTTGTGTATTATATTTAAAACATATGTGTACCAGGCAGGGGAAAGACCTATGTAAGTAATAAATTGATGACTGTCTTAAGTTTAAAATTGTTTCTTATTTTAGAATAGTGTGACATTAACATAAGTCGGTAGTTGTTTCTGACTTCTTAAAGTAAGAAATCATTTCTGACTTTTCCAAATCAAGTTCACAATTAGATTTCTCTTGAATAACTGTTATCACTAAGGTTAAATTAAGCCATTAGTAGCCAGTTTATGTCTTTTGGTAACAGAATAGTTAAAGACAATTTCACTTTCACCACTGTCTAAAAAAATTGAGTAATGACAATATGACATTTAAATTAATGTTTCCTGTTGGTTTATATTCAAGAGCCATGAAAATGTGAGTTTTCTTTAAAGATTACAATATGTATTTTTGAGCTGAAGTGGCTGTGATTATATGGTAAATTATTTGGTTGAATTACATCTGCCTCTGAAATCAGTGCCTATCACCACTTATCCATATCGGTGCTGTAATGGTTAGAGTGCTCGCAATGAGTCCAATAGATCATTTGTTCGAGCCCAGGTCATGTCAAGCCAAAGACTATTAAATTGGTATTTGTTGCTTCTCCGCTAAACACACAGCACTAAGGAGTAAGAGCAAGGGCTGTTTGGTCAGAATCAGGATAATGTATCCGAGTGGATCAACATGTCTACTTACGGATTGTTTGTTTAGTGAGCTAGCACTATAAACAAATCCAACTCTGATTGTTGGTCTAGTACAAGGCAGACATCATCATCATCATCATCTCATTATAAATCTAATTTGTTCTTGCCATGTTTTAGCTGAAAAATTGCTGAGTTGATTTAAAACAAGAATCACTCACTCAATTACTCCTTTCACCACTTAAATTAGTGAGTTTTGCTTCAAGCCATTGCAAAGTGTACTTGATACAGCTTTAACTTATCTGAGAAACTATGAAGTCATTATTATTCTTGGTATATCAATTTTTGTGGATTTTGTGGGGCACATCAAACCACAAAATAATTAAGAATTCACCTTATACATTAAAGATCATTTTTATGTTGTGCATTATTTTTATGTTCTGACAAGGTAAGTGAGGATCCAGGAAAATGCAATATCTCCCCAAACCTTGAAAATTGATATCCAAGAATTAAGTGATTCCACAGTACTTGTTTCTGGTTATATCCTTGTACTCATGGTCAGTCCACCATGTTATATTGTTGAATGTGGAATTGAACACCTTTAATAATAATCCTAATTCATTATACTTTTCAAACAAGTATTCATCTCTGACACTACTGTCAAATTTTGCTTGAATATTTAAAAGACAGCCCTGTACCAAATTTCAGTAATTCACAATTACATGTTAGCTGTCAGTGAATTATCTTTGTTGCTCAGTTATTAGTGATTTAATTTTGATATTTTGAATTTTAGATTAGTTATAATAAATGTTTATTACATAGATTTTACACTTTTATTTAAAAGAGAAAATAATTTTTCATTGTCAAACACTCCATGATATTTCAATTGTGACACATTTGATACTATGACGTGGCATAGTAAAATGAATGTTTTAATTAACCAGGTGGAATACAGGACGAGGTTTTTCTTTCACTTGGAAATCTTGTTATTTCAGGATCATCGATATCATTTAACATATGCCATGATAGGAAATTGATATTATTATTTTTTGCAGGGAATTGGTTAGAGCTAAAGCAGTCATGGCTATTTATATATATTACCTAAATGTTCCTGAACTTTTTCGATATGAAGAAGACAATTTTTACAAGAGTTTGTGTGATCCTGATCCAAGTGTAATGGCTGCCACGTGTCATATATTTCATCACCTTGTCCAGGTAAATGGTCTAAAAATATTTAAGTATTAGTTAGTATGAAATAGAAGCTCTGACCTGCCATCTGTAATGTATTAAAAGTCTTTGTGAGATATTGAAACTTTTATACAAAACTTAATTTAATATTAGAAGGCATCTGACCTATCAAGAGGATGGAACTGAACATTAATTATTTTTAAGTTGGTTTCCATAATATTTTTTTTAAATTTTATTTAGTTATGCAAAATTCATTATTAACTTATTTTGGAAAGATTTTACTAACCACACTTTTGAGTGAATTCCTTGTTGCCAAAGAAATAAAGGTGGTTTTGAAATTTTATGACTTGGTAAAAAATTACAGCATTTTATATAGGGGGAAAAATATTGTATTTTCTTCTGTATCTTTGGCATTCCTTTTATGGCAGTGAACACACATAGTCTCAACCGCATCAGTGGTTTTCTAGTTAGCGTTGTAGATCGTGGAATCTAGCCCTGATCGAGTCAAACCAAAGACTATAAAATAGATATTTGTTGCTTCTCCACTAAGAACACAGCATTAAGGAGAAATATCAAACACTGGTTGGCTTGGAATCAGGATAACGTGTCCGAGTGGGGCGACATGTCTATCTACAGGCTGTTGTTTCAGTGAGCAAGCACTATAAAAATTCAACTAAACGTGTTGGTCTAGTAAAAAGCGAACCACATCATCATCTCATTGAAAATTAACTTGTTCTCACCATGATATAGCTGAAAAATTGCTGAGTTGGTGTTAAACAACAATAACTCACTCACTTACACATAGTCTCGTTTTGTTGGTAATATACACAAGTTTTGATCGATGAGTAGATTCTAGGTCACTTATGGTGATGAAGACAATTTATCCTCTAATTTTTCTCCATGGTAGAAAACAAGTTTATTATGTTGAGAATTAACATAGATAATGTAATATTTCATTTAAAAAAATAAAACTGTAATAAAGCAAACTAAATGTCATATGACACTCTTTCCCAAGGTACCTGTCGGGATGTGTAGAGGGAGGGGGAGTATCACACAAAAAGTTCATTATTTTTTTATTTTATTTTTCAATTTCAGAAAGATAGAACAAAGTATACTAACCTTGTACCAATACTAGTCAACATCCTACAACAAATAATAGACAGAAAACTTCCTACTTCATTTGAATATCATAGTATACCATTCCCATGGTTACAGATAAAGATTCTCAAAATTCTAGCTCTGCTTGGTGCTGATAATCAGAGGTATGACTAACAGTAATCTTTGGGGAATTCCAATATGTTTCAGTTGTCTCAAAGAACTTTTTCAAATATAAATGCTCAATCAAAAGAGGTATATCTTCACAATGAAAATTGTAGACTTGACTGGGGCGTTTATTTAATTTTATCTAACACTGGTTCTATTTGAGCAGGCAAATGGCATTGACTGGATAAATTTTTGTTATATACTGTCACTGACCGAAATATAACTTTATCTGGTACCCGGACACATTTTACTAGTAGAGCTTTGGGAACCTACGGTAGTTGTAAATCCAATTCACTTCCTGTTGACAGAAAATATCAAAAGGGGCAATCAAGGGATAATTATATTATTTTATTAATGTGATTTTTCTGCAGGATAAACACAATATTAATGCATTGTGCAGGTAAACCTCACCTTTATCCCAGTTTTTAAGCCTCGTACACATAAAGTTATATATTAAGACACTGCACCACTATTGTCTATATATTAACAAGAGTTGTGATGCACTTACTAAAAACTTTGTTATACACTAGGGTAAAACTACAACCAAGACTAAGTTATCTTAGTTTTAATTTAAACTATTAATTATGAAGTTCTTTTCCAAGTCATTTTTCTGCATAAAAGTAGTTAATTTCTTTTTCAAACAAAGAAATTCACATTATTGAGCCATATCTTGAGGTTTGAATTATGAAACATATGCTACAAAAGGCAATAGTTCAATAAACCTGTTTTAAACAAGTGAATGATACAGAACCTCTAGTTTATTTTTTTACTATTTCAGGGACAGTCAGATCATGTATCCAGTTCTCCAAGCAGTATTTGAAAGAATTGGTATGAAGGAAAAAATTACATTTGGTATGTATGTGACTTTAAGACTTTTCCATGTTAAGTTGTGCAACATCCCAACAACACTTAGTTTGTTTTGTTGATATTGGTGGAATTGTTAACCATCACTATTAAATCGTTCTATTCATTATTATAGAACCTAAACTGAGCATGTGGGTGATACAGGCTCAGGTGAGCCTCTGTTTTTATTTGCATACTCTATAGATTAGACCAAAACAGATATTCTTCAATATCCAATGACATTTTTAGCTAACTTGACTTAAAAGATTATAGCCACTAGTTTTATTCCATAAACAGTGCAACATATACTCTTATTTATACAGTTGTAGACATATTGTGCATGATAGAGTGTTTTTTTTTTACACTCCTTCAACCTTCAATTTTTAGATGTTATTTTCTAAGACATGTATATACAGTCCATTCAATTAGTCAGCTCACTTCAAACTATATTAAACTGTCTAGTTTTCTTACTATTTACATGATGGGAACTCTGTGATTGTCTTTTTGTTTGTACTTGTAACCTCGTAATGTAACGTCAGGCACATTGATGACAGTATTTGTAAGATTACTTCACCCATGTATTGTTTTCGTGTTGATAGCTCCACATCTAGGATATTTAATTATTTACACCAAGCAACATCAAAACAACAAAATTACCCAAATGTAGTGTTTATCGGCAGAATTAAAGAATACGGCTCGACTGCAGGTTAGGGGCCATTTCACACTCATTTTAGGGTATGAGTTTTACTCATTGTTGAAGATCTTACTGTGACTGAAATACAGAACAGCAATAAAAACGTTGTTCCTTTACTTGAACTTTGCCGAAGTGTAATGTTGAATAGTCTCTCGTGATCATTTACATCCATATCTTAACTTACTAATATATATATGTTATGTTATCTGTAACTCCTACTTAAATCTATAATGGAATTTATACAACCATTACTAATTGTTTTCCCACATTTTTTAATCACAGTTTGGACTTGTGCTGGATTTGTCATATATGGGCAGAAATAATATGTCACTCTTAATTCTTTGCACAATGAAGAAAATTATTGTAGTAAAATTTTGATCAAGTTTTTAAACAGATCATAACAGATTTGTGATCCCACTAGCTGTTTTAACCGGTTTAACCCCACCACATGTTAATGCCTGTCCCAAGTCAGGATCTGGATTTCCAATATCATATGCCATGATCTTTTTTATGTTCAATGATTGTTCATTTTGTTGATGTTGGTGAAATTGTTGACCATCACTGTTTAAGCTTATCTTTTCTAGAGCATTGCAATAAAGACTATTTTATTTCTTCATTTATTAATTTTTTTGCAGCAATCTGCTATGAGTGTATAATGACTTGTACAAGTATTTATCCAAACCAAGAATTATTAAAGACGGCTGCTCAATCTGTTGGAAACTTCCTTAGATCAAAAGATATTTCATTGAAATACATCGGTAAGGCTGAATTGATGTTATTATCATAATTGTCAATACTCAGGATTTCATAACCCACAGCATTCCGACTACCTGACTTTTCCTATCAATCTCCATATTTGCCATTTGCCTAAAGGTAGGATCCTCCGAAACAAGCTGAATGCTGTCAGGACATTACATCTTTAATCTGATAACAAAGTTACTTCTTTAATTTTAGATGGTTTGTCAAAGTATGCCCAAACCCTTCAGAAATAATCTGCCATGTGGTATTCACTCATTCACACATTTTTAACCCAGGCATTGGACAAATCATTGATATTAAAATGGGTACTTTCTGCTAACTGACATAAAATAAATATTCAATCCAATATATTTATGTTGTTAAAAAATACTCAAATAAAAATGCAGATATAAAATTTTGTGTGTATGATGCGTTTCTGGCATAACCATCATCAGGTATGTTCGGTAGTCAAAACTGTGGAAAACCTACTTATTTAAAAGTCTTTGGGAGCAAGTAAACCAAAGGGCCTAATCAGGATATCCAAAAAAGGTTCAGACTCAACAGATTGTAAGTAATATAAAAGTGTTCAGGAGCTAAAACCTAAACAGATAGCCAAAAATAAGCTAAGGTTACCCTATGCTTCAGGGAGGAGACCTTATTATTAATAATAATTACATTATTTATGGACTCTAAATTTCATTAATAAATATTTGTAATAAACATTACTGGATGGATGATACCATTGAGGACTAATAATCCACTGGCAAATAATACTTGTGAAACAACGATTTTGTATTAAAATGTTTTAAATTATTGTTATCTTCAGGAATTAAGTCATTAACAGGACTAGTCAAGGTCAGTCAAGAGTTTGCATTACAGTATCAGACAATGGTTGTAGAGCTTTTGGATGATCCAGATGAAACCATTAGAAGAAAAGTAAGAAGAAATTTGTCAAGAAAAGTTTTAAGTTACCAGAGGAGTAATCAGAAGCTGTAATTCGAAGATGAACAGACAATACAATGGCCAAACAAAAAAGGGCAAATGTAAAAAACTTTGATCCATAAAACACTACACAGAAAAAGAAGATTGAGCTATGTGAACCTCACACAAAATCTGGGATGAAATCATGTGCGTTGGGAGGGTAAGCAGTGCTTGCTCCACTAGTGGCACCTGTTATGCTACTGTTGTTAGAAATCCTGTGACAAGTCATGAATGAGAAAAGAACGGGACTGTGATCACGACAAACGGAAAATATCTGGTCATTTTTACGCTTACTGTCATATACCTGTAGTAGTTTAAGGTTGCTAGTTTTCTGTGTCATCCATTATTGTTTGATGGTTATATGTTCTCCAAGCTCTTACATTAAAAGTTTTCTTGACTGATTTTCAATATATTTTAATGTAAGGATACATCTATTAAAATGGAATTGACTGGAATTGTCAGTTTCAAATACGAATACAAATTTGAGACATATAACATGGTAGATGTTTTCATGATAAAAATTGACTCATATGTATCATATTTCCCAATTAATATGCCGTACAGAAATTGAATAAATTATGGGTAATTGATGGCGAACAATGCTTATTTAAAAAAAATTTGCAGTGGTAATATGCTATAGATCTGTTGTTGCTATGGTCGTCTTCCATCTAAGCTTTATTTATAGTCATTACATAAATAAATATTACATAATAACCAAAACTTTTTGGAGTTTTTAAAACCGACAATAATAACTCAAAAAAAAACAAAGCTAAAACATACATATAAACACATGGTGTAGACACAATGGTTTCTTTGCAATATCTTTAGTTCTAGTTGACCAATCCTTCTTAGATTTTTACACAATAATCCTTGTGACAGATAAAAGGTTGTAATTTATTTGGATGATAGTAGTCATACCTTTTTCTAAACAAGAGGCCCCAAGGTGCCAAAAAAGAGTGTTTTCTGTCTTTTTTTGGTATTTGGAGTGTTTATTGCTCATTTGTTTTTAATAAATTGCTTAGGAAAATCAACTGTCCTAAAAAGTGAAATGATGATCATTTTGTAGTAGAACTAGCCTTAATATATGTGTCAGATTACTCCAATATCTGGTTTATTTGGAGTGAATTCTGTGGTATCTTTAACTTTGAGTTTTATATAACAAGGTTCAACTGTACCGGTAATTCTTTCAAGGTGACATTAAAATATCACAACTCTTTCATTGTCTATGTTAATAATATCTATTTTGAATGAAAACCTGTCTTCAAAGACCATGCTTCACTTGGCAGACAGACAAGGTGGTCACCATGCTTCACTGGCAGACAGACAGACAGACCATATAAATATTTTTTTTTATGGTTAGGGGTAATGGTGTTTAACACCACTTTCAACAATATTTCAGTTATATCGTGGCATCAGTTTTGTTGATGGAGGAAACCACCGACCTGCCACAAGTCGCTGACAAACTTTATCACAAGTTGTTGTATCTACTACTAGTACTATATATATTATTTTTTATTTCAGACACTAGTGTTATTATATAACATGACAAATTGTGTTAACGTTCAACCAGTATGTGATAAACTGTTAGAACACATGGTTAACAGTAATGATTCGTTCCATAAAGAGGACTTATTACATAAAATTATAGAGCTTATCTTTAAGTATCCTTTGTTATAAATTATTTATTTTGTTTAAAGTAATATGAAACGAGTTTTTGGTGAAATAAACATCTTCAAAAATATTCTTGATATGTTTACATTCCCTAAAAACTAAACCATTCGTGCATGTTTGAGGACGAAAATCATTCCATCTCGTACATGTTTTGTCAAGACAATGGCGGTTAATTAACTTTCGGATGCACCGTTCCGATGATTGTCGATCATGAAATCATCACCAACGTAAACAGGTGAGCACATGTATCATTCTGGTTTTGAAAGAAGTTAAATTTCTTGCATTTCTTGCATTGCAAAGAAATTATTTCATGTATGTTTTACCTTAAAGATTATCAACTGCAATGAATTTCATTCTGACTTAATCAGTTTATTCGAAAAACTGGACAAAAACATTGAAATCGGTAATAATGAATGACACAGGGCCCCATTTGGGGAAATCGAAACAGAACCAAGAAATCTCAGAATTTAAAATCCTCGTCAGAACTAACGTATCGCATGTACAAACTGTGTAAATTATTATTAGTATGTACATTTCAAAACCATTACGATTGGAGTTGTCAGAGAAGAAAATAAAAAATCAACAAGAAAAAAAATGCCAAAAATACGACTTATTTTGTCCATAATTTATCACCGTTATTTTAATACCAACCATTTCATAACTTGGTTCGTTTATTTCATGGTTTGTTTTGGGGATAACCAATTGATTCTGCAGGGGGGAGGGGGGGGGGGGGGTCTGGCAGTTTTTGTAAATAAAATAAATAATCTGGCCACCCAAAGTTTGAAAAAAATTCTGGCCTTTGCTTCATAGAAAATAAAAAAAAATAATCTGGCCTGGACTGAGTAAACAATGTTATAACCTGTCCTTCACTATGTGTCGAATGAATTATCTGTCAAATATTCTAACCTGACTAATCTTGCCAGGCCCCCCCTCAGAATCAATGAATTATTTGCCTATATATTATTATGAGATAAAAAATGTGTGCTTTCTTTCACATTCTTGTCTCTTAGGCCAAATAAATTTTAAATAGATTTGAAGCAAAGTAGTATTCATTTTTTTTTAATATAAAAAAAACTAATGTTTTAACATAATTACAAGTTGCATATGCAGTGTCCCCTTACTGGGCCCCGCGAAATTTGCTGAATATAAGATTCTATATACGTCCTTGATAATACACATAATGCCATTAAAAGACATATACAGCGGTTTAGATCATAGATGGTGATATATATTTATTTTCCAGGTAAAGAGATCCTTGTTTAACGTTTCGCTAAGGGAAAATTATTTTTAATCGTGGATTGAATGGAAAATAATGGAATGTAAATCGAAACAAAAATGATGTTACCTGTCAAGACTAAAACGGAGCATGCACACAATCTCTACCGAATGAGTTCAAATCTGAGGTCAATAGCATATGATTTGCATTATTGTCCGGGTAGCAAGAATTATCGAAGACAGAATAAAATGATGTTTTCTCCTGAATTATACATCGTAGCTCTCAAAAAGTGAATGGTTTACGTTCTTTATATATTTAATCTTTACATATATCAGAAATTTTTAGAAAACTGAAAATAATGATTTAGGCATTTCATATTACTTTAATGAAATTGATTTTTGACTTCTGTATACACATCTCTCACTTGCTCCAGTTGACTGATATGTACAAACAGGACATGGAGTATCAATTTCTGGAAACAGAATAACAGTAGCAGTGACATGGAACAATTGGGTTTCAATATATTTTAATTGCAACTTTGGTTAATATCCCATAAGGTACCTAAATTTGATTGAGGTCAGTTCAATTCAGTCCAGATGATTACGAACCTTAACAGATTTTAGATATTTTAAATCGGAGGTTTGGGTTGTGGATGTTTTGTTCAAAGTTCTACAAATATGCCCAAGTTCTTCCTCAGGAAAAGTGATGAATAAAGTTATTTCTGCATTAAAGAAGGGTAACGGTAAGTACTGATAATAATATGATTTAAAGTAGGAAGTTGCTACTAAAGCTCTGTAAATTCATCGTCGTTAACCCATGGCTGATAAAACTTGGATACTTTCCACTCTGACTTGTCACTCTTTTGGGACATTTGAAAGAAAATTTTCCATAGTCATGAATAATTAATCTCAAATCTGATTGATCATGTGGCATTTGGAGGACGTGAATCATTTAAACTTGTATTGCATTCTACTGGACCTGAAAATTATTCTACACTACTTTACTTGAATATTAAATGAAAAAACATGGTTTTATATTTAAATTTCTAAATTTTGACCAAGTGACCAAAAATAAACTTGAGTAATTTTATGTTGCTATAGCAACTTCTAAATGCTGGGTCAGTCACTGGACTGTAATTGTTTTAATAATTGACTCATTGATGATGAGTAGAGAGTATCAGAGCATGAGGTAATTCTAGTAATTGTGCAATAGTTTCCCTTCATTTAGCAACATGTAACTCTTTACACATAATCTTGTTTTCCCAACTTAATATAGGTATGACTGAAAATAAAGAATTTTGTCAATATATGGTGAAGAAAGCGGTTGAATGCTTGTTCAGAAAAGATTTACTTGCAGATGTGACCAAACTAGCTGCATGGGTAATTTTTTTAATATACCATACATTTTTTGTTAAATTGTATTATAATTAACTATGCAAAATTGATTCAGTTTTAAATTAAAGCTTGCCAGCAGATTTTAGTTACAGGAAATATAGGAATACCTGAGTGAATCGAATGTGTAGAGTAAAACTCACCTGACCAAAAGGTTAGATCAAGGTGTGTTACAAGAAATAAAGGAAAACCTGAGTGAATCGAATGTGTAGAGTAAAATTCACCTGACCAAAAGGTTAGATCAAGGTGTGTTACAAGAAATAAAGAAAAACCTGAGTGAATCAAATGTGTAGAGTAAAATTCACCTGACCAAAAGGTTAGATCAAGGTGTGTTACAAGAAATAAAGGAAAACCTGAGTGAATCGAATGTGTAGAGTAAAATTCACCTGACCAAAAGGTTAGATCAAGGTGTGTTACAAGAAATAAAGGAAAACCTGAGTGAATCAAATGTGTAGAGTAAAATTCACCTGACCAAAAGGTTAGATCAAGGTGTGTTACAAGAAATAAAGGAAAACCTCAGTGAATCGAATAGATAAAGTAAATTTCACCTAACCTAAAGGTTAAATCAAAGTGTGTCTGATGTTAATGCAGCATAATGATTTAAATCAGACTTAAAAAGGTTTAATAGCTGTTTTGTTTTTCTAACAAATGTTTTTCGAGCGGTAACAATCTTAAAACTCCCTCACAAGATTTTCATATGGTATTTTCATCCTAATATTTATTTATTCAACTATTCCTTCTTCTATACATTGATTATATGCAACATTATGTGATAAAGGTTGTCAGTGACTTGCGACAGGTCTGTGGTTTTCTCCGGGAATTCTGGTTTTCTCCACCAATAAAACTGACCGCCACGCAGTGCCTGAAATGGACGGTCGCCCAGTCGCCAAATGCGACTAATATCTTATTCGGGTGACCAAAAGCTGCTCCAAATTAGGTAGTCACTGGCCTAACAAAAAACGTCTGGGCGATTGCCTAAAAGACTGTTAAAAATTGTTGTTTTACTGAAACTTCAACGGTAGATAACTCTTCTGTTCTAGTCGAAAACGGTTTGTTACGAGCACAGCGATTGGTCCAAATACATTTTTGTAGCCAATGAATACACAGCTAATGTAATTTACTGTTCTCCCCAATTATTTATTTTTATTGAGCCAATCAATACACGTTTCCTATACGTTTTCATGTAATACACAAGTATTCACTAGATATTAGAAAAGAAACGTGTTTTTTTGTTTCTTTATGATTTAATTATTAAAATTGTTAACTTTCACACGGACGAAGTGGAAAGTTGTGAACAATAAAGAGAATTCTGTCAACTTATAATGTTTGCGATCTGGTATCTTCCACGGTTCGGAAATTTATTCATTCAATCTGCTGCAAAATGTACATGTACGAATTTCATTTTACAGAAATCGGAAACCTTTTTGTGTCAATCCTTAGGTAATCATTGAAAAACTTTTCCCCAACAACGGAGAGAAAATCGTTGACAGTAATGTCAAACTACGGAAATGATCTGGCCTGTCACTTCTTTTAATCTTTTCATACATGTAGTTCATCTCTATACGTACACAGCTACATTTTAATGACAATTGGGAGTGGTTTCTTTTTTGGAACCAGAACTTTTGTTTACAAATTAAAAAATAACAGGAAAAGGTAACAGTTGTTTATATAACAGAAAATGAAAGCACTGTTTGTTATTTCAACAAAGTTAGATACTTGTTTGGAATGAATAACCAACTGACATTACCCCGAACTGAGAGGTTATTTTACTTTAAAATCACTTCTTCATAGTGGATTGAAACAAGTGATGTCACTCTTCACTTTGGGGAGTACAAGAGCAGTCCTTGTAGTGGCATTAGCCTACTCTTTTCTGGATGTCTTTAATGTGATCATGGCATTGATCTCCCCTTACACAAACCAGCCTTTTATTGTCCCCATCCGACGAACTAGCATCGTTTCTTGAGACCACCCTAGCCAATGGCGTCAAGGTTGTCGAAAAGGTTATAACAAGTAAATTCAGGTTTCATTTAATAGCAATATATGCATTGGGGTGTTTTCGCAATTTCAGCTGCACACCCGTTACTGTACAAAATTACCTTGAAGAGCCCCAACCCCCGTGAGACTAGTGAAAGAATGAATTTTAATGTTATTGATAAAAAAAACAATTAACCTGAAAACTGTTTATATATTGATATCTGATGTCTTTTTTTCATAAAAAAAATGTCACAAAATTTATGGGCCACCATTATGCCATCTGGGCCAGTGACTAATATTATACTGGCCCAAAAAAAAATTTTCGGGCCAGCCAAAGCACTGCCACGATATAACTGAAATATTGTTGAAAGTGGCGTTAACCACCCTAACCCTGAATACATGTACCATAGACCTTGAATATATGCTAATGAATACACATTAATTACCGGTAAGTAAAAAATTCAATATTTTAAAAATCAATATTTTTTTCAGATTATTGGACAGCAATCAGGATTTCTTAAAAATATGCCAAAAGACAAATTGATGGCTTTGTTTACTAATCAGTTATCACAACAACATATTGATGACATGACCAAATTATGGCTTGTTACTGCACTGGTGAACTTGGTTCAATCAAACGTTTTGGAAACTGATGTACTTGAGGAGCCTATCATAAAACTTATTAAATTAGAGAACAGTTTATTGCTTCAAGAGGTAAACATTGTTATATCTTATTGGTTTCCCCACCATGAAACCCTAAGGTGTAGAAAAAGGACCTAGTTTCTCTGTTATAGGGTAATCAAAACATATAAATAGGTTCCCCTCTCTCAGGCATTGGTGACCATAGTAGATTTTTGCTATTCTGTGGAGGCCCTTTGGTTTAATTGCTCCCAAATATTTTAAAATTATTTTTCTTTCCAATCTTTCGTCCTGATGAAGGTTATTCCAAAAATGTGTCGTGCACACTAAATTTTATATCTGTTTGTATTGCGTAAACTCATTCCAATTCCACTTTAATGCAACCAGCCATACATTTTTCATCTTTCCCATCAAAAGTTAGGATCACTACCAGTGTCTTAGATATGTTTAATCAATAATTGTTTTATTTTATTGTATTTTTAGATATGACAGATATTCATGTGTCAATTGATAACTTCAATCTGTTTTTGCTTACCTGTCATCATTTCTTTGCATCTGTCATCATCTATAAGCTTTTAACATTTCAATATATATCATGATTATTATTATTTATTTATTTTGTGTTTTTAGAAATTGGGTGAAGTTCTAAGAATAAGTCAGACAAAACTCACAACTGAAGCAAAGACTGTAAAAGTATGTATCATTTATAACATGACCAACCTTTTATAGTTCTAAAGATTACATACATAGTGTCAATCAAATTAACATAATGTGAAGTTTTAATCTTGTTCATGGTGAGGAGTACTAGATACACCATTATGTGATAAAGTTTGTCAGTGACTTGTGGCAAGTCGGTGGTTTTCTACAGGTGCTCTGGTTTCCTCCATCAATAAAGCTGACCACCACAATATAACTGAAATATTGTTGAAATTGGCGTTAAACTCTAACCCCTATAAAGTGGGCAAAAAAAAAGGTAGACAGTGATGGGAAACAATTGTACAAGCCAAAATAAACATAACAACTTCATCAACACACATTTTAAGTTCTAAGCTCCCTTGTGCTTAGAACATTTTTGTACGATGTTGTTTGAAACAGTAACTAAGTTTTTTCCACGAACTATGTTTGACGGACTTTCTTGGAAGTTCTAAAGCTAAAGACGTAATGGTCACTAGACAAAATTAAGCACCGCCCACTGACCTTCTGTAATTTTCCATCTGCATCATTTCGTAACTGCACGTTTATCTATCGTCTACATCGGTGTGTAACGGACTAACGTAACACAATGGAGAAAAGTTGTGTTTATTTATGATAAATCAAAATACACACACATATATATAGTGAGCCTGGTCAAGTACACTTGGCATACGTCGTCTTCGTTATCGATTACAATATTTCTTTATTTCGGACAGCTTCAAGGTCAAATTATGCAATAATAGATTACACAATGCTGCAGTCACCTGGCATATGGAATTTTCCCACTGGCCAGTAAAGCGTATTAATCTTATTCTCTAGATTTCCATATATGGCTCTGCCTTCTATCGTTATTTTTAGGAATGATTTTATCCAATCATAGGTCGTCAAATAAATGCAACATCGTAAAATATAAGTTATCTACCTTGTACCTGGAAAGCCTTGTTCGTGTAATGGTTATCGTGAGTTGAGTGCAGTAGATCATGGGTTTAATCCCTGTTGGGGTCAAATCAAAGAGATACGATGCTTCTCCACTTTATGAGCAGCATTATGTAGTAAGAGCAAAAACTGAGTCAGGATAATGTGTTCGAGTGAAACCACAATTCTATCTGTGGATTGCAATTTTAGCAAGCACTACAAAATCAATTTAGCTTGTAGGTCTATTACAAGATAGACATCATCTCATCGAATGTTACATATTTTCGGCATGATATACATTTTGCAGCGGAAAAATTGCTCACATGGCACATTGTACCCATGGGCATTGGGTTTGTACCACCCTTAGTTTCACTGTCTAGCCAGAGCTGAAGCCAAAGTGGTATGCTTCAAAGTATTTTTCATATTCTTACATTTCAGGTGGATTTTACTTTGTCTTTTCTTGACAATTATGTATCTGAGTCACTGATGGCTGGAGCCTGTCCCTACAAGCCTAAGTACATGAGATATAAACAAACGCCACAGGAACAAGGTATGAATACAGAATTTACCTAAAATATTTATTTAAAATGTATACCTTAAATTTCTTACAAAAGAAGGCGACTGTTTCACTTTTGTTAGATCATAATTATGTCCATTCATATTAGGAATGAAGAAGGAACAGGACAAAAGTCGCCCAGATTAAAAAATATGCTGTTTAGTCATATAGTCAAAAAAATAGGGGTCATACTTTTGCATAAATAAGTTGCTTAAGCTCACTAAACTGCATCAGGGTTTTTTAAGCTTCATTAATAGAATCTGAAATTAAAATAAGCTTGTTGTTAAAGAAAGAAATTAAATATTAAAAATGATGTTAAGCTCACCTGTGAGCTGCTATTTTTATCACTTTGCATCATTGTCCATTCACTTTTCACAATTCAGTCTTTTTCACAGCCAGCACTTAACCAAATATAACCAAACTAGACAGTAATGTTACTTTGAGGGTTCTCAATATTTTATTTAAAGATTCACCAACAAGATACATTTGTGTATGACTGAAATATTGTTGAAAGTGTCATTAAACATGATAACCCTATTTAAAAATTCAAAATGATATCTAGGCCAATTATTCTCTATGATTGGCTGAAATTACAAACACAGGCTCAGTTGGGTCTCTTAATTGTTAATAATATTGGTCTTTTTTCTATGAGTAGATGTTACAGAATTGTTTAAAGGTATACAGAATCAAGAAACAGAGAAGCCGGGAGTATCCAGCAGACCTTGTGATGATGTAGCAAATTCTGATCACACATCTCTTACTACCAGGTCAATATTTAGACTGTTATAATTTTAATGCAGTGAAACCTGTTTAAGTAGAACCTCCTTGGGATCAATTTTCGTGTTTGGAATAGACAGGTGTTCAGTTTATGCAGGTTAAATTAACAAATATTTTCTAAATTAAGACTTTAGTTCGGATTATACAGGGTTTTGTTTAGACAGGTTTCACTGTATTTCTGAAAAAAGGAAATATATTACCATAAACTAAAGGGAAGAGTCACTAGTAAAAGTCATTAAAAAAAACAAAAAACGAAGACAAAATACGTTGATAGATATTTGGTGTATTGTTTCATTATAATGTAATAGATTGTAACAATATCAAGATTATACAAATACGTTCGTCAGAACTTCTACAATGTCAACAATTTATACGATTTATTTACAAATCTCGCAGGCAACACAATTTTGAAATTTTTAAAAGAAATTGATTTATATATACAAATATAGTTATATAACATATGTTCTAAATATATGGTTTATCTTTATAATATTTCTTTTATTTGTATATATAACCTGTTTGTTTTATTGAGAAGTACGTTTTATTTCTAAGGGTCATGTAGGTGTCTTAGGTTAATATAAAATTTGTTCGTGCCTCGATATAGCTGAAATACTGCTAAAGTAGGTCTTAAACACCAATCAATTGATCATATAATTGCTTCTGCTTTCTAATATGTGTCGCATAAATATTTAGTATGTACAATATACATGCATTTGAAAAAAAACAGGACTGATTATAGATCAACAGGTAATTTTAATTTTTAAATTTCATCCATTTACTGCTGTAGTAATGTACTGTATAGTCCTTTATATCTGTGATTTCAAATTTTCGACAATTACAAATTGGAAGTGAATTTTTCCAGTTTCGTGTAAAATTGAAAAACAATTTTGGTGTTTTAATTCTTTAGTACAATCATCAATGTCTTGTTCATTATACTAATTTTTAGATAAATTTGACAGGTCGACCAAGTAGGCGTAAATTAATATTTACATAATATACATGAAGATATAGATTTGACACTTATGGTGAAATTCGCCATAATAAAACCCTGCTAAATATATGCACTTTACAGTACTTATTACGGTAGTAACTTTGAAAATGAGATATGGTGCACTTCATATCAGGAATGAAAAAAGAGCAATTCAGGATCTTAATTAATTTGAAAACTGATTTTAGTAACGTATATTATTAACAAAACGGCCATAATAAGATCAGCTGCTCTAATATCAACTTATATATAGATATCTAATATCAATCTAAAGAACTACAGATCAATATGATGTGCCCTAAAGTTAAATTTGATGTAGCCAGGCTATTACATGTATAGATTATTAAATTCGTTGAACTACAATTGCAGTGATTCAGTTTCAAGATTACCCACTTCCAGGAAAGTATGGGGTAGAGAAGGGAGGATTACTGATAAATCAGATGCTGATCAAGGTTCAACAGAGGTCAGAGAAGGTCAAATTTCTGAAGAAGAAGATCAAAATAGAAAACAGTTGATTTCTGCATTGTTTGGAGGCATTGCATCAAGAAAGGTAAAAGTTACTTGTGGTGCTGGTACATATGTGTAACTATAGATAAAGACTAAACCAATAAGTTACTTGTGGTGCTGGTACATATGTGTAACTATAGATAAAGACTAAACCAATAAGTTACTTGTGGTGCTGGTACATATGTGTAACTATAGATAAAGACTAAACCAATAAGTTACAATAAGTTACTTGTGGTGCTGGTACATATGTGTAACTATAGATAAAGACTAAACCAATAAGTTACTTGTGGTGCTGGTACATATGTGTAACTATAGATAAAGACTAAACCAATAAGTTACAATAAGTTACTTGTGGTGCTGGTACATATGTGTAACTATAGATAAAGACTAAACCAATAAGTTACTTGTGGTGCTGGTACATATGTGTAACTATAGATAAAGACTAAACCAATGAGTTACTTGTGGTGCTGGTACATATGTGTAACTATAGATAAAGACTAAACCAATAAGTTACTTGTGGTGCTGGTACATATGTGTAACTATAGATAAAGACTAAACCAATAAGTTTCTTGTGGTGCTGGTACATATGTGTAACTATAGATAAAGACTAAACCAATAAGTTACTTGTGGTGCTGGTACATATGTGTAACTATAGATAAAGACTAAACCAATAAGTTACTTGTGGTGCTGGTACATATGTGTAACTATAGATAAAGACCAAACCAATAAGTTACTTGTGGTGCTGGTACATATGTGTAACTATAGATAAAGACTAAACCAATAAGTTACTTGTGGTGCTGGTACATATGTGTAACTATAGATAAAGACTAAACCAATAAGTTTCTTGTGGTGCTGGTACATATGTGTAACTATAGATAAAGACTAAACCAATAAGTTACTTGTGGTGCTGGTACATATGTGTAACTATAGATAAAGACTAAACCAATAAGTTACTTGTGGTGCTGGTACATATGTGTAACTATAGATAAAGACTAAACCAATAAGTTACTTGTGGTGCTGGTACATATGTGTAACTATAGATAGAGACTAAACCAATAAGTTACTTGTGGTGCTGGTACATATGTGTAACTATAGATAAAGACTAAACCAATAAGTTTCTTGTGGTGCTGGTACATATGTGTAACTATAGATAAAGACTAAACCAATAAGTTACTTGTGGTGCTGGTACATATGTGTAACTATAGATAAAGACTAAACCAATAAGTTACTTGTGGTGCTGGTACATGTGTGTAACTATAGATAAAGACTAAACCAATAAGTTACTTGTGGTGCTGGTACATATGTGTAACTATAGATAAAGACTAAACCAATAAGTTACTTGTGGTGCTGGTACATATGTGTAACTATAGATAAAGACTAAACCAATAAGTTACTTGTGGTGCTGGTACATATGTGTAACTATAGATAAAGACTAAACCAATAAGTTTCTTGTGGTGCTGGTACATATGTGTAACTATAGATAAAGACTAAACCAATAAGTTACTTGTGGTGCTGGTACATATGTGTAACTATAGATAAAGACTAAACCAATAAGTTTCTTGTGCTGGTACATATGTGTAACTATAGATAAAGACTAAACCAATAAGTTACTTGTGGTGCTGGTACATATGTGTAACTATAGATAAAGACTAAACCAATAAGTTACTTGTGGTGCTGGTACATAAGTGTAACTATAGATAAAGACTAAACCAATAAGTTTCTTGTGGTGCTGGTACATATGTGTAACTATAGATAAAGACTAAACCAATAAGTTTCTTGTGGTGCTGGTACATATGTGTAACTATAGATAAAGACTAAACCAATAAGTTACTTGTGGTGCTGGTACATATGTGTAACTATAGATAAAGACTAAACCAATAAGTTACTTGTGGTGCTGGTACATATGTGTAACTATAGATAAAGACTAAACCAATAAGTTACTTGTGGTGCTGGTACATATGTGTAACTATAGATAAAGACTAAACCAATATGTTTCTTGTGGTGCTGGTACATATGTGTAACTATAGATAGAGACTAAACCAATAAGTTACTTGTGGTGCTGGTACATATGTGTAACTATAGATAAAGACTAAACCAATAAGTTACTTGTGGTGCTGGTACATATGTGTAACTATAGATAAAGACTAAACCAATAAGTTACTTGTGGTGCTGGTACATATGTGTAACTATAGATAAAGACTAAACCAATAAGTTACTTGTGGTGCTGGTACATATGTGTAACTATAGATAAAGACTAAACCAATAAGTTACTTGTGGTGCTGGTACATATGTGTAACTATAGAAAAAGACTAAACCAATAAGTTACTTGTGGTGCTGGTACATATGTGTAACTATAGATAAAGACTAAACCAATAAGTTTCTTGTGGTGCTGGTACATATGTGTAACTATAGATAAAGACTAAACCAATAAGTTACTTGTGGTGCTGGTACATATGTGTAACTATAGATAAAGACTAAACCAATAAGTTTCTTGTGGTGCTGGTACATATGTGTAACTATAGATAAAGACTAAACCAATAAGTTACTTGTGGTGCTGGTACATATGTGTAACTATAGATAAAGACTAAACCAATAAGTTACTTGTGGTGCTGGTACATATGTGTAACTATAGATAAAGACTAAACCAATAAGTTACTTGTGGTGCTGGTACATATGTGTAACTATAGATAAAGACTAAACCAATAAGTTACTTGTGGTGCTGGTACATATGTGTAACTATAGATAAAGACTAAACCAATAAGTTTCTTGTGGTGCTGGTACATATGTGTAACTATAGATAAAGACTAAACCAATAAGTTACTTGTGGTGCTGGTACATATGTGTAACTATAGATAAAGACTAAACCAATAAGTTACTTGTGGTGCTGGTACATATGTGTAACTATAGATAAAGACTAAACCAATAAGTTACTTGTGGTGCTGGTACATATGTGTAACTATAGATAAAGACTAAACCAATAAGTTACTTGTGGTGCTGGTACATATGTGTAACTATAGATAAAGACTAAACCAATAAGTTACTTGTGGTGCTGGTACATATGTGTAACTATAGATAAAGACTAAACCAATAAGTTACTTGTGGTGCTGGTACATATGTGTAACTATAGATAAAGACTAAACCAATAAGTTACTTGTGGTGCTGGTACATATGTGTAACTATAGATAAAGACTAAACCAATAAGTTACTTGTGGTGCTGGTACATATGTGTAACTATAGATAAAGACTAAACCAATAAGTTACTTGTGGTACTGGTACATATGTGTAACTATAGATAAAGACTAAACCAATAAGTTACTTGTGGTGCTGGTACATATGTGTAACTATAGATAAAGACTAAACCAATAAGTTACTTGTGGTGCTGGTACATATGTGTAACTATAGATAAAGACTAAACCAATAAGTTACTTGTGGTGCTGGTACATATGTGTAACTATAGATAAAGACTAAACCAATAAGTTTCTTGTGGTGCTGGTACATATGTGTAACTATAGATAAAGACTAAACCAATAAGTTACTTGTGGTGCTGGTACATATGTGTAACTATAGATAAAGACTAAACCAATAAGTTACTTGTGGTGCTGGTACATATGTGTAACTATAGATAAAGACTAAACCAATAAGTTACTTGTGGTGCTGGTACATATGTGTAACTATAGATAAAGACTAAACCAATAAGTTACTTGTGGTGCTGGTACATATGTGTAACTATAGATAAAGACTAAACCAATAAGTTACTTGTGGTGCTGGTACATATGTGTAACTATAGATAAAGACTAAACCAATAAGTTACTTGTGGTGCTGGTACATATGTGTAACTATAGATAAAGACTAAACCAATAAGTTTCTTGGTTTGATAGCAGTGTGTGCATATTTTTTACAATGAATGTGAAACCAAATGGTAATTGTAGCTATAAATATATTGATTAATTATAATTCATGTATAGACATAACATTTTTTTATCCAGTAGCAACCACAGTGTACTGTCTAAAGAATCTTTGGTTGAAATTCTGTCAACTGTACTGTATGATTTTAACCTATTTAATTTAAAAAAAAAACATGAATTTTAGGTCATTTGCATATTGGCATTACATCAGGTCTGTTGTCATCTATTATCATTTTGCATTTTTCTCAACTGAAAAGTTTGAACGCTTTGGTACATTTAGTAAACTTGATCTTCTACAAAGTTTATGTTATTCATGTTTACCATAATTCCAAGAAATTTCTGATTATGATAAAAATCCCACAGGTACATACCATGTCTATTACTGGAAACTAAATACCCTGGTGCATTGAAATACATATTGAAAACCCTATTGTGACTGAAATGTAGAACAGCAATAAAAGTGCTGCTCCTATACTTAAAATTATGTCTACCTGTAAAATTAGAAAGTCTACCCATGTTCATTTACATCCATATCTTCAGTAAGAAATATTAAAATGTTTAAACTCAAAAATTATTTTGCTGTTTTTAAGATTTGACCTTCAGTTATTTTGACTTGTTATTATTCTGTATGATATTTTTTTTTGTAGGATGAAAAAATGGAAAAAGATGTACCAGATCCATTTTTCACAGAAGATGATAACTATGATGTGAAAAATGTAGTAGATGCTGGAGGCTGGAGACAACTGCATCAATCATCAGCTGATATAAATTCTTCAAAATTAAAAGAAAAAACTGTGTCATTACAAAATTCAGACATTTTTACACAAGATGAAAATCAGTTATCACAAAATGTCATGGGTGATATATTTGATGGAAATCATCCTTATTCTAAGCACCAGAATGATGGTGATTCCATAGAAAAACAGTTTAATGATAATGATCTATTAACCCAGTCAGGTGCAGAAGGCGGTTCAAATTTGTATGATGATTTTTTGGATGCTGATGACAAACAGCATAGTCAGACATCAAAATTAGGTAACGGTACCACAGACACTTCAAAATCATTATATGACGAGGAAATTTCTGGATGAGTTGGAAGTATTAAATAATAACTTATTGTTTTATATTTTGTCTCATGTTTTTGTTTTCTGTTAAATACCTTTATTACAAATTTTCTTTTATCATATCGGAAAATTGACATAGTCCGCACTGTAGAATTTTTTGTGGGAACTTTTACAAAAGTTTTGTTATTTCAATATCCTCCCTTGGATGATTTAAATGATATTTTTTAAAGAAAATCATAGCAGGTTAAAACATTCATTATATCTGTTACCAAACCCATGGAGAATCACCGTTAACCTAAAAAATCAGCAGTACTTGGTACAGAAACTAATGATCTCTTTGGATACAATACTTCCCCTTATTTAATTCATTCAATATAGGAGTACATCTACAGTCACCAAGTAAACTTTTTAAACTACAGAGTAGAGACATACCATAAATACACATACATTAGTCAGCCTCTTATAACAACCCTCTCACCAATGGACTCTTATCAGACCAGATTTCATATGAACTGAAATAGTTAAATATTTATAATTTGTCCCCTTAAGAGAGGCCACCCTTCTTACCATTCTTATAATTCCACCTTTTCATTGCAGAAGGATGGGCTTGATAAGTGAGGGAGTACTGTACTACAAAATGGGTCTAGGACAAAAGCCCCCTGACAAAAAGCCCCCCAATAATGATGAAAAGTAAAAGTTAATGTTTTTTTGTTATACATTTTTTTATATTGATATTGATATTAGATATATTAAAAGTATAAAGGGAAAAAAATTGATTTAAAAATAATTAATACTTATAGAAAAACATTTCTTCACATTTTGTTTATTATTATTAACATTTATATTTATAAAGTGTAAAATACAAAAGAAAAACTGATCATTTGTTTATAAATTAAAGTTAATTTTTGAATTATTCATAATTAAAGTTAATTTTTGAATTATTCATAATTAAAGTCAATACATTTCATTTTTTTCTGTGTCATTGTTGAACTGTTTGGATTTGTAAAATTTTCTTTGTGTTTTCTAACATGATTCAAGATTTTTTGTACCTCTGTATTTTAATTCCTTGTGTCTATACTGTAAAAATATTTATATATTTGTGTCTTTGCACAACTGCCTATGCAACCATTGCCTATCATCACTGATGTGAGTATGAACCTCGATCAGGGAGATGTGTACAACATTATGTGATAAAGATAATTAAAAAAATAACTTTAATTTATAAACAAATTATCAGTTTTTCTTTTGTAATTTACACTTAATAAATATAAATGTTAATAATAATAAACAAAATGTGAAGAACATTTTTTCTATAAATATTTAAATTTTTTAATTAATTTTGAATTTTTTTTCCTTTATACTTTAATATATCTAATATCACTGTCAATATAAAAAAATGTATTGGGGGGCTTTTTGTCAGGGGACTTTTGTCCTAGGGGGGCTTTTGTCTGGGGGGCTTTTGTCCTGTTCCTCTAAAAAATACCTATGTTGATTTTAATGCTGATTGGAAATCTGAAATTAGTAATCATTCATGCACAGTGTGGAAACTTTAGATTATATGTAACTAGTTCAGTGGTTTTAGAAATTTCCAATAGACTACCATGAAAACCTGTTCAATGCTGGTCTTGATATTGAATTTCTCCAACTTATACTAAAAATACATTCAGTATTTGAGGTGAGATGTACTTGTTCATTTTGTAGATATTGATGAAATTGTTGACAATCATTTTCATAATGAACCACTCGATCATTGATTTACAGTTAAGAGTTCAAACAGTTCAGTGGCTTGTGATTTTTACATTTCCCAGTAAATTCACAGTGACAAATTGTTAATGCTCATATGTTGTATGGCAGTAACCATCTTATATTTCCAATCTTTATACACAAACCATCCAGTAAACATCCCTGTGCAAACTGAATTCAGGTATGTTAGTGGTTGATTTTTTAGATTTTCAAACATTTCCCCCATTGATTTCTGTGTTAAGACTTGGGGTTCCAGTTGACACAGAAACATGAAACCATAAAAGGACAATTCATTGGTCATGTACATTTTTGTTCATACAATTCAATGATTTCTTTACCTTTTGGTTCTTGCAATTCAGTGATTTTGTTAAAAATATTTTCACACTTATTAAGATGTGTCTTATATAGGTGGTCATCTTGGTTTTTAACCATTGCGAAAATCACAAACTTTGCAAAAAAAAAGAACCAGCCAAATGATAATTAGTCTTAATTTTAGTGCAACTTTTGTTGTCTTTGTTTAAGTTCAAACAGTTTTGTTGTATGTAATCTTTATGTAATCCAAAATTAACAATCCAGAGAAACTGGCAACATAGGGCACAATAGACGAAGAAAAATACAACACAATATGTGTTGGATGCCACTTTACGCAAACAAACACAAATAAGGTAAATAAGACATACAAACAACTGGAGGTAAAGACGAACCGAATATAGTTTTTATGCCGAAACCATTGTTATAAGCTCAACATTAAAATGCCACCAGTCATTTCCAGATTGCTTCCATCTGATAAAATTTTCACCTGCAACAAGATAAATTCATTTAATTCCATCTAATAGAAGAAAATTGATTTGAGTTATTATATTTGAATAAAATTTTATTTAAATTAAACCACAAATTGAAATATAAGGAATATGAAGGAAAATAGTGCCTATGGGTTTGTTAATTTGATTTGATCTACTTCACGACTTAGACTTAGAATTTGTCTTTACGAAATCAGATTTAACTAATGAGATAAGCCTGTAGCCAACTTGAGGAGATTGTCTATCCAAAATATCAAGTATGTGATAATTATTTTTTTTACACTATCTTAGCAGTAAATTAGATATCGGTAGCCATTTTCACTGGAAATTAGTGCTTCACAACCAACGGATTGCTTTAAAATAAAACTTCATCACGCCAAACTGGTTTCAGAATATACAATGTATATTGAAACAAAATTATCTAAAGACGATTTGAGCACAAAAACAATAGTGCCTTTTTGAATCGTTTATCTTGTCTACAATATTGTGGAGCATATATATCTCGGTTGACATGATATTCCAGATCTTGTGGTTCCTATCAATATTTTTTGATAGAAGGCTGTTGCTAGCAAAGAAGCTACATGTACATAACCAAGGTTTCTTAGTGGTTAAGTTGAAGTCATCACTTTGAAAGTTTTACAGTCTCCATCATGACTTGGTTAACGTTAAGAGATATCTGTGTCAGAGATGACCACTGCTATATTCTGTTTGTCATAATATTTTATTCATCATATCCATGAATATTTAAATAATATTTTAAATTTAAATAGAACTTTTATTTTTTAATTATTCTTTTCCATTTGATATAAGGCCGGATTTGCCGTAGGCCACATAAATATATGATAAGGCCGGAACATCAATTTGATATAAGGCCGGATTTGCGTAAGGCCGCATCAACTAAGGCCGAATCAACTACGGCCGAATCTGTCATAAGGCCGAAACAACTTGTAAGGGTCATAATCACATTCCCGTCTTTGTTTCCTCTTTCATGACTTGTAAACTGACTTTTGACAAGAGTAACACGACCGGTGGCACTAGTGGAGCAGGAACTGCCTACCCTCCCGCATCTTATGTGTTTACCCCCCAGTTTTGGTGGGATTCTTGTTGCTTACTCTTTAGTCATCTGTGGTGTTTTATCGATTATTTTGTCGTCTTTTTATCCTTTTTCGTTTGGCCGCTGTGTTGTTTGCCCTTCGATTTTCGCTTCTGATACCTATTTGGAATTTTAAAACTTTTCTTTATAGATGTATTTTTTAATATCTCCTAAATTAAAAGATCATATGTACAATATGTTAGATATATTTAAGGAATATTAAAGCTCATTTTAACATATATTTTTTCAACTCGTGACGAAGGTTGTTTCTTTTCAACTTAATTGTAAAAACAATCCAAAAATACTTTGCACGCCCATATAATCCCTAATATCGTTAAAATATCACTTAAAAGGGTCGAAATGAATTTTTGTCCAGGAACCAAAATTCAATTAATGGAAAAACCACAAGATATGACAGAATTATCAACGAATTGTGTCACTTTTACAAAGTTTCATTGATAAAAACCGGGTTAATGCGGGTTACACTAATGTCCTGAAAATTGTCATGAAATGTCCTGAAAAGTACATTAAGGCCTATATCTTTTTGTTATTATCCAATGGATTGAGTTCAAATTTGAAAATGTTAAATACATTAGCATATATTTAACGAATATTTTAAAAAAAATAAACAAAAAATATAATTTTAGGTGGAAATAATTTGACCTGAAAATGTCCTGTAAAGTACATTAAGGCCTATATCTTTTTTTCTTATTGACCAATGGATTGAGTTCAAATTTGAAATATTCGTTAAATATAAATAACATTTTCAAATTTGAACTCAATCCATTGGATAATAAAAAAAGATATAGGCCTTTATGTACTTTTCAGGACATTTCATGACAATTTTCAGGTCAAATATTTCCACCCAAAAATTTTATTTTTTATTTTTTTTTAAATATTCGTTAAATATATGCTAATGTATTTAACATTTTCAAATTTGAACTCAATCCATTGGATAATAAAAAAAAGATATAGGCCTTTATGTACTTTTCAGGACATTTCAGGTCAATTTTCAGGACATTAGTGTAACCCGGTTAATGCTTCATAAATATCATTTATTGAACCAATTGCAAGTTTTCATGAGATACAAAACATTACCAAAATGAGCGTTAATATCCTTTTAACATATATTGGATATAGTTTTGAATTTCAGTTCTAGAGTATAGTACCTTAATAAAAAAAAATGCCGACTTATGAAAAAAAAAATTCACCTTTGAAGTCAAAGGAAGAATAATTTATATAGATTAATATATATCTGATCTGACAATAGAAAATCTTTGTCATATTTCAAACTTCTAAACACAAAAGTCCAATGACTGAAGTCGAAGGCGAGCTAGCTATAGGTCCAGCTTAGATTGGGATAGACAAAACAAATTTGCTTGCGCAAAGCTGGTTGATTTTTTATACCCAGGTCTCCAGCGGCCAAACAAAATATAAATGATATTTACCATACAATACTAGAATTACCCGATAGACCAGATACCCGCACAGTTCCATCATGTGTTCAGCAGTTATAGGTTTCCATGCTGAACAGTGACAATTATTTCTAGAGAACAGACAAAAAATACACAATGTCAAAGCCTAAAACAAAACAAATATCCAGTTATCCAGTGGTGCTCGACCAACACATTTGGGAAACCAAATATAAAAACGTTAACACCAGAGAACTGAAGAAAAAACACAATGTCCACAAAAAAACAAACAAACAAACAAAAAACACGGCTAGCTATAGATACTGTAGGTCCATCTATGCACAAGATAGATACATCTTAGTTCTACAATAGCTTCTCAAGTTTAATACTTGTGAAATTCTGACATATCACCTGTAGTATCAGTTAATGTCATACCAGTACCATTGTATTGACTGCTGGATATGTTTACCATCGGTAATGACAGCCCGTCTGTAGTGGTATGGATCCAGTGGCAGTTTCAATTCCAACATTTGTGAACTTGGGAATATTACAATTTCTGTGTCTGTAGAATAATTTTATCTAGAGTTTAATTCAGTCGTGCAGTGTCTGTCGGTATATTTATCCTAATATGAGACGTTTGTTATCAGCTAGATACGATAACGTAACCCTCAGTCCGCTTTTGCTCCCAGCGAGGAACCCTAACTGGAGCACAAGCGGACTGAGGGTTACGTTATCAGCATCTGAAAGAAATGTCGTGTTTTATTATATGTTATAATATGGCTTCGTATTACGTTCATTTGTCTAGATTGTCTGGTTAGAGTCAAGGTTTCACGTGTATTAATTGGCTTCTTGACATGCTTGATTTTCTACTGTCACATTCTCGGCCACCATCTTCTGTGTGTACATACACTTGATATTAGACCTATACACACACAGAAAATACTTCTCCACCCCATTCATCCCAAAAATTCAATAGATTCTCGCGACCGTCTTGTCCTCACCAAATTGATCGGTTGTAAGATTTATCTTGGACATGCACAGCTAATCCGTAAAACCCTAAGTCTTGCATTTTTGTAAGTCATACAGTCAATATCTGTCGACAGTATCCCGGTTTATGCGCCATTCATCTTTCTTATAAATAACGTTAGAAATTCTGTAACATGCATGTCGCAAAAGTCTTTATCCAATTGTAGTGAGACGTCTTTCCTGATCGAGTTCACGTGAATGTCCACCCTTGGAACAATTCATCTTCTTCTTTTTTTGGTTAGGAACCCTGTAAAACCGTGCTCTCTACAGATTCAGTGAGATCTCATTCTCGCTTGGCATCTCTGATTTACTTCACGTGGATGCTCGTTCTTTGCTTCATTCGTCTTTCTTGTGACGTACGTTGTTAATTATCCCTCGTAGGAAAAAAGTGAAAAGGAAAAGGTAAATGGACTGTTTCATTTCTATTCAATATAATTGAATAATGGAGGTATGATATGAACTAGATCATTTTCTCTGAAAAGAGTAACCTGCATGCAGATGTATATATATATATATAGAGTAACTAACCCTGTGATTAATGGTGAAGGATTTTCCCAATGTATATTGTAGCATTAGCTTGTCTTCTAGATGGTGGAAGGTGATTGACGTACACAAAATTAATATAGTCACAGTCCTGTTTTTACAGACCTGTGAATTGGTAATGGGGAAGCAACTCATATGAAGTTGTCCTGAAGGACGGTCAAAGATTCAACGGTAAGGTAAGGTAAGTTGGGAGTTTTTTAATCATAAGTCTTTCTCGTGTTTTATTTAGATGACCTCTTAAACGACTATTTTGTTTGGAATTGTTGAAAGTCTATGCACCAGTACCTTTCTTATGACACAGGGAATCATGTAATCACAAGAAGAGTTTGACGATTCCAAAGGGGTAATCAGAATCCGTAAATCGCAGAATGACAGACAACACAATGTCCAAAGGAATGATGACAAAACGACAAACAACGATCTACAAAACACAACATATGAAACTAAAGATCGAGTAACACGAATTCCACTAAAAACCGGAGTTAAACTCGTGTGCTCCGGAATGAAGCAGTTCCTGTTCCACTAGCGGCACCCGTCGTGTTACACAATTCATTCCAGTGTCTGTTAGATGTCTTTCCTGGTAGGCATCCCGGATAGCCTTGAAATTGTAACGAGCTACCTAATAATGTCAGTACGGTGGGGAATTTACTAATTAAAAAAAAGGGGGGGGGGGGGTCATCACAAAGATTTACGTAAAGATAATTATATTGATCTGGTGGCCGTTTCACTAAAGGTCGTATACGTCTTAAAATGCACTTGTAAACGTCTACGTTTCACTAATAGCCAGTAATTACAGCTTATGATAAAAGTTTATTATAGAGTTAAGAAAGGTGGTAAGCACTCGGAAATCTTAAATCTTAACTTGCGAACACTTAAAGTAAAGAGCTCATGTTCTATGTTGTATCACAGCCTGTGTGTTGTATTTGTATATATATGCTTCGGAGTTTAAATTAAAAATTACTTTACGTTGGTTAAGCAAACTTGAAACACAATGTGTATAATCGATAAACGCGGGGTCCACTTTTAGACCATGATCACTAATAGATCAGAAAAAGTGGCACATCTCAAATACTCTTGTCATTCCCTTTCCACACAAGACCCATTCCGAATTAATAATAGTAATAATCATCATCATAAAAATAGGGGCAACAGATTAACTTTTTTTTTTAAAGAATTCCGGCTATTTATGAGTTTAACATAAATCAGAAATATACAGTAGAATACTTTATGATAGTTTAAAATCGTGTAAAGAATTACACCATTATCTAAAGTTGAAATCTAAGGCATAGAACTTGGTCTGTTGTTAATACATGCATGTAACGAGATCTACCACCAAAGATATTATGTACGTTCTCATAAGTCGTAACTCGTTACGATTCGTACGATTAATGTGAACTAGCTTAGTGAACGCACGTATACATACCGTGCACTTAAGGAAATCGTAAATGTTATTGTTAGTTTTACGATAAGTTTGGTGAAACGGTCGCCAGTTGTTCAATCGTAAAATTTTTGAAATTGGTGACAATTTTAGTGATTTATTCATGCATATGTTTTCTTTCAACTCTCGCCATGTTTTAGTGTTTTCAAATTACTCACAGCCCGGATTAAACGTTTTTTTTTATTTTTTTTTTTTTATTATTATTACTCCCAGGTTTCTGTTATAACATGTATTTATTATTTAAAATACATATGCACATTAAATAATAATCCATAAGACGTGGGTAGACTAGAGTAACCTGTTAAATATTTGGAAAAGAATACAGGCTTTTTAATAAAGTTCCCGCGCTTTTTCTCAGGAAAATTTGTCTCCCCTTTGTGCCACGATTTCGACATCCGGGCGATTCGTGCACCGGAAAGACAATATTGACAGCATCTGTAACTGACGAGCAAGAAGAAAGACTCTTTTTTGAAGTTAATGGTATATAAATCGAGCTAAATAATGAAATTTACCCAACTATTAACACGTTTAAACAACATACATTGCATAATATCAAAATATACCGACCACGGCACAGGTATGGTGGCGGCACTGGTTTTCGTCAATTTCGATCACCTAATTGAGGCTAACATCAAAATCTGTTTTGAGACATTCCATAGAATAAAGAATTTTAATTGACCTTTTCGAGCCACAGGCGCTCGTGGCACGGACCACCCCCCTTTTTCTAACTTTCTGTTTACAAATTTATTTTCAATAAAATTTCTTTATTTCTTTATTATTTCATCTCTTTTTCCTTATTTTAACTTGTTCGTGTCAATATTCATACAATATTATGTCAACATCAAATTGCATGTGTCGACCCTATATAGATACTAATAATACACAAGGCATGCAACTCGGCAGGTTTAAAAATTGTACCCCTGCTTGCTTCGAGTACATTTATTGCACCTTATTTCCATTATGTCATTCAAACTAGGACATGTATCCATTCCTAAAAGACGCATCTTTTTGCCCCTGTTTTTGTTTTGTGCATACGATAGCTCAGTTCTCCAGAATTTTAAGATTTTCACACATTTATTGCCAAATTTTTCGTATAAGGACCCACGGCTGACGGAAGTGACGTACCACTGCATTAATTTCAACGAAAGGGTCAGAAAAGTTCTTTTTTTGGGGCCGATTTGACTTTCATTTAGAGGCTGATTTGACTGGAAATCGTGTTTTCGATTACCCCAAAGGAGCTCCAAATTTGATAAGGTTGAGGTTCTAAAGGAGCACCTGTGTGTATAATTTCGGTTTACTTCCACATTTAACCAATTTGTAGTATAATTATAACATTTTTTTGTATTATTTACAGTGTATTTCTGAATGGTGTGTGTTCAAACTGTTGAGGATCATGAGGAGATGTTTTAATGTTTTTTTCTTCATTTTGTTGTGACTTTACATATTACTATTTACTACATATTTTCTAAATATATCACAAGGACATTTAGCTCACATTTTCTATAGTATTTATTTATTCATTTTGTTCGTTTGTTATGTATTACTATTTTAAAAATAGCAACGATTTACATTTTCTAACACAAGGACCCACTCCTTTAGACCCTCACTTTAAATAGACATAATGCCATTGGCCAGTCTGATCACATGACTTCACGGTTTCAATGGAAGATCAATATTGCAGACAACAAGGAAGGACATTAAAAAGGGGTAAGGGTAGGTCTGAAGAGGGTTTTAAACTTGGACTTTTTGGGGAACTAGAAAAAATGGCAACATTTTAGTACAACAAGAAAGAATAAAGTGTCTTACCTGCTTAATTCGCATTGTGTCCGATGTAAGCTGCTCAAAAGATTTCTTGCGTCATCTTTGTTTGCAACCATATGCAAATTAGCAGAAGTGTAGTGCACGCGCTACACAAGAATGTTTGGTATGCAAAGATCGAAAACGAAAGCAACAACCATACAGCTACACTACGTCTACAGTCAATGGACATAAGTATTCGTCACCCTCTATTTTATGCTATATATTTCATATATAACCACGTTTTTAAAAAAAAAGTCATTTCTAAACGGATTTTGATAATTTTTGCACCAGAAGAAACAGAAATATTTAAAAGATTATTTGTTTATTTTAGCCACAGTCACTAGACGTTGTGTCAATATGAATATAACATAATCAATGGGCAGAAAATAGTGTCCAATATGTAATAACAAGGCTTCCAATGCCAAAATCGGTAAAAATGTAAACAAAGCAGGGTTTTTTTGGCACGCTTTTTTCGTGTAATCAAATAAAATACTGATAAAAATATTATTAACGGTAAGTTGTGTTGTTGTTTTCCTCAATGCAAAAATATATGTGTGTGTTTTGTACAAGATGGCATTCCAGTATTTTATTTTATTTTATTTTATTTTCGTATTTGAATTATTCAGCCCGGGACAGTTGCATTGGCTCCTTCCTACCAAGGAAGTCGTTAAACTTCAGCATCTAACAAAAATTTCTCTGTGATGCTCTGATGATGGATTAATTCTCAAAAAAAGTAAGGCGGAAGTATATTTAGGTAGTATGGTCTTTGGAATCAAAGCATACCACGAGATTTACACGAAAAAAGCGTGCAAACCCCCCCTTGTAGGGTGTACCCAGTAATCAACATTAATCTTCATTTGAACTCTATTGAAATCATTGTAATCATTGTATTAAATTCATGTTAAATAAACAAGGAGATTACACCCAACTCTAATGCACTGTGTACTATTGTTGAACTTGGCTCAATTTTTTTATTTGAAACTATCGTGATGGGGGCATTATCCATGAATATTAATTGGAAAAAAGTACATGTATTTTATGTTTTTAATTTGTGATAGTTGTCTATCATTTACGTTTTGCGAACATTTTTGTAAAAGTTATATTATGATTATACTTGTCTTTCGACACATTGAATGGAAACCAGTTAAGATTTCAATAACAACGTTATGTGTTGTGATATTTGCAGAAAGGCCAAACCAGATATTGCTGGCAAAACCAAATTTGTTACCGGAAAGAAAAAGTTTAAATGTGAAAGACTTGTTTATTATAATAAAAGTTTGAAACATAAAAAATGTTTATTAAATATGGTATCAGCAAATGCCTTTTCATCAACTGAGCATCTTCTGTCTCATTCAGGGCATTATTAATTATGTACAAATAAATACATATTGGAGTTGTATAGTACGAATTGGTATCTTTGTTAATCTGACAAGTAACATACTTTTGTTGGCGAGTAAAAAATGTTTCCTAACTAGCCAGGAGATTAGCCAGGGGCTACTGGGCGCTGGTATGAATTGTAGAGCCCTGCGACTGCGTATGGTTCCATGTAAAATCATTCTTAAAGAACTGTCTTCAGTATCGTATTGTGAAAAATCAGGTTATTTAAGATGTATAAAGGACATTAAAAATATTATATTTTTCAATACAATTACTCTCAGTGGCGTAGGAGTTGACTGGACAGTGAGGGCAAATATAGGGAGGGTCTGGAGGGTGGGGAGTTTTCAAATCTATCAAGCTAAAAAAGGTGCTTTAGTTTCAAAGTATACTCTTATACCCTTGGTTAATTTGACAATATATATTTTTTTTTGCTACCATGCTGAAACTCAGCTTTTAAAAAAAAAAGATACATGACTGAAAATGCCATTAACCTGCCAGTTCTATCATATAACTGCTTACCAAGGTCATTTTCTTGTACTGGTTGGTAAAATAAACATGTTCTTCCTGGAAAAACTTAGAATGGAAATGAAATGTCATCACTATGACGTAATGGAGGTTGACTTTTTGAACTTATTCTCTTATACAAAGACAAGGTCTGATATGGAAACAGACTTTCCGTAAAGTTAAAAGGGGCATAACATTTTTTTAAGCTAAAAGCTATGCACCATAATATGATAGTTATTCAGGTGCTAGACAGGGCATATAATTTCACATTCCTGGCTTCAGATTTATATACTGAATAACATATAATGTACATGTATGTATGTAAACACACAAGTCATGTGATACATGTAAGTACCCCCAAGATTGTTATTGCAATTAACAGAATTAATGAAAGGTTCATTCTCAGTTGAAATTATCACCTGTCATTGTACTGAACTGTCAAACCATTTACGTTTCCAATTCTGTGTTCTGAGTGTGAATTTGTTTTATATTTCCCATCATATCGGAAAACAAATTGTGATCATTGTATAATACTTTGTACATGCATATATATGTATGTTGCTAATTCTAATTTAAAATCAGAGTTTATTTGTGCAAAATATATCCATGTCTCCTCTCATTGTAAAAATAAGTATAAATAAATACATCTATATATATTTTTTTCTACTTAAAAGTTAGGTCGAAAGAACAAGAAATTCATTTGTTCTGATGCTTATTCAATTGCATTAGGCAGGTTGAAATTAAATCAATATTGTTATAATATAGAAGGTGATCACTACAAATATGTTAATGCCAGTTCAGAATTTCCTTGAAGTTTAAATTTGTAAGAGGCTGAATCTATATAATCAGGGTTTTACTATGTCTGTTATAATAAAAAGAAGAAATAAAATGAAGTAAAAATGTTCAAAGATTTCTTTTATAAAGGGTTTGCAAATGTGTTCAAAGTAAGATTGTAACAATTTGAATGCATTCTTTTCCTTTGATCTTTTTGTGGTTTATTATATCACAATATAAACAACAGCTAAGAACTATGAAATAATACATGCAGATAGGCAGATACGAGATATTGCACACTTTAAATCTGGGCTGTAGTTTTATTACTCTTAGAGAGCTGTGTAATAATCAACAACCTAGATGTGATATTGCATGACTTCATGTTAAAACAAATCATTTATACTACGGTGTTCTGAGTTAAACCGTTAAACAATCTCACGCTTCACATTCGATTGTTTAACCGTTTAACTCAGAAAACTATGTTATAAATATTGCATAGTCCTTATCTACAAAATATGTCCATAGATTGTTTTAATTTAAATGGTGAGACATGTACTAATAATAAGTGGGAAAATGAGTGGTCCTGAATCTTTTTTTTTTTTGGAACCAAACTGATTTTGTAAAATAGCCTCCAAAAATTTTAAATTATGCACTTACATTTTAAGACAGCAATGATGTTTGACGCTGCCATGTCTGCCAATTCCATAGATCCAGAAGGGTAAAAATTTAGAAGTTTTGTTGATTTCCATGATCAAGCTTCAATTTCCCATGACTAGTTATTAGCTCACCTGATCCTTCGGGTCAGGTGAGCTATTGCTACCACTGGTCGTCCGTCTGTCGTTAGCTTTTTGCATTTCAATCAACTCCTCTAAAACCACTGGACCAATTTGAACCAAACTATGGTGGAATGGTCCTTGGGTGGTCCCCTTTCAGAATAGTGTCTGACAATCCCCCTTCCCGCCAACCAAGATGGCCACCGTTACTAAAAATAGAAAATTCGACAAAAAATCACTTGGGCCCAAACTATGGTGGAATGGTCTTCAGATGGTTCTCTTTGAGAATGTGTCCGATGACCCCGGCCGCCAACCAAGATAGCCGCCATTACTAAAAATAGAAAATTTGGCAAAAAATCACTTAAAAATTATCTCCTCTGAAACTACTGGGCCAATTGGGCACAAACTATGGTAGAATGGTCTTTAGGTGGTCATCTTTCAGAATTGTGTCCGACGACCCCGTCTGCAAACCAAGATGGCCACCATTACTAAAAATAGAAAATTCAGAAAAAAAATCACTTAATAATTATCTCCTCTAACTTTCGGGTATAGAACGTTTATTTTTTGTCTGATTTTGATGCAGTTTTTTCTTTAGATTCCTTATTAAATTATCTTTCAGTAGTATGTCAACGGATTTGACTACAGAATCTTCCATATACTTAGCAATAATTATGGCTTTTCTTTTTTGGGGCCAACTTTGAGCCAGGTGAGCGACTACAGGCTCCTAGGAGCCTCTAGTTATAGTTAATTGCGCATTGTTGCTGATCAAATTTAGGTCTTGAAGGCTACAATTTAAGGACAACGTAAGTGTCATATTTAGCCTTCAGTTCTGACATGAGGTAACGGTGAAAACTGAAGGTGGTTGGTTGTTTTGTTGATACATGTATTAATGGAATTGTTGACCATTACAGTTTACCACAATTTTCATTTGAGAACTAATCTTGAAGGTTAAATGAATGAGAAATAGATGCTTAAAAATAATTTAAATCACAAATGTCTTAAATAACCATTACAGAAAACCTAAGGGGCAATACCTCATAAAAATACATTTGAGCTAAAATATAGTCATTACCATTCAGTGTATTCAAGATGATTCCCCAGTTTTAATTAGTGTTGTTTTAATTTTAGTTTATTATTCCTTTTTCTCAGAAACTACTTATTTTATTGAATCCAAATCATACATGAAAGATAATTGTATGCTTTACTCTTTTTAGCTCGCCTTGGCAAAGGCAATGTGAACTTTTGCAATCACTTGGCATTCATTAACTTTTCACATTTTAATCTTCTCCTCTGAAACCGCATAGCCAAATGAACCAAAACTTGGTAGGAAGCATCTATAGAAGATCCTCTATGAAGGAATGCTCATTTCGTCCAGATCTGTTAACAAATGTGGTTGCCATAGGAAATTCTTGTTTCTGGTTGGTCAATTTCTAAAAATCTTCTCTGAAACCGCTTAGTTTGTACAAATTTCCATGGCCGCTATAAGTAGTTTTTGTTTGTGATTGACCAATTAAGAAAATCTTCTCTAAACCATTTAGCCAAATTAATTGAAATTTGGAAGGAAGCACCTATGGAAGGTTTTGTATAAACTAAAGTTTCCTCAAAACAGAATGAAAGGTGAGTGACACAGGCTCATCCCACAGCCTCTAGTTTGTATGTATCAGCAATCCAAGATAGCTGCCACCACAGGACAAAAGTTAACAGTATTGGATTCTTGTGGGAAACTTTTTAAAATACATTTTTCTCTAACAAAGCCCTGAACCATTCAAAAGCCGAAACTTGGCTGGAATGTTACTTGAATACACCTTTAGAAAATGTACAAATGTTTGTGCCTATCAGAAATCTAAGATCGTCTTCAACGAAGTTTATATTATCTATTGAACATTTTTAGCTCACCTGACGCAAAGGGTCATGTGAGCTATTGTCACCACTGGTCGTCCGTCCGTCCGTCAACTTTTCACAATTTAATCAACTCCTCTGAAGCCACTGGGACAATTTGAACCAAACTTTGGTGGAATGGTCCTTGGATGGCCCCCTTCCAAAAATGTGTCCGGTGATCCCGACTTCCAAGCTATAAATAGAAAAAAGGGGGGGGGGGGGGTGAAATTTTAATTGTTCATTGCTGCTTTAGTATAAATCTACTCCTCTGAAACCGCTGAACCAAATTAAGCCAAGCCTGGCAGGGATGGTCCCTGGGTGGGTCCCTTTCAATATTGTGTCCGACAGCCCTGCCCTCCATTCAAGATGGCTGTTGTTACTAAAAATAGAAATTTCTTCAATTGTCCATTGCTGCTTTAGCATAAGTCAAAATGAGCTCAAATTTTAACTGCAGCTACATGGTAAGGAGTAGTTTAACATATATTCCGCGTTTTTCTTTCAGCCGATTTATACCGATTATGCAAATTAGGCATATTTTGATAAAAGATCACATTTAAATCTTCTCCTCTGAAACCGCTGAACCAAATTATACCAAACCTGGCAGGGATAGTCCTTGGGTAGTCCCATTTCAAAATTGTGTCCGACAGCTCCACCCTCCATTCAAGATGGCTGCTGTTACTAAAAATAGAAATTTCTTCAATTGTCCATTGCTGCTTTATTATCAATCAAAATGAGCTCAAATTTTAACTGCAGCTAGATGACAATGAGTAGATTAACATATATTCTGGGTTTTTCTGTGAATTTTTTCTTTCAACCGATTTATACTGATTATACAAATTAGGCATATTTTGATAAAAGATCACATTTAAATCTTTTCCTCTGAAACCGCTGAACCAATTTAAACCAAACCTGGCAGGGATAGTCCTTGGGTAGTCCCATTTCAAAATTGTGTCCGACAGCTCCACCCTCCATTCAAGATGGCTGCTGTTACTAAAAATAGAAATTTCTTTAGTTGTCAATTTCCGCTCTATTACAAATCAAAATGAACTCAAATTTTAACCGCAGCTATATGACAATGAGTAGTTTAACATATATTCTGAGTTTTTTTGTGAGATTTTTTCAGCCAGTTTATTCCATTTAGGAATATTATGAGATAAAAATCACATCAAAATCTTTTGCTCAGAAATTTGAGTTGAAATGATCTTTGGGTGGCCCACTTTCAAAATTATGTGTAACGTCCCCATTTTCTATCAACTTTAGATGTCAAATTGAAAACCAGGTGAGCGATTACAGGCTCCTGGGAGCCTCTAGTTAGATTACTGCCCTGTTGATGTGACAAACCTCAATTTTGAGACTAATAATTTGGACCTTTACTGTACATATAACTATAGTCCTCAGGACTCCTGTATACAGAAAGGTAGTTTATTTATAAAAGAAAGGATGTACATGCAACATAAAAATGTATATGCAAAAACACATTTCCTACTACATTTACGAGGTATTGGTGACAGGTTTCCAGGACTTGACCCACACATAGCTGCTCAACACAATACAAGGTGGCTGATGGGGTAGGTGCCCTGTTGATGGGGGCGGGGTTATCAGGTTATAATACAGAAGAGTGGCACACTAGCTGCACGGTAATACCTGTTTTTGTAGATTTCGAAAAAGCACACTAGCAGCTACATAAGATAACAATTTTCATCCCTACCCGGCTTTCTATATTTTTCCAGTGGTAGACAAAAGTCATTGATTTTTACACTACATTTGTACATAGATAACATGATCAGTAGATCAACATCATCTTCAGAACAGGTTTGTTCTTCTGAAATACTGAAGTGAAAGAAATGATAAAATATTTATTAACACAATAAATATATTGATATATTACTTCAGGTGTGTTAATGGATTAAATATAGACAACCTTCAAGTCTTTACACATCAGTTTATCCACAGGAGATTCTGTAAACCTATATAGATATACAGTGGAACCTGTCTAATCCGACACACCAAGGAACCAGGGAAATGTGTCGGCTTGTACAGGATGTCGGAATACTCGGGTTTGATTTTGGTTAACAGAAATACTTTTGAACCATAAATTTTTGTCGTATGTCACAGGATGTCGGAAAACTCAGGTGTCGGATTGCACAAGTTACACTGTAGCTAAGAAATCAGATAATGGCTACATACATACATTTATGTATTAAAAAGGTTCTAGATCTTTAATGGTAATTATACAGAATGCAAGTGGAAAAAGAGATGTGTGATTATATTGTCAAAGTCTTGATATTAGAGGCAGCTGCAGAATGTTTACACCTGTCAAGACTTCAAAGAAAAGATAGTTCCATGTTTTGAGATGCCATTCCTTCATTTAATTATCATTGAACTAAACAATTTCACATTCATGATAAAAGATTATATAAATAATATTGATTTATATGTCGTACCTTGCTGCTTAAATTTTTATATAAATGGTAATTAATAAGGCAGAATCATTTTGTTGTTGCAGCATACATGTAGGCTAGCTGAAAATGACAAAAAATTGATTGTTTTATTTTTGAATTCAATATTGCCTCAAGATCATACATAGATTGTAGATCGCAGACAATCAATTATTGGGTTGCCGATAGAAACAATCTCTCTCATTATAGGACCTTATAATATTCTGTAACAACGTTCTTCTCAAATGCATTATTTACAGTACTCGTTATAAATTCACAATATAGATTATTTACCTAGAATTATTTTTTTCCATTTTGTTGGTGACTTGACGCTAATTAACAGTTATTGTATCTATACTTGTGATGGATTATAGAGAATTTGCATGTTGATATTTAAGTGTGACATACATGCTATGTGTAGTATGTTTTCATGAACTAAGTGTGTGGATCTTGAGAAGGAGATTATCCTGTCGGTGATTGTTGGAAGGAGTTACAGGATATTCTTATCTTAACTTGAACATTTTTATTGTTAAAGAGTCGAGACAGTAATTCTAATTGATCATTTGTTTGTTTGTTTGCTTTTTGGTTATGAGACAAGAGGGATTTATGCAGGTAAATATTTATCTTATATATGGTACATGTATGTAATCTATGATATTATTACAGTCTTTGTGCTAATCCACTTGCCCTAAGACGAGACAAGAAAAATTGGATTCGGACAGTGAAAATTATGAAAGAATTTGTTTGAATAAATAGAAATTTTTTCTAATTTTGGCTTTCGGGCAAGTAGGTGGAAAAAATTATTGTGTACATTATTTTTGACTGCCCAAGCATTTTTTTAACCAGAAATCGGTGGTTTGTTTCCCAGTGAGATATTCGAAGAGAGAAAAAACAGCAATTATCAATGAAAAATTTGATTTGATTTATTTTAATATATGTTTATATGCATGTATTAAAAAAATGTTGCAATTTACAAAAAGTCTAAAGATTTTTTTAGACTTGTTCATTTTTGAAACAGATGCTGGTATACCATTTTATATAGGGGATATGGTCATTATTTGTCATAGAAATTCTGTATGAATGAACTTTTTTTTTATTGTGAATGATATTTATGCATGAAATATCAATTATTAATGATGATGAGGTTAATGAAGAAATAGATTATATACCCATCACCTTTCCGGAAAGGGGGGGAGGGGGGAGGTGTCATAGTTGTATTCGTATGGCAGTTGGATTAACAACTACCTATTTGCAATCATCATGGCGAGATGTACTTGATTCAACATTTTGTGATAAAAGTTTATCAGTGACTTGAGACAGGTTGTTGATTTTCTCCGGGTATTCCAGTTTCCTCCACCAATAAACTGACCGCCACGATATAACTGAAATATTGTTGAAAGTGGCTTTAAGCACAAACCCTTTCTAGTACCTCTAAATTGTTGAGAAAGGAAAGTAATACCCAGGTAAAAACTTTCTGCTACAAGCATGCAATGTAAATATTTGGGATCTCTAATATGACTTCCTTAGATATCAATAAAACAAATGGACAAATGTGCAACCACTTGATGTTTATATTTACATATATGATAATGTGGTCTTATTACCTGGACAAGACCACATTAATATCATTATTATACTGAGTGTCCAGGTAATATGCCAAAATATTACCTACATTACAGTACCAAATATCACTACAGAAACTTACACGAAGTATAATAATTATATAATAATGTTGTGTTAGCAATGACTCTGCCAATATAGTGGTCAGGGTTGAAGACATAGTGCATGACCCAAAGGCGTCGGCTGACTGTTATATGTAGACAAAATATATTTAGAACTATTACAATAAAGGAGGTCCTGATATTGGTGACTAATATATTGGATCAGATAGTCTTGAAAGTGTGAGAATATGCTTTGTTTCATTTAAGGCTTTAAAAATATAAAGATTTTTGAAGTTTGAAATTTAATTAACAACAATAACAAGTATTAAAAAACATTAACATGAACAATAGACGACTAGATAGATTGACAGATTGGATCCGCCCCCTTGCATGTGGACTAGCTATATATAGCTTGACAGACAGCTGAAAACCCAACCTTTCGCACGTGAAACTGGCATAGTAGATGTACTATTTTCGCATAGTATATCAACGCTATATAATTCTTTGTGATATATGCCAAAATATCGTATGAACTTATATTACAGAAGAAATTTACAGAAAGCATAATAATGTTGAATAATGCCCTTGACAAAATCTTTTTTTATTATACCGGTAAATATTCATAATATGAAGGTTTCAAATTTGCACCCCAGACTTCTGAAGGTATTTTCCATGTATAGATATGTTGTATAGAATTCCTACACTAAACTTTTATAATATGATCAAGTCCATGCAGTAGTTCTAGAGATACTGCTTATACTTTGATGGACGATAGGTGGATTAGTGTTCATAGTATATTTACTTTAGTAAGTTTATCCCATTACAAATTCTACACCAAACTTGAAAACCAAAATGATTTTTTGTCAAGGATTATAAGAGTAATGCCTTTTAAAGATGTACAATGTAATAGAGTAAGATTGATTGGTATTTAACGCCAAATTTAGCAGTATTTCAGCTATGTTGTGGCAAGAATAAATTTTATAGATTTATTTCCTCAGCATCAATATAATTAGAAATTATTAGGGGAAGAAAATTCTTGTTAAACCATTCATGGCCACTAGCAGTAATAACAAGTTAATATTCCTTGACAGATTCTAATCAATTTATACATATGATTTATATTAGTAAAACATGTAATTCTCTATTGAACTTTAAAAGGAAGCATTTTTATTGGAGATTTAATCAACAAGCTAGTACAGTTAATTAAAACTATGATGAATTGAGAGATGTTGACTGAATAAGTTTAAACTTAACTATGATATATTGGTATAACTTGGGTTCCCAATTTTTTTAGAATTTTGCTGGGGCCGTCGTAGTAGTGATCATACCTTTGTTATCCCCTCGCCAACTAAGTTGCGAAGGGATATAGTAACGCTACTGTCCTTCCGTCACATCCTTGTGAACACTCTAGGATCAACATCCTTCAATGGATTTTGACCAAACTTGGTACATATTTAGTCCTTAAGAAAATCTGGAACCCTATTGATTTTCAAGGTCAAAGGTCAAGGTCACCGGTCAAATTTTTACCACATAACATCCTTGTGACCACACTAGAATCAAGATCCTTCAATGGATTTTGACCAAACTTGATACACACTTAGTCCTTAGGAGAGTCTGGAACCCTATTGATTTTCAAGGTCAAAGGTCAATGTCACCAGGTCAAATTTTTACTGCGTAACATCCTTGTGAACACTCTAGAATCAACATCCTTAAATGGATTTTGACCAAACTTGGTACATACTTAGACCATAGGAGAATTTGGAACCCTATTGAATTTCAAGGTCAAAGGTCAAGGTCACAGGGTCTAATTTTTAGGCGAGGGGATATGCCATGCTTTGTGTTGCCCTTGTTAGATTTATAACCATATATGCAATCGGTGCATATCACCACTAATGCTGTGAGTTTGAATCCTCGCTATAAAGTTTGTCAGTGACTTGCGACAGGTCGATGGTTTTCTCCGGGTACTCTGGTTTCCTCCACCAATAAAACTGACCTCCACAATATACAACAAATGTAGCTGAAATATTGTTGAAAGTGACATTAAACACCACCAAACAAACCAAACCTAAACCGCTCAGGCTAGGTGTACTTTGATACAACATTATGTGATAAAGTTTGTCAGTGACTTGCGGCAGGTCGGTGGATTTCTCTGGGTACTCCGGTTTCCTCCAGCATTAAAACTGACTGCCATGATATAACTGAAATGTTGTTGAAAGTAGCATTAAACACCATAACCCCCCCCCCCCCCCCAGATGGCCAGGGGGCTATATATATTGTTTTTAACACAAATTAGATCAAGAGGTGTTAATGGTACATTTTAACAGTTTATGTCACAGGTGGATTTTTGGGACAAATGGTCAGCACTTTAATATTGCGACAGGTGATTGTAATGTGTGAGCAAAGAAACATTGTATTTCATTAATCATTCTATTATTGCACAATCAGATATGAGACACACTTGCTTTGAATGATTGACCAATCAAAACCAACACGGTTGTACGGTCTCTGAACTTGAAAAATGTGTAATATCAATTATTGTTTTTTTCTACATTGTATATGTCTATAGATATATAGACTGAAGGTAAGACTCATGTTTTGTACATTTTTGTATTTTTAATTTTGATATATTTTTGATGAGGGAGAAATGTATATTTCTTTGTTAACATCTGTGGGAACCATAATAGACATAATGAAAGTTGCAATTGATTTTCAATATTTGGTTGTAGTTTTGTGACAATGGACAAAATATATATATGTATATGTTATCTGGATGTGAATTGATTGATACCAAAAATATCAGCCTGCCGAGCCAGAATATGAAGTTTGTTGGTGAGTGAACGAAGCGAACGAGTCACAAATTTCATATTCTGTCGAGCAGGCTGATATTTTTCAGTATCAATCATATTCACATTCAGATGACATATTTATCATCCCTAAATCAACCATAAACACGGATACATCTATATTTGTATTTTTGCGGGAAAAATTTCATGATTCAAAATATTCAAAATACGCTTCCCTAAAACCGTAGTTCATAAGTAGTTTGCAAATATACCATTCATTTTTACAGATTTATATAAATGTTAAGATTGTTGCATTTTTCCTTTAATTGTGATATTCATTGGGTTTTTTTTATTACAAACATCAAAGTCACCCATTTTCATTAAAGGTTTTGTTTACCAATGCCGTTCCGGTTTAGAAATTATGACGTCTCAGCAGAGGTTATCAAGAATTGTGTAAAGTACATTTTTGTAGGACGATGTTTGTTGATATTTCTAACACGACAGTTCCTAATTTGATATATATGTTTAAAAAAAATAATGTTAACTAGCTAATGGTGTCGATGAATTTTATTTATTTTTGCCATCTTCACAGGAATTATTGTTTAAATGTTAGGAGAATTTGGTGATAACTCCTGCTGACTGTTGATAAGTCCTGCTCAGCTCACGTGGACTTTGATACAAGTTTTGCTTATGGCAGCCAGCAGGTAGATATAGCCGGAGGGAAGGATGATAAATGTAAGATACACAATTCAAAAATTTTACACTGAAAGAATAGAATTTACAGAAAAAACTTTACTTCTTTATGTTTATATCTGATGTGAGATTTTCTGGCTGGTAAAATTAAACGAAACAATAACCTGGATAAGTTGTTTCATTTCACATTATCCATCAACAAACTGATACATGGACAGTTGCTTTTCAAAATTATATTCATCAACCTTAATTATATATATGATTACTTGCATAACTAAAAATACATCTATGAATTTAGGGGCTGTTGTGGTTGTGATCGTATGGTGGTTAGATTTACAAATGCCTATGCAATCGGTGCCTATCACCACTAAAGATGTGAATTTGAATCTCGCTCATGGCGAGGTGTACTCAATACAACATTATTTGATAAAGTTTGTCATTAACTTATGACAGGTCGGTGGTTTTCTCCGGGTACTCCAGTTTCCTCCACCAATAAAACTGACCACCGCGATATAGCTGAAATATTGTTGAAAGTGGCATTAAAGTGTCTACGATTTTTCATAATTTTTAAGTTTCACAACAACTTGAAAATAAGATAGATAAATCAATAAAATGACCAAATAACCATCTCAGATAAACAGAATTTTTTTTTTTAATTAGATGTAATTAAACAAATTACTTCTGATCGTCTGCTGGCCAAGCTCATGAATTATTCATGACCCATTGACCCAGATTTATTCAAACGAAGACATGCATGATGAGGTTTTTTTGTATCTTTAGACTAAAATGTATAATTCATACATGTTAATGATAAATTAGTCATACTTACCTATAAGAACACAATTTATCAATCAAAACTCAAATTATTAGCCATTTTCGGTCAAAGTATGTTTTCTTCCACGGTTAGATTTTCCGACAGAAGACATTTTCATCAACAAACCAATTCCGCGCGTGCACAGTTCATCATACAGAGGCGGAGTTATCTCGATCGACTTGAATTAGAGTAGCCCAGACACAAATTGCTTGCGAACACGTTTTCCCCGAAATATTTCGTGAAAACTGGTTTTAGATGAATTTTTACTCGCATCTGTTCAAGTTTGGGAGAAAAATTCTGATTTAAAAAATCTGATAAAATCGTAGACACTGTCACTTTAAGCATCATAGCTGTAATCCTAACCTATGTAAATTGTATGTCAGTAATATAGTGTACAGAGATTTTTACATTTTAAGAAGCGAATGCCTAATTTTGAAGATGATGATATTGTTCAATGAAAGATACCATGGTATAATTTATGATAAATCTTTGCTTCAAAATATTATTCATACTTGTATTCAAATGCTGATGGTTTTCAAATTAGACTTATGAAAAGAATGTTTAAAACCATGATAATCAACAATTACACTGCCAGTATCAACAAAATGAACAACCACTTCTAACCTCAAATGCACCATTGAACATAGCAACAACAAAAATCCCACAACATATGGCATTGGAAATCCAGGTCCTGGCTTTGGACAGGCACTATGATGTGGCAGGGTTAAATCAGTTTATGAGATCTCAACCTCCCCTTCTTGATAATGGGATATCCTATGGTAATACAGATACATGTACATGCACATTGTGTTTGCATTATATTCTCTCCGCGACCTTTACATCTTTATTATTTTTCTGTATTTAATATCTTCCTCGTGTAATTGAATGCATATAATAAATATCCTGCATATTTCTCAGTACAAAGGTATTGATTTTATACTATAAATGAAAAATAAGATTAACCACAGTTAAAATAAAATATTATCTGAATAATCATTGGTGAATAATCAAGTGTATATTTACAGAATATCGTGTGCAAATAGAATGAAATCATTAAATATTTTACATTACAAAAAAATGTAGTTCTATTGCTGTCAAGTAGAAGAAATGATGTTTTATGTAAGCATTGTCCACCACTGAGGACACATGGGATGCAATATAATTTGAGAGAGGGGGGGGGGAATAATATTTTGTATGTTTTTGTTGTAAATTCAATGAGAGGAAGGAATTTGAGAAAAAAACTTCTTTGTGTTAAGAAACTAATAAAAATATCATTTTGTGCATAATTAAAGGGGAATAACTCAAAACAGCAAATATCAGATGTCACTAAAATTTCAAGTCAATCTTATATAGAACCTGGGTTAATGCTTGGTAACCAATAAAAACTGCATAATGAAGGGTCATAATAGTAACTTAGAAAGGACAAATGTTGAATTATCAATTTAGAAATTGACATGTACACATGTACTGTATTTTACCTAGTTTTTCTGGCCAATTGGAATGCTTAAAAACTGAGGTAAAATATCCAAAAGTTGAAACTACTTCAGCCCACTCGTTTAATTTATGTGCCTTTCATCAAACCAGTTTTTGAGTTTGGTGATGTCACATGTGTACAGCTCGGCTGAAAAGGCTGCTACGGTACATATCTTATTTTAAATCATAGAGAAGTAAGCATAATTATGCACAATTGAAAAAATCCATGACAAAAAAAAAGAACAAAATTTACAATGTCTCCATACATGTAAGGACATGTAGAAATGGATTTTTGACTTTGGACAGTCATTAAAATTCAGAATTAGACATTTCACATTCAATTCATGAGTAATTTTTATTCTGATGTAAATGTTCTATGACCTTACAAGTTACATTTTATGTCATATATTCAATTAATTCTATTTGTAATATTTTTCAATTTTAATCCCAGTATGATGTAGGGTATATTTGACAAGTGTTCTATAAGAAATGATATTGATTGAATGATTGGTTGTTAAAATAGTCATTGTCTACCCACTGAGTGTCAATTTCATTATTTCCATAATTACAGAGATATTGACATCATGATATAGATTTCCAATAGTGAATAAATTAAAGGAGTTTTCATTTTGATGTCTGGTCTTTTATTTACTGTACCATATTCAATATTTTTTATATTCTCTATGCAAATTTCAACAGAGCAAATGTCAACATAGTACAATGTCTGTCTGGTGCTGTCCAAAACAGATCTTAGTACAGTGAATCCTGTCTAAACCAAACCCTGAATAAACTGAAATCCTGTATAAACTGAACTTAAAAAAAAAGTCCCAATGTAGGAAATCTGTTAATTTATCCTGTATAAACTGAATACCTGTCTATTCCGAACACAATAGTTGGTCCAATTTTCACTGCCATATTGTCATTTCTGACAAAAGACAGGCCATATATCTACAGTGACCTTCGGTCAGACAACAGGATTTATCGTTATATTTAGTCTTCTATACTTTACTATCCAAGTTGTACATTAATTGTTATAATCCTACAGTAGCTGTGACCTTGTGAGTTATAATCCTACAGTAGCTGTGACCTTGTGAGTTATAATCCTACAGTAGCTGTGACCTTGTGAGTTATAATCCTACAGTAGCTGTGACCTTGTGAGTTATAATCCTACAGTAGCTGTGACCTTGTGAGTTATAATCCTACAGTAGCTGTGACCTTTTGAGTTATAATCCTACAGTAGCTGTGACCTTGTGAGTTATAATCCTACAGTAGCTGTGACCTTGTGAGTTATAGTTAACAAAAATGTCTTTTGTATTTTCAACCTCCATGAAATGATGCCAAAGTTTTGTTGATATCAATGTGGCCAATGCAGGACATGAACAAATTCTGATTAGCTGAAATAATAATAAATCTTCTCATAAATCACTGGGTGATTTGAAGGGAATTGTGCAGGACTTGAAGACCTTGGCTTCATATCACTTTGATTATATCTATTTCTTATCCTATTGAACTCGGGGCTCATACACATTTCTTTTAACAATCTTTGTCTCATTTTTAGGTCACCTGAGCTAGAGGCTTAAGTGAAATTTCTTCAGACCTGCTGCATGCCTAGTAACCAAATGTTCCTCTCAGGATCCTGAAGAAGTGTTGTATCTTTTCGTACTGATTTTAAGATTCTAAGATGGCTGCATGCATGGCCTCCGATTGGCTGTGAAATTTTCAACTTCTTGTCCAGAACTACTTCATATGAAGTCATTAGACTTGCCAGAAATGTTCTACTAGGGGTCCTGAATGTTGTATCTTTTGCTACCATTCAAAAACCAAAATGGCTGTCCTTGCCTCTTATCGGCGGAGACATTTACGACTTCTCCAGAATGTTGAATGTGAAATCACCAGACTTGCCAGAATGTTCTTCTAGAGGTCTAGAAGTGAAGACATGACAATAGACTTCCAATAGCTTTATATTATATTATACTTTTAGATTCAATTTTGTACCAATAAATGACCCAGGGTCTATTGTCCTGGGTTCAAGTCTTGAACATATGGTATGATATGTAATAGTTCGATAAATCTTCTTTCCCATGTGAGGGATACAGTCTTGAGTGAGACTCGAGCATAAAATACATGCCCTGAAATTAGCATATCAGTAAATATGTTGAATACTTAATGAGGGTCTATACTAATTGCTTTACAAGTGTCTATTCCTTACGATGTATTGCATCTAAAATGCCAATATTTTAAAGTCATTGATTCTTGTGTGCTTCTATAGATGTTATTGAACATAGATTTGTTTTCTCGTGTGCCTCCAACTGGCCTAATAGAAGATATTGGATTTTTCTATTCAGTTGTGTTATACAGATATAGTACAAGCATTGATTTTTCCCATCAGTTTGCCAGCTCTCCTTGTATGTCTGTTGTAATCTTGAACACTGCCTGCAACTGAATTTGCTGAGGACAGAGAAAAGAGTGGAATATTAATTTTCTTTTTGATATATGGTAAATTTTCATTGGATGTTTATTTGAATTTTAAATATATCTTCTGGATGTACATATATAATATATTCGTTGTGGATTCATTGACGATTTGATTTTATTTATCTGTTGATAAACTTGACTCGAGATTTCTACTAAATGTCTGTAAGTGTTGTAAAAAAAAAAATCTGAAATATTCAATTAATTTAATGTCAAAAGGAAATTTTACTAGATTATTATTTATTAGTAAAATATGATAAATAAATAATTGATAATGTCATATAAATATATAGTATTACCACTATTCATAATTATCTTAGCTCATTTTGACATTGAATACCTGTATTTACTATTTAATATCATAAGATTTATCGTACATGAACATATATTTTTGTATAGACATTTTTATATAGTGGAAACTCGTTTGAGTGTAGAAAATCTGTTCCATATTGATAAAAGTATATAATTAAATTACACACATGTATAATAATATGTAAATCAGACATATTGAATAACCAAGGATTTGTTTTGTGGAAAATGTCAATATGAGTGTATCTAATTGTTATCAAATATGAAATTATGCATATTTTGGTCATAAATGATTATGTTGGCAATGAACAACAACAAAAATGGCTTTAACTGTGTTGTTTGATGATGGGTCCCCAAATAATTTAGGATTTTAATCAGAATCTCAAGTTGTATCCATATTTGATGACTAGAAATATTAAACCTAAATGTAGTATATATATATATATATATATATATGTCTGAAAATTAAACCAAACAGTGTTAGAATTAGATTTTAGAGCTGTCAAATTTTTGTTCTTCCCTCGACGGGATTTGAACCCACACCATATAATATTTAGTATTAACCTAGTATCCTTTAAAGTAACTTTGAGATCCAGTGGGACAGATATATTGTATGGTTGTCACTTGCTTCTAGACGTTTATATATATATATATATATATACACACGTCTGAAAATTAAACCAAACAGTGTTAGAATTAGATTTTAGAGCTGTCAAATTTTTGTTCTTCCCTCAACGGGATTTGAACTCACACCATTGATACATATATGGTCAAAACCTGTTTTAAGAGGTCACCTTTGGGAGAAAGAAAAAGTGGCCTTATAAGACAGGTGACCTCTTAAAAGAGGTTCAGTTCTTATGAAATGTTCCATGACAGGACAAGAAAAATGTGACCTTTTAACACAGGTGGCTGCTTAATAGAGGTGACTGCATGGACAGGTTTAACTGTATATATATATATATATATATGATGTCAAAATTTTCATCTTCATTTTTGACAAGGTGCTGCCATGGGCATGATTATATGGTAGTTGGATTTATAACTACCTATGCAATCAGTACCTATCACCACTAACGTAGTGCGAAACCTGCTCATGGCGGGGTGTACTCGATACAACAATATGTGATAAAGTATGTCAGTGACTTGCGGCAGTTCGATGGTTTTCTCCTGGTTCTCCGGTTTCCTCCACCAATAAAACTGACTGCCACGATCACGATGTAACTGAAATATTGTTGAAAGTGGCGTTATACACCCCCCCCCTTCATTTTCGACACATTATACACCCTTTAATTTTGCAGTAATAATATCATTACATTACACTTACTATCATCTAACATTTAACAAATGTATCTTCTCTGATAACCACTATGTAAAATTGTTAAAGTGAACTTGAAGAGAATGTGTTCCTTTAGACATGTTCAATGGTCATCTACAATACCTAAAATTGCCACCACTGCAGTACAGTAGTTCCCCCTTTTATAAAAAGGCCACCAATTCTGCAATGAAAAAGTCACTGTATCAGTATCATGGCCTCTCTTGAAGAGGGGGGGTGGGGGGAATTTAGTAATGTTTTACTATCTCAGTGCATCTTAAATCTGATCTTGATAAAATGAGTGACCTTATAATAAGAGGGGGACTACTCAGTACTGTATATACATGTAGTGCAAAAATAGAAGAGTAAAGACCCCATGGGAACATGCTCAAAAGTCATTTTAGAAACTGAAAATAGGATTGAACATTAACTGTACAGCCGGAGAGCAGAGTGTATATGTGACTGGACATTGAATTGTCCTGTCTAAAATAGAATTTTTTACATTAAAAAAGATTGGATTGGCCATCAGTACATACTTGTACATAGTTTTACATAGACCCTTAAGGGAAAATACATTATCTTCTATCTAACTACAAAACTGAATAAACCCATTCTATGCCTGAATGATCATTGTATTGACCTTAGTGAAGTTTATGTTTTTGTGTGAATTTGAAATCTAACATGGTTACCACTGAAGGTCATAGTTCAGTATATGATTACCTATTGGCAGTAATGTTTCTTTCTCTGAAACCATTGATTTATTGCAGTGATGTTCTTGGAATCGTTTTATATTTCCGATTGAGTTAAAATATTAAAATTCACATGTTAAAAAATAGTGGTCTACCATAGATCAAGTATGGAGATTTTTTATATTTTAATTTCAGAGTTATGACCCTTGGTTATTCGAAAAATTATGTATCTTGTTACTTCCAAACAATTGATTTCAATTTTTGAATTTGTAGTAGATAAAATACAGGTCATGTTTGATTTGGAGTGTTGAGAATTACAAATGTACATGTAGAATGTATAGCTTGATTAATGCGGAAAAATAACATTTTGAAAGATATGAATGTAATACATGTATTTGCAAATAGCCCTATGCTTCTTCAGTGATGCCTACCCCAATATTAATGTATTGCTGGTCATTTAGTGGAGCACAGAAAGTATGCAACTTTTGGAAAGGGGGGGGGGGGAGGGCTCCATTCCAAATTCTTTTTTAAAAGTAAAAATAAATCTGTGAATTCTGAGGGTCTAGAGTCTGGTCATTGTATTGCACATGTCGTTTAACTGATCAGTAGTGTTCTTTTCTGTTTTTCTGTCATTTGCAAAGGCATGGTGAATCAGATAGAACGTCAGAGCATCATTTTATTCCCCTCTTCTTCACAGAAGCAATAGTTCTGGAATCCTGCTAATGATGATGTCAAACATCATGTACAATAAAATGGGCAGATGAATAGCCACTCCACAAAATTTATTGAATTATTATCATCAAATTCATTTTTCTTCAGAGGATAAAGAATGGCTGGTTTTATGGAAGAAAAGAGGGTAAATGGGAAATCAATTACAAATGCTAGTCAGACATGGGGGTACATTGGGGTGTATTCTCTCTGATGGCTTAGAGATACTTAAATGTTGAGTTAATACAGTTATTGTAATGAAAATGTGTTTAAAAACATACCCAAGGTATATAGTTTATTTTTGGGGTGGGGTTATGGTGTCTAATGCCACTTTCAACAATATTTCAGTTATATCGTGACAGTCAGTTTTATTGGTGGAGGAAACTGGAGTACCCGGAGAATACTACCGACCTGCCGCAAGTCACTGACAAACTTTATCACATAATATTATATCGAGTACACCTCGCCTGAGCGGGATTTGAACTCAAAACGTTAGTGATGATAGGCACTGATTGCATAGGTAGTCCAACGACCATACGATCACGACCATTACAACCCTCTAATCTTGGAAGCTGGAAAAGAATAATATATACAGATATATATATACAATACTTGTGCACTGTCGAAGCATATAGGTAATATGTGTATGAGGCTTAGAAACGGGGGAAAAGGTGAGGCTTGGTCGAGCCTTTTCCCGCATTTCGCGCTGAATACACATATGTACCTATATGCTTCGACAGTGCACATGTATTGTATATATATATCTGTAAATCGTAAATAAACGTTTACTGGACAATGATAATAGTATTTGAAATAATTTTGTGTATGTATTTGAAAACAATATCCCCCGATGTGGGCGGAGCTTACATTTGTATGTTCTATTTATAACTGACCAATATCAAAAAAAATATTGAGCAGGCTATATTGGTCGGTAAATGCTGTCATTGCAGGATAAATATATTTACATACATGTATGTACATGTATCAGGTAATTTCTTGATACGTTGTTAATAAGGTGTCAATACCATAATTAAACTAAAATTCTAAGTCGTTAATACTTGACAATGTTGACCTTTTCAGTAGAATGTTTCATATGTACTTGTTTTATTGGTCATCCAGAGAAGACTATCAAAACAATAATATAAGTTTTGAAGATCTCGACATACAAGTACAAGTACATTATCACATTATCGCTAGTATTACATCAATTCCTATCAGACTCATTGATATACAACTACAAGTGATAATGTTCGTATCAGATATATCTAATACTGAAAATGATCAGTCAATGTGACGTCAAACACATAATTATGTTTCCATTCAAAACAATAATATAAGTTTTGAAGATCTCGACTTACAAGTACATTATCACTAGTATTACATCAATTCCTATCAGACTCGTTGATATATAAGTAATAATGTTTGTCTCTTCTTTAATGACTGCTGTTATTCTATATAAACATGGTATATTTGTGTCATGATCACATAAGATTTTACAGATTATATCTCAAGGGAATCAAGTCACTACTTTTCTTTAGTTTGTGTTGCGTGGCATTGTGAAGATATTCAGAAGAGTCCTGTACTTGTATATAAAATAACGTGAAGTTATGAAGGTTGAGACCGTCGTAATCTCTAGTATATATGCGAGTCCAGTAGGAGGAACTGTACATGATGCTAGTGATTATGAATGTCGAGATCTTCAAAACTTGCTATCATCACTAATGTTGTGAGTTCGAATCCTGCTCAGACGAGGTGTACTCGATACAACATTATGTGATAATGTTTGTCAGTGACTTGTTACAGGTCGGTGGTTTTCTCTGGGTACTCCTGTTTCCTCCACCAATAAAATCGCCACAATATAACTGAAATATTGTTGAAAGTGGTGTTAAACACCATACCCTAACCCTCTTTGTACCCCTCCGTGAGATCTAAAGTAAAATGAACAAATTGCCAATAAATGTTTTTAACCATTTTGACAAATGAATCTGATTTAAATGAAAGAAAATAAATACAAAATGAAAATTAGTTTCACATTTGAGCATGTATAACTTAACATATTTTTATAAAGGTGTGATACATTGACCTGAACAGAACATGTGACTAATGTTATTAAAATCTTGAGTTTGTTTTGAACAGTACAAATATAAGTTGTAAGTAACAGCCTGAGTGAGTGACAATACAATACAATACAGATGTACACAGTATAAGTACATTCAGATTTACTTGTGACATAAATCAGGCTTACATTATTGGAAGAATTTTTTTTTCACTATTGAGGATTTCCAGAATCCTTATACATCCACATAGTTGTGAAGTATTGGTTTAAAAAAGGATTTTGTAACCCTTATACAGTAAAACTTGTCTTATGTGACCTTCCAAGGGAACAGTGAAAAATGATCACATAAGACAGGTGGTCGCTTAATACAGGTTTAATTGATATGAAATGCACTGTAAAGGGAAAAAAAAATTAAAGTCACATAATACAAGTAATTGCTTAATAGAGGTGGTCACTAAAGCAGGTTTGACTGTAACTTAATGGAGGTGGTCACTAGAGCAGGTTTGACTAACTTAATAGAGGTGGTCATTAAAGCAGGTTTAACTAACTTAATAGAGGTGGTCACTAAAGTAGGTTTGACTAACTTAATAGAGGTGGTCACTAAAGTAGGTTTGACTGTAACTTAATAGAGGTCGTCACTAAAGTAGGTTTGACTGTAACTTAATAGAGGTGGTCACTAAAGAAGGTTTAACTGTAACTTAATAGAGGTGGTCACTAAAGCAGGTTTGACTGTAACTTAATAGAGGTGGTCACTAAAGCAGGTTTGACTATTAGTTATGTTCATGTCTGGCCCTAGTCATTTTAATGAATAATGATTATGTGTCTGTATAATTATCAGAGGGAGCGTTGGGAATCGATAAAAATATCAATTGGCAACTATTTTAAAGCTCTGTTCCCTGAGGACATATTTTTTTCCATATATGGTAAATCGTTTTACACCTATTTACCCTTTGTAAATTAAGTGTAATTGCTTACTAAGAAAAAAAAATTATGGCCAAGCAAAATCCTTAGAACTCACGAACTTGAGTGTTAAAGACACTGGTTGCATATAGATATATGTAAACCCAGATACCAATATGATATTGGCCAGTGAAGGCTCTCTGTATATGTGTTAGTGCATAAAGATTGAAAATAACAGTTTAGAAAAAAATGTATTTCTTCTAATATATGGTTGTGAGATCAAAACAAAAGGAACTACATCAGTGGTGTAATGGTTAGTGTGCTTGCCTCAAGTGCAGTAGATCGTAGGTTCAAGCCCCGATCGGGTCAAGCCACAGACTGAAATTTGTATTTGTTGCAAAAACTTGTTGGCTCGGAATCAGAATAATGTATCCGAGTGGGGCGACATGTTTATCTACGGACTGTTGTTTCAGTGAGGTAGCACTTTAATCCGAATAAGCGTGATGGTCTAGTAGAAAGCAGATCTCGTCATCATCTCATTGAAAATTAATATGTTCTCGCCATGATATAGCTGAGTTGACGTTAAACAACATCACTCGCTCAAAACGAAAGGAAAGATCATTGACTTGGGATAAAATCATGATATAACCTTGCCCATGGCATGGGCTAAAATTATAATCTTAACTATAAATTAAAATATGCTAGATTTATAACCTTTATGAATTAGACTTTACAAAGATTTTATAAGGTGAGATGTGTCAAATTTGATCTTTGTATTATGAACAAAGGAAAAATTTACAAGTACCATATTTTCTGGACTATTAACTACTATTAAGTGTATTATTCTAAAGGTTATCATGGTAAAATTATCACTTTGAAATAATAAAAAAAAATCTTTCCCTTTTAATCTGTAAAACACATGCACAGTATACATACTGGTAGTAGAAATCAGGCTCTGTCACTAAGAACATTTTCTTAGAAAACCTTGAGCTAGCAACATATGGTGAAGTTTTGTCCATAAATAGTAAATACAGTGTATATGACATGTACTGTATGACATAGGAAAGGCAAGAATTTTCATGGAGTGAAATTGACTACGAGTATAAATATTTCTCATTTGTTTTTACTATCTATAATGGATGATCTTGAACTCCAGGTTCCAGTTAATTTTTGTTCTCTCTCTTTTATGCAACAAAAATCAATAAATAACACATAAGGAAGGAAACAAGTGTTCATTTAAATACATAAATTGTAGGAGCTTGATTAAGATGTAGAATGAAGACTGACGCTGTTCAATAAAGACATTGATTTCACTTTTAGGGATGGTCATTTTAATGGTAGCTACTTGTTGTTTCATATTGATTTATAGACTACTACAATAACAGCCATGAATCTTCCCCACAATAAAAAAAAATAAAAATAGATTGTATTGAACGGTGACGGTTGATGTTGAAAGTGCGTTTAAGTCAGTTCAAATATTTATTGTCTTAAATCTAGTGAACAGTTTGTGATAAAAACATGGCATGTACATGGCTTTCAATATTTTTCAAGTGTACCAGTACTTAACTATTTACAGGTGGTACTTTGTTCTAAAATTTGAACATTTTCGTGTATATCTTATACAATACCCTTTAAAATCAGGAGGTACCAAATACCATTTTGAGGGGGTAAAAGTACATGGTACCGCCCCTTTTTGAAAGGCCTGCACAAATAAAATTGTTACATCGCATATATATTGTATATGAACAGTCAAGGGTTCCCTGTCCTTAATTGGTTCTAATGACAAATTTCTTTATATAAAGGAACCTACAGTAGCTTTTCTACTTGTCGGGGTGTTGTTGTGTTAAGGAAGATATTAATTTTGTCGTAATAGGGTACAGTATTATTAAAATCTGGGTAAAGAGTTTTCTAAAGTATTTTCAGAAATAAATTTTTCTCCCATTAGTTAACGATTTACAGGTCTTTTGAGTTTTTTGATTTAATTGGAAGAAATATATACAAATGTACATTAAGACTACACTTCTATTAGGGGGCCACCGTGCCCGTGATCATATGGTAGTTGGATTTACAACAGTGACTATCACCACTAACGTTGTGAGTTTGAACCCCATTCATGGCTAGGTGTACTTAATACAACATTATGTGATAAAGTTTGTCAGTGACTTGCGGCAGGACTGTGGTTTCTTCGGTACTTCGGTTTCCTCTACCAATAGAACTGACCACCACAATATAGCTGAAATATTGTTGAAAGTGGCATTAAACACCATAAACCCATCATATTGATAGTTAGATGAAATGTTTTTTTCGATGAAGACCACATCAGTTTTTATGAAAAGAAAGTTTTAACAGTTGCTTCTCCGCTTAGAACGCAGTATTAAGGAGCAAGACAAATACTGGTTGGCTCAGAATCGGGATTGTGTGTCTGAGTGAAGCGACACGTCTACCTGCTGACGGTGTTGTTTCAGTGAGCTAGCGCTATAAAAATCCAACTTAGCGTGTTGGTCTACTACAAAGCGAACATCATCATCTGAACGAAATGTAACTTATTTTCACCATGATATAGTGGACAATATTGCTGACTTGGCATTTAAACAACAATTATAAAGACACAACCTAAATAATATTTTTGAAAGTTGGGTTAGAAACAACCAATGCAAATCGTGTGATAAGTACTAAAATAGAATTTGAGTGAGTGAGTGATTGTTGTTTAATGCCAACTCAGCAATTAATAGAATTTGAAGATACAGGATATCTGAATGTAGCAAATTTTACCCGTCCCAGGTGTCGCACATCAGAACAATGATAAAATATATCAAATTTTCCACACATCTCAATTAGAATATAAAGTAGTGAATGAGTGATTGTTGTTTAACGCCATCCCAGCTGTAATATTTCTTCCATACTGTACTCTGTGGCATTGTAAAGATAGAATTAAATATATGTTTGTTCTCACGCAATTTTCAAGAAACACATTTCAAAAAGGTTATTGATTCTTGATATGTTTACTGGAGAGATGGCATTATAAAATAGCTACAAGTTAGTTTGTATGTAAATTATGTATTGATTTGAGTGGTAAGATTGTAATTGGCTTTGATTTTACAAGGAGGAAAAAAATCAAGACAAAAAATTTAACAATTTAAATAAATGATAATTACAGGTTAAAAGTAGAATGAAGTCATTACTTATGTATGTGTAGATTATAGGAGTGCCCTCATGACGCTTCACATAAAATTTTAGGGATGAAGTAACAGTAATTTAGATGTAAATGATAAAAAAAGACTACTAGCAGCATTCAATCTTTGACGAGAAACAATAAAAATAGAACGAAATAACAACAGCAATAAAATATTGTTCCCATCCACATATATACCTGTACATGTAATACATTTCATTGAAAATTTCAAACCTTAGTTTTTATACGACCACAAAAAATTTTGTGGCCATATTATGTTATGCCATATGGTGATTGTTGTCGTCGTTCATCTGTACACGAAATAATTTCTGTGTGATAACTTTTGTTTTGGTTGACGAATCCTTCTGATTTTTTAATTCAATGATCCTTGGCACTGAATAAAGGTTGGTATTGAATTGGGTATTGTAACCCTACCCATTTTCAAACTAGAGGAGAAACCCAAAGGTACAAAAATGGATATTTCTGCTATTTGTACACAGAGAGCTCATTTTTCATCTGATTTTAATGGGTTTTTTTTTGTAATGAATTCCTTAGGAAAATCTCTTCCAGAAAAATGCATAACGTTAATATGTAACTATTACCATTTTTGACATAAATACAAGCAAAATACAGTGTCCACAATTGCTTTTTATATGCTCTTGTTCAACTTTCCATTTTCGACGTGCTGTGGTCGTATCATGCTTCTCTTTTTTGTTTATTTTTTCTGTATTTACAAATGGTTGAAGAACTATCGAAATTGCTGCGTAAACGAGCTACATTTATTTGATTTTATAGCTGAATTGTTCCTAGCTTTGCACATTTGGAACTTCTCTGAAATCACTGTCAGATTAAACTAAGCTTAGGTTTGATGATTCTTGTGTTGTCTCCTTTCACTACTAAAAATAGAAACTCAATATATTTTTGTATTTCCAAAATGTCTATTTGTCATGTTTGAGATGGGCAGAACTTTAATTTGAGCTATTACCTTTTGACAATAAGTTGTTTGGTGCTGTGCGTAGTATTAAATTAAAAAAAATTAAAAACTATAAATTGATCTCTTTTTATGGAATATAAGAAAGAAATGTACACATATACTTGTATTTAAATGTAAAATTAGTGATTACTGGAATCCATGAAGCCTCAGGTGTTTGAGTGAGGAACTACACATTTTTTTAAGGGAAATCGTAACTAAAACTATTGCAAAAAATCAACGATAAAGTGTAATTTGATAATACTTTTATTTCTGACCCCTGACATTCCTGAACAAAAATCCAAAGTATAGAAAATTAATTTGTTGTGACCGCAGCGTTACTGTTATATGATATTTTATAATTTTAGACACACTACTACAGCTGTGGAAAAAGTACATGGACAATATTAGTGCATTGTCTTAAAATATCAAGCATGTGTAGTGTATGAGGCTTAAAAACTGGGATAACGGTGAGGTTAGCCGAGCCTTTCACCAGTTTTGAGTCGAATACACATAAAATTTATATTTTAAGACACTGCATTAATATTGTGTTTATCCTGCAGAAAAATCACATTAATTTATTGGCGTTTATATTTTGAATTAAATAAAAAAAAAAATTATATGATACAGATATTTTCTGTCAACAGGAAGTAAACTGGATTTACAATTAGGTTCCCAAAGTTCAACAGGTAACATGTGGAAAGGGTACCAGAAAAAGCTATATTTTGGTCAGTGACAGTATATAGCAAAAATTTATCCAGTGTCGTGAGTGATGCAATTTGGTTGCTCAAATAGAACAAGTGCAGGATAAAAAATAATTGTTTACTTACATGTATATCTTCTATATTCCAGAAAACACAAGAAAACAATTATGCAAATATCATTTCAATGAATTCAATTTTAATTATTTTTTTCAGATGGCTTCAGCAAGTGATTCCAAGTGGCAAAAAGATGCAGCAGACCAGAACTTTGATTACATGTTCAAACTGTTAATTATAGGAAATAGCAGTGTAGGAAAAACATCATTTCTGTTCCGTTACGCTGATGACTCTTTTACATCAGCATTTGTTAGTACCGTAGGAATAGACTTTAAAGTTAAAACAGTATTTAGACAGGATAAAAGAGTTAAATTACAAATATGGGTAAGTTTCATGCTCTTTCAGGTGATTGTTTGAGTATCTTTACATTAAAATAGCTTATTTATATACCACTGCAAAATGTTAACACCATTAATAATTTCTTTTGGAGGAGGGGGGAGGGGATCGACCTCCCAAAAATAAATCATAGCCCAATGTTTGTTTTGCTGTTTATTGTTATTGTTTTTGCATTGCGATAGACTTTTCAGATATTTGAAAAAAAATAAGAAAAAAATTGACTATCTGCCTACAGCTACAAGATGTCTAAATATAAGTAGTGGTTTCCCAAGGCAATTTTAGTATCCCAATGGAGTGGCACCATGCCTTACCTTTCAAGCATATGATGCCCTCACAATGGAAGTGTCTATGCCCTTGTGCAGTTTGTGAAATTACCGGGGGTATAACATTATTTCACCTATCTTTTTTTTGTCCTCTAAATTCATAATGTGATGCAGTAAGTGACCTCTGCTGTAATACCATGCATTTCTGATGTTTTAGCGAAAACACTAGTTAAGTTACTCTTCTTGAGGATGATGACCTCATGCTTTTAAACTACTGTATCAGCAGTGCAAATTTGATACAGTATATCATTCGTAATATATCTAACTCTTTTTTTTTGTGGTTTCATATTAATTCAAAGCATATGTAAGTAAATCATATATTGATAATGAAGTAATGAAATCTTAATTGGGTGATAATTGTCATACTAAGTAGTGTTTTAGCTCATCTGATCTATATTGTTGACACATTGATCGAAATTTATTCAAATGAAAGCCACCAGGGACCTCAATCCAAACTATGGGAGTCAAATATATGCTTAACAAGGGTTGTAATAGAATGAAATTGATAATTCTACTTCATAAGAACCAGATATGGAATTATATGATTATGCAATTGGATTGGGCAGAATCATGATTACTATAAGAAGATTGGAATTTTGTACTTATTTTTCTATTTGAGATAAGAAAAAATAATTTTTAATAATCTTCTTTACCGAGTGAGTGATGATACAGCCTCTGTTTTTATCATGTAAAACTTAATTTATTGATAAAAATCAATAATTTGTTGATCTCTCATCATTCCAGTGTTATATTTTTAATATAACAAGATTCAGATATGACATTATTCATCACTGTTGATGACACTTAAATTTACTAAATGGCGATAAAATTTGATTAAAATAGTACATGAAACATAATGTATAGATTGGTACAAACTGTAATGGTTTGACATGATAAGAGAGTATACAGGTTTTTACATGCTTTTTCAAAACCTTAAACCGAAACAAATAAAGTTGTGAGTTCAAACCCTGTTCATGGCGAGGTGTACTCTATACAACATTATGTGATAAAGTTTGTGACCTGCGATTGTGGTTTCTCCGGGTACTCCGGTTTCCTCCACCAGTAAAACTGACCGCCATGATATATCTGAAATTTTGTTGAAAGTGGCATTAAACACCATAAACAAACAAAAATGAAAGCAAAAATTTCCCCCAAAAAATCAGCAACAAAAAACCCCTGAAAAACCACTACTATAACCAGAACTACAACTCCTACAAAATACAAGTTCTAGGTTGATGACAGAAGCCGAGAAAAACCGTAAGTCTCTGATGAAATACACAAATTTCCTGCGTTACAGCACGTCAATGGGATCAATTTCATCAAAAGCTATTTTAATGGTGATTTATTTTAGTCTGTTATTTTACGTAATTGTACAGATCTTGAATTGTGGATTTGTTTGAAATTGACAAATTCGTGTAATGTCATGTAGGCGTAATCCATAAAAAAATTTCCCTAAGTGGTATGGATTGATGGAAGTTTATCAATAAGTCTCGTTTTATTGATTTTGATGTTTCTCTGAAGGTTAAAACTTGTTTATCTGTAGAAATGAAAATGAATTGATGTTCTTTCACTTGCTCAGTATTATGATTTTTAGGTGCAGTTTCACAAAACACATATATATTTTTTTTTTTTGTTGGAAACAAAAAAAAGTTGATGAACATAGAAGCGTTGATGCAATATGCAAATATATATTGATCATGTGGGAATATAAGAAAGGTCATTGTCAATTAACCCTTACCTCAGATCACCACACACTTGGGCAAAACTGATGGGATTGCTTGAATTGCTTGCGTCAAAGAATAATGACTGGATTGTTTGAGGGTTAGGGTTATGGTGTTTAATGCCCTTTCAACAATATTTCAGTGATAGTGTGGTGGTTGGATTATTTGAATTGTTTTTGTCAAGGAAATATAACAGATTATCATGTATTCTGTTTTTGTATAGGTACCTACATGTACATATACAAGATTGTAAGAGATATTATTGAAAAGACAAAAATTCTAACACCTGATATACAGTAAACCAAACCTTGATTAAACCGAACTTTAAATATGTCTCTATGTAGGAAATCTTTGTTTCTTTAACCTGTCTATTCCGAACACAAAAGTTGGTCCAATGGACGTTTGGTTTATATACAGGTTTCAGTGTATATCATAATATTGATTTACATGTACATGATATATGTGGTATCAAAGACTGATGAATACCCTCAGTTGTGTAATAGTAATGAGTGCTCACCTCAAGTGTGAGGGTGATAGATTGTGAGTGTGATCCCTTGTTCTGTCCAACCAAAGACTATCAAATTATTATTTGCTGCTTCTCTGCCCAAGCCAATAGCATCAAGGAGTAAGAGTAAAGACTTTACTGTTGGCTCCTAGTCAGGATAACGTGTCCAAGTGGAGAGACATGTCAAGCTGTGGACTGTTATATCAATGTTTCAATGAGCTAGCACTATAGTTATACAGTGGGAAAGCCACCGACATTGAAGAGATCCGATCATTGGTCACGCGGGAAAAGGGAGATAATTATAAAAACCGTCGTGGCGTCACTGTCATTTTGTAAACGATCGCGAGGCCGTATTTCAAATACGAAAATAAGCAACATCTGAATTAAATTGATATAAAGACTTTGTTGGCTCCTAGTCAGGATAATGTGTCCAAGTGGAGAGACATGTCAAGCTGTGGACTGTTGTTTCAATGAGCTAGCACTATAGAAATGTAACTTATGATATAGATGGAAATTTGATTACTTTCTGCTTAACAGCAATCACTCTAGCAAAGACTGATGTTAATACAATAAAATCTAGCACTGTGTGAGATTCAGGATTAACAAATTAAATAGCAAGTACCAGGCATATGAGTTGTATTCTTTTTAAAAAAAGATAAATTAATAGTTGTTGAATGCTACACTGACCATATAAATATTTAACCCCTTTGGCTTTTACAAAATTACAACATCAATTTGAAGCTCTTAATAGGCAAATATTGTCCAGGGAACACTCTTAACTAACAACAATTTTAATTTGATGAAATGCTGTAATAAATTCTCCATAATAATTTGTGAGCAAGACATTTATTCCCAATTATTTTCCTCTGTATCAGTGCCTGACAAATAATATGTGTGTTTTAATGATTGACTTTTGTAAATTTTCTACTATAATTTGACAGAAAATGAGTAAAATGAAGTGTGCAGATATTTAATAAAATTTCAACAAATTAAAACTTGTTAAAAAATAGTTATGTGTTTTTGAAATTGACAATGACAGGAAATATACATAAATGCTGTCACTAACATGTGATCTACAAACATATGGATGTGACATAATAATGCTACTAATTGGAAGCACCCCTCACTTGTGCTATAATTAGATCATCCTGACTGACTGCTTCTATTCTTTGCTTCCATCATTGAATTATTTTTTCTCCTATTCCCAGTTTATTTGCATACTAAAGTGATTTTTTTTTCTTGTGAAATATATGCAAATGTATAGGAAGTTGTAATGAAAACGTAGATATCAATTTCAGTGTGCACGACACATTTCCGGAATAACCGGTACCTTTATCAGGTACACTCAAAGCCAAATGATTTAAAAGTCTTTGAAAGCAAGAAAAGGAAAGGGTCTTAACAGGATAGCCAAAACCAGCTAAAGTCATTTATACCTGAGGGAGGAGAACCTTAGTTTTAATAATTATGTGATTTAGGAACTGTAAATATCGATAAAAAATATATTTAATAAACAATGCCAGTGCAGAAGCACTGACTACTGAGTGGATGATACCCATACCCACAGCATAATAGTCCACTAGTAGTAATAAAAACGTAGATATCAAGTTTAAAGTGCACGACACATTTCTGGAAGTTCGGTTATTTAGCTTTTCAATACAATTTAGATGTTCTGATTTCAAGTACTATTTGCATCAGATTTTAAGGTCTAATCCAGGGAATACTATTGGGAAATAATATGCTGATCGTTATGTATTCAATCGACCTTGGACTCCTGGTCTACAAAATGTGCCCTTGTCTCCCTCCTTAACACAAAATCCTAAATCCACGTGTTATGATTAATTAGTGTTCGTAATATTATTATGGTATAAAGTTAAGTTCATTATAAAAGAATATGTACAATGTAATTTGATCTATTGAGCTAATTGGGTAACAGATGTTATTTCAATACATAATTCTGATTACTAACATTAGAAACCTGATTTACCAGGGGTAATACAAAATTTATAACTAGTAGAGCAAGACATACCCTTGAATAATGGAAAAAAAAGTTTATGGCTTTCTCAGTTGTCATGGTAACTATGTGTACTTAAGTTTGTGGGCACGAATGGACTTAGTAGCAAGTACATTTAACAGGTTGCTATATGGTGGTACTCAGGCCTGCAGCCAGTCATTATCCAGACTTTAATATTCCTAATTAACCAAAGTCGTGATTTTAATAGTTGTACTTCAACCAAGATCACGACTTAAATACCCCCTCTTGGTTATCAGGGGGGGGGGGGGGTAAAGTGTAAAAACTTTGGTAAATACCCTGAAAGACTCTCAAGCAACTTTGTAATGTATACTAATGTAGTGTTGATAACAGCTGAAATAATCAAATGAACATCAGACTAATAAATTTGCAGGGGTTAGGGTTATGGTGTAGGTAGTTGTAAATCCAACTGCCATGCAATCATGATCACGGCTACAACAGCCTCTTAAATTTGCTGGAAAAGATAAATATTAATGAAGAATGGAATAGGGGGAGGAAGGTGTAGGGCGGTAAATAATTTCCCTGAAAGACTTGATTTCTATTTTGATCAGTTGATGTGATATGCATTTTTTGGATGTTAAACATATATTGATCAAATATAAAAATTTATATAGATTGGATTAAGTCAGAGAAGACCTGTCAAACCCATAGATTCATTAATAATAACTGGCATAATTAATCTGTGTTATTGACAAAACTTCATGTGATGTATCATTATGACTCTAATTTCTTGGGTAGCTCTGTTGAAGTATGAGAAAAATGTGTAATCTTAACCTGAATCTGATTGTGCTTTAGTGTTGCCACGTTATTGCAACCATTTCGTTGATCGTGACATATTTAAAAGTGTAAAGGAATACTATTGCCATAAGTTTAATGTGTCGTCATGACAAAATTGTAATTGGTTTTGTCCCAGAATGTGATTGTGTTAATTAATAAATAATTATGACCTGACCTAATTTCCAACTTGTTTAGCATACATTTTGCAGTTGAAAAACATGTTGAATTTCTTACATTCTGCATACAAATATTTTTAACTCAGAGCGAGAACTTGCATAGACAATTCTTTATGGAAAGCACTGTTAGCACAATTAGAATTCAGTTCAGGAAGCTTGTTTAATAAATTTTTGATATTACCCTATGATTGGCAAAAAAAAGCTTTCATCTTTCTATGCTGAAATATTGCAACTTCCAAGTCAATATCTTCTGAAATATCTGTACCGTCACATCCGACATCTTGGAAAAACTTTCTCAGAACATATAGTATATAATCTGCACCCCCATTCCCGAATATGCCTTTAAGGGTAAATTTCTGTGGCTAATACAAGGCTTTCTATGGTACTTGCCATTCAACAGTAGATTCCTGTACCTGTAACGAATCATTTATATTTCATATTGTTGTAGGATACAGCTGGCCAAGAAAGATATAGAACAATAACTACAGCTTATTATAGAGGTGCTATGGGATTTATACTTATGTACGATGTCACAAATGAAGAATCCTTTAATGCTGTACAGGATTGGTTAGTATATTTAGATCTACGTTGTAAAGACAAAAGAATATTATCATTATTGGTTATAATTAAGAGTATGAGGCCCTTGCTATATCGCTGAAATTGACTATGCTCTGTGTAAAAACTGACCTTGTATGGGACAAGTCTTTTGAATGGTATCCACTTGAATAATGTAAAAACATTCCCAGGTTAATAAGATAAGAATAAATTTTAACTGCTCTTAATAGTTTTATTCTAGTGATAAGTATGGAAAGTTTCATATACTTTTCATAAAGTCTTAATGTGGAATGTTATTGCTGTGATTTTCTTTGACTAGTAAATATGTATTATACATAAACCGTTATTGTCCCATAACCGCAAAGGTGGTGTAATGGTTAGCATGCTTGCCTCAATGCGGTAGATTGTGGGTTCGTGCCCCGATCGGGTCAAACCAAAGACTATAAAATTGGTATTTGTTGCTTCTCTGCAAAGCATGTAGCATTAAGGAGTAAGAGCAAAGACTGGTTGGCTCGGAATCAGAATAATGTGTCCGAGTGTAGCGACATGTCTATCAGCGGACTGTTGTGACACTATGAAAATCCAACTAAGCATTTTGGTCTAGTACAAAGTGGACATCATCATCATCTCATTGAAAATTAACTTGTTCTCTCCATGATATAGCTGAAAAATTGCTGAGTTGGCATTAAACAACAATCACTCGCTATAGTCATAATATGCATGTTTGTCTGTTCATCTTTTGTCATTTCAATGAATTTACTTAATATATGTACTGTCAATCCTCCTGATAAAATTTTGAAATTGTTTTCCACTTGTGTGTAGTATTTTTGCATGCAAAACCTTACATATGCACTTGATACTATTATGTTGGTTCAGTCTAAAGGCGATTCCAGCAACACTTCCATTTAGTATTAAATTATGGCCTTTTAATGGCTATTTCATCACTTTCCATCAACATCATCTGTACTCTTCACTTTCCAATGTTCCTCCACAAAATCAAAGTGCCAAATGGAACCAGATTTAACTTGAATACCCCTGGGATTTTTTTTTCTTTTGAATTATAATATATGCTTAGCACAGATAAAAAATCAAAAATGAACATCAGAGCCAAGTATATCTATGTGAATATCTGCATTGAAAAGAAATTTCAAAGATAAAATGACTGATTTAATTACTACATTAAAATAAATGTTGCTCTACCACTCCTCTATTATCAGGCTTGTATTTTTAATAGTGATTTCATCTACTCATACTCATTTCTCTGAATAACTCAAAGGAACATTTTAAGACAGCTGCATACAGTGCTAGAAATTGGCAGGCTCCATTATCTCGTGAACAACTTGATTGGACTAAAATATGATCACTGAATGATTAATTCAACAAAATCTTTGCCATGATAAGTCAGTCAGGATTGAGTTGTAAATTTTACTTGAATTGCAAAAAGATAAATGCTCATTAGTTTGGGGATACATATATGCTGCAATTCTGGTGGATTGTTGGTCTGTTATGTATCAGGTATCATGGTATACAGGCTTCTCAAAATATTTAATTTGTAGCTAAATTTTTATTCTGCTTACTTACAATAATGTACATTGTATCTCATGCTTTTATAACCTGTACATGTATGTGGGCAATAAGCTTGATTCCTTGAGGAAATATTAGAACAAAATCAATTTATCATACCTGATGCCAAGAAAATCGGGAGTATTTACAATGTGTCTGACTTACTTCCATTTTACTACAGGGGATGTCGCAACCAATTCAATTAATGACTTGCACCAGGTCAGTGGTTTTCACTGAGTACTCCTGTTTTCTTCACTAATAAAACTGACTGCCATGATATAACTGATATATTGTTGAAATTCACATCCAATATCCAATACACATCCCTTCATTTCTTATTTTAGTAAATATGGAACCAAGTTTGTATTCTTTGTGCAAAACTGGAGTACAATAAATATATACATTATATGTATACACAAAATATAGTTTAACATTGTAAAGTCAGAGAGAAATTTTTTTCAAAGCCTTTCCAGAAAATTTTAATGTGGATATGTTCGTTGGTTGTTCTGTTTTAAATCAGGTAAATGGTACGAGCTAGCTCATGAGAACAGCTGATAAGAATAACAATAGACAACCATATCAGGTCACCATCATAAAAAGATTTGTCATTTTATATAATAAATTAAAGTTAGTCAATACTGGTGTCAGCTGTTCAACAAAGATGGCCGACCTCAAAAGACTGATTTCTTTATATTAACTTTCCTATTGTGGCACTACTTTTTTTTAAAAAGATTGGACTAGATATAGGACTGACTGTATGCTGTCAAGTTTGAAATAAATAGTTTTATAGTATAAAGCAAAGAAGAAACAACATATTTACCTACTTTTTTTTTTTTTTTTTTTTTTTTATTAAGATTGGATGTATATAGGACTGTATGTTATAGTCGATTTTAAAAACTCGTGATATAGCTAAGTGAGCTTGTGTTGTATGTGTATTATGTGTCAACTCTAGATAAAGCTTTGAATTGAGTTGAAATGTTTCTAATTTGAAATTAATGTCGTGTAGTATAAAGCATAGAAGAAACAAAATATTTAGTTTATGCTTGTTTGGAAAAGTGTGTTGTTTTAATTCATGCACTGCATATTTTTTTTTTGCATTTTCTGCTGCACATTTTACTAATTTATTATACTATCATTATAGAAATAGCAGTAAACATCAAAATGTAACATTTCTTTGTATGCTACATGTATCACCTGCTTAATTTACTGACGAGGATTTTCTACAACTGAAAAAAGCATATTAAAAAATAAGGATAGGGTCAACCCATTCATCACTCTGGGGAAGATTTGTGTATGCTATATGTATCACCTGCTTTTACTGACTAGGATTTTCCACAACTGAAAAAAAATATATTAAAAAATAAGACCATTTCTCTAGTGATCTTTATTTTAATTTCTGCTTCTAGTAACAAATGAAATTAATTCAATATGGTGCCCTTAAAAAGATTATCATTATTTATCAAATTACAAGGGAACTGAATTCAAAATGTTGCCCTTAAAATTTTTTGCTAAATCTTGTCTGTAAAGTCCAAGACTTATGAAAAACAGTAATTTTAGAATGAGTTTTTCAATTCTAGACAAAACATTATAGACTAAGTAGTCACGCAAAATAATGATACAAAAATTGATTATTACATTCCCCCCATTTAATCACTGATCAATAACACACATATGGAATATGTTTTAAATTGTTATTGAAATAGTAGAAAAATGTATGAAAATCTCTAATAATGTCTCTTTTGGGATGCCATCAATTTTAAATAAAAAAAAATATTGACATAGATATCATGGTAATGATTTTTTTAGTTAAGCAACAACAGTGATATAATACAATATTCTGTTAAAGTAAAGTATCCAATGAATTCCTACAATCTGAATGGCTAATCAAGACGGGGATATCAGACCCTGGGTAAGGACGGGAATATTCAAAATGGCGTCTATTTATCGCTTCATATATTTGTTTTAACATAGAAATATTAAAAGATGAATGAAAAGATCTTGAATAAAACTTTATGAAAAGATGCATTTTACGGAATCTTTCATCTCCGTCCCCATTTTGGCTTTGTACTCAACAAGGGAGATAACAAGTAATTTATCATCTGCTAAAATGGCAACAAAAAGATTTGCATCTCACACGGAAAGTGAAATTAATCATAAAAAGGCTAATTTGGTTCCAAAGAACACGTCTAAAGCAAATGCAAGAGCAGCAAGATTGTTTAAATCATACTTGACAGACAAAAATGAAGAATCAGAGTTTGAACTGTTTGATATCCACCGTTTAGCACAGACACTCTCATTTTTATCTCGACGTGAGAACGCAGGAGGGCGAATTGTATAAAGCCTCATCCATGGAAAATCTAAGACACTCACTAAATCGTTATCTAAAGTCGCCTCCAAATCTCACACAATTTGACATTATTACAAATCCTGAGTTTTCGACCGCAAATGAAAATTTCAAACTAGCCATGACTGAGATTAAGGCAGCAGAGAAAGGGGAAGTGGAACATTATCCTAAAATAGAACAGGCAGACCTACAAAAAATGTATGGTAGTGTCCATCTTGATTGCAAAACCCCAACAGGTCTAGCAAATCTTGTACAGCTAAATATCAGGCTTTATTTCTGTAGGCGGGGAAATGAAAATATGCACACAATGACAAAAACCACAGTATGCTGACACAAACAGGAAATATATTTTTGCCAACACTAAGTAGAAAGATTGGATTATCTCAAATCTACACCAATCATTCCCCTAGGACTACAGGGGCAACGATATTAGGAAAAGGATTTTTTTCTGATGCACAGGCCAGGTCTGTAACAGGGCACAAATCGTCATCTGCTCTTGCTATGTATCAGCGTGTCGGGGGTAAAGAGAAGGAGGTTATGGGAGACGCAATTCGATGCTCAATTAAGGGTCAGCCCTTACAACTTCCTGGATTACAGGCATTATCTTCCTATAATCCAGTCGTGCAGCCTATTCAACTTGAACTACCGTCTGCACTCGCATCAGCATCATGCGTTCACGAGCAATACCAAGTGGTTGCTTCAGGAAGCACAAACGAACTTGACGATTTTGATATATATATCTGAACTTTTCACTGAATTTGAGGACACACAGTCAACCCATGGTAATATTTTGAAAACAAGTAATTCTATGCGTTCCATTTCACGACAAGCGATGCCAGTATTTCACGGTTGCAATATTAATAAACTTAATATTACTTTCAACACAAAGTGAAAATATGTCTTCCAATATTGACAAACTGTTTAGCAGTTTATATCGTTTACCATTAATGTCAATTTTCTTAAAGAAACTTTGTTTATCAAATTCTTGTTAAAATTGTTTATTTATTTCTGCGGAAAATTTGTTACTCTCTTTATTTCTGAAATTAAACTGAAAATTTATCAGTTCATAAATATAACTCCAACATTGTCTGTTCTTAATTTGCATTACACGAGTAAATATTTGTCGTAAGTTTAATGGCAAATATATGCGCGGTATTCTATATTTTGGTGTAATGGTTGGCCTTGAACAGTTGGAAATGATTAATGTGAAGCAGGTACGGATTCAGACAGAGTGTGCTCCCAGTACAGTATTCTCCATCTTTGGTTGTTGTTGGTCAGTCAGAATTTTCTCTTAGTTCTTCAATATTTGTTGTCAAAATTAAATCTTCAACAATGAGAAATATCATATTCAGAGAATGATATACTCTTTAATATTGGTACAAGACTTTAACAGAATATAATTGTTATTCGGGCTTCACAGGAGATACAGGTTCAGGGAATATAGAACACAGACAGGGAATATGAACCTGTATCCCCTGTAAAGATCCTGAATAACATATAATGTATCAACAAATGCAGCCATTTTTTATGAGGAAATAACCTATAGGGAAATCACCAGAACTCATAATTTTTAAGAACCAACGTGTGTACAGTGTACAACAATTTATATCATCTCTTTTAATTTCTAATTCATATGCTTATACATTTTCACATATTTAACGACCTTTTTCCTTATTTTACTAAATTTACCCCCTCCCCAAAAAATAAAAATAAAAATCAACATATTTCCTTTCTAAGTCCTTTAAATTAACAGATGAATAATTTGTATGTCTTCCTAGATTTTAACATATTACTATTATATTGTTTACATGTACATGTATATGGAGGAGAACTTGTGATTTTGACTGACATACATGTACATTTGTATAGTTCTTAATAATCTGCTTTTTCAAAAAGCTAATGAATCGTGGGTAATTAAGTCTCCCTAGCAACATTTTGAGACCCGTTACTTTTGGTCCATTTATTATTATTAGTATTTCTTTCTGTCTTCTCCATAAATTAGTTATCGGACTTTCTCAGAAACTGAAAGTCAGATGTACTTTAGGTTTTTAAATGTCTAGCTAGTTGTTCCTAAAGTATTTTGTTTTTGTGTTGGGGTTCCTAAAAGTGTATTTTTAGGGTTTGAAACAAGGATCAGGTTTATTTATAGAATCCTTCAGTACATTGTTACACGCCTACCTATTTTTTTCTACTGCCATAAACAGACATTAAAATACTGGTATATTGTAACATCGTATTAAATTACTGGTATATTGTAACATCGTATGTTATTTACCTTTTGACCCAACATTTTCAACCAATGAAATAAGTACTCCCAGAACACACTAGTTCTTGAATGGAGAACTGCTGATGTTTACTGCTGTTTATACTGGTAGTTTAATGTTGTGAGGGTGTATTTGATTTTGTTAGCTACTCTCTGCTTGTGTATTAGGTGTACTCAGATCAAGACACATGCATGGAGTAACTCCTCTGTGACACTAGTGGGTAACAAATGTGACTTAGAGGATGCCCGTGTCATCTTAACAAAAGATGGGGAAGAACTAGCTCAGAATTTAGGTAATAATAACAACACATATCTGCTTCCACTTAACCTTTTGCTCCTAAATCCCTGAAGGGTGAAGTTTGTCACATTGTAATTTTGTCTTTAATAATAATATCAATAGGCAGATTTTAAATTTGAAATATGAAATAACAATTTTTTTGAAACTATCCAAACCAAAATATCAAAATTCAAAAGCAGTATTTTTTTACTTCTTTATATAAGCATTGAGATAGACCTGTAAAATAAAAACATATTGACAAGCTGCACTCTTGACAGTTTTATAAGTGGTAAATTTGATGTTAAGTTTCTGAAGCTGAAGATGAATATCAAATTTGGCACTTTCCGAAAACTGCTTTTTGGTTATGGGTTCAATTTATTTTCCAGTTGCATGCATGCCATCAAGGGAAATAATCAAGACATTTCACGATGATACTGAATAGTTATTAAAATGATTAATATGTGGACTTGATGTTCATATCCAGTTAACCTGTGTACCACAATATAAACATTCTTATTACATTAGTGTGGGGGAGAGGGTACTGAAGTACTGTTGACAAAGTTCTGGTGAAGGAGATTGTACAAATTGATCAGACAGAAACAAGCAAATTTAAAACTCATATTTTTCATAAGTTTCAGGTTGTCTTCTGTTTAACTGTATCATTTTCAATAAGAACATTTAAAGAGTTTCAGATTCTCTTAAAGGAAAATTATGTAACAAGCCAGAACAACAAATAATGCACTTTTGTTGTCTTTTTTTGTCAATAACATTATACAAAGAAAACTAAAAATTCACATCATTTTCTAGTGTTAACATATGCAACTTAAACTTTGGAAGAAATGTAATTGACTATTTTTATTTTTATTTCAAAATCAAATTTAATCTGAAAAATTAGGGTCTGTAAACCAATAAATAAAAATACAGTGGCCTTACATAGAATTTTATCAGATCACAAAAAATGTACGGTCGTTTTTAATTAATGGGTCTGTCGTTATTGTTGGAATTGCTATACTACTTATTAATTTAGTCCATTATATAGGCATTTAGGGAATAAACCATTGGAAGCCATTTGTAAATATATATGTAAATAGCTTTAAAAAAAAGTTTTTAGAAGCTAATAATTACATTATGTGTTCATTTCATTTAGAAATCCTGATGTGATTGGTCAAAAGGTTGACGTGCGACTGTGAAATTGAAATTTCATCATTCAATCAGTAGTAGTGTACTACCATGCAACCACGTCCTATTCCAGGAACTATTTACGAACGTCATGAAAACTGATAACTAGTTAACTACCACTAGAAGTACAATTGAAAATGTAGAATATCTACATTCGGTCAACGCTCTTACATGCCAATGAAACTAGAAATGATCGCATTCAATTCTTAAATGAATTGTAAATTAATGATCATGTTTATTTACCAACTTTGTGTGGTTTTTTTTGTGTGGATTGAAAAATCCAAGGTTGCCGCCATTGTAAGACATGTATTAATTGGAGTTGATAGGAAATGCTTAAGAAAATCATCTCATAAACTACAGGATGTAGTTTAATAGAGGTCTTTAATTTAAAATTTATGTAGAACTTATTTTAATTTCATTTAATTTTAAGGATTATAAGGATTTTCTGGTTAAAAGGTCAATTACAAAATTGTTTATGAATTTCAAAAAAAAAATCAGTAAAATTTCTTAATTTTAAGCTCATTTATTTTTAAGGATTATAAGGATTTTCTGGTTAAAAGGTCAATTACAAAATTGTTTATGAAGTTCAAAAAAAAATTCAGTAAAATTTCTTAATTCTATTCAAAACTGAAGCAAAATATATTCCTAAATTTAACAGATTGTGTATAAAATAAAGATAAATAAACGAAAATAATACAGATTAGTTTCTTCCTTCAGGTATGATTGCATTTATGTATACATTCTGTCAATAGCACTTAATGCTGAAAGGTTGGAAAGCCTGAAGCCTTAAAAAAATTTCAGGAGAACCAAACCCCAATAGGCCAAAATATTTTGGAACACAAAACTAAAAGGTAAAATATTTAGTAAGATAAAATCTCAAATGTCCAAAATATTTTGGAGGAAAAAAGTAAAAAGGCCAAAGGATACAACTTAGGACACAAAACCCCATATTACCAAAATATTTAGGAACACAAAACTAAAAGGTAAAATATTTAGGAAGATGAAATCTAAAATGTCCAAAATATTTTGGAGGAAAAACGTCAAAAGGCCAAAGGATACAATTTAGGACACAAAACCCCATATTACCAAAATATTAAGGAGCACAAAACACAAATGGCCAAAAGGTTTAGTAGTGTAAAACCCCACAAGGCAAATATTTTAGCACAAATCCCTAAAGGCCTGAATATTTAAGAGCATAGCCAATTTATTTAGGGGTACCATTTCCAAAATATTTTGGTGCACAAAACCCAAAATATTTAAGAGCACAAAACTCGAAATATTTAAGAGCACAAAACCCAAAATATTTAAGAGCACAAAACTCCAAATATTTAGGAGCACTAAATTTGAAAGACCAATTATTCAGTAAAATTTAGGTAAAAGTTACTTCAACGTATTATGAGGTGTCCAAGGAGACGACTTTTCAGGGTTTGAGATAATAGTTTTTGACTATACATGTAAATGTATATACCATTACATTTTGTACTTTATAAAGTTTATCATCTATTTGTATATCAGAAGGTTACATTGAAATCCTCCAGTTTCACTGTCTGGTTTTTAGGTATATTTTCTTTATGGTCGCCTACATATTGTTAAAGAAAATGTCATGTGATCTCTGTTTGTATGGTCGTAAGAAGGATTTTTTTTTCATGAACATCCACAAGGATATTAAAACTTCTGGTAGGTTGTTAATTTGATCAATAAGAGGCTTGATAATTCAGACTTGAAGAATCCATTGATAGTCTATTTTTACATTCTGCCAATTAAAATAACTGTTATAGTTGGAATCAAATGGAGAAAAAACAACATGCAAGTTTTAATTGGATATGTCAGTTGTTCTGTTTTATTTTATTTTTCCTTGAAGGAATTGTTTTGCTTGTTCCTTCCTTTATTTTTTTTTCATTTTCGTGCAATTAAGATCTGTTAGTATTTGTTACATTAGTCCGTGTGTTTTTTGTTTTTTGTTTTTGTTAATATTGTTGCAGTAAAGTAGCCGTCAGTAAAAGTATTTAAAGAAAATAGTTCTAAAATTTCCAAAACGAATGAATCCTCTGCTGAATGTACCAATTGCCGTTCTAACCTTAATATATTTTTTTTAACAAGCATCACCATGAATCTTGACTAGACATTAATACTAAATAGTACCAGTATATTATAAAACTGACCCAAATTTTCTTTTTCTTTGGCTTGACAGACAGTCTAAATTATCTCTCTCAAAGTATACAGTCTGTTATAATTAATATTGTTTTTAGTAAATAATTGTTTCTCCTAAAATACAATACATTATAATGGGAACAGTTTGTTAAAACTACATATAGAATCAGGAAACAACAGACTGTTTATTATTCAAGATGGCATTTTTTATTTTCTGATTTTACTTTAATCAATATTAGGTCTCAGAAAGCTGTACATTTTAATGACTATATTTATCAAGTTTCTTTGGGAAGTGTTTTGCAGACAACTTTGACACATATAGCACGGTTGTACTGTTATTTTATTCAGAAAATATTTTTTATCAAGTTTCTTTGGGAACTTGTATTTTGCAGACAACTTTGACATATATGGCTCGGTTGTGTAGTTATTTTATTCGGAGAGAATTCTTACATGAAATATTTATGGATAAAGCTTTTCCACAACTAGAACATTTTGATCAAATGCAATTAATTCTTTTTTTTTTTACACAGCGATCTGAAACATAATATTATTGCATGTATGCATGACCATTAGCTTTTAGCTTTGACATATTTATTCAGAAAATAGCTAGTTTTGATTATATGCAAAAGGTGACAGGATTGTAGCTACAATACAGACCATGTCTTGTTTTGTGCTTTCCATTTGTCTATTGTCCACTGTGAAAACTCTTAATCTAGTCAATCTTTATGCCCATACAAGTGCACACTGCACAAAAGGCAGTAATGGATTGCATGAAAAGAAACATAGTAATCAGTAGACAAATATTTTGTTATACTTAAGGTGGTACAGGGTAAACAGAATGCATTTGTCCACGGTTGACTAGTGGAAAGTATAAAAAAAAACACCTGACCTGTAGTGTACATTAAAACAAAAAAGCCTTCAAGCTTGAGTTAGTTTAACTTGCTCCATAAATCTCTTTTGTTTAATATATCATATTTCAGGTGTATGTAAAACATAGACTGAGATAGGTACATGTATGTTTCAGGGATGGTGTGAGGCTGACTTCATTAACGATTTTGTTTTTGAAGAGGTAAAGATTATGAAATGACAATATAAATGTTTAACTTGCAGGTGCACTCAGATCAAGACATATTCTTGGGATAATGCCCAAGTAGTTTTAGTGGGAAACAAATGTGATCTGGAAGACGAACGAGTCGTTTCTACAGAGCGAGGAAAACAGTTGGCTGACCAACTAGGTACTAATCCATTTTGTGTTGTAACAAAAAAAACTTATTTCATTCATTTATAATTATTTTACTTGAAAAGAGATTGTCTTTATTCTTTTATTTTTCAAATGACCTTTTAGTCCAATTGGTTTTTTTTTGACATCACTTGATGTGTACTCTTCATCCATATTTTTTCACATTTTCACATCTAAACACGGTCCCGATTTATGTCAGTTCTTTTATAGGATGTTCCCCTTTGTGTCTGACAATTTCCCCTTCATTCCAGATGGCCACTAAAGTAGAACCATAATTGAAAGACTAAGACATCTATATCCTTAGCTTGATTTGACTAAAATATTAACTGCTCGGTAATTAGTTGTTTCTCATTTGAAAATAAAAAGGTCAACAATATGGATGAACTAGATATTAACCAACCATAACAACACTGACCCCTCCATGGAAGACCTCATGATATACCTGAACTCTGCATTAAACAAATTCACACAATCATAAATTAATATTTTCTACAAACCTGTAAAAACTTCTACAATTTTAATACCGTAATTAACCATGTATAAACCTCACTTTTCTACTCAGAGAAAGCTTAACTGCCCTAGATATTTGACCTTACAAGGGAATATTGAAATTAGATCACACAAGACAGGTGGTCACTTAATGCAGATTTAATTAATAAGAAATGCACTGCAAAGTGAATTAAAAATTAAGGTGACACAATACAAGTTATTTTTTTAATAGAATTGGGACTATAGCAGGTTTGACTACATCCCTTTTGCAATCAATAATTCTCTATACTCAAATGAAGTGTCTATATTTTACATAAATGTGTGTACAATACACATCCAATTGTGCTATTCTGATTTGTTATGTAAATAATAACTCAATTTATTTAATAAAATTTCAAATCCAAAAAATTGGGATCATACTATTCATTTTCAAGCTGAATAATCTAACTTATACCATATTTCTGGGTTGTTGATATTTCATTTTTGTAATCAAATTCATTTAAATGTTGTGATCCTACAGTGATTCTTTTCAAAAATATAGACCTTGTCATCAGGGCTTTCAACACTTTCAAAAGTAGGAGGCTATTTTGAAAAAGTAGGTGGAGAACGGCAAGCGAAGCGAGGCTGAACCATTTAGGTCTGTGGGCCGGCAAGGCCGCCAGAAGCTGTAGGGTAAATGGTGCAAAATCCTGCATTCTGGCAGTTTACTGACACATATTTTAACTTCCTAAAATTCTTATTTTTCATATATTTATTTTTTGTTTTACAAATGTAAAGTTGTTTGGAATTTTGCATCAATTTCAAATTGCTCTGAGCTTATTGTCAGATATTTAATTATAATCATATTAAATTTTATTGCTGTTTCATTTTACACAAACAAATGCTTCATGCCAAATACCTAAAGATAAATCATTGCATCATTCCCAAATGCCTGTTGATAATGTGAAATTTTGTTCACGCCATACACGGGTACCAGACTTTCGCTGGCCAATGGAAAACGGTGACTCTTCTACCTGTTTGGCTTGCATTTTTTACAATTGAGAGGTCAATAGTCGTGACGATAATGAGCGATTGGTAATGGGAAGAAAAAAAACACTGTCGTTGTCACCAGTCTTCACGAACAACTTTTTGACCCACAAGCCATTCAGACTTCTTGAGTTGTAGAATTCAGGAGTCCGAATGCAAATTTACTGGCCCAAATAAAACAAAAATAATTTCACATGTTTATTATTATATCAATTTGCACTATTCTCTCACAAAAATATCAAACTTTTCCTGCAGTGGTTGCTTTCAACCAAGGGCTACCAATTTTCCATTTCTTGTTTTAGTAATGTAAATTAACTGTATATATATTAATCTGAACATTATTTGTTAAAACAAGCCTGCTTTGAAGTAAACATTTTGTAGAATTAATTTTTTTATATAAATAAAGCAAAGTATTTTATTTAAATTCACAGAGAAATAAAAATTTCAGTGGATCTTTTCAACTATTTGTCAGGAAAAAGCTTGTAATATTTGTCCATTTCAAAGGTTTCAATATTTTCCAAAAGCCTAAGTCAAGTCCTCTATCGCATTTTGCACAAAAGACAAGTTTAAATTTGGCACCAAATTGATATCCGATAATTGTTACGTGTCCGATTCGGAGTGATTCTTGTTCTTATATTTCAAATATTGATATTTTCGTTCATTATTGCGACTTTAATTTTGTCAATGTCCTTGAACTTCATTATATCATGGCAGAACGATAAATGATACAATAAAAGAGTTTTGATCTGGCGTTTCACTTTAGTTTTAATCAAAATAAATTATGGACAAATTGGAGATCAAAAGGGCTCTTTTATACAACAAACCCAGATTGTTATGGGATTACGCATTTTTTATCCTTGATACATAAAAAGTAGCCGGCGGCAGAGTAAAGTGTAGATGTCGAATTTCGGCGGCAACCAGCTTCAAATGAAAGCCCTGTGTCATATAAGAGATTGAAGATAAAGGTACCCTGGTATCTAATTTTGAGATTTTTTTATTTCAAAATTTTCAAGACCGGAATTTTATATAGCATCAATAATATGAAATACCTGTACTAAGATTGTCTTGTTTACATAATTTCTTGTTCTTTGGACTCAATCTTTGGAATATTTCTCAACTGGGATTATTATTTTATTATTATACTTATTAAAATCATAATTATAATTTTATTTATGATAGACACATGTGTTGAACATTTTTATAATCCAATAAAGTTAGGCAATTGAATGAAACTTTTTTTTTTAACTTTTAATGGGAAGACCCAATCTTTAATTTAATTTGCCAAAGTTTGATGTTACTAGATTACACAACACTATCCTGAGGAAATTTCAGTCCAATCTAATTTCAACTTTTCAGGACATAATCAGCTGATAGCATTAAATTTTCATTATCAGACTTTTTATGACTGAATTATTTAGAGATTTTACATTCTCGGCAACTAAGCATGTTAGGGTAAAAAAAACGTTAAATCATTTTAGCCTTTAATGGTATTAGGCTGTGTAAATATGATGTGAAATGGGTTGTAATGAAATTACTTTGATGTACTGTTCTTCTTTTGTCTTCTTGTTACCACTTGAACAAGCATGTTGAATAGTTTATTGACCGGTGAAACTACAAAACCATTGTAGGAAATGCATTCCTCATTTAGTTAGAAGGAGATCGACCACCTACCCTGTAGATTTAATTGATTTTAATGTTTGCTGTATATCACTCGAAACTCCATTTTTAACTACCTTGCCAAAGGCAATGTGAGCTTTTGCCATCACTTGTCGTCCGTTAACTTTTCACATTTTAATCTTCTCCTCTGAAACCCCCTCAGCCAAATGAACTGAAACTTGGTAAGAAGCATCTATGGAAGGTCCTTTATAAAGAGTGCTCATTTTGTCCCGATCCATTAACAAACATGGCCGCCACAGGCAATTCTTGTTTCTGATTGGCCGATTTTTAAAAATCTTCTCCTCTGAAACTGCTTGGCCAAATGAACCAAAACTTGGTAGGAAGCATCTATGGAAGGTCCTCTATAAAGATTGCTCATTTCGTCCCGATCCGTTAACAAACATGGCTGCCACAGGCAACTCTTGTTTTTGATTGGCTGATTTTTAAAATTCTTCTCCTCTGAAACTGCTTGGCCAAATGAACCGAAACTTGGTAGGAAGCATCTATGGAAGGTCCTCTATAAAGATTGCTCATTTCGTCCCGATCCGTTAACAAACATGGGTGCCACAGGCAACTCTTGTTTTTGATTGGCTGATTTTTAAAATTCTTCTCCTCTGAAGCCGCTTGGCCAAATGAACCAAAACTTGGTAGGAAGCATCTATGGAAGGTCCTCTATAAAGAGTGCTCATTTCGTCCCAATCCATTTACATCTATGGAAGGTTCTCTATAAAGATTGCTCATTTCGTCCCGATCCGTTAATAAACATGGCTGCCACAGGCGACTCTTGTTTTTGATTGGCTGATTTTTTTAATTCTTCTCCTCTGAAACCGCTTGGCCAAATGAACCGAAACTTGGTAGGAAGCATCTATGGGTGGTCCTCTATAAAGAGTGCTCATTTCGTCCCAATCCATTTACAAACATATAGAATTTGCTCGTTTCGTTTTGATCCATTAACAAACATGGTTGCCACAGGCAATTCTTGTTTTAGATTGGTCGATTTCTAAAGATCTTCTTTTCTGAAAATGCTTTGCCAAAATGAGCCGAAATTTGGTGGGAAGCACCTATGGAAGGTTCTGTATTAAGTTTCATCAATGGAGAATGAAAGGTGAGCGACACAGGCTCAGCTCAGTGCTGAGCCTCCAGTTTTGTGGGAACTAGGTTTTAAAGTGAGTTAGCAGAGAAAACCACCTGGTAAATTTTGTCCTTTAAGTTCCACCATGTACATCAGCAAGCCTTTCAATAAGGGGCGGTAGCAGGTACTTTTACCTGCCTAAAATAGTCTATGGTATCTCCTGATTTCAAAGAGTGTTGTATAAGATATTCATGAATATTGTTCAAATTTTTATAAAAAGTACCACCTGTAAATAGTGAAGTACTGTAGACTTGAAAAATATTGAAAGCCCTGCATCAGAGGAGTAATACTTAGTGTGCTCATCTTAAGTGCAGTAGATTATGGGTTCGAACCATGGTCAGGGTAAACCAAAGACAATAATATTGGCTGCTTCTTCACTAAACACCCAGCATTAAGGAGTAAGAACAAAGACTGGTTGGCTCGGATTCATGATAATGTGTCTGAGTGGAGTGACATGTCTTCCCGCTGAAAGTTGTTCCATTGAGCTAGCACTATTAACATCCAACTAAGTGTTATAGTCTAGTACAAAACGAACATCATCATCATCTCATGGAAATGTAGCTTGTTCTTGCCATGATATAACAGAATAATTGCTCACTTGGCATTAAACAACTATCACTCACTCACTTGACCTCATTAATGAAAGAATGGTGATTACTCATACAGAAAAATGATTACCTTAATCATTATGCAAACTTTGAATATATACAAATGAATAGTTCAAACATTGAACCTGTACCCTATGGGAAAAGTTTCGTCTTTGTAACCAGAGAACAAATTAAAGCCAAACATGATATGAATGTTTCTTGAATTGGTTTCTGCTATGTTTATGTTTTTTGTACCAATCCAAAATGGCTACCACCAGTGGACAAAATTTCAATAAAGTTTAAAACTCTTCTCAGAAACCCTGTATGGTTCTGTACAAAATATTCATGTTGTGCAGAGATGAGCATTTACCTCTGATCAACATTTCTGTTCATATATAGATACTCTCTAGAGACAATACAAAAATTGTTTTGTAATAGAGATGTGTGGTAATTAACATGCTGTTGTTTTGTTACAGTTATTAAAATTTAGTGTAGTCTTGAGACAAGTAATATATTGTTATATTTTGAATTATCTGATGAACCGTGTTGTCTTCCATAAATTCAAATACTTTTATTTGTCAGAACAATTATTTACGTACACATTACTGAGTCGCTGTCCTATCAAAATTATATTAACGCTGTTCACAACAATATTTTCTCAATATATTTACTAGTTAACCTTTTATTGACAATTGGAAAACTGCTGTATTTTGTTGATGGTGTTTAGCGTCACTTTCAACAATATGTCAGTTATATCGTGGCGGTCAGTTTTATTGGTGGAGAAACCCGTAGAAAACCACCGAACCGTCGTAAGTCACTGACAAACTTTATCACATAATGTTGTACACCTTGCTCTGAGCAGGATTCAAATTCACAACATCAGTGGTGATAGGCACAGATTGCATAGTTAGTTGTAAATCCAACTATCATATGATCACGACGACCCCTATTTTGTTTAAAGACTTACTATGTTGTATTATATATATATATATTGTTCTAATCTTTTGTTGATTAATGCATTTCTTTATTTGTAGAATGCTATTCTTTGAAAAATCAATATTTTTCTCAGTTTTATATTTGTAATAAGATCAGAGAAAAGCATAGCTGATGTAACGATTTTATTGCTTAATCATGAAATATGCAAAAGTGCTTTTCTAGGTAGCATTTAAACGATAATGTGTTTTTGATCTTCTAGTTTAAATTAATTATTTAAGAACCTGTGTATTTTGTAGAATAGTAATTAATCCAAATGTGATGAAGTATTGTTATATCATTGTTTACAAAAGAAGTGGCCATGCTGGTTTATCCTATGTTTATTCCCATAATTTATGAACTTTAAAGTAAAAAGAGATATTGATATAAATATACTATTGTGGATTTGTTTTGTATGTATAGGATTTCAAGAATTCAGTGTTTTTATTTTTAATAAAGTAGAAAGCTATTGTGAATGAGGCTTTCAAAAAGCATGAGAATGAGATTTAAAATTACTTACATAATTATGCATGTATATCTAGAAGTTTATGATCTAATGTGGGTGTTTAATAAACTATTTTCGAATAAGAAATTTAATTTAATTGATATTCTGAAAAGATTTTGAAAGAATGTATGTTATGTTATTATTGTTTACCAGTGCAGTTTTAAGTTGTGAAACACAGAGAATCCAGAGGCGGATTTAGAGGGGGGCGTGCGCCCCCTAAAATTCGCAAAGCATATATGTTATACAACGTTATTTAAGCAGTTCAGCAAACAACTTTTTCATGAATGGTTAACTCGTGACCTGTAGTTAAATATTCCTACAAATTGTAAATACACGTTGGGTATGTTCACTGATTCATATATGGATTCGCCGTCAGTAGTTCAAAGATTATTCTATTCTGATTGGTTGCTAATTAAACATTATTTCTTCAGTCAATTTTACAACTATAAGAAAAACAAATCTTTACAGATCAAAGCACTTATAGTAAACTTAAATCCTGATACTGATGTTCTTTCAACATCAGTATCATTCATAACCAGATACAAATTGATGAATTACACTCAGAAGACATCTTCATGATATTATCTGACCTATAACAAAAATAGCACTTGTATTTTGGAATTCCCCGGACACATTTATAATTGACAATTGTAAGTGTGTCCGGGGAATTCCAAAATACACGTGCTATTTAGAAATTATAAAATGGACGAAAATTCTAGGCCAAGAAAACAAGCGAGATTAGATACATTTCTTATTCCTCGACGAGACGAGAAAAGTCAAAGGTAAACTAAAAAGATAAATTCAATCAATACTTCGAATAATTAATTTTACAATTGATCTCATTTATAAAACATACAACGAAAACCTATAATGAGAGAATCAGATGATGAAACTGAGACAGTGTGGTAAAACTTGAGAGTCCCAAGAAAATGGTCACTTCTCTTTAAATAATGGTGCAAATAGTTCTTGAATTCGAAATTCTGCAATTTCCTATGAAAAAAAAAGAAGTTTGATTTGTATACAAATACCCGAAAATGTTGCCTTTTACTTTTCAAGTAAAGATCAGTAAAAATACGCGTTGGTATATTGTACATTAAAATACAAAAGTAACATATTAATAAAAAAAATGCAGTGGCAATTTATTTGTAACAATCTCTGCATCTGCCCGGGGTATCTGCACAAGAAAGTATGAAAAAAATCCTTTGCCCGGGTACGTTTATATTATTTATATCTACCAATAGCATGTATTTGAGGATGTCTGTGAGGAATGCACTAAAACTAAACCAATAGTTCTTTGAAGGGTTAAAATATCGTGATCGATCAGTCATGAGTTGAACAATTCGCATCACGGTTGTTCAAAAAAAGTTTTACTTTAGGTTCTTATAATCTGACAAAAACATACACGTAGTTGTTAACAATTATCCGACAAAATTAAGATTCAAAGTCAAGTTGTTTTTTTTGGTCTGATAAAAATGGTGTGGTTGGTTCAGAATTGTCGTTCAAATAAATGTATGTAATTCCTCAAACCCCCAGAGCTTCCGTTCCCTATAAGGGTTCTGTCCGGGACCCGCTAAGATCACCAGACCCCTCGCATACTCACGCCCCCCTTAACCACAAATCTTGGATCCGCCCCTGGAATCTATTATATTTCATTAATAGGGGGGGGGACAAAAAAATATACCCTCATTATATCTCATTCTTTGTTGCAATGTGTGAATTTTAATTATATCTCATTCTTTGTTGCAATGTGTGAATTTTATTAACATGTTTTTATTTTGATAAAGAATACTTGTTCATTTTATTGCTGCAGTGTTCATTGAATTGTGTGTAATTTTCATGTTTAATTATATATTTAAAATGTCAGTGCAATCAAATGCAGCTTGTCTGATCCTTAGAAAAGCCTCTTGTTTCAGCTTAATGAGAAATATAATTACATATGTAATAGATTCTTATTTCATGTTTCAGGATTAGAGTTTTTTGAAACGTCAGCAAAGGAAAACATAAATGTTAAAGCTGTGTTTGAGAGATTGGTGGATATCATCTGTGACAAGATGTCGGAAAGTCTAGACTCGGACCCATCCCTCGTCAACAGCCAGGCTAAAGGAACACGTCTCACAGAAAACCCCAACCCACAGAATAGTGGGTGCCAATGTTGAGGCATGCTAATTTGACGGAATAGTTAAATAAAAATTAAAAAAAAATGACCATTTGTAATTGACTTGAGACGAAGTATAATAGATTGTGTTTATGATAACATTTTATTTGTATGGATATCAAGATGCTGAGATGTACATCATACAAAAATATTTTATGACTGATGAATAGCATGAACACAAAATCCATGAGTAGAAATATTGCTGGTCACCTTTTTAAGTCATTTTGTCCTTTGAAATTTTTTTTTTCTAGTAGATCTATGATGGTTCTCTCTCATGAAGAAGACATAATTAAAATTAGTATTTCCAAAATTAATAATGAGAATCTCCAAAATTTAAAATTAGAATTTAAACAAATTAATAATTAGAATTTAATTTTGTTAATTGGTTTTCAAATGACTCAAGTGATGAGAATGTTATGGTGCAATTTTCCTTAAACAAAGGTATAAAAAGAAAAAGAAAAAAAAAAAAAAAAAAAATCAACAACAAAAAAATACTGGTCCTTTATAAAAATTGTGCTCGTAATGTACACTTATTTTTTTTTATAAAGACATGAACGTCCTAGTATGTATTTAGGTTTTCACTCGTATGACCCAAAGAATTGTGGGAGGTATTATTCACTTAAAGTCCATCATTATCAGTGTGTGGTTCAACCCTCCATGATTCATTCCTCTCTGAACCCACAGGGCCAAATAGAACCAAATTTGTTTTTGATGTAGAACCAAGAACAAAGATGGCCACCAGAGCCAAATATGCTTTCTAATTGGTTGAAATTAAAAATCAGAAAGGCCTAAACATGGTTTAAAAATGATTGATTGATTGTTTGATTAGTGGTTAATGGCGAACACCAATCAATCAATCATTTACATTATTTCCTTTGACAAGTCCAATTTAAACCATGTTTTGGCTTTCTGATTATGGTTACATTACATAAATCCAGTGTACATGATTGGCCTTGGAGATGGAGCGTTCGATATTTCGTGGTTTACTATGCCATTAGAAATATTAGATGGCCATTATTGTGTAACAGCAGCGTTGTACTGTTTTCTATAAAATCAGGTTTTCAAATAACATAAATCAAAGATCTATGTGAATTAAAATGACAACAAATAGATATAAAAAATAATAATAATACGCAATTTGATATTTCGCCATTTCAGAAACTATAGTCAGGAGTATTTTTTTTTCCATAAAGCACATTATAATTTGTCAATAAACGATTGCTTAGAGGTTAATAAATGCTGTTTTGTTTTTGTTTTTTTTTGTTTTAATGATATCATGTAATTCGATTCTTTAGTTTCTGAAATGACAAATTTCTTCTTTCAGCTGTTTGTATTTATTATGAATAAAAAAGGGTCATTTACACTTCACATGTAACATACACAATTAGGAGTACGGTAATAGGTGAATATCTTCATTGAAAGATGTATTCATGTAATGCATGAAGCTGTAATCCTCTAATTACAGTTAGGTATTTGTATGATATTAGTTACTATTTACTGTAAAAAGTTTTGTATAATACATTGACTATATACATCTTGGGGAGTCATATTTGCTATTTACCGTATAAAGTTTTGTATAATACACTGATTATGTACATTTAGGGGAGTCATATTTGCTATTTACCATATAAAGTTTTGTATAATACATTGATTATTACCTAGAGGGTAATGTATTACATGACTTTTTTGGTAATGTTAGGGAGAATCCCTTTGTATCATCAATCATGTCTTTTAAATGTTAGTAGGTTTCAAAATGGAAGAAGCGTGTAAATTGCCGTATTAGTATATGAATGTCATATAATTGTTACATTTTTACTCATCTTTTATCTCAGATATCCAGTCGCGCAAAGAAGTGAAAATGAACCCTTTAAAATGGACCAATATCATAATTTAAAACAAAAACAGTATGTAAAATAATGATTATTATCATGTAGTATATTTGTAGATAAGAGTTGTATCATATATCATTTACTTATGTACATTTAATCATAATTCTCTATGTATTTGTCTCCCAGTCGTTTTTCTCCCCCTGTACATTCTTACCATATCGGATGATATCTACTTAGATATATTATTGTGTATACCCAGTCAAGTTTCACCCTGATGTAATTCTTACTTTGTTTCTAATATGTATTTATTATTGATGATATGTTAATTTTCACCTTTGATCTTTACACATGATATGGCTGAAAAATTGATGAGTTTGGCATTAAATAACAATCACTCACTCACACACTCATGATAATATCTTTTATCAAGGAACGAACGTGATATGAAAAATTATCGTTGATTTCTTTTTGTAATTATGGGACATTATACTGACCAATTCTTGATAAACTTGGCTTCATTGATATGTTTTGCTTGAAATAGACTGCTTTAGATGCGACGTTGCTCTGATAAATTCATTTTCCAAAACAAATCACTGTTTAGTTTCCTACACAATTTGTAATTCTCATTTTGTAGTAATAATCGTTTATTAGTTCTGGTTAATATTCAACACAAGTTCTCAGAATTAACACAACAATAAGGGAACAAAAAAAATCTTTTCACTTTTTACGATGCGTTGGTTGTGCTAAACAAGTGTGTCCTATACATTGCTGCTTGCGGTAAAATCAAGAATTCATTATTGTGATATTTTGTTTACCAGTAATTCTTTGTGAAAAATGCACAGAACTTGATTTAAAAAAATGAAATAATTTGGAGTTGTGATAATACCTACATCAGTACTGTATTTCAAATATAAAATTTTGTTTTTGAGTATTTTTAAATCAGAATTAAAAAAAAGTTAAATAATTATATAAAAAATACACTGTCAAACTGGTCCTCATTTTAGCTTAGTGATTTAGACAGGAGGCAACAATGAGTTTCAAAAAAAGATAAATACCAGAATGTGTTGATTTGCAAACCTGACCCTAAAAATAATAAATATAAAATATGGTTTAATATTTTCAGAAGTCAAAAGAGTTATTTCTCTTTTTTCATTGATTTACTACAAAACTACTTGCAAATCAACATTTTTTGCAATCCTGACCCTAAAAATAAATGACCAATCAAATCGCACGTAGGAAATCGACCCCGTACTGACATGTAAACATGATGGAGGACAGATTAGGAGATTGCAAATTCTGTGAAGCATTGCTTTAAAGTTGCAGATTGGTAAAGATGATGACAAAAAGGAATCGAAATATCAAAAATATATTTATAAAGCTTCAATTGGGTACCAATATTATGGCGAATGAGGTCAAGACACCAATACAAAACTATTTTGAAAAAGTGTTGTATGAAAATTTGACATTTTAGATTCCTCCCTTGTGGTTTTTTAAAGTACTCGAGGGGGGGGGGGGGGGATCGTAACAAGTCCCTGTGGGTTAACTTGTGAAATAAATATGTATTACTATTTCAACGCAAACCTATTATAATTAAATATGGACAAGATCAAAGTGACTTCATCTAGAATTTTGATGATATAAAATTTTATGATAGGCAAGTTTAACATTGACTGTCAGTTTCTTTGTAGCATTTCAGATATATATTTCTTGTTATTATTTCTTCAGTTAGACTGTTAATACATTGTACTTTGTTTCTTTATTTGATATCTATAGAAATATATTACATTGTAAAGATGGCAATAGATAAATTATGATTGTTACTCTATTGAAATATTTAATAATATATTGGAAAAGTGATTCAGAATGAAGCCATCAGGCATTTTTTTTTTTTATATATATATTATACACATCCATATGAAGATAAATAATTGGGTAGTTTTATACCTTAAAAAGTGGTACCGCTAGATCTGTTTTTAGTTGATCTGGACTGAAGGACTGAGTGAGGTACATGTATGGTCATCTCTTTGTGTTAAACGTTCTTTGTGATGTGTTTTTTTATCTTCACTTTTGTCTTTTCTTAAACATTAATTAAAGGAAACATGGCTAGAATGTTTCTTTTATGGTTCTTTCTCAAAAGTTTACAATTTTAATCCAAAATGACCTCACTGCCAGACTTTGTTAAACATAGTACCCATTTGTAAATTGGATGAAAAGCTTCTTCAAAGAAGCTGTAAAGTTTATTGAACCAAAACAGTATATAAATTTATCGTTGAATAATAAACAAATCATTTATTATCAAGTTAGTGATGCACTCTCATGTGGGTCTCTGGTTTTACAACTCTTCCATACACATTAAGTAAGAATTTGAAACAAGTCTGATTCCACTCAGCATTTTAAATAGTAATTCTTATAACAGGAATCATAAGCAACTTTGATTTATTATAAAGAATTCCATTAACGATGCATTCCAAGAAATCCATTATATTGTTTATTTACAATTATTCTGTTGTTTTCTTTATTTTTCTTGTATATATATATATTTGTTGACTTTATTTATTTACTTGTTTATACACTGGCATTGCATTATACATATATATTAATTTTTATCTACAGCAATCTCAAAAATAATATTTTATTTGCTGCGTGTATCTTATGAAATCCAATGTTTCTACTGGGTATTTCCGTAAATTGTTTGGTTGTGGACGATATTTTTACATATATTAAATTGTATTTGCAATATCTTGATTTTTTTTCTTTATTTATTTTAATGATTATGTTTTACAAGTAATCATTTGCATATTATTTTTTTCTTTAAAAGTTTGCCTGTAATACTGTACATGTAGAATATACTACAAACGAAAATATCACAGGAAGATGTCTCTTTTGATAAATGAATAATATTTGAAAAAATATTTCTGAAAAACTAGAGTGTTTTATTTACTAGGTTTTTTTTTTAAATCATTTTGGCAACTTTCACATAACAAGAATCTCTTTGCAATACATCATTAGAATACACTGCACTATGTTATTGTTGAATCTTAAATTGATATTTTACTAATAACTTTTTCAAAAGTCAGGAGTTCCAAAACAGTAAATAAGACTGTGATAAAAAGAAACCACCCATCAGCATTCCTATTAATAATGTTTTCAGGAAAAAAAAATGCAGAATGATAATCAAGAGTCAATAAATGAGGCCCTAAAGGGTATCATATAAAAATCAGTAATGGATTACCAGTAGTCAAGTTGTGCAATCAGTTGTTTGTTTCTCTATTAGATTGTTTTTGTTTGTTTTTTTCTTAAAGAAAACTGCCAGTTTTTATTTGGTTGTTTTCCATATTGACAATTTATTACTTTGTTGACAGATTTCAATTCCTAAAACGAGGGACCAAACATGTATACATTAATTAACAAATTATTTATTCCTAAACAATTAATGTGTGTTAATAATATATGCTTGATTTAAATAATTATAGTTTGTTTTTAACATATATCTATATATTCCTGTATATGCCCATTTATGGGCTTATATAAAAATGTCTCCTTTACTGTACAACTCCCTCTGATTGGACAGAAATAGGTACAAAAATACAGATTCTTTAATGATATATACCAGGAAATATTCATGGTCGGTCTGTGTTTTTTTAATCACAAAATTAAACTTTCAAAATAAATATTTGATGACAAACACATAATAGAATGTTATGTCTACAACATATATATAAATTCATTCGGCCACAATATAGCTGAAATATTGCTAACGTTGGCATTAAACACCAATCAATCAATCAATCAATATAAATTCATTCATACATTATACAAGAGCGAAGTGGCCATAAATTTTCCTGGTATAGTAGATACATTGTAATATAATTTAATTTCAACCCACTTCTTTTTTTTTTTATCCCTCCCCTTTTCATTCTGAATTTTTCTCCTTATCTCTTCTAGTTGTGTCATTTTATAGAATGTGTCTAACTTGTAAGATTGAATAAAGAGTTGTCTTTCTTTCAATAATATAAAAATAAAATATATGCTACGTTTTTTGTCATTTCAGATATTGGTTTTTTTTGTACCTATTTCTTCTGTATGTTTGCTGTTGTATACAATAACTAGACATTCTAGGTATGAAGCTCATCTGATGTGATAAGCACTTTAATATAGGGTCATATATATGTTACTCTGCACAATGTTAGAACTGTCGGTAGTGGCAGCCTTATAATAAAATCGTTAATTGCATTTTACATTTGTTTATTTCTTACTTCCTGTTTCTGATTCATATTACAGAATACTGACATCTTCATGTTTGTCAGTTTTAATTACATTGACTTCTTTTGTATTGACCAGCTTACAAGAGATTCTCAATAACAAGTATTGCTCACCAGGTTATTCATGGGTTATATCTGTTATATACTACACATACTTTCAGAGGGGGCCGTCATGGTCACGATCGTATGGTAGTTGGATTTACAACCACCTGTGCAATCAGTGCCTATCACCACCAACATTGTGAGTTCGTATCCTGCTCATGGCGAGGTGTACTCGATACAACATTATGTGATAAAGTTTGTCAGTGACTTGTGGCAGGTTAGTGGTTTTCTAATGGTACTCCGGTTTCCTCCACCAATAAAACTGACCGCCACGATATAACTGAGATATTATTGAAAGTGGTGTTAAACACCACAATCTCTAAACACCTACTACTTTCAACAGGTTGTTCATGTGTTATGTGTTTTATATACTACTTTCAACATAATATAATATTTTGGGGGTGACAGACCGGTCCATAAACTGCCATTTGGCACAAAGTGCCATGGACTATTTGTTTAATTATACACAACCGACCAAAACTATTTCAATCGGAACACAATTGGAAGCATTATATGGTCATTTTAACACAATCGCTTAAATTTGAGAAAAAATGGAAATCGAAGTATCACCATTGAAGTTTAATTTCAAGGACTGTTCATTTTCATTATGTAAGTTAGGCTTAGAATATTTTCTTTAGTTTCCAACATCTCATTAAAATTGGGTCCATGCATACACATGTATGTCAAAAGTCTGTTTCTCTCTCTGATTTTAATGTGTGAATTTCTTTTTATTTCAATTAACATGCAAAAAGTTTTTCATGAATAATAATTAAGAAAAAATATAACCCCCTGTTCAGTATGAAATGAATGGTTAGTGTCTCATACATGTATGTAAATTATCCAATTTTTCCAATTGACGAGGAATGTCCATGATGTCATAGAGGTACCTCATGCTATTTTTTAAGTTTTATAATTTAGTTTTTCCAACATAATTGTACGACCAGCGTATTTTCTGATTGATTTTTGATAACTAATGGTTAAATATTTTAGCAGAGCCCCTATACCGTGGTTAAATATTAATAAGTTTAACCAGTAGTTAAGTTGAACAATGCATTGCGTACTTTGGTTAAATTTTAACCATAAGTTATCATTTTTAACCATTGGTTAAAATTTAACTACAAGTTGAACAACCGGGCCCAGAAAGTGTCTACCGTCTGTCTCCATTAAAATGTTATAAACTTTTCACATTTTCAATTTCTTCAGAACCACTGCATGCCCAGACTCCAAACTTGCCACAATTGTTCCTGAATAAGTGTTGTATCTTTTTGAAGTGATTAGAAATTCAAGGGGGTTGTCCTGGCCTCTGATTAACCAAAATATATTTGACATCTTCTCCAAGTTTTGTTATTTTTCTGAGCAATTCAAAATTCAACATGGCTGTCCCGGACTCTTGATTGCTTGAGACATTTTTTACTTAATTTGCCAAAACTACTTCATTTGAAGTCACCAGACTTGCCATGAATGTTCCTTCTAGGGGTTCTGAAGAAGTGTTAGTTTTTGGAAGTAATTTGAAATCCAAGATGGCCACCCTGGCCTCTGGTTGGTCGAAACATTTACGACTTCTTTTCCAGAAATGTAACTTTAGGGGATCAAATGTCTTTTTCCAATGAAAAAACCCTCATTTCAGCTGTATCATCACAGGATAAAATATAAAATCATTTACATTCATAACATTATCTGATGGGAATTCTCCTAAGAATTTAACTTGAGCAATGAACAAAGAGAGACAAGTCTTAATAGGAAATGATATTGAAGTACAAATGTAAATGAACACAAGAGACTATCGAACTATACATATAGCATCAAATTAAAAATAAAGGAACAGCGTCTTTTATTGTTGTTCTACATTTCAGTCGTAGTAGGGTTTTCTAGAAAAAAAAAAGTCTGTTTCTGATATTAATCACTAAAAATAAACCAGAAATCACTATCAAAAATATTTATGATACATGCATAGCATATCCAATGTATGTAAATTATTTTTATATTGGCCATACAGTGTAAACATTTCTATTAATTAATGATATTAATTAAAAACTCGGTACTGGGAAAAGTTACCAGGGCTCAAACCCACAGAAATCCTCAGAGCAGTCCCAGGTGATGGATAGGATAGCTTGACTATGTACCATATAGTGTGTATCGTGTTTGGAGAGTGCCACCCTGCCTGCAAGTTAAAGACCTTTGTACATCTCGAAAAAGAGTGGGTACATTGTAGCTGCTACACATTTTTTCGTCCTTACCAAATCTCAATCTTTTTTCAGTGGCAATGAAAAGTCGTTGACTTTATGACCCATTCGTCCCTCTTTTCTTTGTGGATTTTATATATTATTGAACTTGTTCTCCTGAATAAAGCTGGCACATTGCTCGCTGGAATTTAAGCAATAATCAATCAATCAATATTTATTTAAAAAAAACCTGTACATGTATAAGGAAGGGTTATATATAATTCAGACCAGTTTCACAGGAATGTAAATAGTAATAATGTTTAAATTGAATGGGAACAAACTATTGTTTCAACGACCCAGTGTAGGACTAAACATATAATTTGCTCAGAACTGTGTGCATTGTTGTACGTAATTGACTATGGCGAGCATAGTAGAACAGTCAAACCTTTTTTTGTCATGTCATAGAAAATTTCATATGAATTGAACCTCTTTTAAGAGGTCACCTGTCTTATGAGGCCACTTTTTCTTTCTCCCAAAGGTGACCTCTTAATACAAGTTTGACTGTACATGGACTCTTTTTCCGTGAAATGTTTTGTTCAGACGATTTATGCCGATTATGCAAATTACGCATATTTTGATAAAAGATCACTTTTAAATCTTCTCTGAAATTGCTGAACCAAATTAAACAAAAGTTGGTTTGGGTGGTTCCCTTTCAAAGAGTTGTGTCTGACAGTCCCACCCTCTATTTAAGATAGAGGCCATCACTAAAAATATAAACTTCTTTTATTGTCCATTGTTGCTTTATTATAAATCAAAATAAGCACATATTTTTACTGCAGCTACATGGCATTGAGTATTTGAATATATCCTCTGAGTTTTCTGTGAATTTTTTTTATCAGCCAATTTATGCATATGAGAAAACTAGATATGTCGGAAAGACACGAATGTTCCTGCCGTGAATATTAAGGAGGCTCGCAAAAATCAAATATCTAAAAGCACAGTTGCATTAAGTGGGAACAACAATTTGAATACCATGTACACTTCTAAAATCCAAGGACAGTGTAATTTGGCCAAAATTATTCAAAAGCTAAACTTGATCTGTAACTCATTATTGTAATTCCAAATACCAAAAATCAAGTCAATATCTCAAAGCATAGTGAAATTAAGTGGTGACGACTAAATATTTGGCCAAATTTCAAAGTCCAAGGGCCATAACTCGGCCAAAAATCATTGGACCGGAATGAAATGTAAACTTGATCTGTAGCTCATCATTATACACTCATTTACCAAAAATCAAGTCAATATCTCCAAGCATAGCAAAATAAAAGTGGTGACAACTAAATATTTGGCCAAATTTCAAAGTCCAAGGGCCATAACTCAGCCAAAAATCATTGGACCGGAACAAAACGTAAACTTGATCTGTAACTTATCATTATACACCCACATACCAAATATCAGGTCAATATCTCAAAGCATAGCGAAAAAAAGTGGTGACAACTGTTTTATTTCGGAATTACGGAAATGGGCAACACTATATGTCCCGGTGTCATATGGTATTTTGACCCTGGGGTCAATTTTCATATGATATTTTGACCCCGGGGTCGATTTTTCATCATTGTATTTTTAACCCCCTCATGGTAAATTGACCCCCCTCATTTCTACCAAAAGAGAGGTTCATAAGAGAGGGTTCGATATACCATGGGTAGGAGGTTCAAAATACCATGTATAGGGGAGTCAAAATACCATGGGTAGGGGGTTTGATATACCATGGGTAGGGGGGTCAAAATACCATGGATAGAGGGGTCAAAATACCATGGATAGGGGGGTCAAAATACCATGGATAGGGGGTTCAATATACCATGGATAGGGGTTTTGATATACCATGGGTAGGAGGGTCAAAATACCATGGGTAGGGGGTCAAAATACCATGGATAGGGGGGTCAAAATAGCATGGATAGGGGGTCAAAATAGCATGGATAGGGGGTCAAAATAGCATGGATAGGGGGTCAAAATACCATGGATAGGGGGTCAAAATACCATGCATAGGGAGGTCGATATATCACGGGTAGGGGGGTCAAAATACCATGGATAGGGGGTTTGATATACCATGGATAGGGGGGGTCAACATACCATGTATAGGGCAGTCAAAATCCCATTGGTAGGGGGGATCAAAATACCATGGATAGGGGATTTGATATACCATGGGTAGGGGGTTCAATATATCATGGGTAGAGGGGTCAAAATACCATGGATAGGGGGGTCAAAATACCATGGATAGGGGGTTCAATATACCATGGATAGGGGTTTTGATATACCATGGGTAGGAGGGTCAAAATACCATGGGTAGGGGGTCAAAATACCATGGATAGGGGGGTCAAAATAGCATGGATAGGGGGTCAAAATAGCATGGATAGGGGGTCAAAATAGCATGGATAGGGGGTCAAAATACCATGGATAGGGGGTCAAAATACCATGCATAGGGAGGTCGATATATCACGGGTAGGGGGGTCAAAATACCATGGATAGGGGGTTTGATATACCATGGATAGGGGGGGTCAACATACCATGTATAGGGCAGTCAAAATCCCATTGGTAGGGGGGATCAAAATACCATGGATAGGGGATTTGATATACCATGGGTAGGGGGTTCAATATATCATGGGTAGAGGGGTCAAAATACCATGGGTAGGGGGTTCAATAACCATCGGTATGGGGTAAAAATACCATGGGTAGGGGGATCAAAATACCATGGATAGGGGGGTCAACATACCATGTATAGAGCAGTCAAAATACCATTGGTAGGGGGATCAAAATACCATGGGTAGGGGGTCAAAATACCATGGGTAGGGGTCAAAATACCATGGGTAGGGGGGTCAAAATACCATGGGTAGGGGATCAAAATACTAACATCCATAATGTTGAGATTTTATTTCAAGTCTGAATGTAATGGGGTTTTGTTTTCTTTTGATTCCTTATGAAATTTCCTGCCAGCATTTGTCAACAAGAGTTGACCTAACTCTCATTGTTTCTGAGATAAAAGTGGTCAAAGGGGGCCAAGAGGCACCAACACCCAAAATAATAACTTTCAGTAATCGTAATTTATCAATTACATTGATTTTGACTCTTAATTCATGATTACATTTAGAATACCTTTTCACTATTTTGACATATATTTTTCTTAACTGATTTATATATTTCCATATATATATATATACATTGTATAATGTATATTTTATATAAAAAAATGTTTTTAATAAAATTTATTGAATAATAATAAAGAAATAAAGATATGTTTGCTAAATAATTGTTAAAAAAAGTAAAATTAATTTTTGATTACTCTTCATTTCAATCACAAAATAATCTTAAGAAATTATTCTACATTTTTCCAATTTAAAAAAAAAATGGCTTCATATGACTTGATATACATTTGTAAACACAAATAATATCTTATTATAATTTTCTAGTTTTCAACATTTCTGTGAAAAGTTTGAAGACTGTAAAACAACATAATTTCAAAATCATACATTGTCTTATCATGAGACAACTTTCAAAATTTCATTTATGGTATGTCCTTTCCACATCATTTTTTGCTTAATATTAAAGAAGAAAGACAATACAAGATTAAATTCATGGAAATCCTTTTTGTATCTATGCTTTAATTACACATATTTTTTATTTGTAAAAAAAAAAAGATACTTTTCACTAATAACAGATTAATCCATTGAAAAGGTGTGAACTGGTAATTATTGGTGTCATAATAAGACCTTAATTACCTTTTATACCTGTGGCACAGGTTAACTGAACTAGTTTATTATCCACAATAAACTTTTGACAGGATGTTTGAGATTATTTGATACATTTTTAAGATGTGTTAATACATGTAATAATGTTTACTACATGTATAAGACTGAATGAATATTAGAAGGAAGCTCTAATTGCTGTCTCAATTTTGCAGTGCATTATAACAGTAAATACCGAAGTGGAATTCTACCCATGGTATTTTGACCCCCTTAACCATGGTATTTTGATCACCCATACCCATGGTATATCGAACCCCCTTACCCATGGTATTTTGACCCTCTACCCATGGTATATCAAACCCCTTGTCCATGGTATATTGACTCCCCTACCCATGGTATTTTGACCCCCCCCCTACCCATGGTATATTGAACCTACACATGGTATATTGAACTCCTACCCATGGTATTTTGACCCCCCTACCCATGGTATTTTGACCCCTCTACCCATGATATATCGAACCCCCTATCCATGGTATTTTGACCCTCTACCCATAGTATACTGAACCACCCATTGTATTTTGACCCCCCCTGCCTATCTCTTGATTAGAAATGAGGAGGTTCAAAATACCATGGAAGGTCAATATACCATGGATGAAAATTGACCCCAGGGTCAATATACCATATGACACTGGCCACTTAGTGTCTGGGACATAAAAAATCACATCAAAATCTTCTGCTCAAAAATTCGAGCTGAAATGATCTTTGGTTGACCCACTTCAAAAATTAATCAGTATTTGCTCTAACTTCATAATGTTACATGCTTAGTGGAGAAGCAGCAAATACCATTTTATAGTCTTTGGTTTGACCTGACTGGGGCTTGAACCCATGATATACTATACTCGATGCGAGCACGCTTACTACTATACCGATATTGCGGTTTGATGGAGTTGTGATCCCATTGTAAAGTGCAATAATCATAAATGATACCAACGACATTGCAACCAAAACAAGACAAAATTCATTTATATTAGTTATACTATGCTGTGGATACAACAACAATTGTCTCCCTTGATTATTGGTACAGTTGAAAGCACCAAAAACTAATCAAGAAATGATAAAAAAAACACACGTTAATATGAAAAAATATTTTATTAAATTCATACATATACCAGTATGTAAAATCATTGCATATTAAGATTATGGTCAATTTTGATTGCACAACATTTGCTTTATTCATCAATTATACAGTTACAGAATCAAATATATATCATAGAATGCTGTTATGTGACTTAAATTTATATGGAAACCAGGGTTCACCAAACAATGCAATATGGGTAATACCGTATAGCAGGTTATTTTCGCTGGGTTTTTATTTTCGCTTATTTTCACGGTCAAACGTAAATCGCCAAAATAAATTCCGCGAAATACTTATACAAAATCTGTACTTCCAATTTAGATTTGGGAATGTTTCTTCTATTTACGTTGAACAGATCTATAACGGTCGATGATCGTTAATCAATATTGTAGAAACGTGCCCATCGGCATTGTGTGTGAATTTTCATAACTGATTTTTAGTTCACTTTTATTTTATCGAATTAAATATTTAGTTGTTAGTTTGAATGCCCAAAATGAGCATCTTTAATCATTTCAAGCCAAAACAAATTGTACCATCCGAAAATTCAGAAATTGCCGATTTGCTTAATATGAATTAATAAATGTCACAAATGTGATGAAAAAATATGATTGCATTAATTTGTTAATACAATCATACCTACCTTAATCCTAATAAAACATCACAAACATACTACCTTGATGACATGTAATTATTATAACCAATTATCCGTATCAGCTTGGCACCTTTGATCCGGTAACAATAAAATGTCATAATTTATCTATTAATCAATAAACCATGACACAAGTTCACTTGTAATAAATAAGTTTTGTTTATTTTAACATGCCTTTAAAACATAATTACATAAATATTTACAAAAAACTAATTAATTTTCTTATAGGAAAATTCCATTGTCAAAAATCTCCCGAGAATAGACAACTGGGTAATACATGTGATACAGTTTATGTAGATATTTCGTAACTCTATGTGATTTTGAGTTGTCTGATCTTGATTTGCAATTTGTAAATAAAATCGTTTGTTTGTGTACTTGTTTCTATCAATTTACTGACTTATTTGTGGTAAGAAATAACAAAATGAACCATAATTTCTTGTAATTTTTTACTCATACAGTGTCCATCCGCCAAAATAAAATATAGTTTTGTTCAATCCGCGAAAATTTGTACCATACCTTTACTCCCCAAAATCGCGAAATTTTAGACCCGCGAAAATAACCCGCTATACGGTATTTTCACCTGTGTATCAGCTGAACACTACAAAGCATATCACAGTTAAATTTCTTACAAATAATTTTATTTTTTGGGTAAAACAAACGTAATGGCGGTAAAAATGCATAAGAATGAGTGAAAGATGTTAAATTCAAGCAATAAAGTTAATTTATTGAGAAAAAAGAATTGTAGCAACCAATCAATGAAATTCCATGCATAAAAAATTTATTCCCAAAACTAAAAAATACAAACAGAAACTTTCTGGAACACATTTTGTTGTTACATTGTTCTAGATTTTAATTATTTTCGTCCAATTTGAGTTTTTTTTTCCAAGCTCAACAATCAACTTGTCAAGTTTTAAACATGGCTGCATTTTTTAAGAAATGGGGGAAGGAAACAAACATTTTAATGTATTAATATATCTTTCAGATTTCAGGAGAAATGAATCAAATCTAATGTCAACAAATATAAACTCCACAACAATTATAAAAATACTAAACAGTAATTTAAAATCAAATATGAAAGACATTAACAAGACATTAGCAAAGAAACATTTCAAATGCAAATACAAAGAAAATAATGCAAAGAAACAACACATTTTTGTGGAAATATATCTCTCTAAGGATCTCGGAAGTCTATTTGTCATGTCTTCACTGTTACCTCCAGTTCTCAGAGGGAGAAGTCGTCTCCCTATAATTGGGAAGTGTGGTGAGCCCTGGGAAATTATTCAATCTTTTTTTGTAATATGCTATACTATATAAAATTGTTTTTCATTGAAATGCTCAAAAGAAATTTGTTTTTAAAAAAGTTTTAAAATTGATTTTTAAACAAGCACTGTTTGTGAAATTCACAAAAATGTTAATTTGCTACATTTATAAATTTTTTTAAATAAAGATTCACAAAAATATGCTTTGCCTATTAATACCGAAGTATACAAAAAAGAAATTTCTGTATCAGGCTCCTAAAATTTGTACCCCCACTGTCCGTTCCACTCCTACGGCACTGCAGGAATATGCATTTTGCATGATTTAAAAGAGGCCTAAAATGAATCTTGTATCTCCCCGATCATTCGCAATATACAAATGTCTAAGAACTACATGTGCTTGTATAAACAAGTGTGTCATAATTAATTATAAAAAAATGTAAAAATAAAAAGATGGATGGATTAATACAAATATTATTTTCTTGTATTAGTTTTTAAAATACAATATCTATACCTAATGTAAGGTATTTTATCACAGCAGTTCTATAAAGTTAAAATAAAAAAAAATACATTGTCAAAACGAGGTTTCAGCGAGCCAGGAATCACTCATCAGGTAGCAATTCTCAAGTTAAATTAAAAAAACCACAGTCAAAACGAGGTTTCAGTCAGCCAGTAATCACTGATCAGCATTATAGGTGGTATGAAATATGCATTGCAGTTTCAAAGGAAAATATATGTCCAAACATGCCTAATATGCTTATCATTTGAAAAACCTGTGACACTGGAAATAAAAATGATATGGATACAGTGTGTGAAACAAAATTTTATGAGTAGATAGACAATTGGGTTGCCTTCATAAAATTTATCATGGCCCAAAGGAAATGTTGATGGCCCCATCACTCAGCGATACAGGCAACATGGGTCCAGTCTGAGGGGGTTTAATTTTGAAAAATTTGAAGCAAAATCCTGCATTCTGAGTATCATTTGAACTAAAAATAAGACCTCAAATTTTCTTTAATTATATCCAACATTTTTAGCTAGTACCACTGCAGCACTGCTATGTCATCCCTTTTTCATGTTGATTATAATATAATAATATCAAACCAATTTATAGGTCTTCTTTATCTCATTCAAGCTTAAAAAGGAACAAGAGCAACACAAATCGTGGCGTATCCCCTCGCCTAAAAATTTGACCCGGTGACCTTGACCTTTGACCTTGAAAATCAATAGGGTTCCAGATTCTCTTAAGGACTATAAGCATGTACCAAGTTTGGTCAAAATCCATTGAAGGATGTTGATTCTAGAGTGTTCACAAAAGATGTTATGGAAGGACGGACGGACGGTAGCGTTACTATATCCCTTCGCAACTTCGTTGGCGAGGGGATAATAAAAATATGATTTGGTACCACTACTGAGTGTCCGAGGTGAAGTGGTTCCGAGAAAGTCGGACACCATGTTGATTTGTGTCAACAAGAGACCCATTTTCAAAAATAAATCCATGAGCTATCTCTGGACCAATAATTCATGTATGGCTTAAAATTTGCAGAAACTCCTCAATTTTGAGAATCTGGGTGATCATAATAAAAAAAAGTCGAAATCGTAACGTAAAATATAAAAGTTTACAAAACAGTGTTTTAATTTATAGCCATAGGACCTGGTCCCGCTTTTTACAAAAAAGATCACAACAGCGGCATTGATCAGAAGCTTGAATGAAAGATGGTATCTGAAGATCATATACACTCTCTTCTTATCCTTTTGGATCTTTACAGAGGTCTGCGATCTGCGTCCTAAAAAAGTTGCATATGCCACAACGGTTCATAGCGGATGTTTCACAAAATGTTAGGTGCACACGTACTATTTTATAAATAACGACTAAATATATCCTAATGGGGATTTCCAAACAGGCGCTGATCTATACGCCGTCAAAATCCATTATTAATTAATTATACGATGTAATAATTGATATAATACTGGAATATGGATTTTTCTGTCACATCTTTTTTTACCCATCGAAAAATAGTCGGCTTTTAATGACATCACTGTCCTCGCTGGATGGAAAACAATCTATTGAAACAACGAATACGCGATTGTCAGTGGTCTAGCATTTGTAAATTTTTCATAGACCGAAAAATCTTCAGACAATAGGTCCATGATAATTACTACTGGGAAAACCTGAGCCAATTTTTGATAGCCTCGGTCTATCGGGCCACCGGGAATTTCGCACACTGTGGATATACTGAAACCAACAGATTACCATCTAAAAATAATTTCTGTAAATTTCTTTATAAAAAGGTAAAATTGCATAAGGTGGTAAAATGTTCAAATATTGAATAAGCATTAAAAGCATACCCACCGAAAATATTAAATTGGAGAACAAAACAATTCATAGGACGGACACTAGAAATAATACAACTATATTAGAAAAAAAAAATCTGGAGTAAGATGAAATTTGGACGGATTATCAAAAAAATACTGCTAATTTCTATAAATATGAAAATGTAAATAAATATAAAATATTATCAAGAATTGTCATAAATATATATAAATGTACATGTCTATATATAAAAATATGGACCAGCCACATATTTGTTAACAAAGATATATAACAAAGAAAACAATTTTATCTAAGCTTCAGAATCCTGTCCAAATTGCTTCTTCTTTTTCTTTTTCCTGCGTTTTTTCTTTCCTTCTTCTGGTGTTCCTTGATCCATATCAATAACATCTTCAGCAGATTTCACCACGTCTTTTTTATTGTCTTCACTATTGTCGTCTGAAAATAGATAAAAATAATTATAAAGTACTTTCTGAAAGAGTGAGTGGGCAAATTTTCATATACCGTATATCATGGCTAAAATAAGTTAATTTTTTATATTTGTTTTGTACTAGATCATGTTGACTTAGATTGTTATAGTGCTAGCTTATTGAAACAGGTTTACATAATTCCAGAAAGTTTGTAGTTTCTGAGAATAAGCTCTTTATTTATATTCCTAGAGTAAACAACTCTGGTGCAGATGCCAACTCCAAGCAACGAAAAAGAGGAGTATACAGAAAAAATGTGTAGGGGTATGTGTTGTGGATCCCAACGTGAGCTTCTACAGGTAGTAGTGATATCCACACCCCTTTTAAAAACTTTTTGGAAACTGAGAAGCCAAATCCTCCATTCTGAAGTATTTAAATTTGAGTTCAAAAAGTCATTTTTAATTGCATTTGTTTGTTACGTATATTTCATGTAAAGGCATCACTGCACATTTTATATTACGATCTCCGAGGAACAGCTGCTTTCAATAATTGTATCAGTTTCAAAATACTATTTTTGAGTTTGAAAATTGAAAAGATATTGGATGCAGACAACACAAAAGCACAAGGCACAGGTGAGTTATATAATAGAAAAGTTGTATAATAGATGTATAAACCATAGCTTTGCTTATCATTATCAGTTTACCTTTATCTTCATCAAGAACTGTCAAAGTTGGATTTTCTTTCCCCATGTTATCATCCTTTACATCAATAGAACCAGGAAGAGACATCTTGTCCTCTTCAAATCCAGTGTTTACGACACCTCTACCACTTGTATGAGATGCTCCAGATCCTGGTCGTAGCATCGATGAAGACGATAATGGCCGTGAACTAGACGATGCTGGTCTGGACCCTGTTCCAGTTGTCTGTCCCATTGAAGCAGTTGAAATACTTCTGGGTGTTCCTGAACTTTTCTGTCTTGCTTTTTCTGTGACAATTCTAAATGGATAAATAATTTAGATATTTGTTATAAAAATTAAGGCATCTATTTTTAACTACCCCGGTACAGTCAACCATGTATTCAACGGTCCTCATTGGGACAAAGGGAAAACGACTGGTTAAGAAATGTGATCGCTTTTTTAAGATTGGTAGACCTCAACATTTTCATAAATGACATGTGGCAAAAATATGCGGGCGACATAGTGCGACTATTCAAAATTACAAGGCGACTTGAACTTTGCTTCTAAACAGCGAAAAAGCAGTCAACCTTCACAAGGTGACTTCTTCACCCGTATCGCCGAGTAACATGAGCCCTGCTGGTCCATAATTATTCATGTATTACTATTTTTTATTGGAAGGTAATTATCTTGAAAATGGGGGTCGTTTTGTAATGCTGTTATGCTTTGTATTTTTTTACATTTTACAGTTGATAAATTAACCATTCAATAAATTGATAGTTAATTTAGTACAATTATTTATTGAGAATACCTCCTAAGTAAATTACCAATGATTTTTTAATGTAAAGAAACAAAACTGACTGTTAAATATCGTTATACTGATAGGATTGGATAAAATTTGCCACTACAGACCACGTTAGTGAGGTGAATGTTTATTTGAGTTTAAATAATACATAAAGCGAGTCAAGAAGGTTTTAACCTGGCCATTTAGTGGAGGTTAGCATTGTAATTCAAGGTCACTGTTAAGATTGTTTTGACGGTATATTAATTGACTACAAGTGAGTGATTGTTGTTTAACCCCAAAAAAGCAAGTTTTAAGCTATATCATGGTGAGAACAAGTTTCATTTCAATGAGATGATGATGTCCGCTTTGTACTAGACCTAGACACTTAATTGGATTTTTATAGTGCTAGCTCACTGAAACCACAGTCCACTGGGAGGTATGTCGCTCCACTTGTACACATTATCCTGATTCAGAGCCAACCAGTCTTTGCTCTTACTCCTTAGTACTGCATGCTTGGCGTACAAGTAGCAAATACCAATTTTATAGTCTTCGGGGCTCAAACTGTATCGTCCTTGAGATCTATTTAGCTATTACAGAAAAGTAGTCTGGATTATATTGTTTGTTATGTATGATCCATCAAATTCACGAAATGGGATAATAATTAAGATATGATAAGGGTTAGGATTATGGTGTTTAACACCACTTTCAACAATATTTCAGCTATATCGTGGCTGTCAGATTTATTGGTGGAGGAAACCGGAGTAACTGGAGAAAACCACTGATCTGTTGGAAGTCAGACAAACTTTATCACCTAAAGTAATATCGAGTACACCTCGCCAAGAGCAGCATTAAACACACAACTTCAGTGGTGATAGGCACTTATTGCACAGGTAGTTGTAAATCCAACTACTATACGATTATGATCAGGAAGGTCCCAATACTAAATTACCAAACCCTGTAAAGACTAATTACCTTGCGTTATTCAGGTTAATTTCCTCTATTTCATGCATCTGACCTAGCATATCTAAAAGGTTATCATCTTCCTTTTGAGGGGAAAAAATAAAATGTATATATATATATTATATATATATTAAAAAATTACAAATTCATTCTCCTTCTTGTTTTCAGATGAAGGAAAGAAATCATTCCAATTATAAGCAATAACAGTACTGTTTTTTTCTTCTTCATGAAAGCGATAGGGCGATATCCTTTATTTTTCAACGTTTAAGGTATTCAATTTCTAGTGGTTTGATTGGGTGTCTGTTGTTTAAAGTCAAAGGAGAAATTTTTCAGCTATGTCTATAAAAGATGGGTCGACATGTCGCTCCACTTTGACACATCCTGATTTCGAGCCAAACCAGTCTTCAATTTTACTCCTTAATGCTGCATTCTTATTGGATAAGTAGCAAATATCAATTTTATGGTATTTGGATAGACCCGATCGGGGCTCGAACCTACAATCTACTGCACTAACCATTACACAACCAATGTGATTCTCTGATTATTTGGTAACAATTTACCAACTGGTTATTATTTGTAGGATTTCAAAAGTGTTTATTTAGTCAACATGAACTTAATTGTTATTTGACAAAAACTAACTATTGGAGCAGCCAATCAAAATGATACTATATCTTTATCTGTATTTACAAATTAAAAAAAAAACATATTGGAGCAGCCAATCAAAATGGTACTATATCTTTATCTGTATTTACAAATTAAAAAAAAAAAACATTGTCATAGAGAATGAGTTATTGATATTTAAATTTATAATAAATTTGGTATGGTCTCATAAAGATGTTAATACATTACCTCAGCTTCAGAAACAGATAAACCAACACTATCCGAGTCTGACAGATCTATTGGATCAGGGTACAAATCTTCATAATAGCCATCTTCTTCTATGTAATATAAATAAATACACAATATTAATATTAAATAGTATTAAAATAAGAGGATATGTATCATGCATCAGACAATACCTTTGAGCTGGTCAATAGAAACAAAAGAGCATCAAAACCACATAAATTGTCCTTTTGCAATCAATAAAGGGCATAACTCTAGAACCGTACAAGACATTATAGCCAAAATCATACTTGACTTGCATATTGTGGTCAAACCCATTGTACAAAAATTTCATAACATTTGGCAAAGTGAAATTAAAATTAGAGCACAGAAACCATACATTTGTCATTTTTAAATTAATGGGAATAACTCTTAAATCATGCTAAGAATAATAGCCTAATAACTACTTGATCTGTGCGTTGTGTTAAAAAATATTGTGCAAAAATTTCTAAACATTTAGTCAAAAGAAACTTAAGTTAAAGCTCGGAATATAAAACAGGGAGGACATCAAGATGGACAAGAAAGACAGAAAGAGGTACAGGGATAGCTTTTACTGTCCCATTACTTTTGACAGGAGAATAAGAACCAACAGACATTGACATACAATTAAGTATGTAACTGTTAGCTATAAAAAAAAAGTTATTTTTGGTGGTTGTATGCCTATATATATATATATATATATATATATATATATATATATATATGTATAATCACAATTAGAAAGTTATTTATATTTAATGCCTTTTTTTAACAATATTTCATTTACATTGTGCTAAATGGCCGAAAGTAAGAAAAGTTATACTGAAGGGTTAATCAGAAGTCATAAATCAAAGAGGGACAGACAATACAATGGCCAACAGAAAAATAACAGCAAGATAAACAATTTTCAACAAAACAGTATCGGAAAACTAAACATTGTGCAATGTTAACCGGGATGAACTCAATTCCTGCTCCACTAGCGACACCCCTTGTGTTACTGATGTTAAAAATCTGGCGATAAGCCATGAATAAGAAAAGAAGGTTGATGTTATGACTGCAACAAACACAAAATATCTGTGGCAAAGATATTTCGCTAGTTAGCTTAATGATGTCATGATGGTGACTTAAAAACAAGTAACATGCATAAATGTTCGGACAGAAATTATTGTTATTTATCCAGTGTCTGTACATGATGCATTTTCTGTCAATATTTACCTTGGAAGTCTATCATAGACGGCTCATTCCAGATCCTTTCCAAAGCAGGTTTTGTTAGAACTTTTTGTTTGGCCAATTTCTCTGTTCTACCATTGAGGAAAATCCCTAAAATAGCAAACCATAAAAACAATTTAGAAATGGGTCTTTCATGAATGTGTGTGATATGCATGTAGCCTCCCCTCAAATATGCCTATCTCTCATACTTTACAACAGATACAAAAAATATGCTTTTTATGAATTGAATAAAATACTAAGTTAACTATCAGCATTCACTGATCCTGCTATTGTACTGTCCATATCTATGTTGTCATTATATTTGGTTTTAGTGTGTGGTCTTTTTGAGTGGAAGAAATGCAGGTTTTGTTTATTGTTATATCTGTATTGTCATTGGAGAGATATGGCAACTAATTAACCACTTTTAACCCAGCCACTTTTTTGTGCCTGTCCCAAGCCAGGACCTGGCTTTCAAATGTCATTAGTCATGGTCTTTTTTATGTTCAATGATTTGAGGGAGAGGTGATTGTTCACTTTGTTGATATTGGTGGAATTGTTGACGATCACTTAATTTTTTTCCCATAATCTATGAAACTTATGTTCTAAATTTAAAAAAACCAAAATAACGTAAAACAACTTACCCATGCAGTACATTTTAAGAAGCATTCTTCTTTTCATAGGGTTCATCAAGATAAAATCATAATCTCTCTCAGCTAATCTTTTAGCAAATGCCGGCATCAAAGTTAAAAACTCTTTTGCTGTTTGTCTTATGGAATCTTTTATACTTTCTAAAATTGAAAACAAAGATTAACAAAGTAGCTAATAAAACGTAGAAAATCTGATGGATGTCACTGGCAAGCTTTATCACATCAAGTTGTATCTAGTTCACCTCATACATAGACAGGAATAAAATTCACAGCTTTATGGGCGATAGGCATTGATTGCATTTGTAGATGTACTGGTAAATTCAACTACCATACGATGGCCCACAGGACTGCATATACAATTACCATGTTATATCGCCTTTTCTAAAAAAAAATGTTTAAAGCAGTCTTCTTTTAAATACAACTGTTCTTTGCATTTTTTTTCTTAAATAGAAGTACAGCTGTCTTGTTTTTTCTTAATATTTAAAAAAAATCTTTTATTAATTTGCTTTAAAAAAATGTTTTTGCTGACAATCCTAAACAGATTTGATTTGATTAGTTGTGTTTAATGCCACTTTCAGCAATATTTCAGCTATATCATGGCGACCAATTTTAGTGGTGGAAGAAGTCGGAGTACCTGGAGAGAACCACCGAACATGAGCAAGCAACTGGTAAATTTTATCACTTGCGGCTGCGAGTCGAGTGCACCCTTTTTTGTAATTTACAAAGCCGGGCACAAATCCATGCCGCATTGGTGATAGGCTTGTATGAGTTGTTAGATAATCCAGCTAGTACCTAACTCATTGAGCCACCCTGGCCCTACAATCCTAAACAATGAATAGTGAAAAGTAGAAATATCTTGCATACCTGCAAATAAAGACTTCTGACACATATGAGAATGAACCTCAATTATTTCATCTAGTAAATCTAACATTGTTCCATGTAAAGCATCACCCAAGTATTCTGCCTCCCTGACATATGCATTCAGTACTTGTATCTGTTTGGACAAGTTGTGCACTGGAGCAAACATCACAGGATAAGTGTACATTTTCTCTGCAAAAAAAGGAAAAATTAAGGGTTGCAAGGTGTTGTGTATTAAGCCTTTTATAATTGTTAAATATACATTTACATATAAATAACTTACAATGTGGTTTATGTACACTTGCATGTGTAGTTCAATATTCTACTCTTTTTGTACTTTCTGTTGGATCTACTGTTTTTAAAGTTGCATGCGATTACCTCATATTTGAGTATTTTTTAATGTAGAATTTTGTTCAGTCTAGCTGGTATTCTTACACAACTAGGGTAGAGTGATGGGTGACAGAATGTAACATCCACACAATAATTTTCTTGACAATTATTTTAAGTTGCCTAAAAATTGTTCCATTATAAATTGAAAGTCCACTGAAAAACAAAATTGAAGAAACTAACTTATAAATTTATATATCAGATGTTAATGTTATGAAATATATGCATAATATTCATTTAGAAATGTATCCTTGTATGAAATAAGTTAAAGTTGGACTTACTCAGAAGTATTTTTGCTCTAAGAAACATCTTGAGGAATTTCCTGGTTTCCAAGCTCAATTGGCCCGTTGTTGAAGTTGAGAACGTTGGCCATATTGGAATAGATTTGCAATTAAAGCGATATAAACACTGATTAACAATCAGATACATTGTCACACAAAGCCATGTCAGAAGCCAAATAAGTACAGTGACCATCAGCAACCACCTGCTGTACTGTGGCAGTAGCCATGGATTGTCCAGGGTGTAAGCATTGTATGACGTTGCCAGTGTTCCTATTATACCAGCTGCTCCGAGACTTATGTAGGACATCACGAGCAATATATTAAAGCAGAGAAGTCTAAATGGCCGTATAATAATAAACAATAAAGCATACAGAAACAGTAAGATTGTGACTGCCGTGGCCTGGCCCTTTATGTTGTGGAATCCTGCAATCAATACGATAACCAATGTCAATTTAATCACTTGAACAATAGCTCTGTAATATATACCATAATAACGGAATGACGAGAAAAAGTAAATATCACTATGGAGCCAAACCTTGTTCAAACCAATCTTGTATTCTGTTTCCTTCAACAGTAAATATGCTTCATGATGCTTAGGGCATGATCCTAACACTTCTGTTCTTGATCTGTATACTATATAAATCGGAATTACCAAAAACAAAACAATGTAGAAAAATATACAAAAAACCAGATAACCCCAATGAAACTTCTCAAAACAACTGACATTATTCATCACATCAACTTTGTCGCTGTCGTTACACTGAAACAAATGGCCCACATTGACTGCAATTGGCAACGTCAGGAGCTGAACAAGAACAAGATATATTCTTCGCATCCATGCTGTCTTGGTGAGGAACTGGTGATCTTTGGTTATCCATAAAATGGCATAAACTGCTACAAATATACCTATCAACAACAAAATTACTCCCCCTGTTGCCATAGCAAAGGTGAAATAACTCATCGGTACGGTTGCACTTGGTGTGAAGTAGCCCTGCGTGCTAATGTAGGCTTCCTTGTAAACCTTCATAAACTCCCATACATCCAAGTTGAATAGGAAGATAAAGTAAGTTTTTGATATCCATAAATTAGACCATGTCCACCGTAATGCCATAGATTGCAACAATGCAAAGATTTGTAAAAAATCAAAAGTCAAGTTCAATAAGTCCTGCCATAGAAGGGATACTTGTCTGTTTTTCTTTTCTTCAATTTCCAAAATTTCCTCTTCAAAATCATCCGTATCTTCATCTTCATCTGGGAAGTATATTGTTCTAGAAACATTTTTGTCTGATGGATGGAAGGTTAATTGAGACTCCATTAACAACGGCTCTACTTCCTTCTTCCCTACTATCTGTACATGTGTATATGCCATTTTCCTTTTTTTCTAGATCTGAAAGTGCAATGAGAGATATATCATATGAAATTGAGTTAATTTGCATCATTATAAGGGCTTTCAAATATTTCAAATGTACCAGTACTTCACTATTTACAGGGGGTACTTTTTATTAAAATTTGAACAATTTTCATGAATAGCTTATGTTTTGTGGATCGTTGTTTGTCCTTTTGCACTTTTTCTTTTGGCCATTGTGTTGTCTGTTCTTCTTCGATATATGGATTCTGATTACCTCCCTTTGGGATCTTCAAACTCTTCTTATACAACATTCTTTAAAATTAGGAGGTACCAAAGACCATTTTAGGCAGGTATAAGTACATTGTACCTGGTATCACCCCTTATTGAAAGGCCTGCATTATCATAGCTAAAAGTTAGCCTATGAATCTAGATATTGATTTCTAGAATACTAGAATCCCTGCATTAAATTAAATCATAATAATATACTACTGTATCCAAGCTTCATTGAAGACAGTTGTTACTCATCGTGATTTCCAAAACTAGTTTACATTTGCGTAATTGTAAACCTCTTTCTGTGTCTATGGGGCCAAAGTAAAAAAATAATAATAAAAAGCAAAAATTAATGAAAGATAACGAAAACTAGTTAATATATGCCCTATAGACTAATAGAGGCAGAAGAATTCTGTCTTAGCTTAAGGTCACACCCACAGGAACTCGAAAACAGTACCCTGGTCTCTTCACTCTAAATCATGGTCGCCCTGGGTCCGTTTGCCCATATTTTGATATATATTTTTTTAGAAAATAATAAATGATCTATGAATGATTTATATATTTTATATATGTGTACATTATGTCAAACTATAGGTTGGTTTATAAATTGACTTTATATATTTCTGTTTCGTTGAATGACATTATAGAATTGTAATATGTGAACAGGTAAGTCATAATAAAGAAAAAAAGAGACAAGATAACTGATATTTAATTAAAACCGTAGTGTTGTTCATCATCCTAACTACTTCTGGGAGGTCTTCAATAATAAGGGAATCTCTCACAGTTTACATAAAGTCCAGAGATTGTCATTTTATGAATCATTAGTATCAATAGTGGTACTATATTATTACCTCCACTTAGGGCTTGGTATAACTTGTAAGTAAAAATGTACATGTATCAATCTCATAATTTTCAACATAATTAAATATTACATTCTATCATGCAGTATTGTGCTAAATTAAACATGAGTGGTCGATCCAGGACTTATAATCTGAGTAACAGAATTCCCAAAAATATTATCTTGTATACCTATTTTATCAATTTACTCAAAGATCAAAGAATCCAAGCTGTTCAGAAATTTTTTGTTTAAGTTCACATTCATTTCAAATATTATATGACAGCTGAGTAACTTTCTTACAAAAGTTGATATTTTTAGTAATAAAGTCATCAAAGCTAATTGTTAAAACAATAAAGGCAATCAAAAATATTTATTAATACCAATCTACACTATCAATTATTGCATCAACGTTTAAATGATTTATGGTGTTTAATGCCACTTTCAACAATATTTCAGTTATATCGTGACAGTCAGTTTTATTGGTGGAGAAAACCATCGACCTGCCGTAAGTCACTGACAAACTTTATCACATAATATTTTATCATGTACACCTCGCCCAAGTGGGATTTGAACTCGCAACATTTTAAATGTAAATAGTTTATAGAGAACTTGCTGTGTTGCCAGACACTGCACAGTCTACAGAGTTTTCAAGCGGAAGCAAATACATTCGATTAACGAATCCGCTTCCTTACCTAGAAGAAGAAGAAGGACAACATAATGGTGAAGGCCCATGTTGCATAGGTAGTTTTACTTTTATCCCAGTTCATAGAGTGGTGGAGTTGCCAGGATAAAATCTAAGCGCCTCTCGGCTCTTGCCAATCTTGGGGTGACACGATTTATCCCACACTTCATGTAATTTGTTGCTATAACGTTTTATTTTAATTATTTGCATGTAAAATGATGTAGTAAAGCTTTTTTATGACTATTTAACTTCAAAAGTTAAGAAATATAACATAATTAGCTCAAAATATGGTGTTCAGTGTTTTCTGTTGTACGTCTGTGAGAATAGCATGTCATGAGAATGACTGTCATTAGTTGATATGATCTAGTATATCAATTTTCTGCCTGAATTTCTGGTTAATTATGAATATTCAATTCAATAGTTAAGAAATTATATAAAAAATGTTTATGTTGCTTAGTGTGTGTTCTCTAACCACACACTACTACACACTTCATGTAATTTGTCATTATAACGCTTTACTTTAATTATTTGCACTCAGTAAAGCTGCATTATTAATATACAACTTTAAACGTTAAGAAATATTACACAATTAGCACAAATTATGTTGCTAAGTTAATTTTTATTTCAGTGTTTTTCGTACATCTGTGAGAATAACATGTCATGAGAATCACTCTAGGCGTCTAGCACACTGATTCAGTACCACACACTTCCTGTATTTGGTTTTATAGCCCATTATTTCAATTATTTGCCAGAAATTTATATGAATATATGATTGACTTCATGTAGGTAATTAATTTATATACAAATATGTAGATTAATTATAATTAAACCTTTTTGACAGCGTGTCTGTGTGTATAGATCTAGGCAAATTCTCTAACCACACACTAGGACACTACCGCACACTTCATGGATTATGAATGTAAACTTTATAGAATGAAATATAGCAGAATTGTCACAGAGTTGGGACGTTTTAATATGTGGTCTTTTACCACACACTAGGACACTACCACACACTTCATGGATTATGAATGTAAACTTTATAGAATGAAATATAGCAGAATTGTCACAGAGTTGGGAGTTTTAATATGTGGTCTTTTACCACACACTAGTGTACACTTCGTGTAATTCATTGTTATAATCAGATCTACCCATTATTTCAATTATTGTCAAATGCAGATCTATGTTTGCTTAAGAATACTAGTAGTATTAAACTTCAAAAGTTAACAATCAAATGTAACATAATTGACAGATTTATTCTGTTTGCAGGCCTCTACATTAACATGTTTTTTAACTTGTCCCTTCGGAGAACTAACTAAAAAAAGTACTTGTCCGACTCAATCTTTTAGTTGTCCGAAAAAATTAATAAAAATTACAAAAACTAGAGAATAATTATCCAGGGCCCCCACTACTTTCAAATTAGAGGGAGAAGTGACTTCTCTTTCAGAGAGCTCACAGGGAGAAGTGGGGAGACTTCTGGGAGAAGTCAATTGCGATTAATCGAAACATTGTTTCGCGACCCCTCTGACGTTACCCTGCCCAAATTTAGTAAATAGTTAAAGCTGCCTGAACTGATTTGTTCTGGATTTTTTTTATTCATAACTACCTTAAGGACATATATTCAATGTCACATTTTTTATTTCTGTCTACCTTGATTGGAGTCTTGCATACCAGTGATTTTTATATGTACCCCCCCACCCCCCTTTTCCTTTTGAAATATCACTGTATTATGAATGTGATCCAATACCACACAAATTGTAATAACTCATATTTGTGTTATATAAATCCTTGTTTCTGGTAAAAAAAACATACCTAGATACTATATATACCAGTATCTAGGTATATTTTTTTTTACCAGAAACAAGTGCCTGTGATATAAATAAAGCAAAGTATTTTATTTAAATTCACATAGAAATAAAATTTTTAGTGGATCTTTTCAACCAGATCAGGAAAAAGTTTGTAATATTTGTCCATTTCAAAGTTTTCAATATTTCCCAAAAGCCTAAATCAAGTCTGCAATCGTATTTTGCACAAAAGACAAGTTTAAATTTGGCGCCAAATTGATATCCAATAATTTTTACGTGTTCGTTCCGGAGTGATTCTTGTTCTTATATTTCAAATATTGATATTTCCGTTCATTAAAGCGCTTCTGAGATTGCGATTTTAATTTTGTCAATGTCCTTGAACTTCATCAAAGCATGATATCAATAAAAGAGTTTTGATCTGGCGTTTCACTTTAGTTTTAATCAAAATAAATTATGGACAAATTGGAGATCAAACTGGACTCTTTTATACAACAAACCCAGTATTTTATACCAGTGGAAATAGATTTGTCCGTCGTACCGGCACGTTTGGGAATCTGATTTTTTCACTTGTCCCGTCGGACAACCGTAATACAAGATCTATTTGTCCAACGTCAGTTTTCACTGGTACCAGACAATCGGACAAACGTTAATGTCGAGGCCTGGTTTGGTGTGTGTTTGGTGTTTCGAGTTTAGTTGACGAATGAGTCAGAAATGCCTCTCACTCTCAGGCTCTGTTGTTGCAGTTTTATGTAAGATTTTGTTAATAAAGGATTGTTTGTTAATCTAATTGCAGACTAACACACACTTCATATAATTCGTTGTTATAGCTATGGTTGGGAACAAAGGTGATAAAGTGTAATCGAATATCTGTTTGTTCACTCGTACTCTACTTTCCTTTACATTAAAATTGATGGTTTGTATTATCAGACTGTACAGTACAAGTGTGCAATCAATGATATGCAGAATTTGTTCACGTACGTTCTGGCTTCATCCACTTTGTTGAAGGTAATTTCTGATATTGTCTTTGATGTGCTTCGTGCACAGAAGGAATTCCGATTGTGGGAAATTTTCTTAGAATCTTGGACCCTCTAGGTGCCAATACACCGTGTAATATACTGCTATGACATGTCAGGTGACATGTTAGTTGTCATACCTGTGAAACGCTCATTAAAGACAGGCGCCGTGCAAATTAACAAGGGGCCAATACACCGCGTAATATAGGTTGCTATGGCATATCATGGTGGCTTCTGTGAAATTACGTAATACCCATTAAAGACCGACACTATACAAATTAACAATTTTTAAGACTGGCAGTATAAAATCACTGTATAAACGAAGACATGTTAGCTGTCATACCTGTGAATTACCTTTGACACGGTTTCTTCAGTCTCTCCTTGTGATTTGTTTGTTTCGATGAGAAAATCGACATGACTATGTAAACGTTTATAAATTATTGACATGATGCCTGCAGTGGAAGTAATTGACATTTGAGTGTTTATACAGCTTTATTGAGAATCTTTCAGAACCTTATTTGAAAAGTGCACACTTTTACAGAGTGCTTTTTAGAGTTGGCGAAAACTTTTTTTCTGTCTGACATTGGGTCAGACAGGAACTGGAGTTCTGTCTGACCCATGGCCTGTGTGTCTGTCCCACCATTTTTTTGTAATATTGTATATAACCTGTCAAATTTTGTTTTTTATACAGAACTGAATGCAAGATTACCTATAGTCATGATCATTAAACAGCTCAATTAAATGTTTTTCTGTATACATATTTTTATCTAAAAAGATAAGGCAGATATAGCCAACAATCCGTATCTAATGGTTCGATCACGTTCCGAATATTATACATCAATGTCAGTTTCCGGTTTACCTACATTTTTAATTTCAGTTAAGAATACAAATCTGTTGTCATCTTCAATATATAAGCATCTCAAAACATATTTAATTAAACACAAACAATCTTTGATATTTGGGGAGTGTGGAAGTCAACTTATTTCTGTGCTCAGTAATATATTTCAGTTTCAATGTTCCACGTTTTGCAGGTGCTCCTTCCTACTAAAACGATGTTTACATTTACGTATAAGGAGTTTCAATTACAAATAGGAATGTGTCGGTCTGACAGAATAAATAAACAAATTTCAAGTCTCTGACATTTTAATAAAACTGAAAACTGAATTTAATGCCATTGACAGTGGAAACTGGCAGTGAATAAATTTCAATCGCCAACTGGACGACCACAAAGTAATATTTTCGTGATGGACATTGGGACAGACATGGTTCATTAATTAATCGGACCGACCGTTATTCTGCAGGTCAGGTCCGACGGATCTGACGATTTTCGCCAACCCTGGCTTTTACATTCGTAATGATGTAACAAAATAGATTCTAAGATAATGTAGTACTTTTCATGGATATACTTTGACATACATGTACATCACGTAAAGACCGACACATTAACTATGTATTATTTTTTATGGAACGATACCCAATTTTAATGGATGTTTGTAATATGTTGTAACCATGATAATGAATCTGTATGTCAAACAAATTGATGTCAAAATATACATTTGTAGCTATAAATAATAGGAAAAGATTTTATAATATAGATCTTATAGAAGTTATACTATAATTTAATATAATCTATATCTTCTTGAAATGATGGTTATGTGTGCTGATTTTTCTTTCTGTTTTTTAAAATAATGCCTGAAACAGGCATAAAACAGACACCCATAAGATTTTGCCCATGTGAAAACTAAATGCCCCCCATCCCCCACCTGATCCACACGATGATCTAAAAATAGTTAACATGTAATCCAATAAAAGTTTTGGATAGTCACGGTGTGTAAATATCATGGACGTCATTACTCGCTGTCGAAACATGAAGTTTGTGGTAGTGTGTGGTAAATCGTGCGGCCGCCAGTCTGGGACATTGAATTTTTCAGAGATAAAATACAATGTACACTCTACTGTTAACAGAAAAAAATGAAACAGTAGATTTACCGATATTTTCTTGATTTCTTTGACATTAGAATAAAAATTATAAGTATTTACACTAGAAAAAATCATATTTTGAGTAAAATAATGCTTAAAAGTTGATAAAACGTTAAAAACATGAAGTGTGTGGTAAATCGTGCGGCCGCCAGTCTAGTCCGAGATTTCTCTGCCGTCTAACGGCATTTATGGATTTTCTGTAGCCGTTGGACGTCAGAGCGCTATACATACGGAAAACAGCTGATTTGCCTCTCCAGCTCTGGGTCGGCACATTTCCACGTTTCGTGGCTGTCAGATTTTATTTTCTATCAGAAACTCTTATATAAATCGCTTCACCAATCATTTTTCTATTCATTCATAACCATCTTACCCTCAGAAAGTGGTGTTACACTCCATTACAGCACGATTTTGCATTAGATCCTATTATTCTGCCATTTGACTTCCATTTTCGAATCTACAAACGTGATCTCGCGATACTAACTGAATGACAGCAATGCATTGCATGATGGGAGCTAATTAATGCAGTGTGCCAAATTATTTGGAGCATTATTTGCATACGTAAACAACATTCAAATCACATGGAAGACGATACATTTAAGTGTATTCTGCAGGACAAACAGTTCCATCTACAGATCAAAGCAGAGCAGAAGGAAATAATACAGATGTGTTGGAAAGAAAAGATTCAATGGCAAAGTGTTACCAACAGGCTTGGGAAAGAGCATGTGTTACGTCCCCCCTTATTGGACAAGGTACTACATCATTTTTTTCCCTTATGGTTATCTGTAATTCACTATTGCTGTTAAAATCATTACCAATCAATATAATCAACTGTATTATATTTTATGTTAATTGTTCTGCCTTAACAGGCGTGTATGATTGACAATACAAATATTTGTTTGTTTGTTTATATGCAAATCATCTCCCATGATACATTGCGGTAATCATGGTTTTCTCGTAGTCACGTGACAAATGTTTGAAAAATGGAAGACAAATGGCGGAATCATAGGATCTAAGGCAAAATCGTGCTGTAATGGAGTGTAGCACCACTTTCTGAGGGTAAGATGGTTATGAATGAATAGAAAAATGATTGGTGAAGCGATTTATATAAGGGTTTCTGATAGAAAATAAAATCTGATAGCCACGAAACGTGGAAATGTGCTGACCCAGAGTTGGAGAAGCAAATCCGCTGTTTTCCGTATGCAAATCGCTCTGACGTCCAACGGCTACAGAAAATCCATAAATGCCGTTAGACGGCAGAGGAATCTCGGACTACCGCCAGTCTTGCCCTCTTGGACATTGAATTTTTCAGAGATAAAATATGCTCTACTGTTACAAAAAATAGATGAGGTAGAGTGCTCGAATGTCTGTGTGTGACTGTGCCGTGGCATTGGTCGCACCTGCTCTTAGTCTTACTTACTTTTGACTTTTACAGTTTTAGTTTTACTTCAGAAGTTCAGTTTAGTTTTAAACTTAAACTTAAAATAAATGAATAGTATGTTCAGAATTTTGAAATACTTGATAATTTCATACATATAATTTGTCTTTGTGTGAACCTCAAATAAATATGTGAAGTTACTAATTAACCTCACCAGTCAAACGATATATTCTGTATTCTTTTCGTTTTGTTTATTAGAAGATATCGTCCACCATTTTGGCGTCATGGAGTCGTTAATTTCCGTATTTTTCCGGAAAGGAAGTTACTAAAACGGAAAAGGACGAAAATACACGAACGATTAGCGCAATTTCATCCATGGGACTTCAAACCAAAATGGCGTGGCAGCCAGAGGAGAATGGTCTCCGTCAAATATTACAGCTTTTAAAGGAATCCCAATCACCAGATACTGCCACGCAACGAAATGTCCAACAAGTATCCTTTTGTTCTCAAAATATATTTACGCTATAAATAAGGAAAGGTGTCGAACTGAATGCAACTTCAGAATGTAAATTGATAAAACACGTGTTTTCAGATTTGCATTATTTTATCGACTATCGTCTGTAAGCACAAATATAGTGGTACTCCGCTTCGTCAAAATTTATTATAAATTAGTCGAATATTCTCTGAATACCGCGATAAGTCGGAAATGTCTTAAAAAGTTCCAAGCTAGTTTCTGTTCTGAAATAAAAACTGATGTTGAATAGTTGAATTTGTGAGAAATTTACATTTGCTATTTCTTCAAATTCACTGAATAAACCTGAAGCCTTTAAAATATATTATTGAAATGACATCTTCTATTGCAAGAGTCGCCCTTTGTCTATATGGGAAACGTAACGTGTGCACATTTGGTTGGAAGCCATCAGAAATGCAGACAATGTAAGATGACATTATCATAGTTACTGCTCTAGTTCTTGCCAACTCTTTCATTTAGCGCGAGCGCTTGCAAACTTTCGTCCGATTTTTTTCATTTTCATTTTCATTAAAGGACGCTGTACCAATCCTTTGTATAAATTTTTATCGAATTTCATTGTCAAATATTGTTAAAATCGGGTAAAAACCCTACCGCACCCCACATTCTGTCATTACATCAACAGGGGGTCATGTGTGTCATTCTCTGTAAGTAGAAAAACACATGGTATGATCATCGGAGAATCTAGTGACACCATATTTCCAATTTATCTCTTCAAATCTTTTTAATTAATTTCTAAAAAGTGTCACACTTTGCCTTATTGCTCATCCCTACAATCCAAAATACTCACGATTGCAGAATAAAACTAAATTCCATGTGAATGCTAATGGCTGCCTTTGCATGCACTTTACGTCATCAATTACTTTGACCTCTAATTCATACATGGATCCTTTATTGTCACATTGGGCATAAAAAATGGACGAAATATTTAAACTAATTCTAGAAAAACTGAAATTATCACTTTTCATCAAGAATATGAAAATTATCAGGTAAACCAGTTGAAAAGGATGTATTTTACGGAACGGGGTGAGTGGCGTTGGGGGAGGGCATGACAGCCATTGAAACACTGATGAATATTTATCAGAATTTTCTACAAACCAACACAAAAGCAGGTAAACTTTTTAAGAAAGAGCTTTAATTTCTAAAATGTCGTTTTTCTTTCCTTATAATACTTTAGCTTCACAAAAGACAACATTTCCGAAAGTTTGCGAGAATTGCTTCTGTTTCTGCCATTTTCTGCTAAAAAATACAACATCATAATAATGGATCCCTGATCAGAGTACGCTCTATATGATGAAAATTTATTTCGTATGTAAATCGTCGTGGGTTATACAAACTAATAATGGGGTATAGCAAAGGTTTCTCATCTACTTCTTAAAAATATTGGATAAAAAGGGTAAAAGATGGCGAGAACTACTCGTTGACCAGTAACCTGTGAACAAACCGTCGTTATTGAAAATGTAGAGGCAAAATTAACTTTAGCAATGTAAGCAACTTGGTGTCCCATTAGAAATAGGTGACAACCATATAATGTTGAATGTCTGTAGAGAAAGTCAAGGACTTATTATTCATTGAGAATATATGACATGGACCATTTACCTTGTGATGGAACAATGCAAAGGCCTTCAGGGGTAATGAATGGGCTTAAAAATAACTACCACATTTTGGAAAAGGGTCGATGGGGCACGGTATTACTTGTTTCATAATAATTCTTTGTCACACTTTCAAAAGCTAGTACCACCACGATAGAACTGAAATATTGTTGAAAGTGGTGTTACAAACCATTACCCCCTTCAAAAGTTATCTGAAACGATCGGGGAAACTTATTAAATGTGTTGCATCAAACTATTGTGCATCTGAAAGGTACAAATTAAATTTAACAATGGCTCATCCTTCCACTGGAATCTTTCATACACAATGGGTTTATTTGTGTGTTATTTGGTCTTCGACCATTATTTTTTAGCGTAAGTGTAACATTTGAGCAGTCAGTTGATGTTCTCGGAATTATTTTTAATGTCAAGTGATAGGCGGACGATGCAAGTTACACACAATTTTCAGGTATGCCTATTCTCTGTGTCGACAGCCGACAGGAACCATTTAAAAAATATATTTTCTGATGCTTTTTTCCCCGCTATTGCATGTCCACTTGACATTAGCAAAATACAAAAAAATATGCTGCTCTACAATCCTAAAAAAAATGCAGTCAACAAATTAGGTGTTAATTATTTTATATCAATCCCTGTATACATATAGGTAAAGTTTCATTGATATGGAAGTAAAAGTAAAATAAATATTTACTTCCAAAAACTGACCAGACAACTGGTTTGGTGAGAGTACATTGTGTTGAACACCTAGAATTTGTTGCAGGAAACAATATTTTTATGGCATATATAACCAGGGCAACCAATTTCTGCACGATTCCTTTAACAAAATCTTAATTTGAGTGAATATGAGGAAACCTTACAAGTTTGATCATTTTTATTTACTTGGAATTTATGTATCATTTGAAAGTAAATGAAAAAATCAAGTAAACTTTAAACTAAATAGAACTTTTAACGCACCATGTGTTTAATAAAATACTTCCTTAATGAAAATGCAGAAACTTGAAGAATTAAACAAGTATCCAGACTTCAACAACTATTTGATTTTTGTATTGACAAAATTAAAAACTGAAGGTATGTATAATTATTACTTGCTCAACTGATTCAAATTCAAAGTGCAGAGTTGGCGAAAATCGTCGGTCCGATTAATTAATGAACCGTGTCTGTCCCAATGTCCATCACGAAAATATTACTTTGTGGTCGTCCAGTTGGCTATTGCAATTTATTCACTCCCAGTTTCCACTGCCAATGGCATTAAATTCAGTTTTATTAAAATGTCAGACAGAGACTTGAAATTTGTTTATTTATTCTGTCAGACCGACATGTTCCTATTTGTAATCAAAACTCCTATACGTAAATGTAAACATCGTTTTAGTAGGAACGAGCACCTGCAAAACGTGGAACATTAAAACTGAAATATATTACTGAGCACAGAAATAAGTTGACTTCCACACTCCCCAAGTATCAAAGATTGTTTGTGTTTAATTAAATATGTTTTGAGATGCTTATACAGTGCCTGAAATGGACAGTGACTACCTAATTTGCGACTAATATCTTATTCGGGCGACCAAAAGCTACTCCAAATTAGGTAGTCACTGGCCCAACATAAAACGTCTGGGCGATTGCCTAAAAGACCGTTAAAAATTGTTGTTTTACCGAAACCGGACATAAACTAGATAACTCTTCTGTTCTAGTCGAAAAAGGTTTGTTACGAGCACAGGGATTGGTCCAAATACATTTTTGTAGCCAAGGAATACACAGCTAATGTAATTTACTGTTCTCCCCAATTATTTATTTTTATCGAGCCAATCAGTACATGTTTCCTACACGTTTTCATGTAATACACAAGTATTCACTAAATATTAGAAAAGAAACGTGTTTTTTTTTTCTTTATGATTTAATTATTAAAATTGTTAATTTCACGGACGACGTGGAAAGTTGTGAACAATAAAGAGAATTCTGTGAACTTGTAATGTTTGCGATCTGGTATCTTCCACGGTTCGGAAATTTATTCATTCAATCTGCTGCAAAATGTACATGTACAAATTTCATTTTACAGAAATCGGAAACCTTTTTGTGTCAATCCTTAGGTAATCATTGAAAAACTTTTCCTCAACAACAGAGAGAAAATCGTTAACAGTAATGTCAAACTACGAAAACGATCTGGCCTATCACTTCTTTTAAACTTTTCATAGTTCATCTCTATACGTACACGGCTACATTTTAATGACAATTGGGAGTGTTCTTTTTAGCTCACCTGGCCATAGGCCATGTGAGCTTTTGTCATGGGTAAGCGTCCGTCGTCCGTCCGTTAGCTTTTCACATTTATATCTTCTTCTCTGAAACCGCTGAACAGAAATCAGCCAAACTTGCCGGAAATGTTCACTGGATGGTCCTCTACCAGATTTGTGTTTTTGGTGCTGATTTGAAATCCAACATGGCTGCCAGGGTCCATAATGTGTTCTCATTGGCTGAAATTTTAAAAATCTTCTTGTCAGAAACCACTAAGTCAATTGAATTGTGACTTTGCAGGAATGATCATTGGGTGGTCCTGTACTAAAATTGTGAATCGTTTGCCGATCGGAAGTTCAAGATGGCCGCCATGACTCGACTTAGTTTAACATTGGACCCTATGGGAATTTCACAGCTAGAATTTGAATTGTTTCATTATCCCCTCGCCAACAAAGTTGCGAAGGGATATAGTAACGCTACCTTCCGTCCGTCCTTCCATAACATCCTTCAATGGATTTTGACAAAACTTGGTACATACTTAGTCCTCAAGAGAATCTGGAACCCTATTGATTTTCAAGGTCATACAGGGTTTCCGTTTGACGTCGGTCATGGGCCGATAATTTGCATATATGACAGGAAATAATTTGACATTGCTGTCAAAACGACCGTTTGTTTCAAAATAAGTGGCCAAAAAGACCGACACATGCTACGTATGTATCGGACACATGATCGAGTATTCTCCAATTTGTCCATAATTTATTTTGATTAAAACTAAAGTGAAACGCCAGATCAAAACTCTTATTTTAACATTTATCGTTCCTCCATGCTTTGATGAAGTTCAAGGACATTGACAAAATTAAAGTCGCAATCTCAGAAACGCTTTAATAAACGAAAATATCAATATTTGAAATATAAGAATAAGAATCACTCCGGACCGGACATGTAAAAATATCGGATATCAATTTGGTGCCAAATTTAAACTTGTCTTTTGTACAAAATACATAGAGGACTTGATTTAGGTTTTTGGGAAATATGGAAACCTTTGAAATGGACAAATATTACAAGTTTTTCCTGATTAAGACAAATGGTTGAAAAGATCCACTAAAATTTTTATTTCTCTGTGAATTTAAATAAAATACTTTGCTTTATTTATATTGAGTTGAAAAAAATTCTACAAAATGTTCACTTCAAAGCCAACTTTTTTGTAACCTATTATTACCTTAGTATATTAAAAAAAGAAAAAAAATCCAGCTGAAGCCCTGGTCAAAGGTCACGGTCTAATTTTTACCCTGTAACATCCTTGTGAACACTCTACAATCAACATCCTTCAATGGATTTTGACCAAACTTGGTACATACTTAGTCCTTAGGTGAGTCTGAAACCCTATTGATTTTCACGGTCACAGGGTCTAATTTTTACCCTGTAACATCCTTGTGAACACTAGAATCAACATCCTTCAATGGATTTTGACCAAACTTGGTACATACTTAGTCCTAAAGAGAATCTGGAACCCTATTGATTTGCAAGGTCAAAGGTCAAATTTTTAGGCGAGGGGATATGCCACGCTTTGCGTTGCCCTTGTTTTTCATTCAAATTTAATACATTTTTTTGTTGAAAATGGTCATCTTTATGGGTTATTGATCAGCCATATAAAAAAATGGCAGTCAATATAGAAAATTATCTATTTTATTTTGTTAAAGGGGCCCAAATTCCAAAAATTTTCATCCAATTTTGACATAAAGAAAGAAAATAGTTAACATATGGATATAATTCATATTTGTTCAATGTTTTACATAGATGATCCCACCAGATCACTCAGTGGATTGATTTTAAAGAACAATGTAAGAGCCCATTTTGAGAAATTTCCAGCAGAAGTGACCACATTCATTAAGCAGGAATGTCTAAGCAGTATCGGAGACCAGTCACCTCTAATACGAGCCACAATTGGAATTTTGGTAACAACAATTGTAGCCAAAGGAGAGTTGAGGAACTGGCAGGAACTTCTACCATCTTTGTGCAATAGTCTAGATTCTGATGACTATAATGTCTGTGAGGTAAGTTTATATGAAGTAATTTGTCTCATTAAAATTTTGGTGCTATTTGTTTTGACTAAATCTGTGCCATTAAAATTTCTATGATTATATGAAGATTTAGAATTGTTGTTTTTGTTTAAGAAATAATTTCATGGAAGCCATAGTCTCTAATTAGATGTAGTTTTAACGTGGGTAACATTATTCTCGTAAATTTTTTATCCCTAGCAATAGTGACCTGGCATTGGTCAGATGAAATGGAGGTGACCATAAGTTAACTAAATAATAAACAGCAGACAAAATTTGAGGGAAAAAACTTTTTATCAGTTGTTTACATTGTACATTGGCAAAAAAAAATTGAATTTCCCAGTACATTTTGTCTTGAACAAGGAATGGTAAATATGAACATGATGTTTGACCCTTTGATCAGCATTAAAAAAAAAACTCCAAAAAGTGCACACCTGTGTTAGCTTCGAACTGATGTTTTATTGATGCCTTTTAAGTAGACATATGGTAGCCATAGCATTTTTTCCAATGCTATCAAGTTCAACACACTGCATCTTGAATCTAAACATACAGAAACCAAGGATAAAGAAGCAAGCTTTGCCTAAAGTATTCCAAAAGTCCTTGTGATTTCACATAATTTAAGTGGTATGGTTTGTTTACTTGGGAGCCTGTATTAAAAAAAATCCAGTTCTGTATTTGATGTTTATATAAATCTTGGAATAGTTTTATTTTCTTTGGAAAGTGGTCGTTTGAAATTCTGGGGGTAGGAACACTCCTTCCGTTATTTAGCTCACCTCACTGGAAGGTTTATGTTTATCTGATGTGGCTTGGAATCAGGATAATGTATTCGAGTGGGGCACATGTCTATCCACTAGCACTATAAAAATCCAATTAAAGGTGTTGGTCTAGTACAAAGTGTACCTCATTATCATCTCATTGAAAATTAAATTGATCTGGCGATGGTATAGCTGAAAAATTGCTAGGTTGGTGATAAAAAACAATCACTCACTCACTGAATTTCAGTGTTGATATTTCTATATAAAAAATGTTGCCATCAAATTAATGATTTTCATTATGAAGCTAGGTTGTATTTGATATATATCCAGATAAATCCAGTCTCAGATTGATTTTGTAACACTGAATTTTGATGTTGTTAGTTTTATATTTTATTGGAGATTATTACAGATGTGATGTTGTCTAGTAAAACTTGTGTGTCAAGATGTGATTAAAACTGGAACGCTCCATTGATTGTAGGAATTTAGGCATTTGTTCAACCTAGATGAACATTTAGACCTACAAATCAATTGGTTTTTTAAAAACTGTTATTGCATGTGTATTGATATTTGTTATATGTAAATAAATACAGTTATATATAAGGCAGAAAGGACATATTGATTATCAATAGTAGATTTGAATTTAATGGTTCGCTGGAATTTGTTCCCACACCGTCCTTTTGTATAGGCCTTTTATGAATTGACTTAAGAATAAAAGAGGTCAAAGTTCGGATAAATCTATAATATATTAAGGATTACACTTTTGTATTTGTGTTGGATGTTTTTAAATCTCATTGTACAATCAAAGGCATGACTTTGCCTTTTATCATGGTTAGGTTGTATTCAACCACTATCATTCATTGAAAGGCTTGTTTAGTTGTATAGCTCCCAAACCAATGATACCAATTCTTGTATAGAAAAATATAACTTCAAAGAAAATATTTCAGAATCTGGATTCTAATTGAAAGTTAAAGAAAAGTTCTTGTATTACTATTTTCTCTTCATCTTTGTCATGGTGAGATCTTCAGTGATGAGCATGACTCGTACCCTTTACCCCTTAACCCCATATATTTATGTGTTGATTACATTCACATCAGATATCAATCAATGTCGGTTCACATACTCTATGAGTTAAATTTCATCTACATGTACCAAAAATTATGTAGTCAGTTGAGCTAGTATGACCAAAATGATATGCAGAAGAATATCTATTCGGGGAAAACAATGATTGCATTTAATCTATTTTGTGGTAAAATTTAAGCTGTCAATGACTGAAAATTTGAAGATCTTTTATTGTGTTTGTAATGTATTAAAATATTTATTCCTGGATTTTCTGTGAAATTTATAAATCTATAATTTTAACAATTCTTATATATTTTTGAAGAATTTTATATAAATATCTTTTAAAGAATTAGGCTAATTAAAACCCAAGTTGGCAACTGATCCTTGGATAAAAAGTCCCTGAACAAATTTTAATCTGATAGCCATGTTCGCCATCCAAATGACCTGTTTTTATTAAACTAAGTATTCCAGTCTTCTGTTAACCTATTTGGATGAGCTACAATTTAATTGTATATAAACACAGCTAAAGCTCTAGTAAGGAATAAGGCCAGTTTGGTTGTTTTCTTTAATATATTATTGATTTTATTTAAACTTAACATTAGAACAAGGTGATCTCAAACTAAAAGTGGATTAAAAGATTAAAACCTTCTGTGCCAAAAACAATTTGACAAACTAGCCCGAACAGCATTTTAGGAGAATTTTTTCTATTTCATTAAGCAAATTTTATGCAATTTCTACAAGACTGGGACATAGGGATAGTGGTATTTGGCACAGACTAAAATCAATATGTGTTAAAATGTTTAAAATAAATTGTGAGAATATATGCATTTTATTTTTGTATTTATATATGTGTAGATGTGTCGTAGAAGAAATATGCTTCCAATAACATTGATTACTGCCAAGTCTAATATAATCATGATAATATGAACATGCAGTAGCTGTATCTTGTCCATGCTTGATTACCTTTGTATAAATTATTTTGGACACTAAAATCACCAGCCTGTAATAATGCAGAGACTTGTTGGAAACATTTTTGTTCATACCTTTTAAATACAGTCAGACCTATATATAAAGGACACTGAAGGGAACCTCAAAATGTGCCCTTTATTTATATACAGGTTCAAAGCATAGGAACTATTCAATAAATGAAGAAATTGAAACTGCCCTTTATAGACAGTGATTTGCTATATACAGGTGCCCTCTGAGGCAGGTTTGACTGTAAATATAGGCAACACTTACAAGAAGAAACTTAGTTTTGTGGGTGAACTAAATCCTTCAATTTCTTATTGATAGAAGAATTCTTGGGATGGGGGGGGGTCAAATATTTTCTTTAGAAGCAGGGTTTCAGATTGCCATCGGCCATTGACCGAAAATAAATAAAAATGACCGAATATTTTTTGGTCAAGCTGACATTATGACCTATTATTTTTGCTGACTTGTGACAAATTGACCGATGGAATTTTAATACAATCAGATCAGCAGCGATGTTTTTAGTCTGGATAGTGTTTACGGCGGCAGCTAACGTTATTACTTCCCGTGGTAAATGTATTTTGTCTGTTTTTAGTCCGGTTATTTCCTTCTGTTTTCAACAATTACGTCCAATTTCATTGGTTACAGTACAAAGCGCAAGGCCAATCGTAGCACGTGTTACAAACGGGATGGTCTATAACCAGGACAGGTATTTTCAGTATGTTTATAGGTATAACTTTTGAACGGAATGAGATATTTTCATGATGTAAACTCCATAATAAAGAAGAGATTAAAGGCTTTAAATTGATATAAAGTTATTAAAAAAAATAATGACATTTGATACCCTAAATCGTGGCAGGACAGTATTTTTCAATGGCGGAAATGACGATAATTTGTATCAAAATATTTGTTTTGATCACGTATAACTTTTAAATCAAATGTCTGTCAAATAAATGTTACACCATCCTTCCAAGGTCAAAGATCAAGGTCACTGGGTCAAATGTTTACTGCATAACATCCTTGTGAACATTAGAATCAACATCCTTCAATGGATTTTGACCAAACTTGGTACATACTTAGTCCTTAAGATAATCTGGAACCCTATTGATTTTCAAGGTCAAGGTCACAGAATCAAATTTTTACTGCGTAGCATCCTTGTGAACACTATAGAATCAACATCCTTCAATGGATTTGGACCAAACTTGGTACATACTTAGTCCTTAGGTGAGTCTGGAACCCTATTGATTTTCAAGGTCAAAGGTCAAGGTCACCGGATCAAATTTTTTACCACGTAACATCCTTGTGAACACTCTAGAATCAACATCCTTCAATGGATTTTTACCAAACTTGGTACATGCTTAGATCTTAAGAGAATCAGGAACCCTATTGATTTTCAAGGTCACCGGTTCAAATTTTTAGGCGAGGGGATACGCCACACTTTGCGTTGCCCTCGTTATTTTTGAATAAATACTTTTTGAGAAATCGTGGCAGGACAGTATTTTTCAAAATGCAGAAATGATGATAATTTGTATCAAAATATTTGTTTTGATCACGTATAACTCTTTTAAATCAAATGTCTCAATAAATGTTACACCATTTTAAAGCTTATATCTCAAGGATTAATAATATGTATAGTTTATTATTTTTGGATAAACACTTTTTGAAAAATCGTTGCAGGATGAGATTAGGTCTGACGAACCATTTTGTGTTGTGAATTCCTGGTTTACAAATTAATTTCTTTGAAATTTACAACTTTTTTGTTTGACCTGGTAAAAAAATCTAGTTTTTTTTAAAAGATTTGAACACTGGCAGAGACCCTCAGAATGCAGGATTTGGGGTCTAATATTTTCAAATTTTCTGGGGTTCGGATCACTTCATCATTCTCAATTTGTCTGTCTGATGACACAAAATTACTTAGGACAAATTGTTTTATATTGGACAGTTGTCCTGTGCATGCAAAATTGTAGCAGAAACCCTGAGAAGAGGTATTTTCTACATGTATTAGAATCCAGATGTATGGGTTTGGAATAGATACAAAATGAACAAGAGTCAGTGTACACATGTTTAATTTAAATGGCAGTGATCTACAAAAATGTTGATTTTTTACAGTTTTTATGAGGAATGATAATTAAAACCCTATTTCTTCACCTTTGATATACTGCATGTTGATTTCTAGTTCTAAATCTGTACCTTTTGATGTGCAGCATGAATGGCAATATTAAACAGTCAGTATGCTAGGAAATAAACTAGAAATTGATGTTCTCAAATTGTTTGTTGCTGTCTATCTCTATCAAATCCTGTTAAAGTATAAGAATGTACAATGTAATAAAAAATTAATTATTTACATTCCAGTAAATAAATTAATAATAAATTTCTTATGATACTTGTTTCAAGTTCTACTTCTTATCAATAGGTTTGGTCGTAGTATTTCATAATTACTAATTAAATTCTACTTTCATAAGTCTTGCAATCGATTTCGGATATTTCACTTATCTAATTTCCATTTCAAGACTTTGATTTTCTTTTGATATTTTCAGAAAATACATTGTACATCCTTGCCATATTATATGTCTTCTGTTGCAACCAAATTACTTGGATGCAAAAACAAGAATGGAATTATAACAATCTGTAAAGTGATTTATGAATGTAGTGGTTTACAGAAGAAAAATGTTCTACTTTCGAGAGATGTATTGTTGCCGACAATAGACATAGAATGTTAACTGCTATAATTTGGTAAGGAATCGATAGGGTTTAGTAAAGGAAGTATTGATTTCAACTAAAACCTGGGATGATTGATTTAATTGTTGTCCAGGAAAACATCTTAATTGTATAAACTTGCCAGAAAGGGAATATTTATGTAACAATTACTTGTCTGCTGGAATTCAATGAAAACAACATGTTCGGTAATAATTGATGCAGCTTTAATGATATTTTATGAAATCTGATAAATGTGTCAGTGCAGTCAATAAGTCTGATTGATATATATTTTTAGTACAGGATCGAAATTCCTTGTCAAGATGGTAACTGTAGGAAACCCTATTGATTTGAGGTCCAATTGGATTAATATATACACCACTGTTAGGCCAATAAAAAAACCATCTGTGTTTCTGTTATCCCTACATACACTATTAGTGCCTACCAGGCCTTTACATTAACATATTTTTCAACTTGTCCCTTTGGATAACTAACTAAAAAAAAGTAGTTGTCCGACTCAATCTTTTAGTTGTCCGAAAAAATTAATAAAAATTACAAAAACTAGAGAATAATTATCCAGGGCTCCCACTACTTTCAAATTAGAGGGAGAAGTGACTTCTCTTTCAGAGAGCTCACAGGGAGAAGTAGGAGACAACAGAGAGAAGTGGGGAGACTTCTGGGAGAATTCAATTGCGATTAATCGAAACATTGTTTAGCAACCCCTCTGACGTTACCCTGCCCAAATTTAGTAAATAGTTAAAGTTGCCTGAACTGATTTGTTCTGGATTTTTTTTATTCATAACTACCTTAAGTACATATATTCAATGTCACATTTTTATTTCTGTCTACCTTGATTGGAGTCTTGCATACCAGTAATTTTTATATGTACCCCCCCCCCCCCCCCCTTTTTATCCCCTCGCCAACGAAGTTGCAAAGGGATATAGTAACGCTACTGTCCGTCCGTCACATCCTTGTGAACACTCTAGGATCAACATCCTTCAATGGATTTTGACCAAACTTGGTACATACTTAGTCCTTAAGAGAATCTGGAACCCTATTGATTTTCAAGGTCAAAGGTAAAATGTTTACCACATAACATCCTTGTGAACACTCTAGAATCAACATTCTTCAATGGATTTTGACTAAACTTGGTACATACTTAGTTCTTAGAAGAGTCTGGAACCCTATTGATTTTCAAGGTCAAAGGTCAATGTCACCAGGTCAAATTTTTACTACGTAACCAGAGTTGCAGATAAAAAAAAATTCCTGTCAGACATTGGGTCCTGCAAGTAAAAGAGTTTTGCCAGACCTACTTTTTTTTTTAGAAATTTTTTAATATTTCACTTTCAATACAGTATGATCAAAGGGACAATCTTAAAGCCTTGACACAGCTAACGACTACTACGACCAGAATCAGATTAAGGATATTGCCAAAGGGGGGTTAGTGACTGAGACCACATTCAATTTAGATAGCCCTGCAACATTGAATAATCAATACTTCATATTAGTAAGATTTTATTATTCCTCTAATGAGTATTATGTCTCCCCCCACTTTTGTGGGGAGACATATTGTTTTTGTCCTGTCCATCACACAGTTTGTCAGTGCAACTCCTCTGAAACTACTGAACAGAATTTCATGAAACTTGGTAGGTAGTAAGGACACCATATGTAGTTGTGCATATTACCAGGAAATTTTGATCCCCTAAATTTTGTGGGAGTTATGCCCCTTTGAACTTAAAAATTTCCCCAAATATACTTCTGAAGCAGCTTGTCAGTGCAACTCCTCCGAAACTACTAAACAGAATTTCATGAAACTTGGTAGGTAGTAAGGACACCATATGTAGTTGTGCATATTACCAGGAAATGTTGATCCCCTAATTTTTGTGGAAGTTACTTGCAAACACTCTAGTGTAATATCCCTTACTGAAACTTGTACCGTATTTTACGGACGATAGGTCAATATTTTTTTCCCTCAAAACGCTGGCTTCGACCTATACAAGGATGAAGTTAAAAAAATCTGGAATCCCTAAAAAAAAAATCTCGATAAAAATGACGATTTTGTTTACAGTATACCTTGAATTTGCTGTAGGTTTTTTTCTGAATAAGAAGACTGAAATCATCGATGTTCTTGGGGAATAAAAGTATATTAACAAGGGGTGCAATTCCGGGGGGAAAATGTTCAACATCCGAAAAAAATCAATAATATTCAATGATTGAAGTGTTAGCGAAAATCAGTTCAATATTGAATTGTATAATAAAATATATACACTACTATAAAAATGTATGTTGTTGAAAAAAAATCACAGGGTGGATCGTTTTACAATATAAAATTATTGTCACAAAATATCTAAATATAGCTATATAGCTTTTCCATCTAACACGAGCATGAGCACAGGGTTGTAGTAAAAAATGGCGGTTGCATTACATCTCACAATAATTTGAATAAACGTGGAGTACAAGCTTTTTATACTAAATATACTGGAAAATAATTATCGATTTCGCTAAACTAGAATGAATTGGTCAATTAGGAACAAATAAAATAATCACCATGAGATAATCAACACAGGTGAACATCAGTCGGCACTTAATTATCCTGATCAGCTGATTGAAAATTTACTGGACCGAGACGATCACATAATTTGTGTACTACTAATTAAACACAGTTTAAAGGTATGTCAATAAAACTGCACAAGGTGATACATTGTTGTGACAGCTTGATTATTTTATTGTATAAACATCTATTGTGACACCCACAGATGGCCTGATTTGAATGTCATCGATGTCTGGCTTTACAAACCAGACTCCTCATAAAAAACAAGTTTAAAAACAAAATTTTATTTAATTTAATTTTCATAATTATTTCGTTTATGACACATAAAAATAGTATTCTTGAGTTAATACTTACATATACTTACCGAAGAACATCGTTATAGGACAAATGTTTACCGATGTAAAAAAAAAGAAGAAAAAAGTTTGATGTGACAATACTTACCCAAGTTGTCATCGGCATCCTCGACCTATGGAATGCTTCGACCTATCTTAGTATTTCCCCAAAAATTTAGCCGAAAAGCAGCAATTCGACCTATAGTCCGTAAAATACGGTGTATATATATATGTACAAGAGTCTATCATAATGTCACTATTTCCCTGAAAAAGTTTTCATCACCAATCCATTGATTTTAGAAGAACAAAACTCCTTTAAAATCATTGGAACATGGGCTGAGCAATTTTCTGGAATGGGGAACTTTGCCAAGACAATATGGAATAGTACCTGTAACCCTTTATTCATTGAAGCTTAATTTTATTTGTTACCCAAATAGATTTTTTACCTATGACTACAGTTTGTGGGACGGGGGGAGACATACGTCTTTGCGGGCAAAAACAAACTTTAATTTTGATATCAAGTCGTCATTTGTTTGTTCATTTTGTCCTTCCATTTTCGATTAAAGGACTGCCCCAGTCGCCTCTCCTTTTCATATGCCGACCTTTTGACTTTTTTATTCTCTGTAAATAAATCGATAGGTATCGTGCTGGTACCTATTTTGACGCACCGAGATGCATTCAGGTTTTATTTATGAAACGCAAAACCTATGACCTCAGAGGTTTGAGGTTTCTTCACGTTAACAGCAGTGTTCGCTGTTGTATCCCACAACATGTGGAAATCACCCATAAACAAGGTTAGAAATCATCTAGTTTTGTTATCCATATAAAACAGCCATTTTTCCTTACGTCCAAAAGATCGCTTACTAAAATAGACCCACGATTGGCCTAAAACCCTTCAAAGTGTTGTCAAAAGTTTCCGTCTCCCGACAGGCTGGCTGGGCATATTAGGTCGCTCAACTGTCATGTGGTGAGCATTCCGTACTAAAAAAATATTCACTGTCAAAGTGTGACAATCGCTTATATGATTTTCAATGAATATAACGAAATTTGGCAAACAGAAATTAAGAACTGTTTAAATAAATCTTTTCTTTGGAGCAATTAAGAACTAATGAATAGAACTGAAAATTATTTTAATACAGTTATGACATTTATCACTGATCAGTATTTAAAATATATCATGTTAAACATGTCTAAAATATTGAATTAATAGATTTTACCATAATGTAACTTACTAAAAAAGAAATGTTCATTATGGACAGTGCTGTTGGATTTGACATTTAAGTTGTTAATTTGGATGTTGTTGTTTGGATTTTACAACTTTGGACATTCGTCAAAGACAGTGGTTTCGAATGGAAGCATTTTTTTTATTAGCAAGGTAAGCTGTAGTGATAATATATATTGATAGAATAGGCGTGCGTCATTTCCGGTCCCTGAACAAAATGTAAACACATTACCTGTGTACCAAGAAAACGTTGAAAATGGCATGAAAACAAATTAATTATTAATCATATTGCAAATTAAATCGATAGAAAAGAATAAATTCTTTATTTTTATGCAGAAATTTTTAAACAACAATCTATCGTCAAACGGTAACAAACAATTATCTGCTTAGGTGTGTCATTACTGGTTCCACGGGGATAGTGGGTGCTTTTTTCCAGATTTAGACACCTCCGTAAATTGGTTTATGGGTGAATTGTTGGGATATATCCGGTGTTGAGGGAGTATCTCAATGTTATTTTGATGGTGGTTTTCAACTACTGTGGGTGAAGGTCGCTTGTGGGAGCGTCTCAGAATTTATAGTGGTAAGCTATTTATTGCTATAAAACTTAATTGGCCATGCAGCCATAACGGAAATGATCAAATTACAATTTACAACGATTACCGATAGGATACGAAATAAAATCCGGAATGGGAACTGGTTCCCGAAATTTAGCATAAACAGAAAGGAACAGAAATTTTTACCGATTTGTTTACGACTTTTGACTTTATTAACAATAATCAAAGATCCTTCGCTTAGGGGTCTAAGAGGTAACCAGGACCGACATAAATTTGATTTTTGACAGCCCCAAGCAGTAAAAATGTTTGCCGGTCATTAGGTCTGACACAAAGACGTCATTTGCCGGACCCTCTAAAATTCTGTCCCCTAGGTCCGACAGGGCCGACGGTTAGCTGCATCTCTGCGTAACATCCTTGTGAACACTCTAGAATCAAGATCCTTCAATGGATTTTGACCAAACTTGGTACATACTTAATCCTTAGGAGAGTGGCACCCTATTGATTTTCATGGTCAAAGGTCAATATCACCGGGTCAAATTTTTACTGCATAACATCCTTGTGAACACTCTAGAATCAACATCCTTCAATGGATTTTGACCAAACTTGGTATATACATAATCCTTAGGAGAGTGGAACCCTATTGATTTTCAAGGTCAAAGGTCAAGGGGTCAAATTTTTACTGCGTAACATCCTTGTGAACACTAGAATCAACATCATTCAATTCAAACTTGGTACATACTTAGACCTTAAGAGAATCTGGAACCCTATTGATTTTATAGGTCACAGGGTCTAATTTTTAGGCGAGGGGATATGCCACGCTTTGCGTTGCCCTTGTTTCCTTTTGAAATATTACTGTGTTGTGATCCAACACCACACAAATTGTAATAACTCATATTTGTGTTATATAAATCCTTGTTTCTGGTAAAAAAAAATATACCTAGAGTAGATACTATATACACCAGTATCTAGGTATATTTTTTATACCCCCGCTCCCTGAAGGGGGAGGGGGTATACTGTTTTACCTCTGTTCGTCCGTCCGTCCAAGATATTTGGTCACAACAGAGATGTGATTTTTTCGCGGATTTCCGCTGCCCAGGGGTCAAGTTTGACCGTTTTTGTGAATCGTGTAAATTCATTGAGAAAGTTTGAGGGGAGGGGGGGTTAGGTCGGCAAAATCGAGTGACTGCATTGCAATCTCATCGTATGATTGCATTGCTATCTATGAATCGGAGTTATTTCCCTTTACAATCATGAGGCGTTCCGAATGATCAAGAGCAATGGAGGGGAGATTTGGTTTTCTGAGAACCAGTAACAAGCGCTTTCTAGTTCCTCTGGATTTTTCCTTTAGGAGTAAAGAACACGAGGTAGTCTAAAAATGGCAGACGTTTGATAAACCGTTGTCCTTCATGGAACTGAACAGGGAAGCCCATGATGAACATTTAAAAACCTTAGAAAAAGCAGTAAAAAATAAGTTTAGATGGCATTGGTTAGAGACGACCGTTGAGATAACTTTGAAAGGGGAAAGGAAAGCCACCTCCCTTATCGAATGGATACGGAAGATAGACGTGCCTGGCAAGGCAAAGTGTATTGTATGTGACAAAATCATTAGCTATGGTGCTCGGGGACGAATATCGTTAACAGAACATTGTAAAAGCAATGAACACGCTGAATGGTTTATTTGTTTTAATTTTGTTCAATGTAAAATAAATTGCAGTTGTAAATTAAATTTCTTGCAGTTTAATTTTCCTAAAAAATGACACCATGGAGATTAATCCTACGGTGCTTTAAAATGCTAAAATCCAGGAGCTTAAGGGGGCTTTGCCCCCTGGTCCCCCACCGGGGCATTGCCCCTAGACCCCAGCTGGGGCCTAGGTGGCCCCCAGCACCCCTGTCCTAATTTTTCCTCTGGTCCTTTCAGCTTCCAATCACATTCCTGTCACAAGCATCATATAGGTATACCATATTGTGGGTAGCGTTTTTGAACCCGTCAGATTCCTACTTCATGTTGGCCGACTTAGTTGGTCTTTATACACATTGAACATGTATGCACATTTTTCGTCACATTTTTCTCAGCAACTATTGATGACAGAGATCTCATATTTGGTCACAAGCGTCATATAGGTACCCCATATCGTGGGAAGCGTTTTTGGACCCATCATATTCCTACTTCCTGTTTGCCGACTTAGTTGGTTTTTATACACATTGAACATATATGCACATTTTTCGTCACATTTTTCTCAGCAACTATTGATGGTAGAAATCTGATATTTGGTAATAAGCTTCATATAGGTACCCCATATCGTGGGAAGCGTTTTTGGACCCATCAGATTCCTACTTCCTGTTTGCTGATTTTGTTGATTTTTATACACATTTAACATACATTTGTATATGCACATTTTTCGTCGCATTTTTCTCAGCAACTATTGATGACAGGAATCTGATATTTAGTCACAAGCTTTATATAGGTATGCCATATTGTGGGAAGCGTATTTGGACCCGTCAGATTCTTACTTCCTGTTTGCCGACTTAGTTGGTTTCTATACACATTGAACATATATGCACATTTTTCGTCACATTTTTCTCAGCAACAATTGATGGCAGAGATCTGATATTTGGTCACAAGCTTCATATAGGTATCCCATATCATGGGAAGCGTTTTTTGACCCGTCAGATTCCTACTTCCTGTTTGCCAAAGAGCGGGGGTATCATAGGTGAGCATTAGCTCACAGTTCATCTTGTTTTACCAGAAACAAGTGCCTGTGATATAAATAAAGCAAACTATTTTATTTAAATTCACAGAGAAATAAAAAAAAATTAGTGGATCTTTTCAACCAGATCAGGAAAAAGCTTTTGACATTTGAAAGGTTTCAGTATTAAAGGGTTTCTGAGATTGCGACTTTAATTTTGTCAATGTCCTTGAACTTCATCAAAGCATGGAGGAACGATAAATGATACAATAAAAGAGTTTTGATCTGGCATTTCACTTTAGTTTTAATCAAAATAAATTCTGGACAAATTGGAGATCAAACAAGGCTCTTTTATACAACAAACCCAGTATTTTATACCAGTGGAAATAGATTTGTCCGTCGTACCGGCACGTTTGGGAATCTCTGATTTTTTCACTTGTCCCGTCGGACAACCGTAATACAAGATCTACTTGTTCGACGTCAGTTTTCACTGGTATCGGACAAAAGTTAGGCCTGTTGTACATAATTAATAATGCCCTGAATGAGACAGAAGATGCTCAGTTGAGGAATGGGCTTTTGCTGATACCATATTTAATAAACATTTTTTTTATGTTTTATTATGATAAACAATAGTGGTGTACTGATCATCGGAAACATCGACTAATCAGTCGGACGTCATCATACGATCCGATGATCGATTCTTAAACCTTGTGGTCGATTCTGATTCTATAGTGTCTAAAATATATATGCTTAACTTTGTTCTTTGGTTGGTTTTTTTTTTCTGTCTCCATACTGACAAAAATATTGCAGTTTTATCCCAGCTGGGTTTTTTTGCCCTCATACTGACAAACATCTGGCAATTTTGTCCAAGCGTACTTTTGACACTCAGTCAATACACATATTCGGACTAGTCTATTATTTATCTACTTCCCGGAATAGTTCATTTTATATCAGGTGTTACACATATGGAAAACGATCTTTTGTTTTGTTCTAAGTTAATGTTTACAAATGGAAATATTGTAGTTTGTAAATATATTATTTGATTTTATTCAAATCTTTACTTTTGTCAAACACATATTTGGACTAGTCTATTATTTATCTATCTATATCAGGTGTTACACATGGAAAACGATCTTTTGTTTTGTTCTATTTTAAAGTTAATGTTTACTAATGGAAAAATTATAGTTTATAAATTTATGATACAATTTTATTCATATCTTTACTTTTGTCAATCATACTCTTGAAATAAAGGCTATTTGATTAATTATAGTCAGTAAATACATTTAGCAGGCAATTGTCACCAATGATCGATCATCGGTCGATGTTGATATAACGATCATCGATCTTGAAAATGTTACCGATTCCCATCACTAATAAACAAGACTTTCACGTTTAAACTTTTTCTTTCCGGTAACAAATTTGGTTTTGCTAGTAATATCTGGGCCTGCCTTTCTGCAAATATCACAATGCATAACGTTGTTACTGGAATCATAAGTGAGGCACAAAAACTCCAAACTTCCAGACATCGTGGAATTTACGCTTTTCAGCTTTAGAACCCGAACCTTCATCACTGTTTTGGTTTATGCTTCAGTCGATGTAGCATAAGACAGGCCAGTTTCATGATCGGTTGATTTAACCGGTTTATTTTTAGCGAAATATTTTGTATGCTGGTTTTGTTTTTTGCTCATCATGGTCACTTGCCAGCGTTAAATGTACGTGATTTAAAACTTTTATGTCTGAGTCAATTGTACGGTTTAAAAGACCGGATAACCAAAGTCGGAATTTAAATTGAAAAATATTATCGGTGAGGGAACGAAATTAATCCGGAAATTTCAACTCGCCGTCTGGCTATCAATGCAGAATTTTTATTCGCATTTGACAAAAGTAACTCGGAAATGCGAGTCTTTTGGTCGCATTGTAGAGCCATTTATAACTGAAATAGTTTTGAATGTGGTGTTAAGCATCATAATCACCTATACCAGAAGGAAGAGACCTCCAGCAACCCCAACCTAGTTCTAGACACAATTCACTGAAGGAAGCAACCACCAACTACCTCAATCTATTTCTATACACAATTGCCAATAATCAGGAAGTGACACCTTATGTGTTAACCATCTCTGGCAATTTTAACATTGTTATTACTGAGATGTCTAGACACTGATCTGTCAGTCAGATGATAAAATCACATCTGCTAATTGACTTAACATACACCTGCACTATGCAGGTTAATATGTAAAATCGTCAAAGTAAATAACATTTAAAGATGTTTGGAATTTTCTAAACCATTATTTTGTTGAGATAATTTTCAGAACTAGTTTTTATAAATTACAAGATTTAGGAACTGTAAATTTCGAGAGAGAGAATATATCCATGGATTTTCCTAGCCTTGGCCAATTTGTCCATTAAAAAATTCCCAAAATGGTACCAAAAGTACCATTCCCAAAACACCTTGATAAACCGCAGATATCTAATCAACCATGCTATCGCCGAAGTACTGACTACTTGGGCGGATGATTCCCTAGGGGGCTAATAGTCCACCAGCAGGGATCACTCTGGGCTTCGGATTTGCAGCATTGACACGTTTTTATCGGAAATGCCGCACTAAAAGATTGAAAATGCGTCAACTGCCGCTGAAATGCCGCAGTCATTTTGTGTCATGAACGGTAGCTGCAGCAAGAAATCGAACTCACTTACTTTCCGATGTCTCGATCGTATTTCGTATAATAGTAGTATACTAGCGGGAACCAGTTTACAATAACCTTGAACTTCCATATAAAAATTCTGATTGATTACTTTTTTTCAAGTAAAATTCTGATCGGATTCGGTCAAGTAACAATTTTTTACGGGTTGTTTTATTACGTATTCTTGTAGTAATAATCAGCAATCTGTGAAAATATTTTTTATCCCAGTTTTAAATCGACGAAAATTTAATTCAATAGCAATAACGGGTACCTAATTTTTAAATCAAAATGCAAAATTGATCAAATTAAAAAATGTAGAAAATTTAATTCAAATTTTTTTCTGGTTAATAATGATTACAAGGCAATTAATTCCTTAATTAAAGTATAGATCAAGACCAGATGATATGTCAGCAAAATAGGTCTCAGAATAAGCCTTTGAAGGTGCTTCAATTCTGTTAAATCCATTTTCGGACCCCCCTACAAGGGCGTTGCCCCTTGACCCCACTGGGGGCCTAGGCGACACTCAGACCCCAGGCCTAAGGGCCCCTTGGATTTTATGTTGACATAAAATCCCAGGGTGATCCCTACACCAGTGGAGGCATCTACCCAGTGATAGTAATAAAAATGTAGATATCAAATTTAGTGCACACGACATTTCTTGAATGACCTTCATCAGATACGCTTATATAAACAAGTCTAACTTATTTTTCAGTGTTAATCAATATAATTTGTAATGTTAATCTGGATCTAAAATCCAGCAGCAGTAGTGTGAATCATATCAAAACAATGATGTGAAAAACAAGGCCTACAATAGCTGATATTTACATAATTGTTTACATAACGACCAGACCTAATTTAACCATGTTATTTATGATGACCATTGATTATAATTGATAAATATATCATTATTAACACAAGGTTGGAACAATTATCTGTACTGACCTTGTGTTCGTTGAATGATCAACAACAAATTCAAAGAGAAAGCCATTTGTTTGGGGGGAGGGGGGGGGGGATTATTCTTCAAATTTTGTTTCAAAGATGCGTTTGGTGTCGTCAGTAGTAGTAAATGTATACAACAATGTCAATGTATGTGCTAATGAAGTTGGCACTAATTATATTGTTCAAGATATTTAGAAGTAGATGGAGAAATATTTAAAGTAGGTGACTACTGCTGAGGGCAGCGAGTCGAACAAATTTCAGCTACTGACGAAAAATGGTGCAAAATCCTGCATTTAAGCACAGAAATTTCCTGACCCCATTTTCCCTTATTTATAAAGGTCAATTTTTATAGGCAACATTTAAAATTTAGCAAAAATATCTGAATATACATTAATGTCTGATTTTTATTCACAAAAAATTATTTTTCAATGAAAACTCAAACATAAACAGATATTTTTACCAAAATCTAAATGTTAATACCTATGAAATATTTAAAATGCCTCTGTGAATTGTTGTTAGAGTAAGGCCAAACAAAAAAAATATGTGTGTTTACGGTCACCCGACCGACCCTTATTTTTGCTAGCAACCCTATCAATTTTTACACAGAATTGGGATAACCATTTTTGTTGTTTAATCAGCAGCACTGTTTTATTTATTCAACCGCAAGCTTTTTGTCGAAATTGAGAGCAAAGAGGGTAGAAAAATCTGCGTAACTCGTCATAAAACAGCTTCAACAAATGATGGCTTACCGGAAATTTCGAAAATGAAATATCGGATTCTGGAACCGGGAACGACTATTTCCGGTTTTGCCGATAGTAAAAAATAATAATAATACCGACCGACCATAGATTTTTACATGTGATCGTAAACACACATTTTTTTGTTTGGCCTAACACCACATGTGCCACTAATGGAGCAGAAACTGCTTGCCCTTCTGGAACACCTGAGTTCACTCCTTGTATTTAGTGGGGTTCATGTTACTCAATCTTTAGTTTTATGTGTATTTTTTGTAGATCGTTGTTTGTCCTTTTTAGCTCACCTTGCCAAAGACAATGTGAGCTTTTGCCATTGCTTGGCGTCCATCATCTGTCGTCCGTTAACTTTTCACATTTTAATCTTCTCCTCTGAAACCGTGTGGCCAAAAGAACCGAAACTTGGTAGGAAGTATCTATGGCAGGTCCTCTATAAAGATTGCTCATTTCATCCCGATCCGTTTACAAACATGGTCGCCACAGGCAATTCTTGTTTCTGATTGGTTAATTTCTAAAGATTCTTCTCGTCTGAAACCGCTTGTCCAAATGAATCGAAACTTGGTGGGAAACATCTATGGAAGGTCCTCTATAAAGATTGCTCATTTAGTTCCGATCTGTTATCAAACATGGCTGCCACAGACAATGCTTGTTTCTGATTGGTTGATTTCTAAAAAAATTGTCTCGTCTAAAACCGCTTGACCAAATGAATCGAATCTTGGTAGGAAGCATCCTTGGAAGGTCCTCTATAAAGATTGCTCATTTCGTCCCGTTCCATTAACAAACATGGCCACCACAAGCCATTCTTGTTTCTGATTGGTTGATTTCTAAAAAAATCTTTTCTGTGACCGCTTGGCCAAATGAATCAAAATTTGGTAGGAAGCATCAGTGAAAGGTCCTCTATAAAGATTGCTCATTTAGTTCCAATCCATTAACAAACATGGCCGTCACATGCCATTCTTGTTTCTGATTGGTTGATTTCTAAAAAATCGTCTCCTCTGAAACCGCTTGGCCAAATGAATCGAAAGTTGGTAGGAAGCATCCTTGGAAAGTCCTTTATAAAGATTGCTAATTTAGTTCTGATTGGTTGATTTCTAAAAAAAATCTTCTCTGAAAATGCTTTGCCAAATGAATCGAAACTTGGAAGGTCATCTATAAAGATTGCTCATTTAGTTCCTATCCGTCAATAAACATGGCCACCACTGACCATTCTTGTTTCTGATTGGTCGATTTCTAATTATCTTCTTCTTTGTAACTGTTTAGCCAAATGACCAAAACTTGGTGGGAAGCACCTATGGGAGGTTCTGTATTAAGTTTCCTCAAAGCAGAATGAAAGGTGAGCGACACAGTCTCAGCCCACTGAGCCTCTAGTTTAGACAGCTACGTAATGTAATATGTGAACACATGAATTATAACCTGTGTCAATTCGAAACTTTCAACGATGATAACCCCCTGATTTTTAATCTGAAATGATCTAAATGGTTCGTTTAACATTCTGGAAGCAGGGGATTTTTTTTATCATATTAAATTCAGAAGTTGTCTGTCAGTATTATTGAAATGTATTCAGGTACCTTATCCAGAAATTCACTGGAAAAAACTTAAGTCCACACCTGTGAAAAATTTGAGCAGCATGACCCTTAGGAAATAGGCTTATCCCTTCCTAGTCCCTCCCCATATCATGTCATATCTTGTCACATTCACATGCCTTTATTAAGGTTGGACAAATGAAAAGAAATTACAAAGAATGTGTGGACATTTCCCCTTATACCTAAAGGAACATACTTCTTTGCAAGAAAGATAGCTACAATAAACTTAACATTTGTAAGATCGATGTATTAGTTCGCCATGTGGCAATTGACGAGATTTTATGACGAATGACAACGTGCGTAAGTAAATCCGAAGACTTTGCTTTGACAAGAAATGTATTATTTTATTTGTATGCTATGATCTTGAAACGTACTATTATTATCCTTTTCTATCCTATGCCTGGTTTTCTTAAACCCACAATCAAAGAGGGTTTGACTAGATCGCTTCATTTTATGTATATTTGTTGGTTACACTGGTAAATATTTAGTATGCATTCGGTAATGCAGGTTGCGTCAAATACCAGACTGGGAACCAGACTACGATTGATGAAGTTGGCTTACGAAACGGACAATTTCATTGGTCGATAATGTACAATTCTCACTAATCAAAATCGCCGATGGAAAGGAACTTTCGGTAACTGTAAACATTCGATTTTCTTCCTTAATCTTCATTTTCTATCACGGAGCAACAGAGAGAGGGGGGGGGGGGGGGGGGGCATGAAAGTAGGCGGCGCTTCCCATCGTTATAGGCAGTGGAAAACCGCCGGCTACTTTTGAAAGCACTGTATTGTATGAGGTTTTTTCATGTGTCATCATTAATAAAGTACTCGTGCATGGGTAATGAATGCCTTGCAAACTAATTTAGAGAAATGACATTGTAACTAATATCAGTTAATTGATAGGTCATCTCCGCATGAACATGATGAACAGGAAATCAATGTCAATGGTCTTTATTCAAAAAGGCACAAAGTAGATTTTCAATAAAAGCAATATTTTCACCTAATTAAAGGGATGATTTTTTTCAGTTTTTAACTAATTTCAGCTATTTCTCTGTGAACAAGAAATTCTGAAAATTGCAGGACACAGAACAGGTCAAAAATGCTATATTTATTGATTTTCAGTTATTTTATTTTCTATCTAGAATCATCCCTGTAATACAAAAAAGAACTCTTTATTCTTAAACATGGTAGTCAGACTTTCCCAATAACTCTTTGACAAATTTTGTCAGTCATTTCCATATGGACATATTTATTTTTTTTCGTAAGATTAGCACTTGCTGCCTGTCCACTATTATTATCACAGTATTAAGAGAGATAGAGTGATGATTAGCTGGTTTGTATGAAACAGAATGGTGTCTTGATGATATTAGCCATGTCCTGTATTTTGTAACATCAGTGACATACTCAGTTTAACATGCTGTCCAGTACAAACAAATGTAAATAAAAAATATGCATTTCACATGATTATTTGTTTTGCATATAATGTAACAGTTAATAATATCAGTAAATTCCTGTTGGCATTAAAGAATATCCAATAACTCAACAACAACAAAAAATGCCCACTGCAAAGTCTATACTGACCTGATTTGTTTTTTTATGCTTGCAATTCTCAAAATGAAATGATACGAATCAAATTCTTGAATTTATTTTTATATACAGTGGAACCTGTCTAATCAGACACCAGGGACCAGTGAAATGTGTCGGATTGCACAGGATGTCAGGATACTCGGGTTTTATTTTAGTTAACAGAAATACTTTAGGACCATAAATTTTTGTTAGATGTATCAGGATGTCGGATTGCACAAGTTCTACTGAAATAACTGAAAAATGTACTGGTCTTGGGCCGGAGGACCGCTGCTCATCGTCAGGACTGTGTTTGATTGACAATAATTTCGATATCATTAGTAATATTGCATGTACATATATAACATTTTATTTATTTCGTTGCAGGGAGCATTTGGTGCTTTACAGAAGATATGTGAAGACAATGCTGAAGATTTAGACAACGACAGTACACATCCATTGAACATACTGATTCCTAAGTTCCTACAGTTCTTCAAACATAACAGTCCAAAGATTAGGTACTGAACATTTTTATACAGCAAGAATTATTGTCAAATAAATGATAAATAATATCTGTGCTTGTACATGTAATTTGATTCCATTGGGGTGTTTAAGACTGTTGGTGCTGATCATGGCTTTATAGTCTTTTGAATATCATCTTTCAAATCAGATCATGACTGTCATCATTATGCCCATAAATTTAGGCCACTATCAAGAGTCACTACTATTATTGTTCTTCCTTTTCTTGATTTATTCTCTGTAATCAGTGATTGTAATTTACATGTCTGGTGGTTGTTAGGGACAAATGAAATATACAAGTTGATGCAAGGAAGTGGAATATACAGTGTTTTCACTACAAATTTTCTTAGGGGGAGATTTTAGAATTATAGACAGAAAGAAAATCCGGCCATTGGTCTGGGGCTGCTCAAGTCCCCCAGTGTATCCACAGCAAAGCGTTCATAGGAGGCCCAGGGGAACAAAGACACTGACTAACCCAGTCCTCACAATGAGCACCGACCCAAGAACAATAAATAAATGCTAGAGAATACTGAAGGGGTAATCAAAAATGGACAATCCAGAGAAACATGCTTCATAGGGTACACAAGACAAAGAAAAACAATAAAAAAAAACTACAGCACAATATGTGTTGGACACCACTATGTGCAAACAAACACAAATAACGTAGATTAGACATGAGCTCTCCTATAAATAACTGGAGGTAAAGACGAATCAAACATCGTTTTTATGCGTAAAAAATCGTAACAGACACATCACAGCACAGAACTCATATTTTGAGAAGGCCTCTGTCCTTTCAGATGAAATGCAACATTTGTGAAGCTCCTAATGGGCAAAAGTTTGTTAGGAGTGGTCGTTGGCAACCGGTTGAAAGGCAAAAATCTTTTCATTCTACCCATCATGTCACATTTATTATACCCCCACTCATAGAGAGGGGGCTATATTGCAATCACCTTGTCCATCCGTTCACACTTTCGTAACAGATATCTCAGCTTCTACTGGAAGAAATGATTGCACATCTACTTCCTGTTTACCGTGTGACTTACAATTGAACGAGTGGGGGTATTCTTAGCCTTAGCAAGACGTAGCGTGCAACATCTTGTATCATCATCAAAATGAAAGTTATTTTTAAACTTAGTCTCATCATGAATAAATAACTGAAATATTGCTTATTTGATGATAAACAAAAAGATTTTCACCTTAAAATATGTTTTTATCTGTTTGTAGATCACATGCCATAGCTTGTGTGAACCAGTTTATTATCAGTAGAACTCAAGCACTTATGGTTCATATAGACAGTTTTATAGAGGTAAATAAAAAAGTCATAGTTTCAAAAGTTGATTTCATAAGATATTGTGTGTAGATATTTAGTTTATTGTTCTCCGTTTTCAGTTGCTGCCGAGTCAATGCAAAATTGGGTAGGCAAACAAGTCCTTTTAAGATTTTCCGATGTTCGAAATAGATTTAGATGTCTGTTTTTGCAATTTGATTGGTTGATATTTTTACCATCATGTAGGTTTTAAAAAAGGACGAGAAGCAGGGCTCATGTTAGAGGGCGAAGAAGTTGCTTTGTGAAGGTTGACTGATTTCTCGTTGGTTAAAAGTGAAGTTCAAGTAGCCTTGTAATTTTGAAGAGTCCCCCTATATTGCCCACGTATTTTTGCCACATACCATTTATGAAAATGTCGACATCGTGTTAATTGAAATCTATGGTATTCATTAAGTATTTTGAAAGTGACTTTCTTGAAAAGTAATCCATTTCAGTTTAAAGAAACTTTAATTTCGTTCAATATCAAATAAAAATGGCACCACGAGAAAGGGGGCACAATCGGGCACTGTGCTACGGGAAATGTTGATCAAAGCTACTTTTAACCAAACAAACTTTTGATTTATTTTTTCTCAATCCTGTGACATAAAATCTGAGTTCTCGTATATAATATGTTCATATTTGCAAAGGTTGGTCATTCAAAATTCGTTGAAATACTCTGGGACACTTCAGATTTTTATCGATCCACTTCCAAATCCCATCGGTATTTTTTTATTTAAAAAGCGTGATCTATTTATAGAACCGTTTATATGCTGACAGACCTGTATCTACGTTAATACCTCTGCAGTTAAAAAAAAATAGACTAAACTACAGTAGTTTTGTTCCATTGTTGCACTCTGATTTGAGGTTTGACAAATAATAATTACAGCCTTTACTTGCTTCAGTTTATGACTCAGTGTCAATATACGTTCGTGCTATATTTGCATTCCCTAGCTATCTATATATAGTTGGACCGTTGAGCAAATAGGCATAGACATATTTCTTCTGCTGAAGGCTACACAAATATGACTTTACATTTTGTGTGGTATTAATTCAAAGCATAGTGATATTATTATTTTTTTTAAGGGGGGGGCTGATACATTTTAAAAATCATCACCAAATTATATGTCACACGCAATGATGACACCACAAGTTTTTGTTATAAGAGTCTTATAACAATATTGGTTGTGATGATGATGATGAGGAGGTGGACAGTGATGATATGGAATATACTGAGGATGCTATTGACAATATGATTTTATAATTTTCAAGAGATTAATATAAACATGAATCCAAAATAAAGTGTCTTGTTTGTGTTTTTTACTTGCATTCTGGTCTTACCTAATGCATAATTGACATGTCCACATAATATTTGGTATATCATCATGGTTTGAATTAATGGTCATTAATGTAGTTTTCAAATTTCGGGCCTGTAGAATTGATGGTGGGCCTGTAAATATTTGAACTTACAGGCCCGGTGGGGGATTCATTATTTTTTGGCTTAAAAGGAATTTATTGATTGCAAATGTTTATAAAGCAGGATTATATTAACTGTTGCTTTTGAAATTATTGATATTTTGTTTCTTTGTAGAACTTGTTTTTCTTGGCCTCTGATGAAGACACTGAAGTAAGAAAGAATGTTTGTAGAGCTCTGGTAATGTTAGTGGAAGTTCGTATGGATCGACTCATCCCACAAATAAACAATATTGTTGAGGTAACTTATTTGTGATCTTCAATGTCTTCTAATCCTAAGGCAAAGTTCAAAGTAAATAGTCTTTTCATCTTTGATCTGTTCTTTTTATAGGCAATATCATATTTACATTTACATTAACCCTTTCACACATGTAACACTGTGACGATGGCTTCCCTGAGAAAATCTCCTCAAATATGACCACTTGGATTTAAAAAAAAAAAAAATGAGAAATCAAGTGTTTTTTTTTTTTTTGAGGCAATACCTAGGACTTCAGTTTCTTCTCACTTTTACCTTGAAATTTTGATGATGTCACTATACACAGGTAACATAAAATGCAATTAATAGGTAAAAACTAATTTATTAACTAACAAACAAACAAAATAAACATCAACTTCTGTTTTAAAGTTCATGATTCTGTTTGAAAATGTTCAATAAAACATCAATTCATTTTACTGGATCAGTTTGATAAAAATTGTCTCTTATAATTACAGGTAAAATAAGGTTTTTAAAAAAAAAAAATGGATAAAACATTAAAAGTCTTCAATATTATTGAGTATTTTTATTATTTAAAAAATGTTAATTGACTAGATATGTAAAATGCTGACTAGAGATCCATTCAGGTAAATATAAGTCACAATAAAGATGAATTATCTATCGCCAGTACTGAACTTTGGTGTGATAATCATTGAAACATGTTGAACTTTTTTTTACACAAAGGTAAATGTTGCATTCTGAACATTTAAAGATAGTTTTTACAAGCTTAAATGGATTATCCTTACATGAAACTCCTCCATTTGCATTTGAGTATACATGATGTTTCTTACTACACACGACGCACGTATGATCTTTGCTGCCATCGTCCTCGGTGATCGGAAAATGTATTTCAACATTCACAAGACGTTCTGGTACATCATTTTCAACATTTGCTCTCCTCTTGAGCTTCCTGTCTGCTCTATGGTCTCCAACTAATGCATGAATTAGTTCATCCAGAAATTGTTGAAAGTCTCTGGGTCTGCTTCTTTGCAGCTTATGATTCACAATGTGTCCCTCTATGATGTATGCATTGTACGCTGCCCAAAGAACTGCCTTCAGAGCTAAACGCATATACCACTTGTATTGTTTCGCAGTTTTCGGTAGATGGCACATTTGATCATTCCTATCGACACCACCCATTTGATTATTATAGTCTTGTATTACAGCTGGACAGTTAACATTTTAAACCACCCCGTTTTTGTTTCGACGTGCAACTTGAACAGTCGTTGGTTTATGAATGGTTGATATACAATGTACAATTCTTTTGTCCTTCCAAACAATTGCCGACATCTTATCTGTCATTTGCCATCTAAACTGGCCTCTTTGTAAATGTTTGTCTTTAACTTCGGCTAACACTTTTGGATAACCTTTTCGGTTACTTCTGATTGTGCCGACCATGCATATACCACAGACCTTCAAGTTGTATGCAAGAACCACACTCGTGTAAAAATTATCAGTGTAAACGATGTGTACTTTGTACTCCATTCCCTTTGTTAGGTTTAAAACGACAGCAGATGTAAGTTCTAAATTCTCACCCTCAAAGTCACTACTGCGAGCAATATAAATTTCGAAACGAAAACAATATGCAGTTTGCGAGTCGCAAAGTAAGAATGCTTTGATGCCCCATTTGTTCGGTTTGTCTTTTATATATTGCTTGATGCCAAGTCTTCCTTTAAATGGAACCATACACTCATCAATTGAGATTCTTCATTTTGTAGTGCCGTCAAGACATTTTACTTTCTCAACCTCAAAAACACATAAAATTGTTAATATTCTGTCTTTTTTTTCAAACGATTTTTTGCATTTTGTTGTTCGATGTTTACTAAAACGGAAATGACAAAAGGGCGAAAACTCTTAACGAACAACACGTGTTCACCGGCGGGAAATTCAAACTACCTATCTGAATCCCGTTAAAGCGGGACTCGTCGTTTGTTGTCTGAAGCGAGAATCCCGCTGTAGTGGGACTCGTTGGCGAAAGGGTTAACTTTTCAAGACAAAACATTTTGTCAAGAAATAGCTATACACAAACAAGGATGAATTTATTACATGCATTTATCAAATTTATTGTAAGTGAGTGACATTGATCAATTAATGATATCAAGTAATGCTATTATTTATTTATAGTACATGATGTGTAGAACACAAGATGATGATGACAGCGTAGCCTTAGAAGCCTGTGAGTTCTGGTTATCCTTGGCAGAACAGCCCATCTGTAAAGAGGTCCTGGGCACCCATATAGATAGACTAGTCCCTGTGCTGGTCAAGGGAATGAAATACTCAGAAATTGATATTATACTCCTAAAGGTAACAAACCGTCAGCTGTCAGTGTCATTAATTAATGGAGAATTAATCGTACTGTAACTTTGTGTTGTCTTTTATGATTTGAATAAGAATTAGCACAAAAAGGTGGTATTGTGATCTTTGTGGACCTACTATATTTCAAAACATAAGAAATCAAAAACAAAAGAACTCTGTATAGGTGGAAATTTCCCTGTTATTTGCATTTCACTGAAATACACAGAAATCATTTCCTCCTGAAAATATTTTAATATATGTTCAGCTGGAAACAATAACGTAAAAAAAACACAAAATTATTCTCTACATGAATGATTTAGTTTGACACAAATCACAAGATTGACTTCCCTTCGATATTAAGCAGGTATTCAGTATGGTAGTTATTTGTACATTTATGGTTAACATGGCTCTCAATGACAATTGAATAATTTACATAACTAATTATGATACTTAAAATTAAAAATTAAATTGTTTAATTTTAGGGTGATGTAGAAGAGGATGATATGGTACCAGATAAAGAGTCGGACATTAAACCAAGATTCCACAAGTCTAAGTCACATACACAGAAACACACAGATGGTGGTGATCCGGTATGAATTATTTCCCTTTATATCAGTTATTGGTCCATAATATGAGCTTTCTTGATTTTTTATTTGCTTTGTAACAAGATTAACATTAGATGTGTTAATAAGACAGTTTCTAAAAATGCTCAAATAGTGTGTTGAGTATTATATTTGGCAAATGTATTAGTTTATCCAAAATGTATACAAGTTTTTATTTTGCTTAGTATATTCGAATTAAGAAAAACAGAAATGGGTTACATATTTTTTCATTGGCTTTCTGTATATCTGCAGCTAGTATGCTTTTAAAAGAATATGCTTTAATATATATTTTTGTTGTAAAAATAATGGAATTTTGTCAATCTTAACAATCACAAAAATGTCTTGTTGTTAAACTACTGATTCTCTCTAGAATTGCAATGAAGTATCCTAAAAATTTAGAGTAGTCGGTAGGTCATATCAAATAGAAATTGATTAAATTGATTGGAAACTTCATTTTATTTTTGACAGGATGGTGAATTATCAGATGACGGTTATGATGATGATGAAAGCTTATCTGACTGGAATCTTCGTAAGTAATAGGTCAAATAAATTTTTAAAGTATAGTGTACGATTTTGGGGTTTTAAATATTTAAGATGCAGCAATAAGGAGGAAGGGCAAACACTGGTTGGTTCCAAAGCAAGATAATGTGTCAGAGTGGGGCAACATATCTTTCCTGGACTGTTTCAGTGAGATAGCACTATAAAATTCCAACTAAGCGTGTTGGTCTAGTACAAAGTGGACCTCATCTTTATCTCATTGAAAATCAACTTGTTCTTGCCATGATATAGCTGAAAAATTGCTGAATTGGCATTAAACAACAATCACTCGCTTCCACTGTGCAGATATACAGTTGTTGTGCCATATTTAACATAATATTTGTAGGAAAGATATATGAATGGTCCTAAAAAAAAGATTCATGCCTGTTTATTTGACACCTAACATGGCCACACAAGGGATGATTTATTCCAACATGCTAAAATATATGATCTGAAAAAATACAACAGTGTATATCAGTTATTATTAGAAGTTATCAATATTACATAGAAAATGTTTCGATTACACTCCGAGGTGGGCAGAATTCTTTTGTGAGTTGTGTATCTTCTATAGTTCTTTCAATGAATATCATTGAATTATTTTCTCAAGGACTTTATAGAAAACCTTTGTAATTTTAGGTAAATGTTCTGCAGCAGCTTTAGATGTTTTAGCCAATGTCTTTCGAGATGATATTCTACCAGTTTTACTACCCATATTGAAAGAAACACTGTTCCACAATTCTTGGGAAATCAAGGAGTCGGGAATTCTTGTGTTGGGAGCCATAGCAGAGGGATGTATGACTGGAATGATTCCACACCTACCAGAACTAATACCTTATTTAATTAGTTGTCTTGGTGACAAGAAAGCTCTGGTTAGATCTATAACATGCTGGACATTGAGTAGATATGCTCACTGGGTTGTAGGTCAACCACATGAGATGTATTTAAAGCCTTTAATGGAAGAGGTAGGTCAAATGTCAATATTTTGTATTGAAAAATGGAGGTGGCTTTAATAACTTGGTTGAAGACATAGACTTTGTACCAACATATAGATTATTATCGGCCATGATCAAACAAGTTAAATAAATTGGTGAAATTTGCCTTTATTAATGATTACATTTCAAGATAAATAGGCAGGAGAGTCAGTGTCCATATTTTGATCATATGAAGTTCTGAGTTTTGTACTTTTCAACAGATACACCCTGTGACTACAGTCTTTGTCTTTATTTTTTTGAACTACTTGCCCGAAAGCCAAATAAATAAAAAAAATCTATTTATTCAAACAAATTCTTTCATAATTTTCACTTGTCCGAATCCGGTTTTACTTGTCCCGGGCTTCGGGCGTGGATTAGCATGAACACTGTGACCATAAAAGTAACCAAGTATTACATTTAAAGACGCAAATATTTTTTTGGTGATGTCTTTGACACACTGTTGTGTTAAAAACTAAGTACATTTTTAAAATTGATATGAAAAAAACCTCAGAATCCACTAGTGTTTTAAACCAAACATTGAAGGAAATATCTATAGTTGATTCAAGCTGTAGGCTGGTCCTACATGAACTAAATATATATAAATCAAGTGATTACAGGTTTCATGGAACCTCTGTTCTGAAATGTTGAGTTTCTCTTCCATTAAAGATAGTGATATGATATTGAAATCAAAAGGCTTTTGTTTGAAATGTAAACTGTCGATAGTTTTAAGGTGTGAAGTAGTGAATCTAGTGTAAAAGAAATCATTTCACGTTAAGATTATATCGAAGTTAGTTTTAAACTTTTAAAATTAATTTCAATTTTTTTCATGTTCTTTTGTAGCTGCTTAAACGAGTACTGGATGCCAACAAGAGGGTACAGGAAGCCGCATGTTCAGCTTTCGCTACATTAGAAGAAGAGGCTTGTACAGAACTGGTCCCCTATTTAGGATTTATACTGGAGACTTTAGTGTTTGCATTCAACAAATATCAGGTAAGAGCTATTTTTAGAGAGGGAAAAACCATGCAAACATGGAAATTGTAATGAAATTATGTTACATTGAATTTACATGCATTAGAACAACTGATATTTTTTTTTAAATCAAATTAGGTATAGGACAACACATTAGATTATTCTATATAATTTTAGCTTGTGTTTTGTTGAATGGGGGGGGGTCATTTGTTGGTGTTCTAACATCTTTATTTCTGGACAGATTCAGCCCAACTTTATACTTGAGCTATTTATGGACAATATATGTCAAGTTCCAACACTATTAATTTTCAACAGGAATTTTTTAAAAAGTATTGTTCTTTGAAGATGCAAAGAAAAGTTTGAATTAAACTTTTTGTTTGCACACTAACAAAATCATTCAACAGATTCAAACCAATTTTATAAATGAGCTATATAGGAACGATATCTGTCATTTTCAAAAATCAGAATTTTTCTTATGAATTTTAGTAATATACTTGGCAACTCTTGGCTTATGAATCTCTGATGCTTTCACAATTTTTTGTAATTAAGATTAAAATAATCCTACTTACTAAGACACATCAAATCTGTCACCATGAATTCTAAACATAAAATCATGTGCATAAAATTATTTGAGATGAAAAAGAGTTTCTTCAGATAATTCTTAAAACAAAAATATCTGCTTAAATAAACACTTGTTTGTGATGAATAATTCCATGAAAAGACTGCATTCAAAAGCATTAAAGAGGACAAACAAGCAAAACAACTATTGTAGTTTTCACTTACATCTAATGTTTGGGAAAAACAACGCATTTTATTTTAGCAGGAGTAGCATTATTCAAAGCTTTATCATATGACCACTGCAAATTTTTATTTGAACCTTCTTTTCTTTTCTTTTTTCAGCACAAGAATTTGTTAATTTTATATGATGCTATAGGAACTTTGGCAGATTCAGTAGGACATCATCTGAATAAACAGGTCAGTCAATGATATATAAATGTATGTATGGTGAATCCAGCACAAGGAAATATATCTTGTATTCATGCTAGTCTCTTGTAGAATTTACGTTTGATCTTGATGATAGACACTAAAGATGTGAGTTCAAACCCTGCTCATGGCGAAGTGTACTGGATACATTATGTGATCAAGTTTGCCACTGACTTACGACAGGTTGTTGGTTTTCTCCGAGTACTCCAGTTTCCTCCACCAATAAAGCTGACTACCATGATATATTGAAATATTTTTGAAATGGTGTTAAACACCATAACCTTAACCCTTGATGATAGGTTCCAAAAGTATATGCATGATTTTTTGTTCCATTAATGAAATAAAGAAATTTGTTTTCTTAATCTAAAAATTTTGTCTATGAAAATCTTCTTTCTTTTTTTTTTCACATTTATTTTAAAATATGAGAATACATCTGTAAAGCATACATTTATCCTAATCTCCATGGTTTCTAAACATGGTATACATTTAATATACATGTGACAATGATAAATATATTTTGAATGTACAGTACATATAAGAGTCTGTTTCATGTAATCAGTTTATTCTGTATTTGAATAAGTTTAACGGTTTGATTTTCCTCCATTACTTGTTCATAGATGCTGTGATGTAGCAGAAAAATATACTGCTGACGTTTTAATTTGTAGGAATATGTAAGCATGTTGATGCCACCTCTGATAGAAAAATGGAATGTACTGAAGGACGAAGACAAAGATTTATTTCCACTGTTAGAGGTATACATGTACATGTATGAAATATTAAAGCAAAATGTAAAATCCATTAGATCTTGACACAAGCATCAGCTTAAATTTTGCAGAAAACCTTTGATATATCAATCTAATTAGAATTAGATCTCTGCAGTTGTTCCCTATTATCTGTTGGTTGTTTACCAGTCGTTGTGTGGAAGATATGAAAACTCATTTAGCGGTCGTGTCAGGGGTCTACATGAATACATTCGGTGTCTATTGGGTGCGTTCCAAAACACATATCCTTGTTACCCGATAGAAAATAGGGAACAAATGCGGAGATCTAATTTTAATTAGATTGTTGATGTATTTACATGTCCATCAGTGTAACTATGATGATTTTTATGAATAAAAAACTTTATATGAATAAAAAACTTTATATGAAAAAAATGGTCAGTCATCTTGGGTTGTTGCACATGCATGCAATTGTTATGATAAAAGAAAATGGAATTAATCCATATGGTTTTTATACCCCCGCTCCCCGAAGGGGGAGGGGGGTATACTGTTTTATGTCTGTCCGTCCGTCCGTCCAAGATATTTTTTGTCGCATTTTTCTCAGTAACTGTTGATGGCAGAAATCTGATATTTGGTCACAAGCATCGTATAGGTATACCATATTGTGGGAAGCGTTTTTTGACCCGTCAGATTCCTACTTCCTGTTTGCCGAAGAGCGGGGGTATCATAGGTGAGCATTAGCTCACAGTTCATCTTGTTATGCCTATGCATATATTTGATTATTTTGGTTGAATTTTATTTGTTTGACTAATACATCGTAACATGTATGTACAATTACAATCTACAGTTATATATTTAGCATACCATCTCGTTTGGTTTAATGTAAGATCATTGTATAATAAAATGTCCTCATTTAACACTGAAAGAATTGAAAAAGTGTTTGTTTTGTATTGAGTGCGTCTTGTGAAGATAAGAAGTTTAACGGTAATGTTAGACAATACAAACCTTTGCTTGTATCCGCAGACTTGCACACAAAATAGGAAATTCGTCAGACATTGATCAAAATGTAGATCCTGACTTGAGACATTCATAAAATTATGACCAAGGAAAATCGGTTAATTGGATTGTATTAGTGTGTATATGTCTATCCTGACTAATGAGATTCATAAAATTATGACAAAGTAAACAAATTAATTGGATTGTATTAGTGTGTATATGTTTCATGTTTCTACAAATCTATTGATCTTCTGTGTTGTTTATTTTTAGTGTTTATCAAGTGTAGCCACAGCTCTTCAGTCTGGTTTCCTGCCCTACTGTGAACCAGTCTACAGACGATGTGTTTCTCTAGTGGAACAGACATTAAACCAGAACTTTGTAAGATTATCAATATTTATTTGGTGCATTTACTAACACTGGTATATATACAAGATAGGAATGTTTAAAGGGTGATCATCTGCTTGGATTTTTATATTTCATTTCAGTCGTAATGTAGAAGTTGATGCATGTAACAAATGTACAGGTTTTCTTTGGTTGGCATGTTTAAAGATATAGCTCTAATTCTGTATCGTTTATAATGGGAAACACTTAGATCTGTGTTGTCGGTGTGCACACGTTCTCAACAATTTTCTTGTGATATTTCTAATAGATTTAGCCAGACATCAATTGATTTCATCAGTGATTCTACAAAATTGTGTACGAATGGTATTGTTTAGTGGTGCACAAAGTTATTTTCTGTGCAGGCAAGCAAACAAATCTAGAAAATAAAAAATAATTGGAACAAGATAATTTTGGAAGTACTGAAACAATGACCAATAACATTAGTCATGTTTATATATGATGCTTTGATAGGTAATTTTCCTGCATCTTGCATTTATACCTACTTATCTTTGTATGATTCTCTCTAGTTTTAATCATATTTAGTATTATCTATCTGGTGATTTAGTTTTTTTTTTAAATTAAATAACTTGAATAAACATATGTTTTGGCTTTTCCTGTATAACCTTTTATAATCCTATAAAGTAAATGAGATGCATTGATCTACAATTCAAATAGATAGCAATCATGACCGAGATCATTCCACCACCAATAAAACTGATTACTATGATATAACTGAAATAATGGTGAAAGTGGTGTTAAATCGAGTCTTAATCAATTCTATTTTGTGACATTGCTTTCAAGGTATAATACTGGTTTTATGAATTTATTACAATAATTTAGACCACACAGTGAGTTAGTTGCTAATAATCCAAGGATACTCTCTCTTATGTGTTTGAACCACAGAAATCTACAACTTGTGATTCCTAATCTATTGCAGATATAAGGGTACTAAGTCCTTGTTTTAAACTGCATAATGGAAGAAGTCTTCATTCCTTATTTTAGATTTGATTGAAAAGTTGAAATTGCATTTAAGGGGTTTGTGTTATGGTGTTTAATGCCACTTTCAACAAAATTTCAGTTTTATTGGTGGAGGAAACCGGAGAAAACCACCGACCTCTCGCAAGTCACTGACAAACTATCGAGAACATTTTGCATTGAGCGAGATTCGAACTTGCAACTTCATTGATTGCATACGATGACAGCCCTGAATTTGCATTTGTACTTGCCGATAAGTAAACATAATTTCTTAAATAGGCCATTTGTATGTTTACTTGAACATTTTTGTTTTACCTAGAGACACTATCGTGGTGTCTTGCAGGCAAACCTGAACCAGCCAGACACAGTGGATCCTCCTGACAAAGATTTCATGATTGTAGCCCTAGACTTACTCAGTGGATTAGCAGAAGGTCTGGAACACCACATCGATTCATTGGTTGCCAATAGTAATATCCTTAAACTATTGTACCAGTGCATGCAGGTATTTTGTTTTTAAAGACTACATTGTTAAAAATTCTTCTGTGCCAAAGCACATTACAAGTTTCTATGCTTTATGTATATTAAAATAATAATGTAGGGATTTTTAGTTGTGGTACTCTATAGAAAGGAAAGTATTTATTTGTTGTAAAACCCACTTTACTTTTGTGAAAGATTTCTGTGATTTTCCATGATTTACACTGACAAAATCTTCATGCTTTGTAATGGACTGCAAAGTTTATATTCTGGTTTCTTGATGCTGGAGGAGAATAGAATGATTAGCACGACAATACTTTGAAATAATATGCATTCTTCCTTCAGATATAATATTTTTGTTATCATATTGTAAAACTATTGTGACTCATTATTTGTTTTTTAGGATCCCATGCCAGAAGTGAGACAGAGTTCATTTGCATTACTTGGAGACTTGACAAAGGCTTGTTTTCAGCATGTTAGACCCTGTATTGGTAAGTGTCACTATGACTGAAACCGTATTTTTTCTATTTCACTAATTTGAGATACTGTGTTTAATGGCAACTTTAGCAGGATACTGTATTGAAGACATATATGTATGATGATATATATTTTGCTCGCTATTAATGATGAGTGTAGGCAAATGTATTCGTACTGTCTGACATTGTACTCCTTAATACAGAGCCAGAAATAGTATTTATTATTTGAAGAGGGGTTGTTTATGTGAAAATTTTGTATTTTCAATAGATTTGATTTGATTTTTGGTGTTTTAACGCCACTTTCAGCAATATTTCAGTTATATCATGGCGACCAGTTTTAGTGGTGGAAGAAGACGGAGAGGACCACCGACCCTGGGCAAGCAACTGGTAAACTTTATCACTTGCAGCTGCGAGTCAATTTTCAATAGAACCATGTAAATAAAAACATCTGGGTCTAAGTTAGATGGTACTCTCTTTATTCTTTTAAAACAAATAATGCTTCGTACAATTTTTACACATTTTCTACAAGACAATAGCCTTCAAATATACAAAACCTTGGTTAACTTAGTAAAAATGTTGAATTTAATGTAAACATATTTTATTGTCTAAAATATGACAATTTGGATCAGACACAAGTTAATGATGTCATTTCCATGTTTCTTTTTTTAGAACAGCTCTGACTATAAATGTTTGTTTAATGTAGCACGCTATAGTTAGTTAATTAATAACTGAAATGAAAATATCTATTTTTCAGGAGAATTCATGCCAATTTTAGCAGCAAATTTAAACCCTGAGTTCATATCAGTATGTAACAATGCTACATGGTCCATAGGAGAGATATCTGTCAAAATGGGTATGACATAAAGTATTACTTTGTAACAGTATATTCATTGTAAAGATTTACACTTATGTTCAATAAATAGAAAATATTTCATCAAGCAATCTTTTTTTTTCTCAAAAAGGTCATGAAAATGATATTATAGGGATGAGTGTCATAGTAGGTACAGTACAGAAAATACATATTGTAATAATCCACATTGGTGGTGTAATGGTTTGCGTCCTCACTCTCGAGTGTGGTTGATCATAGGTTTGAGTCATGGTAGGGTTAGGCCAAAGACTTTAAAAATTGATATTTCTTGCTTCTTCGCTAAGCACGCTGCATTTAGGAGTAAACAAAGACTCTTGGGCTCAGAATCAGGATGATGTGTTCCAGTGGAGCAACATGTCTACCTGTGTGCATACTATTGTTTCAGTGAGCTAGCACTACTAAAAATCCTAGTAAAGATGTTGGTCTTGTACAAAGCAGACTTCATCATCATTTCAATCATGAATATAGTTTGTTCACTCAATGATATAGCTGAAAAATTGCTTTTAAAAAATCAGTTGCAAAAATGATGTTTTGTTTGATAAATTACTTTTTCAATGGCCCATGCTTGTATGCTTTTACAGGAAATGATATGCAGCCGTATGTAACCTTGGTAATTAGTCCTTTGGTGGATATAATCAACAGACCAAACACTCCTAAGACCTTATTAGAAAATACAGGTATGTATGTCATTTAATTTCACTATTAGAAATTGAAGAACTTTATATGAAATTCAAGGTGATAAAATCCATTTCATGAGATATTGAATACTTCAGTAGACATTACATACAAATGAATTGCATGACCGGAGGTATATAACTAGCATATATATATACACACATTCTATTTTTGTCCATGTTTGTCATCAATGTTGATGTTGAATGAAAACTGGAGAGCTCATTCTGTCCTTGCGTTACAATTAACCAATTTTGGCTTTACATAACATGCTCAAAACATTTTTTTTGTCGTGTAACTTTTTTCCCCCTTAGAAATATGTATCTGTTTCCCTATAAATTGGGCATTTTCATGGTTTTTTGTTGTAGCAAATTTTATGTTTTTTAAATAGACTATCTTTTTATATGACTACTATATTATAATCTTGTATAATGATGTGGCTGTGTCGTACATCATAGTAAAAAAAAAAAACAACACCTCTCTGTTGTTAACTAAGTTTTCATACAAAGTGTCGATATCTTTTATAGAAAACTCCCTGATATTTACATTGATGAATCGCTCAAGAAGCATAATTTAAATTATATGTTCCTTTTCCAGTGAAAACCTAATAAATATATTGCGGAATCTACACTTCTTGAACATTGCACTATGATTTTAGATTTTACATTGTATTAGGACCCAAATTAGTTTGTATTTATTTACATTGGGAGAAGCACAATTCATATCATAAAACTTCAGATTTCTACATATTGTTTTTATTTCATACATGTGGTAAATCGTTCTTTTTTTCGTTGGAAGCTTATATACGTTATGTTTCAAGGAACCTTTTTTAGTTTATTATATAGAATGGTGATAGATGTTGGAATGTATGTTGTGTTTTTGGTGAAACTCAATTGTCAGTGTTTGAACTCTTCTTATTTAATGTTTCCCCGACTTCTTTAGCTCTCTCTACAAACATATTAGTAATTAAAGTTTTGTTTTCATACAGGTTAATTGAGAGTATAGTCTTGAAGGGCCCTTTTATCACCCTGTTTTATCATATTTTTACCAATAAAACTTATCTTTAAGCTGGTTCCTTGACAAGACTGAAAAAGCTTTATACCAGTTTTGTTCCAGATCTATATTGAAAATTGAATTTTTATTGAATATATTCACAACCAAATATATAAATATTTATGAATTTAAATTGGTCCATTAGAATTTGATTTTAATTTTGTTTTGTTTCAAAATATATCTGGAACGTTCCTCAATGTCTTGTTTATGATGATGTTAAAACTAACTTTGGCTTCATAACTGTTGGTAATGGTATATGATATTTATAGAATTTGAAATAGAATTCTTTGATATTAATAGAATCTGGATTTTTTTTCTTGAAATAAAAAAAAGATTAAATAATATTTAAAGAAAAAAAAAAGTATTTTACATTTCTTGAAGAATTCTAGTTCAGTTATTATATATGTAAATTATTTGTGTTTTGTCTTATTCAAGTTATTTAAAGTAGAATATATGACAAATTTTATGTACACTTTCTGTACCATGTATTGTTATATTTTAAATTTTTTTTGTAGAATTTACACGATTATGACTTATAGGACATTTTATAACTACAATCACAGCTTTTTTTATTGACATAATCCAATATTTCTATATCTGTTACTTGCATTTAGCGTGTATGTATTTAGCAATATTTAGATAAACAATTTACCGCTTGCATGATTTAAGGACAGACGGACTGATCAGAGAATATTATTGTCAAAATTTCCCCAAAAAAAAGAAAGAAAAAGAAGTACCGATATTTATAATGATTATGCTGTATTGAGAAGTAGGTCACAGTTGCATGTCAAATGAACAAGTAGGTCAACTTCAAGAGACAGATTGACAAATAGGTCAACAACAAATGACATTGATAATAAGGTCAACAAAAATTGACATTAACAATTACGTCAACAACAAATGACATATTAACAACTAGGTCAACATAAAATGACATATTAACAGTTTGGTCAACATAAAATGATATATTAACAATTAGGTCAACAACAAATAACACTGTCAAATAGGTCAACAAAATGAAGTGACATATTGAGAAATATGACAACTTCAAATAGCAGAAAACAAATTGGACAATATCAAAGGACAGATAGACAAATAGGTCAACAATATATGTCAGATAATTTTGCAAGTTTTAAATGGGATGTCAGTTTTAAAAAAATGTACAAGAGAATAAATAATTGGTCACTAATGAATTATGAAGACAACTTGATTAATACTGCAGATTATGGTTTTAATTTCTGCACTAAAGTCAGGTTACTAGACAACAACAAAAATTACTCTTCTGACGTTTTGGACATTTATTGACATTTGTCCTTAAAATTAATATTCTGACCTTTTGGAAATTAATTAACCTTTGACATTTGACCTTTACAAACTTGTGACAGTTTGTTATTTGACGTTACAGACTTGTGACAGTTTATAATTGACGTTAATTTTTATGGAGATTTTTTATTTGCTTGTATTGTTTTGTTGATTTGTTGTCTTCTCTGTTTTTCTTCCCTATTCATTGCCCTCCGTATTGTTATGACGACGACAACTCTTAGCGATAACAATTGGTCGCCTTGGTTTAGTCTGCCCACCAGAGGTCGCTCCTATGTTACAGCAGTTTATTCGGCAATGGTGTGTAACTTTTTATTTATTTCTTTTTTATAATCAGTTTTGAGACCTATCATATTTCTGTGCTCCCATGGTAACAATTTTGTTTTCAAAAGTTTTATTGATGAATACAAGACATATATAATCTCTTTCTTTTCATTTTCAGGGAGGGGGAGGGCGAGGTGCAAAACAAAAAATATTAAATATTTCATCAATATTGATTAATGAAATATTTTGTTTAGTAAGAAAATTTTGTATTCAAAATTAAGTGATTTGGCAATGCATTTTCTGATTGTATTCATATTAAAAAATTAGACAATTCATCAATGTGTTTTCCGAGTAAATATCCATGCGTTACAGAAAATAGATAGAGACTTTCAACTGATCTTTATACATAATTCTTTATGTTTAATTGTATTTGCAATATTTATTTATAACATTAATACTTTTAGATAAATGTTATACTATCCAAAGTAGATATAATTTATGTGTTTTCAAAGTTTTATCCCTATTTGGCATGCTATGTAAAACTTGCTTCAGCTTAATTTTACATTAAAGATTTATTAGACTAAATGCTACTCTTATGAATGGATGAATGAATGAATTGCTACAGAATTTTATTGTTTTGGTCAAACTTGTAAAAATCGAGTCGATCCGTATATGATAATTCTTTTTGGAAAGAGCGAGTTGAAATGTTTAAAATGAATTATAAAGGAAGACAGGATTTAGCTTTATGAACAAAATAACAAACTTAACTAATGGAGAAAAAATTGTCTGGTTCTCAGATGGAGACAAGATGCAGAGTAATTTTTACTAGGATTTTAAATGGTACCATTGGGGTTGTCTGATTGTGTGAGCACTTTTCAAGTCAAATGGTTCAACGTTAAATTAAATTTTGTCAAAGCAATCTTTTTTGGTGTTTCCCTTTTGCTATAATGTTAACTGATTCAATTTGTCTCCTTTCAAGTGGAAAATCTTGTCTTTTTTCAGCCAAGAAAAAAGGGAACATTTGAAAATTACATTTCAAGGCTGGAATATTTTATCAATACAGATAAACAGAGTTTTATTATGCCCCCGCGACTATTGGTCGGGGGGTATATTGTTTTACCCCTGTCCGTCCATTCGTCACACTTGTATGCATAGTTTGTCCGGCTAACTCCTCCTACAGTTTTAGAGCTACAGCTTTAATATTTTGCAGGATGTTTATACACATAATGGAGGTGTGCATGTCCACAGGATTTTGATTTTCTTCAAATATTCTCAAAATGACAGGTAGTTGGACTTAGTCATTTTTGTCGTACTAGCTGCATGAAGGGAACATGGTTTGTCTGGCTAACTCCTCCTACAGCTTTTGATTGATGTTGTTTTAATCTATTTTTACTGAATTCTAATTTAGTGTGAAAACCTGATTTTTATACTGAAAATTGTAGAAATACAGTGTATATAACTTCAGATAAAAACGAGTAAATTTTATATTTTCCTTTACTTGAAAGTCTTTGGTCTACTGAAGATTGGTACCTGTCTATCTTTTACATGGGGTCCCTGAGGAGAGTTGTAGATTCACAATGGAACACCAGAAGAAAAATAAAGTTTGGTTGATTAGTGCACCTGTAGTTCAGATTTAATAAGTTACTGTTTTTAATTTTGTTTTTAAGAAAGTGCACACACACAGACACAAAGAAAAAGATAATAAATTGAAACCAGTGGATCTGTTTACCGACTGTCTGAGAACCAGATATTTTTATCTACCTGGTATTATGGGATTAAATTTGTGTAAAAAAAAAATTTTTTTTTTTCTGGTGTACTTTTCGTTCTGTCTAGTTGCAGTTGTCAATTTCATGTAATTGGCAAGGTAGCATGGGAGTGTCATATATATAAACACTTGTACATTTCTGCACATCTGTACTGTTGTCAGTCAACATTTAGTTATTAACATGTTCAATTTTATTTGACCTTTTTTTTTATACAATTTATTGAAATGCGTTTCTTTTTAATTGGAAGTTTATTATTTTTATTATGTCACGATCAAAAATGGCAGTTATTTATTTTGTGATTGAATGCTTTTTTAGGTGTACGTCTCTGAGAAATATTCGTGATAACGAGGAAAAAGACTCGGCATTCCGTGGTGTTTGTCAAATGATAAATGTGAACCCAGGAGGAGTTATTCAGGACTTTATATTTTTCTGTGATGCTGTAGCTTCGTGGTCACAACCGAAAGCTGATCTGAAAGACATGTTTTATAAGGTATTGAAATGAAATGCAAAAAATACCACACTGTCGGAACAGTTCTCAAAATCCGAAATCGTAAAAAGAGACAAAATTGATACCACTAACACACATACATGCATGTCTTTCAATCAGGGGCGGTACCAGGTACTTATACCCACCTAAAATGGTCTTTGGTACCTCCTGATTTTAAAGAGTGTTGTATAAGATATTCATGAAAATTATTCATATTTTAATAATAATACAAATATTGTAAGCCCTGTACATGACAGTTATCTTAAGCCATTATGTATGTGGGACTATTGAGATCAAATCAATTAAGAATTCAATTTCACATGTAATTATTGATTTGATATTCTTGCCATTTGTTCATTCATGTTATCTTTCAATAACTTTGGAAAATAATGTTTTAAGACATGAAATAAATTATATTTATTTAAGGATTATAATTTGTCCTCTACCGGTACATAAGAAGTTATAGATGAGGTAGTTGACCTTGTCTTCAAAAATGGACTATGTCATGAGTTTTAATGAAGATTAATGTATAAGTAATAGCCAAATTTTGTATTTTATTTTGTAGATTTTACATGGCTTTAAGAATCAAGTGGGGGAGGAAAACTGGACTAAATTTTCAGATCAGTTCCCACAACCTCTTCGTGAGAGGTTAGCCATTCAATATGGCGTGTGACTCTGACCTCCACAGGTAAGTACATACACAGAATATTATATGTAGCAAATTAAAACTGCATTGGCATTTTAAAATTATCTATATCAATTTGACAGGAAGTGTTTTTGTTAAAAGTTGTCATGGAAAGACATGGGTTAATTTTGATATAAAACAACGTGGCTCAATGAGTTAGGTAGTTGGATTACCTAACAACTTATACAAGCCTATCACCAATACGGCTTGGGTTTGTGCCCGGCTTTTGTAAATTACAAAAAAAAAAAAGTGCACTCGACTCGCAGCCGCAAGTGATAAAGTTTACCAGTTACTTTACCATGGTCGGTGGTTCTCTCTGGGTACTCCGGCTCCTTCCACCACTAAAACTGGTCGCCATGATATTGCTGAAAGTGGCGTTAAAACACAATAAATCAAATCAAATCTTTACATGTTGCAGCTATGGCCTCTTCAAAATCTCTTTTCTGTTACTCGGAAGTTTCTTTAAGGTACTATAACTACTATCATTATACCCCCCGCAACAAAGTTGTAGGGGGGTATACTGGTTTCACCATGTCCGTCCGTCTGTAGACAAATCCTATGTCGTACGATAACTTGAGTTGTGTTTCTTAGAATCTTTTAAAATTTTATCAGCTGTTTACTGGTGAAGAGAGGAGGATCCCTTTCATTTTTGACGATTTTCACTTTTGCCGTTCCAGAGTTATTGGACTTGATATGACGGAAAATAGGATTTTTACCCTATGTCGTATGATAACTTAAGTAGAGTTTCTCAGAATGTTTTGAAATTTTATCAGCAGCTTACCGGTGAAGAGAGGAGGGTCCCTTTCATTTTTGGTGGGAATAATCAGTAATGTTTTGGTTATGGAAATAGGTTGGACAGATGTGGGGATTGAGGGGTATATCTTAGTGAGCTGTGCTCACAGTAATACTAGTTACAAGTTGGAATTGTCTGAAATTTCAACTTGAAAAATATCGTGCAACCCTTTTTTAGCTAACTGAGAACCAGATATCCTGTTGTCCGTTAAAATCGGTCGTCACCATTTTGGAATGCACTGTCACGTGAGTTCAGATGTCGATGACGTCATTTATCCTGCAAACTGCATCCAGAAATAGATAATGGATTTACTTTCACTTTGATCAAAACAACAATGAGATTTAAACAGATAAGAAAATATATCTATAGGTTTTGGTGTCAAAATGGTGTCATTTTACTACTACCATTTTGACTTAATAATCAAAGTCAAATATTTCCAGAAAAACTCAGTCCGTAATGGATAATTGGCATATTTTGTGTTTGTTTACATTCCACTGTGCATCTTGACCTATATTTACAACTCAATTGGGCAACGGAAATTGCATTGTTTTCGTTTTGAAATTAAGTAATTCCTTAGACAATTTTCAGATTTTTAGCAGGAATATTTGTGAGTAATACATATGATTTAATATAAATTACATGGAATTGGATGGATAAAATTGTACGTGAAAACAGATATTATCTGCTGAAAACAAGTGACAGCAAATACAATTTAGTGAAAAAATGGGGGAATATAGAAAAAGCAAATTCGAAATTATTGTAAAATACAATCTCCTAGGCCTATTTGTGTTCCACATGACTATTTTATGGTTGACCGATTTCAGGTAACGTGACTTGTGTGCCATTACAAAACATGTGCAAACAAAAAAGGTCAGCGAGCCGACATTTCTTCATCAAATTAAGCGATGTTTTTGGTATTTTATTTGGCTTAAGTGCCCAAGTAAACATGGCATTTATCTTTGAGATTAATACCAATTTGAATGAGAATCATAAGGAAATGTCTTAACTGACCGATTTACGGTCACATGTAGATACTTAGTATTAAAAGGAACTTCATGCTCAATCTGTAAAAGGAACAACTGAATAGTATTTGAATATTTTCTGACATCAGTGAGATATTTACCATTGCTAATTGAGTTTTGTTATTATTATGACATTGAAACAGACCTTTGCAAATGTAAAATCTTAGATTGACATGTGACAATTCTTTTACATGAATGTTGTTGATTTTTGACCAAGATTGTATTCATCGATGTTGCAGGACATTGCTCAATTCTGAACATATTGATTTTGGATTTTGTCTTCCTCAAACAGTAAAGGAGATTGCCTTTTAAAAAACCCAAGAACAAATCAATCGTAAATTATGTAAATGGATTTAGATATGATTAATATGCTATGTATATTACTTGATCATTATCTGACATGATTAGTTGTATTCGTATTATGATCTGAATCCACTCATTAAACTTTAATTATAAGATCAATGTGTGAATCCACCACCAGTTAAATTTTGGCATGTATTATCTGACATTATTGGTTGCTTCCTATTGTTAATATTTGATTAGGGAGTGATGGTGGAAATTAATTGTGTTTATCGTCACTATCAGGAAATTTTTGGCACCTATCCACATTTATATCGAGGAGGAAAGTCAAGACAGTAACATGTAACTGCATCAGTGATGTAATGTTTAGCGACTTTGACTTGAGTGCAGTAGATTGTCGGTTGGAGTCCTGGTTGGGTCAAAGACTCAAACCAAAAGACAAAATAAAATGGGTTCTCTGTTAAGCATACATCATTAAGGAGTAAGAGCAAAAACTTGTTGACTCGGAATTAAGAGTGGAATGACATGTATACTTGCAGACTGTTGATCTAGTACAAAGTGTACATGACTATCTCATTAACTTGTTCTGCCATGATATGACTATGCTCACTTGGAGTTTAAGGAACAATCACTCACTCACTTCTATACTTGTACAACTTTCTTTATATTCCTGTAAAATGTTAAAACTACATTAATACATGACACATAACTAATGTTTTGTTTTTCTTTCTTTTTCAGGTCATGGGGTAAAGGGAAAGTGCTTGCAGGGAATATCCCTCAGCACCATGGGTCAACACACATGGGGTTGGCAATCGCGAAGGGGAGGGCCAACACAGAAGGGGGCCTCTGCAATACACAGCATTATAACTCCTAGGAATATGGCAGATTATTTATTATATGCCATGTCATTTCCTAATCTTGATGCTGTGTGTGCAGCTCCAAATTTTACACATTTTGTGGAAAGGGTGGGTCGCGTCACTGGGAGGGCTCGCGTTACATATATATTTACATCATAACCTAATTGACCAGATTTACGTCCAACTGGATTGTTTAGAATAAATCATAGCCAAATGCATGCTTTCTGAGACTTTTGTATTGTATAACATCACTTTGCAGTGTATGTCGACTTTCTGTTTGTTAGCATCTATTTCTAGTTCAACAAAAGATCTAGACAGTACTGTTTACTTAGCTCACTTGGGTCTAAAAGACCATATCTTAAACATGCCATTGCTTAGTATCCATCGTCATCAAGTGTATTGATTTATTTTAAATCTGATTTGATACAAGTGAAACATTTCAAGAAAAATGGTATGGTGTTTTTTTCTATCAAATTATTGTTATTTTTATATTGGTTTTTCTTTTGAATAATTTATATCCAAAATGGTGATAATTTGTGAGCTCTGCTAAATAATGGTGGGTATCGGTTGTGTCATTTAACTGTCTTAGACAAGATATTTAGTTTCGGATCTGATCGAGTCTGGACAGATGAAATTGGAAATTCACTGCGACAAAGCTTAACATTAAATAAATAATTTCGTAGAAACATTTAGCAGGGCTTTAGAACTAGGTGAGCTGATTCATGATACTTGTAAGTCTTTAGATCAACAATGTTTTATTTTTGTATTGCGTGATAGGTTGTGAACCAATAACAAACAAAAATATTTTCACATTTCACATGGTACAAGCTTCTACGTGTTTTGACAGGGACTTGTTTGCTTGGAGACTTTTAAATCTTCAAATTTGTTAAAATAATGCAATTTGATATTAAAAATTAATCATAAAATTTAAATAATGTTTTGGATAAATAAATGGTAAACAAATTCAATCTTATTCACATTCAAACTGTTTAAATCTAGTTTGGAGCATTTTATCATTTGGCTATATTTTACTAATTGCCAGTTGTTATGGTAACATATAATTTGCTGCAATAGATAATATTCATGTAAAATCTTCAGTACAACATGCAAGTTTCACATGTCTCAGCACACCTAAGAAGCTTGACACATTGAACAGTAATGTTCTGACTAAGCCAATTGTAGCTTATAGAGTATCTTATTATTAGAAGTTGATTAATTATTAAGAGCATAACCAGTGAATCAACGACTTGAGTATACAAGTGACAAATTACCGTGATATTTGTCATAGTGACCTGCTTAGGGTGAAAGGTCGTGTCATGACCTTGTTTTGGTTGGTAGGAGTTGGATATGGGTCCAAACATTTGATGTCATATTTGTTGTTATTTTGCTAGGATTAAGGTTTGAACCTCACAAAGTGTTTAAAACTTCATACATTGAGTGAAATCATTTCAAACATTCTATCAACTTTGAGGTTATTTTAAAAGGCATATCTTTGTAACACCAGGCAATTTTTATAGGAACAGTCTTAATTCACAGTGAAAAAAAATCCCCTTGTTACTTAAATGGTTAAAAAAAATCAAGAATATAATTTTATACATCCACTTTACTTGTTGGCCAGTTTTCTTTTACGAAATTTTGATGATTTTTTTAATTGTAGAGATTTATTAGCAATTATTGACTAGATGATGGTGTCAATTTGAGCCTGTAGAATTGCTTAATTGGTGAATAATGTTAGCTTCTAAGTCATTTGACAGTGGGTGCAATTTGTATGACAAGAAACCTGGCTTCCCATATTTTTGGGTGGGGAGTTTGTATTGCCCATAGATGCTTTTGTTTTATACAGTCGAACACAGTTGTGTCAAATTCTCTGGAAAGTTAAATATCTTTTAACGGATCATACATCCTCATTTAAAACAATAAGACTCCAAATTTTGTTATGCCATTCAAATTTATGATCGTTTATATTTCTATAACTTGCTATGGGATGTTTCCATCCATTTTTTTCAATCCACTGGATTAATTACCTTTAGATGTATGTTTGCTACTACTACTATGATGCCTACTTTCTCAATCATTTCTGTTAAGCATCTATGGTATCTGTTCAAAAATATTAGCATATTGGTGTCCTCGAGACCATTGGAACTGAAAGCAGGAATAGATGGTTATTTCTCATTTGGTTCTGACCCGACATTCAATATGGCTACCATGAGGCAAAGTGATTGGCTGTAATATTTATATAATGAACCAATCTTCACAAAAGCCATGTTCCCATTGGGGCCACAACTTTGTTGAAATTATCCATCTGTGGTCCTTTAAGAAGATTCCACAATTTGGTGTTGTCCATGTCCAATACCACTGGCCATGATGAATGGTCAACATATGGGGGGAACAAATTTCCTTAGAATTATGAAATCATTTGGAATATTAGAATTCATATTTGGAGGAATGATGTATATACGACCATACAAATAGTTTCCACATTGAATATTACTGTAATGCTATCTTGACTTTAAATATGAGAAAGTCCTCTAATATTACATATGACATTACCAGAATAATTTACTACTAGTTGGAAAACAATGGGCAACTTTTAACCAGAGCAACATTTACAAGTGCCATGAAGTATTATTTTTGAATGATGGATTGGTTCTATTTTCAATTTAAAAAGGAAGATGGCAAAAATAATTGGCTTCCGACAACCGTACTATTTTTCAATCTTAGCAAATATGATAATGAATGTTTGGACAAATGTTCATGTTTTATTTTTTTTATTCGTCTGTGATCTATACATAATTGTTATTTATCATTTTTGCAGTGAGGATTTTATTTTTGTAAAGTTTTTTTTTTTTATTAGTTTTTTTGTTCTAATTTTTTATTGTATATTTAGTATTTTGAATGTTGTGTTTAGGAGAAGTTATTTCCCTTGGTATTTCTGCACTGGAATTGTTTCTTGGATATTTTTGAGAAAAAACTGGTTACAATGGATTAAAATATTTCTCACATCTTAAAACGACAACTTGGTCTCATTCAATCAGTCTGATTTTGTGTAGTTCATTAGTGCTGTTGTATATAGTCTTATTGTGCATGCTTAAAAATAAAATGATGCTTCAGATATATTTTCCGTTTGTTTTATTTAAATGCTTCCTAACAACATCATTGGTGTAGAGGTTAGCATGCTCTCTTCGAAGTGTGGTAGACTGGACAACGATTGGGTCAAAACATGTTGCTTCTCTGCTAAACATGCAGCATTGAGTGGAGCGACTTGTCTACCTGTTATTTCAATGACCAGCACTATAAAAATCCAGCTAAGCCTCTTGGTCTAGTACAAAGCGAACATCATCTCGTGGATCTGTAAATTGTTCTCTCCATGATGAAGCTGAAAAATTGCTCTTAACAACAATTACTCACTCCTTTACATGGTAATGGCATCGGTGGTGTAAATGTTGGTGTGCTTGCCTCAAGTGCAGTAGATTGTGGGTTGGAGCCGGGATAGGGTAACATCAAATGCTATAAAATTGGTATTCGTTGCTTCTCTGCTAAGCACACACCATTAAGGAGAAAGAGCTTTGGAATCGGGATAATGTGCTGGAGTAGGGCTACATGTCAATCAGCAAACTGTTTCAGTGAGCTAGCACTAAAACTGCAACTAAGGGTGTTGGTTTAGTACAAATCGGACTTCATCATCATCTGCTTGAACATTTCCTATTTTAATCTTCAGATAGGGCCCGGGTGGCTCAATGATTAGGTGGTTGGATTACCTAACAACTCTATAAGCCTATGACCAATACTGTGTGGGTTTGCGCCCAGCTTTGTAAATTACAAACAAGGGTGCACTTGACTTGCAGCCGCAAGTGGAAAGGTTTGCCAGTTGCTTGTCCATGGTCGGTGGTTTTCTCTGGCTACTCCTGCTTCTTCCACTACTAAAACTGGTTGCCATATTATTGCTGAAAGTGGCGTTAAACACAATAAATCAAATTAATCTTCCGATTTATACACACACAAAAAAAATAGGCACTGGCTTACGATTACCTGGATTAGGATTACCTGAGAGAAGTGCCGGAATACAATTCCGGTTCAGGAACCTATAGGAGTGTTTGCCGTGATGTCAGGCTTGAGAATTTACCTGTCTGGTTGGCAAGAAATGGAAAATTTCCATTGTCTTTCATTGAAGACTCGACTTTAAATTGTCATTATTTTTTTGTTATTTAAGATAATTCAATAATTCTTTCAGAAGTGAAAATTATATAGAAATAACTAATTCACAATAAAGGTTTGATAAAAATATCCAGAATAAAAGGATTGGAAATTCAATCTTGTTTTATTTAGTTTTGAAGTGTAAAAATGCATTATTTCATATTAGAATTATGAATTTATCATATCAAAATTAAAATATGTAAACCGACAGAAAAAATATGAATTTTCTTAAGTCTCTAAAACAATTAATAGAACCAAAATTGGTTTGGAAATAAAAAAGTTATAAAAGTTTAAAAATTTGTTATTTTCCTGTCAATTACTTTATTTGTTTATTGTCATGCAAATTAGTGAATATGACATCACTAATGAGATCGGCGAACACTCCTATTTCACGGAAAAATATCGGATAATCGTAATTTTATTTGTTTATATGTGGCATCGATCTGTAAGACTTCTGGAAACTTTTCAAACATTTTCCTCATCATTTCATCTTGAAAAAATATCCCATTTACTATACCGGATTCATTTGCCAACACTTCCGGTTTGCGCTGGATTTTTCATATGCATTCGGAATTCTCTAGACCGGCCATGTGTAACAATGCCATCATGATCATCTCTCAAATGTAAAGTAAGCCTTTAAAATACAGATAATTGTTCCAATGCAGATTATAAAAATATGTTCAACTCCAAATTACTGACATTTGATTTTTAAAACACCTTTTTTTTAGTTTCTAAATCAATTTAGAACGAACCGGAAGTGACACTATCTCCGTTTCATTGACTGAAAAATAGAAAATGCGACTTTCGCTGAATATTCTTGTCGAATTCGTCTGAGGGGAACCCGGTATTTATATTTAAATGTGGCAGTCGAAAAGAGAAATATCTCGGGAGTGTAACGATATAATTGGGTCAGCGAAAGGATCACAAATAAGCGAAAAATATTGTGGGGAAGGGGTAAAGGGCAGATGTTTACCTTGGTAAGGAAGAGGAGGGGGCATATATTTTTTGAATGAAACAAGTGCCTGTGGTCAAATCTATCTCGTCTTATCATCTTCCAAATCACTGAATGTAAAAGGTTATATACAGTGCCATATAAAAACAAGTTCTCAACTTCAGAAAGGTCTAAAACAGATATCAGATGGCTGATAAAAATACAACTTCTCCGCTGATATAAACGGTAAGGGACCAACCATTTAACTTGAAGGGGGGGTTATGGTTTTTTGTTTCGTTCAGAAATTTGTTTTCGGACACAAGAGTTCGAATATTTATTTTTTTTTCCAGATTTTAACATTAGGTTATATGACAAAAACTCTGAATCAGATTATTTTTTTCCTCCTCCACCAAAATCAGATTATTTTTTTCAGCAACATTGGGAATCAGAATATTTTTTTAGAAAAAACCATACCCCCCCCCCCCCCTTCAAGTTAAATGGTCGTTCCCTAACAGAAACCTCTAGATTGAGAGTGCATTTTTTTCTAACCAAAGTTTTGCAAACGTGTGTCGTTTGTTAAACGCTGCAAAAGTAGAAACAAATACACGGTTTAATCAGAGTTTACTGACACTGTTTGACCTAGCTGATAATATGCATACACATGTTGCTGGTAAATATTGGTGATAGGCTTGTGTGAGTTGTTAGATCCAACGACCTAACTCATTGAGCCACCCGGGCCCCCGTTTTTATGCTCTGATAAACCACCCATTAATTGGAAATCAATAATATTATACATACCTTCTCTTCTTTTGTTAGATTCCATCTTTGCTTTAGCGGGAAAATTCCACGTGTCTATAATTGATTCAGCGTTGAGATTAGAAACAAATGCAACAAACGATAAACGACAAACTGTAGACGCACATTTAGCGAGTGCATAGTTTGTCAAAGTTTGTGCAAACTTTACAAACGTATGTTAGAAAAAAAAAAATGCTCTAAACGCGTAGGCGCGTAGTCGTTTGTGTTAGAAAAAAATGCAATCAAAGTCTCTATGTTTTCATGTTCATAGTTGTTAAAAAAAATGAAACGACGTACACTCCACAATAAGCTGTATTAGGTTCTCAGTTTTCCAAAGTTCATTTATATATCTCATTCCATTCCTGGAATCTCTGACGAGTGATCTAAGTTTAAATAAAAAATGGGTTCTGACGTCATCCAGAGCTGGACATCGTAGTATGGAATGGGTGATATCCTCAGATTCATCAAGACAAAGTAAACATTTCGCTGACGACTCCACATTCTTGCTGAATTTTGCTTTATGTATTTGAAGTGTTAATGTATCTGTAGCAATTTTCACTTTTATCCCTGCCATAATGGTTGCAAACGGATCGATTCCACAGCTTTTCCATATATTATGGACTTTACCAACAGCGGAGTCCTTCAGGTTTAAAAGTGCCAGAGTTTTCTTTTCCTTTGCTTCAGAAGTTAACCGGTGTAAGTAATAGTTGTTGACTCCTTTATTTACCAAATTAGACCAGGCAGTTTTTGTTGGCGGATTTTCAATAATATCGAACGGCGAGCAAAGACCATATTTCTCTGTTAGGCCATGAACTTTAGAAAACCAACTATCAGAATTTGGGGCCTTAATTCAGGGCAAGTTGTCTAAATGCAATGTCCTTCTCTACTGAGTTGATATTTCTGATAATATTTCCAAAAGTAATTAGTATTCTTTTATGCAATACGCCCTCCACTGGTATATACGGCCAAGTAGTAAATAGGACTAAATACGTAGCAACATTTTAGCTGTACGATCTGGCAAGTGTTGAATTTGTCTTAGGGACCGACCATTTAACTTGAGGGGGGGGGGGGGGTATGGTTTTTTGTTTCGTTCAGAAATTTTTTTTCGGACAACACAAGAGTTAGAATATTTATTTTTTTTGTCGCGCACAACGCAATTTTTTTTTCCAGAATTTAACATTAGGTTATATGACAAAAACTCTGAATCAGATTATTTTTTTTTCCTCCACCAAAATCAGAATATTTTTTTCAGTAACATTGGGAATCAGAATATTTTTTTAGAAAAAAAACCATAACCCCCCCTTCAAGTTAAATGGTCGTTCCCTTAGCAACTTTTTAAAATATAATTCAAGATTTCGTATATCTCCCAAAGTTAATGACAATATTTCCAGACCATATAAAAGTCTTGGAGTAACGTAAGTTTGTACTAAATGGATTGAGACTTGCGGGTTCACACCATTCAGACCATGAAGTCCAGCTCCCATGAGCGCAAATACAGTTTTCCTTGCGGTTATAACACGGTTTTCAACAGTTTCTTTCGAAGTAGCTGTAATGTTTGAGCATCTCTGAATTCCCAAATGCGCTACAGATTTTCATTGTTAAAAGTCCATTCGTAATGTTGACTACCATTCATGACCACAATTGAAGACTTTTGTTGACTGACCAAATAACGTTTTGAGTTTGCATGTTCTGCTTGAACATTCAACATAATCGGGTTGTGAGAAATTAAAGTTACATCGTCAGCTACCGTGGGAATACCACAATAGTTTGTACCAATATAAACTCCAAGCTGTTTATGTTGCATAGAATTTAACAAAGAGTTAATGAAAATTTTATATGCAGTAGGAGACCAAATACCGCCCTGACGTACGCCTTGTAATTTCTGAATAGGTTCTGATATAGAGCCATTCCAACGTATTTTTGAAGTAAGACCATCGTACCATTTTTGAAAAAACAGCCAGTTGTCACCCTCTATACCAAATGTATATGCGAGCGTCAGCGAGCTCTTTATGGTATAAAATGTGTACTTAGGATTTTTTGACAAACATGGATGCACATATCGACGAATAAAAAAAAATATTCGACGCTATGTAAACACGTTCCGTGTAACACACTAACACACTCAACTAAAGAAGATCTTCTTAACATCAAGCGCAAAGGTGATCCTGAAGTCTCGTACCCTCTCTCGTACGTCCAATACCACTGAAACCCGGAACCCGTGTGTAATAAAAGTCATTTTGTTAGCTTGTTTTAGGGATGGACCATTTAACTTACAGGGGGGGGGGGGGGGGGGTTATGTTTTTTTTTCTAAAAAAAATATTCTGATTCACCGTGCAATGTTGCTGAAAAAATATTCTGATGTCAAAAATGGTGGAGGAATAAAAAAATAATCTGATTCACAGTTTTTGTCATATAACCTAATGTTAAATTCTGGAAAAAAAATTCGCACTTTGCGCGACAAAAAAAATAAATATTCTCGTGTTATCCGAAAACAAATTTCTGAACGAAACAAAAAACCATAACCCCACCCCCTTGCAAGTTAAATGGTCGGTCCCTTACTTATATTGATATTTTTTAATTTAATATGAAACCGGCACGGCCATGAATGCTTGCGCATCTGAAAATTAACTGGCAAGTTTACGCTCATCCAGTGCATCAAAAAGTGTCGAGATTTATTGGGGACGACTTTTTTTTTTTTAGGGCCGAATCTAGTCTCATTCAATCGCAATCGTAACTACTCGGCCATTCTCGCTACCTTGCAAATAACCTCGTACGTACATAGTAGAAATTCTTCTTAAATTGTTTGCCGGAAGTTAAGTTAAGTTAAGCCGCACAAAAATATAGTCCAAGAAAATCCAATATGGAAGACATTAAAACTTTAATTGAAATATAGAAAATTGTTTAAAATATAACTTTTATCAAACTTTCATGTAACTGACATGTGAAAAGTAGTGCGATTTATACGCCTAATGCATACGAGGTTATTTGCAGGGTAGCGAGAATGGCCGAGTAGTTACGATTGATTCAATCGAGCTGTCGTTCCTTTATTCGAGTTATCGTTCCTTACGTAATCTCAAAAAATTATAAGTACACATTTTATACCATAAAGAGCTCGCTAACGCTCGCATATTAAATCTCTTCTGACATACTGACAAGAATATTTGTTTCTACGCGGAAGTTAACTTTTGAGATTTAGTAAGGAACGATAACTCGAATAAAGGAACGACAGCTCGATTGAATGTAGTCTGGTACTCGTGACAAAAAATCCGAGGGGTCACTAACCCGGATAATCCAGTCGTTATATTACCCCCCCGCTAGTCGCTGCATTATCGTCCAGCGAAAGTGCCGATAGAGGGCGCATTATTATTCAAGTTAAGGGGTCACGAGTACCAGACAATCGTAACTACTCGGCCATTCTCGCTACCCTGCAAATAACCTCGTATGTATTAGGCGTATAAATCGCACTACTTTTTACATGTCAGTTACATGAAAGTTTGATAAAGTTATATTTTAAACAATTTTATATATTTCAATTAAAGTTTTAATTAGTTTTGCATGATTAGATTTTACTTAGTATGTCTTCCATATTGGATTTTCTTGGACTATATTTTTGTGCAGCTTAACTTAACTTAACTTCCGGCAAACAATTTAAGAAGAATTTCTACTATGTACATACGAGGTTATTTGCAGGGTAGCGAGAATAGCCGAGTAGTTACGATTGGAGTACCAGACTAGATTGAATGAGACTAGATTCGGCCCTAAAAAAAGTCGTCCCCAATATATCTCGGCCCAAAAAATCTTTTGGATTCACTGGATGAGCGTGAAATTGCCAGATAATTTTCAGATGTGCGAGCATTCATGGCCGTGCCGGTTTCATATTACGTGTCTCTAAACAAACAGTTGTGCCAAACGATGTCAAAAGCTTTTCTTGCATCCATAAAAGCAATATATAAGGGAGTTTTACAGGGGCGGATCCAGGATTACAAGTTAGGGGGGGGGCGCACTTAAAAAAATTGCGCCGAGCAGAGGGAGGCGCGAAAATTTTTGGGGTATTTCATGTGAAAAATCACCATTTTACGCCAAAAAAAATCATATTTTTACCGGGTGCACCCCCCCCCTCCCCTGAATCCGCCCCTGTTTTAGAATTACGGGCCTCAGGAATTAGAATTACGTATCTCATTTCCCGCGTTTATCTTAAGTGATCTCCCTTTAAGATTTCGAATTCCTCTGACTTCTTCCATTCCGTATGACAAAACGCCCAGTTGGTAAAAGAATTAAAAAGGTACACATGTAAGTTGATTGCTTTCAAATTTTCATGACGATACTTGAATATTTCCGAGGTGTCCGCAAATATCAGAAAACTGGCCAAGGACCATAAGAGCTACGTTTCCGCAACTAAACGCCTTGTAACTTGTTTAAGTTGTTGAATATCCATGTATTCTATACTATCTATGATAAACAAGTATGGCCCTATGGGGATAATCAAGGAGTCCCGGCCCTGTGTCTGTGATCGTGATAGCTGCGGAACCGTAGCCCTTATGGTCCTTGGCCAGTTTTCTGATACTTGCGGACCAGTAAACTGGCCAAGGACCATAAGGGCTACGGTTCCGCAGCTATGCTCGTGCATGAAACATTATGCAATATTGATTATTGATACAAGTGTTCTACAATATTGTAATGTAATCGTTAGAGAATACCGAAGAGGCAATAAGAAATGGACAATCTAGAGAAACTGGCAATATAGGAAACACAAGACAAAACAAGCAAAACAAAATCACAACACAATATGTGTTGGACCCAGTATACCAAACAAACACAAATAACATAAATAAGATATGGAAACAAATGTATTGGTAAAGACAAACCGAAAATTGTTTTTATACGGAAATCATAACGAACATCAACACACTGAACTCAGAACATAAAGACACATAATAGGACAGCACAAAAAACTGAAAATATGAGCAACAAGAACCTCAGGTGCTCACTAAGGGTAAGCAGTTCCTGCTTCTTATAAGACACCTGCCGTGTTACTCATATATACAGTTCGGTAAAAGTCTTGGCAGTGATAGAAGAAAGAAAAATCTACGTAAAAAGTAAAAGATCCATTGTCATTTGAGATATGTATATTTTGTAACGGTCAACCAGATTGTGATGTTGACTGAAGACTAGGAGCAGCGTAGCCTTGTTTGAGTAGCTTTTGCATCAGCAGCTGAGCTCTGTCCAGAAAATCACTGTACTGGTCACAAGCTCTAGAATAACGTATGAGTTGTGAAATGTAAACTCCATATGGTGGTGATGCTGGAATATTGCTAATGATGAAGGGGAAGTCGACTATCGGAAAAGTGAAGTTGTCACATTTGTCGTAGAGTTTTGTTTTTAATCTTCCTTCGTGTTTATCCCAAGATGAAGGTCAAGGTAAGAGCAGGGTTTTGAGTATCAGTAGTAACCTTAACTTCAAGCTCATTTGGAAAGATGTGATGTAGATAATCACCGAATCTAGAACTGTTCAGTGAAAGAACTTCATATATATAGCGTTAGCTGGATTAAAGGTCTGGGTTAATTTTCCATCTTTATTCTTGAGAAGACTTTGAAGGAAATCTGCCTCATAAGCATGTAGAAAGAAATCGGTGAGTAGCAGAGAACAATTCATACCCATTGGAATACCAATCGGTTGTTGAAATACCCGTCCACCAACAGGACAAATATGTTGTCGATTAAAAAATATAACATTTGAATGATCTCGTCCTGTTTAGAATTTGAATGGCTTTTGACAAAGTAAGACATAAACTGAACAATAACTCTGCTATATCGCACAGATGTGAAACAATATTTTTAATAAATGTATGTACAACGTATATGTACATATACATGAGGGAACAAACCAAATCTTATTTGTAATGTTATAGTTATCGTGCTCGCTACGAATGCAGTAGATTTTGTGTTTAAGACTCAGTCGAAATAAACCAATTTCTAAAATGAAATTGATATTTGCTGCTTCTCCGCTAAGCACACAGTATTAAGGAGTAAGAGCAAATACCGGTTTACTTGGAATGTGTCTGAGTAGAGTGAACTGTTGTTTCAGTGAGCTAGCACTATAAAAATCCTACTATGCATGTCAATTGGTCTAGTACAAAATGTACAAAGCAGGCATCATCACCACATTGAAAAACTTGTTCTCACCATCTTATATATGCTTTGATTCTCACAATGATATAGCTGATAAATTGCTTTCTTGATGTTGGACAACGATCACTCACTCACGACCCAAACTGGAATATGTGACATTGTCCTATTCTGATTCATGGCATCCTAAGCAGAAATAGGAAGCTTCACAAGATTTTCAATGAAATATTTTGGCATTATATAAAAAAAATATTTGTTTAAATAATATGTATCAATTGAGAACTAAATTAAACATATATTTTACTTCTTTTTTTTTTAATGTAAGAAATAAATGCATCTATTTGGTTCCATTTTTTAAATGGTGAAAGTTGTCTATATACCAAACTTGCTGTGATCGTCACAATTATTCTGCTGATGGGCATCAAACTCTCACAAATTCAGCCTTTGATTTCCAAAAATGACAATGTTTGGTTGAAGTAAGTACACAGACGAACAACTTGCATATACCATACTATATTGATTCTCCAATGCACACACAGGCTTTGCTTATTAATTTGCATTGTTGCTTTTAACGAGAATGACATATAGTTACAACATTTTTATCTGACCATTATTAAATGAGTTATTGCCCTTTTTGGCTAAGAATATTTCATCAATATAGAGGAAGAAGACATCTGTTTACCTATCAAAGACAAGGTTCTTTAATTTTTAGCTCAGTTGCTTTTAATTAATTCGCTGCATTTCAGGTGTAAATGATGTTTGGTATCATTCAATAAAGAAAAATGGAAGTAGAAAAGGATGATAAGCAGACGGTCAGGTAAAACATAGCTATATAGATATGATAAGTGTGAATATATTACAGGTAAAACATAGCTATATAGATATGATAGGTGTGAATATATTACAGGTAAAACATAGCTATATAGATATGATAGGTGTGAATATATTACAGGTAAAACATAGCTATATAGATATGATAAGTGTGAATATATTACAGGTAAAACATAGCTATATAGTTATGATAAGTGTGAATATATTACAGGTAAAACATAGCTATATAGATATGATAAGTGTTAATATATTACAGGTAAAACATAGCTATATAGATATGATAAGTGTGAATATATTACCATTAATCATTGCTTTAAATTTGTTTTATATTGAAGATGTAAATTTTTCAATTCCAGTCAAACCTGCATTAGTGACCATACAGGTATCTATTAAACAATAACTTGTATTATACGACCATAATTTTAATTTTCCTTCACAGAAGTGCATTTCGTATTGATTAGATATGTATATTTGTATTTAGCGATCACCTGTCATATGTGATCCTATTTCACTGTTCCCTTGTTTCACATTAGACAAGTTTGACTGTATATATGAATATTCAGAAGTTTGTCAATGCAACAATAGTTTCACAGTAAACCTTTTAAACTATTATCACTGCTTTAGGTCTGTTGTCATTGTCTGTAAAAATAATTTAACATTTTTATCTTCTTAAAACATTGGCTTAGAAGTTTTTATCAATGTGCTTATTTTCAAAACAGATCCAATTTTGTCTTCTGAAATCAGAAATGTTTTAAATAATTTTTTCAGAAATAATGTCACTGATGGAGTTTGTGTGTTCTTTTGTCAATCAAAAAAACTAAGGTGGCATGTGATAACTTCTGGATATACATTAATTTAAGTGTATATAGATGGGAAGCATTTTTTTCCAAAACAAATGATTTTTTTGCAACCAAACTATTTATGGTAAAGGGATAGTCGTATATCACATTTGTATTTTTTTTTAAATTTCAATCAAGATGGACTCCTCTGTTGAACATTTTTTTTAACTTATGACTGGTTGGAAATATATATAATAAACCAGTATGTACAGGCACAATCTTGTATATGGTTCTGTAAAAACTTTAATGCATATTTTTATATCTATTTTTACAGATTGGGTGTGGAACAGTACAGGAAAGAATTTTCTAAGCAGTTACATCTTATCAGAAATAATAACGAGTTCTGTGATATTGACATACATGTTGGAAATGAGACATTCAGAGCACATAAAGTTGTTCTTGCTGCTGGGAGCTCATACTTCCATGCTATGTTTTTTAGTGGTATGATGGAGGATAGAGCTGATTTTATCACATTACATGAAGTTGATCCAAAGGTCTTTGCAGTTCTACTTGATTTCATTTATCTTGGTAATTATGTATAAGATACTGTACAATTAAAACAAAAGAACGAATTCAGAAAAAGAAAACTGTTGCATCCAATATGGGCAACTTCTTTTGTTTCAATAGTAATGTATCTAACTTGTACAATAATGATGCTATAATTTATAAAATTAAAAAAAGTCATGAGAACAGTTTTATTTGTGAACGAGTTTACCTAATTTTCCTATTACAACATTGGTTTAATTCTTAAGCTTGTTCATAAAAAGAACTGCGCAAACATCGGCATGTATCGGCGGCCTCTAAAAGTGTTTTGCCAAAACGATTCTAAGAGTCACATCTATAGTTGCTGTTGAATCACATGCAAGGTTAGTGATGAGTGGCGAAGCATCTTAGGGGTTTGGATTGGCATCACTTAGTGGTGTATGGATACAAAACAGATGATGCTGTGATGTTACTCAAAAAAAAAGAGACCAAAATTTTGAAATGTTATTCAAAGTATATGTAGTAATATTGAATTCAAGTATCTGAAAATTACTTTTAGTACTTATGAAAAATAGCTCATACATCTGACCAAAATCTTGTATCCTATTATAATCAGTAATTGAAAAGTTTCCATGATAATATAATATCATTCAAATTTTCCTATTAGACGGGTGACCGTCGTGGTCATGATCATACGGTAGTTGCATTTAAAACTAACTATGCAATCAGTTCCTATCACCACTAACGTTGTGAGGTCGAATCCCGCTCAGGCGAGATGTACTCGATATAACATAATGTTCATCATTGACTGGCGGCAGGTCAGTGGTTTTCTCTGGGTACTCTGTTTTCCTCCATCTATAAAAATGACCACCACGTTATAACTGCAATATTGTTGAAAGTGGTGTTAAACTCCATAACCTTTAGCCCTCCTATTAGACGGATTGAACATATTATAAAAGATTACGATCTCACTAGTCAATATAACTTTCTACAGTTTACATTGTGAAGTAATTCATATTTTACTGGTAGTAGGTTATTGAACATTTGACAAGGGATAATATTGGTCGATATACCTACCACACCATATTGAAATAGCTATTCTAATTTTCTATTTGTATTACAGGAGATATAGATGTGACAGAAAACAATTGTCAAGATTTAATGTATACAGCAGATATGATTGGTCTAATTCCTGTTGTTTCATTATGTACAAAATTCATGATGGACAATATACAGCCTTATAATTGTATAGGTATGCTTAAGTTATAGATAAGAGGTCACAAATTAGAACATCAGCTGATAGCAAATGTAGTTGTGAATGCTTTTTGTTGTTACATAAGATAACATTTTTCACATTAAACACTTTAATATTCCAGTAAATACATACTTTTTAATATTTATATAACATGAAAGTGTGATAAAGACCTTGCTCAATAAACAAAATCTAATTTCTGATACTGTTTCACTGAGAATTATTATACATGAGAAAATCATCATCACTTTGCTTAAAATATTCATGTTTTTGTCTTTGTAATGACTATAGTCAGTCAAGAAAAGACAGGTGTTACACTTTCAGGTGAGGTATATATTTTTTAAATCTTGATACTTTTCTTATTCATGGATTTGCTATCAAGATTCTTTATAATAAGAATATTATGCCTAAAGAATAATTTATTTTTTAAGTACATGGTGTGTATAATTAATTTATTTTACAACACAAGTCAAATTTTGATGATATATATATACATACCATGGTATAATATATACTATCCTTGATTTATTTTACGAGAATGGATTTCTCTGAGCACTCTCACATGGAAGGCAAAGGCTGCAATCTGAGATGTGATGAGGAGAATGGATTTCTCTGAGCACTCTCACATGGATATACCATATTGTGGGTAGCGTTTTTGGACCGGTCAGATTCCTACTTCCTGTTTGCCGACTTAGTTGGTTTTTATACACATTGAATATACATTTTTTGTATATGCACATTTTTCGTCACATTTTTCTCAGCAACTATTGATGGCAGAAATCTGATATTTGGTCACAAGCTTCATATAGGTACCCCATATCATGGGAAGCGTTTTTAGACCCATCAGATTCCTACTTCCTGTTTGCCGACTTGATTTTTATACACATTGAACATACATTTGTATATATGCACATTTTTCGTCGCATTTTTCTAAGCAACTATTGGTGAAAGGAATCTGATATTTGGTCACAAGCTTCATATAGGCATGCTATATTGTGGGAAGCGTTTTTGGATCCGTCAGATTCTTACTTCCTGTTTGCCGACTTAGTTGGTTTTTATACCCATTGAACATATATGCACATTTTTCGTCACATTTTTCTCAGCAATTATTGATGGCAGAGATCTGATATTTGGTCACAAGCTTCATATAGGTACCCCATATCGTGGGACGCGTTTTTGGACCCATCAGATTCCTACTTCCTGTTTGTCAACTTTGTTGATTTTTATACACATTTAACATACATTTGTATATGCACATTTTTCGTCGCATTTTTCTCAGCAACTATTGATGGCAGAAATCTGACATTTCGTCACAAGCTTCATATAGGTACCCCATATCGTGGGAAGCGTTATTTGATCCGTCAGATTCCTACTTCCTGTTTACCGAAGAGCAGGGGTATCATAAGTGAGCATTAGCTCACAGTTCATCTTGTTTTATCGAGGATTTATTAAGACAACGTATTATTTCACATATAGAAATCAAAGATAATATGTTTATATCCCGCTTGTTGCTTGATAGATAATGATACATATATTGTCAATTTCGTCATACATTGAATATTTTTTTATTGATAGGAATCCACCGATGTGCCGATACCCCAAATCTACAAGAACTTTCATGGTTTGCTGAAGACTATATTAATACGAACTTCTACCCAGTAACAAAAGAAGAGGAATTTTTAGAATTGCCACACAATGACGTAATGACGTGGTTAAAGAGTGAAATTATAAATATAACTGGGGAAATCGAGGTTTTAGATGCAGCAGCACGTTGGACTGAGCAGGATATTGAAAACAGACTCCATTTGCTACCAGACTTGTTAGATTGTGTACGATTCCCTCTAATAAATCATAGCCAAATGCAGGAATTATTTAGTCATGTCAAAAATAGAACAATTGTAACGGCTGTAAGAAAATATCTACGAAATTGTGATATTTTGTCTGATGACATCCGTTCATTCCCAAGAAAGTCGTCTAAAAGAAGTATATATGTAATAGGTGGATTTAATCGTGCGAAGGGTGGAAGGTGGAGTGATGCTTTCTCATTAAATACTGTTGAAAAATATGATCCGATTTTAAAACAATGGGAAAGTGTTGTTAATATCAAGGAACCTCGTAGTAAACATGGTGCTGTATCGTTAAATAGAAAAATATATGTTGTCGGTGGAGAAGATGATATGTTGATTCACAATAGTGTTGAAGTATTTAATCCACAATCTGAAACTTGGATGGAGGGACCGTCACTGAATTTACCTAGATGTGGATTAGGTGTCTGTACTTCGGATGGTAAAATTTATGCCTTTGGTGGATGGGTTGGTAGTCAGTTAGGTGATTCAATAGAAGTGTATGACAGTAATAGAGGAGACTGGTTACTATATGCCCAAATACCTAGACCAAAGTTTGCATGTGGTGTTGTCGAGGTAGATGGTAAGATTTGATAATGGAATAAGGTTGCTTTTTTCTCAGGACAAATCCATAGATAGTTATATAGAAGCTTTGGAAGGCACTCTTTTGACGATGCTACCTTGTATAAAAATTTGTTGCATTTAAAACTATAAAAAAAATATTAAGAAAGTTTCTTGTATACTAGTAGCCCCAATTACACACTCATTATTGTATTTTGATGCCTATGCAGCCTAAAAAGGCTGTCTTCCTCCCATACAACCTAGTAGCCATCTGCTCCCTTATAGCCTACTGATCATATCCTCCAGAAAAACCTCATACAATGATATAGAAGTTGAAAACGAATCACTTGAGTTTAGACAGTGCCCTTTGGGAATAATGAAATTCAGGTGTGAAATATGAAACTACCATACTGCAAAATTACAATTGGCTTCAAATCAGCCATAGTGGTTCATGGGATTATACAATATTTTCTTGCAGTTATGAAGATACAATTTCATATTTCGACCAATTCCATTGATAAGTAGTAGAAAAAATTGGCCATTTCAAAACAATTATAACTATTGTAGCCTTTATGATGGCAGCTGATCTCCAAGAAATTACAAGAAATCATTTTATTGTTTTCTCTTACACACAGAGAAAAACAAAATGGATATATTAAGTGTACATTCTGTACCAAACATCAATTTTAGATAAAGCATCACCTGTTGAGAAGATTAGGCAAAGCAACAAAAAAATACCAGTGTTTCAGCTAACATTCTTGGAAAAAAAATGTAGATAGGTAAAACTTTATATTTTTTAATTTTTACCTAAATTATGCAGTACAAGGATCTGAGTTACTGTTCATGTCCAAAAATGACAATAAAAACTTTAAGGTAGGTACTAATAATTCGTGTAGGATTAGCAGAAACACATGTATGTTTTGGCCTAAAATGCATGCCGTTCCAAGGGAGAGAATCCAACTTTAATTTCAGACATACATTATATGTTTTATTTTTCATTATTACCAGTTGTATAAGGAATAATTGATCAACAAGAGGACATCAATGTATTGTTTATTTGTAGGGATGATTTACACGGCTGGAGGAACAGACACAGAAAATGATGTAGTTAGGTCAACAGCTGATAGTTTTAATCCTATTACAAAGGAATGGACAATTTTACCCGATATGAACATTGAAAGATCAGATTTGGCCTTGGTAGCCTTGGATGGCTTTGTGTATGCTGTTGGAGGATACAATGAAACTAACAAGGAACTGAACAGTGTTGAAAGATTTTCACCACAGGAGGTACAGTTATTCCCAATCTGATAAAAATCACATCTTTGTCCCCCAGTATCTGGCCATACCTTCTGCAATGAAAAAGTGGCCTTAAACTTAAAGAGGGGTTTCTCTCTAGAGGGGGACAATTTAGAAGTATTTTACTGGTCTGATAAAAGAGGTGGCCTTTGCTGGCAGTGGTCTTAGAAGAAAAAGACTACCAGGTACTGTAACTACAAAAAAAACAAACTTTGATGATTTCATCTAAAGGTACGTATTGTACCTGTAAGTAATATAATATACATAGATACATCATATCAAGATACAACGACAATTAAGTGCTAGAGTCAACACAATGGATCATTATCTTGTATCATTGTGCAAATCCACTTATCATATATTATGAAATTATTGAGCACAACTTTGCGGAGAAGCAACAAATACTAATTGTATAGTCTTTCATTTGACCTGATCAGAGCTCAAACAAATGATCTACTGCTCTCAAGACAAGCATACTAACCATTGTGGTTTGATAATGTGTGGTGGATTATATGATTGATTGCATACACTTTACAGTAAGAAAATACCACTTGTTACAGGACTGGTACTTCATGATGAAACAATAATATTTTATATTTTAACCAATGACAGTTCACTAATACAGCCATATGCCAAACTAATGCAATTATATGTGTATGCTGCTTTCATAATACAGTAAAACCTGTCTAAACCAAACCCTGAGTAAACCAGAAACCTGTCTAAACCAAACCCTGAGTAAACCAGAAACCTGTCTAAGCCAAACCCTGAGTAAACCAGAAACCTGTCTAAACCAAACCCTGAGTAAACCAGAAACCTGAGTAAACCGAAAACCTGCCTAAACCAGACAGACTTTACAGTCCCATCTACTAAATGTCTTATGTAATTTGAACCTGTGTAAACCAAAACCTGTCTAAACTGAACAAATTATTCAGTCCCAAAGGGGTTCGGTTTAGACAGGTTTTATAGCAATAATATAATAATTAATTGAAATATTGTTTTTTATTTCAGAACTCATGGACTTTCATATCACCCATGTCCAATAGAAGAACTAGTCCATGTGCTGTTGGTTTAAATGGTCTACTCTATGTCATTGGTGGTAATCAGAGAATAAACGATGAAACATTCAATTCTCCTGTCACATTAGAATCAGTAGAGTGTTATGATCCACAGACAGACACATGGACAGATTTACCTCCCTTGCCTAAAGGACGGGGTGAAGCAGTAGCAGTTGTTTTATGATCTCAATAAACTATTTTTTATTTATTAGCTCAAATTAATTTTATATGACTACATTTTAATCATCTCCTGATTAACTACTGGGCCAATTGGAACAAAATTTTCTCCCAAATGATATTTTTGAGATCTTCTATAAATTATATCATAATATCTCCTATTCAACTTGTTGTTTTTCTTGTTACTGATACAAGCTTGTCCTGGCCAGATCTTTCGTTCTTTCACCCAGGTTCATCACCTCAAGACAAAGCATCATGGCTTACCTGTGACCTTGACTACTGACCTCAAGGTCAATTTATTCAATTGCATTACTGACATTTTCCTAAACAAGTGAAATGCTCAGAAAATCGAAAAATAAATCCGTAACCAGGTGTCAATGTTGTCGGTTTATCTTGGAAGCTATGTCACTAGAATATGACACTTTTTAAAAGTCAATGTTGATAGGTGGTTATCTTCAGAATTTTTGCACAACAGTCCTGCATAAATACATAAAATCACCTAGGAAGAAACATTTGTCTGAGTGCAAATTAAAATATATGGTCAGTTTTATCATGGCATTGTCTATATGGAATTACACAATAACTTAGTAAATACAATGAAACCAGTCTAAACTGAACCCTTTGTAAAACAGAATCCTGTATAAATGGAACTTTCGAAATATTTGTTAATATAAGCTGTACAAACTGAACACTTGTCTATACCAAACACAAAAGTTTGTTCCAATGAGATTCAGTTTAGACAGGTTTCACTTAATTAATTTCAAAATTGCTACCACATATTTCTTCAATCAGGAAAACAATAGTTATAGCATATATAGAATAATTGGATTTCAAAATGTATGAATTCCAACTTTGATGAATATGCAGGAACACTCTCAAACCTTTTTTGTTTTATTTTTTGGAAACACACCTAGCAAATGCATTTCTGTTTGTTTGCTTGATGGTGTTTAATGCCACTTTCAACAATATTTCAGTTATATCCTGGCGGTCAGTTTTATTGTTGGAGGAAACCGGAAGACCCGGAGAAAACCACCGACTTGTCGCAAGTCGCCGACAAACTTTATCACATAATGTTGTACACCTCGCCTTGATTGAGATTCGAACTCACAACATCAGTGATGATAGGCTCTGATTGCATAGGTAGTGTAACCAGTAGAACAAAAGCTGTGACATGGAACAACTGAGTTTCAAAATATCTGAATTCCAGTTTTGGTACATTTCCTGGAAGACTCCGATCAATTATTTGGTGTAGCTGTAGGAGATTTGTTGCAAATTCATGTGCATGGATGTTCCTTTATTTATAAACTCTTCAAATAACTTAGCAAGAGACATCAGTTTCAGTGGCCTAAGTTTATTTCTTGTTTTGTCTTGATCTAGAAAAAAACAGTTGTCATGGGCAACTCTTGTTTCTGATTGGCGGAAACTTATAATCTTCTCTGATAATACTGGGCCAATTGGAACCAAACTTTGCAGGAATGATAATTGTGAGATCTTCTAAAAAATTGCTCATTTGTTCCTGGTGTGAAAAAAAACATGAGCAATTTTATTTCTGGTTGGTTGAAACTTTAAGAATCATTTGCTCTTAAACTACTGGGCCAATTGGAACCAATGTTTGCAGGAATAGTGTTTGTGAGGTCCTTTTACAAACATTTTCCCCATTTTGTCTTGATTTGGCAAAATAACATGCTACCATTGGTAAGTCTTAACTCAGATTGGTGGCAACTTTAAAAAGAATTCTCCTCTGAATGCAGTTGGAACAATAATGTATGCAAGTGAGCTCCACCACATTTTAACATGGGTTATTCAATGTTGGTTTTGATTGAATTGAACATTAAACAATTTCTCTTGAGACTATTAAGCCAATTGGAACCAAAGTTTGCAGGATTTTTTAGGTTCTCCAAAAAATAATCTCCTCTGAAACTACAAGTCCAAAGGTGAGTGAAACATGCCTAAATCAAACCCTAATCCTGTATATATAGTACTTTAAATCAAGTCTGAATGTAGGAAGAATATAGCTCAGTTGATCGATATTCCAGAGCTTGTGGTTCCCATCACGATTTCCTTGATAATGGGTTGCTGCTATCAAGCAAGCTACTGAATCAGGGGTACCTATTGATTCAGTGAAGTCATCACACGGATATGACTTGTCACCGCGTTTGTAACTAGAGAAATGCGACGGGTGTCACTAGTGGAGCAGCAACTACCTACCCTTCCGGAGCACCTGATTTCAACCCCGATTTTTTGTGAGGTTCGTGTTGCTCAATCTTTTGTTTTCTGTGTAGCGTTTTGTAGATCGTTGTTTGTCATTTTGTCCTTTTTCTGTTGACCATTGTGTTGTGTTTACGGATTCTGGTTACCCCTTTTGGTATCTTCAAACTCTTCTTACAGCAATGGTCTTGGATATTGCTCGTCACAGACTTTTCAAACTTGTTGGCATTAAAAAAGATGAAATAGACAATCATTCCTTTCTCAAGATCGTTTGTCAACAAAGGTCTCGATGCCATTCATGTGCACCTAGGCAATATCCTTCATCATATCAAATCTAAAATTCCTCCTGTTTTAAAGATCAGTCTAATCCTGTATACCTATACCACACCTATTGCAACCGAAATATTTATTTACAAGAACTTGTGTGTTGAATTACAGGATCTCAATATTGACGATTTCAAGTCTAAACCTCCTGATAGTAACGTTAACTGTGCAAGTTCTCCATTCATATATAATCCGACTGGTGACCATAACATTACAAACAACACCTCTCTACGAGATATGTTCGACAAAGGACCGAAATATCGTGAGCCTAAATCTATAAACTGGAAACATAACTTCAAAATTCTTATGTATTCCGTTGAGGATTATGCCAGACAATGAGCAAAATCTGAGAAAGAGGACGTATAGATACTCTCCGAAATGGTGACGAGTCTGAGGTCATAAATACAAATTAGAATTAAAAAACTCAAAGGGTCAATGAGCACTCGCATAACATGATCTTTAAAGAATCGAATGTTGTTAAACACCTGCCTCACTTCCATGATAAATATGGTGTTGTCCCTACAGACAAGACCCCAAACAATAGTTTGTCGTCTAAATAACATTACATAGACTGCTTGACAAAGGAATTAGGTATCGACAATTCACTCGGCAACACTTACTAAAGAGGAAATCCTGGACAATCATAAGCCTGTTTTGTGTTCCTTTGGAAAGACAAAACTTTTGAAATGGACCGATGTTCCTTTGGAAAGACAACGCTTTTGAAATAGATCGAAAAGTGCAGGGCAAACTTCAGGAAGGAAAATGTCATTTGGCGTCGAAGCATACATTTGTACTCTTGATTTGCTGAACATTTTCTGCTTCTCGAAAACCAGAAGATTTGGATCAAATCTGAAAAATGCAGACAGGAAATTTCATAAGAATCTATAAAATCACAATTAAAATCGGACTTAAAAATGTTGGGTATAGTCCCAATATCTTGGAATTGGCAAGAGGCACAGCAAATATGTTGGCACACAGACAGCATTTTCTAATGGCATTCAATGGAAAAAAATGCATACACATCAGACTTGAAACAAACATTTTGGGTATTGCACAGTCCCATTGACTCCCTTTGCTTTGACCCCTTTATCTCGGAAGCCATAAGATATAAATAAAATATGCTTGAAAAACAGACAGGAAATGTCATAAGGAATCTAATGAATAACACTATCAAAATCATACCTAAAATAAAACATTTCCGCGCAATTTTGAATGATGACCAATATTTTGACCATTATAGTTCGCAAACGATGGTATCACCAATGTTCTAAAAATGTCATGAAAATGATTTAAATGTCTATATTTTTTTTTGTTGTTGTTGTTTTTAAGCAAATTTTTTAAAGAATTATTTCAAATTTGTAAATATATTAGACTGTAATATATATTTTATTTTAACAATTTTGTTGAAAATTAGTGGAAAAAATATTTTTGGTGTATTTTATTTACCTGGAGGCCGGATTAGAAATTTATGGAAATGACTATACCTTTTTTAATATCCAAAGGATTAACTTCAAATTTGAAACTGTATTAGATTTTAACATTGATATATTTTTTTGAAAACGAGAAAACAAAATTTAGAGGTTAACTTTATTGACATGAAGGCCGAAATATACCGTACCTGATATGAATTATATTTTTTTATCAAATGGATTTACTTCAAATTTGAAAATATAGAATCTACCAGGTTTTAACACATATCACATGTACATAATTAATAAAAAAAAAATGAGAGAGGAAAATGTATTACGGATGAATTTTTGCTTACATGAAGGCAAATATGAAATGTCCGAACTATTAAAACTTTATAATATTTTCTTACTACCGCTTAGAATGACTCAAAACTGGAAAGTGTTTTGTTTTTTGTGTGTTTTTTTTTACCTTAACGTCATGAAATAATTACAAAAATTGAAGACAAAAAAAAAGTGAACGAAAATTCAAAAAGTTTTTATCATTTTTATTATCGTCGGATTATATGTTAAAATCACTGAGATGTATTTTCAAATTTGAAGTAATTCTACATAGACTTCAATGCAAATTTTCCATTGAAATTGTGGTAAAATCCCAATGATGTCTACTTGTTTCACCTCCTTCATTCATCAAATGCCAGGATGTCCTGATTAGAGAGATGTCTGAGTTATTTGGACGTTCTTTTCATTTTTAAAAAATATGGTATTTAGTCAAATCTCCAATATTTTAACCAATCAACAGGTGCGTTATGTCTCGTTGCCAAACGTAAACAAAAATGGCAGAAGAAGGTGAGATAATTCGATTTTTTAAAACGAAAAATTCGTTTTTACTACAAATAATAGTTATTTACATTATCATATTTTTATGTTTACCAGTACGAGTAATAAGGTGTAATATTGACACCAAATTTATTGCACAAGAAAACACAAATCGATGATATACCAATGTTTTCATTTCCTGAAACATGATCTGACCTGAAATTGGCTGAATATCCCGGTAAAATTAAATATGTCAACACACGGGCACACACGTTTATTATTGAATCAAAATGCATTTTTGTATCAATATTTATAAATATATCTATGAATCCCTACTATATATATTTTTTATTTGATCAGTCTTAAACTATAAAACTAAAAGCCATATTGCCATTGGCTTAATGGCAATAATAGGAATATTAACTTGTTAAGAGCAGATGGGATAGGAAAATCAAGTGATAGATGGGCCAGTCATAGTGTTGTAAGACTATTATTTAAAACAAAACACTATGTTTTTGTAATGTTTGGACACTGAAAGCAACATGGAACTTTTTATTTGTTTCCCAAAGTACTGACTGTTAAACGTGCAAACATAGATGCATTGCCATATGTTTAAGGGATCGTCTCAAAATGTGACAGTTTTTTTCAAATGAAGTTAGTTTCATTTGGCTCAGATCACCCACCTAGCCCCTCCAAATGAAAGTGTGAAAAACAGAATACCGATGTATTATAAACCAAACTCCACCTAACAATATAGGGTTTAGAACCATATATTCTCCATATGCATGTCATGATAAAGGGTCTATCTATGAATCTTTATCCTTTCAAAATCACAGACACTTGATTTCATCTAAGTGTACATATAATTCAACAAACATACTGTAACAATAAAATGATATTTATAGATTAATATGGACATCTCTGTAATGTGCATCCTTATAATAAGTGCAAAGATCTGGAACACTTATTTATTATTTGTGGAGCAGTGCATGCATCTTGTATATCAAGAAATCCATTTAAAGCCCTTTCTATACAAGTGAACCATAAAACGTTCCAAGAATCGAAAACATTATTTTTTTTAATTTGCAAAAGAAGACTGTTGCTTTTCGTTGCATATGATATTTAGTTGTACTGCAAACAGGATACATATACACCCATTACTTATTCAGTAGCCTGGGGTTCTATGGTACCACGGTAGTTAATGTTTTACCAGAAATAAATAAAAATGGTTATATACCCAAATGAAAATATTATTTTTATTTCTTCAGCAGATCCCTTCCTTCATATCCAATGCATTATTTTCAACCAAAGTATGTTTATGAGTCTATAATCGGCAATCCGCACAACAGCGTCCATTTTATAGGTCAGGAAAAGGAGATTCCTATGGTACCGAGGTAGTTCCGAAAATCAGTCAATGGAGTGCTGTATTAAACATTTACAGCGGAAATCTGATCAATTATTGTCCAACATGATTAAACAAGAAATTGTCCTTAAAATAATTTGTTATTGATTTGTTCCAACTGTAAACACTCTCTACTTGTCGTCTGTTTGTATATGTTCAAAACGAGGCCAAATGTAATTCCATTCCATCTATAAATAGATTCCCGCCGGTAGAATAAAACTATGCAGACATCTTTAAGATTTTGACAGATGATCGTCAATCGTAGCTACTCTGCCATTCTCGCTACCCTGCAAATAACCTTGTACGTACATAGTAGAAATTCTTCTTAAATTGTTTGCCGGAAGTTAAGTTAAGCTGCACAAAAATATAGTCCACGAAAATCCAATATGGAAGACATACTAAGTAAAATCTAATCATGCAAAACTAATTGAAATATATAAAATTGTTTAAAATATAACTTTATCAAACTTTCATGTAACTGACATGTATGTGAAAAGTAGTGCGATTTATATGCCTAATGCATACAAGGTTATTTGCAGGGTAGCGAGAATGGCAGAGTAGTTACGATTGAGATGATCGTAAACCATTATATATCCAGAGTTGTCGTCCCCGCTGCGCTCCACTCTGTCAACGCTCATTTTACAAGATGTTTGTAAAATTTAGAAATAGTAAAAAAAAATGTACTTAAAATTGTTTTAATTATTGTAAATATCAATAAAGATGAAAATAAATCACTCATTTCAAATCAATTCTCTCTTAAAAATGATTCCCCCCCCCTCCCCACTTCTTGGAGAACTATTTTGCGGAGGTAAAAATTAAAAACGATCACATATCATTTTTCATCTTTATTGATATTTACAATAATTAAAACATTTTTAAGTACATTTTTTTTACTGTTTCTAAATTTTACAAAAATCTTGTAAAATGAGCGTTGACAGAGATAGAGTGGAGCGTAGCGGGAACGACAACTCTGGATAGAGAATGGATCGTAAACGTGTAGGTTGGGACTCCACTATACCAAAATAGATCTGCTACTAGGTGGCGCTGCAATTGCACAATCGTGTGAAACGTAAATACCGTTGTATCATAGAACCCTCGGTACCATAGGAAAGGAGTATACGAAAGAAACAGTACAATATACTCGAAAGAAATTAAAACGATGTTCCATTCAATTTTATGCCATTTTTTAAGTGCATTTTTAAAGATTTATTGACAAATCTCAATGTGCGATTTTGGTTTTTTTCCAAATGAGACAGCTGAAAAACACCCACCTACCAAACGAAACTAACTTCGTTTGAAAAAAACTGTCACATTCTGCGACGATCCCTAAGGGTTTTCAAAATATTGCAGTTTCATTTTTTGACAAAAATCTGAATGAAACTGAATAATAAAAACTTTACATATTAAAAAGATTACTTGTTTTGATTGTACTAATACATGTAACTTGATGGTCTAGAACAAGCATCTAAACTTTCGAGAAATGTATAATGACATCTTTTCCATGTAAAAGTTCACTGGTTAGTAAAGACATGATGTCATATGTTTGCTTTTAGAGCTCTTACTTTTCGCTTTGACCAAAAATGAAAATTCTTCAGAATTCTGCTCGCTCAGAGTGTCAATTATAAAATTTATATTTGTTGTTTCTCTGTAAGTCACGCATCATTAAGGAGTAAGAATAAAAACTGTTTGGCTTGTCATGCTCATTGTCAGAATATTGTGTCTGAGTGGAGCGATTTGTGGACTGTTGTTTCAGTGAGCTTGCACTATAAAAATCTGGTAAAAAACAAGATATATCATCATCTTCTGCTCATCAGAAAATAAATTGTTCTCTCCATGATATAATTGAAAAACTGTTCATTTGGCATAAAACAACAATCACACCCACTCGTGCACTTGAAACAAAAAATAACTTCAAACATGTTTCAACACTTTTATTTATAGTCAAAGTAAGGAAGACTAGAAAGACCAAAGCCAAATCAAATATAAAGGAAGATGAAGGAATGGAGATGGGTAAGATTTTGATGCATCATAATCATCAACTGCATTCGTGGTATAAACCTTAGCACGCTCACCTCGAGTTTGGTAGATTGTGGGTTTGAGCCCTGTCTGGTCAAACCAAAAGATTATAAAATTGATATTTGTTGTTTCTCCGCTAAGCACACAGTATTTAAGGAGTAAGAGCAAAGACTGATTGGTTTGGAATCAGGATAATGTGTCCGAGTGGAGTGACATGTCTACCTGCAGACTGCAGTGTGCTAGTGCTATAAAAATCCAACTAAGCTTGTTGGTCTAATACAAAGCAGACATCATCACCATCTCATTTAAATGGAACTTATTCTTGCCATGATATAGCTGAAAATTGTTCACTTGGCATTGAGTAACAATCATTCAATCACCGAAATTTATGATGACCACTACTGCAGTTGACATTTCAGTAACTAAATTGTTGATGCCTTATGTCCCATAGGGGATGAAGAGGATAAGTAACTAAGTATTACTGCAGTACCTAGTTTAGCTTAAGTGGAACATACAGGAAATTGAAAAATGTTTCTTATAAACATTTTTTTTTATCAAGCCCCATTCATGCTGTACATTAATGATCATTTGATGACTGAAAGTCTTAATTGAAGAATATATAAAAAATATATAGTGAAATCTGTCCTTGCTGAACCTCCTTGGGACCAATTTTTCTGTTCGGTATAGACAAGCAATTGGTTTATGCAGGTTAAATTAAGAAAGATTTCCAACAAGGGGACTTTATATTTAAAGTCCAGTATATACAGGATTCCGCTTTATTCAGGAATCAATTTAGACAGATGTCACTATTTTTACATGTATTGAATAGGTTTGAATAACTTTATCAAATTGACAATGACATACAATTTCACATATAATTCAATTGATGAAAGCTTTTCCATGATAAAATTTTATATCTACATGTATAAAAATTTTGAAAATATTTAAACCTTTTTTCAGTTACAGCAGATAATTTGAACTTTTTTTTTTATATAAGTTTCTACTTGGCTGCATGTGTAATTTTATATTAAAGGCCTGTATTGAACTAATACAATTTTTTTTAATAATTTTATAAATATGTATATTAGTTTTATTGATTTGTGTTAAAATTTTGATTTCTTTTCACCAAGTAGTTACCCCAGTAATACTTATGGTGCATTTCCTGTACCATTTAACGAATGTATTTACCAATTGCTCAATGAATATTAACTGGTATTTAAACTCCTAGAAGTCACATTGGTGTTGGTCAGAAAAACTTTAAAGTTCCTATTGTTGAGAAATCAAGTTCCTATTGTTGGGCAATGAATGAACAATAGGAACTGTGTTTGAACTTCTTTCCTGATGAAAACTTCCTCTTTGATGTTATTTCAAATTGAAAAATTTCTTCATTAGAATGATTATCTTTCTTTCATATACCTGGTGACAGGCACTGTATAACGGTATATACAGGTATATCATATTATAATCATTTCCTAATTTGAGAAATAACTCCCATTGTTTTTAATTTAGATAGCTGGTAAACATTTTTCTAACATTTATATTTTTCATTTTTCTTCTTTTATATTTGGAATCTATGCAGATATGGAAAATAATGTTTTGTGAATTGCTCATTTTCACAATAACAATATCTAGATATGGATATAGTACATGTATGTATACAATATTCAAATTTGCAAAATATTGCAAAATACTGATTTCATGTACCAACAATGACCAAATTCCATATTTTTGCCAGGTTTATATCCCTGACATTATATATAAGATGCAGTTGAATCTGGATAACTAAAAATAAAATGAAAGTTCATTAAGCTTTTTAACCATGAAGGTGAAATTGATAGTCCACACAAGGATCCACTGTATCACATCTTCACAAGTCAAGTGTTTTTTATCTGCTTGTGTTCACCATCTGTTTGTGGGGAGAACAAGCAGATCAAAAACAATTCGACTTGGGAAGATGCAGTATCCATAATGCACACATTTATATAGTTTATAGTCCATTTGGAGACTCTGAAAATAGGGGAAAAAATTTATTAAAAATCGGATTTAATTTTGTATTTTTTTCTTTATAGATATTTCATCTTTTTCTTGTATTACTATATACAAACTCGAGCAAATATTTACAAATTTTTTGGACTCAAAATAAAAAAGTTACCTATTAATATTTATAACATAGGAGGGTAATATTGCTTGTTTTATTTTTAGGTCTATTTATGCAATAACCATGGTAGAAAAATTTAATTATTTCCCCTAGTTTTATGCAAACACTGTATGGAAATTGATTGATTGATGTTTAACATAATTTTCAGGATTATTATCATTATTTTATATTTGACCAAATTGTAATTTACAAACCAAAAAGCGAATAAATATAATTGCATTTATTCATCAAATTAGAAAAGAATAAATATTTTTCATATGCATAATGCCAATTATATGAAAGAAATGAATTCCAATGAAGAAATTTTTCAACTTGAAATAAAATCAAAGCAGTTTCATCAGAGAGGAAGTTTTCATCAGGAAAGAAGTTTAAACACAGTTCCTATTGTTCATTCATTGCCCAACAATAGGAACTTGATTTCTCAACAATAGGAACTTTAAAGTTTTTCTGACCAACTCCAATGTGACTTCTAGGAGTTTAAATACCAGTTGGTTAATATTCATTGAGCAATTGGTAAATACATTCGTTAAATGGTACAGGAAATGCACCATAAATGTATTCGCTTCCTTTATACACATGGGAAGAATGCATAAACACAGAGTTCCATGAAGTTGATCATATCCGTAATTATCAGTAATTGAAAGTAAATAAACTGAAACTGAAAGTGGTAAATTTTCTATTGAAAGATCAAGTTAAATTCAACTTACCACAAACTTTGTTTGAACTTGTTGTGGTGCCTCTTATCCTTTTATCACTCAAGAGATAACACTTAAACAGATATATAGATATATGAAGAAGGTATATATTTATTACAGATGAATTTGGCGAGAGTGGAAAGTCAAAGTTTGATTTGTTACTGCAACAAGCTGTAGGACAAGCAACTTCGTAAGTATTTTTTAATATACAAAATGTATTTCAAACACCCAAAAATTTATTGGACATCTTTAATCAAGAAAAAGATTCCACAGATTAATCAAATGGAATTAATATTTTCGATCATTATTGCTTAACTTTTATTATTTAACAAATATGTGATTAATTCTAACTTGAATAGAAACGATTGATTGGTGTTAAATACCAATGTTAGCTATATTTCAGCTATATCATGGCATAAGAAAATTATATAGATTAATTTCCAGGATTACAAGATCTTTAGACATAAATCAAATTTGTGTGTAAAACAATCGTGTTATATATATATATATATATATATAAAAGGATAAAACCTTACATGTATATTCTAAATTAAAAGGATGTTATCTATGTATATTTTAGTATATAGATTGATAGTAATGATTGAATTATCACAATAAAACATAACTGGAGGTTTTTGTAATTTACAAAGCCAGGATCATTGTCAACCAGAAGATGAATGGATCAAAGAATTATTATTATATTACTCATGGCCATTGAAATTGTGGACATATATTTTTATAAACAATGGCAAAATATTTCTTCTGTGAGGAACAAAGATTCTATACTGTTTAAAATGATGACACAATATAAGTTATTGGTTTAATGAAGGTGGTTACTAGGTTTGACTGTTTAATGGAGGTGGTTACTAGGTTTGACTAATGGAGGTGGTTACTAGGTTTGACTGTTTAATGGAGGTGGTTACTAGGTTTGACTAGTTTAATAAAGGTGGTTACTAGGTTCGACTAGTTTAATGGAGGTGGTTACTAGGTTTGACTAGTTTAATATAGGTTGTTACTAGGTTTGACTAGTTTAATGGAGGTGGTTACTAGGTTTGACTAGTTTAATGGAGGTGGTTACTAGGTTTGACTAGTTTAATAGAGGTGGTTACTAGGTTTGACTAGTTTAATGGAGGTGGTTACTAGGTTTGACTGTTTAATGGAGGTGGTTACTAGGTTTGACTAATTTAATGGAGGTGGTTACTAGGTTTGACTGTTTAATGGAGGTGGTTACTAGGTTTGACTAGTTTAATATAGGTTGTTACTAGGTTTGAATAGTTTAATGGAGGTGGTTACTAGGTTTGACTAGTTTAATGGAGGTGGTTACTAGGTTTGACTAGTTTAATAGAGGTGGTTACTAGGTTTGACTAGTTTAATGGAGGTGGTTACTAGGTTTGACTAGTTTAATAAAGGTGGTTACTAGGTTTGACTAGTTTAATGGAGGTGGTTACTAGGTTTGACTAGTTTAATAGAGGTGGTTACTAGGTTTGACTGTTTAATGGAGGTGGTTACTAGGTTTGACTAGTTTAATGGAGGTGGTTACTAGGTTTGACTAGTTTAATGGAGGTGGTTACTAGGTTTGACTGTTTAATGGAGGTGGTTACTAGGTTTGACTAGTTTAATGGAGGTGGTTACTAGGTTTGACTGTTTAATGGAGGTGGTTACTAGGTTTGACTAGTTTAATAGAGGTGGTTACTAGGTTTGACTAGTTTAATGGAGGTGGTTACTAGGTTTGACTAGTTTAATAAAGGTGGTTACTAGGTTCGACTAGTTTAATGGAGGTGGTTACTAGGTTTGACTAGTTTAATGGAGGTGGTTACTAGGTTTGACTAGTTTAATGGAGGTGGTTACTAGGTTTGACTGTTTAATGGAGGTGGTTACTAGGTTTGACTAGTTTAATGGAGGTGGTTACTAGGTTTGACTAGTTTAATAGAGGTGGTTACTAGGTTTGACTAGTTTAATGGAGGTGGTTACTAGGTTTGACTGTTGTACTGTATTAATTTGTAGGACTGCCAAAGCCAAGAAAAAGAAGAAAAAAGATGATTCTGTGGTAAGTTTACTTCAATGCAGCAGTAATGATGCATTTTTTTATTTAGAAATGTGAGCTTTTAATATTTGTTTTACATTGTACACTCAGATTTGATATCATTATTTAAGCCTAATTATGTACCTTATACTATATTTCACATTTCTACCTTTCTGTGTTGAATAATTGTTGGTATCGTAAGAAGACAAAGGGACACAGTTGTTTTGTGGTTAAACAATTAATTGATTGATTATATGTGGTTTTCTCTAAAAGTTTGTGCTTCCTCTACCATTAAACCTAGCCTTTCAGTCATAAATATTGTGTTTTCTGTAAAAGTTTGTGCTTCCTCTACCATTAAACCTAGCCTTTCAGTCATAAATATTGTGTTTTCTGTAAAAGTTTGTGCTTCCTCTACCATTAAACCTAACCTTTCAGTCATAAATATTTGGAATACCAAGTTTTGTATTCATACTCAAGAAAAACTCAATCAGAACCAATAAATACAGCTTTATGTTTGGACAAATAAGGAGTAAGAATGTGAAATTTGTACTCAAAAGTATTAGGACCATGAGGCCTGGACATCACTAAGAGTATTAAGACCATGAAGCCTGGACAACACTATATTTCTAAAAGTCGCTTAAAGCAACCATTCAATTAGCCATAAAATGTTAAGCTGACTAGAAATTCATGCTTGTTGGAAGCATAATTTCTATATAACTACCTTCTATATTTTTACAGCTTGAGTCTTTACGAAAGGGAGAAGGACTAGAGAAAGATGAAGATCCAGCTAAAATAGCAAATACCTATGATCCTGATAATAGTCCAAAGAACACTAAAAGTAACAAACGAAAGCAGAAACTGATGGAAGAAAGTAAGGAAATGTGACAATTTATTTCACCAGATGATAATATTTATGTTTGTTTATTCTTTGAATGATTAGAATGCATCGTTTTGCCATGTTGAAATATTCTACTGCACAGAAAACCAATGATTTACATCGTTAATTCCTTCAAAATTTAAGATTGAACTAGCCCAAACCAGCGATTTGCACAAGTTTTGGGGATTTCTATCATAGGACAATGTAAATATCTCACGTTTCTTATTAGCTTAAGTACAACTGTGGAAGCATTTGTAATAAGACCTAGGTGACTCACAGCATTACAATGTCTTGTTTCTAAAAAGGGGTCAGATTTAAATGCAAAAATTAATAAATTGAGTGTTACCTTCCTGACGAAACAGTGTCAAATTATCTTCTTCATCATAACCTGATGGTCTCCTTCATCAAGCGATTGCATAACCAAAAAATTATTATTGAGGGAATTCCCAGTCATGTATATGTCTTGGAGACAAATGACAAGTAGGATTAGGAAATTTGAGTCTTCAAACTAGTGACCTTTCTCACATTGTATCATTGCGACCTTGCTTGTATGTTTTATTTTATATGCAAAGCATGGTGGTATTCTTTTCAACACTAGATGCCATTTACATCCAGAGATTATTTGTGAGTTTGTGACATCAGCTCAACCAGCAGACAGTATGACAGCTAGCTCATATTTCTAGGCCCCAATTTTCTTTTGGTTAAAATGGGAGGTGTGATAAGTGTGTTTTCCAATTGTTATTATTGAGTAATTGTCAGTGATCCTCCAGATACAGTGTGCAGCTATTTTTGTATGGATGTATGTTTGTATATTAATGTGTATTTACATTTATTATAGATGCAAAGCTTGAAAAACCTGAAAACACAGACAAGAAGAAAAAGAAAAAACCAAAAGATGACATTGTAAATGAACAGTAAGTTTAGATATGTATCTGTAGATACTTGAAATATACAGTCAAACCATCCCATGATGTCACCTCTATTGAGCAGTCACCTGTATTAAAAGTTCACCTTTTTCTTGTCCTGTTACAGAAAATTTCATATGGATTGAACCTCTTTTAATAGGTCACCTGTCTTATAAGGCCAATTTTTCTTTGTCCCAAAGGTGACCTCTTAATACAGGTTTGACTGTATATGCCATGATATTATAACTTAGTCAACAACAGTATTATCTAAATAAACTACTTTCTCTGAAGGTCCTGATACTTGAGATATATATACAGTGATATCATAACTTAGTTAACAAGGAACAGTAGGGATCATCAAGCCAGGCGAAGTAGGCGACCTTTTCGCCCTTGTTTCAAGGAAATCATCCAAGGTGAAATTTCAGTTTCCCTGTCAGCTTTTGGAAGTCAGTATTTTTTCACAAATAACCATACTTTTTCTTCCATATTCACACATTTGAAGCTCCCATGCTCATGAAATTTGACCTATACATGATTTGATATTCAAGATAGGAGGTCATGTAATAGCAGGGAAAGAAACATTAGGATATCTGCAAGCTCTTCTGAAGTCTGCAATATTTTCCTTCACTTCGCCCTTTTGTCAACTGAAAGAGAATTCATGTTTTCCTGTTCTTACCAAGTGTGGTGATCCCTGGAAGTCTAGATATACATGAGTAAAGGAACAATATGTCTAGATATGTATCTGTAAATGAACAGCAAGTTTAGATATGTATCTAAATAAATAATTTGTATTACAGAACATTTTATTGTCTTTGTAGGGAATCAGAAATTATAATACCTGAAAAAACTAAGAAGAAAAAGAAGAAACCTCCAGATGTTACTGAAGAAAAGGAAACTGTACTGCCATCTACTGAGGAAAATTTATCTTCAAAGGGAGCTAAAAAGAAGAAGAACAAACATACTGAAGATTCAGAAACAATGCATCCAGAAACAGAGGAAATAGTATCACCCAAGGAAGTTAAAAAGAAAAAGAAGAAACCTGCAGAAACTGAAATCCATGAAGATTCATTAGTGACACCACCAGAACAAACATTATCTCCAAAACCAAGAAAACCTAGGAAAAAGAAAGAAGTTTTATCAGAAGAAGAACCAATAGTTTCTCAAACAGAAGAGGAAACCCCAAAAAAATCTGGTAAAAAGAAAACAAAACAAGTTCTATCAGATGAAGAACAAACTGTTTCTCCAAGTGAAGACGAAACCCCTAAAAAATCTGGTAAAAAGAAAACGAAACAAGTTTTATCAGATGAAGAACAAACTGTTTCTCCAAGTGAAGACGAAACCCCTAAAAAATCTGGTAAAAAGAAAACGAAACAAGTTTTATCAGATGAAGAACGTCCTGTCTCTCCTGAAGCAACCACAAGTAAAGGAGGTAAGAAGAAAAAGAAAAAAGAAGTAGATGATACTGAGACACCATTGGTTTCTCCTAGAGAGGAGGAAGAAGGAGTTGTTACTCCAGAAAAGAAGAAAAAGAAGAAGAAAGTGAAGACGGAAGAAGAGGGTCAACAACCAAGTGATGATGAGGTCTTTATTTTAATTAATATACAGTAAAAAATACTTGTCAATACTCAATAATAACCTGAACGCTATTTGTCTGAACAGACCTTTATTTGCAATAGACAAATAAATGCATTACAAAGCTAAATCATTTTGGACTATGTTCATTTTACACAGAATTCAATTTAGAAGATTTAGTTCAATATTTTTCTTGATTTTCAACTTTTAATGTACACATTGAGAAAAATTTGGGTTTAGAAGACATAACTAATGTACACTAATTAATATACAAAGAAAAATACAAAGTTTGTTGAAAACTATTTCTAATTGTAAATATAAGTTATCACAAATTTAAGTTATCACTCAAAAATGTAATTATCTAAGAAGACCAACATAATTTTGATTACATGGTAATAATTTAAATGTAATAGCTTATTAAGATGTGGGATTTTAAATAATCCCCTACCCCACCTCCTCTAAACTAGGTATAACCTTTAGATATCATGTAATACCTGATAGTGTAAATAGACATGATATGAAGTGGCGGTTTCAATTTAATTGATTAAATACTAAAGATATTTCAAACAAAAGTTAGTAAACACCAATATATTACTATATACAGTCAAACATGCCAGTCACCTCTATTAGCAGTCCCCTGCATTTAAAAGGTCACCTTTTTCCTTCCTGTCATAGAAAATTTCATATGAATTGAACCTGTTTTAAAAGTCCACTTTTTTTTCTCCCAAAGGTGACCTCTTAATACAGGTTTGACTGTACGTCCAGAAAGGTGACCTACTTATATGCTATTTTTTTTACCATTAAATATTAACGGCATGAATCCGAAATAAAAACGTACATATCAAATTTAGTGTGCATGACACGTTTCTGGAATAACCTTCATCAGGTAAGCTCAAAATCAAAAGATTGGAAAGACAAGTAATTTAAAGTTATGGGAGCAATAAGACCAAAGGGCCTAAACAGGATAGAAAATTAGTTACAATTTATTTCAAAACTATGAGGTCTCATTAATTCTTTCTTTTCATTATTTTGTTTTGTTGGGTATTAAGTCAGATTGTACCTTTTGTCAAAGATACTGTATTTGATATAGTAGTTTGTAACTTTAATACATAGGTTTTGTCTAAGACTGAAGATGAAGAAGTTGAAGAAGAAACTGAAGCAAAGAAAAAAGAACAGACAAAAAAGCAGAAGGGAAAACAAAAGACTAATAAAACACCTGAGGAAAGTGAGTTACAGACTTTTATTATGATGTATATCTGGTAAATGAAAAAAAGTACTGGTACTTAATTCTGCAATATTTTAATAGAACAGTGGAAATAACACACTCTTTGTTATTCTATTGTGCAAAATTTAAAAAAAATTACATATTCTGGTTATTCAGTTACAACTGAAAGCATTAAAATGAATAGTTAGAAAATGTAACAACAGCTACAATAATTCTTTATGAAAATCTGAATTTTCTGAGACATGTGACACACACAGTAATTGATCTAAGTATAATAAGATCAAGCTAGTTTGTAAATAATACTTAATTAATTAATGATTTCATTGACAGTATTCAGGGTGGTTTATATATTATGATATATCTGATCAGATTTAAGAGATAACTGTATTGTAATTGAAGATTTGCCAGCATCAAATGTTTATTGATGACACTTTAGCGCAGCCGGTAAACAGATGTTTTGCGACTGTCAAATTATTATTGCTCCTGACTAATCTTCAAATACATTACAGTTATTTCCATTCTAATGCAATTTTTGATAAATCAGAAATAAATTGCATTTTTGAGTGACAGGATATGATGCTTCTTGTTTGATGACGTTAGTCGCGTAATTTATGCCGGCAAATATTTGATGCTATCCAATTAGAAAAGGTGTTATATACATAAACCACAGCATTAGAATGTTTGATTATCAAGTGTCCACACCAATGCACCACACTTTATATGCACTTGCCACTAGACGTCGAGGGGCCCATTTAGTTTTACCCATTTGCGTACGACCCTCATTTGGTTTCTGCTCAGTAACTTATTTTCCCCTTGAGCACATCATTTGAAATTTATACACAAGGTCAGTGACAATAAGAGAAAGTCCAATTTCAATTTCAGACTTTACCATTTTTTCTTTAGGGGAGTCATGCCCCTCAATTTGTTTACTATAACTGGAAACTATGGAGACATTCTTCCATTTTTGCTGTGTTAGTTAACATCTACAAATTGTGAAAAATTTGACAAATACAGAAATAAAAGAAAAACATGATTTATGCATTCATCAATAGATACAAATATAATTTTTACATGAGAGAATTTGGTTTATTTTTATTTAGTTGAGAAAGAGAATGAACAACTGAGAAAACTACGGGCAGAAATAGAAGATGTTGGACAAATTTTAGCTGTGACGATTCATCGTACAGATAAATTGAAAAATGACTTTCATATTTTACATCCATTAATTAGAGTGCACATAGTTGATGAACACACAGGAGAATATCTTTTGAAGCAGACAAAGTATGTACAAAGTGAAGATTACAGTTCACAAAAAGAAATACAGTTTTTAATTGACTGAAATGCTAATAAGAATATTTTAAAAAACCAGTAGTATATTTGTACTGAAGCTTGACATAAATGATCAATGGTTGCTTTCAAACAAAATTCCTCATTTCATGAATCTACTACCAATAATATATAAGAAATATACCTGGAAACTAATGTTCTATTTGAACCAAAACTTGCAAATGGTCCTTAAAAAGTTTTCTAATTTCTATCTGATTTGATATCCAATATATATAGCCATCAATTGGCAATAAAAATGTCTAGAATAGAACATCTGGAAAGAAATAGGGGGGAATATATTAAAAGACATTATCAACTAAAAATGTTATAGGAGAAGACTTCAGAAGTTTGTTTAACTTGTGTCTTATCCTTTTTGTACATTTGAGCAAATGAAATATGTTTAAACTAAAGCTAAAAATGTTTTATAAATTTCGTCGTGTCTATTATACTGGTAATTAGATATAAAGTGACAATATGGTTGTTTCGAATCATTTCCATTCCGTCAAAAACTTTTTATTTTCGTCTGCCAAACCACGTGATTTTGATGGAATGTTAGGCACTGGACTTCCGGTGTCAATGTACAAAACGAAAACTCCAATCAATAAGTGCCGTTTTAACGTTACTCAACTTAAAGAATTTTTTACATTTTCTGTAAAAGACTGATATCAATTGAATTATTTTATTTGTATCAAAGACGTCAATGCACAGACAATTACTTGCTTATAATTAAATTTGTTTTATTTCTTTATTTACTGCTGTCGGTGTCAGCATCATGAAAGGAAAACGACAAATCTTGATATATTTCTGTTATCAGACAGACAGTGAGGTACCGCAGACCAGTATTTACTCCGCCGTTTTCTTGGCGTCTCCAAATTACAATTACTTATAATCTACAGCATCTAGGACTATGATATGTTGATGTTGTCACAGTAATAGCGTTAACACCGGAAGTCGTCTGCCTAACATTTCAGATGTCATGACACGATAAAGACGGAACTTGATTGGAATTAACATAATTCGAAACAACCGTATTAGAGTGTTTTATATGATTTCAAAGAGACATTCAATTTGACTTCTACCTGTATTAAATACTTAGATTAAACAAGACTTTATTTTCTCTATATAAATGATGTACACATATATACATATACAAATCACATTGAACAAAAAGGATCCAGGACATTATTTGATTAAATACTTCGATGGAGTATTTTGCATGAATTACCATGTGACCCTAATTTCCATTTATCTATAGATAAACAACAAATAAGAACATTATTTACTTTAATACACAACCTTGTTCATTTGTTCCTTTCTATTTACAGAGACCGTCCAGTTACAGCTTACTTTGAAAATAAAAATGATGCCATAGGGAATATCTTACCTATTATGACTCAGCCTTTTGATTTTAAGCAAAAAAGGTAAGTAAAGTTTTTTTTTCAGGTATGATCAACACAATAATCAGGGCTCCCACTACTTTCAAATTAGAGGGAGAAGTGACTTCTCTTTCAGAGAGCTCACAGGGAGAAGTGGGGAGACTTCTGGGAGAAGTTAATTGCGATTAATCGAAACATTGTTTCACGACCCCTCTGGCGTTGCCCTGCCCAAATTTAGTAAATAGTTAAAAAGCTGTCTGAACTGATTTGTTCTGGGTTTGTTTTATTCATAACCTATTCATTGTCACATTTTTATTTCTGTCTACCTTGACTATTGGAGTCTTGCATACCAGTGATTTTTATATGTACCCCCCCCCTTTTCCTTTTGAAATATTACTGTGTTGTGATCCAATACCACACAAATTGTAATAACTCATGTGTGTGAAGTACGATGTCTCTGTCAATTTGCTCAATGGTCCAAATAAATATATAGGAGTACAGTAGGGAATGAAAATATAGCACAAACGTAAATTGCCACTGTCAGTCAAAAACTGAAGAAAATAAAGGCTGTAATTATTATTTGCCAGACCTTAAATCAGATTGTAACAACGGAGGAAAGCTACTGTAGTTCAAAGTTTAATTTTTAATTGGATATGCATTAGCGTTTACACATGTCTGTATGTAAATAAACAGTTCGATAGATCGTAATATTAACCCGGTGTCGAGTATAAAATACCAATGCGGATGGATAAATATCAAGCGTCTACGTACATTTCAACGAATTTTGAATTGCAATCTTCGCATATATGAACATATTTGATATGAGAACTATGATTTTATGTCACAGAAATGAGAAAAAATAAATCAAAAGTTCGTTTTGTTGAAAGTAGCTTCGGAAAAAGAGTTCGGTCAACATTTCCCATAGCACAGTACCGCATTGCGTCCCCTTACTAAAATGGCACCATTGTTGTTTGTTTACGAAAAACAAATACAAATAGTTTTATTTTAAGCCGGGCATATATAAACAATAAACAAAAGCTCTAATGAACGAAATTAAAGTTTCTATAAACTGTAATGGATTACTTTCCAAGAAAATCACTTTCAAAATACTTAATAACGGATACGATAGATTTCAATAAACACGTGCACAATGTCGACATTTTCATAAATGACAAGTGGAGAAAATACGTTGGCGGCGACATAGGACAACTCTTCAAAATTACAAGGCGACTTGAACTTCGCTTTTGACCAACGAGAAAGCGAAGTCAACCTTCACAAGGCGACTTCTTCACCCAAATCGCCCTCCAACGTGAGACCTGAATAATGTATACAAATTTTGTTAAAGAAATATATTAATACTAATGGATATTTATTTTGATATGATGGGGGTAGGGGGTAATTACAGTTGCTTGGATTGAAAAACATGGTGATGTTTTTGCTATATATGGTGGATTGTGAGTGATTAAAATCACTTTCAACAATATTTCAATTCTAACGAAAGCCATCAACCTGTCACAAGTAACTGACATGATCACACAAAGAAGAAACATCTACACCTAGAGAAAACCAAGTAACTACATTGTACAAGAATACTTTTGAATTTTTGATTATTTTTATATGTTTTTATTTATTTTGTAGATCAGTATTACCTGTGTGGGAGGAACTTCTTTTATTTAATGAAAACTTCAATTATTTCACAAAAGCTGACCCTAAAGTTATAGTACTATTTGAAGTAAGTTATAGTAATATAACCTTACGCTCATAACACTCTCGAGTACGAGTTTTGTACTCATATTCGAAACTTTTTCAGTCAGGACAAAGTACAGTCAAACCTGTATTAAGAGGTCACCTTTGAGATGAAGAAAAAGTGGACTTAATAAGACAGGTGACCTCTTAAAGGAGGTTCAATTCATATGAAATTTTCTATGACAGGACAAGAAAAGATGACCTTTAAATACAGGTGACTGCTTAATAGAGGTGACCACAAGGGCAGGTTTGACTTAATAGAGGTGACCACAAGGGCAGGTTTGACTTAATAGAGGTGACCACAAGGGCAGGTTTGACTTATCAGAGGTGACCACAAGGGCAGGTTTGACTGTAATTTTTAGATACAATATTCTGATTGGCTGTTTTTTTAGTACAAGTCAAAAAGTTTTTTAACTGAAAGGCTTGACTTTACATTCTTAAAACTTTAAATACAAGATTCACACTCATTCTCCAAAATTATCCCATCAGAGCATTTCATAAATTAGATAGTGTTCTAATTGTTTTTCGTTTTTGTTTTTGAGTATAAAAACAAGGATTGTACTTGAAATTTTATGACCGTTAAATCTAATGGAGTGAGTATAAGTAGAGCATTTCACACTATATTCAAGGTATTTGCTATTCTCCACCATGTAACCCCTAGATCTATTCTAATAGATTTAATGACGTTACAAGTAGAAAATTCTGTATTTTTTTTTAAAGCATCATGGATGTTTTACATCACTTTTAGCTATCATTTAATGATAGGTTTTTAAGTACTTATGCATGTACTCATTAGTAATATTCAAAGTATTAAATCCATTACTTGAAGAAAAGTTTGAAGATACCAAAGACGTAATCAGAAGCCGTAAATCGAAGGACAGACAGCACAATGGCCGAAAGAAAAAGGACGAAAGGACAAACAACGATCTACAAAATATTACACAGAAAAGTGAAGATCGAGCAACACAAACACTACTATAAACCAAAGTTGAACTCCAGTGCTCCGGAAGGGTAAGCAGCTCCTGCTCCACATGTGGCACCCGTTATCAAATGAAAACATTTAGTAAAACAATTTAGTATTGCAAGTCAGAAGAAACTTTTTTTTAAGCTAATTTAATTGATTGTATTTTGCACAAATTTGGTCCATAAAGTCTATGGGGTTCAAGTCCTGATAGATCAACATTTGACATATGCTACAATAAGTATATGTAGTGAATAGTTCAATTAATCGTCTCTACCAAATGGCCATACAGGCTTATATGAACCTTTTGTTTATTCATTACATTAAAGGTATTTGTTATATTATTTTCAGTTGCTTGATTTTGTCAGTATGAATCATGCCAGTGAAAAGTTTGATTCCCAGGGAAGTGAAGGAGGATGGTATAGAATTGGATGGGCATTTCTTAAGGTACATACATTATATAACTTATTTCAGTAAAATAAAAGGAATTATAATATATACACTTGGCCATAAGTTAGGGACCACCAAATATGAAATGAAAAATATTTTTTACATCACGCTTTTTTCCTGTTAGGATATATATGTCTTATACATAAACATATATTCTTTCTTGGTACCTGTAATTTTTTATCGATCGATCAGTTAAAGAACGACGAAACAGGGATGGCAACAGTACCCTCAATACAGACTGAAACGCTTGATTCACGGAATTAGGAGACGTTTTCAGGAACTGTACAGGATGCGAGGCGGTTATACTCGTTATTGACTTTATCATGAGTAATAATGTTGAAAATTGATTGGATTCCATCTTCCAACCAGATTACACGTGTTTTGGTTGTGCAAGTTTATTTAACAGAAGTCCAAACTGAAACTTTTTTCCCTTAATTTTTTGTTCAATTTTGCATACTCACTTCTGCGAGCTATAGTACTTCCGGTTGCTTATTTTTGAATAAATACCTGATCGTTTTTGGTTGTCTGGGTTATATTGTATTCATCCATAAAAAGTTTTGTTGTGCGCAACTGCAGATTTTTTCACACATTTGAGAAAAATATTTTAGTTACAGTGAAAAACTGGTGGTCCCTAACTTATGGCCAAGTGTATATGTATAAAAAAAAAAGAGAAAAATATTTTACTTTTTTCAAATCAACTAGTTTATTTTTACAAATTCTTAAATTGACAACAAAATATTATATTGACAATATTTTTTCATGGTGAAATTAAAAATGATAATTTTACTCTCCCAATGACATGGCAATGTTTGTCGCTATGAAACATCTTTGTGTGCCATATTACAAAAAATAGAGTATGTTAGTTTTCAATATGGGTTTTACCTCAAATTTGTATAAAACAGAATACATGTTATATACATATAATAAACAGGATAACTAAATGTGCCACTTATATCTGAACAACTGTTTTAACTTTTACTCTTGCACTAGATGCATTAATGCATAGTTTGGCCAGTTTAAACATATTTTTTGTGTGAATTTCTTTAATTTTGTGGATCTAATTTTCGTAGCAATTTGAGTGAACAATTATTAAATGTTTCTTATGTACATGCATCTTCATTCTTTACTAGCAAGGGCCGGGTGGCTCAATGAGTTAGGTAATTGTAGGGCCCGGGTGGCTCAATGAGTTAGGTAGTTGTAGGGCCCGGGTGGCTCAATGAGTTAGGTAGTTGTAGGGCCCGGGTGGCTCAATGAGTTAGGTAATTGTAGGGCCCTGGTGGCTCAATGAGTTAGGTAATTGTAGGGCCCGGGTGGCTCAATGAGTTAGGTAATTGTAGGGCCCGGATGGCTCAATGAGTTAGGTAGTTGTAGGGCCCGGATGGCTCAATGAGTTAGGTAGTTGTAGGGCCCGGATGGTTCAATGAGTTAGGTAATTGTAGGGCCCGGGTGGCTCAATGAGTTAGGTAATTGTAGGGCCCGGATGGCTCAATGAGTTAGGTAATTGTAGGGCCCGGGTGGCTCAATGAGTTAGGTAGTTGTAGGGCCCGGATGGCTCAATGAGTTAGGTAATTGTAGGGCCCGGGTGGCTCAATGAGTTAGGTAATTGTAGGGCCCGGGTGGCTCAATGAGTTAGGTAATTGTAGGGCCCGGGTGGCTCAATGAGTTAGGTAGTTGTAGGGCCCGGATGGCTCAATGAGTTAGGTAATTGTAGGGCCCGGGTGGCTCAATGAGTTAGGTAATTGTAGGGCCCGGGTGGCTCAATGAGTTAGGTAGTTGTAAGGCCCGGGTGGCTCAATGAGTTAGGTAGTTGTAGGGCCCGGGTGGCTCAATGAGTTAGGTAGTTGTAGGGCCCGGGTGGCTCAATGAGTTAGGTAATTGTAGGGCCCGGGTGGCTCAATGAGTTAGGTAGTTGTAGGGCCCGGATGGCTCAATGAGTTAGGTAATTGTAGGGCCCGGGTGGCTCAATGAGTTAGGTAATTGTAGGGCCCGGGTGGCTCAATGAGTTAGGTAATTGTAGGGCCCGGGTGGCTCAATGAGTTAGGTAATTGTAGGGCCCGGGTGGCTCAATGAGTTAGGTAGTTGTAGGGCCCGGGTGGCTCAATGAGTTAGGTAGTTGTAGGGCCCGGGTGGCTCAATGAGTTAGGTAATTGTAGGGCCCGGGTGGCTCAATGAGTTAGGTAGTTGTAGGGCCCGGGTGGCTCAATGAGTTAGGTAATTGTAGGGCCCGGGTGGCTCAATGAGTTAGGTAATTGTAGGGCCCGGGTGGCTCAATGAGTTAGGTAGTTGTAGGGCCCAGGTGGCTCAATGAGTTAGGTAATTGTAGGGCCCGGGTGGCTCAATGAGTTAGGTAATTGTAGGGCCCTGGTGGCTCAATGAGTTAGGTAATTGTAGGGCCCGGGTGGCTCAATGAGTTATGTAATTGTAGGGCCCTGGTGGCTCAATGAGTTAGGTAATTGAAGGGCCTGGGTGGCTCAATGAGTTAGGTAATTGTAGGGCCCGGGTGGCTCAATGAGTTAGGTAATTGTAGGGCCCGGGTGGCTCAATGAGTTAGGTAATTGTAGGGCCCTGGTGGCTCAATGAGTTAGGTAATTGTAGGGCCCGGGTGGCTCAATGAGTTAGGTAATTGTAGGGCCCGGGTGGCTCAATGAGTTAGGTAATTGTAGGGCCCGGGTGGCTCAATGAGTTAGATAATTGTAGGGCCCGGGTGGCTCAATGAGTTAGGTAATTGTAGGGCCCGGGTGGCTCAATGAGTTAGGTAATTGGATTACCTAGCAACTCATACAAGCCTATCACCAATACGGTGTGGGTTCGCGCCCTGCTTTGTAAATTACAAAAAATGGTGCACTGGACTCGCAGCCACAAGTGATAAAGTTTACCAGTTGCTTGCACATGGTCAGTGGTTCTCTCCGGGTACTTCAGCTTCTTCCACCACTAAAACTGGTCGCCATGATATAGCTGAAATATTGCTGAAAGTGGCGTTGAAAACAATAAATCAAATAAAATCTGTCCTTACTTTTGTTTGATTACGATATTCAAATATGTGGCAAGAACTTGTTTTCTAAATCTTTTAATTTTTGTATTAATTGCTAAAAGTACTAAAAATTGTAGTTAACAGGATATCTACATGTATATTTATTTGCAGGTGTTAGGAAATAATAACAAATTAAATACTGGTGCTAAAGTAAGGTTACAACTGTTTGAGCCTCCATCATCTAATATCCGTTCTACGCCAAATCAACCAGAGGTAGGTCATTTAATATTTCAGTGTTATGATTAAGATTAGACTCAGAAAATGAAGTGTTAGATTATGAACTTAGCATGTTCTTTTAAGATGCCTGTCAGGGTATTATATATGGTATATTCCACTGGTATATTATCAGCCATTTACTGTTGTCTGATAACTTAGTTTTTTTTAATAACCATTTTTTTGTCATTTTTTATTTATCTTTTTTCTAAGTATAACCAAGGACTATGGTATTTGTTGCTTCTCTGCTGAGCATACAGTATTAAGGAGTAAGAGCAAAGACTGGTTGGCTGGTATAATTTCCAAAATCTTCTATTTTTGTAAACACACATGATAATATTCTTTCCTTCAATTTTACTCTTCTGATTACCCCTTTGGGATTTTCAATTTTTTTTCTTAATCTGCTATGAAAGAAAAGTTTAAACAATGATGGTGAACAACTTTACCAATACCAACAAAACAAATATCCACCACTCGCCTCAAACAATTGAACACATGAAAGGCCAAGACATATGGCATTGGAAATCAAAAATCTGCCCAGAACACATGAAAGGCCAAGACATATGGCATTGGAAATCAAAAATCTGCCCAGAACACATGAAAGGCCAAGACATATGGCATTGGAAATCAAAAATCTGCCCAGAACACATGAAAGGCCAAGACATATGGCATTGGAAATCAAAAATCTGCCCAGAACACATGAAAGGCCAAGACATATGGCATTGGAAATCAAAAATCTGCCCAGAACACATGAAAGGCCAAGACATATGGCATTGGAAATCAAAAATCTGCCCAGAACACATGAAAGGCCAAGACATATGGCATTGGAAATCAAAAATCTGCCCAGAACACATGAAAGGCCAAGACATATGGCATTGGAAATCAAAAATCTGCCTAGAACACATGAAAGGCCAAGACATATGGCATTGGAAATCAAAAATCTGCCCAGATTTGCTTCCACTCAACAAGACCACACACTATCACAAAAATGAATAAGTTTTCATTACTTTTTTAGGTATACCACTGGTGGAAGTCAATTCATAGAAAACCTTACCCATCTACATTGTATGTCACCCTGAAAGGTATTACACCTCCAAATGAAGTAGAACCAGCTCTCAGATCTATGTTTGCTACACAAAAGGTATGTTGGATTAGGTTTCATCTGTGACGACCAAACATTGAAGCTTTATCTATGAATAGTATTGTGAAATACATTACACATGGTGCATCTGGGTTTTTTCATAAATTTTGTGGTTCATTTGTACAGCCATTTTACTTAAACAAAGTATATTTTTTTGTTTTTATTACTTTTCTTTATGCTAGATTTATATAGAAATTATCATGTCAAACAAATTGTTCAATTCGAGTTCATTAGTTCAAGATTTTACCTACAGTCAATATTTTTATCTTACAGGAAGAAGGTAGCACAACTTACCAGGATTTAAAGAAGAATGTGAGCTGGGGAGATAAGAGAAGAGGGTAAGTTCTCATTAATAAACACATCAGTATAAATAATATACCAGAAATTTTGTTAAAAGATGATTAATATTTATCTTACTGGTTCATTTGTCTGGTCTGTCTTCCATTTGATTAATTGTAATCTATCAAATTTAATGCCTTTTTTAGTCGGTCTTAGATTGTCCAAATATGAGTTAGGGTTGGGGTAAGGGTTATGGTGTTTAACGCCACTTTCAACAATATTTCAGCAATATTTCAGTTGTATCGTGGCAGTCAGTTTTATTGGTGGAGGAGACAGGAGTACCCATAGAACACCACCGACCTGTCACAAGTAACTGACAAACTTTATCACATAATGTTGTATTGTGTACACCTCGTCATGAACAGGGTTTGAACTCACAACGTTAGTGGTGATAGGCACTGATTGCATAGATAGTTATAAATCCAACTAACATACGATCACGACCACGATGGTCCCTTCCAAAAATGGTCATACATATTGTTAATCAATCGCTATACATATAAAGTAAATTTTCTTGTATTATTTAGAGATACCTCCAGACAGACATTATCATCGTGGACCAGATTGGTAGGACAGACATGTAGAATACCAAACAATTTACATAACATGTTACCTGGTGGACGCAAAGGATGTTTTGTATTAAAATTTTCACATGACGGGAGGTATGTAAACTTTTCCCAAATTTTCAAAATGTATAGATTTGTTTGTCACATGATTGTACATATGTGATAGGTATATTGGATATATAAGATATGATGGTGCATCTCACTTCACCTGAACCTTTTTATTGGCATCACAATGCGAAATATATCGGTAATTAATCTAATTTTTGTGGACTGAAATTATATACAACAATACTTATATCAAAAGTCAGTTATGTTTGAATTTAAGGGGTTTTTCTTGTGTCATTTTTGTGTGAGAAACCAGGACATCCACAAGAGTTATGTTGAAGTAATTTGAAATTAAAGCTGTAATACATCAATATATTGATACTGAAATATAGAATTGATCGTTTTGAATATATTATTTAGCAGATCATAGCATTGAGAGGAGAATAAAGAGCCAAAATAGAAAAAAAAAGCTATGTAGACTAAAATTAAGTGAAGTAAATATTGTGTACACACTCATTATCTTATTCATATATTAAACTACTGTTGTCATCATCGTCGGTAACCCACAGTGGATCACGCTTTGATTACCCTTCACTTATAACCCGTGGGTCAACTGGCAGAGAAATACTCTTTTCTTTGAAAAAAGGTTATTAATAGTTACCAATCAAAATCAAAGTTTGATATTGTCAATCTCCTTCTTTGAGGTGAAAAAGCTATACAGAAAAATACTTGTTTCTTTGAAAAAAAGGCTATTAATAGTTACCAATCAAAATGATATTGTTAATCTCCTTCTTTGAGGTGGAAAAGCTATATAGAAATGTGGCAGATCCCATAATTTGCAAGGAACTCATTTCTTAATTGAGATACATTTAAAAGCTGTGATTTGATTGGCTATAAAGACAGTTGTCAGGACTTATCAAAGTGGTTTAAAACAATCACATGACTACGAGGATTTCTCTACCAGTTGACCTATTGGTGATGAGTGGAGAGCATTTGGAGTGTGATCAACTGTAGGTTACCAAGGATGTGTTGTCATCTAATGCTCTTTAAGTGGAGTCCTTTCTTGTTTTTGTTCTAAAATTATTTCTCTTTATAGGAATCTGGCATGTGGTTGTAATGACAGAGATAGTTACCCTATTCTAGTCTATGAGGTAAGAGAGATAGATGTCTTAGTAATAATAAGAATTAGACCAAAAAAATTAATATGCAAAAATATATATTTGTAACTTTGGTGGAGGAGTGACTTCAAAACCTAAGGGATCCGCATTATTGGTGGAATAGTAAGCGTGCTTGCCTCCAGTGTAGTATACCTTGGGTTCAAGCCCTGGTCGTGTCAAATCAAAGACTATGCATTTGGTAAAATTTGGTATTTGCTTACTATCCACTTAAGAGGCAACATTGAGGATTAAGAACAAATACTGGTTGGATAGGAATCAGTATAATGTTGAACAACATGTCTACCCACCAAAATTTGTTTCAGTGAGCTGGTACTTTAAAGATCCAACTATGCATGTTGGTCTATTATAAAGCAAACATCATCATCTCATCGAAATGTAACTTGTTCTCGCCATGATGAAGCTAAGAAATGTAACTTGTTCTAGCCATGATGAAGCTAAGAAATTGCTCACTTTAGAGTTAAACAAAAATCACTCAAATGTTAAGATGGGTCTGAAAATTATCTTGAGTGTCATAAGTAGATCTCTCTTAACTGCAGAAGATTGATTGATGTGTTGTTCTCATGCTGTATATGATTGATGTGTAGTTCTCATGCTGTATAGCAGGTTATTTTCATGAGGTGTAAATCTTGGCATTCTCTGATGATTTGTTCACATATGTTAAATTACAAATGATAAGGGTTAGAAATTTTATCAGAATCATGGAAATATCAATCACAGAATATTTTCATTTGCATTTTCTTCCAAAATAGTGAAATTTTACACAACCACTAAAGTCACCAGCAATTAATACAGTAAAACCCTGTTTTACTGCCCCCAGATTCATTGCCAAACTTGTATATCACCATGAAATTATCAAGTCTCGTTTTCTTTCCATATCGCCAACTGCCCAGGTGTCAAAAGATCAAATGGTCAATTTACTGTTGATTGTCCCTCGATATAATGCCAATCAGTTATGTCACAGGTCAATGATTTTACAGGTGTTTGTTATTTTTACAGCTAGATTTAGAAGGAATTAAGGTAAATTGAAGTTCTTTTAAAAACAATCTGATTACAGTTAATTGTTGTATTATTAAGAGTTGAAACCATAGTGTTAGTTTTATAGTTTGTGAACTCTTTTAATTGTGAATAAACAGTGTTGTCAATTTCATAGTGTAAAAATGTCTACTGCCAAAACAGCGATCCAGAGTGTAGTCAGATATTTTGAGTCCAGAAATTCTACAACTGAGGACGATTTGGTCAAACTTTTTCAATTTAAGTGTAAAGTCGAACAGGAATCTGTTTAGGATTTAAAGCAATCAAATAAATATCAAACATTTTTTCACACTAAGAATCTCTTTGATGTCAAAATGTACGTGTAAATAAGTTTGATGACTTACAAAAAACTTTATATTCAAATGATAATTTTTGTATGTCAGGTTTGTATCATGAAATATTGTTTCTATAAGTTAAGATAAATTATTATTGTTTATTTATTGATTTCTTATCAGTTAACAACCACCATCCCTAAATTTGTCATTCTATTCCCGATGGTCATTCTAAACATTATGTCTGTGTCCATACTTCCGGTTTAAGGCTTCTCTCAGTTTATCGCCAAACTGATTATAACACCAAAGTATTGCTGAACAAATGGTAGCGGTTTAACTGGGTTTGACTGTAATATAGTGAAACCTGTGTAAATCTAACCCTGAATAAAATGGAATCCTATATACACCTAACTTTAAATAAAATCCAAATGTAGGAAATCTTTGGATAATTTAACCTGTCTTAACCATAAACCTGTCCATTCCAAACACAAATGCTGGTTCAAAGGTTAAAACAGGTTTAACTGTATAAAGCATGCTTAAGAATATTTTCAATTTAACAAATATAAGAGTGGAAAAAGTATTCTGTATCCTCTATTTTGTAGTACTATTTCTATTGCAGAAACTGACTTTTGAAGCTGAAACTACCAAATGTTTTAAATTTTTCATACATTGCCATTATACTACGTTCATTTAAAATGCCAAAAAAAACTAACTCAAAATAATGACACACAATTTTAGGATAATTTCTGTTTTAATCTTTTATTCTACATGGTAAATATTCATTTCTCATTTTCAGGTGCCATCATTTGAACTAAAAGGAAAGTTGAAAGGTCATTTTGGTATAGTCTATGACCTTTCTTGGTCAAAGAGAGATTCACATTTATGTTCAGCGTCATCTGATGGAACTGTAAGGTGAGAACTAAATAAACTGCTTAAGAAAGTGACCATGAAATAATTATAGAATTTCCTCACTTTCCTACTTCTTTTCTTACTATTTACCATGATTGGAGTCCTGTGGTTGTCTTTATTTGCAGTGGCGGATCCAGAGGGGGGCGGAGGGGACGTTGGAGAGGATTTGTATAGGCATAGCCTGTTATCCAATCCTATTGATTTATCAATAAAATATTTGAAATGAAATGAAGCAGTCGACGATTAATCAGAAAACAAAGTGATATTATAATCCCTTAGACATTAATTTTAACAAAATCCATCCATTCTACAAACACTTCAATACAAATTACCCCATTTTCAATATAGCACGCCGGGTATTCGGAAACTCGGTGCAAGCTAGTTATTTTGAACATTTTCATTGAACAATTTTGAATTTTTGGACACTACAGACCGCGGAGCATGCTGTTCCGTGTTCCGTTGCCATCATTCTTCCACGGTCAAAAATTCAAAATTGGCCAATGAAAACGTGCAAAATAACTAGCTTGCACCGAGTTCAAAGTGTCCGCACCTGTTCCGAGTATACGAATACCCGGCGTGATAAGGAAATCAGGGGAGTCACAGCTCCAGATAGATAATTTCAAGTGACATCTCCCTTTAATTTACACTCGCTGCCTAGAATATATTTGAAACTTTTTGGAGAAAATGCTTCAAAATTGTTGACGGAAAAGCTTCCTAAATACTCAAAACCCAGGAGCTTCGGGGGGGGGGGGGGGGGGGGGCTCTGTCCTGAACCCGCTGGAGACCTTAAGCGGTCCCCAGACCCCATGCTGACTTTCATCCCCCCTAACACAAAATCCTTGATCCGCCCCTGATTTGTACCCTCCTGATGTGGTGTCGGGCACAGTCATGACTTTGTATGATTACTTCACCTTTATTTTGTTTTCTTGTTGATAATCCTTCATCTGGGAAATGAAATTCTCTACACCAAAGGACATTCAAACAACAAAGATGTCCTACAGTAGTAAACAGTGTAACTCAACTACAGGTTAGCGGCTAGGGGCCTTTCATGTTCATTTTAATGTACAACTCAACTACAGGTTAGCGGCTAGGGGCCTTTCATGTTCATTTTAATGTACAACTCAACTACAGGTTAGCGGCTAGGGGCCTTTCATGTTCATTTTAATGTACAACTCAACTACAGGTTAGCGGCTAGGGCCTTTCATACTCATTTTAATGTATGAGTTATGCTCATTATTGAAGACCCTACTGTGATAGTGAAAAGTAGAACAGCAATAAAAGTGCTGTCCCTTTAGTTAAATTTGTGTCTAGTCTCTAATCTTCATTTGGGGCCGTCGTGGCCGTGATCGTATGGTAGTTTGATTTACAACTACCTATGCAATCAGTGCCTACCACCACTGATGTTGTGAGTTCGAATCTCGATCAGGGCAAGGTGTACCACATTATGTGATAAAGTTTGTCAGTGACTTGCGACAGGTCAGTGGTTTTCTCCGGGTCCTCTGGTTTCCTCCACCAACAAAACTGACCGCCACGATATAACTGAAATATTGTTGAAAGTGGCGTTAAACACCATCAAACAAACAAACAAACTCTAATCTTCATTTACGTCCTTATTAACAAACATTAAAATAGTTTATTGTCCCCTCAAAAATATTTTTCCAAGGAAGGTCTTTATGGCATTCTAAATATTATGATTATAGTTTTGTTACTTTTGTCAAATATGTATCTTATCATTCTGTACAGAGTTTGGAATGTAGAAGATTTTGAGAAGGCAGAAAAGATACTACCTCATCCTGCATATGTATATACATCTCAGTTCCACTCTCGTGTAGATACCATCGTAGTAACAGGATGTTATGATCAGGTGATACGTGTCTGGGATATCCAAGGAGAGGACGTTCATGGAAATGTAAGTAAAAAAAACATTGTGCTTATTCTAACATTGAAGGAGGAGGAACTGCTGATGGAATAAAATGAAAAAGCAGCAAATGACCACCCTGTTAGAAGTGTTCTAAAATCTAATCTTAAAATCTTAGAAAGAAACAAAATCGATACCCCTGACACACCATATATGAATTAACATATTTAATTTCCTGTGGAATTCATAGAATATATGATGAATCATATCTTGAAATGTTTTCAAAAATGATCATATGTTTTGACAAATTAGATGAAGAGAATTAGTAAGAAATATTGATATGTCATTGGCAGGGTGTGTGGAGGTTCAAGTTTTGTTTATGTTAGTGCAATATGCACACCAGTTTGTATGTGCAATCTTTTTGACGTATTAAAGCTACTAAAAAATAATTTAACTTGGCTTATCCTCCCCATAGTTCATCTTATTCTAATATTCTCCCATTAAACTAATCGTTTAAAAATATCAATAAATTTATTTTCACTACAAAACAATTGGAAGAGTGATCGAATGAACGTTAGAGAAAACCTAAGGGGCATTCAAGAATGAACAATCCACAGACACAGACAACATTGGGTACACAAGACACAGAACAAAGACAACATTGGGTACACAAGACACAGAACACAGACAACATTGGGTACACAAGACACAGAACAAAGACAACATTGGGTACACAAGACACAGAACAGAGACAACATTGGGTACACAAGACACAGAACAAAGACAACATTGGGTACACAAGACACAGAACACAGACAACATTGGGTACACAAGACACAGAACAAAGACAACATTGGGTACACAAGACACAGAACACAGACAACATTAGGTACACAAGACACAGAACAAAGACAACATTAGGTACACAAGACACAGAACAAAGACAACATTGGGTACACAAGACACAGAACAAAGACAACATTATGTACACAAGACACAGACAACATTGGGTACACAAGACACAGACAACATTGGGTACACAAGACACAGAACAAAGACAACATTGGGTACACAAGACACAGAACAAAGACAACATTGGGTACACAAGACACAGAACACAGACAACATTGGGTACACAAGACACAGAACAAAGACAACACTGGGTACACAAGACACAGAACACAGACAACATTGGGTACACAAGACACAGAACAAAGACAAGCAAAACTAAAAATACAACACAAAATTAAAAAGATGAATTAGATTAATTGATAAATACACAATCAAATTTCTTGTTTGTGTTTATTGAAACAATGGTTTCTTTTCAGCTGAAGCAAGAGATCGAGAGTCACAAAGGTTATGTCAACTCTGTATGTTTTGATAGTGACGGACAAAAAATGTATTCTGCAGACAGTATTGGCATTATCAACATATGGAATGTCTTTGTAACAGAACAGCCTCATCATAGAGGTATAGATTTGATTATTTTTATTTTATGTTGTACTAAATGTAAATATATGTAGATAAAATATAGGTATTTGTTGTAACTGTGTTGTTTGATGGACTTATTATTAAACTTGTTTATTTAGAGTTTTGTGGGGGAAAAAATTTCCTAACGAGATCACCTTAACTTTTATTATTTTTCTTCTATCACTTTTGTTAATTTTATTGGAAGTTTGAATATATAAGTATAAATAAATGTTACAAAAGTCTCTCAATCCTCCCTCTTGAACTCCAAAATGTCATCTGAACTCCTTTTGGAACCCGTTCCATAGAAAATTAGGGCAGGGGCTCTGTACTTGTGAATCGACATCCATGACAACTGTACAATTCCAACTTTGGCAAACATCGGTACTGGCCAACAATATATATAAGTAATTAGCTTTGATAGCTTAGTATGACAGCCTTATCAATGAATTATGTAACTTTAAGGAAGTTTTGTTTAAAGTTAACTGACTTTTTATTGCACGATTATCAATTATTAAGATGAAGATAACATTTTCAAAAGGAACATAAACTTTACAAAAATGAAGTTTAATATCCCTTTAAGAAATTTAGTCTTTGACTAAACACACAGATATACTGCTTGATAATAAGTCCATCAAAACATTTAAATTTTAACCTGTGTAAAGCTTGAAAGTATTTTAAATATAGATAGTTTTTGCAATAACCTTAATATATCATTTTTAACTACTGTGAACTACTTTTTATTCATGAGAAAGCAATATTTGTGGATTTCATTGATCACCAATCTTCGCGTAATTAAGGATCCCAAAAGTATAATATATTCTTTACATTTACAAGAATAGTACCATACAGATTAACACAACTTTTGTATATTTTGATATATATATTTTTTGGGGGTGGGAGGGGTAGGGGAAATTCAGTATCCATGAATTGGATAACTGAAAAATATGCCTTTTATAAGTTGTCCCCGAAAATTGGGTTCCAGGACATTGAGTTATTTCACAGTGTAGTTTCTTAATTTATTTGCTGTCATATTAAAAACTTTTATGATTTGAAAAAAAAACCTTTATGATTTTACAGAGCAAAATAAAAGTGGTATGTATTATTGAGTGTGGAGAATTTTTATTTATTATATTTATTATTTTTTTTTGTATATTCTGTATGAAAATCTTTTAATGAAGTTCTTTAAGTTTCTATCTTTATGTACATATATATAAGATGCGAAAAAAGTAACATATGTACCCAACTTCCAAAATAGCTAAAGGTTTAGCTTGGATTTGATAGGCTATTGAGTGACATTTATGTCTGTGTGACATTCTGTCTGTTCATTCATTCATAAGTCGAACCTTGTCAGTGTGATATCCTATATTCCTCCATAATCCCAAACATAATTTCAAACAAATTTTGTTTATTTATTTTTATTTACATACAATAAAATATTCAATTTTATTTCACATTTTTGATACACAATATTTGTATTTGTTATGTTGTGTTTCAAAATGTATCAATTTCAGCTGCAATTCTTATTCAACTGAATAGATTAAATTTTTTCAGAAATACAGAGACTTGCAAAAAGTGTTCGGTCACTAAAATATTTCAACGTACAGTAGAGTTCGTTTATAGCGAAGTCCAGGGGACTCTCGATCTTATTTCGTTATAGGCATCGTTCGTTATAAGAGAAATAATGTAGAATTACCTCCCCTTTTGCAAAATGATGTATTTCAAAAAAATTATTTCAAGTGATGTGTAACTGTTTTGTTTGCTTTGTTTTGTTATTTTTTGACAGATAATAATGTTTTTTCTTCGATGATTTTGTTGTAATAAAATACTTTCAGTGGATTTTGTTTTGTGAGTCTTTGTTTTTTTGTAACACGATTCTTAATGCAAGCTATGTTGAGAAATAAATTAACGGAACCTACACTGTTAAAATATGACATCGTTTTTCTGAATAGAGAAAAACAAAAACGAGAATTATTGAATAAAATTTATTAATTCAGCAGTTAAAATAAAACTGATCTGATCTGATATTTTGTATCAAGATCTATTGACTTTCTTTTCTGCTAGCCATACTGATTACTGAATGATCACCACGAGGATGTGTTACCATATTTATGACAATGTTCGGTTTGCAGTGTGAAAAACAATGGTAGAATTAAAATTTAAAAACCGCTTTGTTGTTTAATTAAAGAGTCTATCATCAAAGAAAAAATAAACAATAGCGAATGAATTAATCTCACACATGACTTTGTTTTTAATTTCTTTAGCTTGTGCATTCATTCATTAAAATTTAGATTACGCTTTATTAATTGTAATGCAATAAATTAGCATGTGTGTTATTAATTGACAACTTGTTAATCATTAATACCCATTTTATTGTTTGAATATTTTAAAGAAAAGTCTTGATTGACATCATTAACAACATCACAGGTGGGATTATTGATTTTTCAATTACCCACAATGGAAGTGTCAAGTGCCATTCTAATATGTGATCGTCCGTGCATAGCGGAAGACAGGTAAACGATTTGTTTGTTCAGCAATTTTCTTGGTTACATCAGGTCAATTTTGAGTAATAAAAACGTTGTTTGGGTTTAAAATTCTCTTCCTTGTAAGCCTGATTGTCATTCTAAAAAATTTGTAATAGGCCTTCAAAAATACATTGTTTAAATAGCGATTGGACCGGGGATTTATCTTTACTTCGTTATAAGCCTGATTTCGTTACAATCCTGTTCGTTATAAGTCAATTCTTGTTCGATTTTGATGAAATTTTTACCAACCAGGGCTCACGTTGGAGGGCGATTCGGGCAAAGAAGTCACCTTGTGAAGGTTGACTTCGCTTTATCGTTGGTCAAAAGCGAAGTTCAAGTCGCCTTGTAATTTTGAAGAGTCGCCCTATGTCGCCACCCACGTATTTTCTCCACTTATCATTTATGAAAATGTCAATATAGTGTTTATTGAAATCTATCGTATCCGTTAAGTATTTTGAAAGTGATTTTCTTGGAAAGTAATCCATTACGATTTATAGAAACTTTAATTTCGTTCATTAGAACATTTGTTTATTGTTTATATATGCCCAACTTGAAATAAAACTATTTGTATTTGTTTTTGTAAAGAAACAACAATGGCGCCATAATTTGAAAAAAAGAGACACAATGCGGTACTGTACAAGTGCTATGGGAAATGTTGACCAAACTTTTTGTCTGAATCTACTTTCGACAAAACGAACTTTTGATTTATTTTTTCTCATTTCTGTGACATAAAATCATAGTTCTTATATCTAATATGTTCATATATACGAAGGTTGGCAATTCAAAATTAGTTGAAATGCACGGGGGACACTTCAGATAATTATCGATCTGCATTGATATTTTATACTCGACACCGGGTTAATATTACGCTCTATACATGTGTAAACATTCATGCATATGCAATTAAAAAAAAGACTCTTTTGTTGCAATCTGATTTGACGTCTGACAAATAATAATTACAGCCTTTACTTCTGTCTCAATTTACGTTTGTGCTATATTGTATAGTTGAACCATTGTCATTGAGCAAATTGGCAGAGACATCGTTCTTCTGCTGAAGATTACACAAATATGAGTTATTACAATTTGTGTGATATTGGATCACAGCACAGTAATATTTAAAAAAAAAAAGGGGGGGGGGGGAACATATAAAAAGTCACTGGTATTGCAAGATTCCAATAGTCAAGATAGATAGAAATAAAAAATTGGCATTGAATAGATGTCCTTAAGGTAATTATGAATAGACAAATACAGAACAAATCAGTTCAGACAGCTTTTTAACTATTTATTAAATTTTGGGCAGGGTAACAATGTTTCTATTAATCGCAATTAACTTCTCCCAGAAGTTTCCCCACTTCTTCCTGTGAGCTCTCTGAAAGAGAAGTCACTTCTCCCTCTAATTTGAAAGTAGTGAGAGCCCTGCCAACAAAGGCAGAATTAAATGTAGTTTTACACTGAAATTTCAGCATAATTTTATAATTCAAGAATTTTCAGGGTTCACGAGTTAAAACATAAAACTACATTTTGAACGTCAAAAACAATGATATTACTTTTGAAGATAAATGATTTAAGTTTGTGTTTGAATCGTGAATATTTAAAATGTGATTCAAAAGTTTTTAAAATTAATTGCAGAAAACTACATATGTTTTCGTTTTGTTGATACAAATTTGATCAAAATTGGACAAGAATTTACCTCAGGATGATTTTTTGAAAAATTGTAATATTAAATGAAATATATAGTAAAAAAAATTACAGTGACTGAATACTTTTTACACGTCTCTGTATATATCCTTTATTAATTACTAGTTGACTTGATAAATATATTAGTCACTTTACCTAATTCATTAAATAGAACTCTACATATGTTTGAAATATTGTATAGAAGATAAGGAAATTTTGCAACTCCAAAAATACATGTTTAAAAAAAAGTACCATTTTGCAATAGACCTTTTTATTCTTAAAAACATGGGTGCAGCCATTATCGACTTTCGAGTGTGTCCGCCATTAGTAAAGTGTAAAAATCTTATGTTCTCTGGGTTTATCGATACGCTAATGTATGGTTTCTCTAGTACAGGTGTCACAATATACTGTTATTTCGGCTTGAAATTCAATGATAACACCTGCTGTGAAGTGATTTGTAAACGGAGATATAATGACAACAAATAAATTACCTTGTAGGTATTTTTTTTTTAATTACCGTTATTTTCCCCATACAAAGTCAGTATAAATCCTACTTGATAAAAAAAAACTGCATGCACTTTTTTTTCATTTTTGTTTTTTTGTTGCTTTTTAAGCATAAGAAAAAAGGTGTAATCAAATTATATATTTTGTATGAAATTAAAAAGTAAATATATAAATTATAATATACACTTTTTGAAATTATTAATATACGATTTAAAGTGAAGTAATAATGATAAAAAGTGTGCCTAACTTATAAGAAAGAACTTAACTTTGAATGTGACATCTTAAGGTGCATTTTTCAATTCTGTTTTATTTATTTTATTTATTTTTTGTTTGTTAAATTGTAAAACAAATTAAAACTTTTTGTCGGTCAATTACTTTATAGGGATCTGTAGTGAAGATGAAAAGGAATTTAAGTTTTATCAAATTAAAACATCTGAATATCTGAATTTCTTTATCTGAAAAAAAATGTTCATGAGGAATCTAATATAACTATTTGCTCCTAGGTTTCAGATCACTCCATTTGTCTTCTTTTTCAAATTTCTTTGCTAGGATTTCATAGTTTTATATTGATTTATTCTTTAATTTTATATGTTTTTGAAGATTAATTAAAATTTAATATTGACGTGTTAAGGAAGTGGTAGCACTTTCTAGACTTGTAGTCTGCTGAAGGTCGACCGTGTCAACAGCGATGCGATGCTTCCCGGGTTTGGCACTTAGGGGAATAGACAGTCGTGTCATTTTGCAACAAAGGTGTTAAATTCATATTGTAGAAAGATAACTATCATTATAACTGATAGTTAACTGTGTATTGCAAAACAAGTTATAGCAAAGACATCACTAAAACACAAAAATTTAATTTATGTATTGGGTTGATTCTTAAATGTATTTGATTTGCATTATGACAGTTAAACTCTAACCCCTTCCCACAAAGGGTTAAAAATGATAAAAATATAAATAACTGAATTATAATGACAAAAAACTAAAAGAAAAAAAAATCAACGAATTTTGTTGCAGGACATCATGTCGTTCATTTTTACTTCTTACAGAATCAAGATTTATCTACAGAAATGTGATACCTCTTTTTAAATTGTTAATTATTTCATGTGGCTTCTACATGAAAAACAATAATTCCTACACTGCTCACTTTATTCCCGTTTCCTTTGTTTATAGTATTTAAACTTTCATTTAAGACAACATTTAGCTCAGTTTTTTTTTCTATGTTATCCTCTACCGCATACAGAAGGAACATTATTCCTCCACATATTTGCTACTCTATCATTGTGCTAATGATTGATTTTTTGGTCAATTGCATAAGTGCTCCCTACATCATAAAAATATTCGACTTTGTGGCTTTGTGAAGTGAAGACAATATTCGAAGGGAACTTAGTTCTTTTGTACAAAATTTAGTAAAAAATGTGTGTTGAGGGTTTCCATACCGACTGTTTTTATTTTATTTTTTTTTGCGTAGCCTGTTTTATATTGAAATTTTGCCACATAAGCAAGGTTAAAATCTGAATAGCTACAGATCGATCTGTTAGCCCACATCTGGCAAAATGGCTAATTCTTTAATTTTGAACCACGGGAATAAGCCATAAAATATCAACTGAAGCGTGTTTATCTAATCCAATGATGAATACTGATTAATTGTAACTAGTGTAAACAACCGATTGTTACACTTTCTTAATGGCGGACGATAGTAACGCCACCTAGCGTCCACGAACGATAACTAGGTAATCACCGATTTCTGAAAACGTCTATAGACACAGGTATAAAGTTTGTATTAATTTGCATTATTTCCTTCACTTTAAATAGCTGTTGGCGAAGTGGTCAAGGTTATTGACTTCCTACCACAAGCCTAACACCATTATTGGATTCATTCCTCAATACCCACCTTAAATGTTTAGGTTTTTAAGACACATATCCTCGTATGGGGGGGGGAGGGGGAGGGGGAGGGTCACCATTCAGTTCATTATAACTGTCCGACCATTCTTCCCTGTTAAATCTGGTAGTCATCGTATAGCTGAATATTTGCTGAAAGTGATAATAAACACCAAGAACCTTAACTCTAACAGTAACTTTTAAACAGCTGTTATGTTCCAGTCTTTCCTGTGCACATACATTTTTAATTAGTTTAGTGTAAAACTGAGGGAAACTGATCATTATACTTCTTTGGTGTTTTTAATACTGCACCCTTTATTTAGTGGAAGCAAAAGAAGATAAGACAATTTGTTTATTTACAAAAGGTGATGGTATTTATTGATGAGCTGTGGCTCATATTATCTCTCTTTCTTATCAGTGACTTCTCACATTTTTATAGTCTATTAGACTGAGGTTAGTTTTCACCAATTTTTTTTCTTTGTTTTATCACAGACTTTTTCCTTGTTGGAATGATGTCTGATATAAGCTTTCGTGATGTGCTTTGAACAAATTGAAATATATATATCCAACTTATTTTTTACGATAATTTTGCACACCAATTAGCTTGAATGCTGAAAAATAAAATAAGATTATATGTATTATGTAGATCTGTTTTTCTTTATATTATATAAAATAAGTAATTATCACTTTTTTCTTTTCTCTCTTTACTTGATTCACATATATCATCTCAATTATATTATAGTACATAAGTTTTCTTCAGGATATTTTTTTAGTGAGTGAATATTGTTGAATGTCACATGATTTTTTGGCTAATTGTGGTGAAAACAAATTATGTAGGTTTGAATTGCATATTTTTATGCCTTCTTCTTGTGTTAAATCAGTACACCTAAATAGGTTATATATAGTGCTTTTTCATGAAAGTAACAGGTCGCTATTGACATTTGACCCTGCTGGTTAGCTTAAAAGTTTTAATCAAAGGTGATTGGTCTAGAATGTCCAATGAAATTTTAAATAAAAGATGATTGGTATAGACTGTCAGATTAAAGTTTTAATCAAAAGTGATTGGTCTAGACAGTCTGAAAATAATTTTATTTGCAGGCGCCAGGTGATTGGTTTTAGATAGCCCAATAAAAGTTTATCTCAAAAGAGATTGGCTTTAGAGATAGCCCAATAAATGATTAACTCAAAGGAGATTGGCTTTAGATAGCCTAATAAAAGTTTTATGTCAAAGGTGAATGGTTTTAGACAATGCAATAAAAGTTTATCTCAAAGGTGATTGGTTCTAGAGGATCCAATAAAATTCTAGCTCAAATGTGATTGGTTCTAGATGATCCAATAAAATTCTAACTCAAATGTGATTGGTTCCAGATGATCCAATAAAAGTTTAACTCTAAGGTGATTGGGTCTAGACGATCCAATAAAATTCTAACTCAAAGATGATTGGTTCTAGACAGTCCAATAAAAGTAATATAAATACTTTTAATGTTTACAAAACCTATAGTATTTAAGAACTGTTTTATAATCCTTTACTAAATAAAAATTGACAATTTTTTCTCTGATTTCTTTCCAGGTTTTGTTAGAGACTGGACACTATTTCATACATTAGAAGACCCTGAATTAAAGGCAGGTTTTGTTCGTCCTATTTTTCTTGTGACAATGAAAAAGACAGAGGATAGATGTATTAAATTTTAATAATTGTTGTAGTCATGCAGCTTCAAATAGTACCTATGGTTGTGCAAGACTATCCAATAATACTGCTTTCAAATTTTAAGCAAGATTTGATTAAAACTAATATCATAAATCATGTTGTATTGTAGTAACCTTTTATGATATGGTCCAAACATTTCGCCAATTGTTTACATGAAGGCACAGATTAGGGTGGTCAGGTGCCACACCCAATACATATGAATATACCTTCAAAGTTACAAAGTCTATATAATTTTGTTCAGCTTAGAAAACAGAGTTTATAGGTTTGTAAATAAGAAAACTTGGGATATATACTGAATTATCGATAATTTGAAATTTTTCCTTTGATCTCAAGGAGTGATATTGTCAGCATCAATGAACTTGTCTATCAGTGTGACCTCATACACATTATAATGTTACCAATAAAAACAGTTTTGAAGGTCTTGTCATGCATTATCACCAATACCACAGCTTGTCCTATCATAATCGCTGATATACTAGTGATAATGTATGTCTCGACCTTCATAACTGCCGTTATTCTATAATTATTTTGTTACATTTTTGTGTTTTTAGGATACACCAATCAATCATTTGAAACTTCATCACAGTGGGCGTCGGCTTTTGGTGCATAGTAGAGACAACATTATTAGAATGGTGGACCTCAGGGTGTAAGTTAATTATATTTTGTATATTTATTAAACATGTTCTATGATAGGTGAAAGTTTAATTTATAAAAGAGTGAGTGATTATTGTTTAATGCCAACTCAGCAATTTTTCAGCTATATTATGGTGAGAACAAGTTAATTTTCAATGAGATGATGATGAGGTCTGCTTTGTACTAGACCAACACTCTTAGTTGGATTTTCATAGTGCTAGCTCACTGAAACAACAGTCTGTTGATATACATGTTGCCCCACTCTGACACATTATCCTGATTCCGAGCCAACCAGTCTTTGCTCTATCTCCTTAATGCTGCTTGGTTAGCGGAGAAGCAACAAATACCAATTTTATATTCTTTGGTTTTACCCGATTAGGGCTCGAACCCACGATTACTTTAAAAAGACAATTTGTTTTTTTTTGCTAACATTGGAATATTCATGATCTGGTCCTCTTGACAACAATTTATGGCAACAAAACTGCACTCTGATATGTAAGGAAATGATATACAAAAATGTATTGACAATTCTGAATTCAGAGGATCTGTTATTAATTTTAACCGTTGTTTACACACACAAGTGGCAGATTCATGTTTATTGTTCATTAAGCATGTAATTCTAACCATGTTGACTTTTTTTATAAGATTTGTATATTTTTGTATTTCCAATTATTCTATCACAGAGAAACAACAATCTATAGTATACAGTTATTCTATGACAGAGAAACAACAATCTATAGTATACAGTTATTCTATGACAGAGAAACAACAATCTATAGTATACAGTTATTCTATGACAGAGAAACAACAATCCATAGTATACAGTTATTCTATCACAGAGAAACAACAATCTATAGTATACAGTTATTCTAGTCTCAGAGAAACAACAATCTATAGTATACAGTTATTCTATCACAGAGAAACAACAATCTATAGTATACAGTTATTCTATGACAGAGAAACAACAATCCATAGTATACAGTTATTCTATGACAGAGAAACAACAATCTATAGTATACAGTTATTCTAGTCTCAGAGAAACAACAATCTATAGTATACAGTTATTCTAGTCTCAGAGAAACAACAATCTATAGTATACAGTTATTCTAGTCTCAGAGAAACAACAATCTATAGTATACAGTTATTCTAGTCTCAGAGAAACAACAATCTATAGTATACAGTTATTCTATCACAGAGAAACAATAATCTATAGTATACAGTTATTCTAGTCTCAGAGAAACAACAATCTATAGTATACAGTTATTCTAGTCTCAGAGAAACAACAATCTATAGTATACAGTTATTTTTATCACAGAGAAACAACAATCTATAGTATACAGTTATTCTATCACAGAGAAACAACAATCTATAGTATACAGTTATTCTAGTCTCAGAGAAACAACAATCTATAGTATACAGTTATTCTAGTCTCAGAGAAACAACAATCTATAGTATACAGTTATTCTATCACAGAGAAACAACAATCTATAGTATACAGTTATTCTATCACAGAGAAACAACAATCTATAGTATACAGTTATTCTAGTCTCAGAGAAACAACAATCTATAGTATACAGTTATTCTAGTCTCAGAGAAACAACAATCTATAGTATACAGTTATTCTATCACAGAGAAACAACAATCTATAGTATACAGTTATTCTATCACAGAGAAACAACAATCTATAGTATACAGTTATTCTAGTCTCAGAGAAACAACAATCTATAGTATACAGTTATTCTAGTCTCAGAGAAACAACAATCTATAGTATACAGTTATTCTATCACAGAGAAACAACAATCTATAGTATACAGTTATTCTATCACAGAGAAACAACAATCTATAGTATACAGTTATTCTAGTCTCAGAGAAACAACAATCTATAGTATACAGTTATTCTAGTCTCAGAGAAACAACAATCTATAGTATACAGTTATTCTATCACAGAGAAACAACAATCTATAGTATACAGTTATTCTATCACAGAGAAACAACAATCTATAGTATACAGTTATTCTAGTCTCAGAGAAACAACAATCTATAGTATACAGTTATTCTAGTCTCAGGGAAACAACAATCTATAGTATACAGTTATTCTAGTCTCAGAGAAACAACAATCTATAGTATACAGTTATTCTATCACAGAGAAACAACAATCTATAGTATACAGTTATTCTATCACAGAGAAACAACAATCTATAGTATACAGTTATTCTAGTCTCAGAGAAACAACAATCTATAGTATACAGTTATTCTAGTCTCAGAGAAACAACAATCTATAGTATACAGTTATTCTATCACAGAGAAACAATAATCTATAGTATACAGTTATTCTAGTCTCAGAGAAACAACAATCTATAGTATACAGTTATTCTAGTCTCAGAGAAACAACAATCTATAGTATACAGTTATTCTAGTCTCAGAACTTCTTTTCTGCTCTTTAATCACATTTATTTCTGTATAATTTTTAATATGATTCAAGTGTTACATATAATTTTACAGGCAACGAGTGATGCAGAAATACCTTGGTCACTTGAACTTCCGTGAACAAATCAGAAGTAGCATAACACCGTGTGGATCATTTGTCTTCTCAGGGAGTGAGGATAATTTGGTGTATGCCTGGCACACAGAAACAGGTAAGTTACTATTATATTGGCTTGTTTGGTTAGCCATCAAAGTCACCCACTAATACCTAATGTTCCAATGTAACTAAGCAGGTGTAGGAATATGTCATTAGTTTTACAGTACCAGTGATATAAGTCTCAAACAGAATAAGCATAGTAAATGTATTTCAACAAAATGGAAGCAGTAGTTCTTCTCATATTGAGCATAGCTTTTCTACCTTGTTAGATGACATGTTTCTGAGTATGGTAATAAGAAAAGAAATTTACAATTTTCATGTAATGTAATAGTACTCCAAAATAACAAAATTGATCAACAATATCTAATATTTTATTGTTATAAACCCAATTTCCTTTAGGTTCAATCATTCCAACAATACTAATTACAACAGAAAATTGCCATTTCTCTGTATAAAGCGACAAAGTATTCAGCATGTTATGTAAACTCTTAGTATATTCTGACATTAAAATCATATCATCAGCATACATCAGCAAAAATAATGATATGTCTTGAAACTCTTAAGGGACAAATGCAATTAACAATGAATTAATTCTCAAAATCATTCACATACCGGTAAAATGAAAATAAAATGGTTAAAGAATTCCACCTTGAATTAAGCCAAGGTTGTTACAAATATGTGACAAGATTTTGGTACAGTTACTATGTTAGAATCAAATTTCTTCTTTCGCTGTTTTTAAACAGTATAAACTGTCTAAACTGACCACCAGTAGGGTCAACATTTGTGTTCAAATAGGACAAATATCTTGAAATTTGCAAAGACTTCAGACACTGTGACTCTATTTCATATTAAGTTTACATACAGTTTTGCAGTTTATGCAGGGGTTTGTAGAGACATGTTTCATTGTATGTTAATCAACAATTAGAAATAAAGTTAAAAAGAAAGTAATAAATAATTTGGATGCAGTAGACTAATGAAACTTATTTGATTATGTATTTTTATTTTCTGTTTTTCAGGGGATCAGGTTGTTATGTATACCGACCTGAATTACAGACACCCAGTAACTGATGTGGATTACCATCCTCGTGATCACATGATAGCAATGTGCTCCATAGGAGAAAATCAACCAATCATCATATACAACTATAATCCTCATAGTAAGTCATGTGATAATATATATGTAGAGGGTGACTGTAGTCATGATCATGTGATGATATATATGTAGAGGGTGACTGTAGTCATGATCATGTGATGATAAATATGTAGAGGGTGACTGTAGTCATGATCATGTGATAATATATATGTAGGGGGTGACTGTAGTCATGATCATGTGATGATATATATGTAGGGGGCGACTGTAGTCATGATCATGTGATGATATATATGTAGAGGGTGACTGTAGTCATGATCATGTGATGATATATATGTAGGGGGCGACTGTAGTCATGATCATGTGATGATATATATGTAGAGGGTGACTGTAGTCATGATCATATGATGATATATATGTAGTGGGCAACTGTAGTCATGATCATGTGTTAGTTAGATTAATATTTATATATGCAATCAATTTCTCTCGCCATTGAAGTTTGTCTCACAACCTTAGCAAGGTGTGATTGGTTATACTTTTAAATTGGATATACATTTTACCTTTGATAAAGTACTGAAAATGTTTTATGTTGAGAGTTCAGTACAGCTGTTAAACAATTTTATGTTTTTACAGGGAAGCTCTGTATTTTATTCAATACATACCTTTTAATATTTAAATTTACTGATACTGGACTCATGAAAATCGGGGATCAACGAAAGATTGACATTTTTTAAATTATGAAAAGGAGCAACATATCAAAAGTGTGTCAAAAGATTCATCAAAGAGGTTGGTTTATGGTGTTTAATGCCACTTTCAACACTATTTCAGTTATATCGTGGCAGTCAGTTTTATTGGTGGAGGAAACCGGAGTACTCTGAGAAAACCACTGACCTGTCGCAAGTCACTGACAAATTTTAAAGAGTGACATGTTAGATTTGTTAATAGAGCAACATTTACATAGGCATGTACTTGTATCCGGTAATATGCATGTTTTAATAAACTTGATTTGTCTACATCTCCCACTAACCAAATTGTAAATCTGTATCCCCCTGTTCACTAAGAGGGAGGTGGAAGTAGAATTTTGTGCAGGATATATAATCAAAACCAATTATTTGTTTTCAAGATGTACACATTCCCTGCTTACATGTACAATTTCTTCATTTAACGTGTGGTCATAAAATTGTCTGAGCTTTATGTTATTTTCTCTACCGAAGATATACCATCTAATTCAGTTTGATGTTTTTATTTAGTTGCACAGATGGAAGCTGGTTTATCTCCTCAGCATATAACACCAGAGCCTATCAAAGAACCAGAGGAAACTACAGTATTTGGGTAAGTTGGTTTAAAACACTGTCAATCCTGTCTTAAAGGGCACCCCTATATAGCAAATCATTGTCTATAAAGGGCAGTCTCATTTTCCCCATTAATGAATAGTAATTTTAACCTGTATATAAAGACCACATTTTCAGGTTCCCTTGAGTGGCCTTTATATACTGATTTGACTGTATTTTCAATTCAATATTTATGCATATTTATTTAAGGCATTCAATTTACAAATTTAAATCTCCCAAGTAAATGTTAATTTTATCATAGAACTATTTTGAAATCCATTGTTATTTATAGATTTCATCTAAGTTTCAAAACATTTAAACATTTTACCCAAGTCAGGAAATATGTATCGGTAAATTCTTTCAATCTCATCATTCGTTGGACATAAATAATTCTTTTTGTTAACTTTAAAAATCGTCTCCTCCACAACAGATGCAAATGATTTGTTACTAATTTAATCTGGTTACAGCGAAAAAAACATGGCTGCAATGGACAATTCTTGTCTCAGAATCTATGATTAGACTTGCTTAAACACAGTTGTACATGAGTAACCAGATGAACAATTCAGGCTCAAGTGAGCCTCTCGTTATTATTGTGAATGTTTATGGAAATCTTGTTAATTTCAGAGGATCCCCAAAGAAAGAAGAACTGACAATGGGATCGTCAGCGATGATCTTCAACAAAGACGAGTTCCAAGCCCACACTGCAGGAAGATATGAAAAAGTATTACGGAAACTTCATAGTGCTACAGTAAGCCTCTTAATAATAGAAACATTCACTATTTGATTATTATTGTTTGTAGTTCTTATCTTTTTTAAACATTTCGTTGCATGGATAAATCATTTCTGTAGCATAATGATTTATGTGCTCACTGGAAGGACTGAGGAGTATGGCTTTTATCCTCTAATCTGGGAAGTCGTGATCGTGATCGTATGGTATTTGGATTTACAACTACCTATGCAATCAGTGCCTATCACCACTAAAGTTGTGAATTTGAATCCGTTCATCGCGAGGTGTACTCGATACAGCATTATGTGGTAAAGTTTGTCGGTGACCTCCAGCAGGTCATTGGTTTTCTCTGGATACTACAGTTTCCTCCACCAATAAAACTGACCACCACAATATAACTGAAATATTTTGAAAGTGGTGTTAAACATCATAACCCTAACCTTATTCTCAAAGAAACTGCTTTTACCATTATAAGATTGTTGGGAAAAGTCTATTATTGAATACTTTAATATTTGATTTTGGACTTATTCCGACAGTGTGGTATTTATTGTTTTTCATTTTTATTATATATGTTATGTGTTTAAATATTTGTTATTTCTTTGTAAACTTGTTCTTGTCATTAATATAGCAGACATACTACCGATTTGAATTTAAACAACAATCAATTAATAAATATTTGTTTTTTAAAGGCTCAAATGGCAACTACCCCTAACGTAGACCTTCCTGGCATGGCTCCGTCTGCTACTTCACCACTGCTGGCACACACAGGATTTGGATCACTTGACCAGTCTATGACTCCTCGAACTATGGTAAGTTTTTTTTTGTGGAGACTCCTAAACTAAATTTTCTAAAAACAGAAAGGCAGGGGTTCAAATTTATGTAGGTTCATGGTTGCTGTTGATTTTGGACTTTTACATTGGTTATTAGCTCACCTGACCCAAAGGGTCATGTGAGCTATTGTCACCACTGAGCGTCCGTCGTCCGTCGTAAGTCCGTCCGTTAACTTTTCTCATTTTAATCAACTCCTCTGAAGCCACTGGGCCATTTTGAACCAACTTTGGTGGAATGGTCCTTGAATGGGCCCCTTCCAAAATTGTGTCCGGTGATCCCGACTTCCAACCAAGATGGCCACCAAGCTAAAAATAGAAAAAAGGGGGGATGAAATTTTAATTGTCCATTGCTGCTTTAGTATAAGTCAAAATGAGCTCAAATTTTAACTGCAGCTACATGGCAAGGAGCAGTTTAACATATATTCCGTCTTTTTCTGTGAAATTTTTCTTTCAGCCGATTTATACCGATTATGCAAATTAGGCATATTTTGATAAAAGATCACATTTAAATCTTCTCCTCTGAAACCACTGAACCAAATTAAACCAAACCTGGCAGGGATGGTCCCTGGGTGGGTTCCTTTCAAAATTGTGTCCGACAGCCCCACCCTCCATTCAAGATGGCTGCTGTTACTAAAAATAGAAATTTCTTCAATTGTCCATTGCTGCTTTAGTATAAGTCAAAATGAGCTCAAATTTTAACTGCAGCTACATGGCAAGGAGCAGTTTAACATATATTCCGTCTTTTTCTGTGAAATTTTTCTTTCAGCCGATTTATACCGATTATGCAAATTAGGCATATTTTGATAAAAGATCACATTTAAATCTTCTCCTCTGAAACCGCTGAACCAAATTAAACCAAACCTGGTAGGGATGGTATTTGGGTGGGTCCCTTTCAAAATTGTGTCCGACAACCCCACCCTCCATTCAAGATGGCTGCTGTTACTAAAAATAGAAATTTCTTCAATTGTCCATTGCTGCTTTAGTATAAGTCAAAATGAGCTCAAATTTTAGTTGCAGCTACATGGCAAGGAGTAGTTCAACATATATTCTGTCTTTTTCTGTGAAATTTTTCTTTCAGCCGATTTATACCGATTATGCAGATTAGGTATATTTTGATAAAAGATCACATTTAAATCTTCTCCTCTGAAACTGCTGAACCAAATTAAAACAAATTTGACTAGGATGGTCCTTGGGTGGTCCCCTTTCAATGTTGTGTCCGACAGCCCCGCCCTCCATTCAAAATGGCTGATGTTACTAAAAATAGAAATTTCTTCACTTGTCCATTGCTGCTTTAGTATAAGTCAAAATGAGCTCAAATTTTAACTGCAGCTACATGGCAATCAGTAGTTTAACATATATTCTGGGTTTTTCTGTGAGATTTTTTCAGCCAGATTATTCTGTGAGATAAAAATCACATCTAAATCTTTTGCTCAGAAATTTGAGTTGAAATGATCTTTGGGTGGCCCACTTTCAAAATTACGTGTAACACCCCCATTTTCTATCAACTTTAGATGTCAAATTGAAAACCAGGTGAGCGATTACAGGCTCCTGGGAGCCTCTAGTTAGTTTTACCCTTGTACCTTCTAATTTTTGTTTGAAGTGATGCTATCTTCTATTAATTTAGTGTAAACATATTTTATTGTTCAAATATAATGCATACAATATGATTGAACAAAATATTACAACTTGATTATACATTATTTTAACAACAGGACTCGGAAACAAGCTAATAAATGCTTATTTCAATCTGTTTCCAAGATATTACACAAACTAAAATACATAAAATACACCCACATCCATCAAATTTTGTACATATACTGAACAAATATACAAAAACTAAAAGAATCTTGTATAAGTTTAAATTTAAAAAATCTGAATGATTTGAAAAGTTTTTTAAATTAATAACCATAATTTAAATATTGTAAATATTTGACTTACAGATGACATCTCCAGCGACATTTTCACCTCATTCATCAAGGACTATGACTGGTATTATGCAGCAACAACAGTACAAGTCTCAGAATATGTACATGAAAACAGGAGCTTCAGACTGGAGACCAGGATTTACTGATGGTAATTATTAACAGATTATTGTATAAAGTTTTCTTCTTCTTCTTTAGTCTGTGATGATAGTCATTTAGTATTGGGCATGAGGCAGAATTATGTTTGGTTTTAAAGTTTTTCAAATCATAATATTTATGAATAAATTTTTCTTTTTGTTTATTTTATTTTTTAATATAAACTTTTTTTTCTGATTTATTGCTAATTGTGCACTTGTTATCTTCAACTGATCTAAAGCATGTTTCTAAAAATATATGTATTAATTTTACCAATTTATTGATGAATTCTGCATTTTAATTGCTTATTAATACTGAATAATATGATATTGCTTATAATATTTATATGGAAAGCATTTGTCTCACATGGAGAACCAACTGTAACAATTAAGAAATTAATTTTGTTTGATGATTGTTTTTCATAAAATGAATGAACTGCAAAATCTGTTATAGATAGATAGATACTTTTATTTACCAATTATGGGCCCACAAGGGGCATGAATATTCACATATATAATTATTTAAAACATAACATATGTTTAACAAAGACAAATATACAATAACATATACTTATATTACGGATTTAGTTTGTTACACATATTTTCATTGGTTCTTCAACACTGAATGTCAGCATATATTCGGAAAACAGACGGGTATATATTTCAGTCCCCAAAAACGATTTAAACATGGACGACAAAACATTACGCTTCACTGAATCAATGGTATAATACGGAATAATAAATGTATTTTTACCAAATTAAATGCTGTTTTTATACTCAAAACGGCTGCATGAACAAAAAAATATTACAACGGTTAATTCCGTCACAAATACCTGATCGATTTAGCAAACTCCTATGTTCCACGGCTGTACCATAACAAATAAACAAAACGTTGAGCCTTGAAAACTTTCGACGTCATGGGGCCACACCAAGGTTTTATTTACATGTTGTTAACATTTAAATTATTGAAACTGTTTCGCAAACCCGTTGTTTTGTTATGTGATATATCAATGTTATATTTATAAAGTTTATAAAATTTACTACATATGAAACTTGATTTAGAAATTTAGTACAGTATTTTCCTTCATGAGACACCCCATATATGAAATATGATGCGACACATATTTTGATGTCATTGAAGAATGACGTCAAAGGTACGGAAACGGACATCTAGAGATACGAAAAATGGCAATAAAAGAGACAAATTTATTAAAGACAGTTGGATGTTGTATTTAAAAAAAACAATGGTTAAATCCGTAATATATCTGTTATTCAGCTATCAGACAGGGTATATAATGTGACATTCCCGGCTTATGCTATATATTCCCTTCAGCTGCGCATCAGGGAATATAAATCCTAAGCCGGGAATGTCACATTATATACCCTGTCTGATAGCTGAATAACATATAATAACATGTCATTTATATGCTCAGTGTGGTTGATATGTTTTAATACATCCAGCTATGATAATGTATCATATAAATACGATGATAAATAAATAGATAGAGCCGATTATTTGTATCCTACCCGTGTCTGAAGCAGAGAGGCAAACACAATGATAACCTTTCTGCAAGAGACACCAGGTGATGGTGCTAAAAGGATGATAATCAGCCCTTAATTTTGAGGTATGAACCATTTATATCCTCCCTGTGTCTAAAGCAGAAAGGCAAGCACATAGGTTGCCCTTCAGCAGAAGACATCAGGGGACGATGCTAAAAGGATGTTAGCTCATACCCAAATATTTAATTGTATGAATTGATTATCCTTCCCATGTTTAAAGCAAACAAGTTAGCGAATAAGGTAGCTTGAATGCAGTAAACACCAGGGGACGGTGCCTCAAGGATATGTTAATTTACTCATACAGTTGATTTTGTGTTATAATTAAAAGACAAGATGTATCAACTTTTAAGGAAGATGCTTCAAAATAAATTTACATAATGTTTTCAATAATTCAATATTTTCAGAGTTAAAAAGCCAAATCAGTTTGTTTTGACTTCAAATTTCTAAAGTTACTACATACAGTTGTAATTTCAAACAACATTGATTCTCGGTCTTCACCGTATTTTGAGCATTGAAATAAAAAATGTAATTCATCTTCAATAACATTTGAAGAACATTTTGTGCATATTCTGTTGTGTCAGGGAACACCTTGATATCTACCCAATTCTATCTGTAATCTATGAGGATGTACACAGTTTTGTAAAACTTCTCCTTAGCTCAGAATTATTAACTATGGTGAGATATTTTTCAAGACCAAAATTATTCTTACATATATTATATATTTTTAGTTTACTGTCAGAGAATTGATTAATTTTTTTTTCCATTCTGTGATAAATAATGATTTTAAAAAAAATGTTAACATTATTTTTGAATTTTCCAAGTATTTTTTTTAGAAGAAGATTAATATCAGTGTTTGTTGTCTTAAGTATGTTCACAATGATATTAATTGATCCATACCATGATGGTTTTTTAGAAAGATACAACAGTTTGGTTTCATTATATGCTTCTTTTAATAGTGGAAATTCCTTTCCAAGATTTTCTAAACGATACCAATATAATAACATGCCTTTAATTATGTTGAAATATAATGGAATTATATACCGAAATATCCGAAACATGTACATTTTTCAGAATTAAAATTTCTCAACTACTAAGCAAGAACACAAATAGTTCAGATTTTCAATCCAACAAATTTTCGACAGATACAAAGTTTGGGTTATTTTATTAAACAATCTACAAATGAGAACAAATGACTTTTTAAATTTTGAACCATATGTTGCTAATTTATTTATATATGTTCTTTATTTTGTATTTGTCGCCTTAAGCTATTAAAATATAATTAAGCAACAATAAAGTATTATTAAAATTTATTTCTGAAGACGCAATGGTAATTTCAATGTATGAAAGAAAAGTTTAAGGTATGTTCCGTATATGTAGAAAAGTTTAACTTTCTTATTATTATGACTTTATAGTTGGCCGTTGCGGGGCCAGAAGTTCTAGTCCAACATTTATAGGAAGACCTCCACAGTTATCAATGACTGCAGTAAGTACAAACCTCTCAAACTTTATATTTGAATTCTGAAACTTTTTTTATATCAGAGTTTTGCTTATCAATGACTGCAGTAAGTACAAAAAAACATCTCAAATTGTATATTTGAATTCTGAAACTTTTTTATAAGTTAGATTTGTTGCTTGCATCAATATTTAATACATAAATAAAAATAGTAAAATAATACTGCTCAGATGCAATCTTTTGATTGGTTCACACACACATATATGTTAATTAGTTATGTTTATCATTTAAAGTAGTATGTTCCTTTCCTTTGATATTGCTACCTTCATATATCAAGTTAGTTTATCAATTTTAATGGTTTGCTTGTAACCTTTTCATAATTGTTAGAAGAAATTGAATAAAAGCAAAATATATGTGGTAAGCCAGTGTTAATGGGATTAGTTTCTCTGTAAGTTTTTATGATCTTCAAAGAATTCTGTGCTGTTATGTATTATTGCTATTTAAGTTTTTCAAACAGAACAAACCTTACATACTTATTTATCTGGTGTTTTAGACAAGTGGAAAGGCTCAGTTCAGTTTCCAAGCACCAGCAGGAAAAGCAGTACCCAGTTATAAACAGGTATTTACTGATCATGTTCAATCACAGACAATAGTACAGTATTGCCCTTAGTTTATCAGCAGTATTGCATAAAGGGCTTGGTCTTCATGTAGTGCCATAAGACCACTTCTCTAATTATAAGTATAATGTAGGTACTAGGCAAAGGATTGTCACTGACTTCATTCGACTGTCATTGACCTGAAAGGTTGTTGGTTAAATGAATAGTCACATGATTTTTCTGTTTCATTAATATGATGTCATAGCTTTACTCTCTAATTGTCCAGTTGAAATCAAACTTAGCATGATAGTACTTGGATGTTATCAATGTTCAGAGCCAGTTGTGAAAAGTATGATTGGCTGAAATTTCCAAAAATTTCTTGAGACAAGATGTAGAATATATCTGTAAGATTGTATGAATTTTTTTTCATTCAAAATTGAGCTCTTTTTCTATGCATAATTACAAAATGACCACCATTATGGGACAGTTTTTAACATTAAACAAAAAGATGTTAATGTTAGTCATGGGTATAATGACCAACAAGGTAGAGGAAGGAGTACAGTGAAAAAAAACTTCCTAGAAATCACTGAACTTGTTGTGAAAGGGGGAAAAAAAGAAATTTTCAAAGATGCTTTTCTTCTATATTTCTTACATCAAATAAGACTGACTGCTATCCATTTAAAAAAAAAAAAAATATTTTTTATTTTTATTTACATCATAATATATTTTATTCAAAATCTGCTGTTTACAATAACCTTAATGGCCCACTTAAACATTTTTCATATTCATTTGTTTTTACATTTCATTATAATATACACAATTAGACGATACAATTATTACCATGCATTAGCTTTATGTTCATAAATAATAAATACTCATATGTTATTCTGAAAAAGTTCTAATTTGTTTTTATCAATTTCATTAATATGCGAAGTTTGTAATGTGCATTGTTAATGTTTTTTAAAATTATTTTTCCAAGTGTTGAAAATTGTTTGATCTCCAATTCGGGATTGGTTATATTTCACCTTATTACGTATTTTCCATATTTCCCACTTTGAGATAAATATTACGGTATTAAAAATGACATCTAAACCCTCACCCCCATATAGCCCTAACATAATATTTAATTCCTTGATTTCTATATTAGCTGTTAATCCAGATCTGTTAAATATTGCTTCTATTTCTTTTATAATTTTTTTCACAGAAGGACATTTAAAAAATAGATGCTGCATCGTTTCATCGTTGTCTCTTATTAGGTAGAGATGGCATCATCGTTTCATCGTTGTCTCTTATTAGGCAGAGATGGCATCTTCCGTTTGACAAATTCATTTTTTTCAATCTATGTTCTGTATAATTTATATTAGAGAGACATTTCCACTGGAATTCTTTGACCTTATTAGTAACTTTGATTTTCTTTAATTTTGTCCAAATTTGTGTCCAATCAATATTACCCCCGTACTGTTCTTCCCACTTAATCTGACATTTTGGTTTTATATTTTGTTTAAAGATTCCCTGAATTACTTTTATTTTCAATTTATCAGGTGATATAGTTGTATTTGACTCATTTAAATATTGTAGCTTATCGTTGATATTTAAGGTAACTCTACGTTCTGGTACTATTGTAGTTTCACCTTTTAAGACTTTTATGAACTTTTCGGGGATTTCTTTTTTTTATCTTAGAAAACTCTGAAATACAGTTCCTCCTATCTATTAATAGATTGTATATATCATGACAACTTTTAAAATTTGTATTATTTGAATCCCAAATATCGTTTATAGTTCGTAAGTTACTTTGCAGAAACGAGGTAAACACTAATGGTTTGTTTTTAAAAGTTATTGAAGAGTTACAAAATATTCAGGTTTTTAGAATGGAATCAATGTCATTATTATCCATTTATTTTAATAAAAAAATCCTTTCTCTACCTGAAGCCATTGACAATTATTTCCTAACAGGAGTTAACTTTTGGTACATGGACAAAATATATAGACATTTCTATTGAAAATATTTTACTTTGGAAGTTGGTAGACCCCTGTCTCTGCTATGTATATGATAATTCATGTAAATTATTTCTTAAAGGGAGATAACTGGAATATTGACAAGTACATAGATCCTTTTATTGAAAACATTTTCATTTGTAAGATGGTTGACCCCATTCTCTGTTATTCATATGAGTATCCATGCAAAACTCATTCTTTTAAATAATCATCTGTATGTATATATTTCAATAGGTTGTTGCATTGTACAACTATAGAGCCTCCAGATCTGACGAGTTGACTATATTCAAGGGTGATGTGATATCTGTGTTATATAAAGATAGTGAGAGTTGGTGGATGGGAGAACTACCTGATGGACAGCAAGGTTACTTCCCTGCTAATTATGTTGCAGAAGAAGGTAGAAATAATTACGATTTTCTTTGTAAAATTTGTTTTTCAAATGACTTTATTTATTTCAAATATAAGATGCTGTTTAAAAGATGTAACATAATTTTTTTACAGTTGTGTTTGAAGCTCGCTCATGGCAAGGTGTACTCGATATAACATTATGTGATAAAGTTTGTCAGTGACTTGTGGCAGGTCTGTGGTTTTATCTGAGTACTCCAGTTTCCTCCAACAATAAAATAGGTCGCCACGATATAACTGAAATATTGTTGAAAGTGGCATTAAAGACCATAACCCTAACCCCCTAATTTTTTAAAAGGATGAAGCAAAAATGTGTCCGATTTGTTTAAAGCACAATTACAGACAAATCAGAATTAATTTACACCAGTAAAATTGCTTTGTAGATCATTGTAAGTCCTTTTGTACTTTTTCTTTTGGCCATTGTGTTGTCTATTCTTCTTCAATATATGGATTCTGATTACCCCTTTGACATCTTCAAACTCTTCTTACTAATGGACCATGTGATCAATAGAGCCTCAAATGAGCATCTAGGTTAAATAGAGACATGAAGACCACATAGAAAACATGTGTTGAGTGAATAACAGATCCAGTAACATTACTTTATAAGAGAATATTTTAACAAGCCTTGTTCAGGATATTAGAGATTTTAGGTACAGAAGATATTTACACTTTTTATTTTAGAAATATGTGATACCTTCAATTATCAGGTATCAGGGATACAATACCCTTAAATTTTCACAAGGATAATTATTTGATGCAAATGATGTGGAAGCTAAATTAATAATTTTTGAGCATCTGAAAATCTATTGCAAAAAATAACAATAAATTCCAAATTCCTAGTGTTGTTTCCCAAATCTCAATATATTTTTATTCCAAATTTCTGAAAATCTGTAAACTTAAAGGTTAAATTATGACGTACCAAAAAATAGGTTCTTTCATTCCTTATTGTTATACTTCAGTATCTTTTTTCAATAGAAAATCAAGTGTAATATTTTAACTAATAAATCCTAAATTCCTTGTTTTCTCTATTTCACCGGTCATCAGTATTTTTAATGATGACCGGGGGAACCAGTGATCTAGATCGCCAAAGCGCTTACGATATCGGTAAAATGACCATGAACTAAAACGTGTATGTGATGTAAGTATGTATAAAATGGCCACCGCCGGTGTGCCCAGTGGGACCATTCTGGCTGTTCATTTACAGAAATGTTCGCATTTATCAAACGAAATAAGAGTGATGCAAAAAATAGAGTTTCAGTATAATAAAACAATTAATGCCTGCACTTAAGGTGAACACCATAATTGTTCACCCTTGGGAAAACAACACCCCTCGGGTGAAAACAACATCCCAAGGGTGAACAATTATGATGTTCACCTTAAGTGCAGGCATTAATTGTATACTGTCACATAGTCTTAGTATATTAAGATAATTTGGTGCAATTCCTGTTATCTTTTTCTCATTTACCACTGGACGTTAAACAACAAACAATCAATGAGTCATCTGTCTTCTTCCTCAGGAATCATTGAACTATTTGAATCCAAATTATACAAGATCTCATTGGATGAATACTTTTTCTTGTAAAGCGAGGTTAACATTAAACAGAAATATTTGCGACTGTGCCTTTTACAATGTATAGTAAGATTATTATCTTTGGTGTTTTTTATCAAGGTACTGAGATGGAGGATAGAACAGGTTTGATACAAGGCAGTGACAGTGATGATGATGACAAACAGGTTAGTTATTATAATCCATTAAATACTATAACATATGAGGTGTTATTTTTTTCCTTTCATTTAATTGTACACCAATAATTTTTTGTATTTCTGTCTTATTAAAAAAAATTGTACTTTAAGAAATATTATATTATACCCACTTATTTAACTACTAATGTGGGTTGAACCCACATTAACTACCTCAAGTTTAAGGATTGTGGTCTCAAGTTATATATCATACCTTAACCACACGGCCACCCAGGCTTTCACACATAATGAATCAACTAAATTGGCACACATTTTTGATGTATGTATCCCAAACAAAAATATGACAAAAAATATTTTTTGTCTTGAAATGAAATTTTGTTATTTAGTTTGTTAATAAATTCATGATTTGACCTATTTTTTTTATCACTAAATACTCTAAAAATGCAAAAGGAATTTACAAAACCAATATTTATTATTACATTGTAAAATGTCAATTGGATCAAGTTTAAATTGAATATTTTAAAGCTCTACTACATATATAACTAACTTTTGGAGATGCCATTTGTGTTGCTTAGAAGTATGATCTCCTTTGGTATTACATATTATTAGTAAGAAAGGATATTGATGTAAATGAACATGAGAGACTGTTCAACATTACACTTAGACACAAATTGAACTGAAATAACAGTGCTTTGCATCAACATGTTAGCCTCTTTATAACACATACATTATGATTTAGGTGACAGCAATTAGAACAAAAACAGGAGAGTTGAAATTTGTCTCAGGAACAGAAGAATCTGAAGATGAATTACTTAGTAGTACTCGTAAAAAGTAAGTTTATTTTTGTTTTTTATTTGGGCAGTTGTTTACAGTAAAGTTTCCTTATGATGAAATGTTTGGAATCAAATGGCCATTTCAAAATAGATTACAGAGAGTTATCTCCCTGCCTCATGCTACTTGTGAAATAGTTTATTTATTTATTCTTTTGTATTTAATTACATTTTAATTGTTGTAAAACAAATTGATGGCATTATGTTGTTAAATATTGGTTTCTTTTTAAAATGAAATAAAATATTTGAAATGCTATTATTCTATCAAGAAAAAAATGAAAATTGAATGAATGTTGCACAGTTACTTCCCTTGTTTGAAGCTTGACCAAATTGTTTAGTGCTTAAATAATAGGTTGTTGTTTTATTATCCCCTCGCCAACGAAGTTGCGAGGGGATATAGTAACGCTACCGTCCGTCCGTCACAATCCTTGTGAACACTCTAGGATCAACATCCTTCAATAGATTTTGACCAAACTTGGTACATATTTAGTTCTTAAGAGAATCTGGAACCCTATTGATTTTCAAGGTCATAGGTCAAAGGTCAAGGTCACTGGGTAAATTTTTTACCGTGTATCATCCTTGTGAACACCATAGAATCAACATCCTTCAATGGATTTTGACCAAACTTTGTACATACTTAGTCCTTAGGAGAATCTGGAACCCTATTGATTTTCCAGGTCAAAGGTCAAGGTCACTGGGTAAATTTTTTACTGTGTAACATCCTTGTTTTGTTTTTAATGGACATTTACCTGATCAATGCTATAATCCAAGTGGAGAGACACATCTACCTGTAGATTATTGAGCTAGCACTATGAAAATCAAACTCGGCTTGTTGGTCTAGTACAAAACAGACATCATCATTAACTCATCGAAATATAACTTGTTCTCAACATGATGGGGTTGAAAAAGTTACTTACTTGGCATTAAACACCAATCACTCATTCAGTATTCTTTTTTTATATACCTTTAGCAAAGTTCAGCATAAACATGTAAGATATTGTTGTGAGAAATCAAACAAACATAATACAACACAGTGAAAATGATAGAATGTTGCACATGAAAATGAAAAAAATTATGTTGCACATGATAATGAAAAAAATGATGTTGCACAGACACATAATGCACAAAAAATACTTTTTGTTTATCTTCTAATGACTTAGAACTGATATGTTAATGATGATTATTAAACCTACAAATTGTAATTTGTGGCATGGGACGATCATCAGTTGTCTACAAATTGTAATCTGTGGCATGGGACGATCATCAGTTGTCTAATCATAGAAAATGAATGTGTTTACAAAAATAAAGTAATTTTAAATAGATATAAAAAAAAATTCCCAAAAAACATCATTGTATTTTGTTTTGGTTCTATTTTTTATGCCCCAGCTGCTAGGCGTCAGGGGGCTTTATGCTTTACCCATGTCCATCCGTCTAGTCCTGAATTTGGTTTCCACTCTGAGTGACTCAATAACTGAAGTTCCCCCTTAAGCAAATCATTTGAAATTGATACACAAGGTTAGAGACCATAAAAGGAAGGCCAAGTTCGATTTGAGACTTCATCACCATTTTGGTTCTGGGGTTATGTCTCCTTGATTTGCCTAAAAATGCCTGTTTACGTTAGCTTGAAGCAGTAGCATCGATGTCTCAATACCTGTTTACGTTAGCTTGAAGCAGTGGCATCGATGTATTATGGAACATATTCTTCCATTATTGTTTTTTTTAAATGAGACAGTATACATGGGATTTTAAATTTGGCTGTTAACAGCATTTCATCATAAGACTTTATGTTATAATATATAGATGAACTCAACTGTACATTATTTTGAAATAGCAGAAATCATTGCAGTAGAAAATGCCAGATTTATTTTAATGTATTTGTATCTTATGCTTTGAATATTATACTTGTCAACACTACACTACACCCAAGAAGGCATTTTACTTTTATGGAGACAATTTACCAAAAGGGCTAACCTACATTTCAGGTGGAAATGGCTGAAATTCATATTCTGAAAAAAAACCAAGTTCTCCAAATATTTCTATATTTTAAGCTGGAATATAACTTTGATAGCTACATAAAATGAGATTTCTTTATAAGTTAGTGAATTTATTCAAGTTTTTTAATTTTAGATTTATAAAACAAACTATGTCTATTTTGACTAGAATTCATAATACATGTTTCTTCTCTGAAACCTATTCTGAGTTGTCTGTATAAGTTGAATTTATTCCAGATTTTACTTCAGATCTGGAATTATACAGACTAAAACCTATTATGACTAGAGTTCATATGGATATATCACATTTCTTCTTTGAACCCCTAATGGTACCCCAGTGTATTCTCACTATGGTGTAAAAGCTTTCTCTGATATACCGTAAATCGGAAAATTTTGGTGTAGGTTAATTTTGGCCTTTTTTCTCCAAAAGAGGGTTGTTTTATTTTGGTGTGTGAAATTTTGGCCATTTTCGTTTCTAGTGTGTTTAATTTTGGCCACTTTTGGTTCCCATGTGTTTAATTTTTTTGTCAGTTAATTCAGAACGTAAATGGAAGCATTCTCATTTCAACCAGCGATACTACGTTTTTACTGTTACTTACCGGATATTTTGATGTACTAAAAACCAAATCGATTATGGATAAATTGTGATATTTATTAAAACTAGGTTTTCAAATATTTAAACAGCATAAAGTAAAATGCATTTAATATAAAAACAACAAATAATAATTTTGCACTGGTATTAATCATCACTTTTACAGGTAAACAGTCTTATTATAACGGTCAGTTCATGTATTTGTTTACACAACAATTATACATAATAAATAAAACCGATAAGACACTAATTACGTGTTTATTTATCTTTCTATTTTCTATAGGTAATTGTCATTTTAAGGATATTTGACATTTTTTTGATTGAATAAATTTTATTGGTATTGCATGGCTTTTATCAATGTACTTTATTTACCTGTAATTTCTCCCTTGTCATCCAAGCCAACGATTTCACATCGTGAACACTTTTCAGTTTGACTTGTGTGTGTATATACATGTATAACGGTAATTGACAAAGTTTTACTTAGGAAAGAAGTAAGACAAAAAGGTACAGATTAGGGAATATAAATATAAAAAGAAATTAAGGCAGTGTTCAATTTTGGCGGTTAATTTTTGGAGTGTGACATATTTTGGTGTGTTTAATTTTGGCACTTCGTATTTAGGGGCCAAAATAGGCCAAAATAAAACCATGACCAAAATTTCCCGATCTACGGTAGGTGTCTGCTGGTTGTGCAGGACTATACAAATACACAACTTAACCTGAGGATTGGACTCAAATAGCATGCTCCACTGCACTTTGCTGATAACTTGTAGCAGTTCTTAATAGTTTGTTACCATTATGGTTGGTACCCTTGTTGCAAGACAAAGTTTTCTGACCCTTTCTAATATCTCCCTTTTTACTTGTGGTAAATAAAAACATCAACCCATAAGCCAATGCCAGTGCCAACATGATTTTTTCTCTTATGGTTTCTGAGATAAACTACTGGTATGCTTAAAGGAACCAAACATTTATACATTTTTAGCTCACCTGGCCATAGGCCATGTGAGCTTTTGTCATGGGTAAGCGTCCGTCCGTCCGTCCGTTAGCTTTTCACATTTAAATCTTCTTCTCTGAAACCGCTGAATAGAAATCAGCCAAACTTGCCAGAAATGTTCACTGGATGGTCCTCTACCAGATTTGTGTTTTTGGTGCTGATTTGAAATCCAACATGGCTGCCAGGGTCCATAATGTGTTCTCATTGGCTGAAATTTTAAAAATCTTCTTGTCAGAAACCACTAAGTCAATTGAATTGTGACTTTGCAGGAATGATCATTGGGTGGTCCTGTACTAAATATGTGAATCGTTTGTCGATCGGAAATTCAAGATGGCTGCCATGACTCGACTTAGTTTAACATTGGACCCTATGGGAATTTCACATTTTCATCTTTTTATCTGAAACCACAAAACAGATTTGAACCAAACTTGGCAGAAATGTTCATTGGATGGTCATATACAAGATTTGTGTTTTTGGTGCTGATCGGAAATCCAACATGGCTGCCAGGGCCTATAATGTGTTCTGATTGGTCGAAATTTTAAAAATCTTCTTGTTAGAAACCACTAAGCCAATTGAATTGTGGCTTTGCAGGAATGATCATTGGGTGGTCCTGTACTAAACTTGTGAATCGTTTGCTGATCGGAAATTCAAGATGGCCACCATGACTCGACTTAATTTTAACATAGGACCCTATGGAAAAAATGTTTAAAAGTCTTCTCCTCTGAAACCAGTAAGTCAGTTTAAAGCAAACATGGGATGAATGGTCCTTAGGTGGTCAACTTTCAAAATTATGTCCTGTGACCCCGACCTCCATCCAAGATGGCAACCATCAGCGAACATAGTTTTAACATAGGACCCTATGGGAAATATATTTAAAAATCTTCTTCTCTGAAACCAGTAAGCCAATTTAAAGCAAACATGGCATGGATGGTCCTTAAGTGGTCAATTTTCAAAATTGTGTCCAGTGACCCTGACCTCCATCCAAGATGGCCACCTTCAGCAGACATACTGTAGTTTTAACATAGGACCCTATGGGAAAAAATGTTTTAAAATCTTCTCCTCTGAAACTAGTAAGCCAATATAGCAAACATGTCATCGATGGTCCTTAGGTGGTCAACTTCCAAAATTGTGTTCAGTGATCCCGATCTCGGTTCAAAATGGCCGCCGTCAGCAGACATAGTTTTAACATAGGACCCTATGGGAAAATTGTTTAAAAGTCTTCTCTTCTGAAACCAGTCAGCCAATTTAAAGCAAACATGGCATGGATGGTCCTTGGGTAGTATACTTTCAAAATTGTGTCCGGTGACCACGACCTCCATCCAAGATGGCTGCCATGAGCAGACATAGTTTTAACATAGAACCCGATTTGAATAGTAACTTAGATGTATTCAGCATGCAGACATTCTTAAGAGGACTTATTTATGTCAGGTGAGCGATACACGCTCACCTGAGCCTCTAGTTTTTCATCCAATATTACATGTAATGTTTTTTTTTTGGCAAAATGCTTGTCATAATCAAGTTTTTGTTGTTTTTTTGTTTTTTTATAAAAAAGGGCATAAATTCTGAAATTTGGCATATTGGGAAGCTATACAGTTTTTTTTAAATCTAATTTTGATACAATTTTTTTTCTTTAAATTGGTTGTGACAAGGATTCAGGTAGTTTTTCAGCAGATTTCCTCTATCAGTTATGTTTTTCGAGTTTAAACCTGATTGCAGTAAAACTGGTGTAGCTTTTGTTCATGCATGGTTCTATGAGCTCTGTATTTAGTAATTTCATGATACAACTTTTTGTGAGTTTATGGGATTGTCAAACAGACCATTTGCACATTTCAGACTTGATTCTAAAATTATACATTTAATCACATTTTTATAAGAGTTACTTCCCTTTAATGTGGGCAGAAGTGTCCTTTTCATGCAAAGTTCAAAGAAAATAACATATAGTTTTCCAATACTCTGTACAAAATTTAAATGTTGTAACAACTTGTGATTTATTTTTGCTGTCAAATTATCCTCCAATTTTTTTTTACAAAGTTCAGATATGTACAAATTACAAGAAAATTGTAATCAAATTCTTTGTCCTTTCCGTAACACTTGCATGGAACGGGAACCATTTTGTTTCCTATAAGGGAAATAACTCTTTAAAAAAAATTCAAATATAAATGTATAATTTTAGAATCAAATCGGGAATGTGTAAGGTGTAAAACCATTAATTCATTTCTTTAAAGGTTTTCCACTAATTTTGTGTTTTTTTTAGTCCATTTTGTCTGAAGTTTAACCTTTCCAAAACCATATATTTTCTGAAACGTACATGATTCTTCTATGTTGTCAAAATATAATGGGATGTTTAAAATCTTGTAGTGAAATGCCATGATCTGGGACATCCCCTACTTTAAAAATAACAATGTCATCACTGGAAATTCAGTATTTATAGGTCATGCATCAAGACCTTCATAAAGGATTAAAATACAATAAAATTTGGGCTCAAAATAATCTTTATATATTGACCTTCATTTACCAATTTCAGTTATGCCATTACATTTTTAATATTTTTCAAAATACAACAAAGCCAAAGGAACTTTTTACTTTATAAAGGACTACTTTTGTATATATGCGCTAAGCTCTCATTGGTGAATTAGTGGTTTGACGCCTAAATGTTCTATTTGACAAATATAGCTTTGAAATTCTATATTAAGTTTTTTTATCTTTGTGTACCACGCATATATTTTTGAATAAATAGATTTGATATCTGGCCATTAACATTTACTTTTTTTTTAATGGTGAGAAAGATTGAGCATTTTTTTTTTAATGGTTATTTGTGGGGATTAAAGTTTCTGATAAGAATCGCATCCATGCATCAGATAGTTTAACAATTATTTTTGTAGCTAATTTGTATTATTCATAAGCGATGATGATTTGACTTTTTCTCAAATGTCAAAAAATATAAGAACGTAACAATTTTTAAATTGTTGATGTACATATATAATTCATAATTCCTTTCATCAATAAAATGACCAAGTATTCATAAATGAAACATGATCCCAGGGGAAATCTGAAAGATAAATGGAAAAGTGTAAATGCAAAATTGCATGACATTATTCATAAAAGTTCCTATCTAACTAATAGATTATTTGTACCAGTTAAGAATTATTAAGCATTTGACTAGATTTAGAAACTGTTTTGGCTCTGATGCATGAAAGGGTCTTGAAATATTTATGTTGTATTGAAGAAGCTTTAGACAGATCAAAGGGATAATCATTGATTTTAAAATCGTGGATCTACTGGTAAAAATAAATGTAGGGTATACGCATGTGTGAAATATGAAATGGGCCCAGCAAAATAATAACCATTATTGAAATTAAAATGCTATGCTTTATGATTTTTATTGCTTTAAAATTCTGTACTTTTTATTTATTCATGGTTTCTCAAATGCAGCGTGTCCATTTTAAATATCTGCTAACAAAAATTGCAGCTTCATTCAGCCAGATCGACTTTTGTATTCTATGCACTGCCCTACGATGATTGAGGGCTTCCTTATGTAGGGTAAAAAAAATACAGTCCTTTCTAATTAGAAGATATTATGATGGAAACAGTAAAATAAATAACACTTAGTGTCATAGTAGGTCTGTTTCTCATTCTGGACTTAAAAACCTTTTATATAGAACAATCTGAAAGATCCAACATTCATAACCAACATTCTATCATATAGTCAAATGCCAATGTGGTCACCTCTAATAAGCAATCACCTGTATTAAAAGGTCACCTTTTTCTTGTCCTGTCATAGAAAATTTCATAATAATTGAACCTCTTTTAAGAGGTCACCTTGTCTTAAAATTGTCCCAAAGGTGACCTTTTAATACAAGTTTAACTGTATAATGTAATTTAATGTTGAATTAATTAATAAAATATGTTTAAACTGATAATCAATCATGTCAAGATGACCTAGTGCTACAGGTAAATGCATATAAAATGTAGTTGTTTATTTTGGAAACTGGTCATCCATTTAAACTTATTTCATTGGTCAGTTATTTCATGTATATTTCACAGTCACAGTTGAATGAGTATGTAACCTAATTACTAATAGTTTGCAAGAGTTTGGTTGAACCAGATTACAAGAACTAATTTTTTAATAACTTTTTAGGTCACCTGACCCAAAGGGTCATGTGATGTATTGTCATCACCTTGCATCCATTGTTATAATCATCCGTAAGCATTTCACATTTTGATCTTCTCTGTAACCATGAGACCCATTTGAACCAAACATGGTAGGAATGTTCATTGGATGATCTTCTACATAGGTTGTGGTTTTGTTTTTCAATCAGAAATTTGCAAAGGAACAAGAGGCCAATATGTGTCAAAAAGGGTGTTCTCTGTTTTTTTATGTGGAGCGTTCATATTTAACCATTTCTGACGATTTTTTTATGCTCCTTATAAAATTCTCTTCATTGAAGTATGACAGCAGATTTTATATTTTCCTTTACCTTTTCAAAATGGGACCAACACCCAAAATGTTGAATTTTTAGTTGAAGTCAGATTTTGATTGGGTTTCTTTCTTAAGATTCCTTATGAAATTTCCTTGATGACATTGAGTAGCTTTGAAATGATCTCGGACAGCATTTCCCGCCAAATAAATTTTTCATTAATGATTACAACTTTTTCAAAATGAGTGCAAATTAAACTGCAGCTACATAACAATAAGTAGTTCAACATATCTTTCAGATTTTTCTGTGCCTATTTTTGTTCAACCAATTTATGCTTGTAACGCTGATTACCCAATTAGGCTTATTTTGATAATAAATTGCATTAAAATCTTCGTCACCAAATTCAGTCATACTTGACTGAGATTATCTTTGTCCACTTTCAAGATTGTGTATCTTCTATCTAAGTTAGAAAATAGAAATTTTCTTTTATGGCAAAAATATGACAATTTTAAGTTGGAATCGGCTGAAATTTGAATTTTAACTTGCTTAACATATGTTCTGACTATTTCTGTAAAAGTAAACAGTCAAATTAAAAACCAGATGAGTAATTACAGGCTCCTAAGAGCCTCTATTTCAGGATATGTTTTGATGATAATAATTTTAACCAGTGTTCATTTCATGAGTTGTTTGTTTATGATAATTGTAAAGGAATGTAAATTTCTGGTCACGATTCGGTTATAATAATTTTTACCGGTGAGAATTTCATGAAATATTTGGTAAAACAGTTGGAGAGTGCTAAAACTAGTAGCCATTCAAGAGAATTTTAGTTATAATAAATGAAACTACATATAGTAGCCATTTAAGAGAATTTTTGTTATTTGTAACAAGTGACTATTTGCCTTTCATGAAAATTCTGGATATAGATAATTTAATCTTTTTACTTTGGGTCTATTTCATTTGATGGTAATGATGATTGTTGTATCACATTATCCCCCCTTTTTTTTTTCACCATAATGATAAATATAGCCCATTAACCCCCTTTTCCCCCCACCGTAATGATAGTTGTGGCCCATTTTTTCTCTCACCCTCATCACTCTAAATTGTTATTCTGAAGGTAATTAACAATGCATAAGAAACTCTTCCCGTTATTTTATGAGGATTTGAAGTTCTCTGATTATGCAATCCATCCGTTCACTTTCCATAACAACAAACAACAAAATTAACTATTGATAAATAACATGGATGACAATTTTCAATATTCATGTTCTAAATTCATTAGGTTGAATCTCAATACATTTTAGTCAATAGAAAAACTAAGATCCCATGGAAAATTGGAGACAACTTGATACTCTATTTGTCATGGTCGACATACAGCTGCCAATGGACCAATAATTAGCTAATAACAATGTAAAAGAAACCACATTTCTCAATTTTCAGTAATAGAAATTTAATTTTTAATGATTTAAAAGAAAATAGATAATTAGAATAATCCTCAAAGACCTTTTGTAATTTCACAAGTCAGAGATTTACAAAATAGGTAAATAAAAAATATTCATAGCAAATTCCATGCCATATTTGTCTACTGTTTATAGTATTTAAAAGGGGAAGGGTGCAAAATATTTTGCGTGAATAAAAATACAGTTCTTGTAATTTGCACTGGAAGAAATGAAAATGTAATTTGCACTGGAAGAAATGAAAAGAAGAATATCAGGAAAAATGGAATCGTAATAAAAAAACTAAAAAAAAACTAATGATATACAATTCCACCAATAACAACAAAACCAACAATCTCCTCTTATCTCCTCGTACCTCCTCTTATCTCCTCTTATCTCCTCTTACCTCCACTCTCTGAACACAAAATAAAACTACCACATATGATGTTGAAAATCCAGGTATTGGCTTGGGATAGGCACAAAAATGTGGCGGAATGAAATCAGTTAATGGGATCCCAACCTCTTGATAACTGGATCTATAAGGGCAATGCATAAACAAACAATAAAAAAACCTGCACAAATTCGCTTCCACTCAAAAAGACCACATACTGTCACAAAATGAATGACAACAAAAAACGTGGACTGTACAATAGTAGGGTCTGTAAATGCTCGTAGTTAATAGTTAGGAAGGTAGAATGTGTTGGTTAAAGACCATTACTCTGAGGACAAAAACAATCATAACTGATACTTCTAACAGATTTACTATCAATTAGTCATGAACATGTACACTGTATAAAAATTAACCCCATGCATTGAAATTGTCAAAAATAGCCATATTTATTGTATCTGGATAGTACTTCAGAAACCTTACTATTATACCACTTCTTGTGCCCATAGTGGTTTGTTTTATGGCATCCATGTTTGAAAATTGCTAGTATGATGTCAGAATTCTCCATCATTTTTCAATTACAATAACTAAGAAGTATGATTATTAAAAAATTTATTGCGCAATTTTAATGATTTTTTGAACTACCGTAAACAGCCATACATTATTTGCATTTATGCATTATGCACATCCCATTTTTTGCTCCCAAATTCGTGATGTATCTTGATTGAATTAATTCTATATACCCGGTAATAACCTGCTGGTAACAATATAATAATGTTTTTTTTAAATCTCTTAATGTACAGTATATGTACAAACATATTGTGATAAAGCTCTTTGAAAAACACTATACTACTTTTGCATGAAATATAAAAGGGATATATGTCATGTCAATTACCTTTTTAGCTTTCTTTTTAAGGTAATCTTAATGTAAGACGGATACTTTATGATCACAAGCATTGTTACTCGGCATGCAAGGTTATTTGCTTGCAGATTCCAATCAGCAATTGTACAACTCGCATCGATATTCTTGAACTGACAATGTTTGATTACAATATTTAATTGGTAATATGTTTTTTTTTACAGAATCTTGTGATGCAAAAAAAAAATACTGGAATATTAGAAAATTTTAATTTTAAATATTATTGGAGATTTAGATCCATTCTGCTTGCAAAGTTATTATATTATTTTTATTTGGCCATAAAATTAGTTGAGAAGGAGAAAGGGTGCCAATTTTCAAATTTTACTAATGCTGGTTCTCTACAACACTCTAATAGGGTAAAAATCCAGACTATTATAGTCATAAACCAAAATCCCTATTTTAATAGTCACTATTCAGTTAAATTATTAAACAAACAAACCTCTTCTCTTCTTTTATCTCTCTCTTTCCATCAGTTTTTTTTTTATTTGAATTTATTATGTGGAGAGATTTTGGTAGTATGTTTGAAGGATTTCCACTTTATCTTTTACGGTTCCTGGGATAAAAATGAATGAAAGAGGCCAAAGAGTGCCAAATACAAAAATTTGAAGAGGCCAAATGCAAATTTTTGAACTTTTAAGTTTCTTAGATAAAAAGGCTCAAAATGATGCCAAAGGGAACCAACAATCAAAATGATTTTAGTTATAAGTCTTATTTGTATACATTTTCCCCCATTTAATTCCAACCAATCCCTGGTCAGGTCAATCCAAAGACTATAAAATTGGTATTTGCTGCCTCTTTGCTAATCACGCAGCATTTAGGAGTTACAACAAAGAATGGTTTGCTCAGAATCAGGATAATGTGTCTGAATGGAGTGACATGTCTGGTGGTGGACTGTTGTTTCAGTCAGCTAGCTCTAAAAATCCAACTAAGCATGTTTGGTGTAGTAAAAAGAATACATCATCTCATTGAAATGTAGCTTGTTCTGTCATGATATAGCTGAAAAATTGCTGAGTCAGTGTTAAACTAAAATCACTCACAAACTCCATTAAATTCCTTTGAAAAATTCCTATCGGAAATGTTCCAAGAGATTTGTTGTAGCTTTTTATGTTTCCGAGATATTAGAGGTTCAAAAGGGAGCAATGCCTTAATTTTTTTTATAAGTTCTATTTTAAAGGGTTAAAATTTAACATAGGACCTTGTATGAAAATGAATAAAATATTTTTCTTTCAAAAACTAGATTTCATGGATTACATGTATAACCTACTGAGATGAGTGATAAGTGAGCCTCTAGTTTATTATTGGATTATCATGGATTATATAGTAGAATTAAGCCTACTTTGGCTGCATGATTCAAATATATAAAGGTTAAGTATGAAATTTACATGCAACATCTTTTTGAAAGAGAAAAAAGCAATTTACTGTTTTTATCACTGTTTCAAGGACAGCTATAAATACAAGACGAACATGGGGAAAAAAATTCCATTTTACATGTATAAAATGTTAAAATAATTTGAATTTATTGTGAATATAGATAGCTAGAGTATTAAGTAGCATATAGGAAATTGTGAAATGAACATTGATCCATAATTCTGTGTATTGATTTTGATTACATGTATTTGTTTATTGGTGATATGAAATGGGCATCATATTTGTCAATGATTTATACCCACATACATATGAATAGGGTTCTTTGTTGATTTAACTGATTACTGAAAAATAAATATTTGTCTTGTTTTGTAGGATTTTAACAACAAGAAATGGAAATAAAATTACATTTTTTTATTGACACTATAAATGTGTGATGTTATAATCTCTTTGAAGCTTCAGGTGTAATGTTGTACATAAAGTAATATCCATGGCAATATTTTATTTTTATAGTATGTTTTCAACTAAAACAAAAAAGAAATTGTTTGGATGATTGAATTTTACTGTTAGGCAAAAGTTAGAAATTTTATATTGTCTGTTTTTAGCAGCTATAGCTAAAGTCAATGACACAATGATACATATTATTTGCTACAGGATATTTTAGCAATATCTGTTATTGTTTATGTTGCTGCAGCTACCATTAAATATTTGTTTAAAAGCATACCATCATCGTTTGTATCTTGTCATAGTTACGTTACAAGTACGGCATGATCTATGAAAATTGAAACCAATGTTCAATTAATAAATAAAAAACGCCACAAGGGATAGAAAAGAGATTAACTCAACAATATGTATAGAGTGCATGAGTGAGTTACAAGTTTTTTTTTCTTTCATGTCTGTCATAGACAAATATTTGATTACACTGATTTTAACCATATTTTTATGAGTTTGTTTGTGTGTATGTCTAATTTTTCATGATATTTCCAGTGTGAAAAAAACACAACTAGATGTTCCCACCATGAATATTAAGGAGGCTCACAAAAGTTTCATCGTTTTTTAATTCCCTCAGTAATAGGCTAAGAAATCAAGTCAATATCTCAAATCACAGTGGAAAAAAAAGTGATGATAACTAAATATTTGGCCAAATTTCAAAGCCCAATGGCTGTAAGTTGGCCAAAAATCATTCAACCGGAATGAATTTCAAAGTTGATCTGTAACTTATGATTATACACTCTCATACCAAAAATCAAGTCAATATCTCAAATCATAGTGAAATAAAGTGGTGACAACTAAATATTTGGCCAAATTTCAAAGCCCAACGGCTGTAAGTTGGCCAACAATCATTCAACAGGAACGAATTTCATAGTTGATCTGTAACTTATGATTATACACTCTCATACCAAAAATCAAGTCAATATCTCCAAGCATAGCGAAACAAAGTGGTGACAACTAAATATTTGGCCGAATTTCAAAGTCCAAGGGCCATAACTCGGCCAAAAATTATTGGACCGGAACGAAATGTAAATTTGATCTGTAACTTGTCATACACTCATATACCAAAAATCAAGTCAATATCTCCAAGTATAGTGAAAAAAAAGTGGTAGCAACTAAATATTTGGCCAAATTTCAAAGTCCAAGGGCCATAACTTGGCCAAAAATCATTGGACCGAAACGAAACGTAAACTTGATCTGTTATCATCATACACCCACATATCAAATATCTAAGTCAATATCTCAAAGCATAGCGAAAAAAAGTGGTCACAACTGTTTTATTTCGGAATTACGGACATGGGTAACACTATATGTCTCAGCCACTTAGTGGCAGGGACATAAAAAATAAACACCAGTTACTGCGCTGTCTCATAATGTTTGAATTTTAACTGATTTTTTGATGATTTTTCTATTATGGTAATTAGCTTACACCACACTTCTTTTTGCGATAAACGAACTGTACATAAAACTTTTTATATTACAGTAAAACCTGTCTAAATCGAACTTTGAATATACCAATATCCTGTCAAAACTGAAGACTGAATAAACCAATATCCTGTCTAAACCGAAGACTGAATAAACCAATATCCTGTCTAAAACGAACACTGAATAAACCAATATCCTGTCTAAGCTGAAGATTGAATATACCAATATCCTGTCTAAACTGAAGAATGAATAAACCAATATCCTGTCTAAACTGAAGACTGAATAAACCAATATCCTGTCTAAACCGAAGACTGAATAAACCAATATCCTGTCTAAACCAAAGACTGAATAAACCAATATCCTGTCTAAACCGAAGACAGAATAAACCAATATCCTGTCTAAACCAAAGACTGAATAAACCAATATCCTGTCTAAAGCGAACACTGAATAAACCAATATCCTGTCTAAACTGAAGATTGAATAAACCAATATCCTGTCTAATCTGAAGACTGAATAAACCAATATCCTGTCTAAACTGAAGAATGAATAAACCAATATCCTGTCTAAACTGAAGACTGAATAAACCAATATCCTGTCTAAACCAAAGACTGAATAAACCAATATCCTGTCTAAACCGAAGACTAAATAAACCAATATCCCGTCTAAACTGAAGACTGAATAAACCAATATCCTGTCTAAACCGAAGACTGAATAAACCAATATCCTGTCTAAACCGAAGACTGAATAAACCAATATCCTCTCTAAACTGAAAACAGAATAAACCAATATTCTGTCTAAAACAAACTTTGTATAAATCAATATCCTGTCTAAACTGAAGACTGAATAAACCAATATCCTGTCTAAAACCAAAGACTGAATAAACCAATATCCTGTCTAAACTGAAGATTGAATAAACCAATCTCCTGTCTAAACCGAAGACTGAATAAACCAATATCCTGTCTAAACCAAAGACTGAATAAACCAATATCCTGTCTAAACCAAAGACTGAATAAACCAATATCCTGTCTAAACTGAAGACTGAATAAACCAATATCCTGTCTAAACCGAAGACTGAATAAACCAATATCCTGTCTAAACCGAAGACTGAAGACTGAATAAACCAATATCCTGTCTAAACCGAACTTTGTATAAACCAATATCCTGTCTAAAGCAAACACTGAATAAACCAATATCCTGTCTAAAGCGAACTTTGTATAAATCAATATCCTGTCTAAACTGAAGACTGAATAAACCAATATCCTGTCTAAACTGAAGACTGAATAAATCAATATCATTTCTAAACCAAAGACTGAATAAACCAATATCCTGTCCAAACCAAAGACTGAATAAACCAATATCCTGTCTCAACCGAAGACTGAATAAACCAATATCCTTTCTAAACTGAAGAATGAATAAACCAATCTCCTGTCTAAACTGAAGACTGAATAAACCAATATCCTGTCTAAACCGAAGACTGAATAAACCAATATCCTGTCTAAACCAAAGATTGAATAAACCAATATCCTGTCTAAACCAAAGACTGAATAAACCGAATATCCTGTCTAAACTGAAGACTGAATAAACCAATATCCTGTCTAAACCGAAGACTGAATAAACCAATATCCTGTCTAAACCAAAGACTGAATAAACCAATATTCTGTCTAAACTGAAGAATGAATAAACCAATATCCTGTCTAAACCAAAGACTGAATAAACCAATATCCTGTCTAAACCGAAGACTGAATAAACCAATATCCTGTCTAAACTGAAGACTGAATAAACCAATATCCTGTCTAAACCAAAGACTGAATAAACCAATATCCTGTCTCAACCGAAGACTGAATAAACCAATATCCTGTCTAAACTGAAGAATGAATAAACCAATCTCCTGTCTAAACTGAAGACTGAATAAACCAATATCCTGTCTAAACGAAGACTGAATAAACCAATATCCTGTCTAAGCCAAAGATTGAATAAACCAATATCCTGTCTAAACCAAAAACTGAATAAACCAATATCCTGTCTAAACTGAAGATTGAATAAACCAATATCCTGTCTAAACCGAAGACTGAATAAACCAATATCCTGTTTAAACTGAAGACTGAATAAACCAATATCATTTCTAAACCAAAGACTGAATAAACCAATATCCTGTCCAAACCAAAGACTGAATAAACCAATATCCTGTCTAAACCAAAGACTGAATAAACCAATATCCTGTCTAAACTGAAGACTGAATAAACCAATATCCTGTCTAAACTGAAGACTGAATAAACCAATATCCTGTCTAAACCAAAGACTGAATAAACCAATATCCTGTCTAAACCGAAGACTGAATAAACCAATATCCTGTCTAAACTGAAGACTGAATAAACCAATATCCTGTCTAAACCAAAGACTGAATAAACCAATATCCTGTCTCAACCGAAGACTGAATAAACCAATATCCTTTCTAAACTGAAGAATGAATAAACCAATCTCCTGTCTAAACTGAAGACTGAATAAACCAATATCCTGTCTAAACCGAAGACTGAATAAACCAATATCCTGTCTAAACCAAAGACTGAATAAACCAATATACTGTCTAAACCAAAGATTGAATAAACCAATATTCTGTCTAAACCGAAGACTGAATAAACCAATATCCTGTCTAAACCGAAGACTGAATAAACCAATATCCTGTCGAAACTGAAGACTGAATAAACCAATATCCTGTCTAAACCAAAGACTGAATAAACCAATATCCTGTCTCAACCGAAGACTGAATAAACCAATATCCTGTCTAAACTGAAGAATGAATAGACCAATCTCCTGTCTAAACTGAAGACTGAATAAACCAATATCCTGTCTAAACCGAAGACTGAATAAACCAATATCCTGTCTAAGCCAAAGATTGAATAAACCAATATCCTGTCTAAACCAAAAACTGAATAAACCAATATCCTGTCTAAACTGAAGATTGAATAAACCAATATCCTGTCTAAACCGAAGACTGAATAAACCAATATCCTGTTTAAACTGAAGACTGAATAAACCAATATCCTGTCTAAACCGAACTTTGTATAAACCAATATCCTGTCTAAACCGAACTTTGTATAAACCAATATCCTGTCTAAAGCGAACTTTGTATAAATCAATATCCTGTCTAAACTGAAGACTGAATAAACCAATATCCTGTCTAAACTGAAGACTAAATAAACCAATATCCTGTCCAAACCAAAGACTGAATAAACCAATATCCTGTCTAAACCAAAGACTGAATAAACCAATATCCTGTCTAAACTGAAGACTGAATAAACCAATATCCTGTCTAAACCAAAGACTGAATAAACCAATATCCTGTCTAAACTGAAGACTGAATAAACCAATATCCTGTCTAAACCGAAGACTGAATAAACCAATATCCTGTCTAAACTGAAGACTGAATAAAACAATATCCTGTCTAAACCAAAGACTGAATAAACCAATATCCTGTCTCAACCGAAGACTGAATAAACCAATATCCTGTCTAAACTGAAGAATGAATAAACCAATCTCCTGTCTAAACTGAAGACTGAATAAACCAATATCCTGTCTAAACCGAAGACTGAATAAACCAATATCCTGTCTAAACCAAAGATTGAATAAACCAATATCCTGTCTAAACCAAAGACTGAATAAACCGAATATCCTGTCTAAACTGAAGACTGAATAAACCAATATCCTGTCTAAACCGAAGACTGAATAAACCAATATCCTGTTTAAACTGAAGACTGAATAAACCAATATCCTGTCTAAACCGAACTTTGTATAAACCAATATCCTGTCTAAAGCAAACACTGAATAAACCAATATCCTGTCTAAAGCGAACTTTGTATAAATCAATATCCTGTCTAAACTGAAGACTGAATAAACCAATATCCTGTCTAAACTGAAGACTGAATAAACCAATATCATGTCTAAACCGAACTTTGTATAAACAAATATCCTGTCTAAATTAACAATGAATAAACCAATATCCTGTCTAAACCAAAGACTGAATAAACCAATATCCTGTCTAAACTGAAGACTGAATAAACTAATATCCTGTCTAAACCGAAGACTGAATAAACCAATATCCTGTCTAAACCGAAGACTGAATAAACCAATATCCTGTCTAAACTGAAGACTGAATAAACCAATATCCTGTCTAAACCAAAGACTGAATAAACCAATATCCTGTCTCAACCGAAGACTGAATAAACCAATATCCTGTCTAAACTGAAGACTGAATAAACCAATATCCTGTCTAAACTGAAGACTGAATAAACCAATATACTGTCTAAACTGAAGACTGAATAAACCAATATCCTGTCTAAACCGAAGACTGAATAAACCAATATCCGATCTAAAGCGAACACTGAATAAACCAATATCCTGTCTAATCTGAAGACTGAATAAACCAATATCCTGTCTAAACCGAAAACTGAATAAACCAATATCCTGTCTAAACCAAAGACTGAATAAACCAATATCCTGTCTAAAGTGAAGACTGAATAAACCAATATCCTGTCTAAACTGAAGACTGATTAAACCAATATCCTGTCTAAACCGAAGACTGAATAAACCAATATCCTGTCTAAACAGAAGACTGAATAAACCAATATCCTGTCTAAACTGAAGAATGAATAAACCAATATCCTGTCTAAAATGAACACTGAATAAACCAATATCCTGTCTAATCTGAAGACTGAATAAACCAATATCCTGTCTAAACCGAAGACTGAATAAACCAATATCCTGTCTAAACCAAAGACTGAATAAACCAATATCCTGTCTAAACTGAAGACTGAATAAACCAATATCCTGTCTAAAGTGAAGACTGAATAAACCAATATCCTGTCTAAACCGAAGACTGAATAAACCAATATCCTGTCTAAACCAAAGACTGAATAAACCAATATCCTGTCTAAACTGAAGACTGAATAAACCAATATCCTGTCCAAAGTGAAGACTGAATAAACCAATATCCTGTCTAAACCGAACTTTGTATAAACCAATATCCTGTCTAAAGCAAACACTGAATAAACCAATATCCTGTTTAAACTGAAGACTGAATAAACCAATATCCTGTCTAAACTGAAGACTGAATAAACCAATATCCTGTCTAAACCAAAAACTGAATAAACCAATATCCTGTCTAAACCAAAGACTGAATAAACCAATATCCTGGCTAAACTGAAGACTGAATAAACCAATATCCTGTCTAAACCGAAGACTGAATAAACCAATATCCTGTCTAAACCAAAGACTGAATAAACCAATATCCTCTCTAAACAGAACACTGAATAAACCAATATCCTGTCTAAACCGAACACTGAATAAACCAATATCCTGTCTAAACCGAACACTGAATAAACCAGTATCTTGTATTACCTGAACTTTGATTAAAGTGTAAATGTACAAAATCTGTGTATAACCTATATAAACCAAATACCTGTCTATTCTGAACACAAAAGGTGGTCACAAGGCTGTATTCATAAATTATAAGTACATGCATTTTTTATCTCTTTATTGCAGCAAAATAAAAGCCGAAAATAAACTGATATTTGATATATGATTTTTTACATTGAAATCAAATTTTCATTTTGCCACCCGACAGATTCCTCAAAAACATGCTTCAAGTTTTCATGGATTGCACACTTGCTAATCCATGTGATGTTTACACTGCTTTTGTAATAGTGAAATAAAGGATGATTCTTACATGTAGTAACATGTCTAGACCAGTATGTTGACATGTACATCATCTGGATAGTGTTTATGCCCCCCTCCGCCCCCCCCCCCCCTCCTTCAGACCAAAAAACAAAGCTAAGCATAACATAACAAGATAAATGGATTGTACAACTAAAAACAAGACAAATAAGGGCTAAAGGATTAAATTATTATACATCAGTCAGACATGAGTTAATTAGCATGGAGAGGTGTTCATTTATCTATAAATGTCAGATCGTATTATATAATATAGTGTGAAACGTGCAGTTTTCTAAAATCATTTGAATTTCACATTCATCAGAATACCACAACGTAATTATTCCAGGACAAGTTGGAAATGTTCAGGTGAACTGATTATTTATTTATTATTTCATATTTTTATCAACATAAGTCATCACTGCACACCTTGTAGATTTTAAATTATTTATAATTTTCTATGTATTTTCATATCTTTTCAGCCGAAGAAAAAAGAAACGAGATTCCCTAGAGAACAGTGAAGCCGGATTACCTGATAGTGGTAGTGAGAAACAATATAACAAGAATTTAGATTCTAATGCGTGAAATATTTAATATTCACAAACAATGATTTATATTACCTCATTGAAGCTTAGCTGTGATAAATGTTTTTAAGATAATGATTCATGTTAATTTTATTTAAAATATTGAACCTATGTCAGCCCTAAGTTTGAATTTTTTAACATAGTTTCAAAATGGACATTTTCTTTTTTTCTCTTGTTGATCGCAAATCTTGGTAGGTGACTGTCATTATTGGATAAACAGTCAAACCTGTCTTATGCAACCTTTCAAGGGAACATTGAAATAGGGTCACATAAGACAGGTGGTTGCTAAATACAGGTTTATTAATTATGAAATGCATTGTGAAGGGAATTTAAAATTAAGGTCACATTGCTGAATTAAGGTGGTCACTAAAGTAGGTTTGACTGTAGTTAACTGGAAGAGATGTATTGGAAAATGGGGGGGGGGGGGGGGGGGATGTCCAAAAATCATCATGAATAACTGCTGAACTCATTTTCATAATTGGTTCTGTATGACTCGTATACATATTAAGTGCCTAGTTTTTGTCGGGGATATTTTTTCATGCAATAGTCCGCCAGTTTTTGACAGAGTGGATTTTGTCATGCTATAGTCAGTCAGTTTATGACAATGAGTGGTGCTCACTCAAATGAACGTCTAGTTTTGTATGTGTAAATGTTGACATTCTTCAATTTGCAATTTGAAAATTTTTCAATAGTTCAAAAAAATATGCACTCAAAAATGAAAATATGTTTTAAATCCAAACTCTATTTCCTTTAGCAAAACATGCTTGCTATACTAAGAATGTACCTCTTATAAAATGGAGAAGATTCTCACATATTATTTTTGGATATTTTGTACACTTTTAAGAAACCAGTCAGATTTTATATATGCAAGATATAAGTTAATAGATAGATTTATTCTTGTTAATATCTAATTGGTTCATGATTTAAACATATGGTATGATGTTTTTTATACAACTCAAATGAGAAATATCCTAATCTTTTACCTTGCGCTCATAAATTTTCCAGTATGAGATTTTCACTCATACTTGAAAAACATCCAATCAAAATGTCATATCCAAAATACACAGCATTTTGATTGGATGATTACTTGAAAGTTTTATACGACTGTAAGCCCTGGCCTTGTGGTTATAAATTTTTCAAGTACCAGTTTTGTGCACATACTCCAAAATTATCCAACCAGAACACTGTATAATCTAGATGCAACATTCTGATTGGACGATATTGGAGCTTGTACTCAAATGTTTATTGCTGAAAGGCCTGATGTTAAAGATGTCATATGTAATTGATATAAGCTTGAAATTCAAAATTCTTGAATCTTGTTGAAGAAATAAAAAAAAGAATGGGTTTGATGAATAAACATTGTATTGTATCAATGCAGTTCAGTGACAGCATATTGTGTTCATACTCACTCTGTATGTAAAATTACTTGTGCTGGATTGATGCCATCATGATCATGCACCACAGGTACTGTGTAGGAGGGAGTGGATGCATTATTAACATATGTAATTAAACAAGTACTCATTTCTGATAGAATTAATTAAAAGATGTTTTAAACAGATATGAAAGCCTATTTTTTTTAATAATCCTGCATAACTATAATTCTGTTTCATCTTTTGATATTTATTTAGTTTTTAATATTGTTGTATTTGAATTCCGTCCATTTAGATCGTAGTTTCAAATGTCTATGAAATATTTAAAATCTCAATGATTTTACATGAGATATTATGATTGTTTATAAATACATGTTTCAGCTTGTTATATGGAATTTATCATGTTTACACATGATTTTAGTGATGTACTGTAGAATCTCATAATTCATTGTACTTTTTTTAATTCTTTTTATGTATTGATTGTATCCTAACTATGAGCATAATGAGGTACTAATGATCTGGTACTTTAAGGGATATATTTAGGCCTCAAAATATATACAGCTAATGAAATATGATAGACAATGTCAGTTTATTTTTCTAAGAATCATTTTATTGCATAAGGGAAAGACCATTGAACTTTTAAGGAGGGGTGTTTGTTTTTTTCTGAAAAAAAAAAGAAGAAAATTATGTTGCAAAATTTTATCGCTTGACCTGCAAGATGCAAAAAATAAACAATCTAACAATGAAATTTTCAAGAAGAAACAATATTTCAGTTATTTTGTGGTGGTCAGGTTTTATAGGTGGTGCTTATAGTGCTAAAACTTCTGTTAGTTCATATTTAGGCACATTATTTTCATAAAATACTAGAGTTAAAGAAGAAATAATCAAAATCAAAGATCCCATTAATTGTCTATGGCCTATTTACATCCCTGTCAGCTGCCTTTATACTTACCTGTCAACAGCCTAATTACTTACCTGTAAATGACCTGTTTACTTACCTGTCAACAGCCTATTTACTTACCTGTCAATGGCATATTTACTTACCTGTCAATGGCATATTTACTTACCTGTCAACGGCATATTTACGTACCTGTCAACAGCCTATTTACTTACCTGTCAACAGCCTATTTACTTACCTGTCAATGGCCTGTTTACTTACCTGTCAACAGCCTATTTACTTAACTGCCGGCAGCATATTTACTTACTGGTCAACAGTGTATCAACTTACCTGTTAACAGCCAATTTATTTTCCTGACAATGACCTGTTTACTTACTTGGTTGGGTAACTTTTGTGTTTAGCATCACTTTCAGCAATTGTTCAACTATTATCATGACCTACCAGACTTAATGGGAGAGAAAAACCAGGACAGAATTTGAAAGACTGACTGGAGAACCCTTATCCATAGGTCTGGACCCGGTTGTTCATCTGTCGGTTAAATTTTAACCTATGGGTAAATATGATAACCAAAGGTTAAAATTCAACCATAGGTTAAGTTATGTTGTTCATCCTATGGTTAAATTTAACCCTTTGTTAAAACTTCAATATTTAACCCTGGATTATATTTAACAGGAAGATGAACAACCAGGTTCTGGAAATATAGGTGGGGTTCAACCCAATGTCAGTGATATTATGCTTGGGGTCAGTAACCAGTTGACCAGCAAGGCTCTTGATATACTTACTGATGATATATATAATATATCTTTTCGTTTTAATTTCTGTAAAAAAAGAAATCTCTAAGAATTATTTTCAGTTTCGCATTTGTATTGCAAGTAGAAATATATTTATAAGTATTATTGATTTTTAGAAATCGATCCAAGGCATTACATATATTGTGTTATGCAAGTAAATATTGTTCTTGGAGAATTATTCCAACTTGTGAAAAGAAAAGAGATGCAACTTTATTTCTCAGTCTCATTAAAATATTTATGAGATTAGTTGTGGTTATTGAAAGGGATATATAATACATCCAATAAGCTATTGGGTAGCATTTTTACAAAGGACTTCATAGAATGGCAGAACTATTGTCAGATATTGACGACTTCGATACACAGATCGCTTTTCACAATTAAAAATATCAATTATTCATAGGTCTTTGTTTGATAAACAAATGCATATCACTTGTCATTTCTGTCTGTTGTACATTTCGTTTGCTGTCAAGCAATAAATTGAAATGGTAAAAGAAATCAATAACTGATGGATATATTTTAAACAATTTGTCAATTTTATGTTGGTTGCAGCTGATAATTAGACATTGCATATTTCATTTCATGCATAAATATAGGTGAAAGTTTGAAACTGAGCCAAACAGGTGATGAATTAATTACAAGAAAATAACATTATATTAGTAAGAAAATATATGGCTGATTACTTCTAATGTCTAGCCTCCCTCCCCCCCCCCCCCCCCCCCCCCCTAAATAACTAAATAGAAAGTATCCTCAGTCTGCAGTGTCTGAACATTGCAGGAATATTGACAAAATTTTTACCATTGGAGAAAAAAGGCATCTCCATAAGAGAAATATTTTTTCCTCCAGTTAATTTTGAGTATGGAATTACACCTTTTTTGTTGCCATGACTTAGCATTCATCTTCTGTTATCCATCATTAAGTTTTTCACATAAATTTCTTCTCTGGAACCACTGATACAAAAGAAACCAAAGTCGATTGTGATGGTCCCCGAGCCCCCTTTTAAAGTAATATTACACCAGTTTTGGGTGAAGAAAATTTTCCCCTGAATATTCAATTTGGAATACGGCGGTACCTTTACTAAGCTATTCATGCATGTTTCAAGTCGAAATATGTTCCCAACAATTAGAAATCTGCAGATCCGTGTGCATGTTTATCGTCCTCGCCATTATTGTGGAGACTGATTAACTTTCGGTTGTTTTGTTCCGATGATTGCCGATCATAACCTTGTGAAGAAAAGTTTTGGTCCAATGATTGCCGATCATGACCTCGTGAAGAAAAGATAAACAATCATGGATGCTGAGGTAAGCACGCACACATTCCTGACAATGTTTATTGAGGAATCTGTCTGTTTCATGTCGTGTGAACCAATTTTTTTTGCAATTATTCTTATGTGACACACAGAATATATATATATATATATATATATATATATTTTCATCAACTGAACATTGCGCATGAGCGATAATCTCCCCGAAAGAGTTCAAATCTTGTGTCATGCGCATATCATTTGCATTACTTTACTGGAAAACAGAATTATCTACTGTCAAATATTTTGCGATTTGCTCTTAAAATCTGCTTTATAGCAGATTTTTAATGTTATGCAGTTGATTTTAATTGAAATTAAGTGACATATTAAGTGAAAATATTTAATCCAAAAATTCCACGATATTGGCCTTTCATATTACTTTTTTATCACAAAGCTATGCCCTCCTTCCACGATGGTCGTGTTTCTGAAAATAGAAATTTCTTTAATTGACAAAAATAGGTTAATTTTAAACTGAAATTTAAATTCTAACTTGGTTCACATATGTTAAGACCTTTTTTTATATACATGTATATATATATAAAATTTAGAAGCAAAACTGAAAACCAGGTGAGCGATTACAGACTCCTGGGAGCCTCTGGTTCAATTAAAGAATAACTGCCAACATTTCTCTCTTTTGAGTTGAATATCTATTATGATTAAAGATATATAATATATATATACACAATCGCTCATACAAAAGGGTGAACTAGTGTCCATCAATTATTTTATCTATAAAGAAAAACAAAACTGAGAACTGATTACATCTAAAATCAATAGTTGTTTATGAAATGGATTATAAAATTAGGTGACAGAGTTCATTTCTAATTAACAAGATTTATTAAATTAATTCCGTCCTAATTGTTATTGAAACTTTCGTCCACATCATTGTGTTGTATTATTTGTTGTTAATTTCTACCGATTCATTGTTCTGGCTCGTATGGAAGTATTTATTAAAGATAACCATATTGCCCACCACTCAGGTTAAGCTCTAATGCACCAGCTAGACAGAGCTTCTCTTTTTTTTAACCAGATTAAATCAATTTTAATATTGATCAATGAAAACTCAATGGTTTGAAATTAACATCTCATGTCTGTGTTGATTTACAGAACAGCTGATAAATCTCAATTGTATTTCATTTTTTATTTTATTCGTTAATTTCATACAAAGTTAATCTGACTGTAGTTGATTACCTATTTTCTACTTAATTATAATTTTTTATGGTTGGTACTTCTTAATTTGTGACCATGTTCGATGCAGACACATTATATTGTAATTTTGTTGGCACTTCTTAATTTGTGACATGTTGGATGCAGACACATTATATTGTAATTTTGTGAATCAATTTAATTGTTTTTTGCATTTACATGTAGTTACAAATAATTACTGTTAGTTTTATAATGGAAATTGCAAATCATTATGTTAACACAGTTATTGGAAACCAAAGGTTTTCATCAGTTGTTACAGAGGAATAAAAAAAAAGGGGGATCATCACTATAACTTGCTAATACTTTAAACCATTTAAGTGTCATATTTTAGCTCAAGATTAAGAATGTTTTCATAAGTCACAAATACAGAATATGAGATTATTACACCAAAAACACAAAAGAATGGCAGGCAAAATAAAGAATATATTGCATGGATCCATTTTATTTTAATAAAAAATTGGCCAAAATAGAAGGTCGTATGGCATTTGTAGCTGCTTGTATTTAACTTTTAATTTAAAAAAAACATTAGTTTTGTTTTGACAAGCTGTTAAAATATACTATGCAAATGATATTTTTATATATCTTGTATGTAAATATGTAAATTAAATAGCTATATTATTTATGAAAATATAACTTTTAAAGAATGAATGGTTGTGTTTTTTCTAAGCTTATCTTAGCTTTTCTGATGGAAATGTGTTTTGCATACATCTGTCCATATACATGAACTTTTCTTCACATTTTTCACTTTTTCTTCACAACCACTGCATGCCCAGTCACAAAACTTACCACAAATGTTCCCCTTGGCGTTCCGAAAGATTTTTATTTTGTCCAAAAACTACATACAAAGTCACTAAAGTAGTCATGGAGGTTGCTTTATTGATTCTGAACAAGTTGAAATGCTTTTTGGGGCAAATCCACATTCAGGATGCTGTCATGGTTCCTAATTGGTGAGCCACTTTCAACTAGGGAATATATAAGTTAAAAAACAAAGTTACCATTAGCCAACATTATATGGAGACATCTTTTATTTTGTTAATATGAAAGCCAGCCTGACCAAATTGGTACAAAATAAATTATTCTCTCTGAAACAACAAGACTTAACTTGTATGAAGACATCCTCATATACATGCACTCTATATTAAGTTTTATTTAAATGAAGGGCACAAAATCTGTTATAAGCCATTTTTATTTGAGAAACCAAAAAAATCAAGACTTTTTTTTTTAAATTTAGTTGATTGTTTGTTACTTAACATCCAAGTTCCAACAGCACATTTTCGTGTATATTCAGAAACGAATTTAATTCAGTGCTTTCTTGTCATTTAGTTGTTTTTATGAATTATTACTTTTCTGGGGTTGGCGGAAATGGCGTCAAGTTTTCGTGTGATTAGGTCACCAAACAACATAGCTAGGACACAGGCACTTGTTTCATTCAAAAAATATATGCCCCCTCCTCTTCCTTACTTCAAGGTAAACATCTACCCTTTTCCCCTTCCCCACTTCGCCTTAATATTTTTCGCTTATTTGTGATCCTTTCGCTGACCCAATTATATCGTTACACTCCCGAGATATTTCTCTTTTCGACTGCCACATTTAAATATAAATACCGGGCCCCCCTCAGACGAATTGGACAAGAATATTCAGCGAAAGTCTCATTTTCTATTTTTCAGTCACTGAAACGGATACAGTCACTTCCGGTCCGTTCTAAATTGATTTAGAAACTAAAAACAAAGGTGTTTTAAAAATCAAATGTCAGTAATTTGGAGTTGAACATATTTTTATTATCTGCATAGGAACAATTATCTGTATTTTAAAGGCTTACTTTACATTTGAGAGGAGATGATCATGATGGCATTGTTACACATGGCCGGTCTAGAAAATTCCGAATGCATAAGAAAAATCCAGCGCAAACCGGAAGTGGTTGTATCCGTTTCAGTGACTTAAATTTTCACCAAGCCACTTTCGCTGAATAGTCTTGTCCAATTCGTCTGAGGGGTTCCCGGTAGGTATATTTAAATGTGGCAGTCGAAAAGAGAAATATCTCGGGAGTGTAACGATATAATTGGGTCAGCGAAAGGATTACAAATAAGCGAAAAATATTGAGGCGAAGTGGGGAAGGGGTAAAGGGCAGATGTTTACCTTGAAGTAAGGAAGAGGAGAGGGCATATATTTTTTGAATGAAACAAGTGCCTGTGAGCTAGGATCACAATCTTTGGTCATGGATGGTACATGTCGGGACAGGCATGTGTTACCTGATCCTTGCCTCATGCTCATGATTTTGTTAAATGACGAATGTTGGCAATAAATAAAAAAGATGGGCATAATTAATATTTTATGACCAGATAAATAATCCGAAGGTTTTGCCAAACGATGTTCGAGATATCATACAGCTTGACCCCAAAACTTTAGCGTTGAATAAATTATTGAGAGCAAGTTTTTTTTTCCAAATTCCGGTTGTCTTTTTTTTTTTTAAATGGTATGATTTCAAAAATTCAGGAATCTTGACATCTTAATATAAATTGACCCCGACGTTTTTCATTGAGATACATCAATGGCTTTCTGAAATATAGCTTACACCAAACTCTAATATTGTGAATGGCAGTGATGTTTGTCTTCAAATCCTGGTCAATCTAGTGATTTATACCTCGAACGTGGATAACTCATTTATATAACTAGCCCGAAGTACAAATTTAGATCGTAGTAGCATTCTATTTAGTATACGCCGAATAACTAGAACACTCCTATATTTCGAAGTAATAATTTTGGTTCCTTCGATTTCGATACAAAGAGGTTCGACTTTATTAATCTTTCGGCTTTTTCGACTATTACAACCAATCGCATCGGTGATGTAATGGTTAGGCGTGCTCGTCTCGAGTGTGGTAGATCGTGCGTTCGAGCTTCAGTCGTTGAAGCCAAAGACTATAGAATTGGTATTTGTTGCTAATAATTAGATTTCCCCCGTAAGAATACCCGATTAAATATCCACCTTTAAGCGTCGTTTTAGGTAATTTTCATACCATAATAAGTAACAAGTCCCCCTTGGCAGTTCGATACCTGGTTAAAAAATTATACACACCTATATATGATAATACAAAACTATGTTCTTCAGTTTATCTCTGAAAACATGCACCTCCAAAAAGGAGGCCGCTTCAACGACACGTCGTTCAAAGGATGTTGTGTACCATTTAAGGTAACAGAATAAAAGTTGTTTTCAATGGATATATTTTTAGCGAAAATCATCAGTCTCAAACTGTAGCATTTAATGTCTTGTTTAACATGTTTTTAAGTTACTCCGAAAAACGAATTTTTAATCTTTTAATTTGGAGAAGAATTTTTTTTTAACAAATTGCAAATATTGTTGTGTAAGTCAGACCCAATATTAATAACAGAAGAACATATCTGGAAAAAAACCGTTTGGAAGTAATGGGCGACCGCATGAAGTCGGCTTGATTAAACCACATCAATTTCATTTTTGACACCTTTAGGTCCCATAGTTTGAAAGGGATGGGGCTAAAACAACTACAATCTGTGTCAAAGATAAGTGTTTTCAAATTTCAAAAATATTGATAAATTTTGTAAGTTATTGTGAAAAACTGTTGGAGAACGACAACGACGACACAGTCATCTCTTCACACGAGTGCAAAAATCGTAACAATCGTTTAAGGCTGCAATAGAAAAGTTATGTTTTCACATATGTTGGGTTTTTCGATAAACAAGGTCAACTCGATTCACAGAACTTGTGATTTAGACCTAAAAGCACGCCAAGAATAGGACTTTTTTTTTTAAACTGGAATGTTAAATTAGAAAAAAAAATTGTGTTAACTTGACAATAACCTTAGTTTCAAGTAAAATTATTTTCATATTGGTATTACCTTGGGTTTTGAAACCTTATTCATATATGCATGAACAATAATACATTCAATTTACTTTATGAACTTTCAGAACCATAATAATGAGCGTAAAAATGTCAAAGCGTTCAGTACCATATTTAATAACGTATCTCCATTCTATTGCTTGCGAGTCGGCCATTTCCGACTGCTGTGAATAATGATGGTAATTATTGGCATACTAAATATAAAACTTTAATATTTTATACCAAGCTACCTTCGGTTATGCATGGTTTATAACCCGTAACAGAAATGTTCGAATTTAAATATTTAATTGTTTTAGAGGAGTGCTAATGTTTTTTTTAAATCAATGGTCCGGAGTAAATACAAAATTCTTTCAAGAGAAAATTCATTCTCCGCATGACAACAAAAGTTTCCGAACACTACATTTTCTGATTTTGTTTTCAATCCAGTACATTAAAAACCATGACAACGTTCACGACGACGGTAAAGCGATTGTTGTTGGCAACATATTTACTCTCTGTATTATCTAAAAATCTTTGATCCTAACCAAAACTTTCTTTGAAGTCCACAGAACATAAATCTTTTCTGGTTCTATCTCACAAAATGATATTCATCAAGTGAAAATTATTGGCAACAATAAGGTGCGGATCCATGTTTTGGCGTTATTGCGAGAATTATAGCCGGCGAGGGGTCGGTGTCACCAAGTTCCCAAACGGGTACATGGTCGAACCCTGGTAGGACGATACGGGGTTCCGGCTTCTGGAATCTGAGAAATTAAAGCCATTATACTGGTATTCCTATAAAGTAAATGACGTATAGCATAATTATGCAAGATTCAAGAGAGTCGCACGGCCAGCACACCTCCTTTATGTCTACACGAATATATACCTGTATAAGAACTTTTGAACATTATGCAACCAACAACTTTTTGAAACTAACAAAAAATAGATATTAGTCAATTAACGACTCTTTTTAGAAATGAATATTCCTTAAATATTATCCTAAAAAGTTTAAGCAAAAATGCAGATCCACATGAACGTACAAAAATAATACAAAATTTCATTATCCAATGAAAGACGACAGAATAAAAACTCGTAATCGTCAAGTTTTGACCTCTAATAACGATTTGAGTCTCTTTTAGCGACAACGACAGCTTCACATTTACAAGGGGCCGTCGTGGCCGTGATCGCATAGTAGTTGGATTTACAACTACCAATGTAATCAGTGCCTATCACCACTGATGTTGTGAGTTCGAATCTCGATCAGGGCGAGGTGTACAATATGTGATAAAGTTTCTCCAGGTCCTCCGGTTTCCTCCACCAATAAAACTTACCGCCATGATATAACTGAAATATTGTTGAAAGTGGCGTTGAACACCATCAAACAAACACATTTACAACGCATAAAGCCGGTCAGTTTATTTACGATGTCTCCTGGAATGTGATTCCACTATTCCAGAAGTGCAGCTTACATCTGTGCCAGAATTGACGATGTGTGTGAACGATGATGGACGCGTCTTCCGATTACGGTATGTCGTAAAGATGCACGACTGACGATACAACTAGTCCTGTAGATAATGCTGGAAAATTAGGCATACGAAAACGATGTCGATCCAAGAACCATCCATGTGTATACACGAGTCACACGTGACGTTAAAATATACCCCCCCCCCCCCCCCCCCCCCAATGTAATGATATTAAAGACAAAGAATTGCATGCACCCAGTGCCGGATTAAGAACAAATGAGGCCCTGTGCTAGTTAAGTAATGGGACCCCTTACTTGGGCCCTGAACGAGGTAGACCCAGTAGGCATACACAGGCAGTCAGACATACACCCCCTTCATATTGATATGCCAAACCCGGAGGAATATGTAAAACGCGGAGAAAGCACGCTAATAACAACAACAGGTAGGGTATTTTCTTTACATCGCTCCGCAACAATAAGTTATCATTTTGACAAAATATTTACACCCAACCCTTTAGACATGACTTTGCTTTCAAATGATGTCAAATTGCACGCGAATGACTGGACATTCTTGAAGTTATCGGCTGTTGAACGTGAAATTGACCATATTTTTTGGTGAAATTTCAAGTTTGATGACAGAAAACATCAAATTCACCCCCATTTTATTTCCACATCAATCTATGTATGCAATGCCCAATCATTTGCCGATCATCTGTCAAAATCTCATAATCTGAAAGCTTCTCCATTCCAAGCAATTGGAGTTTTGAAAGGCACGATAATTGAAAAATGGATATGCTCAACTCGGACGTATGATATGCAGAACTCTGAGTAACAATTTCATTTGGAACTACCGAATGCGGAGTAAATTAATGTTCAATTGAATCAATATCATCACTGTCTCTTAGATTTAGCATTCTTTTTGATGTTTTCAAGTTGTAAAATTACATTCCTTCTAAAAAAAAAACCCATCACTTATGATCCATCGACAGACATTTGACGATTTGATACTATCAACGAACGCCTGTCACAAATCTAAAACAAATCCATTTGATTTTTCATTGAGATTATTTTTTACATTCAAACCACTAGTGTTTTAAGGACCCCTAATTCAGTATAATGTTTATCAAGTGTGCAATGCCCAATTAGTTGCCTATCATCTGTCAAAATCCATAATCTGAAAGTTTCTCCTTTCCGAGAAATTGGAGTTTTGAAAGGCACGATCATTGGAAAATTGATATGGCTCACCGCGGACGTATTAAATACAGAACTAAATATTTCATTACTGGTTTTGGTTTTTCTTATTTTCTTATTTTTCATGTCGATAGGAAATAATTTTTAGAAATTACACACATCAAGTGGATGAAAAAATTAGGTACATAAAATTGAAATTCTTTTTTGGTTCCGCTATGGAAGGAAAGAAAATATTTTTAAGCTAGGATGGAGAATTTTTCAGGCATATGAAAAGAAGACATATTTTGTACACAAATTGTATGAAATCAATAACAATATTGGACTCATGAATTTTGCATCCGAAATGAAATTTTCATTTAAATACTACAAAGCTTGATCATTTACCTAAAACAAATAATTTCATATGCATATTGCATGTCCTTTGGTTCACTCTCAATGGAATTGGCAGTTATATTAATCTGCAATCAGATTTCAGAGGCTTAGGAGCCGGGGGGCATGCCCCCCCCCCCCCCATCCCCCACACACACACTTTTTGAAGGATTTTTTTTTAAACGGATAACAAATATGAGAAAAGACCTTTTTATTTCACTTTTCGGACGGAAAAGTTTGCCCCTCCACTTTTTCGTTTTTGAAAAAGTTTGCCCCCCCCCCAATGTAATGATATTAAAGACAAAGAATTGCATGCACCCAGTGCCGGATTTAGAACAAATGAGGCCCTGTGCTAGTTAAGTTATGGGACCCCTTACTTGGGCCCTGAACGAGGTAGACCCAGTAGGCATACACAGGCAGTCAGACATACACCCCCTTCATATTGATATGCCAAACTCGGAGGAATATGTAAAACGCGGAGAAAGCACGCTAATAACAACAACAGGTAGGGTATTTTCTTTACATCACTCCGCAACAATAAGTTATCATTTTGACAAAATATTTACACCCAACGCTTTAGACATGACTTTGCTTTCAAATGATGTCAAATTGCACGCGAATGACTGGACATTCTTGAAGTTATCGGCTGTTGAACGTGAAATTGACCATATTTTTTGGTGAAATTTCAAGTTTGATGACAGAAAACATCAAATTCACCCCCATTTTATTTCCACATCAATCTATGTATGCAATGCCCAATCATTTGCCGATCATCTGTCAAAATCTCATAATCTGAAAGCTTCTCCATTCCAAGCAATTGGAGTTTTGAAAGGCACGATAATTGAAAAATGGATATGCTCAACTCTGACGTATGATATGCAGAACTCTGAGTAACAATTTCATTTGGAACTACCGAATGCGGAGTAAATTAATGTTCAATTGAATCAATATCATCACTGTCTCTTAGATTTAGCATTCTTTTTGATGTTTTCAAGTTGTAAAATTACATTCCTTCTAAAAAAAAAACCCCATCACTTATGATCCATCGACAGACATTTGACGATTTGATACTATCAACGAACGCCTGTCACAAATCTAAAACAAATCCATTTGATTTTTCATTGAGATTATTTTTTACATTCAAACCACTAGTGTTTTAAGGACCCCTAATTCAGTATAATGTTTATCAAGTGTGCAATGCCCAATCATTTGCCTATCATCTGTCAAAATCCATAATCTGAAAGTTTCTCCTTTCCGAGAAATTGGAGTTTTGAAAGGCACGATCATTGGAAAATTGATATGGCTCACCGCGGACGTATTAAATACAGAACTAAATATTTCATTACTGGTTTTGGTTTTTCTTATTTTCTTATTTTTCATGTCGATAGGAAATAATTTTTAGAAATTACACACATCAAGTGGATGAAAAAATTAGGTACATAAAATTGAAATTCTTTTTTGGTTCCGCTATGGAAGGAAAGAAAATATTTTTAAGCTAGCATGGAGAATTTTTCAGGCATATGAAAAGAAGACATATTTTGTACACAAATTGTATGAAATCAATAACAATATTGGACTCATGAATTTTGCATCCGAAATGAAATTTTCATTTAAATGTTACAAAGCTTGATCATTTACCTAAAACAAATAATTTCATATGCATATTGCATGTCCTTTGGTTCACTCTCAATGGAATTGGCAGTTATATTAATCTGCAATCAGATTTCAGGGGCCTAGTCTCCACAGAGCTTGGATCAAAGGACTAGTTGGTATACAGCCGGGAAAAAAATACGGATCTGAAAAAAAAAACTCGTAACCAAACTGTCCCAAAGCTAAGTGCTAAAGCGGATCTTATAGAAAATACAAATTATTGGAAATATTCATAGAGGTCTGAGAAATAACAACTGTAAACCGGTAATGCTTTCCCTTTCCGTCATATGAAAAATAATTAAAAATTCATAGAGGATTTGGCGAATTCTGTTCAGCCTTGTACCATGTACAAGTGTAATCCTCTTCTGTTGTTCCTACTTAAAACTCTGATTATAACTGAGTGATCTGTCCGAAATGTTATGGGCTAGTAGTACGTCTAGTAAAAGTTAGTCTAGAGTTGTTACTCATTTGATAAATTCGTGTAGAGATGACAAAAATATATGAAAATGATGAAAAGGATAAATTACTTCCGATTTCAATTACTACCAATTTCAGTTTAAGGACTTCTCGAGCTCTGTTTTTATTCGTAATCAAACGATGTTTACATCTAGTATTTCATCGCCTTAACATACAAATTGCTTGAAGTGCTTTTCTAGTAAATAAAAACCCCAGATCTTTTGATGCCGATATCTACCGATTTAAGTTCCTACTCCGCGGCTCAGCAATCCTGTACTCCCGAGTTCAACATATTCATTCATTTTTTTCCGCCGCGGTGAGCCATGTCCATTTTTCAATGATCGTGCCTTTCAAAGCTCCAATTGTTCGGAAAGGAGAAGCTTTCAGATTATGAGATTTTGACAGATGATCGGCAAATGATTGGGCATTGCCTACAGAGATTGATGTGGAAATAAAACGGGGTGAATTTGATGTTTTCTGTCATCAAGCTTGAAATTTCACAAAAAATATTGTCAATTTCACGTTCAACAGCCGATAACTTCAAGAATGTCCAGTCATTCGCGTGCAATTTGACATCATTTGAAAGCAGTCATTTCTAAAGCGTTGGGTGTAAATATTTAGTCAAAATGATAACTTATTGTTGCGGAGTGATGTAAAGAATATATCCTACCTATTGTTGTTATTAGCTTGCTTTCTCCGCGTTTTACATATTCCTCCGAGTTTGGCATATCAGTATGAAGGCGGTGATACATGCGCAGGCAATTTGGGAATAGTTAAAATTTTAAAATTGCACCACATAAACAAAAATCTATCGTAAAAAATAAATTTGGCAGGAAGGTGTGCTTAAGCACAATGGTAAATCCGACACTGCACAGGGGCGGATCCAGGATTTGAAGTTAGGGGGGGCGCAGTTAAACAATTTGCGCCGAGCGGAGGGAGGCGCAAAATTTTTTGGGGTATTTCGTGTGAAAAATCACGATTTTACGCCAAAAAATCATATTTTTTCCAATTTTAGGGGGGGCGCGCACCGGGTGCGCCCCCCCTGGATCCGCCCCTGCTGCATGATGCACCTTGAAATTTATAGACAGTATGATGCAGCATATGTGGGGGTAGGGGGTATACAGAGGTGGATCCTGATATTTCCATAAGGAGGGCGTTATTTTTTAGGAAAAAAATCGGAATATTACAAACCATGGTAAAAAGAAAAATATAAAGGACGAAATTGGAAATATTCTACACGTCTTACCAATCTATAACTTAGCTCAAAAAGGAGGCCCCAGACAACTGGGTCCGCCTATCGTATTCTACGAAGAAATCCTGTAGAATTGTGGAAACCTTTGTAGATCAATATATACTGACAACCTGTGACCTATTGTCGATTGTATTTCTTCTCTAATTGAAACTAGCATCGTAATTACGTTTTCGTACTCGATCGACCTTTCAATTTAAAAAAACCCACAACCATTGTATATAATGTTCAATAGTTTTTATAGCTCATCATCCCATACGTTTTCTCCATTTGAAATCAGTTTCCCATACTTGCACTTGAGTTAATTACTAAAAATGTATTGTTTATTTCATCTATTAATTCACAGATGTCCGTATATATATCCCATCAATACTCGGTTGTGTTTCTCTCACACATTCAATTCCGGGCATGCATGGTTAGAAATATCTGAAGATATACAAGTGTTGATTTAAGTTTAAAGTGTTCTATGTCACGGCTTGTTTCCCTTTACGATTGTCGGCTTGTAGTCATCTTTTTGTTTCCATTTACAACTGACAGTTTGTATTCGTTTTTTGTTGTTTCCATTTACGATTGTCGGCTTGTATTCGTCTTTTTTCCATTTACGACTGTCGGGTGTATTCATCTTTATGTTTCCATTCAATGACGACCCGATTGCATTCATCTTTATGTTTCCCTTGATGACTGTCTGTTTGCATTTATCTTGTTGTTTCCATTCAGAACTGTCAGGTTGTATTCATCTTTTTGGTTCCATTTACGAGTATATTCAGGACCGTCGTTGGGCGTGATCCTATGGTAGATAGGTTTACAATTACCTGTTCAGTCAGTGCATATCACCACTAAAGTTGTGAATTCGAATCCCGCTCATGGCGAGGTGTACTCGATACAACTTTATGTGATAAAGTTTGTCAGTGACTTGTGGCAGGTCGGTGGTTTTCTCTGATACTTGGGTTTCCATCACCAATCAAACTGACCGCAACGATATAACTGAAGTATTGTTGAAATTGGCCTTATATACCACAACCCTAACCCCTATTTGTATTCATATTTTTGTTTCCATTTACGACTGTCTGTTTATATTCATCCTTTTACGACCAGGGTTGGCCTTAAGCCAATTGGACCAATTGCTTCCATTGAAGCCCACACTGGAGTTATCTACTCTTAGCTGTTCCAGTACACACAGCAACACACTGCAGGTTCTACAGAGAACAGCATTGAGCCCCGCGCCTCCTAAGGCCGGCTATGGTATTCATATTTTTGCTTCCACTTGGGACTGACGGTTTGCATTCATCTTTTTGTTTTCATTTAAGACTGTTGATTTGTATTCATCGTTTTGCTTCCATTACGACTGTCTGCTTGTATTCATATTTATGTTTCCCGTTACGACTGTCTGCTTGTATTCATCGTGTTGTTTCTCTTTACGACTGTCTATTTGTATGACGTTTGTATTCATCTTTTTTAAATACAGTAAGACAAGATATTCAGTAATTTGATTACTTTCTCTTAAAGTAAGTGGGAAACGTTTTGATTCATCTATGACAGATTGTGCTTTGATAGCAATGTAGTAAATTCGTTATTCTAAAGTGTTCTACGGAACACATACACATATATTCCATTGGGCTCCCTTCATCTGATTATATGTCAAATTGCAGTGCATCTTATACGAGTTATAAACTGCTTTTGGCAGGGCACAAGGAAAACATACCGATGGATTTGAATGACATAGCATGCTTGTGTGCATCGTCCTTCTGTGTTCTTTACAGTGTCATTACCACAATACAACCCAATCAGCAAGTTAAAAATAGTTTTAACACAATGTAATCATATCATTAAACCATGACCTGGCTTTACAACGTCACTGGTCCGTGTCCCCTCTTTGTGATCAGTGAATCATTAAACCATGACCTGGCTTTACAACGTCACTGGTCCGTGTCCCCTCTTTGTGATCAGTGAATCATTAAACCATGACCTGGCTTTCCTACGTCACTAGTCGGTGTCCCCTCTTTGTGATCAGTGAATTATGGTAAGAGGTTATTGTTCGTTTTGTTGATATCGGTGGAATTGTTTATTATCATTGTTTAAAGTTTCCTTTTCCCCCTAAACTTTTCTTCTGCACTAGGTATAGTAGATATAACTTATTTTCGTAACCACGGTCACATGGTGACTGTTGCAGTTCAATAACTAGTTAAGACCGATCGTTAATTATGCAATTCGTTTGTACTATATATAGTATTGAACTGTTAACTGTTCCATGTTCATACAGATAGTACAGGGTTAGGGTAATGGTGTTTCCAGCCACTTTCAACAATATTTCAGTTATATCGTGGCGGTCAGTTTTATTGGTGTAGGAAACCAGAGGACCCGGAGAAAACCACTGACCTGTCGCAAGTCACTGGCAAACTTTATCACATACTGTTGTATCGAGTGCACCTCGCCTAAGCGGGATTCGAACTCACAACGTTAGATGTGATATGCATTGATTGCATAGGTAGTTGTAAATCCAACGACCACGACCATGTTAACTATGAATGCATGATCTTATCTTTACATGCTATGGTTTATTGGTGTTGAATGCCATTTTTTTTTATGGTTATAAAACAGGATCTATAGTTTCCCCGCTGCTTGGTACAACCTCTCCGAAAGAGGCATCTACTAATTGTGCTGAACAAATCAAGTGCACAATTTCCCCTTAGGATGGGGCGTAAATGAGTGTTTCTTGCTTGGAGAATGCCACGCCCCTTGTAAGTAAAAGACTACTTCCACCTGTTCTTGAAGAGCAACAGTTTCAAGGGAGTGGTCGTTGGTTGTTGCAAGGCCAATAATATGTATTTTCTCCCCTTTCGTGGCGACCAACAATGGTGTATCGAATTCACCTCGCAACGAGCGGGAATCGACCTCAAACTACCATCGACTTTGCTACCAATACTTTCAGTGGTTCTGTCTTATTTCTCATTCACCTGTAGGTGCGAGTCGTGCTTACTGCATGAATACATATTTACGTCCAAATCTGCCCATATTCCCCTCTGACGTATGTGGTGGAGGGAAGGGGGGGGGGGGGGCTTTGTTGCTTTACTCCGAAGAAAAAACCTATTAAAAAATCACTATGGGATGCAAATGGTCACTGACATGAATAATGATGGTGATATCGGAAAAATAACCAATCTGACTTTGAGAAATTTTTCTGTTTTATTTTTTTAAAATACGACTAGTGGGTCTATTCGCAAATAGAGAAATGCCATGCATCTTAATTGATACTATTCTGTTTTAATGGCATGATAATAGGCAAAAGCTGGCAGAACTAATGTCACAACGGGAACAAATATGCTTATTGCATACATTTTCCATTCACAGCATTAGTTGGAGTTTTGAAAATTGCGAAAATTCAATAAAACTACTCAATCTTTCTTTTTATTATAGATCGATGATAGCATTACACTGCATGTCTGTAAGGAAATAAAAAGTCGTTATAGTTAATAGCTTTTGTTTTCAAATACTTTTAGGTTAAGTCCTATATCCGCGAAATCAATACTTCACACGGGTAGAAACAAACAGCTTTACGGAATTATTGAACAGTTCAAAACAACAGTGGTCTTTTATTCTTTGCAACTTGCAGACGGCACGTTTTAAAAATCAACCAATGAAATTCCTCCACATCTCCAAGCGTAGGTAAATATCTGTCGGGAACATTGATGAAAATTATAGATACACGCTAATGACCAATTATGATTTATAAACACCCATTAATAAATTGTAAAATATCAGGACTTGTATTTCAGGTATTTTATTATGAGGATCTATTTTATTTTCAGGTCGATGAAACGAGAATGAATATGAAAATACAATATTCCACCAAAGGGGTTATTGACCTTATAATTAAAAATTGTGTTGAGAATAATAATAAAATAGACTTTAGCTCAACGGGCGTGGGTGTAAAGTTTGTTACTTGTCCAGCTTCACCCTTATATTTGTCGTCTCATATTTACACTTCAATCCAGTCGAGCTATTTTTGACTAAATTTAAATAAATATTATAGGCAAATTGTCATTTTTCATATTGCGGGATAAATGAAAGTATCTGGGCCAAAAGTGACTGAACAGTTCGTAGACCACGTGTTATTGCTCTAGGATAGCTCCTGTTTGTGACTGAAGAGTTCGCAGACCATGTGTTTTTGCTCTAGGATAGCTCCTGTTTGTGACTAAAGAGTTCGTTGACCACGTGTTTCTGCTCTGGCGCCTGTTTGTGACTGAAGAGTTCGTAGACCACGTGTTTTTGCTCTGGCGCATATTTGTGACTGAAGAGTTCGTAGACCATGGAATTTTGCTCTAACATCTGTTTCTGAGTGAAGAGTTCGTGGACCACGTGTTTTTCCTCTAGCGTCTTTTTTAGCTGAAGAGTTCTAAGACCACGTGTTTTTCCTCTAGCGTCTTTTTTGGCCGAAGAGTCTAAGACCACGTGTTTCTCCTCTAGCGTCTTTTTTTGGGTGAAGAGTTCTAAGACCACGTGTTTTTCCTCTAGCGTCTTTTTTGGCCGAAGAGTCTAAGACCACGTGTTTCTCCTCTAGCGTCTTTTTTTGGGTGAAGAGTTCTAAGACCACGTGTTTTTCCTCTAGCGTCTTTTTTGGCCGAAGAGTCTAAGACCACGTGTTTCTCCTCTAGCGTCTTTTTTTGGGTGAAGAGTTCTAAGACCACGTGTTTTTCCTCTAGCGTCTTTTTTGGCCGAAGAGTCTAAGACCACGTGTGTTGCTCTATCTTTAGTTTTCTGTGTAAATGTTTTGTAGAGTATTGTTTGTCCTGTTGTCTTTTTTCCTTTTGGTTATTGTCTTGTAGATGTCCTTCGACTTGTGGCTTCTGATTACCTATTTGGTATTTTTTCCTTTTGGTTATTGTCTTGTAGATGTCCTTCGACTTGTGGCTTCTGATTACCTATTTGGTATTTTTTCCTTTTGGTTATTGTCTTGTAGATGTCCTTCGACTTGTGGCTTCTGATTACCTATTTGGTATTTTTTCCTTTTGGTTATTGTTTTGTAGATGTCCTTCGACTTGTGGCTTCTGATTACCTATTTGGTATTTTTTCCTTTTGGTTATTGTTTTGTAGATGTCCTTCGACTTGTGGCTTCTGATTACCTATTTGGTATTTTTTCCTTTTGGTTATTGTTTTGTAGATGTCCTTCGACTTGTGGATTCTGATTACCCATTTGGTATCTTCAAACTTTTCTTAAAGTACGTGCATATAGTTTTTTTTTATTTGATATAAAGCAAATCTGAAGCAGTTTTTGATAACTTCTGTAGAAGAACTGAGACTTTCTACCAGTGGCATACTGAGTACCAAGGGCAGCTATGCACTCAGAAACCCCCCCCCAAAACATAAGCTTTCTACTCAATCATATACCATATGGGAAATGCTAGCCTTCTACATTTTTGCTGGTCGAAAGATATATTTTGTAATGCAAATTTATATACAGATTTTTTTTAATTTAAAAATCGAAAGTTGTCAATAATTGCTACAATGATCTCAAAATATCAAGTGCAATAGTCATGCAAAAGTATGCTTCTTTACCTTGATCTTCACCTTGAAATCGACAAAGGAGAAAAATTAAAATCAAAACACGTGACGAGTTTACTTTTCCAATAGTCAACTTCCCTTTCATCATTAGCAATATTGCAGCATCACCAGCTTATGGTGTTGATCGAAACGAAATATTCATTTCTCAAATAGCAATGGATCTGTCGCATTTTACGTAGATTTGTCTGTCCTCTATCATAGTTAAGACTTTTATACGACTGGACAATATGAGGAATACGGCGGATGTATTTTAAGAAACAGGAACTGCTTGCCATTCACGAGCATCTGGGTTCACCCCTGGTTTTTGGGTAGGGTCTGAGTTGCTCATCTTTTTTTCTGTGTTTCTTTTAGTTTGTATTCGTCCTGTATCTTGTGTGCTCCATGTTTCCGGTTTCTCTGCAATGTCCCTTCTTCATTGTTCCTTCGGTTTTATCTAACGTTTATTTAAAAAGTGATGGTCAAATTTCCACCTAAATCAACAGAACATCTCTCATTGAATCATTGAACATAAAAGAGACCTACATTGTATACAAATTCGCCTCCACTCAAACAACAACAACAACAACAACATAACAACATAACAACAACAACAACAACAACAACATACTATCATGCAAATGAATAAGAACATGAACATTACAATAGCAGGGCGAGTGAATTCTCGTAGTTAACTGGCTACTGATAAAGAATGTAGAATCTGTTGGTAACAGAACATTATGGTATGAATAAAAAGGTCATAACTAATATTTCTAACATATTTTAAAAATCAATAAATCTTAACATCTATATTAATTAACGATCTTTGTGGGAGACCAGAATAAATAGGTCGTTGAATATAAAATAGCAATATCATATGAAAGGAAATATAAATGTTCTTATTCAGTTCGACCTACTAGTTGTACCAGCAGTTTATCCATATTTTTGCGAAGGAAACCTGCCATCTATAGTTGCTAAAACATAGATTGTATGAATACGATTTTTCCGAATACGATTTTTAATATTGTGCAAGTTAGATGTGTTAAATTTGAACTTTTTGGCGTTGTTGATAAGGTCACAATAGAAACATCGATGCAAAAAACTTTTTTTTATATCAAATCTCTGCATGTAGAATTGCATTCATATGCAAGATCTTTACAGCAGTAATAAAATTTAATGAAAGTTTTCAGGATGTTAAAGTTGTGTTTTACTGTTATCACAAGATTATAATAATACTTTATTCCAAAAGCAATACAGCTTATAGGTATATAAATACAAATTACAAACAATACATGATACATTATACACAATACATAATTATATAATTATAATTATAGCGGAGCATGATATAAATTTAGGAATTACGAATTTTTTCAGCAACATATAAACACTTTTCAAGATTGTTAAGTTCTTTAATATTTTGAACAGATAATAACTGTGTTAGTTTAAAAGCAGATGGATTGATACAATAATAGGGTTTTATATATTTTCTACGAATTTCCACATATTTACTACATTCTAAAATAAAGTGATACTCATCTTCTATATCATTATTGTTACACATGTTACAAATTCTAGCATGTCTATCTATATTATAGTATCTACCAGTTTCAATATTTAAACTATGTGCATGTAAGCGATATCTACTAATAAGTGGCTTAAACATATAATTAACTGGTCGACTTAAATAAAATTGCAGGTTATGGTCATCATATATATACTTATAAAAATGACATTTTGGCGATTCTTCAAAAAAAGAAATTGCCTCATTTAAAAATGTATCTATAACTCGCTGCTTAAATTGTAACATACATTAACAACATTTTGTGACAGCCATACATGATTAAAACCATATTTACACAATATATCTCGTATTTTACATCCCCAGTTTAGTTTATCATTTGGCTTAAAAGCACTAGACTCAAACATATCTTCATAACAATTTTTAAGTATACAATTTTCTGTTTTTAAAATTTTAAACCAATATTTTAACATTCTACAGTACCTGTTTATATACAATGGGAATCTCCCAAGTTCAAAATAGACCATATAATTTGAAGTACTCTTTCTCACTTTCAATACTCTTTTCAAAAAAGATAAATGTAATGTCTCAATATCCACACCTTTATGGAAGCCCCACACTTCACATCCATAATTTACAATACTGTTTACATATGTGTCAAAAAGTGATAGCAAAGTCTCTGTATTAAAATAATCATCCTGAATTTTACTAAATAAACTAAATACAGCTTTTTCCCCTTGATTCGACAACATTTTCTGAGTATTAGTAAAGACACCATTATAATTTAACAAAATTCCAAGGTACATAAATTCATTACATATTTCAATGGATTCCCCATTAAAATACCATTTTTCTTCTGATTTAATATTACCTCGATTTCTAAAAATGACAACCTTTGTTTTCAACAAATTTACATGCAGATTGTATTCATTTGAACATACATTTACAACATTAATCATATTTTGAAGTTCATGAACATTTTCACTGAACAAAACAGTATCATCAGCATACATTAGTAAGTACTGATTGAGCATTTTTAATTCGTATGATTGACATCCTTGTTTAATTAATTCTATTTCAATATCATTGACATACATGGCATATAAAAATGTTGATAATGATTCCCCCTGCACGAGTCCAATATTACAGCTAAAAAAATCTGAAAAATTACCATTATGCTTTACACTCGATTTTAATTTGGAGTACATAGATTTAATTAGATTTAAAAGCTTTCCAGTTACACCACATTTGGCTAATTTTAACCATAACTTAAAGTGAGACACACTGTCAAAAGCCTTAACATAATCAATAAAGCAACAATATAATCTTTTACCCTGCCTTAATGATTTTGAAATTATGGAATGAAGAGCAAAGATTGCGTCATGAGTGCCATAACCCGGTCTAAATCCAAACTGCGCATCAATCAGGACACTGTTATCTTCGCTCCATTTCATAAGTCTTGTATTAATCGTTGATGTGAATAGCTTTCCGATATGCGAGACTAACGATATACCTCTGTAGTTTCCAGGGTCATCAACTGGACCCTTCTTAAATAACGGTACAATAACACTTTTCACCCATAATTCCGGGAAGCGACTAGTGCATAATATCACGTTAAACAGTTTACACAATATTGGTATTAGGATTGTCTTTCCTTCTAAAATATATTCATTTAAAATATTGTCCACACCAGGCGACTTATTTCGATTCAAGCCTTTAATACAAGTTTCTATTTCATTTTCTGTAAAAGGTTTGTCTAATTCTTCAAACACACATTCCATGGTATCTGTTGTGTCTGGTCCATTTTCAACGTTATCATTTGAAATCAAATTTTTAAAATGATCTACAAATTGTTCCATTGAGATTTTATTTTTTACATTTTTTTTCCGTTTTCTGAATTTCCCATAAAAACGTTTTGGGTTTGAAGTTCTCATCGAATTAAACATATTTCCTTGCTTGTTCTTATAAAGTCTTTTCAATTTATTTTCCAAACGTTTATACTTTTGTTTTTCTAAGTTCAGTTTCATTCTATTTTCGTCAGAATGGATATCATTAAAAATTGATAGTGCACGTTTATAGCTATTGCATAGTATTTTACACTCTTCTGTAAACCATGGTTTGTTCCGTTTAACGCTTGCGTTGGATGCCCTTTTCCGACCAATGCAATAATCGCACTGTATCGTACGATCTAATTCAACTTTCGTATATTTTTCAAAAATGTCAATTAACAGTTCATTCATTTTATCCACATTTCCATCAATAAACTCGCCATCTTCCGTGATATTGTGAAATAATTCTTCAAATTTATGCGCATTTACCATTAAATCACTTTTGACCTCATCTTTGAACTCTTCATTCCATCTTACCGTTTTACATTTAATCTTTTTACATGTACATTCACTTGGAATTGATAATCCCTTTAACTTAATATCTACAAACAAAGGAGCATGACATGAAAAAGTTGTAAATTTCCCAACAGTAAAATTGTGTACTATAGAAAATGACTCACAGGACAATAACATATAATCAATAACAGAACATCCGTTTTTATTTTGAAATGTAAATTTACCACTGGATTCACCGAATCGTCCGTTACAAATTCTGAGACGTGAAGATCTACACAGTTGGAGTATACGATTTCCAAAAATATTAGGGTGTTTTAAATCCTCAGTTAATCTATCACAAAATATATCGTCAGGAACATATTCTATAAAATTTGCAATATTATCATTTAATTGTCTATTCAAATTATCATGTCTCAAAAAGTCAGGTTCTTTTCCTACACGCCCATTCAAGTCACCAATGACGGCAACGTTGCTGTCTACAGAGTATAGTTCTATTTCTTCCTGCAATACATCGAAAATGTCACATTCATATTTTCTATAAAATACGTTTTTGTCAGGTGGAATGTAAATAGCACACATATATAAATTCTTATCATCCGACATAATACATTTATCTAATTTAAACCAGATCATACAATCAACACAACATTTCATAATTACAAAATATGGATTCAACCATTTTTTATAAAACACAATAACACCACCGCCGTTACATTTTTCTCTTGACACACATTTTTTTTCATAACCATTCAATTCGAATTCCTTTGGACATTTTACCCAACATTCATTGAAACATATAATATCATTTTCACACACAGATTTAAGAAATTCCCCATCTGCTAATTTTCTAATTATTCCCTTTGAAATATTCCAAGAACATACTTTAAGAACACTTTTTACACTTCCATTTTCATGAATATCACTCTCCGCTGATCCCTATTCTTTCCATAATGTTCCATTTACGAACAGCTTATCACCAACAATGTAAGCCTTTTTATTCTCCTGTCGCTTTTTTAACATAACGGGTATTAACTTTTTCCTTTTCTCCAGCACTTCTGGCGGATAATGTGGACTGATTCCAAAGTTAGTACCTTTCAGACGTTTAGATAAATTCCGTACCATTTCTCGTTCAACATAACTACCAAATTTCACCACAATCGGTCGCGGTCTTGTAGCTCCATCTTTCTTTCTCCCTAATCGGTACGCTTTCTCGATTTTTATGTTCGTTTTGGCGTTTTCTATTTTCATAACATTTTCACAAAATTCCAAAACTATATTAGAACAATTAAAGACCACGTCATTACAGACCGAATCCTTATTACATATACGGGCAAAATGAATCAAAAGGAATTTTAGTATTCACATTAGAAAATGTCTTGATTCTTATTCATCTGAAAAGTCTGACTCGCAAATTTTTAGTTGAACGGAAATTCATATTCTCAAAACAACAAAATTAATCGTTTCATTGGCTGAAACCAAATATATCAAGTTCATATTCCTGATCAGAACCACTATACACAATCGGCCTTGATGTATGGTGATAACCGTTGCAATGTTTGAATACATCTGAACACAGATGGCACACTCAGAGAATATGAAAGAGGACTTGGACAAGATAGAATTTTAGAATTTATTTATAATCACAGAAAATTTTGATTCCTGTCATTTCTAAGGACAAATGGGTCCCAGTAATCCAGATAATTTTAAACAATACATGTGATGATTCGATTCCAAAACGGATTAAGCTTGTATCTTTATCAATTGATCAGTTGTTATCAATCTGATGATGACAGCAATTAACTCAACCTAATTGTTATCTATTTAATTTTATTTACTTATAGTTATTTCTTCATATTTCAAAGACTTAATTGGCCACTATAAAAAACACTAATGTTAGCGTAAATGTGAGGCTCATTCATATTTTAAGTTGGGAGTAAATTAATAATTTACAATTTCCAATTGCCATCATTTGGTTAATGCAATTAACAATCGTGTTATACCAATATACAGAGTTTGTGATTGCGTGTTTTCAAAGGTTTCGTTTAATTTTCCAAATGTGTTTCTATCTATTTTTATCCATGTAATGATCTAAGCATGTAATTGTTTTTCTGTGTTTGCATTTTGGAGAAAAGCTTGGATTCAATCGTTATTGGATCATCCTGTTAATATTGGTAAACCTGATTTGATGCAGCGCGTGGCTACTTGTACTCTTTAATATTTCACGCGCTCAGTGTTCTACCTGGGACAAAATCATTATTATAATATCAACTTCAGGAATTCTGCGACATACGATAGGCTGGATACTAGATAAGGGAAACCCTACGAGAATAGAACACGTTTAAAATGGAACTGTTGTCTTCTGTATCAATCAGAATAGCAGGTGATTCTGTGCGCGTGCAGGTATTCTGAAGCAATTATATCATTTTAAGTGACCCAGACGACAAGTGGACACGCGATATAATAAAGAGAGACATTATGTTATTGGAAACTAATTTGGCAGAAATCAGTATCGACTTTTTCTATTCTTCTTCCAAAATTGGAGATAATGAACCTGAACACGATTCAAGAATCCCAATAAAGGTAAGACTGTCGTCTGTTCGTAAATAATACTTGTCACATTGACTTTGGTCAACAACCAAATTTATGATTTTCTGATACATTAAACAATTCATGGGAGGTTTGATTTGTCAATATTTGGAAAGATGACTCGACTATAATGAGGGAAAAGCAATATTGTAATCACAAAATAATTAGAGTACAAGACAAACATATAGAACTACACTAAATCATTTTTTCTCTCTCAATTATCATTTGTCTTTCTAATATGACGTAATACAAATTCTATATTTAATATAATATCCATCATCAAGCTTAATATATAGTTTATATAAAAAAAAAGGGTGTGTGTGAAATTTATTGCACTAATCAATATGTCATTATTTTGATTTCCCGTCTCCTGTGTAACACATGCACGCTATCAATTAAGTCATAGAAACATTGTCATCGAATATGACTGAATGTCCGGCTTTGGTATATTGTCACTCGGGTAAGAACAAACCTCTTTTCGGATATATTGCCTCTCCAGATCTAGACTGGAGACTGAATTATACTTTTAAGTGTTAAAAAATGTGAGAAAGGGTTCTTCGGTGACAATTAAGAGCGGATTGTAAGCTCTTATTTAACTCTCGGTAGGTTTGCTGTAATTCCTCCTAAGACAGGTCTGAGGACGTTATAACATTTTATCTTGCTAAACTTTGGTTGGATGATAGCCTCCGAGTCTTTTATCGAAATCCAGAGATCAACCGTGAATTTGTTGTGTGGTAGCTTCCAAAAAAAACTATTGAAAAAAAATAGGCTGCAGGGTCGGGTACAGCATGGTACGACGACAACAAATTGACAAATGCGTTCTCCTACACTAGTCTACTTGAAATGTCCGTTTCGATCCCCTTATATATATATCTCTTGCAAACGGAAAAACATACTAGTACTGCAATTCTGTTGAAAGCATCAAGACAATTTTGGTGATGAATAAATAGGAAAACGGTATATAAATCCGACTTGAGATATTTGAAGAGTCTGTCCATTTTCGACCCTCTTAATTTCTTTCTATCGGAAAGTGTAAGATACAGGTAGGTAAAATCTGCTTGAAATTCCATGTCGGAATTTAAACAATGAGCATACAGAAAAAAAACCCATCAAATTCAGACATAAAATTTTGAAAATAATAAAAATTGTGATGGTTAGTATCTTGTTACCTCATCATGTCTCGGAAACACTAAGAACTTAAACACCATGTTGAAAACACCAGACAACAGAGGTATTGCTTCTGTGTGACTCTTGTTTGTGCCTAGTTTTGGAAATGGGTTCGACTAGAATCCTAACCTTTATTTCCAAGTTTTGCTAAAATTTCAGAAGGATCGGTCAAACAGAACGTGTTATTATGAAACAACATTGTGCATAGACGGAAAACGACAACAACGCCTCACTAGTACCATAATACGACAGAAAAATATATGTACAAAAATCACATTCGCTATTGGGTCTAGAGTAGTTCATGATACTAGGGTGGTTAAAATATAGAAATAGTTTGTTAAAAATGAATGACTGACATTAATTTATAGATCTTCCTTCGTCTAATTTTAATTAACAGGTCTTGGTCGTCTTGTACTCTGTAGATGATTTGGAGGATGTTTTAGGTTTACAACCACTGTGCTGTTGACTAGCTTTTAGTTGGAGAAATTCGCATCCAGTACATATAAATTTAGTGATATTGTACTTTATCTATAAGAATTTCTATACATGAAAATCAAAATGAAATTTCAAAAAAATAATTTTGGCAAATTCAATTTCAACTTACAAAGTGCATTAGCCCTAGTTTTGTCGAAGATGAAACATTAAAAAGTAAAATACATTTTAAATCTTAAATTTAAACTGATGCCCTAGTGCCTGCGACTTTATAAAACAAGCATTAGAATTTAAAAAAATTGAGTCCATGTCTGCCAAAAGTTCCCACAATAATTTTACTGTTATACCATTTATTTTGTTTGTACATTTGTACCTCTTGTATTGTGTTTGCTTGATCCATACGGAATGTATTAATGCAAATAATAATTTTATTAGAACATTTTTGTTTTCAATGTGTTCGTTAAATCCTACCATCTATATTGATTTTTGAGAACAAAGTTTTCCATTTTCAAATATACCGTCAATAACGCAAGAAGAAATTGACGACAAATTTAGTAAAGAATTCACTTTTTTTTTAAATTTGTCCTTTCATTCATTGTCTTAAAGGGACGTGTACTTTGCATCTTTTTATTCCTGGTGACGAATAATACGAGACTATTTTTTTCTCTGTAAACTTTTCGATAATTTTAATGTTAAATCATCAATAAATGAGGAAAAACCGACGGCTAATGGGATATATTGATAACTATTATTTGAAATCCATAATTTAGTACTTTACATAAATATTTCATTTCATTTACAGGTGGCATTACTCTATACACAGTAGCTATTGTGTCCCTTGTTCTGCCGTTTAACAAAGCATCTGTTTCAAGTTCGATATTCTTTGAAAACGGTGAAAATAATGATAGTTTATCAAATATTTATTGATATAGCTCCGTGGTCATACCTTGCATTTCCGATCACTGATGCATGACATTCTGTGTATTGATTTTTCTTAATCACCATAAAAAAGTAAAAACAGCTGACTTGATGACATACTAGGCTTGTCGCATCAATGATCAATATGTAAATTTCAAACGATTTTTGTGTTCTAAAAGTGAAAGGATCAAGAATTGTAATACACAAAAGAATGAATTATTTTCAGGTAGTTTAAAAAGTTGCTGTCAAAGAAAATATTCCATTGAAACACATATCCGACTTCTTCAAAGGCAGTTTCATTATAATAATAAACAAAATCTGGTTGCATTACGCAGTCCGTACTTTAGTCCATTTCAATTTTAGATTAAAAAAATGCAAATAAAAAAAATGAAAGGGTTTAAAAAATTAAAGCACTGAAGTACTATATTGTCGAAACATTTTCCAGATCACAATTTGTTTGTATATCAATATAAACTACATGTATAATAGATACAATGTAACTGTTAGGAATAATATGATTATTACCAAACTATTATGAATAATATGATTATTGCCAAACTATTAGGAACAATATATAATCATGAATGATTATTGCCATATATAAAATTCTACGCTCCAATTATCATATGTCAGCTACGTAAAGTAACTTTAGATAAATCAATCCAAATGCTCAGTTACTGACACAAATCTTGCCAGTGGATTCGGTTACTCGAAGAAAAGGCAAAAGCCAGAGAGAATTGAACACATTTTTTTAAAGTTTACTTGGGCAAACTTTTTAAGTGAGTGATTGTGTGATTATTTCTTAACGTCACGTGAGAAAATTTTTCAGCTATATAATGCCGAGAAAAAGTTACATATCGATAAAGACGATGTCCGCTTTAACTCGACCAACACGACTAGTTAGATTTTGATAGTGCTAGATTACTGAAACGACATTCCCCTTTTAGACATGTCGCTCCACTCAGACACATTATCCTGATTTTCGAGTCAACCAGTCTTTGCTCTTTCTCCTTAATACTGTGTTGTTGTTGCCTCAGTTATCTCATTCCTGAATACATGGTTTAAAAAATAAATCATGGAAGCCAGAATGTGTTGGGAGTTTTAACATGGATTGGTGGATATTAGTATTTTATTCCGAGCCAGAAGCGAGGGATAAAATTTACTAATATCCGCCAATCCATGTTAAAACTCAAAACACATTCTGGCTTCCATGATTTATTTCGATTCTGATATGTCTAAGAGTACAAATACGGTAGTATACTTTGATTGGTAGACGGTAATTTATATTTACGTTTGCGGAAAATGTCGCACACAATTTATGCTGCCAATGGAAAAATCAGTCACATTCACCGGCGCATGTGCGAATGAGATTATACCATCGATAAATCGCTCGTTTGTCTACAAAACGAAAGAAGGAGGTGATGTTAGAATTGTATTTATATATTGTTGAACTTGTTCCCGTCTTGAATATGCATGTATTTTTTGCCACTGGACGTTAATACATAAATAGTATTAATACATATCCATTTGACCACGTATATACCTAATCAAGACTCACAAGCAAATGGGAAAAAAATTGAGGGTCAGAATCTGGGAGAAAATTTCTGTAAAATTTCACGGTTATGTTTTATGTTGACAAAATTGTCGACCATGAACTAATCGCCCTAAATGTCATAAAAACATCACAGTCCATTAAATTCTCCACAAGAAAAAAAAAGGTCAGAATATGACATAACAAGTCTTATAATCTTAAATTCGCTAACAAAAAGTGACGGTTCGTTTTCATAATTAGGAAAATGTTGAGGAAGTAGAATCACAATCCACAAAAACCATAGTGATTTCTTTACCGGTATTTACAAATGGTTTGTACGTTCATTGAAATGCAAATAATATCGTGGTCGTTCATCTTTTTACTTATAAACGCATATAACATCCTAGACCTGCATCTATCTTCATACTCAAGCAATGCTTGTGGTGAAGGGGAGGGTCCACTAAATCCACCAGTCAGCTGGATGTGACGTATTTGATGAGGTCATTAAACTACTCACTGAAACAAAGTAGTCCAGTCATCTACTTTCACTTCGCATTAAAGCGTTTTTTTTATTGAATGAATGTCATTACAAATGCTTTGATCTGTTCCAGAAACCATTGAGAGAATAAATAAGGTCAAAATCAATAATTTTTATGAAGTAATTATTTTTCTGTAAAACTGCCATTATTAAGACGTCTTTGTAGAAACTAAAGATCTGGAACCATTTTTAAAATGAATTCCGGACAATTAGGTATATATGGTAGTTGGATTTACAACTACATTTGCAATCAGTGTCTATCACCATTAACGTTGTGAGTTCGAATCCCGCCAAATGGCGAGGTGTACTCGATACAACATTGTGTGATAAAGTTTATCATGTCGGTGGTTATCTCTGGGTACTCCGGTTTCCTCCACCAATAAAACTGAACACCACGATATAACTGAAATATTGTTGAAACAGGCGCTAAACACCCTAACCTGAACCCTTCACTATCTTCTCTTTTCAAATCAGTGAAAGTTGTAGTAACCAGTTCTAAGCTTAGTTACTAGTTTTCTATATTATTTTTTTCAAAATTGGCTGACAATTTAAATGGTTTATTAAATGAGTGATCAAACAATAAAAGGACTATAGAAAATGTATTCGTGACTACTTTTTCGCTTATCGAATATGTTTATTGAGGGCCTCCAAGAGAAATTTTGAAAGGCGGAACAAGACTGCTTTGGTGCCCCTGGGACAGGCTGAGATTTCTCACAAAATTGAGGATTTGAGGTCCAATAAAACCACCAGTAAACATTCTTAAACACTTTATTTCCTGTACAGCAGAGTGTCCAGATAACACATACTTAATACAAAGCGGTGACAAACATAATCCAGAAGTCTAAGTGGATTTTACATAATCATTTTTCTAAATAAACTAAAATAGTTGAAAATACCACAAAAAAAGAAGAAAAAAAATCAAAATAAAACGTTTATGGCTAAGGCTATGGGGCCCTTCAGAGATTCACGATCCCCTTCTTTGCTCTCCGGGCCCCAGACCGATGTACCGGCTGAATCCCCCTCTCACATGGCCTGTGTCTATTAGTTAACATAAATATTTAGCTTATTTATAACACCACAGCATTGTAGTTGAAATGTGAGGATATGTGTAATTAATTTATTCTTTGATTTGGTTATCTAGAGTGAGTGAGTGATTGATGTTTAACACCCAGTTAGCAATGTTTCAGTTATATCATGGCGAGAACAGTTACCTTTCCGATAAGATGATAATAGCGCATACGTTCGCTTTGTACTAGACCAACACGCTGAATAGGATTTTTATAGTGCTAACTCACTGAAACAATGGTCTACATGCAGACATACTATCTTGATACCGAGCCAACCAGTCTTTGCTCTTACTCCTTAATGCTGCATGGTTAGCGGAGAAACAGCCAATACAAATTTCATAGTATTTGGTTTGACCGATCAGGACTCGAACCCACGTTCTACCGAACATACTACACCATCGATGCGGTTAGTTGGTAAGAAGTTAGTTTAAACACCGCAATTGGAATTTTATTTCGTACAATCGCGAGGAAACCCCGGAGTATTGAAAAAGGGCAGTTCATCCGTTGTATGGTATAACCTCTCGGAAAGGAACGTTCGTCTGTCGTGCTATGACGAAACAAATCCAAAACTCATCCTTTGAACTGGACGCAAACTGGTACTTATTATTTGGAGAATACCTTGCAGTACTTTCTTAAGGGACACAGTAGTGGCTGATGCCAAAGAAAAATTATCCGATCCTTTTCAGTGATATATGGGTTAATTTGGCTAGCGAGATCCAAATTCTTCCCTCTTGATAATTTGATGTAAATAGGGTGTAACTGAAAAAATTAAATGTTGTATTTTTTTTTAAAATGAGCAAATCTATTAAGAAAACTATATATTTTTTTTATTGTAGTCAACACCAAAAGACAAAGGAAAAAAACTACAAACAAAGTGTGACAGACACAAAAAGTATGTTATCATTTTAAAATAAATGAAAAAGATTTTTATATTGGCTTTTCAGTCGTTTGACTATGATCGTACCCTGATGAATGTTATTTCATAAACGTGTCGTGTGCACTATACGATTTAGATTTCTACCTTTGATATGCAGCCATTCGAAATTAAAAACAAACACTGAAAATGCAAATTCATTTCAATTAATTTCAAAAAAAAAAAAAAAAGCATACTGTAGTCAATCTACAAAAAAAACCCAGTAACATTTGGTGTTTTGCTTCAAATATAGATTTCACAAATATAGTGAAACGCGACGCAGACCAAACTGGCAAATAAAGGTAGGAATATTTGTACCATGAAATGTATAATACCACCAACAAACAAATCATTGTCAGATGTGACTATAAAGTCTTCTTCTTCTTTTTTATTTATAAAGACGACCAATACTGGTATAGGCTAGAATAAAAAAGTAGACGACAAATTGAGTGTGCTTGATACCTTTCTGTAATAACCTTCATTAGGTACGCTACAAGTCAAAAGAATGGAAAGACAAATAATGTGAAAGTCAAGTAAACCGAAGGGCCAAGACAGGAAGTATCATTCTTAGATCATCATTTCAAAGTGGGATAGGCATATATAACGGGACAATACAGTGACGATATGATTTACTGCCGTTTAGTGGACAGTATTTCATCTATATCTATATAGAACAAGTGAATTAGTGGCATATGGACTGCCACAACGCCCTTCCTCTATGATCATTAGGAACTTTGATACCAATGGTTCTTAATGTGTTTTATTAGGATGGTCTGATTCTCTCGGAGCACAGATCATACACATTTATCTAGCCCACATTTATCACGCAAAGTACTGCACAGCTCTGCAGGAAAAGTCGTACACCGCAAACAGAATAATCTGAGATTTATTCTTACACCTTGGTGTTCGCTCTCTCGGTGGGAGATACTGTATAATGAAATTAGCCTAGTCATTCAGGAATCATCGATTTTAAGGGGTTAGGGCTATACTATTTAACGCCACTTTCAACAACATTTCATCTATATCCTGGCGGTCAGTTTTATTGATGGAGGAAACCAGAGAACACCGCCATAATGTTGTATCGAGTACACCTCGCCATGTGCGGAATTCGAACTCACAACTTTAGTGGTCATAGCTACTAATTGCACGTATACATGTTGTTGTAAATCTAACTACCATACGAACACGACGACCCTTCATAGATTTAAATACCCTGTGCTCGTTGGTCTGGTGGCGATCTCCTTTAGCTCAGTTGTAAAAAAAAGCGGTTGCCTTCAGTACAGATGGTAAGAAGTTCGATTCTATCTCAGGACGTAACAATGCGATTGCAAAGAAAAAAAATACAACAAAACAATACAAACGAACATAACATACTCGGATAACAAGAACCTTTATAAAAAAAACAGGCATAGTTTTGGGTAATGTTCTCGAGAGGGTTAAAATCAATGTTCCTACATGGCACATTTTGTGTCAAGATTGCATGAACGTAGTTTTTACCCCAATATCAGTGCACCCCGAGGAGTTGGAGACACAATGCACAAGTAAATATATGCTCGATCTTAACTAAAACGTAAGATTTGTGACCTTTTTCCGTCTTATTGTTTTTTTAGTATACACTTTGTTAGATAACTCATTTCGTACACTTCGAGCTATGTACAACTTCGACTTTCAATCCGAGTAAAATTGAAATAATAAAATAACTCGACATTTACGGAACTCTTCCAATTTGTCTCAACACAATGTTCAATTACTTATTGGTATTAATAATTTGTATGTAATTGTGAAACGAAGGTGCAATTAATATAGTTATTATGTTTTATAGGTTTTTCATTTTACCTGTTCAATATTGTTTTTTGTCAAGGATTGACATTAAGAAATATCAGAGATCAACCTGAATCTGTTGAATAATTTATTTTCCTTTTTACTTTGATCAGCATATTTTATATCATATTTCGTTTATTATATATTTATGAAGTGTAGAAAGACGTTTTTGAAAACAAGGAAAAACCCTTTGTTATACAGCAAGAACTATATTACGACAAACCCTTATACAATCTGTTCAATACATACAATGAAGGAGACATTAATTTTTTTTTGTGTTGAAGGGACGGTTCTATTGATCACATTAGTTTTCCTACAATTTGGGGGGGGGGGGGGGGGGGGGGGGGGGTATTAAAAGATAATCCCAAACCATGCATATATGAAAATGCGTGTGAATGAATTAAACACCAATGTCAACATTACTGTGAAATCATTATTAATCGAAGGGTTCTAATTTTCGTGGATTTCGTGGTTCACTTAAACCAAGAATATTAAAATCCAATAAGATACAATTATCTGCAGTATTTGAAACTACGAATTTAAGAACACATGGATCATTGCATTTTGTAGACACCACGGAAATTGGTGCCAACGAATAAAAAAGCTTTAACAGTATTTCAGTTATACATGTATTGTGAAAGATTTAACAGTATTTCAGTTATACATGTATTGTGAAAGATTTAACAGTATTTCAGTTATACATGTATTGTGAAAGCTTTAACATTATTTCAGTTATATATGTATTGTGAAAGATTTAACAGTATTTCTGTTATACATGTATTGTGAAAGCTTTAACAGTATTTCAGTTATACATGTATTGTGAAAGCTTTAACAGTATTTCAGTTATACATGCATTGTGAAAGCTTTAACAGTATTTCAGTTATACATGCACTGTGAAAGCTTTAACAGTATTTCAGTTATACATGTATTGTGAAAGCTTTAACAGTATTTCAGTTATACATGCATTGTGAAAGCTTTAACAGTATTTCAGTTATACATGTATTGTGAAAGATTTAGCAGTATTTCTGTTATACATGTATTGTGAAAGATTTAACAGTATTTCTGTTATACATGTATTGTGAAAGCTTTAACAGTATTTCAGTTATACATGTATTGTGAAAGCTTTAACAGTATTTCAGTTATACATGTATTGTGAAAGCTTTAACAGTATTTCAGTTATACATGTATTGTGAAAGCTTTAACAGTATTTCAGCTATGCATGTATTGTGAAAGCTTTAACAGTATTTCAGTTATACATGTATTGTGAAAGCTTTAACAGTATTTCAGTTATACATGCATTGTGAAAGCTTTAACAGTATTTCAGTTATACATTCACTGTGAAAGCTTTAACAGTATTTCAGTTATACATGTATTGTGAAAGCTTTAACAGTATTTCAGTTATACATGCATTGTGAAAGCTTTAACAGTATTTCAGTTATACATGTATTATGAAAGATTTAACAGTATTTCAGTTATACATGTATTGTGAAAGCTTTAACAGTATTTCAGTTATACATGTATTGTGAAAGATTTAACAGTATTTCAGTTATACATGTATTGTAAAAGCTTTAACAGTATTTCAGTTATACATGTATTGTGAAAGATTTAACAGTATTTCAGTTATACATGTATTGTGAAAGCTTTAACAGTATTTCAGTTATACATGTATTGTGAATGATTTAACAGTATTTCTGTTATACATGTATTGTGAAAGCTTTAACAGTATTTCAGTTATACATGTATTGTGAAAGATTTAACAGTATTTCATTTATACATGTATTGTCAAAGCTTTAACAGTATTTCAGTTATACATGTATTGTGAAAGATTTAACAGTATTTCAGTTATACATGTATTGTGAAAGCTTTAACAGTATTTCAGTTATACATGCATTGTGAAAGCTTTAACAGTATTTCAGTTATACATGCATTGTGAAAGCTTTAACAGTATTTCAGTTACACATGTATTGTGAAAGCTTTAACAGTATTTCAGTTATACATGCATTGTGAAAGCTTTAACAGTATTTCAGTTATACATGCATTGTGAAAGCTTTAACAGTATTTCAGTTATACATGTATTGTGAAAGCTTTAACAGTATTTCTGTTATACATGCATTGTGAAAGCTTTAACAGTATTTCAGTTATACATGTATTGTGAAAGATTTAACAGTATTTCAGTTATACATGTATTGTGAAAGCTTTAACAGTATTTCAGTTATACATGTATTGTGAAAGATTTAACAGTATTTCTGTTATACATGTATTGTGAAAGCTTTAACAGTATTTCAGTTATACATGTATTGTGAAAGTTTTAACAGTATTTCAGTTATACATGTATTGTGAAAGCTTTAACAGTATTTCAGTTATACATGTATTGTGAAAGATTTAACAGTATTTCTGTTATACATGTATTGTGAAAGCTTTAACAGTATTTCAGTTATACATGCATTGTGAAAGCTTTAACAGTATGTCAGTTATACATGTATTGTGAAAGATTTAACAGTATTTCAGTTATACATGTATTGTGAAAGCTTTAACAGTATTTCAGTTATACATGCATTGTGAAAGCTTTAACAGTATTTCAGTTATACATGTATTGTGAAAGCTTTAACAGTATTTCAGTTATGCATGTATTGTGAAAGATTTAACAGTATTTCTGTTATACATGTATTGTGAAAGCTTTAACAGTATTTCAGTTATACATGCATTGTGAAAGCTTTAACAGTATTTCAGTTATACATGTATTGTGAAAGATTTAACAGTATTTCAGTTATACATGTATTGTGAAAGCTTTAACAGTATTTCAGTTATACATGCATTGTGAAAGCGTTAACAGTATTTTAGTTATACATGTATTGTGAAAGCTTTAACAGTATTTCAGCTATACATGTATTGTGAAAGATTTAACAGTATTTCAGTTATACATGTATTGTGAAAGCTTTAACAGTATTTCAGTTATACATGTATTGTGAAAGATTTAACAGTATTTCAGTTATACATGTATTGTGAAAGCTTTAACAGTATTTCAGTTATACATGTATTGTGAAAGAATTAACAGTATTTCTGTTATACATGTATTGTGAAAGCTTTAACAGTATTTCAGTTATACATGCATTGTGAAAGCTTTAACAGTATTTCAGTTATACATGTATTGTGAAAGATTTAACAGTATTTCTGTTATACATGTATTGTGAAAGCTTTAACAGTATTTCAGTTATACATGCATTGTGAAAGCTTTAACAGTATTTCAGTTATACATGTATTGTGAAAGCTTTAACAGTATTTCAGTTATACATGCATTGTGAAAGCTTTAACAGTATTTCAGTTATACATGTATTGTGAAAACTTTAACAGTATTTCAGTTATACATGTATTGTGAAAGATTTAACAGTATTTCTGTTATACATGTATTGTGAAAGCTTTAACAGTATTTCAGTTATACATGCATTGTGAAAGCTTTAACAGTATTTCAGTTATACATGTATTGTGAAAGATTTAACAGTATTTCAGTTATACATGTATTGTGAAAGCTTTAACAGTATTTCAGTTATACATGCATTGTGAAAGCGTTAACAGTATTTTAGTTATACATGTATTGTGAAAGCTTTAACAGTATTTCAGCTATACATGTATTGTGAAAGATTTAACAGTATTTCAGTTATACATGTATTGTGAAAGCTTTAACAGTATTTCAGTTATACATGTATTGTGAAAGATTTAACAGTATTTCAGTTATACATGTATTGTGAAAGCTTTAACAGTATTTCAGTTATACATGTATTGTGAAAGAATTAACAGTATTTCTGTTATACATGTATTGTGAAAGCTTTAACAGTATTTCAGTTATACATGCATTGTGAAAGCTTTAACAGTATTTCAGTTATACATGTATTGTGAAAGATTTAACAGTATTTCTGTTATACATGTATTGTGAAAGCTTTAACAGTATTTCAGTTATACATGCATTGTGAAAGCTTTAACAGTATTTCAGTTATACATGTATTGTGAAAGCTTTAACAGTATTTCAGTTATACATGCATTGTGAAAGCTTTAACAGTATTTCAGTTATACATGTATTGTGAAAACTTTAACAGTATTTCAGTTATACATGTATTGTGAAATCAGTTTATTTGTCAATGAAACAGTAGAAAACCGACGACCTATCACAAGTTAAATGTCAAACTCCCTCACATAGGTTATATCGAACCTACACAAGAGAATACCTTACATAAGATTGAATCGAAAAAACCTCACCTCCTAGGGCTGAGTGAACTGATTGTTTAGACAGATGTACGATAACCACACCGTGTGATCCCTGAATAAATAAACGCTATTTTAACTATTATTGCTGTATTAATTAAATTCAAAGTAAATGTAGATTCTATCATTTATGTAACTACAAAATATATTTTTTCTCCGTGTACTCCGGTTTCCTCCACCAATAAAACTGACTGCCACGATATAAATGAAATATTGTTGGAAGTGGCGTTAAACACAATAAACCAAACCTAAAGCAGAACACTTAAATAGAAAATAGCTCAATAGCAGAATACGATTGTGTATCTGCATATTCTAGTCTTGTAGACCTATTGTTATTGTAACACGATTATTCAAATCTATCCTTTGTTTGAAATATATGTTCTTTACAATAATTATTGGATTTATAAGATAAAGGCTATACAATGTCAATAATATATCAAAGATAATCATGGATTAACTGTCTTCCGTGTCGTAGTGATTAGTATGAGTCCGAATGAACTGGGTACGAACACATTCCCAACAGTGATATTTTTATGTTCTGCTTCTCTGCAAGGACAACATAAGCACAAGTAGACAAAGCAAGGTCGGATTGGATAGGCTAAGATGCTTAACATTACAGAGTTAGTACCATCATATATTTGGTCTAAGTCATTATAAAACTATACAAATATCATTAAATGGTGTGTTGGACAAGATCAAGAATTCAGACTTAGATGTGTGTTATAGTGATCCTTCTTACGAGTAGTGAAATATAGCTTATATATAGATGAAAAATCATACCAAAAAGTAACATGGACAAGCATTGAAATTCAAAATTATTATCCAATCTTTAAAAATAATATAAGATTTTTTAGAATATTTTATCTAATGATTTAAAAAATTAAAAATCCTAATAGTCGGGTTTATTTTTTTGCATATTGGTATTTTTAACCCCTTTAACGTTTTTTTTTGTCTTGAGCATCTTAAGGATAATCAATCTATAAGGAAATGGATGTATCAAATCAAAATAGATAACCATCAAAACAAAAACGAATATCCAAAAAAACTAAGAAATGAGACCATCACAAAATGAATATCCTTTGCAAAAAAATAAATAATAGATTATAATGTAAGAAAATAATGGCATATTATATTGACAATAAATCAGATCGTTTATCTTTTAAATTTTTTTAAAATCAAAAGTAAAGTGTAAGTAATGTATATTTAAAGGTCAAAGGTTGTAGAATTATATAATCTTTATCTCTTGTTTATTTTCTCTCTCACTATTTTCTACCCATTTTATTTCAGAGACATCATACAAGGCGTATTGTTGACGTTTGGCGCATGCATCTTATTTGGCACTTGTGGAATAATCAGGAGAAATAGTTGATTATACACCGGTGCCAAGTAATTAGTAGCGCCCCATCTACATAGCTGTCGTCTTAAATAAAGACATAGACAAGAACAGGATAACAATGTGTACTGTCAGGTATGCACACATCTACATAGCTGTTGTCTTAAATCATGACATAGAATAGAACAGGATAACTGTCAGGTATGAACAAGTGATGAAGCTATGAGGTATGAACAAGTGATGAAGATATCAGGTAAGGAACAAGTAATATAGATATCAGGTTGTGAACAAGTAAAACAGATATTAGGATATGAACAATAATTAATATCACGAAAGAGGCATTGTCGGTAAGCCAAGGGTGACCATTCTCCATCCGTGTGTCATTTAAAACGAAAATCGTCGCGTCGGGTTTGTTGCATAACTGGTCTGTATTTAGTATTTCAAATACTGACTAGTCGATATTGCATTCATGGACTTGATTGGCTGTAAGATATGTAGCCGGAACTAATCCAAATGCATTCAACTGACTTATGAATAATTCACGACTACGAAGATTTCTCCGTCAGTTGACCAAAGGGTGATAAATCAAGAGTATCGAAGTGTACATGTGATCGGCCGTGGATTACCGACGATTCCATAGGGTACCCAGAAGCCATAAATAGAAGATCCACAGACAATACAAAGGTGTAGATCGAAGAAAAGAGAGACACAATAACTTCTTACCCGGTATTTAAGAAAAAAGATTACGTCATTCAATTTTTCCTCTTAGATGGTGTCGTATGAATCCGAGCGGAAAACAGCGAAAATGACTCCATTAAAAAAGTATAAAGATGGAACTATGGATGTTTATGTGTCCAATTTGTGATTTCATGGATTGTATTTCAGATATGTTTACAATATATTTACCTTTTTTTTTTTATTGCAAGAAGAATAGCATTGATTTTATGTAATTATCAAAGTGAGTACAAATTAACTAACAGTACACATGCACTACAGCAAAGCAAAGATATTACATGTACATGCATACCTATTTATAAAAATAATTACTGCCCTTTATTAGAAATAGTATTTCAAACATTCTAGTTTAGTATTTTTTCAAGACTTCTTTGTCAAAAGTTGAAATATGAATAAAATCTATAATGACAAACTCAACTTATTTTATTAATTTTTTTTTGTAATCCTACTTGTAATTAACAGTTTCTTTGTTAAAATGTTTTGTCATGTTTACCTCGTCTATACAAATATCTTGAATTTTATAATACCTTATATTACATTTCTTCCTTTGAAATCCGTTTTTTTTATAGATGTAAAAAAAAAAAAAAAAAAAAATATAAGGGCACATTGCAAATTGTTCCCAACTTCTTAAGCATATAGCTGGTACCCTGAATAAGGGTTAACCCCTGTTAGGGGAAAAAGGAAAAGGGAAAAGGAAAGGGGGAAAAGGAAAAAGGGAAAAGGGGAATAGAGTGGGGGAAAAGGGTAGCTAGGGAAAGGAAGTAGGATGAAGGAAAAGGAGAAATAGAGGGAAAGAGATAGGGTTGAAAGGATAGGAGAAGTAGGGGAAAGGGATAGAGGAAATAGGGAGAAAGGGATAGGGGAAGGAAAGGGATAGGGAGAAAGGGATAGAGGAGATATGGGAAATAGGGGAAGTGAGAGGGAGTAGACAAAAAAGGGCTAGGGAAAATGGGGAGATGGAAGGTTAGAGGAAAAGGAAATGTTAGGGAGAAGGGATAAGGCAACTAGAGTGCGTCGCTCACTTTTCATTCTGTTTTCTGGAAACTTTATACAGAACATTCCATAGATACTTCCCACCAAATTTCTGTTCATTTGACCAAGCATTTTGAAAGGAGAATATTTTTTTAGATAGGTGCTTCCTACCAAATTTCTGTTCATTTGGCCAAGCGGTTTCAAAGGAGAAGATTTTTTTTTAGAAATCAACCAATCAGAAACAAGAATTGCCTGTGGTGGCCATGTTTGTGAACGGACCGGGACGAAATGAGCAATCTTAATAGAGGACCTACCAAGCTTCGGTTCATTTGGCCATGCGGTTTCAGAGGAAAAGAGTTTTAGAAATCGGCCATAGATAATTACTATGTCATGAACCTGTCCATGTGAAAACTCGCAAGTAGCAAAAGATGTTAAAAATCTCCCTCAACCTGTCAAAGGAATCATTTGGCGTTCGTTGTCCGTTAGCAAAAAAAACCCAAAACCAAATGAATTACTAGGAATTGTAATGTAAGAAAATGCTACATGTATTGAAAAAATAGAATTCACCTTGTTGTCAATACAACAACAAAAAAACGGACACCACAACATTTTAAGGGGCTTAGGTTAAATAAGACGAAGGTCATTCGGGCGTTACAAGAGAAGAAACTTTAAATAGTCAACTAAAATTATTGTGTTCAGTGAGTTATGGTGGAAGTTGATATTGGTGGAATTGTTGACCATCATTGTTTCTTTTCATAATATATAATATCGACGGTACTGATTTTCTTCTGAACAATTTGCTAGCTTCAGGACAGTCCTGAAGCTAGCAAATTCTACCTGAATCACTGATGTCACATTATATTATCACAGGCATGTAGGATTTTATTCCTTAACCCCTTCAATAAATGATACCAAGAACAAATTGAACCGCAGAGTGGTGGGAAAGTTTAAAAGTGTGGGGGAATCTTCAAGCCATGACTGAAAAGGGGGAAAGTTTTCAAAAACTGACCTAAAAAGGGTCTTTTCAGTTCTAATCTAATGAAAAAATACATCTGACTGTTACCTGTACTGTTAATTTCAAAAAGAGGTTTCGTAGACTGTAATTCTGACTTGCGTAATGTGTCAAATCTTGGTACCATTGTTAAACAACTGATGGGTAGTCTAGATGGTAAATATACTAACAAATTAGAAACATTATCAGTTATGACTACATATAACTGAATACACATTATCTGTTGGGTCTAAATATAACTGAATATACATTATCTGTTAGGCCTAATTATAACTGAATACACATGCTAGGCCTATAGATAACTGAATACACATTATTTGCTAGACCTAAATATAACTGAATACACATTATTTGTTAGGTCTAAATATAACTGAATATACATTATTTGTTAGGCCTAAATATAACTGAAAACACATTATTTGTTAAGCCTAAATATCATTGAAAACACATCACTTGTTAAACCTAAATATCACTGAAAAAACATTATTTGTTAGGCCTAAATATAACTATAACTGAAGACTCATTATCTGTTTGCATAGGCGTAAATATAACTGAAAACACATAATTTGCTAGGCCTAAATACTCATTATCTGTTAGGCGTAAATATAACTGAAAACACATGATTTGTTAGGCCTAAATATAACTGAAAACACATTATTTGTTAGGCCTAAATACTCATTATCTGTTAGGCCTAAATATAACTGAATACTCATTATCTGTTAGGCCTAAATATAACTGAATACTCATTATCTGTTAGGCCTAAATATAACTGAATACTCATTATCTGTTAGGCCTAAATATAACTGAAAACACATTATTTGTTAGGCCTAAATATAAGTGAATACTCATTATTTGTTAGGCCTAAATATAACTGAATACTCATTATCTGTTAGGCCTAAATATAACAGAAAACACATTATTTGTTAGGCCTAAATATAACTGAATACACATTATTTGTTAGGCCTAAATATAACTGAATACTCATTATTTGTGAGGCCTAAATATAACTGAATACTCATTATTTGTTAGGCCTAAATATAACTGAATACTCATTATCTGTTAGGCCTAAATATAACTGAATACTCATTATTTGTTAGGCCTAAATGTAACAGAAAACACATTATTTGTTAGGTCTAAATATAACTGAATACACATTATTTGCAAGGCCTAAATATAACTGAATACACATTATTTGCAAGGCCTACATATAACTGAAAACACATGATCTGTTAAGCCTATATATCACTGAACACACATTATTTGTTGGGCCTATAGTTAACTGAATACACATTATTTGCTAGGCCTAAATATAACTGAATACACATTATTTGCTAGGCCTAAATATAACTGAATTCACATTATTTGCTAGACCTAAATATAACTGAATACACACTATTTGTTAGGCTTAAATATAACTGAAAACACATAATCTGTTAGGCCTAAATATAACTGAAAACATATTATCTGTTAGGCCTAAATATAACTGAATACACATTATATGTTAAGCCTAAATATAACTGAATACACATTATTTGTTAGGCCTAAATATAACTGAAAACACATTATCTGTTAGGCCTAAATATAACTGAATACACATTATTTGTTAGGCCTAAATATAACTGAATACACATTATTTGTTAGGCCTAAATATAACAGAATACACATTATTTGTTAGACCTAAATATAACTGAATACACATTATTTGTTAGGCCTAAATATAACTGAAAACACATTATCTGTTAGGCCTAAATATAACTGAATACACATTATTTATTAGGCCTAAATATAACTGAATACACATGATCTGTTAGGCCTAAATATATCTGAGTACTCATTATCTGTTAGGCCTAAATATAACTCAAAGCACATTATTTGTTAGGCCTAAATTTAACTGAAAACATATTATTTGTTAGACTTAAATATAACTGAAAACACATCATCTGTTAGGCCTAAATATAACTGAATACACATGATCTGTTAGGCCTAAATATAATTGAAAACACATTATATGTTAAGCCTATAAATAACTGAATACTCATTATCTGTTAGGCCTAAATATAACTGAAAACATATTATCTGTTAGGCCTAAATATAACTGAAAACACATTATACGTTAGGCCTAAATATAACAGACAGAAAACACATTTTCTGTTAGGCCTAAATATAACTTAAAACACATTATCTGTTAGGCCTAAATATAACTGAAAACACATTTTCTGTTAGGCCTAAATATAACTGAAAACATATTATCTGTTAGGCCTAAATATAACTGAAAACACATTATACGTTAGGCCTAAATATAACAGACAGAAAACACATTTTCTGTTAGGCCTAAATATAACTTAAAACACATTTTCTGTTAGGCCTAAATATAACTTAAAACACATTATCTGTTAGACCTAAATATAACTGAATACACATTATCTGTTAGGCCTAAATATAAGTGAATACACATTATCTGTTAGACCTAAATATAACTGAATACACATTATTTGTTAGACCTAAATATAACTGAATACACATTATTTGTTAGACCTAAATATAACTGAATGCACATTATTTGTTAGACCTAAATATAACTGAATACACATTATGAGTTTGGACTAAATACAACTGAATACGCATTATTTGTTAGGCCTAAGAAAGGTATTATGGAAATTTAAAATCCGATGGGATGGGACAGTAGAACATTTTACTGGGAAAATAGGAATGGCGAGTTCTTGGAATCCTGTAAGGACTTTACACACTTGAATACTCTGAAAATGTAACAAATCCTACACAAAAGAAGGCATTGTCCCATTTTCCTCACCGAAACATGAACAATTGCATTGTATTGCTGCATATATGCAAGTTCAGAGGGCTGGGTCAATGATTTTAGGATTCAGGATGATCCGCAAAATTTAATATGAAATGTTGTGGAATTTTCTACAAATTCTACACAGATTTGAGATTGTTTTTCGGCCATGTGCTCATACTTGTGATATGAATGACGGTCAAAAACTCACTAGAACTTGTTTTGTAGTTGTAGTTTTGTGATGCCGACTTTAAATAAAAACTCATTTTTATTCATTGTGACTTCAGTTTCTAATAAGCAATTTCTATTTTCACTCACCTCTCGAATCTCTGTGTTCATTTTACTATCGGTGTATGGATGTGAAATATAGGCCTAAGCTATGGTTACAGTACGTAGCATCAATCCCACGAGGAGTCGTCTAATAACCGTACAAAAATGTACTTCATCTGCGGGTTTACTTGTATATTGTGGGTAAAAATGATATGTTTTAATTCATAACTCGAGAATGACGGAAGCTATCATAGAAATTAAAACTGATTATAAAAGCTGGGAATAATATCTAATTGGTAATGTTAATAAATCAAAAATTGTATGTTTATAAAATAGACAAAAGTTGACCGGAAGAGTTTAATTTTTTAAAGTAATATTACACCAGTTTTGGGTGAAGAAAATTTTTCCCTGAAAATTCAACTTGGAATACGGCGGTACTTTTACTAAGCTATTTATGCATGTTTCAAGTCGAAATATGTTCCCAACAACTAGAAATCTGCAAAACCGTGTGCATGTTTATCGACCTCGCCATTGTTGTGGAGACTGATTAACTTTCGGTTGTTTTGTTCCGATGATTGCCGATCATGACCTCGTGAAGAAAAGATAAACAATCCTGGATGCCGAGGTAAGCACGCACACATTCCTGACAATGATTATTGAGGAATGTGGCTGTTTCATGTCGTGTGAACCAATTTTTTTTGCAATTATTCTTATGTGGTACACACGGAATATATATTTTTTTTCATCAACTGAACAGTGCACATGAGCGATAATCTCCCCGAAAGAGTTCAAATCTTGGGTCACGCGCATATCATTTGCATTACTGTACGGGAAAACAGAATTATCTGCTGTCAAATATTTTGCGATTTGCTCTTAAAACCTGCTTTTGAGCGGATTTTTAATGTGATGCAGTTGATTTTAGTTAAAATTAAATGACATATTAAGTGAAAATATTTAAACCAAAAATTCCACGATATTGGCCTTTCATATTACTTTAAATCCTGATGACAAGAAACTTCACGTTTGAACTCTTATTACAGAATAACTTTATACTCCGGTCAAAATGTATTTATTAATTCTTAGAGACAATTATTTATCGATTATTTTCATCTAAAATATTTTACAAATACATTTAGAGAAAATATAGAAAAAGTGACCGGAAGGGTTTACTCCGGTTGGGAATTTCATAATTCTGACACCCAGCGGGAAGATTAACTTTATGTTAACTGTGTTGCCCTCTTAAAATAAAGCATTTATTATTATATTATTATTATTATCAATTTTTTTGTTTACAACAACATCAACTCTAGTCTCGAATCCCACTCAGACGAGGTGTACTCGATACAACATTATGTGATAAAGTTTGTCCGTGACTTGCGGCAGATCGTTGGTTTTCTCCGGGTCCTCCGGTTTCTACCTCCAATAAAACTACGATATAACTGAAATGTTGTTGAAAGTGACGTTAAACACCATAAACCCGAACCCACTCACCTCTAGTTTTCTCAATTTTAACAAAGATGAAATGGAAATATAATCTGAAGACCGAATTGGTCCACTACTGCACATACCGATACCCATGTATTAACAAATTTTTAAATGATGCCAAACCAAATAAAGGTAATCCCTTCTTAATTTAATTGATTTCTTACAAAACAAATCTACAGATTTCGACAGGCGGTGGTGGTAAAATACAAACAAGCGTTTAACATTTCTCTCCTGGGGTGTATATGTATGATCAACTTCTGCATTGATCCAGAAGGAGTCCAAAATCGTGGCACACCAAATAATAGTCAGAATAAAAATCCAGGATACCCATACAAAAAAGCATTTCAAATGATTGATCCTGGATAAAAGGCAGATAACACTGAAACAAAAATTGAGATCAGAATAATAGATTATCTACTTGCAACTAATGAAAGCGACGACGATGATAATGATGATTCCTTTATTATTGGGTTATGGAGTTTAACGCCACTTTCAAAAATATTTCAGTCAGTTTCATTGGTGGAGGAAACAGGGGTACCCGGAGAAAACCATCGACCGACAAACTTTATCACATAATGATATGTCGAGTACACCTCGCCATGAGTTTGATTAAAATATTAGTGGTGATAGGAACTGATTGCATAGGTAGCACAGGTGCTTTAGGGCAGGATCCAGCATGAGCCCACTTAATTAGCCCCGTTCACTAAATTTGCATAAATATCATGTTTTCTAATATTTGTCATTTAGTTGTGCCATATATTTACCAATATACCACATTTTTACAAAGTTTACCATCATTGTGCCTGTCGATACCTTTGGTAACTTCAAACTTTTTTTCCATAAGTTAAAACCGCATCGGTGTCGTATTGGTTAGCATGCTCGACTCGAGTGCGTTAAATCTTGGGTTCGAACCCCGGTCGAGTCAAGCCAAAGACTATAGGCGGAAGCTTGGAAGCCAATGCGTCCACATCGTTTTGACAAAAAAGGAGATCTTCGCCTCAAAGCTAATCGTACTATGTGGTTCTTCAAGTTTTTAATCACATCGGAATATCGCCTCCTAAGCCGGATTAAATCCGTTACGAATAACGTTTATCTACGTATTTTCATTCTTGATTAAACATATTTGATTGCTTTTTAGCTTTGGTTTTATGGTGCTTAGCGCCACGTTCAACAATATTTCACATCATATCTAAACGTGAAAAGCCAAAGTGTCAAAATATAGCCAAATTCTTGAGTAAGCAAATACCCGCTTCATCGAAAAAGGTACAAGATGACACTACAACTGATGGTCCATCCTGCTCAACTGCTGTAGCCATTTCACAACTTTAGAACCTTTTACACCCGAGGCCGAGCTTGAAAGTGAACTTGAGCAAGCGCAAGTTCTAGTTCCTTGTTTAAAGCTGCAGCGGCCAGTGTAAATCTACCCTCTTATCCAGATATATTAAGTCTGAGTGATTCTGATATCCAAAACACAAATGTCAAGATGAAACTATTGACTGGCACTTGTAAAGATGCTCACGACTTTCCCTTTCCAGCAAGGTATATTCTTTGATCCATTTTTTTTTCATTTCAAAGAAAGGAAAGGCATAAAAGGAAACTGTTCCTAGGTTCACATAGTATGACTATCAGAACCAAACAAAGTAGCGACAAAAATGAATTCAAAGAGTATTAGCGTAATGGCTAGAGTGCTCGCCTCGAGTGCGGTAGACCGTGGGTTCAAGCCCCGGTCGGGTCAAACCAAAGATTATAAAATTGGTATTTGTTGCTTCTCCGCTAAACACGCAGCACTAAGGAGAGTGGACGAAGACTGGTTGGCTCGGAATCGGAATAATGTGTCCGAGTGCAGCGACATGTCTACCTGGGGAATGTTCTTTCAGTGAACTAGTACTATAAAGCTTCAGTTAAACGTGTTGGTCTAGTATTAAGCGGACTTCATCATCATTTCATTGAAAATTAACTTGTTCTCGCCATGATATAGCTGAAAAATTGCTGAGTTGGCGTGTAACAACACTCACTCACTCACTCACTCACTCACTCACACGCACCGCACGCACGCACGCACGCGCTCTCCCCCTTGATTTTAAAGAGTCTAATCAATCAAATTAATCTGTTTTAAATGACCATTTGCACTGTGTGGTATTAGTGTAAAAATAGCATTAATTATTTTTGTCATATGCCTATCCTTAAATAAAAGTAAATTATGGCTAGCCATGCATATTAATGCCCAATTTTTCTGAGGCCTAATTAATTATACCGATTCTTAATTCGATTTAAGGCTATAGTCATTAATATATTTTTTTCACTCTAATACCGCGTGAAATATTTATTGTTCTGGGTACTTGAGAAGGTGTCCAGGACTGAAGAACACAGAGCTGCTCAGCGCATCCCTCTACAAAAGATAAGTTTTTCGTCCCTACCCACTTCTCCATATTTATTTTTTCAGTGATATCTGTCGCACTTTTCTAATCAAAAAAGTTTCTTGTTTGTTTTGAAATCATCATTATTTTGTCTATATTTTGGTATTTATCTACCAAAAATAATCACTGTTACGAAAATTATGTATATTTATCAAACATATCAATAAGGTTTTTTTTGTACTCCTGGCCTACCCGCTTTTGCTCCTTAGCCTATTAACCTGTGTATAATATTGTAAATAGTCTTGTTATGTTATTATTATTTTGTTATTTTTCTCTGTACCAATGTATGAGATTAAAGAAGAGAAACACAATTGGTAGTCACAAATTGTAAACAAAAAATGGTTTAACAGCGGGGTTTTGATTTGATTTAATATTTTACTAAACCAATATTAGACAGAACACATGTATAAGAATTAGTCAGTCACAACATTTTTTGGCATCGACCATTAACCCTTCTTTTTTTTCTGATTCGAGTGACCTTTTACACATGTGAACAATTTAGGTTTTCAACACATGAAAATAACCACATTTACTTATTAAAAGATGTTGTACCATATATTTTTTCAATAAAATATCTGTTTTAAAATGTGTGTATATTAATTGTCTTATCGTAATACGAACCTTCACTCGTGACTAAATGAAAGTTTAAAATACACCCCACTTGTTACCCTCTTATAAAGAGGATCATTGTACTCTAATTTATATTTTTATATAATCCCTTTTTAAAATGATATTTTTGACCTTTAATCTCAGTATTTAATCATTATTATGATATACATGGATTGAACTGAGAAATTATGTATTATTTGTTTGCTTGTTTTGTTTGTAGTATTCTATTAGCTTATGGTAAGATCTTAATATTATTTACATTATCAAAATATAATGATGTTCTTTTATACCTGCGTATAATGATGCAGGACCTATATAACAAAGTAGGTTTGGATTCATGTGGCTCTGATAATTCGCAAAAATATTTTTTTTATGGTGTTAAGGAAGAAAAATGTCAGCATCATTCGGCTTGAACGGGCATTCATCCCAACCATGGACCCTCGACTGGAACAAGAAAAAAAAAATGTAATTGACACAAGAGAAATATCGACACTTTAACCTCTGTATAACTGCTAAGGAAATGGCTGTTTGAACGTTTAGGGGGTATAGAAATTTTTCTGGGAAAAAAAGTAGAAAAAATAATTTAACTGAGATTGAAAAAATAATGTATCCCTGCAGTTTTCTACGAGAAAGTTTTTTCCATGTCTAAGCAATTTAATTAACTTGATTTTTGCATTGTGGGAAAACAATCTGGTTCGGAGACATTGTCCCCTCCGTACAGTTGGTGTCTACATTGGATTGATTAGAATATGAGTATTTAACACCACTTCAACGATATTTTAGTTGCATCAGTATCAGTGGTCATTATGCTGGAAACCTGCTTCAAGTTACTGACAAAAATTGTATCGCCTACACCTCGCCACGGTAGGTAAAATAAATGATCACTTCTCAGACACAATATGGTGATAAGCATGACACGCGGTAGTCACAAAAATAGGACGGAAGGTCAGGCTCCACGTCTTGTTTATCTACCAAATCACAGACGACCCCCAACAGTATAACTCACTTGTATTTATAACTCCTGGAATTTGGTCATGCATTTTGTTGGAGATTAACATTAAAGAGTAAAACGGTAATCCACCCCATGTTGGTGAATTGAATCGGACAAACCTTCCTAATTTATAGACATGAGGTGAATTACCAACACTCATAATTGGATATAAATGAATACAATAACTACTTTTATTGGATTTTTATCTTTTTGAAGGACAAGACCCGTGTACTGATTCAGGGACGGCAACATTGTCTCGCTCAATTTTTAATGTACCTTTCTGCGATGCTTCATTGGCACCAATCTGGTACAAAATAGACGAAAAAACTGGAGACGATATATATACCAGATGTGTCACATTCGGAACCTGTGGTACAGTTTATCCACTTTGGATGGATGGTAAGTATTGAATAAAAATAGTGTAAGACAGAAACATCATTTTTAATAACTATATTAACAGACATATATGTGTATATGAGAATAATAAGTCATGCCGAATCAAATCTAGATTTGTATCTAGATCAAATTCACGTTAAGTGTTTTGTTCCAGCTGATAAAATAGTCAACAACTAATCTAATATAAATTCACGTTATGTTTTTGATCCATCTGATAAAGTAGTCGGCAACTAATCTAATACAAATTCACGTTAAGTTTTTGATCCAGCTGATAAAGTAGTCAATAACTAATCTAATACAGATTCACGTTAAGTGTTTTGTTCCAGCTGATAAAGCAGACAACAACTAATCTAATACAAATTCACGTTAAGTGTTTTGCTCCAGCTATTGAAGTAGTCAACAACTAATCTAATACAAATTCACGTTAAGTTTTTGATCCAACTGATAAAGTAGTCAACAACTAATCTAATACAAATTCACGTTAAGTTTTTGATCCAGCTGATAAAGTAGTCAGCAGCTAATCCAATACAAATTCACGTTAAGTGTTTTGTTCCAGCTGATAAAGTAGTCAATAACTAATCTAATACAAATTCACGTTAAGTTTTTGATCCAGCTGATAAAGTAGTCAACAACAAATCCAAAACAAATTCATGTTAAGTTTTTCTTCCATCTGATAAGCAGTCAACAATACCGTTTTGAGTCAAATATCAACATAATGTTGTGAACGATAAAACTGTCAACTCAACAGACTTTTAAAAGGGTATTTCAGAAACAGACCTTGTTAATAAATATTTCTTGAATACTTAACTGTTAAATGCTTCATATTGCTGTATTACTTGATTCCCACTATGTATTGTTCCCCTTAAATATACAAACAACCTATCAAATTTCGTTTCACACCCTTCTCTAGTAATTGACTAAAATAAATGACCACTTTTCATCAACTTTTGCAACTAAGTCTACGAGGTTGATTATCGTTTAGTTGTCAAGCATTCTATTGGAAATTCTGGATAACGTTGCGTTTGTTGACAATTATTACTTTCTTTCCATAAAAACTATCAAATTATATTATTTTTATTTCATCAAATGGTCATTTTGTAAATCTACTCATGATTGCATATGCGTTTCGAAAACATTTTTGTTCAAAGATTTATAATTTTATAATATCTTTATTTCTCAAACTGACAGTTCATAGCACATATACAGAGAAGTTACAAATAAATGAACAGATTAAACTATATACACTATATACAAATACAGTAAAACGACAGATGGAATTAACCGGGAGGACAAACTATCATATTTATATATCTAATAAATTTACATAGTTTTTGCAGGATTGGTTTCCGTTCACTAGTCATTAAATTTTTGAATTTTATTATATTGGGACGTTCAATTAGATGTTTTGGAAGTAGTGAAGTACGTTTTTCGTTTAAATTCGTACATTCAAATATGTAATGATATTCGTCTCCAATTTGATTCTTTTGAAAAAGTTTGCAATAGCGATTTCCCCTCGGAATATTACTCCATCTTTCCTTTTCCATGGGCAATTTATGATTTGTAGTTCTAAATTTACATGAAAGAAGGGAATTTTGTTCGTATAAAATATTAAAATATTCTTCAAATTTAAAATCAGTTTTGAAAATTCTATAATTAAATGCTTTAGGGGAATTATGGACTGACGAATTCCAATCCTGTAAAAATTGGTCTAACAATGTTTGTTTTATACTTTGCTTTAGCCACTCGATGCTTTTGAAAGTTTGCGTTTGCCATATATTAGAAAAACCAGTTTCGTTTAATATTTTTTCAAAAAATTTTATCCATTTAATATCGAAATTTTGTTGCGAATACAAATGGTGTGATAAACTATGCATAATGCATGATATTTTGGATTGTTTTCAACAAATAATTTTTGCCCAAAAAGAAATAATTCTAATTTTAATGTCGATTTCGACCGGATATCCTAATTCACCATATATCATATAATTCGGAGTAGACGTCTTAAGGTTCAAATTCATTTTACACAATTTTAAGTATACTTTTTCTAACACGTCATTGTTTCCAAATCCCCATATTTCGCAGCCATCAAGTAAAATTGGTTTAACCATTTTATTGAAAAGACTCAATAGACATTTTATAGATAAGTTGTGTTTTCTTCCTAATTTCAGTACTTCATACATAGAAACAACTGCTTTATCCACTAAACGTTTTTTTGCCAGATTGAAATTGCCAGTTTTGCTAAAAATAATACCGAGATAATTGAAGTTTTTGACTACTTCAATTTCGGAGCCATTATATTTTAAGATAAATTTTGAGGTGTACGACCACTCCCAAATATGACAATTTTAGTTTGATCAATGTTAACTTTCAGCTTCCAGGTTAAACAGTATTCATGAAAAGCATCGAGCTGTGCCTGTAAATCACTCTCAGATTCTGATAATATAACCGTATCATCAGCATATAGTATTATAAATAATTTCAAATAAATATTTAACTGGTTTTCGAGATCGCCTGAGATTGATTCTAAGCCTGTAACATTTTTGGCTTCTAGAAAAGTTTCTAAGTCATTTAAGAATAAGGAAAATAAAAAGGGAGATACATTTTCTCCCTGTCTAACTCCATTGTCACATGCAAAATAATCTGATTTGCACTTATTAAGCACAATACATGATTTTATATTACAATACATATTAAAAATAACATCGTATATTTTCCCATTTATATTGTTTAGTAACATTTTATGCCATAAATCAGCTCGCCAAACAGTATCAAAGGCCTTCATAAAATCGACGAATGCGCAGTACATTTTTTTCTTTTTACATTTTAGAATTTCCAAAAAAGATTGTAAGGTGTACATATTATCTGAAGTGGAATATCCTTGGCAGAAACCAGATTGGTTTTCACTTAAAGCAGAAAAAGATTCAGGAAATTCAGTTAATCTCTCATTCAGTATTGCAGTGAAAAGTTTACCGAGGCAACTTACAATTGTAATCGGTCGATAATTTTTGGGGTCAAATTTATCGCCTTTATTTTTATAGATAGGTTTTATCATCCCAATTAACCAACTGCTAGGCATAATACCATTATCAAATATAACATTAAATAATTTTTCATAAACATTAATAAACTGGTTCACCGTACTTTTGATATACTCGTTTATTATTTCATCGTCACCGCTTGCTTTTTCATTTTTAAGTTTCGGACACATTAAAAATTTCGTCTTTTGTTATTGGTAAATTAATATGGCTATTGATTTGCTCTAAAGTTCCTTCATCCATATCTAGTTGACCTAGATGCGTGTCAATATGGCAATTATGCAATCAAATCAGTTACATTTGTGGAGGAAACTGGAGTACTTTGAGAAATCCCACAGACCTGTTGCAAATCACTGACATGCATCAATGGTTACATAACAGTTGTATCCAGTACACCTCGGCGTGGGTGGGAATCCAATTCGCATAAATTGTTATTTTGTTTCAAATGTTAAAAACAAAGACATTAAAAAAAAAAATATTTACTGAATATTTTTCATCTTCATAATTTAACATATCTACATTTTTGTTTACCAAACAACCAGCTAATATTAGATAATTTGTTTAGGTACCATTCCATCTGAAGCTGACGGAATCGTAGATAGAACTGTATGTCAAGTTACCCCTGGACAATGCTGTAATAAGACATACGGCATACAAGTGAAAAACTGTGGAGATTTTAGAGTGTATAAACTCACTTATACAGACGGATGTTATCAAGCTTATTGTATACGTAAGTGTATATATAAATATCTGAAAGGTACAAGTCCAAATGATTTTTTAAAGTTAGTACAAATGATGTATCATATGTGAAGTTCTCTTCAAAGATGTTCTCGTTTAATCTTGTTTCCGTAAAAAAACACAAAATGGCGGCGATGGGCAATTCTTGTCCCAGTAACTACAATTTTGGTTCTTGAACCCATTCAAAGGCATGAATAACCAGATGTGTGTTTCAGGCTCAGACGATTTTCTATTTTTTTTTAAAGTAAGTAAGTGTAAAAATTATACACAAATGGACTAAATCAACGCTGTAAGAATGTTAATGGCGTGGGTTTAGCACCATTTGCTGATATTGAACTTCGTTTTTTACCAATTACTAAAACGGATTTTGTTTTCGTATCGTTAATGTTAGATTAAAAATGGCACATATACCGGTATATATATATAACTGTTCTACTTGTTCTTGTTTTGGTTCTAGAGGCTAGTGCTGATGACGTAGAAGACTGTGGACAGAAAGGAAATTTTAAATGTGGAGATGGAAATTCAAAAGTTTTAATAGCCATAACATTAGTTGTCCTCTTCTTTGTTGTGATTGTAGCTATTGTCGTCTGGTGAGTAACAAATGCTATGATGGCGCATGCCTGTCAACCATTTTGAATTATATAGCGTCAAAATTAACATATGATATAGTAAATAATAGTAATTTTATTCAAATCCTAATTTTTGAAATGATATATTTTAGCAGTTTGGAATATATTTGGGTGTATTCATTGCTTACAGACTAAGATGGATGCTTATCAACAAAGAGCTATCTGAAGAGTATTTTTATTGTACATTTCTCGGTTGTGGTCAAATTGTTTGGGGGTTTAAATCGATCCGAAGTATTCAAAAATTGGTTCAAACAGCAACTTAGATGACTATTTCTTCCAGTGGCATACTTTGTTTCCTTATTTACCTTTTTTGTAAAATAAAAGACATAGAGCATAATTAGTAAATAAAATAATTATGGAAAGAACGCTTAAACAGCGATGGTCAACACTTTCACCAATATCAACAAAACCACGATGTTGGAAATTCAGGTTCTGGATTAGGACAGGCACAAAAATGTTGCGGTATTAAACCGATCAATGTGATATCAACCCTCCCCATTTTGATAATTCAATCTCCTACTAAACAACCATGAAAACCTGCACAGCTTTGCTTCCACTTGAAATTACTTATTCTAACATGACCCCCTTCTTTCGCTTTGCTAACAAACGAGCGAGTTATCCATTCGGTATAATCTCATTAGCATGTATGCGCCGGTGAATGTGATTGACTTTTCCATTGGCAGCATAAATTGTGTGCGACATTTTCCGCAAACGTAAATATAAATTACCGTCTTCCTATCAAAGTATACTACCGTATGTGTACTCTTAGACATATCAGAATCGAAATAAATCATGGAAGCCAGAATGTGTTTTGAATTTTAACATGGATTGGCGGATAATAGTAAATTTTATCCCTTGCTTCTGGCTCGGGATAAAATACTAATATCCGCCAATCCATGTTAAAACTCCCAACACATTCTGGCTTCCATGATTTATTTCTTAAATGAACAAAAACGTAAATACACACAATCAAATGCCAATTGCACAATTTCAGAAAATGTTTATTTCAGTCATTGCTGACACCGTTCATTTATGTGTATTTGTAGGTGTTATTTCAGAAGACGACCAAGTGGATCCAAGAAACCTTTCATATCAGACGAGCAGAAAAAATCTTCCAACAACCTACCTCCAGTCGGCTGTATTAATGATCCAATAACTGAATCGAATTTTTGATGTATGACCTTAAAATTATGTTTTTAATGTAGATATCTTCCAATCTCTACCAGAGTTATCGTTCCTTGTTCTCACATCTAATCTCTATCAATGTCTCAAATAATTCAAATTTTCGCGGAAGAATATCGAAATAAGAAAACGAATGAATCGGGACATTGTCTGGATGCTTTTCCGTTATGGTTAAAAAGAAACCACAATGTTAATCGTACACGGTAACCAAATAATCCCTGAAAATCGAAAAAAAATATTGAAATCCGCGATAATAAGTAGAAAATAAATCGATAAATGTTTGAAATTTGAGCTAAGGATACAACATTATAGAGTATTTCGCTTCGATGAGTTTGATCAAAATATTGTAAAAATTGAGACACTGATGGATGTTGATGTAAGTACAAAGAAAGATAACTCTAACTAGTAGAGATTGATCATCTTCCTCAAGGAGCGTCAGTTATTTAAAAGACGCCAAAGGAATGGAAAACCCTATGATAACATTATAATTGACATTTCATTAGAAATCATGCCATCATCCGTGTGTGATAAACATTATGTACATTATATTTTTAATCGTATTTTTAAGCAGGGGTGTGTCATGGTTCAATAACGACACCCGTTATGCTTATAGAGAAAATATGCAAAAGTTTCCAAAATTAGATAATACTAATTGGATGAAGCCTGACAAATTTGGAATTTTATAACATAGGACGGAAAGTCAATCATTCTAGGAAAAAAAACCTGTGCATTGCCTTTGTTAGTGTCTATTTGATAATAGAATAGAAGTCAATGCTTGCTAACTTAACTCACTAGAGAGAGGGGCCATTGTGGTCGTGTGATAGTTGGATTTATTACTACCTATGCAATCAGTGCCTATCACCACTAACGTTGTGAGTTCGAATTTCACTCAGGCGAGGTGTACTCGATACAACATTATGTGATAAAGTTTGTCAGTGACTTGCGGCAGGTCAGTGGTTTTCTCCGGGTACTCCGGTTTCCTCCACCAATAAAACTGACCACTACGATATACCTGAATTATGACTGAAAGTGGTGTTAGACACCATAGCACTAGCCCCTAACACCCTGCTCACTAGAAATATGAAATGGAAGTTTTCTTTTTCTTGTAGGTTCATTTTGCTTGCCATATATTTTTGGTTTTTAGTTGTATGACGGAAAAGGATTGTCTATAAAGCATTGTGACATGAGTGCTTTATTTTCCTTTGATCTTTTTATGGTTTATATACCAGAATGTAAGCTAAGAACTATGAAATAATACACACAGATACGAGATATTACACACTTTAAATCTGGACTGTAGCTTTATTACTCTCAGAGTGTCGTGCAATAACCAACGACCTAGATGTGATATTACATGGCTTCATGTTACGACATCATTTATATCACGGGTTTCCGAGATGGGGCCGTTTAACTCGGAAAACCATGGTATACATATTGCTTATTTTCTACCAAGAGTAACCAGCATTATTCAATAGTAGTCGATATGAAAATGAGCTGTTCATTCTTTCCACGGGGATGTGACATTTTTAGGGGGCAAACGTTTAAATCTGTTTCTTTTTTAGTGCATTTCCAGTAATGTGTTAATTAAAACTTATTTTAACCGTTTAACTCGGAAAACCGTGATATAAAATTACTTATTTTCACTTTTTGTGTTGGTGTGCGTGAAATAGATTGCAATAAACATCGCTCACAAGTGTACAACATGTAAAAAAATTATAAAGAAAATACATGTAAATCAAAATCTTCATCATGGATTTTCAGTCAACAAACAGAAATAATGCTTTAGCGAGGAATGGATAGATGCTTAACGCCAAGTGAGTAATGTTTCAACTACCGGTTTATAATGAAAACAACAAGTTACATTTCGATAAAATGATGTCCACTTTGTACTTGGCCAGTACGCTTAGTTGATTTCAATAGTTGAAACAACAGTCCGCCGCATAGTGAATATCCTAGCAAACTTAGACCACAATTATTTACGACAATACACAATGGACCGTAAAGGATGAGAGGGTGGGTCATGAAAGGTTTATGATAAGCCCAACAGACTTTTTGTTCTTAAAAAAAAGTTGAGATACTGGCCCTCCTTATTTTAGATAGAAAATGTATGTGGCTATTACTTGTTTATAACCGCTCTATTTAAGTGCTATACTTTATGTTATCCTTCAGAGTTCTTAATTTGTGCCATCTTGTATTATTACATTGCTTTTTTTTTAAATTGAAATATTTGTCTGTCAATGGTAATATGACTGACAATAATGTTTTATCAGGACATTTACTGTCACAATCCTACACATACTAACGAAGGAACCGTCGTGGCCGTGATCGTGTGGTAGTTGGATTTACGACTACCTATGCAATCAGTGTTTATCACCACTGATGTTGTGAGTTCGAATCTCGACCAGGGCGAGGTGTACAACATTATATGATAAAGTTTGTCAGTGACTTGCAACAGGTCGGGGGTTTTCTCCGGGTCCTCCGGTTTCCTCCACCAATAAAACTGACCGCCACGATATAACTGAAATATTGTTGAAAGTGGCGTTAAACACCATCAAACAAACAAACATACTAACGATGTCATTTAGAAAATGCGCAGTAATTATATTTTAAATAGCAGATCTGTTATGCAGACATTTGTTTTAAATGTATTACTCTTTGACCTCTATTCACCCCCCCCCCCCCCTTTTAAGTGGGGTTTGTGTTGTTGAATCGTTAGCTATGGTTTGATTTATGGTGTTTAATGCCACTTTCAACAATATTTCAGTTATTTCGTGGAAGTCAGTTTTATTGGTGGAGAAAACCACCGACCTGTCGCAAATTACTGACAAACTTGTATCGAGTACACCTCGCTTGAGCGGGGTTTGAACTCGCACCATCAGTGGTGGTAGGCACTGATTGCACAGGTAGTTTGAAAGCCAACTACCATACAATCATTTGTATTTTGTCGACCAGTGTTTCTATTGTTTGTCCTTTTTCTTTCGGTCATTGTATTGTCTTGTCCCTCGTATTACCGCTTCTGATTACTCATTTGGTATCTTCAAGCCCAGCTTGTTTCTACTTTTGTGGTGTTTCTGTAGACTCGTGGTTGTACGGCATCGTTTTCTTTCTAGCTATCCAGTGCCTTTGTAAGGATGATTATATACTACACGTGTATAAAAGGGGGGGGGACAAATGCCAATATATTCTTTGTTGGTTCATGAACGAATTTGCAAAGCAATAAATGAATCGATGCACAATTTATGTATCTATCAATTTTATTCACAACCATTTGAGAAAACTACAATTTTTTATATGAATTCCAAGAATCTAAAAACCATCCCATATTTTGAACCAAATGTGTTTATCTGTAACCTGAAAAAAGAAAATAGCAAAAGTAAGCATCATGACAACATATCTTACGTCATGACAACAGACAACGAGAAACGTTTGTTACATAAAACATTTTACACTTAGAACATAGTGACAGGCAATTATTTTATATTCATATAAGGGCCCGGGTGGCTCAATGAGTTTGGTAGTTGGATTACCTAACAACTCATACAAGCCTATCACCAATACGGCGTGGGTTCGCGCTCGGCTTTGTAAATTACAAAAAGGATGCCCTCGACTCGCAGCCGCAAGCGATAAAGTTTACCAGTTGCTTGTCCATGGTCGGCACTCCGGCTTCTTCCACCACTAAAACTGGTCGCCATGATATAGCTGAAATGTTGCTGAAAGTAGCGTTAAAAACACCAAAAATCAAATCAAAAATCAAAAAATTATATTCATATAACATTCACATGTTCATTATAATAAATAATTGAACATATTCTCTCGACCCGTGTTAGATCTTATGACAAACTATGATGTTAAGTTTTAATTGATATTGATTTATTGTTGTTTAACGTAAAGTAATCAGCATTTTAAACTATGACGAGAACAAGTTTACTAAGGAACCGACCATAATATTTTTCGCTGAAACTGTAGGGTCAGATTATTTAATTTTTAAGTTTTTTCAGGACAAGTTATCTTTAATATAAAATCTGGGGACGAGAAATAAATAAAAAACTGAAAACGCAGTCCCCACCGCTCCACAAGAAATATCGATTTATAGTCATGGCAACCATCTTGAATGGGGAGTAGGACCATGACGGACAAAATTCATTGAATTTGTATATGATACAAACTAAAAGTATTCATAGTAAGTCTAAATTTAAAGAATATATTTTTTTAGTTTTTGTTAGAAGAAGCACAATTCGCATATCCGAGAAAAAAGTTTGTCAGTTTTTTTCGTAATGACGTTCTTCCATCTTGAATGAAATAAGGAGATGTCGGACATACAATATTGAAATGGACCACCGAAACATCTCGGATTCGAAGGGAAATATCGTTCTCTCTCCCCCCCCCACCCCGGAATCTACAATGCGTATTAAAAATGACTTACCAAGGTAAATTAAGCTGAAAAAAGTCTTGTTTAACCGGCGATTTTGTTTCCAGTGATGTTGAACAAGTTCAAGAAGTACAATCCTCCGAGAACTGAAAAAAAATAAAATAATAAATAAATAAAAAAATAAAAAATAAAATAAATAAATAAAAATAAATAAATAAATAAATAAATAAATAAATAAATAAATAGATGAATGAAAAATAAATAAAAAATAAATAAATAAATAAATAAATAAATAAATAAATAAATAAATAAATAAATAAATAAATGAAAAATAAATAAATAAGATAAAATAAAATAAATAAATAAATAAATAAATAAGCGTATCCCCTCGCCTAAAAATTAGACCTTGTGACCTTGACCTTTGACCTTGAAAATCAATAGGGTTCCAGATTCTCTTAAGGTCTAAGTGTGTACCAAGTTTGGTCAAAATCCATTGAAGGATGTTGATTCTAGAGTGTTCACAAGGATGTTACGCGGTAAAAATTTGACCCCTTGAACTTTGACCTTGCAAATCAATAGGGTCCCCCTTGACCTTTGACCTTGAAAATCAATAGGGTTCCAGCTTCTCCTAAGGATTATATATGTACCAAGTTTGGTCAAAATCCATTGAAGGATGTTGATTCTAGAGTGTTCACAAGGATGTTATGCGGTAAAAATTTGACCCGGTGACCTTGACCTTTGACCTATGACCTTGAAAATCAATAGGGTTCCAGATTATCTTAAGGACTAAATATTTACCAAGTTTGGTCAAAATCCATTGAAGGATGTTGATCCTAGTGTTCACAAGGATGTTACGGAAGGACGGAAGGAAGGACGGAAGGAAGGAAGGACGGACGGACGGTAGCATTACTATATCCCTTCGCAACTTCGTTGGCGAGGGGATAATAAATCGAGTGTATGCCAAAAATTTGAAGAACTGAATAAATTTTCAGTTAAATAACGAAAGTGGGAAGGGCAACAAGTGTTGTTTTTTTTTAAGTATAAATTGCTATAATGAATTACTAATCTGTTATTATACACTTATTGACTGGGTATGAGGGTAATAGCACTTTTACTGTCCTCAAGGTACCACCTATTTTCCGAGGCAGCGCCGAGGAAAATAGTTGGTACAGAGGGGACAATTAAAGTGCTATTACCCGAATATCAAGTCTATAAGTGTTTTATTATACTGAACAACTGTGCAATTCAAAATTCTAAATTAGGTCCTTTTCTGATGGATTTCTAGTCTACTTTATTAATGCTTTTTAAAACGAATACATTTTCATGTGTGCATTTGAAGAAGAAATTTAAATTTTTCAAAAAAACAACAACATGTGATTAAAGTGCTATTCACCGGCCGAATAGCACAAAATTTATATAGAAAAAAGTATGAGAAGTATAATAATACTTATTATACTTCTCATACTTTTTTCTATATAAATTTTATTGCAATAAAAATACTATTTCCATAGTTTCATTCAATTTGCTTGAAAAGTACTATTCACCGGTGAATAGCACAAATGACTAAAGCACTTTAATCACATGGCTTTTTTTGCTTAATTTTTTTAAAATTTCTTCTTCAAATGCACATATAAAAATGTATTCGTTTTAAAAAGCATAAATAAAGTTGACTAGAAATCCATCAGAAAAGGACCTAATTTAGAATCTTGAATTGCACAGTTGTTCAGTATAATAAAACACTTATAGACTTGATATTCGGGGTTGCCTTGGAAAATAGTTGATACCTTGGGGACAATAAAAGTGCTATTACCCTCATACCCAGTCAATAAGTGTATATTACTAATCCGCAGATGAAAGATATTACATATCAGAAAATTCATATAAGATAAATCTACTCTTAGAAACCGAGTGTATCGAATAAGAAAGGTTAAACTTATTGTGGTTTGCAAAAAAAAGAAGAAGCTGATACTGAATTTTAGCTTTTCTATCTGTAAAGATTGCATACAATACGGAAAACAAATTTAAAGATTAATTTCGTAAAGTTATCATTATTTTTCGTTTACGGCTTAATTTCTAATACAATACTAATTCAGAAAATTTGTCTGTAATATGGACCAAAATTGAAATGCAGCTGTCAAATCTGTATGATAGCATACTATATCATTTTGAATTATAAACAACTTACGATAGTTGAAGAGTTTAGCTCTTCTAACAGCCTGGTAGCTATTGGTAGCATAGTTGTAGTAAGGACCAACATTTCTCTGTGCATAAGTGCCCTGGTACCCTGGTATGTAAGCAGAGGCAACCAGTGCGATGATGCAGGGAAGAATGATGCAGATGACAACTTTGTTCATGGTGACGTTTTATTCTGACTTTCAGAAACAACTCTGAAAAAAATTTGTAAAATATAATATTTGTTTAGGGGTTTCTACATTGCATATCACAATGTGAAAAATCAAAGAAATGTAATTATCCTGCAATCAGTACATTTGCTGTACAAATATGCTATACGAATAAATTTTTGCTTTATTCGTACTAGACGAATAAACTTTTCGTACTATACGAATAAACTTTTCAGCCTACGAATACACTTTCCTAGTACCCTGTAGCTATGTACAGCGGAGGGCGCAGGCAAGTATGAAACTGGTACAAATGTAACGCGGACCACGAAGAAGACACCCTTGACAACATTTATGAAAGGCGAGGAATGACGCTTGTTTCTGTCCTTTTTGTTTAAATCTGACAAGTTTTCCGACTTTTTTGACATTGCAGGATAAACACAATATACGTACATTGTCGTTAAATATAAAATTCATTTGTACTCGCTGCGAAACAGGCCTGAAAAGCTCGCTATTCTGCCTGTTTCTAAAGCTCGTACAAATAAATTTTATATATACCGACAATGTACGTATAATGTATAGTTACATGTATTCCTTTACTTGACATGTATTTTTTTTTAAATCGATAAACATGGTTCTATGGCAACAACAATCTTGTAATTTGTGAATTCTTATTTTGAAAAGGGTTATTTTGTTAAAAAAAAATCCGAAAAGAACAAGGTTTCTATATATTCATTTTCACATTTTTAATGTGAAATAAAAACGTAGACATCAAATTTAGTGTGAACGAGGCGTTTCTGGAATAACCTTCATCAGGTCAAAGTTGAAAGGTTGGAAAGTCAAATAATTTAAAAAATAGTATATGTTTCGAATTGTGAACGAAATGTTTGTGAAAGATATTAAAAAAAACCCCAACCACTTGGTATAGTGAAGTTGACCTACCTTGAAGATTGCGACTGGAAGTGATTTGACAACAATTCCATCGGGTATATATACATGTACACCTTTTTCCTGTTGCGCAATCATACATGTATTTGTAACGAATTAGAAATTACACGATATTATAATGAGATGTATGTAAATCAGACATGGAGAGTAATATTATTTCTATTAAAACATGTTATTTCATAACAAACTATATTACCGAAAAGGAAGTGTTTTTTACAGTGGAAAAAGTATGTTTTATATACTAGTGGAAAAAAAACCCCGATTAATTAATTGTTATTATTTTGCGAGAGATATGTTTTAAATAATATAAACAAAAACATTTAAAAAAAACGAACCCGAAATATTTGATTTACAGGGGAAAAGTATGTTTTACATACTGGTAAAAAGAACCGATTTATTTATTATTATTATTTTGCGAGAGATATGTTTTGCATAATATAAACCAGCATTTAAACAAATGAATCCGAAATATTTGATAATTACTTATTATGTAGTAGAGAATCTTTGCCACCTGTTTCAAATTTAAAGTCTATACATTAAATATACAAATAGTTTAATAGGACAAATATTTTCAAAATCCTAAAGTACTTCTAAAATTTAGTCTAAATATATTTTATTTGTGCAAAAAGACAAAATGGATAAGACACAAGTTACACAAACTTACATGTATGAAGTCTTCTCTGATTACAGTTTTAACTAGATATTTTATAATTTTAAAAATTCATTCATTTTTCTGTGAAATTGTGTTTATAACTTGCTGTCCAATCCTATTGTTTATGTACAATAAGATATTATTAAACTAAGTAAGAAAACTTGGTGGAAATAGACCAAATATGAAAACAAATTGATTTTTGTGGATAAAAACATGTCTTTTGAAGTCTTAAATATCGCAATTTAATTTGTTTCATATAACCATTCCTACTCCTTTGGCAACAAAGTCACGTGGTTTTTCATTACAATAGGGTATATTTCATATTCATTCTGATGGTTTGAATTTTGAAATACATATAAAGTGCACTAAAAAACTGCATATTTTTTGTAATATGCAAGACTGTAAATAGCTTTAACCTTTTTCAATTGTAATGTGCAATCTCTGACATAATCTTTAACTGGTTAAAGACGGTCAGTATTTGGTAGAAATAGAAAGACGAGCCACGTATATAGGTGTATCGTAAACAGGTTTGGCGGGTCTTGTACATAGTCCGCGTCATTTATGGTAGATAAGGGTAATAACAAAATTACCGAACTCCGAACAATCTTACAAAGGGAAAGTCAAAACTCATAATTATATAAACAGACAAAATCAGTCAACAACCGGAAAACTGTGAAAACCGTAATGACCCTGACTTGGTACAGGCATTTCTAAAGAAATGGTGAGTTGAATCTACTCTTATTCTATATGATGGAATAGACTAGCAAAATCATGTCTAGCACGAATACAAACAAAATAAAAGGATCGGATTACCGCTTTAACGACTAGAATAAGTAAAAAAAAAACCAACTATATATAGTAAAGAGGTTAGTAAAACCGGGTCAACGACCTTTGACTGTCATTGAAAAAGTATGTAGAGTTGGGTATGAACGAAAAAACTAGACTTTTGTAGCTGCTAAAATGCCTACTGTTTTTCGAATTCCACAAAAGAGTTAATGAACATGCAGGCAGCGTGGCACTCTCCAAACACTTTACCCACTATGGTCCAGGTTCAGGCTTTCTGTATTATAGGATGACAACCCCCATCAAGAGGATTCATCCTATCAACCACTCGGGAACGCGCTGAGAAATTCGTGGATTTGAGCCCTGGGAACCTTCACAAGTATCCAGCATTGGTTTGGAAAACATCTCCAATTCATATATTCCCTCAGTATGGAAACCCTATACCCATTCATATATTCACAGTATGCAAAACATAGTCATGTATTGTGCAGTTATTGGTGATCAATTGATATACTAGCATAAGATTAAAATAAGCACAATATAATCTTAATTATACATAATAGCCAACAAAACACAAAAAGAGCAAGTGAGCTAGTGATTGTTGCTTAATGCAAAATGAGCAATCTTCAGCTTTACCATGGCGAGAACAAGTTACATATTGTTAAAATGGCGACGATGATGATCGTTTTGTACCAATACGATTAGTTGGAATTTTATGGTGCTCACCTTGAGTGCAGTATATTGTGAGTTCGAGTTCTGGTAGAAATATATAACTTGTTCTCGCCATGATATAACTGGAAAATGTCTGACTTGGTGTTAAACAACGGTCAATAAATCAATACAATGTATTGGTTATAAATAAGCATTAAAGAAAACCGAAGGGCCAATCAAGAAAGGACAATCCAGAAAGATTGGCGACATTGGGTACACAAGACACAGGACGAAGATAACAAAACACACCACAGAAAGCTAAAAAGATGTACATGTACAACATTGGCCCCACCAACAACTGTAAGGAATCCGGGTGCTCGCGAAAGATAAGCAGTTCCTGTCTCTTATAAGACAAAAGCCATGTTACTCATATATTCAAGACGTGTTTGACACCACTATACGGAATCAAACACAACTAACATAAATTAGACATGAACCCTTCTACAAAGACACGAATACAATGAACAATTCTCACAATAATTCTTGGATCACGTCTAGAGACTGATTATAGCCATATAATGCATAAAACATTACGTTGATAACAAAAATTTTAATTGAAGGCGAGCAAATGAGAGATGCGATTTTAATCAAATTGTTTGTACATTGATGTTTTGTTTACAACTTTCACTCTCACTTCACCAAGTTACCAATCAAAAATCAGTTTGAATTTGTTTCAACCAGTTTTGGGTCTTTTTCTTTATTGTGCTTAGCGGAGAAGCAACACATAATACATATTTTACAGTCTTTGATTTGACCCGACTGGTGATGGAATCCGCCACTTTCCACTCTGCCGATGAGAGCACCTTCACCATTACACCAATACGACGGTTTATAATATACAATGTATATATTCATCCTGCAATTGTGTGATTTTGAGTTCTAATAAAGGGGGTGAAATAAATTGCAGTGCTATTTAGTCATGGTATTGTATATATATGCGTACAGACCGAAATCAAAAGGTTGTATATATATATATATATATATATATATATACGTGTCTGAAAATTAAACCAAACAGTGTTAGAATTAGATTTTAGAGCTGTCAAATATTTGTTCTTCCCTCGACGGGATTTGAACCCACACCATTGATACACTGCAGCACCATTCGCTTAGCCTTACGTCCAGCGCCCTAGACCACTCGACCACATTCACTCCTATGTCAAATTATAATATTAAGTATATATGTACCATCAACACACGCTTATACACATGTCTTATGTCTATCTCTAAATTTGCCTTACGAGACAAGGTAACACTACGATTATTGAAGCTCCTTTTTTAGGGAGTGGATGTGGTCGAGTGGTCTAGGGCGCTGGACGTAAGGCTAAGCGAATGGTGCTGCAGTGTATCAATGGTGTGAGTTCAAATCCCGTCGAGGGAAGAACAAAAATTTGACAGCTCAAAAATCTAATTCTAACACTGTTTGGTTTAATTTTCAGACGTATATATATACGATTGTAAGCAGTAAGTTAAGATCAAACTCTTTGTTTTGACTAATTGCACAAATTCACCCATTACATTTGATACAATAAATGGTGGGTTCAGTTCCCCATCGTTTCCATAGGTATCATGTTTCTACTGTTTTCTATCAGGTAGCTTTGACAGAATCAATAAACATTCTGTGAATCCATAATGTTTTTTATATGTACCTTCTTACAATAGACTTCATGTATAATAAAAGAAACATTATCGGTCAGAATATTGATTGTTAGTTTTTATCATTAATTTTATTGCTGTAAAGGGTATATGTATTTACTACAAATGGCATAAACGCCATTGTTGTTGATGCGTGACATTCAACATCATTGTGGTAATTGGGAAACGTGTAGCAGCTTATTTTCAAACAGTGAAATGAAAATGATGTTATTGACTGTTACTGTGTTTGTTTTACTCTTTGGCTGTTTATCAGGTAAGTTAAAGTGGTAACTGGTTATCTGTTGAATTTTTAATGCTTACGTAGTTGCAATCTGGTTAGTGTTAGAGTTATGGTGGCTGCGTAAGAAATGCTTGAAGATCCCAAAGGGTTAACCAGAAGCCGCTACTCGAAAAACAGACAATGATATAGTTATAAGAAAAACAACAACGAATTTTTTACAAAACAATACATAAAAAACTAAAGATTGAGAAACACGAAGCCCATTAAAAATCAGGAGTGAACTTTGGTGCTTCGGAATGGTAAGCAGTTCCTGCTTCACCAGTGGCACCCGGCAGGATTGTGATTTAGACAAACCGAACATATCCGTGGTCATTTGTGACATATATTGCGTAACGATTAACCAATTCATTACGGCGACCGTAAAACTTTCGAAGTGATGACCTCAACTTAGCCACTAGGAACCCATTGTTCAATCGCTTCCTTGTTAGCAGCAACCCTGTATCAAGAATACCACAAACTCTGGAATATCGTATTAACTGAGAACTATATACTCCATATGTAGGTGCGACTGGAATGTTGCTACATATAAATGGAAAGTTCACAGTGGGAAAATTGACAGCATCTCTTTTGTTGTAAAGTTTCCTTCTTCAACGGCATCACTGTCAATTTCTAAGTGTATGTCAAGATATGAAGCAGACATTTCTGTATTTGTGGTATCCTTTGTTTCAAGTTCAACTTCAGTTTATCGTGACAGACAGTTGTATGGATGGAGAAAAAGAAGTACCAGGAATCAATCACCATACGATCGCGGCCACGATGGCCTATTATCAAAGAAAAGAACATCGAAAACACATGTTGAAACACAGATCAATGTATGATGGTTCCTAAACAGGAATGTCCTCTGTGGACTATGAAGTTATCTTAAATCTGCAATCCGAGTTATTCTTGTGCAATAATATATTATTGCTATTTTTTTTTGCGTAAAGTGAAATTAAATTGACAACAAAATTCACGTAGGTACAAAGTTATCAATGGTATTGACTTTGAGTAGAAGATGAGTTTGAAGATACCAAAGGGGCAATCAGAATACGTAAATCGCAGAAGGACAGACAATACAGTGGGACATTTAGATTGCCTTCGAGAAAAAAAAACTGGACACTGTCGGAAACTATGTCTGGCAACGGGCAACCAACGACCTCTCGTAACCAACTGTTTACTATGGCAGATTTTATTTTGTACCCATGTGAGTTTTTTTGCTATCAATTTGTTCTCATCTCATTATCTTAAACAACAGCGAACAATCAATCTTATCTACAAATGTTAATCAATAAAAAAATAATATCAGAAAAAATACCTTGAATTTGCAATCCAATTTATGTTTGTATAATAATATATTTATTGCTATTTTTTTGAGTAAAGTGAAAATAAATTGACAACAAAAATTGACATATAGGTACAACGTCAACACTTGGATTGGCTTTGGGTATCACATTAGATTATCATAGAGAAATAAAACTGGACACTGTCGGAAATTCCGACTTGTAACGAATCACTAACGACAATTCGTAACAAACTGCTATTTACTGCCCATGGGATTTTTTTTTGCTGTCAATTTGGTCTCACCTTGAACGACTATCAATCGTGTCTACAAATGACTAACCAATAAATAAAAATAGCAGAAATTGAAGGGGGTAAAGATACAGAAGTTAAGTTAAGTTAAGATTACAATGGCCGTTGATTGTTATTTTTTTTTTATTACAATGCATATTTTTCCATAATGCATATTGCTGTGTAAGTTGGATAACTGCCAGTTCTATTTTGGCAACAAATTTAAAATTGTGTTAAAATAGTATATAAGTATAAATATAGGTGACACTCTATCTTAAATTAATGTAAACAACGCGCATGAATTGCTTTTCTAAAAGCGGGTATTCAAATATGAAGGTTGTTAATTTAAATGCAAACATAAACTTAAACACGAATTAGGAAGATATTAGTATAATCAGATGTAAAGTAGATCAGACGTTGCGTTGGATTATAGACGAAGGTGGAATAATCTTCAGAGATGTGGATCCCTGTCTGGATATTATCGTCGCTTCTCTTTCATGTAGTATTTACAGGTAAGCAAAGGTAGTAGTGAAAAAAGATAGAAAATTGACAAAAAATTAAATTAAAATCTGAAACCATCGAACTAACATTACTGTTTATAATAACAGTATAACAGTTTTTAAAAAAGCAAACGGTTACAGGCCAGGTAGCCATAATATTTCAAGGGGTGGAGACGGGGGTCTATAAACTCGACTAGCGACATGGTATTATGGAGGTCAAAATTCTGATGTTAATTAATAGTCTTAAATCAAACGAAATCATGATAGGAATAGTCAGAATTAAACCAAAATCTTCAATCTAGTCCTTCTTGGTTTCAATGTGACCTCTTCTTACGGGTTATACAGTAACAAAAAGAACTGCTTCAAAACTGTATGACATTCGTAAACGAGCAAAACAAATATTTTTTAATACGTGAAGTGAACCATCATGCAAAAACGTGTGATGTTTCGGCAATTAATAATTAGTCTTATCTTTTAAACTGTTGACATATTTGTCGTTACATGTAAATCTGATCAAATATTATTCGTCTGTTGTTTTTACATCCATTCCAAATATTGGTTATTGTGTCTTCGGATGTTTCGGCACTCAACACTTGATGAGAGAGAAGAAGAATTATCAAGAGTTGTATATTATGTGTTTGTTCATTTGTTTTACTTGAATTTATGTAAATTCCTTCATGTTTATTTGATTGTATATGCAGTGTTTGCATTCGATACCTTAAGAAAGAAAGTTTAAACAGTGATGGTCAACAAAGAAAGTTTAAACAGTGATGGTCAACAATTCCACTAATTATCAATAAAACGAATAATCACCTCTCTACTTAACTCACTGACCATAGAAGTGACCACAACATATGACATTGGCTCGGGACAGGCATAACAATGTGGCGGGGTTAAACCGGATAGTGCATGCTTTTCCAACTGGTGTATAGATGTATACTGTATATGCAATCCTCTTGTTGAACAAAGTGTCTTAGATAAATAAAGCATATTAACACTAACACTGAAATTACAATCCTATATGTGTACTAGCATATACTGTCAAACAGTGTACTCGAGCTAAAGTGTGTCAGGTGACATATACTGTCAAACAGTGTACTCGAGCTAAAGTGTGTCAGGTGACATATACTGTCAAACAGTGTACTCGAGCTAAAGTGTGTCAGGTAACATATACTGTCAAACAGTGTACTCGAGCTAAAGTGTGTCAGGTGACATATGTAAGGTGTGTGCTTTTTTCCGAATTCTTCTCCAACAAAACTGACGTGGCTTCGATATAGCTGAAATTTGTTCAAAGTGACACTAAACACCTACAATCCTAATTAGATATTTGTTCTTCCAACAATAAAACTGACCTCCCTGATATGGCTGAAAAAAAATGTTGAGATAAAAACGTAGATATCATATTTAGTGCGCACCACGCGTTTTTGGAACAAACATCATCAGGTACGTTCAAAGCCAAAATATCTGAAAGTAAAATAATTTTAAAATCGTTGTGAGCAAGACGATTAAAGGGCCTAAACAGGATACCCAAATTTGGATAAGGTCACCTATGATAAGGTCACCTATGCCCGAGGGAGGAGTACCTTAGTTTTTATAATAATTACATGATTTAGGAACTGTAAATTTCAATAAAAAATATAGAAATAAACCATGTCAATGCCAAAGCACTGACTACTGGGCGGATGATACCCTCGGGGACTAATAATCCGCCAGCAGACGTATCGACCCAGTGATAGTAATAAGAACGTAAATATCAAATTTAGTGCGCATGACGCGTTTCTGGAACAACCTTCATCAGGAACGCTCAAGTCCAAAATATTTGAAAGCCAAATAATTTTTAAAAGTTTGAAAAGTTTAAACCCGATAAAATATTGCAACTAACATGACTGTATAATTGATGGTAAGTTGACAATTAACAAAAATCACATTTTAATATATCTTTCTAGCTGATGGTGACTGTAATACAGCTACTAAACTGGAAAGGATGAAAGGACCGTTTTCAGATCACCTATTGATTGAAGGCTGGTACAGGGTAGACGAGACGTTAGAACTGGTACATGAAGAGGTAGAATATAAGACATGTGGTACCACCTCACCAATCTGGGCAAAAGGTATTAAAATACATTTTATCATGTTCTATATAATAACTATCTGACAATTTTAATATCACATTCACTTAGATATATCAAAGATTTTTTTTTTAAATGTTTGAATCTTTATTTTTTTTTCAAATATATTACAGAATATAGAATGTTGAAATAATTCGGTCTGTGATCATTACATGCATTCGACCAACCTCAGATGATTCCACTGCCATCTGAGTGACGAAACATCAAAGTAGTTCCGAGTGCAACACATGACCCCCAAATCTCGTCATTCGATGTATATTCGTCCTCGATACAACGATAACAAAAAACATTCTCTCTCTCTCTCTCTCTCTCTCTCTCTCTCTCTCTCTTTTTCATTTATTATTGTTTGTTATAGGAGCCGGATGCGACCATCTCGCGAAAACGCCAAAGTTTCGCTTTATAAATACATGTATTACAAGGTGAAACCATGAAATGGCCGCACCTGGCTTCCATAACTAGTGAGTGGATCGCCTGCTAAAATGTATACAACAAACTTTCAGTTAGGATTAGATTAGATCCAGTGGAATAAAAATTAGATGAGTGTTTGATTTTTTAGCGGTACACTAGCTAACAAAAGACGTTGATATTACAACAATAAAATATGTATCATTCAACAAATGATACAACAAATATCTAACACTAGTTAATTATGAAAAGAAAGCTTAAACAATGATGGCCAGTAATTCCGCAAATATCAACAAAGCGAACAACCACCTATCACCTCAAACCGTTCAACACAAAAAAAAAAGATCACCACATATGGCGTCGTTGGAAATCCAGAAGCTGCCTTGGGACAGGTTAAGATTGAATTGGGGCAAGTATTTATCGTAATTAAATATAGCTGTCACGGTTCCTTACAGTTTATGAGCCATTACAGACTAATACACGATTCCTCTATTTTTGGTAAAAAAAACAATTATATACCCAGTCGAAATAACTACTGAAGTTTTCCATTTTCTTTTTTTTCTCGAAAACTTCCTTTTTTCTTTAGTTTAGTTTCAGCAAATGTAATCTAAGAGGAAAGGGTTAATTTAAAGTCAAATACAATAAGTATTCTATTTAATGCATTACTAGACTTTGTGACTATTAATGTGAAAATGTTATTATTTTGAAGGAGAATTTCCTGATGATGAAGACGAAGTGCGAGATATGGACGCATGCGTAGTTAGTGAGACGGCAAGTTGTGACACTACATATCAAATCAAAGTAAAGAACTGTGGAAAGTACTATGCCTACAAGCTATCTCAGACAAATGAAAATGAAGCATTCTGTTTTAGTAAGTTAAATAAAGAGCTGCATTCTGCGTATGGACATCGACGGTAATCCATGGCTGCTCATAACTCAGAACCATGAGTGGAGAGAACTAGAACGTGATCAGCCCTGTGTTACCATCGATAGCATCATAGATAAATGTCCTAGTAATATGGATTTGTATTTTTAGCAAATTCTATTAAGAAATTTGTACGAAATGGCTACGTAAAGAAAATTGGTTTTGTGGTTTGAGTGGAGATGTCTGAAGTAGATATTTCTATTCTTATTGGCGGTGACCATATGTGAAGGTGTGCGAAACTGTTGATCACAGATATTTAGAGGGCCAATCAGAGTCCTTTCTAACCAAGTTTACCTAAATTTGGCCCTATGGTTTCAGAGATGTCAAAGGTAGAAATTTCTATTTTTAATAACGACAGCCCTATTTGAAGATTGGTGGATACGTCGGTCACAATTTTGAAGAAGTCCAACCAAGGACCCTTTTGACCAAGTTTGGTTAAAATTGGTCCAGTGATGTTAAAGGAGATGTCTAAAGTATGGTCAGGTGAGCTAAAAAGAGGATGGTTGGTATTCCATGAAAGGTTTAATCTCGTCATGTTTTGTGCTGTCCCAATCCAGGTCATGGATTTCCAACGGCAACATGCAGTTTGTGTTAAATTGTTTGAGGTAAGAGGTGGCTATTCGTTTTGATGATATTGATTGCATTGTTGACCATCACTGTTTTAATCTTATTTTCATAAGGTAGCATTGAAATCTTTTCGGCTCAGTTTTAAAATAAACAATATTATTTGTCTAATGTATATAAGCAATATTTCATTTGTTCTTGAATTGCTGTTTTTGTTTAATACGAACCAGGGTTTTGGCAGACAAATTCACACTGGTACCCGATTATATGTCACTTAACATTAAAATTTACATTACAGAAAAACACGATGTCGATGAGGACAAGGAATGTGAAAAACAGGAGGACCACTCGAAGAGGTTTCATCGTTGTAATCGAGAACATCGTAATGTTGTATTAGTTATTGGCACAGTTATCATCTGTATTGTCATTGTATCCATCGTCGGCGTCTGGTAAGTAGATGAAAATATTATTTTGTCTTTGAATCTAATTTTTTTTGGGTATATTTAGAAGTGACCATATTATTTTCAATATCTTCACAAAGCCAAACATTAATGTTGATAATTGAATATATTAAAAAAGAATAAAAGCTATTTTTATCATACTATACTACTTGCCTATTATGATATTGACATGATAAAATATTCTTCAGTATTGTTGGAAACCAAAACATTAAAAACACCAAAATGACATAAAACTCAATTTTATACTTGTTCATGAAATACTTGACGATACCAAAGGGGCAATCAGAAGCCTCAACTCGGAGATGAACAAACAATACAATGACCAAAAGATAAAGTACACAAGAACAAACTATGATCTAGAAAACATTACACCAAAAACTAAAGATTGAGCAACATGAACACCACTAAAATCCGGGGGTGAACTCGGGGGTTTCCGGAAGGGTAAGCAGTTCCTGCTGCACTAGTGCCACCCGTCGTGTTACTGTGCAGTATAAATAGACCGTCGAATACCATTTTTACCTGATAATTTTATACTGAGTTAGTTCATATCTATGACAGTTAAATTGTTTTTTTCAGCTTCTGGAAACATAGAAGAAATGAAGCTATAAGAAGAAAGGAAGGACTTATCTACAAAGAAGACCCACAAAGAGGAAACGAACCAGTAGTTGTTGTAACTGACGGAGGGCTCCCACCAAAGAAATATTAAAACTATATATATAATGAGTGATATTTATAGTTCAGATCTGACTTCTGTTCATCAGTCCAGTATTTCTGTAAAGATAAGACGCTAGCTGAATTATTGTGTATGTCATTCTGTGAATGTTCCTATTTTTTAGCAAGGAACAGCAGAATATCGTTCCGTTTATTTTTGTTTATGATATATTTGTTGTTTATAGTATTACAGTTGTTGCTATCAATTAATGTATAAAGTTTGTGACAATTTAACTAAAATTAGATGTCTGTTCTCCATTTTATTAAGTTTAATCTTACTATCCACAAACATCTGATTGTAATTACTCAATGTAAGCCATGTCGTTTTTTTTTGTTTTTTTTTTATTATTTGTATGAAATATCAGTAACAAGCATTTCAATATTTTTTAAATGATCAAATTTCACATTTCAAATGGTGTATTAAAATCACAAAATATTTAAGGATTAAAGATCATAAAAAATGATGATGGTGTTTTTCTCCGGTTTCCTCCACCTATAAAGCTGAAATATTGTTGAAAGTGGCGTTAAATACCATAACTCCTCTCTATCCGTGTCAGTTTACAATAGAAATGTTTAAAATACCGATGAAATGAGTGAATTTTCCGAGGCAGAATAAAATCACTGCGACGACCACTTAAGCTGGAATGGTTTGTACCTGCAGCATAGATACTAGGTCGTATTTCTAGTCCCTTTAGCGTGTAATTCAATGACGTTTCTTTACAAATTACATGACAATTACCTTAAAAAACCTGCACCTTCATTTAAAAAAAAACTGATTCTGTTCTGGAATTACAAATGTGATAACTTTGCAAATCTAACAATTTTTTTCTTGAGTAACAACGTCATTGAACTAATAAAGACGTAGATATAAATTTAGTGCACACGACCCGTTTCTGGAATAACCTTCATCAGGTACGCTCAAAAGCGTAAGATTGGAAAGCCAAATAATTCAAAGTTTTTGGAGCAATAAAACTAAAGGCCTAAACACAAATGAATTTGGTAGAGCGTTGGATGAAGGTAAGGAAGTGAGAGTTGTCTTTTGTGATATAAGTAAAGCATTTGACCGAGTTTGGCATAAGGGATTACTTCGTAAGCTTGAATCAATAGGGATTAGAGGATCATTATTATCTTGGGTGAAAAACTACTTGTCTGAAAGAAAACAACGAGTCGTAATTAATAATTCAACTTCTAGTTGGCGTGACATAAATACTGGTGTACCCCAGGGATAGATTTTGTTCATTGTTTTCATAAATGACATACTGACCGATATTAATTCGACTATAAAATTATTTGCCGATGACAATAGTCTGTACTTAATTGTAGACGACCCACAAGAAACAGCATACATACTCAATGATGACCTAATGAAATTACATGCATGGTCTACAAAATGGCTGGTATATTTTAATCCACAGAAAACTGAAACCATAACATCTCTCGAAAATTAAATAAACCCCATCAACCTAATTTTATTATGAATAATACATTCATTAGTACTGTTACTGAACATAAACACCTTGGACTACAACTTTCTGACGATGGTAATTGGAATAAACATATTGACATGATAACTAAAAAAGCATTCTCACGTGTTAACATTTTAAGGAAATTCAAATTTATACTGGATCGGAAAACTCTAGAAATAATTTATATTACTTTTATAAGACCATTACTAGAATATGCGGATGTTGTTTGGGATACCAAGACTCAAATACTAATTAACAAACTAGAAAATGTTCAGGTTGAGGCTGCTAGAATCGTGACTGGGGGTACCAGACTTGTATCCTTAAGTAATCTATATATTGAAACCGGGTGGGACAAATTGAGAGATAGAAGGGAAGGGCATAGAACGATTCAATTTTATAAGATGTCAAATAATCTAACTCCTCAATATCTTAGTAACTTATTTCCGCAAAATTTCGGCATGATCCATGACCACAATACTCGTCATACCTCACGTATTCCTCCAGTACGCACTCGAACATCGCTCTACGCAAGCTATTTCATACCCTCCAGTGTACAACTATGGAACCAACAGCCAGAAAATATTAAATCAAGCAGATCTGTTCAGATAATTAAATCAAATCTTCAACCCCAAAACAATACTAAACCCATTTATTATTATATTGGTACTCGACTGGGACAAATTTTACACGCTACGTTGCGTATGCAATGCAGCTCTCTCAATCATCACTTATTTCGTAAAAACATTGTAAATTCCCCATTCTGTCAATGTGGGGCAACAGAAATCACGGCCCATTTTCTGCTACATTGTCCCCGTCACAATGTAACAAGACTGAGATATATTCACACCATTAATTTACCAATTAACTTAAATACGAATTTATTATTGTTTGACTCTACAGATTTAACGAATACCCTAAATATAGATATATTCTTAAACGTGCAGAAGTTCATCATAAGTAGTAAACGATTCACCTCTTAACCATATTCACACAACTTAAACATGTTAAAAAAATCACTTGCACCTTTGCACTTCATTTGTTTGTTTCTTACTAAAGCACACCAAATAACATTGACAACGACTGATTAACACTTGATTAATTCTCAATACACTTTTACCTTTCGATACTGATTAAACCTTGAACACCAGATAACAACAGGGATACGGATTAATATAAGTATAACCACTTGTTTCCGAATCCTATTGATTAATTTAAATGTCTATATAATTTATATGTGTATTATCATAATGTGTAATATTGAATTAATTAATAAAATATGTTTATACTAAAGGCCTAAACAGGATAGCCAAAATCGGTTAAGGTCACCTATGTCTGAGGGAGGAGAACCTTAGTTTTATTAATAATTACATTATTTAGGCAATAGAAAAATTTAGGTGTTGCCATTTTTGTTATCCACTGTTATTTTTATGAGAAAAGTTGTATTGTTTGTATGTAGCACGCAGTTTAAGTCAATAATGATGTAATTTGATTATTCCTTATGAACATGTGAAAAATCCCACCTTGTACGAATATACAACAAAAATATATCAATTCCCTAGTTAACAAAGGACGACTATAGAAAACCCCTTGAATTATATATTTGCAAATTTAACAGTTGATACATCATAAGATAGGGGACGAAGCGATGCTCCATCTCACAGCAGGTGTGCTACGAAAAGGGGTTGAATTGACGGTGGAGAAATGAAGAAAATTTAATTTCTTGGGGATAATGAGAGAAATTTTAACCAGTGGTGAATTTCGTAAAGGTACTGCTCCTGTCTTAAATAAAGAAACCACTGGTGTGCTGAGATCTCCTCCCATATTCAGTGATAAATTGAAGGTGATTGTAAGGGGGATGGTGGGAGGGTAAAAAAGGGAAATCAAATTTTTCCTATCAGTTTTACACAACCTTTGTTCTCAACAGCTCAAACTAAACTGATTTGGCCGACAAATCTGTGACTGAAACTTGAGAACCCTAGATTCTGATAATCTGACTAACCAGCATTGCATAATTGACCTAACACTCTTATCACAACATGGGTACCAAACCTCATGTATAAACCACATTTCTACAATGTATAAGTTACCATTTATACCTTTCGTTTCCTAAAGTTATTACAAGGAGACTATATAATCCACAACGCATGTAACTTGTAGACAAGAGACGAATGATGCAAACTGATGACTGTATTGCCTTCAATCTATGAGGCACTCCATTCTTAGTCTGATGTAAAGACGATGATGCATAAGTGATGGCTTAATGTTTTTCCATAAAACTGTTGTGGGATGTTTACACGTTTGTTTTTCTCTATTGTGTACCATGTTTGTATGTGTATTGTGTATGTAGCCTTCTCTGTATTTAGTTGCTTAGCCTGTGGGCCAACTTCTTTATCACTAGCTGTTTATGGAACACAGCTATGAGTATATGTCAGTATACCGGTACTATGAGGTTGTGTACAATCCCACACAATTTAACAAGATGAAGAGCAGCAATTGATTTTCACATTAGAATTACAGTGATTATGTTGTGATGATGGTTAATCAGGTATTAAAAATTCCCATAACTTCAGCAAGATGAGGAACAACAATTACTTGCAAACCCGGGTAAACACTCTTCCACTATCAACAAGTAAGAAACCTCATGGAACAAACAGAACTACCTTGTAGGCTTGGGCTGTAGCTGTTAATAACAAAGGTCATATAAAATAACTTTATTAAGAAAATTAAACATGTTTGCCCCTTGGATGTACCTTCAATAAATCACTGATTAAAAATAAAAATCAAAGCTATGTACATATGTATATTATGAAGACAATCATATTCAAACATAAAAGAAACAATAAACAATACAATGCATAATATCAACAGAATAAAGACAATCATCAAATAAAAAAAAAAAAAATAATAATAATGACTAGAAAATATTGGTTTATATACAAAACAAATTAAAAAGATAGCAGCTTTTGCTGAGCCTTTTTAATTAAGCTTTTACATGTTTTTATGTAACGGCAGTAACTGGATGAATTCCATCTCCCTAAGGTTTTAATCAAATGGTCTTCAATATTATTTTTTCCCGCACTGGTTGCAGCCCCAATATGAAAAGAATGACCGTTGTACAATTGTGAGTCATGACCACATAAATCTAACAAATGTTTAAGTTTGCTTATAAAAAAGTTTCTTTCTAAGGCTTGGCCTGACTCGTTAATGAATAAAGGGTCATAACTCTGAAGAAATCCTTTTGCTTTTCTGAGCATTAAGTAAGTATTTAAAGGTGTATAAAGACACAACTCATGATTCAGTCTATGTAACTGTATATCAACGCCATTTCTGAAAGGATAAGTCTTAGAATGCTTTAAATGAATAACAGCATAATCAGACTGAACAGAAATGTCTGATAGGCATAAATTGAATTCTTTATCAAACAATGTTGCATCATGAACAGTAAATTCACCACAGCGTAAAAAACCATAAAAGGCTACTACAAAAGTAGTAAATAACATACAGTCAGTGAAAGTAGAAAATATTCCCCTTTTCAGTTTCCTGCATATCTGCTGCAGTATATCAAAAGTAATAGGTAGACGGTTTCTGGTAACCGGTTTCTGTAATCGCTTAACTGAATTAAAAATCATTGACAGTCTCTCCAGTGAGTTACTGGGATGCTGAAAAGGGGAATCAATATTGCTTTGTAAGTATTGATACCTAATGCCTGATAGATATAATTTAATAGTAGAGCATTGTTTAAGATTCTGAAAAAATAAATCAGGGTATCTTCAGTCACTAAACATGGCTTACCCTCAACAAGAATAACACCATTTAACAACAAAATTTTTTTTTTTTTATTATATCCAGTCTCATAGGCAACTTTGGTTCTGTTGGAAATATAAAAAGACCATAATCTACTGACTGTCTAACTTAGTGCCACATTACTGGGACATTTGCATGGATGCTGCTCTGCTTGAGGGGCCAGGCTGCGAAAACGGTCTATCTGCAAACGAGATAAAGCATCAGATATTTGATTTTAATAACCTGGGACATGCTTTGCACTAAAGTGAAAATTATTTTTGGCTGCGCACCAGGTCAGCTGCCTCATAAGTTTCATTATTTCTAAACATTTTGACCGTCCTTTTCTCACAATAGCTACTGTAGCCTCATTAACACACCAGCACATAATTCTTTTGCATGACCACTCTGACCCCAAAGCAGAGCTGCCACGACGATAGCGTATAACTCTAAAAAGGCCAGAGAAAAGTTATCTGTTAACAATGGTAAATCAACAGGCCATGTAGAGTAAACATATTTTCCATGATAATAACCACCAAAACCTAGGGTCGAGGCGGCATCAGTAAATAGTTCCATGTCAAAGTTATTCGTAAATTCACAATCATGAAACATAGTAACACCATTCCAGTCAGATAAAAAACGTAACCAGAATTCTAAGTCTGTCTTACATTCTTTACTTAAATGTACAAAATCAGTTAACTCTTTAACTGTAGTTGATAAATCAATCAAATAAGATACAAAAGATCTTCCAGGTAAAATGACTCTGGAGGCAAAATTAAAATGGCCTAACAATGGTAACAACTCTCTTTTTGTACAAGATGATTTGTTCAACAATTTATGAATAAAGCCACAAATCCTTTCAACCTTCACAGTGGGAAGTCTAGCTTCCATTTTTTCAGAATCTAAAATAATCCCCAAATATTCTAGACAAGTGACTGGGCCCAATGTTTTGTGCTTAGCAATAGGGATATTGAGACGTTTAAAATAGTCATCATTAGAGCCATTGTCCTTTCTCCATCATCATCAGGGTGATCAATTGTAAGAACATCATCTAGTAAATGCAGGATATGCTTAACCTTGTAGTTTCTCTCTGCAATATAACAAACCGCTTGCGAAAACCACTCGACCACATCCACTTCTATGTCAAATTATAATATTAAGTATATATGTACCATCAACACACGCTTATACACATGTCTTATGTCTATCTCTAGATTTGCCTTACGAGACAAGGTAACACTACGATTATTGAAGCTCCTTTTTTAGGGAGTGGATGTGGTCGAGTAGTCTAGGGCGCTGGACGTAAGGCTAAGCGAATGGTGCTGCAGTGTATCAATGGTGTGAGTTCAAATCCCGTCGAGGGAAGAACAAAAATTTGACAGCTCAAAAATCTAATTCTAACACTGTTTGGTTTAATTTTCAGACGTATATATATACGATTGTAAGCAGTAAGTTAAGATCAAACTCTTTCTTTTGACTAATTGCACAAATTCACCCATTACATTTGATACAATAAATGGTGGGTTCAGTTCCCCATCGTTTCCAAAGGTATCATGTTTCTACTGTTTTCTATCAGGTAGCTTTGACAGAATCAATAAACATTCTGTGAATCCATAATGTTTTTTATATGTACCTTCTTACAATAGACTTCATGTATAATAAAAGAAACATTATCGGTCAGAATATTGATTGTTAGTTTTTATCATTAATTTTATTGCTGTAAAGGGTATATGTATTTACTACAAATGGCACAAACGCCATTGTTGTTGATGCGTGACATTCAACATCATTGTGGTAATTGGGAAACGTGTAGCAGCTTATTTTCAAACAGTGAAATGAAAATGATGTTATTGACTGTTACTATGTTTGTTTTACTCTTTGGCTGTGTATCAGGTAAGTTAAAGTGGTAACTGGTTATCTGTTGAATTTTTAATGCTTACGTAGTTGCAATCTGGTTAGTGCTAGAGTTATGGTGGCTGCGTAAGAAATGCTTGAAGATCCCAAAGGGTTAACCAGAAGCCGCTACTCGAAAAACAGACAATGATATAGTCATGAGAAAAACAACAACGAATTATCTACAAAACAATGCATAAAAAACTAAAGATTGAGAAACACGAAGCCCATTAAAAATCAGGAGTGAACTTTGGTGCTTCGGAAGGGTAAGCAGTTCCTGCTTCACCAGTGGCACCCGGCAGGATTGTGATTTAGACAAACAGAACATATTCGTGGTCATTTGTGACATATATTGCATAACGATTAACGTTGTAAGGGGACCCTTGTAAATTGTTATAATTTGTGTCCAATCCAATTGTTATAATATTTAGCAATAAAATATGTTTAATCTAAACGATTTACCAATTCATTACGGCGACCGTAAAACTTTCGAAGTGATGACTTCAACTTAGCCACTAGGAACCCATTGTTCAATCGCTTCCTTGTTAGCAGCAACCCTGTATCTATGATACCACAAACTCTGGAATATCGTATTAACTGAGAACTATATACTCCATATGTAGGTGCGGCTGGAAAGTTGCTACATATAAATGGAAAGTTCACAATGGGAAAATTGACAGCATCTCTTTTGTTGTAAAGTTTCCTTCTTCAACGGCATCACTGTCAATTTCTAAGTGTATGTCAAGATATAAAGCAGACATTTCGGTATTTGTGGTATCCTTTGTTTCAAGTTCAACTTCAGTTTATCGTGACAGGCAGTTGTATGGATGGAAAAAAAAGAAGTATCAGGAATCAATCACCATACGATCGCGGCCACGATGGCCTATTATCAAAGAAAAGAACATCGAAAACACATGTTGAAACACAGATCAATGTATGATGGTTCCTAAACAGGAATGTCCTCTGTGGACTATGAAGTTATCTTAAATCTGCAATCCGAGTTATTCTTGTGCAATAATATATTATTGCTATTTTTTTTTTGCGTAAAGTGAAATCAAATTGACAACAAAATTCACGTAGGTACAAAGTTATCAATGGTATTGACTTTGAGTAGAAGATGAGTTTGAAGATACCAAAGGGGCAATCAGAATACGTAAATCGCAGAAGGACAGACAATACAGTGGGACATTTAGATTGCCATAGAGAAAAAAAATGGACATTGTCGCGGAAACTATGTCTGGCAACGGGCAACCAACGACCTCTCGTAGCCAACTGTTTACTATGGCAGATTTTATTTTGCACCCATGTGAGTTTTTTTGCAATCAATTTGTTCTCATCTCATTATCTTAAACAACAGCGAACAATCAATTTTATCTACAAATGTTAATCAATAAAAAAATTATATCAGAAAATATACCTTGAATTTGCAATCCAATTTACGTTTGTATAATAATATATTTATTGCTATTTTTTTGAGTAAAGTGAAAATAAATTGACAACAAAAATTTACATATAGGTACAACTTCAACACTTGGATTGGCTTTGGGTATCACATTAGATTATCATAGAGAAATAAAACTGGACACTGTCGGAAATTCCGACTTGTAACGAATCACTAACGACAATTCGTAACAAACTGCTATTTACTGCCCATGTGATTTTTTTTTGCTGTCAGTTTGCTCTCACCTTGAACGACTATCAATCGTGTCTACAAATGACTAACCAATAAATAAAAATAGCAGAAAAAATACACGATTACAATGGCCGCTGATTGTTAAATATTCTTTTTTATTACAATGCATATTTTTCCATAATGCAACTTGGTGTGTAAGTTGGATAACTGCCAGTTCTATTTTGGCAACAAATTTAAAATCGTGTTAAAATTGTATATAAGTATAAATATAGGTGACGCACTATCTTAAATTAATGTACGATGCAGAGTAAACACCGCGCATGAATTGCTTTTCTAAAAGGGGGTATTCAAATATGAAGGTTGTTAAAATGCAAAAATAAACTTAAACACGAATTATGAAGATATTAGTATAATTAGATGTAAATTAGATCAGACGTTGCGTTGGATTATAGACGAAGGTGGAATAATCTTCAGAGATGTGGATCCCTGTCTGGATATTATCGTCGCTTCTCTTTCATGTTGTATTTACAGGTAAGCAAAGGTAGTAGTGAAAAAAGATAGAAAATTGACAAAAAATTAAATTACAATCTGAAACCATCGAACTGACATTACTGTTTATAATAACAGTATAACAGTTTTTAAAAAAGCAAACTGTTACAGGCCAGTAGCCATAATATTTCAAGGGATGGAGACGGGGGTCTATAAACCCGACTACCGACATGGTATTATGGAGGTCAAAATTCTGATGTTAATTAATAGTCTTAAATCAAACGAAATCATGATAGGAATAGTCAGAATTAAACCAAAATCTTCAATCTAGTCCTTCTTGGTTTCAATGTTACATCTTCTTACGGGTTATACAGTAACAAAAAGGACTGCTTCAAAACTGTATGACATTCGTAAACGAAAAAAACAAATATTTTTTAATACGTGAAGTGAACCATTATGCAAAAAAGTGTGACGTTTCGGTAATTAATAATTAGTCTTATTTTTTAAACTGTTGACATATTTGCCGTTACATGTAAATCTGATCAAATATTATTCGTCTGTTGTTTTTACATCCATTCCAAATATTGGTTATTGTGTCTTCGGATGTTTCGGCACTCAACACTTGATGAGAGAGAAGAAGAATTATCAAGAGTTGTATATTATGTGTTTGTTCATTTGTTTTACTTGAATTTATGTAAATTCCTTCATGTTTATTTGATTGGATATGCAGTGTTTGCATTCGATACATTAAGAAAAGAAAGTTTAAACAGTGATGGTCAACAATTCCACTAATTATCAATAAAACGAATAATCACCTCTCTACTTAACTCACTGACCATAGAAGTGACCACAACATATGACATTGGCTCGGGACAGGCATAACAATGTGGCGGGGTTAAACCGGATAGTGCATGCTTTTCCAACTGGTGTATAGATGTATACTGTATATGCAATCCTCTTGTTGAACAAAGTGTCCTAGATAAATAAAGCATATTAACACTAACACTGAAATTACAATCCTATATGTGTACTAGTATATACTGTCAAACAGTGTACTCGAGCTAAAGTGTGTCAGGTGACATATACTGTCAAACAGTGTACTCGAGCTAAAGTGTGTCAGGTGACATATACTGTCAAACAGTGTACTCGAGCTAAAGTGTGTCAGGTGACATATACTGTCAAACAGTGTACTCGAGCTAAAGTGTGTCAGGTAACATATACTGTCAAACAGTGTACTCGAGCTAAAGTGTGTCAGGTGACATATGTAAGGTGTGTGCTTTTTTCCGTTTTCTTCTCCAACAAAACTGACGCGGCCTCGATATAACTGAAATTTGTTCAAAGTGACACTAAACACCTACAATCCTAATTAAATATTTGTTCTTCCAATAAAACTGACCTCCCTGATATACCTGAAAAAAATTGTTGAGATAAAAACGTAGATATCAAATTTAGTGCGCACCACGCGTTTTTGGAACAAACATCATCAGGTACGCTCAAAGCCAAAATATCTGAAAGTAAAATAATTTTAAAATCGTTGTGAGCAAGACGATTAAAGGGCCTAAACAGGATACCCAAAATTGGATAAGGTCACCTATGATAAGGTCACCTATGCCCGAGGGAGGAGTACCTTAGTTTTTATAATAATTACATGATTTAGGAACTGTAAATTTCAATAAAAAATATAGAAATAAACCATGTCAATGCCAAAGCACACTGACTACTGGGCGGATGATACCCTCGGGGACTAATAATCCGCCAGCAGACGTATCGATCCAGTGATAGTAATAAGAACGTAAATATCAAATTTAGTGCGCATGACGCGTTTTTGGAACAACCTTCATCAGGAACGCTCAAGTCCAAAATATTTGAAAGCCAAATAATTTTTAAAAGTTTGAAAAGTTTAAACCCGATAAAATATTGCAACTAACATGACTGTATAATTGATGGTAAGTTGACAATTAACAAAAATCACATTTTAATATATCTTTCTAGCTGATGGTGACTGTAATGCAGTTATTAAACTGGAAAGGATGAAAGGACCGTTTTCAGATCACCTATTGATTGAAGGCTGGTACAGGGTAGACGAGACGTTAGAACTGGTACATGAAGAGGTAGAATATAAGACATGTGGTACCACCTCACCAATCTGGGCAAAAGGTATTAAAATACATTTTATCATGTTCTATATAATAACTATCTGACAATTTTAATATCACATTCACTTAGATATATCAAAGATTTTTTTTTTAAATGTTTGAATCTTTATTTTTTTTTCAAATATATTACAGAATATAGAATGTTGAAATAATTCGGTCTGTGATCATTACATGCATTCGACCAACCTCAGATGATTCCACTGCCATCTGAGTGACGAAACATCAAAGTAGTTCCGAGTGCATCACATGACCCCCAAATCTCGTCATTCGATGTATATTCGTCCTCGATACAACGATAACAAAAAACATTCTCTCTCTCTCTCTCTCTCTCTCTCTCTCTCTCTCTCTCTCTCATTTATTATTGTTTGTTATAGGAGCCGGATGCGACCATCTCGCGAAAACGCCAAAGTTTCGCTTTATAAATACATGTATTACAAGGTGAAACCATGAAATGGCCGCACCTGGCTTCCATAACTAGTGAGTGGATCGCCTGCTAAAATGTATACAACAAACTTTCAGTTAGGATTAGATTAGATCCAGTGGAATAAAAATTAGATGAGTGTTTGATTTTTTAGCGGTACACTAGCTAACAAAAGACGTTGATATTACAACAATAAAATATGTATCATTCAACAAATGATACAACAAATATCTAACATTAGTTAATTATGAAAAGAAAGCTTAAACAATGATGGCCAGTAATTCCGCAAATATCAACAAAGCGAACAACCACCTATCACCTCAAACCGTTCAACACAAAAAAAAAAGATCACCACATATGGCGTCGTTGGAAATCCAGAAGCTGCCTTGGGACAGGCACAAAAATGTGGCGGGGTTAAGATTGAATTGGGGCAAGTATTTATCGTAATTAAATATAGCTGTCACGGTTCCTTACAGTTTATGGGCCATTACAGACTAATACACGATAGTCGAATTAACTACTGAAGTTTTCCATTTTTTTTTTCTCGAAAACTTCATTTTTTCTTTCTTTTTCTTAGTTTGCCTTTTATGTTTAGTTTCAGCAAATGTAATCTAAGAGGAGAGGGTTAATTTAAAGTCAAATACAATAAGTATTCTATTTAATGCATTACTAGACTTTGTGACTATTAATGTGAAAATGTTGTTATTATTTTGAAGGAGAATTTCCTGATGATGAAGACGAAGTGCGAGATATTGATGCGTGCGTAGTTAGTGAGACGTCAAGTTGTGACACTACATATCAAATCAAAGTAAAGAACTGTGGAAAGTACTATACCTACAAGCTATCTCCGACAAATGCAACGGAAGCATTCTGTTTCAGTAAGTTAAATAAAGAGCTGCATTCTGCGTATGGACATCGACGGTAATCCATGGTTGCTCATGACTCGGAACCGTGAGTGGAGAGAATTAGAGCGTGACCAGCCCTGTGTTACCATCGATAGCATCACAGATAAATGTTCTAGTAATATGGATTTGTATTTTAGCAAATTCTATTAAGAAATTTGTACGAAATGGCTACGTAAAGAAAATTGGTTTTGTGGTTTCAGTGGAGATGCCTGAAGTAGATATTTCTATTCTTATTGGTGGTGACCATATGTGAAGGTGTGCGAAACTGTTGATCACAGATATTTAGAGGGCCAATTAAAGTCCCTTCTAACCAAGTTGACCTAAATTTGGCCCTATGGCTTCAGAGATGTCAAAGGTAGAAATTTCTATTTTTAATAACGACAGCCCTATTTGAAGATTGATGGACACGTCGGTCACAATTTTGAAAAAGTCCAACCAAGGACCCTTTTGACCAAGTTTGGTTAAAATTGGTCCATTGATGTTAAAGGAGATGTCTAAAGTATGGTCAGGTGAGCTAAAAAGAGGATGGTTGGTATTCCATGAAAGGTTTAATCTCGTCATGTTTTGTGCTGTCCCAATCCAGGTCATGGATTTCCAACGGCAACATGCAGTTTGTGTTAAATTGTTTGAGGTAAGAGGTGGCTATTCGTTTTGATGATATTGATTGCATTGTTGACCATCACTGTTTTAATCTTATTTTCATAAGGTAGCATTGAAATCTTTTCGGCTCAGTTTTAAAATAAACAATATTATTTGTCTAATGTATATAAGCAATATTTCATTTGTTCCTGAACTGCTGTTTTTGTTTAATACGAACCAGGGTTTTGGCAGACAAATTCACACTGGTACCCGATTATATGTCACTTAACATTAAAATTTACATTACAGAAAAACACGATGTCGATGAGGACAAGGAATGTGAAAAACAGGAGGACCACTCGAAGAGGTTTCATCGTTGTAATCGAGAACATCGTAATGTTGTATTAGTTATTGGCACAGTTATCATCTGTATTGTCATTGTATCCATCGTCGGCGTCTGGTAAGTAGATGAAAATATTATTTTGTCTTTGAATCTAATTTTTTTTGGGTATATTTAGAAGTGACCATATTATTTTCAATATCTTCACAAAGCCAAACATTAATGTTGATAATTGAATATATTAAAAAAGAATAAAAGCTATTTTTATCATACTATACTACTTGCCTATTATGATATTGACATGATAAAATATTCTTCAGTATTGTTGGAAACCAAAACATTAAAAACACCAAAATGACATAAAACTCAATTTTATACTTGTTCATGAAATACTTGACGATACCAAAGGGGCAATCAGAAGCCTCAACTCGGAGATGAACAAACAATACAATGACCAAAAGATAAAGTACACAAGAACAAACTATGATCTAGAAAACATTACACCAAAAACTAAAGATTGAGCAACATGAACACCACTAAAATCCGGGGGTGAACTCGGGGGTTTCCGGAAGGGTAAGCAGTTCCTGCTGCACTAGTGCCACCCGTCGTGTTACTGTGCAGTATAAATAGACCGTCGAATAACATTTTTACCTGATAATTTTATACTGAGTTAGTTCATATCTATGACAGTTAAATTGTTTTTTTCAGCTTCTGGAAACATAGAAGAAATGAAGCTATAAGAAGAAAGGGAGGACTTATCTACAAAGAAGACCCACAAAGAGGAAACGAACCAGTAGTTGTTGTAACTGACGGAGGGCTCCCACCAAAGAAATATTAAAACTATATATGTAATGAGTGATATTTATAGTTCAGATCTGACTTCTGTTCATCAGTCCAGTATTTCTGTAAAGATAAGACGCTAGCTGAATTATTGTGTATGTCATTCTGTGAATGTTCCTATTTTTTAGCAAGGAACAGCAGAATATCGTTCCGTTTATTTTTGTTTATGATATATTTGTTGTTTATAGTATTACAGTTGTTGCTATCAATTAATGTATAAAGTTTGTGACAATTTAACTAAAATTAGATGTCTGTTCTCCATTTTATTAAGTTTAATCTTACTATCCACAAACATCTGATTGTAATTACTCAATGTAAGCCATGTCGTTTTTTTTTGTTTTTTTTTTTATTATTTGTATGAAATATCAGTAACAAGCATTTCAATATTTTTTAAATGATCAAATTTCACATTTCAAATGGTGTATTAAAATCACAAAATATTTAATGATTCTTCTAATTATCTAATTTTAATTACCCAATGTAAACCAGGTCGGCTTTTTTTTTAAATTTGTGTGAAATAACAGTAACAAGCATTTCAATATATTTTTTGAAAATTTGCAAAATCCAGTTGCAAACCCAACCACTATCGAAATAGAAAGTAGAAAAATCTGTGAGTTGCCGTTTTTGTTATCCACTCACCACTGTTGTTTTCATGAGAAGAGTTTTGTTGTTTTTATTGTTTGTATATAGCACGCAGGCGTGTTTATGTCGAATTAACTTGTTTCCTTTGAATAAAAATGATTACTCACACGTTTATATTGTCTTCACTTGTTATTTTGTTAGCCTAAAATTGAGATCTTTCTTATTTCAATGTATATCAAGGGTTTTCTTTATCATTTGTTTCCTTTGGGGTTCGTTTTAAAAGGATTAAAGATCATAAAAAATGATGATGGTGTTTTTCTCCGGTTTCCTCCACCTATAAAGCTGAAATATTGTTGAAAGTGGCGTTAAATACCATAACTCCTCTCTATCCGTGTCAGTTTACAATAGAAATGTTTAAAATACCGATGAAATGAGTGAATTTTCCGAGGCAGAATAAAATCACTGCGACGACCACTTAAGCTGGAATGGTTTGTACCTGCAGCATGGATACTAGGTCGTATTTCTAGTCCTTTTTGTGTGTAATTCAATGACGTTTCTTTACAAATTACATGACAATTACCTTAAAAAACCTGCACCTTCATTTAAAAAAAAACTGATTCTGTTCTGGAATTACAAATGTGATAACTTTGCAAATCTAACAATTTTTTTCTTGAGTAACAACGTCATTGAACTAATAAAGACGTAGATATAAATTTAGTGCACACGACCCGTTTCTGGAATAACCTTCATCAGGTACGCTCAAAAGCGTAAGATTGGAAAGCCAAATAATTCAAAGTTTTTGGAGCAATAAAACTAAAGGCCTAAACACAAATGAATTTGGTAGAGCGTTGGATGAAGGTAAGGAAGTGAGAGTTGTCTTTTGTGATATAAGTAAAGCATTTGACCGAGTTTGGCATAAGGGATTACTTCGTAAGCTTGAATCAATAGGGATTAGAGGATCATTATTATCTTGGGTGAAAAACTACTTGTCTGAAAGAAAACAACGAGTCGTAATTAATAATTCAACTTCTAGTTGGCGTGACATAAATACTGGTGTACCCCAGGGATAGATTTTGTTCATTGTTTTCATAAATGACATACTGACCGCTATTAATTCGACTATAAAATTATTTGCCGATGACACTAGTCTGTACTTAATTGTAGACGACCCACAAGAAACAGCATACATACTCAATGATGACCTAGTGAAATTACATGCATGGTCTACAAAATGGCTTGTATATTTTAATCCACAGAAAACTGAAACCATAACATCTCTCGAAAATTAAATAAACCCCATCAACCTAATTTTATTATGAATAATACATTCATTAGTACTGTTACTGAACATAAACACCCTGGATTACAACTTTCTGACGATGGTAATTGGAATAAACATATTGACATGATAACTAAAAAAGCATTCTCACGTGTTAACATTTTAAGGAAATTCAAATTTATACTGGATCGGAAAACTCTAGAAATAATTTATATTACTTTTATAAGACCATTACTAGAATATGCGGATGTTGTTTGGGATACCAAGACTCAAATACTAATTAACAAACTAGAAAATGTTCAGGTTGAGGCTGCTAGAATCGTGACTGGGGGTACCAGACTTGTATCCTTAAGTAATCTATATATTGAAACCGGGTGGGAAAAATTGAAAGATAGAAGGGAAGGGCATAGAACGATTTAATTATATAAGATGTCAAATAATCTAACTCCTCAATATCTTAGTAACTTAATTCCGCAAAATTTTGGCATGATCCATGACCACAATACTCGTCATACCTCACGTATTCCTCCAGTACGCACTCGAACATCGCTCTACGCAAGCTATTTCATACCCTCCAGTGTACAACTATGGAACCAACAGCCAGAAAATATTAAAGCAAGCAGATCTGTTCAGATAAATAAATCAAATCTTCAACCCCAAAACAATACTAAACCCATTTATTATTATATTGGTACTCGACTGGGACAAATTTTACACGCTAGGTTGCGTATGCAATGCAGCTCTCTCAATCATCACTTATTTCGTAAAAACATTGTAAATTCCCCATTCTGTCAATGTGGGGCAACAGAAACCACGGCCCATTTTCTGCTACATTGTCCCCGTCACAATGCAACAAGACTGAGATATATTCACACCATTAATTTACCAATTAACTTAAATACGGATTTATTATTGTTTGGCTCTATAGATTTAACGAATACCATAAATATAGATATACAGAAGTTCATCATAAGTAGTAAACGATTCACCTCTTAACCATATTCACACAATTTAAACATGTTAAAAAAAGCACTTGCTCCTTTGCACTTCATTTGTTTGTTTCTTTTTTCTTTTTTTTTTCTTACTAAAGCACACCAAATAACATTGACAACGACTGATTAACACTTGATTAATTCTCAATACACTTTTACCTTTCGATACTAATTAAACCTTGAACACCAGATAACAGCAGGGATACGGATTAATATAAGTATAACCACTTGTTTCCGAATCCTATTGATTAATTTAAATGTCTATATAATTTATATGTGTATTATCATAATGTGTAATATTGAATTAATTAATAGAATATGTTTATACTAAAGGCCTAAACAGAATAACCAAAATCGGTTAAGGTCACCTATGTCTGAGGGAGGAGAACCTTAGTTTTATTAATAATTACATTATTTGGGCAATAGAAAAAATTAGATGTTGCCATTTTTGTTATCCACTGTTATTTTTATGAGAAAAGTTGTATTGTTTGTATGTAGCACGCAGTCTAAGTCAATAATGATGTAATTTGATTATTCCTTATGAACATGTGAAAAATCCCACCTTGTACGAATATACAACAAAAATATATCAATTCCCTAGTTAACAAAGGACGACTATAGAAAACCCCTTGAATTATATATTTGCAAATTTAACAGTTGATACATCATTAGATAGGGGACGAAGCGATGCTCCATCTCACAGCAGGTGTGCTACGAAAAGGGGTTGAATTGACTGTGGAGAAATGAAGAAAATTTAATTTCTTGGGGATAATGAGAGAAATTTTAACCAGTGGTGAATTTCGTAAAGGTACTGGTCCTGTCTTAAATAAAGAAACCACTGGTGTGCTGAGATCTCCTCCCATATTCAGTGATAAATTGAAGGTGATTGTAAGGGGGATGGTGGGAGGGTAAAAAAGGGAAATCAAATTTTTCCTATCAGTTTTACACAACCTTTGTTCTCAACAGCTCAAACTAAACTGATTTGGCCGACAAATCTGTGACTGAAACTTGAGAACCCTAGATTCTGATAATCTGACTAACCAGAATTGCATAATTGACCTAACATTCTTATCACAACATGGGCACCAAACCTCATGTATAAACCACACTTCTACAATGTATAAGTTACCATTTATACCTTTCGTTTCCTAAAATTATTACAAGGAGACTATATAATCCACAACGCATGTAACTTGTAGACAAGAGACGAATGATGGAAAGACTGTATTGCCTTCAATCTATGAGGCACTCCATTCTTAGTCTGATGTAAAGACGATGATGTATAAGTGATGGCTTAATGTTTTTCCATAAAACTGTTGTGGGATGTTTACACGTTTGTTTTTCTCTATTGTGTACCATGTTTGTATGTGTATTGTGTATGTAGCCTTTTCTGTATTTAGTTGCTTGGCCTGTGGGCCAACTTCTTTATCACTAGCTGTTTATGGAACACAGCTATGAGTATATGTCAGTATACCGGTACTATGAGGTTGTGTACAATCCCACACAATTTAACAAGATGAAGAGCAGCAATTGATTTTCACATTAGAATTACAGTGATTATGTTGTGATGATGGTTAATCAGGTATTAAAAATTCCCATAACTTCAGCAAGATGAGGAACAACAATTACTTGCAAACCCGGGTAAACACTCTTCCACTATCAACAAGTAAGAAACCTCATGGAACAAACAGAACTACCTTGTAGGCTTGGGCTGTAGCTGTTAATAACAAAGGTCATATAAAATAACTTTATTAAGAAAATTAAACATGTTTGCCCCTTGGATGTACCTTCAATAAATCACTGATTAAAAATAAAAATCAAAGCTATGTACATATGTATATTATGAAGACAATCATATTCAAACATAAAAGAAACAATAAACAATACAATGCATAATATCAACAGAATAAAGACAATCATCAAATAAAAAAAAAAAATAAAAAATAATAATGACTAGAAAATATTGGTTTATATACAAAACAAATTAAAAAGATAGCAGCTTTTGCTGAGCCTTTTTAATTAAGCTTTTACATGTTTTTATGTAGCGGCAGTAACTGGATGAATTCCATCTCCCTAAGGTTTTAATCAAATGGTCTTCAATATTATTTTTTCCCGCACTGGTTGCAGCCCCAATATGAAAAGAATGACCGTTGTACAATTGTGAGTCATGACCACATAAATCTAACAAATGTTTAAGTTTGCTTATAAAAAAGTTTCTTTCTAAGGCTTGGCCTGACTCGTTAATGAATAAAGGGTCATAACTCTGAAGAAATCCTTTTGCTTTTCTGAGCATTAAGTAAGTATTTAAAGGTGTATAAAGACACAACTCATGATTCAGTCTATGTAACTGTATATCAACGCCATTTCTGAAAGGATCAGTCTTAGAATGCTTTAAATGAATAACAGCATAATCAGACTGAACAGAAATGTCTGATAGGCATAAATTGAATTCTTTATCAAACAATGTTGCATCATGAACAGTAAATTCACCACAGCGTAAAAAACCATAAAAGGCTACTACAAAAGTAGTAAATAACATACAGTCAGTGAAAGTAGAAAATATTCCCCTTTTCAGTTTCCTGCATATCTGCTGCAGTATATCAAAAGTAATAGGTAGACGGTTTCTGGTAACCGGTTTCTGTAATCGCTTAACTGAATTAAAAATCATTGATAGTCTCTCCAGTGAGTTACTGGGATGCTGAAAAGGGGAATCAATATTGCTTTGTAAGTATTGATACCTAATGCCTGATAGATATAATTTAATAGTAGAGCATTGTTTAAGATTCTGAAAAAATAAATCAGGGTATCTTCAGTCACTAAACATGGCTTACCCTCAACAAGAATAACACCATTTAACAACAAACATTTTTTTTTTTTATTATATCCAGTCTCATAGGCAACTTTGGCTCTGTTGGAAATATAAAAAGACCATAATCTACTGACTGTCTAACTTAGTGCCACATTACTGGGACATTTGCATGGATGCTGCTCTGCTTGAGGGGCCAGGCTGCGAAAACGGTCTATCTGCAAACGAGATAAAGCATCATATATTTGATTTTAATAACCTGGGACATGCTTTGCACTAAAGTGAAAATTATTTTTGGCTGCGCACCAGGTCAGCTGCCTCATAAGTTTCATTATTTCTAAACATTTTGACCGTCCTTTTCTCACAATAGCTACTGTAGCCTCATTAACACACCAGCACATAATTCTTTTGCATGACCACTCTGACCCCAAAGCAGAGCTGCCACGACGATAGCGTATAACTCTAAAAAGGCCAGAGAAAAGTTATCTGTTAACAATGGTAAATCAACAGGCCATGTAGAGTAAACATATTTTCCATGATAATAACCACCAAAACCTAGGGTCGAGGCGGCATCAGTAAATAGTTCCATGTCAAAGTTATTCGTAAATTCACAATCATGAAACATAGTAACACCATTCCAGTCAGATAAAAAACGTAACCAGAATTCTAAGTCTGTCTTACATTCTTTACTTAAATGTACAAAATCAGTTAACTCTTTAACTGTAGTTGATAAATCAATCAAATAAGATACAAAAGATCTTCCAGGTAAAATGACTCTGGAGGCAAAATTAAAATGGCCTAACAATTGTAACAACTCTCTTTTTGTACAAGATGATTTGTTCAACAATTTATGAATAAAGCCACAAATCCTTTCAACCTTCACAGTGGGAAGTCTAGCTTCCATTTTTTCAGAATCTAAAATAATCCCCAAATATTCTAGACAAGTGACTGGGCCCAATGTTTTGTGCTTAGCAATAGGGATATTGAGACGTTTAAAATAGTCATCATTAGAGCCATTGTCCTTTCTCCATCATCATCAGGGTGATCAATTGTAAGAAAATCATCTAGTAAATGCAGGATATGCTTAACCTTGTAGTTTCTCTCTGCAATATAACAAACCGCTTGCGAAATGGTGTCAAAAATATTGGGGCTGGAGCGGCATTCAAAAGTAAGTCTAACATAAAAATAGTACATAGAGTCCCATTTAAAACAAAACAAAGGCCACTGTGAAGGCTTATAAAGACATATTTTAAATGCATCTGATATATCAAATTTACAAAGTTTACTACCTTTACCACATTTCAAAATGATACGGATAGCATCATCTATTTTAACATAAGACATAGAACAATCAGTCTTATCAATCATATCATTAACGGTGACGCATGCATCATTGTGAGGGGAAGATAAGTCCAAAATCAATCTGTTCTTATCTGAATATTTACCCGTGGCAACCCCTAATGGACTTACTCTGCAATTTTGAAAAGGGGGAGATTTAAATGGCCCATACACAAAACCTTTTTCACATTCTTTTTGAATAAGTTCTGAAACTATTTCCGGTTGAGATCTAGCTGAAAAATAGTTTTTACACTCCTTTGTTTCCCATGTTTCACATTTCACCATAGCATCAAAGCCATGTCGAAGGCCATTAAGAAGGTAAGATGCACAATTGATATCTGGGTGAGATCGCAACTCCTCTGCTAGCTTTTCTATATTAATAGGAGTAGAGGGTTTCATATTAAAATCTTCCAAGGTTAGTCATTTACTGTTGTGTTTATTTTCTGGGTTTTTGTTAGTAGTAGGTTTTGTTGTTTGTGTTGTATTTGGACCAGGAGTGTGAAAATATTGTTTAGCACCGGTGCAAGTAGTAGCAGAATGGCCTGTATCTCTACATTTATTACAGGCATGTAAAAGATTGCATGTGGACCTGTAACAACCCTTAATATTGTTGAAATTGTTACAGACTTCTTTGTCGTCAAAAAACACCCTTGTGTGGCCTTGTCTATTTACTCTATCTACATGTACATAATTTGCTTGCTTTATGACAGCCCTATTTGTACTAATTGTCATGCCCTGCTGAGTTGACGCTTGTAATGGACAAAACTGTGTTGAATGATCAACCTGATTACATAATATACAACTATTAACTTTAATACCCCCACTGACTAAAGACAAAATGTCTCGATCTCTTATATTCCAATCCACTTTGGTCCGTTTCTCCCTTAAGATTACTGCAGCTTTTGCTGAGAATTGTTTGTAGTAACTGTAGAATTTCTCTCGGAAAAAACTGTGAATTTTAATTATATCATCATCATATGCATCACGTCTTTCAGGGTACACGGAACACATGATGCGTTTGTATTTTCCAAAAGCATGAATGAATTCTTGAATGGTTAGGTTTTTATTCAGGCGAGGGTCAGGTTTTTTAGAAAGATTGACCTTGATCTCATCAGCTGTGACACTGTGAGTTTGCGGGGCTTCATAATTGGGCATTAACAAAGTGGCTAAATTAATGTCCTTACCCGCGATAGATAATGTTCCACTGGATGTTGGACGAGACAATATCCACGTTTGTAAATGAATCCGACCTCACTCCTATAGAAGAATTTTGAATGTCGGTGCTTGCTTGATTAGCGAATGGTGAAGCAGTAGGATTCGTGAAAATATCCGTTTCTGTTGATGAATATGAAGCACTGGCACTGGCGTTGTTGTTGACCGCACGAACATCATTTACATTCCTATGGGAGTATCACTGCGCTAAATCAAAATCACTATTCCCCTTGTGTATTCTGTCACTGATAGATGTGTTGACAGACTGTTGCATTCCCGAAAAATATTGTGCAAATGTACTTGCAAGGGTTGCAGCGAGCATGCCCGCCATATTGTTTACGTCGTTTCCATTTCCGGTTGGTACTAGATTCATGCGCGTGTTGATATCGGGGCCGGGTTGTATATTCATGCGTGGCCCCTGGCTGTTGACATCATTTCCATGGCCGGATTGTATATTTGTACGCATGCCCTGACTGGAAGTGAGGGAACTATTTTCATAATTTGCGGCGGCAGGCGTGGTTTGCTGATCTTGCAAAATATGGTTCTCCGCGGCTGCTTGTACGTCTTCTCCTATTACTTGAGGAGAACTGACACACCGTTCCTTGTTGTCAGCGTACAGTTGCTTTAGAACTGGTTTTGACCATGTCTTTGGAATGTTTATTCCCAGTTTCTGCAGCTCCTCTCTAAATTTTGCGGACATCCAATTTTCGGGATTTTCCATGGTCCAAGAAGTGTGCGGCGAAATTGCACTATTCTCATTCCCGGAATACGGGTGCTGTCTTTTTTGTCGCGTACGTCTTTGACGCGAAGCCATACTGAATAGTAAAAATCTAAAGGCGATAATAAAACAGTTGAAAGTCAAATCCAAAAAGAAAAACTACAAATGTAACTAGATGAAAACGCAGCCGCCGATAAATACAGATGTCCAAGAATCTATTTAACCACAAGACACGTTTTTGTCTCTAATAAAATAGGCAATAACATATCACAATCATTGCTTCAGTCAGTTATAATACGCTTCTTTGATCACTGATTTACTGTGAAAACTCATAATTCCTAAGTCATATACAATTGAATGATAATCCAAAGCAAATAACACGTAAATCCAATTTGTTATCAAAAAATTTCACCAAGTAAAAAAGGGAAATACAATTTTTCCTATCAGTTTTACACAACCTTTGTTCTCAACAGCTCAAACAAAACTGATTTGGCCGACAATTCTGTGACTGAAACTTGAGAACCCTAGATTCTGATAATCTGACTAACCAGAATTGCATAATTGACCTAACACTTTTATCACAACATGGGCACCAAACCTCATGTATATACAACACTTATACAATGTATAAGTTACCAGAAATGTTTTGCATAAAACAAGATAAGGACGGTTTGAAAACACTTCAATCGGTTCGTTTTGGGATGACAGATACCGCATTGTTCGATAAAATGGGTTTTTTTCCTTTGGGAACAGTGCGTTTTAAAGATACTGATGGTAAAGAGGGATGCGGTGGACCACGTGTAGGTCGTCTGCTCGGTGGGAAAGAGGTAGAGCTGAATACCGACTGTTTATTGTTTAGACGACTTGAATCTAGTTGAGCAATTGATAGCAGATTTCTTATGTCTTTCACATCTTGACGAACAGTTTGATTTTGTTCTCGAAGATATTTCATTTCTATCCATTGGTTTTGCATAATGTCACGCAGACATTCTATTTCATTCCTCATTGACATGGTAATTCGCTGTAAATCCTCTTTAAATTTCGCCTGCATGGTAAACTTTTCTGTTTCAATTATTTTTATACTGTTTCCCTGGGTAACTATTACTTCCCGGGCATGGTGCAGTTCTTTTGATGTAACTTTAATGTTTTGTTGAAATTTGTATAATTCTTTCTTTAAAGTTTCAATATCTCTCTGTGTCTTTTCATAAGTTTCACCAGACTCTATCTGTCTATTTTCAGACTCCATATTGACGATTTCTTTTTGAACTTCGGTTACCCACGAAGCTGCAAATTCAATATTTTGTTTCATTTCATCTATTTGAGATTGAAGCTGTGTCAGTTTTATTCTTTTTTCCTCATTTTCCTCTTCAAGTTTTGAAAGGTAATTTTCTTTATTAACAAGTTCGTTTTGCAAAGCATTAATTGTACAATCTTTCGATCTCATTTCTGAGTCTGCAGACAACTTAATGGATTCCTGGGCCGCCTCGTGGTGTTTACTATTGAATTCACGTCTTAATGTTAATGCTTCTATTTGTTTTTCTAGACCCAAGTTCATATTAACTAGTTGCTCTATAAGTGAACTTTGAATGGTGTCTGACTCATCATCAGACCCAACAAAGGACCCATTTTCATCGTCATGTGTTTGATGTTCTACTTTCGGTATAGAAAGGCCTTGTATTGACAAACTCCTGGTTCCCTGTAAAGAAGAACAATTACACATAACAGTAAAATCAATAAACAAAGTCTGAATAGGAAATTGCAAGGAGAAATTGTTGAACAAGAAAAACAGTACGTGTGCATTACCCGAGATTTAGGTAAATTTTCTTCCATATTTTCTTACATCCAAAATTCACAGGTACTCGTGGAAAGGTATCTATTTAATGTGGGTAAATTGATTTCGGTTGAATTTATATGGAAATGGAGTGACAACAGTAGTTAGAGTATTCGGACGACTGGTACACAATCGGCAAACCTCGGGTGAGTCCGCTTCTCTCCCTCAATACCTCGGCTGTAATACTGTATTTGATATGCATCTACGCGTCACATTTCTTCGCCGGAAGACCGTATCACTTCAATCAAACATTGCGCACCACGAATAAGCTCTAAAATGGCGACAATAGATGAGTTTGCTTTGAAAAATATTGGTCTTTGATGAAGGTACGGAATCAGCCGACATTGCGACGAATGAAAATATATTATTATTGGACGAATATTCGAAAGTGAAATTATTTTAATACCTCCTTCATTGAAGATTTCCGAAAGTAGTTCCAATGGGAGTTATCGTAATACGGACGAGGTATGATGAAGGTACGGAATCAGCCGAAGTTGCGACGAGTGGACTGATACATATAAAAAGAGGTCACAAGTCAACAAGCCAATTTCAGTTGTCACTTTTGTTCCCAAATGTATTTCAATTGAAATTAATCCAGATTAACCCAAAATTTAAATAAAATTACCCTGTATGTTACCACATGGATACCTGTTTTCAAGTACATAAGGTTAAAACTGAGAAAAACAATTTGATATTTTCTTTCTCATTATAATCGACAATACTTTATTTTTTTTACAAATATAAATCATACATATTTCATATTAGAGAGTGTAACATATATGAACATTCGATAGTGCTTGAAAACAAATGGCACAATGATGACGGTATTTATAAGATTACTTCACCCGTATTTTGTGTTCTTGTCGATAACACCGCGTCTGAGGAGCAATGTACCATATAACATAAAAACGACAGGAATGTCAAGGTATTACCGTATAGCGTTTAGTTTATCGGCAGACGGAAACTGTGTCCCTGAAATTTCAGGCTAGGGACCGTCTCACTGATGTTATGGCATGAGTTCTGTTCAATGGCGATGACCCTACTGTGAAATGAAGAATAGTTCTTTTACTTTAATTTGTGTCTACGTGTATTGTAGGATAGTCAGTCTTGTGTTCATTCACATACATATCTTTTCATACTATAATTTGTATGTATTTCTTTATTTAAGTATACATAATAAGTCGAGTATTTGGATTTTCATTTTTGACGGTACGATGTTAAGAAATTTCATTAACCTCTTTATGGCAAAGGTACTACGGAACGTTTGTGAACACATGGTACTTGCTGCGACATCGACTTTTTCATACGCAAGGTTTAATCAGTCTTGTCGCATCAAGGTGTTTGAAAAGTGGCATTAAACACCTTGCTGTGACAAGACTGATTAAATCTTGCGTATGAGAAAGTCGATGATAAATTTAAATCATAAAACCAAAATCTCGAACTACAAATCCGACATTTGATATGGTGTGACATTGGTACATATGACTGAACCTATTAATGATAATGTTTGGCTTTTATTTCTATTTCGTTTTTTAATTGAATCTAAACAGTTGTTGGTCAAATGTATGAGTTGTGAAAAATATTCAAAATCTTATTTCCTGTTGTCTCAAATTCAACGACTCTTGATTATAAATTTTATTAATTTTCATGACTTGTAAATTGTCTATTTTATATACATTGTATTTACCTCTGTTCTACCAAGTGATGCCATGGTTTTACATTTTATCTGAAATTTAAAGAGACAAAACTTTATAACTCATCATATTTTGTTTTCATATGGTCATATGAAGAACATACTTACTTACTATTATAAGCCTTTGTTTGTGATGCTTTGTTAGTTCATTGGACAGAGACAAATCTAGAAATTAGATGTTTGTTGGAGCTTGTGTACACTGTTAACTATATATTTGCATAAAATAAACACCTGTATAGGTTCTCGTCAGAGGTCATATTTCAATCTACCAATCAACGACGAGCCTGTATTAATCTTGAGGTATTAAAACACTGTTCGATTTGTTAATATTAATACAACTGTATTGTATATGACTGGACGGTCAAGAATGGGATCAAATTAATTCAAGTATATTCTTCTCGGGCGCACTACGTTTGAGCGCATTTTCAGTTTTAGGTGTGTTACGTTTGAGCGCAAATCTTTTTTACGTTTGAGCGCATTTTACCTGTGGTTTACCTGGGGAATTTGATATATAAAAATGTGAAAAATAGAAATAAATATATATACACTTTATTATAAAAGATTACAGCACTAAAAAACACATCATAAAAACATCATAGGATTTATTTAAAATGTTTTATGAAATAGATTTAAGAATGTTTAAAAATGTCTGTAAAAGTAGCACTAAAATCTTACAAATCGGTTTTTGCCGAAAATTTCAACCCCATTGACTTCATGTAAGTTGCTCTAGAAATTTCCCCGTGAAAAACCGTATGTAAACTAAATCTTTAAATTATTTTTTTCATTATCAAAATCATTTTTAATAATTTTTTAAAGATCATTTTTATAATAATTTCTTAAAAGTTTTATAATTTTTTTTTCTCAGGTAAATAGCTAAGGTAAAATGCGCTCAATCGTGGATTTTTTTGCGCTCAAACGTAGGATTTTTTGCGCTCAAATGTAGGACCAATGCGCTCAAACGTCGTGCAACGTTCTTCTCATATACTTACCTAGGTTCAACAATGTTTTTGCCTCCTCCTTTTTTGGGCAAAATTGTAAGTAAAAGAGTTGAACTTTTAGCATGGAAGCAAAACAACGTGTTCATTTAAAACCAAGAGTATAAGGTATATGCTTTGAAAATCCAAATTGCCTTTTTTGCTCGACAGTTTTAACATGTCAAAAAGTAGATAGGAATCGGACTGTGACTTGAAAGGATTGATTTTTAACAAGTTGAATACCGATATAACCTTGAAATTAAAACACAAATCTCTTGGACCTTACACGATAATGAAGTATTTAGGCATAATTACACACTTTTAAAATACAAGCGCGATCACCCTTTGAAAATTACATTAAAGAGATATTATAGCTACGATTTTGACCAAAAATATTATATGTTTTGGAAATTGGTAAATAGCTTTAAAATGATGAAATAAAGGTAAATATTTCACATTAAACAGTTCATCGTACCACTTTTCGCCTTTTGAGAACGAAAATAACCATCGATTTATTATTTCCTTGCAAGCAAATAATTTGACCTCGCTTTCTCCTTATGCAACTGACCTTACTAGTGACAGGTAAAAACGAATAATTTGTATGTTGTCGCTTATTAACTGCAAACTTGCATGGTTCTTTGTTCGTAATTAACGTCGACTAAAAGCAGATTCACAGAAAATAAGAAATAAGTGCATTGTTGTACTGAATTAATGACGATTCGGCAAACTCATTAAACAATGCCGATAATTAATAAGATGGCGCCATTTCTTGATCGATCTTAAAACACGAGCAGTTGCACCTTTTTTCCCCGATACGCGTACATTTCATAACATTTATAAGTTACAGAAACACGTTTTATTAAGGCATCAATCATATCTGATAGTTTTTATGGGTAACAAAAATTTACGATTTTGGCAGATAATGCCCCTTTAATATTTGATAGTTTCTGGCTAGAGAAGGCTTATACAAAAAGAGAAGTGTTATAATTGTTAGGTCAACTTTACTTTAGGGATCGACCATTTAACGTTTATGGGGAGGCCTATGTTTTTCTCCCTAGCCAGAAAATGTTTTCACATGTTTAAACATAAAAAAAAAAAAAAGGGTAATTTTTCTTCAAATTCCGCCAATATTTCTCGTTTACAAGTGCAGGGTCAGATTATTATTTAATTTGCATCTTTCATGTCAATTTATTTTATTCCGTAAATTTGGCGACATATTCTTTTTAAACATACACCCCCCTAAAAGTTAAATGGTCGTTCCCTTATAACTAATGTCATTTTGTGAGATAACATTTGTGTCATATCTGTTACGTGTATCAGGAAAGGTGTCCATGTAAAATCTTTTTCAATGGTACCTGATTTGTAAGGTATCCAGGTATTTGAAAGTTAAAGAGACATTAATTGGGAACAATTCCAACAGTGATCCGTTATATGTGACAGAGAGCTACAAAACGTTATTTAGAAAAAAAACATACTTTTTGACATTTCTCAAACATGAAACCGTACAAACGTTGTAAGAAGAGTCTATAAATACCAAAGGGGTAATCAGAATCCGTATATCGAAGAAGAACAGACAACACAATGGCCAATAGAAAGAGTACAAAAGGACAAACAACGATCTACAAAACATACACATAAAACTAAAGATCGAGTAATTATCTTATCCCCCTTTAAGACGGTTCATTAATTTAATTTCTGAATTAAAATTTGATACTTTTATGTTGAGTAAGAAATAAAGCAACATGTCTCATATGGAATAACTTTATATTTATTGACTTTTATTTGAATTTCGTATGTAAATTATCAACTCGGACAGAACATTATTGGCCGATCTACGATAAACCTGGGATCACCAGGAGCATGATAAAGGTGACGTGAGTCAATGTATATAGTCGTCTGCAATCCAACAAGTTATGTGGCGGAGAAACATTAGGTTGTACTACGTCCAAATATACAAGTTTAAATGTGAAAATTTTTCACGGAAAAAATAAACTGATTTGTTTACATTTTTGATGATTTTTTGCATGGGAAGCATTCTCTTTTTGTCTAGAGTGTATGTGGACCTTTTCACTCCCGAATTAACCTCTGTCCTTGTCTCAAATAATTCAAATTTTCTCGGAAGAAAATTTCTGACAGTAAAGGAACGGATATGAATTTAACATTATCTGTGTGGTATTCCGTACTGGCTTGTGCACGCGTGGTGATTAAGAATGTCATTAATTTTAATAGTGCACTGTAACGAATAATCAGAGAAAACAATATGAAAATTATTGAAATCTTTGATAATAATTGTAAAATAAATAGATAAATGTTTTAAATTTGAGCTCATGTGACTACAATATTGAGTAATTTGATTGGGCAAAATTAGTTTTACAAGAATCTTGTACGAGTTCAAAACTTTGACGGAGGTATAGGAGTACAAGGATCGATAACTCTATGTAAGTTATTGAAGGGGTGTGGATAGTGTTCATAATCATGTATTTAATATGATTTCTGTTTTAACACCTACAAATATTTTTAGAGATAAATGCAAAATATTTGTTTTATTTTGGCATAAACAATTTGTATACTAGCATAAAAATGAAGAAAAAACAACAAACCTGTCATACATCTTTTCTTTTGAACGATCCGATTCCGTCTGTGCCAAGTTTATCTTAGTCATCCTTTGTTTGAAGCTTTTTTTAAACATGTATAATTACAATATCATGAAATACATGTATCCATCTATTGAATTATTACTAATAAAATTATGCAAATCATACTACAATTGAATAAATGTAACTATATAAGAAAATATGCCTGACATTTTAACACCGTTCGTATCATCTACGTGTATTAGGGTAAAACTTGGAGGTTTTCCAATTACATGTAATCTTTTAAAATTTTCTTACCTTTCATAAACATAATGATTAGTACATTTTTATCTTGTTTTAAAAGAAAATTATCCTTTTTAAAGTGATCCTATACTATCTAACGTTAGAAATGATATGGACATAAAGGTTTAACCTTCAATGGATATACATTTACATACAGCAAAAACTATATGTGTGTTAAAAGGGTTTTTAAAATTGATAATTGTTATTGAAAAACATAAATAAAAGTTGAAACTAGTTAATAAAAATCACATGCGTGTCAAAAAGTAGCACCTTCAATTAGAATATAAGTAACTGGGAAGAAAATCGACTAATGCCGGCTTTCTATTGGTGAGTGAGTGTTGTTTAAAGCCATGTGAACACTTTTTAGCTACATCATGGCGAAAACAAGTTAAATTTGATGAGTTGGTGATGTCCGCTTTGTACTAGATCAACATACTTATTTAGTTGGATTTTTATATAGTGCTAACTCGCTTAAAAACACAAATCCGAGAGTTCACGTCATGTCGCTCCACTCTGACACATTATCCCGTTTCCGAGCCTACCAGTCTTTGCACTTAGTCCTAAATACCACGGGCTTTGTGTTGAAACAGCAAATGTCATCTTCATAATCTTTGATTTGACCCGACTGGGGTGCGTACCCACGATCCATCCCACTCCAGGCGATCACGTTAACCATTACACCACTGATTCAGTTTCATTTTCTTTTGAACATCAAGAAATACCACCCATAGGTCCATCCTAGTACCAACCTTTTACCTACATGATCTATTGTTTGTAAACCTTTTTTTCATCATGAAAATAGATGAAATACAGCTCACTTGACGTTAAATAACAACCAATCAATATTGTCCATTCTTTTATCTGTAAATATTTTGTTAATTAAGCTGGGCATTCTAAGATGCCACAACTCTGTGCTAAATTTATATTGGGAAAATTAGCTCCTGCATATCCTAAGTTTATTACATGTTTGTAAGAACTTTACATAAACTACAAATGTATATGACTATTTTAGTTAAGGGGCCGTCGTGGTCGTGATCGTATGATATCTATGCTATTGGTGCTTATCACCACTAAAGCTTTGAGTTCGAACCTCGCTCATGGCGAGGTGTATTTGATACAATATTATGTGATAAAAGTTTTCAGTGATTGGTCGGTGGTTTTCTCCACAAATAAAACTGACCGCCACCGTATAGCTGAAATATTGTTCAAAGTGGCGTTAAAAATCATAACCTAACCCAATACATCATTTAATGATCTTTAATGGAGATTTTGTTTTATTAATGTAAACAGTGTCGTCACATATAAATAATGTTTATAGATTACATGTGTATATAAAATTCACGCCATTTAGCAAGCAGAATGTCTTTCTGTCTTTTTACGTTTAAGTATATAACGTTGGCCTTTTTGTGTAAAATCGTCTATTTAATTGACTGGATATATATTACTCATATCAAGTATGAATATTTAATGAATCTTTATTGTGCAATTATAATTTTTCCTCAAATATGTTTCTTTGTGTTTGAGGAATGGATACAGAAACATGTAAACATATTATGTTGACATGAATTCTTAATGTACTATTAACAAGATGCGTTGTCCACTTAATTCCTTATTGAATTCAGGCTCAGATCACAAGATAATTAAGATAATTAAACAACAAAATATGTATAAATATAACGTATTGTATATACATTGTATCTAATACTGTATAGTCAACGATTCCACACAGACAACATGAAAGATCCATTTCAGACAAGATCATCTTTGACAAAGCTAGTCGGAAAACAGGTAATTATATAGGTATTGTAATTAGTAACCCCTCCCCTGAAATTAACTTAATAGCAATAGCTGATTACGTTTCCAACAGTACCGAAGTTAGATATATATGCGCTATACATTTGGTTGCTATTTTGCTTATAAATTGCACCGTCCAGATATTTGTTCACTTAGTGATATATGTTCATCTCCACCAGCACATTTCTAAGCATTTGACTGCGTGACGCCGTGTCTTAGTTCGTAGAATAAAAAAACCCCAACACAATAGCAATACCAAGATTGATAGCAAAAATTGGCGGGAAATGGGATTAGGATACACAAGGCAAACCTTTCATTATTCTTTTTTTTAAGATAATCAAGAATTTGTGTGTCAGGTCTCCTTTCTCAGCCCTAAACATGTATCGCTACGGTAATATCGCTCAGAGAGTCATATCTTTATTTTGTTTAAGTTTTCTTTTAAAATTAACCTTAAGTCGTTCATTTAACCACGTATTGACTTCGATGCACATCCAGTAATAATTTGTATGAATTCTATTGATAATATCTGATCGAATATTTCTTTTTAAAATATATCGTTACCTGAGACTATTCAATTTGATACATATTCATGATCTCCTTTGTTCTTTGAAATGTTTACACTGTATTTATTTACGTATATTTAAATTTGACAAATCTTTAGAATAGAATGCTTAGTCATTTAACATAGGTTTACTTTGTGGTGTCCAAGACTACGTAATGTACCCTGAAAAATGATTCCGAATCGATCATCTCCTCGGAATATCCCGTAATTTGAAATCGAGACTAAATTCAGCATAATGGCGGACGGAATTCCGTTTACTCTTGATTTCTTTAAGCGGAAGTGTATGCTATTGAATGTAATTTTTTACTCATAAGGTAAGTTTCTGAAAATGCGTATAACTCTTTCCCAAAAGTTAAAAAGTAATATTATATTTGGAAAATAGTTATGCTGCATTGTGTATTTCGATGATACATTTTCGCACCTGCAAGTTTTCGATTGGTTAATGTCTAAAGCCTATAAAGTAAAAGCTATTAAAAAATCAAATATTTTCTGTAATCTTATTAATCAACGTCTCCGTGGCACAATATTGCAATATAAGTTTTATTGAAACAAAAAAATATAATTCATAAAAAGTTATAAGGCCAAAAATCAGTTATGTCTACCATCGATTGCAATGAACCGGGACTAGACAGTAAATACTTGTTTTGATTTTTTTTCTCCTAAAAAGTGTTACAAAAATTTAATTGACTTTCATAAAATTGGAAGTTGTCAGGCTTATTTTATTCATTTAAATTTTGATATTTACGATTTAAAGGATAAGATATATTATATTAACGAGACATGAAGTAACATGCATTAGCAACACATGAGAATATGTTACCTTATCATTCCAAGTTTAATAGGTCGATTTTATGTACAAAGAAATGTTTAAATGGTAGGAAATATTGAATTATACATCCATTTATCAAGTATAAACAGTAAAAATTCTCTATACAAATTTTATTTGTTTGTTTTTTTTTCCTGTTATTACGACCATGAAGAAATTTCTTCTGTTCTCTTATCAATAATGATGAAATCAAGAGAATGGAGTTTGTCACAGTAACATAATGTCATCTTAATCATTATCCCATATTTATCACAAATTTTAAGAATCCTTCTATTATTTGCAAGGTCAAATAAATCAGGTCATCGTTTTGAAATTCTTTTGTTATGTACTATATTAAATCAGATAATTCATCATTGATATTTGTGGGACATACCCATTGCGTATATTCAAAATAGGATTCCAAGCTGTTCCTATCAAGCAGTGTTGTTTTAAATCGGAAGCACATTTGGAACTCATGGTTCGTATTCACATTAATAGACAAACTTTAAAAAAAAACTATCAATTTGAGAACACATTCCTAGCGAAATTGGTATCGACTAAGGTTTTTTTTATTGATTCAAATTGTTTCGATTCTCGTAATAAAGTAATAAACACGAATATTGTTATAAAGTCCTAATGTATCTATACTGATACCTAAATTGAGGAAACGCAAGGTACCAGTACAGCTTAAAACATAGGGCCGCTTTAATCACTACTGCTCGATTTTCACATTAAAAAGTTTTTAAAACTTGACATATATTATTTGACTTTAATTTAAAACAAACAGTTCATGATATACATACATTGTACATATACTCTGTGTGACCTGGAAGTAATATAACAAACAGATATTGTGACTGAACAGTTTGTTATATTATTTCCAGGTCACACACTGAACAGTTTGTTATATTACTTCTAGGTCACACAGAGTATATGTATATAACGGAAAGAAGCTAGCCCGATCCTTTAATTTCACGTTCCGCTATATATGGATGATGTCCTTTCACTGAATAATTCTAGGTTTGATGATTTCGTTGATCGCATCTAACCCATTGAGCTTGAAATAAAGGATACAACAGATACAGATAGGTCTGCTTCATACTTGACCTACACCTCGAAATTGACAGTGAGGGGCGGTTAAGAACGAAACTTTACGATAAAAGAGAAGATTTAAATTTTCCCATTGTGAACTTTTAATCTATATGTAGCAACATTCCAGCAGCACCTGCATATGGAGTATATATCTCTGATACGATATTCCAGAGCTTGTGGTCCCTATAGGATTTCCTTGATAGAGGGTTGTTAACAAGAAAGCTACTGAACCAAGGGTACCTCTTGGTTAAGTTGAAGTCATCAATTCGAAAGTTTTACGGTCGCCACCATGACTTGGTTGACCGTTATGGAATATCTGTATCACAAATAACCACGTATATGTTCCACTTGTCGTAAACACTTCCCGATCCTTTCCACATTCATGACTTATCACCGGGTTTGTAACTAGATTAACACGCCGGGTGCCACTAGTGGAGCTGGAACTGCTTACCCTTCCGGAGCACCCGAGTTCACCCACGGTTTTTAGTGGGATTCGTGTTACTCAATCTTTAGCTTTTAGATTTATATGTATGTTTTGTAGATCGTTGTTTGTACCTTTGTACTTTTTCTTTTGGTCATTGTGTTGTCTGTTCTTCTTCAATATACGGATTCTGATTACCTCCCTTTGGTATCTTCAAACTCTTCTTGTTAGTTGCATCTCCCTTTGTTATATTACTCCCAGGTGTGACCCAATTTCCAGTCAGTTGAAACGGTCGGAATGAAAAGTCAAACTAAAGTGCATCTGTCCAGAGATTACTTTTGTACAACTTAAATTCCACGATGACATATCCTTCACATGAATCGTTTTAAATGTACAAATGTACGTGTTTATTGTGTATCATAGAATATACATCCTGGACTTTTCGGCCATTGTTTATACCGGAAGTGTAACCTGGATGCATTTGGTCGGATGTCCTCGAAATTCTTCTTAATGTTAAATGAAAACGAAACACTTGCAGACGATACAAGAACAGCATGCTCATATTTAATTTACAAACAAACATCAGATATGTATATACATAAACATAAAGTTGTTATTAAAACTGTAGAGGTGAAATTAACAGAGAAGGGTAAACAACACAGCGTCCCATTCGAAACTAAGATGGCGACCACGTAATGTTAAATTTACATAGAGAAAATCAATGACGGTATTCATCCATTCAAATTGTACTGTGAGAATACAAAACATAAACTATTTACCTTGTGATGAGGTATATAGTATTTGATTTTCAATGAATGGACATATAAAAGATATGTTCCATATTTTGGGAAAATGGTCCATGTGACACAGAGTGTAGTTTATTCGTCATTCAGAAGTGAAAGTGACAACTAAGCTCAAATTCTGTCTATAATTGTGTATTCTGGTTTCGATATAGGTCATTTTGATTCAATGATGTGTTGTAAATGCGTGTGTATTCTGTTGAAAATATGAAAACAACCTTTAGCTCAGTTATTTCCGCCATTTTATAGGAACATTTGCGACAATGAATTCGTCAAATACATGTACTACATACCTACTTTATTAAACCATATCAATAGATTATATCTAACATTTTATCAATAATTGTTAACCATTTAAAATAACACGACAAATATATTAAATGGCCGTACAATTACAACACTATACATGATTTGAAATAATTCCCATTGTATCCTGACTGTCCTCTATCAACAAACGTTTTCAATTTCAATACTGACACGTCTATTGCTAAATGGTTAACCAGTCAAAATATAAATCAAATCAAATCAAACTTCATTGCTATATAAATCAATAATGATTTGTGACTTATAACATATATGCAATGTTAGTTAGAAAAAACGACCCAATTATAATATTAGACAAGTTTAAAGATCCTCTGTCCTCAGTTCCAATGATTGCTTTATAAAGGAACCAGTATTTCCACTTGCTTTGGTGTTGATTGAGTGAGAATGTACATGATTTTTGGGAAAACTTTTAAATATATGGTTTAAATAATGGCCGACGTAGCTTTCATACATATAGCAAACGAATGGGTAATCAACATACATATATATGTAGTGTTGATTGTATGTCACCGTATGTTTTAACGAATGAGCAATACATAGTGTTGATCGTATGTCACCGTATGTCTTAACCAATGAATAATACATAGTGTTGATCGTATATCACCGTATGTCTTAACCAATGAGTAATACATAGTGTTGATCGTATGTCACCGTATGTCTTAACCAATGCGTAATCATAATGCATAGTGTTGATCGCATGTCTTAACCAATGCGTTAAACATAGCGTTGGTCGTATGCTTTAACGAATGAGTAATACATAGTGTTGATTGTATGTCACCATATGTTTAACCAATGATTAATACATAGTGTTGATCGTATGCCACTGTATGTTTCAACAGATGAGTAATACACAGTGTTGGTCGTAGATCACCGTATGGCTTAACCAATGAGTAAACAATATAAAGAGTTATGAAGGAATACAAATAACTGCAACATCATAATAACTAAACATAGTGTACATGTATTTGCAAAATTATATTCCGCTATAGTGACGTGAACACAAACATCTTAAACATAGATTGCTGACGTATACACCAGGAGAATTGTTGTAAGAAAGCAGAGAAAATCCAACATTTATTAGTTACGTTATATATTGTATGTTGTTTGATCTTACGCGGTTGCACATTCATTATATTCTGTTTACTTATAATTTAATTGTTTCTATAGTGAATTGGTAGCACTAAACTAGAACGTCGACCTACAATAATTAATACCAATTTTTTTCAGAATATACACCCCATTATGGCAAGCGGGGGAGGAACACTTGCAACAAATAGATCAAACAAAGAATCAAAAATGGTAAGTAAATTGACGAGTTTTTGTTGATATTGTTACAGTCGTGTTGACTACATTTACAAAGCTTAGAAGAGGAGAGGCCGGATCGTAACCCTCGGCTACCGAAGATGCATTTTACCTACGACTTCCTCTGATAAATAAGAACATAACAAGAGTGATGACCACCACTACTAGCCGACAGAGGGTTGTAGAGAATTGACAGTAAACACTAAACGTTTTTAGAGTTTAGCGTAGATTTCAACAATTTGTCAGTAATATCACGATTGTCAAACTTTTTAGGGAAGGGGAGACAATAATCTTCGAGATGCTCGACGTAATCGCTGCCATCGGTAGGTGTCTATATACCTTTATATTCGGGATAGGTATCGAGGCTTGAACCTACGTCACTTGGGGTTTAGCTTGTTACCCACCTACATATCTGAGCTATCCAATAAGTTGTTTCCTTACAACTATCAATTTTGAATTACATTTTTTGCATTTTTGATCAAATTCATGCACAACGCAAGTATTTTCCCCGTTCTTCTAATGTAAAGGTCTGGAAGAACGGACGCAAACCTCAATTGTAGATCACATACAATCCTTTGTGGATGCGAGTGATGTAGAACATACGTGTCCATTATCGTTATTCTATGTGCAAAATTCGAAAAGTTACAATCGAATCAATGTCACAGCTCCTTTTCATGGATTGGATGCTAGTACTGAAGATTACATACTAATTAAGTTCATAGGTGAAATCATAGCTGCTTCTGTTAACAAAAATCCCGACTTCAAAAGTCAATCTTTAAAAGTTCTAAGCGGGAGCAAAGGAGAATGAAACACAATAAACAGAGTGAGAAATCTCAACATCTCATGTTCCATATCTGAATTTGTTGTACTAGAACGCTGTTTGTAAAGGTACACCGGGTTTTTTCCACCAATATATGATATATCATATTGTTGAAAGTGCCGTTAAACACTATATCCACATACCCATCTAACAATTTTGCCATGTTACTATTCATTACCTTTTCTGTTACAGGAAGATAAAAATCCATTTAAGGTTACCGGGAAGGGATATACTAAAGACCAACAACCGAGGAACGATCCTAGTAATCTGTCATCGCCTCAATCGTCCTCTCGACCCTTATCTAGAACTACTACTGATTCAGACGATATTTGTGAATTTGGTGAACCACTTGGCAGTTTTCAACTTCCAACAGAGGCAATGGAACTTTTACAAAACGTGATGAGGGTAAATAAAGATTTGGATGAACAGGTCGTGGCCCTCAGATTAAGAATAGACGTTGAACAGAAAAATCAAGAAGCTGAACGGAAGAAGACAATTCAGGAAAAAGATCGACATCTCAAAGTTAAAGAACATGAAATAGGTGAGCTCACAGAATCAATTTCCGTTCGGGACTATAGAATTAGACATTTAAATAAAGAAAAGGAAGAACAGAGTCAAGAATTGTTGGAAAAAATCGACGAGATAGCGGAATTAAAATGTCTTGTTGAACAAACCGAAGGTTATGCAAAAGACCTGAATAAAAAGGTTTCAAAACTCAGAGAAGAAAAAAGACAATTGGAGTCCGGCTCCATGTACAAATCTCAAAATGAAGAAATTAGAAAATTAAAAAATGAGCTACATTTGGTAAAGGACAAGTTGGACTCAATGCAAACAGAATTATCTCGAGCTAGAAACATAATTGAACAACAGAATTCTAAAATAAGAAATCTTGAATATGAAAAGGGAGAAATGAATGTTCGATTTCGAGAAGATTTAGAAAAAGCATCACGTGCCATGCGTCAAGAAGTGGAAAGAATGCGAGAGGTTATGAAACAACAATATGAGGAAATGAAAAACTTGAGAGTACAGAACTTGGAAATTTCCAGTGACGTACGAGACATTAAAGAACTTTTACTGAAAAACACCAATGATAGTTCTTCAAAACGAGAGTCTTTAGACATTAATAGATTTCCTATTTCATCAAGAAGTCCGAAACCTTCCGTTAGGTCTTCAATGCCAAATATGAAAGGAAGCAGAGGTGCTAGTAATCTGCCGCCATTAGAAAAAGAGCAGTCATCCGGTTCAAAATGGATACCAGCCGGAACAAGGCGTTCGACGAATAAGCCTGCTAAATTAAAAATGCCCGACAAATGAATGGAAGCATATTTAACTTCTGATGTGCCAATTGTTGTGTTCAAAGATGCCAATTTATCCCATTTATATTTTCCATTCATGATACACAAGAATTAGTAACAACAAAAGTGTGTCTGTGGACCTGTTGTACATTTAACTTCATGATTCATGTAATGGAAATATTAGCATAGGATATGTTCTTGGACTTCATTTCTTTCTCATGAAATCCGAAAATAAAAAATGTTTGATGACAAATCCGAATGCACCTTGTATCGGTATATCAAACTTAAAAGGTGTAAAGTTTGTTGTGTTCGCTGAAGTGGAAATCGTTTGTGTTAGTCCGTCATCGAAGTCTACCTTTGGTACCTGAGTTTTTCATTTTTGTATTTGTTTTTGGCTTCACTTTATACTTGCAAAAATGTGTCCCAAACTAGAATAACATGTGTTAATATAACCACACCCAATGATTGATTTATCAATCCTGTGATTACGATTTTCTGCATTGTTTGTGAAATGTAAACATTTTCTATATGGCGATAACTCATGAAGATCAATACATCCAATTAAATGCCATACATGTTGTTTACACTTGACATTTTGTCTGTTTTCGTTCTTTTATTTTCTTTTACAATATTGTATTTTTGGTACCCTTTTTATCGGAAATCTCTTCAGACTTGGGTACTCTGCGTCCGGCTTTTTATCTCAATATGACATGTCCGTATATCAGATTTTACTCTAAAATTATCATGAGCATTAATCTCGCATTCTCCTCTAGAAAAAAAAATCTGATCTGAAATATGTTTGCAGGACAAATGCATAATCTTTAGTCATGATGAACAGAAAACCACATTTTCAATTGAAATTTCTTCGTTGACCCAATACAGATACGTCAGTGTTTTTGAAATTCGCTACTGGAGTTTACTCTGCTGCAAATCAACATAAATAGGTTGTCACTAAAGTACCATTTGCACATATTACACCCATAGTTGGACTTAACGGGATTCACATGCGAAATGACAATTCTGTCACAATCTGCAAACTCGCTCACATTTATATAAATCTCTCAAAGGGAATGGTATATTTCGTTATGACATTTTGTTTTTAACTTTTCGAGATATTGATTTTCAAGAATATAAATTTGTATTTTAAAAAACAATGGCCCCCAAGGTAGACTATCAGCTGATGGACAGTATACGTAGTTTTTATATAGTGCTTTTCGATCATTGTCGAGTGCTTTGTTTGAGTAGAATTTTTGTGTTCAGACAAAACAATGTCGATAAAATGTACACATTTTACCACATACATGTACATATAGTAGCTTTGTTTTATGATTTAATAGAAAATGAATGATTACATAGTAACTTGTATAATGAATTACATGTATGCGATCAGTTGTTGTTTTAATATGTAAAGCCTAATCCGGCTAAAAAACAGGCAAACATCCTTGTTGGCTTACAATTTTAATCAAACTTTGTCCGTTTGATTAAAAAAAAAAATCATATAAAAACAATTATATACAAGAGACAGTTCAGTTTTATTTTTAATCGATCATGGTTAGATGTACATGTTATTTTTATGAAATGGGCTATATTTTAAACCACATGAATCAGGGGTTACTGTGAGAAATCCTTCATACAGTACAGTGCTTTTATATTTTTATCCGTTTGTTACAACACAGTACAAAAAAGAACGGGTTGGCGAACGGAAGTGCAGGACTGATTGGCAGACGATATATGTGCAAACGACCGGATGTGGCGTGACATTATTTACTATTGTTTTAACGGACAGCAGGATCTGTGATAGAACAACTCTGTGATTTACTATTATTTGTGCTATTTTTAAATATGTTATAAATTATGTAAATTATATTGCCTTTAATTATTTAACACGAATAATCCAGTCGTAATAGCTTGCTTACTATCAACGTATATTATACATGCAGATACACAAAGAAGGGAGGGCATTTTGTTTTCACCCGGTCGATTCAAGGCCTTTTTGTGTTGTTAAACCCATACCATATGTCGAAAAACCTATATGGCTAAACTGCCAATACATTGATCCGTTCACCTTAATGCAATTTCTCCCCGATTTACGTCTGAAAATTAAACCCAACCGTGTTAGAATTATATTTTTGAGCTGACAATTTTTTGTTCTCCCACAAAGGTATTCGAACTCACACCTTTAATACACTGTACAGCACCAACCGCTTAATGTCCAGCGCCCAAAACCACTAGGCCACATTCGCTATATAAAAATATTGCTTCAATATTTAAGTGAGTGAGTGAGTGATTTTTGCTTAACTCATCATTTTTTTTTAGATATATCATGGCGAGAGCAATTTAATTTTCAATGAGATGATGGCGAGTCCCGTTTTGTACTAAACCAACAGGCTTAGTTGGATTTTTATAGTGCTAACTCACTGAAACAACAGTGCGCGGATAGACATGTCGCTCCACTCGGACACATTATCCTGATTCCGAACCAACCAGTCTTTGCTTTTCTCCTTAATACTGCTGAGAGATTTTCTACCAATTTTATATTCTTTGGTTTGACCCGATCGGGGCTCGAACCCATGATCTACCGCACTCGGGGCGAGCTCGCTAACCATTACACCACCGATTCGGTTTCAATAGTTGAAGTGTTACCTTGTCTCGTAAGGCGAATCCAAGGACAGACGTATGACATGTACTTTAGCATGTGTAGATGGTAAATTTCTTTCTTTCTTTATTTATTTTTAATTTGACAGCCATCTAACTCAACAATTTTAATATATTGAATAGGATGATGAAGAATTCATCATAGTCACAGAAAATTATATTAAGTATAATTTTTTTAGGAAATACATTTTAATAAGCAATCTATGAATTTTAAAAAATGGCAATCAAATAAAGATTTTGTTAATAACTGCACGATTATTTAAAGATATAATGTCGGGCACTGCCTTACGGAACACGCATCAGTCAGTGAATTACACAGAGACCAAAGAATCCAACCCATTCAAGAAATGTTATTTTATGTTCATTTTCATTTATACATACATGTATGTACAATATACAGTAACATGTACTTGGATCACTTTTATCATCTTTGTTTTTGTAAATCGGTTTTTATCCTACCCATAAACAAGTAATCGTCAATGGCACTGATGGATAGGTTATTTTCGTAAATAAATATATTTGATTTGATTGTTTGTTACTTAACATCCAAGGGCTAATATTTCATGTTATACAGCATAAGAACAAGTTAATGGATGCCACTATTGGAGCAGACCCTGCTTACCCTTTGGTATCTTCAAACTTTTCTGAAAAAATAAATAAATACAGAAGTATGTTAGGGATTAAAAAATCAGGGCAATGACATTTGACTGACATTGGTTCTTCAGATTGCGAAAGAGTTTAATTTTCAGCCAATCTGACGTCATGTCAGTAATCTTGAATGAAGGGCAAGGTCCTTAGACACAATTGTGGAAGCGGATTATTCAAGGAGTATCACATCAGACGACAGAGGCCAAGGACTGGGAAAAATGTGCTTGAACCTTTGGTTTTGGAGAGCAACAATAACTTTAAAAAAAAAAGAAGATCAAAATGTCTTCTTTGAAAAAGGAAACGTTTACTTGCATCTTATCTATTTAAAGTTAGTTTTAAAATTCTAAATTGTACAATAATCAGGACTTGAGATACATTTAACACTCATAAACCAATAAATCAACATCTTACTCATAATTCAGAGGCATAACTCTAAATTAATAAATGTCGGATACCTCAAAATCAAAACTATATTATAGATGATTTTGTCTGTTTATATACTTACGAGTTTTGACTTTCCCTATGGAAGATTGTTCGGAGTTCGGTAATTTTGTTATTACCCTTATCTACATGTCATTATCATATTTTAGTCAAATTCTAGATGATGCCCAGAAACCCAAGAAAAACGATATTTTATGAATATTTAAGGGGCATAATTCCTGAACTATATGAAAGTCAGAGAACTCAACATCAAGCTTTTAACTGTATTTTACCAATCTAAAGGCAATTTCAAAATGTGTGTCAAATCTGATATCAGAAACTTAACCTAATGATCTGAAACCAGTAAAATTGTTATTTTACATATAAATAAGGGACATAACTATGGAAGGATAAAAAGTTAAAAAAAACCTTACAATCAAATTTTATTTGTATTTTATCCACATAAATCCGATTTCTTTAATATTACAGGTAGTTAAATCAGATATCGTAAACTTGAGATAATGTTCGAAAACCAATAAGCACATCACTTTTTGCATAATAAAAAGGCATAACCCTGGAACGATATTCAGATGAACATCCAACTTGACCTGTATTTCATCAATCTAAGGGCGATTAAAAAAAATATTATTCAAAGCGGATTCAGTAACTAAAAAGAAAACGCTGTAAAAGCAAAAGTTACATATTCAGCTGCTGGCTATTTTGGGCAATTGACCGGGTGTCATATGATATATTGACCCCGGGTTAATTTTCTTCCATGGTATATTGAACCCCCCTATTGAAAACTGACCCCCTCCCACTTGTATGGTAAATTGAACCCCCATGGTATTTTGAGCCCCTCATTTCTAATCAAGAGATGGATAGGGAGTTTGATATACCATGGATAGGGGGTTCGATATACTATGGGCAGGGGGTTCAAAATACCATGGGAAGGAGGTTCGATATACCATGGGTAGGGGGTTCAATATACCATGGATAAGGTGTTCGTTATACCATGGATAGGGTGATAGCGTTGGTGATGATCTTACCATTGTGGTCATCTTGGCAATAATTTGGGATGAGGCAAATTAAGCGTTGAACTTCTCTGAATAATATTCTCTATCTGGCATTTTCGAAGACTCTGTACCCATTCCTTGAAGCCTCGTTTGACTGGAGCCGGCGCTGCATTTCTGGAAGTTTGCTGTTGGTTCTGCGTAGAGCAAGTGCAGATGTCTTGAGGCGTTTCAGTTTCCCATGGGTAGAACTTCCTGAAGGTTTTACTTTCTTGGAAGTTGGTATTGTTGCAGGATTGTTCCTTGTGGACTCATCTTTCGGAGGGCAATGATAGAGTTTCAGATTCTTTATGTCGAGAACAGTCTTTTTGCCAGCTACGGTATAAACACCTTTACTTCGGTAATCGTAAATGGATCTGTCCATGTATCCACTATTTTGACCACTCGACTTTTCTGTTCATTCTCTTGGTGTTCTTCACAAGTACCAACTGACCAGGGTAAAGAGGCTTGATGTTGTTTCTATCGTGATACATCTTCTGCATTTCCTGGGCTTTCATGATAGATTCTTTGACGACACCTTGGGTTCTCAATAAACCAGTAAATGATTGAATACGACTAGCTAGTTGGTCTTCCTCTGTACTCCCATCTTCATGCTGAGATTGAACTGGAATATCAAGTTGTATTGGTAGAGTAGCCTGTCTGCCATATATGCCAAGTAGAAAGGTGTCTGTTTTATAGACTTCTGGTGACAACTTCTGGCGCCAAATGCTATCTGTTGTAAATAGAATTCCCAATCATCTTGCTGGTCATTGACATATTTCTTTAAAGAGTCTGGTTGAATCTTTCTGTAAGGCCATAGGTCTGTGGGGGGTACGGCGATGTTACGTTATGATTTATAATCAGTTTCTTACATAAGGCATCGTTGACTTGATTACAGAATTCACTACCTCTCTGTTATTATCTCAGATGGGGTACCATGTCTGGATACAACGTCAATTATGAAATCGGCAATATGTTGTGAGTGCTTAGATGGCATAGCTTTAATTCTGGCCATTTGGTAAAGTAGTCTGTCAGGACAGCTATATATTTGTTGCCACTTTCTTTTTCATGTAAGGGTCCAACCAAATCTAGACCAAGCATGTCAAATGGTCTGTCTTTTACTGGTATGGGATGTAACTCTGCTGACACTTTGGACAGATGATTCCGACGTTGACACTTGTCACACTGGCGAATGTAACTCTTTTACGTCATTTTCCATCCAGGCCAATAATACCGCTCTTTTACTTTTAATGTAGTTATGTTTATACCTTGGTGGCCAGATGCAGTGCCAGTATGCCAGCCCTTAAGAATTGCATTCTTCTCTATGTCTTTTATAACACGAACTAATCCAAATGTCTTGTGGTTGTACAATAATGTTCCACCAGAAACCATGAAGCGCTTTGTCTTTCTTCTGAAGTTGTTCCTTTCATTCTTTATCTAAAAGAGTAAATATTACCACTTCAAATACAAAATGCAACTAAATGGTTTTCTATGTAGAACCAGACACAGATGTTGATTAACAATTTATATTGGGTTTTGCCTATTTATTGCTGATATTTTACCGATACAATTTGTATGTTTTTAGACTAGATTGTTTTTACAAATTTTTTTAATGCAAAATTTATTATTACTTGTCAATATCCTCGAACTCATTTTGTGAATGGATTTTTAATCAAAATGAATTAATTACCAAATAAATAAAATAATAAAAACATTAATTTACAGAACACCAATATTTTCACTTTTCATATTACCGTATGACTTGTATATCGGTGATAAATCAATATATGTCGGAGCAAAATAAATACCAACCTGAACGCCATTCGTCCTCAGCTATACTGGCACATCCTCGCTTTCAATATGATTGTGACTTCTTCTGGGACCACCCCACCAGAACGCTTTATTCAAGGTCAGATTTTGTAAATGTGAAATTGATGACGGAACAAATTCCGTATTTCAAAACGGATAAAATATTGTACGTTTAGGATGGCCAGGGGTGTAAATGTAAATTAAATTATCCGTTAAATAATATCAGAAGGCCTGTGCTTTGTAGAGGACGGTACCGAACATTTATATATTTTTTTTAAATCTCAGAAACTAGAAATTCTCTAGATTAGATTAAACATATTTTATTGCTAAATATTATAGCAATTGGATTGGACACAAATTATAACAATTTACAAGGGTCCTCTCGTTCATAGTAATGGGATGCGATGGAAAATAGTACATGATTTCCCCCCACATTTCACACAAGAACACACCGCATCTGTGATGTAATGGTTAGGGTGCTCGCCTCGAGAGCGCGATAGATCGTTGGTTCGAGCCCCGGTCGGATCAAACCAAAGACTATGAATTAGTATTTGTTGTATCTCTGCTAAGCACGCAGTATTAAGGAGAAAGAGCAAAGACTGGTTGGCTCGGAATCAGGATAATGTGTCCGAGTCGGGCGGCATTTCTACTAGATAATCCACGGACTGATTTAGCACTGTAAAAAAACAACATTTAAGCGTGTTGGTCTAGTACAAAGCGGACATGATCATCATCTCGTTAAAAATTAACATGTTCTCGCCATGATATAGCTGAAAAATTGCTGAGTTGGCGTTAAAAAACAATCACTCACACGATAATATAATCTTGATTTGATCAATTTTCATGAAAGTTCTATGCTATGTAAATATTTGTCAAAGTAAGCTCACTTTCGATGTTGACCTGTTTTTCATTTTCTCCTTCCAGAGTTGTACAACTTTATTTGTTAAAATGTGCATTTTTCAAAGATTTTTCCAACTGTGGGGAAACTGGCATACATGTGCGCTCATTGTGGAACTGCTTATTATTATTATTATTATTTCTTTTTTATGAAATGATTTGAACCTATCATAGAGGACACACATATTGGAAACAAATTAACTAAATAAAATAGTATAAGTCAAGATATCTCCACTAATATACAATTATTTTTTTAAGGCATCTGATATTCTCATCACTCTTTGCATTTCAATCTTCTTCTAAGAAACCAGTGGGCCCATTGAAACCAAACTTTGCAGTTATTTGCTTTACGAGGTACATTACAAATATTATTTTTCCAATCGGAAATCCTCCACCAAAATATTATAACAAGTCCAGGAACAAAGATCAACATTGTCTGTTTTTAAAGAGGCTGTAGTTATTGGTGTTTATCTTTCACCAATTCTTCAGCCTGCGTTTTCTTATTCTCAATCTCAGCTTACATTGTCACCACAGTACTTACTGGGAGAGAAAAAAAACTGACTTGTGAAGCCATCGGCCGTGGAGAGTTGTCTAGAAATCTCGACACTATACTATTATGTCAAGGATTGTTAATGAATTCATCTCATCTAATCTTTCAAAAAACATTTCGGAAGATATATCAACACCTTGTAGGAGTGATGTCCTGAGCCGGGAGACAAGAAGGGTTGATTTTTGTTTAGCGGGGAAGTAATAATTGTTCAGATAATCAAGAGGTATAAAGGTTATGCTGAGGTCAGATTACCTTTATTCTGACAACCCCCCCCACTTTTCGTACCAGTCCTAATACCTGTTCCCCTCTATTGTCCTGTTTGATTCCTAAAACTTGTCCCCCACTGTCCGGTCTGCTCACTACGCCATTTCCTTGTTGAAAAGTGTTCTGTCACTTGGCTACCACTGACTGGAGATGGTTTTTGCAATTTAATTTTGATCTCAAAATGGCCGGTTAACTATTGTTTCTCTGTTATGCCTTCTGATGGCCTTGTGTACTATCAAACATTTGAAAGAGCATCGGCTCTCCGATTTTATAAAACTAATTATGCATAATTATGACAACTTCTGCTACAGCCACGAAGATTAAAGTTATTTCGTCTAAAGTTCGTGATTGTTTACTCTAACCTTGTTCACCCAGTTATGTATCAGGGTTGTGACATTTTCCTCTCCTATGGAAAGCACTTGCATGGCCGCTTCATTTGACTAAGATGGGAAGTACCTGTATAAAGCCATCTATACATGTACGTGTGTCAGGGGTATCAATTTTAACTCTATTTCTACGATTTTTCGATTAGATTTTGAAATTTTATTTCTTTGTTTTTGACGTGATTTTCTTTCTATAATGAGCACAAGTGAAGTGAAAAATATTAAAGAGATATGATGTGTTTTTTCTTTATAAATCGTATTGTCTGAATCTGTCACTTGTAATAAGTTTTAACGAGTAATCTGCGAACGTTAGTAGGAACAAATCAATAGTGTTTGTTTCGTTTTGTTTAATAGTTTGATATAAACGCGCTCCTAATACTTCAACAGGATCTTCCCGCCAGGCATGCGCAGAAAAAATTTAATAGAAAGGCTGCAAAGCACACAGCTCAACACAGAAATGGCATACACTATTACTTTGTAACGACACACAAGCCGACTGCTATCAATGTCGGTGTAATAGGTTAAGCACATAGAATACATATTCATCCGATAATGTACATTTGTCGGGCATTGAGTTAATGACGAGTTTGTAAAGGGAGACAAAGAGTAAAAAAATCATAACTTTATCTGTTGTATCGAGTACACCTCTATATGAGCTGCATTTAAACTCACAATTTTAGTGGATAATAAGAGTAGAGGGGCGACATATGCAACATGTCGTCACCATAAGATTGTATGGATATATATATATGGACATGTACATGCAAAATAAAGGGAAAAAAAGAGATTAAATAATAAAGAAATTTTATAGAAATGAATATGTAAACAGTTGAAAAAAAAGGGAGAGGGGTAATTCCATGACATAAGTGCCTGACTGTCTAAACTGGTTTAAAATGTGCATGATTGCATACATGCCAACCCTCGAGAGACTAAAAGCGGTAGGGGGGGTTATCCCCCCACCCGAAAAAAAATAATTCAGAAGTACGTAAAATGGTGCCTTTTGGATATAAAATCTGTGTAGTCAAAACTTTAAATATAGTATGATAAAACTGAAAAAATGGAATATTTTTCAGAAGGATGCAAAATGGTGATTGATTGAAAAATCAGTCCTGCTGATTCACAAAATGCAAATTTATTTCCCTTTCGGGAATGTTTAATGAAATGAAACTCGTATCAGTCCATGCTGTCTTAAGGGGGCAGCCTCGATAGTCCGACACCCCAATAGTCCGACATTCCGATAGTCTGACATTTTATAAACGGTTATTTTAAGCATTAAAAGGGTTATAGACAGCCTTAATTGTGATGCAATAATAAGCAAGCTGGAGTCTAGTACAGAAGTTGCTACGATCAGTGACTGAGCAATGATATGTTTGTTTTTCAGATAGAAAGTGGGTTCATATTACGTTGCATGTTCGTTCTTGCATTATAAATTTGTTTCATATATGCACGTCCATAGCATCACTTCGTCGACTGACATGTGATATTCAGAATTTTGTATATCGTTACCAGTTCGTTTAACTCGATTCGTTATTTTGTAAAGGGACATTATGTAAGCATGAAAGACGGAGTTTGATGTTCAATCAACAGAGAGTGCTAGGAGCATGACCGATGAAAGTACCAAAATACCCTCATATCTAAATATTAAAGAGATAAAAATAGAATTAAAAGCAGGGTTTGAAGCTAAGGAAATATTTTAGGGGCCAAGTTAATTTTGGTAGCCCACACAATTTGTTAGGGGTCGCTCAAGCCCCCATAAGCCCTGGGATAAATGGTGTTAAATCCTGCATTCTGGCCATTTCCTGGCAGCAAAATTGGCCATTCAGAAATTATAATTTAATACAGAAGATAAAAATTTCCAAAACATTTTCCTCAAAATAAACTTATTTTACATGCACCAATACACTATGACTTCAGAAATTTATAGTCGAAATCAAATTTCGGGGCGATTTAGAGCTTGACATATGGTGTGGATGTTTGTAGCTTGTACATCCTGTAGTAAATGAATTTTCATTTTTTTTTTCTTTGCAATATGAACAAACCATGCCGGTTTCAGTATCAACTAACCATGGACGGTTTTGTTTCCTTTCCTTTAAAAATTGTCTAAGAGCGTTTGGACTTTTCGTAATCTCTAAAATATTTGTTCTCTGTTCATTTTGCCTTTTAAGAAACCCAGAGTTCCCCAAAAAGAACTGACTTAAATCGGCTTGGTGAAACATTTCGCCAACCGGATATTTTGAACGAACATGTAAAATTAAAAATCAACGTCGGAAAAATGTACTATAAAATTCCGTAATATGACTCAACAGAAAACGGCATGGTTTGTGCAATATAAAGACAACAGAGAAATCATCGTTGTTAAAATAATTATTTGTTACCTAAATCCCTTTACAACAACAACTAAATTCTTTATTTCAATCCTTAAATGACGCAAAATTAATGCAAAAATTGACATCCTTATACGGAGGTGTTAAATAGAACAGCCGTAAATCTCCTTAACTGGAGATAAGATTCGCATACATCAAAATAAGCTGGTTCCCGGGCTACTACACTTCGTTACTCTAAGTTCATAGAGTGAAGCGTAATATAAGCGGTTATCAGTTTAATATCAAAACAAAAAAACAGGGCTTAAAATCGATCCATGGAAATGTCAATATTTTTCGGATTTCGATCTTGGTGAATAGGAATTATTACATCTAGATTTACACTATTTTATTTTTCCTAATTTTCACTTGCCAAGTGGACGACTGAGATGAAATTTTTAAGGGCCCACACTGAAATTTACTCGCAAATGGTGAGTGGGCGACCGCTAATTTCAAACCCTGAAAAGCATTTTTGTCAAACAAATACGTACGTAAAAAAGCTGGTACCAGTAACAGTTCAAAAGGCATTCATTCATGTTGAAAATTCTGTAAATATACCTTTTCATGTAAAAATTATCTATTAATGTTGTACTATCTGAGTGTCGGACTAATGGGGTGTCGGACTATCGGGGTGTCGGACTAATGGGGTGTCGGACTATCGGGGCGACCCCGTCTTAAGTACGTTGTCATAACGTAAACGAGCCTTCTTTTTTTCTGGCGTTTCGGACATATTCATTCAGACATTGATCTGTTGATGTTTAGGAGTCATAAGTTCAAAATGTAGTGCTTCAAAATTTTATTTTAAATACCGTTTCTGATTGGTTTAATGATAAAGAATTGACCAATGGAAGTTTCTGGTACAAATTAAGAGGGAAACGATTACGGAAAGGGCCTAAATAATTTGGATTTGTACTCATTTATGCGTCGTAGAAATCTACAAGAATAATCAACATGAACAATTCACGATAATTTTTTTTACATTTTTTTTTAAAATCGGTAGGAAAACATCTAAAATCGCTAGGCGGTAGAAGACTTAAAAATTCGGTAGACTACCGCATAAATTAGTAGGGTTGGCATGTATGTGATTGTGTAGCAAATTAAGATTGGCAGGAAATTTGAAATAGCAGGGTTTGAAATAAACGGATGCCTTATTGTACGTGCTGTGCTGAATTTTGCAGGGGTAAATACATTTTCCAAGCCATTAGCCTGCAGGATAAGTGAAAAATTATCTTGAAGCATTTACTTGGAACTCCTGTTTTCTTGCATTTCAGTTTTGATCAAAAACAAAAATCATTTAACATGTTTTTCAGTCGTGTTTCTATTTACAACAGAAGTCGGAATATTTTATGATACAGGAATCCCGGATCCATCTTTATAAAATGAAAGTACAAATGGCCGAACAATATAAGTGGCTCTACATTTTACTGCCTGCTCAAGAAGCTTGTGATCTGACTGGCAACCAAACAAAGAAAAAGTGACGAAACGGGAGGCAAAGGAGAAATATGAGATGTGAGTTTTAAGTAAAATGGTTCAACTGGCTGAAACACAAAGTCCAAAAAGAAAGGTCTGTTAGATTTGAAATCAATTTTGTAAAAAAATAAAGAGAAAAAAATTCCCCCTTCCACACCAAAAAAACAGTAATGAGAAAAAGATAATTCATAAGTATTTTTCGTTTTTCAAAATGTACTAGTTAGTAAAAAGTAGGCAGTTTGAAACTTTAATAAGGCCAAGAATTACACCATTTACCCCAGACCCGACATTCACTTGCCCACCTCTCGCTTTGAGAACTGGGCAAGTTAATTTTGAAAGGGGCAACTTTAATAGAAATTTTACTTGCCCTGTAAGCAACTCCTTTTGAAATCATATTTCAAACCCTGAATAGCTACCAATTGAATTGGAGCACATTGTCTAGTGACTAAGGCAATTGATCGTCTATCATAACCACTTTCACCATTGAGATATAGTCAAGTGTTTAGTTCACTGCAATATTTATGTTAAGCTTAAAATAATTACCAGGTATTTACATACTCTTTGGGTTTTCTATCTCAAGTACAAGAGGGTTTTTGGGTTTATGGTGTTTAAAGCCTCTTTCAACAATATTTCAGTTATTTCGTGGCAGTCAGTTTTGTTGGAGGAATATTAAAGTAATATTACACCAGTTTTGGGTGAAGAAATTTTTTCCCTGAAAATTCAATTTGGAATACGGCGGTACCTTTACTAAGCTATTCATGCATGTTTCAAGTCAAAATATGTTCCCAACAATTAGAAATCTGCAAATCCGTGTGCATGTTTATCGTCCTCGCCATTGTTGTGGAGACTGATTAACTTTCGGTTGTTTTGTTCCGATGATTGCCGATCATGACCTCGTGACGAAAAGATAAACAATCATGGATGCTGAGGTAAGCACGCACACATTCCTGACAATGATTATTGAGGAATCTGTCTGTTTCATGTCATGTGAACCATTTTTTTTTGGTGCAATTATTCTTATGTGGTACACACGGAATATATTTTTACTTGCATCCGACATGTTTTTCATCAACTGAACAGTGCACATGAGCGATAATCTCCCCGAAAGAGTTCAAATCTTGGGTCACGTGCATATCATTTGCATTACTGTACGGGAAAACAGAATTATCTGCTGTCAAATATTTTGCGATTTGCTTCTTAAAATCTGCTTTTGAGTGGATTTTTAATGTTATGCAGTTGATTTTAGGTAAAATTAAGTGAAAATATTTAATCCAAATATTCCACGATATTTGCCTTTCATATTACTTCAAGTTCAATGTCCTCTTCTGTAGGCCAGTTTATATATTGAAAGTTCAATATTTTCCTCTCTCTGGAAAACAAACTTTCGAGATTTTTTGCTGGGTCATATTCCTCTGTGTCATTAGGCCATTCTTGTGATGAGGAAGAATGACCACAAAACAGTTCACAAAACTTACATAAATACCCTTGGTGTATCACACTGTTATATAGCCATGGGTATTTTTGTTCATTCTTTATTGAACTGAACACCCTTGCATCTGGTACCATGACCTCTGAGGCTCTGGAGGACAACTGTCCGAATCAGAGTGAGTCAGATTGTGAATCATTATTAACATTGCCACTATTTGCACTATTTAGATGTTGTTGGATGTCATTTGAAGCTGTGTTAGGTAATACAGAATTTGAATTTGCAGTCCTTGCCTTCAGATTTTGGACCTACTAGACCTTTGGGCTAGCAAATCTGTAATTTTACCAGTGCGAACTTAAATTTACTAGACCAGAAAAAACAGATATTATGAAGATAATTTTATTTAAATCTATTCATTCTTCATAGTCTTTTGTGCACCTCCTACATGTGAACACATCTTCCACCTTCTACATATGAACACATCTTCCATCCTCGTATTTTTTAACCTCGGACCGTTCTACAACTTCTGTTGCTGATTTATGTTGTTCCAAGACTTCATGTAGTTGAATGGTGTCAATTCTGAAATTTTATCATCCAGAAACAAATTTTCCTTTTTTCTTTTGGGACTGACCGTAGACTACGAGCAAAACATTAATTTAGCATGTTATATTCAAAATTACCTAAAGGACATCTATTCAATGTCAAATATTTATTTCTGTTCACCTTTACTATTCCAGAGTCTAGCATACCAGTGATTTTTTTATCTGTACCCCCCCCCCCCCCCCCCCCCCCCCCCCCTCCTTCCTCCTTTTGAAATGTTACTGTGCTGTGATCTAATACCACACAAATTGTAACAACTCATTTTTGTGTATTTGTGAATCTTCAGCAGAAGAAAGATGTCTGTCAATTTTCTCAACGTTCCAACTATATATAGCTAGGGAATGAAAATATAACACAAACGTATATTGACACTGTCAGTCAAAAACTGAAGAAAGTAAAGGCTGTTGTTATTATTTGTCAGACATCAGAATAGATTGCAACAATGGAATAGAGCTACTGTAGTTCAGAGTCTATTTTTTATTGTATATGCATTAACGTTTGCATATGTCTGTATGTAATTAAAGTTCGATAGATCGTAATATTTGTTGTTTCTAAACTGACACTGACAGTGGTAACAAGGTGTTCAACTTCTGGGGGACATGGTGTATCAGTACTACTGCTAGTGTCGGTGACCGGTAATGGGTCGGACTCGCTTGAAGCACAAACAGTTTCACTAGCTTTATTAACGTCATCAACCTCATTGCTCTCGGACAGTAAAAGCTTTTTTTTTTAATCCAAAGGATTCAAGTTACTTGTACTTGCTTCCATCATTACTGGTAATTTTTTTAGCATATTATTTAGAATTATGCAACAACGTGACATTTCTATTTTTAACTTTAAAACTCAATTGGCAATAATTTGCATATTCCGCTTCATCAACTGCTTTCCGTTTTTAATTCCCAATGAATTGACAAAATATCAAGCAACGTAAATCACAGGACATATTTACCTTTTTTATATTAAATTTATTTCAATAAACATCTTTCGTTTTTCTGAAGCTTTATCGCAGTCCGGTACACGCCACTTTCAACAAATCAAGCGACCCAATATATTGCACTGGTTCCCGGTATCTTGTGCATAGTATTTTGCTTGAAACTTGAAAATGTCGGACTTTTAATTTCATTTGAAAAAGCTTTCATTAACGATTTTTACGAATAATTTTATCACCATGCTATTGGGAATTTTCACCCATGAAATCGAATCAATGACGGAAAATTATCCAGAATTACAGGTCGCCAACCTCAATTACGCTGGTGGTCATGCTGGCCACCAGATTAAATTTTTTGTCGTCCAGGCGACCATTTATCATAGTAGACAAAATTGAGCCCTGCTATATATCAGCCTTTTAAGAAAGATCAAATGGAGTTATCTCTCTTACAACTATAAATTTATTTTGCAGGTATGAATGTAAGGAAAGTAAAAGAAAGTTGTATGATCGAAGATGAATTAATGGTAATATATTTCATAGTCAAAAACTCTTTGAGGAATGTTTTAAATGGTAGGATTTGAAAAATAAATTATGATGGGCTGTTCTTACTTAATGTTACATTCTATTTATGGTGGGAAATGCTGCGAAATTCAGGCCTCATGATCATGAAGCTTTCTGGATACATGATAGTTTCGTACTTGTAGTCCAAATCGTCAAATCAGATCGTGGTATTGACTGGATATGACATTTTGATTGAATGTTGTGTGAGTATAGCGAGGTCTCTTTGGGAGAAAAATTTGATTCTAGTTTGATTCTGATGTTTTTGATTTAAAAAAATTCCTATACCAACCATTATACTGACAATCAAGACATATGTCAAGGGATCCATCCTTGCTTTTTAGCTCACCTGGCCATAGGCCATGTGAGCTTTTGTCATGGGTAAGCATCCGTCGTCGGTCAGTTTTTCACATTTAACTCTTCTTCTCTGAAACCGCTGAACAGATTTCAACCAAACTTGCCATAAATGTTCATTGGATGGTCCTCTACCAGATTTGTGTAGATCGGAAATTCAACATGGCTGCCAGGGCCAATAACGTGTTCTGATTGGTTGAAACCTTGAAAATCTTCTTGTCAGAAACCACCAAGCCAATTGAATTGTGACTTTGCAGGAATGATCATCGGGTGCTCCTGTACTATACTTGTGAATCGTTTGCCGATCGGAAATTCAAGATGGCCGCCATGACTCGACTTAGTTTTAACATAGGACCCTATGAAAAAAATGTTTAAAAGTCTTCTCCTCTGAAACCAGTAAGCCAATTTAAAGCAAACATGGCATGAATGGTCCTTAAATGGTCAACTTTCAAAATTATATCCACTGACCCAGACCTCCATCCAAGATGGCCACCATCAGCAGACATAGTTTTAACATAGGACCCAATGGGAAATATGTTTAAAAATCTTCTTCTCTGAAACCAGTGAGCCAATTTAAAGCAAACATGGCATGGATGGTCCTTAAGTGGTCAATTTCCAAAATTGTGTCCAGTGACCCTGACCTCCATCCAAGATGGCCACCTTCAGCAGACATAGTTTTAACATAGGACCCTATGGGGAAAAAATGTTTTAAAATCTTCTCCTCTGAAACCAGTCATTCAATATAGCAAACATGTCATCGATGGTCCTTAGGTGGTCAACTGCCAAAATTGTGTTCAGTGACCCCGATCTCGGTCCAAAATGGCCACCGTCAGCGGACATAGTTTTTTCTATTATTTTTTTTTAAGCATATTTTATTGTTCAATAAGAAACAATTGGATAGGACACAAGTTTCACAACTTAGAAACGTCTTCTCCAATACATACATGAATTAATACAAAATGAACTTATATAATATTATATACATATTTCATATTAAAGGGATATTGTCTACCAGCTACGTAATTTTTTCATGCCCAAATTTATTGTCGATTTCCGTACTGACCTTCATAAAATGAAGATTAAACACCGAATTATTGATGAATACGATCCGAAACGTTGTTTTTTCGACTAATAAAGCTGACCATCGTTACCGGAAACTAATTAATTATGCACCGACCTGGGCGAGGCCAACTCTATTTATTTATCTATTTTTATGTCAGTAGCCCGAATGCTGCAGCATGGATATTGAGGTAAGTTTCTATAAAAGTTGAGGAAAAAAGCTATTTGCGAACCGATTGTATCTAAAAGACGTAGAATAAATAATTTCTGTATCAGGAATAGATTTTCTTTGATGAAAACTACATGCCTTAACAGATTCAGACGATATTTCCACGATAACCATTGAGGCACCCCATGGGGACAAGCTCAACTACGTATTTTCAATCGGAAATTTTTGCCGGTGTTAAAAATAACTAAATTAGTTTTCTTCTTCTTATAAGTTATGAAGTTGTTCCCCGAGATTTTGATACACGTGTTAAATTAATTTATTTTAGTCAGTTTTACCGACAATATGAAAACAGAGACATACATGTAGAACACAGTGAAATACATGTCTGATGAAAACGAATGACGTAACCAGTGTTGTTTTATTTGTTAATTGACTGGAATGTTTCAGAGAAATTTGGGCTGGATTAGAAACAAAAGAGACCTTACTTCTAGTTCCACAAGACAGTTGCTGCAAAATAATATGAGACTGACCATTTACCTTGAAGGGGGCTATGTCACGTTTTTTCGCCGTAGAAATGTTTTTTTCAGATGCCACAGAAATCATATTTTCTTATTTTATGCCATATCTCAGTATAATCATATACAAAATTTTGAAGAAAACAAATTATTCCAGCACTTCGCCAATCTAATTAAAATTATATCTATGCACTTGCTCCCTATTTTAGATCTAATTATACCCCCGCTCCCCAAAGTGCCAATCTAATTAAAGCAAGGTGAACTGTGATCTAAAGCTCACTTATGATACCCCTGCCACTTCCCATGATATGGGGTACCTATATGAAGCTTGTGACCAAATACCAGATTTCTGCCATCAATAGTTGTTGAGAAAAATGTGCATATATGTTCAATGTGGATAAAAACCAACTAAGTCGGCAAACAGGAAGTAGGAATCTGATGGTTCCAAAAATGCTTCCCACGATATGGCATACCTATGTGAAGCTTGTGACCAAATATCAGATTTCTGCCATCAATAGTTGCTGAGAAAAATGTGCCGAAAAATATTTTGGAAGGACGGACGGACGGACAGAGGTAAAACAGTATACCCCCCTCCTCCTTTGGGGAGCGGGGGTATGATTAGATCTAAAATAGGGAGCAAGTGCATAGATATAATTTTAATTAGATTGGCGAAGTGCTGGAATAATTTTTTTTCTTCAAAATTTTGTATATGATTATACTGAGAAAATGGCAAGTATATGATTATACTGTGAAAATGTCAAGTCGGAATATATTTTTTTCTCCTGTCCAGCCAATTTTTTTTCTTCAAGATTCAGAATCAAAATAATTTTTTAGGAAAAAAACCCATAAAATTAAAATTGAATAGCTTGAGGGGTAAATTGATAAAAAAAAATTGCAAGAACAAAATGGTTCTCCCATATACCAACAAAAAACCGAAATAAAACTGTGGTCATAAGAAAGTCTCACGAGAAAATCTTTCCTTCCAAAATAAGACTTTTTTTTATTTCTCTAAACTGAATTTGTGCAAACTATTTCACTTATAATGAATTATATTTCTTTTGTAAATAGAGCTCATTTTTCTAGATGAATGTATAACCATCTGTCTTTACTCTGTTTTTATTAAATCTCTTGTCTTTATTACAGGACTTTGATCGGATTGTCCTTGATGAGGCAGTGTTGGGGGTTGCTAGAATGTTTCGAGAGGAACTTGTAGTAATGCCCCATGACAAGGATTACAACAGATCCAATAGGTATGCAGCCTACCGCCAGTATACCATTTGGGCACATGGCCAACTTGGAGCTGGGGTCAGACGTGTGATCTCAAGCTGTTGTACTTGGAAAATTAGGGACAAGTATTCTGATCTATATGGACAATACAAGGGTTTCATTCCTAGACGATTTAATTAAAACTTGTTCATGAAATATTTTGTATTTTATCCCATATACCCTAATGATAAAGTTTACCACTTGCTTCCCTATGGTCGGTGGTTGTCCGGGTACTCTGGCTTCCTCCACCACTAAAACTGGTCGCCATGATATAGCTGAAATATTGCTGAAAGTGGCGTGGCGTTAAAACACCAAAAATAAAAAATAAATCAACCCTAATGAGTTGTTAATTTCACAAGTTGGTCAGTTGGAATTGTAAATTTAATTTGAAAGTTTTGCCATCTTATTATTATTTTTTGTTATATCAGCACTGACAACTTCTTCTAAAATGGACTGACAGTCTTTTATATAATTCAAAACCAAACTTGGCAGAGATGTTTTCTATGAGGTCCTACACAAGAGTTGTTACTTTTGTGCAGATTTGTCAAAAAACATGGCCACCATGTGACTTTGAAAATTCTGATTGGTCGATTTTCAAGAAACTTCTTCTCAAGAACCACTGAAGGGATTGAATTGAAATCTGGTATATATGTTCCTATGAATGTCTTTAACATGTGTTGTTACTGTTTGCGCCATTTGAAAATTCAAAATGGCCACCAGCGGAGGTCAAAGTTTGCATTGAAACCCTATGGGAAACAACATTTTCATCTTCTTCTTGAGAACAGCCGAACAGAATTTAACCAAACTTGGCAGAGATGTTTCTTGTGAGGTCCTAAAAAGTTGTCCTGGTTTGTACTAACTAGACCAACACACTGAGTGCTATCATTATTGTGCATTGGACAATTTGTAATGCCCATTATCCTGACTTGGGTACTTTTCTGCTCTAAATGTGCAGAACTTCTGTTAGACCAGGAAAAACAAAGAGTGACAATCTAAATTTATTTTATGCGACAATATAGTCAATTGTTTTGTCTTGGTCTTCAAATCTGGATTTCTGAGATGCTACAATATTATCCTGAGTTGGAGGTTGTGGAATTGGTTCAAGATGGACCGAGATTCTTCTGGGATCATCTACTTCCAACTGCATACGTTAATTCATTCCTTCATTATCTTGCAGTCTCATACAAATGATGACCCTTAATAGTCTTGGAACATAGGAATATGACTTGTCAGCTTTAACAGGCTGCACAGACCATCTAGCTGTCTTTTTGTTGTAACTTCTCTGCCACCTGAAGTAGAAAAATACATACAATGTAATTCACAAGAATAAAACAATAGAATTGAGATTATGATCTATGGAGCCCTAACTTTCAATTCAAGATGAATATCTCGAATGTATAGTGAATGAGCAACTAAACATATCATTACAAGTCCACTTTATGAAGGATTTGAGTGATTTGTAGACAGATTTTAGGTTGTGGTCATCCCTCAAGAAGTTCTACGGCAGGCATCACGAGCTGGTCAATGGTTACAGGGTGTCTGTTACCCAAATCAGAACTGATCTTCATTTGTTGTTGATGTCTTTCCCTTCATCGGATGGGACTTCTACCGGACTTGACCATGGACAACGCAGCGGGTTTGCGACTTTCGATTGACCCTTCTGAAGCCTATGATCAAATATCAGATTGCTGCCATAAATAATTACTGAGAAAAATGTTATGAACATCTTGGGACGAACGGACGGACAGAGGTAAAACAGTATACCTCCCCCCTTCCAGTGGAGCGGGGGTATAATAAAGCTCCTATGACATATGATCATGCATGGTTCTGTTATTAGGACAAAATTTCAAGTATGTAAGTTACAACTGAAACATATGAAATTAACATGACAAACCTTAGAGTGAAGTTGAGGCTAGGTTCAAAATCTCCATCGTCAGAATCATCACCAACATCACTGCCCTCTTCAGTAATATCTATTGAGAGACTAAGAATAAAAAATAATTGTTTATTACAGTGTATGTGTATAATATCGAAACAAATTTTGTTATATGGTTCTGATGTGCAGCTGTATAACGAAAAAGCTTTTCAAAATAATATTAAATCTATATACATGTATCCAGCACACATCTACACAACCCAATATAAAGAGACAAAATTTCATCAAAGTTCCAGGAAACAATTTGGTGCGCCAGACGTGCGTCAATTCTGTCCCAGTTTGGTTTCATTCCCGTAAGTAGCTAAGGAGGACTGGCCATTTCAGCTTGTGGATTGCTGAAAATGTAATGATGACGCAGAAGCCAACATGATCCCTATATAATATAGCTACTAGTAGTATCGCTATGCAAGTCACAATAATTAATAGGAAACTGTTATACAAGTGACTGTGTTGAACAATATTGACAATGTTACCTATAAACTTAATGTAGAATATGTCTAATCTTTAACAAAATGAATATACTCAAATGGGTTCACAAATGAACTCGATTTCTCCAGTTTCATCCGTTTCGTTGAAATGCGATGGCTGCTCATTTCTTCTACTCTAGAAATACCTTCGTCAGAATATCTAAATCAAAAGTACAAATATCAATCACTACAAAATCACATTTGTCTGAAATTACCAGTTTTTGTAGTAATTTGCCTAAAAAATTAAGATAATTTTACAAAAACCTGCATGATTTTAACACACACATGGGCCATCGGTCTACTGTTAAATTCATACACTGTGAAACATGCAAATTGTTATGGATCTTCACATTATTTCTTAAAAATCTTGTTTATAAATCATACTTACAAGATCCAAACTAAACAAGGGCAAAGCGTAGCGTATCCCCTCGCATAAAAATTTGACCTGGTGACCTTGACCTTTGACTTTGAAAATCAATAGGGTTCCAGATTCTCTTAAGGGCTAAGTATGTACCAAGTTTGGTCAAAATCCATTGAAGGATGTTGATTCTAGAGTGTTCACAAGGATGTTATGCAGTAAAAATTTGACCCTATGACCTTGACAATCAATAGGGTTTCAAATTCTCTTAAGGACTAAGTATGTACCAAGTTTAGTCAAAATCCATTGAAGGATGTTGATTCTAGAGTGTTCACAAGGATGTGAAGGACGGTAGCGTTATTATATCCCTTCGCAACTTTCGTTGGCGAGGGGATAAAAAGCAGTTCAAATGACAATTCTTTAAATAGAAAGCCTTTATATGAAAAATACATATTGATTGCCCTCTATCATGTCTATGTTGATAATTCTAAGATAGTAAAGTATAATTTTGGCTCCCTGAACTAAAAATTATGTCCAAAATTGTTGAAATGTAGTAAAAAACTAGTTAATGTAATGTTTTTAGAATAGTCAAGAAATAAACTTGGTTTGCATAAGGAAATTGAAAACGATTTTAATTTAGTCATAGTCTAAAATATGCAGTTCAGGACATTTCAGTAAAATTTTATAGTCACATATATAGAAAAGTTTCTGAAACTTGCAAATTTCTATGGATCTTCATATTATTTTTTAAAAACCTTGTTTATGTATCATACTTACAGGATCCAAACTAAAAATGCTACTGAAATGACACTTATTTAAATGGAAAGCTTTTTATATAAAAGATACATACTGATTTTCCACTATGGTGATAATTCACAGACAGGAAGATATAATTTTGGCTCCCATAACAAAGTTTTATGTTCAAACTTGTTGAAAAGTACTTTTAACCTTATTTATGTAATGTATTTCCAGTACCCAAGATATAAATTTGTTTGCATAAAGGAATTGAAAATGATTTTCATTTAGCCATGGTCTAAAATATGCATTTTAGGACATTTCTGAAATTTTCAGTAAAATTTTGCAGTCATATATAAAAAAAGTTCTGAAACTTGAAAATTTCAATGGATATTCATATCATTTCTTCAAAACCTTGTTTATAATTATATATTATACTTACAGGATCCAAACTAAAAGTGCAATTGAAATGAAGCTTCTTTAAATGGAAAGCTTTTATTTGAAAAATACATGCTGATTTTCCATTATAGTGATAATTCGCAGAAAGTAAGGTATATACTTTTGGTTCCCAAAACTAAGTTTCATGTCCAAGTTGTTGAAATTTGATAAAATTAAAAGCCTAATTATATGTTGCATATCAAAGAAATAAATTTGCTTGAATAAAAAGAACTTTATAGGGTTTTCATTAAGCCATGTACAGTTTTAATTCTTGCATTAAAAATGCATTGATTCGATATTTTTTTTTAAATTGATAATAATAAACTGCATTGCCATTGATATCATTTTTGCACTCCCATTTCCCCTTTGCTGGCCTCTTAAAATTTGTGTTTGTTTACCTCGCAAATACGGCCGTTTGTTTACCTCGCAAATACGGCCGTTTTATGCTACTCATTGACAATAATTTGCTGTTGCCAGGTGCAAAATTACATATATTGATTAATATCTACCGAAAATGATCATAGGCATCATCATAAATTCATAAAATATGAAAAACGATTGAGAAAAGAAGGCAACATGCTCGGCTTACCTATCAACAATAATCAAGCACTTCCTTGAGTTCGCTCCATCCAACGGCAACGGTCCAACTGATCCCCTACATATATCCTGCATTTGTTCCATTTGGAAGATACTTCACTTCTATTCCTCTTTATCTCTGAATCCGTCAAAGTCCGCTTTCTTCCACGCGTTAAGAACCACATGTTGTTTATTGTTTCTAAACAGTGCACATGCTCAAGACGTGTTCACATAGAAGGCCATATGAATAGATTTGAATATTGTCATCCAGACAATAATTCTGATAACGATAGTTTTGGGTCTTTTTTGTCAAAAAATCGTATCTTTTGCAACATAACTTGGTGTTAATCTTCATTTTATGAAGGTCAGTACGGAAATCGACAATCATTTTGGGTATGAAAAAATTACGCAGCTGGGCCCAGTAAGGGGACACTGCATACGCAACTTGTTTTTATTAAATTTTCATTAAAAATGAATACTACTTTGTTTCAAATCTATTTAAAATTTATTTGGCCTAAGAGACAAGAATGTGAAAGAAAGCACACATTCTTTATCTCATAATAATCTCATAATAATATATAAGCAAATAATTTGATTCTGAGGGGGCCTGGCAAGATTAGTCAGGTTAGAATATTTGACAGAAAATTCATTCGACACATAGTGCAGGACAGGTTATAACATTGTTTACTCTGTTCAGGCCAGATTATTTTTTAAAATTTTCTATGAAGCAGCAAAGGCCAGAGTTTTTTTCCAACTTTGGGTGGCCAGATTATTTATTTTATTTACAAAAACTGCCAATGGTTTTGAAATGTACATACTAATAATAATTTACACAGTTTGTACATGCGATATGTTAGTTTCGACGAGGATTTTAAATTCTGAGATTTCTTGGTTCTGTTTCGATTTCCCCAAATGGGGCCCCGTGTCATTCATTATTACAGATTTCAATGTTTTTGTCAAAATGAAATTCATTGCAGTTGATAATCTTTAAGGTAAAACATACATGAAATAATTTCTTTGCAAGGCAAGAAATGCAAGAAATTTAACTGCTTTCAAAACCAGAATGATACATGTGGTCACCTGTTTACGTTGGTGATGAAATTTCATGATCGGCAATCATCGGAACGGTGCATCCGAAAGTTAATTAGCCGCCATTGTCTTGACAAAACACGTACGAGATGGAATGATTTTCTGTTCTTAATCACAGATGATCGCGATTTTCATCCTCAAACATGCACGAATGGTTTAGTTTTTAGGGAATGTAAACATATCAAGAATATTTTTGAAGATGTTTATTTCTCCAAAAACTCGTTTCATATTACTTTTAAGTGATGACATGAAAAAAACAAAAACAAACAAAAACTAAAAATGTTGAGCGTCATGCAGGTGGATTATCCAAGCTAAAGTATACTTAATCGAACACACCCTTTTATCTTAATGACATGAACACACCAAACATTCAATTGGGATTTAACTTTCTAGTGGATTTATATTTAAAGTGGGTGCTTAATTAAGGTAGTTAATATGTGAAGATATAGGGGGGAATCATTATTCTATTAACGTTCGGTAAGTATATTGCTTTTTTTTTTTATAATATTTTGGTTAAAAACTGTTATTTATGATATGACGACTCGATAATCCAGTTGCATGAGGCTGTCTCGAAACTAGTTCATACGATCTTGATCAATAAAGTAAGACATAAATCTATTATTAATCTGTTACATATTACAAATATGACTAATTTACAAATATTTATGATCATGACATAGAAAAGCGACAGGTGTTTTTAATGTATTTTTGTACAGCCAAAAATATGGAACAATTTATATCACAGCTAAGTGTTTCATTTCCGAATAATAATAAATCAATATTTACCGGAATTCCAATCAAATTCAACTTATTTATTTCAAATAACATAATAATACGCGATAAGGTAAATCTGTTAGAGTGTAACAAATAATGCTCTGCATTTTCATTAAAGTATCCACATAAACAATTATAATTTACAATTAAATTTGCATGATATAAATCTGCATTTAATGCACTGCATTTATTTCATTCAATACACTGAGAAAGCGGTCACCTATAAAATAATATTGAGGATTTCTCCTCTTAGTATAAAATATTTGCTGAAGTTTTAGTTTAAAAGAGGAAAACGTAGGAAGATTTTTAATAGTTAGATCCAAAGAATTCCATGCTTGAATAGTACATGGAAAGTAAGAATTTTGGTAAATAGACAAACGGTTAAAAGGTACATGTATATGTATATTGTGACTGTTACGTAAATTATAATTAACGTTTGCTGCCACTAAAGGCGGAACTAATTCATATAAATAATCTGGTGCTTCTTTATTGACAATTTTGTAAAAAAGTAGCAGTTTTTTAACTTTCCTTCTTGTACTCAATGTTTCCCACCCCGTTTCCTTGTAGATTGAATAAAAACTAGCATATATAGATAATCCAGTCACTATACGAGCTGCTTCTATTTGTATTTTTTCTAGACGATTACAATTTGTTTGTCCACAATTATCCCAAACTTCTGAGGCATATTCCAAAATAGGTCGAATGAAAACTAAATATATTTTTTCAAGATAATCCCTTTTTAACCTGTATTTAAGTTTTCGTAATATGTTAAGTTGCTTGGAAGTTCTTTCAATAAGTACATCAATATGTTTTGTCCACTTACAATCATTGCTAAAAATAACACCTAAATGTTTATGCATATGCACAGGAGATAGTGAAATACTGTTAAAGTCAAATAGTAAATTATTTTCTAAATGCCTAGTAATAAAAATCATAATATCTGTTTTATTGAGATTGAATTTCACAAGCCATCTATATGACCATGCATTTAAATATTCTAAATCTGTACTTATTAATGTATGTAAGTTTTCTTCATTATATGCCATATGGCCAATACAAGTGTCATCAGCAAATAGTCTACCAAAGCCAGTCATATTGTCTGCTACGTCATTTATAAAAATTAGAAAGAGCAATGGACCCAAGACCGACCCTTGGGGCACACCAGCCTTTAATTCCCCAGTACTTGATATTGCATCTTTAATAACTACTCGTTGTTTTCGTCTTGAAAGATAACTTTTTAACCAGAAAAGAAGCTTCCCTTTTATGCCATAATTCTCGAGTTTTGATATAAGCGCTTTAATCCAAACTGTATCAAAGGCTTTACTAATATCAGCAAAGGTTATACTAGTTATTTGTTTTTTATCCAACGCAAGTAAAATATTATCATAAAGTTCAATTAACTGATGGGTAGTTGAATATCCCAGCAGAAATTCGGACTGGAATTTATATAAAAGTTTGCTTATATGCAGATGATAATAAATCTGTTTATAAACTATTTTTTCTAAAATCTTTCTAACACATGACAATAAGGAAACTGGACGATAATTTCATGGTAGAGATTTATCCCCCTTTTTAAACAAAGCAATAACATGTGCAATTTTCCACTGATCTGGAAAAAACATTTCTTGTATCGATCTATTATATAACAAGGACAGTGGTTTTGCTATTTCATTTTTTACAGCTAATAACATTCGATTACTTATAATATCATGTCCAACAGCCTTATCTACATTCAACATGGAAATTATATCTATAACATCTTTTGTTCACAAACTTCAATATCAGAGAGAACATTCAAGCATCTACAATCAAAATACGGTAAAACCTTATTTTCATCGTTTAAATTAGATATTGAAGAAAAATAATTTTTTTTAAATTTCTGCTTTTTCTATGGATTCGTATGATAATTTGAAATCATTCTGTGGGTCTGAGAGAGGAGGAGTCTCATTAGATGAACTTTCATTTTTTATTAGCATATTCATGGTTTTCCAATATAATTTGCCATTGGCTGATTTTAATTCATCTAAATTTTCATTTATATTTGCATAAAATTTCTTTTTGGCCTGTTTTTTTTTAGATTATTTACCTTATTTCGCTGTTGTTTATATTTCGACTCTGTTAGTACTGATTTCACTCTAAGAAAAGTTTTACGAAAACGATCACGTATTCGTATCTCTCTTCTCAAAGTGGAATCAAACCAAACTTTGTCGCCATTTCTTATAATTACCTCCCTTGTCGGAATGCATATAGTAGCTATTTTCAAAAATATTGACGTAAAATCAGAGACCGCTCCATGAATATCACATGCACCAGTTATTAAATTGACCCAGTCTGTTTCAGATATTTTTTGTTTCATAAGAAGATAATCTGCTCGTTTATAATCCCAAATTTTACGTTTATAATTTTTATTATTACTGAAACCACAACCTATTGTGACGTATGTTCCATCATGATCGCTAAACTCTCTGTCAATGTGTATTGTGTCACTATCAATAATACTTATCGAGTCAGTGATCAAAATTGAATCAAGCAGGGGTTAATAAATCCCCTAGCCCGACGCCCGGGGCTAGTAATTTCCACATTTGGGCTAGCTGAAATAATCAGCTGTATGCCCGACGGGCTAGTAAAAATATATATCGGATATTGACAAACTTGTCAATATTCGCGTATCTACTTATATTCATATATGTTATATGTTGTTTAATCAGCAGCAATGTTTTATTTATTCAACTGCTAGCTTTTTGTCGAAATTGAGAGCAAAAAAGGTAGAAAAAACTGTGTATTCTCGTCATAAAACAGCTTCAACAAATGACGGCTTACCGGAAATTTCGAAAATGAAATACCGGAATAGGATTAGGAATAGGATTCCGGAACCGGGAACTACTATTTCCGGTTTTGCCTGACATGTGACCATAAACACACATGTTTTTTTTTGGGCCTTACAGTGACCTGAACTGGAAAATAAGTGAAAATAAAATGCAATACCAGATCTGAAAAGAAAGATAGTTAAACTAATATACATTGTACATGTTGTACAAGGGTTCAAGTCTGCAAGTCGGATTCATGAAATCACGGTATTGACCAGGACTAATGGTTCATAGATTCGGGCTAGTAATATTTGGGAGTATGCTAGCCCTGGGCTAGTGAGGTGGTCCAAGATTTTTTAACCCCTGATCAAGTAAAGAATAATTACCTGTGCGATTATCAAAATGTGTCGGTTTATTAATAATGTTAACAAAACCATTGATGAAAATAATATCTCTAATATTTGTAGGAATATTAGCCATACAATTTATGTTCAAATCACCCAAGCATATAATATTGCAATTCTCGTCGAGAGCTCTTTTTAGCATAAAATCAAAATACTGCCAATAATAAGCAGGTGCTTATCTCACTGACCGGTAATTTATGAGCGGACATAGTTTTAACCTATGGGAAAATTGTTTAAAAGTCTTCTCTGAAACCAGTCGGCCAATTTAAAGCAAACATGGCATGGATGGTCCTTGGGTAGTATACTTTCAAAATTGTGTCCGGTGACCACGACCTCCATCCAAGATGGCTGCCATGAGCAGACATAGTTTTAACATACATTGTAAAACCCTATGGGATTGGAATAGTAAAACTTAGATAGATTCGGCATGCAGACATTCTTAAGAGGGCTTATTTATGTCAGGTGAGCGATACAGGCTCATCTGAGCCTCTAGTTTGTAGTAATTATTTCAAGATGGCCACAGTTACTAAAAATAGAAACAATTTAAGCATTTTAACTGTAGATGCATAATTAAGAGCTCTTTAACATATATTATGCAGGGTTCTCAAAATGTGCCGGCGACCGGCGATTTCGCCGTTTACTTTCACATTCTCGCCGGTTAAAACTTTATCAAGCATGTGTTTTCCAACAATTTTTATGTTTATGTGAATTGTCGTTATCATGTTTTGTTGATCTATATCTTCTAATCGATTACTTTTACTATTGCAATCAACCGAACACTAACAAATCCACCATTTTCTAAATATATCTAACTCCCGGTGACATCACGGTGGGAACTCTGGACATTCTACTACACAACATTTCGGACTTCACTTGGTTCTACTATATAGAAGCGTTCCGAGTGGAGTATTTGCTCATGAAGGATGCGCAGTCGTCACATTCCAAAAGCTGGGATATCCCTATATGGAACGTAAAAACAAGCAAGGAAATCGATGAAGATTTAACGGTTTTTCGGTCATTTAAAGTTTTCGGATAATTTTCAAAGCGAGAACGTTACTATTATGCTTGGTGGCATCCTATTTTTTGTAGTCAAGCACGAATTTTGTTGCAAGTCAAAAATATTGTTTTCATGTCATTGATGATTACGAAAAGATTACTAGACGTTGTGTCCTGTGAATTTAAAAAAAAAATGTTTAAAGAAAGGAGGTCACGTGGAAGCACTGAAGGTCCAGTGAAATTTTTATCTACACGGGACCTTCTGTTCGGTCAAAAAAAGTTAAGTTTCACTGGGACTGGATTTAAGCCAACATTCCTTGAGATTTCATTCATTATTCAACGTGAGAGTAATATTCAGATTAATATATGAAACCTCTAGTTATTTATAGTTATATATTACAACATTTTTCAATTCTTCTTGCAGAAGAGATATTCTGAGGCTGATTTTGTCATGAAAGTTTCCTGGAAAATTGCTTTGTATAACGTTGTTTTTCACCAGCTGCCACTGATACAACATTGTAGTATATTTTACAAAAAAAAATGCCTTTCAGAGTACCAAAATTTTTAGGAGAATTCAATGGCAAAATATGCTCAGAATGCATCTCCTACAATCTAGAATTTCAAAATTTTCCGGGGGAGAACCCCTGTACCCCCCCCCCCCCCACCTACCAGAGAGGGGGTAAACCCCCCTCTCGGGCTCTCCCCCACTTGCGCCTGCGGTGCTCGGTTTGTGCCTCCGGCACTCAACTCTCCCCCTACTTTATAAATTGAGACTCCTACTTCAATTCTTTTTGAGAACCCTGATTATGTGTTTTTTTCATCAAGTTTATACTATTTTCGATTTACAGAAATAAGGCTTATTTAAGCAAATAATCATTGAAAAAATCTTCTTCTCTGAAACTACTTGGATTATTCACGTGCTAGATCATGGTTGATAGGTCTGGACTTGATCCAATATAGAGGTCATTACTAACAATATAAAATTCTTATATGGACCAAAGCAGTTTTATTTGAAGCCAGAATCGGCTCAAATTTTAACTGTAGACGCTCGTTTGATATATATTCTGGTTTTATTCATCAAGTTTATACTTTTGCAGATATTTGCTGAATACAGAAATAATCATTAACAAATCTTCTTCTTTGAAATTACTCTGGCAAGCTTTGCAGGAATAGTCCTTGGATGGCCCCCATTCTAAATCCTAGCCTATTGGTCTGAACTCCATCCAAGATGGCCACAATAACTAAATATAGAAAAAATAATAAATTGACCAATCCCACCTTATTTCAAGCCAGAATCTGCTTAAATTTGAACTCTTTAAGAGAATAATTCAAAGCTGGTCCTTAGTCAAAACCATAGTGAATTGTACAATTCATAGTCTATTGTCATCTTCAGATAATAAAGATTTGTTCAGCTGAGCCTCTAGTTGTACAGGATATTAATTAATCATGATCATCAGTTATATAATTTCTACTCTTATCCTCAGAGCTTTGAAATTTTTAATGGCAAATCAAGGGATGAGAGTATACATTTGTGAGCATTGGCTCACATTACACATTTGTTATTTCATTCTGTAATTCTTAAAATAAAAATAAAATACAAATGTACAAAATTTCAGGAGTTTCTCCTCCATACACTTAATTGAAAATGAAAAGATGAGAGTATACATTTGTGAGCATTGGCTCGCATTACACATTTGTTATTTCATTCTGAATACAAATTTCTCCTCAATGCGATTTTTGAAAAAAGGTGTCTTAAAGGGACAAATTTATCTGATTTAAGTGTAGTTTTTAAAGCACCTAATGACAACTACACTATCAGAAATTAATTGATATGATTACATATAAACATAAACAACTTTAAATGGGATGGGGGAAATTCCTGTTAGAAAAAAGATTTGTAGGGGTCATTTCTCTTAAGGTAGATAAAAGTCAAACTGAACAGCTGGATTAGATAATTTGTAAGATATATAAGTGTATGCTGTTAATTACATGAAATTGATGGATGTATGTACCCTGTTGACCTCCAACAAAAATTTCCTGTATAAAATAAATTTGTGCTATAAAAAAGGAAAGTAAATAGTGATGGTTGACAGCTCATTATTATTAATTAATTAATATAGCTGTTAATTACAAAAAAATGTACTCCCTCATAGAAACTTCTATTAATAATAATTAGTACTTGTTAATTACACGTAGATTACTAGGAATTGAAAACGATTTGCTGCAGGATAAGTTTTATATTTATTGATTTTAGGATAAAGATGATTTTTTTCTTGTTTATTCACTAGGATTGCTTTACTTTGCAAATTATATAACTGATCAATATGTTAAATTTTAAACTTTGACGATTTTTCACGATTGTTTATTATAGCCAAATACAGGATTGAATTTGTGATGATTCAAGTCATTAGTTACGTAGTACAAATGATGTATGTGAAGTCCTCTTCAAATTCCTCGTTTTATTCTTTCCGGTGAAAATATGGCAACGATGGACAATTCGTGTTGCAGAAACTACACATTTTTTCTTGTTACATAAACTACAATTCACTTTAACCCAAACACTGTATGAATAACTAGGTGAGTGATTGCTTGTAGTTATTTATTTATTTATCTGGTAATTCACCAACATCTAACAGCATTCAGTATCGGGTCACTTCAGATAACTTTTCAATCGCATCCGGAAACTGATATATTTTTCCAGATTTTGTGTGTTCATAACTGATTGGTCACTTGAGCTGTGACCTCTGACTTGACCTCATGCACGATGTCATTAAATTTTATTTGATCACCATATTAAAAAAAAAGAAAAACACACAATAAACATTTAATTTAAATTAAACTGTCAATGAATTTTGACTTGTTACGTCCCTTAGGGAATATAAAGACCTTTTTTTGTCTGATAAACGTTTGAAAAAACCTGAGGAGGAATTCAGAATGGACAATCCAGAAACACAGCCAACATTGGGCACTAGACACTGAATGAAAGCAAGCAAAAAAAGAACATAACACAGAAAACTAAAAAGATGGGCAATGCTGACTCCACCAAAAAATGGAGGTGAACCCAGGTGCTCACAAAGGACAAAAGATAAGCAGGTTCTGTTTATTATAAGACACCTTCCGTATTATTCATATATAGTCTGGCAAACTTCTAGTTGGTGATAGGGGAAAGAAAAATATCTATGTAAAAGGGGAAAGATCCATTGCCATTTTAGATATTGATATTTATATTGCAATCTATGAAGTTTTATTCATCATGTTTTATTACTAATTGGTCATCATGCCATAACATCTTTTTTCTTGGATCATTTCTATGTTCCGAGTCAAGTCAAGCTGTCCACGTTAAAATGACCATATTTTCATTCCGCTCATTTCCCCTCGATTTTTGCTACAAAACCATTTTTTGTTATCCCTGCAAGGATCTACTCTGCCATATTTTTTCTCTTAAGTAACAGCAGTTATATTTTTTTTGCTGTGAAATTTTCAAGTTCTCATCCCACTTGTTTAGAACAATCACCTATATCAGTAGCAATCTCATGTCATTGACATGTTCAAATGTAGTGATACTTTTTGTCATCATTAAGACTTAACATCTTGTAATATTGAACAAAATATTAATATTTTCCAGATACAAATGTATGTTGGACAGTTTATAGGCTGATTGATATCGTCTCATCTGTTTTCCAAGATGGCTGCCAGGACAAGTGCAATATTGTTTTTATTGACAAGAACAGTAACAATGGAAACAGTATTACATATAGACTGCAAATGTTGACAGTAAAACAGAGGTATGTCAGACTTTTTGAGAAAAAAAATTCAATATGCAGGACATAGGTCCTGCACCCACTAAATTTCTGCAGGACCTACTGAGATTGTGCAGGTCTGGAATTGAACAAATTCTAAAATTTAAACAGAATCGGTGATGGGAACAATAAAAACCCGACCCGCCGTGTTTTCAAATATAAACACACGAAATGGTTGCGTTGATGCATCACAGCCAGTTTAAACTATAAAAATACAATGATTAATAGAATTACATGGAAACAGTTGCATGTTTAAGAAGTAAATGTCATTTGAAGCAGAATCTAATTCCGAGTTGATCGTACCGGCATACCAGTTGCATTTCTGATTTCCGGGGCAAAACAAAATACACGAGCAAAACATTTTGCCGGTCCTTGCGATTTTCTGCCCACTCGCTTCGACGGTCCGACGAATTTCAAAAAGTCTGGTATGTATAGATTTCTTTTTTTTAACTTGCCAAACCAAAGCCAATATGAACTGTTCACATCACAACTGGGGCATTTTAGTCATACAGTACTACAGACTACTCTATCGCGTAGAATAGGTTATGAATTGCTGAAATATGAAAAAAATTGGAAGTTCTAGTTTATTTGTACCAAACATTTCAACAAATCAATGATCTGCACAAAGATCTATTCTTCTATTTTGGACAGATTTGACCAATTTAAAAAATGTCATTATGTCATCACATGCCTTAGAAGGATACATAACATTTTAAAGTAATTGTAGAACTTAGTCATTTTGTCATCACATGCCTTAGAAGGATACATAACATTTAAAAGTAATTGTAGAACTTAGTCATTTTGTCATCACATGCCTTAGAAGGATACATAACATTTTAAAGTAATTGTAGAACTTAGTCATTTTGTCATCACATGCCTTAGAAGGATACATAACATTTAAAAGTAATTGTAGAACTTAGTCATTTTGTCATCACATGCCTTAGAAGGATACATAACATTTTAAAGTAATTGTAGAACTTAGTCATTTTGTCATCACATGCCTTAGAAGGATACATAACATTTTAAAGTAATTGTAGAACTTAGTCATTTTGTCATCACATGCCTTAGAAGGATACATAACATTTAAAAGTAATTGTAGAACTTAGTCATTTTGTCATCACATGCCTTAGAAGGATACATAACATTTAAAAGTAATTGTAGAACTTAGTCATTTTGTCATCACATGCCTTAGAAGGATACATAACATTTTAAAGTAATTGTAGAACTTAGTCATTTTGTCATCACATGCCTTAGAAGGATACATAACATTTAAAAGTAATTGTAGAACTTAGTCATTTTGTCATCACATGCCTTAGAAGGATACATAACATTTAAAAGTAATTACATACACTTTGATGAAATATAATGTGAAAGTACTTTTATTCTGGATGCAAATTTTCATGGTTCAAAGAATCTTCATTGGTTTGTGGGTTCTTATATTCGTGGTTTCATACTTGGCATATAATTATACAGTGGAACCTCTGAAAACCAACTACGTCCGGGGCCAAAGAAATCAGCCGGTTTTCAGAGGTACCGGTTTTATGAGGTTCCGTAAATAGACGTTTCCGTTCCGCATACTGTATAAGATATTGATCTCGTCAAGGTTGATTATGCTGTGATTACGCTATTTATGTATGTTTCTTTACATTCTTTCAATGTGTTATATTTGTGATTGTTTTTAAATGTGTTTTAAATAAAAATAAATACTGTCGTAACTTGTTTTACAAATGTGTACATGTATTGAGTGTAAAATCAACCACGAGATTTCAGGTCACTGACTTGATTGGATTTGTAGCCGATTGCAGGATATTTTTCATGCTATACAAAAATCATAGGGCACGTTGTTCTAATAATGGAATACAGTATAGTATTCAGCTAATGACATTGTTGACAGAAATGATCCCCGAAACCACAGGTGTGAAAATACGACTAAATACCAAACGACCTCATACCAACAACAACAAAAAACAACAATAAACAGGACTAAAATAATAGAAAAAACAAATTTAACAAAGGCAATCATATTTATTTATGACAAATTCACTTATAAAGCATTCAAAACATAATTGTTAAACATTCTTTAGAGTTCTTGACACCTTTAGAAGATGCACCTTTAGCTGGTAATTTACGATAATAAAGACCAGTTTCATCACAATTAAAAATGTTACAAGGTTCAAAATCTGAGCAAATTTCTGGAATACGACTACGGAAATCGTCGACAGTTTGTAAATCTACACCTGCACTTTTGCCACTAAGGGTAAAAGCTTTTATAGCATGACAGGCTTTAAATTTTTCTAACCACCCATTTGAGGCTTTGAAATCGGCAATGTCTAACTGACTAGCGAATTCTAATGCTTTACTTTGCAGAATAGGCCCTGAAAGTGGAATGGCCTTGTCGCGAGCTTGATGAAACCAGTCCCACATAAGATCATTTAGATTGTCATGTTTACTTTTATTTCCAAATCTGAAATTCTGAACATTTCCATTGCTCTCAAAATTGCCAAGATATTTGGACTTGCGTTTTAAAATATCGGAAACTGTTGTTTTGCCTACTCAGAATTTCTCGCTTAAAGATTTCTGAGATGGTTTCGGAAAACTTTTCGACTCTTTAAACAAATTAATTTTGTCTTGAAGTGTTAGTTCAACGCGACAACGTTTAGATGGCGGTTTCGACATTTTAGCATCAATTTAACGGATTAACATAAATAATGTTAATTTCAGAATGAATTCAAAATATCAACACCCACTATTTATAACAAATCTACTTGAAACCATAGATTTTATTTTTTTTACTCTAATAACAATAGAATGCAACACATTTGATCTTTTATATTTTTTTGTTTTTATTAAACTCTTTTGAAGTATTACAAATTTTAAGTATAAAAACATGCTTCAGATTAATTACACAGATGTAAAGACACTGTCAAATAACTGTATTGTTTTTAATACATTGTAATTATGTTTACAACTCTTTTAATGTTTGATAATTAGTTGATTGACAAGTGTCACACCTTGTTAATTTCAATCAATACCAGTGGTAATCTTTTGATGTAAAACTGGATCGATCTATTCGGTGATTAACATCTAACATGGTTTCACTGACTTACCTGTCAGCAAATTTGTCGTGTGTTTTCAGAGGTAAATTTTACAAGAAAATATATTTTCTGGACTGGACAGTACCACCGATGTTCGGAATACAGAGGGGCTGGTTTTTAGAGGAACATTTTACTTATATATATAGAGGAATATTCCGGACCAAAACTAAATGTTCGGTTTTCAGAGGAATCCGGTTTTCAGAGAGGCCGGTTTTGGGGAGTTCCACTGCACTATGGCATCTTTGTATATCGTTGGGTATCATATTTCATGTTTATTAATAAACCACAAAATCCATGAAATGTACTCCACGATTAATAATAATACTACCACAGTGCCTAATTTGTGACATGTAAATAAAAAAAATTCCATGTGTGGAACCTAATTATTTTTTTCATTGCATGCCACAGGGAGAACCTTGAAATTCAGAGTTATCTCCCATTCTCTTTCATTGTGAAATTTTCAGCTATGTTTCAGTATCTAATAAGAATGTATTCATTCTCTTTCAGTGTAATAGAATCTTTCATCAATTATTAATTACACCAAACACTTCTCATAAATCATTATTATCTTGTTATATAAGTAGTACATGTCAAAGAAAGGCTGTTAATTAACTCAGACAAAAGGGCTTTTGGTTGTAATTTAGAGACAGTTCTTCTGCTGTAACAAATTCACAACAAAAGTACATGGTATTGAATGAATTGTTTGTGAAGTAAGACAACTAAATTTGGTTTCTACATATTGGTTTCTCATTATATACAGCTCTGATAACCTCATATTATCTAACTGACAACTCAAAAAAATGAAATTACAACCCCTTTATTGAAGCACTCTTAATATGATTATTTTCTTTTTATAACTTAAAAAGGTAAAATAAAAAAATTGAGATAGTATTGGTGACCTTTGTCCTTGACACAAAAGAGTTGAATTGTTTCTTGTAAACATTTATTTCATATAGAAAATGACCTTCAACTTTCACTTCAGGAGCTTGTGGTGACCTTTGACCTTGACACAAGAAAGTTCAATTGTGTCTTTGTAAACAGTTATTTCATATAGATAATTAATAATCTTCAACTCTCACTCCTGCTTTGGTGACCTTTGACCTTGGCACAAGAAAGTTCAATTGTGTCTAAACATTTATTTCATATAGATAATTAATGATCTTCAACTCTCACTCCTGCTGTGGTGACCTGTAACCTTGGCACAAGAGAGTTCAATCGTGTCCTGACTAGGTAAACATTTATTTCATATAGAGAATTAACCTTCAACTTTCACTTCAGGAGCATGTGGTGACCGTAGACCCTAACACAAGAGAACTCAATTCAATCTTTGTAAACATTTATTTCATTTAGAGAATCAATAACCTTCAACTTTCACTTCAGGAGCTGAATGTGGTGCAACGTGCACCTGTTACCAGATTCCTACATGTAAATTCTTACTGATGAATGGACAAGATGATTTTAAAGTAAATAGAATTGTTCAATGATTCAACACTGTTTAAATAGCATTGAGATTATTTTGTTTGATATGAGGAGTTTATTTGGCATTGAACATGGTATGGCTGATTACTAAGATTTTTATCCCATCATCACACAGCAGTGTTATAAAAGTTCACATTTGTAGTACAATCTGTTTGATTGGCATATATCAAAGGTGAATTTCAGGTAAGTGGAAAATTGTAAATAAGATTTTTATGTATTTACACAGATATATGTATATATTATATTATATTAATTAGTTATCTTTATTAATGGAAAATGAGACATGCAATTCATTTAACAAAATATCTGTATATTTGTTTATTATTTTGCATGTTAATAGCATTTTAACAAGCCGATTTAATTTAACATTCTTGAAATTGAATATGTAATGTTATTGTATAGACATGTATTTTGTGAATTTGTTATTTTCATTATTGATTTTGCTTAGGTTAGGATCACTGTGTCTGTCATTTGTTATCAGGTTTCACTTCATACAAATGTATTTTGTATATACATTACACTTACACTTTTATTTCAGTCATAGAATTACACATATTGAATATTTTTGTTGGAGTTATGTCCCTTATAATAGGATAAATCATCTTTTGCAGAAGAATATTGTGCCCTTTGAGGGCCCAAAAATTCAAATTTGTTTCATATTCAACTTCAATGTTTCATATTATTTGACTTCACTCTCATAGGCAGCATGGTGTTGATTTTATCCTTGTCCAAAGAATCACAATTATTTGTATTTTACATTTAATCTAAAAAAACAGACCCTTAACGAGGAGTATTTCTTGTCTGTACTTCTTCTTTCCTCCGTATAAAACTTCAAATTATGGAACATCTCCGGCTATATGTCGGGAGTAATTAAAATCCAGTCACAATATGATATTTACACGCGAATGTAGAATCCTCATAAAATCCACGCACAATCCAGTAAAAATATGTACTCAAATGTCAATAAAATCTAAAACATTGGGAATTGAAAAAGGAAAAGTATTTAACTCAATTAGAATTGTGTAATAAGTGATGGAAATGAGTGTACCCTGACATTACTGGGGTCAAGTATCAGAGTTTATTTGAAAATGATATAAATAAAGCGAAACCTAACAGAAGAGGGGGGTGGATATAGGGTAGCTCAGCTGTTTACTAACAGAAGAGGGGGGGGGGGGGGGGGGGGGTTGATGGTAATAGTGTAATTATTTTAATATTTGAAATTAAATCCACAAACACAATATAATTGAAATACTAATTGTAATGAAATGTCTTAAGTATTAATTAAAGACATTTTGATGTTTATGAAGTTTGTTTTAACAACAAGGCAATAAAACTACAGTTTTTAATGAGAATGTCATGACTAACCTCTCAAAACATAATTCTATTCAACATCATTGAAAACAGTTAACTCATTATTGTTGATTGCTGAGCAAGGCACTTGTCAAAACATAGGATTGCAGACATTTCATAACAAAAGATGAAAGAGCAATTAACTAAGAATATTACACTTCTGTGATAAAAGCACGGTGGGTGTCTAAGTTTAAGTTTACATTATTTGTATATAGTGTAGTGAACCTTTTTTTTTCTCTCCACGTACATTTTTAAGACATTCTTTTAAGATTTGTGTAAGGTAAGTAAGTATTGAGGAAGGGTTAATACAAGGTTAGACAAACAAATAACATGTTATTGTAATGTTTTAACAGCTTTGCTGTTTTTCAGAACATTTTTAAGACATGATGTGTTTTTTCATATTTTTTTTGTATTTTTAATTTTTTTGACTGTAAATCTTTAATTGTTGTCAATTACTTTTCATTTTATAATAATAGAGTAACTGTTATCTGACAATTGGAAGGTGCTGTCGTGGTTGTGATTATATGTTAGTTATATTTACAACCACTAATGCAATCAGTGCCTGTCACCACTAAAGTTGCGAGTTTGAATCCTGCTCATGGCAGGGTGTACTAGATACAACATTGTGTAATAAAGTTTGTCAGCGACTTGTGACAGATCGATGGTTTTCTCTGTACTCCAGTTTCCTCCACCAATAAAACTGACCACCACAATATAACTGAAATATTGAAGTTGGTGAAAAGACTCCTATTTATTAAAGTTTGTAAATTTAAAGGTTGGCATTTGTATTTTTTGAGCATGTAAGATTCTTTGGCTTCCTCTGTCACCCAAAAGTTCTATGATTAAATGTTTATCTCTGTGCTAGCAATTCATATAGGAAGAAGATAATGTGTAGCAGAATAGATGTATTAGGATCACACTGTCTGTCGTCTAGCGTCGTTGTCACTCTTTCCTTACTCAGCAACTCCTGCTATGTAACGTCTTAAAAAAATGACCAAACTTTCACATAATCTATTAAAGGTATAATGTCTACGATGTAGATTATTTTTTTTCTACCGAAATATTTTAATAGGGAATATATTAAAAACATTAATAAACACCAAAAAGACCATTTAGAAAATACATATCAATCTTATTTTTTTACAAATTTCATGGAAACATTACCCTAAAATAGTTTGTCATTGCAACAATTTGTCAGAACCAAACAGGGATATTTGATTATTGTTCAGAAAACTGAGGGTAGGGTATTCATAAAGGTAGGCAGTATATATCTCTCATGGGAGACTCACATCTAAGTTTTTTTTAAATAATACAGTGAAACCTGTCTAAATAAAACTTCTTTGGGACCAGCTTATGTGTTCAGTATAGACAGGTGTAGTTTTTGGTTTATACAGGTTAAATTTGCAAAGATTTTCTACACAGAGACTTTATTAAAGGTTTGTTATATACAAGATTTCGGCTTATTCAGGGTTCGTTTTATACAGGATTTCGGCTTATTCAGGGTTTGTTTTATACAGGATTTCGTCTTATTCAGGGTTCGATTTATACAGGATTTCGGCTTATTCAGAGTTTGTTTTATACAGGATTTCGGCTTATTCAGGGTTTGTGTTATACAGGATTTCGACTTGTTCAGGTTTTGTTTTAGACATGTTTCATTGTACTTCAATATTGATGACTGTTTAAGTTGATAACTTGATATGTTATTGGATAAACATTTTCAATTCTACTATTTTTTTCCTGTATTGAATATGCAAATACAGTCAAACCTGTATTGAGAGGTCACCTTTGAGAAAAGGAAAACATTGTCTTTTAAGACAGGCCACCTCTTTAAAGATGTTCAATTCATACAAAATGTTTCTATGACAGGACAAGAAAAAGGTGACCTTTTAATACAGGTGACTGCTTAATAGAGGTGACCACATGGGCAGGTTTGTCTGTATATCCTCATACTTTGACTACTTTGATTGAGAAACCAATGGTCAGTGTTAATGAGATGACCGATTTCAAATATATCCTAATTTGATTCAGAAACCAATGGTCAGTGTTAATGAGATGACCGATTTCAAATATATCCTAATTTGATTAACCGGAGCACATGCGTGGAGGAAGGGTGTCCTGTTTTTGACAGCGATTCCAAAGCAAAATTTCACATTACAAAATCCATTTTTCATGAAAATTTTTACATATTTTTGAATATCTCCAGTCACATTTTTGTATCCTATCAAAACCAAACGTGTACATTGTATTTTAAAGGAAATATCACCAAAAACAATCAGGTTTCTAATGCTGCCAGAAAAAGTCACATGACCACACGTACATCGACACATGACTTGAAACCAAAAAAAAAAAAAAAAAAAAAGTGTCAACATCCGGTCAAGCTTAGTAAATAGAGGTACTATCATCTTTACCTTACTTTATACCCACCTGTTAACTAACAAGGCTATTTCTGATTACCTGTGCCCTTTGGTAGCCGAGGGGACGAAGATTTAACACCTCAATCACACTCTTGACTCGAGCACACCAGAATTCAGGTATATATATATAGTATTTATCTCATTAATACATTATTAATATTTATTCAATATGAAACTAAACTGTACTATCTTTATCATTTCATGTATCTTACTTGTTTGCCAACATGCAAAACTCAAATTAAACACCAATAAGAATGTAACTGCACCAACATGTAAATTCCAAAGCCATTTCACAAGTGTTGTTGGTTTAGCACTGAAAGTGAACAAAAGTAGACCTGTTCAAAAGTACTTATTCATACTTCTGCTAGCAAATGCATTTGATATAGAAACAAATCCTGGACCAAGATTTCCTTGTGGTGCCTGTACAAAAGCGGTCACATGGAAACATAAAGCAATTTGTTGTGATAGTTGTGATGTTTGGTTCCATATTAACTGCCAAGGTATCCATTCAAATGCTTACAGATTCTTGGATGCAAGTAATATATCATGGGAATGTATACAGTGTGGAATGCCAAATTTTTCAACGTCGCTATTTAACTCGACATATTCAATTGAACTAGAAAATCAGTACTCAAACCTTAGCAACTGCTCTGAATTGAGCAGCCCTGGTTTGCCAAAAGCAACATCATCTCCAAATAAAGAAACGAAATTGAAGCCAGATAAAAATGAACATAAGAAAAAAATTGGAAATCAAGTACGTAAACCTATCAAAATTATAAATATAAATTTTCAATCCATCTGTAATAAAAAACCAGACCTTCTAGAAATTATTAACTCAGTTAAACCAGATATTATCATAGGGACTGAGACTTGGTTAGATAAGTCGATACCATCTACTGACTACTTTCCAAATAACATGTACAACATCTATAGAAATGACAGAGCACCAAACACAAAAGATAAAAGCCATGGTGGCGTATTATTAGCCATCACAAAAGATTTCATTAGCTCGGAAATAACGTAGCTAAAAACAAACTGTGAAATAGTATGGGCTGAAATCAACATCACTGGTACAAAAAAGATCTGTGTAGCCAGTTATTACCGCCCACCATCAGATGATGGCACAGCACTTGATCAGCTCAATATCTCATTAAGTAGATTAGACAAAACAAATTCTTCAAACATATGGGTTGGAGGAGACTTTAATCTAGGTAACATAGACTGGTCAATTCCTTCATTCATAAGGCCAAAAAAAAATATATGTGTGTCAAAAAAATCTAGGGTTGGTCGGTCGGGATTTTTTTTTTTTTATTATCGGCAAAACCGGAAATAATCGTTCCCGGTTCCGGAATCCGATTGCGGTGTTTCATTTTCGAAATTTCCGGTAAAATGACGAATCATGCAGTTTTTCTACCTTCTTTCCTCTCAATTTTTTTTGGCCTAACTGGAAAACCAGATGCAAAACAACACCACCAACTGCTTGATATAATTGCAGACCATAACTTACATCAAGTAACTGACAAACCAACACGAAATGAGAGAACATTAGATCTTCTACTCATGAACAATCCATCAAACCTTAATAAATTATGCACTCTCCCTCCAATTGGGCTAGCAGACCATGACATCGTCTATGCTGAAATTGACACATGGTTAAAAAGAGAAACACCAAGAAAAGTAATGAAATACAAGGAAGCAAATTGGGATCAAATTAAAAAAGATCTGGAAAATACTTTAACAACCATAAATAACATATATGAAAAGAGTGATACAAACATACTCTGGAACACATTCAAAAATGACATAATTAATTCTATTGAATCAAACATCCCACATAAACTATTTACTTACAAACAAAGACTTCCCTGGATAAACAACAATTTACGCAAACTTATAAATAAAAAGAACAAATACCACAGGAAGAAAAACCAAAATCCTTCAATGTATAAAAAACTGAAACGTACAGTACAAAAAGAACAATGCAAAGCTTACTGGAAATATATTGAGAACATCATATTTGACCTACCCATTAAAGACTCCGATCAACATCAGTACTCGGATTTTAAACCAAAAAAGCTTTTTAGCTACTTCAAAAGCATTAGAAAGGACAACACTGAAAAAAGATGGTATACTCTATACTGATACAGTAGAAAAAAACGAACATTCTTAACCAACAGTTCCAATCAGTATTTACACACGATCCACCACATGACATACCTGACAAAGGACCTAGTCCTCATCCTATAATGGAACAAATCCACATAAACGATAAAGGTGTACTGAACCTCTTAAACAACCTTAACCCTCACAAAGCATGCGGTCCAGACAACATAAACAGTAGAGTGATGAAAGACCTAAAAGATCAAGTTGCTCCAATCTTGACCAAAATATATACAAAATCAATAGAAACTGGCACCATACCCAAAGACTGGAAACATGCAAATGTTGCACCAGCATTCAAAAAGGGCGAAAGATACAAAGCAGAAAATTACAGACCAATATCACTAACATGCATCTGCTGTAAACTGATGGAACATATAATAACCAGCAACATTATGAAACACCTCGACTCAAACAATATTTTATATGATTTACAACATGGTTTCAGAAAAGCAAGATCATGTGAGTCGCAACTCCTTCCTTTCATACAAGAATTAAATGCCAGCAATAACAAAAACATACAAACAGACTTGATTATTATGGATTTTGCCAAAGCCTTCGATAAAGTTTCCCACCGTAGATTATTATACAAACTGGAATATTACGGAATACAAACCCATACTCTAAACTGGATTCAGGCATTTTTATCAGATAGAACACAAACAGTAGTAATCGATGGAGTAACATCTAACACAGTGCCAGTAACATCAGGCGTTCCACAGGGTACAGTACTCGGTCCAATTCTTTTTCTAATTTATATCAATGACTTTCCGGAATATCTTACACACAGCAAACTAAGACTCTTTGCAGATGACAGTATCATTTATAAAGAAATAACATGTCAGGACGACTGCAAGAAACTACAATCTGACCTTGATGCAGCTGCAAGGTGGGAAGCCGATTGGCTTATGGCTTTCCACCCAGATAAATGTACAGTACTCGCCATCACTCAAAAGAAAACACCCTTCAAACATGACTATATACTTCACAATCATATTCTCGAACCAGTAACTTCAGCAAAATACCTTGGAGTTACACTACAATCTAACCTTAAATGGAACACCCACATCGACAACATCACTTCAAATGGAAATAAATCTCTCGGATACTTAAAAAGAAATTTACAGATATCAAACCCTGAAGTAAAATCTCGGGCATACCAAGCACTAGTGAGGCCAAAACTTGAATACAGCTGTAGTATCTGGGACCCTTATACACATGACAACATAAACAAACTAGAAATGGTTCAAAGACGAGCTGCTCGCTATGTTCAAAACAATTACCATAATACTAGCAGTGTCACTTCAATGATTGACACTCTAGGTTGGCCAACTTTAGCTGAGCGCAGTCTTAAAACCAGATTGATCATGTTGTTTAAAATAACACATGCTTTAATTGCTATCCCAAACATCATACTGATCCCAACTGACAGCAGAACTAGAAAATCACACAATCAGACATTTAGGCATATAACAACACAAAAAGATACATACAAATGGTCATTTTTTCCACACACTATAGTACAATGGAACATCTTACCACAGACAATTATCTCAAGTCCATCTATAGACTCTTTCAGAGAACAGTTAACACCCGCTGTTCTCTTAAGCATTTAAATTTCAAATACAATTGTACATAGTTTTAAATTTTTTGTTTTGTTATATTCACACTTTTGATTTCACTTTATGAAATTTATGTAAATATTTTTGCAAATACCCACGGCTGCAACAGTACGTAATCTTCAATGTCTTGAAGGAGTATTGTATACCTAAAGAAGAAGAAGAAGATTCAGAAACCAATGGTCAGTGTTAATGAGATGACCGATTTCAAATATAACCTACTTTGATTCAGAAACCAATGATCAATGTTAATGAGATGACCGATTTCAAATATATCCTAATTTGATTCAGAAACCAATTATCAGTGTTAATGAGATGACCAATTTCAAATATAACCTACTTTGATTGAGAAACCAATGGTCAGTGTTAATGAGATGACCGATTTCAAATTGATTCAGAAACCAATGGTCAGTGTTAATGAGATGACCGATTTCAAATTGATTCAGAAACCAATAGTCAATGTTAATGAGATGACCGATTTCAAATTGATTCAGAAACCAATGATCAGTGTTAATGAGATGACCGATTTCAAATATATCCTAATTTGATTCAGAAACCAATGGTCAGTGTTAATGAGATGACCGATTTCAAATATATCCTAATTTGATTCAGAAACCAATGGTCAGTGTTAATGAGATGACCGATTTCAAATTGATTCAGAAACCAATAGTCAGTGTTAATGAGATGACCAATTTCAAATTGATTCAGAAACCAATGGTCAGTGTTAATGAGATGACCGATTTCAAATATATCCTAATTTGATTCAGAATCCAATGGTCAGTATTAATGAGATGACCGATTTAAAATATAACCTACTTTGATTCAGAAACCAATAGTCAGTGTTAATGAGATGACCAATTTCAGATATATCCTAATTTGATTCAGAAACCAATGGTCAGTGTTAATGAGATGACCGATTTCAAATATATCCTAATTTGATTCAGAAACCAATGGTCAGTGTTAATGAGATGACCGATTTCAAATATATCCTAATTTGATTCAGAAACCAATGGTCAGTGTTAATGAGATGACCAATTTCAAATTGATTCAGAAACCAATGGTCTGTGTTAATGAGATGACCGATTTCAAATATATCCTAATTTGATTCAGAATCCAATGGTCAGTATTAATGAGATGACCGATTTAAAATATAACCTACTTTGATTCAGAAACCAATAGTCAGTGTTAATGAGATGACCGATTTCAGATATATCCTAATTTGATTCAGAAACCAATGGTCAGTGTTAATGAGATGACCGATTTCAAATATATCCTAATTTGATTCAGAAAACTGTGGTCAGTGTGTTAATGAGATGACCGATTTCTCTTTGGAGAATTAGGTTTAAGTTAACATTTTGTTTCGTATATGAATGACAGTGGTGAAATGTACACTAAAACATCACTATTTATATAATCTCATTGTTTGAAAATGTTTGCCAAAATTCCATTGATCTCATCGTAAGATTATGTGTAATCTATACAGAAAATCCTTTTCAAATTCGATCCATTGGTTTGTCTAATACTAAGGAACCAAAATAATTACAGAAAATATGGCAGCACTGTTCTCAACATTGATTAGAAAATGGTGGAGATATCAGACATCATATAAAAGCTGTTTTACAAAGATGTTGACAGTTATGATGTGTTATATAACGTTTGCAGTATTCTTGGCATCTTCGAAGATTCAGAATTGGACCAACGGTTTAATATCAGTATGACTCATAATCATTCATATTTGATATTTGTATGTACTTTTGCCAATGTGTTGAAATTTCTTGTTCAGACATGGTCTAGTTTTCTCCCGGTACAACAGTTCTCGGAGAAAATGAAACTGACTACCACAGTATAACAAAAATATTGTGCTCTAATAAAATTAGATGTATGATTTGCCAAATTGGGTTAATTTAATATTTTAAATTATTTAATTAGCAAAACAGGGAAATATTTTCCACTTGATTTGGCACACCAGTTTGATCTGGTTTTGTTTAGGGTGGTCCTATTTGAGAAATTTGCTCACTAATTAGTATGTTTCCTTTTCATTATATGTAAATTTCTTTGTTAAAGTTTGTTATATTACATGGAATATTTGGCTGTTAGTATTTATATTGAAAGTTTTGCTGGGACTTGTTTAAAAACCCCACACTCCAAGTTCTCTTAATTTATGTTTAAACATATGTTTTAATGAGGAAACAATAGGCAGACTCTGTTGCCAAATTTTTTTTTATTTTTATAATATTGATTTGATTTGTAAAAAATATTGGTATTGCTTGATATATGTATATGTTTATTGATTTTACTATTTCTGGCAATAGGAGTTATACCAATTGGTTTGTTTTCATTTCACCCCTTGATAATTGACATAACAAGCTGAACGTTTATTGTGATAACAACTTTTCATATACATTTTGTTTTGTATATTCTTTTACTTAGATTCACAAGATCTGGTTTCATTATGCAATATTCAACGTTGAGAATTCATCTACTGAGTAAAAATTTGTTTAATACCTTCTAAGTCAAAGCTACCATCAGTAATAACTTTGTATAACTTCTAGTTAATAAAAAGATACAAATTGGTAACTTTTGTGTATATGTAACAAAATATTTGTTCCGGCGTGAAATTTGTTCCGCCGAAACTTATTTCACAGAAAATTTGTTCTGTCGGAACTTTTTAAATGAAAAATTAGTTCCTGGAACATATTTCATAAGAAAATTTATGCCGCCTATGTGAAATTTGTTCTGGTATCTATTTCACGACCAACAGTGAAATTTGTTTCGGAATGAACATTACAAAAACAATTATTAGTTTCTTTGTTAGACAAAGTTTAATTTTTTTCTCCAATATTTGATTAATTAGCAGGCAATGGCAATGGAAACTGAATTTAATTCTGGAACTGCAGTTTTTGCCTTTTTGTTTTGTCTCTGACATATCTCACATTGTTTAACAAATTTCCTTGTATCTTCTACTATCCCTTTCTAATAATAACATTCTTTTAGTTTATTTACTGTTTTATTAACACTTTGGTGACAACTAGAATTGTCACACATTTTCAAAACAGTTGACAGTTTATCTTTGGTTATTACCAGCCTTTTGACCATATTGTCACTTAATTTATCTTTCTCCAAATAGAATAAATCAGATCCTTCAATGACAAATTTATATGACATCTTTCTTATTCTTCTTTTTTCTGATTCTTTTATGTCATTTGGATACTTTTTATTGTTTTAATAGCCAAATATTTTTTCATACTCCTCAGGATCCATTTCTCTTTACAATTGTGTTCAACTCAGAAAATAAACAAGAATGAGACTTTTAAAACTTACTAATGAACACAATTCATGATTTTCATGCATCAGTGGAATCTATTTCACAATTATGGAACTTATTTCACCAGGTAAGAAATGAGGGAACTTTTTTCATAACTCGGGAATTTATTTCACCAGGTAATTTACAGGAACAAATTTCACATCAGTGAACTTATATAATATAATTTTCCTGTGAAATATGTTCTACCAGAACTTATATCACAGGAAATTATTTCTGGAGAAACTTTTTTCACAGGAACTTATTTTGGCTCACATAATCATAAGCAGGGATATGAATTAAATACATGTAAATAAGAGATTAACGCAGTCTTCACGCTAACCCACTTGCCTGAAGTAAAACTGGAATTGGACAAGTGACAGAAGTGAAAATTATGAAAGAATTTGTTTGAATAAATATAATTTTTTTCTAAATTTGGCTTTTAGGCAAGTAGGTGAACAAAATTAAAACAAAGACTGTTAAAGGAATAATACTTTTTACACTGTTTTTCATCTCAGATTTGCAAAATAATTTTTTAAGTGATAAGTAATTCCAACATGCAAGGTCAAGGTTACAGCTGAATATGAGGTCATTTAAAGATAACTCTTGAAAAAATCAAAGTACTGATGTGTTATAAAAGAATCTATAAATTCACAATCTATTACAGAATTTGGTCTAGTTAGGTAACATATACATTGTACTCTGGATTAGAAATGGTGAAGCCTGTCTAATAAGACAGATTTCAATGGAATTGATTCCAAATTGACGTAACTATTTATTCTTATGCATGTATATATTGATGTAATTCGATGTAAAACTATCGCAGTATTATTAAAATAAATTTTGAAAGAGAAAATGAAACAACGGAAGTTTAGCACAAGTAAGGTAATTATATCTAAACAATTATATTACTTATTACATTTGCTTAATTTCCTCCTCGACCAAGTGATGAAGTTCTATCTACTTTGTTTACATTCATTGTATGATTCAATAATTCTTACGAATTTGTATGGCAATAACACAGTTTGGCGGAGTACATCATTGAATTGGTTTCTCTTTAGAATTTAGGCGTTGGAATCAATATATGTATCTTTTAGAAATGACAGACGGGACATATTGTTGATTGATCAGATATCTTTAGGTATTGATTTGATGTATCAACTTTGATTACATTAATATGGGTGGTGGGAAGTCGCTATAGAGGGGAAGGTCATGATAGACATCCGAAAAAAGAAGACATGTCCGTGGCAGAAATAAGAAATAAAAAGAAATGTGAAACTTAAATCACCTTAATGCGATTGAGATTCTATTCAGAATACAAATCTCTTTATGATGTCTAGCCACATCCGTGTATACTAAGCATTTGTCAAATTGTATCGTGCATCGTGCTAAATATATTGTTTTATCCTTTTATAGACAAGTATGCTTTATTTCTAATGGTTTTCTAGGTGTCTAAGCTAACATAAAATTTGTTCATGCCTGGATATAGCTGAAATATTGCTAAAGTTGGTGTTAAGCACCAATCAATCAATCAATCTTATAATGTGTATAGGGACGTCATGATCTCAATTGTATAGTAAGTTGTATTTATAACTATGTATATCATCACTGTCTATTAATTTACTACGTCTAAAGTTGTGAAATCAATTCCCGTACGTTGTGAGGCTTCCTTTTAGTGATAAAATTTGTCAGTGTTTTTTTTCTGGGGTATCCATAAAACATTATTGGTTTGCTATTTCCTAACTGACCCACCTAAATCCTGTGCCATTATCAATAACCGGATGTTTACGATTCAGTTTAAAAATGGACGTTGAAGTGAAAGCATCTCGCTAAAAAAATTACTTAAACGTGAATTTATCCAGTTGTCTAACTTTGTTTTCAATCCATATGGGATCTCCTGAACTTTATGATTGCAGGGGCGTAGCTTACTATGTTATTCTACCGGGGCAGGGGGTCTGGCGGCTGCCTGAAGCACCCAGTGGGGTACAGGGGCAAAGTCCCCCCATAATCGATTTTGAGCAATTTAGAGTATATTTGGGACCAGTTTTGCTTCAAAATAGTCATAAATATATGTCACAGCTATACACAATTGTACATTCATAATGGTCATCTAACATGTACAACTTAGTCCAAGAAACTTTGTTAATTGCCGATTCAAAAATATTATGGATTGCATTACATTCAAGTTTATATGTGTGATTTTGTCTAATGCAGCATTAGACAAAATCACACATATAAACTTGAACGTACTATGTTCGTGATTGCTATACAGGAACAGCACCTTATAATTGCTGTTCTTCATCTTGAAGTTGCAATGAGGCCTAAACCCTTCAACTAGGTGCCATTTCCGTCAGTAACTGAGTCTTAGTCTGTTAACTTATTTATTGTCCCTTTATTGAGAACATGGAAATAAAATTTAATTGTCTTTATATTTTTTTTCTGCATATATTTTTAGTTCACCTGGACCAAAGGTCCATGTGAACTATTGCCATCACTTGGCGTCCGTCGTCTGTCGTCTGTTGTCTGTCGTCTGTAAACTTTTCACATTTCAAGCTTCTTCTCCGAAACCACTGGGCCGATTGGAACCAAACTTAGCAGGAATGTTCCTTGGATGGTCCTCTACAAAGTTACTGTTTTTCGTTCCAGTCGGATATTCAATATGGCTGCCAGGGCCAATAATATGCTCTGATTGGCTGAAATTTCAAAGATCTTCTTCTCTGAAACTAATGAACTGACTGAACCCAAACTGTAAATGAATGATCATTGGAATGTCCTTTACCAAGTTTCTGTTTTTTATGCCGATCGGAAATCCAAGATGGCCGCCATCGCAGGACATAGATTAACATTGGACCCTATGGGAAAATGTTCAAATGCCTTCTTCTCAGAAACTACAAATATGATTAAAGCCAAACCGTACATGAATGTTCATTGGACGGTCTTCTACAATCTCAAGGTTTATTGTTCCGATATGAAATTCAAAATGGCGGCTACAGCAGGACTTAGTTTAACATTGGACCCTATGGGAAAAATGTTTCAAAATGCTTCTTCTCTGAAACCACTAGGACAGTTGAAACCAAACTGCCCAGGAATAGTCATTTGAAGGTCCTCTACAAAGTTTATGTTTTTTATGCCGATCGGAAATCCAAGATGGCCACCACCGCAGGACATAGATTAACATTGGACCCTATGGGAAAATATTCAAATGCCTTCTTCTCAGAAACTACAAATATGATTAAAGCCAAACTGTACATGAATGTTCATTGGATGGTCCTCTACAAACTTTACGTTTTTTGTTCCGATATGAAATTCAAAATGGCGGCTACGGCAGGACTTAGTTTAACATTGGACCCTATGGGGAAAATGTTTCAAAACGCTTCTTCTCTGAAACCACTAGGACAGTTGAAACCAAACTGCCCAGGAATGATCATTGGAAGGTCTTCTACAAAATTTGTGTTTTTTATGTCGATCGGAAATCCAAGATGGCCGCCACCGTAATACATAGATTAACATTGGACCCTATGGGAAAATGTTCAAATGCCTTCTTCTCAGAAACTACAAATATTATTAAAGCCAAACTGTACATGAATGTTCATTGGCTGGTCCTCTACAAACTTTACGTTTTTTGTTCCGATATGAAATTCAAAATGGCGGCTACGGCAGGACTTAGTTTAACATTGGACCCTATGGGAAAAATGTTTCAAAACGCTTCTTCTCTGAAACCACTAGGACAGTTGAAACCAAACTGCCCAGGAATGATCATTGGAAGGTTCTCTACAAATTTTATGTTTTTTATGCCGATCGGAAATCCAAGATGGCCGCCACCATAATACATAGATTAACATTGGACCCCATGTGAAAATGTTCAAATGCCTTCTTCTCAGAAACTACAAATATTATTAAAGCCAAACTGTACATGAATGTTCATTGGATGGTCCTCTACAAACTTTACGTTTTTTGTTCCGGTATGAAATTCAAAATGGCGGCTACGGCAGGACTTAGTTTAACATTGGACCCTATGGGAAAAATGTTTCAAAACGCTTCTTCTCTGAAACCACTTGGACAATTGAAACCAAACTGCCCAGGAATGATCATTGGAAGGTCCTCTACAAAGTTTATGTTTTTTATGTCGATCGAAAATCCAAGATGGCCGCCACCGCAATACATAGATTAACATTGGACCCTATGGGAAAATGTTCAAATGCCTTCTTCTCAGAAACTACAAATATTATTAAAGCCAAACTGTACATGAATGTTCATTGGATGGTCCTCTACAAACTTTACGTTTTTTGTTCCGGTATGAAATTCAAAATGGCGGCTACGGCAGGACTTAGTTTAACATTGGACCCTATGGGGGAAATGTTTCAAAACGCTTCTTCTCTGAAACCACTTGGACAATTGAAACCAAACTGCCCAGGAATGATCATTGGAAGGTCCTCTACAAATTTGATGTTTTTTATGTCGATCGAAAATCCAAGATGGCCGCCACCGCAATACATAGATTAACATTGGACCCTATGGGAAAATGTTCAAATGCCTTCTTCTCAGAAACTACAAATATTATTAAAGCCAAACTGTACATGAATGTTCATTGGATGGTCCTCTACAAACTTTACGTTTTTTGTTCCGGTATGAAATTCAAAATGGCGGCTACGGCAGGACTTAGTTTAACATTGGACCCTATGGGGGAAATGTTTCAAAACGCTTCTTCTCTGAAACCACTTGGACAATTGAAACCAAACTGCCCAGGAATGATCATTGGAAGGTCCTCTACAAATTTGATGTTTTTTATGTCGATCGGAAATCCAAGATGGCCACCACTGCAATACATAGATTAACATTGGACCCTATGGGAAAATATTCAAATGCCTTCTTCTCAGAAACTACAAATATTATTAAAGCCAAACTGTACATGAATGTTCATTGGATGGTCCTCTACAAACTTTACGTTTTTTGTTCCGATATGAAATTCAAAATGGCGGCTACAGCAGGACTTAGTTTAACATTGGACCCTATGGGAAAATGTTTCAAAACGCTTCTTCTCTGAAACCACTAGGACAGGTGAAACCAAACTGCCCAGGAATGATCATTGGAAGGTCCTCTACAAATTTATGTTTTTTATGCCGATCGAAAATCCAAGATGGCCGCCATCGCAATACATAGATTAACATTGGACCCTATGGGAAAATGTTCAAATGCCTTCTTCTCAGAAACTACAAATATTATTAAAGCCAAACTGTACATGAATGTTCATTGGATGGTCCTCTACAAACTTTACGTTTGTTGTTCCGGTATGAAATTCAAAATGGCGGCTACGGCAGGACTTAGTTTAACATTGGACCCTATGGGGAAAATGTTTCAAAATGCTTCTTCTCTGAAACCACTTGGACAATTGAAACCAAACTGCCCAGGAATGATCATTGGAAGGTCCTCTACAAAATATATGTTTTTTATGCCGATCGAAAATCCAAGATGGCCGCCACCGCAATACATAGATTAACATTGGACCCTATGGGAAAATGTTCAAATGCCTTCTTCTCAGAAACTACAAATATTATTAAAGCCAAACTGTACATGAATGTTCATTGGATGGTCCTCTACAAACATTACGTTTTTTGTTCCGATATGAAATTCAAAATGGCGGCTACGGCAGGGCTTAGTTTAACATTGGACCCTATGGGAAAAATGTTTCAAAACGCTTCTTCTCTGAAACCACTTGGACAATTGAAACCAAACTGCCCAGGAATGATCATTGGAAGGTCCTCTACAAAGTTTATGTTTTTTTTATGCCGATCGAAAATTCAAGATGGCCGCCACCGCAGGACATAGATTAACATTGGACCCTATGGGAAAATATTCAAATGCCTTCTCAGAAACTACAATTATGATTAAAGCCAAACTGTACATGAATGTTCATTAGATGGTCCTCTACAAACATTACGTTTTTTGTTCCGGTATGAAATTCAAAATGGCGGCTACGGCAGGACTTAGTTTAACATTGGACCCTATGGGGAAAATGTTTCAAAACGCTTCTTCTCTGAAACCACTTGGACAATTGAAACCAAACTGCCCAGGAATGATCATTGGAAGGTCCTCTACAAAGATTATGTTTTTTATGTCGATCGAAAATCCAAGATGGCCGCCACCGTAATACATAGATTAACATTGGACCCTATTGGAAAATGTTCAAATGCCTTCTTCTCAGAAACTACAAATATTATTAAAGCCAAACTGTACATGAATGTTCATTGGATGGTTCTCTACAAACTTAACGTTTTTTGTTCCGGTATGAAATTCAAAATGGCGGCTACGGCAGGACTTAGTTTAACATTGGACCCTATGGGGAAAATGTTTCAAAACGCTTCTTCTCTGAAACCACTAGGACAATTTAAACCAAACTGCCCAGGAATGATCATTGGAAGGTCCTCTACAAAGTTTATGATTTTTATGTCGATCGAAAATCCAAGATGGCCACCACTGCAATACATAGATTAACATTGGACCCTATGGGAAAATGTTCAAATGCCTTCTTCTCAGAAACTACAAATATTATTAAAGCCAAACTGTACATGAATGTTCATTGGATGGTCCTCTACAAACTTTACGTTTTTTGTTCCGATATGAAATTCAAAATGGCGGCTACGGCAGGACTTAGTTTAACATTGGACCCTATGGGAAAAATGTTTCAAAACGCTTCTTCTCTGAAACCACTTGGACAATTGAAACCAAACTGCCCAGGAATAGTCATTGGAAGGTCCTCTACAAAGTTTATGTTTTTTTTATGCCGATCGAAAATTCAAGATGGCCGCCACCGCAGGACATAGATTAACATTGGACCCTATGGGAAAATATTCAAATGCCTTCTCAGAAACTACAAATATGATTAAAGCCAAACTGTACATGAATGTTCATTAGATGGTCCTCTACAAACATTACGTTTTTTGTTCCGGTATGAAATTCAAAATGGCGGCTACGGCAGGACTTAGTTTAACATTGGACCCTATGGGGAAAATGTTTCAAAACGCTTCTTCTCTGAAACCACTTGGACAATTGAAACCAAACTGCCCAGGAATGATCATTGGAAGGTCCTCTACAAAATTTATGTTTTTTATGTCGATCGAAAATCCAAGATGGCCGCCACCGTAATACATAGATTAACATTGGACCCTATGGGAAAATGTTCAAATGCCTTCTTCTCAGAAACTACAAATATTATTAAAGCCAAACTGTACAAGAATGTTCATTGGATGGTTCTCTACAAACTTTACGTTTTTTGTTCCGGTATGAAATTCAAAATGGCGGCTATGGCAGGACTTAGTTTAACATTGGACCCTATGGGAAAAATGTTTCAAAACGCTTCTTCTCTGAAACCACTTGGACAATTGAAACCAAACTGCCCAGGAATGATCATTGGAAGGTCCTCTACAAAATTTATGTTTTTTATGTCGATCGAAAATCCAAGATGGCCGCCACCGCAATACATAGATTAACATTGGACCCTATGGGAAAATGTTCAAATGCCTTCTTCTCAGAAACTACAAATATTATTAAAGCCAAACTGTACATGAATGTTCATTGGATGGTCCTCTACAAACTTTACGTTTTTTGTTCCGATATGAAATTCAAAATGGCGGCTACGGCAGGACTTAGTTTAACATTGGACCCTATGGGAAAAATGTTTCAAAACGCTTCTTCTCTGAAACCACTTGGACAATTGAAACCAAACTGCCCAGGAATAGTCATTGGAAGGTCCTCTACAAAGTTTATGTTCTTTTTATGCCGATCGAAAATCCAAGATGGCCGCCACCGCAGGACATAGATTAACATTGGACCCTATGGGAAAATGTTCAAATGCCTTCTTCTCAGAAACTACAAATATGATTAAAGCCAAACTGTACATGAATGTTCATTAGATGGTCCTCTACAAACTTTACGTTTTTTGTTCCGGTATGAAATTCAAAATGGCGGCTACGGCAGGACTTAGTTTAACATTGGACCCTATGGGGAAAATGTTTCAAAACGCTTCTTCTCTGAAACCACTAGGACAATTGAAACCAAACTGCCCAGGAATGATCATTTGAAGGTCCTCTACAAAGTTTATGTTTTTTATGCCGATCGGAAATCCAAGATGGCCACCACCGTAATACATAGATTAACATTGGACCCTATTGGAAAATGTTCAAATGCCTTCTTCTCAGAAACTGCTGTGAATGAAAAACAAGATGGCGACAAAATGTCCCTCTCGAAAATTGCAGATAATCACATTTAACATTCAACCCAAACATTATAATGTAAATTCCATTTGTAGATATATATCAATAATTTAACTGAAGGAACTTGCCGTTAATTCTCCATGAACGCTGTAATCGGCTTAGCAATACACTGAAAAATCGATAATGTCACTCTCATCAGATAACGATATATTGATGCCGACTTCTGGTTGCGCAACATGCAAATTTTTGCACACGACACCAACGCGTCGTTCCTCCTCTGCTACACAACTGTGTTACATTTATTTAGATATTATTCAAATAAAAGAACCTTAATCCAGAATGCTATTTACTGATTTATGTCCTTAAAAGGCAGATACTACAAATGGGACCCACATGAATGGAATTATAGTAGAGAACCAGAAAACAGTCAGAGGTCACACACAACTGTTGGTACTTTGTTTTCTCATACTGTGAATACAAGGACAGATGTCCAAGCCATATGTTGATGTTTACATTCTGTGATGATTTTCCCCCAAAAATTATTCGAATTTAAAAAAAACATTTTTTAAAAAACATTTTAGCAAAAATGTGTCTTTTTTGGAATCTTAGAAGAAGAAATAAATTGCCTACTTACCTACCTACCCATTTTTCAAATTTCATTGTTATTGAAAAAATTACGAGTCACTCAGTTGAAATATTCAAGGCTGCAGTCTCCTCTATAAGATATTTATTTATGAAACCTGTATATAGTGTTAACCTTTGTCAAGTATTTCAATTGTCATGTGCAACCTCTGAGATAATCTTAAACTTGTTGAAAGCGGTCAGTGTTTGGTAGAAGTAAAAGAAGTTCTGTACTTTTTTTATAATTGCTTTTTAAGTTTGTTTGCTCAACGATGATAACTTGTCTCTGTTCATGTTAGACTTGGTTCTTGTTTTGTGACGCGTATGAAAAATTGCATTCATGCATACAAAAATGTCACAATGTATATACATTGTCATTATGGTCTTATATTCTAGGTTAATTGTACAAGAACCAGATCCTCCGATTATACAGATGTTTTATTCGTAAATATGGAGGCGTGTCAAATGAATCATTAAATTGTCTGGTTATATAATTGAAAATAGGACTTTATTCGTCCCCAGTTTATTGATATTTACAGTTATTTCCCTTTTGGATAATAAAAAATTATTTCTCTTTGAAAAAATTCTGATTATTCTGAATGTGTGTCTTAAAGACATATTATGCTGACGTAATCTACAATACTTCTGGGTAACTGAAAAGTAAAAAACGAGAATGTAGAACTTTTTTTTGACATGTTTCAACGCCATTAAAACATCAGCATGAAAAGTTTCCAACATATTTTATGGTTTATCAACATTTTCCAGTTCATATTCGGACAAACATTATAAAACATGTTTTTATTGTTTTTAGGAGATAATTAATTTGTTTCTGTCTGTTCTGTTTAAGGCCACCTTAAATAGAAACAGTCGATGATGATGTAATAATTCTCCTTTGGGACGACTTCAATGATAATGAATTTTTATAGCTTGAAAGTTTTAACAACATCCTGATTATGTTTGACTTTTGTTTAATTTTAAATCAGGGAATCAAATATTGCTTTCCAATGTATATTATAGAATGTCAGACATGATAGAAAAGTAGGAAAGAAGAATAGGAAATATTTGCTCATACAATTTTATTTATTTGAATATACTAATTTGATGGTCTATTGAGAATGATGTCAACAATATCATCGTTATTCTACTATTATGAAAGCTAATGTGGGCTTTGTGATGATGTGAATAAAACTAATTGGTCGTAGTAGTTCATCATATCGTTAGTTAGTCTGTTATGACAATTTTGACTGTATTGTTGTCTAATGGTTAACATGCCCACCTTGAGTGCAATAAGAACAAAGATTGGTTGACTCAGAAGCAGGATAATTTGTTGTTTCATTGAGCAACCACTATAAAATTCCATCCGAGGGTGTTAGTCTAGTACAAAGGGGGCATCATTATCATCTCATCGAAATGCAACATGGTTTTGCCTTATATCGCTGAAATTTTGCTGAACAGGGTTTTCACAGTGCAAAAGAAATTTATATTTCTGGGTTAACTCCATGTTGGATATGTGCCTAGTAATTCTTGTTAACTGTGATACCGGAGGGCTATGATCATTCTCATATATATATATATATATATATATTATACTTTACGTTTTTATTTTCCCTATTTGTCTTTGTTAGCACAGCTGGTCAATATAACGTTATATGGACCGGGACTGGACTGCCTCGTTTTCGATTCGGTTCTGGAACGGTACCTGTATTATTATTTTAGATAAAAAATATAATATAGCAAATAGTTCATGTCACTTTGGGTCATATGGCAGTATATGGACCGCTCCGTCACCAAAAAAATATTATATGGACCTCAGAATCTTCGGTCCATATAATATTGTTTTGGTGACGGACCGGTCCATATACTGCCATATGACCCTCAGTGCCATGAACTATTTGCTATATATATATAGAAGATGCATACATTGTCTCTAAATATAAAATTTATTTGTGCAAGGCTTAGGAACAGGTAGAGATGCGAGGTTTCCGTTATATACTGGTACATTCACTCAAACATAGCTGAGGAACCTGAACCTGTTAGGTTTGGAAAGCAGATAAAGAGAGACACATGTTTCTGAGGAACATGTAATGTTTTGAAAGCAGACCAAGAGAAGTGAGGGACACCAAATATAATTTTGAAACTTTTTTAAGACACATGATTCCAAGAAACCACCACTAGATATAATAAATTTCTTATTTTTTATTATTATTATAAAGCTTTAATGTTTTTTAAGTGATGTGTAAATTGCCAGTTTTATGTCTGGATTAAGAAAAAAAATAAGATATTGAGAAACCTCGCTGTCCAGTACAATTTAATATGGCAATCCCACAACACAATCCCTTTATGATATTTTCATTATTTACCATTATGTTATAATTACTGAAGCATTCATAAAAGGAAGAAATGAATGTAATTATATATTAAAGCTTATCAGGTCTGGAATTCGTTAATTGCCCTTATTGATACCCATTGGTAGTTGAATAGTGTAAACTATTTACGAGGACTATCTCCCGAGTCGAACTGAAGTTGACTGAGCTCATAATGATCATTGACATATAGACACAATATAACATCATTTTATTTTATTCCGTGTAAATGCTGAGAGTAAAATTCAATATCCTGTAAGATTCTGTTTATCTTGTTTACATCATTTAAACGTAGTTTACGTGGATTTTAAGGAAAACAGGAGATGTTATTTAATGCCAAGTATGCATTAGGGACTACTATGTAAGGGCTAATGATATTTCTAAATGAGGTAATTTTCCACTTGTGATGGCGTTTGGTTCTGATGGTTGACCGGTGGTAAAAGATATTTGAGATGGTAAATCTATGTCTGGATTCCTTTGACATGTCTAGCAAGAGTTTATTTAAAGTTTCAAAGATGGCATTGGCATCCTTTCTTAAGGCCCCAAAAAAAAGTTTTTCCCCTGTTTTTCTGTGAACATTCTTGAGAAAAAATAGGGTAGATTACCAAGTAGACCAAACTTTTTATTCATTTTTGTTTAGGCCAAATAAAAATATATGTGAGTTTACGGTCACACGACCGACCCTATTTTTCAGCCGCCGACCCTAACCTTTTTTTATCGGCAATTATTTGACCCTAAATTTTGCTAGCGAACATATCAATTTTTACACAGAATTCGGATAACCAATTTTGTTGTTTAATCAGCAGCAATGTTTTATTTATTCAACTGCTAGCTTTTTGTTGAAATTGAGAGCAAAGAAGGTAGAAAAACTGCGTAACTCGTCATAAGACAGCTTCAACAAATGACGGCTTACCGGAAATTTCGAAAATGAAATACTGGAAACGGATTCCAGAACCGGGAACGAATATTTCCGGTTTTGCCGATAATAGAAAAAATAAAAATAAAATAATATTAATGCCGCCCGACCGACCCTAGATTTTTTTTATATTTGACCGTAAACACACATATTTTTTATTTGACCTTACCTACAGGTTATACAGAACAAAAATCTAACTTACGTTAACCACTTGTTCAAAAACAGCAATAAAAACATTTTGGTTGGCATTAAAAATTAGGGTTGGCACTAGGGTTAGTGTTTTGGTCCAAGTGGAAATATATAATGATCACATAAAGTCAGGTCTTGAGTTTAAAAAAAAAGACAAAACAAATTAAGGTCTTGAATTGAAAAAAAAAAAAAATTAAGCATTTCTACTTTGATCTTAATGTCTGTTGCCAAACCTATGAAATTTTCAGTATACCATTTCATTTGAAAAATATTCAAGAGCCAAATATATAACAAACAGTCCATGGCTTCCCAAATACCATTTCTTATGTAATAAAAAAAAGTGACCCCCATTTATATCATCCTTGCCTTACTTTCTGTAATTAAGAAGATAATTCGAGGTGATTTATGATGCAATTGCATTTGAGTAATGGTGAAAAAACACCACCTATTTCTGCCCCCTCTATCTTTATTTTTATTTAGGTTCTTGATTATAATGTATTGGCTTGTAATGCATCAATGATAAATTAGACACCAGTAGACGAAAATCATTATCTTTACCCTTCAAGTTTGGTCTTTGGAGACTCCGAAAGTAAACTTGGCCATAAATCAACCGGTGCAAAATGGTTGCTTAACCAATGTGCTGATCATCTGTCTTGATAGATACAAATAGAACCGTAATTAGCTTGTCAGCAATTGTATATCTTCCCATTAAGTTTCATGACAAATTGAATTATTACCAATTGGTTAAATTTAGTTTCTAATGGATTGACAAATCTTCAGAAACAAATGATTTGAAATTAAAAGTGCTTGTTGTATTCTATTAGTGTTTGACCTAGCTGAATCTGATGTATTTTGTAGTTTTTATACTTTAATGTTTTGAGAAGTACAGGAAAGAGTTATTGCCCTTTGTAGAAAAAGATGGAATACAGATTCCCCAAAGGGCCTTTATTGCACACAGGTTAAACTACCCTGTATGTTCTATATATTGGGATAGATTTCTTGGATTTTTTATTGAAATTATTATTATTATTTTTATAGAGAATGTGATCCTCTTAAGATTATTTTGGCTTTGATCAGCAGACATTTTAACATTTCCTTATATGGTCATGTGTCCTGTAGTGATGGTGATCTTGGATTTCTGATTGACAAAAACAATTTCTGTGAACACATTTGAACATTATCCTGTACGGTCCTATGTTAAAACTACTTCCTATGTTGGCAGCCATTTTAGATTTCTATAAACGTGAAAACTGCAATTTTTGTCAGTACATCATATTAAGTTATATGATGGCAGCTTCTAAACTGAAGGCTTTAAAGCTCTTTTAATCAAATTACATTATTGCAACTTGTGGCCACACCAAATTTGGATTTGAACCAGATACTGATGAGGTCTACCAAAAATACATTCTCAAACACAGTATTTGCAGAGAAGAAAATGGTAACTTACAACAATGACAGACACATGATCCTGAGTTATCTAAAATTTTAGATCATCCTAACTTTATTCATTGTTTCAACCTGGCCACAAGATTTTGAGTGCATGTGGCACTACAATATAATTTTAGAAACATATTTATTTTTGTTGGAAGCTAGTGGGGTAGTATATGTTATACTTCTAACAACTGCTCTAAAATACTCCAATTGTACTTGAAAATTTTCTTTTATTCTTGAATATTTAATTACAGTGCCTGAAATGGATGGTCGGCCAGTCGCCAAATGCGACTAATATCTTATTCGGGCGACCAAAAGTAGCTCCAAATTAGGTAGTCACTGGCCCAACAAAAAACGTCTGGGCGATTGCCTAAAAGACCATTAAAAATTATTGTTTTACCGAAACCGGACATAAACTGTAACTTCAATGGTAGATAACTCTTCTGTTCTAGTCGAAAACGGTTTGTTACGAGCACAGTGATTGGTCCAAATACATTTTTGTAGCCAATGAATACACAGCTAATGTAATTTACTGTTCTCCCCAATTATTTATTTTTATCAAGCCAATCAATACACGTTTCCTACACATTTTCATGTAATACACAAGTATTCACTAAATATTAGAAAAGAAACGTGTTTTTTTGTTATTTATGATTTAATTATTAAAATTGTTAACTTTCACGGACGAAGTGGAAAGTTGTGAACAATAAAGAGAATTATGTCAACTTATAATGTTTGCGATCTGGTATCTTCCACGGTTTTGAAATTTATTCATTCAATCTGCTGCAAAATGTACATGTACAAATTTCATTTTACAGAAATCGGAAACCTTTTTGTGTCAATCCTTAGGTAATCATTGAAAAACTTTTCCCCAACAACGGAAAGAAAATCGTTGACAGTAATGTCAAACTACGGATACGATCTGGCCTGTCACTTCTTTTAAACTTTTCATAGTTCATCTCTATATGTACACGGCTACATTTTAATGACAATTGGGAGTGTTTTCATTTTTGGAACCAGAACTTTTGTTTACAAATTAAAAAATAACAGGAAAAGTTAACAGTTGTTTATATAACAGAAAATGACAGCACCGTTTGTTATTTCAACAAAGTGAGATACTTGTTTGGAATGAAAAACCAACTGACATTACCCCGAACTGAGAGGTTATTTTACTTTAAAATCACTTCTTCATAGTGGATTGAAACAAATGATGTCACTCTTCATTTTGGGGAGTGCAAGAGCAGTCCTTGTAGTGGCATTAGTCTACTCTTTTCCGGATGTCTTTAATGTGAACATGGCATTGATCTCCCCTTACACAAACCAGCCTTTTATTGTCCGTTTTTTGAGACCACCCTAGCCAATGGCGTCAAGGTTGTCGAAAAGGTTATAATAAGTAAATTCAGTTTTCATTTGATAGCAATATATGCATTGGGGTGTTTTTGCAATTTCAGCTGCACACCTGTACCAAAATTACCTTGAAGAGCCCCACCACCGTGAGACTAGTGAAAGAATGAATTTTAATGTTATTGATAAAAAAAACAATTAACCTGAAAACTGTTTATATACTAGTATTGGTATCTGATGTCTTTTTTTCATAAAAAAATGTCGCAAAATTTTTGGGCCACCATTATGCCATTTGGGCCAGTGACTCTTTTTTACTGGCGCCAACATTTTTTTTCGGGCCAGCCAAAGGCTGGCCCTCATTTCAGGCACTGAATTATGTGTACAACATATTTTTTCTATAATGATAAATGTTGTCCATTGCTTTTTTCATGATAAGATTCTTACTGTACAGTATCATGTTGTCAGTCAAGGATTAGAATATCATATTATCCCCAAAAATTAAGTTAGGAACGTAAGAGATGATTTCAATTTTCCCATTGTGAACTATCTATTCATATGTAGCAACAATCCAGCAGCACCTGCATATGGAGTATATATCTCTCAGTTGATACGATATTCCAGAGCTTGTGGTTCCTATCAGGATTTCCTTGATAGAGGGTTGCTGCTAACAAAGAAGCTACTCAACCAAGGGTTCTTCTTAGTTAAGTTGAAGTCATCACTTTGAAAGTTTTACAGTCGCCACCACAACTTGGTTGACCGTAATGGAATATCTGTCACAAATGACCACGGATATATTCTACTTGGGCCTAAAATAAAATTTTATTTGTTTGGCATTGCCGCCCGACCCACTGAAAAACTTGCCGCCCAAATTATTTTATTTGCATTTCAGACAATTTTTATTTTTATTAAAAAATTCGGAATCGCACGCCGGAATTTTGATCGTGTCTGCTGAGTTTGTTCCGGGCTTTATTTATTTCAAAAATCGATCATAAAAGCGCTTGATGTACACTGTATTGAGAGCAAATGTTTAAACGACGTAGAAAAGAAAATGGTCTGCTGAAACGAAAATAATGTCGAAGAGGCTGGCAGTGGAGAGCATCCCCCTATGCTGCAATGCATCAGTTAAGGGGGGGGGAGGGGGTGAACATTTTATCAAAAATAAGATCTTTAGTTATTCTATGGACGAAACATGGGAGGACGTTCTGAAAGACCTTTTAGAAGACTGATAATGAAAATATATAGCTTTCAAATGTAAAAAAAAAAAAAAAAAAAAATTCCCTACCTACCTACCCACCTGCTGGTAGTGTGGGTCGGCAATGCTGAACAAACAATATTTTAAGGGTGGCCTTGTCGTAAACACTTCCAGGTCCTTTCCTTGTTCATGACTTGTCACCGGGTTTGTAACTAGATTAACATGATGGGTATCACTAGTGGAGCAGGAACTGCTTAACCTTCCGGAGCACCTGAGTTAACCACCGGTTTTTAGTGGGGTTTGTGTTACTCGATCTTTAGTATTATATGTATGTTTTGTTGATCGTTCTTTGTCCTTCTGTACTTTTTCTTTTGGCCATTGTGTTGTCTGTTCTTCTTCGATAGACTGATTCTGATTTGGTATCTTCAAACTCTTCTTATCACCAAAGGATTACAATGTCCTGTTGTCACCAAAGGATTACAATGTCATGTTTTCACCAAAGGATTACAATGTCATGTTATAAACAAAGGATTACAATGTCATGTTATCACCAAAGGATTACAATGTCATGCTATCACTGAAGGCTTACAATTTCTGTTATCACCAAATGATTACAATTTCTGTTATCACCAATGGATTACAATGTCATGTTATCACCAATGGATTACAATGTCATGTTATCACCAAATGATTAGTGTCATGTTATCACCAAAGGATTACAATGTCATGTTATCACCAAATGATTACAATGTCATATTATCACGAAAGGATGACAATGTCATGTTATCACCAAATGTTCATGTTATCACTAAAGGATTACAATGTCATGTTATCACCAAAGGATTACAATGTCATCTTATCACCAAAGGATTCCACTATCATGTTATCACAAAAGAATTACAATGTCATGTTATCACTAAAGGATTACAAACGTCCTGTTAGTGTTATCACCAAAGGATTACAATGTCATGTTATCAACAAAGGATTACATTGTCATGTTTTCACCAAAGGATTACAGTGTCATATTATCACAAAAGAATTACAGTGTCATGTTATCATCACAGGATTACAATGTCATGTTATCACCAAAGGATTACAATGTCATGTTATCGCCAAAGGATTACAATGTCATGTTATCACCAAAGGATTACAATGTCTTGTTATCACCAAAGGATTACAATGTCTTGTTATCACCAAAGAATTACAATGTCATGATATCACAAAAGATTACAATGGCATGTTATCACCAAATGATTACAATGTCATGTTATCACCAATGGATTGTAATGTCCTGTTATCACCAAAGGATTGAAATGTCATATCACCAAAGGATTACAATGTCATGTTATCACCAAAGGATTACAATGTCATGTCACCACCAAAAGATTACAATGTCATGTTATCACTAAAGGATTACAATGTCATGTTATCACCAAAGGATTACAATGTCATGTTATCACCAAAGGATTACAATGTCATGTTATCATGGATTCCGATGAGGATTATGCCAGACAATGGGCAAAACGTGAAAAGGAGGACTTAGATACCCTTTCCGAATGGGTGAAGAGTGAGGTCGCTAATACAGATTAGATTTTAAAAACTCAGTGGGTCTATGAGCACTCACTCTACATCAAACTTTAAAGACCCAAATGTTGCTAAACACCTGTCTCTTCTTCATGACAAATATGTTATTGTCTTCGCCGACAAGGCCCCTAACAATATTGTTTTTGTGTGTAAATCACATTACATAGACTGCTTGATAAAGGAATTGGGTATTGACAGTTCACTTGGCAACCCTACATATACCCCGACGACACTTACGAAAGAGGAAATCCTGGACAATCGTAGGTCTGTTTTATGTTCCTTTGGAATTTCAACCAAGGATGAAGAACTAGATCTACCATCACTCTACTGGATTCCTAAATTACATAAGTGTCCTTTCAAACAGCGCTATATTGCTGGGTCTGCCAAATGCTCCATGAAACCTCTTTCCAAATTATTAACATGTATTCTATCGGCAGTCAAAACCGGGCTTCAGAGCTACTGTGACACTAGCTACTCGAGAGGTGGTGTGAATCAGATGTGGATTCTGAAGAACTCGAAAGATCTGTTAGAGTACATACAATCTAGGTCCCTCTCCTCCTGCAATAAGCATTAAAACATTTGACTTCTCTACCCTTTACACTACTATTCCTCACTCTAAGCTGAAGGACAAATTAAGGGAGTTGGTCCAATTGTGTTTCATAAAAAAGAATGGCCAACGCAGATACAAATACCTTGTGCTAGGAAGAGACAGATCTTATTTTGTAAAACACCACTCTGATTCTCCAAAAAAGTTCTCTGAAACTGATATCTTCAACATGCTCAAGTTTTTGATTGACAACATAGTTGTTTTGTTTGGTGGACATGTTTTTCAACAGACAGTCGGGCATACCTATGGGTACAAACTGCTCCTCTTCTCACCGACTTTTTCCTTTATTCGTATGAGGCAGACTTCATACAGGGGCTTCTCAAGACAAACGAAAAGAAGCTAGCCCGATCCTCTAATTTCATGTTCCGCTATATAGATGATGTCCTTTCACTAAATAATTCTAGGTTTGGTGATTTTGTTGATCGCATCTATCCCATTAAGCTTGAAATAAAGGATACCACAGATACAGATAGGTCTGCTTCATACCTTGACCTACACCTCGAAATCGACAGTAAGGGTCGATTAAGAACGAAACTTTACAACAAAAGAGATGATTTCAATTTTCCCATTGTGAACTTTCCATTTATATGTAGCAACATTCCAGCAGCACCTGCATATGGAGTATATATCTCTCAGATGATACGATATTCCAGAGCTTGTGGTTCCTATCAGGATTTCCTTGATAGAGGGTTGCTGCTAGCAAGGAAGCTACTGAACCAAGGGTTCCTTTTGGTAAAGTTGGAAGTCATCACTTCGAAAAATTTACGGTCGCCACCATGACTTGGTTGACCGTTATGGAATATCTGTCACAAATGACCACGGATATGCTCCACTTGTCATAAACACTTCCCGGTCCTTTCCACATTCATGACTTATTACCGGGTTTGTAACTAGATTAACATGCCGGGTGCCACTAGTGGAGCAGGAACTGCTTACCCTTCTGGAGCACCCGAGTTCACCCCCGGTTTTTAGGTGCCAAACCAGTAATTCAACCAATCAGAGCTAAGAACATATACAAAAGTAGTCCTTTTAAAGAAAAAAGTTCCTTTCACTTTGTTGTATTGTGACAAATACTGAATGGAATGGAATAATTAAATTGATAATTGAAGTTAAATGTATAAGGATTATTTTGAGCCCAAATTTGATTGATTTAGTTGTATTTTAATATGGATATGGAGGATTTGATGCATGACCTATAAATAGGGAATTTCTGGGGGATGACAGAGCTATTTTTAGAGTAGGTATTTTCCATAGCCTGGCATTTCACTGCAAGACTTTAAACATGGCCTGATATTTTGACAGAACGTAGAGGAATCATGGACGTTTTAGAAAATGTATGGTCTTCGAAAGGTTAAACTTGAGGTAAAATGGCCAGGTAGGCTCGAAAAAACACAAATTTAGTAGAAAACCTTAAAGAAATTAATTATAGGTTTCATACCTTTTAATGGGTTCCTGTTACTCGATCTTTAGTTTTATATGTATGTTTTGTCGATCGTTGTTTGTCCTTTTGTACTTTTTCTTTTGGCCATTGTGTTGTCTGTTCTTCTTCGATATACAGTTTCTGATTGCCCCTTTGGTATCCGCAAGCTCTTCTTATCACCAAAGGATTACAATGTCATGTTATCACCAAAGTATTACAATGTCATGTTATCACCAAAATATTGCAATGTCATGTTATCACCAAAGGATTACAATGTCATGTTATCACCAAATGTTTACAATGTCATGTTATCACCAAAGGATTACACTGTCATGTTATCACCAAAGGATTATAATGTCATGTTATCGCCAAAGGATTGCAATATCATGTTGTCAACAAAGGATTACAATGTCATGTTATCACCAAAGGATTACAATGTCATTTTTATCACCAAAGGATTCCAATGTCCTCTTATTACCAAAGTATTACAATGCCATGTTATCACCAAATGTTTACAATGTCATGTTATCTCCAAAGGATTACAACTTCTGTTTAATACCATAAAAGAATTATAATGTCATGTTATCACTAAAGGATTACAATGTCATGTTATCACAAAGGATCATGATATATGTTATCACCAAAACACTATAATGTCCTGTTATCACAAAAGGAACACAATATTGTGTTATCCCCAAAAGTTTACAAAATCTGTTTTGACTAATACTTGGTTTCATTAATTGATTAAAAAAAACCTCAATAATATGTCTGTTACTATATTTAGGAAATCATTATTTAAAATTGTCAAGAGATTATTTTGTTTTGTTCAGAAGACAGTTTCTGAGATGGACATCAATTCCACTGTGATTTACAACAATCTTGAGGTTGTAATGCAAGTATTGTGGATCATTAATTAAGCACAAATGTGACCCATCCTCATTAAGATTAGATATCGTTCATTATTTTTTCACCAAAAATAGAATGAAGTTATTTATGTAGAGACAAGCTGATAGAATTTATTTCTAAGGCTAGTGTTAAAGAGAAACCTAATGAGCTCTTAAATAAATCTATCATTTAATTGGTAAGATATTACCACTTTGGGGGGCAGTGTTATCTAAAATGTCTGGTATGATACTGTTATTTCTTGTAGAAAATTACTCTTGATAATAGTAAAGATCAAGGGTCATTAGTTGGGTGAAATCCTTGGTGAATTCTCTTTTAAAGTGCACCGGACATGAAAAATAATTTTTTGTTTTTCATTTATTAATGTCGGAATTAAATGAAAGAGAACAACGGCATAGCAGTTATCTCTACCAAATTACTGTAGGAATGTACATTTCACACACGTTTTGATAAATTTTCGATGATCTCCGGAAATTGCCGACAATTAATAAGGTAGTGCACCAAATTTAGTGTGAGGTCACAGTTGCTGATCATTTATAACAACACACGCTTTCACTTGTAAACAACACCACAAATTAAAAAAAAAAAATCAATAAATGGATTCACTGAGGGCTGCCTGAAGTACCTAAAATTTAAATTGTCTACCTATACATCTCCAAATGCACGCATTTATTAATAAATCTATAAAATTACCTGGAATATAATTATAAAACAAAGGCTGGTACTAGGTGTGTCCCCATTCTCTTCACGTGGAGAAGTAAAAAATGTTGTCATTTTGTTCAATCGGAAACATATGAAGCGTGTCCGGAAAAGGATTTTTATACATATATTTATTATTTTTTTAAGTCCTGGATAACTCTAAAACTGTATGTCCGCACAAAAATATTGAAATGTTTGTTCGAAATCTAAGTTGGAAACAAAAGAAAATTATTCAAGTTTTTTTAAATATATTATTTATTATTCATTTCTTAAACAGATCATTGCAAAAAACCCTGTCTACAATTTTACAAAAATAAAAAATGTTTCAAGTAGCAAACAACTGATAATAATCGATCTTGGCAAGATTTACTTTTGACCCCCCCCCCCTCTTTTCATTGTATGTCTATGCTTTTTCTACCAACAGAGGGGGGTTCAAAATGTAGTATTTCCTCTATCTTTTCGATGGGATTAAAACAGGTTGTAATGAAAAAACAAGCAGAATTGATGTGTTGTCCTACCTTTCAAGTCATGGGTCAATTAGTTCATAGGTGTGAGTGAAAGAAATCTTGGTCCATATATTAAAAATTTTCCTTTCAAATTAAAAGAAGGGGACTAAAACTTACAAAGATTTAATACTGATAATCTGTAAAAGCGAGAGAGATCATAATTTATTATGTCTTGTCATACATACATCATTCTTTCTTCTCTTTTGGAATTTAGCTTTTCTATGTTTTTTGGGGGAAGGAGAATCGTCATTCACTACAACGGGAATATCAGGAATAGCATCATCCTTCAATGCCGCTCTTGCTCCAGGATATTGCCGTCTCGAATCATTTTTTTTAAAAACCCGCCGGATACGATAAAAATCTGTCCGGGTCAAAAGCCACGTGCAAGGTAAAGTGTGTTTTTTGTTATAATATTTCCCTTTTTGAATGAAACAAATGTTGTATTTGCAGATAAAAGGTAGTATTTCACATATATTGTAGAAATTCAATACAAGCTTTCACTTTACATTGGTTTAAAGTTCGTTATTTGATGAAAAAATGCCTTCATCATTTTTCCCAGCATTTTATATCTTTCTGAAGCGGTATTTTTATGGAACGAGGGTACAAATTAAAAGATCAAAAAATTATTTATTATTGATGAGATGACCAAAATTTTTCGAAGTTTTTCTAATTTTTTTCCCTTAATTTTTAGCTCGACTTTTCGAATAAAAAAAGTTGAGCTATTGTCGTCACTGCGGCGTCAGCGTCTGGGTCGGTTAAGTTTTAGGTTAAGTTTTTTGTCAGAGTCCATTTCTCAAAAACTATCAAAGGTATCCATTTGAAACTTAGAATACTTGTTCACTATCAGAAGAGGAACCAATTACAGATGACCCTGTGATTTGTATATCCAGAGTTATCTGCCCTTGTTTTGCCATAGTACATAGAAATTTGGGATATTTTTTTAGTATAATTAGAATTTCTCAATAACTATCAAAGCTATTAACTTGAAACTCAATACACTTGTAGAAAGTGTTGACCCCAATCTGTTGACAAGTTAGAAGTATGTATAACTTTGTAAATTGCTTGCAGTTTAATATCAGATACGAAAAAGTCAAGCATCCAGCACCCATGGGCGGTGCTCTTGTTGAAATTTCAAGTGACTGTGATCTATGATACAGTGTTTCTTTCATCATATAGATTAGAGTACAGCAACTGTGATGTACACAGCATGTGAGCCTCATCATCAAGCTAAAAATATGCAAACTGAGGTAAACAGATTTATCAGTATTTACACACACTGTTATCAGACCCCACGAGGATAATTAGATACTGTAGAGTTCATACACAGAATTTATAAGTAATATTGATGCAGTATTAATCTGAAAAAGATGTCCGGTGCCCTTTAATGTCCAGAAGCAACTTTTCTTAGTGCAGGGTTCTCAAAAGTAAGAGTCTCAATTTATAAAGTAGGGGGAGAGTTGAGTGCCGGAGGCATGAACCGAGCGCCGCAGGCACAAGTCGGGGAGAGCCTGAGAGGGGGGTTTTCCCCTCTGGTAGGTGGAGGAGGGGGAGGGGAGGGTACAGGGGTTGTCCCCTGGAAAATTGTGAAATTCTAGATTGTAGGAGATGCATTCTGAGCATATTTTGCCATTGAATTCTCCTAAAATTTTGGTACTCTGAAAGGCATTTTTTTTGTAAAATATACTACAATGTTGTATCAGTGGCAGCTGATGAAAAACAAGGTTATACAAAGCAATTTTCCAGGCAACTTTCATGACAAAATCAGCCTCAGAATATCTCTTTTGCAAGAAGAATTGAAAAATGTTGTAATATATAACTATAAATAACTAGAGGTCTCATATTTTAATCTGATTATTACTCTCACGTTGAATAATGAATGATATCTCAAGGAATGTTGGCTTAAATCCAGTCCCCAGTGAAACTTAACTTTTTTTTAACAGGACAGAAGGTCCCGTGTAGATAAATATTTCATTGAACCTTCATTGCTTCCACAGGACCTCCTTTCTTTAAACATTTTTTTTTTAGATTTACAGGACACAACGTCCAGTAATCTTTTCGTAATCGTCAATGACCTGAAAAAAATATTTTTGATTTGCAACAAAATTCGTGCTTTACTACAAAAAATAGGATGCTACCAAGCATAAATAGTAACGTTTTCGCTTTGAAAATTATCCGAAAACTTTAAATTACCGAAAAACCGTTAAATCTTCATCGATTTCCTTGCTTGTTTTTACGTTCCGTAAAGGGATATCCCAGCTTTTGGAATGTGACGACTGCGCATCCTTCATGAGAAAATACTCCACTCGGAACGCTTTGCACATCTATATAGTAGAACCAAGTGAAGTCCGAAATGTTGTGTAGTCGAAGTCCGGAGTTCCCACCGTGATGTCACCGGGAGTTAGATATATTTAGAAAATGGTGGATTTATTAGTGTTTGGTTGATTGCAATAGTAAAAGTAATCGATTAGAAGATATAGATCAACAAAACGCGATAACGACAATTCACATAAACATAAAAAATTGTTGAAAATCCCATGCTCGATAAATTTTTAACCGGCGAAAAGGTGAAAGTAAACTGTGAAATCGCCGGTCACCGGTACATTTTGAGAACCCTGTTAGTGACCATTGAAGTAAATGTAGATGGTTATGATTTTATTGTCCCATTGTACTAATCTATACTACTAAATTTATGAAGTTTTTTTTTCTAGCCACGTCTCTGAACTGTCCATCGAGAAAAAAAATGAAAATATACTAGAAACTGTCCATCGAGAAAAAAATGAAAATATACTAGACAGGTACTTGATAAATTATTTGATGTTTGGTAAAAAAAATTCCATCTATTAAAGCTTGTAATCACACTCATAATAAAACTAACCAATCAGTTCATCTGAAAATTCAAATTGTCCAATGATGTTGCAATGTCTGTATCTTGTAAAATCAAAACTGCAGACAATGGTAATTTGAACTGGACATACTTAAACTGTTAGGAATGTAACCTTTTATTTATTGAATTAAATATTTTTAACTGATTTTTTTAATGACGTATCATAGAAAAACAAAGGGAATGCTTAAGCTAATGGCTACAAATGGAAGCCGGGTCATATTTTATATTCTTTTTGTTTTTATTTTATTGACAGTCAAAATTATTTACATTCATTTTGAATCAATAACATTTTCTGTACTTATTCAATGTGACAGCTAAGATAAATAAAATTTCAGGTTAATTATAAGTTTGACAGGTCAAATAAATCTGATAATCTTTTACATGATAAATTACTGCTAATATGTTGTTTTTTTTATATCTGATATAAATTACTGTAACACTGAAATAATGAGTAAAATCCCCATATCTATAAATTCAAAGGCCCATATCATATTTTTGTTTCGAATGGATGCCTGTGGTATAAGATTTAGAAATACTTTGTTCTTCATATATGTAATTATTAACATTATGTCTCCCCCCACTTTGGTGGGGAGACATATTGTTTTTGTCCTGTCCGTCCATCTGTCAGTCACACGGTTTGTCAGCGCAACTCCTCTGAAACTACTGAACAGAATTTCATGAAACTTGGTAGGTAGTAAGGACACCATATGTAGTTGTGCATATTGCCAGGAAATTTTGATCTCCTGAATTTTGTTGGAGTTATGCCCCTTTGAACTTAGAAATTTCCCGAAATTTACTACTGAAGCAGCTTGTCAGTGTAACTCCTCTGAAACTACTGAACAGAATTTCATGAAACTTGGTAGGTAGTAAGGACACCATATGTAGTTGTGCATATTACCAGGAAATTTTGATCACCTGAATTTTGTGGGAGTTATGCCCCTTTGAACTTAGAAATTTCCCGAAATTTACTACTGAAGCAGCTTATCAGCACAACTTCTCCGATACTATTGAACAGAATTTCATGAAACTTGGTAGGTAGTAAGGACACCATATGTAGTTGTGCATATTACCAGGAAATTTTTATCCCCTAAATTTTGTGGGAGTTATGCCCCTTTGAACTTAAAAATTTCCCGAAATATACTTCTGAAGCAGCTTGTCAGCGCAACTCCTCTGACACTACTGAACAGAATTTCATATTTACACTCGACATGTGAATGCTCAACAAGCTGGTGTAGTGCCAATTTATTACAGCTACCATGATATGACATATATTTCTGTAGATATGCAACAACTTCAGTAGAAGCATTTTATAAATATATTCAGATATTACTCATTTTAAGTGGACACTGTTATTTGCAAACACTCTAGTGTAATATCCCTTACTGAAACTTGTATATATATACATGTACAAGAGTCTATCATAATGTCACTATTTCCCTGAAAAAGTTTTTCATCACCAATCCATTGATTTTAGAAGAACAAAGCTCCTTTAAAATCATTGGAACATAGGCTGAGCAATTTTTTGGAATGGGGAACTTTGCCATGACAATATGGAATAGTACCTGTAACCCTTGCTTTAGCACTTTTGATCAAATTTTTTTTGTGTTTCATGGATTAAAAACATTTTTTTTGTTATTCATTGAAGCTTAATTTTATTTGTTACCTAAATAGATTTTTTACCTTTGACTACAGTTTGTGGGACAGGGGGGAGACATACGTTTTTGCGGGCAAAAACAAACTTTAATTATTGTTAGTACAGTGAATCCAACACCTGAGTTTTCCAACAAATATTCATGATCCCAAAGTATTTCTGTTAACTTAAGATAAAACCTGAGTAATCCGACATCCTGTACAATCCGACACATTTCCTTGGTCACTTGGTGTGTCGGATTAGACAGGTTACACTGTACCCGTCGATTGCTCACCCTATTGTAATAAAGTTCAAGTACTATTTTGAGATATGTTGTCATAGTTACTCAGAAATTTTGTTGGTCTTGCAGGCTCCTTAGGGGTTAGGTGGGTTAGTTGGAATTCCACTCATTGCAAGGTGTATGTGATACAAGGTTATGTGATAAAGTTAGTGACTTTGTGGCAGGTCTGTTGTTTTAACTGGGTACTCCGGTTTTCTCCTCCAGTAAAACTGACTGCCACGATATAACTGAAATATTGTTGAAAGTGGCGTTAAACATCATAACTATATGAAGAAATCTGTATAAAATTTAAATTAATTTGTTGATATTATCAAATAAACAATAACTTTGCTATTCTCTTATCCAGCATGATGTCACATTATATAATTGACCAATTGATGATTAACATTTTTGATATGAAGAATTTTCAATTGTTACTTTAATTCCTGTTATTGTCAATTGTTACTTTAATTCCTGTTATTGTTAATAGATCTTTTGCACATTCCTGATTTGATTCTAAAATTTCATTGAACTTTGCCAGGATTAAAGGGAAATAACTCCTGTAAAATGTATAATTTTAGAACCAAAGTTGGAATTGTGTCAATGGTCTATTAGGTAAAGTTAATCATTAATGACAGTAATATAAATCACAGCCAGTATGGTAGTATTATTAAGCTCTCTGTTTTAAGGTTAAATTATTGGACACTTTCACTGTGAAAATGAAATAAATGTTTTGATCCTTTAATGGCACGACAATTTGTTGTGTCTCCGTCCATTGTGCTGAGACATTAATTTCAGTGGTTTTCTGACAGCCATCTTTGACCGATATTCATAAAATTTTTAGCATATTTAACAAGGATATCATCAACGCATTATGCAAATTTAGTTTGGGGGTTCTAACTCTTACCATTTCTTCAGATGAAGGAGGACATATAGTAAGATCCAGTAAAAAATTTATAGTAAGATCCAGTAAAAAAAATTCACACTATATTTAAAATTTTAAAGCTATCTTTTAAATGGATATACAAGTCACAATTATCTTTCCAAAGACGAAATTTCTTCTAAAGGACAGCAATAGGAGCTCTGCTTGTGCCCAGTACGTCTCTGATGTCATCTACAGTTTAAGCGATTTCAGGGAGAAAGACTCTGGTGAGCTTATGACATCCCTTGGCCACTGTCATCTGTTGTAATACTGCTTTTCCAAAATTATGTCCAGTGACCTTGACTGTTATCCAAGATTAGTTAAAAATTTTAAATCTTTGATAATCTTCTTCAGAACTTTTGAATGGAACGATACCAAAAAAAATCAATGTGCCCCTATGTACTTTTCAAAATGGCTACTACATTGCAATACTATCAAACTAAAGGTCCATTAACATCTCTGGTAACATCTGCAGAGCCTTTTTTTTTTGTATTCGTAAATTCTCTTGTAGTCTTTAATGATACTGATTCTATTCTGTCTTTAAGTATAATTATATTTAGCTTGACAATAAATTACTGTCTTCAGATTGTTCGCTGTAATTATAGAGGACTTTAGTTTCTAAAGGGTTGTTAATCCTACATAAGTATTTATCCAGTTTTCCCAGCTAAATGTGAGATATTCGTTTAACATTGTTCTTCCCAAAGAAAAACAACTATTTAGAGATTACCATAATCTGTTGATGGATTTTATTACAAATGTTTTCTTTTAAAGAAGTTCCTCAAGTTGATTTAACGATATAATGTATATTTGATAAATTAAATTATGGTTTATACATAATCTTTTCTTAATATTGATATCGGTTCACATAGATGTTTCTTATTTTCTTTATCTTTAACCACAGATTTGGAGGGAAATTCTAATGAGATACAATGCACATGTAATATACTAATTAGTTTAACTGACCAATAGCAATTTAGCCTAGAGGGGGATAAGGCAATTCATTATTGCTCATCAATTAGCAGAGTTGCCATTAAAAATTTGTGTTCATCAACATGGGCCTTTATAATTCAGGGGAATTATTTCCCCCCAATTCAATAATATTCCATTAGTTTGTTCAGTTAAAGATGTTTATTTTTTACATTCAGTTAATATTTTGTTTAGTTTACTGTAGTATACTCCGCTGGGATCTCCCCGGAGTTTTTGTCATAGAGTTTAACCTGTCGGGATCTCCCCAGGAACATTCAGTTAAATATTTTGTTTAGTTTACTATAGTATACTCCGCTTGGGATCTCCCCGGAGCTTTTGAATAAGTCCTGCCTGATGGGATCTCCCCAGGCATATCCTTATATTTGACGTGGCAAATTAGTAGAATAGGCTGTTTTTTTGCTATCCTGCTGTCCAGGATAGTTTTACAGTATATACATTTATTTACTCTGCAGTGATCTCCCCGTGAGTCTTAGGAGTATTTTGACTTTTTGCTATATTTTGTTAAGAAGTACTTGTTATGTCTATATAGCTATAGCTAGGTTTTCAGTTTTGTGATGAGTAACCCCCACAGAAGCCAAACCAGTAGTTAGTTATTTACACGAAGAGTTTTAATTATCATAGAAAATTTTATAGTACACATGTATATGTATGTATTAGAAGTAGGTTTGAATAAATAATATTTTGTTGCTTATCTTATCTTGTGTTATGTATAAACTGAAATATTGTTGAAAGTGGCGGTAAATACCATAAACCAATCAAGTTGATTTAATAAAAAAGAAAATTTTCTTTAGTTAGTGCCATCTAGAAGGATTATTGAAAACTAAAAATTAAATCTATGGCAACAGGTTGTTGGGAGTTATATTATTTGAGATCTAGATCATTGAAGTGTTTTCTTTCGTCTAATTACCGTTTTATAAATGTCGTAGAAATTTGTTCAGTCAAGTTTAAAAACATATTCAATGAATACAAAACAACCTTCAACATCTGATTGTTATGAAGCCAAAGTTCCTTTTACATACGATAGCAATCATAGAATCATGTCTCTATTTTCCAAGGAATTACCGACGAATGCAAAGAAAATCAAAGGAGACGGAATAAAGTCAATCTATTCTACTTGTCTAACATGTTGTCAATTGGAAGCTTTCATGACAAGAAATAATATACACAACTATTGCTATCATCTTTGTATGATAAATCTGACTGGATGATGGGATAATTCTTACTAATGTTTTCATACGATCGGACATAAGGGTTTGACTAAGAGTCTTTGGTGTCTGATTTATAGATACTTTCTATACAATAATGTTCACGATCATTCCATATAAAAGGTAGTTTGCTGATGGAATAATATTCTTTGCTAATGTTTGCAGACAACAGAACAAAAAGTTCTTGTCTATATTTGTGTGAGAAATACAAATTAAATACTGTAGAACCTGGCTATGTTGAAGTCAATGGGCCGCACTTCTGTATAAGGAATAATCAAAAGCAAGCCATAAATCAAAGGACGGACAATACAATGACCAAAAGAAAAATAATGCAAACAGCAATCTACAAAACACTACACAGAAAACCAAATATTGAGCAACATGAACCCACTAAAAATCTGGGGTGAACTCTGGTGATCTGGAAGGGTAAGCAGTTCCTGCTCCACTCATGGCACGTGTCATGTTACTGCTGTAAATCTGGTGATAAGTCATGAATGAGGAATGGACCAGAATGTGAATATGACAAACATCACCAGGACTCTACAATTCATACCAGCTCCCACCAGCCCTTGGCTAGTAAGGAAACATTTTTTACTCGCCAACAAAAGTATGTTACTTGCCAGTCAATTATAACTACTATTACTATATAACTCCAATATGTATTTATTTGTAATCAATTATTAATGCCCTGATTGAGACAGGAGATACTTATTCTCTTGAACTCAGCCTCACTTTTAGTAGGTCTGTGTTGCTACTTTTTTTATCCCCTCGCCAACGAAGTTACGAAGGGATATAGTAACGCTACCATCCGTCCGTCCTTCCGTCCGTCCGTCACATCCTTGTGAACACTCTAGAATCAACATCCTTCAATGGATTTTGACCAAACTTGGTACATACTTAGTCCTTATGAGAGTCTGGAACCCTATTGATTTTCAAGGTCATAGGTCAAAGGTCAATGTCACCGGGTCAAATTTTTACAGCGCAACATCCTTGTGAACACTCTAGAATCAACATCCTTCAATGGATTTTGACCAAACTTGGTACATACATAGTCCTTAGGAGAGTTTGGAACCCTTTTGATTTTCAAGGTCAAAGGTCAAGGGGTCAATTTTTTACTGCATAACATCCTTGTGAACACTCTAGAATCAAGATCCTTGAATGGATTTTGACCAAACTTGGTACATACTTAGTCCTTAGGAGAGTCTGGAACCCTATTGATTTTCAAGGTCATAGGTCAAAGGTCAATGTCACCAGGTGAAATTTTTACTGCGTAACATCCTTGTGAATACTCTAGAATCAACATCCTTCAATGGATTTTGACCAAACCTGGTACATACTTAGTCCTTAAGAGAATCTGGAACCCTATTGATTTTCAAGGTCAAAGGACAAGGTCACAGGGTCTAATTTTAAGGCGAGGGGATACGCCACGCTTTGCATTGCCCTTGTTGTCTTTGTACTTGTCTTTTTTATTGATTAAAACTTGTAAATAAAGAAACATAAAATAATTAAAAGACTAAATTTTGAACTAATACAGTCTAAATATCCGGCCCCGCCTTTCTGCAAAAATCACAATACACAACCGTAACTGGAATCATACACGGGCCACGAAAACTTTGACTTCCCAACATCTTGGAATTTATGCTTTCAGCTTTAGAACCTTCATCAGTATTTTCGATTAATACTTCCCGCGATGCTGCATCGGGCAGGCCAGTTTCATGATCAGTTGATTCAACCGATTTATTTTTAGCGAAGAATTTTGTAAGAAGGTTTTAATTTTTTTTTTTGCTAATCGTGGTCACTTGCAAGCGTTAAAAGTATGTGATTTAAAACTTTTATGTCCGAGTCAATTGTGTGGTTTACAAGTCGGAAGTTAAATTGAGAAATATGATAGGTGTGGGGAAAAAAAATTCCGGATTTATAAACTCGCCATCTGACGATCAATACAGAATTTTTACTCGCATTTTACAAAAGTAACTCACAAATGCGAATGTTTTGGTCGCAGTGTAGAGCCCTGATCACTTATCTGTGGTCAGTTGTGACACAGATATTATGTAACAGTTAACTTGGTCGGAATTCATTTGGAACATGATATTTCATCTTTTTACAGATATTGACAATTTGCACTAGCATACAGATTCATTATTAAATATCTTAATATCTCTCCATTTAACTTCTTTTTGGGGGGGGGGGGGGAAAGGGGAGAGCTATGTCTCTCTTCCTCCCTAGCCAGGAATTGTTTTCACATGAATCAAAAATTCGAATATATCTCTATTTTGGACTTGAAAAATCAGTAATTTTTAATCAAGCTTCTCTTTGAATGCTGCAGTGTAAGATTTTTTTACTATAAAATTTGGTACCAGAAAATAAATACAAAACATAATCCCCCCCCCCCCCATCAAAAATATAATGATAATAAAAATTAAAAAATTAAAAAAAGAAATTAAAGGATCCTTCCGTGAATATTGATGATACTTCCCCAAGAATAGAAGTTTTTTGTCATAATGTTTGTTTAGTTTATATATAATTCTATTTTGTTAGCAATCGCTATATTATTTAAATACTGTGGTTTATTTAATTGACATTTTTTTTAAAAGGATAATACATTGTAGTGTTTTATTGTATTTAAGTAACTATAGATTTTACTGATACAATGGTGTAACTTTAGAAAGAAAAGTCGTTACAGATCTTCTGTACATAGATTTATTCTCTGGTTATTGCCATCCATCATCAGTTAATGTTAAATTCTAATTATTGCCACTTAAAACCTTGATGACATAGCTGTGATCAATATTTATGATTCGGTTTGCGAGTCCTTCCATTTTCAAGCAAATAAAAAATTAAATCTCAGACTTTTTGAAATTTGTTTTCATTTTGCTGGATATAGGTCCAGCACCCAGGAATTTTCTGCGGGATCCTCTGAATTTTTGCCGGACCTACATTTTTAGTTCACCTGGACCAGGTGAACTATTGCCATCACTTGGCGTCCGTAGTCCGTCGTCTGTCGTCTGTAAACTTTTCACATTTCAAGCTTCTTCTCCGAAACCACTGGGCCGATTGGAACCAAACTTAGCAGGAATGTTCCTTGGATGGTCCTCTACAAAGTTACTGTTTTTCGTTCCAGTCGGATATTCAATATGGCTGCCAGGGCCAATAATATGCTCTGATTGGTTGAAATTTCAAAGATCTTCTTCTCTGAAACTAATGAACTGACTGAACCCAAACTGTAAATGAATGATCATTGGAATGTCCTTTACCAAGTTTCTGTTTTTTATGCCGATCGGAAATCCAAGATGGCTGCCATCGCAGGACATAAATTAACATTGGACCCTATGGGAAAATGTTCAAATGCCTTCTTCTCAGAAACTACAAATATGATTAAAGCCAAACTGTACATGAATGTTCATTCGATGGTCTTCTACAATCTCAAGGTTTTTTGTTCCGATATGAAATTCAAAATGGCGGCTACGGCAGGACTTAGTTTAACATTGGACCCTATGGGAAAAATGTTTCAAAATGCTTCTTCTCTGAAACCACTTGGACAGTTGAAACCAAACTGCCCAGGAATGATCATTGGAAGGTCCTCTACAAATTTTCTGTTTTTTATGCCGATCGGAAATCCAAGATGGCCGCCACCGCAGGACATAGATTAACATTGGACCCTATGGGAAAATATTCAAATGCCTTCTTCTCAGAAACTACAAATATGATTAAAGCCAAACTGTACATGAATGTTCATTAGATGGTCCTCTACAAACTTTACGTTTTTTGTTCCGATATGAAATTCAAAATGGCGGCTACGGCAGGACTTAGTTTAACATTGGACCCTATGGGAAAAATGTTTCAAAACGCTTCTTCTCTGAAACCACTTGGACAATTGAAACCAAACTGCCCAGGAATGATCATTGGAAGGTCCTCTACAAAGTTTATGTTTTTTAAGTCGATCGGAAATCCAAGATGGCCGCCACCGCAATACATAGATTAACATTGGACCCTATGGGAAAATGTTCAAATGCCTTCTTCTCAGAAACTACAAATATTATTAAAGCCAAACTGTACATGAATGTTCATTGGATGGTCCTCTACAAACTTTACGTTTTTTGTTCCGATATGAAATTCAAAATGACGGCTACGGCAGGACTTAGTTTAACATTGGACCCTATGGGGAAAATGTTTCAAAACGCTTCTTCTCTAAAACCACTAGGACAGTTGAAACCAAACTGCCCAGGAATGATCATTGGAAGGTCCTCTACAAAGTTTATGTTTTATATGTTGATCGAAAATCCAAGATGGCCGCCACCGCAATACATAGATTAACATTGGACCCTATGGGAAAATGTTCAAATGCCTTCTTCTCAGAAACTACAAATATTATTAAAGCCAAACTGTACATGAATGTTCATTAGATGGTCCTCTACAAACTTTACGTTTTTTGTTCCGGTATGAAATTCAAAATGGCGGCTACGGCAGGACTTAGTTTAACATTGGACCCTATGGGAAAAATGTTTCAAAACGCTTCTTCTCTGAAACCACTTGGATAATTGAAACCAAACTGCACAGGCATGATCATTGGAAGGTCCTCTACAAAATTTATGTTTTTTAAGTCGATCGGAAATCCAAGATGGCCGCCACCGCAATACATAGATTAACATTGGACCCTATGGGAAAATGTTCAAATGCCTTCTTCTCAGAAACTACAAATATGATTAAAGCCAAACTGTACATGATTGTTCATTGGATGGTCCTCTACAAACTTTACTTTTTTTGTTCCGATATGAAATTCAAAATGGTGGCTACGGCAGGACTTAGTTTAACATTGGACCCTATGGGAAAAATGTTTCAAAACGCTTCTTCTCTGAAACCACTAGGACAATTGAAACCAAACTGCCCAGGAATGATCATTGGAAGGTCCTCTACAGAATGTTTGTTTTATATTACGATCGTAAATCCAAGATGGCCGCCACCGCAATACATAGATTAACATTGGACCCTATGGGAAAATGTTCAAATGCCTTCTTCTCAGAAACTACAAATATTATTAAAGCCAAACTGTACATGAATGTTCATTGGATGGTCCTCTACAAACTTTACGTTTTTTGTTCCGATATGAAATTCAAAATGGCGGCTACGGCAGGACTTAGTTTAACATTGGACCCTATGGGAAAAATGTTTCAAAGCGCTTCTTCTCTGAAACCACTTGGATAATTGAAACCAAACTGCCCAGGAATGATCATTGGAAGGTCCTCTACAAAGTGTGTGTTTTTTATGCCGATCGGAAATCCAAGATGGCCACCACCGCAGGACATAGATTAGCATTGGACCCTATGGGAAAATATTCAAATGCCTTCTTCTCAGAAACTACAAATATGATTAAAGCCAAACTGTACATGATTGTTCATTGGATGGTCCTCTACAAACTTTACTTTTTTTGTTCCGATATGAAATTCAAAATGGTGGCTACGGCAGGACTTAGTTTAACATTGGACCCTATGGGGAAAATGTTTCAAAACGCTTCTTCTCTGAAACCACTAGGACAATTGAAACCAAACTGCCCAGGAATGATCATTGGAAGGTCCTCTACAGAATGTTTGTTTTATATGCCGATCGGAAATCCAAGATGGCCGCCACCGCAATACATAGATTAACATTGGACCCTATGGAAAAATGTTCAAATGCCTTCTTCTCAGAAACTACAAATATTATTAAAGCCAAACTGTACATGAATGTTCATTGGATGGTCCTCTACAAACTTTACGTTTTTTGTTCCGATATGAAATTCAAAATGGCGGCTACGGCAGGACTTAGTTTAACATTGGACCCTATGGGAAAAATGTTTCAAAACGCTTCTTCTCTGAAAACACTTGGATAATTGAAACCAAACTGCCCAGGAATGATCATTGGAAGGTCCTCTACAAAGTGTGTGTTTTTTATGCCGATCGGAAATCCAAGATGGCCACCACCGCAGGACATAGATTAGCATTGGACCCTATGGGAAAATATTCAAATGCCTTCTTCTCAGAAACTACAAATATGATTAAAGCCAAACTGTACATGAATGTTCATTGGATGGTCCTCTACAAACTTTACGTTTTTTGTTCCGATATGAAATTCAAAATGGCGGCTACGGCAGGACTTAGTTTAACATTGGACCCTATGGGAAAAATGTTTCAAAACGCTTCTTCTCTGAAACCACTTGGACAATTGAAACCAAACTGCCCAAGAATGATCATTGGAAGGTCCTCTACAAAGTTTATGTTTTTTATGTTGATCGGAAATCCAAGATGGCCGCTACCGCAATACATAGATTAACATTGGACCCTATTGGAAAATGTTCAAATGCCTTCTTCTCAGAAACTACAAATATTATTAAAGCCAAACTGTACATGAATGTTCATTGGATGGTCCTCTACAAACTTTACGTTTTTTGTTCCGATATGAAATTCAAAATGGCGGCTACGGCAGGACTTAGTTTAACATTGGACCCTATGGGGAAAATGTTTCAAAACGCTTCTTCTCTAAAACCACTAGGACAGTTGAAACCAAACTGCCCAGGAATGATCATTGGAAGGTCCTCTACAAAGTTTATGTTTTATATGTCGATCGAAAATCCAAGATGGCCGCCACCGCAATACATAGATTAACATTGGACCCTATGGGAAAATGTTCAAATGCCTTCTTCTCAGAAACTACAAATATTATTAAAGCCAAACTGTACATGAATGTTCATTAGATGGTCCTCTACAAACTTTACGTTTTTTGTTCCGGTATGAAATTCAAAATGGCGGCTACGGCAGGACTTAGTTTAACATTGGACCCTATGGGAAAAATGTTTCAAAACGCTTCTTCTCTGAAACCACTTGGATAATTGAAACCAAACTGCACAGGCACGATCATTGGAAGGTCCTCTACAAAATTTATGTTTTTTAAGTCGATCGGAAATCCAAGATGGCCGCCACCGCAATACATAGATTAACATTGGACCCTATTGGAAAATGTTCAAATGCCTTCTTCTCAGAAACTACAAATATGATTAAAGCCAAACTGTACATGATTGTTCATTAGATGGTCCTCTACAAACTTTACGTTTTTTGTTCCGGTATGAAATTCAAAATGGCGGCTACGGCAGGACTTAGTTTAACATTGGACCCTATGGGAAAAATGTTTCAAAACGCTTCTTCTCTGAAACCACTTGGATAATTGAAACCAAACTGCACAGGCACGATCATTGGAAGGTCCTCTACAAAATTTATGTTTTTTAAGTCGATCGGAAATCCAAGATGGCCGCCACCGCAATACATAGATTAACATTGGACCCTATTGGAAAATGTTCAAATGCCTTCTTCTCAGAAACTACAAATATGATTAAAGCCAAACTGTACATGATTGTTCATTGGATGGTCCTCTACAAACTTTACTTTTTTTGTTCCGATATGAAATTCAAAATGGTGGCTACGGCAGGACTTAGTTTAACATTGGACCCTATGGGGAAAATGTTTCAAAACGCTTCTTCTCTGAAACCACTAGGACAATTGAAACCAAACTGCCCAGGAATGATCATTGGAAGGTCCTCTACAGAATGTTTGTTTTATATGCCGATCGGAAATCCAAGATGGCCGCCACCGCAATACATAGATTAACATTGGACCCTATGGGAAAATGTTCAAATGCCTTCTTCTCAGAAACTACAAATATTATTAAAGCCAAACTGTACATGAATGTTCATTGGATGGTCCTCTACAAACTTTACGTTTTTTGTTCCGATATGAAATTCAAAATGGCGGCTACGGCAGGACTTAGTTTAACATTGGACCCTATGGGAAAAATGTTTCAAAACGCTTCTTCTCTGAAACCACTTGGATAATTGAAACCAAACTGCCCAGGAATGATCATTGGAAGGTCCTCTACAAAGTGTGTGTTTTTTATGCCGATCGGAAATCCAAGATGGCCACCACCGCAGGACATAGATTAGCATTGGACCCTATGGGAAAATATTCAAATGCCTTCTTCTCAGAAACTACAAATATGATTAAAGCCAAACTGTACATGATTGTTCATTGGATGGTCCTCTACAAACTTTACTTTTTTTGTTCCGATATGAAATTCAAAATGGTGGCTACGGCAGGACTTAGTTTAACATTGGACCCTATGGGGAAAATGTTTCAAAACGCTTCTTCTCTGAAACCACTTGGACAATTGAAACCAAACTGCCCAGGAATGATCATTGGAGGGTCCTCTACAGAATGTTTGTTTTATATGCCGATCGGAAATCCAAGATGGCCGCCACCGCAATACATAGATTAACATTGGACCCTATGGAAAAATGTTCAAATGCCTTCTTCTCAGAAACTACAAATATTATTAAAGCCAAACTGTACATGAATGTTCATTGGATGGTCCTCTACAAACTTTACGTTTTTTGTTCCGATATGAAATTCAAAATGGCGGCTACGACAGGACTTAGTTTAACATTGGACCCTATGGGAAAAATGTTTCAAAACGCTTCTTCTCTGAAACCACTAGGACAATTGAAACCAAACTGCCCAGGAATGATCATTGGAAGGTCCTCTACAAAGTTTATGTTTTTTAAGTCGATAGGAAATCCAAGATGGCCGCCACCGCAATACATAGATTAGCATTGGACCCTATGGGAAAATGTTCAAATGCCTTCTTCTCAGAAACTACAAATATTATTAAAGCCAAACTGTACATGAATGTTCATTGGATGGTCCTCTACAAACTTTACGTTTTTTGTTCCGATATGAAATTCAAAATGGCGGCTACGACAGGACTTAGTTTAACATTGGACCCTATGGGAAAAATGTTTCAAAACGCTTCTTCTCTGAAACCACTAGGACAGTTGAAACCAAACTGCCCAGGAATGATCATTGGAAGGTCCTCTACAAAGTTTATGTTTTTTATGTCGATCGGAAATCCAAGATGGCCGCCACCGCAATACATAGATTAACATTGGACCCTATGGGAAAATGTTCAAATGCCTTCTTCTCAGAAACTACAAATATTATTAAAGCCAAACTGTACATGAATGTTCATTAGATGGTCCTCTACAAACTTTACGTTTTTTGTTCTGATATGAAATTCAAAATGGCGGCTACGGCAGGACTTAGTTTAACATTGGACCCTATGGGAAAAATGTTTCAAAACGCTTCTTCTCTGAAACCACTTGGATAATTGAAACCAAACTGCCCAGGAATGATCATTGGAAGGTCCTCTACAAGGTGTGTGTTTTTTATGCCGATCGGAAATCCAAGATGGCCACCACCGCAGGACATAGATTAGCATTGGACCCTATGGGAAAATATTCAAATGCCTTCTTCTCAGAAACTACAAATATGATTAAAGCCAAACTGTATATGAATGATCATTGGATGGTCCTCTACAAACTTTACGTTTTTTGTTCCGATATGAAATTCAAAATGGCGGCTACGGCAGGACTTAGTTTAACATTGGACCCTATGGGAAAAATGTTTCAAAACGCTTCTTCTCTGAAACCACTTGGACAATTGAAACCAAACTGCCCAAGAATGATCATTGGAAGGTCCTCTACAAAGTTTATGTTTTTTATGTCGATCGGAAATCCAAGATGGCCGCCACCGCAATACATAGATTAACATTGGACCCTATGGGAAAATGTTCAAATGCCTTCTTCTCAGAAACTACAAATATTATTAAAGCCAAACTGTACATGAATGTTCATTGGATGGTCCTCTACAAGCTTTACGTTTTTTGTTCCGATATGAAATTCAAAATGGCGGCTACGGCAGGACTTAGTTTAACATTGGACCCTATGGGAAAAATGTTTCAAAACGCTTCTTCTCTGAAACCACTTGGATAATTGAAACCAAACTGCCCAGGAATGATCATTGGAAGGTCCTCTACAAGGTGTGTGTTTTTTATGCCGATCGGAAATCCAAGATGGCCACCACCGCAGGACATAGATTAGCATTGGACCCTAATGGAAAATATTCAAATGCCTTCTTCTCAGAAACTACAAATATGATTAAAGCCAAACTGTACATGAATGTTCATTGGATGGTCCTCTACAAACTTTACGTTTTTTGTTCCGATATGAAATTCAAAATGGCGGCTACGGCAGGACTTAGTTTAACATTGGACCCTATGGAAAAAATGTTTCAAAACGCTTCTTCTCTGAAACCACTTGGATAATTGAAACCAAACTGCTCAGGAATGATCATTGGAAGGTCCTCTACAAGGTGTGTGTTTTTTATGCCGATCGGATATCCAAGATGGCCACCACCGCAATACATAGATTAACATTGGACCCTATGGGAAAATATTCAAATGCCTTCTTCTCAGAAACTACAAATATGATTAAAGCCAAACTGTACATGAATGTTCATTGGATGGTCCTCTACAAACTTTACGTTTTTTGTTCTGATATGAAATTCAAAATGGCGGCTACGGCAGGACTTGTTTAACATTGGACCCTATGGGAAAAATGTTTCAAAACGCTTCTTCTCTGAAACCAAACTGCCCAGGAATGATCATTGGAAGGTCCTCTGTTTTTTATGCCGATCGGAAATCCAAGAAGGCTGCCACCACAGGTCATAGTATTAACACAGGACCATATCGGGAAAATACAGAAATATCTTCTTCTCTGAAGCTATTGCACTGATTGAACCTAAACTATGCATCAATCATTGGAAGGTCCTTTACAAACTTTGTGTTTTTTATGTTGATCGTAATTCCAAGATGACTACCACTGCAGGACATAGTTTTTACATAGGACCAATTGTTTTTTTTTATAACTAGGTGAACGATACAGGCTCTTGAGAGCCTCTGGTTTATGTAAAATTGTTTTAAAGCCAAGCAATGTCATACCGTTATTATTATTTTAGTCTAGCAGAGCGCTTTCTGTATTTAACTTCATTAGTACTGGTAGAGGCCTAAAAATAGGAAGACGAGTCACCATCCAGAATAAACCAAAAAGTTGAAACCATGCACCAAAAAAGAGTAGCCAAATCCAGCTAGGGATACCCTCAAACTTTGAAAAATTTACCAGATTTAAAACAATTTTTAAAATTTTTATTGAGATTACAATAACAATATTCTAGAAGTCATTAGACTCTCTCAATATCCAGTTTGCTCGGCTGAGCTCCGTCGTAATGCTTCAGGAACGACCTGCGTTTCCAACTTCTGTTAAAAAAGTAAAAAATGTTTGGCGGACATGGGGACCGGCATTACCGACGTTATTGGCGGACCTCATGATTTTCTGTCCCCTAGGTCCGATAGGTCCGACGAATTTCAAAAACTCTGAAATCTCAAAAATAAGAATCAGGCAAATAAAATTTTACAGATATAGCTGTGACCAATATTTATGATTCGATTTGAGAGTCCATCCATTTTTCAAGCAAATAGAAATTTTATTTGCCGGATTCTGATTATTGAGATTTAAAGCTTAACCGACATAGCTGTAGCCAATATTTATGATTTGGTTTGAAAGTGAGAGATCACTTTGTATGTGGTTCTGTGACCAATATTTATGATTTGGTTTGAAAGTGAGAGATCATTTTGTATGTGGTGCTGTGACCAATATTTATGATTCGGTTTGAAAGCCCATGCATTTTTAAGCAAATAAAAGTTTTATTTATTTGCCCGATTCCGATTATACAGATTTAAAACCACCGACATAGCTGTGACCAATATTTATGATTTGTTTTGAAAGTCTATCCATTTTAAAGCAAATATAAATTTTGTTTTGCCTGATTCTGATTCTTAGATTTGAAACTTTACTGACATAGCTGTGACCAATATTTATGATTCGGTTTGAAAGTCCATCCATTTTCAAGCAAATAATAAAATATTTTGACGATTCTGATTAATGAAATTTAAAACTACCGACATAGCTGTGACCAATATTTATGATTTGTTTTGAAAGTCCATCCATTTTCAAGCAAGCAAAAATTTTATTTGCCTGATTCTGATTATTGAGATTTAAAACTACTGGCATAGCTGTAGTCAATATTTTATAATTTGGTTTGAAAGTGAGAAATCACTTTAACCGTGTTTCTGTGACAAATATTTACGACTCGGTTTGAAAAATCCATCCATTTTCAAGCAAATGAATTTTTATTTGGCTGCATATCTGAGGCAGACAAGTGAGAGATGACTTTGTCTGCGGTTTTTTTTCAAGCTTGTATGGTGATGTCTCTGACCATGTAATGTATTACTCCAATGACAGTTTAGATTGAAAGTCCATTAGACAGACTTGTTCTCGAGCATAAGGAGATGAATGAAAAAGATTTTCAGAGATTGATATATATGTTTTTAGACTTATGGTCAGTTGTAAACACTGTTGCCTGGAGTCTTATCATAATTACTGTAATTGTTGATCAGGCAAAAACACCTGCTATTCCCAAGTTTTGAAAAAGTGACAAAAAATTACAATTTGAAAATTTCTCTGTTAAAAAATAGTAGATGTGAACCTATTTCCCTAGGTACAACGGTTTCCCCTGCCAATAAAAATGACCACCTCGAATCCGATATAACTGAAATATTGTTGAAAGTGACTAAACATTATTTATAATAAAATATTTTTGTTATTTGATTTGAAAGAAAAAATGATAGTCCCTGATGACCTTTATGATATTGGACTTCAATGGGGAACACATAAATCATTAAAAAAGTTGGTTTCATAATAAAACAAGATGCTTTAATTGATGGCTCGTTTACGGTGAAAGAAAGATTGCAGTAAATAAGTGGAATAAACGGCCACAGTCGAAAAAGGATGACGAGACCTGGCAAGATAAACAGATTACCGAAAAATTTAAGGGCAAGTCTGCACCCCATTGGTAACAATGGAAGCTATAAAATTCTTCTTGTTGCGACCGCCAAGAGAGAACAGGGTCACGCTTTCCCTATACTACGGCTCATATCCCAGCGCTCCCTGGTGCAACTATATTCAGGGAAGGGCAGCAGTTTAGCGATTTATAAGCAGCAAATATTAAATACATGAAGTATAGCGGGTAAGCTCAAACTGGTATCAGTTCAGAACGGCCACTCATGGTGACATGAGATGGTCTTGACCTAACTTCCAGCGGTAACGCAGGAAAGTAAGCAGTGATATGATCCGACGTAGAATTCCGGAAAGGATTGGGACCCCTTATCTTGCCAGTTCCCGCCAACCTAGACTATGACATAATATTTTATTATCTTATTATTTGTACAATAATTGTGAACAAAAATAAATTGAATTCAGAACACACACTTATTAAATACAATGTTTGTCCTTGCCAGAATATTCAACATTGTTCCCCGTTGAGTGTACAAAAATAAAATAAAATTGTTAATGGCCACACCGACTGAACTTAACTTAAAATAGAACATTGAATAAACATAATATGTCTTCATCATCATGATTATCATCATAAGGTCCACATCAAATACGAACATCTGTGATACACAGTAAGTATACAAGTTGTACATGCGGGTAACATCAGTTCACAAATGTAAGTAGTCCACTTATCAAATGTCATATAAATGTTCCAATACTGGCAATATCTTAAGAGTGGTGTGTGTTCCTGAAAAATGTTAATAAGAAAACAGCAGAAAAATACATTCTTACAATCCAACAACTTAAATTTACAAAGTTACTTAAGGGGGTTTGTTGGGGAGGAGGGTGGGATTTTTCTCGTGTATTCTATCGACATGAAAGACACATGTACAGTAAATTTGAAAGGAAGCGGAATGACGACACAGCAATTAATATTTTACTGAATGACAGACGGAACGAAATCAATGCGGAATAGTATAATTATGTATTAAATAAAAATTCCCATCAATTAAATTGGTTTTATCGATATAGGCGATAAACCCTATTATTTGGATGTGTCGCAGGTGTTTGCCGTTTCTGAAAATGGAAATTTCCTTAAAGGGTCTAAAATGCTATATTTTAAGATGAATGGGGTGAAATTTAAAATAGAGGGTTGTATTGCATATAGTCACTTATAGTTAGGGTTTTCATTTAAAAATATTCTCTGAAACCAAATAACCAAATTAAACCAAACATGGCTGTGATAGGCCTTGCACTGTTGGATTGTTCTGTCATCCATCTAGGTTGGCTGTTGTTTCATAAAAAGGTATTTCTTCAATGGAATCGTTTTTGCATATTCCCTTTCAGGAATATATCAGGCAACACATGTTGGAAGCTATGACCAGAAATGCAAATTTCTTTAAATTATAGAAACTGCCATAATTTGTGTGGGAAACAGCAGTTACTGTAGCATTTAATTGTGTCCTCTAGTTCAAAGTGTCCGCCGGACACTTTACATATGTTATAGTGTCCAGCAGACATTTTTACGCCATATAATAGTGTCCAGGACACTATCAATCCATTTCATTGTGTTCAGAGCTGTTGAATATTGTCCTCACTATGTGGACACAATTCACCATTTCACAAAACTAAAGGACTATGGGTAAATTGATTGTTCCTAAAATTTTGGTGTACGGACAATGAAAAATTGTCCAATGACATAACGTTATTTTCGTTCTTATCCAATTACGTCATTTTGGTGTATGCTTTGAAAATTTTTACCCTCAATGCTTTAGTTTATGAAACGGTGAATTGTTTGCTGCAACATCAATTAACCCAGTAAAAAGAGGCTTTGAGTAACGGAAGGAAACGTTGATTAGATCTTACACCATATAATTAGAAATTCATTTCATTTAAATTAGATTCAACACAATGAAATTGACAAATTGAGCTTTAAGTTCACATGTAGTCAGTAAATAATAAATGTGAGTAATTTGATATATCAATTGTTCAAATTTCAATAATATTCAAATCTACTTTTTCTTTTAGTTTTTCTTATATGCTTAATTGTCGGAGTTGTCGGAATGTTTTCCTCAATAATAGTGAAAAAACATTCTTCAGACTAAGAATATTTTTGCTTACCTCCCTTCATCTGGACACTTTTTCATAGTTGATGTACTATTTCATGTTGTCCACTCGGACAGTATTTATCAATCATAGTATGAAATGTCCAATATTTAGGACATTTCAGCATTTTTTTTTGTCCTATGCTAGGGCACAATTTCATAGCACCAGACACTATTTCATATCGCAATCTCTAAAAAATATTGGGGGGGGGGGGGGGGGGGGGGGGGGACACTTTAACATAGGACACTATTATGTCTTACTTTACTTCATGATAATGAGTTGTTTAATGTGAATTCCAGACTTTTCTACGAAAGTTTTATAAGTGTTAAAGAAATGAACAAATTGTTTTTTTTTTATTTAGAATATTTCAATAACTTCTCCTTTCCAATTGAGCAAAGGGCTATTATGGTCGTGATCGTATGGTAATTGGATTTATAACTACCAGTGCAATCAGTACCTATCACCACTAAAATTGTAAGTTTGAATCTCGCTCATGGGGAGGTGTACTCAATACAACATTACATGATAAAGTTGTAGGTGACCTGCAGCAAATTGGGGGCTATCTCCAGGTTCTCGGGTTTTCTCCACCAATAAAACTGACTGCCACGATATTACTGAAATAATTTTGAAAGTGGTGTTGAACACCATAATCCTAACACTAACCCCTAATTGAGCAAGTTAAAGTCAGCTGTTAAAAAGGTGAGCAAATACAGGCTCCATGAAGATTCTGGCTATGTTCCCTCTAAAACTAATGATTTCTAAATGATATTTTGATTTACTGTTATTATTTTATTTTTGCCTTAATACTACTTATAAATTACAGAACAAATTCAATTTTGACGATGGTTTCATTTTTCCATTTTAGAAATACACCACCTACAGACCCCACAAAGCCACATTTTTATCACCAAATGAGCTGAAATTTGAATTGTAGGTCCATTTTAATCAAAGGTAGGATATATTTTAAGATTTTGCTGGAAAAAAAATGGATTTAACTGATTTTTTGTAAAACAAAAAATATATGCAAATTAGTCATTTTTGTTGAAAAATATGCAAATTAGACTGATTTGACCAAATTTAATTTCATAATCATCTCTGAAACTACTGTGTCAATTTCATCCAAATATGGAATCGGATAGTACCAAAGTTTTGTTCTTTATTAATCGTATCAGACACCCTGATCTCCATCCAAGATGGCAGCCCTGTTACTAAAAATAGAAATATCTTCTAATATCCAAAACTGTTAAATTTTAGACTAAAATGAGCTGAAATTTAAAGTGTAGCTTTATGCTAATGAGTTGTTTAAAGTGTAGCTTTATGCTAATGAGTTGTTTTGATATATTTTAAGTTTTTCCATGAAATGTTTGATTTTGAAGATTTCCCCCCCCCACACATGCAAATTAGCCCAATTTGAATCAAACTTAGCCTTATCCATTCTTAGGGTATGTACTTTCAAAGTTGTTTCTGATGATCCAGCCAACCATCTAACATGGCTGCTTCTTCTCAGAAACCATTTGATATATTCAAACCAAAACCATGCATAAATGATACTAGGGTAGACCTTTACAAAACTTCTTATTTTGTGCATATCTGAAATTCAGGTTAACTGTCACTGCAGAAGCAGCCTTAGCAATCAGTTCATACTTAAACTTTTAAACCAATTTTTCAACAAATAATACCAGAGTAAACCTCCACAAAACTTGTGACTTTTTAATACTGATCTGAAATCCAAGATGACCATCACTGGCTGATGAGGAATTTCAGATTTTGTTGTTCATTGCCTATATATAAATCATGTGATCAATGCAAGCTATTAGTGTCCCTTTCTGTCATATATCCTTTTGACATCCTTAGTACTCTTTCTGTGATTTACCCACTTGACACTTGGTGACTCTTGTCATATTTTGATTTGACATCCCTAATATTACCCCTTTTATTCATGCACCCAGTTGACACCCCTACATAGCTTCTGAACATGTACGTGATAGAAAGGAACACTCCTATTGTTCTTTTCTTTAATGCACCAACTTTACACCCCCTAGTTTTCTCTTCTGTCATGCACCAACTTTACATCCCCTAGTTTTCTCTTCTGTCATGCACCAACTTTACACCCCCTAGAATTCTCTTTCTGTCATGTGCCCACGTGACACCACACACCCCTAGTATCCCTTTCTGTCTCAATCTTATTGTAACACCAAACAATATGATGGAAGAATCTGCCAATAGTGTTCATCGTTGTAACTATATTGATCTAATGGAAGAAAATTACATGTTACACCTATCTAACAGAATTGATGAGTTGAGAAAATTACTTTTCTGGAGAAAAAAAATAACAATGAATCGTCGTATTAATATAGATAAATCATGTTTAAGATAGAAAGTTTTAGTGAAAAAGAGTGTAAAATTACTTTTCTGGAGAAAAAAAATAACAATGAATCGTAATATATAGATGAATCATGTTTAAGATAGAAAGTCTTAGTGAATAAGAGTGTATGTTCTTGGAATTTATGTACAGTCAAACCTGTATTAAGAGGTCAGCTTTGGGACAAAGCAAAAGTGGTCTTATAAGACAGGTGACCTCTCAAAAGAGGTTCAATTCATATGAACTTTTCTATGAGGTGATGTGGTGGGCAGGTTTGACTGTATTTGCATTTGAAGACCTGAATTTTTATGTAAATTAAATTTATGTCTTAATATCATTTAATTTTCAATCTAGAACATCCATTTTTTTTTTTTGCAGTTATTGGGAAGTTATATAAATGCTACCAGTATGTCTTCTGTATTGTATTGTCACTGGTCTAGACATACAAATTCTCTATCGTGGAAACAACTTTTCATTCATATTCATTTTCATTATCTTCCGGATTGATTTATCAAAGGCATTTTCAATGAAAGTTTATAAATAAGACATTACAAAAGGGATGTAGGCAATTATTATTGAGTTATTTCCCTTGGCAAACATTCAGAAGAAATGATTAGTACATAAAAAAAATGTTCATTCTTATATTAAAACTATTAGTATTTTAATCTTGAAAATATTGTTATATCTTCATTAAAGTGCATGAAACCTGAAAAAAATGTGTTGTTGAAATATTTTACCAAGATAAAAATTTGAAATAATTATATATAGAATTTACACTAGATTAAAAGCCAGGGAAGTAGAGAAGAATTTAACATGATAAAGATTGAAGCAAACTTGGTAAACTCGGAGCTACAAAATAGATGTTTATTTTGATATATATTGTTTTCACTTTTGGTTTACAGATATTATCTCACGCTTATGTTATTTGAATGACGACTTCAGTAAATTTCATGGATAACTCTTGGAGACCATTGGGCACATGCAGTCACCTCTGTTAAGCAGTCACTTGTATTAAAAGATCACCTTTTTCTTGTCCTGTCATAGAAAAATTCATATGAATTGAACCTCTTTTAAGAGGTCACCTACCTGTCTTATTAGGCCACTTTTTCTTTGTCCCAGTGATGACCTCTTAAGACAGGTTTGACTGAATTTGATATCAGTTTGCCAATTAGTTGATTAATTACAAGCTTCTGATCATGGAAGTGTCGGGTTGTAAAATTCAAGCTTGTTTTGGGTTAATTAATTGATAACATGGTCCCTTATCCTACATGTCTGATGCTCCCATGATTCCTTCTGTAATGGTTTGTCCTGCTAAGGATGTCAGTTCAGAAAAACTCGCTGAGAAGGTGTGAATCTGCATGTTCAGCAGCCGACTATCTATCAATCTATCCTCCTGCAATGGCGAGGAGAAAGATGCACCGATAAGCCATAAAATTAAAATAATTGAATGTTTTATGTTTAGTTTTCATACCTAAAAGTTGCTAACAGTGGCAATTCCTGTATTTAGATAAACTAATCAGTACATTATCAACCAATTTAATAGAATTTTACCACTTCATGTACATAATTCCTAACACCAATTTAATTAAATAATGATTAGTTTTGTCAATTGCCTTAAAAGGAATTATGATGCACAAACAGGAAAAAAAACAGCACATATTAAAATTCTGTGTTGTTTGTCTATTTGTTCTTTCTGCATGAGCAACCCATTAGCAAATTTTTTCTGATAATCGGGAACTGATTTGCTTTTGGATTTGTATCCAATATCAACTGAAGTAAATTGAAGCTCCATGGTTATCAGTCCTCGAAATGTAAATTTAAATTTACTGGTCCGAATCAAATTCTAAATAAAAACTTAAAAAATTGACTGGTCCGGACAAAGTTTAACTGGTCTTGGGCAGAGGACTTGTGCTCATTGTGAGGATTAGGTTGCGCCCTCTACATACTAGATATGTAGTCCCTCTCTTATAAAGTCACTCACACCAAAGGCCATCCATCTTATCAGGCCAGATTTCATATAGTAAAATACTACTGAATTGTCATCCTGAAGACAGGTCACCTCTCTTATTCGGTCATTTTCTCATTGCAGAAGGAGTGGCTTGATAAGAGAGGTATTACTGTATATATATAATTTTAGAGTTGAAGGATGAAACAGAATGACCAATGGAATATTTTTATTATATATTACAGTCAAACCTGTCGTAACGGTCACCTTTGTATAATGGTCACCTGCTCATAACGGTCACTTTCGTGCTCTCCCGGTGCATTTTACTATATATTTTAATTCGATATAGCGGTCACTTGTTCAATGTGGTCAGCGGTCACCATTTATAAGTAATTTTCAGCGTAAAACCTTTGTATAACGGTAAATTTATTTAAAAAATAATACCGGAAGTGATTTCAGAAGATGGGTATTTTTCTCAAATGTACCAAAAATCCAGAGGTGTTACAAAATATATTGATTAATTTAATTAACTAAATAAACAAACACCATAAATTTTGTGAATAGTAAATTACATAAAAGACAGTTTATCCTCGGGTGTTATTGGAGATTTTTATTCATTACGACGAGAGTAGAAATTCACTCACCAAAAATATTTTGTATCTAGTACATCATGTCACAATCATCAACATCCGTAAATAGGAAAGCTTTGTAATTAGACATCAAAGTGAAAGCGATAAATCATTGTGATGTTGGGAAAAGTTATCGGGCTGTGGCGGGCAAGGAGATGGGTGTTGGTCGTACCCAGATAATGAACATTCTTAAAAGAAAACGTGAGATTCTTGACGATTGTGAAAACAATGCTTCCAGTTCAACATCGTGTTACTGGAAATTGTACTTTTGTTTATTAAATATCTTTATTTATTTATTTGTATGTTTTATTCAAATCATATCATATTGAGATAATTTCATCAACAATAAATGTAAACAAGAGTAATTTTACGACAGGAACAAAATAACAAGTAAAACATTATTAAAAACATAAGATGTAATGAAAAATGTTTATTTACAACTAGCTTGCAATATTTTGTCGAAAAATCAAAACCCTTCACCTGTATATAGTGGTCAATTTGTCAATCCCCCCCAGGTGACCACTATAGACAGGTTTGACTGTATATATGTTTAATCTCATTTCAATATTTTTTCAGTTATATTGTGACAATCAGTTTTATTTAGGCCTTATATTATTTGCTGTTAAAATGATTTTAAGAATAAATCCTGTACAATCAGTGCCTATCAAGACGTAAAAGTCGTGAGTTTGTTGATTTTTCCCTGTGGCGAGGTGTACTTGGTACATCTAGGTATGATGAAGTTTGTCAGTGTCGAAAATCAGTGTCTTTCGACACATCAGTGGTCTTCTCCAGGTACTCTGGTTTCCTCCACCAATATATTGATCACTGTTATATAACAGACATATTGCTGAAAGTGGTGTTAAACACCAAATACCATAACATCTTATTTAAACATCTAAAGAATGACTGTTACTGCCAGGCCCTTATGATGTGATGAAATCATTACACATTATACATGTTGATTCTCGACTAATCACACAGCATTATAAGGAGTGAGAACAAAGGCTGGGAATTGGGATAATGTGACCCAGTGGAGCCACATGTATACCTGTGGACTGTTGTTTCAGTGAGCTAGCAGTATAATAATCAAACTAAGCATGTTGGTCTAGTACAAAATGGACATCAATGTCATCTCATTGAAATGTAACTTGTTCTCGCCATGATATAATTGAAAAATTGCTTACTTGGTGTTAAACAACAATCACTCTACCATTCACATTTTACAACTTCACAACACTTCTTAAGATTATTGTTACTGCATTGGTGGTGTAATGGTTAGCATGCTCGCCTCGAGTGCGGTAGATCGTGGGTTCGAGTCCGATTGGGTCAAACCAAAAACTATTAAATTGGTATTTGTTGCTTCTCCGCTAAGCATGCAGCATTAAGGGGAAAGAGCAAAGACTGGTTGCCTTGGAATCGGGATAATGTGTCCAAGTGGGGCGACATGTCTATCCGCAGAATGTTGCCTAAGTGAGTTTGCACTATAAAAATCCAACCAAATGTGTTGGTCTAGTACAAAGCGGACCTCATCGTCATCTCATCGAAATGTAACTTGTTCTTTTCATGATATAATAAAAAATTGCTTAACTTGGTGTAAAACAACAATCACTCAATCATTCACATTAGATAACTTTAAAACACTTCTTCACATTATTCCACCATTTATTTTACAGCAGAAACTGCCTTTACATTTTGCTCTCTTGGTGGGTGTAATTATTTTGATTATATTCTTAAATTTATTTGTAAAATTTGTTCAGCTGAAATACTGCTAATGTTGGTATTAAACACCAATCAATCAATTAAATCAATTTTGTTCTTTTGATTTGATATATGAAAGTTTAAATATAATTTTTTTTTTTATAGATTTTACTTCTTTTTTTTTTATTAATAAATCTTTTCAGAATTATTTCTTATTAAAGTTGTATATGAACTTATTGCCACTAGGAGATTGTCAACATACAGACAGTACAGTCAATATTTCCTAATACTGCATACTAAAGAGATTGACATGATTATAGCAATGCTTTTACCATTGATTTCCAGTTTTTGAAAATTTGATAAATATGGATAAATGATGTACTATTACACTGAGAAATTCTTCAGGTTCAAGTCCCTTTCGTTTTTTTGTTTACAGTCAAACCTGTATTAAGAGGTCACCTTTGGGACAAAAGAAAAAGTGGCCTTATAAGACAGTTGACCTCTTAAAAGCGGTTCAATTCATGTGAAATTTTCTATGACAGGACAAGAAAAAGATGATCTTTTAATAGAGGTGACGTCATGAGCAGGTTTGACTGTATTTGGTTTGTATACCCCCGCTGAGAGTCGGGGGGGGGGGGGGGGGGGTATATAGGGATCCTCATGTACGTTCGTCCGTCCGTCACACTTTTGGTTTCCGGATAATAATTAAAGTACTGCTCAACCAAATCTTTTCAAACTTTCACACATTGCTGTGTACCATAAAATACAGGTTAAGCTTGATTACAGTGTATTTCACATTTACTGTTATGGCCCTTTTTCTTTTAGAAAAGAGGGACTTTTTAGGTTTCCAGATGATATTTAAAGTATGGCTCAACCAAATCTTTTCAAACTTTGACACAATGCTGTGGACCATTAAATACAGGTTAAGTTCGATTACGGTGTATTTCACATTTACCGTTCCTGAGTTATGGCCCTTTTTCTCTTAGAGAATAGGGACTTTTTAGGTTTCCGAATGATATTTAAAGTACCGCTCAACCAAATCTTTTCAAACTTTAACACAATGCTGTATACCATAGAGTACAGGTTAAGTTTGATTATGGTGTATTTCACATTTACCGTTCATAAGTAATTGTTACACCAGTTCACTTTTCTCAGCATTCCTTCATTATAAGTGTGTTTCCATCATATATCTTATAATCAGTGTTTTGATGTAAATAGTGAAAGAAAAAAGGAAAAGATTACAGGTAATCTGATTTAAATTAATTTGGCAAGCAATAAAAAGTTTACTACATTGTCAATTACAAGAATTTGTAAATTTTTGATGTCCATGAAATGAATAGGTTATAAGATAAATCACAACATGTTTCATTCCTTTCATTGCCTCATTCAAAATTTGGAATGCAGGGGTATCTGTGATCACCAGATCAACTTTCTCTAGTTGTTTTTTTCTGTCAAACAGAATGTGAATCAAATGAATGTCCCTTTTTTTTATTTTATCACGGTTTTGTGTAAATCTGCAAGAGAGAACCACACTGGGAAATTGTCATATGGTCCAATAAATTGATTTATATATTAGTTTGGTCAGAATAATATTCTATAGATGTCAAATTACAATTGGTAATGTACTTCCCTAGATATATATATGAACAAATCATTTGCAGAAATATACATGGATACAATAGGAACATATTTATATTGATTGGATGCTTATAGGATTTAGTTAACAAAAACTTGTAAGATAACAGGCGAGTTGAGAAAGAGATTGTCAGTTTATTCATTATCTGCTCCCATTTAAAGACGGCAAAAGATCATTCCTAGAAAAAAAGCGTTATTGGAGGCAAACGATTTTAGTCGTTAATGATCCATTAAGGATGAGCTATTTCTGATTGTTTTACTGGATACCGATTGTGATCATCACTTTCCATGGTTGGATTTTGTTAGGAAATTGATGGCGTTTTGCTGAATTTAACATAATAAGTTTGAGTTCTTTACTAGAAATTGGATAAATTTGGTTTAAAGGAAATATATTGTGGAAGGTAATTCGATTTGAATATTTTTTTTTTATATTAACTTTAAAGTGTGTAGATATGTGTTTGAATTAATTGAATTTAAATGCAGCCATATGTTCTACTCTGATATCGTTAATTGATCTAAAGTGCATTCTTTTCTACAAATTGGGCTTTATTAAATTAAATATAGACAACTTGAAAGAACAGTAGAAAAATTATCAAAGAGGCAGACATTTAACTTTTTCTCTTTTTTCAGAAATGCAATATTGTTGATTTTAATTATTTTGAAAGTTACCATGGTAAAGCTAAAGAAAATATATCTATTAAAAATTAATTGGTTATTTTTGTTCATGATAGTAAAGAATATCATAGAACAGTCATTGTCTATAAATAACTTAATATTAGGTACTGGATAATACAAATGCCCTGTCTTAATGTGATCAGATTTGTTGGGTATACATTTGGCAGAATAAACTGGTGTTCAGAGTAAACAGATAATATTTGCAATGATTTCTGACAATGGAACAAAATTGACCATTTGCAACTTAGCTTTCTAACATGATTCTAAAATAATATATTTTTCATGTTTTTATTTGAGTTATTTCCCTTTATTATGGGCAAAAAGATCCTCTTTCATGCAAAGTTGAATGAAAATAACATAAATTTTCCCAAGTTATATTCTGCACAAAATGTTGTTTTTTTTGGTGAATTTTCTATTTGCCTTAAAATCATTCTGTGATTTTTTACGAGGTTTAAATATCTACACACCATAAGAAAATTCTACTCAAATTCTTTATCCTTTCTATTGCTCTGACATGGAATTGGAATGTGTACAATTTTACCTGATGTAAGGGAAATAACTCCTATAAAAACATGTTTATAGAATCAATTCAGGATTTGCAAATGATCTGTTGATGTTTGCTTTACCCAGAATTCCAGTTTATTCAGGGTTTGGTTGACACAGATTCACTAGAGGTCACCTTTGTGACAAAGAAAAAGTGGTTTTATAAGACAGGTGACCTCTTAAAAGAGGTTCAATTCATATGAAATTGTCTATGACAGGACAAGAAAAGGGTGACATTTTAATACAGGTGACTGTTTAATAGAGGTGACCTTATGGGCAGGTTTGGCTGTATTAGCTTTAAGACTTGACAGGTATATATTTCACAAAATTGATGTAAACATGAAAAAGCAGAGGTTCTCGCTGCACAAAATGTGTTATGCTAATGGGAGTGATAACTTTATCTTCATTGGAACTCAATATCTTTCATAGTCTTATTCTTGTATTTCATTTTGTAGTCCTTGATGTTATAAGTATTCCAATGCTTTTAAAATGTCCAGTTGTCCAGGAACGAGCTGTTTCTTCATTTTATTATACTCCTTCCAGATTATCACTATAGCTTAGGAATGAGAAATAATATTTTGATGCCGGGGCCATTGTAGTCATGATCGTATGGTAATTGGATTTACAACTTCCTATCACCACTAAAGTTGTGAGTTCGATGATCTGTGACAGGTTGGTGGTTTTATCCGTGTACTCTGGTTTCCTCTACCAATAAAACTGACCACCATGATATAGCTGAAATATTGTTGAAAGTGGCGTTAAACACCATATCCCCTAACTCATATTTTTATCCCTGATTGAGTCGACATGAAGCACTTGTCCAGTATTATCTTATCTATGACAACTGTAATCAATATATTAGTTAACAAGGCACAAAGTACATATGTAATCAACAAACTTGACCCACTTGTAGGTTATCATTTTAAGCTAATTTACATGTACATTAACTCTTGATTGTTGACACAACAATTTTGTGTGATAACTAACCTAAATGTGCACACATACAGTCCTGGAAATGGAAATTTGAATTTACTGGTCTGAATAAAATTAGTTAATTTATTTTTATATACATTGTACTTCTAAATAAACACTGCAAACATTTACTGGTCCGAACTAAGTTTTACTGGTCTTGGGCCGGAGGACTGGTGCCAATCGTGAGGACTGCACATTATGTAGGTCATTGTATTTCCTAATGAAAGCTTTGATATATTAATATTTCAATGGGAATTACTACAGATATTTATCTGAGAATAATAAATTTTTCATAATGATATTCTATATATTTAACCTTGCAACTTGTTTCTTTTTAATGTGTTTGTTTTGTAGATACAATGTAAGACAAATGTAAATAATCAAACTATTGCCCTTTGTTATATTTTTGTAAGCAAAAGTTTTAAAATACCTGAAAAATCTTAAATTACTGAGGCAATTAAAACAAAAATTGACAGGAATGTATCATTTTATGGTTCCAATTGGTCAGGGGTCACTGTGGCTGCATTTGTATCGTAGTTACAATTACATGTGCCTATGTAGTTGGTGTGTCATTTTATATTTCCTAATGCTCTGATAGGGGTCACTTGGATTTACAATTACATGTGCAGCGCTGTCAAGGGTTTTTGATGTCTCAGAGTGAGAACAGGGTGTCTTGATGGCAAATTCCGCTTTCCAGAAGCTGGAGACAGTATGGGGATTCTGCAGAACTGTTTTGTTGGTAGATTAAGCCTTGGCTGATTTTTTTAACCTGACGAAAAAACTTTTCTAGGGCTGGTACATTTGCAATCATGTACGAGAAAATGTCTATTCCAAGCTAAGTCAATGTGTGGATATATGCTTCAAGTTCAAAGCTTGTTAAATACGTTGTGTCACAAAATATGCAAAACTCGTTTAATTCGTTTTTGCACTTTGTACCTTTGTCAAACCAGTAATATAGAAATCTAGATCTACAATTAAATCCTCAACATTAAATCTAGAACTGACAGAAGCTCCAGAAAAGCTACCTCATCCTTTACATTTTTGTACGTGCTGCATTATGTGCCATATGGCAAGGACAGCCAACAAAGTAGACATCAGGGTTTTTCACCAGTACTATACCTGTAATTGCGTTTCTTTCACCCATATTCACAGAGACATTATCTACAGAGACAGCTACACACTTATCTCATGGTATCTAATTTTCTGTTACCGGTAGTTACATTGTCGCTTTATATCAGCTTCACCAGGATGAGCACAATTAAATTCCCAAGAACAAACCACATATACAATGTGTGTTTGAGAGCTTGTTTAGGCAGCTTTATTATTATTACTGAAATTTTCCAATTCGTTGATCTTTGTGTTAGCGTGATAATAATGGGGGTGAGTGTGAGAGCGTGATTTGATACCTTAAAGCATGACTCACGCTTTTCAGCGTGGGACTTGACAGGTATGCATGTGCCTATATAGTCAGTGTGTCATTTTATGGTTCCTAATGCTCAGGGGTCACTGTGGCTGTATTTGTATGGTAGTTGGATATACAGCTACAGGTGCCTGTGGAAACAGTGCCTAGTTTGTGAGTTTGACCCATTATGTTGACATGCATTCAATACAATGTTTTGTTATAAGGTTTACCACTGTCTTTTAATAGGTAGTTTGTTATGGGTTAAACCCTGTTACCAAAACCAATAGACTGAACACGATGAACTGGAATAATACTAAGAGTAGTATTCAATACCAATAACATAATTTCCCCCATCATTTGATTATCCCGAATTACTAGAATTTATCGTAATTTTTAATTTCGTCATGTATGTTTCCATCTTCTGGCATGAAAGACAGCATATTGGAATACCATTTATTCAAGATTATGGTATCGTTATAAAGAGAGTCGATTTGTTGCCATTACTTTTTTTTTTTTTTTTTTAGCAAGGTGTCGGTACTAAACCAAGCTAGTTAAATTACCAGCATTGTTCCTTTGCCTTTATGTCGTAGTTGGTTCTGACAGTTGTGTATTTATAATTTTAATATCTTAGCATGCCAAATTAGGCGTGATACTACATGGTTGTCATGTCTAATTATATTTTATTGTTGTAAACAACATGGTTGACATAACTGTTTAATTTGATGACGATGGTACCGATGGGGGTACCATGAGAAAATGTATAAATGTATCATAGCTTGCATTCAAGATTAGTTACATATAACAATCTAGATGTCAACAGAAGAAAGTAGTGATCCCATTATAAGGCTTTGATGGTGGCCAGAGGAGGAGTAATTTGTGTTCTTGTTATTTTGATGTTTGCCAAAGGATATAGATCAGTAATCCTTGATACACTGTACCTCAATAATCCCTGTAATACTAAGAGGCCAATACAATATTAGTACCTATTTTTAAATTTCAATGTTATATTGTTCGTGTAGAATTAGAAAACCCACGTAAAGCCAGTAGTATTGATATTCTTTTGATTTTTTGCATTTGGATATTTACTATTTGTACAAAAAATTATATATAATATCATTGTATTATAGTGAAAAGAAAATTTTCAAAATTTTTGCCAAACTCAGGGACATTGAAAAGTGAAGCCAATATCGGTGAATTAAAAAAAAAAATATTAACAAATGTAATTCAATTAAAATGAATGATGCTGCAGAGTTTGAAGGTTTGGACATCTGCATGATGACATGTATGCTGGTCGCTATTTTGGTTTGGTTGGTTTTATGGTGTTTAATGCCACTTTCAACAATACTTCAGTTATATCGTGGCAGTCAATTTTATTGGTGGAGGAAACAAGAATGCCCAGAGTAATTCGCAAGTCACTGACAAACTTTATCACATGATGTTGTGCACCTCGCCATGAGCGGGATTCGAACTCACACTAGTGAGTCGATTGTACAGGTAGTTGTAAATCCAACTACCCTACGATCACGACCACGACAGCCCCCCTCGATTTTGATAACTAGGTTAAAACTGAAAGTTAGAGACATTTGTCATTTTAGTGAATGTGTCTGCTCAACAAGCGAGGATATTTGACAAATTGATTACAGATATTGATGAATAGCTGACATTTTGTTGAAATTACACAAAGCTAACAAGATTAATATGCAGATTTGATCCTCTTATTTTTCAAATCTAACAAAGAGAAATTTACCTGTACAAACGAGTTATATATACCTGATAAAGTGTAATGTATCCAGATTGAAGTTATAATTTTGATCAATATGATGCTTAGTTTATTGACCACATTTCAATAAACTTTATGACCAGGTTCAGCTCATGTGAGCCTCTGGTTTAAAAACAAGACTCAATAAACTTTTCTCTACTGAAACCATTTAGTACCTTTAAAAGACCTGGAATAGATGCATACATGTGGAAACCATTTGTTTGTTATGAGATTTTCTGCTTTGTTCTTTTATTTTCTTATCCTTATTTACTCTGAAGATAATTATTGCTACATCAGTATTATAAGAGATCAATTGTACTTTATCCAATGTTATTTACTCAAAAGAATCTTAATTTAATTAGAAAAGTAGTTCTGCACTTAATTACACAGCACCGAGTCATTTAGATAAAAATTTGATTTAAATTACCAGTGTAATGTAGAAATTGTTCAGATTAGTTTTCAGGTTGATTTATCTAGGACTGTTATACATCTTTTGTAGTTTGCCATAATTCTTTAGAGTTTAACAAATTTCCCATTATAAGCTGCAAAACTAACTAGATATTGATGATGATGGAAGGATAATGAACCTTGGTTTTTTTGTGTGTTAAGTTTGTAACTTTCCAGTTATAAAATACATTATAACATAAAAAACCAGTTGTGTAACTTTCTACAGTAGTTTTACAGCATACAAATTATTACTTTAGACCAGTATACCTGTCTTACCTGGATTATTAACATCTGAGTAGTGACTTGTATACATGTATATATTTTTTTCAGCTTAGCATATTTAATGCAAAACAAACTGTATCCCCATGATTGTATTAAATATTATCTGATATCCTGCTTTATTCAGCACATTTCATGTGAACAGGTGATATCTCTGATGGAATAGTGATATATTGAAAGATATCAATTAATGTATAATGAATGGTTTTTGGGATAATTATAACCCTCCAAGGACATAGGCTAAAATACAACCTGTCCTCAATCCCAGATGACCACTGTTATTATAAAATAGAAATTTCTTTAACTGATCAATTACTGGAGTAAAAGCAAAGACTGGTTGGCTCGGAATCGGGGTAATGTGTCCATGTCTATCCGCAGACTATTGTTTCTGTGAGCTAGCAATATAAAGATCCACATAAGCATGTTGGTCTAGTACATTAAGTGGACATCATCATCATATCATAGAAATGTAATCCACATCGGTGGTGTAAGTGTTGGTGTACTCGATCAGGGGTTAGAGTCTTAGTAAGGTCATACATACAGAAAACTATCAAATTGATATTTGCTGCTTCTCAGCTAAGCACAGAGCTATAACAAGGAAGTAAGAACAATGACTGGCTGGCTTGGAATCAGGATAATTAGTTCAGAGTGGAGGAACATGTCTACCCGCGGACTGTTGTTTCAGTGAGCTAGCACCATAAAGATCCAATCAAGCATGCTGGTCTAGTACAAAGCAGACATCATCGTCATATCCTCGAATGTAACTTGTCTTTGGCATGATTTAGCTGAAAAATTGCTTATTTGGCATTAAGCCACAATCACTCACTCTCTCACTCACTCATTGGGTTAGGGTTAGGGTTATGGTGTTTAACGCCACTCTCAACAATATTTCAGCTATATCGTGGCGGTCAGTTTTATTGGTGGAAGAAACTGGAGTACCCGGAGCACTCACTCGTTGAAATCTAACTTGTTCTCACTATGATATCACCGAAAAATTGCTCACTTGGCAACAATAACTCACTGACTCAGTTACTGTAAATCACAAACTTACATTGTAAGTTATCAAGTATATTTTCTCGTAGCTTTATTGCTATGATAACAAGCTGCTACGGTGTCAAACCAACGTAAAAGTTTGTTTTGGGGATATATGGACATAACCTTGGTAACCATCTGCCCCAATGATATATCTGTCTAATTTAATTGTTAGATTACTGAAACAAAATTCCTGTAGGAATGTCTAATCAAGGATAACTTTTCACTTGTCAGCAAATCTTCATCAGTCGTGACAGAAACTCAATTTCTGTCCCGGAGGTGAAAATGATAAAATATTGAGATTATTATAATTGTATTCTTTGTAAAGTCATTTAAGCTCTTGACTAAGTATTGAGACCTAGAAATAGTACAACAATTCTTCTTTGTGTTTGTTCGTTCTTTTTTTTATTTTGTTTTAATTAGTCAATGAATTATTAAATTTAATTGGGGATGTGTATTTTTAAGTCAGCTTACCATGCCAACATCTGATTAGATTTACACGAAGACTCTCTTAAGTAGCTTTATTGAGCTGTAAAGGCATACATACTAACACTGTTCAGAATTGAGAAACTTGCTGTATTACCGGTACCGTTATGCGTGTATTTCATACTAAAAGCTGTTGAGAATCAAGAAGCTTCCTGTAAGACATTGAACACTTATAAAATGTATGAAAAGAAGTAATACACATTTTTGATAGCTAATTTTTTATTGAATGAAATTTTATAGCGGATTTCCTGTACCATTTAGCAAATGTATTTACCAATTGCTCAATTAATATTGACCAACTGGTATTTAAACTCTTAGAAGTCACATTGGTGTTGGTCAGAAAAATTTTAAAGTTCCTATTGTTGAGAAATCAAGTTCCTATTGTTGGGCAATCAATGAACAATAGGAACTGTGTTTTATAAACTTCTTTCCTGATGAAAACTTCCTCTCTGATGAAACTTCTTTGATTTTATTTCAAGTTAAAAAATTTCTTCATTGGAATTCATTTCTTTCATATAATTGGCATTATGCATATGAAAAATAATTATTCTTTTCTAATTTGATGAATAAATGCAATTACATTTATTCGCTGTTTGGTTTGTAAATTATAATTTGGTCAAATATAAAATAATGATAATAATCCTGAAAATTATTTATGAAAATCGGGTTTAATTTTGTATATTTTTTTTATAGACATTTAATCTTGTATACTATATATTTTGGGACTCAAAATAAAAAAAAATTACCCATTACCCCCCTATGTTATAAATATTTTTCAAAATAGGAGTTTAATAGGTAACTTTTTTATTTTGAGTCCAAAAAATCTGTAAATATTTGCTCGAGTTTATATATACATGTACATGTAGTATACAAGATGAAATATCTATCAAGAAAAAAATATATAATTAAATCCAATTTTTAATGCATTTTTTCTTCTATTTTCAGAGTCGCCAAATGGACTATAAACTATGTAAATGTCTGCATTATGAATACTGCATCTTCCCAAGTCGAAATGTTTTCGATCTGCTTGTTCTCCTCACAAACAGATGGTGAACACAAGCGGATAAAAAACACTTGACTTGTGAAGATGTGATACAGTGGATCCTTGTGTGGACTATCAATTTCACCTTCATGCATCTTATATACATGTATAATGTCAGGGATATAAACCTGGCAAAAATAAAATATGGAATTTGGTCATTGTTGGTACATGAAATCAGCATTTGGCAATATTTTGCAAATTTGAATATTGTATACATACATGTACTATATCCATATCTAGATATTGTTATTGTGAAAATGAGCAATTCACAAAACATTATTTTCCATATCTGCATAAATTCCAAATATAAAAGAAGAAAAAAGGAAAAATATAAATGTTAGAAAAATGTTTACCAGCTATCTAAATTAAAAACAATATATGTTATTCAGCTATCAGACAGGGTATATAATGTCACATTATATACCCTGTCTGATAGCTGAATAACAGATATATTACGGATTTAACCATTGTTTTGTTTTAAATACAACATCCAACTTTATTAAATAAATTTACGTCTTTTATTTTCATTTTTCGTATCTCTAGATGTCCGTTTCCGTACCTTTGACGTCATTCTTCAATGACGTCAAAATATGTGTCACGTCATATTTCATGTATAGGGTGTCTCATGAAGGAAAATACTGTACTAAATTTCTAAATCAATACAGTTTCATATGTAGTAAATTTTATAAACTTTATAAATATAACATTAATATATCACATAACAAAACAACGGGTTTGCGAAACAGTTTCAATAATTTAAATGTTAACAACATGTAAATAAAACCTTGGTGTGGCCCCATGACGTCGAAAGTTTTCAAGGCTCAACGTTTTGTTTATTTGTTATGGTACAGCCGTGGAACATAGGAGTTTGCTGAATCGATCAGGTATTTGTGACGGAATTAACCGTTGTAATATATTTTTGTTCATGCAGCTGTCTTGAGTATAAAAACAGCATTTAATTTGGTAAAAATACATTTATTATTCCGTATTATACCATTGATTCAGTCAGGCGTAATGTTTTGTCGTCCATGTTTTAATCGTTTTTGGGGACTGAAATATATACCCCGTCTGTTTTCCGAATATATGCTGACATTCAGGGTTGAAGAACCAATGAAAATATGTGTAACAAACTAAATCCGTAATATTGGGAGTTATTTCTCAAATTAGGAAAAGAATATAATATGATATATATACCGTTATACAGTGCCTGTTATCAGGTATATGAAAGAAAGATAATCATTCTAATGAAGTAATTTTTCAATATGAAATAACATCAAAGAAGTTTCATCAGAGAGAAAGTTTTCATCAGGAAAGAAGTTTAAACACAGTTCCTATTGTTCATTGATTGCTCAACAATAGGAACTTGATTTCCTAACAATAGGAACTTTAAAGTTTTTCTGACCAACACCAATGTGACTTCTAGGAGTTTAAATACCAGTTGGTTAATATTCATTGAGCAATTGGTAAATACATTCGTTAAATGGTACAGGAAATCCACAATAAAACTCTTCACTTGTTTGGTTTGATTTATGGTGTTTAACGCCACTTTCAACAATATTTCAGTTATATCCTGACGTTCAGTTTTATCGATGGACGAAACCGGAGTACCCGGGGAAAAGCACTGACAAAATTTATCACTTCATGTTGTATCGAGTACACCTCGCTATGAAGGGTTCGAACTCACAACATTAGTGATGATAGACACTGTTTGTACAGTTAGTTGTTAATCCAACTACCATACGAACATGACCACCCTCTTCCTGTAAGACATTGAACTCTTGTAAAATGTATGAAAAGAAGTAATATACCTTTTTGATAACTTTTTAATTGAATGAAATTTTCAAACTTTTCACTTATTCAGACCAATAGTATGTGGTAGTAGGGTTGTTCACATATGCTACAATTATGTTGTTCATTTGTTTTTGATAGAACATGAAAAGTACCCACCATTAAAGGAAATTGTTAAGCCCTGTCCAGATAAGTTGGCAAATGAATATGTCGCCTAATTCCTTCTGTTGTCATAAACCAGTTTTGGGTGCTGAAGACATTAATCAGCATATATAATGGATACATCATGGAATATATATATATATATATATTTAACCAGTTTAACTGTGCCACATTTTTGTGCCTGTTGTGAGCCACAACCTGGATTTCCAACACTGTATGTCATGGACTTTTTTTGTATTCAATTATTTGAAGTGCAATGGTTGTTCCTTTTCTTATTGGTGACATTGTCGACCATCACTATTTATACTTACTGTTCATATACATGTACGTACTACTATGGACAATTACCTTTGAGAGAATCTGGTTATATCAGTAAGGGCCATTGTGGTCGTGATTGTATACCAGAACTGATGGTGTGAGTTCAAATTCTTAAATTGTTCAGCATCTTACTATCAGAAAGGTTTTTTTTTAATTACCAGAGATGAAAGTTTTCCCCTGATCAGCAGATTTCCTAGTTTTTTTAAGTCAATACAGTCAAACCTGTATTAAGAGGTCACCTTTGGGACAAAGAAAAGTGGCTTATGAGTCAGGTGACCTCTCAAACGAGGGTCAATTGATATGAAATCTTATGACAGGACAAAAAAATGTGACCTTTTAATTTTAATACAGTTGACTTCTTAATAGAGGTGACTGCATGGGCATGTTTGACTGTATTTGGAAACAAATTGTGTCAAACTTGGTCCAAGCAGTAGCAAAATGAAGGTGCAGGAGCACTGCATAGGGGGTTTAATTCTACTTGTTTCATCAGTGAACACTTTTCTCTGAATTATTTAAATACAAAGTTTGGAAAAAAGGGGAAGGTGATGAATCAATAGCTCATATCAAAACTTTTATAATTAATGAAGCAAACAGGAAAATTACAATCCACAATGATTGGTACAAATGTAAAACCACAAGAGTTAATACATTTCACAAATGTTCTAGTCAAAATCATTCATCTTGTCTCACTGACAATTTTTTGCACATTTCTAAAGAGATGGAAATTTTCAACCATTTATAAAGATTGACACAAATGTATTAATTGGTTAAAATGAATTCTTTTCTCTGCCAAATTACTTTTGCAAATTTATATATTGAAAATTTTGAAAAGAAAAATGATTCAAAGAACATGCAGAGTCTGTGGGATCAATGAAATTTTGTTTGTTTGGGGTGGGCATATTTTGTAATTTAGCAAATAGAGCGAATATAAATTTTTTTCAATCTTAATTTGATAAATTACGATCACTCTTGTTTAATCTGTGAACACCTTCATCTCTGAAGTATAAATATAAAGTTTGGGATAAATAGGGGGAGGGAGTTATGTAAACCTTTCTAAAAAAAACATGGCATTAATATTAGATGGTTAAAATTAAAACATATCCTTGGAATGTAAATTCACTGAAAAAGAGGGGTGGTGGGAGGGGGGGGGGGGGGGGGGGGGGTGATGTATGTTTATGAATTATGTACAGTAAACTTTACAAAAACATGGTATTAACATAAGATGATTAAAATTAAAGGATGTCCTTGGAATGTAAATTCATAATGCTGTTAGTTCTAAGACCCTTGATATGTAATACATTTTACTTAATATTCCCTGTAAACTATCATTATACTTTGTAAATGAGAAAAAAACTGCTCATCCATCAATAGCTCATATCAAAATCTTTTATAATTAATGAACCAAACAGGAAGATTACAATCCACAATGATTGGTACAAATGTAAAACCACAAGAGTTAATACATTTCACAAATGTTCTAGTCAAAATCATTCATCTTGTCTCACTGACAATTTTTTGCACATTTCTAAAGAGATGGATGTTTTCAACCATTCATAAAGATTGACACAAATGTATTAATTTGTTTAAAATGAATTCTTTTCTCTGCCAAATTACTTTTGCAAATTTATATATATTTGAAAATTTTGAAAAGAAAAATGATTCAAAAGAACATGCAGAGTCTGTGGGATCAATGAATTTTTGTTTGTTTGGGGTGGGCGTATTTTGTAATTTAGCAAACGGAGCGAATATAAATTTGGTGTTTTCAATCTTAATTTGAAATACTTGCAAGTTTTTGTTGGTGAATGGGGAGCATGCTGGCTGATGACCCCTCCCCCAAAGCTGAAATAAAACCTGAGTATTCCAACATCCTGTACAATCCGACACATTTCCCTGGTCCCTTGGTGTGTCGGATTAGACAGGTTCCACTGTACTGTTGAGCATACAACTAAAATCATTTAAAATCGTTTGAAGAGTTATTATCCATTAGACAAGAGACATATCTATATATCTACTTGAATAAAAAGATCTTCCTGAGGACTACAATAAATGACGTTGAAATATTAAAATAAAGTTTCATTAAATGTGCAAAATGAACTTTTGTATACCACTGAAGGCTGTTATATCTAATGAAAAATGAATATAAATATACAGTTTTGTAATATATAAACATGACAAAACATGTTTAAAAACAAACATGTTTTTCTCCACTAATATACTGGTCAGCTGTTCAGTAGGGCATATAATGAATTACACCATTTAAAAAATTATCGCCTAGAATTGATGAAGATCTTTAAAAAAAAAAAACCAACGATATATCTGAAATATTGTTAAGTGACCTTAAGCACCATAACACTAATCCCATAAAAAGATATTTCTTCAATGGAATTGTTTAGCATATTCCCTTTCAAAAATATATCGGACATCGCATGTTGGAAGCCATAACCATTTAAAAAAATATTGCCTTTGAATTGATGAAGATCTTTACAAAAAAGAGGGAATCAAGCATGGGTGGCAGTTGAATTCTGACCACCAACATGACACCACTGATAAGATTCTGCACTCCAATAACCCACCCACCTCAAATGTTAATGTTTTCAGACAACTACCTAGGGGCAGAATTTCAACATTCAATTGGTTATACTGTCTTTGTTTTCATCCCTCAACAAGTCTGGTTGTCATAGTAAAGATGAAAAATTGCTGAAAGTGGTTTTTGGGAATTTTATATTTTTCATACAATAATATGCCATGATAACCAGGGGAGCAGAGCTTCTAGTTATGGCAGGTATTCTGGGATAGAATACTCTGTTTTTACGACAACTTAATTATAACTGTATTGTTGAGAGTATCCTTGGAGAAAATATTATCTCTGGATCCCTCTGATCAGACATGATTATTATGGAGATTGTCCTTTACATAAACAAAGAGACAAGGAAAAAATTAAATATTTATACAATCAAAAAATTGTTTATGAATGTTTTCCCTTGCCAAGTTGAAAACAACAATGATATTTCCATCTAGATAGGCTCACACCACAACAATATGTATACAGTCACACATGTATTAAGAGGTCACCTTTGGGAGAAAGAAAAGTGGCCTTTTTAGACAGGTAACCTCTTAAAAGAGGTTCAATTCCTACGAAATTTTCTATGAAAAGACAAGAAAAAAGAAAAAAGATGACCTTTTAATACGGGTGACTGCTTAATAGAGGTGACCAGATGGACAGGTTTGACTGTATCTTCAACAATTCCTGCTAGAATTTGTATTAATAATTTTCATCAAATCATAGTGTTTTGTACAGAATATTGTGTGTTTTTAATGAATATATATTGATGAATTTGTAAGAAATAATTGTCTTTCCTAGCTCAAGGGACATATTATGACATTCATAGTATACATTTTATTTATTATAAATAATTGATATGCTAAATGATTCTTGCATTGTATTACTTTAAAATATTTCAATAGAAAGAGAGAAAAATGTGCACTTTTACATAATATATGTAATGAATAAAAATCTCCTATATAAACACAAGGGCCGTTGTGGTCGTGATTGTATGGTAGTTGGATTTACAACTACCTATGCAATCAGTGTCTTTGGCCACAAACGTTGTGAGTTTGAATCCTGCTTATGGCGAAGTGTATTCGATACAACATTATGTGATAAGGTTTGTCAGCGACTTATGGAAGGTTGGTGATTTCCACCTATAAAACTGGCTGCTGTGATATAACTGAAATATTGTTGAAAGTAGCATTGAACACAATAACCATAACACAGCCACCCCATACATTTTTCCCATAGTTGTATTTGGATGCCCCCAGAGCCTTTTTTGGAGAAAAAAAATGGTATTTGGAAATCATAGTTTAACACAAGATTTCATATTGGAAATTTGCAAAAATCTCAGAGGCTACTGAACTAATCGAATTGTATTAATGAATCATCAATGGTTGGTCATATAAAAAGTAATTAATTTCATGTTAGATAGAAATAAAAAATTTAACATGAGATTAATTGTCAATGAAAAATGTTTAAAAATATCTTCTAAGAAATCGGTGAAAAATGTTGTTAAGAAAAAAAAATGTTGTTTAAAAAAAAAAGAAATCGGTGAACCCGATCTTTCTGAAATTACATGCATGATCATTGTGTAGACCTATGGCTGGCTGTGTTTTTAAGCAGACTACAAGCTTACACGTATTAGACCACCATCACAGGATGTGAATAGTAATAAATTTCACTCTATTTTGATTGGTTGGTTTTTGTTGGTTTTATGGTGTTTAACACCACTTTCAACAATATTTCAGTTGTGTCGTGGGGGTCAGTTTTATTGGTGGAGGAAACTGAAGTACCGGGAGAAAACCACCAACAAGTCACTGACACACTTTATCTGATAATGTTGTACACTTTGCACTGAGCTGGATTCGAACTCATTTTGAGTAGTGAAATGCATTACCATATGAGTGATATTAAACCTTGTATAAGTCTCTATCTTCCCAGGGCAAAGGTCTTTGCATCTGAAGTGTCAGCGATACCCTAGCTATACACAGCCAAACCTGTATTAAGATGTCACCTTTAGGACAAAGAAAAAGTGGCCTTATAAGTCAGATGACCTCTCAAAAGAAGTTCAATTCATATGAAATTTTCTATGACAGGACAAGAAAAAGATCAAGATTAAAAGAAACCAATCTTAAATTTTTAGCCGTTTTCGTTCAAACTTTATCATTATAATGTAATTTAAATGAGTCTCAATAATATATTTTTTAGCAATCGCATATATATTTACAACAAAACCAAGCAATGCAATAGTCCTCCTCATAAAAGGCCATTCCCTACAAAGGCCACCCCTTTTATCAGGCCAGATTTGAGATAGTTAAATGATACTAAACTTCCCCCTTAAGAGAGGCCAGCCCTCATATAAGGCCACTTTTTCCTAGCAGAAGGGGTAATCTTATAAGATGGGGACTACTGTAGTTAAACTTGAATATGAGGTCAGTCTGTTGACCTTCTTTTCAGTTGTAATATGCAGTTTGATTGGTCCATAAAAAAAATTAAGAAATTTTTTGACCTAGAAATTGTTAATGTGTTATGGCAAGGATGCCACAGATACTTGATGAACACAAAAATCCTTGCCTATGAAAGATAGACTGCATCTATAGTATCATAGTTAGCATGCTCACCTCAAGTGGGGTAGATCATGGGATTGAGCCCCTGTTGAGTCAAACCAGTGATTATAAAATTGGTATTTATTGCTTCTCCCCTAAGCAGGCAACATTAAGGAGTAAGAGCAAAGACTGGTTGTCTCGGAATCAAGATAATGTGTACGAATGGAATGACATGTCTACCTGTGGACTGCTATTTCAGTGACCTAGCACTAAAAATATCCAACTACTGGTAAGGCATGTTGGTCAAGTACAAAGTGGACATCATTAATTCATCGAATGTAACTTATTCTTGCAATGATATAGCTGGAAAATTTGTCATTTGTCATTTAACACTAACAGTAATCAGTGGCTCATTTACTCACTCCTGAAAAAGATGGAGAGCAATTAAGATTTACGGAAAATATCCTTGTATCCTGATATTTTTTTGTGGTCTATAAATTCAATGTTAATTGTATCCATTACACAAATGTAGCTTCTGGTTTGAAGATAAAATCTGATTTCAGACTGGAGAGAAAACTTGTTGAACTACTAAATAAAGTTTTTATATAGACATTTGAAGAGAATCTAAGCTTTAAAGAATTCCTAATACAAAAATACCCCATTTATTATAACAATTGAGTGTGACTATAATTTTGATAATGATGCATTAAAAGGTAGTTAAGTTTGGATTCTAGAAAAACAATCTTAACTGGTTCTTCATCCTACAATTTTTCATCTTTTAATATTCTGTTTCAGGTGATGTAAAAATCTTTTATTATCTGTTATTGTCAAGAAGAGAGAGATATTGTAATAAGCGTTGAAGTGGAAAAATTGTGATTTACCTGTATTTCTCACCTGTACATCTTATCAGAGTGCTTTTTTCACCACATGTTTCAGAATACTATTGGAAGTCATAAAGTTTGATTCTTTGTTATAAGAAATAACTAATCAAAGGTAAGTACATGTATATATATATATTTAAGTAAGCTAAAACATGTATTATATTTACTACCATCGTAGCAGTTTGACCTTTTAATTAAGTAACAAGAAATAATGTTTTCCTTAGATTTATATATAAATAAATAAATATGATTATCGATAGTAGATATTTTTTCTTCTGATCACAATATAGATATATAGGTAATAATTGTAGATATATCTGCTTTGATCAATTTCAATCAAATATTTTACATTCAATGTTAATAGTTGATAACACCATACATCCTGTTACATTTCTAGCATAACTGTTCAAAATTGTTATTAAAATAGGGAGTTGCCAATAGAAAACAGTTTTTATTAGAATGTGGGATGTTATTTTTATTAAGGATAGTAAGTCTGAGTAGATATTCTTTGTGTGGGTTGAAAACCCACATATATAATATGATATGACCACAAAGTATTTCATCCATTGTGAGATGTATGTAATTTTTGTTCTTACCTTGACATAAGTATAAGTAACTCCATAATATATAAATAAACATAAAAATGTGATTTACAAAACAAATTTACATGTATACATAAATTGATCTATGCAAAAGAAGAGGTTTACACTCAGATTAATGATGCATAACTTAGTCTCTGTCTATAGTATAATTGTAACATGAATATTTGTTTTTATACAAAAGATGCATGGATTTTGCTCTTCCCTCAAAAATATGTGCTTGGTAATGGATGGAGATAATATCTGAATTTTTTATTTTTTTATTTCTGTGTTATTTCCTTACAAGGTGCAAGGGTTAGCATAAATGTTCTTGTTAAGGCACACATAAGCAAAAGTGTTCTTAAGGTATCTCAAAGCAAAAATGTTTTTAAGGCAGACATAAGCAAAAATGGTCATAAAGCATACCATACCTACATCATCATTAATTTATTGACTAATTCAAACTAAATTTAGATTGAAGCTTCTATATTAAAGGCTAAATTTGACTTCGTTTTTTGTTTTTATTATTGTAAGATGGAAATCACATTTTTTATTTCTAGTCTACTGTAAAAGTCATGAAATGCAAGGCAAACATGGTGCTTCATTGGGTTCTCATCATACATCAATTATTGTTAAATGACATTTGATGATTTGTCTAGTCGTGGTTTGAACAATTTCCATTCTAAATCACCTCTTTTGAACATATCAAAGTTTTTGGATTGGGTCCATTTGGTGACATATAATTATATGTTATGTCACACAAATTCACATTTTACAAGCAATAAGAAGATAAATATACAAATGTATGTCTAATGAAACTTACTAGGGGTTATAGAAATATAATATTATGAAACTGCTTATTATATACTGTCAATTATTTTATAATTTTTCTTAACTTTTGTCAAAAGATCATGATCCTAGTGTTAATGTTTCTAAAATGTTTTATTATCTGAGTTCTGTCTTATAACAACCACTCATAGATGATAGACATTGCTACATCTTAAGTGTAACCACTCATAGATGATAGACATTGCTACATCTTAAGTGTAGCCACTCATAGATGATAGACATTGCTACATCTTAAGTGTAACCACTCATAGATGATAGACATTGCTACATCTTAAGTGTAACCACTCATAGATGATAGACATTGCTACATCTTAAGTGTAACCACTCATAGATGATAGACATTGCTACATCTTAAGTGTAGCCACTCATAGATGATAGACATTGCTACATCTTAAGTGTAGCCACTCATAGATGATAGACATTGCTACATCTTAAGTGTAACCACTCATAGATGATAGACATTGCTACATCTTAAGTGTAACCACTCATAGATGATAGACATTGCTACATCTTAAGTGTAACCACTCATAGATGATAGACATTGCTACATCTTAAGTGTAACCACTCATAGATGATAGACATTGCTACATCTTAAGTGTAACCACTCATAGATGATAGACATTGCTACATCTTAAGTGTAACCACTCATAGATGATAGACATTGCTACATCTTAAGTGTAACCACTCATAGATGATAGACATTGCTACATCTTAAGTGTCCAAGATTCCTCTCAAATATTAAAAAAAAAAATTATTAACGTACAAACAAATATGATGTGTATTCATCCAAGATGAGTGCTCAACCGCATCGGTGGTGTAATGGTTAGCATATTCTTCTCGAGTTCGTTTGATGGTGGGTTCGAGCCCTAGATGAGTAAAACCAAAGACTATGACATTGGTATTTGTTTTTCCTCCGTTAAGCACACAGCAGTCAGGAGTAAGAACAAAGACTGGTTGGCTTGGAATCAAGATAATGTGGCCATGTGGCTAAAATGACTGCTGTTTCAGTGAGCTAGCACTATTAAATATCCAACTATGTGTGTTTGTCTATTACAAAGCAGACATCATGATCATCATTTCTTATTCTTGCTATGATATGGCTGAAAAATTGCTCACTAGGTGTTAAACAACAAAAACTCACTCTTAATTTATGCTAAATGTTCATGATGCCATGCAGTGTTAATGTTTTAAAAATGTTTATATATTGTGAGAATCAGAGTTTTGTTTTATAACAGCCACTAGTGGAACAGGAACTGCTTACCCTTCCGGAGCACCTGGGTTCACCACCGGTTTTGAGTGGGGTTCGTGTTACTCATTCTTTAGTTTTATGCATAATATTTTATAGATCGTTGTTTGTCCTTCTGTCCTTTTTCTTTTGGTCATTGTGTTGTTTGTCCTTCGATTTACGGATTCTGATTACCTCTTTGGTATCTTCAAACTCTACTTATTTATGATAGACATTGTTACATCTTAAGTTTCCAGATCTCATCACAACCTATGTTTTAATTTATTAACATTCAAACAAAATAGATTTATGATATATTTATCCAAGATGAGGGAACTCCGGTCAGACATCTCATTAGGTTCATAGTTGTGTTTGACAAGGGTTATGTATTTGTCTCTTTAAAACATTTTGTAAGTGCAGTTGTACTTTCATCTTTCAACATTATATTAAAATATCAATGTGTTGTTTTTTTTTGGCAGGTCCATGTTGCTCATCTTTTTAGTTTTCTGCATGTGTTTTTGTTGTTGTTTATCTACATTTTCTGTCTTGTGTCCAATGTTGCTGGTGTCTCTGGATTATCCATGTTTGATTGTCTCTTCGGTTTTCTCTAATGTTTGTTCGATCAGTTGAAGAGCAAAATATTCTGACAAAAAATGTCTTTATGCTAATTATTGTTGTTTTATCAAATGACACCAACATTTCATTTTTAAGTCTTGTGCCTAATGTTGCCTGTGTCTCTGGATTGTCCATTCTTGATTGCTTCTTCTGTTTTCTTTAATGTTTAATCAGTCGCAGAGCAAAATATTCTGACAAAGATTGTCTTTATGCTAATTATCGTTGTTTTATCAAAACGACACCAACATTTGTCAACAAATAATTCCTACAGTTTAAACTACTTATTATGTATCTAATCAGAACTCTGACAGATGATGTTGCTATTTATTGACTTGCTGACTTAATTTTCCCATCGATTCCTCGATTCCTTGTAAGGAAATTTTTGTCAAGATAAGGAAGGTCGGAGTGCATGTGATGTTAGCAGTTAATCTAAAAAGATCAGACTGACCACCAACACGGTACTCTCATTTGTCATCATAACTACTGACATTTGGACAACAAATTTTGATCTGAGATATCAGAATAAAAATGGTAATCCATATTGTGTTTATGAATTAGGTTGGGCAGACGGGCAATCCAAACTTGTATATAAACATTTGGTGGATTATCACCAATAAATTAAAAATAACAGATTTTTTTTTTTTTTTTTTTTTTTTGTGGATTATCACGAAAAAGGAAAAAATATCGGATTATTATTATTTTTGTTTTTTTTTGTTTGTTTGTTTGTTTATTGTTTTTTTCTTCACACAAATTGAAGTTGTAATAAATAGATACTTACCTGAGATAAAATGTTTATTTTATTTATTTTGAATAAAATAAACATTTGTCTTACTTAAGCATCCGACTGATTAATTTGTTCTTCTGAATGAATACCGAATCTGAGTGTTAAGTTGAGGATTAAATAGAGATAATATTTTGCGGTTTTTTGTATAAAACTGGATAATTTGTACAAGATGGATGAGAAAATTCCTTTTGAATGTAAAAAGAAAGAATTAAGTATTTCTTAATATAGATATTACATTTATTACTTAGTTAACAAATGCCTTGGTTCTTAATTCAGGTTCATTTCTTTCCTCCGTGTTTTTCTTTGATGAAAAAATATGGCTTGGTTTAATGTTATTGCTGAATAATTCTTTACTCTTTAGAAATGATCTTGAAATCAGATACTGTTTTCATTTGGTCTCACTTTATTGTTGTTCTAAGATAAATTATTCAAAATAAGAATGGATAAAAAATTATCTGATGTAGGTTGAAGGTATGTAATCCAATGTCACAGATACAGATGTCTTTACTCCTTACTATTGACATTACAACTTGTAATAGGAATTAGGTCATTAATTATTTATTAATTACTTGTTTTATGCATATTTTGTGTGTTAAATCACCTGGATTGTTTTGGCATGTAAATTAATGAAATGAAATAAAGTTATGTCGTAAGTATTGTTAGTTAATAATTTAGTGAGTAATTTCCTGTCTGCAAATTAAATGTTATTTTTAGTCAAAGATGGCTGCCATGTTTCTTTCTTTGATTACTCTCTGTTTTAATTCATTTTTAGTTACATGTCAACAGCTGTCATCCTCTATAGTTTTTTTTAGGTTTTAATTTTCTCCTCTTAGACCCATGTGCAAAATTCAAGCAAACATGTATGGAATGGGCCTTTCTTGGTCTTGTGAGAATTGTATCTGACAGCCTCACACTCCATCCAAGATGGCTGCCATTGACTAAATAAATAAAATTTGAATAAATGGAAAGAAACATTTACATATGATATTTAGCTAAAATAAGCTGGAAGATAGGTACATGATAAATGATAATGAAGTTCTTAAACTTCCCAATTTGACATCATTTTCACAAAAAATATGAAGTTAAGTTATTTTGTAATATATAATAGTCATCGTGGAATGTGTAGTTGATTAAGGTGAAGCCCATGTTTTCGCTCAGTTTAAATTTAGGTCATTGTGTACTTGCAGTCTTGTATTAATATAAACCATCACGTTGTTGTTGTTTACTTCAAGTAATAAGAGTACACTGCCAATCATTGTCTGTAAACAATTAATTTCATTTCTGGTTTAATTTCCACGAAAATAATTTCATAAAAGATCATATAAACGAAGAGGTTAATTAATATTCATGTTAAAAAACAGTTCGAATTAAAATAAATTTTGACCTTTTGACTGTCCAATCATTGGTAAACATGTCTAAGATTTTCACCAGACACATGGCTGGAAGTGGCATTAAACATTTATCATTGGTAATTCTTCTTTAAGGGACTCCTGTGTCTTGTGTCAATGTAATGGACACATGGTTGGAAGTGGCATTAAGCATTTACCATCCTAGACCAGGATTAAGGTTCTAAGTATGTTATGTCCTGTAAATTTACCATATTACATTGTCCACAACAGTAATAGGAACTTTATTCATCAGCATTTGTTGACTCATCACTGTCCGGAGCTGTTGTGATTTTGATTGTATGGTAGTTGAATTTACAACTACCTATGCAATCAGAGCCTATCAGCACAACAGTTAAAAAAAATCCACAAAGAATGAAGTTTGTGGTTTGATCAATGCAATTTTGTATTTGTATTTAGCAGTGTTATAAATATATATGTATGTATATGCAAGTAGATAATATCTTTATTTGAATTTTACAACTGTCTTACATGCAAATGTCTTCCATAATAGTGTTCTGGTTATATAATATTGTCTCCATATCTAGGTTAACTTGTTATATTTTATTTTTGCCAAATTTAATAAACTTATGTCTCATGGTAATGCTACTGACAATTCGTCGAGGATAAATCTTGTATATTTTACAATAAATCGTGTTTGCTTCCACGATATGAATACATTAGGTACAATGGTTTTCCAATTTTCACAGGCATAAAGATTATGAAAGAACTAGGGAATTTTATTATCCTTACTGCAGAAATTTTAACTCTGACAAATTTGATATTAAGAAGGTAATGGGAGTTCTATAACATTTTACAAAGTCTCTATGGAATAGTATGAAAGGAAATTTGAATATATGTAGAAAATTTGTGCATGGAGCTATTTAATAAGCATGAGAAATACTTGAATGTCTCTTGTAAAGGATAGATTATCCAGAGGTAACTTTTGATATAGTGTTTATCCAAATATAAACATTACATTTCTACTACTTTTAGGCCAAAGAAATAAACAGCAACATTCAGACACAATTATAATCTAGGCCCTATAAATATATTGATTTGTATTTTGAATCAATTATTTGTCAGTTATTATAGTTATAATATGAAGGTCCTTATCAGTTTATACAGCCTGTCCTGTGACAGGGTCCTTCACAAACCATGAATTACAATCTTACTAGCAAGCATGTAGAAAACTTGCCTTATGCTAGTGATTGGAACATTACAGCAGGGTTTCAGTGAACATGTCACAGGCTTTGCTGATACCAGTTATTGGAATCCTGAGGCAAGCTTTCAGCAAGCATGTAGTAAGGTTCAAGTGATGCTGTCACTTGTTAATGTCTGATACAAGTAATTGGAACCTTGAAGCAAGCATTGGACAAGCATGTAGTAAGCTTTAAGTGATGCAGTCAATTGCTAATGCCTCATGCCATTAATTGGAACCTTGCAGCAAGCTTTCAACAGACATGTCACATTAGAACAGTAATTAGAACCATGTAGCAAGCATTTAGCAAGCTTTCAGTGATGCTTTCACAGACTAATGCCCGAAACCTTTTGCAGCAAGCATGTCACAAGCTTGATGCCAGCCATTTGAGTCGTGCAGCAAGCTTCCAGTGATGCTCTCCCATGGCTAATGCCTGATGTCAATTATTGGGAACTCATATCAGCCTACTGCATTCCTTGCAGTCTTTCTGTAAGCATTTCTGTTGCATGTGTGACAGAGGGCTTGTAAGATATGGTTTTTAATAGGCAAATACCTACAGAAATGTTTGCACTCGTTATTTTTTGTTTTTTGTTTTCAATATTTTGTTTTTTGTTTTCAATATCAAATGACCAATTTTAAAAGTAAAAATGTAACTGAAAAGTATTGTCGATTATTATACAATTAATGACTTTTAATGAGGTGGATACAAGGATTTATTAACCCAAGAATATTATATTTACGGAGGCCCCTTAGGGCCGAGGTAAATATATTATTCTTGGGGGCCTTGTTAAATATAATATTCTTGGGTTAATAAATCCTGGTATCCATCGAATTGAAAGTCATTATAATTGTTTTATTATATGACACATTTTATATGTTTCTTTCAGCCTTAAAATAAGCTTTGATCACGACATTTTCTTTTGTTTACCTTGTTGGAATGTTATATTCACCTCACGTGACGTCACACGAGGTGATTATAATGTTTTATCAAAGATCGTTACTAGAGACGTCAGCCAATCAGAAAAAGACATTATCTGAAATCATATAATAAAATGTATTAATTTTATATAAAAGTGTTGTTTTTTTTATTGTTTAATAAGTGATTAACGATGTTTTTTAAAACGAGATGACTTTTCTCGGTCATCTCTCATCGAAGGGCAAAGCCCTGAGATGAGAGATTACTGAGAAACGTCCTCGAGTTTTAAAAAGCATCGTTAATTATTTTATCGCTATTTTATATTCATAATTAGATAATTTTTTTAAACACAATTAATATTTTATATCGTTAATCACTTAATTATCAAGAATTTGGTAATGTGACGTCATTAAATGTCATATTAGAAAACAAGATAATACTATGTGCGTCCTTGACAGCGATTAGCGATAATTGGAATCATATCATGCACTCACATGATATGAAATATATCGGTTTTAAACATCAAAGGGAAAATAAACAAAATAGCGATAATACAAATTTATCATCATTTATTTGATAATGATCAGATATTTTTATTGATGTTTGGTGTGTTTATAAGGTTGACATAACAATTAGAGAAGAAGAAACTGGTATTGTTGTTCATCTTTAATTTAATTTTCTTGTGCTCTAGCAAGGTAAAACACTGTAATCATTTACAATTGTTTATAGAATCCATCAACCTCTTGTATCCAAATCTATGGGGGAAAAACAATTATGTAACGTCAATTAGAGAGATCAGCTATGTAGCCAAGTTTACAATTCAATGAAACATCTATTTCACTACTGTTGTCGATTTAAAAAAAAGAATAAGATTGCATGTTTTGTTGAAATGGAATTTTGCAGTTTATGAAACATCTATTTCACTACTGTTGTCGATTTGAAAAAAAAAAAGATTTCATGTTTTGTTGAAATGGAATTTTGCAGTTTAGTCAAAACTTACAACTATCGGGACACATGTTTATAGGGAAAAACATTGAAGCAAATTTATCGATGTTTTAAGTGAGTACAATACAGTCAATAAAATAAAAGAGCAAAAAAAAATACCACATTGTCAAGTGTTGCTAAATAAAAGCTACTTTGATAGCTCAAAACTATACCTTCTTTTAGAATAATTGCAGGTGATTAATTTATGAGATATTTTTACTTCCTTGTTCCATATCAACTGTTTTATAATAAAAACTCTAAATTTTGGATTCTACTCATCTCACATGTATCAGACATTGGTTTAAATTACCAGCATCAAAATTTTGGAGTACTCAAAAAATCAGAGCAGTCAGTAATTATGTGTACAATAATTATATTAATATGATCTGATAAAACTTATTCAACAGTTACAGAAGACTGAGTCAAATGATATTCAATAGCAACTAGAAATATTAAATGCTACTTGATCAATATGGGATTGGAGATGGGGCAACAAAAAAGTTTACAGCTTCATGAGATGCACCTTTATATGAGAAAGATTTCACAATTTTCCCCTATTTGTCAAGTTTTCCTGCTGACAAATACTTTTGATCGATTGAAATGTATCCATTTATACATTCTATTGAAACAAATTCAATTTTGAAGATCACCTCTTCTCACTAATGAGACAGCACAGTTCCTATTTTTAGCCGTGTGAGATATCCTTGTCGGGGTTTGAAGCTAAGGAAATATTATAGAGGCCAAGTGGGCCCCTACCAAATTAATTTTGGTAGCTCACACAATTTGTTAGGGGCCCATCAGGTGCGCATAGCGCGCCTGCCACCTTGCTTGCGAGGTGCCTTATGTTAGGGGGTTCGGGGGCCGCTCAAGGCCCCCGGAAGCACTGTGATAAATGGTGTAAAATCATGCATTCTGGCCATTTCCTGGCAGCAAAATTGCCCATTCAGAAACTATAATGTAATACAGAAGATAAAAAAAATTAAAAAAACTTTCCTCAAAATAAACTTATTTTGCATGCGCCAATACACTATGACTTCAGAAATTTATAGTTGAAATCAAATTTCGGGGCGATTTAGAGCTTGACATATGGTGTGGATGTTTGGCCATTGTTCAAGGCTTTATGTTGACCCCTAGATGTGGTTTTTGGATTGGTTGTGTGATCGGGTTGCTGTCTCATTGACGTTTACCCCATATCTCCTATTATTCATATTAATCCTCATATATCAAAACAAGAGTTGCAGACATTTTGCCTTTTAAGAGGCCCAGGGTTCCCCAAAAAGAACTGACTTAAAGGGATATTGTCTACCAGCTGCGTAATTTTTTCATACCCAAAATTATTGTCGATTTCCGTACTGACCTTCATAAAATGAAGATTAACACCGAGTTATGCTGCAAAAGATACAATTTTTTGACAAAAAAGACCCAAAACTATCGTTATCAGAATTATTGTCTGGATGACAATATTCAAATCTATTCATATGGACTTCTATGTGAACACGTCTTGAGCATGCACACTGTTTAGAAACAATAAACAACATGTGGTTCTTGGGCAAAAGAGAAACTGTCAATGCGTGGAAGAAAGCAGACTTTGACGGATTCAGAGATAAAGAGGAATAGAAGTGAAGTATCTTCCAAATGGAACAAATGCAGGATATATGTAGGGGATCAGTTGGACTGTTGCCGTTGGATGGAGCGAACTCAAGGAAGTGCTACGCGTCAAATCTCACGCTGAAGTGGCAAAGATTTTGCTTGATTATTGTTGATAGGTAAGCCGAGCATGTTGCCTTCTTTTCTCAATCGTTTTTCATATTTTATGAATTTATGATGATGCCTATGATCATTTTCGGTAGATATTAATCAATATATGTAATTTTGCACCTGGCAAAAGCAAATTATTGTCAATGAGTAGCATAAAACGGCATATTTGCGAGGTAAACAAACACAAATTTTAAGAGGCCAGCAAAGGGGAAATGGGAGTGCAAAAATGATATCAATGGCAATGCAGTTTATTATTATCAATTTAAAAAAAAATATCGAATCAATTCATTTTTAATGCAAGAATTAAAACTGTACATGGCTTAATGAAAACCCTATAAAGTTCTTTTTATTCAAGCAAATTTATTTCTTTGATATACAACATATAATTAGGCTTTTAATTTTATCAAATTTCAACAACTTGGACATGAAACTTAGTTTTGGGAACCAAAAGTATATACCTTACTTTCTGCGAATTATCACTAGTATAATGGAAAATCAGTATGTATTTTTCAAATAAAAGCTTTCTATTTAAAGAAGCTTCATTTCAATTGCACTTTTAGTTTGGATCCTGTAAGTATAATATATAATTATAAACAAGGTTTTGAAGAAATGATATGAATATCCATTGAAATTTTCAAGTTTCAGAACTTTTTTTATATATGACTACAAAATTTTACTGAAAATTTCAGAAATGTTCTAAAATGCATATTTTAGACCATGGCTAAATGAAAATCATTTTCAATTCCTTTATGCAAACAAGTTTATATCTTGGGTACTGGAAATACATTACATAAATAAGTTTAAAGTACTTTTCAACAAGTTTGAACATAAAACTTTGTTATGGGAGCCAAAATTATATCTTCCTGTCTGAATTATCACCATAGTGGAAAATCAGTATGTATCTTTAAAATAAAAAGCTTTCCATTTAAATAAGTGTCATTTCAGTAGCATTTTTAGTTTGGATCCTGTAAGTATGATACATAAACAAGGTTTTTAAAAAATAATATGAAGATCCATAGAAACTTTTCTATATATGTGACTATAAAATTTTACTGAAATGTCCTGAACTGCATATTTTAGACTATGACTAAATGAAAATCGTTTTCAATTTCCTTATGCAAACCAAGTTTATTTCTTGACTATTCTAAAAACATTACATTAACTAGTTTTTTACTACATTTCAACAATTTTGGACATAATTTTTAGTTCAGGGAGCCAAAATTATTCTTTACTATCTTAGAATTATCAACATAGACATGATAGAGGGAAATCAATATGTATTTTTCATATAAAGGTTTTCTATTTAAAGAATTGTCATTTGAACTGCTTTTTATCCCCTCGCCAACGAAGTTGCAAAGGGATATAGTAACAGTAATGCTACCGTCCGTCCGTCACATCCTTGTGAACACTCTAGAATCAACATCCTTCAATGGATTTTGACCAAACTTGGTACATACTTAGTCCTTAAGAGAATTTGAAACCCTATTGATTTTCAAGGTAAAAGGTCAAGGTCACAGGGTCAAATTTTTACAGCGTAACATCCTTGTGAACACTCTAGAATCAACATCCTTCAATGGATTTTGACCAAACTTGGTACATACTTAGTCCTTAAAAGAATCTGGAACCCTATTGATTTTCAAGGTCATATGTCAAAGATCAAGGTCACAGGCTCAAATTTTTACCGCATAACATCCTTGTGAACACTAGAATCAACATCCTTCAATGGATTTTTGACAAAACTTGGTACATACTTAGTCCTTAAGATAACCGAAACCCTATTGATTTTCAAGGTCATAGGTCAAAGGTCAAGATAACCGGGTCAAAATTGTTACCGCATAGCATCCTTGTGAACACTCTAGAATCAACATCCTTCAATGGATTTTGACCAAACTTGGTACATACTTAGTACTTAAGAGAATCTGGAACCCTATTGATTTTTAATGTCAAAGGTCAAGGTCACCGGGTCAAATTTTTAGGCGAGGGGATACGCCACGCTTTGCCCTTGTTTAGTTTGGATCTTGTAAGTATGATTTATAAACAAGATTTTTAAGAAATAATGTGAAGATTCATAGCAATTTGCATGTTTCACAGTGTGTGAATTTAACAGTAGACCGATGGCCCATGTCTGTGTTAAAATCATGCAGGTTTTTGTAAAATTATCTTAATTTTTTAGGCAAATTACTACAAAAACTGGTAATTTCAGAAACATGTGATTTGTAGTGATTGATATTTGTACTTTTGATTTAGATATTCTGACCAAGGTATTTCTAGAGTAGAAGAAATGAGCAGCCATCACATTTCAACGAAACGGATGAAACTGGAGAAATCGAGTTCATTTGTGAACCCATTTGAGTATGTTCATTTTGTTAAAGATTAGACATATTCTACATTATGTTTATAGGTAACATTGTCAATATTGTTCAACACAGTCACTTGTATAACAGTTTCCTGTTAATTATTGTGGCTTGCATAGTGATACTACTAGTAGCTATATTATATAGAGATCATGTTGGCTTCTGCGTCATCGTTACATTTTCATCAATCCACAAGCTGAAATGGCCAGTCCTCCTTAGCTACTTACGGGAATGAAACCAAACTGGGACAGAATTGACGCACGTCTGGCGCACCAAATTTTTTCCTGGATTTTTGATGTAATTTTGTCTCTTTATATTGGGTTGTGTAGATGTGTGCTGGATACATGTAGATTTAATATTATTTTGAAAAGCTTTTTCGTTATACAGCTGCACATCAGAACCATATAACAAAATTTGTTTCGATATTATACACATACACTGTAATAAACAATTATTTTTTATTCTTACAGTCTCTCAATAGATATTACTGAAGAGGGCAGTGATGTTGGTGATGATTCTGACGATGAAGATTTTGAACCTAGCCTCAACTTCACTCTAAGGTTTGTCATGTTAATTTCATATGTTTCAGTTGTAACTTACATACTTGAAATTTTGTCCTAATAACAGAACCATGCATGATCATATGTCATAGGAGCTTTATTATACCCCCACTCCACTGGAAGGGGGGGAGTACTATACTGTTTTACCTCTGTCCGTCCGTTCGTCCCAAGATGTTCATAACATTTTTCTCAGTAATTATTTATGGCAGCAATCTGATATTTGATCATAGGCTTCAGAAGGGTCAATCGAAAGTCGCAAACCCGCTGCGTTGTCCATGGTCAAGTCCGGTAGAAGTCCCATCCGATGAAGGGAAAGACATCAACAACAAATGAAGATCAGTTCTGATTTGGGTAACAGACACCCTGTAACCATTGACCAGCTCGTGATGCCTGCCGTAGAACTTCTTGAGGGATGATCACAACCTAAAATCTGTCTACAAATCACTCAAATCCTTCATAAAGTGGACTTGTAATGATATGTTTAGTTGCTCATTCACTATGCATTCGAGATATTCATCTAGAATTGAAAATTAGGGCTCCATAGATCATAATCTCAATTCTATTGTTTTATTCTTGTGAGTTACATTGTATGTATTTTTCTACTTCAGGTGGCAGAGAAGTTACAACAAAAAGACAGCTAGATGGTCTGTGCAGCCTGTTAAAGCTGACAAGTCATATTCCTATGTTCCAAGACTATTAAGGGTCATCATTTGTATGAGACTGCAAGATAATGAAGGAATGAATTAACGTGTGCAGTTGGAAGTAGATGATCCCAGAAGAATCTTGGTCCATCTTGCACCAATTCCACAACCTCCAACTCTATATTGTAGCATCTCAGAAATCCAGATTTGAAGACCAAGACAAAACAATTGACTATATTGTCGCATAAAATAAATTTAGATTGTCAGTCTTTGTTTTTCCTGGTCTAACAGAAGTTCTGCACATTTAGAGTGGAAAAGTACCCAAGTCAGGATAATGGGCATTACAAATTGTCCAATGCACAATAATGATAGCACTCAGTGTGTTGATCTAGTTAGTACAAACCAGGACAACTTTTTAGGACCTCACAAGAAACATCTCTGCCAAGTTTGGTTAAATTCTGTTCGTCTGTTCTCAAGAAGAAGATGAAAATGTTGTTTCCCATAGGGTTTCAATGCAAACTTTGACCTCCGCTGGTGGCCATTTTGAATTTTCAAATGGCGCAAACAGTAACATCACATGTTAAAGACATTCATAGGAACATATATACCAGATTTCAATTCAATCCCTTCAGCGGTTCTTGAGAAGAAGTTTCTTGAAAATCGACCAATCAGAATTTTCAAAGTCACACGGTGGCCATGTTTTTTGACGAATCTGCACAAAAGTAACAACTCTTGTGTAGGACCTCATAGAAAACATCTCTGCCAAGTTTGGTTTTGAATTATATAAAAGACTGTCAGTCCATTTTAGAAGAAGTTGTCAGTGCTGATAGAACAAAAAATAATAATAAGATGGCAAAACTTTCAAATTAAATTTACAATTCCAACTGACCAACTTGTGAAATTAACAACTCATTAGGGTTGATTTATTTTTTATTTTTGGTGTTTTAATGCCACTTTCAGCAATATTTCAGCTATATCATGGCGACCAGTTTTAATGGTGGAGGAAGCCAGAGTATCCGGACAACCACCGACCATAGGGAAGCAAGTGGTAAACTTTATCATATCATTAGGGTATATGGGATAAAATACAAAATATTTCATGAACAAGTTTTAATTAAATCGTCTAGGAATGAAACCCTTGTATTGTCCATATAGATCAGGATACTTGTCCCTAATTTTCCAAGTACAACAGCTTGGGATCACACGTCTGACCCTAGCTCCAAGTCGGCCATGTGCTCAAATGGTATACTGGCGGTAGGCTGCATACCTATTGGATCTGTTGTAATCCTCGTCATGGGGCATTACTACAAGTTCCTCTCAAAACATTCTAGCAACCCCCAACACTGCCTCATCAAGGACAATCCGATCAAAGTCCTGTAATAAAGACAAGAGATTTAATAAAAACAGAGTAAAGACAGATGGTTATAAATTCATCTAGAAAAATGAGCTCTATTTAAAAAAGAAATATAATTCATTATAAGTGAAATAGTTTGCACAAATTCAGTTTAGAGAAATAAAAAAAAGTCTTATTTTGGAAGGAAAGATTTTCTTGTGGGACTTTCTTATGACCACAGTTTTATTTCGGTTTTTTGTTGGTATATGGGAGAACCATTTTGGTCTTGCAAATTTTTTTATCAATTTACCCCTCAAGCTATTCAATTTTAATTTTATATGGTTTTTTTCCTAAAAAATTATTTTAATTCTGAATCTTGAAGAAAAAAATTTGGCTGGACAGGAGAAAAAAATATATCCCGACTTGACATTTTCACAGTATAATCATATACAAAATCTTGAAGAAAAAAAATTATTCCAGCACTTCGCCAATCTAATTAAAATTAGATCTATGCACTTGCTCCCTATGTTAGATCTAATTATACCCCTGCTCCCGTATACTGTTTTACCTCAAAAACGCTTCCGTCCGTCCTTCCAAAATATTTTTCGTCACATTTTTCTCAGCAACTATTGATGGCAGAAATCTGATATTTAGTCACAAGCTTCACATAGGTATGCCATATCGTTGGAAGCGTTTTTGGAACCATCAGATTCCTACTTCCTGTTTGCCGACTTAGTTTTTATCCACATTGAACATATATGCACATTTTTCTCAACAACTATTGATGGCAGAAATCTGGTATTTGGTCACAAGCTTCATATAGGTACCCCATATCATGGGAAGTGGCAGGGGTATCATAAGTGAGCATTAGATCACAGTTCACCTTGTTTTAATTAGATTGGAAAATAAGAACATATGATTTCTGTGGCGTCTGAAAAAAACATTTCTACGGCGAAAAAACGTGACATAGCCCCCTTCAAGGTAAATGGTCAGTCCCATATTATTTGGCAGCAACTGTCTTGTGGAACTAGAAGTAAGGTCTCTTTTGTTTCTAATCCAGCCCAAATTTCTCTGGAACATTCCAGTCAATTAACAAATAAAACAACACTGGCTACGTCATTCGTTTTCATCAGACATGTATTTCACTGTGTTCTACATGTATGTCTCTGTTTTCAAATTGTCGGTAAAACTGACTAAAATAAATTAATTTAACACGTGTATCAAAATCTCGGGAAACAACTTCATAACTTATAAGAAGAAGAAAACTAATTTAGTTATTTTTAACACCGGCAAAAATTTCCGATCGAAAATATGTAGTTGAGCTTGTCCCATGGGGTGCCTCCTGGCATGTTTTCAATGGTTATCGTGGAAATATCGTCTGAATCTGTTAAGGCATGTAGTTTTCATCAAAGAAAATCTATTCCTGATACAGAAATTATTTATTCTACGTCTTTTAGATACAATCGGTTCGCAAATAGCTTTTTTCCTCAACTTTTATAGAAACTTACCTCAATATCCATGCTGCAGCATCCGGGCTACTGACATAAAAATAGATAAATAAATAGAGTTGGCCTCGCCCAGGTCAGTGCATAATTAATTAGCTTCCGGTAACGATGGTCAGCTTTTTTAGTCGAAAAAACGTTTCGGAGTGTATTCATCAATAATTCGATGTTTAATCTTCATTTTATGAAGGTCAGTACGGAAATCGACAATAATTTTGGGTATGAAAAAATGACGCAGCTGGTAGATAATATCCCTTTAAATTGGCTTGGCGAAACATTTCGCCAACCGGATATTTTGAACGAACATGTAAAATTAAAAATCAAAGTCGGGAAAAGTGTACTTATAAAATTCCGTAATATGACTCGACAGAAAACGGTATGGTTTGTGCAATATAAAGACAACAGAGAAATCATCGTTGCTAAAAGAATTATTTGTTACCTAAATCCCTTTACAACAACAACTAAATTCTTTATTTCAATCCTTAAATGATGCAAAATTAATACAAAAATTGACATCCTTATACGGAGGTGTTAAATAGAACAGCGGTAAATCTCCTTAACTGGAGATAAGATTCGCATACATCAAAATAAGCTGGTTCCTGGGCTACTACACTTCGTTACTCTATGTTCATAGAGCGAAGCGTAATATAAGCGGATATCAGTTTAATATCAAAACAAAAAACGACTGAGATGAAACTTTTAAGGGCCCACACTGAAATTTACTCGCAAATGGCGAGTGGACGACCGCTAATTTCAAACCCTGCTTGTCTCAACCCGTGGGTGAGATAAGAATTTCATGCTACTTTTCCCGGTAAAAATGTTGCTTTTCGCAAAATGTCATTCTAAGCCGGGAATGTCACATTATATACTTGTCTGATAGCTGAATAACAGATATATTACGGATTTAACCATTGGTTTTTTTTAAATACAGAATCCAACCGTATTAAATATATTCGTGTCTTTTATTTTCATTTTTTCGCATTTCTATATGTCCTTTTCTGTACCTTTGACGTCATTCTTCAATGACGTCAATATATGTGTCACGTCATATTTCATGTATGGGGTGTCTCATGAAGGAAAATACTGTACTTTCAATAAAATATTAGTGAGAAAAAGAATCAAACACCGGTAAGAGGGCAAGACGGAAAAATCTCAGACACCCGCGGGAAAGATTTCTATTGGTCTCCAACTCGACAGAGCCTCGTTGGAGACCAGAAATCTTTCCCTTGGGTGTCTGAGATTTTTCCGTCTTGCCCTCTTACTAGTGTTAGATCCTTTATATCAAGTAAATTCAAACAGCTCTGATAATGCATGATTAAAATGATTAAAATTTCATTTATACATTTCTAGATGTATTAATGTTTCATTGTACCCTGTATCTCATGACACTGAGCCATATAATATTAAGTCGGTTCTATTAGAGGATATAAAGAATGAAATTTCTACATGTCTCTTCAGAGGATTCAGACACATGTTTGTTCTCTTTTCATAGTCATCAAGCACTTATGTGATTTTTCCAATCCGAATCTTTCCAATATTTCTCTTTTCATAGTCATCAAGCACTTTTGTGACTTTTCCAATCCGAATCTTTCTAATGTTTGAGAGTGATCTGTAGTAAAAACAGTAATGGAATTAAAATCAAAAACAATAAATTTTGAGAGTTTAATATTTGGCTCCAACAACAGTCTAATATAAAGTTGATGTTCATTGGAGATCTTTTAATTCTATTTTATCTGGCAATTTGCCATTGACATTTTACAACATTTGCACATAGTATCAATTGTCAGGTAACTTTTCATTCACATTTGGAAGTTCTCTAACCCCTTCATATAATGCTGCACTGTCCATTACTTGAAATGAAAAGCCCCGAAACAACTGCCATATTGAGCAGAAAGAGCAGAAAAAAATTGTTTTTGATGGTGTCCTCTTTGAAGTCTGTGCTTATACTGTTACCGTTTCTTACTGTTGCTCTACATGAATCAGGTACCAGAAGAACTATATCTTGGATCATTGATTGTATATAACAAAAATTGTATCCTGTCAATGCAATTTGACTGCTCAAATAGAACCAATGCAGGATAAAACCTGTTATCCTGCAATTGTGTGATTTTGAATACTATTAAAGGGGGTCGAATAAACTTCAGTGTTATTTAGTCATGGTCCTAATAAAGCATTTCTGGTACCTGATTCATGTAGAGTGACAGAAAGAAACGGTAACATTATAAGCATTGACATCACAGATGAGTCCAATGAAAACGATGAGAGCGATGCTTGTTTCAGCTCTTTTTAGACAATATGGCAGTTGTTTCTGATTTTTGATATTGCAGGATAAACAAAATATATTTACATTGTCATTAAATATAAAATTAATTTGCACTTGCCAGAGCTCCAGATAAGAAATGATATATTGGGTATTTTACCCTCTCAATTTTAAACAAATTGGGTGATTTAATTTTTTTAAGAAAATATATATTTTTTTCGCTCACTAACTTAGGTTTCAATTGGGTTTTTTACCCACAATTGGCCGAAAGTATTGGGTTAAAATAACAGATTTTAAATTATATGTGTTGTACAGTCTAATAAATAGTGCCCAAGTTTTAATTAAAAGTATTGCTGTGCTTGTGTTATGACATGTATCATAATTTATTTGATACATGTCAGTCAGAAAGAGATGCATGCTCTTTCATTACCCTCATAGTGTTATCCTTTGTGTTGTTCTTGCTCAGTTGATTGCTAATATTGAGTTAGCTGATCAGTTTTCATTATCTTGTTATTTGAAAACTAGAGGTTACCAAGAGCCTGAATTGCTTAACCCACTTTTGTTTCCCACCCACAGTTGCAATATTTGTGCTGGACTCAATGGCAACATCATATGTCAAGTTTGATTGAATTTTTTTTATTGAAACTTCAGATGTTGTACATGCATTTCTCAGTAGATAAAGAGTCATCATTATTGTTACTGCCAACATCTCGGGTTACATTGTTTACTATTTCATTCACAATATCGGGTGCAAAGTTTGTTCCATGATAAACTGTCCTGTCAATAACTGACTCAACTATCTGAGAGGAAATACGTTTTGCCTCAGCACTTTTGTCTATTTTCAAATAATTAAATAGGGAATAGTTGGTTCGTAGTAGAGGTGCTTTTTTTTTACCCCTTCGAAACGTGGCTGGCGATGTTACATACTGTTTCCAACCATCACACTGCTTTTCCGTAAGGATAAGAGATTGATATTTGACAGGGAACCAGATTTGCAACTATAGAATAGTCCTCCAATTAAGGAGCAAGTAATGATATCCCGTTTACTACTCGGAATATCTCTCTATTGGATGTGGGTCGAAATGAAGATTAAAGAGCTACTCCGGTGAAAATAATGCAACAACATGTTTATTAATTGAGTGAATTACGCGAACTGTTACATAGATAAGGGTAAATACGCGATGTTTTAACTTTCAATTGCATAACTGCTGATATGATTTGAGTTTAAGCACGCAGGCAAAGTAGTTTGTATTGGGTTTTTGTCATTAAACCCCCTGCAACAAAGTTGTAGGGGGTATACTGGTTTCACCATGTCCGTCCATCTGTAGACAAATCCTATGTCGTATGATAACTTGAGTTGTGTTTCTTAGAATCTTTTAAAATTTTATCAGCTGTTTACTGGTGAAGAGAGGAGCATCCCTTTCATTTTTGACGATTTTCACTTTTGCCGTTCCAGAGTTATTGGACTTGATATGACGGAAAATAGGATTTTTACCCTATGTCGTATGATAACTTGAGTAGTGTTTCTCAGAATGTTTTGAAATTTTATCAGCAGCTTACCACTGAAGAGAGGAGGGTCCCTTTCATTTTTGGTCGGAACAATCCGTAATGTTTTAGTTATGGAAATAGGTTGGACAGATGTGGGGAGCGGGGGGGTATATCTTAGTGAGTATTAGTTTTTCATTGCGTAATCATGCAATCATGCAGCTTATCTGGAGCTCTGTCTTGCTGCGAAACAGGTTAGAAAAGCTCACCAAAGGCTCGATTTTCTACCTGTTCCTAAAGCTCATACAAATAAATTTTATATTTCCGACAATGAACATACATGTATTGTATATCTATCTATAGTTTGTCACTTAACATGCTTCATTTGACCTTATTAGTTTTTTTTCTATTTTAATTACTTACACAATCAACATTACAAAATTTGAAATGAATTATTCAACATAAATTTAATGATAACTTTCAATTATGACAGATTAGTTACCTGTCCTATTGACATCTACGATCCTCTAAGGATTTGTTAATAATTTCTTACATAATAAATTGTTCTCTCAACTACTAAATTATTAAATACATAACAAGAAATAATGGAATAATAATATATTCATTATTCAGATATTCATTGTGACATGTTAAGTCGCTTAGAATCTACGATTTAATAAAGGCCACCTGGAAGGGAATCATCTATTATTGATGAAGTTAAAAGGTCAAATGGGAGCTTAAGGTTTGAATTAGGTTGAAAGTTATATCTTGGCGGTCAGTTTTATTGGTGGGGGGACCGGAGTACAGGAGAAAACCACCGACCTGCCGTAAATCACTAACAAACTTTATCACACAACGGTGAACTCACAACTTCAGTGGTAATAGGCACTGATTGCACAGGTAGTTGTAAATCCAACTAGCATACGATCATGACCACTATGGCCCCGACATTATATTTTAAAAGGTTCACATACTTGTCAGTTCTTAACATATATTATGCTTTGTATTAACTGATCAGCTACTTGTAAAGATAAGTTGATGTTTTTTTATAAAATATAGTTTACTGTCAAGAATTATCTATGTTAATTATGTAGTAAAATAATAGTACGATCACTGTGGCCTGGTGCTGGTAAGACGGAAGTTTGAAACTAAAAGTAGACGTTGAATGTGTGATACTCCACAAGTAATAAAATATTAATAACACATTTTAAAGGCGAAAATAGTTAAAGGTTAAAGCTCAAATACGCAAGAACTAAAGAAAGAACTATGGATTCTTTAAAAAAAAAAAATCTGTCCGAACAATGGTGTGATGTCAAAGAAATGTATTAATTATTAATAACACTGTAGGTGCTTGTTTGTGGGGTGATGAATGGATAGGCATCTGGTTTTGAAAGATTTTAACAAGAAAGTATGTCTAATACCTCAGGGTGCATAGGAAATACAAAATTGTGTGTAGGTAAAGTGGGAAATACTTAGGATGGGAAAATAGAACAAAGCTCTTCCTACCACCCTCAACATTTATCCCTAGTGAACAGCCATATCACATGACAAACACTGTACCATTATTAGACCCCCACACATCCTACGTTTCTAGAGGGAAAATGCAAGGTCTCCTATAAAAACTTTTTTTTGTCAATTAGAAATTTTCAATAAATTTTATTTTTTGTTCTAACATATTCGACTGCATGGAAGGTCTTCTTCATGGATGTAAACATTTGACAGGATTTTTGACTATACCGTTACTAGGGGAATTTCTTTACTTTAAATAAGATGACAACTCATTAATAAAAGAGAAATTAGGGATTTAAAATTGAACAGTTTGTTCCTCATGATGTGATGTAAAGTTAAAGCTTAAGATATTTTATTTTCTGTACTAAAATCTGAATTTAAGGAAGAGTTGAATTTTTGTCTTTTTAGTAAAGCTCTGGGAAAGATTTCATTGCACGTATAACATTTGTTAATATGGATTTGCTGTAAACCAGCATTAGATCAGTCTATTAAATATTTTTTGGGGATTCTGTTATAAATCATTTGGTTTATTATTGGTGAAGTTTTGTTACTACTTCCTGAGAGATCCAGAGATCTGTGGTTCCCCCTGTTATTACACTACAGATGTTATTTATGAAAATCCAGTTTTAATTATAAAATACTCATCTTGTTGAATCTAACGTTGATATTCAATTCGTCTATAATGGCAGCTCGTTCAGGATATATAATTGTAAAGAAATACAATATGGGCTTCATCGTGAGGAGCAATTCATTAAATCTCAACTATTTAGTTGCTGTTCTAGTATTTCTCAATAAGGAAAGAGATTTCGCAAACTCATGGGAATTTTATTGACATTATTTTTCCTTATTGGTGACATAATTTCTGGTAAATGTACCGACTTTGTGTTGTGATAAAATCTTCGTATTACAATGCGTACAGTGGAACCATCAAAGATTGATATTGGAAGAACCATCAGATTTATCCATTTTAAATGGAAGCTTTAGAGAAAATAATTTGATGGCTATTAGATTGCTGTACACATATTAGACGACTAGGAAATCTAGGTACATGTGTACTAATGACAATAATTTGTTACTGTGGTATAACAGTTAAATAAAAGGTGTAAAAAGATCTTTTTATTAGTCACTTTTTTCACGATATAGCTGAAATATTGTTGAAAGTGGTGTTAAACACCATAATCCGAACCCTAACCCAAATCTATAAAGTTGCCTCAATACATTACAATGCCTGGTACCATTTAGTTCATACTATGGTAATGTACCAAGTTCTGACAAATAGATTTTTCATGCTCAGCTGTTATCTTCTTCCTATTTAACGCATAGTACAAAAAAAATGTAAAATATTCTTTAAATTATTGACTGCATATTTTGATCAGATCCAGACAGTTTATATCACTACATTAATTTGTCCTGGGAAACTGTTCTCCATGTCTGATGAAAGACAAATGGGGATTACTCATGTGGAATGTGCATGTTGTGTTAACATTGGATTGTCTACCTGCTAAAACTTTGATGGTTGTACCTGCAAAATCTACCTGCCCTAGTTTATGTAATAATTTAAATAGTTATTTATTTGTTTGTACTTCACAGGAGTTCTCTTTAGGGACAATTACAAAATATTGGGCTGCTGCCTTCCTTATCAAAAATTGTGTTCATTTCTTGTTTTTATGCTCCCCGAAAAAATTTGGGGGACTATATAATTTTCACTTTGTCTGTCAGAAAGGAATTGTTTCCAGATGATAATTTTACTTTGCTTCAACATACATCTTTAGGCCTTTCAATAAGTGGTGGTACCAGGTACTTTTATCTGCCTAAAATGGTCTTTGGTACCTCCTGATCTTAAAGAATGTTGTATAAGATATTCATGAAAATTCTTTAAATTTTGATAAAAAGTACTGTCTGTAAATAGTGAAGTACTGGTAGACTTGAAAAAGATTGAAAACCCATTCCTCTTTCTATTTTGCATAAATATTATTTACCATGCCATACAGGTCAAGTTTGATTTTCGTTATGGTAGTGGAGACCATGTCCCCTTGAAATAGGAAACTCTGCCAAATCAACCAAAGTTGATGGTTTCTGGGCATATCTTTAGTTGTCTCAACATACGTCTTTCTACTTTAGCACAATTAGTATTATTGACCGTCAAATACAAAATGGATGGCATTTTGAGAAGGAGAGTTGACCTGTTACCAATGATATTTCATCTGAAGTTGTCATTCACCTTTTTTTTGTTACCAATGATATTTCATCTGAAGTTGTCATTCACCTTTTTTTTGTTACCAATGATATTTCATCTGAAGTTGTCATTCACCTTTTTTTTGTTACCAATGATATTTCATCTGAAGTTGTCATTCACCTTTTTTTTTGTTACCAATGATATTTCATCTGAAGTTGTCATTCACCTTTTTTTTGTTACCAATGATATTTCATCTGAAGTTGTCATTCACCTTTTTTTTGTTACCAATGATATTTCATCTGAAGTTGTCATTCACCTTTTTTTTTGTTACCAATGATATTTCATCTGAAGTTGTCATTCACCTTTTTTTTGTTACCAATGATATTTCATCTGAAGTTGTCATTCACCTTTTTTTTGTTACCAATGATATTTCATCTGAAGTTGTCATTCACCTTTTTTTTTGTTACCAATGATATTTCATCTGAAGTTGTCATTCACCTTTTTTTTGTTACCAATGATATTTCATCTGAAGTTGTCATTCACCTTTTTTTTGTTACCAATGATATTTCATCTGAAGTTGTCATTCACCTTTTTTTTTGTTACCAATGATATTTCATCTGAAGTTGTCATTCACCTTTTTTACACTACATGTATTTTTTCTGATATCTTTTGTCTGTTTACATTTTTGGGTTGGTTGTGCCAAAGTTTTGATTATATTTTAATTTAGGTTATCTATGGGACTGCCTATGTGGTGGAATTCAATCGTAAAAAAAGAACTAAAATGGTTTTTTTTCTCATCTAATTTACTTGAGTTCTTGTTTGGATTGAAAATAACCCACACTTCCCTTTCTGATATGATAATGATATCTGAATGGCTAATTATCTACCATTTTCTATATTTACAATCATGTGGTAAGTATTATGTCTTCACCCCACTTTGGTGGGGAGACATATTGTTTTTGTCCTGTCTGTCCGTCAGTATGTCAGTGCAACTCCTCTGAAACTACAGAACAGAATTTCATGACACTTGGTAGGTAGTAAGGACACCATATGTAGTTGTGCATATAACCAGGAAATTTTGATCCCCTAAATTTTGTGGGAGTTATTTGCAAACACTCTAGTGTAATATCCCCTACTGAAACTTGTATATATATATATATATATATATATATATGTACAAGAGTCTATCATAATGTCACTATTTCCCTGAAAAAGTTTTTCATCACCAATCCATTGATTTTAGAAGAACAAAACTCCTTTAAAATCATTAGAACATAGGTTGAGCAATTTTCTGGAATGGGAACTTTGCCATGACAATATGGAATAGTACCTGTAGCCCTTGCTTTAGCACTTTTGATAAAAAAAAATTGTGTTTCATGGATTAAAAACAGCTTTTTTTGTTATTCATTGAAACTTAATTTTATTTGTTACCTAAATAGATTTTTTACCTTTGACTACAGTTTGTGGGACGGGGGGAGACATACGTTTTTGCGGGCAAAAACAAACTTTAATTTACTGTTAATATAATCTCAGAAAAGGAGTACAAAAACTTTTTGGATCTAAAAAAGGGAGAGATAACTGAGTCATACATCTGTCTCCTTTTCTTCAGATAAACACAATAACAATATTTAATCAGCTTTCTCTCAAATACATTGTATTTTCCTGCTTTAATTGTCAGAATTTTTATGTCAACTTGTATCTTTAAACCCATGTTAAAATTGTGTCAGCAAACTAAGTATTTCATTGGATGCTTCATCATATAAGATGAACCTATCAAAAGCATGTACACTATTTTTTAGTATGAAAAGATATTGGAACACACAAAGTAAATAAAATAAAATATTCTACTGATTTATTCTGTGGATCCCTTTCATTTTGTTTTCACCCAAAGCTTTTTTTTTTTTCAAATTTTCAAACAATATTTGTATATGTTATTCCAGTGGGGATGAGTTTTAGCCTTTCTGCTGTAAATATATATATTTGCTGTATGTATCTTTGCACTTCAGAATTAATAATCTTTTTTCCATAATAGCCCACAAGTGCGTAATTCTGCTCTAGCGTCTGAATTTTTCTAGTTTGTAATACCTGATTAAAGTTAGATTGTCTTGAAATTAATAAATATTTTCTGTCTTGTCATCAAGATAAGGGTTATATATGTTATTGATGATAATGTTCAAAGTGATTTTATGCTTTCAATGAATTTCTTATGTCACTTCTATCGGTTTTAAACAACATTTTTATGGTTCCAGGGATATTATTAACAAATATTACGGATTTAGTTTGTTACACAAATTTTCATTGGTTGTTCAACCATGAATGTCGGCATATATTCGGAAAACATACGGGGTATATATTTCAGCCTTCCAAAAAACAATAGAATAGCAACATGGCCGACAAAAATATTCACGCTTCACTGAATCAATAGCATAATATTGATTAATAAATGTATATTTACCCAATTAAATGCTGTTTTTACACTCAAAATGGCTGCATGAACAAAAATACATTACTACAGTTAATTCCGTCACAAAACACCAGATCGATTCAGCAAACTCCTAATCCTGACCTATGTTCCTCGGCTGTACCATAACAAACTTGAACATCATGTGCAATAAACAAGCTAAGGTGTGTTAAGCGTTGCGCCTTGAACACTTTCGAAGTAACGGAACAACACCAACTTTTTGTTAGACGTTGTTAAATTTAAATTATTGCAAACCCGTTTCCTTCATGAGACACCTCATACATGAAATATAACGTGACACATATTTTGATGTCATCGTAGATATATATATGTACAAGAGTCTATCATAATGTCACTATTTCCCTGAAAAAGTTTTTCATCACCAATCCATTGATTTTAGAAGAACAAAACTCCTTTAAAATCATTAGAACATAGGTTGAGCAATTTTCTGGAATGGGAACTTTGCCATGACAATATGGAATAGTACCTGTAGCCCTTGCTTTAGCACTTTTGATAAAAAAAATTGTGTTTCATGGATTAAAAACAGCTTTTTTTGTTATTCATTGAAACTTAATTTTATTTGTTACCTAAATAGATTTTTTTACCTTTGACTACAGTTTGTGGGACGGGGGGAGACATACGTTTTTGCGGGCAAAAACAAACTTTAATTTACTGTTAATATAATCTCAGAAAAGGAGTACAAAAACTTTTTGGATCTAAAAAAGGGAGAGATAACTGAGTCATACATCTGTCTCCTTTTCTTCAGATAAACACAATAACAATATTTAATCAGCTTTCTCTCAAATACATTGTATTTTCCTGCTTTAATTGTCAGAATTTTTATGTCAACTTGTATCTATAAACCCATGTTAAAATTGTGTCAGCAAACTAAGTATTTCATTGGATGCTTCATCATATAAGATGAACCTATCAAAAGCATGTACACTATTTTTTAGTATGAAAAGATATTGGAACACACAAAGTAAATAAAATAAAATATTCTACTGATTTATTCTGTGGATCCCTTTCATTTTGTTTTCACCCAAAGCTTTTTTTTTCTTCAAATTTTCAAACAATATTTGTATATGTTATTCCAGTGGGGATGAGTTTTAGCCTTTCTGCTGTAAATATATATATTTGCTGTATGTATCTTTGCACTTCAGAATTAATAATCTTTTTTCCATAATAGCCCACAAGTGCGTAATTCTGCTCTAGCGTCTGAATTTTTCTAGTTTGTAATACCTGATTAAAGTTAGATTGTCTTGAAATTAATAAATATTTTCTGTCTTGTCATCAAGATAAGGGTTATATATGTTATTGATGATAATGTTCAAAGTGATTTTATGCTTTCAATGAATTTCTTATGTCACTTCTATCGGTTTTAAACAACATTTTTATGGTTCCAGGGATATTATTAACAAATATTACGGATTTAGTTTGTTACACAAATTTTCATTGGTTGTTCAACCATGAATGTCGGCATATATTCGGAAAACATACGGGGTATATATTTCAACCTTCCAAAAACAATAGAATAGCAACATGGCCGACAAAAATATTCACGCTTCACTGAATCAATAGCATAATATTGATTAATAAATGTATATTTACCCAATTAAATGCTGTTTTTACACTCAAAATGGCTAAACTCCTAATCCTGACCTATGTTCCTCGGCTGTACCATAACAAACTTGAACATCATGTGCAATAAACAAGCTAAGGTGTGTTAAGCGTTGCGCCTTGAACACTTTCGAAGTAACGGAACAACACCAACTTTTTGTTAAACGTTGTTAAATTTAAATTATTGCAAACCCGTTTCCTTCATGAGACACCTCATACATGAAATATAACGTGACACATATTTTGATGTCATCGTAGAAAGAACGGCATAGGTACGGAAAGGGACATTTAGAAAAAAAATGAAAATAATAGACGCAAAATATTTAGTATTTTTAATATTCTTACATATGAATTAGGACTATGTAAGTGGTAACATAAAACAAAAAGGAAAATAAAAACAAAATAACAAAACAGAAAAAAAACCAATTGCCATGGATGACTTTTTATGCCCCCACGACGAAGAGTCGGGGGGAGGGGGGGGGGGGCATATTAATTTCCCCCCTGTCTGTCCATCCATATACAGATACATGGTTTGTCCGGCTATCTCCTCCTACAGTTTTGGAGCTACAGCTTTAATATTTTGTAGGATGTTTATACACTTAATGGAGGTGTGCATGTCCACAGGATTTGGATTTAATTCAAATATTCTCAAAATGACAGGTAGTTGGACTTAGTCATTTTGTTCGTCCGTCCAGATATAGATACATGGTTTGTCCGGCTATCTCCTCCTACAGTTTTGGAGCTACAGCTTTAATATTTTGTAGGATGTTTATACACTTAATGGAGGTGTGCATGTCCACAGGATTTTCATTTTCTTCAATTATTCTCAAAATGACAGGTAGTTTGCAGGGCTTTCATTTGAAGCCGGTTGCCGCCGAAATTCGACGTCTACTCTTTATTCTGCCGCCGGCTACTTTTTTATGTATCAAGGATAAAAAATGCGTAATCCTATAATAATCTGGATTTGTTGTATAAAAGAGCCCTTTTGATCTCCAATTTGTCCATAATTTATTTTGATTAAAACTAAAGTGAAACGCCAGATCAAAACTCTTTTATTGTATCATTTATCGTTCTTCCGTGATACAATGAAGTTCAAGGACATTGACAAAATTAAAGTCGCAATCTCAGAAACGCTTTAATGAACGAAAATATCAATATTTGAAATATAAGATCAAGACCGGACACGTAACAATTATCGGATATCAATTTGGCACCAAATTTAAACTTATCTTTTTTGCAAAATATGATAGAGGACTTGATTTATTATCTGTTCCATTATTGGATGATATAAAGTTAAAGTCACAGATTATTAATCTGTAAAGCAGAAAAGTCAAAATATTGTATAGAAATTTGAAATATTTCACATTATCAACAGGCATTTGGAATGATGCAATGATTTATCTTTAGGTATTTGGCATGAAGCTTTTGTTTGTGTAAAATGAAACAGCAATAAAATTTAATATGATGATAATTAAATATCTGACAATAAGCTCAGAGCAATTTGAAATTGATGCAAAATTCCAAACAACTTTACATTCTGAAAGGAAGGAGGCTAAAGTAAAACAAAAAATAGATATATGAAAAATAAGAATTTTAGGAAGTTAAAATATGTGTCAGGAAACCCCCAGAATGCAGGATTTTGCACCATTTACCCTACAGCTTCTGGGGGCCTTGGCGGCCCACAGACCCCCAGCCTAAATTTTTCAGCCTCGCTTCGCTTGCCTTTCTCCACCTACTTTTTCAAAATAGCCTCCTACTTTTGAAAGTGTTGAAAGCCCTGAGTTGGACTTTTTTCATACTAGCTGCATAAAGGGAACATGGTTTGTCCAGCTACCTCCTCCTACAGTTTTAGAGCTACAGCTTTAATATTTTGCAGGATGTTTACACACATAATGGAGGTGTGCATGTCCACAGGATTTGGATTTTCATCAAATCTTCTCAAAATGACAGGTAGTTGGACTTAGTCATTTTGTTCGTCCGTCCGGATATAGATTCATGGTTTGTCCGGCTATCTCCTCCTACAGTTTTGGAGCTACAGCTTTAATATTTTGTAGGATGTTTATACACATAATGGAGGTGTGCATGACCACAGGATTTTGATGGTCAGGTGGGGGCATCATTTGTGTCTTACAGACACACTTCATTTTTTTTTAAATCACTCCTAGCAAAACAACTTTGTCCAAAATTATCAAGTGCAGGGGCATACTTCTTTTCTAGTTTTATACGACAGTTGGGTTCTGTATTTAACAAAATAGTTAAATCTATAATATATCTGTTATTCAGCTATCAGACAGGGTATATAATGTGGGAATATATATATCCTAAGCCGGGAATGTCACATTATATATCCTGTCTGATAGCTGAAAAACATATAATATTACGGATTTAGTATGTTACACAAATTTTAATTGGTCGTTCAACCATGAATGTCAGCATATATTCTGAAAACAGACGAAAACAGACAGGGTATATATTTCAGTCTCCTAAAACGATAACAACATGGACGACTAAAAAATGACTCTTCACTGAATCAATAGAATAATACGGAATAATAAATGTATTTTTACCAAATTAAATGCTGTTTTTATACTCAAAACGGCTGTATGAACAAAACAATATTACAACAGATAATTCCGTCACAAATACCTGATCGATTCTGCAAACTCATATGTTCCATGACTGTACCATCAAACAAAACGTTGAGCCTTGAAAACTTTCGACGTCATGGGGCCACACCAAGGTTTTATTTTTCATGTTGTTAACATTTAAATTATTGAAACTTTCGTACACCCGTTGTTTTGTTATGTGACATATTTATGTTATATTTATAAAGTTTATAAAATTTACTACATATGAAATTGTATTGATTTAGAAATTTAGTACAGTATTTTCCTTCACGAGACATACATGAAATATGATGTGACACATATTTTGGCGTCATTGAAGAATGACTTCAAAGGTACGGAAAGTGACATCTAGAAATACGAAAAATTAAAATAAAAGACGCAAATTTATTTAATACAGTTGGATTTTGTATTTAAAAAAACAATGGTTAAATCCATAATCTGTTATTCAGCTATCAGACAGGGTATATAATGTGACATTCCTGGCTTATGATATATATTCCCTTCGGCTGTGCCTCAGGGAATACAGATCCTAAGCCGGGAATGTCACATTATATACCCGGTCTGATAGCTGAATAACATATAATATGTGTTGCCAGATTAACTAATATTTGAAAATCAATGCCAGTGAGATTGCAGGCTCATGAAAAATCAGATGTCGATCAAATTTAATGTCAGTTTCAAAGCTAATCGGTCTGAATAAAATAAAATTGTTGATCTTGTACAGAGAAAGTATTGGGATAAAATGAGGGAGTGGCTAAAATGTTGTTTAATGCTAAGAGAATTTTTTTTTTCAATATACCAAAGTGGTACAGATAATACCATGGACAAAAGATAAAGAACAAAAAGACAAAATAATGGTCCACAAAACACTACACAGAATTGAGTGACACGAACTAAGCTAAAAACTTGAGAATAAACTCTAGTGCTCAGGAAGGTAAACAGTTCCTGTTCCACTAGTAGCACTCGTTATGTTTCTGATGTTTAATATCTGGGGATACCGGGTATGTCATATTCAGTGATGTGTCATGAGCGAGGAAAGAAGGATTGGATTGTAACTATAGCCTATATTCCGTAAGGTTGACCAAGTCATGATGGAGACTAAACTTTCATACAATTTTCAGCAATATCATGACTAGAACAAACTACTATTGGATGAAATGATGATGATGTCTGTTTGTACTAAAAACCAATATTCCGAGCTTGATTTTTATAGTGAAATGTTTAGACTTTTTGGCATTTTATAGTTATTTAATGAAAGTGAATTTGCCAGGTTCTCTTACAGACTAGTTAAATCAGGGGCGTGTTGACCATATTAATTCTTACAGAGTATAGATTTTCTTTCCATGGATCGGGAGATATATTATTTTCATTTGATTATTGCCCTGAAATTATAGTGTGGTGTTAAGAGAGATCGGTTATTTAACGTTAACCGATTGTATCATTTTGGAATGTTAAATATCGTAGCACAAAATTACAGTTCTAAGCTGAAGTAAAAAAAATACTTTATTTGCAAAACATGCAAAAACAACGGGGGGGGGGGGGGGGGAAGGGTTTTTGACAAAAATTTATGATAGTATGATAATGTCCTGTTATGGGAGCACAACATTACAGTTCTAAACTGAAGTAAAACAAACATTTTATTTGCGAAACATGCAAAAACAACGAAAGAAAAAAGGGTTTTTGCCGAAATTTTATGATAGTATGATAATGTCCTGTTATAGGATCTGTTATTTTCTGTAAACATTTAATGTTTTTGTTTGTTTCAATGGATCATTATGTTCCAATATGATGCTATATATCAAAATAAAGGTCAAATTGACATTGATTGTTTTTTTAGCCTTACTGTTTTGGAAACAGGAAACCTGAAATGGTCAGAATGTGTAGTTTAAAATGTTTTAATATCAAAGGATTCATATTGGAATGTATAATCATTATCACTTCTTGCATAAAGAGGTTTGATTCTATATTAGAAGACACTCCATTCTGGTCCTTATATTTTCAGAGTTAATAATCACATAGGTATAGCTGAATGATGGTAAGATTGTTCTTTAAGTAAGGAGAAGTATTATAAGGGTGGAAGAAGAAACATTTTTTTACTTAGTTTTAAAATCAAGTTTGACTCGCTAGTTGCTGCGGAACCATAAAAAAAAGAGCTTTCATACCTATGGTTCCACAGCTAGATCTGCTAACATTTAGTGACAAACTTATTATTGTATCCACATCCATTTGGTGGTCCTCATACTAACATATTGTAGTATGGTGCTTGCTGTACATGCATGGAGTCTTTTATTTAAAAACACTTAAGGATTGATTGCAATTTTTGTTCGGTTCATGAAGAAATAACCTCAATTAGGTTGTACACATCCTGTAACCTACGTAGCAGGTTACGCAAGGGTGTGTACAACCTGATTGAGGTTATTTCGAATGAACTGAACAAATAATTTCAATCCATCCTTATAAATTAATTCAAACTTTTTTTGTTATGATATTGAAAAATATATTTATTTTTTCAAAATAAGGCAAATAATCGGAAATAAATTTAAATAACCCCAAAGGTGCCTCGTTTAAAGAAAATCACCTGATGACAACGGCACGCGCCGCCTTGGGAATGATGTCTATTTTCAGATTCAGTACATACGAAAATGTATTCAACTTTTTAAACCAATCAAAACACGTATAAAATGACATGTGACTCTAAAATTAATTTATATGTATTTGACATTATTCTTGAAATATAATTGCCAATATAGCAATATTACTAAGTTTTCTTTTAAAATAAAAATTTTATGTTGATATTAGCAGAGAAAGAGGAAGCGAAAAAATATGACCCATCATGAGGTCAAAAGTGAAGCTGAGACGAGAGTCAGCTAATTCTATTGTGAATTGTGATTTATAGATAAGCAGTAATGCACTGTTTGTGTAAAAATAATTGGTATTTGTACAAATCCATTGTGACGAAAATGTGACTATTTATACAAATATGATCTTTTGATTAATTACTAACGTCTATTATACATTTTTAGAAGCTAATTAAATCTGCTGCTACAAATGACCAACCCTATGTGTTGGTGATTGACTGTTAGCCAGTAGAGTAATCAATACAAAACAAGCACTCATAGTTGTAATATTTGACTCTGCTTATTTAGTGGGCTTGATGTGCTAAATGCTACACAGGATGATTTTAAATTCATTTTAGCTGATATTAAATTCAGTGTAAGGTGGCTTTAATATATATTTAATTGATATTTTGCTTTGGGATTAAAGTTTCAAAAACAGATATGCATTAATAATTGTTTAAAAGGGTGAATGAAAAGTATTTGAAAAACTAAAAAGTGGGAGTTTAAAATATTGTATTCCTTGTGGAAAATTGAGGTAAGTTTGGTAAAAATGTGGTGATTATGTAATTTAAATTGAATTTAGGGGTCATTATTATTTAATTTTTAGTTCTAACTCATAAAAAGTTTTGTTTTTTTTCAATTTAAACATTATTATTTATTAATAGTTGGATTACTGAGCCTTGTGAATTCTATATAATTAGCTTAGACTGATAAACTCTTAATTTATTTTTTCACATTAACAAAACTTTTGCAACATTGACAAAATAGTTACTTCATTTGAGTTGCATGACGTAAAAGTTATCTAGTGTTGGTTGCACATTTAAATTGACATTAAAATATAATACTTTATTAATAGTTGAAACATAATTGCAAAATTTTAAAGAAATACACAAAGATTTAGGTCCTTTGGTTTACTTGTTCCCAAAAACTTTAAAAATTATTTGGCTTTCCAACCATTCTACTTTGAGGGTACCTGATGGAGGTTATGCCAGAAACATGTAATTCACACTATATCTATGCTTTTATTAATAAATGGAAGTCATCTTGTCCTGAAGATATTCAGATGATGTCCTGACTATGTAATGATTTATAAGTTTTCCATATGACAAAAAAAATAAATTGATACAACTTAATTTTCAATTATCGCTGGAATTCTTACTGCTTACTTCTACCAAGGGTTAATATGAAAGCTTTACATATCTTAGATGATTTGAAGCCTTTGGTCCTTTTTTAATTTGTTTCTATGCTACAACTTCTGGCATTTTATGGTATTAATTTAGAACTTGCTTAATTACTAATCAAAGATATGGGTCTTCATAGCTTATCAGTTAATTGTGACAGGTCAGTGGTTTCCTCCACCAATAAAACTGACCACCATGATATGACTGAAATATTGTTGAAAGTGGCATTAATCACCATAACCCTTAACCCTAACCTATCATGGCTGTAGTTATATAATAGTTGGATTTTCATCAGTACCTACATACGTCACCACTAAGTTCTTTCATCCCACCTCTGGGGGAGGCTTAATTGATAAAACTTTATGGGATAAAATTTGTCAGTGGCTTATAGGAAAGAGCAGTGGGTTTTTTGGGGGTTTGCCGTTTCTTCCAATAAAACTTTATGCCTGAAAATATTGCTGAAGATGGCATAAAACAAGTATAAATAATTATAATTTTATCAGATATACTGATATTGTTTGGCCATTTCTGAAACAAGGGACTCCAACATGTTAGCTTAACAATTATGAAAAAAAAAAAAGATGTACAATTAAGAAAAGTTTGAAGATGCCAAACCTGTAATAAGAAAGACAGACAATTTAATGGCCAAATGAGAAAGGACATAAAATGATCTACAAAACGCTACACACAGAAAACTAAAGATTGAACAATGCACACCCCACAAAAACCTGCGTGAACTCGGTTCCTGCTCCACTATTGCTTCTTAATATATCAACTAAATTTTTTTTTAAATTGCTTTAGAAAATAATGGTATGTAAACAATCTAAAGTTGAAAGAAAAATGATCTAAATTAGGCCTGATGATAGGTTGTTAATGTTGATTAAAAATAAAAATTATATCTAATATAAAAAAGTTATTTAATAAAGACTGTGATTTTGAATATTACAATAATTTTTTAGCTCACCTTGCCAAAAGCAACGTGAGCTTTTGGCATCCGTCGTCTGTTGTCCATTAACTTTTCACATTTTAATCTTCTCCTCTGAAACCTCTCAGCCAAATGAACTGACACTTGGTAGGAAGCATCTATGGAAGGTTCCCTCTAAAGATTGCTCATTTTGTCCCGATCTATTAACAAACATGGCCACCACAGGCAATTCTTGTTTCTGTTTGGCCGATTTTTTTAAATCTTCTCCGAAACAGCTTTGCCAAATGAACCAAAACTTGGTAGGAAGCATCTATGGAAGGTCGTCTATAAAGATTGCTCATTTCATCCCGATCCGTTAGCAAACATGGCCACCACAGGCAATTCTTGTTTCTGATTGGTTCATTTTTAAACAAATCTTCTCCATTGTAGAAAACTGTTAAAAGAGAGATAACTCTTGCCATTAAACTGTTAAAAGAAAGATAACTCTTGCCATTATCTCCCTTAGAAATTAACGAATGCTGATATAGTGTAACATGTTTATACTATACATTACATGTAGGTATTCATATTTTAATATTCTTTTTAGCTCACCTTGCTGAAGGCAATGTGGGCTTTTGGCATCACTTGGCATCCATCGTTTGTTGTCTGTCATCTGTTAACTTTTCACATTTTAATCTTCTCCTCTGAAACCCATCAGCCAAATGAACTGAAACTTAGTAGGAAGCATCTATGGAAGGTCCTCTGTAAAGAGTGCACATTTTGTTATGATCCATTGCCAAACATGGCCACTACAGGCTATTCTTGTTTCTGATAGGCCAATTTTTAAAAATCTCCTCCTCTGAAACCGCTTGACCAAATTAACTGAATCTTGGTAGGAAGCATCTATGGAATGTCCCCTATATAGATTGCTCATTTCGTCCCGATCAGTTAACAAACATGGCCACCACAGGCAATTCTTGTTTCTGATTGGTCGATATCTAAAAAATCTTCTCCTCTGAAACTGCCTAGCCAAATGAACCGAAACTTGGTAGGAAGCATCAACATGTCTGGGAGGTTCTGTATTAAGTTTCCTCAAAGCAGAATGAAAGGTGAACGACACAGGTGCAGCCCACTGAGCCTCTATTTTAGTATTTAGTAATTAGGTGCACCATTATGTTGATCCTCATTATGTGCCTTACATTCCTTTTTTTTTCTATATTTTTGTAGTTCTTTATTATCCCCTCGCCAACAAAGTTGCGAAGGGATATAGTAACGCTACCGTCCGTCCTTCCTTCCTTCCTTCCGTAACATCTTTGTGAACACTCTAGGATCAACATCCTTCAATGGATTTTGACCAAACTTGGTACATATTTAGTCCTTCTGAGAATGTGGAGCCCTATTGACTTTCAAGGTCAAAGGTCAAGGTCACAGGGTCAAATTTTTACTGCATAATATCCTTGTGAACACTCTATAATCAACATCCTTCAATGGATTTTGACTAAACTTGGTACATATTTAGTTCTTAGGAGAGTGGAACTCTATTGATTTTCAAGGTCAAAGGTCAAGGTCACTGGGTACATTTTTTAACGTGTAACATCCTTGTGAACACTCTAGAATCAACATCCTTCAATGGATTTTGACCAAACTTGGTACATACTTAGTCCTTAGGAGAATCTGGAATCCTATTGATTTTCAAGGTCATAGGTCAAAGGCCAATGTCACCAGGTCAAATTGTTACCGCATAACATCCTTGTGAACACACTAGAATCAACATCCTTTAATGGATTTTGACCAAACTTGGTACATACTTAGTCCTTACGAGTCTGGAACCCTATTGATTTTCAAGGTCAAAAGTCAAGGTCACCGGGTCAAATTTTTACCGCATAGCATCCTTGTGAACACTAGAATCAAGATCCTTCAATGGATTTTGACCAAACTTGGTACATTCTTAGTCCTTAGGTGAGTCTGGAACCCTATTGATTTTCTAGGTCATAGGTCAAAGGTCAATGTCACCGGGTCAAATTTTTACTGCGTAACATCCTTGTGAACACTCTAGAATCAACATCCTTCAATGGATTTTGACCAAACTTGGTACATACTTAGACCTTAAGAGAATCTGGAACCCTATTGATTTTCAAGGTCAAAGGTCAAGGTCACAGGTTCTAATTTTAAGGCGAGGTGATACGCCATGCTTTGTGTTGCCCTTGTTTTACTGGTTTTACTCATTTGCTTTTTACCCTTTCTCCTATATTTTAAAGATTAGGGATTATGGCGTTTAACGCCACTTTCAACAATATTTAAGTTTTATCGTGGCGGTCATATTTATTGGTTGAGGAATTCTGAGAATACCATCGACCTGTCGCAAGTCACTGACAAATTTTATCACATAATGTTTTATTGAGTACACCACGCCATGAACGGGATTCCAACTCACAACTTGAGTGGTGATGGACACTGATTGCATAGGTATTTGTAAATCCATCTACCATTAAAGCACGACCACGACAACCCCTTCCTATATTTTGAAAATAAGTATTCTCTCCAAATTACTAAAAAAGCATGAATTGTTTTGGTTCTCTCATTCCTTCATTTTATATGTTCTCTGATTATAGACAGGTATGTGATGTGGATATTTTAGTGGAAGAGGAGTACAACTCATCTTTTTGTCATTGATACCAGATTCTTTTTATAAAAATTCTGTAATTTTCCAATAAAGTTTTCATTACTTGTACTTTTCACATTTTATTTTTGCACTGAAAGTATACAACAGAATGTCAATAGATATAAGCAATCTAAAGCAATGGTATGTTATATCCTTGTGCCACCCACAACCCGTATATTATATAATGGTATTATAAATAGTTTGCACCTGGATTTTTTACAGAGTCAATACATGCTGGTGGAAGTGCATGTCAAGTTTTCTTTTCATGAGAGAATCTTAAGTTTTTTTGTCGCAATTAGTTTTTTGCAAAAAAATAACCAAAGTTGTCATGAATAATACTAGTTTGGAAATTAAAAAAAAAAAGTCTGATGTGTCCAAGATGGTTGCCATTACTATAAAATAATAATTTGAAGGGAGCTGTTTTTCACAAATCATCTGTAAACTTCCAAAAGTTATTGTTTGTTGCCAAGATATGGCATAAGTTGTTTGTTTATAATGTTTCAGTAAAATAAATCCAGGTGTATGAATCAAACACAGGTGATTATGTTTTATTTTATTTCACTAACATACTGGTACATGTTTTATGATAAATTGATCTTTGCTTAAGAAAGCTTACAAACTTTTAACTGGGTGGTAAATATGATTGAATTTGACCCTATAATTTAATAGTTACTCTGCATATACACATGTAATGTCTTTTTTTATGTCTATCTGTACATGGATAAACAGATTCTTAATGAATTGATGATTAATAATGAACATTTTGTATACAACAGAAGTCTCAAAATATAGGTGTATAGATGGCTTTTCTAATGTTGTAAAACAATTATAATAAAGAGCTGTGTGTCTTTGATCATATGTGATTGACCTGCTCATGGTGATGTGCATTCGATGCAATCTTATGTGATAGTTTGTCAGTGGTTTTCTCTTAAGGTGCGTTTACATGATAAACATTTTTCTTCAAATAATTTGGTTCAAACTTTACCTATACACCTGTTGCAAACACAAATTTGACAGTTTAAACATGTCGTCAAACACGTAGTCAATAGTCAAATACGTAGTCAATAGTCAAACACGTAGTCAATAGTCAAACACGTAGTCAATAGTCAAACATGTAGCCAATAGTCAAACATGTAGTCAATCTAGTATTGAAAAGAACTTGGATAGGTGTTTTAGACTTGTCAAATTTGTGCTTGAAACATGTACATGTGTACTGGTAAAGTTTTAAGTGAATTTGAAGAAAAAATTTGACCATTTAAGCGCATCTTTAGTACCGATAATCTAGTCTCCTCCGCCAATAAAACTTACCTCCTCAAAAGACATGTAACTGAAATATTGTTGAAAGTAATATAGCGCCATATCCAGTATATTTTGAATGCATAGGATTTGTCAAAATCTTATGTGATATACTAAATAAATTTTTAGGGACTTCTTACCCTTCATTTCTAATTCCTTATAGAGATGAACCTCATTATTTCCAAGCACACCAGTGGTGTAATGGTTAGTCTGGTTGCTTATAGGTTGGTAATCATGCGTTATAATCCTTTTGGGGTCAAACCAACAACTATAATAACATTGGTATATACTGCTTCTCTACTTAACATGCAGCATTGAGTACTAAGAGCAAAGACTAGTTGACTCAGAATCCTGATAATGTGTCTGAGTGGAGCAACATGTCTACCCACAGACTCTTGTAAAACAGTTAGATAGGTGTTTTAGACTGTACAATTTGTGTTAGAAACAGATGCACAGATATAGGCTTGAAGCGAAATTGAAGAAAATTATATAATTATGCAATCTATTATGCATATGTAATTTTTACAAACAAAGAACCTTAAATTTACCTGTTAGGAATATTAAATAGTTATTAGAAATATCTGTGTTGCTTTTCAAATCTTTTTTTAACCACGATATTGTTGAAAATGATGTCAAAACACCATAACCCCTAACCCTTGTTTAACCAGTAGTTTCCACTTTCCAGCCATTTTATTAACGAAGAAAACTATTGAAATGTCAACGAGTGCCTTACTTTATAATAAAACAAAACATGAACAAATTTAAAATTCATAATATATCAAAATATATCAAAATCACCATTAAATATTGATGTCATAGATAATTTTCATCTGAAAGTTAATTAAGATAACTCGTTAAGACTGCCACAGAAAATAACACCTTTTGTAATGAAATGACATGGCACTAAGCTTAATTACACACCTTCAAAGAGCTTTTTACCTTCCAGCTAAGTTCTAATTCTTCTTATGTATACATTCTATTGTTAAGAGAAAGTCAATTATTTTATATCTTATACTGTATTCTTGCAGTATCAATATTTAAATTCAAGATGTTTTCAGCATGGAGAATAAAGACCTACGTGAACTACTCGATTTTTATCTATAATTCGTATTGCAAATTTTTTTTTTGCATCTTGGCATTAGGATGCATGATTTTACGGCAGTTTTAATCGTGATGTATGCTTGCTGTAGTATTTTAATCTTCATTGATTTGAAAGCAGACTTAGATAACTGACAGATTCTGTTAACCTTACGTTGTTGATTATCAGGAATACTGATTAATCTTAGTGTAAAATTACACAGGATGATGCAAGGTGATTTTTTTTTACTTGCATGAGAATGGGAATGGTTGAGAAATATTTGGCCTGTGTAAATTCTTAAGTTTTCTTTTTAATGGTTTTCAGAATGAGAATTACTTGAACACATGCAGTTAAAATGTCAAACCCCAAGGATTTATACCGGTAGTTTTTGAACATATTTAGTATGAAATTGCACAATATTGTTTGTTGTTATCAGGAATGTGTCCAATAGAAATGGAACTTTGACATGCAAAACCCTTGAATACAATTATGCAACCATGGTTTATCTGTATGATAATTTGTGCCCATGCAGTTGCTTCAAATCGGCATATACAGTAGTGCCCCTCTTATAAGGCCATCCCTTCTGCAATGAGAAAGTGACCTTATAAGAAGGGTGGCCTCTCAGGAAGGGGGCCATTTAGTAGTAATTTACTATCAAAGTGCATCTGAAATCTGGCCTGATCAAGGGGGTGGTTTTTGGTGGGAGTGACCTTGTAAGATGGGTGGCCTTTGGTGGGAGTGACCTGATCAGAGGAGTGGCCTTTGGTGTGAGTGACCTGATCAGAGGGTGGCCTTTGGTGGGAGTGGCCTGATCAGAGGGGTGGCCTTTGATGTTAGTGACCTGATCAGAGGGGTGGCCTTTGATGTGAGTCGCCTTATAAGACTTGGACTCCTGTAGTAGTTTTAACATTTTTCTAATTAATCATTTCAAACTTCAAGACATACAGCAGTTGTAAATCATATTTATTATGCACTTTGTAAATTTTACTGGTATCCATCTGCTTCTATCCTGTGTTTAAGAATTTACATGACCCATATGAGCTATTAATGTTTATTGTGGTTGATTGGATTGTGGGTCATTACTGATCTACTTCTTACTTGAGTACATATAGATGACTTTATAGATGTAATTATGTCTAGATATCATAATATGGTTCTATCTAGTGTGTACTAAATTAATTACAAACTAATATTTTTCTCTTTTGTTTTTGCTAAGAATGTCAAACACAATTGTTGTGAGATAGTTGACCACCAATGTTTTTATGCACACATTAATTTTAAAATAATATTTTATTTCTGTTTTATAGAGTTAGGGTTATGGTGTTTAATGCCACTTTTAGTCAAAAATATTTCAGTTATATTGTGGCAGTCAGATTTATCGGCGGAGTACCTGGAGAAAAGCACCGACCTGACGTAAGTCACTAGTGACGCAAGTCGCTGAGAAACATAAAGCTGTATCGAGTACACCCCGCTATGAGCAGGATTCGAATTCATAACTTCAGTGGTGTGATAGGCACTGATTACATAGGTAATTGTAAATCCAACTACATACGATCACGACCATTACAGCCCCTAGTATTGTTGGTACAAATGCTATGATGATAGTATCTACATGCTAAGTGTAGAAGTCTTGTTACGTGGACTGGTACATAAGGGACTATTGACATGACATGAAAGATACTGAGTGTAATATCTGATTTTTATCATTATAGACTTTTCGCATGGTAAGAAACTTGATTGTAAATCGTGGACGAGTCATTATAGAGTATAGGGAAACTTAATGACATTGAAAAAGATCCCCTACAAAGCTTGACTATCAGTAATTCTGCCTGTATAATACATTCTGTTTATCAGATGTTTGTAAGAAAGTCTATGATTTCCCTAGGGTAATTATTAGTACTTATTCTAAAATCAAGTTATGTTGTAGTGGTAGTTGATTGAGATTTCAGATCTTGTTTAACCATAAAATCCTATCTGATTTTTTTTGGGAAAAAGGGGGGGGGGGGGGGGGGTGATTATAATATGTGTCATACTTCATTTTTAATTTTGATAATTAATGAGAATTTCTAGTCTTTAAATATTGAAGATGTTGGTTTTTTTTCTTTTTTAATTCAAATAATTGCATTTGTAAATTAATGTGATGTATGTTTGTAACTCTATAGACCACCATTATATCTGATTGTCCCTTAGGATTGCGTCTGACATATTTGACCAAATAATAATATGATATATAATACAAATGTCAAACAATTCCATAAATGTGATATTGTGAAGTGTTGGAACAAATTTCTTGTTAAAAATGCCATAAAAATTTATAGAAATATATTCAAAAAGAATATAAATGATTTTTTTTCATGCAATCATGACATTGTTTTTAATTAAATAAAGATGTTAGAATCAGGGCCGTAGTGGCTGTGATCGTATGGTAGTTGGATTTACAACTATTTATGCAATCGGGGTGGGGTGTACAACATTATGTGATAAAGTTTGTCAGTGACTTGCGACAGGTCGGTGGTTTTCTGTGGGTCCTCCGGTTTCCTCCACCAATAAAACTGACTGCCATGATATAGCTGAAATATTGTTGAAAGTGGCGTTAAACACCATCAGACAAACAAACAACATAGAAGCATGGATCACTTTGGTATACTATATGCATATTTCCCAAAAAGTATAAGATTTATTTGTACAAGCTTTATGAACAGGTAGAAATGTTACTCTTTGGCAGGCTTTTCTTGCCTGTTTTACAGAGAGTGCAAATAAATTGTTTATTTTACCTACAATGCACATAGATTGTGTTTATCCTGCAATGTCAAAATGTCTAAAAGAACTGCCAAATTTGGCTGAAAGAGCACTAGCAAGCTTTGAATAGATCATTACCAATGGTGTCCACTATCACATTTGTACTTATACTGTTGCCGTTTATTACAGTTCCCTCTACATGAATCAATTACCAGAAAGGCTTTATTAGGTCAGTGACTAAATAACACTTAAGTTTTTTATACCCCTTTATTAATATTCAAAATCACATGATGTGGCATAATTCCCAGTACATTTAAAACAGGCTTGCAAAAATTACATTAATAATGCTCATTAAAAATTATTTTGTTATTTAAGAGTTCTTATACCATTAAACATCTGTTACCCTATAAATAAAACCAATTAGCTGCATCAGCAATATTATGATATTATTAGGTGATGATTTCCGTATTGGCGTAGTTATTAGTCTGAGGGTTTCACCTCAGTCCAATGCAGCTACCCAAGGACTAATTACTAGGCCAATACGGAAATCATCATGGAAATCATTATGTAATGATATATTTATTGATTAACCATAAAATATTGTCTTGTGTGTTTTTAACCGTTCACTTTTAGATCTTTTTCACCGATTTGTCTCATCAGACGACAGTGACAGAGTGTCTCTATTTTATCATTGATATGTATGTAAAATCTAGAGGGAATTTGAAACACCAATATTGGGCGGATCAAAGTTGACCAATACGAGAAAAAAATCTTTATTCGCTGACTTTTTCCTGTATTGGCCGAGTTGTACTATCTGTATCATAAAGGTAGTTTTCATCTAATTTATGTAATTTAATTCTTTATTTATTTTATGAGGATTATTTTATGTAAATATAACAGTACTAGTTAATTAATGATCATTATAATGCTCTAGTAAATATAACAGTACTAGTTATTAATAATCATTATAATGCTCTAGTAAATATAACAGTACTAGTTAATTAATAATCATTATAATGCTCTAAATTGGTAACACTTACCTCCCCTTAAATCTCTTGGTCAATTGAATATGTTTACAGAGGAGGTATAATCCTACTTATAATACCTACTCTTATCTTGCTTTCATGGTTTTCATTTCTACTGGAAAGAAATGAGGATTATGGTGTTTAGTGGCACTTTCAACAATATTTCAGTTATATCGTGGCAGACAGTTTTATTGGTGGAGGAAATCCGAGTACCCAAAGAAAACAACCAACCTGCTGCAAGTCACTGACAAACTTTATCACATAACGTTGTATCAAGTACACCTCGCCATGAGCGGGAATCAAACTCACAACATTAGTGGTAATAGACACTGATTCCATAGGTAGTTGTAAATCCAACTACCATACGATCACGACCAGGATGACCCCAATATTGGAAATAAACTATATGGTTTTCATATCTTCTGGCAGTGTAAGGTTGGTATTTTGACCATCTTGAACGTCAGTCAGTCTGTCTGTTCGTCCATCACAATTTCTTGTTTATGCAATAACTTATTTGATATTAGATTTTAATTATAATCCCACATGGAACAAATTCCCATGACAAGACATTGATTCAAACCAATCATGCTGAGAATTGGATAAAAATAAATTTCATATACATTTTTTGGTAAATATGTTTGTTTTACATTTACAAATGATAAATTTGGAGATTTACACACTATTTTTGGAATTACTTAATACTATTATTAGATTCCAATAATATTACAGGACAAATTACCAGGGCAAGATCTTAATCACTTCAATCAAGTAGAGAATTGGAAGTTATTTTTATACTAAAATTGTCTTTTTTGGGGTTTATTCACACATTATGAGAATTGTTCCTTGTTTATGCAATAAATACAACATTTTGTATGAGATTTTGATGACGAGTATTACCAGTGAATGTCAAGAATATCAAAATATCAGAGTTTTGGTCAAGACTTTTTTGGATTTTGAAAATTGATTTAATGTTTTTTGACATAATATGAGTAATATCCTTCTGTTGCAACAAAAATTCTACGGTCGTCCTCATGAACTGGTTGACCGTTATGAAGCATCCATTTATCAAATGCTAATGGATCTTTTTCCTTTTGCGTAGATTTTTGCTCTTCTGTATCGCCAACAAGACGATTACCTGACTTAGCTATGTGTAGCATGACGGGTGTCTTATTAGAAACAGGTACTACTTACCTTTAACAAGCACCTGGGTTGCTCGAGTTGTGATGTTCCTGAACTTAAATAACTTTTGCCCTTGTTACATAATATGTACTTTGATTTTTTTGTTTTGTTTTGTTTTGGTTTTTTTTACGTGAACTGTTCTTTTATCAGTTTCATAGGTTGGTCTAATATAATAATAAGTCTACCATCTTGTTTGGTTAACAGATCTTTTTGTACTTGCAGAGTTCCCCCCACATTTTCTGACAATATAGTAATATATGCTTTAGAATGGCTGGTCATTCATTATCTGAACTTATATCACAGATCTATAAGTTTCAACTTCCATGATATTATAAAATCTTAGGGGTTGTTAACATAAAATTATAGTGTTGTGCGAGAGTAGACTTTGAAGAGATTGATACTCGTTTATTTACCTCAATTATGGCAATATGTTCTCTCTTGTAACAATAGGTAGTCAGACAATGAAATTCTATATCTAATAATAGGAAAAAAAGGAAATCATAAATATAATATTTAGTAACGATAGGTTTCATCTTTTTGTAATCAAGAGAATAAAGTAATACAGAGTTTCTCCATTATAATATAGAAGAATTCAATTAAGATTTGTAGGGCTATCTTTCTACCAACGATATGTTATTATTTGTATTGGATTGCTGGGAAAATTGCCTATACAGAAATAAAACAATTCAATCTATTAGACAAATATGTCCATTTGATTTCGTTGTCGATTGCCTATAATCTAATCAAATTGAGTTGACTTTTAGGTTAGGACATAATTTATTTAGAGGTATTGAGTCGTGGGACGTCCGTGACTTCAGGTAACTCCACTGTTTTAAACTGCTTGATGAGATGGTTTTATTTTTATTGCAGTGTCATGCCCTATGTTTAATTGTATTAATAAGAATTTTTATTTATGGAGTCTAGAAACCTATTAGTTCAAATCTTCGTCACATGGTTTTTTATACTCTTTTCTATCAGATTTCCCGGAATGCTTTTCATCTTTTTAAATTTTCAGATAATTTTTTTTTATACAAAATATTGACCAGAGCTAAAGTTGATAGGGTCCTTTATCCTCTATTTTGTAGCAATAAGGGTACAAATTTGTATTTACATATTTCTAGGGGCCGTCATGGTCATGATCGTGTAGTAATTGGATTTACAACTACCTATGCAATCGGTGCCTAACACCACTAAAGGGTGTGACTTTGAATCCTGCTCATGACAAGGTGTACTTGATACAACTTGATGTGATAAAGTTTGTCAGTGACTTGAGGTAGGTCTGTGGATTTTCTACGGGTACTCCGGTTTCCTCCACCAATTAAACTGACCACCATGTTATATAATTGAAATAGTGTTGAAAGTGGCATTAAGCACCAAAATCCTAATCCATTTACAAATTTCAGAAAGTTCTGCTTGCTTAAACTTAGTCGAATAAATGCTTGGAATTTTGAATACATTCTACTGTATTTTTGAGAAACAGAAGATGATAAATAAATCTGATGATTAAAAAATTATCCTCAAACTAACTAATATCTTGTGTATCTGACAACATTTTTTCAAGAAAAAAACAAATCATTCTAAAAACAGAAAATTTCTGTTAAATCCAGTCAACCACCCAAGTATTAGTCTAGAGGTGTAAATAACAATCTTGTAGAGTATCTGTACTCCCTGAATTTAAAATGATGGGGTATTTGGCCAATTGAGGGGGCAAAATACTAAAATGCTTTCCTTATAAGGAGCACTGTTTATCATTATTAAGTCAGCTGAGTTCATGTGATTTCTTGTGGCTAGAAATGAAATTCAAATTATTTTTTATTTGAGTGATTGTTTATTAATGCCAACTCAGAAATTTTTCAACTGTATCATGGCGAGAACAAGTTAATTTTCAATGAAATGATGATGAGGTTTGCTTGTTCTAGACGAATATGCTGCATGCTCAGCGGAGAAGCAACAAATGCAAATGTACCAATTTTATTGTCTAGTTTGACCCAATCTGGGCTCGAATCCACGATCTACCGAACTTGAGGCGACCACGCTAACCATTACACCACCGATGCAGGTTTTTTTATTTGAAATTGACATGTTCTTTTACACATCTTTTATACAACATTAGTATTGAATGTTTAAGAAATAAACCATGGAGGCCAGAATGTGTTGGGAGTTTTAACATGGATTGGCGGATATTAGTATTTTATCCCGAGCCAGAAGTGAGGGATAAAATTTACTAATATCCGCCAATCCATGTTAAAACTCAAAACACATTCTGGCTTCCATGATTTCTTTCAATTCTGATATGTCTAAGAGTATAAATACGGTAGTATACTTTGATTGGAAGACGGTAATTTATACATACGCTTGCGGAAAATGTCGCACACAATTTATGTAACTCGAATAATACTGCACCCTCTATCGGCATTATTCGGGTCACAATTTATGCTGCCAATGGAAACTTCAGTCACATTCATCGGTGCATGTGCTAATGAGATAATACGAAGAAATAATTCTGGTTTTTTTTAACAAAGGGAAAGAGTGAGGTCATGTTAGAATTAATAACATTTTTATGGTTTAATTTTAATCAAGTGAAAGGCAGGTACTTGCATGATTTGATTTGACATCAAATGTTCTTCTTTTTTGTCTGGTAAATGAAATAGATTGCATGTTAGTATCCAGTCACTAAAGTTGAAAATTATTTGTTCTATTAATATATGTCTTTCAAGTTAACCAGAAAAGAACAACTACAAATGTTCTAAATAATATACCGAGTCTATCTTGAGAAAGTCATCTAATTTAAGGTTGAAATGATTTATTCTATAAATATATATCTTTCAAGTTAACCAAAGAAAAAAAAAAACCCTACAAATGTTCTGAATTATATATCGATATTCTATCCTGGGAAAGTCAATGAAATTAAATGAGAATTATTCGTAAAGAGATAACCAATTTGTATTGTTGCTGTGGTCCTAATGTTCAGGATTCAGACACTCTGGCTTCCTCAAAAACTTAATTATATTTGTAATCAAATTAAAAGTAGATATATGTTGAAAAAGTTTTTTATCGTAATACACTAACATCTAACAACATCCCATTTGATGTCATGTCAGGTTTCATATTATCAAATGCCCTATCAGCGATGAACATACTTATTAAAACTGAGTACACTCCTAGAGCCGTTTTCTGATTGGTCTCTATTTACAGTAACTATGTTGCTTATGATTGAATAGTAAAAGATAAATGAATGAATGATTGTTGTTTAATGCCAACTCAGCAATTTTTCAGCTACATTTGTATATCATGAAGAGAACAAGTTAATTTTCAATGAGATGATGATGAGGTCCGCTTTGTACTAGAACAACATGCTTAGTTGGATTTTTATAGTGCTAGCTCACTGAAACAAAAATCAGTGGATAGACATGTTGCACCACCTGATTCCGAGTCAACCAGTCTTTGCTCTTTCTCCTTAATGCAGCGTGCTTAGCAGAAAAGCAACAAATACTAATTTTATAGTCTTTGGATTGACCCGACCTAGGCTCGAACCCACGATCTACCGCACACAAAGCGAGCATGCTAGCCATTACCCCACCGATGCGCTTCAAAGATAAATGATGTTAGTGTGTTGGTATACCTGGTATTTGTAGTGTTCATCAATAGGAAATAACGTCTGAATTATGGTATTTGGTTAGGGACAATATATACATTACACAATTCACTTGTATAAAGTTGAAATTCATAAGCTGAACTTTTTATTTAGAGTTACAATATAGTGAGGAATTTAAGTATCAGGTACTAGAATTTTGAAATAAATAATGACAATTTGAAATGGAAATGGAATAACTGAGTATTTTTTTTAATTCCAAATAAACATGGGGGAGAATTATTTATTACACATTTTTATATCTACTTCTGACAGACCAGGGCCCCGTTTCACAAAAGGTCGTAAATCATACAATTTCCGACCACTTACCAACTAAGTTTAAGACCGTTTCACAAAACTTGTAGGAATGATTTTTTTACGATTTCAGATTTACGACTTGTGGTTGTGAAGTCTTCTTTGTGCGGAGGTACGAAAATCGATCAATATACCCGGGCCGTGCACCTATCAGATAAATTCATATATTCGTTCAAACAAATTATTAAATATAGTTATTTTATTGGTCTTTGTAGTTACAAATCATGCAACACCCTAAGAAAGTAGAAGACGATACTTTCAAAGCGGAGATTGCTTTCTCAGGGAAAGCTCCACGGTGGAATAAGGAGAAAGTATCCGCTTTGATAAGGCTGATGACAGAAAAGTCAACAATAATAAAGATAAAGTTCACTCCATCCCTTGCCAGCAATGATACAAATATTTCCCAATGACTTTCATTCTAGTCTGCCCACTTTTTTTTGGAGCCCTTTGTCCCACATCAGGCATCATATATTTAACCTTATAATATCATAGCTTATAATTAGGTCAGACTTAGTTATGACTTATCTAAGAAAGACATTTTATAGAGGATTCAAATGAAACTTTTCAAATGTTTAAGTATACATGTACATTTGTACAGATGCATGTATTTAGCACCAGTTAATTTACACGACTCTTTGAATAAAACTGATTACAGGTTTTTAATATATGGCAACACGTTGACTTGGACAAAATAGCTATAGCATATAAGCATTTTTTTTTTTTATATTTTCCTATGTCAATAGGTTTCAAAAATTGAAACCACCATATTGGGTCATAACGCAGAGCCAATTTTAATACTTAGTGAATACATGTAGTTATTCGCTTTATGTAACTTCTAGTTGAGATGAATATACCTGACGGATACTATTCCTATGCAACAAGAACTGGGGGCTTTTGAGATAACAATGGAAAAAATACGTCATTGTCCCCTATATTTGGTCAAATATATGTTGTGCCCCCTCCCCCACTTTCAAAATAATCGTCTGTCCCGTACACCCGTGAGTAACCACGATACATTTCAGTAAATCGTTTTCTCGTGGACATTCATTTCACATCTCAGTATTTTCCATGAATAATAACGTCTAAATAGTTCCAACATAAACTAATGGAACAACCCGTTAAAATTTGATGATATATCGTCTCTCCGCTTTAAATTTGTAATTCTTGGACTTTTTGTAATTTTGATGTCAAATACTGTCAAGCACGAATTCAGTATGGTGTTTTTTCTTGGTCAGTCGAAATCTACATGCATGTCACCGAGATTTTTCCTTGTATAATATTTCATAATTACGTTTAATGAAGTGCACATTTCTGCTGTTTTTATGCTTGTTTGTTTGTTTGGTGGTGTTTAATGCCACTTTCAACAATATTTTAGTTATATCATGGCGGTTCCGTTTTTTTAATCTGGATAGATTTCCTTGCAATAAAGAGAAAAAGAGGTAGATTTTTTAAGTAAAATTTTGTTGTTTATTTTGAAAGATTCTTATAACCAATAATTTCTTTTTGGCAACGACATAAACACAAAAGAAATATCCCTTTTGTAAATATGATTTATGCGGAAATTGCAATACGTCAATTAATTTGAAAATTATACACATCGTAAAGGGAGATAAATTTTATTTTGGGTATGAACAAAATTCAAATTCAAATTCTTTATTAGCCATAGTAGGGCCCACAGGGGGCATAGATACAAGATACAAATACAGTAAACAGATAATAATATGAATTAAGATAATAAAGTACATATCATCATTTGTCAGATATTAACAAGTTGTTAACCTGCAGAAGTGATGGAATAGTATGATTCCTCATTGTAATGATGTACATTCAACGTTTGTTTTTAACGATTTACGACTGCTCCCACCCAGTCGGTAATTTGCGACCAAAAAATGTCGTATATCGATGTCGGTAAATTTTGTAAAACGGTCGTAAATCGTAAAGACAGTCGTACGACCAAGTTTACGATTTACGACCTTTTGTGAAACAGAGGCCAGGACTATAAAGCTAGATTTTTATAGTGGTAGACATATTAACCTCACTTAGGCAACAACCATAAGGACACATTATTCTAACTCACAGTCCTCACTGTGTCTACTTTATTCTGTTCTCTTAAACGAATATTTTAAGTTCCTCTTTTGTAATATTTATGTAGCTTAGGCATATCATTATTCATTTTTAATTCATAAAAATTTTTAATAATTGAAAATTTGGTAATAAAAGTTGGTTTTGTTTTAGCAAAGCTTTCTTAAAACTACATAGTTCATTGTAAAGACTGTCATACCATGATCTCAAACTGATACTTCTAACAGATTTAATATCAGTAAGACAGTTATATATACAGGAATTAATTGTCTTTGTGGGAGACCAGAAAAAAAGGTCATCAATTTGTGGGAAGTCAAGAATGAATATAAAAGAGTGATGCAATGTATATGGAATGAGACATAAATGTATTAATTTAAATGGTCTGTGATTTGCAACAGGTCAGTGGTTTTCTCCGGAACTCTGATTTCCTCCACCAACAAAATCGACTCCAACGATAAAACTGAAATATTGTTGAAAGTGATGTTAAACACCATAACCCTAACCCATTTTAATTTAATTGCTAGTTACACCTGATAGTTCTATCAACAGATTGTCTATATTTTGGCAAAGAAAACCTGTCTCAAAGAGTCAACTATAGTTGTTGATATATAGCCTTTAAGTATAAGATTTTTTCAATGATTTCACAAGTTTTGATGTGTCAGATATGAACTTTTTAGCTTTGTTAATAACATTGCCATATAAATATGGATGCGAAATACCTTTGCTGATACGATCTCTGCATATAGAAATGTATTTATTAATACATTACCTTATATAGCGATAATAAAATTTAGTCAAAGTTTTCAATAATTTATGAAAACAGTATTATCTTGGTGTAAAAGCTTTTCCGTTATACAGAAACAAGATTTTTCATTTCTTGATTGTATCCGAATTTTTAACAACTAAAAATTTCCCACAAGCTGACAGAATTTTGACTATAAAAGTGAAATAAATTCCTATAGACAAACAGTATTTTCTATTGATAACTGGTAATAGGACTTTGCGATTGTCATCTAGTAGGATCATCAACCCCTTGATTATAGTTGTCCTTCATAAATATTGTACAAAGTGTATTGTATATACAATATGATTCCACGTGTTTTACCTTGATCGATCATCGCCTCAAACATTGTGTTTGATTGAATTCTATTATCTGTGTTAGTTTGACTATTGATGATAAGGAATCTCATTGCATGATGTTCTGCTTGTAATTTCAGATGCGAGGCATGTCTTCATAGTACTACAGACTTGTATGACATATAACTTATCTTAATCTTCAAAATCTTAATACATTGTTAGAGCATTAACAGAAGCTAGCTGGAGTTTTAATATGGCCGTTTTAACTTTGGTCATTTCAGTTGCCTTATCTTGAATGCTGCTAACATAAAGTGACTTACGAAAGGTCTGGTTTTCTTTGGGTGCTCCGGTTTCCTCCACCAATAAACCTTATTGTCTCAATATAACTGAAATATTGTTAAAAGTGGCATTAAACACCATGACCCTATCCCACCTCTCATATAATAGTCATAGCCTTCTCTTACATATTTTGTGCAATTGAATCCTTTCATAAAAAATTACCATTGAAATATAGAATCTTACATGTTTTAGATAATGGTATTACTTTATGTTCGTGTAGGGGAAATTTTCACTTAATTTGTGATTTACTAAAAAAAAAAAAAACAAAAAAAAAAAAAAAATACCATCTACATGAAAAGTTTGAAATATATGTATACAACTGTGAATGGTAACATTTAGCAAAATTAACCATGTATGCAATATTACAGAATATACTTTTTTCAAAATTCTAATAATATTTAATATTTCAGTTGTTACTATGGAACTGCTATCCTTTGCATTAAAACTATAAATGTTTTAAAGTATTTCAGAAACTGTATGATTTGTGATTTCGTTCTAATGATAAAGAAATAAAACTGTATGTTTGTAATGGAACTGAGTATTGATCAGACTTTTGATATTTTGTATTCGGCTAATTTTAAGTGCCTGCAGTCGTAAATTGACCAATTTATATTGAATAATCTGTTCAGAGTATGAAATTAAGCATTCTGAACAACAAAGTCTGTGACAGTAGCTGCACCAAATTAATTAACTTTGCCAATATTATTGAGTTGTTCAATTCACCTTAAAAACATATTAAGGTGCTTTTTGAGCCATTATTGTTTAATTATCCTTTGAAAAATATATAAACTATTCAGTTTTCAGCGAGTCAAATTACAAAATTTGATTTCATCAGAAATTAAAATTCAGGTCTGTGTAAAAATGAATTTTCTCTAGAATTGCACGTATTGTTGATTGCTTCCTTTTTTCTTTTTTTCTTTTTTTTTCAATTTTCAAATTACAAAATCGTGTGAAATATGAATGCAATGTCACTGGATCATCTGACAGATAGTAATTCATATTATAACTACTGGGTTTTCCAATTTTTTGATTATGAGCGTACCTGATGAAGGTTATTCCTCAGAAGCGCATGATCATCGTATGTACTAAATTCAATATCTGCGTTTTTATTATAATATTTCTCCTTAATGACAAGGCTTTACATCTTCTTACTGTCATAGTATCTTATAATTATTTAATATACTGAAAGATATAAAGAGATCACCCTAACAATTTCAGACAATATCACTTAATCCAGCATGGTTAAATAATCCTTTAATCCACGTCTCATCACAATGGATGGAACCATTGATCCATGGTTATCTTCACTTCAATACATGAACAAAATATTCATCATTCTGTATGTAATTAGTGAATTATTGTGTCGTTACATCAAAATTTTCACAATGTGAGAAATTAGTACAAAATGTTATGATGAGAAAATATTGAATAATTTGTATGTTAATAAGTAATGGCCCCTTAAGGTGTATTAGATCTGTACTGATATTTTTGTCAATTTGTATTCATTTGCTTTAATTGTTCAGATGTTAGAAGGTGGTGTCCTAGCCTGTAGGCAAAGTATGTGTGCAAAATTAAACTTTCAAAGAAATTTGTAGTTTTATCCTGAAGCCTACATCGAGACACATCTTATAAAAATATTTGTAAGTAAGCATTTTTACATGTTTTTATTTATAAAGTTTATATATAAGAAAGGAAAAAAAGTTTATTATTCTTCATTTGAAATAAGTTTCCTCAAAATATTCATAAAATATGAAAAATAATTCTATAATTTCAAATTCTGAATTGAAAATGAGTACCAGTAACATGTCAAGTATAGCTACAGTAGGAAAAATAGTTTTTGTGGTTGTTTTGGGTATATTTGATATATATCCAGGACTTTAAATGTCTTTATGCAGACATTTACATTGTCATCAATTGGGTAAACAATGAAACAATTTGATGCTGTTGAATCAATTAAAATATTTTTATTTACTTTAATTATTGTGAGTTTGAATCCTTCTCATGGCAAGGTGTACTCAATATGAATCCTTCTCATGGCAAGGTGTACTCAATATGAATCCTTCTCATGGCAAGGTGTACTCAGTATGAATCCTTCTCATGGCAAGGTGTACTCAATATGAATCCTTCTCATGGCAAGGTGTACTCAATATGAATCCTTCTCATGACAAGGTGTACTCAATATGAATCCTTCTCATGGCAAGGTGTACTCAATACAACATTATGTGATAAAGTTTCTCAGCAAGTCAAATGTTTTCTCCTGGTACTCGGGTTTCCTCCACCAATAAAACTGACTGCCATGATATAGCTGAAATATTGTTGAAAGTGGCATTAAATATAATCACCCTAACCCATACTCTAAGGGAATTAAGTTTTAATCTAGGAGTAAGAAAAACTGTTGTCAAGGTAATTTTGTAACCATTAGAGGCGAAGCAGCGAATTTCGGACAGACATTAAAAGTCGAACAGTTTTATGTTTACCAATAAAATTTCCTCTTACTATTTCCAATGTGTTTGTTACTTTTTTCTCTCAATAAACGCAAATCCCATTTAGAAATAAATCTAAATTTTCAAACATTAAACACTAAGACAGACATCAATTAACAAAAGGAAGCTTTCAAATAGGGGCAAAGCAGCGAAAGTCGCACACTTTATGTGAGTTTGGTACAAGAAGCCTTTCATGTCCGACTTTAACTGTCGCTACGTTTCCGTCTTTGGCTTAGATTATTATTCGTTGATATCCAATGAAATATCAGAACGACAGAAGCTCTAAAAATAGCAAAATCTTTGGTAAAGACGTTCAGTGCAGACATAGCGATAGTGTCGTTGTTGGTGCAAGGCTTCTTGTAACGAACTCACATAAAGTGTCAGACTTTCGCTGCTTCGCCCCTATATTGTAATATTTGTTTCTTTTTAAGTAAAATCAATAATCAATGTTCCAATTATTGTTTAGTTGTAATATAAAGAGGGTAGGGTTTTGAATACTTTGAATACTATTAAACTTTAACCACTGCCACATTTTTGTGCCTCTGTCTCATCCTAGGAATTTCAATCAGCAATTGTTATCTTTTATTTGTACAATAATACCCCCAGCAAAGCTATTGCAAATGCAGCCTCTAATATCACATACAGGCCATTAATAGGGGCCGATGATACAGGTCGCTGTACTTTAATAATTTGACCCATTTTTGGGACATGGTTGATATCGTTTACGTAATGCATTTCTCAGACATCACACTATTGTTCAAACAGTGGATTATTTTTAAGAATCTACAGTTTATTCTTTTGTTCTTGAATATATGAACTTTAGCCTTTACTGTTTTAGGCTTAAAAACGCGTTTTGCTTATTATTGGGCTTTCGTGTCTCGAACCACTGCCAGGCTTTTCAAAGTCTATTTTGACTTTCAAAACTTCCATCTAACTACTCGGCTACGGTGACCACACTACTATATGCTATAATTAGTATATTTGACTCTTGATAGTAAGCTTTGTAAAAAAAATATCAACAATTTGTTTAAAAAAGCAATATACAAGACACGATACAAGTATTTCAGATCTGGCATAATTTATGTTCAGAACTGACGAGTATGTGAACTTTTAAAATGTATTCTCGCAACACAAAAACAACTAACGAACCGACCGCAAGTAATAACAAATCAGACAGACCACAGGTGAAGATTTGGGACACTTGAAATATCTAAATATAAACGATTCTTTTCACTTGAAAGACCTTGAAATATCTAAATATAAACGAGAATCGAAAGGACGTTGACCGATAAAAAAATTTCATTTTATTGTTGTTAATTGTTGTCTTATTTGGCTTTCTAAACATTAAAAGTGTAAAAACATATGCCATACCATAAATTTTTTCAACAACACTATTATTGTACAAGTTAGATACATTATTATTGAAACAAAAGAATTTGCCCGTATTGGATATAACGGGTTTCTTTTTCCGCATTCGTATTCAGGTGGAGGTACGCACCTCAGCCTTCACCTGAGTACTCATGCGGAAAAAGAAACCTGTTATATCCAATACGGGCTGCTTCTTTTGTTTCAATAGTACTGTATCCTATACATGTGTTTGTTTTGAGAGTTGCCTGAGAGGTTTATATTGTTGTGGTCAGTGAATTATCCCCTACCACTTGTTTTACTGTTGAAGGGATTGTGATTGACTTTAATGGACTCTCATTAACATACTATCACATCATTTGTAAGGTATTTATTATTCATTTAAATAGCAGTAAAGTAGTTATGCCCCAGGGCAATTATTGGACATTTTCAATCAGTGGGTACATAATATATATCCTGTCTAGTTTTAATATATTTTAGATTGGTTTGTTTTCTTCAGAGAAAAAAAACAAGGAAATAAATAATTTGTCAGTATTTAATTGTTTAAGGTGTAAAACTACTTAAAGTATTACAGTAAATCTTAAAGTATTACAGTAAAATCTTCATTGACAGAACTGGTGAATTATAACCCTTATAATTCTACATTGAAAGTTAAAAATATACATGACAAATTATACCACTCAAATCTACTCAGTCATTTAATCAAATATTTAAAATAAACTTCATAAGTTTTCATTCCTCTGATATGCAAATTTCTATTATTCTAAAAACTCACAATATTTAATAATCAGGCATAAATTTAAAAAGTAAGTAAATAATAAGAGAATTACCCAAAACTCTAATATAAATTTTTTTTAAAGGTGCAATTTCTCATTGAGAAAGTCGCTGTCTAAAACGACATCAATTCAATAACTTGTTCTCCCCATGATATAGCTGAACAATTTCTGAGTGGCATTAAACAACAATCACTCACTCTCTTACTTATAATTCTAGAGGATACATAAATTATAATAATAAAAAGAAAGCTTAAACAAGTGATGGTCAACAAATGATTCCATCAAAATCAACAAAACAAACAGCTCTAAAGTATTGAACATAAAAAAGACCATAAATATTCCAATGGAACACCAGATCATACATACATTTGTACTGGGAAACATCAATATCTTATCACCTTTCTATGTACTACTATATTAAACAAGGGCAACGCAAAGCGTGGCGTATCCCCTTGCCTATAAATTTGACCCGGTGACATTGACCTTTGACCTATGACTGAAAATCAATAGGGTTCCAGATTCTCTTGAGGACTAAGTATGTACCAAGTTTGGTCAAAATCCATTGAAGGATGTTGATTCTAGAGTGTTCACCAGGATGTTACGGAAGGAAGGACGGATGGTAGTGTTTACTATATTCCTTCACAACTTCGTTGGCGAGGGGATAATAAGTACAATTGTAAAGTTATTATGCTATGTGCAGAAATGAAAAAAAGCTTGAAAAATATTAGTAAATAAATTTGTAAATTAAAAAAAAAATGAATTAAAAATATTATTGCAATTAAATTCAGTTTGTTTGGGAGGTCAATGTTGTATGTTCCTGACTAGTATTATATACGGTCTGTTATTGTTATTATACATAGATTTGTCTTTAGAACATTTAATGTTCAATAATGTTACATTATTATTGGAGAAAGTCAAACTACATCATTTACACTGGTATATTCTTGTTTATACAAATCTTTCAGCTGGTCAAATAAACATTTACTCAAGGCTTGTTAATACAGATTGATTGAAGTATTTATTTGTTTTTGACAAGAGTACAAGGTCTCTTTAAACAAATGTTGGAACTAGTGTAAAACAATTTCATTGTTATTAATATCTTCTTCATAAAACATTCAATGTTATTATTCTTCGTAAAACATTCAATGTTATTATTCTTCGTAAAACATTTTTTGTTTTATTCTTCTTTGTGAAACATTCATTATTATTCTTCTTTGTAAAACATTCATTATTATTCTTCTTTGTAAAACATTCATTGTTATTATTTTTCTTCGTAAGACATTCATTGTTATTATTCTTCTTTGTAAAATATTTTTTGTTTTATTCTTCTTTGTGAAACATTCATTATTCTTGTTTGTAAAACATTCATTGTTATTATTATTCTTCATAAAACATTCATTGTTATTATTCTTCATAAAACATTCATTGTTATTATTATTCTTCATAAAACATTCATTGTTATTATTATTCTTCATAAAACATTCATTATTATTATTATTATACTTTACTATAGAAACCAAGCAAGAAATAATTAAGATATTTTAAAGTTTTATTCCATGGAACAAGAAATAACTCATTATTCCCGCAGCAAACTGCACGTAGGTCAAATAACTGTGAGGGAATCTGCATGTAGCACAAAATAATTGTTTGAAATTGGTGCGCTTTTGCACGTCGAACCAATAACTAGTTATTTCCCTCATACTAGTTCAGTATAATAATACAGTTATGTCCTTCATGAGAAGTTAATATCCATAATTATTCCTTCGGACCTTGGGAAAATAACCCTTTCTCAATTTAATAATTATGGATATTAACTTCTCATGAAGGCCATAATTGTATATTATTGTACCTCAGTATATGAACATCACTACAAAATTTTCTACATTAAAATTGCTATTTTTTTCCTTTTCCAGTTCGACTATTGAGCGGTCCATACTTTTTAAGACTATGGACCGGCAATGTGAATCGTTTTCGCAGATTTTTAGTTCCGCGACCGGATTGGATAAATGTTTTATATTTATTCGGAACACTCAGACTTCATCGTCTATTAACGAACAAATTTCAAAATTTCCATAGCATTTCAAAATTTTCATAAATTTCAAAATTCTAAAATTAAATTATTTTTTTTTAAAGTTCAAAATTTTCAAAAATTTCAAAAAAAAAATCAAAATTTTCATAAGACTTGTAGTCACCATGTAAATTTATGTTGAAGTCTACTTTCTCAAAAGAATCAAACTCTTATGAATGACTGGGGAAATAGCATAAAAATGTCCATGAGACAATATTCAGATTTATAATGCAAAATACTGGCAAAAGATGCATGATTTTATTGGTCTTTATCATTTTGAGGTGATCATTCAACAATGAGTCTAATGTTTTTCAGTATAATAAAATACTTATAGACTGTATTCGGGAATAGCAAGTTTGTTGTCCCATTGACCTCGGCTTCACCTCCGTCGATAGTCAGTCTCGGGGACAACAAACTTGTTATTCCCTCATACCCAGTCAATAAGTATATATTCTTCTTCTTCTTTTGGGTTAGGGGTTAGGGTTATGATATTTAACAGCACCTTCAACTATATTTCAGTTATATTGTGGCAATCAGTTTTATTGGTGGAGGAAACCAGAATACACATAGAAAACCACTGACCTGTCGCAAGTCATTGACAAACTTTATCACATATTGTTGTATCGAGTACACCTCCTCTGAATGGGATTCAAACTCACACTGTTAGTGTTGATAGGGAGTTGTAAATCCAACTACCATATGATTACAACCATGACGGTCCCTATTCTTCTTCGTAAAATATTGATTGTTATTCTTCGTCGTAAAACATATATTGTTATTCTTCTTCTTCAGATTAACAGTAGGACAGTACCATGGGAAATAAACAGACAAAAAAGAAGTTATCAAAGGAAGATTTAGATTATCTAGTAGATAACACTAAGTTTACTAAAACAGAAATCAAGGACTGGTACCGAGGATTTATGGTAAAAACTTCAGCTCTTAATTAACAATAAGCATTCTTTTATTTATTGAAACTCTAGTGATGAGTTTATGATGAATTAGATGTACCTTTAAAATGTTTTAAAAACTGATCAACATTGTTTCAAAAATGGATTGTATGTCAGACATTGTCAAATTTCTGGTGAAGGGGCCATCGTGGCCGTGATCGTATGATAGTTGGCTTTCCAACTACCTATGCAATCAGTCCCTATCACCACTGATGTTGTGGGTTCGACTCCTGCTCAGGCGAGGTGTACAACATTATGTGAAAAAGTTTGTCGGTGACTTGCGATAGGTCTGTGGTTTTCTCCGGGGACACCGGTTTCCTCCACCAATAAAACTGACTGCCTCGATATAACTGAAATATTGTTGAAAGTGACATTAAACACCATATAACCAACCAACCAAATTTCTGGTGTGTTACAAAATGGTTTCGGCTGAAATTATTTATTTAAAGCACATTACCTATTTACATCTGAACGTATGCTGGTTTCTAAAACATTTCAGCTGAAACCTATTGAAAACGGTTTCCGTGTAAACCCAACTTAGAAGTTTATTTTGACGGAATATATATGTCTCGTATCCCAAATTTAGAAAATAAAAATAAAAAAGTTTACACAGGAATTCTCTGTCTGTTCGTCAAGTTTCTATATATAATGTTTAAAAATTCCAAATTAATCACCATTTTGATCATGTCTTACAGACACGGCCAGAATTACTTGTACACGTAATAAAAATAATGTTATACACCTAAACCTACAATTGACGTCAGGAATCGTGTGCATCATGGTACAGATATTAGATTAAAATAAAATTTACATCATAGGAACGATAAGGTTCTTGTGAGCTTGTCAAATTAAAAACAAAAGTTTCCAGTAAGGTTTATTTTATGAAGCAATAAGCAAGAAATTTCTATTGATTCATTGCCAGGGAGTACATTTTCATGTCTTCTTGGAAAATCGTGAGAATTGCCAATTTATGTTTCACTTAGCTCTACATTTTTGTCAATATTTTTTATATTTGTAATAGAAAGAGAGAGAAAAATCATAATTACAAAATCATAAATCATAAACATCCAAAAACTTTGGAGTGAGTGAGTGATTGTTGTTTCACGTCAATTTAGCAATTTTTCAGCTATATCATGGCGAGAACAAGTTACATTTGGATGATATGATGATAATGTCCGCTTTGTTCTAGTCCAACATGCCGAGTCATTGAAGCAACAGTCCGCGGGTAGACATGTCGCTCCACTTGGACACATTATTCTGATTCTGAGCCAAGCAGTCTTTACTCTTGCTCTTTAGTGTTGCCTGCTTAGCGGAGAAGCAACAAATACCAATTTTATTGTCTTTGGTTAGACCCGGACGTGCCTCGAACCCAGATCTACCACACCCAAGGCGAGCACGCTAACCATTACACCACCGATGTGGTTCCAAAAACATGGAAGGAAATAACTTACCATTATGGTGTTATCAGGGGTAGACAGGATTGACTATGGTTTTGAATTTACTACAACTTGATTACAATTAAGACAACCAGTTTTATCGTTTTCTGTATGTATTATACTAGTATTAAAAAAATGTAATATATTGGGGACTGGGGAGTTAGGGTTATGGTGTTTAACGGCACTTTCAACAATATTTCAGTTATATCGTGGCGGTCAGTTTTATTGGTGGAGGAAACCGGAGTACAAAAGAAAATAACAGACCTGCCACAAGTCACTGACAAACTTTATCACATAATGTTGTATCGAATACACCTTGCCTAAGTGGGATTTGAACTCACAACGTTAGTGGTGATAGGTACTGATTGCACAGGTAGTTGTAAATTCAACTTCTATACGATCTCGACCATGACGGCCCTTAATATATTGGTATGTTGTTACTTTTCTTATATTGTTACAAACCACATCGGTGGTGTACTGGCCTCGAGTGTGGTAGATTATGGATTCAAACCTTGGTCAGGTCAAACCAAAGACTAGAAGTAAGAGCAAAGACTGGTTGGTTAGGAACCAGGATAACATTCTAATTGAATGATTTTGAGTAAGAGTATGTAACATCTTCCTCAAAACGTTTATGACAGTAAGACCTGGTTTTTATTGGAGTTAGCTTGTCTGATTTCTTTTTATTTTATATCTTTCTATCACCACTGAAGTTGTGAGTTCAAACCCCGCTCAGGAGAGGTGTACTCGATACAACATTATGTGATAAAGTTTGTCTGTGACTTGCAACAGGTCAGTGGTTTTCTCCAGGTACTCCAGTTTCCTCCACCGACAAAACTGACCATCACGATATAACTGAAATATTGTTGAAAGTGGTGTTAAACACCATAACATCTAAGCCCTTATCTTCTACTCTCACTCACCATGGTGTTTAAATGATGTTTAAAACTCGTACCTCAGAGTAAATTTGAGATGGCTTCCAACATGGATTTAAAACAAGTTTTATTTTGTTGGCAAAGTGTAATCTTCAAACCAGTCATATATTGCATGGAAAAGATACCCTGCCACATTTTATACCTGTCCATACCTGTGCCGTCATATGTCATAGTCTTTATTTTTATTTTCAATGATTTTAGGTCAGGTGATTGTTCGTTTTGTTTATTGTTGATATCGCTGGAATTGTTGACCCTCACTGTATACACTTTCTTTTCATAGCTATGAAATGTATATGAAACAAAACTGTCTTTGACATATAAGTTCATGTGCTAATCATCTCACAGCCGTTTCTATTAGTAAATAACCGCTGAAAAATTAAAACTCTGAAATGGGTATCGTACAACACTGTGAAATAATTGTTCCATGTGCTAATCATCTCACGGCAGTTTCTATTAGTAAATAACCTCTGGTTCATTGATTCATCAATATTATGTCCACTGTTTCTTCTCTTACATTAACCAAGGGGTCAACAATTTCTAAATTTATGTAGGTGCTGTCATGATCATGATCGTAGTTGGATTTATAACTACCTATGCAATCAGTGCCTATCGCTATTAACGTTGTGAGTTTGAATCTCGCTCAGGCGAAGTGTACTCGATACAACATTATGTGATAAAGTTTGTCAGTGAATTTCGGCAGGTCGGTGGTTTTCTCCAGGTACTCTGGTTTCCCTCACTTGGCAATAAAACTGACCGCCACGATATAACTGAAATACTGTTGAAAGTGGCGTTTAACACCATAACCGTAACCCTCTTACATTAACCTAGGGGGCAACAATTTCTAAATTTAAGTCACTTGATCTGTAGTCAAATAATTTTATGATGCCAAAATTCTCCTGGAGTACAGATCACGTTATAATGAGGGATGTAATATAGTACTGTGCCTCTAATGACATAACGTTTATTTAATTGTACTTTGCATGCAGAGTCCTATATTTTTAATCGTTAACCGAGAATGTATTTAATGATACGGAAATTATAAAAACAGCATTTACTACAATTTCTGGCTTTTAAATGTCTTAAACGTCACTTCAATTCCATTTCAAGATCTTAAATGTTTTAAGCGTCTCTTCGAGTCCATTTCCTGGTGCAATTAAAATTTCCCTCGTTTTAATCTTACCGATTAATTATTAAGCACTATAAGAGCTGTGATGTGTTTCATCGTTAAACCCATAATTGTAGCCTTAGTAGGATAGGCATTTTTATGATAAACACGTTATCTCCAGAGAAAAAAATTAAGACAAATGATCTTAACAATATACCGGTATATGTTAGATTTTCTTTATCAAATACAAAATTTAATCGTTAAAAAGCGGAATGAAAGCAAATGTCAGTATTGATCTGCTTCGTTATCTTTTTGCAAAAGTTGCTGAAAAAAACGTAAATTTTGATTAACTTAAACCAAAGGTAGATTATATTTCATAGGTGTCATTTGTTGCTCTGGGATAGATAAGTGTCTGTAAAATCATTAACAGTTTAGAAGACCAATAACTGTTTATATTTAATTTGTAAACTGAGCTCCCTATGTATCTTATTTCATCAGATTAGAGAAAATTGAAACTGACATGAATTTAAACAGGGATGAACGGCTGTCTTATCGGGGAAACGATCCCGATTGTTTAAGCTGTAAATATTGAGTTAATATATCTGGATTGCCTATGGAATGATAACTTGGTTAACCCATGGAAACGTAATACTTCCATTGTTAACCTAAGGCTATAATTGTCACAGAAATGTTATCTAGCTATTTTGTAGAAATGAGAAAAATGAGCTTTGTTTTGTCATGGTGATCTCTGGTACTATAGATAAATATATTCAAATTGTTATACAGAGAGAAAACATTACACTAAATATTTATATGTAACAAATATTATTGCCACATGCAAGGATATTTTTTTTGTTTTATCGTGGTTGTTAGAATTATTTGGGAATGAAATCAAAGTACCCTCTGACGTAATCTTCAACCTGTTGAAGGAGATCAGAATTTGGTAGATGTAGATCATAGATGTAGAAGAAGTACCTGGAGATAATCGTCAAATTAACCGTATTTCGTCGTGGGCATGAATCCAAATCACAAACTTATAGTGATGATAGGTACTTATTGCAATATGAGGGAATTGTTGCAATAGTGGCCTGGACACTTATTGCAATAGGTGGGAATTATTGCAATAGTCGACACTTATTGCAACAGGTGGGAATTATTGCAATATGAAGGAATTATTGCAATGATAGGCCAATCAAAAATCAGCAGAAATGAAAATAGCATAAACATGGACAACAGTATAAAAGTAGACACTGTGAATTCTCCAACTTAACTTACTACAAGCTAAAATGTTGATAAATATATACTATCATTGATTTCTTTTGCAAGAATAGATTTCTCAGAGCACCACATTGAAGGTAAAGCGCGAGATGTGAGATTCTATAAGAAGTCCATTTCGAGCAAAGTATGTGTATTTAGGATTTGGTAAGGTGACGTCATTATATTATAACGTCACATTAGAAAACAGCTATATTATGTTAGTATCACACTAGTTACTTGATATGAGATATTATCAAGTATAAAGATCAAAGGAAAAATGTACAAATCATCTATAAATTGTTACATATAAATATTTGGTGTAATGTTTTCTCTCTGTATAACAATTTGAATTATTACTTGATATATACATGGAATGTTCATTGCCATGAGATCAAGTTTATACTGCTATTTCTTTTGGGTGTTCTAATCCTTATATAAGTTAGATAAGACATTCTGCTTAATTGAATTAATTAAAACGTTGTGAGTTCGAATCCCCCTCAGGCGATACAACATTATGTGATAAATTTGTCTGTGACTACAGGTCAGTGGTTTTCTCCGGGTGCTCCAATAAAACTGGTCGCCATGATAAAACTGAAATATTGTTGAAAGTGGTGTTAAATACCATATTTACAAATTAGAAATGGTTTATCTCCTAGTTTCTACTATTTTCACACTTTCAGGACATTGTGAAAAGTCAGTTCAAAAGGTTCTATTATTTCACATGGAATAATTTGCTCATAAATAGAAAAGTATTCACATAAACATTCATTTGGCCATATGATATGAAATCATGTAAGCTAATAGCCATTCTCCATAACAATTCAGTATTGATTCTGAAGTCCCACAACAGATCAAGACTTGTTATCCAGTGGTATTGTTAGAACAAGAAGATTTATAGCCAGCATTAATTAATCTGTGGTCTTTTCCATACCAAGTTTAAAATTCATCTGTGATCTTTTTCTTTGCCCAGTATTAATTAATCTGTGGTCTTTTCCATACCCAGTTTAAAATTCATCTGTGGTCTTTTTCTTTGCCCAGTATTAATTATTCTGTGGTCTTTTCCATACCCAGTTTAAAATTCATCTGTGGTCTTTTTCTTTGCCCAGTATTAATTATTCTGTGGTCTTTTCCATACCCAGTTTAAAATTCATCTGTGGTCTTTTTCTTTGCCCAGTATTAATTATTCTGTGGTCTTTTCCATACCCAGTTTAAAATTCATCTGTGGTCTTTGTCTTTTTCTTTGCCCAGTATTAATTATTCTGTATTCTTTTTCTTTTTCTTTGCCCAGTATTAATTCATCTGTGGTCTTTTCCATACCCAGTTTAAAATGCATCTGTGATCTTTTTCTTGGCCCAGTATTAATTAATCTGTGGTCTTTTCCTTGACCAGTATTAATTAAACACCTATTCCATATATATTGGTGTACAAAACTTTTACAATATGTGTTAATAGTTTGGTAGTACAGTAACACTTCGTTCCTTTAACTACCAGCAAGAGGTGTATGTGCTTGTTAAATGAGACAAGAATTTACTATTGTGTGCTATCTATATGCATGTCAAGTTTTAGTTTTCTCAGAGGAGAACCGATATAGAATTGAGTAGACTAAATATAAACACAGTTAATTCAAATATTTGCATGATATCATGTAATTATTTACAGCATGAAATATATTTCCATGTCTAGGAATACATTGTTTAGTCGAGTTGCACTCACTTTATGTTTTGATGAAAGGCAGACAATTGTGTAAATTTTCATGAGATTTGGATTTTAATGAATCATAATGAAAAAAAGAATTCTGTTCTACATCTCACAGTTTGAGTTATGCCCCTTCGAAATGAGGGTGGGTTTATGATGTTTAACGCCACTTTCAACAATATTTCAGTTATATCGTGGTGGTCCGTTTTATTTGTGGATGAAAACGGAGTACCCAGATAAAACTGACAAACTTTATCACATAATGTTGTATCAAGTACACCTCGCTATGAACAGGATTCGAACTCACAACTTTAGTGGTGATAGGCACTGATTGCACATGTAGTTGTAAATCCAACTAACATGCGATCACGACCATTTTGGCCCCCGTCCTTTCAAGGTGCACTGTCTCCACACAACTTGATTCATGCTACTTCCACATTTTTACAATCTAACAGTATAAGCCATTGAATTTATAAATCAATTAAAAGCATGTGTTTTGTTATGATTTTCAGCAGGTATGTAATAGTCAAAATATAATTAAATTTAGCAATAATAAAAAAAAAAAAAAAATGTAAAAATTTAAAGTTAAGGAATGCCATATTTATTGTTGTTTTTCATGTAATAGTCACTGTAAGGTCTTCAGTTATGAACATAACTTAAAAGGGGGTGTGACACTCTACATTTATTCCCCTTGCATGACGGCGATATGAAGATTTATTCACCCAAGGGAAGTCATGTTTCCTGAGAGCGTGAAGAAAATCTTCATATCTAGATCTTTAATTCAAGGGAAATTGTTGTGGTCGTGTATGGTAGTTGGATAAACAACTATCTATGTAATCAGTGCTTATCACCACTAAAGTTGTGAGTTAGAACCATGTTCATAGCGAGGTGTACTTGATACAACTGACTGCCACAATATAGATGAAATATTGTTGAAAGTGGCATTAAACACCATAAGCCTAAGCCATTTTATTCCACTACTTCAACATTTGTCATGTTGAAAACAGAATATTAAGTATTTTATAATTACATGGTATTAATAGCACATCAATTCAAAATAACAATTACTTGTAATATTAACAATTAAGAGATAATTATTGTATTTTAAGCTATGTTGACAATGTTTAAAATACATTTATTTCCATTCTAGTTTAATACCAAAAACATGTAATGAAATGATTGAGCTAATATATTGGTCATAAATTGGCATAAACTCAAACTTCATGCAATGTATTTGGCGTCTTTACAGCATAAACGTCATAATAAATGATATGATGTCATATGTTCGCTTCGAGAATAAAAGGTAAACATTAGGAATACAATCCCATTAAAGCGGCATTTGCGGTAGTGCATACAGACAAAATTTGTGGGTGGAGCTTATCATCAAAAGTCCCCATTGATATGAACAACATATTTATGAAACTGTATGTCACATGACCAACATGACCTAATGGTCACATACCTCAGAAATTTGAATTTACAAAGTGATTTTTGTTATTTTTAGACTATTTTTAATAAGACTGAAAGTTTTGTAGGGAGGAACACTAGTGACCATTCCTGTCAAATATTTTGCTCCAAAAGTAACTGAAACTGTGTATCATTGATTTTTCCTCCTCGAGATAACCGTGATCAAAATAATGAGCAATCTGAATGTTTGCTCCTCCCACAGCTATTTACACCCACGGTGCCAGTTTAAGACAAGTGCTTTAACCAAGCAATTTTGTTATATTAGTAAGACAGGATATGGAGGTAAATGATCATTAGAAACTATCCAACATTACACATTAGTGCTTTTATTGCTGTTCTTCATTTCACAGTCACTGTATTTATCAACATTTAGATTTGTAAGAAGTCAATATGGCTGCTCATTTAAAGAAGAACCCTTAGTTATGACATGTACTATAATTTAGATAGTGATTTTTACGCAAAACCTTTAGCCAACCAAGTTCTACAATGCACAAAAAAATATTTGTACGATGTTGCATTTATATGACGACCTATGATTGGATAAAATCATTCCTAAAAATAACGATAGAAGGCAGAGCCATATATGGAAATCTAGAGAATAAGATTAATACGCGATACTGGCCAGTGGAAAATTCCATTTCTAAAAATAACGATAGATGATAGAAAAACGTGCAGTTACGAAACGATGCAGACGGAAAATTACAGAAGGTCCATGGGCGGTGCTTAATTTTGTCTAGTGACCATTACGTCTTTAGCCTTAGAACTTCCAAGAAAGTCCGTCGGACATAGTTCGTGGAAAAAACTTAGTTACTGTTTCAAGTTATAGATCAACAACATCGTACAAAAATGTTCTAAGCTCCTGTGACCGACTTATTATTTAGACGGTAAGTAAATATATGAAGGGATCGCGCCAAAGCGTTCACCCTTCAACAATTTACTGACTGTCGCGCGAACCCTTCAACTATTTACTTACCGTCTAAATAATCATAGTCGGTCACTAGGGAGCTTAGAACTTATAATGTGCATTAATAGTTCTTCAATTTCGTTGTTGTCTAGCACATGAAATCTTTTCGCTATAATCTTTGTTTAAAACCAAAAATATTTTCGGAATGTCGCTTGATAATTTCAAATACCCATTCAGTCTGTTCTGTTATATCTTGAGAATTACAAATAAGGAGAATATGATTCTAAAGGGAGGAGCATAATAATTATTCAATGTCACATTCTAAATTCTAAATTTGTTAATATTTTCATCTACCTATGCAATCAGTGTGTATCAATACTAAAGTTTTGAATTTGAATGTAACTGAAATATAGTTGACTAAAGAGTTAAATACCCTTAACCTTTAATTCTGTCTAATAACAGTACATCTGTGTCATGTGTCTCACTGAAGCAAAGCTGAAAGAAATACATGAAATATATATCAAATTTTACAAATACTGTCATCCTTGTGCTTGTCATTACAATATGATATCAAATATCAACAGTGGCCCAATTTCAGGGTTCTCATAGGTTCCTAGAACAAATATTAAAGCAATGTTTTTCTTGCCTTAAAAGATGTTCAATCTGATTAAAATCAGCTGTTTGTTTGGCTCTGATTACTACGTACGTTCATGACGTAGTACGTAGTAATCGGAGCCAAACAAACAGTTGATTTTAATCAGATTGAGAGATGTTAGACTTGATGAATACTGAGATAAGATGTATAACCTGTTTTAGATGATGTAAGACGTTTCCTCTTAAAGCTATTAAAATATTTCGTGCAAAATGTGACTCATCATTCTTTTTCCTGATTAGAAATTTCCGATGAAGTTGAATTTAGATTTTGAATTCCCTTTAGATTTCAATTTGATCAGATTGTTCACCATTTTGTGTAGTTTAAGTTACAAGCTAATAGCTAAATATGGCAAGCATCTGTCAGAATCAAATTAAAATATGGAGGAATAGACATGTCAAATTACGTTTTCTATTCCTGATGGATTGATAATTTAAATTACCTCCCTTTGATATTGTTACATAACGCTGTTAAGTGTGTCTCACATCTTTGTCACATGTGGTTCTATTTATAACCATTTCATAATCTTAATTAATATAAATTTGTTAAGTTAAGTTCGCGTATTTGTGCTAATTTGTAATCCAAGATGGCCTCAACTGTGCAATTATATGTGAATATGGTGCTAGTCGTGAAGAAATCTGAATACTACTCACTAGCAATTGACGTTAAATAAACTATGATCAATTAATCAATAAATCCATTAATATTGTGTAAGAATGAGTACAAACTGAAAGATCATTGCCAAGTATGTCACATATTCGGGTTTTGTTTTTGTTTTGTGCTAATTGAAAATCAAAGATGGCCACCTTTTCATTAGATTAATAAATGACACTGCAGGTAAGATTGTCAAAATGACTTGCTAAACTTGATTCTGTTGAATTTGTACATGGGTATTCAATTTGTTGCTTTTGGTTTTTGTGTGTGCATTGAATGGAAATTTTTTAATATTTCAAAATTTTTAAATATAGCAATTTCAGCTTATGAATAATTTCTTACTTAAAATCTGTGCCAGTTTCTTTGTTCAAGCATACAATGTAATTATAGTGTTCAATTTGAGATGTAAAGTTTAGATTTATGAAACGCTTTTTGTTTTATTTAATGTATTTATTCATTCAAGTGGGATAATTTGATAAATGTATTACCGTAGGTTTGTATTTTATTGTCCTAATTAGGTTTGGCATCCCATTGGTTATTATGCAACTGCCATTTTTGTAATAGATTTATATTAGATTGAAAATAAAAGGAGGAAATAAAAGATTTAAATTATTTAATTTTGTCTTCATGCAATATCAGAGGGAAGAGATGTATTGCTGAAATCTATCACCAGTATTCTGAATTGTAATGTTTTTGTGGCAGTAACTATGGCAACTGGGATGTATAGCAATAGTTGGTATTATCAAATGCTTAAATTGAGATTAGCGAAGACCGATTATGCATTCGAGATTAACATTTAACCCTTCGCAATATTAATTGTAGCATTTGATAATATGAAATTTCATATATTTGACCCTAGCCATCTCTAGTTTAGCATTGATAATGCAAACATTGTTGCATGCCACAGTGCTGTGGCCGATGCGTTCATACTACAACTGTTAATGGTAGTCATATTTACCTGTCTATTGTAACCATCATACTGAGTTTAAAGGTCATTTACAGTCAGGTTTTTCCTTAAAATTTATTTGATTCAAACTTTCCCTGAACACTAATTTGATAGTTTAAACTGTCATCAAATGCATCTGATGCATCCCTCACATATTGGAAGTGAGTTGGAGGATAGATGTTTAGACTGTTAAATTTATGTTTGAAACAGGTGGACAGGTAAAGCTTGAAGCGAATTTGAGGGAAACATTTCACCGTGTAAACTCTCTTTTGAAAAATGTTCTTTGTTGCAGTCACTTAAAATAAATTTTACAGACAATTCGTCCCTATAATTCCCAGTTGTTAAGCAAAATCGCTATTTTACAACAAAATAAACTGTTTAGGCCCTTTGCTTATTCTTTCTCACGATAACTTTAAAATCGTTTTCCCTTGCTAATCGTTTTTTAGTTTTTAGCGTACTTGATGAATAAGATTCAAGAAAAGCGTCGTGTGCACTAAATTCGAGATCTATGTTTTTATTAAGCATGGCTGTGTTAAAATTTAAAATGTTTGATTTTTAAAGTGATAATCAAAATCTGCCTCATGGAATGGGTTCATCTATGTTAGAAGGGAGTTTGATAGATGTTTAGACTTGTTAAATTTGTGTTTTAAACAGGTGGCCAGGTAAAGATTGAAGCAAATTTGAGGGAAACATTTCACCATGTAGACACAACTTTAGTCATGTATGACAAATCCACCTCTACTATATCTTACCACAATATAACTGAAATAATGTTGAAAGTGGCATTAAACACCATAACTTCTACTATTTCAGAAATACAAAGTTTTGTTTTATCAAAATCTCCACCTATTAAATTGATTGCTTGATACATTTCATCATTAGCCAAAATTTAAACTGACATTACACTTCTGGTTAGTGACTGGTTGATTCAGCTGATCAAGCATATTTTGATTGGCTGATACTTCAAAAACCTATCATATCGGTAATATAATTGTTTAAGACCTTAACATACTAAGTCAGTTGTTTTACCTGTAAAATATTTATTCAATATGGTAATTTATTTTTGCTTTACCGAAAAATTAATTTTGAAAAACGAAAGATCCTACACACAGATAGACATATGGCAGACTGCTATTAACAAAAATGTATAAATAAATCAGTGTTTTAACAAGCTTTGTTATTCAAAGAAGACATTTATTCACCAGACTTTTATTATATAATTTCAGATTCTAAATGATGTATAAATATCTTCTATTTCAGCGTGATTGTCCGGAAGGTTTGCTATCAAAGAACAAGTTTTTAGAAGTGTACACAACATTTTTTCCTACAGGAAATCCAGACAAATTTTGTGAACATGTATTTCGATCATTTGACGAGGACAACAGTGGCAAAATAGACTTCAAAGAATTTTTGTTAGCAATTAATATAACGTCAGGAGGAAACCCACAAGACAAACTGAATTGGGCCTTCAGCATGTATGACATAGATGGAAATGGAACTATTGAAAAGAAAGAGATGGTTGAAATAATAGCTGTAAGTTTTAGATCACTCTGTAATCACTGCTGTCAGTTCTGTCTTAGAAAAGAAATTATCTCCCTTTACTCACTTATATAGATCTGATATAGTTATCTCCTTTTTAAAAGTAATAATTTCCCTTTATGAAGTTAGATATTTATAATAAATTGTGTTTCTTCCTTACTATTAAATTCACATGTTAAAACTTAAAATATAAATTCACACAAATCAAAATTGTTTACTGAACCAAAGCAGTAAGCGACATCTTTTGGAATATTTTCTTTTATGCCATCTTTTTTTTGTACATCTTGTCCAAGGGATTCGCTATTGTGCTCATCATGGTCTGTTCGTCTGCAAGATTTTTCAAATTTCTGTCTTCTGTTCTGAAACCATTGGAAGGTCCTTAAACAAGGTCTACATCTTTTGTATTGACAACAGGAAGAAGGTGATTACGAAATTTTACTAAATTTTAAAAATCCTCCCTTTAAAAACTACAAATCAAAACTGGATGAACCCAATATAGAACAGAAAAATGTTTTTAGAATTTTCTCTGAAACCAATGAACCATTGTTTGTAGGAATATGTATTAGATGTTTCTGTACAGAGGTTACATTTTTGGTAATGATTGAAAGTCCAAGATGGCTGCCACCACAGGATTTTTGAATCTATATGAAAATGTTCATCTCGAAACCTCTAACTTTGATTGAACCCCAATTGATAATGGATCATTCTGTATAATTGCATGATTTTATATTGATTAGAAATCCAGATGACCACCACAATGGGGGAAAAGTTTAACATAGTACCCTATGGAAACATGTTTTAATCTCTTCTCTGACACCTGTTAGGCATTCCTTGGATAATCCTACATACATAAAGTTTGTGTTTTTTTTTATATTGATTGGAAACTCCACAATGGATACTTGATGTATTTTTCAATTTTAAATCATTTAAGTGAAACAGACTGTCAAGAGGCTCTGGTTGTGAGATTTTTTTTACCATAGTATTTTCATTATTACCATATTTAAAGAGACAATCTGTCTTAAGAGTTTCCTTATTGTTGATAGACAAGATGTTTTGTTGAAAAGCACTCTTCACAAATATGAAACCCCTACCATTTAAGATTAAATATGGTTATGTTCTAAAAGACAATGATGCTTCTCTTTGGAAGGACCATCAATTCAAATATAAGACCTACTTTTTATGAGAACGACGACAATTGTGAAAAATTTCATTTTTGTCCGATCACGTTTTTAGCAACATCTTTGTAATAAGTATTAGGTGAAAAAAAGAGTATCTATAAAATTCTGAAAAAAACAAGCAACCATCCAGTCACGACTTCTATAATAATATTTGGTTGTAGATTTTCCAATTAAATTAACCAGTCGGCAACTGTGTAAAATTTCATTTTTGTCTGATCATGTATTTATCAACTTCTGTGTAATATATTTTTTTATATGTCAGGTGAAAACAAGAGTATCTATATGACTTATGTAAAACTCTGAAATAAAACAAGCACCCATCATAGTTCACGATTTCTATAATGATATCTGCTTGTAGATTTTCCAGTTAAATTAACCAGTTCACAACTGTAAAATTTCATTTTTGTCTGATCACATTTTTAACAACATCTTTGTAATATATGTTAAGTGAAAACCAGAGTATCTATATTGACCCTATGTAAAACTCTGAAATATACAAACAACCATCCTAGATCATGATTTCTATAATAATATCTGGTTGTGGATTTTCCAGTTAAATTAACCAGTCGGCAAGCAAAATGTCAAAATGAACAATTCATGACGATCATGATATTAAAAAAAGATAATAAGTTATTCGTCTACTGTTAGGTAGATATATTACCATATATAGTGTTAAATGTTACTTCATTTCTCAAGCCAGAAAAACATTTTTCACACATAACTAAATTCAGATTTGTTCTTTTTTTGGACATGAAAAATTGTAATGTATTTTTTAAACATTAGCAAAATTTCTCATTGAAAACTGAAGAGTCAGATGATTTATTCTTTGGCATCTTTCAGCTCAACTAGAATTTAAGTTTTTCTATGAAAATTTGGTGACAACATGTTACGTATTTAAAAAAAAAGATATACCTTCCCCCTGAAAGTTAATTGGTCGTTCCATTATTTCAATAAAGCACATAAAACTTCACTGTTTGAATCATTTTACTATCATAACATAATTTTTTTTATTAAATTTGGATGGTTGGAGGGCATCGTGGCCGTGATCGTATGGTAGTTGGATTTAAGCTACTTGTACAATCAGTACCTATCACACCACTAATGTTGTGAGATCGAATCCCACCCAGGCGAGATGTACTAGATACAACATTATGTGATAAAGTTTGTCAGTGACTTGTGACAGGTCGGTGGTTTTCTCCGGGTACTCCGGTTTCCTCCACCAATAAAAACTGACCGCCACGATATAACTGGTTGCTAGTCGGGTCGGTTTATTTGCTAGCTAGTTGATTTTTTTTTAACTAGCAAAGGTTTTCTTGTCATCAAGAATGTTAAATTCTAGCCTTTGTGTGTACTGACAAAATGGAACAAGGGTTAGGGTTTAGGGTTATGAGGAAACCGGAATGCCAGAAGAAAACCACCAACCTGCCGGAAGACACTGACAAACTTCATCATAGAATGTTGTATTGAGTATACCTCGCCTGAGCGGGTTTCGAACTCACAACGTTAGTGGTGATAGGCACTGATTGCATAGGTAGTTATAAATCCAACTACCATGCGATTACAACACGTCGACCCTCTGAGTATTAAGTGGAAATGGAACAAAACGAAATACAAAATGCTGGAATATTGTATTCAATATACATATAGTGGATATGATCTCTAATTGTATATAAAAAATGAATGAATATATCTTCAATGATATGCCTGATAGCAGTGAAATAATATTTGTATAAATTCAATGAAAACCTGAATTATTGATTGGTTTGAAATCTAACAATCACCTGGAAGTCATCAAATGATTTGTTTTGTAAAACATCACTGTTAATGATAAAATCACAATAACTATCAATGCATAATCTGATGACATAGTTTGTTTCATGGTTTCTTGAACAACCAGCCTAAAAATTATCAAAAACTGAAATTTTCTTTTTAACAGGATTTCTATATTTTTTAATCCCCTTCCTTCCAACCGTGGCGGGGGGAGGGGGGAGGGGCATGCATATTAATTTACCCCTGTCCATCCGTTCGTCCGGATATAGATACATGGTTTGTTCGGCTATCTCCTCCTTCAGTTTTGGAGCTACAGCTTTAATATTTTGTAGGATGTTTATACACATAATGGAGGTGTGCATGTCCACAGGATTTTGATTTTCATCAGATATTTGATAATGTCTAAATGACAGGTAGTTGGACTTCATTTCCTTCTTATGGTCAGGCGGGGGCATCATTTGTGTCTTACAGACACACTTCATTTTTTAAAAATCACTCCTAACAAAACAACTTTGTCCATAATTATCAAGTGTGGGGGCATACTTTTTTTTCTAGATTTTATATAGAAATCCATTACATTTGATTTATCCTTGGTTCAAATCAAATAATTTTCTATCTTGTCTGGAGTTATGTTTACAAAACTGATATTTTATTTGTCCTTTATATGTGGACTATTATGGTGTGACATAAATCTCCCTATAATAATTTACTTCTTCATTTTTCCCTTATTATGTTTTGTATAATACCATAAGTTGTTAACATTTTTATGATTACATGTCAAGAACTGAGAATAAATAATTATGACATTTGTTCTATATAGATATGGGGCAATCATAGGTTCTGTCATTTATTGACAGCTTGGGTTGTTTTTTTATGGGTACAGGGTCATCACAGGTCAACTGTGGGCAATATTTATTGTTATTGTATATAATAGTACATGTATAATATTTCATGTAGAATATAATCAAGAGTTAGCATGCAATATTTCAGGGCTGATATTTTCACTAGGGCAATATTGTTCATTAATCATGAAGTAGAAATGTTGAAATTGTGCTCTGATCATTATTAAAGTTCTGCTATGCAAAAAATGTTATTGCACCAATATTGATGAATATTGTTCCTTGTAAAATATCAATTGCACAAGAAAGCTTGTGCAATATAATTATCTGCATGGGACAATATATGTGCAATAACCCTATATTATTACAATGCAATATGACATTCATTCAACTAAGGTTTTATAGTCATAATGAAATAGGGACCTTCATGGTCGTGATCGTATGGTAGTTGGATTTACAACTAGATATGCGATCAGTTCCTATCACCACTAACGTGAGTTCGAATCCCACTCAGGCGAGGTGTACTCCATACAACATTATGTGATAAAGTTTGTCAGTGACTTGCGGCATGCTGGTGGGTTTCTCCTGGTACTCCGGTTTCCTCCACCAATAAAACTGACCGCCACGATATAACTGAAATATTGCCGACAGTGGCTTTATACACCATAACCTTTAATCTCATCATAATGAAACAAAAATGTTTGGAAGAAAACTTGAGTTTCATGTAATGGATACATAAAGTGTACTATGAAACAGTTTGTCTGTTATTTGAAGATTGTTATCAGCCCTGAAGATAATACATACCTATTTCTTATTTATCCCAAGAAGTTGTGTTCTTTTTTAAAAATATTGAGGTAAAATGCTTTTGTTTAGTAAGTTTATCAGTTACTTTCTGAAATATATCCTAAAGTTACAACCATTACTAAACAACTGTGATATGTGTCAATTGGATTTAAATTCTTTGGTAAATGTCCTGCAATACTCTCAGATCTATTTTTTTATGTAAAAGTACCTAGTAATTATACATTTCTGGAACCACAAGAACATTCTTACACAGAACACTTGGATTTCAAAATACAATGCTTTGCTCACAGTACCTCTTGTTTATTTTGTTATGCAATATTTTTATATGGAAATTGAAATGCAAAACAACAACAAATTTTGTTTGAATTAAAATACGCTGGTATAATTGTCCTTAATACATTTTGTATAAGGGTAAAAATGTTAAAATTCAGTTAGTTAGCTACAAGCATTAATTGATCCTGCTTTATGTTGTCATTCATTGTTGTGATAGTATGTGGTCTTTTTGAGTGGAATTAATGTGTGCAGGTTTTTATAGTTTTGTCTATACCTGTTGGAGATCCAATTTTCAAAAGGGGAGAGTTAGGATCCCATTAACCAGTTTAACCCCACCACATCTTTGTGCCTGTCACAAGCGAGGACCTGGATTTCCAGCATCATATGCCTTGATCCTATTTATGTTCTATGATTTGAGGTGAGAGGTGATTGTTCGTTTTGTTGATATTGGTGGAATTGTTGACCATAACTGTTTAAATTTTCTTTTCATAAATTTATATTTGTTATGTTAAATATTTCAATAATGTCAACTTGTGGCAGGTCGGTAGTTTTCTCAGGTTTTCTACACCAATAACATTGACTGCCACAATATAATTGAAATATTGTTGAAAGTGGCATTAAACACCATAACCCTAGCCTCAATAATGTCTCCTATGATGTGTCAATGCTTGTGGCTCGATACTTTCTCTGTATGTAGCTTTTCAAAACTAATAGATCCATAATTTAATTGTATTATTTAAGCTTAGACATTTACAAATAGCAAAGTACAAATTTTCAACGTATTATTCATTAAAAGAAGGACTTAATTGAATCTTCAGTTTAAAATGAGATAAAATAAATGGAGAAAAAAAACGATAATTGTTCCAAGAAAATCAAACAACAAATAAATACAATGTACATGGGATATTTATTGTGAATTTGTCATTTGACTTTCAAATTTAATCAGTAGATTTTATCTTGGTGTTTGAATGATACTAGCAGTGAAGGGGAAACCAATTTTAGGTAGGAATGATTCCTTGGAAGCCAGACTCGATTTTATATGACATTACAGATAAATATGACCCAAATTTATGTAAATGCAGAAATTATATCACCAATATTAGATAATCATGGAACATGCATTCCTCGTCTTCAATATCTCTCCTTGTTTTTCCCTCGTACGATATCTGACTGGAATCGGCTGTACAGACCATAGTTTTTGAGTCGCTCTTTTGAAACATTCTAGGCGGCTGTCTCCTCCGTCAAGTACTGATATATGAAATTTGTAAATAGTTTTAACTTTTTTAGCTCGCCTTGCCAAAGGCAATGTGAGCTTTTGGCATCCGTCGTCCATCGTCCGTTAACTTTTCACATTTTAATCTTCCCCTCTGAAACTGCAAAGCCAATTGATCTGAAATTTGGTAGGAAGCATCTATGGAAGGTCCTCTATAAAGATTGCTCATTTCGTCCCGATCCGTTAACAAACATGGCCACCACAGGCAATTCTTGTTTCTGATTGGTTGATTTCTAAAAATCTTCTCCTCTGTTAAAAGAAAGATAACTCTTGATATTATCTCCCTTAGAAATTAACTAATGCTGATATAGTGTAACATGTTTATTCTATACATTACAAGTAGGTATTCACATTTTAATTTTCTTTTTAGCAAACCTTGCCAAAGACAATATGAGCTTTTGCCATCACTTGGTGTCTGCCGTCTGTCATCCGTTTACTTTTCACATTTTAATCTTCTCCTCTGAAAACCCTCTGTCAAATGAACTGAAACTTGGTAGGGAGCATCTATGGAAGGTCCTCTCTAAAGAGTGCACATTTTGTTATGATCCATTACCAAACATAGCCGCCACAGGCAATTCTTGTTTCTGATTGGCCGATTTTTAAAAATCTTCTCCTCTGAAACCGCTTGGCCAAATGAACCGAAACTTGGTAGGAAGCATCTATGGAATGTCCTCTATGAAGATTGCTTATTTCGTCCCGATCGGTTAACAAACATGGCTACCACCGAAACTTGGTAGGAATCATCTATGGAATGTCCTCTATGAAGATTGCTGTTTTCGTCCCGATCGGTTAGCAGACATGGCCATCACATGCAATTCTTGTTTCTGATTGGTCAATTTCTAAAAAATCTTCTCCTTTGAAACTGCTTAGCCATATGAACCAAAACTTGGTAGGAAGCATCTACATGCATGGAAGGTTCTTTATTAAGTTTCCTCAAAGCAGAATGAAAGGTGAGCGACACAGTCTCAGCCCACTGAGCCTCTAGTTTTCAATTGTCATGTGCAACCTCTGATATAATCTTCAACTTGGTGATGATGGTCAGTATTTGGAAGAATTAAAAATAGAATATTTAATGCTTTGCTATCTGAAGCATCAATATGTAGCCCCGATTCCATACACAGTCAAACCTGTATTAAGAAGTCACGTTTGGGACAAAGAAAAAGTGGCCTTATACGACGAGTGACCTCTTAAAAGAGGTTCAAGTCATATGAAATTTATACAGGTAACTGCTTTATAGAGGTGACTGCATGGACAGATTTACCTATATTTTAGCACAAAAAATAGACTTCACTATGGGGTGTTTTTGATGTTTAGTGGTAAAAAATGATTTTTTTTTCTTTTTCAGGCAATTTACAACATGCTAGGCTCAAACTTGTCAAATAATGAACTAGACACACCAGCAGAACGTACAGAAAAAATATTTGACAAAATGGATTTGAACAATGATGGTGTATTGACCAAGAAAGAATTTGTTGAAGGATGCATGAAGGACCAATTTCTATATCAAATGTTAACAGCAGACGCTTGTCAGAATCAATGATGAAGTTTTTTTTCTGAAGATCTTGTCTGTCTGCTTGAAAATATTCCAGGTCATAAAAACGTTTTGTTTTTTGAAAAAAAATTAATTATTCATGGAAAGGAAGTACCATCCGGTAGTTGATGAGACCAACAATTCCTGTCAAAGCAGAAATAAATGGAAAAGAAATACATTAAGTAAAATATTGTGTTCTGTTCTTTGAATTTCTGTATGAAAGTTCATGCATCCGAAAACAATTATCGAGGAAGGAATTCCATATATAAAATACTGTACAAAACTTCATAAATGAATTTCATTGTGTTTGCATACAGAAGATAATCAAGTGGTTTTTGACTAATTGAAGATCATTGTTGGTATTTTGTATGATTCAGTATAGATGAATTGTTATGGCTGATTCTATGTAAATATTTATTGTTCATATTGAATCCCATCAAGTTTAAATGTTAAGGGGTTGTTTTCATCTTTTAATTACAAATTCTTTGTTTTTATTTGCTTTTAACTTTGTACAAATGAGCCTTTTCACATTAATTTTTATTTTGTTATTTTGTTATCATTACATACAATTAAAATATCATCACATCTTTTTGTGTTGCTGTGTACTTTTCTTTTATGAAATATTGATATAAGAAAAGAAAAAAAATTACACCTACAAAAAACCAATGCAGTAGAAACAGATTTTATATTGGTATGGCCTAATTTAGGCTTGTTTAAGGACCACTTATTTAGGATTATCACCAGTATTGTTTTTTGTACATATGGGCCAGGGACAGGAGTCAAACTGAACTTTTGCACTGATAGGAGCCAGAGAAAAAATAAAATAATAAATTCGAAAAATGAGTTAAAAGGTATATAGACTGAAGGACAAAATTAAATCCTTATAAAAACCCTTCCAAAAGGTCAAAATTATTTTTTCCTAAAATAAAAGTCAGATACAAAAATAACCACTTTGGTTGAAATTCATTACTTGTGAACTCTTTAAAGATTACAGGAGACAATCGTGCTCGTCATCATCATTTTGGTAGTTAGATTTATAACTACATATGCAATCAGTGCATATCACCACTAATGTTGTGAGTTCGAATCCCGTTCATGACAAGGTGTACTCGATACAACATATTGTAATAAAGTTTGTCAGTGACTTGCGGCAGGTCGGTGGTTTTCTCTAGGTGTTCTGGTTTCTTCCACCAATAAAACTGACCACCACAATGTAACTGAAATATTGTTTAAAGTAGTATTAAACATCATAACCCTTACCCTTAAAGATTACGATTCACTGATAAGAAATCAAGTAAAAAAATGAAAATTTCATTGATAGATATTGCTCCTTGTGGTATATTTCCTATTATTGGTGTGCGACATTCATATCTTGCTGTGACTGTTGACTCTCTCTGATTGACTGGCATTTTAGATTATGCAGATGACAAGCAATGTTTGTCCTAAATGGAAAAGTTTATATTCTTGCTAATGACATGTAATCCAAATGTATTTATTTCATGTGTTCATTTATTGCCATAGTTTCTTGACAACAATACTGATATATGTGATAGATGATTTCTGAATTAGATAACAAGTTAAACATTTTTGTACTGCAAAGTTCGTCTGGTCAATTGCCAAAATATTTTTTGCCACATCTTGACTTCTGTCTGTTATCTGTTAATTTAAACAATATTTTTCTTTCTCCATGAAACAATCCCTTTCCAAAGGGTGTCTACAGTTTTCAACGACAGTCATATCGTGAATTTGATGACATGGTCGGCGATGGTCCGCAAATTTTTCCTCTCATGATCCGACACCTATATAGGCATTAGATATTTCCCTTGATAGTGTCATCACCTTTCGCCTGTCATTATCGTTTGTAAATGTTCATATCTAAATTGTTATGCCCCGTCGCAATATATATGTGGGTGGAATTAAGTTTTAATCATGTCCATACGTTCCCATTGCATGGGTTTCTGCTCAATAACTCAAGTTCTCCTTATACAAATCAATTGAAATTTATACAGAATGTCATGATAAGGAATCACATAGGGAAGGCCAAGGTCGATTCGAACTTTACCGACCACTTTTTCCATTCTGGAGTTATGCCCCTGTTTCCTTAGCTTGAAGCGTTGCATCCGTTTGCTATGGATGCATTCTTCCATTTTCTTCTCTGAACCATTCAAAATATTGATGAAGCTTGGCAGGAATACTCACTGGATAGTCTGTTATAAAGTTTTGTTTTCATGATGATTGGTAGGTTGTTTCGTACAGATGTAGGCCTAGGCTTTAATCCAACCTGAGATCTGGGATTGTATGAGATATATATAGTACAACATTGACTTCTACTGTACATGAATGATATGTAGTTTGTTTTAATATCATTTTGTAATGGTGAAAAATCCAAAACAACCGACCGTGTCAGTATATAACCATATGACAGTGTTGCATCTAGGAAAGGGGACATTGTGCAACTGTCCCATTAACATGAAAATGCATCCAATTTTATGTTTTGGGGCTTGGGTTATGCATCCAAATTTACCTAAAAGATGTGCATAAATCATCATACATTGTCTATGTTTTTCATTACAAAGACATACAATATTGCATTGACCCCTTGACCCCTTAGTTTTACCAAATCCTAAATGTAAAGATGCAATTGTAATAATATTTAAAACAACCTTGGAATAATTTGAAATGAAACACAATCCATGCAGGAATGATCAATGGATGACTCTACAAAGTCAATGTCATTTGTATTGATGAGTGCATGTTTTCTGGGATAGCCTCCACCACATGGTCATAATTTAACACTGAACCTGTATGTTAATCTTTTGTTACAGCTATATACACTTATTTAAACCAGACTAAATGAACAATCATTTGTTAATCCTTTACAAACTTTGATTTGTGATATTATGTGTCTATAGTAAACTCAAGATGACACAACAGCAGTACATATACGTAGTTTAATACATGTTTAATAAATGTAAATAACACCATAAGTGTTTGACACCAGACTATATGAATGGTGACTGTATGGGGGTGCTAATTAATTCACCGGAGTTCACCCCGGTTTTTAGTGAGGTTCATGTTTCTCTATCTTTAGTTTTATGTACAGTATTTTGTAGATTATTGTTTATCCTTTTGTCTTTTTTCTTTTGGTCATTGCATTGTCTCTCCTTCGATTTACAGCTTCTGATTACCTCTTTGGTATCTTCAAACTTTTTTTAAATTGTTTTTTTTTTAAGCCGATATTGAATTTGCCAGCATACCAAGACACCATATAAAACTGCATTGGAATATTTCAATAAGACGATATATATTTTTTGAAAATGCAAGCTCACACGAGCCTCTGTTTAGAAGTTTGACAAGGACAGATTTATTGGCTGAGTAAATAAGAATACCCTCGAAATAACTACAGGAAGTCGCTGACAAACTTTATCACATAATGTTGTATCGAGTACACCTCAACACGGAAGGGAATTGCCCCCAAGATTTATCCATTTGTTTAATTTCAGAAGTCGCCATCAGATTTGCCCATTGTTTCAAAAGAAAGTAGCAGGAATTGCCTACCCTTCAGGGTGCTCACCCCCGGTTTTTAGTGGGGTTCGTGTTACTCGATCTTTAGTTTTCTGTGTAATGTTTTGTAAATGGTTTTGTACTTTTTGTTTTGGCCATTGTGTTGTCTGTCCTTTGATTTACGGATTCTAATCACCCCTTTAGTATGTTCAAACTCTTCTTTATTCAGTTACCATTCCCCCATCAAATATATCTATTTGTTAAATCTTATTCCGTTGCCATAAGATGTAGCCATTTATCACAAAAGTCTTTGTTTATTTCCTTCCCATCTTGTTTCCGTTGACTGATGATCATTTACCAAAGACTAATCGTAGACACATCAAACCGACCCAATTTCTATTGTTTCCAATCAAGTTTGTTTTTTATGTTTTATACAATCTAATTAATCTTCTACACTTGACATTTTTACATTATCATTCTACCCCCCTAAACCAATTTGTTAATGCAGTTTTTCCTTGTCGAAGATTTCTTACATTGAGATTCTCCTAATGTTATTGACTTCGTGGTTTTTTTTCTGTTATACAGTGACCAACCAATCAATACGTACGTCATGTCACATTTACTGCGGATTTAACAAATCGGATGGAAAAACTCGGAAAGAACTTATTTTTGATGTGATAAGCGTATAAATTGGTAGGACAAATGTACACAGTAAAATATGCTCTAGAATAAATAGTATATAAGGCTAAAAATAGTGGCAAATAAGGTTAGAAATAGTGACAATTAAAGGGAAACTTCGCGATTTTTTTTTACATGTTAGCTAAATATGTTCCTGGTGATATAAAATACATATTCACAAAGTTTTATCGTCATATTTCCACAAATAACGAAGCAAATCGCAAATTTGTAATTTTAATTTCTAATTTTTCAACCAGGCTGTGACGTTTTAAACTAATAATGCATTGTGAGATTGAAATTTAAAGTCTGGGTCGCTGATGTTAAATTCGCTTCATTTAAAGCGCTCAGAGGACTGTAATTTAAATCTAATAACCGTTGGAAAATTAAATACTGAAGTGAACAGCTACGTACCTTTTTGACAAACAACTATTTTAAATGAACAAAATGTTTCATTTCCTTTATATTTACAACGGAAAGAGTGTTATACAACAGTCACCTATATTCGCTATATATCGGATCCCTTTTACAATTATGTTCATTTTGTTTTACTGCTAATGTGCTGAAAAATATAATGCATAATTTTGACAACGCGTAACTTGTGTATTTATTTCTAGATTCTGTTTTAATCCCTTTTTTTATAATCATTATTCGGCGTGCTGTTTACTGTTATTTTGATCTCCGCATGTAGATGTCCGCTTGGGTGTTTTCTAGCCGGAGGGTAAAATTATACAGGTGTAAAATTCAAGGTGACCGGATTAATCAAATGGGAATTTGAATACACACTATTTGCTTTCCAAGACGAGTTGGTATCGTTTATTATCTATTAAAGATAAAATATTATTAAAACGTTAGAATAAATATAATGTTGAAATAACAGGAACAATTTTTGTTTTAGATGATAAAAAAATATACACCATCCTTGAAATTATAAGTTTTCATTATGAGAGGCGCCAAATTGTTTTAATTTAACGATCGATGTTCATAAAAGATGTTTTAATTTTAATTTTAAATAAAATGATTATGATTTTACTCAATCATTATTTTAACAGTCGGTGTTCATAAAAGATGTTTTAATTAATTTAATTTTAATCAAAGGATTATGATTTTACTCAATCATTATTTTAACAGTCGGTGTTCATAAAAGATGTTTTAATTAATTTAATTTAATCAAATGATTATGATTTTACTCAATCAATATTTCTTTACTTTTCTTTTGTTCAACGCGTGTTGTTTGTTTGGGAACATTTCTACATAAAGCACCGAAATTAACGTTTTAGTTATAGCTTAAATATGTCGAGCTGAGGTACGGAAAGTGACTCTAGCGCCTCAAGTGATGTAGATTTCGACGACTATGGAGAGTTTGGTTACCAACTTGAACCAGAATATACGGAAGAAGAACTCAGACAAATGGAAGAGGCAGCGAGTGCCCAGCGTCGGGAAATAGAGAACAACCCACGTCAGAACGACACAAATTGGTGCTCATGCTCAAAATGCATTTCACTACCTTTGCCGTCGGAATGCCTGTGCTGCCATGAATTTTCATTGTTTGATGGTCAATTGGAACCCAGTGACTGCATTACCGATAACACCAACTTTAGAACAGTTTGTCTCAACCCTGTTGTGCTTGAAACAAGCTATATTAGTTTTTTGAGGTACAAACGTCACAGAGGAAGAGCTCCAGATGTGTTAACTAACCGACAGAGTAGACTCATGGCTTATCGTCAGTTTGTTTGATAGGTCAGAAAAGGTCAACCACTTGGCAAGAAATACAGAGTGACCCTACCAGCCTGCGTTGTCAAAACTATAAGGGAAGAGTTTCCGTCACCAGATGGAAATTATGACGGTTTTAAAGAGTGTGCATGTGAAAGTGATATATCAGATTCTGACTAGTTTAGAATAAAATGGACATAATTAAACTGTAACTAATATGAAGATTTCAATTATATACAATATATTATTTATTTATTTATTTAATCAAATATGTTTAAGCATATTCGGTTTATTGTAGTTTACAAAGGTAGTGTTTAAAGAAAAAAAACTCTTTGCTCAGTGACCCCTAAAAGGCACAAAACCTAAATATATGATTTTTTCAGCTCGGAACCCCGTAAGCAAACTTGACCTATAATTTTGATATCCACTGATATTCATTTAGACAAAGTTCGGAAGAGATCATGATCGTGAGCGGTATAAACAGATGAAGATCAGTCAAAAATTAAAAAGAGATTAGGCCACACCAGATTTACTTCTTGTTCTTCGGATTTTGTGCTAAAAGCGTTGTCCAGTGCGAGCAAGTGATTTCTTTTCCTTTTTTTGCTTGTCATTTTTGATGAACGAAACGTGAAATATTATGCGAAAAATATATTTCTTATATTTTTCATGTATTTTCAGAAGCGAGAGACCATATTTTAATTTTAAATATTTTATTCTTCAATAAATTAAGGCAAATAATTCCTGAAGTAAGAAGTGAAATGCGGAATTTGCTTATTTTTATCTTCATTCTGAAAACGACAGGTACATTCACACCAGTTCACTCAGCAGGGTACCTAATATTGCGTAATGAGTTTAGGTCCACACAGGAAATCGCCAGGCAGAATATACAAGTGTCATTTTACATCCGGTCGACGGGCCTCTGACCGAATACCTGAATACATGTGTCACAATATTTGGCAATAATCAGAAACGCAATGCACATTGTGTGACCCGTTAACTAACTAACTTTATTAATGCTCAATTTTACCCCTACGGGTTGAAGGCATGTACAAGGAATATATACAAACAACGTACACAAGTCAAATAGACAAAAACATAATAAGAACAGAAAATAAAATGAAAACAAATTACGCTACCCGTGACTAGAATAGCAGATGCAATACACATTTTAAAGGTTCTAATAGGTGATCAAAATACACCACCCTGATCACGTTGAAGTATACATTAGGAATGGGAGCATATTTATGCACACTGCCGGATCAAGGGAGTGTTCGACAATTTAGTAAAATTCGTGTATAAATTGGGTAAAAATTGGCAAACAAGAGCCTGGCACCCCGTTTTCAAAACTGCTGGATCCGCACCTAATGCAGCAATGTTTCATGGGCTATTTTCACAAAAAATCTTAAGATTACCATTGATCGTAAGCTATATTCATTTTTATCTTGATTTTGTTGTGCCCCATCAGAATGATGTAGCAACAAACAAAATTATGAAATAAAGCAGGGTGAACAGGGCAGGGTAGAAATTCTTCTTGCAAAATAGACAAAAAAACATTCGTATGCAATTTTTCCTTATAGAAATAGAAATAGAAATAAGTTTATTAACCAAATCAGTGCCCCAGGAGGGCATATACAAATAACAATTATGATTGATACACAACAACAATACATCAAACTAAATATTCGTGGTGATGTGACTCTTCTGAGATTAATCAGCAGGGTCCACCAGTTCGAAAGACGTGAATAAAATAAACAAAAAATGTTTTCTTTACGCAGAGACATATTATATGTTACGCTTTGTTCAAATCAGAAATAACCGTTATGAAAACAGATTAATCTTTTTACTGTTGGCGAATACGAATATTGTATTACCATAAGCAAATTATTATATTACGTAAGAGATGTACCCGGAAGTTTTGTATAATAAACTTTTTAAAAGTATTTATAATACTCATCGTCTGTAATATCGACACTGAATGAGGACCCTGGTTTGTCACGCTTGTTTTAGGGCGTGGTGGTATTTAGACGTCACGTGATACTTGGTATTGAGATGCTATCAAAATGGCGACTTCCATGTATCGTTGACAGATTTTTAAAATCGATTTCATTCCCTTATCCAACATAATAAAACGCTAATATACATATAAACATCCATATTTATATATCAGGAAAAACATATAAAAAAATTTTTTTATTGCGAAGTTTCCCTTTAAGGTTAAAAATAGTGACAAATAAGGTTAGAAATAGTGACAATTAAGGTTAAAAATAGTGACAATTAAGGTTAAAAATTGTGACAAATACGGTTAGAAATAGTGACAATTAAGGTTAAAAATTGTGACAGATAAGGTTAGAAATAGTGACAATTAAGGTTAAAAATAGTGACAATTAAGGTTAAAAATTGTGACAAATACGGTTAGAAATAGTGACAATTAAGGTTAAAAATAGAGACAATTAAGGTTAAAAATTGTGGCAATTAAGGTTAAAAATTGTGACAAATACGGTTAGAAATAGTGACAATTAAGGTTAAAAATTGTGACAAATAAGGTTAGAAATAGTGACAATTAAGGTTAAAAATTGTGACAAATAAGGTTAGAAATAGTGACAATTAAGGTTAAAAATTGTGACAAATAAGGTAAAAAATTGTGACAAATAAGGTTAGAAATAGTGACAATTAAGGTTAAAAATTGTGACAAATAAGGTTAGAAATCATGACAAATACAAAAGTACAGATCTAAATCTCTTGGTTTATGGTATTTAACGCCACTTTCAACAACATTTCAGTTATATCGTGATGGTCAGTTATATTGGTGGAGGAAACCGGAGAAAACCACCGACCTGCCGCAAGTCACTGACAAACTTTAAATCTCTTGATTCGTATTGAAGAACCAAAAGATTAATTTGATGTTATCTGATATGTTGAAGTAATCAACACAGTTCTTCTGTTGGTGTCAAATGCCCCCTTCTAATTAGATATTAATCAATGGACTATGGAATAAATTGGTTTATCATCTATTAGGCAGGTGGACTCCTCCAAGGTTATAACCGTAACATAAAACAGATATACCGAACGCCTGTCTGCAGTGTGATCCAACCTATTGGTTTATATAACCTGTATTTTTTTTATTGGTGGAGGAAGACTGAGAAAAGCACCGACCTGTCACAAGTCACTGACACACTTGGTTCTATTTTAAGAGTTGTATTGAGTACACCTCGCCATGGATTGATGAGAAATAAAATATGGATTATCGCGCTCATTTTCCTTTCTGTTTATTTGGCGCACACGTCTTCTTTTTCTCTCGGTGAATTTAAATGTCAATGCCAACATTATTTTACCTGAACGGTTCATTTGGTTCACAAAATTCACCTGTCATAACTGATTTACTCACCCGATGACATAAATAAAATATGCCTTTTGGTATACAAAATGTATTGATGGTCACATCTACCATTGCACATCATTGTGATCTTGTTCATTATATTAAATATTACCCTTTGACTAAACACTAAAATTGGTGTTTTGTGGCTTCTCCGCTGAGCACTCAGCACTACAGAGTAAGAGCAAAGACTGGTTGGCTCAGAATCATGATAATGTGTCCGAGTATGACGACGTGTCTATCCACGGACAGTTTTTTTAATGAGATATTACTATTAACATCCACTAAGCGTGTTGCTCTAATACAAAGCGGACATTCCATCATCTCATCGAAATGTAACTTGTTCGCACTATGGTAGAGCTGACAAAGTTCTCCGTTAGCGTTAAACAACAATCATTCACTCACTTACTCATTGGACAATACAATAGTTCACACCAACTAGCACCACTCATGTATCCAGGGTCGGATTTAGATGAAGATAGGCCCTAGGCTGTTCTATTTGCGAGGCTCCTCCCAATCCCCACCGTTGTGAATGGAGGAAGATAAAAGAGTATTTTACACAATAATCAATGAAACCGAGGATGATGACGGATGCTTTAAATTTCCGCAATTCACAATTCCTCATCTAACGAAAATGAACCACGACATTGAAACAAATTTGATGTCTGGTAATTTGTTTTTTCAACTTATTAATCTCACTGCTTTTATGGAAGGACACAATAAACACAAAAATCAATGCTGGTGTCGACTTATTGGCCTTATTATTCTGAAATGGAGTGCAAGGAAAATTACAGAAAGGTTATGACAACATGTGCAAGAAAGGTCTATGACAATGACAAAAACATATTATACACCTTGGCCCCTGGATGTTGAGGCCCTAGGGAAATCCGGCACTGCATGTATCTAGAACACACTATATCCACAGAAAAATTTAAACGTGCGATACAATATATATTGAACCTACCCACACGAGAGTGTGGTTGTAATTTCAGCTTCATTTCATCCTATTATTATTTAAGCTGGTACAATTTTTACGATAAATGTTAGTATGATTTTGTAATTAATCGTCAGCAGCTAATATTTCATATATATATAATCAGGACAAGAACAAGTTCTTCAATCCGACATAAAAAAAATTATACAGAAAAGAGGGAGGAATGTGATAATTGGGACAACGACTTTTGACTGCCATTGGATAAGTATGGAGAGTTGGGTAGGGACAAAGAGCTTAGTTTTTTTTTATTGTAGTGGCTCCAATAGACGTACTCTTTATTTGTGAGATTCTGGTTGATTGGTTGAAAGTTAGATTGAGGCTATGCATGCCTCAATCATTCGTGCACTTTTGTTGGTATTGTGGACTTTGATATTTGCAGGTAGTTCCATTAGAAGGTGTGGTTTTCTCCTAGAACTCAAGTTTCCTCCACCAATTAAACTGACCGCCACGATATAACTGAAATATTGTTGAAAGTGGCGTCAAACACCATAAGCCAAACCCTTCGAAGGTAAATAAATGCTGACTATGTAAGTAAAACAAGATGCTTAAAGTCTGTATGTTCAGACGTACGAATGGATAAGAACATTGATGGAATCTCAATTATTTCCTGACATAAAAACTCATTCAGTCAAACTGCTTCCTCGTCAATAATATAAGTAAATTGAAATAAATTTATATAATTTCTCCAGATAAAATTAGAAAGGAATGTCTGGCTACAATCATCAAGAACGTATATAAATTTATCCTGAAATTGAATAAAACGTTTATTCTACATTCAGTTCCGTTCTATTGCATGACATGAAATTGACTTTGGAATTTAAAATAATATGAAATGCCAAAATCATTATTTTCAGTTTTCTAAAAATTTCTGATATATGTAAAGATTAAATATATAAAGAACGTAAACCATTCACTTTTTGAGAGCTATGATGTATAATTCAGGAGAAAACGTCATTTTATTCTGTCTTCGATAATTCTTGCTACCCGGACAATAATGCAAATCATATGCTATTGACCTCAGATTTGAACTCATTCGGTAGAGATTGTGCGCATTATAGTCTTGACAGGTAACATCATTTTCGTTTCGATTTACATTCCATTATTTTCCATTCAATCCACGATTAAAAATAATTTTCCCTTAGCGAAACGTTAAACAAGGATCTTTTCACATGGAAAATAAATATATATATCACCATCTATGATCTAAACCGCCGTAAATGTCTTAACGGCATTATGTATATAATTCAGCAAATTTGGCGGGGCCCAGTAAGGGGGCACTGCATACGCAACTTGTAATTATGTTAAAACATTGGTTTTTTTTGGTTTTTTTTTTATTAAAAATGAATACTACTCAGTTCAGGCCAGATTATTTTTTTTATTTTCTATGGAGCATAGGCCAGAATATTTTTCCAACTTTGGGTGGCCAGATTATTTATTTTATTTACAAAAACTGCCCTTGTTAATTTTTTATTTTCTTCTCTGACAACTCCAAATGTTTTCATCGGTATGGTTTTGAAATGTACATACTAATAATAGTTTACACAGTTTGTACATGCGATACGTTAGTTCCGGCGAGGATTTTAAATTCTGAGATTTCTTGGTTCTGTTTCGATTTCCCTAAATGGGGCCCCGTGTCATTCATTATAACCGATTTCAATGTTTTTGTCCAGTTTTTCGAATAAACTGATTAAGTCAGAATGAAATGCATTGCAGTTGATAATCTTTAAGGTAAAACATACATGAAAGAATTTCTTTGCAAGGCAAGAAATGCAAGAAATTTAACTTCTTTCAAAACCAGAATGACATGTGCTCACCTCAGCATCCATCGTTGTTTACGTTGGTCATGAAATTTCATGATCGATAATCATCGGAACGGTGCATCCGAAAGTTAATTAGCCGCCATTGTCTTGAAAAAACACGTACGAGATGGAATGATTTTTTGTTCTTAATCACATATGATCGCGATTTTCGTCCTCAAACATGCACGAATTGTTTAGTTTTGAGGGAATGTAAACATATCAAGAATATTTTTGAAGATGTTTATTTCACCAAAAACTCGTTTCATATTACTTTAAATGACACTCATACAAAGGTTTCTATGTTGGAATGTCTATATCATTAGCTCGGCGGATTCCAAGGACAATGTCTGCATTTGAATCAAATTTAACATACACCTATTATAACATCTTTGGCGTTCAGTTCTAGATACGAATGCACTGTACTCTGGCAAGAAAATTCACATTTTAGGGCATCGTAAAACGATGACATCAGTTGTTCCCGACCCTTCTGGTGTGACCCTAAGGAAGAATTGCGTATATATTGATTTGTGCCACACACCCAACAGAGAATCGAGATCTTATATTTGTCCTTTTTTATACAATCACTTAGTTTATATCTGTCTATTCCACAGATAATCTTGTCATCCTTACCATATAGTATTATCAATTTTTTTGACTCAACACGAAATTTTTTCTACATAAATGGGAGAAGACTGTTATTCCAGAAACGCGTCGTGTGCACTAAATCTGATATACGTTTTTATCCTGCAATCAGTACATTTGCTGTACAAATATACTGTACGAATAAATTGTTGCTTTATTCGTACTATACGAATAAACTTTTCAGCCTACGAATAAACTTTCCTGGTACCCTCTAGCTATGTACAGTGGAGGGCGCAGACAAGTATGAAACTGGTACTAATGTAACGCGGACCACGGAGAAGACACCCTTGACAACATTTATGAAAGGCGAGGAATGACGCTTGTTTCTGTCCTTTTTGTTTAAATCTGACAAGTTTTCCGACTTTTTTGACATTGCAGGATAAACACAATATACGTACATTGTCGTTAAATATAAAATTCATTTGTACTCGCTGCGAAACAGGCATGAAAAGCTCGTCGAAGGCTCGCTATTCTGCCTGTTTCTAAAGCTCGTACAAATAAATTTTATATTTACCGACAATGTACGTATATTGTATATTTATTATTTAACTTTCGATTTTTTTTAACTATAAAATATGTTTGACGGAAAAGTACAGAAATGTCACTTAATTTACAACCTTTAATAAGGAAATAAATACTATGCTATGAGTGTTCATTGTAAAACACAATAGAATATCCACAATAAAGCTTATAACATCAGATATTATATTTATTTTCAACATGATGTTGTAGATCTACAGTTTCAAACACGCTTATATGTGATTATTATACTTCATGCAAAAATCTATAACACCCACTCCGTCCGAGTTTTGCCGATTAGTCATTTCCGGTAAGTTTGTTGTTTTTTAGTTTGTTAGAAGCAAGAAATCGTAATGTTGTGACAATGCCACAAATTTCTAACAGTAACTGTTCTGTGAATATTCACTTTCACATGCAATAGAAAATTAGCAATATCTAAATTCTTTACCCATCTTTGTTTTTTCTTGTTGTTATTGTTCAAATGAACATTTGTTTTTTGTTATCATTTATCTATATCACAGGCACTTGTTTCATTCAAAAAATATATGCCCTCTCCTCTTCCTTACTTCAAGGTAAACATCTGCCCTTTTCCCCTTCCCCACTTCGCCTCAATATGTTTCGCTTATTTGTGATCCTTTCGCTGACCCAATTATATCGTTACACTCCCGAGATATTTCTCTTTTCGACTGCCACATTTAAATATACCTACCGGGAACCCCTCAGACGAATTGGACAAGACTATTCAGCGAAAGTGGCTTGGTGAAAATTTAAGTCACTGAAACGGATACAACCACTTCCGGTTTGCGCTGGATTTTTCTTATGCATTCGGAATTCTCTAGACCGGCCATGTGTAACAATGCCATCATGATCATCTCCTCTCAAATGTAAAGTAAGCCTTTAAAATACAGATAATTGTTCCAATGCAGATTATAAAAATATGTTCAACTCCAAATTACTGACATTTGATTTTTAAAGCACCTTTTTTTTATTTTCTAAATCAATTTAAACCGGACCGGAAGTGACTGTATCCGTTTCAATGACTGAAAAATAAAACAAGCTACGTTCGCTGAATATTCTTGTCCCATTCCTCTGAGTGGGAGAGGGGCGGGGGCGGTTGGTACAGACGTTGGCCAGGAATGAGTTCGCAAAATGGCGACGTCGCACTTATCGATATCGTGTTAAAAGTCCATATGTGGTCTTAACATAAATCTTGAGTCAAACGTAGCGAATTGTTCCTGTCCGTTATTGTTTTTGAATTAAAATATCCACGACGACGTAGTTTTCATCAGATTTATTTCCCTTTGGTAAACAAAAATCGTCTGCTAAAAAGATGGCTAGACCACAGGCACTCGGGGATAGGATCCCCCCTTTTTTCGTGAAAAAAAATTTCCCCGTTTTTTCCTTTCTTTTTGGTATTTCTGTGATTAACTTGTGCTATATCATCAGAGAAATCTCACTATTTCATATCATCAGAGAAATCTCACTATTTCTTCCAGTTTACTATCCAGCCCCTGCTACGATCAACGGAAGTCGTAAAATCCGCCAAAAAGACGTTCGTATTTCTCTTACCCTTTGGTTTTACAGATGACATTTCGGAATTTCTCTAATGGACAGGTACCCCATACACATTTACGGACAAGGAACCAGGTTAGTCTTGTCCCTTAAAAATTACGACTTCCGTTGATCGAGCTTCAAATGGAACGTCTCGCGAGTGAATACCGATTAAATTCAAGGACTAAATCGTCTTTCATGACTGAAAAGCAAGTTGATTCTAACAGATAAATGATCGAAGTAAGGATTGATGCCCGCTTTTCGATTGGTAAGTGTTTGATTGTTATTATATAGATAGGATTCCCCGAATTTTTCCTCGGAGAAATGTAGGTCAGCCCAGAGAAGCTAGTTACCTTCTAGTATATTAATATTGATCGTGGCAGGGGCTGGATAGTAAACTGGAGGAAATAGTGAGATTTCTCTGATGATATGAAATAGTGAGATTTATCTAATGATATAGCACAAGTTAATCACAAAAATCCCAAAAAGAAAGAAAAAAACGGGGAATTTTTTTTTCACAAAAAAAGGGGGGATCCTATCCCCGAGTACCTATGGGCTAGACACAGTAAGGAATTGACAACTGAGCAGAAAGAAATGCTTCTATCGTTATCACACCAAGGGTTTTCGAGCTACAAAATTCAGGAATTTACTGGAATTAACTGTCGAACTATTCAGAAATTTTTAAAACGGACACGCGAAAGGGGAAGTATAGAAAATAATCCGAGAAGTGGAGGTCGCAAAAAAACTACCCCAAGGGATGAACAGGTTCTCTTTCGGAGTGTGAAAAGGAATCGAAGACAAACATTGAAGGCCTTAACTGCTAGATTTAATAACAGGACTGGATACAATGTGTCTGAAAGAACTGTTCGCAGGAGACAGTGCTTTGGTGGTTACAAACGACGCATGATATGCAAGAAAATTACAATATCACGTGTAAATCGTGACCGTAGAATGGGATTATGTCGTCAGAAATTGCACTGGAATGTTCAGAATAACTGGTCATCCATAATATTTTGTGATGAGACAAACATTATGTTGGGTAGAAATGGGAAAGTCTATGTTTGGAGGAAGCCCGACGAACGTTGTCGACCCGACTGTCTTGGCCAGTTTGACGACTTTGAGACAACCTGCCGTGCTTCTGTTATGCTTTGGGGGTGCATTACGTACTATGGAGTTGGAACTTTGGTTGCTATTGATGGTAACATGAATACCGATAAATATATTTCGGTTTTAGACGATAATCTTTGGCCGGTTGTTGTCAGGCACTTTTCTGACAGATCTTGGATTTTCCAGGAGGACAACGCGCCATGTCATGTCTCTTTACGAGCAAATCAGTGGAAAGAGGAAAATGGAATTCGTACCCTTCTTTGACCCCCACAAAGCCGAGATCTTAATATTATCGAAAATGTGTGGAAAGTTCTAAAAATACAGGTACAAAAACGACTTAGAGAAATAAAGAATGCCGATGACTTGAGACGTGTTGTTCTGGATATTTGGACAGGTTTGGGTTTGCACTACATACGGAGTTTATATGACAGTATACCTCGGCGGATCAGGTGTATCTTAAGAAGCCGGGGTCAGATAACAAAATACTAGAGTTTCAAGGTAAGACAATTACTTTTATTGCATGAAATGTTACTTTAAAAATTTCACCGTTTGACCAGCCTAAAACAGGACTAAAAAAATAATTAAAAATCAACAGTTCAACTTATTGATTTTTTTTCTTCACACATTTACTCATATATCATCTACCTACTCTGACAAATAATTTCAGAATTTTGACACTATTTTCCAAAAAGTTGCCCATTAGGTCTCTATGTTAAATATTTATACCAATGTGGATATGTGCAGAGGGAGTTAGTATGCTTGTTGTTACCAACTTCCAGTGTAAACAATAACAACAACACATGTGATTTTATTTATATTTCACTGTCATGTGATTACCTAATTTGAATGTCACCAGAACTCAAGCATGCATGAGATGTTCATTTCCCTTTCACCAAGTGACAATTTTGATTCGGCTTCAAAATAATCAAACACTTTTAGTGTTAAATCCTGTTTTTCATCTGAAGTTTTGAGAGGCATGGTTATCCTTTCTATATAACTTATATAAGTATTGGTTGAGTTCTAAATAAGGGCAGATAATTTTTAATTTGTAAATATTAATTTATGAAAAGACAAAAAAAAATGTTGTTTTTTTCTACCTTTATTTTATATTTTTTCTATTATATTAAAAAAAAAATATATATTAATTACTTGTTTTTTTTTATTATGCTTAAATAACATACATAAAACTTGTTTTCATTTTCTAAAAGTATACACAAAGCATGGGATATTTACATAGTATATCTGGTCAATACACATAGGCTTACTTTATAACCATGTTCTTTGAGTTCAAATACTGGGCTTTAGAAAACACCAAAACAAAAGTGATTTTATTTAGAATTTAAAGAAAAAGATTTAAAATTCAAAGGCTTGCATTTATACTTTTTACTTTTAAATTTCTAAAATAATTTCCAATAAAATGTAAAAAGTTAAACTTTGGGTGAAATGAACATCTCATGCATGCTTGGGTTCTGGTGACATTCAAATTAGGTAATCACATGACAGTGAAATGTAAATAAAATCACATGTGTTGTTGTTATTGTTTACACTGGAAGTTGGTAACAACAAGCATACTAACTCCCTCTGCACATATCCACATTTGGTACAAATATTTAACATAGAGACCTAATGGGCAACCTTTTTGAAAATAGTGTCAAAATTCTGAAATTATTTGTCAGAGTAGGTAGATGATATATGAGTAAATGTGTGAAGAAAAAAAATCAATAAGTTGAACTGTTGATTTTTAATTATTTTTTTAGTCCTGTTTTAGGCTGGTCAAACGGACTAAGATGTTTATAACGTCGCCATTTTGCGAACTAATTCCTGACCAACGTCTGTATATTTAAATGTGGCAGTCGAAAAGAGAAATATCTCGGGAATGTAACGATATAATTGGGTCAGCGAAAGGATCACAAATAAGCGAAACATATTGAGGCGAAGTGGGGAAGGGGAAAAGGGCAGATATTTATCTTGAAGTAAGGAAGAGGAGAGGGCATATATTTTTTGAATGAAACAAGTGCCTGTGATCTATATATATTTATTGTTGACATTTGTTTCCTGTTATTGTTAATGAAAATATTACTTGTTGAAGTGATAGTAGTTGTTGCTTTATTTAGGTAGTGATATGTACATAGTGTGTCCCATTGGTTAACTGACTCAATAAAAATTCAAAGTCCTCTTTACTACTGGCATTCAGTATAATAAAAAACATACTGCCTTTAGTTGAGGATGTTATGGTAGATGACCACACTCTGGAAAAAATATCACACTCTGGAAAAAGAGTATCACCCTCGACTTCGTCTCGGGTGATATTCTTTTTCCAGAGTGTGATATGTTTTCCCTCGTGTGGTAATCTACTATAAACACCCTCAATTAAAGGCAGTATGTTTATAATATCACACGAACCTATCATGTTTTGAATTATTGGCGTTCTTTTGATTGGTTGTTTGTGGTACATCGTCAAGGGAGCAATATTTCAGTTATCTTCATAGCAAGAATAAGGAAGTTCATCATTGAAGTGACAAGTATTTTGTTTTACTGCTGTGTGCAGGTACATGTTTGATTTCGATCGATCGATCGATCGATCGAGAGATATTTATCCATTGAAGAGCTATTCAGGTACGGGTCCACGTTCTGGCGTTTTAAAATCTAAGCGAATCGTATGGTCCCAAGCGGTTGCAGGATGGAAACCTGGAAGAGCGTATCATTGGGATAAAGACCCATGATATTCATGAGTCTTGTGAAATTGCAGTCATTACCAATATTCTTATAAATTAAATGCTCTATTACATATACTAGTACTTTGTGAATTTTAGGGAGGGGACACTCGCCTAGCACGCCTCCTTTAAATTCACGCCTGATATTCGCCGCTTGAATGAGCATCATAAATTATTAACGGTTCTATCAATATTGAAGAAACAACAAAAAGCTATAACTGGGGCGTTTGTATCGGTGGCCGAATACACCGATGACATCATCCAACTCGTCACTGACCAAGAAATAAACTTGGTTAAACCGGGACCGTGAGTATAAATAGCTGTGGGAACATTCAGATTGTTTATTATTTTGACCACGGTTATCTCGAGGAGGAAACATCAGTGTTACATAGTTTCACATAGTTTCACTGTTATTTTTGGAGGAAAATATTTGACATGCATGGTCACTAGTGTTCCTCCAGGATACGAAACTTTCAGTCTTATTAAAAATAATATTCTTCATCAGTCTAAAAACTACAAAAATCACTTCGAAAATTCAAATTTCTGAGGTATGAGAATAAGAATAAGAATAAGAATACTTTATTAAACCAATCATGGTGCCCATAGCTGAGCAGTAGAATCAATACAGAATCATACATAACAAAATAAACCACATACATATACACATATAACATAATAATAATAACTTGATTAGATTTGATTAGTTTGGTTAAATACACATAGTGAGACTAAGACAAAATGAAAATAAGCAATGTGACATACAGTTTCATAAATATGCTGTTTATATCAACGGGAATTTTTTATGATAAGCTCCGCCAACAAATTTTGTCGGTAGACACTACCGCAAATTCCCCTTTAAGGGTTGCTGGAATATTTGATGAACAGCGAAAACCAGTTACTGGGACGGTTCGTGAGAGAGTGCACCGAGGACATCAACCAACTCATGTAAGACACTGATGATGAAGTAAGTTTGACTCCGAACATTATACTTTGTTAACGATCTACTAGAAAATTGAACGAACAGTTATAGCAGTACTCGAGATGGTCGATGTCTGAGTACGACGCTCTGAATACAAAATGTACAGTAATTAGTCAGCAAACTATCCCGAAAATAATAATTCAACTGATAGTTGTCATAGAAATGATGAACGCATGGGTGTTTAAAAGTAACTACTGTGAATTCATTTAAATTTGAACTGCGTCGGTGGTGTAATGGTTAGGCGTGCTCATCACGAGTGCGGAAGATCGTAAATTCGAACCCCATTCGGGACGAACCAAACACTTGTGAAATCGGTGTTTGTTTCTTCTCCGCTAATCTACATCATTTAGGAGTAAGAACAAAGACTGGTTGGCTCGAAAAGGAGATGTTATGTCCGAGTGGAGCAACATGTTTGCCCGCGGACTGTTGTTTCAACATTTTGACACTATAAAAGCCCACCCTAGCTCTAGTACATTTAACGGAAATTATCATCATCATCTCATCCTTGTTGTCGCCATGATATGGCTGATAATTGCTCAATTTGCTTTAAACAACCACTCACTCACTTGCATTATTTTCAACTCAAATCAAATATTTAAACTGTCTTTAATCTAATATAAGTTTATTATTAATTCAATGACCGGAGGAGACCAATGTTAGATGTGGGTGAAATCAAAATAATACTATACTTATAACTGGAAAGGAGTGATAGGCAAATATTTCTAATCATGTGCCTTTTTGTTGCCATTTTCATTACTTTATTTTTTGTTCATGTACTTGAATAGCAATGATCGGGACAACACGGGAAAGGCGAGATAACTCAATTCAAATTGATCGTAGAACATGCTTTTCTAAACATTTTGTTTCTTTATTGAAGACATTCTTTGTATGCCTTTTTAACCATTACGATATCACTATTCTGCTTATATCTAGAAAAAAAACCCACTCATATCTTAAAAAACTTATATCTAAAAAAATTATCGTGCAGTTCCCAAAGACTCTTTATCTAAACTCTGTGTTGCATGATCCATTTTTCCAAAATAGGGTACTTGTTTTTTTATATGCCAATTCCTTGTTAAATCATTTATGACACGCGAATAAAATCCCGTACATTCAAATGAGGGATATGTCATTGTGAAATTTAAATTTCACAAATAATAATCTCTTAAATGCACTTAAGTTTGAAGCAACATAGTAAGTAGTTTTCATTTCCCACAGTTTCAACAGATTTGAAACTCGGTAACACAGAGCATGGACGTATATCTACAGGACCAACATACAGTTAATAGCGACTCGTGGCCTAAATCTGTATTTAATTGATCAAAGTACATTTCCAAAAGTTTGAAGATACCAAAGGGGTAATCAGAAGCCGTAAATCGAAGGACAGACAATACAATGGCTAAAAGAAAAAGGACAAGCAATGATCTACCAAACAATGCACATAAAGCTAAGGCTTGAGGAACACGAACCCCACTAATAAACGAGGTGGAGCAGTTTCTACTCCATTAGAGGCACCTATCGCGTTAGTCTTGTTACAAACCTGATGCTAAGTGATGAATGAGGCTTGTGATAGCGGTAAACGAAACATATCAGTGGTCATTTGTGACACAGGTATTCGGTAATAGTTAACCAAGTCATGGTGGCGACCGTAAACCGTTCGAAGTGATGACTTCAACTTAACCATTAGGAACTCTTGGTTCAGTAGCTGCCTTGTCAGCTGAAACCATCTATCAACTAAATCGTTATAAGAACCAGAAATTCTGAAATATCGGATCAACTTAGAGATATATACTCCATATGCAGGTGCTGCTGGAATGTTGCTACATGTTAATGGAAAGTTCACAAAGATAAAATCGAAGTCACATCTGTTGTCGTAATGTTTCGTAGTTAACACACAATCACTGTATATTTCGAGGTGTAGGCAAAGGTGTGAAGCCGACCTAGTTGTATTTGTGGTATCCTTTATTTCAAGCTTAATGGGATAGATACGATCAACAAAGTCAGCAAACTTAGAATTATTAAATGAAAGGATATCATCTATATAGAGGAATGAGAAATTAATGGATCGGGCTAGCTTCCTTTCGTTTTTGTTGAGAAGCCCATGTAATGGAGTCTATCTCATACGAATAAAGGAATTCGTTTATGAGAAAAGGAGTACAGTTGGTACCATAACGACTCGGAACCTATGCCTATATCTAAAGGATCAAAGTATAGTTCATAGTGACTTTTGACATAGACCTACATCTACAGGATCAAAGTACATATGATATAAGGTCATACATTAACCTATATCTACAGAATCAAAGTACAGGTCATATAACCCGTGACCTTATCCTATACTCTACATGGTCATAGTGTTCATAATGACTTGTTTACCTAGACCTATATCTACATGGTCATAGTGTTCATAATGACCTGTGACCTAGACCTATATCTACTGGATCAAAATACTGTTTATGATATCTTGTGATCTATTCGACTTAATTTTACAAAGTCAAAGAGAGTTTAATAAGTCGTGACCTTGACCGATACCTACTTGATCAGAGTACTGCTAATTCGTAATGACTCGCGACATAGACCTATATTTTACAGGATCAAAGTACTGTTCATAATGATTTATGACCTAGACCTATATCTACTGGATCAAATGGACTTGTGACCTCAACCTATTTATACTGGATAAAAGTACTATTATTTAATAATGACTTGTGACTTTGACCTTTATCTACATGATCAAAGTATATTTCATAATGACTCGTAACCTAGACATATTTCTACAGGATCCCATTTTTTGTTTTCCGGAAAGTATATTATATTAATAAGCATATGACATAACATACATTGTTTTTGTCGTATTCTGTGATAACAAACAATGGCAGTCCTACTGAAAAATATTTTAGGACGTCTTCGGCCCACTAGCTGGAAAATCGAGAAAATAGTTTGTTACCGAATAGTTATCCGAAGTTATAATTTGGTCCATGAACAAGTCTGTTGGGTTTCAAGCGCAATATTGGAATAAGGCATCCATCACTGCAAAGCATAGGTAGGCAATTAATTTTTAAATTAAATGATGTTTATTTTCTAGTTTGTAACTTTTAGAAAAAATATTGCTTAATAGGTATTATATATGATATGTATATTACTTATGCAACCAGGTACTATTCAGCGAACATTACACCGGCTGCTAAATATGTTTGCTACCTAAACTATTATGTTAAAATAGTGAATGAGTGTCTGACTAACCTATATATGCTGTCCAATTCCGGGCTTCTGATTTTTAGATATCTAGAACCAAAATAGCAAAATACCTTCATTTTACATAAAATTAAACTTACGTAAGTATAGGTTCTATATAAATATCAGCTGTGTATACAAATAAAAGTTTATATTTTATCTCTGTGTTTTAAGCAATCTTTAGAATTTTGCTTCCTTTAGTCATTAGGCTGGGATAATTAACCATTCGAAGACAACATAGATATTTACCTTCAACTTATTTTCTATGTGTACCAATCATTATACATTTTTTGTATGTCCTGAATTCTGATTGAAAAACCGGGATTGACAATATTTGTTTATGGCAGAAAAAATTGTTCATACAACAGAGTTGTCCATAGACCAAAATAAAAATCGATGTACTATACCCGTACACATGCCGAGTCCCTAGAATAACTTCCTGGTCTTTATGTATCCTTTCAAAATGTTAAAAAAAAATTTGCCTATAAATTTGTGTAAATTGTGAACTAATATAATATTATATTATTACTGTTAGTTACCTAATAGCATTTTATTGGTTTTCCGTAAATACACCGTACCACAGGTTTGTTTTTAAGCTCACAAGGGCGCAGCCCAAGTGGGTTTATAAATAAATCTGCGGCGCCATTTGCCGAAAACCTTTGATTTGAAATAAAAAATACTTCAGTTCTTCGGCTTAAATTTGTGGTCAAAATTTGTGTATCTGGAAATTTACTTGCATAATAAAATAATCATCGTATATTATTTCTGTCAAAATTAATCCAAAGACACAAATTTGTATATTTGTTTCCGTCATAACTGATGGTTTACTGTTACAATATAAGTGCAGATTAAACGTTGGTACGAGTCCACGTCAGGAACCATTCAAGTACACTGTTGGTTCATCAATTCTAACGAAGGAACAAAGAAACTTCTACGAAGAAAATGGCTTCCTTGTCATCCGACAACTTGTTTCAGAACAAAATATACAGAAATACAGGTATTTTAAACAATGGATTCTTAGTCGGTAGAACACTTATATATAAAAAATATACAGAAATACAGGTATTTTAAACAATGGATTCTTAGTCGGTAGAACACTTATATATAAAAAATATACAGAAATACAGGTATTTTAAACAATGGATTCTTAGTCGATAGAACACTTATATATAAAAAATATACAGAAATACAGGTATTTTAAACAATGGATTCTTAGTCGATAGAACACTTATATATAAAAAATATACAGAAATACAGGTATTTTAAACAATGGATTCTTAGTCGATAGAACACTTATATATAAAAAATATACAGAAATACAGGTATTTTAAACAATGGATTCTTAGTCGATAGAACACTTATATATAAAAAATATACAGAAATACAGGTATTTTAAACAATGGATTCTTAGTCGATAGAACACTTATATATAAAAAATATACAGAAATACAGGTATTTTAAACAATGGATTCTTAGTCGATAGAACACTTATATATAAAAAAATATACAGAAATACAGGTATTTTAAACAATGGATTCTTAGTCGATAGAACACTTATATATAAAAAATATACAGAAATACAGGTATTTTAAACAATGGATTCTTAGTCGATAGAACACTTATATATAAAAAATATACAGAAATACAGGTATTTTAAACAATGGATTCTTAGTCGATAGAACACTTATATATAAAAAATATACAGAAATATAAGTACTTCAAATATCGTGTTTTTGTCTTTATAAAAGTTTTATTTGTACAAAATATACACAAATATAGGTACTTTAAACTGTAATTTGTTGGTCGGTAGAATACTTGTATTCGAACAAAATACCAAATGTATATACAAATATAGGTACTTTGCACACTTGGCTGTTTTTGGACGGTAGATATACAGATATTATACAGGTTAAAGCAGAATATTTTAGTTTCATCCCGCTATCTTAGATTATTTTACTTATAATGATTATAATATGTAACAAATATTCGCGAATTGAATGTCTGACGTGACATAGTTCTAATAATAAAACCCTAATTGCTCGCTTACTCGCAAGGGTTATAACGGGATGCCATTACACGTAATGGAGCAGCCGCCGAGATTTTTTGCGCTCGCTTACAGAGTTTCTGACGCCTGCATTTATCAATAATAAGACATAACCTTTCCTTTTGTCCATTATTAAACAAGTTTTTATCACCTACCAGTATTTTAGAATGTAATTCCCACGAAATAAAAATCCATCTCTGAACATTTTGAATTTCGTCATTTCGGCCTCAATATTTGGATTGTCGATACCATATTTGGCGGTTTGAGGCGTGAATGTTTACATCAGCGTGTAGTAAGAAATACCATATTTAGAAAAGCTCCGCCTTCCGTAGTTTCCGGTTATGGAAAACGATCGATAAATTTGAACAAGGTTGTTGCTACCTTTGAAAAGCATATATTTCTCAGCTAAACCGATTTAACAAAGACTGGGATCATCAGTAATAGTTATAATGAAATGTTTGAAGCGTAAATAGTGAGTTTTTATGTTTCAACTGCAACTTTTTTTATTGTTCCATTGTGACGAATGGGACCGCGTTGTAGCTCTGCCGAGACACAAGTTTTTCACAGGAGCTACATTATTGCAGCTAGACGTGAGTCTAACTATTGATTTATATAGTCAATTGCATTATGACTTAAAAAATCTTCATGTCTGTTTAACTAATTAAATACTCGAAAACCAGTATTTGTAATGCTCTTAATAATTACGAGACACTGCTACTTTATTGCTTGAAAGCCTAAAAAGAGGGGATATATTACAAGTCTAGGGTTAGAGTTATGGTGCTTAACACCACTTTCAACACTATTTCAGTTATATCGTGGTGGTAAAAAAAATTTGTGGAGGAAACTGGAGTACCCGGATAAAACCACCAACCTGCCGCAAGTCACTGACAAACTTTATCACTTAATATTGTATCGAGTACACCTTGCCATAAGCTGGACTGGAACTCACAACCTTAGTGGTGATAGGCACTGATTACACAGTTAATTGTAATTCCAACTACCATACGATCACGACCACGACGGACCTTATATTACACAGTTCAATAATCGACGGGGAGAGCGATGTAGAATATGTCTTCCTCTTCAGTCTCATTCATGTTCATTCTGTATTTCGAAATTATGAAAGCTTGATCCGTAGATGGTTCACGTGCTTGTTAAATAAATTATTAATTTTACCTCGCAAGCATCTCTAAATATAGCAGTACAGTACACCACAGTTATTTTGTAAAGAAGTAAAAAACATTCAATATACAACTAAAAGGAACTAAGCTTTGCACATGTGCAAACAAATGAAAGCTTCTTGTTCGGAATAAATAAACGTCAGGGAAAACCGAAGGGGCAATCAAATATGGACAATCCAGAGACACAGATAGCATTTGGCACAAGATACAGAACAGAGACAAAAAAAATAAACTAAAAAAAAACAACAAACAAAACAAAAACGAAAACACAACAAAACAAAGAACACAACAAAACAAAGAACACAACAAAACAAAGAACACAACAAAACAAAGAACACAACAAAACAAAGAACACAACAAAACAAAGAACACAACAAAACAAAGAACACAAAACAAAACAAAGAACACAACAAAACAAAGAACACAACAAAACAAAGAACACAAAACAAAACAAAGAACACAACAAAACAAAGAACACAACAAAACAAAGAACACAACAAAACAAAGAACACAACAAAACAAAGAACACAAAACAAAACAAAGAACACAACAAAACAAAGAACACAAAACAAAACAAAGAACACAACAAAACAAAGAACACAACAAAACAAAGAACACAAAACAAAACAAAGAACACAACAAAACAAAGAACACAACAAAACAAAGAACACAACACAGAAAGGATTCGGAAATTTACTGATAGCGCTACATTGATTTAGAGAAGCTTAGAACAGAAATAGTTCCATTCTTCCAACATGGTGCTTTGAAATCTTCAGTTGTCAGAATATATATGTTTTCTTATGATCGTCAATTTAATTCAGAGAGAGATTTGTGAAGATATATATGTAAAGGTGAAATAAATGTCCCATGTTTGCTAATGATGAAAAACATTATCATAACTAAATCTGAGTATGTTCCAGGAATAAAGGCCATCACTAAGATACAAGATTTTCAACAAGATCAAGAACTATTTCAGTATTGTTCATTACCAGAGGTAAGTTAGGTTTGTAAACAATATTTAAAATTCGCTAAACACGTTTGGTAAAGACAATAACTTATTTTCAAAATTTCACCAAACAGATAGAACAGACCGTTCTCCAATGTTTCATAAATCAAAGGATATAATTCCTACAAAATATCGTTTGCTTGGATTAATAAATGAAGGCGACATGAAATTCCACATATTACAAGCACAGACGCGTGTCTATCTTGTGAGATCGGAATTACAAAACAGTGTGTATACATGTACAAAAGAAAATTAGCCGGAAAATAATAAAAATGAAAATAAGATCAGTATATTTCCCAATAACATTATCATCAATATAAAAATGACACTTCCGACAGTGTTCCGGAGACATATCTCCCTTTAAATAAATCAGCAACCAAGTGATTTCTTATGCATGAAACCAAGGTTGAGTGACAAATGACATAAAAATGCTTCGCCATACTCACAAATAATTTAATGTGTCTTTAAGATATTGATTAATTAGGACAGTTCTTCAAAAGAAAAGTGTTTATGCACGAGGGAGGAAATTATTACTTTTAATAGTAAATGCATTTTGTAGAACTGCAAATTGCAATGTTGATATACGTAATAAACAGTGTCATTGCTTAAACACCCACATTTACGCTGATGATACCATCGGGGTATAATAGTCCACCAGCAGAGGTACCCACCCAATTAGTGTAGAAAGAATAATTTGATGTTACCAAAGGGTCCAGTAGAAGCCGTAAATCCAAGAAGACAGACAATGCAATGATCAAAAGAAAAAGAACAAACAATGTAATGATCTACAAAATACTGCACATAAAACTAAAAATAGAACTACACGAACCCCATTAAAAATGGGGGAACACTTAGGTGCTCTGGAAGGGTGAGCAATTCCTGTGATTACGACAAACGGACATATCTCTGGTCATTCGTCGGTGGTTTTCTCTGGTTTCCCCCATCAATAACACTCACTATCACGATATAGCTACAGCGTTAAACAGAATAACCCTAATGAAAATAGGCAATAGACAGGCTTTTGCTGACTTCTTGCTAAGTTTTGTTATATGGGAAAATAACGACCATCACGTTTGTTTCATTCAAAAATATGCTTTGGCTAATAAATACTTACGGCCATGACATATATTATACATGTATGTTTATAAGTTCTAGACTATATATAGAGGATTTCATTGGAGGCAATATTAACGTCATTCATACCATGTTGATCAACAAACCTCCAGACAGACGAAGGTATGCAACCCAAAAATAACTAATCTTATTGTAACTTACACAGGAAGTGTTCTAAATAGTAATAACAGTAGACAATTAGACTTAATAAGCTATCGTGTAAGATTAAGATGATGAACACGGTATGATTATTATAAGAAACAAGATCTGCTTATCTTTGACGAGCACTTATGATCACCCCCGTTACTTTGGCGAGGTCAGAGTAGCTCATGTTTTTAGTTTCGCTGTTGAGTTGTGTTGTGTTTTTCCTTTGCTTGTCTTGTATGCCCAATGTGAATCCATTCTTTATAACCTCTTAGGCGTTTTCTAACACAATCTGGTTGACCGTTACGAAATATCCATCTCTCAAAAGATAATATGTCTTTTCCTTTCTAAGTAGTTTATTTTCTTTCCTGTATCTTCAACAAGACGTTTACCACAAATATATTCCACTGGTCGTAAACACTTCCCGGTTATTTTCTCATTCATGACTTATTACCGGGTTTGTAACTAGATCAACACGACGGGTGTCACTAGTGGAGCAGGAACTGCTTACCCTTCTGGAGCACCTGAGTTCACCCCTGGTTTTTGGTGGGGTTCGTGTTACTACATCTTTAGTTTTATTTGTATGTTTTGTAGATCGTTGTTTGTCTTTTTGTACTTTTTTCTTTTGGCTATTGTGTTGTCTGTTTTTCTTCAATTTACGGATTCTGATTATCCCTTTGGTATCTTCAAACTCTTCTTAACTATATATATATGTGTGTACTGCGGCGAGTGTCTTATAAGAAGAATAGTCTGCTTACTCTTCGCGAGCACCTGAGTTTACCCGCGGTTTTTTGTGGGATCCATGTTGCTCATCTTTTTATTTTTCAGTGTTATTTTGTGTTTTGTTTGTCTTCGCTATGTGTCAGTGTCGGTGGATTGTTTATTAGTGATTGCCTTTCGGTTTTCTACGTTTGTTTAACCCTGCCACCTTTTAATGACAGTGCTTGTACCAAGCTAGGAAAGTAATCGGCTATCTATATGGTATCGATTTTGTCTCCATTTATATGGTTTTGGTATTGTTCTGACGTTGTGTTTTTGTTTTGTTTTTTGTTGTTTTTTTTTATTAATAATATCTGTACGAGGAGTTCGAAGATACCAAAGGGGTAATCAGAATCCGTATATCGAAGAAGAACAGACAACACAATGGCCAAAAGAAAAAGTGCAAAAGGACAAACAGCGATCTACAATAAATACACATAAGACTAAATATGGAGTAACACCAACCCCACTGAAAACCGGCGATGAACTTAGGTGCTCCGGAAGGGTAATCAGCTCCTGCTTCACTAGTGAAATATGGCGTCAAATACAACAGTTAGTAACTGTATCAAACAAGACGTTCGGGACGAACTTGTCCTCAACATGTGCTATAAGATGTAGTGTATTGCTCCTTCGTGTCTGCATTAAGATTTTGTAAGACAGGACTGTATAGAATGCAAATATTTGTCATTAACGTTGAATTTTTGTGAAAAAAACATGTATTAATCTAAATTTGCACGTCTTCCATGGTATGGGTACTGGTCAACCCTGAATTGTTAGCATGGTCAAAGTGGCGAATATGACCACTTGGGGGAGGGGTTGTCAGTTTATAACATGGCAAGTCAGACAATGAATCATATATAGTAGGTAACATGTTTGGAGAATACCATTCTCTCTGTACGTTAAAGACCTCTATTGTAGATTTTGGAAAAGAGAAGGAGCACTGTAGCCTCTAAAAAAGTCAAAACTTTTGGTTCTTACGCAAATCCCCACACCTGCCCAGTTCTATACCGTGGCCCATAGCTTTTATTGTTGAACAAACCATCGACCATAAATCGCTGACAAATGTTTGTCACATAAAATTTGTGTCGAGTACACCTAGACATTCCTCGAATCGAGTTAGCATCTTGAACTGTGGTTATAGGCATTGATTGACCAAGTAAATTAAACAAACATACAAAAGCAATTGCTGCTTTCCGTTTAATAATAAATAGCAAATAAAAGAAATATGTTAGATATTATAAAATACAAAGTAAGCACAATATTTTTTTTACATTTTTACATGAGTTATTTCCCTTACGATGAACAAAATGGTAGCAGATCTAGCAAGAGTAATGACTTTCAATATAATGTTCTACTAATTTGTGGATATTTAAAACTTGTTTAAAACGAGGTTATTTTTATAGCAAAGAGAAAATTCACAAGTTGTTAAAACATGGCATTTAAATTTTCAATAGATTATGGGGGGAAATATGTTATTTTCATAGACCTTAGAATGAAAGGGGGCCCTATTGTCCACATTAAGGGGAACTAACTCCTGTCATATGTATAATTCTAGAAGTCGAAAATGTGGAAATGTTCTATATGAAGTACATATCAAAAATAGTTATTAGAAAAATATATATTTAAATTAGAAAAATATAGTTTTAAATTAGAAAAATAGTTTTAAGTTAGAAAAAATATAGTTTTAAGCTATGTATGACTTGGATTATGAAATAGACCAACAAAAATGTCAGATCAATTTAGTGCATCACCAAGTAATGATGCTAACTTTTTACTTTGAAATTGAGGGTCTGTGGTATCATATTTACTGTAAAGAGTGGATTAAGTCTTTCTATTTAAGTAATAGCAAATTTGTTGATTGTCTCAAGGGTGGATGGAGTTTTTTTTACTTAAGAAATAGTTAACTTATTGATTGTCTCAAGGGTGGGTTAAGTCTTTCTACTTAAGTAATATCTATTTTTTTTATTTGCTATATATTTAATACATTTGTATATCCTTACAAGACGACCATCTTTACACTTTTCTCTTTTACTTGGTTATACATGCACTGTTTGTGTTCAAGCAAGTTTTCAGTTTTTTAGAATAACCTTTACATTCATATTCCTAGTATAGTTACCCAATATCATGTGGAGTAAGCCCACTTGGATTTCAGATCAACACTATTTAGACTGAATCTTTCTAGTATATGAAAATAATCATTTATTTAATTTTCCATTATGGTCCTATCTTAAAGTTAAGTCCTGTGGTGTCTGCCATCTTGGATTTCTGATTGACACAAAAACACACACATCTTGTAAAGGACCATCAGAGTAACACTCCAGCTATGATTTCTGTCAAATGTTTAAAAAAAAAAAGAACTTTGCCCTGTGGTGAGATGACCTTCTTGGATTTTTTTTTTCAATTGAAACTCCATTGAAAACCTCCTTTTTTAAAATTTAATATCCATTGAAAAACCATTGGAACTCAATTTAAAAACCATTGGCTTTTACTTGAAACTCCATTGAATTTCCATTTATTTGGCAAAATATGCTAATGGGCATGACCATTTAAATGATGTCACAACTGAATGGTTCAGAAATGGTTCTTGTTTACATAAATAATTTATACAGCATTATGGAAATCAGAAATCAGAAATATTTTATTGGTTTAAAATCCATAAATAGGATTGTTACCAAAAAAACAATACACACTATACAAACATTTGACATTAAAGTATACATATAAACTACCACACACATCCCCCCCATAAATAATTCTTGTAGTTATTCTAGAACTGATAAGGTGATAAAGTTTGTCAGTGAATTCCGACAGGTTGTTTTCTCCGGATTCCTCCACCAATAAAACTGACTGCCTCGATATTACTGAACTATTGTTGAAAGTGGTGTTAAACACCATAAAACTAACCCTAATTATTGATATTACAATGTCGTACAATTTTCAACAGATACAGATTTTATTATTTTTCTTTAAAAAAATAATCAAAAAAAATAACCTCAAATTGCAGACACTATCCCATTAAAAGTATACATGGAGTACACTTAACAGGGTACATTTAGATATAATAGTTCTTGTTTGTAGCAATTCCAGGGAGAATGGTAATAAAAACATAAACAATTTAAGCTCAAATTATCTTTTGTCAGATTTTACTCAATAAAATGTTTGTTTTCACAGCTCTTTGAAATACACATATATTATTCCCATGAATGTTTTCAGGGTAAATGAAAATTTTCATAATATTGTAAAGTGTACCAGCTAATAGGATATAATTGCATTATCACAAATAAATTCTTAAATTTTCTCAACAACCAGTGAATGGTTCAAGATTTTCAAGATTTATTTGAAAACACTCAGACACATATACAAGTGTAACAAGAGGTCATTTTTTAAATAATATATACATTCAAGATATGACAGAATGAACATACGATGAAAAATAATAAATCTAACAGTAAATATAAATATAAAGTTACAACATAATACAGGCAGTTACATATAATCAGAGTAAGGCAGCAGCTTTTCTAATAAAAATTGATAATCACTTATAAAGTTCTGCATTGCAAATAGAAAGAAGACCTTCAAATTTGGCATGATTAGGGTAAGCTCGATAATAATTTGGCAAATACTTATTTCTAAAGGTGATACATGTACAGTATGTCCCAGCTATCCATAATGGAATGTTTTGAAATTAAAATCCATCTAACATTGTCATACATGTATCAATCTAGTCTTCATCCTGGATCATTTAGCATTTTGGACAGAGTTCTACAATTTTGTCTCAAAAAAAATAATAATGACAATGCATAATAACATAATAGCAGAATAATATATTGTGTAGAATGTAACCAAAAATAAAAATGCAATTATACCAATATTTGCACATGTGCAATATTGCTTGAAATCATAAGATATCTTCATCAATTCTACAATTCTGTTATAAAATAAAAGGGTTATTTGCACAAATATTAAGAATAGTATTTACAAGTAATTGAATGAGCATGATCTTGACTTTATAAGAGTTCAAGGGTTCTACAATGTCTTTCAAAAAGTCACTTATCTAAAGACATTTTTATCTTATCCAAAAATTATATATCAAATAATAAAATATTGTTTATTAAGAAATTTTTGTGATGTTTTAATTAATGAGGTAAATGCAACCAGACGAAGATATCAATTATAATTTTTTTTTTGGGGTACATTTGTATGTACAAATTATTATTTAATTATTTTTAGCACAAATAACATATGTACACTCACATGGACAATTGGTACATTGTGCACACCACAGTCTTCATGCTTTGTTTCTTGTTTTACAATCACCCACAAAAAGATTATTGATATACAATCCAAATTTGAATTTTAAAATGAAATCCCATAAAATTATGAGGTAGTAACACATTGTCAAGTTTGCTTCCTATTTCAAAAATTATTAAATGGAAAATTTTTAAAGAGCTACCATTGCAGGATAAATAGATAATACACATGTAGAGGTCAATAGTGTGTTTGTCTGTCTAACAGGGTTTTGGTAGTTATTTATTGATTTCAAATTTTTTTTTAAAGTTAAAACATAAAACTGAGGTTTAGAAAAGTTTTAAGTATAAAATAATTGTCTTAGTAACATATCCCTACACAAAATATATAGAACTGTACCATTCATCTATTTAGACACAACCACAACACAAAGATAATTTGTCATCGCTAGCATTGATGCATATCCATCGCGATTTCAGTGTGGATTTAGACAAAGTTATGGAGAAGTTCGTGTTTTCTAAGACACGAAGAACAAATTTTGGGCAATTCTAAGTAAATTCTGTCTAACAAAATCATGAAATCAATGTGTTGCTTATGTATTCAATTTAGCCATGAAAACACCTCAGAACGCACCATTTTGCATCTAGTCAAAAAAAAAAATTTGGTTTGGTTTGGTTGCTTGCACTGCAAATAAGGCTAGCTACGCCCCTGACAGCATAAATCTAATTAAAATAAATTGTCATTTAAACCTCTTGCAAACTACAGTGAAACCTGTCTATACCGACCCCTGTATAAAGCGAACTTTACAAGTCCTAATGTAAGAACTCTCAATTATATCAACCTGTATAAACCGAACATCGTCTATTCCGAATCCAAAGGCTGGTCCCCAGGAGCTTCGATTTAGATAGGTTTCATTTTTGTAGTAAGAGAAAAGATTTAAAGGGAAACTTCGCGATTTTTTACATGTTAGTTAAATATGTTCCTGATGATATAAAATACATATTCACTCACAAAGTTTTATCTACATATTTCCACAAATAACGGAGCAAATCTGCATTGTGGGATTGAAATTTAAAGTCTGGGTCACTGATGTTAAATTCGCTTCATTTAATTAAACCGCTCAGTGGACTGTAATTTAAATCTAATAACCGCTGGAAAATTAAATTCTGAAGTGAACAGATACGTACCTTTTTGACAAACAACTATTTTAAATGAACAAAATGTTTCATTTCCTTTATATTTACAACGGAAAGAGTGTTTTACAACAGTCACCTATATTCGCTATATATTGGATCCCTTTTACAATTATGTTCATTTTGTTTTACTGCTAATGTGCTGAAAAATATAATGGATAATTTTGACAACGCGTAACTTGTGTATTGATTTCTAGATTCTGTTTTAATCCCTTTTATTATAATCATTATTCGGCATGCTGTTTACTGTTATTTTGATCTCCGCATGTAGATGCCCGCTTGGTTGTTTTCTAGCCGGAGGTTAAAATTATACAGGTGTAAAATTCAAGGTGACCGGATTAATCAAATGGGAATTTGAATACACACTATTTGCTTTCCAAGACGAGTTGGTATCGTTTATTATCTATTAAAGATCAAATATTCTTAAAACATTAGAATAAATATAATGTTGAAATAACAGGAACAATTTATGTTTTAGATGTTAAAAAAGTATACACCATCCTTGAAATTATAAGTTTTCATTATGAGAGGCGCCAAATTGGTCTAATATATATATAGCTGTCTCATCATAATAATTTAACGATCGATGTTCATAAAAGATGTTTTAATTTTAATTTTAAATAAAATGATTATGATTTTACTAAATCATTATTTTAACAGTCGGTGTTCATAAAAGATGTTTTAATTAATTTAATTTAATCAAATTATTATGATTTTACTCAATCAATATTTCTTTACTTTTCTTTTGTTCAACGCGTGTTGTTTGTTTGGGAACATTTCTATATAAAGCACCGAAATCAACGTTTTAGTTATAGCTTAAATATGTCAAGCTCAGGTACGGAAAGTGACTCTAGCGCCTCAAGTGATGTAGATTTCGACGACTATGGAGAGTTTGGTTAACAACTTGAACCAGAATATACGGAAGAAGAACTCAGACAAATGGAAGAGGCAGCGAGTGCCCAACATCGTGAAATAGAGAACAACACACGTCAGAACGACACAAATTGGTGCTCATGCTCAAAATGCATTTCACTACCTTTCCCGTCGGAATGCCTGTGCTGCCATGAATTTTCATTGTTTGATGGTCAATTGGAACCCAGTGACTGCATTACCGATAACACCAACTTTAGAACAGTTTGTTTCAACCCTGTTGTGCTTGAAACAAGCTATATTAGTTTTTTGAGGTACAAACGTCACAGAGGAAGAGCTCCAGATGTGTTAACTAACCGACAGAGTAGACTCATGGCTTATCGTCAGTTTGTTTGTTGGGTCAGAAAAGGTCAACCACTTGGCAAGAAATACAAAGTGACCCTACCAGCCTGCGTTGTCAAAACTATAAGGGAAGAGTTTCCGTCACCAGATGGAAAAAATGAAGGTTTTAAAGAGTGTGCATGTGAAAGTGATATATCAGATTCTGACTAGTTTAGAATAAAATGGACATAATTAAACTGTAACTAATATGAATATTTCAATTATATACAATATATTATTTATTTAATCAAATATGTTTAAGCATATTCGGTTTATTGTAGTTTACAAAAAAAAACTCAGGAAAGGGTCAGAAACGTTCCAAACATTTAAATAATAATTTTTTTGAACTTTTCTGACCCTATCGTTGAAGTTAATGCAGTGGTACGTCACTTCCGTCAGCCGTGGGTCCTTATACGAAAAATTTGGCAATAAATGTGTGAAAATCTTAAAATTCTGGAGAACTGAGCTATCGTATGCACAAAACAAAAACAGGGACAAAAAGATGCGTCTTTTAGGAATGGATACATGTCCTAATTTGAATGACATAATGGAAATAAGGTGCAATACATGTACTCGAAGCGAGCAGGGGTACGATTTTTAAACCTGCCGAGTTGCATGCCTTGTGTATTATTAGTATCTATATAGGGTCGACACATGCAATTTGATGTTAACATAAGATTGTATGAATATTGACACGAACAAGTTAAAATAAGGAAAAAGTGATGAAATAATAAAGAAATAAAGAAATTTTATTGAAAATAAATTTGTAAACAGAAAGTTAGAAAAAGGGGGGTGGTCCGTGCCACGAGCGCTTGTGGGGTGAACAGGGCAGGGTAGAAATTCTTCTTGCAAAATAGACAAAAAAACATTCGTATGCAATTTTTCCTTATAGAAATAGAAATTAAAATAAGTTTATTAACCAAATCAGGGTCCCAGGAGGGCATATACAAATAACAATTATGATTGATACACAACAACAATACATCAAACTAAACATTCACGGTGAAATATCAATAATTGTGATGAACAAATTTTTTATGATTATTCTGAGATTAATCAGAAGGGTCCGCCAGTTCGAAAGACGTGATTAAAATAAATAAAATATGTTACGCAGAGACATATTATATGTTACGCTTTGTTTTTGTATAATAAACTTTAAAAGTATTTATAATACTCATCGTCTGTAATTGTCAAATGAAATCTATTACAAATTATATGTTTACATAATCCTCTCAATTGTATGGCTTCATACCCTGTAACTTTCTGTGCTTTTAGCTTATGTGTATCTTTATTGTAGTGCATGCACGATCGATTACAAAGTGCGATCTTACTGAATAATGTCATTAAAACAATTTTGCCCCGTAGTATAGGCCTTTTTAGATTTTTTTTAACGAATTCAGGGCATTGTTCCGATGTCCGTTCTTTTTTTAACTTAATTTCGTAGTTCTTCAATTTTGGAAAAAAATCTTTTGTAAATGTGTCTCATTAAAGACGAACCTTTCCCCCCGATTCATTTGTTTAGCCATAATCTATAGAAGCAAAACGTAAATCTGCAAAAGGTGATTGTGTAATAAATTCATATATTTAGAATAATAAGAAAAATAAAAAGAATTACCATCAAGTTAAACAACCGTACGCCTGACAAGCCATATCGACACTGAATGAGGACCCTGGTTTGTCACGCTTGTTTTGGGGCGTGGTGGTATTTGGACGTCACGTGATACTTGGTATTGAGATGCTATCAAAATGGCGACTTCCATGTATCGTTGACAGAATTTTAAAATCGATTTCATTCCCTTATCCAACATAATAAAACGCTAATATACATATAAACATCCATATTTATACATCAGGAAAAACATATAAAAAAATATTTTTTTTGCGAAGTAATAAGTTATAAGTAATAAGTCTCTGGTCAAAAGTAATCGGACAAAATGATTTTTACTATATATTTCATGTAAAACCACATTTTTTAAAAACATTATTCCAAAGTCGACTCTTGTTCGATTTTGATGATTTTTTTACCAACAAAAACAGAATTAAATGTAGTTTTACACTGGAATTTTAGCATAAATTTATAATCTATAATTTTTATCAGTTCACGATTTAAACACAAAACTAAATTTTGAACGTCAAAAATACAATACAATGATAGTACATTTGAAGACAAATAATTTAAGTTTGTGTTTAAATCATGAACATTTAAAATCTGTGCTCCCAAAAAATATTTCAAAATAATCACAGAAAACTACGTACGAGCTCGCTTCTGTTGGTAAAAATTTCATCAAAATAGAACAAGAATTGACTTTGGAATAATGTTTTAAAAAATTGTGGTTTTATATGAAATATTTAGTAAAAAATCATTTTGTCCGAATACTTTTGACTTTTGTACATGTAATCGTTTATGCAAGCCATATGAGGTACACCAGAATGTACAAGAATCTTAAATAAAATTGTGAAGTCATAACTAATACTAACTTCCTTACCTTGGGTCTTATGTTGTTTGATTGTTATGATGAAGTGCGTAGATACCTAGCTCTTTTTAATGAAATTACTGTATAAATTCGTATTGAAAATCACGTGATTGTCTTGCAATCCAATTATCATTTAAAAACCAGTAGCTCGCTTATTTATAAATTTTTTTTGATATTATTTTTTGTAAACTCTGTTCTAATAGTGTTGGGGACGAATAGACAAATTTGATCTTTAAAATGTTTCTCATGAAGGTTGAATTACGACATTTTGACCCGACCGGAATATAAGTCTGTAAAGGTATAATCTTTAGCGGCAAATTATTCACCATTTGAATGTACCATAAAATTTATTTATTAAATAGTTGAAGAAGTTTTAGTTTTATGGGGTTTTTCTTACGAGCCATAAAACTGTTCCCATTTATTCAAAAGATACCTTACCAATTATAATATATATGTCTTTTCACCCTCCTGTTTTAGTAGGGTACGTGTTACTCGATCTTTAGTTTTATGTGTATGTTTTGTAGATCGTAGTTTGTCCTTTTGTACTTTTTCTTTTGGCCAATGTGTTGTATGTTCTTCTTCGATATACGGATTCTGGTTACCCCTTTGGTATCTTCAAACTCTTCTTGCTGTCAGCTATGACTCATTTAATTTCATTTAAGCTTAAGTACCTTGGTCCATCCACGGGGTTTTGTGTGGGTCTGTTGTTCAATCTTAAGTACACTGGTCACACCCACGGGGTTTTGTGTGGGTCTGTTGTTCAATCTTAAGTACCCTGGTCCCATCCACGGGGTTTAATGTGGGTTAGTTGCTCAATCTTTAATCTTCTGTGTAGTGGTTTATAGACCATTGTTGATCTTTTTGTTCACTTGTCTGTCATTGTATTGATCAAACATTACGTTAGGGGTCGTCGTGGTCGTGATCGTATGGTAGTTGGATTTACAACTACCTATGCAATCAGTGCCTATCACCACTGATGTTTGTGAGTTCGAATCTTGATCAGGGCTAGGTGTACAAAATTATGTGATGAAGTTTGTCAGTGACTTGCGACAGATCGGTGGTTTTCTCCGGGCCTCCGGTTTCCTCCACCAATAAAACTGACCGCCACGATATAACTGAAATATTGTTGAAAGTGGTGTTAAACACCATCAAACAAACAAACAAACAAACGTACTGCTACGGTACCTAATTTACCTCTTTGGTATTTTCCAACTTTTCCCAGTCGCGGGTTATGCATGTTTAATGCCACTGTCGAGTGCATCGCACCAAAGGCCAAAGTCACGAATCGTACTCGCCCAAATTAAGTGGAGATAGGAATGTCTTGTATAAGTTGAATTAAATCCAACATCTATGCGCCCATTTCGACACCTTACTTTCAGTTTTAATTTATTTATTAAATTGTGATCATGAATTTGGACAAAATTCATTAAAGCATTTTTCATATCATTAAAAACCGCTTCGGTGGGGTAATGGTTAGCGTGCTCGCCTCGAGTGAAGCCCAGCACAATCGCATCAAATCAAAAACAATACAATTGTTATTTACTGCTTCTCTACTAAGTACGTAGCATTAAGGAGAAAGGGCAAAGACTGACTGACTCGAAATCATGTTGATGTGACGGAGTGGAGGGACATGTCTACCCACATATTATTGTTTCAGTGAAGTACCACTATAAAAATCAAATTCAGCGTTTTGGTCTAGTACAAAGCAGACATCATTATCATTATATATGATGAAGTGCGATAGATACCTAACCCCTTTTACTGAAAATACTGTATAAATTCGTATTGGAAATCACGTGATTGCTATGCAATCCAATGATCATTTTAAAAACCAGTAGCTCGCCTATTTATAAATTTTGTTTGATATTATGTTTTGTGAACTCTGTTCTAATAGTATTGTGTTATTGGGCACGAATAGACAAATTTTATCTTTAATATGTTTCTCACGAAGTTCTCACGACATTTTGACACGACCAGATTACAAGTCTGTAAATGGAAGTTAGATGATCATTAGCGGCAAATTATTCACCATTTTAATGTACCTTCTTCTTCTTCTTCTTCTTCTTCTTCTTCCGTATACTGCCCACATTCAACATACTGAATATTCTGGCAGGTGTGCGCAAGGTTAAAAACTGGATAAAAACATATGTACAGTGTCTATTCAAAGAGTTTTGCCACTTGAGCTTTGAACGACTCGAGTGACTTGGCAGCTGCAATATCTGGTGGTAGGTTGTTCCAGTCTGGAGATGGAATTGCATATGAGTGGTTTTGAACATGTCTTGATTTTCTCGTTGGTTTGGTGAAGTGGTTTTCGCTGTTTATCGCTACCATGTTGTTTATAATTTTGTACATCATTATCAGTACAAAATTCATTTCTTCTTGTTTGTAGACATTTCCATTAAATAGATCTTCTAACATTGTGTTGACGCTTGATCTGTTTCTATGGAGACCAGTGACGTATCGTGCTGCTCGTCTTTGCACTTTTTCTATTTTGTCTATTTGATTTTTGTGGTATGGATCCCAAACTGGTGGCATATTCCAGTTGTGGTCTTACTAGGGATTTGTAGGCCTGTTCTTTAATTTTCCGTGATTTGATGTGTAGGTTTCGGTGTAGGAATCCCAGGCTACGACTGGCTTTGTTTGTAGTGTTGTTGATGTGTTCACTCCAGTTCAGATCGTTACAGATGGTACAACCCAGGTACTTGCTAGAAGTTTCATGGGCCAGGATGTGACCATGCAGTGTGTAGTTCCATGTTACTGGATTCCTCTTTTTTCTAACCGTTAGGACAGTGCATTTCTCAGGGTGGAATTCCATTTTCCAATTGTTCTCCCATTTAGCCAGTTTGTCCAGATCTGATTGTAATTTTGAGCAATCCGAATCCGAGGAGACTGTCAGATAAACAACGGTGTCATCAGCAAAGAGGCGTACAGTTGAGTATAATCCTTGAGGCAGATCGTTTATGTAGAACAAGAATAAGCTTGGACCCAGTACAGAACCCTGTGGTATTCCCGATTCTACATGTACTTTGTCGGATGTTTCTCCATCTACTGCAACTACTTGTGTTCTGTTATATCAGAAGGTTTGAATCCATTTGGTTTGTTGAACCTCTGATTCCATAGTGATAGAGCTTATGGAGTAGTAGGCTGTGACTGACTTTATCAAAGGCTTTCGAGAAGTCGAGGATTAGTAGGTCTGTCTGCTTTCCATTCTCTAAGTTCATTGTATGATCGTCTATACATTCTAGTAGTTGGGTTTCACAGGATCGCTTGCTTCTGAAACCGTGTTGCAGAGGGTATAGGATGTTATTTCTCTCAGCATGTCTCATAATGTGACTAGTTACTATGTGTTCTATTACTTTGCAGCAGATGCATGTGAGTGATATTGGTCTATAATTTGCTGGAACATACTTTTGTCCTTTTTTGAAGGCAGGTGTGATGACAGCAGATCTCCAAATCGTCAGGAATTTCGCCAGCTTTTATTGAGACGTTGTAAATAATGCTCAGGATGGGTGAGATTTCAGAGGCGAGTTCTTTGAGTACCATTGGTCTTATGTTGTCAGGACCAGCAGCTTTATGTGGATTTAGATTTTTTAATAATTTTTGCATACCAGTGTTTGTGATGTTGATATCTCCACTGTCTGGGTAGTCTTCTTGTGAGTCAGCCATATAATTCTGGTTGTAAAATTCTTCCCTGTCAATATTCGTTGATGGTGAGAATACAAATTGAAACTGTTCATTTAGAAAGATGGGCTTGTTGGTAGGGTCAGTTTCTAATCTACCGTTCTTACGTAGGGGTGCAACTCCACTTTTGTCGCTCTTTTTATGTTTTATGTACATTTGTATGTCCAAAATCTTTTTGGAAGAGAGTGTACTTCTTCGTTGTTCTCTGGTGTCACTATTTCTTCTATATATTTCCAATATGCCTGTCTGGATTTTCTCTGTGTGGTTTGCTTGAGATGTTTAAATATCTTGGTGTCTTGTGGATGGTTTGATTTCTTTTTCTTTTTGTATGCTCTGTCTCTGTATTAGTGATTTTAATTCTTGGGTTATCCATGGTAGTTTGCCCTTCCTTTTATATACTTTGTGTGGAATGTGCTTATTGACACTTGCTTCAAGTCCTCCTATGAAGATGTTCCAGAGCTTGTTGATATCGGCTCCATTAGTACTTTCTTGCTGCATTTTTCTATGTAGGTTACTAACATCTTCCTTCATTCTGTTCTATTTTGCTTTTCTATATATTGGGATTTTTCTTGGTTTCTGTGTGTTGATGGCTGAGTTCATATTCATTTCAGCATAAACAATGTCGTGGTCTGATATCCCAGGTGTTACGTCAATTCTTAATATTTTGTTATCAGGAGATCTAAGGTGTTTGTATTTCTGGTTGGCTCTTGTACAAGTTGTGTCAATCCATGATCATCAAGTATGTCACAACAATAATAATGTTGTTGTACATGTTGTGTACCGCTGTATAGAGTTTTGTTGGTCCAGTTCCACCCTGGTAGATTGAAATCTCCACCTATCAACAAACAGGGATTGTTTGCTGCAGCTCTTTGTACTGATGTTTCGAATTCTGTCATGCTTTCACTATCAGACGTTTTTGGGTTATAGTATGAGCATATATATATAGATCTTTGTTGCCCTTCTGTTGTATTTTACACCATATAATCTCGCAGTCAGTGTCTAGTTCTGGAATTTCTGAGCTCAAGTATTTGTCATTTATGGCAATAAGGACACCTCCACCAGTTATGTTGCCTTTTCTGTCTTTGCGATAGATGTTGTAGTTTGGTGGGAATATCTGACTGTTTGTAATAGTTGGATCCAGCCATGTTTCAGTAGCAATGATGACGTCGGGCTTTGTACTGTCTACTAGATTTTGTATCTGATGTTGCTTGTTTTTGATTGACTGGCAGTTGACATTCAAGATTCTCAGGGGCGTGAAAGGCTATTTTCTTGTTGTTATTTCGTTTTGCCTTGGTGTTGACGAGTGGACAGGGTTTGGTATGTTTTGTTCACCACTTGTATTCATTAGTTCGTCCAGTAGGATGAAGCTGTTACTTGTCTGAATGGCTGTTGATCCATAGCATAATGAGTGATAGTTTGGATTGTCACATATCATGCAGTCCCATCTGATGGCTACATTTTCATCTGATACAAGGTAACTGAATGTTTTACTGTGTACATCTTGGCAGCCTATGTGGTACGACTGATCACAAGTATCACATCGTATTGCTCTGTTATCCCATGTTACAGGCTGGTCACAAGTTCAACATGGATAGATGGTGCTGTCGTTGAGAGTTGGTCCTGGGTTGGGGTTGATGTCATTAGCATTTGCAAGTAATATGTGTATCAGGTATGTGAATCCAGATTTACAAGTAATATGTGTATCAGGTATGTGAATCCAGATTTACAAGTAATATGTGTATCAGGTATGTGAATCCAGATTTACAAGTAATATGTGTATCAGGTATGTGAATCCAGATTTACAAGTAATATGTGTATCAGGTATGTGAATCCAGATTTACAAGTAATATGTGTATCAGGTATGTGAATCCAGATTTACAAGTAATATGTGTATCAGGTATGTGAATCCAGATTTACAAGTAATATGTGTATCAGGTATGTGAATCCAGATTTACAAGTAATATGTGTATCAGGTATGTGAATCCAGATTTACAAGTAATATGTGTATCAGGTATGTGAATCCAGATTTACAAGTAATATGTGTATCAGGTATGTGAATCCAGATTTACAAGTAATATGTGTATCAGGTATGTGAATCCAGATTTACAAGTAATATGTGTATCAGGTATGTGAATCCAGATTTACAAGTAATATGTGTATCAGGTATGTGAATCCAGATTTACAAGTAATATGTGTATCAGGTATGTGAATCTAGATTTACAAGTAATATGTGTATCAGGTATGTGAATCCAGATTTACAAGTAATATGTGTATCAGGTATGTGAATCCAGATTTACAAGTAATATGTGTATCAGGTATGTGAATCCAGATTTACAAGTAATATGTGTATCAGGTATGTGAATCCAGATTTACAAGTAATATGTGTATCAGGTATGTGAATCTAGATTTACAAGTAATATGTGTATCAGGTATGTGAATCCAGATTTACAAGTAATATGTGTATCAGGTATGTGAATCCAGATTTACAAGTAATATGTGTATCAGGTATGTGAATCCAGATTTACAAGTAATATGTGTATCAGGTATGTGAATCCAGATTTACAAGTAATATGTGTATCAGGTATGTGAATCCAGATTTACAAGTAATATGTGTATCAGGTATGTGAATCCAGATTTACAAGTAATATGTGTATCAGGTATGTGAATCCAGATTTACAAGTAATATGTGTATCAGGTATGTGAATCCAGATTTACAAGTAATATGTGTATCAGGTATGTGAATCCAGATTTACAAGTAATATGTGTATCAGGTATGTGAATCCAGATTTACAAGTAATATGTGTATCAGGTATGTGAATCCAGATTTACAAGTAATATGTGTATCAGGTATGTGAATCCAGATTTACAAGTAATATGTGTATCAGGTATGTGAATCCAGATTTACAAGTAATATGTGTATCAGGTATGTGAATCCAGATTTACAAGTAATATGTGTATCAGGTATGTGAATCCAGATTTACAAGTAATATGTGTATCAGGTATGTGAATCCAGATTTACAAGTAATATGTGTATCAGGTATGTGAATCCAGATTTACAAGTAATATGTGTATCAGGTATGTGAATCTAGATTTACAAGTAATATGTGTATCAGGTATGTGAATCCAGATTTACAAGTAATATGTGTATCAGGTATGTGAATCCAGATTTACAAGTAATATGTGTATCAGGTATGTGAATCCAGATTTACAAGTAATATGTGTATCAGGTATGTGAATCCAGATTTACAAGTAATATGTGTATCAGGTATGTGAATCCAGATTTACAAGTAATATGTGTATCAGGTATGTGAATCCAGATTTACAAGTAATATGTGTATCAGGTATGTGAATCCAGATTTACAAGTAATATGTGTATCAGGTATGTGAATCCAGATTTACAAGTAATATGTGTATCAGGTATGTGAATCCAGATTTACAGGTAATATGTGTATCAGGTATGTGAATCCAGATTTACAGGTAATATGTGTATCAGGTATGTGAATCCAGATTTACAAGTAATATGTGTATCAGGTATGTGAATCCAGATTTACAAGTAATATGTGTATCAGGTATGTGAATCCAGATTTACAAGTAATATGTGTATCAGGTATGTGAATCCAGATTTACAAGTAATATGTGTATCAGGTATGTGAATCCAGATTTACAAGTAATATGTGTATCAGGTATGTGAATCTAGATTTACAAGTAATATGTGTATCAGGTATGTGAATCCAGATTTACAAGTAATATGTGTATCAGGTATGTGAATCCAGATTTACAAGTAATATGTGTATCAGGTATGTGAATCCAGATTTACAAGTAATATGTGTATCAGGTATGTGAATCCAGATTTACAAGTAATATGTGTATCAGGTATGTGAATCTAGATTTACAAGTAATATGTGTATCAGGTATGTGAATCCAGATTTACAAGTAATATGTGTATCAGGTATGTGAATCCAGATTTACAAGTAATATGTGTATCAGGTATGTGAATCCAGATTTACAAGTAATATGTGTATCAGGTATGTGAATCCAGATTTACAAGTAATATGTGTATCAGGTATGTGAATCCAGATTTACAAGTAATATGTGTATCAGGTATGTGAATCCAGATTTACAAGTAATATGTGTATCAGGTATGTGAATCCAGATTTACAAGTAATATGTGTATCAGGTATGTGAATCCAGATTTACAAGTAATATGTGTATCAGGTATGTGAATCCAGATTTACAAGTAATATGTGTATCAGGTATGTGAATCCAGATTTACAAGTAATATGTGTATCAGGTATGTGAATCTAGATTTACAAGTAATATGTGTATCAGGTATGTGAATCCAGATTTACAAGTAATATGTGTATCAGGTATGTGAATCCAGATTTACAAGTAATATGTGTATCAGGTATGTGAATCCAGATTTACAAGTAATATGTGTATCAGGTATGTGAATCCAGATTTACAAGTAATATGTGTATCAGGTATGTGAATCTAGATTTACAAGTAATATGTGTATCAGGTATGTGAATCCAGATTTACAAGTAATATGTGTATCAGGTATGTGAATCCAGATTTACAAGTAATATGTGTATCAGGTATGTGAATCCAGATTTACAAGTAATATGTGTATCAGGTATGTGAATCCAGATTTACAAGTAATATGTGTATCAGGTATGTGAATCCAGATTTACAAGTAATATGTGTATCAGGTATGTGAATCCAGATTTACAAGTAATATGTGTATCAGGTATGTGAATCCAGATTTACAAGTAATATGTGTATCAGGTATGTGAATCCAGATTTACAAGTAATATGTGTATCAGGTATGTGAATCCAGATTTACAAGTAATATGTGTATCAGGTATGTGAATCCAGATTTACAAGTAATATGTGTATCAGGTATGTGAATCCAGATTTACAAGTAATATGTGTATCAGGTATGTGAATCCAGATTTACAAGTAATATGTGTATCAGGTATGTGAATCCAGATTTACAAGTAATATGTGTATCAGGTATGTGAATCCAGATTTACAGTTGTATATTTTGTTGAGTCTTTTTGTTCTTTTTTTGACAGTTTTCATTAGAGCATGTGTTATGATGTTACAGTTGGTATCATTTTCACTTTCTTCTATCGCCAGGGAGCAGACTGTTGCTTCTTTATTCTGGGTAAAACACAGTTTGTAAGTAATTGACATAAGAATGATAAGAATGGATAGTAGGCGCATGTTGTCAGGTAGTTTGCCTGTTATATTTTTTTAAGCTGTTTATATGTTTATTTCAAACGCTAGGCCAGTGAGATGTTGGTTATGTCCGTTTTATCTTGGTGCTCTGTAGTAAAGACTGATAAGATGAACTCACCTAAACCCTTTACTACAGCTTCTGTGGTAACGATCTTCTTTCTCACTTCTCAGTAGCAGTCAGAATAGCAACAGCAGTTATTCTTCCTCTATCGCAAGTTGTACTAGTTCACAATGTTGTTCTATGTTGTAGCATTCACTGTAAGTGTCAATCAGGATCTGTTTAGTGATGGCAAGACTAAGTAGTTGTCCCGGGTGCACACCATCTCTTTTGTTTATTGAGATCTTTATTGATTTTCTTCGACCTCCCCGTTTTACGCTCCTACTTCTGAAGTAGTATTCACTGGTTTTTATGGTATTTTTATTTAAGCTCTCATTCACTTCAGCTATTCTCTTGTTCAGTTCTTTAATCTGGTTTGTAACTTTGAAGTCTTCTACTCTGAATTTTGCTAGTTTTTTGTGGCCTTTGGTTTTGTTGTATTTGACTATTGATTGTAGAGGACAGTCTATAAATTTTATCTCAGCTCCAGGGAATTTGTCAACTATTTTGATGGCTCTTCTGTACTGGTTTATCATCAGGTCAATTGTTTTGTTGTCTCAGCTTTATAAATTTTCCTTCTTTGACTGTGATGTCGCACGTTCCAGACCTTAAATATATGACGATGTTTCCGTGTTTTTTGATGGATTTCTCGATTCTCTCTTGGATGAGATCAACTAGGGCTGATGTTTTAACACCTGCAATACACCACGATTCGAGAGGAAATTCTTGTTGGGAACAAACGTTTCTCAAGGTGAAGCCTTTGCTGTCCGACACTAGAATCGGTGTTTTGTATCTGAAATCAGTTGGTAATTGTCGTTGTTCTTCAATATATCTTCTCAGTTTTCGGCTCATTTGTTGTTGTATTTTTGTTGTGGGTCAGCTGTGAAATTTACAAGTAGACCGGAAATTGTCGTTGGTAATGTCAACTGAACTTTCCCGCCAAGTGTCAAAATCCGAAAATAGCTCAAAATCAATGATTTTGGGGCTGTTTAAAGAAAAAATTGTAAGTGTATGTGTTTTGGTCGTAATTGATAATAAATTATCACAAATTCAAAAGGATATATCAAAGGATATCAGGATTTTGTAGATAATTTTCTCCGCTCTCAAAGGTAAGCAACAATTTTCTTGCACACAACCATAAAATTTATTCATTAAATTTATTAAATATACATGTAGTTGAATAATATTTAGTTTTATTGGGGTTTTCTTGCGAGCCATAAAACTGTTCCCATTTATTGAAAAGATACCTTACCAATTATAATATATTATACCGTATATATATATAATGGATATGTTTTTTCACCCCCCTGTTTTTTTTAGGGTACGTGTTACTCGATCTTTAGTTTTATGTGTATGTTTTGTAGATCGTTGTTTGTCCTTTTGTATTTGTTCTTTTGGCCATTGTGTTGTCTTTTCTTCTTCGATATAAGGATTCTGACTACCCCTTTGATACATTGTGTCTTCAAACTCTTCTTGCTGTCAACTATGACTCATTCAATGTCGAAGTACTTTGCATTGGTTCACCCACGGGGTTTTGGGTGGGTCTGTTGCTCAAGCTTTAATGTTCTGTGTAGTGTTTGGTAGACCATTGTTTATCTTTTTGTCTGCTTTCTTGCCATTGTATTGTTGCGGTAGGAGTCGTCGTGGTCATGATCCTATGATATTTGGATTTCCAATTACCTATGCAATCAGTGCTTATAGCCACTGATGTTTGTGAGTTCGTTCGAATCTCGATCAGGGTAATGTGTACAACATAATGTGACAATGTTTGTCAGTGACTTCCAACAAATCAGTGGTTTTCTCCGGGTATTCAATAAAACTAACCGCCACACTATAACTGAAATAGTGTTGAAAGTGGCGTTAAACACCATCAAACAAACATATTGTTACGGTTTCTAATTTCCCTCTTTGGTATTTTTCAACTTTTCTCGGTTGCGGGTTATGAATGTTAAATGCCACTATCGAGTACATCGCACCAAAGGCCAAAGGAATGAATCGTACTCGCCCAAATTAAGTGGAGGTAGGAATGCCTTGAATAAGTTGAAGTAAATTCAATGTCTATACGCCCATTTCGACACCTTACATTCAGTTATATTTTATTTATCAAATTGTGATCATGAATTGCAGGGGCGGATCCCCTAAAATTGGAAAAAAAATATGATTTTTTGGCGTAAAATCGTGATTTTTCACACGAAATACCCCAAAAATTTTCGCGCCTCCCTCCGCTCGGCGCAATTTTTTTAAGTGCCCCCCCCCCTAACTTGAAATCCTGGATCCGCCCCTGAATTGAGACATCGCATCGGTGGTGTAAAAATTGGAGTGCTAGCCACTGGTAAGCACACAACATTCAGGAGAAAGCGCAAAGACTTGCTTGCTCAAAATTCGGATAATGTGTCCGAGTGGAGGGACATGCCTACCCACAGACTCTTGTCTCAGTGAAGTAGTACTAAAAATCCAATTCAGTGTTTTGGTCGAGTACAAAGCAGACATCATTATCATATCATTGAATTTAACTTATTCTCGCCATGACACAGCTGAAATATTGCCCATTTAGCGTTTAAGAACAATCACTCACTCAAATAATTACAATACTTTATTCGAATAAGAATGATTAAATATATCACCCAAATTCTCATTTTTATTTCATTAAAAAACAATTCGATTAAAAATACCTCCTCAATCTCCCCTACCCCCGACACACACACACATAGTGCTATATCTACATATTGTAAATATTTTACAATCTGCAAATGTATGTAAAAATAATATTATAGGATAAGTAAAAATATATTCCAATAAACAGAAACATCAGACATAAAATGGCGAAGACAATACTAAGTTGAAAAAACTTGTGTCTGACCCTTTTGTCATTATTTAGACAATAAAATATGTTTAGATTAAATTCAATTTATTACTTTTATATCACGACTAATTTTATATATGCAAAGAGAAATTCAAAGTGCATTAGGGATTTAATTAAAAATGATATGTCGTGGTATCAAATATAAGATTACATCAGATAATAATTGTTTACCTATCATATATGTAGGGGTCCAATAAGGGGTACAATCATATATGTACAATTAATACAGGATGATCAAATACTAAAAACGACAGTCATGTATAAATGAAAATAAATTAATTTTAGAGTCACATGTCATTTTATACGTGTTTTGATTGGTTTAAAAAGTTGAGGTTATTTTCATATGTACTGAATCTGAAAATAGACGTCGTTCTCAAGGCGTCGCGTGCCGTTGTCATCAGGCGATTTTCTTTAAATGAAGCACATTTGGGGTTATTTAAATTTATTTCCTATTATTTGCCTTATTTTGAAAAAATATATATTTCAATATCATAACAAAACAAGCTTGAATTAATTTATAAGGATTGATCGAAATTATTTATTCGGTTCATTCGAAATAACCTCAATCAGGTTGTACACACCCGTGCGTAACCCGCTACGCGGGTTAACTGGTGTGCACTCGTCGCAACTTCGGCTGATTCCGTACCTTCATCATACTTCGTCCGTATTACGGTAGCTCCCATTGGAACTACTTTCGGAAATCTTCAATGAAGGAGGTATTAAATATTAAAATAATATCACTTTCGAATATTCGTCCATATATTTTCATTCGTCGCAATGTCGGCTGATTCCGTACCTTCATCAAAGACCAATATTTTTCAAAACAAACTCATCTATTGTCGCCATTTTAGAACTTATTCGCGTGCGCCATGTTTGATTGAAGTGATACGGTCTTCCGGCGAAGAAATGTGACGCGTAGACGCATATCAAATACCGTATTACAGCCGAGGTATTGAGGGAGAGAAGCGGACTCACCCGAGGTTTGCCGATTGACCCGGTGTGTACAACCTGATTGAGGTTATTTCTTCATGAACCGAACACAAATTGCGATCAATCCTTAAATATACATGTATTGCTGTTGTGGATATCCCATTATCAAGCCTTGAAGGGAAGGTTGCAATTGAGATCCCATTGATTGAATTAACTCCGCCACATTTGTGTGCCTGTCCTTAACCAACAACTTGAATTTCACCGAAAAAAATAGCCTTGTCTTATCTTTCAAAACCTTTTCTGGAGATATAAACGTCACGCGTCGTGGAGAAGTATTCTATCAGTTGCGTACATGTGAAGAAAGATTGTATTGGCAATATTAAATTTTGGTTCAAAGTTAACTACTGTTTGTGCATAGTGGTGTCCAACACATATTGAAGTGTTTTTGTTTTGTTGTTCTTCGTCTTGTACACCCTATGTTGCCAATTTCTCTGAATTATTCAATTTTGATTGCCCCTTCGATATTCTCTAACATTTATTTCACTATTTGTCAAAGGTTATCGTTCCTCTTTTACAGAACTAATATATTATACATATGACATCTGTCACGATTATTACTTATATGACATGTATAGATATCAAGATTAGGACTCATGTGTTCTTTACAACAATGCTAGTGCTCTACTCACACGTGGAAAACGCTTGCATGGCTGCTTCAGTTCATTAAGAGATGAATGTTTTGGGCCTAGGATTCTAGTTCAACCACACCTCTTTTTGTTGAAGTGTCTATACCAATCCAGGGAAGTGAGCGGTGATGTTTCCGAAGGATATTGATTTTGTCTCTACGATTTTTCTCTTGGATGTTGGACCTGTTCCGACAATGTTTGCAGTATGTTTTATATTTCATTTTATTTCGCAAAATAATAAATATATGTTTTATTGATATAATTTGTATTGTGGTGGCATAGTTCTTGTGCTTATGCAGTGATCTTCTTTTGGCTGTCTTTCTTCGCCTCTTTAAATAAAAACGGTTTATGTGAGATATGATTGCTACAATAAGTAATATATATATACGGTAGAATAGACCTATTTGTTTATAAATATCCAATGATAGTACTACCAGAATCAAGTGAGCAATATCCCAGCTAAATCATAGCGAGGACAAGTTACTTTTAGGACTGGAATTTCAATAAAATAACAATTGCTATGCCTCAGATCCTACTAGACTTTGCCCATACTCCTTAATAAGGGTAATAACAAAATTACCGAACTCCCGAACAATCTTACAAAGGGAAAGTCAAAACTCATAATTATATAAACAGACAAAATCAGTCAACAACCGGAAAACTGTGAAAACCGTAATGACCCTGACTTGGTACAGGCATTTCTAAAGAAATGGTGGGTTGAATCAGATTTTAAAGCGCCAAACCTCCCGCTCTCATTACGGTTCAAAGGTTCCGGCTGTCACTATATTTAAATACAGGAACAAAATAGGTAAAATAGTTGTCAAAGCAGTACCATATTCGGTGACGTAAATGTCAAAAATATTTTTACGTCACACATTGTTAAAAAAATATCCTTGACATTTTTCTTGACTTCTTTATCTTTATACATTTTCACTATATGAAAATGCATCGCTTATAATCTTTTCTGCAGAGACGGAATATATTTCGACAAGATCTTGGTATCGGAATATAAATTTTTTAAGAGATCGAATAAGGCGAATCTTTTAATAGCCCTGGTCCAGTAGCCTGTTTCTCAGATGAAGATGACGTTTCAGGAAATCAGAATAATTGCTACTGGCCCTTGCATAGCGAATCAATTGCGAGATGTAAACACCATATGCAGGAGAAGCTGGTATATTGCTGCACATGTTTGGAAAATTTATGATTTTAAAATTGAAGTCGTCCCGTTTATCATAAATTTTAATACTGAGTTGACCACTGTCGTCAAATTCGAGGTATAAGTCCAAAAATGATGCGGACGAAGCTGTATCTGTGGTCTCTTTAACTTCCAGCTCTGGAGGATATATCAATGGAAGAAATTCTGCAAATCTAGAATTATTGATAGATAAAACGTCATCAATATACCTGTATGTGAAATTAAAGGCTCTAGCCTCATGAATCTTCTTGTCTTTTACAAGCTTTTGAAGAAACTCCGACTCATATGAGTATAAAAATAAATCGGCTAGAAGAGGGGCACAATTCGTACCCATTGGTATGCCGACGACCTGCTGAAACAGTGTCCCTCCAAAGGAGACAAATATGTTATCGATGAGGAACTGCAGCATACTGATCACTTGTTCCTCGGAGTAGCATGTTTTATCTTTTTGAATTTTGTTTGAAAAATATGTGGAATTGTAGCCTAACACAACCAATTTTGAGCCATAGTTTCTATGACTAAAAGCTTTATGAATTGTTTCTTTTAAGCGGGATTTTAATTTGTCATGCGGTAGGGTGGTATATAGAGTTGAAAAATCAAAAGTTTTGATGGAGGATACCTGAGAGAAAGATCTTGATTTCAGGTTATCCAAAAGATCTTTAGATTTTTTCAAAATCCACATGTGATTTATGCCACTACGCGAGTAAACAGTTTCACAATATTTCTGTTGTCCCTCTTTTACTGCAGACAGAATCTTTGTCAGGTGAATAGACTTACCTGAGGAGCAGGAAATACCCGTACCTGGAATTTGTATCGTCAGTGCATTTGTTCTTCTGTTTTCCCCCTTATATTTGCATATTGTTCTTTTTTCTGTTCGTAGTCTGATTCATGACTCACTGATATTGATATTATCGTTAATGACTTACATTCTATTTCGTAAAGGAACAACGCGGTCACGATTACATGGTAGTTTGTTTTTCTACATATGCCCGATATGGAAGTAGTACCACTAAACGCTGTGAACTAATTTCCTGCCAGCGGTGAAGGTATCTTTGGATGATATTACTTACACCCTCATATGAACATTTTCTAAGGTCATTTCACATTAATGTTATGTCATGAGTAATCGATTGATCCTTAATAAAATCTGGAAAATTAATTTTTAAATTATCGGAATTACCTTATTAAACATGAATAAATGCAAAGCAAAAATATTTAATATATCACTCACTTCTCCAAACTTTCAGATAATGGACAAAATAACAAAAATAGGGTGCTATTAAGCAGGATAGATGTAAAAATCATAATTTTACATAGCATTGCTTTTAACATTTAGAAGACATTTTGTTTCTTATGCTTTGTATTTTAAACTGAATCGAATTGCTTTACTTTTCTGTGTAATGTTTTGTAGATCACTGTTTGTCCTTTTGCTTTTTTTGGTCATTGTATTATCTGTCTTTTTACTGCTTCTGATTACCACTTTATTTGCATGCATGATGAATCGCTATCTTTTGTTACTTTTGTAAATAATACACCAGAGGCGGATCCAGGATTTCAAGTTAGGGGAGGCGCACTTAAATTTGTTTTGGAGGTATTTCGTGTGAAAAATCACGATTTTACGCCAAAAAATCATATTTTTTCCAATTTTAGGGGGGGGGCGCCGGGTGCGCTCCCCCCCCCCCCCCCCCCCCCCCCCCCCTGGATCCGCCCCTGTACACTATCTCAAAATAGAGGTCTTATTTCCCATTAAGTTGACAACTAGAATAAACGTAATCATAACAATAGTATTTTCATTTTCATTTTGTTGCATACATGAACCTTGGTCTTAATTACAGAGGAGTTGAAATAAGATGGTTTGGTAAACGTGACATGTCTTGGTATGATTTCGCGGCCACAGTCGAGAAGGAAATTAAATTGTTGCCTCCCCCCTCTTACTTAATCATTCAGCTCGGTTCCAATGATCTCGGAAAGGGTAAATCATGTGGCTTGATAATTGATATCGAAAGCACATGTAGTAAATTTGAAAGGAAGTGGAATGACGACACAGCACTTAATATTTTACTGAATGACGGACGGAACGAAACAAATGCGGAATAGTATAATTATGTATTAATTAAAAATTCCCATCAATTAAATTGGTTTATCGATATAGGCGATAAACCCTATTAAGTGGACAACTAGAATAAACATAATCATAACAATAGTATTTTCATTCTCATTTTATTGTATACATGTATATATGCTGGTTGACCATTACGTGGATTGTTATAACTGTATACAATGGACATATACATTTCATAATTCTATTGGGGACGTCGTGGTCGTGATCGTATGGTAGTTGGATTTACAACTACCTGTGCAATCAGTGCCTATCACTACTAAAGTTTTGAGTTCGATGAGGTCGATGATTTTCTCCGGGTACTCCAGTTTCCTCCACCAATATAACTGAAATGTGACGTTGAACACCATAAGCCAACCAACCATAATTCTATTAGCACTACAGACGAAAGTCTTACCTGTATACAGATGAAGTATTCTCTTAGTATGTATGTTTATACTGAATTATTTTTGTACATATACATGTAGATAAGATAATGTACTACTTTTATGGGCTGTGTGACTTTGCCAGATTTCATTCTACAATCTAATAGTCTTAAGATAGAAAACATGGGGTAGTCTTTCCTCTACTCTTTTTTTCTTGGGGGGGGGGGGGGGTTTGTTTTTGCTTTTTATTTTGTGTTTGTTTTGTTTTTTATTGTTGTTGTAGAATTTCTTACAAGTATCACCACGATTGGCTAGTTTTGTAGAGGGTTTATATTATATGTCTGGGCTTTTGCATTCATTAACGCATACTGGTGTCCAACACGATGTCCATATCCGATGATGTCGGTGTCATTTAACAGAAACACGACGGGTAGCACTAGTGGAACAGGAACTGCTATCCTTTCCGGAACACCCGAGTTCAACTGGCTTTATTAGCGGATCGTGTTGCTCAGTATTTAGTTTTTCTGTGTAGTGTTTTCTAACCATTGTTTGTCTTTTTGTCCGTTTTCTTTGGCAATTGCATTGTCAGTCCTTCTTAGATTTACAGCTTCTGATTACCCTCTTTGGTATCTTCAAACTTGTTTTAATCAGTAATAAATCGTAATATGATGAATGACATATTATAAACAAAACAATAGTCAGTTTCAAATCAACTGGTGCATAGGATTTTGTCCATCTTAATTATTGTGAATGTTTTCTGATTTTCTGACCTTTATAGGTGAAATACAATAAAAATGCTGATATCAAATATATATTATCAAGTACACGTCTGGTGGATGTAAATTCTTGTGTACATTACACTTGTCCAAATGTCGTTGCATGTGTAGGCGAGCATTTTAATTGATTGATTAATTAGTGTTTAACGCCATCTTTAAGAATATTTCAGCTACATCGTGGTCGTGCATTTTATTCCCTGATATAATGTTCTATAAACGTTTAAGCAGTGTTTTAAAACTATGTAAAAAAAGAGAGTAATTAACTATTAAGTCAAGGATTTTAAAAGAATCGTCTTATCTTGTCTTCAGAAAATATTACACATTGTTTAAAACTATTCTCTCCCTTGTGTACAGATGACGAAAGATGGGCCGCCACGATATAACTGAAATATTGTTAAACACCATAACCCCCTATCGAAAGATGGTATTGGCAATTAGAGTTTTGTTCCATATTGGCAATTGCCTTATGATGGCCATGTCTACTATTCAATATTTAAATGTGGATTGAGGCCATCAGTTCTCTTTAATAAAACTAGTGTTATACATATGGCAACTTCTGTGTAACGTTGATTAGTTGATTAAATATTTTATGTATAAAGTTCAAGATTAGAGCGTTCTTTATAACAGCGCTGCTCATCCAGCTATATGCGATTGTTTACATTTTACTCGCATCTGAAAATTACTTGCATGACCGCATCATACCATGAAGGAGGAAGGGTAAGGCACATACAAGTAGTTTAACCCGGCCACTTCTAATTGAAGTGGCTGTACAAAGCCAGGAAAGTGAGCGGTCATGTATTGATGTGGTAGGGGTATCTTTTTGACTCTTTTTCTAAAACTTGTTTGTTGGAATTTAGAACTGTTCCAATAGTTTGGTATTTTTTTTGTTTTTCATCTTAATGCAGCATTCTTTTGGTAATATTCTAATTGTTTGTAATTTATTAGAAGACTATTGTAAAAAGTAATGTGTAATGATTCCATCGTGATTTTCATATGGTTAATTCTTTGCATTTCATTGGACGAAACCGAAATAAGTAAAAATTACACATCTATAATTCCATTCTACTGAAGTGTTTTCATATATCTTTTGATCACAATTCGAAAGTCAATTTTACGACTTCAAAATTATTTGGCTTTCAAATATTTTGGGCTTGAACGTGCCTGATGAAAGTTATTCCAGAAGAGTGTAGTACGCACTAACTAATGTTGATGTCTATAAGTTTTTATTAAAACAACTGAGAAAATACATATTTTGAAAGCAACAAAGCAAGATATTTCATCGAATCAATTACAGCATACAACTAAGAAAACAAATCAATGTAAATGTAGAGTTGAGAAAGTCCCAGAAAAAAATGGAATATTAACTTCAAGAAAGCAACATACGTGTTCTACGAGAAATTTAGGTAGCTGGCAATCTTGGACATTTTTTAAAATAAAAACAAAAAAGTCCTTATAATATAGTGGGTTATTTGCGTTTTGTTGTATTTTAAAAATGATTAATTATAATGGCATAATTAAAATTGGCAATATATCAGGATATTATCTTTGGCTAACATTTCAAAATCGTCATACAGTGAAGTCATAATAAGCATGTCGTTACTCTTAAATGGATTTATACGACTTTGTCTGAGCTTTCCAATGTGCTAACACGTCCTCTCACCGACAAAATGTATATAAAGTTCGTCGGACTTAATTCAGTATGCATGTCATGCAGAAGAGCCTACACATCAATAAGCTCCCACAAAATCGTATAATATTTCAGCAAACTATTATAACATGTATAATATGAAAAGCAAAACTATATTTCACACAAGATGGAAACATGAAATTTACGAACATCATAAAGTTTGTACAAAGATATATACTAAATGAAATGAATAAAATAAAAAATAATTACAAAAAATATATATATGCTATCTCATCATCATAATAACGATTTATATGTCTTAATGTAAATAATAATAATAATAAGTCATCTTCATTCCCCTCAATAACATCTGAGCTGTTGCTCGATTCCAAACTGGAATTCACATTTCCCATTCAGTGGTATGTAGGCAGTTTTGCCTTCTGTGGCTATTTTCGGAATTTGTGCATCAACTAAAATTTCTTTTATGTCTCCCATCACTGACATAATAAAGTTGTTGTTCTCCTTCTTGTTGTGAATTGATACTGTGACCTGTCCATTGATCGCTACCTTGCTACTGAAAGTATACTTGTATTGCTTTTCTTTTATTTGCAGTTCTGCAATTAAGGTAGACTTAGCTTTTACAGTCAAACTGCCTTCTGTCGCCCAGGTTAAGGTTTTCTGGTCAGATGTTTCTTTCGCATTTTCAATTGAAAAACCTTTTTCAAATCCAACGGAAGCTTCTGCAACATCTCCAGGGGCAGCTAAGGTAAGACCTACATTAAATCCTTTGGTACATCCTTTTGTCAAGGAGCTGGTACAAGTTGCAGTTGTCTGGCGTTCTGTTTTCAATGAATGGGATTGTTCTGTATCGCTATCGTTGCAAAAAACAGACTTAAAAATGACTTGCGATTTTGGTTCCACAATTATAGCTGGAGAATATGTTGGCTTCTCGGTAACAAATGAAACAGCGGACCAACTGATATCCATTCTGATATCTTCAATATTCAACGTCTTGTCTGAGTGGGTTTTTTTGTAGGATTTCCATGCCCAAGTCTCTACAACCTCTTCTAAATCGAGTATATCAACGGACATCTTCTGAAACAAAAGTTATTATTGAAATATATATATTTTGTTAAGAGGATTTCAGGCGGGCCATTAATGTGTTTCGTGTAATTTGTTTGATTAGACCATTGTGTACTAATGGTGTTGTTCTGTGTCGGGTTGTTGCTTTACACCAATTTATCCTGCAATTAGAGTTTCTACTCTGATACAATTACGAAAATAAAGTTTAATAGTGATGATCAGCAATTCCACAATTATCAAAGAAACGAACAACTACCTCTCATGCTGTACAACTACTTTTGTAATAATTGTTGATCCATACAAACAACACTTTAGACCCCGTCCACTATGAAACTCATTTTTATGAGTAGTGAACGATTGGCAGGTACTACTCATTAATACTGTACTGCGCCAATGCATAGCGACTCTGTTTGAGTAAAACGTTTAGTGTGTGATTGAACGAGCTATTTGTCAGCTAAATCATGGCCAGAACAAGTTAGATTTCAATGAAATGATGATGATGTCTGCCATGTACTAGACCAACACGCTTAATTGGATTTTTATAGTGCTATCTCACTGAAACAACCGTACGCGCGTAGATATGTCGCTCCACCCAGACACATTATACTGATTCCTAGTTAGCCAGTTTTTGATCATACTCCTTAATGTTAATTATTAAGTGCTTGACGGAGAAGCAACAAATGCTAATTTTTTTATAGTCTATGGCTTGATTCGATCCACCACACGCTAGGCAAGCACACTAACCATTACACCACCGATGTTGTTTAAAACGTTTATAGCATAACATATATTGCATATATTCTTTCTCATTCTTTGATTTATCTCTGATTATTTGTAAGAACATTTTGAATATACCATAGGGTAATAAGTAAATGGAAGAAGACAAAACAACCTAAGAACCAAAACAAAAATAAGACGAATAGACAAAAATAGTCAACAAAACACTACACAGAAACCCAAAGATTAAGTCAACAAAACACTACACAGAAACCCAAAGATTAAGTCAACAAAACACTACACAGAAACCCAAAGATTAAGTCAACAAAACACTACACAGAAACACAAAGATTAAGTCAACAAAACACTACACAGAACCCCAAAGATTAAGTCAACAAAACACTAAACAGAAACCCAAAGATTAAGTCAACAAAACACTACACAGAAACCCAAAGATTAAGTCAACAAAACACTACACAGAAACCCAAAGATTAAGCCAACAAAACACTAAACAGAAACCCAAAGATTAAGTCAACAAAACACTACACAGAAACCCAAAGATTCAGTCAACAAAACATTACACAGAAACCCAAAGATTAAGTCAACAAAACACTACACAGAACCCCAAAGATTAAGTCAACAAAACACTAAACAGAAACCCAAAGATTAAGTCAACAAAACACTACACAGAAACCCAAAGATTAAATCAACAAAACACTACACAGAAACCCAAAGATCAAGTCAACAAAACACAACACAGAAACCCAAAGATTAAGTCAACAAAACACTACACAGAAACCCAAAGATCAAGTCAACAAAACACTACACACAAACCCAAAGATCAATTCAACAAAACACTACACAGAAACCCAAAGATTAAGTCAACAAAACACTACACAGAAACCCAAAGATTAAGTCAACAAAACACTACACAGAAACCCAAAGATCAATTCAACAAAACACTACACAGAAACCCAAAGATTAAGTCAACAAAACACTACACAGAAACCCACAGATGAAGTCAACAAAACACTACACAGAAACCCAAGGATTAAGTCAACAAAACACTACACAGAAACCCAAAGATTAAGTCACCAAAACACTACACAGAAACCCAAAGATGAAGTCAACAAAACACTACACAGAAACCCAAAGATTAAGCCAACAAAACACTAAACAGAAACCCAAAGATTAAGTCAACAAAACACTACACAGAAACCCAAAGATTCAGTCAACAAAACATTACACAGAAACCCAAAGATTAAGTCAACAAAACACTACACAGAACCCCAAAGATTAAGTCAACAAAACACTAAACAGAAACCCAAAGATTAAGTCAACAAAACACTACACAGAAACCCAAAGATTAAATCAACAAAACACTACACAGAAACCCAAAGATTAAGTCAACAAAACACTACACAGAAACCCAAAGATTAAGTCAACAAAACACTACACAGAAACCCAAAGATTAAGTCAACAAAACACTACACAGAAACCCAAAGATTAAGCCAACAAAACATTAAGCAGAAACCCAAAGATTAAGTCAACAAAACACTACACAGAAACCCAAAGATTAAGTCAACAAAACATTACACAGAAACCCAAAGATTAAGTCAACAAAACACTACACAGAACCCCAAAGATTAAGTCAACAAAACACTAAACAGAAACCCAAAGATTAAGTCAACAAAACACTACACAGAAACCCAAAGATTAAGCCAACAAAACACTAAACAGAAACCCAAAGATTAAGTCAACAAAACACTACACAGAAACCCAAAGATCAAGTCAACAAAACACAACACAGAAACCCAAAGATTAAGTCAACAAAACACTACACAGAAACCCAAAGATCAAGTCAACAAAACACTACACAGAAACCCAAAGATTAAGTCAACAAAACACTACACAGAAACCCAAAGATTAAGTCAACAAAACACTACACAGAAACCCAAAGATTAAGTCAACAAAACACTACACAGAAACCCAAAGATTAAGTCAACAAAACACTATACAGAAACCCAAAGATCAAGTCAACAAAACACTACACAGAAACCCAAAGATTAAGTCAACAAAACACTACACAGAAACCCAAAGATGAAGCAACACTAAACACACACACACACAAAAACCACAGAAAAAACAGGGTGAACTCAGGTGCTCCGGAAGGGTAGGCCGTTCTTGTTCAAAATCTGGTGATCTGGTAATGAACGAGGAAGGGGTGATATTTAACTGTGACAAACGGACCATATCTGTGGTCATCTGTGACACATAAATCCCGTAACTGTTACCCAAGTCATAATGGCGATTGTAAATAAATGTTAGAGAATACCGAAGGGACTATCACAAAATGGACAATCTAGAAAAGCTGGCAACATATACCGTAAATCGGGAAATTTTGGTCATGGTTTTACTTTGGCCTATTTTGGCCCCTAAATACAAAGTGCCAAAATTAAACACACCAAAATATGTCACACTCCAAAAATTAACCGCCAAAATTGAACACTGCCTTAATATCTTTTTATATTCCCTAGTCTGTACATTTTTGTCTTATACTTCTTTCCAAAGTAAAACTTTGTCAATTACCATTATACATCTATATATATACACACACAAGTCAAACTGAAAAGTGTTCACGATGTGAAATCGTTGGCTTGGATGACAAGAGAGAAATTACAGGTAAATAAAAAAAAGTACATTAATAAAAACCATGCACTACCAATAAAATTTATTCAATCAACAAAATGTCAAATATCATTAAAATGACAATTACCTATAGAAAAAAGAAAAATCAATAAACCCGTAATTAGTGTCTTATCGGTTTAATTTATAACAACATAAAATTCAGTCAACAATCAAATAGATTTACAGGTACAAAATCCAATTATAAAATTGTGATCTGTCACACATTTTTTTAAATTTTGTAACCTTTGAACTGTTTATTTATGTATAATTGTTGTGTAAACAAATACATGTACTAACCGTTATAATAAGACTAATTATCTGTAAAAGCGATGATTAATACCAGTGCAAAATTATTATTTGTTGTTTTTATATTAAATGCATTTTACTTTGGGTGAGTCTAATTGAAGAATAATGAAGAATAATGAAGAAAAGAACCTCAAACTACTATTTGTGTTGTTTTATGTGTTATTTATAACAATATTATGCATTTAATAATAATTTTGAATACAAAAATAAAACAAAAATAAGAAAAACGATATAGTATAGCAAATATTATCACTTCTTCTTTTCCCAATCGCGGCGATTTGCAGGTCCACATGACACCGTCATGAGGAAAAGAAGCCATAACATACGATTTACATAGTTTTAATTGTTATTTATATGAAAATCTGGATTTAATAATCATTTTCTTTACTTTACTACATAAACAAATTGTCTAAAACGATAAATTTTAGCAAATATAATCATTGTTCTTCTTTTCCCAATCGCGGCGATTTGCAGATCGACATGAAGAAAAGAAGTCATAATCTACATTTTACATAGTTTTAAGTGTTATTTACATGAAAATCTAGATTTAATCATCATTTTCTTTACTTTATTACAATTTTTTTTATTTAAAACGATGTATTTTAGCAAATATTATCATTGTTCTTCTTTTCGACTTTTCTGATATTTTTGTTTTTCTGGTGTATAAGTAACGAAGTGAAATCGGTAAACGTATGAATATTATCCGGGGTTATTTATTGTGGCGATAACGTGGTTCTGCTATTGATGTCGTTTTAAATAAAAATATATAAAGACAATATTATCTCATTTCTTCTTTTTCCGATCGTGGCGGTTTGTATAAGTTCCTTCGAAGAACAGATGTATAGTTATAACTTACAATTTCCATACTTTTAAGACTTTTTTTTTTAATGCAATTATGGATTTAATAATAATTGTGGGTACTTTATTACAAAAAAATAAATAAATATATTTACAATTCATTCACATTATACAATTTTTAGCTGAATTTTCAATTTGCAACATAAAATGGGCATTAAACAGTCTAAATGTCTGCTGGTATTCTTTTTATTAGCTGTAAGGTGACAGATGCCAAAGAAGCCATAACACTTTTGTTATATACAATTTCCTAATTAGTCTAGACAATATATACAGTTTGGGATTCTAATTTGAATGTTCTATTTAGAAATATTCTTATTTCTTAAAGTGCAGAATATTTAAAATCGTTTTTTATCGTCGTTCTATTTAGAAATATTCTTATTTCTTATAGTGCAAAATATTTAAAATCGTTTTTATCGTCGTTCTATTTAGAAATATTCTTATTTCTTATAGTGCCGAAGCCAAATATTTAAAATATTTTTTATCGTCGTTCTATTTAGAAATATTCTTATTTCTTATAGTGCAAAATATTTAAAATCGTTTTTATCGTCGTTCTATTTAGAAATATTCTTATTTCTTAGTGCGAAGCCGAATATTTAAAATAGTTTTTATCGTCGTTCTATTTAGAAATATAAATAACACTAATAACTATCTAAAACGTAGATTATGACTTCTTTTCTTCATGTTGATCTGCACATCGCTGCGATTGGGAAATGAACAATGATAATATTAGCCAAACTATATCGTTTTTATTATTATTATTATTTATTTCTATAGTCAAAATGATGATTAAATACATAATTCTACTATAGGTAGCATCTAAAACGACATAAATAGCAGAACCACGTTATCGCCACAATAGATAACCCCGGATAATATTCATACGTTTACCGATTTCACTTCGTTACTTATACACCAGAAAAACAAAAATATCAGAAAAGTCGAAAAGAAGAACAATGATAATATTTGCTAAAATATATCGTTTTAAATATTTTTTTTTTGTAATAAAGTAAAGAAAATGATTATTAAATCCAGATTTTCATATAAATAACAATTAAAACTATGTAGATTGTATGCCATGGCTTCTTTTCCTCATGACGGTGTAATGTGGACCTGCAAATCGCCGCGATTGGGAAAAGAAGAACAGTGATAATATTTGCTAGACTATATCGTTTTTCTTAATTTTTATAATTATTTTTGTATTCAAAATGATTATTAAATGCATAATATTGTTATAAATAACACATAAAACAACACAAATAGCAGTTTTGGGTTCTTTTCTTCATTATTCTTCATTATTCTTCAATTAGACTCACCGTTTTACTTTATGCTGTTTAAATATTTAAATTCCTAGTTTTAATAAATATCACAATTTATTCATAATCGATTTGGTTTTTAGTATGACATCAAAATATCCGGTAAGTAACAGTAAAAACGTAGTATCGCTGGTTGAAATGAGAACACTTCCATTTACGTTCTGAATTAACTGACAAAAAAATTAAACACATGGGAATAATAATATTTGGAAAATATAAGACAGTGTACAAAATACATAGTCGGGTATTGCATGTTATGTATGTTATCATTGAAAAGGATTCTCCTGTTCATTTTTTCATTTTTAAATTATCGAAACTGTGATTATTTGGATTATTTGTACACACTATGTTTTATATCTAAGTCTGGTAGAAGTGGAAGTTAAGTTGAAGCTAAATTTGTAGCATTGATAAATTTTGAAATATTATTGGGAAAAAAATTCAAACAAGGAGTTTTGTTCAGACAAAGAAAGGCTCTGAAATATCCAATAGGTGTTTTTTAAACTTTTTATAAGAAATATGAATTCATTTCCTTTCTTTTCAATTGATGGCTAATTAGTGTTAATATTTTGCATTTTTCAAAATAGAAAACGAGTTGATTTTTCTCTTCCTTTTTTTTAATAATGGCTTACCTTGTTTCTGGGTTGGAACTTCACAACTTGGCCTGTTTTCAGATTTGATTTATATCAAGCAAACCCTCCTATTTATATAGGAGTAATGACATCACATTTTGTTTCAAATCTATAATTAAACAAATGTAATGTATATTTTGATTGACTTGAAAATTTTCTATTGCATATGTTTAATTTTATCTCTCATTTTAACAAAAGGTTGTGTCTACCTTTTATACTGTAAGTTTTTGAAAAATCTATTTTCGAATTTTAAATTTCTGAAAAATATTGCGTATTTAATATTCTGAGCTTCTGAATGACCTGTTTAAATTATATATTTATTTTTCAAAAGTATACTTAGGACCAGATTTTGTTTGTAAAAATTGTAATTCCACAACTATCGGTTACTATAAACAATTAAACCATGACCATTCTTGCATATGAACTTGTTTCTTTTAGCGTTAATCAACTTCTTGATAGTAATTTTCCTTATTTTTACAACGTTTTGTTGCAAATTAAAATTATTTCCTACTATTAATACCCAAGGTATCATCCATCTAGTAGTCAGTGCTTCGGTGCGGACATAGTTTATTAGATATATTTATGCTTCACATTTACAGTTTCTAAGTAATCTAATTGATTTAATCTAAGGTCAGTCTCCATCAGACATATATAACCTTAGCAGATTTTGGCTATTCTGTTTATGCTCCTTTGCTTACCTTTTCCCGTACAGTTTAAAATTATTTGCCTTTCCAATATTTTAACTATGACAGTACTTGGTAAAGGTTATTCCAGAAACATGCCGTGTGCACTAAATTAGACCTCTACTATTTATAAGCAGTAATTTTGTCGGACTGTTATGGTAAGTTATGATAGATACATTTGTACCACATGAAGCTATAGAGAAATAACGGCAATATCCTCAACATGAAATAAGTCATTGCAAATAACTTTTAAATAAAAATGTCTTGACCCCTGTGTGCTCTAAGAAGACAAAGTTTTGGAACGAAAATACGACTACAAGAAATAAAATATACCAGATTGAAAATGCTACAAGGAATGGAACGAAAATAGTGAAAGGACATTGGCTAACAATGTATAGTTTTGACCGCTTGATCTATTTTACAATCTTGCTCATGTTTATCGGACAATAAAAGTTAGAAGATACCAAGTGGGTAATCAGTAGTGGTAAATCGAAGACCAGACAGATTGAGAATGATATACAAAATACTTAAAAAACACAAAACTGAAGTTTGATGAACCATACAGGGCTCAATTTTGCCTTCTAAAATGTGTGACCAAATTTTGTTTTTGGCGACCAAAATTTAAATCTGGCGTGACCACCAATTGAGGTTGGCGACCTGTAATTCTGGATAATTTTCCGTCATTGATTCGATTTCTTGGGGGAAATTCCCAATAGCGTGGTGATAAAATTATTTGTAAAAATCGTTAATGAAAGCTTTTTCAAATGAAATTAAAATTCCGACATTTTCAAGTTTATGACCTGGTTACTGTTTGTTTTGATTATGCAAACGAAATACTATGCACAAGATACCGGGAACCAGTGCAATATATAAATTTATTTTTCTTTAATATGATATTTTGTCATTTAAAATGTATTCATAATTGTCTATGTTTACTGATTTAATATCATTTTAATGTGGGGAAGACATCAATGTTTGATTGATTTTCCGGATCGCGATAAACCTTCAGAAAAACGAAAGCGAAAATTGTAATATTTAAACTAAATTTTATATTATTTATATATGTTTATTGAAATAAATTTAATCTAAGAAAAGGTACATATGTCCTGTGATATTTTGTCAATTTATTGGGAATTTAAAACGGAAAACAGTTGATGAAGCGGAATACGCGAATTATTGCCAATTGAGATTTAAAGTTGAAAATAAAAATGTCACGATGTTGCATAATTCTAAATAATATGCTAAAAAATTACCAGTAATGATGGAAGCAAGTACAAGTAACTTGAATCCTTTGGATTAAAAAAAAGCTTTTACTGTCCGAGAGCAATGAGGTTGATGACGTTAATAAAGCTAGTGAAACTGTTTGTGCTTCAAGCAAGTCCGACCCATTACCGGTCACCGACACTAGCAGTAGTACTGATACACCATGTCCCTCCAGAAGTTGAACACACTCTCAGTGTCAGTTTAGAAACAACAAATATTACGATCTATCGAACTTTATTTACATACAGACATGTGCAAACGTTAATGCATATCCAATAAAAAAAAAAGACTTTGAACTACAGTACAGTAGCTTTATTCCATTGTTGCAATCTATTCTGATGTCTGACAAATAATAATAACAGTTTTTGACTGACAGTGTCAATATACGTTTGTGTTATATTTTCATTCCCTAGCTATATATAGTTGGAACGTTGAGAAAATTGGCAGAGACAGTTTTCTTCTGCTGAAGATTCACAAATATGAGTTGTTACACAATTTGTGTGGTATAAGATCACAGCACAGTAATATTTCAAAAGGAGGGAGGGGGAGGGGGAGGGGGTACAGATAAAAAATCACTGGTATGCTAGACTCTGGAATAGTAAAGGTGAACAGAAATAAATATTTGACATTGAATAGATGTCCTTTAGGTAATTTTGAATATAATATGCTAAATTGATGTTTTCCTCGTAGTCTACTGTCAGTCCCAAGGGAAAACAGGACAATTTGTTTCTGGATGATTAAATTTCAGAATTGACGCCATTCAACTACATGAAGTCTTGGAACAACATAAATCAGCAACAGAAGTTGTAGAACGGTCCGAGGTTAAAAAATATGAGGATGGAAGATGTGTTAACATGTAGGAGGTGTAAGATGTGTTCACATGTAGGAGGTGTAAGATGTGTTCACACGTAGGAGGTGCACAAAAGACTATGAAGAATGAATAGATTTAAATAAAATTATCTTCATAATTTCTGTTTCTTTCTTTTGGTCTAGTAAATTTAAGTTCGCGCTAGTAAAATTACAGATTTGCTAGCCCAAAGGTCTAGTAGGTCAAAAATCTGAAGGCAATGACTGCAAATTCAAATTCTTTATTACCTAACACCGCTTCAAATGACATCCAACAACATGTAAATAGTGCAAATAGTGGCAATGTTAATAATGATTCGCAATCTGACTGTCACTCTGATTCGGACAGTTGTGCTCCAGAGGTCATGGTACCAGATGCCAGGGTGTTCAGTTCAATAAAAAATGAACAAATATGCTCATGGCTATATAACAGTGTGGTACACCAAGGGTATTTATGTAAGTTTTGTGAACTGTTTTGTGGTCATTCTTCCTCATCACAAGAATGGCCTAATGACCCAGCAAAAGATCTCGAAAGTTGGTTTTCCAAAGCGAGGAAAATATTGAACTTTCAATATATAAACTGGCCTACAGAAGAAGACATTGAACTCTGATTAAATCATTGAAAGAATATTTGTTTTTACCCTTTTATCTTGTATCTTTGGCTACCAATTTTTTCAATTTGGCCACTAAAATTTGAGTTTGGCCACCAGATTTTTGAGGCCTGCCATGCGAAATATCATTATTATTTTCATTATTATACTGACCATGCTGACTTATAATAAATTATCCCATCTATATATACCGCACATTATACATACCCAATGACACTGTGTTATCTCAGGGGGCAGGTACTAATATTCACACCAATGCAATACACAATTTTGATCATAACTATGTTTCTATCTTTTCTTCAGAAAAGAGAGCAAAAAAAAAAAAACAAAAAAAAAAAAAAAAAGACAGAAAAAAAAAGAAGCAAAACGTCTGTCTAGTCAGTTAAAGTGATATTGAAGACGCATAAAAGAGTTGTATAATTGATAGTGATCTGGATGGAATTCACGAATAAAAGAAAATATAAACATCATTTCAAGAATTAAGTTGTGGCTACGTTTTGTCCTTTTGACTTTTTTTTTACACGACAATAAAATTAAATCTCTAGTCTTACTCATATTCTAAATACAGACTTTTATGTAAGCTTGCATATTTATCGACTATTACCTTTAATATTCATTATAATTTCCAAAAAATCAAAATCATTCAACGACATCTACTTTAGGAAAATCCGAAGTTAAATGGCACTCTGCCAATATATACAGAATATAGACCCACAATGAAACAAAAAGGCGGTATATAACAATGAAGTATATATCTGTTTCACTTCTTTTTATAAATTAACGCAATACTTATTTCAAAGTTCTATTTTTATACTGTTATATAAAAGTACATGTACTAGTATGTCTGTAGATGTGTTTAATACAGGTATCAGGAACACTACATGAAGATGGTGGAGTTGCATATTGTTGTCACTTGATCTGAATGACATATCTTTATAGATGTAATACATTAAGGGCTTTGAACACGATTGTAGTTATTGGAAAACCATCATATTTAAGTCCCATGTTTTATGCAAAAAGAAATGATATGGTTCATAAGCTATACCTAGTCGTTCGGTTAAACACACAGACACCTGCTAAACACCATGTATGCTAGCGTTTAGATAGTTGAATATTGCTGAAACCGTATTGTTTATCGTCTATCACCTCCATGTCATCTAGTTTAACCGATACCCATGCACTAAGTACACCACGATACAATTTATATACCACTGGAGCCAAAGTTAAACCTCTGTATGATATCGGATCTTTATGGTCTGACGTAGATGATGTCGGAATCCGCGTTATAATGACTTTTCTTCACATATCCGGCACTTTACCAAAATTATAACATACTTTGTATTATGAAAATACGAGGAAGCTCTTTCAATACAGTATAGTTTTTATATACCGGTAATTCGACTGGAATATTATCAACACTTGGAGATTTCCCACTATTGGATAACTTTAACACATGATGTACATTGTTGTACTTCATCAATGGTAAGCTTACTTGTTCCCTAACACTTTAGAATTATTTGGATCTTCAATGTTTTAACTATGAACATACCCGGTGAAGGTTATTCCAGAAACGTGTTTCGTCCACTATATTTATACGCAGTAATGTTGTCTGACTGTTACCGGTAAATTATGATAGATATACCCCAGAAAGCTATAGCGAAATAACAATATTCCCGACATGAAATAAGATATTGTAAATAACCTTTAAACCAAAATGTCTTGAAACCTACAGCATATACAACTCTGTTTTATTAGAGAGGTCTTATATTAATTTTATTATTTTCACCCGGTCTGTTTTCATTGGTTAAAGAGCAACATAACACCCTAAATGGAAGGGTTAGGGCTACTTTACTTTAGAATTATTTTTTATTGTTAATTGGATTGGGAACAAGGTTTACAACTCTTTTACAGGTTTTACAAGTCCCTCTCCATGCTGGTCTTATATTAATCATACTAACCTAAAATAAATGATCCCATCTACATGTACCACACATTATGCATACCCAATAACACTGTTTAAGCTCGGGGAACATGTATTCAGACCTATGTAATGCACCATTTTGATCACAAGTAGGTTTCTTTATTTATTTTCAAAAAATAAAGCAAAAAAAACACAGACAAACAAACAAACGAATAAACAAACAAACAAACAAGCAAACAAACAAAAGCAAACAAAAACAACAATAAACACACAAACAAGCAAACCCCATCAAAACAAAATAAAAGCAAAATCAAATGTCAAAAAGAAGAAAACGTCTGTCTAGTCAGTTATAATCGAATTGGAGAAGCATATAAGGGTTGTACAATTGATAGCGATCTGAACAAAATGTTTTATAACTTGGAAAATTCATTTTCACGAATAAAAGAAAATATAAAGATCATTTCAAAAATTTAATTGTGGCTACGTTTTGTCCTTTTGACTTTTTTTTGACACGACAATAAAATTGAATCTCTATTCTTAATCATATTCTAAATACAAATTGTCATGTAAGCTTGCATATTTATCGACTATTACCTTTAATATTCATTATAATTTCCAAAAAATCAAAATCATTCATCGATATCAATTTTAGGAAAATCCGAAATTAAATGGCACTGCCAATTTATGCAGAATATAGACCCACAATAAAACAAAAAGGCGGTATATAACAATGAAGTATATATCTGTATCACTTCTTTTTATAAATTAACGCAATACTTATTTCAAAGTTCTATTTTTATACTGTTATATAAAAGTACTAATATGTCTGTAGATGTGTCTAATACAGGTATCTACACGAAGATAGTGGCGTTGCATATTGTTGTCACTTGATCTGAATGACATATCTTTATAGATGTAATACATTAAGGGCTTTGAACACGATTGTAGTAATTGGAAAACCATCATATTTAAGTCCCATGTTTTATGCAAAAAGAAATGCTATGCCTAGTCGTTCGGTTAAACACACAAACACCTGTTAAACACCATGCATGCTTGGTTTTTTAGCGCTTAGATAGTTGAATATTGCTGAAACCGTATTGTTTATCGTCTATCACCTCCATGTCATCTAGTTTAACCGTTACCCAAGCACTAAGTACACCGCGATACAATTTATATACCACTGGAGCCAAAGTTAAACCTCTGTATGATACGGTATCGGGTCTTTATGGTCTGACGTAGATGATTTCGGAATCTGCGTTATATTGACTGTACTTCACATACTAGTATCCGGCACTTTACCAAAATTATAACGTACATTGTATTATGAAAATAGGAGGAAGCTCATTCAATACAGTATAGTTTTTATATACCGGTAATTCGACTGGAATATTATCAACACTTGGAGATTTCCCACTATTGGATAACTTTAACACATGATGTACATTGTTGTACTTCATCAATGGTAAGCTTACTTGTTCCCTAACACTTTAGAATTATTTGGATCTCCAATGTTTTAACTATGAACATACCCAGTGAAGGTTATTCCAGAAACGTGTTTCGTCCACTATATTTATACGCGGTAATGTTGTCTGACTGTTACCGGTAAATTATGATAGATACACCCCAGAAAACTATAGCGAAATAACAATATTCCCGACATGAAATAAGATATTGTAAAAAACTTTAAACCCAAATGTCTTGAAACCTATAGCATATACAACTCTGTTTTATTAGAGAGGTCTTATATTAATTTTATTATTTACACCCGGTCTGTTTTCATTGGTTAAAGAGCAACATAACACCCTAAATGGAAGGGTTAGGGCTACTTTACTTTAGAATTATTTTTTATTGTTAATTGGATTGGGAACAAGGTTTACAACTCTTTTGCAAGTTTTACAAGTCCCTCTCCATGCTGGTCTTATATTAATCATGCTGACCTAAAATAAATGATCCTATCTACATGTACCACACATTATGCATACCCAATGACACTGCTTAAGCTCGGGGAACAGGTATTCAGACCTATGCAATGCACCATTTTGATCACAAGTAGGTTTCTTTATTTATTTTCAAAAAATAAAGCAAAAAAAACCCAGACAAACAAATAAACAAACAAACAAACAAAAACAACAACAAACACACAAACAAACAAACCTCATCAAAACAAAATAAAAACAAAAACAAGTCAAAAAGAAGAAAACGTCTGTCTAGTCAGATATAATCGAATTGGAGAAGCATATAAGGGTTGTACAATTGATAACGATCTGAACAAAATGTTTTATAACTTGGAGAATTCATTTTCACGAATAAAAGAAAATTTAAACATCATTTTAAGAATTGAATTGAGTCTACGTTTTGTCCTTTTGACTTTGTTTTGACACGACAATAAAATTAAATGTCTAAACTTAATCATATTCTAAATACAGATTGTATGTAAGTTTTCACATTGACATGTATCTACTATTACAGGTAATTTTCATTATAATTTCCAAAAAATTTAATTAAGTGATCGATATCTACCTTAGGAAATTCCAAAAGGTAAATGGCACTCTGCCAATTTATACAGAACATACATATGTAGACACACAATGAAACAAAATACGGTATATAACAATGAAGTATGGATCTGTATTACCTCTTTTTATAAATCAACGCAATACTTATTTCAACGTTCTACTTTTTATAATGTCGTATAAAAGTACTAGTCTGTCTGTAGATGTATTTAACATAGGCACCAGGTACACTACATCAAGATAGTGGAGATGCACATTGTTGTCAGTTGAACTGAATGACAGATCTTTATAGGTGTATAAGCCGTCACATTTAGCACCTCTAAAAATGTAATTCTCCAAATTCTTTATTTCAATATTTCATATTTAATTTTGCTTTATAGTTCGTTATTATTCCCTTTGTTATAAATTTGCTTTAAAAGTCAAAATAATCTCTACATTTGTATAAATAATTAATGAAGTTTATCCCTAATATTGTCAAAATTGCATCTCAAAGACTAGAGCCAAATTTATTCGATTACCACTTATTTCTTATCTGTCTGTTATTGAAATATTTGTTTGTATTAAGGTTTTAATATTACTTTGATTTTCTAAAGAACCATAATAATCGTGTGCATCTCAAACCTCGTAGGCGTCGCTAAAACGCACGGCCGGGACCGTCATTTATTATGAGTGTATGTGGTAGTTTTCCTGGAAGATTTCGTATTACGAAGGTAAGGTTTTTTTCAGAATCATTTCGACGGCTCCATAAGTGGCATACCGTTGGGTATGTCGCTTTGTTTTTCTTTATTTATCGACAATCACAGAAACCGGAAACGTGCAAATTAATTATGTTGTGGCTCTAACGATGCTACAGCAGTAGCATGCACTAGATGATCATTGACTACAACATTGTTAGTTTAGAGCCACCAGGACGATTGCCAAAATATTAGCCTTTAATTACATGTACTTTATAGACACAAAATAACATTGCATGGAACTTTATGATTATTGAAGATTGTTCTCCTTACAAGAAAAGAATATCGATAGCGACCAGTTTCTTTTTGTAGCAGTCGTGCATGTGGACAGTATGTTCATTGCAATGAATGATCCACGATTTTGACAAATTCTGTCCAGTTGTAATCTAACAACACACAATTAGGGCAATATAGTTGTTTCTGGAAATCAATAACCCTTAATATCAATCATTCACAACATTTAGAAACTTGAAATTATTGATACGAGGTGATGTTTGGTGAAAGGGTGATATCAGATAAACCCCGTATAAACAACAACACATTAACTTAGGTAATAAAAACGTAGATATCAAATTTAGTGCACACGACGCACCTAACAACCTCCATCAGGTACGCTCAAAATAACCTTCATCAGGTACGCTCAAAATAACCTTTATCAGGTACGCTCAGAATAACCTTCATCAGGTACGCTCAGAATAACCGTCATCAGGTACGCTCAAAATAACCTTCATCAGGTACGCTCAGAATAACCTTCATCAGGTATGCTCAAAATCGAAAGATTGGAAAGCCAAATAATTTAAAGTTTTGGTAGAAATAAAACTAGGATAGCCAAAGTCGGCTAAGGTCAATGTTTGTGTGTGTCTAGATTTCTTACGATTGCATTGCAAGTAAAAGAGAATAGAAAACCAAAATATAGTACTTTATAATTTGTATTCTAATAAAAAATGACAGATACATACATGAATAAATGATATTTCTATTAATCAAACAATACAGTCATATTTCAACAAACACATATGTTATTAATCTAGATGGGGAAGATAGGTATCCGTGTCAGTAAACTGGAATGGTGTGTAATATAGTGATGGAGAAGATAGGTATCCGTGTCAGTAAACTGGAATGGTGTGTAATATAGTGATGGAGAAGATAGGTATCCGTGTCAGTAAACTGGAATGGTGTGTAATATAGTGATGGAGAAGATAGGTATCCGTGTCAGTAAACTGGAATGGTGTGTAATATAGTGATGGAGAAGATAGGTAACCGTGTCAGTAAACTGGAATGGTGTGTAATATAGTGATGGAGAAGATAGGTATCCGTGTCAGTAAACTGGAATGGTGTGTAATATAGTGATGGAGAAGATAGGTATCCGTGTCAGTAAACTGGAATGGTGTGTAATATAGTGATGGAGAAGATAGGTAACCGTGTCAGTAAACTGGAATGGTGTGTAATATAGTGATGGAGAAGATAGGTATCCGTGTCAGTAAACTGGAATGGTGTGTAATATAGTGATGGGGAAGATAGGTATCCGTGTCAGTAAACTGGAATGGTGTGTAATATAGTGATGGAGAAGATAGGTAATAGTGTCAGTAAACTGGAATGGTGTGTAATATAGTGACGGTTAATACAAATTAATAAAATTAAAATAAAAATGAACTTGGTTAAAACAAGTTTAAGACCTGAGGCAGTACACGTGTAATTAGAGACATGCATGGGTGACACGGTCACACCTGATTAATGTATATGCAGGGTACATGTGTAGGACCTGAGGCAGTACAAATGTAATACTAGGCGATACAAGTGTTGGTGAGACAGGATAGATGTCAAAAGAGATTGGTTTGGTACATTTATGGACAGGTTTGGTACATTTATGGACAAGAATATTGAATAACAGAAGGGAACGGAAGGTTATTGGGCGACCCAAGTGACAGTCAGATAAATTACGTCCAAAGATGGGACTTATAAATAGGGAGATGGCGAGCAGAAGAGGAGGAACCTTTTTGTCCGGTAAGTAAACCTTGCTTAGTACTAGTTTAAATATGGCTAACCCAGAATTAAGGGATGCGGTACAATATGTAACAAATGAACTTCAGGGACTAAGATCTGCAATAGGATTTAATAATATTTCTCAATCAATTAAAACGTGTGATGGTTCTCAAGCAAATTTAAGAAACTGGTTAACTGAAGTAGAACAATTCGCTTACATAAATAGGATAGATGAAAATGCAACAAAATTAATAGCCTAACAATCAGCAGGGGGCAAATGTTCTGAATTTCTTCAGATAGTTTTTCAGGAATATCTAAGGGATAGTTGGGAGGAAATTAAGGAGCAATTGATTGCTAGGTTTGGCGAGACAACTGACCCTAGACAATCTTTCTTTATTTTACGACACAGACGACAAAAACCAGATGAGACAATTCAGGCTTTTTCAGATGAATTGTTTACACTTTCACGTAAGGCGTACCCAAATTTACGCGGACATGAAGCATTTATTGAGACAGAATTAGTTGAAATTTTCATTAATGGGTTAAGATCTCCAGAATTGCAATTGAAATTATTAAGAGACAATCCACGCACCTTAATGGATGCTGTAAAAATAGCTCTTGTTGAACATGATATCTTGAAACGTTTTGGAAAGACGTAGGGGAAGGGCCAGTTCCGAAAAACAATATGAATGTAATGGACCAAATAGGCGTATGACTAAACCACCTCCCGTAATTGATAAGCGAATGCCTGAACCAATGGAAGTTGATCATTTTCGATCTCAAAAACGATGTTACTCTTGTGGAAAATTTGGTCATCTAGCTCGGCATTGTAGAGGTCAGGAAAGGGTAGGGCCCCATTCCCAAATGCATTACCCCGAAAATAGGAGAAATTACAGCAGGTAGACAACAGGAATTTGACACTAGGAGATTTGCTCATCAGGGAAACTAAAACACTCTTGTCATCAGGAAGCCCATGATAAGAGTAAATTACCAACATATGCAATTAATTTAACTGGTTCTCCAAATTCAACTGTGATCAAAATAAAAAAAATGAAATTTAAGGCTTTAGTAGATTCAGGTGCAGAAGTTTCATTAATACATTCTAGGGTTTTCGTTAGTTTAAAAGACAAACCTAAAGTATTTAAAAAGAAGGCTCATTTACAATCAGTCAATGGACAAGCGTTAAACATTGAAGGATGTGCTAATATAACCATAAAAATTGGAAAAACTGAGGTTACTCAATTATTTTACATTGTCAAGGACATGAATAGGAATGCCATTTTAGGTAAGGATTGGCTAACACAAAATGGTGTTAGATTATACTTCGATCTAGGATGCTTAAGGATAGGAAAATGTTATGTCTCTCTAGAAGAAGATATTAAAATAGCATCTATAGTTCGTTGTGCAAAGGATGCAGTACTAAAACCTCAGACTGTAAATGTATGCCCTGTAAAATAAAAAAAATAATCCCAGTTTTGGTGCAACTAATTTAGTAGAAATTTCGGCTTTGGAGTCGATATATGTTTCGTCAGAACCGAGTTTGATGGTTATTAGTACAGTGGCAAAATTTAATAAAAAAAAAGACAATTTCCACTGATGATGGTAAATAACACTAATAAAACTATAAGATTTAAAAAAGAAATTGCATTGTGGCTTCCGCGAACAAGATTGAAGAGGTTAATCTTGTGTCAGATAAATTGCAAACGTGTGATGAAAAAGTAGATAAATTTGATATGTCCGAAATTAAAGTTCCTGAAACACATAGATTAGACATTACTAATTTAGTTAGGAAAAATCAAGATATTTTTGCAACGTCCGATAAAGACTTGGGTTGTACTAAAATACTAATACGGTTGAAATGACCATTGATACTGGTAGTCATGAGCCGATTAAGCTTAAACCGTATAGGGCTCCTCTTAATCAGAGAAAAATCATTGATATAACAATCGAGGATTTATTGGCTGCCAACCTCATAAAAAAATCGCGCTCTGGTTGGGCGGCGCCAATTATAATTGTAAAGAAAAAGGACAATACTCCTCGAATGTGCGTAGACTATAGGGCTTTGAACAAAATTACCAAGGTCATATCATTGAACAAAATAACCAAGGTCATATCATTCCCGTTACCATTAATTGATGATTTATTAGCATTAGTGGGCAAGGCAAAGTGGTTCACGAGAATGGATGTAAAATCTGGTTATTATCAAATCGAAGTTAAGGAAAGTGATAAAGAAAAAACGGCATTCCTATGCCATAAGGGATTATTTGAATTCAACGTCTTACCCTTCGGGCTCAATTCAGGGCCAGGTCTGTTCAGTGAATTAGTCACAGAGGTATTGCAAGGGTTGGACGAATTTTCAGCAGCATACATAGATGATATTCTCGTGTTCTCGGAGACGTATGAAGAACATCTAAAACATATTGAACAGGTTTTCCAAAGGTTGAGACAACATAAATTGAAATTGAAATTGATCAAATGCGACTTTGCACAAAGTGAAACCAACTACTTAGGATTTGTCATAAGGAAAAATGGCTTAAAACCAGACCCAGACAAGGTCACTGCGATTCAAAGCATGACAGAACCCAAACAAGTAAGGGCTTACATTGGCTGTCTTTCTTATTATAGGAGATTTATTCCAGGGCTTTCCAAAACAGCAGAACCCCTTATTAATTTAACTAGAAAAAATCAACCTTTCCATTGGACCATTAAATATCAGAACGCTTTTAAACAATTGAAACAGGATTTAATGAAACTACCTTATTTGGCGAATCCGGATTTAAACAAACCATATGTGTTATACACTGATGCCAGTGACGAATGTATAGGAGCTTGTTTAACTCAACTTACCACAAGTCCAATACCCGGTGAAACTCAGGAAGTAGAGAGACCCATTTATTTGTTGTCACACAAATTAAGTAGAACTCAGTGTAGATACTCTACCATTGAAAAGGAGGCATTTGCCATTAATTGCAGTTTGCAGAAATTAAATCATTATTTGTATAATGCAGAATTCAAAATTAAAACTGACCACAAACCCTTGAAATATATGTTGGACGCCCCCATGCAAAATAAAAAAATTCAGCTTTGGGCCTTAAACATTTCTGCTTACAACTGTACCATAGCATACATACCAGGTGCGAAAAATATAGTCGCTGATTTCTTGTCTCGATTACCAACTAACCAGGTTGAAATAAAGGAAGAAGAAGAAATGTTGGACATAAACGACAATACTTACGAAATTAATGTAATAAATTCCAGTGCTTTGAAGCCCCGTAGCCGAATAGACAAAAATATGGTTGTAGATGATATTTCAGAGAAGACAGATTTTTAATTTCAAAACATTAACATGAGTAAAGAACAAGAAAAAGATTCAAAAGTTCAAAAATTAAAAGATCAAATTTTGAAGGATAATGCGCCAGCCGCGATTAAAAATAAACACATCCTTATCGAAGACGCGCTATGCTACATTTCGGATGTAAATGGTGACCCAATGGTTAGGTTGTATATTCCTTCGCATATCAAACAAGCGGTCGTGGAACAATACCATGATAAAAACGGGTATATGGGAATAGATAAAACTTTTGAAGCAATCAGGAATAAATATTACTGGCCAAATATGTTCAAAGAAATTTATGCTTACGTCACGACATGTGTAGCTTGTCAGACTCGGAACTTACAAAAGGTTAGGGTTCCCATGCAAGAAACGCCTGTTTCACCCTACCCCTTTTTTCACATAGGTATGGACGTGAGTGGACCAGACCCTACTACTATGTCAGGGAACAAATATATTATTGGCTTTATTGATTTATATTCTGGTTGGCCTGAAGCATTTAGTGTGCCTGCTGAAACTACTGACAATGTTGCACATTTACTAATAGAGGAAATTATTCCGCGTCATTCAGGAATTCAAATTTTGACAAGTGATAATGGCGGTGAAAATTACTCTAAGGTCATGCAAGAAGTTTGTGAAGAATTAAATATTAAACACATAAAGACTTCCTTTTACCATCCACAAGGTAATGCAAAAATAGAACGATTCCATCGAACTCTTCATGATATTTTATCTAAATTGACTGCTGAAAATCCTAAGGGTTGGGATTTGTTTCTAAATCAAGCATTGGCCGCCATACGATTTAATACTACCAATACTACAAAAATGTCACCCTTCTTTGCGTTGTACAATAGAGATCCAGTTCTGCCTCTGGACAATATTTTACAACCGAGACGTAAATATCATGGAGAACAATATCAGAAAAAAACATAGCCCCACTCCATACCCCCCCCCCTTTTCGTACAAGTCATAGTGTTTTAAATCTTACACGTTAACTATTTCTTTTTGTAAAAGTTTGTGACCAGATATTAAAAAGAAAACATATACCCCCCCCCCCCCCCCCCCCCCCCCGTCTTTTCCCCTTCCCTCCTCCAAAAATAAATAGTAATTTCCAATTACAATAATCATTCCGAAATAAGATTTTATATAAAAAGTCAGAAGATATCCTTGAAATTTTAAAACTCGTCAATGCACTATACCCCCGTTTGACCTCTTGACTTGATTAACGTTATTTATATGGCATTGCATCATTTTACGGTGCATTGCACCAAATATAACTCATTATAATTAGTATTCATACTTCACCGCTGATTTAATCATGCAAATAACGTGCGTTGTATTCATTAGGCTGCTTTGATAGCTAATTCTTACTGTAGCGAAGTTTGACCACAGCAATAGGTGATAATGGCAAATTCCTATACATTTACATAGGTAGACAAGAAATAACATACCTAAATAAATGTATACTTCCTATGTACACTACACATGAAAATAGGACAACTCTTAATTTATGATCGTACTACAGACAACACAATTATACGCGTGTTTTATGAAAGGTTTGGATTTTTCTGATGTTAAGGTAAGTTTCAATAAGTTTATTTTATAAACATGTATCAGATAGATTGCAATAAATAAGAGACCTTGTATCTTATATAAATCGTATTTCCTCCTATGTTCTACTACCTCGTCATGTTAACAAACAACTACATACATGTACATACATTTTGTATGTAGCAATTATAAACTTTTATCTGCAACAGATTTATCTAAACGCAATATGACATATTATATCTTTCCGTAGTTTACCGATCCAACGCCCAGTTTCAATATTAATAGATCATTTGCACATTTCCGACTTTGATTCTAAAATTATACCTTTTACAGTCCGCATTAAAGGGAAATAACTCGTGTAAAGCGTATCAAAGAGTCCATTTTCATGCACGAGTTCCACAGGCACTTGCTTCATTCAAAAAATATATGCCCCCCTCCTCTTCCTTACCTCAAGGTAAATATCTGCCATTTTCCCATTCCCCACTTCGCCTCAATATTTTTCGTTTATTTGTGATCCTTTCGCTGACCCAATTATATCGCTACACTCCCGAGATATTTCTCTTTTCGACTGCCACATTTAATTATACCTTCCGGGTCCCCCTCATTCGAATTGGACAAGAATATTCAGCGAGCGTCGCTTGGTCTACTTTTCAGTCATTGAAACGGATACAGCCACTTCCGGTTTGCGCTGGATTTTTCATATGCATTCGGAATTCTCTAGACCGGCCATGTGTAACAATGCCATCACGATCATCTCCTCTCAAATGTAAAGTAAGCCTTTAAAATACAGATAATTGTTCCAATGCAGATTATAAAAATATGTTCAACTCCAAATTACTGACATTTGATTTTTAAAGCACTTTTTTTTTCTTTCTTTTTTATATATCAATTTAGACCGGACCGGAAGTGGCTGTATCCGTTTAAATGACTAAAAAGTAGACCAAGCGACGTTCGCTGAATATTCGTGTCTAATTCGTCTGAGGGGGGCCCGGTAGGTATATTTAAATGTTGCAGTCGAAAAGAGAAATATCTCGGGAGTATAGCGATATAATTAGGCCAGCGAAAGGATCACAAATAAGCGAAAAATATTGAGGCGAAGTGAGGAAGGGGAAAAGGGCAGATATTTACCTTGAAGTAAGGAAGAGGAGGGGCATATATTTTTTTTGAATGAAACAAGTACCTGTGACGAGTTCAATGAAAATAACGTATCTTTTTTCCCTAAAATGTGTTCAAACTTTAATATTGTAGCAAATCATAAAGTGGACATCATCATCATCTCACTGAAATGTAACTTGTACTCTCCATGACATATTAAAAAAATTACTCATCTGGCGTTAAACAATAATCCAAAATGGACAAACTCCGGACAGTTTTCGTATCCGCTCCGAATACGATTCGAGTTATAGTATGCGGATCGGAGGTGGAACGGCAAGAGAGCTTGCAAAATGTATGGAGCATACGTATTTGCATACAATTTTCAATAATATTTTTTTCCAACATGCATTTGATTAAAATCGCCTGTTTTTACATTAACCTAAGCAGCCCAGGATAGCTTGACTTAGGGGACCCTGTTAGTTACAAAAATCATTTGTTCAGGGGAAAACACAAATGAGGCACAAAATAATCCCTTTTTAACAATTTTGATATATTTTTTCATACAATGTATATTTAGTTTCAACATTATTTAAATATATACTCTGTATATCATATTTTAACATTAAGCATTCTTGGCTATTTTCCCCCCTCTATCGGTAATAATTTTAATGAAAATCTTAAACGCTCAATTTTACACACATGTCCGTGACAAATAAAAGTCACACACCATATAGCCATGGTAACAATCAATAAAGGTTGTAATCGTATTCATTTTCAATTAAAACCGTTGATTTAATTTATGCCTCTTATGCAATATTTTCAAGAGCTCAAATATTTATGGGTAGGTCATATCAACTGTGTTAAATCTTTCTACAAGTGAAATTTTAATACTGAGTGAAGCAGATATAGCTGTACACAATTTAAACGGAGTCAACCTGACTGTCCAGCACTTATAAAACTTTGCCGGGTGATTGAAACAATGCATGGGAGGAAAATAGTAATAATAATACATAAATAATACAGGCAAGTTTTAAAATAGTTTTATCTAAACTTATATCATATACATCATAATTAAAATTACAAATGATATTATTATCATTACTTTATACATTATATATAAAACCCAACATTATACAGTAGACTTAGATTTCCTAACTGTCAATATTTTTGTTCTACCATCAACGGGATTCGAACTCATACCTTTGATACACTATGTACGGCACCACTCGCTTAGCTTTATGTTAACCGACCACATCCGCTTTATATAGTGAGTGGATGATCGTTGTATAGAGCTCAATGAGCATCCTCCCCCCCCCCCCCCCCCCCAGCTATATCATGGCGAGAACAGGCGACATTCGATGAGATGATAATGATATCCACGTTGTACTAGAGTAGCATGCTTAGTTTGATTTTTATAGTGCTAGCACACTGAAACAACATTCCGCGTGTCGCTCTACCCGGACACATTATCCTGATTCCGAGCCAACCAGTCTTGCTGTCGTGTTTCTTACTCCTTAATGCTTACTCCTTAATGCTGCGTACTTAGCGGAGATACAATAAAAACCATTTTTATAGTATTTGGTTTGGCGCAACAGGTGCTTGAACGCACAATCTATCACACTCGAGGCAAGCACGCTAACCATTACAACACCGCCAATGTTGTTTCTGCTATTGCTTCAATAGTCGAAATATTACATTTAAAGATTCAAATGTATCTGTTTTTTGTATCTCTTCTCTATATCTTCATTGCATTTGTTTTATACAGTATGTAATTCATTTGCATTAATTAATTGCAGATATGATAATATAATGATAAGAAGTCATTAATTTTATCAAGGTTTGTACATTGTACTTGTATATTGTATATTGCTGTCTGGTAATATTAGTGTAAAGATAGTATATGTTTCTGGAGAAGGCAGCTCGTCGCTTAGGGAGTTTCGTTGGTACTTGTCTAAATATTACAAGAATATATAATTTAATATTTATTTTCTGCTTTTAGCAATTTTAACAATTGTTAAGCACAAACTATGAAGCTCTTACTTTCATACTGACAATTGACCAGTCTCTAAGGACATTTTCTTTCAGGTATATAAATACGTGAATACTACACCTGTTTTGTTTGTTTGTTTGTTTGTTTGTTTGTTTACATTATTGAAATGGTATTCGATAAATTCCGTTATGTTCCGTATCTTTTGTTTACTTGTAACTCTATATGAAAATATTGTATAATATACTCATATCCAGCCAATGTTGCTTACCCAATACACAAGCTTTAAATAGCCAACACTAGATCAAATAATATTGTGTATTCCGGTCAGAATGACTTTTTCTATAAAAATAGCTTGATCAATATGTAGGTCGTTGACCGCTATAACAAGTCATGACACGAATTTGAATAATAATCTTGTATTATATCTTTTTTCTTACTCTCAACATCTTGTACTAATATATACATGTAGATTATGTAATATTTATATCGCGATTTTCCGAGCTAAACGGTTAAACAATCGAACACGAAGCATGATATATTAACCGTTTAACTGGGAAAACCATGGTCTAAATGATTTGTAACACGAAGAAGCTATGCAATATCACACCTAGGTCGTTGATTATTGCACGGCTCTCTGACTAGTGAGGGTAAACAAAAACTACAGCCCAGATTTAAAGTGTGCACTATCTCGTATCTGTGCGTATTATTTCATAGTCTTTAGCTATTGCTTACATTCTAGTATATAAACCATAAAGAGATCAAAGGAAAATAATGCATTCATATTACAATCCTTGTTGGCGGTCACTGTGGTATTATATCTCTACAGGGATGATAAAGGATTTCTCCTGGTGTACTTTAAAAATAAAAACAAGGCAATAAAAACCAATAACATACATTTCGATACCATGTATGTAGCCCGAGGTCCAGAAATGGCGTTGTGTAAAATAATTTGCTTTAACCATAAAATGAACTTTCGGTATTTTGTGTCATTTGTTTTTTATGTTATGATGGCCGCCGGTATATAGTTACATGTATATATGTTCCCATGACAACAAAATAAAATTTGACCTAAATAAACCTTAGGCAATCTGTTACATATGTGTTTATTGTCGACCATATATCATTATTTTTTTCATTTTTTTTTGTATTTGTAGGATAATTGTGTCTTTTACAACAGATTGCTTACCATTCAGTGAAGAAAACTAGTGTGTGGGGGAAAAATGGAAGAAATACTGAAAGAAAAACGTGAACGAGAGACGAATATGTCAAAGGAAACTTACACAGAAATCCAGGTTACTATTTATGCGGACAACTCAATTTTATTGAAAGACAATTACTGTAACGATGCAAAAACGGAGAATATTAGAGACAGTATTGGAGGTGTGGATGATTTTATACTACATGGAACTATTAGACCCGATAATTTTATACAAAGCGATGAAGTGTGGCCTTCCATTATCAGTACAACTACAAAGTCGATAGAAAACGAATATTGTGATAGTTTGACAAACTTACGGAATAAAAATAGAAAATTCGAACGACTCTCCAAAGAACACGAAAGAAACATTTTTCCTCTATTGCATGAAAAGAAAGAAAAAAATAAAACCATTTCCAATGTTTCCATTAAAATTGAACCAATTGATGAATCTTACGAATGTACAAGTTCTAGTATCGGACAAATAAACTCGAATTTAAATGGCGTGTTTACAAATTCTAGAGACTCTATTCTGCCACAACATATAACAGATACTACAAAACTGAACGAACTTTATCAAGATTATACAGACAAACATCACCTTGCTCAGCACCAACATCGGTCGGACACATCAATTCCGGATGTTGACTATACAGAAAACAAAGACGTCACATCCGACTATGAAGGGGCAACATCCGGACTGTCTTGTGACGATGATTTAGCAGAAGAAGCTAAAGATCCATTGAGATATAAGCAACATTTCAAACATCATGAGCAACATAAAATACTCGAGAACCTACCAGATAAGATAGTACCAGGTATTGGCAACATTCAAAGAAGGGAACATAGCGTAAAAATAAAGGTATCTAAGGACCGGGGTAAGTGTTTAATGATATTACATGTGCTCGAACAATGGTTATCTGTACTTCCGGTATACTATATGACAGTGTTTAACAAAGGATGTGTTGATTTGTTAGCCTTAACATGGATATAAAATATGGTTTGCAAAAATGGACCCCGAAAACCCATATTTCGGTGTCCTAAATATATTATATTGTCAGGATTTTTTCCCATTTTCCATATACAAAATTCTGTTTGTTTATGCTATTACGAATAATGTGAACGTAAGTGAACGTGAAATAAAAACCATCCAGAGATGAAGTAAAAATCAAAAGTGAAAGAACAGTTAATTTATTGAGATTCATCGGTCTTTAATAATGAGAATAACTAATATTACCTCAAGGCGCCTTCAGCATGTAGATGACAGGTAATCACAACCTTTTAATAATTGAAAGATTATTAACATTGTCATCAATATGCTTGAGAATAACAAAAGAGCAAATACATACAAAACAAGAAACAGTCACTAGCTTCACATCAACATATTGATAAGATGAATTGACAGTTAAGATTAGTTTAAACTGGAAGCGAATGAACATGTAAAGCACATTTACAACATCATATCTAAGAGGTAAGGTTGAACGAGCACAAATATGAAATGACATGTGGCGCACAATAACTGTACAAATCAGGAGTTACAGGTAAAAGGTTTGCTAATTTCATGCTGCAATATAATCAATATCTCGACCATATGCTGTAAAAATGCGTTTATCACCTGTATTTATTTCTTGAACCATGTATACATGTCTGTAATGCACTTCGTTTTGCATTACGACCAGAACGACATCGATTAACATCGCAAATTTCTTTCATTTATACCACAGAAATGGTCTCTTAGACAGACCAGTTATTGACAACAATAACGTTATATTGGTGTTACTTCGCCCAAACAAAACAAAGAGCATATAGTAATAAAAAATGCGCACAGATATGAACCTCAACGAAAGGCTGATTTAGCTTCAGGGTTTTCCGATGTGACGTGTCACGATAAAATTAACTGTATTATTTGCATAGGAAAGAGAATCTTTACTTGCAGTGCGTTTTTGTCCAAACACATTTGAAAATTGTGAAAACAAATCAAGTCTTGCCACAGCCGCATCGGTGAAGTAATGTTTAGCGCACTCGCCTTGAGTGTGGTAGATCGTTAGTTCGGTCCCAGTCGAGTTAAACCGGAGATTATACAATTGGTATTTGCTACTTCTCTGTTAAGCACACAGCATCAAGAAGTAAGAGCGAAAAAGACTAACTTGAAATCAGGAGAATGTGTCCGAGTGGAGCGACATGTTTGCCCGCGGAATGTTCTTTTAGTGAGTTAGCGCTATAATTAAGCGTGTTGGTCTAGTACAAAGCGGACATCATAATCATTTCATTAAATGTAACTTGTTCTCTTCATGATATAGCTGAAAAATCGCTTATTTCGTGTTAACTATGAACAATCCCTTAATTTCTCGGTATTTGACAAATAAGGTGATATCTTGTCTTTAATGATGTACAAATATGTATTTATTAATGATAGAAACTAATACACTTACAGAGACTACAGATAGCAAGAACATATTTTGTGAAAATAACACCAAAAGACAAGAAGAAAACAAAGCAACTGATATTCCACAGATAGACAGGCCGAATGACTTGAGCCGTTCACACAAAGACTCTGTTAATACAAAACCAACTGTTGATTCTGAAACACAAGAAAAAACAGTACCTTGTTCTTCTGAACGTGATGCGAAATGTACCGAAACTCCACTGGTTCAAAATATCTGTCCGACTGAAAAATCAAATCAATGTTATCAGATCAACTTACATGATAAAACTGTCAAACACAAACTGAAGGAAGATGTCATCACAGAATTTGATAAATCTACGAAACACTCTTATGAACACTTAAGGAAGAAAAGAAATGGAGGGAATGTAGACAACGAACCGTATGAACCAAGCGAATTATCTTCCAATGATTCGGCAGTTGTTGTAAACACCAATATCGGGAATCCATTAAGATGTGACAATGTACAGAATAAAAAAAATACTTCTGTAAAAACTGACGGAAGCATCAATGATGATGACGTAAGCAGGTGCAACACAATAGAGACTGAAATTTTAGATGTCGTAAAAAATATAAGAAAAGTAACTGAAGAATTGTTCCAAGTTAAAAAAACATTTTCTGATTACAGTGCAATACCTGAAAAATCAGCGCACACGTTTAAACAGCACGATGATACTTACAACAAACAGTGTGACTCAACGCACTTAAACAGGGATGTAAAATTACAACTGTCCGAAAACAGCGGAAAGAACTCGAATGGTTCAAACATGAATGGAGGAAACGATTTGAACTCGATAGACCATTTAACTTGTGATGATACTACTGATACAAAATCTCATAAACGTTATAATACTGATACCTGTAAAGCGAAAGACATAATTTGTAAGCAGAATTCTTCATCAATAAATGATGCCCTACATAAGAAGAAGCTTAAAATCCCGACATTTTTGGAAGAAATTGTTCAAGCTAAAATAATTCCAGTGGAAAAAAGAACACAATCATTAGACCATGTACAAAATAATAGTGCAAAAGATAAAATAAGGTCTCATTCTGTGTCGGAATGTACGGAAGAACACAATCAGAATATAGGTAATAGAAATAAATACGATGTACGGGATTGCACTCGGAACATTAATATACGGGAGAAAAGTACAGGTACGATTGAACGGAATAGATCTAGGAAATTCGAGATGAGGCGTAGTCTATCGGAATCAAAGGGAAAACAGTATACAAAATACGAAGGAAAAAACAACCATCGAAACACCGATATAAACAATCGTAGACAAAATTATGAAAGGTACGACACCAATGACAAAAATAATTGTGCTAACCACTATAGCGATAAGGACAACTATAGAAACTATTCCCATAAAGACCAATTTACAAGTCATAATACGATTGGCAACTGCGGGAAGTATCCTCGCCAGTTCTATTCTAGAAACCGTTATTTCAACAATCGTCGAAAATATGGAAATATAGAGCAATATAGAAATTATGTTGAAAATAACATTCATCGAAATAGAAACGAAAATGACAACTTCAGGAAAACTGATGAAAAACACAACAAAAATCATCAACAAAAGGCTGCATTAAAGGACGATCACGAAAAACTGAATCAACAAAATTACTCCATGAAGAAAAGTGTAATTAAATTAAAACAAACTGTGGAATTTCTACTTGAGATGCAATGCGATTCAACACAAATGATTTGTTCAAAACAAGACAATCTCCAAACATCGTCTTCGCCAAATACAGAGAATAGATTCATTTCAGGTAAAATAAGTTCTGTAAATGGAAGTAGCAAAGTCTTTCCGACACATGTTTCGAATAGTGAGGCAGAGGTTCATTTAAAAGACAATCATACGTCAAAGTGTGAAGTTAAAAGTCATAAAAAGGACAAACATACGTCAAAATGTGAGGTTACGGGTAATTCAGAAGGCAGCCCTTCGTCAAAATGTGAGACAATGTGCTATTTAAAAGAAAAACCTTCGTCAAAGTGTAATATAAAACATACATTCAGAGAAATCTCATTAACGAATAAAGCAACAGATAAAGTATTGTCAAAACTTGATGATATACACAATCCCTTTGATGACAAACCTTCAGACAAATGTGTTGAGAAGGATGAAATGTGTAGATCAACCAACGTTGAGGCGGGGGAGGAAATCAGCACAGTTAAATGTATTGCGAAGGAGGAAATAAGTACTTCTATCTTACTTGCAAACGATGATGTACATACAGCTAAATGTGTTGAGAAGGGAAAAATAAGTACAGTTACATGTGTTGGTAAGGACGAAAAGAACACAAATAAATGTGTTGCGAACGAAAAAATCATTACAGCTAAATTTGTTGGACAGCAAGGAGCTAGTACAGTTAATTATATTGCAAATGCTATAATATGTACAGCTGAACGTGTCGAGAAAGAAGAAATAAATATCGTTAAATGTGTTTCGACGGAAGAAAAGAATACATCTATCGCCGTCAAGAAGAACGAAATAAACACAACTAAATGTGTTGGGAATGAAGAATTAAGTACAACTGAATGTGTTGAGAATGACGAAGAAAGTACAGCTAAATGTGAAGAGAATGACGAAGAAAGTACAGCTAAATGTGTTGAGAAGGACGAAATAAGTACAGCTAAATGTGAAGAGAAAGATAAATTGAGTCCAGCTAAATGTATTGAGAAAGATGATATAAGTACAGCTACATGTGTTCAGAAGGAAGAATTAGGTACAACTAAATGTGTTGAGAAGGACGAATTAAGTACAGCTAAATGTGTAGAGAAGGACGAATTAAGTACAGCTAAATGTGTACAGAAGGAAGAATTAGGTACAACTAAATGTGTTGAGAAGGACGAATTAATTACAGCTAAATGTGTAGAGAAGGACGAATCAAGTACAGCTAAATGTGTTGAGAAAGAAGAACTAAGTACAACTAAACGTGTTAAGAAGGAAATATTAGGTACAACTAAATGTATAGAGAAGGAAGAAATAGGTACAGCTAAATGTATAGAAGAAGACAAATTAATAGCATCTTCCTGCGGTGAAAAGGATGAAATAAGTAGAGCAAGATGTGTTGATAACGCAGTAAATACTAGTACGAATGCAAAATGTGATTCAAATTATTCTTCTCAGGCAATTGCTCAGTTACTGTCTGAAGAAAAGTGTATTTCAATTAAAACATCTCAGTTGAAAGTAAAAGAAAATCTTCAGAGTACAGAAAACAAAACAGTTTTCACGTGCAAAACTATGGCAACAGAACAAGCAGCAAACACTGCCAAATTTGACACAAAGTTACCAGTGATTCATTCCAACAAAAATCATACCGCACATATGATAAGCGATAACTCGAAATCCAAATCTCCAGGAAAAAACCATGGACCAGATGTTACGAAGCAAGAAAACCCCACAAAAGTTCAGAAAGAATTAAAACAAATAACTCACAAAGACAGCATACCATCAGAATTTATTATTCCAGAAAGCGACACAAACGACAAAAACAGCTATGATGAAGTCGTAGAAACGAACTCTTTTTTAAGCGATGGCTGCACACACCATCTCCATGAAGAAACCATGTCAGTAATGAAGCCGAACGGAAGTTCGAACTGTTGCAAGCCAACAAATACAAATGGCGGACATCAAGATACATCTAATGCTATTCCGCAAATAGGAAATTCAATTAATGCAGAGTCTAAGTTATTAAAGACAATAAAAGACAAGGTGACAACTCTTCTAAAGAAATCTTTATCAGAATCACGAAATTCTGATACATTAAAAACAAAGAAACGACTAGCACCATTTAATAATGTCGGAAATAAGCGGAAATATGCCAAGACACAGTGTGGCATTCAGAATAAGAAAAATGTAGAATGCAACAAAAATGAAAGTACCAATGCAATTGATTTAACACAAATGCATGTAGATTCAAAGGTAAATACACCTTTACCACGCGAGAAAAAAAGAAAAATTGAACTTTTAGCTTCTCCTGGTACCATTACGAAAGAAGCAAAATGTTCACGATTAATAAAGGATGCCTCACGGTTAAAACAAAGTAGACAATCTGGTCTAAGTAAAAAATCCAAGAGAAACATCATAACTGATCCAAACACTTCTGAAAAATTAAAATGTGAACGAAGAGATGTTTCTAATATTACACCGCCTCAAAACTTAAATTGTGAACGAAGAGACGATGCTAATATTACACCGCCTCATAAATCAAAATGTGAACGAAGAGACGTTTCTAATATTACACGGTCTCAGATATTAAAATGTGAACGAAGAGACGTTTCTAATATTACACCGCCTCAGAAATTAAAATGTGAACGAAGAGACGATTCTAATATTACACCGCCTCAAACATTGAAATGTAAACGAGGGGACTTTTTTAATATTACACCGCCTCAAAAATTAAAATATGAAAGAAGAGACGTTTCTAATAATACACCGCCTCGAAGGGTTTGGGCAGAAAGAGTACAACCTAGACGAAGACAATGGTATGATACAAATGATGGATACGACAACGGTAGACATAGATATAGCTGTTCTAGAAATAGCGAACATGAGTCGTACTACAATGGAAGAACGTCAACAATTCCTACAAGGGAAGACACATCCACCAGGACATGGCCTTCAGTTTCATCAGTTGTTACAAAGCCTATGCCGAACACGAAGGAAGAAAATGCGGACGTGCGATTTGGTCATGAAAGGTGTTTCAATGCAGTACATGTATACGCATTTAATTGCTTAAAGAGGTTTTATAGTATAAATAAACATTTATGTAGAATACCGGTTGAAGAATTTCGTTATCAACTTAGACAACAGCTAAAGAGAAATTTTGACAGATATCTTTACGACGCTAATGATCCAATATATTCCAATATGGGCCCTCAACCTCGATTTGTCTCTGAAGACGCTATGATCAGATCAATAGCGGAAACAATACTAAACCCTCACACATTTGCTGATCGTGAGAGACAATTCCATGAATTTGATGAGATAGTTGGTTTTGTAGGTTATAACATTCCATGTTATTGGTGTGAAGTCGAATTCCGGCATGGACAATTTTTTCGAGCTTTTCCGGTATTAGATCCAATCGGATATCGTGATGATACAATGTACTGTCAGTAGGTATAGCCAATGTATTTGACAAATATCATCAAGTAATATTAATTATTTGTCATAGGGTAGTTTTGTATGCTACTTTATTGTATTTATCTATTTACTTTTTTTTTATTTTTCGCTCACGAATTGCCTGTTACTTCCATGAAAGAATACATTTTCACAAAGTGCTATAATTTAATTTGTACATATTTATATTTTAGTTCATATTTATTTATGCTTGCTTTGAAATAGTCCCTGTCTACATTTCTTTTTATCAAAAGAAAGAATAACGAACTATTTTTGGAAAATCATCTATTCTACATTGTATATGTACAGTAATTCATTTCAATATGTTTTATGTAGTATGTGTTAAATAAAGAACATTTGTTATATTATTTTTTTGTAACAACAGTATGCGGTATGATAAAGGATGGTTTTTTTCTGATAGAAGAAAAAAAAAGGAAATATTTCATTAAAGCTACTTAGATACCGTTAATATACACAACAAGACACAAGTGTCATTGTTTCAGTATTAAATATATTGTTTTATTGTACATTGTATACAATGTATACCAATATTGTTTATATATATTATAATAAGGTGGTGATTAGCGTTGAGAATGCATGAATAGTGGGCAAGGTGGAAGAAAGAAGTGGAGTGCACATTTTTTGTCTTAATTACTAATTGTATTATTATTATTATAAGAGTGTTTTTATAACTTTTAAAATGCATACCGACTTTCTATACATTAACAAAAAATAAGACAAACTCGTCTGTACTCTTGGGAAATGCTAATAGAATTAAACGTTCAAATGATTCAAGGGTTTTGGTGATTATTTACTATTGTCAATATTATTTTCTATTGTCATTTTATGCCTGTATTAAACGTTCAAATGATCCAAGTGTTTTGTTGATTAGATAATATAATATCGTTTCCTATTGCCATACTATGCCACATAAGTACGTGCACAAGTGTTATTATTATACCTCACATAATAAAGAATCAATTATATTGGTTAAAAAATAATCACATCACATAAAATAATCTGGATATTTTTGCTTTTAATCGCCGTAAACGGTGAATAACCTCAAGAATTACACACGTCCATTGAATAACCCTATTATTCAACGGTGAATAACCCTCGAAAATTACAACGTCCAGTGAATAACCCTAATGGAATAATACTTTAACAATTCAAATATTAAAAGTATATTTCAACTGTTTGTTCGGTATAATAAAACAGTTACGGCCCTCTGAATCGGTGAATATCCAAAATTGTCAACCCCACTAGGGTTATTTCCCCGAGGGCTTTAGTGGGGTTGACAATTTTGGATATTCATCTCTTCCGAGGGCCGTAATTGTATATTAGAGAAATTTACATCTCGTCAATATCAAAAGTATTAGGTATATATCCAGGGTGTGTATTAATCTGAAAGAAATGGAGCTATGGTTTTGCTAGATTTAGCTGATGGTTTGTTTGAATTTATAGTTTGCCGTTTACATTGGGCTATTATACAGACAAACATTAATATTTTCTGTAGATCTGCATTTTTGATGTCAACAATAAGCTGTTAAGTAGAATATAATGAGGTCATAAAAACTTGTATATTGATATGATATTATGGAGGTTGAAAAATTGGACCACTTTCGGATTTTTCCTTCCATAGCCGGTAAAGAGCCCACATTGGAGATTAAATATATGATTCACACATGATAAACTGATTCAATCAAATATATTACACTAGAATTTGTCAAAAATAATTCAAAATAATCCTTTAAATTTGACTCCACCAGGCACAACTCTCTGCTTGGTTGTCAACTGATTTCATTTCGTTTTGATATATCTTGAATTATATGAATGACAACCCTCATTGACTTTTGACAAAAATTACAGACTTTTTGTTCTATGTTGCTTTATCGCCATATCGTTTGCTATATAAAAAAAAGTTCTAACTGGACACTAACTTTGTCCGAGGTCTCTGTATCAGCTATTGACGGAAAAGACCGATAGTGATCCAACCAATTCAACTGTACAGACCGTAACATACAATTATATTTTTTGCAATGTTTTTGTGAGTTGTCATGTCATGTCGATTTTACCTTTTCCTGTGATTTTTCTATTGGATGTGAGAACTGTTCCGACAGTGTAGTATTTTACCTTTTCCTGTGAATTTCTATTGGATGTGGGAACTGTTCCGACAGTGTAGTATTTTACCTTTTCATGTGATTTTTCTATTGGATGTGGGAACTGTTCCGACAGTGTAGTATTTTACCTTTTCCTGTGAATTTCTATTGGATGTGGGAACTGTTCCGACAGTGTAGTATTTTACCTTTTCATGTGATTTTTCTATTGGATGTGGGAACTGTTCCGACAGTGTAGTATTTTACCTTTTCCTGTGATTTTTCTATTGGATGTGGGAACTGTTCCGACAGTGTAGTATTTTACCTTTTCCTGTGATTTTTCTATTGGATGTGGGAACTGTTCCGACAGTGTAGTATTTTAGTTTTTCATTTTATCTGAATTGTATTGATTAATTATTGAAGAGGAATTCGTAGATACGAAAAGGGGTAACCAGAAGCCGTAATTCGAAGAAGGACAGACAACACAATAGCCAAGCGAAATAGGACAAAAAGAAAAAACAATGGGTACAAAGTTTTGATTTATGGTACCTTGGATTGTCCCTCATCACAGAAATACTTTCCAATAATGTTCACCCAACTAGTACAAAATATAAAAAACATTCCAATCTTATGTACGTACATTTAAAAATAAATTAAATGTCAAAGCAAATGTTTTTAGCAAGAAATATTTCGACTCGGAGATAATCATAATGACCTAATATATCAATAAACTAATGTCTTGAACTTTCTTGTTTTGTTTTGACATTTTTCCAAATGTTAATGTACTATATCCCTTAGCAAATGTAGTTGTCTATGGATGTTTGATTTTTCTAAGAATTCTATGGAGCATTTGGAACGACGTCAACATGCAACTTCACGGGATGTTAACAATGATTGTTTACTTCATACATGTTCACTGAATGTAAACAAGGTTCGTTCACTTCATATGCGTTCTCTGTGTGTACACATGGGTTGTTTTTATTTTCATATATGAATTAAGACGACGTTCAATACTTCATCAACAGTTTTGTTGCGTATTCACTTTTAAATAAATAAATTAAACAAAATAATAAAAAAATTAAAAAAAACCTACCAATTCCAAAGAATAATTTTCAAATTGAAAAAGAAAACAAATTCTGTAGATATGGTTCTAAATATTGGTGGATGATATACATCTCCAGATTTCCCAAGCGAATGAAAAGTGAATTAATAAAAAGAAAAGCCAAAATAAAGGGGGGAAAAAAACAAAAACAAAACCCAACACTGTCGGAACAGTTCCAACACCCGATAGACAATTCGTTGGAAGACCCTTAACACACGAATACATGACCGCTCACTTTCCTGGTTTGATATCATACAAATGGTTGCATTGAAATCACACAAATCTGTGTATTGTAAGAAACGACAAGAAGTTGTTAAAATCATTGAAAGAAATGACAAGAAGTGGTTTTAATTTAAATTTTCTTAACATAACAATAAGTTGTATAAATATTTTATATTTTTATCTTTAATATCTTATTTAAGAAAAGTAATGTTCTTCCTATTTTTACATTGCTATGAAAACAAGAACAATAAATGTTCATGCAAGACCATTATGTTTCCACATTACTATAATATTAATGTATTAAGATATGTCTTGCATTTTACAATAACATATGATTGCCTATGGCAGTGTCAAGTTTCAGACAGTGCAGTCATATGATATCAATAATTTTTGCTATACTGTTATATGTATGATAACAGATGGAGGAGAGTGATATCCTAATGTTAATATTGTAAAAGTCCGAGAATATCAAGACAATAGAAATACTGTTAACAGAATGATAACAGTTGAAGGACATTAATTACCCAGTGGTAACATAGAAAACACCAGAGAATATCAAAACAACATAAATATTGTTAACAGAACGATAACAGATGAAGGACATTTAATTACATAGTGTTCATATAGAACACATCAGAGACTATCAAGTCAACATAAATATTGTTAACAGAACGATAACAGATGAAGCACATTAAATTACCTAGTGTTCATAGAGAACACATCAGAGACTACCAAGTCAACATAAATGTTCTTAACAGAACGATAACAGATGAGTGACATTCATTATGTAGTGTTAATATAGAAAACACCAGGGACTAGCAAGACAACATAAATATTGTTAACAGAACGATAACAGATGAAGCACATTAAATTACCTAGTGTTCATAGAGAACACATCAGAGACTACCAAGTCAACATAAATGTTCTTAACAGAACGATAACAGATGAGTGACATTCATTATGTAGTGTTAATATAGAAAACACCAGGGACTAGCAAGACAACATAAATATTGATAACAGAACGATAACAGATGAAGCACATTTAATTACCTAGTGTTCATAGAGAACACATCAGAGACTATCAAGACAACATAAATATTGTTAACAGAACGATAACAGATGAAGGACATTAATTACCTATTGTTAATATAGAAATACGCCAGAGAATATCAAGAAAATTGAAATACTGTTTATATGAACGATAACAGATGAAGGACGTTGCTATTCTGGTGTTCATTTCGAAAATATATGAGTATATCGAAATAATAAACATACTGTTGTAAGAACAATAATACTAGTATATGGACAACTTTAGTAACCTATAGTATAGTGTTAATATAGAAAAGGTCAGAGAATATCAAACAGAACAATAGTGTTCTATAGAGAATAATGCATAACAAAATACGTATCACATGCAGTATCAACACGCGGAATGAGTATCAAATAGAGAATCGAAGTTAATACAACATGTCATACATTTTTTGGCATGTATTATTAACTTTGGCGTATATTTCAGCAAATGAATCTTCCAGTTTTAGTTTGTAGTTATTGTTTTGTCACCCATTTCAATTGTCCGTGGACTGCGGCACAATACTATGGATGCCAATGTCGTCTGCCTAACAATAATTTGGGAGGATGACAACCGAGAGATTTCGCAAACTTACTATTGAATGAGTATGCTATGCAAGGTTTCCATCTTTCTTTTTACTAAATTTGATATCTACGTTTTTATTCCATCTTTAATAGACATTTAAAGCTACAATTATTAGCACTGAATATATGTTAAAAGAACGATAACAGATTATATTAAACTTATTTTTATTGTTAACTATATAACATTTGGATTGGACACAAGTTATGCCAACATACAGGGGTCCTCGCCACCATAGTTTGTAACTAGATTAACACAACGGGTGTCACTAGTGGAACAGGAACAGATTACCATTCCGCAGCACCTGAGTTCACCCCCGGTTTTTTGTGGGGTTCGTATTACTCGATCTTTAGTTTTATGTGTATGATTTGTAGATCGTTGTTTGTCCTTTTGTCCTTTTTCTTTTGGCCATTGTGTTGTCTGTTCTTCGGTACACGGATTCTGAATATCCCTCTGGCATCATCAAATTCCTCTTACATACAATTATATAAACGTTATATAAACTATTTTATTCTGTCAAACATTAAAACACTATTTAATATATACACATAGTTTATGACATAATTTTGCTTAGTTTATTAATTATAATTTATATAACTAATACATTTACTATTATATGTTTTATATTATTTATGTTATTAATATATTTGTATGGAGAGGGACTAGCAAGTTGTAAAGACTAGTTCCCATTCCAGTTGTATAGATATTGACAATAAAATTATAATAAAGTAAAATATAAATGTTAGAGAATACCGAAGGGACAATCAACAAATGGACATTCCAAAGAAACTGGCAACAAGACGAAGGAAAACAAAACAAAACAAAAACACAACACAATATGTGTTGCACACCGCTATGCACAAACAAACACAAATAACGTACATAATATATAGTATATACTATGCACCAGTAAGTAGTAATGTATGTATAAGAATTACATTTAATAGCAAACCACGACAAACATATTAAGGAAATGTAGTACCTAATATTTACACAGTTAAAATTCAAGGAATATCAAGACAATGAAAACACAGGAACATACACACGTACGGAGACTATCTTATTTAGCTTGAAGATAAGCCTTTGTTTATTTTGTTTACATCCATATTAAAGATGTTAAAATACCGTAAATAACGAAACAGCATTTGATATTGCTGCATAATATATCTTAGAAAAAAAACCATTTAGATTTTATATTATACCAGAGCCTAGATATAATTCAAATTATTGCATGTTTTGAATATGTGTTTCAATTTGAATACCTCACTGAATGTATTAACCATTGCCTTTTTTTTTTGCCACCTCACTCAACTTTTATTAAGAATACAGTAATGGAATATTAATGTTCATTTTTGTCAACTGAACTGGCCAAACACCAAGTATGCTTTTTATATTGGGTTATATCATAGCATTAATTTTCATCAATTTTAAAAGTGCAAATATAATACTAAATTTTTATTCTGTCCTAATTTCCATAGGAAAAATATTGCATAATTAGAAAGCTATCTTGGTTTAACATTCTTTATTTCTCATAAAATCATAGTTCAAACAGTGGTACAAAATGTTCGCATAGTTTGTTTGATTCATTTCAATTTGGAATACTCGACCAAATATTAAAGTGTTGATTTGATAGGACAAATATTGCTTCGGGTATAGTTTTCTCTCCAGAATAAAGTAATAAACATTTTCTTGATGTAGGAAGTGACCTAGAAAAAGAAGGTTATATCAGAATTGTTGAGATAGAATATTACCGGGTCAAATTAATTGAATCATCTTGACCTAGCAAAATAATATAAGTTATAAGCTCCCTAGTGACCGTCTATCGTTATTTAGACGGTCAGTAAATCGTTGAAGGGTGAGCGCTCCAGCGCGAACCCTTTAACTATTTACTTACCGTCTAAATAACCATAGTCGGTCACGGGAGCTTACAACATTTTTGTACGATGTTGCTGATCTATAACTTGAAATAGCAACTAAGTTTTTTCAACGAACTATGTTTGATGGACTTTCTTGGAAGTTCTAAGGCTAAAGACGTAATGGTCAATGCACAAAATTAAGCACCGCCCACTGACCTTTTGTAATTGTCCGTCTCCATCATTTCGTAACTGCACGTTATTTTAGAAGAAAATATAAATCATTATCTTTCTTGCAGATGTGTGTAATTATGCTAAATCAAAATACACACACATATATATAGAGAGAGCCTGGTCAAATACATGGAAGTTTATCTATCGTCTGCATCGTTATTTTTAGGAATGGAATTCTAAGGTTAAAGACGTAATGGTCACTACACAAAATTAAGCACCGCCCACTGACCTGTAATTTTCCGTCTGCATCATTTCGTTACTGCGCGTTATTTTTATGAATGGAATTTTCTCCTGGCCAGGTAAAGCGTATTAATCTTATTCTCTAGATTTCCATATATGGCTCTCTTTTCTATCGTTATTTTTAGGAATGATTTTATCCAATCATATGTCGTCAAATAAATGCAACATCGTACAATCAACTTTACCCGTAAGTGTAATTATTGACCCCTCGCCTAATATTAAAAAAAGAAGAATTGTTGTAAAACCCAGTGCGTTCCAATTTCTTTTCTTTTAAGGTGAGAAAATAATTTAAAACATTTTTAATTTTTGTTTCAGCAATTACTTTTTATTTCTTTTTAATTATTTTCAATAATTATTTTTAATTTAAGTTAAAGCAAAAGTATAAATAAAGAACATTGATAATTTGTTTTTATTGACAATTTTACTTAGATCAATATTTAATATTTATATAATAATGTTGTGTTAGCATTGACTATGTCTTCAACCCTGACCACTATATGGCATAGTCATTGCTAACACAACATTATTATTATTATTATGTTGACTGTTGTATGTAGACAAAATATATTGAGAACTATTACAATAAAGGAGGTCCTGATATTGGTGACTAATATATTGGATCAGATAGTCTTGAAAGTGTGAGAATATTCTTTGTTTCATTTAAGGCTTTAAAAATATAAAGATTTTTGAAGTTTGAAATTTAATTAACAACAATAACAAGTATTAAAAAACAGTAACATGAATAATAGACGACTATGATAGATTGACAGATTGGATCCACCCCCTTGCACGTGGACTAGCTATGCATAGCTTGACAGACAGCTGAAAACCCAACCTTCCCCGCGTGAAACTGGCATAGTAGATGTACTATTTTCGCATAGTATATCCAACGCTATATAAATTTTAAATACCAGATAAATATTTGAACACTTTAGAAAAATAATTTTTTTTTTGAAATGTTACTTTGATTTATTTTTTAGAAACTGAACTATTGAGATTATGCATTTTGTAATTTATTTGTTTTGCATTGTATTTTATATTGAATTTTATCAGTATAATAAAAGTGTGGTTCCAATTTCTTTTCCTTTAAGCCATCAACGAAGCCTAGCTGTCCCCTGACCATTCCGAAGTTACACATTAACAATACGGAACTGGTGAACTTGATCAAAACGTAATAAACAGCAGACTAGCAGAACAAACGTCACAATAGGTACCAGAAATCGCAGTATAAATAGTTACATTCATCAACATCGTCTGTTAACTTTTTATTCTCCGAAACCACAGGGTTTATTCTTGGATAGCATCCTTTTAATGTTGTTTCGGTCACAATGTACTAAAATTTAAACTAGAGGTACATGGTTGACTTGTGAGTTGTTTTAACATATATTATCGGTAGGTCCGTACAATTTGTAATATTGTAATTTTTCCCCATATGAAAATTATACCTAAATTGAATGACTGTCTCCGAAACTACTGGGCTAAATTAAATCGAAAGTGACTTTGATATTCCCAGAATGATGACGTGCCTAACTTGATCTGTACTCTTATTGGAGTTTTCATTGTCAGATCATTTAAAATGTATAAATCAGTGAAAAATATTTGTAGATCTAAATTTAGATAATTTATAATCCCGTCGATCCAGCTGAAAGAAATATATAGAATCAGAATCAAAATCTAGTAAATAATAGAATTATATACAGTCAAACCAGTCTTATGTGACCTTCCAAAGGAACATTGATATAAGGTCACATAAGACAGGTGGTCACTTAACACAGGTTTAATTAATTAAATGCACTATGAAAGGAAATTAAAATTAAGGTCACATAATGCAAGATATTCCTTAATAGAGGTGGTCACTAAAACAAGTATGACTGTATCTATATAAAATATGTAGGAATCACATCTCATTTTAAAGAACCTTCAACCATTTTAAAGAAAGTTGTACACATAGGAAAAAACAAAAATTTAAAAACATATAACGCAATAGACTTTTAAAATTTGTAAAGAAGACAGATATCTTAGTAGTAAACAATTCAATTAAGGGAAAAAATTCTGCCAATATGCAATGCTTGTGTAATACATAGTAGATTTTTGTTTCATGTTAAACATTATCAAATTCTCGAAATGAGCAATGTTATAGCAACTGTTCAGATGAGCGATCATAGGCACATGGATCCTCTAGTATTTTAATGGTTCCTTGGGCTATTGGTACCCGAGTGTATCGTATGCCCAGTAGTCGTCAGTGTTTCGACAGTGACGTGGTATGTAAAATATGCTTATTATAGTTTCTGAGAATGTTATAATTATAAATAGTAAGGTTAATCTCCATCAGATATATATATAAGCCAACATTAGTTCGTACGGGCTTTTCTGTTTAGGCCTTTTGGCTCTTTTGCTGCCAAAGACTTTTAAAAAATGGCTCTACAATCGTTCGGATTTTGAGCGTAGTTATTGAAGGTTGTTCAAGAAACAGCTCGTATGTACTAAATTAGATATCTACGTTTTTATTATTATCACTTGGACGTTACCTCTGCTGTTGAATTATTAAATCCCGAGAGTGCCATCCGCTCAATCGTCAGCGTTATTGAAATGTACAGCGCCTATATAATGCAATTGAACTATTAGTAAAAGGTTCCCTTCACACAGGCATTGATAACTTTAACCGATGCTTGGCTACTACTTATTCTGTTTAGGTCCTTTGGTTGTCCTGTTATGAAAGACTTTTAAATTATTTTGTTTTCCTATCTTTTGACTTTGAGTGTACCTGATAAAGATATTCAGGAAACGAGTCGTTGGCGCTAAATTATATATCTACATTTTTTATTGGAGACGTTACAGTCTTTTCAATCAGTCACTCGTTGTAAATATGTAATAAAAAGTTAGTATACTTTCAATAAATGTACTAAAGGCTACCACAATTCGTTGTAAATACTGGAAAACCAAGTGGTAGAAGCTAATTAGATACATCACTGGCCGATGCCGATGTTTTCCGAACTTGGAATCTAACCTGTTGTCAACAAACGTTATGGACACTGACCAACACATGGTAATTGAATTTACTAAATGTTAAAAATTTATTTTCGTTGTTTTTTTAATGATGAGCTCATATAACCAAAGGATCAAGTCAGATATTGTCATCGTCTGTGTCTTCTGTTAACTTTTAGCGTTTTCCTCTTATCTGATATTATGGAACAATTTGAGAGCAGCCTTTGAAGGAGTGTATCGTTGATGGTCCTTTACAAAAATAGGTTTTTTTTCGTCTATAGGAAGGAATATAATTCAAAAGTCTTTATAAGCAATAAACCAAAGGGTCTAAATATAACAGCCAAAATATTCTTATGATACCTCTACCTGAGGAAGGAGAACCTTAGTTTTATTGTTTATAAAGACTTTTTGAATTATATGGCTTACCAATCGTTCGGCAATAAGCGTACCAGAAACGCGTCGTGCGCACTAAATTTGATATTTACGTTTTTATTATAGTGCATTGATTTATGGCTGGTAATATGCTTTAATATTTCATTTTTCCAGTCCCACCCAGGTAGGTTAAAATCTCCACTATAAGGTTGCTCGCGTTTTGCATTTATTTTGCACGTCTCGCTGACGAGTCAAATCATTTTAGAAGTTGCCCTTTTGACGTTTTATGGTTATAAATTGACAACGTACAACGTTTTGCTTCTACTATTTAAATGTTTGCCCGAAACATTTCGCTTTTGTCGTCTGATGAGAATGTTGGTGCCTTTTGTCGTCTGAGAATGTTGTTGCCTTGTGTTGTCTAATGAGAATGTTGGTGCCTTTTGTCGTCTGATGAGAATGTTGGTGCCTTTTGTCGTCTAATGAGAATGGTGTTGCCTTTTGTTTTCTAATGAGAATGTTGGTGCCTTTTGTCGTCTGATGAGAATGTTGGTGCCTTTTGTCGTCTGATGAGAATGTTGGTTCCTTTTGTCGTCTAATGAGAATGTTGGTGCCTTTTGTCGTCTGATGAGAATGGTGGTGCCTTTTGTCGTCTGATGAGAATGTTGGTTCCTTTTGTCGTCTAATGAGAATGTTGGTGCCTTTTGTCGTCTGATGAGAATGGTGGTGCCTTTTGTCGTCTGATGAGAATGTTGGTGCCTTTTGTTGTCTAATGAGAATGTTGTTGCCTTTTGTTGTCTAATGAGAATGTTGTTGCCTTTTGTCGTCTAATGAGAATGTTGGTGCCTTTTGTCGTCTGATGAGAATGGTGGTGCCTTTTGTCGTCTGATAAGAATGTTGGTGCCTTTTGTCGTCTAATGAGAATGTTGGTGCCTTTTGTCGTCTGATGAGAATGTTGTTGCCTTTTGTTGTCTAATGAGAATGTTGTTGCCTTTTGTCGTCTGATGAGAATGTTGGTGCCTTTTGTCGTCTAATGAGAATGTTGGTGCCTTTTGTCGTCTAATGAGAATGTTGGTGCCTTTTGTCGTCTGATGAGAATGTTGGTGCCTTTTGTCGTCTGATGAGAATGTTGGTGCCTTTTGTCGTCTGATAAGAATGTTGGTGCCTTTTGTCGTCTAATGAGAATGTTGGTGCCTTTTGTCGTCTGATGAGAATGTTGGTGCCTTTTGTCGTCTAATGAGAATGTTGGTGCATTTTGTCATCTGATGAGAATGTTGGTGCCTTTTGTCGTCTAATGAGAATGTTGGTGCCTTTTGTCGTCTAATGAGAATGTTGGTGCCTTTTGTCGTCTGATGAGAATGTTGGTGCCTCATCAGCGATTAATTCGTTTTTATATCATCAAAGATATTTAAGAGCTTTTATATTGACCCCAAAAGAAAAATGGAGAATATGTGTACTGACTGATTTACTTATGTTCGTCTCGTCTTGAAATATATATTGAGTCTAATCTATCTTGAATGCCGTTTAACATTGTTCCTAAAGCCGAACAGCTTGATATAACCTTTAGCGTCTTCCGTTAACTTTTAACGATTTCCTCTTCTCTGACATTATTGAACAATATGAAAATAATCTTGGAAGTAATGTTTCTTTGATGGTCCTTTATAAAAAGAAAAAGTAGGTTTTTCGTCTAGAGGAAGTATAAAAGATGCCTGCTGAAGATATTTTAAAAAGGATCCTATGGAAAGAAGATGAACAGCCTCCCCTAATGCAAGACAGCATGATGAAATAATATCCATCAAATCTTCTAAGAAACTGTTTGAATAATCAATCAATCAGTCAGTCAATCAATCAATTAATCAATCAATCAATCAATTGACTAATATGACTATTTTAACAGACGTTCTACACAAATTATTAGATGTACATGTTAGGGAATGGTTTTTTTTCTCACTCATTTAATAGCCAAATCATAACTGTTTAATCAGGTGAGTGTAACAGGCCTGTGTGAGCCTTTAGTGTTTTGTTTTTTTTATCGTGTTTCCTGTTTTAAAGGCATTTCCTTTGAAAGACAAACATCACATTTCAAGACATCTTTCAGTGTATGCCGATGCGATGTACACGTGTATTAATCGCCACATTTGATGTACACGCTTATTAAACGCCATAATTCCACGATCACATCAATAGAGCCCTTGGTTAGAATGAATCAACTGGTGCTGTTTAAAGAAAGTGCACTCTTAGTTTCAATTAAATTACAATATAGGGACATACATTGGAATAATTGTTGTAGCGATTTCTATTAAATTAGAAGTAGAATGACTAAAATACAAAAAGAAAAAAAACCATTAAACAACAAAAAACAACAAAACAAAGCAAAAAACAAAAACAAACCGTTCATAGTAACGTGGTATTGTTTCTGAAAGAGATACATCATACTCAACAATTGATTCAGAAACAAGCAGAGTTGTTTATGTTAATCTGTTTCCATTTCGATGATTTGACAAAAGATGCTATATTCAGTGTTATTTTACGCTGTGCAAACATAATACGTCAGAATAATTGTCCATTTTTTTGTAAAAGTGGGCGCGGTACCATATGTTATTTTTAAATGTTTGTATCATTTAACATTACGAATATATTGTTATATGACGGAGATTACGGTGCATCTGATACACTGTCACAATCCATGTTCCATTTGAAATAGTTCGAGCCACAAGTTAGATATCAAAACAATATATAGTTGCATCTTGTTATGTCAAACCTGGTTAAGTCGAAATTTTTCTGAAGTCTCGTTTTAAACTTTGAGCTTTTCAACTTAGTTTATGTATACTGTTAAAAAATGTTACTACAGATGACGGATAATAATCTTCTAGTTTTCATATTTAAAAGGTCATAAGGGTAATAACAAAATTACCGAACTCCGAACAATCTTACAAAGGGAAAGTCAAAACTCATAATTATATAAACAGACAAAATCAGTCAACAACCGGAAAACTGTGAAAACCGTAATGACCCTGACTTGGTACAGGCATTTCTAAAGAAATGGTGGGTTGAATCAGATTTTAAGGCGCCAAACCTCCCGCTCTCATTATGGTTCAAAGGTTCCGGCTGTCACTGTAACAGTATTTAAATACAGGAACAAAATAGGTAAATTAGTTGTCAAAGCAGTACCATATTCGGTGACGTAAATGTCAAAAATATTTTTACGTCACACATTGACAAAAAAAATTATCCTTGACATTTTTGACTTCTTTATCTTTATACATTTTCACTATATGAAAATGCATCGCTTATAATTTTTTCTGCAGAGACGGAATATATTTCGACAAGATATTGGTATCGGAATATAAACTTTTTAAGAGATCGAATAAGGCGAATCTTTTTATAGCCCTGGTCCAGTAGCCTGTTTCTCAGATGAAGATGATGTTTCAGGAAATCAGAATAATTGCTACTGGCCCTTGCATAGCGAATCAATTGCGAGATGTAAACACCATATGCAGGAGAAGCTGGTAAATTGCTGCACATGTTTGGAAAATTTATGATTTTAAAATTGAAGTCGTCCCGCTTATCATAAATTTTAGTACTGAGTTGACCACTGTCGTCAAATTCGAGGTATATGTCCAAAAATGATGCGGACGAAGCTGTATCGGTGGTCTCTTTAACTTCCAGCTCTGGAGGATATATCAATGGAAGAAATTCTGCAAATCTAGAATTATTGATAGATAAAACGTCAACAATATACCTGTATGTGAAATTAAAGGCTCTAGCCTCATGAATCTTCTTATCTTTTACAAGCTTTTGAAGAAACTCCGACTCATATGAGAATAAAAATAAATCGGCTAGAAGAGGAGCACAATTCGTACCCATTGGTATGCCGACGACCTGCTGAAACAGTGTCCCTCCAAAGGAGACAAATATGTTATCGATGAGGAACTCCAGCATACTGGTCACTTGTTCCTCGGAGTAGCATGTTTTACCTTTATGAATTTTGTTTGAAAAAAATGTGGAATTGTAGCCTAACACAAAAAATTTTGAGCCATAGTTTCTATGACTAAAAGCTTTATGAATTGTTTCTTTTAAGCGGGTTTTTAATTTGTCATGCGGTAGGGTGGTATATAGAGTTGAAAAATCAAAAGTTTTGATGGAGGATACCTGAGAGAAAGATCTTGATTTCATGTTATCCAAAAGATCTTTAGAGTTTTTCAAAATCCACATGTGATTTATGCCACTACGCGAGTAAACAGTTTCACAATATTTCTGTTGTCCCTCTTTTACTGCAGACAGAATCTTTGTCAGGTGAATAGACAATACTTTCGTCGAACAAGTTGATGATCCCGCTAAGTACCTTTGTTTGTATGGTGTCTTATGGAGTTTAGGTATCCAATATAAATAGGGTAAATCCTCAGACTCTTAACCAGAGGGAATGTTTAAAGAGGTCATGAATGATCTGTGGTTAGCTAGGATTTCATCTTTGTCGAACGAAGTTGGTTTGTATGTGGTATTACTAGAGGTGTTGCTATTTATGCCTAATTCCTTGATTAGGCATTCGAAGTAATATGATTTACATACAAACACGATATTGTTGGAAGCCTTGTCCGCAGGAACGATAACATATTTGTCATGAAGAGAGGAAAGACACTTAACAGCTTCTTGGTCTTTAAATACAGACTTAGGTCGACTATTAACAGAATTTTTGAGCTTGTGAATCCGACCTTGTACTAGAGACCTAATTGTTCTAACCCAGTCTGACAAGGACTCTAACTCCGGATCTTGGTCTACTTCTCTCTTTATCCACCTTCTGGCATAATCTTCAAAAGCATCCATAATTATCTTGAAATTATGTTTCCAATTGATGTGTTGAGGTTCTCTGAATTTAGGACCATGAGAAATCACCTTTCGGAGACTCTCATGTTGAATGATATTCAGATCACCAGTGATTACATGTCCAGATGGGTTGTATTGAAAAGGAGAGTGGGAGCAGTCACAAGTCAATCTGAACTGTTAATATATTGATATCTGCTGTCTTTTTGTTAAAAAAAAATGTCACAAAATGATTGGGCCACCATTCTGCCATTTGGACCAGTGACTCCATATTATATCAAGACAATAGAAATATTGTTAAAAGTAAGATTGCAGACGAAGGGCAGTAAACTCCTACTTTTAATATAGGCAAATATTATAAGAGTATGAAGACAATAGACATATACACTTCCCGGTCCTTTCCTCATACATGACTTATCACCGGGTTTGTAACTAGAATAACACGACGGGTGCCACTAGTGGAGCAGGAACTGCTCACTCTTTCGGAGCACCTGAGTTCACCCCAGGTTTGTAGTGGGGTTCGTGTTACTCGATCTTTAGTTTTATTGTATGTTTTGTAGATCGTTGTTTGTCCTTTTGTAATTTTTCATTTGGCCATTGTGTTTTCAGTTCTTCGATATACGGATTCTGATTACCTCCCTTTGGTATCTTCAAACTCTACTTAAAAGAGAGATTACAAATGAAAATCAACGAACTCTTAGTTTTGACATAGAAAAGGTTAGAAGAGCTCAAAGACAATAGAAATACTGTTAAAGGAAATATTACAAAAAATGTCAGTAATCTTCAACTTTTAAATAGGAAAAGGTCACAAGAGTATGACGACAATAGAAATACTGTGCTAATAGAGATTACAAATGAAGGTCAGTGAACTTCTAGTTGTAATTAGGAAAAGGTCATCATCTCATTGAAAATTAACTTGTTCTCGCCATGATATCGCTGAACAATTACTGAATTGACGTTAAACAATCACTCACTCACTCACTTTCTACTTAGTTAACAGTTTGGACAACTGATCAGTCAATAGGTATTGCGGAAGTGAAAATGTGACAGTCAAGTCACAGTAATAGATGAGGACTATCGAAAAAACATAGAAAGAGGAAAAATCGATACCACTAACATCCAAATACATTCATGACCACCTACTTTCCTACCTGGGTGCAGTCACTTCAATAAAAAGTTCTGCAGCATTGATAGTCTTATCAGCTACGACATAAACAACCGCCTACATTTAGGGTAGGGGTGGATTCAAACGCAACGTTCCGACAAACATTGATATATAGTTCTACAGTTGTATGCCGATAGACAAAACTGAAACGTTGTGTTATAAACACGAATGAATGAAATAAATCTTAAATAAACTTATTTGATCTTCATGTCTGCAAATGATAGTCGGATATACATACTATTCAATCAACCCCTTCAATAGGGATCATTCACCGCTTCTCCCGTTTGGTGACGCTACTGTTCCATAAGTGGTTACATGTGCGTTTGAATAACAAAGACGCTTGTATCTTAACGCTAACCTAATGACGGCACTGAATTATTAAAACAGGCCTATAGATATGCCAGTTTGGAAAGGACGCCGATTTGAGAATATCCTAAAATAGGGATCATTCACCGTTTCTCCCGTTTGGTGACGCTACTGTTCCATAAGTGGTTACATGTGCGTTTGAATCACAAAGACGCTTGTATCTTAACGTTAACCTAATGACGGCACTGAATTATAAAACTTGAATGGTGCAAACATTGAAGCTTAACTAGTACAGCGCGGGTGATATTACCTGTTAGAAGTATAGATTTAGTTGACGAGTATATGTAAAATAAAAGTGTTATCTGTAAGTCGCAAGAAAAGAGTTTTATTATTACCATATCGGCATGTACCCTGGTGTAGCCTATACATGTTCATAAAAGGTGTACATTGTGCATGATGTTTTGTTACTCACACTGCAATACTGATGAACTTCATTCCAACATTTTAAAGTACCTGAATTTCGGGAAATACTACCTCCATGTGAACAAAATAGAATAATAAAGTCCCCGTCTCCACATACAAAATTTTGAATGAATATATCTAGGTCTATCTATATTAAAGCAATCTTCCAGGTCGACTATTAACACAATTTTTGAGCTTGTGAATCCGACCTTGTACTAGAGACCTAATTGTTCTAACCCAGTCTGACAAGGACTCTAACTCCGGATCTTGGTCTACTTCTCTCTTTATCCACCTTCTGGCATAATCTTCAAAAGCATCCATAATTATCTTGAAATTATGTTTCCAATTGATGTGTTGAGCTTCTCTGAATTTAGGACCATGAGAAATCACCTTTCGGAGACTCTCATGTTGAATGATATTCAGATCACCAGTGATTACATGTCCAGATGGGTTGTATTGAAAAGGAGAGTGGGAGCAGTTACAAGTCAATCTGAACTGTTAATATATTGATATCTGCTGTCTTTTTGTTAAAAAAAAATGTCACAAAATGATTGGGCCACCATTCTGCCATTTGGACCAGTGACTCCATATTATATCAAGACAATAGAAATATTGTTAAAAGTAAGATTGCAGACGAAGGGCAGTAAACTCCTACTTTTAATATAGGCAAATATTATAAGAGTATGAAGACAATAGACATATACACTTCCCGGTCCTTTCCTCATACATGACTTATCACCGGGTTTGTAACTAGAATAACACGACGGGTGCCACTAGTGGAGCAGGAACTGCTCACTCTTTCGGAGCACCTGAGTTCACCCCAGGTTTGTAGTGGGGTTCGTGTTACTCGATCTTTAGTTTTATTGTATGTTTTGTAGATCGTTGTTTGTCCTTTTGTAATTTTTCATTTGGCCATTGTGTTTTCAGTTCTTCGATATACGGATTCTGATTACCTCCCTTTGGTATCTTCAAACTCTACTTAAAAGAGAGATTACAAATGAAAATCAACGAACTCTTAGTTTTGACATAGAAAAGGTTAGAAGAGCTCAAAGACAATAGAAATACTGTTAAAGGAAATATTACAAATAAATGTCAGTAATCTTCAACTTTTAAATAGGAAAAGGTCACAAGAGTATGACGACAATAGAAATACTGTGCTAATAGAGATTACAAATGAAGGTCAGTGAACTTCTAGTTGTAATTAGGAAAAGGTCATAAGAGTATAAAGACGATAGAAATATTGTTAAAAGAAAAATTACAAATGAAGGTCAATAATCTTCAAGCTATAATTTCGAAAAGGTCATAGATTATCACGACAACAGGAATGCTGTAACATATTAATGACATTAACAGACGAACAAGAAAATATCAAAGTAATATCAATACTATACTGGTATACGATCACAAAGTCAACCAGGCAGTCACTACAATAACAGATGAGTCAGAAAACACTTAATATCATTGGTCGTGGTACTTGTATTATTTCAGTACTTATGTATATATTTATGCATTAAGCGTTGTATACATTTCGTATGATGTCATGTGATTTGGCATGATATCATCTTCTAACACGGTGATATATAATGGTACCGCAGGTTTATTCAACGATATTTAATGTTTATCCAAAATTGAATCAAACAAATGCATTGGTATGATTGACTAACCAGCATGCAATGTACAATGATTGCTACAATACAACACAGTCGGACCAATGTTAAAACGTCATATCATTGAGCTAAATCGGGACTACTTTTCACGTTGTTCACGTAAAAAGTAGTCCCGGTTTACCTCAATGATATGTGTATTTGTCTGCAAACTATTCGAAATGGAAGATGTAAACAAAAGTCACCTAGGTCATTAATGTGGGGGGCGACAAATATGCGCAGTTGTTGGAGCAACTAACAATTTCGGGTTTCTCCTGTATGAAAATGGAAAACAATTGTAACAGAAGCAAAATATCACATTGACATGATTTACCCAAATACCACTGTCGTGTACCCGATACGGAATGGTCATTTCAAGATGGCGGATTGTACATCGTCAAAAATGTAGGCGTGAAGATTTTGACTATTATCGTTCTTTATAGGTTATCTTAGTGTCTATGAGTTACACGTTTAGATAGGACAGTCTTTTTTCTACTTCACCATTAAGTCAGTAAAGCTCGATCCTTTTGTTTTTATCGTAAACTGTCTTCGCTGGTTGATCAATGCAGCGACAAAGATATCGAGGCGTAGAATCCAATTTATTACACCAATTCCTACCGCCTAGTGACGTTTTATATTAATATGTTGATGCCAAAATTATTCAAACATGTGAATTGTCCAACAAATGTCATTTCAGCCTTTGACAAGCTTTGTATCCCTCTTAAAACGTGTAGGAAAATTGTGTTTACGTCACGGAACGGTCACGACAAAAAAAAGGTGTACATTGTGCATGATGTTTTGTTACTCACACTGCAATACTGATGAACTTCATTCCAACATTTTAAAGTACCTGAATTTCGGGAAATACTACCTCCATGTGAACAAAATAGAATAATAAAGTCCCCGTCTCCACATACAAAATTTTGAATGAATATATCTAGGTATATCTATATTAAAGCAATCTTCAAATCTAAATCACACTCTTTAGAATTATTTGGTACAAAATTATACAGATAATATATTCCTTCTTCGTGTAGTGTTATTAACTGTTAAAGATTCGACAACAAGCGGGTTAATCATAGCATTTATTTTAGAAAGATTTTGAGAAGATGTATTATGAATGGCATAATAAATAGTTAAATAAAGAAAATTTGTTGTTTCTTACTATTTTTAATTATTTTCGACAGATTTTGGTAGCATTCAAATATTTTGTACAATCAGACTGGCTGATGATCGTACAAAACCTGGAACTACCATACAATGCAAAACTAAAGACTCAAGTTGTCACCGACAGAGTTCCGTCGGGTTTTAAGTGGGATTCGTGCTGCTCAATCTTCAGTTTTCTGTATAGTTTTTTGTAGACCACTGTTTATCATTTTGTCTTTTTTTCGTTTGGCCATTGCATTGCCTGCCCTTCTTCGATATATGACTTCCGATAACCCTTTTGGCATTTACAAACTTTTCTTATCTGTTGACCTATACACGCACCACTATACTATCCCAATTATCAAATTTATTTCATTGTAATATATATGTAAAAATATATTGAAGATTACAATTATTTGGCATAATGAACTTTTTACTGGTAAAGGACTAAAGGCAAAGCACATGATTTGTGTAGGTTTATTCCATTCTAATGCAGGTAAAAACGTTATTTATAACTTTAGTTAGCTGCCTGTTATTGAAATGAACAGTCAAACGATTTGAATTACGATTTCAGTAATGCTACGAGAAAAATCGGGAATTTGCATAAAACCCAGCGTTCTATACAAATAAACATAAAAGAATGTAAACGTACACGATTGGAAACGTACGGACTACTGGTTTTGGTGTTTAACACCACTTTCAACAAATTTCAGTGGGGGTCAGTTTTATTGGTGGAGGAAAACGGAGTGCAGAGAAAAAACCACGGACCTGCCACAAGTCACTGGCAAACTTTATCACATAATGTTGTATCGCCTGGGCGAGATTCGAACTCATAACGTTAGTCGTGATAGGTACTGATTGCATCTATAGGTAGTTGTAAATCCAACTACCAAGCGATCACGACCACGAAAGCCCCTTGCGGACTACTGAGTTAAATATTGTAGAACTAGATACATCTGGAAACTATCGTGATAGAACATCACATAATAAAAAAAAACTTTATTTGGTATACTGATACCCTAATGAAGAATTTGTTAGATTTTGAAAATGAATTGATTGAATATAGAAAATCGTGAATTTGATGGTAAAAAGTGGGAAGGGATGGGATGAGAATTTAAAAAGAATTTTATTTTGTTTGGCTTAAACTAAAAATTGAAACAAAAATGAGAAAAGGAAAATATACTTCAAAAATAAAAACTGTGATCATCTAGGTAGGGAAGGTCAATTAAGTTTTTCCTTTCCGTAATCTGGATATATCGTAGATGAGGAATATTTTTTGCTGAAATCTTTTGAAAATAATCATAAATGTGTTCCCTTGGATTGTTTATTACAAAGATAAATTTATTATTGCTATTAATTTTTTTTTATCATTAGCCGTTTTTAGATTTATTTTGAATAAGCTCCCCTTTAAATGATATAAAATACCAACTATGTTACTTGAAAAGGTGTCTATACACACAGAAATTCTATTTGTTCATTGTTACAAGTTTTTTTTTATTATTACTTGTTCTTTTTCTGTGTTTGTTGAAAACTGTATATTACTGCCTAAAGGTATAAATGAATTTGTTGTGTTCCTGTGTATTGTACATGTATGGTTTTGATTTTTTACCCTTTTACCCATATTTTTATTATTGGTTATAAAGGGACAATTTTTTCCCAGAACAACAGTTCTGTTTCAGAGTGCATTTTTTTTCAGTTACAAAAATGTAGCATCGAAATCTTTTTATAAGAGTAGAATACACCTTTTCCCCCTAATGCTAATGCAAAGAAATGAAATGTGATACACGTATGGTGTATACGTGTATCACATTTCATTTCTATGGCAGTTCCAGGTTTTGTACGATCATCAGCCAGTCTGATTATACAAAATAATTGAATGCTACCAAAATCTGTCGAAAATAATTAAAAATAGTAAGAAACAACAAATTTTCTTTATTTAACTATTTATTATGCCATTCATAATACATCTGCTCAAAATCTTTCTAAAATAAATGCTATGACTAACCCGCTTGTTGTCGAATCTTTAACAGTTAATAACACTACACGAAGAAGGAATATATTATCTGTATAATTTTGTACCAAATAATTCTAAAGAGTGTGATTTAGATTTGAAGATTGCCTAAATATAGATAGACCTAGATATATTCATTCAAAATTTTGTATGTGGAGACGGGGACTTTATTATTCTATTTTGTTCACATGGAGGTAGTATTTCCCGAAATTCAGGTACTTTAAAATGTTGGAATGAAGTTCATCAGTATTGCAGTGTGAGTAACAAAACATCATGCACAATGTACACCTTTTTTTTGTTGTTAGGAATTTAATTAATAACCTAATATCACTGTCGTTCTGTAGTCAACTGTTCCAGCGCAATGGTTGTAAGTATAAGGACAGTACTATTAAAAAAAAGAAGCGGCCCGTATTGAATATCCCGCAATACGGGTAACTTCTTTTGTTTCAATAGTAGTTTATCTAACTTGTACAATAATGTTATAATTTATACAATAAAAAAAAGTCGTGAGAACAGTTTTGTTTGTGAACGAATTTGCAGAATTTTCCTATTCTTGTTATAAGGGCATTATATATTGAAGTGTTCTTGTACCCAACGTTAATAATTCAAGCATCATCGAGATTAAAACGTTCCGCTAACCACTTATGGAACAACAGCGACATCTGTCGAAAGAAATTTGGTGAATGATCCCCATTGAAAAACCATAAGAGTTATGAAATGACTTTCGTGAAATTGGAAACTTTCTGTATCATTCCCATCAGTCATCCGGGAACCAATTTCTATCGGTTACGCTGACCGCTGGTTCTTCCGGTATTGAATACACCAACACAGAGATTTAAAGACAACAAACAAAAAGCTATGATCATCATCAATGCCTATAGTAGTATGCTGACAAGCAACTATCACCTTAACCTGGCACTTATATAAGGTTCAAGGAAGAAACGTTCTATAGGGTAACATATAGTTACAGAAAGGACGGATACGTCGTAAACATCATCAGCATCAACATCATTGTTGGTCAACTGCGAAATTGTCAATGTTTTGTGCATAGCTTGCAATAATCCATTATTTACAATATCTTTCCAGATGTCTTACCAGGTATGACAAATCGTTCAGAACCATATTAGCTTGGTGTATTTAGCAATTTCAAAGGTAATTATCTAACCATATAGGCTTACACCTTTGTGAGGTAGAATGAACAAATAAGTTTTCGGGAGTATGACTTGAATTTGACTCGGTCAAGTGTATAGTTGAATTTTGAGCTTACCAGAATAGTTCCTTTTGTAACATGAAAACATGTCGGAGGTACACACAACATACAAAGAAATAACATGCTCTAATTTATTGAAATTATAAATGTCATATATAATATTGGGCTTTGATAATCACACGTGGTACCTCTAAGCTTGTTCCGCTGTGTACTGTCCCTTTTTTTTGTTCTGTTCCGCAAATATATATACGGCCACATGGCGTGTATTCCATTTGGTTCATTATCCGTCATCAAATCGAAATGTCAGTGTGGTCCCTGATTTCAAAATGTATTGATAGGAAACAATAGGCATCACGCGCGTAACAAAAAACATATTAAACACAGACCGAAGAAGATCAGATACACTGCACACGTGCTGTAAAAAAAACTACGCGCAGTATTGTGAACATTACAGAAATCAATTTAGCATTTCGATATGAAAGTCGGATTTTTTTGGGGGTTAATCCATGGATGTATCATACACATCATTGTCGCTATAATTCTCCTCAATATAAACGGAAGAACCGCATCGGTGGTGTAATGGTTAGCGTGCTCGCTTCGCGTGCGGTAGATCGGGTCAAACCAAAGACTATGAAATTGGTATGTGTTGCTTCTTTTCTAAGCGCGCAGCATTAATGAGCAAAGACTGGTTTGCTCGGAATCAGGAGAGTGTGTCCCGGGTAGGGTGACATGTCTACCCGCGAACTGTTGTTTCAGTTAGCTAGCACCATACAAATCCAACTAAGCGTGTTGGTCTAGTACAAAACAGACCTCATCATCATATCATTGAAAATTATGATATAGCTAATAATTGCCGGATTGACGCTAAGCAACAATCACCCACTCACTCCTATAAACGAACGTTCAACGGATTTTCTTATTCAATGGCATATGTTGACCTGAAAATTGACATTTGATTTGTCCATACTGACGAACAATAACATGGTCAGTAACACGATAGATTTATGTATATGTCAAGTTATTCATCGTTACATGTGACGTCAGTAAAATATATAAAACGCATCACTACATACATAATACAAAGGTATATGATCCTCTTTAAATATTCATTTCTAAGACGGATTGATCACCGTACTGTACATTATCAGACATTTCATCAAAATGTTTCTTTTGCGGATGACACGTGATAGAAAGGGACAAGTATGTATATTATATATTTATAATTAAATGTTTTATGCCTAATTCTTAATAGAAATCTATGTCTTTTATAATATACTTATATATGACAAACTTGTAAACGATAACATTTAAGTTTGTTGATAAATCTGATTAAATGGTGGGGCCGTCGTGGCCGTGATCGCAAGGTAGTTGGATTTACAACTACCTATGCAATCACTGATGTTGTGAGTTCGAATATCGATAAGGGCGAGGTGTACAACATTATGTGATAAAGTTTATCAGTGACTTGCGACAGGTTGGTGGTTTTCTCCGGATCCTCCGGTTTCCTCCACCAATAAAACTGACCGCCACGATATAACTGAAGTATTGTTGAAAGTGGCGTTAAACACCATTAAAAAACGCAAACAAACTGATTGAATGGTCGAGTTATTTATTGGTGGTTAATTACACGCTATATGTCTGGTAATGTCACAATGTTGTTTTTGTTTTTGATTTTGTTTTTGTTTGTTTGTTTTTGTTTGTTTGTTTTTGTTTGTTTGGGTTTTGTTTGTTGTTTTTGTTATTGTCATTTGGAGATATGCATTAGTCTACAGAGATAAAAATAAAAAAAAATTGAGCAATATATATGATGTATTTCAAAACTTACTCAAATTGCAGTATCTCTATCTATCTTCCTATTTCGGAACCCAGTCACAACTTTGGATATTACGTGCCATTTCATGTGTGACTAATGTACAATTTAAAAGAAACAATAAATAAGTAATATTTTATTAGTAAGGAACACTGGGAGAGCAGAAAAATTATCTTACAGTGATTTTTTTTTCTTCCTTTTTATGTAGTATAGTAAGAAAAAATAAAAACGTAGATATCAAATTTAGTGCGCACGACATGTTTCTGGAATAGCCTTCATAAGGTACACTCAATATCGAAAGATTGGAAAGGTAAATCATTTAATGTATTGGGAGCAATAAAACCAAAGGGACTAAACAGAATAGCCAAAATCAGCTATAGTCAACTATGCCTGAGGAATGAGAACCTTAGTTTTATTAATAAATAACATTATTTAGGAACTGTAAATTTCAGTAAAAAAATATATCTAATAAACCATGTCAGTGCCGAAACACTGACTACTGGGTGGATGATACCCCCCGGGGACTAATAGTCCACCAGCAGGGGTGTCCTAGGTTGAACAGATATGAAAAAGATGTTCATATTCATATTTTACCTCTACAGATGAATGAAAATACCGAGGCAACGACATCAAAAGATAAAATCGGGAATCCAGACTACATTATTCAACAACCAATGAAACCAAAGAATACGGATCAATATAAACCGTTAAGGAGGGAAACAACTAACAATAGCTTACAATGCAAAAGATCACACATCACTGACGCTGTATCGAGAGAATTAAGAGAGAATGTGAATAAACAATGTACATTAAAATCTTGCACAGTAAAGAATAAAAATAGACTTCTTTGTATGAATAACGATGTTGAAATGTGTGAAGGGGTCAGAGTATCACTAGATCAAAGGTCATCGGATTCGTCTTCAGAAAATGGGGACTCTGAAAATATGTTGGCGAAATACACAAAAGAATCAAAAACTGTCTACACCAATATAGACAACGAAACAACGGGTAGCAGATTCAAAAGATTTATTTTGAATTCGTTAAAACGAAGTCATAGTACGACTGTTCGTGATAAGAAACATTCTGACTGTCACCAACTTTTGGACTGTGGAAACAATCCGTATATGGTAAGCTAATCAGAATTTTGAACAACAATTAAAAATGATGTCTTCCATACAAAGTTTTATATGGCTGTACGTGTTTCAGTTTTTATTCTTGCTGCCATTTTACATTTGTATTTGCTATTTCAGAAATTTACAAGGCATTAAATTTGAGAAATATTAGAAACGCATGTACATAGATAGCGTGTCTAGATTTGGTTATACGCATACATATTTTGTTTTTCCTTGCACTGGTATTTAATTTAGCTTTAAAAGACGCTTAGGGTGGATCATATCTGAAGGAGTTAAATGGAAGCATACGCATCTGGTTCAGTAAATGTATTGCTGTGAATACGTGATTACCAATTTTTTTCGTGTTTTGTGGACAAATTGCATTTATATATATTGATATATATAAATATGTATAATGTTGGGGGCATTTATTCGTTTATTTCTTCGGGGTTTGATATTATACATGAAAATCACCAATTCATAGTTATATAATAGGTCTTCGTGTGTCTGTTCCATATTGTGGCATATAGAAAATCCGCTTATATTAAAAAGTGTGACAAATAACTTGTTTGTTGAGAAATTGTGGTTAATTTAAGTTTTAAAATGTAATATAATTTGTTTTCTGCAATTAGATTTTACTTCTTTATCTAATAAAATGAAAATATTCTGTATATCAGTAATTATATACATTTCAGAGCACTCGTGAACATAAAACAAAGATTTCTAAGAAGACGGAACAAAGATACAGAAAGATGACCAAGTTGTCTAGAGTTTCAACTAGTCAAATTTTACAGTGGAGCCAATCCTTCGACTCATTACTGAATGATGAGAGTAAGTTAAATGAATCAGTATTTTTTTGCAACTGCAACCTACAGATTTGTCTGTTTTTGTTTTTCGTCTCAGCGACGCCATCTTTGTTTTTGCGATGCACGCGCAAACGTTATTTGTTCATTCATTAATACATATATAGGTTGAAATACATTGACATGCTATCGTGCATACACGTACGGTTGAAGCCACATGGGGATATACACATATCGATGCCACATAAGACCGAGAAATATTCTTTGAACAAAAATAGCAAATAAGTAATTTTAGTTAAATTTGACAATTGCCCTCACACAAAAGATGTTATATTTTTACTGAACATAAGATACACATTATGATATCTAAATCATCACAATGTTCGGATTGTTTTCATGTTTATTTTTCAGTTACTAGTATATCAAAATGTTTGATCCTTACATTGACCTGCAGTTATATATTACTTTTGGTGGCATGGATTGGTAAATAATAATAGTACCAACTTTATATATGGACTTTTGAACTGAAGCTCAAATAAAGTGGCATTAGTAGTACATGGAAATAATGCATAGAGCGAAACTGAAAGAGTTGAAGAACTTATCAGACTCAATTTAGAGCATGTGTTATGCTTATTATTGAAGTAGTGGCTGTGAGATGCAGAACACCAATTGAAGCGTTGTTCCTTTACTGTATTTTATATAAGCGTACACTAGATTTCTCTAATCCTATTTTGCTATGAAATAAATTGAAAAACAAACAAAAAATAGCACACTGTCAGAACAGCTCCAAAATCCATTCGGAAAATCGTAGAAAGAGACAAAATCGATACCCCTAACACACAAATACATGACTGCTCATTGTTCTGGCTTGGTACATACACTTCAATAAAAAAGTGGCGGGGTGAAACTAATTTTATTATTTTAATCAGATTGCATTATTTAAGTGTGACTTGTATATTATTGCAGGTGGTTTACAATGGTTTAGCATATATCTGAAATCAGAATTCAGTGAAGAAAACTTGCAGTTTTGGATTGAATGTGAAGAATTCCGTCTTTCAGATAACTTGAACTTCCCGGTTTTTGCACGTAAAATCTGCAATGAATTCATAGATTTTGACGCACCAAGAGAGGTAAGACATCGTTATATCTGTGACTAAGTGAGTGTGTGAGTGATTATTGTTTAACGCCAACTCAGCAGGTTTTCAGCTATATCATGACGAAAACAGTCTTACGCTTTATCCACGGGTAGACATGTCGTTCCAAGTGGATATATTATCCTGATTACGAACCAACCAATCTTTGCGCTTATTCCTTAATGTTGCGTGCTTAGCGGAGAAACAGCAAATACTAATATTATAGTCTGCATGAGTACGCGGTGAATAGCAAATATTGTGTCAGTACCGGAAAAACATTATCCCCAGAATGATGCATCACGGGCAACAATCTAAGTCATAGCTCTTAATTAGATAAACACTGAATACATACATAAAAAGGTATAAATCCAACACAATTGACGCTTTGTAATATTCACTTCATTTTATATTTTCAGGTAAATTTAGATTTTAATACAAGAATGGCAACATTCGTAGGCTTGGGAAATAATTCAAACGACACGTTTAAATTGGCACAAAGAAAGATACAGACATTGATGGAAAGGGATTCGTATCCTAGATTTATTGAATCCGAACTTTACCAACATATACTGAGAACTGCTTCGAAAGATTAGTCAATGTTAATTATTGTAAAAAAAATAAATTCACATAAAACACAAAAAGAATCAGCTTTGCATAATTTGACTTCATACAGGGGTTTTTCAAGAAAAAAACCCAATAAAGCTAGACGAATTTTTTATTTTCAAGTTCCGCTATATATAGATGGTGCCCTTTTACTAATTATTTCCAAATTTTTAGTGTGGTTCGTGTTACTCTTTAGTTTTATGTGTATGTTTTGTAGATCGTTGTTTGTCCTTTTGTACTTTCTCTTTTGGTCAATGTGTTGTCTGTTCTTCTTGGATATACGGATTCTAATTACCCCTTTGGTATCTTCAAACTCTTCTTGGTGACGATCTTGAAATAAATGATACCACAGATACAGCTAGATCTGCTTACCTTGACCTACACCTAGAAATTAACAGTGAGGGCCAGTTAAGAACGACACTTTACGAGAAAAGAGATGATTTTCAATTTTCCCATTGTGAAGTTTCCACTTATATGTGGCAACATTACAGCAACATCTGCATATAGAGTGTATTCATCTCAGTTGATTATTATTGTTTCCCTATTATGTCCTTTCGGTAGTCTTGCTTGCTATCTAATATTCAAAAGAGGGCTGAGGCTGTCGGCTCATTTTAATAGAACTGATATTGTAGATATGACAATTTCTGTATCAGGAGGATTAGATATATTAGTATAATATTCAAGATTATAGTGTTCTTTATAACAACGCTGTTCGATCGGTTATATGTGGGTGTTACTCATATTGGGAAAACACTTGCATGACCGTATAATTTCACTAAGAGTGGAGATTTGGCCCTATAAAACTATACCAAGCAAAAGAATGAGAGGTTATGTAAATGTGTGTTGCTATGGATTTCGCTTCTGTTTCTACGATTTTCCAATTATAATTGGGAAATGTTCCAAACAGTGCAGTATTTTTTGTTTTTCATTTTTATTGATGCGATATTCCATAGCTTGCCACTACTGGAGCAGGAACTGCTCACTCTTCCGGAGCACCTGAGTTCACCCTCGGTTTTTAGTGGGGTTCGTGTTACTCGATCTTTAGTTTTATATGTATGTTTTTGTAGAACGTTGCTAGTCCTTTTGTACTTTTTCTTTTAGCCATTGTGTTGTCTGTTCTTCTTCGATATACGGATTCTGATTGCCCCTTTGGTATCTTCAAACTCTTCTTGTGGATCCTATCAGTATTTCCCTGATAAAGGGTTGCTGCTAACAAGAAAGCTACTGAACCTTATATTAACCTGAAGTATATAGATTTTAGCACTCTGCCAGGTGGTGTTAGAATCTTATATTAACCTGACCTCTATAGGTTATAGCACCCTGGAAGGTGTTAGAATTAAGAAATAAATCATGGAAGCCAGAATGTGTTGGGAGTTTTAACATGGATTGGCGGATATAAATATTTTATCCCGAGCCAGAAGCGAGGGATAAAATTTACTAATATCCGCCAATCCATGTTAAAACTCAAAACACATTCTGGCTTCCATGATTTATTTCGATTCTGATATGTCTAAAAGTACAACTACGGTAGTATACTTTGATTGGAAGACGGTAATTTATATTTACGTTTGCGGAAAATGTCGCACACAAATTTATGCTGCGAATGGAAAAGACCGTCACATTCACCGGCGCATGTGCTAATGAGATTATACCGAATGGATAACTCGCTCGTTTATTAACAAAGCGAAAGAAGGAGGGCATGTTAGAATCTTATATTAACCTGCATAAATATGCAATTCATCCTCCTGTTTTAGTTTGTTTAAATTGATCGGTATCAATAACGTTATAATTTATGTTATCATTATGAACATATTGTTATATGTAAATTACTTCATTAACCATTGAGACAATCGCGGACCATGCGCTCCTCGTTTTTCATTATCACTCCTTGTAAGACTCATCAAAGACAAGAATATGCTTCCCTCGCACGATATCTGACTGGAACCGGCTGCCACAGACCATAGCTTTGAGTGACTCGGTTGCAGTTGAAACATTCTCTATCAAATGCTAATTTATAAAAACCTGTAAAAAGTTTTCACATTTTTTTTCAATTGTCATGTTCAACTACATAATCTTAAACATGTTGAAGGCGGTCAGTATTATGTAGAAGTAGAAAAAAACTTTTTTTTATACCAATGTGTTTGCCCATTAAGCACATTTCGTACATATCTACACTCACGGGCCAAAAGTATTTCTCCACTAAGATATTTCCCTATATATTTCATATAAAACCATTTATTTTCAAAACATTCTCTTGAAGTTATTCCTTATCTGATTTTCATGAAATTTTCAGCATTAAATTCAGAAATAACTATAGTTTCTTCTTCGTATAATTTTCAAATAATTTTATTTCTATTTTCCCTTAAGAATTGATTTAAAAACAAAGTTTAATTTTTTCACCAAATCTTACTATATAATCATATAAAATTGTGACGTCAAGAATTTACATTTGTGCTTAAATCATAAATGCTTGTAAATAAAAGTTCGAAAAAATTACATGAAGATATTAAAATAATTCTACTATTAAAGGTGAAAATTTCATGAAAATCGGCTAAGGAATTACTTTAAATTTCATAATAACTACATTTGTATATCTTATAAGCATTGACTACTGGGCGAATGATACCATCGAGACTATGATAGTCCAACAGCAGAGGTATCGACACAGTGATAGTAATAAAGGCATACACAATTTTCCAAAATGAAAATCATTTGATCAAAACACCCTCATATATAGTTTTATACATTTTTTGTGATTCAGAAGTTATTAATTTATTACATGTCTTCCCGTGATTCGTTTTTGTTGGCGTATTTTTTTTAATTAATATGAAATATTATTTACTAGTTATTGTTTTCTAGAACTTGTTTAAAATATCATATTATTTTCAGTTATATCAATTTATCATTTCAATAAGACGATTTCTTCTTCTTATTGACCGCCTTCAACAAGCTGAGTTTATGCCATTGGTACTGCCCGGATAAACTATCAAATAGATTTAAGTAACATATTTACAATTCTAACTATTTTTTTATTTATTTAATTAATTGAATTTTAGGATAAAACTATTTACACATGATGAAAAGAAATTTTAGTAACTGTACATGTGTATTTTGAGACAGCTGTGTTAGTACTCAACGGAAGACTGTTCCAGTTTGTGATTGTTTGCGGGACCAATAGTGTGTTCTGCATAACGATATTTGATATGTGAGTGAGTGCATGTTGCGTGAGTGGTGGAATTAATCTTTCTATTTTTGAACGTCAACCAGTTCATATGAACTTTTGTACAACATAACAAGGCGTCCTTCTGTTCTCCTGTCTGCTAGGCTTCTCCATTTTAAGTTGCTTAACATGTTACTATCACATGAGGTGTTTCTATGTCTGTTAGTGACGTACCTAGCAGTCCTCCGTTGTATCTTTTCTATTTATCCTATTTATGTTCTCAATAAAGTAAGGATCCCAAACTGAACAGGAATATCCTAGTGATGGTTGAACTAGAGATTTATATGCCTATTCCTTTACTGAGGTGGAACTAATGTTTAAATTCCTTCGCAAAAAGGTTAAGGGTTAACTTATATTGCCTTTATTACAAATGTTATTTATGTGGTTATTCCATTTTAGATTCGACTGTACAGTTAAACCTAGGTAGTTTGTATTGTCTACATATATTACCATGTAAGATGTAAGTGTAATTAATCAGGTACTTTTTTCGACTGATTGTTGAGGCATTGCTCGATGTAATGTGATTTTCCATATTTGTTCCCAAATAGTTTTTCAAGATCTTGTTGAATGGTTATACAGTCACTGGTGGATTTCTTTACAAGATATACGTCGTGTCCTTAGCAAAGATGTGTATGGTGTAATGTAAGCCAACTGGAATGTCCTTTATATATAATAAAATCAAACGAGGTCCAATAACAGATCATTGGGGCTCTCCAGACAACAGGAAGTGAGTGAGTGATTGTTGTTTAATGCCAATTCAGCAATTTTTCAGCTATATCACGGCGAGAACAAGTTAATTTTCAATGGAATGAAGATGAGGTCCGCTTTGTACTAGACCAACGCGCTTAGTTGAATTTTTTATAGTGCTAACTCACTGAAACAACAGTCCCCCGATAGACATGTTGCCCCCCTAGCTCCCGATTACGAGCCAATCCGTCTTTGCTCTTTCTCATTAATGCTGCGTGCATAGGGGATAAGTAACTAATACCAATTTTATAGTCTCTGGTTTGAACCGATCGGGGACTCGAACCCACGATCTACCGCACTCGAGGCGAGCACGCTAACATTACACCACCGATATGGTTCCAAACAACAGGGACACACCTGGTGTCTCATCATCTAGTATGACTGCCGGTCAAAGTAAAAAAACGTCAAAAGTGTTATTTAATGTTGGTACATTAGGAATATACACCATGAGCTCTGAAGAGCTTTTAAAACCGACATAGCACAAATAATAATAAGCATGCAAACACACGCGATTTACAAACACATTACATACAATACAAGGTACATTTGTAGTTACATTTGACAAGTAAAATGAAAATGTCTTATTATCTTCTGTCATGCCATTCAAAACAGATGTCTGTAAATTATAGCTAGCAAAGCATGACATTTATAGCAAGCATATAAATTTGAACTAAAAAATAATCAGGCAAACAAATAAATTTCAACTAATAATAAGCAAGCACTGAAACAAACTAAAATAGCAAAGTAAAACAAAATAAAATAAGCATTAGCAATTAATAAAAGGAGTTGATAAACTATGTTGATTTGCAGGCAAAGCACTGGCATGAACTACCATTCCATGTGTTGATAAGGTTTTAAAGATTTTGTGTACCCTGTTGTTAGATTTACCCTTCTTCTTCTTTCTTTCTTTCAACCGTGACCCGTGGGTTTTAAATTAAACATATTGTATTGTTTCTAGGATCGGACTAAAGTTTATTACTACAAAAATGTAAGACCGCCTTCTTTATACATGAATAAATACCGATGGTGGTGTACGATGACCGGCATTAGCCAGTAAATTTATAAAAATAATTCTAACATGGCGTGCTACTTTCGCTTTGAAAACAATAGAGGGCTCTAAATAACACAGAACACCCTAACACATGCGCAGAAGGCATATCTAATCGACAGCGTATTTTGCATATTTGTACTTTATGTATGTTAAAGGGATATTGTCTACTAAAATCGTAATTTTTTAATACCCAAAATTATTGTCGTTTTCCGTACTGACCTTCATAAAATGAAGATTAACACCGAGATATGCTGCAAAAGATACGCTTTTTTGACAAAAAAAGACCCAAAACTATCGTTATCAGAATTATTGTCCTGGATGACAATATTCAAATCTATTCATATGGCCTTCTATGTGAACCCGTCTTGAGTATGCGCACTGTTTAGAAACAATAAACAACATGTGGTTCCTGGGCAAAAGAGAAAGTTTCAGCGCGTGGAAGAAAGCGGACTTTGACGGATTCAGAGAGAAAGATGAATAGAAGTGAAGTATCTTCCAAATGGAACAAATGCAGGATATATGTAGGGGATCAATTGGACCGTTGGAACGAACTCAAGGAAGTGTTACGCGTCCAAAGTCTCGCTGAATTTGCAAATATTTTGCTTGATAGGTAAGCCGAACATGTTTTTTCCTTCTTTTCTCAAACGTTTTTCATATTTTATGAATTTATGATAATGCCTATGATCATTTTCGGTAGATATTATTCAATATATGTAATCTTGCACCTGGCAACAGCAAATTATTGTCAATGAATACCATAAAACGGCCGTATTTGCGAGGTAAACAAACACGAATTTTAACATCCATGCTGCAGCATCCGGGCTACTGGCATAAAATAGATTTGGCCTCGCTCAGGTCAGTGAATAATTAATTAGCTTCCAGTAACGATGGTCAGCTTTTTTATTTCGAAAAAAAACAACGTTTCGTAGCGTATTCGCCAATAATTCGGTGTTTAATCTTCATTTTATGAAGGTCAGTACGGAAAACGACAATAATTTTGGGTATGAAAAAATTACGATTGTGGTAGACAATATCCCTTTAAATTAAAAGAATAAAAATAATAAATATACAAAAAAAATCAGATGAAACTCATTTTTGATCGTTATCACTTTTTATAACGTTTCTGTAGCGTTATATATTCTTGTAATTAATAGCAGGAGATAATTGGAACAGCTTCTGTAGCGTTATATATTCTTGTAAATAATAGCGGGGGGTAATTTGAACAGCGCCCAAAAATAACCTCTGTCTAGGTACGCTTGAATGCATAAAATTACCGTAAATGCCCTATTAGAATCGAAATAATTCTCGGATGCCGGGCTCTATGCTTATTTTAACATGGGTAGGTATTATATTTGTCAAGATTTTACACCTCGCTATCGCTCGATGTAAAATAATGACAAATATAATGCCTACCCATGTTAGAATATGCATAGAGCCCGGCATCCGAGAATTATTTCCTAAATGTGGGAACATTAAAAATTAGACCTTTAAATCATATTATCGCATCTTTATAAGTAATAACGTCAATTTTGCCCATACGTAAACACCGGAAGTGCCACAGTGATATCAGCCCATGGGCAGATATCGGGGCAAAAAAAACTTTGATAACACGATATCAAGCCTATCATGAGCCCCATGACGTCACTTCCGCCCAACTGTCAATTGTCGTTTGGAAAATTTCGACGTTCAGAGAGGAAAGATTTGTTGTCGTTTCGGAAGCAGAACCTTCAACTGATATCGATCACTCATATCCATAAGTTTGGTGTCTGTGTGGGAAGTTAGTTTTGTTCTTTTTAATTCAATGTTGAAATATGTGATAAATTGATTAATGCATGCCTTTTTCCATATCAGGACTGTTATCATCCCTCGACCGATATCGACCCTCGGGCTATAGCCCTCTGGCCGATATCGGTCTCTCGGGATGATAAAAGTCTTGATACGGAAAAGGACATGCATTAATTTATAATTAATAATCAGTTTTAATATTTAACAGTGTCGTAGAAAGGAGTTGTTAAAAGTGCACGCACGGAGTGTTTGGGTGGTGTCGTCCAGGGCATAAGTACATGTAGATAGCAGGACAATCTATTTAAAACTACTTTTAAATGGATGTTTACATACAATCAAACCAAAAGCTTTTTCTCTATGTCTGGCATTATTAAACTTGTCTACAACTGCATCCAAAGGAAGCTGAATGTCTCTGAGAATATGTAACAATGACAAGGCCAATAGTCTTTCCTGTCCCATTATGGAGCGCAAATATGTCTGTACACGTTTCAAAACATTGAATGATCTTTCGGCTGTTGCTGTAGAGGGTGGCATTGTAAGCAAAATTTTCAATATAGAATAGATATTCGGATACAAGTTTTTGTTTGCAGGTTCCAATGTCTCACACAAAGAGTGGAATTGTTCTACCTGGTCTGTGGGATATAATTCCCATCTTGCTTTCCATCTTTAAATTCAAGGGTAAACTCTTCCAGAGTTTGTAGATCTGCCCTATAAGAAACATAAATATGCAATTCATCCTCCTGTTTTAGTTTGTTTAAATTGATCGGTATCAATAGCTGACGTATATATATTTAAGCACTCTGTCAGGTGTTAGAATCTTTTATTACCTAATATAGTGTATTTTTCTGTTTTATTGAGTCAAATTTTAGTATTACATTTTTTTGTATATATTTTTCGCTATTAAAATGGGCCTGTCGATCTATTGCACTCCCGATGAACTATTGCACTGTGCAATATTCTGCACGTGGTGTCTATAGCACCGACCCGAGTTGACATTTGAACACGATTTCTGATTTGCTTTCAGTTTTGCCGATTGGCCGATCAAATAATTGATTGTGTGGAAAAGTGTCGGGATGTTATATTTATTGAAGGCCAAGGAGATGTATGCAGTATAAATATAAATAATTAGGACTTGGTAATGTGTTGCTGACATAAAGAAAAACAATTTCTTGGTAAGGTATTAGGTAATAAATCTGTTATTTAAGAAACAATTCATGGCAGGCATAGAGTTGTGCAAATTTACACATGGGCTGGGCGTTATATTCGAATTTTACCCCGAGCGAAAGCGAGGGCTAAAATCTAAGAATATAAAGGCCCAGCCCATGTGTAAATTTGCACAAATCTATGCCTGCCATGAATTATTTAGATTCTAATAGGACAAATACGGTATTTTTTAACCATTCGTGAACTGTATACACACGGCATTTGGTGGCTGTTCCATTTACCTCCTTCGGAAATTTTGAATTGATTTTGAATTATTTGTATTTGAACGAGATATTTTAAAACAAAGATATGGATGTTAACATGAAAAACATATTTATTGTGTATTTTCCAACATAGATTCGATTGAACAATTCCTGCGTAAAAATATTTTAAAAAAAGTCGGAGTTCATTCGTTCATCATTTCGTGCGCTAACACGATGGCGGAGCGGAGTTGTCAAACATAATATCGAACACTTGAACAGTTGTTAATAATCGACAATTATTGTTAGATATGAAATAAAAAAAATAAATGCCAATGGAAAAAAAAATCCGGAAAAAATACTTAAGACAACCATCTATCGTCTTTGACTTTTGTAATATATCGTCATCCTGTGACGTTGTTTACAAGGGACGCTGATTGACACAAGCTGGTTACTGATTTATTTTACGATTTTGTGAGCATTTTACTTGTATGAGTAGTAAAATTTAAAATGCCATCAAATTGGAAAATATCAGTAACTTAATTACATCACCGTCTAGTTATCAATGTATACGTAGGGAAACAAGGTTAGTGTATTTTGTTATTCATGGCCCACACGTATCAATAGAATGTATGTGTGCGTACTGGGGATCTCCAAATGTATATTTTCAAAACAAATGATAAAAAAATACTTAGTTACAGAATATTTATTTATAACTGAGGGGGAATTTTTATCTTAAGGACTTTAAAAATACGCTATATGCCGGTGTTTTGTTTGTTTACACTCGGTCGTCACGGTAATTTCACAGCGGGAGTCACATTGGAACAGCCAGATTTGTTGAGTACTGCACTTGCGCTAAAAATAGAGTTGTTGAGTATTATCGTGTGTGCCGTTTTATAGACGTCGTATTATAATTAATGGTTTCAGGTGCAATAGACTGGAACATTTGCCCTTTGGTCCTGGGAATGACCAAAGGGTCTATTGCACTCGGCCGGTGGCCTCGTGCAATAGAACCTTAGGTCACTCCCAGGACCTCAGGGCAAATATGCCAGTCTATTGCACCTGCAACCATTAAATAACTGAATAATATTAACCTGACGTATATATTTTAGCACTCTGTCAGATGTTAGAATCTTGTATTAACCTGACCTCTATAGGTTATATTAACCTGACATCTATAGGTTATAGCACCCTGTCAGATGTTAGAATCTTATATTAACCTGATCTCTATAGGTTATAGCACCCTGTCAGGTGTTAGAATCTTATACTAACCTGACCTCTATAGGCTATAGCACCATGTCAGGTGTTAGAATCTTATATTAACATTACCTCTATAGGTTATATTAACCATACCTCTATAGGCTATATTAAACTTACCTCTATAGGTTATATTAACTTTACCTCTATAGGTTATATTAACCTTGCCTCTATAGGTTATATTAACTTTACCTCTATAGGTTATATTAACCTTACCTCTATAGGTTATATTAACCTTACCTCTATAGGTTATATTAACCTTACTTCTATAGGTTATATTAACCTTACCTCTATAGGTTATATTAACCTTACCTCTATAGGTTATATTAACCTGAAATCTATAGGTTATATTAACCTTACCTCTATAGGTTATATTAACCTGACATCTATAGGTTTTATTAACTTTACCTCTATAGGTTATATTAACCTGACATCTATAGGTTATATTAACCTTACCTCTATAGGTTATATTAACCTTACCTCAATAGGTTATATTAACTTTACCTCTATAGGTTGTATTAACCTTACCTCTATAAGTTATATTAACCTTACCTCTATAGGTTATATTAACTTTACCTCTACAGGGTTTGAAATTAGCGGTCGCCAACTCGCCATTTGCGAGTAAATTTCAGTGTGGGCCCTTAAAAATCTCATCGTAGTCGTCCACTTGGCGAGTGAAAATTAGAAAAAATAAAATAGTGTAAATCTATATGTAATAATTCCTGTTCACCAAGATCGAAATCCGAAAAATATTGACATTTCCATCGATCGATTTTAAGCCCCGATGTTTTGTTTTGATATTAAACTGATATCCTTATATTACGCTTCGCTTTATGAACTAAGTAACGAAGTGTAGTAGCCCGGGAACCAGCTTATTTTGATGTATGCGAATCTTATCTTCAGTTAAGGAGATCTACGGCTGTTCCATTTAACACCTCCGTATCAATTTTTGCATTAATTTTGCGTCATTTAAGGATTGAAATAAAGAATTTAGTTGTTGTTGTAAAGGGATTTAGGTAACAAATAATTCTTTTAACAACGATGATTTCTCTGTTGTCTTTATATTGCACAAACCATGTCGTTTTCTGTTGAGTCATATTACGGAATTTTATAGTACGCTTTTTCCGATTTTGATTTTTAATTTTACATGTTCGTTCAAAATATCCGGTTGGCGAAATGTTTCGCCAAGACGATTTAAGTCAGTTCTTTTTGGGGAACTCTGGGCCTCTTAAAAGGCAAACTGAACAGAGAACACAATATTTTAGAGATTACGAAAAGTCCAAACGCTCTAGACAATTTTTAAAGGAATGGAAACAAAACCGTCCATGGTTAGTTGATACTGAAAGTGAAACCGGCATGGTTTGTTAATAAATAAATAAAATAAATAAATAAAGTTTTATTTAAAGTCGATACATATCACAGCATACATATTGCAAAGAACAAAAAAAATGAAAATTCATTTACTACAGGATGTACAAGCTACAAACATCCCCATCATATGTCAAGCTCTAAATCGCCCCGAAATTTGACTTCAACTATAAATTTCTGAAGTCATAGTGTATTGGTGCATGTAAAATAATTTTATTTTGAGGAAAATATTTTGGAAATTTGTTATCTTCTGTATTAAATTATAGTTTCTGAATGGCCAATTTTGCTGCCAGGAAATGGCCAGAATACAGGATTTTACACCATTTATCCCAGGGGCCTTCAGCGGACCCCCCGCCGTAGGGCACCTTGCAAGCGAGGTGTCAGGCGAGCTATGCGCGCCTGATGGGCCCCTAACAAGTTGTGTGGGCTACCAAAATTAATTTGGTGGGGGCCCACTTGGCCCCTAAAATATTTCCTTAGCTTCAAACCCTGCTCTATAGGTTATATTAACCTTACCTCTATAGGTTATATTAACTTTACCTCTATAGGTTATATTAACCTGACATCTATAGGTTATATTAACCGTACCTCTATAGGTTATATTAACTTTACCTCTATAGGTTATATTAACCTTACCTCTATAGGTTATATTAACTTTACCTCTATAGGTTATATTAATCTTACCTCTATATGTTATATTAACCTTACCTCTATAGGTTATATTAACCTTACCTCTATAGGTTATATTAACCTGACATCTATAGGTTATATTAACTTTACCTCTATAGGTTATATTAACCTTACCTCTATATGTTATATTAACCTGACATCTATAGGTTATATTAACTTTACCTCTATAGGTTATATTAAACTGACATCTATAGGTTATATTAACTTTACCTCTATAGGTTATATTAACCTTACCTCTATAGGTTATATTAACTTTACCTCTATAGGTTATATTAACCTTACCTCTATATGTTATATTAACCTGACATCTATAGGTTATATTAACCTTACCTCTATAGGTTATATTAACCTTACCTCTATATGTTATATTAACCTGACATCTATAGGTTATATTAACTTTACCTCTATAGGTTATATTAAACTGACATCTATAGGTTATATTAACATTACCTCTATAGGTTATATTAACCTTACCTCTATAGGTTATATTAACTTTACATCTATAGGTTATATTAACCTTACCTCTATAGGTTATGTTAACCTGACATCTATAGGTTATATTAACCTTACCTCTATAGCTTATATTAACCTTACCTCTATAGGTTATATTAACCTTACCTCTATAGGTTATATTAATTTTACCTCTATAGGTTATATTAACCTTACCTCTATGGGTTATATTAACCTTACCTCTATAGGTTATATTAACCTGACATCCATATGTTATATTAACCTTACCTCTATAGGTTATATTAACCTTACCTCTATAGGTTATATTAACCTGACATCTATAGGTTATATTAACTTTACCTCTATAGGTTATATTAACCTGACATCTATAGGTTATATTAACTTTACCTCTATAAGTTATATTAACTTTACCTCTATAGGTTATATTAACCTGACATTTATAGGTTATATTAACCTTACCTCTATAAGTTATATTAACTTTACCTCTATAGGTTATATTAACCTTACCTCTATAGGTTATATTAACCTGACATCTAGAGATTATATTAACCTTACCTCTATATGTTATATTAACCTTACCTCTATAGGTTATATTAACCTTACCTCTATAGGTTATATTAACCTGACATCTATAGGTTATAGCACCCTGTCAGATGTTAGAATCTTATATTAACCTGACATCTATAGGTTATATAACCTTACCTCTATAGGTTATATTAACCTTACCTCTATCGGTTATATTAACTTTACCTCTATAGGTTATATTAACCTTAACTCTATAGGTTATATCAACCTTACCTCTATAGGTTATATTAACCTTACCTCTATAGGTTATATTAACTTTACCTCTATAGGTTATATTAACCTTACCTCTATAGGTTATATTAACCTTACCTCTATAGGTTATATTAACTTTACCTCTATAGGTTATATTAACCTTACCTCTATAGGTTATATTAACCTTGCCTCTATAGGTTATATTAACCTGACATCTATAGGTTATAGCACCCTGTCAGATGTTAGAATCTTATATTAACCTGACATCTATAGGTTATAGCACCCTGTCAGATGTTAGAATCTTATATTAACCTGACATCTATAGGTTATAGCACCCTGTCAGATGTTAGAATCTTATATCAACCTGACATCTATAGGTTATAGCACCCTGTCAGATGTTAGAATCGTATATTAACCTGACATCTATAGGTTATAGCACCCTGTCAGATGTTAGAATCTTATATTAACTTGACCTCTATAGGTTATAGCATCCTGTCAGATGTTAGAATCTTATATTAACCTGACATCTATAGGTTATAGCACCCTGTCAGATGTTAGAATCTTGTATTAACCTGACCTCTATAGGTTATAGCACCCTGTCAGATGTTAGAATCTTATATTAACCTGACCTCTATATGTTATAGCACCCTGTCAGATGTTAGAATCTTATATTAACCTGACATCTATAGGTTATAGCACCCTGTCAGATGTTAGAATCTTGTATTAACCTGACATCTATAGGTTATATAACCTTACCTCTATAGGTTATATTAACCTTACCTCTATCGGTTATATTAACCTTACCTCTATAGGTTATATTAACCTTACCTCTATAGGTTATATCAACCTTACCTCTATAGGTTATATTAACCTTACCTCTATATGTTATATTAACTTTACCTCTATAGGTTATATTAACCTTACCTCTATAGGTTATATTAACCTGACATCTATAGGTTATAGCACCCTGTCAGATGTTAGAATCTTATATTAACCTGACCTCTATATGTTATAGCACCCTGTCAGGTGTTATAATCTTATATTAACATTACTGTCATAGATATAAGCACAAGCAGGTGCTAGAATCTTATATTCTAGCATGACGTCCTTCATTGCTATGTAAATAATAAGGTGATAAAACTCCGGAAATAATTTAATTCGCACATACGTATTGACGAATAAGCGTAAGTGAATACCGAAGGGGCAATCAAAAATGGACAATGCAGAGAAACAAGACGAAGAGAAACAAAACACAACACAATATGTGTTGGACACCACTATGCGCAAACAAACACAAATAACGTAAATAAGACATGCGCCCTCCTACAAACAACTGGAGGTAAAGACAAACCAAACATCGTTTTTATGTGGCTATGTGGCAATCGTAGCAGACATCACAACACGGAACTAAGAACGTAAAGACACATAATAGGACAACATAAAAAACTGAAAGTAAGGAGCACAGGTGAAAAATTGCTGACTTAAAATCAGTTAGATTGATTTATGAAAGTTCCAAAAATGTTGGAGTTGACGTCATAACTATAGTCATCGTTCCCAAAGAGTAAAGTTTCAATCTTGATATTGATATCATCGCAATCACTAAGAAGTGTTCTTATTTCGTTCAGGTATAAAGGACATTCTAGAAAATAATGCATAGCATCTTCAAAAGAAGCACCACAACAGATCGGCATTGAGCGAACTACATTGGTGTCTAAGTCTAGTGTGTAATATATTTAGCATCCTTGGACCTTCATGACAATACTCTTACTCTAGGGGTTTGTAGGCATCATCTTTCACCTATTTTTACTCTCTCTCTCTCTCTCTCTCTCTCTCTCTCTCTCTCTCTCATAAAATAAAAAATCCATTATCTTAACAATATTGTTAAGAATGGTTTCACCCGGTTATGCTAACAATATTGTCATCGTTGTATTCATTGAATAAAGTAATCTAATTAAAATTAGATGTCTGTATCTTTTTGATATTTTTTTCTTTGGTGATACACTAACATCTATCGACATCCGGTATGTGGGGTCACGTCGGGGTTCATGTTTACAACCGACCAATCGGCGATAAGCCTGCTAAATCTTTAGGAGGCTGAAAACCGAGTATGCACCAAAAGCGGTTGTCTGATTGGTCCAAATTTTTAACATATTATTAGACGGTCAATGATTAATGAAAGGTTATCTGACATGACCCCAAACGAGATGTTGTTAGGTGTTAGTATTTCGCCCAAGACAACAAAAATACAACAAACATTTAATTTTTATTAGATTGTTAATAAAGCTGTTTTGTGTTACTGTTTTATATGCTCTATTTCTTGTGTGTTGTTAAACCTTTTTTGTTGCATCGGGATAAAAATACCCCCCTCCCCCAAAATTAGAGTAAAGGCCCGTTGTCACTATCAAAGTTTTCCATCAAAAACTTTGTCAAAGAAAACTTGGACAAAGTGTATGTTGTCACAATCAAAGTTTTTTTTATCATCTTTGTCAAAGAATTGGAGGGAAATCTTGTAAACACGAAAAAATGGCTCCAACTCTCACAAATTATGAAAACATTGCTGTCACTTTATGTCTAATGAGCATTGCAATCCTTAGAAGGAGACTCCGGGACCGTGCAAGGGTCAGAAGGAGGGCAACTAGATCCTGGTTGCTGAGAAGGAAACAAAGAAGCGCATACAATACACTTCTTAAAGAATGGCACACTGAAGACCCGAACGAGTTCCGAAATTATTTTAGAATGGACAAAACAACAATTCAATCAATTCTTCTATGATTTCATTTGTCCATATTAATTTCTTTTTCATCTTGCTGATTTACCCTTTCCCGTCTTTTTATTATCATGTGCTTTTGTTTTGTAAACATCATCTCATCATTCCAAAACAATATTCTGATTGGTTGATTTCCATCAAAGTCCATCAAAGTTTGAAGAAAAAAGGATGGAGTTCTATTCCATCAAAGTTGGTCAAAGTTTTTGATCAAAGTTTTCTTTGACAAAGAAAACTTTGATAGTGACAGCGGGCCTTAACATATGTTTCTCTATTGATTATATTCTTAAGACTTAAATTTCCTCCGTAAATAAGTCTAAAATAAAGATGTTGATGAATTCATATAATTTTTAATTGAAGCATAAGCATTTTATTACAAGCATGTTAACATATTTTGACAGTTATATAAGTATTTCATATCAGTTATTTAAACATTTTATAACAGGTATATAAGCATTTTAACTAACATGTATGTTAACATTGTAAACAGGATATAAGTTATAAATCCGTTGGTACAATTTGATTTTATATTTGCGTAAAAATGTTCACAGTTTATTTTCGTTCAATCGGAAATCAACAATTATGTCAAGTTCTCACGGTTGGTAATGCCTCAAATTAAAGCTCTTCAATTACATAAAAAAAGACATGTCAACGAGGAAATATCCAATTAGAAATGTGCATTGTGAACCTGATTTTGACATTTAACGTTTCCTTCTAATATTTCCAGATCAGGAAATTGCAGTCATTTAATGTAAACGATGTGAATGTAATCACAGTAAAGACACTTTATGAATTAATAGTAATAATGGTTGCTTCTCCGTCTTTTTCAGTTAATCCTGAAAATTCCCAATTTGTATGAATTCAACTGTTTCTACTACTACTTGTATATCAATTTATATTTCCAAATAAATATTGGACTTGATTCTGCCCACCAATTGCCCATTCATCTTCAAATGTTATGTGTAAATAGTCAGTTCCTATCCATCCTCCTATTTTATGGATGGTACGAAATCAATTACCCCCTCCTCTTCCCCATTTTATGAGAGAATAGCCCGATAGTTTACTACGTGATTGACAGAAAGCCTTTTCTCTCTATCTTCACATGTTATAAGATTGATCTAGTAGTTTCTTTTTCTCAGTCTAATGCGATTTGTATTAAGTTTGATACTAAATATGTAATTACGTCATTTTTAAGGAGATGAATACCTGAACCAGGTGATAATATCGAATAAGCTTGGTGCGTTTGGACTAATATTGAATATCTTATATAACGAACCCCACTAACACCGCCCACCCCCACCACCGGTTGTTAGTGGGGTTCGTTGTGCTCAATCTTTCGTTTTGTGGGTCATTGTTTATCTTTTAATCCTTTTCCTTAGGTAATTGATGCTGTCTCTCATTCTTCAATTTACGGCTACAGATGTTCTTTGGTACCTTCAATTTGTTTCTGATTACAGCATTGCAGCATATTGGAATGCACTGCATGCGAAATATCTTTCGAGATTAACACCCCATTAACCAATGTTTCTGTATAGTATCTCTGTATGTCCTTTGTCATAAACAACCCTTTAACATTTTTCTTTGTGCAATGTATTTTGATTGTCCTTCCGGAGCACCTGAGTTCACCCCCGGTTTTAATGGGGTTCGTGTAACACGATCTTTAGTTTTATGTGTATGTTTTGTAGATCGTTGTTTGTACATTTGTACTTTTTCTTTTGGCCATTGTGTTGTCTGTTCTTCGATATACGGATTCTGAGTACCCCTTTGGTATTTCCAAACTCTTCTTAGACCTTTGTTTCTGTATTGTATTCTCATTGCCCTTCATGATGAACAACTTCTTAACCTTTGTACTTGTTATATCCAGGTTGCTCGTCGAGATGAAAACCCCTGTAACCTTTCGTTTCTGTATAATATCCATATTGCCTTTTGTGATAGACGACCCTTTAACCTTTGTTTCTGTAGTGTATGATGAACAATCCCTTAACTTGCATTTGTGTATTGTATCTGGTTGGTTCCTCCAGATGAACAACACCTTAACCTCTGTTTCTGTATAGCATCCGGATTGTCATTAGTCATGAGCAACCCCTTCACCTCTTATTTTTGGATAGCATCCGAATTGTCCTTCGTGATGAACAACATCTTAACCTTTGTTTCTGTATTTATCCAGATTTTCTTCTAGGATGAACAATCTTTTATCCCTGGTATTAGTTTTTTATTCGCATTGTCCTTGGTGACGAACAACCCTTTAACCTTTTGTTTCTGAAATGTATCGGGATGGTTCTTCATTATAAACAAGCCTTAAACCTTTGTTTCAATATTGCATACCCATTGCCTCTCGTGATTTGTTTATTATATCTAAATTGTATTTTATAATGGACAACTCTTTAACTTTTGCTACTGTTGTGTGTCCAGATTCTCTTTCGTGAAAAACAACATCTTAATTATAGTTTCTGTATCTTATTTGACAAATAAAAAGATACAATAAACATCTAATTTTAAAATAAATTGGTAAGAAATCTCTAATCCGACAACATTAAATCTTAGCTTATTGGTAAGAAATCTCTAATCCGACAACATTAAATCTCAGCTTATTGGTAAGAAATCTCTAATCCGACAACATTAAATCTCAGCTTATTGGTAAGAAATCTCTAATCCGACAACATTAAATCTCAGCTTATTGGTAAGAAATCTCTAATCCGACAACATTAAATCTCAGCTTATTGGTAAGAAATCTCTAATCAGACAGCATTAAATCTCAGCTTATTGGTAAGAAATATCTAATCCGACAACATTAAATCTCAGCTTATTGGTAAGAAATCTCTAATCCGACAACATAAAATCTCAGCTTATTGGTAAGAAATCTCTAATCCGACAACATAAAATCTCAGCTTATTGGTAAGAAATCTCTAATCCAACAACATTAAATCTTAGCTTATTGGTAAGAAATCTCTAATCCGACAACATTAAATCTCAGCTTATTGGTAAGAAATCTCTAATCCGACAACATTAAATCTCAGCTTATTGGTAAGAAATCTCTAATCCGACAACATTAAATCTCAGCTTATTGGTAAGAAATCTCTGATCCGACAACATTAAATCTCAGCTTATTGGTAAGAAATCTCTAATCCGACAACATTAAATCTCAGCTTATTGGTAAGAAATCTCTAATCCGACAACATTAAATCTCAGCTTATTGGTAAGAAATCTCTAATCCGACAACATTAAATCTCAGCTTATTGGTAAGAAATCTCTAATCCGACAACATTAAATCTCAGCTTATTGGTAAGAAATCTCTAATCCGACAACATTAAATCTCAGCTTATTGGTAAAAAATCTCTAATCCGACAACATTAAATCTCAGCTTATTGGTAAGAAATATCTAATCCGACAACATTAAATCTCAGCTTATTGGTAAGAAATCTCTAATCCAACAACATTAAATCTCAGCTTATTGGTAAGAAATCTCTAATCCGACAACATTAAATCTCAGCTTATTGGTAAGAAATCTCTAATCCGACAACATTAAATCTCAGCTTATTGGTAAGAAATCTCTAATCCGACAACATTAAATCTCAGCTTATTGGTAAGAAATCTCTAATCCGACAACATTAAATCTCAGCGTATTGGTAAGAAATCTCTAATCCGACAACATCAAATCTCAGCTTATTGGTAAGAAATCTCTAATCCGACAACATTAAATCTCAGCTTATTGGTAAGAAATCTCTAATCCGACAACATTAAATCTCAGTTTATTGGTAAGAAATCTCTAATCCGACAACATTAAATCTCAGCTTATTGGTAAGAAATCTCTGATCCGACAACATTAAATCTCAGCTTAGTGGTAAGAAATCTCTAATCCGACAACATTAAATCTCAGCTTATTGGTAAGAAATCTCTAATCCGACAACATTAAATCTCAGCTTATTGGTAAGAAATCTCTAATCCGACAACATTAAATCTCAGCTTATTGGTAAGAAATCTCTAATCCGACAACATTAAATCTCAGCTTATTGGTAAGAAATCTCTAATCCGACAACATTAAATCTCAGCTTATTGGTAAGAAATCTCTAATCCGACAACATTAAATCTCAGCTTATTGGTAAGAAATATCTAATCCGACAACATTAAATCTCAGCTTATTGGTAAGAAATCTCTAATCCGACAACATTAAATCTCAGCTTATTGGTAAGAAATCTCTAATGCGACAACATTAAATCTCAGCTTATTGGTAAGAAATCTCTAATCCGACAACATTAAATCTCAGCTTATTGGTAAGAAATCTCTAATCCGACAACATTAAATCTCAGCTTATTGTCAGATGATGCTTGTGTCGTTAAACAGTAACATGACGGGTGTCACATGTAGCAGTTCCTGTTCATTTCAGAAACAAAAGGTTAAAGGGTTGTTCGTCACCAAGGACAATGCGAATAAAATACAAATGTCAGGAATAAAAGATTGTTCATCCTAGAAGAAAATCTGGATAAATACAGAAACAAAGGTTAAGATGTTGTTCATCACGAAGGACAATTCGGATACCATCCAAAAACAAGAGGTGAAGGACAATCCGGATACTATAGAGAAACAGAAGTTAAGGTGTTGTTCATCTGGAAGAATCACCCAGATACAATACACAAATGCAAGTTAAGCAGTGGCGGATCCAGAGAGGGGCTGAGGGGACGTTCGCCCATCCCTCTTAAAAAAAAGAAAAAAAAAGCATATCAGCATGGGGCGGTCTTCCGTCCCTCTATTAAGCATATCAGCATTCATTCATTCGCCTGTTAAATGTAATAAATCATTATATATTTTTACCCGTTGCATTGCCCTTTTAGTTTATCTAATTACTTTTGAACTTTTGAAGCAGTGGACGATTAATCAGAAAACAAAGTGATATTATAATCCCTTAGACATTAATTTCATAAAAATCCATCCATTCTACAAACACTTCAATACAAATTACCCCATTTTCAACAGAGAAACATGAGAAAATTGGCTAATATAGCACGCTGGGTATTCGGAAACTCGGTGCAAGCTAGTTATTTTGAACGTTTTCATTGGTCAATTTTGAATTTTTGGACACTACAGACCGCGGAGCATACTGTTCCGTGTTCCGTTGCCGTCATGCTCCACGGTCTGTAGTGTCCTAAAATTCGAAATTGGCCAATGAAAACGTTCAAAATAACTAGCTTGCACCGAGTTCAAAGTGTCCTCACCTGTTCCGAGTATACGAATACCCGGCGTGACAAGGAAATCAGGGGAGTCACAGCTCCAGATAGATAATTTCAAGTGACATCTCCCTTTAATTTACACTCACTGCTTAGAAACTATTTGAAACTTTTTGGAGAAGATTCATGCGTTTTAATACACTTCATCATATTCACAAAATGCTTCAAAATTGCATAGGTACCCGATTTGTGGACCCCCCTTTTTCTTTTAAATTCATCACTTTTGTGGGACGTTTTCATTATAAACAGTGTTGAACAACTTCAAACATTACCAAAAACTCAATCCGAGATCGATATAAGCCCATTTCTAAAAACACAAAAGCCCTCCTCTACTAATAGAGTAGAGGAAGGTTTTTGTGTTTTTAGAAATGGAATAGAGGAGGGTTTTTGTGTTCTTAGAAATGGACTTATATCGATCTCGGATTGAGTTTTTGGTAATGTTTGAAGTTGTTCAACACTGTTTATAATGAAAACGTCCCACAAAAGTGATGAATATAAAAGAAAAAGGGGGGTCCACAAATCGGGTACCTATGCAATTTTGAAGCATTTCGTGAATATGATGAAGTGTATTAAAACGCATGAATCTTCTCCAAAAAGTTTCAAATAGTTTCTAAGCAGTGAGTGTAAATTAAAGGGAGATGTCACTTGAAATTATCTATCTGGAGCTGTGACTCCCCTGATTTCCTTATCACGCCGGGTATTCGTACAAGTGATGAATTTAAAAAAAAGGTGGGGGTCCACAAATCGGGTACCTATGCAAAATTGTTGACGGGCTCTGCCCTTAACCCGCTGGAGACCTTAAGCGGTCCCCAGACCCCTCGCCGACTTTCGTCCCCCCTAACACAAAATCCTGGATCCGCCTCTGTTAAGGGTAACGGTTTCTGATTACCCTTTGGTGTCTTCACACTTTTCTTATTAGAGTCGTTGATAGGAATGTCGTTTGTCAGTTTATTTAAAATTACATAAAAACAAACACACACACGTTAATTGTGTACATTTGTTGCATCTTTATATATATAGGGGCCGTCGTGATCGTGATCGTATGGTAGTTGGTGCTGTTCAGGCTTCCGGGGCACCTGAGTTCACTTCCGGTTTTAAGTGGGGTTCGTGTTGTTGAATCTTTAGTTTCCAGTTTAGTGTTTTGTGGGCCGTTGTTTTTCTTTTAATATTGTTTTCCTTTCGGTTATTGTATTGTCTGTCCTTTGATCTATGGCTTCTGATTGTTCCATTGGTATCTTCAAACATTGCGTCAATAGAGAAGACGCATCACTATAACATGTGTATGTTGGGGGTCGTCCTGGTCGTGATCGTATGGTAATTGGTTTTACATGCAACTGCCTATGCAATCAGCGCCTACCACCACTAAAGTTGTGAGTTCGAAACCTTTCCATGGCGAGGTGTACTCGATACAACATTATGTGATAAAGTTTCTCTGTGAATTGCGACCGTTCGGTGGCTTTCTCCGGGTACTCTGTTTTCCTCCACCAATAAAACTGACCGCCAGGTTATAACTGAAATATTGTTGACAGTGACGTTAACACCATAAACACAAACCTTAACCTAAACCTACATGTATGTTACTAATCAAAAAATATATATTTTGATGTGATCATTTTAACCTGAGGATTTTTTTATATTCTACTGATAATAACCGATTTATCCCGCCAGGTGTCGACAAGTACAATACCAGTTTCTCCATTGTCGAAAAAGAGATTACTTCTTTTCGAATTTGCAACTAGTAATTCAAAAGAAAGAAAAAAAATTAAAAAGGAAAAAAGAGGGGGAAAATATGCATTTTTTTAGAAATATGAAAATGAAATTTCGATAAAGCTCAACACCGTGAATACAGTCAAAAATAAATCTAGAATATTATGTTTAATAATTAAAAACAAGATTTTATAGTATGCATATAATTGATGTTGTATTTTTCTCAGTATCCAATCAGAAACAATTTGAAATTTGGACATATATATTCACGCATATATTAAAATTGTGCTCCACCTCATGCCTATGAATGCTCCACCTCATGCTTATGAATGTTCCACCTCATGTTCATGAATTAGGCCCGGTCAGCACTCCCAATCCATCAGCCAACACTGTCAAATTGATGACATATACACAGACGTATGAATAATTAAGAATGTAAAGAATTTGGTTTAGTCATGACGTCATACACTGCTACAAGTCCTTTGAAGCTGGCAAGCACTACGACTAGACGGTTTGATTGTGCGTCATAATGGATCCCAGCCGGTCCCTCTAGACCTTCGAGTTTACTCAGCAAACATTTACTTTGTTGTCCGTTTAGTGTCATTGCCATTACGTTTTGTGAAATGGTACCAACCACAAACACGTATCCGGTGGGGCTACAAGCCACTGAGCATGGATATTTCAAAGAAGGGTCTCGGAATTTCCATATTTCATTTCCGTCAAAGTCGCAGCAGTAAACTATGTTATTTATTTCGTCGGTGTAGTAGACAAAGTTCGCATCAGCATGTAAACAATAAACAGTATTCACTTTAGCTGGCATCGTTTTAACAATGTGTCCGCTCAAATCCATGATTTGTACTTTGTGTCCATTGCATCCTACAAATAGTTTGTCGTTATTGTAAAAAATACCCCAGCATTGGTCGGCCATTTTAATGTTTTGGTAGATGGGATAACCATTGCCTATAACGTCAAATATCTGTACAATGTAATCTTCTGGGAAACTAACAGCTATTCGCTCCCCGTCAAGACGTGCTATGTCATAAGGCTTACAAGTAAGCCCGATATCACGGGAATGTGTTCCGTCGATATTGAAAATCATTAACTTTTTATTGTCGCTCCAGTCTGCAAAAAGAAGTTTGCCGTCTGACAAAATGGTGCAACTTCTTATGTCATTTGTTATTTTGGATTTTCTTTTTGACGTTTTAATCTTTTTAATCAACTTCAACATAATTCTATTTGGATCCGTTGCTTCTGGAACCGGAAGTGCAAGACTTTTTGTAGAACAACTTTTCTCGTCTACCACCACTACTGGTTTTATTGGTTTAGTATCTTTCGTTTCTATCGTTCCAAATGTCTTCAAATCAAAATTCGAGGATTTTAATTTGTCGCTGAGGTGTAGACATAGCTGCAATTCCTCGCTTCCTTTGTCACTCAGAATTGAGTCAAGCATTTTTTTCTCGTTCAAAAACATGTCTTCTACTTTCTTGGTAGCCAGAAGCGTCTGAATACCGGAATCAATTTGCTTAACACAACTTGCAATCGTTTGTAAGTCCAGAAGGAATTGCTTTCTTGTATCGATTTCAAATACGATTTGAGCAATGTCAATGCTATGTCCCTGCTCAGTGGCATTCAAGTCGTCTAATATCTTTTTTTCTAAATTGTCGAGGTGCTCGTTCAAAGCTTTTCTAACCCCTTTAATCTCTAACTGAATGGCATTTTTCTGCTCGTTCAACAACTGTATGTTCTCTGTTCGACTGGATTTAGCTTCGTCTATTATTTGCAAGATTGTAATAAAATCTTGTTCAAGTTTGGTAAAAGCTGTCAAGGCTTTTTTTGATTGGTCGTCGACTGGCTGGACCTCTCCACACTGTCGATGTTTTTCTGTTACACAGTTAACGCAGCATAACGTAGAATGGTCTTGACAGTAGAAGTCATACCTTTTGTGGTGTTCTTCACAATCTAGTTGGAGGTTTATAAGAAAAGGTTTTAATAGCGGGTAATAGTTGTCATCAAATGTAGTATGACCTTTTGATAATTTGGAGGATGTGTGAAGTTGTTCACATTCTTTACATAAACCTTCCAAACATACGGAACACCATACATTCGCCTGTCGATGTGATTTACGATTCTCACATGGTCCACAGAAAAGAAATTGTCTACTGGCCATATTTACATCACACTGCCTGAAAGGAGATTGTTGAAAACATGATGAATAATTATTTTAAATTAATCGGAATGTTAATGAAATTTCAGTTTTCGTCAACTAACGATTCTTCAGACTTATAGAGCAATTGTTTATGGGGCGGGTGTCTCAACTGGAATTACTTACCCTTCGCGAGCACCTGGGTTCACCTCCGGTTTTTGGTGGTGTTCGCGTTGCTCATCGTTTTAGTTTGTTTGTGTTGTGTTGTGTATTTTGTTTTGTTTGTCTTCATCTCGAGTCTTGCATTGTGTGCCCATTGCTTCCAGTGTCCCTGAATTGTCCATTCCTTCGATTTTCTCTAACGGTTATTTGCCAATGTCTCTGGATTGTCCATTCTTGATTGCCCCTCGGTTTTATCTAACGTTTATTGGCCAGTGCCTCTGTATTGTCCATTCTTGATTGCTCCTTCGGTGTTCTCTAACGTTTATTTATCAGATATTACCATTAGTTTCATCATTCAGATTCTAGCAGGTGCCGTCGTGATCGTATGGTAGTTGGATTTACAAGTGTACTCGATACAACATTGTGTGATAGAGTTTGTCGGTGACTTACGGCAGGTCGGTGGTTTTCTCCGGGTACTCCGGTTTCCTCCACCAATAAACTGACCGCCAAGATATAACTGAAATATTGTTGAAAGTGGCGTTAAACACCATAAACCTAAACCTAAACCTAAACCAGATTCTATCAAGCTTGTTAACCAAAGATGTTTAGTTATTTGATACAAGCGTTAATTAGTGTTAAAATTATTGATTAATTAATTAACTGACCTATTGTTTGATTACAACATCGCTAAATATATTTTGTGTTTTTTAAAAAGACATAAAATATATAACTAACAAGGAAAAACTACTCTTACCTGAGACATGTGGGATGTCAAATGGCTATTTGGTGTAAATAAGGAAATAAAATAATCAATGAATCACCCAATGCAATAACCAGATGTCTACAGGAATTTAAATACAATGTAATTGCCCAAGGGGAAATCCACCACTTAAACAATTTCTCGGAAACCTCCTAGATGGAAGTTATTTTAGTGTTATCAATATTTTGATTCAAAAGTTTGGGTTTTAATACAAAATGACAAATGAATAAAACCCATTGACATTAAGAAAAGTTTGATGATGCCAAAAGGGTAATCAGAAGCGGTAAGTCGAAAGACAGACAATACAATGTCCAAATGAAAAAAGGAAAAACAACGATCTACATAGTACTATACAGGAAACTAAAGATCGAGCAACACAAGCCTCACTAAAAACCGGGGATAAATTCAGGTACTGCGGAAGGGTAAGCAATTCCTGCTCCACTAGTGGCACCGGTCGTGTTATTCTAGTTACATAGTTAAAGCACCATATACATTAAACAAGTATGGATCTTGCTTACAGAGTATACAAAAACATACTATTATCTATGTGAGAGATCACATTGTCCCAACTTTTGTTCTTTTACGCCTCATTGGTCTTATTTTTACTGGTGTGTTTTTATGTCTATAGGAAATATATTTTTATAGTGCTCCAACCAGTAGATTTTTCAATTTCTTTCGTGTTGTATTTTCTACCCAGATATGAACATTGGTACTGTTCCCTCCAACAGATATTTCAATTGTCTTTTATGTCGTTTTGTCAATTCAGATGAAGACATGTACATATGTACTGTTCCTTCCAACATATATTTCATTTGTCTATTGTGTTGTTCTCTCAATCCAGATGAAGACATATGTACTGTTCCTTCCAACATATATTTCATTTGTCTATTGTGTTGTTTCCTCAATCCAGATGAAGACATATGCACTGTTCCTTCCAACAGATATTTCATTTGTCTATTGTGTTGTTTCCTCAATCCAGATGAAGACATATGCACTGTTCCCTCCAACAGATATTCAATTGTCTATTTTGTTGTTTCCGCAATCCAGATGAAGACATATGTACTGTTCCTTCCAACGGATATGCATGTGTCTATTGTGTTGTTCTCTCAATCCAGATGAAAACATATGCACTGTTCCCTCTAACTGATATTCAATTGTCTATTGTGTTGTTCTCTCAATCCAGATGAAGACATATGTACTGTTCCTTCCAACATATACCGGGTATTCAATTATCTATTGTGTTGTTCTCTCAATCCAGATTAAGACATATGCACTGTTCCCTCCAACAGATATTCAATTGTCTATTGTGTTGTTTCCTCAATCCAGATGAAGACATATTCACTGTTCCCTCCAACAGATATTCTATTTTCTATTATGTTGTTCTCTCAATCCAGATGAAGACATATGTACTGTTCCTTCCAACAGATATTCAATTGTCTATTGTGTTGTTTCCTCAATCCAGATGAAGACATATGTACTGTTCCCTCCAACAGATATTCAATTGTCTATTGTGTTGTTTCCTCAATCCGGATGAAGACATATGCACTGTTCCCTCCAACAGATATTCGATTGTCTATTGTGTTGTTCTCTCAATCCAGATGAAGACATATGTACTGTTCCCTCCAACAGATATTCCATTGTCTATTGTGTTGCTCTCTCAATCCAGATGAAGACATATGCACTGTTCCCTCCAACAGATACCGGGTATTCAATTGTCTATTGTGTTGTTCTCTCAATCCAGATGAAGACATATGTACTGTTCCTTCCAACGGATATTTCAATTGTCTATTGTGTCGTTTTATCATTCCAGATGAAGATATATGTATTATTCCCTGTAACGGATATTTCAATTGTCTTTTCTATTGTTCTCTCAATCCAGATGAAGACATATGTACTGTTCCTTCCAACAGATATTCAATTGTCTATTATGTTGTTTTCTCAAGCCAGATGAAGACATATGTACTGTTCCTTCCAACAGATATTCAATTCTCTATTGTGTTGTTTTATCATTCTATATGAGGATATCTGTACTGTTCCTTCCAACAGATATTCAATTGTCTATTGTGTTGTTTCCTCAATCCAGATGAAGACATATGTACTGTTCCTTCCAACATATATTCAATTGTCTATTATGTTGTTCTCTCAATCCAGATGAAGACATATGTACTGTTCCTTCCAACAGATATTCAATGGTCTTTTGTGTTGTTTTCTCAATCCAGATGAAGACATATGTACTGTTCCCTCCAACAGATATTCAATTGTCTATTGTGTTGTTTCCTCAATCCAGATGAGGACATATGTACTGTTCCTTCCAACATATATTCAATTGTCTATTATGTTGTTCTCTCAATCCAGATGAAGACATATGTACTGTTCCCTCCAACAGATATTCAATTGTCTATTGTGTTGTTTCCTCAATCCAGATGAAGACATATGTACTGTTCCTTCCAACATATATTCAATTGTCTATTATGTTGTTTTCTCAAGCCAGATGAAGACATATGTACTGTTCCTTCCAACAGATATTCAATTGTCTATTGTGTTGTTTCCTCAATCCAGATGAAGACATATGTACTGTTCCTTCCAACATATATTCAATTGTCTATTATGTTGTTCTCTCAATCCAGATGAAGACATATGTACTGTTCCTTCCAATATATATTCAATTGTCTATTGTGTTGTTTTCTCAAGACAGATGAAGACATATGTACTGTTCCTTCCAACAGATATTCAATTGTCTATTGTGTTGTTTCATCAATCCAGATGAAGACATATGTACTGTTCCCTCCAACAGATATTCAATTGTCTATTGTGTTGTTTCCTCAATACAGATGAAGACATATGCATTGTTCCCTCCAACATATATTCGATTGTCTATTGTGTTGTTCTCTCAATCCAAATGAAGACATATGTACTGTTCCTTCCAACAGATATTCCATTGTCTATTGTGTTGCTCTCTCAATCCAGATGAAGACATATGTACTGTTCCTTCCAACAGATATTCAATTGTCTATTGTGTTGTTTCCTCAATCCAGATGAAGACATATGCACTGTTCCCTCCAACAGATATTCGATTGTCTATTGTGTTGTTCTCTCAATCCAGATGAAGACATATGCACTGTTCCCTCCAACAGATACCGGGTATTCAATTGTCTATTGTGTTGTTCTCTCAATCCAGATGAAGACATATGTACTGTTCCCTCCAACAGATATTCAATTGTCTATTGTGTTGTTTCCTCAATCCAGATGAAGACATATGCACTGTTCCCTCCAACAGATATTCGATTGTCTATTGTGTTGTTCTCTCAATCCAGATGAAGACATATGCACTGTTCCCTCCAACAGATACCGGGTATTCAATTGTCTATTGTGTTGTTCTCTCAATCCAGATGAAGACATATGCACTGTTCCCTCCAACATATATTCGATTGTCTATTGTGTTGTTCTCTCAATCCAGATGAAGACATATGTACTGTTCCTTCCAACAGATATTCAATTGTCTATTATGTTGTTTTCTCAAGCCAGATGAAGACATATGTACTGTTCCTTCCAACAGATATTCAATTCTCTATTGTGTTGTTTTATCATTCTATATGAGGATATCAGTACTGTTCCTTCCAAACAGATATTCAATTGTCTATTGTGTTGTTTCCTCAATCCAGATGAAGACATATGTACTGTTCCTTCCAACATATATTCAATTGTCTATTATGTTGTTCTCTCAATCCAGATGAAGACATATGTACTGTTCCCTCCAACAGATATTCAATGGTCTTTTGTGTTGTTTTCTCAATCCAGATGAAGACATATGTACTGTTCCCTCCAACAGATATTCAATTGTCTATTGTGTTGTTTCCTCAATTCAGATGAAGACATATGTACTGTTCCTTCCAACAGATATTCAATTGTCTATTGTGTTGTTTTATCATTATATATGAGGATATCTGTACTGTTCCTTCCAACAGATATTCAATTGTCTATTGTGTTGTTTCATCAATCCAGATGAAGACATATGTACTGTTCCCTCCAACAGATATTCAATTGTCTATTGTGTTGTTTCCTCAATACAGATGAAGACATATGCACTGTTCCCTCCAACAGATATTCGATTGTCTATTGTGTTGTTCTCTCAATCCAAATGAAGACATATGTACTGTTCCCTCCAACAGATATTCGATTGTCTATTGTGTTGTTCTCTCAATCCAGATGAAGACATATGTACTGTTCCCTCCAACAGATATTCAATTGTCTATTGTGTTGTTTCCTCAATCCAGATGAAGACATATGCACTGTTCCCTCCAACAGATATTCGATTGTCTATTGTGTTGTTCTCTCAATCCAGATGAAGACATATGCACTGTTCCCTCCAACAGATACCGGGTATTCAATTGTCTATTGTGTTGTTCTCTCAATCCAGATGAAGACATATGCACTGTTCCCTCCAACAGATATTCGATTGTCTATTGTGTTGTTCTCTCAATCCAGATGAAGACATATGTACTGTTCCTTCCAACAGATATTCAATTCTCTATTGTGTTGTTTTATCATTCTATATGAGGATATCAGTACTGTTCCTTCCAAACAGATATTCAATTGTCTATTGTGTTGTTTCCTCAATCCAGATGAAGACATATGTACTGTTCCTTCCAACATATATTCAATTGTCTATTATGTTGTTCTCTCAATCCAGATGAAGACATATGTACTGTTCCCTCCAACAGATATTCAATGGTCTATTGTGTTGTTTTCTCAATCCAGATGAAGACATATGTACTGTTCCCTCCAACAGATATTCAATTGTCTATTGTGTTGTTTTATCATTATATATGAGGATATCTGTACTGTTCCTTCCAACAGATATTCAATTGTCTATTGTGTTGTTTCATCAATCCAGATGAAGACATATGTACTGTTCCCTCCAACAGATATTCAATTGTCTATTGTGTTGTTTCCTCAATCCAGATGAAGACATATGTACTGTTCCTTCCAACAGATATTCAATTGTCTATTGTGTTGTTTTATCATTATATATGAGGATATCTGTACTGTTCCTTCCAACAGATATTCAATTGTCTATTGTGTTGTTTCATCAATCCAGATGAAGACATATGTACTGTTCCCTCCAACAGATATTCAATTGTCTATTGTGTTGTTTCCTCAATACAGATGAAGACATATGCACTGTTCCCTCCAACAGATATTCGATTGTCTATTGTGTTGTTCTCTCAATCCAAATGAAGACATATGTACTGTTCCTTCCAACAGATATTCCATTGTCTATTGTGTTGCTCTCTCAATCCAGATGAAGACATATGTACTGTTCCCTCCAACAGATATTCAATTGTCTATTGTGTTGTTTCCTCAATCCAGATGAAGACATATGTACTGTTCCTTCCAACATATATTCAATTGTCTATTATGTTGTTTTCTCAAGCCAGATGAAGACATATGTACTGTTCCTTCCAACATATATTCAATTGTCTATTATGTTGTTCTCTCAATCCAGATGAAGACATATGTACTGTTCCCTCCAACAGATATTCAATGGTCTTTTGTGTTGCTCTCTCAATCCAGATGAAGACATATGTACTGTTCCCTCCAACAGATATTCAATTGTCTATTGTGTTGTTTCCTCAATCCAGATGAAGACATATGCACTGTTCCCTCCAACAGATATTCGATTGTCTATTGTGTTGTTCTCTCAATCCAGATGAAGACATATGCACTGTTCCCTCCAACAGATACTGGGTATTCAATTGTCTATTGTGTTGTTCTCTCAATCCAGATGAAGACATATGCACTGTTCCCTCCAACAGATATTCGATTGTCTATTGTGTTGTTCTCTCAATCCAGATGAAGACATATGCACTGTTCCCTCCAACAGATATTCAATTGTCTATTGTGTTGTTCTCTCAATCCAGATGAAGACATATGCACTGTTCCCTCCAACAGATATTCGATTGTCTATTGTGTTGTTCTCTCAATCCAGATGAAGACATATGTACTGTTCCTTCCAACAGACATTCAATTCTCTATTGTGTTGTTTTATCATTCTATATGAGGATATCAGTACTGTTCCTTCCAAACAGATATTCAATTGTCTATTGTGTTGTTTCCTCAATCCAGATGAAAACATATGTACTGTTCCTTCCAACATATATTCAATTGTCTATTATGTTGTTCTCTCAATCCAGATGAAGACATATGTACTGTTCCCTCCAACAGATATTCAATGGTCTTTTGTGTTGTTTTCTCAATCCAGATGAAGACATATGTACTGTTCCCTCCAACAGATATTCAATTGTCTATTGTGTTGTTTCCTCAATCCAGATGAAGACATATGTACTGTTCCTTCCAACAGATATTCAATTGTCTATTGTGTTGTTTTATCATTATATATGAGGATATCTGTACTGTTCCTTCCAACAGATATTCAATTGTCTATTGTGTTGTTTCATCAATCCAGATGAAGACATATGTACTGTTCCCTCCAACAGATATTCAATTGTCTATTGTGTTGTTTCCTCAATACAGATGAAGACATATGCACTGTTCCCTCCAACAGATATTCGATTGTCTATTGTGTTGTTCTCTCAATCCAAATGAAGACATATGTACTGTTCCCTCCAACAGATATTCGATTGTCTATTGTGTTGTTCTCTCAATCCAGATGAAGACATATGTACTGTTCCCTCCAACAGATATTCAATTGTCTATTGTGTTGTTTCCTCAATCCAGATGAAGACATATGCACTGTTCCCTCCAACAGATATTCGATTGTCTATTGTGTTGTTCTCTCAATCCAGATGAAGACATATGCACTGTTCCCTCCAACAGATACCGGGTATTCAATTGTCTATTGTGTTGTTCTCTCAATCCAGATGAAGACATATGCACTGTTCCCTCCAACAGATATTCGATTGTCTATTGTGTTGTTCTCTCAATCCAGATGAAGACATATGTACTGTTCCTTCCAACAGATATTCAATTGTCTATTATGTTGTTCTCTCAATCCAGATGAAGACATATGTACTGTTCCCTCCAACAGATATTCAATGGTCTATTGTGTTGTTTTCTCAATCCAGATGAAGACATATGTACTGTTCCTTCCAACAGATATTCCATTGTCTATTGTGTTGCTCTCTCAATCCAGATGAAGACATATGTACTGTTCCCTCCAACAGATATTCAATTGTCTATTGTGTTGTTTCCTCAATCCAGATGAAGACATATGTACTGTTCCTTCCAACATATATTCAATTGTCTATTATGTTGTTTTCTCAAGCCAGATGAAGACATATGTACTGTTCCTTCCAACATATATTCAATTGTCTATTATGTTGTTCTCTCAATCCAGATGAAGACATATGTACTGTTCCCTCCAACAGATATTCAATGGTCTTTTGTGTTGCTCTCTCAATCCAGATGAAGACATATGTACTGTTCCCTCCAACAGATATTCAATTGTCTATTGTGTTGTTTCCTCAATCCAGATGAAGACATATGCACTGTTCCCTCCAACAGATATTCGATTGTCTATTGTGTTGTTCTCTCAATCCAGATGAAGACATATGCACTGTTCCCTCCAACAGATACTGGGTATTCAATTGTCTATTGTGTTGTTCTCTCAATCCAGATGAAGACATATGCACTGTTCCCTCCAACAGATATTCGATTGTCTATTGTGTTGTTCTCTCAATCCAGATGAAGACATATGCACTGTTCCCTCCAACAGATATTCAATTGTCTATTGTGTTGTTCTCTCAATCCAGATGAAGACATATGCACTGTTCCCTCCAACAGATATTCGATTGTCTATTGTGTTGTTCTCTCAATCCAGATGAAGACATATGTACTGTTCCTTCCAACAGATATTCAATTCTCTATTGTGTTGTTTTATCATTCTATATGAGGATATCAGTACTGTTCCTTCCAAACAGATATTCAATTGTCTATTGTGTTGTTTCCTCAATCCAGATGAAAACATATGTACTGTTCCTTCCAACATATATTCAATTGTCTATTATGTTGTTCTCTCAATCCAGATGAAGACATATGTACTGTTCCCTCCAACAGATATTCAATGGTCTTTTGTGTTGTTTTCTCAATCCAGATGAAGACATATGTACTGTTCCCTCCAACAGATATTCAATTGTCTATTGTGTTGTTTCCTCAATCCAGATGAAGACATATGTACTGTTCCTTCCAACAGATATTCAATTGTCTATTGTGTTGTTTTATCATTATATATGAGGATATCTGTACTGTTCCTTCCAACAGATATTCAATTGTCTATTGTGTTGTTTCATCAATCCAGATGAAGACATATGTACTGTTCCCTCCAACAGATATTCAATTGTCTATTGTGTTGTTTCCTCAATACAGATGAAGACATATGCACTGTTCCCTCCAACAGATATTCGATTGTCTATTGTGTTGTTCTCTCAATCCAAATGAAGACATATGTACTGTTCCCTCCAACAGATATTCGATTGTCTATTGTGTTGTTCTCTCAATCCAGATGAAGACATATGTACTGTTCCCTCCAACAGATATTCAATTGTCTATTGTGTTGTTTCCTCAATCCAGATGAAGACATATGCACTGTTCCCTCCAACAGATATTCGATTGTCTATTGTGTTGTTCTCTCAATCCAGATGAAGACATATGCACTGTTCCCTCCAACAGATACCGGGTATTCAATTGTCTATTGTGTTGTTCTCTCAATCCAGATGAAGACATATGCACTGTTCCCTCCAACAGATATTCGATTGTCTATTGTGTTGTTCTCTCAATCCAGATGAAGACATATGTACTGTTCCTTCCAACAGATATTCAATTCTCTATTGTGTTGTTTTATCATTCTATATGAGGATATCAGTACTGTTCCTTCCAAACAGATATTCAATTGTCTATTGTGTTGTTTCCTCAATCCAGATGAAGACATATGTACTGTTCCTTCCAACATATATTCAATTGTCTATTATGTTGTTCTCTCAATCCAGATGAAGACATATGTACTGTTCCCTCCAACAGATATTCAATGGTCTATTGTGTTGTTTTCTCAATCCAGATGAAGACATATGTACTGTTCCCTCCAACAGATATTCAATTGTCTATTGTGTTGTTTCCTCAATCCAGATGAAGACATATGTACTGTTCCTTCCAACAGATATTCAATTGTCTATTGTGTTGTTTTATCATTATATATGAGGATATCTGTACTGTTCCTTCCAACAGATATTCAATTGTCTATTGTGTTGTTTCATCAATCCAGATGAAGACATATGTACTGTTCCCTCCAACAGATATTCAATTGTCTATTGTGTTGTTTCCTCAATACAGATGAAGACATATGCACTGTTCCCTCCAACAGATATTCGATTGTCTATTGTGTTGTTCTCTCAATCCAAATGAAGACATATGTACTGTTCCTTCCAACAGATATTCCATTGTCTATTGTGTTGCTCTCTCAATCCAGATGAAGACATATGTACTGTTCCCTCCAACAGATATTCAATTGTCTATTGTGTTGTTTCCTCAATCCAGATGAAGACATATGTACTGTTCCTTCCAACATATATTCAATTGTCTATTATGTTGTTTTCTCAAGCCAGATGAAGACATATGTACTGTTACTTCCAACATATATTCAATTGTCTATTATGTTGTTCTCTCAATCCAGATGAAGACATATGTACTGTTCCCTCCAACAGATATTCAATGGTCTTTTGTGTTGCTCTCTCAATCCAGATGAAGACATATGTACTGTTCCCTCCAACAGATATTCAATTGTCTATTGTGTTGTTTCCTCAATCCAGATGAAGACATATGCACTGTTCCCTCCAACAGATATTCGATTGTCTATTGTGTTGTTCTCTCAATCCAGATGAAGACATATGCACTGTTCCCTCCAACAGATACCGGGTATTCAATTGTCTATTGTGTTGTTCTCTCAATCCAGATGAAGACATATGCACTGTTCCCTCCAACAGATATTCGATTGTCTATTGTGTTGTTCTCTCAATCCAGATGAAGACATATGCACTGTTCCCTCCAACAGATATTCGATTGTCTATTGTGTTGTTCTCTCAATCCAGATGAAGACATATGCACTGTTCCCTCCAACAGATACCGGGTATTCAATTGTCTATTGTGTTGTTCTCTCAATCCAGATGAAGACATATGCACTGTTCCCTCCAACAGATATTCGATTGTCTATTGTGTTGTTCTCTCAATCCAGATGAAGACATATGTACTGTTCCTTCCAACAGATATTCAATTCTCTATTGTGTTGTTTTATCATTCTATATGAGGATATCAGTACTGTTCCTTCCAAACAGATATTCAATTGTCTATTGTGTTGTTTCCTCAATCCAGATGAAGACATATGTACTGTTCCTTCCAACATATATTCAATTGTCTATTATGTTGTTCTCTCAATCCAGATGAAGACATATGTACTGTTCCCTCCAACAGATATTCAATGGTCTTTTGTGTTGTTTTCTCAATCCAGATGAAGACATATGTACTGTTCCCTCCAACAGATATTCAATTGTCTATTGTGTTGTTTCCTCAATCCAGATGAAGACATATGTACTGTTCCTTCCAACAGATATTCAATTGTCTATTGTGTTGTTTTATCATTATATATGAGGATATCTGTACTGTTCCTTCCAACAGATATTCAATTGTCTATTGTGTTGTTTCATCAATCCAGATGAAGACATATGTACTGTTCCCTCCAACAGATATTCAATTGTCTATTGTGTTGTTTCCTCAATACAGATGAAGACATATGCACTGTTCCCTCCAACAGATATTCGATTGTCTATTGTGTTGTTCTCTCAATCCAAATGAAGACATATGTACTGTTCCTTCCAACAGATATTCCATTGTCTATTGTGTTGCTCTCTCAATCCAGATGAAGACATATGCACTGTTCCCTCCAACAGATATTCAATTGTCTATTGTGTTGTTTCCTCAATCCAGATGAAGACATATGTACTGTTCCTTCCAACATATATTCAATTGTCTATTATGTTGTTTTCTCAAGCCAGATGAAGACATATGTACTGTTCCTTCCAACATATATTCAATTGTCTATTATGTTGTTCTCTCAATCCAGATGAAGACATATGTACTGTTCCCTCCAACAGATATTCAATGGTCTTTTGTGTTGCTCTCTCAATCCAGATGAAGACATATGTACTGTTCCCTCCAACAGATATTCAATTGTCTATTGTGTTGTTTCCTCAATCCAGATGAAGACATATGCACTGTTCCCTCCAACAGATATTCGATTGTCTATTGTGTTGTTCTCTCAATCCAGATGAAGACATATGCACTGTTCCCTCCAACAGATACCGGGTATTCAATTGTCTATTGTGTTTTTCTCTCAATCCAGATGAAGACATATGCACTGTTCCCTCCAACAGATATTCGATTGTCTATTGTGTTGTTCTCTCAATCCAGATGAAGACATATGCACTGTTCCCTCCAACAGATACCGGGTATTCAATTGTCTATTGTGTTGTTCTCTCAATCCAGATGAAGGCATATGCACTGTTCCCTCCAACAGATATTCGATTGTATATTGTGTTGTTCTCTCAATCCAGATGAAGACATATGTACTGTTCCTTCCAACAGATATTCAATTCTCTATTGTGTTGTTTTATCATTCTATATGAGGATATCTGTACTGTTCCTTCCAAACAGATATTCAATTGTCTATTGTGTTGTTTCCTCAATCCAGATGAAGTCATATGTACTGTTCCTTCCAACATATATTCAATTGTCTATTGTGTTGTTCTCTCAATCCAGATGAAGACATATGTACTGTTCCCTCCAACAGATATTCAATTGTCTATTGTGTTGTTTCCTCAATCCAGATGAAGTCATATGTACTGTTCCTTCCAACATATATTCAATTGTCTATTATGTTGTTCTCTCAATCCAGATGAAGACATATGTACTGTTCCCTCCAACAGATATTCAATTGTCTATTATGTTGTTCTCTCAATCCAGATGAAGACATATGTACTGTTCCCTCCAACAGATATTCAATTGTCTATTGTGTTGTTCTCTCAATTCAGATGAAGACATATGTACTGTTCCTTCCAACAGATATTCAATTGTCTATTGTGTTGTTTCCTCAATCCAGATGAAGACATATGTACTGTTCCTTCCAACAGATATTTAATTGTCTATTGTGTTGTTTCCTCAATCCAGATGAAGACATATGCACTGTTCCTTCCAACATATATTCAATTGTCTATTATGTTGTTCTCTCAATCCAGATGAAGACATATGTACTGTTCCCTCCAACAGATATTCAATTGTCTATTATGTTGTTCTCTCAATCCAGATGAAGTCATATGCACTGTTCCCTCCAACAGATATTCAATTGTCTATTGTGTTGTTCTCTCAATCCAGATGAAGACATATGTACTGTTCCCTCCAACAGATATTCAATTGTCTATTGGGTTGTTCTCTCAATTCAGATGAAGACATATGTACTGTTCCCTCCAATAGATATTCAATTGTCTATTGTGTTGTTCTCTCAATCCAGATGAAGACATATGTACTGTTCCCTCCAATAGATATTCAATTGTCTATTGTGTTGTTTCCTCAATCCAGATGAAGACATATGTACTGTTCCCTCCAACAGATATCCAATTGTCTATTGTGTTGTTCTCTCAATTCAGATGAAGACATATGTACTGTTCCTTCCAACAGATATTCAATTGTCTATTGTGTTGTTTCCTCAATCCAGATGAAGACATATGTACTGTTCCTTCCAACATATATTCAATTGTCTATTATGTTGTTCTCTCATTCCAGATGAAGACATATGTACTGTTCCTTCCAACAGATATTCAATTGTCTATTATGTCGTTTTATCATTCCAGATGAAGATATATGTATTATTCCCTGGAACAGATATTTCACTTGTGCTTTGCATCGTTTTTTTTTTCAATCAAGATAAGAACATCTGTACTATTTCATTCAATAGCTTTTTCAATGATCTATTGTGTTGTTTATTCTATCTTATGTTTTTTTGTCTATCTCATTGTGGTATTTGTCTATTCTTCTAATTAGTATTTTATATTTCACTGACATTGCTTTGTCTATTCTGACTGATTTCATTGCATTTTTCACTCTATTTTGTGTGTTATATGACACAGACATGTTTTTATTGTTCTGTTTGTACGTATTGGTATTTTATGCTTCATTATCATTGTCTTGCATACCCAAATTGTTTAACTCAATACAACATTATGTAATAAAGTTTGTCAGTGACTTGCAGCAGGTCAATGGTTTTCTCCGGTTTCCTCCACCAATAAAACCGACCGTCATAATATAATTGAAATATTGTTGAAAGTGATGTTGAACACCATAACACTAACCATACTGTTTATACTTAAATAATATAAATATTATTAAAACTATGTTCTATATCCCTCGGCAAAGGTAACCTTTATAGATTTTGGCTATTTTGTTTAGGCCCTTTGATTTTCTAGATCTCTACATCTTTATTGTCTTCACTAGATCGATTCATCTCCTGGTGGACTATTAGTCCCCGAAGGTATTCTCTGCTCAGATTTGGCACTGACCAAATTTATTAGATATATTTATGCTTAAAATTTACATTTCCAATATAATGTAATTTAATCAAACTGAGGTCAATCTTCTTCTGTCTTAGGTCACCTTAGTACATTTAGGTTATCCTGTTTATACCCTTTGATTTTCTTGCTCCCCAAAAAATAATTGTTTGGCTTATCAAACTCTTTATGAAGTCTATTCCAGTAACATGTCCTGCACAATATTTGATGTCTACATTTTTATTTTTGTCTGATATACACTGACTGTAATTTCATTCGCTGTTAATTAACTCCAATAGGTATTTTATGTTTTCACTGCCATTGTTTTGTTGTTATGTATACCCCGATTGTGATTTTATTGTACTATTTATATAGTACTGATATATGGAAAATGTATGTATGCACATAATCTGTAGTTGCAACAGTAGCCTAAATGCAAACAGGTGCCAATTATATTTGTATTTCCATTACCGATTCTTAAGAAAATCTTTTTTTTTCTTTCAATTTCCCACACTGCAGATTATATCAATTTGGGACCTCAAGGGATCAGGCCCCTTAGACCTTGGAATCTTCGGTTGTGAAATTGTAAAAATCTAAATCTACATATCCATATGATACTGCATAACAAAATTGTAGCATTTTTATTCCTGGTTCTTGAGAAGACATATTTACTTATTTACCCCCCCCCCCCCCCCTTTTATGGCCTTTACTAGCCTCTACTCGTAGAGAAGTAACTTCATTTGTATATATCTGAATCTCCTCCACCCAAGGACAATCCCTACCCAGGTTTTTTTTTCATTTAGGTTGAGCAGTTTTAAAGAAGAATATTTAAATGTGAAAAAGTAAACGTTGACAATGGTGTACAACCGACCAACCGATTGAGAAAAAAAAACACCGAATGAAATTTGGCCAAGTGAGTTAAAAACCTGTAGACAAGATATAATACACAAATATTTATTATGAAAAATAAAGTAAAATAGTGAGCAAAGAAAAACAAATTATAAAATAAACCAAAATGAAATTAAAGTATAAATAACATATGAAATAATTGTAAATAATTTACAACTTAAAACATTTATCAAAACATCTGAAGTACATACAACCTCTGGCAATTTGTACAATCATTCTTTCATGAGGTATACACTTATTTATATAAAACAATGTAAATGAAACTCAATTTTTTATAAAAGGGGTTAGGGTTATGGTGCTTAACACCACTTTCAATAATATTTGAGTTATATTGTGGTGGTCAGTTAATTGGTGGAGGAAACTGGAGTACTCGGAGAATATTATCGACCTGTCGCAAGTCACTGATAAACTTTATCATATAATGTTGTATCGAGTACACCTCGCCATGAACGGGGTTCGAACTCACAACTTTAGTGGTGATAGACACAGATTGTATAGGTAGTTGAAAATCCAACTATCATACGATCACCACCATGATGGCCCCTTAAAGAAATCATTTCATAAGCAGGATTATTGCATTAAGTTAAATGTTAAACTGTATAAAGATTCAATAAATAAAATCTCCACATAATAATATATTTCTTGTAATGTACACTATATATAAAACTTCTTTATTGCATATCAGGTGCATAAAAAAATATTTTTTGTAACAAAAAAAATCTGATGAGACATATCAAAATATTTACAATGCAGAAATGAAAGAAGTAATTGAAGTAAAAGTTGTTTTCTTTTATTTGAAAAGAGAAATTGAGCAACCAAGTACTTAACATATGTTAATTAAATACAAAAATGCTTAATCCATACTTTGATCTCCACATATTGGGTGCATAAATAAAATTTAAGCATATGGAGTTTTTGAAATAGCATGCTAAATTAAGGTCATATTAATTCCATGTAAATATTTATATCAAGATGCAGTTTTTCTCAGCTAAAATATCAAACAATATTTCAAACATGTAGGTCTATGTGGCTACAGGTATATGAAATTCTCATTATATATTCATATAATATTTCAAATATACTAATGGTATCATAACAATGCTAAATACCACAATATACTACTACTGGAACACCAGTATACTACTCCATTATTGCACATTATCGTATACTTTAAATGATCAATGTTTAGATTTATAAAATGACTTGATGGTGGAGATTATTCTGTCATTAATCTCTCTATATCATACTACTGAAGTATACTTGTCTGTGAAAGTCACTACCTCTAAAAATGGAGATAAAACCTGAATAATGCCACTTTTGTAGCCATCTTGAAAATTTTAGAGTCAATATCATTTTTATGAATTATGTAATATGATTAAATGAAAAAAATAAAGGTTACATTCTTTCACTAAAATAAGATAATGAAAATAATATGCTCTTTCTGTAATCATAATAAACAATAATAATATTTTGTAAAATAAATTAGACTTGTATTGTGCTTGTAAGACTTGGAAATTATGCCAAAATTATTATAAACTTCATCAGTAAACAACTATATAAATTTCATTTAAAAAATAATGCATGAATGAAAAAAAGCTTGATAAAAATTATTCTTATCAAAATAGTCAAAACCATAATTTCATCTATCAGCATTCGGCAATAATGACAGCCAAGTGAATACTTTAAACTTGTAAAAACTTCTTATTACTTTCATTGTGTATCATAATCCATCTTGTTCAAGAAAATTCATTGGCCTAATGTACAAACAGTAATTTTTGCAAAAATAATTTTAAAAGTGTAACTGTTCTATAATGCCCAAATAAATAAATAAGTAGTGCCTTATTGTCTACTGACCCCAAAATTTATTATAGTAAATGATGGAAAAATAATTCAAATGTGTAAATGCTCAAATAAATAAATAATTATATAAATAAATATTGGTTTTATCTCAACTAGTGATAATAACATCACTTGTCATCAACAAAATGTTGCATTATATACAAATGAAGACCACACGAATACATGATTTTTAGTTTTTTAACACAACATGGATATAATAAAAGGGGAGATAATTTATACACCATGGATAAACTTAGAGGGGAGATAAGTTAAATAAACTATGAAAATAAAACAGGTAATTATTTTATATACAATCTGATTAAAATCAGCTGTCATGATAAACTACGCTCCTCTGACAAAACCCAATTTGAGAGTCATGTCCAGATGAACTAATGATCACCCAATGAAAAAGGTTGCTGGTAAAATTTTAATAATGCCTTTTGCATTTTTTTTTCTCATTGCATACATTAACAATACTATGACTTCTACAATTCAAGCAAACATTCAACCAAAGTTTCGTGGAAATCTTTCAAATAAATTTGAAAAATATGGATGAAAATATACAATGTAAAATTAACGATTACAATCACCTTTCATGACCTTTCACCTCAAGTTTTATCCAGTCAACTTTTTAAGTTCTATGATATAATATACATTTTATTTCCCTTTTTTAATTTTACTAACAAAAATAATTAAGATAGAAACTTGCTATATAAAATAAAACAAATTAATGAAAAATTTTCAAATGCATATTTTCATATGATTTAAGATTAAAAATAACATTTCTTACACAGTTAAAGTGTCATGTGGCACTGAAAATGAATTTGATATAAAAAAAAATGAAGTTAATCACAACCAAATACAAAGCTAAGAATAAAGAATGAAACCCCCCCTTTTTCTGGTTCAAGACTCTGTACTGTGTTTGATCCACTGGTACTATCATTAGACCTTCCACAACTTCATTCAAACATGTACAGCACCAAATAGTTTCAAGATGTTTGTCCATTATAAAGACTGTACTCTCTGGTCTTTAGGAAAGCTGACTGGTTGTACTCCAGCTATTTCTAATAGTTTGTTGATAGGTGTGTGATCTGATGAATTCTTGTCAATATGCGAGAAATGCACTTCATTACCTTCAATAAAAACAGTTCATGTATTTGTTAACTTGTTTGCAAAATAATATTTGTTCTTTGTTCAAGTAATCAAGTGTAACATAAGAAGAGTTTGAAGATACCAAAGGGAGGTAATTAGAATCTGTAAATCTAAGAAGAACACACAACACAACTTCCAAAAGAAAAAGGACACGATTTCACGAACCCCACTACAAACTGGAGGTGAACTCAGGTGCCCCGGAAGGGTGAGCAGTTCCTGCTTCACTAGTTACAAACCTGGTGATAAGTCATGAATGGGGAAAGGACCGCCAAAGTGTTTACGACAAGTGGAACATATCCGTGGTCATTTGTGACACAGATGTTCCGTAATGATAAACCAACTTATAGTGGCGACCGTAAAACTTTCGAAGTGATGACTTATTTTATTATGCTATAAAAAAAACCTAAGGAAATGAAAAATTTATACTGATAATTTATTGATATGTCCACAATCTACTAATATCTTTTTACTTTCCAATTTTAATTAAAAAAAAAACTTAACAAAATATATACCTGGTCCCAAAATTAATGCACCTCCTTGTTGTTTGACATCTCCTTGGAATTCTTTGTGTTTCATCCCTCTCCATAAACTTCTCATAACACCCATGAAGGCATTCTGTTTGATGTGTTTACTTTCTGTTTAAATACAAGATTATCATTACTACTAGGCCAAAGAAAAAAATACCTGTACAAGATTATCATTACTACTAGGCGGCCAAAGAAAAAAATACCTGTACAAGATTATCATTACTCCTAGGCCAAAGAAAAAAATACCTGTACAAGATTATCATTACTCCTAGGCCAAAGAAAAAAATACCTGTACAAGATTATCATTACTCCTAGGCCAAAGAAAAAAATACCTGTACAAGATTATCATTACTCCTAGGCCAAAGAAAAAAATACCTGTACAAGATTATCATTACTACTAGGCCAAAGAAAAAAATACCTGTACAAGATTATCATTACTACTAGGCCAAAGAAAAAAATACCTTATGTTTCTGCTAATATTCTTGACAAAAAATAAAATAGGTAAGTAGGTAGGTAGGTAAGTAAAACTTCTTATTTCTTTTCTTAAAATTTTTACCTTGGTTATACAGGGAAAAAAGCTGACTTTAACAGTGCTTGTTCAAAAATGGCAATAACAACTTTAAATTAGAATCGGTAGGGTTTGCAAAAAACATGTATTTTTGTGAGAAGTTCAATTCTTTCGTATACATTTTTACCCAAAAAATTACTAGTTTTTTTTTAAATTTATAATATACTTAATGACTTTATCTGAGATAATGTTATGCTCTATTAAAGTGTAATAATTTTCCTCTATGAGTTCTGAAGCAATTTATTGAAAGATTCTAATTAACACAGAAATAACGGGTAGGATTTAAAAACATAAAAACCATGATCTTGAAAATTAAAGCAGGAGGTCTTAAAGGATAATAAAAATCTGATTGGAGGGATCGTCGTGGCCGTGGTCGTTCATGGCAAAACTTACTCGGTAAAACATTATGTGATAAAGTTTGTCAGTGATTTCAGACAGGTCGGTGGTTTTCTACAGTTTCCTTCACCATTATAAACTGATTGCCACGATATACCTGAAATATTGTTGACAGTGGCATTAAACATCCATAACACTAACCCCGATGTTTGGTTCATTGAAAAATATATCATCAAAACTAAGCAGTTCATAGAATAACACTGAAATCATTGTTATATCTGTAACTTCTTTATGTAGAAAGGGCATTATAAAATATATATGGTGCTTTAAATTGTTCTTTTATGATAGGCAACCTTGTTGTCTTTTAATGATCATCTCAATGTTTAAAAAATCTTTGGCTCTGCAAACTTCTACGATACTAAAAATAAAGAGCATTTTTTTTTTATATTTAATGAATAAGTACCGGTAGAATTCCCATGTTCCATTATTTCCTTTAAACCCAATGATTTATAAATCTCTCTCTCAGGATCTGTATACAGGGAACTATAAAATCCAGCCACCTTCTTAAAATCCTGAAAAACACCATCAGTAATTTACGATATCTTGTAAAAGAAACTCTTATTATGTTTTTTTTACAATGGAACCTAATTTGCATATTTCATGCCTGACTGATTATCAATAACAGATGTGGATAGACTAGTCCACTGACTATTTACATTTTACATATAAAGATACAAGGACTGGTTACCACCAAACACCTTATTCATAGAGACATAACTTTTAACTCACACAATTAATTGTTTTTACATTTGTTCTTGTCATAAATATATATGAAATACCTAAAATTGATGAAAAGAAATAATCAAACAACCAAAAATAAAAGATATACCTTGATGAATTTGTATGGAGCTGGACCAATCACAACTACCCTTACATCAGCTTCCTGAAATTAGAAATTTAAGTCAAATAGAATTTGCATGGAGCTGAACCAATCACAACTACCCTTACATAAGCATCCTGAAATTAGAAATTTAAGTCAATTAACATTCTTATTGTACACTTAAAAATTACACACTTTTCAATTAATTTATGTTATTACAAATAAATTAAGTAAAACCAGATAATCTTTTTGGAAATATTTTTTATGGATTAGATCCCTGTCTACAAAATTAGCCATATTTGAAGTGATTTTTAATGACTCTGTACCATGTGTGTGTAGGTAACCAGTAAAGGTATGCATGCATGAGTGATCTGATATATAGAACTATAAATTACTTTTTTCACAACATTTCATCACGTAAAAGTATATTTGGAAAGAGTAAAACATGAGCCCAAATGTTCTATCTACAAAATGTAGTTCTTAAAGACAGGTGGCCTCACAAAAGAGGTTTGTGTAATGTAAATACAAAAATATTGTAACATTTCAAAGCATCTCACAAAGAGGTTGATTTCCCAATCATGCTAATAGATACAAGTTATTAATTCTTAATCTTTATTCCATTATATGTTATAACACAATCTACAATCCTATAAAGAATTTTCTGGTGCACTTCAAAATTATCACAAATTGACAATGAAGAGTCCCTATTATATCCTAGTAATAGCAAATGAAGATGACTTTGAATTTACTAAACAAACAAATTAAAAAATAGTGAGAACAAAATAACAAATACAAACAAAAATGCAGTTAATGCAAAACCTGTGATTTTTACCATTAGTTTTTTATTCTAAAAGAAAAATGTTGTCAAGAAAAGGTTGTGATTGTCCTGTAGCTGGCCCCGGGCCCTACTATATTGATTCTGAGGTCTTCAAATATTAACTCACCTGTAGATATTCAAAAGGTATCATTGCCAAATCTGAAATTATAAATAATCTATTATGGAAAATAGCTGTGATAAGAAAAAAAAATCTCATTAAACAATAGTTTGTATCAATACTTAAAGACATGTGTTATGGTTCTAAATGCCAACAATTTGATTCTGAAAACAACTGCATGTGTATGTACAGTAGTTTTAATAAATCCATAAAATAACAATAAAACAAATATCAGAACACAAACTGGTTATACACATGTAAATGTATATTCATCATTTAAAGAACATTTTGACAGAACAAGCAAACATGCCAAGCTTTGAAAATCTCCATGGGGGATTTTTTCGCACTTCGATTTTCTTGACAAACAATATTTCATTCACATAGTTTCTCATGATGTGTAAATTTATTTCTATTTCAAAATTTCAGTTGAACAATTTAAAATGGGAAACTAAACAAGATGAACTGTAAGCTAATGCTCACCTATGATACCCCCGCTCTTCGGCAAACAGGAAGTAGGAATCTGACGGATCAAAAAACGCTTCCCACGATATGGGGTACCTATATGAAGCTTGTGACCAAATATCAGATTTCTGCCATCAATAGTTGCTGAGAAAAATGCGACGAAAAATGAGCATATATGTTCAATGTGTATAAAAATCAACAAAGTCCGCAAACAGGAAGTAGGAATCTGATGGGTCCAAAAACACTTCCCACGATATGGGGTACCTATATGAAGCTTGTGACCAAATATCAGATCTCTGCCATCAATAGTTGCTGAGAAAAATGTGACGAAAAATGTGCATATATGTTCAATGTGTATAGAAACCAACTAAGTCGGCAAACAGGAAGTAGGAATCTGATGGGTCCAAAAACGCTACCCACAATATGGTATACCTATATGATGCTTGTGACCAAATATCAGATTTCTGCCATCAACAGTTACTTAGAAAAATGCGACGAAAAATATCTTGGACGGACGGAAGGACGGACAGAGGTAAAACAGTATACCCCCCTCCCCCTTCGGGGAGCGGGGGTATAATAAATCATGTTAATATAAAATTGAATTTTAAATTGTCAATAAATAATTCAATGGAGAAAGTGAGTGAGTAATTGTTAAATGCCAAGTGAGCAATTTTTCAGCTCTATCATGCTGAGATCAAGTTATCTACCCTTTGTACTAAACCAGCAAACTTCGTTGGATTTTCATAGTGCTATCTTACTGAAACAACAGTCTGTGGGTAGACATGCGCTCCACTCTGATGCATTATCCTGATTGTGGGCCAATCAGTCTCTTACTCCTTAATGCTGGGTGCTTAGCAGAGAAGCAGTAAACACCTATTTTACAGTCTTTGGTTTGACCCAAACCAGGGGTCAAGCCAACCATATACAGCACTCAAGGCTAGTAAGCTATCCTTTACACTAGCGATGCAGTTTTTATATAAAAATAAAAATAGTAAGCCTATTGACTTTCAGTTAATTAAGATTACCTTCAACATAATCTTTACAAACAAAACACAGGAAATGCTGAAAATAGAAAAATGATTTAAAAACATAGCATTCCAACAAAATTAATAATTTCTTTTATTAATTAAATATTCATATTTATCTCGGTTAGCAGTTTGGGATAAGGTTATGATGTTTGACACCACTTTCATCAATAGTTCTATTATATCGTGACGGTCAGTTTTATTGGTGGAGGAAATCGGATTACCCAGAGAAAACTACCAACCTGTCACAAGTCACTGACAAACTTCCATATACCGCTATTTGAAAAATTAGTCCTTGATATTAATCTGAAAATACTGGCATGAAAAATATGGTTCTACATTATAATCAATGATTTGATTTTTTTGGGTGTTTTAATGCCACCTTCAGCAATATTTCAGCTATATCATGGTGACCAGTTTTACTGGTGGAAGAAGCAGGAGTACCCAGAGAGAACCACCGACCATGGGCAAGCAACTGGTAAACTTTATCACTTGCGGCTGCGAGTCGAGTGCACCCTTTTTTGTAATTAACAAAGCCAGGCTCGAACTCACACTGTATTGGTGATAGGCTTTTAGGTAATCCAACTACCTAACTCATTGAGCCACCCGGGCCCTCACATTATAATCAAGGGAGAACAGTGAAAGCAAGCTCATGCAAGTACATGTATATGACTTGAATTATTCTTAACTGTGCCTTTTGTAACATCATCTTATTTTGAGATCAAAGTCATACCTAAAATGAGAAATTCAGAATCAACTATAATCAACTCTTTAAAACCTGAAGTTGATTTTATATTTCTATACTTTTTTCGAGGTGTAATTCTTTTTATTTTTCTTATTATTCTAAATAAATGAATTTATTACACAATCACTTTTTGCAGATTTACGTTTTGTTTCTATATACTTATGGCAAAATAAACGAATCAGAGAAAACGGTCGGTCTTTAATGAGACACATTTACAAAAGATTTTTTTCGAAATTATGTGGAAAAAAAAGAACGGACATCGAAACAATGCCATGAATTTGTAAAAAAATTAAAATAGGCCTATACTACGGGGCAAAATTGTTTTAATGATATTATTTGTAATCGATCGTTCATGCACTACAATAAAGCTACACATAAGCTCTGCTTCTTAGTTAAAAGCACAGAAAGTTACAGGGTAGGAAGCCATAAAATTGAGAGGATTATGTAAACATATAATTTGTAATAGTTTTCATTTGACAATTACAGACGATGAGTATTATAAATACTTTTAAAGTTTATTATACAAAACTTCAGGGTACATCTCTTACGTAATATAATAATTTGCTTATGAAAATACAATATTCTTATTTGCCAACAGTAAAAAGATTAATCTGTTTTCATAACGGTTATTTCTGATTTGCATAAAGAGTAACATATAATATGTCTCTGCGTAAAGAAAACATTTTTGGTTTATTTTAATCACGTCTTTCGAACTGGCGGACCCTTCTGATTAATCTCAGAATAGTCATAAAAAATATGGTTGTTGTTTTAAAAAGGAAAAATTGCATACGAATGGTTTTTGTCTATTTTGCTTTTTGGGGTTTGCAAGAAGAAATTTCTACCCTGCCCTATTCACCCTGCTTTACTTCATAATTTTGGTTGTTGCTATATCATTCTGATGAGGCACAAAAAAATCAAGATAAAATTGAACAATTCAATATAACTTACGATCAATGTTAATCTTAAGATTTTTTTGTGAAAATAGCCCCAGAATCATTGCTGCATCACGCGTGGATCCAGCAGTTTTGAAAACGGGGTCCCAGGCTCTTGTTAGCCAATTTTTACCTAATTTATACACGAATTTTACTAAATTGTCGAACACACCCTTGATCCGCCAGTGTGCATTAATATGCACCCATTCCTAATGTATACTTGATCAGGGTCGTGTATTTTGATCACCTATTAGAACCTTTAAAATGTGTATTGCATCTCCTATTCTAGTCACGGGTAGCGTTAACGGGTCACAAAATGTGTATTGCGTTTCTGATTATTGCCAAAGATTGTGACACATGTATTCAAGTATTCGGTCAGAGTCCCGTCGACCAGATGTAAAATGACACTTGTATATTCTGCCTGGCGACTTCCTGTGTGGACCTAAACTCATTATGCAATATTAGGTACCTTGCTGAGTGAACCGGTGTGAAAGTACCTGTCGTTTTCAGAATGAAAATAAAAATAAGTAAATCCCACCTTTCACTTCTTATTTCAGGAATTATTTGCCTTAATTTATTGAAGAATAAATATTTAAAATTAAAATATGGTCTCTCGCTTCTGAAAATACATGAAAAATATAAGAAATATATTTTCCGCATAATATTTTACGTTTCGCTCATCAAAAATGACACAAACAAAAAAAGGAAAAGAAATTAACATTTTTAAATCACTTGCTCGCTCCAACGTTTTTAGCACAAAATCTGAAGAACAAGAAGTAAATTTGGTGTGGCCTAATCTCTGTATATTTTGACTGCTCTTCATCTGTTTAAACCGCTCATGATCATGATCTCTTCCGAACTTTGTCTGAATGAATATCAGTGGATATCAAAATTATAGGTCAAGTTTGCTTACGGTGTTCCAAGCTGAAAAAAATCATATATTTAGGTTTTGTGCCTTCTGGGGGCCACTGAGCAAAGAGTTTTTTTTTTCTTTAAACACTAACTTTGTAAACTCAGTTGTCACCCGATCTCCTAACCTTTAATTTTTAGTTCTTTAATTAAAATTAAAACATCTTTTATGAACATCGATCGTTAAAATTGAGACAGCTATATATAGTTAGGCCAATTTGGCACCTCTAATAATGAAAACTTATAATTACAAGGATGGTGTATACTTTTTTATCATCTAAAACATAATTACAATTATAATTGTTCCTGTTATTTCAACATTATATTTGTTCTAATGTTTTAATTTTTTTTTATCTTTAATAAATAATAAACGATCTACCAACTCGTCTTGGAAAGCAAATAGTGTGTATTCAAATTCCCATTTTATTAATCCGATCAATACACAAGGTACTCGTTGTCAAAATTATCCATTATATTTTTTAGCACATTAGCAGTAAACCAAAATGAACATAATTGTAAAAGGGATCCTACATATAGTGAATATAGGTGACTGTTGTAAAACACTCTTTCCGTTGTAAATATAAAGGAAATGAAACATTTTGTTCATTTAAAATAGTTGTTTGTCAAAAAGGTATGTATCTGTTCACTTCAGTATTTAATTTTCCAACAGTTATTAGATTTAAATTACAGTCTTCTGAGCACTTTAAATGAAGCGAATTTAACATCAGCGACCCAGACTTTAAATTTCAATCCCACAATGCATTATCAGACTAAAACGTCACAACCTGATGGAAAAATTAAAAATTAAAATTACAAATTTGCTTAGTTATTTGTGGAAATATGTCGATAAAACTTTGTGAATATGTATTTTATATCACCAGGAACATACCTGTATTTAACTAACATGTCAAAAATCGCAGTTTCCCTTTAAACAGATTCAACTATCTTGCACCTTTCACTTTTCTCACTGCATTCTACTGTGTCAATGTTTGTTTACTTTGAGTAAATAATAGAGTTATCTCCCTTGTTAGTAACTAACACAAAGAAAAAAATTACCTCCCTTTGACCAAAGTCAAATATTTTTTATAGGTATTTATCGTTGTTGTAGTATACGTAGCATTTAAGGATACGGTCTAGAAATTTTATTATGAAATACATTTAAAATACACAGATGTATTTTGATAATTAAACCGACAATTTACTTCAGCTATGGAAAACAATTTTGAGATAAAACGCTTGATGGAATGTAAAAAAAAACAAAGGTGAAATCAAATCAAACAGTGGAAAAAGTACAAGATAGGGAAATCTCCAACACCCTTGGGCAAGATTTCAATGGTTCTCTGATTCTGCAAGCCTTGTCAGAGAATGATTGAAATCTTACCCTCTGGTGTCGGAGATTTCCCTATCTTGTACTTCCCCCAGTGTTAGATTTCAGTATATATCTTACTGATATTTCATTGATACAGGAATTTTTATTTCATATTAAGATGGAAAATTACGCCAACAATTAAATTTACAAGATTTTATTCACATTGTGAATGCTAAAAGCATCATTATTGAGATAGTAGCCGTAGATGGCCTGCTGTCTTTGAAACTTATAGTTATAGTCCTACAATTACAAACAACCACACACTATGGTAGCGTAGCATTATTACATTAGGGACCGACCATTTAATTTTTTATGTGTTTTTTTTACATAAAAATCTGTATTTTTTTTTTCAAAATTGGTGAAGATTTCTTCGTGAAAATTCAAGTCAGATTATTTACCTTTTTGCATCTTTCAATTCATGTAATTTTATATCGTTCAATAAAATTTGGCAACATTTTTAGAAAAAAACAATTCTTCTCCTCCGTCCCCTAAAAGTTAAATGGTCGTTCCATTATCAACAATGAATTCAATACTCATTTACCCTTGTAAACACAATGATTGTCTTTTGACGTTTGTATATATCTCCAAATCGTATTTTATTGCCCATTTCGTCAAATACGTTCATGTCTTGTAGTTTTTCAAAGTTCACTTCCATTTTAACCTCTTCCGGTTTATCACTTCTTGACATTTTTATGTCATCGACACCCTTAACTTCTTCGGGGGCATTCAATTCTTCTTTGGTTGTCATATTGTCACCTTACATACAGCTCACAAGTAGATTCGGTTTTGGGCTAGCATGTGCCTGTTCTGCTTTGTCGGTGTCTAAATAGTAAACAGTAGCGATGGGCCTACCGTTCATTTCTTTAAACGCCCAAATAACACCGATCGCTGAACTCCGATCAAAGGTGAAGGTCGTTTGTTTTACTATGGTTACAGATAAATAAATGCCAATTAAAATAAGAGCCCACTTGAGTTCTCGAATAAAAATATAAATTTGGAATGTGATTTATATGACAAAAATCACTTTAATAGTAATATCAAGGCAGTTAATTTACAATTTACATACCGTTAGATATAGGACTTTAAACCTAAAGACAGTAAAGAGAAGATGAAAACTTAAATAAATTATTCTAAATGATATTATAATGGAATTTTTTATTACTCAAGTGGAATTGATGTGTTTTTTCACAAAGCTGTACATATTGAGAACATATTGAGGATGTAGATATTTTGATAATATAAAATAGAGCTACGTATAAGTCCGGTGACGGATAATGGTTGATAAACGGTGTACAGATACTGGTGATGGTTATCAAGATTATTACTACGCTACTCCAATGGAGGTTTTCCCGACGTGGACGGAGAAACATTTCCCGAATGAATGGGTAACAGTAGGGCATATAATGTTTACCATTTAAAAAAAATGAAATTAAACAAAATATGCGACCTAAACCTATATCTTTTTAGTGTACATACTATTACTATTAAATTATCATGGTGTGCTACATATACGATATATCAAAGCACAGGGGCTAGGTGCGTCCGAAATTTTTTTACTATAATACAACAAGGGGAGGAACTCACTTGCTTGCATTATTTTAAGTGGTCGAGTTAAATTGATCGTAACTTCAGAACGCCTCGATATTTACAAAAAATGTTTTCCCCAGTCGAAAGCCAAGTAATTTTCCTTTCCAAAGAGATCCCAATTGTTAGTGTAGGCCTCCGAACTGCTGAGGTACCCTACACGAACCAAAACAAAACGACATGAAAATCGGAGGTCGTACAAATGCTGGGATAACTTTTTCGGAACATCTCTAGACTCTACATGACTTTTGATGACAAGGGGAAGGTCGTCAAATCTGTTCAGCCAATCAAAACGCCCGTTAGAACTCTCGCATATTTTCAAGTCTGTGGTGTTTGGGAAGGACGGAAAGGGGATTTCTTTCAAAAACAGACTTAAGGGGCATATAAATTGGCGAAAGGTAAGAAATTTTAACGTAATTTGAATGGATGAAAGTATTTAGATAGTCAAAATGACTCGTTTACGCATGGGAAAGTCTACACAGATGTGAAGTGGTGTCCCAGCATATGTACGACCTCCGATTTTCACGCCGTTATGCGTTTTGGTTCGTGTAGGGTACCTCAGCAGTTCAGGCCTACACTAACAACTGGGATCTCTTTGGAAAGGAAAATTACCTGGCTTTCGACTGGTGAAAACATTTTTTGTAAATATTAAGGCGTACTGAAGTTACGATCAATTTAACACGACCACTTAAAAAATGCAAGCAAGTGAGTTCCTCTCCTTGTTGTATTCATAGGTTTTTTTTCGGATGCACCTAGCCCCTGTGTATCAAAGGCATCGATCTAGTCTGGCTATGTACAACCATGATATTTTATACATGATACAAGACGGGCTTTTGATCGTTAAATTGTTTAATATTATATATAGATCTAGTTATCCAAGAATTTGCGCTTTCTGTATTTTTATGTTAAATTTAAAGATAATTTAATACCTCATAATACTATGATTTGAAACTTTTATAGAATATTCAAAAACGTTTTATTGGAAATCATGTAATAATTCATATTTCGATTTTGGGTTCTCGAACGGAATTCCGATTTGCGACGCACCCATTCGGTACACATTTCATACAGCCATCGGTGTTTGTGGATTTGAAAAGGAATACATCTAATTAAACTAGTTTAAGCTGTTAAACTGGATTGATATGATCTTAAAAGACGTAAATAAACAACAAAAAACGCATTTTAAAAAATATTAATGCCGTCACGATTTTATGGTTTCAAATTCGATTATTGTAATTTCCCTCCGCGTCACCTTCAGACCATCGACCCTTCGCACTATTGAATGACCATTCGGACTATTGACCCTTCGGATCAACACACGTACACGAGATAGTACCCGTTCTAGAAAGAGCAATGGAAAGGACAAAAACTAGTTATGAGTGTAATTTTCTAACAATATGTAGATATTTTAGAAATTGTTAAAAATCAGAGAATAATTTATAGGAAATAGAAAATTAACAATTTATTACCACATTTAAATTTTGTACATAATAAACATTTTATTTTCATAATTGAACTTTGCATGACAGAGAACATGTTTGCCCACATTTAAGGGAAATAACTCCTATATTCTTAGAATCAAGTTGTAAATGTGCAAATGATCTATCATTATCCCGGATTTCCAGTGATTTAGCTAGTGCTCGTCACTTTCGTCATTGACGATTGATTTTCGAAAGTGACGAGTATTTCCCGTACCCAATTCGTCACTTGAATTTTCAAAAAATCGTAAAAATATGTTTGTAACAATCCATTCTTCTTCATTTGCTGATTAAAACTAATTAGTCACTACAATGACAATGTTATTACATGTTATAACAAGACAATCAACGGATTATATAATTTTTATAAGTTACTCTGGACTACGTGTTACATGAACCAATTTTCCAAAATACCGGTTGACACTATGAAGAGTTCATAGGACATCCACATGAATGCTTCCAGGTTACACTTTTAATACAAACAATGGGCGAAAAGTCCATGTTAGTTCATCTACGACACTCCAAAATGATTCAAATGAAGGATATATGTCATGGTTGAATTTAAGTTGCACAAATTGCATCTTTCAGATAAGTATTATTTTATTTCCTGAACGTTTCATTTGACTTTTAAATGGATGGCACAGAGCATGTGTTCACATTAGATACGATAACGTAACCCTCAGTCCGCTTTTGCCCCCTCCCGAGCAGCAAAAGCGGACTGAGGGTTACGTTATCGTATCTAGTGTTCACATATGTAAATATGAAAAATTGCACACCGTGAAGTACCATCGTACGTCCTGAAACATAATTATATTATCATTTAAAACAACATCGTAGAAATGGGTAAGCAATTCCCAGGGGTAATGGTTAGCAATGTTCGGGTGTATGTTTTTTTAATGACCTATCATTAGCCTATCACAATCCGAGAATTTTATTAGGCAGGTGATAATTTAAGTCTACAGCCGCTGAGTGATGGAGGTCGTTGACTTATATTTTTCTATATATAAGTACAAAATGACATTTGTCATTATCGATGCATAGACGTATCAGAAGACGAACACAAATTATGGGTGTCTTTTTACGGTTCCTTTTACCACCGAACACCACCGAACGCCTAAAAATTACCACAGAACACCTATATATAGACACTTTTCAATAATCACCGAACACCTTCAGTGTAATAATATACATATTTAAGTACTAAATCGAAATTTTGGTCAGTGTAAATGTTTTAAGTGACCAATTAATTACCACCGAACACAATAAATTTACCACCGGACACATTCAGAAAACATTAAACGGAAATACCTCATTAAAGTTATGATGAGTGTAATTTATTGAAATTGTTGACATGTTTATGGCACCTATAAGTATATATAATAGTTACATCAAACAATACGATTCTACAATTAATGTACTTATTCGATCAAAAGGGAAATGTACCACGCTCTAAGTTTTTTATTTGTTTGCCAATTACCGGCAATTAGTCAAGATCAAATGCATTTGTCTATATAGGCACAGGGGCTAGGTGCGTCCGTAAACAAAAAAAAAAAAAAAAAAAAACTATATAATACTACAAGGGGGCGAACTCGCATGCTTCCATTTTTTTAAGTCGTCGTGTTAAATTTATCGTAACTTCGGAACGCCTTAATATTTTCAAAAAATGTTTCCACCAGTCGAAAGTCAAGTAATTTTCCTTTCCAAAGAGACCCCAATTGTTAGTGTAGGCCTCCGAACTGCTGAGGTATCATACACGAACCAAAACAAAACGGCGTGAAAATCCGAAGTCGTACAAACGCTGGGATGACCACTTCCCATCTGTGTACAGACTTTCCCATGCGTAAACGAGTCATTTTGACTAGCTAAATACTTTCATCCATTCAAATTATGATAAAATTTCTTACCTTACGCAAATTTATATGTCCTTTAAGTCTGTTTTTGAAAGAAATCCCATTTGCATCCTTGACAAACGCCATAGACGTGAAAATTGAGAGAGTTCTAACGGGCTTTTTTATTGGCTGAAACAGATTGATAATACGCTTTTCTTAAATCAAGTCAATCGGTTGTAGTAAAAAGTGTTCGGCGATAAAGTCAATCGGTTGCAGTAAAAAGTGTTCGGCGGTCAAGATTAGTTCGGTGAAAATGTGGACATTGTGATAAAAAAGAAGTGTTCGTCGGCCGTTTTTAGATGTTTTGTGGTAAAATTTAGTTTCTCAACATGATATTAAAAATTCCCGTATAGTGATAAAGAAAATGTGTTCGGTGGTGACTTTCAGGTGTTCGGTGATAGTTTTTATGCGTTCGGTGGTAGTTTTTAGGAGTTCGGTGGTGTTCGGTGGTAAAAAGACGCACTGCAAATTAGTACCCAATCAGAGGGTAATTAATACATAGTACCAAAATCAGAAGACGAACACTGGGGAATAAGATCTGAAAACAACAGTCTTTGAAAACAGAAATCGATTACAGAATACCTACGGCAGAAGATGAATACATAAAACTCAATTAAAGAAAGATGACGAAAGTATTGCCAATAATTTAGCATCTATTGTATTCTCAGATTCATAATCGGTAACTGCAATCTCACCCGATGGTTATCTAGAAAGTAACAACGTTCAAAATATTTGAAATCGCATAAGACCAGATGTGTTAAGTCAAACTATGCTAAGGATTATCTATCCTACATGTTAATCCAAACAACGACAAAGATTAATCACGTTTGTGAAGCCCGTGTTGATCTGTGGGTTAGTCAAACTACACTAAACATCAATCATATGTGCAAAAATGTACTACACCGAGGGTCAATCCCTTGTGCTAAGCCAAACTGCGCGAAGGATCAACCATAGCCGTTAATCCGTACTACAGTAAAGATAAATCTGGTGCTAAGCTAGATTACACCATGGATCAATTGTATGCATTATACCAAACTACATAAGGATCAATCGTATGGACTACGGATCAATCATATGGGTTTATATATACCATATAGTAATGCTAATGAAAAGTCCTATGTGTTAAACCATGCAATGCTAATGAAAAGTCCTATGTGTTAAACCATGCAATGCTAGGGATCTATTCTATATATTAAACCATACTACATGATGAACAATCCTATGTGTTAAACCATACTACCTAAGTATAAATCATATGTGTTAAACGATACTACCTTAAGTATAAATCATATGTGTTAAACGATACTACCTTAAGTATAAATCATATGTGTTAAACGATACTACCTAAGTATAAATCATGTGTTAAACGATACTACCTAAGTATAAATCATGTGTTAAACGATACTACCTAAGTATAAATCATGTGTTAAACGATACTACCTAAGTATAAATCATATGTGTTAAACGATACTACCTAAGGATCAATCATATTTGTTAAACGATACTACCTTAAGTATAAATCATATGTGTTAAACGATACTACCTAAGTATAAATCATATGTGTTAAACGATACTACCTAAGTATAAATCATGTGTGTTAAACGATACTACCTAAGTATAAATCATATGTGTTAAACGATACTACCTAAGGATCAATCATATTTGTTAAACGATACTACCTAAGGATCAATCATATGTGTTAAACGATACTACCTAAGGATCAATCATATGTGTTAAACGATACTACCTAAGTATAAATCATGTGTGTTAAACGATACTACCTAAGTATAAATCATGTGTTAAACGATACTACCTAAGTATAAATCATGTGTGTTAAACGATACTACCTAAGTATAAATCATGTGTTAAACGATACTACCTAAGTATAAATCATTTGTGTTAAACGATACTACCTAAGTATAAATCATGTGTGTTAAACGATACTACCTAAGTATAAATCATATGTGTTAAACGATACTACCTAAGGATCAATCATATTTGTTAAACGATACTACCTAAGGATCAATCATATGTGTTAAACGATACTACCTAAGGATCAATCATATGTGTTAAACGATACTACCTAAGTATAAATCATGTGTGTTAAACGATACTACCTAAGTATAAATCATATGTGTTAAACGATACTACCTAAGTATAAATCATGTGTTAAACGATACTACCTAAGTATAAATCATATGTGTTAAACGATACTACCTAAGTATAAATCATGTGTTAAACGATACTACCTAAGTATAAATCATGTGTGTTAAACGATACTACCTAAGGATCAATCATATGTGTTAAACGATACTACCTAAGTATAAATCATGTGTGTTAAACGATACTACCTAAGTATAAATCATATGTGTTAAACGATACTACCTAAGTATAAATCATGTGTTAAACGATACTACCTAAGTATAAATCATATGTGTTAAACGATACTACCTAAGTATAAATCATGTGTTAAACGATACTACCTAAGTATAAATCATGTGTTAAACGATACTACCTAAGTATAAATCATGTGTTAAACGATACTACCTAAGGATCAATCATATGTGTTAAACGATACTACCTAAGTATAAATCATGTGTTAAACGATACTACCTAAGTATAAATCATATGTGTTAAACGATACTACCTAAGTATAAATCATATGTGTTAAACGATACTACCTAAGTATAAATCATATGTGTTAAATGATACTACCTAAGTATAAATCATGTGTTAAACGATACTACCTAAGTATAAATCATGTGTTAAACGATACTACCTAAGTATAAATCATATGTGTTAAACGATACTACCTAAGTATAAATCATGTGTTAAACGATACTACCTAAGTATAAATCATATGTGTTAAACGATACTACCTAAGTATAAATCATATGTGTTAAATGATACTACCTAAGTATAAATCATGTGTTAAACGATACTACCTAAGTATAAATCATGTGTTAAACGATACTACCTAAGTATAAATCATATGTGTTAAACGATACTACCTAAGTATAAACATATGTGTTAAACGATACTACTTAGGTATAAATCATGTGTTAAACGATACTACTTAGGTATAAATCATGTGTTAAACGATACTACCTAAGTATAAATCATATGTGTTAAACGATACTACCTAAGTATAAATCATATGTGTTAAACGATACTACCTAAGTATAAATCATATTTGTTAAACGATACTACCTAAGTATAAATCATGTGTTAAACGATACTACCTAAGTATAAATCATATGTGTTAAACGATACTACCTAAGTATAAATCATATGTGTTAAACGATACTACCTAAGTATAAATCATGTGTTAAACGATACTACCTAAGTATAAATCATATGTGTTAAACGATACTACCTAAGTATAAATCATGTGTTAAACGATACTACCTAAGTATAAATCATGTGTTAAACGATACTACCTAAGTATAAATCATGTGTTAAACGATACTACCTAAGGATCAATCATATGTGTTTAAACGATACTACCTAAGGATCAATCATGTGTTAAACGATACTACCTAAGTATAAATCATATGTGTTTAAACGATACTACCTAAGTATAAATCATGTGTTAAACGATACTACTTAAGTATAAATCATGTGTTAAACGATACTACTTAGGTATAAATCATGTGTTAAACGATACTACCTAAGTATAAATCATGTGTTAAACGATACTACCTAAGTATAAATCATATGTGTTAAACGATACTACCTAAGTATAAATCATGTGTTAAACGATACTACCTAAGTATAAATCATATGTGTTAAACGATACTACCTAAGTATAAATCATATGTGTTAAACGATACTACCTAAGTATAAATCATGTGTTAAACGATACTACCTAAGGATCAATCATATGTGTTAAACGATACTACCTAAGTATAAATCATGTGTTAAACGATACTACCTAAGGATCAATCATAAGTGTTAAACGGTACTTCCTAAGGATCAATCATATGTGTTAAACGATACTACCTTGAGTATAAATCATATGTGTTAAACGATACTACCTAAGGATCAATCATATTTGTTAAACGATACTTCCTAAGGATTAATCATATGTGTTAAATGATACTACCTAAGGTTCAATCATATGTGTTAAACGATACTACATAAGGATTAATCATATGTGTTACATCATACTGCCTAAGGATCAATCCTATGTGTTAAATCATACTGCCTAAGGATCAATCCTATGTGTTAAATCATACTGTCTAAGGCTCAATCCTATGTGTTAAATCATACTACCGAAGGCTCAATACTATGTGTTACACCATATTATGATAAGGATCAATCCTATGTGTGAAACCATATTATAATATGGATCAATCCTGTGTGTGAAACCATATTATAATAAGGATCGACCCAGTGTTTTAGACCATACTACATAAGGATCAATCTTATTATTAAAGCATACTATGCTTAGGTTTAATTCAAATACTAGACGTAAGTTTCATTAATTTGACACAATTTTATGCTGATTTACGCAGGTAATATAACAAATTCACAACCCATACAAACAACACAAATCAAGAGAAACATAAAAAGTTGTTTTTTCTCTGATTCCTATTTGGAAAGTACAGTAGTGTTCTACAGGCGATATAAACATATGAAAATGATCTTAATAATTCAAACTTTACCATTTTTTTTTATATTCCATACTTGGACAACTCACATCAACTTCTGACACCATGCGTGGCGGGATGTACTCGATACAACTTTATGTGACTGACACCATGCGTGGCGAGGTGTACTCGATACAACTTTATGTGACTGACACCATGCGTGGCGAGGTGTACTCGATACAACTTTATGTGACTGACACCATGCGTGGCGAGGTGTACTCGATACAACTTTATGTGACTGACACCATGCGTGGCGAGGTGTACTCGATACAACTTTATGTGACTGACGCCATGCGTGGCGAGGTGTACTCGATACAACTTTATGTGACTGACACCATGCGTGGCGAGGTGTACTCGATACAACTTTATGTGACTGACACCATGCGTTGCGAGGTGTACTCGATACAACTTTATGTGACTGACACCATGTGTGGCGTGTGGCGAGGTGTACTCGATACAACTTTATGTGACTGACACCATGCGTGGCGAGGTGTACTCGATACAACTTTATGTGGTAGAGTTCGTCAGTTACCTGCGACAGGTCGGTGGTTTTCTCCGGGTACTTCGGTTTCATCCACCAACAAAACTGACTGCCACGATATAACTGAAATATTATTGAAAGTGGCGCTAAACACCATAAACTAAACCAAGCCAGCATGTGTTAATCTATATAAATCTTTTTTTCTGTGTTTAAACACAACATAGAATAGTTATACATAGTAGGATATGTAACAATCAATGCACAGTATTTTTTTAGTTTTAATAAATCAATACTTTTTTAATTCCACATAACCGTCTGATTTGTTCACACATTTGTCTATGTCTTTGTCCATTACAACTTTGACTTCAGTTGAGTCATCAATTTTTCTAATTTCATTGCAAAACCTACATCTCCTTTGATCTTTAAATTTCCACTCATAAACGCAGAAGATGCTCTAAGTTCTCCTTTTAGCATTTTAACAAAATCGTTGCTGTCTATGGTCATTTCACAATCAGCACCATTTGGTGCGGACCCTTGGCCATAACTTCCAGTTCCATTTTTTAAGTCCAAATACCATTTCCCTTGGTCTGTCCCTAACAAATACATAGATTTGCTCTTATATCAATATATTATCAATTGAGGATATTGTAGACAAAAGGTCAGTTAAATGTACATCGCATTACCATTTCAGAGTATGTACTTTTAAGGGTTAGGGTTAGGATTATGGTGTTTAACGCGACTTTACTTTCGTGGCCGTCAGTTTTATTGGTGGAGGAAACCATAGAGTACCCAGAGAAAACCAACAAGTCACTGACAAACTTTATCACATAATGTTGTATCGAGCGGGATTTACACTTTAGTGATGATCGGCAATGTAGTTTTAATGTTGTTGGTATCTAGAAATCAAGTATTTTCTTATTTCATGTTGCAATATCTAATTCAGAATGTGAAACACTATTTACCTGTGATTAAAAATCATTAGTTAACTAATCAAGTTATGTCAATAACCAATTTAAAATACAATGGCATATTATGAGGTTAACCAAGCCACTTAAGATCCTATGAGTTAATCCAAATATGCACCCCATATATATATATATAATTCAGTGCGCACGACGTGTTTCTGGAATAACGTGAAGAGTCGGTCCTATGTGCCAAACCAATTTACGACAAGGATCGGAACTTTACGACAATGATTGGAACTTTACGACAAGGAACAGAACTTAACGACAAAGATCGGAACTTTACGACAAAAGAGATGATTTCAATTTTCCCATTTTGAACTGTATCGACATGCCAGTAGCATCTGTAGTTGGAGTTTATATCTTTAAGTTGATACGACGTGGTTCCAATAAAAATTAGTCGAACGTATTGCTAGCAAGGAAACTGCTTAACCAAGGGTTTGTACAAGTCATGTCGTAGTCACCACTTCGAATGTTTTACGATCCCCATCATGACTTGGCTTGCAGGTACAGAATATCTGTGTTATAGATGACCATGAATATTTTTGCCTCAGTCATGATACCGTCTTTCTTCCTCATTCATGACATATCACAGGATTTTTTACATTTTAACAACAGTAAAACGACAGGTGCCACGTATGGAGCAGGAAATGCTTACATTCCGGAACATCTAAGTTCATCCATGGGTTTTAGTGCGGTTCGTGTTGCTCAATGTTTTCTGTATTATGGTTTGTTGACCATTATTATTGGTCTTTTTGTCCTTTTTCTTGTAGCCATTGTGTTGTCTGTCCTTCGATTTTCAGCTTTTGATTACCTCTTTGGTATTTTCAAACTTTTCTTATGTCTAACATCTAGCTTCAAATAATGAAATGTCCTATGACATTGTACTTGGGCATACCTTTATGGGAAACAAATTCATTTTGTAGTCAATTAGGAACTAGCATAAACAAATATAAAATGCCAATTGGAGGAATCAGTACAAAAAAGTAAAATGTAGACAAATTTGACTTGGAATTGATTGATTGTATGTTTTATGCCACTCTCACCGATTGATTGTATGTTTTATGCCACTCTCACCGATTGATTGTATGCTTTATGCCACTCTCACCAATTATTTTGGACTATTTCGTGGCAATAAGGTTAAGTGGTAGAGGAATACGGATTAACCGGCTAAAACATAGATAACTTATTTCAATTAGGGTGATTGAGTAAGAGATTGTCAATCATATGCTTAGATGGTATAAATTTAATATATAACTTTCCCGTGATTTTGTTCATCTTACCAGTGAGGTTAAATTCAAAGACACCACCAATGTTTTTTACCAGCGTTTCATTTAAAACAGATTTAATACTCTGGAATATGGCGGCTGGTCTAGATGACTGGTGCTCGTTTGTGTTAGAGTCTTCGTCGTCAAGAAATAAATCTAGTGCCAACTCATTACCTTTATAGAAAGAAAATGCATATTAAATTATGACCCTGTATAAACAATGTTACTGATCCATATACTAGTATTTTAGTTAAGGTTTGATTTAGGAACACACAAAACGTAGTAGCGAAAAAACACACAAAAAGTTGCGTCTCAAATAGTAAGAAAAAATAACGTTTCTTAGAAAATGAATTTCCAATATTTACGATTTTATTCGTTTGGCATCTTCGGATTAAATGTTTGACAACTATTTTTCTGGGAACAGTTTAGTGAGTTGAGCAATTGTTTTTTTAACGCCAAATGAATCTTTTTTTAACCATTTAATGGCGAGAACGAATTGATGAAGATGTCCGCTTTGAACTATACCAACACGCTTAATTGGATCTTTATAGTGCTAGCCCCCTAAAACTACAGTCGACATGTAGACATGTTTCTCACACATTATCCAGATTCTGAGCCAATACTTCTTTGCTTTTACGCCTTAAAACTGAGTGCTTAGTGGAGATGCAGCTAGTACTAATTTATTAGTCCTTGGTTTGACCCGACCGGTGCTCGGACCTACGATCTACCGAACTCTAGACGTTCTTTAGGAACAGTAAAAGGTAGTTCATTATCATAGCTAAATTTGTAGACTAATTTATACAATTTACTTTGAAAAATTTTAACCATACATTTCTCTTCTCCACTAAAATTTGTTATATGGAATTTAATTAAAAATGTCAGTAAACATAATTAAGAAATATTTAAGTGCAAGCTGCTCAGGTATTGATACGGTTATGGAGCCATCGTGATCGTATGGTAGTTATATTTACAACTACCTGTGTAATCAGTGCATGTCACCACTTAAGTTCGAATCCAGCTCATGGCGAGGTGTACTCGATACAACATTATGTAATAATATTTGTCAGTGACAGTTTTCTCCGGTTTCCTCCTACAATGGCACTGACTGTCACGATATAACTGAAATGTGGTTGAAAGTGGCGTTAAACACTCTTGCCCTAACCCTATACAGATTATACCTGGAGCCACTGCATACTGCTCGAAATCTGTTACTCCAAATCTTCGAAGTATGTCTTCATCAAGAGCAAAATGTCCAGACAATGATCTACTATCCTGAGTTAACATAACATAGGCTGCGTCTGACATAATGTTAGGTGTACGACATCTACTGGCAATAGAGTTGTTTCCTGTATTCAGCATGTCCGTTGCTGCTGTCTGAATTACTAGAAATAACATGAAATATATACATAATGTACATTTATTCAAAGGACAATGTCATCCGGGAGTTTGGCATATTTTTGGTCAACATTATGAGAAATTGAAATAAGCCAAGCCGCCATATTTAATCGAATAAATAGAGATAGAGGAACTTAATGCGTGACGCGAAGTGATTAATGTTCAGTGGAGAATAATAATGCAGGGCTATGGTGAAATTGGATGAAAATTAAAACCGTTTACATTTTGGAAATTCGCACATATTTCCCCTTTCGGTCGATAAACTGTAGGAGATAGAGGAAATTCATTGACATACTAGCAGAGGTTTTAACACAATCGATTCAAAGGAATAACTACATCAAATTTGGATGAAATTAAAAATTCTATATACCTTCTATCAAAGCGAAATGTCGGAATTTGGGTCAATGTTAGACCTCTTTTTGGAATAAAATAGAAAACACAAATTATAAATGAATATGTAGCAAAACACACATTAAAATTGTATGAAAAATTTACAATTTGGCTAATTTTATGTCAACACTTTATTATTTACATAATAACATTATGAATGATCGACCGAAAGAGTAACACGACCAGTGTCACTAGTGGAGCAAGAAATGCTAACCCTTCCGGAGCACATGAGTTCACCTCCGGTTTTTAGTGGGATTCGTGTTGCTCAATCTTTAGTTTACTGTGTAGTGTTTTGTTGATCATTCTTTGTCTTTTCGTCCTTTTTCTTTTTTTCATTGTAGTGTGGATCCTCCGATTTACAGCTTGTGATTACTCCTAAATAGGCACATTCAAACTTGTCTCCATGGCAGAATGATGTGAACAATAATAATTGTCTCTATATCAGCACCACTCATTAAACTTTAAAGGTGAGCAATTTGATCAGTAATATCATAAGCAGGTAAGATAAAGAGACAATCATTCGACAGTGCCTCTAAATATGAACCTCTCAACATCAGGTTTTGACCATGTGATCAAAATGTACATACCTGTTAAATCGAACTTTTCGTTTTGTGTTTGATGAATATTTGCTGAATTTTTATTTTTTTAATTTTTTTTTAGATATTTAAATAAATTCTGGATTATGTAATTAATATTAGTCATAATTTAAGTGTCATATGATTAAATCTCAGATTTCCCTTTAGAGTGGTCTTTTGTAGGGTGGCAACACTGTAGCAGAGAATACTTTCTTGGCACATGGTCTGAGACAGAAGTTTGTGGGAGATACGTTTATCAAAGGTTATCTAGTTATTTTGGTGAGCTTTTTGTGTAAAAATTAGATATAAATGTATGAAATGACACAAAATGTAATACACACTAAATTTTGGCCATAAAGCATTTACTGCAATTCCTTCTTCCTTAAATTCTTCTGCCATTCCTAACACACACATTGACATACCATACTTGGCCATAGTATATGCTGAAAAAGAAAGTAGATATCTCCAACTCACATTGACATACCATAATTGGCCATACTATAAGGTGACATAAAATTTACAAATATATTGAAATATATTTAATTTGCTGAGTTTATACAAATGTAATCCTAGAAAGCATTTTTCATACCTTTTCAACTTTACATGTAAAAAAAATATCAAGAAATGTTCATCATTGTTACTTCAACAATAGGGGCAACAGTAACACAACAAAACTTGTTCTAACAATCAGTTGGAATTGAATGACAAAGGAACTACCGGTAATAAGTTGCTAAAACTTGTTTCCAATCCAGTTGTTTAAATATTGACAATAAAGTTATTATAAAGTCATTGAATGGTGCATGCAATTACAAACTGTGCTGATAGTGGCAGATATTTCTTAATTTATATAGAATATCAGCAGTTTTAAAAGTATATTTCTCCAACACAAACTAATAAAACTAAAATTCTCTCTTTTGAAAATGCATAGTAATGAACATGTACGGGATACATACGGATTTTACATTGTAAACACACGTGATTGTTTCTTTCTCCCATTATTACGGCGTTTGTAACAACATTTTTAAAAACACTTAATTTGCGTCTTTGTATATATATATATACCAACATGAAGTTGAAACCATTTAGGATTCATATTTAATGGTGGACTAATGTTGAGGATATGTGGATTCCTACTCTTCTTTAAATATGGTGCACACACATGCGAACTGAAAATAAAACATATTCCTTCAATTAATACAATGCAATATAAAATTTATAGAAAAAATAGTTGCTTACTAGTATGTTTAAGAAGACAAAATAATAGTATAACGTTAAATTTCACACAAAAAGAACAAGTGCCTCTCGCACAGGGATATATTTCTTGTAATTACAAATTAGGATGATTTTTCCATAAAAACGTTGTTATGAAAAATGAAAAATTCGAATTCACAAAGAACAATGACGACTTCAACAATGTTTCGATCAAATTGCTATGTTCTTCGGAAATGGTATGCAAGAATCTCTTGCTTGCTTCATGAATGGCACTCGTCGTGAACTCCTGGTTTAAGAAGTAGGTGTAATGTACAAATTATGTCAAAGGGGGAAAGGTTCTAATACGATAGATTGAGATCATGTTCACAAGCATCTGAGATATATATATATATTTATTTGGAAAAACTACCCCTTTACAACGGGGGCAACCACCACCGGGGTAGCAGTGGTTGCGTCCAAGATATGCTTACATATTATAAAACTATATACAGTACATACTAAAAATAATATATACAGTGAAATGACACACAATTTCAGTTTAAAATGTCTCTCTTTCTGTTAAGATCGTATTTAGTACATGTAAAACACAAACTGATTTGTAGAAAAAGCTGTTACAAACACAGATCACATAAAATTTCCCTAAATATTTTCTTAGTAAAATATCAAACAAAAACCCTATTGACAATTATCATTTAACATTTTTAGATAAAAAAAAATATATATATATAATAACATACAATTATAGTAAAATATATATTATAAAACATATATTATGGTAAAATATAAATTATGTCACTTAGTCATTCGGCGATTTGGGACCTTAGCATAAAAATATTGCACAAAAACCTCTTACATAGTTCACTGGTATTAAACTGATGTTCGTAACTTAAGTTACCTACATCCCAACATGGCGGACACGGAAAATGGTAAATTAGAATATCCTTGTTTTCTCTTTATCAGTAGCGCTTATTAGTAAGTCCAACGGTATGATTACAGGTGGGAATATTAGATACTCAAATGCATACATAAAAATGATGAAACTCTTATGAGAGCATTGAAATATTAACTTGAAAAAATTTAAAGGATGTACGTAACTCTTTGAAGTGATGTTCGTAACTTTAGAAAGATATTTAAAGGGATGTCCGTAACTGCAGATTTCCATAACTGTTAAATAATAAGAAGGTTTTTAATTGCTCGTTAAGAAACTCTTGGTTTCAATTTAAAAGCAAAATTAAGCATGCAGACAACTTAAAAGTAAAAAGAACAACAAACAACGAAACGAAAGCATATAGAACGAGTATTAAGAAGAAAAACAATTCAGGGTCGCATACATGTACAGCATTCTACCTTTCTCACATTTTTAGGATGTTGATTTGTTTTAGCCTCACATGCGACTTATTGACAGTTGAAGACTTGTTGATCCATGAAACATCGTAATCATATCAATGTAAACAATTATAGACTTGCTACAATAAGTCCCTTTCTAACCTATGTGTATCTTGTGCGTACCCCTTTAATACGTTCGCTGCTGAAAGCAATGTATCTGTACTACATAAATATTGTCGGTAGAGATATATTACCTATAGCAACATATTTACTAAAGTATACAAGAATATAGATAAGGGACTTGTAGGAAATCTATGTATATAATTATATTTAACATGGGTGAAGGAAATTCATGAATGCGATCCTGATTTAAACTAGAACTGTGAGTGACCTCACTGAGTGATACTCCCCGCTTGCAATACTATGATGTTCAAACTTTGGAATACAGGTATATTAGCAAGTTACCTATGAAAAATGAACGGATATGGAGTTATGGCAAGGAGACAACATCCCATCTCCAAAATAAACTAACCAAGAACATACATCTAGGGGTCGCCACAAGTACACGACCCCCCTTTTCGTGAAAGTATAAGTTGAATTATCTCTCCTTTTGAATTTTGGACAGCAACCATATTCCTTCATGCACATCTGCAGGTAGTGTACTACAAATGTGTAAAGTTTCATAAAAATCCAATAAGCGGTTTAGGAGGAGTTGGGCTTACAAGGTACATGGACGGACGGAGTGATTCCTATATACCGCCCAAACTTTGTTTGTGGGGGGTATGGGTATACAAACTATTGATATTAAACTAATTCGTTTATATACCGTCAAGACTGTTCAGACTAACATCCTGTCAATTTCAATGCATATTTATAAATGTATATGTATTTGTAAAACTTGAAATGGTATGATATAAAAAAAATGAACTTTTCGAAAACAGCTTTACCATAGATTAATCCAATTTTAATACTTACAAATTATAGATTAGTTAAAAAGTATTATAAATCTTTATTTATCTGTATTTAATACAATAGTCTAACAAATTAATAATAAATTAATCTGGTTTCATTTCAGCATTAAAGGGAAATAATTAGATGTGTCATTCTTAAAATACTTGATCTGGTGTGTCCATTTTTATTAAAATAAGCAAAAAACACAAAGGACAATTAATTTGGCAATAATTCACGGCATATTTACACATAGAACTGTTAATTTACATACAAATATACTTTGTTAGAATTTATATATGAGACCCAGAATGGCCCTAATCGAATTTAATGATGATGTCGGAGGTCGCCATCCATGGGAGGTCCTAAACACCCAAACGTCGGAAGTCAAAACGCCCTATTGCAAGGTCGTAGTTTATGAAAGACCCTTCTAGAGCACACAGTCCAAGACCAAATAGAAATATCAATATAATACTAAACAACTACATATGTTGTATCGACTGCCGCATCGGCCTCAGCACTATTAATTATCTGGTCATTCTCGATATCCATCGCTGTAAGATTACAAAAGATTACAGGAAACGCAAAGCCACGTGTTTATTATTGCTAATTGGAAACGAGCGTTGTACAAGGTGTTCTTCTCCCGCTACCCTCATCTTTCGTTCATCTCACTCATTCATAACCCTCTCATCCTCCGCTCTGTATTTTTTCTCTCTCGTGCATTATATAATCTCTCCCACCTCTATTACCCTCTCTATCACTTCAGGGATGTTTTTCTTTGTTTTCAAATTTTATTTATTACAAAAGCGTTGTTCTTTAAATGTTTTAAATATGATTTGAGAAACACCAAACTTTAAAGTTACCAACATCATATTTGAAAGTTACGAACATCGTTCAAAAATAATTCTAAAGTTACTTACATCATTTGTATTTCTTAAAGTAGGTTTTGCGCCACATAGGAGAATTTACAGTTGATTTAAGCATATCACTACAGTTAATTGTTAAAATATCTATACATTTGAAATGACAATATTTGAAAATAAGCTAAAAACAAAGAGAAAACAATGATATTCTAATTTACCATTTTCCGTGTCCGCCATGTTGGGATGTAGGTAACTTAAGTTACGAATATCAGTTTAATACCAGTGATAGTTTATCAATTTCATCTCCTATAAAATTAGAGAAATGATATCCCAAATCACCGATTAAAAACATCATTTTTCCATGTGGCGGCAATCCAGTGAAGCTAGCATCTGGGTGATTTTCAAAATAATGAAGATTTTTCATTTTCAGAGAATAATTTGAATATTAAATGATATGAAAGAAAGGTAAATATCTTAAAACAAGCACAATGGTAACAGTTATCTTCATGCAAAGTGTCATGGAGATTGCTCTTCCGGTTAAAAAGTTATCCTCTAAAAACTGGTCAAATTTGTCAGGAGTGTGACGTTTTAGCGTGACAAACTTTAAATTGCCTTAACTTACCTTGATGATAAAAAAAATTAAATAAAAAATATATCAAAGAAAGAAGGTATTCTATAATTTCGTACCATTTTACTTCAAATATCTATATGTTTTGTGACCCTATGATTTTGCGACAAAAAATTATTCTATTTTTTAAATTAGTGTACATGAATAAATTTAACTTGGAAAATTGTACACATATCTAATTAAACCTTAATAGTTTTTCATTGTTGAGACTAATTAGTTCAGAAAAGTCAAAATATGTTGTAAAAAAACATTAGTTATAATAATTTAGCAGTATTAGACTGGATGAATATGATAGTTGTAAAATTGGGCTTGCATAAGGAGAGACACAAAAAATGTCAGGAGTGTGACATTGTATCTTAGTTGTATAGTACTATGTTGTATGCTTTAATAGTTCACAATTTTCTTTATTTTCCAAAAGCTCCAGACCCAATCAAAGAAAAAAGTTGGAAATAGCTCTGATATATGACATATCATAGCTAGGAAATCAAAATAACTAATGTCAGGAGTGTGACACTTTTAATAGGCATATCTTTTAAATAAAAAAATAAATAAACCATGCTTCTACAAACTTCCACAATGTTTTCAATTTAATTACATATAAACAATAAGTAATAATTATAGTATTTTTGTATATTGCAAGACACCTTTCTCATAATAAGTGATGATAAAGGGTTATATTTTCTTAAAACATGTCAAAATATGGATTTTTTTTCTAAATGAAAAATTGATGTATGTTGCTTTAGATAAACAAATTACTTACTTTAATATATCTTGCCTTTCATAAAACATTTTCATTCTTTTGATATAGCATTTTTGAAAATTTATCAATAATTTTTCATTCAACAGTAATATGTCACACTCCTGACATAAAAAAACATTAAATGTCGATTGCAATTGCAGTAGGAAGTTTTTTTGTAGAGTAAATTATTGAGAAACATGGGGAAACTAATTTGAAAACCACTAAAAATAATTTTATACTAAGAAAAGATGATCTATTACTAGTTTTAATAAATTTCAAATCCATTTTAACCATTTTTGATGAGATAAATTCCTAAAGGGCAAATAATTAGCACACTAATCATTAGAAAAAGCCAAAACATAATTTTGAATCTTCTTTTAATATTTACTGTTAACTGTAAGAAATATAACTTTTAGTTTGGAAAGAATAAGTTGGTTATATTATTTTCAGCTCGACAGGTTTATTTTCGAGAGGGAGTCAGGAGTGTGACAATTTTATTTAAGAAATAGATTATTTTGTAAGCATATAGCCTCCATAAAACTGCTTGTAATTGTCTTGGGGAATTATTTAATTCTCAATAAGCACTATACTCTTGAAAAGATGCATAAATGGTTGAAAATTGAGTTGTCATATTTTATAATTATGATAGTATTACTTAGAATATGATAACATATGATTGAAATAACATCATAACAATGCAAAAATGAAATATATTCAAGGGAAACATTTTTTCAGTCAAAATAGATTATGTACTACTACTTAAAAAAGTTATTGTGACCAACAATGATTGCATTTAGCTTGATATTTGGTGTATTTATCTTTTAGAAAAATGTGTCAGGAGTGTGACAAAACATAAAAAAATGGACAGTATTTTCATTTGGTTACCTCTAGTTTATACCACTAATGATCAACTTAACTTAACTTTTGTTATATTTATTAGGCATATATAAATAATTGATTTACAACTATTAAGCCTCATTAGATCATATGTGTTATGCTTGTATGAAAACTTTAATTACCAGATTTTTTAAAATATACAGTAAAAATAGTGTTTCTTTGATATACTGAAACTATTTTCTCATGATATGTACAAAGTTTGGTACCAAAATGTGCCTATTTCATATTATTATCAAATGGAAATACATTTAGGTCTTTTACCATACCCAAAAGAAAATGATACCTCTGAGGAAGTAAGTCTATTTGTTATCATTTTAACACTTTGTTGCTAATAAAAGTTGAATTTTTTTTTTGTCTTGAAATATTGCACTGAGCAACTGAATCTGAAAAATATATCATATTGACATTATTTTACGACCAAAATTATGTCCATTTGTCCAATTTGAAATTTCACCCTCTATGTCACACAAAGTCTTCATTTTTTTGAAAATCACCCATCTACGTTTTGTCCACAAAAATTCGTGATGACCATCACAAATTATGAGACATGTCTTTACATCTATATTGTTGGTTTCACTATAATTTACTTGGCATATGTAGCGTCCGTTACGAACGAGTGGTAAAACTGGTTTATAATAGAACATTTTAAATTTTATAACCTGATCGTCAGACTGTTTCAAATTCAATAATTATGTTTCAGTACGATCGAATTTGACTTGCTGGTGCCCATATTGTGTTTTTAATTTTAAGTTCACTGGTATGCATCAAGGAGTAAACTGGTCACCGGATAGGGTTTTTTTTCTGTACAAAACACAATTTGTTTTGTAACTGAAAGCGAATTTGAATGAATTGGCTATGAAAATGATGAAATTGTTTAAAAAAATATATGGCGAAATTAAGGGCAACATGTACTATTTTACTGTTACCAGTACGTCTGAGCGAATTGGACCTAATGGTGTCCATTTTAATTTTACGTTCACTTGGTGTATCATGGAGTATTTAGTGGTCACAGAATATGTTTTTTTCTGGACAAGACACCATTTTTGTAACGGAAAGCGAAGTTGAATGAAATGGTTATTAAAATGATGAAATTGTTAAATATTATGGTGAAATTTAGGGCAACATGTACTATTTTGCTGTTACCATAGATATGTTCCTCTGCTATTAATCTGGTTCATTAAATCATATTTCTTCATAGGTAGCTCTTCCGTTCCTTGGAGGCTGATTGCACTTGCATTATTGACTAAGACATCAATTCCACCAAATTTCTGTACTGCCGCTTCCACAGCTTTCCTTACAGCCTCTTCACTTCTGACGTCCACAATACATGGTAAACATCTACCACCAGCCGCTTCAACTAATAAAATGAAAAGCAAAAAATACGACACTGTCGGTTTGGTTTGGTTTATGGTGCTTAACGCCACTTTCAACAATATTTCAGTTATATCATGGTGGTCAGATTTATTGGTAGAGGAAACCGGAGTAACCAGAGAAAACCACAGAATTGTCGCAAGTCACTGACAAACTTTATCACATAATGTTTTTATCGAGTACACCTCGCCATGAACGGGATTCGAACTCACAACTCCAAAATCAAATATCAAAATCGTAGAAAGTGGCAAAATCGATACCCCTAACACACTAATACATACATGACCTCTCACTTCCCTGGATTGGTACAGGCACTTCAAAAAAAGTGGCGGGGTTAATTAGATTTATGGGCCTGAACCTCCCTTCTTAGTGAAATGATGCGGTCATGCAAGTGCTTTCACCGTGTGAGTAAAATACCAACCCTCACATATAACATATAAAATACCAACCCTCACATATAACATATAAAATACCAACCCTCACATATAACATATAAAATACCAACCCTCAGATATAACATATAAAATACCAACCCTCACATATAACATATAAAATATCAACCCTCACATATAACATATAAAATACCAACCCTCACATATAACATATAAAATACCAACCCTCACATATAACATATATATAAAATACCAACCCTCACACATAACATATAAAATACCAACTCTCACATATAACATATAAAATACCAACCCTCACATATAACATATAAAATACCAACCCTCACATATAACATATAAAATACCAACCCTCACATATAACATATAAAATACCAACCCTCACATATAACCGGGCGAACACCGTTATTATAAAGAACGCTTTAATACATTAATATACCGGGGATACAGAAAACAAAATTAAATCAAATTTAAACTGGAAATATGTTCTAGTGATTAATAATTTATCAATTCAAATAAAAGTTTACCCAAAGGGAGTGAATATTCTTATTCCTGCCTTATAATTATGACATATGTTTAAGTGTTTTACATATACAATATAAAACAATATACAGAAATTGTTGGCAAACATTATAGATATACCAAAGATCTCAACACTTTAATCTATTTTTTTAAATGAACCCTTTTCGTAACCGTTTGCATCAGCAATCTATTTTATTCATGATTATTTGTTAAATGGTCCTTACATTTAACAGCATTATATATAGTTTTCGGAGAAGTTTGAACTCTGTTACCTTCCTTAGCAGCGGTGTAAATTGTTCCTGATAGCTTTGGGTGTGGTTGTGCCGTCTTAGCTGCTATAACAATATTAGCCCCATCTTTCGCTGCCTTCAATGCTATGGCTTTACCAATACCTCTACTTGCACCAGTTATGAAAATGGTCTTTCCTGCAAGCTTCCTATAATTATAATGGTCATAGATTATGTTTCTATAACAATTACTTTGGACTATGACAAAATAGATGCAGTCAGATATGTCATCATAAGTACTTAATCTAATAAAAACGTAGACATCATATTTAGTGCGCACTGTGTGTTTCTGGAATAACCTTCATCTGGTACGCTCACAGTGAAATTCATCTGGTACCCTCAAAATAACCTTCATCTGGTACGCTCACAGTGAAATTCATCTGGTACCCTCAAAATAACCTTCATCTGGTACCCTCAAAATAACCTTCATCTGGTACGCTCACAGTGAAATTCATCTGGTACGCTCAAAATAACCTTCATCTGGTACGCTCACAGTGAAATTCATCTGGTACGCTCAAAATAACCTTCATCTGGTACGCTCACAGTGAAATTCATCTGGTACGCTCAAAATAACCTTCATCTGGTACCCTCAAAATAACCTTCATCTGGTACGCTCACAGTGAAATTCATCTGGTACCCTCAAAATAACCTTCATCTGGTACGCTCACAGTGAAATTCATCTGGTACCCTCAAAATAACCTTCATCTGGTACCCTCAAAATAACCTTCATCTGGTACGCTCACAGTGAAATTCATCTGGTACGCTCAAAATAACCTTCATCTGGTACGCTCACAGTGAAATTCATCTGGTACGCTCAAAATAACCTTCATCTGGTACGCTCACAGTGAAATTCATCTGGTACGCTCAAAATAACCTTCATCTGGTACCCTCAAAATAACCTTCATCTGGTACGCTCACAGTGAAATTCATCTGGTACGCTCAAAATAACCTTCATCTGGTACGCTCACAGTGAAATTCATCTGGTACGCTCAAAATAACCTTCATCTGGTACGCTCACAGTGAAATTCATCTGGTACGCTCAAAATAACCTTCATCTGGTACGCTCACAGTGAAATTCATCTGGTACGCTCAAAATAACCTTCATCTGGTACCCTCAAAATAACCTTCATCTGGTACGCTCACAGTGAAATTCATCTGGTACCCTCAAAATAACCTTCATCTGGTATGCTCACAGTGAAATTCATCTGGTACCCTCAAAATAACCTTCATCTGGTACCCTCAAAATAACCTTCATCTGGTACGCTCACAGTGAAATTCATCTGGTACGCTCAAAATAACCTTCATCTGGTACCCTCAAAATAACCTTCATCTGGTACGCTCACAGTGAAATTCATCTGGTACGCTCAAAATAACCTTCATCTGGTACGCTCACAGTGAAATTCATCTGGTACGCTCACAGTGAAATTCATCTGGTACGCTCAAAATAACCTTCATCTGGTACCCTCAAAATAACCTTCATCTGGTACGCTCACAGTGAAATTCATCTGGTACGCTCAAAATAACCTTCATCTGGTACCCTCAAAATAACCTTCATCTGGTACGCTCACAGTGAAATTCATCTGGTACGCTCAAAATAACCTTCATCTGGTACGCTCACAGTGAAATTCATCTGGTACGCTCAAAATAACCTTCATGTGGTACGCTCACAGTGAAATTCATCTGGTACGCTCAAAATAACCTTCATCTGGTACCCTCAAAATAACCTTCATCTGGTACGCTCACAGTGAAATTCATCTGGTACCCTCAAAATAACCTTCATCTGGTACGCTCACAGTGAAATTCATCTGGTACCCTCAAAATAACCTTCATCTGGTACCCTCAAAATAACCTTCATCTGGTACGCTCACAGTGAAATTCATCTGGTACGCTCAAAATAACCTTCATCTGGTACGCTCACAGTGAAATTCATCTGGTACGCTCAAAATAACCTTCATCTGGTACCCTCAAAATAACCTTCATCTGGTACGCTCACAGTGAAATTCATCTGGTACACTCAAAATAACCTTCATCTGGTACGCTCACAGTGAAATTCATCTGGTACGCTCAAAATAACCTTCATCTGGTACGCTCACAGTGAAATTCATCTGGTACGCTCAAAATAACCTTCATCTGGTACGCTCACAGTGAAATTCATCTGGTACGCTCAAAATAACCTTCATCTGGTACCCTCAAAATAACCTTCATCTGGTACGCTCACAGTGAAATTCATCTGGTACCCTCAAAATAACCTTCATCTGGTACGCTCACAGTGAAATTCATCTGGTACCCTCAAAATAACCTTCATCTGGTACCCTCAAAATAACCTTCATCTGGTACGCTCACAGTGAAATTCATCTGGTACGCTCAAAATAACCTTCATCTGGTACGCTCACAGTGAAATTCATCTGGTACGCTCAAAATAACCTTCATCTGGTACGCTCACAGTGAAATTCATCTGGTATGCTCAAAATAACCTTCATCTGGTACGCTCACAGTGAAATTCATCTGGTACGCTCAAAATAACCTTCATCTGGTACGCTCACAGTGAAATTCATCTGGTACGCTCAAAATAACCTTCATCTGGTACGCTCACAGTGAAATTCATCTGGTACGCTCAAAATAACCTTCATCTGGTACCCTCAAAATAACCTTCATCTGGTACGCTCACAGTGAAATTCATCTGGTACCCTCAAAATAACCTTCATCTGGTACGCTCACAGTGAAATTCATCTGGTACCCTCAAAATAACCTTCATCTGGTACCCTCAAAATAACCTTCATCTGGTACGCTCACAGTGAAATTCATCTGGTACGCTCAAAATAACCTTCATCTGGTACGCTCACAGTGAAATTCATCTGGTACGCTCAAAATAACCTTCATCTGGTACCCTCAAAATAACCTTCATCTGGTACGCTCACAGTGAAATTCATCTGGTACACTCAAAATAACCTTCATCTGGTACGCTCACAGTGAAATTCATCTGGTACGCTCAAAATAACCTTCATCTGGTACGCTCACAGTGAAATTCATCTGGTACGCTCAAAATAACCTTCATCTGGTACGCTCACAGTGAAATTCATCTGGTACGCTCAAAATAACCTTCATCTGGTACCCTCAAAATAACCTTCATCTGGTACGCTCACAGTGAAATTCATCTGGTACCCTCAAAATAACCTTCATCTGGTACGCTCACAGTGAAATTCATCTGGTACCCTCAAAATAACCTTCATCTGGTACCCTCAAAATAACCTTCATCTGGTACGCTCACAGTGAAATTCATCTGGTACGCTCAAAATAACCTTCATCTGGTACGCTCACAGTGAAATTCATCTGGTACGCTCAAAATAACCTTCATCTGGTACCCTCAAAATAACCTTCATCTGGTACGCTCACAGTGAAATTCATCTGGTACGCTCAAAATAACCTTCATCTGGTACGCTCACAGTGAAATTCATCTGGTATGCTCAAAATAACCTTCATCTGGTACGCTCACAGTGAAATTCATCTGGTACGCTCAAAATAACCTTCATCTGGTACGCTCACAGTGAAATTCATCTGGTACGCTCAAAATAACCTTCATCTGGTACCCTCAAAATAACCTTCATCTGGTACGCTCACAGTGAAATTCATCTGGTACCCTCAAAATAACCTTCATCTGGTACGCTCACAGTGAAATTCATCTGGTACGCTCAAAATAACCTTCATCTGGTACGCTCACAGTGAAATTCATCTGGTACGCTCAAAATAACCTTCATCTGGTACGCTCACAGTGAAATTCATCTGGTACGCTCAAAATAACCTTCATCTGGTACCCTCAAAATAACCTTCATCTGGTACGCTCACAGTGAAATTCATCTGGTACGCTCAAAATAACCTTCATCTGGTACGCTCACAGTGAAATTCATCTGGTACGCTCACAGTGAAATTCATCTGGTACGCTCAAAATAACCTTCATCTGGTACCCTCAAAATAACCTTCATCTGGTACGCTCACAGTGAAATTCATCTGGTACGCTCAAAATAACCTTCATCTGGTACGCTCACAGTGAAATTCATCTGGTACGCTCAAAATAACCTTCATGTGGTACGCTCACAGTGAAATTCATCTGGTACGCTCAAAATAACCTTCATCTGGTACCCTCAAAATAACCTTCATCTGGTACGCTCACAGTGAAATTCATCTGGTACCCTCAAAATAACCTTCATCTGGTATGCTCACAGTGAAATTCATCTGGTACCCTCAAAATAACCTTCATCTGGTACCCTCAAAATAACCTTCATCTGGTACGCTCACAGTGAAATTCATCTGGTACGCTCAAAATAACCTTCATCTGGTACGCTCACAGTGAAATTCATCTGGTACGCTCAAAATAACCTTCATCTGGTACCCTCAAAATAACCTTCATCTGGTACGCTCACAGTGAAATTCATCTGGTACACTCAAAATAACCTTCATCTGGTACGCTCACAGTGAAATTCATCTGGTACGCTCAAAATAACCTTCATCTGGTACGCTCACAGTGAAATTCATCTGGTATGCTCAAAATAACCTTCATCTGGTACGCTCACAGTGAAATTCATCTGGTACGCTCAAAATAACCTTCATCTGGTACGCTCACAGTGAAATTCATCTGGTACGCTCAAAATAACCTTCATCTGGTACCCTCAAAATAACCTTCATCTGGTACGCTCACAGTGAAATTCATCTGGTACCCTCAAAATAACCTTCATCTGGTACGCTCACAGTGAAATTCATCTGGTACGCTCAAAATAACCTTCATCTGGTACGCTCACAGTGAAATTCATCTGGTACGCTCAAAATAACCTTCATCTGGTACGCTCACAGTGAAATTCATCTGGTACGCTCAAAATAACCTTCATCTGGTACCCTCAAAATAACCTTCATACTGGTACCCTCAAAATAACCTTCATCTGGTACGCTCCAAGTCAATATATTTGAGTTTTAACCTCTGATTTACTTATATTTTTAGCACACCAGCAGAGGTATCGACCTAATAATAGTAATAAAAACGTAGATATCAAAATTATGAGGCACACTCATCCAATCATATGATCTGAGAGCTTTGATGATTATATTTTTATTAAAAGGTCGCAAGTCACACCGCAACGTGTATGCACAGATTCTTTGTTTGTGAGTTGGACTGTTGTTTAATAGTGTTATACATTTTGACATGTTTATTAAAAATACAATGTACTAGATTTTGACCTTTAATGTTAATGGCCGAGATAATGTGAAACTTAATCTATGCAAAAAGAATCTGTATCAACACTAAGGATGCATCGAAAAACATCCATATAGAGAAAGCCAGGACAAGTACTTACCCAGTATTTTCTGCCATTGTAGTAGTGGTATGTCCTATCTAACAAAATATGTTATACAGACTTTGGACACCCCGTGTGGTTGGTCAATACAAGTACGAAGCGGTTTATTCAATCGATCTCTTTTATCGTGTGTATCTCTCGCCCCTTTTTCACAATACACTTTAGAACATCAAGCAAATCGTATTACAGATATTTATATTGTTTTGTTTTGGTAAATAATATATCTTCATTTTTAAATTTGCATAAACACCTGAATGATATCGAACACTACAGGTAATTTGTGAATACACTATCTTACAATATTACTTTTCTATATATAGCTAACATCTAGATCAAGGGCAGATATCACTATGATTATTATATACTTCAAGATATGTAATTCTTAATTATATATTTTTTTAAATAGACTTTGCTTTAATTTTAACACGGCACATATTTGTTGTATAACATTTATACTTATACTCTACCGCTCATTGCCGAGTTATGACAAAGCAAGCGAACACGGCTTCTCATTGGACAGCAAACCAGCTTTATCGTGTTCGACAGTGAAGTATGTATATTCATAATGAAACACGTGAGAAAAGCATCAACTTTGCAGCTGTCGGTAGTAAGCTCAGTCGGGCTGTTGTAAGAACAGTTTGAAGATACCAAATTAAAGGGGTAATCAGAAGCCGTAATCAGAAGGTACAATGGCCAGTAGAAAAAGGCCAAAAAGGAAAAAAAAACTATCTGTTACACAGAAGCCTAAAGAAAGAGCAACACGAACCTCTCTGAAAAGTGGAGAAGAACTCAGGTGCTCCGTATTCGTAGGGGTAATGGAGTTCCTGTTCCACATGTCGTGTTACTCTTGTTACATGAATAAGGAAAGGACCGGATTGTGATTACGACAAACGGAACATATCTATGGTAATTTGTAACACGGACACTTCGTCATGTGTAACCAAGTCATGGTAGCGATCGTAAAACTTTTGAAGTGATTACTTCAACTTGACCACTAGGAATCGGTAGTTTGTTAGCAACAACCCTCTATCAAGGAAATTATGATAGAAACCACAAGCTCTGGACTATCGGATCAACTGAGAGATGTGCAGGTGCTGCTGGCATGATGCTACATGTAAATGGATAGTTCATAATGGGAAAAATGAAATCATCTCTTTTGTTGTAAAGTTTCGTTCTTAACCGAAACTAATTTGTACTGAGATGGTCAGTTTCTGAAATGCATCTTGCACGAAAACTTTAACTTGACGCTTTATTGGCAGCTATATACATGTATATATGTTATGCAAGTTTTGGTGGCCATATTTGAAATCTTAAAGCATGTGAAGTATAATTCTAAAGTTTCATTGCTCTCAAGATAATCAAGACAGCTTTTACTTTATATTGGCAACCATATGTTTTAACCATATTTGAACTGGTAGAATTTAAATATTTTGTTGAATGCATGATTGTTGTTTGCCTAACGTTCAGCGTCCATGCATATTCATGATGACACACATTTGGAGTAAGAATGTAGGTGACTGCCCTCCCAGCCGCAATCATGAGTGGATAATATCTGAGCGTGATCAGCCGTACGTGTTATCGACGAAGCCCATCCAGCGGACATCACTAGTGTAAACTAACTGAGATTATTAAAAGTAGATTTAATTAAACTTGGGATACGGATTTATATAAGTTTAATAACTTGTTTTCGGATCCTCTTAATTAATTCATAGTCATTACTATTGTTGTATTTAAATTGTTGTACTATATTCATATGTATTGATTAATAAAATATGTTTACACTAAACTAATAGTTAGAATATAATATGCTCCGGTAACTTGGCTTTGGATACATCAGATAGATGTATATATCCTCTACATTAGTCCGAGATTCCTCTGTCGTCCGACGACATTATATATTTTTGCTAAAGCCGTGGGACGTCAGAGCGCTATGCATACGGAAAACAGCGGATTTGTTTCTCCAACTCTGGGTCAGCACATTTCCACGTTTCGTGGCTATCGGATTTTATTTTCTATCAGAAACCCTTATATAAATCGCTTCACCAATCATTTTTCTATTCATTCATAACCATCTTACCCTCAGAAAGTGGTGTTACACTCCATTACAGCACTATTTTGCCTTAGATCCTATGATCTCGACATTTGTCTTCCATTTTTCAAACATTTGTCACGTGACTACGAGAAAACTACGATTACCGCAATGTATCATGGGAGATGATTTGCATATAAACAAACAAGCAAATATTTTTATTGCCAATCATAGGCGCCTGTTAAGGCAGAACAATTAACATAAAATTTAATACAGTTGATTATATTGATTGGTAATGATTTTAACAGCAAATTTAGTGAATTACAGATAACCATAAGAAAAAAAAATGTAGTACCTTGTCCAAAAACAAAACGGGGGAACGTAACACATGCTCTTTCCGAAGCCCGTTGGTAACACTCTGCCATTGAATCTTTTCTTTCCAACACATTCTGTATTATTTCCTTCTGCTCTGCTTTGATCTGTAGATGGACTGTTTGTCCTGCAGAATACGCTTAAATGTATCGTCTTCCATGTGATTTGAATGTTGTTTACGTATGCAAATAATTCTCCAAATAATTTGGCACGCTGCATTAATTAGCTCCCATCATGCAATGCGTTGCTGTCATAATTCGGTTAGTATCGCGAGATCACGTGTGTAGATTCGAAAATGGAAGTCAAATGGCGGAATAATAGGATCTAAGGCAAAATCGTGCTGTAATGGAGTGTAACACCACTTTCTGAGGGCAAGATGGTTATGAATGAATAGAAAAATGATTGGTGAAGCGATTTATATAAGGGTTTCTGATAGTTAATAAAATCAGATAGCCACGAAACGTGGAAATGTGCCGACCCAGAGATGGTGAGGCAAATCAGCTGTTTTCCGTATATATTGCGCTCTGACGTCCGACGGCTCTAGCAAAAATATATAATGTCGTCGGACTACAGAGGAATCTCGGACTACCTCTACAGGTATAGGAAGGTGCTAATTATTAACGCGCTAAGGAATCACTTTCTAAGCATACTACTTTCATTAATATAATAGATTATATTGATAGTTTAAAATTAGCAGTATTTCAGCTATACGCATACATACATTTTGAGAACAATACTTCAGGCTGTCATTGAAAAGGTATGTGATGACCACTAACACTCGTGTGCAGTTTGGATTTCATCACTTGTGTATTTTCTGAGAAGACTTGAAAACATTTTCCCCAATATGTTGACCTATAACCTACAGTGCTAGCCATGTCTTTTAACAACATTTTTAAAGGTCTATTCAAATACCATTGATGCTTAGTTTGGGTTTCATGGTGTGGTACCCTTTGAGAAGGTGTTTATTACATTTTGCCACTGGGTCCTATATTAAACAATGTACAGCATTGTAGGCCATCTAGGTTTTCTTATTGACATAAAGAACATAAAGGTTGTGTCCGACCTTCCATGTATACACTGTGTTCCATCAGTTGACTAGTTTTGAGAAGGCATTTGAAATACTTTCTCATTCGGTCACAAGTTACAACTAATGCAATGGGTACCATCCAGAATGGAGGTTTGGCTGTCAGATAGAATTGTTGAAAGGTGACCACCCAGAGACTATCCCATCCTACTTTGGATTAAATTGGCTAAATGGTTTTAGATAAGAAAATTTTCAAATAATTTTTTGTCAAATTAGCCTTATTGCACAATTCTGGCGAAAACCCGTAATATGTCATAATTTTCTTTAAAATGGAACTACAGTTCAAATTTCAGCTTATTTGTAGGAAAAATGTGGCTTTATTGGCACTCTAGGTGTGCTTTACTCCTATGATCTAATTATACAAACGGCACCAATTCTGGATGTTTGGTGGCACCACCGGATACCATTTTGAAATTACATACCTTAGGGGTGATTCAGGCCAAGTTTGATAAATATTGGAGTAGGGATTTCAGAGGAGATGCATAAAAAATTAACAACAGATGGAAAACATCTGACCACAGATGCCAAAAGTTCACATGGCCTGTGGACAAATGAGCTAATAATTGCTTCACCTGCTTGTCCTATGATCATTTGTATTACAAGAATGTTAGAGATTTGTCAAGTCAAGTTTATTTGCCAAAATATTTGTATTGGGAATATTATAAACATACTGCCTTTAGTTGAGGGTGTTACGGTAGATTACCACAAGAAGAAAAATCACCCGAGGGTGATATTTTTTATGAGTGTGGTAATCTACCGTAACAGCCTCAACCAAAGGCAGTATGTTTTATATTATACTGAATGCCTTTCGGAGGGTGGTATTGCGGGATATGGTATATCCTTGCAATACCACCCTCTGCTTTGGTGGGCGGGGTTAAGAAAAGTTAGAGAAAAATACCACATCTACATTTACCAATGAAATTGCAGAATTATCAAAGAAATTTGCATAAAGTATAATATTATTTTTTCATTCCAACACCCCTTTGATCTTGGTGTGGGAGTTTGTGTATAAGAAGCTTTTAATCTTTTTGTTTTGCTTTACCTTTAAATTTGTACTGTTTCTGTTGTTTTGTATTCAGATTGTCCCTTTACTTGAGTAAGCGACCATTTTTTTATGCCAAGTGAGCAGGCCGTCATTGTCTTATGGTAAATGGATCACCACTAAAGATGTGAATTTGAATCATGCTCTGCGAGGTGTACTCGATACAACATTATGTGATAAAGTTTGTCAGTGGTTTTCTCCAGGTACTCCGATTTCTTCACCAATAAAACTGACAACAATAATATATCAGTAACTAAAATATTGTTGAAAGTGGTGTTAAACACCATAACCCTAACCCTCACTCCCAAATAAGCAATTTTTCAGCTATATCATGGCGGGAACAAGTTGCATGTCAATGAGATGATGATGATGATGATGTCTACTTTGTACTAGACTAACACACTTATTGGGATTTTTATAGTGCTAGCTACACGTCACTCCACTTGGACACATTAGTCCAGCATTCTTTGCTCTTACTCCTTAATGCTGCATGCTTAGTGGAAAAACAGAAAATTCCAATTTTAAAGTCTTTGTTTTGATCTGAGCAGGGCTTGAACCCATGATCCACCACATTTGAGGCAAGCATGCTAACCAATACACCACAGATGTTGTCTCTTATAATTTAGGTATTTCAGTATTTGATGTAACATAATATTATAATGATAATAAAGTGAACGTTCATACAATAGGTTTTTATTATATACAAATATAATATCTATCAAAATATTTAAATACCACTCAAAAAGAGTATAAAATTTAATCACAACTTTGAATTCATCTGATTCATTAACTTTTCTAATTTCATAGCTAGACCCATGTCTCCTTTAATTTTTAATTTTCCTCCCATAAAAGCAGAAACTGCCTTAAGTTCTCCTTTAAACATTTTAGCGAAGTCTTCACTGTCCAAGCTCATTTCACAATCGGCACCATTTGGTGCTGCACCTTCACCGCAGCTACCACTTCCATTTTTCAAGTCCAAATACCATTCTCCTTTGTCTGCACCTATAATAAAGGGGAAAAAAGAAAATTAATAGTAATTTTTGACACAAGAACAAATGTCTCCTTTCCCACCTTTCATTTTTTTTGCAAGTCACATTTATCATTAAAAATGTAGATTTTTGCATGCAAATTTTTGATGAAATCTTCAATGTCAAAAAAGGCTTATTCTTCAAATAGTCTGATCAAACTGTTGTAACGATAAGCGAATCTGCATCAAACATTTTGATGAAGTGAATCCTTCAAAAATTATCAGATAAAAACTACCATAATAATATGCAATTCTCCATGTGGTAAAAAGCAAGCCGAGTTTAGTTTGGTAAGTTTATGGTGTTTAACACCACTTTCAACAATATTTCAGTTATATCGTGGCAGTCAGTTTTATTGGTGGAGGAAACCGGACTTCCCGGAGAAAACCACTGACCTGCTGCAAGTCACTGACAAACTTTCACATAATGTTGTGAGTAATGTGGGCTTCGAACCACAACATTAGTGGTGATAGGCACTGATTGCATAGGTAGTTATAAATCCCACTACAATACCATCATGACCATGATGGCCCTTCACACTTTTTGATGAAATATTCTAAGTAAAAAAGGGTAATAAATCCTTTCAAATATGGTCATACTGTATTAATATGCTAACCTTCATATGGTAATAAGCATGAATCCATGAGGAGTTCCTATTCAAAAATGTAGGAGGAATTGTTCATATAAACTTTTTAATGAAAATGATAAAAAAGGGCAATAACTCCTTCAAAAATGATCTGATCAAATTATGCATCTAAGAATCAAACATTTTTGTTATAATAAATATATAAATAATAAAATGCTTAAAGTCTAAATAAATGTGATATTTGGCACAATAGAACTGTCTTTCTATTCTGAATTGATATTTATCTGTAAATGGTTGGGAAGAAACTGATGAAATAATTTATTGTTGTTCAAAAAGTAAAAATTGCCTTTAATTATCCAAGTACAATGTACCAGGGCTTTCAATATTTTTCAAGTGTACCAGTACTTCACTATTTACAGGCAATTTGAACAATTTTCATGAATATCTTATACAACACTCTTTAAAATCAGGAGGCACCAAAGACAATTCTAGGCAGGTAAAAATACCTGGTACCGCCCCTTACAGAAAGGCCTGCCCCCTACACTGTGATAGAAACTGACCATCTACAATACCAAAAAAAATATCATAGTGTGATGTCTAGACTTACCACTCAAATTAAATTGGAAGACACCACCAGTACCTTTGACCAGGTCTTCATTTAGTATTGTTTTGAGGGTCTGGAATGTGGCAGCTGGACCACCAGATGACGAGGATGAGCCACCAAAGGCTGGTGTGGCACCTTCCTCAGCCATCTGTTGTCTCAATAAGTGTGGGTCTTCTGTGTCCAAGAAGAAATCAGGTAATAATTTACTACCTACAAGAAAACAAAAGCTGATTATACTACATGTACAACTGCTTAAAAAATTATCATGTGAGAAAACATTAACACTTTATCTTCCTTAATTTATCTTCTGAACTATCTCTTTTTGCTAAAAAAAAATATATATGTTTAATTTAATTTAAATATTGACCTTGCAGGGATTTATTTTTTGCAAACAGACACAAGTTGTTCATGCTTACCATAAAATGAGCTACAGTTCACCAGTGTAATACAAAATGTACTGAGATTTTCAAATGAAATAAAAAGCGGTACATTGTATTTCACTAATTAGTGCCTCACAAATGCAGGTATTAAATCAAACTCACAGTCCTCATAGAGGTCAAGAACACTGATTACTTAATAAGATAGTCTAAACTACCATACAAATATAGCCATATAACACAGGTTTAATCATATGGAGAAAAATACATAACTGCAAATTGTTGATTTTTTTAACCCATCATTTAAGATCACATTTAACAACTGAATGTCAATCACTTTAAAATGTTAATATAGGGAAATACTAATATAGGTTTAGGTTTATGGTGTTTAACACCACTTTCAACAATATTTCAGTTATATCAGTGGAGGAAACCGGAGTACCCGGAGAAAACTACTGACCTGTGGAAAGTCATTGACAAGCTATATCACATACTGTTGTATCATGTACACCTCGCCATGGGTGGGTTTCGAACTCACAACTTTAGTGGTAATAGGCACTGATTGCAGCAACGACAGCCCGAAATACTAATATATATATATATATTTACATTACATACAGAATTTCAAGATTCATGGATTCAAATGGTCTTACAACATATTTTTTGTATGATTTATCCTGGCACAAACAAAACATGTTCATGTCAGCTTTCCACTTTAGTCTTCGATGTTCAATGCTTTGTAATGTATGGGAGTGGTATGTTTTCACTATTTAAATGCTATATTTGAAATACTGTAATAAAACAATAACAAGTATTTCTCAGTTTTATATTTCAAGAAAGAAGGCTTATTATGTAATAGCATTGAGTGCAGTGAGCAAACACTATGAAAAACATACACATCATCATCATTATTTAAAAAATATATAACTTATTCTGGCTTTGATACAGCTCCATAATTACTCATTTGGCATTAAACAACAATCACTCCCTCATTCACTATTTAAACAAGAAATGTGTGCATCACAAAATACACCTGTCTATATAAATTATCAAACGGTAAACAAATTATATTTATAGTAATGGTGACCTTGACCTTTGACCTAATGACCCCGAAATAAATAGGGTTCTTCCACAGGGCAATCATGTGGTCAAGTTTGGTAAAGATCCAATATACAGAACTAAAGTTATCATGTGGAAACAACCCTGTTGTCAAAAATTCTATTTATAGTAATGGTCACCTTTAACCTAATGACCCCAAAATAAATAGGGTTCTTCCCCTTCTACAGGGGAATCATGTGGCCAAGTTTGGTAAAGATCCGATATACAGAACTAAAGTTATTGTGCGGAAACCTGTGTGAACGCCTGCTCGCCCGCCATACCCAATCACATAATACGGCCCGTCTCGAGACGGCGTATAAAAATATGTAACATGAGAAATACTCTGGTACGTGAGAATATGTAATATGTACATGAGAATTGTAACTTTATAAATTTTAATTAGACAACACAATTGTACCTGGTGACCATGCATATTGGTCTAAATCAGTGACTCCAGCGTCCCTTAATACTTCATCATCTATAGCAAAATGTCCAGTGTATGATCCACTGTCCTTAATAAACATAACATATGCTGCATCTGACATAATCTCAGGTTTACGACATTGCTTAGCAATAGTGTCTCCTCCTCCTAACATCTCCATGGCTGCTGTGTAGATAGCTGAAAACAACATGAATTTGAAAACTTTATGTAAGATGAATGTATGCAATGACTATGCCATGTATCTTAATAAGTGAACTATGTCTGATTTTATTGTTATTCAAACATGGTGAAAGTAGTATTTCTAATTTCTTTAGAGCGAAAGACTTGACTCATAGACAAATTCTTTACAATTTATCATTTTTCACGGAGTAGCTAGTTAATATTTCATCTCTCTAAAAATGACACTAAAATTGTGTGTGTCATAGTGTGATTTGTGTCTTGGCCAGATAGGGTCACAATCCCGCACTTCTGGAAGATTACCACAGAAGAGGGATTCTGTTTTTAGTTTCAATGTACTGAAAATAATCAGCCAACATCAGTTCAAACACATTATAGCATTACAGATAAAAACAAAAACGTCAGTTTTGAAGTTCTCGACATACATTATCACAAGTATTACAAGAGACCTATAAGACTCACTGTGATACTGTCGTTATTCTTATCACAAGTATTACAAGAGACCTATAAGACTCACTGTGATACTGTCGTTATTCTATCTATAGAGTTGAGTCTCTCTTTATCTTGAACAAGGATACATAGTTTCCTTAAATAGCTTGAGGTATAAATTTGGTCAGTTCCTAGTATCATTCAATTAATTTATAAATTGAATACTCTGTTATTTTTTAAGTAAATTCATCTATCCTTTCAACTTTGACAAAAAATGCTTTAACTGTACTTATCAGGTACCTGTTCTTGGCCATAAAGCATTTACTGCAATTCCTTCTTCCTTAAATTCTTCTGCCATTCCTAACACACACATTGACATACCATACTTGGCCATAGTATATGCTGAAAAAGAAAGTAGACATCTCCAACTCACATTGACATACCATAATTGGCCATACTATAAGGTGACATAAAATTTACAAATATATTGAAATATATTTAATTTTCTGAGTTTATACAAATGTAATCCTGGAAAGCATTTTTCATACCTTTTCAACTTTACATGTAATAAAAATATCAAGAAATGTTCATCATTGTTACTTCAACAATAGGGGCAACAGTAACACAACAAAACTTGTTCTAACAATCAGTTTGAATTGAATGACAAAGGAACTACCGGTAGTAAGTTGTTAAAACTTGTTTCCAATCCAGTTGTTTAAATATTGACAATAAAGTTATTATAAAGTCATTGAATGGTGCATGCAATTACAAACTGTGCTGATAGTGGCAGATATTTCTTAATTTATATAGAATATCAGCAGTTTTAAAGATCGAGACGGACATAATCACTATTATCACAGAGAGTCCTATCGACAGAAAACATCATCATGATACAATATGCTTCCTCTAATGATATCAGCTATACATTGTCACTGAAAGTCCAAGTTGAAAACACCCCACAGAGATGTCTACACCTACAGTAGATCTTGTTGGTGAAAGGACCCCCACAGAGATGTATACATCTACAGTAGACCTTGTTGGTGAAAGGACCCCCACAGAGATGTATACATCTACAGTAGACCTTGTTGGTGAAAGGACAATGACTGTTGATCACCTTAAACCACTAGACCACTAAGACAGTCCTTGAAATGAAAATTTGAATTTATTGATCCGAATCAAATTTTTGAATGTATTTTTATATAGTTCAAATAAAAACTGAAAATTTTACTGGTCCGAAAAAAGTTTTACTGGTATTGGGCCGGAGGACCGGTGATCATCGTGAGGACTGCTAGGACCCCAATGAGATCAGATATCAAAAGAAGCAAAATTGGATGGATAAACCTGATTGGTTGGGAGGATAACAAGTTGTTAGCAGAACCAATAAATGTGACACATCTTACCTACATGATCCTGAAACCATTTGACATTCATATTTAATGGTGGACTAATGTTAAGAATGTGTGGATTACTACTCTTCTTCAGGTATGGCACACATACATGTGAACTGAAAAAAAGATTTATATTGCAAGAACAGAAGATTTCTTGTACCATTCCTAAATACAGTGTAATATAGTTAATTCTTTTTTGCTCCAAAATATTTTTAAATTATTTGACTTTCAAACCTTTTGCATATTAAAACAAATATCTACTCTTTCATTCTTGCCACAAATTAAAACAGAGTAAAACCTATAATTTGTTCATGATTTAAGTTTATAGTGAACAAGAAGTTTTTTGTTTCAGCTGGCACAATTGGTTGAACATCACTTTTCTTGTTTTAAGTCCAGTAAAAAAACATTTTCAGAATTCAGGGGTTAGGGTGTTTAATGCCATTTTCAACAATATTTCAATTATATCATGACTATTAGTTTTGTTGGTGAAGGAAACCTGAGTACCCGTATAAAACCACTGACCTGTGACATGTCACTGACAAACTTTATCACATAATGTAGTATCGAGTACACATCACTATGAGCGGGATTCGAACTCACAACTTAAGTAGAATCCAGTAATTTATTATTTAAGAAATAATTACCGGTAGCCATATATTTATATTGTTTTTACCACGGGTTGGCACTTTATGCCGAATATTTTACCACGAGCTGTAGCGAGGGGTAAAATGAAGGCATAAAGTGACAACCTGTGGTAAAAACAATATAAATATATGGCTACCAGTAATTATTTTGATTCTAATAGGACAATTACGGAAAATTTTCAAATCGAAGCAGCCTAGGTCATCCAGTGTTTTTGGCTGTTCCGTTAATTGACCCGACTGAAATGTTACAATAATATTCCGGTTTTTTCCAAAGATGTTTGAAATGACACCCGAAAAGGTGTTTCATGCTGATGACAAATATGTTTTTAGATTACTAAATGTTGTCATTCATGAACATCAATTCAAAAGAAAGGGAAAATACTATAAATTCCACTTCGACAAGGAGGCATACACGAAGCCAAAAAACGTCAGGATCTTCATGTTCTAAACTGGAAGTCTTCATATGACGTCATGTTGTTTACGTGCCAAAATCGTAACAACATTTCGCGGAATTTTAATTTGTGTGATTTTTAGGCCCAGGGATATGCAAGAATACTATGTTATTCGGGATCTTCGCAAGGGATGTGGGTTTATATTCCCTGTCTGTTTTCTATATCGCCTGAGCCGATTTCCAATACACGAATGTTTAGTTATTTTGTGTATTGCATACTTATCATTGTGTACCTTTTACAGGGGGGTGTCATGGAACAGCCACTTATAAAGCACAGACCATGTCTATCTATGACGTAATCGGTCATAGATAAATATTATTTTTACCACGGGTTTGGACTCAAAGCGTTTGAAGGATGTCATATTAGAATGAAAATTAGAATTACAAAGAATGCCACTGAAAATAAAAAATATGCCAAAGTAGATATTTTATATCTATAATATTTAATGCCTTAAGCTTACTAATAACATAACCCATTATATTCCCATCAGTAATGTGGTTTTTTTTTTTGTTTTTTTTTATCAATGTCTTCCTTTATTTCAAGACTGTCTGATTCTTATGAAGACTAACACTTGACTAAGATCATATTTATCACTTTATTCCATTTTTAATGTATCATTCAATATATATAAATATATATTATATATTGACAAAACTTCTTTCCTGGTCTATTTTATGGCTGAATCTGTTAAATTTATTGTGGGAACTACGAGTAGTTTTGCATCTGCGACCATTTCCCTCTTTTCTAAACTAATAACAACTGTACGTATGTGCAGTGGGAAGATTGATATGAATATGCAGGACATTTTCTCGTGAGGTCCAACAGAAACGATTTTCATGTGACATTTTTCACAAAATAAATCAAAATAGAGTTGACTTTATATTTTCAAAAATGGTCTATTTATTGTTTATGTATATTTTTAATATATTCCCTGTTAAAATTTGGGTTGAAAAAAATAAGCCAAATCGTAGATATTATACGTTTTAACAGATCATTTGTTTTAGGTTTTTCATATTTTGTTTCTATAGCTAGTATAATTTCAAGCTACCATAGATATGTTCCTCTGCCATTAACCTGGTTCATTAAATCGTATTTCTTCATTGACGTCTCTACTGTTCCTGTCAAGCTTATAGCACTTGCATTATTTACTAAAATATCAATTCCACCAAATTTCTTTACAGCTTCATCTACAGCTTTTCTGACCTCATCCTCACTTCTGACATCCACAATACATGGCAAACATTTGCCTCCAGCTGCTTCAACTGTAAAACAAATTAATTAGATTAACCACAGGTTAACATATGAGCATTCCCTGTGTTCAACAACAGATCAAACAAGACTTGTCTATATATAAGGGAAAGATCCATCCATTGTTTAAGGTCAACTGCCATACGGGTAAAGACATCTCCAGACTTTCTGTGAAACTCAAATTGCTTACAGGATCGTATATACTACAGAGTAAGAGAATACGAATGTACAAGACAGAAACAGAAGCAACTTGCTTGCTATGCAAAGATAAGGAGGAAACTATGGAACATTTTATCCTGGGGTGCCGTTGCTTAGAAACAGTCCGAAATCCAGTGTTACATGAACTAGTAAATAAGTTAAAAGAATGTGATATTGATTTTTGGCAGCTTAATGAAACGAAGAAAATACAGCTAATTCTAGATAGCACAACTATTGGAAAAACAAGGAAAATAACCTCAGCCAACTCACAACGAGTAGAACTTCTAACTCGACGTCTGATTTTTCAACTCCATATTACAAGATATAGACTATAGAGCAATCTTGGATCAGAAGTAATCATTTAGACTAGTTTTTCAGCATAAAATCCTGAGAACTTTTAGGATATAACCTGTGGTTAATGTAGATATAGCCAAACAGTGGTCAGACCTTTTATGGACACTTTTAGATTTTAAACATAACCATATAACGGACATAATGTTCAAAGATACTTTTACCTTTTAAACATACCATAACCAAACCAGATTTTAATTGTGAATGTTTTTAAATTTAATGAGAAGACAGACTCGTTGGCATAGTCTCAACATTCTATTACAGTTGAGGGATAGCCCATAGATACTGTTACCTTTTAAACATAACACAACCGTACCAGATTTTAGTATTAAGTGTTTTTTTTAAACTTATTGAGAAGATAGACTATTTAAGCGAGGAGCAAACATTTTATTACAGTTCACGGGTAGCCAAAAGATACTTTTACATTTTAAAATACAACCAAACTAGATTTTAATTGTGATTGTCTTTTTAAATATAAAGAGAAGATATACTCATTAGTCAATATTTTATACAGTTAAGGGGTAGACATCTCTAATTTTTAACCTACCATGGAAAATTCCAGTTTGTACATGTACATGTAACAAGCCATCCTTTTATTAAACAAACTGTGATACCTATTTTATACAGTTTCAAACGTCAACACTTTGATGAAGGAGTTTTTTTTAGATTTTAACGAATAGACTGTAAATAGATAGTGAGGGCATTACCTGAACTCTTTTTATCCGTTTTAATCTGTGCACATAAATATGCGTTTGGTGGAGGATAAATCACTGTACATAATTTTGGAGCACTAGTTCTACATACAGAGAACCCTGTATGGTTCCCCTACAGAGGGGGTGAAGATCCGGAGGTAAGGTAAGGTAAGGTATATTCAGTGGCTGATTCAACAATGTTTAATTGTGTTCACTAACAAATAAGACAACATTTACCAGTATTCACCAACAGAGTAAACAACGTTTACCTGTACCATAAAGCTTACCCATATTTACCAATGCAGAAAACAATGTTTACCTGTATTAAACAGAATAGTAAACACTATTTCTTATATTCCTCTTTAAAAGCACTGCAAATTGTTTTTGATATTTAAAATAGATGTTTACATAATTATTTTAGCAGCAATTGTTGATGCAAGCTCAGAATTTGTCTTTCCTTCTATTAAATACAGAAGGGTACAATTTTTGGATGTTCTTGATATGTTTTACCTTCTTTTACTTTAGCAGCAATGTTTATTATTGTTGGAAGTTTTGGCTGTGTCCGAATTCTTAACTTCTTAAGCAGCAGTGTAAATTGTTGATGAAAAGTTTTTAATTACGTATGAATTGCCTTAACTTCCTTAGCAGCAACGAAATTGTTCATGGAAAGTTTGTTTGTGTCTGAATTGCATTAACTTCTGGCTGTATCTGAAGCAGTCTTCAAAATTAGGCGGTAGTAGGAAGCCTGTGGCGCGTAAAATTGTACACGGGCGTATAAAATGAGTAGTTCCACAAGTCCGACAGGCCTGTGAAAAAAAAGTCATATATTTTCTAAAGTTGATTTCATAAGATATTGTGTGTAGATATTTAGTTTATTGTTCTCCGTTTTCAGTTGCTGCCGAGTCAATGCAAAAAATGGGTAGGCAAACAAGTCCTTTTAAGAATTTCCGATATTCGAAATAGATTTAGGTGTGTCTGTTTTTTGCAATTTGATTGGTTGATATTCTTACCATCATGTACGTGTAGGTTTTAAAAAAATATGAGAAGCAGGGCTCACGTTAGAGGGCGAAGTAGTTGCCTTGTGAAGGTTGACTTCGATTTCTCGTTGGTCAAAAGCGAAGTTCAAGTAGCCTTGTAATTTTGAAGAGTCACCCTATGTTGCCCACGTATTTTTGCCACGTGCCATTTATGAAAATATCGACATCGTGTTTATTAAATTCTATGGTATTTGTCAAGTATTTTGAAAGTGACTTTCTTGAAAAGTAATCCACTATTTCTTATATTCCTCTTTAAAAGCACTGCAAATTGTTTTTGATATTTAAAATAGATGTTTACATAATTATTTTAGCAGCAATTGTTGATGCAAGCTCAGAATTTGTCTTTCCTTCCATTAAATACAGAAGGGTACAATTTTTGGATGTTCTTGATATGTTTTACCTTCTTTTACTTTAGCAGCAATGTTAATTATTGTTGGAAGTTTTGGCTGTGTCTGAATTATTAACTTCTTAAGCAGCAGTGTAAATTGTTGATGAAAAGTTTTTAACTACGTCTGAATTGCCTTAACTTCCTTAGCAGCAGCGAAATTGTTTATGGAAATTTTGGTTGTGTCTGAATTGCCTTAACTTCTTTTGCAGCAGTGTAAATTGTTCATGGAAGCTTTCACTGTGTCTGTATTGTCACCTTCTGTAGCAGTAGTGTACATTGTTCGTGGAAGTTTCAGATGTGTCTGAATTATCTCACCTTCTTTTGCAGCTGTGTAAATTGTTCCTGGAAGTTTTGGATGAGCTTGAGCTGTTTTAGCTGCTATAACAATATTAGCCCCATCTTTGGCTGCCTTCAATGCTATGGCTTTACCAATACCTCTACTTGCACCAGTTATGAAAATTGTCTTTCCTGCTAGCCTCCTATAATCATGAATATTTCCAATATTATTTTTATTTTCTAGGATACAATTTTATTTACAAGCAAATTTGTGCAAAGCAATAGAGACTACACAATAAAGAAAGATGAACTGAAGCAGGTATAATGATGGATATCTGTTAAATAATGCAGTCTTTTTTTCTATTGAAAAAAAACAAAACAAACAACCCCCCCCCCCCCAAGCTGATTAATCGCTTCAATATTTGCAATCTTTTCTTCATGAAAACGCTGTGTTCATTGTTGTGTATGGAACATTCATGCAGAACAAACTAGATGTAGTAAATGGTGACATGTAAAATTAGAATTATTCCAGTGAAGTGCAAAACTGGACACTTTCTTATTGATCATCATAATAGCGCACCCAAATTAATCTTTAGTATTTTGGACAGCCTCTCAGGTCATAAAAGCTAAAGAACAAACTTGCGAGAAGCCACATTCAATTTCAAACTTAAGGTGTTCTTACAAGGATAAGATACCAGAAATTTGTTCTTTGTATGAAAAGTGTGGAAGGTTAGAAAATTAAAACCATACGTCTCCTAGGAAATTTCTACTGTAGTTTTCTCAACCATAATCTCATTCCTAAGACAGAAAATTTCTTCGGAAGCCTAATCTCAACAAGATTATCTTGAACAGAGAGTGAGTAATTGTTGTTTAACACCAATTCAGCAATGAGTTGATGACGAGGTCCGCTTTGTTCAAGACCAACATGCTGAGTTGGATTTTTATAGTGCTAGCTCACTGAAACAAGTCTGCGGGTAGATATGCCGCTCCACTCGGACACATTATTCCGATTCCGACCCAAAACAATCTTTGTTCTTTCTCCTTACTGTATGCTTAGCGAAGAAGTAACAAATACCAATTTTATAGTCTTTGGTTTGACCCGACAGGGGCTCGAACCCACGATCTACCACACTCGTGGCGAGCATGTTAACCATTATGCCAACGATGCGGTCTTGACCAGAGGCAGAGGCTGTCCATTTGGGAACTTGTCAATCTATGGAGTGATGTATTATGTATCATTTATAGGAAAAAAATTAATATCAAAAATTAAAAATACATAATTTGAGAAAAAATTATTTAGAACTTATAAATTATGAAATTTTTTATAAACATTATGTATTTTTTTTGTTTGTATAAGCTTTGTGGTTGTAAAAAAAAAGAATGAATCAACAAAAACAAAACAAAAACAAACAAAAAACAAGACAAAAAAAAAACAAAAAAGGAAAGAAAGAAAAAATAAATAAGCAAACAAACAAAACACAATCCCCAACATATATATAGTGCCAAGAGTGGGACTGAAAGACTTTATTTTCCTCCCGAAAATAGTCTGTAAAGAGAGATAACTCTAGTTAAACTAATCCATTTCTATAAAAATACAAGAAAATAACTATTTAATCAAATAACATTTTTTTTTACGTATTTAATAAGATTTAACAGAATTTTAAGTGTTCTGTGCTAATTCTATAGTGCTCTGTGGATTTCAGTGGTAAAAAGACGCACCCGGACCCGGCCGGAGCAAAGGCCGGTCAAAGGCCAGGGTCAGTGACAGTGATCGAGTGATTATTATGTTAGCAACATCATTTATGTGATGTCTATAGATATACAAAAACGAATTTAAAGTTATGCATAACAACTAAATATAAATGTCAAAAATTATCAACCCAGTATTAGCTGCCATTCTCAAGTTACAAAGCAACAAGTTTAGCCACAATGCAAACTAGTTCGTGTAAACCAGACTTTAGACTTCGCAAGTAGCAGGTTGATCAATATAAATTGCAAAATCTATTTACCGAATCAAATTATTTCCATAAAGACAGCTATTTTGCATTCAAAAACATTAATTAGGGTTTAGAAATGAATAGATTAATATCTTATTCTTCATATAATTCTATATACAAGAACTTATTTGTTCCTATATAATTACATATTTTAACTCGTTTTGTAAAAATATTGCAAAATCATTTTGAATTTTTAACTTGTCAGGAAAAGACAACTGTGTTTAGCCGGTCCTGTCAAATCCTTTTCACTAATTTTTCATTTTATGGTACAAATTTAACACAGTGATTTTTTTTATGTCACTCGCATTATTTTTAGGGACCGACCATTTATCATCTTAAGGGGTGGGGGCTTCCAGCCTGCCAAAGTTTTTTTTTTCCACACAACACAAAAATCTGGACTTGAAAAATCGTCAATTTTTCTTCAAACCTGACTAGGCCAAGTACCGTAATTTCTAATTGAACACTGCCACGTAGAAATATTTGTTTCTTGCATTATTTCTCTTTAGGTCAATTATTTTGTAATAACCATTGCAATAACCCATTTTTTTGGGAGCAGGACAATTGCCCCCCTAGGACAATAGCCCCCCCACAATTTTTTTTTCAGTTTTATATTTAGTTTCTGATTACCTCTTTCTGACTCTATGAACTCCATTGCACTACTATACGTTCACTTCAAAATACACTCCTATTTAAGCCAGTTCTAAGCTTGTACTTAGCTTGCAATCATTTTTTCTCAAAATTCTTTTCAATTATTAACCTTTGTACTTAGCTAGGATCATTGTCAAATCAAATTCCTTTTTATAATTTTTCTTTGAAGACCAATTTTGTAAGGTAATTAAACTTAATTGGGTAATCATTAAGCTCTATCTAAAAATAAAATATCTATAAATAATAAGAGAAAGTTATTTTTATCATAGCTTGTCCAAGCTGTATAATCCTTTTGATGATTAATATCAGAGGGGCTTGAATCGCTTTCATAGAGGTCACACGGCCTATATACCATATATAGCTTGAATCGCTTTCATAGAGGTCACGTGGCCTATATACCATATATACTAACGTTAGTATATATATATATATATATATATATATGGTATATAGGCCATGTGACCTCTATGAAAGCGATTCAAGCCCCTGTGATTAATATACAAAGAAGAAAATCCAACTTGGAAGTAATTTGAATAATTTAATCTGAGTTTATGCATATTTATTTCTCATTTAAAAAATAAATAAAAATGAAATAAAAAAATTGGGGTATGGGGGGCAATTGACTGGGGGGCTATTGTCCTAGGGGGGCAATTGTCTGGGGGCTATTGTCCGGGGAGCTATTGTCCTAGACCCCATTTTTTTGTGTTGCAGAATACAAAAGAAATACATGTATATAATACTTGAAAAATAGCATATTTATCATTGCGAAGAGAGGCTACAAACTTTGCATTTGTGTCTGTTAAAAGAAGGCTAGGGTTATCGTGTAAGTCACTCAACTATATTTCAGTTATATCATGTTGGTCAGTTTTATTAGTAGAGGAAACCGGAGAGAAAACCACAGACCTGTTGCAAGTCACTTACAAACTTTATCACATAATGTTGCATCGAGTACACATCGCCTGAACAGGATTCGAACTCACAACTTCAGAGGTGATAACCACTGATTGCATAGGTAGTTGTAAATCCAACTACCATATGATGACGACAATGACTGCCTCCCCTGTTAAAATAGTATCCCTAGATAGCTTAAGTTTTGTTATATAACACTTGTCGAAGGGTGTACTCAGTGTGCCAAAGTCAATTTGTTTTTATCTGAATTTCTGAGTGCTACAATTTATGTGCTAGATATATAGATACAGATGCTGTTTTTGCATTGACATCGTGCAAGTGCTAATTATGGGTTGTAAAGTTTTTCATAAAGCAACATAACATCCAAATATTTTGATTCAAGTAAATTATGGTGCAGGCTGAGTATATAACTTGCTAATTACAATGTAATTTGAAAATGTATAAAAAGTACCTCTGAACTTGAAAATATTGTAAATACACTAGGTGTTCAATTGGCAACTTTATCTACTTCTGATACAATTTTGAGGCATTAAAATACAACTTCTGAATATATCAAAAGTGGGAGTTCCTACATTTGATCATGTACTCTTTGAATATTGCAATAATCCAACTGCATAGCAAATCAAGCGAAAATTACAAATTCCATAAAAAAATCATGAACATTTTGTTGAAGGTGACTGGTGAATAACAATTCTGCACAAACCGTTTTATATTTCTTTCTTTTAATGTTATACAAAGTATCCCCATTTAAAATATTCCATGAATTATTTTGTTTCTGATCAATATGTCTAACAGTACAAATACGGTAGTACACTTTGATGGGAAAGGCAGTAATTTATTTTTATGTTTGCGGTCACACCCAATTTATGCGGCACATGTTTGCTGTTCTATCTTTCAACCTGCCAAATTTGAGCAGACGATAACTCATCAACATGTGCTTTTATGACAAGAAAATCTTATTGATTGAACAGCTGTAACAATAATAATGAGTTTGCATGTTTTAATTGCACATCACATATTTTATGACCCCAAAAAAACTATTTTAGCTCATACAGGATTGTCACTAAGCTTGAAGGGTATTATTTTTAATAAATCAGTTTATCTCATTATGTTTTATATTTTGCAAATGTGCATGTACTGGTACTGTCAGATCAGTACTTTCAGTGCTATGTTATTTTATTATTAGTAGTTTATGGTAAAACAGCCTCTCCATTATATTGGCATTACTGAAGTCTGGTTTAAACCATGAATAGAATAAAAAGAACATTTGTAGTTGGTGTTGGTACTACCAAATTTGAACGACCAATGACAAAAGACTGGGACTATCATGATATGGGAAGAGAAGCAGGTAATTATTTTCTGATAAATGACATTTAAAGATTTGAATTATAAGCAGACAAAAACCAAATTTAAAGCTATATTATATTGGCATTATTTTAGGTCTTAGAATACCACCATTAATTGTACTGGAATCAGCATGACATGCTTCATGTTAAAATTATAAAAATAGTAGCATCATAACTTTCATGCTTTCTTATTACCATATGAAGATTTGCATATCGTTACAGCATTTGATAATACTATTCTCATTGGAGTTATTACTCTTTTGTATTTGGACTGTTTCATCTAAATTTTTGTTTAGCAACTCCTCCAACATTTTAAATGGACATTATTTCTATGTTTGCATACTTGCTTATTAGCATATGAATAGTTGCATTGTTTTGAAAGTTTGGTTAGACCACTTTTGAAGCCTTTTTGACATATTTTTTTAAATATTTCATCAAAATTTAAAATATTTAATACATTGCAAGGACAATTCCTCAAATTGAAGATCCAACTCAGCGTGTTGGTCTAGAACAAAGCGAACCTCATCATCTCATTGAAAATTAACTTGTTCTCGCCATGATATAGCTGAAAAATTGCTGAATTGGCATTAAACAACAATCACTCACTCACTCAAATTGAAGACAACTGATAACAGATTACAGACCCTATGGTGCCTTTGGATCTTAGTATCATTAATTTTATTAGTCATATGATGCATTGTAGAAAAGGCAGTTTTGTAGTGACCAAAATAAGTTTCATGCAAACAGAGAACTGTCTTTTATATTGTCATTTTCTTTATAACATGACACAGATGAACTTGTAATCATTTTCTTTTGACTTTTTTTTTCAGGATTAGCAGCTCTGGAGGATGCCAGAATTCCATATTCCAAGGTTCAAGCTGTTGTGGCCAGCTATTGTTATGGAGAGCCAACTTGTGGACAAAAGGCAGTGTATGAACTTGGGTTAAGTGGAGTACCCGTTTTTAATGTCAATAACAACTGTTCCTCAGGTTCTAGTGCATTAATGTTGGCTAGACGTTTGATTCAGAGTGGTATTGAAGATTGCGTCATGGCATTAGGTATCATACATAATTTGATGTTTAACATTTTCTGCATATTGCTACCAGTATCTTTGTCCATTGGCATTGAAGACATTAGAATGTATGTATACTGAGATCTGAATGAAATACATGATCTGTGTATACTGATAATCAAATTGAGTCTAAAACCTGTCTGTTAAATCTGAAAGAGTATGTATTTTCTTTCGACAGGGTTTTCATTACATTTTTATGCATTCTGCACAATATAAGTACAATGTACATGTATGGGAAGCAAAAAGATTAAAAGTAAGTAAGAAAAAAAAAGACAATTTATGTGTTATTGTTGTTTAATGCCACTTTCAACAATATTATAATATAAAATATAAAATTGACATACATGTGATACTAGTAATAATTTTTTTTTACAAAAAATTTAAAGTATATGGAAGATAGGTAATGAAAAACAAACAATACCACACTATTGGAACATTTCCAAAATCCAATAGAAATTTGTAGAATGATGCAAAATAGATACCCTAACACACAAATACAAATGGCAATGACTTATTTACTGTAGAGAAACATTATTATGGTGATATCTACAGCAACTGCATCACACAAAAAAAATATAATCCATATTTAGTGAGTAAGTGATTGTTGTTTAACGTCAATTCAGCAATTTTTCAGCTCTATCATGGCGAGAACAAGTTTATTTTCAATGAGATCACAATGAGGTCTGCTTTGTACTAGACCAACACGCTGAGCTGGATTTTTATAGGGCTAGCTCACTGAAACAGTCTGTGGGTAGACATGTCGCTCCACTCGGACACATTACTCTGATTCCGAGCCAACCCGTCTGCTCTTTCTCCTTAATGCTGCGTGATTAGTGGAGAAGCTACAAATATCAATTTTATAGTCTTTGGTTTGACCCGACTGGGGCTCGAACCCACGATATATCGCACTCTAACCATTATGCCACTGATGCGGTAACCCATAATTAATGGTGGACTGACATAATTATAATATTGTATGTCAACATTAGATTTATTATTGTAATTAAGGCTGTTTTACATGAGTAAAAAGAAACTACATGTAATCTGTAAGTTTATTGCAGCAACAATATAGTGTAAATACATGTACCTAGATTTATTGTCTAGTAACTATCTATGGTGAGACACTTTCAACTGTACACAAATCACAAACACACTTATATTTATTATTCATGTTATATTGTCAGGTTTTGAAAAAATGGAAAGAGGTTTATCAGAGAGATATCCAGAAAAAATTTCTCCTGTGAAACGTCACATGGACCATATGGTGAACATCGGTGCAGAACCAGGACTGATACAGGCAAGAATGAATGCCATGACATCAGATGTTGTCAAATTGTATGCATACGCAGCACGAGAGTACTTGGAAAAATACCCAGAAGCCAACATAGATGATCTCGTTAACATTTCATACAAAAATCACAAACAAAGTGTTAATAATCCGAAAGCCAGCATTTCTAAGATTATACCTCATAGTGATATTAAAGATAAACTTATGTTGTGTTACCCAATCACATTTTGGATGTCTGCACCAGTTGCCGATGGTGGAGCATGTGCTATATTATGTAGTGAAGATTTTGTTATCCGTAATGGTTTACAGCGACAAGCCGTAGAGATAATGTCGCAACACTTGGTGACAGATATGCCATCTTCTTTTGAAAAAAGTTATATAGATTTATCAGGATACCAAATGGCTAAACTGGCTGCTGCAAAATGTTTTAACGAGACAGGTCTAACGCCTGATAATGTAGATGTGGTAGAAGTTCATGACTGTTTCTCTTGTAATGAAATGTTAATGTATGAAGCATTGGGGCTTGCTAAAGAAGGGACAGGGTACCAGATGATCAGGAACAGTCAATGGCGAACAAATAAACAAGGGGGTGAACTGTGTTATTTAAACAATAAATGGGTTGTGAATCCATCGGGTGGACTGGAGTCCAAAGGTCATCCAATTGGTGCTACAGGTACGTAGGTTTCATATTCGTAAGGTGTGAGTGAGGGAATATTTTTTTTAAATACCCAGCATGTAACTTTTCAGCTATATCATGACAACAAATCAAATTTTCAGAGTAATGCTTAAACCCAAACCTCCCAGTATATGAATATAAAATAGAATCTGGTGAAACTGGTTCAGCAATGGAAAAAAAATTATGCAAATTTGTCAAACATATTTAACAGATTAAGACTTTCTATATTGGGAGTAAAAATCATAAAGGCATGATGAACTACAATCTTTTTATTAATAATGAATGCATAAGATATCACTAGATTGACAAATTCATACAATACAGATCTTTGTTAGATCTCTGAAACCAAATTCTGCAAACTACATTTTTGTAAACAATTTTTATGGGTTCATATCTCACAATCAAGACAAAGTTCATAGATAAGCTGCTTACTATATATAACCTGCAGGTCAACAATTTTGTGAAAAAAAGTATTGGCTTTATAGTAAGCAATTTACGGTAATCAAACTGACCCTTAAAATAGATTAGTTTTATATATTGTTACACTTAAGACTTTACTTGTCTATAGTTTGTTTTTAGTAATGTAAACATGTATTATAAATTGTTCCTTTAATATCAATCTTTGCCTTAATTTTTTTCACCTACTTGCTCGAAAGCCAAATTTTAGAAAAAAAATTTATATTTATCAAAACAAATTCTTTCACCATTTTCACTTGTTCGAATCCAGTTTTACTTGTACCTGGCTTCGGGAAAGTGGGTTAGTGCAAAGACTGTAATATGTCATATAGTGAAAGTTTTCTTTGGGTCTATAATAAATTTATTAATTTAAAAATACATGTATTTAATTTACTTCTTGTTGTTACATGATTTTGTTATGACAACATTTTTGAAGTGTTTCTCCCATTAACTTTGATAATTTGCTTTGATCATCATGATGGCAATGGACTTTCTTTTTCATTTAAGGTTTAGCTCAGTGTGCAGAATTAGTATGGCAGTTAAGAGGTCAAGCTGGCAAGAGACAGGTTGAAGATGCTAAAATTGGGTTACAACATAACTTTGGTATTGGAGGTGCTGCCGTAGTAACATTATATAAGAAATATGGAGTCAGACAAGCCAAGCTGTAGGATGTTTTATTTCTTAATCAACAGTCTGTGATACTATTCTGCTATATGTCTAGCTGAAATACTGCTGAAGTTGGCATTAAACACCAATCAATGAATCAATCAAGCTATATGCCAGCATGTATTCTAATTGAGTTATTCCATTTGAATCTACCTCAAAGGGTGTATGCACACCAATATAATTTTTAGCTCATCTGATCAAAAGATTATATTAGCTTTTGCTGTCAGATCAATCATACATTATTGTACATGTAAAACATAACCTTTCTCCCAAATAAAATCTGGTGGTCCTATTTCAAAATTTTTGTTTCACATGTATTGAAGATACATTATTGACATTGCTATATTTTAATAATGTTCATGCTGACATGTATTTATTCAAGATTTACTGTACCATGTAAAAGTATAGACATCAGATGTAATAAAGAATGAGATTATATATATTGTATATATATAATTAGATAATATTCTTTTTAATTTTTCATTAATTTCTTTTTTACATAGTAAGGGGCTATTGTGGTCTTGATCGTATGGCAGTTGGATTTACAATTACCTATGCAATCAGTGCCTGTCACCCCTAAAGTTGTGAATTCGAATCCCACTCATGGTGAGGTGTATTCGATACAACATTAATAAAGTCTGTTTGTAACTTGCGGCAGGTCAGTGGTTTTCTCTGGGTATTCCAGTTTCCTCCACCAATAAAACCGACCGCCATGATATAACTAAAATATTTTTGAAAATGGCATTAATCACCACAAACCAAACCAATATATTCAGATAATATTCTAGGTTAAGATTTTTAAATTTTTCATTAATTTCTTCATACATAGTATTATTGTCCATCTGTATGTTTATAAAAAAAAAAAACTTTTTATATGATAGGCAATGAACTAGTTAAATAAAAATCATATTTCTCTTTTAAGCATACAGACTGTTGTGAGTTTCTAATTTACTGTTTGCACGACAATCTGAACATCATAATAATCATTTTACCTGCATACAATACAAAAAATACCATTTAAAAGAATAGCTGAAGATTGTTTTGAAAAACCAAATTTTAGAATCATGATTATAACATAATTGAGTACTGTTCATAGTAGTGAGAGTATAAAACACTATTCTCATGTGTATTTTCTTGCCAAATCATGTAATTTTTCACCCCCACCTAATCGAAAAAATAAAAAAAATATACTACTATATATACGTAAACTGTAAACCATTCTTCGCACACTTGATAAAATGTAACTGAACTTGACTACATTCTTTCTTGTAACCTACTGATGTGTACCTATTACAAAAAAAATGTACTTCAATTATTTTTGACTCCAGAAAATCAACACATGTCTGCTGCAATTTCTGTTAATTTTATAGTATAGTTAAAGTTTTCCTGTTTAATATAAATAGTGTTTAATGATTGAATCTATTCTATTGTAAGCAGTTTTATCAAATTTTGTAATTTTATTTGTATTTTTATCAAATTGAATTCAATTAAGATATAAATAAAGAGTTATTCAAGAAAATAAAGATAATTAATAAAATTATTTATGGGTGCTTTATTTTGCCATATTGTTAAAACTATGCCACTTTTTAGTTTACATGACCCAAATTGCCATCACTTGGCATCTGTAGTCTTTTTCTTCTCTGGAACCACTAAGCCTATTGGAACCAAACTTGGTAGACATGTTTTTTGGATGGTCAACTAAAGATTTTATGGTTTTTTTTGTTGATCGGAAGTATATGAAAGAAACAAGAGGTCCATAAATGCAAAGGGTGTTGTCTGTTTTTAATCTTCTCTGAAACCACTGGGCTAATTGGAACCAAATTTGGAAGGAATGTTCATTGGATGGTCCTTTAGAAAGTTATGATTTTTTTGGTTGATCGGTAATACTCAATTAGTGTCTATCCCCAATTGTCTATGGGTTTGACTTATGCTACCTTTATGACCAGTGTCTATCACCCCATAGTCTATGGGTTTGACTTATGCTACCTTTATGACCAGTGTCTATCACCCCATAGTCTATGGGTTTGACTTATACTATCTTTATGACCAGTGTCTATCACCCCATACCGTAAATCGGGAAATTTTGTTCATGGTTTTATTTTGGCCTATTTTGGCCCCTAAATACGAAGTGCCAAAATTAAACACACCAAAATATGTCACACTCCAAAAATTAACCGCCAAAATTTAACACTGCCTTAATATCTTTTTATATTTATATTCCCTAATCTGTACCTTTTTGTCTTACTTCTTTACTAAGTAAAACTTTGTCAATTACTGTTATACATGTATATACACACACAAGTCAAACTGAAAAGTGTTCACGATGTGAAATCGTTGGCTTGGATGACAAGAGAGAAATTACAGGTAAATAAAGTACATTGATAAAAACCATGCAATACCAATAAAATTTATTCAATCAACAAAATGTCACATATCATTAAAATGACAATTACCTATAGAAAAAAGAAAAATCAATAAACACATAATTAGTGTCTTATCGGTTTTATTTATTATGTATAATTGTTGTGTAAACAAATACATGTACTGACCGTTATAAGACTGTTTACCTGTAAAAGCGATGATTAATACCAGTGCAAAATTATTATTTTGTTGTTTTTATATTAAATGCATTTTACTTTATGCTGTTTAAATATTTAAATTCCTAGTTTTAATAAATATCACAATTTATCCATAATCGATTTGGTTTTTAGTACGACATCAAAATATCCGGTAAGTAACAACTGGTTGAAATGAGAATGCTTCCATTTACGTTCTGAATTAACTGACAAAAAAATTAAACACGATCACATGGGAACCAAAAGTGGCCAAAATTAAACACACTAGAAATGAAAATGGCCAAAATTCCACACACCAAAATAAAACAACCGTCTTTTGGACAAAAAAGGCCAAAATTAACCTACACCAAAATTTCCCGATTTACGGTAGTCTATGGGTTTGACTTATGCTACCTTTATGACCATTGTCTATGGGTTTGACTTATGCTACCTTTATGACCAGTGTCTATCACCCCATAGTCTATGGGTTTTACTTCTGCTACCTTTATGACCAGTGTCTATCACCCCATAGTCTATGGGTTTTACTTATGCTACCTTTATGACCAGTGTCTATCACCCCATTGTCTATGGGTTTGACTTATGCTACCTTGATGACCAGTCTCTATCACTCCATAGTCTATGGGTTTTACTTATACTACCTTTATGACCAGTGTCTATCATCCCATTGTCATGGGTTTGACTTGTACTACCTTTATGACCAGTGTCTATCACCCCATAGTCTATGGGTTTTACTTATACTACCTTTATGACCAGTGTCTATCATCCCATAGTCTATGAGTTTGACTTATGCTACCTTTATGACCATTGTCTATGGGTTTGACGTATGCTACCTTTATGACCAGTGTCTATCACCCCATTGTCATTGGTTGACTTATGCTAATGGTGAGGTCAGTCAAAAAAAATCAGCTGTTTGTTGGATATTTTATTCTAAATGGTTGGACACAACAGTAACAAAGTTGTTTAAACTATGATGTATCATTTTATTTAGATAAGTGCAAACAATTAAATTATATATGTTTTTTTGTGATATAGAACTACTTAGTAACAGATGGGTGTCACTAGTGAAGCAGGAAATACTTTCCCTTCTGGGGCACCTGAGTTCACCCCCATTGTATATTCTGTCCTTCGATTTATGGCTTCTGATTACCCCTTTGGTATCTTCAAACTATTTTTTAACCAGTTGAACAATCACAGCCTCTATGGAGACCCTGGTTTCATACTCAATATATCAACTGGACAAAAATAAGTTTGCAGAATATTTTATTGGTTAAACTGCCAACTATTATAAAATAAAACTAGGAAGAACTGTTTTAGATACCTAAAAGTTATGTCTCCCCTTAATGCGGCCATCTGTACAACAATAAGTTACACTTTATGAGTTGAATGGTACTATTTAAAAAACAATTATTTGACCTTGAGGTCAAAGGTCAAGGTCACACAAAGGTCATTACGGTACGCAACACACCGCCTTATGGTCATGCACCAACATACCAAATACCATTGACCTATCTCAAAAGACAAAAATGTTATGGCCCGGACAAGAAAATACTATTTAAAAAACAATTATTTGACCTTGATGTCAAAGGTCAAGGTCTCATGAAGGTCATTATGGTATGCGACACACCGCCTTATGGTCATGCACCCACATACTTGAATGATACTATTTAAAAAACTATTATTTGACCTTGAGGTCAACAGTCAAGGATCAACGAAGGTCATTATGGTATGCGACACACTGCCTTATGGTCATGCACCCACATACCAAATATCATTGACCTATGGCTATCTCGAAAGACAAAAATGTTATGGCCCGGACAAGAAAATACTATTTTAAAAACAATTATTTGACCTTGAGGTCAAAGGTCATTATGGTATGTGACACACCGCCTTATGGTCATGCACCCACATACCAAATATCATTGACATATTTCGAAAGACACAAATGTTATAGCCCGGACAAGAAAATACTATTTAAAAAACAATTATTTGACCTTGAGGTCAAAGGTCAAGGTCACACAAAGGTCATTACGGTACGCAACACACCGCCTTATGGTCATGCACCAACATACCAAATACCATTGACCTATCTCAAAAGACAAAAATGTTATGGCCCGGACAAGAAAATACTATTTAAAAAACAATTATTTGACCTTGATGTCAAAGGTCAAGGTCTCATGAAGGTCATTATGGTATGCGACACACCGCCTTATGGTCATGCACCCACATACTTGAATGATACTATTTAAAAAACTATTATTTGACCTTGAGGTCAACAGTCAAGGATCAACGAAGGTCATTATGGTATGCGACACACTGCCTTATGGTCATGCACCCACATACCAAATATCATTGACCTATGGCTATCTCGAAAGACAAAAATGTTATGGCCCGGACAAGAAAATACTATTTTAAAAACAATTATTTGACCTTGAGGTCAAAGGTCATTATGGTATGTGACACACCGCCTTATGGTCATGCACCCACATACCAAATATCATTGACATATTTCGAAAGACACAAATGTTATAGCCCGGACAAGAAAATACTATTTAAAAAACAATTATTTGACCTTGAGGTCAAAGGTCAAGGTCTCACAAAGATCATTACGGTATGTGACACACCGCCTTATGGTCATGCACCCACATACCAAATATCATTGACCTATCTCGAAAGACAAAAATGTTATGGCGCGGACAAGAAAATACTATTTAAAAAACAATTATTTGACCTTGAGGTCAAAGGTCAAGGTCTCACGAAGGTCATTACGGTATGCGACACACCACCTTATGGTCATGCACCCACATACTTGAATGATACTATTTAAAAAACAATTATTTTACCTTGAGGTCAAAGATCAAGGTCCCACGAAGGTCATTATGGTACGCGACACACCACCTTATGGTCATGCACCCACATACCAAATATCATTGACCTATCTCGAAAGACAAAAATGTTATGGCCCGGACAAGAAAATACTATTTAAAAAACAATTATTGAGGTCAAAGTCCCACGAAGGTCATTATGGTATGCAACACACCGCCTTATGGTCATGCACCCACATACCAAATATAATTGACCTATCTGGAAAGACAAATAACAAACAAATATTTTTAAGATGAAAAATCACAGTAATTTACATATGGAGGGCTAGAAAGGAAAGAATGTTTTTACATATGAAGGGCTAGAAAGAAAATAATGTTTTTTTTTACATATGAAGAGATAGAAAGAAAAGAATATTTTTTACATATGAAGAGATAGAAAGGAAAGAATATTTTTTTACATATGAAGGGGTAGAAAGGAAAGAATGTATTTACATGAGAAGGGGTAGAAAGGAAAGATTATTTTTACATATCAAGGGGTAGAAAGGAAAGAATGTTTTTTACATATGAAGGGCTAGAAAGGAAAGAATGTTTTTTTCACATATGAAGAGGTAGAAAGGAAAGAATGTTTTTTTTTTTTTACATATGAAGAGATAGAAAGGAAAGAATATTTTTACATATGCAGAGAAAGAAAGGAAAGACTTTTTTTTTACATGTGAACAGGTAGAAAGGAAAGAATGTTTTCACATATGAAGAGGTAGAAAGGAAAGAATGTTTTTACATTTGAAGGTGCAGAAAGGAAAGAATGTGTTTACTTATGCAGAGGTGGAAAGGAAATAATGTTTTTTTTTACATATGAAGAGGAGAGGTAGAAAGCAAAGAATATTTGTTACATATGAAGAGGTAGAAAGGAAAGAATGTTTTTACATATGAAGAGGTAGAAAAGAAAGAATACTTTTACATATGAAGAGGTAGAAAGGAAAGAATGTTTTTACACATGAAGAGGTAGAAAGGAGAGAATGTTTTTACATATGAAGAGGTAGAAAGGAAAGAATGTTTTTTTTACATATGAAGGGATAGAAAGGAAAGAATGTTTTTACATATGAAGACTAAGAGGTAGAAAGGAAAGAATGTTTTTACATATGAAGACTAAGAGGTAGAAAGGAAAGAATATTTTTACATATAAAGAGGTAGAAAGGAAAGAATGTTTTCACATATGAAGAGGTAGAAAGGGAAAAAAATTTTGTTTACATATGAAGAGGTAGAAAGGAAAGAATATTTCTACATATAAAGGGGTAGAAGGGAAAGAATGTTTTACATGTGAAGAGGTAGAAAGGAAAGAATGTATTTACATATGAACGAGGTAGAAAGGAAAGCATGTTTTACATATAAAGGGGTAGAAAGGAAAGAATGTTTTTACACATGAAGAGGTAGAAAAGAAAGAATACTTTTACATATGAAGAGGTAGAAAGGAAAGAATGTTTTTACACATGAAGAGGTAGAAAGGAAAGAATGTTTTTACATATGAAGAAATAGAAAGGAAAGTATGTTTTTACATTTGAAAGTGTAGAAAGGAAAGAATGTTTTTACATATGAAGAGGTAGAAAGGAAATAATGTTTTTAGACATGAAGAGGTAGAAAGGAATTTTTTTTTTCTACATATAAAGGGGTAGAAGGGAAAGAATGTTTTACATGTGAAGAGGTAGAAAGGAAAGAATGTATTTACATATGAAGAGGTAGAAAGGAAAGCATGTTTTACAATGGGTAGAAAGGAAATAATGTTTTTTTTTTTACATATGAAGGGGTAGAAAGGAAGGAATGTTTTTACATATGAAGGGGTAGAAAGAAAAGAATGTTTTTACACATGAAGAGGTAGAAAGGAAAGAATGTTTTTACATATGAAGAGATAGAAAGGAAATAATGTTATTTTTACATATGAAGAGGTAGAAAGGGAAAAATTATTTTTTTACATATGAAGAGGTAGAAAGGAAAGAATATTTCTACATATAAAGGGGTAGAAGGGAAGGAATGTTTTACATGTGAAGAGGTAGAAAGGAAAGAATGTATTTACATATGAACGAGGTAGAAAGGAAAGCATGTTTTACATATAAAGGGGTAGAAAGGAAAGAATGTTTTTACACATGAAGAGGTAGAAAAGAAAGAATACTTTTACATATGAAGAGGTAGAAAGGAAAGAATGTTTTTACACATGAAGAGGTAGAAAGGAAAGAATGTTTTTACATATGAAGAAATAGAAAGGAAAGTATGTTTTTACATTTGAAAGTGTAGAAAGGTAAGAATGTTTTTACATATGAAGAGGTAGAAAGGAAATAATGTTTTTAGACATGAAGAGGTAGAAAGGAATTTTTTTTTCTACATATAAAGGGGTAGAAGGGAAAGAATGTTTTACATGTGAAGAGGTAGAAAGGAAAGAATGTATTTACATATAAAGGGGTAGAAAGGAAATAATGGGTTTTTTTTTACATATGAAGGGGTAGAAAGGAAGGAATGTTTTTACATATGAAGGGGTAGAAAGAAAAGAATGTTTTTACACATGAGGAGGTAGAAAGGAAAGAATGTTTTTACATATGAAGAGGTAGAAAGGAAATAATGTTATTTTTACATATGAAGAGGTAGAAAGGAAAGAATATTTGTTACATATGAAGAGGTAGAAAGGAAAGAATGTTTTTTTACATATGAAGAGTTAGAAAGGAAAGAATATTTTTACATAAGGAGAGGTAGAAAGGAAAGAATGTTTTTATATATGAAGAGGTAGAAAGGAAAGAATGTTTTTTTTACATATGAAGAGATAGAAAGGAAAGAATTTTTTACATAAGGAGAGGTAGAAAGGAAAGAATGTTTTTATATATGAAGAGGTAGAAAGGAAAGAATGTTTTTACATATAAAGAGGTAGAAAGGAAAGAATGTTTTACATATGAAGAGGTAGAAAGGAAAGAATGTTTTTACATATGAAGAGGTAGAAAGGAAAGAATGTTTTACATATAAAGGGGTAGAAAGGAAAGAATGTTTGACATATAAAGGGGTAGAAAGGAAAGAATGTTTTTACACAAGGAGAGGTAGAAAGGAAACATTTGTTTACATATAAAGAGGTAGACAGGAAAGAATGTTTTACATATGAAGAGGTACAAAGGAAAGAATGTTTGACATGTAAAGAGGTAGAAAGGAAAGAATGTGTTTACATAAGGAGAGGTAGAAAGGAAAGAATGTTTTTACATATGAAGAGATAGAAAGGAAAGAATGTGTTTACATAAGGAGTGGTAGAAAGGATGGAATGTTTTTACATATGAAGGGGTAGAAAGGAAAGAATGTTTTTACATATTAAGAAATAGAAAGGAAAGAATGTGTTTACATAAGGGGAGGTAGAAAGGAAAGAATGTTTTACATAGGAAGAGGTAGAAAGGAAAGAATGTTTTTACATATGAAGAGATAGAAAGGAAAGAATGTGCTTACATAAGGAGAGGTAGAAAGGAAAGAATGTTTTTACATAGGAAGAGATAGAAAGGAAAGAATGTGTTTACATAAGGAGAGGTAGAAAGGAAGGAATGTTTTTACATATGAAGAGGTAGAAAGGAAAGAATGTTTTTACATAGGAAGAGGTAGAAAGGAAAGAATGTTTTACATATGAAGAGGTAGAAAGGAAAGAATGTTGTTTACATATGAAGAGGTAGTAAGGAAAGAATGTTGTTTACATATGAAGTGGTAGAAAGGAAAGAATGTTTTTACATATGAAGAGGTAGAAAGGAAAGAATGTTTTTACATAGGAAGAGGTAGAAAGAAAAGAATGTTTTTACATATGAAGAGGTAGAAATGAAATAATGTTTTTACATATGAAGAGGTAGAAAGGAAAGAATGTTTTTACATAGGAAGAGGTAGAAAGGAAAGAATGTTTTTACATATGAAGAGGTAGAAAGGAAAGAATGTTGTTTACATATGAAGAGGTAGAAAGGAAAGAATGTTGTTTACATATGAAGAGGTAGAATGGAAAGAATGTTTTTACATATGAAGAGGTAGAAAGGAAAGAATGTTTTTACATAGGAAGAGGTAGAAAGGAAAGAATGTTTTTACATATGAAGAGGTAGAAAGGAAAGAATGTCTTTACATAGGAAGAGGTAGAAAGAAAAGAATGTTTTTACATATGAAGAGGTAGAAAGGAAAGAATGTTGTTTACATAGGAAGAGATAGAAAGGAAAGAATGTGTTTACATAAGGAGAGGTAGAAAGGAAGGAATGTTTTTACATATGAAGAGGTAGAAAGGAAAGAATGTTTTTACATAGGAAGAGGTAGAAAGGAAAGAATGTTTTACATATGAAGAGGTAGAAAGGAAAGAATGTTGTTTACATATGAAGAGGTAGTAAGGAAAGAATGTTGTTTACATATGAAGTGGTAGAAAGGAAAGAATGTTTTTACATAGGAAGAGGTAGAAAGAAAAGAATGTTTTTACATATGAAGAGGTAGAAATGAAATAATGTTTTTACATATGAAGAGGTAGAAAGGAAAGAATGTTTTTACATAGGAAGAGGTAGAAAGGAAAGAATGTTGTTTACATATGAAGAGGTAGAAAGGAAAGAATGTTTTTACATAGGAAGAGGTAGAAAGGAAAGAATGTTTTTACATATGAAGAGGTAGAAATGAAATAATGTTTTTACATATGAAGAGGTAGAAAGGAAAGAATATTTTTACATATGAAGAGGTAGAAATGAAAGAATGTTTTTACATATGAAGAGATAGAAAGGAAAGAATGTGTTTACATAAGGAGAGGTAGAAAGGAAGGAATGTTTTTACATATGAAGAGATAGAAAGGAAAGAATGTGTTTACATAAGGAGAAGTAGAAAGGAAGGAATGTTTTTACATATGAAGAGGTGGAAAGGAAAGAATGTTTTACATAGGAAGAGGTAGAAAGGAAAGAATGTTTTACATATGAAGAGGTAGAAATGAAAGAATGTTTTTACATATGAAGAGGTAGAAAGGAAAGAATGTCTTTACATAGGAAGAGGTAGAAAGAAAAGAATGTTTTTACATATGAAGAGGTAGAAAGGAAAGAATGTTGTTTACATATGAAGAGGTAGAAAGGAAAGAATGTTGTTTACATATGAAGAGGTAGAATGGAAAGAATGTTTTTACATATGAAGAGGTAGAAAGGAAAGAATGTTTTTACATAGGAAGAGGTAGAAAGGAAAGAATGTTTTTACATATGAAGAGGTAGAAATGAAATAATGTTTTTACATATGAAGAGGTAGAAAGGAAAGAATGTTTTTACATAGGAAGAGGTAGAAAGGAAAGAATGTTTTTACATATGAAGAGGTAGAAAGGAAAGAGTGTTGTTTACATATGAAGAGGTAGAAAGGAAAGAATGTTTTTACATAGGAAGAGGTAGAAAGGAAAGAATGTTTTTACATATGAAGAGGTAGAAAGGAAAGAATGTTGTTTACATATGAAGAGGTAGAAAGGAAAGAATGTTGTTTACATATGAAGAGGTAGAATGGAAAGAATGTTTTTACATATGAAGAGGTAGAAAGGAAAGAATGTTTTTACATAGGAAGAGGTAGAAAGGAAAGAATGTTTTTACATATGAAGAGGTAGAAATGAAATAATGTTTTTACATATGAAGAGGTAGAAAGGAAAGAATGTTTTTACATAGGAAGAGGTAGAAAGGAAAGAATGTTTTTACATATGAAGAGGTAGAAAGGAAAGAGTGTTGTTTACATATGAGGAGGTAGAAAGGAAAGAATGTTTTTACATAGGAAGAGGTAGAAAGGAAAGAATGTTTTTACATATGAAGAGGTAGAAAGGAAAGAATGTTGTTTACATATGAAGAGGTAGAAAGGAAAGAATGTTTTTACATAGGAAGAGGTAGAAAGGAAAGAATGTTTTTAAATATGAGGAGGTAGAAATGAAATAATGTTTTTACATATGAAGAGGTAGAAAGGAAAGAATGTTGTTTACATATGAAGAGGTAGAAAGGAAAGAATGTTTTTACATATGAAGAGGTAGAAAGGAAAGAATGTTTTTACATATGAAGAGGTAGAAAGGAAAGAATGTCTTTACATATAAAGAGATAGAAAGGAAAGAATGTTTTTACATTTCCTTAACATGATGGATTGTGGTTTTATTTACATATATATTAATAGACAAAAGAAGGTATATCAATATTTAAACTGCCTTTCTACCAGACCATTAAATTTCTTTATTGGAATAGCATTAAATTGCAGTAACATACTTTTTTTTTTATCTATTTTGTTTCTTGAAAAGTTTGTCTCTTACAGAGAATAGAATATGCCTGAAAATGATTATCTCATATTTTACAGATGCGATTTTAAAGATAAAATAAAAATGACTGCAATCCACATGAAATTAATTTGTTTAAATACTGCACTGTAAAACATACAACTTTTATTGTCTTCACTTCTGCCCGTGTACAGAGGCTATACTACTGTTACACCAAACTAACAATATCCAATAGATGTTATTGTGTATGTACATAGAAAAGTTCCTGAGTCTAGATCACAACAAGCCATGACAAATCTCTCTAAACACCATTGTCTACAAATTATAGTCTGTTACACTTAATTGTTCTTCTCCTTGTAACACAACAAAAACATTATCTACAAATTATATTCTGTGTTTTACTTATTTGTTCTTCCCTTTGTACCACAACAAAAACATTATCTACAAATTACATTCTGTGTTTTACTTATTTGTTCTTCCCTTTGTACCACAACAAAAACATTATCTACAAATTATATTCTGTGTTTCACTTATTTGTTCTTCCCTTTGTAACACAACACAAACATTATCTACAAATTATACTCTGTGTTACACTTATTTATTCTTCCCTTTGTACCACAACAAAAACATTATCTACAAATTATATTCTGTGTTACACTTATTTATTCTTCTCTTTGTACCACAACAAAAACATTATCTACAAATTATATTCTGTGTTACACTTATTTATTCTTCCCTTTGTACCACAACAAAAACATTATCTACAAATTATATTCTGTGTTTTACTTATTTATTCTTCCCTTTGTACCACAACAAAAACATTATCTACAAATTATACTCTGTGTTACACTTATTTATTCTTCTCTTTGTACCACAACAAAAACATTATCTACAAATTATAGTCTGTGTTACACTTATTTATTCTTCCCTTTGTAACACAAAAAAAATATTATCTACAAATTATATTCTGTGTTACACTTATTTGTTCTTCCCTTTGTACCACAACAAAAACATTATCTACAAATTATATTCTGTGTTTTACTTATTTATTCTTCCCTTTGTACCACAACAAAAACATTATCTACAAATTATACTCTGTGTTACACTTATTTATTCTTCCCTTTGAACCACAACAAAAACATTATCTACAAATTATATTCTGTGTTACACTTATTTGTTCTTCCCTTTGTACCACAACAAAAACATTATCTACAAATTATACTCTGTGTTACACTTATTTATTCTTCACTTTGTAACACAACAAAAACATTATCTACAAATTATATTCTGTGTTACACTTATTTATTCTTCCCTTTGTACCACAACAAACTACAAATTATATTCTGTGTTACACTTATTTATTCTTCTCTTTGTACCACAACAAAAACATTATCTACAAATTATATTCTGTGTTACACTTATTTATTCTTCTCTTTGTACCACAACAAAAACATTATCTACAAATTATATTCTGTGTTACACTTATTTATTCTTCCCTTTGTACCACAACAAAAACATTATCTACAAATTATATTCTGTGTTTTACTTATTTATTCTTCCCTTTGTACCACAACAAAAACATTATCTACAAATTATATTCTGTGTTACACTTATTTATTCTTCCCTTTGTACCACAACAAAAACATTATCTACAAATTATATTCTGTGTTACACTTATTTATTCTTCTCTTTGTACCACAACAAAAACATTATCTACAAATTATATTCTGTGTTACACTTATTTATTCTTCCCTTTGTACCACAACAAAAACATTATCTACAAATTATATTCTGTGTTTTACTTATTTATTCTTCCCTTTGTACCACAACAAAAACATTATCTACAAATTATACTCTGGGTTACACTTATTTATTCTTCTCTTTGTACCACAACAAAAACATTATCTACAAATTATAGTCTGTGTTACACTTATTTATTCTTCCCTTTGTAACACAACAAAAACATTATCTACAAATTATATTCTGTGTTACACTTATTTGTTCTTCCCTTTGTACCACAACAAAAACATTATCTACAAATTATATTCTGTGTTTTACTTATTTATTCTTCCCTTTGTACCACAACAAAAACATTATCTACAAATTATACTCTGTGTTACACTTATTTATTCTTCACTTTGTAACACAACAAAAACATTATCTACAAATTATAGTCTGTGCTACACTTATTTGTTCTTCACTTTGTACCACAACAAAAACATTATCTACAAATTATACTCTGTGTTACACTTATTTATTCTTCACTTTGTACCACAACAAAAACATTATCTACAAATTATACTCTGTGTTACACTTATTTGTTCTTCCCTTTGTACCACAACAAAAACATTATCTACAAATTATACTCTGTGTTACACTTATTTGTTCTTCCCTTTGTACCACAACAAAAACATTATCTACAAATTATATTCTGTGTTACACTTATTTATTCTTCTCTTTGTACCACGACAAAAACATTATCTACAAATTATATTCTGTGTTACACTTATTTATTCTTCCCTTTGTACCACAACAAAAACATTATCTACAAATTATACTCTGTGTTACACTTATTTGTTCTTCCCTTTGTAACACATCAAAAACATTATCTACAAATTATACTCTGTGTTACACTTATTTGTTCTTCTCTTTGTACCACAACAAAAACATTATCTACAAATTATACTCTGTGTTACACTTATTTGTTCTTCCCTTTGTACCACAACAAAAACATTATCTACAAATTATACTATGTTACACTAATATTTATTCTTCACTTCCACAACAAAAACATTATCTACAAATTAAATTCTGCATTTCACTTATTTGTTATTCTCTTTGTAACACAAAACAAACATTGTCAACAAATTATACTCTGTGTTACACTTATTTGTTCTTCTCTTTGTAACACAACAAAAACATTATCTACAAATTATATTCTGTGTTTAACTTATTTTTTCTTCTCTTTATAATACGAAAAAAACATTGTCAACAAAATATACTCTGTGTTTCACTTATTTGTTCTTCTCTTTGTAAAATATTTGTTTGTTTTTTCTTCAGAATCTTGAAAACGTTTGCTGTCCAACATGCTCATTTTCTATAAAATATAATATTTTTTTTATTACTAATTATAACTTTTGCTGTTTCATTTAGTGTCCTATATAAACCTATGCAATTCCTTCATTTAAAAACTTTCTTTTAATGAAGAATTTGAACAGTGATTTTTTTCTCATGAGATATTTGTATCGCCTATTACATGGCAGACTTATACAATGCCAAATCGAAAAATGTCTCAATCAGCTAAACTTTCAATTTGAACTGTGATAGAAATTTCCATTTTTATCTCAGTTTAAAATTACCCCAATACTGGGATGGAAATAAGGTTTGGTGTGATTTGGTTTATGGTGTTTAATGCCACTTTCAACAATATTTCCGTTATATCATGACGGCCAGTTTTATTGGTGGAGGAAACCGGAGTACCCAGAGAAAACCACCGACCTGTCGCAAATCACTGACAAACTTTATCACATAATGTTGTATCAAGTACACCTTGCCATGAACGGGGTTCGAACTCACAACTTTAGTGTTGATAGACACTGATTGCACAGGTAGTTGTAAATCCAACTAGCATACGATCACGGCCATGATGACCCGGGATGGAAATAATACAGATCAATTATTGATATGTACAACTCAATGAGATATCAATCAAGTATGCCAAAAAAGGGAAAATAATTTAATTTTAGAGGAATAATGATGAAAAGGTTTCCAGTACTAATATAACTGACTGCCACATACAACTGGCGTAGTATTGAAAGTGACATAGTCCTTTAAATTAGTTTATTTTCATGTCCAAGAGCTTAACTGTTGCCAATATTAAACCTGGACACCAGCCATCCTTACAATGTAAGCGGACTTTAGCTGGTTATGAGCGGGGCCGTAGCTATAATCCGACAGTCCGATAGTCCGACAGTCCGATAGTCCGACAAATGCTTTAAACTGATGAAAGTTTTGAAAAATAATTTGGCCAAAGATGATATATTCGTAATTTCAGGATATGGGCCATTCATTTTTATACGCCCGTCAAAATACGGGCTTATTATGGCATACCGCTGTTCTTCCGTCCATCCACGCCTCGTACGATAACATCTCTCTCTTGTTCCCCCTTTTATTGATAGGTCACGTCGTGACATACATTGTATTGATGAAAGGGGGAGCAAGTGAGAGGCGTGATTTTAGTCAGTTTGGAAAACGCCAGTTTTCTTATGGTATATACAATTAATTGGTTTAAAAAATGCAGCATATTAATTACTGTTCTCACGCTGAGCAAGGGGGAAGGGGCGTATCATGGCACAGTTGTTTATTTTGTCATATTCCGATGCTGTTTCTTTCCGTGATATAAGGGGTCACTTAGGGACAATTCCTTCAATCGTAACTTTTTATATATGCGTTTGTCCTAGAAGGCGACTATAGCAGGGTCACCCGTCGGAATCCGGGGGAATAAAAATAGGACCAACTTGTCGTCGGAAGAGACAGAAAAACATGTTCTCGTGTTAAGTCTTTGCCCATGTTGACCCATCCCAGAGTCCCCTCTTTCTTATTTTTTGTTTACAAACTTTTCTCATCCTGAATATGACTGAAATATTGCTTGCTGGACCTTAAGCAATCAATCAATCAATCAATTCGCACACATTATTGTATCCAGCTCTATTGATGTGTCGACATTGCTTTTTAACATAAATATTCCATGATAAAGGGCGGGGGACACTGGTACGCTTTTCTTTTTGTCTTTTCCTTTTTTTTTGTATTCATTTATTTTATCTTTCTTTTCAATAGTGACTTTTCTTGGCTGGACTCGGCTACACGCTACTTGAATAAAGCCTGAAGTAGTCGCTACTAAAAAATATACGGGATACTTACACTACCGGTTCATCACGACTGGATCCAGGTTTTTATGGAGTCCGTGTTGTTCATATATGTGGTTTTTTTTAGTTCTTGTGTGTCCCTGCCAATTGTTTGTCCGTCTATGATATCGTGTTTCCGATGTTCTGGACCTTTCTTTGGTGAGTAAACGGTTCGGTTTCTGGCCCCATATTACACAGGTTATAGTGTTAACTTTCAAAGAAATTAAGCATTTGTCGAACTATCGGACCGTCGGACTGTCGGACTGTCGGATTATAGGTCGGACCCCGTTATGAGCTGTTAGAGGTTTAGTGTAGTAATTGTATAATTACATACCTTAACATCCAGTTTAGGTAACTGGATTGTAATTAGTTGCTTTGGCGTCACCTTCTTACTATTGGCCTTTGCTATAACTCCTGGAATTGCTTTCAACAGTTGATATACTGTCAGAGATTCAAGCTTGTCAATTTCAGGACTGGAGGAAGATGGAAGTGTGTTTAATCCATTTGAATATAAAGGTGAAGATGATGAGGGGTGTTTATAATTCTGCAATATTCTGAAATGGAGTGCAACCATGGCAACTGTCTAAGGAAAAGTACTGAAGGGTTGTTTAGAAAGTACAGTACGCTATGACAGCATAAGTGTGAAATTCCAATAACAGTGTAGAAAATAGTATACACCTTGGTCGGAGGCCCCCTAAATTTTGAGGCCCTATGTCGAGCCTATAGGTAAATCCGGCATTGCACATAAATATATCACAAAATATGCTAAAGTATTTAAGAGTGACAAATGCAATAAATGTTGATATAGAAGATGCATTGTGTGATATTTTGGTAGTAGACTGAACCATGTGTGCAATCATTCACTATTTACATACAGAATATATTGGTATCATGTGATACTAGTTTAAACCAATGACACTTGACAGTTCATTAATATTGCTATTTGCGAGATCAAATGCAATTTGTCAGTTTAAATAACTTTTTATCTAAATATATACATTGTACTGATAAAATTAGTCATGACCACAAATAAATGCCATCATAACCCTGAATGGCATTTAGTATTTTAGTAAAATTCATAAAACACATAATTACCTGTCATCTTTGGACCTCTTCAAATCTCCCCTCTGCTGTGTTACTAATTGCTTCTTAGGGATAGCTGGCAGTTTCAACTGTCCAAACCCCTTGTCTTTTTTTCTTGATTCTCTTGACATATCAGGGACACCAGCTGAAATGTAGATTGTTTTTGTTTTTATAATTCATGTTATTCTAATAGTCAGATTATTAGGGTTTTGAAGTTTTCAAGTGTATTATAAAATCATAAATATAGTACAATAATGAAGTCAGTTGCCAAAAGCTGAAAGGCAAAGGCTTTCCACATATTTGAGACTCCAATGTCAGATACACCAAGATGCAGGCTAGGCGCCGTTTCACACTCATTTTCCAATATGAGATTTGTTCCTTGTTGAAGACCAAATTGTGAATGTGAAATGCAGAATAGCAATAAAGTGCTGTTTCTTTTCTTATTTTTGTGTCTAGGCGTAATGCTGAATAGTCTCTCTAATGTTCATTTACTATCGTTTCTTACTAATAGTGTTATTAACATAAACATAGTGTACCAATGAATATATGTGGACTATATTTAAATGAATAAAAAAAATCGAGAAAGCATCAGATGCAACAGCCGAGTTGCAAGTCAAAATCATTTGGTCTTGTTTTATAAATAAGTAAGAAACTTTTTTAAATATTAAAATAATTAATCATTTTAGGCCCCCTCTTGTGCCCTTCTTTGGATCCCAGACATACCGAACATAACTTTGGAAGAGGATCATCCAAGGAACATGTGGGCAAAGTTTGACTAAAATTGACAAAATGGTTTCAGAGATATGTATAATTCTCAAAAAAACTTCCGGTAGGGGATGGGGATGACCCCGGGCCTCAACTCTTGGGGCATTTAATTTGTCTATTCACCCTGATCATAAATATATATGGTTTAGGGGTGGTGATCTCAACCATTAAAAAGTTCACTTCAGGTAGGGGGTGGGGTATGACCCCCCGGGGCCTGAGTTATAAGGCATTTAATTTGCCTAGTCACCCTGATCATAAATATATATGGTTTAGGGGTGGGGATCTCAACCATTAAAAAGTTCACTTCAGGTAGGGGTGGGGTATGACCCCCCCGGGGCCTGAGCTATAAGGCATTTAATTTGTCTAGTCACCCTGATCATAAATATATGGTTTAGGGGTGGGGATCTCAACTATTAAAAAGTTCACTTCAGGTAGGGGTGGGGTATGACAAGCCGGGGCCTGAGCTATAAGGCATTTAATTTGCCTAGTCACCCTGATCATAAATATGTATGGTTTAGGGGTGGGGATCTCAACCATTAAAAAGTTCACTTCAGGTAGGGGGTGGGGTATGATCCTGGGGTCTGAGCTATAATGCATTTAATTTGCCTAGTCACCCTGATCATAAATATATATGGTTTAGGTTGGGGATCTCGGTCACATTTTTTATACAGATTCCCCAGCGGGGTGGGGCTGATCCCCGGGGATAAAAAATGTTGAATGCACAACTTCACATTGGCATCTCCACCCATACCAAATATTAAGTTTCTATCTATTGTAGATTCAGAGAAATGTGTAATTCTCAAGATATGTACTTTTTCTATAAAAAAAAACCCCATGATTTTACAAGAAAAAAACAATAGATAAATCTGAATTTCGAACTCGCTCTAAATAATAGTGTAATAATGCTTCCTACCAAAAATTACGTTGATCGGCCAAAAACTAAGAGCGCTATCGCGTTAACGAAGATAATTCTCGAAATATGTACTTTTTCTATAAAAAACCATGATTTTACAAGAAAAAAACAATAGATTAATCTGAATTTCGAACTTGCTCTAAATAATAGTGTATTAATGCTTCCTACCAAAAATTATGTTGATCGGCCAAAAACTAAGAGCGTTATCGCGTTAACGAAGATAGGCTAACATACGCCCTCCCGCCTTTCGCCAAATCATAAGCCGACTGTAACTTCGGTGCAACTCGGCTAAAAAAGGAGAAAGAACAAATAAGTGACGCTAGGAACACCTGATTATTTATTTGATTGACATTTTGTAAACGAACTTACCCGAATTATCTAGAGCTGGCAGGGACACTGGTTCAGCTTCATCCCTCCTTGTAATTGAAGTGACATCATAACACATGGCTTGGTTGCTGTCATAAAAAGTAATACTCCGTTCACGACGGCGAAGCCGAGCACCACCAGGACGATGCTTTGATTTCTGCCTTTCTTTGTATTGTCTTACAGTTTCGTCATCGGAACTGTCGTCTAGTAATGACAAATCAGACTGTTTCGCACTGTAGTTCTGTTTACCTTCCTTTTTGTCTATTTTTTCCAAAATATTGTTTCTTTTGTGTGTATTTGGTTTGTTATTGTTAATTAAAGAAGTGTTGATTGGTTGGTTCTCTTTCAATGTATTTTCATCAGAAATTCTTTTGCTAGCTATTTTGAGTGGTATGCTTGGTAGGATAACGATATCTCTTTTATGGTTATTATTACTCTTTTCTTTGTACAATGGTGTGCTTTTTCTGCTTGTTTTGCTACAAGGCTGGGTTTCATTGTAATGTAGGTGGGATGGACCTGTGGATTCATATTGTGGAGATAGTGGTGGAATGTCTGGAAAGTTTATCTCATCATATATGTTGCATACACTAATAAAGGTACTACTACTACTACTTAACTCATTATTATTGTATTCCCCACTAGTGCTGGACTCGTATACGTTGTATTCCCCACTAGTGCTGGACTCGTATTTGTCGTATTTACTACTACTACTGCTGCTGCATGTTTCACTGTTCAAGTGCTGTCTTCTGTATTCAGATGGTGTAACCGACTACAAAACAAATGACAAATACAGATATAAATTCAAATAGAAAATAATATAGCAAATAGTTCATGGCACTGAGGGTCATATGGCAGTATATGGACCGGTCCATATACTGCCATATGGCACGAAGTGACATGAACTATTTGCTATATTATACTTTTTATCTAAAATAATAATGCAGGTACCTGGCCGGTCCATATACTAAAATAGTGACCGGTACATATACGAAAATAGTGACCGGCTGCGCTAACAAAGAAAAATAGGGAAAATAAAAACGTAAAGTGATTATATCACACTTTACGTTTTTAAGACAAATAGGGAAAATAAAAACGTAAAGTGTGATATAATATAAAATAAAAACGTAGTGTGATATAATATCACACTTTACGTTTTTATTTCCCCTATTTGTCTTTGTTAGCGCAGCCGGTCACTATATTACACTTTACGTTTTTATTTTCCCTATTTGTCTTTGTTAGCGCAGCCGGTAACTATTTTCGTATATGGACCGGCCAGGTACCTGCATTATTTTAGATAAAAAGTATAATATAGAAAATAGTTCATGTCACTTCTGGTCATATGGCAGTATATGGACCGGTCCGTCACCAATAAAATATTATATGGACCTCAGAAGCTTCGGTCCATATAATATTTTTTTGGTGACGGACCGGTCCATATACTGCCATATGAAAGCTGAGGTCCATATAATATTCTTTTGGTGACGGACCGGTCCATATACTGCCATATGACCCTCAGTGCCATGAACTATTTGCTATATAAATCTACTTCACTCTTAACCATTTGGTTGATTATCTACTTCACTAAAAAAAACATGTGGTTGATTATCTACTGCACTCAAAACAAACATGTGGTTGGTTATCTACTGCACTCAAAACCATTTGGTTGATTAATACTAAATGTGATTTGAGGGATCCTTCTGTGGTCCCTTTTCAAACTTGTATCAGATGTTTCACTCCCTTTAGCCAATTATTTTTTTTCAAATTCACCATGTATACCAACATTTTATTTGTATCTTCATAATAATGGCCTAGGTAAACATGTGATGTAAATCTGGTCAAGTTATTGTTTACTTACATAACTAATTATAACTAGTGACCGACCATTTAACTTGCACAACACGAGTTAGAATATTTATTTTTGTTGTTGCGCAAAGCGCGATTTTAATCCCCAGAATTTAACATTAGGTTATATGACAAAAACTCTGAATCAGATTAAATTTTTTTCCTCCACCAAAATCAGAATATTTTTTCAGCATCATTGGGAATCTGAATATTTTTTTAGAAAAAAAACCATACCCCCCCCCCCCCCCCCCCAAGTTAGATGATTGTTCCCTTAGGTTACCTGCGTTCTCGTATAGACATATTTCAAACATATTTACATTTCTAGGGCATGCAATTTTATTTTTCCGGACCTCGGTGTTACATGAACTTTTACCATCCTTGACAATAATTTAAAAAAGTAGATTTTTAAAGCTAAACATTTCAATTCAGCTAAAGTCCAAAACTTCCGTGAAATTATTTCTTAATTAATCATTCGGCAATCATTCAAATTAGTTTATAACCAAATTTAAAGACAATGGTGTTTGATTCTAGTTCTAATAAATTTATAAGTCTCGTCTCCTACCGATTGAGTGACTGTTATTACTAAATGTCTAACAACTTTAAGCTGAAATTTAACTATAGCTATATAACACTTTGTTTTTACGTATGCATGTTTTTTGTGTTTTCCGCCGCATTCATTTTGAAAAAATTTTCTTTGTTGCAGTCACTTAAAATAAAACAAATTTTACAGGAATAATTATTTAGCATCCTAGACAACTCGTTTCCTATAATTCCCAGTCGTTAAGCAAAATCGCTATTTTACAACAAAATAAACGGTTTAGGCCCTTTACTTTCTTATTTCTCACGAAGACTTTTAAATTATTTGGCTTACCAATCTTTCTTTTCTTTTTAGCGTACTTGATGAAGTAGATTCAGAAACGCGTCGTGTGCACTAAATTCGAGATTTACGTTGTTATTAAGCATGGCGGTATTAAAATTTGAAACGTTTGATTTTCAAAGTGATAATCAAAATATGCCTCGTGGAAAACCCGTGGAAACCATTTTTTTTGTTTAGAAAATTGAAAACGTTTCATTTTCTATTAATTCATATTGCTTTCAAAATTATTGCTCTAATTGAAGTCCCATGTTTTGTGAGTGTAAAAACAAATCCAGTTGTTAAGCTGGTATCATAAGTCGGTACTCCGCTCAGTAGACCACTACCAGAGTAACAGATAAAAATAAACTCAACATTAATATTTACACACATATATATGCACTTATTCACGTTTTATGTCAGTCCTTTGCTATAAACAGTGATCTATTTACGTACAAATATAAAACTGAATCTCCTCCTGATATGCAAAACAAAGAGTCTCCCGTATACAAAGCGATACCAGTGTCTCGTATAGACAGTATTCCGTGTATGCCGTGTAATTTCATATATGTTTACACGGTCAAATTTCTTTTTCGAATTCTTTTTAAAATTTACATATTCAACTATTTCACACACAAATATGACAGTCTAAACACAATATGAAACACGTTTGATGGATTCATCTATGTTAGAAGCGAGTGGATATGTGTTTAGACTGTTTGATGGATTCATCTATGTTAGAAGCGAGTAGATATGTGTCTAGACTGTTTGATGGATTCATCTATGTTAGAAGCGAGTGGATATGTGCTTAGACTGTTTGATGGATTCATCTATGTTAGAAGCGAGTGGATATGTGTTTAGACTGTTTGATGGATTCATCCATGTTAGAAGCGAGTAGATATTTGTTTAGACTGTTTGATGTATTCATCTATGTTAGAAGCGAGTAGATATGTGTTTAGACTGTTTGATGGATTCATCTATGTTAGAAGCGAGTGGATAAATGTTTAGACTGTTAAATTTGTGTTGAAACAGGTGGACATGTAAAGCTTGAAGCGAATTTGAATGAAACATTTACCATGTCAACTCTCTATATACTAACAAATAGCAGTCTCTCGTAAAAGACAGTTTCGTGCACAGTATCTAATCAGCATTCAACATATTATTAATTAATCTTCTCTTAGAAACCATCATGCCATTTGAACCAATACATGGTCCTGTATAAGTAATCTGACCTCACACTCAACAAAAACAATTTTGCTATTTAGGTTTCACTTATTCAATTTTGTAGCCATCCACTAGCCTATTTATAAAGTCATGCATTTGCCAGATTATTCAGTCGGATTAAGGAAATGAACTGATACTATAAGTTATAACCATATGATATATACCTTTGCACGGTTTCCTCTGCCTGGAACTCTAGAATGAGACGTTGATTTACGTTGCGAATCTTGAAATGGGTCGACAAGTGACACCGGAGTCAACATGACCGCTTCTTCTAACTTCTTCATCATTTTTGAATGTTCCACCTCCAATTGTGACGTAACGTCGTCATAATGTGATATCCGTCGTAATTCAAAACAAGTTACTCTTTGATGAAGCGACTTTGAGCACGGTTTTAATTTTTAATTTTTGATTTTAAAACGTAAACAAAGGGTTGGCAATTTTATTGTTTTCATATCTAGAAATTATGAGATATTTGCTAATTTACATATCTAAGAGTAGGGAGGTCAGACATTTTTCAATTTTATTTACACAATGGCTAATTCTGTAATTCTGTCTTACATTTGAAGACAGCTGCAGTGACAATGCATTAGAACACTATTATTTAAAGTGAATTATTTAAAAGGTGACATGTTGAAATAAATAAATAATGCACATGTTTGGAGAAAATTCTTCATATGTCACAATTTTTTTATATTCAAACTGGACAGAAGCGACCAAAATTGAATGGAAACTTTAAAAATGGCACCGCTATTTTGAATCTATTTCTTCCCTTAAACACATGTTGCTGACCAGTTAGACTGAAAGTAAAACTCTTCAGTAGTGGATAGTAGGCTAGGTTTTAATAATCTCATACAGTTTGATGAGAAAATTCAAAATTTTTATTTATACATTCAATTTTATGGGTAAAATTTATCCAATTTTGGTGCCGTTTTCAATTTTCCCATTGAAATGCATGGTAAAAAATAATTTTAAAAATGTGTTTGGAAACACATGTTGCTGATGAAACAAAGACTACAACTATGCAATTTCTTTTAGAACAATGTCTAAACTACATTTATCAAGTACAGTTTCATTAGATTTCATTATTGTTTTCAAATAATTTCTGATATTCTATTTCTTGGTAAAGACAGATAAAATTCAAAATGGCCACCATTATAAAATATAAGTGGTCATTTTCCGAACTTCAAATTGTCATAACTTTTGAACCGCTTAACAGATTTTAAAAAACTAAAAACCACTGTAAATATCTTCAGAAGATCTGATCATTGATGTGTACTTTAAGATATTTTAACACATTTTCGAAAAAAGTCTGACCCTCCTACTAAGAGTAAGATGGCGACACCGGATGTCTACAATTTTCATATTTGTATGCATGCTATTTCCTGAAATTTTACATTCAATCAAGCTGAATTAAATCATATAAAAATTAATGACAAACACGAAATATTCGAGGTTCCTGGATAAAATGAAAATCCGAGAAGGCAAACCTTTAACTAAGAGTCTATGTAAAATGTCTGACGTCAAGTTGGAGTTTGACACAAAATTTAACAATGATTGAATGAATGACATTTGGCGGTACATTTTCTGAGCTTAATTTGGATTCCTCAATCATATTTTAATTCTATTGACTCACCTAATATTTCTAGATTAAATACAAAATGATCATTTTTGCATGAACTCGACTTCAAAGAAATGGCTTAAATTGTTACCTACAAAACAACTAAGTGATTATTGATTTGAATTTTGGCAGACGAAAAACTTTACGGAAATCAACAATAACTTTTAATTATCGAATCGTTGACGGACACCTTGAATTTCCGTATTGCATGTTATTATTTGACCAATACCAACTGATGCATCTTTTTTTTCTTTTTGGCATATCTTAGCACTAACATCAGTTATGATGGGTATAGATTCAGTACGGGACATAGACCTACCATTAACATTAGAGAGCTGTGCCCCTCTCCCTGTCAGATTTGTTTTCCACACTTAACAAAAACCAGATTATTTCTTGTTTTTATATAAAAAAATCGGTAATCTGTCTTCAAATTTCTCGTTTAATACCGCAGTGACATATTATCTATTTTTGCGCATCTTATTTATTTTTTCTGTAAAATGGCGACATATTAATTTTCAACAAGTATTAACTAAGTGAAAATTGCGCCATGTAACCATTAACCCATATATGAATATATATTGTGCTAATAAAGCTTAAGTCAGTTGAGATAAAAATGGAAAGAAATCAGGTTGTGTCTGCAGATACATTGTATGTGTAAATAAAATACAGTGATTGTTGTTGAATTGTGTATTCTACATTTGAGTTAAAATCGGCAAAAATTGGGTTCGAAATTCTCTGGAATCCTCTTCTAACACTGAATTTCTGGATCCACCGCCCATGAATACATCCTCCTACGGGTAAATGCTCGATGATCCCCCAGAAGTCCCTTATATCTACGTAAGGACAGATAGAACATTTTTATAATCGTTTATTGGATCGCGGAATCATTGGAAGACGAAAAATGTGCAAATTCATAATTGCAATTTTCACATTTTCTTCAGCAAAACTTTGCGACGAGTGATTTTTGTCAGACTATCTGATCAACGAACCGACGGACTATAAGATAAGATAAGATAAGAAAACTTTATTTGAATTCGGTTTTTGTATAACAATAAACACAAGCTCTCAGGAGCTTTTTACCGAATATACTATTGGACTGATGGACTAAAGGGGCGTCGGATTATAGATAGCTAGTCTCAAATAAATCATAGCTATTTTGGTAAAAAATTCAGAATACATGACATACTTTAACTTGAAACTAGTTATGAATAAACTAGAGAATAATTTTTTTGTTTTTGTTTAAATCGGTTAGACAAACACGGCCACCGTAACCATGAACACAAACAAAACAATGATATTTAAGCTACAGTTATCTCTTTCACATGGTCTTGGGAGATTATTCGCATTTGTTTGGTGTTAAATGTTGTAGTAGGAAAATGTGTTTAACAAGACATGCATCTAGAGGGGACGTGATGGACGTGCACCCTACAAATTTGCAAAACATGTGGTATGCAACATCTAATTTATTATTTTCAATTAGAATACCAGTCGTATCTGTAATTCATCAAGCAACTTTGATGGTGTAATCATAGTGATTAGTGTGCTCTCCTCGAGGGTGGTAGATCGTTGGTTCGAGTCAAACCAGACTATATATGATGATAGTATTGTCTAATTCTCCCGCCATCGTCGGTAACCCATAGGCATTTCTTGTTTGTGATTGGCCAATTAAAAAAATAATCTCCAAACCATTTGGCCAAATTAATTGAAATTTGGTAGGAAGCACCTATGGAAAGTTTCCTCTTTTGGCCTAGATTGGAAAACAAACATATACATGTATATGCATGGCCGCCACGGTAAATTCTTGTTTCTGCTTGGTTGGGATATTTTTAAAAGTACAAGACCCAGTGAATTGTTACTTTGTAGGAATGGTGTATTGGAGGTCGTGTACAAAATTTCCATATTTTGTGCCGACCGGAAAACTAATATGGCCACCATAGGCAGTTTTTTGTGATTGGCCAAATTAATTGAAATTTGGTAGGGAGTGCTTATGGAAGGTTAGATGTATAATGTTTCCTCATTTGGTCCAGATTAGAAAACAAACACGGTCACCATGGGAAATTCTTGTTTTTAATGTATCCTTAGGAAAATCGCTTTAAGAAAAATTGTACATGTATATATCGTTATTATGAATTTATGTGACAATTACTGTTTTTGACATAAAAGGAAGAAATGTCAATTTTTTTAAATCACCTGGCCAAACTGAACATGAATGATATCATGGTCATGTAAAAAGTTTGTATTTGTGTTTGTCCTCTTACAAAATTGTTTTTGGAAAACCCTTTCTTCAGGAATACTAAAAATCCAATTTTAACAAATAAAACTTATTTACAACTGTATATGTCTGAACCACATTGTAGTCTACCAGGATTGTGATACAGGCTTCCATGTGCCCCGGTAGACATATGCCAAGACTATTTTGAAACAGGAATATGATATACCGGTACAATGTATACAATGTGTAGAATTACATTGGCTAAATCTTGGTAAAATAGATAATAATTTTGACCCGACTGTAATTTTTGGACAGAACATATGTTATCGTAATATTTCTTTTAAACCTAGGGTGTGATAATAGGAAACCGGAGTATCAGGAGGGAGGAACCACCGACATGCCAAATAAGTCATTGACAAAACTTTATCACATAAACTTGTATCTAATACACCTCACAATGGGCAGGAATCAAACTCACAACATGAGTAGCAGTGCTAGCATTGCCAAATTAGGCGTAAATCAGAGTACCATAAATTGTTGCCTGGACGAACCCAAGTTGGGACAAAAAATAACTGACTTGTAACATTGAGTAACATTCATCAGCATATTTTCAATCAAAAATGTAATATTATGTAGAATTACAAACAGTATAAAAAAAGGTTACCGGTATGACCTGTTCAAATTTCAGACTAGTATGCACATTAGTTGGTATGTCTTGATTTAATAAACATAAGAACTGAGAACAAGAGAAGTAAAAGTACTTCATTAAAAACTACATGTATTACAAAAATAGCTGGTCTGAAATAATTCATGTGAATCATGATTGATTTTAAACTGATTTTTGCTTAATGTCGAGCAGCAAATATTTCATACATATTCAGGACAAAAAAAACCCTATACATGTAATACATTTAATAAATATATTTTAATCAAACATAACAATCCGCCTTATTCATATATATATATTCTCTCATGAAATCATCCTTCACTGCTTGGTGTTTCAGAATTATCTTTCTTCAATAAAAAGCTGCACATAAAAGTTGTCCATAACGACAAAATTGCAACAAAGGTCAAAATAAAACGCAATCCTTTGAACCAAGGGGGATAACCATAAGTTGCCATATCATAGTATCCAGCGCCTGCCAATCCACACATTACGGTAAATAAAGATCCAGGGTGTGGAATCAACAATCCAATCCATGCCACTAATGACGGAATCACACTAACTCCAAGGTTTATCCAATCGGGTCGTAATATACTCTCCTCTGCCACAGAATACCCCCACCGTACTCCTCCTAAAAATGATAGAATCGTTGCTCCGTAAGTCATTTGTGCAAAGCAGATATTTCCCATATAAACACTACTATACATCATGTATGCTGGAGCTGCAATGAACGGTATTAATCCAGATACTCCTAGTACTAATGCTGGCATTGGCGAATGTCTCAGATGTTTGATACTACCCCATACTGTTACATCTTTTGTTTCTCTGTCCTCGTGGAAATAATGATTAAAATTCTTCCTTGGATCTTGTATTGATGATAAATTACTATGCACCGCTGACGTAAGTTTGTATGGACATTTTATTGTGCTGTAATTATGTATAAACGTATGTTGTAGGGTAGAAGACTGTGATATACCGGTACATGTTAATTTTGATGGTATTTGTCTTAAGATGAGCTGCTGGCATGAAAATCTCATTAATTTTTTGAGTGGTTGCATTTTTTTAACCTGAAAAAAAAGAAGAAGAAAATTTGAAGTTACTCATTTGTTTAACATGTAATATTAAATTAAATGTTGTACCTGGCTAATTTACATGCATTTAAAATGAATATTATTTATTATCATGAATAACTTTGAGAAAATCTTGTGTAACTTATCATATGGCAACTGAATTTTGTATGTCAGACAAACCATTTTATATTACTTCCTTTAAATGTTATACAAAGTATTCCCATGTAAAATATTTTTACTATGTGCTGTTGTTTTTTATTTTACATTTTTTATTCGATTAAGACATATTTGTGTTTTTCCTTTTATCAAATTGCAAGTCGAACACACCCTTGACAAGTGTTATAATAATTCTTAAACTCTGTCTTGCCTTCCGGTTGATACTTTTGTCTTCAAGTTCGATGGCGTAATGGTTAGCGTTCTTGCCTCGAGTGCGGTAGATCGTGGGCTCGAGTCGCCAAAGACTATAAAATTTGTATTTGTTGCTTCTCCGCTAAGCACGCAGCATTAAGGAGAAAGAGCAAAGAGTGGTTGGCTCGGAATCAGAATAATGTGTACGCATGGAGCGATATGTCTACACGCTGACTGTTGTTTCAGTCAGCTAGCACTATTAAAATCCAACTCAGCGTGTTGGTCTAGAACAAAGCAGACCTCATCTTCATCTCATTGAAAATTAACCTGTTCTCGCCATAATATAGATGAAAAATTGCTGAATTGTGGTTAAACAACAATCAGTCACTCACTCACGTTCATGTAAATAAAGACTAAAAGAGATAAAAGAGTTCAAGACTTTTCAAAAGGCTCGAAACACCGAGCTGCTATGCATCTACCATTTTTTTTACATGGACAAAGTCTTTTTCCAAGGACAAGTGGCTGCTTTTCTCACTAAAAATTAAAGCTCTTAGTACAACATTTTACCAAAGAAGATCACAGGAAAGTCACTTTTAGCACTTCGACTGGTATTTGCCAAGATCCTTCCCAATGTAAACAGGAAACCAGGGGATTATAGTGAGGAAACCATATAATTATTATAAAACGCGGAACAGAAATGAACAACCTCCGGATTTCACTTGAAAATGGAGAATCATCTAAAACAAATCACAACATTTTTTTACCAAAAATAACTAAAAAAAAACAAAAACAAAAACAAAACTAACAAACAAACAAACAAACACACACACAAAAAAACAAAAAACAAAAAAAGTTTAAATATATTTTCGTGTATTTTGATAGAAATGGATTAGTTTAACTAGAGTTATCTCTCTTTACAGACTATTTTCGGGAGGAAAATAAAGTCTTTCAGTCCCACTCCTGGCACTATATATATGTTGGGGGTTGTTTTTTGTTTGTTTTGTTTGTTTGCTTTTTTTTCTTTCTTTCTTTTTTCGTTTTTGCTTGGTTCATTTTTTTTTTTTTTTTTACTTTTTTGTCTTTTTTTCTGTTTTTCAGATTTTTTTCCTTTTGTCATTGATATGTTTTGTATATGTATTCCTCTCGTTATGGGTATTTTTTTTTAATTGTTCGATTGTTTGTATCAAATAATTACAAGATATATAATTTATCATTAACATATTTATTCATGCATTCATTTGACATCAAATTTACATATACTCATATTTTTTTTTACATATTTACATTTTTTACATATTTACAATTATATTTACATATATACATACAACACGTTTACTCCTCAGTGTCTCTCTATGAATAAATTGTAATTAGAAAAAAAGTTCTTATTTTGTTTTCTCACTCCTGGGTAGTTTTACTTGCCCAGGCTTCCTGGCGATTTTCTGAGCTTTATTGGGCACTTTGTAAAGTCCTTTGTAAAGTCCTTTTGAAGATGTTACAACATTATTGATGGTCCTCTTCTTGCTGTTTTTTAAAAAGTTTTTGAACAGTTTGTCTTTTTCTTCCTGGTTTTTGTCCTCCAAATCATATCAGCAACAACATAAATTTTGTAACTGGAAGTTAATTCGTATTCACCGGTTGAATGTAATGCACTGCGAAGATTTATAAACTGAAAGTCTACCATGTCGTATAACTTCTGGATCAATTCGGGTGTACTCTGTGACTTCCAATTGACTGCAACTTTCATAACTCTGTTCATTGATTCCGCATTATTGTTTGTCCATAATTTCTTCGTATTTATTCTTCTGTTTGCTTAAGTTACAAAGCTGGAAATTCTTGGTTTCAGGTGACGGTCATAATATTCGACGAATTGTTTGTAATTTTCGGCTACCTCTTTCACTTGCAATGATTTTGCTTCGAAGTTGAAGGTATCGTCGGCAGTAGTCCATCATCACCGAAGATTGCTGACATAATATTGTTTCTTTCTGTTGTGTTCACACCAACACGGTTTTGTAAATAATGCTTAACATTGTCTTTAAGATGCTTTGTGCAGAGACGTCTTTTTGCATTGGGGAAGGAATTCTCAATTGCTTTTTTGATTGCTCTTTCGTCGTCGCTACCAAATTCGATGCTTTCGTGAAGTCTTAACTCTATGTTGTCTACACTATGCTCTAATTCTGCACACAGGTGAGAAAAAAAGGCTCTATAAGTCTGATACGAGGCATCTTTATGGAGAAGCATAGGTTCAGCAAAAATCGGATGGTCTTTGGTTTCTTTTCGTGTTACTCTCTGGTTTTTGTATACAAGTGTTGCAACGAAAAAGGTTCCTAAATTAAATGTTCTGTCTACTCCTATAGTTCGGTCTGTTTTAAGCGACAGAAAGTGCTTAAGATCTGTTATCTGGTCTTAGCAGATGATGGCTGGCACTTGGTCTTTTCTATGTATGACCTGCTGGACAAAAGGATGGTCGTTCATCATGGCGAGTACCTGCAGCAGTTCGTCAGCAACATTTTTTGAATACATCGGTTTTTCCTTCTGCTTGTTCCTGTATTTAGCGTTTCTAATTTGTTTAGTGTCTTTTGGTGCGTTAATTGAATCGTTCCTGTTCATGTCCAGATAAATCTGTTTGGGAGGTTTTGTTTTCAGTTCTTCTTTGATGACGTTCATTGTCTTTGGATGTGTTCGGATAAAATTAACCTTGTTTTTGCGGATTTGGAAACGTTCCAGAGTATTCAAACAATGCTACGGTCGAAAGTGTTTCATCAGATGTTGATGTGAACCAAGTAACATGTTTCTTGAAATTGTTATCTTCTTTAAGGAAGGTCTGATATCGGTGCATTGTAACAATTTCGGAGATGTCAGGCTGAGGTATTATAGGACGGTAAATACATTTCCCACTTTGTCGAACTTTCAAGCAGAACTGGTCATCCAGTCTTCGGAAATCCACTCTAAAGTTTTCTGTCGTCAGGTAGTCTTGGTGATACACTGCTTTTTGAAGACTCCCATACACCAGTCATCATAGTATTTACTGTTCTTCTTCTCGTCTTTTTATGTTGTCTGTGTTATTTACAAGAAACCAAACATTGGACTTGTTGCCTGCTGGTGCATCTTCAAAAACATAGTCCTTGCTTTGGATGGCTTTCCATGCGTCTACTACTGACATGAATTGTCCATTCTTTTATGTGTTTACATTAGCTGGGGGTGGGAAGGCGTTGTCATCTTCACTTTCTTTGGCTTGCTCTTCTGCCTCGGATTCGTCGCTGGTATTGCATAAGGAAGGAGACTGTGTTTCAGGTTGTTCACTCAAGTCAAGACTATCGTGCTGTTCGGACTGTTGAACGGGTTCTTCGGTCGTTTCAGCTGCTGGATGTTGATTAAAACTGCTGTTGGGTGATGTAACAGGCTGGTCACTCATATCTTGATTTGAAATATTGCGTTTCAAATAATATTTCGATAAAGCGTCGTTTAAGCATGTTTTTTTTTTCTTTATTCTGGACAAAAACTACATTTTATCGAAATAATATTTTACTTAACAAAATTTTAATAAAGTGAGCTGGGAGGACAATTATTGCCTTTCAAATAATATTTCGATAAAGCGTCGTTTAAGCATGTTTTTTTTTCTTTATTCTGGACAAAAACTACATTTTATCGAAATAATATTTTACTTAACAAAATTTTAATAAAGTGAGCTGGGAGGACAATTATTGCCTTTCAAATAATATTTCGATAAAGCGTCGTTTAAGTATGTTCTTTTTTCTTTATTCTGGACAAAAAACTACTTTTTATCGAAATAATATTTTAATTACTAATTGGAAGGCCTTTGTATATTACTCACAATGCCGATTTGCTATAAATATTAGACCGAATTTGGCCTTGTCATCAGTTTAAAGTTATAATGGAAATGTTTCAATCTGTTTCTCTGATGGAAAATCTTTACCGTCAGATCTGCCGCCTGGATCATGAATTTCATAAGCTGAACGATACAATGGCCAGCATTAAAGATCCTACCAAACAGAGTATGCTAAAACTAAAATTAGTAGAAGCCCTCGAAGAAGAACTGCCCGAATGCAGCAGCGATGAAGAGGAAGAAAGATCTGATGAATATATAGACTAAAACATCGACTAAAACGCCCTTTTAAGGGCCACCAAACTTATGAAAAAGATGTCATAATTGTTCATTTACTATGTGTCCGATGTACTCTGAGAAAGTCTTCTTTTTTTTCTTTCTTTTTTTGTCCATATTTGACTTCCCTCACTAAATTTCCATAGATTTTACGATTGCGTTTTTTTCCCTCGTAATATTTAAAAAAAGTGATATTTCTACTCTTTTATTTACAACAAGGTAGATTACCAGAATTCTTTGTTATTCATTGCCAAAAGGTGAATCTTTATCGAAATTTTTAGTAGGAAATTTTGCGTTTTGTCATTTTTGTGATTATAAGGAAATTAGATATATTTAACAATGTAAGAGCGATTTAATTCTTATTCCATGAATTTATATCTTTTTGTAATTCTATCTAGATTCAGGAACCAATCGTGAATTTGACCAATGAGATTAACAGGAAATAAAATACTGTCCAATGATATCTACAGGAAATAAAATATTGTCCAATAATATTTACAGGAACCGATTTCAGTTTATGGTCTCAGTTTGCAATTGTTATATGGAAAACTTGAGAAATCTTTAAAAACACAAAAAGTGTGGAATGACTCCTTTTGAATTTTTGTGTTTCCTGTCTGTGTATAATTGAGCAATAGTGGCCATCTGGTCGTTGCCATTTTTCAACAAATATACCCCATTAGTAGGTGTGTATTAAATTGGTAATAAAACATGTGTTAATTATAATGACAACAATAACTAATGTTTCAACTGATGATCTGTTCGAGGGAACTTTCCAACCAAAAAATCCTAGTTGTGGATAAAATGATTATCAAAACAAAAATAAAATTAGAAAATTAATGAACCGAATTTTAAATAAATAATTAAAAATATCTTAAAAATATCTTAATACTTCAGCAACTAAAAATAATTTGACAGGCATGCATTTAAAAGAAATTATGTAGCCGCGAAAATACAATGTATAAAAAATTAAACTTTGAATTAATGGACACAACCCAATTTTGACAAAATCCTGTTAACAGTTTAATTTTTTTAATTTTTATTTTTATCAAAGACAACTTGATATTACATATTGTCATCTTTAAGATATAATTTTTTTTTAAATTTATGCTTTGTTTAATGACACCCGCTGTTATTTCAAAGGTGTTAAAGTGAATAAGATAATCAATAAATTAATAATTGTCTTTTAAATAAATAAATAATTATACACATATAAATATTGAACAATATTATAAAACAATAAACTATTTCCCCCGAAAATAGTCTGTAAAGAGAGACAACTCTAGTTAAACTAACCCATTTCTACTACAATGCACGAAAATATATTAAAACTATTTAAACAAATAAACATTTTTGTACATATTTAATAAGTTTTAATAGCATTTTAAGTGTTCTGTGCTAATTCTATATAGTTTTCTGTGGTATTCTGTGGAGTTCTGTGGTGTTCTGTGGTATTCTGTGGTGTTCTGTGGTAAAAAGATGCACCGCAGGCGCGTGGCTAGATACGATAACGTAACCCTCAGTCCGCTTATGCTCCCAGCGAGGGTTACGAATCGGTCCCATTCAACGTATGGGAGCAGCGCCCGGAGTGATTCACACCGGGCGGTTTTTTGTCCTAATTCCGTTGGAAGTGTTTGAAAAAATTAACGGGGGTGAAAGATAAATATATTTAGGTAAACCTTGAGGTGTTAAGAAAACGCTGCATCAATCCATGGTAGACTTATATCCATCTGAAAATTTGAAAGCATGAATTCTTCTTTCTGTCCGACATTTTGTTTACAAGTTGCCATTACACGTGCACTTGCCTCGTTTTGGAGATATCCTTATTTGGATCAATCGTAGTAAAACACATCGTACTATTCGTAGTAAAGTTTTTCATATTTGGCATTCAGATCCATATATGGATAGGCTCCGCCCATCACGAGAGTATACGTAAGATGCCATGGTGGACAAGAAACAATTTTCGAATACTAAATCGATCGTGAAGGTAGAAACAGGTATTGTAACACTTATTTCGTATCGCCATTACTTAAAAATTGTAGGGAATAATAAGTTATGACCAGATATGCAAAAAGAAAGTTGAAATATTCACTTAACGAAAATTTTAATTTGCTCCCATACGTTGAATGGGACCGATTCGTAACCCTAACAGGAGCACAAGCGGAATGAGGGTTACGTTATCGTATCTAGTGCGTGGCATACAACTGGGACTAATATCATCTTTTTCTTTAATTTAACATGCTCATTCATGTCTATTTCCATACAATCTAATGATAACAAAAGCTTACATGTGCCGAACTAATGGGGTAAATCCATGCCACAAGCGCCAGTGGAAAAACCGGGTTTGCCAGTGACGACTCGCAAGAGAGAGAGAGAGAGAGAGAGAGAGAGCAGATTTTAAGCTCTCAGAGTCAACGTTTATTGCACCCACTAATGATGATTACAATGAAGTGTTCCTCACTTTGAACTGACGCAAACTGTTGTGAAAAAGGCGCATTTGACACGTGACGGTAAAAGACAAGACATATCCATCCTCTTTTAAATTGTAATAAATTTGGAAAAAACGCATTTTTTGTGAATTTCTGGATAGATGCATAAAGAGACAGCTTCTTAAAATATCCGTTTCACAGGCACCCCTCTTTATTTGCTACATATTTATTTTCATTAATATTTCTTTATTATTTCATCTCTCTTCCTTTATTTTATCCGTTCTAAGTGTAAAATGAGAGTAGAAGGGTGGCACATGTACTACGCTGTTGAATGTAAGAATATCGGCACTACTGAATAAAGGAAAAGGAGATGAAATAGTACAGATATTGTCCCCAATGAGCTCTGACAAAATTGTCATCTAATCTCAAGTCGCTTTAGTTGTTTTGGCCTTAACAATCGTGTTCGCACAGCAGGCTGGCGGTCTATTCTCTTCGTCTGCCAGCTCGATCTTCAGTACAGAAGCTAATGCAATACTTCTTGCTTTGAAGTTCGTTGCCTCTTCTGATGAGAGTAAATTCATGATCTGTTCGGATTCACTTTTTTTTTTGCCTGTTGGCAATTGAGAGTTGTAAAACTCAAAACCCGTTCATTAAAAAAAAAAATAGTTGAAATTAATAAAAAAAAAGCAAAAACCTTGTTGCTATTGGTAAACATGTCATTTTCACATTGATTCCTAGTCATATAGGTATCAGATTCATTTATTCTAATGAAAAGTTGTATCTTCTGATCTCTGGGGGTTATGGTGTTTAACTGCCAGTTTCAACAATATTTCAGTTGTATTGTTGCGGTCACTTTTATTGGTGGAGGAAAAAATCACAGACCTGCCGCATGTCACTGACAAACTTTATCATACTAATATTGTATCGAGTACACCTCCCCATGACCATACTTTAAACTCACAACTTCAATGGTGATAGGCACTTATTGCATAGGTAGTTCTAAATCAAAATTACCATACCATCACGACCACGACGGCCCCTCATATGTGTGTGTTGATTTGTATCCAATCAATCTAAATCAGAGTGCTTGGCTAGCTTATGATTGCATTTTATTTATAAATGTGTGAGCGATTCCTATTTTTTTTTATATGATTGTATGCCTCATTTTGGCCTTCCTGTGATAAAGTCAATACATATTCTTGATTTATTTATTGTAAAAGCAGCCATGTTGGTTGGTTGGCAGGATCATTGGATACATACCTTAGTGATTATCCAGGTCAAGTTTGGCTCAAATTGGCCAATAATTTTCAAATGATAAGATCAATCAGTGCTTGCTAAAATAAGCCTTATTTGCATATTTGACAAAAAATAGTCAATATTATAATTTTACAGAAAAACCTGAACTCATTAGCATACAGTACCAGTACCTGTAATTCAAATTTAAATCATTTTAGTTTAAAATGTAGCAGCTTTGGACATTTGAAGTAACTGTGGTCATATTGGATGGAGGTCTGGGCTGTGGGATAAGATTTTGAAAGAGGACCAGCCTTGAAAGGTTTGGTTAAATTTGACTTGGTTTCAGAAAAGATTTTTTAGTAAATTTGCACATTTCTGACAAAAATCAACAAAATGTAAAATGTTTAGGCAAAACTCATTACATATGTCATACTTTTCATTTAAAATCTTGCTTTATTAGATCTGTATATTATTCCCCATATTTAATATATATAGTATATAACAGCTGCCATGTTGGATGACTGACAGGATCATCAGATATAATTTTTGAAAGAAAACATCAAACTTTGCAAAAATTGCTGTAATGTCAATTACTTTTTAATTACATTTGATGTTTTTTTTTTTTTTTTTTTAGTTTTGATGATTTTTTTTTCAAACCAATGTTTCAAATGGTTTTAAAAAAATAGATTCAGTACTATTTGTATCTAGGACATTGATTTCATTGTATTACACTTGATTTTAATGATCAAAGATCAATATCTATAATATGCAACCTAATAATTGTCATATAAAGGAATTATCTGCCCTTAATAATCATGTTCATGTTACACCCCTTAGGCATTTTTGGTCAACTTTCTCAAACACAAAACTGAACTGTTTTAACTTCTACATACATACAACTTTTAGTTTTTCATTGTTGAGAAAGACTTCACACTGCTAACATGGAGTCAATGCAGACATTGTCCAGCATATTACATATCTGGTAGTTTGAAAGTCACAAGGCTCAAGTAAAGGTAGGTGAATGTAGTTAACAATAGTAATCTTTTTTTTTTCATTTCAAATTTTCACTTTGAACAAATAAAAAATAACCCTGTGCCAATTTCTGAAGTCTTAATTGGCAATCATTACCTTCATTAATTTAACAACTTGTTGTGAATCTAGAACATTTCATTACTGATTAGTGTTTGTAACAATTATCACACTTTTGTCAATTTTTTAATATAAGAATCCTTATTTTATTGTTTCTTTGTTTGATGGTGTTTAACACCACTTTCAACAATATTTCAGTTATATTGTGGCGGTCGGTTTTATTGGTAGAGGACACTGGAGGACCAGGAGAAAACCACTGACCTGTCGCAAGTCACTGATAAACGTTATCACATAATGTTGTACACCTCACCCTGATCGAGATTCGAACTCACAACATCAGTGGTGATAGGTACTGATTGCATAGATAGTTGTAAATCCAACTACCATACGATCACAGCCATGACGTATTTTATTGTCTCTGTAATTAAAGTGACATGCACATGGGGGTTTTAAGTCTCCAATTAGTCTGATTTATCTGGTGATAGTTTAATTAAGCCTTTAATAAACTGTAGTTTCTTTATTCATATTTTTTGCTAAAGGACAAGGTGCAGTAAGGGCCGATTTTGGCCCCCACTCTGATCTTTGTTTTTATGTACATGTATATTGTATCTTAATAACCTTATTTTGTTTTAACACAAAAATTGAAATGTTGTTGTGATGCACTTGCCCTTAAATGGGCCATAATGCCCCATTTGAGGGCAAGTGCATCACAACAAAAGGGGGAGATAATTTTGGTAAATTTTTGATTTTTTCATTTATTCTATTTACACACAAGAACCCGATATCAATCTTTTTTATTTTTATCCAAGCATATTGGTGCCTTATAAACAAATTTTATTTTAGTATAAATCCTGGAATGTTGCTACAATGCACGAGACCGTAAATGAGGCACAAAAGGGGGGATATAGTTTAGTAAATGTTGTTTTCTTATTCTTTTATTAACACAAACACCTAGTATTTATCTTATTTTATCTTTAACTTTGAATATGGTTTCCATATAAGGAAATTGTATTTCAAAAGACATGTCGGTACTGGAATGTTGCTACATGAGGTACAAAAAGGGGAGACAATTTGGTAAATGTTTTGAGGTTTTTTTTATGGGGGGGGGGGGGGGGGGGGGAGTTGCTTGTTAACAAAAAATCCTGATATTGATCTTTTTTTTTTACAATTTTTATCTATGCATATTGTTTCCTTACGCTTATGACTGCATTTGAGATTAATGAAAATCCTGGAATGTTGATGTAATGCACAAAGCCGTAACTGGGGAACAAAAAGGAGGATATAGTTTGGTACATGTTGCATTTTTTTATTATCACAAAATCCTGGTATATATATCTTTAAATGAATATTGTTTTCATATAAGATAAGTATGTAAATGTTAGGTTTTATTTACCGATTATTTGTTGTGACTGGATTTTTACTTTTATGATGCCTATTGCCTCTTTAAACAATAGAAGTTCATACAGTCCGTCTTCGGTTAAATGTTCTGTTGGTTCTGTAACCTGTTTCATTTAATATACACCTGTCCCATTATAATTTCCCTTAATTCATCTAGACTTAGTTCTGGAAAATCAGTCAGATGGGCTGTAGTTGCCTCTCTTTGTTATCAAATTGTTTTGTTCCAAATAAATTTTCAATTCATTGTCCATATTTGTTTTTCGAAGTATCTCATTTGATGATGTATCTAATCTGTGGTCTGAAACAGTTTAGTATTGCGCAAACAATTTTGACAAAATCACCTATCTATTTAACCAATTTATTGGAAACAATTTGATCTAGAAATCTCCACTGCTTGATACGGCCATTAGCACTCAACAACCCATCTGACCTTTGTGATCAATGTAGATTTGTTTGCCTCCTCAGTAGTATGCTGTTTTTGCCTTTGTCTAAATACAATGGCTTTTGACATTATACCCCTGATCTTCTGGATATTCAACAGCTCCCCAAAAACCCCTGTCAACTATGCACATATCATCTGCCTGAAACCATTGATTTACATTTTCCAAGTTATTTTTGAAGAGATGTTTAGTTATTGCTGGGTCATTATTATGGTACTCAGAGAAATAAGGTCCCAAAACACTTAATATATAACCCAGAGATGCAAACCACCCCGCTTTTGGCAGATTTACCCCAAATTTTCAATGGGAAATCGGCCCTCCGATTTGCTAAACGTGATCTTATTGTAAAACACTGATTTATTCAAATTCCGGAAATATTTCATATTTCATCACCGGTTTATTTTTAATTTTTTTTATCGCAGACGCTTTGAAAACCAATGAAAGTTTTGTTACATTCAAGTGCTTTAATGACTTTAATAAGCAAATCTCTGGTTTTTTCGTTTCGAGTAATGAAAAAGTATTACATGTGTTGTTCAACATGGCAACTCCGTAAAAGAAGCGGAAAGTATAATCAGAGGCTCACTGAATAACACAAGCAACTATTCTCATGCTTTATGATTTCCAGAAGAGGGGAAACATATGCATATTGTAAAATTTGTTGCATTGAGATTGCGGTCGCTCATGGAGGAAAGGGAGATGTCCCAAAACATGCCAAATCAAACAAACATTCAGAAACAAATAGGAAGATTACAAACTCTTTGACATCAGTTAAGGGCCTAAGTGTAGTAAACTCCAAGGTTTGCTTAGCAAATTCTTGATACAATAAAGTCAATATAATATTCCATTGAATAATGATGTAGCATTTAGCTTTGTCCTTGATTAAATGATCAAATATGCAGGATTTTGTATCATTTACCCCGAGAGCTTCTGGGGGCCTTCAACGACCCACCGACCATAAAAAGCAACTCGCAAATCGGCATGCACATCTCGCTTTGCGAGCGGGTTACTCCTATTTCTCCTCAGTTAGGGTTGGCATCTTTGTATAACCATCTGAAGCAACAATGAACATTGGTTTATTAACTAGAGGTCTATGTTTATGTATGCTATATGATCTCCTTTGGAACTTGTAATTCAAGCTTTTCTGAATATATATATATATATGTTCCATCGCGCACAACTACAACCTTTGAATCGTCATTTGTGAACAATGTAAAATAGCAAATGTTGTAGTTTGGTATTGGCAAAATTCTTCATGTGATATATGTTCAAAATCTAAATGCTCTGTAACAAGGGAATGCCTGGCACTTTGAATGATACGTTGAACGTGATGTGATGTCTCTTAAGTCGAAACAAAATTGATAAAACTTTGTTCGGCAGTCCAATTTTTAGTTTCATTAAAAATACTGCTAAACATGTCTGGACAGATCTAGATGAAGACTTGCGCATAAGGTTCATGCTATCAGCTAAAATGGTGAAGCGTTCTTTAGAAACACCCAAAAGGCTGGTGTAATCATCGTCTTCAATAAATGATAGAATCTCAAAATTTAAATAAGATCCCTTTTTAATCATTTGCCGGATACTTGATGTGAGGTTAGTTGTGTCAGTTCTTGAATAACTGTCCGATTGTTTGGTTGTTTGTAGCAAATTAAGTGACGCCTTATTAAAGGACGACATGAAAACATGATCTTTGCATGACCTGTTTTTTTGAGTCAATAAAAATACCATTCTCTAGAAAGGCCAGAGTTCCTGCTTTTTCTGGAACTGTTATCAATTTCTTGCAAATGATGCAATATTCATGAGTTCGTAGGGTTGCAGATATGCCTAACTGAATTGATTTTGGACTAGTTACTTTATTAATTGATGTTTCAGGAGGCTTGTATTCTGGGTCCACACGAATATTATTCATTTTTGAAGTTGTTAATTCTGCTTTTGCAAGAGATTTGTAGAATCTCGATCTGCACGCTCCACAAACAACATTTGCACTTTAATCTCCCTTGACAATATGTTTTTAACATGGTGTTTTAATTCTTCATCGGGGACATTCCTTCGAGTATTTGTACGAGTCCTTTTCGAATATTGACAACAATTCACTGATTCCATCGTTTGAATTTATCTACAAGAAATAAAATAGCTATCAAAGAATATAATCTGAATTCAAAATTGGGACATAGTAGGGGTATGGTGTTTAACGCCACTCAACAATATTTAAGCTGCTCAGTGCGTACCGGGGTGGCGGAGAGGTAAGCCATCTTGATGAGTTTATAATACAGAAAGCATGCACATAGACCATAATTTAGTGCACACACTCCCTGCATACTGAATACCTCTTTTGCAGTTTAAAAAAAAAAGAGTAGGCGAGTTGTAGCCACTACAAAGACTAACATTTTCTTCCCTACCAAACTCTCCATACCTCTTTAGTGGAAGTCAAAAGTCCTTGGCCTGGTTAACTCATCCTTCCCTCATTTCTATATAGGTTTTATATATATTATTTAACTTGCTGGATAATCAATTAATCAAACAATCTGAAGTTATGTGTTCAATGATGATGCACAAACATCTTAACGTAATAAAGGTAATCTCTGGGTTTTGCGAACTCTTTCACCACTAAACAGACCTCCACGATATAAATAAAATATTGATGAAATCTTACCTTGAAATGCAGAATATGTGTACATATGTGTATGTGATCTTTACTTTCAATAATGGTTATGTCTATGGGCATTAAACTACACTTTCAACAATAACGGACAAACTTTATCATGTAATGTTGTATAGAATACACTTCGCTGTGTGTGTTAATCTAAATTACTCCTGTAGTGGTGATAGGCACTGATTAAAAATATGATTCCTGACCTGACCCGGTACATTCGTTAGATGCAACAAGTGTATCACCAAAAAATATTAAAAGGTCATGCCGGGCACAGCAAGACGACAAGGTCTTCCACATCCAAATATTTTTACTGAAAATGATCATTGTCCAGCAGAAGCCATCACTTTTAAAAAGTACAGAAATGTATAGTTTAAAATTGGCATTACAACCATTTGTCATCTCCCCACTCGTACCCCTTCCCCTCTTTTCCCACCCTAAACCCTTTCCCGTTTTTCCAACCCTTGCCACTTCCCCTTTATTCACCTAAACCCTACCCCCTTTTCCACCTTTTGCTAGCCTTAACCCTTGCCCCTTTCCCCCCACCCTTAAATATTCCCCTTTGTCCCACCCTTAACCCTTCCTTATTTTCACCAACCGTAACCCTTGCCCCTTTTTTCCACCCTTAACACTTTCCCTTTTTTACCACCCTTTAACCTTTTCCCCCACCCTTAAACCTTTCCTGTTTTCCTCACACTTACCCCTTTTCCCCATCCTTACCCATTTCCTCTTCCCATCTTTAACCCTTGCCCATTTCCCCCCTTTTCCTACCTTAATCCTTCCCTTTTTCTCTACCCTTAATCCTTCCCTCTTTTCCCCAACCTTAAACCTTGCCACATTTTTCCACCCTTAACACTTACCTTTTTTTACCACCCTTAACCCTTTCCTCATGCTTACCCCTTTTTTCCCACCTTACCCATTTCCTCTTCTCCCTTCCCTCTTTTCCCATCCTTAACCATTGCCCTTTTCCGCCACCTTGCCCCTTTTTCCTACCCTTAACCCTTTTCTCTTTTCACCACCATTAACCCTTCCCCATTTTCTCTACCCTTAATCCTTCCCTCTTTTCCCCAACCTTAACCCTTGCCCCTTTTTTCCACCCTTAACACTTACCTTTATTCCCCACCCTTAACCCTTTCCTCACACTTACCCATTTCCTCTTCTCCCATCCTTAACCCTTGCCCTTTTCCCCACCTTGCCCCTTTTTCCTACCCTTAACTCTTTCCACCACCCTTAACCCTTGTCCCTTTTTCCTACCCTTAATCCTTGGCCCCTTTTCCCCATCCTTACCCATTTCTTCTTTGCCCTTGCCTTTTCCCCCACCCCTAACCCTTCCCTTTTCCCCCACCCTTACCCTTCCCCTTTCCCCAACCTAACTCTTGCCCCTTTTTTCCACCCTTAACACTTTTTGCCATCTTTACCCATTTCCTCTTCTCCCATCCTTAACCCTTGCCCTTCCCCCTTTTCCCATCCTTAACCCTTCCCTCTTTTCACCACCCTTAATCCTTGTCCCTTTTTTCCTACTTTTAACCCTTGCCCCTTTCCCCCATTCTTATCCCTTCCCAACCTTAATCCTTACCATTTCCTCTTCTTCCTTCCCTCTTTTCCCACCCTTGCCCTTTACACTTCCCTCTTTTCCTCACCCCTTCCCCTTTTTCCTACCTTAGCCCTTTCCCCATCATTAACCCTTCCCCTTTTATCTACCCTTAATCCTTCCCTCTTTTCCCCAACCTTAACCCTTGCCCCTTTTCCACCCTTAACACTTACCTTTTCCCCCCACCCTTAACCCTTTCCTCATTTTGCCATCCTTACCCCTTGCCCTTTTTCCTACCCTTAACCCTTTCCTCTTTTTACCACCCTTAACCCTTGTCCCTTTTCCCCACCCTTAACCCTTCCCTTTTTTGCCACCCTTAACCCTTCCCTTACCTTAGCCCTTTCCCCAACCTAACTCTTGCCCCTTTTTTCCACCCTTATCACTTTTTGCCATCTTTACCCATTTCCTCTTCTCCCATCCTTAACCCTTGCCCTTTTCACCCACCCTTTCCCCCTTCCCCTTTTCCCATCCTTAACCCTTCCCTCTTTTCACCACCCTTAATCATTGTCCCTTTTTTCCTACTTTTAACCCTTGCCCCTTTTCCCATTCTTACCCCTTTCCAACCTTAATCTTTGCCCCATCCTTACCATTTCCTCTTCTTCCTTTCCTCTTTTCCCACCCTTAACCCTTGCCCTTTACACTTCCCTCTTTTCCTCACCCCTTCCCCTTTTTCCTACCTTAGCCCTTTCCCCATCATTAACCCTTCCCCTTTTCTCTACCCTTAATCCTTCCCTCTTTTCCCACCCTTAACCCTTGCCCTTTTCCCTACCATCTTTTCCTCAACCCTTAACCATTCCCATTTTTCCCAACCTTTAACCTTTCCTTTTATCCCCATCCCTAACCTTGGCTCCTTTTCTTCACCATTAACCCTTCCTTCTTTTCCCCACCCTTACCTTGCCCGTTTTCTCCACCCTAACCTTCCCTCTTTTTCCCACCCTTATCCATTTTCCCTCCCTTAACTCTTGCCCTTTTTCCCACCCTAACCCTTCCCTCTTTTCATCTCCTTTGCCCCTTCTCTCTTTATCCCACCCCAAACATTCCCTCTTTCCCACCATTAACCCTGTCCCCTTTTCTTAACCCTTAACGCTGTTCCCTTTATCCATCCTTAACCCTTCCTCATCCCCTCTTCCCTTCCTTCTTTTCCCCTCCATTAACCCTGGCCCTTTTTCCCAACCTTTAACCCGTTATCCCATCCTTAACCCTTCCCAGTTTTTCCCACCCCTTAACCCTTGCCCTTTTATCCCACCCTTAACCCTTCCTCTTTTTTAAACCATCAACCCTTTTTGATATTCACCTTCTTTACACCTATTTAAGGCTGGACAGGGTACTATTTATATACTTAATGATGCTACTAGGCTCAAATATACCCAGCATGCCCACAGCTATTTTCATTTGAGTGTACATCTCCACTAATTTTGGAGTACAGAGATTGTTTTAGGGTACAGTTGTACCTTCAACGATTTCTGTTAGGGGTACAATAATATTGGTGCATGGAAAATGTGTTATTGCCTCAACCATATCCCTGAATCTGAACAGAACTGTATGGCTCTTTATATTATTGTCTAATAAAACATTGTTTAAAACACTGTATATTTTTTCCAGGTGGCCATTGCCCAGGAAAACACTAAAGATTGGTTATCAGGTACATGTTTCGTCATTATTTTGATCTGACGAATTATTAGAATTGTCACCATCTTTATCTTTGGTGTGTTGACTCTTGTTTCATTGTGCCTCCTTTTTCGGCTGATTTGCCAGTAAAGAAATTATATATAGATTGTTGGATTTCACATGTTTTACAGGACACAAGGTCATAACGATTAAAGAATGCTTCCTCCAATTGGAAGATGGTCTATTTAACGACCAATGAATACATTGATATTATTAGAAACAAACTTCGTATGTAAACACAGATTTTCATAAAATCAGCGAAGCACACATGTATCTCTGTATGTAACAGTAATATGATTAACGCTTACATTTCTTACATGTATGTTTCCAGTTCAGTCATTTGTAAGTGCACGCTCGTAATAGTCTTAAAAATTCTATGTGGATAAGTTTTTGTACGTGAACCATGTACTACAGTATGTGAATGCGCATGCTGATGAGCCCATTAAGCTAACATCTATAAATGAACCGGATTTGCAAAGGACGAAATGTAATATAGTGTATTATAAAATTCGTGATACGGGTATTTGTATAGAAGAGGTAAATTAGGCAAAGAAACTTATCTAAAAGGCGAATTACAACAAAAATTAGTTAAATATGTTTAGCATCACATTATAGAATTTGTTTATATTTCAATCCTGAAAAAATGCTAAACTAGTATTTTCGAAATACTATTTCTAAACTAGAGGCTCAGTGGGCTGTGTCGCTCACCTTTCATTCTGTTTTGAGGAAACTTTATATTGAACCTTCCATAGGTGCACCCTACCAAATTTCACTTCATTTGGCTACTCGGTTTCAGTGGGGAATATATTTTAGAATTGACCAACCAGAAACAAGAATTGCCTATGGTGGTCATGTTTGTTAACTGATTGGGACTAAATGAGTAATTTTCATAGATGACCTTCCATAGAGGCTTCCTACCAAGTTTCGGTTTATTTGGCCAAGTAGTTTCAGAGAAGAAGATTTTTTTTTAATTGACCAATCAGAAACAAGAAATCTCTATAGAGGACCTTCCATAGATGCTTTCTACCAAATTTTGGTTCATTTAGTCAAGTGGTTTCGGAGAAGATTTTCTTGGAAATCGACCAACCAGAAACAAGAATTGCCTATGGCAGCCATGTTTGTTTTTAGATGGGGGCGAAATGAGCAATCTTTATAGAGGACCTTCCATAGATGCTTCCTACCATGCTTCGGTTCATTTTGCTAAGCAGTTTCAGAGAAGAAGATTTTTAGAAATCGACCAATCTGAAAAAAATAATTTCCTGTGGCGGCCATGTTTGTAAACTGATTGGGACAAAATGAGCAAACTTTATAGAGAACATTTCATAGATGCTTGCTACCAAGTTTCAGTTCATTTAATTTGGATAAGCAGTTTTAGAGGAGAAGATTAAAATGCAAAATGTTAACGGACGACGGACATCAAGTGATGGCAAAAGTTCACATTGCCTTTGGCTCACCTTTCATTCTGCTTTGAGGAAACTTAATACAGAACCTTCCATAGGTGCTTCCTACCAAAGTTCGGTTTATTTGGCTACTCAGTTTTAGAGCAGAAGATTATTTAGAAATCGACCAACCAGAAACAAGAATTATCTATGGTGGCCATGTTTGTTAACTAATCGGGACTAAGATTAACATTTTTTTTATAGAGGACCTTTCATAGATGCTTCCTACCAAGTTCTGGTTTATTTGCCCAAGCGGTTTCCAAGGAAAAGATTTCTAGAAATCGACCAATCAGAAACAAGAATTACCTGTGGCTGCCATGTTTGTACTTGGATCGGGACGAAATGAGCAATTTTAATAGAGGACCATCTATAAATACTTCCTACCAAGTTTCGGTTCATTTGGCTAAGCAGTTTCAGGGGAAAAGATTTATTTAGAAATCAAACAATCAAAAACAAAAATTACCTGTGACGGCCATGTTTGTTAATGGATCGGGACGATATGAGCAATCTTTATAGAGGACCTTCCATAGATACTTCCTACCAAGTTTCAGTTCATTTGGCAAAGGGGTTTTAGAGGGGGAAAATTAAAATGTGAAAAGTTAACGGACGACAGACGCCAATAAAGGTAATAACAAAATTACCGAACTCCGAACAATCTTACAAAGGGAAAGTCAAAACTCATAATTATATAAACAGACAAAATCAGTCAACAACCGGAAAACTGTGAAAACCGTAATGACCCTGACTTGGTACAGGCATTTCTAAAGAAATGGTGGGTTGAATCAGATTTTAAGGCGCCAAACCTCCCGCTCTCATTACGGTTCAAAGGTTCCGGCTGTCACTGTAACAGTATTTAAAACCAATGCAAGTGATGGGAAAAGCTCACATTGCCTTTGGCAAGGTAAGCTAAAAATCAGAATACGGTATTTCAAATGCTTGTACCGCTAATTCTATTAGATTGCAGTGTCTCGAGACCTGCTTAAAATAATTAGATGGATATAATCATATCAAAGTCCACGATAAAGAGTGTTTTGACTAATTTGACCCAATACAAAGACATTTATATAGGGAAAATCATGATTTCCAATTTACCATACATGTACATTAAAAAGTTTTATTTATTAACAAGTGCAACATATTCTCTGTAATCCAGTAAATGTGATGACCATTGGATTTGTAGGGGTGGTAAAACAAAAAGGCCCACAATATTTTTCAAGGTGTCATTTTTTGTGGGGCAACAATTGAAAATGTATATTATTCCATGCCTTTAAGATAGAAATTATATTATTAACATCATTTCAGTAAAAAAGTTAGCTGCGGAACCGTAGCCCTTATGGTCCTTGGCCAGTTTTCTGATATATGCGGACCATACATTGTACATAGGTCCGCAAATATCAGAAAACTGGCCAAGGACCATGAGGGCTACGGTTCCGCAGCTATAAAAAAAGTCTGCATTTACGAGACTTTCAATAGTTTCATTTTGACAAATTCTCATGATGGTCATGTCAAGAACCAGCTTTAATTTGCGACTCTGGACATCGTGATGATAAATCAGTCACAGTAAGTATATGGACAGAAATAAATGTTTGACATTGAATAGATGTCCTTTAGGTAATTATGAATATTATAATATGCTAAATTGATGTTTTGCTCGTTGTCTACTGTCAGTTTAAAAGGAAAACAGAAAACATTGTTTCTGGGTGATAAAATTTCAGAATTGATGCCATTCAAGCACATGAAGTCTTGGAACAACACAAAGCAGCAACAAAAGTTTTTTTTTAGAATGGCTCGAGGTTAAAAAAATACCGGTATGAGGGTGCATGATGTGTTCATATGTAGAAGGTGCACGAAAGACTATGAAGAATGAATAGATTTAAATAAAATTATCTTCATAATTTCATTTTATTCTTTTGGTCCAGAACCGAATCGGTGGTGTAATGGTTAGTGTGCTCGCTTCGAGTGTGGTAGATCATGGGTTCGAGCCAGTCGAGTCAAACCAAAGACGACAAAATTAGTATTTGTTGCTTCTCCGCTAAGCATGCAGCATTAAGGAGTAAGAGCAAAGACTGGTTGGCTCTGAATCAGAATTATGTGTCCGAGTGGAGCGACATGTCTATCCGCAGACTGTTTTTTCAGTGAGCTAGCACTAGTCTATAAAAATCCAACTCAGCGTGTTGGTCTAGAATAAAGCGGACCTCATCATCATCTCACTGAAAATTAACTTCTTCTCGCCATGATATAGATGAAAAATTGGCATTTAACAACAACCACTCACTCACTCTTTTGGTCTAATAAATTTGAGTTCGGGCTAGTACAATTACAGATTTGCTAGCCCCAAAAAGCGCAAAAAATTTGAAGGCAAGGACTGCTAAATGATGAAACTGTCAAGGACACATATCCCTTCGGGCTTGCCTTTAATATCTGATTGTTTAGAAGCTCTTTCTGGAGCAAAGTACTTTGGAACTATTAATCATTGAATGTCAATAGTGGATTTTGGCAGGTCGGATTAGACCCTGTGGACAAAGAGAAGACATCATTTTCCACGAGTCTTGGCCTTTATCAATTTGTGTCAATGCCTTTTGGCCTTTGCTGCTCACCAAGTACTTTACAACGGTTAATGCAAAATGTTTTAAGAGGCCTTTAATGGGAAGAATGTCTGTTATACATGGGTGATGTTATTGTTCATGGGGCCAGTTTTCAAGAAAGTTTGCTTTGAAGATCGAATGGAACATACAATTGATAGATTTTTATCAGCCGGGTTGAAGCTCAAACCTTCTAAATGCATTTTTTTTCCAAACTAGTGTTAAGTTTTTGCGGCATGGCCCAGCATGTGGTCTCAAACTAGTGTTAAGTTTTTGCGGCATGGCCCAGCATGTGGTCTCTGAAGAAGGAATAAGTACAGGGTCTGATAAAGTACTAGAGGCTCAGTGGGCTGAGCCTGTGTCGCTCACCTTTCATTCTGCTTTGAGGAAACTTAATACAGAACCTTCCCACCAAATTTCGGTTCATTTTGGCAAAGCAGTTTCAAGATTTTTAGAAATCGACCAATCTAAAACAAGAATTGCCTGTGGCGGCCATGTTTGTTAATGGATCAAAACGAAATGAGCAATCTCAATAAAGGACCTTCCATAGATGCTTCCTACCAAGTTTCATATCATCTGGCCAAGCGGTTTCAGAGGAAAAGCTGTTTTAGAAATCGACCAATAAGAAACAAGAATTGCCTATGACGGCCATGTGTGTCAACGGATCAAAACGGAATGAGCAATTCCCATAGAGGACCTTCCATAGATGCTTCTTACCACCTTTCGGTTCATTTGGCCAAACGGTTTCAGAGGATTAAGAATTTTAAAAATCAGCCAATCAGAAACAAGAATTGCCTGTGGTGGCCATGTTTGTTAACGGATCGGGACGGAATGAGCAATCTTTATAGAGGACCTTCCATAGATGCTTCCTACTAGGGGTGTAACGATACACTTTTTCCACAAGCGATACGTATCGCGATATTTGATATGCATTACGATACGTATCACGATACGCTTTATACATGTAGGAAATTGTAACTATTCCTTGAAGTCCATGCCATGTTTTTTTTTTACATGAGGTCGCTTACGTACTAGCGGAAATTATAAATATTTGATATTTGATTAATTAATTTTAAAAGCGTAAATTAATCGATACACTTTTCTCAAAATATTAATTAAATGATCACCAAAAGAAGAAAACGGAAGTTCAACACTACTTTTTTTTCAAAAAATAAGCATCATATCGTTTATCGTAAGCGGCCTCCACGTATCGTGAACCGAACCGTCCCCAAAATAATCGCGATTTCGGTACATACGGTGAATCGTTTCCCCATTACTTCCTACCAAGTTTCGGATCATTTGGCAAAGCGTTTCAGAGGCGAGGGTTTTTAGAAATCGACCAATCAGAAACAAGAATTGCCTGTGGCGGCCATGTTTGTTAATGGATCGGAACGAAATGAACAGTCTTTATAGAGGACCACCCATATATGCTTCTTACAAAGTTTCGATTCATTTGACCAAGCGGTTTCAGAGGAGAAGAATTTTAATAAACAGCTGCGTCAAGAGCGCATGATACGCCCGTCGTCAACATTCATACAATATTTGTAAAGACTTTCTTTCCCATAACTTTTGAATGAAAAATTTAAATTTCACCAACAGCTGCACCATAAACATGAATTGGAACATTTATACAATATTTATACAATTGAAAACAACATTTTTTGAGAAATCAGTAAAGACTATCAATTCCAATAACAGTACGAAGTTTGAAGTGAATTGGTGAAGGGGTTCTCAATTTACAGCGCGACATACGAAAAATCGCCTATAATTTGATGTATAAAGTCCCATAACTCTTGAATGAAAAATCGAAATTTCACCAAAAAGTATACAGACCGTAAGACTATCAATTCCAATAACTGTGCGAAGTTTGAAGTGAATTGGTCAAGGAGTTCTCAATTTACAGCGCGACATACGAAAAATCGACTACAATTTGATGAATAAAGTCCCATAACTCTGGAATGAAAAATTGAAATTTCACCAAAAAGTATACAGACCGTAAGAATATCAATTCCAATAACTATGCGAAGTTTGAAGTGAATTGGCCGAGGGGTTCTCAATTTACAGCGCGACATACGAAAAATCGCCTACAATTTGATGAATAAAGTCCCACAACTCTGGAATGAAAATTCGAAATTTCACCATAAAGTATACAGACCGTAAGACCATCAATTCCAATAACTCTGTGAAATTTGAAGTGAATTGGCCAAGGGGTTCTTAAGTTAGAGCGTGACATGTGAAACGGACGGACGGACAGACGGACATTGGTATACCATGTCCCGTCTTAAAGACGGGCGTATAAAAATCAGCCAATCAGAAACAAGAGTCGCCTGTGGTGGCCATGTTTGTTAATTGATCGGGACGAAATTGAGCAATCTTTACAGAGGACCTTCCATAGATGCTTCCTACCAAGTTTCGGTTCATTTGGCCAAGCAGTTTCAGAGGAGAAGATTAAAAAAAATCGACCAATCAGAAAAAAGAATTGTCTGTGGCAGCCATGTCTGTAAATGGATCGGGACGAAATGAGCAATCTTTATAGAAAACCTTCCGTGGATGCTTCCTACCAAGTTTCAGTTCATTTGGCTGAGGGGTTTCAGAGGAGAAAATTCAAATGTGAAAAGTTAACGGACGACAGACGTCAAGTGATGGCAAAAGCTCACATTGCCTTTGGCAAGTGTGAGCCTTTGGCAAGGTGAGCTAAAAAGCTGTCCATGACTGGCCTAGACCAAAAACAGAGAAGAGTGAACCTCAATGTGTTAGAACCATAGAACAAGTTTGGGTAACTACTCGCATTAAGCAATGTTATTCAATTTCGTCTAATCTAATGAACACTGAAATTTTGAAAAACTGGGAACCAGAAGAAATAAGGAAATCTCAGCGAAATGACAAAAAATTTGAATTCACATAGAACTGTATAATCAGATAAAAAAGAAAAAGCAAGTTTCATCAGAAAATACCAGTGTAAGAACACTAGTATATAATGGAGACAATATGATAGGTTGAAAATATGTAATGGAATGCTGTATTGAGAATGAATAGATGTATACGGAAAAAACAACCGTCTCAAAGTACCAGTAGTTGTTCCAAACAATTTAAAGTGTGAAATTCTTCATTTTTATCATGATGTATCATATGCATCAGCAGGTCATCTTGACTTAGTCTTAGGTAATGTGAAGACTCTCGTTTTATTGGACAGGGATGAAAGACTAAAATATTGTGAATCCTGCAATAACTGTGCTGCACGTAAACCAGAAGAATACAGTACAAGACTCCATTAGTTAGTTATGTTGTCGGACAAGCAATGGAACTTGTATCAGTAGATGTTTCAGGACCTTTCCCCACAACCAGTATATACTGACTATTTGTGATTGTTTCACAAAATGGATAGAAGCATTTGCAATGAAAGATCAAGAAAGTACCACAATCAGGCCAAAAATAAAATATTGTTTGTTTCCCCTCCTACGACCGACCCGGTAAAAACACAACGAAAAAAAATTTGGCTGTTGCTGTTCCGAATATTTTTTTATTGGTTTTTGGTGAGACCCTTGCGATGCCGGTGTGCAGGAACGCTTTAAATCACGGCATTTTTGCATTGAAGCGTCCATATGATTCAGAATCATAATTTCGGAACATCTCGGAATAGATGTACATCCAGTGGTGCTCCAGTTAGTTACTTAAAAATGGCATGCCACAGGATTTGTGTGTCGGAATTTCACATTATCACCCTAAAGCTGAAATACTTCAAAGAATAATCAGGAAGTACTGGCATCTTATTAAAAATGACCCTACAATAGGTACAAAGTTCAAGAAAAATCTAACTATTGGATTCAAAAGAAACAGAAACATTGGCGAATTAGTGAAACGAGCCATAAGATAAATCTTATAGTTCCTGCTGAAGATATAGTCACGCAGAACTAACTGATGTGTATCATCAAAACCACAAGAATAGACAAATATATTAATAACGAAACTAATTGACATATTAAATAAATGGTGCAGTTGATTAAACAATCGACTTAGGTATACCAACTAAAAATATTATTTAATGAAAACAAATAAAACAAAACAAAAAGCAAAAAACAAAACACCAAAAAAGAAATAATAAAATAATACCCAAAAAACAAAAACTAGGAAGAACTGTTTTAGATACATGTACCTTAAACTTATGTCTCTCCTTAATGCGGCCATCTGTACAACAACCTCGAAAGACAAAAATGATATGGCCCGGACAAGAAAATACTATTTAAAAAAATATTATTTGACCTTGAGGTCAAAGGTCAAGGTCCCATGAAGGTCATTACGGTATGCGACACACCGCCTTATGGTCATGCACCCACATACCAAATATCATTGACCTATCTGGAAAGACAACAAAGTTATGGTCCGGACAAGCTTCGCTGAGAAGAAGCAGAAGAAGAAGAAAAAGCCAGACTAAAACAATATGTCTCCCTTCGTTCGAAGGGGAGACATAATTAAACTAAACAAACAACGAAACTAATTATACAAACAGAACTTGTCTCTTCAATGGAAAACAAGCCTTAGGGGAGAGATAACTGAAGAAAAATATCTATATAAATATTATTACTAAAACGAAATAAAGGGTGGTCCTCTGATGAATGTTTCCCTGGAATAAATTATAATTCCGAAATAACCCAAAACATTGTACACGTAGCACGTTATCAATGTAGCGAACCTTCACTAAAATGTCTTTGTAGTGTGGATTCTGTACAATATATCACACAAGAAAAAACATCATCAAGGAATTTAAAAAAATAATAATAATAATTTACCTACCCATACCCTGAGTCGGGAAGGGGAAACAAAGATATTTTTAATGTTGGCCTCATGGAGGCATTTGTTGACCAATTTGTATGTCGGTTTGTAGCTGCGGGACCGTAGCTCTTATGGTTCTTGTGCTGTTTTACTGATAGGTGCGGACCATATGGTCCGCAAATCTAAAAAAACAAAAAACAAAACAAGGACCTATAAAAGAGCTACGGTTCCGCAGCTACATGTAGTCGGTTTAAAACTCCCATGCAGCTTCATTCTGATCAAGGAACTAATTTGCAGTCAAACGCTTTCAAGAAATGTGTGATAATTTATCAATAGACAAAACTAGAACTACATGTACCAGTTATAGACCTCAGTCTAATGGAAATGTAGAAAGGTTTCATAGAACATTAGCTACTATGTTGACAATGTTTTGTTCAAAAGAGCAACGAAGGTGGGGTGAATATCTTCAGCAAACTTTAAATGGCTTATAGTAAAAAATCGATAATTATAATAAGAATATTAAGATAAGACGTTTATAAAGATTATCAAAAAATCTTGGTGCACCTAGTATTAATTTTCATGCACTACACTTAATTGCTGGTGGTCATCCTAATCTCCACGAATTGACATTAATACCTGACGGTTTCACTGAATTTAAGCAGAAAATTATTAAAATGTAATACTTTACCAATGAAATTAATACTTTTTCACATAAATTAATACTTTGATAGCCCCTATTGTTATGTACATGTATGCTTCATGAATATCAACATTTTATTCAGTTTGGCTTTATGGTGTTTAATGCCACTTTCAACAATTTATCAGCTATATCGTGGTGGTCAGTTTTATTGGTGGGGGAAACCGGTGTGCCCAGAGAAAACCACCAACCTGTCGTAAGTCACTGGCAAACTTTATCACAAAATGTTGTATCGAGTACGCCTCGCAATGAACGGGGTTCGAACTCACAACGTTAGTAGTGAGAGGCACTGATTGCATAGGTAGTTGTAAATCCAACACGATTTTTCCTTAGACCCTTTCATTTCGTCATTTGACTCATTTTCGAACCTACAAACGTGATCTCGCGATACTAACTGAATGATAACAGCAACGCATTGCATGATGGGAGCTACTTAATGCAGCACGTCAAATTATTTGCATACGTAAACAACAACATACATGATATAAAGCGTATTCTGCAGGACAAACAATTCCATCTACAGCTCAAATCAGGGCAGAAGGAAATAATACAAAATGTGTTGGAAAGAAAAGATTCAATGGCAGTGTTACCCACGGGCTTCGGAAAGGGCATGTGCTACGTTCACCCCCCCCCCCCTCATTTTGGACAAGGTAAGATCATATATGCAAATCATCTCCCATGATACATTGCGGTAATCGTAGTTTTCTCAAAGTCACGTGACAAAGTTCGAAAATGAAAGTCAAATGACGAAATGATAGGGTATAAGGCAAAATCGTGCTGTAATCGAGTGTAACACCACTTTCTGAGGGTTTTAAAGATGGTTGTGAATGAATAGAAAAATGATTGGTGAAGCGATTTATATAAGGGTTTCGGATAGAAAATAAAATCTGATAGCCACAAAATGTGGAAATGTGCCGACCCAGAGTTGGAGCGGTAAATCCGCTGTTTTCCTTATGGAGAGTGCTCTGACGTCCCACGGCTCCAGCAAGTCGAACAAAAAGCAGAGGAATTTCGGACTACCATACCGTACGATCACGGCGGCCCTAATCTCGTTGAGATTAGGAATTAGGATGAAGATACAGACAGAAAATTTCTTCGGAATTCTAATCTCAACGAGATTAGCGACGGCCCCTCATTTTATTTCTAAATAATTGCTAATAAAGACAGTCAAAGTGTACAGTAACATACATGTATCAGTTATCTTCATTAAACGATGCAGGCTTGTTTTGTAAGGAAAAGCTGGACAATTATGTAAACAGTAGTGAGTAGAGCGTCCATAGGACTATTTATCGTAGTTTAACACCAGTGGCACTGCCACGACACTGGCACCGTCACTGAGGACATTTATTCTACCTGTCACCCGTTTACTCTATCCTGTCTCTATTTTTATAGATATCAGAGGCGGATTTAGAGGGGGCGTGCGGGGCGTGCGCCCCCTCTAAAATTCGCAAAGCATATATGTTATACAACGTTATTTAAGCAGTTCAACAAACAACTTTTTCATGAATGGTTAACTCGTGACCTGTAGTAAAATATTCCTACAAATTGTAAATACACGTTGGGTATATTCGCTGATTCATATATGGATTCGACGTTAGTAGTTCAAAAATTATTCCATTCTGATTGGTTGCGAGGTACCAGACATCAACTATTTTCTCACGCTAATTAAACATTATTTCTTCAGTCAATTTTACAACTATAAGAAAAACAAATCTTTACAGATCAAAGCATTTAGTAAACTTAAATCCTGATACTGATGTTCTTTCAACAACAGTATCATTCATAACCAGATACAAATTGATGAATTACACTCAGAAGACATCTTCGTGATATTATCTGACCTATGATAACAAAAATAGCACTTGTATTTTGGAATTCCCCGGACACATTTACAATTGACAATTGTAAGTGTGTCCGGGGAATTCCAAAATACACGTGCTATTTAGAAATTATAAAATGGACGAAATTTCTAGGCCAAGAAAACAAGCAAGATTAGATACATTTCTTATTCCTCGACGAAACGAGAAAAGTCAAAGGTAAACTAAAAAGATAAATTCAATCAATACTTCGAATAATTAATTTTACAATTGATCTGATAAATAAAACATGCAACGAAAACCTATAACGAGAGAATCAGAGGATGAAACTGAGGCAGTGTGGTAAAACTTGAGAGTCGGCCCAAGAAAATGGTCACTTCTCTTTAAATAATGGTGCAAATAGTTCTTGAATTCGAAATTCTGCAATTTCCTATGAAAAAAATGTTGCCTTTTACTTTTCAAGTAAAGATCAGTAAAAATACGCGTTGGTATATTGTACATTAAAATACAAAAGTAACATATTAATAAAAAAAATGTAGTGGCAATTTATTTGTAACAATCTCTGCATCTGTCCGGGGTATCTGCACAAGAAAGTGTGAAAACAATCCTTTGCCCGGGTACATTTATATTATTTATATCTACCAATAGCATGTATTTGAGGATGTCTGTGAGGAATGCGCTAAAACTAAACCAATAGTTCTTTGAAGGGTTAAAATATCGTGATTTATCAGTCATGAGTTGAACAATTCGCATCACGTGGTTGTTCAAAAAAAGTTTTACTTTAGGTTCTTATAATCTGACAAAAACATACACGTACATGTAGTTGTTAACAATCAATTATCCGACAAAATTAAGACTCAAAGTCAAGTTGGTTTTTTTTTTCTGATAAAAATGGTGTGGTTGGTTCAGAATTGTCGTTCAAATAAATGTCTGTAATTCCTCAAACCCCCAGAGCTTCCGTTCCCTGTAAGGGTTCTATCCGGGACCCGCTACTTAAAGTCCCCAGACCCCTCGCAAACTCACGTCCCCCTTAACCACAAATCCTGGATCCGCCCCTGGATATGTCCCAATACAATACAATTTAGCTTTATTTAAAGTCGGAAAACATCAAACATTACAACACAAGCTCTAATGAGCTTTTAAATCCGACATAAGAATATGCATATATAAACAATAAAACAAAAACATGCACACAATATTTGTTAAAAAAAAAAAAAAAAAAACATTGTCATGACTCATATTAAAATTTTCTATGAAATTTCAAACCAAATTAAAAAGCAATTTAAAACACAGCAGTAGCAGAAGCATAATTTAATACTTACGTATCCATCCAAGTCTTTGTTGAATCTTATAAAGATCCATCCCATTTTAACTCCGTAATAGCACATTATTCGGTTGCTAATCGGGCTCCTGTCATTTGACATTTCATCTGTCCAAATGTTTAACTTTACCGGTAAAATCCGCTATTTTGATTGGACGATTCGTACCACGTTGTACAAACTTAGAAAAAGTATAAATAGAGGATCCGATCTCGGTTATGGCGGAATGATAGCCTTCTATGGCCGATGTAGTCTGTAGATGTTCGTCTGCTGAGAAATTAATCAACTCTTCCGTGTATAGATACCCAGATATTGTAGGACGCACATTATCAATAATTGATAAATAATTAAGCAGGTTTTAATGGAAAAGTAGAAATTATTTCCAGAAATATCTAAGCAAGTTATTTTTACTGTATATACACAATATTTTCAGAGAGGCTATTATCCCCCACCACATCAATAATTCGAGGCTTGGATATTTTGCACCCTTTTTCATAGATGTTATATCATTATACTATAGGAATATCCAACAGTTAGGATTCCTTGGAGTTGTCTAATAATCTTTATGGTACAAGTTGGAACCTAGGCCCTTGTGTAATTTTAAGATACTTTGTTTTGTGATGCGATATTTGTGTTGACTTGTTGCAGATGATACATTTGAATTGATAAAATAATATTAATATATAGATACATTTGTATATTAATGACCCAGTATTTGCAAATAGCTAGACACGGGACATAACTCTTATCCCAACTCCGAATTGTCGTATTGTTTGTCAAGTACACTATTTATTGATTGATAACTACTGAAGTTGCTGTGCAGCAAGAAATACAATCCGTGGCTATTGATCCTGTTTCATAATTTCTGGATCTGTGAGGACCAACTTCCCTACAGGTCTCAGATTTTATGATTGATTGATTGATTTGTTGATTGATTGATTGATTGATTGGTGTTTAATGCCAACTTTAGCAATATTTCAGCTATATCGTGGGGTGAAAATGTTTTAATATTAAACTTAAGACACCTACAAGATCCTTAGAAATAAAACATAAAACATACTTGTCTATAAAATAATCGTATTATATGTACAAATAAAAGCAACATTAAAAAGATAAAATCATATATTTAGAATGTCTGAAATATAACTATATTTTTGTAATTTTATGAATGTCCTAAAGAAAGGGTTTGCAATAGTAGGTTTACTACAATATTTATGTCTTTATATGATTGCTTTTCATTATCATCAAAATTTTGGATCCTTTCTGTTAAGCCTCTTTATTTTTTTTATTAATAAATACCAATCACAATATCATTATTTAAGTTAATACTTATTAGACAGATTGTTTAATGGGAGCGTAGCTATAGTCCGACAACCCGTCAGTCCGACAGTCTGATAGTCCGACATCCCGATAATCCGACAGAGATGTGTTTGTTTTTCACTTTCACCGTTCAAGTAAGAACAACAACAAAGTAAAAATTCGCTGGAATACATCTAAAGATCTAAAGCTTTAGTTTGACCAATTTTCTTGAATATTTGTTTGAATTTGTACTTGTATGACGAAATTTTTTCATTCACTTACATGAAGAAATAGAAAACTTCTTTAATTCAATGATAATCTCAAAGTGACTACCATACGATTTTCGAGGGGGTATTTTGGATCAAATTAAATCTTTTCGTCTTCTTCGCCGTTAAATTATTATTTTTCGACAGAGCCGATGTAGCAGGCAATTTGTTCCGGACTGAGTGAGTGATTGTTGTTTAACGCCAAATCAGCAATTTTTCAGCTATATCATGGAGGAGAACAAGTAAATTTTCAATGATATGATGATGAGGTCCGCTTTGTACTAGACCAACACGTGGAACTGGCATTTTATAGTGCTAGCTCACCGAAACAACAGTCCGCAGATAGACATATCGCTCCACTCGGACACATTATTCTGATTCCGATCCAACCAGTCTTTGCTCCCCTCTTTTTCCTTAATGCTGCGTCCTTAGCGGAGAAATAACAAATACCAATTTTATAGTCTTTGGTTTGATCCGACCGGGGCTCGAACCCACGATCTACCGCATTCGAGACGAGCACTCTAACCATTACTCCACCGATGCGATTTGTTCCGGACTGAAAAGACTGTCTTGGCTAGATGAGCCAACCGGAAAAAAAGGCAAAGGCTACGTATTCCAGATCTAGACAATATATTCGGACCTGTTTTCTTTAATTCTCTAAAGTAAATGTCTTGATAATTAATTTGATGAAAATATGTTTAATATATGCTTCAGTAAACCTTACAAGAATCTTTCAACACCAGTTTTTAATATATGCATCAGTAAACCATAATAAGAATCTTGCAACGCCAGTTTGACACGGATCTTGCTTTCACAGTGACACACAAAACGTGACTAAGCAAACATTTCTCATAAAGAACATATATTTTATTTTCATGGAATAGCTATTAAATGTACTTAGTCTGTCGGACTATCGCACTGTCGGACTATCGGGCTGTCGGATCATAGGTCTGACCCCTTTTTTAATTGGCTTTGTCTTTTTACTTGATATTTGACCCATGTTATGCTAAATATATGTGACCTATAATTTTCATTAAAACATATATGGCTTCTATAAATTTATTTGTACACCAATAAAAATGACAAATATTTATAATGGTGACTTTTTGTCCGAATTGTATTTTAATCAAATATTTTTTTCAAATGACAAATTATGACTTTTTGTCCTGCGACCTTTTGTCCTATTTGTCGAAAAATGTCAGTTGTGACTTTCTGTCTTACATTCTTTGGTTTTACCTGACTTGGGCTTGAACCCACTTGATTTCAAAAGTTTTATTTAATGAAATGAATAGAAAGAAATAAGTTATCAAAGTATGTTTTACAATTTGTCAATATATGTTATGTACTTAATGTTGAATCGTTCAGATTTGGCATATTTTATCGGTTCATTCCCATTTATCAAACTTTTTGAAAAATAGATAGTGCAGGTCCAAAATTTTAGTTCTCTTATTCACTTGTCACACATCCCAACTTTAATTAAGTGTCCTTTGATCTCATTTATCCAATTTTTTTTTTACCTGTAATATTTTTTAATAAGTTGGATAAATGGGAATGAATCTCTGTAACACGGGAGAAGCCCCTGGTACTGTTTATAAAATAAAATAATAATGATGGATTAAAATTATTTGTAGAGAAAAATTGTCCTAAAGGAAATTCAAAATTTGAAACAAGGGTGAAGACTGAAAGAATGTTATTAAAAGCGAAGTGAGAAATTTGTCTGCTATATCGTGGTGAGAACAAGTTACATTTTAATAGGAGGATAATGATGTCTCCTTTGTACTAGACCAACAAACTTAGTTGAATTTTAGGGGGTGAATTCATATATGTGTCCCGGAAGGGTCCTTATAACAATATACAAGTAAATTGTCAATATCTTATTCCTTTATCAAGCAGTCAAAATATTAATAGTTGAGGCTACATGTTGATTATATTTATGTTTGTCAGTCTAGAATTTGATACAAAACTTTAATGGGACATTACCTAAGGTTAAGCTGGTAGTATTGTTCTGTTACTCCCATATGGCACTGATAATTGCTTACCATTATCCATACAGTGCAAAAATTTGAAATTATGTTTAAATTATATGATTTACATATTTTATTTACATTAGAGATTTAATGTTTTTGGCCCATTTCTTTTTTTTTTTAAATTATTTTCTTCTCCATATAGTTGTTTGCAGCCTTTCTCAGATCAATTGTACTAGACAGATCATAAAGTGTGTTAGGCTTAGATGTATAGTTAGTCCTAAAATATTTTGTTTTTGTGTTGGGGCTCATAAAGGTATATATTTTCAGAGGTCCAAACAGGTCTACTATAAAATCCTATACCGTTGGGAGACTTTAGTAAATTAACTGTTACACCAACCTATGCTATGATTTGTAACAATGTGTATACATTTGTATGTATATAATAAATCATGTTAAAAAATTTTCAGCTATATCCTAGCAAGAAAAAGTTGCAGTCAATGATCGAGATGATAATGTCTGCTTCACCAACACTCATACTGATTTTTATTTATAGTGCTAGCCCATTATCACCACAGTCCATGGGGAGACATGTTGCTTTACTCACACATTATCTGGATTCTTAGCCAACCAATCTTTGCTCTTACTTCTTAATACTGTCTTAGCGTAGAAGCAGCTTATATCAATTTTATTGTCTTTGTTTTGACCCGATCTATTGCACAAAAAGAGAGCATGTCAATCATTACACCACTGATGCTGTCCATACAGATATGTTCCTGATGTAGCTATTTAAATCTTGCTTCATTTTGATTTCAACTTTGTACTTATTTCACAGGGTTTCTGCATGGAGTGTGAGAAGCTTACCCTTTAAAACTATCTGCTCTTAGATTCTCACACCTTGTGATATGATGGCGTTTGTGTTTATATCTGATCTTTCGTTATTTGATTTCTATTGATTTTTATTACATTTTATTATTGTTGTTTTATCAATAAGGGTCATGATTGTTATTTACTGTACCTTTTGTTTTATTGCAGCTGCAAGATAGACACATCTTAATTTGTCTGTGAAATTGACAGCTGTTAAAAAAATAACTAGATAAATATTGGGTCATGTTGATGTTGTTAGTATTGGAAGGCACTTTTCTACACACTATCAATAAAATCTGAATTTTAATTCCATGATATGGGTGAGTGAGTGATTTTTGTTTAACGCCAACTCAGCAACTGTTCAGCTATATCATGGCGAGAACAAGTTAATTTTCAATGAGATGATAATGAGGTCCGCTTTGTACTAGACCAACATGCTTAGTTGGATTTTTATAGTGCTAGCTCACTGAAACAATAGTCTGCGGATAGACATGTCACCTCACTCGGACACATTATCCTGATTACGATCCAACCAGTCTTTGCTTTTTCTCCTTAATGCTGCATGCTTAGCGGAGAAGCAACAAATACCAATTATATAGTCTTTGGTTTAACCCAATCGGGGAATTCCATGATATGAAACCAATAGTTCACTATTATCCAATATCCAAACAAAAATTATGATTCTCGATTCTAAAACATTTCCTGGGACGGCCCATTATAGCAGCTTCAGAGCTATATAATAAAGGAAACATAATAAAATATTAAATTTTATTATTTTATTTGCCGTTTCAACAAAATGAAAAAGCAATAAACATACAAACAAGGTCTAAAACTCAATCGTAAATTACAAAACAAAATCTCATAAGGTATATATTATGACGCAGATTCCTGTCAGAAAACTAAGCGTAAGCTTTTTTTCTCTCTCAGATCTATGAAATATTTGATTGATGTATAGAATAAATATAATTCATGATGCATTTCTTAAATGATAAAGATATTGATGAAATATTCATAATTCAGTTCAACGTTTACAATCATTTTAACTGTTTTACAGTATATATAGAAACTAAGTAGACATTGATTAAAACGAATGTAAATAAATGTTTTTATGAAAAATGAAAACCTTCATCAAAATAACGATTTCAAACATGTAACGATATTCACAACCATGTTTACAATAAATATGTCAGAATATATCAATATACAAATAAAGTGTCACAACCAAGTTTATACCACACAATTTTTTTTACAACATTTATAAGCACTTTCTTCAGCAAGTATATTTTTAGAATAAAATACTGATTTTTTTTTTAAACTTTTTACAATGAAATACTAACTTAACTGTGAAACAGTGCATTTTATTTTGATCTTAAAAGTTAATAAATAAATTTCAAAAATATATTATTTTGAACCAGATCATAAAATAATACAACATACATTACAAGCTTTATATAGCGCAATTAACAAATTGAAAGGAATATCCTCCATTTCAATGCATAATTTAAACTTAATTTTACTGTTCACCAAGTTGTTTATTTCATGTTTAATATTGTATATTATTTACCTCATGTTACACATATGTGTCTGAGCGTTGTTTAATAAAATCTTGAATAAATTTGCATAAATATAAAAAATGTAAGATAGAGTTAAAGACGCTTTAATACAGAACAACTTATTTCTTGTAAATATGTATATGTTATTATACAAAGCATAATGTGATGAGACTCTCATACAGCAGCTCTTTTATGTGGGAAAAAATTGATTGATTCCTTGCTGTAGATGTTTTTTTTTTAAATATTTTAAAACACATTTGATTTATAATAAATGAATACCAGTTTGAGTTTTTCCAGTCGTGTCATAATTCAAGTTTACTGCCATTGAAGTTGTAAGAATTTGTTTGCATCAGCACACCCTCATTAAAATGCTGACTTATGAACCAAGTTATATTTTGACAAAAAGCAATAGTGGCAATATATCAAGAGAGAAATTTACATATAAACTTCATGAATTTTTGAAATTTGGACTTGGAAATTTAATGGCAATAAGTTAAGTTGGTGGATTAAAGAAATTAAGATTTTCACAAGTATCAGGCCCAAAACTACTGACATTTATAAATATTTATGCATATTTCAAATACAGTACTTCCTGGATCTCAATAATGAAAGGTAATAAGTGCCCTTTTTGCCCAACCTTTGTGCACGAAAAATTAACCAAATCTTTGACAGATTGGATACATCTAAAAACCAACATTTGTTATTGGGCATTATAAGCATCTGCCTAAACTATTACTTTGTTATTTTGTAGTAGTTTTAATTTTCAATATTTTTTCTGCAGACAAAATTCTGTGAATAATTATCATGAAAAATAATTTATTTATATTTAAAAGAAATACTACTATATTTTGTTCAAAAGCACTAAGATCTGTGTAGCAGGTATAAGTGGAAAATGGAAATTTCAATGAAATGACATAATTAAATATCAGAAATTCTGTTTACTGTATTGTATATTACATGTAAAAATATCACAATATTTCATTCAATAATTTTGAGAATCCTTTTTTGCAAAATGTGTATATATTTTGAGTGGCTTTTTATATTGTTCATTGCATGCAGATCAGTTTTTTTTCAAATACATATGCAAGTATATAGAGAAGAAACTATAAAAGTTAAGATATATATTCAAAAAATATTTAATTATAATATTTCCTTGACAATAAAAAGTGTTTTCCTTAAGAAAATGTAATAGCAGTATACAAATTCAGAAAGTTAAGTTCCTTTGGATATAGAGCAACTCATCTACTAATGAATGTCTTAAAACTGAATTCATCAGGGCTCACCACACTTAGTAAAAACAAATCACTTGACTTCTCTCTCAGTTGACTTTAGGGCAAAGTGAGGGAACATTTTTGGAGACTTCCGAAATGCTAGCAAAATTTTAATGTTTCTTTCCCCTCTATCACATGTCTCCCTACCTTTCACAAAACAAATGTGCTGCACAATGATCTTAAAAAGAATTTAATCAATGACTTTGGAACAAAATATTGAACATCAAATCCTGTATGGGTCAACTTTCAGGAACATTGGAGCTCCTTTCACATAAATATTGAAGAAAAAGTATATTTCCATCCTTAATAAATGTCTACCCCCCCCCCCCCCCCCCTCCACGTGAGGAAAATATGCTTTGAAAAATTGAAAAGATAAAATTAATAAATATATACACATAATGAAATGAGATCAATTTTAAAATTGAAAAAAAAAAAAAAAAAAAATTGATGGGCGACTACATGTATATCACACAATACTGACTAATGTAATATTCAAACACAATCACATAATTCACATATCTTTAACAATAATCTGACAACATGATTGATTCAGAAAACATTAAATGTTAACATTGAAAAAATAATTTACACATGTATAATGTATAGGAATGTCTTAAATATGTCACAACCAAGATCTTCCAAAAGAACACAAAATCTGCCAATTTTCTATTTTACAACATTTTTCTCTGTATTAAAAAAAAAAGAAAGATTTCCTTAAATTCACATACTTGTAGATTATTATTTAAAGATCTGATACTTACACGGTTTATAACAGACATATTTGACCATGCAGCCCCTTAGGATTTGGATGCGATTAATCATGTATATATGGCAAAACTTATATAACAATCTTCATTGATTGAATTTGTATCTACATTTGTACATCTTTTTCTATTGTCAGATGTTAATTTCATTTCCATAATAAAGTTTGTTGGGTAATTGCACAGTAGATCAGTGATTTTCTCACTTTACTCTACTTTCTTCTACCATTAAAACTGAAATATTGTAAAAGTCACGTTGAAAACTCGTTGGATTTACTCAAACATCCTAAAAATTACTACCATTCCTTATCTGATCTTTTTCTAAGATTGGTACCTGGTATGATTTATTAATTGATTGATTGATTGTTTAACGTCACATGAGCAGTATTAGTTATATCTATGACGACCCACTGGTATGATACAGACAATATCAGAATTAAACTTCAAATGATATGAACGAAAATTATCACTAACTTTTGTCTGTATTATGCAGATATCGTTTGTATCATGGTGAGGCCAAAAAAAAAAATATGTGTGTTTACGGTCACCCGACCTACCCTAATTTTTCCAGGGGCCATTTGCTAGCGACCCTATGCATTTTTACACAGAATTCGGATAACCATTTTTGTTGTTTAACCAGCAGCAATGTTTTATTTATTCAACTGCTAGCTTTTTGTTGAAATTGAGAGCAAAGAAGGTAGAAAAACTGCATAATTCGTCATTTTACCGGAATTTTCGAAAATTAAATACCGGAATCGGATTCCGGAACCGGGAACGACTATTTCCGGTTTTGTCGATAATAAAAAAAAAAAAAAAAAAAAAAAAATTAATCCCGACCGACCGACCCTAGATTTTTTTGACATGTGACAGTAAACACACATATATTTTTTTTTGGCCTAACAATATATATTTAATGGCGAATTTAAATTTAATAATTTTCATCAACGGATAAATGATTATCACAAAAAATGTTTTGATTTATAAAAAGAACATATTTTCATTTTTTGTTCTCTTAAAAACAGGTAAAAAGAAATATCTGGAATTATTTACAGATCATGACTGCACTCTAGTTTACAAAGATGTGGTAAAAGAAATTTTAATTTTATACATATGTAAACCAGCATAGCACTTTCAGTACAGTGATAAATAATAGTAATGGGTTTTTTCATTAAAAAGTACATGGCAAGGTAGGAAGGGAGTTTAAAAGTAGTTTTTTCCCCAAGAATTTGGTATGTTCCAGGGGCCATTGTGGCCGTGATCGTATGGTAGTTGGATTTAGAACTACCAGTGCAATCAGTGCCTATCACCACTGATGTTGTGAGTTTGAATCTCGATCAGGGCGAGGTGTAAAACATTATGTGATAAAGTTTGTCAGTGGTTTTCTTCGGGTCCTCCGGTTTCCTGTACCAATAAAAATGAATGCCAATATATAACTGAAATATTGTTGAAAGTGACATTCAACACCATCAAACAAACAAACAATTGGTATGTTCCACATATGGTCACAATATTAATAAACCACGGCACATAATGCCGCCAAAAACAATCCCTCCATACTCTACCATACACTTTTAAAGGAAACAATAATAGAAAATCAAAGCTCTGTAGCAGTGCCAGTATCTAACAATGACAAAGAGCCATAGAAATGAGCCGGAACATTTATAACCTCACTGACTGGTCGTGGACCAGGTTTAATATTCAGTTCTTTTTTGTATGTATCTCCCTCTACCTCTCCCTTGTCCTCATCCTCAATTACAATGTTAGGTTTAGGAAGAATTTGTGTAATATTTTCCATATTAAGAACATATCCATTCCTCATTTTGATGTCATTATTGTTTGAACATTTTGGACATGACGGATCTTGCACATAGTCATCAGCTGGTACAAAAGTAGAATTGTCCATTTCTACAAGTTGTGCACCTTGCACGTAAGATGACATTTTGTCCTCCGATATTTCATTAGAGTCTTGAGTCTCCTCATCTGTTTCCATTACTGAATTGATCTCATTCGAGACACAGCTGTTCAATGTATTATTCATTATGTCACTTTTTCTACGATCAAGAGGCAATTTGATGTTAAAATGCTCCCTAGAATCGCCGATAGCTAATGACGAAGGAGGGTTAGTCACTAGTTTGTTAGACAACACAGATAAATTGTTTGTTTCATAAGTAGGGTCGTCTACCATACTTCCAACACTATGACAAGTTTTCTTACAAGGAATAAGTTTCCTGGGAATTTTCTCCGAATTTGGACATTGCACGATATCTACACAGCTGTAAGGTGAAACGTTACTAGATAGCATATCAGCACTACCCGAAAGTCCACTTGCTACCCTTTTAGGACGTGGTCTAAATGTACTTAGATTTTTGCTATCTCTAAATTCTGTACTATGTCGTCCTATATTGAAACGTGATAAAAGAGTTTCTGCAGCCGAAACAGGAAGTTTGACGTAAAACTTTCTTTTGTCTCCATAAAGTGACTGGAACAGAATAAAAGCAAAAATTTTTAATTATTGAGTCAGTAATAATTTAAAAAAATGCAGGCTGAAGTACAGTATGGCATAACATCCAATCTTTTTATCATGAAATTGATTTTTTCCCCAAAGACAATATAATTTTTTATTTTTTTTACAATTTTTCTGTTGTTTTCTTTACATACATTTCTTTCAAATTCTAATTTTTTTCTCGTGTATTAAACAGAATAATCTCATGGTACCTAGGTTGTGAGATTGTTTATCTCACACCCCTATCCTTAGTAAATGTTATATTTTAAGTTTACATGTGAGAAAGTGTACCAATCATTCTTATTTTGAAAAGATTAGGCTACCTCACACCCTCATTTCTATTTTTATTTCTCACCCTTGCCAAGTCTCGGCCTTAGACCTTTCACCCCCCCCCCCCCCCCCAAATTGCGATTTGAAATTGTACATTGTCCTTAGCCACAAGAGATTTTGTCATTCTACGAAGTGTTTAATTCTTTATCACTTTGTTTTGTGTACTTGGTGTTGTTTTACAAACCATTTTAGACGTTTATATATATATATATATATACTGACCTCAACATTAATTGGGGGCCGTCATGGCGGTAATCGTGTGAAAGTTTTTTTATAACTACACATACACTCAGTGCCCATCACCACTAAAGTTGTGAGTTCGTGCCACGTTCATGGCAAGGTGTTCCTCCACCAATTAAACTGACCGCTACAATATAACTGATATATTGTTGAAAGTGGCATTAAACACCATAAACCAAACCATCAACATTAATTAGTAAATTGTCCACTATCATTATTCTAGTAATTGCTACTGAATTAGTAGAGAGAGACAACTCATGTTTAGTAAAGGGAGACAATTCATGTTTAGTAATATTACACTACCTTGTTTTGTGACTCGGAACGATTAATGAGTGGCACATCTATAGACATAGACTCAGGTAAAGTGGGTGATGGAGGATTTTCTGGAATCTTAGAATAAATGTCATCATCTGAATCTGGTGATGTTGATGCTTTAGAACTTGGTCTTGGCATTGGCTGTAATAATAAAATCAAATTATTTGAAATAATCAAAGTACATGTAGTTGCTTTCACAGGTAATCATTTAAATTTTGCACTTAACCCTGCATGAACTGTAGAAGCATGGCTTATTAGAAAATAATAATGATTTTTCACCATCTTTTTGTGATACTGTGTGTAAGTTGTTTTACATTAGTGAAATAGAAAGATTTAGAAATTTCCGAGAGTCAAATCTTACCCAAGATTCTTGATCTTTTACCAATTTTTGATTTATTTCTCTCCCTGAGCTACTTATTTTGGTTTTTATTTTGTTTTACAGAATGTATATATAAATAATGTACAAATGATATTATGAAGGTATTACACCTTGTTTCTCACCTTTAGTATTACTTAATAATTATTTTCATTTCTTGGGATTTTTTATGTTAAATAATGTAATAGCATATTCAGTCAGGCAAATTCCAGATTATTATGTCTCCCCTTCGAATGAAGGGAGACATATTGCTTTAGTCTGATTTTTTCTTCCGCTTCTTCTCAGCGAAGCTTGTCCGGACCATAACTTTTTTTCTTTCCGGATAGGTCAATTATATTTGGTATGTGGGTGCATGACCATAAGGCGGTGTGTCACGTACTGCAATGACCTTCGTGGGACCTTGACCTCAAGGTAAAATAATTGTTTTTTAAATAGTATTTTCATGTCATAATGTGTAACTTATTGTTGCAGAGATGGCTGCATTAACGGGAGACATAAGTTGTAGGTATCTAAAACAGTTCTTCCTAGTTTATGTATATAATAAAATAATTTTCTCCAAAAAAGATTTATCAATGAAATTAGTTTTGTTCAGGTGGATAGCTAGATCTTAATGAATTTTGTAATAGGAATAGTATCTTTTAGATTAATATCATAAAATTAGTTTTAATGGACATAATACATGTTACAATCAGGGCTGTTTATGTGAACTGGCACACTGTCACATTTGTTTTCACTGAAAAGTTTTAGACTTACAATAGGAGGCAATGGCACATTGGGTAAATCAATATCATATGGCTTAAACTGTTCCTTCACTTCAACAGCACATTTCCTGCAAAACAAAACAAAATAACATACTCTATAAATCATTTCATATAAAGTCTACATAACCAACCAACAACCATTCAAAGTTTGATGGTTTGGTTGTGGTTTATGGTGCTTAATGCCACTTTCAACAATATTTCAGCTATCTCGTGGTAGTCAGTTTTATTGGTGGAGGAAACCGGAGTACCTCGCAGAAGTTACTGACAAAATTTTGATAAAGATATGAAAATCATCAGGCAACCAGTCATGAGTGAGTGATTGTTGTTTAACACCATGGGAGGAATTTATTTTTTAGCTTTATCATGACTAGAACAAGTTAAATTCCAATGAGATGATGCTGTCTACTTTATACTTTACCAACAGGCTTAATTAGATTTTATAGTGCTAGCTCATTGAAACAACACTCCACGGGTAGACATGTCACTCCACTTGGACACATTATCCTGATTCCCAGCCCACAAGTCTTTGCTCTTACTCCTTATGTGCTTATCGGAGAAACAACAATTACCATGTTCATAGTCTTTAGTTTGACCCTTCCATAGGTCGAACACATGATCTACCGAATTGAACAACCAGTTTTTGAACAGTTCAATATTTTAAGTACCGTTTTTTTGTACGTATATAACGCAGTCTTATGCTATAAAATGATAATTTGTAGGCGTTTTATGCATAAGAGCAAGTATCAGACACTTTTTTTCAGGTCACGCAGAGTTGCCGGTAGCATAGCTTCGAGTTCACGGACAGCAATATTCCTAATGATCGATGAATTAATGTTCAAATAACATTAATTGTGTTCATTATATATGTGTTATTTAAAATAAAATTGTATAAAAATTATATTTATTGCTTGTTCATTGCCTTTTTGAAAGGTATGGAAATATTCTCGATGTTTGTCAATAATCATACGGTGCATTGGTGTTGTTGTTCGGAACAATAGACACAAAAAGACGGTATGCAAAATTCTTCTTCAATATTAATTAAGCAAGCAAAATCTTTTTTTTCTTCAGTTAACTGATTTTGTGAAACACACAATGAAAATGATTATTATTTACAAACCTAAACAAACAATAGAATCCAATAAGAGCCAGACAAATAACAAATAAAATAGAAATGACAATTGCAGCAATCTCATTTGTTGTTAAAGAAATACCTGAAAAGATACAAATTAATTATATATACATTGTACATGTATGTGAATATATAATCTTACCATGTATAAGCACAGATACATTACACTAAAATTTATTTGCTTGAAATATAAAAAAAACCTCAGTTTCTAGTCTTCACGATGAGCATCAGTTCTCCGGCCTTAGACCAGTAAATTTTTCAATTTTACTTTAGACGTACATTGTATATATAAAGTAAATTCAAGAGTTTGGTTCGAACCAATAAATTCAAATTTTTATTTCAAGGACTGATATTCAGATTTAGTCGAATAGCAAAAATACCTGTAAATTAATTTCTATTACGAAATCAATATTCCGGTCAAAAAAACCCCACAAATATTAGAAAAACTCAGAAAAATTCATATGTATGGAAACACTATAGAAATTAAGTTTTTTTTACACAATAATATAAACTACTTATAATTTACAATTATTTTGTTCTCTCTGAACAATGAAGAGGAGAAAATAAAATCAAAGGAATAGCAGCTTGTGGTACTGGTACTACACCATACCATTGCCGTAATATCTAATATTATCACATATTTTGTTGCAATATATTCGTTTTTGCATGTCCAATAATACAAAAATGTAGCTAAAAGTCAGTGTTGGTTATTTGCCATCAGGGAAAATATCTGTATTTGCCCCCTAATTCAACTTCCGGTATCTGCGCAGTGGTATCAAAGATTATATGTCAACGTACAAGGAAAGATGGTGCATAAAGATATGCATAAAATCGTATTTCAATCAAATTAACACATTTCAACATATTGGAATAAAGTTTAAATAACTTGAAACGGAATAAGTAGCTCAAATGTATATGTTACAGTACAAATTGGAATCCAGTAGGATCCAGGATCCTACTGAAATAAAAAATTGAAAAAAGGAGAAACATGTAAAAATAAATATGAACACCTTTTTAATACAAATCTTCTGTTTTATGTCCCTTAGGTAAAATCAGTAAAAGCTAAATAAATATACTTGTATGATCAATAATCACTGATCTTTAATTAATGCTTTAACTTGCCTCATGAATTGTAATCATTTCTAAATTCATTGTAAGTGAAAGTGAAATGGAAGACCACAAGGAATTATTTTATATGAAACTTTTGGAATATGAAGAGAATCTTCCAAAGCAATATGACAAAGAAAAGTTTGTTCTCTCTGGATTTAGATATGAAGCTATTCTAAACTGCCTTGACAAAGAGAAGGGACATAAAACAGAAGAGGGGGCAAAATTTAAACACTGGGCCAAAAACAATTTCAGGAAGACTACTGAAAGTTTAACTGGTATGTAAACAGTTTTATAATCCTTTATATATTAATCACATGATCAACTTGTCTTATACATTTTACAATTTATTGGTATTTACAACTTTCTAAATGAAAAACAAAGAGATATGGAATAAATGTTCGTGAGACAAGAATCCACCACAACATAAAATATTATAAACATCTATGATAAAATGACAGTTATTTTTGTAAGAATAAAATGAAAGGATATGAGTAGATGTACATGAGACAAAGTCCCAAACAATACAGGGTTAAACATAGTATACTAGCAAAGGAACAACGCTTTTATTGTTGTTCTTCATCTTGAAGTCACCATGAGGCCAGAAAAACCAGACAGTAAATGAAACTACTAATCTGGTATCCACATGTAACTGTGCTGGCAAATGTAATACAATGCGATGTTCATGCCGCAAATCTAAGATACCTTGCTCAAGCAAATGCCACAAACAAACTTTGACCAAATGTTGTAATAAATAGGAAACTTAATCCAAAATTGTATTAAAATGTATTTTTCTCACTATTTGTAATTAAATTATCACACAAGACTTATTTTATATTTCACAAATTTTACATATTTTTATGTTTTCAGTAATATCCAGAATACTTTAAATTCAGTAATAATCTGAATCCTACTGAAAGTTTAGTAGGATCCAGGATCCTCCTAGTACAAATCTGGATATCCTGATTTGTCCTAGTAGATATTGGAATTCTGATTTATACTGGTTTAAATCCAGTACAAATCAGAATTCCAATTTCTACTAGTAGAAATTGGAATTCCAATTTGTACTAGTAGGATTCCGGATCCTACTGGATTCCAATTTGTACTGTAACATATACATCGTGTTGAATAGGAATTTCCATTCAAATGTCAACGTCTTGGGTAGATTTTACAAACAGTTTCTAACGTCATTGTACAGATCGACATTGTTTGGTATATTTTTGAAACCAGTCTCGAAGCAAAAATATCTGCAAGTTGAGCAAAGGCAACTCTCTTAAGGATTTATTTCCACAATTTGTCATTTCAAAGGTCTTTTTTGCAATATAAAAGTAAATGCTTGATTTGATTTGATTTGTGGTGTTTAATGCCACTTTCAGCAATATTTCAGCTATATCATGGCAACCAGTTTTAGTGGTGGAAGAAACCGGAGTACATGGAGAAAACCACCGACCTGTCGCAAGTAACTGACAAACTTTATATTCTCCTTTTGATGTAATTACTTACCAGTAACAGGTATTGTGGTATAGACTGGGTCTGACGGGGGACCTGCCCCTGCCTGTGATTTAGCCTGAGCCCATACTCTGTATGTAGTCTTAGGAGACATATCCTTCAGGGTGACGCTAGTCTTACGACCATCAACATCTACGACAAAATACTGACCTGGAAAATATTGATAAAAATCTTCTTAAAATACTGAATTTTATATAACATACAAAAACTCTCATATCTACTCTACAGCCTAATCTAGGAATTAGGGTTAGGGTCTTTTAAGACCACTTTCAACAATATTTTAGTTATATCATGGCGGTCAGCTTTATTGCTGGAGGAAGCTGGAGTACCCCAGAAAAAAACCACTTATTTGTCACAATTCGCTGACAACCTTTATCACATAATGTTGTATCGAGTACATCTTACTATGAGCGGGATTCGAAATCTCAACGTTAGTGGTGATAGGCACTGATTGCATAGATAGTCATTAATCCGACTACCATACGATCACGGCCATGACGGTCCCTCCTATCTCTATAGACTAATCTAGGAATAAGAAATGCATTTTTAACACATATACAATTCTAATAAAAATTCCTCTACATTCTAAAATGGAATTTGATAGAGACAACCATTAATTAATCACAAAAATTTAGATAAAAGTGCCTGACTTTATTTAACTTTGACCGCTTTGACTAGATAAAAGTACCTAACTTTATTCAACTTTGACCGCTTTGACTTAGGTCAATCCTTATATATCGGTAATGTAATGTTCTACATTATCTGTGATTGGCTATTTATACCGTTTAATAAGGTATTTTACAGGCTTTAGGTTGATAGGGCATACAATAATGTTGTCATAACTTGTGTCCAATCCCATTTGCAACTTGTATGCAAGTAAAATATGTTTAAACTAAGGGCATACAAGTTGATCAGATGTTTTTGCACTAATAGTAATATTAGGGATTTATGATGAAATAGGTTGAAACATCAAATAGGCGGATTGTAGAAACGATATGAAAATGCAAAATTCAATGATAAGAATCGGTAAGTATCAGTTCGTTAACGATATAGTGGTCATTTATTGTGTAATAATCATGTTTATGAAGGAATAAATAAATATAATGTAAGAATTCTAGTGTTTTTTTTATTGTTTTTTTTTAAAACTCCAATCAATACAATGACGGCCAAGCCTATATCATCATGTGATTACAAAGTTTGATCAAAGGTGTGGAATTTTAGATTACTGTCAAAACTATGTTAATTAAAGGCAATTATCTTAATAAAGATTTCAACACCTATCTGGGTATGATTTACTATAATCAGTAGATGTGTGAAACCGTAACTTATGTAAACATCACCTGTCAACAGGTGTTTCTGTTGGTTAACTCAGTACTTGATGTACCTTAATGATGAAAAGAAAAATTTAAACTGTGATGGTCAACAATTCCACCAAAATCAACAAAGAGTTTTTATTTTCAATTGTAATATATCCTATGTACAATGTAACAAATATTGTTGTAACATGAATGCATTCTTTTCCTTTGAATTGTTTTCATGGTTTTTAAACCAGAAAGTAAGCAACAGATAAGAACTATGAAATAATATGCGCAGATACGAGATATTGCACACTTTAAATCTGGGCTGTAGTCTTATTACTCTCAATAATCAATGACCTAGATATGATATTGCATTGCTTCATGTTACAAATCATTTATACCCCTTTTTTCCTTAGTGGTATATATATTACAAATAAGTCTGAAAATAATTGAAAAATTAGACTTTCCATGCTATATCTGTTATGTTTTCTGAATGGTAGTAAATTGCATAGGTGTGAAGAAGAGTAATTGTTCTTTATTGTCACTCGGTTGACAAATCGATGATATTGTATTGCAGTTTTTTTGTTTACAAAATCGTAAAAATTAACACCACAAATTCTCGTTAAATACATTTATTGGACTTTATTACATTTTTAAGGGAACAGGACAAAAGCCCCCGGACAAAAAGCCCCCCATAATGAAATAATCATACAATCTTATTACATTTTTCTTATATTGATGGAGATATTAAAGATATCTTAAAGATCAAAACTCATCCCTATTAAAAAAGGAGGAGTGGGGGAATTAACACTAAATAAATAAAATACTTTAAAAACATATATTTTTCACATTTCGTTTATTGTTATGTTCATTTATCACTGCTTATTTGTTTGAATTGGAATTAAATCAGGTAAAGTTAATTAGGAATTGTTTTTATTGATAAACAATTGATGATTACATTTATAATCTTTGAAGTTATTAAAAGTAATGAGTGGGTTATTTTCTCATCCTGTTTGCTATACTATAATGATTTTTTTTAAGATAAAACAAATTTTATTTTTACTTTCTTTGATGAGGGTTATTATAATTCTTAAACAAATATTTCAATTGTTTATGATATCTTCAAGTTCCAATAATAACTTATTATGAAAAATAGTATTCAAAAGTAATGTTAACCCATGAATAGCGGTACAATAAGTCCAAAATGTGTGCAAAGATATCAATATATAAATAACTTGTACTTTTCATTATTGGTTTTTTTTTTGTCTGGGGGCTTTTGTCTTAGACCCCATTTTTAATATAAACAATAAAAACCTCAGTAATATTCTGAAACCAGGATAAATTAAAACAATTCAAATTATTGCATATTTTTTTTAAATCATACAGTTCAAATTGTGATTTTAGTCACTTGTCCCAAACGTTTTTTTTTATATAATCACACAAGACAATCTCTTCTCGACAATATGGAAAAAATTAACAATTTCACGCTAAATTAAATACAATATGTTTTAACTTAGAACACAGATAGGGCAAAACACTGTATAGGTTGACCAAACGATTTTCAGGAATAAAAGTATTGACCTAAATGCCGTAAAATATTGACAATGCTAAAAAATTACAAAATAAGGCTAGTCCAGAGTCTGAAACATATACATACCACTACAGTTCTGTTCTGTCTGGGAAGAGCAATAGTAGATACTGTAACGTGTGATGTACCCTGACATCTCGGAACACTTAAATCTATCCCATTCTACTTGTAAACTATTTTCTTCAATCAATGACAACACTCTTACATTTTTGGGGGCCATTAGAGGCTCTGAAAATAAAAGTCAATTTTGTTAACAAAAGAAAATTATCTTTTGACTTAAAAAACCCTTTATACAATGTTGTAGCTTCATATTCATATAATTACAAACTAATTTTAATAGGGTTAGGGGGATATTGTGTTTAATGCCACTTTCAACAATATTTCAGTTATATCATGGCAGTCAGTTTTATTGGTGGAGAAAACCACTGACCTGCCGCAAGTCACTGACAACCTTTACCACATAATGTTGTATTAGAGTACACCTTGCCTGAGCGGGGTTCAAACTCATGTTAGTGGTGATAGGCACTGATTGCAAAGGTGGTTGTAAATCCAACTACCATACGATCACGACGGCCCAAAAATTTATTTGGTTTTATTGATACAAAAGGAAATTACATAATATAAATATTCTTTGTCATGGACATAATTTCTTATTTATACTGTCAATTCTATTTTTTTTTGCTTTTCAACCTCAATTAAGAAAGTTAATTCTCTGCAACATATTTAAATTGTGCTTTTACTAGATTCTATTTCACAAAAAGTAACCCAATAATTACAAAACATACACATATCAGAACTACAAAATGAAATAATAATAATTACTTCTGTTTTTTCTGTAAATGCAGTCATTCCACAAAATACCACTGCTGACGGTCTCTCCTGAAGAGTGTACGGTTTCCATGGAAATTCCATACAATAAACTCTGCATCTCAGCTTTTCGTACAGCCATGGAAAAATTATTTTGATTTCCTTTCAATACTGCCCACTTTAGAGGTTCCTGTAATTGATATTTAACATAACGTAACAATCTTTTCATCAGTCATTCAATTGTTCTTAAAAGTTACTCCAAAGACACAAATCAGAATGACAAAAAGTAAAAATAACCAGCAATCAGCTTTGACATTGAATTTGTCATTCTTACATAATACACATGTAAAGGTGAACATGTTCATATGAATAGATATTATTAAATCATTTGTAACAATGTGCTTGCAAATTTTTTCTGATGTAATAAAATGATTTAGTCAGACCTGTATATAAAGGGAACTCAAGGGATTCTGAAAATGTGCCCTTTATGAGCAGTTGCCCTTTATATACAGGCTAAAATTATATGCTTTATTTATTGATGGGAAAAATGAGGCTGGCCTTTATAGACAGTGCTTTGTTATATATAGAGGTGCCCTTTAAGGAGCATTTGACTCTATATATTTAAAATATTTGTTTATTTTCACACAGGAATGTTGTGCTCTGTGCTGATTTCTCTCAAAAATGAGACATCGGTAGTCGACAAAACTGATGGACATTTTAAAATTTATTTCCCTCATCAAATGTCTTGATGATCAAGAAGTATAGTGTATGCAAGTAAGATCTTCTTATTTTAAGATTTTCCTAGTATGACTATGCTACTGTATTGCATTTTATCCTGTATTTGTGTGATTTTGACGACTAATAAATGAGGTCAAATAAACGTTTGGAATTAATAAAGAATTTCTGGTACCAAATACATGTAGAGCGACAGAAATAAAAGATAGCAGTAACAGTGTTGATGTGACAGATATCACCATTGAAAACGATTAGAACAACGCTTGTTTCTTTTATTTTCACACAATTTGGCAGGTGTTTTCCCACAATGTACTTATATTGTATATATATACTATTCAGTGACCAATGTCTTGTTTATTCAATGTCCTCGCAACAGGTCATATTTAGAGATAGTAGGTTTTTTATATATATATTAAAGAGAATTATAATTTCCTGATAAATTTACCTTGAATAGTGATCAGGCCTAATGGTTATTCAATTTTTTTAGTACAAGTTCTGTAACTCGTTCTTAAAAAAACACCCAATCAGATTGTAATTTTGATTGGATGATTTTGGATTATGAGTAATCGATGCAAGTCCAGGTTAAACCGATTTTATGTTGTTTACAAGTTTAAGTGTCACTATCATGCTGTTTTATATGACTCACCAAACACATTTGGTCACTACTAGAACCTTTACACGAAAATAATGTATATCCCAGAATCCTTTGTTTTGTTGTTGGCTGTGTCCATTTGATATCTAAACTGAACTTATGTGGTAAATCTGCTCTGTTATAAGCTTCAACTATAAAACTAGTAGGGTAAGGCGGCTCTGAAAAATATAAAGAATAATAACTAATAAATAGGGTAAGGTGGCTCTGAAAAATATAAAGAATAATAACTAATAAATAGGGTAAGGTGGCTCTGAAAAATATAAAGAATAATAACTAATAAATAGGGTAAGGTGGCTCTGAAAAATATAAAGAATAATAACTAATAAATAGGGTAAGGTGGCTCTGAAAAATATAAAGAATAATAACTAATAAATAGGGTAAGGTGGCTCTGAAAAATATAAAGAATAATAACTAATAAATAGGGTAAGGCGGCTCTGAAAAATATAAAGAATAATAACTAATAAATAGGGTAAGGTGGCTCTGAAAAATATAAAGAATAATAACTAATAAATAGGGTAAGGTGGCTCTGAAAAATATAAAAAATAATAATTAATAAATAGGGTAAGGCAGCTCTGAAAAATATAAAGAATAATAATTAATAAATAGGGTAAGGTGGCTCTGAAAAATATAAAGAATAATAACTAAGAAATATATAATAAAATACAGATGTATGTCAGTTTCTTTTCATGATGGGTATTTTAGATGTTATGTTTTTTCTTAAGGTTGATTGGTTTGGTTAATGGTGTTTTATGCCACTTTAACAATATTTCAGTTTTATCGTGGCGATTGGTTTTATTGATGGAGGAAACCAGAGAACTCGGAGAAAACCACTGACAGACTTTATCACATAATGTTGAATCGAGCACACCTCGTCATTTCAAACTCACAATGTTAGTGGTGATAGGCACTGATTTTTTGCTTAAGGCAATCCCAAATGCAAAGACCAGCAATACAGTCTAATATTTGAATAGTTAAAAATGGATATAAATATTTGGCTTAAACTAAAGGCTACTTTACATCAAAGGAAGCCCTTTGAAACTATCTTAAAGATCATATAATGAGCGACCACTTTCTCATTTTAAATTAGAGAGAGAGAGATTGTTATTTTATGGCAATTCAGCAATTTTTCAGCTATATCACAGCAAGAACAAGTTAATTTTCAATGAAATGATGATGAGGTCTGCTTTGTACTAGACCAACATGCTCAGTTGGATTTTTGTAGTGTTAGTTCACTGACACAACAGTCCGCGGATAGACATGTTGCCCCACTCGGAGACATTATCCCAATTCTGAGCTAACCAGTCTTTGTTCTTCCTCCTTAATTCTGCATGCTTAGAGGAGAAGCAACAATTTTATAGTCTTTGGCTTGACCCGATCTGGAGTCTAACCTACGATCTACCACGCTAACCATTATGCCACCGATGTGGTTCATTTTAAATTAGACATCTTTGATTGGATGTTAGTTTTGTGGCTACTTCAATACAATGAAAGAAACCACTGCTCGCCAACTCGCCAAAAGCGAGAAGAGAAAAAATTAGGAGAGTACGTTTGTGCAAGAACTCGATATTCTGGCGACCGAACATCGTGAGGCGAGTTCCGATTATTTTACACTCGCCCCTGTCAACCAACTTGACGAAGTAGTTTCTCAGTTAATGATTCCGTAAAATTTTTGATTCAATAATAAAACATGTCAAGAAATCCTTCAAAATCGTTGATAGGACTAGGGGTGCAATGTTTCACGTCCGCCATATTGATTTCTCTTATTGATAGGAAACGCTAAAAGATGGCGTCCTATTCCGAACCGGGATCAAATAAAATTAATATATACCTCCCAAAGTTCAATGCAAACGATTCAGATCATCTTAAATATGGATTTGGTAGAGTAAAACTTGATGATATCAAATAAAATTGGGTTTGGGTGGACATGGTAAAAAAGTAAATGTTAAAACATCGTAATTTTCGAGTCAGGGTCGGATTTTGTAGCAATTAATTTTGATGTTCTAAACAGTTATTTCGGAATGAATAAAGAAGTTATAAATCTTTGTTATTATTTCTCATGTAAAATATTTGCATTAGAAATATCTACCCACTGGCCAAACTTGGCAAGTGCAATTCTAATTTGGCGAGTACAATTTTGAAGTAACTAGCCAAAATGGCGAGATAAGAGAAAAAAAACGTTCCCACACTGCAATATCAAGATTTTATTCTCAATAAATCTGTTCCTCCTAGTGCAAATTTTGGTAACATATTGTCACTATACTAGATTTCTACATCTATAATTTTGATTTGCAGGAGTAATGAATATTTGTTGATGCTAAATTTCAAGTACTTGTCCAGTTATTCATTGGTCGAGTAGACCTTGTTTTGTAAGGCCATTATGACCAGAGGACAGCTCAGCCTCCCGTTTAAGGAAATTCCATCATTTAATTTGTCCCCTCAACTGAGACTATTTCTGTTATATAAGAGATGCTCTTTAAATAAAATTTTGTTTTTTGATATTGAAAACAATATTGTAATACCATATAAAACAATGTTACCAATGTTTAGTTGTACTAATTTCCAAGAACATAAACTTTCATAAATATAAACAAAAATAGAGATAAAGCTGAATACAGTAGTGCCCCTTTAATAAGGTGATTCCCACCTCTAATATAAGGCCACTCCCACCAAATGTCACCTCTAATATCAAGCCAGACTTCAGATGCACCAGAATATTAAATTACATTTAAATTGTACCTCCCAAGAGAGGACACCCCACTTATAAGGCCAATTTTTCATTATAAAGGGAGATAACTGTATTGTTTGATTGATACTAATTACTGTTTTACATACTTTTTGTCTTAGCCAATATTAAAACACTTGCTCTGTGAGGAGAAAGGCCTTTTTTCGTTTCCCCTTGAACATCAACAACATAGTCCTTCCCTGCTGATAGCATCAGCTGTCCAGAGGTACGGGTACCAGTATATATTGACATAGGGGAATCCAGTCCGTCTCTATCATGTGATGTTAACTTGTAATTGGTGATGTCCCCATTAGCTAGTCTGTCCATAATAGGCTGGAAAAAAACATGACAGTTTTGTATGCTTTACATTGATAGACTTTAAATAGGCAGAATTACAAAATATTTCAAGCACTTTGTGGAATATTGAGTTAAAAGTGGCATCTTATTTTGAAAGAACCATATTTACTTGTTAATATAAACATTAAAAAAATGGAAGAATGTGTCCAGATGACACGAATGCCCCCCATTTCCATCTAAATTAAACTGGGGCACAACTTCAGTTATATGAGGAGTAGTAAGCTTAATATTAGGATAAATGAACAAGACATCCATGCCTCAATCAAACAGTATTTACCTCAGTGGAATTTGTTTCTGCTAAATTTATGTAAACCATTTACATTTTCTTAGATCAAACTTTTCCTGAAATGTAGACATTGGGTCCATTTGAAGAAATTTCTATTTTAGATGACTCCCTTTTTAGATGGATGGAGGGGGCTGTCTTGATATTTTTTTTGGGAATCAGACCAATCAATGTCAGATGAATTTTTTTTTAATTTAAACTGGCTGAGCAGTTTAAGAGGATATGACAAATTTTTTTGGGGGTTAAATTTAGACCAAACTTGCATAATCAACAATTACATTAATGACATGATGGTCATAGCTACCAGTATACCTACCCTCCAATATACTGTAATCACACGACAATCCTGAAAATGACATGGTTTCTCTACAAATCCACCAGGCTGTAACTCAGGAGAAGCTCCTGGTACTGTTTATAAAATAAAATAAAATAATAATGATAGATTAAAATTACTTGTATAGAAACAGACAAACTTGTTCTAAGGGAAATTCAATATTTGAAACAAGAGTGAAGAGTGAAAGATTGTTATTAAAAGCGAAGTGAGAAATTGTTCTGCTTGTTCATGGTGAGAACAAGTCACATTTTAATGGGAGGATGATGATGTCTTCTTTGTACTAGACCAACACGTTTAGAGGAATTTGTATAGTGCTGTCTCACTGAAACAGAAATCAGCGGATAGACATGTCACTTCACTCTGGCACATTATCCTGAGTCAACAATGAAAACTGTCGCCATACCAGCAGATACACATGTCACTTCACTCTGACACATTATCCTGAGTCAACAATGAAAACTGTCGCCATAAAATGTAGTAATTTCCATGTTTGGTACATTTTACTTATTGCTATAGACCTTTTTATTCTTAAAAACATGGGTGCGGCCATTATCGACTTCCGAGTGTGTCCGCCATTAGTAAAGTGTAAAAATCTTATGTTCTTGGGGTTTATCGATACGCTAATGTATGGTTTCTCTAGTACAGGTGTCACAATATACTGTTATTTCGGCTTGAAATTCAATGATAACACCTGCTGTGAAGTGATTTGTAAACGGAGATATAATGACAATGATATGACGTGTTAAGGAAGTGGTAGCGCTTTCTAGACTTGTAGTCTGCTGAAGGTCGACCGTGTCAACAGCGATGCTTCCCGGGTTTGGCACTTAGGGGAATAGACAGTCGTGTCATTTTGCAACAAAGGTGTTAAATTCATATTGTAGAAAGATAACTATCATTATAACTGATAGCTAACTGTGTATTGCATAACAAGTTATAGCAAAGACATCACTAAAACACAAAAATTAAATTTATGCATTGGGTTGATTCTTAAATGTATTTGATTTGCAATATGACAGTTAAACTCTACCCCCTTCCCACAAAGCGTTAAAAATGATAAAAATATATACAACTGAATTATAATGACAAAAAACTGAAAGAAAAAAAATCGCCGAATTTTGTTGCAGGACATCATGTCGTTCATTTTTACTTCTTACAGAATCAAGATTTATCTACAGAAATGTGATACCTCTTTGTAAATTGTTAATTATTTTATGCGGCTTCTACATGAAAAACAATAATTTCTACACTGCTCACTTTGTTCCCGTTTCCTTTGTTTATAGTATTTAAACTTTCATTTATGAAAGGTAATCACGTTTGTTTGAAAGAAAATGCGGTGCCGATTTGTCCGGATACCGAACTTTCTTGGTGCCAAACTGTCTTTTTCAACGGTGCCGAACTGTCTTTTTCAACGGGTGCCGAAATGTCTTGGTGTCGAACTGTCTTGTTTCTGATTTGTCCGACCTGGTCCTGAACTTTGTGATTCTGAACAATTTAAACAATAACCGTTAAGTTCGATTCAATAATCCATATTTCGAAATATTCGGCCAAAATCACGGGAATAAGCCATAAAATATCAACTGAAGGTGTTTATCTAATCCAATTATGAATACTGATTAATCGTAACTAGTGTAAACAACCGATTGTTACACTTTCTTAATGGCGGACGATAGTAACGCCACCTAGCGTCCACAAACGATAACTAGGTAATCACTGATTTCTGAAAACGTCTATTGGTGGAGATGGAATTTTAATTGATACAATGCTGTGCCAGTGGTATAGTATTCAATATATCATGATAATTACACCAGGAAGTTCATCATTGTTCGCATAGTGGTGTCAAACACATGTTGTGTTGTGTTTTTGTTCGTCTTGTGTACTCTATATTGCCTATTTATGATTGCCCCTTCGGTATTCTCTAACGTTTATTTATATTCTCATTTATAATAATTAATATTTACCATCCTCATCTAATTTGATCGTTGTTTCGACCTCGTCACTCCAGAATCCATCCCATAATGGTTTACATGCGATTTTAATAGTATACTCTGTATTGGGTACTAATTCACAGATTGTCTTTTCAGTAACATCGTCTAAATTTAAAACCTACAGACAAATGATAAAACATTGGATAAATATATTTCTTCAAAAGTTTATTAACAATTTTTAATTTATTGAAAGCAGAAAGCCAAAATAAGTTTACTTTAAAACTGACTTGAATTCTTGTCTGAAAAGACAGAAAATTTGTAGGGCAAATTCATTTACTGTAGACTCATATACAGCTCTCTAGTATCATAGACCAATTATAACTGTGCACCTAGATGTTGGGCCCTTTTTTATCAGGAGCTGGTGAAAAATGCGAAAACTACCTTATATCAATATTGCCATGTCAGTTGCTAATGGAATATCAATTTTCGTAAATTTCATGTAATTTTACAAAATTGTCTAACCATATTTACACAGATCTTAAAAAAAATTGCTACCTCAATCAAATTTCGAAACGAAGAATAAATACGATTATGATTAATTATTAATCATTGCAATGTAATTATTTTTTACCTTCCACGAAGCTTCCCATCGAGATATATATTGTATCCTATATATTTTTTCCTGTAGGGATTTGCTATGGTGCCACTGTAACAGCAGGCATGTACTGTTGTGAGAAGTCCTCAGACCAGAAACACTGCTGGGTTGAACTTTAAAAAAAGAAAAACACACTATAAAGTTACATTACAATAGAATTCTAATCCATATCAGTGAGTGTGTAATTGTTGCTTAGCACCAAGTGAGTATTTTTTTTTTAGCTATATCACAGCGAGATCAAGTTACTTTTTGATAAGATAATGAGAATATCAGTTTTGTACTAAACCAACACATCAAATTGGAATTTTATATTGCTGGATCATAGAAACAATAGTCTACGGACAAACATAAAGATTCACCCGAACACAGTATCCTGACTACAAGCCAACCAGTCTTTATTCCTTCTCCGTAATGTTGCATAGTTAGCAGAGAAGCAATAAATACCGCAACCAGTCTTTATTTCTTCTCCGTAATGTTGCATTGTTAGCAGAAAAGTAATAAATACCAGTTTTATAGTCTTTGGTTTGACCCGACGGGAACAAACCCATGATCTACTGAACTTGAGACAAGCACGCTAACCATTACACCACCAATTGGACAATTTATCAGAAACTAAATTGATAAAAATATTTTCCATTTGAATTTGATATTAAATTATGATGGTAACAGGCGTTCATCTGCAATAAGATTGAAATGAATACAGTAATAAATTCTAAAATTTTACATGCTAGAATGATATTTAGTTAGCTGTAACCAGACCTCAAATGTCAGAGCCAATTCATCGACAAATATGCATTTTCTGTGCATTTGCCTCTGCAATGTTATTGCATAACATACATTTTTTTTTACATATTCAATATGTAAATATGTAAAACAACAAGGTTGAAAAAGAGGCAAGTGATATCATACCAAGAGTTTTAGTGTCTTCTTTAAATAACTTTGACTTTGTTTCGTTTCCCGTTTTATTATTCCGTACTATAACCATCATATAGTATAGCATTCCAGCGTGAAAACCATCTCGTCCATCTATGGCTTTCCAATGGCAAGAATTTGTAGTAATATGAGGACAGTCATATTGTTGAGCGCCCCTAAAAAATTATAAAATAAAAAAATTGTTATTGACAGAACTGTCACTATCAGGAATGATTCTGGTGAGAAAATAAAATAACTGAAAATCAATGAAAAATAGCTGAAACCATCTACAACCCCTTTCAAATGGTCTATTTTTGACCTGTTCTGACTCATTCTCTATCCAGAGTTGTCGTTCCTGCTACGCTACACTCCATCTCTGTCAACGCCCATTTTACAAGATTTTTGTAAAATTTAGAAACAGTAAAAAAATGTACTTAAAATTGTTTTAATTATTGTAAATATCAATAAAGATGAAAATAAATCACTCATTTCAAATCAATTCGCTCTTAAAAATGATTTGTGATCGTTTTTAACTTTTTCATTTTTACCTCCGCAAAATAGTTCTCCAAGAAATGGGGGGGGAAATCATTTTTTTAGAGAATGTATAATGTCTCATGTCAAATATTATAAATTATTTTTCAAGATTTTCGAATGATTAAGTATGACCCTCCTAAAAGTGCAGACACCAGTCATACATGTTCCTAGGTGTGCTAATTTTGTATTACAGTATACATACATTTCAAAATTGCAGTTATAAATAAATAGTAATAAAAATTAGACTCTCAATTCACTGTTATGTGTACTGAAACCCTATCTAAAACAAGATATAACTAAATAACCAAATGTGTTGAAACTTGACAATTGAAAAAAACAACAACAACAGACTCAACTCACTATTATGTGTATTAAAAGCAAACCCAATACCTAAATACCCAAATGTGTTGAAATTCGACAATTGTAAAAAAAAACATTAAAGAACATTTAAGGATTGATTGCAATTTTTGTTCGGTTTGTGAAGAAATAACCTCAATCAGGTTGTACATATTGCGTTAAATCCGCATAGTGGGTTACGCAAGGGTGTGTACAATCTGATTGAGGTTTTTTCGAATGAACCGAACAAATAATTTCGATCAATCCTTATAAATTAATTCAAACTTTTTTGGTATGATATTGAAAAATTTATTTATTTTTTCAAAATAAGGCAAATAATTGGAAATAAATTTAAATAATCCCAAAAGTAACTCATCTAAAGAAAATCACCTGATGACAACGACGTCTATTTTTAGATTCAGTACATTGACAAATAACCTCAACTTTTTAAACCAATCAAAACACGTATAAAATTACATGTGACCAAAATTAATTTATACTTATATAACTCTTCTGTTACCCTTGTAGACACGTTGTCACTTGATATATTCCTGTCATTAATACATATTATGTATGCAGATTCATCATAAAATTATCTATCTGATATTTCCACAGAAAGTAGAATGTTGATTAGGCAAAAAATGCCTTTTAACAATCAATGGATGGGGAAAATAGAATTTTGATTGGCTTAAAGTCAAAGAATCATGTAATGTTTGTTTAAATGATACCCTTCATTTACAATCGACTCTTCACTTGCAAATTCTACAACGATCACCTGTCTTGACAAAATCAGCAGGCGACTTTTCCCTCTATCGCGTAATGACAGAACTACAATACCACAATTTAGGCCACCCATATATACAAAACACAAATACATATTTCTGCTTTTCTTTTTGCCAAGACATTAAAAAGCATCAAAATTAGAACTTTCGAATAAAAATGTAATGAGTATAAAAAGTCTGACTGTCCATCAGAAATTTGTAATAACTCCAGTTCATTGTGATAACACGTACCTGACTGTCCATACTAGCTGTACATCAATATGTTCATAATGACTATAATTAACACCAAGATTCCATTCACATGTCATCTTCTCCCAGTTATATACTCTACATTCTATAGCCTCTATTTTATTAGGTTCATCTACAAAAATATAATAATTTGTTTACATACTACTGATGAAATGAGTCAAAGAAAAAAAATTATAATAATTTGTTTACATATTACTGATGAAATGAGTCAAAGAAAAAAAAATATCTATGTTTTTGCTAACATACTTGAAAAAAAAAAAGAAGGAAAGTAGGTTGGCAAATTTTTTTTTATAAATATTTTTACTTATGTTATACATTACAAGGATTTGGTTTTAACAGTGCTTGTCCAAAAATGGCAATAAAAATTGAGGATAGGCACTAAAAATTAGTGCCGGTAGGGTGAGCGGAAACACGTTTTTATTTCTTGACAAAGACATAATCATATCTACCAGGTAATAAAAAAAATATTACCAGTACATTTTTCGCATGAAGTCTTTTTTGGGGGTAAAACAAAGGCAATGTCGTGAAAATGGAAATATAAGAAATGTGTAATTCAGTTTCTGTAACTGGACTGTTATGTAAATACATGGACAAATTCAGAGGCAACGGCCATGATGAATGCCTGGATAATAATAATTAAAAAATAATCGACAATTTCATAGTCTATAACACCTGAATATTTAGATTGTGGTACTGTCATTGGTTGATTATTTATTATTTATCATGTGTTTAACCAATACTATCTTGAGTACTGGTATAAAATATGAATTGTGGTTTCTTACATTGGTTAATTATAGTTGCTTACGATGTGTTTGCCCAATAAATAAAGGGTTATGCCGTTCGTAGCATGATATGATTGCAACATGCTGACAAGGGAAAGTTGAACAAGTGTATATTAAAAGCAAGTGTGGACACAGTTAATTGCTGTACCCACTGTATTTTGGGTATATGTCTCGTTTTCTTATTCAAGTAGAAAAAAACATGACTCAAATTTGAGTACTGGTACTTATTTCTATCATTTTGTAAACTCACAATCTACACGGACGAGCTGATTTCCTATAGTGTGAGGACGCCCTCCTCCTGTTCTGTTCAGCTTACACACATAATTCCCTTCATCTTCTGGTGATACTATTGGATAGATAAGCTGTATACTACGACTACTCAGGATATGTACATATGATTTTGGGATCGGATTACCACCTTTTGTGAAGAAAAGCGATGCTGAAGTTTCCGAGATAGCAGTTGTCAAGTTACAAGTCAGCTTCAAGTCATGGTCGATGAACACATAAGGGTCATTTGGAAGAACAACTGAAAAATAGATATGTTAGATTTATAGTTTTATATTTAATGGTTGATGGTTTGGTTTACAGGTGTTTAAAGCCACTTTCAACAATAGTTATATCGTGACGGTCAGTTTTTTGGTGGAGGAAATCGGAGTTCCCTGGATAAAACCTCTGACCTGTCGCAACCCACTGACAAACTTTATTACATAATGTTGTATCGAGTACACCTCGGCTGAGTTGCATTCAAACTCACAACATTAGTGGTGATAGGCACTGATTGCATATGTAGTAATAAATACAACTACCATACGATCACGGCCATGATGGTCCCTTATACTTAATGAAAATATGGAAACAAGTACACGACAGATGAAATACATTTCAATATTGTTTAGCGAGTGAGTGTTGCTATACACCAAGTGAGTAAATTTCCAGATATATCACACAATATCTTAGTGTAAATGTTAAATCCCCCCTTTCCCAGTACTTTTAATTATTCCCCCCCCCCCCCCCCCCCCATTAGTCAAATATAATCATTAGACCATAAGGATTTGATCCCCATATGAATGACAATATAAATTTGTGCAAACTTGAATCTACATGTCAAAATGATGACATCATCAATTCACAATTTCGTATCTACAATGTATATCTGGTTCAAAATTCATTTTCAAAAGTTACCTCATCGCAGCCTACATAAAACTTTGGACCTCATGGCTCAGGAGTAATAAAACCTGGGATGGTTGACCTTTGTTTGTACAAATCTAAATATACATGTACATACATGGTACATGTATCACAATGATGCTACACAACAAATATTGGAGCAGTTTTACTGCTGGTTCTTGAGAAGATTTTCTTTTTAAGAATTACCATACTCAATTCCCCCCTTTTAGGCCCCCTACTAACGGAGGATCATCTTCACATTTGCATAAATCTGAATCTCCCATTCCTATGGATCATTCCTGTCAAGTTTGGTTCCACTATTAGTCAAGCAGGACAACATTAAAAATATGACTGACACCAAGTGACAAAAAATTGGCTAACTTGGCCTTTAGCACGATGAGTTAACAACATTATTATTACCTCCAGGGAAGGAATTCCGTTTATATCCACTAACATATGCTGTTTGTAAAAACACAGAAATTAACATCCACAGTGGCTTCATCTTCTTTCCTTCTCATTGCAGCCTGTCTGATAAATTTTTTTTTTACATGTTACTGCTTGGTCTAAAGGTTACTTTCTTTCTCAAATCAGCCTCTGTCTAAAAAATAAGAGATTTATATATTATTACTTGGTCTAAAGGTTTCTTTCCTTCACACTGCAGCCTCTGTCTAAATAATAAAACATTTGTATGCTACTGCTTGTTAATTTGTTGTGAAGTAGATACATTGTCTTTGTATGCTTTTCCTAAGTCTTCAAAAGCAAAGAAAAAAAACAAGCATTTATCAAAACAACACATGACAGAACAAGACATGCATTCATTTCTGAGGGGGGTGTAAGGAAGGTCTTGTGTAGATACAGGTAGACACGGAGCAATAGGAGTCAGATGTTATACTACAAGAAAAGTTTGAAGACACCAAAAGAGTAATCAGAAACCTTAAATTGAAGGATAGACAATACAATATGGCCAAAAGAAAAAAAGGACAGACAAACAATGTTATCCCTTTGTTACAAACTCCATCTTGGACTTTCAAAAAGAGACCATAACCTAACATTTGAGCACAAAAATCAGGGAAAAAACCCACCATACTATAATAAACAGAGATCCTTGTAGAATAAAATCTTGACGAGTCTGAGTGCCATCCAATATGTCACGAGTCCCACTATAGTGCATTCTTTGTTATTTTTTGATAATCAGCAGGGCAAAAGGTACTTGGATGATCAATAGCAAAATCTGTCAATATAATGTTGAATGTGTCTATCAAATTTCAATGGGAGTTCTATGTACAAATAAAAGGATTTGGTAAGACATCAAACATTCATCTTTACTTAAGTTCACCAATATCTTAAACCACAAGTGATTATAAAGTACTAAAATATAAATAGGTTTATTAAGCGTAAAAAAATCCATTTTCTGTTCTAGCCAGAATTTAAGCTTCAGAAATTAAATATAGGTCACGAATCCTAATTGAAGAAGGAAGTTAGAACATTCATTGCATTATTGATGAAGTGACACCATTAATACATAGCTAGTCTCGGAACAAAATATATTGAGGATGGTGCTCTATAAAGTGCTACAAGCTTCGAGATGATATTAATGATTGACAATGTTGGCAACATCTATAGGACCATTTAAAGGGTGATTCAGTTAATGGGATTTGAAAAATAAATAGATGAAATTTTGAAAATAGAATTTACACTTAGTTAAATTTGGTTATTCTTTAAATCTTGAACTTTTATGTTTGGATACATTATATGGCTGTGATCGTATGGTTTTTTTTAAAGGTTTTTTGGGAACTTACATTGATGCGAGAGAATTCCAACAGAAGCAGTCATGGAAATATCAATAAAGAGAATTTTATTTCAAAATACATATACAATGTATATCTCACTCAGAAGGAGGGGCTGTCATGGTTGTGATGGTATGCAATCAGTCCCTTGTGAGTTTGAATTCCGCTCATGATGAGATGTACTAGATACAACATTATTTGATAAAGTTTGTCAATGACTTCCGGCAAGCTGGTTACCTCCACTAATAAAACTGACCGCCACGATATAACTGAAATATTGTTGAAAATGGTGTTAAACACAATAACCTCTCAGAATGCAATGTTTGTTTGTTTATATAGTGATATTAAAGCTATGGCCAAATATGTACTGACAATTTGTATTCTGTTTTATGTTCGGGATCATCAAGGATAATGTTACCGGTTTACTTGTATAATTCTAAAACTCAATAAGAATAGATTGGTAGATGTCATCAATTATTTTTACATGTATTCACATACAATGTACATGTTATTCATAAAACAAATGTGCTTAAATGACAACTTTACACCCTTTTTTTTTTTTAACTTTTTTCAGCTATCAAGTTATCACATATATAAAAAAACAACAACAGTAAAGCTGTGAAGATTAACAGTTCATACATTTAATATGTCTTTTGAATATGACAGTATGATACATGAATCACTGTCATGGTGATATATGGGGCCACAATTGTCTATTGACCTTCTGGTGGTCTTAACACAAGAACAGTTTTATACCTGGTCATTACAAAAGATTTGTGCCTAGTGGGTTACTGATCACATGTCCAATACACCTGGGTGATTGACAGAATGTACCTTACATGTTTAACATTTATAGGCAATGTGACTGTCATGTGACATATTACCACAATCAAAGTAGTCACCCATGTGATACACATTAATGGGGAACCTTTAATCTCAGTGTCAAGTTTTTAAAGCAAAGAAGTGAATTCTGTATCAATTTTTAGTTTAAATTTGAAAAACAAAATACTAATCTAAATTCAGCACCTCCACTAACAACCCATCCCTCCCAACCCCCAATCCCTCATAATTAACATAATTTTCCTTTTGAATACTTTCACATTTTACAATATTCTGGCTAAAAAGTCTCAAAAGATCCATTGTAGTGCATTACAAACTTATTTACCTCGGTAAATACCACCAAAAAAACCCATCTGACTGAACCCTGAATAGTGAAATCGATAAGTACTTGACTTGATGTTTAAATGGGTGTGGTAAAAACAATTATACACCATGCTTAAAGCCAACCGAAGAATAAAAAGTAAAAGTAAACAAATAAAATCTAATGGGAGATAATCAAGTAATTGTTGTTACAATAATGGATCCTCAATCTACATTGTATATCAAGTTGATTATTTCAGATATTGATTAATAATAACAGAAATGAACACAGAATACTGATGCTGCTTGGATATGGGTTTCCGATTGTCAAATTTGAAACTGACACTATGTTAGTATCAATATGTCTCTAATGATGATAAGCAATATACAAATTAAAAGATCAGATCTCAGGAATCAATTCAAAGGATCCAAACAATCCACCCTCTTAGTCAATCAACTGTGTAATCTGGAACCCCGCTGTTGCAGAGATGAAGAACAACAATAAAAGCACTTTTTTAAACTTAAATTGCTTTCCTATACATTGTGCCAAAAAGGGATTTCCTCTCCTGCTGGTATCATTTAATTTACATTCATCCCTCCCTCTAAAAACCAAGAAAGATTATAAAGGTTGAGATTTTGGTTGAATTATGACATTAAAGTCACGATTTTGCTTAAATTATGATTATCAAAATTGCGGTTTCAGTTTGACTACTAAAGTCCAGATATTGTCCCCATGGCTGTAGGACCATGTCACATTGTGAGTTCATTGAACCTTCCCCCCTCCTTGAAAAAACCTGACTACGGGCCTGACTTGTGTGTAAAAGAAATTACTAGAGTTTTATTCAAAATAAAGTTTCATGCAGTTCTCTATACCTTTAATTTCCCCCTTATCAAGACATGTCCCAACTTAATCCATTTTGATGTCCATTTTTTTTTTTTTTTTTTTTTTTTTTAGATAAATCAATTAAATTTTCAGGCTGACTTCCTTTTAAAAGAATACACTATTTACATTGCCTAAAAGATATTGACATTATTCTGCCTTTGATGTTGTAGACAGTATATATATGATCACTGTTTACAATGTGACAGCTGATATATGATTGACAGGGTTTTCACTCTACATGTATTGGTATGGTATGATATCATGTCATTTTCAGCTGTGTAATCATTGTATGGATTGATCTCAAAAAAAAATTATGTTGTAACAAAGTCTGCAGTGAAAAAAATATTTTTCCATTACTGACAGGTATATTTATCCAGAAGACAGGTACAATTTGAATTTTATTCTAGAAATACTGGTAGTATAAATATGAAAATAAAAAAAATATCAAACCATTTTCTCTAGAAAATATTTCCTTAAACATCACAGCTTGATTTAAAATCAATAACCTCTCCATCTATAATATAAATTCCTACCTATATTTCCATATGGTTTACCCTTACAATAAAATTAGTTGCCTATTACACATTTTTTTGCAGTCATTTTGAAAAAAAGGAAGACCTTTTTTCTATTGCTCTATAAATAAATAAGAATTAACATGGTAAAGTAATGGGTATTTGTTTTGTTTTGTAATATTGAAAGAGCAATTCATACAAAAATCTTGGAAAATTTAAAAACACATTTTTGACAGTCAAGGGCCATAGTTTTGGTATTTGAAAAAATTCTAAAATTCAACTAAACCAGTATTTATGAATTTAAAGTTAATTTCAAATCCTACATATCGACCTTCAGAAATTTCTCCAAAAAACAAAAGCTGATGCCAAGCAGACTTTAAACCTAAAAAACAATATATTGAACAACAAACTCTGCCATAAAGCTCAACATTCCATCAGTGTTAATTTCACCTAATACACATGAGACCTGTAACTTAATTAACATCTCTGTAAACCATATAAACTTCAGTCATTACTGACATTAGCTAATTTAATCAATTTTTTTGTTCAAGGATACAATACAAATTTTTTAGACAACTTTCAAACGACTACAAACTAAAATTAAATGTATTTTTCTATCAGATTTTTTTTTTAAATCCTGGGTTATGGTGTTTAATGCCACTTTCAATAATATTTCAGTTATATCGTGACGGTCAGTTTTATTGGTGGAGGAAACCGGAGTACTCTGAGAAAACCACCGATCAGCTGCAAGTCAATGACAAACTTTATCAAATAAGTGGGATTCGAACTGACAACTATTTTTTCAGAATAAAAATTATTTTACCAAAATGCCCCCAGTTTTATATTGCCAAAACGGCACATTTAATTTTTTTTCTCTACGATGATATCATGTGTGATATCTTGTAATTCAAGATTTGTCCAGTAAATTTATATATAGTATATACATGTTTATTTTACATTAGACGACAATGAACTTGTATATATATGCTCCGGTAATTGTGTCTTATCCATTTGTCTTTATTAAACTTCTCAAAATTCTTTTGTTGGTTTTGTACATTTGTTTTTCACAATACCTTGGCTTGTGTGTGTTTCTATTTTCAGTAATTAAGCTCATCAAAGATCATCGGCACCGATAAAGGCATATAATTATTGTAATAATTAATGAAACATATAAATTTAATTTAATGCAATCATCATTAATTAAATTTATAATCTTAATAAATAGATTAATAAAAATATAATAAAACAAAAACAAAATATTCGAACAAAAACGAATCGCGGGAAGACATTTATAAACATTTGAATCACAAAAAATATTTTTTTTATAATGATTTATTTTGGAAAAAAGTGGGGACGTTTTGGTGAAAAGTAGGGGCGTTTCGGTAAAAAGTGAGGGCGCTTTGACCTGTTGCTGTGATAGGCACTGATTACATAAGTAAATCCAACTACCTTACGATCACAACCACGAAGGCCCCTTTTTAAATCCTTAAAGACAACAACTATCAATTGACTATAGACTGACTAGTGTTCTATGTAGTACTGGTAAATGTTAATGAATTTTTAAAATGATCTTCATACCCAATGTATTTTTTTCTGCTCACTCACTGTAACTGTCTCCAAACTTCAAAATGAACATGAGACCACACACCCACACTAATAAATAATGTATTTGCGCTGTTAGTCAATTTAGTTACCAAGTGAAAATCAATCCATCTTCATCTTGAATTCATACAATACATTCAATAATATCCATAAAACTGTATTTCTATAGTACTCTAATCCTTAGAGTCTAGTCCCCTACTTGGAAAAAGATTGCTACGTCCAAATTTCAACTAAAAGTAATGTCATCTAGAAATGTGTATTCCTATAGTATATATTTCTATATACGTCAAAATTTCAACGAATTGTGTATTCCCCAAGTAAAAACATTTCTATGTCAAAATTTCAACTACATGCATCGGTAATTACTAGTATCACATTAACATTTACCTGACCTACATGTATTAATTACTAAATACATGTACACGTATCCAGACTTAATATCATCATATATATTACCTGTATATAGAATTAGTTTATCCCCACAAATTATAACTGTATATAAAATCCCATCAAAATAAAGACTGTTTAATCCAGATACAAACATTAGAATGTAAACATTACATGTATGTGAGAATCCAGTGAGTAATATACAGGTATACAAAGTCACCTGCTAATTTTCAAATCCAGGTGAAAACTGACCACTGGTCAACAAGTCCAGAAAATAATGACCATTATAATCATTAATGATTGACAATACAACAATAGGAGATCAATAATCACAATAGGGGCTCACCAGGAGTTATAAAAGATAGATCAAGTTGTCATGAGAGGCTCAATAAGGGTAATTATCTGATATCCTGCAGTGGTGAAATATGGTCAGTCCATTTTCAACAGGTTCTGGACAGAAAAGGGTGACAACAGGCCTGATGTAATCAGATGTGTTTATAATGTGACATCAGTATATTCCTATTAAAGGTAATTAACTCACCAATTATTGTCGGGTATTGGGCAGGTATATGTAACAATGCTCACCAAATCATCTATCTGGAAAAAATGGAAATATTTATTATTTCGAAACAAAAATTAATGAAAAGAACAATTGTTTTATAATTTTTGTTCGATGATTTAAACCGAGAGTTCTAACATGGTGCAATATATATACAATATACATTGTCGGAAAATATAAAACTTATTTGAACTTGTTTTAGAAATAGCAAAGTTTTCTAGCCTGTTTCGAAGCAAGTGCAAATTAATTTTATATCTAACCACAAGGTACGTATATTGTATTTCTCCTGCAATATCAAAGTCCAAAACAAGTGCTAAATTGTCTTAAAATAGCTGAAACAAACGGTGTTCTAATCATTTTCAATGGCGTCATCTGTGATGTAAACACTTATACAGTGACTGTTTCTTTGTCGTTCTACGTGAATCAGGTACCAGAAATGCTTTATTAGGTCCATGACTAAATTACACTGATTTTTTTTTTACACCCCCTTTATTAATACTAAAAATCACACAATTGCAGGATAAAAAAGATAGACCTACCAATATATGTTATATCTAACTATTTCATTACTATAATTACACAATATAATGCTAGTATAAACAATTAATTAACATTTGGGTATACTGGAGCCATACAAGTAATTCTCTGAAGTGCATAATAAGTAACCTAGACCAAGTGATTCTAATAGTTACAAAATTGACCGCTCCTTATTCAATTTATGCACAAGGGCCCGGGTGGCTCAATGAGTTAGGTAGTTGGATTACCTAACAGCTCATACAAGCCTATCACTAATATGGCGTGGGTTCGCACCAGCCTTTGTAAATTACAAAAAAGGGTGCACTTGACTCACAGCCACAAGTGATAAAGTTTACCAGTTGCTTGCCCATGGTCGGTGGTTCTCTGCGGGTACTCCGGCTTCTTCCACCACTAAAACTGGTCACCATGATATAGTTGAAAGTGGTGTTAAACACCAAAAATCCAAAAAAATAATAATAAAATCATCAATCAATTTATACAAAAAAACAACAACATTCAATTTATACAAAAAAAAACCCACTCTACGTTCAATTTCTACATCTTCAAATACACTTGATAAAAATGTTAGAAGAACAAAATGATATGATTGTTACATGTCAAACCAATTCAAATGGGCAGAGCGATTAATATCTCTGTAACCAAAGAAGTCACGGTCACCTGGATATTAAAATAGGAATGGAGACAAGGTACTGTCGAGTAGAATCAAATTTTAATCTTAAGTGAAAACAAAGACTACCGGTGATAGGAGTTCCATACAAGGCAGTACAGTCTGTCTATTGTTTTGTTTGTAACGTATATAGTTTGTCTGGGTTGATAATATCAGACCAAAACATATAAAAATGGCTCACATTGATATTTTCTACATTTGTATGTACAATTTTTTGTGAAATTACATTACAAAATAATCAGTGAATAAAACAAGAACCATGTACTATTTGAGACCCACAAAAAAAAAGATAAAAATAAAAACACAAAAAAATAATAACAAAAAAAATTAAAATATAAAACACATAATATTATACAAATAGTTTGTGGCACTGAGGGTCATATAACAGTATATGGACCGGTTTGTCACCCCCAAAATATTATATGGACCGAAGCAAATATTGGACCAGCTGACTTATAAAGACGATAGTGTAAATAAAAACATCAAGTATAATATTATATATAGTATAAATTAAAATATTATGTCAATAATATTTAATTAAGTTTGTATATTTTCATTTTCAATTACAAATTACATATTGGAATTTTGAATACTCCATTGTAAATTACAGAATTTAACTCCCAATTAAATTACATCTACTTGGCTCTGTAATAGACATTGCATCCATAATTAATTTAATGAAAAGTGACATCACTTAAGATATTCACTTGACTTTCACAGAATTTTTAATGCAACAGATATGATACACAGCCATGTTCATGCTTAAATATCATACATGTCAACAATACTAATTAAGTTTGCCAGGTAGTTCAATTTACAATCAATAATCAATAAAGAGCAATTAACAAGATAACAACACAGGTGATTGATCAAATAGGCTAATCATAAAACCAAATATATTATCTCCTGTTAACATAATACTGTAATCTCTATGTAAATTGTCATTATTTGATATTAAAACACATTTTAGATAACAAAATTTCCCAATTAACCAAAACTTGATAAATTGTAATGCTATAATCAATTATACAATTATTTGTTTTCATAGCTTTAGTTGTTTATTAATTTGTAAATCTACAACATTGAAGGCCAGATGAACAAAAAACTAAAATATCATGTTCAAATGGTATATATTTACTGTCCTTTGTAAATTCACATTTTTTGATTTTTTTAAATGTAAAAATATTCATGATATATTTATAAATTTGTCATTAATGTCTAAATTGTAAAGAATTTATACTTCTTCATGTTGACATCACATTATAAAGAAAAAGTACAAAAAGTCAATGAACAATTAAGTGTTTGTAGATAATTAATATAAATGATAATTTCTTAAAGTCATGACATAAATAATATTAAAAATACAATCTTTTATTTGGTCATGTGTAAACAAAAAGTGAATAATTTTAGACAAATGTACAACATAAAATTGTAATGAAAGGTATATACAGAAAAAAGGTTCCAACTAGATTATCTTTTTACTTCTTATCCTTGAAGTTATACTAATATAATAATGTGGAAAAAAACGTTCACAAATCAAATGTGAAACATTGTGCAATGTTTTTTTTAACAAAAAATCATAGGATTTAATTTTTTTGTTTTTATTTCTGTCAAAAACATACAATGGTCCAAAAAGACCCGTTTTCTTGCTCTAGATCAAAGAGAGGTCAGCAATAGCTTTAAATGATGTTCATTTCATTAAATACAATTATTTTCCCATTAATTTCACACATATTAGTTTTCATATTCTTTGAAACCAATCTGTTATTAATCAATTTCTCTATCTTTTTTTGTATGTTAGACTTGCTGTGGGGTTCAGAATCACCCCTTTCTTTATAAAACTTATGAGGCAATATTTTTGTGACTGGAAGCTTTTTAATTAAAGGATAAAAGTCAGAAAAGATCAACATTCTTATTTATCTTTCACCAAATTAATATTTATCTAGTAGGCTTTTCAGGTGTAAAGTGTCACTTAGCAACTGAAATAGTTGTCAACAACAGAATGTTTGTATGGCCATGTTTGTATTGTGGTGTAATATATAATTCTATAAAGTGGTAATTACATATAACAATAAATATATACATGTAATTGTAACAGTAATTCATTTATCAGGTATTGAAAAGACATTGAAGATGAATCCAACTACTTGTTAATCTGCTTAAAAAATTACAATACATACATTCTGCTGACCAATATACAAAACAACAGCAGCATGATTTCCATGAGAACATAGAAAAGTATATTTGTAATTATAACTTAAATACCATTTGAAAACTCTTTAAAAAAATCTAAGAATTACAACTAATTCAATTTCAATATACATTAGTACATGTAAATGCATTTCATTTTCAAAATGGCTGTGGGTACTAGTGAAGGTTCCAAGGACACAACACACAGAGCTGTCAATTGTGACTCCATATGGTGGTTAGAGGGTGCCCTCTCAATGGGGAGGGGGGGGGGGGGGTTTGTCACGTACAGAAAACCTGACCATGAATCATAGTAGATAACATGTTTCTAGAGTAGAAAAAGGGTAGGGGCATTGTAGCTGCTACAAAGGCTTAATTTTCCATTTCCATTCAAATCTCCATAATGTTCCAATAGTAGTCAAAAGTCATTGCCCCATCCCTACTTCAATTGTGCATACATTTTTTTAGATATTGCTGAACTTGTTCTCGTTCTTTTAATAGACAAAATACTCCTCTCTGGAAGTTAAGCCACAATTAGTAAATGAACACTATTGATATAATATGAAATAAGTCCTATGCATAATATTGGAGATTCAGCATATTAAGACCACACTTAAATGGATGGCATTTCAGAGAGTTTAAAAATAAGTCAAAGTCGTGAGTTCAAAAATGAGTCAAAGTCAAATTAAAGTATTTTAAAGTTAATTTTTATTGTTGATGTTATCAATTACATAAGGCCAAAGAAAAATGATTGTTGGTTTCCTCTAACCCGACCGGGTCAAATTTTTACTGCCGGGTCGTTAAATTTTATTATTAATAAATAAAATAAAATAAAATAAACACCGGCCGTGTGTCTTCTAACTCAGTGATATGGAGATTTTTGTTATCGTAAACAATTACAGTCGTGCTTTTTCGATGTTTTTTCCACATGTCAAGGCCATTGATCTAGATCACCAAAGCACTTACGATATCGGTAAAATGACCATGATCTAAAACGTGTACGTGATGTACAGTATGTATAAAATGGCCACCGCCGGTGTGCACAGTGGAACCATTCTGGCTGTTAATTTACAGAAATGTTCGCATTTATCAAACGAATTAAGAGTGATGCAAAATTTTTTGCATCGCAAAACCTTTATGATATATTTTCTGATCTTCATGGGAAAGATAGCAAAACCCTGATTTGCAATATCTCTTCAGAAAAAAAAAAGAAGAAAAACCTTGCCTGCCAGCCCTTAAAAATTTCCCTATATTAGGGGAAACCAACAATCAATTTTACTTGGCCTAACCAGTGTTAACATCAACACCATACTGTTTTTATCACAATAACATATAGATATAATTTGGCAGACTACAGATTACATTTTAAATGCTTATAAATATTTGACAAAAGGTTCCCCAAAGCATCAATCAGGTATATTCAAAATGTTAGTAATTGATCTTATGGGAACATGACTAATACCAAAAGTTTTAAACAACATTTCACATCTTTGCTATCTTTGATCAACAATGTTTTCAGTGCTTTTTTTAATGTAACCTATTGAGTTAAAAACAAAAGAGAACCAGTTGCATTGTTCTCCGAGCATTATAAACTGTATCAATAACACAAATGAATCAGAATTAACATTGTTTTGTAAATTTGGTCAATAATGTTTCACCTAACATTGAAAAAAATATAATATTGTATCCACAATGGTCAATTGAGTCACTTCAGCTAGGAATAAATTGCTTTAGTCTCTTCATTAGGTACAAAATAATGGTAGAATGTGGTCTAGGTTATTAACATGGTGTTTGACTATAACTTTCAACAATATTTCAGTTATATCAATAGAGGTCAGTTTTATTGGTGGAAGAAACCGGAGTACTCCAATAAAACCACCCACCTGCTGTTAGTCATGGACAAACTTTATCACATAAAGTTGTATATATTCTAGGCTTGTATTACACCTTGCCATGGTAAGGAATTGACTCACAACTAAGTAAGCAGTCATAGGTACTGATTGTATAGTAAAATGTATATCTAACTACTATACAGGAGCCATCGTGGTCGTGTGGTAGTTGGATTTACAACTACTTATGCAATCAGTGCCTATCACCACTGAATTTTGAGTTCGAATCCCGCTCAGGCGAGGTGTATTCGGTACAACATTACGTGATAAAGCTTATCAATGACTTGCCACAGGTCAGTGGTTTTCTCCGGGCACTCTGGTTTCCTCCACCAATAAAACTGACCGCCATGATATAACTGAAATATTGTTGAAAGTGGCGTTAAACACCTGAACCCTAACCTTAACTACTTTATGATAAATGCCATGAAAAATCGCTATAATATTCACATGCTCATATTATACCAAAACATCATACCCAATAGACAAGTTCCATCAAAAGATGAAAGACGTTTCCTACACAAGTGACAGAGTGAATGATAGTTGTTTAATGCTAAATCAGCAATTTTTGACGAGAACAAGTTATTTTTTGATGAGATGATGATGATGTCTAAAACAAACATGTCAGACACATTATCTTGATTCCAAGCCAACCATTCTCTGCTCTTTAACATGTCAGACACATTATCTTGATTCCAAGCCAACCATTCTCTGCTCTTTAACATGTCAGACACATTATCTTGATTCCAAGCCAACCATTCTCTACTCTTTAACATGTCAGACACATTATCTTGATTCCAAGCCAACCATTCTCTGCTCTTTAACATGTCAGACACATTATCTTGATTCCAAGCCAACCATTCTCTGCTCTTTAACATGTCAGACACATTATCTTGATTCCAAGCCAACCATTCTCTGCTCTTTAACATGTCAGACACATTATCTTGATTCCAAGCCAACCATTCTCTGCTCTTGTCCTTTAATACTGCATGCTTAATGGAGAAGTAGCAATTTCATAGTCTTTGGTTTGAACCTACATGAGGCCAGCATGCTAAACATTGCATAATACCTAGGTGGTTGTTTCTTACACAAGTATGCTAAACATTACATAATACCTAGGTGGTTGTTTCTTACACAAGTATGCTAAACATTACATAATACCTAGGTGGTTGTTTCTTACACAAGTATGCTAAACATTACATAATACCTAGGTGGTTGTTTCTTACACAAGCATGATAAACATTACATAATACCTAGGTGGTTGTTTCTTACACAAGCATGATAAACATTACATAATACCTAGGTGGTTGTTTCTTACACAAGCATGATAAACATTACATAATACCTAGGTGGTTGTTTCTTACACAAGTATGCTAAACATTACATAATACCTAGGTGGTTGTTTCTTACACAAGTATGCTAAACATTACATAATACCTAGGTGGTTGTTTCTTACACAAGTATGCTAAACATTACATAATACCTAGGTGGTTGTTTCTTACACAAGTATGCTAAACATTACATAATACCTAGGTGGTTGTTTCTTACACAAGTATGCTAAACATTACATAATACCTAGGTGGTTGTTTCTTACACAAGTATGCTAAACATTACATAATACCTAGGTGGTTGTTTCTTACACAAGTATGCTAAACATTACATAATACCTAGGTGGCTGTTTCTTACACAAGCATGCTAAACATTACATAATACCTTGGTGGTTGTTTCTTACACAAGTATGCTAAACATTACATAATACCTAGGTGGTTGTTTCTTACACAAAGAGTATGAATGGAAAAATGGATTGTAGTATTTAAGAAGATTGAAAGGGTCCATAACTCACAAGGAACTTGTCCATTTGGAAAATGGTAAAGAATTGCACATGGACATATCATGCCAAATATGAAGAAGTTCCATCAAAAGACCACAGAATAGTGTGAAGAACGAACAGATGGACAAGCCCAATCCAGTAGACCAAGATGATCAAAAATAGGGGAATAACATATTGCTGTTCTTCATGTGACAGACACTGTGAAGTCTCCAATGGTGAACATAAATATTAGCTCATATTTCATATGTATATAGCTTGCTTTATAGAACAAGTTAAAAATATTTCACTTTTTATCGTTATTACCATTAATCTGAAGGATGAATTTTTATTTCACTGAAATCATTTGTAAAAATGGTGCACTATTTATGTACATGAGTAAAAATGGTGCACTATTTATGTACACAAGTAAAAATGGTGCACATGGTTTTGAAAGCATGTGATCAAAAAAGATTAATACATGAAATCTTATAATAATTGTTCGACTATGTTATATGCATCTTGCATGCAATGATATTGATACGAAAACTTAAGAAATGATATATGGCAGACACAGATTAGGTTGTGTGTGGTATTTCCCCCTCTGTAGTCACAACATTCCAATAATTCTCCATATCTAGTCCTTAATATTTTATCCTGCAATGACAGCATTTACTGACCAATATAGCCTGCCCAATATTTTTTTGGATATTGGTCAGTTATAAATAGAACATACAAATGTAAGCTCCGTCCACATTGGGGCACATCGGGGGATATTGTTTTCAAATACATACACAAAATTATTTCAAATACTTTTATCATCGTCCAGTGAACGTTTATTTACGATTTAAAATTGCAGGATAAATACAAATACGAGGCTTAGAAACGGGGGAAAAGACGAGGCTTTGCCGAGCCTTTTCCCGCCGAATACACTTATTTACCTATATGCTTCGACAGTGCACAAGTATTGTATATTTATTCTACGTCACAGTAAAACAAAACCACCTAGTTTATCAGATAATATACAATTAATGACTTTGAATGAGGTCAATACCACGGTTTATCAACCCCAGAGATCTGATTATCAGCGAGACCAAGGTGATAATCAGATCTCTAGGGTTGATAAATCGTGGTATTAACTGAAATCCAAAGTCATTAATTGTTTTACTATATGAGTAAATCCGAAGTTAGTGATATTTTTTTATTCTTAATAGTACTAAACTCTATATTATAAGTACATTTGTATTTACCTCCGGTATGTTTCTATATATACCTTTACTTAGAAGTTCAACAATTAAGAATTGAATGCATTTTTTTGTAGTTTTATTGGCGTGTAAAACTACAAAAAATGTTGAATTTTTCGTTGTGAATTTTATTTGTGTTAGATTATTTGCTGTTGGAAATTACTATGCCATTGATTGTTTACATCTGACGTCGTCATGGGGGCACATGCAAGTTCGGGTTTGAGTTTTATTGGGATGTAAAACATCTCTTTTATAATCATGTGACCACTTCATAACCAATCATATTGTAACATTTCAATGAAAAACGGAAGTAATGTAATTATTAGAAAATGAAAGTAATACATGTACTTTCAATCATCAACAATTTCTCCCAACACAGAAAGCATACAAAAATGTACATTGTATTCGACCATTCTGTTTGTTCCGTTCGTCTGCCATTAAATAACATCATACATATTTGAATAGCCTTGTTAGGATCTCCTGTACTTGGCGATCACTAGTATAAAAATTTGTTCCAGTATTGTGAATTTTTTTCAAAATTTTGTACAATACTGGTATACCAGTATTGTAATTCAATTATGAAAATATGAAATTGCATGGATTTTTTATAGTGTATTGGATTGCTTCATATTAGAAGGTTCATGTTATCAACTGTTGAAAAGCATACTAAAAGTACAAGTTCATTGTGTATCATTTTATTGGCATTTATAACATCGTATCAGTAATACATCACAATACACAACAATCCGTTATGGATAGAGTCAAGATTATTATACAGCGACACAAGAACAACTACTTCAAGAACTGGTCTACCCAGGAACTAACATTTCCACAATACCTATTACAATACTTACTACAATACTATACACAAGTAAAAAAAAAAAAATTTTTAAATCACAATACTGGTATACAATACTGGAACAAATTTTTATATCAGTATTGTGATCGCCAAGTACAGGAGATCCCATTGTTATTAATTCCAATTAAATTTTCACAGATGGTTATATAAGAAAATAATACTTAACTCCTTAGAATTTATAATCTTGCCAAAAATAACAATAAAAATCCATCAAATCACATACAAATTTTTAAAAAGCTGATCCCATATGGCAAATAACCTTTGTCAGTTTATGACATGCAGTTAACCAGACTTAACATTATATAAAACTAGTATAATAAATTTTAATAACAGCTAACTGTTAATCAGCTCACAATAATGGCAGTCTTTTACCTACCATTCAGGTGTATAATTCCACATAATCACATATTTACTTATGTCAACTCCATATTATTTACCAGATTAAATACATTAAGTAAGAAATAACTATAGTAGACTATCTATCCATAATAATTTCAACACTATACAAATTTTCACTTCCACCAGATTTTTACATAGATGCCTCCAGGCTGTAAGCGTCTGGATTATTAGAGTAGAAGTTATCCAACCTGTTTATTGACTGAAAATTTGTACAACTGAATAAAAAATTTTAATCAAATATTTGATGTTAGTGAAATGTCCTCAGGGTGATAATAGGGCCCTATATAACTGTCAGCTGTAACACACTAACTTTCCATGTCACTGACATATCATTCTGTTTTGAATTACATGTCACTTTTGTTATTTTTACTTTTGACTTGTTTGTGTACTGTTCAAAGAATTTGGCCCTTTTAAACTTGATTTCTTCTTTCTTATCTGATGTTTTCTTAGCTATTAAGGGATGAAAAAGAAGTGACGTCCATGACCAGTGGTCATTACGACAGGCCTAACATAACTGATATACTGGTACAGTAGGCGTTATGAAGGTCTATACATGTTTGTCAATTTAATTTAAAAGGTCCAAACTTTGAACTGCAACTTACAAGAAATTTGACCTGTAGGACTTAATTGTCTCATCCATTCTTGAAATAAATTACATGCATTTTGATTTAAAAAATTTCAAAATAATGGTTATAAAATTATCTGGTTAATTGTTGGTGGCTTTACATCCAACAGCAAAATTTTATGCATATTCAGGATGAAAACAATGTTCAACAATGTATAAAACTTATACAGCAATGAGGGAGGACGGTACAACCAAGGCAATAACTATTGACTACTACTAGAGAAAATATATGGAATTGGATAGAGACGAAAAAATTTATCTATTGTAAGGACTATAACGCACCTCCTCTTTGACGAAATTTACAAATTACAATTGCTTTTTGATGTGCAAGGAGCGTGGTATTCTCCAAAAATGGCCCCCACTATGGTCCATGATCAGGTTTTCCATATTATGATCTGACAACCTCCCATCGAAAGGGTATGATCCCATATCCCCTATTCGCCACCAGCAGATGCACTGGGTGGCTCTGTGGGTTAAGGCCCTTGGAAACATCACCAGTACCAAGCAAATCAATGTGTATGTAGATTTGAATAAATATAAACATTATGCACTAAATTACATTCTATCAATGAAAGCATGACAGAGTTCATATCTTCATATCTATCACCAATGGACATATCTTATTCAACGATGTTAAAAAAGGACTAAAAGTGTCGATAATGACTTTGTCGCAGGTATATAATCATACAAGGAGGTCTCGTCATCACTCTGCTAATTTCTAGTCAAAACAAAAATTAGCATTTTTTTTTTTCAACTTCACCTGTCTTGTTTAATCTCTATCTTCCAGTTACACTAGACATTAACTAAAGTATTCCTTTAAATCATTTATAATGAATGAATACCAATCTAGTCACTAGCAAGTGCAAGTTACACCAGTTCAATATCTCCAGGGCCATTACCTGTAAAAACCTGTGTGTATATTGGAGGCAGGTATAAATGAATATATTGCCACAAAAAGAAAATATTCAATATTTAATATGATATCAACCTTGTTAAATATAAAATTTGACATTAAATAAAGACATGATCATTTAGTTCAAAACACTTTGATCTATTCTTGCTCCAGGTAAAATAAAAATTTACGATCGGTAATTAACCCCTAACAGTGGCCATTATCAATCTTACCGGATGTTTTAAATAGTTGTTAACTTATTTAAAATTTCATTCAGTCTGTCTAATAGCATAAAATCTAAATTTTAATATATTAATACGTAAAATTGTAATTTTTATTGTACTCCTTAAATATACTGGATACAGTTCACAGTAATACAAGAAGCTGAATATTGTCTCAATATACAAGTGTAATCAAGGGTTAGGGTGTTTAATGCCACTTTCAGCAATATTTCAGTTATATCGTGGTACAGGTTTATTGGTGGAGGAAACCGTAGTACCAGGAAAAAACCACTGACCTGAAGCAAGTCAGTAACAAATTTTACCACATAATTTTGTATCGAGTACACCTCACATTAATGAGCAGGATTTGAACTCACAACTTTATTGGTCATAGGCACTGATAGCACAGGTAGTTGTAAATCCAAGTACCATACGATCAAAACCATGATGGAGGAGGAAACAAATAAAGGGGGGGGGGGGGGGGAAGAGGTACTGCAAATCTGTTTGCAATTCATGTGAAATCATGCAGTATGACTTAAAAGGCATCATTTTTCATTTGAATTATGGTGCAGTTCTATCCACCATAAATCTACATATAAAGCAGAAATCTGAAAAGTTGAAAATCTTAGCCTTTATAACAAAAGTCTAAATGTTTGAGTAGATCCTCTCCACAGTTATGTCCCCTATTCAAGACACTATTTTATCTACAAGATAAGCAACAGTCATGAAAGCCTTGTTCCTTTATTTCCTTGGTGTAAAATGGTATTTTGTTTTCTTGTGTATTTATATTTCATACCTATTTGTGTGCTTAACATTGAAGTGTTCATCTGCCCGTCTGATATACATATTAAAAAAGCAACAGAACTTGTCTGTTGGAAAACCTGGTTAAATATTAAAATAAGACTAATTGATACAAGATCCTATATTACAGTTCTTTTTGAGATTGTTACTGGGATATATCAATGATAATTTGTTCAGAACACCTTCCACAAACAATAAAACTATCATTTGTCCAACCTGACCCAGGAATTCTACATTTACAATTTTACTTATTACCAAGGAAAACTCAATTATATCCAATTCATAATGAAATGGACATGTTTTCCCTAAAAATACATGAATGTTTAATTTCATATGGGAGTTGAAGAAAAATAAATCTCAGTTAATTTCAGATTTATTTTTTATATCTGCATTAAACAAGCTATCTAAAAGTTCATTTAAGTTGATTTCCTTAGCCATAAAAACTTAAGCTACTTGGCAATAAAGCAACACTTTTGTAAGGAAACTTATTGTTATTCTCTTTATATCCATAATTTATACATCAACTATAAGTAACTAACCCACGAAACAACAAATGTTAATTCATCATACACGCTATATAATGTTATTGTGGTTTGTAGGATGACGTTGACTAACTGTTTTGTTTGTATAAAACTGAATATTAGGTCAGTGTTTGTAAATTAATTCTAAGAACCAAGATTACAAGTACAAGATGTAATTTAAACCAAAAATTATTACCACTAATGCTTATTTACTATATACAAATAATGTAAATCAATAGATTTTATTGTTTATATCATAATTAAATAAACTTTTTTTTGTTTTGATCTATTCAAAATTGATATCTGTCACTGTTAACCTACAGTACACATATTCTGTGAGATTGAAATTTTGTTTGCTCAATTTGAATGATATTTTCTCTTTGAAAGCAATATACAAAGGCTCAATATATATGGATATGGTGTTTAACACCACTTTCAACAATATTTCAGCTATATCATGACAGTCAGTTTTATTGGTGGAGGAAACCAGAGTGCCTGGAGAAAACCACTGACCTGCCACTTTATCACATAATGTTGTGGTGATTGGCACTGTTTCCATAGGTAATTTTAAATCCAGCTACCATATGATCACGACCACGACAGTCCTCTTTTGTCTTTGAGAGTAATATACAAACGTACAATATCAATGTGGCCCCCTGCCCCAGCATTCTCATAAATGATAATAGTTTACCAATACCAGTTGGAAGTTAAACTATATTCTGAATGTTTGTGCAATATATAAAGATGTGAAAACCTAATTTACCATCTATAATCAATGTGGCCCCCTACCCCAGCATTCTCATAAATGATAATAGTTTACCAATACCAGTTGGAAGTTAAACTATATTCTGAATGTTTGTGCAATATATAAAGATGTGAAAACCTAATTTACCATCTATAATCAATGTGGCCCCCTGCCCCAGCATTCTCATAAATGATAATAGTTTACCAATACCAGTTGGAAGTTAAACTATATTCTGAATGTTTGTGCAATATATAAAGATGTGAAAACCTAATTTACCATCTATAATCAATGTGGCTCCCTGCCCCAGCATTCTCATAAATGATAATAGTTTACCAATACCAGTTGGAAGTTAAACTATATTCTGAATGTTTGTGCAATATATAAAGATGTGAAAACTTAATTTACCATCTATAATCAATGTGCCCCCCTGCCCCAGCATTCTCATAAATGATAATAGTTTACCAATACCAGTTGGAAGTTAAACTATATTCTGAATGTTTGTGCAATATATAAAGATGTGAAAACCTAATTTACCATCTATAATCAATGTGGCCCCCTGCCCCAGCATTCTCATAAATGATAATAGTTTACCAATACCAGTTGGAAGTTAAACTATATTCTGAATGTTTGTGCAATATATAAAGATGTGAAAACCTAATTTACCATCTATAATCAATGTGGCTCCCTGCCCCAGCATTCTCATAAATGATAATAGTTTACCAATACCAGTTGGAAGTTAAACTATATTCTGAATGTTTGTGCAATATATAAAGATGTGAAAACCTAATTTACCATCTATAATCAATGTGGCTCCCTGCCCCAGCATTCTCATAAATGATAATAGTTTACCAATACCAGTTGGAAGTTAAACTATATTCTGAATGTTTGTGCAATATATAAAGATGTGAAAACCTAATTTACCATCTATAATCAATGTGGCCCCCTACCTCAGCATTCTCATAAATGATAATAGTTTACCAATACCAGTTGGAAGTTAAACTATATTCTGAATGTTTGTGCAATATATAAAGATGTGAAAACCTAATTTACCATCTATAATCAATGTGGCCCCCTGCCCCAGCATTCTCATAAATGATAATAGTTTACCAATACCAGTTGGAAGTTAAACTATATTCTGAATGTTTGTGCAATATATAAAGATGTGAAAACCTAATTTACCATCTATAATCAATGTGGCCCCCTGCCCCAGCATTCTCATAAATGATAATAGTTTACCAATACCAGTTGGAAGTTAAACTATATTCTGAATGTTTGTGCAATATATAAAGATGTGAAAACCTAATTTACCATCTATAATCAATGTGGCCCCCTGTCCCAGCATTCTCATAAATGATAATAGTTTACCAATACCAGTTGGAAGTTAAACTATATTCTGAATGTTTGTGCAATATATAAAGATGTGAAAACCTAATTTACCATCTATAATCAATGTGGCCCCCTGCCCCAGCATTCTCATAAATGATAATAGTTTACCAATACCAGTTGGAAGTTAAACTATATTCTGAATGTTTGTGCAATATATAAAGATGTGAAAACCTAATTTACCATCTATAATCAATGTGGCCCCCTGTCCCAGCATTCTCATAAATGATAATAGTTTACCAATACCAGTTGGAAGTTAAACTATATTCTGAATGTTTGTGCAATATATAAAGATGTGAAAACCTAATTTACCATCTATAATCAATGTGGCCCCCTGCCCCAGCATTCTCATAAATGATAATAGTTTACCAATACCAGTTGGAAGTTAAACTATATTCTGAATGTTTGTGCAATATATAAAGATGTGAAAACCTAATTTACCATCTATAATCAATGTGGCTCCCTGCCCCAGCATTCTCATAAATGATAATAGTTTACCAATACCAGTTGGAAGTTAAACTATATTCTGAATGTTTGTGCAATATATAAAGATGTGAAAACCTAATTTACCATCTATAATCAATGTGGCCCCCTGCCCCAGCATTCTCATAAATGATAATAGTTTACCAATACCAGTTTGAAGTTAAACTATATTCCAAATGTCTATGTCTGTAAGACACTTTTGATGCCCCATCCCCTCTATTGTACATTTAAGCATACAGGGAAGTTGAATATCTCAGTCTTCATAGAAACTCTAAAAGTAGCTAACTGCAACAATCAGTAATTTTGTAAAAAGTTCTATAGGAAATACATGTACTGCAGAAATAGTTTGCTGCAGACAACATACTTGATAAATCCTATATCAGGACCTATGGATGGACAGACAGGGGTAAAAAAATATGCCCAGATTTTACATCACAGAGGAATACAATTTTTTTTGGGGGAAAAAATCAATGATATTTATGACATCACATACGAAAGTGTAATCCCAAAGTTTGGGTCAAATCTCACAAAGATGGGTAATGGGTATTTCATTCCATTTCAACAATTTTGCAATTATCGGTATATTGTGCCGATCATTATTATTGGTGGAGGAAAACATCGTACCATGAGAAAACCACCAACTTGCCACAAATCACAAACAAACATTATCTCTTAAAAGTTGTATTAAAAGACACCTTGACACTGACAGAAATCAAAGTCACAACATTATAATTCTCACAAAGATAAACGTAAACAATTTCTATATATAGCATGAAAAAAAATTATAAAATACAACAAAACAGAAGATTTTTGTTTGATCACTGCAACCAATAAAATAAAATTACCTACGTTAATTAAATCTTTCTCCTTTAACAGTATATCTATCAATAGTATATACATGATTTTCTATTTTGCAAATTTAATAATCGCAATACTACAAACATCATTTACAACAACAAAAAATTTACTTGCTTTCATCTTCATGTCTGTCAATTTTCCTTCCCGATTTCAATTTTGACTCTCGTCGCTGACCTCAATTGTATAAAGCGAAATCACCATCTTGTAAATCATGACAGATTTCTCCCGCGTCTTATCCGTATTTCTTTGTTGGACATCTTAATGAATAACCAAATTAAGACAGAATTCTACATCAAACTGGAATTGGATGGAGACACTACTGGTACAATTAGGGATAATAAGATATTGGTAAAAACCAATCAATAACTCGATCTGACACTGTGTTATTATCTTAATCTACTAAAGCTTGCATCATCCAGACATTTCAACATTATGTAATTCTTTTTGGAATAATTGACAAAATTCAATATATCATTTTGATTATTAACGTAATTAAGAAAAAACAGACTTCTTAATTATATTACTCAATACAGAAAAAATTATACATGACTTATTCATATAGAGATTCAAAAACTGACCACGGAAGTTAAAATTATATACCAGATATACAATAGAAAAACAAAACAATTATAATTTACATTGTGATATTCCAATTAAAACACTCTGATATAATATCGCAACAGAGAAAAATGACTAGACCCATTTTTAAATTCCTGGTATGAAAAACCGATTACCAAGTAGCAGTTGATATAGAGTTTTGCATATATATATATAAATCAATAGAATCGCTAAAAAAAGAAATCCCTCATTATCGTTACTTTGTCAATTGTTCAAAATTAAATTTTAAATGCATCATTAGAACAACACATGCTGCAATATATGATTCTCATTTAAACATTTCCTTGATATTATTTGTCGTCCAACACATGCTGCAATATATGATTCTCATTTAAACATTTCCTTGATATTATTTGTCGTCCAACACATGCTGCAATATATGATTCTCATTTAAACATTTCCTTGATATTATTTGTCGTCCATAAATATTTGATAGATTATTTTTAATTTTACGATAAATGTATTCCATAATAATAGAAAAAATCAATTCTTTTCATGATGACATCATACATATTATAATATAACGAAGAAGAAAAAAAACAACCTTACAAGATTTAGTTAAAATTTTTATAGGCTGATGACTGGAATCAATACAAGATGCAGATCTGTCACCGTAGTTTGTCATCTCATCTGTCACAAAAGAACGGAGACAATCTTCTATCTAATATTGCATGTTTAGAATCACTTCAGGAACATTCACCAAGACAACAAAATAAAAAAAATAAAACGACCATGATGTCTATAAATCAATGATATTCCTAGAAAATATTAAAGAAAGAGAAGAGAAATGAAATTTATCTAGAATTTACTAGATAGGCCAGAAAAAATTGAAATTTATCTAGAATTTACAATTAGGACACAATGGAAAAATTGTAAATCTGTATCAAAATACAATTAACTGTTAAATATTTGACTATTGATACAATCTTTGGCTATATTCATATTGTTTATTAGGAGATAAACAACTAGAAAATTTTGTTTTAAAGGGAGACAACTGTGTATCAAGTAATATGGAGTTCTCAGGTTCAGGTTTAGTGTATTTAATGCCACTTTCAACAATATTTCAGTTATATCGTCGCAGTCAGTTTTATTGGTAGAGGAAACTGGAGTACCCGGAGAAAACCACCACATCAAAAGAAAGTTCAAAGAGATAGAGAAAAAAATTCTACCAATATCAACAAAACAAACACAACTACTCACATCAAATCATTGAACACAAAAAAGACCATGACATATGCTAAGGCCAAAATTAAAAATAAGTTTGTTTCCCCTTATCCGACCGACACTGTCAAAATCGGCCGACTGAAATATTTTTATTGAAAATTTGCAGTCAATTTTTTTCTCTAGTTTCGCTCAAAATTCCCTTTGCTGAAAATTCCGTATTTTAGATTCATTTCGCCGAAAGATCGATATTTTTGCATTACCGAGCACATCTTTGTCGTTAAAAAAAAAAAGCGCCTACCTACCTACCTACCCACTTCCAAAATTGTGGGTCGGGTAAGGGGAAACAGAAATATTTTTAATTGTGGCCTAATGAATTATTGGGATAGGCACAAAAATGTGGCTGTGTTAAACTATCAATATTAATGTACTTTGGCCATACATTTGCTGAAGTAGAACAAAAAGTTAAATTTAAAGACAAAATGAAAACAAACATTAACAAGTTATCAAAATGTCAAGGATATATCGCCATACAATACAGCAGGTGGTACTTCTAAATCCTTCATGAAAACACAGACTTGTTAAATGATTTAACAATATTTTTGTTAAGGCAGTCTGGTTGACTAATACTTTTGATAGTTTCATTACACCATCTAAAACATTGATCACTGGCCAAGAAAGAAATCCATTCCGCTACAAATATGTTTCATGCTAATTCTAATATCATGAAATCAACCATTTCTACTGAAATAAACATGGTGCGAAATTTAACAAAAAAACATGCAGTTTTATCGGTTGGGTATCTTTCACAAGGCTTGGTTTCATGGTGTGAAATTTAACAAATGCACATTCAGTTTATCGGTGGGGGTATCTCCGCATGGCTTGGGAATCAACTTGACATCAGTTGTACATTATGCAATATTTTTTTGTTATAACCTCGGTATCGGGAGACAGGAAAAGAATCATTACATTTGAAAATTTTAATGGTCTAATTATACAAAATAGGAAATAGTAACATAATTGACAAATTGACAATCTATTTGACATTTAGATAAGGCATAATTATGCATTTATTATTTATCTTTAATGTTTATTTGTCAAAAGTCTAGAATATCTAATGAAGAGAATTGATAATTTCCTAAATGTTTTTACTTTTATGCAAATAAAGCCATGTAAACTTAATTTAAAGCCTTGTAAACCTTCCAGCTGATTAGAGTATCAGTGAAACTCCTTCAACTGTTCCATAGGACAGCAAATTTCCGAAGGTGTAAATGTGGCGATAGATATTCCCAGTTCTTGAAATGAAAATTAGACTTTTTCTGGTCCGAATCAAAGTATTGAATTTATTTTCATATGTATACTCTAGTTCTAAATAAATGGTCTGAACAAAGTTTTACTGGTCTTGGGCCGGTGCTCATCGTGAGGACTGCATTCTCAGTACAAATTAAATTACGCACAATTACTGCTATCATTAGTTGGGAGTGCTCCAGATAAGGCGAGTATATGAGTATTTTATCCCCTTCCCTTTTTGGGCAAATACCCCATCATCTTTAAATTGAGGAGTGCAAGATGCTCCTCGAAATTGTTATTAACATCCTATATACTAAAATTTAGGGAGTAAACTTTAATTCGATTTACCAAAAGCTCAACTCACATGTTTTTCAGAATGTCAGATGTTTTTTTCTACATAAGATATTTGAAAATTTGAAGTATTTTTTAATCTTCATAAAAAAAAGAATATAGAATGTATTCAAAATTCCAAGAATATAAACTTTGATTACATTTTAGTGACCAGTACTCCCTGAGAAAATGTAAATACATTTAATGCTGTAAAATAGAGGGTAAATACCTCATAAACGTAAAAATTATTTGCAGCTCTGCAGTTGAAACTCAAAATTTAAATGATACAAATTGATGGGTTCAAGAAATGTTCATGACATATATGCATCACTGATTTTAATATACAAAATGATTACCTTTAATAGTATAGTTATGTATATCCCCCTTTTTAATAAAAATATAGAATTATATCATACAGATGCTTGGCATATATAAACAAAGTTCCCTCGGTGACAACCCCCCATTTATCTTCTCATTCATTCATTCACCATCTGCCTGTTTGTATGAGTGTTCAAGATTTCTATGCATAAGAGAACGATAGACGAAAAAAATTGATGAGTTGTTAAAAAGTACAAACTGTTCTTGTTATTAGCCATTCTGATTAAACCAACCAAACATATTATTACTGGTAAAGGAAAGATAATGATATTCATAGTCAGTTTATGTTGAAATTTTAATTGCCTGAAGTGATATTCACTGGCTTTTATAGACATAGGCCCATGTGATTATAAGCTTGTAAGTAGCCTCCCTCTTAAAAGATAACCCTTGCTACAATGAAAAAGTGACCTTATATATAAGTGGGGTGGCCTCTCCTGAGGGGGGCAATTATGTAGTATTTCACTATCTCAGTGCATCTGAAATCTGGCCTGATATAAGAGGGGGGGGGCTTTGCTTGGGGGGGGGGGGGGGTGTTACTGTATAATTAAGTGATCTTCTATGAGATACACTGGGTTTCATTCCATACCGAAAAACTAACATGATATGGTCAGGGTTATTACATCAAACAAATTTTGATGGTGAGTAATTATGAAAATAAGTTTTAACAGTGTTGGTCAACAATTCCACCAATATCAACAAAAATGAACCAATCACCTCTCACCTCAACTAATTGAACATAAAAATGACATATGATGTTGGAAATCCAGGTCCTGGCTTGGGACAGTCTCAAAAATGTGTCGGGGTTAAATCAGTTAATGGGAACTCAACCCCCCCTCCCTCTTGATAATGGAATCTCCAATACAGATATAAAAAAAAAAAAAAAAAAACCTGCACAAAAAGACTACACACCGCTTCCACTCAAAAAGACTCTATAGTACACTATCACAAAAATGAATGACGACATAAACATGGACAGTACAATAGCAGGGTGGATATAATAGATTTTATTTCATATATCGTGTGTTATGATCTCAATGGTATTTTTTGACCATTAAATAAAAGTAAAATCCTAACCAGTGTAATTGTAGCGTAATACCTCTCATTGTAGACATTAATACTATACTACAAAGTTAAATATCTACACACCTACATACATGCACTATGGTATAGTTTACAGAAATTTACCCAATAATGATATTAAATTACTTATAATACAGAACAGACACACACAAAAATATTTTAAATATTATAATCTGTTTTAAGAGTTTAAAAAATGTTAATACTCTTAAATAAATATTTGATAATATAAAATATAATCTAGCCAATTGTGACAGTACTAACTCTAGCCTATAACATAACTTTATGTCACAAAATAAAACCACATTCTTTATTTTTCCCACAATGTTAACCTTGAATTATAATGTCTATGTGGTGAAATTTTTACACATTTAATCCTGTATCCCTTGGAATCAATTTTCTAGGTTGTATATTGCTTTTTAAACATTGTAGGAATTGGTTTAATGCTTCATTTAAAGGGGCATTATCTGCCAAAATCGTAAATTTTTGTTACCCATAAAAACTATTAGATATGATTGATGCCTTAATAAAACGTGTTTCTGTAACTTATAAATGTTATGAAATGTACATGCATCGGGGGGAAAAGGTGGAACTGCTCGTGTTTTGAGATCGATCAAGAAATGGACGCCATCTTATTAATTATCGGCATTGTTTACAGGGTTTGCCGAATCGTCATTAAATCAATGCACTTATTTCTTATTTTCTGTGAATCTGCTTTTAGTCAGCGTTAATTACGGACAAAGAACCATGCAAGTTTGCAGTTAATAAGCGACAAAATACAAATTATTTGTTTTTACCTGTCACTAGTTAGGTCAGTTGCATATGGAGAAAGCGAGGTCAAATTATTTGCTTGCAAGGAAATAATAAATCGATGGTAATTTTCGTTTTCAAAAGGCGAAAAGTGGTACGATAAGCTGTTTAATGTGAAATATTTACCTTTATTTCATCATTTTAAAGCTATTTACCAATTTCCAAAACATATAATTTTTTGGGTCAAAATCGTAGCTAATGCCTCTTTAAGAAATGAATGCATTTTTTTGTAGTTTTATAGGCGTGAAAAAGCATGGACCGAGTTAAATCACACCAAAATTTAATATAGTTGAATTTTTCGTTGTAAATTTAATTTGTGTTAGATTATTTGCTGTTGGAAATTACTACGCCATTGATTGTTTACATCTGACGTCGTCATGGAGGCATGTGCAAGTTCGGGTTTGAGTTTCATTGGGATGTAAAACATCTCTTTTATAATCATGTGACCACTTCATAGCCAATCATATTGTAACATTACAATGAAAAAAGGAAGTAATGTAATTATGCTATAAGGAGGATTGCAGGGTTGATCTAGGATTTGTACAAAAAGGGGTCCAATATTCCTTTGGGGGATTATAGTATTTAACCCCATTTGCAACAATATTTCAGTTATATTGTGGCGGTCAGTTTTATTGGTGGAGCTTAAACAGGAGGACCCAGAGAAAACTATCGTCACTGACAAACTTTGTCACATAATGTTGTATCGAGTACACCATCTTGCAAAAAGCAGAATTTAAACTAACAACTTTAGTGGTAATAAGCACTGATTGCATATGTAGTTCTAAATCCAACTACCATACAATAACGGTCACGGCGGTACCAATACCCCTTTGTTAATGAAAAACAAGGACAATTTGTTGGAAGATTTGTGTACAAAAGATTACAAATATGTGCATAAAGGAGAATTCTTTTGATGTGTTCAATGTATACTTACTTTTTATAAAATGGGCTGTACTTTCATATTAATGGGGAATTTTTACTATGCACCCTCTTAGATACAACTCTGGGATTGAGTGGAAACAAGTTTACAGTCAATAATCTTTGATGTGAAAGTCATAATTGAAGACAACACACTATAATGATGTACACTTGTACAGGTCTACAGACATTTCTTAATAGGGCTAGGATTATGGTGTTTAACGCCACTTTCAACAATATTTCAGTTAAATCGTGGCAGTCAGTTTTATTGGTGGAGGAAACCTGATTGACCTGAGAAAACCACTGATCTGTCGCAAGTCACTGACAAACTTTATCACATAATGTTGAATCAAGTACACCTTGCCTTAGCAGGATTCAAACTCACAACTTCAATGTTGATAGGTATTCATTGCAAAGGTAGTTGAAAATCCAACTACAATACAAAACCCCTCCCCCCCCCCCCACCCACTTCTTAATAAAAATCTTAAATGAAAAGTCTTTTTTATCCTTTACAGTCATGTACATTAGAATTGATTTCAAGTATCTTGTGTTTAGAGATACCCTCTCTTTGTTTATGTTTAAAATGACCTTTTAAGAGTTTGTAAAGAGTCAACTTTTTTAGTCATTATATTCCGATCGATTATATGTGAAAGTGAACACAAAATACATCAATAAAGATTATGCAGCTGTTTTCATGAGGTACAAATTGAACAATTGGGTTAACGACTTTTGACTTCCACTGTAAAAGTATGGAGAGCTTGGATGAGAAATGTAGTCTTTTGTAGCGGCTACAGTGCATTTAATCGTTTCCTAAATCTACAAAACCACATCGGTGGTGTAATGATTAGCCTGTTTGACTTGAGTGTGGTAGAATATGGGTTTGACACCCGTTGGTTCAAACTCAAGACTCAAAGATTGGTATTTGTTGCCTCTCTGTTAAGCACTAAGAAGTAACAGCAAACTGGAGTTGACACCGAATAAGAATAAAAAGTGTCCGAATGGAGTGAAATATATACCTGTGATCTGTTTTGTCAGTGAGCCAGCACTAAACAACCCCCCCCCCCCCCCCCCCCCCCCCCTTCTCCTTTGTAATGACCTCACTATCTGTCACCTGGACCTCTTGGAACCATCCGCAATAGGCAATACCCAACATTTCAACATTTGAGATATTCCATAATGTTACAAAAAAGTTCACAGCGAAATGAGGAACAAATGATACTACAACATTTTTTCTCTCGTATATAATTCAGACAGCAACTATTTTCATAAAGTGCACTGGCAGCCAATGATCTGCCATTTTCAAATTTGTCTAGTACAAAAAGCTTGATCAATATAAATATATAAAAATATATAAAAATAAAATGTATACACTTCATTTCCTTAAAAAATTTGATACAAGTTAAAATGTTTAAATGACATCATTCATCAATAAATAACAAAGAAATCACAAATAATAAAATCTTATAGCGTTTGATCGTGAAACATAACTTTTTCATTTATTTCTTCAGGTGTATGTACATCAAATGACTTTCACATGTAAATAAAACAGCATATCAAGTCATACCTACATCCAGTTTCAATAGATCCATTAAAAATTAACATGATTTTACTTTTAGTTCTAAAAATAAGATCACTGCAAAAGTGAACAATTAATTAATAAACATACTTATTAATAAATAAACAAATTGATAATTATTGTTAAATTTTTAGAATATAATCGAAAAAATAAAAATACCTTATAAACTAGTAGCTTTCAAATGTCTGTCCCAGGTCGTTCTAATTTTCTTCCTGTGACCTGGAAAATTCCCAGTAAATAATATTAATAATCGTTACTAAAAAATTACATCCGCACTGAAAATATATCGTAGTACTGTAACTGTTTTAAGTTTTAAAGATATCAAAATCTATCAGCAAGTTTCATACTAGTCCATAAACCATTCATGTATCACTCCATATATATAAAGGAATTCAAATCAATACCATGAGCACTGCTTAAATTCATGTTAAAGACGTTTTTATGAAAAGCTCAGTGTAGTCAGGTGTAAAGAAATTGTATATAGTTTGTTTAGTCACTAACATTTAATCTTGATAATGTGAACCTGTCGCCTGTATATTTCTAACAAACACAATATGGTTTATTGTTTAATATGCAAAAAAGAAACTAAAGTCAAACTTGGTCAAGGAAACAATTAGTCAACTTAGACTGTACTGTGGCTTCATTTTACTTCTATAGAAAGTTGTCCTTATATTTATAATAACCTGTAATTGGTTCATAAAACCAGGATAGACATTAATATTCTTAATATTAGTCTGAGTATTGTTATTTATTCTTATAATACCAGTATACAATTTTGACTGATAAGGAACCAAGTTTAACCCAATAAGGAAACTTACATCAACAAGGATTGGGCTGTTGTTGTTTGTTGTCAGTCATTTTTATACGGTTTTCAGACTACCAGACTTATCAGGGAAGAAAATAGACAATTATAACAGACTGATGATGAATCCTTCACTGGGTAGACGTCTGTAAACCTCAACACTTGAGGTGGATATCGGGGAGCCAATCACATAGAAATTCATATTGATATTCTGTATAAATATCCAAAACCAGAGGCCCCATGGAGCACATATGGTTAATAGTTGCCTTATGATGTTGTGTAAGGTCAAATTGAAAAGTTATAATTATCAGTACTGATATATTCAAAATATAGTCTTTAAAAATATGCTATCAACATTATCTTTAATTCTAACATGACCTCCTTCTTTCTCTTTGTTAACAAACGAGCGAGTTATCCATTCGGTATAATCTCATTAGCACATATATGCGCCCGTGAATGTGACTTAACTTTTCCATTGGCAGCATAAATTGTGTGCGACATTTTCCACAAACGTAAATATAAATTATCGTCTTTCAATCAAAGTATACTACCGTATTTGTACTCTTAGACATATCAGAATCGAAATAAATCATGGAAGCCAGAATGTGTTTTGAGTTTTAACATGGATTGGCAGATATTAGTAAATTTTATCCGCCAATCCATGTTAAAATTCCCAACACACTCTGGCTTCCATGATTTATTTTTTAAGTGTTTTTAGAAAACTTGAAGAAAACTAGCAAAAATATTTCCCTGTATAATAATGAACAATTGTACTTTTAAAAGCAGCAATTATAAAGAAGGCAGGTGAATGTCCTTCAAATATCCTAATTTTGCTTTGCATATAAACATAACTTGTCAAGAAACAGCTAACACTCCAGCACGATATGTAGTCATTTTGAATACTTAATGGACCTGTCATAGAATTTCCAAAGAGCTTAATATTTGAGTTATATCTAAATTTCAGTCAAAATAGGCATAATTTGCATAATGGACTAAAATACATAAAAAAAAAAACCAGAATATATGTTAAAGAACTCGATATTGTGTATCTCCAGTTAGAACTTGAACTTTTCCAACAGAAAATGTAGATATTTTGGCTATTTAAGGAAATTTCTATTTTTAGTAATGGGTGTTCAATATATATTTTTGAAACAGGGCCCTCAAAAGATCAGACCAGCCTAGTATGATTTTATTTCTACTGATGTTTTCAGAGGAGAAGATTAAAATATGAAAATTACAAATAAGCTGAACAAATAAAGCATGCTACTTTCAAATTTATCAATGTAATTTGAGCTTTATGCACACTACTACTTGTTCAATGTACAGGTTATTGAAGAAGCCTGCCAGCCTTTTAATAAGGTACTAAAGTGGTCTTTGATACCTCCTGATTTTAAAGAGTGTTTCATGAAAATTGTTCCAATTTAATTTTTTTTTTACCACCTGTAAATAGTGAAGTACCTGGTAGACTTGAAAGATATTGAAAGCCCTGGACCTGGTTGATGAACATATTTGAGTTATCTGAGGCTGTACTTCATGGGAAATAATTCCAGTTTATATAAACCAGTTTAACTGTTTTAATCTTCACCTCAACCTGTAGAAACATGTAGGTGATGCCATCAAAAGTTGGTTTTTAAATTTTGTTAAAATATCGTGAGAAAATTAATGGGTTTAATTTACAAATCAGTTAGAACAGAACCATTTGCTAAAGGTCAAAACTAAATAAAGCCCCAAAATGAAAACAAATTTCACATCAAACAGATTCTCTAAAGTTCACCAGTTTCAAAATCTTAATTAAGTATAATGTGTCAAACTAAGCTTAGTGGGTTACTGGGAAATACAAAATATCTCTACTACAATTAAGATGAAGGCAAAATGAATCCTGTAAAAAAAACCACATACCCCTAGCACTAGATATGTTCAATCCAATAAGCTTGTTCTTTCAATGAAATCTTAAAAGATGCAACAATTCACAAATAAAAATAGAACATGAGTTTGACCTATATATTAACCACACATGCTTCAGACAGTAACAAAATATTCTTAAACCGAACTGCTGAAAATAGTCAAGACTTGAAAGAATATTGTAGAACATTTCTTTTTGTAAGCCCTTCACTCATAGGATGAAATATGTAAAGACCCAACAAATCTAAAGACGCCATCCATTTTTAAAATATTAAGAAGACATGGACGACATGCATTTTGCAAAATAACATTAAAACAATGGATGCTACATAGTATTCTATTGAGTTTTGTTTTTGTGACTATGATATATCTGCAGACTTGTGAAATTCTTTCTCCAGAAAATAAATGAAGTAAAGGACCATGTATAAACTGAAATTAAAGGTTACATGCTGAATAAATTCGTACATTTACCCTCCATGATTATAAATGTGAAGACCAAATAATTATGATGGATGAACCTATTGTATGGCATTGGTAAAAACCGACTTAATCACAAAAACCTGAGGTTTTAATTAAGTCAGTTAACCATGAAACTGAGGTTAAGTTGAAATAGCACATGCCCGGTACTTTGAAACTAGGTTGTATGGTAATGGAGAAAAAAGCTATAATCACAAAAACTAGACATTGTGAATGCTTACACTGCCACACCCCTAAAAGCAATACCCTATAACTTTCATTGCAGACGTGATAAAAACAAGGGCAACGCAAAGCAAGGCGTATCCCCTAGCCTAAAAATTTGACCCGGTGAACTTGAAAATCAATAGGGTTCCAGATTCTCTTAAGGACTAAGTATGTACCAAGTTTGGTCAAAATCCATTGAAGGATGTTGATTTTAGAGTGCTCACAAGGATGTTACATGTAAAATTTGACCCGGTGACCTTGACCTTTGACCTTGGAAATCAATAGGGTTCCAGATTATCTTAAGGACTAAGTATGTACCAAGTTTGGTCAAAATCCATTGAAGGATGTTGATTCTAGTGTTCACAAGGATGTTACGGAAGGACGGACGGACAGTAGCGTTACTATATCCCTTCGCAACTTCATTGGCAAGGGGATAATTATGAACTTAACACCTATGGATGAGCCATTTTTCCATGAAAATTGGTACCAATGATTGAAGATAAATGAAATCACAGTAGTACATTCAATGCCCATTTCTGTGTTTTAATTTCTTCAGTAGTGCTCAACACCATAAAGCTAGAAAAACAAGTCTAAACACCAGACATAAAGAGTAAAACAAATCAAAATGTCCAAAAACCAACAACTAAACCTAGCTGTAGCTATCTGTGACTGAAGAGGATAAACCTTAGTTTTACAATAATATCTTGAGTGTAAATTTCTGAAATATAGCTAACTGACAGGGACTTTAACTAACAAAAAAAAATCCATCCATCTTACAGTCTTTACAAAACATATTTAGAAGACCATGTAATTTGAATGCTGATGACATAAACATGGATACGACAATAGCAGTGTCAATGGTTACTAGTAGCTAAGTGACGACTAGCCGAGGAAGCTAAGAATCTGCTGGTTGTAGACACAGGTCTTTCAATAAGAGGTGGTACCAGATACTTTTACCCACCTAAAATGGTATTTGGTTCCTCCTGATTTTAAAGAATGTTGTATAAGATATTAATGACAATTGTTCAAATTTTCATAAAATATAATAGTGAAGTACTGGTAGACTTAAAAAATATGAAAAGCCCTGAGACCATTGCTCAAAGGGTAAAAGAATCACAATCAATGCTTCTTATAGAACTAATATCAATATCAATGTATTGTATACAACATGGAACTTAAGCCAACATATTTAACTTGCGAGGTATTTGTATTACCGCTATCAATGTTTGATATTGACGTATATAATTGAAAACAATATTAACGACTTTAAAACCAAAACTATTGAAAATTATACCTCTAGCAATACTTTAGCTTTGGTGATTTAAATTTTTATAAATTGACTTTAGAATAATTTAAAAGTAACATCTAGTGACATTGTTTATTTACATAGTAAACATGGTAAACATCTGATCAAACCAAATGAATTAGGTCATCTTTTAAATTAAAATCTGTCTTCTTACAACAAGCAATTTTGGAATAGGGTTAGGGTTATGGTGTTTAACGCCACTTTCAACAATATTTCAGTTATATCGTGGCGGTCAGTTTTATTGGTGGAGGAAACGGGAGGAAAAAAGCACAGACCTACCGCAAGTCACTGACAAACTTTATCACATGATGTTGTATCGAGTACACCTCGCCTGAGTTGGATTCGAACTCACAACGTTAGTGGTGATAGGCACTGATTGCATAGGTAGTTATAAATCCAACTACCATATGATCACGGCCACTGCAATATAAAAGTAAAATCTAGTCACTTTGTATATTTACATAGTAAACATCTGATCAAACCAAATGAATTAGGTCATCTTTTAAATTAAAATCTGTCTTCTTACAACTAATGATTTAGGAAAATAATAATGCAGTGTTTCAGCTAGACTTTGAAATCTTCAGGACAATTGCCAGTTTGATCAAACTTTCTTCATTCATATCATTTACACTTGAATAAATGACTATAAAATAATTATTTCTGAAACTCATTTAGGCTTAAATAAATGACTATAAAATAATTATTTCTGAAACCCATCTTTATTTTTCTTAAATTAAAAACAAGTGTACAAAATTTAGTTCAATGAAAACATCCTGGAAAAAGAAGAAAAAAATATGTCTGAGAAAAAGACTAAATAACTCAATTTGACAAACAAAACAACAATTAAAAATGCAAATAGAAAAATTAATATACATGGCATTCAGAGTATAAATGAAATTATATTCATACATTAAAATACACTTCAATATTGTGAGTCAAACTATTTTCAAAGGTTGTCAACATCTTATGTATTTTTCTTACCTTTAGTAGGAAAAAATCACTTCTGTGTATTGCGAAATATCCACTATAAATAAAATAACAGATGTCATTAGTATAGATAAACAATACAGGTATTTAATAAAGTGACACAGCTATAAAATAAATGGTGTATGAAAAAATCTATTCAAAATTTATAAATGCATATTTTCATGGACAATGGTACCCAATTATTTTTACACAAAGGAATTATTAAGGTGCATAGTAGGAATGTAATTAAAAATGATTGAAGTGTGTCAGTGACACTCAGTACTAATAATTATCCAAGTATTGAAATATTTCTGTTAATTGGCAAAAAATTTCCAAACAGACACATGTAATCTTATTTAAAAAGTTACCAGTATATCAATTAAATATATAGAGTCATCAGGGTTTACGGGGGTTATGGTGTTTAACACCACATTCAACAATATTGCAGTTATATTGTGGTGGTCGGTTTTATTTGTGGAGGAAACCAGAGACCTGCCGCAAGTCACTGACAAACTTTATCACATAATGTTGTATCAAGTACACCTCGCCTAAGCAGTCATCGGGAACCTGGGGAAAAAAATGAAGAAACGTATTTGTAAATCCTTCAAGGCCATGTACAGACTATATTAGAATGGATGTTAAGCTTACCAATTACATTAGAAACCATCAATGTGTATGAATTCGTTATAAGAAACTTTTGCGTGAGTTCAAGTAGTCACATCTTCATTTGTATAACAATGCTGTTAAACGTGATCAGATACCGTTAATTTAGATATATCAATATTAAGGGACACTGCCACCGTTTATATTTAATAACACCTGTTTATAAATTAACAACTCTAAAAGGACATTTAACCTCCTCCGTGTCCAGTTTCCCAGGTATATGTTATAACGGACAACTCTTTTATTTTCATTACAACCTCTTAACAAATTAACTACTAAAAGATAAACAAATTATTTCCGCCAAGTTCAGTTTTCCAGATATTACCAATAACAATAAGGGACACCTGCTACCAAACATATCAATTTCTGTAGAAGCACGTATGTTACTAACTCGATATCGAACAGTTTGTATACAACCTATTTAAAGCTTAAACCTGAGAAATACATTATTTGGTATTATGTTAGTTACATAAAGATTAACATACCCATGAGATAGGTGGAAACAAAATCTGTCATCTTCAGATCACTGTGAATCAATATCTAAGTCATATAATTTCACTTTACAACAATTTCATTGACATCGGGAGCAAAATTAATTTCTGAAATAGCAAAATGAGTCTATTCTTTAGTTCCCAGAAAATGTCCCCACCGAGATCAAACATACAAATGGGTGCACTAAGTTTAATTAATAGAAGAAGAACATGTCACAAACATTTTCTATTAATCTTCCGAAACCATTGGAATTTAAGATTAACAATATGCAATAAACGTAGGAAAATAGATGATTAAAGCTAAATAATATTCCATCGATAAATCATAAAAAAGCACAATAAAATCTAATCAAAGATATCCAGGCATGTACAATAAATAAATTGCTTATTCAAGAATTCAGAAATCGTCCAACATGGAGAAGACATCATATATTAAGTCAAATTGGAAATTGAATGAAAAGCTTGGGTGACACATAGGGGACAAAGTTGATTATTTTCTTTCCCAGTTTTTTTTTTAAAATGTGTAAAAATTATGGGCCAAACAAGGTCATATTGTTGCATAGTTATGAAATGTGACACTGGCTCCCAAGGGGCCAATATCTAATTCTGATACTGTCTGAAAAATCAATATCTGCCCTGACAATAACAGAACATATGAATAACTTGCATATAAGGCAAATATATTGCAATTCAACATGGAATAAATTCTAATTCAAAATGGACAGCTGACAATGAGCATAATTAATGAATACAAAACATAAAGATCAATAGGTAACCTCCACTTTATTAGGCCATGAAACAACAAATACATGTAATTACTATTTCCTTAATCTACCCTATGTTTAAGCTGCTATCCTAATTTCATTTGGTTGGCAATGTCAGTTAATCACTCTTACAGTCCTCACGATGAGCACAGGTCCTCCGGCCCAAGATCAGCAAAACTTTGTTCGGACCAAAAAAATTAATTCAAGGATTTGGATTCAGACCAGTAAATTAAAATTTTCGTTCGGAGGACTGCAGTCTTAAGGCATATCCTCTCTCTATATATTTTATATACAGCAAAAAAATCCTCCAAAGATCTTTACCTACACCTTTGTAAGCAGTATCTAATATGAGCCAAAAGTATATTTTCTTGACCTCAAGAAAATATAGAGCATTCTAAGAACCATTTCATATAGGAACCATGAAGAATTATTGGCCAGATTTTGCATCCATGATCGTATTTTACATCTTAACATAAATATGAATACATACCAAAGACTCCAGGGCTCCTGTATAATTACTAATCTGGGATACAACTGGCTTCAATTTGATTCAGATGGTTCAATGTCTAAAATATAAAATTTTGTAGCATTACTATGGAAATTTGGTTAAAATTTGATATAATTCTGTCTACATTTAATGTAGAATGTTGTCCAAACTGCCATACCAAATAATTTACTTGACATCTACAAATTTCACAGAAATCTAGAAAATTAATTCAATGACAAAACCAAAATGGTCAAGAAGCTAAAAAAACCAACAGTATATATCTAGCTACCATGCTACATGCATTGCAAACTTTAGTATGTCTATTCTGAATGCATGTATTGGTAAATAAGTCTGTATAAAATGCTATTTATTTGGACAGGTTGCAATGTAAATATTCATTTAATCCTGATATTAGTTCAAAGTCTCTAAATAAAAAAAACCCCAAGACATTTAGTGTTCATTGATTAATATGAAGAAACATGAACACATGGATGGAATTGAATTTTGTGAAATACAATGGAAGACAAGGGTCAAAGTTTATATGTTATATAATTTAGCACTTATTGCACTTTGAGTAAAGTAATTTTCTGACAACAGCAGATGTTTTCAAAAGACAATTGGTCAAGAAATATACAATACTATACTGTCTCTCGGCAGGTGGCTAATCATGACCATTAGAAAGTTTAACCAATCAACAATCACTGACCTATTGTCCTCACTATGAAGCTGGCTAATAGAAGATGTTTCAGTCATATTGATTTTCCTTGACATAAGGGATTTAAAGCTTCATTTATGGGTGTACAATTTTGTAATGAAGGATCTTTTAAGGGCTTCCATGAAAATTAAAGAGCTCAACGGAATGACAAGTAGTAATCCCAAATGTAATCAAATCAAGCAACGTTAAGTCTAGTCTGACATCAATCTCATTGACAAATATTATAGAGCAAAGGTAATGACACAGGGATCTACCATGTCCTAAATTTAACCAGAATAAATTTTAATATTAAATATTCCAAAAAATTATGAATAAAATTTGGCCTTGAAACCATTTAAGCAAGTTTTTTTGGGGGGGTTTCTGTATTTTTTTTTGTTCTGAATGATAATTTTTGCCACAAAATATTTTAGTAGAAATTTCAAATCAAATTAATGGAATTTAATTTAATATATATATACAAGATAAAGTTAAATCAAGACAAACAAATTTCAGTTTTCATAGGCTACCGGTACTAGTAATTGTAACTCCTTTACATATTCAGATTTATGGGTAAGACAAAAGAAAATACTGGTGAAATACCAGTAACCCTACTGACCCTAAATTTTAGTTCCTACCCTAACTTTTGTTTTCTCGGTTTTGGACAAGCACTGCTAAAATCAGATTCTTGTCCTGTATAACCTATATAAAAAAAATAAAAAATAAATAAATAAATTCCTAGATCTCCCAATTTACCAAATAAAAAATTGTAGGATCTTCACGAAGGATGCATATCGCCTGTCCTCCATTGGGACATAACACAAGAGGTGTACATCAGTACGATTGCTATGAGAGGGAATGTGGTAAAGTTTGAATATATTCTGTCAAGCATGACATGATGAAGTTAAGGATTAACAATGGTTCACACAACACAGACAGACATAGACACTGATACAAGATAATTGATAGAGGCCCCAATATGTCTGCACTACTATCTATGTAGGCTATGTAAAAAACATTTCTTGTTTTAAGTCAATGATCCCTAAAGCTTACACAGTAGAACCTTGTTGTATTGCAGGCGAAAGACCCAGTGATTTACTTTGAAATAAACGATTATTCTTGCTATCTCGATTAAATTTAACAAAAAGATGAAGTATGCATGGACCAGATTTTTACCATCAAGTTATCCATGGAGGCGACTTTATCAGAGTTTGAAATAATGAGATTCAAAGGTAGCGGGGAAAAAGATACTATAAATTTTTGTAGCAGAAAGAAATATTTCAAATTAGAATGCATGCCATGCCATGTTTCATGGATTCTCATACCAATATAGGTCATTAACTATATATCTGCAAACATAGAGCAATGACTGTTTAAGGTGGCCCTTTATAATAATATTCAAGGCCGGTACGATATTCATCTCCTACTCATCATGCCTAGGGTAAATATAGGCCATATCTTTCTTGTAAGATCGTGAAAAGAAGTGAACTATGAATTCAAAGGAATGAGATCTCATTGACCGACAAATAAAATTAATGAATGAATATTCTCTGGATTGTGAACACACGACAAATAAAGTGAATGAATGAATATTCGCTGGATTGTGAACACATGTCGCCTTTTAAATTTCATTAATAGTATTTTGCATTGATGCCTCCTCAGATTAAATGTCTGTAATTTTACATACAAGGGATATGATTAAAAAAAATCTGTGACAATAAAAATAATTATTATACTTCAATATGTTTTCTATATAAAATTAAACTCAGATAATATGAATATTTTTTAAGGAAACATAAAAAATCAAATTGTGAGTCATGATATAGCTGAAAATTGCTGAGTTGGCATTAAACAACAATCACTCAAATTGTGAGTCTGACAGTTAATAGTTCTATTGACTATTGTCCCAAGGGAAATAAGTCTTTAAACAGCACACTTTTTATGGTTCTAATCTTTTTGGTTTTATACATATTTATACAAAAAGCCTTGAAGCATACTAATATTTGTTTACAAGATGATAAAATTGACACTACTGATGCAGGCCCAATTCCCTCACTCTGCAAGGATTTTGATAAAATATTTGATGACACAAAATTTAAACTGATTAGAATTGTTGTTCTACAAACAATTTCATTGTTGATCTTTTTTCTTACTATAATATAACCTTATTAAGCTCTTTTTATGTATTTTTTTAATAGCCATAGTGTTCAGATTGCCTTGATAGCCTTTGGTACAATAAAACACTTATTACTCCAGGTTATTTGGATAATAGCAGGTCTATTATCCACCTCCATACAACTACTTGTATTTTCATCTGCTTCACATTGACATATCATTTGGCATCTGTGAGGAAAATGAAGTAGCTATTATGATCCATAATAATAGACAGTAAATAGGTGTATACTTGTGTTTACAGGGTTAAATCTATATAACTTTTAGTGAGTCAACTATGGCACAATTACTTTGACAGTATAATGACAATTTTGAAGTTCTCTGACTAAGGTCAACCATTCCAGAGCACAAACTGATTATCAATTCTTTTAATTCATACAGGAAATTAGCATCTAAAGGGGAACTTATGGGGTACTATTTTATTAGTTATATAAACATTAAAAAATTTCTTTTTAAGAAATTAGTAAAATAAGAATCTCATAATAAATCAAAATATCTGACTTTGAATAGAATTGTTAAAAAGAATTCAAAGAAATAATTTAATTTCTCTAAAAAAAAAAATTACCAAACAAATTTAAAGCTTATTAACCCTCTATAATTTAAGACCATGTTGTGTGGAGAAGACAATGAGGTGACTCATCTGACAAATAAAATATTAAACCTTGCTGCAATCAATTATGTAAGACTGGAAGGGAATTGTGATTTCTATAGGATAAAGACTAATGTTAGGTTCAAAATCAAATATAATAGTCATAATCAGGATTACAATATCTCAACTTTGCAAATTTTATGCAGAGGGGGTGGGGGTTATGGTATTTTATGCCATTTTCAACAATATTTCAGTTATATCGTCAGGCGCGTAGCTCCCTATACGCCAACACGCAGTTGCGTGCACATCGGCGTGCTGAAAAAAAAATAAAGAGCAAAAAAAATATGGAAGACAGACTACCAGAGCCAATCACCCTGCAGACACGCCAAAACAGTATTGGAAAGTTTCTTTGTACTATGCGTTTATAGACCACATGGTAATGGAATTGGAGTTGTGTCTGATAAAATCAGAAAATCGCTTCTATGCACAGTATCCGCTTCCTCCTGTTATAGGAAATATTACGAACGAACAAATCGCGACATTGTATGAGACATATGAGACTGACCTGACATGTAATTTAGACGAATTCAAGAGGGAGATCGCTCGATGGCGAACACCCTGGAGTATAACACCTCGCGATCAGATGCCAACTTCACTTTGTGAGACACTTGATGCAGTAAACCCGGTGCTATATCCTTCTATAGATACCATCTTGTGTATCATGTTGACAATGCCGGTAACAAGTGCTACTGCAGAGCGATCGTTCAGTGTACTACGTCGGTTGAAGACATATGTACGATCAACAATGAATAATGATAGGTTGTCATCGCTAGCATTAATGCATATCCATCGCGATTTCAGTGTGGATTTAGACAAAGTTATGGAGAAGTTCGTGTCTGCTAAGACACGAAGAACAGATTTTGGGCAATTCTATTAAGTAAATTATGTCTAACAAAATCATGAAATCAATGTGTTGCTTATGTATTCAATTTACCCATGAAAACACCTCAGAACGCACCATTTTGCATCATGTCAGCAAAAAAAATTCGGGGGGGGGGGGGAGGGGGAAACCCCACCAGACCCCCCCCCCCCCTTTTCCAGGTTTGGTTGATTGCACTGCAAAAAAGGCTAGCTACGCCCCTGATCGTGGCGATCAGTTTTATTGGTTGAAGAAACCAGAGTACCCGAAGAAAACCACAGATCTGTCGCAAGTCACTGACAAACTTTATCACATAATATTGTATCCAGTACACCTCGCCTGAGCGGGATTCAAACTCACAACATTAGTGGTGATAGGCACTGATTACACAGGTATTTATAAATCCAACTATCATACAATCACGACCACGACAGCAAATTTTAAGCATAGAAGAAGCATTGAGTTTAAACCGATATAATTTTCTTAGGAGGATGTGTGTACCATATAGACTAATGAAGAGAACTTGTCTGTCCATTAATAATAAAACTTAAACAAATCATTTTAGACCTGGACAGATGGTTGACCTCAAAATGTGTCAAAAGAGGTCAAGGTCAGGTGACATAAAACAGACTGACATTTTACATTCCAGGATGAATATGTTTTGACCCATTGTAGATGACCTATCATATATGATTAGTAACAAATCTTAGCCAAAAAGTTTGACATAAACAATTTATAGGTACAATGATGACCATTTTTGGCACCCAATTTTGATATAAAATAAATGATTTTAGCATCACAAACCTAAGGCAAAAATAATCTTGGGAGGGTTTATTCAATCAGAAGCAGGTGTATTACCGTATTAAAACTTTACATCACACATGTTATCTCAGTTGATGACCTGAAAAAGTTATGTTTGCTCATGATTTTATAAAAATTTAGTGGAAAATGTTAATCAGTAAAAACCAGTCTACTTGAATAAACCGGGAACCTGTATAAACCCAACTGAAAATAAAATCCCAATGTAGGAAGTTTTTGTTAATTTAACCCTTATAAACCCAACACCTGACTATCCAGAACACAAAAGTTGTTCCAAGGAGGTTTGGTTAAGGCAGGTTTTACTGTATAATTTGGCAGATTTTTTCATTTGAAAATATTGAACACAAATGTGAAGGAACTTGATAATTCCACAATTTTTATGTCTTTATAAAATACATCACTTGGTTACATAACGTTTTAGTTGGGTATCCTTTGGCAGTACTCTTATATTTCCCAGATATGAATTATGTATAGATCTTAAAATTATCTTTTTTTCCACCTTTTTGTTGAAATTCTTAATTAAGTACTCAATTGGTTACTGAGAAATGGATCCAATCAATTTAACATGATGTGAAGTGACCAGTCAACAGTCAAAGTAAACATGAAACCAAGGTACAGTCAACAGTCAAAGTAAACATGAAGCCAAGATACAGTAAAGTCGAAGTAAATATGAAGCCAAGGTAAGCTGAGATATGAAATATGAACTAATTTTGATCTGTAACCATTTATGTAGGGTTATTGAAAAACCATACCTAATCAAGAACGTCATGCTTTCATATTCAATGGACCATGTTAATGAGATCACAGTAAGGTGACACATTCATGGCTGATATTAAATATCCAATGAGATATGTGTGGGCATTTTAATAAGGTGGACCCCAATATAAAAACTGTAGGTGATCACTACATACAAGATGAATCTGTCAAGTATTTATATAAGGTTTATGGTGTTTAACGCCACTTTCAATAATATTTCAGGTCAAGTACTTGAATGGACAAGATGATCCCATGTCTGACAAAACACATACAATCTCAACATGAACCATACTACAGTGTATATAGACAATTTTTCGCGCTAACCCACTTGCCCGAAGTCTGGGATAAGTAAAACTGGACAGTGAAAATTATGAAAGAATGTGATTGAATAAATATAATTTTTTTTTTCTAAATTTGGCCTTCGGGCAAGAAGGTGAAAAAAATTAAGGCAAAGACTTTATAGAGGTGGTTGACCCTCACACGGATACTTAACTTCTCAAAATACAAGACTATCTATAGGACATTCATATAAGGTAAAGTTGTTGCTCCCACATCCCGTTCTCTAATTATAGCAAATAAAATATTGTCCTCATACTAAACTAGAGAAAGTATATCACATTAAATTCACTTAAAAGTTTTATCACCTGTTACAGGTAAAAACAGAGATCAATTGAGGTCATTCTTATCTGAAATTTACTTTTCATATTTCACAAAAAAACTTGACACATATCAAACAAAACACTTTGATCGTTTCTAAGTGGACAAATATCTTTTTATCTAAAATACACATGAATATAATTCTACCCTTAGTCATATATCAAATAACCCTTGTTTGTATAAGGTCACTCTGAATGTTTAATTAACGATTCTGGGCTGACTATGTATCAAAGAAAATATCTCCTTTGATAGCAATTAATTTTATATTAAGTCTAAAGAAATTTGATCTCTTTTATTTATGGTTGATATGAAGTCATGACCTTATTGCTGTTCAATAACTAATATTCAAAATATTGAAACCACTCAAACCTATATATTATTTTTCATGTCTAATGAGGACAATTGTAATTTTATACATGATAATTTTTTTTATCTTTGATATCAAAATAAATACCAGAAATACAAATAATTGGATTAAATTTACATTTGGGTAAATTAAATTTTGATCATCTGATACAGTCATGTATCTACATCATATACCAGAAATTGTACCAATCCAGTAATTAATAATATTCTGAATAACAAAATATTAATGAACTGATTTTTAATTTTTTTTTTTTTTTTTTTTTTTTTTTTTATCTTAAATGGCTTTTAAAATAGTTTGATATTCATGTCATGGGTATTCTTAACGATTCAGTGATTCAGCTAGGCACCGGTCTTAGGACATTTGCCAACTTAGATGTCACTAAATTATCCTGATTCCGAGCCAACCAGTCTTTGCTCATTCTCCTTATTACCGTGTGCTTAGCGGAGAAGAAACAAATATCAATTCTATAGTCTTTGGTTTGACCCGATCAGATCTCGAACTCACGACAAATCAATTTTTTTTTTTATCTGATGCACTGATAAACTGACCATTCAGCTCTCAACAAGAAGTTTTGGGATAAATTTGAAGAAAAATTACAGATTTTTTTCTATGTAATAAATAATATCTTATTTTCGTTTTGTGTGAATAAGAATTTCTGGCATGGGGGAAAAATATAGCCATCCTTACAAAAGTTAATTGGTTGGTCCTAAATGAAAAAAAAAAGCTTCTATAATAAAAACAGAATTCTGTATAACAACCAAAACATTATTTGATATATTATGTCATGAAAAGTATTAACCTCAAGTAAATATTACAAACTTATAGCTAATTTCTATTACATATATGGAATATTTACATTCTTCTCAACATCCTGTTTGCTCTTTAATTGAAAACTCCTTCATAAGGTCTGGAGATACTCTGTAATCAGGAAATAAATAGAATAAGTACAAGTTATGTCAATACACTCAAGTTATAAATCTGAAACTGCAAACACACTTTAAAAAAAAAAAGTCAAAGGACAAGATGGTTGGAGTATGCATGGCAAGAGCTGAGACTTCAAAACAACACTGTAAGTCAAAGGACCAGATGAAGTAAGAATCCAATTTAGTCTCGTAATTATAGCAAAGTGAAAAAAAAACTAGAAAAGAAGTATGCCCCCGCACTTGATAATTATGGACAAAGTTGTTTTGTTAGGAGTGACTTTTAAAAAATGAAGTGTGTCTGTAAGACACAAATGATGCCCCCGCCTGACCATAAGAAATTATAAATAAGTCAACCTCCATTATGTGTATAAACATCACACAAAATATTAAAGCTGTAGCTCCAAAACTGTAGGAGGAGATAGCCGGACAAACCATGTATCTATATCCGGATGGATGAACAAAATGACTAAGTCCAACTACCTGTCATTTTGAGATTATTTGATGAAAATCAAAATCCTGTGGACATGTACACCTCCATCATGTGTATAAACATCCTGCAAAATATTGAAGCTGTAGCTCTAAAACTGTAGGAGGAGTTAGCCGGACAAACCATGTTCCCTTTATGCAGCTAGTACGAAAAAAATGATTAAGTCCAACTACCTGTCATTTTGAGAATATTTGAAGAAAATCAAAATCCTGTGGACATGCACACCTCCATTATGTGTATAAACATCCTACAAAATATTAAAGCTGTAGCTCCAAAACTGTAGGAGGAGATAGCCGAACAAACCATGTATCTATATCCGGACAGACAAACGGAAGAACTGACAGGGGTAAATTAATATGCCCCCCAGACTCTTTGTCGCGGGGGCATAAAAAGAAGATTTGCTTCAAATGTTTGCTGAAATACAAGAGAAATAAATGTCAATATAGTGAAAAAAATGGACAAAATCATATTCTGACATTTAAGTAATTCTATACATTTGTATTATAAACTAGTATTACAGACAAGTTTGACTGGTTGTGACCGGCACTTTACAGGTTTACTACCTAGTGTCATACAACCAAACCTCCTAGAGGTTGTTGTGGTCACGATTGTATGGTAGTTGGATTTACAACTACCTATGCCATCAGTGCCTATCACCACTAAAGTTGTGAGTTTGAATCCCGCTAAAACAAGATGTACTCGACATAACATTATGTGATAAAGTTTGTCAGTGGTCGGGGGTATTCTCCAGGTACTCTGGATTCCTCCACCAATAAAACTGACTGCCATGATATAACTGAAATATTGTTGAAAGTGGTCTTAAACATCATAACCCTAACCTATTAAACCTTCTACAACTAATTTTGATGGTTTATGTTTTAAGTGAATCATGTAAGCAATGGAGTAACAATTATTGTACATTGGATGTATTCACAATTTGACTTCATTTTGGTCAGTCTATAAATAGGTTTATGATGCCATGAAGAATGACGATCATCACAAGTCATACTGACCTTTACAGAACAATTATGTAAACACAACAATTTAATTTCTCACCAGTTGCAGCTGAAATTAAAATGAAGAGACCTCAGAGAGACAGCATGTCTCCTCTAAATTACACAGAAGTAAGACAACTTTTGTCCTGCTAACCATCTATAAAATGTCACACAGTAGCTGACATTAAATCTGCATCTTCTGCAGATTTAGAGAATGCATGCTAGACGTGTATGCCACCCCACCTTTAAAATGCAATTTACAAAATTAATTGATATACAAAAAAATGCATGTCAGAAAATAATTATATCAATCAGTACAATAGTTGTTAATATTCAAACCTCCAGAGCTTTGCCCCCTGATTGCTTTTGGGGTTTGTCCTAGACCTATGGGAACCTCAGCAGACCCAAGACCATTCACTAGATTTCATCCCCCTAATGAAAAAACCTGGAACTACACCAGGGTTTCACTCACCTCAATCTATAAATTTTCTGATTTATATATCTAATAATCATACTTATGCACATGATTGTAGTTTTGAGATTCTGTGATTTCAGAGAATATTTCAAAGCATTTTTCTTGAGAAAAAAAATCTAAATATTTATTACCAAAAAAAAAGAAGGTTATATGACAATATTTATTCCTTTTTTTCTTTCATACAAATGTGTGATATTTATGTCATATTATTTGTCATTTTTGTTGTTGACAGGTGGCATGAAATTATGAATGACCTTAAAGTGTTCATCCATCCACTTATAAAGTAGAGATGTCATTTCAATAATATAAAATATGATTACATCATAAAATATAATATTTTCCATGAAAATTAATTTGACACCATTGGCAACAGTTATAAATAAAAAGTGTTAACCTAAAATCAGTTGATATTCTCTTTCATGTCATGTCACCTACCATACTGTTACGGTAGGTAACCCTACCGATATCAGAATAATAAATATTATCTCCTTCAACAGTATTTTATCAGTGAGTTGCAACAGTTCGGTGGTTTTCTCCAGTTTCCTCCACCAATAAAATTGACCACCATGATATAACTGAAATATTGTTGAAAGTGGCACTAAACACCATAAACCAAACCAAACCTTCAACAGTAACACTGATCTGAATTAAAGCCATCAATAAGTGGGAAACATTATCTGTTACAACTAATTACCTATTATTGCATTATAGACAAATGAAAAATTTCATAATAAAAAATAAAAATAAGATTCCTACAAAAAAATCCTCACATTTAGGCCAAAAAAAATAGAAGACAAACTGTGTTTCCGCTACCATTCTGGAAAAAAATATGTTCTAAACTAGTATGAGATATACCCCCCGCTCCCCACATCTGTCCAACCTAATTTCAAAACATTCTGAGAAACACTACTCAAGTTATCATACGACATAGGGTAAAAATCATATTTTCCGTCATATCAAGTCCAATAACTCTGGAATGGCAAAAGTGAAAATCATAAAAATGAAAGGGATCCTCCTCTCTTCACCGGTAAGCTGCTGATAAAATTTCAAAACATTCTGAGAAACACTACTCAAGTTATCATATGACATAGGGTAAAAATCCTATTTTCCGTCATATCAAGTCCAATAACTCTGGAAAGACAAAAGTGAAAATCGTCAAAAATGAAAGGGATCCTCCTCTCTTCACCAGTAAACAGCTGATAAAATTTTAAAAGATTCTAAGAAACACAACTCAAGTTATCGTACGACATAGGATTTGTCTACAGACGGACGGACACGGTGAAACCAGTATACCCCCCACAACTTCGTTGCAGGGGGGTATAAAAATGGTAGGTAATTAAGTAGGACAAGGATCTGATTTTTACAGTGCTTGTCCAAAAATAACAATAAAAATATTAGGGTAGGCATATCAAATTAGGATTGGTAGAGTTCGTGGAAACACAGGTTTTTTTCTTTTAACTATCAAGATTAATTTTTCTTTTTTTGTCATATTAAAGTGATAAACCTTTGTCAATAATCAGGACATAATCTAAATTGATCATTTTTGTTTTCATATACAAATGTACAAACACAATTGTTTTAAATTGAAAACCAGTGTCTGTATTGTTCACCTTGTTTACAAATAGGTATTTGTTTTTTGTGGCTGTTTTGGTTTACACAATTGGGCACCATGTGCTTTCAATTAATACAACTTTTTTTTCTCTCCTTCCAATATATGACAACTATGATTTTCATCAAGTTTTATTACTATTGCAGTTTTGGGCATCTATTCCAATGTTAGGGTTAAAATTCCCAAACTCAACTTTTGTTTAAATTTTATCCATATTTATATTATAATAAAATATGAGAAGAATTGAGTTGTGGGAAAGGAGTATTAAAGCCTGGCAACTCATTTTACAATTTGGCCTCATTGGACCCTTTTTTCACGAATTTGTGAGGTTAAAACTCCAAAATCCAACTTCGTTTTCATTTTGTCTTTAGGAAAGCCAAATGGAAAAAAACATGTGTTGTGTTTCTTGATAGTGGTTTCTGAGGAGAATTTTTTCATATTAGATTTCGAACCAGAATGAAACAAGGAATCTTTTATTTTTTTTGGAGGGGGCGTGCTACCAGTAGATAGATTATTCCTGCAACATTTCGCCATAAATGTTTGTGGTTAACTTAAAAGTATAAAGCAGATTGAAATGAACTACTAATTATACAAGAGTCAACTTCGACCTTTAATAGCAAATATCATCATTCTACCTTCAGTACATATCATATTAATCAATTGCAAGCTATATGGAAATTCTCTTAAATTACATAATCTTGTTAAACCGCAATTTTGAACCATTTTTCAATAAAATATTGTTAGAAAGAATTCTACATAGTTTTGTTACCATTTCACCATATTTGTTAAGCATAATTTCCAATTATTTAAAACACATTGACAATTGACAGATGTTTTTTTTTCTCATAATAAATAAAAATTAAAGGGAAATAATTCTACATACTTATTAAAAGCTAAAATTAGGAAAAAAACAATTGCTACATTGGTAGAAACAATACATGTATCAGCCATGTTTTTATGTCAGAACAAAACCAAATGTGGAATTTTCGTAGAGAACCTTCAAAATATAATTACTATAAGGTTTGATTCCAATTTGCCCAGTAGTTTCAGGGGAGAAGATAGAAATGTAAAAAATTTACAGACAATGAATGCCAAGTCAAGTGATGGCAAACCCTTCAGGTCAGGTGAGCTAATAAAAAAGATGATGTAAGAAAGTAGAAAACAAAGGTTTTAATTCTTAGCATTAGCATCTTATTTCTGAAGCTCAGATGTAGTGATTAGCAACCACACTGTGAGATTAATAATAGTTGATAAAAAAAAAAAAAGACCCTGCTATGGCTGAAATAACCTACTGTTGCTAAGAGTTTCTCCTATGTGTAAAAATGTGATTTACAGATTCTATGCATTAAAGGAAAACTTTCATCCCTTAAGAACTTACAAGATAAACAACAGTCCTCAGCTGTAAAATCATGTCATGGAGAAAATACCAATATGATATATGTCAATGCATTATTAAATGTCTCTTAAATCTTCTGCAAAACAATTATAAAGGAAATATCACATTATATCATGACAAGGCTTCAATTGTCCATTAGTTTCCAAGAAAATATTTACATCTCTGAGGTCTTCTTTTAAGGAAGTTACAATCTACATGGAATTCGGTAAGTAAATTGAGTTTTTAGAGATACATAAATTTTACCAATAATCTTCATTAATGTCAGTAATCAGGATAATGGTTTTTGTCATCGTTAGAATGATACTAGTACGCTAGAGTATTGTAAACTATGGCAACTGGAATACTAAACTACCATGGAGACGCAACAGTGCTTCATATTTCTTTTAGCATGCATTTAGTATCCATATGTAATTGTATCGCTATATCGTATGACACATCTCAGCAAATTACACCGGATAAAGCATTTACAACAATAAATCACTTTTTTTCCTAAATTTGTATGTATAGTCGGTTTGACCAGCCTAAAACAGGACTAAAAAAATAATTAAAAATCAACAGTTCAACTTATTGATTTTTTTTCTTCACACATTTACTCATATATCATCTACCTACTCTGACAAATAATTTCAGAATTTTGACACTATTTTCAAAAAAGTTGCCCATTAGGTCTCTATGTTAAATATTTATACCAATGTGGATATGTGCAGAGGGAGTTAGTATGCTTGTTGTTACCAACTTCCAGTGTAAACAATAACAACAACACATGTGATTTTATTTATATTTCACTGTCATGTGATTACCTAATTTGAATGTCACCAGAACTCAAGCATGCATGAGATGTTCATTTCACTTTCACCAAGTGACAATTTTGATTCGGCTTCAAAATAATCAAACACTTTTAGTGTTAAATCCTGTTTTTCATCTGAAGTTTTGAGAGGCATGATTATCCTTTCTATATAACTTATATAAGTATTGGTTGAGTTCTAAATAAGGGCAGATAATTTTTAATTTGTAAATATTAATTTATGAAAAGACAAAAAAAAATATATATTAATTACTTGTTTTTTTTTATTATGCTTAAATAACATACATAAAACTTGTTTTCATTTTCTAAAAGTATACACAAAGCATGCAAAGCATGGGCTATTTACATAGTATATCTGGTCAATACACATAGGCTTATTTTATAACCATGTTCTTTGAGTTCAAATACTGGGCTTTAGAAAACACCAAAACAAAAGTGATTTTATTTAGAATTTAAAGAAAAAGATTTAAAATTCAAAGGCTTGCATTTATACTTTTTACTTTTAAATTTCTAAAATAATTTCCAATAAAATGTAAAAAGTTAAACTTTGGGTGAAATGAACATCTCATGCATGCTTGGGTTCTGGTGACATTCAAATTAGGTAATCACATGACAGTGAAATGTAAATAAAATCACATGTGTTGTTGTTATTGTTTACACTGGAAGTTGGTAACAACAAGCATACTAACTCCCTCTGCACATATCCACATTTGGTACAAATATTTAACATAGAGACCTAATGGGCAACTTTTTTGAAAATAGTGTCAAAATTCTGAAATTATTTGTCAGAGTAGGTAGATGATATATGAGTAAATGTGTGAAGAAAAAAAATCAATAAGTTGAACTGTTGATTTTTAATTATTTTTTTAGTCCTGTTTTAGGCTGGTCAAACGGACTATACCGACTGGTCAGTACCAAACGTTTTTAACACTTTTAAAAATAAGCCATTAGTAATTATTAAATTACAGTAGCCCCCTTCTTAAAAGGACATCTCTCTTAATTACCAGACCAGATATCTGATGCACCGAGAAAGTGGGGTTCGTGTTACTCGGTCTTTAGTTTTTTTGTATGTTTTGTAGATCGTTGTTTGTCCTTTTGTACTTTTTCTTTTGGCCATTGTGTTGTTTGTTCTTCTTCGATATACAGATTCTGATTGCCCCTTTGGTATATTCAAACTCTTCTTAAAATACTATTAAATTGTCCCCTTCTTATAAGGACATCTCTCTTACCAGATCAGATTTCAGATGCACTGAGATAGTAAAATATGATTAAATTGTCCAACTCAACTTCTTAAGAGAGCTAAATACCTCTTTTAATAAGGCCCCTTTTTCATTACAGAAGAAGTGACCTTGTCAGAAAGGGCTACTCACTGTATATTCTTATTTTAATGCAAGCACCCTTTAAAATTAGTCATTTGGTGATAAACAGACTGAAAATTCAATCAATATATAAGAAAACTTAAGAAATTGAACTAGAATGTGTATTATCACTTGTTTCTGAATGCCTTTAATTATTCAAATTGTTTACACTAAAACTAAAAAGTAATCTATTTACATTGAGTTCTAAAAATTACAACCTCTAGTACCGATATGCAAAATGTATTGCAGCTGTAACTTTTATCGACTTTAAAAAATAATACATTCACCCTTGACTGGAGTGAAACTTGCCTGCACAAGTAGAATTCAAACTACAGACATCCTACAACAATGTTCTTTTCAGATAATCTTATTACATTATATCATATCTATTATTTACAAACTTTTGTATTGAGGTAATCGATTACAGACCGTAGATCGTCTATAGCACATTATAGACATTTACAGTCTTGTCAAAAGAGTTGGGAAAGTCGACAACCAGACTCTAATATTACGTTTCTGAACTTAATGAAAAAATATTTTCCGATCCTTATTTGATTACGCAGACTTTTCCAGACTTTATTATAAAATGTGAAGGCATTTATATAATCACTAACAATATGTCCATGCGCCAATTTTTTTATGATTGGTTTACTGGCAAAACTATTTGAGTCGTTTTTTTCAACGTCATTTTGATGAATGAGAAAGACGAAAAATCAAATTTGTTGTTAATTAACCATAATCAATAACAGAACTAGAAATTAACCGGGAGAAAATGTGAGAATCAACAACCATTCTCTATATACCAACGATTCCATAAATAGATTGTGTTCATTAATAGACAAAAATCAATTAATTGAACAAAAAACTCAGTAAACCACACTTTCATCTAGCTTTATATACAAAAAAATATATACAGGAATTGAATTACATTCAAATAAATATATTTCACAATCTATTAAGAATATTTAAAAAGATAAATAAAATCTTTCTGTACTTTAATCATTTGAACTCTCAGATGTGATTTAAATTTCAATTATCATTTCCATCCAATGTAAGGGCTATAGTGTTAAGCGCCACTTTGAACAATATTTCAGTTATATCATGGCGTCAGGTTTATTGGTGGAGTACACAGAGAAAACAACCAACCCCTCACAAGTCTCTGACAAACTTTATCACATAATGTTGCATCGAGTACACCTCACCTGAGTGGGATTCGAACACACAACTTTAGTGTTGACAGGCACTGATAGCATAGGTAGTAGTAAATCAAACTACCATACGATCATTACCACGACAAATTGGATGAACTCTTAAAGATATAACTGAGGGAAAGATACATGGCATGCTTACAACTTTGAAAGAATTGGACCTGCTGTCATAAAGTGATGAATACCAGTAGATGTACAAAGAAATGTGAACTAGCTGTGAATTAGTACTGTAGTCAAAGTGGTCTTCAAATAGAGACAGCATTAAAATATTCTAAAATCAAAGTAATAATTAAAGCTATGGTTTTTAACGCCACTTTTAAACAATATTTCAGTTTTATCGTTCAGGAAACTTTGAGTACCCGGAGAAAACCACAGACCTGTTGCAAGTCACTGATAAACATTATCAGATAATGTTGTAACGAGTGCACAACTCGAACTTTGAACTCACAATTTAGTAGTGATAGGCGCTGATTGCACAGGTAGTTGTAAATCCAACTGCCATACGATCACAATGGCCCCTTTTTTTTTGGCCCCACCGATTTTTAAAACTTGTGGACATCCTTCTTAGAGATCTATTGGGGCACTGTTTGGGTTTTAATTGTTGGTGTTTAATATTTGTGGACTTACTGAACCATGAAAATTGATATCCTATGAAAGATAGATACTGATTGAACAGTACGACGTGTTATCGGAATCAAACATAATCACTGGTTAACCACAGTTATGTAATATTCTAACCAAAGGTGATTATTAAAAAAACCCATTATTATTATGATAATAAAAGAACCGCCTAGCGCATTTGCGCGACGTATCCCCCCCCACACTCGCATAATATTTAGTTTTATATATTTATAGAAAGCAGCCTTGCAGTCTTAATGTATGACATACTTTATTGAAGGATGGAGTATATTGCAGCATGATCTGAATAATATACAGGAAGTACTCCACTTTGAACACTGTGTAAACCTCTGATGTAAATATAGATTTTCCCCCCAAAATCTTGCTTCAAATATTTCCATGTTAGAACCCATCCAAGATAATGATAATTACAAGCCACATGCAAAACATTAATCAAATCTATCCATGTTTACTGAAGTTATCGCGTAAACAAGACACAATTCTCAAAATATGTGAATTTTCAACCAAAAACTAAGATTTTCCCCCAAAACCCTTGCTTCAAATATTTCCATGTTAGAACTCATCCAAGATAATGATAATTACAAGCCACATGCAAACAATTATTCAAATCTATCCATGTTTACTAAAGTTATCGCATAAACAAGACACAATTCTTAATATTGGTGATTTTTCAACCAAAAAACTAAGATTTCCCCTCAAAACCCTTGCTTCAAATATTTCCGTGTAAGAACCCATCCAAGATAATGATAATTACAAGCCACATGCAAAAAATTATTCAAATCTATCCATGTTTACTAAAGTTATCACGCAAACAAGACACAATTCTCAATATTGGTGATTTTTCAACCAAAAACTAAGATTTCCCCCCAAAACCCTTGCTTCAAATATTTCCATGTTACCATCCAAGATAATGATAATCACAAGCCACATGCAAAAAATAATTCGAATCTATCCATGTTTACTCAAGTTATCACGTAAACAAGAAAGTGTGATGGACGGAGAGACAGAGAGACGGCCGCTATTACTATATCCCTTCACCGCTATCGCGGGGGGATAATAAAATAGAATGGAAATAATCATGTCTTCTCGATTTTCCCAGAAAGCTTGCTTAAAATAAAAAGGTAAACTGAGAAATTAGATAAGATAGATAAGATAACTTGAGTGGCAACAATACAAATAACTACTCTGGTTACTCTAAGATATAATTAACACTACAAACTAGAGGTTCACAGGAGCCTGTAATCGCTCATCTGGTTTTCAAGAACAGTTTGAAGATTCCAAAGGGATAATCAGAATCAGAAGACTTAAAGTTTATAGTAAATGGGAGTGTCACAAATAATTTTGAAAGTTGGCCAACCAGAGATCATTTCAAAACAGAATTTTGAGCAGCAGATTTTGATGTGATTTTTTTCTCATAATATGCCTAATCAGTATAAATTTGCTGGGGGGAGAAAAGGAAACAAATCTGGACTACTCAATGCCATGTAGATGCAGCTAAAATTTGAGCTCATTTTAACTTATAATAAAGCAGCAATAGACAATGAAAGAAATTTCTGTTTTTAGTAATGGCTGCCATCTTTAACTGATGATGGGGCTGTCGTACACAATTTTGAAAGGGGACCACCCAAGGACCATCCCAGCCAAATTTGGTTAAATGTGGTTCAGCAGTTTCAAAGGAGAAGATTTAAATGTGATATATATCAAAATATAGAAAACAATTACAGATAAACCAGGAATATATGTTTAACTACTCATTGTCATGCAGCTGCAATTAAAATTTCAGCTCATTTTAATTTATAATAAAGCAGCAAATTGGACAATTGAAGAAATTTCTATTTTAGTAACAGCAGCCATCTTGAAAGGAGGGCAAGGCTGCCAGACACAATTTTGAAAGGAACACACCCAAGGACCATCCCTGCCAGGATTGGTTTAATTTGGTTCAGAGGAAAAGATTAAAATGTGAAAGTTTACGACGTACGACAAGTGATGGCAAAATTTCACATGGTTTTTTGAGCAGGTGAGCTTAAAATGGCAACAGCCAATGAAATCTAGGTCCTGATTTGGGATTGGTATTAAAGTTCAACAGAGCTACATCGGTTAATGGGTCCAAACTGTCATCGTTTTTGTTTTTCTAGTTCTTCAGTGGCTTCACTGAATTTATACTCTGGGTTTTAATGTTTCTAACATTCTTTAAAGAACAAAAATTAGGTAGGTAGGTAGGCAAAACTTTTGATTATTTTTTAATCTTAGGTTATACAGGACAAGGATCTGTCTTGTCTAAAAATGGCTATAAAAACTCTAGAGTAGGCACTAAAAATTAGTGTAGGCAGGGTTTGCAAAAACACAGGAAGGAATTATTTTTTGGCCTCACTATAAGCTTAAAGAAAAATTAAAACGAATAACTAAATATGACTACAGCTACACAACAAATAGTTGTAAATCTTCCGATCACAAAACGAGAAAGCATATAAACCCAAATGTTCAATATTGCTATTAATGGAATTTTCTTGCATCAAATGTCAGAAAACTAACAAATATTTCCATTTTATGAGAAAAAGCACTAACAATAAAAGTCTACGGACTCTGTACTGTTAATTTCCTTCCGATACACAAATCAATGAGAAAAGTAATCATTGATTGTGACAGGGCATGACTTATAACGCTAATAATCACTTCTTTTTTACATAATCTTTATGTCTTCTATAGTCTATCCAGGTTTTATGCCTCATCTCTAAGCCTATCAACAGAACATCAAAAACTTAAGCTCACATAAAATGGATGTAGACACAATACCCTGTTTTCTACTGAGAAAATCTCAATTTTATTTCATAATGTGATTATTACTACTAAAGTAATCCATTTATAGTCAATGTGACTTGTTTCACAATAAGTATGGTTTGGTTTGGTTTTATGGTGTTTAATGCCACTTTCAACAATATTTCAGTTATATCGTGGTGGTAAGTTGTATTGGTGGAGGAAACCGGAGTACCCGAGAAAACCACAGACAAACTTCATTACATAATGCTGTACACCTCGCCCTGAGCAGGATTCGAATTCACAACATCAGTGGTGATAGGCACCGATTGCATAGGTAGTTGCAAATCCAACTACCATACGATTACAACCATGACGGCCCCAATAAATTAGTACAATACAACAAAAATTTGTTGTTTCACAAAGTTGACTACATATATTATGTAAAGATAGGTACTGTAACTGTGAGCAATGGCTCACAAGAATATCCCCCTCCCCCATTCCTCCATGTTGAATGAAAATTTATTAATACATTCTAGGCTTAATGCCATTTTCAACGATTTTCCATTTTAATTGCAGATTTACATTTAAAATCTAACCTCATTGGGACAAACCGTTGTATTCGGAATAGAAAGGTGTTTGGTTGTTACAAATTAAATTAACAAGGTCAAGGATTTGCTAAAATTTGGTTTATACAGGATTCCTTTTGATTAAGGGTGTGGCTTACACATTCCACTGTATTATGGATTATTTCTCAAGGTGATTTAAGTCACCTTCTACAACATTCCAGTTATTTTGTAGTGGTCAGTTTTATTGGTGGGTGTAAACTGAAATACTAGGAAAAAAAACCAACCAACTGCAGCAAGCAATTAACAAATTTTATCACATAAGGTTGTACTAAGAGTACACCTCACAAGAATTGAACTCACAATTGCAGTAATGGCAGGAACTGATGGCTAAAAATTATTTGGTCTCCTGTCAGACAATTGCTTCAATATTCTGCCTTTTTCTATATAGACCATTTGTATATTTTGAAAAAAAGAAAAATTAGTATCGACTCTGGACCGAAGAAAATAGAACTTTTATTATTTTAGTCTATTTTATTAAAGATATAATTCAGTTGACAACTAGAATTGAACCAACAGAAATAGATTTATCAGGTAATGCTGACGATGTGTATGTTTTCTTAAATATACCATACTATAGATACAGTTTAGGTTAGTTTATGGTGTTTAATGCCACTTTCAACAATATTTCAATTATATCGTGGCAGTCTGTGTTATTGGTGGAGGAAACCGAAGTACCCGGAGAAAACAACCGACCTGTTGCAAGTCACTGACAAACTTGATCACATAATGTTGTATCAAGTACATCTCGTCATGAATGGGGTTCGAACTCACAACGTTAGTAGTGATAGGCACTGATTTCTCAGGTAGTTGTAAATCCAACTACCATACGATCACGACCACGACGGCCCCTCTATGGATACAGAGGTTTATGAAGACTAGAGGCTCCCAGGAGCCTGTAATCGCTCACCTTGTTTTCAATTTGACATCTAAAGTTGATAGAAAATGGGGGTGTTACACATAATTTTGAAAGTGGGTCACCCAAAGATCATTTCAACTCAAAAGATTTTGATGTGATTTTTATCTCATAATATTCCTAAATGGAATAAACTGGCTGAAAAAATCTCACAGAAAAACTCAGAATATATGTTAAACTACTCATTGCCATGTAGCTGCAGCTAAAATTTGAGTTCATTTTGATTTATTATAAAGCAGAAATTGACAACAAAAGAAATTTCTATTTTTAGTAACAGTAGCCATTTTGAATGGAGGGCGGGGCTGTCGGACACAATATTGAAAGGGGACCACCCCAGCCAAATTTGCTTTAATTTGGCTAAGCGGTTTCAGAGGAGAAGATTTAAATGTGATCTTTTATAAAAATATTTCTAATTTGTATAATCAGTATAAATCGGTTGAAAGAAAAATTTCACAGAAAAACCCAGAATATTATATGTTATTCAGCTATCAGACAGGGTATATAATGTGACATTCCCGGCTTAGGATCTATATTCCCTGAGGCACAGCCGAAGGGAATATATATCATAAGCCGGGAATGTCACATTATATACCCTGTCTGATAGCTGAATAACAGATATATTACGGATTTAACCATTGTTTTTTTTAAATACAACATCCAACTGTATTAAATAAATTTGCCTCTTTTATTTTCATTTTTCGTATCTCTAGATGTCCGTTTCCGTACCTTTGACGTCATTCTTCAATGACGTCAAAATATGTGTCGCATCATATTTCATGTATGGGGTGTCTCATGAAGGAAAATACTGTACTAAATTTCTAAATCAATACAGTTTCATATGTAGTAAATTTTATGAACTTTATAAATATAACATTAATATGTCACATAACAAAACAACGGGTTTGCGAAATAGTTTCAATAATTTAAATGTTAACAACATGTAAATAAAACCTTGGTGTGGCCCCATGGCATCGAAAGTTTTCAAGGCTCAAAGTTTTGTTTATTTGTTATGGTACAGCCGTGGAACATAGGAGTTTGCTGAATCGATCAGGGATTTGTGACGGAATTAGCCGTTGTAATATTTTTTGTTCATGCAGCCGTTTTGATTAAAAAACAGCATTTAATTTGGTAAAAATACATTTATTATTCCGTATTATACCATTGATTCAGTGAAGCGTAATGTTTTGTCGTCCATGTTTTAATCGTTTTTGGGGACTGAAAATATATACCCCGTCTGTTTTCCGAATATATGCTGACATTCAGGGTTGAATAACCAATGAAAATATGTGTAACAAACTAAATTCGTAATATATGTTAATATACTCATTGTTATGTAGCTGCAGTTAAAATTTGAGCTCATTTTGATTTATAATAAAGCAGCAATGGACAATTGAAGAAATTTCTATTTTTAGTAACAGCAGCCATCTTGAATGGAAGGTGAAGCTGTCGGACACAATTTTGAAATGGGACTACCCAAGGACTATCCCTGCCAGGTTTGGTTTAATTTGGTTCAGCGGTTTCAGAGGAAAAGATTTAAATGTGATCTTTTATCAAAATATGCCTAATTTGCATAAGGCCAAAAAAAAATATATGTGTGTTTACGGTCACCCGACCTACCCTAATTTTTGCTAGCGACCCTATGAATTTTTACACAGAATTCGGATAACCATTTTTGTTGTTTAACCAGCAGCAATGTTTTATTTATTCAACTGCTAGCTTTTTGTCGAAATTGAGAGCAAAGAAGGTAGAAAAACTGTATAATTCGTCATTTTAACGGAAATTTCGAAAATGAAATACCGGAATCGGATTCCGGAAACGTCTATTTCCGGTTTTGCCGATAAAAGAAAAAAAATAAATTAATACCGATCGACTGACCCTAGATTTTTTTGACATGTGACAGTAAACACACATATATTTTTTTTTGGCCTAATCGGTCTAAATCGGCTGAAAGAAAAATTTCACAGAAAAGCCTGGAATATATATATGTTAAACTACTCATTCCCATGCAGCTGCAGTTAAAATTTGAGCTCATTTTGGTTTATACTAAAGCAGCAATGGACAATTGAAGAAATTTCTATTTTTAGTAACAGCAGCCATCTTGAATGGAGGGCGGGGCTGTCAGACACACGTTTGAAAGGGATCCACCCAAGGACCATCCCTGCCAGGTTTAGTGTAATTTGGTTCAGCGGTTTCAGAGGAGAAGATTTAAATGTGATCTTTTATCAAAATATGCCTAATTTGCATAATCGGTATAAATCGGTTGAAAGAAAAACCCAGAATATATGTTAAACTACTCCTTGCCATGTAGCTGCAGTTAAAATTTGAGCTCATTTTGACATATACTAAAGCAGCAATGGACAATCAAAATTTCATCCCCCCTTTTTTCTAATTTTAGCTTGGCGGCCATCTTGGTTGAAAGTCGGGATCACCGGACACTATTTTGGAAGGGGGCCATCCAAGGACCATTCCACCAAAGTTTGGTTCAAATTGGCCCAGTGGCTTCAGAAGAGTTGATTAAAATGTGAAAAGTTAACGGACGGACGGACGACCAGTGGTGACAATAGCTCACCTGGTGAGCTAAAAAAGTGGCCTTAATAGAGAGGTGGCGGCCTGTCTTGAAATGGCGTCCTGTCTTGAAGGGGACAATTTAGTAATATTTTACTATTTCAGTGCATCTGAAATCTGGCCTGAATTGAAGGGTATCTATTAGTGGGGGTGGGGCATTAGAAAAGAGGGACTTTTCTAATTTTAACCTCTTTTCACAAAATGATAATAATAAAGTGTGTGTAGTGGCCTTAAGCTAATATTTACTGTTCTTATCCAGGATAAAGAATAGTCTCACCAAAGGTTTGAGCCATAAAAACATGTTTTATTACACTATAATCAGTCATTTTTTGTTATCTTTGGTGAAAAACAGGATAATAATAGAGTTTTCCATTAGTTTAACCGAGGAAGATCGTTACAGCTAACATCAGTACAGAACGAGGAACACAGTTAAATTGTGTTAATCGGAAGTAAACAATTTACAACAAATGTATGATAATCATTTTTATCGCAAGTTTAAAAGCCAACAATCTATTATATCATATCGCTTTCTAATGACTTTTATGTCATTGTCAAACGATTTTACACAAATACAGTTATTGATCAGTATATACCGTAGTTCTGTCATCTGACCCATACCTCAAACTTTATATTTGCAATCTACTGGGTTCAAGCTTCTATATATTGGAAAGTTCTAATCGTAGGCATATATAGATATTTGATCACAAGGGTATAATCTAAACGAGTGCATCTTTATTTCAAGCAGAATCCAGATATTATACATCATTGATTAGTAGTAGATTTGAGACAATACATAGTAAATCACCTGAAAATTTTTATATGATGGATTCAATATTAGTTATCTTGTACTAATCAGAGATGATTCTGGTTAGAAAATAAAATAACTGAAAATCAATGAAAAATAACAATGACCATCTACACCCACTTTCAAAAGGTCCATATTTGACCTGTTCTGACCTTATTCTGCAACTTTCGGATTTTTTTTCAGAGGAAAATAGCTGAATCAGTTAAATAACTGAAAAAAATCATCCATGAATAATAAAAGCTTACAATAGAACCTATTGGTTTTGTTACAAGTCAAATCTCGAAAACTTTTGTTTGAATTATTTGAAAGCGACAACAAATATTGATATTTACACGACTGATTATATTTCATGAAATAAAATTAATATTGCATATCGTTAAATGAAATCAATCGTAAATAATGGCAAATGGGTTTTCGATTTTTTAATTTCACTGTAATTATCGTTACATGAAAATACAAAGTTTGTTTTTCAAAATATGGAATGATAAAAATGTTCAACAGTTTATATAAACATGATAAGGATTATGGTGATTTGATTTGATTTGATTAATTGTGTTTAATACCACTTTCGACAATATTTCAGTTATATCATGAGGTCAGTTTTATTAGTGAAGGAAACCAGAGTACCCTGAAAAAACCACCGACTTGCCACAACAACATTAATGGTGATAGGTACTGATTGCACAGCTAGTTGTAAATCCAACAACCATACAATCACGATCACGACGGCCCCTGAAACATGACAAAACCTCAACACTATTTCTAATAACAAAATGCTAAAAGCTATTTTTTTTATGAGTATAATATTTATATACAAACATATTTACAAATATTTTTTTTTATCAATGTCAAATAATAAACCGATCAAACTGCATAACTATATACAGTTTTCCTACACGACACCTTTGAAGTCACACAAAAAAAAAATGCAAAAAAATATTTAATGAACATTACACATACAACATGAACAACATAAAACATTACAACACCATTTATCATATCATACAGACATCCAGGAAATCATTTTTGTTTTCCTTAACAAAGTTCTACATGCAAATAACAGGTAAATTACCAGATATTAAAACAATGTTAATGACAGGTGAAATTACCTTGATCAGGGAAACTTCTCTACAGGTACTAGCACTTTTTAATCAGCTGCAGAAAGATGTAAAGGTTTCATGAAGATTCCTTCACATAAAATCAATATGACTCTGAAAATGAAAAATAAATCATTTTCCTAACCCAGACTTCTATCAACAACTCCAGTTAATTAGCCGATTAGATTAATGACCGGGGACAGCAGAATCAGCTGGAGGCATGCAAACTGTACTCCAATTGACCAATTGTGATGTCCTATAACTTCCGTATCAATGGGCGACACATTTACTCTATTATGCACGTCTGAATACTCGCTTTATTTAGCGTTAGATTAGTTGTGCCTTATAAGATATTTTCCCATGGAGTTGCCATTTATGACCAGAGAAAGCCCATTTAACTGTAATGACAAAATAAATCATTTGAATTTTTCGTTGTTGAGAATATCTGTATAAATGTGTACTTGACTTTTTCCTGTATTAGTTATAATATAATCCTATAAAATGATACTGAAATATAGCCATATTATTTATAATAACATTATGAAACTTAAACCTTTAACAATCAGGATGAGTAATGCATTTGTTCAAATTTTCAAATGACAGGACAATTGTATTATTCATTCTAGATTTTGTGCATGAAATGAAAACTCAAAACAAATCCATAATAACTTCCATTATAATTTAAATTTGATGATAATCTCGATATTTAAGATTAAAAAAAAAAAATCATATCTAAAGGTCTCAGATTTTTACGATAAAAATTCATATTTCTTTATAAAGCATGCATATCAATATTAAATTGTGTTCGTTTCTATAGAAACAGACTGAAACTGCAATAAGGTGGATACATCAAAATATTTTTCAATTACATGGCTAAATAAAAGTCATTATTTTTTATCAACTTTTTTTTTTCCCTTTGTTTTAGATTATGGCAAGAAAATGATTTCTTTAGACATGATAGAGTAGGGAAAAGAAATTAAATCATTCAAGATGTTTATCAACTTTAACAGTTAAAATATATTAAAATTCCATCCAAAATTTACAATTCAGCACTCTTTCATCAAATTGCTTTTGTGAAATTTTGTTGTGTTATACTTAAAGGGGCATTATCTGCCAAAATCGTAAATTTTTGTTACCCATAAAAACTATCAGATATGATTGATGCCTTAATAAAACATGTTTCTGTAACTTATAAATGTTATGAAATGTACGTGCATTGGTAAAAAAAGGTGCAACTGCTCGTGTTTTGAGGTCAATCAAGAAATGGACGCCATCTTATTAATTATCAGCATTGTTTACGGAGTTTACCGAATCGTCATTAAATCAGTACAACAATGGACTTATTTCTTGTTTTCTGTGAATCTGCTTTTAGTTGGCGTTAATTACGGACAAAGAACCATGCAAGTTTGCAGTTAATAAATAAGCGACAAAATACAAATTATTCGTTATTACCTGTCACTAGTAAGGTCAGTTGCATACGGAGAAAGCGAGGTCAAATTATTTGCTTGCAAGGAAATAATAAATCGATGGTAATTTTCGTTCTCAAAAGACGAAAAGTGGTACGATAAGATGTTTAATGTGAAATATTTACCTTTATTTCATCATTTTAAAGCTATTTACCAATTTCCAAAACATATAATTTTTTTGGTCAATTGCCCCTTTAAATATTGATTTTTTAAATTTCGTCCACACCAGAAACACAAAGATGTCTCACCTGTCTCTTCATGAGTGACGAAAAAAATTATCATTATTGATGATCCACTATTCTGTAAAAAAGATAATGTATTTACTTGAACTTAAACTCTGTTGTTTCTGAAAATAGTGGAAAAATTATTATTTCATTATGGCTTTATAAATATATCCTAAATATTGCTTGAAGAGATTAATTAACATCTCTAGTTGTGTAGGTGTAGAATTCACAGAAATAGTACACAAAACATGTAACAATAATAAACATAGCTGGTTCTTATGAAAAAAGAATTAAAAAAAATATTTCTCCATTGATGTCTGTGTTAAACTTGGGATCCTCAGGACTTGGACCCCATAGTCTTGGGAATAGAATCTTTCATTTAGGTATACAAATTTGAATCTTTAAGTCATATACAGTGTATACAATTGTAAATTCTTTTCTGCAGTTTCCTACAATTTTTTTTTTTTTTTACTTTCTACATTGTACCATGTTACAAGGCCTTGCCCTTCTTATCAGACCAAATTTCAGATTCACTGAAATAGAAATATAATACTATACTCCCTCCCCCACAAGAGAGGAAACCCCTCTTATAAGGCCACTTTTTCATTACAGAAGGGATAACCTCATAAGAAGGGGGGACAACTGTAAATTGCATTTCCATTAAATTCTAATAAAACAAAATTGTAAAAATTTGAAGAAACCTGTGCACATCACAATAATGTTACAATTCCAATATGGTAGAATTTCTTACAAAGAAAAACAAAAAATAATTAGTCCCCCCACCCCCCCTAATGCTCCTTATCCCCTGGTCTCTTAAAAAAGAGACACATCTAAAAAAAAAACAACCAAAAACGTATACAATTTTGTTCCAGTTGGCCGAGTTGTTCTCTAGGAGGATTAAAATGTGAAAAGAAGATGACAGATGCAGTGTAATGACAAAACTTCACATGTATTTTGACCAGATAAGCTCAATAACTATTGCTGAAAATAACAGTATATGAAAAATTGTCTACAGAAAAAAACAGTAATGTAGATAAAAATAAAAATAAATAAAATATAAAAAATTATCTAAATAATATTACTTTCAGGATGCATATGAAACAAAAGAACTCTTAAGATCTTATTCAAAATCAAATATGATCAAAGAAACAAAATTTATAATAATTTGTATTAAATATGAAATATAAAATTTCATAAACAAACCTTATAACTTCTGAATTGACAATCTTCTAAGATAAAACTGACAATCTTCTGAGATAAATCTTAGCTTTCTTTAATAACTGTTCTTTAGCATGTTCTGAAGATAAAATCAATACTCTTTGTCTTTTTCTATGAAAATGAAAGTTACATACCATAAGCAGGTTTTAGCATTTTATATTCACTTCCAACAGCTTCTGTAAATCTGAAATGTTACAGTTTTACATTCATTCAAAATAAAACAGTGAAATTTTACACCTTATTTAAACAATTCAATTGTTTACAAAACGTTATTTACAGTTGTTTCATATACTAATATGTATGTCATTTCAATGATGTCATCAAAATTGACAGCTGAGCCAATACACAAATTACAACAGCCATGACAGCTAAAACATCTGCTGATCATGTACATGTAACAAATAAATAAATATGCATTTAGCAAAAAAAAATCAAGTCACTGTGAAAGCTATAGTCCTATAACATAAGACTGTGTTTCCAATCGTTTATTTTTAACATTTTCTTGGGATTTTCAAAAAAAATAAATTAAGTTGTATTTTGCTAATACACATTGGTATTCAATGGGTTTCTCCTGTACAAAATAGAGAATTACTTTTTGTAGGAGTTATACATTTATCATCAACAGAATTACCCATGAAATCTACAAAAACAAAAACTTACTTTCTTTAATTTAAACAGGGAGGATTCTGGTTAGCAAATAAAATAACTGAAAATAGCTGAAACCATCTACCCTCCCCCCTTTCTAAACCTCCATTTTTGACCAGTTCACACAGTACCCTGCAATGTTCAGATTTTCTCCCCACAAAATCAGTTAAATAACTGAAAAGAATCATCCCCGTTTAAAAAAAATATAATGTCAAGACATATGCCACTGGCAGACTGAAATACAACAAATCTAATATATTTCACATAATTAGTGATCAATGCAACAAAATATACATCTTACTTACCTGTAACTCCATAACAAGCTTTTTTTATATTCTCCCATCTGACAAGAGGTATATATATAATCAAAAAGCAAGACTTGTTCAGGAAAGAGACACATGGCCATGCTTTATCTATATACATTTATGATACAGGTAAACCTTTAGCACATTCTTAATTTGATTCTTATCCCTTTTATGTATGAGAACTTTATATCCCTTACGTCAGGCAAAATGGTACCCTGTCTAGCAAGAGCAATGAAAATGAAAACCAATTTGAGTATAATTTTCTCATATGTTAATTTGTAGATATTTGAACCTTGGAAAAAATTAGAGGATAATTTTAAAGCAAATAGAAAATTTGCAAATTGTTACAACATTAAAATTTATGAAAAAAAAAATATATGTTATTTTTGCATGAAATTTTGTTGCCCATCTTAAAGAGAAACAACTCCTTAAAACATAATTTTAGAATCAAAGTCTGAAACGTGCAAATGGTCAATTTGTCAGTAATAATTATACTAGTAGTATTTGCATTCCATTTCAGTATCTAATCCCATGTCCTTGTAATGTTCTTATAAATTTATATTTTTATTTTTTGACTGGCAAATAAGCATTGTAGAAAAGGGGAGATAATTTGATCACTTCAAATACTATTGGTTTTTCACTGTTAGAATCTTTTTTATTAAAAAAACGCTTCAATTATATTAAAGAAAATTTAAACAATCTTTTTATATAAAACTAGTATTCGAATATTTAGCTTAGATTATGGGGATTCAATTTTAACTTTCAAAGTAATTTCAGTTGTCCGGTGTTAAAACTTAAGTTTAAGTCAGTTTTATTGGGAGAGGAAAGCTTGAGTACTTGAAGAAAAACAACCAACCTTTGAATTCTATCATCATTGAAATAAAAAAAAAAATAGATTGAAATATATAACTAATGTAACCCCCCTCATATAGGAAACTCAAAAATACAATATTTTTTTTCTAGTAAAATTCATACATGGCACAATGGGACCTGAATTTTTCACTGCTCTACACAATTTTCTATACAAATGAACATTTGCATCTTTACATTGTTATTTATAACTAATTGCATCAAATGAAGCATAATAAGGCCTGATAGTTCATGATTTAAGGGGTAGCAGCAAAAAGATCTATAAACTTTAACTTTGAACATGTGTAACTCTCAGCAAGGGAGATCAGGTTCAATTCATGAAACAATGACATTTTAGACAGGTCCAATGTACCGTAACCTTAGGTTCAGGAACCAGTCTTTCTCTATATTGGTCTAGAAAAAGCTTTACGTTTCATTTGAGTGTGTACTATATATAGTTAATGTTTTAGGAGAATTGAATTAAAAGCAAATACAACTAGAGGCTCTCATGGCATTAGCCTGTAATCGCTCACCTGATTTTCAATTTGAGTTTTAAATTTCATAGAAAAATTTCAACCTATTCTTGTTTTTGTCTGTTAATGAAATTTCTACTTATAGTAATGCCAGCCATCCACAGTGGTTCATTACTAGTAATACTACTGTCTAGGAAGGCCAACTATCCATGGGAAGATCGCCTATTGTAACTCCTATTGATAGGCGATCTTCACATGAATAGTTGGCCTTCCTAGACAGTAGTAACGAACCCCTATCTATAGCTATGAGCCATCTTGGATGGAGGATGGATGTCACACATAACTTTAAAAGTAGGCTAATCTAACCCAGATCACTTCAGCTCAAATTTTGGAGCAGGATATTTCAATAGGATTTTAATTTGATAAAAAAAATCCGGAATATATGGTGAACTACCATACTCATTGACATTGACATGCAGCTAAAATTTGACTCATTTTCTGTATCTGTATCTGTAGAATACTGAGCTGGTACTTCACTACTGAATATAGTGCCCAGGAAGTGAGTTGCGCTTTCGTTGTACTAGTCGCAGGGAGGGACTCCTAGCCCACAGAGTTCTCCCCTGAATGTTTCTAATGATGTTGCTCTAGTACACCTTTCACTTAGGTTGTTCCAATCTATGATTGTCCATGGAATAAATGAGTGTTTATAAATGTCTGAATTGCAGCTGTTTAGTTTCAAGTTGTTAGTAGTTGATGATCTTGTGATTCCTCTATTCAGTGTGATTGTGTTTCAGCAGGAATTGCTATCAGGTCATTTACAATCTTGTACACAAGTATTAGATGCTGTTCTCGTCTGTGTTTTGACAATGGTTTCAAGTCTAACTTTTTCATCATTTCCGTTACACTTGTTGTTCTTCCGTAGTCGTTGCAAACGAAACTGGCTGCTCAACGTTGGATTGATTCAAGACGGTCAATGTCCTTTTGCAAGTAGGGATCCCACACTGTGGAACTGTAATCTAGAATGGATCTGACAAGTGATGTGTAGGCGGTTTCCTTGAGTGTTTTAGAACAGTGCTTTAGGTTTCTACGTAGAAAACCTAAAGTGGAGGTTGCCCGGTTTGTAATTTTGTTGATATGTGATGACCATTTCCATACCTGTCAAGTCTCACGCTGAAACGTGAGAGTCATGCTTCAAGGCATCAAATCACGCTCTCACGCTCACCCCCCATTATTCTCACGCTAACACAAAAATCGACGAATTGGAAAATTTCATTAAGCATAATAAAGCTGCCTAAACAGAACTGATTCGCTAAATACAGAAATTCGGATCCGTTAGCGATTTGTTTTAAATGTATTTCTGTCACATCTGCTTACCTTTCACAAAACGGTATTAGAAATAACAAGTTAAATGGAGCGCGAATATTCAACTGCGGGTGAACCAGGCAGTCCTGCAAAAAGTGGCACAAAAAGCTCAGCCAAGCTGTTGTATATAATATAATACAAAATTTTATTCCAAGAAGAGTTTGAAGATACCAAAGGGGTAATCAAAATCTGTAAATTGATGAAGAACAGACAACACAATGGCCAAAAGAAAAAAGGACTAATAACGATCTATGAAACATTACATATAAAACTATGGTGTATACAAATGATGTAGCAAAAATCCAGTGAAGGCTTCAAGCTCTCAGACATTTTGTATTTGTGGTTTGTTCTTGGGAATTTAGTTGTGCTCATCATGGTGAAGCTGATATAAAGCAACAATGTGATAACACAAAATCAGATACCATGGGATAAGTGTGTAGCTTTCTCTGTAGATAATGTCTCTGTGAATATGGGTAAAAGAAGCTCAGTTTAAAGTAGGGTACTGGTGAAAAACCCTGATGTGTACTTTGCTGGCTGTCCTTGTCATATCATATGACACATAATGCAGTTTTTCTAGGGATTCTGTCAGTTCTGGATTTAATGTTGAGGATTTAGTTGTAGATCTAGATTTCTATATTACTGGTTTGACAAAGGTACAAAGCATAAAAACGAATTAAACGAGTTTTGCGTATTTTGTGACACAACATATTTAACAGGTTTTGAAGCATGTATCCACACGGTGACATAGCTTGGAAAAGGCAATTTCACATGCGTTGGAAATGTACCAGCCCTTGAAGTGTTTTTGTCAGGTTAAAAAAAGGAGTCAAGGTTTAAACAACTAACAAAACTGTTCTGCAGAATCACCAGTCTGTATCTAGCTTCTGGAATGGAGGCGGCGCGGGGGAGTGGGCTTTGCCGTCAAGACAACCTACTCTCACTCTGAGACAATTGGAAGAAGACATCCAAAACCTTGACAGCTTTGCATTTCAAATTATCGCTGATAAGCAGTCCAAGAGATGGGTTTTCGCTTACGTGTTCTAGTACTAGTAGGTGGTTATCCAGTGAATAGGTGTAGTTTTTTGGTTTTGATATTAATTAAATCAAAATTTAATAAAGGCAGTGTCTATTCTTACAACAATTTCAACAAATTGTTGTAAGAATAGCCGTGAATCTTATTCTTACAACAAATGATATTACGGAATCCATTCAATGAAGAAACAAATTTTTATTTAAAATAGCTTGAAAACCTTATATACCTTTGAGCATGTAACCCGTAGATTATGCTTTGCATTGAATACTAAAAGAAATAACATATTAAAGACACTACCTAATAATAGGCGTAAAGGTCTTTAAGGGCAGCCACCCCATGCTTTTCTTACAAAAGCATTTTAGATTTTAAATTATACAGTAATAATTAAGTGATATATGAACTGAATCTTACTCAAATTTGTGAGGTGGTCCTATATAGGACGGAAGTACTATCAAGACAAGACAATAACAATCATATATAGTTGCATTGGGTTCCGCTACGATTTGTAACTTTTTTCATATAAATTATTATTTTATGATTAAAGCTTTATAATAGACGTATTTTTATATGATTTATGAATAAAATAATTAAATAAGTTAGTTGGATTTTGTTTTATTTCAATAAAGAAAGAGAAAGGGTAATTGGTTTTTAGTCATGTCTAGTTGAACAATACTCACATATCAGGTCATACTTTATCACAAAAAAGATAGTACATTTGTAGAATGGACGTATTGTAACAATACGAAAATATATATGCACCAACCTTAAAAAACAGCCAAAATCAACCTATTGGTGTTGTAGGCAATGCATCAAAATGTAAAATTCATTTGTGGACTTTTGGCTTTGCTTTAACAATTTTTTGCATTGCATTGTTTTTATATTTCAGATATTTTATCAAAATTTAAACTTCATACTTTTAAAATCTTCTAGCATTTTAAATTATTTTTAGAAGTTTAAAAAAACAACTTTTATCATGCTTTTTACGATTATCAAAATTGTATTTTATTGTTTGTATGTAATATTTTATTCTATGTCTATGTCTTTATGATGATAAATTATATGTTGTGCATATGAAGAAATGTATATAAATCTAGATCTATATATAATATGATTAATTACAACATTATATTTTTTGTTGTAAGAATAAGCATTCGTTTCTTATTATCTAAGCCGTAATATTATTTGTTGTAAGAATAAGATTCACGGCTATTCTTACAACAATTTGTTGAAAATTGTTGTAAGAATAGACACTGCCTTTAATAAAAAGCAGCAAAGTCAAAGACGGACGTCAAGTAATCAGCAAAAACTCCCATGACCTTTGGACCAGGTGAGCTAAAAACGACAATATCGCACCTAAAAGACGGTTATCCTTTTTATGCTATTACTTGTTTTATACAATTTGTTAATGGCATCAGGGGATTATAGTATGACATGTGTGAACAGAATCTGTTTCTTAAAATTGTGGGAAACTGGTACTGCATTTTTGTATAGATAGGATATTATGGTTACTTTTAAAATCTGGTACCAGAAGAAGAACAGCTAACACTCGATGTAATACGGACTAGACGTCACATTTACGGTCTTAAAATAAGAGCGTAAAAAGTCGAATAAGAAAATCTGAAGCGAGAATAAAAATAAAATTGTCCATTTCAAAGCAAAATTTACCCACACAAACCTTTATTTGTCTTTTTTTGCGTTGGGAAAAAGAACTAAAAAAGTAATAATATGTGTTCAAAGGGAAACAACCGTTACATTTTTGTGTACATAATAATGTAAGAAAAAGGTTATTTCCCTAAGAATTACAATGATCCGGATGAGGTTATATTTAGTAACATAATGTTATTTTTGTGATTGCACATGTGGGTGAGTACTTTTTATTTAAAATCAATGATGTATAATCTATAAATAAACACTTTCTTCCCAATACTAGAATCTTCTTTCTTTGCATTGAATACGGTATGTGCACACGACTACACAGTAGACATTCAGTTTCAATAAATCATACAACACAACACCGTGATTGGGGATGAACAAGAATATTGTGATACACGACTCGAGACACACATTTCTAGACCTAGTCCTTGACAAAAGTGTAAGTTTAAAAGAATGATGTTTCCCTCATAGAATTTTCTTATTAACAACTAAAAAAATATATTGTATTCACTTCACAAATATAAATTAGATAGATCTACAAATAATTTAATTGTCATGCATGATGGTTTTCTCCGGGTACCCCTATTTTCCTCCAACAATAAAACTGACCGCCACGATATAACTGAAATATTGTTGAAAGTGGCGTTAAGCATCAGAACCCCTTTTGTCAATCAAGACGCCCTAAAATTTCAAAAATGACTACAACGATTACAATGATTTTAAATAGATCAAATATGACAGAAAATAAAAGGTTATACCCTACATGACAGTCAACCAGTCCAGTGAAACGTTTATTAGTTCCTGATATAATATAAATGTTAATACACACAAAATGTAATAATAAAAGAGATGTTCTCAGTTGAAGTCAATGAAGGAAGACTGGATGATTGGGATCTTGGAAATTTCATATACTTTATGTTTAAACAAATCAATACTGCATATTAAATAATTTACAAAACTATTTTCTGTATCAAACCCTAATTACTATATACATGTATAACAAGGGCAACGCAAAGCGTGGCATATCCCCTCACCTAAAAATTAGACCCTGTGACCTTGACCTTTGGGTTCCAGATTCTCTTAAGGTCTAAGTATGTACCAAGTTTGGTCAAAATCCGTTGAAGGATGTTGATTCTAGAGTGTTCACAAGGATGTTATGCAGTACTGCATATTAAATAATTTACAAAACTATTTTCTGTATCAAACCCTAATTACTATATACATGTATAACAAGGGCAACGCAAAGTGTGGCATATCCCCTCGCCTAAAAATTAGACCCTGTGACCTTGACCTTTGACCTTGAAAATCAATAGGGTTCCAGATTCTCTTAAGGATTAAGTATGTACCAAGTTTGGTCAAAATCCATTGAAGGATGTTGATTCTAGAGTGTTCACAAGGATGTTATGTGGTAAAAATTGACCCCTTGACCTTTGACCTTGAAAATCAATAGGGTTCTAGACTCTCCTAAGGACTAAGTATGTACCAAGTTTGGTCAAAATCCGTTGAAGGATGTTGATTCTAGAGTGTTCACAAGGATGTTATGCAGTACTGCATATTAAATAATTTACAAAACTATTTTCTGTATCAAACCCTAATTACTATATACATGTATAACAAGGGCAACGCAAAGTGTGGCATATCCCCTCGCCTAAAAATTAGACCCTGTGACCTTGACCTTTGACCTTGAAAATCAATAGGGTTCCAGACTCTCCTAAGGACTAAGTATGTACCAAGTTTGGTCAAAATCCATTGAAGGATGTTGATTCTAGAGTGTTCACAAGGATGTTATGCGGTAAAAAATTGACCCCTTGACCTTTGACCTTGAAAATCAATAGGGTTCCAGACTCTCCTAAGGACTAAGTATGTACCAAGTTTGGTCAAAATCCATTGAAGGATGTTGATTCTAGAGTGTTCACAAGGATGTTACACGGTAAACAATTTACCCAGTGACCTTGACCTTTGACCTATGACCTTGAAAATCAATAGGGTTCCAGACTCTCCTAAGGACTAAGTATGTACCAAGTTTAGTCAAAATCCATTGAAGAATGTTGATTCTAGAGCGTTCACAAGGATGTTATGCAGTAAAAATTTGACCCGGTGACCTTGACCTTTGACCTATGACCTTGAAAATCAATATGGTTCCAGATTCTCGTAAGGACTAAATATGTACCAAGTTTGGTCAAAATCCATTGAAGGATGTTGATTCTAGAGTGTTCACAAGGATGTTATGTGGTAAAAATTGACCCCTTGACCTTTGACCTTGAAAATCAATAGGGTTCCAGACTCTCCTAAGGACTAAGTATGTACCGAGTTTGGTCAAAATCCGTTGAAGGATGTTGATTCTAGAGTGTTCACAAGGATGTTATGCAGTACTGCATATTAAATAATTTACAAAACTATTTTCTGTATCAAACCCTAATTACTATATACATGTATAACAAGGGCAACGCAAAGTGTGGCATATCCCCTCGCCTAAAAATTAGACCCTGTGACCTTGACCTTTGACCTTGAAAATCAATAGGGTTCCAGACTCTCCTAAGGACTAAGTATGTACCAAGTTTGGTCAAAATCCATTGAAGGATGTTGATTCTAGAGTGTTCACAAGGATGTTATGCGGTAAAAAATTGACCCCTTGACCTTTGACCTTGAAAATCAATAGGGTTCCAGACTCTCCTAAGGACTAAGTATGTACCAAGTTTGGTCAAAATCCATTGAAGGATGTTGATTCTAGAGTGTTCACAAGGATGTTACACGGTAAACAATTTACCCAGTGACCTTGACCTTTGACCTATGACCTTGAAAATCAATAGGGTTCCAGACTCTCCTAAGGACTAAGTATGTACCAAGTTTAGTCAAAATCCATTGAAGAATGTTGATTCTAGAGCGTTCACAAGGATGTTATGCAGTAAAAATTTGACCCGGTGACCTTGACCTTTGACCTATGACCTTGAAAATCAATATGGTTCCAGATTCTCGTAAGGACTAAATATGTACCAAGTTTGGTCAAAATCCATTGAAGGATGTTGATTCTAGAGTGTTCACAAGGATGTTATGTGGTAAAAATTGACCCCTTGACCTTTGACCTTGAAAATCAATAGGGTTCCAGACTCTCCTAAGGACTAAGTATGTACCGAGTTTGGTCAAAATCCGTTGAAGGATGTTGATTCTAGAGTGTTCACAAGGATGTTATGCAGTACTGCATATTAAATAATTTACAAAACTATTTTCTGTATCAAACCCTAATTACTATATACATGTATAACAAGGGCAACGCAAAGTGTGGCATATCCCCTCGCCTAAAAATTAGACCCTGTGACCTTGACCTTTGACCTTGAAAATCAATAGGGTTCCAGACTCTCCTAAGGACTAAGTATGTACCAAGTTTGGTCAAAATCCATTGAAGGATGTTGATTCTAGAGTGTTCACAAGGATGTTATGCGGTAAAAAATTGACCCCTTGACCTTTGACCTTGAAAATCAATAGGGTTCCAGACTCTCCTAAGGACTAAGTATGTACCAAGTTTGGTCAAAATCCATTGAAGGATGTTGATTCTAGAGTGTTCACAAGGATGTTACACGGTAAACAATTTACCCAGTGACCTTGACCTTTGACCTATGACCTTGAAAATCAATAGGGTTCCAGACTCTCCTAAGGACTAAGTATGTACCAAGTTTAGTCAAAATCCATTGAAGAATGTTGATTCTAGAGCGTTCACAAGGATGTTATGCAGTAAAAATTTGACCCGGTGACCTTGACCTTTGACCTATGACCTTGAAAATCAATATGGTTCCAGATTCTCGTAAGGACTAAATATGTACCAAGTTTGGTCAAAATCCATTGAAGGATGTTGATCCTAGAGTGTTCACAAGGATGTGACAGAAGGACGGAAAGACGGAAGGATGGACGGTAGCGTTACTATATCCCTTCGCAAGTTCGTTGGCGAGGGGATAAAAACACATGATCTTTGTGGCCTTGTTGTATAGTAACGAGGAAGTAGGCTTATAAACAGTGGCGGATCCAGGATTTTGTTTTAGGGGAGACGAAAGTCGGCGAAGGGTCTGGGGACCGGCAAGGCCCTCACCCCCCCCCCCCCCCCCCCCCCCCCCCGGAAGCTCCTGTGTTTTGAGTATTTAGGAAGCTTTTCCGTCAACAATTTTGAAGCATTTTGTGAATGTGATGAAGTGTATTAAAACGCATGAATCTTCTCCAAAAAGTTTCAAATAGTTTCTAAGCAGTAAGTGTAAATTAAAGGGAGATGTCACTTGAAATTATCTGTCTGGAGCTGTGACTCCCCTGATTTCCTTATCACACCGGGTATTCGTATACTCGGAACAGGTGCGGACACTTTGAACTCGGTACAAGCTAGTTATTTTTAACGTTTTCATTGGCCAATTTTGAATTTTTGGATACTACAGACCGTGGAGCATGATGGCAACGGAACACGGAACAGCATGCTCCGCGGTCTGCAGTGTCCAAAAATTCAAAATTGACCAATGAAAATGTTCAAAATAACTAGCTTGCACCGAGTTTCCGAATACCCGGCGTGCTATATAAGCCAATTTTCTCATGTTTCTCTGTTGAAAATGGGGTAATTTTTATTGAAGTGTTTGTAGAATGGATGGATTTTGATAAAATTAATGTCTAAGGGATTATAATATCATTTTGTTTTCTGATTAAGCGTCGACTGCTTCAAAAGTTCAAGAGTAATTAGATAAACTAAAAGGGCAATGCAACGGGTAAAAATATATAATGATTTATTACATTTAACAGGCGAATGAATGAATGCTGACATGCTTAATAGAGGGACGGAAGACCGCCCCCTCCCCCCCCCCTCTCTCTCTCTCTCTTTTTGGGTGGGGGGGGTGGCGAACGTCCCCTCCGCCCCCCGCTGGATCCGCCACTGATAAAGTTATATATTTAGAATGTTTATTTTCCTGGAAGAAATTCTTTCTTGTGTTGTTGGAAAGAAACAAGCCATTTGATTCATATTAATGTACAAAGGTACAGTAATAATATACATGTATTAAATGTTCACATGTTTGGTCACTCTGATTAAGATCAGCTGGTAGGAGAGGTGCATAGGGTATTAATTATAACAACTGATTTCATCACACTGTACATAGTCAATACATATAGTCATAGAGACAAGTATATATTTTACAAAAATGTTTTAACATCATTGTGGTTTTTTTTTAATGTATTTTATAAATAAAAGATTATGATATGTATCTGTACCATTTGTATAACAACTTATACATGTATCATGTGTAGACTGGCCTGTATGTATGTTTGTTCCTTTCACAATCAATGGAAAAAACAGTTGATATTGATCAACTTTTATGCACATCAATATTAAAACAATTTAGTCCCCAATGAAGTCTTGTTATAGGCAACATCATTTCAAGTTCTTAGTTATTGCATTCAGTACTGAAATAAACTTACAATCTTTTGTTCTGCATGGTCTTCTTGACATTAATTTCTAAACTGATCCAAATGATCTCCACGGAAAGTGTATTATGAGAATAAAAGGAAATTATTGGTATATAGGACATTCATTATGAGGAAAGTGTAAGATACATACACACATGCCACCACCAATGGTAATACGTTCCTACTTTGTAGATTTAATAGTTAATATGGTACTCTCAGCAAAAGTAATGTGTTCCTCATTCTGTAGGTGTTAACCAGAATATAGACAATAGACAATATTTTATTTGCACGAACACATTTACAATAAATGGTTATGGCATAAACTGAAACAATACAGAATAACAGACTCATGGAATGACAGTGGTATTTAGTGCTATATTAAAATAGCCACAGTTTCTAAATGGCCTTTCTCATAAAGAAACAATCATTTAAAAAATTGAATTGTAATTTTAAGAGTGACCGGCAAACTGCTATTAAGAAGTAAAGACATGTGTCTTAACGAAATATTTGAGTTAACTATTTTAATGTTAACTTTTTGTAAGAATGTTTTTCTTAAAGATATATAATGTGGACAAGTTGAAAAGAAATGATATTCGTTCTCAACTTCTCCCGTATCACATGACAGGCAGACACGATTCTGTCTCTCTATATTTGAGTAACAACCTTTTTCAATGGCTAGAGAATGAGCACTAAGCCGAAATTTGCTCAGCAAAGATCTATCTGATTTTGATTTACAGATATCAATGTATGGGGGTCTTTCACCACTTATATATCAACGACATACATTTGTAATTTGTTTTCTCTGCATGGCAATATTATACTACACACTTCAAATATTCATATTGTGTTTGCCCAACACACACTAACAATAATGTATTGCATATTTTATACAAATGTAATTTTGGTATCGGTAAATGGTGCATTGATCATTTTTTGTACACGTCCACTGTACCCGTCCCAGACGGTGAGACCTAGATTTCCATCGGCTTTGGTCAAGTCTGAGTGTAGAAAATGCGCTTAACAGATGAGTGGATGGATGTATTGTGGATAATTACCGTTGAACTTGTTTATATCTTCAATTATGTCTATTCAGAATATGACACACCTATAGCTACCAACAGACTTAATTCTGTATTTCATATTTTGTAGGCCTAATGCCGAATATGGTACATATATCACTACGGATGGCAGAAGGTGGACACTCGCTTCCACCAGGTATGTGTTCCCTATTTTATTTGAACTGTGAAGGTATTTTAAATAGTACAGTACTTGTGTTTTTAACAAATTCAGTTATTGCTACATTAATCTGATTAGTCAGATTTTATTGAGATAGTCCACGAACTTTACGGACAACCCTCGTATATATAGGAAAATGATTCTAAAGTAAGCAACTGAACCATTGAAAGGGGTGTGAATTAGCCCCTGGAATGTTATTTGTCTGGTCGTTTACAAAGTTAAGATTTTTTTTGTGTTAATCTGAACTCCAAGTTGGCCATAAATGATCATTAGACGATCCCTTAAAAATTACATATATTTTTTTTTTCATAATTGTCAGAAATCCAAAATGGCAGCTGTGAAGAACCAATATTAATAATTATATGACATATGGGAAAATGAATGAATGTTTTTTTCCCCCCTCAAAAAAATACAAAATTGAATGAATTGAAAAACAAACTTTTTGCCCATATCGTATTTAACGCATTGAACACATTTCCGTCTTTATCTTGTAATGGATTTTATTTATTGTAGTTTTTAGTAAAGATGTACAAAGAAGAAGAAATCTTAATGGAAACATTCAAATATGGAAACATCTACGCTCCAAAAACACAGCTTTTTCATATTGGCGACGAGGACTAAAGGAAATACTTAAGAATTACGAGTTTGATGAAACAGAGGGAAAGAAATGCATGCAGTTTCTGTTGACAACTGTAAGAAATCACTTTCTAGATAATAATCATTAGACAAGAAACATATACAATCATAGGGGTTGTCGTGGTCGTGATCATATGGTAGTTGCCTATCGCCACTAAAAGTTATGAGTGGGAATCTCACTCATGGCGAGATGTACTCGATACAACTGTTTGTGATAAAATTTGTCAGTGACTTGCTACAGGTTGGTGGTCTTCAGTTACTCTAGATCTGGTTTCCTCGACCATTAAAACTGACTGCCACGATATATGTGAAATATTGTTGAAAGTGGCGTTAACCATAACCCAAAATCATAAGATACTTTGAGCAGTACAACAATTAATAGCATCTGTATTATATTATAATATATGATAGAATATGTTAGGTTATCAGTGCGAGGTACAGTTTTTTACACGGAGGTCAGTCTTCCTAAGGCATAGATTGTGTCTATCATGCTAAGGCCCTTTTATGTACTTACTCCCAAAGACGTTTAAATTATTTTCCTTACCAATCTATTGACTATGAGCATACATGGTAAAGATTAATCATCAAACGCTTCCTGTGCACTTCTATATCTACGTTTTTATAACATCAAAGACACCTAAAGAAACTTCTGAAATTGCTTAAGCAAACAATAAACAGTTCAAAATGGCTTTTAGACCAACGAATTGTGTTCAATTCGTCAGACTTGAATTAATTATGATACAAGCAGATTAAATTCGATCATCTTTCACTTTTATAAGTATTGTTTATGAGTGAGTGAGTGATTGGTCATTAACATCATATGAACAATATTTTAGCTATGTTATGGTTATATTTTTATGAGATGATGATAATTTCCGCCTTGTACTAGACCAGCACGCTGTTGGCTCACTTAAACAACAGCTTGTGGTGGGAAGACATGTGGATTCACATTATCCTGAATCCATGCCAACCGGTCTTTGCTCTTACTCCTTAGCCCTGCCATACATACTTAACAGGGAAGCAATTACTCATTTTATAGTCTTTGGTTTGACCAGACTGGGGCTTTAGCCTACAATCTACCACACTCGAGGCAAGCACACTAAACTGTAAACATTACACCACATATGTGGCTAGTATTGTTTGTGTGATATAGACTGATATATTGAAAAGGAATATGTTCTAACATTTATCATGAGGTAGGCATTAATATACAGTTATTAAATGGGATTGCAGGCAATCGATCAAAATATTTTCTCCAAGGTATTGGAAAAGACCAACGTGTTCTATTGCCTGAGGTCAATGACCGAGGGCAATAGAACACTTTGGTCTTTCCCAATATCGAGGGAAAAATTGTTTGATCTATTGCCTGCAATCCCATTGAATAACTGTTTTATTACCTAATTATAAATTTTTAGATTAAAAAAACTACTGTTTTTAATTTTTAAATATTGTTTCACAATTTTAACAAATAACACAAATTACCTTTTTCATAATAAACATGCAGATTCTTAAATTTTTTAATTTGCACTTCACCCGTATTTTAGACTTTGCGAGGGACATTATATATGTCCCTTAATGTCCCTCGCGGATAGACTGGGCTAAGGACATATATGTCATTGGGAAAGAAATTTACATTTAAATATGTTACGGAAATACGTTATAATTAGATTGCACAATTTGAAGTTAGATACAGGTAATGCACATATAGAACCTCTTCAAAATTAAAAAGAAACAGCAAGTAACGTCACATTGCTGTTAAAATGACGTCACTCTGAAAGAGCCATAACGTCAGGAATTATACCGCACACGAAGTTACGATGATCACGAAACGTCAGTCAAAAGGTTAAATCGTTTTAGATTAGGACGCTTTCATACGCTGTAATCCTGTGTGGACTAGACAGGATTTCGGGTTGGTAATGCATATTCATGAGATTGTTTTGACCAATCACAGTAAAGGTCAAAGGTAGCCAGGCAATAGAACACTAGAAAGCCACAACCCCAAATATCAAATATAGTTGAAAATATAATATTAGTTATATAGGCTTTAGACAGGTAATGCGGGCTCATATAACCTGTCTGTGTTTTATATTTCCTGAGCCGAAGGCGAGGGAAATATACAATACAGACAGGTTATATGAGCCCGTATTACCTGTCTAAAGCCTATATAACGAATTTGTCATACTGCAATACCATGGGTCCATATTACCTGTGTAAAGCCTAAATAAAGAACATGACTACTATACATGTATTGTCTCATGAACATTTAACCCCAGATATGACTTTGCTTTAAAGAAGAAATTAATTCTTCAACATATTTAATAAACAACTTAACAATTTTAACAGAAATATAACAAATGATTTAGAATTGCCTCAATATCGGTGTCAGAGTGACAGGCGAACCTGGGAGTCGCCATCTTGATTACGTATGATTTCAAAATGAGTTATCTTTCTTGGCACGTGCTTTCATATTACCGGCTAGAGCCGTATAATATGGATTAGTAAAATCGAGTAAATAACCAATCGGATCACTTAGATTTTATATTGCAGTATGACAAAATACTTTAATATGATAATAGGTGTTACCTAACTTGGGACGAAGTCCAGTAAAAAAAATTAAACAATAATATGAGACAGGTGCTACCTGTAGTGCCAGCGAAGCAAAATCCACATTATCTAATATTTAAATCATGTAAATTCTTGGGATGATTGAAATAGAAATTTTACTTACTTTTGTGTACTTTTTGGAGTGTACTGCAGTACAATGTAAGGATGCTCTTTCCATCTATTGAAACAGGCACGGCCATGAATACTCGTGATCTGAAAATTATCTGCCAATTTCACGCTCATTCAGTGCATCAAAATAGTGTCGAGATTTTTTGGGCCGAGATATATCGGGGACGACTTTTTTTTAGGGCCGAGATATATTGGGGACGACTTTTCAATCGTAACTACTCGGCCATTCTCGCTACCCTGCAAATAACCTCGTATGCATTAGGCATATAAATCGCTTTTCACATGTCAGTTACATGAAAGTTTGATAAAGTTATATTTTAAAAAAAATTCTATATTTCAATTAAAGTTTTAATTAGTTTTGCGTGATTAGATTTTACTTAGTATGTCTTCCATATTGGATTTTCGTGGACTATATTTTTGTGCGGCTTAACTTAACTTAGCTTCCGGCAAACAATTTAAGAAGAATTTCTAAAATATACGTACGAGGTTATTTGCAGAGTAGCGAGAATGGCCGAGTAGTTACGATTGGACGACTTTTAACATTCATAACCGGAAGTGGTTCCAGATTACTGCGCATCCGATTTTCTGCAGATTTAACCATGTATTGGTTTCCGGTGCATGAAATTTAAGCCATTAGTGATATGGATCTGGAATCAAAATATTGCTATTTCTACCATAGTTGGGACTTCGTTCCATATAAAACATGTAAAACTTTACGATTAGGTAATAAGGCTGTAGATAAAACACTTGTAATGCTGATTATATATTTTTCATATTGTGTTTTAGTTTAGATTTGCTTTACTATCTGAGAGGAGTTATGATGAAGACCGTTCAGTAAAAATAATGTATAACTTAGCTCCAAGTCATCTTAATTTAGTCAGCTGGCGTAGGGTATTAATAGGAATGAACTTAGTATTAGAAGAACCAGACACAAACGATAACATTCGAATGATAGGTGTCTCCCTTTCACAAACACATATTAATGGTGAAACATTTACAGAGTTTTGTCATCTATTAGAATTAATTAAAGGTAGGTACATACAGGTATATATATTAATGTTAATAAAGTTCTGTTAAACATTTTTATAATTGATTTTATATGTGGCTTTTGGCAATTTTTAGCATTATCGTGGCGACAAGAATTTGTTTGAGTGGAAAAATGTGGAATTCTCAGATAAAAATATCTCCGAACTCATGGTGAGTTGGAAGAGATGCCATATGATATCCCAATGGTGAAATGTTAGTGATTATTTTAGAGGATATAGCCTACATCACATCAAATACAAGGCTGGTGGTACAAGTACCACTGACCAATATATATAGTTTTTCTTGTTCCTAATTCGTGTTGACCCGACAGTAAATTTAACAGAATAAACGTGGATGTGACAGAAAACACCATTAAAGATGATTAGAGCTACACTTGTTTCTGATCCGTTTAAACAATTTAACAGTTGTTTTGGGCTTTGTGACATTGCAGGATAAACACAATATACTGCATTACTGGAAAATATAAATATAATTTGCACTCACAGCAGCGAAACAGGCAGAAAAGCTCATATAAGACTCGATTTTCTTCCTGTTTCTTAAACTTGTACAAATAAACTTTATGTTTTACTACCATGTTATTGTAGGTTATTGTCTATATATATCATAAAGAAACATGCATTTGTTTTTGTTATTTACTTACAGAATGTAATTGGCAAGTGTTACATACTATATTAGACATGCCAGAGGGATACCCACTCGCTTTATTGGAAATAGTAAGTATTCTAACATGACCTTCTTTTGCTTTGCTAACAAACGAGCCAGTTATCCATTTAGTATAATTTCCAGTAGCCCTTTTCACAAAAATTCTTACGATAAAAAATTGTCGCAAGTGTAAAACTAAAATTAAAGAGTTTCACAAAAATACTTACGATAATCTTAAGTGTAAAAATAGTCCTAACTTTACGTGTAAAACTACCCTGTCCTAAGTGTAAAATTTTGATCGTAAAAGAAATTTTGGTCTTATCTTTTATCATAAGTGAAAAAAATAGAAAAAAGATGGACGATGTATTGGCGCTTCGACTTGAAAATAAGAGAGCAATTCATCGTTAGCGCATTTTCTCTGACCGTATGACAAACCTATTTACACATATTGATAAATGTTTATTGAAATGAATATGGTTTAATACAAACAGACACTACAAATGGCATTGTTGTTTACCCCTTTTTGGCGTGACTAATAACAGAGTCTGTCTATAACGATGCATTCCGTACATTTACCTCTTCAATGCAGCAGTGTATCGTTTACATGACCAAAAAATCAGGATAATTCTCATTAATTTTAGATTTCAAATTGGGAACGATCGACAATCGAAAAGACTACATGTACTTGCCAACTTGGGGAGAATTCTTTTTTTTTCATTTTTTTTTTTGGATAAAAACAGGAATACGGGAATTTCTTCTAGACATCTACTTCGCTTACAAAAGTTTTGTATGAACAGCCGCTTTAGGACTGGAATTTTCTGGCAATACATAAACTTGTGTACCATCTTCTGTTATTTTAATATTAATATATAACAGGGATATTTATTCGTCTTCATGATTGATAGATGATAAACACATCTTTATTTGGGTTATCTCAGAAAAATCGGGATAAATTTTCATCAGTAAAAGAACAAGCGTTTAATTTTATGTGGGATGGGATTAATTGGAAAAAGGGGTAAATATTTTGCTGACAAATAACCGATAAAATGAATTATATGAATAGGGTTTTTTTCACACTCCAGATGCACTCCCTTAAAAAATACTTCTACCAAAAGTAACCACGCGTGGATGATGACGCACAACTCTTAAGTAATGATAATTATTATAGATCATTTTAATTTACATGCATTAGAAATGTTCCTCTATACGAAAATCATACCCGTTCATATTTTGTGCAGTTATTGGTGACCGATTCATACATTTTTTTGTATTAGATAAAAATTCAATATAAACATACAAACACATCATAGCATAAAAATTGCTTATAAACTAGTGCCGGGGATATTTTTTAGAATAATTTTATTTAAAAAAAATGCTTTGTTGTGCTATGGAAATGAAACTAGGTTGCTAAGGAAGATGGTTTATGGTGTTTAGCACCCCTTTCAACAATATATCGGTCAGTTTTATTGGTGGAGAAAACTGGAGTACTCGGAGAAAACCATTGACCTGTCGCAAATCACTGACAAACTTTATCACATAATGTTGTATCGAGTACACCTAAGGAAGAATTTTTTATCTAAGTGTAATTTTAGTCGTAAGATTAAAATTTGTCGTAAGATAATCTTTGTGAAAAGGACTTAGGAATTGTCGTAAGATAATCTTAAGTGAAAAAGTTAGGACTATAGTTACGAATTTTTGTGAAAAGGGCTACACCGGTGAATGTTACTGACTTTTCCATTGGCAGCATAAATTGTGTGCGACATTTTCCTCAAACGTAAATATAAATTACAGTCTTCCAATCAAAGTATACTAGACATATCAGAATCGAAATAAATCATGGAAGCCAGAATGTGTTTTGAGTTTTAACATGGATTGGCGGATATTATTAAATTTTATTCCTGCTTCTGTCTCGGGATAAAATACTAATATCCGCCAATCCATGTTAAAACTCCCAACACATTCTGGCTTCCATGATTTATTTCTTAAGTAAATTTTATCACTAGGAATAATATTGACATTATTTGCCGCTATAAATCTGTTTGCCTGAACAGTTTGTTGTTAAAATAAGTTAATACATAGTATATATGTAAGGACCCAACTCATTAAATGCACATTGTGTTTCATTTTGTAATTTAAAGGGGGCATGGATATCCCACAATCTAGATAAAAATATATGTCTGTTTGATATTTTGTTTGCTATACACAAACATTTAACGACATTAATAATAGGGTCACATTTAATTTGACCAATCACTGAAGAGCTATCAAATATTGAGATATTAATAGGGAGCACATGTTGAAAGTTGATGTCCGATTGGTCAATATATTTAACTGTCTTGCATATTATTAGACGATAAAAGATGAATCACCTGACATGACCCCATATGGCATGTTGTTGGATGTTAGTAAATTGTCAAAATACCAACAAAAAAAACCCCAAAAAAACCACAAATGTAATCAAACAAACATCTAATGTTGATTAGATTGGGTTGGCGGAATGGTTAAGGTTGTTGGCCTCTAACAACAAACCTCATTCCATTGACGTGAGTTCATGTCCGATACCCCTAACACACAGATACATGACCACTCACATTGTACAGGCACTTCAATAAAAAGTGGCGGGGTTAAGCTAGTTTTATGAGCCCCAAACCTGAATTTCTATATGATTTCAATCATGAAGTGAATTCGCACTTTGGTAAAGTGAGGATTTCCAAAATATCGTTGTGCAATCTTACCCATGCTGTAGACATAAATAAGCAAGGCTATAGATTTGAAAACAGGATATTCATTTAGTGGTATGCTAAAGTAGCAGTTCAGTTAGGTTACAACCGTTATAATGGGAGATATTTATTACATGTACAAGGACAAACATATATTGAATTGAGTATAACATGTATTTTTACATTTCATTTTAACACTCAATTACTTATGATCAGAAGGTAGATTGTGAAATGGACATAAGACAACATAACATGACAGGAAAACTAATCTCTATATTACTGCAAAACATTCAAATTTTCATATTATCGGAATGATAATAGTCATTTTTGGAAACACAAGACTAACCACAGGACTGACAATTTCTAGACACAACACTTTAATTACAAGATAAATAGATATTACATAACTGTCATATATCTTAGATAATATTCAAAAAGTCATTACAAATCAGTCACAAATATGTACAGTACATTATATATTGTGTTGCCATTGCAACAGAGCCTATAGTAATTCTGCAACCCGTAGGCCTCTTTCTCCTCAAATGAATTGTTGAAGGTGTTCTATATAGACATTGAAGCCATGACACTTTTTTCTATTTTTTCAATGGGGACCAAAAGCATCTACATTGTATGCTAGATTGATATGTATATAAATAGGTAGATATCTAATATAGTGTGCAGGACACGTTTCTGGAATAACCCTCATCCGCTAATTTGGGATATGGCTATATAATGATGTTTTGTTTAACAAATTACGTGATTGCCATTTTTTAACGATTATGGTCAATGACACCTCAATAATCAGTTCTTTAACTGCCATTTACAAGTAATTATATAAAATGTAGCTATTAAATATTATTAATGAACTTTTTTTAAAACACACTATTTACAAATTGATATTATTCAGATATTTTTCTTACATAAGAGAGGTCAAGTTCTTTGCACTTACGATTTGCACGTAAATTTCAGTTTTCAATATTTCAACCCTTTGATTATCAAATTGAGATGCAAATAAGCCATGCTTTCATTTATTAATATGTTTTCTATTTTGCTTATAGTTGGAAGATTGTATAGACATCGGTGTTATACGGGAAAGTAAACAGAAAAACATCAAAATTTTATATGAACGGGATATCTTTTCAATGAGAGTTCTAGGATTTTATCGTGCTAACCCCACGGAACCAGTGACATGGAATACTCCCAATAATAATTCTCATTTTACGATTATGTCTATTATTTATGGATTATACGGTACCATATTAAGGGACAACTTATCATTGGAGTACCATAGCTTTCCACATTTCTAGTGGGGTATAAACAAGGGACGACAGGACAAAGAAAAAATGACAGGAACCGTTGTTTGAAATTGGAAGAATCATGATGACAAGTAGACAGCTAATAAGTCAGTGTATTAAAATGAATGAGGAGTAATAAAAAAAAAGACTTCATGGTGTGTTAAAAAGTATATGAAGATTCATGGATGATGTCAAAACCAATGACCTTGTAAAAGGAATATTCAATGTCTGAATACTCCGTCTATATTTTAAATATATTTGTGTATATGTGTTTGTATGGATTTATTTATATTGGTTGAAACTGTAACAGAAAGTTACATCTGAGAGGATCGTATTCAGTATTTAGCACTGAAAGCTCAACACATATTAAACGATGATAGCGAATAAACGAAAGAAGTTTAAAAAAACCACAATCCTGATGATTTCAAGTCCATGTGATATCTTAAAGACCAAATGCGACAGAATTAAAGACTAAGTTCAGATATTGCTATCAGTTATATTAACAATTGCCATTACAAAATGTTGCAATTCAGATATTGTGCAATATTTATTTATTTAACTTGACCGTCATTATCAGACTGAAATTGGTGATTTTGGATAATTTTATTACAGTTTAAAAGCAATAATTACCATAACATTGCCAATTTTAAAGAATATTAAAATATGATATAATATAACATAAATTGATTATGTCCCTTTGGCTGTTGACTTCAATGGATCATTTATATTGCAAACACGACTGTGCAAGGGATGTAAGGAAGGTAACATATATGACAGGTTTGAACGTTTAATAATATGTTATATTAAACAGACTCTGTTTTACCCTTGATTGAGTGATTGATAGAAGTGTAGAGTATCTCTGGAATAAGAGTGGGTACATAATGGTTTGTTTGTGTAAATATCCCTGGCGACCGGCCATCAGCACACTAATTAGGAGCTGTTAGAGTTGAGTGTAGTTTTTGTTTACTTGTAATTGGGACGGTTGTATTCTCCATACACGAGACACTTGTTGATGTTCCGTCCTAAGGTCAAGTTGTGTCTTTAATTCCTTCACAATAGCTAGCAGACACCATTTTCGGAGAGATAGTACCCAGCATCGGAAAAAATATGTCCTACATCTATTCCCCCGGGGATCCATTTTTTTTAGCTCACCTGACCCAAAGGGTCAGTTTGGGTCAGGTGAGCTATTGCCATCACTTGGCGTCTGTCGTCGTCGTCCATCGTCCGTCGTACGTCGTAAGCTTTTTCAAAAATCTTCTCCTCTGAAAGTATTAGACCAATGGAAACCAAACTTGGTCTGAATCATAACTAGGGTGTCTAGTTTCAAAATTGTGTCCGGTGATGCCATGCACCAACCAACATGGCCGCTGTTACTAAAAATAGAGCATATGGTAAAATTGCAGGTTTTGGGTAATAACTCAAAAACCGTTAATAATATTAAAAATCTGACTAGGATAAAAATGATCAGCACAGCAAGATCTACCTACCCTGCAATTTTGAAGTAAATCCCATTACCCATTTTGGAGTTATTGCCCTTTTTTCATCATATTTTCAAACTTTTAATACTTTCGTCCTTTATTTCAAAAACTATAAGAGATAGATGTTAAGTTTCCATGTCAAGATCTACCTACCCTGCAATTTTTAAGTTAATCCCATTACCCATTTTGGAGTTATTGCCCTTTTTTCATTAAATTTTCTAAATTTTAATAGTTTTCGTCCTTTATTTCAAAATCTATAAGATATAGATGTTAAGTTTAAACATCAAACATGTTCAGTATGTCAAGATATACCTACCCTGCAATTTTGAAGTAAATTTGATTACCCATCTTGGAGTTATTGCCCTTTTTTCATAATTTTTTTTTTAATTTTAATACTTTTCGTCTTATATTTCAAAAACTATAAGAGATAAAGGTTAAGTTTAAATTGCAAAAATTTGCAGCATGTCAAGATCTACTTACCCCGCAATTTTGAAGTAAATCCCATTACCCATTTTGGAGTTATTGCCCTTTTTTCATCAAAATGTTCTAAATTTTAATACTTTCATCTTGTATCTCAAAAACTATTAGAGATAGAGGGAATGTTTAAACTGCAAAAATGTTCAACATGTCAAGATCTACAAAAAATTTCCCACAGTTGAAAATGTGCGACAACTGTGTGAAGAGTTATTCTTCTTGAAATGCATTTTTTTGTTGACTCGCTGCTTTTGGTTACTCAAATAATCAATGGGAAGCAACTCTATTACAAAATGTGAAGTAGCAAAAGCTAAATTTTGAGAATCATTGACATATATCTTTTTTTTACAGCAATTTTGATAACTTGCATTAAACCCAAATTTTTTGGAGAAGGGGTCTGCAATGACGAGGGCTACATTTGTTATTTTTTTTCCCGAAGTTATCAAGTTTTATTGACTGATGTTGTTATTATACACAGGTGAGCTATACAGGTTCCTGGGAGCCTAGTTTTATTTTCAGTAGATATATTATAATAAAGAAGAAATACACCACGTCTGTTGAAATAAGGTATATATTTGGCTGCAGAGTGGTATCTATTAGTCCGAGATTCCTCTGTCGTTTAACGGCATTTATAAAGTTGCTGTAGCCGTTCAACGTCAGAGGGTGATATATACGGAACACAGCGGATTTGCCTCACCAGCTCTAGGATCGGCACATTTCCACGTTTCGTGGCTATCGGATTTTATTTTCTATCAGAAACCCTTATATAAATCGCTTCACCAATCATTTTTCTATTCATTCAAAACCATCTTACCCTCAGAAAGTGGTGTTACACTCCATTACAGCACGATTTTGCCTTAGATCCTATTATTCCGCCATTTGACTTCCATTTTCGAATCTACAAACATGATCTCGCGATACTAACTGAATGATAACAGTAACGCATTGCATGATGGGAGCTACTTAATTCAGCGCACCAAATTATTTGAGCATTATTTGCATACGTAAACAACATTCAAATCACATGGAAGACCATACATTTAAGCGTATTCTACAGGACAAACAGTCCATCTATAGATCAAAGCAGAGCAGAAGGAAATAATACAGAATGTGTTGGAAAGAAAAGATTCAATGGCAGAGTGTTGCCAATGGGTTTCGGAAAGAGCATGTGTTACGTCCCCCTTTTTTGGACAAGGTACTACATCATTTTTTTTTTCTTATGGTTATCTGTAATTCACTATTGCTGTTAAAATCATTACCAATCAATATAATCAACTGTATTAAATTTTATGTTAATTGTTCTGCCTTAACAGTCGGAAAGCAAACCCATGATTTGACCGTTATAGCTAGTGATTCTAAAACCACGCAGTCAGGGGGCGATAACCGCAAAAAATTCCCGCTAGGTGCCGCTTTACAAGTCCCGCAAAATTTTTCATTCGCGCCGTTGTAGGATAAACCTGAAATAAAGTATTAAATAGACAAAATTGTGATAGAAACGTGATTTCTATAAAATATATATATATTTTTTGCAATGACTGGCTATATCAGACAAGCGACCGAGGTTTATATTAGTCAAAAACGTGTTTCGAATCGTGCATTCTAAAATGTGTAAAAACACAAGGTTCGGTTTGTTTACATTTTTCGGCCAATGAAAAAGCTGACACAATTCTATATTAGGACATGAAATTGATGATACAGGAGTGATATAGCATCATCAACCAATAGTAAATGCTCTCTCAACTGGAAATTTCGTCACCCTGAATGGAAATCATTACTGAAAGAAAATTTGACGAGGCATGTTTTTTTTAATTTTCGCCTTGTTTTAGAGTAAAATTTGCCCATTTTGGTGAACATTTCTCCCCCAAAACACCCATGCAGTGTGTATATGTCTGCCTTTTATTAGATTTATTAATATCTTTATATTTTAACCGAAAGTTTACAAGAAAACTGCATTGTTTACATCAGATTATGCCCCCCCCCCCTTTTCTCCCGTCTCGTCAATGCTCTTTGTTTAGACTCCTTTCCCGTTTGCTGTACATATCTAATGTGGCGATTATTTCAAAGGCAATTGGTTTATCAAATATATTTAGGAATGCTGACTTTTAAGTTTTACCTGATTTTCTTCTGCAAATGAATTATGAATTTATGTGTAACAGGTATACAATGATTGAATGAATGTGACTCTAAAAACAAAAACTAGCCAGTGTGTGTGTTATAAATAGAAATTAGGCTAAATTTGTTATCTGTATGTAACTGCATATATGATATTTAATTGATTAAACAACTGTAATTTGCAAGACTGTGATTTTACCATAGTTGACTAGTAGTTGTAATGCCCCCAAAAAACTTAACTGTTCTGAAGCCCACAGTGGCAGGGACCCTGGGCCCTGTGTTCATTGTCTGCAGGCAAAGCCATTTTATGCCTTACATGTTATAAAAATTTTAACAAATTTGTGAGGTCTGATGATTCTCTAAATGAACTTTCAAAAACTGATGACTACCAGTTAACTAAATGTTTTCACAGTTTGATCAGGTGGAATATTGCAATGTAGACTCTGACAATCTTGACCTTATGTACTGTTTTATCCTGTTTTAGAATTTGTAGTCGGTGACTTTTTATCCAACAAAGCTTTATTGTTGCCAGATTTGTACAAAAAAATTGAAGATTTAGTTGACAAAACAGCTTTAATTAAATCACTGAAAGAACCCTCTCCCATTAGAGGCAATAAATTCTCCCATTTAAGTTTGGAAGATTTCAAGGAAACGGGTGATGAAACCTTTGCATGGGAAAGTTTTGAGAAGAAATTGTCAGCTTACAGTTTTCTGAAATATTTGGTACAGGAAAATGATATACATGTAGATCTCCCAGGTCTTAAGACTTTTCTTTCATTTTCTGAAACTGACACTGAAAAATCCGAGTTTTGTTAAATTGAAGTTTTAGATGAGACAGCAGATTCAAAAGCCACAGTTTTGAAAACTTTGAATATTCTTCACAAAAAGTTTCAGATTGGGATAAAGCTTCAGTATCAAGTTGTTGTTGGGACAGGAAATCTTATGACCATTTAAAAAATTAAAATCAGAATATGGAGGTTCATTAAGCTGGGTTTTGCCATATCCTGGAGACTGGCACATACTTTTTTTTAATCTCATTTTCTATTAAATTAATAATTTATTGTACTTAGGATTTGTTCAACTTTCATAAAAATTTATGGACTTTTTACTGTTAATAGTTTATGGAAAAGAAATACACTTGAAAACTAATATGTACAGTCATCTGTCAAAAGTATTGGGAAATGTAAAAAATATCCCTATATAATCAACCAAAACCATATCTTTTTCAAAAAATTATTGTGAAATCATTTCTGGATAGATTGTAATAAATTTTACACCAATCATTCGGAATTGTCTATATTTTGTTTGTTTATTTGCTCAAATCTTTATACAAGTGGTTTTTATTTGTACATAATTTTTCCATGATTGTTAATTTTTAGGATTTATTTTTAGTTGAAATATATAGGAAAATCAAAATCAATTTTTATTTGTTGTGTTTAAATTATGTACAAATAAAAATAACTCATAACTACATAATGAGTAAATAAACAATCAAAATATTGACAAATCTGAATGTTTTGGTGTAAAATTTGTTAAAATCTATCCAGAAATTACTTCACAATATTTTTTTAAAAAAAATATGGTTTTGGTTGATTATATAGGGATTTTTTTTACATTTCCCAATACTTTTGACAGATGACTGTATACATTTTCTTTAAATATTTATACATTTTTTTTATCTTTATATTGAATTTTATTTTCATGCCTAGAAAAAAAATACACCAGTTCTGTTCATGATTCATCAAAAGGATATAAAAATGTTTTTTCTTGAATTGCTAGAATAAAACCGGTGGACGTGTAAATTTTAGTCGCCTATCCTTTCTTTTGGGGAAAGGAGACCATATATAAATGTTTGTATTTTCCTAAATTTGTAGTTAATTATATGCATATGCTATTAAAATAGCAGCCTGTATCAGCATTAACATTTGTGCGCAGCGTGCTTTTAAGTCATTAGGTTAGTTCTAAATGTATTTTTAGAAATAGGGAAATTCATACGGAGTTATCTTTCTTGACTGACAATTTTTCTGAATCTGAATAATTTTCGGCACTAAAAGCTGACAGAAACTCTTATTAATGAATAAAAACGTGTACCAGAGAAACATTTCGTTAAATAAATATATAACCTAGCGCAGTGTGAAGTTTGGGAATGTCATTCTACTGCAAACTTAATATATTTGCATTTTATTTCAATGCGATGGTACGGAGTTATCTTTCTTGGTTGACAATTTTTCGGCACTAAAAGCTGACACAATTTTTTATTAATGAATAAAAACGTGTACCAGAGAAACATTTCGTTAAATAAATATATAACCTAGCGCAGTGTGAAGTTTGGGAATGTCACTCTACTGCAAACTTAATATATTTGCATTTTATTCCAATGCGATGGCGACATTCCATCGAGGGGGTCACCCTCTAAATCATCAAAATTTTAATAATAATCTCCCGTTTTAACTCAAATCTAATAAACAAATCGTGGAAGTAATTATTGCTGAAAAGAAAACAATATAAGACGTTTCGATATTTTCTACGGTATAAATAAACGAGGTCTTTGTTCTACAATTTTCATGACCGACGAACATGTCAACGTTTTCAAATGAGAATCACGTGACCCGTGGTTTTACCAGCGACGCCATTAATGAGTTTGCTTTCCGACTGTAACAGGCGTGTATGATTGGCAATACAAATATTTGTTTGTTTGTTTATATGCAAATCATCTCCCATGATACATTGCGGTAATCGTGGTTTTCTCGTAGTCACGTGACAAATGTTTGAAAAATGGAAGACAAATGGCGGAATCATAGGATCTAAGGCAAAATCGTGCTGTAATGGAGTGTAGCACCACTTTCTGAGGGTAAGATGGTTATGAATGAATAGAAAAATGATTGGTGAAGCGATTTATATAAGGGTTTCTGATAGAAAATAAAATCCGATAGCCACGAAACGTGGAAATGTGCTGACCCAGAGTTGGAGCAGCAAATCCGCTGTTTTCCGTATGTATCACCCTCTGACGTTGAACGGCTACAGCAACTTTATAAATGCCGTTAAACGACAGAGGAATCTCGGACTAGGTATCTATTGGCAGTCGGAGGCCGTCGTGGTCATGATCGTATGGTGGTGGTATTTATAACTACCTATGCAATTAGTGCCCATCACCACTAACATGGTGAGTTCGAACCCCGCTCAGGTGAGGTGTACTCGATACAACATTATGTGATAGTGTTTGTCAGTGATTTGCGACAGGTCGGTGGTGTTCTCCTACCAATAAAACTGACCGTCACGACACTACAAACTGACCCGGCAAAAAATGTTTGGACTCGTGCATATCTAATTCCGGAACGGAACCGGACTGTAAGAAGGCAAGAAGAAGGTAAGAATTCTGTTGATTTATTTGTTTTTTGCATGAACTTGGGGGAAATAAATGCTTTATTGACCATTTCCTGCTGTCAGATGAAACATTTTGGCTATGTCATCGTATATTAATTGAGAAATAAGCGATAATGTGCCGCAAAATGACGATCAGCTTGACATCAACCCCGAATTTCGCTCAGTTTCTCTTTGAATTGCTCACATTGAATGGAACGAAATGTATTGAAGGAACGATTGATGAATAAAGATGACAAGAATCGTCACTGTGCTTTTAATTATTGATATAAGTAAGCACGGGGCGAAAGAAATGGGTCATGTCAAAATGGCAGGACCCGGTTTCGTGAATGATGTTACAGCATGATGACCCGGTTTTGTTCCAAATAAAATTACGAACAAACAGGAACCAAAGCAACAGAAATCCACAGCCACCATTGTTTATACTGTGATACAACATTTCCACAATTCGATGACTTAATAAAACATTCTAGAGAAAATCATCCGTACCATTGTTATTACTGCAAAACAACATTCGTCCTATTTGAAGAAGTAATACATCACTCGACGGAAAACCACGGCTCACTAATGTTGAAAGTTAAATACCTTGAACTGACTCCATCTAGTGGACATTATGGTTACAAAAGCCATAATTTCAATGTTATTCCAGAGAAAATAAAGGCTTTGGTTCCTGTTTGTTCGTAAATTTTTTGGAACAAAACCGGGTCATCATGCTGTAACATCATTCACGAAACCGGGTCCTGCCATTTTGACATGACCCATTTCTTTCGCCCCGTTCTTACTTATATCAATAATTACAAGCACAGTGACGATTCTTGTCATCTTTATTCATCAATCGTTCCTTCAATACATTTCGTTCCATTCAATGTGAGCAATTCAAAGAGAAACTGAGCGAAATTCGGGGTTGATGTCAAGCTGATCGTCATTTTGCGGCACATTATCGCTTATTTCTCAATTAATATACGATGACATAGCCAAAATGTTTCATCTGACAGCAGGAAATGGTCAATAAAGCATTTATTTCCCCCAAGTTCATGCAAAAAACAAATAAATCAACAGAATTCTTACCTTCTTCTTGCCTTCTTACAGTCCGGTTCCGTTCCGGAATTAGATATGCACGAGTCCAAACATTTTTTGCCGGGTCAGTTTGTACACAGTGCACGATATAACTGAAATATTGTTGAAAATGGCGTTAGACATCATAAATAACCTTAACCCTCTATTGGTAATGTAACAACATATATATATATATATATATATATATCAGGGGCGGATTCAGGGGGGGGGGGGACGCACCCGGCGCGCGCCCCCCCTAAAATAGGAAAAAATATGATTTTTTTGGCGTAAAATCGTGATTTTTCACATGAAATACCCCAAAAATTTCTCGCGCCCCCCCTAAAATTGGAAAAATATGATTTTTTGGCGTAAAATCGTGATTTTTCACACGAAATACCCCAAAACTTTTCGCGCCTCCCTCCGCTCGGCGCAATTTTTTTAGCTGCGCCCCCCTAACTTGAAATCCTGGATCCGCCCCTGTATATCACTAACATTGTTCATGCAAACATACAACTCATAATTTTGAAAACTACTGGATTATATCTAGATAAATATAAAAACGTATATATCAAATATACATGTAGTGCACACGGCCCGTTTCTGGAATAACATTCATCATGTATGCTCAAAACCGATAGATTGGAAAGTTAAATAATTTAAATGTATTTGGTAGCAAGATAAGATAAGCACAACCTGCGTATTGCGACCTTATTGTGTCCTAAATATAAGGTTGTGATACATCATTCAGAACAAAATGCTACTCTCTGTTAGCGAGTGGTGAATACATCTAGATCACCAATACCTTACTATGAGCATATTTATAACCAAATGCTTTCCCCTACTGTTTAAGTTGTTCATGGTATTAATTATATGAATATTACGTCAAATGGTTCAAATCAAATTAAGCATGTTATAGATGTCTGTTAAAACTATATTAAGAAAAAATAAACGTTAGAGAAAATTGAAGAGTAATCAAGAATGGGCAATCCAGAGATACAATCAACTTTGGGCACAAGACACAGAACGAAGACAAGCAACAAAACAGATACGCACAGATAACTAAAAAGATTAGGAACACGGACACCACCAAACAAACCAGGGATGAGCCAATGGGCTCGTGAAAGGTAAACAGTTCCTGTTTCTTCTAAGACTCCCGCCGTGTTACTCATTTAGTCACGTGGGATAAAAGTCATGTCGTCGATAGAAGAAAGACACAATCTACGTACAATATCCCGGATTATCTTATTTGAACAAAAAATAGTTATGATATTTTTTCGGTGTCTAAAGAAACCACAATCTCTGGAATAGCGCATCAACTGAGAGATATTTACTCAGGTGTTTTTTTTACCCGATTTCTATTTCATGACAGTTACCCTAGATACCTAAATGTTCACGTGATATTATTTTAGAGACATATATTTTTCTATACTCCCGCTCGACGAGAGTCGGGGGTATATAGGGATCCTCATGTCCGTTCGTCCGTCCGTCGTCCGTCACACTTCTGGTTTCCGGATAATAATTAAAGTACCGCTCAACCAAATCTTTTCAAACTTTCACACTTTGCTGTGTACCATAAAATACAGGTTAAGTTTGATTACGGTGTATTTCACATTTACCGTTCATGAGTTATGGTCCTTTTTCTCTTAGAAAATAGGGACTTTTTAGGTTTCCGGATGATATTTAAAGTATGGCTCAACCAAATCTTTTCAAACTTTAACACAATGCTGTAGACCATTAAATACAGGTTAAGTTCGATTAATGTGTATTTCACATTTACCGTTCATGAGTTATGGCCCTTTTTCTCTTAGAAAATAGGGACTTTTTAGGTTTCCGAATGATATTTAAAGTACCGCTCAGCCAAATCTTTTCAAACTTTAACACAATGTTGTATTCCATAAAATACAGGTTAAATTTGATTATGGGGTATTTCACATTTACCGTTCATAAGTTATGGCCATTTTTCTCTTAGAAAATAGGGATTTTCTAGGTTTCCGGATGATATTTAAGGTACGACTCAACCAAATCTGTTCAAACTTTAACACAATGCGATGTACCATACAATACAGATTAATTTCGATTATGGTGAAATTGACATTTACCGTTCATGAATTATGGCCCTTTTTCTCTTAGAAGATAGGGACTTTAAAGATTTCTGGATGAAAATTTGGAATGCGGGGGTATCTGTGATCACCATATCAACTTTCTCTAGTTTATTTTGAATTTGTGTGAAGTTTTTAATCAAAATGTGCCATTGAAATATTCACAATGTTCATATTTAGCTATAAAATTATTCAATAAAAATGATTTTTTAGTCAGATCTGATAAAATATTAAGGATTCTGTATTTTCAAAATAAGGAGGAAATTCAGGATTTCTTGATATATTTTGAACTCTCAACCCCTATTATACTATGGTGGTCATTCACCTTTTAAATTGTAATGAAGAACCAGTGAAGGCCAAAACAAAACAAATAGCGCCAGTGATTTAGAACCCTTCGTCATAGATTTGACTAAAACGAATATTTATCACAGTCTTTTAAGATTGAGAAAAAGGTGCAATATTGATATTCCAACCAATTAACAAAGGAAATCGTGTCGTGAATTATTTTTTAATCGTTAACAAGTCTTGTAAGTTAAGTGAGTTTCAATGTTGAGAACATATTTTTCAAATAACGCACATCCCACGAGATCTCTACATTTTGTTTCCTAGATCATATATTCATGATAGGAAATGATAGATGTATTTTGAGAGATGTTACACTGTCCCATGCGTGGTCGTACATGTTGTCTCTTAGCTTATAACATGCGTTTTAACTATCGTTACTATATAAAATAATATATAACTTAATCATTTAGTTTAGAGATGTTTATCTAAGTAACACCCGCTTCCCCGACATAAACATGTTGTTTTTTTTATTGATATTTTAAAATAAAATGGGTCAAGTTCTTCTTCATATTATGGCGTCGCATTTTGTGGTTATCCACGTGCGTTGCTAACACATACCGGGGTATAATGGCTGGTGGCTATGCTTTGTTTTTGTACCTCTGGAATTTGTAGGACTCTTTGATGGCAAACACCTCTTAGTTTTAAAATTATATTAGTATGGAATTATTTCATGTTGACGTTTGCTGCACGATTTAGTTTAGAAGTACGCTCTAAAAAAATTGTGTTTTTGTGTTTAATCAGATCATTTTTGTATCAATATATGTACACGTATTCGTAAACATCGTCTGTAATATAACTGAAATACTGCTCGCTGGACGTTAAGCAATAATCCGTCAACCAATATATTCCTCAAAGACTAAATTATGGGCAACATAGAAATGGGACAGTTATCAGGTTTACTTATGACATATGCTAAAAACACACCTGACTTTTTTTAATTTTCGAATAGAAAATTCTCCATTTCTGAGTGTAGCAATATTTCTGTGTGTATCCAAGTTCTTACCCACGAACTGCATGTGTGCATTGAGAAAACAACATCCTTGCAGGTTCTTCATGCGAGATATGTGTATCCACGTTGATATTGCAACATTACTGCATGTCCTACATACGAACTGTGTGTGCCCTAGCTGATATAGAAACATCCCTGCAGGCCCTTCATAAGAACTGTGCATCCAGGTTGATACACTAGTCTAAATAAGCGTTAGAGAAAACCGTAGGGGCAATCACTGATGGACAATCCAGATACCCTGGCAACATTGGGCACAAAAGACACAGGACAAAGACAAACAAGTTTTGTAGTAGGAGCTAATCTTATGTAACATGGTATCCAACCAAGGTTACGAGATGCAAACACTTAGTCATTTCTTCAGAAATTGTAATGTTTTCATAATGAATGGCTTGATCAATACACAATTGCCATGCGATATGGAAATACATAGTCACTAAAGACTATCCAACATTACACTTAGACACAGATTAAAGTAAAGAAACAACGTTTTTATTGCTGTTCTACATTTGCTGGCAGGTTTTCAATATAAATGCGTGTAAATCACTTTTTTGCTTCGCTGAGGAATTGGTACTCCATGTAAGGTGTCTGGTAATTTCACATAGGCATGTAATTTTGAGTGTCGTGTCCGGTCTTGTGATGTCTGTTGTGGTTTCTACTTTAATATGATGTTTAATTCTTTAATACCATTAGTTTTGTTTTATCTTACATTTTCTATGATGACTTGCTCCAGCATTGGGCTCATGCATTTATTAGGGTTTTGTTGCGACAACTATGATTTCTATTAAAGCATGAGATGACCACCGGTCTTAAGCGTAATAAAACACACATATTTAATGCTAATCGCATTAGAAATTAAAGGCTAACGGGCTGCCCCATGCTCATTGAAATTTGAGTTAAACTTATCGTTGAAGACTTCACAGTGACTGTGACATGATGGACATCAATAAGTGCTTTAACTTAATTAGTATTTGTTATGTGAAATTCGGATGGGGTGAATTTTATGTTCACTTACACCCACATTCTTGCATCTTAAATGTACGATTTATTCATTTTGAGTGAGCGGTTATGATGTTTAGTGCCACTTTCACCCATATTTCAGTTATATCGTGGCGGTCAGTTTTATTGGTGAAGGAAACCGGAGTACTCGGAGAAAACCACCGACCTGTTGCAAATCACTGTCAAACTTTATCACATAATTTTGTATCGAGTACACCTCGCCATGAGCGGAATTGAAACTCACAACTTTAGTGGCCATAGGCACTGACTGCATATGTAGTTGTAAATCCAACTATCATACGATTACGACCACGACGACCCCTGTTCATATTGGAGTACACAATTCTCACTCTAAGATTTATGAATGTTCATTCACTTATTTATGAGATTTTTGTCCGAACGAATCGTTTGAACTTTGATCAAAACTACTTTTTCCCAAATAAAAAACAATGAAAACTATGGACCGTAATTTTCGCTGGATGTCAATTCCATAAATAAACACACAAGGATGAATCGTTCATCTTGAAAAATTATATGTACCGATATAGCAAAATTAAATCATGCGTCATGCGTACAAAATTATATGTACCGATATAACAAAATTAAATCATGCGTCATGCGCACAAAATTAGATATATACTGAATGCAGACTATATTTTCTCACATGCGAGTACAAAAGTTAGATGTATACAGTTCGTGAGTAGACGTGTCACTCCACTCGGATACATTATCCCGATTCCCAACCAACTAGTCTTTTCTCTTGCTCCTTAGTGTGGTGTGCTTAGTAGAAAATCATTGATCAAAGACCAAAGTCTTTGGTTTGGCCCAGTTGTAAAACCAACTACATATGCAACAAGTGCATATCCTCAAGAAAGTTCTATTTTCGCGGCCTCGAGGTATACTCGATTCAACTTTATATGATGAAGTTTGTCAGGGACTTACTCACGTTTCCGCCGCCGATAAAACTGACCGCAACGATATAACTGAAATACTGTTGAAAGTTGCTTTACACACTTATGAACGGAATCACAAAATAAATGCATCAATATTTGCTTTATTGCTTTCATTTATTGCCTTTTATATCTATAACCTTTAGGGAATCCATCTATTAGTTACTAATGCATAGAAATGAGACCCAATGGTGCCAAATGAAATGCTGGTCTTGCCGATGAAATGTTTTTACCTGCCTTATCATATCAAGTCAATCTCAAATTATGTAATTTGTCTGTGCTTTTTTCTGTTTTATGACGACTGTCTTTGCTTTAGTGAAAACCTCTCCATTTTTATTGTTGCTCATCATTACAGCGATAATTAAAAACATTTTCACACTTCTTTGACCTATTGTATTACGTTTCTCTACACGCAGTTGCGGAAGTGATATTAGACTCCTGTCTACAAAATATACGACCGCTCTAAAACATAATCCTGCCTACGAACTTTGCATCATTGTAATGTAGTTACATAATATGAAGACAGACAGACTGTCGATATAAAATGATGAAGATAATGGTAAAATATAAATCATACCCTACAACCGGCTATCTGGACAGCAGATGCTATCGGGAACTCAGATCATATCTACGTCACACGGAATGACAGGTAGGAATTTCTTTGACGCTTTTCTTCCATTTTATCTACTTTTTGGATTCTAAATTTATGTCTGATTTGTTGCACTACAAATGCGAAATTTGCATACCAAATATGACAGTATAGGTTTTAATATTTAGTAAGTTTTCAATCAATGAAGATAGAATTTGACATTTTCAACAGAGAATTATTCAGAACATTAACGTTTTCTCTAAAATTTCAAAAGAAAGCACAAGTTTCTATCATATACATGAAAAATATAGTGTTTCTTCTACCTTCCTGTACAACGGGAACTCGAAGTGTTATGTAGTAAGAACGCAATTTCATTCCAATGATCAACATGTTTTGGCTATCGGGGACAGCAGATCGGGTAATCACGTACATCAGATCAGTGGAGTTAAATGGCAATCGAGAACATGAAAAAAATTAAAAGAAATTCCATTGTTAATTAACTTTGTTTCTCTCATTATTATGCATTATTCATACCGCTCCTCCCTGGCTGCTCCTGACACTTGTAGAAAAATCATTTGTTTCCCGATTTGACACTAAAAAGTCTCGTGAAATTTTTCATGTTCCCGATTGCCATTTAACTCCACTAATCTGTTGAAATTGATCAAAAATGAAATATTACAAAACTTCTAAATATCCTAATTTAATAAAATCTTTTTGAAAGAAGTAATTTTCAAGTTATTTCTCAGTTTATCCACGACAAAGACATTTCCAAAGTCAATGACAATGGAAATCAATACAAGCAAAAGCTAATGCTATGGTATTGGACAAAAACTATTTTTTAATGGGTTTCACAGCTTCGAAAATATATTTTTACTTCGGCACAATCTCAATGTTTTGAAATTTAAAGGCAACCATTCGCCATGAATTTCAATATTTGAATTATTCTAAACACTAATGGCTCAACTTATTACAGGATAAACCAGAAATAAGAATTCATGTCACTGTTGTTCCCGATTGCCAACATCTGCTGTCAGTGATAGTCAGTTTCAAAATAATCTGCTGTCCCTGATAGCCAAAACATTTTGACCATTGGAATGAAATTGCGTATAATTTTCTTACTACATAACACTTCGAGTTCCCGTTGTACAGGAAGGTAGAAGAAACACTATATGTTTCATGTATATGATAGAAACTTGTGCTTTCTTTTGAAATTTTAGAGAAAACGTTAATGTTCTGAAGAATTCTCTGTTGAAAATATCAAATTCTATCTTCATTGATTGAAAACTTACTAAATATTAAAACCTATACTGTCATATTTGGCATGCAAATTTCGCATTTGTAGTGCAACAAATCAGACATAAATTTAAAAGCCAAAAAGTAGATAAAATGGAAGAAAAACGTCAAAGAAATTCCTACCTGTCATTCCGTGTGACGTAGATATGATCTGAGTCCCCGATAGCATCTGCTGTCCAGATAGCCGGTTGTAGAGTGTGAAATGTTAGCATCATCCTCACTTGTCTGAGTTACTCTGTTCATCCGTCAGGAGTGGAAATAAAAACCAGAAGAAATGAGAAGCAGTATAACGGACAACAAAACACAACATTACAACCAAAATAGACAAATTATCTAAATACCAAAAACATAATGAAATAAAACAACACTAGATGGAGCAACATGGATACCCTTGAAAACAAATGAATCTTCGCACGTTAATTGTGTCTAAGGTGTTTTCAATAACAACAAACCAAACCACAGCACTGCTGTTATTTGTTTGTTTTTAAAATGTCATATTTATTGTCTTAAACAGAATATCACGAAATTATCACGTCACTATCGTCGTGTCGGTCCAGCAGTTTTTCCTGTGAAAATTAACGTATTTAATTAAATTTTCAGCTTCGAGTTACATTTTGCAATTTTCAAATACAACATCATCTCTCTCTCTCTCTCTCTCTCTCTCTCTCGTATCACCCTGCATCATTATCAATATCTAGGAATCTCATTACGTATCTGGAACACCTTGTATCACTCCCAATATGTAGGAGACTGTTTCTCTGTCCAGAACACACTGTATCATTCCCAATATTTGGAACTCTCAATACATGTCCGGAACACCTTGTATCCCTCCCAATATATATGGGCCTGGCTACATGTCCGGACACCTTGTTTCACCCCCATGTTTAGGAGCCTGGGTCCCTATCCGGAACACCTTGTATCACTCCCAGTATTTAGGAGCCTGGTTACCTGTCCAGAACACCCTGCATCATTATCAATATTTAGGACTCTCATTACATATCAGGAACACCTTGTATCACTCCCAATATTTAGGAGACTGTTTCTTTGTCCAGAACACACTGTATCATTCCCAATATTTGGAATTCTCAATACATGTCAGGAACACCTTGTATCCCTCCCAATATATAGGGGCCTCGTTACATGTCCGGACACCTTGTTTCACCCCATGTTTAGGAGCCTGCTTCCCTGTCCGGAACACCTTGTATCACTCCCAATATTTAAGAACATGATTACCTATCTGGAACTCCTTGTATCACTTTCAATTCTTAGGAACCTGGTTACCTGTCCGGAACACCTTGTATCAATTCCAATGCTTAGGAGTCTGGTTACCTCTCCGGAACACCTTGTATCTCTCAATATTTAGGGGCCTGGTTCCTTGTCCCGAACACCTTGTATCACTCCCAGTATTTAGAAGTCTGGTTACCTGTCCGGAACACATTGTATCACTCCCAATATTTAGGAACATGATTACCTGTCTGGAACTCCTTGTATCACTTTCAATTCTTAGGAACCTGGTTACCTGTCCGGAACACCTTGTATCAATTCCAATACTTAGGAGCCTGGTTACCTGTCCGGAACACCGTGTATCTCTCCCAATATTTAGGAGCCTGGTTACTTGTGCGGAACACATTGTATCACTCCCAGTATTTAGGAGTCTGGTTACCTGTCCGGAACACCTTGTATCACTCCCAATATTTAGGAACATGATTACTTGTACGGAGCACCTTGTATCACTTACAATATCAGCCTGGTTACATGTCTGGAGCTGAAGATATTTTGTGGACGTACGGTTTGTCCAACTTTACTTCTCCATTTCATTATATTTATGTTGTATACATCTGTTGTACGTGCCATGTGTATATTCATTTTTCGAAGCATATTGTCACGCTCATGCTCATAGAAAACATCCACGGTCTTAAATATTAAGATCACGTTTAACATAGTCTTAACACAGTTATCAAACTAATCAAAGGATAAAAAAAATCGTTTCTAAAATTTATTAACAAAGCGTGTTCAATTAGCATTTGGTGAAAAAACGATATAACAATTGCAAAAATGAACTGATATAAAGGACAAAACATTTTATTAGGCCAAATTCACTTAAACCATTTCATAACAGGTAATTAATTCTAAAATAGCTTTTGTTTCCATGATTACAGGAAAAAGTATTACAATTTTTTGCAATATTTTGCAATACATAAAATCAACCGTCAACATTGTTTTCTTTCAATTTAATATTACACTTTATATTCTAATCTTGTTCTTAACACAGGGATGATTTTTGCAGTTATTTAACTAATTTCAGCTATTTTCCTCTGATAAAAATATTCAGAACGTTGCAGGACACAGTCAGAACAGATAAAAAAAAAGGCCTTTTGAAAGGAGGTGTAGATGGTTTCAGCTATTTTCAATGATTTTCAGTTATTTTATTTTCTAACCAGAATTATCCCTGTTAACATGGTTTCTTGTTTATGGAATAAGTGAACTTGGCGTTACATTTTTATTTAATAGTTCGTTAAAACCCATCTAAAAACACATATGATGCTAAAAGAGACATAGTTTTCTGTCAGAAATATCAATACATTGATATAAATTAGTACATGTACATGTTTAAAAGCATGTTGATTGACATACATGGCGGATAGCTAATAAAAATTTCAATCTTAACACGAAAAGTAAATAGCAATATAAATTATTTCTAGAGGAGTTAATTATGAAAATGACAACACATGGTTGTTTCTGAATTAATTTTGCACAAATTCTTTTTTCGTAAAATGTATCTTTGCATTGTACAGTATATTGTAAATAAAACATGCTTGAAATAACAATTCAATACATAATTTCCTGTTGAATGATATTTATTTGAAACAAGCATCATTTTGCTGTAAACCACCTTTCTGGTGTACGGATTAGCATGCTCGTCTCCCGTATGACAGATAAGGCGGTTCGAGCCCTGATCACATAAAATCAATGCCTATAAAATTCGCATTTGATACTTTTAAGTACGCAGCATTAACACCCTTTTCAACAATATTTCACTTATATCGTGGCAGTCAGTTTTATTGGTGGAGGAAATCGGAGTACCAGGAGAAAACCACCGACCTGTCTAAAGTCATTGACAAACTTTATCACATAAAGTTGTATCGAGTACACCTCACCATGAGCGGGATTCGAACTCACAACTTTAGTGGTGATAGATACTGATTGCACAGATAGTTGTAAATTCAACTACCATACACCGACAACGACGGTCCCAACTCTACAAAGGCATGAACGACCAATGTAGTTAATTTTATAACATGAAATCAAAAATCATATATATTTCATCTGATAATAAACAAAATAAGATTAAAAAAAGTTAGAATTCTTGGTAATCATCTCAATAATGCCATGTACATGTATTTAATACACTATTACATAATCACAAAACATTCCATTGGTGACAGATCACTGATCGATACGTAGATATCCTTAATCAAATCTTATCTTAGTAAAGAAAAAGCACAAAAAATATCTAATACTGATTTTGTTAATTTTTATGTTGAAGAATGAAGTGAGTTAATGTTGTATATCAAGATTTACATCGTAAAAAAAGAAACAGGAAGAAATATATTGATCTTAGACTGTGACATAATTGGCAACGTTATTTTTCTGATCTTAGACTGTGACATAATTGACAACGTTATTTTTCATTGTCTACATACATTCGTTTACAACCTTGCTATAAATAAACCCGATTGAACTGAAGATGATGCGAGTTCATATAGTTCCAAATATCCATCCATCTCACTGATGACAAACCAAAGCCAATCAAGTATGTTAGCAGGTCCAAATGCCCTTAGAATTATACTATATCAATTATAGTCCCAACATTCACCCACATCATTGATGACCAACCGAATCCAATCAAGTATGTTAGAAGATACCAATGTCTTTTGCATTGTCCTGTATCAATATAATAAGTCTAATCCCATTTAGATTTGCTTATATAAACAACAAAATGCATACATGTCATATTCTCCCTAAATTGACGACCTGGGTTGCCTAGTGATTAAGGTCAATGACCTCTGACCACAAGCGTTAGAGTTCAGTTACCAACATCAAGTGTTTAAACTTTCCTGACACCTACCCGAGGCCGGGGGTTTCACTATTCAGTTCGTCATATATGTCCACTCCCAGCTGGCAGTCACGATACTGCTGACAATAAACTAACATAGCTATTTTTAGATCGTTCTTCTTTTACCCCATCTTCGCTAGCCAAGGGTTACGATCCGCTCTACTCATCTTCACCCTTGGCATCGTTAGTCGGATTTTCGTAATTCCCGCGCACTGCCACCTGCTGGATTTTGACAGTTACGCCCCTTGTAATGATGTCATTTTCAGCCAATCGACGCGAGGCTTTCATTTCCTTTCGTTTGAATGCCCTGACAATTGACTCGAGATTATAATATGGCTGATTTTCAAGCGAAGATTTGACGAGGCTCATACTGTTATTCAATGGTAAGCTAGTGCTTTTATTTCAAACTTACAACATTATTTTATATGTACACACATTTTTATTTTGTTGACATTTTTCCTACAGAACATGTGCTTTTTGTAAAGCGCGTTCTGATTGGTTGCAGCTACCACTAGCTGCATTACATATAAACCGTCACCGTGTGACCTCGAAAATCCGTCTAACGATGCCAAGTGTGAAGATGAGTAGAGCGGATCGTAACCCTTGGCTAGCGAAGATGCTTTTACCCAATATCACATGAATACCTTATTTTACTATCCTGTGAAATTGCATATATGGATTTGCATATTTTAATAATATCCGCTTCAATATTCTCTAGATCTATTTATATCATTCATAATGCCAATTCAAGTACCCTCTGGATCTGCTAATATCTAGTTATTTTATTATTTTCATAATCGCTTTTTGATTTTTGTAAGACAGTTATTGTTAACTGGCATACCCGTGGAAAGTCGAAGGTTGATTGTCCAACCATCGCCTTGTATCAACTTTGTACTATACAAATCCTTGTATCAACCAATGGAAGAGGACAATAGGTTTTGATTGGCTTACAGTCAAACAATTACGTAATGTTTCTCTATATTGTTTATAGGCGGCATTTCGTTTGCGCAATCAATAACGATCGTCTGATTCAACAAAAACAGCAGACTACTTTTCACTTTATCACCTATTACAGAAGCCAAATATAACAGACGATTACACATAACCAAAAGCGCGGAAACTCGTGCTTTGTATTTATGTCAACCATATATGCAAAGCAGAAAACCACTATCCCCATCATTAACACGATTTACATGTACAAATTATAATGTTTCTTTTAATTATGACATATGTATTGATACTAGAAAAAAAGTTAGTCTTGAAAGGTCGGATATTACAGTATAGTCTGGACCTGTTAAACGGTTTGGCTTGCATCTCACTGCTAAACGGTTTGGTTTGTATCTCACTGTTAAACGGTTTGCATCTTACTGCTAAACGATTTGGTTTGCATCTCACTGTTAAAAGGTTTGGCGTGCATCTCACTGTTAAACGGTTATGCTTGCATAACTGTTTAACAGGTCAAGCTGTCTGTCAAAGCGCTATATCAGATCCTTTTAGACTAATAACGTATAGAATACGATTAAAAAGAGACATACAATGGAATGTTTGATCTGTTGAGTGTGAAACATATATCAAACAAGCACTGAAAGTACTCATAGTCAAACAAATAATTTCATTTATACCAATCTCATTAAAATCAGATCTCTCACTTGCCCCCCGCCCCCTCCCTTTACTGTCATATCGTGGCTATCAGATCTCTCACATACTTCCCTTTACTGTCATATCGTGACTATCAGATCTCTCACATACTTCCCTTTACTGTCATATAGTGGCTGTCAGATCTCTCACATACTTCCCTTTACTGTCATATCGTGGCTATCAGATCTCTCACATACTTCCCTTTACTGTCATATCGTGGCTATCAGATCTCTCACATACTTCCCTTTACTCTCATATCGTGGCTATCAGATCTCTCACATACTTCCCTTTACTGTCATATCGTGGCTATCAGATCTCTCACATACTTCCCTTTACTGTCATATCGTGGCTATCAGATCTCTCACATACTTCCCTTTACTGTCATATCGTGGCTATCAGATCTCTCACTTGTTCCCACTTACTGATGTATCGCGGGTGGATGCCGCCATATAACAGTAAAGGGAAGCAATTGGAGAGATCTGATTTTAATAAGGTTATATATATATATATACATCAAAAACGAAAGTGAGGACAAATGTGTTATAGGATGGTTTTTAATATAATAAAAAAAACAATGGCAACTGTGACACCAAGAAAGCTATATGGCAGAAAACGAGCAAAAAATATTTGTACAGAACTTGCATAGAATAATCCGTGTGCATTTATATAACAGACACATTCTAAATATACAGACATAATATTAAAAATTAAGATGTATGTGAAGACCTTTGATATATATACGTCTGAAAATTAAACCAAACAGTGTTAGAATTAGATTTTAGAGCTGTCAAATTTTTGTTCTTCCCTCGACGGAATTTGAACCCACACCATTGTTACACTGCAGCACCATTCGCTTAGCCTTACGTCCAGCGCCCTAGACCACTCGACTACATCCACTCCCTTATATATATATATATACATGTGCAAAAAAATTGCTAAGTGGAAAAGGTTAAATCTTTTGGCATTTTTTTTACTGTTTATGGTATGCTATATATTAAAAAAACCACTGTAGCATAGATACTGATACCATTCATTAACACAAAGACAAAACATATAACTGGATGTTACGCAAACAGATCATGGATATATAGTATGTTTATATGTAAAGCCTGATAATGTGCTAAAACAACATTATACCTTTACTCCTGTATTCGGTTATTGTCTGAAAAAAAAAATTTAAGCAAAAAAATGTATCTCAGTAAAGTTTATTGTCTGAAAAAAAAGTTTTAAACAATATTTTTTTATCTCGGTAAAACTGTGAATGATAGCATTATTAGTAATAACCTATTGCTACTGAGAGAAAACAAATATTTTAATCCTAAACGTCGCTGACAAACGTTAACACTGCCAAAATCTAAACGTCGCTGACAAACGTTAACACTGCCAAAAAATCTAAACGTCCCTGACAAGCATTGCCATTAATAGCGCGACAATTATGAACTATTAAACTGTAACTAAGTACTATACTCCGTACATAAGTTCAATAGTCATTCCTTTGAGTATGTTCCATCCTTTCTGAACTCCATATTATTTTGTTATTATAGTTATCAATTGCATTTATATCCTCTTAATTCAGTAAAAAATACTTTTTATCCTTAAAAGTTATTACAAAATCAAGTTAGTTTGTTGTAGTCAATCTCATTTCATGAAAACACTTGTACAATATATGATTTGTTAAAATTGTTTGTGTTGATAAATTGCATTCAATCTGGTTTCACTCCATTGTCGAGTTCGTAATATTCTGATCTTGGTTTTTAAGTATTCTATTTTGCTTAACGAGCATGATAATTTAATGGAAAACGTATATTCTAACTAATAACAGACAAAAAATGTAGTTTGTCAGCCCATTTTCATTTTCAGATATTATATTCAAATAATCGTCACGTTATACAAACACTGTCCACTAAATGTGTTGATAAAAATGTGTTAAAAAATTATATCATTTAAAAAAAAGAATATTTGCATCAAATTGAATAGATTGATAAAAACGAATATTTCGCTTGTAAAATGAATATACTCTAAAGATTGTATAATTGTTCAAGTTAAAATGGTTGATAATTTCAAACCACGAACACTGAAAATATTCATGGCCAGTCTAAGTTATCAAATTTTCGTGGTAAGCACTCTTGGCAAGATATTAAAGCACTAAATGTGTTCAGTAATGTTACCATCCTTAAGCACCAAATATATAGTATATGACCGAGATGTATAAAGGTTAGGGTTATGGTGTTTAACGCCACATTCAACAATATTTTAGTTATATCGTGGTGGTCAGTTTAACTGGTGAGGAAACCGGAATACGCGGAGAGAATCACCGACCTGTCGTAAGTCACTGACAAACTTTATCACATAATGTTGTATCAAGTACACCGCGCCATGAGTGGGGCTCGAATTCTCAACTTTAGTGGTGATAGGCACTGATTGTAGAAATAGTTGAATTTTAACCCTTCATTTTAAATAATTCTTAAATTCATTTCAGTGCCCCTTTGTGGTTAATTTGCCCTCTTGATAGCCTGAATTAAAATTCACAAAGAAAAGATCACGCTTAGAAAAGATAAATAGCATTTTGATATACAATCTTAGATTCGACTGTTCTACGATATCAATAGCAGAGATATAACCGGTGAAAATGTTTTCAAAACGCTATATACAGTTACGTTTCTAATTGCACCAAGCAGGTAACATTACTTTTAGCAGCACATTTTGTCTTTGATTTGTCACCTCAAATAGAATGGCATAGGTTTATGGTGTCTAACGCCACTTTCCACAATATTTCACTAAAGTAAATTGCATACATGTAATACTTGCTTTGTATTGTCTTAAGAATCTATTCATTTTCATATATTCATGTTTCGAAATATATTATACATCTACATACAGTATATACATATTATCAAAAAAACCAAACACACTTGAGCAAACTGGAAGCCAGGTTTTAAGCGAACATTATTATACCCTTTCAGAATAAAAACATGTTCAAATTACAATAAATGTTAATCATGTACCATATATAGATGTTGGCACAAATACAACTGTATCCCTTTAGAAATAAATTTAAGTGGAGCAAAAAATATGGAATGGATTAAACTGCAGTAGTTGATCAAAAATATTATTTTGTTTTAATTCGAAATTCCCAACATCTAATAACACGTCTTTCTTTAATCATGTTTGCATGCGCACATATAGGTAAAATTGCTTCGCATTATCCATTTATCCCCAAAACAGTTTGCTTATCCAATACACCTTTTGCTTTTGATACTTTCCCCCAGAAAAAAAATTCAAAAGTGAAAAATATTAATTGTTAACACAAGTGAAACAAAAGTTTTTTTAAATCTAAAAAATAAAGATATCGGAATGCTCCCCATGTCAAAAGTAGTGTGTTTATTTGTTCAGTTTGCAGTAACATTTTTGTTTCATTAATCCACAAAAAAATAATTTTCCCCCAGAATTTGTATGTTCTTTGTTAATGTTTTATGTTAAACATGTAAAAACTTGAATATATAATTTTCTAGAAATGAAACATATAGCACATTATTAAAAACGTAGATATCAAATTTAGGCGCACGACGCGTTTCTGGAATAACCCTTATTAGCTACGCTTAAAATCGAAAGTCAAATAATTTCATAGTGTTTTGTGAGCAATAAACCAAAAGAACTAACCAAGATAGCCAAAATAGACTAATGTTATCTATGCCTACATTAATACCACACTCTCAGATTGGAAAGTCAAATAATGTAAAAGCGTTTGACAACTTGTAGCTACGAAGTGTGTTATTGGACAAAGATGGGAATATACTGCAGTCACTTATTTTTATTTCAAAATGGAGCATGCATATCATTCGTAGTAATCATCTTCTTGAATGTACGTCACACCATCATCAGATTTAGCCTTGCTACTGTCAGTTCTCTTAAGTTCAAAATAATTAGTCTTTGAAGGAATATTTGACATAGAATTCGATTCTGCAATGAAACCCATTGGCGAATATTTTTGTTGTTTTTTCTTGTAAGATATTTTTCTGAGAACTGTCGTTCCATTCATATAAGTTTCTAACACTACTGACCCATTCGATGGTTTTCGATGCTCATCGATTACAGTTGTTTCTATTGCATCTTCTTCACCGTGACTTGGAAGCGATAACGTATCTTGTGATTCAGATTGTAGACTGCCATCAGAATCCGTACCACGTGATCTTACATGAGTATAAAAAAGCGTGAAGTTATTTGATATAACGGGAATAGTTAAAGCTATCAACAATACACCGGATACTGCACATGCAGCCCCTACAACGTATCCGTACGGCGTAACGGGATGCACATCGCCATATCCAACCGTTGTCATAGTGATTAAAGCCCACCAAAATCCCATGGGAATTGTGGGAAAGTGTTCACTTGGAGTATTCAAGTCCTTTCGTTCTGCATAGTATATAATGGATGCGAATACTAACGTTCCAATGAACAAGAAAATTGCAAGCATGAATAATTCCTGAATACTAGCTTTTAACGCGTACACTAGTATCTTGAGTGCTTGATAGTGCTTAACGAGATGAAAAATTCTAAACATTCTGACTATGCGAAGAATGAACATGATTTGAATGATGAATTGTTCACTCAAGTAGCATGAACGCATATATGTTGTACTAAAAATCAATTGCATGTACAATGGAACCAGGGCTAGCAAATCAATGATATTCATCATCGATTTGATAAATGGTAATTTTCTTGGAGCGAACACAAACCGAACTATAAGTTCTATTGTGAAGAATATAGTACATATAATATCGAGTGTGTTGAGTGCATCGTGTTGTATCATAATGTTGACGATTGGTTTCTCTACGCCATTGCAATTCACTGTTCCATTTACTTGCGGGCTGTCTGGCTGTAAACTTGGCAGTGTTTCCAATGTAAACCCTAGAATTGACGTCACAACAAACAACAATGATATAATGCCATAAATCTGCAATAAATAATTCAATGAAGTTAATATTTAGGCCACTATATAACATTATGTGAGAACAAATGTGACCGTTTCGTTCGAAGCTGTTTTGCAATGATGTGATTAATTTGTCTAATTTTATTACTGTTTGTCGGAATTGAGGGGTTATGTATTTTCCTTCTTCTATAAAGGTTTGGGCACATAAGACTAGTTTAACCCCACCACTTATTATTGAAGTGCCAGGAAACTGACCGTTCATGTTTTTGTGAGTTAACGGTATCGAGATCTCGTCTATTTCTACGATTTTCTATTGAATTTTAAAATCTTTTCGACATTGTAGTATTTTATGTTTTGTTTTTCATTTTATCGCAATATCGTAACGTGTTACACCACATGTTATTGAATGTTTCTTAACATTTGTCTTTACTTAAGATTATGATTAAACTATTCTTTGCCAGGCTGTATTGGAGTGTTCCACTGGAAGTCTTGCAACCTTTTAAGACAATCCTAAACATCTTTTTTGCGATCAATATATATATAAATGTATATATAAAATATACTTATAAAATGTTATGTAATCGGGATGTTGATGTGGATGAAAACTTTTAAAAGGAAATATTGCTCCCACAGAAACTAGTCGCACTTTCGTTTCCTTGTGGAGTTCTCGTTGCCATAATATTTGGACTTTGCTCCTATTATGTCTTACGTCTGTCTTGATGTAATAGTTGTATATCTCAAGAGCATTTGTCGTAATGCCTTTCGAGTTTCATCTAGACAAATTGCTATTCGAAACACAGAATATATCAGATTTATATTCCCTTGAAATATGAACTGATGTAAACCAGAGTTTAGAAATATATCGGCAATTTGATAAATTACACATTAACATTTTCCGGAAAATAAAAAAGAACAGACCAATAAAACTGTCTGACCAACCAACTATCTGACCAAGCAAGCATTCGTAATTATATTTTAAAACTGAAAACTATCATTGATTTATATTGATGGCGCTCCTCTAGAGTTGATGATTGATGCCGATATTGTCTTATAGTGACTGATGAGTAGACATTCTGTTTATAGCTAACTATATATTTATTTTCTGTCAAATACAGACTACACAGAACATATATTCCAGTAACGTTCCAGATATCAACAGGAAGTAACATACTGCTGATACAAAACAAGGGAACACAAAACATCAGAACTTTCATGTGTACATATTCCTGATATAATGTCAACGGTGAACATGTATGAATCACAAATACAGTCAGACCTGTATATAAAGGCCACTCAAGGGAACTTGAAAATGTGGCCTTTATAAGCAATTGACTTTTATATACAGGTTAAAATCAAATGCATTATTCATTAATGGGAAAAATGAGACTGTCGTTTTAGACACTGATTTGCTATATAGAGGTGCCCTTTAAGGCAGGTTTGACTGTATGCTTTTAAAAAAAATTAAAAATAGTAAAGATTTTCCATATTTCTGTAATGTATTGTACTTTCTGATTGACAACATATATTTGTACAGTTCTGTGGTTTATTATATCATTCTTATAGGTACGATTGCTATGAGCGATGTTGATTCTCCTGTTTCTACAGGCTTTTGAACGTACCTGATGAATGTTATTCCAAAAAAAGCGCAGTGTGCACTCAATTTAGATATCTACGTTTTTATTGATCATATTTCTTTTTAAAATTGTATTTGACAGTCGTATTTATAATTCACTCATAATGATACATATTTGGTCTTCGTTCTGTGTCTTGTACCCAATGTTGCCTGTGTCACTGGATTGTCCATTCTTGATTGCCCCTTTGGTTTTCTATAACGTTTAATTATGTTCTATTATTTGTTTTAACCTACCATTGCTGTTCGAGACGTCCTCGGATGTTCTAGAATTAACCATATTGTCGTCGTTTTATTATGTTATATGTTATTTAACCTACCATTGCTGTTCGAGACGTCCTCGATGTTCTAGAATTAACCATACTCTCGTCGTTTTATTATGTTATATGTTATTTAACCTACCATTGCTGTTCGAGACATCCTCGGATGTTCTAGAATTAACCATACTCTCTTCGTTTTATTATGTTATATGTTATTTAACCTACCATTGCTGTTCGATACGTCCTCGGATGTTCTAGAATTAACCATACTCTCGTCGTTTTATTATGTTATATGTTATTTAACCTACCATTGCTGTTCGATACGTCCTCGGATGTTCTAGAATTAACCATACTCTCGTCGTTTTATTATGTTATATGTTATTTAACCTACCATTGCTGTTCGATACGTCCTCGGATGTTCTAGAATTGACCATACTCTCCTCGTTTTATTATGTTATATGTTATTTAACCTACCATTGCTGTTCGATACGTCCTCGGATGTTCTAGAATTAACCATACTCTCGTCGTTTTATTATGTTATATGTTATTTAACCTACCATTGCTGTTCGAGACGTCCTCGGATGTTCTAGAATTAACCACACTCTCCTCGTTTTATTATGTTATATGTTATTTAACCTACCATTGCTGTTCGATACGTCCTCGGATGTTCTAGAATTGACCATACTCTCGTCGTTTTATTATGTTATATGTTATTTAACCTACCATTGCTGTTCGAGACATCCTCGGATGTTCTAGAATTAACCATACTCTCGTCGTTTTATTATGTTATATGTTATTTAACCTACCATTGCTGTTCGATACGTCCTCGGATGTTCTAGAATTAACCATACTCTCGTCGTTTTATTATGTTATATGTTATTTAACCTACCATTGCTGTTCGAGACGTCCTCGGATGTTCTAGAATTAACCATACTCTGATCGTTTTATTATGTTATATGTTATTTAACCTACCATTGCTGTTCGAGACGTCCTCGGATGTTCTAGAATTAACCATACTCTCCTCGTTTTATTATGTTATATGTTATTTAACCTACCATTGCTGTTCGAGACGTCCTCGGATGTTCTAGAATTAACCATACTCTCCTCGTTTTATTATGTTATATGTTATTTAACCTACCATTGCTGTTCGAGACGTCCTCGGATGTTCTAGAATTAACCATACTCTCGTCGTTTTATTATGTTATATGTTATTTAACCTACCATTGCTGTTCGAGACGTCCTCGGATGTTCTAGAATTAACCATGCTCTGATCGTTTTATTATGTTATATGTTATTTAACCTACCATTGCTGTTCGAGACGTCCTCGGATGTTCTAGAATTAACCATACTCTCGTCGTTTTATTATGTTATATGTTATTTAACCTACCATTGCTGTTCGAGACGTCCTCGGATGTTCTAGAATTAACCATACTCTCGTCGTTTTATTATGTTATATGTTATTTAACCTACCATTGCTGTTCGAGACGTCCTCGGATGTTCTAGAATTAACCATACTCTCGTCGTTTTATTATGTTATATGTTATTTAACCTACCATTGCTGTTCGAGACGTCCTCGGATGTTCTAGAATTAACCATACTCTGATCGTTTTATTATGTTATATGTTATTTAACCTACCATTGCTGTTCGAGACGTCCTCGGATGTTCTAGAATTAACCATATTGTCGTCGTTTTATTATGTTATATGTTATTTAACCTACCATTGCTGTTCGAGACGTCCTCGATGTTCTAGAATTAACCATACTCTCGTCGTTTTATTATGTTATATGTTATTTAACCTACCATTGCTGTTCGAGACATCCTCGGATGTTCTAGAATTAACCATACTCTCGTCGTTTTATTATGTTATATGTTATTTAACCTACCATTGCTGTTCGAGACGTCCTCGGATGTTCTAGAATTAACCATACTCTGATCGTTTTATTATGTTATATGTTATTTAACCTACCATTGCTGTTCGAGACGTCCTCGGATGTTCTAGAATTAACCATATTGTCGTCGTTTTATTATGTTATATGTTATTTAACCTACCATTGCTGTTCGAGACGTCCTCGATGTTCTAGAATTAACCATACTCTCGTCGTTTTATTATGTTATATGTTATTTAACCTACCATTGCTGTTCGAGACATCCTCGGATGTTCTAGAATTAACCATACTCTCTTCGTTTTATTATGTTATATGTTATTTAACCTACCATTGCTGTTCGATACGTCCTCGGATGTTCTAGAATTAACCATACTCTCGTCGTTTTATTATGTTATATGTTATTTAACCTACCATTGCTGTTCGATACGTCCTCGGATGTTCTAGAATTAACCATACTCTCGTCGTTTTATTATGTTATATGTTATTTAACCTACCATTGCTGTTCGATACGTCCTCGGATGTTCTAGAATTGACCATACTCTCCTCGTTTTATTATGTTATATGTTATTTAACCTACCATTGCTGTTCGATACGTCCTCGGATGTTCTAGAATTAACCATACTCTCGTCGTTTTATTATGTTATATGTTATTTAACCTACCATTGCTGTTCGAGACGTCCTCGGATGTTCTAGAATTAACCACACTCTCCTCGTTTTATTATGTTATATGTTATTTAACCTACCATTGCTGTTCGATACGTCCTCGGATGTTCTAGAATTGACCATACTCTCGTCGTTTTATTATGTTATATGTTATTTAACCTACCATTGCTGTTCGAGACATCCTCGGATGTTCTAGAATTAACCATACTCTCGTCGTTTTATTATGTTATATGTTATTTAACCTACCATTGCTGTTCGATACGTCCTCGGATGTTCTAGAATTAACCATACTCTCGTCGTTTTATTATGTTATATGTTATTTAACCTACCATTGCTGTTCGAGACGTCCTCGGATGTTCTAGAATTAACCATACTCTGATCGTTTTATTATGTTATATGTTATTTAACCTACCATTGCTGTTCGAGACGTCCTCGGATGTTCTAGAATTAACCATATTCTCCTCGTTTTATTATGTTATATGTTATTTAACCTACCATTGCTGTTCGAGACGTCCTCGGATGTTCTAGAATTAACCATACTCTCCTCGTTTTATTATGTTATATGTTATTTAACCTACCATTGCTGTTCGAGACGTCCTCGGATGTTCTAGAATTAACCATACTCTCGTCGTTTTATTATGTTATATGTTATTTAACCTACCATTGCTGTTCGAGACGTCCTCGGATGTTCTAGAATTAACCATGCTCTGATCGTTTTATTATGTTATATGTTATTTAACCTACCATTGCTGTTCGAGACGTCCTCGGATGTTCTAGAATTAACCATACTCTCGTCGTTTTATTATGTTATATGTTATTTAACCTACCATTGCTGTTCGAGACGTCCTCGGATGTTCTAGAATTAACCATACTCTCGTCGTTTTATTATGTTATATGTTATTTAACCTACCATTGCTGTTCGAGACGTCCTCGGATGTTCTAGAATTAACCATACTCTCGTCGTTTTATTATGTTATATGTTATTTAACCTACCATTGCTGTTCGAGACGTCCTCGGATGTTCTAGAATTAACCATACTCTGATCGTTTTATTATGTTATATGTTATTTAACCTACCATTGCTGTTCGAGACGTCCTCGGATGTTCTAGAATTAACCATACTCTGATCGTTTTATTATGTTATATGTTATTTAACCTACCATTGCTGTTCGAGACGTCCTCGGATGTTCTAGAATTAACCATACTCTCGTCGTTTTATTATGTTATATGTTGTCTAACCTACCATTGCTGTTCGAGACGTCCTCGGATGTTCTAGAATTAACCATACTTTCATTTGAAATCTCGTCCATCCTTGGTAATTGTTTAAGTCGACGGAGAATTGTTCTTTTTTCAAACTTTTATTGAAGGAATCCAAAATTCGTTTATTTTCTATATATGACCGATAGTGCCGCCAGCAGCATGACTTTATATGGAGCTCACTAATCTGCCAGAAATCTAGTTCTCTTTTGACAACTGCCCCGCACACCTCTAATGGAACGTGAAGTTCACCTGCAATCAATCAACATTTACATATTGTTAAAAAAAAAAAAGGTTCAAGATTGTTTTGTAGCGAACGTGAAGTTCACCTGCAATGATTCAACATTTACATATTGTTAAAAGAACAGGTTCAAGATTGTTTTGTAGCGAACGTGAAGTTCACCTGCAATGATTCAACATTTACATATTGTTAAAAGAACAGGTTCAAGATTGTTTTGTAGCGAACGTGAAGTTCACCTACAATGAATTTACATTTACATATTGTAAAAGTGCAAGTTTAAGGTTGTTTTGTAACTAAAAATAATTTCAACTCACATTTTGCAAACAGTTTAAATAATCTTTAAGCTTTTTTTTAAAGCATAGCCTTTAATAGTGAACTACTTGCTAGTAAGGCGTGATAAATCCTGTATTTATGTCAAGTTAAAATGCTCCCTTGTAATTTTTCAAGCAAATGATTACTTCCGGTCACTTTTACTGATTACACTCTATATGATTTTGATTATGTATAATGTAACACAAATTTAAAATGATTGATTGATTGGTGTTTAACGCCAACTTTAGCAATCGTGGCGCGCAAATTAAAAAAAAACCTATTGTATTATGACGGAACTCTGACTTGTATTTTGAGCAAAATCTTTGATAAAACGTATGAATAGTGTTATGTATTCGGCGAGGAAACGAGTCAGGTCATTGCTTATAAAGAGTAGTATATAGTAAAACATTGAATATTTATGTAAACAAATAATATTATTATTGTAATCAAGAAAGTAATATTTTAAATAATAAATTTAATATTAATATTTATTTATTGTCATGTAACATGCAGAACATTCATAAAATGGAAAGTTATTTAATGAAAAATCGAAAAAGCAGTTTTCATGCATTTAAAAATGTGGAATTTTGTAAATAAAAACCATAGCATAGAAGAATTAACAAAAGGACAAATTAATAAAGAATACGTTAAAAGTTGAAATGTTTTATAATATAATATATTTGTACAAACCTTAAAGTACTCTTGATAAACAATGATCTATCGTTTTCGTGTGATTGATATACTGTTATTCAGGTTAAAGTTTAATGTCTCCTATTATGTGACAAGATACAACTTTTGTCAATATCTTACAATATCGTATTTTTTTAAATAAACAAAAATTCAATTTTTTGAAATGTTTTTATAAGTGATCTACTGGATGGGTTTCAATTGTAAAATATCAAAATTTCTATAAAAAATCATTTTTAAAAGTTTTTATAAGTGATTTTAAATACAAAAGATCTAATGGACGGGTTTCAATTCCATAAATTCAAGCGATTACGAATGCAACAAATCTACTGGATGCGCTTTTAATTCGATAAATTCATGTGATTACAAATACAAAAAAATCTACTGTAAGGGTTTCATTTCGATAAATTCTAACTTTCATTTACTACTAAGACAGTGTGCAAATGTGCAGAGGTAGGTTTTGATTCTATCCAGTGGAAACTATATACATCATGAGTTGTTTGTTTGGGCGCATATCAACCTACAATAAAATCTCAGTGTTTACATACATACACCTGAAGTAGAAAATTGATGAAATAGTAATATCGTAAGTGAACTCTAAAAATAGTGAAGAAATTATGTGATATAATAACTTCTGAGAGTGAAGCAATGTGAGAAGTAACGGATAAGCAGGACATGCCTTCAGAATAACATACTTACCGTTGTCCTTCGATCTTTCTTCTGTGTGAAAGATCCAAATGGTAAAACAATGATAAAAGCATGATAATGATCTAAATACTAAAAATATGATATGAAAAGGATGACATGAAAAAAAGGAATTTTGTGTCTATATCATAATCAAAATTTTCCAATGAAAAATAGGCATTTATTAATGGTGTTGTCAAATATAATTGTGCTGATTACATACAATTTCATCTAAATTATATTTTGGGATATAGAGACAAACTTTTAACAAGACAGTCAAACCTGTATATAAATGCACTCAAGGGAACCAGAATTTCCTCTATGAGCAGTTGCCCTTTATATACAGAATAAAATTATATGCACTATTCATGAATTTGAAAAATGAGACTACCTTTTATAGACAATGATTTGTTATATAGAGGTGCCGTTCAAGGCATGTTTGACTGTATATTGATGGTGAGTTCAGGAGTACGTATCGATATAGCTTAGAAAACGCACATGTACCTTGATACGTCGTCAAATGTCTGGTGCGTTTCGAAATCGTTTCAGCGCAAATATTTCATAGGAAATTCACATTACCTATACGTTCTCGCAAATATTCAACATCTGGAACGTATACCTGTGTCGCAATACGTTTTGCCGTTTGAACATGTTGGTCTCTAAAACGTTTCCAACCAAAACATTTCAGCTGAAGCATATTGGAAACAGTTATCATGTGAACGCAAAGTTAGATTATACCAAGAACACAATATATCAATAGATAAATTGTATATAAATATTTATTTATGTCAATAACCTTGTTACATATCATTCCTGGTCGTCTACATTTTAAAGCGTTTTGTACCTATGATTCTTGACGAAATGTTCACAGCAGAGGAAGTTGCTGTAAGAAGAAACACACATGAAAACATACAAACTTAAGAAAACAAAAAACAAATAAAAGTAGTAAAAAAAAAAACAAAAACCAACAAGTAGATAAAAAAAACCAAGAAAAACAAAAACAAACAAACAAGCAAACAAACAAACAAGCAAACAAACAAACAAAAAGCAAAAAGCAAAAAAACAAAAAACAAAAACAAAAACAAAAACAAAAACGAAACAAAATAAAGCAAAAAATTCCCCAAAACAACCAACAAAATCAAGACCAATGTAAAACAAAGCAGTTCTTCTAACTGTCCAAGTTACATTAAACAATAGAAATCGAATGTTTAAACAGATAAAACGACACAGAATGATCTTATAACAGATGTCTTTGTCGATTCGTTATAATAATTGCATTTATTCATCATGACTATGCTCTGTCTTTTGATTGCTAATAAAATATTAATTTTGTTTGTGCATAGAATATTTTTTTATCCCGACGGCAAAATAGTTCTCTAAAATATTCACACGAGATTGAAGTGAATGTGATACCTCGTATCACGACGACAGTTGCCGGTGGAACATTGACAGCAAGTAAATAATTGAAGATTGACATGTGTTTTTTATTGGTTATTTACAAATACAAATATAGAGATATCTAGCTTAGTGCGCACCAAGGAATACAAGTTCAATGTATAATTTATTTCAATGATATTTCAGAGGTGAACGCTTCCGGGTGAATTTCAAAATGGCAGTATCATTATATGGTCTCGTGACTTCACCACTAGTTGCTGTCGATATTTGTTTTTCAAAATTGAGCCAATTTTCTGGAATCATATTCACAGTAAAGAACTGGTTGACTTATAATGGGGTATGATTGTTAAACACCACATTCAATAGTGATTCAGTTATATCGTGGAGGGTAGTTGTATTGATGGAGGGAACCAGAGTTACCAGAGAAAACCACACACATAAGATTATAAGTGAGAGGGAACAGTTTTTGGACTGAAGTACCGGATTTAAAACATATGTAAATAAGACTTGGAGTGTTTATTAATTTAAATGGACGCGTATCTGGAATAACTTTCATCATGTTCGCTCAATATAGCAATATTGGAAAGCCAAAATAATCTAACAGTGTTTGGGAGTAATAAATCAAAGAGCATAAACAAAATAGCCAAAAGTGGCTAATGCTACCTATGCCTTAGGCGGAGAACCTTAGGTTGGAGTAATAAACCGAAGAGCATAAACAAGATAGTCAAAAGGGGCTAATGTTACCTATGCCTTAGGCGAAAAACCTTAGGTTGGAGTAATAAACCAAAGAGCATAAACAAGATAGCCAACAGTGGCTAATGTTACCTATGCCTTAGGTGGAGAATCTTAGGTTGGAGTAATAAACCAAAGAGCATAAACAAGATAGCCAAAAGCGGCTAATGTTACCTATGCCTTAGGCGGAGAACCTTAGGTTGGAGTATTAAACCAAAGAGCATAAACAAGATAGCCAATAGTGGCTAATGTTACCTATGCCTTAGGTGGAGAATCTTAGGTTGGAGTAATAAATCAAAGAGCATAAACAAGATAGTCAAAAGCGGCTAATGTTACCTATGCCTTAGGCGGAGAACCTTAGGTTGGAGTAATAAACCAAGGAGCATAAACAAGATAGCCAAAAAAGGGGCTAATGTTACCTATGCCTTAGGCGGAGAACCTTAGGTTAGAGTAATAAACCAAGGAGCATAAACAAGATAGCCAAAAAGTGGCTAATGTTACCTATGCCTTAGGCGGAGAACCTTAGGTTGGAGTAATAAACCAAAGAGCATAAACAAGATAGTCAAAAGGGGCTAATGTTACCTATGCCTTAGGTTGAGAACCTTAGGTTGGAGTAATAAACCAAAGAGCATAAACAAGACAGTCGAGAGCGGCTAATGTTACCTATGCCTTAGGCGGAGAACCTTAGGTTAGAGTAATAAACCAAAGAGCATAAACAAGATAGCCAAAAGTGGCTAATGTTACCTATGCCTTAGGCAGAGAACCTTAGGTTGGAGTAATAAACCAAGGAGCATAAACAAGATAGCAAAAAGTGGCTAATGTTACCTATGCCTTAGGCGGAGAACCTTAGGTTGGAGTAATAAACCAAAGAGCATAAATAAGATAGCCAAAAGTGGTTAATGTTACCTATGCCTTAAGCGGAGAACCTTAGGTTGGAGTAATAAACGAAGGAGCATAAACAAGATAGCCAAAAGTGGCTAATGTTACCTATGCCTTAGGCGAAGAACCTTAGGGAGTAATAAACCAAAGAGCATAATAAGATAGCCAAAAGCGGCTAATGTTACCTATGTCTTAGGTGGAGAACCTTAGGTTGGAGTAATAAACCAAAGAGCATAAACAAGATAGCCAAAAGTGGCAAATGTTGCCTATGCCTTAGGCGGAGAACCTTAGGTTGGAGTAATAAACCAAAGAGCATAAACAAGATAGCCAAAAGCGGCTAATGTTACCTATGCCTTAGGTGGAGAACCTTAGGTTGGAGTAATAAACCAAAGAGCATAAATAAGATAGTCAAAAGTGGCTAATGTTACCTATGCCTTAGGCGGAGAACCTTAGGTTGGAGTAATAAACCAAAGAGCATAAACAACATAGTCAAAAGCGGCTAATGTTACCTATGCCTTAGGCGGAGAACCTTAGGTTGGAGTAATAAACCAAAGAGCATAAACAAGATAGCCAAAAGCGGCTAATGTTACCTATGCCTTAGGCGGAGAATCTTAGGTTGGAGTAATAAACCAAAGAGCATAAACAAGATAGTCAAAAGTGGCTAATGTTACCTATGCCTTAGGTGGAGAACCTTAGGTTGGAGTAATAAACCAAAGAGCATAAACAAGATAGCCAAAAGCGGCTAATGTTACCTATGCCTTAGGTGGAGAACCTTAGGTTGAAGTAATAAACCAAAGAGCATAAATAAGATAGTCAAAAGTGGCTAATGTTACCTATGCCTTAGGCGGAGAACCTTAGGTTGGAGTAATAAACCAAAGAGCATAAACAAGATAGTCAAAAGCTGCTAATTTTACCTATGCCTTAGGCGGAGAACCTTAGGTTGGAGTAATAAACCAAAGAGCATGCATAAGATAGTCAAAAGTGGCTAATGTTACCTATGCCTTAGGTGGAGAACCTTAGGTTGGAGTAATAAACCAAAGAGCATAAACAAGATAGTCAAAAGCGGCTAATGTTACCTATGCCTTAGGCGGAGAACCTTAGGTTGGAGTAATAAACCAAAGAGCATATACAAGATAGTCAAAAGTGGCTAATGTTACCTATGCCTTAGGCGGAGAACCTTAGGTTGGAGTAATAAACCAAAGAGCATAAACAAGATAGTCAAAAGGGGCTAATGTTACCTATGCCTTAGGTGGAGAATCTTAGGTTGGAGTAATAAACCAAAGAGCATAAACAAGATAGTCAAAAGTGGCTAATGTTACCTATGCCTTAGGTGGAGAACCTTAGGTTGGAGTAATAAACCAAAGAGCATAAACAAGATAGCCAAAAGTGGCTAATGTTACCTATGCCTTAGGCGGAGAACCTTAGGTTGGAGCAATAAACCAAGGAGCATAAACAAGACAGTCAAAAGCGGCTAATGTTACCTATGCCTTAGGCGGAGAACCTTAGGTTGGAGTAATAAACCAAAGAGCATAAACAAGATAGCCAAAAGCGGCTAATGTTACTTATGCCTTAGGCGGAGAACCTTAGGTTGGAGTAATAAACCAAAGAGCATAAACAAGACAGTCAAAAGCGGCTAATGTTACCTATGCCTTAGGCGGAGAACCTTAGGTTGGAGTAATAAACCAAAGAGCATAATCAAGATAGCCAAAAGCGGCTAATGTTACCTATGCCTTAGGCGGAGAACCTTAGGTTGGAGTAATAAACCAAAGAGCATAAACAAGATAGTCAAAAGCGGCTAATGTTACCTATGCCTTAGGCGGAGAACCTTAGGTTGGAGTAATAAGCCAAAGAGCATAAATAAGATAGTCAAAAGTGGCTAATGTTACCTATGCCTTAGGCAGAGAACCTTAGGTTGGAGTAATAAACCAAAGAGCATCAAAAAGATAGCCAGAAGTGGCTAATGTTACCTATGCCTTAGGCGGAGAACCTTAGGTTGGAGTAATAAACCAAAGAGTATAAACAAGATAGCCAAAAGTGGCTAATGCTACCTATGCCTTAGGCGGAGAACTTTAGTTTGGAGTAATAAATCAAGGAGCATAAACAAGATAGCCAAACGCGGCTAATGTTACCTATGCCTTAGGCGGAGAACCTTAGGTTGGAGTAATAAATCAAAGAGCATAAATAAGATAGCCAAAAGTGGCTAATGTTACCTATGCCTTAGATGGAGAACCTTAGGTTGGAGTAATAAATCAAAGAGCATAAACAAGATTGTCAAAAGTGGCTAATGTTACCTATGCCTTATGCGGAGAACCTTAGGTTGGAGTAATAAACCAAAGAGCATAAACAAGATAGCCAAAAGCAGCTAATGTTACCTATGCCTTAGGCAGAGAACCTTAGGTTGGAGTAATAAACCAAGGAGCATAAACAAGATAGTCAAAAGTGGTTAATGGTACCTATGCCTTAGGTGGAGAATCTTAGGTTGGAGTAATAAACCAAAGAGCATAAATAAGATAGCCAAAAGCGGCTAATGTTACCTATGCCTTAGGCGGAAAACCTTAGGTTGGAGTAATAAACCAAAGAGCATAAATAAGATAGCCAAAAGCGGCTAATGTTACCTATGCCTTAGGCAGAGAACCTTAGGTTGGAGTAATAAACCAAAGAGCATAAACAAGATAGCCAAAAGCGGCTAATGTTACCTATGCCTTAGGCAGAGAACCTTGGGTTGGAGTAATAAACTAAAGAGCATAAATAAGATAGCCAAAAGCGGCTAATGTTACCTATGCCTTAGGCGGAGAACCTTAGGTTGGAGTATTAAACCAAAGAGCATAAACAAGATAGCAAAAGTGGCTAATATTACCTATGCCTTAGGTGGAGAACCTTAGGTTGGAGTAATAAACCAAAGAGCATAAATAAGATAGTCAAAAGCGGCTAATGTTACCTATGCCTTAGGTGGAGAACCTTAGGTTGGAGTAATAAACCAAAGAGCGTAAACAAGATAGCCAAAAGCGGCTAATGTTACCTATGCCTTAGGCGGAGAACCTTAGGTTGGAGTAATAAATCAAAGAGCATAAACAAGATAGTCAAAAGTGGCTAATGTTACCTATGCCTTATGCGGAGAACCTTAGGTTGGAGTAATAAACCAAAGAGCATAAACAAGATAGCCAAAAGCAGCTAATGTTACCTATGCCTTAGGCGGAGAACCTTAGGTTGGAGTAATAAACCAAGGAGCATAAACAAGATAGTCAAAAGTGGTTAATGGTACCTATGCCTTAGGTGGAGAACCTTAGGTTGGAGTAATAAACCAAAGAGCATAAACAAGATAGCAAAAGTGGCTAATATTACCTATGCCTTAGGTGGAAAATCTTAGGTTGGAGTAATAAACCAAAGAGCATAAATAAGATAGCCAAAAGCGGCTAATGTTACCTATGCCTTAGGCGGAAAACCTTAGGTTGGAGTAATAAACCAAAGAGCATAAATAAGATAGCCAAAAGCGGCTAATGTTACCTATGCCTTAGGCAGAGAACCTTAGGTTGGAGTAATAAACCAAAGAGCATAAACAAGATAGCCAAAAGCGGCTAATGTTACCTATGCCTTAGGCAGAGAACCTTGGGTTGGAGTAATAAACTAAAGAGCATAAATAAGATAGCCAAAAGCGGCTAATGTTACCTATGCCTTAGGCGGAGAACCTTAGGTTGGAGTATTAAACCAAAGAGCATAAACAAGATAGCAAAAGTGGCTAATATTACCTATGCCTTAGGTGGAGAACCTTAGGTTGGAGTAATAAACCAAAGAGCATAAATAAGATAGTCAAAAGCGGCTAATGTTACCTATGCCTTAGGTGGAGAACCTTAGGTTGGAGTAATAAACCAAAGAGCGTAAACAAGATAGCCAAAAGCGGCTAATGTTACCTATGCCTTAGGCGGAGAACCTTAGGTTGGAGGAATAAACCAAAGAGCATAAATAAGATAGCCAAAAGCGGCTAATGTTACCTATGCCTTAGGCGGAGAACCTTAGGTTGGAGTAATAAACCAAAGAGCATAAACAAGATAGTCAAAAGCGGCTAATGTTACCTATGCCTTAGGCAGAGAACCTTAGGTTGGAGTAATAAACCAAAGAGCATAAACAAGATAGCAAAAGTGGCTAATATTACCTATGCCTTAGGCAGAGACCCTTGGGTTGGAGTAATAAACCAAAGAGCATAAACAAGATAGTCAAAAGTGGCAAATGTTACCTATGCCTTAGGCAGAGAACCTTAGGTTGGAGTAATAAATCAAAGAGCATAAACAAGATAGCCAAAAGTGGCTAATGTTACCTATGCCTTAGGTGGAGAACCTTAGGTTGGAGTAATAAACCAAAGAGCATAAACAAGATAGCCAAAAGCGGCTAATGTTACCTATGCCTTAGATGGAGAACCTTAGGTTGGAGTAATAAACCAAAGAGCATAAACAAGATAGTCAAAAGTGGCTAATGTTACCTATGCCTTAGGCGGAGAACCCTAGGTTGGAGTAATAAACCAAAGAGTATAAAGAAGATAGCCAAAAGTGGCTAATGTTACCTATGTCTTAGGTGGAGAACCTTAGGTTGGAGTAATGAACCAAAGAGCATAAACAAGATAGCCAAAGGCGGCTAATGTTACCTATGCCTTAGGCAGAGAACCTTAGGTTGGAGTAATAAACCAAAGAGCATAAACAAGATAGTCAAAAGTGGCTAATGTTACCTATGCCTTAGGCAGAGAACCTTAGGTTGGAGTAATAAACCAAAGAGCATAAACAAGATAGTCAAAAGCGGCTAACGTTACCTATGCCTTAGGCGGAGAATCGTAGGTTGGAGTAATAAACCAAAGAGCATAAACAAGATAGTCAAAAGTGGCTAATGTTACCTATGCCTTAGGCAGAGAACCTTAGGTTAGAGTAATAAACCAAGGAGCATAAACAAGATAGCCAAAAGCGGCTAATGTTACCTATGCCTTAGGCAGAGAACCTTAGGGAGTAATACACCAAGGAGCATAAACAAGATAGTCAAAAGTGGCTAATGTTACATATGCCATAGGCAGAGAACCTTAGGTTGGAGTAATAAACCAAAGAGCATAAATAAGATAGCCAAAAGTGGCTAATGTTACCTATGCTTTAGGCGGAGAACCTTAGGTTGGAGTAATAAACCAAAGAGCATAAACAAGATAGTCAAAAGCGGCTAATGTTACCTATGCCTTAGGCGGAGAACCTTAGGTTGGAGTAATAAACCAAAGAGCATAAACAAGATAGCCAAAAGCGGCTAATGTTACCTATGCCTTAGGCGGAGAATCTTAGGTTGGAGTAATAAACCAAAGAGCAAAAACACGATAGCCAAAAGCGGCTAATGTTACCTATGCCTTAGGTGGAGAACCTTAGGTTGGAGTAATAAACCAAAGAGCATAAACAAGATAGTCAAAAGCGGCTAATGTTACCTATGCCTTAGGCAGAGAACCTTAGGTTGGAGTAATAAACCAAAGAGCATAAACAAGATAGTCAAAAGCGCCTAATTTTACCTATGCCTTAGGCGGAGAACCTTAGGTTGGAGTAATAAACCAAAGAGCATAAACAAGATAGCCAAAAGCGGCTAATTTTACCTATATCTTAGGCGGAGAACCTTAGGTTGGAGTAATAAACCAAAGAGCATAAACAAGATAGTCAAAAGCGGCTAATTTTACCTATGCGTTAGGCGGAGAACCTTAGGTTGGAGTAATAAACCAAAGAGCATAAACAAGATAGCCAAAAGTGGCTAATGTTACCTATGCCTTAGGCGGAGAACCTTAGGTTGGAGTAATAAACCAACGAGAATAAAAAAGATAGTCAAAAGGAGATAATGTTACCTATGCCTTAGGTGGAGAACCTTAGGTTGGAGTAATAAATCAAGGAGCATAAACAAGATAGTCAAAAGCGGCTAATGTTACCTATGTCTTAGGCGGAGAATCTTAGGTTGGAGTAATAAACCAAGGAGCATAAACAAGATAGCCAAAAGCTGCTAATGTTACCTATGCCTTAGGCAGAGAACCTTAGGTTGGAGTAATAAACCAAAGAGCATAAATAAGATAGTCAAAAGTGGCTAATGTTACCTATGCCTTAGGTGGAGAACCTTAGGTTGGAGTAATAAATCAAGGAGCATAAACAAGATAGCCAAAAGGGGCTAATGTTACCTATGTCTTAGGCGGAGAATCTTAGGTTGGAGTAATAAACCAAGGAGCATAAACAAGATAGCCAAAAGCGGCTAATGTTACCTATTTCTTAGGTGGAGAACCTTAGGTTGGAGTAATAAACCAAAGAGCATAAACAAGATAGGCAAAAGTGGCTAATGTTACCTATGTCTTAGGTGGAGAACCTTAGGTTAGAGGAATAAACCAAAGAGCATAAACAAGATAGTCAAAAGGGGCTAATGTTACCTATGCCTTAGGTGGAGAACCTTAAGTTGGAGTAATAAACCAAAGAGCATAAACAAGATAGCCAAAAAGTGGCTAATGTTACCTATGCCTTAGGCGGAGAATCTTAGGTTGGAGTAATAAACCAAAGAGCATAAACAAGATAGCCAAAAAGTGGCTAATGTTACCTATGCCTTAGGCGGAGAATCTTAGGTTGGAGTAATAAACCAAAGAGCATAAACAAGATAGCCAAAAAGTGGCTAATGTTACCTATGCCGTAGGCGGAGAACCTTAAGTTGGAGTAATAAACCAAAGAGCATAAACAAGATAGTCAAAAGTGGCTAATGTTACCTATGCCTTAGGCGGAGAATCTTAGGTTGGAGTAATAAACCAAAGAGCATAAACAAGATAGCCAAAAAGTGGCTAATGTTACCTATGCCGTAGGCGGAGAACCTTAAGTTGGAGTAATAAACCAAAGAGCATAAACAAGATAGTCAAAAGTGGCTAATGTTACCTATGCCTTAGACGGAGAATCTTAGGTTGGAGTAATAAACCAAAGAGCATAAACAAGATAGCCAAAAGTGTCTAATGTTACCTATGCCTTAGGCGGAGAACCTTAGGTTAAACTAGTTTTATTGGTAATTTACTTATTATATGAAAAAAACCTTGGCTGTAATTTACTATTTGGAATGACCCGTCTACCTTATTTGAACCTTGCTGTAATGAATTCTATTTTGAATTAACCCTTTCTGTTATTAACATTTCATTATAAATGCTATTTTTGAATGAACATTGACTCTAGATAGTCAGCAACTTTCACTACCATTGATAAAAAAATATCTTAGATTTTCTTCGATTTTAAAGCTAATAGCTATATAACTCACACATGAATTCGTTGTCTAAATTGCGTAATATTTATATATGTATTACTAGTACTGCTAACCATCAAAATCAATATTTGGAATAATATCAAAAATCATATTTATATCGTTGTACGTAAATCATACAACAAGGGATGTCTCTGTTGCGTCAATGTTCAAGCAGCTTGCTCTATAAACACTCTAACAGCAATAACGAAAGTGTTATGAAAATGTTCTGCATTCCCACATTCATAAAATATTAATCCTAGATATCGTTATATTATCTACAATTGCTATAAAAGCAAATATCATGTGATATTCGTAGAACAGTAAGGCGCTATGTTGTTTGAATATGGCCGATATTACATTGTATTCGTTTTATGCCAGTTGTTGATAAGCGTTGAGGCCCGTAAAACATCCATTATCCCAAGGAAGAGGCGATAATGGACCCACGTTCTAAATACAAATGTATAGATTTGAGAAAACTAACAGTGTTTTTCCCGTGGTATAATGTAAAAACCAACGATTAGTCATCTAAATCCACTACATTAATGTAACAGTACTTAGGGTAACCTGGAAATGAGATAATGACATGTACTATGTCCAATAATTACATTAACATCAATTTATCCCCAATTAGATATATTTTTATGATCATTAAATAATAGTTTATTATTAATTAGATTATCATATGATAACAGAGTTGTAATAAGTTTGTGTAACAATATAAGACATGGTAATTATATTATTACTAATCGATTCGTCATGATGACACAGAAAACACAGAACTAAATAAATCATGTATCTAGAAAATCTAAGACATACATATTAGCAACAAGAGGTGTGACCAACCATATGATACGAGTAGGAATTTTTCTAATGAAAAATAGACAACTTCCGTTACGACTTCCACATATGTTCCGGTCGTCTTTACTCCCATTTGTTTTGTAGGGGTTCGCATTTTTTGTGTGTTATTTGTATTTAGTTACGCATGATCATGTACCACACGATTTCCATTTAAGATGATGAGTGTGTCGTTTAACAGTAGCACGACGGGTGTCACTAGTGGGACAGGAACTGTTAGCCCTTCCGAAACACTTGAGTTCATCTCAGGTTTTAGGTGGGGTTCGTGTACTTCAATCTTTAGCTTTCGGTGTAAATCTTTCTCCGATCATTGTTGTATTTGTGTCCGCTTCCCTTTGGCCATTGTATTGTCTCTCCATCTGGTTACCCCCTTGTTCAAGCGTTTCATGCAACAGGGAGAATTGTCATGCCTGGCAAAAAATGTGATAATGTAGTTGTTTGTTTCTAGTATCAAATTCATGAAAAGTTTGAAGACACCAAAGGGGTAATCAAAAGACGTAAATCGCAGGGCAGACAATACAATGGCCAAAAGAAAAATAAATGGATAAGCAATGATCTACAAAACACTACATAGAAAACAAAAGAACGAGCAAAACAATCACCACTAAAAATCGAGGGATGAATTCAGGTGCTCCGGAAAACTAATCAGTTCCTACTCTACTAGTGGCACCCGGCGGATAAAACAGCGCATGAAATATCCATTTTATTGCCATTTGGCTGTTATAATATATTAAACATAAAACGTAGATATATAAGTTTGTACGCATGACATAAGTTATCACAACATAGGTATATTAACAAATACGTTTTGCAGATAAAAAAAGTTTTACCCAGATTGAATTCTGGAAATTGAAATGTCTTCCAATTAGATGGTATTAAAACAACTATAATCGTGTGACTAATTTTTCATTATATTATCGTATGCATACATCTTATCCGTTCTGAGCTAAATCAGAAAATGCCCCCTTCTTTTACTATCATTATTTTGGGGGTTTGACGGTTATTTTCTGAAATGAAATTGCAACAATGATATCAACAGATGTTACTTGTCTCTTTTTCTAAGCAGAAGCAATTAGTTAATCGTAGAAAACTACCCCCTTTTTGTAAATTACAAGAATAGGATAAGTTCTGATCCGGAAACTATAGCTTTATCTACTAATGTTATTTATAACATGTCTGTACTGTATCAGGAAAATAACTAGACAATTTGTTTTCTTTTTGGCTTTATCTTTTGTTATTTTAATCTATTATCTAAAAAAATCATCGTTGAGATCTTGTGTAGACGAGATATATCATAATTATTATGTAACTTTTACAAATTGACATGCTGGTTGCAACAAAATTATATAATGGACGCTCAGAATATTTATATAGAATACCATCAGAGGAATTATACAACAACATTCTGAATAATATGGAATATCCAAATAATATCAACGAAAACAGAAGTACAATGCGTTACAACAATATGGAATGTACAAATAATGTCAAACAAGACAGTCATGGTACAATACACTGATAATGATAAATATTGAAATTCCTCAAGGAGTGAAAGTTTACAATTATCCATTATTTCCACGTGTATTTCGGGTTTGCGTATTATATGAGCAGAAAACAAGTTCCAAAGACTATAATTATGTAACACTTAGTGATATCTATCGATTTCTTGACTAGCCATGTTTTACAATTATACAACGTCTATATCTGTTAAGACACATCATATCAATAGTGAAATATAGCACCAGTATATAGCAACATAATATAATCTAGATAAATGTATAGTTCTTAAATAACTTCTTCTGTTGCAAAAACCGTTTTACAATACTTTGGTTACCAATTGGTCTAATAGATGATTTCTATACTAACATTGTATAATATTGTCTTGTATCAGAAAGGATAGGCTTTTACATAAAGAAATGTTTGATGGTATCAATTTGGTAATCATAAGCCGTAGTGTTAAATTTTATTTTTGCTACAGAATAGAACACGTTTACAGACATACAGTATATTCTAAAAAATACTATATATATATATATATATATATATATATATATATAGGTCTGAAAATTAAATCAAACAGTGTTAGAATTAGATTTTAGAGGCTGTCAAATTTTTGTTCTTCCCTCGACGGGATTTGAACTCACACCATTGATACACTGCAGCACCATTCGCTTAGCCTTACGTCCAGCGCCCTAGACCACTCGACCACATCCATTCCCTAAAAATGGAGTTTCAATAATCGTAGTGTTTCCTTGTCTCGTAAGGCGAATCTAGAGATAGACATACGACATGTGTATAAGCGTGTGTACATAGATACTTGATATTATAATTTGACAGCAATCTAACTCAGCAATTTTTAATATATTGTATAGGATAATGAAGAATTCACTATGCAGTCACAGGAAATAAAGTATATTATACAAATGTCTAGAAGCAAGTGACAACCATACCATATACCTGTCCCACTGGATCTCAAAGTTACTTGTGATACTAGGTTAATACTAAATATTAAATATACGTCTGAAAATTAAACCAAACAGTGTTAGAATTAGATATTAGAGCTGTCAAATTTTTGTTCTTCCCTCGACGGGATTTGAACTCACACCATTGATACACTGCAGCACCATTCGCTTAGCCTTACGTCCAGCGCCCTAGACCACTCGACCACATCCATTCCCTAAAAATGGAGTTTCAATAATCGTAGTGTTTCCTTGTCTCGTAAGGCGAATCTAGAGATAGACATACGACATGTGAATAAGCGTGTGTAGATGGTACATAGATACTTAATATTATAATTTGACAGCAATCTATATATAGATAGAATAACGCCGGTTTTGAATATCGGGTTAGCCATTAACTCTAATATTTGAGGCAGTCCGATAAGTCGATAGGTGATGCTAGTGATAATGTGTGTCAAGACCTTCAAAACAGTAACGTCATAATGTATTTGACGTCACACTGATCTTAAAGTACCCAAATTGTCGATAAATGTTATTATAATATCATATTATTCCAAATCTGTGATTTGAAAATTCATGTGACATGAAACATGAAACATTTATAAATTGGGTCTTGCTAAAATATATATATTTACAAACCTTGGATACCTGAAAATAGATTATAAATATCCAACATACAATAGCTATTTTTTTATATTGGATTCTGGTTCGTAAGTTCGACTAATAGAAATCGAACTTTCATTCGCACTTCGGTTAAGTGTGTTGTTGTCATACACAAAAATGGCAACAGAAAGAGAAGTCATCTAATTTAAATCGCCACTTTAAGTTAAGATTCAAAGAACTTTGGGAAGATATTGAAGTTGGACAATGCTTAATAAATGTTATAACTGTATCACATTTTGTGTCTTAAAAAATATGTCGTGTAATGGATTTCCAAATCACAACTCTTAAATAATATGATGCTACAATGAAGCAATCGTAGCCTTTTTATATCGGTCAATACATTTTTTATTGACCCATGAAAGTATATCGACATATCGACCTCGGACTTCGTCCTCTGTCGATATACTTTTATTGGGACAGTAAAAACATGCATTGTCCTCTTTAAAGGTCTAATTGTATAATATATCAGACAATCTAACCTAGCTATACAGTTTGATGTATATTATTTTACTTATTCTCTAAGGGTTAGGGTCTGGGTTATGGTATTTATTTCCACTTTCAACAATATTTCAGATTGATCGTGGAGGTCAGTGATATTGGTGGAAGAATCCGGAGTAGCCCCAAAAAACAATCGACTTGCCGGAAGTTATTGACAAAGTATCACATAATGTGTACCTCGCCATGAGCGGGATTCGAACTCGCACCGCTAGTGGTGATATTCTCTGATTGCATAGGTAGTTGTAAATGCAACTAACATACGATGACGACCACGATGGCCCTTATACTCCATGTCTGTAGCCATTTTCAAATATACTTAATTAGAGGTTTGAACGGCAATAATATAATCTACGAATACGCTATATTAAACATCAAACTAGACATAAACAGATGCAATCTCTTGTCACAGTCGTCTTGTTTTCCAACAGCGATTAAAGTCTGTTGAAAATATATAGAGTAATAAAATGCAAACAAAAATAATACCACACCTTCAAAACAGTTCTGAAATCTAATCTGAAAACCATAGAAACAAGAGCAACATTTATATAGTTGAGAATACATCAGAAATACAAAATAAACATCCACTGATTTCAAGCTGATTTTTGATATATAAGTGAATATCAATGACCCTTTGTTTAAGTAGATCTAATAAAATCATGTTTATATAAACACAATTAACAGTATGAAAAGGAAAACACATCACACGTGCTATCGTATTCCAAAACAATGGGGGTATTATTGAAATCGAAGCTCAACTATAAATGAATTTGAATTTAATGAGAAATGAGAAAACAAACTTTTAGCGAGACAAATATTAATGATACCTATTTAAAATCAATAAATGGTGTAAGTGTACGTTTTCTTTGTTTTTTTCTTCTGTTAACTTGTGTAGCATATCATGAGATGGTTTTTAGGAATTGAATATTTCATTTGACTACTGAAATGAAATATAATTTTGTAAAGTAGACGAATAAGGAGAAAACCATTGTGATAATTCACAAGTTGCGTGTTTCGTACTTAAAATGATATAAAAAAAAGTATTAAAAATGTTTAAAAAAAAAGATCTTAGAAAATGCTATGTACTAGAAACAGACTCCACTGAGCACTGTATATCATCGATTTGCAAACTAACCATTTTTGTTTAACACATCAGGCGTCGTTTTCATACAATGCATCATGGCATTTGAACATAGTACATAGCATTATATGCTCATGGCGATGTGTACTCGATACACCATTATGTGACAAGTTTGTCAGTGACTTGCGCCAGGTCGGTGGAATTCTTCCGGTACTCCATCAATTAAACTTGCCGCCACGATATAGCTGAAATATTGTTCAAATGGCGCAACAAGATCTCCTATATGCATTTGTGCATCCACAGTGAGTGTAAGTAGAGGAGTAAGAGGTTTAGGAATAGTGTGTACTTGTTGTGGTAGTTCTCCTCGGTCTCTTTCATGTTCAAGCTATCATATTCTGATTGGCCTATGTTGATTTAACATTTAAGCTGTTGTTGTGTGATATATCCGTAATGTCATTCAGCATTGCAGCTTACTCTGTGTTCGTCTTATGCGTTCTATGCAATGTCTGTCGGCTTATTAATGACGTGATGGTGGCAGCACAAAAATCAATTTTCCAATGTGATGCAAAAAAGTCCTTGGGTAATCTGGTCAGCGTAAAGCATGGCTTAGTGACAAAGTTTGGGTTTACATGTCACTTCATGAAAATCTTTAAACTAAATTCAGATGTGTTGCCGACAGAATAGAAATTGTTACGACTACATGTTAATACAACTAAGTTTAAGCCGGCAGGACAGAAATTGTTACGCAGACAATTTATTAATCGTTTATAGAAATAAGTCTCTGAAATCGTTTTGACGACAGTGTACTATTATATAACTTAATCTGATTTTGACAGTACACAATTTATTTACAAAACAGCTTATTAACTGCTCTATGAAAAAGTTTGAGGCTGAATAATAATTTGCTTTTAAGCACGACATACATATATACTTCAAATAAGGGTAATAACAAAATTACCGAATTCCGAACAATCTTACAAAGGGAAAGTCAAAACTCATAAGTATATAAACAGACAAAATCAGTCAACAACCGGAAAACTGTGAAAACCGTAATGACCCTGACTTGATACAGGCATTTCTAAAGAAATGGTGGGTTGAATCAGATCTTAAAGCGCCAAACCTCCCGCTTTCATTACGGCTCAAAGGTTCCGGCTGTCACTATAACAGTATTTATAACAATACTGGAACAAAATATGCAAAATAGTTGTCAAAGCAGTACCAAATTCAGTGAAGTAAATGTCAAAAACAATTTTACGTCACACATTGATTAAAAAATATTTTTGACATTTTTGTTGACTTCCTTATCTTTATGCATGTTTACTATATGAAAATGCATCGTTTATTATCGTCTCTGCAGAGACGGAATATATTTCGACAAGATCTTGGTATCGGAATATAAACTTTTTAAGAGATTGAATAAGGCGAATCTTTTCATAGTCCTGGTCCAGTAGCCTGTTTCTCAGATGAAGATGACGTTTCAGGAAATCAGAATAATTGCTACTGGCCCTTGCACAACGAATCAATTGCGAGATGTAAACACCATATACAGGAGAAGACGGTATATTGCTGCACAAATTTGGAAAACAGAAGGAAGATAGTTAACTGAAACAATTAAAAAACTCAGGATCAACCGACATTCGTTGACGTTCAATGTCGTATCCGGGATTCCCCCCTGAGATTCCCTGATATGCATATTGGAGATTCTCCACTGCCTCGGGTATGAAAAATGTCACAATCCTTCCTGCAAGTCCTCGAGCAACAAGTTGTTATGCGTCGTTGTTAATGACCTCATGCAAGGCAAATCTATCCATTATACTCTTTCTTGTGGCAATGTAAATTTCCACTCATAGACACATCCCAATGTTACCTTTGCATTTTTATAAATTGCACAACTGTATTTTTGTGTAGCATAATCTCTTAAAAGAAATTTGTAGGCAGTGACAGAGATTTCATGCTAATCTAATATGTGATTGCAGACAATGTTAGTTGTCCACCCTCAGAGATGTTCTGTGAAAAAGATTATCGCACATTATAGAAATGTGATTGATATACAACAGCACAGTCTCGCTAGTCTAACATTTTCCTCAGAGATAAAGGAATGTGTTTGTGGACATACCTATCAAACAAAATACCCTTCAAATCTATTGATTTTGATGAACTTGTCAATGAGAGCTGACAATATTAGTTTGATTAGAACAATTTGTGTCAAAAACGAGAAAGAATCATCCATCATACAACGACCATTTATTTTGATTAACCGAATTCATGTCAACTGAACAGCTGTCTTCAACAGAAAAAACAAACCTTCAGTGTCCGTTTGATAATTTAAGAGCATATTAATATTGAATATCGAAGTTATGTTTTATATAAGCCAAAGGTGTGGTGTTTTATATATTATATGTAGTTTATGTGAAAGACATAGTTAATAATTCGTTACTGAATACCGAAGAGGAATAAAAAATAAACAATCCAGAGCAACTGGTAACATAGGGTACACAAGAGGAAGGGGAATCAAAAATAAACAATCCAGAGAAACTGGTAACGTAGGGTACACAAGAGGAAGGGGAATCAAAAATAAACAATCCAGAGCAACTGGTAACATAGGGTACACAAGAGGAAGGGGAATCAAAAATAAACAATCCAGAGAAACTGGTAACGTAGGGTACACAAGAGGAAGGGGAATCAAAAATAAATAATACAGAGAAACTGGTAACGTAGGGTACACAAGAGGAAGGGGAATCAAAAATAAACAATCCAGAGAAACTGGTAACGTAGGGTACACAAGAGGAAGGGGAATCAAAAATAAACAATCCAGAGAAACTGGTAACATAGGGTACACAAGAGGAAGGGGAATCAAAAATAAACAATCCAGAGAAACTGGTAACATAGGGTACAAGACGAAGACAAACAAAACAAAAACACAACACAATATGTGTTAGACACCACTACTAAATTGTGACCTAATTCAACAAAATTGTACTAAAGACGAATGTAACATACCCAGGTCAGTGAAGAAGTTCGAGCGTAGGGCAAGCAAACAATACACAGGTCAGTGAAGAAGTTTGAGCTTAGGGCAAGCAAACAATACCCAGGTCAGTGAGGAAGTTCAAGCGTAGGGTAAGCAAACAATACAGAGGTCAGTGAAGAAGTTCGAGCATAGGGCAGGCAAACAATACACAGGTCAGTGAAGAAGTTCGAGCGTAGGGTAAGCAAACAATACCCAGGTCAGTGAAGAAGTTCAAGCGTAGGGTAAGCAAACAATACACAGGTCAGTGAAGAAGTTCGAGCTTAGGGTAAGCAAACAATACCCAGGTCAGTGAAGAAGTTCGAGCTTAGGGTAAGCAAACAATACCCAGGTTAGTGAAGAAGTTCGAGCGTAGGGTAAGAAAACAAAAACAAAAACACAAAGCAAAAGTATGAGTTATTTGCTTCTTGTTTCTCACGAAATAAACATTTTTGCAGATATATCATGGTGAGAACAAGTTACTTTTATTGCTACGGTAGTGTTACACCAGATCAATGCCGTTTGTGGTATGTTTTAGTGTTAGCTACGGTAGTGTTACACCAGATCAATGCCGTTTGTGGTATGTCTTAGTGTTAGCCACGGTAGTGTTATACCAGATCAATGCCGTTTGTGGTATGTCTTAGTGTTAGCTACGGTAGTGTTATACCAGATCAATGCCGTTTGTGGTATGTTTTAGTGTTAGCTACGGTAGTGTTACACCAGATCAATGCCGTTTGTGGTATGTCTTAGTGTTAGCTACGGTAGTGTTATACCAGATCAATGCCGTTTGTGGTATGTCTTAGTGTTAGTTACGGTAGTGTTACACCAGATCAATGCCGTTTGTAGTATGTCTTAGTGTTAGCTACGGTAGTGTTACACCAGATCAATGCCGTTTGTGGTATGTCTTAGTGTTAGCTACGGTAGTGTTACACCAGATCAATGCCGTTTGTGGTATGTCTTAGTGTTAGCTACGATAGTGTTACACCAGATCAATGCCGTTTGTGGTATGTTTTAGTGTTAACTACAGTAGTGTTACACCAGATCAATGCCGTTTGTGGTATGTCTTAGTGTTAGCTACGGTAGTGTTACACCAGATCAATGCCATTTGTGGTATGTCTTAGTGTTAGCTACGGTAGTGTTATACCAGATCAATGCCGTTTGTGGTATGTTTTAGTGTTAGCTGCAGTAGTGTTACACCAGATCAATGCCGTTTGTGGTATGTTTTAGTGTTAGCTACGGTAGTGTTATACCAGATCAATGCCATTTGTGGTATGTCTTAGTGTTAGTTACGGTAGTGTTACACCAGATCAATGCCGTTTGTGGTATGTCTTAGTGTTAGCTACGGTAGTGTTACACCAGATCAATGCCGTTTGTGGTATGTCTTAGTGTTAGCTACGGTAGTGTTACACCAGATCAATGCCGTTTGTGGTATGTTTTAGTGTTAGCTACGGTAGTGTTACACCAGATCAATGCCGTTTGTGGTATGTCTTAGTGTTAGCTGCGATAGTGCTACACCAGATCAATGCCGTTTGTAGTATGTCTTAGTGTTAGCTACGGTAGTGTTACACCAGATCAATGCCGTTTGTGGTATGTCTTAGTGTTAGCTACGGTAGTGTTACACCAGATCAATGCCGTTTGTGGTATGTTTTAGTGTTAGCCACGGTAGTGTTATACCAGATCAATGCCGTTTGTGGTATGTCTTAGTGTTAGTAACGGTAGTGTTACACCAGATCAATGCCGTTTGTGGTATGTCTTAGTGTTAGCTACGGTAGTGTTACACCAGGTCAATGCCGTTTGTGGTATGTCTTAGTGTTAGCTACGGTAGTGTTACAATAGACCAATGCCGTTTGTGGTATGTTTTAGTGTTAGCTACGGTAGTGTTACACCAGATCAATGCCGTTTGTGGTATGTCTTAGTGTTAGCTACGGTAGTGTTACACCAGATCAATGCCGTTTGTGGTATGTTTTAGTGTTAGCTACGGTAGTGTTACACCAGATCAATGCCGTTTGTGGTATGTCTTAGTGTTAGCTACGGTAGTGTTATACCAGATCAATGCCGTTTGTGGTATGTTTTAGTGTTAGCTACGGTAGTGTTACACCAGATCAATGCCGTTTGTGGTATGTCTTAGTGTTAGTTACGGTAGTGTTGCACCAGATCAATGCCGTTTGTGGTATGTCTTAGTGTTAGCTACGGTAGTGCTACACCAGATCAATGCCGTTTGTGGTATGTCTTAGTGTTAGTTACGGTAGTGTTGCACCAGATCAATGCCGTTTGTGGTATGTCTTAGTGTTAGCTACGGTAGTGTTACACCAGATCAATGCCGTTTGTGGTATGTCTTAGTGTTAGCTACGGTAGTGTTACACCAGATCAATGCCGTTGGTGGTATGTCTTAGTGTTAACTACGGTAGTGTTACACCAGATCAATGCCGTTTGTGGTATGTCTTAGTGTTAGCTGCGATAGTGCTACACCAGATCAATGCCGTTTGTGGTATATTTTAGTGTTAGCTACGGTAGTGTTACACCAGATCAATGCCGTTTGTGGTATGTTTTAGTGTTAGCTACGGTAGTGTTACACCAGATCAATGCCGTTTGTGGTATGTCTTAGTGTTAGCTGCGATAGTGTTACACCAGATCAATGCCGTTTGTAGTATGTCTTAGTGTTAGCTACGGTAGTGTTACACCAGATCAATGCCGTTTGTGGTATGTCTTAGTGTTAGCTACGGTAGTGTTACACCAGATCAATGCCGTTTGTGGTATGTCTTAGTGTTAGCTACGGTAGTGCTACACCAGATCAATGCCGTTAGTGGTATGTCTTAGTGTTAGCTACGGTAGTGTTACACCAGATCAATGCCGTTTGTGGTATGTCTTAGTGTTAGCTGCGATAGTGCTACACCAGATCAATGCCGTTTGTAGTATGTCTTAGTGTTAGCTACGGTAGTGTTACACCAGATCAATGCCGTTTGTAGTATGTCTTAGTGTTAGCTACGGTAGTGTTACACCAGATCAATGCCGTTTGTGGTATGTCTTAGTGTTAGCTACGGTAGTGTTATACCAGATCAATGCCGTTTGTGGTATGTCTTAGTGTTAGTTACGGTAGTGTTACACCAGATCAATGCCGTTTGTGGTATGTCTTAGTGTTAGCTACGGTAGTGTTACACCAGATCAATGCCGTTTGTGGTATGTCTTAGTGTTAGCTGCGATAGTGCTACACCAGATCAATGCCGTTTGTAGTATGTCTTAGTGTTAGCTACGGTAGTGTTACACCAGATCAATGCCGTTTGTGGTATGTCTTAGTGTTAGCTACGATAGTGCTACACCAGATCAATGCCGTTTGTGGTATGTCTTAGTGTTAGCTACGGTAGTGTTACACCAGATCAATGCCGTTTGTGGTATGTCTTAGTGTTAGCTACGGTAGTGCTACACCAGATCAATGCCGTTTGTGGTATGTTTTAGTGTTAGCCACGGTAGTGTTACACCAGATCAATGCCGTTTGTGGTATGTCTTAGTGTTAGCTACGGTAGTGTTATACCAGATCAATGCCGTTTGTGGTATGTCTTAGTGTTAGTTACTGTAGTGTTACACCAGATCAATGCCGTTTGTGGTATGTCTTAGTGTTAGCTACGGTAGTGTTACACCAGATCAATGCCGTTTGTGGTATGTCTTAGTGTTAGTTACGGTAGTGTTACACCAGATCAATGCCGTTTGTGGTATGTCTTAGTGTTAGCTACGGTAGTGTTACACCAGATCAATGCCATTTGTGGTATGTCTTAGTGTTAGTTACGGTAGTGTTATACCAGATCAATGCCGTTTGTGGTATGTCTTAGTGTTAGCTACGGTAGTGTTACACCAGATCAATGCCGTTTGTGGTATGTCTTAGTGTTAGCTACGGTAGTGTTACACCAGATCAATGCCGTTTGTGGTATGTCTTAGTGTTAGCTACGGTAGTGTTATACCAGATCAATGCCGTTTGTGGTATGTTTTAGTGTTACCTACGGTAGTGCTACACCAGATCAATGCCGTTTGTGGTATGTCTTAGTGTTAGCTGCAATAGTGCTACACCAGATCAATGCCGTTTGTAGTATGTCTTAGTGTTAGCTACGGTAGTGTTACACCAGATCAATGCCGTTTGTGGTATGTCTTAGTGTTAGCTACGGTAGTGTTACACCAGATCAATGCCGTTAGTGGTATGTCTTAGTGTTAGTTACGGTAGTGTTATACCAGATCAATGCCGTTTGTAGTATGTCTTAGTGTTAGCTACGGTAGTGTTACACCAGATCAATGCCGTTTGTGGTATGTCTTAGTGTTAGCTACGGTAGTGTTACACCAGATCAATGCCGTTTGTGGTATGTCTTAGTGTTAGCTACGGTAGTGTTACACCAGATCAATGCCGTTTGTGGTATGTCTTAGTGTTAGCTGCGATAGTGCTACACCAGATCAATGCCGTTTGTAGTATGTCTTAGTGTTAGCTACGGTAGTGTTACACCAGATCAATGCCGTTTGTGGTATGTCTTAGTGTTAGCTACGGTAGTGTTACACCAGATCAATGCCGTTTGTGGTATGTCTTAGTGTTAGCTACGGTAGTGTTACACCAGATCAATGCCGTTTGTGGTATGTCTTAGTGTTAGTTACGGTAGTGTTACACCAGATCAATGCCGTTTGTAGTATGTCTTAGTGTTAGCTACGGTAGTGTTACACCAGATCAATGCCGTTTGTGGTATGTCTTAGTGTTAGCTACGGTAGTGTTACACCAGATCAATGCCGTTTGTGGTATGTCTTAGTGTTAGCTACGGTAGTGCTACACCAGATCAATGCCGTTTGTGGTATGTCTTAGTGTTAGCTACGGTAGTGTTACACCAGATCAATGCCGTTTGTGGTATGTCTTAGTGTTAGCTACGGTAGTGTTACACCAGATCAATGCCGTTTGTGGTATGTCTTAGTGTTAGTTACGGTAGTGTTACACCAGATCAATGCCGTTTGTGGTATGTCTTAGTGTTAGCTACGATAGTGCTACACCAGATCAATGCCGTTTGTAGTATGTTTTAGTGTTAGCCACGATAGTGTTACACCAGATCAATGCCGTTTGTGGTATGTCTTAGTGTTAGTTACGGTAGTGTTACACCAGATCAATGCCGTTTGTGGTATGTCTTAGTGTTAGCTACGGTAGTGTTACACCAGATCAATGCCGTTTGTGGTATGTCTTAGTGTTAGCTACGGTAGTGTTACACCAGATCAATGCCGTTTGTGGTATGTCTTAGTGTTAGCTACAGTAGTGTTACACCAGATCAATGCCGTTTGTAGTATGTCTTAGTGTTAGCTACGGTAGTGTTACACCAGATCAATGCCGTTTGTGGTATGTCTTAGTGTTAGTTACGGTAGTGTTACACCAGATCAATGCCGTTTGTGGTATGTCTTAGTGTTAGCTACGATAGTGTTACACCAGATCAATGCCGTTTGTGGTATGTCTTAGTGTTAGCTACGGTAGTGCTACACCAGATCAATGCCGTTTGTGGTATGTCTTAGTGTTAGCTACGGTAGTGTTACACCAGATCAATGCCGTTTGTGTTATGTCTTAGTGTTAGCTACGGTAGTGTTGCACCAGATCAATGCCGTTTGTGGTATGTTTTAGTGTTAGCTACGGTAGTGTTACACCAGATCAATGCCGTTTGTGGTATGTCTTAGTGTTAGCTACGGTAGTGTTATACCAGATCAATGCCGTTTGTGGTATGTCTTAGTGTTAGCTACGATAGTGTTACACCAGATCAATGCCGTTTGTGGTATGTCTTAGTGTTAGTTACGGTAGTGTTACACCAGATCAATGCCGTTTGTGGTATGTCTTAGTGTTAGCTACGGTAGTGCTACACCAGATCAATGCCGTTTGTGGTATGTCTTAGTGTTAGTTACGGTAGTGTTACACCAGATCAATGCCGTTTGTGGTATGTCTTAGTGTTAGCTACGGTAGTGTTACAATAGACCAATGCCGTTTGTGGTATGTCTTAGTGTTAGTTACGGTAGTGTTACACCAGATCAATGCCGTTTGTGGTATGTCTTAGTGTTAGCTACGGTAGTGTTATACCAGATCAATGCCGTTTGTGGTATGTCTTAGTGTTAGCTACGGTAGTGTTATACCAGATCAATGACATTTGTGGTATGTCTTAGTGTTAGTTACGGTAGTGTTACACCAGATCAATGCCGTGTGTGGTATGTCTTAGTGTTAGCAACGGTAGTGCTACACCAGATCAATGCCGTTTGTGGTATGTCTTAGTGTTAGCTACGGTAGTGCTACACCAGATCAATGCCGTTTGTAGTATGTCTTTGTGTTAGCTACGGTAGTGTTACACCAGATCAATGCCGTTTGTGGTATGTCTTAGTGTTAGCTACGGTAGTGTTATACCAGATCAATGCCGTTTGTGGTATGTCTTAGTGTTAGCTACGGTAGTGTTACACCAGATCAATGCCGTTTGTGGTATGTTTTAGTGTTAGCTACGGTAGTGCTACACCAGATCAATGCCGTTTGTGGTATGTCTTAGTGTTAGCTACGGTAGTGCTACACCAGATCAATGCCGTTTGTGGTATGTCTTAGTGTTATCTGCGATAGTGTTACACCAGATCAATGCCGTTTGTGGTATGTCTTAGTGTTAGCTACGGTAGTGTTACACCAGATCAATGCCGTTTGTGGTATGTCTTAGTGTTAGCTACGGTAGTGTTACACCAGATCAATGCCGTTTGTGGTATGTCTTAGTGTTAGCTACAGTAGTGTTACACCAGATCAATGCCGTTTGTGGTATGTCTTAGTGTTAGCTGCGATAGTGCTACACCAGATCAATGCCGTTTGTGGTATGTCTTAGTGTTAGCTACGGTAGTGTTACACCAGATCAATGCCGTTTGTGGTATGTCTTAGTGTTAGCTACAGTAGTGTTACACCAGATCAATGCCGTTTGTGGTATGTCTTAGTGTTAGCTGCGATAGTGCTACACCAGATCAATGCCGTTTGTGGTATGTTTTAGTGTTAGCTACGGTAGTGTTACACCAGATCAATGCCGTTTGTGGTATGTCTTAGTGTTAGCTACGGTAGTGTTACACCAGATCAATGCCGTGTGTGGTATGTTTTAGTGTTAGCTACGGTAGTGTTACACCAGATCAATGCCGTTTGTGGTATGTCTTAGTGTTAGCTACGGTAGTGTTATACCAGATCAATGCCATTTGTGGTATGTCTTAGTGTTAGTTACGGTAGTGTTACACCAGATCAATGCCGTTTGTGGTATGTCTTAGTGTTAGCTACGGTAGTGTTACACCAGATCAATGCCGTTTGTGGTATGTCTTAGTGTTAGTTACGGTAGTGTTACACCAGATCAATGCCGTTTGTGGTATGTCTTAGTGTTAGCTACGGTAGTGTTACACCAGATCAATGCCGTTTGTGGTATGTCTTAGTGTTAGCTACGGTAGTGTTACACCAGATCAATGCCGATTGTGGTATGTTTTAGTGTTAGCTACGGTAGTGTTATACCAGATCAATGTCGTTTGTGGTATGTCTTAGTGTTAGCTACGGTAGTGTTACACCAGATCAATGCCGTTTGTGGTATGTCTTAGTGTTAGCTACGGTAGTGTTACACCAGATCAATGCCGTTTGTGGTATGTCTTAGTGTTAGCTACGGTAGTGTTACACCAGATCAATGCCGTTTGTGGTATGTCTTAGTGTTAGCTACGGTAGTGTTACACCAGATCAATGCCGTTTGTAGTATGTCTTAGTGTTAGCTACGGTAGTGTTACACCAGATCAATGCCGTTTGTGGTATGTCTTAGTGTTAGCTACGGTAGTGTTATACCAGATCAATGCCATTTGTGGTATGTCTTAGTGTTAGTTACGGTAGTGTTACACCAGATCAATGCCGTTTGTGGTATGTCTTAGTGTTAGTTACGGTAGTGTTACACCAGATCAATGCCGTTTGTGGTATGTCTTAGTGTTAGTTACGGTAGTGTTACACCAGATCAATGCCGTTTGTGGTATGTCTTAGTGTTAGCTACGGCAGTGTTACACCAGATCAATGCCGTTTGTGGTATGTCTTAGTGTTAGTTACGGTAGTGTTGCACCAGATCAATGCCGTTTGTGGTATGTCTTAGTGTTAGTTACGGTAGTGTTACACCAGATCAATGCCGTTTGTGGTATGTCTTAGTGTTAGCTACGGTAGTGTTACACCAGATCAATGCCGTTTGTGGTATGTCTTAGTGTTAGCTACGGTAGTGTTACACCAGATCAATGCCGTTTGTGGTATGTCTTAGTGTTAGCTACGGTAGTGTTACACCAGATCAATGCCGTTTGTGGTATGTCTTTGTGTTAGCTACGGTAGTGTTACACCAGATCAATGCCGTTTGTGGTATGTCTTAGTGTTAGCTACGGTAGTGTTACACCAGATCAATGCCGTTTGTAGTATGTCTTAGTGTTAGCTACGGTAGTGTTACACCAGATCAATGCCGTTTGTGGTATGTCTTAGTGTTAGCTACGGTAGTGTTACACCAGATCAATGCCATTTGTGGTATGTCTTAGTGTTAGTTACGGTAGTGTTACACCAGATCAATGCCGTTTGTGGTATGTCTTAGTGTTAACTACGGTAGTGCTACACCAGATCAATGCCGTTTGTGGTATGTCTTAGTGTTAGCTACGGTAGTGTTACACCAGATCAATGCCATTTGTGGTATGTCTTAGTGTTACCTACGGTAGTGTTACACCAGATCAATGCCGTTTGTGGTATGTCTTAGTGTTAGCTACGATAGTGTTACACCAGATCAATGCCGTTTGTGGTATGTCTTAGTGTTAGCTGCGATAGTGCTATACCAGATCAATGCCGTTTGTGGTATGTTTTAGTGTTAGCTACGATAGTGTTACACCAGATCAATGCCGTTTGTGGTATGTCTTAGTGTTAGCTACAGTAGTGCTACACCAGATCAATGCCGTTTGTGGTATGTCTTAGTGTTAGCTACGGTAGTGTTACACCAGATCAATGCCGTTTGTGGTATGTCTTAGTGTTAGCTACGGTAGTGTTACACCAGATCAATGCCGTTTGTGGTATGTCTTAGTGTTAGCTACGGTAGTGTTACACCAGATCAATGCCGTTTGTGGTATGTCTTAGTGTTAGCTACGGTAGTGTTACACCAGATCAATGCCGTTTGTGGTATGTTTTAGTGTTAGCTACGGTAGTGCTACACCAGATCAATGCCGTTTGTGGTATGTCTTAGTGTTAGCTACGGTAGTGTTATACCAGATCAATGCCGTTTGTGGTATGTTTTAGTGTTAGCTACGGTAGTGCTACACCAGATCAATGCCGTTTGTGGTATGTCTTAGTGTTAGCTACGGTAGTGTTACACCAGATCAATGCCGTTTGTGGTATGTCTTAGTGTTAGCTGCGATAGTGTTACACCAGATCAATGCCGTTTGTGGTATGTCTTAGTGTTAGCTACGGTAGTGTTACACCAGATCAATGCCGTTTGTGGTATGTCTTAGTGTTAGCTACGGTAGTGTTACACCAGATCAATGCCATTTGTGGTATGTCTTAGTGTTAGCTGCGATAGTGTTACACCAGATCAATGCCGTTTGTGGTATGTCTTAGTGTTAGTTACGGTAGTGTTACACCAGATCAATGCCGTTTGTGGTATGTCTTAGTGTTAGCTACGGTAGTGTTACACCAGATCAATGCCATTTGTGGTATGTCTTAGTGTTAGTTACGGTAGTGTTACACCAGATCAATGCCGTTTGTGGTATGTCTTAGTGTTAGCTACGGTAGTGTTACACCAGATCAATGCCGTTTGTGGTATGTTTTAGTGTTAGCTACGGTAGTGTTACACCAGATCAATGCCATTTGTGGTATGTCTTAGTGTTAGCTGCGATAGTGTTACACCAGATCAATGCCGTTTGTAGTATGTCTTAGTGTTAGCTACGGTAGTGTTACACCAGATCAATGCCGTTTGTGGTATGTCTTAGTGTTAGCTACGGTAGTGCTACACCAGATCAATGCCGTTTGTGGTATGTTTTAGTGTTAGCTGCGATAGTGCTACACCAGATCAATGCCGTTTGTGGTATGTTTTAGTGTTAGCTACGGTAGTGTTATACCAGATCAATGCCGTTTGTGGTATGTTTTAGTGTTAGCTACGGTAGTGTTACACCAGATCAATGCCGTTTGTGGTATGTCTTAGTGTTAGCTACGGTAGTGTTATACCAGATCAATGCCGTTTGTGGTATGTTTTAGTGTTAGCTACGGTAGTGTTACACCAGATCAATGCCGTTTGTGGTATGTTTTAGTGTTAGCTACGGTAGTGCTACACCAGATCAATGCCGTTTGTGGTATGTTTTAGTGTTAGCTACGGTAGTGTTATACCAGATCAATGCCGTTTGTGGTATGTTTTAGTGTTAGCTACGGTAGTGTTACACCAGATCAATGCCGTTTGTGGTATGTTTTAGTGTTAGCTACGGTAGTGCTACACCAGATCAATGCCGTTTGTGGTATGTCTTAGTGTTAGCTACGGTAGTGTTACACCAGATCAATGCCGTTTGTAGTATGTCTTAGTGTTAGCTACGGTAGTGTTACACCAGATCAATGCCGTTTGTGGTATGTCTTAGTGTTAGCTACGGTAGTGTTATACCAGATCAATGCCATTTGTGGTATGTCTTAGTGTTAGTTACGGTAGTGTTACACCAGATCAATGCCGTTTGTGGTATGTCTTAGTGTTAGTTACGGTAGTGTTACACCAGATCAATGCCGTTTGTGGTATGTCTTAGTGTTAGTTACGGTAGTGTTACACCAGATCAATGCCGTTTGTGGTATGTCTTAGTGTTAGCTACGGTAGTGTTACACCAGATCAATGCCGTTTGTGGTATGTCTTAGTGTTAGTTACGGTAGTGTTGCACCAGATCAATGCCGTTTGTGGTATGTCTTAGTGTTAGTTACGGTAGTGTTACACCAGATCAATGCCGTTTGTGGTATGTCTTAGTGTTAGCTACGGTAGTGTTACACCAGATCAATGCCGTTTGTGGTATGTCTTAGTGTTAGCTACGGTAGTGTTACACCAGATCAATGCCGTTTGTGGTATGTCTTAGTGTTAGCTACGGTAGTGTTACACCAGATCAATGCCGTTTGTGGTATGTCTTTGTGTTAGCTACGGTAGTGTTACACCAGATCAATGCCGTTTGTGGTATGTCTTAGTGTTAGCTACGGTAGTGTTACACCAGATCAATGCCGTTTGTAGTATGTCTTAGTGTTAGCTACGGTAGTGTTACACCAGATCAATGCCGTTTGTGGTATGTCTTAGTGTTAGCTACGGTAGTGTTACACCAGATCAATGCCATTTGTGGTATGTCTTAGTGTTAGTTACGGTAGTGTTACACCAGATCAATGCCGTTTGTGGTATGTCTTAGTGTTAACTACGGTAGTGCTACACCAGATCAATGCCGTTTGTGGTATGTCTTAGTGTTAGCTACGGTAGTGTTACACCAGATCAATGCCATTTGTGGTATGTCTTAGTGTTACCTACGGTAGTGTTACACCAGATCAATGCCGTTTGTGGTATGTCTTAGTGTTAGCTACGATAGTGTTACACCAGATCAATGCCGTTTGTGGTATGTCTTAGTGTTAGCTGCGATAGTGCTACACCAGATCAATGCCGTTTGTGGTATGTTTTAGTGTTAGCTACGATAGTGTTACACCAGATCAATGCCGTTTGTGGTATGTCTTAGTGTTAGCTACAGTAGTGCTACACCAGATCAATGCCGTTTGTGGTATGTCTTAGTGTTAGCTACGGTAGTGTTACACCAGATCAATGCCGTTTGTGGTATGTCTTAGTGTTAGCTACGGTAGTGTTACACCAGATCAATGCCGTTTGTGGTATGTCTTAGTGTTAGCTACGGTAGTGTTACACCAGATCAATGCCGTTTGTGGTATGTCTTAGTGTTAGCTACGGTAGTGTTACACCAGATCAATGCCGTTTGTGGTATGTTTTAGTGTTAGCTACGGTAGTGCTACACCAGATCAATGCCGTTTGTGGTATGTCTTAGTGTTAGCTACGGTAGTGTTATACCAGATCAATGCCGTTTGTGGTATGTTTTAGTGTTAGCTACGGTAGTGCTACACCAGATCAATGCCGTTTGTGGTATGTCTTAGTGTTAGCTACGGTAGTGTTACACCAGATCAATGCCATTTGTGGTATGTCTTAGTGTTAGCTGCGATAGTGTTACACCAGATCAATGCCGTTTGTGGTATGTCTTAGTGTTAGCTACGGTAGTGTTACACCAGATCAATGCCGTTTGTGGTATGTCTTAGTGTTAGCTACGGTAGTGCTACACCAGATCAATGCCGTTTGTGGTATGTTTTAGTGTTAGCTGCGATAGTGCTACACCAGATCAATGCCGTTTGTGGTATGTTTTAGTGTTAGCTACGGTAGTGTTATACCAGATCAATGCCGTTTGTGGTATGTTTTAGTGTTAGCTACGGTAGTGTTACACCAGATCAATGCCGTTTGTGGTATGTCTTAGTGTTAGCTACGGTAGTGTTATACCAGATCAATGCCGTTTGTGGTATGTTTTAGTGTTAGCTACGGTAGTGTTACACCAGATCAATGCCGTTTGTGGTATGTTTTAGTGTTAGCTACGGTAGTGCTACACCAGATCAATGCCGTTTGTGGTATGTTTTAGTGTTAGCTACGGTAGTGTTATACCAGATCAATGCCGTTTGTGGTATGTTTTAGTGTTAGCTACGGTAGTGTTACACCAGATCAATGCCGTTTGTGGTATGTTTTAGTGTTAGCTACGGTAGTGCTACACCAGATCAATGCCGTTTGTGGTATGTCTTAGTGTTAGCTACGGTAGTGTTATACCAGATCAATGCCGTTTGTGGTATGTCTTAGTGTTAGTTACGGTAGTGTTACACCAGATCAATGCCGTTTGTGGTATGTCTTAGTGTTAGCTACGGTAGTGTTACACCAGATCAATGCCGTTTGTGGTATGTCTTAGTGTTAGCTACGGTAGTGTTACACCAGATCAATGCCGTTTGTGGTATGTTTTAGTGTTAGCTACGGTAGTGCTACACCAGATCAATGCCGTTTGTGGTATGTCTTAGTGTTAGCTGCGATAGTGCTACACCAGATCAATGCCGTTTGTAGTATGTCTTAGTGTTAGCTACGGTAGTGTTACACCAGATCAATGCGTTTGTGGTATGTTTTAGTGTTAGCTACGGTAGTGTTACACCAGATCAATGCCGTTTGTGGTATGTCTTAGTATTAGCTTTCTAGCACAACAATAAACAGGTAGATATATATTTCGACTCGTGTACACGGTACTGACTCCGAAACAAACCAAACCGGTTTGGTTATTTCTCTATGACGAGAGGTTTATTGACCGAAGAAGCAGCAAATATCAATTGTTTTTGGTTTGACTAGAGCAGGGATAGAATCCACGAACTATTGCTTGTAGGCGAGCAAGTAACCATAACACAATCAAGGCGGTAACAAGTAAAAGAGATTTATTTAACCTATAACCCGACGTGTTTATTGTCATCGATTGACAAGGACCATGTACTATGCACATAGAAACAAGTGTAATATTTAGCTTTTGGTTGTGAAACAACATATTAGATACGTCATAGCATTGTTAAGATTTCAGAATTCTAAAACCAGAAATGTCTTTACAAATGTTACAAATATAAGTTCAGGGATAAATTGTAAGTCGCAATGCAAATTTTGTGATGTTCTGTCAGTAATTTTATTAGTGGAGATTTGGCACCATAAAGCTAATTTAACAACGCCACTTTTTTTTATTGAAATGGCTATTGGAATTTTAGAATTGTTCCGATGGTGTGTTTTGGTTTTGTTTTTGATTTTTAGTTACATTTATCGGAACATTTGTTGTTTTTGTCTTGCAAAGTTGTTTTTTTTCATCTTCGTCCTGTGTCGTGCGTGCCCAATGTTGCCAGTGTCTCTGGACTGTCCATTCTGGATTCCCCCTTATGTTTTCTCTAACGTTTATTTGCATATGTATTATTATATATTAGGCTTTATATTTGCATAGGTAAACAATATAATTATTGTTTTAAGACAAACTTACAATCAACGAGCATGAAAAACAGCAACGACAATAAATAAAATTGGCAAATTTGTCAATTTCTTGGTGTCAAGAATGCACTTAAACAATCAAAGTCGACGGAAACACAGTTCAACGCCAAGTCTGGTGAACAATATCAACACATCTAATATAATTCATTCAAACTATACTGTATTAATGAATTTCATCAAGTCCTAACACTGAACATGATTATATCACTGATAGATATTATGAGCGATTTCCATAATTAGATAACAATAAGTGATGTGCATTTAAGGCAATCATGTTGAGTGATTGAGTTGTGTTGATAGAATATTTTACACATGTACTTTATACTCTGATATTTCTGTTCTTGATACAAATATCTCGTATTTAGAAACGTACGTGTTCACACAATCGCCGGTCATTATAGAAACGAGAAAGCAGGGTATCTTAGAAACGAATCAACGCTGATGTTTGACAAACATAAATAAAATTATCTAATTTGTTAGTTTAATATTTTTAGAAACATGCTTTCATGTGGTATATTGATAGATGATACAATTGATGGTATGTTTGTTTTCCTCCCAAAACATCACTAATAAATTAGGAACTATTAAGCCTTCTGGAATATCTGAGTTCACCCATGGTTTTTCGCGAGGTTCGTATTGTTCAGTCTTTAGTTATCGGTGTAGTGTTATATAGATCACTGTCTGTCCCTTTATCCCTTTCCTGTAGCCATTGTATTTTCTGTCCTTTTTCGACTTACGGATTTTAATCAGCTTTTTGGAATCTTCAAACTACGAGTTATGGTTGTGTAACATTTATTTGAATCAGATGTTTCATCAATTCCAATTCTAGTTAATACACGCCTTCAATATCCGGACCAATCAACTGGACAGCCTAACAAAACCCATTTAGCTTTATTTAATGCACATATATATATATATATACACAATACAATGTGTATTAATAGCCTAGAGAAACAGACACAGCTTCCATCAATTCCTTTTTCAATTACTTTTATATTACATTGTAAATAAGATAGGAAATATCTCAATCATGCTGAAACAGTTATTAACAAGGGGATTTGCCCCCTTCATACTAACTAAGGAAGACATATGTAGATGAATTAAGGCAACTAAACGTTAGAGAAAACCGAACGGGTAATCAAGAATGGACAAACCCAGAGACACTTGCAACATTGTGCACACAAGACACAGGACGAAGACAAAGCAAAATATTTCATATCAATGAATGCAGTAGTGTGCATTAAAAGGGTTTGTCAACATTCAAGTCAAAGTGACTGTTTTATCTTATTTGGAGTTCTCTGTTTTATTAAATAGGTCTTGGTTTTGCGTGACGATTAGCAATATAATCTGAATATTCTACGCACTGCCTATCTGATAGCAGTATACGGCACAGCATAATAATTCCCTCGGGGTATTATATAGCCTAATTTTCACCTTCATTGTTTTTCATTATATAGGTTGAAAAATAATAAAACCAGAATCTAAGCCAATCAGGTGAAAAACTCCATTTAATTGTTAATTTAGTACTGCAATATGAAAACAAACACATTGTAAAGCCTATTTGCTTCCGGTGTCTAGTATGGATTGTTTGATTAAAAAGAAACGCTCCTTAGTTCTGAAACCTAATAACGTTTCTATTTAGAATATGCATTCAACAGATTGAATGATATATTAAACGACTTTCTTGCTCAGGAAGATCTGTCCAACAGTATTATAGACAGCCATTATAGGTAGTTAAACCTACAGGTTTACTTATGATTGTAAATGTTAAACAGTAACAAATGATAATCAAACTGATTAGAACAGAAACAACATTGATTTTCCTGTAAAGGTCAGAATTGTTTACTGTTCTGTACAAACTGTATTTGTTTATCATATCATATTGTACTGGGCAGTACAATTGCATCCGTTTGTCATATCACTTTTTACTTGGCTGTACACATGCTACCCGTTTTTTTTATCATTATTTACTGGATGGTACACATTGTACTCGTTTATCACAATTCTCATTATGTACTGGACTGTACAAACTGTACTTGTTTATCATATCACTTTTTACTAGACTGCACACACGCCTACCTGTTTATCATTATTTACTGGACATTTCAAATAATACCCGTGTATCACATCATTATTTCCTAAGTTATACAGGCTGCACTTTACTATATCCGTGTATCATATTTACTGATATGTCTCGATTGTACCCGTATGTCATAATTACTGGAACGTGCAGACTGTACCCGTATTTCATATACACTGATCTGTACAAAGAAAGTTACCGTACATCATATTTATCATACAGATATGTTTAGTTCCGTCAATCATTCATCATAATATTGATATCAGTTACACTTAGTTACGGGTACATATCAATACCAGTGACACAATCGGTATCAGTTACGGTTGGACATCAACCGCCAGTGACGAAATCGGCATCAGTTACGGTTGGACGTCAACCACCAGTGACGATATCGATAAATAATTTCATTGGTCTAGACGTTATCAACTTGTATTCCGTTTATTCTGGTATGGTTTGAGTAACATTCATAATTACTTCTTTCACTTTTAACTTCAGTTCTATTTTCGGTTACGAATCACGTGAATAAAACGCGTACCTGTTTGAAGTGTTTCAATTAACATCAACCTTCTGTCAATCACCAGCCAATCAAAGTCGTTCTATTATCAACATGGTACTGTATGCAAGAATATGTCGAATGTACTTGCAGACGATAAGCGGAGAATCTACTGGAATGTTTTGTAAATTATAGAATTTGATTGGCTAAAGTATTCCGTAAAATCAACAACTTACATGGATACTACTTTGAACGAACCGCCATATTGGATTCTTAAAAAAAAGATTCAACATGTCGAAAACATCAACATAATCCAATTGTAAGAGCATATGCATCGCCCAAGAACTGATTTAATGCGATTTTATTTACTTTTGAAGTGTAAATATAGTGAATAAAACGGCATGTCTTCACTATGATGTCTATGCGACTTCAAATACATTTCGATGAATTATAGTTTTTGTCAAATTAGACCAAATTTAAAAATTCTATTGAAAAAGGTGGTTAGCATTGCATAAATAGATATACCTAACTGTATGTTGTATTTCAAGCTTTATCGACGTCGAGCTTTGTTTTAAAGTGGCAAATATCTTTTTACCTATTTCACAACCACACTTTGTTGTACATATGCTTCTAGGTTTATTATGGATTATAACCAATTGTAACACTTTGCATAGATCGCTATGTGTTTTAATGGACCAAAAATTAATATTAACCAAGGTCGCCTCGGTCAATATTCTTTCTTTGGTCTAATAAAACTCACATATCGACCTCTGCAAAAGACAATAATTGCATAATATTACATAGACAGTACTTTTTTTTATCGTATAATAATTTAATGGTATCAATACATTCATTATTTCAATATTAATAAAAAATTAAATATAAAAAAAATAGATAATAATAAAAAAAAAATCAGTAAAGACCATATACGTTTAATTTACTAATGAAAAACCTTCATACAGGAATCCCATTAACGGTTAAATACCGCCACAGCTTTGTGCTGTCCCGAGTCAAAATTTGAATTTCTATCTGCATAAGTATCTTTTTGTGATCGGTGATTTGGGGTGAGAGGTAGTTGTTCATTTGGTTACTATCACTGGAAATGATTACCACTACTGTTTAAATTTCATAAAACCGCCCGACGGAAAATTAATTTCAGTAGGCATAAGACATATTACCTATACTCCAAAATATGTTTTCAATTGAAAAACGCATTTATTTCTTTGTTTATGGACAAAATCTGCATATTTCATTTTCAAAATATCGATCTTCAAAAGTTTGCTGTCAAAATCCCATATTCAACTCATTAGAATAGGGTCTAGACTAGTTAGAAGACGGTATTTTAATGCAAATAAGCCAAATTCATCTTAAGTATTCCCCGCTCAATATATAATAAATCACTACTTTATACTTATGGCTTGAAAGGATTCTGAAATGTAGAGAAATGCATTTCCCATTTTATTTCGGTAATGGGTTAGTTCCAACCAAGTGATATTTTAAGTTTGTTTGTATCATGTGTTAGCATACAGATATATCATTTTTGGGAGGGGTATTTGCGAAAAATACCAGTCGAGAGACGAAAAATTTCCGCAAATACCCCTCCCAAACATGATATATCTGTTTAATTACACCGAATTTTATTTAGAACACTGGCTAAATAAATAATACCTTTAGTTTGTCGTTTTCAGGACCTAACATGATGTATCTGTTTAATTCTACCGAATGATGTTACATAAAACGCACAACTGATAACGTTTAACAAATTTTGTTGTAAGCGTATCGGTGAAGGGTAAAAACGGCAAATACGATTGTTACATAAAACGCACAACTGATAACGTTTAACAAATTTTGTTACAAGCGTCTCGGTGAAGGGTAAAAGCGGCAAATACGATTTTGCAAATACCATGAAAAAAAGTTAAATCTTATGCAAATACACCTACATGAAGTAAAAAGTCTGCAAATTCACAATACAAGGCCTGAATTTGAAAAAAATATCACGGCTATTAACCAATCAGAATCCAGCATTCTTATATAAGGTGTAGTTATGTTAGAAAGTCATATCAAAGTGGTTTTCTAATCGATTTTGTAGTTGTTTTGAAAACCTGCATTAAAACTGTCTGAGTACCTTTAATTACATTACAGCAGACAACTTCATCTTCATTTCATCAATATTTGCACAATTTGATATCTTTTTTTTTAGATTTTGATTTGATCAGATATTTTTTAGGATGTCGGAAGGCAAGCAACAGAACAAATAGCATTACACAATATAATATAGCAATTACCATAAGGTTAAATGAAATCAAAAGCAATGGGAAATTATTGACGGTTTCTAAATGTTTGCACGCTATTTTTATCCTTGTTCGACAACTGATTTGCAAAATTCAATACAATAATGATGACTACACATATCAAGATACAGTAGCTATTTAATGACAAGTCATGCTTTCAATGAAGTGAAGAAAAGATGAATTATGATGTGACAAAATGGTGAGAAAGTTATGGAACAATTATATGACATCATTATTTTTTATCTATGTTTCAATGAATTTACGAAATTTTGATAAAATTTGAAAATAAAAAAAATAAAAAAAAAATTAATTAAACCAGGTGATATTTAATAAAACGTAGATATCAAATTTAGTGTTCACGACGCCATTTAAAAGTTGTATTCAATAATATATCCGAAAATATATCTTTTACACAGATATGAAAACAATCGTGTCCACTTTTTTCATGTTTCTACATAAATTGTCTGTGTTTTTGTTGAACCATATGGGTCTTTTGTGTTTAAAATTGAAGCCTTGCCAGATATGTCTTTGCTTGGTTTTCTGCTGACATTCAAGGAATTACAGAAAACTAAGATGTTCATATTGGATTGATTGACTATTCCTACGGGATAGTTAGCTTCCAGATTATAAATTGGGTCTTTTGTCTGGTTGTACAGGTAGGAAGCAGGATTGCTGACTTCTTTTCTTGGTTTTTCCCACATGAAGATGACTTTTTAACTACCGGGTCTTTGCTGTATAAAGTAATTCAAATGGCGATACGTGAATTCTAAAGACGTTTTTGTTCTCGACAAATGCGTCTAGAAGCTGTTACTATTTAATGAGAAAGAAATATCTGAGTCTGAGATATCTATTAATATGACGGACTGGTTCCCAATTCCATCAATGTTGGCGTAAATATGTATGATGAAGTACAAAAACACAAAGATCCATCTAATAACGTATTTAAAAAACCACAAAAGAAGACCACAATGGGACTAAATCTTACATCCGAGTTTCATAGCAAAGTTAATCCACGTCTGTTATCTGATGTGTTTTTCATTGCGTATTTGCATAGATATAAAAAATTAGATTAAAGAGTTCAAAAAACGATGCAATTTAGTTTTATAGACAATTACTGCCATATTCATTTACACGGAGAAAATCTTATTCAGGAGGAAAATATGCCAAAGTTGCCATTGATTAATGTCCCTATAAAGGTTACTTGTACGAATAGCAATATTTATATGCACCCTGTATGAAGAGTTTGAAGATATCAAAGGGGTAATCAGAATCCGTAAATCGAAGGACAGACAACACAATGGCCGTTGCCTAATTCAATTTCTAGGATGTTGTGAATATGAGGTTAATGCTACCGACTACCTTGCAAAATCAGGGCTAATAAAATAAAATCAAAGACCAAAGTCAATTACATGTACTTGAGAGTTACACCGGTGGGGTAATGTTTGGTATGCTTGCCTGGAATGCAGTAGATCCACGTAAGGGGCAAACCAAGGATTATATAACTGATATTTGTTTCTCTTCCGCTCCGAGGAGGAGCAACGATTAGTTGGCTTGGAATCAGGATAATATGCCGAGTGAAGCGACATGTATGCATGCGGACTGTTGTTTCAGTGAACTAGCAATATAAAAATCCAACCAACTATGCATGTTATCAAGTACAGAGTAGATAACATCATCATCTGATCATAATTGCAATTGTTATAGTAATGATTAAAAAAAAAACTCACTCACGCCCGCCCGCTCTCCCTCCCTCCATCCTCCCTCCCCCACCCCCCACCACCCCCCCCTCCCTCCCTCCCTCCCTCCCTCCCTCACTCACTCACGCACGCACGCACGCACGCACGCACTCACTCACTCACTCACTCACTCACTCACTCAATATCTTAAAAGAATCTACGCGTTTCTGAATAGTTACAGAGTGAAGACACATTGACATCTATCTGACCCCAGAGTCTCTGTAGTGTGATTTATAACGTTTAATTGCACATTTATACAATAGCCTAGTTTTGTAACCATTCACCCAATTTATACCGAAATGAATGCCAATACAGCATATTAGACGTGGGTGGAATTTATTAGGAAATTCTGTAGTAAGATTGGTTCTATTGCGGCTTTGTTTTGTCTTTTTTCTCTCATATAGACGGGTTTTTCCACAGCTTATCTCAAAACCATGGGCGCTGCCATTAAAAGGTCACGTGCTGCGTCGGCTATAACACTCGTGAAAGATAACACACGTGCATCAATAATCTATAGTATTTCATTAGTAAACATTAGGTGTCTTTTATTTTCACATCGATTTTTTTGTATTATTTCTTGTATTTATATGTGAAGTAAAATAAATAAAAAAAGGTGGTGGTAATTCGTGTGCCGTCAACGGTTGTTCAAATAATCGCCGTAAATTGAATGAATGGAAACAAACTTTTTGTGAATTACATCAACAAAAACATGAAGACTGTTCTTGTATGATTCCATATAGACTACATGCGATGCCCTCTAAGGAGTCAATGCGATTACAGTGGGCAAACACTTTAAATAGAAAATCCCTCCATAAGCAGGTATTTGCTTGCTCGGAACATTTTTTGGACGGAAAGCCGACAGAAAGAAACCCAATTCCGGTGATACTGTTTCTACATCTTCAGGACATAAAACGGAACACCTTCCAGAAGCTATCTGTGAGTTTAATGTTCTTGAATCATCAAGTGTTAGCGTCGGGACACAATACAAATATTCAGACTATTTTAAGAAAAGATGATCACACATACGCGAAACCATGGACTGACAGCCAGACTACGCTTACACAGACAAAAATACTTTGCATAGACGAAAAGGGTGTTCAAGTTATGACTGAAACCGGTACGATGTCGGCAAAAGGCAGTATAGTGACAGATTGCGGCTCTTTGTTGTATACCTGGATAACGAAAGAGATATTTTTTACTTTGGTTAAACTATTGAAAATAGAAAATACATTTTCTTTCCAACTCAATGTCGCCGATCAGTTGCTTCTTGTGTTAATGAAACTAAAATTAATTTACTGTTTAATGATTTAGCCCGTAGATTTGGAATTTCAAAAGGTTTAGCCAGTAGAATGTATAATTCATGGATGCCAGTTCTTGCTGAAAAGCTTCAAGGCTTGGTAGTTTGGTTGCCGCGTGAAACTATACGAGCAGTCGTGCATACGAGTAAATCCCTGAAATAAAAGTAAAAAAAAAGGGGGGGGGGGGGGGGGGGGGGGGGGGGGGGTAGTGTGTGTTATAATTCACCCATGTTTTTTTTTAAATATGTGTATTGCATTGCCTTTTATATTAATTGTCAGTAATTTTAATATTATTAGAACAAAGTAGCAGTTTGTAAGATATTTCATGTTTACATGTGTATAAATAGATTTTGTGTACACATAGGGAATACGTACCCCGTCATGGTTATAAATAAAACATCGATTGTTGTTCTTGTTTGTGTATATAAATATGTAGACCTGTGTGTTTAATGATTTTATTAAATAAACGTAATTTTACAAATATTCTGTATGAAGTGTATAATCTTATTAAATCACACACTAATTTATCATAAATATAACGATATAGACATTTTTTCCCCTATGTTACGCTATTATTTAGGTCAACGAACACACAATTTCAATGACAATATAAACAAACACTTTTATATAGTGTGGATCCATTGTGTCTTTTATTAAGATTAGGAAACAAGCAAACATTTTTCTTCAAAAATCGTAAACTTCTGCGAGTATGTAATGCTTGTTGTTTCTGCGTGTTTATCTACATTCACGACCTTAATGGCGGACGGAACAATTATGTCACCTAGCGGCGGCGTGCAGTACTAAGGGGGATAATTTGAAAAACCCGTCTATAAACATAAATACTTTATGCGTGATAAAAAACCAATATCACAAATGTGCAGAGAAAGTATAAATATTACAATTTCTAACGATACTGACAGATGGAAGTGTATAGTTAGAGATGAAAAGAATAAAATTAAATTAATGAGTTCCAAGAATTTGAAGAAAGGAAAGGGAAGAAAATCAAAATATAGAAGAATAAAACATCAAATTTTACAATGATCTACAAAAGACTACACGGCAAATTAACATTGAGCAACACGAACCTAACAAAAATCGGGAATGAACTCAGGTCCTGCAGGAGGAAGTGTAAGCAGACCCTGCCCCAATAGTGGCACCCGTCGTGTTACTCTTTAGATTTTGTACATTACTTTATTCATTGACCCTCCATATTGAATCGTTTGTTGTTGACACATATAGTATTATACTACTTAAGTATTTACAGTTCTCTTTGTTGTGTTGTGTTGTTTTTCTTCTTCTCCAACGTTTTTTTAAACACTATCAGAGAACGAACTCTTTTGGCTTAGACTATGATAAACTTACAATGTTTCTTCAAAAACGCATATTTTCTCTGAACTGATTAAAAAGGCTGGAAATGTAATGGTAGTGTAAAATAGGACGGTGCGATTGACCGCTTGATATATGTAATTCTCTCATTTACAGAGAATTATATGATAAAGTGTCATTCGCGTCCATTTTCTTTACGATCACAAAGGTTACAATATATACATATAAATCTACTGGAAATCTTCCAATGTCGCCATAGACCATGAAGTTTGGAGTCTTGTAGCAATACAATGAAACCCAAAATAACCCACTATCGGAACCATTCCAAAATCTAATAATAGATACCCCTAACACACAAACACGTGACCGATCACTTTCCTGGTTTGGTACAGGTTCTTCAATAATAAAAGGTGGCGGGGTTAATTTAGTTCATTTCAAATGAATTACATCATTTTTACCATATACATGTAAGTTCTAAACTATACAGTATAGATTTAACAATTTTAAAGAACAAATCAATATTACACTGAATAGAACAGCTATGATCAATATTACACTGAATAAAACAGCTATGATCAATATTACACTTAATAGAACAGCTATGCAGATGTCTATTATGTAATACACTGTACATGAAAGTTATTGGTTTTTTTATGCATGATCCTTTTTTTGTTCTAAAAAGAGTCAGATCTAGAATTTATTAAAGCCAAGTTATCAAATCCATTGAGCAATGCTCAACATTATAAGTTTGAAGATACCAAAGAGGTAATCAAAAGCCGTAAATCGAAGAAAGACAGACAACACAATTACTTAATGAAAAAGGATAAAAGGACAAACAACGATTTACAAAACATTATACAGAAAACTAAAGATCGAGGATGAACTCAGGTGCTCCGTAAGGGTTTGGTGTAATCTAGAAAGAATTCATATATTTCACTGCAGAATTTAAAGTAAAATATTCGTAACAAAGTCATATAACCACGGAGAAATACAGTTATAACATAACAAATAAGTAAAATGTCAAATGAATTTACAGAGCAAAGCCCAACGACAAAATTTCAAAATCTAGGAATATATGCTTAAATAACATTTTACCGAAAACAGACAGATACACTCTAAATATCAAAAATGATAAATGACAAATGACCCACACTAAAGTGGATGCTAAATAAAAATAATTGAATATAATTATAAAATCACATGCCCTCCCATCATGATCCTCCCATCATGATAAGTAGTTTATTTATGCTTAGGCAAATAAGTATTTCATTTTCAGCTTTCCCGCACTATCATACTGACTTTGGGATGGAAAAACATATCGTTATTTCAAAATTATTATGGAAAAATTAACACTCATATAAGTTTTTTTTAATAGCTTTTGGTCAGAAACCAACGACCCGAACCCCATGTTACCCAGGTCCGTTAACTAAAATATTTCAATTTTACTTTCGTAAAAAGTGGGGCCATCGTGATCGTGTTCGTAAGGTAGTTGGATTTACAACTACCTATGCAATCAGTGTCTATCACCACTAAAGTTGTGAGTTCGAACCCCGTTCATGGCGAGGTGTACTCGATACAACATAATGTGATAAAGTTTATTTGTGACTTGCGATAGGTCGGTGGTTTTCTCCTGGTACTCCAATCAAACTGACCGCCACGATATAGCTGAAAGTGGCATTCAACACCATAAACCCTAAACCCTTTCGTTTAAGTGCATTCATATACAAATATATCAAAATATTTGATTAAAACGTAGAAATTAAATTTGAATTTTACAAAAAAATCATTCTGCAAGCCAACTGGAACGAGATAATGCGAGATAGAAAGCTATTTCATTTTGACGACGAGATTTAGTTGACTTTGCATACAAATTAACTCTATGTTAAAAAAACAACATCAAAAGATTTAATTGAAGCCTAGAAATTATATTTCAATTTTACAGAAAAAACATTATGCATGTCAATTGAAACGAGATAAAACGATAAAAGGCTATTTCGTATGAACATTCTGTCGACGACGAGATTTATTTTAAAATCCCGAATGGTCGTTCAGTCGTCTTGTAAATCTATCCAACAAATGCAGTTACACTAGATAACCACCATGAATAATACTAAAAGCCATATTTAAATGAGAATAAAATACTTTAACGTAGAAGTTTCGCTTTATTGAAAAAAATGTATAGTCGCCGAGAAGTAATTTATTTCTACAGTTTCCTATTAGAAATTAAAGATGAAATGAACTAAACTCAATGAAACTGAAAACATTCAATGTTTAAAAGAACCCGCAAAATTTATCATTCATTTGGATCGTATTCGTTTTATGCGTTAGGTTGGCCCAATCGATAATTAATTAGCAAAATCAAAAATGAAGAGTTTTCATGTAACGTTAAGATCAAAACAGATGATATCGTTCCATGTATATTTCAGTGTTTGTCAGAATGTCGATTTCCAGGTGAAAGAGGTCGTGTTTATTGATGCGTGAAGGACAATAGAGGTAGGACACGTTATTCTAAAGGTTACGAAAAGTGTTAATCCAATAACTGATATGTCTCAATCCAATATGTACATGATCCAATATATGTGTAACAATAAACCCATCTATTTACAATTCCATCGGCCATAAGGTTGATTTAGTACATCCTGTATGTAAATTGAATGACAATTGTGGAAATTCAAGAGAAAAAAAAAGTTTTGATTGACATATTACATATACATTGTAGATATATGAGCAATCAAAAATGCAGAAGCAATTTGGTACTATAAAAAATATCATTGTAACTAAGGAGTTTTTTTTTCTGCGATTTGATTCATATATCAATTTTAACAGCTGTAAACTGAATCTTAGTACATAAACACTAGAGAAAACCGAAGATGCAATTACGAATGGACAATTCGAAGACATGATGGGCAGAATTGGGCACAATACACAGAACGAAGACAAAAAAGACAAAAACACAACACCATAAACTGAAAAGATAAGCACCTAACAAAAAATACTTTGAGTGAAGGTTTAGCAGTTCCCGTTTCTTACAAGACACACTCCGTAAAATCTTGAATTTGAGAATTTGTAAGTCGTTACAAACAACAATAAAATAAAATGAGTAGAATTACACAAACTTGTAATATCAACCATATGGATGCACATGCAATGATGCCTTCATTATCAAGTTAATCGTGCGAATGGAAGGTCGTTCTATCAATAGGCGACACGACATTTTTAAAACTAATTATTCCCTTGTTGAGTATTCGCTATGTTGAATGGATGAGGAAGTTATATGACGGTAATAAAACAAATAGAAATATGACATGCACTTCAGATTTGTTCGGCTTCATGTGGTTTGCTATCCTATCATCATGTACTTTCGTTGGCTTCATGTTAGATTAAAAAAAGAAAAACTTGTAGACAGTCAAACAAAGATCAATAGTATTATTAGTCATCAAACTTATTGATAATTTAAACCGAGATTAATTATTACTCATATGATGTCGATTCTTTTCCAATAGTTGTTTTAGAGGGTGGCGAGATTTGCGAAAAGAAATCGTATGTAATCTCAGATGCTTGGGAATTTGGTAAATATTTGTATATAAGTTGCAACTTAATGAATAAATGCAGGTTTTTCAATAGTTGGCTTAGGGTGTGGGGATATATAAGAGAAAAAAAATCATATTTAATCTCAGATGCATGGAAATGGGTAAATATTTACATATAAGTTGCAGTTTATTGCATAAATGCATAAATAATTTAAGTATCAATTTTGCAGATATGTTATAGTTTATATAATTTCACAGTCTACAGATTATAACTTTATAAGTAATATTGGGTGCTTTAATACACCTAAGAATCGACTCATGATTCCTTACTTTCTAAACAATCTATGTATTTATGACATGACGTTCTAGTGCCATGTACTGACGTCACAATGGTAAGCACTGAAGTCATTCCAGGGCAATATAATTAGATTACAATAGGGTAATAATGTATACAATTCTATATGGAGAGGCTTATGAAAGCAGTGATAAATTGATGTTTTTCCACGGTTCAAAATCATATTTGCAATTTGCAATAATTTAGAACCGGGAAATCCAATCTACCAAACAGCGTATGATGCTGACCGTAAACAAAACAATTTGTCAAACAAAAGTACACTCTTCTGATAAGACGAAGAAATTCTAGAATGGTGTCTAAATTGGAAGAAAATACCAAATTCAATATTTGGCAGCAGTCTATTTTCAGGAGGTAGTATATAAATATCTAAATCTATACATATGAGGCTACATGCAAAATACAATGTAAAGGGCAAATACCTAATAAATAAATATTCAAATTTGTGTGTACATATTCATTCAATGTTGGAGAGAAGTGACGTCCATGCAATGTCTTTACCCTCCACCTGAACCTGAATGAATGCTAGGACGTGCTAAGTATTTCATACGTCTGAAAATCAACACAACAGTATTAGAGATAGATTAATTTATGTTTGTATATTTGTTCTTCCCTCAGTGGAAAATGAAGCCACACCTATTGATACACTACAGGACTAATTTGCTTTGTACAACGACGAATCAGCAATTTACTACAAGAAGAGATTGAAGATGGCAAAGGGATAATCAGAGTTCGTCAATCGAAGAAGGACAGACGACACAATGACCAAAAGAAAAAGGACAAAAGGAAAAACAACGATCTACAAAACATTACACATAAAACTAAAAAACCAGTGACAATATATACATACAATTCATAGCATGTTCTATGGAATAGACATTGTAATATTCAGACAAATCGTAAGTGATAGAAATATATGGTATTGTAATATCTTCAGTATATTGATCAATTATTTCTGTTTGTTCTTCTCAGACATAGACATATTTAAGAATGTTGCAGATTTGATTATTTAAAAATATGACGTATATTTACACCAGAACATAACAAGATTATGTATACCATTGTCCATTAAGGTATTAATTGTCTATCTGAAAACAAAGCAACATGTACTTGTTTACATTCATCATATATTTCTATTTGTACTTCAAAACTGGTCCCCTCTTCTTTAAGCACCTATTTTTGCACTGGTTACGTAAGTGAGCGAGTGATTGTTGTTTAACGCTAATCCAGCAATTTTTCAGCTATATTATGACAAGAACAAGTTAATTTTCAATGAACTGATGATGAGGACCTCCTTGTACTAGACCTACACGCTTAGTAGAATTGTTATAGTGCTAGCTCACTAAAACAACAGTCCGCGGATAGACATGTTGCCCGCTCGGACACATTTTCCTGATTCAGAGCTAACCAGTCTTTGGTCTTTCTCCTTAATGCTGCGTGCTTATCGGAGAAGGAACGAATAACAATTGCACAAGTCTTTGGTTTTACTGACAGCGACTCGAACACATGTTATACCGCACTCGAAGCGAGCACGCTAACCATTACACCACCGATACGGTGCACTAGTTAACGAGATATTAATATGACAGAAGAAAGTATTACTTTACTTTGATATTTTAACTTTATATTTCGACATACAGACTATAAGCATATTTTCAATTGGCACTGATTGTAACGATTGCAGGTGAAATATGAATTGACGAAGCTCGCGACTTAATTTATAATTGATGAAGGTTGCTCCAGAAATGCCTCATGCATGCGATAACATTAGATATCTGTCTCTGGATCTATGCCTATTATATTAGTTCCGGCCCGGGGGGTATCATTCGTCTAGTAGTCAGTGCTTCGGCATTAATATGGTTAATTATATATATTTATGGTTGAAATCTATAGCTCCTAAATAATGTAATTCATTAAAAAAATAATGTCAGTCTCCCTTAGGCATAGGTGACCTTGACCGATGATGATTATATTGTTCATGCCGTTTGATGTACTTGCTCCCAAAGACTTTTACACTATTTGACTTTCTAATCTGTTGATTATGAGAGCGCCCGATTCCGGAAGCGAATCGTGTGAACTAAATTAGATATCTACGTTTTTATATGATACTTTATATTTATATTTTGCTATACAGACTGAACATATTTTCAGTTGTCTTCATTGTTCATTAATATTGTAAAGTTGTGAGTTCAAATCCCGCTCATGGCGAGGTGTACTCGATACTACATTGTAAGATAAAGTTTTTCAGTGACTTGAGGCAGATCGGTGGTTTTCTCTGGTACTTCGGTTTCCCCATCAATAAAGCTGAGCGTGTCACTTAAAATATCTTTTTATGCATGGCAATAGTTATAGATTTACTGTTAAGTGGTTTTATTTTTACCATGTGCTATCGATCACTTATCTGGTAATGCCATGTTAAAACTAAAGTTCAATCATATCTTAATACATGTGTATATGTTTTCTTTGAATGGAATTACCCATATGCCATACTTAGTTTACATGGGAACAACATTGTATTTCGCATTTTAGTGACTGTCGCTTGTCATATGCACAAATTGGTTACTTCTAAATGTCGTGAATTCTCATTTTTCAGAGAGGTTGCATGACAAAACAAATAGCACTGGAAACCAGCTTATTAATATATAGAGATTACAATATTTTATTGTGATGACAACCATGACATTTATGGTAGAGATGGCTTTGATAAGGGTTACTTGTAATATAATATTTATAGCTGCGGAATGTGACACACGAACCGTATATACACGAGAGAACAAATGTCAAATGACAACACAGAATCACGTTTATTTTTAATTTTGAAACCGTACGTTTGTGTAACATTATTTATGCTAAGTTCTGTTTCAAATAATGAGATTCTTGTTGAACACACCCAAATGTCATTTGACATTGGTAGTACATGTACTTTGAATTTAATGCTTAGTACATTGAAATCTGCAATACCTTTAAATATATTATTTCATAGCGCAGAATGTACTGGCCAGTAGGTGTGAGTAAGCTGAAGAATCATGTTATCATTTCTCCATGGTAGTGGTTTCTGGGGAAGTAGTCTATATATAGATGACATTGCTGAATACAGCGAAAGCAATGATAGAAACAAAACTACATTTACAATGAAAAAAACAATAATAAAAACAAAATAAACACACACAAAAAAAGAACACATTAAACATGATATTATATACCTTCGTAAGAAGCCTTGGGTTGTAAAGCTGGTTGTAACAAACATTTGAATAATATTATGATATTATAATGTGAAGATTTCCGTATTAACCTAGTTATTAGTCCGAGGGCAGCTGTATTGGCCTGAGGCCATTACGGAAATCGTCACTTAATGATATATTAATTGATTTACTAGCGTCTCTATTTTATCTTTGATACGTATGTAAAATTTAGAGATAATCCGGAACACCAATATTGGCTGTATAAAAGTCGGCCAATACGAGAAAAAAAAATCCGCATTGGCCGAGTTGTAGTATCTATGTCACAAAGGTAGTTTTCAGCCTATTTTATAGTATTATTACATGATGTTTTTCATATTGGGCTAGTCATAGATCCGAGGCCTGCTGTATTGACCTGAGGCACAGCCGAACGCCAATACAGCAGACCGAGGACCTATAGCTAGGTCAATATGAAAAACATCACATAATGATACCTTTATTAATTAACCAGTCCAATATCTCTCGGGACTTTTCCTTGGAATTGTCGAAATGTCTAGCGGATTCCGATCTAGCTGTTATTGGACTGACTGGAATGGGGCCAATACGGAAAATATCCGTATTGGGCTGGTTTTTGCCGTATTGGCTCAACGAAAGTTTTTATATTGTATTGAAAGATTTGATCATATAAAGGCTAATAAATCGAAGTTAATTAATAAATGTAATTATTATATAATGCTTTATTTTACTGTTTTTCTATTGGCCAGAAGCAATGCACGTGACATTCCATTTTCTAACATATTGATTAGCAAAAAGCAATATCTGTGCAATAAATAATCATATTGCACCCTCGTGCAAAATCAATGAATGAAATTACGTGGCACGAGAGTGCAATATGGTTTTTTTATTGCACGGAAATTGCTTTTTGCTAATCAATATGTTAGAAAAATTCATAAAATTTGAAAATTTTCAAAAAATTTCAAAATTATAAAAATTAAAACAAAAAATTTAAAGGTCAATTATTTTTTTTAATTTGAAAATTTCAAAAATTTCTTGAATTTTTTTTTTTTAAATTCAAAATTTTCATAAAATTTCAAAACTTTCAAAAATTTCATAAGATTTCAACAAAATTCAAAATGATAAAATTTTCAAAAAGTTTCAAAAATTTCAAAGTTTTCATAAATTTTCAAAATTAAAGTAAAATAGAGCCGTATGTAATAAAACAATTACTACACTTGCACTTGATCAATATGAGGTTTTATGGAACAGAGTAGTACTCTGCTCCATAAAACCTCACATTGATCTCTTTCAAGTGCAGTAATTGTATAATATTACAGTAGTTAATTGATAAAATATTGATATTGGTAATGCTATTATAATATTAATTATGTATTTAAGAAAAATACAATAATGTTTTATGTAAACGACTGTCGATATGTAATATATATATTGATGTTTTTCTACTTATAATGTCAACTGTTCTAGTGGGATTAAATGATACACTTATGTTAAGTTTTATGTAATCCAGTTTACTGAGTAAACTTTCATGTCATCTTTTATATTACATATGACTTCCCATATCTTTTGTATGATGACTCATGCAGCGACTCCAGTCTAGTTAGCATTTGTCCTGGATAATTCCTCTTAGACTAAGTACAGCAATAACGCAAATCCTAGAATCTCGTAGTACTCTATGACACTTCATGAATTATTTAATGATTATATTTATTTAAAGGTCGATTACGTGAACAAATACAGATTGAAAGTCAATTGTTATGTTGCAAAGACATAAGTTTATATGTGTAGTTGATTCCCATCAGAATTAAATTCCCCGAAGCATTAAAGGTAAAATAAGTTAAAATGTAGATGTTGAAGCATGTCAAATTATTGATATATAATGTCAGAGAAACAGTAAGACGTAAGCACAAAACGATGTATTTCTTAATGCATGAATAAAAACGTAGATATCTAATTTAGTGCGCATAATGCGTTTCTGGGACCTTCATCAGGTATGCTGAGTCATAATATTTAACAGCAAAATAATTCCAAAGACTTTAGCGGCAGGTAAACCAAAGGACCTACTAAGGAGGATATCCAAAAGCGTTTAAGATTACCTGTGTCTCAGGGATATTCACCTAGGTTTTCAATACAAATGCATTATTTTGAAACTATAAATTTCAGAAAGTCAAAAGTCATACTACTTTGTCAAAAATATAAATGCAAACCTTTGATCGTGATCACAGGTATTTTCCCAAATCAAGACGTTCAGAAGGAAATAACCATTTCAAATGAATCACAGCACATACGCAACCAAATGACAAAAAATGCAAATTACATAAAATATAAAAATGACTGGCAAGCCTGCTCCGTATTTAGAGTCAATATATACCAAGCAGAAAATCACCATTCCTCTCTTTTTCACGATCTTTACTTGTATATTATTCTGTTTTTCTTTTAATTAGGACATATCCACTAATATGCGAACGTCTAGATAAAAATTGCATCAGTCTCGAAAGGTAGGACACGACGCTCTTGACGGACAGCTGAAACTATTAAAGCGGTTCGATTTTAGTTTACGAATTTTTTCACAGGTTGTCCTCCCCCTTTAACATATCTTAGGGATGAAAAAAATGTGTCTGGATTGAATAATGCCATATTCCAAGTTAAGACGCGCCTTCAATCGATGTTGTGCTTCTTTACCTTTGCAGAGAAAGAGTTTGCTGTCGCCTGTGGAAGCTGCCATTAAAAACATGGATTCAGCCGTTACTTGACTCCTCTAACAATAACAAAGAATCAAAGGGGTTACGAGTAGCAGATTACTTCGGCTTGTGCTTCATCGTTTCACAAAGCTTCAGATGCAACCTTCCTAGATTGACAATGTATAATATAACCCTAAGTTCGAAAACATAATCAATGATAAAAGCAGAAAAAAAGAAAGAAGAACATACAAACACAATAGAAGCAATGCATAAAAAGAAAGGACAATTGCATTGTATTCTTGTATTCTATAGTAATAAAAGTTTAAAGATACCAAAGGGGTAATCAGAATCCGTATATTGAAAAAGGACAGACAGCACAATGGCCAAAAGAAATAGCACAAAAGGACAAACAACGATCTACAAAACATACACATATTAAAACCTGTATTAAGAGGCCTTATAAGACCGGTGACCTCTAAAAAGAGGTTTAATACATGTGAAAATTTCAAAGACATGAGGAGAAAAATGCAACCTTTCAATACAGGTGACTGCTTAATAGAGATGATCGCAAGGGCAAGTTTGACTTATTTAGTTGCAAAGTATCAAACGTCAGATCCAAGAATTTTATTTCAACACATCATAACATCATAGACAAATGGGGTTTAAGCCATGTCTTTGGCAGTTTTGTAAGCAATAAATACGTAGATATGTTTACCGGTGTCGTTGCAAACACCTCGACATTATTTATAATTATTGACCGAATGACGTATGTTGTGGTTTCTAACCCTCCAACATTCTTATTATTGGTCGTATACTATGGTTTCCAACCCATCGATATTCATTCATTATTGACCGAATGACGTACATTGTGGTTTCCAACCCTCCAACATTCTTATTATTGATCGTATACTATGGTTTCCAACCCATCGACATTCTTTCATTATTGACCGAATGACGTACATTGTGGTTTCCAACCCTCCAACATTCTTATTATTGATCGTATACTATGGTTTCCAACCCATCGACATTCTTTCATTATTGACCGAATGACGTACATTGTGGTTTCCAACCCTCCAACATTCTTATTATTGACCGTATACTATGGTCTCCAACCCATTGATATTCTTTCATTATTGACCGAATGACGTATGTTCTGGTTTCCAGCCTTCCGACATTCTTACTATTGACCGTATGCCATCAGTATTCTTTCATAATTGACCGTGTGTTAATTCTCGATATGCGCATTTAGTGTATATTAATTTGTATATTACATTTATCATGGTACCACCAAGTCGATATATCTGCCATTCCGAATTATTGGTCCCCGTGGGGGTGTCAATCTAGTACCCAATGTAATGACGTGGAATGTATTTCATCATTTTGAATACTAATTGCTTAATTTGCAGTCAATAAAACTATGGAATTGCTTAATACTGTCTTTAGAGGTCGTCCTTAACCTATTTTGGTGTAACACGTTTTGATCCATAATTAGAGCTTTACGCTCTAAATTTTTTTTGAAGATTTTTGGCTTTCCAACTATTTGGTATTTCCGCTCTTTAGAAGCTATTAATATTCGGAAATGCATGCAGTACATATATTTATTGATTAATAAGAAATTATTTGGCTGTAAATGAACATGAGAGACGATTATTCAACATTGCACTTAGACACAAAATAAAGTAAAGGAACAGCGCTTTCATTGCTGTTCTACATTTCCACTGTCACAGAAGGGTCTTCAACAATGATAATAACTCATATACCGTAAACTGATTGTAAAACGGCTCCTAACCTGCAGTTGAGTGGTAGACATTACTTTCGTCAATAAATGCTGCATTTGAAAATTTCAGGGAGGGAGAGGGGCTTCGTGGTGGAGATCGTATGATTTACATCTACTGTATGCATGTCACCACTAAGGTATGTTCGTATTCGATATAACCTTATGCGATAAAGTTTGTCTGTGAAAAGTCGGTGATATTCACCGGGTACTCCAGTGCCATCCACCAATAAAACGACCACTTTGATATGACTGATATATTGTTTATATTGGCTTTAAAAATTAATAGTTTATCCTTATCTTACAATAATAAAAATATACATATTTAACTTAGTAGTAAGACATAGGTGAGTTACATATTCTGGGCATATTGTTTACAATAACACACACTTGTATTACAATATTATGATAAACTTCACGCCTTCAATTTATTAATACTATTTGTTTTCTTGAGTATTCATATGCAAACAGCCACTGTACAGGGGGGGGGGGGAGTAACCGATACATTAATTAAGGGGAGGCTTTGTTTTTCTATCGGGATTTTTTAATTGCTTATTTATTAATGTGATGAAAAATACAATCATCACTTTATATATATCTTCGACTACCATGAAGTGTTTGAGTGTCTGAGCAGGGTTCATTCAACCTATGCCAACATTTTAAAAAATATATATAAAAAGGTAAGAAAGATTGTTGGCATAGGTTGAATAGGTTAATTGTTATATAAACATGACTAGTCATGTTTCATTAGTGTAACATCGGGGGAGATGTCAATGTACTCCAAGTCCACAATAAATTTTTAATGAATAGTAAGTAGAAAGTAAGTATTTAAAATAATATTTTATGGAAATAACAAGCAAAATATCAGTATATAAGGGTAATAACAAAATTACCGAACTCCGAACAATCTTACAAAGGGAAAGTCAAAACTCATAATTATATAAACAGACAAAATCAGTCAACAACCGGAAAACTGTGAAAACCGTAATGACCCTGACTTGGTACAGGCATTTCTAAAGAAATATCAGCACATATATTTAATATCAAACTTTATAAAAATAATTAGGATATTATTATAAGCACATATATTTTAACATCAATCATTATGAAAATAAAATAGGATATTATAAACATATATATTTTTATATCATACATCATGAAAATAAATTAGGATATTACAAGCACAGATATTTTTTTTTATCATACTTCATGAAAATAGATTAAAGATATTATAGGCACAGATATTTTTTTTTTATCATACTTTATCAAAATAACCAAAAACAATCAGTATACACAATTACATTACAAATTGCTAAAAATACAATTGTCTTAGATTTTGGATAAGAATGTTCGATTTCGAAATCATAGAAATTATGATAATTCGAAATTTATAAATAGATATTATTAAAAACTTTTGAATTTAGATTTTAAGAAAATTGCTTAATTGCATGAGTATCATATAATATTTTAAATTCATACGTTTTAGAAAGATTGTTTATTTAAATTATTCTAAAATTTTATATTTTCATCTTTTTTATTTACAGATTTTTGTGTAATTTTAACAGATTTTTATTTTATATATAATTTTTTACAAAAGTTTAATTATTTTTTTTCTCAAGTTATTAAATTTTACCAGACTTATTCTTATATCTTTAGATTGTTTTTTGTTTTTGTTTTTTTAATAATTGTTTATTTAAATTATTAAAAAATTTTATATTTTCATCTTTTTTATTTACAGATTTTTGTGGAATTTTACCAGATTTTTATTTTATATATAAATTTTTACAAGTTTAATTATTTTTTTTTCAAGTTATTAAATTTTACCAGACTTATTCTTATATCTTTAGAATGTTTTTTGTTTTGCTTTGTTTTTTTTTTAAATAATAAATTTCACTTTTGAGACCTGCATTTCCAAATTTACTTACCTGTAAATGTCATTAATTGCTATATAAAACCTGTAATATAATGTTTGTTGGCATACCTTGAATATGATATTTCAATATGTTGGCATAGGTTGAAGACACCCTGAGCAGACTGTGTTTTTTTTCCAAATTAAAATTTCCTTGCGAATCTATATTCCCAGTGGTGCAGTGGTGGAATTTAATATTGGAGACTTGAACCAAACTTCTTTATCACCTGTACCTGGTTATCATTGCAATTTGTCGAATGTTATTTTACCGTTGGATTCTACGTTCATAGCCACCTTTTTAGATTCCACGATACATGGAATACAATTATTTAGTAATACCCTAATGTCTGGCAACATGGACACTGAAGATAGAATTGTGTAACAATATGTCCACATACATAATAAATAGCTCATTGACCTTTCATATTTTGAATTATATCAATGACTGTATTGATTTAATGCATTGCAATGTAGCTCAGGGACTTTTGTTGCTATTATTATATTTTCATCATCCATGTGTCATTACACAAAGACATTTTCCATGACTTGATTGTTAGAGACTGTCATGTCTGTCGAAAGATTGTAATCGTGCGTATGGAGTTCTTCCGAATGAATAGCATTAGTGCATTGCAATAAGAAGAGTTTTGGACTTTCATTTCAGATTTTTTTCATGGAAATTTTGTGTTTTGTCTATGTAAAAAGTGGTTCAAAATATACAGCGAATCTATTATTTTATTTGCCAACTGATTTTGTAGATTTAGGTCGACTGAATAAATCAACGTAAGAGAAAACCGAAAGGTCAATAACGAATTGACAATTCAGAGACACGTGCAGCATGTAGCAGAAGAGACAGAACGGAGACTCACTAAAATACGGGTCATGAACCCGGGTGCTCGCGAAGGGTAATCAGTTCCTGTTTCTAAAAAGACACACGCCGTGTTACTCATATTTGTTAGAGGAAATAAAATATCTATGTAGAAGAAAATAACATAATATGAAGTGAAATATATCTTAATGTCTGTCGACGGTCAATGTAACCTTCTAGAAAAATTTATGTTCTGCTCGATGTACAAAATATATAGTGATTTGACAGAAAACCGTTAAAGTTTTGACATAGCTGACTTATATACCGTAGAATAAGATAACTGATAATTATTTATACATAACAGTTATTGGGGATGTATATTTAACGATGCTCAATTGCTTTAAATTCTGGAAAAAGTATTTCCTTACATACATATATCATAGACGAACGATGCGCAAGGTAGCATAATCTTTACAAAGTGTAGCACACACACGAAGCACAACAATCCTCCTCCATTATAATGTATATTATGCGACATTATTTAACAAATTGTAGAACATACATGGAACAGTAATAACACAAATGTATCTAATTTAGAGTGTACGACTCGTTTCTGGAATATACTTTATCATGTACGTTCAATGTTAATTCTCCCATTAATATACTTTATCATGTACGTTCAATGTTAATTCTCCCATTAATATACTTTATCATGTACGTTCAATGTTAATTCTCCCATTAATATACTTTATCATGTACGTTCAATGTTAATTCTCCCATTAATATACTTTATCATGTACGTTCAATGTTAATTCTCCCATTAATATACTTTATCATGTACGTTCAATGTTAATTCTCCCATTAATATACTTTATCATGTACGTTCAATGTTAATTCTCCCATTATTACGGCGTTTTAACCCCGCCGAACCAGTGGTGGAAAAATCTGTAATCCTCTAGAGGATTAAAATGTCTCGTGCCTTTCCCCGCATGTTGTCAAATCGGTAATTTTGAAGGGTTTTGAAATAAAGTTCGTGTTAAATAATGGGAGAAACAAATTCTCCTTCAGTTGCCCATGTGGGTTACGATATTTCTCCACTCTCGAGAGTTAAATTAAAAAAATTAACCACTCGCTTGACGGCTTGTGGTTAAACATTTTAATTTAACTCTCTTGAGTGGAGAAATATCGTAACCCACGGGCAACTGAAGGAGAATCTATATATAATTGAAATGTCTTGGGGAGCAAGAGTCTAAACAGATAGCCAAAATCGGGTAAGATCACCTATGCATTAGGGAGGGGAATCTAAGTTTTAATAATAATTACATTATTAACTAACTGTAATTGTCAATGATGAATATATCCAATAAACATCGGTCACACTGTAATATAATCTATACAAAATGTATGTCACCAATTAAGATATAGAAAACCTCAATTAAAATGTTGCATAATTTTACTAGACGTATTTCATTCAAGGAACAGTAATAAACACCTGTGACATTGTAATATTGAATATCTACAAAATGTTAAACACCCACGCAATACTAACACGTTTCCGTGGTTTTGTAACATACTTATTAAAACATGCAGTACTTTCGTGGAACCAAATGTAATATATGTTGTATTGGTTAATAATAATTACAAACTATACAGCATCCACGGAGTCATCAAAACTCGCAGTCACATTGAAGCATATTAATAATGGCATGCGGTCCATTCACGGAGCAGTGATAGACCTCAATATCATTGGAACATACGCAGAGCAATATTATACCCTGATCAGTCACATTGGAACACAATACTCACAAAATGAAAAACATCCACACGAGAATGAGACACGTTAATTACAATACAACATACCGTTTATCATTTCAAAATTTAGAACACGTACGGAATAATTTCAAACGCCAATAATAGTAAAGCAAAGCGAACAAAAATAGCAAGGAAACAAACATATTAGACAAGACATAATTAAGAATAGACATGGATTATCTGGACGACAGATGGGAAAACAGTAAATATAATTGGCATAAAGCATAAAATATTAACATTAACATATTACTCCTACATACATGTAATATAAGATAACATAGACGTAGTAATGTAGTATTTCATCATAATAAATAAGATGTGATGTTTTAACCTTAAATGTACTCATTTCACTAAAATACAGTAATATTATTTCATTTGGAATAACATTATCAGAAAGAGGACAACATAATAAATGTCATAATGACTGAGCAATTTACAGACAGATTACAGTACTTTGTTTAACAGATAAGCCGCCATATTGAAATATAGAAGTTCAAAATATTCTGATTCTTGCTAAGAAGAGTTTGAAGATACCAAAGGAGTGATCAGAATCAGTAAATCGCAGAAGGCCAAAAAGAAAAAGGACAAAAGGACAAACAACGATCTTCAAAGCATTACACACAAAACTAAAGATGGAGTAACACGAAACCCATTAAAACCGGGCGTGAAATCAGGTGCCCCGGAAGGGTAAGCAGTTCCTGCTCCACTAGTGGCACCCGTCGTTTTACTCTAGTGTGTATAATTTGATACAGACTTCTTATCAGAGACGTGACAATAAATCACCTTGATATATAATTACAAAAACATTAAAATAAACCATTACGTGGCCAAATAAAATACTTTAATCATGTAAAGCGGAATAAACTATCATGATTGAAACATAAAAATCTAGACTAGATTCTATAGAAAACCTAAAATTTTTTTTACAAATTACGCTGTGCTACGTTGTAATAATCATTGTCAACAACAAAAAAAGATAGATAGATCAGAGAATAGTCGACGGAATTCCAAAATCAACTAGTCTAATTTGCAAATATTTCTAATCATTCCTACCATATTGATTTGATAACCATTGAGTAATGAATCTACCAAGGCACACAGAAAAATGACAGGAATTACACAACCGAATGTTATCGTCTGCCAAAATCTAACTCCATCCGGCCATAAAAATCAACCATGCTGTATGATTAATTTGATTACCATCGATCGGAAGAACTATTATTTGAAGAATGAATTTGGAAACTTGGATATATAGTTAGATACAATTTAATCACCGCAATTGACGAGCTTATGATTTGTTGTAATATACGGTTTAGCTGTTTCATTACCCACGGCTTATTTCGTAACAGACATGATATTTTTAAAATTATTTGAAATCAAGACGTACTTGATTCTCTGTTGGTTTTTTTATTGATCTTAATGGTCGTTGGTCGTATCTTTAAATTGAATTACGACACTGTCGATGGTCTACACGAATACCCATAAACAATATTTATTATTTGTTTGCAAGGATACAAATTGAGAAATTTGCAACCACAGTTTTGCTGTGAAAAAAAGTTTTCTATATTTCAGAAAAGAAAACCAATTGAAGAAACCAAAGGGATAATCTCAAATCGTAAGCCGTAGAAAGAGAGACAATATAATGGTCAAAAGAAAAGACAAAATGACGAGAAATGGTCACCACAACATTACACAGGAACTAAACATTGAGCAACGGGAAGATGACATCATATGATTCAAAATACATTATTTTGCTTCTGTTTCTGTTTATTTTGGAACAATTCTGATGTTGTTGTATGTTATGTTTTTTTATTTCGTATAAATCCTCTGTTTATATCACTATAGATGAGTTAGTACACAAATAATGTTCTTACTTTATCAATCCAGGAAATTAATTTTACTTATCTTATATATATATCAAAATAATGTACCTAACACATACACTATATTATCTATAATAAAGGTAAAAAAAAATGTTTGAAGATATCAAAGGAGTAATCAGAAGCCGTACGTCGCAGAAGTACAGACAATACAATGGCCAAAGGAAAAATGACAAAAAGACAACGATCGACAAAGCACTATACCTAGAAAAGAGTGAGCAACACGAACCCCACAACAAAATCGATTGATTTGATTTTTGGCGTTTAACGCCACTTTCAGCAATATTTCAGCTATATCATGGCGACTAGTTTTAGTAGTGGAAGAAGCCGGAGTACCCGGAGAGAACCACCGACCATGGGCAAGCAACTGGTAAACTTTATCACTTGCGGCTGCGAGTCGAGTGCACCCTTTTTGTAAATTGCAAAGCCAGGTGCGAACTCGCGCCGTATTAGTGATAGGCTTGTATGAGTTGTTAGGTAATCCAACTACCTAGCTCATTGAGCCACCCGGGCCCCAACAAAATCGAGGTATAACTCATGTAGCTCGTGTAATTATTGAGTTTTACCATTGGTTGTGTTGCATGTTGACGTGAATACCATGTTAATTAACTTAGAAATCAATTGAAATAGGTGAAATTTCATGATATCCGGACCCGTCTGGTTTCTGGTTTGATAGGTAAATTTCACCGACCTGTAATGATAGCTTTTAAAGTATTTATATTAAGTATTAATGAAAGACTTGTAACAAGAGACGGACAGACGGACGGACGGGATTACGAAATCACTTCATGTCTAATCAATTACTAGTATAATTCACGCAGAGATATAGATGAAACACACATTTAAGTGGATAATACGGCCACAGTTAAAATAACAAAGACTGGATCTGACAAGACGAACAGACCGCCAGTAATCGTTTGGGCAAGCCTGTGCCTCACTGGTACCAATGAATGCTAAAAACCTCCACGTCACCTTAGTAGAGAGTTAAAGAAGGTCATAAACCCCGATACGAAGCACACATTTACAACCTACTCCCTGGTTTTTTCAAAGGAGTCCAACCTGAGTTCCAAACTGGTACCAGTTCAGGAACTGGCCTGTCCGGTTAACGTGAGAATGCCAATTGACTAAATTATATATACACCTTACCTACTTGTGGTACCACAAGAAAGTATACCAAAATATGAGCTCACGTACAATTGTAGGATTATGACCAACAGTCGTCTTGTCAGATCCCGCCAGATGAGTGGGTCTAAACCCGCTCACCGCCAAAAGACCCCCCCACCCCCACAAATACTTCTGAAATGGACAAGGAAAACAAAACAAAAAACGTCTAAGTTCTGATACTGAAGTGGGAAAATTCTTGGACCGTTGGAGGATAAGAAACTTTCTAGAGCCCCTTGTATTGTGTTCAAGTACACATTGATTCCAATATCAGATAGGTGCATATCCCATCATTTCTAAAAAGATCAATATCCCTGGCTCTCATATTATTATGCTTTATGACGTATCCTCCAACGCCCAAGACGAATATTTTTTGACTGCAAGGTTTACTCGGTTCCGAGTTTTTTTCATTGCTTTATTTTAACATGATATTATATTGTAAGGACAGTAAAACAAGATTTGACAAGGGTCATAACTCTGTTGGAATTTGAAGGCTTTTTGTTAATAATAGCTACCACTGCTTGATTATCAACATTAAAAATAATTTGTTTATTTTTTAAATGTATTCCCAAAATGTGCACCGAAATGACAACTGGAAATAATTCTAAAACGTAATATCAGCAAGGATCCCATTGTCCGCCCATTCTTTTGGCCAACAACCTTGAGCCCATCTACCCTGAAAATAAATGCCGAACCCTTTATCTCTCCCGCCGGCGCTATCCGTAAACAAAGAAATTGTCTCATTAGAAGTCCACACATTATCTAGCATTAGCGATGGGAATCGGTCACATTCCCAAGATCGATGATCGTTATACCAACACCGACCGATGATCGATCATCAGTAACAATTACCTACTAAATGTATTCACCGACTATAATTACTCAGATAGTCTTTATTTCAAGAGTATGCTGGACAAAAGAAATGATTTGAACAAAACCGTATCGTATTTTTCAAACTATAATTTTTAATTAACAAAACAAAAGATCGTTTTCCACACGTGTAACACCTGACATCCAATGGACTATTCTGGGCAGTAGAAAAAAATAAAATAAAAATATACTAGTCCAAATATGTGTTTGACAAAAGCAAAGGCCTGAATAAAATCGTATGGTATATTTACAAACTACAATTTTTCCATTTGTAAACATTAACTTGGAACAAAACAAAACATTGGTTTCCATATGTGTAACACCTGATATAAAAAGGACCATTCCGGGCAGTAGATAAATAATAGACTAGACCAAATGTGTGTATTGACTGAGTGTCAAAATTACGCTGGGACAAAACTGCAAGATGTTTGTCAGTATGAGAGAAGAAAAAAAAAAACAAAAAAAAAAAAAAAAAACAAAAAAAAAACCCCCCAGAATAAAGTGTAGCCTATATATTTTAGGCACTAGGAATCAGAATGGACCACAAGGTATAATAATCGATCATCGGATCGCATGATGACGTCCGACTGACCAGTCGATGTTTCCGACGATCGGTGCACCACTATCTAGCATAACTGTACTTCCATTGTAATCCGATAAAAAGGATAACCAAACTTTCAGATCTTCTCGCATCTCTTGCGATACCCTAATTCTGTGGTGAGGTTTAGTTACCTTACATGTAGCATTTATAAGGCGCCGACTAAATGCCCTACCCAGGGCAACAACTTTACATGCAAAAATAAATAGACCGAGAAACACGTAAAGTTGGAAAAGGGGGGACTGAAAATGGCCCGGCAATTCTTCCCATTGATAATTCTTTTGATTTTTTTGTTTGGTAAGCTCTGGCATGTCAGCAACACTTTTCAAATTCTTTGAGGTTATCGGCGATCTCGGTCCTGAATAATTTGACGGAAAGCCAAATTTTAAACCTTTTTTTAATTCACAAGCAATGTCTTTATATGGATAATTTTCCAGCGATTTTTCCACCTCATTAACACAAATGGGCGAATGACCCAACGTATATAACTGAAAATTGCAAGAAAGTGAATTATGATTTACTACAAGCCGAGAGTGGGTGGTTTCCGTAGCACTCGGAGCATTTGTGAATGAACCTGCAATTATTCCCATAAGTACAACGCCCTTTTTGGACATGTCCGAGCTGAAATCCCTGTGCTCGTTTTTGTCCCACTCCGTTAAGAAAGGGCTGTCTGGGGCAGATACATATAGTAGCCACAGTTCTACATCAACATCGGCCCACGATGACTGTGGAACCCTGGCCTTCCGTAGACGAAATTGTTCGTCATACGAAACCCATCCCAAGTTTGACACCCTCGAAGCCGCCAATCTAACAACATGCATATATTTAAGATATACTTGTGCCTTGTCTGGCCATTTCTCGAGCATAATACTCATGAAATTGATAAAAGCTGAGGTCCAGGTGTGAATATTTTTTATTTGGTTATGCTTCTGTTGAAGAACAGTTAGTTGACCCCCCTTAACTGCTAGCTCACCATTCAACTGCGAATCATACACCAAATCTTTACCAGATTTTAGCATAAGACTCATGTCTATGTACTCCCCTGCCCACACCTTTTCTTTGATCTTTAAAGGTATGTGAGCGCTTACGGAATCAAACATACTGGGCTGACTAGCAGGACTTTCACACACCTGAACCCCACCTATTGACCCCAGATTTCCCATAAAATTATCGCTTGATCTATCGGAACTGTAAAACATACCCGGGTTCACATTCTGTTGATAATTGGATCCATGATTTATAGGTGGTGGTCTCTTATCTGTTGCCGGGATAACCGGGTGGGTCACTGGGCCACGTGGCCCTATCTGTACCTCCATAATCGGGCCCGATTGTTGATCGTTCCCTCCACTGGAACCATTACTCTGGTGGGGATTACCCGTTTGTAAAGTTCTATGGGTTGATGGTTCATCCTCTACCCGCTGGAAGGTATTCCTTGGGACGACATCATGCTGCGGCACGGCATGGCCTGTCTCACTTGGTTTTTCTGGCCTTTTTGACGATTTCGCCTTCTTTGGTGTGCTTGCTGTAGATATTGAAGCTTTGCTTGAAGGATTTCGACGTCGTTTTTGTGGTCTCATGACTATAGATGACCAGGTGGCAATGGATTTTCAAAAAGTTTTTCTTCAAAAACGTGTGATGTCTGACGGCTAGCATAAAACTGATACAACGGAAGTTATTACGTACACACATAAAAAGGTTACAGTGCGACGGAACTGCTCGGACTTTTTTCCGGGTTATGTCGCTTTCATTAAACCTGTTTATCCTAAGTGATAAACATTAATAAATGTAACATAATTAGAAAAATATAGAACAGAAGAAACACAGAATACGATCTGTAAGGCAAATTACCATGGATTGATAGAATAAAAACATTATTTATATTACAAAACATTACAAGAAAGCATGGGTTTTAGGTGCTTAATCAGTTATAATGATTTTCACTGATGAGTTATTCAGCGGGACATTGTACAACCTAAGTCATAATTACATTTCATCAAGTTAACTGAACACTCTCAGGCTTCATTTAGTTACGATGGACATGAACGAGTAACCTTTACTTCACTGTCTGTCTCTTTAATTGCCTGTAAACAGTTTGATTTGAAATGCACTTATAATGTTGATATGGTTACAAAGGTCTAATCGTCGGTCGAGTGTGTTCTTTTAGAAAAGATTTAATTAAGTTTCCGTGACATAGGAAAATATTCATTACTTTAAGTACAAATTTATACACACAGATTACAACACTGAGCTGATTGTTCAAATGTACATCATGGCAATATATGGAATCCATGCCACTATGATCAATGCGTCTGTACAGTAAGTGTACATATTAATTCATATGTTTCAACTTGGTTAATTAAAACTTAAGGTTTCTTTCTACTGTAGTTTAATAGGAGATTAATTTTGAAAATAAAATCGTCTCAAATATGTGCCATGCCCCGAGTAAAACAAACTAATTAAAATTAAATGTTGATAAAAAATATCTTTTAATTTTTTTTTTGCTTTGACAATAAACTAACATCTAACAACATTCTGTTTGGGGTCATGTCAGGTAGCTTTTCACAAATCTTTACCCGTCCAATCATATGCCAAACAGTTAAACATGGCTGATTTGTCGGTTGAAAAAATATTCCGCCAGTGTGTGTGTGTTTTCAATCTATATATACACAAATAGATATGAACCTTCTACAAAACAAATGAGGGTAAAGACAGACCGAACATCGCTTTACGAAGAATTCATGGAAGACATCACATCGTAGACTTCCAAACTTGAAAATATGTAACATAGAGCTAAAAACGTGAAGACAAGATTAACATGACTGTTTACCCTTCCGACGCACATGTGATAACCCCAGGCTTTTAAGTGGGTTTCGTATTGCTTTAAAATCTGATTCAACCCACCATTTCTTTAGAAATGCCTGTACCAAGTCAGGGTCATTATGGTTTTCACAGTTTTCCGGTTGTTGACTAATTTTGTCTGTTTATATACTTATGAGTTTTGACTTTCCCTTTGTAAGATTGTTCGGAGTTCGGTAATTTTGTTATTACCTTTATTGCTCGATCTTTAGTTTTCTGTGTAATGTTTTGTAGATCATTGTTTGTCCTTTTGTCCTTTTTCTTTTGGCCATTATGTTGTCTGTTCTTCTTCGATTTACGGATTCTGATTACCCCTTTGGTATCTTCAAACTCTTCTTTCATAAAAAAAAAGTAATGTTTTACGCCAAAGTGGAGCAAAGTATGTGCTTACAAATAGATGGGTTAGGATTAGGTTTGTGGTGTTTAATGTCACTTTCTACAATATTTCAGCTATATCGTGGCGGTCAGTTTTATTGATGGAGGAAATCAGATAAACCTGGAGAAAACCACCTACCTACTGTATGTCACTGACAAGCTTTATCACATATTGTTATATCGAGTACAATTCGCCATGAGCGGGATTCAAGCTCACAACGTTAGTGGTGATAGTCAATGATTGCATGGGTAGTTGTAAATCCAACTATGCGAACACGCCCACGCCGGTCTCCGTTACTAGTCAGATGCCGACTTATATTTCAGCAAAGAATATGGAAGCACTTTGAATCGTGTTCTACGATTTTACTTTCATAGACCAACATTGCTATATTAAGTTATACTAATGGTAGATTTTTCTTGAAAAGAAGCTTTCCATTCTTATAAATGTACAAATGCCTCGATCGAGTCGCAAAATACAAAATATGGGAAGCAGCTTCAAAATTCAATTTCAGACTTTCACGTGCCAGCATGATCTTACATTTAAGAAATTTTGACTTGTGGTTTGGACAGCTGTATAATCAATAATCAATAATCAATAACTAAAATGGTTTTTGACTGATCACACTCAGACGTAATATGGTAATAATAGACTTAACCAATGGCTTGTTGTCTGTAACTTACTGATAAAAACGTAGTTATTTAATTGTGAAAGACACGTTTCTGAAATAGCCTTCATCGGGTACACTCATAGTCCAAAAGCTTGAAAAGCCGAATAATACGCTCCCTCTTTGGGAGCGTTAATGGTAGAAGTATGAATAGGTACTATGACACTTCAAAATCTTCAACAATATGGCTGCCAAACTGGAAATAAATTAAAAGAAGAATCACGTGACCTAAACCTGAACTGTAGTCGATTTCTTTTCAAATAAAAATGAAACAATGTTCGGTAGCGAATACGAAAACGGTCCGGAGTTTGGAGATTTAGGTGGTGTTATTTTTAAGCTTGATATTTTGTAAACAGGAATTTTTTTTACTGTTCTTCGGTCTTCGGGAGCGTTTCAGGTTGCACCTGCCTCATATTATAAAAGCTAAGAGCACGTATACTAAAGGGCATCAACATGCTTAGTCGGTATCGCTTACATATCCTGAGGGAGATTGTGCTTAGTTTTAATCAATTACAAAAAGTATTAAGGAACTGTAAATTTCAAGCATAAATATTTCTAATAAATCATGTCAGTGCCGAAGCACTGATTACTGGTCAGTGGATGATACCCTCCTGCACTAATGATTTAATATCGCAGGTATCGACCTAGTTATAGTACTAAAACGTAGATATCTATTTCAGTACACACGACGCGTTCTGAAATCATATTTATCAGGTACGCCCGTAATCAAGAAGATTTCAATTTAAAAGTCATCTTGAATAAGTATGGAGAAGCACTTCAAGTTGAAAGATATCTAAGCAAACCAGTCATAATAATCTTAGATTGCTTTTTTATCAAAGGTTGTCAAGAAATGAGTGTCTTTGAAATATAATTTGTGTTTCTTTTTGGACACATCAGAAATTTTCATAGTTCCTTTTGACATCCTATCTGTTGCTATTGATAACAATTTCGTACTGCTATATAATAAACTAGAAAATACATTTATGGCTTTAACAAAATAATATAAAAAAACCACAGTGTTTTCAGTTATATACACAGTCAGATCCGGGTATCTATGTCATTCGTTAGACTAGCCTTTAGGTATATGCACTGACAGTGATATGCCAGCTGTCAGAATAGTATGGTTGTATATATACTGTCAAGACCATGTCAATTGCCAGATTCGACATTAGTTATATATACTGTTAGATCCATGTCAATTGTCAGACTCAACATTAGTTATATACATTGTATACTGTCAGATCCATGTCAATTGTCAGACTGGTCATTAGTTATATATACTGTCAGATCCATGTCAATTGTCAGACTTGACATTAGCTATATACATTGTATACTGTCAGATCCATGTCAATTGTCAGACTGGTCATTAGTTATATATACTGTCAGATCCATGTCAATTGTCAGACTAGTCATTAGTTATATATACTGTCAGATCCACGTCAATTGTCAGACTGGTCAATACTTATACGGTCAGATCCATGCCATTTTATCAGACTGGTCATTAACTATATATACTGTAAGAAACATGTCAATTGTGAGACTGGGTTTAGCTGGCAGCACCATGGCAAGTGTTAGACTGGTCATTAGTTAATCCCCACTTATATATACTGTCAGATCCATGTCAATTGTTAGACTGGTCATTAGTTAATCCCCACTTATATATACTGTCAGATCCATGTCAATTGTCAGACTGGTCATTAGTTAATCCCCACTTATATATACTGTCAGATCCATGTCAATTGTTAGACTGGTCATTAGTTAATCCCCACTTATATATACTGTCAGATCCATGTCAATTGTCAAACTGGTCATTAGTTAATCCCCACTTATATATACTGTCAGATCCATGTCAATTGTTAGACTGGTCATTAGTTAATCCCCACTTATATATACTGTCAGATCCATGTCAATTGTCAGACTGGTCATTAGTTAATCCCCACTTATATATACTGTCAGAACCATGTCAATTGTCAGACTGGTCATTAGTTAATCCCCACTTATATATACTGTCAGATCCATGTCAATTGTCAGACTCGACATTAGTTATATATACGGTCAGATCCAAGTCAATTGTCAGACCAATGTTCATTGCTAGAATACTCTTTAATTGGGTACACTACTACTGTAAGATATATGCCATGTTCCAGACTAATAAACTTAAAATAAACATCGTAGCATTTAAAAATGAATGATAATAAGATTGATCTCTGTCATGTGAGAAAAGGTAATATTTCGAAGATTAAAACACTATTAATGACTTTATGTCATAACTTTACAGATGATTAATGAAGAAGCATGATACATATATTCATTTTTACATGTATACTGAAATTACAAATTCTGAAATAATGAGATACAGAGACGTGCAAAAAGTATTCGGTCACAATGGCGGCGTGAATACGTTTTCACAACTGACTCAGTTTAAATGTCTTTGGTTTTTAGAACGTCATTCACGCCACTCATGATTAAAGCATTTATTTTTAGCGTAGTTCATCACATGGTCTACCGTCATGTGACGTTTTGTTGTCGTCTGCTATCTTAGGATCGGTAGAAAATCTGAAAAACCAAGATGGGTAGTAAAGATCAAGAACTCGCAACAGACGTGAAAAATATGATAACAGAATTGATTCAGAGTGGGTATTCACGGCGTAACATTGGTGACATACTTAAAATCCCAAAGTCAACAGTTATTGATGTCATTCGTAAATTTGTAGACACTGGTTCAAAATAAGCCGAGAAGTGGCCGACCACTTTCAGTGAAACCGCACGATTACCGCAAGCTAGAAAACATTGTGAATACAGGTCGGAGGGATTCTTTGAATGACATTATACAGACAAGTTTAATGAAGTAAATAGTGTCCCTGTAACTAAACGTACCATTCAACACCATTTACATAAACACATGTATCACAGGCGTGTTCATAAGAAGAAGGTTGTCATCAGGGAAGTCCATCGTAAGAAGAGACTTGCGTGGTGCGGAGAAATAAGGAGATGGACGGTTAATGGCAACTGAATAAAGGTAATTTTCTCTGATGAGAGTAAAATTATGAGCGGGCATGACCAACGCGTGTATGAATGGCGGAAAAGAGACGACGGGTGGATGCCGGACTTGGTTCAACCGCGGACATCACAACCCAAATACGAGGTCATGATTTGGGATTGTATTTGCTGGAATGGTGTCGGTACACTTGCTGCAGTAGAAGATAATATCAATGCTACAAAATATCAAGAAAAACTAGATGAACATTTGTGGCGGGTGATAGCTCGGAATTTTCCTGGAGGTGATTACTTTTTACAAGATGACAATGCTCCCGTGCATCGTGCATGGTCCTCCAAAGAGTTTGTCGCCCAGAATGGAATTAACGGTATGAGCTGGCCAACACAGTCTCCAGACATTAATGTGATAGAAAACGTTTGGTTATCACTCAAAAGGAAACTTCAAAGACGTACTGGAATGATTAAATCTAAGAACGATTTGTTCCGAGAAATCCACAGTATTTGGACCAGTATTATACCTGCTTACATTCAGTGTTTATACAAGTCAATTCCAAAAAGAATATTAAATGTAATCAAGCTCAAAGGACACCGCATAAAATATTATGGGTAAGTTTCCAATTTTGTTGCACTTTGTTCGTTCGTTTATTTATAGTACGCATTTGAACTTTGCTACTTTCGTTTTCAAGCGTAAACACGCCGTCATTATGACCGAATACATTTTGCACGTCTCTGTGTGTGTGTTTTCATTTGTGCTGATTATGGTAGAATTGTTGACGTTATATAAAATGGGGTCAATATTGCAACCAAGCCAGTAACTTTAGTTTTGCATGGAAGGATGTGGAAATCATCATGATATACATTGGCTTATATAGGTCCTAGCAGGCAGATAACGTTATATTTTACCGTTAAAATAGCATCGAATGAACGTTGTGATATTGCATCAACATTATTTCAAGGTTGAAATAATTCTGTGACATAATTATTATCATTTTCTATATCAACACATTTAATTATTTGATTTTATCGTCTTTCTATTCAAACGTGAGAGTTTGCAGGAAGTGTCTTCTACAACATTTTTGTTGAACTTTGCTAATAGCAATCATATAGAACAATTTATTTATATGGAGAGAGAAACTGCCATTCGAAAATGTCACCTTTGTTCGAAACTGGTTATCAGACATACCTGGTTTACATTACTATCTTTGAAAGACGATCAAAATACAATCGTAACTACTCGGCCATTCTCGCTACCCTGCAAATAACCTCGTACGTACATAGTAGAAATTCTTCTTAAATTGTTTGCTGGAAGTTAAGTTAAGTTAAGCCGCACAAAAATATAGTCCAAGAAAATCCAATATGGAAGACATACTGAGTAAAATCTAATCGTGCAAAACTAATTAAAACTTTAATTGAAATATAGAAAATTGCATAAAATATAACTTTATCAAACTTTCATGTAACTGACATGTGAAAAGTAGTGCGATTTATAAGCCTAATGCATACGAGGTTATTTGCAGGGTAGCGAGAATGGCCGAGTAGTTACGATTGGATCAAAATAATGACAATAATACAAAACCGATACAAATCAAGAAGGAAACGAATCATTGTTTCATTGCTCATCATATTACTATTTTCATGTATTGATTCTCATCTTGCGTGTACCCATAACACGCACGTCTGTCTTATGTTTTCATTAAAGATTGTGATGTAATTTTCTCTTCAGGGAATTATAAACTCGAAACGATTGATTATATAATTCAGAGTTATTGGAAGTCAAAAAGCCATGTATTACGTTTTCAAACGATTTATTCTGGTTGACGTAATTATGATATTATTTAGCGAAACGAAATTATAGTATTGGCATTTGGAAACCCACATAAGAAGAGTACCAGATAATAACGTCACAACAAGCACTATTTGTAATGTTCAATTTGAAATGTCTATGGATAAAATCTGAATTTTGCCAGACAACAATTATTAGATGTTACAAATATAGCAGTACAAAAGATAGGAAAAAATGCAATTATGGTGACAATGAGTGCAATACGGGGACAATCTGCTACAATTTGCCCAGATTAAATAGTTGCTACACTGTTGATCACAGACTATATATATATATATTGTACTAAATAATGAGGTAACATCAAAATCACTAGTTATTTGTTCATGTAGGTAAACATGACTTTATATAAGTAACAATTAAATAATATAGTTACAATTGATAAATGTGCATGCGCAAATGTAAGGTAAAAAAAAATTCAATATACCAACAAAATTGAGTGCAAAATCATAGGTTATTAGTATTGATGAATGGGGGAATACCAGATGTTTAGCATATTATTACAAATTCGTTATAAACCGTTCTTATCAAGTCATTTTCCCAAAAACAGAACACCATTGTTTTATGAAATCTCAGCAGAAAAGCATTGATGCATTTTTTTTCGATGGTTCGATCAATCTATTATTAAACATATCAAGTATCATATTATATACTGAGAGGCTTTACACTAGAAATAGCATGGTGAAGTATGATATACATTAAAAAATACCTATATAGATCTCTAAGTAATTTGTTTTTCAATTTCAAAGTAATGTTATTCTTTTCATTTTGTGATCAATAAAACAGTATAGTAAACCGCTTGTGTGGGTTTCTACATTATATAAACTCCTTAATTTAATATCAAACATATATTTGAAATGTAATTGCCGAGTTTCATGTTAGAAATGATTAAGATTCCGATAATGTTAAATAAATGGCTGAAATAATTGGGAATGAAGAATTGACAGTTTGTCGAAATAAATGAAAATGACGTAGCGACAGTTTGTCGAAATAGGTGACAATGGCGAATCTACAATATATCGAAATAGATGTGGTTGACGTAAATATAGTTTGAAAAAATAGATGGCAATGACGAACATTCAGTTTGTCGACATATGCAAATAGAACTATAGATGCAACGTTTTATATATAAGTTAGTGCCCATTATAAGAAGTTATATACATAATTGCGCTTCTAGTGCACTAAACTAATATTGGTAACAATGACGTTTATTATGGTATTGTATTTATATCATAAAACAAATAAATTTAAAAAATGGGTCTTACCTGTTCTATAGAAATCTATTACAGAATTAAAAACAGCAGGATGCCGGTCGAAAAAGTATTCATCTTTTTTCCCTGAAAGAACGTGGTATTCGGCAAGACGTGCTAGTCTTGTGTTCGGAATTGTCCGCAGAGTCGAGACATGTGTTTCATGTCGAACGCCTCCAACATTGAGCAAAATGCGTTCATCATCACCCGTTTGTTTCTGATATCCATTCTTACGTACAGGTGTAGCACCTACATCCTCAAGAAAATGGGATGTTCTCTCCTCATCCTGCATATCCAAAAAGACATCTAAATTTATTCCTTGTTTTAAACAACTCTCTATTCATATTAAATAATAATACATGTATTTAAGTCATTGAACCATATTGAGGTTAAAATATTTTGTTTGAAATGTCCTTACTAATATCCAAAACAATTAAAGCAAAACTTCTCTTAAGCCTTCCCATATTCGGTTTCATTACACATCATCATTTGATTTGACTCTTTTATTTATTTGTAGAAAATACTCGTAATTCATGTCACGTGCTTTTCGCAACACCACAGTTGTTTCCCTTGTGTAATGAAATCGTATACCGCCCCCTGCCAAAGGATAAATGGAAATTAGAACGGCCACTAAAACTAGTAGTCACAGTTCATTGTATAAGTTTCGATGTAACAATCTCAAAGGGCTTACGCAGAATGTGTTCATCTTATAAATATCCTGCAATTTGTTTGTGCAAATATACTGCATTATAGTTATTGAGCGCAGGCCGTTCCGTGTAATTCTCATATAATCACCCCGATCGAAGATTCATCGGTTTATGGAACACAGACACAACAGGGACCTTTATAGATTGTTTAAAATTCATCAATTCATTATTTATTGTAATATAATATACATTTCAGCAGTAGTGATAAGACATACCAATATATGTTTGTTTTTCTTTTTCTTTACAGAGGTTCCTTTTCTAACCAAAACTAATTAAGTCTAGACCGATGTATACATCATGTTAAATACAGGAATTCCCATTTGTAGAGACAAGAAATAACTGTTCGTATTTGATTATTCAAATATTTATTTGTACGGTACGGTATAGCATTACATTATTAAGTCAACCATGCTCATTTGCATTTCATTTTTTCAACCCCACCACATTACAACTCTAATTATAAACAATGAAAAAAAGCCATCGTTTGCCGATGCTGATAATGAATAGATGTCAGCTGTTCTGGTATTGATCCCTTAATTGTAATCCGTTAAATTGTATTTCAGTTCGTCACACATACCCAGTATCATGTAAAGGAATTCGTCTTGTGCAGTCATTCGTATCTAATAAAATCCGTTTTAAAAAAATCCTTTTCAATATATTTCAAGAGTAGTAACTAGTAACTATGCCTTTGAATATGATGTAAAATGTGTTTTTAAGATCATGCAAGATCAATATTTCTGTCTATTGATTTCAGTTAATCGTCTAGTGCAGTCGCAATGTAATTTATACAAATGCAGTATTTCATTATCATTGAACGACACCAAAAGCATCAATCACAACCATTCGCTACGGAACTACATATATTCACTATTTATATATCTATATATATCAACTTGCAAGTAATCCTATTAATTAATGCTGAAATTCTTCTACTTTCACTTCTAAATGAAAATCTTGAATTAATTTTTTTTAAATATGAGATCTAATCTAAAAAGTTCTTAGAATTTCTCCTTACAGTCGATCGATATATTGATAGTAAACATATTTATAGGATATATACATGCCTATGTATTAATTTATAAATATTTTTTTTGTGGAAATGATACTATGATTTCTATCTGTGCTAGATATTATGGTGATATATGATGTTAGTTTTATTGCTGGTGTTCAGCACATATGGTTTTTCCTGTATATCAGATGTCAAGATGACATTTTGATAAAACAGATAATGAATAATCCATATACAAGCCAATAAAACAAATATATATTTAAGAAAAGTTTGAAGATACTAAGGGATAATCAGAAGCCGTAAATTGATGGAAAGACAATAGAATGGTAAAAAGAAAAGAAAGACAATCAATGGTCGATAAATCACCAGACAGAAACCTATAGATTGAGCAACAATGCAACAATGAGAGAGGTTTCGTGGAGCATTTAGCAGACCCAGTAACGTAACGCTGTTTGTAAGGACATTTGTGCAATTTAGGAATCCAGTAGAGTGACGGAAGATCCAGTTCTTCCAAAGGAACACAAAACAGAGCTATTCTTGTCTAGGATATCCTTTTTCGTGAGTGTCTCGGGGTATATGTAGGGTTTCCAAGTGAATTGTCAATATATAATTCCTTTATCAAGCAGTCTATGTAATGCAATTTACATACAAAGACGAAATAGTTAGGGGCCTTGGCTGCAAGGACAACATATTTGACAAGGGTGTGAAACAGGTGTTTAGCAACATTTGGGTCTTTAAAGATCGCTATTGCACGATTACTCATTGACCCATTGAGTTTTTAATTTTGATTTTTAACAATGAACTCACTCTTCGTCCATTCGGAAAGAGTATCTACGTCCTCTTTTTCGTGCATTTCCCATTGTCTGGCATAATCCCCAACGAAATCTATAATCATTATAAAGCTATGTTCCCAATTTATGGATTTAGAATCGAGCTAGTTCTCTCCCTTTGCGATCACATCCCGTAGAGAGGTGTTGTTGATAATTTTTAGGTCACCAGCCATGGCAAAGGAACCCTTGAATTGGTATCTTCTAAAGAGAGGGATAAATGAACGAAGTGTCTTCTCTTCGAGTTCAAACTCAGACTGTGTACGTGTATGCTTCATTTAAACAATACTACCAAATCAATATATACAACAACAAAAAAAACCCAAAAAAAACCAGGTACTGAAAAGAGAGATTAGTATAGTCTCTTCTTTCTATTCAAACCCAAATTCTACAACTTAATATTATTGTTAATTCTGACGAAAATGTTAAAGCAGGCTTTCAGACCATTTGACACATTCAGTTGTCATAGAGTTAATCAATGGACTGTGTGTTATAATTATATGTAGTATATTGTTGTTACTAATATCTCTTATTAAAACGTAGATATCTAATTTAGGACACGCGAAGCTTTACTGGAATAACCTTCATCCAGTAGGTTCATTATCGAAAATATAAAATGCCTGAGTGATAATTTCAGTGGATTTGCTATTCGAATATTAAATGTGTATGTATCTATTTCATTTGTTGATGGACTTATAAACGCATTTTATTCATTTGTTCACGTTTCATTATTGTGTTAAGCGTGTCGTTTCATTATTGTGTTAAGCGTTTCGTTTCATTATTGTGTTAAGCGTGTCGTTTCATTATTGTGTTAAGCGTGTCATTATTGTGTTAAGCGTGTCGTTTCATTATTGTGTTAAGCGTTTCGTTTCATTATTGTGTTAAGCGTATCGTTTCATTATTGTGTTAAGCGTGTCGTTTCATTATTGTGTTAAGCATGTCATTAGTGTGTTAAGCGTGTCGTTTCAATATTGTGTTAAGCGTGTCGTTTCATTATTGTGCTAAGCGTGTCATTATTGTGCTAAGCGTATCGTTTCATTATTGTGTTAAGCGTGTCATTATTGTGTTAAGCGTGTCGTTTCATTATTGTGTTAAGCATTTCATTATTGTGTTAAGCGTGTCATTATTGTGTTAAGCGTGTGGTTTCATTATTGTGTTAAGCGTGTCGTTTCATTATTGTGTTAAGCGTGTCATTATTGTGTTAAGCGTGTCGTTTCATTATTGTGTTAAGCGTGTCGTTTCATTATTGTGTTAAGCGTGTCGTTTCATTATTGTGTTAAGCGTGTCGTTTCATTTCATTATTGTGTTAAGCGTGTCATTATTGTGTTAAGCGTGTCGTTTCATTATTGTGTTAAGCTTGTCATTATTGTGTTAAGCGTGTCATTATTGTGTTAAGCGTGTCATTATTGTGTTAAGTGTGTCGTTTCATTATTGTGTTAAGTGTGTCGTTTCATTATTGTGTTAAGCTTGTCATTATTGTGTTAAGCGTGTCATTATTGTGTTAAGCGTGTCATTATTGTGTTAAGTGTGTCGTTTCATTATTGTGTTAAGCGCTTTGTCGATTTTGAATCTGTTTTTACGATTTTTCTCTTGGAATTTGGAACTGTTTCGTCGGCGGTATTTATTTGTTATCCATTTTATTTTATAACAATATTCACTTTAAAATGTAATTGATTGATTGATTGATTGATTGATTGATTGATTGATTGATTGATTGATTGATTGATTGATTGATTGATTGATTGATTTGATTGATTGCATTCATATTTCAACTATATTATTGACGAGAACGACTTTACAGACAAAACAGCATACAGTAATAAAAATAGTAATGGTTTTATTCTCAAAAGTGAAAGTGCATACATTTGTATCATGGATTAGGATTCGACAATTGTAACTTGAAAAGCAGACTGTAACAAAGTGAAAACGTATCAAATTATTAGTTTGTATAAATTTATTATTTTATTAGTTAGTCTATAATCTTTAGATGTAATCATTAATTATTCTACAATCTTTAGAACTAGTGTAAGTATTAATCTCTCTGTGTTTCAAGCCGATAGATTTTTGACTGTATGTCAGTCAAGCTGATAGATTGTTGACTGTGTCAAGCTGATAGATTTTTGATTGTGTGTCAGTCTGATGTGCCAATAAAAACCAGAATAAAGTGAACTAGCTTAGGAATATCTGACTTAATGGAACATTATCTCGGTTTAATCTAATGTTTTTGTTAATTTTTCACGAGAGAATGAAATAATTAATACAGAAGATAATTGACTGTAAAGTTGTAATCTGAAATTATTATTATTGTTATTTCAAATAACATTTTATTCATTTAATTGATAATTGATTTAATGAACTTATTTATTATTTTTTAGTTATTTAATTTGTCGTTGAGACATTCCGATCTCTCTGATAAAATTAATTATCTTAAGTAATTGGGGGAAAATTTCAAAATGTCTATACATTCTGGAGATAGTGCATCAAATCACACAACAGATGAAGATGAAGATACAGCAGAAATTACCTTTAAACCACAGGTAAGTGATGAAAGTAACGTACTTGAAGGAGAAGGGACTCCTGCTGGTATAGAAGAAGTACAAGGTATTAAAGGTATGTCTCCAAAAACGCTAACTGTTTATCTTGAATATAGGGAACGTTTACTAGAAAGACAACAGAGAGTTCAAATGGACAAGCTTCATCTTAAACTCAGACATGAGCAAGAATTAGAACTGAAAAAAAAAATGGAATTTCAGTTAAATTTAGAAAAACTAAAAATTGAGAAAGGTCAAACACATCTAAAGTGACAGATTCAAATGCAAAGTATAAGGGTCCAAAGGTTCCGAAATTCGAAGAAGGTCAAGACATTGACAGTTATTTGCATACCTTTGAAAAGTTAGCTGAGGTATATGAATGGCCAAAAGAAACTTGGGCCATGCGACTTGCTGCGTTATTAGCTGGGAAGGCACTTGAAGCATATGCAAGGATGGATCGTGACGAGTCTAATGAATATATCAAAGTTAAAAAGGCTATTTGTTGACTGATTGTGTCTGTTTATATACCTATGAGTTTTGACTTTCCCTTTGGAAGACTGTTCGGAGTTCGGTAATTTTGTTATTACCCTTATTGAAGAGGTATGAATTAACCAGTGAAGCCTATCGAAGAAAATTTAGAAGCAGCAGGAGGGCTGCTGATAAGACATTTGCAGAATGGAGTGTACGCTTGACCAGGTATGTCGACCAGTGGATGGAAGCAGACGATATTGGTCCATTCACGCAGAAGGAGGATGAAGCTAATAAAATAAAAGATTTATTTATTCGTGAACAGTTGTTAGAGAACTCTCAGTCAGACATACGAACTTGGTTGAAAGAGCGTAAAACAAAATCAGTAAAATAAATGATTGAACTTGGTGACCAGTATTTGGCGTCACATTTGTATCATTCCGGGGAGAGTAAAATAATGAAGTTTGGTAGTAACCATGTTCAGGATAAGTCGCATGGAAAACCTCACTTCAAGAAGGAAAGTAACAAGATTGTTACAAATGCAATAAAAAGGGGCATATTGCAGCAGATTGTAAGTTTCAATTTGCTAGGCAAAAGAAAGGATTCTTATCCAAGAAAAAAGGACATGTCGAGTTTAACCCAGAACTTGAAATGTACAGAGAGAAAGATATAATAAATGGTCAGGAAGTAGCAATGTTAAGAGATACAGGGTGTACTAAAACATTGGTTCACACAAGTCTGGTTCCTAAGAGGTTAATTATACCAAAGCGATGGGTCAATATCTGCTTGACAGATGGAAGTAGTAAGCAGTTACCTATTGCGAAGGTACAAATGGATGTAGGTAAGATGTCAGGTTACAATGAAGTTGGTGTAGTAGACACATTACCGGAAAATGCTTTACTATGGAATGATTTAAATAGTAAGGCATTTGCTACAGCAAGAGCACAATTGAGAGAGAGGAAAATAAACAAGTACAAAGAGCTGGAAAAAATGTTGAAAAATCTAAGATAAAACCAACTGATATTGTGTTAGTAGATACACAATTAGAAGAAGGTGATATACACACATTATTTTCAGATAATAAGCAGCTAATTGACAATGATAGTCATCTTGATGACCAGGAGTATACAACAGCTGATACTCAGGTTGATATAGATGTTAACAGTGATAAAGTTATTACTGATTTAGGCCCAGATGAAATACGTAAATTACAGAGAAACGATGAAACATTAGGGAAGATATTTAAATTAGCTGAAAATAAAAACACTGAACAAAAAGAGAATGTACAGTTCTTTTTGAGTAATGGATTGTTGTATAGAAAGTGGTATCCAAAAGGGAGACCTAGTAAATTAGTGTACAATTAGTTGTGCCTGTTGCAGGTCGTGATGCAATATTGAAAATTGCTCATTCCATTAGCGGGTCATCCAGGGATTGAACAGACTAAAGCCCGTGTTTTGCAGAATTTTTATTGGCCTGGCGTTTTTAATGATGTTGCAAAGTATTGTCGAAGTTGCGTTTTCTGTCAGAAGTCAGTTAAAAGACCAAAGAATAGTAAGGTACCACTTATTTCTGTTCCAGTAGTATCAGAACCATTCAAAAAGGTCGCAATTGATATCATTGGTCCATTGCCGAAGAGCAAGAAAGGTAATAGGTACATTCTGACATTGGTTGATTATGCCACAAGGTATCCAGAAGCAGCTGCTTTATCTACAATAGATACTGAAACTATTGCAGACGAATTGATACAAATATTTAGTCGTGTTGGGTTACCGGATGAAATTTTGACTGACCAGGGTTCAAATTTCACATCGCAATTGATGATGGATATATGTCATTTCTTGTCAGTGAAAAAGTTGAGAACCACTCCGTAGCATCCAATATGTAATGGGTTAGTAGAACGTTTTAATGGTGTTCTAGAAACCATGTTAAAGAAGTCTGTATCCAAGCAGCCAAATATTTGGGACACATATCTCCTGTATCTGTTATTTGCTTATCGTGAAGTGCCACAAGTATCAGCTGGATTTTCTCCATTTGAACTACTTTATGGTAGGAAAGTCAAGGGACCTTTAGTTTTAGTTTATGATACATGGACTGAGGAATACAGAGAGGATGCAAATTTAGTCAAGTATGTTCTTGATATGAGAAATAAGATGTCAGCTATGACTGAAGTAGCTAAGGAGAACATGAGGGTACAACAGGATCGTCAAAAATATTACTATGATAAGAAGTCAAGGATGAGGTCATATTCAGTAGGTGATACAGTTCTTATACTTTTACCTAGTGACTCTAGCAAGCTGACAGTCCTTTGGAAAGGTTCTTTTACAATAATAAGGAAACTTTATGATGTTGATTATGAAATCAGAGTAGGGGGAAACAAAGGAGTTCAAAGTTATCACGTAAATATGTTGCGGAAGTGGGAGGAAAGACATACCACACTTTTCCGTGTGGAAGAATTTTCAGTGTGGAAGAAAAAACAACAGAGTTTGATAGTTCTGATGATATACCTTGCTTTCCAACCCAAAAGTTTCAGACAGAGACGTGGAAAGATGTCCACATAGATGAATTGTTAACAGGTAGACAAAAACAAGAGGTTGTTGATCTGCTTATAGAGTTCCAAGATATATTTACTGACCTACCAGGAAGAACTAATAAAATAGAACACAATATACAATTAACAGGACAGGAAGATATCAGGTAAAAGCCGTATCGACTGCCTGAAGCAAAGAAAGAATTGGTACGGAAGGAAATAGACCTGTTGCTAGAATTAGGTATTATTGTGGAATCTGAAAGTTCTTTTGCTTCACCGATAGTATTAGTTCCAAAGAAGGATCAAAGTACAAGAATGTGCATTGACTTTATAAAACTGAGCAAAATTAGCAAATTTGATGCTTACCCAATGCCAAGAATTTATGATTTATGTAAAGCACATTACATATCCAATCTAGATTTTTCTAAGGGTTATTATCAAATACCCCTGTCTAGGCAATCAAGAGATAAAACTGCATTTATCACACCTTTTGGTTTATATGAATGCATAGCTATGCCATATGGATTGGCCTCTGCACCAGCCACTTTTATGAGGTTGATGGATCGTGTTTTATCAGGTGCTGATGAATATGCTCATGCCTATTTTGACGACACTTCTATATTTAGTCATAATTGGAAAGCACACATTCAACATTTACATGATGTGTTCACGAGAATTAGAGGGGCTAATTTAACTATTAAGCGTAGTAAATATCATTTAGGAGGTAGAGAGGTTTCAGTGGTCGGACACATAGTAGGCAAAGGTCAAATTAAGGTACAACCAGATAAAGTAAGAGCTGTTAAAGAATATCTAAGACCAAGATCAAAAGAGGATGTAAGATCATTTCTAGGTTTGTCTGGATATTACCGTAAGCATATCAAGAATTTGTCAGAATTAGCACTACCATTAACTGACTTAACAAAAAAAGATAAAGCAACCATTGTAAAATGGAGCGAAGCTTGTGAAAAGGCATTTAATGATTTAAAGTCCGCATTATCCGCTGCTGAGCATGTGTTAAAATCACCTGATTTTGACAAGCACTTTTATCTACAAGTGGACGCAAGTGATCGAGGATTAGGGGCTGTGCTGAGCCAGCTTGATAACCAAAGCCTTGACCATCCCATTGTGTTTCTCAGTCGGAAGTTGGTGGACAGAGAGACAAATTACCCAACAGTAGAAAAAGAATGTTTAGGTATCACATGGGCGGAATTATTATCTGCTTGGTAGATAATTTACTATAGAAACTGACCATGAGCCTTTGACCTGGATGGAAAGGGTAACATGTAAGAATCAGAAACTTTTAAGGTGGAGTTTGACCTTACAACAATATTGTTTTAAAATTGAACATAGACCAGGGAAACTTAACAACCATGCAGAAGGGCTCTCCAGGGGATTTTATTGAGGTTATTTTTCAACTTTGTTTTATTTTTATTTAGTTCTTTTAGTTAATTTGTGAGAAAACTTGTGTTTACTCAAAGGAAGGATGGAGGAGTGCAACAAAGTGAAAACTTAGCAAATTATTAGTTTGTATAAATTTATTATTTCATTAGTTAGTCTATAATCTTTAGATGCAATCATTAATTATTCTACAATCTCTAGAACTAGTGTAAGTATTATTCTCTCAGTAGGGAATATGCATTATCTCTAGAAGTGATCAGTCAGTTTTGATTTGTATTAATTAGTGGATAAGCGATAAACCTCATGGTAACTTAACTTTGAAATTTGATACTTTGGGAATAAAACTTTTCTTTTCTGTGGGGGGTTTAGTGGAGAATGATGAATTCGGGAAGAGCAGACGTTTAAAAATATTAAGAGAGAGATATGTCACTTTTCTATACCATGGATGTAAATTTCATTATGTTGTAGCGTAGATTAAATATATATCTAAAGTATGGTGTTTAACTAACTTTGTTATCCTGAATTGATTGAGCAACTTGAGGTTGTGACACAGACACGCGTGAGTTTATCTTACAAAGAATGCCATTCTGCTACAGCTATAGAACAAATATATACGCTTTGGTTATGTTTTTTTCCATAGATGATATAAAACCATTTTGCTGCATACTTCTGGTGGCATTGCAAATCTGAAAAAATGGAATCGGATAATCTGACAAAATTGACAAGTGATTTATTTATTGTGTCAATAAATTCATGAGCCATTTTATCTCGATCATTTTCCATTATGTTTGAGGTCCTTGATAAGTTGTCGCCATACAGTTTCTATTCCCAGGAAATCCTCCTACATTATTATTTTGTATTTCCGGATAGTTATCATGTCTCTCTGGGTATTTGTTATATTATATTTTATCATTAGTCGCCACGAGGACGCGGCGACTCTATTTGTGATTAATAATTGTAACTACTATGGGGGTCACGTGGTTAGTGAAGAGTTTAAATTTTAGTTTCGAACACAACTTTCTTGAATTGTTCTCTTTTTCCTATTGTTTTAAAATTTCTATGCATGTCAACGATTCATTTATATGTATTAATTGTTCTTAAATGCACTTAAAATTAGTTTTTTAATATAATATTCGTAATCCCAATATGTAATCCTGATCAGTTCTCTCATTAATAAAGCGGCGAAATCTATGTGTGTTGAAGTAAACTCATTCGTTTCTAAAAATAACCTATAACGTAAGGCTGTACTTAGTTTATACAGAAACGGTCTCTGGTTGATGGATGTATTCTTTTTTATTGACGACAATTACTCACATGTGCAAGTGGAAATAATCAAAATACTTATCATTTAGTGGTGTTGAAATGGTATATGTGATGAATATTTGCATTATGTTTTTCTTTGTTTCATTATATTTTGCATTAATACATATAACGTGCTCCGGTATCGAATACGCATAAACGTGAGAACTTAATCAGCCGCAGCAACAACAACATTTAGGTCAGAACAGCGTGCGTAGAAGATTGAAGAAGACATTGTATCAAAGATGGTAAGAAGTATTCTTGGGTATTTTCACCAAGGTTGTCATATTTTTTAACCATACAATGGCATGCAATGCACTGCTGTTGCACTGATAGCTTTGTTGACATTGATGAAATGTGCAAACAACACATCATTTGAAAGTCGCGATTTAGACGAAATTTTAGTCGAAGGAACATCTTTCTACCGAGTCATTGCCGAAACAACAGGGCGAAGTGGTTATTTAAGTCACAATCAGTTGCCAACAAGTGTCACCTTTAGGCAAGAAAGGTGTCAGGTTTCATATGAGTTTTGACTTTCCCTTTGTAAGATTGTTCGGAGTTCGGTAATTTTGTTATTACCCTTATGTATTAGATCATTTTTATGGTACTATAAATGGAGAAATAAATTTGACATGTTTTTATGAAGCATTCAGTCAAGCTATTTTATTATCAAATTTCCAACTTTTGACTGTAAACGATCTGACAGTTGCAATTTACATTGATACCACTCGTAATTTGTTTTATTTATTTGACTCGCATGAGCGTGATTCTAATGGGTTCCACAGTGAAAATGGAGCATCAGTTTTATTACAGTTTGATAGTTTAGATGAAGTTTTGTTGTTTTTATTTAATCATTACACAGGATATTCTTATGAGCTTACACCTGTGCTCTTTCCAACAAGCTTCACATCTAATAGCCCTCACTCAAATGAAAGAAAAAGGAAAAGTGAAACCGTTAATCCTATATGTAGAAATGAGGTGACAACAACTAATAACATTATACTATAAATTCATATTTAAACCAGCATTCATGTTCAATTAGGCTTTAAAAGAATCTTGATGATAATTATTTTCCCCAGAAGCCTGTTTCAAAGCGGTAAAAATGCATGTATCGGAAAAATACTGGAAATTGTCAAATGGAAGTTGATGATAACCACCATAACCATGATAACAGACAATGCTCTTCGGTAAATGATATGCTCGGAGTGTCACTAGTTTGTAATGATATGCTCGAAGTGTCACTAGTTTGTTATGTCGCAACAACTGTAAATATGACTTTCATAGATTATGTAGTACAATCCAATCACAATGCTTCTTTTGAACAATTTATCAGAGAGAAACCAGTTCAATATTGTAAATGCTGCAATAGATTTTTATTTAGAGATCAAGTGGTTTATTTCAGAAAAATAAATAATGCTACACGAAGCCTTGATATTTTGCCAGCTGATAATTTGTGTGAAACATGCCGATCTAAGTGGGTTCAAAACTTGGTTCCAAGTATATCAGTAAAACGTAAGTTCTTAAGCAGTGGAAATATTCACGGTCAATTACAACATTTGTCTCCTTTAGAAAAAAAATTTATTCAGAAAATTAGCATATTCATGACCATTGTAATTTTGCCAGGTGGTCAATATGCGGAGAAAAGATAAATTTTGAATAGTTTTTTAATACTAGTACCATTCATTTGAGGCCATGGTTCCATTTCAATCATCGTACTTTTTTACTAGTTTGATTCATTTTAAGCCTTAGTTCCATTTGTGTTAGTCATAGTTTTTAGATTAGTTTTTTATACTACATGTTGTTTCATTCATTTAAAGGGATATTGTCTACCAGCTGCGTAATTTTTTCATACCCAAAATTATTGTCGATTTCCGTACTGACCTTCATAAAATGAAGATTAAACACCGAATTATTGATGAATACGCTCCGAAACGTTGTTTTTTCGACTAAAAAAGCTGACCATCGTTACCGGAAGCTAATTAATTATGCACTGACCTGGGCGAGGCCAACTCTATTTATTTATCTATTTTTATGTCAGTATGGATGCTGCAGCATGGATATTGAGGTAAGTTTCTATAAAAGTTGAGGAAGAAAGCTATTTGCGAATCGATTGTATCTAAAAGACGTAGAATAAATAATTTCTGTATCAGGAATAGATTTTCTTTGATGAAAACTACATGCCTTAACAGATTCAGCCGATATTTCCACGATAACCATTGAAAACATGCCAGGAGGCACCCTATGGGGACAAGCTCAACTACGTATTTTCGATCGGAAATTTTTGCCGGCGTTAAAAATAACTAAATTAGTTTTTTTCTTCTTATAAGTTATGAAGTTGTTCCCCGAGATTTTGATACACGTGTTAAATTAATTTATTTTAGCCAGTTTACCGACAATATGAAAACAGAGACATACATGTAGAACACAGTGAAATACATGTCTGATGAAAACGAATGACGTAGCCAGTGTTGTTTTATTTGTTAATTGACTGGAATGTTTCAGAGAAATTTGGGCTGGATTAGAAACAAAAGAGACCTTACTTCTAGTTCCACTAGACAGTTGCTGCAAAATAATATGGGACTGACCATTTACCTTGAAGGGGGCTATGTCACGTAGAAATGTTTTTTTTAGACGCCACAGAAATCATATTTTCTTATTTTTCGGCGAAGTGCCAATCTAATTAAAACAAGGTGAACTGTGATCTAATGCTCACTTATGATACCCCTGCCACTTCCCATGATATGGGGTACCTATATGAAGCTTGTGACCAAATACCAGATTTCTGCCATCAATAGTTGTTGAGAAAAATGTGCATATATGTTCAATGTGGATAAAAACCAACTAAGTCGGCAAACAGGAAGTAGGAATCTGATGGTTCCAAAAACGCTTCCCACGATATGGCATACCTATGTGAAGCTTGTGACCAAATATCAGATTTCTGCCATCAATAGTTGCTGAGAAAAATGTGACGAAAAATATTTTGGAAGGACGGACGGACAGAGGTAAAACAGTATACCTCCCTCCCCCTTCGGGGACCGGGGGTATAATTAGATCTAAAATAGGGAGCAAGCGCGTAGATCTAATTTTAATTAGATTGGCGAAGTGCTGGAATAATTTTTGTTCTTCAAAATTTTGTATATGATTATACTGTGAAAATGTCAAGTCAGAATATATTTTTTTCTCCTGTTCAGCCAAATTTTTTTCTTCAAGATTCAGAATCAAAATAATTTTTAGGAAAAAAAACCATAAAATTAAAATTGAATAGCTTGAGGGGTAAATTGATAAAAAAAAATTGCAAGACCAAAATGGTTCTCCCATATACCAACAAAAAACGAAATAAAACTGTGGTCATAAGAAAGTCCCACGAGAAAATCTTTCCTTCCAAAATAAGACTTTTTTTTATTTCTCTAAACTGAATTTGTGCAAACTATTTCACTTATAATGAATTATATTTCTTTTTTAAATAGAGCTCAATTTTCTAGATGAATGTATAACCATCTGTCTTTACTCTGTTTTTATTAAATCTCTTGTCTTTATTACAGGACTTTGATCGGATTGTCCTTGATGAGGCAGTGTAGGGGGTTGCTAGAATGTTTCGAGAGGAACTTGTAGTAATGCCCCATGATGAGGATTACAACAGATCCAATAGGTATGCAGCCTACCGCCAGCATACCATTTTGGCACATGGCCGACTTGGAGCTGGGGTCAGACGTGTGATCCCAAGCTGTTGTACTTGGAAAATTAGGGACAAGTATCCTGATCTATATGGACAATACAAGGGTTTCATTCCTAGACGATTTAATTAAAACTTGTTCATGAAATATTTTGTATTTTATCCCATATACCCTATAATGATAAAGTTTACCACTTGCTTCCCAATGGTCGGTGGTTGTCCGGGTACTCTTGGTTCCTCCACCACTAAAACTGGTCGCCATGATATAGCTGAAATATTGCTGAAAATGGCGTTAAAACACCAAAAATAAAAACTAAATCAACCCTAATGAGTTGTTAATTTCACAAGTTGGTCAGTTGGAATTGTAAATTTAATTTGAAAGTTTTGCCATCTTATTATTATTTTTTGTTCTATCAGCACTGACAATTTCTTCTAAAATGGTCCGACAGTCTTTTATATAATTCAAAACCAAACTTGGCAGAAATTTTTCTATGAGGTCCTACACAAGAGTTGTTACTTTTGTGCAGATTCGTCAAAAAACATAGCCACCATGTGACTTTGAAAATTCTGATTGGTCGATTTTCAAGAAACTTCTTCTCAAGAACCGCTGAAGGGATTGAATTGAAATCTGGTATATATGTTCCTATGAATGTCTTTAACATGTGTTGTTACTGTTTGCACCATTTGAAAATTCAAAATGGTCACCGGCAGAGGTCAAAGTTTGCATTGAAACCCTATGGGAAACAACATTTTCATCTTCTTCTTGAGAACAGCCGAACAGAATTTAACCAAACTTGGCAGAGATGTTTCTTGTGGGGTCCTAAAAAGTTGTCCTGGTTTGTACTAACTAGACCAACACACTGAGTGCTATCATTATTGTGCATTGGACAATTTGTAATGGCCATTATCCTGACTTGGGTACTTTTCTGCTCTAAATTTGCAGAACTTCTGTTAGACCAGGAAAAACAAAGAGTGACAATCTAAATTTATTTTATGCGACAATATAGTCAATTGTTTTATCTTGGTCTTCAAGTCTGGATTTCTGAGATGCTACAATATCATCCCGAGTTGGAGGTTGTGGAATTGGTGCAAGATGGACCGAGATTCTTCTGGGATCATCTACTTCCAACTGTACATGTTAATTCATTCCTTCATTATCTTGCTGTCTCATACAAATGATGACCCTTAATAGTCTTGGAACATAGGAATATGACTTGTCAGCTTTAATAGGCTGCACAGACCATCTAGCTGTCTTTTTGTTGTAACTTCTCTGCCACCTGAAGTAGAAAAATACACAAGAATAAAACAATAGAATTGAGATTATGATCTATGGAGCCCTAACTTTCAATTCAAGATGAATATCTTGAATGTATAGTGAATGACAAACTAAACATATCATTACAAGTCCACTTTATGAAGGATTTGAGTGATTTGTAGACAGATTTTAGGTTGTGGTCATCCCTCAAGAAGTTCTACGGCAGGCATCACGAGCTGGTCAATGGTTACAGGGTGTCTGTTACCCAAATCAGACCTGATCTTCATTTGTTGTTGATGTCTTTCCCTTCATCGGATGGGACTTCTACCGGACTTGACCATGGACAACACAGCGGGTTTGCGACTTTCGATTGACCCTTCTGAAGCCTATGATCAAATATCAGATTGCTGCCATAAATAATTACTGAGAAAAATGTTATGAACATCTTGGGACGAACAGATGGACAGAGGTAAAACAGTATACCCCCTCCCCCTTCCAGTGGAGCGGGGGTATAATAAAGCTCCTATGACATATGATCATGCATGGTTCTGTTATTAGGACAAAATTTCAAGTATGTAAGTTACAACTGAAACATATGAAATTAACATGACAAACCTAAGAGTGAAGTTGAGGCTAGGTTCAAAATCTCCATTGTCAGAATCATCACCAACATCACTGCCCTCTTCAGTAATATCTATTGAGAGACTGTAAGAATAAAAAATAATTGTTTATTACAGTGTATGTGTATAATATCGAAACAAATTTTGCTATATGGTTCTGATGTGCAGCTGTATAACGAAGAAAGCTTTTCAAAATAATATTAAATCTATATACATGTATCCAGCACACATCTACACAACCCAATATAAAGAGACAAAATTACATCAAAGTTCCAGGAAAAAATTTGGTGCGCCAGACGTGCGTCAATTCTGTCCCAGTTTGGTTTCATTCCCAACATGAAGCCAACATGATCCCTATATAATATAGCTACTAGTAGTATCACTATACAAGCCACAATAATTAATAGGAAACTGTTATACAAGTGACTGTGTTGAACAATATTGACAATGTTACCTATAAACATAATGTAGAATATGTCTAATCTTTAACAAAATGAACATACTCAAATGGGTTCACAAATGAACTCGATTTCTCCAGTTTCATCCGTTTCGTTGAAATGTGATGGCTGCTCATTTCTTCTACTCTAGAATTACCTTGGTCAGAATATCTAAATCAAAAGTACAAATATCAATCACTACAAAATCACATTTGTCTGAAATTACCAGTTTTTGTAGTAATTTGCCTAAAAAATTTAGATAATTTTACAAAAACCTGCATGATTTTAACACAGACATGGGCCATCGGTCTACTGTTAAATTCACACACTGTGAAACATGCAAATTGCTATGGATCTTCACATTATTTCTTAAAAATCTTGTTTATAAATCATACTTACAAGATCCAAACTAAACAAGGGCAAAGCGTGGCGTATCCCCTTGCCTAAAAATTTGACCCGGTGACCTTGACCTTTGACTTTGAAAATCAATAGGGTTCCGGATTCTCTTAAGGACTAAGTATGTACCAAGTTTGGTCAAAATCCATTGAAGGATGTTGATTCTAGAGTGTTCACAAGGATGTTACGCGGTAAAATTTTGACCCGGTTATCTTGACCTTTGACCTATAAGGCTATGACCTTGAAAATCAATAAGGTTTCGGTATCTTAAGGACTAAGTATGTACCAAGTTTCGTCAAAAATCCATTGAAGGATGTTGATTCTAGTGTTCACAAGGATGTTATGAGGTAAAATTTTTAGCCTATGACCTTGATCTTTGACATACGACCTTGAAAATCAATAGGGTTCCAGATTCTCTTCAGGACTAAGTATGTACCAAGTTTGGTCAACATCCATTGAAGGATGTTGATTCTAGAGTGTTCACAAGGATGTGACGGACGGACGGTAGCGTTACTATATCCCTTGGCAACTTCGTTGGCGAGGGGATAAAAAGCAGTTCAAATGACAATTCTTTAAATAGAAACCCTTTATATGAAAAATACATATTGATTTCCCTCTATCATGTCTATGTTGATAATTCTAAGATAGTAAAGTATAATTTTGGCTCCCTGAACTAAAAATTATGTCCAAAATTGTTGAAATGTAGTAAAAAACTAGTTAATGTAATGTTTTTAGAATAGTCAAGAAATAAACTTGGTTTGCATAAGGAAATTGAAAACGATTTTCATTTAGTCATAGTCTAAAATATGCAGTTCAGGACATTTCAGTAAAATTTTATAGTCACATATATAGAAAAGTTTCTGAAACTTGCAAATTTCTATGGATCTTCATATTATTTTTTAAAAACCTTGTTTATGTATCATACTTACAGGATCCAAACTAAAAATGCTACTGAAATGACACTTATTTAAATGGAAAGCTTTTTATATAAAAGATACATACTGATTTTCCACTATGGTGATAATTCACAGACAGGAAGATATAATTTTGGCTCCCATAACAAAGTGTTATGTTCAAACTTATTGAAAAGTACTTTTAACCTTATTTATGTAATGTATTTCCAGTACCCAAGATATAAACTTGTTTGCATAAAGGAATTGAAAATGATTTTCATTTAGCCCTGGCCTAAAATATGCATTTTAGGACATTTCTGAAATTTTCAGTAAAATTTTGTAGTCATATATAAAAAAAGTTCTGAAACTTGAAAATTTCAATGGATATTCATATCATTTCTTCAAAACCTTGTTTAAAATTATATATTATACTTACAGGATCCAAACTAAAAGTGCAATTGAAATGAAGCTTCTTTAAATAGAAAGCTTTTATTTGAAAAATACATACTGATTTTCCATTATAGTGATAATTCGCAGAAAGTAAGGTATATACTTTTGGTTCCCAAAACTAAGTTTCATGTCCAAGTTGTTGAAATTTGATAAAATTAAAAGCCTAATTATATGTTGTATATCAAAGAAATAAATTTGCTTGAATAAAAAGAACTTTATAGGGTTTTCATTAAGCCATGTACAATTTTAATTCTTGCATTAAAAATGAATTGATTCGATATTTTTTATTAAATTGATAATAATAAACTGCATTGCCATTGATATCATTTTTGCACTCCCATTTCCCCTTTGCTGGCCTCTTAAAATTTGTGTTTGTTTACCTCGCAAATACGGCCGTTTTATGCTACTCATTGACAATAATTTGCTGTTGCCAGGTGCAAAATTACATATATTGATTAATATCTACCGAAAATGATCATAGGCATCATCATAAATTCATAAAATATGAAAAACGATTGAGAAAAGAAGGCAACATGCTCGGCTTACCTATCAACAATAATCAAGCACTTCCTTGAGTTCGCTCCATCCAACGGCAACGGTCCAACTGATCCCCTACATATATCCTGCATTTGTTCCATTTGGAAGATACTTCACTTCTATTCTTCTTTATTTCTGAATCCGTCAAAGTCCGCTTTCTTCCACGCGTTGACAGTTTCTCTTTTGCCCAAGAACCACATGTTGTTTATTGTTTCTAAACAGTGCGCATGCTCAAGACGTGTTCGCATAGAAGGCCATATGAACAGATTTGAATATTGTCATCCGGACAATAATTCTGATAACGATAGTTTTGGGTCTTTTTCGTATCTTTTGCAACATAACTCGGTGTTAATCTTCATTTTATGAAGGTCAGTACGGAAATCGACAATAATTTTGGGTATGAAAAAATTACGCAGCTGGTAGACAATATCCCTTTAATACCATGGTTCCATTTGTGTTAGTCATAGTTTTTAGAGTAGTTTTTTAATACTAATATTATTCATTTGAAGCCATGGTTCCATTTCATTCATCGTAGTTTTTAGCTCACCTGGCCAAAGGCCAGGTGAGCTTTTGCCATCACTTGGCGTCCGTCGTCCGTCCGTCCGTCCGTCGTACGTCGTAAACTTTCACATGTTAATCTTCTCCTCAGAAACCACTGGGCCAATTGCAACCAAACTTTGATGGAATGGTCCTTGGATGGCCCCCTTCCATAATTGTGTCCGGTGATCCCGACTTCCAACCAAGATGGCCGCCAAGCTAAAAATAGAAAAAAAGGGGATGCAATTTTAATTGTCCATTGCTGCTTTAGTATAAGTCAAAATGAGCTCATATTTTAACTGCAGCTACATGGCCAGGAGTAGTTTAAAATATATTCCATTTTTTTCTGTGAAATTTTTCTTTCAGCTGATTTATACCGATTGTGCAAATTAGGCATATTTTGATAAAAGATCACATTTAAATCTTCTCCTCTGAAACCGCTAAACCAAATTAAGTCAAACCTGGCAGGGATGGCCCCTGGGTGGCTCCCTTTCAAAATTGTGTCCGACAGCCCCACCCTCCATTCAAGATGGCTGCTGTTACTAAAAATAGAAATTTCTTCAATTGTCCATTGCTGCTTTAGTATCAGTCAAAATTAGCTCAAATTTTGACTGCAGCTACATGGGAAGGAGTAGTTTAACATATATTCTGGGTTTTTCTGTGAAATTTTTCTTTCAGCCGATTTATACCGATTATGCAAATGAGGCATATTTTGATAAAAGATCATATTTAAATCTTTTCCTCTGAAACCGCTGAACCAAATTAAACCAAACCTGGCAGGGATGGTCCCTGGGTGGGTCCCTTTCAAAATTGTGTCCGACAGCCCCGCCCTCCATTCAAGATGGCTGCTGTTACTAAAAATAGAAAGTGCTTCAATTGTCCATTGTTGCTTTAGTATAAGTCAAAATGAGCTCAAATTTTAACTGCAGCTACATGGGAAGGAGTAGTTTAACATATATTCCGGGTTTGTCTGTGAAATCTGTCTTTCAGCCGATTTATACCGATTATGCAAATTAGGGATATTTTGAAATAGAAAAAAGGGGGGATGCAATTTTAATTGTCCATTGCTGCTTTAGTATAAGTCAAAATGAGCTCATATTTTAACTGCAGCTACATGGCCAGGAGTAGTTTAAAATATATTCCATTTTTTTCTGTGAAATTTTTCTTTCAGCTGATTTATACCGATTGTGCAAATTAGGCATATTTTGATAAAAGATCACATTTAAATCTTCTCCTCTGAAACCGCTAAACCAAATTAAGTCAAACCTGGCAGGGATGGCCCCTGGGTGGCTCCCTTTCAAAATTGTGTCCGACAGCCCCACCCTCCATTCAAGATGGCTGCTGTTACTAAAAATAGAAATTTCTTCAATTGTCCATTGCTGCTTTAGTATCAGTCAAAATTAGCTCAAATTTTGACTGCAGCTACATGGGAAGGAGTAGTTTAACATATATTCTGGGTTTTTCTGTGAAATTTTTCTTTCAGCCGATTTATACCGATTATGGAAATGAGGCATATTTTGATAAAAGATCATATTTAAATCTTCTCCTCTGAAACCGCTGAACCAAATTAAACCAAACCAGGCAGGGATGGTCCCTGGGTGGGTCCCTTTCAAAATTGTGTCCGACAGCCCCGCCCTCCATTCAAGATGGCTGCTGTTACTAAAAATAGAAAGTGCTTCAATTGCCCATTGTTGCTTTAGTATAAGTCAAAATGAGCTCAAATTTTAACTGCAGCTACATGGGAAGGAGTAGTTTAACATATATTCCGGGTTTGTCTGTGAAATCTGTCTTTCAGCCGATTTATACCGATTATGCAAATTAGGGATATTTTGAAATAGAAAAAAGGGGGGATGCAATTTTAATTGTCCATTGCTGCTTTAGTACAAGTCAAAATGAACTCAAATTTTAACTGCAGCTACATGGCAAGGAGTAGTTTAACATATATTCCGGGTTTTTCTGTGAGATTTTTTCAGCCAGTTTATTCCATTTAAGAATATTATGAGATAAAAATCACATCTAAATCTTTTGCTCAGAAATTTTAGTTGAAATGATCTTTGGGTGGCCCACTTTCAAAATTTTGTGTAACACCCCCATTTTCTATTAACTTTAGATGTAAAATTGAAAACCAGGTGAGCGTTTACAGGCTCCTGTGATCCTCTAGTTTAACTAGTTTCATATATTTAATACCATGGTTCCATTTATGTTAGTCATAGTTTTTAGATTAGTTTTTTAATACTAGTATTATTCATTTGAAGCCATGGTTCCATTTCTTCGATCATAGTTTTTAGATTTTGCTGATAAGTTGATAGATTTTTACCATTGTTTTGTTGACAAATGTATCTAGTCATTTGTTACTTTTGTAATTAAAAGATTTTCAGCTATTTTCTTTGTTATTTCTAGACAACACAAATCTCATTGAATTGTAGTATCTGTATCTACAATGTAGTCATTTAACTCTTGTAAAGTTCAAAGGTGCCAAGACAGCAATTCCCGCTTCTGGGAACCTCTAGTTTGTATTTAAGTGTTTTAATTTTTTTTTAAATAAGTCACAAAAATCTGGAAAGGCTCTTCTAATAAACAGGAAATAAAATCTGGCCATAACATTTAACTTGAAAATTTGTGTGTAAATGTTGTACATGTATAATTCTGTCCTTAATCAATCTTCCCTGCATCTATTTTTGCATTCTGTTCATGAAAGTCACAAAAATGGAAAAAACTGAGATGCGGAATAAATGTCCATGAGAAAATGATCCAACAAAACTTATACAGAGAACGTCAAGCAGTCTTCAACAAAGGACCAAAGTTCACTGCTTGCATTCTGTGCATAGGTCCAAACCAGACAAAGAAACCAATGTGAGTAATTCAACATCATATTAAGAAAAATCCTATGAAAGACCCTATTCCGTTAAATAACATACAACAAAAAAGAGACAGCAACAAGCAAAGACTTTGACAACGGTTCGTGGCTTAGGACAGGCACACATGCATATGGAGGGGTTAAACTAGTTTTGTGAGATATCAACCCTCCACCTGAAATTCCTAATGTCAAAGCACAACAACAATCCACAATAAAAATCAATATCAATAAAAGATTCAATTCAGCTAGAAAAATAACTACACAAAAGGACTACAAAAATACAAGACTAGAAAGATATTTCCTAGTAAACACTCACTGTTCATAACAACAATCCAACAAAACAGCAAAATATAAAACCTCAGATAACGTTGAGCAGTCTTCAGCAAAGGACCAAAGTCCACTGCTTGGTGTTCTGTACATGGAACCTGATCAGACAAAGAAACCAATGTGAATAATTCATCATCAGACTAAGAAAAACCCAATGAAAGACACTATTCAAGACAAATAACATACAACAAAAAGGAAACGGCAAAAACAAAAACTTTGAAAAAGGTTCTATCACGTTGTTCCTGTTCACAATAGTTTTGCGGCGATTTGATGCTCAGCATCAACGTTTTACTTGTATATATCTCTGTTGATACGCTATTTCAGACCTGGTGGTTCTCGATAGATGGTTACTGCTAACAAGGAATCTTAGTGTATCACTCTAAAGTTTAACAGTCACATCCATGCTTTGATTAAACTTTACGGAATATGTGTCCCAAATTACCATGGATATGTTCCGTTTGTCGTAATCACAATATCCGTCCTTTCCTCGTTAATTCTTTCTTCCCATGTTTGTAACAATAAAACCACGATGGGTTCCACTAGTGGAGCAGGGATTGCTTACCCTTCCAGAGCACCTGAGTTCACTACCGGGTTTTTGTTTTTGCGGTGTTAGCGTTGATCAATATTTAGTTTTCTGTATAGTAATATGTTGATCATTGTTTGTCTTTTTCTCCCTTTTCTTTTGGCCATTGCATTATAAATAAATTTTAGATTCACATGTCATTTTATACGTGTTTTGATTGGTTTAAAAAGTTGAGTACATTTTCGTATGTACTGATTCTGAAAATAGACGTCGTTCCCAAGGCGTCGCGTGTCGTTTTCATCAGGCGATTTTCTTTAAATGAGGCATCTTTGGGTTTATTTAAATTTATTTCCGATTATTTGCCTTATTTTGAAAAAATAAATATATTTTTCAATATCATAGCAAAAAAAAGTTTGAATTAATTTATAAGAATTGATCGAAATTATTTTTTCGGTTCATTCGAAATAACCTCTATCAGGTTATTTTTTCTTCATGAACCGAACAAAAATTGCGATCAATCCTTAAATCTCTCCATCTTTGATTTACAGCTTCAGATTACCACTGTGGTATCTTCACACGTCTCTCTGTATATTGTCATACTTTTTTTTTAAATATTGCTTTGACTATCCGGATTTCATATACATATGTATGCCATCCTAATATTATTGTCTTGTCTATCCATATTTAATCTAATGGTAAAATTCCAAACTAAGGTTATTTTCACAATATTTGCCCCATATGTACAACAGCTGTTGGACATGTTTTATACTGTCATACATTGGAATAATATTGAATGCAATAATCACCAGAGCAGAGCCATAAAATAGTAACATTTCGTGTGGATGTCATAACATAATGGTAAAGCAATGCTATCACATAAAACTCTCCTATATTATTCTGCTAATATAACACGTTGTTTTAAATACGACTGGTTCATTTGCGTTAAAAGGATTCTTACTACAATATTTATGAATAATTGAGCACAGGTTGCATGATTATTGATAAACCTATTCAATGATATTTTCAACAAAGAATTCTTTCTGAATAATTTATTCAGATATGGTTGTTAATTAGATCGAAACATAGGTCATATGACTTCCGACATTCCCACGGAATGACTTTGTGTCATATAGAAAATATAAAAGTACAATTTGATTAAGAAGAATGAAATTTTTTAAATTCTCTGTAATTAATAATCTCAAGAAAGATAAAGATATTTTTACCTACTCAATGACGCTTAAAGAACCCTTGGTGTGACTCCGAATTTGGGAGAGAAAGGGATACCTATCATTCATGATTAATTATTTTCTTATTTTTGTCTGAGAGACAAGGAGATGCCTTTTCTTTTGAAACCTCCCAGACAATGTGTCATTCATATATATGTTGTATATTGTGGTTAGGGTTAGGGTTAGGGTGTTCAACGCCACTTTCAACAATATTTCGGTGATATCGTGGCTGTCAGTTTTACTAGTGGAGGAAACCGGAGTACCCGGAGAAAACCACCGACTTGTCGCAAGTCACTGATAAACTTGATCAAATAATGTTGTATCGAGTATATTGTGCCCCTCTTCTAGTCGATTTATTTTTATACTCATATGAGTCGGAGTTTCTTCAAAAGTTTGTAAAAGATAAGAAGATTCATGAGGCTAGAGCCTTTAATTTCACATACAGGTATATTGATGACGTTTTATCTATCAATAATTCTAGATTTGCAGAATTTCTTCCATTGATATATCCTCCAGAGCTGGAAGTTAAAGAGACCACCGATACAGCTTCGTCCGCATCATTTTTGGACTTATACCTCGAATTTGACGACAGTGGTCAACTCAGTACTAAAATTTATGATAAGCGGGACGACTTCAATTTTAAAATCATAAATTTTCCAAACATGTGCAGCAATATACCAGCTTCTCCTGCATATGGTGTTTACATCTCGCAATTGATTCGCTATGCAAGGGCCAGTAGCAATTATTCTGATTTCCTGAAACGTCATCTTCATCTGAGAAACAGGCTACTGGACCAGGGCTATAAAAAGATTCGCCTTATTCGATCTCTTAAAAAGTTTATATTCCGATACCAAGATCTTGTCGAAATATATTCCGTCTCTGCAGAAAAAATTATAAGCGATGCATTTTCATATAGTGAAAATGTATAAAGATAAAGAAGTCAACAAATGTCAAGGATATTTTTTTTGTCAATGTGTGACGTAAAAATATTTTTGACATTTACGTCACCGAATATGGTACTGCTTTGACAACTATTTTACCTATTTTGTTCCTGTATTTAAATACTGTTATAGTGACAGCCGGAACCTTTGAACCGTAATGAGAGTGGGAGGTTTGGCGCCTTAAAATCTGATTCAACCCACCATTTCTTTAGAAATGCCTGTACCAAGTCAGGGTCATTACGGTTTTCACAGTTTTCCGGTTGTTGACTGATTTTGTCTGTTTATATAATCATGAGTTTTGACTTTCCCTGTGTAAGATTGTTCGGAGTTCGGTAATATTGTTATTACCCTTATATTATAAACAATTGCATTAATATTGTGTTTATTCTCGCCATGAACGGGATTCGAACTTTCAACCAGTGGTGATAAACACTGATTGCATAGGTAATTATAAATCCAACTACCATGCGATCACGACCGCCCCTAATTTTGTGGTATATATCTACAATAAGACAACTATTGTAATAAATTATAAATCTTTGTTTTATTTGTATGTTAGACAAATATATAGTCTACTGGTATCTTGCTTCTAAGTGGAGTGAAGGAAGCAGAAAATGAAACAACATGTACCGGTGTGACGCGGACTGGATATTTGACACCAGTGTAGGATTATTTTAGAATGACTTCCTGTAATGAAGCTTGCATTTGTTTCATCTATTTTTGATAAATCTGAAAAAAAAGTTTTCTAACTTTTTTGACATCAGAGTGTGTTGTTTTTGGGGTTTAAGCGAATATGTGCATGTTTTTATTGTTTGTGTTTGTAACTATGAAGAGGGGGGAGGGGTTGGAATCCGATTACCTAGTTTTAACGTTAACCAATTCATGAACCGGATTACATCATGTCGTAATTTCTGTGAGGTTTGTTAGATGAGTGGTTCATATTGTTGTGGTAGACCATATTGTTGGCCATGACTGCTTAGCTTCTTTTTTTATGAAAAGAAAGAGTAAACAATGATGATCAACAATCCTACCAATATCAACAAAACTATCAAAAAGTATTCACCATATACCACTGAACACAACAAAACTATCAATAAGTATTCAACTTATACCATTGAACACAACAAAACTATCAATAAGTATTCACCATTTACCATTGAACACAACAAAACTATCAATAAGTATTCACCATATACCATTGAACACAACAAAACTATCAATAAGTATTCACCATATACCATTGAACACAAAAAATAATACCACATATGAAATAGGTAAAATCCAGAAAGAGGCACAACAATGTGGCGGGATTTGATCGGTTAATGGGATCCCCACCCCACCCACCTCTGCTAATTGGATGCCCAACGACAGTACAAATATTTAAAAAGAATATTTTATTATTACAGTAACACTACAGTTAGAATTGAAGACGTCCGTCAGTGGCTATGTAAGCAAACCCGTGATAAAATACCTAATATATTTATGCTTCGCACATGTGTATTTCATGACCAATTGTGTAGATCATTTTTGATTATTTTCAAATATTTATTCAAGACCATGGTGCATATTTTAACTGTCTGACAACTTGGATTGCTTGTCTATATAGAACAATAAATATTTCTGAATGGAGCTTGTCTTTTCATTGTCTGTCATCGGCTTTAAGCAACAATTTAGATTTTTCATATTAGATTCGGAATCATTCATCGAAACCGTACGTTTGTACGATATTTTAACACGGGAAGCATTATTTTCGCTGCATGTTGACCCTTGCTATCGTTAGGGATATTTATTTTGACGAAAATAATGTTACTCATGTTAAAATCGCCAACAAACATATTGCTTTGATGATGGTTTATGGTTTATTTTATTTAGCGCTACTTTCAACAATATTTCATCTGCCAATTACGCGTGATAGCAAAAATGTATGTATATATATAAAATAAACAGATGATCAATGATAAAATATATAAAATAAATAATAAACAATTTGTGTTATATGCACTGAATGTGAAGGGTACTTATTAAACATTGTTTTCATAATAAAAAAAAAGGGTATGTTTTACGACAAAGTGGAACAAAGGGTATGCATAAAACAGATGGGTTAGGGTTAGGGCTATGGTATTTAATGCCATTTTCAAGAGTATTTCAGTTATTTCATGAAGGTCAGTTTTATTGGTGGAGGAAACCGAAGTACCCGAAGAAAACCACCGTCATCTGACAAGTCTCTAACAAACTTTATCACATAATATTGTATCGAGTACACCTCGTCATGAACGGAGTTAGTGACACTGATTACACAGGTAGTTGTAAATCTAACTACCTTACGATCACGGCCATGACGGCCCCCTCATTGCTTTGATGAATTATTCCTTTCGGAATTCAACTTTAATAAGTAGATACTATTTGTCTAATCTTTTATTTTAAGCAATCACACATGCCTCTCTATTGTCATACCATTTATAATTTATACACTGAACCTTGGATACCTTGTTATATCTGACCTTTCAAATTTGGGGGCGGCCTCGGCTTTTCTCTATCTTCCCATAAAATATTAATGTTCCTTTGGGCAGGTCTAGAGGAATTAAGTATTAATATTTTACACCTTAATTTACCTGCATAGCAGTAATTAATAATACCAGTTGTTAATTCTATTCATGACATGAAAGGGTCTCTATCTATATCTGCAGTCTTACCAATTAATATTTCAAGATGATGTTATCCTGTCTATAATCGCAAAACAAATGCAAGGTATATACCAGAGTATCTTTTATGATAGATGAATTAAATTCTACAATATTAGTAACCGCATCAGTGGTGCAATGGTTAGCGTGAGTAGATCGTGGGTTCAAGTCCCGGTCGGGTCAAAATACAGTCTGGTTATCAAATAGGTATTTGTTGCTTCTTTGCTAAGCAGGCACCCTTATGGAGTAAGAGCAAATAATGTGTCCACGTGGAATAGCATGTCTATTCGCGGACTGCTGTTTCAGTGAGCTAGCACTATGAAGAAGAAGAAAACAATTAAGAGACATGGTACTTATCGAAATGAAACTTGTACTTGCCATGATATAACCGACAATGTGTGTACTCGGTGTATAGCAACAACCACCTACTCACTCACTCAATATTAATAACGTATTGGACCGCTGATTTATATCGACACTTCGTAATTTAGCTATTTTATTGCATAAAATCTACGAAGTCTTTCGCAGATTATTCGAACTTGAACTGTAAATCATCTAATTTTCCCACTTTCGTGATATAAACAAGACATGTGTAATCATTAGAAATTAGAGATTCGAGGTATAGATCTGTAGATCATGGCCGTCTAACACTCACTTTGGGGTATAATTTATTGTCGTCATACATATTAATGACGGTATAATGCTAAAACACCAATAAAGGTGGTATTCCGGTTCTTTATTGTCTATCTGGATTGATTTTCTTCTATTTGAGCATCCACATCATATCGTGTGAAATAAGAAAGAATAATGTACATCAGTTTATCAGCAAACAAATGTACAACAAGCTGTAAATGAACATCAGGAAATAACTGACTGTAAATGTACATCGTTCAGTACATTAATTAAGTGTACGTCAGTTTAGTAACCGACTGTAGTCGTACATCAGACAGTACATTAATGTAAATGTAACTCAGGAAGTAACTGACTATAAATGTACATCGTTCAGTACATTAATTAAGTGTACGTCAGTTTAGTAACCGACTGTAGTCGTACATCAGACAGTACATTAATGTAAATGTAACTCAGGAAATAACTGACTGTAAATGTACATCGTTCAGTACATTAATTAAGTGTACGTCAGTTTAGTAACCGACTATAGTCGTACATCAGACAGTACATTAATGTAAATGTAACTCAGGAAGTAACTGACTATAAATGTACATCGTTCAGTACATTAATTAAGTGTACGTCAGTTTAGTAACCGACTGTAGTCGTACATCAGACAGTACATTAATGTAAATGTAACTCAGGAAGTAACTGACTATAAATGTACATCGTTCAGTACATTAATTAAGTGTACGTCAGTTTAGTAACCGACTGTAGTCGTACATCAGACAGTACATTAATGTAAATGTAACTCAGGAAGTAACTGACTATAAATGTACATCGTTCAGTACATTAATTAAGTGTACGTCAGTTTAGTAACCGACTGTAGTCGTACATCAGACAGTACATTAATGTAAATGTAACTCAGGAAATAACTGACTATAAATGTACATCGTTCAGTACATTAATTAAGTGTACGTCAGTTTAGTAACCGACTGTAGTTGTACATCAGACAGTACATTAATGTAAATGTAACTCAGGAAATAACTGACTGTAGATGTACATCGTTCAGTACATTAATTAAGTGTACGTCAGTTTAGTAACCGACTGTAGTCGTACATCAGACAGTACATTAATGTAAATGTAACTCGGGAAGTAACTGACTGTAAATGTACATCGTTCAGTACATTAATTAAGTGTACGTCAGTTTAGTAACCGACTGTAGTCGTACATCAGACAGTACATTAATGTAAATGTAACTCAGGAAGTAACTGACTGTAAATGTACATCGTTCAGTACATTAATTAAGTGTACGTCAGTTTAGTAACCGACTGTAGTCGTACATCAGACAGTACATTAATGTAAATGTAACTCAGGAAGTAACTGACTATAAATGTACATCGTTCAGTACATTAATTAAGTGTACGTCAGTTTAGTAACCGACTGTAGTCGTACATCAGACAGTACATTAATGTAAATGTAACTCAGGAGGTAACTGACTATAAATGTGCATCAGACAGTAATTTACTATATGTACACCAGGCAGTACCTACATGTAATGTACATCATGCAGTAACAAACTGTATGTACACCAGTCAGTACTTAATTGAAATGTACATCTGGTAGTAAATGACTGTAAATGTACAGCAGACAATTACTGACACATCATAATTGTAAATGCACCCCTGACTGCCAATGAACATCAGACATCAAAGAGTAACTGACTGTTAATGTACATTAGACTGTACAAGTACATCAGCCAGTAAATGTACATCACACAGTAAATGTACTACAAGTAGCAAATGTACATATTCCACATAGTTATCATACTAAAGTTACAATTATTTTGTTGAAAATGAGCAATCTAATATAAAACTATATTTCAAATAATTTGTCAAAAGTATTGACATGATGGTTGAATATATCAGTTCAACATTCCTTACTTAATTCATTATATAATATGGAAATGTGTTTGTCTATTATCTACAAAAACTGTCAAAACTAGTCATCGATCTTTGCTGAAATTTACATCATTTCCACAATTTCCTTTCATTTTAATAACAGATTTTAGAAGCATTAGTTTCGCTGTGATTAGTTTCCTATAAATATGGACATTCCCATTCTAACGCACTGTCTAACAATGACATAGTAATAAGACAGAATATGTTTAAAGTAACGGATTTTTCTTGGATTAAACATAAATGTTAATTAACAAGACCTGACTTTTTCAAATATTAGTTACGATCTCTAAATTAGGAAAATATAATATTCAAGGGGAACTTGAGGAAACCCAGCATAAGATGTGTGGTTATTTGAAACAATAGATGTTACACAATAGGTTAGGCGTTTTTATCTTTTTAAATAACCAATAGTATAATCGCACAGACGGTTGTAATATTGAAGTGCACACAAATTGCATTATTCAACATGACACCGTCTGTTCCAGTTTCCTTGCACCTATACCAAATAATATTTAGTAACGACATAGATTTTGAAATACCAAAATTTTCGAACTGCAAATTGTTCATTGATATATTTTTGGAAGAAAACCAAATCCAAATGTTGTGAAAAATTATTGAAGTCGTACAGAAAAAGGGGATAGTCGCTGTTGTTTCGGCGAATAAATGTTGACGACTATTAATTTTCCTCATCCGAATACAAAAAAAAATGTATTCTGGATAGAAATTATACAGGAACTAATACAATATTGTCCGATTCCTTATTCATTATAACTCGGTAATGAACATTTTCTTGATTGGTTGATAATTTGTATTATCACACTGTGTAAACGCTGTACTCGATGGAATGATATTTCGTGTTGCAGTGTACTGATATTTCGCTGTTGTCTGTCTACTGACATGGGATTTGATTCCTGAGCATGCGCCAACGTTAATGGTAGGGTAATCGAGTCCTCCTGAAAAAAATAGGAAAATGCTCTGGATAACTACATGCTAATTACCTAAATGTTATTCCAAGAGGGTGAGATATCACTTGTACTTTGAACTGACACTAAATTAACGGTATTTTTGGAAGGAAACACTGTAATACTCTTTCCGCTATTGAACCTGTATCTGTAAACAAAAAATTCAAGATGGCCGAGGTCATGGATAATAACACAGAATCATTGTTGACATCCTTGATAACCAGCTCCCAACCTAGTCTCAATTCAGAAACTACAATAGAATCGTTTGTAAACACAAAGGAAACTCCAAACTCTAGAAAACGGCCTAGCCCTGATAGCCCACAAGATCTTGTAGCCACTCTCAAACAAGAGACGAAGCAAACTCGTCGTCGAAAATCAGTTGGGGACCTGAGTCAGAAGAAAAAAACACAAACTATGGCAGACAAAGTTATTGAAGCCCTAATAAACCCTACTGTACTAAGTCAAATTGTCCCAATTTTATCAGAAAAAATTGTAGAATCAGTAGCCGAGTCCATAAACAAGGCCCTAGAGAAAAAAATTAATGATCATATTAAACCATTAGTTAAAAAAAATCAATGATCAGAATAAAACAATTGTAGAACAGAAAAATATGATGCAAAAACAAGCGTCTATGATCGTCCATATCTGCCAAAAAAATGGTGAAATTGATGAGTCCCTCAAGGAAAGGGAAAGTGAAAATGAGGTACTCTATAGGAAAATAAATGAGTTGGAGCTCAGGGTTGAGAACCAAGAACAATATTCACGCAGGACTAGCCTGCGTTTTCACAACATCAGAGTTCCACTTAACAACATGGGTAGGATTAAGCACCCTGTCGATACTGATTCCATAATACTAGATATATGCCAAAATAACCTAAGTATTACTGACATGAAGAAGGAAGATATAGGTCGTTCCCATGTCATAGGCAAACCTAAGGACGGGAAATCCCAAGTAATCGTTTGTTTCCTATCCTATCGTGTCCGTGAGAAGGTATATAACTCAAAGAAAGAACTTAAACGTCATCCAGATAAAATATTTATTACTGAGAACTTAACCCAATATCGAACAAATCTTGTAAAAGCACTGGCGGAACTCAAGTATAGTCGTAAGATACACGCTTACTGGACAACTGATGGGAGAATCTATCTAAAAACTAATGACAACAGTAGAAAAATGCAAATCCGAAATCATGATGATATTATGGATATCTTGCGCAGGTTGGACACAGGTGTGGATCGTATCTTCGAGGACCATGGGTCTGTTGAGTCGGTGATTAATCCCAATTAAACAATTTTTCCTTGATTGTTTGTTACTTCTCCAAATAGTTGATATGAACTAATTTTGTATACTGCTTAATAAAATAATTATGTTTCAGTAAACTACAATCACCTCAAATGCATCATCAAACAAAAATACAGTCTCAAACCATTTATAATCAAATATAAACCTTGATATAGTATACTAAAATGCCTCTAAAATTGTCTAATTGTGTATTGGTATATTTGTATACTCCCTCCTCACAAACAATACAAGCCAAACCCATTTAGTTCAAGTATACTATTGATAAAGCAACTATATTCAATCTACAAATGCTTATTTGTGTACTGGTATATTTGCATATTCCCTCCCTAAATATATAGTTCAAATGTAATCTATGAAACAGTATACTACAAATTCAATGTATTGTTAGATTTGTATATCACACTCCACCAAAATAATACAAGCTCAAACCATTTATAATTAAAATACAAAAGTTAGTACAGTAAACCAAAACTACTCTAGATTTGCTTAATTGTGTGTGGGTACATTTACATATTCCCTCCATACTTAAAAAAATTCAGGCCCAACCTATTTACAATTCAATTATAATCTTTGAGACAGTAATTGCATATTCCCTGCCTCCCCTACAAATACAAGCCCAAACCATAATAGTTCAAATATAAACTTTGAGACAGCAAACTTAATTACCCCCCCCCCCCAAGAAAAAAAATAAATATATGCAAGCTCAAACCTTTTAAACTTAAACTATAATCTTTGATACAGTAACCATAATCACTCTACAAATGTTTGTTTATTTGTGTATTGCATATTCCCTCCCCACTAAAAATATAGTTCAACTATAATACTACCATATTTGTGTATTGATAAAATAACATATTCCCTCTCTACCAAAATATACGAGCTCAAACTTTTTCAGTTCAACCCTATTAACCTTTGAAATAAGTAAAATAAAATTTAAAAGAAATCAATGGGTAAGTTAAACCAAAGGAAACATCTTTATTGCAATAATTCCTTGGAGTGAAGATATTATATAGAAGAAAAAATTAACTCAATGCACATCGTGCCGTAGACACCCATTACATAATTTGTGTGTGTATTTATATTTCTAAAGGTTTTCTTTATGTTTTGATTACACGAAACTGCAGTATAAACCATTGAGTATGCACTGTCGGTAAATATGAAATGTGCTTGTTTCGTAGAGACATGTTTCCATCATTTGTACAGACTATGTGTTGTGTTTGCCGGTAGTATACATATAATTTCTATGTATACTTATGATGTCCTCGCCAAGATGTAAAAACAATCCTCAACGTGAAAGAAAAAAAAAATTATTAATAAATTTTTTTATTTTTTTTTTATTTACTTATTATTATTATTATTATTATTTTTTTAATGTATGTAACCAATATTTGCCGGAATTACAGTACTAAGCAAAGAGTAAATGCGAAGTTGAATTTGTATTTTTTACATGTTATCGTTCAATACGTGTGTTGTATTTTGTTATTATGTTGGTACACATGTAACCAAAGCTATATTGAAAATATTTTTAACCTACACATATCTACTTTACATCCATCTGCCATTAACTCAAAAAGCTTTAAAAACAAAGTTAACATGAAATACATGCAATCTGTCTTCCCTTTGTTACCTTTTCACATCATGAAAATGAGTAGATATATTTAGTTTTAATTTCTGACAAATATCGTTCAATTACCCCACCCAACTTGCCAACTCAAAAGGCTTTCAAAAACCAAGTTAACAAGAAATAAATGCAAATATATCTTTCTTCAGTTTGTTATCGTTTTCATTCATGAAAATATGTGGGTCAATTTGGGTTTTTCTTGCTTCTTGTTTAGTTTTTACTAAAAAAAAAATCCTTCAATTACCCCACCCATGTAGAACCGAAAGAAAAGGAATATTAACTTTTCAGTAAATAATGAGCAAATACGTGTGTAATTACGTTTGTCGACCAAATTCGTGACCTAGATGTGCAATTGCTGCTTATCTCTCATTTACCCAACATACGTGGTTCCCCCTTTTTTCGGAGTGCAATTGTCATTGATGCATCAACTCTACATATTTCTTCTACATATCGGTATATCTTTATTTCTCAAACATGTATAGCTGATATAAATACATTGTTGCAGTGGGAAAATATACATTTTATTAATCATGTATAACTTTGCGATGTCTTTGTCGATATATAAAGTTAAGTAGAACTGTTTTTATTCAGTAATGCCATCGCTTTTGCTTAATTAAAACTGTTCAATAACTCCAATAATAACACATGAAATTAGTATATGTACAAATGTATATATGTTTGCATAGGTGTGTACATGTATTTGTAATACAGTAATCAATGAATAAATATGCTGTTGCCGGAATTTGTATTTTTTTTTATTTTTTTTTGTGTGTGTTGTTGTTCAATTGTGGTGTTCGTTGTTATTATGTTGGTAACCAAAGCTGCATCGAATGATTGTTTAACCCACTTAGAAACCTTTTATTTATCCTCAAAATTCATCTGTTGCCAACTGGATTTTTTTTTTTTTTTTTTCTCTTCTTCATAAAAAAAATTCACATAACATGCCAAGCATTAAAATATCTCTATCAATTTAATGTCATCATAAAACACACCAGAAACATTTTTTTGGTGTTTTTTTTTTGTTTTTTTGTTTTTTTGTTTTTGTTTTTGTTTTTCATTTCTTTCCCTTAATTGTTCCTTACTCAGTAAATCTTCCTATTCGCCCTTTTTGGAATAACAAAAGTAATTATGAAATATTTTTCCTATGTTTTTCAGCTTTGCCTGAAATAAATCCAATATATGACATCAGCATATGTAACTGTGTACATATTGTTTTTTATTATACTTTTTTGTTCATTGTTCATCTCCAATTTCTTCAATGTTGTATATTTGTTTTATACTTACCTGTACATATACCTGTGTTTTTGTGGATGCGAGGAGGTTCTTACTTTACGACATATAAAATATGACTGGCTGTCTCTGTATCTATCTTCTTCTGAAACCCAATGGGTAATTCATTAGAAGCTTACAGATCAGCCATAGGCATGTTTTATAACTGTTCAAGGATCTCAACTAAATGTGTGCTTGTACAATCCGATTCTTATAGAAATATCTTATTAACAAACTTACGGTGTTCTTTCTTGTTCGTGTCCCTCCTTGTCCTCCAGAGTTTAAATCCAAATGTAAATGTCTTTCTTTTATTCGTTCTTCACTTCATCTTAATGATCGGTAATGTCGAACTAAATCCTGGTCCGGAAACTTACATATCGAGTTCACCGCCTAACTTAGACAATAGTTCAAACGATAATTCCATTTCCTTGTGTAATATCAATATACGTAGTATCAGAAACAAAACAAATTTCGTCCAGCATTTTGCAGATGAATTTGATATTCTAGTAATAACTGAATCGCACCTTGATAACAGTATTCAGAACGACGATATTGAATTATGTTCCTTCACAAAAAATATCCAACGCCGCGACAGACAGAATCAAACGAGAGGGGTGCTTCTGATTTATACGAAAGAAAATGTAAACATTTCAAGGATAATCCAACTAGAGAATAATTTAGATGAAAGTCTTTGGGTTCAGATTCACGCGAAGGGTCAATCTTTTCTTTTATGCAATACATACCGTCCACAGTGGACCGACAACGAGTATTGGTCACGATTAACGCATGCTATTGAATTAGCTCATCAGATAAACGAAAATATCGTGATTTCGGGCGACCTGAATTCTAATCTTTTTAATGTAAATAATAACAAGCTGTTTGACTTGATGACCACGTTTAATTTTAGAAATGTTATAGTAAAACCAACAAGATTAAATAATTTATTAGACCCAATTATAATTTCCGATACCATGACCCCACTATATTCTGATGTTTTTAAGATGCCATCAGAAATTAGTGATCACGATGCAGCAGTTGCTTTTCTCAAATGTCCAAAAGCGACTTCATGTTCATTTACCAGAGAAATTTGGCAGTATGAGAATATAGATTTAGAACTCTTTAAAAACAAAATGAAGGAAATTAACTGGAATGAAATGATAGGCTTTTTAAACGACGTAGATGACATGGTTGAAGAATTTACAAAATTATTTTTGGACATAGCAAGGCAAAGTATTCCAACGAAAACTATAACTGTACGGGATTATGACAAACCATGGTTTAATAACGAAATTAGAAAAGAAATTCGACTACGCGATCGCCTGAGAAAAAATGTTTTCAAATTTGGGAGGGAAAGTGATACTTTAAAATATAAAAAACAAAGGAACAAGGTCAATAATATGAAAAAGAAAGCAAAAGAAAATTTTGAAAGTAATTTAGACAATATATTATTAGATAATTCGACGAACCCTAAAACTTACTGGAAAATAATGAAAATGCTAATTAAATCTAACAAGGGAAGTAACTGTATCCCTCCGCTTCGAAACACAATTAATGATGAACATTTAGATGAAATGGTATATGACGACGACAAAAAATGTGAACTATTAAATAAATATTTTAGCTTAGTATCTAAGTTGGAGGAAGAAAATATACCAGTAACCCCCTTTGAAAGTAAAACTAATGACTTAATTACCGACATTTTTGTGACTGCTAGTGAAATTGTAGATTTCATTCAAATATTAGACCTAAAAAAAGCGTCCGGTCCTGACAAAATCAGCCATAAAATGCTCAAAATAGCCCCAGAAAAAATTGCCGAACCACTTCAAATTATCTTTAACAAATCTTTACGACAAGGCAAGTATCCTTCAAGCTGGAAAATTGCACACGTGATACCTATTTTAAAAAAAGGTGATGCCTCTTTGCCTTCAAATTACCGTCCGATATCTTTGATAAGTTGTGTTGGTAAAATTATGGAGAGAGTAGTTTATAAAAATGTTTATAATTATCTTGTTAGAAACAAACTTATATATGAGTATCAGTCTGGCTTTCTTCCGAAACATTCTACTATCCACCAGTTGTTAGAACTATACAACTCTATAATCAATTCACTAGAAAAAAAAGAATTTAGTTGTTTTTTATTCTGTGACTTTTCCAAAGCTTTCGATAAAGTTTGGCACAGGGGTTTAATACATAAAATGAATTCTTATGGTATAAAAGGTCCTTTAATCAAATGGTTTGAAAATTATTTGTATCAAAGAAAGCAAAAAGGGATTAACAGGGCAACATCATCAACTGTTTGTGAAGTCTCTGCTGGAGTCCCCCAAGGGTCAGTTTTAGCCCTTTACTATTTTTAATTTATATAAATAATATTGGAGAGAAGCTCCTCTCTCTCAGTAGACTCTTTGCAGATGATACTTCTTTAGGTTATTCAAGTCAAAATGTTGTTGAAATTGAAAATGTTATAAATCATGATTTGTGTGAACTAAATACATGGTCCACAAAATGGTTAATGTCTTTTAATCCAGACAAAACTGAGATTATGTTATTTTCCAATACAGACGTTAGATATAATTTTAATTTCACATTTAATGGAAACAATATCCCTATAACAACGAGCCATAAACACTTGGGTGTAACCTTGTCAAGCTAAATGGAATAACCACATTGAAAATATAATCTTAAGCGTATCAAGACATTTAGGTATTCTGCGAAAATTAAAATATAGGTTAAGTAGACAAAATCTAGAAAAACTGTACTTAGTATATATCCGCCCAATTTTTGAATATGCCTGTGAAATATGGGATAATTGTGGAGTGTGTTATTCAACCAAACTTGAAAAATTGCAACTAGATGCTGCAAGGATTGTAACTGGATTACCAATTTTCACAAAAACAGATAAATTATACTCAGAAACAGGATGGACTACTCTCTCTAGTAGAAGGCATAATAGGAAACTCCAGTTATTTTATAATATAAAGAATGGACATGCACCAAATTATCTTAGAGAACTTATTCCTCCTACTGTACAAAGCACAACTATTTACCCCTTAAGAAACGGTTCGGATTTAATAATACCTTTTTGTAGACTCTCGATTACAACTGAATCTTTTATTCCATCTACTGTTAAACTCTGGAACCGACTAGATCAATTTGATCGTAATCTTGACACATTAACTAAATTAAAAAAAGCCATTCGAAAGGAACAGTCATATAACACAACACGTATCCCGAAACATTTTTATTATGGTCCCAGAAAACTTAATATTATTCTTACTCAACTTCGTAACTCGTATTCCTTTCTAAATTACGATCTATCAAAGGCAAATATAGTAAATGATGCTGCGTGTTCCTGTGGAGCTCCACGGGAAGATGCATTCCATTATTTGTTTACCTGTCCTAATTATACTGAAATAAGACGTATTATGATGAACAACTTAAATTGGGTACAGACAAGCGATTTGAATTTGAATCTACTAACCCGTGGGTCGGATGATTTAACATACGAAGAAAATATTAATATCATCAAACACGTTTTCAATTTTATTAAATCTTCAAAAAGATTCCTTGTAGTATAATTACTCGATAATTATCTACTCTCCAACCTCGTATCCATCCAACACAACCTTTTTATTAATTCGTTAATTATTTACATTATATCTCTATATGTATTATACAATGTATGTATGCTCAGAATGATAATTACACTATGTGAATTTATTGTATAAATGGGAGAAGACTTCATAAGTTGGTAAAACTTGTGTCCTATCCCTTTTGTTAATTTAACAAATAAAATCATCATAAACTAAACTGACATGGGACCGTCAAAAGAAGTATGTTTTAGGTGAGTTTTTGTTATATTATACCCCATAACAATTCAAACAATTATTAGGAAGTATTTAATGTGTTTATGTATGCTTTAAATTTCAAACTTAATTTATTATGAACATAGAAAATTAGGTAATAGTAAACAGTGAATTAAAAATATTATTAAAATGTAAAGAAAATAATTCATTACAGGTTATTTCATAAATTTATGAATTAAACACAAGCTAAATTTTACCCCTCCTTAATAATTTATCGTCTGAATTCATTGTAGTAGAGACATGAAGTTTTAAACGTTTGATTTATATTCACCATACAGCGATGAACTGTACTGTTATCTTATGTTCATATATTTTGAGTGTACTGTTTCTTCGTGTATACAACGACAAAAACTGTACTGTTATTTCAGGTTTCTTTAACTTTATAACTATAATGTTTTACTAACCATCTGATTTTCTACTTTCCAGATAACTGTAATGGACCCCTACCGTTGTTACTACTGCAATGCCACCAAAACGACTGAAAGAGACGCTTTATCCCATTCGAGAGAACACCATCCAAAATGTGTCGTTTTATTTTTGTTAATTGTTGTCTTATTTGGCTTTCTAAACATTAAAAGTGTAAAAATATATGCCATACCATTTATTTTTTCAACAACACTATCACACTGTGTAAACGCTGTACTCGATGGAATGATATTTCGTGTTACGGTGTACTGATATTTCGCTGATCTGGTTAGAGCATTATTTGCAAACTTAGTACATAAAAACGACTAGCAGATTTAAAAACATTACGCAGTAGAAAAAGAACGGATATGGAGAAATGCCATAAATGCACCAGGATATAACCAATTAAAATTATAAAGACACAGGCCTGGGGAGACAGGAATATGTGGTTTGGAAGAAAAACATCCCATTTGAAACATTAAATAACAGTACAAGTTTAACAGAAGTAACAGTACAGTTTAATTTCTATTAACAGATACGCACGGGAAATATCAGTACACTAAGGATTTTCCTAGTCATAAATGTCGGGTTGCTCCGTACATTTAGCACACAAATAATGCTTTCTTATGTAACACAATATAAAATAAGGATATTTTTAGAGATATTTCATTCAGAAATTCTATCTTGTAAGTTTTTATTTATGAGAAATATCATTTGTTACATACATTTTCAAGGTATCATTCCATTCACAACGGTATCAAAGGGATTTACATGAAAATTTTTCTATAAAACTTATTTTGGACATTCATGATATACACAAAAATTATATATTAGCAAGTAAATTTGGTTTTGAGGGCTCCAAGTAAACAAAAATACATACCAATCTGCGTTCTCTGATACCTCGGCGTCAACATGTAAAACAACAGCGAAATATCAGTACACCGCAACGCGAAATATCATTCCATAGAGTACAGCGTTTACACAGTGTGATTATGATGCTCGAATTAACAAGAACAGAAGGGGTGGCGTCACTTCCTTTTTCAATATGACAGCTGCCTTCTTTATATTTATGTAAAAAAAAACTTCTGAAAATGAATGTTGACCGTTGAATTAGGTGATAACTGTATGGTATTTGAAAATTTCACGGCATCAGTTGGAGATTTGATGGTCGCATATTGAGTTTACCGACGACGCGCTAGCGGAGTCAGTAAACGTATATTTGCGAACATTAAATCGATAATTGATGCCGTGAAATTTTCAAATACAATACAGTTATATCCATTATAATGTAATAGATGTGTATTGCCACATTATTGATTGATTGATTTTTTATGTTTAACGCCACTTTTAGCAATATTTCAGCTATATCATGGCGACCAGTTTTAGTGGTGGAAGAATCCGGAGTACCCGGTGAGAACCACCGACCATGGGCAAGCAACTGGTAAACTTTATCACTTGCGGCTGCGAGTCGAGTGCACTCTTTTTTTGTAATATACAAAGCCGGGCGCGAACCCACGCGTATTGGTGATAGGCTTGTATGATTTGTTAAGTAATCCAACTACCTAACTCATTGAGCCACCCGGGCCCTGCCACATTATTGATAATATGACGTAAGCAGCTAAAATTCTAAAAATATCTCATGCTATTTCAACCGTGGAATTGATACCATGAAGATTACAGCATTGTCCAATCACAAACCAGGAATATCAAGCAACTACATTAGAATTATGTATATAGTATGTTTGATCAATTTGAATATTGAAATTTGAATAAGAAACCAAACTGACTCCGCTAACTCCTTAAAGACAACTTCTATGGAGGCCCTTTTCGTCATCTTAAGTATATTTGGCCGACCCTAAAAAATCCAATATTCCATAAGTTGTGTTGGTAAAATAATAGAAAGAGAGGGACTATATTAGGGTAATTCTGTACAAATCTTCATCATCAATTAAAAACTGCTTTTCAAGATAGAAATGTTTCCATGCAAACTTGTCAGAATTCGCCGATAATTGTAAAATTTCCATTTTATTCAGGAAGAATACTATTAATTTTGGCACATTTAGTATGATAAAATCTTGGGGTTCATTTCTGATATGATATTAATCATATTTAATTGAATGTTCTAAGCCATTTTTTATATAGAGATAATGATACGCTATGGGAAAAACGTTTAGAAAAGTTAACATAAATCGCCAATATTCTATATAAAAACAGATACTTGAAAAATTTAACAATTCGGTTCCACCACTTGCAGCCTGCACCGTTTTAATCAGTCTGAGTGAGAAATTGAATTTAACATTGGATCTCTTCCAAATCAGTTTGACTAAACAAATAGAAAGAAATGACGGAATTACGTACTTACCATTGTAATGAATTTGTAAACATATAGTTCATCTCATTTGCATAAAACAAAAAGGTTCGAAGCAACCAAAGAGGTACCCAGAAGCCACAAATCTGGCCAAATTAAAAAGGACAATAAGACAAACATAAGCCGAAAATACTACAAGAAATCCTAAGATCAAGTAACAAGAACCCAACTACAAGAGGGAGCTAAACTCAGATATTCAGTTCCTGCTCCACTAGTTGTGCCCGTCGTGTTACTCGTGATAGGAATCTGCTGATAAGGCATGAATGAGCAAAGGTGAAGATTATAATTACGACAAACCTATCAGCAATAACAGTTAAATATGAAAACAAGAAAGTACAATAAAAACACAATACAGCATCATTATATACATGTGTTTGCATCTGTCCCCTCTTTCAGAGAAAGATCGTCTTGCATTTTGTAAAATTAACATTATTTTTGGCAGAAATTGTCCACTTATATATAAATGGTTTCGACATATCGCAATGATCATTGGTACCATGTATTTATCAGTAATCAGGCTGCTGAGGTTTCACCTTGAGATGGGGAAATATGTCGTTACAAACAGAGACGTATTTTATGTAATATGCCTCTGTTATGGACTTGGAAAAGGATGGGATTAGGTTTCATGTCAAACAAGTTATGGTAAATATTTGGTTCAATTAACGGTAACGATAAAACAAATTTAAAATAAACTCTAATTGTAGCTCGAAAAAGCAGATTTGGTGAATCACGGCAAAACAAATTCAGGTTGACCTGATGTTAACGAAAGTGAAGAAAGGGTGTTTGATGCTTGCCGAATAAGGACATTCTTACCCTCTTGTAATGCTTTCTGCAATGTTAATTGTATATTTTATCGTGACTATATGTAGAAACGATTGCACGGAATTCTTCGAAATTGTCTAGGAAGAAATTACCAAACAATGTATGTGCAATGAATGTAGTTTGTTCTCTATATATGGCCCTCTATAAATTCTCAGATGCGAAAAATGTTTGCTGTAAAATGAGATATATTCATTTTTTTCTACTAATGAGACAATATTTGTTTTGATCTGATGCTATGTTCGAGTACGACAATCCTATTGGTCATAGCAAACATCAGTTTCGTATAAATCATTGTAAACTCTCAAGCACATAAACAACACAATTACCACAAAATGTCCAAGGGGGTAAACCAATTAATGGAACCTCAAACCATCAAAGGATAACAAGAGTTCAAAAGCTCCAACAATAAAAAGCTGCGTAAATAAAGATTACAAAGGCAACAAAATAACATGGACAATGAATGGTACATAGATACAACAATTGATTGTCGTATTGATCAAAGGGATACAACAATGTACATGCTTTAAAACCAATTAGTCTGAAACATCCAAAAACCAAGTAATGGTCTTCCTGATCAGATAGAAAACAGAACTGTGTTGTATCTCTGATGATGAACAATGACTGAATTATCATGACAGTGTCAAGCCAGGTCGAAAGGCAAATAATAGCTTATAACATAACTAATAAAAAAAACAACATCGACGAGTTAATACTCTTTTCGAATTACTATATGGTGAAATGTTTTCGACCTGCATAATTTTAAATACTTAGTACATGCATGGTATACGTAGCACAAAAGTATATGACGGGTGCCACAAGTGGAGCGGGAACTGCTACCCTTACGGAGCACCTTAGTTCACCCCCAGTTTTTGGTGGGGTTCATGTTACTCAATATTTAGTTTTATGTGGTATGTTTGTAGATCGTTGTTTGTCCTTTTGTTCTTTTTCTTTTGGCCACTGTGTTGTCTGTCGTTCGATTTACGGATTCTCATTACCTCTTTGGTATCTTCAAACTCTTTTTATCACGGATATATTTTCCCATGGAAGTTATCGAAGCAAACTTTGTTGACTGCATTTATCTGCAACTTCGTCTAATTTGGGTCGAATGAATATTACATAAGATATGGAGTTTTTTCTCCTTGAATACTTAAACTAAAATTACACCACCGAAACTGAAAAGCTGTCATAAAAACCTTGAAGGTCGTCAGCAATGTCAATCAAATTAATATTAAATGTCTGATGGATATTGTTTTATTTATTTTCTTTTAACGATAGTGTATCGCCAAAACAAAACAACGAAAGAAATAAATAACAAAAACAAAACAAAGATATAACAAATTTCTAGTTTCAATTAGATTGTACCAATGACCACTTGACCTTGATTCTTACAAACCCGGTGATTTATCACCGGGTTTGTAACTAGAGTAACACGACGGGTGACACTAGTGGAGCAGGAACTGCTTATCTTTCCGGGCACCTGAGTTCACCTCCTGTTTTTGGTGGTGTTCGTGTTACTCGGTCTTTTGTTTATGTGTAATATTTGTAGATCATTGTTTGTCCGTTTGTCCTTTTTCTTTTGGCCATTGTTCTGTCTGTCCTTCGATTTACGGATTCTGATTACCCTTGGGTATCTTCACACTCTTCAAGGCATTTGATGTTGTTCTGAGCAAAAGACATACTTGGTCTTTAATATTGAAAAAAAGTCACAAGGTCATGGTCAGATGACCATTTCGATGGCAAGTATCACTTTTCAAATCATAATATATTAATCTTAAAGATCTTTTTTGACATTTTACGAACAGATAGAGGAAATAGATGTGTAAATATGGGGGGGGGGAACATTTATTTTCCATCTGTTACGAAATACATTTTTAATATCTCCCTTTGAAAAATTATGTAAAATAAAATTTTAACAGTGATGGTCACCCATATTAGCAATCCGAACTATCTATCACCTCTCATCTCAACTGACTGAATATAAAGAAAAACTACCATGACAATTGATGTTGGAAATCCAGGTTAGGGACATGCACAGTGGAGGGGTAAAAATTGTTAATGTGAACACAATCCTTTCCCTCTTCATAATTGGAAATCCAATACACAATACAAATATAAGCAAAACCTTCACAGATTCGCTTTTACTCAAAAAGACCACAAAAATGGATGACAACATCAACATAGACCTCACAATTGTAGTGTAAATGAATGCTTGCATGTTTTGTGTTGTTTTTTTTCTTTTTTCGGTAGGATTTCCGCCATGCAATTCTGATAAAAAGACATACAAATTGGTAGTGGAAGAAATTTATTTGTTGATTACTGCATGTGAAATTAACTTTGCATTAAATTGATTTCTTAAACGCATCAAGGTTAATAGATTACTCTAAATTAAATTATTCAGATTTATTTAAAAATAATATTGTAAAAAATTGTTTTAAGCATCTCTTGAAATCATAACGAGTTAGTCTTGTAGTGGGTTTGCACAATGTTAAAAATATATAGTTACTGAATCCACTCTTGTAGTAAAATTAAAAGAAAGAAACCATTTATTATTTAAGCACTGTCTATTTTAAATTACTACATTGAAAAACACCTAATTAATCTTCTAGATGAATTTCCGTCTAATTCCGTTCCTTATTTATTTGTCAACGCCATGCCACGCCAAACAATTGATGCAAATTACCAAACCCATTGGGAAGACAATTGTTGTCGATAAAATCAAATTAGAGAAAGTGAAAAAATAAAATCATTTGTATTTTAAACTTGGATTTTCCACTGTTTATAGAAGTACCAACTGATTTTATAACATTAATTTAAGGTTAGATTAAAAAATAAAGAAATTCTATTGACAAGTTGACGCATATTCTGAATAAAACCTTATAAAATCTGTCAATTGTTTTCTTTTATTGTATGTATGTTTAACATTTAATGCTATAAACTTGAACACAATTAAGAGTAATGCCATCAGATTCAATATAATGTTCAATTCTAAATCTTTCTCTTGAATGAAAAAAAAAGTACTACACATTGTTTCTACTCGAAATAAATTTAAAGAAATTAAAATATTCAGTAACTTTTTATTACCCTTACAAAACTTTATCACATAAGATTGTATTGAGTACACCAATATCACAGTCACTGACACACTTAATCAATTCAATGAAGGTTGTATTGAGTATGCCAACTTCACAATCACTGATACACTAAATAATAAGATTGCATTGAGTACATAAACGTCACATTCATTTATCAACTTTATCACATAAGATTGTATTGAGTACACCAATTTCACAGTCGCTGACACACTTTATCAATTAAGGTTGGTATCAGGACAACTCGGTACCTGGACATCTCGGTACTGAACATATGCAACATTTCGGTACTCGGTACTGGACATTTCGGTACTCGGTACTAGACATATCGGTACTGAATGAAAGGCAAATCGGTACTTCCAAGGATAATAATTTGATTAAATTTAAAAACTTATTTTGTATTTTTTTTTAACATTTATACAAATTTGTATGTGTATTTTTTTAATCATCTTTAATTAAATTGACATCAAAGAGACAATTCATTAATATTTGTAAATAACTTTTGTTTTGATAACTAAGTCCCTTTATCAATAAATCATAGATATTATTTTCATTTCTGTTTTGATTACATAACTGTTTTATTTAGATAGCTTTAATTACCAAATTTAATTTCTTTCATCATAGATCAATGCTTTAATCTTTTGTTGAACTTTTAAAGACGATAGAAGCTGAATTTTATTTGAGAAATATTTGCCAAACCGAAGGAAATATATAATGGAGATCTCTGCCAGCCATCTTCTTTCCAGTCGTGGTGCCATTTACGGAACTCAAGCAGAGTAAACATTATGAACTTCAATGATTAGTGCTTTAAGTTATTTATAAGCTATGTATGTGTGTGCTCAGTTATTTATAAGTTATGTATGTATGTGCTCAGTTATTTATAAGTTATGTATGTGTGTGCTTAGTTATTTATAAGTTATGTATGTATGTGCTCAGTTATTTATAAGTTATGTATGTATGTGCTCAGTTATTTATAAGTTATGCATGTATGTGATCAGTTATTTATAAGTTATGTATGTATGTGCTCAGTTATTTATAAGTTAGGTATGTATGTTTTAAGTTATGTATGTATGTGATCAGTTATTTATAAGTTATGTATGTATGTTTTAAGCTATGTATGTGTGTGCTCAGTTATTTATAAGTTATGTATGTATGTTATAAGCTATGTATGTGACAGCGTTTATGCTGTTGCTGGCTGTATTACAGTCGAGTTACATAAATCAGATAAAAGAAATGCTTTATTAGGACCATTACTAATTAACACCTAATTGTACTTAATAAGTGCTCAAGTTCACGCAATTGAAGGATTAATTAAACAATAAATGTCGTAATAAAGATTCATTAATACCGGACAAATGTGCAATGACTTAAAAGACAACTTTATCAAAAAAGTTGTATTAAGTACACCAATCTCACAGTCACTGACACACTTTATCACATAAGGTTGTATTGAGTACACCAAAGTCACAGTAACGGGCACACAGACTTTATCACAGAAGATTGTATTGAGTGCACCAATCTTACAGTCACTGACACACTTTTTCACGTTTATATTGAGTGTTGTTTGATTATGGTATTGTATTGGTGTTTAGAAAAACATTTAGTAGATGTACGGTCACACGCTTTAGATAACGATCTCAAAAAACGCTTCTATTATCTGTAGATAATGTGTGTTATGTTGTGGAACAAACAATTGTATTGTTGTCTTCTTTGACAGCTTATAACAACACCTAAATCTTTATTTGAACGATTGCAATCTAAAATGGGCAATTGTGATCTTTCCCCGCCACCATTAGCAAGAAATATGTATCGTTCATGCAGGATGTCTGTTGGTAAGTCCAGACAATGCTTAAAGGGGCATCGGATCCAGAGACTCTTTAGACGGGGGGTGGGGGGCTCAATAATGGAGCCGAAATGACGAAAGAAGTGCTATTGAGATGTAAACGCATTAACGTATTTATAGTATGATAATAACTAATATACAAGAATTAGAAATATAATTATAAATAAACATTATAAATATTTGAAATGTTGTTACATAATACCGGTATACAAATAATGCAAGTATCTAAGTTGATTACTCGATTAAAATGTCTGGAAGAATCATCCTTCTCGGTTGCCTCCTTGCAAAATCGGCAACTATCTTTAGTGTGTTTACTAGTATATCTCTGTGGATGTACATTAAGGCCAAAGAAATAAGTCTACTTTGACCCATGGTAAAACGCAAGTACGTCTTAAGAAGTCGCAGAGTACTTATACTTCTTCCACATTCACAGCTAGTGACGGGGAACACAGCCGAAATGCGCAAAATAGTTGCGACGTTGCTGAAGAATAGTTCATCACATTCCTTAAGAGTGGTAGTTATGGTGCAAGGTCTATCCTCCGTATCTCTAGATTGCCAAAGTTAATACCACTGAGCCAGTTCAACATGTAAAGTATCCTTACATGGCAAGTCGGTTTAAAAAAAAAGAGAAATCTTCTAACTTTGGTAACATATTCATTACAGACGGAAACAACTGAAGCCCCAAAGCGGCTCTGGCGTGTAGATCCGTAAACCCTGTATTCATTTCGTTTATCGTATAGTCTAGGAAAGGTATAGCTATAGACTTTCGATAGTAATCTTCCGGACCCTCAGACTGTACATTGTCTCTCATTGTTTGCCTCCTGCAGGTTCTGGGTTTTTTAATCTCTATTTCCAGCGGTTCACATATCTTAATGCTTCTCTCATAACACTTGCGGTTAAATTATTCCACATTTGCTCTACAGTCTTTTAGTGAGCTCTGTACTAAACCAACGTTTTCTAAGGCTCTGCCTACGTCCAGTGATCTCTTTTGCAGTGATCTACTAAGGCTTTTCATAAAAGCCAAGCACATTTGCACAATAACAATAGCGACGACAAACCCAAAATTGCAAATAGAATATAGCAAGGAAGATGCATCAGCTGCTCCTGGTGTACGTGTGTTTGGCAGTTTTGTAAAGTGCTCAAGGGTCTGAACAATAACAGGAAAAAAATCCAGAAACACAGAAAAGGCATCGTGCCTTTCCACCCATCTCGTCCTACACAACTGTTTCAGTTTAGTCCTTGATGTTTTGTCGTTAACAGTCTCATCTATTAGCTTCTCATGTACCGTTTGTTTCTTTGGTGAATACTCAAAGAACTTCACAACCTGATCCGCTGTGCACATCATGTTTCTGACAAACAGGATGTTGCATGCTTGTACAACGCATCTATTTAGTTGGTAAGCTGGACACCAAAACGGTAGTGCTTTTGGGAGCTGTTTCTGAATTCTAGGTCCTACTCCTTTAACTTTCTCTGACATGTTGCCTGCACCATCATAGCACTGACTGTGCATCTTCATGCGATCTAATCCAGCTTCATCGATGAAGGTTAGAAGTTCCTTACTTAAACTTTCCCCACTTGTGTCAGCACTAACATCTCGAAAACTAAGAAAGTTTTCCTTAATGTTCTTCTCTTTGTCAACGTACCTGATTGTAACAGCCAACTGCTCATTGTTGGCTGTATCTCGAACTTCATCCGCAGACAATGAAAACCACCCACCATCTTCATTACAATCGTTCACAATACTTCTCTGGATACTATCCCCAATGATCGAGATTACTTCGTTCTGTGTGGTTTTAGAGATATATGTTGCATTACTAGGAGCGTTTTTTAAAGTGTTCTTGTAAAAGTTCATCCCCACCGTCTGCCCTGTAACGTGGTAAAGCACTAACATTTCCTGTGTTTATGTTTTTATCGTTCGTATATTGATTGACATCTCTATGGCCTCTGAGAGCTAGATTTTGCTGACCACATAACAACACAGTCATGACTATTGTTTCCAACACCGCAAGGTTTCGTATCTTTCTTTCTTGTAGTCCTGTATTCAAAGCAACTATTACATCTTCCTGTGTATTTTCCATACGTCTCCTGAACGTTTCACTCATGGTGTAGTTGTCCTTGTGGGATTCATAACCTGATCCAGGCCTTTTCTTCACGGATGTATCACCAGAATTATGTCACTTCTACAAAAAATGTTCATCGAACTTTTCAGTTGCTTTTTTCCAGTTACGAAATGTTTCTGAAACAAGTTGACCATGCTTACTGGGTTCTTTACAAAAAAGCACACAGTGTAAGCAAAAGGCACCATCACATGAAACTGAGTAAACAAGTTCGGGGTACTTTGATAGCCACTGTGATTGAAAAGATCTATTTATTTTTCCAAAACTTGTTGGTGGAAATTTGTAACCAATTTGTGGATAGTGTAAATTTTTTAAAGCATCATATCGTTCTTCATCTGACAGTACTTTATTCACGTAATTAATAATATCATACTTTAGAGTCAAGTTTTGTAATTGTACATTATAGCCCTGATTATTGCTTTGTTCTGGTTGGAGTCTAGACCTCTTGTTGACTTGGGTAAGTTCTGTACATGAGTCCTCTTCAACAGTCTCCAAGGGTCTGAAAATTAATGAAATAAGTATATTATTTTTATACATTGTAATATATTTTCATTATTTTAGAATGTATTTATATGTTCATTTAGAACTAGACTTTAAAATATGCTGTATTCACATATATTTAAAAAAAACGGTAACTCATGTAATTTTTTTTATCTAAAAAAAATATAGCGATATTTGCCTTTAATTTCATATGTAAAAATAAATGTTATTTAAATGATAAGTTCATTCAAAGAGCCTCAATTTACAGGTGTTGGGGATATACCTATGTAATTATGACACTAGACATGTTTATGTAACGATTTAAGACAATACCTGATTAATTGTTATTTTGACGATGTATTCATAAAAACTTCAAAGAAACTTAAAAATTTTATTTAACATAATTACTTACCTCTTTGAAAAGGGTCTACTTGTCATAAATTTTCTGATGTCCATTATTACTGTTTATTACTCGACAAATTTCATATAACTGAAGGTAAAATACGGCACCTCGAAAGTGAGTCCAGAACAAAGAACAAGAGTCCAGATGAGCCCAGAAGCACAAAATGATATTAAAATGCATTTTTATGATTTCTATCAAATAAAATATGTTTTTAATAAATTTCAAATATATTTTATAAATTACAGTGGCTTTTAAGATCCTTACAGTGGAAATTGGGGGTGAGACCAGAAATATCCGTTATCGGGCGATTGTAAAAGGAATGTCAATTACGAAACGCGCATGAAAAATTCCGGATAAATAAGTAGCTTAGCGATAACTTTTAAAAAAAAAAGTTAAGAAAATGAAAATAAATAGTTATTTCATATATATTATATTCTTGTTATAAAATTTGTAAATTTTATACAAAAAAATCAAAAACAAAAAAACTATGTCAATGTTCTTACTTATTTTTTTCTTTTTCTCTCTTTTTGTTAAAATCGTAAATTATTGTTACCCATAAAAAGTATCAGATATGATTGATGCCTTAGTAAAAGGTGTTTCTGTAACTTATAAATGCTATGAAATTATTGTCATAAATGTAAGTTTTCCATTGAACAACACAAATGTCATGTTTTGGCACCACTGTAACAATTTGTATATTTTTTGCTGGAAGACCCTAATTAGCTAAATGAACTAAAAAGTAATTGTATTCCACTTTCAATTTTTTAGTACTCACTCACTGTGCCACTAGTCACCAGAGTAGCCTCAAAACCTGGTCAAAAGAAAAGACCACTTAATGCTATAACAACCACCAAAACTACTAAAAAAGACGTAAGGTGACAGGCTAAAGTGAAGTTTAAAGACTAATGCTTCTGTACGTTGCGTTGCAAACATTTGTATTTACTGTTAACATAAAAAAATTAAAAAACTAAAAGGAGCCCAAAGTAAAGCCACGTCCACATCGTGGGGTCTGGAAACATTCGTAAGAATGACTAGGATCTCTACATAAGTAATTCATAACATTTGTATATTTGTATAGAACAAATGTCTCTGCTTTGAAAAAAATAAAGATTCTATCCAGGAAATTAAAAATGTTGAAACATTGATTACAAATTTAAATAAACTAAAACGTGATTGGCATTGCTCCAAATCCGGATATTTTATGCAGGTCCCGTATTGGGCATTACTTTTACAATCGCTCGATAACGAATATTTCTGGTCTCTTCCCAATTTCCATTGTAAGGACATTAAAAGCCACTGTAATTTATAAAATATAAATGAAATTCATTGAAAACATATAAATTTATTTGATAGAAATCATAACCATGCATTTAAATAACATTTTGTGCTTCTGGACTCCTCTGGACTATTCTTCTTTGTTCTGGACTCACTTTCGAGACACCCGGTAAAATATACTAACTACCCATAATACAAAAATGACCAGCGGCCAGATTAAATAAATACAAAGAAATTCATTTGTATTTTGTTTTACTTTCATCACACAGATCGAATCTATTCATTTGATTAAGAGTCTTGCAAAAACGTTTCGTCGTATGTCGTATGTTTAAATATGTGCTTGACCTATCGGACAGGGGGGGGGGATGAAAACCCCCAAAAGCCCCCCCCCCCCCCCCCTTGAATCCGCCACTGCATCCATAGTGCAACATTATTGTAAGGATTCTGTTGATTTTTTCTTTTACTATGCACATTGGAGGCATGACATTGCCGAATGTATTAACACAGGCGAGAATGGTACATGGTAAGTTTTTGATATTTATCTGAAATTTAAGATGGTCCCATGCAACCGGAATAGTTTAAAATATAGAATCAAACGAGGAATATTTTTAACATGTCGTAAAAAATATTGATGCCAATCTGAGATACCATTCACCACAGAACTAGTTTAACATATACATGACTCGACATTTCTATCCGCAGACTGTTGTTTCAGTTAGCTAGCACTATAAAAATCCAACAAAGCGTGTTGGTTTAGTACAAAGCGAATCTCATCATCATTTTATTGAAGATTAACATGTTCTCGCTATGATGTAGTTGAATGATAGCTGAGTTGGCGTTAAACAACAATCACTCACTCACTCTATCTCTAAAATGTTTCAGCTAACATTCAAACAGATCAGACTAGGGCTGTCGTAAAAATATCTAAGGATTGAAAAAAATAGCCTTATGCGAACTTACAGATTTGAGACTAATGTTAAGCCCAAATTTGATGACCCTGTGATTTTAAATAAAAGGGTATTTGCATTGTAAAGTGACAATCTGAGTGTGTATGAAATCAATATTGACAATTGTGATTTTGCAAGTTTGACAACTTCCAGTAGAATGTTTTTTTTAACATTGTATGCAACTAAATGCATGATAATGTTTAGAGAAAAGTTTCAAATTGGGTACCCCTTCTATGAGATATGAGTATAACTTAGTTTAAACTGCAGGTGCGACACCTGTAAGAAAGCTAAAAATAATTGTGTGTAATATAAAATATAATAAATTATAGAATGATTTTTTTATGTTTCAGACTTAGCGGCCTCATAACAAAGGAGGAAGTTAGTACTCCTCTTACGAATTTTTTTTTTATCAGTTTGATATGAATAAATTGTAACAGATAAAATAATCAATCACATGTTTGATTATATTTTCTTGACCTTGGTGACCTTAACTGTGATTACCTGCTACATATCAAAGAAGGAAGTTAATAGTCGTCTTACGGGTTTTTAGTGTTTTCCACTTGGTGAATTTCGAGACGTAAAGATAAATTGTGTATTGTGATAATGGAGACTTATTAACTGTGTACTAAAAATTACCATCTGAAATAATTCTTTCGGTAAGTACAAAGTCAATTATTTATGTCATAACAATTATTTGTTTATAACAATAACATTTTACGTTAGTAAATCTCTTGACAGTCTTTATTATGACCATTTTTATTAAGAAATGTGCAGGTTTGGTTTAGGGTTATGGTGTTTTAACTCCACTTTCACCAATATTTCAGTTAGTTCGTGGTGGTCAGCTTTATTGGTGGAGGAAACCGGAGTACCTGGAGAAAATCACCGACCTGTCGCAAGTCACTGACGTACTTTATCACATAATGTTACGAAATGTGTAAAATATAAACCAGAACATCATAATGCAATTGAAGAAAAGAAAAATTGAGGACACACACACTTGTGTAAATATTTATGGTGGGGTTATCATTCTATTTATAGCATGACACGTAATGGTTGATGGTACGTTAGCAGGTTAAACATTCTTTGACGGACTGCTAGAAACGTAAAACAGTGAGGCGCACGCTGGACCGTTTAGCATGTTCAGCTGCCGGCCATATCACCACACAGACCTGTGAAAAATTGATGTGTATGCCGAACCGTTTAACAGGTCCAGTTGTCCACAAGCAATGCCATATCCGATTTCTAAATTGACATTTTTATTTGAACGTTCTTATATTAAAACAAGTTCTTAGGGCTAAACCCACAGAGTTGATCAGCGCGTCCCCGGTGACGGATAGTGAGAACCATATCGATGGACGGTTGTTCGGTTATAATACGTAAAGCCTGACCATGAACCTTAGTGGGTAGCGTGTTTTGAGAGTGTCACCCTCCCTGCACGCTTAAGACCTCGTTTATCAGTAACACGACGGGTAACACATGTGGAGCAGGAACTGTTTACTCTTGTGGGAGCACCTGAGTTCACCCCCGGTTTGTAGTGGGTTCGTGTTGCTCGATCTTTAGTTTTCTGTGTAATGTTTTGTAGATCGTTGCTTGTCCTTTTGTCTTTTTTCATCGTGTTTTCTGTCCTTCTTCCATTTACGGATTCTGATTACCCCTTTGGTATTTTGAAACTATTCTTGTAGATCTCGAAAAAAAAGTAGGCGCATTAACGTAGCTGGATCAAAAGACTAAAATGTTCGCCTCTATATAACTCTCACTGAAGCACTTATTTAGTGGCAGTCAAAAGTTGTTGAGGGATAATAAAACTCTAGTTTGTTTTCCCCATCCCTGCAGACCTCACAAAAAGATGCCTTTCGTCAAACTATTTTTTATTAATTTTCAAAAAAGGATTTAATTTTTAATTTTCCGATTTCCGGAAATCAGATCGTATCCGATATTTATGAGTGACTATTAACAATTTCTGTTGATATAGACATTTTTCAATATAATTTCTTTATTATGTCAGTTTATATTCATTTACGTAACGTATTTTAGCAAGTAGACGGGTTGTTCTTGTAAGATGCTGTTACCAAAAGATTTTATGGATATGGACAAGAATACATTGTTCAAATGAAAGAAAATAGGCTGAATCAAATGAACGATATTTATTCCAAAAAAAAAAAGTTATCATGCAAACAGATATTGGAATGGGTTAACTCCTTGTGGCGCCGGTGAAATTTCGTTACTTGACTGCTTAGCATAATCTCTAAAAGTTAGTGTAAGGATAAGGGAAGATTTAAAATTTTAAAAAAACCAACCTAATTGAATTAGCTGACTTTTATTAATGTGAAAAAAATGTGTATTTTTTTCTCAATATCATACAACAATTGCATATAAACATTAATTCGAGACAGATACAATTTCATCTACATGTCATCCACTAACGTTACTAGTAAAAGAGAGATAACTCTATATCATAGTATAGTTTAGCTGCGGAACCGTAGCCCTTTATGGTCCTTTTTATTATTTTTTTTTGCCGACCATATATAGGGCTACGGTTTTCACTCTATCAAAAACTTTCGAAACTGCGCAAAAAAAAATCTTTGGTCGCTTTTTTGCGAATTTTTGTCATGAAATCGGGTGCGAGAACGATCAAACGTTTCGTTAGATATTTATCTACATTCTTCTATACTTACTTACCTATTAATATTCATTTCCAGTTCATTATCATAACAAATATCTCATTTGTGACAAATCCCGCCTACTTCGTCCGCCATCTTGCTTCTCCGGTAGTCTCGTTCTAATATAACCCTATTTATTTATAAACCGCAAACATGTGTTTGGTTTGTTTACGTTTTACAGAAGATGTTTTCGGCGGTTTTATATAAGGAGAAATGAGAGTTTGGATCTTCTTGACATATATTTTTCAATAATTAATCTGAATAAATAAATTTTTTTTTTAAATTTCTTTTTCTGAAAGTGACTTTCATTGAACATTTTTGAAAATGATTATTGACATCTTCCACCCCTCTATTTTGGGCCAAGTTAATATATAATACATAACCAGCATGGATGTGGAAACAATATACAAAGATAAGTTGAAGGGAAAATATCAGTTTATGTTTGATCTGAAAGAAAAACAAAATGTTTGATAACCAATATAATGGAAAGAAAAAAACTCAATTGGTATTTTTCCTACTGGATATGGGAAAAGTGTATGTTTCCAAATGGTGCCTTTGATTCACGATGCAATTTACGGTGGAAAGCATATTGGTTTGGTAATTTCACCACTGAAGAGCCTTTTGATTGACCAGTGTAAACAAGCCAAACACGTGTTTGCGGTTTATAGATAAATAGGGTTATATTTAGAAAAACCACGTGACCTCAGTACAAGAATACCGCAGAAGCAAGATGGCGGACGAAGTAGGCGGGATTTGTCACAAATGAGATATTTGTTATGATAATGAACTGGAAATAAATATTAATAGGTAAGTAAGTATAGAAGAATGTAGATAAATATCTAACGAAACGAAATATATATGTTCGATCGTTCTCGCACCCGATTTCCTGAAAAAATTTGGCAAAAAAGCGGCGCAAGATTTTTTTTGCGCAGTTTCGAAAGTTTTTGATAGAGTGAAAACCGTAGCCCTATGGTCCGCAAAAAAAATGAAATAAAAAGGACCATAAAGGGCTACGGTTCCGCAGCTAATTATAGTTGTGTTCACAAATAAACATGACATGGGAAAATACGCACAAATACGAATTACTAACTGGGAAGGACATTATATCATTCATCCGGTTATAAATTATCAATGAATATTAAATTGTCACATCTATGTTGGGATTTCAATCAGGTTCGTGTTTCTGAAAAGATATTTTACTATTTGTCCAATGTTCTTTTTAAACATTTTTTTCTGTCGTGGTGACCATTCTTTAATTTTTTTAGATTAAGCACCTAAAACGTACCACGGAATGACAAGCAGTTTCTTCTCTACTTGTGACACCATAGTATTATTGTCAAAGACACGAACATCAACTGATATGTAAATCACGTTGAACGCCAATATATGTAAATAAATACATAACATACATGTGTAAACAAAACATGAACCCCATACAAACCAAATGGGACAAACCGAACATCTTTTTACATAAGAGACATCACAACGCGGAACTAAAAACGTGAGCAGATGTAATTGGACTAAATGAACAACACGAACTTCACTAAAAGAAACATGGGGAACTCAGGTTCTCCTGAAGGGTATCCAATACATTTCACACAGCGGGGTTGAGGTATTCAGACAAAACATGTGAAGTGCTAAAGTTATCTTAAATATCTAATATAAAACCATCAAGATCACATACATGTACATACTCATTCATAATTTTATCACAGAATGCATAACTCTTTCCAAACTGTGGAACCGTAGCTCTTAACGGTGTTTTCTTTACCGTAGATATAATAAAATCACACAAAAAACGGGCTACGGTTCCGCATTAAAAAAAATCTTTCCGTGATGTTGTTCTACTTTTGTATTAGTAAATTCTTGTGGCATTACTTTTTGTTCGGCGAGGTGTACTCGATACAACTTTATGTGATAAAGTTAGTCAGTGACTAACGACTGGTCGGTGGTTTTCTCCGGGTATTCCGGTTTCCTCCCACAATAAAACTGATCGCCACCATATAACTGAAATACTGTTGAAAGTAACGTTAAACACCATAATCATACTATTTGTTATTTCAGTCATAAATGATCAAAGTATAGTCTACAATGAAAAGTAAATGGAAAAAGTTTCTCAATCTACAGGACAAAAAATATCACATCTTTGCTAGTTACTGTGACATTGATGGAAGAATTGTAGGAGAACTTTTACAGTACCTTGAACATTTCAAATGTGTCGTTAACGACCCTGAGAGAAATGCAATTCCTGGGAATTCTAAACTGCGTTCTTTGATTGATGAAGGAATTGAACAATCTAAAATTACTATATTATTCATCACGAAACACTTTTTGTCAGATGACCTTTGTAAATTCATCACAAACATCGCCATTTGGAAATATATAACAACTAAAGGCAAGCATCGAGTATTTCCTGTGTTATTGGAACCCTGTAAGATACCCAGATATCTGAAAGTGTTAGAATGCATTCACGTGTGGAAGTATGCATCTACAATAGAGAACCGACAAAAAGTAAACCAGACTGTTTACCAGTCTCAAATCATTAAAAGACTTACTAAAACAATAACAGGTGAGTCTTAAATCATTAACAGACTTACTAATGCAATAACTTTAAAGACTTACTAAGACAATAACAGGTAAGTATTAAATCATTAATAGACTTACTAAAGCAAAAACAGGTAAGTATTAAATTATTTAAAGACTTGCTAAGACAATAACAGATAAGTATTAAATCATTAATAGACTTACTAATGCAATAACAGTTATGTCTGAAATCATTAACAGGCTTTCTAAGACAATACCAGGTAAGTATTCAATCATAAAGACAATAACAAGGAATCTCTCAAATAATTAATAGATTTGCTAATGCAATAACAGGTAAGTGTTAAATAATTAACAGAATAGCTATAGCAATAACAAGTAAGTCTTAAATAATTAACAGACTAGCTATAGCAATAACAGGTAAGTCTTAGATAATTAACAGACTAGTTATAGCAATAACAGGTAAGTCTTATATCATTAACAGATTTACTAAGGCAATAACAGGTAAATCTTAGATAATTAACAGACTAGCTAAATCAATAACAGGTAAATCTTATATCATTAACAGACTTACTAAAGAAAAATGGGTAATTATTAAATAGTTAACAAACTTTCTAAAGCAATAACAGGTAAGTCTTAAATCATAAATAACAAACATTCTAAAGCTATAACAGGTAAGTCTTAAATCGTTAACAGACTTACTAAAGCAGTAACAGGTAAGTCCTAAACCTTTAACATATTTCATAAATAAATTAACACATGAGCTTGAAATCTTTCCCAGACTAGTTAAAGCGTCAACACCTGGTATATCAAAACATAAACACGGAAACAGGTGAAGTGGGAAAACAACTGCTATCTCCACCATCAACACTAGATATAAAGTAAATACATGTACAAGATATCAATAAATGAAAACATTTTAATCTTAAAAAATACAACAGAGATTACTATTAATATCATTATGTATGTAATTCTTTCCGCACAGAAACCGTATCGGTGGTGTGATGGTTAGTGCACTCCCCTCGAGTGTGGTAGATCGTGGATTTGAATCCCGGTTGGGTCAAACCAAAGACTATGAAATTGGAACTTGTTGCTACACCGCTAAGCACTCAGCATAAAGGACTAAGAACAAAACCTGGTTAGCTTGGAAGCGGAATAATGTGTCCTAGCCACTGGAATGATGATTGTTTCTCTGAGGTAGCACTATAAATATCCAGCTGTGGGCGTTGATCTAGTAAAAATTGTACATTATCTCATTGCAAGGCAACTTGTTCTGGCTATGATATAGCTGAAACAACAATCACTCGCACACATATACTATTTCATGGCGCAGTAAAGTCCAGACAACAATGACATAGCGATAGTTTGGCCTCTGTGCATAATTTGTGCATAATTTTATTTTTGAAATATGTCCGGATGAACACAATTTCACAGGACATTACTTTGCCTTACACCTTATGGGGAATCAGATTTGGTCTATTCTCTTTATTACATGATAATGTAAATCCCGACGTATTCCAGAAAGTAAGAGAACAGCCAGACGGGTAGGGGCTAGGGTTGTGGTATCTAACGCCACTTTAAACAATAATTCATCTATATCGTGGTGGTCAGTTTTATTGGTGGAGCAAACCGGAGTACCCGGAGAAAACCACCGACCTGCCGCAAGTCACTGACAACTCTATCACATAAAGTTGTATCGAGTACACCTCACCATCAGCGGGATTCGAACTCGCAACTTTAGTGCTGATAGGCACTGATTGCATAGGTAGTTGTAAATCCAACTACCACACGAGCATGACCACTACGACCCCAACCTCAAGGAAGATAGATTTAAACAATATGTCCAGTATTACATTAACATTTTGCTTTTTTATTTCATGCAGTTTCAGAATACTTGGTAAATGTCTGCATTAGTGTTTCGCGTCAATATTTCGACTTTTCGCTTTTTCGTCCTAATTAGTATGCAAGACGAAAAGTCACATCCATAATATTAATAATTGGAATTATTAGCAACAATAATTTAGAGTTGTATTTTTCGTTCCAAGGGCAGATAACTTCACAAAATGTCTACAAATGAAAATATGTTAGTCTGTGGGAAATTCAAGCAGGATTAATTTAATGTTTATAAACGATTGAAGTAACAAGTTCGAAGGTTACCGCAGTTCAAATCTTTTGGCTTTGAGTGTACCTGATGATTGTTACTCCAGAAACCCGTCGTGCGCACTTACTTTTGATATCTACGTGTGTATCTAACATAATTTTATAATTAATAACTTTATTGATAAAATGACTGAATTAAAATGTTGTTGTCATTTTTAGACAATGTTAAATTCAATTAATAAAATTTACAAATTTGTCATAATTGTCGATTTACCAACAAAAATGTTATTCAAACATGTAACAGAATATTTATTGTTGTTGCTAAATGAGAAATACCATGAATATTAGCATACTGAGCGGAAGTCATGTTCTCTTCAGCAAGACCTCTGTAAGCATGACTTTTCTTAGATTAATCAGTGATCATATCTCCCTGCTACAATGTAAACAATGGTACGCTTTTTTGTTTTTATTAGATGCTCCACCAAAGTTCAGAAGAATAAGATGGAATGGAATAAAAACACTTACATGGACTAACAACTTAGTGGAAAAGGTGAAATTGTCGGGAATGAAGGATAGAGCATGTAGACAATCCACTCAAGCTGTTAATCCGTTACAAGTATGGCGACTGATGAAAATTCTGGAGCATTGCTTCATAAATTGTCGCTATTGGCACTGTACATTTGCATGCAGTGGGAACAACTTTAATATGTTCATAAAGCATGTAAATAAATGTCGGTATAGACCAATAAAATGTCCTAATCGAAGCTGCCTAAGCTTCCAACCAAAGTGGGAACTAGAGAAACATTCAGAAACCTGCACATTCTCTGTTTTCACGTGTCCATCAGAGGGTTGTGGGAAAATGGTCAGAAGGAGTCAGCTGGACGAACATTTACTCAGTTGTCTTAATCGCAACTTTCATTGTCCAAATAAAAAACTTGGATGCCATAAGAAACTGACTTTCATCGAGTCCAATAATCATTCTCACAGCTGTTTGTTTGTGCCATTAAATTGTAATAAATGTGGGATTTATTTACAAAGAAAAGATTTGCATGACCATGCCGAATCGTGTGGTAAAGTTGAAATTCAGTGTAGTTCATGCAAGAAAATAATTTTTAGGGAAGATCAAATCCTTCATATGGACGATTGCTTAATGGCTGATGTGACTTGTCAAAACATTGGTTGCGGCTTAACGATGAAAAGATATCAAGGCTTACAACACAAGTATGTTTGTTTACAGCGTATTTCTGACTGTCCGAATCAACGCAATGGGTGTAAATTCAAACAGAACAAACCATCCATGGAAAGACATGTGATGTCTTGTCCTTTCCGTCTAGTCCAATGTGATATTTGCGAGAGAAAGAAAATCTTCAAGGACCTTGATGACCACCTGAAACTATGCCGAGAGAAAAAAAAATGTGAATATTGTGGAATGACAGTATCAAGGTATTTAAAGAAAATGTTCAAAACGTTAGACATTTATGATTTACAAGAAATAACTTAAATAAAAAAAAAACAAGCAAACAAACAAAGCAAAACAAGACAAAACAAACAAATATCTGAGACGACATACAGTATATGAATGTTTGAAACCACTACGGGCGCATAGACGGAGACGATTACATTATTTCCCCCAAGTCATTCCCCAATTGTCTGTACAAGATGCACATAGGATAATGGAAATCATTAATTGGCGATTTACATAAGTGTTCGTGTATTTTAAAGACATGCAAATTATTCATATATTACACCATGTACAAGGTGATGTTGGATGTGTCACATGATATGATTACTTATTTGACGGTTTTAGACCTTCGTGTAAACATAATTATTTCAATATTGTCAAGTCTGTGATTTTTTAAAGATATTGTCCGTCTTTTATTCATTATTTAGTAAATCTGAATATACTTATATAGTGATAAATTGTTTATATCACAAGTCCGTATGGCAAACACACGAACGCACGTGTCCAAGGAAGAATTTGTTGTCGTATTGTGATATGTGTCCCACAATTATACAGAAGGATACATTATCAACACACAAAGATAGCACCTGTGTAGAGCCACAGTACCACACATTGACACAACATGGACTGGTGGTATGAACTCAAATATATAATATAGGTTGCGTATTTTAGTAACATACATGTTTAAGACGAACACGGAATAAAAGTATAATACCCAAAGTCAGGTGAGATTCCGAGTAAATAGACGACCCAAGTCAGGAGAGATTCCGATACAAAATAATACTTGCTCCCACCAAGACTTTAACATTATTTGGCTTTCCAATCTTTTGACTATTGGTGCACCCGATGAAAGTTATCTCAGAAGCATATCGTGTGCACTTAAATTGGATATCTACGCTTTTATAAGCAATGATATATGTTTGATATTCATCAACAGATTCAACACTAATGATATTGTAGTAGACATTGTAACATTTCAATTGTTTTAGCTTTCTGCAAAACTGATAAGACTTTAGTGGTCATTTAACAATGTAACCATGATGAGACTTTAATAGTCACTTTAGCACTGATGAGATCTGAGTAGTCACTGTAGCCATGTAACAGGCATTCAGCAATACTGATTATATTTTAGTACTCATTTTAGCAACGTAACAGGCATTCAGGAATATTAAATAATGAGATTTTGGTATCCACTACAACAATGTACATGTAATAGTCTTTCAGCAAAACATTGCTATGATTTTATAAGTCATCTTAACAATGTAATAGTCTTTCAGCAACATTGCTATGATTTTATAAGTCATTTTAGCAATGTAATAGTCTTTCAGCAACATTGCTATGATTTTATAAGTCATTTTAGCAATGTAATAGTCTTTCAGCAACATTGCTATGATTTTATAAGTCATTTTAGCAATGTAATAGTCTTTCAGCAACATTGCTATGATTTTATAAGTCATTTTAGCAATGTAATAGTCTTTCAGCAACATTGCTATGATTTTATAAGTCATTTTAGCAATGTAATAGTCTTTCAGCAACATTGCTATGATTTTATAAGTCATTTTAGCAATGTAATAGTCTTTCAGCAGCATTGCTATGATTTTATTAGTCATTTTAACAATGTAATAGTCTTTCTGCAGCATTGCAATGATTTTATAAGTCATTTTAACAATGTAATAGTCTTTCAGCAACATTGCTATGATTTTATAAGTCATTTTAGCAATGTAATAGTCTTTCAGCAGCATTGCTATGATTTTATTAGTCATTTTAACAATGTAATAGTCTTTCTGCAGCATTGCAATGATTTTATAAGTCATTTTAACAATGTAATAGTCTTTCAGCAACATTGCTATGATTTTATAAGTCATTTTAACAATGTAATAGTCTTTCAGCAACATTGCTATGATTTCATAAGTCATTTTAGCAATGAAATAGGATTTCAGTAACATTGATACGATTTCATTAGATGAAATTAATATGATAATCTGTTTTAATAAATAATGCTTAATACTGGAGTAAAAACAATAATACTTTGTAGACCTCTGCTGTTTTATGTACCAGAGCCACCGTAGGACCAACCTCATCACAAAACAATAATTATCTACATGAAGGTTAGTGGTATTACTATTATTTGTAAGTACAATTATATTTAACATCTAAATTTATTTGACGCTATGATATAATAATCATTGCTTTTTTAAAGGCCAGAATATCTATAAAAAAAAACAAAAAACAAAACCTTGGGGGGATGGGGGGGGGGGGGGGGGGGGGGTAAAGATACAGTTTCTCTGCTGCTTGTGCAGGCCAAATAAAACACAAAACTCGGCATTATTACGGACCGTTGAGGGATGTATTGTGATTCGAGAAAGCCGTGCACCCCTTGCATGTAAAAAACTTCTTTACCAGTTCCGAATTATCAAACAAACGTCTATGGGGAGTGATCATTGATGTCCTGTTGCTAGGCAACATTTCCGCCACTATCCATCAACTGACATTTTCCTTGTGGGTTTGTATAATTGTTCGCGTAATGAATACTTGACGTTCAAAACTATGGATCAATAAATATTGCAAGAATTTTAGAAATATTCAAAATCACTGGCACATCAAAATGAAAATGCAAGGATCGCTTGGCAGCTATTTTTGCAGGGGCCGTCGTGGTCGTGATCGTACGGTTTTTGGATTTATAGCTACCTGTACAATCAGTGCCTATCACCACTAACGTTGAGTTCGAATCCCGTTCATGCGAGGTGTACTCCATAAAACATTATATGATAAAGTTTGTCAGTGACTTGCGCAGGTTGGTGGTTTTCTCCGGGTTCTCCAGTTTCCCGCCATCAAAAGTGCCTTCAAAGACCATAACCCACTTTTTTTGCATTCATAAAGCCTTATATTTTATCTTATATTGTCTCGATATGTATTTTTTTACATTTGTATTTTGTATTTACAGATAGAGATACAGATACAGAGCATGCTGATTTTGACAAACAAAATGGTCGCCGATCTACCGGAAGTACTGGTTCAGATGGACACGGCACAGACAACATGGAGGCTATGGCGGCAGTCATAATGGCTACAGAAGATACACAAGACACTACAAAGACCAAAGGTGAAATCTGTTACAGGAAATCACACAGATTTACCAGCAGTAGCAATTGTGCAACTTCAAGAAAAGTATTCAATGATTTTTTGAAAGCTGCTAGCCATTATGACATCAATGATTTAAAGAAAAATCATCTGCGAAAAAATAATTCAGATTATAAAAATTTAAAACTACAGACGGACTACTAGTATTTGTTATAGGTATTATAGCGGAATGGGTTTATATATACTAATGAGTGTTATTTTTTTCTAATAAAATAATAACATAATAAATAATCTTGATAATAACATGCCATCTGACAATACAACAGGAACACTTATCAAGATTTTTACTGATCATAGCGATACATATACATTATAATGTAGTTGTTTAATATTCCTGTTTTGTGATTGGACAATGCTGTAATTTTCACGGTATCAATTCCACGGTTGAAACATCATGCTATTTTTTTAGCCGATTACCACTTACGTTAACTTGTCAATAATGTGGCAATACACATCCATACACATGATTACATTAGAATGGAGATAACTGTATTGTATTAGAAAATTTCACGGCACCAATTGTCGATTTAATGGTATAATTTTCATGGTGTCAATTCCACGGTTGAAATAGTATGATATATTTTTAGAATTTTAGCTGATTACCGCTTAGTCATCTTGTCAATAATGTGGGCAATACACATCTATGCATAGGTACACATGATTACATTAGAATGGGGATAACTGTATTGTATTTGACAATTTCACGGCATCAATTGTCGATTTAATGGTCGCAAATATCTGTTTACTGGCTCCGCTAATGCGTCGCCAGTAAACTCAATTTGCGACCATCAAATCTCCAATTGATGCCGTGAAATTTTCAAATATAATACAGTTATCTCCTAATTGTAGTTGTGAGCTTTCTATTTATATGTAGCAACATTTCGGCACATGCACATGGAGTACATGATGAGGTGTACTCATACAACATTATGTGATAACGCTTGTCAATGAGTGACTCCGGGTAGTGACTTGCTACAGGTCAGTGGTTCTCTCCAGATACTCGGGTTTCCTCCATCAATAAAACTGACCACCACCATATAACTGAAGTATAATTGAAAGTAGCGTAAAACACCATAACCAATATGGAGCATACACCTATATCTAAAGTAGTAAAATATTATTATTTAGAAATGCATGCATTTGAAGTTCTCCAAATGAAATGGATGAATTGATGCTATTCTAAATCTATGATAAATGTAGAAAACACAGATCATGGTTGGAGTTAATTCAACATAATACACAGTAAGTTGTCATAAATTACAGCACCAAGATTACAACAGAGCAAAAGATTTATTATGGACAACACAATTTGTGTTTACAAAGAATTGAAATTAAGCTTGCTGCTCAGACATTTAATTATCTCCATCTCCTTTAATGAAACACTGTCTCATCTGAGATCATGCATGTGTAAAGCTACCCCCCATTTTCGACAATATTTCAGCTATATCGTGGCGGTCAGTTTGATTGGAGGAACCCGGGGTGTCATAAGCTCCTCATGTGACAGAGTGGCACAATAAAAATCAAACCTTTTTCATAGTTTTATTCGAATGTGTATTTAATTAAGAATAATCATTGTTGTCCCGTTACTAGGTACAAAGCCTCTTCTATTTGTAATTGTACCTACCAATATACCCATAGAGGTGCTGGTTGGTTTATTTCCACAGCCTCGGTCATTCAGATGTGTCTGCTTGTAGAATTTGTTGTCGAATCTTCAAAGAATTTTTTAGACACTATACGTACATTGTCGGAAAATATATAATTTATTTTTACGAGCTTTAGAAACGGGTAGTAAAGCTAGTTATTCTGTTCTGTTTCACGCCGAGTGCATACAAATTGGACTTAAAATTAAATAAAAGGTTACAATTTTTGGTGTCGGTAAAACAAATCTGAAGAAAATAGAACCCTTTTAAAATCCGACATAAAATAAAGAGTCAGCTTGGTACCCTTTGATCCCTTCATATCTGTGATACGGTATGAGCTACAACAATTCTGTTGTTGAATTCTGACGGGAATCTAAAAAAAATCAATGGACAATGCTGTGTTCTAATCGGACTTGAAATTTTTATCATTTTGGGTGTTGATTTTTATCTCTTTTGGTCGCTTTGACTCCATTTTTCTACGAAATAAATCACAAGAGCCGGGTCAAATCTGTTTGACAAACGCATGCTGAAAATTTCATTGGTAATCTAAAGTAAAAAAAAAAACCAAGATCGGACTTAGAATAAATAATCCAAATTGTGTGTGTTGAGTGCATTTTGACTCCTTTATATCTTGGAAACAGAATTTTAAGATTTTCACGCATTTATTGCCAAATTTAGGGTCCGAAAAGTTCCATATTTTCTGACCCTATCGTTGAAGTTAATGCAGTGGTACGTCACTTCCGTCAGCCGTGGGTCCTTATACGAAAAATGTGGCAATAAATGTGTGAAAATCTTAAAATTCTGGAGAACTGAGCTATCGTATGCACAAAACAAAAACAGGGCCAAAAAGATGCGTCTTTTAGGAATGGATACATGTCCTAGTTTGAATAACATAATGGAAATAAGGTGTAATAAATGTACTCGAAGCGAGCAGGGGTACGATTTTTAAACCTGCCGAGTTGCATACCTTGTGGATTATTAATATCTATATAAGGTCGACACATGCAATTTGATGTTGACATAAGATTGTATGAATATTGACACGAACAAGTTAAAATAAGGAAAAAGAGATGAAATAATAAAGATAAATAAGGGTAATAACAAAATTACCGAACTCCGAACAATCTTACAAAGGGAAAGTCAAAACTCATAATTATATAAACAGACAAAATCAGTCAACAACCGGAAAACTGTGAAAACCTTAATGACTCTGACTTGGTACAGGCATTTCTAAAGAAATGGTGGGTTGAATCAGATTTTAAGGCGCCAAACCTCCCGCTCTCATTACGGTTCAAAGGTTCCGGCTGTCACTATAACAGTATTTAAATACAGGAACAAAATAGGTAAAATAGTTGTCAAAGCAGTACCATATTCGGTGACGTAAATGTCAAAAATATTTTTACGTCACACATTGATAAAAAAATATCCTTGACATTTTTCTTGACTTCTTTATCTTTATACATTTTCACTATATGAAAATGCATCGCTTATAATCGTTTCTGCAGAGACGGAATATATTTCGACAATATCTTGGTATCGGAATATAAACTTTTCAAGAGATCGAATAAGACGAATCTTTTAATAGCCCTGGTCCAGTAGCCTGTTTTTGAGATGAAGATGATATTTCAGGAAATCAGAATAATTGCTACTGCCCCTTGCATAGTGAATCAATTGCGAGATGTAAACACCATATGCAGGAGAAAGAATTAAAGAAATTTTATTGAAAATAAATTTGTCAACAGAAAGTTAGAAAAAAGTGGGGTGGTAAGTCCGTGCCACGAGCGCCTGTGATAAGATGCATAAAGAAATAATTCATCAAAGTTGGTTGAAAAATATATGCTCGTCATATAAAAGCAGAAAACGTAATTTTCGACATCTTTGGACCTCTTGTTTCGTATGTGGATTTCCCATTAAAAACAAACTTTTAAGAGGACCATCCACTGGATATTCCTACCAAATTTGGTTCCAATTGGCACAGTAGCTGTGGAGAAGAAGATTATAAAATGTGAAAAGTTCACAGGCAACGAGGGTGATGATAATAACTCACATGATATGTGGTCATCTCAGCTAAAATCTATACAATAAACCAAAATAATACACAATTGATACAAACTGATTCCAACCTAATAAATGCGTTCCTTCATGTGCGAATAATTAGTATGTTTTGTGGTCTGTATGTCTTGTTTGCAAGAGTTATTCATCTTTGTATAGCATTCAACTTACACATAATCTATTGTAACTCAGTCGAGGACGATTTGAGAGGAAAAGTAAGTAGATCTTGGTATCCTGAGCATCAAACTAATGTTGGTTGTTCGTTTCTTGCTTAACGTCCAGCGGCAAATATGTTATGCATATTCAGGACGACGATACCATAAAACTACACATAAATGAGGTCATGGAGGAAGGAATGTGAAAATAGAGGCCAGGACTTTTTAATACCACAAGAAAAGTATGGAGTGCTGGATATTGAAGACAATCATAGGTTGTTTTTTCGCTTTCTATTTCTTATCTATTTTTATTTATTTATTTCAATTTTTTGGATTTTTGGCCTTTTTGTAACGCTACAATGCGCCTACTTTACTTCGAAAAGAGGTCTTTAAAGTACAGGGTGTGTGGTAGCCTCCAAACATATTATTAACTATGTTCCACTGACAACCACCCATCGAAAGTGCACCCATATCCGCCATCAGGGGATTCGCTGAGCAGCTCTATGGATCGAGCACTTAGAACCAGGGTAGTCAAGAGAATTGTTGGGCACCAGGGCAAAAGGAAACTTGGCCCCCCTCCTCCAATTCTCCAAATAATGATACTCAAACTAAGTCAACCACGGTGTGTCATAAGCAAGGAGTCAGTATAACAAAAATGAATTGATGAATTGTGATTCAGAAAACAGCTTTCTAGATGTCATCCTTTTTTTTGGTTATCTCTCCCAGTCTCTCTCTCTCGACATCTTTTGTGCAGACCCGCTCAGCATACCTTGTAATTTGCTTAATTTGCATGTTGTAACCTGTGACAATGACAATGTGGTGACTGACGAAGTGAAATTAATAAATAAATAAAATATAAAGGCTCACCTGTTTGTAGATCATTGTTTGTCCTTTTGTCCTTTTTCTTATGGCCAGTGTGCTGTCTGTCCTTCGATTTACGGATTCTGCGTATCTTCACACTCTTCTTAAGACAGTACAAGGCATTTGATGTTGTTCTGAGCAAAAGACATACTTGGTCTTTGATATTGAACAAAGTCACAAGGTCATGGTCAGATGACCATTTCGATGGCAAGCATCACTTTTCAAATCATAATATATTAATAATAAAGATCTTTTTTGACATTTTACGAACAGATAGATGAAACAGAGGTGTAAATGTGGGGGGAAACATTTATTTTCCATCTGTTACGTAATTCATTTTTAATATCTTGCTTTGACAAATTGTGAAAAGAAAATTTGAACAGTGATGGTCACCCATATTAACAAAACGAACTATCTATCACCTCTCATCTCAACTGACTGAATATAAAGAAAAAACTACCATGACAATTGACGTTGGAAATCCAGGTCATGGTTAGGGACATGCACAGTGGAGGGGTAAAAATGGTTAATGGGAACACAATCCTTTCCCTCTTGATAATTGGAAATCCAATACACAATACAAATATAAGCAAAACCTGCACAGGTTCGCTTTTACTAAAAAAATACCCCACAAAAATGGATGACAACGTAAACATAGACATCACAGTTGTAGTGTAAATGAATGCTTGCATGTTTTGTGTTGTTTGTTTTTTTCCTTTTTTCGGTAGGATTTCCGTCATGCAATTCTGATAAAAAGACATACAAATTGGTAGTGGAAGAAATTTATTTGTTGATTACTGAATGTGAGATTAACTTTGCATTGAATTGATTTCTTAAACGCATGAAGGTTAATAGATTACTCTAAATTAAATTATTCAGATTTATTTGAAAATAATATTGTAAAAAATAGTTTTAAACGTCTCTTGAAATCATAACCAGTTCTTATAGTGGGTTTACACAATGTTAAAAATATATAGTTACTGAATCCACTCTTGTAGTAAAATTAAAAGAAAGAAACCATTTATTATTTAAGCACGGTCTATTTTAAATTACTACATTGAAAAACACCTAATTAATCTTCTAGATGAATTTCCGTCTAATTTCGTTCCTTATTTATTTGTCAACGCCATACCACGTCAATTAGAAAAAGAGAAAAAATAAAAACATTTGTATTTTAAACTTGGATTTTCAACTATTTATAGAAGTACCAACTGATTATATAACATTAATTTAAGGTTAGATTAAAAAATAAAGAAATTCTATTGACAAGTTGACGCATATTCTGAATAAAACCTTATAAAATCTGTCAATTGTTTTCTTTTATTGTATGTATGTTTAACATTTAATGCTATAAACTTGTACACAATTAAGAGTAATGCCATCAGATTCAATATAATGTTCAATTCTAAATCTTTCTCTTGAATGAAAAAAAAAGTACTACACATTGTTTCTACTCGAAATAAATTTAAAGAAATTAAAATATTCAGTAACTTTTTATTACCCTTACAAAACTTTATCACATAAGGTTGTATTGAGTACACCAATATCACAGTCACTGACACACTTGATCAATACAATGAAGGTTGTATTGAGTATGCCAACTTCACAATCACTGACACACTAAATCATAAGATTGCATTGAGTACACAAACGTCACATTCACTTATCAACTTTATCACAGAAAATTGTATTGGGTACACCAATTTCACAGTCACTGACACACTTTATCAGTTAAGGTTGGTATCAGGACAACTCGGTACCTGGACATCTCGGTATTGAACATATGCGACATGTCGGTACTCGGTACTGGACATTTCGGTACTCGGTACCTGGACATCTCGGTACTGAACATATGCAACATTTCGGTACTCGGTACTGGACATTTCGGTACTCGGTACTAGACATATCGGTACTGAATGAAAGGCAAATCGGTACTTCCAAGGAATAATAATTTGATTAAATTCAAAAACTTATTTTGTATTTTTTTTACATTTATACAAATTTGTATGTATATTCTTTTTAATCATCTTTAATTAAATTGACATCAAAGAGACAATTCATTAATATTTGTAAATAACTTTTGTTTTGATAACTAAGTCCCTTTATCAATAAATCATAGATATTATTTTCATTTCTGTTTTGATTATATAACTGTTTTATTTAGATAGCTTTAATTACCAAATTTAATTTCTTTCATCATAGATCAATGCTTTAATCTTTTGTTGAATTTCAAAAGACGATAGAAGCTGAATTTTATTTGAGAAATATTTGCCAAGCCGAAGGAAATATATAATGGAGATCTCTGCCAGCCATCTTCTTTCCAGTCGTGGTGACATTTACGGAACCCAAGCAGAGTAAACATTATGAACTTCAATGATTAGTGCTTTAAGTTATTTATAAGTTATGTATGTATGTTATAAGTTATGTATGTATGTGCTCAGTTATTTATAAGTTATGTATGTATGTTATAAGTTATGTATGTATGTGCTCAGTTATTTATAAGTTATGTATGTATGTGATCAGTTATTTATAAGTTATGTATGTATGTTATAAGTTATGTATGTATGTGATCAGTTATTTATAAGTTATGTATGTATGTGCTCAGTTATTTATAAGTTATGTATGTATGTGCTCAGTTATTTATAAGTTATGTATGTATGTTATAAGTTATGTATGTATGTGCTCAGTTATTTATAAGTTATGTATGTATGTGATCAGTTATTTATAAGTTATGTATGTATGTTATAAGTTATGTATGTATGTGATCAGTTATTTATAAGTTATGTATGTATGTGCTCAGTTATTTATAAGTTATGTATGTATGTGCTCAGTTATATATAAGTTATGTATGTATGTGATCAGTTATTTATAAGTTATGTATGTATGTGATCAGTTATTTATAAGTTATGTATGTATGTGATCAGTTATTTATAAGTTATGTATGTATGTTATAAGTTATGTATGTGTGTGCTCAGTTGTTTATAAGTTATGTATGTATGTTATACGCTATGTATGTGACAGCGTTTATGCTGTTGCTGGCTGTATTACAGTCGAGCTACATAAATCAGATAAAAGAAATGCTTTATTAGGACCGTTACTAATTAACACCTAATTGTACTTAATAAGTGCTCAAGTTCACGCAATTGAAGGATTAATTAAACAATAAATGTCGTAATAAAGATTCATTAATACCGGACAAATGTGCAATGACTTAAAAGACAACTTTATCAAAAAAGTTGTATTAAGTACACCAATCTCACAGTCACTGACACACTTTATCACATAAGGTTGTATTGAGTACACCAAAGTCACAGTAACGGACACACATATTTTATCACAGAAGATTATATTGAGTGCACCAATCTCACAGTCACTGACACACTTTTTCACGTTTATATTGAGTGTTGTTTGATTATGGTATTGTATTGGTGTTTAGAAAGACATTTAGTAGATGTACGGTCACACGCTTTAGATAACGACCTAAAAAAAACGCTTCTATTATCTGTAGATAATGTGTGTTATGTTGTGGAACAAACAATTGTATTGTTTTCTTCTTTGACAGCTTATAACAACACCTAAATCTTTATTTGAACGATTGCAATCTAAAATGGGCAATTGTGATCTTTCCCCGCCACACTTAGCAAGAAATTTGTATCGTTCATGCAGGATGTCTGTTGGTAAGTCCAGACAATGTTTAAAGGAGCATCGGATCCAGAGACTCTTTAGACGGGGGGTGGGGGGGGGGGGGGGGGGCTCAATTATGGAGTCGAAATGACGAAAGAAGTGCTATTGAGATGTAAACGCATTAACGTATTTATAGTATGATAATAACTAATATACAAGAATTAGAAATATAATTTTAAATAAACATTATAAATATTTGAAATGTTACTACATAACACCGGTATACAAATAATGCAAGTATCTAAGTTGATTACTCGATTAAAATGTCTGGAAGAATCATCCTTCTCGGTTGCCTCCTTGCAAAATCGGCAACTATCTTTAGTGTGTTTACTGGTATATCTCTGTGGATGTACATTAAGGCCAAAGAAATAAGTCTACTTTGACCCATGGTAAAACACAAGTACGTCTTAAGAAGTCGCAGAGTACTTATACTTCTTTCACATTCACAGCTAGTGACGGGGAACACAGCCGAAATGCGCAAAATAGTTGCGACGTTGCTGAAGAATAGTTCATCACATTCCTTAAGAGTGGCAGTTATGGTGCAAGGTCCATCCTCCGTATCTCTAGATTGCCAAAGGTAATACCACTGGGCCAATTCAGCATGTAAAGTATCCTTACATGGCAAGTCGGTTTAAAAAAAAGAGAAATCTTCTAACTTTGGTAACATATTCATTACAGACGGAACCAACTGAAGCCCCAAAGCGGCTCTGGCGTGTAGGTGTGTAAACCTTGTCTTCATTTCGTTTATCGCATAGTCTAGGAAAAGTATAGCTATAGACTTTCGGAAGTAATCTTCCGGACCCTCAGACTGTACATTGTCTTTCATTGTTTGCCTCCCGCAGGGTTTTTTAATCTCTGTATCCAGCGGTTCACATATCTTAATGCTTCTCTCATAGCACTTGCGGTTAAATTGTTCCACATTTGCTCTACATTCTTTTAGTGAGCTCTGTTCTAAACTAACGTTTTCTAAGGCTCTGCCTACGTCCAGTGATCTCTTTTGCAGTGATCTACTAAGGCCTTTCATAAAAGCCAAGCACATTTGCACAATAACAATAGCGACGACAAACTCAAAATTGCAAATAGAATATAGCAAGGAAGTTGCATCAGCTGCTCCTGGTGTACGTGTGTTTGGCAGTTTTGTACAGTGCTCAAGGGTCTGAACAATAGCAGGAAACAAATCCAGAAACACAGAAAAGGCATTGTGCCTTTCTACCCATCTCGTCCTACACAACTGTTTCAGTTTAGTCCTTGATGTTTCGTCGTTAACAGTCTCATCTATTAGCTTCTCATGTACCGTTTGTTTCTTTGGTGAATACTCAAAGAACTTCACAACCTGATCCGCTGTGCACATCATGTTTCTGACAGACGGAATGTTGCATTCTTGTACAATGCATCTATTTAGTTGCTAAGCTGTACACCAAAATGGTAGTGCTTTTGGAAGCTGTTTCTGAATTCTAGGTCCTACTCCTTTAACTTTCCCTGACATGTTGCCTGCGCCATCATAGCACTGACTATGCATCGTCATGCGATCTAATCAGCTTCATCGATGAAGGTTAGAAGTTCCCCACTTGTGTCAGCACTAACCTCTCGAAAACTAAGAAAGTTTTCCTTAATGTTCTTCTCTTTGTCAACGTACCTGATTGTAACAGCCAACTGCTCATTGTTGGCTGTATCTCGAACTTCATCCGCAGACAATGAAAACCACCCACCATCTTCATTACAATGGTTCACGATACTTCTCTGGATACTATCCACAATGATCGAGATTACTTCGTTCTGTGTGGTTTTAGATATATATGTTGCATTACTAGGAGCGTTTTTTAAAGTGTTCTTGTAAAAGTTCATCCCCACCGTCTGCCATGTAACGTAGTAAAGCACTAACGTTTCCTGTGTTTATGTTTTTATCGTTCGTATATTGATTGACATCTCTATGGCCTCTGAGAGCTAGATTTTGCTGACCACATAACAACACAGTCTTGACTATTGTTTCCAACACCGCAAGGTTTCGTATCTTTCTTTCTTGTAGTCGATTACATCTTCCTGTGTATTTTCCATACCTCTCCTGAACTTTTCATTCATGGTGTAGTTGTCCTTGTGGGATTCATAACCTGAACCAGGCCTTTTCTTCACGGATGTATCACCAGAATTATGTCTCTTATTTATTAAGTTCTTCAAATAATGTTCATCGAACTTTTCAGTTGCTTTTTTCCAGTTACGAAATGGTTCTGAAACAAGTTGACCATGCTTACTGGGTTCTTCACAAAAAAGCACACAGTGTAAGCAAAAGGCACCATCACATGAAACTGAGTAAACAAGTTCGGGGTACTTTGATAGCCACTGTAATTGAAAAGATCTATTTATTTTTCCAAAACTTGTTTGTGGAAATTTGCAACCAATTTATGGATAGTGTAATTTTTTTAAAGCATCATATTGTTCTTCATCTGACAGTACTTTATTCACGTAATTAACAATATCATACTTTAGAGTCAAGCTTTGTCATGGTACATTATAGCCCTGATTATTGCTTTGTTCTGGTTGGAGTCTAGACCTTTTTTTGACTTGGGTAAGTTCTGTACATGAGTCCTCTTCAACAGTCTCCAAGGGTCTGAAAATTAATGAAATAAGTATATTACTTTTATACATTGTAATATATTTTTATTATTTTAGAATGTATTTATATGTTCAGTTAGAATTAGAGTTTAAAATATGCTGTATTCACATATATTAAAAAAAAAACGGTAACTCATGTAATTTTTTTTATCTAAAAAAAATATAGCAATATTTGCCTTTAATTTCATATGTAAAAATAAATGTTATTTAAATGATAAGTTCCTTCAAAGAGCCTCAATTTACAGGTGTTGGGGATATACCTATGTAATTATGACACTAGACATGTTTATATAACGATTTAAGACAATACCTGATTAATTGTTATTTTGACGATGTATTCATAAAAACTTCAAAGAAACTTAAAACTTTGATTTAACATAATTACTTACCTCTTTGAAAAGGGTCTACTTGTCATAAATTTTCTGATGTCCATTATTACTGTTTATTACTCGACAAATTTCATATAACTGAAGGTAAAATACGGCATCTCGAAAGTGAGTCCAGAACAAAGAATAAGAGTCCAGATGAGCCCAAAAGCACAAAATGATATTAAAATGTATTTTTATGATTTTTATCAAATAAATGTATATGTTTTTAATAAATTTCAAATATATTTTATAAATTACAGTGGCTTTTAAGATCCTTACAGGGGAAATTGGGGTGAGACCAGAAATATCCGTTATCAGGCGATTGTGAAAGGAATGTCAATTACGAAACGCGCATGAAAACTTCCGGATAAATAAGTAGTTTAGCGATAACTTTTAAAAAAGAAAGTTAAGAAAATGAAAATAAATAGTTATTTCATATATATTATATTCTTGTTATAAAATTTGTAAATTTTATACAAAAAAAAAACAAAAACAAAAAAACTATAACAATGTTCTTACTTATTTTTTTCTTTTTCTCTCTTTTTGTTAAAATCGTAAATTTTTGTTACCCATAAAAACTATCAGATATGATTGATGCCTTAGTAAAAGGTGTTTCTGTAACTTATAAATGCTATGAAATTATTGTCATAAATGTAAGTTTTCCATTGAACAACACAAATGTCATGTTTTGGCACCACTGTAACAATTTGTATATTTTTTTGCTGGAAGACCCTAATTAGCTAAATGAACTAAAAAGTAATTGTAATCCACTTTCACTTTTTTAGTACTCACTCACTGTGCCACTAGTCACCAGAGTAGCCTCAAAACCTGGTCAAAAGAAAAGACCACTTAATGCTATAACAACCACCAAAACTACTAAAAAGACGTAAGGTGACAGGCTAAAGTGAAGTTTAAAGACTAATGCTTCTGTACGTGGCGTTGCAAACATTTGTATTTACTGTTAACATAAAAAAATAAAAATTTAAAAGGAGCCCGAAGTAAAGCCACGTCCACGTCGTGGGGTCTGGAAACATTCGCAAGAATGACTAGGATCTCTACATAAGTAATTCATAACATTTGTATATTTGTATAGAACAAATGTCTCTGGTTTGAAAAAAATAAAGATTTTATCCAGGAAATTAAAATTGTTGAAACATTGATTACAAATTTAAATAAACTAAATCGTGATTGGCATTGCTCCAAATCCGGATATTTTATGCATGTCCCGTATTGTGCATTTCTTTTACAATCGCCCGATAACGAATATGTCTGGTCTCTTCCCAATTTCCATTGTAAGGACATTAAAAGCCACTGTAATTTATAAAATATAAATGAAATTCATTGAAAACATATAAATTTATTTGATAGAAATCATAACCATGCATTTATATATCATTTTGTGCTTCTGGACTCCTCTGTACTCTTCTTCTTTGTTCTGGACTCACTTTCGAGACACCCGGTAAAATATACTAACTACCCATAATACAAAAATGACCAGCGGCCAGATTAAATAAATACAAAGAAATTCATTTGTATTTTGTTTTACTTTCATCACACAGATCGAATCTATTCATTTGATTAAGAGTCTTGCAAAAACGTTTCGTCGTATGTCGTATGTTTAAATATGTGCTTGACTTATTGGACAGGGGGGCTGAAACCCCCAAAAGCCCCTCCCCCCTTGAATCCGCCACTGCATCCATAGTGCAAAATTATTGTAAGGATTTTGTTGATTTTTTCTTTTACTATGCACATTGGAGGCATGACATTGCCGGATGTATTAACACAGGGGAGAATGGAACATGTTAAGTTTTTGATATTTATCTGAAATTTAAGATGGTCCCATGCAACCGGAATAGTTTAAAATATAGAATCAAACGAGGAATATTTTTAACATGTCGTAAAAAATATTGATGCCAATCTGAGATACCATTCACCACAGAACTAGTTTAACATATACATGACTCGACATTTCTATCCACATACTGTTGTTTCAGTCAGCTAGCACTATAAAAATCCAACAAAGCGTGTTGGTTTAGTACAAAGCGAATCTCATCATCATTTTATTGAAGATTAACATGTTCTCGCTATGATGTAATTGAATGATAGATGCGTTGGCGTTAAACAACAATCACTCACTCACTCTATCTCTAAAATGTTTTAGCTAACATTTAAACAGATAAGACTAGGGCTGTCGTAAAAATATCTAAGGATTGAAAAAAATAGCCTTAAGCGAACTTACAGAGTTGAGACTAATGTTAAGCCCAAATGTGATGACCCTGTGATTTTAAATAAAAGGGTATTTGCATTGTAAAGTGACAATCTGAGTGTGTATGAAATCAATATTGACAATTGTGATTTTGCAAGTCTTACAACTTCCAGTAGACTGTTTTTTTAACACTGTATGCAACTAAATGCATGATAATGTTTAGAGAAAAGTTTCAAATTGGGTACCCCTTCTATGAGATATGAGTATAACTTAATTTAAACTGCAGGTGCGACACCTGTAAGAAAGCTAAAAATAGTTGTGTGTAATATAAAATATCATAAATTATAGAATGATTTTTTTATGTTTCAGACTTAGCGGCCTCATAACAAAGGAGGAAGTTAGTACTCCTCTTACGAATTTTTAGTGTTTTCCACTTGGTGAATTTCGAGACGTAAAGATAAATTGTGTATTGTGATAATGGAGACTTATTAACTGTGTGTTAAAAATTACCATCTGAAATAATTCTTTCGGTAAGTACAAAGTCAATTATATGATATACCAATTATTTATATCATAACAATTATTTGTTTATAACAATAACATTTTACGTTAGTAAATCTCTTGACAGTCTTTATTATGACCATTTTTATTAAGAAATGTGCAGGTTTGGTTTAGGGTTATGGTGTTTTAACTCCACTTTCAACAATATTTCAGTTAGTTCGTGGTGGTCAGCTTTATTGGTGGAGGAAACCGGAGTACCTGGAGAAAATCACCGACCTGTCGGAAGTCACTGACATACTTTATCACATAATGTTAAGAAATGTGTAAATATCACAGAAATCCATGACCGGTAAAATATAAATCAGAACATCATAATGCAATTGAAGAAAAAAAAATTGAGGACACACACACTTGTGTAAATATTTATGGTGGGGGTTATCATTCTATTTATAGCATGACAGGTAATGGTTGATCGTACGTTAGCAGGTTAAACATACTCCGTTCGACAATCACCTTAATCTATTTCCTTGTTCGTTTTCGAATATTCTTATCCATCACTGGTGTTAAACTGATGTTCGTAACTGGAGTTACCTACATCCCAACATGTCGGACATGGAAAATGGTAAATTAGAATATCCTTGTTTTCTCTTTGTTTTTAGTTTATTTTCAAATATTGTCATTTCAAATGTATAAATATTTTAACAATTGACTGTAGTGATATGCTTAAATCAACAGTAAATTCTCCTATGTGGCGCAAATCCTACTTTAAGAAATACAAATGATGTAAGTAACCGTAGAATTATTTTTGAACGATGTTCGTAACTTTCAAATATGATGGTGGTAACTTTAAAGTTTGGTGTTTCTAAAATCATGTTTAAAACATTTAAAGAACAACGCTTTTGTAATAAATAAAATTTGAAAACAAAGAAAGACATATCTGAAGTGATAGAGAGGGTAATAGAGGTGGGAAAGATTATATAATGCACGAGAGAAAAAAATACAGAGCGGAGGATGAGAGGGTTATGAATCAGTGAGATGAACGAAAGATGAGGGTAGCGGGAGAAGAGCAGCTTGCCCAACGCTCTTTTCCAATTAGCAATAATAAACACGTGGCTTTGCTTTTCCTGTAATCTTTTGTAATCTTACAGCGATGGATATTGAGAATGACCAGATAATCAATAGTGCTGAGGCCGATGCGGCAGTCGATTCAACATATGTAGTTGTAAGTATTATATTGATATTTCTATTTGGTCTTGGATTGTGTGCCTTAGAAGGGTCTTTCATAAACTACAACCTTGCAATAGGGCGTTTTAACTTCCGACCTTTGGGTGTTTTGGACCTCCCATGGATGGCGACCTCCGACATCATCATTAAATTCGATGAGGGCCATTCTGGGTCTCATATATAAATTCGAACAAAGTATATTTGTATGTAAATTTAATAACAGTTCTATGTGTAAATATGCCGTGAATTATTACCAAATTAATTGTTCTTTGTGTTTTTTGCTTATTTTAATAAATATGGACACACCAGATCCAGTATTTTAAGAATGACACATCTAATTATTTCCCTTTAATGCTGAAACCAGATTAATTTATTATTAATTTGTTAGACTATTGTACTAAATACAGATAAATAAAGTTTTATAATACTTTTTAACGAATCTATAGTTTGTAAGTATTAAAATTGGATTAATCTATGGTAAAGTTGTTTTAAAAAAAAAAATCATGGACACAGGGGTCCTGGATTTTTTTAATAAAAAACTAATCCTGGATTATTATTTTTGCTTAAAGTCTGGTCCTGTGTTTTTATTTCAAATTTTCATCATAGCCCCCCTCCCCCTCCCAAAGGATATAAAATTGTATCATTAATAATAAATTAATAAATAATAAATTCAGATTTTCTATTTAAAATAAATCTCATTTACAAAACCAGATATTTGTTCAATTTTTAACGCTGATTTAAGCTTTAGTCGCAACAAATTTTTATTTTCCTCTTTAAACTGTCGAAACATAACATTTATTTAACTGTAAAATTCACAAATAAAATTCACCCCCCCCCCCTTTTTTCCCCTTTTTTCTTGTTTAAATCAATGATCAACAATATTCCAAAATCAAACAAATGAATAAATATAACATAGATTTATTTTACATGCATCTTTTTACCATGCGGAGTCAGTGTGTTTTAAATCGGTCATCCAATCAGGACGCTCATTATTCTTGTCCAAGATCAAACATACATCGCTAAAATTACCTGTGGGTGCTTCCCCACGTCAACTCGTAAATTTACATAGAAATCGGATATATTTCGTCATAAAACTTCACACATGGTTTTGTCTATCATATTTCTTGAAGACAAACATAAAATGTTATTGCATTTATCAATATTTTATGAGTATGAACAGTGTTTTCAATACCGTATATGTTTCTCGATACAGCCGCAACTTCAACTCGTAAAGAGGGAGAGGCGTTAAGGTGCAAAATTGGCCCCACATTATATTAAAAAATAATGCTTGACATAGAATAAAAACAATTTACTAATTTAATTGTTATATAAACAAATTTAAAAAAAATATAACTTTCGTGAAATTGGGTGCGCTATGACGTCATAATGACATCATAATTAGACGGATAATGCTAAAAATGGGCTATTAACGACATATTTAATGTACATTTTAGCTATTTTATATACCTCCACAGTCTTCCACCAACACCAAATTGAGCAGTTGTTTTGAGTATAGAGGGTTAATGATTATATCAAAATATTTTGTTGGTGGAGGATTGTGGAGGTTATTAAATATTAATTTATTTATAACCTCAGCCAGACCCTTAAAATCAATATTTTCACTCTTCTGATTGTATATATGAGACCATTATATACACAATCTGTACATTTCATGATTCTTTTCAAGTAATGAAATTCATCAGTAAATAACATATGTTTCTGAAAATAATTGTATTTATTTTAAATACAGTTTGTGTACATTAAAACCAAGAGAAAAACTCAGTGCATGTAATCCGGCGTGAATGCCATAAAAAGAACAGGGGACTATAAGTGCCATATATGGCCCCATATTTAATGAATCATTATCTCAGAACATACTTGATTAAAATTTGATTTGTTTTATATTATAGACGAGATCATACTTTTGATGTTAAAACTTGTTTCCAACAAAATCGATACGTATTTGACGTCATTGTGACGTCATGAGTGTTATTTGTTTTCTGTATTTCGTGGAATTTTGCCCGCGATATTTGGACGGTTTTCGAAGAAATTAAGCACCTCCGCAGTCGTGCACCAGAAAAATATCTTACCAGATTATTAAAATAAATAAAACACAAATACTGTTAAAGTATTTTTTGGGTTTCACGAGGTGTTAAATTTCTTGAAAAATGACGGGAAAATGTTCAAATATTCCAAGCGCTTAGATGACGTTTCGATATTTGAGAAGCAATATTTGCCGTAAAAAACGATGGTATGTCGGCACGTAACAGTTATATACAAATGTAAGATAGAAATAAAATAAACACCACTTCATCCAAAATAGTTTTTTTTTCAGAAGCCCCCAATTATTGATTATATATTTTCTTCCGGGATACTGAAATAGTTATTACTACAGGGATACGGAGGTAACGGGTTTAATGGTCTATCGATGCTACTTCTAAAATGAAGAAAAATAGTTTGATCCAAAAGGAGTAGATATTTTTTGGGCACAATCCAACAGACAGCTCTCACATTATGACCCAAAGGTGTTTTATGTTATGGACTACATACACAAACGTTTGATCCATCATTTGTCCATTGGAGGTTAGGTGTTTAACACCACTTTCAAAAATATTTCAGTTACTACTTTTGTGGCTGAAATTGGAGTACCCAGAGAAATCCACAGACCTGTCGCAAGTCACTGACAAACTTTATCACATAATGTTTTATCGAGTACACCTCGCCATGAATGGGGTTCAAACTCACAACTTAAGTGGTGATAGGCAATGATTGCACAGGTAGTTGTAAATTCAACTACCATACGACCACGACGGTTCAAGTTCAGTTAAGATGAAAGGTAATTGTTTTATTGATATTGATGGAATTTATGATTATCACTGTTTATAATTGGTTTGCTGAAAGTAGGTTTTTTGTTGGGGTTCATTTGATGGAATTTGCAGACACAACGTTAGGCATATCAGAACAATACCTTTTTTTTGCCACCAGACTGGAATGGTTGGCCACTGAATTCACATCACATTTTCATAAATTATATAAAGTTTCCCCTTTTGCGCCCAAATTAAACTTTTAACTTCTATCAGTTCCATTCTCTTAAATCAACCTCCAATGGACAAATGATTTATCAAAAGTTTGTGTATGTAGTGCATTGAAAATGCGTTCTGTCATGTGCATAAGTTATTGTTTGCATGATTGACAGACACTATTCATCATATTGTTTTCTAGCTTCTGAACTGTCGATCGAGAAAAAAATAAAATATTCTAGACAGGCAGCAAATAGCCAGTCAATGGGGTTTGCAATTAATATTTCGCATGCACAATAGCGACCCCACACCACAAGGTGTGGAAAATAGAAATATTCTTCTGTGGATTAAATGCGTATTTACTGCATTACATGTAAACTGTATGATTCTGTTTGATAAAGTCCTTTAACTAGAACAGGAACAAAATGTACACTTGAGTGAAACAGTGTTGTAATAAAAGATCGTGAACGTGATGTACGAGTACAAGTATTACAGAATGTCAAGGTATATTTTAAATGAGGTTGAAACAAGTCACCATTTGATATTAATTCGATTGTATTTCATTTTGACGATTCTAATTACGGAAGACGATCACAACCATATTGTTTTTTATTGGATTAAAATTATAGTGTATAATAATGTATAATATCCTATTATTATTAGAATCCTAACATGACTGCGAATTTGACATAAATAAAATAACAAATGGCTTCCTCTAGGAAAACGCCGACTTTATGTGAAAGGGACACCAGACAATTCTGATAGCAACAGTTTATTAGGAGTGTTGTTGTTGGTTTGTCACAAAGCAAAATAATATCTACCATCTCCTCTTTTTCTAGTGACAATCAAAACAATCATACATAGACTCATGGCAGCGAGACACATTTTACCTACACGATTAATCATATGGTTGTAAACTTGTTCTCATCATAAATATATATGAAATACTTGATTGTAAAACAATTGTCTATCGACAACCACTTTCTATGGGATATCTGATTCCAAGGCTTGTTATCAGTTTATAAAAAAAAAAAAAATTGTCACAGGGTCCTAGCTAAAATCGTTACACATTAAACATTTTGTTTCACACCATTTCCCAAAATATTTCCATATTATAAAAAAAAGCGATATTTAAATATTGGACTTCTCTCAACCCGCACCTTGGCATTTTTTTTCTATAGATTTGTGATGGTTGTCCTAAAAAATGTACTGGAATATATCATCGCATTGGTTGTCGTTAAGAATAAAGTACGGTTAAAAAAGTGTTTAAAAAAATTTCAAATATGACAAAGTTCTATTGTCCAAATAAATCTATCTATTACTTCTTTAAGATTAATACTAAAATTTCGACCAGTTTTCGACGATCAATGTTAATAAGTTTCTGAATTGATGTCCCAGGGGCGGAACCAGGGGTGAGGGCGCACCCGGTGCGCGCCCCTACCCTACAATTGGAAAAAATATGATTTTTTGGCGTAAAATCGTGATTTTTCACACGAAATACCCCAAAAATTTTCGCACCTCCCTCCGCTCGGCGCAATTTTTTTAAGTGCGCCCCCCTAACTTGAAATCCTGGATCCGCCCCTCTTGACCTCAATATGTACATTATCAATGTCATAGCAGACGATGAATCCAAAATTGGTCTGTATGAGATATATTTTTTAAATGATTAAAGCTTTGTTAAGATGACGACAAAATGAATTACGAAAAACTACAATTTGAACGTGAAATAATAGATGTGGTACGTAGTTCTTACATTTAAAGATGACCTTTTCAAATTCAGATTTCATGAGATCAATCATGCAATTTCAGCATCATAATATAACCTCTGACAAATGAAGCGATCAAAATAATGAGAGATTTTATCACGTGAAACACACTGTCGAAAACAGGAGACCGTCGAAAATGGGTGACGTTGCGACACTACTATTCGTTCACTTTAATTTCATAATACAGCTTCGGAACATGTGTTTATTCTTGAAATCAATCCACATTGCATATTAAGTCAAATTTATGCTTTGTTTATTGAGTTTTATTATGCTTTGTTTTTGTTTTTTTATAGATATGCATTATAATACAATGATACGTACGTTCTGTATAATGAAAAAAATGACGTTCACTGCTTTTCATTACCTGAATTTGTCGATCCGCTGTGAAGAATTAGATACACATATTAACTAACTGTATTTATTTCTGAAAAGTACATATTGTAAATACATTTTGGAGAAAATTTTATCGACATCTGAGGTGGGGCCGATTTTGGCCCTTATAGCTCCCAGTCCTTTAAATAGAAATCGGAGATATTTCGTCATAAAACTTCACACATGGTTTTGTCTATCATATTTATTGAAGGCAAACATAAAATGTTATTGCATTTATCAATATTTTATGAGTATCAACAGTTTTTTCAACACCGTATCTGTTTCTCGATACAGCCGCCCGATTAGTGACCCGTGACCCAGATTAGCACGTTCCAGCAGTTTTTTCATAATAATGTTGTTTAACCATTTTAAGTTTTACAAATACATATATATACAATACTTGTGCACTGTCGAAGCATATAGGTAATATGTGTATGAGGCTTAGAAACGGGGGGAAAAGGCGAGGCTTTGCCGAGCCTTTTCCCACGTTTCGCGCTGAATACACATATTTACCTATATGTTTCGACAGTGCACATGTATTGTATTTATCCTGCAATTTTAAATCGTAAATAAACGTTTACTGGACAATGATAAAAGTATTTGAAATAATTTTGTGTATGTATTTGAAAACAATATCCCCCGATGTGCTCCGATGAGTTTGCTATATGTTCTATTTATAACTGACCAATATAAAAAAAAATATTGGGCAGGCTGTATTGGTCAGTAAATGCTGTCATTGCGGGATAAATATTTATAAATATACATTGAAATTGACAGGATGTTAGTCTGAACAGTCTTGGTGGTATATTTATAAACGAATTAGCTTAATATCAATAGTTTTTTAAATCAGGATCGCATACATGAATTTCCTTCATGCTAAATATAATTATACACATAGATTTCCTACAAGTCCGTTATCTATATTCTTGTATACTTTAGTAAATATGTTGCTATAAGTAATATATCTCTACCGACAATATTTATGTAGTACAGATACATTGCTTTCAGCAGCAAACTTATTAAAGGGGTGCGCACAAGATACAAATAGGTTAGAAAGGGACTTATTGTAGCAAGTCTATAATTGTTTACATTGACATGATTACGATGTTTCATGGATCAACAAGTCTTCAACTGTCAATAAGTCGCATGTGACGCTAAAGCAAATCAACATCCTAAAGATGTGAGAAAGGTAGAATACTGTACATGTATGCGACCCTGAATTGTTTTTTCTTCTTAATATTCGTTCTATATGCTTTCGTTTCGTTGTTTATTGTTCTTTTTACTTTTAAGTTGTTTGCATGCTTAATTTTGCTTTTAAATTGAAACCAACAGTCTTCTTAGATTAAATATGTTAAAATTATATGGAAATAATTAATTCACACTGTAGGTTTGATAAACATATTCAGAATAAAAGGATTGGAAATTCAATCTTGGTTTATTTAGTTTTGAAGTGTAAATATAAATATTAATATATTCTTGTAATCGAACAAACAGACATTGGTTTGATGTAGAAGAAACTAAAACATACACCACAAACTATTGCATATTTGATCACGAGAGAGGACCAATAAAATCTACTCAAAACCAGTACTAAAAATAAAATTTATGAAAGATCATCATTTGATCAGTCATGCAGAAACTAGATTCAACCTTTCAAACTGTTTCTTAACGAGCAATTAAACACGTTCTTATTATTTAACAGTTATGGAAATCTGCAGTTACGGACATCTCTTTAAATATCTTTCTAACGTTACGAACATCACTTCAAAGAGTTACGTACATCCTTCAATATTTTTCAAGTTGCGATTTCAATGTTCTCATAAGAGTTTCGTCATTTTTATGTATGCATTCGAGTGTCTAATATTCCCACATGTAATCATACCGTATGGACTTACTAATAAACACTACTGATAAAAAGAAAACAAGGATATTCTAATTTACCATTTTCCGTGGGATGTAGGTAACTCCAGTTACGAACATCAGTTTAACACCAGTGATCCATGTATATTAAAGATTTAAAACAAAAGTTCATTTCAGCAGAAAAGGTCGTCTATGACACTTTGACGGACTGCTAGAACCGAAAAAAAATGAGTCACACACTGAACCGTTTAATATGTTCAGCTGCCGGCCACATCACCACACACCTGTGAAACATTGATGTGTATGACGAACCGTTTAACAGGTCCAGTTGTCCATAAGCAACGCCATATCCGATTTCTAAATTGACAGCATTTTTATTTGAAAGTTCTTATATTAAGACAAGTTCTTAGGGCTCAAACCCACAGAGTTGATCAGCGTGTCCCCGGGTGACGGATAGTGAGAACCCTATCGATGGACGGTTGTCCGGTTATAATACGTAAAGCCTAACCATGAACCTTAGTGGGTAACGTGTTTTGAGAGTGTCACCCTCCCTGCACGCTTAAAACCTCGTTTATCAGTAACACGACGGGTGTCACATGTGGAGCAGGAACTGTTTACTCTTACGGGAGCACCTGACTTCACCCCCGGTTTGTAGTGGGTTCGTGTTGCTCGATCTTTAGTTTTCTGTGTAATGTTTTGGAGATCGTTGCTTGTCCTTTTGTCTTTTTTTCATTGTGTTTTCTGTCCTTCTTCCATTTACGGATTCTGATTACCCCTTTGATATTTTCAAACTAGATCTAAAAAAAAAGTAGGCGCATTAATGTAGCTGCATCAAAAGACTAAAATGAATGTTCGCCTCTATACAACTCTCACTGAAGCACTTATTTAGTGGCAGTCAAAAGTTGTTGAGGGATAATAAAACTCTAGTTTGTTTTCCCCATCCCTGCAGACCTCACAAAAAGATACCTTTCGTCAAACTATTTTTTATTAATTTTCAAAAAATTATTTAATTTTTAATTTTCCGATTTCCGGAAATCAGATCGTATCCGATATTCATGAGTGACTATTAACAATTTCTGTTGATATAGATATTTTTCAATAAAATTTCTTTATTATGTCAATTTATATTCATTTACGTAACGTATTTTAGCAAGTAGACGGGTGGTTCTTGTAAGATGCTGTTACCAAAAGATGTTATGGATATGGACAAGAAAAAATTGTTCAAATGCAAGGAAATGAGCTGAATTAAATGAACGATATTTATTCCAAAAAAAAAGTTATCATGCAAACAGAAATTGAAATCGATTAACTCCTTGTGGCGCCGGTGAAATTTCGTTACTTGACTGCTTAGCATAATCTCTAAAAGTTAGTGTAAGGATAAGGAAAGATTCAAAATTAAAAAAAACCAACCTAGTTGAATTAGCTGACTTGTATTAATGTGAAAAAATGTGTTTTTTTTCTCAATATCATACAACAATTGCATATAAACATTAATTCGAGACAGATACAATTTCATCTACATGTCATCCACTAACATCTACATGTCATCCACTAACATCTACATGCCATCCACTAACATCTACATGTCATCCACTAACATCTACATGGCATCCACTAACGTGATTAGTAAAAGAGAGATAACTATATATCATATTATAGTTGTGTTCACAAATAAACATGACATGGGGAAATACGCACAAATACGAATTACTAACTGGGAAGGACATTATATCATTCATCCGGTTATAAATTATCAATGAATATTAAATTGTCATATCTCTGTTGGGATTTCAATCAGGTTCGTGTTTCTGAGAAGATATTTTACCATTTGTCCAATGTTCTTTTTAAACATTCTTTTCTGTCGTGGTGACCATTCTTTAATTTTTTTAGATTAAGCACCTAAAACGTACCACGGAATGACAAGCAGTTTCTTCTCTACTTGTGACACCATAGTATTATTGTTAAAAGACACGAACATCAACTGATATGTAAATCACGTTGAACGCCAATATATGTAAATAAATACATAACATACATGTGTAAACAAAACATGAACCCCATACAAACCAAATGGGACAAACCGAACATCTTTTTACATAAGAGACATCACAACGCGGAACTAAAAACGTAAACAGATGTAATTGGACTAAATGAACAACACAAACTTCACTACAAGAAACATGGGGAACTCAGGTTCTCCTGAAGGGTATCCAATACATTTCACACAGCGGGGTTGAGGTATTCAGACAAAACATGTGAAGTGTTAAAGTTATCTTAAATATCTAATATAAAACCATCAAGATCACATACATGTACATACTCATTCATAATTTTATCACAGAATGCATAACTCTTTCCAAACTGTGGAACCGTAGCTCTTAACGGTGTTTTCTTTACCGTAGATATAATAAAAACACGTTAAGGGCTACGGTTCCGCATTAAAAAAAATCTTTCCGTGATATTGTTCTACTTTTGTATTAGTAAATTCTTGTGGCATTACTTTTATTCGGCGAGGTGTACTCGATACAACTTTATGTGATAAAGTTAGTCAGTGACTAACGACTGGTCGGTGGCTTTCTCCGGGTACTCTGATTTCCTCCCCCAAAAAAATTGATCACCACCATATAACTGAAATACTGTTGAAAGTGACGTTAAACACCATAATCATACTATTTGTTATTTCAGTCATAAATGATCAAAGTATAGTCTACAATGAAAACCAAATGGGAAACGTTTCTCAATCTACAGGACAAAAATTATCACATCTTTGCTAGTTACTGTGACAATGATAGAAGAATTGTAGGAGAACTCTTACAGTACCTTGAAAATTTCAAATGTGTCGTTAACGACCCTGAAAGAAATGCAATTCCTAGGAATTCTAAACTGCGTTCTTTGATTGATGAAGGAATTGGACAATCTAAAATTACTATATTATTCATCACGAAACACTTTTTGTCAAATGACCTTTGTAAATTCATCACAAGCATCGCCATTTGGAAATACATAACAACTAAAGGCAAGCATCGAGTATTTCCCGTGTTATTGGAACCCTGTAAAATACCCAGATATCTGAAAGTGTTAGAATGCATTCACGTGTGGAAGTATGCATCTACAATAGAGAACCGACAAAAAGTAAACCAGACTGTTTACCAGTTTCAAATCATTAAAAGACTTACTAAAACAATAACAGGTAAGTCTTAAATCATTAACAGACTTACTAATGCAATAACTTTAAAGACTTACTAAGACAATAACAGGTAAGTATTAAATCATTAATAGACTTACTAAAGCAATAACAGTTATGTCTCAAATCATTAACAGGCTTTCTAAGACAATAACAGGTAAGTATTCAATCATAAAGACAATAAAAAGGAATGTCTCAAATAATTAATAGATTTGCTAATGCAATAACAGGTAAGTGTTAAATAATTAACAGAATAGTCATAGCAATAACAGGTAAGTCTTAAATAATTAACAGACTAGCTATAGCAATAACAGCTAAGTCTTATATCATTAACAGACTTACTAAGACAATAACAGGTAAGTCTTAAATAATTAACAGATTAGCTATATCAATAACAGGTAAGTCCAAACATGTGCAGCAATATACCAGCTTCTCCTGCATATGGTGTTTACATCTCGCAATTGATTCGCTATGCAAGGGCCAGTAGCAATTATTCTGATTTCCTGAAACGTCATCTTCATCTGAGAAACAGGCTACTGGACCAGGGCTATAAAAAGATTCGCCTTATTCGATCTCTTAAAAAGTTTATATTCCGATACCAATATCTTGTCGAAATATATTCCGTCTCTGCAGAAAAAATTATAAGCGATGCATTTTCATATAGTGAAAATGTATAAAGATAAAGAAGTCGCAAATGTCAATAATTGTTTTGTCAATGTGTGACGTAAAAGTATTTTTGACATTTGCGTCACCGAATATGGTACTGCTTTGACAACTATTTTACCTATTTTGTTCCTGTATTTAAATACTGTTACAGTGACAGCCGGAACCTTTGAACCGTAATGAGAGCGGGAGGTTTGGCGCCTTAAAATCTGATTCAACCGACCATTTCTTTAGAAATGCCTGTACCAAGTCAGGGTCATTACGGTTTTCACAGTTTTCCGGTTGTTGACTGATTTTGTCTGTTTATATAATTATGAGTTTTGACTTTCCCTTTGTAAGATTGTTCGGAGTTCGGTAATTTTGTTATTACCTTTATCATTAACAGACTTACTAAAGAAAAATGGGTAATTATTAAATAATTAACAAACTTTCTAAAGCAATAACAGGTAAGTCTTAAATCATAAATAACAAACATTCTAAAGTTATAACAGGTAAGTCTTAAATCGTTAACAGACTTACTAAAGCAGTAACAGGTAAGTCCTAAATCTTTAGCATATTTCATCAATAAATTAACACATGAGCTTGACATCTTTCCCAGACTAGATAAACACGGAAACAGGTGAAGTGGGAAAACAACTGCTATCTCCACCATCAACACTAGATATAAAGTAAATACATGTACAAGTTATCAATAAATGAAAACATTTTAATCTTAAAAAAATACAACATAGACTACTATTTATATCATTATGTATATTATTCTTTCCGCACAGAAACCGTATCGGTGGTGTGATGGTTAGTGCGCTCCCCTTGAGTGTGGTAGATCGTGGATTTGAGTCCCTGTTGGGTCAAACCAAAGACTATGAAATTGGAACTTGTTGCTACACCGCTAAGCACTCAGCATAAAGGACTAAGAACAAAGACTTGTTAGATTGGAATCGGAATAATGTGTCCTAGCTACTGGAATGATGATTGTTTCTCTGAGGTAGCACTGTAAATATCCAGCTGTGGGCGTTGATCTAGTAAAAATTGTACATTATCTCATTGCAAGGCAATTTGTTCTGGCTATGATATAGCTGAAACAACAATCACTCGCACACATATACTATTTCATGGCGCAGTAAAGTCCAGACAACAATGACATAGCGATAGTTTGGCCTCTGTGCATAATTTTTTTTTTGAGATATGTCCGGATGGACACAATTTCACAGGACATTACTTTGCCTTACACCTTATGGGAATCAGATTTGGTCTATTCTCTTTATTACATGATAATGTAAATCCCGACGTATTCCAGAAAGTAAGAGAACAGCCAGACGGGTATGGGCTAGGGTTGTGGTATTTAACGCCACTTTAAACAATAATTCATCTATATCGTGGTGGTCAGTTTTATTGGTGGAGCAAACCGGAGTACCCGGAGAAAACCACCGACCTGCCGCAAGTCACTGACAACTCTATCACATAAAGTTGTATCGAGTACACCTCACCATCAGCGGGATTCGAACTCGCAACTTTAGTGCTGATAGGCACTGATTGCATAGGTAGTTGTAAATCCAACTACCATACGAGCATGACCACTACGACCCCAACCCCAAGGAAGATAGGTTTAAACAATGTGTTCAGTATTACATTAACATTTTGCTTTTTAGCTCACCTGACCTAAAGGGTCATGTGAGGTATTGCCATCACTTGGCGTCCGTCGTCCGTCCGTTAACATATTTTCATATTTTAATCTAACTCCTTTGAAACAAATGGAACAAATGGAACCAAACTTGGCGGAAAACATCTATACAAGGTCCTCTATAAAGTTTCTTCATTTCTTCCCATTCCGCCAGCAAATATGGCCGCCAAGGGCAATTCTTGTTTCTGATTGGCTAATGTTAAAAAATCTTCTCTTCTGAAACTGCTTGGCCAAATGAAGCCAAACTTGGCAAAAAGCATCTATGTAAGATTCTCTATAAAACTTCTTCATTTGGTTCCATTCGGCCAACAGACATGGCCACTATTACTAAAAATAGGACATATGGTAAAATTGCACGTTTTTGGTAATAACTCAAAAACCATTAATAATATCAGAAATCGTACGAGGTGAAAATGATCAGCACAGCAAGATCTAACTAACCTGAAATTTTGAAGAAAATTTGATTACCTATCTTGGAGTTATTGCCCTTTTTTCATCAAATTTTCAACATTTTAATACTTTTCGTTTTTTATTTCAAAAACTATAAGAGATAGATGTTAAGTTTAAACAGCAAACATGTGCAGCATGTCAAGATTTACCTAGCCAGCAATTTTAAAGTAAATCTGATTACCGGTACCCATCTTGAAGTTATTGCCCTTTTTTCATCAAATTTTAAAAATGTTAATACTTTTCATCCTTTATTTCAAAAACTATAAGAGAAAGATGTTAAGTGTAAACTGAAAACATGTTCAGCTTGTCAAGATCTACATACCCTGCAATTTTGAAGTAAATCTGATTACCCGTCTAGGAGTTATTGCCCTTTTTCATAATTTTTTAGCTCACCTTGTGAGGTATTGCCATCACTTGGCGTCCGTCGTCCGTCCATTAACTTTTTCACATTTAAGCTTCTCCTCTGAAACAACTTGGCCAAATGGAACCAAGCTTGGCAGTAAGCATCTATGTAAGGTTCTCTATAAAGTTTCTCCATTTCGTTCCGTTCCACCAACAAATATGGCCGCCAAGGGCAATTCTTGTTTCTGATTGGCTACTGTTTAAAAAAATCTTCTCCTCTGAAACTGCTTGGCAAAATGGAGCCAAACTTGGCAGGAAGCATCTATGTAAGATCCTCTATAAAGCTTCTTCATTTGGTTCCATTCGGCCAACAAACATGGCCGCCAAGATTAATTCTTTTTTCTGATTGGCTAATGTTAAAAAATCTTCTCCTCTGAAACAGCTTGGCCAAATGGAGCCAAACTTGGCAGGAAGCATCTATGTAAGGTCCAAACCTGGCATAGATAGCCCCTGGGTGTGTCCCTTTCAAAATTGTGTCCGACAGCCCCACCCTCCATTCAAGATGGCTGCTGTTTTTAAGGTAATGATTATCTCCCTTTGAAATTTGCTTCAGTATCATTCTATTGCCAGGTGAGCGATACAGGCTCAGTGGGCTGAGCCTCTAGTTTATTTCATGCAGTTTCAGAATACTTGGTAAATGTCTGCATTAGTGTTTCGCGTCAATATTTTCGCCCTAATTAGTATGCAAGACGAAAAGTTACATCCATAATATTAATAATTGGAATTATTAGCAACAATATTTTAGAGTTGTATTTTTCGTTCCAAGGGAAGATAACTTCACAAAATGTCTACAAATGAAAATATGTTAGTCTGTGGGAAATTCAAGCAGGATTAATTTAATGTTTATAAACGATTGAAGTAACAAGTTCGAAGGTTACCACAGTTCAAATCTTTTGGCTTTGAGTGTACCTGATGATTGTTTCTCCAGAAACCCGTCGTGCGCACTAACTTCTGATATCTACGTTTTTATCTAACATAATTTTATAATTAATAACTTTATTGATAAAATGACTGAATTAAAATGTTGTTGTCATTTTTAGACGATGTTAAATTCAATTAATAAAATTTACAAATTTGTCATAATTGTCGATTTACCAACAAAAATGTTATTCAAACATGTAACAGAATATTTATTGTTGTTGCTAAATGAGAAATACCACGAATATTAGCTTACTGAGCGGAAGTCATGTTCTCTTCGGCAAGACCTCTGTAAGCATGACTTTTCTTAGATTAATAAGTGATCATATCTCCGTGCTACAATGTAAACAATGGTACGCTTTTTTGTTTTTATTAGATGCTCCACCAAAGTTCAGAAGAATAAGATGGAATGGAATAAAAACACTTACATGGACTAAACATTTAGTGGAAAAGGTGAAATTGTCGGGAATGAAGGATAGAGCATGTAGACAATCCACTCAAGCTGTTAATCTGTTACAAGTATGGCGACTGATGAAAATTCTGGAGCATTGCTTCATGCATTGTCGCTATGGGCACTGTACCTTTGCATGCAATGGGAAACACTTTAATATGTTCATAAAGCATGTAAATAAATGTCGGTATAGACCAATAAAATGTCCTAATCGAAGCTGCCTAAGCTGCCAACCAAAGTGGGAACTAGAGAAACACTTAGAAACCTGCACATTCTCTGTTATCACGTGTCCATCAAAGGGTTGTGGGAAAATGGTCAGAAGGAGTCAGCTGGACGAACATTTACTCAGTTGTCTTAATCGCAACTTTCATTGTCCAAATAGAAAACTTGGATGCCATAAGGAACTGACTTTCATCGAGTCTAATGATCATTCTTGCAGCTGTTTGTTTGCGCCATTAGATTGTGACAAATGTGGGATTTATTTACAAAGAAAAGATTTGCATGACCATGCCGAATCGTGTGGTAAAGTTGAAATTCAGTGTAGTTCATGCACGAAAATAATTTTTAGGGAAGATAAAATCCTTCATATGGACGATTGTTTAATGGCTGATATGATTTGTCAAAACATTGGTTGCGGCTTAACGATGAAAAGATATCAAGGCTTAGAACACAAGTATGTTTGTTTACAGCGTATTTTTGGCTGTCCGAATCAACGCAATGGGTGTAAATTCAAACAGAACAAACCATCCATGGAAAGACATGTGATGTCATGTCCTTTCCGTCTAGTCCAATGTGATATTTGCGGGAAAATGAAAATCTTCAAGGACTTTGATGACCACTTGAAACTATGCCGAGAGAAAATAAAATGTGAATATTGTGGAGTGATAGTATCAAGGTATTTAAAGAAAATGTTCAAAACGTTAGACGTTTATGATTTACAAGAAATAACTTAAATAAAAAAAAACAAGCAAACAAACAAAGCAAAACAAGACAAAACAAACAAGACAAAACAAACAAATATCTGAGACGACATACAGTATATGAATGTTTGAAACCACTACGGGCGCATAGACGGAGACGATTACATTATTTCCGCCAAGTCATTCCCCAATTGTCTGTACAAGATGCACATGGGATCATGGAAATCATTAATTGGCGATTTACATAAGTGTACATGTATTTTAAAGACATGCAAATTATTCATATATTACACCATGCACAAGGTGATGTTGGACGTGTCACATGATATGATTACTTATTTAACGGTTTTAGACCTTCGTGTAAACAAAGTTATTTCAATATTGTCAAGTCTGTGATTTTTTTTAAGATATCGTCCGTCTTTTATTCATTATTTAGTAAATCTGAATATACTTATATAGTGATAAATTGTTTATATAACAGGTCCGTATGGGGAACACACGAACGCAGGTGTCCAAGGAAAAATTGGTTGCCGTATTGTGGTATGTGTCACACAATTATACAGAAGGATAAATTATCAACACACAAAGATAGCACCTGTGTAGGGCCACAGTACCACATATTGACGCAACATGGACTGGTGGTATGAACTCAAATATATAATATAGGTTGCGTATTTAGTAACATACATGTTTAAGACGAACACAGAATAAAAGAGTAAATAGACGACCCAAGTTGGGAGAGATTCCGAGTATAGAGACGATTTAGATACACAATAATACTTGCTCCCACCAAGACTTTAAAATCATTTGGCTTTCCAATCTTTTGACTATGGGCGCACCCAATGAAAGTTATCCCAGAAGCACATCGTGTGCACTTAAATTAGATATCTACGCTTTTATAAGCAATGATATATGTTTGATATTCATCAACAGATTCAACACTGATGATATTTTAGTAGACATTGTAACATTTCAATTGTTTTAGCTTTCTGCAAAACTGATAAGACTTTAGTGGTCATTTAATAATGTAACCATGATGAGATTTTAATAGTCACTTTAGCACTGATGAGATCTGAGTAGTCACTTTAGCCATGTAACAGGCATTCAGCAATACTGATTACATTTTAGTACTCATTTTAGCAACGTAACAGGCATTCAGGAATATTAAATAATGAGATTTTGGTATTCACTACAACAATGTACATGTAATAGTCTTTCAGCAAAACATTGCTATTATTTCATAGGTCATCTTAACAATGTAATAGTCTTTCAGCAAAACATGATTTTATATGTCATTTTAGCAATGTAATAGTCTTTCTGCAGCATTGCTATGATTTTATATATCATTTTAGCAATGTAATAGTCTTTCTGCAGCATTGCAATGATTTTATAAGTCATTTTAACAATATAATAGTCTTTCAGCAACATTGCAATGATTTTATAAGTCATTTTAACAATATAATAGTCTTTCAGCAACATTGCTATGATTTCATAAGTCATTTTAGCAATGAAATAGGATTTCAGTAACATTGATACGATTTTATTAGATGAAATTAATATGATAATCTGTTTTAAGTAATAATGCTTAATACTGGAGTGAAAACATTAATATTTGTAGGGCTCTGCTGTTTTAAGTACCACAGCCACCATAGGACCAACCTCATCACAACACAATAATTATCAACATGAAGGTTAGTGGTATTACTATTATTTGTAAGTACAATTATATTTAACATCTAAATTTATTTGACGCTATGATATAATATTCATTGCTTTTTTAAAGGCCAAAATATCAATAAAAAAAAAAAAAAAAAATTGGGTATATGGAGGTTAAGATATAGTATCTCTGCTGCTCGTGCAGGCCAAATAAAACACAAAACTCGGCATTAATACGGACCGTTGAGGGATGTATTGTGATTCGAGAAAGTCGTGCACCCCTTGCATATAAAAGACTTCTTTACCAGTTCCTAATAATCAAACAAACGTCTATGGGGAGTGATCATTGATGTCCTGTTGCTAGGCAACATTTCCGGCATTATCCATCATCTCACAGTTTCCTTGTGGGTTTGTATAATTGTTCGTGTAATGAATACTTGACGTTCAAATCAATGGATCAATAAATATTGCAAGAATTTTAGAAATATTCAAAATCACTGGCACATCAAAATGAAAATGCAAGGATCGCTTGGCAGCTATTTTTGCAGGGGCCGTCGTGGTCGTGATCGTATGGTTTTTGGATTTATAACTACCTGTACAATCAGTGCCACCAACGTTGAGTTCGAATCCCGTTCAGGCGAGGTGTACTCGATAAAACATTATATGATAAAGTTTGTCAGTGACTTGCGGCGGGTTGGTGGTTTTTTCCAGGTACTCCAGTTTTCTCCCATCAAAAGTGCCATCAAAGACCATCACCCACTTTTTTTGCATTCATAAAGCCTTATATTTTATCTAATATTGTCTCGATATGGTTTTCTTTACATTTGTATTTTGTATTTACAGATATAGATACAGATACAGTGGATGCTGATTTTGACAAACAACATGGTCGCCGGTCTACCGGAAATATTGGTTCATATGGACACGACACAGACAACAAGGAGACTGTGGCGACATTGCTAAAAATGGCAAAAAAAGATACAAAAGACACTACACTAATCTATGAGAGCAAATCACACATATATACCATACTTTGCGATTGTGCAAAATCAAGAAAACTATTCAATGATTATTGTAAACGCTGCTAGCCATTATGACATCAATGATTTAAAGAAAAATCATCTGCGAAAAAATAATTCAGATTATAAAAATTTTAAACTACAGACGGACTACTAGTATTTGTTATAGGTATTATAGCGGAATGGGTTTATATATACTAATGAGTGTTATTTTTTTCTAATAAAATAATAACATAATAAGTAATCTTGATAATAACATGCCATCTGACAATACAACAGGAACACTTATCAAGATTTTTACTGATCATAGCGATACATATACATTATAATGTAGTTGTTTAATATTCCTGGTTTGTGATTGGACAATGCTGTAATTTTCACGGTATCAATTCCACGGTTGAAACATCATGATATTTTTTTAGCCGATTACCACTTACGTCAACTTGTCAATAATGTGGCAATACACATCCATACACATGATTACATTAGAATGGAGATAACTGTATTGTACTTGAAAATTTCACGGCATCAATTGTCGATTTAATGGTATAATTTTCACGGTGTCAATTCCACGGTTGAAATAGTATGATATATTTTTAGAATTTTAGCTGATTACCGCTTAGTCATCTTGTCAATAATGTGGGCAATACACATCTATGCATAGGTACAAATGATTACATTAGAATGGAGATAACTGTATTGTATTTGACAATTTCACGGCATCAATTGTCGATTTAATGGTCGCAAATATCTGTTTACTGGCTCCGCTAACGCGTTGCCAGTAAACTCAATTTGCGACCATCAAATCTCCAATTGATGCCGTGAAATTTTCAAATATAATACAGTTATCTCCTAATTGTAGTTGTGAGCTTTCTATTTATATGTAGCAACATTTCGGCACATGCACATGGAGTACATGATGAGGTGTACTCATACAACATTATGTGATAACGTTTGTCAGTGAGTGACTCCGGGTAGTGACTTGCTACAGGTCAGTGGTTCTCTCCAGATACTCGGGTTTCTTACACCAATAAAACTGACCACAACCATATAACTGAAGTATTGTTGAAAGTAGCGTAAAACACCATAACCAATATGGAGCATACACCTATATATAAGTAGTAAAATATTATTATTTAGGAATGCATGCATTTGAAGTTCTCCAAATGAAATGGATGAATTGATGCTATTCTAAATCTATGATAAATGTAGAAAACACACGATGATGGTTGGGGTTAATTCAACATAATACACAGTTGTCACACAATACAGCACCAATATTACAACAAAGCAAAAGATTTATTATGGACAACACAATTTTTTTTTTACAAGAATTGAAATTAAACTTGCTGCTCAGACATTTAATTATCTCCATCTCCTTTAATGAAACACTGTCTCATCTGAGACCATGCATGTGTAAAGCTACCCCCATTTTCGACAATATTTCAGCTATATCGTGGCGGTCAGTTTGATTGGAGGAACCCGGGGTGTCATAAGCTCCTCGTGTGACAGGGTGGCACAATAACAATCAAACTTTTTTCATAGTTTTATTCGAATGTGTACTTAATTAAGAATAATCATTGTTGTCCCGTTACTAGGTACAAAGCCTCTTCTATTTGTAATTGTACCTACCAATGCACCCATAGAGGTGCTGGTTGGTTTATTTCCACAGCCTGACGGGAATCTAAAAAAAATCAATGGACAACTCTGTGTTCTAATCGGACTTGGAATTTTTATCATTTTGGGTGTTGATTTTTATCTCTTTTGGTCGCTTTGACTCCATTTTTCTACGAAATAAATCACAAGAGCCAGGTCAAATCTGTTTGACAAACGCATGCCGAAAATTGCATTGGTAATCTAAAGTAAAAAAGAAAATACCAAAATCGGACTTAAAATAAATAATTCAAACTTGTGTGCGTTGAGTGCATTTTGACCCCTTTATATCTTGGAAACAGTAAGAGGTAGAAAAAGTAAGAGGTAGAAACAGTAAGAGGTAGAAACAGTAAGAGGTGTACAAACTCTGTTAACATACTTCATACAGTTAATTTTATAAGATGCATAAAGAAATAATTCATCAACGTTGGTTGAAAAATATATGCTCGTCATATAAAAGCAGAAAACATACTTTTCGACATTTATTAACCTCTTGTTCCGTATGTGGATTTCCCATTAAAACTAAATTTTAGGAGGATCATCCACTGAATATTCCTACCAAGTTTGGTTCCAATTGGCACAGTGGTTGTGGAGAAGAAGATTATGAAATGTGAAAAGTTCACAGGCAACGACGGACACACAGTGATGATAATAACTCACATGATATGTGGTCATCTCAGCTAAAATCTATACAATAAACCAAAATAATACACAATTGATACAAACTGATTCCAACCAAATAAATGCGTTCCTTCATGTGCGAATAATTAGTATGCTGTGTGGTCTGTATGTCTTGTTTGCAAGAGTTATTCATCTTTGTATAGCATTCAACTTACACAGAATCGGTATAATTATATCTATTGTAACTCAATCGAGGACGATTTGAGAGGAAAAGTAAGTAGATCTTGGTATCCTGAACATCAAACTAATGTTGATTGTTCGTTTCTTGCTTAACGTCCAGCGGCAAATATGTTATGCATATTCAGGACGATGGTACCATAAAACTACACATAAATGAGGTCATGGAGGAAGGAATGTGAAAATAGAGGCCAGGACTTTTTAATACCACAAGAAAAGTATGGAGTGCTGGATATTGAAGACAATCATAGGTTGTTTTTTCGCTTTCTATTTTTTATCTATTTTTATTTATTTATTTAAATATTTTGGATTTTTGGCCTTTTTGTAACGCTACAATGCGCCTACTTGACTTTGAAAAGAGGTCTTTAAAGTACAGGGTGTGTGGTAGCCTCCAAACATGTTATTCACTATGTTCCACTGACAACCACCCATCGAAAGTGCACCCATATCCGCCATCAGGGGATTCGCTGAGCAGCTCTATGGATCGAGCACTTAGAACCAGGGTAGTCAAGAGAATTGTTGGACACCAGGGCAAAAGGAAACTTGGCCCCCCTCCTCCAATTCTCCAAATAATGGTACTCAAACTAAGTCAACCACGGTGTGTCATAAGCAAGGAATCAGTATAACAAAAATGAATTGATGAATTGTGATTTAGAAAACAGCTTTCTAGATGTTATCTCTCAGTCTCTCTCTCGACATCTTTTGTGCAGACCTGCTCAGCATACCTTATAATTTGTTTAATTTGCATGTTGCAACGTGTGACAATGACAATGTGGTGACTGACGAAGTGAAATAAATAAATAAATAAAAAAATAAAGGCTCACCTAAACGGAATCAATTGAGTTTAGCAAAGGTCTGATCCTGTCTACTCACCATTAATGAGCCCCTACCCCTGCAATCCTCGATCTGTCACTCTCAGAGGTAATTCTCAGGGACCTAGCCTGGGTCCCCATTTCCTATGTATTTGTTTATAGCAAATCACTTAGGCCTACATATTTCAGAGCCCTTATATAAGAAAAAATAGTGGGCCCCTCCACCTGCCAGTGTCAATGGTTGTTCTTAGGGGAGCCCAAACAGTCGGGCTTGGCCCTCATTTGAGTCATTTAATATACATTTAGAAGTCGAAAATCACTAAATATATGTACATGGTCCATTTCCCCATACACCGTAACAGAAAAGTTGTTATGCATCATCAAGGGCCCTATAAAAGTCATTAGTGGGCTCCTTCTTGAAACCTGGGGCTACTTCTGTATTAATGATTATATATCCACTACACGAAATTGTCATTCACATATTCACGAAAGCACACATTTTATTTTGTTTGCCTTGCTCAAGGTACACCCTTGTTTTTATCTGTTCAATCCATGTTTCAATATACACATGAACATAGAAATCACCACGACTAAGCTAAATCAAGAAGATGTTCGTATTTGTTGCCTTTGAAAATTGTTCATCATCAAATGTGACTAGTTCTCATCATAGTGTGGCTGAATAATTGTTCTCTTGGTATTAAAATAAAACAACCACTCCCTATGTGTTTTAATTATCTTTTTTTAATAACATTTAACAGGACAAGGAGATGTTGATATAAGTAAATGTGAAAGAAAACCCATAAGAAATTATATATTATATATTAAAGATCAAAAGTTAAGTGTAAACATTAACTGCTGCTTGCTGTTCTTCATCCCAATGACACATGTTATCTGGTGAAAAATATAATTTACGATACATACCATGTCGCTTTCAATACAAACTGCATATTCAGGAATGAATTTCTGTAACGTACGACGAGATCAAAGATTAAATAAGAGGGTGCTGAGTTTCTTTTAAATCTCCTGTCACAAAATTTTATAGAAAAATATATATCAACGTGAAAATTGTAACACATAATAATCTGATCTTGCAGTTTTCAACAAGAAATGTTGGTAGAATTTGAAGAAAAAAAAACTTTTTTCATGTTAAAAAGAAATCTGAGTTTTTGTTTCGAGTGAAAAAAAGGCTCATACCACCACATCGCCCTAAAAATTACATGTTTAGTGCCGTAACTAAATCAGATTTTCGCCAACTTCCGTGTTTTTCTTTTTTCTTTTGAGATTGAGGTCAACATGGGGAGTGTTATGTGAGTTTATTTACCATCACGGATTAACTTTATTTATCTATCATTGTACTTTGTTGTTTATATAAACTTATAGTTATTTGCCCGTAATATTTTGTAAATAAAGATAGCAACTATTATACGAGATATTAGGAATCGACCATTTAACATTTAAAGGAAGGGGCATGTTTTCCCCCCGAGCCAGACAATTTAATGTTGACATAAAAAAGCGCTTTTTTTATTTTTATTTTGCATAAATGTCTCGTTGAAAGCTGCAGTGTTAGATTATATATTACATGTATCTTTCAGGTCAATTTATATATACCCAGTGCCGTAACTACCATTGAGGCAGAGCCTCGTCTGATTTTCTGGGAGAAAAAAAATAGAGAAGGGGAGAGGAAGAAGAAGGACTGAGAGCCAACTTCAACTAAGTTTTAATCTACGACCATGACAATTGTTTACCTGAAGCCTGGTTTCTTATTAATATTTAGTTTGTTCAAATTATCTTCCACAAGAGGTTGACAGAGGGATGGCAAAATGTATCCGATGCAACTTACAGTAATGTTGTGAGAGGTCTCTCTCGCTCTTCGGCGCCTCAAGACTTGGTGTAGAGCAACAATGACTGACGATCGCCTGTGTGGGTTGTCGATGCTTCACGTCCACCGTAATGATACTGTCGGGCAGGTAAATCCAGAAGCTGTTCTCAAAAGATGGGATTCGAGTGGGAAAAGGAAAATCCATCTTGTACTCACCGACTAAGTTCTGTCATTTGAAATTATTCATTAAAATATTATTTTAAAGATCAATCAGTTGTGTTATACCATAGAGGCTTCGACGCGTGATCGCTATTTACGATAGTAACTGGTATATAAAGCGTCTCAATAATATAGAAATACATTTTAATTAAAGAAAAAAGCGCTATTTTGGGCCGTTAAGATTTTCGGGTTGGGTGGGGGCTTCACCCCCGGGACCCCCTTGGGATCTCAATCGGCGGTCCCCATATCCCTGCCTCCCTCGTTTTAAACCCTTAATTACGCCCCTGATATCTATAAAATTTAGGGACAGAATTTAAAGAGAAGAAAAAACATATCGTACATGATAGCCGACTTGGCCATCCAGAGTTAACGTTCCATACACCTAAGGGACCGACCATTTAACTTATGGTTTTTTGTTTCGTTCAGAATTTTTTTTTCGGACAACACAAGAGTTAGAATATTTATTTTTTTTCCAGAATTTAACATTAGGTTATATGACAAAAACTCTGAATCAGATTTTTTTTTTTTCCTCCACCAAAATCAGAATATTTTTTTCAGCAACATTGGGAATCAGAATATTTTTTTAGAAAAAAACCATAACCTCCCCCCTTCAAGTTAAATGATCGTTCCCTAAACAAGGCCAGGGTTTCCACGGTCAGTGTTAGCGATCGACCTCTTCTTTTTTTCCCCTTTTTCAGGAGGTGGGAGTATGAAAAATAAATCTGTCGTCAAAGTTTATAGCAAAAAATAATTGATCTGAAAGATTGGGAAAAATCTACCCTGTTGTTTTCAACGAGAACTTTTAAGTGAAATTTGAAAAGTTGAATACCCGCTATTTTAATTATTTTCTAAAAAGCCCCCCGTTTTCCTAAAACAAACAATTGACGTACACGGAGAAGATAAGATTATTATCTCTATCAACATTTAACATTATTTAATCCTTCCACTTTGAAAAAGAATTAAAAAATAATGTAGATATAACATTTATTTGTAACGTATGGAGCATTTAACATTTAACTATGCTTTGAACAAGGATATAAAAAATCAAGATAACATTCATGTATATCAACAGACATGTATGTCGTTATACTTTCCTCTGGCTAATTGCCATGTATTAGTCATACCATACATATACTGTCACGGGATTTGTTATTGATTTACCTGTATGTTATTACGCATCTCAAATGTAGGAAACAACATGAGGCCACCATACGGGTAGTGAATATGTTATCTGACATAAGCGTGGCCATGGTGAATAAACACGTCTAATCACCCCTTAATGTATGCAAGAATGCTATGTGGTTAAACATTACATTATTACACTTATTTACATTAAAATTTTGAAAAATTATCTTACATTTATTTTTTGACATACAACATATTATTCTATGTCGAACCTCAACATTTGCACATAGAACTAATACAGAACCGTGTGCATCGTTCTTTTTGCACACGGCTCTGAGAAGAACGATGCACACGGCACTGACATACGTCGATTTGTATAATAACTCGACATACCACAAACTGCCGACATAAGCCGCCGAAGACACTGACATAGACATACTGAACGTAATTTTGTAGAAGCTAACAAGACAATCATGCCTGGTCCATGTAAATGTGCTGAAAGTAAGTATACAATATTTAATCAGATAAATGTATTGATCGGTATGTGATTATCAGAATAAAGCGGTAATTTTGAACGTGTTTAGGGAATGACCATTTAACTTGAAGGGAGGAGGGGGGGGGGGGGGGGGGGGGGGGGGGGGCTGGTTGTGGTTGTGGTTTTTTTCTAAAAAAATATTCTGATTCTCAATGTTGGTGAAAAAAATATTCTGATATTGGTGGAGGAAAAAAAAATAATCTGATTCAGAGTTTTTGTCATAACCTAATGTTGGAATCTGGCAAAAAATTTCGCGACAAAAAAAATAAATATTCTAACTCTCGTGTTGTCCGAAAAAAAAATTCTGAACAAAACAAAAATCCATAACATTACAAAACATAAAGAAATGTCATATATTCATAGTTAAAATTATACATTGACCAATGTGAACCTCATTTTCGCAATTCTAACGATTGCGAAAATGAGGTTCACATTGGTCAATGCATAAATATTTATATCAATAAATTTATCTTTATTTTGTAGTCGGAACACGTGGCTAAGGTCAATATGACATTTTAATATGCTTAGTACACAAATAAAAATATGTTTGAATCAGTGGACTTTACAAATATGTAAAGACAAAATTCTGAAGAGGTAGTATATTTCACTAAAATAACCGAGTCGAACATTTAAAAAAATGTTTTTTTTTAATTAAACAGAAATAGCGTTATATGTCTTTTAAGAGGGTAAGCTATGTTTTAATAGAAAAACAATTCATTGTTCTGAAAGATACAAAAAAGAAATAATCTGAACTTGAGAAATTTTGGTACATTTATAAAAAATCCCGATTACTTTCAAGTTAAAAACAATAATCTGCGTTGTTTGATTTATTTGTTTTTGTTTTGCGTGGGAAAACATTCTGGTTCCGAGTAACCCTCTCTCCCTATAAAGTTAAATGGTCTGTCCTCTGTATTTGAGTGTTATTTTGTACATTGTATACGATTATCCTTTTACTCTTTTTTTTCATCACTGGTCGTCTGTCTGTTAATCTAAATTAATGACCCCCCTCCCACCAGAAAACCACTGATGCATTAGAATCTCTGATATAAACCATGTTGCATGAAAACAACTCATAGTTTCTCATCTACGGGGTACAAACCTCCGCACCACCAACCCAAAAGTGGTGGCTTTAGGTAGTTGATCAGGACGAATGTATAACACAAGTCGCCCTTATGACGAGACGTTTAAAAGTTCCTGTGTTTTGAGAATGCCACTCTTCTAGAAAGTAAAAGTTTGTTATAGATGATCTTTGGTGGCCGGTTATAATGCAACGTTATCCGAGCATAGCCGCCATTATTTACTGTAGACTAATCTCGTCATGAATATCAGGGACCAACCATTTAACGTTTGTTCGAGATGGGGTGGGACTGGCTTGTCTGTTCGCTGAAAACTGCAGTGAGATTATTACTTTTTTTGTTTATTTCAGGACAATAATTTGTTTCCTATAAAATTCGGCAAAATTGTTCAAAACTAAACGCAGCCAAGCCCCGCCCAACACCCCACCGCCAAAGTGAAGTGATATTTCCCTAGCTGATACATTTCTCATTTGATGACAAACAAGAATCAATTCTCTTTTAGACAGTCGCCGTCAAAAACCATAATGAATTAAACAATCAGTTATATGTGATAAGTTTGTCAGTGACTTGCGACAGGTAAAAATAATGAGGTTGGTGGTTTTCTCCGGGTACTCCGGTTTTCTCCACCAATAAGACTGACCGCCACAATATAACTGAAATATTGTTAGAAATGGCGTAAACAACATAAACCAAACCAAACCAAACGATAAACCGAATGGTTGCCATGGAGAATAATGTAAGGTACCAATGACATAAATTTGTAATAATCTTCTCTGCAACCAAAGTGTGAATTAAACTGAAAATTTGCAGGCATGGTGTATGAACGAACTTCGTAAAAGATCCCTTATTTTTTATGATCGGAAGTACCTTGTTGCATAATAACAAGAGCGGTTGCAACTTCACATGGGACTCTTCATTCAAACGATGCTCATGTCTTCTTCTAGTATATAAAAAGTTATTCTAATTATTGATTATATTTTTTTAGCAAGTGTATGCATCTGTGGAACTGGATGTAGCGGAGAAGGTTGCCGTTGTGGCGATGCCTGCACATGTGAATGCGGTTGTGGCTGTTCCGGATGCAAAGTCGTCTGCAGATGTGCAGGTAAACGTATTAATCATATTACTATACATGTACCATGCATCAGTGAACACCTCTTGTTACTATACATGTATCAGTAAACACACAAAACATACTTTAAAGAAAATGTCATCAGCTTTGAAAATTTCATTAATTAATTCATACTCCCATTTTAGATATCTTTATTATGAAAAGAAAGTTTAAACAGTGGTCAACTCTACAAACCGAACAATCACCCCTAACGTTAATCTACACACACAAAAAAAGACCACGACATGCAACGTTAGTAATCCAGGTCCTGACTTAGGACAGGCACATAAATGTGTCGGGGTTAAACTGGTAAGTGAGATTACAACCCTCCCTTCTTGTTTATTGGAAGCCGACTCGCAATACATTTACATGTATAAGCAAATTATTTTTTGAAAAGCTAACAGATTCGGTTCCACTCAAAACAAAAAGACTACATACTATCACACAAATGAATGATAACATGAACACATACTGTACAATGTAAGGGTCAATGAATGATAACATAAACACATACTGTACAATGTAAGGGTCAATGATAACATGAACACATACTGTACAATGTAAGGGTCAATGATAACATGAACACATACTGTACAATGTAAGGGTCAATGATAACATGAACACATACTGTACAATGTAAGGGTCAATGAATGATAACATGAACACATACTGTACAATGTAAGGGTCAATGATAACATGAACACATACTGTACAATGTAAGGGTCAATGATAACATGAACACATACTGTACAATGTAAGGGTCAATGATAACATGAACACATACTGTACAATGTAAGGGTCAATGAATGATAACATGAACACATACTGTACAATGTAAGGGTCAATGATAACATGAACACATACTGTACAATGTAAGGGTCAATGATAACATGAACACATACTGTACAATGTAAGGGTCAATGAATGCTCATGCATAGTTAGCTGACTACTAGTTAGGTTGGTTTAAGACCGAAAACTATTGAAATGTTGAAAGATGTAGACCGATAATGTTTCGTTATTTTCCCATCTTGCCATTTGTTTCTGAAATAATACGGAGTGTGTTGTGTTTGTCACATATCATGATATTAATAAAATGTTATGAAAATAATCAGGTATATTATATCTAGCATGTAATATATATATATATATATATATAGGGACAATAAATAGGTCAAATTTACAATAACAAAGACGAACAACAAAATAGAATCGAGAAATATATATGTAGGCAAGGACGTATATACGTCCTTGATGTAGGACATCAATACACGATTTAATCAATGGAAAAATAGAATGGAGAAATATATATGTAGGACATCAATACACGATTTATTCAATGGAAAAACTAAAGAAGTCTAAAAACAAAAACTTGGCTTTGACGATTTATTTTAAATAATTACAATAGACAATAGACAATATTTATTTGCATAAACACATTTACAATAAATGGTTATGGCGGGCATTGGCAATACACAATAACAAATGATTATGGCACTGAGTTAGGCCATGGGAGTGACAGTGGTTTATACATGTAGATAAGTACAATATACATATGCATGGTAAAAAAGAATTAAACAGTTTTTCTTTTACAATACATAATACAAGTTCAAAAGTTTAACAGGATGTAACAGAGGAGATTACATAATATATATAATCAAGTTTTATGAAGATGAAATATTGATGGAAGACGAATCAACGGAAAATCCTGTCTACAATTAGGAAAATAACAGCTGCAACTTTTCCTACATAATATCCGTTCCTATGTAGTATAAAATACATGATTTTGATTGATTTTTTGTGTTTTAACGCCACTTTCAGCAATATTTCAGCTATATCATGGCGACCAGTTTTAGTGGTGGAAGAAGCCGGAGTACCCGAGGAGAACCACCGACCATGGGCAAGCAACTAATAAACTTTATCACTTGCGGCTGCAAGTCGAGTGCACCCTTTTTGTAATTTACAAAGCCGGGTGCGAACACACGCCATATTGGTGATAGGCTTGTAGGAGTTGCTAGGTAATCCAACTACCTAACTCATTGAGCCACCGGGCCCTTATAAAATACATGTGTGGAAAATTACACATTGACCTGAAATTATAGTTCTACGTTTGAAGCAATTTTTTCCATTTAATTCATCTTAAAGTGACTATGTATTTATCAGGGTTATGGTTGTGGTGTTTAACGCCACTTTCAACAATATTTCAGTTAAATCGTGGCGACCAGTTTTATTGGTGGAGGAAAACGGAGTACCCGGAGAAAACCACTGACCTGCCGCAAGTCACTGACAAACGACTATGTATTTGTACTTGGTTACTATTACTACTTCAGTATATAGCTGTCCATTGACTCATAGAGCTGATTTCTTGTTTTACATTTTGCTTCTTTGTACAATAACCCTATTTTATTTTTCAGGTACATGTAAATGCGGTGTTGGATGTACTGGACCATCTTCTTGTAAATGCAAATCCGATTGCTCAGGCTGCAATTGAGAAGAACATGTCTGCATAATAAACAATACTCATCTAATTCTTTGTAAATATAAATCCATTTATCAATCAATAAACAGCTTTAAATATTACTTAGTGTCTGTCCGTCTGTTGTTTCGAACAAAATCATGGGATATGGTTTTCGTTGTCCGTCCGACTGAAAATAATATTTCTTATCATTAATTTTAACTCCACTCAGTTCTTCATCCGGACCGAATTGCTCCTCTTTACTGGTATATTGTCATGTACGAGACTTGTACACATCTCTATCAAAAGATTTAAATGTCATTTGCCAAATTAATATTTTCTGTTAGAGTTATGCCTCTTTAATCGCTTTATACATTAAAGTGTCTTGTTGACGTTGGAGAGAGTCATTGATGTAGTGTATATGTCACTGATGTAGTGTATATGTCATTGATGTAGTGTCTATGTCTCAACTGATTCCCTTTGTCTTAACAACTTTCAGTAAAAAAATTTTTTACATATTCCGATTATCGAATTCCATGTGTCAACTTGCAAAACGCACAACATACTAAAAAGTTATTCCACCTGGCCAAAGTATAAAAATACTTTGACATATTTACAAGAAAACGATCATTTGTTTGATTGATAGTTCTATAGTTATGTGAGGAGAATTTCAGCTATATTTGTGACAATAACAAGTTGTGTTATTTGTGTTTGTTTACGTGTAGTGGTGTGTCCGACACATATTGAGTTGTGTTTTTGCTGTGTTTATCTTCGTCTTGTGTACCCTGTGTTGCAGGTTTCTCTGGGTTGTCCGTTTTTAATTGCCCGTTCGGTGTTCACTAACGTTTATTTACAGACAATAAATCATATATGTAATTTTGCGTGACTTTAGCATGAACCTACATTTGTATGTTTTCTACAAGAAAGTGTTGAAGGGATTGTAAAGGTGGATAAAAGACATTACAATAAGCCTTCAACGACCACTCCTACAAACTATATCTGGTTATGATATGCTGCCAATGTTTTTTTTTACCTTGACGTTGGGGCCGTAGTGGTCGTGATCGTGTGGTAGTTGGATTTACAACTAACTGTACAATCAGTGTCTATTACCACTAAAGTGTTGAGTTCGACTCCCGCTCATTTATGGCGAGGTGTACACGATACAACATTATGTGATGAAGTTTGTCAGGGCTTGCGGCAGGTCGGTGGTTTTTTGCGGGTACTCCGGTTTCCTCCACCAATAAAACTTACCACCACGATATATCTAAAATATTGTTGAAAATGACGTTAAAAACCAGAACATTAACCCGAAACGAGAGTATGTTTATATTTAGGCCTAATGAAAATGGTATTCCAAGTTTGACACCCTTTTCCTGTAGATGTCTTACACGAAAGTTCAACTGTACATTGTTCAATTTCTTTTCTTTTCGGTGTTTTACAACCACTTACATTTTTTTTATGTTTCACAGACATGTTATACACTTGAATAAAATAAAACGAATCTCTTACATTTAAATGTAATCAAAATCACCAGGCTTTTCAATCAATTTAAAATATTTAATAGTAATTTATACAAGAATTAAATGCATTTAAATCAACAATTCCCTAATGTTTCTTTCAACAAGAACTGATAATCAAACGATTAGACGAATGCTTTCTATGTTTGAACAGTGAAACAAATTCTATCAAACACTACTATCAACTATATATACATACATTTATAAATAAATGAAGTTTCACCTTCCTTTCTTGCATTAAACATTTGATAGTGTAAATATTGAGTTTTATGTTGTAGCGTAGTTCTTGCTTAGTTTGTTGAATTTTCCTAAAACTCGTAGTTATTTTGAGGAATAATGCAAGATTTTAGGTTAAGATTGTTAGGTGATGACCTGGATTTTTATGTAAGTATAAATATTTAGAGAATTGTTGTTTGTAGATTCACAAAAAAAACCTTAATTTTTGGAAGCAATCTCGCATTTAAGCTTAAAGATTGACATAATTTGTATGCATATTTTTGTTGGAGTTGAAAATGGTGTGCAGCCACAAGCATAAATGCGCAGCATGGTACATATCAGACATAAAATAGTTGACACACTGGAGAAGTTTGACAGGTGAATACTTCATAGATGACACACTATAAGACGGTTGACAGGTGAATACATTATAGATGCTACACTCTAAGACGTTGACACGTGAATGCATTATATATGACAGACTGGAAGACGATTGGCAGGTGAAGTTGCTGTTGTTGACACACTGGGGGAAGATTGACAGATGAATATTTCATAGATGACATACTGTAAGACGGTTGACAGGTGAATACTTTAGAGGTGACCCACTATAAGACGTTTGACAGTTGAATACATTACAGATTCCACACTATAAGACGTTTGACAGATGAATACATTACAGATGCCACACTATAAGACGTTTGACAGATGAATACATTACAGATGCCACACGATAAGACGCTTGACAGATGAATACATTGCAGATGCCACCCTATAAGACGTTTGACAGATGAATACATTATAGATGCCACACTATAAGACGCTTGACATATGAATACATTACAGATGCCACCCTATAAGACGTTTGACAGATGAATACATTATAGATGCCACACTATAAGACGCTTGACAGATGAATACATTACAGATTCCACACTATAAGACGTTTGACAGTTGAATACATTACAGATTCCACACTATAAGACGTTTGACAGATGAATACATTACAGATGCCACACTATAAGACGTTTGACAGATGAATACATTATAGATGCCACACTATAAGACATTTGACAGATGAATACATTACAGATGCCACCCTATAAGACGTTTGACAGATGAATACATTATAGATGCCACACTATAAGACGCTTGACAGATGAATACATTACAGATGCCACCCTATAAAACGTTTAACAGATGAATACATTATAGATGCCACACGATAAGACGCTTGACAGATGAATACATTACAGATGCCACACTATAAGACGTTTGACAGATGAATACATTATAGAAGACACACTATAAGACGTTTCACAGATGAATACATTACAGATGCCACACTATAAGACGTTTGACAGATGAATACATTATAGATTCCACACTATAAGACGTTTGACAGATGAATACACTATAGATTCCACGCTATAAGACGTTTGACAGATGAATACATTATAGATTCCACACTATAAGAAGTTTGACAGATGAACACATTATAGATTCCACACTATAAGACGTTTGACAGATGAATACATTATAGATTCCACACTATAAGACGTTTGACAGATGAATATATTATAGATTCCATACTATAAGACGTTTGACAGATGAATACATTACAGATGCCACCCTATAGGACGTTTGACAGATGAATACATTACAGATGCCACACTATAAGACGCTTGACAGATGAATACATTACAGATGCCACATTATAAGACGCTTGACAGATGAATACATTATAGATGCCACACTATAAGACGTTTGACAGGTGAATCTGTTATAGATGCCACACTATAAGACGTTTGACAGGTGAATCTGTTATAGATGCCACACTATAAGACGTTTGACAGGTGAATCTGTTATAGATGCCACACTATAAGACGTTTGACAGGTGAATCTGTTATAGATGCCACACTTTAAGACGTTTGACAGGTGAATCTGTTATAGATGCCACACTATAAGACGTTTGACAGGTGAATCTGTTATAGATGCCACACTATAAGACGTTTGACAGGTGAATCTGTTATAGATGCCACACTATAAGACGTTTGACAGGTGAATCTGTTATAGATGCCACACTATAAGACGTTTGACAGGTGAATCTGTTATTGATGCCACACTATAAGACGTTTGACAGGTGAATCTGTTATAGATGCCACACTATAAGACGTTTGACAGGTGAATCTGTTATAGATGCCACACTATAAGACGTTTGACAGATGAATACATTATAGATGCCACACTATAAGACATTTGACAGATGAATACATTACAGATGCCACCCTATAAGACGTTTGACAGATGAATACATTATAGATGCCACACTATAAGACGCTTGACAGATGAATACATTACAGATGCCACCCTATAAAACGTTTAACAGATGAATACATTATAGATGCCACACGATAAGACGCTTGACAGATGAATACATTACAGATGCCACACTATAAGACGTTTGACAGATGAATACATTATAGAAGACACACTATAAGACGTTTCACAGATGAATACATTACAGATGCCACACTATAAGACGTTTGACAGATGAATACATTATAGATTCCACACTATAAGACGTTTGACAGATGAATACACTATAGATTCCACGCTATAAGACGTTTGACAGATGAATACATTATAGATTCCACACTATAAGAAGTTTGACAGATGAACACATTATAGATTCCACACTATAAGACGTTTGACAGATGAATACATTATAGATTCCACACTATAAGACGTTTGACAGATGAATATATTATAGATTCCATACTATAAGACGTTTGACAGATGAATACATTACAGATGCCACCCTATAGGACGTTTGACAGATGAATACATTACAGATGCCACACTATAAGACGCTTGACAGATGAATACATTACAGATGCCACATTATAAGACGCTTGACAGATGAATACATTATAGATGCCACACTATAAGACGTTTGACAGGTGAATCTGTTATAGATGCCACACTATAAGACGTTTGACAGGTGAATCTGTTATAGATGCCACACTATAAGACGTTTGACAGGTGAATCTGTTATAGATGCCACACTATAAGACGTTTGACAGGTGAATCTGTTATAGATGCCACACTTTAAGACGTTTGACAGGTGAATCTGTTATAGATTCCACACTATAAGACGTTTGACAGGTGAATCTGTTATAGATGCCACACTATAAGACGTTTGACAGGTGAATCTGTTATAGATGCCACACTATAAGACGTTTGACAGGTGAATCTGTTATAGATGCCACACTATAAGACGTTTGACAGGTGAATCTGTTATTGATGCCACACTATAAGACGTTTGACAGGTGAATCTGTTATAGATGCCACACTATAAGACGTTTGACAGGTGAATCTGTTATAGATGCCACACTATAAGACGTTTGACAGGTGAATCTGTTATAGATGCCACACTATAAGACGTTTGACAGGTGAATCTGTTATAGATGCCACACTAGAAGACGTTTGACAGGTGAATCTGTTATTGATGCCACACTATAAGACGTTTGACAGGTGAATCTGTTATAGATGCCACACTATAAGACGTTTGACAGGTGAATCTGTTATAGATGCCACACTATAAGACGTTTGACAGGTGAATCTGTTATAGATGCCACACTATAAGACGTTTGACAGATGAATACATTATAGATGCCACCCTATAAGACGTTTGACAGATGAATACATTATAGACGCCACACTATAAGACGTTTGACAGATGAATACATTATAGATGCCACACTATAAGATGTTTGACAGGTGAATCTGTTATAGATGCCACACTATAAGACGTTTGACATGTGAATCTGTTATAGATGCCACACTATAAGACGTTTGACAGTTGAATACATTACAGATTCCACACTATAAGACGTTTGACAGGTGAATACATTACAGATTCCACACTATAAGATGGTTGACAAGTGAATCAGTCTATTATAGATGATATATTGAAAGATAGTTGCAAGATGAATGATTTATTATCGTTTGCCGAATACTTCAGATATGCCAGTTGTGCAAATGCATAACAAATTGATTGATCTCGAGATGAAATAGTGTGCAACCACAAACATAAATGTGTAGTATGGTTAGCGTGCTTGTCTCGAGCAGAGGCGTAGCTGCATATACTCTGTCACGCCATGGCGTGCACATCGGCAAGTTAAAAAAAAATGAAATAAAATTAAAAAAAAATGTATTGTTACTTTTAACAGTTTAATTAAATCAGTATAATTATTATATCACTAATAAGACGTATGGACAAGTCGAGCGGACGCATTGTATACCTTTAATAAGTCAATATCCAGTTGTGATCCATGCGTTAGAACGCTTACAAAACCAAGGCGATGACAAAGCCGCGCAGTTTCTTGCATCCATCATGCGGTTTCAGTTTATCATAGCTTTGGTAATATAGCGGAACATATTTTATATAGCACTGTTTATCTGTCAGAGATCTGTCAACATTCCTCCAAGATACCGATTACGACATTCTTGAAGCAATCAAAGAATCCAAGACCGTGATTGAAATGCTAAGAGCTGAACGACAGGACGAATCGGTTTAGGGTGAGATGTATCAGTCTGCACTTAACATAGCCAAATCTTTTGATATACCTGATAGTATGCCCATGCGAGGTGGTAGACAGACTACCAGAACCAATCACCCTGCGGAAACGCCAAAACAGTATTGGCGAATTTCTTTGTACTATCCATTTTTGGACAGTTTGATTACGAACTTGAAACACGTCTCCTTAAATCGGAAAACCGCTTCCATGCACAGCATCTACTGCCCCGTACTATAGACAAATTAACTGATGATCATATTGCTACAATATACGAGGCATATCAGGCTGACATTTATTTGTCATTAGAGGATTTCAGGAGAGAAGTAGCCAGATGGCGAACCCACTGAGTCATTACTAAACGTAATGATTTGCCAACAACACTTTGTACCACACTTGATTCTGTAAATCCAGTTCTCTACCCTTCTATAGATGCAATATTGATCAAACTAAGTGTTTTGTTAACCATGCCAGTAGCAAGCGCTACTGCTGAAATGTCATTTAGTGTACTGAGGTGTTTGAAAAATTATGTTAGGTCGACAATGAAGAATGACAGGCTATCTTCCCTTGGATTGGTGCATATTCATCGAGATTTTGAAGTGGACTTGTACAAAGCAATGGAGGGGTTCGTATCTGCTAAGACACGAAGGGCAGATTTTTGACAATTTTAGGAAATTCTTGTCTATCAGTCTTTAAAATTGTGCTTGATTCTATTTTATATGAAGCCCTAAAATGGCCCCAGATTGCACCATTTTGCCAAAAACATCCCACACCCCTTCCCCCTCTCAAGAATTATGGCGTGCACACTATTAAGCCTCAGCTACGCCCCTGTCGAGTACGGTATATCATGAGTTCCAGTCCAGGTCGGGTCAAACCAAAGACTGTTTGGCTGGGAATCAGGATATTTTGTCCGAGTGGAGTGCCATGTCTACCCGCGGACTGTTATTTCAATGAGGTAGTATTAATAAAAAAAAATACAACTAAGAGTGTTGGTCTAGTTCAAAGTAGACATCATCGTCTCATAGAAATATAATCGCCATGATATAGCTGATAATTGCTGACTTGGCGTTAAACAGCAGTCACTCACTCACTCACTCACTCACAGCATAAATCATTATTAATTTGAAAATCTTCGTCAATTTTTTTTTCAATTCGCACGGTCATAAAAACAAATGTTTTAGGCTTAACTTTTAATCAATGCATATACATTTTGTGGCAAAACCTATTTGGGTCTGTTTTGACGCATTGGGGTGAAAATAATCGCATTTAGATTAATATTATATACAATACATTAAACATAAATTAATTAATCTTTTTATTAAATTTTTAAGACATATTGTACAAAGTTTTTTATATATATATATATATTGGATAGTAAAGATAGTGACACAGTTAAAATGCGAAAACACGTCAAGATGCACAAGGTAGGATAATGAAAAATGTTCATTAATCCAATTACTTATCTAAAATAATGTAATGTTGGTGTTTTGATTTTTATTCTAAACCAAAGACGTCTGTGTTGATGTATTCAATTTTATAATCGCGTAAAATAAGAACCACAAACATCTCAAGCATGATAAATATTGGTTATTTATAAGTATATCTAAAATGGGTGGTTTATTCAAAACCACCGAAAAACAATGCTACACTGATAAATATTTCATTTTGTATGTTGAGATAGAATCTCAGTGATATCGATTGTTGTTTAACATCACTTGTCGAGTTAGAAGTATTTCAGCTATATTTAATGACAAGAATGATTTACTGGCAGTAAAGACCATGGAGGTACATCATGGCTCTGTGATGGACCTATGGGTAGACATTTGTCATGCTGAAAAAAAGGAAATGATGGATTTGATCAGAACATTTTGCCTTTCAACGTTCACTCCTAAAATAAAATGTTGCTCATTAAGATTTGACCGCAACAAGTTGTCTTTACTTGTGTGTACTCTCCAAACATTAGACATTAATGTACGTCCCGATGTCCCCAGAGCAAGTTTTGTATATTTGAACCGTGTCGCGCAAGCACATGACCTAACAAAACATTAACACGGAAACAGGTGAAGTGGGAAAACAACTGCTATCTCCACCATCAACACTAGATATAAAGTAAATACATGTACAAGATATCAATAAATGAAAACATTTTAATCTTAAAAAATACAACAGAGACTACTATTAATATCATTATGTATGTAATTCTTTCCGCACAGAAACCGTATCGGTGGTGTGATGGTTAGTGCACTCCCCTCGAGTGTGGTAGATCGTGGATTTGAATACCGGTTGGGTCAAACCAAAGACTATGAAATTGGAACTTGTTGCTACACCGCTAAGCACTCAGCATAAAGGACTAAGAACAAAGCCTGGTTAGCTTGGAAGCGGAATAATGTGTCCTAGCCACTGGAATGATGATTGTTTCTCTGAGGGAGCACTATAAATATCCAGCTGTAGGCTTTGATCTAGTAAAAATTGTACATTATCTCATTGCAAGGCAACTTGTTCTGGCTATGATATAGCTGAAACAACAATCACTCGCACACATATACTATTTCATGGCGCAGTAAAGTCCAGACAACAATGACATAGCGATAGTTTGGCCTCTGTGCATAATTTTATTTTTGAAATATGTCCGGATGAACACAATTTCACAGGACATTACTTTACCTTACAACTTATGGGGAATCAGATTTGGTCTATTCTCTTTATTACATGATAATGTAAATCCCGACGTATTCCAGAAAGTAAGAGAACAGCCAGAAGGGTAGGGGCTAGGGTTGTGGTATCTAACGCCACTTTAAACTATATCGTAGTGATCAGTTTTATTGGTGGAGCAAACCAGAGTACCCGGAGAAAACCACCGACCTGCCGCAAGTCACTGACAACTCTATCACATAAAGTTGTATCGAGTACACCTCACCATCAGCGGGATTCGAACTCGCAACTTTAGTGCTGATAGGCATTGATTGCATAGGTAGTTGTAAATCCAACTACCATACGAGCATGACCACTACGACCCCAACCTCAAAGAAGATAGGTTTAAACAATGTGTCCAGTATTACATTAACATTTTGCTTTTTTATTTCATGCAGTTTCAGAATACTTGGTAAATGTCTGCATTAGTGTTTCGCGTCAATATTTCGACTTTTCGCTTTTTCGCCCTAATTAGTATGCAAGACGAAAAGTTACATCCATAATATTAATAATTGGAATTATTAGCAACAATATTTTAGAGTTGTATTTTTCGTTCCAAGGGAAGATAACTTCACAAAATGTCTACAAATGAAAATATGTTAGTCTGTGGGAAATTCAAGCAGGATTAATTTAATGTTTATAAACGATTGAAGTAACAAGTTCGAAGATTACCACAGTTCAAATCTTTTGGCTTTGAGTGTACCTGATGATTGTTTCTCCAGAAACCCGTCGTGCGCACTAACTTCTGATATCTACGTTTGTATCTAACATAATTTTATAATTAATAACTTTATTGATAAAATGACTGAATTAAAATGTTGTTGTCATTTTTAGACAATGTTAAATTCAATTAATAAAATTTACAAATTTGTCATAATTGTCGATTTACCAACAAAAATGTTATTCAAACATGTAACAGAATATTTATTGTTGTTGCTAAATGAGAAATACCACGAATATTAGCTTACTGAGCGGAAGTCATGTTCTCTTCGGCAAGACCTCTGTAAGCATGACTTTTCTTAGATTAATCAGTGATCATATCTCCGTGCTACAATGTAAACAATGGTACGCTTTTTTGTTTTTATTAGATGCTCCACCAAAGTTCAGAAAAATAAGATGGAATGGAATAAAAACACTTACATGGACTAAACATTTAGTGGAAAAGGTGAAATTGTCGGGAATGAAGGATAGAGCATGTAGACAATCCGCTCAAGCTGTTAATCTGTTACAAGTATGGCGACTGATGAAAATTCTGGAGCATTGCTTCATGCATTGTCGCTATGGGCACTGTACCTTTGCATGCAATGGGAAAAACTTTAATATGTTCATAAAGCATGTAAATAAATGTCGGTATAGACCAATAAAATGTCCTAATCGAAGCTGCCTAAGCTGCCAACCAAAGTGGGAACTAGAGAAACACTTAGAAACCTGCACATTCTCTGTTATCACGTGTCCATCAAAGGGTTGTGGGAAAATGGTCAGAAGGAGTCAGCTGGACGAACATTTACTCAGTTGTCTTAATCGCAACTTTCATTGTCCAAATAGAAAACTTGGATGCCATAAGGAACTGACTTTCATCGAGTCTAATGATCATTCTTGCAGCTGTTTGTTTGCGCCATTAGATTGTGACAAATGTGGGATTTATTTACAAGGAAAAGATTTGCATGACCATGCCGAATCGTGTGGTAAAGTTGAAATTCAGTGTAGTTCATGCACGAACATAATTTTTATGGAAGATAAAATCCTTCATATGGACGATTGTTTAATGGCTGATGTGATTTGTCAAAACATTGGTTGCGGCTTAACGATGAAAAGATATCAAGGCTTAGAACACAAGTATGTTTGCTTACAGCGTATTTTTGACTGTCCGAATCAACGCAATGGGTGTAAATTCAAACAGAACAAACCATCCATGGAAAGACATGTGATGTCATGTCCTTTCCGTCTAGTCCAATGTGATATTTGCGGGAAAATGAAAATCTTCAAGGACTTTGATGACCACTTGAAACTATGCCGAGAGAAAATAAAATGTGAATATTGTGGAGTGATAGTATCAAGGTATTTAAAGAAAATGTTCAAAACGTTAGACATTTATGATTTACAAGAAATAACTTAAATAAAAAAAAACAAGCAAACAAACAAAGCAAAACAAGACAAATCAAACAAGACAAAACAAACAAATATCTGAGACGACATACAGTTTATGAATGTTTGAAACCACTACGGGCGCATAGACGGAGACGATTACATTATTTCCGCCAAGTCATTCCCCAATTGTCTGTACAAGATGCACATAGGATAATGGAAATCATTAATTGGCGATTTACATAAGTGTACATGTATTTTAAAGACATGCAAATTATTCATATATTACACCATGCACAAGGTGATGTTGGATGTGTCACATGATATGATTACTTATTTAACGGTTTTAGACCTTCGTGTAAACAAAGTTATTTCAATATTGTCAAGTCTGTGATTTTTTTTAAGATATCGTCCGTCTTTTATTCATTATTTAGTAAATCTGAATATACTTATATAGTGATAAATTGTTTATATAACAGGTCCGTATGGGGAACACACGAACGCAGGTGTCCAAGGAAAAATTGGTTGCCGTATTGTGGTATGTGTCACACAATTATACAGAAGGATAAATTATCAACACACAAAGATAGCACCTGTGTAGAGCCACAGTACCACACATTGACGCAACATGGACTGGTGGTATGAACTCAAATATATAATATAGGTTGCGTATTTAGTAACATACATGCTTAAGACGAACACAGAATAAAAGAGTAAATAGACGACCCAAGTTGGGAGAGATTCCGAGTATAGAGACGATTTAGATACACAATAATACTTGCTCCCACCAAGACTTTAAAATTATTTGGCTTTCCAATCTTTTGACTATGGGCGCACCCAATGAAAGTTTTCCCAGAAGCACATCGTGTGCACTTAAATTAGATATCTACGCTTTTATAAGCAATGATATATGTTTGATATTCATCAACAGATTCAACACTGATGATATTTTAGTAGACATTGTAACATTTCAATTGTTTTAGCTTTCTGCAAAACTGATAAGACTTTAGTGGTCATTTAATAATGTAATCTTGATGAGATTTTAATAGTCACTTTGGCACTGATGAGATCTGAGTAGTCACTTTAGCCATGTAACAGGCATTCAGCAATACTGATTACATTTTAGTACTCATTTTAGCAACGTAACAGGCATTCAGGAATATTAAATAATGAGATTTTGGTATTCACTACAACAATGTACATGTAATAGTCTTTCAGCAAAACATTGCTATTATTTCATAGGTCATCTTAACAATGTAATAGTCTTTCAGCAAAACATGATTTTATTAGTCATTTTAGCAATGTAATAGTCTTTCTGCAGCATTGCTATGATTTTATATATCATTTTAGCAATGTAATAGTCTTTCTGCAGCATTGCAATGATTTTATAAGTCATTTTAACAATATAATAGTCTTTCAGCAGCATTGCTATGATTTTATAAGTCATTTTAGCAATGAAATAGGATTTCAGTAACATTGATACGATTTTTTTAGATGAAATTAATATGATAATCTGTTTTAAGTAATAATGCTTAATACTGGAGTGAAAACATTAATATTTGTAGGGCTCTGCTGTTTTAAGTACCACAGCCACCATAGGACCAACCTCATCACAACACAATAATTATCAACATGAAGGTTAGTGGTATTACTATTATTTGTAAGTACAATTATATTTAACATCTAAATTTATTTGACGCTATGATATAATATTCATTGCTTTTTTAAAAGCCAAAATATCAATAAAAAAAAAATAAAAAAATTGGGTAGGGGAAGTTAAGATATAGTATCTCTGCTGCTCGTGCAGGCCAAATAAAACACAAAACACGCATTAATACGGACCGTTGAGGGATGTATTGTGATTCGAGAAAGTCGTGCACCCCTTGCATATAAAAGACTTCTTTACCAGTTCCTAATAATCAAACAAACGTCTATGGGGAGTGATCATTGATGTCCTGTTGCTAGGCAACATTTCCGGCATTATCCATCATCTCACAGTTTCCTTGTGGGTTTGTATAATTGTTCGTGTAATGAATACTTGACGTTCAAATCAATGGATCAATAAATATTGCAAGAATTTTAGAAATATTCAAAATCACTGGCACGTCAAAATGAAAATGCAAGGATCGCTTGGCAGCTATTTTTGCAGGGGCCGTCGTGGTCGTGATCGTATGGTTTTTGGATTTATAACTACCTGTACAATCAGTGCCACCAACGTTGAGTTCGAATCCCGTTCAGGCGAGGTGTACTCGATAAAACATTATATGATAAAGTTTGTCAGTGACTTGCGGCGGGTTGGTGGTTTTCTCCGGGTACTCCAGTTTTCTCCCATCAAAAGTGCCATCAAAGACCATCACCCACTTTTTTTGCATTCATAAAGCCTTATATTTTATCTAATATTGTCTCGATATGGTTTTTTTACATTTGTATTTTGTATTTACAGATAGAAATACAGATACAGTGGGTGCTGATTTTGACAAACAAAATGGTCGCCGGTCTACCGGAAGTACTGGTTTAGATGGACACGACACAGACAACAAGGAGGCTGTGGCGACATTACTAAAAATGGCAAAAAAAGATACAAAAGATACTACACTAATCTATGAGTGCAAATCACACATATCTCCCAGCCTTAAACATTGTGCATATTCAAGAAAAGTATTCAATGAGTATTATAACAGCTGCTAGCCATTATGACATCAATGATTTAAAGAAAAATCATCTGCGAAAAAATAATTCAGATTAAAAATATTTTAAACTACAGACGGACTACTAGTATTTGTTATAGGTATTATAGCGGAATGGGTTTATATATACTAATGAGTGTTATTTTTTTCTAATAAAATAATAACATAATAAATAATCTTGATAATAACATGCCATCTGACAATACAACAGAACACTTATCAAGATTTTTACTGATCATAGCGATACATATACATTATAATGTAGTTGTTTAATATTTCTGGTTTGTGATTGGACAATGTTGTAATTTTCACGGTATCAATTCCACGGTTGAAACATCATGCTATTTTTTTAGCCGATTACCACTTACTGTCAACTTGTCAATAATGTGGCAATACACATCCATTCACATGATTACATTAGAATGGAGATAACTGTATTGTATTAGAAAATTTCACAGCATCAATTGTCGATATAATGGTATAATTTTCATGGTGTCAATTCCACGGTTGAAATAGTATGATATATTTTTAGAAATTTAGCTGATTACCGCTTAGTCATCTTGTCAATAATGTGGGCAATACACATCTATGCATAGGTACACATGATTACATTAGAATGGAGATGTATTGTATTTGACAATTGTCGATTTAATGGTCGCAAATATATGTTTACTGGCTCCGCTAACGCGTCGCCAGTAAACCAATTTGCGACCATCAAATCTCCAATTGATGTCGTGAAATTTTCAAATATAATACAGTTATCTCCTAATTGTAGTTGTGAGCTTTCTATTTATATGTAGCAACATTTCGGCACATGCACATGGAGTACATGATGAGGTGTACTCATACAACATTATGTGATAAAGTTTGTCAGTGAGTGACTCCGGGTAGTGACTTGCTACAGGTCAGTGGTTCTCTCCAGATACTCGGGTTTCCTCCATCAATAAAACTGACCACCACCATATAACTGAAGTATAATTGAAAGTAGCGTAAAACACCATAACCAATATGGAGCATACACCTATATATAAGTAGTAAAATATTATTATTTAGAAATGCATGCATTTGAAGTTCTCCAAATGAAATGGATGAATTGATGCTATTCTAAATCTATGATAAATGTAGAAAACACACGATGATGGTTGGGGTTAATTCAACATAATACACAGTTGTCACACTATACAGCACCAATATTACAACAAAGCAAAAGTTTATTATGGACAGCACAAATTTTTTTTTACAAAGAATTGAAATTAAACTTGCTGCTCAGACATTTAATTATCTCCATCTCCTTTAATGAAACACTGTCTCATCTGAGATCATGCATGTGTAAAGCTACCCCCATTTTCGACAATATTTCAGCTATATCGTGGCCGTCAGTTTGATTGGAGGAAACCGGGGTGTCATAAGCTCCTCATGTGACAGGGTGGCACAATAACAATCAAACTTTTTTCATAGTTTTATTCGAATGTGTACTTAATTAAGAATAATCATTGTTGTCCCGTTACTAGGTACAAAGCCTCTTCTATTTGTAATTGTACCTACCAATGCACCCATAGAGGTGCTGGTTGGTTTATATCCACAGCCTGACGGGAATCTAAAAAAATCAATGGACAACTCTGTGTTCTAATCGGACTTGGAATTTTTATCATTTTGGGTGTTGATTTTTATCTCTTTTGGTCGCTTTGACTCCAATTTTCTATGAAATAAATCACAGGAGCCAGGTCAAATCTGTTTGACAAACGCATGCCGAAAATTCCATTGGTAATCTAAAGTAAAAAAAATTACCAAAATCGGACTTAACATAAATAATTCAAAATTGTGTGTGTTGAGTGCATTTTGACCCCTTTATATCTTGGAAACAGTAAGAGGTGTACAAACTCTGTTAACATACTTCTTACAGTTAATTTTATAAGATGCATAAAGAAACAATTCATCAAAGTTGGTTGAAAAATATATGCTCGTCATATAAAAGCAGAAAACATAATTTTCGACATCTTTGGACCTCTTGTTCCGTATGTGGATTTCCCATTAAAAACTAAATTTTAGGAGGATCATCCACTGAATATTCCTACCAAGTTTGGTTCCAATTGGCACAGTGGTTGTGGAGAAGAAGATTATGAAATGTGAAAATTTCACAGGCAACGACGGACACACAGTGATGATAATAACTCACATGATATGTGGTCATCTCAGCTAAAATCTATACAATAAACCAAAATAATACACAATTGATACAAACTGATTCCAACCTAATAAATGCGTTCCTTCATGTGCGAATAATTAGTATGTTTTGTGGTTTGTATGTCTTGTTTGCAAGAGTTATTCATCTTTGCATATCATTCAACTTACACATAATCTATTGTAACTCAGTCGAGGACGATTTGAGAGGAAAAGTAAGTAGATCTTGGTATCCTGAGCATCAAACTAATGTTGGTTGTTCGTTTCTTGCTTAACGTCCAGCGGCAAATATGTTATGCATATTCAGGACGACGGCACCATAAAACTACACATAAATGAGGTTATGGAGGAAGGAATGTGAAAATAGAGGCCAGGACTTTTTAATACCACAAGAAAAGTATGGAGTGCTGGATATTGAAGACAATCATAGGTTGTTTTTTCGCTTTCTATTTTTTATCTATTTTTATTTATTTATTTAAATTTTTTGGATTTTTGGCCTTTTTGTAACGCTACAATGCCCCTACTTTACTTCGAAAAGAGGTCTTTAAAGTACAGGGTGTGTGGTAGCCTTCAAACATGTTATTCACTATGTTCCACTGACAACCACCCATCGAAAGTGCACCCATATCCGCCATCAGGGGATTCGCTGAGTAGCACTATGGATAGAGCACTTAAAACCAGGGCCGTCAAGAGAATTGTTGGGCACCAGGGTAAAAGGAAACTTGCCCCACCTCCTCCAATTCTCCAAATAATGATACTCAAACTAAGTCAACCACGGTGTGTCATAAGCAAGGAATCAGTATAACAAAAATGAACTGATGAATTGTGATTCAGAAAACAGCTTTCTAGATGTCATCCTTTTTTTTGTTATCTCTCTCAGTCTCTCTCTCTCGACATCTTTTGTGCAGACCCGCTCAGCATACCTTATAATTTGCTTAATTTGCATGTTGTAACGTGTGACAATGACAATGTGGTGACTGACGAAGTGAAATTAATAAATAAATAAAAAATAAAGGCTCACCTGTTTGTAGATCATTGTTTGTCCTTTTGTCCTTTTTCTTATGGCCAGTGTGCTGTCTGTCCTTCGATTTACGGATTCTTTGGGTATCTTCTCACTCTTCTTAAGACAGTACAATGCATTTGATGTTGTTCTGAGCAAAAGACATACTTGATCTTTGATATTGAACAAAGTCATAAGATCACGCTCAGATGACCATTTCGATGCCAAGCATCACTTTTCAAATCATAATATATTAATATTAAAGATCTTTTTTGACATTTTACGAACAGATAGAGGAAACAGAGGTGTAAATATGGGGGGAAACATTTATTTTCCATCTGTTACGTAATGCATTTTTAATATCTCCCTTTGACAAATTGTGAAAAGAAAATTTGATCAGTGATGGTCACCCATATTAACAAAACGAACTATATATCACCTCTCATCTCAACTGACTGAATATAAAGACAAAACTACCATGACAATTGACGTTGGAAATCCAGGTCATGGTTAGGGACATGTCCAGTGGAGGGGTAAAAATGGTTAATGGGAACACAATCCTTTCCCTCTTGATAATTGGAAATCCAATACACAATACCAATATAAGCAAAACCTGCACAGGTTCGCTTTTACTAAAAACAACCCCACAAAAATGGATGACAACATAAACATAGACATCACAATTGTAGTGTAAATGAATTCTTGCATGTTTTGTGTTGTTGTTTTTTTTCCTTTTTTCGGTAAGATTTCCGTCATGCAATTCTGATAAAAAGACATACAAATTGGTAGTGGAAGAAATTTATTTGTTGATTACTGCATGTGAGATTAACTTTGCATTGAATTGATTTCTTAAACGCATCAAGGTTAATAGATTACACTAAATTAAATTATTCAGATTTATTTAAAAATGATATTGTAAAAAATTGTTTTAAACGTCTCTTGAAATCATAACCAGTTCTTATAGTGGGTTTACACAATGTTAAAAATATATAGTTACTGAATCCACTCTTGTAGTAAAATTAAAAGAAAGAAACCATTTATTATTTAATCACGGTCTATTTTAAATTACTACATTGAAAAACACCTAATTAATCTTCTAGATGAATTTCCGTCTAATTCCGTTCCTTATTTATTTGTCAACGCCATACCACGCCAATTAGAAAAAGTGAAAAAATAAAAACATTTGTATTTTAAACTTGGATTGTCAACTGTTTATAGAAGTACCAACTGATTTTATAACATTAATTTAAGGTTAGATTAAAAAATAAAGAAATTCTATTGACAAGTTGACACATATTCTGAATAAAACCTTATAAAATCTGTCAGTTGTTTTCTTTTATTGTATGTATGTTTAACATTTAATTCTATAAACTTGAACACAATTAACAGTAATGCCATCAGATTCAATATAATGTCCAATTCTAAATATTTCTCTTGAATGAAAAAAAAAGTACTACACATTGTTTCTGCTCGAAATAAATTTAAAGAAATTAAAATATTCAGTAACTTTTTATTACCCTTACAAAACTTTATCACATAAGGTTGTATTGAGTATACCAATATTACAGTCCCTGACACACTTAATCAATTCAATGAAGGTTAACGTCACAATCACCAACACATTTTATTACTACAATGAAGGTTGTATTGAGTGTGCCAACTTCACAATCACTGATACACTAAATCATAAAATTGAATTGAGTACACAAACGTCACAGTCACTTTTCAACTTTATCACAGAAGATTGTATTGAGTAAACCAATTTCACAGTCGCTGACACACTTTATCAATTAAGGTTGGTATCAGGACAACTCGGTACCTGGACATCTCGGTACTGAACATATGCAAAATTTCGGTACTCGGTACTGAACATTTCGATACTCGGTACTAGACATATCGGTACTGAATGAAAGGCAAATCGGTACTTCCAAGGAATAATAATTTGATTAAATTTAAAAACTTATTTTGTATTTTTTTCATTTATACAAAGGAATGGGTATGATAAGGGTATATTTTGGCCCAATCTCAGAAACTGTTTATATAGATATAATATTAAATACAATCATTGAAAGGTAAGAAAAATATACAAATGTCATTTCATATTTCAAAAATACATTTTTATATTTTTATTCATAGCTATGTCCCGTCCATAGCAACAGGTTTCCCTATACACAGTATGTTCCTGTAGATCTCATGGACCTTTTATTTAATCAAGAAATAATTTCTACAACAGCACATTAGCAGATCTAGAGACATCTTATCATTACTAACCAGTATATATTATAAGAATTCCTTGAACCTTACAATATCCCTAGTAACCAAATATTATCCCTAGCAAATAAGGGTAATAACAAAATTACCGAACTCCGAACAATCTTACAAAGGGAAAGTCAAAACTCATAATTATATAAACAGACAAAATCAGTCAACAACCGGAAAACTGTGAAAACCGTAATGACCCTGACTTGGTACAGGCATTTCTAAAGAAATGGTCGGTTGAATCAGATTTTAAAGCGTCAAACCTCCCGCTCTCATTACGGTTCAAATGTTCCGGCTGTCACTATAACAGTATTTAAATACAGGAACAAAATAGGTAAAATAGTTGTCAAAGCAGTACCATATTCGGTGACGTAAATGTAAAAAATATTTTTACGTCACACATTGATAAAAAAATATCCTTGACATTTTTCTTGACTTCTTTATCTTTAATAAAATGCATCGCCTATAATCGTTTCTGCAGAGATGGAATATACCGCAGCAACTCGTCAATGCTGAGCTCTGTAAATTGCTTTTCTTAAATCTTTTTATAACCGAATGTTGATCTTTTTATTTTTTAAATCATGAGAGGAAATTATTCTCAGTAATTAGAATGTCAAAGGAACCAAGTCAACATGGTAAAGCAGCGCTACAGCGACAGGAGAGGATATAATTCGTGTTGAATAATTAAGAAATAAATCATGGAAGCCAGAATGTGTTGGGAGCTTTAACATGGATTGGCGGATATTATACGTTATTAGTCTCGAGATGTTATATATCCCGTTTTAAAGGGCAGTGGTTTTGCTAAAAGGTGATGCGTCAGCCGAATCTTTTAACAAAACCACTGCCCTTTAAAACGGGATATATAACATCTAGAGACTGATAACATTTTTATCTGAATGTTCCAACATTAATAAGTATGTCCTTATTATAGGAAAAACATAAATACGTCTATCTTTGGACAAAGATCACAGAGAGCGATTATTGATCTTCTGTCATCTTGTGTGTCATCTGCTGTGCACAATGTAAATGGACAGCACATAGGTGAGAGCGATTATTGATTTTCTGTCATCGCACGGCTTCCCTGAAGTTTTAAAAGTACCTTTTTAGCCAATAAAAATTCTACTTGCCACGAGAACATCAGAGAATAGTATGTTATCCCGAGCCAGAAGCGAGTGATAAAATTTACTAATATCCGCCAATCCATGTTAAAACTCAAAACACATTCTGGCTTCCATGATTTATTTCGATTCTGATATGTCTAAGAGTACAAATACGGTAGTATACTTTGATTGGAAGACGGTAATTTATATTTACGGTATCTTCAAACTTTTCTTGTTGAGAAAAGTAAAACGTAATAGATTATATAAATAGAATGCTTGGTAATACTGTATTATTGGTCATGGCCCATTAAAGTAAAATCATACCACTAAAATTTCAAGTAATACTACACATTTAGCACTGACTCATAAACGATAGACTATATCAATGACAATCTTAGTAAGGATAACAAAAGGACCATTATAAACAAAACACCGAATATGTAAATCAAACCTGACATCCGTGTACTATGTTAAAACATGCACGTTATATCGTTATATGTACTGTATTCGATGAATTATGAATAATCAAATCAAACCTGACATCCGTGTACTATGCTAAAACATGCACGTTATATCGTTATATGTACTGTATTCGATGAATTATGAATTATCAAATCAAACCTGACATACGTGTACTATGTTAAAACATGCACGTTATATCGTTATATGTACTGTATTCGATGAACTATGAATTATCAAATATATTGTTTGTTTTTCCATACTTTATTGAAATAAGTAGGAATAAAATATTGATCTCACGATGTTGTTATCGGGAGTCATGTGTGCTAAACCATTACGCCACCGCAACGTTAATATTAAGCTATATATAAATCAAATTTACGCTAATACAATTATTCATCGGGAATTCACTTTGCGAAAGAGCTAAATAAAATATATTTGTTAAAGAAAAAACAATAAGAAGAAAAAGTAAAGGGACTACTAAAATTAGAAAGCTCCGATGTGTTTACATGTCCAATGAATTAATTTCTAAGATAATCTGACGTACTAATTTTCTTTTTGGTTGCTTGTTTTGTTTTCTGTACTTTTTGTGAATTGTGGGGATAATATTAAAGTATATTTTAGTATAGTAACACACGAAATTCCACTGAGGGCTAGAAAAAAACACGTCGGACTCAATGCACAATCAGGTCGGCAGTAAATCACATCCAAAATTTATTTAACGTCAAAACTGTTTCATAAAAATTGTTCAAGTTTTACTCCCGTAGCAAAACAACTACGATAACCAACTTTATTTTGGATGAGATTAAAAGGTCGATTTCTATTTCTGTCTATTACGGATGAAAACGGTCAATAAAAAATGGCCGCTGACGAGAAAGCGACCTTAACATAATTTTTTGATTGCAGATTTCATACTCTCCACACTTGGGTACCAATACAAAAATTAAATGAGATATGTGTTTATGTATATTAAACATCATACTATAATGTGCCGTTGGTACCTGCTTGCGGTTATACTAAAAATTGACATTAAATACACATTTCTTGTTAAATTTCATATATTTTCACGAAACGATAGACTTTTCATTGACTAGTGGGACGTCATCGCACGTGCAAATATGGAAAATCCTTACCAAAATAGTAGTTGGGGTAAAGGTCTTATAAAATCAAGAAACAACGAAAGCTATACGTTTCATTTATAATTTGTCTATTTTTAGGCCAATTTCTGCCCTTATCATACCTACTCCTTTGTATGTGTATTTTTTTCAATCATCTTTAATTAAATTGACACCAAAGAGACAATTCATTAATATTTGTAAATAACTTTTGTTTTCATAACTAAGTCCCTTTATCAATAAATCATAGATATTAATTTCATTTCTGTTTTGATTATATAACTGTTTTAATTAGATAGCTTTAATTACCAAATTTAATTTCTTTCGTCATAGATCAATGCTTTAATCTTTTGTTGAACTTCAAAAGACGATGGAAGCTGAATTTTATTTGAGAAAGGAAATATATAATGGAGATCTCTGCCAGCCATCTTCTTTCCAGTTGTGGTGCCATTTACGGATCCCAAGCAGAGTAAACATTATGAACTTCAATGATTAACGCTTTAAGTTATTTATAAGTTATGTATGTATGTGCTCAGCTATTTATAAGTTATATATGTATGTTATAAGCTATGTATGTGACAGCGTTTATGCTGTTGCTGGCTGTATTACAGTCGAGCTACATAAATCAGATAAAAGAAATGCTTTATTAGGACCATTACTAATTAACACATAATTGTACTTAATAAAAGTGCTCAAGTTCACGCAATTGAAGGATTAATTAAACAATAAATGTCGTAATAAAGATTCATTACCGAACAAATGTGCAATGACTTAAAAGACAACTTTATCAAAAAAGATGTATTAAGTACACCAATCTCGCAGTCACTGACGCACTTTATCACATAAGGTTGTATTGAGTACACCAAAGTCACAGTAGCGGACACAGACTTTATCACATAAGATTGTATTGAGTGCACCAATCTCGCAGTCACTGACACACTTTTTCACGTTTATATTGAGTGTTGTCTGATTATGGTATTGTATTGGTGTTTAGAAAGACATTTAGTAGATGTACGGTCACACGCTTTAGATAACGACCTCAAAAAAACGCTTCTATTATCTGTAGATAATGTGTGTTATGTTGTGGAACAAACAATTGTATTGTTTTCTTCTTTGACAGCTTATAGCAATAACTGAATCTTTATTTGAACGATTGTAATCTAAAATGGGCAATTGTGATCTTTCCCCGCCACAATTAGCAAGAAATATGTATCGTTCATGCAGGATGTCTGTTGGTAAGTCCAGACAATGTTTAAAGGGGCATTGAATCCAGAGACTCTTTAGACGGGGGTGGGGGGTGGGTGGGGGGCTCAATTAAGGAGCCGAAATAACGAAAGAAGTGCTATTGAGATGTAAAGGCATTGACGTATTTATAGTATGATAATAACTAATATACAAGAATTAGAAATATAATTATAAATAAACATTATAAATATTTGAAATGTTGTTACATAATACCGGTATACAAATAATGCAAGTATCTAAGTTGATTACTCAATTAAAATTTCTGGAAGAATCATCCTTCTCGGTTGCCTCCTTGCAAAATCGGCAACTATCTTTTGTGTGTTTACTGGTATATCTCTGTGGATGTACATTAAGGCCAAAGAAGTAAGTCTACCTTGACCCGTGGTAGAACGCAAGTACGTCTTAAGAAGTCGCAGAGTACTTATACTTCTTTCACATTCACAGCTAGCGACGGGGAACACAGCCGAAATGCGCAAAATAGTTGCGACGTTGCTGAAGAATAGTTCATCACATTCCTTAAGAGTGGCAGTTATGGTGCAAGTTCTATCCTCCGTATCTCTAGATTGCCAAAGGTAATACCACTGGGCCAATTCAGCATGTAAAGTATCCTTACATGGCAAGTCGGTTTAAAAAAAAGAGAAATCTTCTAACTTTGGTAACATTGTCATTACAGACGGAACCAACTGAAGCCCCAAAGCGGCTCTGACGTGTAGGTCTGTAAACCTTGTCTTCATTTCGTTTATCGTATAGTCTAGGACAGGTATAGCTATAGACTTTCGAAAGTAATCTTTCGGACCCTCAGACTGTACATTGTCTCTCATTGTTTGCCTCCCGCAGGTTCTGGGTTTTTTAATCTCTATATCCAGCGGTTCACATATCTTAATGCTTCTCTCATAACACTTGCGGTTAAATTGTTCTACATTTGCTCTACAGTCTTTTAGTGAGCTCTGTTCTAAACTAACGTTTTCTAAGGCTCTGCCTACGTCCAGTGATCTCTTTTGCAGTGATCTACTAAGGCCTGTCATACAAGCCAAGCACATTTGTACAATAACAATAGGACGACAAACTCAAAATTGCAAATAGAATATAGCAAAAAAGTTGCATCAGCTGCTCCTGGTGTACGTGTGTTTGGCAGTTTTGCAAAGTGCTCAAGGGTCTGAACAATAGCAGGAAAAAAATCCAGAAACACAGAAAAGGCATCGTGCTTTTCCACCCATCTGGTCCTACACAACTGTTTCAGTTTAGTCCTTGATGTTTCGTCGTTAACAGTCTCATCTATTAGCTTCTCATGTACCGTTTGTTTCTTTGGTGAATACTCAAAGAACTTCACAACCAGATCCGCTGTGCATATCATGTTTCTGACAGACGGAATGTTGCATGCTTGTATAATGCATCTATTTAGTTGGTAAGCTGTACACCAAAACGGTAGTGCTTTTGGAAGCTGTTTCTGAATTCTAGGTCCTAGTCCTTTAACTTTCCCTGCACCATCATAGCACTGACTATGCATCTTCATGCGATCTAATCCAGCTTCATCGACGAAGGTTAGAAGTTCCTTACTTAAGCTTTCCCCACTTGTGTCAGCACTAACATCTCGAAAACTAAGAAAGTTTTCCTTAATGTTCTTCTCTTTGTCAACGTACCTGAGTGTAACAGCCAACTGCTCATTGTTGGCTGTATCTCGAACTTCATCCGCAGACAATGAAAACCACCCACCAGCTTCATTACAATCGTTCACGATACTTCTCTGGATACTATCCCCAATGATCGAGATTACTTCGTTCTGTGTGGTTTTAGAGATATATGTTGCATTACTAGGAGCGTTGTTAAAGTGTTCTTGTAAAAGTTCATCCCCACCGTCTACCCTGTAACGTAGTAAAGCACTAACGTTTCCTGTGTTTATGTTTTTATCGTTTGTATATTGACTGTCATCTCTATGGCCTCTGAGAGCTAGATTATGCCGACTACATAACAACACAATCTTGACTATTGTTTCCAACACCGCAAGGTTTCGTATCTTTCTTTCTTGTAGTCCTGTATTCAAAACAACTATCACATCTTCCTATGTATTTTCCATACGTCTCCTGAAATTTTCACTCATGGTGTAGTTGTCCTTGTGGGATTCATAATCTGAACCAAGCCTTTTCTTCACGGATGTATCACCAGAATTATGTCTCTTCTTCAAAAAGTGTCCATCAAACTTTTCAGTTGCTTTCTTCCAGTTACGAAATGGTTCTGAACCAAGTTGTCCATGCTTACTGGGTTCTTTACAAACAAGCACACAGTGTAAGCAAAAGGCACCATCACATGAAACTGAGTAAAAAAGTTCGGGGTATTTGATATCCACTGTGATTGAAAAGATCTATTTATTTTTCCAAAGCTTGTTTGTGGAAATTTGTAACCAATTTGTGGATAGTGTAAATTGTTTAAAGCATCATATCATTCTTCATCTGACAGTACTTTGTACTTTATTCACGTAATTTATAATATCATACTTTAGAGTAAAGTTTTGTAATTGTACATTATAGCCCTGATTATTGCTTTGTTCTGGTTGGAGACTAGACCCCTTGTTGACTTGGATAAGTTCTGTACATGAGTCCTCTTCAACAGTCTCCAAGGGTCTGAAAATTAATGAAATAAGTATATTATTTTTATACATTGTAATATATTTTCATTATTTTAGAATGTATTTATATGTTCATTTAGAATTAGAGTTTAAAATATGCTGTATTCACATATATTTTAAAAAAAAACGGTAACTCATGTAATTTTGTTTATTTAAAAAAAATATAGCGATATTTGCCTTTAATTTCATATGTAAAAATAAATGTTATTTAAATGATAAGTTCTTTCAAAGAGCCTCAATTTACAGGTGTTGGGGATATACCTATGTAATTATGACACTAGACATGTTTATATAACGATTTAAGACAATACCTGATTAATTGTTATTTTGACGATGTATTCATAAAAATTTCAAAGAAACTTAAAACTTTGAATTAACATAATTACTTACCTCTTTGAAAAGGGTCTACTTGTCATACATTTTCTGATGTCCATTATTACTGTTTATTACTCGACAAATTTCATATAACTGAAGGTAAATACGGCATCTCGAAAGTGAGTCCAGAACAAAGAACAAGAGTCCAGATGAGCCCAGAAGCACAAAATGATATTAAAATGTATTTTTATGATTTTTATCAAATAAATGTATATGTTTTTAATAAATTTCAAATATATTTTATAAATTACAGTGGCTTTTAAGATCCTTTCAGTGGAAATTGGGGTGAGACCAGAAATATCCGTTATCAGGCGATTGTAAAAGGAATGTCAATTACGAAACGCTCATGAAAACTTCCGGATAAATAAGTAGTTTAGCGATAACTTTTAAAAAAGAAAGTTAAGAAAATGAAAATAAATAGTTATTTCATATATATTATATTCTTGTTATAAAATTTGTAAATTTTATACAAAAAAAACAAAAACAAAAAAACTATATCAATGTTCTTACTTATTTTTTTCTTTTTCTCTCTTTTTGTTAAAATCGTACATTTTTGTTACCCATAAAAACTATCAGATATGATTGATGCCTTAGTAAAAGGTGTTTCTGTAACTTATAAATGCTATGAAATTATTGTCATAAATGTAAGTTTTCCATTGAACAACACAAATGTCATGTTTTGGCACCACTGTAACAATTTGTATATTTTTTTGCTGGAAGACCCTAATTAGCTAAATGAACTAAAAAGTAATTGTAATCCACTTTCACTTTTTTAGTATTCACTCACTGTGCCACTAGTCACCAGAGTAGCCTCAAAACCTGGTCAAAGGAAAAGACCACTTAATGCTAAAACAACTACCAAAACTACTAAAAAAACGTAAGGTGACAGGCTAAAGTGAAGTGTAAAGACTAATGCTTCTGTACGTTGCGTTGCAAACATTTGTATTTACTGTTAACATAAAAAAATAGAAAATTAAAAGGAGCCCGAAGTAAAGCCACGTCCACGTCGTGGGGTCTGGAAACATTCGCAAGAATGACTAGGATCTCTACATAAGTAATTCATAACATTTGTATATTTGTATAGAACAAATGTCTCTGCTTTGAAAAAAATAAAGATTTTATCCAGGAAATTAAAAATGTTAAAATATTGATTACAAATTTAAATAAACTAAATCGTGATTGGCATTGCTCCAAATCCGGATATTTTATGCAGGTCCCGTATTGGGCATTTCTTTTACAATCGCCCGATAACGAATATTTCTGGTCTCTTCCCAATTTCCACTGTAAGGACATTAAAAGCCACTGTAATTTATAAAATATAAATGAAATTCATTGAAAACATATAAATTTATTTGATAGAAATCATAACCATGCATTTATATATCATTTTGTGCTTCTGGACTCCTCTGGACTCTTCTTCTTTGTTCTGGACTCACTTTCGATACACCCGGTAAAATATACTAACTACCCATAATACAAAAATGACCAGCGGCCAGATTAAATAAATACAAAGAAATTCATTTGTATTTTGTTTTATTTTCATCACAAAGATCGAATCTATTCATTTGATTAAGAGTCTTGCAAAAACGTTTCATCGTATGTCGTATGTTTAGATATGTGCTTGACTTATTGGACAGGGGGGCTGAAACCCCCAAAAGCCCCCTCCCCCTTGAATCCGCCACTGCATCCATAGTGCAAAATTATTGTAAGGATTTTGTTGATTTTTTCTTTTACTATGCACATTGGAGGCATGACATTGCCGGATGTATTAACACAGGCGAGAATGGAACATGGTAAGTTTTTGATATTTATCTGAAATTTAAGATGGTCCCATGCAACCGGAATAGTTTAAAATATAGAATCAAACTAGGAATATTTTTAACATGTCGTAAAATATGTTGATGCCAATCTGAGATACCATTCACCACAGAACTAGTTTAACATATACATGACTCGACATTTCTATCCGCAGACTGTTGTTTCAGTCAGCTAACACTATAAAAATCCAACAAAGCGTGTTGGTTTAGTACAAAGCGAATCTCATCATCATTTTATTGAAGATTAGCATGTTCTCGCTATGATGTAATTGAATGATATATGAGTTGGCGTTAAACAACAATCACTCACTCACTCTATCTCTAAAATGTTTTAGCTAACATTCAAACAGATCAGACTAGGGCTGTCGTAAAAATATCTAAGGATTGAAAAAAATAGCCTTATGCGAACTTACAGATTTGAGACTAATGTTAAGCCCAAATGTGATGACCCTGTGATTTTAAATAAAAGGGTATTTGCATTGTAAAGTGACAATCTGAGTGTGTATGAAATCAATATTGACAATTGTGATTTTACAAGTTTGACAACTTCCAGTAGACTGTTTTTTTAACACTGTATGCAACTAAATGCATGATAATGTTTAGAGAAAAGTTTCAAATTGGGTACCCCTTCTATGAGATAGGAGTATAACTTAATTTAAACTGCAGGTGCGACACCTGTAAGAAAGCTAAAAATAGTTGTGTGTAATATAAACCTCATAAATTATAGAATGATTTTTTTATGTTTCAGACTTAGCGGCCTCATAACAAAGAAGGAAGTTAGTACTCCTCTTACGAGTTTTTAGTGTGTTCCACTTGGTGAATTTCGAGACGTAAAGATAAATTGTGTATTGTGATAATGGAGACTTATTAACTGTGTGTTAAAAATTACCATCTGAAATAATTCTTTCGGTAAGTACAAAGTCAATTATATGATATACCAATTATTTATGTCATAACAATTTTTGTTTATAACAATAACATTTTACGTTAGTAAATCTCTTGACAGTCTTTATTATGACCATTTTTATTAAGAAATGTGCAGGTTTGGTTTAGTGTTATGGTGTTTTAACTCCACTTTCAACAATATTTCAGTTAGTTCGTGGTGGTCAGCTTTATTGGTGGAGGAAACCGGAGTACCTGGAGAAAATCACCGACCTGTCGCAAGTCACTGACATACTTTATCACATAATGTTAAGAAATGTGTAAATATCACAGAAATCCATGACCGGTAAAATATAAATCAGAACATCATAATGCGATTGAAGAACAGAACAATTGAGGACACACACACTTGTGTAAATATTTATGGTGGGTTTATCATTCTATTTATAGCATGACAGGTAATGGTTGATCGTACTCTAGCAGGTTAAACATTCTCCGTTCGACAATCACCTTAATCTATTTCCTTGTTCGTTTTCGAATATTCTTATCCATCACTGGTGTTAAACTGATGTTCGTAACTGGAGTTACCTACATCCCAACATGTCGGACATGGAAAATGGTAAATTAGAATATCCTTGTTTTCTCTTTGTTTTGAGTTTATTTTCAAATATTGTCATTTCAAATGTATAAATATTTTAACAATTAACTGTAGTGATATGCTTAAATCAACAGTAAATTCTCCTATGTGGCGCAAAACCTACTTTCAGAAATATAAATGATGTAAGTAACTGTAGAATTATTTTTGAACGATGTTCGTAACTTTCAAATATGATGGTGGTAACTTTAAAGTTTGGTGTTTCTAAAATCATGTTTAAAACATTTAAAGAACAATGCTTTTGTAATAAATAAAATTTGAAAACAAAGAAAGACATCCCTGAAGTGATAGAGAGGGTAATAGAGGTGGGAAAGATTATATAATGCACGAGAGAAAAAAATACAGAGCGGAGGATGAGAGGGTTATGAATCAGTGAGATGAACGAAAGATGAGGGTAGCGGGAGAAGAGCACCTTGCCCAACGCTCTTTTCCAATTAGTAATAATAAACACGTGGCTTTGCTTTTCCTGTAATCTTTTGTATTCTTACAGCGATGGATATTGTGAATGACCAGATAATCAATAGTGCTGAGGCCGATGCGGCAGTCGATTCAACATATGTAGTTGTAAGTATTATATTGATATTTCTATTTGGTCTTGGATTGTGTGCCCTAGAAGGGCTTTCATAAACTACAACCTTGCAATAGGGCGTTTTAACTTCCGACCTTTGGGTGTTTTGGACCCCCCATGGATGGCGACCTCCGACATCATCATTAAATTCGATGAGGGCCATTCTGGGTCTCATATAAAAATTCGAACAAAGTATATTTGTATGTAAATTTAATAACAGTTCTATGTGTAAATATGCCGTGAATTATTACCAAATTAATTGTTCTTTGTGTTTTTTGCTTATTTTAATAAATATGGACACACCAGATCCAGTATTTTAAGAATGACACATCTAATTATTTCCCTTTAATGCTGAAACCAGATTAATTTATTATTAATTTGTTAGACTATTGTACTAAATACAGATAAATAAAGTTGTATAATACTTTTTAACGAATCTATAGTTTGTAAGTATTAAAATTGGATTAATCTATGGTAAAGCTGTTTTCGAAAAGTTCATTTTTTTTATATCATACAAGTATGGACACAGAAATGTGCTGTCCAAAAGGCAAGTGTGGATGTCAATATTTCATATTATTAACTTAAAAAAAAATCATGGACACAAGGGTCCTGGATTTTTTTAATAAAAAACTAATTCTGGATTTTTATTTTTGCTTAAAGTCTGGTCCTGTGTTTTTATTTCAAATTTTCATCATTTCATAAATTTCCCCCTCCCAAAGGATATAAAATTGTATCATTAATAATAAATTAATAAATAATAAATTCAGATTTTCTATTTAAAATAAATCTCATTTACAAAACCAGATATTTGTTCAATTTTTAACGCTGATTTAAGCTTTAGTCGCAACAAATTTTTATTTTCCTCTTTAAACTGTCGAAACATAACATTTATGTAACTGTAAAATTCACAAATAAAATTCACCCCCCCCCCCATTTTCCCCCTTTTTTCTTGTTTAAATCAATGATCAACAATATTCCAGAATCAAACAAATGAATAAATATAACATAGATTTCTTTTACATGCATCTTTTTACCATGCGGAGTCAGTGTGTTTTAAATCGGTCATCCAATCAGGACGCTCGTTATTCTTGTCCAAGATAAAACATACATCGCTAAAATTACCTGTGGGTGTTTCCCCAGGTCAACTCGTAAATTTACATAGAAATCGGAGATATTTCGTCCTAAAACTTCACACATGGTTTTGTCTATCATATTTCTTGAAGACACACATAAAATGTTATTGCATTTATCAATATTTTATGAGTATCAACAGTGTTTTCAACACCGTATATGATTCTCGATACAGCCGCAACTTCAACTCGTAAATTTAAATAGAAATCGGAGATATTTCGTCATAAAACTTCACGCATGGTTTTGTCTATCATATTTCTTGAAGGCAAACATAAAATGTTATTGCATTTATCAATATTTTATGAGTATCAACAGTTTTTTCAACACCTTATCTGTTTCTCGATACAGCCGCCCGATTACAGTGACCCGTGACCCAGATTAGCACGTTCCAGCAGTTTTTTCTTAATAATGTTGTTTAATCATTTCAAGTTTTACAAATACATATATATACAATACTTGTGCACTGTCGAAGCATATAGGTAATATGTGTATGAGGCTTAGAAACGGGGGGAAAAGGCGAGGCTTTGCCGAGCCTTTTACCGCGTTTCGCTCTGAATACACATATTTACCTATATGTTTCGACAGTGCACATGTATTGTATTTATCCTGCAATTTTAAATCGTAAATAAACGTTTACTGGACAATGATAAAAGTATTTGAAATAATTTTGTGTATGTATTTGAAAATAATTTCCCCCGGTGTGCTCCGATGAGTTTGATATATGTTCTATTTATAACTGACCAATATCAAAAAAAATATTGGGCAGGCTGTATTGGTCAGTAAATGCTGTCATTGCGAGATAAATATTTATAAATATACATTGAAATTGACAGGATGTTAGTCTGAACAGTCTTGGTGGTATATTTATAAAGGAATTAGCTTAATATCAATAGTTTTTTAAATCAGGATCGCATACACGACCCAAATCGGGAGAGATTCCGAGTATAGAGACGATTTAGATACACAATAATACTTGCTCCTACCAAGACTTTAAAATTATTTGGCTTTCCAATCTTTTGACTATGGGCGCACCCAATGAAAGTTATCCCAGAAGCACATTGTGTGCACTTAAAATAGATATCTACGCTTTTATAAGCAATGATATATGTTTGATATTCATCAACAGATTCAACACTGATGATATTTTAGTAGACATTGTAACATTTCAATTGTTTTAGCTTTCTGCAAAACTGATAAGACTTTAGTGGTCATTTAATAATGTAACCTTGATGAGATTTTAATAGTCACTTTAGCACTGATGAGATCTGAGTAGTCACTTTAGCCATGTAACAGGCATTCAACAATACTGATTACATTTTAGTACTCATTTTAGCAACGTAACAGGCATTCAGGAATATTAAATAATGAGATTTTGGTATTCACTACAACAATGTACATGTAATAGTCTTTCAGCAAAACATTGCTATTATTTCATAGGTCATCTTAACAATGTAATAGTCTTTCAGCAAAACATGATTTTATTAGTCATTTTAGCAATGTAATAGTCTTTCAGCAAAACATGATTTTATTAGTCATTTTAGCAATGTAATAGTCTTTCAGCAAAACATGATTTTAATAGTCATTTTAGCAATGTAATAGTCTTTCAGCAAAACATGATTTTATTAGTCATTTTAGCAATGTAATAGTCTTTCAGCAAAACATGATTTTATTAGTCATTTTAGCAATGTAATAGTCTTTCTGCAGCATTGCTATGATTTTATATATCATTTTAGCAATGTAATAGTCTTTCTGCAGCATTGCAATGATTTTATAAGTCATTTTAACAATATAATAGTCTTTCAGCAACATTGCTTATGATTTCATAAGTCATTTTAGCAATGAAATAGGATTTCAGTAACATTGATACGATTTTATTAGATGAAATTAATATGATAAATCTGTTTTAAGTAATAATGCTTAATACTGGAGTGAAAACATTAATATTTGTAGGGCTCTGCTGTTTTAAGTACCACAGCCACCATAGGACCAACCTCATCACAACACAATAATTATCAACATGAAGGTTAGTGGTATTACTATTATTTGTAAGTACAATTATATTTAACATCTAAATTTATTTGACGCTATGATATAATATTCATTGCTTTTTTAAAAGCCAAAATATCAATAAATTTTTTTTTAAAAAATTGGGTAGGGGAAGTTAAGATATAGTATCTCTGCTGCTCGTGCAGGCCAAATAAAACACAAAACACGGCATTAATACGGACCGTTGAGGGATGTATTGTGATTCGAGAAAGTCGTGCACCCCTTGCATATAAAAGACTTCTTTACCAGTTCCTAATAATCAAACAAACGTCTATGGGGAGTGATCATTGATGTCCTGTTGCTAGGCAACATTTCCGGCATTATCCATCATCTCACAGTTTCCTTGTGGGTTTGTATAATTGTTCGTGTAATGAATACTTGACGTTCAAATCAATGGATCAATAAATATTGCAAGAATTTTAGAAATATTCAAAATCACTGGCACGTCAAAATGAAAATGCAAGGATCGCTTGGCAGCTATTTTTGCAGGGGCCGTCGTGGTCGTGATCGTATGGTTTTTGGATTTATAACTACCTGTACAATCAGTGCCACCAACGTTGAGTTCGAATCCCGTTCAGGCGAGGTGTACTCGATAAAACATTATATGATAAAGTTTGTCAGTGACTTGCGGCGGGTTGGTGGTTTTTTCCAGGTACTCCAGTTTTCTCCCATCAAAAGTGCCATCAAAGACCATCACCCACTTTTTTTGCATTCATAAAGCCTTATATTTTATCTTATATTGTCTCGATATGGTATTTTTTACATTTGTATTTTGTATTTACAGATAGAGATACAGATACAGTGGGTGCTGATTTTGACAAACAACATGGTCGCCGGTCTACCGGAAGTATTGGTTCAGATGGACACGACACAGACAACAAGGAGGCTGTGGCGACATTACCTCCCAGCCTTAGCGATTGTGCAAAATCAAGAAAACTATTCAATGATTATTGGAAACACTGCTAGCCATTATGACATCAATGATTTAAAGAAAAATCATCTGCGAAAAAATAATTCAGATTATAAAAATTTTAAACTACAGACGGACTACTAGTATTTGTTATAGGTATTATAGCGGAATGGGTTTATATATACTAATGAGTGTTATTTTTTTTCTAATAAAATAATAACATAATAAATAATCTTGATAATAACATGCCATCTGACAATACAACAGGAACACTTATCAGGATTTTTACTGATCATAGCGATACATATACATTATAATGTAGTTGTTTAATATTCCTGGTTTGTGATTGGACAATGCTGTAATTTTCACGGTATCAATTCCACGGTTGAAACATCATGATATTTTTTTAGCCGATTACCACTTACGTCAACTTGTCAATAATGTGGCAATACACATCCATACACATGATTACATTAGAATGGAGATAACTGTATTGTACTAGAAAATTTCACGGCATCAATTGTCGATTTAATGGTATAATTTTCACGGTGTCAATTCCACGGTTGAAATAGTATGATATATTTTTAGAATTTTAGCTGATTACCGCTTAGTCATCTTGTCAATAATGTGGGCAATACACATCTATGCATAGGTACAAATGATTACATTAGAATGGAGATAACTGTATTATATTTGACAATTTCACGGCATCAATTGTCGATTTAATGGTCGCAAATATCTGTTTACTGGCTCCGCCAACGCGTTGCCAGTAAACTCAATTTGCGACCATCAAATCTCCAATTGATGCCGTGAAATTTTCAAATATAATACAGTTATCTCCTAATTGTAGTTGTGAGCTTTCTATTTATATGTAGCAACATTTCGGCACATGCACATGGAGTACATGATGAGGTGTACTCATACACCATTATGTGATAACGTTTGTCAGTGAGTGACTCCGGGTAGTGACTTGCTACAGGTCAGTGGTTCTCTCCAGATACTCGGGTTTCTTCCACCAATAAAACTGACCACAACCATATAACTGAAGTATTGTTGAAAGTAGCGTAAAACACCATAACCAATATGGAGCATACACCTATATATAAGTAGTAAAATATTATTATTTAGGAATGCATGCATTTGAAGTTCTCCAAATGAAATGGATGAATTGATGCTATTCTAAATCTATGATAAATGTAGAAAACACACGATGATGGTTGGGGTTAATTCAACATAATACACAGTTGTCACACAATACAGCACCAATATTACAACAAAGCAAAAGATTTATTATGGACAACACAATTTTTTTTTTACAAGAATTGAAATTAAACTTGCTGCTCAGACATTTAATTATCTCCATCTCCTTTAATGAAACACTGTCTCATCTGAGACCATGCATGTGTAAAGCTACCCCCATTTTCGACAATATTTCAGCTATATCGTGGCGGTCAGTTTGATTGGAGGAACCCGGGGTGTCATAAGCTCCTCGTGTGACAGGGTGGCACAATAACAATCAAACTTTTTTCATAGTTTTATTCGAATGTGTACTTAATTAAGAATAATCATTGTTGTCCCGTTACTAGGTACAAAGCCTCTTCTATTTGTAATTGTACCTACCAATGCACCCATAGAGGTGCTGGTTGGTTTATTTCCACAGCCTGACGGAAATCTAAAAAAAATCAATGGACAACTCTGTGTTCTAATCGGACTTGGAATTTTTATCATTTTGGGTGTTGATTTTTATCTCTTTTGGTCGCTTTGACTCCATTTTTCTACGAAATAAATCACAAGAGCCAGGTCAAATCTGTTTGACAAACGCATGCCGAAAATTGCATTGGTAATCTAAAGTAAAAAAGAAAATACCAAAATCGGACTTAAAATAAATAATTCAAAATTGTGTGCGTTGAGTGCATTTTGACCCCTTTATATCTTGGAAACAGTAAGAGGTAGAAAAAGTAAGAGGTAGAAACAGTAAGAGGTAGAAACAGTAAGAGGTGTACAAACTCTGTTAACATACTTCATACAGTTAATTTTATAAGATGCATAAAGAAATAATTCATCAACGTTGGTTGAAAAATATATGCTCGTCATATAAAAGCAGAAAACATACTTTTCGACATTTATTAACCTCTTGTTCCGTATGTGGATTTCCCATTAAAACTAAATTTTAGGAGGATCATCCACTGAATATTCCTACCAAGTTTGGTTCCAATTGGCACAGTGGTTGTGGAGAAGAAGATTATGAAATGTGAAAAGTTCACAGGCAACGACGGACACACAGTGATGATAATAACTCACATGATATGTGGTCATCTCAGCTAAAATCTATACAATAAACCAAAATAATACACAATTGATACAAACTGATTCCAACCAAATAAATGCGTTCCTTCATGTGCGAATAATTAGTATGCTGTGTGGTCTGTATGTCTTGTTTGCAAGAGTTATTCATCTTTGTATAGCATTCAACTTACACAGAATCGGTATAATTATATCTATTGTAACTCAATCGAGGACGATTTGAGAGGAAAAGTAAGTAGATCTTGGTATCCTGAACATCAAACTAATGTTGATTGTTCGTTTCTTGCTTAACGTCCAGCGGCAAATATGTTATGCATATTCAGGACGATGGTACCATAAAACTACACATAAATGAGGTCATGGAGGAAGGAATGTGAAAATAGAGGCCAGGACTTTTTAATACCACAAGAAAAGTATGGAGTGCTGGATATTGAAGACAATCATAGGTTGTTTTTTCGCTTTCTATTTTTTATCTATTTTTATTTATTTATTTAAATTTTTTGGATTGTTGGCCTTTTTGTAACGCTACAATGCGCCTGCTTGACTTTGAAAAGAGGTCTTTAAAGTACAGGGTGTGTGGTAGCCTCCAAACATGTTATTCACTATGTTCCACTGACAACCACCCATCGAAAGTGCACCCATATCCGCCATCAGGGGATTCGCTGAGCAGCTCTATGGATCGAGCACTTAGAACCAGGGTAGTCAAGAGAATTGTTGGACACCAGGGCAAAAGGAAACTTGGCCCCCCTCCTCCAATTCTCCAAATAATGGTACTCAAACTAAGTCAACCACGGTGTGTCATAAGCAAGGAATCAGTATAACAAAAATGAATTGATGAATTGTGATTTAGAAAACAGCTTTCTAGATGTTATCTCTCAGTCTCTCTCTCGACATCTTTTGTGCAGACCTGCTCAGCATACCTTATAATTTGTTTAATTTGCATGTTGCAACGTGTGACAATGACAATGTGGTGACTGACGAAGTGAAATAAATAAATAAATAAAAAAATAAAGGCTCACCTAAACGGAATCAATTGAGTTTAGCAAAGGTCTGATCCTGTCTACTCACCATTAATGAGCCCCTTCCCCTGCAATCCTCGATCTGTCACTCTCAGAGGTAATTCTCAGGGACCTAGCCTGGGTCCCCATTTCCTATGTATTTGTTTATAGCAAATCACTTAGGCCTACATATTTCAGAGCCCTTATATAAGAAAAAATAGTGGGCCCCTCCACCTGCCAGTGTCAATGGTTGTTCTTAGGGGAGCCCAAACAGTCGGGCTTGGCCCTCATTTGAGTCATTTAATATACATTTAGAAGTCGAAAATCACTAAATATATGTACATGGTCCATTTCCCCATACACCGTAACAGAAAAGTTGTTATGCATCATCAAGGGCCCTATAAAAGTCATTAGTGGGCTCCTTCTTGAAACCTGGGGCTACTTCTGTATTAATGATTATATATCCACTACACGAAATTGTCATTCACATATTCACGAAAGCACACATTTTATTTTGTTTGCCTTGCTCAAGGTACACCCTCGTTTTTATCTGTTCAATCCATGTTTCAATATACACATGAACATAGAAATCACCACGACTAAGCTAAATCAAGAAGATGTTCGTATTTGTTGCCTTTGAAAATTGTTCATCATCAAATGTGACTAGTTCTCATCATAGTGTGGCTGAATAATTGTTCTCTTGGTATTAAAATAAAACAACCACTCCCTATGTGTTTTAATTATCTTTTTTTAATAACATTTAACAGGACAAGGAGATGTTGATATAAGTAAATGTGAAAGAAAACCCATAAGAAATTATATATTATATATTAAAGATCAAAAGTTAAGTGTAAACATTAACTGCTGCTTGCTGTTCTTCATCCCAATGACACATGTTATCTGGTGAAAAATATAATTTACGATACATACCATGTCGCTTTCAATACAAACTGCATATTCAGGAATGAATTTCTGTAACGTACGACGAGATCAAAGATTAAATAAGAGGGTGCTGAGTTTCTTTTAAATCTCCTGTCACCAAATTTTATAGAAAAATATATATCAACGTGAAAATTGTAACACATAATAATCTGATCTTGCAGTTTTCAACAAGAAATGTTGGTAGAATTTGAAGGGAAAAAAAACTTTTTTCATGTTAAAAAGAAATCTGAGTTTTTGTTTCGAGTGAAAAAAAGGCTCATACCACCACATCGCCCTAAAAATTACATGTTTAGTGCCGTAACTAAATCAGATTTTCGCCAACTTCCGTGTTTTTATTTCTCCTTTTTCTTTTGAGATTGAGGTCAACATGGGGAGTGTTATGTGAGTTTATTGACCATCACGGATTAACTTTATTTATCTATCATTGTACTTTGTTGTTTATATAAACTTATAGCTATTTGCCCGTAATATTTTGTAAATAAAGATAGCAACTATTATACGAGATATTAGGAATCGACCATTTAACATTTAAAGGAAGGGGCATGTTTTCCCCCCGAGCCAGACAATTTAATGTTGACATAAAAAAGCGCTTTTTTTATTTTTATTTTGCATAAATGTCTCGTTGAAAGCTGCAGTGTTAGATTATATATTACATGTATCTTTCAGGTCAATTTATATATACCCAGTGCCGTAACTACCATTGAGGCAGAGCCTCGTCTGATTTTCTGGGAGAAAAAAATAGAGAAGGGGAGAGGAAGAAGAAGGACTGAGAGCCAACTTCAACTAAGTTTTAATCTACGACCATGACAATTGTTTACCTGAAGCCTGGTTTCTTATTAATATTTAGTTTGTTCAAATTATCTTCCACAAGAGGTTGACAGAGGGATGGCAAAATGTATCCGATGCAACTTACAGTAATGTTGTGAGAGGTCTCTCTCGCTCTTCGGCGCCTCAAGACTTGGTGTAGAGCAACAATGACTGAAGATCGCCTGTGTGGGTTGTCGATGCTTCACGTCCACCGTAATGATACTGTCGGGCAGGTAAATCCAGAAGCTGTTCTCAAAAGATGGGATTCGAGTGGGAAAAAGAAAATCCATCTTGTACTCACCGACTAAGTTCTGTCATTTGAAATTATTCATTAAAATATTATTTTAAAGATCAATCAGTTGTGTTATACCATAGAGGCTTCGACGCGTGATCGCTATTTACGATAGTAACTGGTATATAAAGCGTCTCAATAATATAGAAATACATTTTAATTAAAGAAAAAAGCGCTATTTTGGGCCGTTAAGATTTTCGGGTTGGGGGGGGGGGGGGCTTCACCCCCGGGACCCCCTTGGGACCTCAATCGGCGGTCCCCATATCCCTGCCTCCCTTGTTTTAAACCCTTAATTACGCCCCTTATATCTATAAAATTTAGGGACAGAATTTAAAGAGAAGAAAAAACATATCGTACATGATAGCCGACTTGGCCATCCAGAGTTAACGTTCCATACACCTAAGGGACCGACCATTTAACTTATGGTTTTTTGTTTCGTTCAGAAATTTTTTTTCGGACAACACAAGAGTTAGAATATTTATTTTTTTTCCAGAATTTAACATTAGGTTATATGACAAAAACTCTGAATCAGATTATTTTTTTTTTCCTCCACCAAAATCAGAATATTTTTTTCAGCAACATTGGGAATCAGAATATTTTTTTAGAAAAAAAACATAACCTCCCCCCTTCAAGTTAAATGATCGTTCCCTAAACAAGGCCAGGGTTTCCACGGTCAGTGTTAGCGATCGACCTCTTCTTTTTTTCCCCTTTTTCAGGAGGTGGGAGTATAAAAAATAAATCTGTCGTCAAAGTTTATAGCAAAAAATAATTGATCTGAAAGATTGGGAAAAATCTACCCTGTTGTTTTCAACGAGAACTTTTAAGTGAAATTTGAAAAGTTGAATACCCGCTATTTTAATTATTTTCTAAAAAGCCCCCCGTTTTCCTAAAACAAACAATTGACGTACACGGAGAAGATAAAATTATTATCTCTATCAACATTTAACATTATTTAATCCTTCCACTTTGAAAAAGAATTAAAAAATAATGTAGATAACATTTATTTGAACAAGGATATAAATAATCAAGATAACATTCATGTATATCAACAGACATGTATGTCGTTATATTTTCCTCTGGCTAATTGCCATGTATTAGTCATACCATACATATACTGTCACGGGATTTGTTATTGATTTACCTGTATGTTATTACGCATCTCAAATGTAGGAAACAACATGAGGCCACCATACGGGTAGTGAATATGTTATCTGACATAAGCGTGGCCATGGTGAATAAACACGTCTAATCACCCCTTAATGTATGCAAGAATGCTATGTGGTTAAACATTACATTATTACACTTATTTACATTAAAATTTTGAAAAATTATTTTACATTTATTTTTTGACATACAACATATTATTCTATGTCGAACCTCAACATTTGCACATAGAACTGATACAGAACCGTGTGCATCGTTCTTTTTGCACACGGCTCTGAGAAGAACGATGCACACGGCTCTGACATACGTCGATTTGTATAATAACTCGACATACCACAAACTGCCGTCATAAGCCACCGAAGACACTGACATAGACATACTGAACGTAATTTTGTAGAAGCTAACAAGACAATCATGCCTGGTCCATGTAAATGTGCTGAAAGTAAGTATACAATATTTAATCATATAAATGTATTGATCGGTATGTGATTATCAGAATAAAGCGGTAATTTTGAACGTGTTTAGGGAACGACCATTTAACTTGGGGGGGGGGGGGGGGGGTATGGTTTTTTTCTAAAAAAATATTCTGATTCTCAATGTTGGTGAAAAAAATATTCTGATTTTGGTGGAGGAAAAAAAAATAATCTGATTCAGAGTTTTTGTCATAGCCTAATGTTAGAATCTGGAAAAAAAATTCGCGACAAAAAAAATAAATATTCTAACTCTCGTGTTGTCCGAAAAAAAAATTCTGAACAAAACAAAAACCATAACATTACAAAACGTAAAGAAATGTCATATATTCATAGTTAAAATTATACATTGACCAATGTGAACCTCATTTTCGCAATTCTAACGATTGCGAAAATGAGGTTCACATTGGTCAATGCATAAATATTTATATCAATAAATTTATCTTTATTTTGTAGTCGGAACACGTGGCTAAGGTCAATATGACATTTTAATATGCTTAGTACACAAATAAAAATATGTTTGAATTTAAAAAAATGTTTTTTTTTAATTAAACAGAAATAGCGTTATATGTCTTTTAAGGGGGTAAGCTATGTTTTAATAGAAAAACAAAAAAAGCCGCCATTATTTACTGTAGACTAATCTCGTCATGAATATCAGGGACCAACCATTTAACGTTTGTTCGAGATGGGGTGGGACTGGCTTGTCTGTTCGCTGAAAACTGCAGTGAGATTATTACTTTTTTTGTTTATTTCAGGACAATAATTTGTTTCCTATAAAATTCGGCAAAATTGTTCAAAACTAAACGCAGCCAAGCCCCGCCCAACACCCCACCGCCAAAGTGAAGTGATATTTCCCTAGCTGATACATTTCTCATTTGATGACAAACAAGAATCAATTCTCTTTTAGACAGTCGCCGTCAAAAACCATAATGAATTAAACAATCAGTTATATGTGATAAGTTTGTCAGTGACTTGCGACAGGTAAAAATAATGAGGTTGGTGGTTTTCTCCGGGTACTCCGGTTTTCTCCACCAATAAGACTGACCGCCACAATATAACTGAAATATTGTTAGAAATGGCGTAAACAACATAAACCAAACCAAACCAAACGATAAACCGAATGGTTGCCATGGAGAATAATGTAAGGTACCAATGACATAAATTTGTAATAATCTTCTCTGCAACCAAAGTGTGAATTAAACTGAAAATTTGCAGGCATGGTGTATGAACGAACTTCGTAAAAGATCCCTTATTTTTTATGATCGGAAGTACCTTGTTGCATAATAACAAGAGCGGTTGCAACTTCACATGGGACTCTTCATTCAAACGATGCTCATGTCTTCTTCTAGTATATAAAAAGTTATTCTAATTATTGATTTTATTTTTTTAGCAAGCGTATGCATCTGTGGAACTGGATGTAGCGGAGAAGGTTGCCGTTGTGGCGATGCCTGCACATGTGAAAGCGGTTGTGGCTGTTCCGGATGCAAAGTCGTCTGCAGATGTGCAGGTAAACGTATTAATCATATTACTATGCATGTACCATGCATCAGTGAACACCTCTTGTTACTATACATGTATCAGTAAACACACAAAACATACTTTAAAGAAAATGTCATCAGCTTTGAAAATTTCATTAATTAATTCATACTCCCATTTTAGATATCTTTATTATGAAAAGAAAGTTTAAACAGTGGTCAACTCTACAAACCGAACAATCACCCCTAACGTTAATCTAAACACACAAACAAAAACCATGACATGCAACGTTAGAAATCCAGGTCCTGACTTAAAAAAGCTAACAGATTCGGTTCCACTCAAAACAAAAAGACTACATACTATCACACAAATGAATGATAACATGAACACATACTGTACAATGTAAGGGTCAATGATAACATGAACACATACTGTACAATGTAAGGGTCAATGATAACACGAACACATACTGTACAATGTAAGGGTCAATGAATGCTCATGCATAGTTAGCTGACTACTAGTTAGGTTGGTTTAAGACCGAAAACTATTGAAATGTTGAAAGATGTAGACCGATAATGTTTCGTTATTTTCCCATCTTGCCATTTGTTTCTGAAATAATACGGAGTGTGTTGTGTTTGTCACATATCATGATATTAATAAAATGTTATGAAAATAATCAGGTATATTATATCTAGCATGTAATATATATTTATATATATATATATATAAATAGGTCAAATATACAATAACAAAGACGAACAACAATATAGAATCGGGAAATATATATGTAGGCAAGGACGTATATACGTCCTTGATGTAGGACATCAATACACGATTTAATCCATGGAAAAATAGAATGGAGAAATATATATGTAGGACATCAATACACGATTTAATCAATGGAAAAATAAAATGGAGAAATGTATATGTAGGACATCAATACACGATTTAATCAATGGAAAAACTAAAGAAGTCTAAAAACAAAAACTTGGCTTTGACGATTTATTTCAAATAATTACAATAGACAATAGACAATATTTATTTGCATAAACACATTTACAATAAATGGTTATGGCGGACATTGGCAATACACAATAACAAATGATTATGGCACTGAGTTAGGCCATGGGAGTGACAGTGGTTTATACATGTAGATAAGTACAATATACATATGCATGGTAAAAAAGAATTAAACAGTTTTTCTTTTACAATACATAATACAAGTTCAAAAGTTTAACAGGATGTAATAGAGGAGATTACATAATATATATAATCAAGTTTTATGAAGATGAAATATTGATGGAAGACGAATCAAAGGAAAATCCTATCTACAATTAGGAAAATAACAGCTGCAACTTTTCCTACATAATATCCGTTCCTATGTAGTATAAAATACATGATTTTGATTGATTTTTTGTGTTTTAACGCCACTTTCAGCAATATTTCAGCTATATCATGGCGACCAGTTTTAGTGGTGGAAGAAGCCGGAGTACCCGAGGAGAACCACCGACCATGGGCAAGCAACTAATAAACTTTATCACTTGCGGCTGCAAGTCGAGTGCACCCTTTTTGTAATTTACAAAGCCGGGTGCGAACACACGCCATATTGGTGATAGGCTTGTAGGAGTTGCTAGGTAATCCAACTACCTAACTCACTGAGCCACCGGGCCCTTATAAAATACATGTGTGGAAAATTACACATTGACCTGAAATTATAGTTCTACGTTTGAAGCAATTATTTCCATTTAATTTATCTTAAAGTGACTATGTATTTATTAGGGTTATGGTTGTGGTGTTTAACGCCACTTTCAACACTATTTCAGTTAAATCGTGGCGACCAGTTTTATTGGTGGAGGAAAATGGAGAACCCGGAGAAAACCACTGATCTGCCGCAAGTCACTGACAAACGACTATGTATTTGTACTTGGTTACTATTACTACTTCAGTATATAGCTGTCCATTGACTCATAGAGCTGATTTCTTGTTTTACATTTTGCTTCTTTGTACAATAACCCTATTTTATTTTTCAGGTACATGTAAATGCGGTGTTGGATGTACTGGACCATCTTCTTGTAAATGCAAATCCGATTGCTCAGGCTGCAAATGAGAAGAACATGTCTGCATAATAAACAATACTCTCATCTAATTCTTTGTAAATGTAAATCCATTTATCAATCAATAAACAGCTTTAAATATTACTTAGTGTCTGTCCGTCTGTTGTTTCGAACAAAATCATGGGATATGGTTTTCGTTGTCCGTCCGACTGAAAATAATATTTCTTATCATTAATTTTAACTCCACTCAGTTCTTCATCCGGACCGAATTGCTCCTCTTTACTGGTATATTGTCATGTACGAGACTTGTACACATCTCTATCAAAAGATTTAAATGTCATTTGCCAAATTAATATTTTCTGTTAGAGTTATGCCTCTTTAATCGCTTTATACATTAAAGTGTCTTGTTGACTTTGGAGAGAGTAGACTGCACTGATGTAGTATCTATGTCTCAACTGATGTAGTGTCTATGTCACTGATGTAGTATCTATGTCTCAACTGATGTAGTGTCTATGTCACTGATGTAGTGTCTATGTCTCAACTGATGTAGTGTCTATGTCACTGATGTAGTATCTATGTCTCAACTGATGTAGTGTATATGTCACTGATGTAGTGTCTATGTCACTGATGTAGTATCTATGTCTCAACTGATGTAGTGTATATGTCACTGATGTAGTGTCTATGTCTCAACTGATGTAGTGTCTATGTCACTGATGTAGTGTATATGTCACTGATGTAGTGTCTATGTCACTGATGTAGTATCTATGTCTCAACTGATGTAGTGTATATGTCACTGATGTAGTGTCTATGTCACTGATGTAGTGTCTATGTCTCAACTGATGTAGTGTCTATGTCACTGATGTAGTGTCTATGTCTCAACTGATGTAGTGTCTATGTCACTGATGTAGTGTCTATGTCTCAACTGATGTAGTGTCTATGTCACTGATGTAGTGTCTATGTCTCAACTGATGTAGTGTCTATGTCACTGATGTAGTGTCTATGTCTCAACTGATGTAGTGTCTATGTCACTGATGTAGTGTCTATGTCTCAACTGATGTAGTGTCTATGTCACTGATGTAGTGTCTATGTCTCAACTGATGTAGAGTCTATGTCACTGATGTAGTGTCTATGTCTCAACTGATGTAGTGTCTATGTCACTGATGTAGTGTCTATGTCTCAACTGATGTAGTGTATATGTCACTGATGTAGTGTCTATGTCTCAACTGATGTAGTGTATATGTCACTGATGTAGTATCTATGTCTCAACTGATGTAGTGTCTATGTCTCAACTGATGTAGTGTATATGTCACTGATGTAGTGTCTATGTCACTGATGTAGTATCTATGTCTCAACTGATGTAGTGTCTATGTCACTGATGTAGTATCTATGTCTCAACTGATGTAGTGTCTATGTCACTGATGTAGTATCTATGTCTCAACTGATGTAGTGTCTATGTCACTGATGTAGTATCTATGTCTCAACTGATGTAGTGTCTATGTCACTGATGTAGTGTCTATGTCTCAACTGATGTAGTGTCTATGTCACTGATGTAGTGTCTATGTCTCAACTGATGTAGTGTCTATGTCACTGATGTAGTGTCTATGTCTCAACTGATGTAGTGTATATGTCACTGATGTAGTATCTATGTCTCAACTGATGTAGTGTCTATGTCACTGATGTAGTGTATATGTCACTGATGTAGTGTCTATGTCTCAACTGATTCCCTTTGTCTTAACAACTTTCAGTAAAAAAAAATTTTACATATTCCGATTATCGAATTCCATGTGTCAACTTGCAAAACGCACAACATACTAAAAAGTTATTCCACCTGGCCAAAGTATAAAAATACTTTGACATATTTACAAGAAAACGATCATTTGTTTGATTGATAGTTCTATAGTTATGTGAGGAGAATTTCAGCTATATTTGTGACAATAACAAGTTGTGTTATTTGTGTTTGTTTACGTGTAGTGGTGTGTCCGACACATATTGAGTTGTGTTTTTGCTGTGTTTATCTTCGTCTTGTGTACCCTGTGTTGCAGGTTTCTCTGGGTTGTCCGTTTTTAATTGCCCGTTCGGTGTTCTCTAACGTTTATTTACAGACAATAAATCATATATGTAATTTTGCGTGACTTTAGCATGAACCTACATTTGTATGTTTTCTACAAGAAAGTGTTGAAGGGATTGTAAAGGTGGATAAAAGACATTACAATAAGCCTTCAACGACCACTCCTACAAACTATATCTGGTTATGATATGCTGCCAATGTTTTTTTTTACCTTGACGTTGGGGCCGTAGTGGTCGTGATCGTGTGGTAGTTGGATTTACAACTAACTGTACAATCAGTGTCTATTACCACTAAAGTGTTGAGTTCGACTCCCGCTCATTTATGGCGAGGTGTACACGATACAACATTATGTGATGAAGTTTGTCAGGGCTTGCGGCAGGTCGGTGGTTTTTTGCGGGTACTCCGGTTTCCTCCACCAATAAAACTTACCACCACGATATATCTAAAATATTGTTGAAAGTGACGTTAAAAACCAGAACATTAACCCGAAACGAGAGTATGTTTATATTTAGGCCTAATGAAAATGGTATTCCAAGTTTGACACCCTTTTCCTGTAGATGTCTTACACGAAAGTTCAACTCTACATTGTTCAATTTCTTTTCTTTTCGGTGTTTTACAACCACTTACATTTTTTTTATGTTTCACAGACATGTTATACACTTGAATAAAATAAAACGAATCTCTTACATTTAAATGTAATCAAAATCACCAGGCTTTTCAATCAATTTAAAATATTTAAAAGTAATTTATACAAGAATTAAATGCATTTAAATCAACAATTCCCTAATGTTTCTTTCAACAAGAACTGATAATCAAACGATTAGACGAATGCTTTCTATGTTTGAACAGTGAAACAAATTCTATCAAACACTACTATCAACTATATATACATACATTTATAAATAAATGAAGTTTCACCTTCCTTTCTTGCATTAAACATTTGATAGTGTAAATATTGAGTTTTATGTTGTAGCGTAGTTCATGCTTAGTTTGTTGAATTTTCCTAAAACTCGTAGTTATTTTGAGGAATAATGCAAGATTTTAGGTTAAGATTGTTAGGTGATGACCTGGATTTTTATGTAAGTATAAATATTTAGAGAATTGTTGTTTGTAGATTCACAAAAAAAACCTTAATTTTTGGAAGCAATCTCGCATTTAAGCTTAAAGATTGACATAATTTGTATGCATATTTTTGTTGGAGTTGAAAATGGTGTGCAGCCACAAGCATAAATGCGCAGCATGGTACATATCAGACATAAAACAGTTGACACACTGGAGAAGTTTGACAGGTGAATACTTCATAGATGACACACTATAAGACGGTTGACAGGTGAATACATTATAGATGCTACACTCTAAGACGTTGACACGTGAATGCATTATATATGACAGACTGGAAGACGATTGGCAGGTGAAGTTGCTGTTGTTGACACACTGGGGGAAGATTGACAGATGAATATTTCATAGATGACATACTGTAAGACGGTTGACAGGTGAATACTTTATAGGTGACCCACTATAAGACGTTTGACAGTTGAATACATTACAGATTCCACACTATAAGACGTTTGACAGATGAATACATTACAGATGCCACACGATAAGACGCTTGACAGATGAATACATTGCAGATGCCACCCTATAAGACGTTTGACAGATGAATACATTATAGATGCCACACTATAAGACGCTTGACATATGAATACATTACAGATGCCACCCTATAAGACGTTTGACAGATGAATACATTATAGATGCCACACGATAAGACGCTTGACAGATGAATACATTACAGATTCCACACTATAAGACGTTTGACAGTTGAATACATTACAGATTCCACACTATAAGACGTTTGACAGATGAATACATTACAGATGCCACACTATAAGACGTTTGACAGATGAATACATTATAGATGCCACACTATAAGACGTTTGACAGATGAATACATTATAGATTCCACACTATAAGACGTTTGACAGATGAATACACTATAGATTCCACGCTATAAGACGTTTGACAGATGAATACATTATAGATTCCACACTATAAGAAGTTTGACAGATGAACACATTATAGATTCCACACTATAAGACGTTTGACAGATGAATACATTATAGATTCCACACTATAAGACGTTTGACAGATGAATATATTATAGATTCCATACTATAAGACGCTTGACAGATGAATACATTACAGATGCCACCCTATAGGACGTTTGACAGATGAATACATTACAGATGCCACACTATAAGACGCTTGACAGATGAATACATTACAGATGCCACACTATAAGACGCTTGACAGATGAATACATTATAGATGCCACACTATAAGACGTTTGACAGGTGAATCTGTTATAGATGCCACACTATAAGACGTTTGACAGGTGAATCTGTTATAGATGCCACACTATAAGACGTTTGACAGGTGAATCTGTTATAGATGCCACACTATAAGACGTTTGACAGGTGAATCTGTTATAGATGCCACACTATAAGACGTTTGACAGGTGAATCTGTTATAGATGCCACACTATAAGACGTTTGACAGATGAATACATTATAGATGCCACCCTATAAGACGTTTGACAGATGAATACATTATAGACGCCACACTATAAGACGTTTGACAGATGAATACATTATAGATGCCACACTATAAGACGTTTGACAGGTGAATCTGTTATAGATGCCACACTATAAGACGTTTGACAGGTGAATCTGTTATAGATGCCACACTATAAGACGTTTGACAGGTGAATCTGTTATAGATGCCACACTATAAGACGTTTGACAGGTGAATCTGTTATAGATGCCACACTAGAAGACGTTTGACAGGTGAATCTGTTATTGATGCCACACTATAAGACGTTTGACAGGTGAATCTGTTATAGATGCCACACTATAAGACGTTTGACAGGTGAATCTGTTATAGATGCCACACTATAAGACGTTTGACAGATGAATACATTATAGATGCCACCCTATAAGACGTTTGACAGATGAATACATTATAGACGCCACACTATAAGACGTTTGACAGATGAATACATTATAGATGCCACACTATAAGATGTTTGACAGGTGAATCTGTTATAGATGCCACACTATAAGACGTTTGACAGGTGAATCTGTTATAGATGCCACACTATAAGACGTTTGACAGTTGAATACATTACAGATTCCACACTATAAGACGTTTGACAGGTGAATACATTACAGATTCCACACTATAAGATGGTTGACAGGTGAATCAGTCTATTATAGATGATATATTGAAAGATAGTTGCAAGATGAATGATTTATTATCGTTTGCCGAATACTTCAGATATGCCAGTTGTGCAAATGCATAACAAATTGATTGATCTCGAGATGAAATAGTGTGCAACCACAAACATAAATGTGTAGTATGGTTAGCGTGCTTGTCTCGAGCAGAGGCGTAGCTGCATATACTCTGTCACGCCATGGCGTGCACATCGGCAAGTTAAAAAAAAATGAAATAAAATTAAAAAAAAATGTATTGTTACTTTTAACAGTTTAATTAAATCAGTATAATTATTATATCACTAATAAGACGTATGGACAAGTCGAGCGGACGCATTGTATACCTTTAAGAAGTCAATATCCAGTTGTGATCCATGCGTTAGAACGCTTACAAAACCAAGGCGATGACAAAGCCGCGCAGTTTCTTGCATCCATCATGCGGTTTCAGTTTATCATAGCTTTGGTAATATAGCGGAACATATTTTATATAGCACTGTTTATCTGTCAGAGATCTGTCAACATTCCTCCAAGATACCGATTACGACATTCTTGAAGCAATCAAAGAATCCAAGACGTGATTGAAATGCTAAGAGCTGAACGACAGGACGAATCGGTTTAGGGTGAGATGTATCAGTCTGCACTTAACATAGCCAAATCTTTTGATATACCTGATAGTATGCCCATGCGAGGTGGTAGACAGACTACCAGAACCAATCACCCTGCGGAAACGCCAAAACAGTATTGGCGAATTTCTTTGTACTATCCATTTTTGGACAGTTTGATTACGAACTTGAAACACGTCTCCTTAAATCGGAAAACCGCTTCCATGCACAGCATCTACTGCCCCGTACTGTAGGCAAATTAACTGATGATCATATTGCTACAATATACGAGGCATATCAGGCTGACATTTATTTGTCATTAGAGGATTTCAGGAGAGAAGTAGCCAGATGGCGAACCCACTGAGTCATTACTAAACGTAATGATTTGCCAACAACACTTTGTACCACACTTGATTCTGTAAATCCAGTTCTCTACCCTTCTATAGATGCAATATTGATCAAACTAAGTGTTTTGTTAACCATGCCAGTAGCAAGCGCTACTGCTGAAATGTCATTTAGTGTACTGAGGTGTTTGAAAAATTATGTTAGGTCGACAATGAAGAATGACAGGCTATCTTCCCTTGGATTGGTGCATATTCATCGAGATTTTGAAGTGGACTTGTACAAAGCAATGGAGGGGTTCGTATCTGCTAAGACACGAAGGGCAGATTTTTGACAATTTTAGGAAATTCTTGTCTATCAGTCTTTAAAATTGTGCTTGATTCTATTTTATATGAAGCCCTAAAATGGCCCCAGATTGCACCATTTTGCCAAAAACATCCCACACCCCTTCTCCCTCTCAAGAATTATGGCGTGCACACTATTAAGCCTCAGCTACGCCCCTGTCGAGTACGGTATATCATGAGTTCCAGTCCAGGTCGGGTCAAACCAAAGACTGTTTGGCTGGGAATCAGGATATTTTGTCCGAGTGGAGTGCCATGTCTACCCGCGGACTGTTATTTCAATGAGGTAGTATTAATAAAAAAAAATACAACTAAGAGTGTTGGTCTAGTTCAAAGTAGACATCATCGTCTCATAGAAATATAATCGCCATGATATAGCTGATAATTGCTGACTTGGCGTTAAACAGCAGTCACTCACTCACTCACTCACTCACTCACTCACTCACATCATAAATCATTATTAATTTGAAAATCTTCGTCAATTTTTTTTTCAATTCGCACGGTCATAAAAACAAATGTTTTAGGCTTAACTTTTAATCAATGCATATACATTTTGTGGCAAAACCTATTTGGGTCTGTTTTGACGCATTGGGGTGAAAATAATCGCATTTAGATTAATATTATATACAATACATTAAACATAAATTAATTAATCTTTTTATTAAATTTTTAAGACATATTGTACAAAGTTTTTTATATATATATATTGGATAGTAAAGATAGTGACACAGTTAAAATGCGAAAACACGTCAAGATGCACAAGGTAGGATAATGAAGAATGTTCATTAATCCAATTACTTATCTAAAATATGTAATGTTTGTGTTTTGATCTTTATTATAAACCAAAGACGTCTGTGTTGATGTATTCAATTTTATAATCGCGTAAAATAAGAACCACAAACATCTCAAGCATGATAAATATTGGTTATTTATAAGTATATCTAAAATGGGTGGTTTATTTAAAACCACCGAAAAACAATGCTACACTGATAAATATTTCATTTTGTATGTTGAGATAGAATCTCAGTGATATCGATTGTTGTTTAACGTCACTTGTCAAATGAGAAGTATTTCAGCTATATTTAATGACAAGAATGATTTACTGGCAGTAAAAACCATGGAGGTATATCATGGTTCTGTGATGGACCTATGGGTAGAAATTTGTCATGTTGAAAATAAGGAAATGATGGATTTGATCAGAACATTTTGCCTTTCAACGTTCACTCCTAAAATAAAATGTTGCTCATTATGATTTGACCGCAACAAGTTGTCTTTACTTGTGTGTACTCTCCAAACATTAGACATTAATGTACGTCCCGACGTCCCCAGAGCAAGTTTTGTATATTTGAACCGTGTCGCGCAAGCACATGACCTAACACATCTCTCGGGGGATTTGTATACTAGGATTTTTAACAATACCCGGAGGCTTCCTCGGAGAGTCTCAATGTATGCCAAGACAAGACAAGACAAGACAAATACTTTATTAAAGTCTCACCTCTTTACAATTACATACAATAAAAAAATCAGCATATATTTAAAACATACAAGAGCCACTCTTAAAAGAGTTACGAGAGACTAAAAATATAAATATATAATATATACACTAATATATAAGTATATCTAAAACACACATTACTTTAATTAAGAATAAAGTAAACATCTACGCTTAAATACAATTTCATGCCACACCAATAACTCATGGTAGAAATAAGTGATTTTGGGTATTTGTTATGCCTCCGCCACCATAACCCTAAGTATTACACATGCCCGTACTGACCATCTATGAAGAAAACATTATTTGTTTTGCATATTAACTCATAAGTAACAAGAGACTAATGACATCTTGAGTTTTGCTTTCGAAGTTTTGTTGCTATCTAGTTTGTTTGTATACATACACACATTGAAGTTTGCTTAAATGCTTGCACTCTTTGTTATATTAACATCTTGCCCTCTTCTTCTCGGGGCACCTATAAAGTGCGAAACGAAATAGAAACGAAACGAAACGAAACGAAATCAACAAAAACGAAACGAAACGAAGCGAAATTAACGAAATGAAAACGAAATAAAACGAAACCAACGAAAGCAAAACGAAATCAACGAAAACAAAACGAAATAGAAAATGGAAGAAAAAATAATAGGGGCCTAAAAGAAATCAAACCTATTTTCACAATTACGATGCTAGACTACTTCACACACATGTGTCTTTCATCAGGAGAGGACAGGATTTGATCACCGTTGAACAAGAATACTATGCATTTATTCAGCGGGAGTCTGTCCTTTTCACTTAGTGGCTTCTTTTAAATTTGGGAACCTTAAGAGCAACGTCAAGTCTGTTGAAAGGAGAGGAATTAAAATAACAGCAGTGCAGTAGTCAAAGTTCACTAATAAATACCCCCGTCCGAGCAAAATTTAAAAGTGTGTCGGAGAGACGAAAAAGTGTGACGACCGGACGGACAAACGAACGAACGGACAGCAGAAGTCATATATACCCCAATCTTTTTTTGGCGGATGTATACAAATCCTATCAAAAATTAACTTTAGAAATTTAAAAAAAATCTACATATCTTGTAAAAGTACCTTTTTTCCCTTTGATCCTTTTTCATATAAAAAAAACCCCCAAATTTATGTAGAATACAAACGAAAAACGTAATAAAATCAGACGACTAATGAACCCTCAATATCCCAATCTATGAAAATACCCCCTCATATCCCCCATTTTTTTCTATATGCCCACTCCAGAAACTTTATAATTCATAAATACTGACACACACACAAACACAAATAAAAATATGACATTTGAACTTCTGAAAGTTTGTCGGCAAGCAAACCCGGCTTGGATTGAGTTGCGGGTAATGTACGTGAGGAGTACTGTATCGGACAGACATGCAAGATGGGTTATAATTAATCAAAATTATTGTATTTAAAAAATCGAATTATCTTTTTTTTTATTTCTTTATTTCGTTTTGTCTTTTATTTTTTTCCTTCCATTTTCTTCATATTAGTCTATTTTGTTTTGTTTTCGTTGGTTTCGTTTCATTTCGTTTCCATTTCGTTGATTTCGTTTCGTTTCGTTTTCATTGATTTCGTTTCGTTTCGTTTCTATTTCGTTTCGCACTTTATAGGTACCCCTTCTTCTCATGTTCATTTTGATCTTGTCAAATTGTCAATTAAAAAAAAAATAAGATGCCGTTTCGTTCTTATAAATACGATAAAAATGTAAATTTGAGTTCTGAAGATGTTTCGTACATTTAATCTTAGCTGATAAATATTTTACACGTAAACAAGTACTATTATAAGAGATTGTCGGCAAGTTAAGAGTTTTATGTCAAACAAATTCAAATTTTCAAGCATTGAATACCTCTTATAACTTTAGAAAAACAAACAATTCGAGTCTTTATATTTACAAAATACATACACATGTAGATATCGCTTGATATAGGTAAACTCATCATTTAAATCATAACTTTGTTCTATTAAACAGCTTTGTTTGATTAAACTACTTGCTCGGTAACTGAACCATAAAAATGTTGTGTCAGTCCATTGTGACTGTTTTAAAATATTATTTTATGACTTACAATATAAAAAGATTTTGAAGTATTTATTGATATTTGACACCGATTATAATACTACCATGTCACCATCTCTGTATACCGTGTAATGCTTTGATTGTCAGAAGTACATTGTGTCAGTGTGTTTGCTTTGGAGGAATTTATATAAAATGATGACTTTAGAATCAAGAAGAAATGTTGAGAAGGGTAGGAGAGTGGAACTTCCTCCTATTATATCCGACACGGAGGTATGTTTTTTTTAGGGGGATAGAAAATGTAATACTCGCCGACATCTGTCTTTTAAAAGGGGTAAAATATTTTTTTGTGTGGTACTTTTTTAAAGTCAACAGCATGAATATGTTTAAACCGTATTCATTATCATGTTGACACTATAGGTTCACACCAGTGTCTTTTTTTACCTGCTAAATATTGTTTTTCTATTTTTTCTCCCAAAACTCTGGGTTCCCACAAAGCTGCTCAGTGCGTCCCCGGATAACGGATATAGGGGAGCCCTCTCGATGGGGGCTTGTCATGTTATAATACGGAAAGCTTGCTCGTGGACTATAGTGGGTAACTGAGAGTGCAACGTATTCGCTCCCTACACGTCCTTACTCAACTCTCCAGACTTTTTCATCGGCAGTCCAAAAGCATTTCTATAGTTTTTACATATAATTGAACTTGTTCTCGTCCTGAATAAAGCTCAAATATTACTCGCTGGAATCTAAGCCTTTTGTGGTCACAACCAATAATTATCAAATTATAAGACTTGTTTCTCATTATAAATTTTAAAACGTTTGAAGATTTAGATTTTATCATGCACTAAGTACCGAAAGCAATATTGTTAGTAGTGATACTCAATGGGATTTTAATTAAAATCAAATGAAGAATTAAAACTCTACTTAAACAATATATATTTAATATTATAGAAATAGGATCCGGTTTGTCCGCTTCAATCTCAAAAGGAGCATCCGCTGATTGTGAGGGACGAATCATATTTCTACCACAAATTGTCATTAGGACGAGACGTAAATGAGGGTCACCTTTTTGGTGACACCGGGATTCGGCATTCAACACGAACGTGGTGCATTCGGTTCACCTCGGCCGATTCCGCTACTAGATGAAGGCCATGAATCCATTCGAGGTTCGCCGATTGCAACTTGTTAATAAAGCAGCAGCGGAATCGTCCGAGGTTGACCGGGTGTTTTGGTGAGTGTCACGGGCATTGCACGACAGACATATTGCAGCAGTTTTTTATGAGGAACAATTTGTTCGGAGTTGCAAAATGTTCCGAAGCTATCCACTGTCGTTTTTTTAATCATAATAGTCAAGCACTTTTATTTTCTTGTACTTGTAATGAATTTATCTCAAATTCGTCAATTTTAATTTAGGTACAATATTTCAATCAATCAATCAGTCTTCTGGTATGAACCGGATATTCAAATATTGTCGACTGAAATCTAGGTCGTCGTTTTTGTTCAGAGTCGACATACATAGAGATCACTATCGGTCGTCTAATATCTATAATACCCTTCTTGCCACACTGGACCATATTCCATATCATAGCCTACTGATGGGCACCCCCTATTACTTTGTTTCCATGTGCCCGTCAGACCTATGCCGACTATGTTCCTTTTCAACATTCTCCTGGTATTCATTGTATGACGTCAGAGAGACACTCAACACATTTCTCTCTCTAAATCCCCGTACACTGTTATACATTTTATTACAACAGCTCCTTTCAGAAACCAATCTGTTTTCAAATGGAAATGTTATTTTAATTTTAAATTAAGTGCCCCATTAACAAAATCGATATGGCAATAAAAATAGCTTATTGGAGCTGAATTACTTTGATCTTAAACTGAATATCTTATATATACAAGTAAGGTATTTTTGTAAGTTTGATAAGACCTCACACGTTTTGTAAATATTCGTTTTATAACAGAAATATATTATGTATTTGACGGCCTTTTATAATAAACAAAACAAACATAGTAAGTTCAGACAGGTCTACTTGCAACGTACTTTAAATATACGAATCGTTATCATCAAATCTATGTTTTATATACCGGTATATACATATAATATTGTGGGTAATTGTCCCAATTTCAATCACACAATTTAAATCCAAAACATTGAAAATCATTACAAAAGTCATATGAATGTAGTATGCCGAAAGTAGGAAGTACTAATATAATTACTTGAAATAATTAAAGTGGAGAAAATCGTTCATCGTCAAGTACGGCTCGTTCTTGTACAAAATGGGCAGGAAATACATGTATCATGAGGATGAGGAAAAGAGCAGGGACGAGTTTATTTCCTTTCCAATTAAGTCTCAGGTATATAGCGTTTTATAAATTTTAATATTCTACGCTTTAATTCCTACGCGAATTATTGTTTGTTCAACGGTACAAAAAGAACTTTGTTGCTATCAATAATTTTAAATCTGTACTGGCAAACAAATCATAAAAATTTAATTTAAAGTAACTTATTTTCTTTAAAAGTATACTTTGATTGTACACGTCACGACCTTTTTTCTCGTCCTGGCTACACCGTACTAGACAAACTATGTGAAGATTCTATTATTGATCTTTAGATAAAAATTGTCAATCAAATCTATGATGATTACGGGACTGTTTACATGTTTTATCTGTATGAGGATAAAATTTTAAGGTGAGAAAATCTCAGATTTAATTAATTTTGTATTATTTGTTTTTCTTTTGGTGGGATTATTTCTTTGTATTTCAGATTTGATTATGATTTCCTATCTTAAAGATTTTTGAAAATATTTTCAATTATTTCCTTTTAAATTTTTACGTATATTATAAATATCAAGTTTTTAATTCTGAACATTTCATGATTTTGGTTTAATTCCTGTTGACTGAAAGTTATTATCAACTATATTGTATATATTCGAGAAAAAAAAACTTGGAAAACCTATCTCCAAGATAATACCTAATACCAGTTTAGACATTGTAAACATTTTCATTGTAAGGTGAGCAACCACAATTATCACAAATATATTTAAATGCCAAATTTATATAAACTATATAAAAATAGATCATTACATATAACCTTCTCTTAATCTGACTGTGGTTCATGTAAAAATGAAATTAATATATTTTTTAATAATAACAAATGTCAATATTGGTATATAAAAGTAGTATTCAAACACTATTCCCAACTTATCTGAACAAAAAAAAACATGTGTATTTTGAATGAAAGAACGACAATCAAGTTGTACTTTATACAAACTTATATTTCATTACAATAAATAATCGCTTATTAACAAAACATTAACCACTAACCAGTTGCTTTCTCCGGATACGCCGGTTTCCTCCACGATATAACTAAAATATTGTTGAAAGTGACGCTAAACACCATAACCCACCATATAATAAATAATCTAGAGAGTTAATCCTCTCGTTTGAAAAGTGAGAAAAACATTTTTCCATTGTTACTTCAAAAATTAATGTAACGATTTTTCTCTCCATTACATATTCTTATCTTATAGAATACTATTTTCTGAAAACGAAAATAATTGTATATACTATTTTACATTGTAATATATTAAGTGTTAATCATGAAACACAAATACGGTGTTGGAAACATCACACACACATACGTAGATGCCTTTGTTACTGCCATTTTAATCGGACTTTTTTTCTGCATGGTTAATGTATCCTTATTGTCAAGCCACTTTCAATGGGTTCCATTAGTGTATTGTGATTCTGAAGTTCATACGCTTGCTGCCTATTGTGTGTTTCATGTGGTCTTTTACTGAAGTTTGAAATGTTAACGATTTATTCGATTCCAGATTCAAAACATTTAAAATAATAAAAACCGACTTCATTTCTACACAGAATAATCAATGTATTTATGGATGTATTATTTTTATTTTCATATTTTTGATGTTGCTACCTCAATAAAGATGCCATGCACATGGAAAGAATATGTCAACAATGTTCTTCTTGAAAGCGGATATGTTTCACGTGCTGCCATTCTAGGGAATGATGGGAAATCATGGGCGACATCTACAGGATTTTATATTTCACCGGCGGAACTTCGTGAAATTATTCCAGCGTTCGTAGATTCGTCAAAAATCAGAAATGATGGTATATGTTTGAACAATAAAAAATACACGTGTACCCGTGTAGATAGTACAATAATGGTTGGTCGTGAAATTTCTAGTGGATGGGGCTGTGTTTTGTACAAATGTAAGACATGCTTTATAGTAGGTGTATATGAGGACGGGGCACATCCTGGTGGGTGCTACAATATGATAATAAAAGTGGGTGATTATTTAAAAGACCAAGGATACTGACGCTTGTGATAAATCTGAAGACTGTGCAATATGACGAAAACTACGTTTAGAACACCATTGCATGCATATGTGCGCATGCCTGGTTACAAACGAGTGCTGGAATAATTCATGTCCTACAACCACAAAGTCAGCATAACACTGTGTGTCCTGTGGTAATATTCTGAACTTTGCCAATACGATTCTAGCAGTTACATTGAGTGTATGCTTGCCAAACATGAAACGTAAACAGTCAACGCTTCAATAGTAGAATAGTGACGTGTTTTCAACATAGTATACTTAATTTATTTAAATTTGACTTTTCACTATATGCAGCTACATTGTAATATTCTGAACTTTGCCTGTACGATTCTAGCAGTTAAATTGAGTGTATGCTTGCCAAATCTGAAACTAGAAGTCAACGCTTCAAAAGTACAACAGTGACGGGTTTTTAACAAAGATGTTCTTGTTTTATACTTAATTAATTTAAATGTGACATTTCACTATATACAACTATTATTCTGAGACATTTTATAATTGTGTAACACGCTTGTAGTCTTAAAATTGTATAATATTCATGAATACCAGATTAAAAGGTGAAAATTGATTAATGTCACAAGTACACTAGTGATAGAGGAAATGTAAATATCCTTTATAAAGAATCTTAACACTGAAATCAATCACAAATACCTTTGAATAGTTATTGGTTTTCAGTATTCAATATTTAAAACGGAAATACAAAGGATGAATACAACGAAACCGTCGGCCATTTGAAACATCATTAAATAATCGATTTTAAAGTGATAACATCACGCAAATGGATTAACGCTGTTGGGTAAATTTGTATTTTTTTTAGTACAGCTTTACAACAGGGTAAAATTGAACAAACGAGATTTGTAGAAGAAATAAACATTCATTTATGAAATCAGAGAAGCATACTAAACAGTAGAACAGTTATACAGGCTGAGTTCTCATTTCCATTGCCTCAATTATTTTCATTATCATGACAACTTACAGTAAGAAAAAACAATCCGTCTTTCAGCGTCGGATTTTATCATTTCTGTATGTTTTATTAATTTAATTTTCCTTTTTTGCAACAGAGGGGTTAGGGTTATGGTATTTAACGCCACTTTCAACAATATTTCAGCTATAACGTGGCGGTCAGTTTTTCTGGTGAAGGAAACGGAGTACCCGGAGAAAACCACTAACCTGTCGCAAGTCACTGACAAACTTTATAACATAATGGTGTATCAAGTGCACCTCGCCTGAATGGGGTTCGAACTCACAACGTTAGTGGTGGAAGGCACTTACGACCACGACGACCTCTTTTGCAACAGAACTGTCATCGTCGGTAACCTAATATAATACATAATCACGCTCCGATTACTCTCCACACATCACCAGTGGATCAACTGACATAAAAATCGTCGTAACCATGAATCATTCATGAGTAATTAAAACAACCCATTTTGATTGGTACCGACAAACGGTTTCACAGCCAATTAAATCAAAGGGATTTCCTTACAAATAATAATGAGTAGAGGAGATGAATGGGTAGTAATTATCGATAGTAAATACTATATCGACTGGTCAGGTCGTATATTTCATAATCTGTTCTATCCGTCAAATAGGAAAATCTGAGTGATGTTATGTTGCTATGGAATATGCAAAGGTGAAGCAAAACAGAAGCTCTAAGAAAAAAAAACCGACACACAATGGGAGTGAGACAATGTGTTCTTCTTTGCATCATTAAGCCTAAATGTGGGGTTTGTAGAATTTTTCTAGCAGTATAATTTTTTATGTGTGCCCTTTTTATTTTTTCTTGAGAAACCCTTGCGTGAAAACTTGTGTCTGATCCATTGTCATTATTTCGACAATAAAATATGCTTAGATTGTAAGTAAAATCTGTCTCGTATGAATAAAGTAGAATTCGGCGCAAAGATGACAGTTGGTGCCCATAGGAATGCATTTTGATGGTGTCAATTTCAAAGAACTTTTTGTTAGAATCAGAGTTTTTTTTTAATTACAAAATAAGAAAGGTCTCTTCCTAAAATCAGATATCGGTATCTACGTTTGTCATCCTTTTCTTAAACAAAGTTTTGCAACATTTGGGACTTTGGAGATCGATGTAGGCGCGAGTGCTTATTGACACATTATTTGTTATAATTCTAATATGTATCAACGACCTTACAGTTTAAATTCATACAGAATGAGTACATCTTTCACGGTTTGTCTATTGTCTGTCATACGCCTCGATGGAATCCAAAAGAATTTCAAATTTATATTTTCATTTATTGATTTAGGGTCACGATATTTCGGCCATTTATATAGCATATCTCGCAGAGAATTGTTGCTGATAATGTTAAAGTCGTCAATGTTCAGATCCTGCATCACGTGTTTGTAGTTATAAACTCTTAGTTGCAATAGGTGCAGTACATACATACGAGATTATAGGAATAGTCTGATCTTTCAACATATTGCATAGGTTAATGGCATCAAGACATCCGTTAGCAAACGAACGTTTAAGAAAGAAACGGTTTTCTGTGTCATCTTTCTTCATGCCAACATGTTTGAAAATACTAATGGGCAATATCCAAGACGCTTGCTGTAAGTAAACGATAGAGAATACTGAAGGGGCAATCAAAATTAGAATGGACAATCATGAGAAACTGGCAACATAGTGTACACAAGACGAAGAAAAACAAAATAAAAACCACAACACAATATATGTGTTGAACACCAGTGAGTAAGCTTGCATTGATTTGAATACGGCTTTATAACGGGGTTTTTCAAGCACGAGTTGTGCAAAAACGTGGATATCGAATTTAGTGCGCACGACACGTTTCTGGAATAACCTTCATCGTGTCCGCATAAGGCAATAATTTAAAAGTCTTTGTTAACAGGAATGCCAATAAAGTGACTAAACAGATGGTCAAATTTTGCCATGGTCACTTGAGGGGGAGAACATTAGCTTTGATAATATTTATTTGATAATCATTTAGAAACTGTACATTTCAATATTATAGTTAATGTTAAAACACTTATTACCCTGCGGATAATGTTAAAACAGTTATTACCCTACGGATTATATATCCTTTGGGACTAATAGTCCACCAGAAGATGTATCGATTGAGTAAGTGAGTGATTGTTGCTTAACGCCAATTCATCAATTTATCAGCTATATTTTGGCGAGAACAAGTTAATTTTCTAAGAGATGATGATGAGGTCCGCTTTGTTCTAGACAAACACGCTGAGATGGATGGATTATTATAGTGCTAGGTTCGAACCCACCATCTACCACACTCTAGACGAGTACGATAACCATTACTCCACCCATGTGATTAAAATATATCGATATAGTGATAGTAATAAAACCGAAGATATCATCAAGTGTGCTTAAGATCAAAAGATTGTAAACCAAAATAATTTAAAAGAAAGCTCAAGTGCCTAGGAAGGAGAACCATAGTTTTGATAATATTTACATTTTATTTATGATGTTTCGATTGAATTTTTGTGTGGTATTGTTTTGTTGTTTACTTTATTATGAACTGTACATTTCTATAATAAATATATCTAATAAACCATGTCAGTGCCAAAACAGGGATTGCGGTGAGAGTAAATTTGCGCGAATGTGATGCATTCCCAACGGCTTCTACATAAATGGTAGAATGTAATTTCTTAGTGAAACATAATGGTAATATATAGATGATGCATACTGATGATGACCATAGCTTCGTCTACACTGGTGAGCGGGAGCTGAAAATATCAGGTACAACTTGATAAAGTATACATATTCCATCAATTTGTCATCACAACCATGTTGTACTCAGATCTGTTATCCAATGCTCTTCCTTTTGTCTACGGAGAAGTGGTTCGATGTTTGAAATGTCAGTCCTATGGTATATTTATTCTCTTAAGCGCAATAAAAAATAAAGATACCAAAGGGGTAATCAGATGCCTTTAATCTAAGGGCTGACAATACAAAATATAAAGATAAATAATAACAAACAGTGTTCTACATAGTTAACACTACACAGAAAACTAAAGATGGAGAAACACGAACCCCAATACTAGCATGCCAAAAACTCAGCATGTGAACCAACACTTACCATGCCAGGATGAACACCGTTTAGTTGGATATTTGATTAGTATTTGTTCATGTTTTTGTTTTTGTTTTTTGTTTTTTTGGGGGGGGGAGGGGGGGTTAATGTCAATATTTATTCAGTGGCAGCAGTTCATATAACAATTAAAACAGTAATCATTATATATTAAATGATTGTCAAATAAGGGTAATAACAAAATTACCGAACTCCGAAACGTAAACGAAATAAAAATGAAGATATATCTGCACGTTTCTGGAATAACATTCATTCGGCAGTTATGATCAAGGTCAAAATATTCGAAAGACAATTAATTTAAACGTCTCTGGGAGCAAATAAACCAACATGACCTAAACAAGTTATCAATAATCTCTTATACATTGAAGGACATTAACCCCCTAGTTTTAATAATTGCTGTATTATTTAGGAACTGTAAATTTCCATAGTAAGATACACGTATTTGTAAACTTCTTAAACTAGTGATTAAGGGTTTGTCGATTAACATTAATCAAATAAGACAATGTTTTATTAATTCAGGAGAATTTCCAAAGACGAAATTTTGATAAATCAATCATTTGTACTATCAATATCAGCACGTTATAACAAAGAAAGATAACTCTAGTTAAAATCATGTAAATATAGAGCATATTTTATCTCCGAAAAATGCATTGTCCCCGGTGGAATTGGATCCCGTGACCTCTTGGGTTGTACGTCAACGCTCGATCAACTGAACTAAAGGAAATATCCACTAACACAGTTAGCAGAGAATGGTCATAACCTTACTATGGTTCTAATTTAGGTAGCTGAACGTATCCGTTGCAATCATATCAACAACAACAAAATTAAGAAAAGCACATTTGCTAAAACAGCTTTAAATCTTGTAATAATAATGCATTAATAACTTTTTAATGTCATTTTATTCATCTGAAATAAAATCTAGAGAATAACTGGGACGATTTATTGTGTGAGGGGGCTGGATGTTACTGAGATAGCAGACACAAAACTTGAAATGTAAATTTATCTGTGTACCTGAGCTACCTTTAAAATACTCTTAATATAAAATATATTACATAAAAAGGAAAACAGTTTCTGCTAAAGCTAAGGTTTCCTGGTAAATGTTTTGAAGACGTTAGTGTGCAAATTAAGCATTGATATGTACACTGACATAGGTGACATCATCACTAACCATCCAATATGGAAGTTGGAATAAAGACAGTTTTATTTTTGAAAATGGGTTAGGGCTAGGGTTATGGTGTTGAATGCCAATTTCAACAATATTTCAGTTATATCGTGGTTGTCAGTTTTATTGGTGGAGGAAAAGGAGTACCCGGAGAAAACCACCGACCTGTCACAAGTGACTGACAAACTTTATCACATAATGTTGTATCGAGTACACCTAGCCATGAACAGGATTCGATCTCAAATCGTTATTGGTGATAGTCACTGATTACATAGGTAGTTGTAAATTAAACTACGTTTAGGAGAATGTCCAAGTAACTCTCCATTCCTTAAAAATAATGGAGCCGAGGCCCATTGTTTTTAAGGAATGGAGAGATACGAGGACATTCTCCAACTTAAAATCCACCCATTGTACTTTATTAATTTGATTAATTATTTATCTTGTAACAAAAAAATGTCTGTGTATAGTATCTGAAGTACAAAGTATTAAATTATTTGCCCCTTGTGGGACCTTAAAAGTACAAAGAGAACAATAACTCTCCATTCCTTAAAAATAATGGAGAGTTTTGACAATAGATTTACATCACAGGTGGATTTTAACATACGATCACGACCATGATAATCAACTACATTTTTTGACATTGGCGAGATTTGTTAATTTGTATGTATAAAATATATGGTTGGTCCATTAAGAGTTAATACAAGAGTACTACGTGCTAAGAGACTAGTCGCTGCTTTTATAGTGGGTACGTGGCAACCATGGCGTCCACAAGATAATGGGTTGCCTAATAGAAAATTTTTTGCGTTTTAAATATTTAGATAAATCCAGTGTTTGTTGATTAGTTGATTCTATTTATATCGATTTGTACTTTTGAGTCACGATACCCTTAAGGAAATTATCAATATTGAAGTGACAAAAGTAGATCGTGACTTTACATGAGATATTATGTTTTGTTTACTTTAACAAACACCTTTAAAATCTTATAACTGTAATTCGCAGATAAAAAAGTCAATGTCAATAACTAATAACAACTTATACATAGTAAAATAACGACAACGAAAGGTAGATAACTGCAATTGCCTTACATGTATATTTGACAATAAAAGGTAGATAACTCTAATTGTCTTGCACGTATTTTCTTTCTTTGTTATTCGACGCAGTTACAGAACGGAAAACAAGTAAACATGAATAGAAAACGTTGTAGGGTGAGAAATTTAAAGATTAGGCAAAGGTGTATTTTACTGGAAATCGCCATATTTTCACCCATTTTAAGTGACGTTTATATTTATCAATTCAGGCAACAAGTTTTTATTGAAAATCGTTAAAAATCGACAGTGCTAAAGTCCGTTCGTTACGTACGTTGTCCCTCACACTTTAGTTTCCAGATGATAAATAAAATACATGTACCACTGCACTAAAAAATTCTGAAATGTTAACACAATATCTTTATCTACAAATCATATCTTAAGTTGGAATTGAAGACTGTCACTAAGAAAACAAACTGATTATGTTGTCATAAGCCGCGATATTCCAAAGTACAAGCAAGAATAAACCAGTTTCATTTAACACTGGTATGTACCGCGACAATACGCAAATTTCAAGGCGAAGCTCTTTATGATATTGTCATATATATATCTTCTTCATGACGAATCAAACCTGACAAGTGAATGTAGCTTTAAGTCGTGTAAAACATTAAAGGAGTACATCTTCTAGCTTTTTCTGGAAACTAACTATCAAATAAATGCTTAAAATATTTGCACACCTCACCACTTTTGAACAATCTTCCAGATTTAGCAATGAATACCGTAATTAGTCACAAAAATACACAATCACTTTATTGTCTCTCTACAGAAAGGTTAATGTAATATAGCTCACAGCAGCTAGTCGTCTCTTGGTCAAAACTGAAACGCTAAAAGTTGGTGAAAATGTTTTCTACAGACCACACTATTACAGTTTTAAATCGATCGCATTGATTCACAAATAAAACACTAGCAAATCTCACTGTCAAGTAGACATAATACTGCTCATGAGAGTGTGTTTTTATATACCTATATACATACGGATGTAAACCAAATACTAGAAAAAAAAACTAAAGATTGAGCATCACGAACATCAGTTTAAAATTGGGAATGAACTCAGGTTTTTCGAAATGGTAAGCCGTTCCTGTTCCACTAGAGGCCCCCGTCATGTTGCTGTTGTTCACAATTTTGTGATAGGTCATAAAAGGGGAAAATAGGACAGAATTGTGACTACTACAAACGAGACATATCTGTGACATATATTAATTATTAACCAAGTCATTATTGAGGCTTTAAACTTTCTAAGTGATGACTTCAACCTAAGCACCCATGGTTGTGTTGTTAGCAGCAACTCTCTATCAAGGACATTCTGATAGGAACCACGGGCTCTGCAATATCGATATATACTATATATGCAGGTGCTGCTGGAATGTTGCTACATATAAATGAAAGTTCACAATGAGAAAATGGAATTAATCTCAACTGTCGTAAAGTTTCGTACTTTACTGTCGCTCACTGTTAATATCCAAGTGTAGGTCAAGGCATGAAGTAGGCATAGCTGTATCTGTGGTGTCTTTTATTTCAAGTTAAATGGGATAGATGCGATCAATATATTCACCGAACTTGGAATCATGCAGTGAAAGAACATAACCTATATACCAGAACGTGGAATGTAAGAACCCGATTAACTTCTTTTTGTTTTCCTGAAGAAGCCCCTACATGAAGTCGGCTTCATATGAATAAAGGAACCAGTTGAAGAGAAGAGGAGCACAGTTGGTACCCATATGAATCTCAAATATCTGAGGTGGTTTTTTTTTTATTAACATTAGAATTATGATTTCATTGTTTATTGAAATCTTTCATGTACATGTACTTATAGTGCTTATGTTTTCCTTTCAAAGGTGCACCTTTTCACATGTACTATGACATATGCAGGGTGGGGCATCATCAGAGATCTAGTTTCGGTATCCACTAACATATAACAACGTCCTATTGATCAGGTTACGTACGAGATGATACTTAAAACGCATACACCGTGACAATCTGATGCATTGAACTGCTAGTGGTTTGTGAAAGATTAGAAGGTTTCCATTCTATTATTGCGATTTGGGATTCTAATCTGTTGGTTTGTAAGAGCGTAAAGGTTAGCCATCCTCAAATATTAAACTTTTAGGGAAAACAGAATATTGCGTCAGTATAATAAATAACAATCAATTTAGATTGTAATACAATACTAAGTATACATTATATACACACCTATGCTAGATTATATATCTTTCTGTATTGCATAACATAATTCCTTGCCAAATGCGTCACATATCAAATACCGGTATACACACCTATGCTAGATTATATATCTTTCTGTATTGCATAACATAATTCCTTACCAAATACGTCACATATTAAATACCGGTAGTGCACAGAGTTTACCCAGTACATTTTAATGATTACATAATCGTGTCTAGATAGATTCCATTAACAAGACAGAGCACTATAGTTATTGTATGTAGATCCATGTCACCCGTACAGAAGCTGGCAAAGAAAACGTAGAACAGTAAAACTAGAGGCCCACAGGATAAATGTTATCTTTAGTGCACTGAACATGTTTCTTGAAAATCGTAATTAGTCATGGTGATAACCAAAAGATTGGAAATCCAAAGAATGTAAATGTTTTCGGGAAAAAGAAAACGACTAAACATGATAGTCAAAACCGACTAAGTAACTCAAGCGTAAATATATAATACAATCATCCGTGTCGAGTCACCTCACCGAATACTTGTCAAAACCGACTAAGTAACTGTTATCAAGCGTAAATATATAATACAATCATCCGTGTCGAGTCACCTCACCGAATACTTGTCAAAACCGGCTAAGTAACTGTTGTCAAGCGTAAATATATAATACAATCATCCGTGTCGAGTCACCTCACCGACTACTTGTCAAAACCGGCTAAGTAACTGTTGTCAAGCGTAAATATATAATACAATCATCCGTGTCGAGTCACCTCACCGACTACTTGTCAAAACCGACTAAGTAACTGTTGTCAAGCGTAAATATATAATACAATCATCCGTGTCGAGTCACCTCACCGACTACTTGACGGATAATACCATTTACAATGTATATTTTACATTTGTTTTCCGAAATTATGATTATCAGTCTAATTATCTGTGTAATAACAGGGTGCCTGATTTGACACAAAATCTTTCTTACAGCTCATTAAAAGTCTTGTCGGATAATAATAAATGATCATGTTTGGGAGGGTTATTTGCGAAAAAATATTGGTCGGGGGGATAATAACATTTTCCAGGAAAGGGAAATTTGATCTAAAGACGGGGAATATATATGTTCTTTTATAAACATGCACGATAGTGTTGTGGGGTATATATATTTTCCATCATAACGCAGTTCATAGACAAAAATAAAACAGAAATATATATATGTATATAATATAAGGGAGTGGATGTGGTCGAGTAGTCTAGGGCGCTGGACGTAAGGCTAAGCGAATGGTGCTGCAGTGTATCAATGGTGTGGGTTCAAATCCGGTCGAGGGAAGAACAAAAATTTGACAGCTCTAAAATCTAATTATAACACTGTTTGGTTTAATTTTCAGACGTATATATATATATATCGTTTATTCACATGTATTTGTATTCTTCATTGTTCAACACATAATAGCTTTGACTGTTCCTTTTATAAATGCTCTGCATATTGGACATTTTCGTAATGCTGGAGCACAGCTTATACAAGCTGCCATGTGTCCGCAAGGGAGAAAGACGATGGCAATTTCCTCATCAAGACAGATTTTACAAGTTTGGTGATCCCTCAAATTCTGATTCTCCTCTTCTAAGCTCTTTATTGACACTATAATATAAAACTAATATAACAAAGTATCCAATTTATACTGAAAATTATAACAATATCAAAAATCTATCTACAAAGCAATACAATACAAACAAATACACAACCGCATCGATGACGTAATGGTTAGCGAGCTCGGCTCGAGGGCGGTAGATCGTGGGTTCGAGCCCCGGTAGGGTCAAATCAATGACTATAAAATTGGTATTTGTTGTTGCACATTTTCATATTTAACTTATATTAATTTGCTGAAGATACCATGGGGTAACCAAATGCCGTAAATCAAAGGAATGTGTCGATAAGGCGTGACGTATGCATTGATTGTAATAATAAGCTATGTAAGAAAATGTACGAAATACATAATATTTTTTTCTATGCTGTAAATACATAATATGCAACGCTACGATATAGCTGAAATACTGCTAAAGTTGGCGTTAAGCACCAATCAATCAATCATATTATCCAATTTATATTCTGTAATATAGCAAGTGTGGACACAGAAATGTGCTGTTCAATAGGCAAGTGTGGATGTCAATATTTCATATTATTAACTTAAAAGAAAGAAAAAATCATGGACACAGGGGTCCTGGATTTTTTAATAAAAAAATAATCCTGAATTATTATTTTTGCTTAAAAGTCCGGTCCTGTGTTTTTATTTCAAATTTTCATCATAGCTCCCCTCCCCCTCTCATGGGATATAAAATTGTATCATTAATAATAAATTAATTAATAATAAATTCATATTTTCTATTTAAAATAAATCTCATTTACAAAACCACTGATATTTGTTCAATTTTTAATGCTGATTTAAGCTTTAGTCGCAACAAATTTTTATTTTTCTCTTTAAACTGTCGAAACATAACATTTATTTAACTGTAAAATTCACAAATAAAATTCACCCCCCCCCCCCCCCCCCCTTTTCCCTTTTTTTCTTGTTTAAATCAATGATCATTAATATTCCAGAATCAAACAAATGAATAAATATAACATAGATTTCTTTTACATGCATCTTTTTACCATGCGGAGTCAGTGTGTTTTAAATCGGTCATCCAATCAGGACGCTCATTATTCTTGTCCAAGATAAAAATACATCGCTAAAATTACCTGTGGGTGTTTCCCCACTTCAACTCGTAAATTTACATAGAAATCGGAGATATGTCGTCATAAAACTTCACACATGGTTTTGTCTATCATATTTCTTGAAGACAAACATAAAATGTTATTGCATTTATCAATATTTTATGAGTATCAACGGTTTTTTCAACACCGTATCTGTTTCTCGATACAGCCGCCCGATTACAGTGACCAGTGACCCAGATTAGCTCGTTCCACCAGTTTTTTCTTAATAATGTTGTTTAAATATATATATATATAAATCACATAATTACATTCAATGCCAGGATCGGTTGATTGGCCTTTGTTATGGGTCGGTTTCTGTGAAGTACTTTGATTTGTTCCAGATTGATCATTTGGCCTCTCGGATAAATTTCCACTTGTACTCTTTTCCTCTTCTAACTTGAATATAGCTTCAAGAAGTTCAGTTCCTGTGATATCTAGAAGACATGTCAATATTATTACAACAAGCTTCATATTAAGATTTGTTTCCCCTTCATTTTCATAAATGTAGACCGGAAGTTAAGAGTGTCATTCTCAAAATGCATATTCGTAGCACAAATATAAACTACTAAAATCCATATATCATACATTAACATTGTTCTATAAAACACAGATAGCAAATTTAATACGCATGACGCGTTTATGGAGCAAACGTTCATCATGTACGCTCAAAGCCAAAAGACTTGAAAGCCAAACAATTGAAAAATCTTTAGGAGCAAGTAAATTAAAGGGTCGAAACATGATAAACAAAATCGGCTAAGATGAACTATCTCTGATTCTTAGTTTTAGTAATAATTACACAATTTACAAACTGTATAAAATAAACGTTAGAAAAATTCGAAGGGGCAATTAACAATGGTAAATTTCGATAATAAATATATATATATTTAATAAACCATGTCAGTACCTTTCAATACTAAGTAACCTACGACCACATCTATTTTCAATTATTACAAATATACATTTTGAAATTTATTATTACAACAATTTATTGCACTTCATTCCCGGTTAAATTCGCCATACATTTCTGTTAATTGTTTGTAATGGTACAATAATACAATAAACCCAGTATAAATTATTGTGATGTTTACTAAAATTCACCTGCAGATTGCATGTTAAAAGAATCATAAGCCTTCTTAATTAAGCTCGGGTCGTATCCACATTCTAGTATAGACTGTACAGCAGGGTGCGTCATGTAGTCATCATACGTCGTTTGACAATTTCTTGCAATACTTGGCCTGTGGATTTCTTCATTCTGAAGTATAAAGACAAAGGTAAATTATCAGATGAAATAGTACAATAATAACAATCCGGATAGCCAGAAAAAATCATAATACACAACACAGGTATAAAGAACGACTGGACAACACTAACCCTCATATAAACACTAGAAGTGGTCATGATTGATTCGTAAAGCTCAGCATCTACTCATATTGCCACCAGTTTAACAAGTATAATATGAAGTAGCTTATTATGTAACACGACAGGTGCAGCTTGTAGAGAAGGAACCGTTCACTTATACGGAACACCCGTATTCAACCCTGGTTTTAGTGGGGCTTTGTGTTGGTCAATCTATAGCTTTTATTTTGATTATTGTTTTTCTTTTTGTTCTTTTTATTTTGACCATTGTCTGTCTTTTTGTTCTTTTTCTTTTGGCCATTGCATTGTCTGTTCTTCATTGATTTACGGCTGTTGATTATGCGTCTTTGGTTTCTTCAAACGTTTCGTATACATAGATTAAATCGGATATGGCAGTGATAATGAGTTATTAATATGAAGATATAAAACATAATTATTGTCTTTAGTCATATTAGATTGTTAACTAAGAGATGACAGAGGCATATAATTATTTGAAGATATTTTTAAACAAGTTTTGAAAGGACTAGATGTGAAAAGGACCAATGTTAAGTACGAATAGCTTAATCTATGAAATATCTGTGCCACAAATGACCACGGATATGTTCCACTTGTCGTAACATTTCCCAGTCATTTCCTCATTCATGACCTATCATCGGGTTTGTAACTAGATTAACACGACGGGTGTCACTAGTGGAGCAGGAAATGCTATTCCTTCCGGAGCACCTGAGTTCACCCTTGGTTTTTAATGAGGTTCGTGTTACTCGATCTTTAGTTTTATGTGTATGTTTTGTAGATCGTTGTTTATCCGAATGTCCTTTTTCTTTTGGCCATTGTGTTGTCTGTTCTTCTTCGATTTACGAATTCTGAGTACCCATTTGGTATCTTCAAACTCTTCATAAACAGATATACGGATAAATGTAATGTATAAATTTACCTCAACTAGACGTGAATTGTTACAACCTTGGTTCACTTGCTCCTAACTACCTTTAAATCATTTGGCCTCCCAATCTTTTGACTATGGTCGTACCTGATGAAAGGTATTTCAGAAACGCATCGTGCACACTCATTTAGATATATACATTTTTTAATTCATTGGTTTTTTCTTCCAGAGACTTCTGGACCCGCGACAAAGTCAAAGAGACAAAACCTATAGTGATCTATATATTGTTGATCAAAACGTAGATATCAAATTTAGTGCACACGACCCGTTTCTGATATAGCATTCATCAAGTACGCTCAGAGAAAAAAATATTTGAAGGCATTAAAGACAAAATCGGTCACGGTCACCTATATCTATGAAATACATAAACTATATATCTATGTATTGTTTAATCAATGCGATTGAAATGTACTGTTTAAACTCATTCATGTACTATTTGACATGTGACGCATATGGTAAGTATAAAAAGGTAGATATATAATCTATTATAGGTGTGTATATTCGTCTGTTATTTATCTGTATCTTAGGATGGCTAGACAAATACAGCTTTAAAGAGTAATACATATCCCAATCCTCAGTATATCGGTATTTAAATGAATCATATATGTAGACTTGGGAAGTATTAATTGAGTATCAGTATCAATTCACTGACGTACGTTACACAACTTTATCCCATGGAAAACGGAAGAGAATATCCTGTGCTGGTTTTATTTGAGCAGTTAAATTGCATTGATTTGATAATTTTTGTTCTGTAAGATCACTGACCAAAATATAGCTGTTCTAGTATCTGATTCATGTGAATTAGGAGATAACTGTATTGTATTTGAAAATTTCACGGCATCAATTGGAGAATTGATGGTCGAAGATTGAGTTTACTGGCGACGCGTTAGCGGAACCAGTAGACGTATATTTGCGACCATTAAATCGACAATTGATGCCGTGAAATTTTCAAGTACAATACAATACAATACAATACAGTTATCTCCATTCTAATGTAATCATGTGTAGGGTAGATGTATATTACCACATTATTGAAAAGATGACGTAAGCGGTAATCAGATAAATTCTAAAAATATCTTATGCTATTTCAACCGTGGAATTGATACCGTGAAAATTACACCATTAAATCGACAATTGATGTTGTGAAATTTTCAAATACAATACAGTTATATCCATTCTAATGTAATCATGTGCATTGCCACATTATTGACAAGATGAGGTAAGTGGTAATCGGCAAAATTCATGATTTTTCAACCGTGGAATTGATACCGTGAAAATTACAGCATTGTCCAATCACAAACCAGTGATATTAAACAACTACATTAGAATGAAGGTTATTCAGGAACGCGTCATGCGCAATAAATCAGATAACATCGTTCATTTCGCGAAAAGCTAATATTTTTTTTTCAAATAAACAAGTGTGGACACAGAAATGTGCTGTCCAAAAGGCAAGTGTGGATGTCAATATTTCATATTAATAACTTTTAAAAAAAAAAATCATGGACACAGGGGTCCTGGATTTTTTTAATAAAAAACTAATCCTGGATTATTATTTTTGCTTAAAGTCCGGTCCTGTGTTTTTATTTCAAATTTTCATCATAGCCCCCCTCCCCCTCCCATGGGATATACAATTGTATCATTAATAATAAATTAATAAATAATAAATTCAGATTTTTTATTTAAAATAAATCTCATTTACAAAACCACTGATATTTGTTCAATTTTTAACGCTGATTTAAGCTTTAGTCGCAACAAATTTTTATTTTTCTCTTTAAACTGTCGAAACATAACATTTATTTAACTGTAAAATTCACAAATAAAATTCACCTCCCCCTTCCCCTTTTTTCATGTTTAAATCAATGATCAACAATATTCCAGAATCAAACAAATGAATAAATATAACATAGATTTCTTTTACATGCATCTTTTTACCATGCAGAGTCAGTGTGTTTTAAATCGGTCATCCAATCAGGACGCTCATTATTCTTGTCCAGGATAAAAATACATCGCTAAAATTACCTGTGGGTGTTTCCCCACTTCAACTCGTAAATTTACATAGAAATCGGAGATATTTCGTCATAAAACTTCACACATGGTTTTGTCTATCATATTTCTTGAAGACAAACATAAAATTGTATTGCATTTATCAATAGTTTATGAGTATCAACAGTTTTTTCAACACCGTATCTGTTTCTCGATACAGCCGCCCGATTATAGTGACCCGTGACCCACAATAGCACGTTCTACCAGTTTTTTTCTTAATAATGTTGTTTAATTTTTTGATTATTTTATCATATGGTAGAAATTCTTGTATTTGTGAATTTACCTTTTTTTATTTGTGAAACATGTGAATGATTTAAGTAGTAATGATTAATTATATTAAAACAATTGTTCCGTTATAGATTTTGTTCAAATACCATCATGTGTTGTAAAATTAAGCTTTATCTCCGACGGTTATAAGCTGGATGTAGGTTTATGAAGGGACGGTATTGTGAGGTGCAGGGCCCAATGTTGTTCTCTGTAAAATATGCAGTGTGTTGTTGTGTGTACTTGAATAGCCAAGAGTAGATAACTCTGGACAGTGGGTGGCCTTTTAAGCGCGGAGCCCAATACGGTTGTTTCGAATCATGTCAATTCCGACCACGTGCCGTCTTTTTCTTATCTTTACGTCTGAATAAATCGGCAGGCGACTTCCGGTGTTTACGCTATTACTGTGACAACGTCAGCATATCATAGTCATAGATGCGGTAGATTATAAGTAATTGTAATATGGAGAGGCCAAGGAAACCACTGAATAAATACTGGTGTTCGGTACCCCACTATCTGTCTGATATCAGAAATATATACATCAAGGCAGATCGTTTTCCTTTGATGATGCTGACAGCCGCAAATAAAGAAAGAAAACAAATTCAATTTTAAATAAGTATTTGTCTCTGCATTGAAGTCTTTGACACAAATAAAATAATTTAATTGATATCTGTTTTTTACAGAAAATGTTAAGATTTTTTTACGTAGAGGATCGAACGTTAAAACGGCACATATCGATTGGAGTTTTTGTTGTGTACATTGACACCGGAAGTTCAATGCCGATTAGTCCATCGAAATCACGTGATCTGGCGGACGAAAATAACAAAATTGTTACGGAATGGAAATAATTCGAAACAACCGTATTGGATTAAGGCCAGTCCTGGGAATAGGCTTTTGTATTCTTTTCTATACAATATTTTGCTTTTAATTTCCAATTAGGGTCATGTGCCTCTAAATTGCATGCATACTATGCATAATTAAACATATGTTGCACTTTAATACTATTGGTGTCTTCGATGTCTTAAATAATCATATATTCAAATTTTATCACATTTTGAATTCATACATTTGATGTTTTTGTACTTATCATCCTTCTATATAAGTACTTATCTAATTTACCTCTGGAGATGTGCTATGTCTGTTCAGTTGTGCATCTTCAATGAACTTATCTCCCCTACATTGTCGTACAAAATCACAATGCTGATACCAGCGGGCGTGTTCTATCCAAGGCTTATCGTCGGGATCCCAATGTTTCAGACCTCCACCACAAAAGAAGCAACGACAGTGGTCTTCAATGCCTGTAGTGAGAGAATAATTTGTCTTAGTCACTATAAAGTTTAAAATGCACAAGCTATTACTCCTGCATATGAAATTGTCATGATGCTAAGCAAGATAATTATAGGTTGTTGTTCTTGGACAACAAAGACAAGTTTGAAGATATCAATGTGGTAATCAGAAGCCGTGGACAGACAATACAATTGTCAAGTGAAAAGGGACCAAATGACAAGCAATGATCTACAAAACACTACACAGAGAATTAAACATTGAGCAACTGAAAACAGGGTATGGACTCAGGAGCTCTGGAAGGAAAAGCAGTTTCTGCTCTACTTATGACACCCGTCGTGCTTTATATAATCGTCTGCTCAGTATAAAAAAAAAGAAGACATTCTGACGATGACTGTCAATTACTTTCAAGATATATTAGTTGTTATGAGGTCATTGGCTACAAATAAATAATGGATATAGCTGCTTATATATAGATATATACTTTTCCATAACTTGTGAAACCAAATTAATTTACCCGTGAAAAAGAATCCCGCCAAAGCCAATTCTTCTGGTGACTGTTTCATATTCCGTGGCCACATTTTAAACGAGTCAAGTCTCGTTGCTCTGATTGCATATTTCGGATACTTTGGTTTGGCAATACAAACACCCATAGTCATCGATTCCTTAGAAACCATGCTTTCATTTCTTGTAAGATGTCTGGATGGTAAGTCATTTGGTATGTTTCCAATTGCATTCCTGGATGGTAAGTCATTTGGTATGTTTCCAATTGCATTTCTGGATGGTAAATCATGCGGTATGCTGCCATTTGTATAAGATGTCGCTATATTTACGGCTATGGCAGTTTGAGGAATTCTAATAAGGCTTTGTATATCGTTTCTTGATGAGCTATTGCTGACATTTCTGCTTGAATTTTGCATGGGTAAGTTAAAGTGACTAGATTCTGTCGGATTAGCTTCTTCACTCTTTGGTATTTTGGTATCAGGCACACTAGTTGAAGGCTGTGCATATGTTTCACCATTCTCAAAATATTTATTCAGGAACTGTTTATTTTCTGCTGATAATAATTCACGTGTAGTTCCACAAGCACCTGTAGCATAGCTAACCGGAACATGTCTGTTTTTATGATCTTCTATTTGTTCTTGTATCGCTTCCAATACAAACGAACAGTTGGGTGACATTTGTTTGTGGATTTCTAATGGCGAATCACGATTTCTCCAATTTCGGTGCTTCATACCACAATTAAAGCATACAACTTCATCCCCATTCCCATTGTAATAAAATCCTGCTGATGCAAGTTTTGTTGCATAAGCACAAGCTGAAGATGGAAATGTAGAGAACGTAGCAAGCCGTACAGCCTCGACCTTCAGACTGTCTAATGTTTGTTTTTTATATCCATCTTCAAAGAATGACTTGTAGTCTTTCGGAAACAATGGAAATGTTTTGTAGATAAACTGTGGTATTCTCCGAATGGGCTTCACAATAAAATCAAATATCCATTCAATCCCTGAATACCTTTTATCAAATAGCTCCATTGATTCACTTTTTGCCAAATGTAATTTGAATTTGGCTTTATGATAAAGTTGAGTGAAAAAATCAAAAACATGGTTTATAATAATAAAAGATGATTTCCATAAAACAAAGATTGATTCACATTTTCGCAAAAACGTGACACTACGACTGTCTACTTCACAACACAGTTCACTGTTTTCCAATTCAATAATTGACACTTTGCAATCCGCGATATTCTCGTTTTTATATGGTTTCACATTACGTGTTGGTATTTGTCCTTCGCTTTTTTGTAAGTGTTCCTTTTCATCATTGGCAATGTCGTCATCTTCATTTGAGTATGGAATTGTCATAATGATGCTGAAATAGAAGATATTGTTAAAAAAAAATGTAAATGTTGATTGCAACAAAAAAAAGAATAAGACCAAAAGTTGGTTTTTTTATCTATGAGAAAACAAGATAAAAGTCAGATACATAAAATTACAGCAAAGAAAGAATCATCGTCGGTAACCCACCGTTGATTCCGATACGCTACTCTCTCTCCATCACCCGTGGGTCAAATCGCTTGTAAACATTCGTTTTCATGAATATTCAAAGTTTCCAGTTAACCAATCAAAATCACGTTAATGAAAGGGAAACTCTTTGGTATCGGAGGTAAAAATCTGACAAATAAACACCCTTTCCCTCAAGCAAATTGTCTACAGATTCTTGTTGAAAGTCCCTCAATTCTTTCACTCCAAATTTTTGCAACAGGTCCGACATTTTTAACTTTTAACCAAACTCATTATGAAAGGAACGATTTGATTGGTTGAATCGCATTTGAAGTTTGTAATTCATGAGTACGAATGTTTACAAGCGATTTGACCCACGGGTGATGGAGAGAGAGGAACGTCTCGGAATCAACCGTGGGTTACCGACGATGAGAAAGAATAAGACCATAATTTACTATTTTTTTCTATCAGAAAACAAGATAAAAGTCAGATACATAGAATTCGTTTCATTGGAACGCTTTGCAGACTATCGTAACAATATCATAATAAATTACCACATAGGCAGTCGAAGCAGAGGTTTTATCAAATAAAACAATGGTAAGAAGTTTTCTAGTAAAGTAACCATGCGGATATACAAACAATAATAGTTCAAGCACAAAGGCTTCGACAGCACAAGAGAATAAAGGCTAAGACAACTTTAGAGAACAAAGACTCGGACAACACGAGAGATTAAAGGCTAAGACAACATTAGAGAACAAATACACGGACAACACTAGAGAATAAAGGCTAATACAACATTAGAGAACAAAGACTCAGAACAACACTAGAGAATAAAGGCTAATACAACATTAGAGAACAAAGACTCGAACAACACTAGAGAATAAAGTCTTAGACAACATTAGAGAACAAAGACTCGAACAACACAGGAGAATAAAGGCTAAGACAACATTAGAGAACAAATACCCGAACAACACTAGAGAATAAAGGCTAATACAACATTAGAGAACAAAGACTCGAACAACACAAGAGAATAAAGGCTAATACAACATTAGAGAACAAAGACTCAGAACAACACTAGAGAATAAAGTCTGAGACAACATTAGAGAACAAAGACTCGAACAACGCAAGAGAATAAAGGCTAAGACAACATTAGAGAACAAATACACGGAAAACACTAGAGAATAAAGGCTAATAGAACATTAGAGAACAAAGACTCGAACAACACAAGAGAATAAAGGCTAATACAACATTAGAGAACAAAGACTCAGAACAACACTAGAGAATAAAGTCTTAGACAACATTAGAGAACAAAGACTCGAACAACACAAGAGAATAAAGGCTAAGACAACATTAGAGAACAAATACACGGACAACACTAGAGAATAAAGGCTAATACAACATTAGAGAACAAATACACGGACAACACTAGAGAATAAAGTCTTAGACAACATTAGAGAACAAAGACTCGAACAACACGAGAGAATAAAGGCTAATACAACATTAGAGAACAAAGACCCGGAAAACACTAGAGAATAAAGTCTTAGACAACATTAGAGAACAAAGACTCAGAAAAACACTTGAGAATAAAGTCTTAGACAACATTAGAGAACAAAGACCCGGACAACACTAGAGAATAAAGGCTAATACAACATTAGAGAACAAAGACTCAGAACAACACTAGAGAATAAAATCTTAGACAACATTAGAGAACAAAGACTCAGATAAACACTAGAGAATAAAGTCTTAGACAATATTAGAGAACAAAGACCAGGACAACACTAGAGAATAAAGGCTAATACAACAATAGAGAACAAAGACTCAGAAAAACACTAAAGAATAAAGTCTTAGAAAACATTAGAGAACAAAGACTCAGAACAACACTAGTGAATAAAGTCTCAGACAACATTAGAGAACAAAGACCCGGACAACACTAGAGAATAAAGGCTAAGACAACATTAGAGAACAAAGATTCAGAAAAACACTAGAGAATAAAGTTTTAAAGAACATTAGAGAACAAAGATTCAGAAAAACAATAGAGAATAAAGTCTGACAACATTAGAGAACAAAGACTCAGAAAAACACTAGAGAATAAAGTCTTAGAGAACATTAGAGAACAAAGACTCAGAAAAACACTAGAGAATAAAGTCGCAGACAACATTAGAGAACAAAGACCCGGACAACACGAGAGAATAAAAGCTAATACAACATTAGAGAACAAAGACTCAGAAAAACACTACAGAATAAAGTCTTAGACAACATTAGAGAACAAAGACCCGGACAACACTAGAGAATAAAGGCTAAGCCAACATTAGAGAACAAAGACCCGGACAACACTAGAGAATAATGTCTTAGACAACATTAGAGAACAAAGACCCGGACAACACTAGAGAATAAAGGCTAAGCCAACATTAGAGAACAAAGACTCAGAAAAACACTAGAGAATAAAATCTTAGACAAAATTAGAGCAAAGAACCAGAAAAACACTAGATAATAAAGTCTTAGACAACATTAGAAAACAAATACTCGGGACAACACAAGAGAATAAAGGCTAACACAACATTAGAGAACAAAAACTCGGAAAATATCACCGTACAAAGACTCAAAAAACACAAGCGAAAAAAAAATCGAAAAACACCAGTGAACAAAGACTTAGATTACATCATAGATCAAAGGCTCTCAAATATCGTTCGTACTTCTCTGACTACCTGTTGTAAAACTCACGTTTGGCAAAAAAAGAACAAAATATGCGAAAGAATTCCACCACTGGTTTGTATATGAATTAGTATTTTCCTCGCCACAATTACACATCTATCTGTGTCGTTTTTCGCAAAATGACATTGCTACAATGATGTATAAAAATAATGAAACTAGATGTTTTTATGAAAATATCAAAATTGAGTTAAATCGACTTTTGTCCTTTCAAACGGTTTTATTTGAAGTGATTTCCGGATCAACACCGCTAATCGCCATGTTTTTAATGACGTTTGTTGGGATTGTCGACGATATCATCAAATGGCACCTTTAAAATTATATTGATATGTCGTAATACACTGGTTCAATCAGTATTTACTCTTTAAAACAAAGGCGAATAGAATTGAGGTTTACAAATAAATATATTTGCTTAACAGGGTTATATTTGTAAATATAAATATTGTCCCAAAGAAACGTCTCCCTCATGGACAATATTTCTGATGAAATCTAAACATTCCGTCAGGATAAAATATCACTAACACCCTAGATAAATATGTTCTTTTAGAGAGTATTTATAAGCAATATTTATATGCCATAGATACGAACTTGTATCCCATAGAAAAATCAATTGTTTCATCTCCTACGATGAGTTGAATTTTTAATGTCAAATCAGCATAATCATTTGCCGCCATTTTCAATAATAAAAAAGATATATTTTATTTGTAAACAGAACACCCCTTATATTTTAACATTTCTGTAAATAATTTTCTTAATACAGTTTTAAACATCAATGTATTTCTCAATATAAATTAGTCTAAGTTAACACCAATCAATCAATATATATGAATTATTATATATATTAACTTTTGTAATCACTATTTTTAAACGTGTTTCTGTCGTACCGTTAACGTTGTTCAATAGATATTACACAAGCAGCACATATAAAATAGAAAATTCCTACCAATGAGTCACAAAATAGAATGGTTATTTCATACCAAATAATTTAATTTGACGAATCAAATGTAACGTGTAGAACTTGTGAAATTTTCTAAAATTAAAAGTGTCGAGGTCAGCATAATCGGGTGGAAAAAAAAGATTTTCGAGTAAAAGAGGTGCTATTACTGCCAGCTATGACACAATCACATATTGTCAGCACTAGCAAACTGAAACAAAATACAACAAACAATACATTCTGTAACAGAAGCTAGACAACTCTTATTCAAATTCAGAGTAGTTAAATTAATGAGTAATAATATTAATATAATCATATTAATAAGATTTAAATGGTCAAGTTATACATCTGTTCAATGTGACTCTTCTAGTTCATATCGTACCTGAATACACATGTACACGTCCTATTTCGTAAGAACGTGACATGTGTTAATTTATATACTAGTATAATATGACGCTATCGATAAATAAACCAATGGGGATGTCCTCTATAAATAGCAAGTATCATCTATACTATAAATGATATTAATAAATAACAAACGCAAATATCAATTTGCTGACAGCCTGCCGTACGTGATAGACGCCGGATATATTTATTCATAATATAGTATTACAATGTACATGTATATATTTGCATATTTATAATTCATACCAATTATAACCTCATTTCTTCAACAACAAAAATATATGTGATAATATCCGTCATAAATAAACAAGGCCGTCCAGGAAAAACCGACGCATGAAACAATGTCTGAATGCATTATGGAAACCTGTGCCCGACGCCAATGCTCGAATCTATTTCGGGATATAAGGTGTCAGACCTCACCTTAAATAGTAAACAAATTGTAAATTATGTACAATCACACTTATAAAAAATTTAAGTGTTTTCTGTTTGCACGGCGGCTAGAAAGTGAAGTACCTAAACGAGTACACCTAATACCCGGATGACGAAACAACCAATTGTATTGGTCGAATCTATATATCTTATAAATATTCATAAACTACAGTAACGGCAATACAATATTTCCCCGCTATACTTAAACGAACCGCGAGAAAATATTAGTATTATCTAGACTATAAATGATATTAATAAATAACAAACGCAAATATCAATTTGCCGACAGCCTGCCGTACGTGATAGAAAAATACAAAGAAGGGGGGTCTGGTGTCCGTAAGAAAAAAAAACACTATTTATATACCCAAAGCTTGTGACACTTGCAACCTGTTATCTGCAGAATCTACGATGTAACGATCCTTACTGGAATCTGACATCCATCTGCCATGCTTTTTCAAGCATCTTTCGTTCACATTCGCATTAGCTGCAACAGTTGCGCCACCTGATCTGAATGAATGAAGCCCTATATTACACCCTTGAGACACTAATTTAACTCTTTTTATAAAAGTCTCTCTAGCCGCTGTGTAACTCAGTTTTTTGTCCTTATTTATGAGTTTGCATATAGAACCTGACCTGTAAACCTGGCGAAATAAAAAAGTTTTTGAATCGCTACTGAAACCTGTTAATGAAACATATCTTAAAAACATTGAATATGGACATGCAACAGTAGAAACCTTAGCGATAAGAACGTCACTACTTTGCCTGTACTGATGCGTTTTACTTTTTTCTAAATGCAAAACTAAATGATTGTCATGAACTTTAACATCATTGAAACGCCAAGAACTAACTTCATCGTATCTGTGAAATCCTGAAAAACTTAATAATATCATAGCCAGATCTCTTACTGTTAATAAATCAACTGAGTCTTTGAACATATTACAAAGTTCAATTAACGTATCTCGAGAAATGGGTTCCTTTTTCTCGTTGGGTTTTACAGCTATACGTTTGGATGCTTCTAAAACGGATGATACAAAAGTGTTTGTAGTTGGGTCTGGTAGTCCGTTTATTTCATGTGCCCACTTTATCCCGTAAACCGCGTTACAATCGGGATGCAAGGATGACCCATTGTTTAATAAGCTTGTTAAGTATAATGCAACTTGTACTGGTTGTGCAGGTATGGCACAGTGACCGTGTAGTGAAATGAATTGTTCCCATCGTTTAAAAGCATAAAAATAAGATTTAATCGTATTGTCACTTTTACTGTTTAAGATTAATTCGCACATCTTAGGGTATATACTGTACATATAACTGGCTGGTACGACCCCGCTGTCTTGGACTGCATCATGTACGAAGTGGCTTAGCTTGATACCTGTTAAAGATCATTAAAACGTTCATGAGCACACATGATTTTAAAAATGTACTCTGAGGGCTAATAATCTAAATTTTAAGTTTTGCAGACCAAAAATACCGTTTTGGCCTCTGCCCCTCTTAGTCAAACCATCTCCTTGAAAATATACGTGATCTATAATAAATTTTCTGAACTGACCATGCTCATCGATGATCTTTGGCCAAAAAGGGGCCGACGTCCACTCCGGGACTACTAATGTACCGTTACATTTCTCCTGTTCTAATTTGTTTATAACCTGTGTTAGGAGGCGCGGTGGTGGAACAAGCCAGTTAGTTTTGCCATACCAGGATAAAGTAAAAGAATTTATACCGTTTGTACCAGGGCACCAAAATTGTGAATTAAAATGTTTGCATTTTGTGTTGTAATCGTGAGCAAAACGGTCTACGGAATATGGACCCCATAACTGGTCTAGATACTTGAATAGCCAATCTTCGATTTCCCAGTCGTCACAGTCGGATTTTCTGCTAAGACTGTCTGCTTTGTCGTTTACTTCTCTAGGTATCCATACAATGCTCAGTTTGATAGAATGTGTCATGCAGAGTTCGTGAATTTCTATAACACTTGAATGTAATATGTTCTTTTTACTACCCACTCTAATTATGTGTGTTACGTTTTTGTTATCGGTATACACTCTTACGAAGTTACCATTCAATTTATTAATTACATTTCTCAAAACCCTGTTAACTGCCTCAAGCTCTCTACAAGTGGAGCTCTGAGCTTGTTCTTCACGAGACCAACTACCATAAATCTCAACTGGTTCGTCCTCTGAGCCTGTGGTCAAATGACCACCAAAGCCTATCTCTGAGGCATCACAGAACACGTGAAAATCTTGTGTTTCATTGTATGTTAACTGACATAATTGAGATCCTATCTCATTTAGACTATCTACGTGGTCTAACCAAAATATGCATTCACCGAATGCCTCTTTGCTTATCATTATAACTGAGTTCCAATTAACTCTGTTTAATATACACTCATATGTGTACCTGGTTCTCAATCTAGACTGATCTCCCAACACAGCTTGTGTTGAAATAATTTGTCCTACTATACTAGCTATGAATCTAACCTTGAAAAGCACTATTCCACTGTTGTATTTCTCAATCAAACTAGCTAGAAAATCTTTAAGCTTTTCGATTCGTTTTGTTGTAATTCTAAGAGTACCTTCTGTAAAATTCCAGGTAAACCCCAACCAGTCTAACTTTTGTACTGGAGTCCATATACATTTCTCTTCAGCAATATGGAAACCAAATTGTTCGAAATCGGATTTAATTATCTTGCTAGTACTTAGTGCTTCCTCGTAATAGGTAGCACCCCTTAGACCGTCGTCTAAATACATAATAATTTTAAAACCTTTTCCTCTCCAGTATTTGACTATTTCTCTCGTTACCTTACTGAAAATATAACCGCTTGTTGCTAGGCCAAATGGCAAAACATTGTAAACGTAATACCGGTTTTCCCATTGAAAACCTAAGTACATTCTGTCAGCTGGAAAAATTTGCAAATGGTGATATGCGCTTTTTAAATCATATGAAAATACCCAATTACCTTTATTGAATAATTGTCTTGCTGTGACTGCGTCTTCATACTTATGTTTAAATTTATACAAGTGCGGATTAATGTGTCTCGCGTCCAAAACTAACCTCAATTTAGACCCTTTATTATGTGCCACCGTCAAAGGATTTACTACGTAGGGTTTCTCTGTAACCGGGCTTACGCAACCCTTATTTATTATTTTGTCTACCTCTTCTGTTACAAATTTTGTATTGCCTCGTGCCGATTTGTTATTATTATCTAGTGCTATGCTGTCTGGTATGTGTAAAAAAGGTATCTTATATCCATTTTCTATGACGTCTATAATGTATTCATTTGCACCTATACCTTTCCATTTTTCGATGTTTTCCGATAAATTACCTATACCAACCTGTCGACCAGGTGTGAAATCATGAATAAATTTACTATCAATCGTAGTATGTGTATTGCCTGTCGACATATTTGTATCACGTGATATTTGTTTTGTAAACATGGGTGTGCTCGATTCTAAGCTACTATTTCAAGAAAAATCAATATTTATCTTTTGCTTTTCTTCAGTCAAAGCTTTTGGACATTCCCGCCTCCATTGTCCCTTTTCCATACAATAGAAACATCTGCCAGGCCTAGTGAGTGCGTTTAATCCTACAGGAATTGTGTTCCCGGTTGTTGTATGTTTCTTGGTGTAGTCATACGGCGTTATTTTCTGGTCTGTTCTGCCATTACGTTTTGCCTTTTCTTTTTTGAGCTTACTCTCCGCCCGTGTCTGTGCTTTGTAGATTTTCTTCTCGTCGTCCGAATCTTCTGCGAGTGGATTAGACACATACTCGTCTACCACCCGCCATCCAGCATCAGAGGAATCTGCTAATTTTATGAGTTTCTGTCTATTTTTCATTAAGTCCATACCTTCTGAGATTTTCCGTTTTGCTGCGCTGATGTTGCCTTGGGTTAAATTGTCTGAATCTAACTGTCCACTAGCTTCTCTCATCTTGATGAACACTTTCTGATAGTGTTTATGTTGCTCCTCGTTTCCCCTCTTTTTGAACTTGTAACTGTCGGACATGTTCTCGTCTATTTTTGCCAGCTGCGTGTCAGATAAAGCCTTCTGGTTGTCTTGGATATTTCTTTGGAAACCATCTAATCTAGTATCCAACAAAGATGTCAAACTGTTCAACAATTGGTCTTGTGTGCTTTTAACTGCATTTTGTACTTCGTTTTGGATCGTCTCTCTAATGTCGTCGTCCATTTTAAGTGTTTTCTGTATGCACGGCGGCTAGAAAGTGAAGTACCTAAACGAGTACACCTAATACCCGGATGACGAAACAATTAATTTTATTGGTCGAATCTATATATCTTATAAATATTCATAAACCACAGTAACGGCAATACAATATTTTCCCGCTATACTTAAACGAACCGCGAGAAAATATTATTATATATTTTAAAGTTATTACTGTCATGTTATTGGATCGAATATGATCAATTGATTAAGTTTTAACGAAGTGGTGCATGTGTGAAACTAACAAATAACAAACAGGATGTGTTAAAACAGCCTGACTTATGTCGTAGACTTAAAATAGGATTAGGAATTAGTAAGAACATAATATGGATGTAAATGGATATGAGAGACTATCCAACATTACACTTAAAGAAACACATTAAAGTAAAGAACATCGCTTTTATTGTTATTGTACATTTCACAGTCACTGTAGGTCCCTAGCCTGCAGTTGAGCTATTCTTTTTACTTCTGTCAATAACAGGCTACATCAACTTTGTCCTCACATTCAAGTTATTTTGTGCATATAATTTCATTTCCGTGATGTGGAACAAACAACAAGAAAACAAAATATGGACCATAGATTTTGAACAATATTCCAGTTAAAATTTAACTTGTGAAAACCGCGTAGCACTGGCTGGGGAGGAAGCTACCGACTTTCAATGTAGTCACTGACAGACCTCTTAATTATCTGATGTGGTATTGAGTCCATCTTATTACGGACGGAAACAAACTCGCAAATATTGATGCTGGTAAACTGATTACACCGGTGGATATAGTACATATATTACTTTGCATATAGACAATGAGATTGGGAAGTTCGATTACCAAGGCGATTACAATTACACTAATAAGTATTTAATGGTGTACCATTAAGGATAATACCACCATATTTGTACAATTATAATGAATTCAACCGCATCCAAATCCGAAGATATTTTCAAGGACAGGTAAAATCGGGATAAGAAGAGTTTGAAGACACCAAAGGGGTAATCAGAATCCGTATAACGAAAAAGAACAGACAACACAATGGCCAAAAGAAAAAGTACAAAAGGACAAACAACGAACCCCACTGAAAACCGGGGGTGAAATCAGATTTAAAAAAAATACAATACTAAACCAGAATGAATTTTTTTTTTAATTACACCTTATATAAGAATGCTGGATTGTGATTGGTTAATAGCCGTGATATTATTGTACAAATTCAGGCCTTGCATTGTGAATTTGCAGGATTTTTACTTCATTTAGGTGTATTTGCATAAGATTTAACTTTTTTTCATGGTATTTGCAAAATTGTATTTGCCGTTTTTACCCTTCACCGAGACGCTTGTAACAAATTTGTAAAACGTTATCAGTTGTGCGTTTTATGTAACATCATTCGGTAGAATTAAACAGATACATCATGTTAGGTCCTGAAAACGACAAACAAAGGTATGATTTATTTAGCCAGTGTTCTAAATAATATTCGGTGTAATTAAACAGATATATCATGTTTGGGTGGGGTATTTGCGAAAAATACCAGTCTTGAGACTAAATTTCCCTCGACATTCGGCTAGGGAAATTTTTCGTCTCTCGACTAGTATTTTTCGCAAATACCCCTCCCAAACATGATATACCTGTATAAAATATGTCATTGGATCTATTTTGTTTACAGGAAATACGAAGTCAACAGTTGGATCGATATCGGTATAATCTTTGAAATATTTCGGATATATATTTTTAATGTCGAATTTTCATACTTTATCATATAACAATTTTTGTATATATCTTACATTGGCATTTAACTCCAAGGTTAAAGTTTCTTTACGTGCTTCACGAGCTCCTTTTGCTTTGCGGAAAATACTACATTCTTAATAACACTCGACGCTCGGCCTTCGGTGCAGCTAGTTTGTTTGAAATGTCTGAGCACGGAGACGAAGTTTTTCAGAGTGATTCTAGACAAGGTGAGCACCCAGCCCCCGCGTTAAGCCAGGATACTCCGAGTCCACCAAATCAGCCTAAACAAGATTTAGTAGATACTTTTGACTTGTTTAAGACATATCTTGACCATAAATTGCATGATTTGAAATCCGATATTATTTCGGAACAGGAAAATTTGTCTTTGAAAGTTAAGGAGCAAGTTAACTTAAAATTTAAAAGTGAAGGCAATAAAATCCAATTCAGATTTAACGAGGAAATAGCCGCTGATTTAGCAAAATTGCAAAAGCATTGTACCTCTAGTGTCAATAATTCTTTGGTTACTGATATTTGTGACAAGCTGAAATCACGCAATAAGCTGATTCGCATAGCAGACACCTCAGCTGGGGCTTGGGCCACCGTTCGCGAATACGAGCAAAATGAAATTGCGGACAACTCAGATGACGAAAAAAGAATTCGTCAGGCTGAAAACAGAGCCATTAAACATATTAAGGATAAAGGAAAGATTCGCACTACCCCGTATAATAGATATTCAGCACCCGCTAGATCAGAAACTCGTCCTAATCAAAATTTTAATTATGTGCGCAGTTCTACTCCTCAGCCGCCCTTTCGTATCGGCTTCGCACGGCGTGAGCCGTGCCCCTGGGATGTGTGTTTCCACTGTAACAGTATGGGACATTGGAGAAAAAACTGTCCGCTCCTCAACAGAGCCAGCCAGAATACTACAACAACACATACTAAATGAGGCGCCTAATTTATCTGCAGATACTGTTAATGATAAGTATTTTATTGATTGTAATTTCTTTAGCTGTTATGAGAACAATGTCACCGAATTTGAGATTTTTTCTGAACAAGTTAATTACTTTGAAAACAACAAATTGCATGGTAGCTTTAAAGGTGTTAAGGGTAACCTGAAAAAACACATACAGTATTGGAAAGATATTGGAGCAAATGAATTTATATTAGGTACTATTTCTGAAGGATATGTTATTCCTTTTAGCAGTAATCCACCCAGCATGTGTTTTAAAAATTATAAGTCTGCTTTTCAAAATCATGACTTTGTAGACACAGCTATTGCTGAATTAGTAGATAATGGTTGTGCAATTAAAGTGCCCTTCAAGCCATACGTTGTAAGTCCCTTAAGTGTAGCAACACAAAAATCTGGCAAGAAACGCTTAATTTTAGATTTGAGTGTCTTAAATAAATTTGTTCGTAAGGACAAGTTTAAGTATGAAGACTGGAAAGTGGCTATTCAACTGTTTGGTCAAAATTGTTACATGTACAAGTTCGACTTAAAGTCGGGGTACCATCATTTTGATATTTGTACTAAACAACAGACATATTTAGGCTTCTCGTGGAAAGGTAATTTTTATTGTTTCACTGTTTTACCATTTGGTTTGCTCTCCTCCCCTTTTTTATTCACGAAATGCTTGAGAGCCATGGTTAAATACTGGAGATCTAAAGCTGTAAATATTGTATTGTACTTGGATGATGGTTTAGGTATAAGCTTAGATTACGATTCTTGTTTTAATGATTCATTCTTCATTAGAAAATCCTTAACTGAAGCTGGTTTTCTGATTAATGTTGATAAATCAGTTTTTACACCTGCTCAATCGATTGAGTGGCTTGGTATAATATGGGATTCAGTGAATTTTTCATTGCAAATTCCGGATAGACGGGTACAGGATTTGATAGAATCTGTGAGTCTAATATTGTCCGAATTTCTTTTGATCACTGCCCGTAACCTAGCTCAGGTAACAGGTAAAATTATATCAATGTCATCTGTAATTGGAAACATTTCAAGATTGATGACCCGCTATTGTTACATGATCATTGAAACAAGGTCAGCTTGGGACAGTTTACTAGAAATTATTCATTCAGATCAGGTCAAGGCCGAATTAGTATTTTGGCAAGAAAACATGGTAAAGTTGAATCGTAAGTATTTAGCAGGTTATAGTTGCTCATCTGTAGTAATTTATTCAGATGCTAGTGATATCGCTGCTGGTGCTTGTACTGTAGAATTCAAATAAAAAAAAATGTGGAACTCGGTTGAAAAAGTTCAGAGTTCAACCTGGCGTGAGATGAAACTATCGAGCTTGCTTTAAGTTCGTTTAAAGATCAATTTCAAGGTAAAACAATTAAATGGTTTACAGATAACCAAAATTGTGTTAAAATTGTCAAATCAGGTAGCATGAAATTAGAACTACAGAAGTTAGCTAGAAGCATATATTCCACTTGTGTTACAAATTCTATTTCTATAGACATTCAGTGGATTCCACGATCTGAAAATGAAAAGGCTGATTATATAAGTAGATTAATTGATCATCAGGATTGGGAAGTATCTAAAAAAAAATTGATTTGATGAATGGCCTCTGGGGCCCTTTCACTATAGATCGCTTTGCTAATTTTAATAATAAGAAATTAAATAGGTATAATTCTTTGTATTGGAATCCTGGATCCGAAGCCATAGATGCATTTTCTCAAAACTGGCAATTTGATAATAATTGGCTAGTACCACCAGTGTTTTCAGTGCTTAGAGTTATAAAGCACTTGCTTTTCTGTAAAGCGAGAGGTACCTTAATTGTACCGAAATGGATTTCTGCTCCTTACTGGCCATACATTTTTTATGAGAACTTATGTTATAGAACGTATGTATCTGATGTTTTAGAATTTAAGAATACAGCTGGTATATTTGTACCAGGTACAAATCCTAATTCCATTTTTGGAAAGGAACCATTTATTACGCCGGTGTTGGCAGTACAATTTCAATTTTGAAATTTATTTTGCCTTGTTTTGGCAGATATTCTTAAAAGTTATAATTTGTTTACCTTGATGGTAATGTTGAGCTATGCGTTTTTGCATGGTCATAATGTAGGACAGAGTTTGGCATGGCCTTATTTCTCGTGGCATGGCCGGAATATTTTTGAAGAATGGCATGGCCTATCAAAATAAAGGTATGTTCGAAACATGTAAAGTTTTATACGTATTTATTATACTTTTTAGTAAAAAAAAATTTTGTTGACACGGCCCTGACCTAAATAGTGGGACATGGTCGGAACAGCTTGTTTTGTGACTGTTCGGAACATGTTGAAATTGACATGAGCCTATTACATAGCGGCATGTTTGGAAAACGTGAAATTGGACATGGCCCTAGTATTATTTTATTAATATTGTAGTGGCAAAGTCGATATGGGTATGCAGTTGCAATATCTAGCATTATATTTAATTTGAGATAATTGTTTGTATATAATTATGTTTACGATGAATAACATGCATTCAGCGTGTTAATTTAAAAATTGAATGAATGATTTTTATAAGTTTTTCATTTGTTAATACAATTTTCAGCCATTTTTCAATTTGGGAGATGGAAGGATTTGTCAAAAGATATTTCAAGTTTATCTGGTGGTTTGTTAAATTTGGCGGAGAATTTGCCCCAGATGTGTTTGAATTCCAGAGCAGACTCAACTAGACGCTGCTATAAAAATGCCTTTGAAAAATGGTGCAAATGGTGTGTATCTGTAAAGCTTCCTTCTTTCCCAGCAACAGAATTCCATGTCTCCTTGTATTTAATACACTTATCCGATTTACGTAAATCTGTTAGTTCTATAAACGAAGTTTTTTACAGCATAAGTTGGACACATAAACTTGCTGGAGTATACAATCCATGTACATCAGATTTTGCTTTAAGTGTAAAGGAAGGAGTTATTAGAACTGTAGGTCACACAGTACACAAAAAAGAGCCTATAACACCAGAAATTTTGAAACAAATTGTTACTAAATATGGCACAACTTCTTCCAATCTCAAAGATTTGAGACTTGTTACCATGTGTCTAATTTGTTATGCAGGATTTTTAAGATTTTCAGAGTTGTTAATTTGAACATTGAAAAAAGTAAAACAGATATTTATAGAGAAGGCAAAGATGTTATTATTTCAGCTACAAATAACTATACTTGTCCCTTTGCCATGTTATCCAGATATTTACTACTAGCTAACATTTCAGAAGGTAGTAATGACTACATGTTTAGACCTATCAGTTACTGTAGTAAATCCAGAACTTATAGATTACGTAAAAGTGGTATTTTATCTTATACTACAGCTAGGGAAATACATGTACTGTTATCTGCTTTAAGTAGTATTGGTTTAGAAAAATCTAGGTTTTGCCTACATAGTTTACGGTCAGGTGGCGCTACAGCAGCAGCTAGCGCAGGAGCTGACGATAGACTTTTCAAAAAACACGGACGATGGAAAAGTGATAGTGCTAAAGATGGTTATGTCAAAGAAAGTATTTCTAATAGAATGACAGTTTCTAAACAGCTCGGTTTGTAAGATTTGATATTTTATTGTATATATTTTATCTACAAGACGCAATAATTTATGCTCGGTTGAGGAACGAATACGAGCATAACATTTAATTGTTGTGTAAACATTTATATAGTACCATTTGTTTTTATCTGGATATAGTAATTACGACTAATTAAATATTTGACACTTACGGCGGAATTGGAGTTAGAGTTTGAAAAGATATTTTGTACGGGACATTAAACATTTATTTTACATAATACTCTGCGATTTTAATTTATGCGGTCCAGAGTTGACCGCAGAATACCACAGAAATTACCGGTTATACGGTATAACAAACATTGGGAAAGGGGGATCATAGCATTGATAAATACATGGCAAACGTTTTTGTCTAGTGATTTAAGTTATAATTCCTACTACATGCTTGATAAATTTTAATTATTAAAACGTTCTCTCCTTAGGATGATTATATGCTGGGTAAAATTTATGCGAAAATCCTTGTCTTCATTCAAACTCTTCGGCCACAATGTCTTCATCAGTGTTTTATTTTATCAAATCTGTTACATGTAGCATATAACATTATATAACAGATTTGAACAGATCAAACACCGATGAAGGCCTTGTAGCCAAAACTTTGAATGAAGACGAGGATTTTCGCATAAGTTTTATTTACGTAGTTATACTTATAGATTATTACATGGTATTTTCCATATCGGCCTTGGTATCAGCCTGAGACTGTCATATCGGACCCGAGGGCCGATATGGAAAATGCCATGTTATAATCTATTTATCATATATTTTCAACTAAAAAGATTTAGCCTGTAGAAAATCAAAAAATACCATTAACAACAAAAATTTAATTCATCAACTCAAAAACAATGTTCTCTATTTTTTTTTATTATTTCCACATTTCACAACCGATTGTGATTTTTTTTTCTCCTCACTAGTGAATTTAACTGGTCTCGGCACCTGATTGGTCAATTTTTATTCTGTCGGGACTACTTTCTCTCCAACTGTGATCGATCATTTTATAAAATATTGAAAGATATTGTAGGCCTAAATACCATTTTCATGTAAAAAGTAACTTAATTCCATTTTCGTGATGCGTATGGTTAAACGTTTTACTGCTGTGATGTGCGCCCTGGTTTGGAGGGACTTACCGGATACATGACAGTTGGCATTCGAACGTTTCGGACTTAGCCTACTCGATACATGGATACACGTAAAGCTTCCTTGGTTACCGTGTAAACAAAATCGCGATCGTGTCGTCTGCAAAATAAAAGATGTCCCTAAACGAAGTTTTGGAAAGGGGACAAAGAGTCAGACTTCTCTCGGGTGAAAAGGGGATCATAATAAGGAAAAATGAAAACTTTGAGTTCCCATTATGGGAGATCAAACTCGAGAATGGAAAAATTCTCACTGAAGCAAGATACAGGTTTGACGTCCTAACTGAGCCTGAGGTATCAAACGATCCAGGAAATTCTGACTCACCTCCTACATTACCCGAGGAGCTTATGCATTTATTTCAGTCTGAAATATATGAATCAGATGATTCATTGTTGTTATTATAATTGGAGATCCGTCCGCGCAAATATTTCGTTGGACATCTCATTTTTCAGGAAATATAGACAAATTTAAAAATATTTTTGTTTCGTTAAATACTGTCGTTATAAAATATTAAAAGTTATTAATTTGTTTGGTTTCCTTTCAATATTTGAAACGTCTATATCATTTTGCAACCATGGTAACATAATGCGTAGCAATCTGTCAAAGGAAAGACTAAAGGTGCGGTATAAAGGTTGGGAAAATTTGCATATCGATTTAAATTTTGTTGTTTTAAAAAATTAGAGAAACAGATTCTTACATTGTTGTGAGTGAATTATCGGAGTTCTCCAATCTCGGTAGTTAAATTATGGAATTTTAAGTAAGGCTCGGACTTAAAATTCCATAATTTAACTACCGAGATTGGAGAACTCCGATAATTCACTCACAACAAAGTAAGAATCTATATTTTTATAACTTGTGGAATTTACTTCACAATTATGGATTTTTAAAATTGTCACCATAAATGTTTATGTTCACATTGCCAATAGATGCATTACTCATCATGGAAAATGAAAAAATACCATTAACAAAAATTTCAAAAAATTTCATAAAATTTCAAAATTTTCAATTTTTTTTTTAATTTCAAACATTTCATAAAATTTTAAACTTTCAAAAGTTTCATAAGATTTCAAAAATTTCAAAAAATTTTCATAAAATTAAAAAAAAAAATTTTTTCATAAAATTTGAATTCAAAATTTCAAAAATATCAAAATATTTTAAAATTTCAAAAAAATTTAAAATTTTCATAAAATTTCAAAACTTTCAAAAAATTTCATAAGATTTCAAAATTTTCAAAAAATTTCAAAATTTCAAAATATTTCAATTACAAAATTGGCCCCACATTTTATTAAGAAATAATGCTTGACATAGAATAAAAACAATTTACTAATTTAATTGTTATATAAACAAATTTTTAAAAAATATATCTTTCCGTGAAATTGGGTGCGTTATGACGTCATAATGACATCATAATTAGACGGATAATGCTAAAAATGGACTATAAACGACATATTCAATGTACATTTTAGCTATTTTATATACCTCCACAGTCTTCCACCAACACCAAATTGAGCAGTTGTTTTGAGCATAGAGGGTTAATGATTGTATCAAAATATTTTGTTGGTGGAGGATTGTGGAGGTTGTTAAATATTAATCTATTTATAACCTCAGCCAGACCCATAAAATCAATATGTTCACTCTTCTGATTGTATATATGAGACCATTATGTATATATACACAATCTCTGTACATTTTATGATTCATTTCAAGTAATGAAATTCATCAGTAAATAACTTATGTTTCGGTAAATAATTGGATTTATTTTAAATACAGTTTGTGTACATTGAAACTGTAACAAAGAGAAAAACTCAGTGCATGCAGTCCGGCGTCAATGCGATAAAAAGAACTGGGGACTATAAGTGCCATATATGGCACCATATTTAATGAATCATTATCTTAGAAAATACTTGATTAAAATTTGATGTGTTTTATCTTATAGACATCATACTTTTGATGTTAAAACTTGCTTCCAACAAAATCGATACGTATTTGACGTCATTGTGACGTCATGAGCGTTATTTGTTTTCTGTATTTCGTGGAATTTTGCCAGCGATATTTCGACGGTTTTCGAAGAAATTAAGCATCTCCGTAGTCGTGAACCAGAAAAATATTTTACCAGATTATTAAAACAAATAAAACAAAGTATTTCTTTGGTGCACGAGGTCTTAAATTTCTTTAAAAACGACGAGAAAATCTTCAAATATTAACAAGCGCTTAGATGACGTTTTGATGTTTGAGAAGCAATCTTTGCCGTAAAAAACGATGGTATGTCGGCACGTAACACTTATATAAGATACAAATAAAATAACCACCACTTCATTCAAAATAGTTTTTTTTCATAAGCCCCCAATTATTGATTATATATTTTCTTCCGGGATACTGAAATATATATTACTACCGGGATACTGAGGTAGGTTTAATGGTCTATCGATGCCACTTCTAAAATGAAGTGAAATAGTTTGATCCAAAAGGAGTAGATATTTTTTGGGCACAATCCAACATATCCTTAAGAAGAGTTTGAAGATACCAAATCAGAATCCGTATATCGAAGAAGAACAGACAACACAATGGCCAAAAGAAAATGTACAAAAGGACAAACAACGATCTACAAAACATACATATAAAACTAAAGATCGAGTAACACGAACCCCAGTAAAAACCGAGGGTGAACTCAGGTGCTCCGAAAGGGTAACCAGTTCCTGCTCCACTTGTGGCACTCGTCGTGTTAATCTAGTTACAAACCCGGTAATAAGTCGTGAATGAGGAAAGAACCGGGAAGTGTTTACGACAAGTGGAACATTTCCGTGGTCATTATCCAAGATTCTAATATGACGTCCCGTATTCGGTATACAAATAAAGGCATATTTGAATAACAGTCAAATATAGGCCACACATGCGCGCTGAGCTAAAGAAAAGCACCTACATAAACACTGACTATTTTCAGAAAATACTTCATGGTTAGCGATTTTCTATTATTGTCTATGACTTTCTGACATGATTCTCTTACATTATGCTAATATTTCGGGAGGAACCTTCACATTTAACATCGTAAACCAGGAATACACATTTTACTTACTTACCTTTCGTTCACTGTCTCCATGTTTATCTCCCTTTATCTCCGATCCGACTGGCTGCGTTTAACTGGTAATTTCGTTGCTAATCATTTAAAGTTGTTTATTTGTAATAAAATTTATATTGAACCTTGTGAATAAAATTCTTTTCGGTATTTTAAGCCAGTTTCAACCACAATTTCGCTTTCCATCTCTTAATTCCCAATTTTACCATTTTTAAAATTCCGTTGGAGATTGATGGAATAGTCACTACCAGCGCATCACCTTGACCGCCTCGAATTTTAAAATTACCGTATTTGTCCTATTAGAATCGAAATAATATTCATGAGATTTAACCCCTCAATATCGCTCAGGGTTAAACATTTTTTTTTTTTTTTAATCACAGATTTTATTGCACTAATTGTTGTTAACAATATACTAGATATGCAGCTTTTACCTAGTATCCCTAGTTGTTAATCACTAAATAGCAAGGGATTTGCTATTTAGTGAAGCTTAGTTCAAAATAAATGCTGTTAGTACACTTATACAGTTAATATCAAGTATATATTTTAATTATGACATGTAATAAACATATAATAGCTGTTTATGGTGATTTCACATGCTTTTTGTTGACAATATCCGGATATTTGACACTTTCAAACTGATCACGGTCGAAAGGTTAATTGTTCATGCTTGTGAATTACATGCACAATTGCGGTGTTGCTTTTTCCTATTTTGATTGTAGTTTGCTTTATTTTCTAATTGTTAGAATATGATATCTATGAGTGAAAGGATTATTTCTGTCGGCTGTAAAATGTTTTATTTGTGACATGTAAGTATTGAGTTAGATATTCATGAATATAATGCCTACCCATATTTGAATAACAATAAAGTATGGTCGGCATGAATTATTTCTTAAATTTTATTTCGATTAGACATGGGGTTAGTTTATCATCCCGCTCATAGAAGGAACGAAGTGTGTGGGGGGGGGGGGGGGGGGGGGAACCGGAAAAATATGTTAATTATTTTATTTTCCTAAATGCATCAATTAAATAAAAACTAGAACTGTACAACCACAAACAAACCTTGTTACATTCGAATACATAAACATAAATACAAAAATCTGGATTAGCTGATCAAAAGAAAAAAAATGATATATTCAATTCCCGGAGACGACGGAATATTAGTAAAAATACTTAAAACGTACTTCTACTTAAACTTTTATGAATTTTTATTCTGGAGATTTATAGAAGTCAATAACTGCATAGATCGTAAATGTAAAAACTTTTTTGATTAAATAATAAGTAATAAGATGTCTAATGATGAGTGAAAGAAGTGTTCTTTTAGGATAGAGAACTTCCAATTTTCTCTGTAGTCCTTTCTCGTTTTTATGATTTTCATATTGATACATTCATTTACAAGGGATCTGCGGCTATTATCGGATATTGTGCTTTATTGACCACTTCAGAATGCGTTCCATTCCTTTTGAGTTCAAACGACAATGCGTGTGACGTTACGCACGATATTGCGTCAGTGATGAACAATCTTATATATTTCTCTGAATATGAAGTCTCTAGTTAAATATGTTGACACAAAACATGCATTTTTTGTATTTTAAACTTGTGTGAACCTATACTCCACCTACGAATTGATCGAATTTTGTCATAATTATCCGGAATTTTTAATAAAATGACATGAATTATACGTAGCTAAAACGTCAAATTTTGCATGTAAGACGTAACAAACAATATGCATTTTACTTAAACAAAAAAGAGGTGCGCTCTTGCAGAAAGCGTGAAACGCGCGAAATTTTGCATAGCAATTTTACATCATATTTTCTATATGATGTAATGAAAAAATACGCTGTTTTTGAAGAAAAAGAGGATATTTCCGAAAATTCCGAATTCACTTGCTTCTGTAAGTTTCTAAGGAGTGGTCAATTTCTTCACGTTAGACATATAATAATTATAAAATGAGAAAATATTCGATTCTGATATTTGACCAAGTAAAAGCACTTAGAATTGTGCAGAAGATACCAAATTTTCACAGCTTTGGACTAACGCATACAAGCGCCACGTCTGTTTTCGGAAGTCTTGCAAATATGTCCAACGTCGAAGTTTTACGATTCCAAGTAACGAAACTGTCATAGTAAGACGTCATATTGTAAGATAAATGTACATTTTTATTTATTTAATTAATTATAAACGAAAACCACGATTTGCCACCAACTTTAAGATAAAGAAAAACTTCATTTTAAGTCGATAAGACATGCACCGAATAATTAGTTTGCCTTCCACTGATGTGTGTGTAAAATGGGGGGGGGGGGGGGGGTGCAATCTAACCTAGTTGTAGCTAAAATTCACATCATCTTTTCATAAATTATATAAAGTTTCCCCTTTTGCGCCCAGATTAATCTTTTAACTTCTATCATTTCCATTCTTTTAATTCAAAGGGAACTATCCATCCGATGCCTTGAAGATGCGTTCTGTCATGTGCATAAGTTATTGTTTGCATGATTGACAGACAATATTCATCATATTGTTTTCTAGCTTCTGAACTGTCGATCGAGAAAAGAATAAAATATTCTAGACATGCAGCATATAGCCAGTCAATGGGGTTTGCAATTAATATTTCGCATGCACAATAGCGACCCCACACCAGAAGGTATATTCTTCTGTGGTTTAAATGCGTATTAACTGCATTACATGTAAACTGTATGATTCTGTTTGATAAAGTCCTTTAACTAGAACAGGAATAAAATGTACACTTGAGTGAAAGGATTGTGACCGTGATATACAAGTAGGAAAGAATTTCAAGGTATATTTTAAATGAGGTTGAAACATGTGACATTTGATATCAATTCGGTTGTATTTCATTTTGACGATTTTAATTACGGAAGGCGATCACAACCATATTTATTTTAACAATTGCAACTCGGCTGGGGTTATTTCATAACCTATAATAAAATGAAAAAATATATATCACACTGTCGGAACAGTTCCAACATTCAATAGAAAAATCGTAGAAATATGTAAATTCGATATCCCTAACACACATATAAATGACCGCTCCTGGTTAGTTTATGTACTTCAATAAAAAGTGACGGGGTTAAACTAGTATATAGTAGATTTTTCTAAGGCTTTCTCTTATTTAATAAAAACAATAGAAAGCGAAAATAGCACGATTTTTGCACGACAATCGATCAATGGTCGGGCGACTGTCGCAGATAAGGTATAAATAAGCCTAAAAGGGGTTATTGTTTTACCACGGGACAGACAAGTTTTGGGAGAATGGAATCATTTATTTTTCTTTACGTATGAAATCAGAAATGTTCCATTCAATACCCAGTTTTACATAACTATTATACTGCTTGATTTTCCTTAGTCAGGTTATTTTTTTTCCTCCCAAGTCTGACAACATTATTTATTTGTGCGAAAATATAAATCAGAAATATTTAAAAAAAAAAATAAAAAATGATAAGCACCCCTCCTTGAAGTATATCTATAAATAGCGTTTGAGGAAAATGTCTTTTGTATGCAGACTGTAATGTCACTGTGAAACCATTATTTGGCCAGTGATATTAATTTTTAACTGTTTTAAACACCGAAATGAAAAAAAATATATCTAATCACTTACCCTCAATGAACAATTGAAGACAAATGTTGCAATAAGGTCTCTCTAAAAAAATGAAATAAAAACAATAGAATTAAGAAAATCGAGAAATCCGTCGTATTCGTAGCCTCTACATGCTAGCAATACGTGATTAATTTCCGTAAAATAGGTGTCCATGTCCGGAAACTGGTTGACATTTAGTCACAACTTCCGCCCGTCGTACTTGTAGAACACAGGCTACGAATACGATGAAACGAATACGTCATCGTATTCGTAGCCTGTGCCAATAAAATAACAAATGGCTTCCTCTAGGAAAGCGCCGACTTTATGTGAAAGGGACACCAAACAGCTGTGAGGAAAGAATTTAATACATCCCTTAGCGCGGGATGTAAAGGACACACTCCTTACACGTAAACGACAACTTACAGCAGATTCTGATAGCAACAGTTTATTAGGAGTTTTGACTGTTGTTAAAAAAAAGCTATCTTTAAATATTAGACTTCTCTCAACTCGCACCTTGGCATTTTTTTTAATAGATTTATGATGGTTGTCCGTAAAAATATACTGGAATATATCATCGCATTTGTTGTCGTTAAGAATAAAGTACGGTTATTTTCGACCAGTTTTCGACAATCGATGTTGATAAGTTTCTGAATTGATATGACCTCAATATGTACATTATCAATGTCATAGCAAACGATGGAACCAATATTGGTCTGTATGAGATATCTTTTTTAAATGATTAAAGCTTTGTTAAGGTGACGAAAAAATGAATTACGGAAAAATACAATTTGAACGTGAAATAATAGATGTGGTACGTAGTTCTTACATTTAAAGATGACATTTTTAGATCAGATTTCTTGAGATCATTCATGCAATTTCAGCATCATAATATAACCTCTGACAAATTAAGCGACCAAAATAATGAGAGATTTTATCACGTGAAACAAACCGTCGAAAACAGGAGACTGTCGAAAATGGGTGACGTTGCGACATTACTATTCGTTCACTTTAATTTTATAATACAGCTTCGGAACATGTTTTTATTCCTGAAATCAATCCACATTGCATATTAAGTCAAAGTTATGCTTTGTTCATTGAGTTTTATTACGCTTTGTTTTTGTTTTTGTTCTTTAAAGATATGCATTATAATACAATAATGATACGTATGTTCTGTATTCTGAAAAAAATGACGTTCAGTGCTTTTCATTACCTGACTTTGTCGGTCCGCTATGAGGAATTAGATGCATATATTAACTAACTGTGTTTATTTCTGAAAAGCACATATTGTGAATACATTTTGGAGAAAATTTTATCGACATTTGAGGTGGGGCCGATTTTGGCCCTTATATCTCCCAGTCCTTTCAAAAATTTCAGAACTTCTTACTAAAATATTTATTACTACATAATAAAAAGGTTGCGATACGGGTTTTACATTGAAAATCCATATCGGACCTCATATCAGCCCCCGTATCAGCCCGGGGCTTGAGAACGGACACTCAGAGTTGGCGGTATCAACCATACAAATTACACCATATCATCATAAAATATATAGAGAATATTATATGGCTCTTTCCGTATCACATCTCGTATCAACCCGAGAGCTTTAGCTCGAGGTATGATACTGGTCGAGGGTTGATGTGGGATGTGATACGGAAAGAGCCATGTCATATTATGTTTATCACATACTTAAACATGAGAAAGGCTTGTTCTGTATTATGAACCTTTAGTCACGTGATCAATATCATTTTAAGGGGTATGATAAAGGGGTGATGATATCGATATCAGTCACGGCAGACAAATACAGTCGTAATGTTCTTTCAGTATTATATATGCAGATTTCCTTTATTTAGTACTAAGTATATGATAAATGATAATTATAGATTAATGCATGCCCTTTTCCATATCAAGACTGTTATCATCCCGAGAGACCGATATCGGCCAGAGGGCTTTAGCCCGAGGGTCGATATCGGTCGAGAGATGATAACAGTCCTAATATGGAAAAAGGCATGCATTAATCTATTTATCACATATTTCAACATTGAATTAACAAGAAAAAAATTAACTTCCCACACAGACACCAAACTTATGGATATGGGTGATCGATATCGGTTGAGGGTTCTGCTTCCGAAACGCCAACAAATCTTTCCTCGCTGAACGTCGACATTTTCCAAACGACAATTAACAGTTGGGCGGAAGTGACGACATGGGGCTCACGAGAGGATTGATATCGTGTTATCAGAGTTTTGCCCCGATGGCAGATATCGCTGTGGTAGTGCAGGTGTTTACGTTTGGGCAAAATTGACGTTATTACTTATAAATATGTGATAAAATGTATTCTTACCCAGTGAATTTTCCATTTTCTGTTGACTCAATAAAACGAAAAGGTATATTTACAACAAACACGAAAGGAAATAAAAAATAATATTTTAACGTCTTATGATTTCTATATAATTAGAACAGCGTCATTAATTATATTGAAAATCACCAACCAAAACTAGAAATGCAGTAATTATTCGTTTAAATATCACAGTATAGGAGCCTGCGCGCCTGAAATCTCTTATTGACGTGCTCATCTGTAAACTGCATTACGGTTTCGGTGGAATTCGACATCTCATGCTTTCACGGCAGGTAAGTTTTTCTATGTTTTCATTAAATTCTAATATCCTGTATGTCCAAAAACTTGACAGAATGCGCATGATTGATTAATGCAAGGACTGCATCTTTGTTTTTTAATGTATTAGCCCTATAGCGTCATATTTACCATTTTAACAGGTTCTTTTGAACAAGGATAAAATATCGATGTTCCCGTTTGACCCTTTATCCTTGAATAATATTCCCGATACTTGTGTTGGTAATGTCAATAGATATGAACACAGTTTATGCAAAATTACAGATATGAATACCTCAGCATTGCCAAATAAATAGACATTTTAAAATATATTCAATGTAAGCTGTTTGACGTTGTCCAATTTGACAACTGTAAGTCTGTTTACAGTGTCGTGTGAAGACTGTTTGACGTACCAAAAGGTACTGTTTAGAAGTATTTGGTGCTTTATTCATACTTTTATGATGCACTAATGAAGGCAATGAACTATATAAGAAATTCTTTTAAGATCGTCGAATATAAGTAACGCTACCTGGCATCGAATTATATATTAAATGCTCAGTAAATTGCAGAGGAAGTCAAATAGCTGGATTATGTTGGCTTTGGGTAATCTTGCTAAAAAGCAGAAATCCAAACTTTAAAGCATTAACAATGACATAGATTAGGTTACAACAGTTTCAAATGTCGTATAACTGCTCATTTTCATTTACTGCAAATACCTAATGCTAACGATTTGCCAAACGAACCTCACTGAAGACAGAAAGTGAACTTAGGTGCTCCGAAAGGTTGATCAGTTCCTGCTCTGTTAGTGATACCCGTCGTGTTACAAACAGCCATTCATATATACAATGTATAATTTAAAAAGGAGACAATCTGCAAAGAAATAAAATCTCAGCAAATCGACAATCATTTACAACCAGCAAATTTGTATTTTCCCATGATAAATGTTGATTTATTTGAAGAAGAGCTTGAAGATACGATAGGGGTAACCATAATCCGTAAATAGAAGGACAGACAACACAATGGCCAAAGGAAAAGGACAAAACGACAAACAATGATCTACAAAACATTACACATAAAACTAAAGATCGAGCAACACGAACCCCATGCACTAAAAACCTGGGTGGGAACTCAGGTGCTCCGGAGGGGTAAGCCGTTCCTGCTCCTTTAGTGGCACCCGTCGTCTTACTGTTTCCCGTTGAATATATCCAGTTTACTCTCAAATGTCAGTTCTAAAATAACGTATACACTATCCACACTAATATCATATATTACTAGGAAATGATATAGACTTAAGTAACCATAAAGAGACTATCCAATTTTACATTTAGACACAAATTAAAGTTAGTTGATTTGATTGATTGATTGGTGTTTAACGCCAACTTAAGCAGTATTTCAACTATATCTTGGAAAAGTTAACGGACAACAGTATTTATGTTGTTGTATTATTCTATAATTCATTTTAGCACCTATAATTGATAATTATGTGCACCTTTGTCTTAAACTTTAGTGAACTTTATTGTTTTTTTATTATTATTTTGTTTAAAACCTCTAAGATATATGCATGGGAAGATTATTATTCACCTCTCAGATTTCTTATGGCCTGGGTGGCTCAATGAGTGAGGTAGTAGGATTGCCTAACAACTCATACAAGCCTATCACCAATGTGTTCGGGATATTGATTTTCTACCTCTTTCTATGATTTTTCGATTGGATTTTGGAACTGTTCTGACAATTATAGAATAATATAAACTGCCAGATTTGTTGTAGCTCTAACCGTTTCCAAGATTAACAATGGGTGTTAAACGAGACAAAGGCTTTATTTAAAGCTGATTAAGATGTGTGTAGGGGGGGAAGGTTTTAATGATACACTTATATACAAAAGATCTAACAAATATATGATTTTAATGAGGGGTTTTTTCTAATTTCCGTTATTTTTTATTTGCAGAGACAATATGGAACTACCGTGTTCTCGCACTATGTTGATAGTTTTTGTAGTTACCATTACTGCAGTTTTAACAGAATTTAACAACACTACAGACATCACTCTGACTGTAAGGCGACCAAAACATGTGTTTAAATCAAAAAGTGAATGGAAAACCAAAACAACAAGAACTATGAATGCAGGAAATGTTAACACCATGCAAAAAACAAATTCGGCAGAAGGGGCAAAATGGAAATTTCCATCAACACCAGGAGTGACTAAGACAACGATATTTCAAAAACATTTGGAAAAAGAAAAGATTTCAACAACGGACATCTCGATAAAGGACACGAAAAACGAACAAGTTATTCAGCGTAACTCTGATGCATAGTGCTTATTCAACAAATTCATACTTAGCAAAAAATAATTCGACCGCGTTTTTCCATCATCGGGACAATTCGGAACATATCGGGACTATTGTCGGACTCACTGTAGTAGTTGTTGTAACAGTCGTTGGTTCAGTGTTTCTATGTTATTATAAAAGATTGCTATGTTTCAAAAGAAATGAAAATTATTATTTAGATAAGTCATCTTTGCAGATGTTAAGTAAAAACATTAAAACACCAGATGAGCCTGTTGATGAGGATAATGTTTTGAATTGAGGTTGAAAAAATTAACACACCAGATACGACCGAGGATGAGGTGGATAAATCATCAGCAAACACAAATTCCCCTGTGTGTGTTTATTAATACACAAACAAATATAACAATATACAACCGACGGATGCCAGAGAATAAATTAAAATGATAAAGAACAATGACAAAAATGTAAAGGTCCTAACCATAGGGGTATTGTAAAAGCGAAATCTATAAGGTTCCCGTGATAGTGCTCAGAAAGACATACGACTTGTTTTTTTCTTTGTTTTTTGTTAAACAAATATTTCATATGTTAATATACAAACATGTCTGATGAAATCGAGTTCCATTATTTATTTAAATATGATCATTTCAATGAAAAAAGAAAGACTTGTATTTTAGTTAATAATAGGAACTGCACGCTGCCCTGTGATTCTAATACTGTCTTGTTATTTATTCGAATTTTTGTTGATTGTTGAGTCATAATAAATTATTAATGTCTGAAGTATGTCTTGAGTATATATATATTCAGCCTGTTGCGCTACAGTAGATGAAGTAGAACTTCACTTGGCGTCGTCTGTCGATAATCAGTCTGTCTGAATTACAGATGCACATATTTAGAGCAGTTACTGAACTTTTGAGGTTTTACTTCAATTTAGTGGTTTCGTACATGTATTTTCGGATTTGTCAGAGAAGATTTATGCCAAACATTTTTGTTTGTATTAATTCTCCAATACACTACGAGACCTTTGAATAACTCACCTTACACCCGGAACATTAAAATAGATATATAAGTAAAAAGAGTGAGTAATTATTGTTAACGCCAAATGAATTTTTTTCATCTGTATCATGGTGAGAACAAGTTAAATTCGATGAGATTTAAAGCGCTTGCTCATTTAAGCAACAGTCTGCAGGTAGACATGTCGCTCCACTCATACCCATTATTCTGATTCCTAGCCAATCAGTCTTTGCTCTTACTCCTTACTGCTGGATTCTTAGTGGAGAAGCAACAAATACCAATTGTATAGTATATGGTTTGACACGGCTGGGACTCAAACCCACGATCTACCACTCCAACCATTAAGTATTTTATACTCCACCGATGCGGTCTAGTTATAAAGGGATGATAACATGGAGAAATAATATACTTATGAAGGGAATTGAACAATTTTCTTGGTCATCTCAAAGAAGGACTGCTGCTACATATTCAGCAGTAAAGGGGAGGAGCCTATTTTTAGTGGACGTGTGGCACATGTTATATCCGAGTGTAGAGATATTGAATCAGCAATGATCTCTGTGGTAGAGAGTGCAGTCAATTGTGCGATCAGAACTACTTTCGTATTCAAAGCAAACAAAAATGGTGGCTATTTTATAATGTTTAATTAAAATGTGTTTGATATTGTACCATACATATTTTTAAGAAAGCTCTGAAGATACCAAAGGGGTAAATCTATGAAGGACAGACAATACAATGACCGAAAGAAAAGGACAAGCAATGGTCGACATAACATATACACAGAATAATACAGATTGATCAACACAAACTCCTTTAAAAAGCGGGAATAGACCCATGCCATTCGGTACTGAAAACAGCTCCTGCTCCACTAGTGGTACCCGTCGTGTAACACTTGTTAAAAATATACCCTGACCCTTATATATACTGTAGTGTCACCTGTTTTCGTGGTTTGGTGGTAAATGAGACGTTCCTTGACTTTTCATTTCGTCGTTTTGATACTTTTTAGTATGTCTCCTGTTACTTATGCCTTTCGTGGTGCACTGAATATCGTGGTTTCGTGGTACCAAACCAAAAACAACGAAAATTGGTATTCAACGATTATAAATGAATTCACGGCATAGTATCATACCAAGAACGATAACAACGTCAATGAAGTTTTACCCGGTTCACTTCTAAGTCATAATGCACATAAAAATAATAAACACAGAGTGACAGACAAACGTAAAATTAACAATGGGAGATTTTATGTAACAAAAACAATGTCTTATGAAATATGTCATCTCTTGTTAGGCTTCATTCATTCTTCATACGACGGAGGTGCAGTATCGCAATATGAAGATGGTGGTGTACTTGGCGTTGATGCTTGGTGAAATGTTGCGTATTGCACGCTTGTGTTGTAGCTAACATCGTTTTGTAATGTACTGTAGGGGAGGCTACTCTGTTTGAGTCGTCTTCTGAAGCAAGCGAAATAAATTACTGCACTTAGACATATTCCTATTCCAAGAGGCATGACAAAGAAAATCCCTATGAAAATCCCGTCTCTTCTTAAACAGGTTGAATATATTTTGACATTGTCGATGTCAAGATCTGGCACAACAATTACAACAATCTCTTGACTCTTCGTTGGAATAGTATAATGAACACTCGTGTGAATCTGTGCAAGAATGCATAGCAGTCGACAAGTCGTATGTTGCCCTGTTCAGATGCAATGTGACGGTCACGCTTGATCGATAACGTAGGTGATTTGACCAAATAAAATAGTACTCGTCCGAAGAATAGATTTTATGAGTGAATGTTGAATTTCCATGGAAACAATTCTTTGTGCTTTTGTGAATTTCAAAACACGATGAACAATAATTATCGTCTTGCTATTTCTGTAGATTGTGTGCCCCTTTTATAAAATAATAATCGATGCCATTATCTTTAGAGCACGCCGATATCGTCACATAGGAGCCTTTCAAAAGATAGAATCCCCAGTATTCATAGGTATTAGCTTCAAGAGCGGCATATTCATGATACGAACGGGACGTTAGGTTCTTGCTTTGTATGACAGGTTTGTCTGATAACATGTACACGCTTAATGGATAACTGCTACTGGTGACCTTGACTCCAGTACAAAATCTTGGAGATAATCCAGATCGTATTTGTCTCATGTCGCTTAATGACGTATTCATAGACCGTTTCCCAGTCCAACTGCTAGTCCGATAATTAAACTTAATGATAAAATCAACGTCCACATATATTTCAGTTTCGTTTTGGGTTTCAGAGAAATACAAGTGAAAGCGAGGCAACATGACTTGCAACATGAACAGTCATTATGGTTGCCGTTACAATGGCAATTTCTTCTGGGGGATGAAAAATAATTGGTCGTGTATACATTTGAGCTAAATCCGCCATCTCCACTATAGCCTCCACCTCCGGAACAATGTCCTCCACCATGAACCATTTTATATCTGAAAAATGAAAAAAACATTTATTGGGTTTATAAAGTTGATTCGGACTTGTGATAGGTCGGTGGTTTTCCCCGGGTACTCCGGTTTCCTCCACCAATAAAATTGACCATCACGATATAACTGAAATATTTTTGAAAGTGGCATTAAACACCATAAACCAAACGAAACCTTCCTCTAGAATTGTCGTAAAATCGTGTACGCTCATAGCCAGAAGATTGGAAAGTCAAATAAATTTAAAAAAAATTTGTGAACAAGTAAATCAAGGACATATACAAAATATAAATAACCGGGTTATTATTACCTATTGCTGAGGGAGATTCACCCTAGCTTTAATAAAAAATGAAAAACAAAAAATACCACATTGTCAGAACAGTTCCAAAATCAAATAGCAAAATCGTAGAAAGATGCAATTCGATACCCATAACACACAAATACATGACACTTCCTGGTTTGGAACAGGCTTTCAATAAAAAATGGCGGGGTTAAACTAGTTCATAAATATATCCAATAATTCATGTCAGTGTCGACTGCTAATAGTCCACCAACAGAGGTTATAAAAATGTAGATATGGAATAACCTCCACCAGGTATGCTCACTCAATATAGCATGCTCATTTTTTCTCTCTCTCCACTGATGGTGAAAATGGTGAAAAACATGTGGTTTCTTATCGACAACAAACACATTATGCTTGACCTTCCTTTGCCTTTTCAAATATAACTTTTTAAGAGACCGACCAAGTTATTGGCAAGCGACTCTGACTTTACCCCTATCCTCAAATTTTACTACGACTTTGGGGTGTGTATGTGTGTGTGTGTGTGGGGGGGGGGGGATACATTTATTTATAGTTGCTTAACATCAAATGAGCACTATTTCAGCTTAGAAGGAAGTACAGGTATGGACATATGGGAGTATATTTTAATCTTTAATTGCCACAAGGAAAATTGAAGTTGATAGAAATGGTCGGAAAATTTTGCCTGGCAACGGACAAACGACGACCACTCTATAAACACTCTGTTCTTCATTGGGAGCCACTGGAAGTTGTTACATTCTCCATACAAAAAAAAACCTCACCAGTGCTGGCCTTTCGGAGGGGTTATTAACACAACAGCGGACAAACTACAAACTATGTAATTAAAATAATAATGTAAAAGGGCGATTCGTGTTGGAAGAAGAATAATTTTCAAAAATTTGACGAAAAACAAATTGTTCCAATAAACGCTAAAGAATACCGAAGGGACAACAAAAACGGACAATCCAGAGAAACTGGCAATATATGTGTTGGACACCACTCAACGCAAGCAAACACAAATAACCTAAATAAGACATGAATCTCATACAAACAACATAAGCTTCCAGGATTTCTGATTATGATTGATTGATTGGTTGGTGTTTAGCGCAAACTTTCGCAGTATTTCAGTTATAACGTGGCGTTCCTCATTATCGAAACAAAGTACTTTCAATAATTAACAATGTCTAATGAAATATGTCATCTCTTGTTAGGCTTCATTCATTCTTCATACGACGGAGGTGCAGTATCGCAATATGAAGATGGTGGTGTACTTGGCGTTGATGCTTGGTGAAATGTTGCGTATTGCACGCTTGTGTTGTAGCTAACATCGTTTTGTAATGTACTGTAGGGGAGGCTACTCTGTTTGAGTCGTCTTCTGAAGCAAGCGAAATAAATTACTGCACTTAGACATATTCCTATTCCAAGAGGCATGACAAAGAAAATCCCTATGAAAATCCCGTCTCTTCTTAAACAGGTTGAATATATTTTGACATTGTCGATGTCAAGATCTGGCACAACAATTACAACAATCTCTTGACTCTTCGTTGGAATAGTATAATGAACACTCGTGTGAATCTGTGCAAGAATGCATAGCAGTCGACAAGTCGTATGTTGCCCTGTTCAGATGCAATGTGACGGTCACGCTTGATCGATAACGTAGGTGATTTGACCAAATAAAATAGTACTCGTCCGAAGAATAGATTTTATGAGCGAATGTTGAATTTCCATGGAAACAATTCTTTGTGCTTTTGTGAATTTCAAAACACGATGAACAATAATTATCGTCTTGCTATTTCTGTAGATTGTGTGCCCCTTTTATAAAATAATAATCGATGCCATTATCTTTAGAGCACGCCGATATCGTCACATAGGAGCCTTTCAAAAGATAGAATCCCCAGTATTCATAGGTATTAGCTTCAAGAGCGGCATATTCATGATACGAACGGGACGTTAGGTTCTTGCTTTGTATGACAGGTTTGTCTGATAACATGTACACGCTTAATGGATAACTGCTACTGGTGACCTTGACTCCAGTACAAAATCTTGGAGATAATCCAGATCGTATTTGTCTCATGTCGCTTAATGACGTATTCATAGACCGTTTCCCATACGTTCCCAGTCCAACTGCTAGTCCGATAATTAAACTTAATGATAAAATCAACGTCCACATATATTTCAGTTTCGTTTTGGGTTTCAGAGAAATACAAGTGAAAGCGAGGCAACATGACTTGCAACATGAACAGTCATTATGGTTGCCGTTACAATGGCAATTTCTTCTGGGGGATGAAAAATAATTGGTCGTGTATACATTTGAGCTAAATCCGCCATCTCCACTATAGCCTCCACCTCCGGAACAATGTCCTCCACCATGAACCATTTTATATCTGAAAAATGAAAAAAACATTTATTGGGTTTATAAAGTTGATTCGGACTTGTGATAGGTCGGTGGTTTTCCCCGGGTACTCCGGTTTCCTCCACCAATAAAATTGACCATCACGATATAACTGAAATATTTTTGAAAGTGGCATTAAACACCATAAACCAAACGAAACCTTCCTCTAGAATTGTCGTAAAATCGTGTACGCTCATAGCCAAAAGATTGGAAAGTCAAATAAATTTAAAAAAAAATTGTGAACAAGTAAATCAAGGACATATACAAAATATAAATAACCGGGTTATTATTACCTATTGCTGAGGGAGATTCACCCTAGCTTTAATAAAAAATGAAAAACAAAAAATACCACATTGTCAGAACAGTTCCAAAATCAAATAGCAAAATCGTAGAAAGATGCAATTCGATACCCATAACACACAAATACATGACACTTCCTGGTTTGGAACAGGCTTTCAATAAAAAGTGGCGGGGTTAAACTAGTTCATAAATATATCCAATAATTCATGTCAGTGTCGACTGCTAATAGTCCACCAACAGAGGTTATAAAAATGTAGATATGGAATAACCTCCACCAGGTATGCTCACTCAATATAGCATGCTCATTTTTTCTCTCTCTCCACTGATGGTGAAAATGGTGAAAAACATGTGGTTTCTTATCGACAACAAACACATTATGCTTGACCTTCCTTTGCCTTTTCAAATATAACTTTTTAAGAGACCGACCAAGTTATTGGCAAGCGACTCTGACTTTACCCCTATCCTCAAATTTTACTACGACTTTGGGGTGTGTATGTGTGTGTGGGGGGGGGGGGGATACATTTATTTATAGTTGCTTAACATCAAATGAGCACTATTTCAGCTTAGAAGGAAGTACAGGTATGGACATATGGGAGTATATTTTAATCTTTAATTGCCACAAGGAAAATTGAAGTTGATAGATATGGTCGGAAAATTTTGCCTGGCAACGGACAAACGACGACCACTCTATAAACACTCTGTTCTTCATTGGGAGCCACTGGAAGTTGTTACATTCTCCATACAAAAAAAAACCTCACCAGTGCTGGCCTTTCGGAGGGGTTATTAACACAACAGCGGACAAACTACAAACTATGTAATTAAAATAATAATGTAAAAGGGCGATTCGTGTTGGAAGAAGAATAATTTTCAAAAATTTGACGAAAAACAAATTGTTCCAATAAACGCTAAAGAATACCGAAGGGACAACAAAAACGGACAATCCAGAGAAACTGGCAATATATGTGTTGGACACCACTCAACGCAAGCAAACACAAATAACCTAAATAAGACATGAATCTCATACAAACAATAAAGGTAATAACAAAATTACCGAACTCCGAACAATCTTACAAAGGGAAAGTCAAAACTCATAATTATATAAACAGACAAAATCAGTCAACAACCGGAAAACTGTGAAAACCGTATTGACCCTGACTTGGTACAGGCATTTCTAAAGAAATGGTGGGTTGAATCAGATTTTAAGGCGCCAAACCTCCCGCTCTCATTACGGTTCAAAGGTTCCGGCTGTCACTGTAACAGTATTTAAATACAGGAACAAAATAGGTAAAATAGTTGTCAAAGCAGTACCATATTCGGTGACGTAAATGTCAAAAATACTTTTACGTCACACATTGACAAAAAAATTCTTGACATTTGCGACTTCTTTATCTTTATACATTTTCACTATATGAAAATGCATCGCTTATAATTTTTTCTGCAGAGACGGAATATATTTCGACAAGATATTGGTATCGGAATATAAACTTTTTAAGAGATCGAATAAGGCGAATCTTTGTATAGCCCTGGTCCAGTAGCCTGTTTCTCAGATGAAGATGACGTTTCAGGAAATCAGAATAATTGCTACTGGCCCTTGCATAGCGAATCAATTGCGAGATGTAAACACCATATGCAGGAGAAGCTGGTATATTGCTGCACATGTTTGGAAAATTTATGATTTTAAAATTGAAGTCGTCCCGCTTATCATAAATTTTAGTACTGAGTTGACCACTGTCGTCAAATTCGAGGTATAAGTCCAAAAATGATGCGGACGAAGCTGTATCGGTGGCCTCTTTAACTTCCAGCTCTGGAGGATATATCAATGGAAGAAATTCTGCAAATCTAGAATTATTGATAGATAAAACGTCATCAATATACCTGTATGTGAAATTAAAGGCTCTAGCCTCATGAATCTTCTTATCTTTTACAAGCTTTTGAAGAAACTCCGACTCATATGAGTATAAAAATAAATCGGCTAGAAGAGGGGCACAATTCGTACCCATTGGTATGCCGACGACCTGCTGAAACAGTGTCCCTCCAAAGGAGACAAATATGTTATCGATGAGGAACTCTAGCATACTGATCACTTGTTCCTCGGAGTAGCATGTTTTACCTTTATGAATTTTGTTTGAAAAATATGTGGAATTGTAGCCTAACACAACAAATTTTGAGCCATAGTTTCTATGACCAAAAGCTTTATGAATTGTTTCTTTTAAGCGGGTTTTTAATTTGTGATGCGGTAGGGTGGTATATAGAGTTGAAAAATCAAATGTTTTGATGGAGGATACCTGAGAGAAAGATCTTGATTTCAGGTTATCCAAAAGATCTTTAGAGTTTTTCAAAATCCACATGTGATTTATGCCACTACGCGAGTAAACAGTTTCACAATATTTCTGTTGTCCCTCTTTTACTGCAGACAGAATCTTTGTCAGGTGAATAGACAATTCTTTCGTCGAACAAGTTGATGATCCCGCTATGTACCTTTCTTTGTATGGTGTCTTATGGAGTTTAGGTATCCAATATAAGTAGGGTAAATCCTCAGACTCTTTACCAGAGGGAATGTTTAAAGAGGTCATGAATGATCTGTGGTTAGCTAGGATTTCATCTTTGTCGAACGAAGTTGGTTTGTATGTGATATTACTAGAGGTGTTGCTATTTATGCCTAATTCCTTGATTAGGCATTCGAAGTAATATGATTTACATACAAACACGATATTGTTGGAAGCCTTGTCAGCAGGAACGATAACATATTTGTCATGAAGAGAGGAAAGACACTTAACAGCTTCTTGGTCTTTAAATACAGACTTAGGTCGACTATTAACACAATTTTTGAGTTTGTGAATCCGACCTTGTACTAGAGACCTAATTGTTCTAACCCAGTCTGACAAGGACTCTAACTCAGGATCTTGGTCTACTTCTCTCTTTATCCACCTTCTGGCATAATCTTCAACAGCATCCATAATTATCTTGAAATTATGTTTCCAATTGATGTGTTGAGGTTCTCTGAATTTAGGACCATGAGAAATCACCTTTCGGAGACTCTCATGTTGAATGATATTCAGATCACCAGTGATTACATGTCCAGATGGGTTGTATTGAAAAGGAGAGTGGGAGCAGTCACAAGTCAGAGGGTTCTTAAGGTACTCTTCTATGTTAATATCTTGCAATGCTTCTTTGTAGTTGAAAATTTTACGGCCAATGCTATTAGTGTAGCTATAGGAGACAATGGGAACAGATTGATTTTTGAAATATGGTGGAATTTCTTTTACGACCTCTTTTCTATTAAGAATGTTGCTGATGTTAATAGCATCGATTCCTTTGTTAGCAAACGGAATATGGAGGAATTTTCTGTTGTTATCATGAAGAGGTTCAGATCGAACTGGTTTAAAAAGACGAAAGGACGCCACGTCACATATAATACTAGACAATCTGTACTTAGGAGAAAAAGGATCTACGCCTCCTTTGTCAAGTCCAAAATCCTTAAGATCTTTGAGGTAGTTTACAGGTAGTGAAAATAAGATTGTACGAATATGATGAATTCCAAGAGGTTTCTGTATATTAGAAAGTAAATCATTAAAAGTATCTTGTAACGTTCTTGGTTTAGAGGACTTTTTAACATTAGGATGTTGAATTCTTTTATGACCATGGCTACGTTTAGTTCTTGGAATAGTATTAAAAAGGCTCATCACGTTGATTTCGTTGCATCCAGGACTTGACAAATTTCCCACTCCTTTGATGTTATCATTGCAACCGTAAGGCATTGCAGTGCCTAATTCTTTTATCCAGAACAACTCTCTATCGGTGCGGTAAGGTGTACTAAGAATAGGACTGTTTGTATGATGGTAAATCTTCTCGATGATTCGAACTTTCATCGTCAAACAGCGGTCATGACCCGGTTGATTGAAATGATTATACAAAATCCTGTATTTGGGATCTTTTGCATCATATCGATGTTGGCTCATCCTACTTCGCAATGTTTGACGAGTTTCACCAACATACAAAAGTCCACAGAGTGTACATTCTATACCGTAAATAACATTTTTAGTAGAACAGTCCAGAGGTTCAAACGATTTGGTGTAGTACGTTTTTCCAGTTAAATTACTTGTAAATTCAGGAGAAGTTATTAGCATGACGCATGTTTTACAAGTATTATTTTTGTCAGTTTTTATTTTGCAAGTAGTAATGCATGGAGAAGAGTCACAAATGCCTGGAGATTTAAGACAGTCCGAAATATTAATAGAACAAGATTTTAAAATTTGATACGAATCTAAAGTTTTGAAATAATAATTACCCTCTGGCTGAACGTAAGACAAATCGGGGGTATCCCGTAGGATATTCCGTGGAACGCATATATCATTTGCTACCCTGTTCCGTGTAGTAGCAAATGAGGACCTTGTTAACCCGGGTGACGTAGCCGGTATGTTGTCGTTAATTTCGTTATTCATAATTGCTTAAGTAAAGCTACCAAGTTGCAATGACCTCGGGGAAAAAAAATTCCACCAGCAGTGACATTGGGCATGGTTATAGTAAATAAAGGTAATAACAAAATTACCGAACTCCGAACAATCTTACAAAGGGAAAGTCAAAACTCATAATTATATAAACAGACAAAATCAGTCAACAACCGGAAAACTGTGAAAACCGTAATGACCCTGACTTGGTACAGGCATTTCTAAAGAAATGGTGGGTTGAATCAGATTTTAAGGCGCCAAACCTCCCGCTCTCATTACGGTTCAAAGGTTCCGGCTGTCACTGTAACAGTATTTAAATACAGGAACAAAATAGGTAAAATAGTTGTCAAAGCAGTACCATATTCGGTGACGTAAATGTCAAAAATACTTTTACGTCACACATTGACAAAAAAATTCTTGACATTTGCGACTTCTTTATCTTTATACATTTTCACTATATGAAAATGCATCGCTTATAATTTTTTCTGCAGAGACGGAATATATTTCGACAAGATATTGGTATCGGAATATAAACTTTTTAAGAGATCGAATAAGGCGAATCTTTGTATAGCCCTGGTCCAGTAGCCTGTTTCTCAGATGAAGATGACGTTTCAGGAAATCAGAATAATTGCTACTGGCTCTTGCATAGCGAATCAATTGCGAGATGTAAACACCATATGCAGGAGAAGCTGGTATATTGCTGCACATGTTTGGAAAATTTATGATTTTAAAATTGAAGTCGTCCCGCTTATCATAAATTTTAGTACTGAGTTGACCACTGTCGTCAAATTCGAGGTATAAGTCCAAAAATGATGCGGACGAAGCTGTATCGGTGGTCTCTTTAACTTCCAGCTCTGGAGGATATATCAATGGAAGAAATTCTGCAAATCTAGAATTATTAATAGATAAAACGTCATCAATATACCTGTATGTGAAATTAAAGGCTCTAGCCTCATGAATCTTCTTATCTTTTACAAGCTTTTGAAGAAACTCCGACTCATATGAGTATAAAAATAAATCGGCTAGAAGAGGGGCACAATTCGTACCCATTGGTATGCCGACGACCTGCTGAAACAGTGTCCCTCCAAAGGAGACAAATATGTTATCGATGAGGAACTCCAGCATACTGATCACTTGTTCCTCGGAGTAGCATGTTTTACCTTTATGAATTTTGTTTGAAAAATATGTGGAATTGTAGCCTAACACAACAAATTTTGAGCCATAGTTTCTATGACCAAAAGCTTTATGAATTGTTTCTTTTAAGCGGGTTTTTAATTTGTGATGCGGTAGGGTGGTATATAGAGTTGAAAAATCAAATGTTTTGATGGAGGATACCTGAGAGAAAGATCTTGATTTCAGGTTATCCAAAAGATCTTTAGAGTTTTTCAAAATCCACATGTGATTTATGCCACTACGCGAGTAAACAGTTTCACAATATTTCTGTTGTCCCTCTTTTACTGCAGACAGAATCTTTGTCAGGTGAATAGACAATTCTTTCGTCGAACAAGTTGATGATCCCGCTATGTACCTTTCTTTGTATGGTGTCTTATGGAGTTTAGGTATCCAATATAAGTAGGGTAAATCCTCAGACTCTTTACCAGAGGGAATGTTTAAAGAGGTCATGAATGATCTGTGGTTAGCTAGGATTTCATCTTTGTCGAACGAAGTTGGTTTGTATGTGATATTATTAGAGGTGTTGCTATTTATGCCTAATTCCTTGATTAGGCATTCGAAGTAATATGATTTACATACAAACACGATATTGTTGGAAGCCTTGTCAGCAGGAACGATAACATATTTGTCATGAAGAGAGGAAAGACACTTAACAGCTTCTTGGTCTTTAAATACAGACTTAGGTCGACTATTAACACAATTTTTGAGTTTGTGAATCCGACCTTGTACTAGAGACCTAATTGTTCTAACCCAGTCTGACAAGGACTCTAACTCAGGATCTTGGTCTACTTCTCTCTTTATCCACCTTCTGGCATAATCTTCAACAGCATCCATAATTATCTTGAAATTATGTTTCCAATTGATGTGTTGAGGTTCTCTGAATTTAGGACCATGAGAAATCACCTTTCGGAGACTCTCATGTTGAATGATATTCAGATCACCAGTGATTACATGTCCAGATGGGTTGTATTGAAAAGGAGAGTGGGAGCAGTCACAAGTCAGAGGGTTCTTAAGGTACTCTTCTATGTTAATATCTTGCAATGCTTCTTTGTAGTTGAAAATTTTACGGCCAATGCTGTTAGTGTAGCTATAGGAGACAATGGGAACAGATTGATTTTTGAAATATGGTGGAATTTCTTTTACGACCTCTTTTCTATTAAGAATGTTGCTGATGTTAATAGCATCGATTCCTTTGTTAGCAAACGGAATATGGAGGAATTTTCTGTTGTTATCATGAAGAGGTTCAGATCGAACTGGTTTAAAAAGACGAAAGGACGCCACGTCACATATAATACTAGACAATCTGTACTTAGGAGAAAAAGGATCTACGCCTCCTTTGTCAAGTCCAAAATCCTTAAGATCTTTGAGGTAGTTTACAGGTAGTGAAAATAAGATTGTACGAATATGATGAATTCCAAGAGGTTTCTGTATATTAGAAAGTAAATCATTAAAAGTATCTTGTAACGTTCTTGGTTTAGAGGACTTTTTAACATTAGGATGTTGAATTCTTTTATGACCATGGCTACGTTTAGTTCTTGGAATAGTATTAAAAAGGCTCATCACGTTGATTTCGTTGCATCCAGGACTTGACAAATTTCCCACTCCTTTGATGTTATCATTGCAACCGTAAGGCATTGCAGTGCCTAATTCTTTTATCCAGAACAACTCTCTATCGGTGCGGTAAGGTGTACTAAGAATAGGACTGTTTGTATGATGGTAAATCTTCTCGATGATTCGAACTTTCATCGTCAAACAGCGGTCATGACCCGGTTGATTGAAATGATTATACAAAATCCTGTATTTGGGATCTTTTGCATCATATCGATGTTGGCTCATCCTACTTCGCAATGTTTGACGAGTTTCACCAACATACAAAAGTCCACAGAGTGTACATTCTATACCGTAAATAACATTTTTAGTAGAACAGTCCAGAGGTTCAAACGATTTGGTGTAGTACGTTTTTCCAGTTAAATTACTTGTAAATTCAGGAGAAGTTATTAGCATGACGCATGTTTTACAAGTATTATTTTTGTCAGTTTTTATTTTGCAAGTAGTAATGCATGGAGAAGAGTCACAAATGCCTGGAGATTTAAGACAGTCCGAAATATTAATAGAACAAGATTTTAAAATTTGATACGAATCTAAAGTTTTGAAATAATAATTACCCTCTGGCTGAACGTAAGACAAATCGGGGGTATCCCGTAGGATATTCCGTGGAACGCATATATCATTTGCTACCCTGTTCCGTGTAGTAGCAAATGAGGACCTTGTTAACCCGGGTGACGTAGCCGGTATGTTGTCGTTAATTTCGTTATTCATAATTGCTTAAGTAAAGCTACCAAGTTGCAATGACCTCGGGGAAAAAAAATTCCACCAGCAGTGACATTGGGCATGGTTATAGTAAATAAAGGTAATAACAAAATTACCGAACTCCGAACAATCTTACAAAGGGAAAGTCAAAACTCATAATTATATAAACAGACAAAATCAGTCAACAACCGGAAAACTGTGAAAACCGTAATGACCCTGACTTGGTACAGGCATTTCTAAAGAAATGGTGGGTTGAATCAGATTTTAAGGCGCCAAACCTCCCGCTCTCATTACGGTTCAAAGGTTCCGGCTGTCACTGTAACAGTATTTAAATACAGGAACAAAATAGGTAAAATAGTTGTCAAAGCAGTACCATATTCGGTGACGTAAATGTCAAAAATACTTTTACGTCACACATTGACAAAAAAATTCTTGACATTTGCGACTTCTTTATCTTTATACATTTTCACTATATGAAAATGCATCGCTTATAATTTTTTCTGCAGAGACGGAATATATTTCGACAAGATATTGGTATCGGAATATAAACTTTTTAAGAGATCGAATAAGGCGAATCTTTGTATAGCCCTGGTCCAGTAGCCTGTTTCTCAGATGAAGATGACGTTTCAGGAAATCAGAATAATTGCTACTGGCTCTTGCATAGCGAATCAATTGCGAGATGTAAACACCATATGCAGGAGAAGCTGGTATATTGCTGCACATGTTTGGAAAATTTATGATTTTAAAATTGAAGTCGTCCCGCTTATCATAAATTTTAGTACTGAGTTGACCACTGTCGTCAAATTCGAGGTATAAGTCCAAAAATGATGCGGACGAAGCTGTATCGGTGGTCTCTTTAACTTCCAGCTCTGGAGGATATATCAATGGAAGAAATTCTGCAAATCTAGAATTATTAATAGATAAAACGTCATCAATATACCTGTATGTGAAATTAAAGGCTCTAGCCTCATGAATCTTCTTATCTTTTACAAGCTTTTGAAGAAACTCCGACTCATATGAGTATAAAAATAAATCGGCTAGAAGAGGGGCACAATTCGTACCCATTGGTATGCCGACGACCTGCTGAAACAGTGTCCCTCCAAAGGAGACAAATATGTTATCGATGAGGAACTCCAGCATACTGATCACTTGTTCCTCGGAGTAGCATGTTTTACCTTTATGAATTTTGTTTGAAAAATATGTGGAATTGTAGCCTAACACAACAAATTTTGAGCCATAGTTTCTATGACCAAAAGCTTTATGAATTGTTTCTTTTAAGCGGGTTTTTAATTTGTGATGCGGTAGGGTGGTATATAGAGTTGAAAAATCAAATGTTTTGATGGAGGATACCTGAGAGAAAGATCTTGATTTCAGGTTATCCAAAAGATCTTTAGAGTTTTTCAAAATCCACATGTGATTTATGCCACTACGCGAGTAAACAGTTTCACAATATTTCTGTTGTCCCTCTTTTACTGCAGACAGAATCTTTGTCAGGTGAATAGACAATTCTTTCGTCGAACAAGTTGATGATCCCGCTATGTACCTTTCTTTGTATGGTGTCTTATGGAGTTTAGGTATCCAATATAAGTAGGGTAAATCCTCAGACTCTTTACCAGAGGGAATGTTTAAAGAGGTCATGAATGATCTGTGGTTAGCTAGGATTTCATCTTTGTCGAACGAAGTTGGTTTGTATGTGATATTATTAGAGGTGTTGCTATTTATGCCTAATTCCTTGATTAGGCATTCGAAGTAATATGATTTACATACAAACACGATATTGTTGGAAGCCTTGTCAGCAGGAACGATAACATATTTGTCATGAAGAGAGGAAAGACACTTAACAGCTTCTTGGTCTTTAAATACAGACTTAGGTCGACTATTAACACAATTTTTGAGTTTGTGAATCCGACCTTGTACTAGAGACCTAATTGTTCTAACCCAGTCTGACAAGGACTCTAACTCAGGATCTTGGTCTACTTCTCTCTTTATCCACCTTCTGGCATAATCTTCAACAGCATCCATAATTATCTTGAAATTATGTTTCCAATTGATGTGTTGAGGTTCTCTGAATTTAGGACCATGAGAAATCACCTTTCGGAGACTCTCATGTTGAATGATATTCAGATCACCAGTGATTACATGTCCAGATGGGTTGTATTGAAAAGGAGAGTGGGAGCAGTCACAAGTCAGAGGGTTCTTAAGGTACTCTTCTATGTTAATATCTTGCAATGCTTCTTTGTAGTTGAAAATTTTACGGCCAATGCTGTTAGTGTAGCTATAGGAGACAATGGGAACAGATTGATTTTTGAAATATGGTGGAATTTCTTTTACGACCTCTTTTCTATTAAGAATGTTGCTGATGTTAATAGCATCGATTCCTTTGTTAGCAAACGGAATATGGAGGAATTTTCTGTTGTTATCATGAAGAGGTTCAGATCGAACTGGTTTAAAAAGACGAAAGGACGCCACGTCACATATAATACTAGACAATCTGTACTTAGGAGAAAAAGGATCTACGCCTCCTTTGTCAAGTCCAAAATCCTTAAGATCTTTGAGGTAGTTTACAGGTAGTGAAAATAAGATTGTACGAATATGATGAATTCCAAGAGGTTTCTGTATATTAGAAAGTAAATCATTAAAAGTATCTTGTAACGTTCTTGGTTTAGAGGACTTTTTAACATTAGGATGTTGAATTCTTTTATGACCATGGCTACGTTTAGTTCTTGGAATAGTATTAAAAAGGCTCATCACGTTGATTTCGTTGCATCCAGGACTTGACAAATTTCCCACTCCTTTGATGTTATCATTGCAACCGTAAGGCATTGCAGTGCCTAATTCTTTTATCCAGAACAACTCTCTATCGGTGCGGTAAGGTGTACTAAGAATAGGACTGTTTGTATGATGGTAAATCTTCTCGATGATTCGAACTTTCATCGTCAAACAGCGGTCATGACCCGGTTGATTGAAATGATTATACAAAATCCTGTATTTGGGATCTTTTGCATCATATCGATGTTGGCTCATCCTACTTCGCAATGTTTGACGAGTTTCACCAACATACAAAAGTCCACAGAGTGTACATTCTATACCGTAAATAACATTTTTAGTAGAACAGTCCAGAGGTTCAAACGATTTGGTGTAGTACGTTTTTCCAGTTAAATTACTTGTAAATTCAGGAGAAGTTATTAGCATGACGCATGTTTTACAAGTATTATTTTTGTCAGTTTTTATTTTGCAAGTAGTAATGCATGGAGAAGAGTCACAAATGCCTGGAGATTTAAGACAGTCCGAAATATTAATAGAACAAGATTTTAAAATTTGATACGAATCTAAAGTTTTGAAATAATAATTACCCTCTGGCTGAACGTAAGACAAATCGGGGGTATCCCGTAGGATATTCCGTGGAACGCATATATCATTTGCTACCCTGTTCCGTGTAGTAGCAAATGAGGACCTTGTTAACCCGGGTGACGTAGCCGGTATGTTGTCGTTAATTTCGTTATTCATAATTGCTTAAGTAAAGCTACCAAGTTGCAATGACCTCGGGGAAAAAAAATTCCACCAGCAGTGACATTGGGCATGGTTATAGTAAATAAAGGTAATAACAAAATTACCGAACTCCGAACAATCTTACAAAGGGAAAGTCAAAACTCATAATTATATAAACAGACAAAATCAGTCAACAACCGGAAAACTGTGAAAACCGTAATGACCCTGACTTGGTACAGGCATTTCTAAAGAAATGGTGGGTTGAATCAGATTTTAAGGCGCCAAACCTCCCGCTCTCATTACGGTTCAAAGGTTCCGGCTGTCACTGTAACAGTATTTAAATACAGGAACAAAATAGGTAAAATAGTTGTCAAAGCAGTACCATATTCGGTGACGTAAATGTCAAAAATACTTTTACGTCACACATTGACAAAAAAATTCTTGACATTTGCGACTTCTTTATCTTTATACATTTTCACTATATGAAAATGCATCGCTTATAATTTTTTCTGCAGAGACGGAATATATTTCGACAAGATATTGGTATCGGAATATAAACTTTTTAAGAGATCGAATAAGGCGAATCTTTGTATAGCCCTGGTCCAGTAGCCTGTTTCTCAGATGAAGATGACGTTTCAGGAAATCAGAATAATTGCTACTGGCTCTTGCATAGCGAATCAATTGCGAGATGTAAACACCATATGCAGGAGAAGCTGGTATATTGCTGCACATGTTTGGAAAATTTATGATTTTAAAATTGAAGTCGTCCCGCTTATCATAAATTTTAGTACTGAGTTGACCACTGTCGTCAAATTCGAGGTATAAGTCCAAAAATGATGCGGACGAAGCTGTATCGGTGGTCTCTTTAACTTCCAGCTCTGGAGGATATATCAATGGAAGAAATTCTGCAAATCTAGAATTATTAATAGATAAAACGTCATCAATATACCTGTATGTGAAATTAAAGGCTCTAGCCTCATGAATCTTCTTATCTTTTACAAGCTTTTGAAGAAACTCCGACTCATATGAGTATAAAAATAAATCGGCTAGAAGAGGGGCACAATTCGTACCCATTGGTATGCCGACGACCTGCTGAAACAGTGTCCCTCCAAAGGAGACAAATATGTTATCGATGAGGAACTCCAGCATACTGATCACTTGTTCCTCGGAGTAGCATGTTTTACCTTTATGAATTTTGTTTGAAAAATATGTGGAATTGTAGCCTAACACAACAAATTTTGAGCCATAGTTTCTATGACCAAAAGCTTTATGAATTGTTTCTTTTAAGCGGGTTTTTAATTTGTGATGCGGTAGGGTGGTATATAGAGTTGAAAAATCAAATGTTTTGATGGAGGATACCTGAGAGAAAGATCTTGATTTCAGGTTATCCAAAAGATCTTTAGAGTTTTTCAAAATCCACATGTGATTTATGCCACTACGCGAGTAAACAGTTTCACAATATTTCTGTTGTCCCTCTTTTACTGCAGACAGAATCTTTGTCAGGTGAATAGACAATTCTTTCGTCGAACAAGTTGATGATCCCGCTATGTACCTTTCTTTGTATGGTGTCTTATGGAGTTTAGGTATCCAATATAAGTAGGGTAAATCCTCAGACTCTTTACCAGAGGGAATGTTTAAAGAGGTCATGAATGATCTGTGGTTAGCTAGGATTTCATCTTTGTCGAACGAAGTTGGTTTGTATGTGATATTATTAGAGGTGTTGCTATTTATGCCTAATTCCTTGATTAGGCATTCGAAGTAATATGATTTACATACAAACACGATATTGTTGGAAGCCTTGTCAGCAGGAACGATAACATATTTGTCATGAAGAGAGGAAAGACACTTAACAGCTTCTTGGTCTTTAAATACAGACTTAGGTCGACTATTAACACAATTTTTGAGTTTGTGAATCCGACCTTGTACTAGAGACCTAATTGTTCTAACCCAGTCTGACAAGGACTCTAACTCAGGATCTTGGTCTACTTCTCTCTTTATCCACCTTCTGGCATAATCTTCAACAGCATCCATAATTATCTTGAAATTATGTTTCCAATTGATGTGTTGAGGTTCTCTGAATTTAGGACCATGAGAAATCACCTTTCGGAGACTCTCATGTTGAATGATATTCAGATCACCAGTGATTACATGTCCAGATGGGTTGTATTGAAAAGGAGAGTGGGAGCAGTCACAAGTCAGAGGGTTCTTAAGGTACTCTTCTATGTTAATATCTTGCAATGCTTCTTTGTAGTTGAAAATTTTACGGCCAATGCTGTTAGTGTAGCTATAGGAGACAATGGGAACAGATTGATTTTTGAAATATGGTGGAATTTCTTTTACGACCTCTTTTCTATTAAGAATGTTGCTGATGTTAATAGCATCGATTCCTTTGTTAGCAAACGGAATATGGAGGAATTTTCTGTTGTTATCATGAAGAGGTTCAGATCGAACTGGTTTAAAAAGACGAAAGGACGCCACGTCACATATAATACTAGACAATCTGTACTTAGGAGAAAAAGGATCTACGCCTCCTTTGTCAAGTCCAAAATCCTTAAGATCTTTGAGGTAGTTTACAGGTAGTGAAAATAAGATTGTACGAATATGATGAATTCCAAGAGGTTTCTGTATATTAGAAAGTAAATCATTAAAAGTATCTTGTAACGTTCTTGGTTTAGAGGACTTTTTAACATTAGGATGTTGAATTCTTTTATGACCATGGCTACGTTTAGTTCTTGGAATAGTATTAAAAAGGCTCATCACGTTGATTTCGTTGCATCCAGGACTTGACAAATTTCCCACTCCTTTGATGTTATCATTGCAACCGTAAGGCATTGCAGTGCCTAATTCTTTTATCCAGAACAACTCTCTATCGGTGCGGTAAGGTGTACTAAGAATAGGACTGTTTGTATGATGGTAAATCTTCTCGATGATTCGAACTTTCATCGTCAAACAGCGGTCATGACCCGGTTGATTGAAATGATTATACAAAATCCTGTATTTGGGATCTTTTGCATCATATCGATGTTGGCTCATCCTACTTCGCAATGTTTGACGAGTTTCACCAACATACAAAAGTCCACAGAGTGTACATTCTATACCGTAAATAACATTTTTAGTAGAACAGTCCAGAGGTTCAAACGATTTGGTGTAGTACGTTTTTCCAGTTAAATTACTTGTAAATTCAGGAGAAGTTATTAGCATGACGCATGTTTTACAAGTATTATTTTTGTCAGTTTTTATTTTGCAAGTAGTAATGCATGGAGAAGAGTCACAAATGCCTGGAGATTTAAGACAGTCCGAAATATTAATAGAACAAGATTTTAAAATTTGATACGAATCTAAAGTTTTGAAATAATAATTACCCTCTGGCTGAACGTAAGACAAATCGGGGGTATCCCGTAGGATATTCCGTGGAACGCATATATCATTTGCTACCCTGTTCCGTGTAGTAGCAAATGAGGACCTTGTTAACCCGGGTGACGTAGCCGGTATGTTGTCGTTAATTTCGTTATTCATAATTGCTTAAGTAAAGCTACCAAGTTGCAATGACCTCGGGGAAAAAAAATTCCACCAGCAGTGACATTGGGCATGGTTATAGTAAATAAAGGTAATAACAAAATTACCGAACTCCGAACAATCTTACAAAGGGAAAGTCAAAACTCATAATTATATAAACAGACAAAATCAGTCAACAACCGGAAAACTGTGAAAACCGTAATGACCCTGACTTGGTACAGGCATTTCTAAAGAAATGGTGGGTTGAATCAGATTTTAAGGCGCCAAACCTCCCGCTCTCATTACGGTTCAAAGGTTCCGGCTGTCACTGTAACAGTATTTAAATACAGGAACAAAATAGGTAAAATAGTTGTCAAAGCAGTACCATATTCGGTGACGTAAATGTCAAAAATACTTTTACGTCACACATTGACAAAAAAATTCTTGACATTTGCGACTTCTTTATCTTTATACATTTTCACTATATGAAAATGCATCGCTTATAATTTTTTCTGCAGAGACGGAATATATTTCGACAAGATATTGGTATCGGAATATAAACTTTTTAAGAGATCGAATAAGGCGAATCTTTGTATAGCCCTGGTCCAGTAGCCTGTTTCTCAGATGAAGATGACGTTTCAGGAAATCAGAATAATTGCTACTGGCTCTTGCATAGCGAATCAATTGCGAGATGTAAACACCATATGCAGGAGAAGCTGGTATATTGCTGCACATGTTTGGAAAATTTATGATTTTAAAATTGAAGTCGTCCCGCTTATCATAAATTTTAGTACTGAGTTGACCACTGTCGTCAAATTCGAGGTATAAGTCCAAAAATGATGCGGACGAAGCTGTATCGGTGGTCTCTTTAACTTCCAGCTCTGGAGGATATATCAATGGAAGAAATTCTGCAAATCTAGAATTATTAATAGATAAAACGTCATCAATATACCTGTATGTGAAATTAAAGGCTCTAGCCTCATGAATCTTCTTATCTTTTACAAGCTTTTGAAGAAACTCCGACTCATATGAGTATAAAAATAAATCGGCTAGAAGAGGGGCACAATTCGTACCCATTGGTATGCCGACGACCTGCTGAAACAGTGTCCCTCCAAAGGAGACAAATATGTTATCGATGAGGAACTCCAGCATACTGATCACTTGTTCCTCGGAGTAGCATGTTTTACCTTTATGAATTTTGTTTGAAAAATATGTGGAATTGTAGCCTAACACAACAAATTTTGAGCCATAGTTTCTATGACCAAAAGCTTTATGAATTGTTTCTTTTAAGCGGGTTTTTAATTTGTGATGCGGTAGGGTGGTATATAGAGTTGAAAAATCAAATGTTTTGATGGAGGATACCTGAGAGAAAGATCTTGATTTCAGGTTATCCAAAAGATCTTTAGAGTTTTTCAAAATCCACATGTGATTTATGCCACTACGCGAGTAAACAGTTTCACAATATTTCTGTTGTCCCTCTTTTACTGCAGACAGAATCTTTGTCAGGTGAATAGACAATTCTTTCGTCGAACAAGTTGATGATCCCGCTATGTACCTTTCTTTGTATGGTGTCTTATGGAGTTTAGGTATCCAATATAAGTAGGGTAAATCCTCAGACTCTTTACCAGAGGGAATGTTTAAAGAGGTCATGAATGATCTGTGGTTAGCTAGGATTTCATCTTTGTCGAACGAAGTTGGTTTGTATGTGATATTATTAGAGGTGTTGCTATTTATGCCTAATTCCTTGATTAGGCATTCGAAGTAATATGATTTACATACAAACACGATATTGTTGGAAGCCTTGTCAGCAGGAACGATAACATATTTGTCATGAAGAGAGGAAAGACACTTAACAGCTTCTTGGTCTTTAAATACAGACTTAGGTCGACTATTAACACAATTTTTGAGTTTGTGAATCCGACCTTGTACTAGAGACCTAATTGTTCTAACCCAGTCTGACAAGGACTCTAACTCAGGATCTTGGTCTACTTCTCTCTTTATCCACCTTCTGGCATAATCTTCAACAGCATCCATAATTATCTTGAAATTATGTTTCCAATTGATGTGTTGAGGTTCTCTGAATTTAGGACCATGAGAAATCACCTTTCGGAGACTCTCATGTTGAATGATATTCAGATCACCAGTGATTACATGTCCAGATGGGTTGTATTGAAAAGGAGAGTGGGAGCAGTCACAAGTCAGAGGGTTCTTAAGGTACTCTTCTATGTTAATATCTTGCAATGCTTCTTTGTAGTTGAAAATTTTACGGCCAATGCTGTTAGTGTAGCTATAGGAGACAATGGGAACAGATTGATTTTTGAAATATGGTGGAATTTCTTTTACGACCTCTTTTCTATTAAGAATGTTGCTGATGTTAATAGCATCGATTCCTTTGTTAGCAAACGGAATATGGAGGAATTTTCTGTTGTTATCATGAAGAGGTTCAGATCGAACTGGTTTAAAAAGACGAAAGGACGCCACGTCACATATAATACTAGACAATCTGTACTTAGGAGAAAAAGGATCTACGCCTCCTTTGTCAAGTCCAAAATCCTTAAGATCTTTGAGGTAGTTTACAGGTAGTGAAAATAAGATTGTACGAATATGATGAATTCCAAGAGGTTTCTGTATATTAGAAAGTAAATCATTAAAAGTATCTTGTAACGTTCTTGGTTTAGAGGACTTTTTAACATTAGGATGTTGAATTCTTTTATGACCATGGCTACGTTTAGTTCTTGGAATAGTATTAAAAAGGCTCATCACGTTGATTTCGTTGCATCCAGGACTTGACAAATTTCCCACTCCTTTGATGTTATCATTGCAACCGTAAGGCATTGCAGTGCCTAATTCTTTTATCCAGAACAACTCTCTATCGGTGCGGTAAGGTGTACTAAGAATAGGACTGTTTGTATGATGGTAAATCTTCTCGATGATTCGAACTTTCATCGTCAAACAGCGGTCATGACCCGGTTGATTGAAATGATTATACAAAATCCTGTATTTGGGATCTTTTGCATCATATCGATGTTGGCTCATCCTACTTCGCAATGTTTGACGAGTTTCACCAACATACAAAAGTCCACAGAGTGTACATTCTATACCGTAAATAACATTTTTAGTAGAACAGTCCAGAGGTTCAAACGATTTGGTGTAGTACGTTTTTCCAGTTAAATTACTTGTAAATTCAGGAGAAGTTATTAGCATGACGCATGTTTTACAAGTATTATTTTTGTCAGTTTTTATTTTGCAAGTAGTAATGCATGGAGAAGAGTCACAAATGCCTGGAGATTTAAGACAGTCCGAAATATTAATAGAACAAGATTTTAAAATTTGATACGAATCTAAAGTTTTGAAATAATAATTACCCTCTGGCTGAACGTAAGACAAATCGGGGGTATCCCGTAGGATATTCCGTGGAACGCATATATCATTTGCTACCCTGTTCCGTGTAGTAGCAAATGAGGACCTTGTTAACCCGGGTGACGTAGCCGGTATGTTGTCGTTAATTTCGTTATTCATAATTGCTTAAGTAAAGCTACCAAGTTGCAATGACCTCGGGGAAAAAAAATTCCACCAGCAGTGACATTGGGCATGGTTATAGTAAATAAAGGTAATAACAAAATTACCGAACTCCGAACAATCTTACAAAGGGAAAGTCAAAACTCATAATTATATAAACAGACAAAATCAGTCAACAACCGGAAAACTGTGAAAACCGTAATGACCCTGACTTGGTACAGGCATTTCTAAAGAAATGGTGGGTTGAATCAGATTTTAAGGCGCCAAACCTCCCGCTCTCATTACGGTTCAAAGGTTCCGGCTGTCACTGTAACAGTATTTAAATACAGGAACAAAATAGGTAAAATAGTTGTCAAAGCAGTACCATATTCGGTGACGTAAATGTCAAAAATACTTTTACGTCACACATTGACAAAAAAATTCTTGACATTTGCGACTTCTTTATCTTTATACATTTTCACTATATGAAAATGCATCGCTTATAATTTTTTCTGCAGAGACGGAATATATTTCGACAAGATATTGGTATCGGAATATAAACTTTTTAAGAGATCGAATAAGGCGAATCTTTGTATAGCCCTGGTCCAGTAGCCTGTTTCTCAGATGAAGATGACGTTTCAGGAAATCAGAATAATTGCTACTGGCTCTTGCATAGCGAATCAATTGCGAGATGTAAACACCATATGCAGGAGAAGCTGGTATATTGCTGCACATGTTTGGAAAATTTATGATTTTAAAATTGAAGTCGTCCCGCTTATCATAAATTTTAGTACTGAGTTGACCACTGTCGTCAAATTCGAGGTATAAGTCCAAAAATGATGCGGACGAAGCTGTATCGGTGGTCTCTTTAACTTCCAGCTCTGGAGGATATATCAATGGAAGAAATTCTGCAAATCTAGAATTATTAATAGATAAAACGTCATCAATATACCTGTATGTGAAATTAAAGGCTCTAGCCTCATGAATCTTCTTATCTTTTACAAGCTTTTGAAGAAACTCCGACTCATATGAGTATAAAAATAAATCGGCTAGAAGAGGGGCACAATTCGTACCCATTGGTATGCCGACGACCTGCTGAAACAGTGTCCCTCCAAAGGAGACAAATATGTTATCGATGAGGAACTCCAGCATACTGATCACTTGTTCCTCGGAGTAGCATGTTTTACCTTTATGAATTTTGTTTGAAAAATATGTGGAATTGTAGCCTAACACAACAAATTTTGAGCCATAGTTTCTATGACCAAAAGCTTTATGAATTGTTTCTTTTAAGCGGGTTTTTAATTTGTGATGCGGTAGGGTGGTATATAGAGTTGAAAAATCAAATGTTTTGATGGAGGATACCTGAGAGAAAGATCTTGATTTCAGGTTATCCAAAAGATCTTTAGAGTTTTTCAAAATCCACATGTGATTTATGCCACTACGCGAGTAAACAGTTTCACAATATTTCTGTTGTCCCTCTTTTACTGCAGACAGAATCTTTGTCAGGTGAATAGACAATTCTTTCGTCGAACAAGTTGATGATCCCGCTATGTACCTTTCTTTGTATGGTGTCTTATGGAGTTTAGGTATCCAATATAAGTAGGGTAAATCCTCAGACTCTTTACCAGAGGGAATGTTTAAAGAGGTCATGAATGATCTGTGGTTAGCTAGGATTTCATCTTTGTCGAACGAAGTTGGTTTGTATGTGATATTATTAGAGGTGTTGCTATTTATGCCTAATTCCTTGATTAGGCATTCGAAGTAATATGATTTACATACAAACACGATATTGTTGGAAGCCTTGTCAGCAGGAACGATAACATATTTGTCATGAAGAGAGGAAAGACACTTAACAGCTTCTTGGTCTTTAAATACAGAACAACATAAGCTTCCAGGATTTCTGATTATGATTGATTGATTGGTTGGTGTTTAGCGCAAACTTTCGCAGTATTTCAGTTATAACGTGGCGTTCCTCATTATCGAAACAAAGTACTTTCAATAATTAACAATGTCTAATGAAATATGTCATCTCTTGTTAGGCTTCATTCATTCTTCATACGACGGAGGTACAGTATCGCAATATGAAGATGGTGGTGTACTTGGCGTTGATGCTTGGTGAAATGTTGCGTATTGCACGCTTGTGTTGTAGCTAACATCGTTTTGTAATGTACTGTAGGGGAGGCTACTCTGTTTGAGTCGTCTTCTGAAGCAAGCGAAATAAATTACTGCACTTAGACATATTCCTATTCCAAGAGGCATGACAAAGAAAATCCCTATGAAAATCCCGTCTCTTCTTAAACAGGTTGAATATATTTTGACATTGTCGATGTCAAGATCTGGCACAACAATTACAACAATCTCTTGTCTCTTCGTTGGAATAGTATAATGAACACTCGTGTGAATCTGTGCAAGAATGCATAGCAGTCGACAAGTCGTATGTTGCCCTGTTCAGATGCAATGTGACGGTCAGGCTTGATCGATAACGTAGGTGATTTGACCAAATAAAATAGTACTCGTCCGTAGAATAGATTTTATGAGTGAATGTTGAATTTCCATGGAAACAATTCTTTGTGCTTTTGTGAATTTCAAAACACGATGAACAATAATTATCGTCTTGCTATTTCTGTAGATTGTGTGCCCCTTTTATAAAATAATAATCGATGCCATTATCTTTAGAGCACGCCGATATTGTCACATAGGAGCCTTTCAAAAGATAGAATCCCCAGTATTCATAGGTATTAGCTTCAAGGGCGGCATATTCATGATACGAACGGGACGTTAGGTTCTTGCTTTGTATGACAGGTTTGTCTGATAACATGTACACGCTTAATGGATAACTGCTACTGGTGACCTTGACTCCAGTACAAAATCTTGGAGATAATCCAGATCGTATTTGTATCATGTCGCTTAATGACGTATTCATAGACCGTTTCCCATACGTTCCCAGTCCAACTGCTAGTCCGATAATTAAACTTAATGATAAAATCAACGTCCACATATATTTCAGTTTCGTTATGGGTTTCAGAGAAATACAAGTGAAAGCGAGGCAACATGACTTGCAACATGAACAGTCATTATGGTTGCCGTTACAATGGCAATTTCTTCTGGGGGATGAAAAATAATTGGTCGTGTATACATTTGAGCTAAATCCGCCATCTCCACTATAGCCTCCACCTCCGGAACAATGTCCTCCACCATGAACCATTTTATATCTGAAAAATGAAAAAAACATTTATTGGGTTTATAAAGTTGATTCGGACTTGTGATAGGTCGGTGGTTTTCCCCGGGTACTCCGGTTTCCTCCACCAATAAAATTGACCATCACGATATAACTGAAATATTTTTGAAAGTGGCATTAAACACCATAAACCAAACGAAACCTTCCTCTAGAATTGTCGTAAAATCGTGTACGCTCATAGCCAAAAGATTGGAAAGTCAAATAAATTTAAAAAAAATTGGTGAACAAGTAAATCAAGGACATATACAAAATATAAATAACCGGGTTATTATTACCTATTGCTGAGGGAGATTCACCCTAGCTTTAATAAAAAATGAAAAACAAAAAATACCACATTGTCAGAACAGTTCCAAAATCAAATAGCAAAATCGTAGAAAGATGCAATTCGATACCCATAACACACAAATACATGACACTTCCTGGTTTGGAACAGGCTTTCAATAAAAAGTGGCGGGGTTAAACTAGTTCATAAATATATCCAATAATTCATGTCAGTGTCGACTGCTAATAGTCCACCAACAGAGGTTATAAAAATGTAGATATGGAATAACCTCCACCAGGTATGCTCACTCAATATAGCATGCTCATTTTTTCTCTCTCTCCACTGATGGTGAAAATGGTGAAAAACATGTGGTTTCTTATCGACAACAAACACATTATGCTTGACCTTCCTTTGCTTTTTCAAATATAACTTTTTAAGAGACCGACCAAGTTATTGGCAAGCGACTCTGACTTTACCCCTATCCTCAAATTTTACTACGACTTTGGGGTGTGTATGTGTGTGTGTGGGGGGGGGATACATTTATTTATAGTTGCTTAACATCAAATGAGCACTATTTCAGCTTAGAAGGAAGTACAGGTATGGACATATGGGAGTATATTTTAATCTTTAATTGCCACAAGGAAAATTGAAGTTGATAGAAATGGTCGGAAAATTTTGCCTGGCAACGGACAAACGACGACCACTCTATAAACACTCTGTTCTTCATTGGGAGCCACTGGAAGTTGTTACATTCTCCATACAAAAAAAAACCTCACCAGTGTTGGCCTTTCGGAGGGGTTATTAACACAACAGCGGACAAACTACAAACTATGTAATTAAAATAATAATGTAAAAGGGCGATTCGTGTTGGAAGAAGAATAATTTTCAAAAATTTGACGAAAAACAAATTGTTCCAATAAACGCTAAAGAATACCGAAGGGACAACAAAAACGGACAATCCAGAGAAACTGGCAATATATGTGTTGGACACCACTCAACGCAAGCAAACACAAATAACCTAAATAAGACATGAATCTCATACAAACAACATAAGCTTCCAGGATTTCTGATTATGATTGATTGATTGGTTGGTGTTTAGCGCAAACTTTCGCAGTATTTCAGTTATAACGTGGCATTCCTCATTATCGAAACAAAGTACTTTCAATAATTAACAATGTCTAATGAAATATGTCATCTCTTGTTAGGCTTCATTCATTCTTCATACGACGGAGGTGCAGTATCGCAATATGAAGATGGTGGTGTACTTGGCGTTGATGCTTGGTGAAATGTTGCGTATTGCACGCTTGTGTTGTAGCTAACATCGTTTTGTAATGTACTGTAGGGGAGGCTACTCTGTTTGAGTCGTCTTCTGAAGCAAGCGAAATAAATTACTGCACTTAGACATATTCCTATTCCAAGAGGCATGACAAAGAAAATCCCTATGAAAATCCCGTCTCTTCTTAAACAGGTTGAATATATTTTGACATTGTCGATGTCAAGATCTGGCACAACAATTACAACAATCTCTTGACTCTTCGTTGGAATAGTATAATGAACACTCGTGTGAATCTGTGCAAGAATGCATAGCAGTCGACAAGTCGTATGTTGCCCTGTTCAGATGCAATGTGACGGTCACGCTTGATCGATAACGTAGGTGATTTGACCAAATAAAATAGTACTCGTCCGAAGAATAGATTTTATGAGTGAATGTTGAATTTCCATGGAAACAATTCTTTGTGCTTTTGTGAATTTCAAAACACGATGAACAATAATTATCGTCTTGCTATTTCTGTAGATTGTGTGCCCCTTTTATAAAATAATAATCGATGCCATTATCTTTAGAGCACGCCGATATTGTCACATAGGAGCCTTTCAAAAGATAGAATCCCCAGTATTCATAGGTATTAGCTTCAAGAGCGGCATATTCATGATACGAACGGGACGTTAGGTTCTTGCTTTGTATGACAGGTTTGTCTGATAACATGTACACGCTTAATGGATAACTGCTACTGGTGACCTTGACTCCAGTACAAAATCTTGGAGATAATCCAGATCGTATTTGTCTCATGTCGCTTAATGACGTATTCATAGACCGTTTCCCATACGTTCCCAGTCCAACTGCTAGTCCGATAATTAAAATTAATGATAAAATCAACGTCCACATATATTTCAGTTTCGTTTTGGGTTTCAGAGAAATACAAGTGAAAGCGAGGCAACATGACTTGCAACATGAACAGTCATTATGGTTGCCGTTACAATGGCAATTTCTTCTGGGGGATGAAAAATAATTGGTCGTGTATACATTTGAGCTAAATCCGCCATCTCCACTATAGCCTCCACCTCCGGAACAATGTCCTCCACCATGAACCATTTTATATCTGAAAAATGAAAAAAACATTTATTGGGTTTATAAAGTTGATTCGGACTTGTGATAGGTCGGTGGTTTTCCCCGGGTACTCCGGTTTCCTCCACCAATAAAATTGACCATCACGATATAACTGAAATATTTTTGAAAGTGGCATTAAACACCATAAACCAAACGAAACCTTCCTCTAGAATTGTCGTAAAATCGTGTACGCTCATAGCCAAAAGATTGGAAAGTCAAATAAATTTTAAAAAAAATTGTGAACAAGTAAATCAAGGACATATACAAAATATAAATAACCGGGTTATTATTACCTATTGCTGAGGGAGATTCACCCTAGCTTTAATAAAAAATGAAAAACAAAAAATACCACATTGTCAGAACAGTTCCAAAATCAAATAGCAAAATCGTAGAAAGATGCAATTCGATACCCATAACACACAAATACATGACACTTCCTGGTTTGGAACAGGCTTTCAATACAAAGTGGCGGGGTTAAACTAGTTCATAAATATATCCAATAATTCATGTCAGTGTCGACTGCTAATAGTCCACCAACAGAGGTTATAAAAATGTAGATATGGAATAACCTCCACCAGGTATGCTCACTCAATATAGCATGCTCATTTTTTTCTCTCTCCACTGATGGTGAAAATGGTGAAAAACATGTGGTTTCTTATCGACAACAAACACATTATGCTTGACCTTCCTTTGCCTTTTCAAATATAACTTTTTAAGAGACCGACCAAGTTATTGGCAAGCGACTCTGACTTTACCCCTATCCTCAAATTTTACTACGACTTTGGGGTGTGTATGTGTGTGTGTGGGGGGGGATACATTTATTTATAGTTGCTTAACATCAAATGAGCACTATTTCAGCTTAGAAGGAAGTACAGGTATGGACATATGGGAGTATATTTTAATCTTTAATTGCCACAAGGAAAATTGAAGTTGATAGAAATGGTCGGAAAATTTTGCCTGGCAACGGACAAACGACGACCACTCTATAAACACTCTGTTCTTCATTGGGAGCCACTGGAAGTTGTTACATTCTCCATACAAAAAAAAGCCTCACCAGTGCTGGCCTTTCGGAGGGGTTATTAACACAACAGCGGACAAACTACAAACTATGTAATTAAAATAATAATGTAAAAGGGCGATTCGTGTTGGAAGAAGAATAATTTTCAAAAATTTGACGAAAAACAAATTGTTCCAATAAACGCTAAAGAATACCGAAGGGACAACAAAAACGGACAATCCAGAGAAACTGGCAATATATGTGTTGGACACCACTCAACGCAAGCAAACACAAATAACCTAAATAAGACATGAATCTCATACAAACAACATAAGCTTCCAGGATTTCTGATTATGATTGATTGATTGGTTGGTGTTTAGCGCAAACTTTCGCAGTATTTCAGTTATAACGTGGCGTTCCTCATTATCGAAACAAAGTACTTTCAATAATTAACAATGTCTAATGAAATATGTCATCTCTTGTTAGGCTTCATTCATTCTTCATACGACGGAGGTGCAGTATCGCAATATGAAGATGGTGGTGTACTTGGCGTTGATGCTTGGTGAAATGTTGCGTATTGCACGCTTGTGTTGTAGCTAACATCGTTTTGTAATGTACTGTAGGGGAGGCTACTCTGTTTGAGTCGTCTTCTGAAGCAAGCGAAATAAATTACTGCACTTAGACATATTCCTATTCCAAGAGGCATGACAAAGAAAATCCCTATGAAAATCCCGTCTCTTCTTAAACAGGTTGAATATATTTTGACATTGTCGATGTCAAGATCTGGCACAACAATTACAACAATCTCTTGACTCTTCGTTGGAATAGTATAATGAACACTCGTGTGAATCTGTGCAAGAATGCATAGCAGTCGACAAGTCGTATGTTGCCCTGTTCAGATGCAATGTGACGGTCACGCTTGATCGATAACGTAGGTGATTTGACCAAATAAAATAGTACTCGTCCGAAGAATAGATTTTATGAGTGAATGTTGAATTTCCATGGAAACAATTCTTTGTGCTTTTGTGAATTTCAAAACACGATGAACAATAATTATCGTCTTGCTATTTCTGTAGATTGTGTGCCCCTTTTATAAAATAATAATCGATGCCATTATCTTTAGAGCACGCCGATATTGTCACATAGGAGCCTTTCAAAAGATAGAATCCCCAGTATTCATAGGTATTAGCTTCAAGAGCGGCATATTCATGATACGAACGGGACGTTAGGTTCTTGCTTTGTATGACAGGTTTGTCTGATAACATGTACACGCTTAATGGATAACTGCTACTGGTGACCTTGACTCCAGTACAAAATCTTGGAGATAATCCAGATCGTATTTGTCTCATGTCGCTTAATGACGTATTCATAGACCGTTTCCCATACGTTCCCAGTCCAACTGCTAGTCCGATAATTAAAATTAATGATAAAATCAACGTCCACATATATTTCAGTTTCGTTTTGGGTTTCAGAGAAATACAAGTGAAAGCGAGGCAACATGACTTGCAACATGAACAGTCATTATGGTTGCCGTTACAATGGCAATTTCTTCTGGGGGATGAAAAATAATTGGTCGTGTATACATTTGAGCTAAATCCGCCATCTCCACTATAGCCTCCACCTCCGGAACAATGTCCTCCACCATGAACCATTTTATATCTGAAAAATGAAAAAAACATTTATTGGGTTTATAAAGTTGATTCGGACTTGTGATAGGTCGGTGGTTTTCCCCGGGTACTCCGGTTTCCTCCACCAATAAAATTGACCATCACGATATAACTGAAATATTTTTGAAAGTGGCATTAAACACCATAAACCAAACGAAACCTTCCTCTAGAATTGTCGTAAAATCGTGTACGCTCATAGCCAAAAGATTGGAAAGTCAAATAAATTTAAAAAAAAATTGTGAACAAGTAAATCAAGGACATATACAAAATATAAATAACCGGGTTATTATTACCTATTGCTGAGGGAGATTCACCCTAGCTTTAATAAAAAATGAAAAACAAAAAATACCACATTGTCAGAACAGTTCCAAAATCAAATAGCAAAATCGTAGAAAGATGCAATTCGATACCCATAACACACAAATACATGACACTTCCTGGTTTGGAACAGGCTTTCAATACAAAGTGGCGGGGTTAAACTAGTTCATAAATATATCCAATAATTCATGTCAGTGTCGACTGCTAATAGTCCACCAACAGAGGTTATAAAAATGTAGATATGGAATAACCTCCACCAGGTATGCTCACTCAATATAGCATGCTCATTTTTTTCTCTCTCCACTGATGGTGAAAATGGTGAAAAACATGTGGTTTCTTATCGACAACAAACACATTATGCTTGACCTTCCTTTGCCTTTTCAAATATAACTTTTTAAGAGACCGACCAAGTTATTGGCAAGCGACTCTGACTTTACCCCTATCCTCAAATTTTACTACGACTTTGGGGTGTGTATGTGTGTGTGTGGGGGGGGATACATTTATTTATAGTTGCTTAACATCAAATGAGCACTATTTCAGCTTAGAAGGAAGTACAGGTATGGACATATGGGAGTATATTTTAATCTTTAATTGCCACAAGGAAAATTGAAGTTGATAGAAATGGTCGGAAAATTTTGCCTGGCAACGGACAAACGACGACCACTCTATAAACACTCTGTTCTTCATTGGGAGCCACTGGAAGTTGTTACATTCTCCATACAAAAAAACCCCTCACCAGTGCTGGCCTTTCGGAGGGGTTATTAACACAACAGCGGACAAACTACAAACTATGTAATTAAAATAATAATGTAAAAGGGCGATTCGTGTTGGAAGAAGAATAATTTTCAAAAATTTGACGAAAAACAAATTGTTCCAATAAACGCTAAAGAATACCGAAGGGACAACAAAAACGGACAATCCAGAGAAACTGGCAATATATGTGTTGGACACCACTCAACGCAAGCAAACACAAATAACCTAAATAAGACATGAATCTCATACAAACAACATAAGCTTCCAGGATTTCTGATTATAATTGATTGATTGGTTGGTGTTTAGCGCAAACTTTCGCAGTATTTCAGTTATAACGTGGCGTTCCTCATTATCGAAACAAAGTACTTTCAATAATTAACAATGTCTTATGAAATATGTCATCTCTTGTTAGGCTTCATTCATTCTTCATACGACGGAGGTGCAGTATCGCAATATGAAGATGGTGGTGTACTTGGCGTTGATGCTTGGTGAAATGTTGCGTATTGCACGCTTGTGTTGTAGCTAACATCGTTTTGTAATGTACTGTAGGGGAGGCTACTCTGTTTGAGTCGTCTTCTGAAGCAAGCGAAATAAATTACTGCACTTAGACATATTCCTATTCCAAGAGGCATGACAAAGAAAATCCCTATGAAAATCCCGTCTCTTCTTAAACAGGTTGAATATATTTTGACATTGTCGATGTCAAGATCTGGCACAACAATTACAACAATCTCTTGACTCTTCGTTGGAATAGTATAATGAACACTCGTGTGAATCTGTGCAAGAATGCATAGCAGTCGACAAGTCGTATGTTGCCCTGTTCAGATGCAATGTGACGGTCACGCTTGATCGATAACGTAGGTGATTTGACCAAATAAAATAGTACTCGTTCGAAGAATAGATTTTATGAGTAAATGTTGAATTTCCATGGAAACAATTCTTTGTGCTTTTGTGAATTTCAAAACACGATGAACAATAATTATCGTCTTGCTATTTCTGTAGATTGTGTGCCCCTTTTATAAAATAATAATCGATGCCATTATCTTTAGAGCACGCCGATATTGTCACATAGGAGCCTTTCAAAAGATAGAATCCCCAGTATTCATAGGTATTAGCTTCAAGAGCGGCATATTCATGATACGAACGGGAAGTTAGATTCTTGCTTTATATGACAGGTTTGTCTGATAACATGTACACGCTTAATGGATAACTGCTACTGGTGACCTTGACTCCAGTACAAAATCTTGGAGATAATCCAGATCGTATTTGTCTCATGTCGCTTAATGACGTATTCATAGACCGTTTCCCATACGTTCCCAGTCCAACTGCTGGTCCGATAATTAAACTTAATGATAAAATCAACGTCCACATATATTTCAGTTTCGTTTTGGGTTTCAGAGAAATACAAGTGAAAGCGAGGCAACATGACTTGCAACATGAACAGTCATTATGGTTGCCGTTACAATGGCAATTTCTTCTGGGGGATGAAAAATAATTGGTCGTGTATACATTTGAGCTAAATCCGCCATCTCCACTATAGCCTCCACCTCCGGAACAATGTCCTCCACCATGAACCATTTTATATCTGAAAAATGAAAAAAACATTTATTGGGTTTATAAAGTTGATTCGGACTTGTGATAGGTCGGTGGTTTTCCCCGGGTACTCCGGTTTCCTCCACCAATAAAATTGACCATCACGATATAACTGAAATATTTTTGAAAGTGGCATTAAACACCATAAACCAAACGAAACCTTCCTCTAGAATTGTCGTAAAATCGTGTACGCTCATAGCCAAAAGATTGGAAAGTCAAATAAATTTAAAAAAAAATTGTGAACAAGTAAATCAAGGACATATACAAAATATAAATAACCGGGTTATTATTACCTATTGCTGAGGGAGATTCACCCTAGCTTTAATAAAAAATGAAAAACAAAAAATACCACATTGTCAGAACAGTTCCAAAATCAAATAGCAAAATCGTAGAAAGATGCAATTCGATACCCATAACACACAAATACATGACACTTCCTGGTTTGGAACAGGCTTTCAATACAAAGTGGCGGGGTTAAACTAGTTCATAAATATATCCAATAATTCATGTCAGTGTCGACTGCTAATAGTCCACCAACAGAGGTTATAAAAATGTAGATATGGAATAACCTCCACCAGGTATGCTCACTCAATATAGCATGCTCATTTTTTTCTCTCTCCACTGATGGTGAAAATGGTGAAAAACATGTGGTTTCTTATCGACAACAAACACATTATGCTTGACCTTCCTTTGCCTTTTCAAATATAACTTTTTAAGAGACCGACCAAGTTATTGGCAAGCGACTCTGACTTTACCCCTATCCTCAAATTTTACTACGACTTTGGGGTGTGTATGTGTGTGTGTGGGGGGGGATACATTTATTTATAGTTGCTTAACATCAAATGAGCACTATTTCAGCTTAGAAGGAAGTACAGGTATGGACATATGGGAGTATATTTTAATCTTTAATTGCCACAAGGAAAATTGAAGTTGATAGAAATGGTCGGAAAATTTTGCCTGGCAACGGACAAACGACGACCACTCTATAAACACTCTGTTCTTCATTGGGAGCCACTGGAAGTTGTTACATTCTCCATACAAAAAAAAGCCTCACCAGTGCTGGCCTTTCGGAGGGGTTATTAACACAACAGCGGACAAACTACAAACTATGTAATTAAAATAATAATGTAAAAGGGCGATTCGTGTTGGAAGAAGAATAATTTTCAAAAATTTGACGAAAAACAAATTGTTCCAATAAACGCTAAAGAATACCGAAGGGACAACAAAAACGGACAATCCAGAGAAACTGGCAATATATGTGTTGGACACCACTCAACGCAAGCAAACACAAATAACCTAAATAAGACATGAATCTCATACAAACAACATAAGCTTCCAGGATTTCTGATTATGATTGATTGATTGGTTGGTGTTTAGCGCAAACTTTCGCAGTATTTCAGTTATAACGTGGCGTTCCTCATTATCGAAACAAAGTACTTTCAATAATTAACATGAAGAATGTGACGGCTTAAAAAATACGGTTTGTCTTGAATTGGTTGTGTTCATTATCACTGTCAGCCAATTTTAGCTACATCGTGACAACCAGTTTTATTGAGGGAACGAAAGACCGGACAGATATAATGAACTAACCAATGAAAGTTGACACTCGACCTTGGGTAGGTGTCTGAGAACCTTAATATTTGAGGTAGGTATTGGTGGCGCGAACCAACACCATAAGTCAACGAACTTAACCACTCTGTCAACAATACCCTTGCTCTGTAAATAGATATCGCATCAAATTTATCAATGGACATATGTAAAAGAAGAACTTCTCAAGATATCCACCAAACTCAGAACTCTCCTTGTCTTCTCGAAACAAGTGAGTAAAGTGTCAACCTTCACATATAGGTTGATGATCAGCGTTGTTAGAACGCTTGAATCTTGAACTCTATACATAATATATTTTTAAAATCAATAGATATAAAATATGTAAATAATAAATAATTGTTCGTCATTTCCGTTTTAAACGAAGATTATAAAGAGAAGCTTCAAAACATATAGTGTATATCCGTGATGTGAAGATTATATTATGTTGATTGATGGACTAACGGTTAGACACACCAACCCAGTTTATAGGTTGGGGGAAATTATTTGTAAAGAACATATTTTGTCTCCTATTTGGGATAGAAAAAATTATAATGTTTCAATATGCGTGGATCTCGTGTACCCAACATTTATTTTTAATATTTTCACATGGATGCTCAGTAATTCAAATTTATATTGATATCCCCTCGTTTTGAGTAAAACAAACTAATACATGTATATGAATGTGGTGACGATCATAGCAACCACGGTTAGAGACAATACTCACACAAGCGCAGACGTAAACTGAAAGGTTTAAAACTTCTCATTATAACTGCGTTTTCTTCTGAATACATCATAATGGAGATAACAGTATTTTTTTTAAGCTTTGCCGACATCAGTTTTGATTTGATAGTCGCAAATACCCGTTTACTTGCTCCGCTTACGCGTCGCCAGTGAAAAACTCAATTTGCGTTTATCAAATCTACAATTAATGCCGACAAATCTTCAAATACAATACTGCTATCTCCTAAGTGTTACTAGTTCCATTATCAACCATTCCGCGCTCTTTTACGAGAGAAACTAGTAGGTTAATTTATACTAGCAATACAGTTTGGCATAGTTGATACAGAACAGTACTTTGACACTGTATAAATCTGGTCTAAATCGCTTGCTCTGTCTAGGACTTGGAGTCTCTATCGATATTGAATCCTTAATAAGTATTCTGTCTCACTGTCTGGCTCTGCCAATACGACATTCTTTCCAGCAAGAATATCATCTAAAGGTTTAAATTTGTAGTTTACTGTTATATATCCTAAAACACTTTCCTTTTCGCAAAATTTTAATTTCTTAATCTTAAATGTTTCTGCATTATGTTTCTCAATGAGGTGGTTGAATATGTCTTTGAATAAATATAATTTGTCATTGCAATAATAGCATAGGTATACCAGCTTTCCATTTTGCTATTAAAGACAAAATATGCCATTAAAAATCAATCTTGTATGCATATGGCATCATCACCTAGTACACTGCTTTCCGTTGTGTTTGAAATGTAAGAATAATAAAGCATAAATGTTAGTTGATTGTTAATAAATACAAATTTAGCAGTCAATCAGGTTACAGACCGTTTTCAAACGCGACGTTAAGCAGACTTACACAGCTATAGAAACAGCCGACAGCAAACTCATTTTTTCAATCCAATTTTTTATTAGGAAAATTTTTTTTTTCTTTACTTCTTTGTAAAAAGAATGCTTCTCACATCCAAAACTATCCGTGCAAATACAGTCTAAATTGGAAGCCATTTAGGCATAAAGAAATAGAATTTTTACCTTTTCTGGTAGTAACAACAAACGTTTGATACTCCATTCTGAATTTGTTGCGTTATTTTATCCAAAGAAACATTAGCGTCCGTTAGAGTAATGAATCATGTACATTCTGTAACTTTTTTTTACACAGATACATGGTATCTGTCGATAATAAATTCCGAAAAAATTACCTGCTTTAAAGCGTGGGCAGTCGATTTCCACCGAAACTCGTAATGCAGTTTACAGAAGAGCACGTCAATAAGAGATTTCAGGCGCATAGGTTCCTATACTGTGAATATTGTATTAATGGCTCTGGTAACACTTAAGAAGAATTCTATCCCATCCTGGGCCAGAATTCTTCTTAAGTGTTACCAGAGCCATTAATACAATTGCTTTTAATTCTTCTGGTGTTAGTTTAGTGCATTTCTTGTGTACATGGAATTTAAAATACTCCCTCCTGCCTGGTAAAGTAGGAAATACGCAAATTAAATCATAGAAAGCTATGATAACTGAACTAGGAAAAAGATGTTATGAAATGGCTAGAATCTAGGATTTTGCGTCTTTCAAGTTCGAGTTTCTGGGTGCCTTAGGTGGCCTCAGTCCCCTGGCCTAAAGTTTTTGGCCTGGCTACGCTCGCCGATTAAGTTATTTTTGCCTCATTTAAGAAAGGGTCTAGTTACGGCCATACCTGAAGAAATAAACATTCATTTATGAAATCAGAGAAGCATACTAAACAGTAGAACAGTTATACAGGCCGAGTTCTCTTGGAATTCATCATATTCGTACAATCTTATTTTCACTACCTGTAAACTACCTCAAAGATCTGAGGGATTTTGGACTTGACAAAGGAGGCGTAGATCCTTTTTCTCCTAAGTACAGATTGTCTAGTATTATATGTGACGTGGCGTCCTTTCGTCTTTTTAAACCAGTTCGATCTGAACCTCTTCATGACAACAACAGAAAATTCCTCCATATTCTGTTTGCTAACAAAGGAATCGATGCTATTAACATCAGCAACATTCTTAATAGAAAAGAGGTCGTAAAAGAAATTCCACCATATTTCAAAAATCAATCTGTTCCCATTGTCTCCTATAGCTACACTAACAGCATTGGCCGTAAAATTTTCAACTACAAAGAAGCATTGCAAGATATTAACATAGAAGAGTACCTTAAGAACCCTCTGACTTGTGACTGCTCCCACTCTCCTTTTCAATACAACCCATTTGGACATGTAATCACTGGTGATCTGAATATCATTCAACATGAGAGTCTCCGAAAGGTGATTTCTCATGGTCCTAAATTCAGAGAACCTCAACACATCAATTGGAAACATAATTTCAAGATAATTATGGATGCTGTTGAAGATTATGCCAGAAGGTGGATAAAGAGAGAAGTAGACCAAGATCCTGAGTTAGAGTCCTTGTCAGACTGGGTTAGAACAATTAGGTCTCTAGTACAAGGTCGGATTCACAAGCTCAAAAATTGTGTTAATAGTCGACCTAAGTCTGTATTTAAAGACCAAGAAGCTGTTAAGTGTCTTTCCTCTCTTCATGACAAATATGTTATCGTTCCTGCGGACAAGGCTTCCAACAATATCGTGTTTGTATGTAAGTCATATTACTTCGAATGCCTAATCAAGGAATTAGGCATAAATAACAACACCTCTAGTAATACCACATACAAACCAACTTCGTTCGGCAAAGATGAAATCCTAGCTAACCACAGATCATTCATGACCTCTTTAAACATTCCCTCTGGTAAAGAGTCTGAGGATTTACCCTATTTATATTGGATACCTAAACTCCATAAGACACCATACAAAGAAAGGTACATAGCGGGATCATCAACTTTTTCGACGAAAGAATTGCCTATTCACCTGACAAAGATTTTGTCTGCAGTAAAAGAGGGACAACAGAAATATTGTGAAACTGTTTACTCGCGTAGTGGCATAAATCACATGTGGATTTTGAAAAACTCTAAAGATCTTTTGGATAACCTGAAATCAAGATCTTTCTCTCAGGTATCCTCCATCAAAACTTTTGATTTTTCAACTCTATATACCACCCTACCGCATGACAAATTAAAAACCCGCTTAAAAGAAACAATTCAGAAAGCTTTTAGTCATAGAAACTATGGCTCAAAATTGGTTGTGTTAGGCTACAATTCCACATATTTTTCAAACAAAATTCAAAAAGGTAAAACATGCTACTCCGAGGAACAAGTGATCAGTATGCTGGAGTTCCTCATCGATAACATATTTGTCTCCTTTGGAGGGACACTGTTTCAGCAGGTCGTCGGCATACCAATGGGTACGAATTGTGCCCCTCTTCTAGCCGATTTATTTTTATACTCATATGAGTCGGAGTTTCTTCAAAAGCTTGTAAAAGATAAGAAGATTCATGAGGCTAGAGCCTTTAATTTCACATACAGGTATATTGATGACGTTTTATCTATCAATAATTCTAGATTTGCAGAATTTCTTCCATTGATATATCCTCCAGAGCTGGAAGTTAAAGAGACCACCGATACAGCTTCGTCCGCATCATTTTTGGACTTATACCTCGAATTTGACGACAGTGGTCAACTCAGTACTAAAATTTATGATAAGCGGGACGACTTCAATTTTAAAATCATAAATTTTCCAAACATGTGCAGCAATATACCAGCTTCTCCTGCATATGGTGCTTACATCTCGCAATTGATTCGCTATGCAAGGGCCAGTAGCAATTATTCTTATTTCCTGAAACGTCATCTTCATCTGAGAAACAGGCTACTGGACCAGGGCTATAAAAAGATTCGCCTTATTCGATCTCTTAAAAAGTTTATATTCCGATACCAAGATCTTGTCGAAATATATTCCGTCTCTGCAGAAAAAATTACAAGCGATGCATTTTCATATAGTGAAAATGTATAAAGATAAAGAAGTCAAAAATGTCAAGGATATTTTTTTGTTAAAGTGTGACGTAAAAATATTTTTGACATTTACGTCACCGAATATGGTACTGCTTTGACAACTATTTTACCTATTTTGTTCCTGTATTTAAATACTGTTACAGTGACAGCCGGAACCTTTGAACCGTAATGAGAGCGGGAGGTTTGGCGCCTTAAAATCTGATTCAACCCACCATTTCTTTAGAAATGCCTGTACCAAGTCAGGGTCATTACGGTTTTCACAGTTTTCCGGTTGTTGACTGATTTTGTCTTTTTATATAATTATGAGTTTTGACTTTCCCTTTGTAAGATTGTTCGGAGTTCGGTAATTTTGTTATTACCCTTATTTCCATTGCCTCAATTATTTTCATTATCATGACAACTTACAGTAAAAAAAACAATCCGTCTTTCAGCGTCGGATTTTATCATTTTTGTATGTTTTATTAATTTATTTTTCCTTTTTTGCAACAGAGGAGGTAGGGTTGTGGTATTTAACGCCTCTTTCAACAATATTTCAGCTATATAGTGGCGGTCAGATTTTCTGGTGACGGAAACCGGAGTACCCGGAGAAAACCACTGACCTGTCGCAAATCACTGACAAACTTTATCTCATAATGGTGTATCAAGTGCACCTCGCCTGAACGGGGTTCGAACTCACAACGTTAGTGGTGGAAGGCACTTACGACCACGACGACCTCTTTTGCAACAGAACTGTCATCGTCGGTTACCTAATATAATACATAATCACGTTCCGATTACTCTCCACGACATAGAAATCGTCGCAACCATGAATCATTCATGAGTAATTAAAACAACCCATTTTTATTGGTACCGACAAACGCTTTCACAGCCAATCAAATCACAGACACAGTTCTTAAAAGAAAAGACTGAAGGGATTTTCTTACAAATAATAAAGAGTAGAGGAAATGAATGGGTGGTAATTATCGATAGTAAATACCATATCGACCGGTCAGGTCGTATATTTCATAATCTGTTCTATCCGTCAAATAGGAAAATCTGAGTGATGTTATGTTGTTATGGAAAATGAAAAGGTGAAGCAAAACAGAGGCTCTAAGAAAAAAAAACCGACACACAATGGGAGTGAGACAATGTGTTCTTCTTTGCATCATTAAGCCTTTTCATTCACGGTCTGTCATACGCCTCGATGGAATCCAAATGAAATTCAAATTTATATTTTCATTTATGGATTTAGGGTCACGATATTTCGGCCATTCATATAGCATATCTCGCAGAGAATTGTTGCTGATAATGTTAAAGTCGTCAATGTTCAGATCGTGCATCACGTGTTTGTGGTTAAACTCTTAGTTGCAATAGGTACAGTACATACATACGAGATTATAAGAATAGTCTGATCTTTCAACATATTGCATAGGTTAATGGCATCAATACATCCGTTAGCAAACGAACGTTTAAGAAAGAAACGATTTTCTGTGTCATCTTTCTTCATGCCAACATGTTTGAAAATACTGATGGGCAATATCCAAGACAAGTTAATTTTCAAAGAGATGATGATGAGGTCCGCTTTGTTCTAGACCAACACGCTGAGATGGATTATTATAGTGCTAGGCTCGAACTCACCATCTACCACACTCGAGACGAGCACGATAACCATTACGCCACCCATGTGATTAAAATGTATCGATATAATGATAGTAATAAAACCGAAGATATCATCAAGTGTGCTTAAGATCAAAAGATTGTAAACCAAAATAATTTAAAAGAAAGCTCAAGTGCCTAGGAAGGAGAACCATAGTTTTGATAATATTTACATTTTATCTGATGTTTCGATTGAATTTTTGTGTGGTATTGTTTTGTTTTTTACTTTATCATGAACTGTACATTTCTATAATAAATATATCTAATAAACCATGTCAGTGCCAAAACAGGGATTGCGGTGAGAGTAAATTTGCGCGAATGTGATGCATTCCCAACGGCTTCTACATAAATGGTAGACGGTAATTTCTTAGTGAAACATATTGGTAATATATAGATGATGTATACTGATGATGACCATAGCTTCGTCTACACTGGGGAGCGGGAGCTGAAAATATCAGGTACAACTTGATAAAGTATACATATTCCATCAATTTGTCATCACAACCATGTTGTACTCAGATCTGTTATCTAATGCTCTTCCTTTTGTCTACGGAGAAGTGGTTCTATAATTGAAATGTCAGTCCTGTGGTATATTTATTCTCTTAAGCGCAATAAAAAATAAAGATACCAAAGAGGTAATCAGATGCCTTTAATCGAAGGGCTGACAATACAAAATATAAATATAAATAATAACAAACAGTGATCTACATAGTTAACACTACACAGAAAACTAAAGATGGAGAAACACGAACCACAATACTAGCATGCCACAAACTCAGCATGTCAACCAATACTTACCATGCCAGGATGAACACCGTTTAGTTGGATATTTGATTAGTATTTGTTCATGTTTTTGTTTTTTTTTGTTTTTTTTTGGGGGGGGAGGGGGGGTTAATGTCAATATTTATTCAGTGGCAGCAGTTCATATAACAATTAAAACAGTAATCATTATATATTAAATGATTGTCAAATAAGGGTAATAACAAAATTACCGAACTCCGAAACGTAAACGAAATAAAAATGAAGATATATCTGCACGTTTCTGGAATAACCTTCATTCGGCAGTTATGATCAAGGTCAAAAGATTCGAAAGACAATTAATTTAAACGTCTCTGGGAGCAAATAAACCAACATGACCTAAACAAGTTATCAATAATCTCTTATACATTGAAGGACATTAACCCCCTAGTTTTAATAATTGCTGTATTATTTAGGAACTGTAAATTTCCATAGTAAGATACACGTATTTGTAAACTTCTTAAACTAGTGATTAAGGGTTTGTCGATTAACATTAATCAAATAAGACAATGTTTTATTAATTCAGGAGAATTTCCAAAGACGACATTTTGATAAATCAATCATTTGTACTATCAATATCAGCACGTTATAACAAAGAAAGATAACTCTAGTTAAAATCAGGTAAATATAGAGCATATTTTATCTCCGAAAAATGCATTGTCCCCGGTAGAATTGGATCCCGTGACCTCTTGGGTTGTACGTCAACGCTCGATCAACTGAACTAAAGGAAATATCCACTAACACAGTTAGCAGAGAATGGTCATAACCTTACTATGGTTCTAATTTAGGTAGCTGAACGTATCCGTTGCAATCATATCAACAACAACAAAATTAAGAAAAGCACATTTGCTAAAACAGCTTTAAATCTTGTAATAATAATGCATTAATAACTTTTTAATGTCATTTTATTCATCTGAAATAAAATCTAGAGAATAACTGGGACGATTTATTGTGTGAGGGGGCTGGATGTTACTGAGATAGCAGACACACAACTTGAAATGTAAATTTATCTGTGTACCTGAGCTACCTTTAAAATACTCTTAATATAAAATATATTACATAAAAAGGAAAACAGTTTCTGCTAAAGCTAAGGTTTCCTGGTAAATGTTTTGAAGACGTTAGTGTGCAAATTAAGCATTGATATGTACACTGACATAGGTGACATCATCACTAACCATCCAATATGGAAGTTGGAATAAAGACAGTTTTATTTTTGAAAATGGGTTAGGGCTAGGGTTATGGTGTTGAATGCCAATTTCAACAATATTTCAGTTATATCGTGGTTGTCAGTTTTATTGGTGGAGGAAAAGGAGTACCCGGAGAAAACCACCGACCTGTCACAAGTGACTGACAAACTTTATCACATAATGTTGTATCGAGTACACCTAGCCATGAACAGGATTCGATCTCAAATCGTTATTGGTGATAGTCACTGATTACATAGGTAGTTGTAAATTAAACTACGTTTAGGAGAATGTCCAAGTAACTCTCCATTCCTTAAAAATAATGGAGCCGAGGCCCATTGTTTTTAAGGAATGGAGAGATACGAGGACATTCTCCAACTTAAAATCCACCCATTGTACTTTATTAATTTGATTAATTATTTATCTTGTAACAAAAAAATGTCTGTGTATAGTATCTAAAGTACAAAGTATTAAATTGTTTGCCCCTTGTGGGACCTTAAAAGTACAAAGAGAACAATAACTCTCCATTCCTTAAAAATAATGGAGAGTTTTGACAATAGATTTACATCACAGGTGGATTTTAACATACGATCACGACCATGATAATCAACTACATTTTTTGACATTGGCGAGATTTGTTAATTTGTATGTATAAAATATATGGTTGGTCCATTAAGAGCTGCTGCAAGAGTACTACGTGCTAAGAGACTAGTCGCTGCTTTTATAGTGGGTACGTGGCAACCATGGCGTCCACAAGGTAATGGGCTGCCTAATAGAAAATATTTCGCGTTTTAAATATTTAGATAATAATAAATCCAGTGTTTGTTGATTAGTTGATTCTATTTATATCGATTTGTACTTTGAGTCACGATACCCTTAAGGAAATTATCAATATTGAAGTGACAAAAGTAGATCGTGACTTTACATGAGATATTATGTTTTGTGTACTTTAACAAACACGTTTAAAATCTTATAACTGTAATTCGCAGATAAAAAAGTCAATGTCAATAACTAATAACAACTTATACATAGTAAAATAACGACAATGAAAGGTAGATAACTGCAATTGCCTTACATGTATATTTGACAATAAAAGGTAGATAACTCTAATTGTCTTGCACGTATTTTCTTTCTTTGTTATTCGACGCAGTTACAGAACGGAAAACAAGTGAACATGAATAGAAAACGTTGTAGGGTGGGAAATTTAAAGATTAGGCAAAGGTGTATTTTACTGGAAATCGCCATATTTTTACCCATATTAAGTGATGTTTATATTTATCAATTCAGGCAACAAGTTTTTTTTTATTGAAAATCGTTAAAAATCGACAGTGATAAAGTCCGTTCGTTACGTTCGTTGTCCCTCACACTTTAGTTTCCAGATGATAAATAAAATACATGTACCACTGCACCAAAAAATTCTGAAATGTTAACACAATATCTTTATCTACAAATCATATCTTAAGTTGGAATTGAAGACTGTCACTAAGAAAACAAACTGATTATGTTGTCATAAGCCGCGATATTCCAAAGTACAAGCAAGAATAAACCAGTTTCATTTAACACTGGTATGTACCGCGACAATACGCAAATTTCAAGGCGAAACTCTTTATGATATTGTCATATATATATCTTCTTCATGACGAATCAAACCTGACAAGTGAATGTAGCTTTAAGTCGTGTAAAACATTAAAGGAGTACATCTTCTAGCTTTTTCTGGAAACTAACTATCAAATAAATGCTTAAAATATTTGCACACCTCACCACTTTTGAACAATCTTCCAGATTTAGCAATGAATACCGTAATTAGTCACAAAAATACACAATCACTTTATTGTCTCTCTACAGAAAGGTTAATGTAATATAGCTCACAGCAGCTAGTCGTCTCTTGGTCAAAACTGAAACGCTAAAAGTTGGTGAAAATGTTTTCTACAGACCACACTATTACAGTTTTAAATCGATCGCATTGATTCACAAATAAAACACTAGCAAATCTCACTGTCAAGTAGACATAATACTGCTCATGAGAGTGTGTTTTTATATACCTATATACATACGGATGTAAACCAAATACTAGAAAAAAAACTAAAGATTGAGCATCACGAACATCAGTTTAAAATTGGGAATGAACTCAGGTTTTTCGAAATGGTAAGCCGTTCCTGTTCCACTAGAGGCCCCCGTCATGTTGCTGTTGTTCACAATTTTGTGATAGGTCATAAAAAGGAAAAAAGGACAGAATTGTGACTACTACAAACGAGACATATCCGTGACATATATTAATGATTAACCAAGTCATTATTGAGGCTTTAAACTTTCTAAGTAATGACTTCAACCTAAGCGCCCATGGTTCAGTAGCTGTGTTGTTAGCAGCAGCCCTCTATCAAGGAATTTCTGATAGGAACCACGGGCTCTGCAATATCGATATATACTATATATGCAGGTGCTGCTGGAACGTTGCTACATATAAATGAAAGTTCACAATGAGAAAATGGAATATTAATCTCAACTGGCGTAAAGTTTCGTACTTTACTGTCGCTCACTGTTAATATTCAAGTGTAGGTCAAGGCATGGAGTAGGCCTAGCTGTATCTGTGGTGTCTTTTATTTCAAGTTAAATGGGATAGATGCGATCAATATATTCACCGAACTTGGAATCATGTAGTGAAAGAACATCACCTATATACCAGAACGTGGAATGTAAGAACCCGATTAACTTCTTTTTGTTTTCCTTAAGAAGCCCCTACATGAAGTCGGCTTCTAATGAATAAAGGAACCAGTTGAAGAGAAGAGGAGCACAGTTGGTACCCATATGAATGTCGAATATCTGAGGTGTTTTTTTTTTTATTAACATTAGAATTATGATTTCATTGTTAATTGGAATCTTTCGTGTACATGTACTTATATTGCTTATGTTTTCCTTTCAAAGGTGCACCTTTTCACATGTACTATGACATATGCAGGGCGGGGCATCATCAGAGATCTAGTTTCGGTATTCACTAACATCTAACAACATCCTGTTGATCAGGTTACGTAAGAGATGATACTTAAAACGCATACACCGTGACAATCCAGGGGCGGATCCAGGATTACAAGTTAGGGGGCACTTAAAAAAATTGCGCTGAGCGGAGGGAGGCGCGAAAATTTTGGGGGTATTTCGTGTGAAAAATCACGATTTTACGTCAAAAAAATCATATTTGGGGCCCTCCCTGGATCCGCCCTTGCAATCTGGTGCATTGAACAGCAAGTAGTTTGTGAAAGATTAGAAGGCTTCCATTTTATTATTGCAATTTGGGTTTCTAATCTTTTGGCTTCTAAGAGCGTAAAGGTTATGCTAGAAGCGTATCGTTCGCACTAAATTATATATCTACATATTTCAAAGGCATGGGAAAGGACACGAAAATGGGAGGGGGGAAGCTTTGAAAGTGGACTGGAGAATGAGGGCAAACATTGTAAGTGGACTGGAAAGTGTAGGGAGCAAGCTTCCGGAGAGGATCGGAAAGTGGGCGATAAGCAAATAAAGTAATTGGATATACCCAAGATAAAGAAGCATCCTCAAGCCGACTTACAGGTCTCTAACTTCTGGGATAGGATTTCTAAACAAGACAGAAATTGTTTCATCAGTTGGCATTACCTATGCATTTTTAGCTTTATGATCATATTTGTCAACATACAATTAGTACTAAATGTGAACAATCTGCATGCCCAAAACATCTGAATTAGTTAGCTCTATGCATATCAATTAATGATGATTATAACATTCAACATTACAAGTTTTCACAACATTTTCTTGAATTCGATCCATGAAATGAGTGACCATACATCGATTCATATATATTTATGGTTATATTATAGGTCGGTTTTAACTATCCTATATAGACCCTTTGAAGTTCTTGCTCCCAAAGATCTTAGGCTTCCTTGGCCTTCCAATCTGTTCAATTTGAGTGTACCTAATGCAGGTTATTCCAGTTGTCACGTCAGTGAATTGATACTCAGTTTACATTTCCAGTGTTTACCATGCATTATTTATACATAATTTACTGCGTTGTCGTTCTATGTATTGCTCCTTACAACTTTTATTCTCTTCCGTTTTCCGTGGGTTAATGTTGCATTACGTACGTCAGTGAATTGAAACTCAATTAATATTTCCCAAGTCTACATATATGATTCATTTAAATATACACAGGATTTAACCTTCTTAGCCATCCTCAAATATTAAACTTTTAGGGAAAACAGAATATTGCGTCAGTATCAATTTAGATTGTTAGTATACATTTTATACACACCTATGTTAGATTATATATCTTTTTGTATTGTATAAAACATAATTCCTTGCCAAATGCGTCACATATTAAATACCGGTAGTGCACTGAGTTTACCCAGTACATTTTAATGATTACATAATCGTGTCTAGATAGATTCCATTAACAAGACAAAGCACTATGGTTATTGTATGGTAAAGAAAACGTAGAACAGTAAAACTAGAGGCCCACAGGATAAATGTTATCTTTAGTGCACTGAACATGTTTCTTGAAAATCGTAATTAGTCATGGTGATAACCAAAAGATTGGAAATCCAAAGAATGTAAATGTTTTCGGGAAAAAGAAAACGACTAAACATGATAGTCAAAACCGACTAAGTAACTCAAGCGTAAATATATAATACAATCATCCGTGTCGAGTCACCTCACCGACTACTTGTCAAAACCGGCTAAGTAACTCAAGCGTAAATATATAATACAATCATCCGTGTCGAGTCACCTCACCGACTACTTGTCAAAACCGGCTAAGTAACTGTTGTCAAGCGTAAATATATAATAAAATCATCTGTGTCGAGTCACCTCACCGACTACTTGTCAAAACCGGCTAAGTAACTGTTGTCAAGCTTAAATATATAATACAATCATCCGTGTCGAGTCACCTCACCGACTACTTGTCAAAACCGGCTAAGTAACTGTTGTCAAGCGTAAATATATAATACAATCATCCGTGTCGAGTCACCTCACCGAATACTTGTCAAAACCGACTAAGTAACTGTTGTCAAGCGTAAATATATAATACAATCATCCGTGTCGAGTCACCTCACCGACTACTTGACGGATAATACCATTTACAATGTATATTTTACATTTGTTTTCCGAAATTATGATTATCAGTCGAATTATCTGTGTAATAACAGGGTGCCTGATTTGACACAAAATCTTTCTTACAGCTCATTAAAAGTCTTGTCGGATAATAATAAATGATCATGTTTGGGAGGGTTATTTGCGAAAAAATATTGGTCGGAGGGATAATAACATTTTCCAGGAAAGGGAAATTTGATCTAAAGACGGGGAAAATATATGTTCTTTTATAAACATGCACGATAGTATTGTGGGATATATATATTTTCCATCATAACGCAGTTCATAGACAAAAATAAAACAGAAATATATATATGTATATAATATAAGGGAGTGGATGTGGTCGAGTAATCTAGGGCGCTGGACGTAAGGCTAAGCGAATGGTGCTGCAGTGTATCAATGGTGTGGGTTCAAATCCCGTCGAGGGAAGAACAAAAATTTGACAGCTCTAAAATCTAATTCTCACACTGTTTGGTTTAATTTTCAGACGTATATATATAATATATATATATATATAATAACAACATATCGTTTATTCACATGTATTTTTATTCTTCATTGTTCAACACATAATAGCTTTGACTGTTCCTTTTATAAATGCTCTGCATATTGGACATTTTCGTAATGCTGGAGCACAGCTTACACAAGCTGCCATGTGTCCGCAAGGGAGAAAGACGATGGCAATTTCCTCATCAAGACAGATTTTACAAGTTTGGTGATCCCTCAAATTCTGATTCTCCTCTTCTAAACTCTTTATTGACACTATAATAGAAAACTAATATAACAAAGTATCCAATTTATACTGAAAATTATAACAATATCAAAAATCTATCTACAAAGCAATACAATACAAACAAATACACAACAACATCGATGACGTAATGGTTAGCGAGCTCGGCTCGAGGGCGGTAGATCGTGGGTTCGAGCCCCGGTAGGGTCAAATCAATGACTATCAAATTGGTATTTGTTGTTGCACATTTTCATATTTAACTTATATTAATTTGCTGAAGATACCATGGGGTAACCAAATGCCGTAAATCAAATGAATGTGTCGATAAGGCGTGACGTATGCATTGATTGTAATAATAAGCTATGTAAGAAAATGTACGAAATACATAATATTTTTTTCTATGCTGTAAATACATATTATTCAACGCTACGATATAGCTGAAATACTGCTAAAGTTGGCGTTAAGCACCAATCAATCAATCAATCAATCATATTATCCAATTTATATTCTGTAATATAGCAAGTGTGGACACAGAAATGTGCTGTTCAAAAGGCAAGTGTGGATGTCAATATTTCATATTATTAACTTAAAAGAAAGAAAAAATCATGGACACAGGGGTCCTGGATATTTTAATAAAAAAACTAATCCTGAATTATTATTTTTGCTTAAAAGTCCGGTCCTGTGTTTTTATTTCAAATTTTCATCATAGCTCCCCTCCCCCTCCCAAGTGATATAAAATTGTATCATTAATAATAAATTAATAAATAATAAATTCATATTTTCTATTTAACCACTGATATTTGTTCAATTTTTAATGCTGATTTAAGCTTTAGTCGCAACAAATTTTTATTTTTCTCTTTAAACTGTCGAAACATAACATTTATTTAACTGTAAAATTCACAAATAAAATTCACCCCCCCCCCCCCCTTTTCCCTTTTTTTCTTGTTTAAATCAATGATCATTAATATTCCAGAATCAAACAAATGAATAAATATAACATAGATTTCTTTTACATGCATCTTTTTACCATGCGGAGTCAGTGTGTTTTAAATCGGTCATCCAATCAGGACGCTCATTATTCTTGTCCAAGATAAAAATACATCGCTAAAATTACCTGTGGGTGTTTCCCCACTTCAACTCGTAAATTTACATAGAAATCGGAGATATTTCGTCATAAAACTTCACACAGGGTTTTGTCTATCATATTTCTTGAAGACAAACATAAAATGTTATTGCATTTATCAATATTTTATGAGTATCAACGGTTTTTTCAACACCGTATCTGTTTCTCGATACAGCCGCCCGATTACAGTGACCAGTGACCCAGATTAGCTCGTTCCACCAGTTTTTTCTTAATAATGTTGTTTAAATATATATATATATAAATCACATAATTACATTCAATGCCAGGATCGGTTGATTGGCCTTTGTTATGGGTCGGTTTCTGTGAAGTACTTTGATTTGTTCCAGATTGATCATTTGGCCTCTCGGATAAATTTCCACTTGTACTCTTTTCCTCTTCTAACTTGAATATAGCTTCAAGAAGTTCAGTTCCTGTGATATCTAGAAGACATGTCAATATCATTACAACAAGCTTCATATTAAGATTTTTTCCCCCTTCATTTTCATAAATGTAGACCGGAAGTTAAGAGTGTCATTCTCAAAATGCATATTCGTAGCACAAATGTAAACTACTAAAATCCATATATCATACATTAACATTGTTCTATAAAAACACAGATAGCAAATTTAATACGCATGACGCGTTTATGGAGCAAACGTTCATCATGTACGCTCAAAGCCAAAAGACTTGAAAGCCAAACAATTGAAAAATCTTTAGGAGCAAGTAAATTAAAGGGTCGAAACATGATAAACAAAATCGGCTAAGATGAACTATCTCTGATTCTTAGTTTTAGTAATAATTACACAATTTACAAACTGTATAAAATAAACGTTAGAAAAATTCGAAGGGGGAATTAACAATGGTAAATTTCGATAATAAATATATATATATAATAAACCATGTCAGTACCTTTCAATACTAAGTAATCTGCGACCACATCTATTTTCAATTATTACAAATATACATTTTGAAATTTATTATTACAACAATTTATTGCACTTCATTCCCAGTTAAATTCGCCATACATTTCTGTTAATTGTTTGTAATGGTACAATAATACAATAAACCCAGTATAAATTATTGTGATGTTTACTAAAATTCACCTGCAGATTGCATGTTAAAAGAATCATAAGCCTTCTTAATTAAGCTCGGGTCGTATCCACATTCTAGTATAGACTGTACAGCAGGGTGCGTCATGTAGTCATCATACGTCGTTTGACAATTTCTTGCAATACTTGGCCTGTGGATTTCTTCATTCTGAAGTATAAAGACAAAGGTAAATTATCGGTTGAAATAGTACAACAATAACAATCCGGATAGCCAGAATAAATTATAATACACAAAACAGGTATAAAGAACGTCTGGACAACACTAACCCTCATATAAACACTAGAAGTGGTCATGATTGATTCGTAAAGCTCAGCATCTGCCCATATTGCCACCAGTTGTATAACATGAAGTAGCTTATTATGTAACACGACAGGTGCAGCTTGTAGAGAAGGAACCGTTCACTTATACGGAATACCCGTATTCAACGCCAGTTTTAGTGGAGCTTTGTGTTGGTCAATCTATAGCTTTTATTTCGATCATTGTTTGTCTTTTTGTTCTTTTTATTTTGACCATTGTCTGTCTTTTTGTTCTTTTTCTTTTGGCCATTGCATTGTCTGTCCGTCATTGATTTACGGCTGTTGATTATGCGTCTTTGGTTTCTTCAAACTTTTCGTATACATAGATTAAATCGGATATGGCAGTGATTATGAGTTATTAATATGAAGATATAAAACATAATTATTGTCTTTAGTCATATTAGATTGTTAACTAAGAAATGACAGAGGCATATAATTATTTGAAGATATTTTTAAACAAGTTTTGAAAGGACTAGATGTGAAAAGGACCAATGTTAAGAACGTATAGCTTTATTTATGGAATATCTGTGTCACAAATGACCACGGATATGTTCCACTTGTCGTAACATTTCCCAGTCCTTTCCTCATTCATGACCTATCATCGGGTTTGTAACTAGATTAACACGATGGGTGTAACTAGTGGAGCAGGAACTGCTATTCCTTCCGGAGCACCTGAGTTCACCCTTGGTTTTTAATGAGGTTCGTGTTACTCGATCTTTAGTTTTATGTGTATGTTTTGTAGATCGTTGTTTGTCCTTTTGTACTTTTTCTTTTGGCCATTGTGTTGTCTGTTCTTCTTCGTTTTACGGATTATTATTACCCCTTTGGTATCTTCAAACTTTTCCCTAACAGATATACGGATAAATGTAATGTATAAATTTACCTCAACTAGACGTGAATTGCTACAACCTTGGTTCACTTGCTCCTAACTACCTTTAAGTTATTTGGCCTCCCAATCTTTTGACTATGGTCGTACCTGATGAAAGGTATTTCAGAAACGCATCGTGCACACTCATTTAGATATATACGTTTTTTAATTCATTGGTTTGTTCTTCTAGAGACTTCTGGACCCGCGACAAAGTCAAAGAGACAAAACCTATAGTGATCTATATATTGTTGATCAAAACGTAGATATCAAATTTAGTGCACACGACCCGTTTCTGATATAGCATTCATCAAGTACGCTCAGAGAAAAAAATATTTGAAGGCATTAAAGACAAAATCGGTCACGATCACCTATATCTATGAAATACATAAACTATATATCTATGTATTGTTTAATCAATGCGATTGAAATGTACTGTTTAAACTCATTCATGTACTATTTGACATGTGACGCATATGGTAAGTATAAAAAGGTAGATATATAATCTATTATAGGTGTGTAAGATCGTCTGTTATTTATCTGTATCTTAGGATGGCTAGAAAAATACAGCTTTAAAGAGTAATACATATCCCAATCCTCAGTATATCGGTATTTAAATGAATCATATATGTAGACGTGGGAGGTATTAATTGAGTATCAGTATCAATTCACTGACGTACGTTACACAACTTTATCCCATGGAAAACGGAAGAGAATATCCTGTGCTGGTTTTATTTGAGCAGTTAAATTGCATTGATTTGATAATTTTTGTTCTGTAAGATCACTGACCAAAATATAGCTGTTCTAGTATCTGATTCATGTGAATTAGGAGATAACTGTATTGTATTTGAAAATTTCACGGCATCAATTGGAGAATTGATGGTCGAAGATTGAGTTTACTGGCGACGCGTTAGCGGAACCAGTAAACGGATATTTGCGACCATTAAATCGACAATTGATGCCGTGAAATTTTCAAGTACAATACAATACAATACAATACAGTTATCTCCATTCTAATGTAATCATGTGTAGGGTAGATGTATATTACCACATTATTGAAAAGATGACGTAAGCGGTAATCAGATAAATTCTAAAAATATCTTATGCTATTTCAACCGTGGAATTGATACCGTGAAAATTACACCATTAAATCGACAATTGATGTTGTGAAATTTTCAAATACAATACAGTTATATCCATTCTAATGTAATCATGTGCATTGCCACATTATTGACAAGATGAGGTAAGTGGTAATCAGCAAAATTCATGATTTTTCAACCGTGGAATTGATACCGTGAAAATAACAGCATTGTCCAATCACAAACCAGTGATATTAAACAACTACATTAGAATGAAGGTTATTCAGGAACGCGTCATGCGCAATAAATCAGATAACATCGTTCATTTCGCGAAAAGCTAATATTTTTTTTTCAAATAAACAAGTGTGGGCACAGAAATGGGCTGTCCAAAAGGCAAGTGTGGATGTCAATATTTCATATTATTAACTTTAAAAAAAAAATTCATGGACACAGGGGTCCTGGATTTTTTTAATAAAAAACTAATCCTGGATTTGTATTTTTGCTTAAAGTCCGGTCCTGTGTTTTTATTTCACATTTTCATCATAGCCCCCCTCCCCCTCCCAAGGGATATACAATTGTATCATTAATAATAAATTAATAAATAATAAATTCAGATTTTTTATTTAAAATAAATCTCATTTACAAAACCACTGATATTTGTTCAATTTTTAACGCTGATTTAAGCTTTAGTCGCAACAAATTTTTATTTTTCTCTTTAAACTGTCGAAACATAACATTTATTTAACTGTAAAATTCACAAATAAAATTCACCTCCCCCCCTTCCCCTTTTTTCATGTTTAAATCAATGATCAACAATATTCCAGAATCAAACAAATGAATAAATATAACATAGATTTCTTTTACATGCATCTTTTTACCATGCAGAGTCAGTGTGTTTTAAATCGGTCATCCAATCAGGACGCTCATTATTCTTGTCCAGGATAAAAATACATCGCTAAAATTACCTGTGGGTGTTTCCCCACTTCAACTCGTAAATTTACATAGAAATCGGATATATTTCGTCATAAAACTTCACACATGGTTTTGTCTATCATATTTTTTTAAGACAAACATAAAATTGTATTGCATTTATCAATATTTTATGAGTATCAACAGTTTTTTCAACACCGTATCTGTTTCTCGATACAGCCGCCTGATTACAGTGACCCGTGACCCACAATAGCACGTTCTACCAGTTTTTTTCTTAATAATGTTGTTTAATTTTTTGATTATTTTGTCATATGGTAGAAATTCTTGTATTTGTGAATTCACCTTTTTTTATTTGTGAAACATGTGAATGATTTAAGTAGTAATGATTAATTATATTAAAACAATTGTTCCGTTATAGATTTTGTTCAAATACCATCATGTGTTGTAAAATTAAGCTTTATCTCCGACGGTTATAAGCTGGATGTAGGTTTAGGAAGGGCCAGTATTATGAGGTGCAGGGTCCAATGCTGTTCTCTGTAAAATATGCAGTGTGTTGTTGTGTGTACTTGAATAGCCGAGAGTAGATAACTCTGGACAGTGGGTGGCCTTTTAAGTGCGGAGCCCAATTGGATTAAGGCCGGTCCTGGGATTAGGTTTTTGTATTGTTTTCTATACAATATTTTGATTTTAATTTCCAATTAGGGTCATGTGCCTCTGAATTGCATGCATACTATGCATAATTAAACATATGTTGCACTTTAACACTATAGGTGTCTTTGATGTCTTAAATAATCATATATTCAAATTTAATCACATTTTGAATTCATACATTTAATGTTTTTGTACTTACCATCCTTCTATATAAGTACTTATCTAATTTACCTCTGGAGATGTGCTATGTCTGTTCAGTTGTACATCTTCAATGAACTTATCTCCCTTACACTGCCGTACAAAATCACAATGCTGATACCAGCGGGCGTGTTCTATCCAAGGCTTATCGTCGGGATCCCAATGTTTCAGACCTCCACCACAAAAGAAGCAACGACAGTGGTCTTCAATGCCTGTAGTGAGAGAATAATTTGTCTTAGTCCCTATAAAGTTTAAAATGCACAAGTTATTACTGTTTCATATGAAATTGTCGTGATCCTAAGCAAGATAATTATAGGTTGTTGTTCTTGGACAACAAAGACAAGTTTGAAGATAGCAATGTGGTAATCAGAAGCCGTGGACAGACAATACAATTGTCAAGTGAAAAGGGACCAAATGACAAGCAATGATCTACAAAACACTACACAGAGAATTAAACATTGTGCAACTGAAAACAGGGGATGGACTCAGGAGCTCTGGAGGGAAAAGCCGTTTCTGCTCCATTAATGACACCCGTCGTGCTTTATATAATCGTATGCTCAGTATCAAAAAACAGAAGACATTCTGACGATGACTATCAATTACTTTCAAGATATATTAGTTATTATGAGGTCATTGGCTACAAATAAATAATGGATATAGCTGCTTATATATAGATATATACTTTTCCATAACTTTTGAAACCAAATTAATTTACCCGTGAAAAAGAATCCCGCCAAAGCCAATTCTTCTGGTGACTGTTTCATATTCCGTGGCCACATTTTAAACGAGTCAAGTCTCGTTGCTCTGATTGCATATTTCGGATACTTTGGTTTGGCAATACAAACACCCATAGTCATCGATTCCTTAGAAACTATGCTTTCATTTCTTGTAAGATGTCTGGATGGCAAGTCATTTGGTATGTTTCCAATTGCATTTCTGGATGGTAAGTCATTTGGTATGTTTCCAATTGCATTCCTGGATGGTAAGTCATTTGGTATGTTTCCAATTGCATTTCTAGATGGTAAATCATGCGGTATGTTGCCATTTGTATAAGATGTCGCTATATTTACGGATATGTCAGTTTGAGGAATTCTAATAATGCTTTGTATATCGTTTCTTGATGAACTATTGCTGACATTTCTGCTTGAATTTTGCAGGGGTAAGTTTAGATGACTAGATTCTGTCGGATTAGCTTCTTCACTCTTTGGTATTTTGGTATCAGGCACACTAGTTGAAGGCTGTGCATATGTTTCACCATTCTCAAAATATTTATTCAGGGACTGTTTATTTTCTGCTGGCAATAATTCACAAGTAGTTCCACAAGCACCTGTAGCATAACTAACCGGAACACGTCTGTTTGTATGATCTTCTATCTGTTCTTGTATCGCTTCTAATACAAACGAACAGTTGGGTGACATTTGTTTGTGGATTTCTAATGGCGAATCACGATTTCTCCAATTTCGGTGCTTCATACCACAATTAAAGCACACAACTTCATCCCCATTCCCATTGTAATAAAATCCTGCTGATGCAAGTTTTGTTGCATAAGCACAAGCTGAAGATGGAAATGTAGAGAACGTAGCAAGCCGTACAGCCTCGACCTTCAGACTGTCTAATGTTTGTTTTTTATATCCATCTCCAAAGAATGACTTGTAGTCTTTCGGAAACAATGGAAAAGTTTTGTAGATAAACTGTGGTATTCTCCGTATGGGCTTCACAATAAAATCAAATATCCATTCAATCCCTGAATACCTTTTATCAAATAGCTCCATTGATTCACTTTTTGCCAAATGTGATTTGAATTTGGCTTTATGATAAAGTTGAGTGAAAAAATCAAAGACATGGTTTATAATAATATAAGATGATTTCCATAAAACAAAGATTGATTCACATTTTCGCAAAAACGTGACACTACGACTGTCTACTTCACAACACAGCTCACTGTTTTCCAATTGAATAATTGACACTTTGCAATCCGCGACATTCTCGTTTTTATATGGTTTCACATTACGTGTTGGTATTTGTCCTTCGCTTTTTTGTTCCTTTTCATCATTGGCAATGTCGTCATCTTCATTTGTGTATGGAATTGTCATAATGATGCTGAAATAGAAGATATTGTTAAAAAAAAATGTAAATGTTGATTGCAACAAAAAAAAGAATAAGACCAAAAGTTGGGTTTTTTTCTATGAGAAAACAAGATAAAAGTCAGATACATAAAATTACAGCAAAGAAAGAATAAGACCATAATTTATTACTTTTTTCTATCAGAAAACAAGATAGATGTCGGATACATAGAATTCGTTTCATTGGAACGCTTTGCAGACTATCGTAACAATATCATAATAAATTACCACATAGGCAGTCGAAGCAGGGTTCTTATCGAATAAAACAATGGTAAGAAGTTGTCTAGTAAAGTAACCATCCGAATATACAAACAATAATAGTACAAGCACAAAGGCTTCGACAGCACAAGAGAATAAAGGCTAAGACAACATTAGAGAACAAATACACGGACAACACTAGATAATAAAGGCTATTACAACATTAGAGAACAAAGACTCGGACACCACCAGAGAATAAAGGCTAAGACAACATTAGAGAACAAAGACTCAGAAAAACACTAGAGAATAAAGGCTGACAACATTAGAGAACAAAGACTCGGACAACACTAGAGAATAAAGGCTAATACAACAATAGAGAACAAAGACTTAGAAAAACACTAGAGAATAAAGGCTAAGACAACATTAGAGAACAAAGACTCGGACAACACTAGAGAATAAAGGCTAATACAACAATAGAGAACAAAGACTTAGAAAAACACTAGAGAATAAAGGCTAAGACAACATTAGAGAACAAAGACTCGGACAACACTAGAGGATAAAGGCTAAGACAACATTAAAGAACAAAGACTCAGAAAAACACTAGAGAATAAAGGCTAAGACAACATTAGAGAACAAAGACTCGAACAACACTAGAGAATAAAGGCTAGAACAACATTAGAGAACAAAGACTCGGACAACACTAGAGAATAAAGGCTAGAACAACATTAGAGAACAAAGACTCAGAAAAAGACTAGAGAATAAAGGCTAAGACAACATTAGAGAACAAAGACGCGGACAACACCAGAGAATAAAGACTAAGACAACATTAGAGAACAAAGACTCGAACAACACTAGAGAATAAAGGCTAGAACAACATTAGAGAACAAAGACTCGGACAACACTAGAGAATAAAGGCTAATACAACATTAGAGAACAAAGACTCAGAAAAAGACTAGAGAATAAAGGCTAAGACAACATTAGAGAACAAAGACGCGGACAACACTAGAGAATAAAGGCTAATACAACATTAGAGAACAAAGACTTGGACAACACAAGATAATAAAGGCTAAGACAACATTAGAGAACAAAGACTCAGAAAAACACTAGAGAATAAAGGCTAAGACAACATTAGAGAACAAAGACTCAGAAAAACACTAGAGAATAAAGGCTAAGACAACATTAGAGAACAAAGACTCAGAAAAACACTAGAGAATAAAGGCTGACAACATTAGAGAACAAAGACGCGGACAACACAAGAGAATAAAGGCTAAGACAACATTAGAGAACAAAGACTCAGAAAAACACTAGAGAATAAAGGCTGACAACATTAGAGAACAAAGACTCGGACAACACTAGAGAATAAAGGCTAATACAACAATAGAGAACAAAGACTTAGAAAAACACTAGAGAATAAAGGCTAAGACAACATTAGAGAACAAAGACTCGGACAACACTAGAGGATAAAGGCTAAGACAACATTAAAGAACAAAGACTCAGAAAAACACTAGAGAATAAGGGCTAAGACAACATTAGAGAACAAAGACCCGGACAACACTAGAGAATAAAGGCTAAGACAACATTAGAGAACAAAGACTCAGAAAAACACTAGAGAATAAAGGCTAAGACAACATTAGAGAACAAAGACCCGGACAACACTAGAGAATAAAGGCTAAGACAACATTAGAGAACAAAGATTCGGACAACACAAGAGAATAAAGGCTAAGACAACATTAGAGAACAAAGACTCGGACAACACCAGAGAATAAAGGCTAAGACAACATTAGAGAACAAAGACTCGGACAACACTAGAGAATAAAGGCTAATACAACAATAGAGAACAAAGACTTAGAAAAACACTAGAGAATAAAGGCTAAGACAACATTAGAGAACAAAGACTCGGACAACACTAGAGGATAAAGGCTAAGACAACATTAAAGAACAAAGACTCAGAAAAACACTAGAGAATAAGGGTTAAGACAACATTAGAGAACAAAGACCCGGACAACACTAGAGAATAAAGGCTAAGACAACATTAGAGAACAAAGACTCAGAAAAACACTAGAGAATAAAGGCTAAGACAACATTAGAGAACAAAGACCCGGACAACACTAGAGAATAAAGGCTAAGACAACATTAGAGAACAAAGATTCGGACAACACAAGAGAATAAAGGCTAAGACAACATTAGAGAACAAAGACTCGGACAACACCAGAGAATAAAGGCTAAGACAACATTAGAGAACAAAGACTCGGACAACACTAGAGAATAAAGGCTAATACAACAATAGAGAACAAAGACTTAGAAAAACACTAGAGAATAAAGGCTAAGACAACATTAGAGAACAAAGACTCGGACAGCACAAGAGAATAAAGGCTAAGACAACATTAGAGAACAAAGACTCGGACAACACTAGAGGATAAAGGCTAAGACAACATTAAAGAACAAAGACTCAGAAAAACACTAGAGAATAAGGGCTAAGACAACATTAGAGAACAAAGACCCGGACAACACTAGAGAATAAAGGCTAAGACAACATTAGAGAACAAAGACTCAGAAAAACACTAGAGAATAAAGGCTAAGACAACATTAGAGAACAAAGACCCGGACAACACTAGAGAATAAAGGCTAAGACAACATTAGAGAACAAAGATTCGGACAACACAAGAGAATAAAGGCTAAGAAAACATTAGAGAACAAAGACTCGGACAACACCAGAGAATAAAGGCTAAGACAACATTAGAGAACAAAGACTCGGACAACACTAGAGAATAAAGGCTAATACAACAATAGAGAACAAAGACTTAGAAAAACACTAGAGAATAAAGGCTAAGACAACATTAGAGAACAAAGACTCGGACAACACTAGAGGATAAAGGCTAAGACAACATTAAAGAACAAAGACTCAGAAAAACACTAGAGAATAAGGGCTAAGACAACATTAGAGAACAAAGACCCGGACAACACTAGAGAATAAAGGCTAAGACAACATTAGAGAACAAAGACTCAGAAAAACACTAGAGAATAAAGGCTAAGACAACATTAGAGAACAAAGACCCGGACAACACTAGAGAATAAAGGCTAAGACAACATTAGAGAACAAAGATTCGGACAACACAAGAGAATAAAGGCTAAGACAACATTAGAGAACAAAGACTCGGACAACACCAGAGAATAAAGGCTAAGACAACATTAGAGAACAAAGACTCGGACAACACTAGAGAATAAAGGCTAATACAACAATAGAGAACAAAGACTTAGAAAAACACTAGAGAATAAAGGCTAAGACAACATTAGAGAACAAAGACTCGGACAGCACAAGAGAATAAAGGCTAAGACAACATTAGAGAACAAAGATTCGGACAACACAAGAGAATAAAGGCTAACACAACATTAGAGAACAAAGACTCGGACAACACCAGAGAATAAAGGCTAAGACAACAATAGAGAACAAAGACTTAGAAAAACACTAGAGAATAAAGGCTAAGACAACATTAGAGAACAAAGACTCGGACAACACCAGAGAATAAAGGCTAATACAACAATAGAGAACAAAGACTTAGAAAAACACTAGAGAATAAAGGCTAAGACAACATTAGAGAACAAAGACTCGGACAGCACAAGAGAATAAAGGCTAAGACAACATTAGAGAACAAAGACTCGGACAGCACAAGAGAATAAAGGCTAAGACAACATTAGAGAACAAAGACGCGGACAACACCAGAGAATAAAGGCTAAGACAACATTAGAGAACAAAGACTCGAACAACACTAGAGAATAAAGGCTAGAACAACATTAGAGAACAAAGACTCGGACAACACTAGAGAATAAAGGCTAATACAACATTAGAGAACAAAGACTCAGAAAAAGACTAGAGAATAAAGGCTAAGACAACATTAGAGAACAAAGACTCGGACAACACTAGAGAATAAAGGCTAATACAACATTAGAGAACAAAGACTTGGACAACACAAGATAATAAAGGCTAAGACAACATTAGAGAACAAAGACTCAGAAAAACACTAGAGAATAAAGGCTAAGACAACATTAGAGAACAAAGACTCAGAAAAACACTAGAGAATAAAGGCTAAGACAACATTAGAGAACAAAGACTCAGAAAAACACTAGAGAATAAAGGCTGACACATTAGAGAACAAAGACGCGGACAACACAAGAGAATAAAGGCTAAGACAACATTAGAGAACAAAGACTCAGAAAAACACTAGAGAATAAAGGCTAAGACAACATTAGAGAACAAAGACTCGGACAACACAAGAGAATAAAGGCTAAGACAACATTAGAGAACAAAGACTCAGAACAACACTAGAGAATAAAGGCTACGACAACATTAGAGAACAAAGACTCGAACAATACCAGCGAACAAAGACTTGGATTACATTAGAGATCAAAGGCTCTCAAATATCGTTCATACTTATCTGACTGCCTGTTGTAAAACTCAAGCTTGGCAAAAAGAACAAAATATACGGAGGAATTCCACCACTGGTTTGTATATGAATTAGTATGTTCCTCGCCACAATTACACATCTATCTGTGTCGCTTTTCGCAAAATGACATTGCTACAATTATGTATAAAAATAATGAAACTAGATGTTTTTATGAAAATATCAAAATTGAATTAAATCGACTTTTGACCGTTCAAACAGTTTTTATTTTAAGTGATTTCCGGATCAACAGCCGATAAACACTGCTAATCGCCATGTTTTTAATGACGTTTGTTGGGATTGTCGACGATATTATCAAATGGCACCAAAAAATATATTGATATGTCGTAATATACTGGTTCAATCAGTATTTACTCTTTAAAACAAAGGCTAATAGAATTGAGGTCAACAAATAAATCTATTTGTTTAATAGGGCTATATTTGTAAATATAAATATTTTCCCAAAGAAACATTTTTCTCATGGACAATATTTCTGATAAAATATCACTAACACCCTATATAAATAAGTCCTTTTTAGATCTAGTATTTATGCAATATTTCTATGCCATAGATACAAAATTGTATCCCATAGAAAAAGAAATTGTTTCATCTCCTACGACGAATTGAATTTTTAATGTCAACTCAGCATAAATTATTCGCCGCCATTTTCAATAATAAAAAAGATATATTTTATTTGTAAACAGAATACCCCTTATATTTTAACATTTCTGTAAATAATTTTCTTAATACAGTTTTAAACATCAATGTATTTCTCAATATAAATTAATCTAAGTTAACACCAATCAATCAATGGGAGCAGCACGTTTGCGCGACTATTTTGATAAAAATAACTCATTTGCGCGACTTTTTCCCTAAAAAATTATAATACGTTTGCGCGACTCAATTTCTTAGTAGGTGACTAAGGTGAGTATACGATTGCGCGACTTTTAAAATACTATAATGTTGGCAAATTTTATTTCAACTTCTACTGAAATTGTGGGCAGCTTGTTCAAATTCTAGATATCTCCTACTTATAGTACTGAAAAGTAATCACAGATCATGTAGAAATTTTACATAGTAAAACTGAACAGTACTCACATATTGTGTTGTATATATATATATATAGATGTGAAAGAGATTAACGAACTTTTAATCACAAACGTTCTACCACTCGGTATGGAAAAGTTTTGACAAATCGGGTCAAGCCTGGTATAAAATATGACGGATTCCAGTACAGATTGGAAAAGAAATCTATATAAATTATTTTGTAATCACTATTTTTAAACGTGTTTCAATAGATATTACACAAGCAGCACATATAAAATAGAACATTCCTACCAATAAGTCACTAAATAGAATGGTTATTTCATAACAAATAATTTAATTGAAAAAAAGATTTTTCGAGTAAAAGGGGTGCAACTACTACCAGCTGTGATCCTCAAATACATATTTTCAGCACTAACAAACTGAAACAATATACAACAAAAATACATTCTATAACAGAATCTAGACAACTCTTATTCAAAATCAGACTGGTTAAAATAACGAGTAAAATATTATTAATATATAATCATATATATATTATTTAATGATCAAGCAATGATCACCTAATTTTATGTCAAATTTAAGTTATTATATATGTTACTCGATTTCATTTCATACCTGAATATACGTCCTATTTTGTAAGAACGTGACTTATGTTTAACATTTATATATATATGACACTATCTCTGAATAAACCAATGGGGATTGGGGATGTCCTCTATAAATAGTAAGATATTCATGTCAATTTAAAAGATCGATTCAATTGTAACGAAGTGATGAGTGACGCTCGTCCTCCTAGTATTGGGTAGTTGTCTTACCATAGAAGATAACATTTCATGATAACAACACAGATATGTAAAGAGAAAAGGTAAATAACAAAAAGGATTTGTTAATACGGTCCGACTTATATAAATGTCGTACACTTTAAAATAGGATGAGAGACTATCCTACATTACACTTAAAGAAACACATTAAAGTAAGGAACATCGCTTTTATTGATATTCTACTTTCAGTCACTGTAGGCCCCTAGTCTGCAGTTAAGCGATTATCTTTATTTCTGTCAATTTCATGTTATTTGGTGCATAGATCTTTATTTCTGTGATGTGGGATTATCAACAAAAAAAATATGGACCATAGATTTCGAACAATATTCCAGTTAAAATTTAATTTGTTGTGAAAACCGGAGCACTGGCTGGGGAGGAAACTACCGACTTTCAGTGTAGTCCTCGACAGACCTCTTAATTACTTCATGTGGTATTAAGTCTATCTTATTACAGACGGAAACAAACTCGCAAATATTAGTGCTGGTAGGCTGATTACACCCGTGGATATAGTACATATAGATATTCCTTTGCATATAGACAATGAGATTGGGAAGTTCGATGACAAAAGTGATTACAATTACACTAATAAGAATGTAATGGTGTACTATTAGGGATAATACCACCTTATGTGTACAATTATAATGAATTCAACCGAACTCATGCACCCAAGTCCGAAGACATTTTCAATGACAGATAGTATCGGGATAAAAACAATTACAATTCTAAACTAGAATGAAATAAAATTTATAAAACAAAACAGAAAGTACTAAACCTTAAGAACAGTTCCAAAATCTAATTGAAAATTCATAGAAAGAAAATCAAAATCGATACTTTTAATACTCCTGGTTTGGTACAATTCCATCCCCCATATTACTTTTATGCAGTAAATCCAGGTCAAATCACATTGTTTTTCTCCATAATGCTAAAAGTCCAGCTTAAATCCACTAAGTTTCATATTTATTGTTCTTCATATCCTATTTTTGTCATAACCCAACTTGTCCACACGCTGTAAGTCATACTATCCAAAATAAGCAATTTTTTTTTAACCTAGTTATATATGTGCCCCCTATCATACCCCGTAGGAGAAAGTGGACGTATCAAAGTATTGTCATATGATCGAAAACCCTTTCATAAAAAGTCAAAACGTTTAAAATTAAACAATACAATTCAATTAAATTGATATATCTGCACAGCGTAAATCCCCAATAATTAAAGATTGAGTTTTATGTATTATCTATAGGTATTCCTATACAGAACCCCTAATTTCCCGAGAAAGGGAACGTGTCAAAGTGTTAGCTTATTATCGAAAACTGATTTAAATAAAATCAACTTATAACTCATTCTATGCGCAATCGACTGACAAATTTATCAAATACCTAATACAGTAAAGCTATCTAGTTAAGCTGTCACATTAGTTGCGAAATTACGTGGTTGATTTCCGCGATCTATTCTAAAAGGTGTTCTCGACTCATCTGTTGTAATTTAATTTGAAAGCAAAACTGATGATGTCTTCCTGTCTGAACAGATTTTTGTTTTCTTTTTCCAACAAATATTAGGCTTCCTAGACGAGATATTTTGTACTTTTACAGAGATCAATCAGATATTTTCACTCTTCATTAACTGCTTATGGTGTACCATCCCTCTCCAAAGGAGAAATATCATGGTTCTACATTAATTTTGATATACACTAAATCTCCGTATGTCGGAATTAATTTCCATATCTTCAAATCTATATACAAAAATGTACATATTATATTCGACCGATTAATAACGACTTGTTCTTTGTTTTTCTTTTTCTCAGTGTACGAAATATCAAAAATACAACGGTAAAATGATGAAAATCTCCTGGAAATTAATACCTATCATGGTCATGTATCCAAATATGTTCATTGTATTCGAGATATCGATAATAATAAATACGCGAGCAAAATAAATGATAATTGTGTATCATCCATATATGAAGTTATTATTATTATTATTTTTTTATTTATTTATTTTTTATGATTACCTTTTTTTTAAATTGATTGGTGATAATGTGTATATGTGTGTAAAGTGATTTTCTTTTGTGTGTCTAAAACTGTATTACCAATATTGTATAGTGTTTACGATATACAAATGTATAAAATTATCTATTATACATATAATGTAGAACATTTAAGTCGTAGATATGTGGAGTGATGAATTGTGACAGGAATGATACAACATATCTGTAAATTAATGACATATGGTTCTTTTTTCCAATGAAGTTTAATATAAGCACTAATTTCCCATTTGAAACCCCGCTATATCTCAAAATTTCAAATGAACTTACTTTTCATTTTCTTTGCTTGTATATATACATGTATTTATGTTTTGTTAACCTTCTTTACTTTTTCATCATTGTTGCTATTTCTCCCATTTAATTTTGTGTGTGGATGCTGCGGTGTGTGTTTTGATGTGGGAGTGGGACGGGCCTTTCTCTGCTCTTTGCTGTCTTCAAACCTAAAGCCCAATGGGTAATAGTTTGGAAGAATACAGAGCGGCTATAGGCATGTTCCATTCTCACACTTGCAGACTGTGTGGACCTTTTGTTATTCGGACTGATACTTATTTGAACATATTTAGAACTAACCTCCGATGCTCTCTCTTTTTTGTCTGCCTTCTCTTGCTCCAGGGTCTAAATCCAAATGTAAATGCGTTGTTTTTACTTTTTACACTCCATTTTATACTACTTGTCGGAAATATCGAATCTAATCCTGGTCCACACGAATTATCACAGTCAATTTTGGAAAACAATCATACTGATAGATGTATTTCGTTGTGTAATATTAATATCCGCAGTATTAGAAATAAAATGGAGTTCCTTGAAACCTCTTTGAATGATTTCGATATATTAGTTGTAACTGAAACACACCTTGATAACCAAATAAATGATAGTGACATAACTCTCGATTCGTTTCCGAATATTATCCATCGAAAAGACCGTTCAAATAGTGGTGGTGGGCTCCTCATTTATTCGAAAAATGATATCTCTATAAGTAGGAAATCCGAATTAGAAAACAATCTTGACGAAACTATCTGGGTTGAAATACGATCCAAAGGTCAATCTTTTTTACTATGCAACACATATATATCTCCGTGTACAGATATTGATTACTGGACACGATTAACATACGCAATAGAGTTGGCCCTTCAGTTATAGTCTGTTTGGTGACTCTGAAAATAGGGGAAAAAAATATTCAAAAATCAGGGCTTTGCTTTCTATTGCTCTTTTTAACATTTTAGGCACACATTATTTAATACATATCTGAGAAAAAGTTGTCAAAGAAATAATTCAAATAATAAAAAAAATCTCCATAGAGCCCAATACTAATTTTATCAGATTGTAAGTAAAGGAGGCTGCCATTATAATGAACAGCATTACCTGTTCTTTCCTGTCTGTTGTTATGCTAATTTCAGTCACATGGGAATGTCATATTAGGTTAAAGATTCAAGATGTTTTGAATAATTGATAAACAATTTGACCATATGATATTTGTTTGTAAACAATTAATAACGGCTGGTCACATGAGACCCTTATATGGACATGTCCCTTGTTATTCACTCATGCTGATTTATAACAAATTTTAAATTAACACTTAAAAAATGATACCAAAATAAAATAAATGTTAATTTGGTGAAAGTATAATTTATATAAATATATAAATTAAATAATATTCTTGTTTGATACTTGTTTTCTTCCAAAAATTAAACAATTCATATACAACGTTAATTTCTTATAGGCAAATTAGATAAACATTTTTTTCATGACAGTGGGGGGCCCGGGTGGCTCAATGAGTTAGGTCGTTAGATCTAACAACTCATACAAGCCTACCACCAATACGGTGTGGGTTCTCACCCGGCTTTGTAAATTACAAAAAAGGGTGCACTCGACTCGCAACTCAAGTGATAAAGTTTACCAGATGCTTGCCCATGGTCGGTGGTTCTCTCCAGGTACTCCGGCTTCCTCCACCACTAAAACTGGTCTCCATGATATAGCTGAAATATTGTTGAAATCAAAATCAAATCATGACAGTGAGGTTGAAACTACTAATATGTACTGGTCAGAATATACAACGTTTTAAGGTAATTTTGTTCTCTTTTATTAACCTCTATACACATAAAGGGAATGGGTAGTTTGCCTGTATTTTAAATGCTTTACAATCAGTTATGTAATAATGTATCATCATATTGATTTTTACCTGAACAGGTGTGAATCTAATTTGAATATTGTCCATATTTGGTAATGTCAGTATGTCAACATCTGATATAACATGCTAATGATGAAATCAGCTGACTTGCTGTTTGTCAATACTGACCACATGTTGCTGTTCATTTCAGTAGTACTTACTCCCATGTTTGTTACATGACAAAATGACAGAATTTTACAATTAAGTCCTATGGCAAACTTTTTTATTCTTTAATGAATTTTTTTGAAAAATTCACCTATAATATGTATTAATCAGTCCTTAATATAAATATAATTAAAAAATAAATCTGATAACCCGTTGATTTTTTAGGAATTTTTTCCCCTATTTTCAGAGTCACCAAACAGACTATAAATGAAAACATCATTATCACGGGCGATCTGAATTCAAATCTATTTTGTTCAAATAACAACAAACTTATTGACCTTGTGAATATTTTTAATCTTAAGAATGTGATTGATAAACCTACCAGGATAAGTGGTAATACTAGTACTTTATTAGACCCCATTATTCTAAGCGATACCTTGAACTGTAATTATTCTGATGTACTTAAAATACCAAGACATATAAGCGACCACGATGCAGCAATTGCATTCATTAAATGCCCAAAAGCTACATCGAAATCATTTACAAGAGAAATCTGGTTATATGACCAAACTGATTTTGTTAGATTTAATCAGATGCTAACTGATATAAATTGGAATGAAAAACTTTGTAATTTTGATGATGTAGATAATATGTGTGAAGAATTTTCAAAAACTTTCCTTCAAATCTCAAGTGCATGTATCCCTTCAAAAACAATATTGATACGCGAAAAAGACAAACCATGGTTCAGTAACGAAATACGAAAAGAAATCCGCATACGTGACCGGATTAGGAAAAAATTATTAAAATCTCAAAACGAAAACAACATTATTAAATATAAAAAACAAAGAAATAAGGTAAATAATATGAAAAAAATAGCAAAGGAGAAATTTGAAAATAATTTAGACAACTTTTTATTAAATAACTCTTCAAACCCCAAAATGTATTGGAAAATAATGAAGATGTTAATCAAATCTAACAAAGGAAATTATTGTATACCCCCACTCCGGAATTCAATTAATGATCAAAATATTGATGATATTGCTTATGACGATTCGGACAAATGCGAGTTATTGAATAAATATTTTAGCTCAATATCAAAACTGGACGAAGAAAATGTTACTCTCCCACAGTTTGACTCAAAAACAAATAATATTATTCACGAAATACATATAACAGAGAACGAAATTATTGATGTTATTCAAATTCTTGACCCAAACAAAGCAACAGGACCAGACAAAATAAGTAATAAAATGCTTAAAATTTCTCCTGAGAAAATTGCAAAGCCCCTTCTAATAATATTTAATAAATCTTTACAACAGAGCAAATATCCTTCTGATTGGAAGAGTGCTCATGTTATTGCAATTTTCAAAAAGGGTGACACATCCCTACCCTCCAATTATCGCCCGATATCTTTAATAAGTTGTGTAGGTAAATTAATGGAACGAATAGTTTATAAGCATGTTTACAATCATCTTGTTAATAACAATCTCATATATAAATACCAATCGGGGTTTTTGCCAAAACATTCCACTGTCCATCAACTATTAGAACTATACAATTCGATCCTAAACTCTCTAGAAAAAAAAGAATTTAGCTGCTTCGTCTTTTGCGATTTTTCTAAAGCTTTCGACAAGGTTTGGCATAAAGGTCTTATTCACAAAATGAATTCATACGGAATTCAAGGGAAGTTAATAAAATGGTTCGAAAACCATCTGTTCAAAAGAAGACAAATAGTAATTAATAAAAACTCTTGGTCAAGTTTCGAACCTGTCTCAGCTGGTGTACCCCAAGGGTCGGTATTGGGTCCCCTCATGTTTCTAATATACATAAATGATATAGGAGAACAACTTACATCGTTGAGTAGATTATTTGCTGACGACACATCACTCGGATATTCTAGTCAAAGTGTTGATCAAATAAAAACTGTAATCAATCATGATCTACTCGAACTAAATGCCTGGTCTAGTAAATGGCTAATGTCATTCAATCCCGAAAAAACAGAAATCTTGTTTTTCTCCAATACCGGTAACATAGACAACATCGAATTTTCTTTTAATGGCAAAAGTATCCCTTTATCTACTAGCCATAAGCATCTGGGAGTTATCCTCTCCCAAAATGCAAAATGGAATGAACATTTAGAAAATATGATAACAAATATAACCAAACATTTAGGTATATTACGGAAATTAAAATTCAGTCTAAATAGATCCAACTTAGAAAAAATGTATTTAGTCTACATTCGCCCCCTTTTTGAATACGCTTGTGAAGTCTGGGATAATTGTGGAATTGGCTATTCAGACAAATTAGAAAAACTTCAATTAGACGCTGCCAGGATTGTAACAGGTTTACCCATTTTTACAAAATCGGAGTATTTATATGCTGAGACAGGTTGGGAAACACTATCAGAGCGGAGATACCGGAGAAAACTCCAATTATTTTTTAATATAAAATGTGGAATGGCACCTGAATACTTGCGTCATCTAGTTCCCCCAACTATTCAGAGTACTACTATATACCCTTTGCGAAATGGTGATAATTTTATAGTTCCTTTCTGTAGACTCTCTATAACCAATTCGTCATTTATTCCTTCCACAGTTAAAGAATGGAATAAACTTGACATTGCAATCAGAAAATTAGATTCATTATCCAAATTCAAAAACGCTATTCGTCTTAACAGCCAATCAAATAAGATCTCAGTTCCCAAACTTTATTACTATGGCCCTAGAAAGTTAAACGTGATCCTAACACAAATTAGATGTACAGCTTCTTTCCTCAACCATGATCTACATAAGGTTCATATTTTATCTAGCCCAGCGGGTAGCTGCGGTGCCCCCCAAGAAGATGCGAACCACTTCTTTTTTGTTTGTACCAAATATTCTTTAATAAGAAATGAACTGTTTCTCAGCATAAGCGATTTGTCTCAATCGATCAATACTTCACTTCTCACTTCAGGAAGTGAAACCTTAAGCTATGCCGATAATTGCTTTATTTTTAATTCAGTTTTCCGATTCATAAAAAGGTCTAAACGATTTCTAATCGTTTAATGTACTAACCAAACATCATCCAGCATCCATACACACACACGCACATACTTTTTCTTCATTTCTTTTTACTCGTTTACTATTTTCAGCTATATTATATGATAAAATTGTATTTTTCTTGTTTTCTTGTGCATTCTCAATATAATGTAATAATGATTGTATATGTAGGAGAAGACTCCATAAGTTGGTAAAACTTGTGTCTGGTCCTCTTTGTATCATTGATCAAATAAAATAATTATAAACTAAACTACAGTGAAATGAAATCTAGTCTTATGGACCCAATCCTCCCTTCGTATTGAAATGGTCCGGTCATGCAAGTGACTTCCGCATGTGAGTAAAATGATGACCCTTTTACATGTATATTTACCCCGAGTAGCAGTGTTGTTGCAAAGAGCGCTGAATCATCCGACTCCATCATCTTTCCGAGACCGGAAGTTAAACAAAAAAAGAGGTATTACCATTCAGGAGAACAGCAAATAGCTTGGATGATAAGTTAATTGATGCATTGTCAAATCCATAAAATAAAATTACAAATTATAATACTTTCAACAAGTCAAAATTTAATTACAAACTAAATCCACTCACGTTGTTCCAATTTTAATTTTTTTAAATGCACCCAACTTTAACCACGCATGGTACGCATATGTAATTATTTCTTAAATGGAAGAATAGAAAGATAAGATTTGAATAAGATGTGAAATATACAGACTAATGCATACAACCACAGGAATGAAATGTGGTTTAAATATTCATGTGTCGTTTAATAATAATACAGTCTTGGGATAGTCAAAATCCATATAATTTATTATTAGAAAAATGCTGAAACCTAATTCATTTTTAATAAAGCCAATTGTGTGTAAAAATAATATGATACACTATCGGTATTTTAAATTGTACAGTTCGTCGTTTTAATTTGCATGTACAGGGTAAGGGTGAAACAGTCCTTGAACTTTTATATATACAACATTCACCTGGTAATAGTTCATTCTTTCCACACTTGAAGCACACATTTTCAGGTTCCGTAAAAAAGGTTTTATTTTTTTAGTCTATCAAAAATTCTAACATGACCTACTTCTTTCGCTTTGTTAACAAACGAGCGAGTTATCCATTCGGTATAATCTCATTAGCACATGTGCCGTTAACTCGAATAATTCAGCGCCCTCTATCCGCTATCGCTACTCGATGTAGCAAAGAGTAATATAACGACTGGATTATTCGGATTAATGCACCCATATCCAGAAATTGATGGTACTTTCCTCATAAATATTCATCATATTTAAATTAGATTTTGATCACATGACTACAGTTTCAAGCTTGATGGATTGTTTATTAGATTTGTCAAATGATAGCATACAGTACCGAATTTCAATGTGTCCGTCAATGATTCGAAAATTAAAAGTTAATGTTGATTTCCGCAAAGTTTTTCTTCTGTCAAAATTAAAATCTTTTTGTTTTGTAACGATTTCAGACATTTCATTGATGGCGCGAGCATACAAAAAGGATCATATTATATTCAATGTGGGAACCCCGAGATTAGAAGCTAGAAATATAAGGTTAGTCAATATAATTACATCTATTATTGAGGAATCTAAATTAATTTCAGAAAATATGTCACCAAAGGTAATTCATTGTTAAATTGTGTGTCAAACACCACCAGTTTCATGTATTTCAGACATTTTTACATAGACTCTTAAAGCCAAATAAGGGTTCGCCGCCTCGGATTTTCATTTAGTCCAGGTACCTCGAATATTTACTTGTTCTTATTATTTTTTATTTCATTTAATTCAGCCTTTTCAATGTATCATTATCAAGTTCAGAAAATGACACACATGCAATTAGGAATGCTATCGTCTATATAGATCATTAAATGAAAATTGCAGACGTCCCAGTGTCGCCATCTTATATATGCAAACGAGCAAATTACACATCATTTCTGGCTATGCGGGAATGCAACTGACTTTTCTATTGGTAGCATAAATTGTGTGCGACATTTTCCGCAAACCTAAGTATAAATTACCGTCTTCCAATCAAAGTATACTATCGTATTTGTACTCTTAGACATTTCAGAATCGAAATAAATCATGGAAGCCAGAATGTGTTTTGAGTTTTAACATGGATTGGCGGATATTAGTAAATTTTATCCTTCGCTTCTGGCTCGGGATAAAATACTAATATCCGCCAATCCATGTTAAAACTCCCAACACATTCTGGCTTCCATGATTTATTTCTTAATTACCCACTTACCACTTGAACCCAAATTGGAATACATATTTTTCAAAAATATGAGTTATTAGGATTTTTGTTCTATTTGTGTTTTCTGTTATTTTATTATACTTTTTGTTAGGTCAATTGTGATGTTTTGTTTGTATACAGCTACTCGAACTTGTCATCGTCGAGACTTCGGACTACAATATGTATATTATTAATGATATTTCATATTTCTTGAGGACCATAAGGTTTATTATACTGGAAACTTGCCAAGTATGTTTAGCGACATTCACACTGTTTTTCGAGATGTACTTTTGGTTGTACAATTTTTGCACATTTCGCTAAAATTTTAATGTATTGTTTGAACTAATCGATTAAGTCGTTTCTTGTCAACGATTAATCTTCATTCAAACCTCTCCATCATACCCGCTTTTATTCTATCATTGACTTCTCCCGAGGAAACCGTTTTCCTATAGTGTTATCTGGGGAGGTATAGCACCCGAGCTATAGAACGAAGGACATCTTATCCTCGGGTGTCGGAGATTTCCCTATCTTGTACTCCCCCGGTGTTAGATTCTATATTTCTCTTTTCATACTTAATGTCAAGCGAAATGATATTTGAAAAATAATATTTTCTGTGCGATTCTTTTTTCACATCAAATCAGTCAGTTTTCGACCTTTTTGTCAACTGTAGATCCCCATTGTTTATCACGGCTCATTTTGTGTACCGAAATATGACAATAGTATGCCAATGGGCTTATAAAATTGGAAGAAACTGTTTTTGATTGGCCATATTCACACGATGTAAATAGGTTGCAATTGACACCACTAGTGAAAGATTAATAAATGTTCTACATCAAAGCTAACTATCGTTTTGTTCTGATACTTTTATTCAACCAGTCTGTTAATAATTGTAGTTTTTCCCGTATCCTGTGATGTCATACTTTCTGTTATATTCCGTCAATAGCTAACGATGTACAGGAAGCACAAACACGACATATTAATTGTAAACTGAATGGGTGTTATTTCCTTTAAGCTTCTTAATTTATTGTTTTTCTATCTTTTTATCAGTCTTTAAAACGATCACGGAAGTTTTGTTTGTGTACAAATCCCTTTTACATCAAATTTGGGAATTTGTCTTTACAAATTGTGTTTTAGATAAATACAGTAAATCTGAGCCGTTTAGTCATGTTTTATCAGGAAGACGATACTCCCATGTTATCGTGTTCCTCTAGATCATGAGAATCACGAACGAATATAATGATTTATACAAACATTGAATTAAAACTATATTTCCTTATTTCCTATGACGATATATACCCATTAACATCGCATATATCAGCATGTGAACAGAAAATAATAATTACCTTTCTACAGCATCTCTACTGCAGTTTCTTGCTTGTGTTGTCTACTTTTGTAATGTCGTCGAGTTGTATTATATCAGGGTTGTAATTTGCCTCCGCTTACTGTTGTTGTATTAGCGTTGTATTATATCGGAAATGTTCTTTGTTTCCGCTTTTATGTGTTTCCTTATTTGGTTTATACTTTGTTATCACTTACTGTTGTAGTTTTGTTGTATTATATCTGGGTTTGCTATTTTCCGTTCTTGTTGTCTACTTTTGTGATGTCGTTGTATTATATATGTGTATTCCTGTGTTTCTATTTACTTTGTTGTGTCAAGTTCTCCTTTCTAATAGTTATCGCTCACTTTTGTTGTCTTTAGTTGTATTATATAGGGGTGATCCTTTGTTTCCTAATACTTGCAGGCGCGTAGCTCCCTATACGCCAACACGCAGTTGCGTGCACATCGGCGTGCTAAAAAAAAAATAAAGAGCAAAAAAAATTAAAATTAAAAAAAAAAGTGGAAAACAAAGTCTCGTTGTGGCTTTTTGTGATAATTCCACCTTATATCAGAATGCTGTCTTCTGATTGGTTGATGAAAGGGGTATTTTTTTTTACCAATTCTTCGTTTTTTCAGCTTTTCCATCATTGCCGGGATATTTACCTAAAAATATCCCCGTACTATAGGAAAATATCCCGCTCGAGACGAAATCCCTTCTTTAAATAGTTTATGACGTCACGGATGTTATTCGAATTACTCGGGTTTCTTCTTTCAACCAACGCTAAAGTAAAGAAAATGACGACAGTGTCAACTGTTATGTTTGAAATCGTTGAAATGTATATATTTCAAATTCATTTGCATTATTTTTTTTTAGCGTGTTGTATGTTAAAGCAAAACCGTGATTTATTTTATTTTTGAATTTGTTCCAGAATTCATACTCTAGTCACTTCTTTGAAAAGATGTTTCCTGTTTTCGTAGATTGATTTTAAGTCTCAGTTGAAAATCAAATGATCGAGGTGGTCTGAAGTTCTGAACCTGCTTGCATGCCACTGTTTTACTTGCTGTTAAATATTCGGCGGAATTAAACAAATATATCCTGTTAGTGAGGGGTTATTTGAGAAAAATACCGGTTTCGAGGACAGTCAAATGTCCCTCGCCGCTAAAGCGGCTCGGGATATTTGCCTCTCCTCTCAAACGGTATTTTTTGGCAAATAACCCTCACTAACAGGATATATTTGTATAAAATTCAATGTCATAAAAATTACGGCATTTCAAATTTTATTCAAATGACGTTACGGCCGTATCATTAGTATGAGTTACATCCGTCATCGTTCAGTCTGGTATATATACATGTACATTGTACGTGACCTTTCCTGCGTTGAATGACAACATGACAGACTACCAGAGCCAATCACCCTGCAGACACGCCAAAACAGTATTGGAAAGTGTATTTGTACTATGCATTTATAGACCACATGATAATGGAATTGGAGTCGCGTCTGATAAAATCAGAAAATCGCTTCTATGCACAGTATCTGCTTCCTCGTGTTATAGGAAATAGAAGTTTGTGTCTGCTAAGACACGAAGAACAGATTTTGGGCAATTTCTAAGTAAATTCTGTCTAACAAAATCATGAAATCAATTGGTTGCTTATGCATTCAATTTACCCATGAAAACACCTCAGAACGCACCAATTTGCATCTAGTCAAAAAGAAATTTCTGGGTTTGGTTGCTTGTAGATACGATAACGTAACCCTCAGTCCGCTTTTGCTCCCAGCGAGGGTTACGAATCTGTCCCATTTAACGTAATGGAGCAAATTAAAATTTTCGTTCCGTGAATATTTCAACTTTCTTTTTGCATATGTGGTCATAACTTATTATTCCCTACAATTTTTAAGTAATGGTGATACCAAATAAGTGTTACAATACCTGTTTCTACCTTCACGATCGATTTCGTATTCGAAAATTGTTTCTTGTCCGGCATGACACCTTACGTAGACTCTCGTGATGGGCGGAGCCTATCCTTATATGGATCTGAATCCCAAATATGGAAAACGTTTACTACGATATGTACGGCAATCGATCCAAATAAGGATATCTCCAAAACGAGACAAGTGCACGTGAAATAGCAACTTGTAAACAAAATGTCGGACAGAAAGAAGATCTCATGCATTCAGATTTTCAAATGGATATAAGTCTACCAAGGATTGTTGCAGCGTTTACTTAACACTTCAAGCTTTATCTAAATATATTTATCTTTCACCCCCGTTAATTTTTCCAACCACTTCAACGGAATTAGGACAAAAAACCGCCCGGTGTGAATCACTCCGGGCGCTGCTCCATTACGTTGAATGGGACCGAATCGTAACCCTCGCTGGGAGCAAAAGCGGACTGAGGGTTACGTTATCGTATCTAGGTTGCTTGCACTGCAAAAAAGGCTAGCTACGCCCCTGACTTGTGTTCTCTTTAGTTGTATTATATAGGGGTGATCCTTTGTTTCCTATTACTTGTGTTGTCTTTAGTTGTATTATATAGGGGTGATCCTTTGTTTCCTATTACTTGTGTTGTCTTTAGTTGTATTATATAGGGGTGATCCTTTGTTTCCTATTACTTGTGTTCTCTTTAGTTGTATTATATAGGGGTGATCCTTTGTTTCCTATTACTTGTGTTCTCTTTAGTTGTATTATATAGGGGTGATCCTTTGTTTCCTATTACTTGTGTTCTCTTTAGTTGTATTATATAGGGGTGATCCTTTGTTTCCTATTACTTGTGTTCTCTTTAGTTGTATTATATAGGGGTGATCCTTTGTTTCCTATTACTTGTGTTGTCTTTAGTTGTATTATATAGGGGTGATCCTTTGTTTCCTATTACTTGTGTTGTCTTTAGTTGTATTATATAGGGGTGATCCTTTGTTTCCTACTACTTGTGTTCTCTTTAGTTGTATTTTATAGGGGTGATCCTTTGTTTCCTATTACTTGTGTTCTCTTTAGTTGTATTATATAGGGGTGATCCTTTGTTTCCCATTACTTGTGTTGTCTTTAGTTGTATTATATAGGGGTGATCCTTTGTTTCCTATTACTTGTGTTCTCTTTAGTTGTATTATATAGGGGTGATCCTTTGTTTCCTATTAATTGTGTTCTCTTTAGTTGTATTATATAGGGGTGATCCTTTGTTTCCTATTACTTGTGTTCTCTTTAGTTGGATTATATAGGGGTGATCCTTTGTTTCCTATTAATTGTGTTCTCTTTAGTTGTATTATATAGGGGTGATCCTTTGTTTCCTATTACTTGTGTTCTCTTTAGTTGTATTATATAGGGGTGATCCTTTGTTTCCTATTACTTGTGTTCTCTTTAGTTGGATTATATAGGGGTGATCCTTTGTTTCCTATTAATTGTGTTCTCTTTAGTTGTATTATATAGGGGTGATCCTTTGTTTCCTATTACTTGTGTTCTCTTTAGTTGGATTATATAGGGGTGATCCTTTGTTTCCTATTACTTGTGTTGTCTTTAGTTGTATTATATAGGGGTGATCCTTTGTTTCCTACTACTTGTGTTCTCTTTAGTTGTATTTTATAGGGGTGATCCTTTGTTTCCTATTACTTGTGTTCTCTTTAGTTGTATTATATAGGGGTGATCCTTTGTTTCCCATTACTTGTGTTGTCTTTAGTTGTATTATATAGGGGTGATCCTTTGTTTCCTATTACTTGTGTTCTCTTTAGTTGTATTATATAGGGGTGATCCTTTGTTTCCTATTACTTGTGTTGTCTTTAGTTGTATTATATAGGGGTGATCCTTTGTTTCCTATTACTTGTGTTCTCTTTAGTTGGATTATATAGGGGTGATCCTTTGTTTCCTATTAATTGTGTTCTCTTTAGTTGTATTATATAGGGGTGATCCTTTGTTTCCTATTACTTGTGTTCTCTTTAGTTGTATTATATAGGGGTGATCCTTTGTTTCCTACTACTTGTGTTCTCTTTTGTTGTATTATATAGGGGTGATCCTTTGTTTCCTACTACTTGTGTTCTCTTTAGTTGTATTTTATAGGGGTGATCCTTTGTTTCCTATTACTTGTGTTCTCTTTAGTTGTATTATATAGGGGTGATCCTTTGTTTCCTATTACTTGTGTTCTCTTTAGTTGTATTATATAGGGGTGATCCTTTGTTTCCTATTACTTGTGTTCTCTTTAGATGTATTATATAGGGGTGATCCTTTGTTTCCCATTACTTGTGTTGTCTTTAGTTGTATTATATAGGGGTGATCCTTTGTTTCCTATTACTTGTGTTGTCCTCTATATATGTATTATATGTTTCCGCTCACTGTTGTTGTCTTAGAGTTGTATTATCTGGGATTGGTTTTTGTTTTGTGCGTCCTGTTGCCTTTGTCATGTATTATACTATGTTGTTGTCTTAGAGTTGTATTATATAGAGGTGGTCCTTTGTTTCCGCTTATTTTTGTTGTCTTCGAGTTGTATTATATCTGGGTTTGTTTTTTGTTCGTCCTGTTGCCTTTGTCATGTATTATTCTATGTTGTTGTCTTAGAGTTGTATTATATAGAGGTTGTCCTTTGTTTCCGCTTATTTTTGTTGTCTTCGAGTTGTATTATATCTGGGTTTGTTTTTTGTTCGTCCGGTTGCCTTTGTCATGTATTATTCTATGTTGTTGTCTTAGAGTTGTATTATATAGAGGTGGTCCTTTGTTTCCGCTTATTTTTGTTGTCTTCGAGTTGTATTATATCTGGGTTTGTTTTTTGTTCGTCCGGTTGCCTTTGTCATGTATTATTCTATGTTGTTGTCTTAGAGTTGTATTATATAGAGGTGGTCCTTTGTTTCCGCTTATTTTTGTTGTCTTCGAGTTGTATTATATCTGGGTTTGTTTTTTGTTCGTCCGGTTGCCTTTGTCATGTATTATTCTATGTTGTTGTCTTAGAGTTGTATTATATAGAGGTGGTCCTTTGTTTCCGCTTATTTTTGTTGTCTTCGAGTTGTATTATATCTGGGTTTGTTTTTTGTTCGTCCGGTTGCCTTTGTCATGTATTATTCTATGTTGTTGTCTTAGAGTTGTATTATATAGAGGTGGTCCTTTGTTTCCGCTTATTTTTGTTGTCTTCGAGTTGTATTATATCTGGGTTTGTTTTTTGTTCGTCCGGTTGCCTTTGTCATGTATTATTCTATGTTGTTGTCTTAGAGTTGTATTATATAGAGGTGGTCCTTTGTTTCCGCTTATTTTTGTTGTCTTCGAGTTGTATTATATCTGGGTTTGTTTTTTGTTCGTCCGGTTGCCTTTGTCATGTATTATTCTATGTTGTTGTCTTAGAGTTGTATTATATAGAGGTGGTCCTTTGTTTCCGCTTATTTTTGTTGTCTTCGAGTTGTATTATATCTGGGTTTGTTTTTTGTTCGTCCGGTTGCCTTTGTCATGTATTATTCTATGTTGTTGTCTTAGAGTTGTATTATATAGAGGTGGTCCTTTGTTTCCGCTTATTTTTGTTGTCTTCGAGTTGTATTATATCTGGGTTTGTTTTTTGTTCGTCCGGTTGCCTTTGTCATGTATTATTCTATGTTGTTGTCTTAGAGTTGTATTATATAGAGGTGGTCCTTTGTTTCCGCTTATTTTTGTTGTCTTCGAGTTGTATTATATCTGGGTTTGTTTTTTGTTCGTCCGGTTGCCTTTGTCATGTATTATTCTATGTTGTTGTCTTAGAGTTGTATTATATAGAGGTGGTCCTTTGTTTCCGCTTATTTTTGTTGTCTTCGAGTTGTATTATATCTGGGTTTGTTTTTTGTTCGTCCGGTTGCCTTTGTCATGTATTATTCTATGTTGTTGTCTTAGAGTTGTATTATATAGAGGTGGTCCTTTGTTTCCGCTTATTTTTGTTGTCTTCGAGTTGTATTATATCTGGGTTTGTTTTTTGTTCGTCCGGTTGCCTTTGTCATGTATTATTCTATGTTGTTGTCTTAGAGTTGTATTATATAGAGGTGGTCCTTTGTTTCCGCTTATTTTTGTTGTCTTCGAGTTGTATTATATCTGGGTTTGTTTTTTGTTCGTCCGGTTGCCTTTGTCATGTATTATTCTACGTTGTTGTCTTAGAGTTGTATTATATCTGGGTTTGTTTGTTGTTCGTCCGGTTGCCTTTGTCATGTATTATTCTACGTTGTTGTCTTAAGAGTTGTATTATATCTGGGTTTGTTTTTTGTTCGTCCGGTTGCCTTTGTCATGTATTATTCTATGTTGTTGTCTTAAAGTTGTATTATATAGAGGTGGTCCTTTGTTTCCGCTTATTTTTGTTGTCTTCGAGTTGTATTATATCTGGGTTTGTTTTTTGTTCGTCCGGTTGCCTTTGTCATGTATTATTCTATGTTGTTGTCTTAGAGTTGTATTATATAGAGGTGGTCCTTTGTTTCCGCTTATTTTTGTTGTCTTCGAGTTGTATTATATCTGGGTTTGTTTTGTGCGTCCTGTTGCCTTTGTCATGTATTATTCTATGTTGTTGTCTTAGAGTTGTATTATATAGAGGTGGTCCTTTGTTTCCGCTTATTTTTGTTGTCTTCGAGTTGTATTATATCTGGGTTTGTTTTTTGTTCGTCCGGTTGCCTTTGTCATGTATTATACTATGTTGTTGTCTTAGAGTTGTATTATATCTGGGTTTGTTTTTTGTTCGTCCGGTTGCCTTTGTCATGTATTATTCTACGTTGTTGTCTTAGAGTTGTATTATATCTGGGTTTGTTTTTTGTTCGTCCGGTTGCCTTTGTCATGTATTATTCTACGTTGTTGTCTTAGAGTTGTATTATATCTGGGTTTGTTTTTTGTTCGTCCGGTTGCCTTTGTCATGTATTATTCTATGTTGTTGTCTTAGAGTTGTATTATATCTGGGTTTGTTTGTTGTTCGTCCGGTTGCCTTTGTCATGTATTATTCTATGTTGTTGTCTTCGAGTTGTATTATATCTGGGTTTGTTTTTTGTTCGTCCGGTTGCCTTTGTCATGTATTATTCTATGTTGTTGTCTTAGAGTTGTATTATATCTGGGTTTGTTTGTTGTTCGTCCGGTTGCCTTTGTCATGTATTATTCTATGTTGTTGTCTTAGAGTTGTATTATATCTGGGTTTGTTTGTTGTTCGTCCGGTTGCCTTTGTCATGTATTATTCTATGTTGTTGTCTTAAAGTTGTATTATATCTGGGTTTGTTTGTTGTTCGTCCGGTTGCCTTTGTCATGTATTATTCTATGTTGTTGTCTTAGAGTTGTATTATATCTGGGTTTGTTTGTTGTTCGTCCGGTTGCCTTTGTCATGTATTATTCTATGTTGTTGTCTTAGAGTTGTATTATATCTGGGTTTGTTTGTTGTTCGTCCGGTTGCCTTTGTCATGTATTATTCTATGTTGTTGTCTTCGAGTTGTATTATATCTGGGTTTGTTTGTTGTTCGTCC